>CM053789.1:503638940-508898940 GCA_028749045.1 Cupressus sempervirens | reverse complement strand
AAACCACTACAAACTTGTCAAGGTAAGTTCTAAACACACCATTCATTAGGCTCATGAAGATAGAAGGTGCATTTGTCAACCAAAAAGGTACTACTATGAATTCATAGTGTCCATACCTGGTGCGAAAAGCTATTTTATGAATATTAGCTTCTTTGATTCTAAGTTGATGATACCAGGATTTCAGATCAATCTTCGAAAAGACTGGGGCACCCTTGACCTGGTCAAACAAGTCATCAATTCTAGGCAAAGGATACCTATTCTTAACAGTGACCTTGTTCAACTATCTATAATCTATACAAAGTCTTAAAGAACTATCTTTCTTCTTGACAAAAATTACCGCAGCACCCCAAGGTGATACACTAGGATGAATCAAACCTTTCTCCAGAAGCTCCTCCAACTGAAATTTAAGTTCAACCAGCTCTTGAGCTGTCATTCTATAAGGAGTCTTAGAAATTGGTTCCATTCCTAGCAGTAAATCAATCCAAAAATCAATTTCTCTTCTTGGAGGTATTCCCAAAATCTCTTCAACAAATACATCCAAAAAACTCTGCAAAATTGGATGATCGTGAAAGAACCCTTATCCATGGAATCATTTAAGTCATTTACTGATATGGCAAACAAACTATAGCCTTTTTGAGCACACCAATTGTCTGCAAAGAGATGGGTCTCTTGATTCCCACAATAACTCTAGCTAATCCAAGATCATCAACACAACTGATTGACTTATCCTTGCAATCCAAAATGGCTTGATGCTGTTCTAACCAATCCATACCCAAAACTATGTCATATAATCCTAAAGGTATAACCCTAAGGTTCACTAAAGTAGAGAAAGTTTTCATATGAATTTTATAGTCAGGAGCAACAATATCAACATTCACCTTGGATCCTGATGCTAACTCCACTTGCCATCTATCCCTTGCCCTAACCATAGAAATACCACTATTTGCAACTAAAGTAGAAGAAATACATGACTCTATAGCTCCAGAGTCAAATAAAATAGATACTTTCATACCTTGAGTATTACCCTGAGCTTCAATAATCGTATTCTAGTGTTTGGCCTACTTCTGATCCAGGGTTGCAAAGATATGGTGGTTCTTGGCAGAATCACCAACTGTCACTTCAGACCTAGTTGGCTTAGGTCCAACCTTCGGCTTGTCCCAGTTAGGGCACTAAGACTAGTAATGACCCAACTGACCATAATGAAAACACTCAATAGATTTCCTGAATCCAATGTTTTGACCAGAAGGATTAGGAAATGGCTTATTACTTTGCACACTTTGAGGTGGTTGAGATGGTTTAGGCTATTCTGAACCCTTGGAGTTCTTACTGAACTTTCTCTTCTTGAATTTCCCATCAGAAAATCTTGATTTCGAACTGCCTTGTGGAGGCTTTTGATTCCGGCTAACATCCGAAGTAGGTGGATTCACTCTAGTTTTGTATGAAGCCCCATGATATCTAGACTTCATCTCAATCAGCTTTGCTCGCTCTAAAGCTTCCTGCATAGTCATAGGTCGAAAAGTTCTCACTTCCTCCCCAATCTTGGGCAAAAGTCCTCTAATGAAGTGATGTATCATGTCCTCATCATTTTCAGCCCATCCAGAAAACTTATTAAGCTCATAGAACCTATGTTCATAAGCTTCCACTATAGAGCCAGACTGCACAATCTAAAAGAACTCCTCTACACAGGCCTGACACCAATATTCTTACATAAACCTCTCCTTGAATCACTCTACAAAGAGTTCCCAAGTAACTAGAGAGATATCAATGCCCAGCTTCTCCAACTCCTACTCCCACCACAAGGAACCAAATCCTCTTAAATGCATAACTGTCCATCTTACTTTCACATTACTCAAGTAATGGTGTAAGACAAAGCATTGCTCAATGTTTAGTAGCCAAGCTTCTGCCATTGTACCCTATTTTGTACTGTAGAATAACAGTCATTTCATCTTGGAAAGATCCTTGAGCTGAGCTCTTGCCACTGGATCTTCCTTGACAGGAAGGTTAACACCTTGCACAAAAGGTCTCCTATCATTTTCTCTCCCACCAGGAATCTGGTTATTAGCCTCAATATTATCAAGATGTTCCAGTATCCTCTGAAGTACCATAGCTTGATCTGCCTGATTATTTTGGTTGTTTCTAACCCCAACATTCTGATCAAACTGATCATTCCCAACAAAATTTTGGTGCCTAGGACCTCTACCATGGCCCTTGCCCCTGCCTCAACCTCTGCCAACAAGGTTATCCTCAGGAATACCATGTCCTCAAATTCCTCTAGTGATGGGAGGCATGATAGTAACCTAAAAACAAAAATCTATTAATACACATCGATAACGGGTTAAACCCTATAACCCAAGAGTCCTAGTTATTCTAACTAGGCTCTAATACCAAATGTAACTATATAACTAACAATACCAAAAATAATAATAATAATAATAATATGAATCCAATAACAAGTACAAAGAATGCAATAAATTTTTATTTTTTTATTAACTCCACTTAATACAAGTACAAGTTCATAGATTGAACCATTCTCAATCTAAAAACCTCAAAATACAAGTAAACATCATCCAAATATGATTCCATACAGATTCTAAACCATATAGAGTTCAGTACAATAACAAAGTATAATCTCATCCTTAAATGCCTATGTCCAAAATACGGACCCTACTAGCAAATGAAAAATGATACAAGAAGAACTTCAATAAGCATCTTTAGCTACTTGAAAACTCGAGACACCTAGAAACACATAGGATACAACACAAAAAAAAAGAGGGCTCAGTACACACTAAGTTGAAAAGCGTAATCCATCTGCATGCACGTTAGACCAAACATATACAAAACCATAATGCAGATATCTATTTTAATATAACACAGTGCAGTTCCAAAATTAATATGCAAGAAGCAAAACTTTACTCATTATTGCAAAATTAAACTCTCACTAAGAATAACATGTAAATGAAACATATATATACTGAGGTGTCATCGTTATGGCACTAAGATACTGCATCCATGTATGGTATGCTCATAGTCAACACATAACAGGTTTCTCTACTATACTCGTCATATGACATAATAGAGATTTGCCTTGTTCTCCATACTTAACCATTTAGGTCTAAGTCATAGGTAGGGCCAATTTAATCTTTTAATATGAAATTAACCCACCCAATTCATTTTATATGTTTTCACTGCATTAAATAACTGAATAGGGTTACCCAATTCAGCCACCCCGATATATGTTCATCTCAGATATTCTTAAAATACACATCAAACAGATATTTTAGAATGTCTATACTACATGATACCACATTCCTCATCTATCTGAACTTAATTTCCATAGCTAATATTGAAAGTAATGCCTAGGTTATTTCAAAAATATGAATAAAACTTTAATATTAAGTACTAGTAAATACAACTAATTGTGACATCAGATTTAGTGATACTTACTATCTTAACATTATAACTTTATCCCTATTGCTAAAATAAACCAAACAAACCCTCAAGTTAACTATGATAATAAATTCAATGTACTTATGATATTCATTTTGTTTACACAAACTCAACATATATCATTTTCATCTATTCATTTGTTTGAAACAACTTTCCATATCAACATTGAATGGAAAACATCTCTGAAATCAAATAACAAGATACAGTTATAGAATAGAAGAATTCTAATTCATTTCAAACACCATATATATTGTATTGATATACTTCATGACACATTTCAAACAGTAAATAATATCCATAATACATTCACCTATAGATTATAGAAGTGTATTAAAAATCTTAAAGTAACAGTAAAATGCCAGTAATCAGCAATTACAAGGTTTAAGTTTTAATACCAAACTTACCACTAAAATAATTGTATTATGCCAATTAACAATCTTACTCAAAAATAAACTTTATAAATCATTTTATCAAATGCGACTGATCATCTTAAATAAAAACTCAAAATGACCCAATCATTCCAAAAGCTAATATCTGCTAATGATAAGTTTCATGCTAATAATTAATAAAAGCCGATGTCAAATCTTGGCCAATGACTATTTTTACACCCATATGATCTTGTCCATGTTTGATGTTATGCCTCAAATTAGCTTATATTCAAATCTAAATAAGCTATAATTAAAATGATTGAGACAGTGGTTATGTGGATGTTTTAACCAGTAAAGAAAATAGATCTGATACACTCAGTTTCAATTCGTGTTTATGTTGAAGCAACATTCATGAAATCAGGCAACAAGATATGTTTACTAAACAACATGTTTCGAATAGCTTATACTGCCGCATTGATCACAAAATTTCATGATAACAAACCTATGTTCAATAACTTTTGATACTACTTGTTAAAAACCTTCAACAGTCCAAAATTTTATAACCAAAAGATAGTGACCTGCTAACTATTTGTTCAAATGCCTGAGCTCATGTCTGTAACCATGACTCACAAAGAGCTATGCTTTGTAACTCTTGTTTAAGACAAAACCCCAAAAGTTACTTGCCAACATACTACACTATTTCTTGCTTGACATGCAAGCATGAGCGTTCATAGAGCTAAGCTCTATGGGTACTCATCCTTGTGCACCAAGTAACTATATAATACAGTTTCCTATGAAGTCTTTTATAATTTTTTTAAAAATATAATCAACCCAAATCATAATCTCGCATATGCATGAAACACAGGGCTGTGTGAGGTCTTAGAACTTCACATACTCCTATGTCTCATGTTTATGCAAACTGAATGACTGATCATAAAATAAAGACATAACATATTAAACTTTTCACGAAATGAGTTCCATTCATTTCAAATCTAAATTTAAAAAAATAGAGAAAGATTAGGGTAAGGAACTGCCCCCTACCTGAGAGATAGTAGAGAGTAATTGCTCAGGACCAAAAACTTCAGCAACTCGCCGAGAAAGCCAAAGCCCAAAAATAATTACCTCACTTTTAAAATGCAAAGACCCAAATACTGGCTTGCAACAGAGGATATAATGATCAACAACATAAACCAAGATAAATTTATCAAAAGAACTGGCTGAGAGCAACACCACAATGCTCAGCCTTAAAAACTTGAGATCTTTTTCAAAAAATTCTTCCATGAACCCGATTCCATAGCGACAAGGGTTACAAGTGTTCTTAAATCAAAGCAGTGCGGCCGAATTTCTGGCTCTTTCTCAACAGATAACCAAACTATCAACACAAAATGGCTGACTATACTAACAGTGCCATAAAACCTCATTACTCTGCATTCAATGAACCTTCCCTCAAAACAGAGCCGTGTAAATGGCAGTTTCACTACCACTGCCATGATCTGGCTATGTTCAAAGCAAATATCCCTTTGATATAAAAGTATGCAATACCCATGAGGTTTTGTGTTATGTAAATCTCATTTCATAACATCTATTAAACAATATGATATGTCCTGATCCACTAGAGAATGGTAATAGCCATGGGTTAAAACCCTAATAAAAAACACCACATAAGCATATTGATGCCTTATTTTAAAAACCTTATAAAAACAAAAGAATGTATGTATATATATATATATGCAAGTTACTCTTCTAAGATTAGATTACAAACATATTTAGATGAATAACCCCCCCACCTTTCGCATAAGTCACGAATAATTTAAACTCAAGGTTATAATCCCCAAACAATATTAATTAAATGACTGCTCAGCAGTAAACGAGAAAACTGAATAAGTATATATATATATATATATTTCCTTAAGATGGTAACATCAAATAGAACTATTTTTATAAACAATTGTACCTAGGCAAAGAAAATTCATATAGCATAACCTAAATTTAACATTGGCCAATAAATAACTTGCAATGTTTACAAATGAGTTCCACCAAAACAACTAAAGTATACTTTCTAATTTTAATCCAAAAGTATAGTGCATCATAAAATCAGAGAAGTCAAATATAGAATCCTGAAACAAGCTGAATATTCAGACATAAAACACGTGTCCCAAGGACATTATCACCAAGTTATATAGATAAAAAGAACATAATTTTAGAGAAAGAACTTATAACCACAAATTCCTAATATGAAGTAAAACCCAAGAAGTGATCAAGCATGACACATCCATCCATCAATAAAGATATAACATCCATCATAAAATATAACCATCCATCATAATGATCCATGAATAGAGTAAAGTTAAATACCAACAAAGAATAGTCTAGCCATAGTGACTATGGATAGATCTCAATGATAAAATTGAAAAAGCACTACCACCCAATAGTGTGGAACCTAAATGGCCCACTCCCACCATGTTGAGGACATAGTCTGAAGTCCCAAATAGGATATCAAATCACATAATAGAGATACTCTCTAATTCTAAGAATCCTAAAAGTATACTAACTCAAAGGTTCCAACATAGATCGACATTTAGACCTAGAGGCACACAAAGACACATAAGAATCTACTATGTAAGTGGGCAAGTGTCATCGCATGTATCATGCTCAAAGTTACCTTAGTAGTGCCTTAGGACTCTTAGGTCCCTAGTGATCCCACTATAGCCACTAGTATCCTCTTGTATTGACAAGGCATACTACAAAATGCAAGGTCATAGCCAAGCGTTCTCTCTACTCCCATCCTAGTCTATACTAGCACTCGAGGCATGGGTGAGAACATACAAATAACTATTATTAGTTTCATTTAAGTTAGTATTTAGTGTAATTTTGTCACTTATTAAAAAACTTACAATGGGTCCCCCGTCCCCATAGCAAGCCACTTCCTGAAACTACATATAGATAACCTACCCTAAGCTCATCAAATCACAAATCAAGAATCATAGTAAAATCACCTCAGCCCTATACAAGTGACTGAAAAATATCAAAAGATAATCCATAATATTCACATCAATTCTCCACGAGGAACTGAAAAGCATCAAATGATAACCACAATATCCATTGTTTCTCAACAAGCAACTAGAAAGTATCCCAAAATAGTACTGATCAAAGACTCCAAAATGCTTAAATTAGGTTTCTCATAGCATAAATCTCATTGTCTCACAAAGACACTGAAACATAGTAACCAACAATATAAACCTAGTCATCATAAGCATACCATCACATACATGGTTGAGAAAAATGATCGAGATCAAGTCAACATGATACCACAATCACAAAACCCTCAAGCCTCTGGTAGATATCCTATGACTGGTCAACAATCTAGTCAACCCCAAAACACAGATAGCATAAAGAAACAATTTACAAATACATTTTTTGGTTTGCTTTTGAAATCACATGGTTAAGCCAAGTACGAGGTTTACACTTTTCATTTCAGAGTTGTTATCAAGTAAGAAATATCCTTCATTTTTCTTATAATTAACTCAAATATTTGTTTTAATAAAACAACGATTTACCCCCACAATTTGAAAATCAATTTCCTAAATTTACTAAGGGTAGATATAATATTTGTTTTGAGTTTTCTATGGTAAGACTCTCATTGATTTATCATTTATTAGAGTTGGATTAACAATCTTAAAAACATTTCCTATCTTACTAAGTAATACCCATATCAACTAAATTAAATTTTATTTTTAAATAACCAATGTCTAATTAATAATATTTAATTAATATTTGTAAATTTATTTTAAATAAATCAAAAACCATATTAAATGTCATTTATTAATTTCATAAATTAAAACTTTTAATAACCTTTTTATAAAATAATATTTAATATAAATTATAATAAATATATATTTTTTAAAACTTAAATTAAATTAAATTTTAATATAATTTAAAACTTTGAATAAAAATCAATTTTCAATTTTTGTGCCCTGCATTTGTTTTAAGAAAATCAGCACTGTATTAAATAGACGTCGTCCCTTTCATAGGGAAGGTCACAGCTTTGCCATTGCAGTGGCTTGTTGCACTTAAGGCTACCAGCAGTCCACTGTCGTGGATAGTGCCTGTGGCAGCGGGGTGGGGCGTGACTATCCACCTCCCAATTTTTAATATATTAATTTTTTTTTAAAATTCCTTTTAATAAATCATTTTAACATATACATTTTTTCCCCATTTAAAATATATAAATTTCATTGGAATTTAATTTTAAAATAACCAAAATTTGGTATATCAAATTCATTTTAAATAAATAAATATTTTTTATGCCAAATCCAAGAATTAATCTGATGGATAAATTCTATGTACCCATTTTTTTCTTTTTTAATTTCCTCTAAGAAGATTTTTCCAATTAAAAATTCAAACCCTTCCTAGTTAATTTTCTCAATCTAGAATCTATTGGAACAAAAGTTATATTGAACAAATAAAAATGTTCCATGTACAGAATAATTTTTCAAATGTCAAGAACTCACAACATGATATATTCTTCACAAGAATTATCCAGACAATCATCTGACAAACACAAAGAAGACAGGAAAGAAAAGAGTGCATTTAAATTATGCGAAATTCACAAGCATCTATCTGAATACTGATGCTAATTTGCTATGCCCTAGAAAACTATGGAGAACAATTCCCCTTTAAGAACTTTCTCCTTTCCAAAAATTTCTTTCTTACCCAATGTTTGTAGTCCCTTGAAAATGAACCACCAAATTGTGACAAGGACTTCTCTCCCTAAAATTGGGGCACTAATTGTGCATTCACTTGAGAGAACTCTTTGCTCACAATCTTTTAACTCTTTATTAACTTTTATTTGTCTTACTTTTATCTTTTCCATGCACATTCATTGATTAATTAAATAGCTTTATTTAATTTTACTTGACCTCTTTTTAAATTAATTTATTTAATTTAGTCTCATGCATGTATCATGCAATCATGAAACTTTTAATATATTAATTTCTTTTCTCACTTCTAAATTTATTTTCAAACATTAATTTTGACAACTATTTATTAACTTAAATAATAATATTATTTAGTATTTATTTAAAAATGAACTCTAAATATATTATTATTAAATTAAATAAATATTATCACGTTCCAAATTTAAACTTATAATTTTATCTTCAAACTTAATTCTTTTTATTTAATTAATTTCTCAATTAATTAAATTAAATTAAATATTAAAATATCATATAAATTTTCCATTAAATTAAATCATTAATTAAACTTTTTAATTAGACTTAATTAATAGAAAATTCACCAAAGACTCATAAAGTAAAATATGAAAACCCATCATAGTAAAACACGTACAAAATCAAACTAAAGGGTTAAAAATCACAAATTAACATGTTCGATGCATTCAGAGGGTACTCGATTTAGATACTTGTCCTAATTGTCAATTAAGAGAAATAGCTCAAACGTTTAGGATTTGGACTTAAGAAATTATCTCCCCTCTCTTACCATTGAGATAATGCGATAGGGTATGCTCATCCTGCCAATTCAAAGAAGTCTATACTCGATACCTGTAACCTGCATAAAATCCATGCATGTACATACACAATATATGCTAAGCTAAACAAACAATGGTAGGAAGTGGTGCATTATGTAGATCTCGACTAGCAGGTGACTATGACTCCCTTCCTTAACCACATCAAAAATGCCATACATAAAGAAAACAAACACGGACACCATACAAATGCATTATGGGGTAAGTATCCATAGGAAAACACATATAATGATCCATCTAACTAAACATCATCAATGACTAAAAAACACCATAATAATCATCATGCACAAATGAAATATAGAGTACCAAGTAATCTTATCATATATTAATTGAGTCTAAAACAATATCTAGTAATCTCAAGATAATGCTACTAATCATCAAACATAAAACTAGCCTAAAAGAGTTTGGAAATGATAGCAAAAATCTAAACTAGGAAAATGTAGACTAGAGGCAAGCACTACATCCAACCCCCTAGGATTAGGCTTACTCCTAGAAGCCTATAAAAAAGTAGGGATATAAATCTTGTAATCTAGATGTATCCACCCTTGTAGCTGAAGAGTCATTAGTAGTATGGTTCAACCCTTGAGAGTCAACTCCCACTGCTCCAGAATGTGAACTGACTCCAAAGCTAGCTAACCATCTTCTACCTACAACACATTCCAATAAAGAACATGTACAACATCAGAGATATACTGCCTAAGTACTGAAACACGGAAAACATCATGAATGTGAGCCAAGTTGGGTGGTAAAGTAAGACGATAGGAAATTGGACCAATCCTCTAAGGAATCTTGAATGGTCCCACAAAGCAACATGCTAAGTTCGAGCCATTTCCATAATAGATCAGACTCTTTCACATATGTTCTCTCAAGAAAACCTTCTCTCCCACAACAAACTGATTATCTATCCTATGTGCATCGGCATACTTTTTTTTCCTATCTTGTGCCATAGTCAAGTGCTCTCAAATGTGCACTACTTGTTGCTCCATATCTCGAAACATCTCAGGACCCAATACAATGTGATCCTCAAGATTATCCCAAATCAAAGGCGTATGACAAGGACTACCATATAAAGCCTGGAAAGGTGCCATGCCAATAGAATTATGATACCCGTTGTTGTAAGAAAACTCCACTAGGTAGATATAGTCCTCCCAAATAGTCTACCTATCCATCACATAAATCCTCAACATATCTTCTAGAACATAATTCGCTCTCTCTATCTATCCATCTATCTCTAGGTGATATGCTTAACTAAAATTCAACTATGCTCCAAGGTCATGCTGCAACAATGTCCAAAATGTGGAAGTGAATACTGGATCCCTATCTGAAATGATCTTTTAGGGAATACCATGTAGTCTCACGATGTCACACATAAAGACATTAGCCATAGAAGATGCAGTGTAGGAAGACCTTATTAGTGAGAAATGTGTCACCTTAATCAACCAATCAATGGTAACCATGATAGCATCATGACGATAAGAAATCATAGGTAATCCTACAATGAAGTCCATAGAAATGATTTCCATGAAGGAATGAGATTTGGCTGCAAAAGCCCTATTGGATGTTTGTGTTCTACCTTGACTCTTTGACACTCAAGACACCTAGACCAATAGAATAAATGTCTGAAGTCTGCATGCATCTTCTTGATAGCTGGATGTGCTGAGTGAGGTGTATGATGGGCCTCTAATTGGATTAAGGTACAAAGCTCATCTAGTAGTAGGACATAAATCCTTCTTTAATGTTTCAAAAGGCCATCTAACTCTAGGATGTAGTCTAAAAACTTACCCTCCAAAGGTCTCCCTGAATCTATCTCTCTGCACACCTCCTAGTACAAAGAATCGGTAGGAAGTGCCTAAATTATCTGACTCCTCAAATCAACACTCAGAGTCATTGATGATATCACATGTTTCCTACAACTCAAAGCATCTACCACTACATTCTCCTTCCCCTAGATATACTTCACCTTGAAGTCCTACTCACATAAAAATTCCATCCAATGCTTCTACCTAGCATTCAGATTAGGTTGTGTGAATATGTACTGAAGATTATGATGATCACTATGAAGTTCAAACTTGTGTCCCAACAAGAAATGTATCCATCTCACTAAGGCATGAACTACCACTGCTAACTCAATATCATGCATAGGATAATTTAGTTCATGATCCTTGAGCTTCCATAATTCATATGCAATCACCCATCTATTTTGCATCAAAACTGTTCCAATCCCCTCAAGGGAAGCATCTATACACACCATGAAATCACCTACTGGATTAGGTACTGCTAAGATTGGTGCACTGGTCAAAAGCTCCTTAAGCTTCTAGAATGCTTCCTCACATTTCTCCATCCATAAAAACTTCTTTCCTTTCCTTTTAAGGGAGGTAATAGGATGTTCTATTCTAGAGAATTTTTGGGTGAATCTATGATAATATCTAGCTAGACCCGTGAAACTATGAATCTCTAAAAGGGTAGGGGTGTAGGCCAATCTACTATTGCTTGGATCTTCATGGGGTCTACAAAGATACCCTCACCTAATATAACATGTCCTAAATATTGTATCTCTAATTGAAAGAAATCACACTTTAACACATTGGCATAAAGTTGATTATCTCTCAAGCATTGCAAAACCAAACACAAATGTTCCTCATGTTCCTTCTAGGACTTAGAATATATTATTATATCATCAAGGAACACAAGTAAAAATCTGTCAAGATAGGAAAGAAACACTCCATTCATTAGGCTCATGAAAATTGATAGAGCTTTCATTAGTACAAAAGGTACCACTATGAACTCATAATGCCCATAGCAAGTTCAGAAGGTGGTCTTATGAATGCCATCTTACTTGATGCGAAGCTGAGCATATCTTGACTTAAGGTTGATATTGGAGAACACTATAGCTCCCTTGATCTAATAAAATAAATCATCAATCCTTGGTAGAGGATACCTATTCTTCATTGTCACCTTGTTTAGCTATCTATAATCAATGCAAAGGTGTAAAGAACCATCCTTCTTCTTCACGAAGAGCACTGAAGCTCCCCATAGTCATACACTGGGTTAGATACTACCCTTGGCCAAAAGTTCTTCTAACTGTAGGTGCAACTCACTCAATTCCTAAGTGGTCATATGGTAAGGAGCTCTAAGATAGGCTTCACTCCTGGAGTGAGCTCAATGCTAAAATCAATGTCTCCTTTTAGAGGCATGCCTAGAATCTCACTCGAAAAGACATCCACATACTCCTATAAAATAGGGTGATCTAGAGTCTTCCTCACAAGATCTTCTTCATCTAGCTCATTTACCATAATAGAAAATACCTAACATCCCTTATGAAAGCTCCACTTTAATTGCATAGCAGAAATCATTCGTAGAGATATAGGTCTTGGTATCCACACAATCTCTACATCATTTCCTTGGTCATCCTAACACATAATGGTCTTCTTCTTGCAATCTATACTAGCTCTATGAGAGCCAAGACAATCCATACCTAAGAACACATTGTAGGAGCCAAGAGGAATAACTCAAAGGTCAAATAATTTCTCAAAACCTCCTATGCTAAGCCCACACTTATGAACTGTAGAATGTATGGAAACCCTAGCGCCTGAGGCTAGTTCCACTTACCAACCATCATCTTGCTTAACCACTTCCAACTTACACTTAGCAACTAGAGATGGTGAAATAAAATAATCTGTGGCACCTAAATCAAACAATATAGAGAGAGGTGTACCTCAAATAGCTCTTGTAGTCTCAACTACTATCCCTTGATGGTCTTCTTGATGATGATCTACAGCCACAAATACCCTATGAGCTCTACCTACATCTCTGACTGTGGGCTCAGATGCTACTAGCCTAGGCCCTGAATACTAAGGTGCTCACTATGGACAATGAGTTGAAATGTGTCCAATCTAACCACATGTATAACATCCTATGTCTCTACCAAATCCTCTCCCTATAGGTGGTGCATTCAACTGCTAGTAGCTATCCCTACTAGTAAAAGACTAGCTACTCTATTCAGGTTGAGCATGCTAATTTCATTAATTGCATTGAGCATTGTGATTGTTCTTGGAGTTAGAACCATTGCCACCACTCTATGCTTGAGGGTATGATCCCTTCTACTGCTATGACTGCTACTGTGATTGATTCCTTTTAGGAAAAGGAGGCTTCTTGTTCCCACCTGAGTCGTGGTTGCCATTAGATCCTAATGTTGTAGGTGATCCCACAAAACCCTCATGTCCAAGGTTGACACTTTTCTCGACAAGGATGGCTCATGTATCATATCTTTGAGGGTTTAGGCGCAAATACCTTAACACCCCCACATAAATAGTTGTTCAAGCCTCTAATGAAATGTTGTACCAACTATGTTAGGTTTTCAGTGAATCTTGAAAAGGGCATGAGCTCATAGAACTTTCTTTCATACACTACAATGGTCATAGTGTATTGTCTTAGGTTATGGAACTCATCTACTCTATGTTGATTCCATTCCTCTTGTAGGAATCACTCATGGAAGCTCTCCAAGAATAACTCCAATGTGATTTTTTTCATCTTTAAGCCCAACTTCTTTTCCTCAATTGTCCACCAAGTGGCCCTAAAGTTCTCTAGGTTGGTAATAGAAAACCTTGTTTTGACATGATTGTCTAAGTCTTGCTTAGCAAAAATCCTGTCAAGGGCAATAAGCCACTGCTCAGCTACATATCCAAAACCTTGCCCATTAAAGGGCTTGATCTTGGACCTATGAAGGTTCTTCATCTAAGAAGATAAAATGAATCTTTGTCGATCCCTCTGAGGGCTCCTAGACCTGGGTCTATGCTCATGTCCTACTTGATGTGCTCTATCCTCATGAACAGGAGGTAGGCGATCAATGATGGTTCACATCATTTTCCTCATATCAACCTCCTTAGAGTTAGCATGCTCCTCTCTATAGTTCTCTTCCTAATACTCACTAACATGCTCTTCCCTATTCTCTTCCTGATGCTCACTAATATACTCTTCCCTATTCTCTTCCTAAATGGGGCCTTCATGGACAGACTCATGTACACTGATAGCTCTGCCTCATCCATGGCCTCTACCACAATCAAGGCTACAACCTCTAATTGAAGATGTCATCCCAAATACCATCCTAGAATAATATCCAAGATGCAAAATACTATAACAACCATAATGCATAATAGTGTAAAGCATATATGTAAAAGGCATGTGT
The DNA here is from genome assembly GCA_028749045.1 of Cupressus sempervirens. Lineage (NCBI taxonomy): Eukaryota > Viridiplantae > Streptophyta > Pinopsida > Cupressales > Cupressaceae > Cupressus > Cupressus sempervirens. The sequence continues at coordinate 508,884,398 of CM053789.1, read as the reverse complement.
TTTACAAACAGTAAAAGTGTCATTTTAAGTTTTAAAGTCTGTGTTGAAGTATGAAAAATATACAACTAATAGTTTAAGTTCTATTTCAATTCAACTAGTTCAACACTAATGGCATTCCAATATAACCAGAGCTCTCAATGTAGAAACTCAGGCTCTGATACCAAATGTAACACCCCACCAAGGGATCCAAAATAAATAACTTAAAGTTCTACTAAGTTTGGTAGCATTTTTTTTTTTGAAACATGAAAGATAAACCATTCACATCAAACACATAGAAGCAGAAGCAATAACATACATTCAACTAAAAGCATACATAACAAGTTACATTCCTTAAGGATCCCATGACATTGAATCACATTTAAATCTAATTAATACTAAATCCATCACATACCACATCTATATGAAAGAATAATGACAAGTCCAATGTCCTTTAAATAATATACATTTGTTCTAAATGCCTCTTGGAAAATTAAATTTGGAATGCTCAACCATCCTTTGTACATGTCACAGGGTATGAAAGGCTTAAAAGAATATAAACATGTAAAAATAGAAATACATCATCCTCTTTGGATCCATGATACAAGTACAATAAAGTAAATGAAACCATCCACCATATATGATACATCCATCCATCAATAAAGATATAACATCCATAATAAAATGATATAACATCCATCATACAATATAAGCATCCATCATAATGATCCATGAACATAATGAAGGTAAATGCCAACAAAGAATGCTCTAGCCACAATGACTATAGATGGATCTCAATAGTAAGAGTGAAAAAGCACTACAACCCTACTACATGGGACCTAAATGACCCACTCCAACCACACTAAGGAGATAGTCTCAAGTCCCAAATAGGATATCAAATCACATAACATAGATATTCTCTAAGTCTAGAAAACCTAAAAGTATACTAACTCAAAGGTTCCAACATAGATCGACATCTAGACCCAGAGGCACACAAAGACACATAGGAATCTACTATGTAAGAGGGCAAGTGTCATCACACGAATCATGCTTGAAGTCACTTGAGTAGTCCCTTAGGACTCCCAGGTCCCTAGTGATCCCACTATGGCCACTAGTATCCTCTCATACTAACAAGGCATACTATGGAATGTAAGGTCATAACCAAACATTCTCTATACTCCCATCCTAGTCTATACTAGCACTCAAGGCATGGGCAAGAACATACAAATAACTCTTATTAGGCTCATTTAACTTAGTATTTAGTTTAATGTTGTCACTTTATTAAACAACCTACAATGGGTTACCGCTAGGACTAGTTAGGGTCCCTAGCCCCCATTGCAAGCCACTTCCTGACACTACATATAGATAACCTACCATAAGCTCATGAAATCACAAATCAAGGATCATAGTAAAATCACCTCAGTCTTATACAAGTGACTGAAAAAAATCAAAAGATAATCCACAATATTCACATCATTTCTACATGAGCAACTAAAAAGCATCGAATGATAACTGCAATATCCATTGGTTCTCAACAAGCAACCGAAAAGTATCCCAAAATAATACTGATCAAAGACTCCAAAATGGTTAAATTAGGTTTCTCATAGCATAAATCTCACTATCTCACAAAGAAACTAAAACATAGTAACCAATAATATAAACATACTCATCATAAGCATACCATCACATACATGGTTGAGCAAAATGATCGAGATCAAGTCAACATGATACCACACTCACAAAACCCCCGAGCCTCTAGTAGACATCCTATAACTGGTCAACAATCTAGTCAACCCCAAAATATAGATAGCATAAAGAAACAACATACAAATGCATGTTTTGGTTTGCTTTTGAAATCACATGGTTAAGCCAAGTATGAGGTTTTCAGTTTTCATTTCAGAGTTGTTATCAAGTAAGAAATATCCTCTATTTTTCTTATAATTAACTCAAATATTTGTTTTAATAAAACAAAGATTTACCCCCACAATTTGAAAATCAATTTTCTAAATTTACTAAGGCTAGATATAATTTTTTTTTTTCAGTTTGCTATGGTAAGCCTCCCATTGATTTATCGTTTACTAGAGCCAGATTAACAATCTTCAAAAGATTTCCTATCTTACTAAGTAATATCCATATCAACTAAATTAAATTCCATTTTTAAATAACCAATGTCTATTTAATAATATTTAATTAATATTTGTAAATTTATTTTAAATAAATCAACAACTATATTAAATGTCATTTATTAATTTCATAAATTAAAACTTTTAATAACCTTTTTATAAAATAATATTTAATATATTTTTAAAAAAACTTAAAGTAAATTAAATTTTAATATAATTTAAAACTTTGAATAAAAATCAATTTTCAATTTTCGTGCCCTGTGTTTGTTTTAAGAAAATTGGTGCTGTATTAAACAGATGTCGTCCCTTTCATTGGGAAGGTCGTAACTCTACGATGGCAATGGCCTACTGTGTAGCCTTTAAGGTTGCTAGCAGTCCATAGTCATGGACAATGCCTATAGTAGGGGGGGTGGGACGTGATTTCCCACCTCCCAGTTTTTAATATATTAATTTTTTTTTAAAAATAAAACTTTTTAATAAAATGTTTTAACATATATGTTTTTCCCCATTTAAAATATATAAATTTCATTAGAATTTAATTTTGAAATAAACAAAATTTTGTATATCAAATTCATTTTAAATGAATATATATATTTTTATATCAAATCAAAGAATTAATCTAATGGATAGATTCTATGTACCCATTTTTTTTTTGGTTTAATTTCCTCTAAGAAGATTTTCCCAATTAAAAATTCAAACCCTTCCTGGTAAATTTTCTCAATCTACATTCTACTAGAAGAAAAGCTATATTGAACAAATAAGAACATTCCATATACATAATAATTTTTCAAATGTCCAGAACTCACAACATGATATATTCTTCACAAGAATTATCTAGACAATCATCTAACAAACATAAAAAAGATAGGAGAGAAAAGAGTGCATTTAAATTATGCAAAATTCACAAGCGTCTACTAGACACTAATGCTAATTTGCTACACCCCAAAAAATTGTACAGAACAATTCCCCTTTCAAAACCTTCTCCTGTTCAAAAATTTCTTTTTTCTCCAAAGTTTGCAGTCCCTTGAAATGAACCCCCAAATTGTGAGGAGTTCTCTCCCTAAAATTGGGGTAGTAATTGTGCATTCACCCGAGATAACTCTTTGCTCACAATCTTTTAACTATTTATTAACTTTTATTTGTCTTACTTTTATCTTTTCCATGCACATTCATTGATTAATTAAATTACTTTATTTAATTTTCCTTGACCTCTTTTTAAATTAATTAATTTAATTTAGTCTCATGCATGTATCATGCAAGCATGAAACTTTTAATAAATTAATTTCTTTTCCCACTTTTAAATTTATTTTCGAACATTAATTTTGACAACTATTTATTAACTTAAATAATAATATTATTTAACATTTATTTAAAAATAAACTCTAAATATATTATTATTATATTAAATAAATATTATCACATTCCAAATTTAAACTTATAAGTTTATCTTCAAACTTAATTCTTTTTATTTAATTAATTTCTCAATTAATTAAATCAAATAAAATATTAAAATATCATATAAATTTTCCATTAAATTAAATCATTAATAAAACCTTTTAATTAGACTTAATTAATAGAAAATTCACCAAAGACTCATAAAGTAAAATACGAAAACCGATCATAGTAAAACACACACAAAATCAAACTAAAGGGTTAAAAATCATGAATTAACATCATCTGATGCATTCAGAGGGTACTCAACTCAGATACTTATCCTAATTGTCAATTAGGACAAATGGCTCAAAGGTTTAGGATTTGGACCCAAGAATTTATCTCCCCTCTCTTACCATTGAGATAATGCGATAGGGTACACTCATCTTGGCAATTCAGGGAAGTCGATACCTAGTACCTATAACCTACATAAAATCAACGCATGTACATACACAATATATACTAAGCTAAATAGACAATGGTAGGAAGTGGTGCATAGTGTAGATCTGGACTAGCAAGTGACTACAATTCCCTTCCTTAACCGCATCAAAAATGCAATACATAAAGAAAACAAACAAGCACACCATACACATGTAATAGGGGTAAGTATCCATAAGAAAACACATATACTGATCCATCTAACTAAACATCATCAATAACTAAAAGCCACCATAATAATCATCATGCACAAATGAAATATAGAGTACCAAGTAATCTCATCATATATCAACTAAGTCCAAAAAAATATGTAATAATCTCAAGATAATGCTACTAATCATCAAACATAAAACTACCCTAAAAGAGTTTGGCAATGATAGAAAAAATGTAAACTAGGAAAATGTAGACTAGGGGCCGGCACTACAAACTTGAGATTATCACTTCAACATGGTGGGAGTGGACCCTTTTCATGTTACCATGAGTTCATGTGGTAGTGCTTTTACTTTTACCATTGAGATCTATCAATTTGATGTCATGGATGGAGTTCCCTATTTTGCATTTCCTTTCATTCTATTCTTGTGTTATTATAGATGGTTATACCTATGGTATTGTATTTTATTTTATGATTCTTAAAGAGATGGTGCCATATATTTTATGATGTATATTCTTTTAGCCTTTCATACCCTGTGACCTATACAATGGATGATTGTGCATTTTGATTATTGCCAAGTGGCATTTAGACTAATTGTATAGTATTTAAATCAATCTATGCTTGTAGTTATTATTTAATGTGGATGTGTTATATACTGCTTTTAGTATTTATCAAAGTTATATGTGATTTAATGTCATGAGACCCTTAAGATAATAATTTGTTTTATGGTATGTGTTTATGTGTACGGTATTGCTTCTAATATATTATAACTATTGTTGTATATTATCTTTTCAAAAAAAAAAGTGTGACAAACTTAGTGAAACTTTAGGTTAATTTCTTTTGGGTTCCCTGGTGAGGCATTACATCTGGTATTAGAGTTCAAGTTTCTAGATTGGGAGCTCTGGGTATATTGGAATGCCACTAGTTGATAACTAGTTGAACTGAAACAAAACTTAAAATATTATATGTATTTATTACAAACTTGAACACTCAAACTAGTTAAACTAAAACAAAACTTAAATGGCATTAAGTATCTTTTCAACTTGAACACTTGAAACTTAAGACTCAATTTCTTGAAACATAGAAAAATGAAAAATTTGTAAAACTCTTGAGTCAGATTTCAGACATATTTTCTTATGATTATGCTTTAAGGTAGTATGTCTTTGATTGTCTTTGTGAGCATTATGTTGATCTTGTTCAAGTGTTTTCAGTGGAGTTACAAACTTGAACTTAAATAATTTGAACAAAAATAAAAAAATATTAGTAGTGGAACTTTTGAACATGAAACTTGGAAACTCATAACATTTATGTCATTTACTTTTGATTTATGTCTATACATTATAACTTTTATGTTTTCTAATGGATTTAGAGATGTTGGTCTCTAGTTTAGAATATTTTATGGGGTCTATTTTAGTATTTGTTAAAAAGATGAATGTTGGATCAATATGGTTTTTGGTTTACTATTTAACCATAATCATATTGCTCTAAGTGACTGAAAGTGTATATATAGTTAAATTAGTTGTACATTAGTTTCTTAAATGATCTTTTTGTTTGACATTATATATAGTACTCGCTGATTTTTAGTTACCCTAGTCATTGTAGTTAGCTTCTAGGAGTAAGCCTAAGTCTAGGGGGAGTGGATGTAATTCCTACCCCTAGTTTAGAATTATATTTCTTGTAGGCTTCTAGGAGTAAGCCTAAGCCTAAGGGTGGTGGATGTAATGCCTACCCCTAATTGACTTTTTTGATTGTATTGCTAGATTCTTTTAGACCAATTTTTTGATTGTGTTTTTATGATTAGTAGTACTTGGTTACTAGATTGATTTGATGTATTTTAATACTCAGTTGAGTTATGTGATGAGCTACTTGAGTCATTCAGTTATTTCATATGTTCATGATTATTTCAATGATGATATATGTATGTTCATACAATGATTTCATTTATTTTAGATAGAGGAATAATTTATATGTAGTTCTATGGTTACTTACCCCATCCTTGCATGTGTATGGTGTACATGTATGTTTTACTTTATGATTGACATTCCTAATGTGGTTGAGGGAGGGAGTTGTAGTCACCTACTAGTTAGGATCTACACAATGCACCACTCCCTACCATTGTCTATTTAGTTTAAAATATATGAGTATGTACATGCATGGAATTTATGCACATTGTAGGTACCTTGTATTGACTTTCCTAAATTGCTAGGATGAGTGCACCCTATCATAGTATCTCAATGGTGTAAGTGGAGAGATAATTCTTGAGTTTGAATCCTAAACCCTAAGTCAATTGTCCTAGAAAATAGGACAAGTATCTAAGTTAGTTTCACCTTTCTAAATTCATGAAGTGATGTGAATATGTGATTTTGACCCTAGAGTTTGTTTTGGTATATTATACCTTATGATGCATTTTCATATTTAGTCTTGTGGGTCTATGATGATTTTCTATTTTAATTAAATCATATTAAAAGATAACTTAACGATTCAATTTAAAGGAAATTATATAAAGAAAATTCAATATTTAATTATATTTAATTAATTAAATAAAAAAATTAAATTTAAAATATTATATTAAAGTTCTAACTTTGGCGTAGTTATATTTATCTAATTTAATGATAATTATTTAGGAGTTTTATTTTAATAATAAGCTCTAAATAATGTCTCTCAAATTAAATAAAGAGAGAGAAAATTATTTAATAAATGGAAAAAATGTTGTGCATGAAATTAAAAGATATGATTAAATAATAAAATATAAAGATCAATGAGTCTTCTCGCATGATTGCATAATCAAAGCCCTAAATTTAGGAGAGAACTCTTTATCAAAGATCTAGAGCTCATTTTGCAATGACCAGGGGATTTTGGAAGAGCAATTTCTAGGAGGAAGGTTTTTAAGAAAAAAGAGGGGAATACTTGCTTGCTCTGAGTGTTTATCATATTAGTAGTAGATTCAGGGGGAGTCTTGTGGGTCATTCGCAGAGAAAATATTTTTTTTTTCAAATTCTTGTCTTCTTCATGTTTCGAAAAATCTATTTTTTAAAATTTTAGATTTGGTTGAAACCCTCGTGTTGAAATTTTTATTCTCTGTTCTTGAATACATTCTTGTACGAATTAATTAGATTAAAACCCTTACATGTGATTTTATCAATCTTCATTTGAGAAACCTTTATATATAAATTGAATCTAAAACCATTGTTCATGATATAATTGTTCTTCATTTTGAGATTATCAATATACAAATTGGGAATCTAAAACCTTTCTTTGATAAAGCCAATTTTTGTTATTGAAATTGTTTTGATTTAAATTGGAAACCCTCATGTTGTAAGTATTGCTCTTCATTTCTTGAAAATATTTGTGAATGAACATTAGTTTTGATACCCTTGTTTGAGTTGTTGGATTTGAGATCTAGGTTTTGTAATGAAAACCAAGTTTGTTTTATCAATTTCAATTGTTTATCCCAAGTTTCTATATAAGATCTTATTGGGAGAATCATTATAAATATAATTATCACAGTAATTTTTGATTATTGTGATAATTATAAATACATAGATATTTATTAAATTTTAAAATTTCTATTGTACTGGGGGGCTATTACTGGTTTGTTTATTCTAAAAATAATTAATTAAAAAATAATTTTTCTAGCAAGGTGGGCCACCAACCCCACCTCCCTCCTCCCTTTGTTTTCTTTTTCTTTCTTTTTTAAATGAAAAAAAAAGAAAAAAAGTTTGGTGGGAGGGGTCCATCACCCCCACACCCACTACCTTTCCCAATATGGCATGTGGCCTGTTGTCGTAGCAACCAACGTTGCCTTGGCAACGTTGAGTGCTGCTTTGCAGTAACTCACACTGCCAAGACAATGTTGAATGCTATTGTTACAGTTGTCACACATGGGGCGAAAAGCCCCTTGGGATATAAACAAACCTTTTAAAAGTTATTTTTTGTTTTGGAAAATAAATTATATTTATATTAATAATAAAATTAGTTCAAAAGGGCTCCAAGACAAAAGAACTAGTGAAGGAACACTTTGTTCATTACCCATATATACAAAGTAGATAAATCTACATATCAATTGGATTGTGTCCCTAGCTACAAAGGTTCTATCATAAAAATAGATAGGCATCATTTGTACAACCTTGTCAGAAATAAGGGGTAGATATATGAAATAACCCACGACCCCTACCTAATCCTAAAATAAATAAAAGAAAATTAGGTGGGGCACCCATCAACCCAGAAACCCTTACAATAAAGAAATATTTATATATAAACAAAGTCACCTACCTAACTAAGCATCAAATTTGCTAGAAGTTAATATAAAATTAAATAGATGAAGGATCATGACAAATGGTACTAAATTATAGCAGTCCCCCAAAGTGAAATGAGACAAAACCATCACCGACCATAGAGTAGCACTGATACCAAATGAATCCTAGGTGGCTGGAAGAACCTATGACACATTAAGAAAGAGAGATCAAATCTTCACAAAAATTTAAAAAATAAACAAGGATGCAACAAAATTATTCTAGAGACTTCTCAGTGGTATCAAGAAGGTGAGCTTACTTATGCCACAAAACAAGACCAATCATCATGACAAAAAATATCCTACAAATGATAGGTGGTAGAAGTAGAATATTAAAGCAAACCAAACTAATTAGTCGTGAGAATATGCCAATAAAATATCAAGCTACACTGAAGATGAAGAAATTGACTCGAAGTGTATAATTTTAAAAATAGAAAGTTTTAAATTATTATTTTAAAAATGTTTTCTTTTTAATTTTATAAATTAATTTATATAATTTATGTATTATTATTAATTATTAGTAATGTTTGTTAGGTTATTAAATGTATAGTTATTATCATTAATGAATACTTTTAATATTATTTTATTAAATTTTAAAAATAATTATTATTTTTACATTTTAATAATATATTATTTAATATTAACAATATTTGGTAAATTTAATAATTAATATTAGACCTTAATTAATGTTTAACTAAAGATTTGCATAAATGGATTTATTTCTAACATTTATCTATATGTTATATTGATAATTTTAATTCAATTGGAAATTTGATGACTTTTAATAAAACTCGAGTTTTGCTTAATGGTACAATTTAGATATGAAAATAATTTATGAATATTAAAATAGATTTGAAAAGTAAATTGATAATTGAAATTTGGAAAAATAATTATTTTAAAGTAGGATTTTACTTGATGATTTCTTTATGGAAATGATTTCTATTATTTTGGGAGATTGATTATATATTTTGTTTATTGAAAAACCTTAACAAGTATAATACTTTGAAAAGACAAAAACTGTAATGTGTGTGTTTACTGAACTCTTATGCTTTGATAATGAATTGAACTATGAAACAATGTTTAAAAAACTTTATATGAATTGTTGAATCATTTGGGATTCTAGTGAACTTGAAAACCTTAGTGAATTTGCCAACTAGAGAAATGGAACTTAACCTTGATTGAGATCAAAAACAGTATGAATTGTAATATTTGGAAATGAAAATGAAAGCTTGAAAACCTACAGTGAAAATTAAACTCATGTATTTTCCAAAACCTAATGAATTATGAAAATAACTTTTGTATGTACTATTTATGATGTTTGGTTTACTGGTGTTGGGGTTTTGGAGTTGACTTAGCTTTGACCAGTTAGGTTATATTACCAAAGGCTTGGGAGTTTTGTTCAATGATGATGTTATGGTGTATTTTATTTTTGATCTTTTATACCCAACCATGGTGATATTTTATGTGTGCTCTATGTTGAGTTGATTAGATTTTTTGTTACTGCTTTTAGTTTCTCTTGTGTAGAACTGAGGTGAACGGTGTGTCTTTCTTGATATAACCTTCGAATCTTCGATCAATTATCTTTAAATTTCTTCCTAGTTGTTTGTATAGGACTGAAGCAATATCGAGTTATTGTTTTGGTGTTATCATGTGATGCCATGGTTTTCTATATGTGTATTTAATTTTGGATAAGTCCTATTAGGATGATTGTATTGGTGAAATCTGTGATTTTGATCAGTAATGTTTTCAATATTTTTCCTATTTCTTTTCTAAGAACTGATGAGTGGTCTATGACCATATTAGACCTACTACTTTCATTGGGCTTATGGTAGGTTAGATGTATGTGATGTTGGGAAGTGATTTTTAATGGAGGCCAAGGCCCTAAAGAGGCTAACAAGTAACCCATTGTAGGTTGTTTTAATAAGCAATAACACTACATGAAATGAGAGGAAAACTAATTAATACGAGTCATTGTTTTCCCTTTCCCATTCATCTAGTGCTAGTACAGACTAGGATGAGAGTGTGGAGGATGCTTGGTTATGACCTTGCTTCATTAGTATGCCTTGTTTGTACAAAAGGATACTGATGCCACATAGAGATACTAGGGGGCCAGAGTATTATAAGACTAGTGGGGTAACCTTAGAGTTGGCTCATGCAATGACACTTGCTCGCTTACATAGTAGATTTCCTATATGTCTTTGTTTACCTTTGGGTTTAGATGTCACTTGTGTCTTGGTACCTTAAGTTAGTTTGCTTTCAAGTTTTCCTTGACCTAGATATTACTTTTGAATTTTGGGATTGTTATCCAATTTGGGACTTGAGACTATCTCCTCAGTGCATTGGGAGTGGACCCTTCTTGGGTTACCACAAGGTTGGGTGGTAGTGTTTTTCACTTTTACCATTAAGATCCGTTAGTTAGATGTTGTGGCTAGATTTCTCTATTCTGCATTTTCTTTCATTGTATAATTGCATTCTATGATGGATGGTTATACCTATTGTATTTTTTTTTCTTTCATGGATCTTAATGTGATGATGTAATCTATTTTATGATGTATATTCTTTTAGCCTTTCATACTTTGTGGCCTGTACAATGGATGATTGTGCATTCTGATTATTGCCAAGTGGCATTCAGGATAATTGTATATTATTTAAGTGGATCCATACTTGTAGTTATTCTTTAATGTGGATGTGTTATATATTGGTTTAAGTATTAATTAAACTTAAATGTGATTCAATGTCATGGGACCCTTAAGAATTGTAATCTTTTTGGTGGTATGTTTTTATTTGTATGTTATTGCTTCGGCTATATTATAACTGTTGTAGTATATTATCTTTTCAAAAATATTTTTTTGACAAACTTAGTGAAAATTTAGGTTAATTTATTTTGGGTTCCTTGGTGGGACATTGCACTTCTATTTTTTCTCTCCATTTTAATTCTTCTATAGGTGTTTCCCATGCAATAAAAATATAGATTTAAAATCATTTTCATATAATAAAGTATACTAATAAATTTTATGTGAATAAAACTATTATGTTATAAAATTATGTTAATCATCTTAATTAACAAATTAAGAAAATGCAAAGGAAAGGTGCAAACATTTTTTTTCATGTCTTTTTAAAAAAAAAATGCACAGAAAATGGGAAATATTTTAAATGAATACTCTTTTCACTGATCACAACTTCTTCTGATGGAGCAAAGCTCTTTAGGGTGAGTATATTTTTCACAAATAATTTTTGATTAATAAAGAGGGATATTAATGTTATTATAGTATTCTTTTGACTCATTTTGTGTTTGTTTGGTTCTAATAGTTTCTGGCAACTAAGATTTTGTAGGGCATTGATAGCTCTCTATTCAAAATAGCCTACAAGTATACCTTTCCCTCTTTCTTTCCATATGTTTGAATATGAATTAAGTAGTTTTTTAAAATCTATATTAGAGCTAATCTCAAAAAATATAAGCCTTATAATAAATCATCATAGTGAAGTCTTCATGGCTTTTTATTGAAGTTTTTTGAGTTTCTAGAGTATCCATTTTCTAAATACTAGGTTATCTTTTTGTGACCTTACCATTTTTTTGGGTATGTTAAAGAAATGTGTTTTCCTTTGTGTATATTTTAGAGAGTAATGTTATTTCAAGTCCAGATTCTTTTACTTTTTTTCCTTTTTTCATTAATCATTATGTGCTTTTTAAATTATTTTTTGGATTTGATGCTCGTCAAATCCTTCAAAATGAGTCAAATGTACCCCAACCTTCTATGAGTGGAGTGTCTAATGAAATAAAACAATGTCATTTTAGTATTGGGGTAGCATAAATGAATCTTTATTGTAGGCAATTCCATTTGATTTCTATTTTTGATAAATTGCAGTGTATGAAACTACAATTCTAACCAATAATAATCTATGTTTGGCTCCACGTTACAAGCTTCATGTCTCTCAAATGAGGGATATTTATAAGGTTCTGTGATTTTGAGTAGAATATTGATAGACCAATTTTCTTTTATGTTTATAAATGATTATTGGAAACTTAAAAGTAGAATAGTTAAATGCACATGTTTTGTAGTTTAATACCCTTAAAACATAACTTATGGTAGATGTAGACAATTTTTCCTACATAATTTTTTTGTCATTGGGAATTTCCTTTTTAAATTTTTTTGGATGAGGTGAGTTTCATAAAAAAAAATGTGGGATCTATGCATCCTTTTCATATTCAATATGAGTCCATATTTTGTCTTCCCTAAGCTATACATTTTTTGATCCTAGCACTTATATCATTAAATCCATTGTTAATAATTTGACCAAGTGATGCTTTATAGGTCCTCATCCTTTTGTGGTCATTTTTTTTGTTAAGTTAAATATCTTCTTATAATTAGACAATAGATTATAACAAGCTTCCATAATCTGAGCCTTTAGCAAACTACCATAATGTGATTCAACTTCAAATGTTTCCATCATGATATTTCTTCATCTTATCGTTGATTCTAGAGTACATACAAATAAAGAAATGTGTCTTGTCTTTTATTTTGACAAAAAACAACAATAAATATGGTGCATAATTTTTCACTTTTCTAGTGTGTATGTTTGCTTGATATCAATCTACAATATTTTTACAAAGAAAAAAAAATCAAGGAGCTTGAAGAGATGTAGGAGATACTATTTTTTCTAAATTATTGCAATAGATTAGAGATAAACTACATAGTATACACATTGTAATGCTCTCTAGGATAGTGTACACTTATATAGGGTGCCAAATCCAATTCATATGCAACCAAGCATAACAAATAGGTTTTGAAGGTATCCACTAGAGCATGAACCAATTAGAAAAGATGATCATATAATAGATGAACAATTATTTCTAGTGAATGACTAACATGTAGTAAAAGACACTAGGTATACATATATTGTGATCAAATATTATTCATACATTCTCAATAGCGCTGAAGTTTGCATGTTTTCCAATGTTAAGTGCATTGTACATCCTTTATTGTTGACCTATTATACCCTTAATTGTATTTTAAATATGTGGCTTTGGTTATTCTCATGATTTCCAAAAACTGGGATAAAATTGATGTAGAGCATCCACCCTTGATGTTAAGCATCTTGAGAATTAGTACCCAATGTCCTAATCACCAAGGAAAATATTTTAGCTTTTACTTGTGAGATACAACTTCTCACATTAAAATGTAATCTCTCAATCACTAATCAGTTTCTCCATTTGGATCAACATATGAATCCCCTTCCCTGATCATATAATATCCACTTATTCCTATTTAAGACCATTTAATGGTTTAGGTACCCCATTGCCTATCTAGAAATTTTGACCACATCAATTCTCTTTAACTGATTACAACATTTCAATGACTAATTTGTTCCTCCCTTGATTGATTATTCCTATTCAATGTGTTGACAACCTCCAATTAGGGTCTAATTATTTTTTTCAAAAATCTACCTTGTAAAGAGATACTTAACAACAAAATAAATCATTTGGAAAATCCTTTATATCAAACTCAGGTCCATTATAGTTAGATGATTTATAGACCTGGATACATATAGATGGTATATCATAGGGGCTATGTAGAAGTTACTCATGCAGGCAATTGATGACTCGACATGTAGAAGCATTTTATTTTTCATTATCCCACATCTCAAGTCTAGATTCTATATACCCTATGATATACCATAATAATATACATTTGAGACTTAGATTGTGCATAATATTTACTTATTTACTTATTTTAAAATATGGAGATGAGGCTTGTTTCCAAAAATTACTTCTCTCAAAGATTGATATAAAAATTTCCTTATCACATAAACTTCATACACATTTCAAAATGTCTTGTATGAGAACTTCTCCTAGAGTACTTCATAGGATTCCTTTAGATGAGGCATCCTATCCATATTCTATTATGGGAAAGTTAAACCTACATGCTCTACTAAACTTACAAGTAGCTTTTGAAAACATGCTAATTTATTATTAGGTCCTCATGGATAATATCTTTGTTAGGCTTTTTCTAGTGAATTTTTTTCCACAATTATCCATATCTTATCCTTCTAACTATTTTGTATTGTAACTTTTCTCTACTTTTCACTATGATTTAATACAATTTGTTCATCCCCAATCACAAATTAGGAAATTAATATATCAATTTTATAATCTAATGCAAAATTCAAGATTTTGAATATCTGGTACATTTCAAATGCATTCTTAGGAATGTAATTTCTTATACTCATAAAAAAAATTGATAAACTATGTCAAATAGAAATATGTTACTTTCGAAGTAAGAGGTTGAAATTTTAAATAAAGAAAATTTGACTAGTAAACAAAGTAATACATTTTATGAAGTTTCTATCCTTGGGGCCTTGTAAGAGTGGAAATCTTATTTTTAACAAAGTAATGAATACTTTCTTAAAAGTTCAGTTGGAGAAGAATTAAATGAATAGAAAAAGAAAAAAAATCATTTTGGAAATTTATGGACACTTCATCGCATAATAGGGGTTACCCATATAAGAAATCTTATAAATTCTATAAATGCAATTGTGGTTTAAATTTTAAGCATCACAAAGGCTAAGATGGAATTGTTGGTGGATGATACATACTAGAAAATGCATGCTTAGGAACATTGAATGGAGTCCCAAAAAACATTGAATCCAACAACAGAATGTACTGATACAACAAGGATATTAGAAATCTATATGACCACACAAAAATATTAAGACAATATGGGGCCTGAAATGCACATTAAGTTCATGGCCCAATAAGGTTAACTTGCAACAATTTATTTCCCTCGTTATTAGTTTTAACTCTAATTGCCAAATAGTAAAATTGATTGGTTTGAAGATGACCTTATCAGGATTCACAACCAAAAATTAAATTTGTGTCCCCCCCTCTACAAAAAATTCCATAAACTATCTTTTAGAACTTTGATAATGTTGGAAATTGAACATTGAGAGCTTGCAGGTTGTCCTCGAGCCCCACGTCCATCTACCCTATCAGTTTGTTTCTTGCAGGCATCCATGGATGAAAAGCATTTATTTTAGTAGGTGATTTTGAAATTTGAATGTTGAGAGGGAAAATGGAATATGAAAAAAGGAATGTTTCCTACATTCATTCATTCAAAGAGTCAGTTCAACAGAGAAGAGAAGATAGAAGTTGCAGAGTAGAGCAAAGCAAAAGGAAAGAGATCAACAGATCTAGTTGGCAAGTGTTTCCCTTGTTCACTCTGTAAGTTTACTATTGTTGGTTTTGTCCTATTGAAGCAGTGATTGCTCCAAGCACCATTGTATGCAGCCATTAGAGCTAGAAGTTTAAAGTTCATTGAAGTTTGAAGTTTTACTAGTTTAGGGTTATTTTAGGGTTTTTTGGTTGAAGCCAAATGCTCCCAAATTTTGTAATGTTTTTAATCAAAGTTGAATAGAAAACAAGCAGGCATACTTGAATCCATTGCTCTTCCTCGATTCATTGTTTTCTAAGAAGTTTATTATTGAATGCTTCAACTTTGGCTCTCTAGTTTTAATGGTGGAAACATTCATGTTGAAATTTCTCTAAGTTATAATTTTTCTAGTTTGAGCTGAGCTCACTCAACATCCTTTGTCTTTGAGCATTGCCCTTTGTGTGCCGAGCTTACTCGGCTTCTTTGTGTGCCAAGCTTACTCAACTTCTTCTTGTGCCAAGCTAACTCAACACCTACTGACTATCACTCAGCATCTTCATGTGCCGAGCAAAGTGCCACTCAGCTCCTTAATGTGCTAAGCAAAACTATCACTCGACACCTTCTTGCGCCAAGCAAATTTTTTAAGTTGTGATTTATTTTTTCATAGATAATTGTTTGTCTTTTCAAATAATAACTGATGTTTTGATGATTGAATAAATATTTTTAATCTGAAATCGTAAAATCTACACCCATTAAATCCCTTAAAACTTCATATATCACAAACATAATTTCTATGGAAGGCACCAGCTTAACTGAATTTGGAACCAATCTCCTATATAATACAATAAACCTTTCACTCTATTTTTTTTGCCCCCTAAATGCATCAACCATATTAGAGTAATGGATAAGCATTGTGATTCTTCCATCTCCAGTCACAATAGAGGTAGCATCTTTCCATCCAACCATTTGCATCTTTCCATGTACTACATCTAAAAGATAAGCCACAGTTCACTGAATAGTTTTTTTGGTAGCTCCACATGCCAATTTATTTACCACATTCAACTAAGAATCATCTAACAACCCAAAAAAAATTATCAATGTCCATATTTCCTTAAGAGTCTCATATACAACAAAGCTCAATCCAACATATGGAATCATTCCAATGACTAATGGTAACTATGAAAATCTTGATCACAAACCCATCAAGTTAGATAGTTATACCATTCTATCCATTAGATTGTTGATCTACTTTCTAGACATGTTTCTTTCAGGTTTATATTTGTGACACTAATTATCTATGCATGTGAGGTGAAGAAAACCCAATGAGTTCAATGTAGCCTTGATTTTTAGAGTCTCCACTTATGCATATTTTCAAATACTCTGCCCACAGTAATGGAATAAAGCACATCTCAATTACTCAAAGGAGTTCAAATTGTAATCTCTAGTCACAACACCTCTAATTATCAGACTTTTGAACAATTGGAAAACATTCAAGAGTGATGGAAAAAATTAAGAAAGAAGAGTTGTTCCAGATTTCAAAATCACAAATGTTTATTTTAGTGACCTTTAAATGATATCAATCACAAATGTAATTATCAATATGAAGAATCCTCAATTGAGTCTCAAATATTGAAGGTACAATTATTAGTACATGAGGTTGAGATAAACTTTCCATTCCTAATAATTAACAGTTGTATTGACTAATACTAGTATTCACTTGTATCTAGGTTTTTCATCAACATTGGGTGATACAGTTGGTGTACTCTATATTTTGTTTCACATTGGAGGCATTAAATGAGGATGCAATGAAGATTTAAGGGATTGTTGGCCTAGCTTGTATCACCATCATTCATCTATAGAATACCTATACGTACTTGTAATGATATGTTTTAAGGTATTTACATGCAATCATATTGAAATTATGTTTAGGAAAATGATGAACATCCATTGGTAGCATAAAAAGTTGATAATTTTAGAGCTAGTGGAGATTTCTCCAATCCATTACTAGTATGGAGATTGTAGTAAATGAATGCCCACCAAACATATATGAAATATAAAACCAATAAGAGATATCATGAATAGTTTTTGGAACAATCTCATTTTCAAAATATAATGATGTCCACCAAGCTTAAGTAACTCCCTCAAGCGACATAATATGATTGAGATCCATATTCCAAGAATAGGTGACATGCATCATGTCATCACAATAGTCTATGGATGTTAACCAACAAACTATCTAATGTTCATATTTTAAGATATCCACACAACAATACCCACATGTACAAACATCTAAGATCTTCTTTCACCAATTTTTGGAATTGATACAATATTGCAAGAAATTTGAATAAAAAACATGGGGAGTGAACATGATAGATATTTAAGAGTTAGAGAGAATTAGAAATGAGCCATGTTTCATGTGTGCAACTTGATTATCAATTCATTTGCAGAGATTTTCCTATGTAAAAATATGACTTCATCTTATTTGTATGTGAGACTCATCTATAGAAAAGAGAGAGTAAAATACAAGAGAAGCTTCTTGTGTTGAATGGTACAATTTAGGATGACTTCATATAGATGATAACACATCTTCATGAGAATTTTTTTCCTCACAAACCTTCACAGAGATCACCTCCACAACTTCACCAATTTAGAAAATCCATAGTTTGTGATAATATCCAAAAATATTTATAGATTTCGTTAAATAATTTTATTTTATTTTTATCAATATTTCAAATCACGTTTCATGGCCTATTATTAAGATAAATAAACTAAATAGTAACTAGATAAATGTTATTAAAAAATGCCATATTTTCAAGTTTAAAAACATTTCTCACAATTAATTCTTTGTTGCTTATATTTTGATAAAAAAGCCATACTATCAAATTTAAAAATATTTCTCACAATTAAATTTATATAAGCTTGCAATTAAATGTTTGGTTTATAGAGAGATGAGTAGATTAGATGATGGGGATGATTTATTCTTGAGAGAGAGATAGCCAATATCAATCACAATTTAGATGACCCTCTAGTTGCTTTGAAAATGTGACTATTCTGGTTAAAGCCCTACTCTTTCTATTTTGGTTAAGCCTTACAAAAGTTTTATCCTATAACTTAAGAACCCTTATTTTCATTAAACATAAATTTTGTGGTTTATGCTACAAATATAGGAATCCACATTTTGGATTTGAAGCTAGAGCCAAACCATAACAAAACCTAGGGCCATCTTGAACTTGAACCTATGAAAGAACTATATTTTTGCCTAAATAGTCCTCAATAGGCAGTCCTAAACAACAAGAGAAAAAGCTAGGTACTATGTCATATAACTAAAAGTTATGAATAGAATAAACATGAAGAAAGAAATAGGAGGTTAGCCTATCATGATTCAATGTCAATCCATTAGACCGAGGAAAAGCTCATTATTAGCCCTATCAAGAAAGGATTGTTAAATGAAAAATTATAGTGAAAAAGATGAAGAAGCACACCTTGAGTCATACAATTTTAGTGCTTTGTCAAGTTATGTCATTTCAACAATTTTTGGCTCTTTTGGTAGTGGTAAAAATACTCCTACTAGACCAAAACAATTTTCAAAGATGTCAACTTGGTGATGGTAACAATACTTGATCCTTAGGATAGTTACCAATCATATTTTACACTTTAACTATTATGACTTTTTCTTAGAAATATTGTTTGATGATTATAGTGTTTCTGAAAAGTATATAACCAAAAGGCATACCTTATAGGTTCATGCTAGGTTAAAGAGATTCTGAGTCCAATATGACCAAGAGGCATATCTAATAGCTTTAGAGGTCTAAAATAATATCACTAGACTAAAATTACAAGAGTTACAGCTAACTTCACCAAAGTATTGAACAAAACATCTTCCCAAGATATAGAAGGCTTATTCTTTGTGCTTGAATATTATTTGATAATGTCCTAATATGATTTTTCATTCACTTGTTGTGATAGTGATCCATATTTCTTTAATTATTGCAAGTATTAATTTGTTGACAAGATAGATTTGACTTAATTTATCTTTGTAATTTATTGCTATCATAAATTATGCATTTTTTACTTCTAGATGCTTGGTCTCTTCACATTATGATGGTATTTTAATGATTAGATCACTTTTGCAATCATGTTATATTTTATTACCCTCATCATACTTATTAATATTCATTATAATCATCGATAGATGTTGAATATCTTGCAAGGGACATAAAGCTTGTTTGGATAGGACCTAGAGACTTTTGAAAAGGATAGTGAGGAACTCAGGGTTTGTTGTAAAGAATTTGAAGTCAATGAGACCCTTTGCAAATGAATCAGAGGTAATTTGAAATCCAAAATATGCATATTTAATTCTGATTAGGTTAATGTCAAATAAAAGTGATGCGACAACATCTTGGGTGTAAGAGAAATCTTGTATCACCCAAAAATATTTCCATTTTGTTTCTTGAATAAGGGTTGTCTCAATGCAAATTTATTGTCTATGGAGGCTTGTTACTTATTAATTCAATCATACGAGCTTGGAATGTCCTAATTTCATAGGTGGATATTTATCTTGGATATATCAGTCTACCAATTGAGGTTCAATACCATATCATAAGTATTCATGGATTTATTGCAGATTTTTGGTGTAAAATTTTGGTATCAAAAATTCACACTCATCATTGGAGGCCTAAATTTTCATGGATGAGGTTTGTAAACTTGATAGATGCATGCTTGCATAAATTCAAGCTCGTAGATTAGAAGCTAAGGATTCTAAAAAGTTGTTATAATAGTTAATTAGACCAAAAATTTGAAAGTTATGGCTTTTTGAAGTTGGGCCAACCAAAACTTCCAAAATTAATGTCAAAAAATTATTTGGCCAACTCAACATGTATTGTTACAGTGTGTCATCCCTAGGTATTAAGTTTAAGTTCCGTGAACCCTCCCAAGTGGCATACAATTATCCATTTAAGAAATTTACACACATTGTCTAGGATAGCTCTAGGTGATAGTTCATAGCTTTGTCTTGTAGATTACTATAATAAAGGTACCCATATGGGTTAGTATCTTGTAATTCCACATTTGTCGCAACTATAAGAAGCCCATATTTTGTTCTCACAAAATTTTTGTTATCTCTTTTCTTTTGCTATGCATTTAAGGGATTAAGGAACACACCCTTCATCAAGTGCTATTAGAGTTTTCCCTTCATCAAGTGGTATCAGAGCTAGGTTGCCAAATAAGGCAACACACAAAATGACACTACCATAAAATGAAGAGTTGAGTAGACAAGTTCATGAGATTTTGTAGAAGGGGTTGATTTTAGAGAGAGTCTAATTCCATGTGTTGTACTAAAAGTATTAGCAATTAAGAAGAATGGAGAATGGAGGATGTCCACAGATTCTCATGCTATCAATAAGATCACATTCAAGTACAAATTTGCATTACCAAGGATGGATGATATTATGGACTATTTGAGTGGAGGTGTGTATTTCAAAAAGATAGATTTGAAGAGTGGGTACCATTAGATTCACATCAAAGAAGAAGATGAGTGGAAGACTCCCTTCAATATAAGGGAAGGATTATACAAATGGTTAGTCATGCATTTTTGGCTAACCAATGCACCAGGCACTTTCATGAGGCTCATGAATCAAGTACTAAAGGAGTTTTTGGGTAAGTTTGTCATTGTTTGCATAGATGATATATTAATTTTTAGTTAGACATTGGAGAAGCATTTGATGTATATTCAAAAGGTGTTTGATAAGTTGAGGGAAGAAAAGTTGTTGATAAACATGAAGAAGCATAGTTTTTTGAAGATGGATTTTGTGTACCTAGGATTTGTAGTCTTGGTAGAAGGTCTAAAAATGGACCCATAGAAAGTGAAGCTTATCCTTGAATGACCTAATCCAAAAAGTGCTATAGAGGTATGGTATTTTCATGGACTAGCTAGTTATTATAGAAAGTTCATAAGAGGTTTTAGCAGTATTTATCGACCCTTGACTGAAATAATGAGAAATGATAAGAAAGAATTTAAGTGGATTATAGGAGAAAATAAGAGTTTTAATCTATTGAAATAAAAAGCTATAGAGTAGCCTCTTTGAGTACTTCCATATTTTAACAATGTGTTTCAAGTAGACTATGATTCTAGTGGTGCTAGAATAGGAGTTTTTTTGAGCCACAAAGGTAGACCTATTGCTTACTTTAGTGAGAAATTGAATGATGCAAAAATAAACTATTTTGTTTATGATCTAGAATTTATGCTATAGTTCAAACATTTTAGAATTGGAGACATTGTCTCCTTCCTAAGGATTTTATTTTGTATACTAATCATCAAGCTTTGTAATATTTGAATAGTCAAGGAAAATTAAAATAAAGACATTTGAAGTGGGTTGAGTTTCTATAGAGTTATACCTTTATTTTGAATTACAAGAGTCAAAAGTCTAATAGATTTGTAGATGCTCTTAGTGAAAGATAACTTTTGCCGATAGAAATGTAGATTGAGGTGGTTCATTTCAAGGAACTCGAGAATTTATAGTGAGAGGATCTTGATTTTGGCAAAGCTTGGAAGGCTTGTACAAAAAATATTACACTTGACAAGACAAAGTGGTTGGATTTCATAATCCATGATGGTATGATGTTCAAAGGAAGTTAATTGTGCATTCCCAAAAGTTTTATGAGAGATAATCTCATCAAGAAGAAGCATAGTGGAGGATTGGCTTGATACATTAGGAGAGATAAGACCATTTCTTTGGTTGTTGAGAAATTTTACTAGTCATAGTTACACCAAGATGTGAAGAAGTTTGTGCAGAGTTGTAAAGTATGTTAGATGGAAAAAAGAGTGAATCAGAATACAAGGTTGTATTAGCCATTACCTATACTAGAAAAGTTGTGATAGGATGTCAGCATGGATTTTTTTCTTCAATTACCAAGGACTCAACAAGGGAATGATTCTATTTTTGAAGTAATTGACAACTTTTCAAAGATGATACATCTCATTCCCTACAATATGACTAGTGATGTTGTTCATGTGGCAGAGTGGTTTTTCAGAGAAGTGGTGAGACTACATGGTTTTCCAAAAAGAATAGTTTTAGATCGAGATACCAAATTTTTTGGGTATCCCTAATGTACATTGTGGAAGAAATTAAAGAAAATTTTGAAGTTTAGTTCATCACATCATCTACAGACTAATGGGTAGACATAAGTTGTGAATTGCAATTTGGAAAACATGTTTAGATGTTTGGTTTGAGATAAACTAAAAGGATGTGATCTGATTTTAACACAAGAAGAATTTTCATATAATAATTTTGTCAATGGGAGTATCACTAAATCAACATTCTAGATTATATATGGGAGTAGTCCTATAAATGCTTTTGAATTGAGGTAGCTGGATAAAGAAGAGATAAGTAGTGTTGAAACAAAAGAATTTGTTGAACATTTGGATAATACCCATGAGGAAGTGAGGAAACACATTAAAAATATGAATACACAGTAAAAGGATCAGGCATATGTGAAAATAAGGTATAATGAATTCCATATTGGAGATGAAGTCATGGTTCATTTGAGAAAGGAGCTTTTTCTCGTGGGTAAATATAATAAGATGAAAATGAATAAATTTGGATAGTGGAAGATAGTGAAAAGGCATGATTCAAGAAATGGCTATGAAGTGGAGTTTCCTTTTAAACTGAATATTTCACTAGTATTTAAAAATTTTGATTTTTACAAAGTATTATGAAGCAGGTAATGGAGATGAAGTAACCAAAATGGAGTGGAGTATTTCAGTATCTAGTTCATCTACAAAGGAGATTGAGGAGATACTGGATAGTTGTATTGGCAAAAGGACAAGGAACATAACTTATTGGATAGTACCTAGTCAAATGGAAAGGGAGGTAGGTAGAATATTCTATTTGATATAGGGAATATTGAGAGGGGGAGGGTGAATCAGTATTCTACAAACTTTAGCACAAAATTGATTATTGTTAATTACTCTATAACATGCTTATGATAGTAAAATAACAATGTTGAATATTAATAATAACCATACACAAAGAGAACTCATAACACCATATTTTGTTAACTAGGGAAACCTGGCCAAGGGAAAACCCTAGTGGGGATGGTACCCACAAAATAACCCACTAAAAAAAAGTATCATGTTGAGGATGTTGACCCTGTTAGGAGTCTAACAAGTACATATAATGTCTCTGCCCTTGTTAAAGGACTAGGCCATGTTAAAAGCCTCAACCCTATTAGGAGTTCCTTTAAACCTGTTAAGAGTTGGTGTATACAATTAAGAAATATATG
Organism: Cupressus sempervirens; assembly: GCA_028749045.1. Classification (NCBI taxonomy): domain Eukaryota; kingdom Viridiplantae; phylum Streptophyta; class Pinopsida; order Cupressales; family Cupressaceae; genus Cupressus; species Cupressus sempervirens. The sequence goes on along the minus strand of CM053789.1, from coordinate 508,860,560 downwards.
CAAGGTGAGATCACTACTCAAATATGAAATTATACAATAGAGTTCCTTATACAAATGAGATAGATACAAAAACCTTTTTACTGTTGATATCTTTAATATTTGATCTTTGCTTTGCTTCTCTTCACATAACCTATGATCATATGTATTAGAATTCAAATCAATATAATTTATATATCACTTTCTACATTACATATATCTTTCACACTATTTTGCATAATATGATCATTCCTTTGTACCTTTTCATTCCATCAAAAATTGCCTAGTCAGCCTTCAAGCTTTCACATGCCTGGCTTAATAAAAATATTAAATTTTTCATCTTAGGGTTAACATCTAGGATGTCATCCTTAATTAGTTAACTAATTATTTGGTACATAAAATAATTCTTCAACTTGCAATTATTGTTGAGTTTTCATGTTGCATGATGCTAAAAGGCAATAATCCTTTTGAGCTTTTCTCTTGAAAAGCTAATCTAGGATCATCTCCAAGGTTCCATGTGATCTTGCAACCTTCTATAATTTTCTTAATTAAAGACAAATGTGTATGTTCATGAGGATGCCTTTTTTAACTCGAACTAATTTTGGATAAGATTTTTGATATGCTTGTTATTTTAAAAAGTAACCACAAAAGAAATTGATTTTTTGGTATTTTCTATTTTATAATGAATGCGAGTTATCGATGCAACTATATGAATTCCTATTTTGACCAAGTATTTTAAAATAAAATAAAGAAGATAGGGTAATGAGAGATTAAAGAAAGTAAATTGAAAGGGAAATTCCTAATAGATATAAACCACTATAACAACATGTTTGCAAGTTAAATCATCAAAAAGATTAGGTAGGAAAATGATGAAAGTAGGAGCAATGCTTCCTCAATTCCACTAATGCAATCATTGATAGGATCTCAATAATAATCGAAAGATTTTTTACTTCTCATCAAATCACAAGGCCATGGAAAGTGTGGTCATGAAAGAAAAGAAGTTATGTAGGAACAATAGGTGATGTTTTCTCCAACTCAATATGTTACAAAATTCATTAACATGAGGCTATTGACATTATAGTCAAGTTTTTTTATTAGTGACACACACATTTAATTAGATGGTTAGAAACTACCAAGCTTATCTGGAAGTTTATAGTGTTAACCAAGTAATTCAAGCTCTACCAAGTTCTATAGTTACTATCAAGTTTTAGGAACAATATTCAATTCGTACCAAGCAATATTTACAAAGTTGGTGATTATCAGTGTAAATCAAGCGTCATAGTGTTTATCGAGTTTCTCAATGCAAACCAAGCTCTCTAGTGTTTACTAAGTTTGCACCTTCAGTCATGTGAATCTAGTGTTAACCAAGCTATGCAGTGTCAACCAAGTGGTTCAATTTATAACAAGCTTGTAGTAATAGTGTTTACTGAGCTATGCAATGTCAACCAAGTGATTTAGTTTATATGCCAAGTTTTTTAGTGTTTACTGAGTCACTAGTGTAGACCAAGTTTAGACTATTTGGAAGTGATTAGTATGAGCTAAGCTTCTATGTCTACGGAGTGCATGAAAATTCCAAGCATTGAAAATGGTCTTTGAGTGTTAGAACCTCATGGAGTTTGTCTTCAAAACTTGAGTACTAGAAGTTGGGCTAAGTTTGTGTATTTTGGTGAAACTTGTATTGTAGCTAACTTTGATTAATTATAAATTGGATTGGTGTATATGTAAGATATTGTATCACATCCAAACATAAATAAATATGAATGTAGAGTGATATATATAAGATCAAAAGTGTGAGGCTAAAAGAAGTATAAGGAGCATCAAAGAATTATCTATCACATCAAGGTGATCATCATAATCCAAAGGAATCTTATTCAGTAAATCAAAGTTGTAGATTAGAGATCAACCACTAGTTCATCCTAATAGGTGGAATAGTTAAATCCTTTCACAAGGTAGACTTAATAGTCTTTTGTAAATCTCTTTACCAAGTGCATACAATTTAATTATTGTATTAAAAGTGTAGAAGATAAATAAGTTGAATAGTAGAAGAGATGATTTGAAGAAAGTTAAGAATTCAAGTAAAACACTAGCTTGACTGAGAAATACGTCACTTGGTCAATGAAGAAGTTAAGTGTTACCAAGTAGAAGATTAAGGAACTTAAGTATTAGCCAAGTGATGATAGTGAGCAAGAAAGATGAAGTTAAACTGAAGTAACAACCAAGCATGATGATGTTTCATCAAGCTAGTGTAAGGAGAATGAGATAGAATAATAGTGACCAAGCTATCCAGTGATGACCAAGTGTTAGCACATTAACAATTTCAGAATAAATCAAGATTTCAGGCCAACACAGTTGAATTTATAGGAAAGTCAAAATGTGTTAAAGATGAGGATTGATGAGATGGAAAATTTAAAGCATGAATTAAGTTTTTTTAGTGATCTAAGGTGAAGAATCAATGAGAAGTTTCCATAAGTTTTAAGGAAATAAGAAGAAAGACAAAATGATGGACAAATTCAATGAATCTGATCAAACCCTAAGATCTACAGTTATGTTAAAGTGTTAAAGAAACTTATATAATTAAGGATGCATAAGTAATGATTTACAAGGAGGCTAGCAAATTTGTGTAGGATAAGTGGAAGAAAAATGTTATAGAGGAAAAGTGAGAAGTAGGTCAGTGTGAGATTGCTTGAAGTGTTTCAAAGAAAATTAGAGATGGAGAATGTGATGAAGACTAGTCAATGAACTGGGATTAAGCTAAATGGAGATTTGAACATGACAAGTGAGTTTTGACTTTATTAGATCAACCTAGCTATTACTTTCTAACAATTGTGGTAGTAAAATCCTTTAATCAAGGTTACATTCTGATGGGATGTTTTGAAGACCTCTAACATGACTAGTCCTAACAGGGTGATCAAATCCTTTAACATGGTCACACCAAATTGTGTATTTTATAACATTTAACAAGGGTGGCTCTCACACAAGCTCACTTTAGAAGAGTGAAAAAGTGGTAGCATGTTAGTTGGTGGTTTTTTGTCAAATTGGGTTTCCATGTTAAATCCTAGTGTCATAATTGTGTGAATTTTGTTTTCATGACATTACACGGCTTATGCTTATAAGTTCTACAATTTAGCCAACACTAAAATAGAGAGCTAAGTGTTGATATGGATAAGTTGAATTACTGATGTTTTCTATATTGATTGAGTAGATTAATGAGTTTTATTAATTCATTTTAAGTTGTTATGAGTTGAACTGGTACATCTAGACATGAGGATACTTGATTCACTCCCCCTGTCCCCATCAGTTATACTAATCATTCTAAGAGTTGGTATCAAAGCTTTGGTGCTTTCAATAAAATTTTGAAAGAAATTAAGATAAAGATCATTATGTACAAGAGAGAGGTGCCCAAGATAAATAAAGATAACTTCCCATCAAAAGGGTATTATGAACTTTACTTCCTATTCATGTGATTAGAGTTTCTGTAATACAAAAACTAAGATGTATATCTAGTATTGACCTAAACTTGGATAGTCCGGTTGGTAGAATCACTATATTTGAATTATTATAATTTTATAACTATACTCCTTATAGTGTTGAATCTTTTTTCAAGTCTCAACTAACCCATAATAGATCTAAATGGAGAAACAATTAAAATAGTACACTTGTGGATAGTGATAGTGAATCAAATGATGATCTTGAAGATCTTGACGAATTAATGGAAGAATGCTACCAAAAGAAAAAGGTAAATACAAAGGTAAACTCCCTATAATTTTTTTGACATGTAAAAAAAATGGTCATATTGTTGCAAGGTGTCTTGACAAAGATGAAAATGAGGAAAGGAAGGACAATAGATATTAAGGAATGAGAAACAATAGAGACAACCAAGGTAACAAATATTACAAGGGAAAATATTATCTAAATCTTGAGCATGATCAAGAATTTTGTTTTATGTTGAAATGAATGATAAATATGATGAAGATGAAAAGAATAAGGGAATTTCTCTTATTTCATGTGTTAGTAAGAATGATAGATGGACAATTGATAGTGGTTTCTCACATTATATGTTTGGTGATAGAAGTAAGTTTGAAAAGATAGAACATTATAATGGAAGTTGTATTAAATTTGGAAGTGATGCATGATGTTATATGAAAGGTAAATGATCTATTGTATTGAATGACAAGATTAGATGTGACAATGCATATTGGATTGATGGACTGGACTGACTATATAAGAACATTGATGATGGAAAATAATGTTTCACAAAAGTATTGGAGATAATTTGTAAGTACTTGTTGATTTGTCATTTTGCATGATACTTAATGACATAAATCCTTTCAAACTCATATATTGAAAAGTTAATCTAGGATCAACTCCAAGGTTCCAAGTGATCTTTGGACCTACTAGAATCCGTTCAGCTGAAAATAAATGTGTATGTTCATGAGGAGGACTTTTTTTATTTGACCAATTTTAGATAAGATGTTTGATCTACTGTTTTGAAAATGTAACCACAAAAGATATATATTTTTTGTATTTTCTATTTTATGATGAATGAAATTTATCAATGCAACTATATGAATTCCTATTTTAATCAATTGTTAGCACAGAAAATAATAAAAAGAAGGTAACAAGAGATTAAAGAAAATAACTTGAAAGGGAAATTCCTAACAAACATAAATCATGGTAACAACACATTTGTGAGTTAAATCATCAAAAAAATTAGGTAGGAAAAAAATGAAAATAGGAGTAATGCTTCCTCAATTCCACTAATGCAATTATCAATGGAAACTCAATACTAATCAAAAGATGTTTCACTTCTCATCAAATCGCAAGTCCATAGAAAGTGCACTCATGTGAGACAAGAAAAAACATAAATCATAGTAACAACACATTTGTGAGTTAAATCATCAAAAATACTGGGTAGGAAAACAAGGAAAATAGGATCAATGCTTCTTCAATTGCACTAATGCAATTGTTGATGGGAACTCAATAATAACCAAAATATGTTTCACTTCTCATCAAATAAAAATTCCATGGAAAGTGCACTCATGCGAGACAAGAAGCTATGCAAGAACAGGAGGTGATCTGTTCACCAACTCGGTATGTCAGCACAATTCATTAACATGAGGAAGAAAACAAAACTAAAAGGTCACACAATCATAACAACACAACAAAACCATTGGCTCCATTATTCAAGAACATGCATTCAAAAAAAAACACACTCTAGCTAGAATAACTACACTCAGAATGATAGTACCAATAACATATATTATTGCATCAAAATAATGGCCTAGAGTACATATTACATCCATGTATTTATAAAAAATCATCTCCTCCCTTTTTTTTAGGAGAGAGAATTCTAAAAATGCAACTCATGCTAAAATCTAATTAAAAAAATCTAATTATATACAAACTCACTCTCTAAATGGTGCTAAATAGGTCTTTATCCTTGTTTATATCAATTAATGGGTGTGTGAGCCTTTACATGACTCAAAACAATAAAAAGAAGAATTAGATAAGAAGAAAGAGGTTGTTAGATGATTTGGTAGTTTGTGGAAGCTCTAAAAATGGAAACTCGACCTTCTCTAAGTGTTTATGGGAGTTGAATTATTGTCACAATGCATTTTTAGTGCATGGAATGCTATAAATTAAGAATTGACAATTAACTATTGGTGCACCTCTATGAAAGCATGCCTATGCACCTTGATGAGAGGTTCAAAAAATGCAAATTTTCTCCAGTGTTAAAACTAAATTTCCAACATCTGGGTTTTCTTCCCCTTTATACCAAATGATGTCTGGATGTTTTCTCTTGAATTTCTCTATTATCTCTGTCACTTGAGAAACTTTTGGAAAATTCAAAGCTCCATATTTAATCTTTATTAATTTCTAATAGTTTCTTACTTCTATTCGGGTTGCACCAAAATCCTCAAGTTTAGTGTCCAGCTTCAAGAATACCTCTCCAGTCTTGAATGCTTGCCTGATATCTTCATTTGACAAAGCATCTATGAAGGTTCCTCAAAATTGTTGGACTATTTATTGCACTGTATTGAGCTTAGTCTTTGACTCATCTTCAAAAACCTCAAAGCAAGCACCATTGTAATACCTTTCTACTTTCAAAATTTTCTCTTGAGTTTAGTCTCTTATTTTCTAAGTATCTACATGTAGACCCTCCATGACTTTATTGCTAGTAGATATGTTCTCTATAGATAGTCATCCAACTTATCAAGCTCCTCAATGGTGAATACTTCCATAAGTGTACAATACCTTTGGCCTTTTATTAAAGGAAGTGCATGTAGGTCTTTAGCCTAGGTATATACCTCATCCATCAATCCAAAATCTTGGTTCACAGTGAATAAAATCTTATCTACACTTGACTAAATATGGTGCAATAGGTTCAAGTTTCCTTTTATTATTTGTACAAATTTCTCCTCAACATTATCACATCACTATTGACATGCCTCCAAAAATGGGTCTAATCATACATTTCTCTTTTCTTTCCTCACTTATGTCACAACAAGAGTGATCTTAGGCCCAAAAATCTATGCAAATAGCCTCTTGAAAGCTCATTCTATTTTTGCAGAGCAATCAATTTAGACTCATCTCATTCCATATGTCCAAACACCTCTTTTGTCCCTGTAGTGATCATCACTTCAGAAGTTTCTACTATGGATCTACCTAACATGACCTCCTTTATTTGATAGTCCTTAGGATTCAATGGTTGGGTGTAAGTAGGCAGAGGAGGAATAACTATATGCACAAGCAAGTCCTAATCTTAGTTCCTTTTTATGAAGGCCAATGTTCATGCATCACCCATAGGTGGATCTACCTTCTTCATGGCTTTGACCAACTCTCTCATTCACTCCTCAATAGTTAAATCTAGTTGCATCTTTTATGCAAACATAACCTCCCTCTTTAGTCATATTAGTGTAGTGCTTATTGGAGATATATATTTGACTGAAGATGTGATTTTGACTATAGGCCCTTTTCCTTTATCCGTCCTCTCTAGAGTCTTTTCTCATTGAGAAAGATCACTGGTTGGAGTCTCTATATTTTCTTGGGCTAAGGTCCTAGCCTCTGTATCATGAGGAGTTTTTTGAGGCTCTTTAGGTTTTTTTTTTCCTTCCTCTAATACTTCATCAGGTTGCAATTATTGGGGCTCAATTTCTTTCATTTCTTCTTCTCCTATTTCTATATCCTAAAGAAGTGGCATTAGTGAGCCTTTGTCCAATAATGCTAAGTCTTGAGATGGTGGTGGTGGGATGCCTAGAGGTCCTTGAGGAAAAGGTGGCATTTGATTCCAATCCTCTCCTAAGGGTTCACTCGTGGGAGTATCTCTTATCTTCTCTTCCACCATATTAGTACCTACTAGTAGGAAATCAAATTTAGAGAGCTTGAAGACATCAATTGCTTGACCCTCCATGTCAACTATCAACTGTTGTTGATCATCCTCTGATGTAGAATCCTAAATACATTCTTTTGGAATAGATGGAGGCATCAAGGTTGAGCTTCTATTACTTTCTTCTATTTTTCTACTAGGGGGAGTCCTTTGACTCAATGGGACATATGCAATTTGTTACCCTTCTTCTTCTGCTCTAGCTTCTAGGATTGTTTTAGGGATCTAAGATTTAACTTTCTCCTCCTTGTTCCCACCATCTATGATTCAATTATCTCTCTTTTGGGAGCCAAGGAGGAGGCTTCTTCCTCTTTTGTAGCTATTGGTAGCACCCTTTTCTCTTTGAGTTGCCCTTCTTTTGCATATTTATCCTATACTTGTTCTTTGAGTGGAGGTACTTATGGCTCTTAGATGGGCTCTTGAGCTTTAGGCTCATCTTGTGGCTTTGCATGTAGAGATTTTACATATTCTTGTTGAGGTACTTGATCTTGATCCATCTGCTTCTTTTCCTTTGTAGGAACTCTCTTCCTTTTGATACCCCTATCTACTTCAAAAATACTCAACCTCTTGCTCATGTTGATGCACCATTTCTAGCCTTACTAGAGATTGAGCTAGGAAGGTTGGTATTGTAACTTTTACACCTTTACCCTTTTTTGTAGAATTTACAAAGTAGCATATGTATCAAACTCTATCTCCTCTTTTGTTGTCATTGAATATTAATAAATTTTATACTATTGAAATCATAATAATCTTTTGAATAGTATAGTGTAGTAAATTTACACATTGTGATAATATTTTTTAAATTTATTTTTTTAAGGAGTAAGTGCAAGAAGTTGGGTCTCACTTTTGGGAAAAAAGTGGAAGTGTTTTTCCTATTTTTTAAATTTCTTGTCAATTGATGTTAAAATTAGATGCACTTAGAGATTGAATATAAAAAAACTTCATAAATAAAAATTATAGTGTTTGGAATCAAATTTTTGAATATGTAATTTATTTGTGTACCCATATGATAGGTTATTTTTTAGGTATGGATCTTTAAAAACCACTTTTTCAAAATACTTATTTCAGAACCATACCACAATCATGTACAGACACCATAATTTGACACAAATAAATGATTTTTTGTAAATCCTTTTAAACAAGGTTACTTAACACACTAAACATTGACGATAATATTTTTTCTTAATTTTTTATTGAATATTTGTCTTATTTTTAATTTTTAATTGGCTATAAATGTATATTTTAAAACCTCTTATGTACGAACACTATAATTTGATCAAAATTTTATTTTTTTCAAAAAATATTATTATTTTAACTTCAAAAAAATTGAATGTAGATTGATGACATATAAATTAACTTAAAAAAAATCATAAAATAAAAAATTTATTAAAGTTTTAGTGAACATCACTATTTTACATTTAGGTACCACCTTTGGTTAGAAAAATACAAAAATAGTCTATAAAAGCATATCACTATAAAATTTATATTTCTAAAATTAGGATAGTGAGAGCTCTAATGGGTTTTTGTTTCGTTAAAAAATATGATCAAGAAGACACTCTAAAAATTATGGTAAGGCATGAATTTGTTAGTTCAATACCTTAGCCAAATCTTGGGATGTCAAGGCATAGGCTTGGTCTCACCAAGCCTATCCCAATGCAAAATTCAAGGCAAGAGAAAATATCTCACCACATGTTTTAAGAAATGGGCACCTATTATTTAAAATTCAAAAAATTAGTATCCATTTTGATAAACTAAAAACGGCATTTAAAATCCCCTCAAAAATAAAAATAAATATTTTTTTTAGAAATGGGTAACCATTTTTTAAAAGTAAAAAATGGGTACTCGATTTTTTAAAAATGAGTACCCATTTCTAAAAAATTCATTTAAAAAAAAAAAAAACCAGTACCTATTTTTTGAAAATAAAAAACGGGTACCCGATTTTTAAAAAGTTGGTGCCCATTTTTTAAACTTAGGATAGGATTCCCAAGCCAAAAATTGTATCACCTAGTTTTAGTAGTGTAAAATGAATACTAGCTATTAAGGAAAGCATTAACCATACTAAAGGAGCTAACACTTAAGATAGGACTGATTGTTATCACCACAAAAGGAAGCAAATCAAGAATGGTAGGCTCCTAATGGTATAACATCATGATGCAATGGATATCTCCCTAATTTAAGATATGTATGCTCACAAGTTTATGCTCAAGCTTTAGATGGATGGATGGAGTGAATGAAGCAAGGTTTCAACAATAGATTCATGGAGTGATTCCAACATTATAATGGTATTTTGGTAGTTTATGAGCTCTCAAAATAGCATTATAACTTTGCATGGAAGGTGGATCCTTTTGTGAAGGGAGGAGGTTCAATTTATAGGCCAAGGGTTGGAGGAATGGAGAGTCAAAATGAAAAGATGATGAGATGGTGACGGAGGGTCAGGATGCACTCAAAAGGGAGCAAAAAGATTGTGCTAGTTTAGCACCAATAGGGAGGTGACACTTGTCACAAAGAGGATGAGTGTGAGAGGATAGGATAAGGGTTGGCCAAAGGCTTGATGAGGGTGGTTGAGTATTTAAGATTCATGTAAGAGATGTAAGAGAGGATGGGAGAGGTGTAAGAGATGTGTAAGGGTCATTTATGTTGGAGGGTGAGGGGAGAAGATATTTGTTGACTTTAGCTTAGGTTAGCAAGTCTTAACCCATGTTTATGATTGTGCACATGATTAAAAAGGGGATTAGGATTAGCTTAGAAGGGGGGTTAGGGGGTAAGTGATTTAGCTTTGATGGGATGGCTGGCTTAGGAGGCTAAGTGAGGTTAGTATGGGTGAATGGGTTGGATTAGGGGTTAGGATAGGGTTTAGGAAGGCTTTTTTGAGTTTAGATATTTAATTAAAATGTTATATTTAATAAAATGGGAGTATGGGATTAAATTGAATAGATTTAAGGATTTACTCAATTTAATAGAGGAATAAGGATTTAATTGATAAATTGAGTTTGGGTGATCATTTGATTTTATCAATTGGACTATAGTTAATTAAATTAATTAATTAACTAGGGGATGACGATTAATTAATTAAATAGTAAATAATTAATCAATAATATCCTAGGAGGTGACTAAATATGATTACATATTGATGTAATCAGATTTAGGTGTCTACAAAAATAGGTGCCCATTTTTTTAAAAATTGGGTACCCATTTCATAAGAGATCTCATTCCATAGAATTGACTTCCATAGGATTGTGACCCAACTTTGTGCATCCACCCAAAGAAAAAATAGTCTAAGGATATATTATAATAAAAATTGGAAGTGCTTGATTTTAAAAGACACTTACATATCCACAATCATCAAATTCCACAAGAAACTTGCACCACAACCAAAGAACAACCAAACTATTACTAACACCCAAGACACCAACTATAACCTAGAGGACTTAGCTAAAACCCATCATAAAAATGACATATAGATAGGCCCAACAGAGGATTTCAAAATTGAGGATCAAACAACCAACATCTTTAAAACTAGAAACCATGCAAGAAAAATGGAATCACCCAAAATTACAATACCACGACATGAAACTCCATGAGTGTCTACCATCAATTGACTACCAAAAAAGGATAAAATAGACTAACACCAACTTACTCCTCCATCATACTAAGATAATCTGTAGCATCAAAAGCCAGGTGTAGAAGCTCACGTCCCAACAAAAAAAATCCTTTTGAGACATAGCATGAGAGGGCACAATTATAGGTTGGGAATCAAAATCCACCTCATCCTCCAACTCTTGCTACCATGGGCAATCATTTTATATTTTTGGCATGAACTTAGGAACACCCGGTGGGACCAACTACTCCTCCCCATGTTCAAAAATTAAGATGAAGATTGAAGATCCCCTTAGTCAAATTCTCTTGATAATGGAGGGTTTCAATGTGTAGCGATTCCTAGCAAAAAGCCCATAAACATGCTCCAAGTCATGAGTCTAAAAAGACAATTTCATGTTGTCAAATGCCAAGATGAATATGATTTTCTATAGGAGAAAATACCTTGAAAAAATCCCACCCACAAAGCCATCTTCCTTTTCTTAGTATGAATTCTTATGGTATTCCTTTAGGGGAGTATCCTAAGCATTGGAGAACATGTGGTAGTATTAACATGTTGAATTCATGATTTTGTTTGTCATTGATATCAATGTAGTAATAATTCCATGAAGATTGGAATAGTAGTAGACATAGATCATGGTTGTATAGACATAGTTTTAAAGTTTAAGTGATGTGCCGTTAAGGATATGTTCCACATAGTATCTTGATGATGAGGTTAAGTGGGCATAACATAAGTTGAAGTCGTGCAGAAGATATGTGAGATTTACAAAGAGTAGTGTAGAGATAGAGTACCTGATAAGCTATTTTTGATGATAAGATTACATATCTTCTAATAAAGATATAATCATGATATGTGAAGTGATCATGTGATAGAGGATAGTCTAATGATGAAATTAACAAGTGTGTAAGTCATAAAGTTGCACATGTGAGAAGTTGTTAAGACTATGCACTAACAATGTTATGCAATTGGAAAATATATAATTATCTTAATATGGTCCTATTATAATTAATTGGGAAAGCCTTAAGGCCGACTCAAAGAATTGTTTTAAGGAAAAGGTATAAAGGAAATTATTTTCCTTGATTGTATAATGTGTTCTGGATGTGAATTAAGTCCAAAGTGTGCAAACAACGAGAAAAGTATTTGGTAAATGCGAGTAAGAGATCCAAGGGATTATTGGATGCAAAGTTGGTGATCTAGTATTGAGATCACAAGAAGCTCAATTGACAGGAAAAATGAAGAGAAAATAGAGTATAGTTCATTCTATTATTCTACAAGGAATAATATAGAGATCATTTGGACAATGGGTTCATTGGTCTTGCCCTTGAAGTAGTTTGGACAGTGGGTCCATTTGCCTTCTACAACTCCTAATAGGGTTGGAATCTCCTAACAAGGATTCAAAGTCTCCTAATAGAGACTGATATGTACTGAATGTTCTCATATAGTTCTAATAGGGTTCATCCTCTAACAAGTTATATTTATATTAGTACATCATCATGTTGATACCATCCCCAATATGGTTTTCCCTCTGATCAAGGGTTTCCCTAGTTAAAATATCTAGTGCTATTGTGTATAAGTATCTTATCATGGTTGTTTATTGTACTACTCATAGATCTGAAGATGACAAGGAGACCAAAGAAGGTATTGATCTACTTATGATAAGAGAGACATAAGGTATGAAATTTTATGTTTGTTGGACATGTCAAGAGGTTGGTCTTTTTTTGTCCAGATGTCCAAAGAGAGTAAGAAAACCTACAAAATTTTCACTTTCTCATGAAGATAAAGAATTTGAAGTAATTATGGAGATATTCTTGAATGACTATGATGATAATGAGCTTGAATTGGTTAAGAAACATGAAGTAAAATAAGAGATAGCTTTGGTGACTATTTTTTATTCAAAGGATAACCATGAGAATGTAGAAGTTTTCTTTAAGGCTAACAATGACCTACAAAATGAGGTGAAAATTATTGATCAAAGAGGAGAATAGAGATCTAAACCAAGAGATGAGATAAGAGTTGAGTTAGCAACTCCTGCATCTAATAGGAACTTGACAAAGAATCATCCTGTAGAGCAAATAATTGGAAGAAAAGACAAAGGAGTGATGGAAAGAAATAAGTAAATGAGGAATTATGTTTGATTTCTCAAGTTGAACCTAAGACTATAGATGGGGCATGCAAAGGTGATCCTTGGATTCAAGAAATGAAGGAAGAACTAGATCAAATTGTGAAGAATGAAACATGGGAATTGGTTCCTAGGCCTAAAGAAAAGTATGCTATAGGAACTAAATAGTTATTTAGAAATAAGATGAATGAACAAGGTGAAGTTGTAAGAAACAAAGATAGACTAGTATGTAAATGTTATTCACATCAAGAAGGGATAGACTATGAGAAAACATGTGATAATGTAGCCAGAATGGAAGTAGTGAGAATGTTTTTGGCTTATGCAGCAAATAAGAAATTCAAAGTGTATCAGATGGATCCAAAATCAACCTTAATGAATGGAGAACTTGAAGAAGAGGTATACATTGAGCAGTTTGAAGGATTTTCTTTGACAAAAGATAGGGATATGGTATGCAGATTGAAGAAAGCTCCATATGGTTTAAAGCAAGCACCTATAACCTAGTATGCAAGGTTGGACAAGTATTTGGAAAAGCTTAGATTTCCTAAAGGTATGACAGATACGAACTTGGATTTTGAAAGAAATTGAGAATGATTTGTTGATAATAGTAATATTTGTTGACCATATAATTTTTGGAGGTAATGATGAAGTAAGTGATAAGTTTTCTAAATAAATAAAGAATGACTTTAAGATGAACATGATTGGTGAGATGAAGTTCTTTCTAGGCTTGAAAATTGTGGAAAATAATGATGGCATTTTCATTTCACAAGCTAACTATTTGAAAGACTTGCTAAAAAGATTTGGCTTATAAATTTGTAAGCCTATTGGTACACCAATGATAAATAGCCATAAGTTATCTAGAAAGGATGAGGCATCTACTGTTTAGAAGAACAAGTACATATCCATTATTGGAGGTTTGAAATATCCAACTCACTCCAGACTAGATATAGTAAATTCATTTGGGATTATAGCTAGATTTCAAGATGATCCTAAGGAGTATCATTACACAACAGTAAAGAGGATATTCATATATTTGAAGAGAACATCTAGTTATGGGATATGGTATGATAGATCGAGTGATTTCAATTTATTTTCTTATACTAATGCAAATTGGGAAGATAGTATGGATGAAAAAAAAAGTACCAGTGGTGAAGCATTTATTCTTGGAGGAATAGTCATTTCTTGGCTTAGAAAGAAAAAAGATTTTATTTCGTAGAGTACAGTTGAAGAAGAGTATGTAGCAATAAAAAATAATTTTAATCAAGTGATGTGGATGAAGCAGATGCTAAAGGACATTGGGATAAAAAATTTAGAACCTATTATCATATGTTGTGATAACACAAGTATAGTAAGTATGTCTAAGAATCTAGTTTTTTATTCTAAGACTAAGCATATATCTATTAAGTATCATGTTTTGAGAGAGAAGGTAGAAGAGAAAGAGATCATATTGGAGTATGTTAGTAGCAAAGATTAGAGTCTAGATATCTTTACAAAGCCCTCTCCTAAAGACACATTTGAGTACTTGTGAAGTATGATTAGGGTTATGGCCATGCCTTCTTCTGAGTAGATGATGTAGAGATTGCATCAGTCTTGTGGTACATAGCACTATTGTTTGACTAGACTGGATGTTAATGCTTCTATAATGGGGGAGTATCGGAGATGAAAAGAGTCATCAAGGACTATAGGTAATTGGTCTTAAACAATGTCTTTGGACACTTGAGTTATTTGAAGACTTCAAGTAGATGATTGACATAATGAGGCCTTTTTCATTAATGTCAATGGGCAAGAAAATGCATGAAAAAAATTCCTAAAATATAGGGGAGAGAAATGTGACAATATCCTCTAGATGAATGGAGAGGAGATAGATGAGCATATCTATATTAAGGAGATTTAGAAAGATTCATTATAACTATAGATTGATGTATGGGGGAGAACCTAATAATTGTTTAGTGTATGAAAAATTGATGGTAATACTAAGAGATACAAAATAGATTAGTGCTCTAGAGGATTTTAGATTTTATTGATGAAGAGTATTTGAAAATATGAGAATAATAGTAGCAGTAGTAGAGTGTTATTTGGTAATCTTGCAACCTAAGTATTTTTCATCTATGTTTTCATCAATGCCAAAGGGGAATATTGTTAGCATAAATGTTTATGGAATTCCTTTTGGGTGTATCATAACCATTGGAGAACATGTGGCATTATTGAGATGTTGCATTCATGACTTTGTTTGTCATTGATGTTAACATAATAGTAATTTTGTTAAGACTGGCAGAGTAGAAGATAGAGATTGTAGTCGTATGGATAGAGTTTTAAAGTATAGGTGATGTGCATTTAAGGATATCTTCCATAGTATGTCCTAATGATGAGGTTAAGTATGTGTAACATAAGCCAAACTTGTGTATAAGATATGCAAGATTTACAGAGAGCAGTGTAAAGATAAAACACCTAATAAATAGTTTCTAATGATCAAATTGTATCTTCTAATAGAGATATAATCATGATATGTGAAGTTATCCTATGATAGAGGAAATTTTGATGATGATGTGAGCAAGTGTACAAGTCCTAAAGTCACACATGTGAGAAGTTGTTAAGAATGTGAGCTGACAATGTGATGTGATTGCACACTATTTAATTATCCTAATATGGTCCTATTATAATTAATTGGGAAAGCCTCAAGGCAAGTTGAATGAAATTTTTAAGGACTTGGTATAAAGGAACATATTTTCCTTGATTATATAGAGTGTTGTGGATGTGAATGAAGTTCAAAGTGTATGAACAAGGAGTGGGGTATTTGGTAAATGCCACTAAGTGATCTAAGGGATTATTGGATGTGAAGTTGATGATCTAGTATCGAGATTAGAAGGAGAAGAAGTCTTGTTGACATGTCAGAGGAAGAGGAAATAAACAAGAATTCATTCTATTATTTTGCAAGGAACAATACAAATATCATTTGTTTAGTGAGTTCATTGGTATTCCCCCTGAAGTTGTTTGGATAGTGGGTTCATCTAATTTCTACAACTCCTTCAAAGTCTCCTAACAGAGACTGATATGTACTTAATGTTTTCATGGACTCATAATAGTGTCCATCCTCTAACAAGAAATATTTATATTAGTACATCATCTTGTGGGTACCATCCCCACTAGGGTTTTAGCTTTGATCAAGGGTTTTTGTGTGTAACATATTTGGTGTTATTATGAACGAGTATGATGTTGTGGTTTCTGATTATATTTCTCATATGGTAAAGGTCTAATAAGGTTATTAATTATTTTAATAGTTGGATAACTAATTCACTCCCCTCTTAGTTATATTTGTGGAATATATATTGTAACACCTTCCATGAATTATATTTCACTAATTTAGTGAACAAACCTCCTTAGGAATGATTCTTGGCACAAAATAATTTGAGGAAGCTAGAATAACAAAAAATGTATTTTGGGTAAGGTCGTACACAATAGAAGAAAAAAGTGACAACATTTTCCATGGAAATAAAACTCATCATGAAATCATTCAAAGAACCTCCTCCTCGATGATATTGTGAACAATATTTTTATAATGCACACAAGAGACATTAAAAAATTTCATAAGTTCATCATCTGAAACATTTTGAATAATAAACTCACATTCTTACATAACTGGCAACAAGACTTGCAAATTGAAGGGTTGATATTCCATCTATCAATGAATGCATAAACAAAAAACCTTCACAAACTTGAATTTTCCCTCTATTGTTCCTCTAAATAGATGCTTTAAGTGAATTATTGTGGTTTGACAATGCATGCCCCATTTTGAGTCACAAAATGGCAACCCCTAGTTTAAAATTTCCCTATGAGGCATCTAGTTTGACATCTCAATCATTTTGGACCCTCCCTTAGGTTTAGGAAGGGTTAGGAAATTAGAAAGATTAGGAAGGGTTAGGCAATGAAATCGAGAAAAAATGTAAAGTTTAGGACTTCATGTGCTTAAAGTGCGCACATGCACACTTGTGCAAGTGCACCAAGTGCACACATGTGCTCTTCACCCCCGCAATTGAATAATGCAACAATGTGCAAGTGTGTAGTTGTGCACATGCGCACCATGCACACCTTGTCAAGGTGTGCATGTGTGCTAGGATGTAGCCACACACTTTGCCATCTCTAAGGAAAATTTGCACACCTAGCACACTCTCCAAGGTGCACTAGTGTGCAAAACTGGCTTTAGGGGGAAAATTCACTATCTTATCTATTTTGACTAGTGTTGACCCAATTTTTGATAGTCTAAGGCTTGTGAAGTCCTCCTTTGGGTTTTTTCAACATAAGATAACTAATGTTTGCTTTTTTGTAGATATAAAGCCATCCTTAACTTGTCGTCATCATAATTCTTGACCTAGAGCTTAGAATTCAAAACCATTTACACTGTTGGAAACATGAACTAAAAATATAATTTCAGTCCCTAAAATAGGGAGCTATTGGAAGCCCAATTTTAGGGATTTATTGAAATTTTCAACTTAAAAATTAGAGCAGAAGAGCTCCAAAAAAACTAGTTAAAAATGCTTAGAAAAAGCTTGTTAAAAAGATATGAAAAAGTTTCAAACATTTGATCATTTTGGATAATCTAGATCACCCAGTCTCTAACTAGGAAGGATCAAGTAGTAGGAGAGAAGAAAATATCAAGGAATAGACTTCACAGTGCATGAAGATGTGTGCATAACATGAAGGTGTGGCACATAATATGCAAGTACATAGATTATCATACCATCTTCCCTATCAACAAAAATAAATATCTCACCTAAGCTAGTAACCTTCACCTTCAAAGGAGTCACATTCATAAATTTAGATTGAAGATCAAAGATATAGAGGTTGGACACATGAACTAAAATAGGTTCCTCATCTTATGCAACTATTAATGACAAGATTCAATATAGGTGCCTTGGGATTTTAGATAGAAGATGTAGGAGTTCAAATATATGAAAATTTTTGGCTATAAAGAAGGCATAAATTATCAAAAAGGGAAAAATAAGTACACTAGAGTGCTCCCAAAGCTTGTCTGAGAAAAACCCAAAAATCATTTTCAAAACTAAGAACTTTGATTTTTTGGTGAATTGAGCACCTTGCACAAATTTCATCAAGGTGCCTCTATTTGTAGGTATGTACAAGGTGTGATATTCTAGAGCTTTACCATTAGCTAACTACCAGTTCCAAATTTAGAGCTTTTCATATACTGGAAATGCATTATGACAATAATTCAACTCCTGGAAACACATAGGAAAGGCCAAGCTTCCATTTATACAGCTTCTTGTGACTCTTAGATCCTCTTACAACTTCCTTCTTCTTATATACTACTCATTTCATATTTTTAAGACATGCAAAGGGTTGTGCACCCATTAATTGATATAAACAAGAGTGGAGTCCTATTTTAGCACTATTTAGAGAGTTAGTTTGTACATAATTAGATTTATTTTATTGTTTTAAGCATATATTTGCACGAAGAGATATCACTCTCAACACAAATTGAGGGGATGATTTCTTATAAATTTAGGAATGTAATATGTATTCTAGGCTATTATTTTGATGCAATAATATATGCTTTTGGTACTCTCATTCTGAGTGTAGTTATTCTTTCTAGAGTGTGTTATTTTTGTGGATTATTGTTCATGATAATAATGGAGCCAATAGTTTTGTTTTGTTGATTTGATTGTGTAATATTTTAGTTTTGGTGTTTTCCATGTGTTGACAAATTCCACTAACATACTGAGTTGGAGAGAAGATTGCCCTATTGTTCCTACATAGCTTCTCATCTCACATGAGCGCACTTTCTATGGCCTTGTGATTTGATAAGAAACATCTTTAAATTTTATTGGGTTTCCATCAATGATTGCATCAGTGGATATGAGAAAGTGCTTCTCCCATTTTCATTGGTTTCCCACCCAATCTTTTCAACAATTTGACTCACAAAAGTGTTGTTACCATGGTTTATGTTTATCAAGGATTTCCCTTTTATGCTATTTACCTTCATCTCTCATTACCTTATCTTTGTTATTTTCTTTGCTAACCCTTGGTTAAATTAGGAATTCATATAGTTGCATTGCTAGATTGCATTCATTTAAAAAAACATAAAATACCACAAACATATCTTTTTTGTGGTTAATTTTGAAAAAACAAGAAGATTGATCATCTTATTCAAAATTGGTTCGAACTAGAAATAGCCTCTTTGTGAACAAATACATTTATCTTCAACTGAACAGATTCTAGTAGGTCATAGGATCATCTAAAACATTGGATTTGATCCCAGATCAAATTTTCAATAGAGGAGATTGAAAGGATTCCTGTTGTTAAGCATCACGCAAAATGATAGTTCAACATCCCCAAAAAGAAATTTCGTGTACTAGGGAACCTTGGAGGGTATGCTACATGTGCAAATTTTCCTTGGAGATGGAAAATTGTGTAGCTACACATTAGCACACATGCACACCTTAACAAGGTGCAAATAGTGTAGATGTGTGTAGTTGCACATTGTGGCACTGTGTAAGTGCGAGGGGGACTGGGTTGCGCACCTCCATAGGTGTGCACCTTGTGAAGGTGCACACCTTTGAGGGTCCATACATGAGCATGTGAGAATGTACTCATCCCTTGAGTGGAGCTGAAGTGTGCATGTGCACTCTTTAAGCACACAATGTCCTAAACTTGACATTGTTTTCTCTTTTTGATTACCCAACCCTTCTTGATTAGAGGCTAGGTTTTGACCTAAACCTAGGGGAGGGTCCAAAATGGAAAAGGCTTTAGACTAGATGCCTCATAGGGAATTTTTAAACTAGGGGGTTTCCATTTTGTGTCTCAAAATGGGTGTGTGTTGTAAAACCACAACAAATAGCCCCAACAAAAGGGAAGAAATGGAAAAGAAATTTCTTCATTGGCAATAATTCTTCTAAGATGTTTCAAATAACAACTAAATTCTAAACACTTCAAGAAGCTTTCAAGTTCCTTGATAGTCAGACTTTAGTGTCTTGAATCTTGAAGCCCAATGTGTGCTCAACATATTCATTTCCTTTGACTTCTTGAGGTATAGTATATCTTGAGTATCTAGCAACTTGGAAAAAATCTTATGCTCCACTAGTCTATTCAGTAAAAATCCTTGTAGAACATGTGTAGTAATCACTATTTAACCAGATGAGAGAATCTATTTAGAGGGCTCTTGATGGGTTATCATTTTTTTATTTTGGGTCCTTAGTAATCTTTTGAATCCTACTTCATGGAGCTCAAATTTTTCCATTTGATTCTTCCATGAAGTGATGTGTATAGATATTGGAAAGCCATTTTGGAGGGCCTAACCCTATTATCAGATTACTTTTCTCAAACCTTTTGGAATCTTTCTTTACTAACACCATCTTTATTTTTATTCATTTTCTTTATGTACCTTGACCATGCTTAGATTGTGTGGCTAAGGCATTTTTGTCATTTCTTAGATTCTTTCTTTAGTTTGATAACCTATGCTTTCCTCTTTTGATGAACTTTTAGGAAACTTTCATGCCAAATAGTGATCTTAGTAGTTCTTTGAAGAGACCCTTTGTCGAAAATAGTAAATTTTAGATTATCCCTTGCAAATATCAACTTAGATTCAAAAGCACAACTAGATAATGAAAATTTTAATTTGTAATGTGTTGAGAGCTATACATCTGTGATTCTAATTTTAAGACTAGAAGTCCTCTACAACTACAAGCAGCACCTATTTTTAGTCGGTACAAGAAAAAATAAATTTGAATGCTCTAAAAAAGAAATACCTCTCCCTAATTCAAGTTGAGGAGCTGAAGCAACAATAGTCTTGAATGACTATGTGATGAGAAAATCTCCAAGAGCTCTGATACCATGTAAGAATTTTCCTAAGGGTAAAATTCACCCAGCAACTAAGAACTCAAACACAAGCACAACTATAGACCAAAAATGGATATGATCAATTAATCAGAGTATGTTCTAATATATTTCTCGATTCAATATGTGATGTGAAAACACACTAGGAGTGACTATATATAAAGGCCTCTTAGGAAGCACCTAAAATGTCTCTAGAAAGAACCAAGAGATAAAATAAGCATTAACAATTAAGCACACACCTTATCCAAAATTCTAGATGAATGGATAAGATTAGAAGGTTGTAAACACCATGTGCTTAATTAGTGTGCTAACTTTTATGTTGTAGACAACATGTGCATAAAAGAGGTGTGGACCCCTGTGTTGTCAACATGACAGCTCACAAGAGTGCACATACTCCTAGGTGGCTAATAAATAAATAATAAAAAATCTACATTAACCTCAGTAAACTTAAGTAAGTGTAAATAGTAAATAATTATTTACACCAACATAAATCTATACAAATTAGAGAAAATTTGTAAATGCCCTAAATGGGACATTATATACATATCTTGTTTTGAAGGAGTTATCTTATCATTATCTAATGGGGAATATATATCATAGTAGAAAGAATTGGTATTTTCATCTTGAAGACTTTCTAATTTAAAATCTCAACAACCTTAGGATTTTTTTACATTTCCATCATTTTTTGTAACTTTGAGAATTTTAACAACTCGATGGAGTTTTGAAACTTCAAAATTTCCTGCATTGTCAAAATTCCTTGGCATATCCAAACTTATTACTATTGGTCTTAGATTGGTTTTGAAAATTAAGTGTCAACACACTTAACAAATTTCTAAGATGACATTGAGTATAATATAGATGCCAAGCTATAGTATGTGCCAAGCCAGAGATTCAATAAGTACCAAGTAAACTTTAGGTGCCCAAAAAAGTTCAAGTAAAGAGTTAGTATAGGTGTCAAGTAGAGCATTGATGCTAAGTGAAACGGAGTTACTATAGATTTCGATCAAGAAAAATTTCCTATGTGTGTTGAGCATCAGCTAATAGTAAGTGTAGAGTAACATAGAATCAACAAATGAGTTTGTCCCTTCATAGACCTAGATGTAAACCATTTTTGAGCTAATTCAGGATGAATCTCAAAGGATCTTGAAGATACGATTGAATCTTTTACATTCCCTATGTAATTAGCATGTAGCTAATAAGAAAAATGGAGAAATCATGTAGCCAATAGGAAAAGTGAAAGAATTGAGCAAGAAAACAAGAATGAATATTGATCATAGGTTCATACCTAATCCTAAGTCTTTGAAATATTTAAAAGGAGGACAAAACTCCATAATTCATGCATGTCCAAGAGAGATATATGGAATATATGAGGGAGAATTTATAGGAGAATGCTAGTGAAGTTTAGAAGGGTGTAAGGACATAAAGAAGGAAGATTACCCTTGCAGAATTCAGTTGGTTAGAATAGAGTATTAGCACTTTGAGTAGAGACATATTAGATCAGGAAGGATCAGATTAGACTAAGCAGAACAAGGATCTAGAATCAGCAATTGAAGATTGTAAGTCATCAGGTCAACATATTCTAATACTTTCTAGCCATTGTATTAGGAATAAGGAGAAAATCTAGCAGCAATAAGGAGAACTAATGGAGCACAGTACAAATTAATGAAAATCTAGCAGCAATAAGGAGAACTAATGGAGCACAGTACAAATTTGGTACAATTTTGATTTGTATATTCTTCTATGTACAAAATGAATTTCCATCTTTTGTAAAAGTAAGCTGGAAAACCAATAGGTCCATAGTAGCTCAAGTGAATTAATGCATTGAACAAATGGGAGCTAATTTTGAAATTCTTATGACAAGTTATTTTGAGGATTTCAAGAAGTCCATGAAATAGAGATTGAGGATATGTGATTCACTAGTAGAACAGCATGTAAATGATGTACATTTTCTTGTAGATATTTATTATACCTATATTCAAGCAGCCATACAAAGGGTTAGATGGCTTATACCTCTTGGATATGAGATAAATATAGATGATGCATCTATCGCTATAACAACACTATTAGTGAAAGAAGTCAACAAGAGTGCACCACATTTTGGGACTTATGATGTGGTAAGATCAAAGGTAGATATGGAGTTAAACACTATCTCAGCATTGAAGAAAAATGACAAACTTGTGAAGAAGCTAAAGGCTAAATTTGGTGAGGGTATTGTTGAAGAAGAAGAAGATGAAGGAGCTGAAGATGATGAAGATGAACAAGGAAAATAGCCACTTGAACTAACCCAAGGAATGGGTGAGGATGTAAAGGAAGAAGAAGGTGCCAAGTAGGAAGCACCAAAGGCTAAACCTAAGAAAAGAAAGGCACAAATACAACCTATTACACAACCCAAAGGGAAGAAGAAAGCAACGAAGTTGAGCCCAGCTAAGCCTACCACAAGGGTAGACATAAGGGAAACAAAAAAAGTGGCCAAGGAATAGGAAAAGAAGAAGAAATATACAAATCAAGGAGGGCTAGTAGAAAACAAAAGAAGAAAATATGTTGCACCCCCAGTGTTAGATGAAGAGAAGATAGAATCTGATAATGAACAATTCAAAGTGGTAAGACACTCCACCAAATCTAACTTGGAAAATATTTTTTATAATATTAGGGATAATTTATATATGTTAGGATTAAAAGATATTGATTTTAATAAGTTGATTAGAAAAGAGAAAAACATAGTGGAAGAGTCTATCTACTCTATGATGGCCAAGTTCAAGACTACTCCACTTGAACTTGACAATTCTATGTCTAAGGAGCTAAGTTCCATTGTTGAAAATAAATGGAATTATTGCCTAAACATGGAGAAGGAAATAAGGGAGTCAACATTGGCTCGTGTAATGCTAGACCTTACAAAAGGTCAAATAAGTAAGGCTAGCAAGAAACATGGGAGAAAATTTGCACCCAAATGCAGAGCCTTCAGTATTCTACAAAATAAAATTGAGGATGTTGTAAAGAAGTCCACAAAAATGTGGAAATTAATTTATGGGCTAACTATTATCAACGGAAAAGAAGATCCATTTGAGGAAAGAAATGATGATGAGAAAGGAGAGGAAAATGAGGAGGAAGAAGGAGAGAAAGAGAAGGAAGAGGTAACAGTGGAGGAGAAGACACATAAAGGTGATGAGGCAATAGCTGAAGAGAAAAAAAAAGAACAGAGTGTCCAAGACAAACAATTGCCACCACCTAGTCCTCCACATTTAGCACCTACATCTACAAAAACTATAATTTTGAAAGATGTTCCTAACACCTTAGGTCAGAACATTAATCCATTGACTGTAGAGGATCTCAAAAATATCCTTCACCAAACAACTTTGCTATCATAGTTGTGTACAAATCCTATTTTGATGAGTGTAGAAAAGTTATAGAAGGTTGTAGCTGAAATAACTAAGAAGAAGGTGAATACAGAAGAACCACCTTCACAACCTCCTACAGCTATAAGTAATAAAAAAAAAAGAGCAAGCAGCACAAGATACAACTATTAAGGTTTATTCCATAGTGATAGTAATAACAACTATTGAGGAGAAAACTAAGAAGAAAATATGACAGAAAGATACCACTAATCCTACAGCATAGAGATAAGGTGCACCTCCTCAAATCACTGTAATTAATCTAGGCAAAAGTGAAGAAGATAAGGAAGAGGAGAAAACTCCTAAGGATAGAGAGGAAGAGGCAATACAAACTATAGTAAAGTTTCCTACCTTACAAACTCCTATCAAGTAGTCAAGCATTGATGTAGTACTACTACAAATATTAGCACTAGGCTCAAGCTCTACCAAGGTAGCAAGGGTACTTCACTATGGAGACCTTGTACGTGATGAAGTGATAATCATACCAAGTTATGACTACAAAACAATGAATTTAATGTAGATCAAAGAAGTGCAAGAGGCACTAGAGAGGAAGAAGAAGCGAGAGATACTTAGGAATGAGTATAGGTAGAGGCAAGCACTAATAGAAATCAAAGACATTTTCCTTGATGCATTTAGCCTATCAGTACCTGATGAAACAAATCTCGTTATGGAGTAACTATCTAACATAGTGGACTAGGTACAAAATGAAGACCTTGATACCAATGTTAAATTATTAGAATGGTTTGAGAAGAAGTTTCAAATGAAGGTTAATGAAAAGATACATGGTGAGATAGCACTATCACACATTGAACTGGATAAGAAAGTTGAGAAAGTGAAAACACTACTTGAGAACATATTCTCATTGTACTCCAAATTATGTGACTCTTCATATTTCACATAAGAGACTAGCTAGAGAATATTGAGCTTGCAGAGGAACCTTAAAATATCAAGCACATAGCTACCCAAGGATCCAACTCAAAGTGAGAAGAATTTTGCCACAACACTTCACACTTAGAAGGACTTAGCTATATTAATAGTAGAAGAAGCCAATATCAAGGAAAAATTGATATAGATACAATCTCTAGTCACCCCACAGTTGGAAGTATTGCATAAAGAAGTGGCCTATATAGAAAATGTTTTAAAGAAAGATCCTAATTTTTCTACATTAGAAGGACTAGTATGTCTTGCAAAAAAGACAACCATATAGCTCAAAGCATTGGAAATAGTATTGGACAATTGGGATGCTTCTCTGAAGATAATAATGGAGGTGAATAAAACATTTTTGGCTAAGTATTCAATTCATTCTTAGGACCCTTTGACATATGTGTCAAAAAGGGGGAGATATAATAATTTGAGATGGAGATAATAATGAAACCCAAAGGAGGAGATATACCCAAAGGGGAGATAATAAAATTTTAAGTTTTGAGGAGAGATAAGGAAATAAAGCCAAAAGAATAACAAAAACTACAAGGAGATGTGTGAAAGGGGGAGCAGAAACAAAGGGGGAGTACAAATAGAGCAGACTAAAATAGAAGCAATGGAATGATAAGACAGATAATGGAAACAACATGAGACAAATCCAGCATAAGGAATTTTGGATATAGAAATGGCACATCAGCTTAGGGGTAGTTACAATTTTTTGAGGTATATAGTCTTCCACAAAATTTTGAACAAGATTTTTGAAGTTTCTAAATATGCCAAATAGGATGTGTATTATACTCATAGAGATTAGATTCATAGTGCTTAGTTAAGTGTTTTTACCACTCATGTCAAAGAGGGAGTTTGTTGGTCTCAGATTGGTCTTGACAATTGAGTGTCAACAGACTTAACCAATTTCCAAGATGATGTCAAGTATAATATAGATCTCAAGCTATAGTGTATGCCTAGCTTGAGATTTAACAAGTGCTGAGTAAATTTTAGGTGCCCAACAAAGTTCAAGTGTTGAGTCACTATAGGTGTTGAGTAGAGCATTGATTTTGAGTGAAACAGAGTTACTACAAATGTCGAGCAAGACAAAATTCCTATATGTGTCAAGTATCAGCAAATAGTAAGTGCCAAGTAACACATAATCAACATATGAGTTTGTGCCTTCACAAACTCAGATGTAAACCATTTTTTAGCCAACTTAGGATGAATCTCGAAGGATCTTGAAGATAAGATCGAATCTTTTACATTCCCTATGTAATCAACATGCAACCAATAAGAAAATTGGAGAAAGCATGTAGCCAATAGGAAAAGTGAAAGAATTGAGTGGGAAAAGAAGAATGAGTATTGATCATAGATTCATACCTAACACTAAGTATTTGAAGCCTTTAAAAGGAGGATGAAACTTCATAATTCATGCATGTGCAAGAGAGATATATGGAATGTATGAGGGAGAGTTTATAGGAGAATGCTAGTGAAGTTTAAAAGGGTGTAAGGACTTAGAAAAGGAAGAGCAACATTGGAGAATTTAGTTGGTTAGAATAGAGTATCAACACTTCAAGCAGAGACATATTAGATCAGGAAGGATCTAATTAGATCAGACTGAGTAAAACAAGGATCTAGAATTAGCAATTGAAGATTGCAAGTCATCAGGTCAACATATTCTAATACTTTCTAGCCACTATTTTAGGAATGAAAATACTATGGAGATAGGTTGGTCTAACAACCATGTTGTAAGCCTTTCAACACGGTGCTAAATCCTTTAACATAGTAACATTTCAAGTGAGTGTTTGTAAATCCTTTAACCAAGTCACTTTTAATAGGGTGAAAAGCATTTAATGGGGAAGGCCTTTCATAGGGTAGATCACTTTGTCACCTTAAAAAATTACATATTGCTACAGCGATAATTTGTGGCTATCATCCCCACCCTAGTTTTACCTATTCATTTTGGAAGGTTTTTGGGTTACCAAATCTTGTGTTATCTATTTCCATGCATGTATTTACTTTTGTGTTTATTAGATATGGTAGATGCATGTGAATGATCTCAGTTAAAAGTTTTAAAAGGTTAAATTTAGTTACTTTTGATTCACAACCCACCCCCCCCCCCCCCCCCCCCCCTTGGATGTAAATCTTCCCATTTGTAAATTCCAACAATTGCATCATCAACACTTAAAAGAATTTCTTCATTGAATGGGAACTACAAACTCCTTTTGATCATCTTCAACATTTTGTCCTCCCATAGATTTATCACATGATTCAGACACTATTTCACTAAATTGAAAAGGTTATTCCTCTATGATTTGGGGAGGTTGATCCAAAACATCACTATGCCCATATCCATTTTCACTTTGACTCATACCTATAATACCATTATTCTCATTGTTGATGTTACTATAAAGGCCAAAAAATTTTGCTTTGATTTTGGGAATAATTGTTCTAGGCAACAAGCTGTCTCAGATGATTGCCTTGGTTTGTTGAGGAATTCAACTTTATTTTGATGAGTTCATTAGATAAAAGAGACATTGTTTCTTCATGGCCTTAACCTCTCTATCCATATTGTTCTCGAGTTTAGTAGATGGAGAAGTCTTTTGATCAAAGAATGTGGTCTTTTGGGGCTCATACCCTGAATATGTAATTTTTGGTATTAGAGAAGCTGTAACCTACTTCATGAATGTAAAAACCTATTTGAAGACCTTTTCAATGGTATAAATGTCTCTAGCTGGGAGCCTTCTTGGAAAAATAAAAGTTAATGAATCCATATTTCCAAAATAGATCTAGATGGTAGCGTCTTATGGTATAGTATATGGAAACTCCATTCTTTGATATATCCTATAGAAGTAATGATTACACTATGAAATAGTCTCATGGAGATCCCTCTTAATTGAGATGAATTGATGATGTAGGATAGCTAGATCAATATAGATCTCATATTTTTCCAGAAGCTTTCTCTCAAAAGAGTTCCAATCCCTTATTGATGCTGGTGGCAGATTAAGATACTAATTGAATGTCATTTCCCACAAAGTGTAAGGGAAAAGGAAACGTACCACATCCATATGCTAAATTTGTTTTCAATTACAACATTTCTTTGAAAATTTTAATATGATCTTGTGCTATTTGAGATTTCCATAGATGAACCATGGGAAAAAAAATTTAGAATTTTTGGGCAAGTCATGTAATGGACCAGTTAGATTCAACATAGGTACCTTGGGATTACAATAGAAGAAATAGAAGGAGCCCAAATATATAAAAAATAATTAGCTAGAAAGAGGGTATAAATTATCAAAATAGAAAAATAAGTACACTAGAGTGCTCCTAGATGTTTTCTGAGAAAAACCCAAAAACCATTTTCTAAACTAAAAACTTTGATTTTTTGGTAAATTAAGTACCTTGCACAAATTTCATCAAGGTGTGCTGGTGCATGTGTTTGGGTGTGCAAGGTGCACTATTCTAAAGGTGTGCCAGTAGTTAACTACCAGCTCCAAATTTAGAGCTTTTCATGAACCAAAAATGTATCTTGACAGTAGTTCAACTCTCAAAAATTCCTAGGGAAGGCCAATCTTTCATTTTTAGAGCTTCTAGTGACTCTTGGATCCTCTTACAACTTCTTTCTTTTTATATACTACTTCTTTCTTTGTTTTAAGACATGTAAAGGCTCATGCACCCATTAATTGATATAAACAAGGGTGGAGTCCTTTTTTAGCACCATTTAGAGAGTTAGTTTGTACATAATTAGATTTATTATATTAGTTTTAAGCATATATTTACATGAAGAGATTTCTCACTCTCAACACAAATTGAGGAGATAATTTCTTTTAAATTCAAGAATGTAACATGTATTCTAGGCCATTATTTTGATGCAATAATATATTCTTTTGGTGCTCTCATTCTGAGTGTAGTTATTCTTCCTAGAGTGTGTTATTTTTGTGGATTCTTGTTCATGATAATAATGGAGCCTATAGTTCTATTGTTTTTATTTCATTGCGTGATATTTTATTTCTAGTGTTTGCCACATGTTTATAAATTTTGCTAGCATACAAAGTTGGAGAGAAGATCACCCTAGTGTTCCTACATAGCTTCTCCTCTCGGATGAGCACACTTTTTGTGGCCTTTTGATTTGATAAGAAGTGAAACATCTTTTGATTTTATTAAGTTTGTATTGATGATTTCATCAATGGATTTGAGGAAGTGTTGCTCCTATTTTCATTAGTTTCCTACCCAATCTTTTCAATAATTTAACTCACAAACATGTTGTTACCATGGTTTATGTTTGTTAGGGAATTTCCCTTTTATGCTATTTACTTTCATTTTTCATTACCTTATCTTTTTTATTTTCTTTGCTAACCCTTGGTTAAATTAGGAATTCATATAGTTGCATTGTTAGAGTGCATTCATTTAAAAAACCAAAGAAAATACTAAAAACATATTTATTTTTTGTGGTTAATCTTGAAACAAAAAAAAAAAATTATTATATTATTTGAAATTGGTTCAAATGAGAAAAGGCTTCTTTGTCAAAAAATATATTTATCTTCAGCTAAGTGGATTCTAGTAGGTTACAAGATCACCTGGAACCTTGGAGTTGATCCTAGACCAACTTTTCAAAAGAGGAGTTCAAAAGGATTTTTGTCATTAATCATTGTCAAAAATGACAACTCAACATGAACTTAGGGAATTCATGCTAAAGAGGCCAACTTATCTTGACTGAATGTGAGAAATGATGTAAAAGGAAGATTTACAATCTTGCATGAAGCATGTAGAATGGTATCAAGCATTTAAGTGTAGGAACAAAGGGACACTTGACACTTGCTAAAACCAAATATTCACTGAATATTAGAAAAATCTTGGTAAATAATGCTCCTAAAATTAAAAATCAAATTACAGGAAACATGTCTAGTTAGCCAAAAGTGGAGGCTTTGCTAAAAAAATTAATAAAAACTTGGCTACCTAGCCTACAAAACAAGAATAGTATGACACAAAGAAAGTACCATTTGTTGGAAATATTCAGGATAAGATAGGTTACTGAGAGGGGAGGGGTGAATCAATAACTCTTAAAAATTTCAAACACTTTAGCATTTTAAATAGAAAGTAAAACCTTCCAAATAGAAAGTAAAACTGGGGTGGGGATGATACCCACACAACTTCAATACTGCAGTATAAAGTTGGCCTGTTAAGGCTTACAATGATCACTTCTAGTGATCTGCCTTGTTAGGAGCAAGTAGGATTGCTAGATCCACCTTGTTAGAGGATTTCTAAACATACAGTGAAGTATGCACTCTATTAGGAGATTTACAAAAAGACTGTTAAGTCTACCATGTTAAAGGATTTATAAACT
The DNA here is from genome assembly GCA_028749045.1 of Cupressus sempervirens. NCBI lineage: Eukaryota > Viridiplantae > Streptophyta > Pinopsida > Cupressales > Cupressaceae > Cupressus > Cupressus sempervirens. Next base: position 508,830,002 of record CM053789.1, on the reverse strand, counting down.
GATTCACCTATTAGGATGAAGCAGTGGATCTACTTACAACTATTTTTTGATAAGATCCTTTTTGCATTGATCACCTGATGTGATAGATATAAATTTTCTACTCCTATGTTGACCTTGTTGTATTCCTTTTACTTTGTTTCTGATTTTCAATATCCTCTTTACATGCGAACATCAATCGCTTCCTTTTTATGTCTTTTTCACACCCATCATATATCATACTACAAATGATATCATACATTACATATATACCATTCCATTATTTACAACTACAAGGTCGGCCAAAACATAAGTGAACAAAAAATTACTGAGTCAGTCAGATAGTAGAAAACTCAGGTTCCTCAAGCTAACTCGGTGACCTTTTGATACTCCGCATCCACTGCATTACTCAGCATCATCATGCATTTGATAGAAGTAGAGGCTCGGTTCATACTAGCCACACAACACTACTTGGAACTCAGTAACCATTGGTGACTCAGTAGATATAGTGTCACTCGATAGAAACTAACTTCTTCATTTACCTTGCTTTGCTCAGTGAACACTGAGTTCTTCATTTACCTTGCTTTGCTCGATCAACATTGAGTTCTTCATTTACTTTTCTTTTCTCAATGAACACTAAGTTCTTCATTTACCTTGCTTTGCTCAGTGAACACTGAGTTCTTCATTTACCTTGCTTTGCTCAGTGAACATTGAGTTCTTCATTTACCTTGCTTTGCTTGGTGAACACTACTAAACTTATAAGGTAACCACTAAATTCTCAGTATATGTGATAAGCTAGATAAGCATTCTGAATTGAATAAGTGTTTGCACTAATGACAAATATATCATGATTCCAACAATCTCCCCCTTTGGCATTAGTGACAAAAACACTTATGAGCCAAAACTTATGTGGAAAATTTGATGTACTGATTTACATATATCTCCCCCATACAATATGCATAGAATATTTACAAATATTTCTATCTTTACACAAGGCTTCCTTATTTACATATATCTCCATCTCTTCTCTCTATCTCTACTTTGGTACTCTATCTCCCCCTTTTTGACAATAATGCCAAAATAAACAATATGTATTTACACAGAAACACCAAAATGAGAGATAAACTCATAATGTACTTTGAGAATAAGAGCCAACATCTTATCACAATTTTCTTGCAAAATTTTGTAGGTGGAGAGTGCTATTTGAATTTCAGCTAAAAGTTCAATCATGTGATCTGCAACTGAAAAATCGTTGTCATGGATCAATGCTTTGGAGTAGACAATGTGTTTCTGCATTGTGTCCATGATAGGAAGGATCATATTTTTAATGTCAATCAAGGTAGATCTGATCCTTGCTTCCTCTCTCAACAATTTTGCCTACTTTTCTATCAAAAAATTGATTCGGAGATGATGGGATGAACTTGAATTGGGGTCAAGTTGTAGCATTTGGGCACTGACCTTCATATCCTCATCAATTTTAATTAATTTTTCTTTGATCTCCTTTATATACTTGGTAACATCACAAAGTCTGGCAAAAAGTGAAGTTACATTATTAAAAGAATTTTCAAGATTGACCAAAACTGTGGACAATTCTACCTATTTTATTGCAATGTGTTGAGCAATGTGCTCAAGCACATTATTATCAAATTTTCATTCATCCTTTTCAATCATTTTTTCTTGACCAGAGGTGTCCTCATTGAATTTATTTATAGCCTCTTCTAACTGAATCAAAATGTATTGAGTAGAATCTACTTCAACACCTATAGCTTCTGTAATTATATTCCTAGCATTCTCAATTATTCGGTACTCCTTATCCCTTTCAGACCTTAACTGCTTTTGCATATCCTTCACTCTATTAGTTGACTAGCATACCTCATCTCTTCAATGGTAGCATTTTCATAGTCAATTTTTGGAATCACTATCTCTGTATCTAAGTCAATATCTTCAGGAATTTCCTTTCTAGTGATTAGAAGTCTTAATGGTTGCTTTTGTTTGACTTTTGTGATGATTGGTTTGACCTTAGGAATAGACACAATAGTGGAGATGGAAGGACTAGTAGTGAAAACTGTGATAGGACTTGAGGATTGAGTTCCAACAAGAGTATTTATTGGACCAAAAACTGAAATACTTCCCAAAAATGATGATACACTTGGTAATGCAGTATCTGAACTAACTAGATTTGAAGTAGATGTAGATAATGCTGACAAAATTGTAGAACAAGCTGGAATCAAAATTGTAGAACTTACTATTACATTGACTAGTGATGATGGAGCTGAGGAGGCTGGCTCGGTAACTGAAGAAGTAGTAGTCAGCTCAGTAGATGAAGTGCTTGGCACATTTCAGATACCTAGAGCTAGGAGGAGGCCGGTGAAGATTGAGCAACTGATGTGGAAATTGTGCTCACAATCTCACTTGTAGAAGCTATCAAACTTGCTGAAGCTGACTCCAACCTTGATGATGTGATAGTTTTAGGTGGAGAGTGAGGAAGGGATGCAATAACTACTACTGCAATTTTTACTAGATTATCTTCCTCCTTATCTTCCTCTTCAGCTTCTTCCTTCATTCCTTCTTCCTCATTGTCTTCTTCCATTAATGCATGCAACTCTCTTGGTGAGACTGTGATGGATGGAGTGCCATCAATATCATCACTATAACTGTTGTTATCATCCTTGATTTCCACTAGGTCTTCACTAGGCTTATGCAGATGATAGATGTTTTTCCACATGTTTGTAGCATCATTTACAACATGCTCAATTTCTTTGATCAAAATTAAACATGTGTGGAATCTGATCATCATTTTACCTTCATGGTTTTTCATTGCAGTCTTTACTTCTACTCGAGTGAGACTTGGTTGAAGATTCTTTAGGGATTGTTCAAATATGTCTTTTACCATTTGGGTGGCTGACTCCCATCTTGGTTGCAATCTCTCCAATAGTTTTTTTGAGATTTGGGAGGCAAGCTGGTCTGGGGAGTATTTCCATTTACCCATCTTGTTGAGTACCAGTTCCTCTATCTGCATTTTCTCAGCATCTGTTCTAGTTTCAAATTTCAATGCCTTGAAATTTGTGATGTCTGCTCCTTCTTCCAATTGTTTAAGTCTTTCCTCAAATGTGGGTGCAAGCCTGACTAGTATAGGTTCCTGCTTACCTTTTCTAGTTCTTCTTGTGAATACTATAGTAGGCTTCTTCTTAGGTTTGGTAATTATTGCCTTACCTTTCTTCTTCAGAGGTTCTTCTTCGGTTTCTTGTTCTCCTTTTTCTTGTTCTCCTCCTTCTTTTTCATCATCTCCTTCATCCACACCTTTACCTTCTATTAGCATAAGAGGGCTAGATGCAGTTTTCAATTTTGCTATCTTCCTCTTGCCTTTGCTTATGGCCTATGGTAGCTTGATTTCAAGCTCAATTCTAGCCTTTGCTTCATCATAGGTTCCAAAAATTGGTTGCCTTGGGTCTACTGGCTCATTTACTAGTGCTTCTATGATGTCTCTGGCTTCATCAATATTTATCTCATAGGGAAGAGGTTTTACCCATGCAACTCGGGGTCTAACTACCTAGATGTACACCTTATCATAGTCAACCATGAAGCATACATCATCTTTGTAATCTTCAACTAATTTTCGTGCAATCTAGAACCTGTTATTCATTCTCTCCTTGAAATCTTCAAAATAATTGTCCATAATGCTATCAAAATTTTCACCCTTCTTTGCTACAAACTCATTTATCTGATACAAAATTGGAATGTCTTTTCGCCATATGATAGTTCCTTTAGATAGAAAGAATTTTTGAATGTAGAAAAATAAACAGATCAACAGAGAACCAAATTTACAAGGGTTATTCTTGGAAGTCTTTATACTATCCATATTTTTATTCAATTGTTTTAGCAACACTTCAAACAGATCAAATTCAAGGTTTTTCTTATAATCTTGAGGGCCAAATCCACAGCTTCACAAGGTACACTGTTCAATCTACTAGAACTGTATAATTTATATGCAATTACATGAATGCCAAATCTTATTTTGACATCTAATACAGTGTAGACCTTTAAACCTCTACCATCTCACTCAGCTAGGGTTTGCTTCTATAGCTCCTCCCAACCTAGGGTTTTGGTGGCTTTTGCTTTACTAAGCATAGGGAGACTCGTGATTTTGTGAATCATCTTCTTTGTGATTAGCACTAGCTGCTCTAACCATAATTATCCATTATGCACCCGACTCAAGATATACTTAATCCATTTGGTTTGGAAGTTTCTAGGCATATGCAAGATATGAGTCAAGCCTTTGGTTTCAAGATTCTTGAATTCAGGTTTCAGAGAGCCATCTACACTCATTTCACCTAGGGCACTATCCATCTCTAGGTTTCTAATTTCTTGAATAGAACATTTGAAATGAGTACAAATGTCATTGATAAGAAGTACCTTAGGTGGTATTTCTGATTGAGCTCTAGTTGGGTCAAGTGATTCTGCAACAGTCGAAACAATCTTGAAGTTGGGAGCTTTCCATTCTATACCCTCTATCAACATTTTTGAACCTCTTTTTGCATTGGTGCTTGCGGATGCCATAGCCACTCAATAAGTATAAGAAAATCTTGAACAAATTCTCTTCTTGAAAATCACTTGAAATCACTTGGAATTTTCTCTAGATTCACTGGAGATCTTTTAGCTCTGAGTATTCTTAAGTCGCGGTGAAAAATGAAATCGAATTCTACCATTTTGATGGAAATACTGTCATTAATGCTTGGTACAAAGGTAGATGAGATGACATAGTGCTTTCCAATCTATCATTGATTTACTTAGTAAAACCTTGCAACTTGGTGGTTGAACAAAATCTTTGATATTCCTGACCTAGCTCAGTAAGGTCTTTAACCAACCTTACTTGGTAGATGCAACACGGTGAATGATAACTTTTCTTTGGTCCTTGTATCTGAGATACTGATTTGATCATTTGCATTCTTTCACTCTAGAACTGCTTAAGATATGGCTAGAAGATGTAGTTCTTGATTCTTCTTAAATCTAATTGGAAATGGTGGAGTCACCCACTTCATGAGTGACATTGCCATCACTTGAACTGTCTTGCTCGGTAGATTTAGGAATCCACTGTTGTCTCATCTACTTCTGAATGTTATCAGCTTTAGCTTTCATTTCATCTTCAATTCTTCCAATATTCAGGCAATTCTTGGCTATATGGCCAAGTTTAGTACATGTGTAACATCTTATGGTTGTATCCTTCTTTCTTATGTGATGTCTTGCACAGTTTATCCCAATGTGTCCATATTCTCCACAATAGTGACACTTGCACCAAGTATTGTAGTCCCAACCAAATATTGCTTTGATAATTTTTTTTGTTGGATTGTATGTTTTTTATTCGCATTCAGATGCCTTGTGACCTTGTTTCTTGCATTTGTGACATTTGCCTTCAAATTTTGGTTTCTCTTTGCATTCATTAGCTTTGTGACCATGCTGATTGCAGTTGAAGCATTTACCATTGAATTTTTCCTTTCCATTACTCCAACATTTGTTTGATGTATGACCTATCTTTCCAAAGTGATTGCAAGTGGGTCTTTGATTTCTTTGGGGACCTTGTTTGGAGGATTCACCTTCTTCCTTATATCCAAGACCGGCTTTACCTTTTTGTCTATGAAAGTTTGGCTCAATTTGCTGATTTAATTGATTCATGTCTACTTGAGATTTCATCATTCTCTCATTGATTTTCTTTTTAGTGATCAAGTCATTTTCCAAGCTTTCATTGATTTGTCTTTTAGATCTTAGATCACTTTGTAAGTTTGCATTGATTTGTCTTTCAATGATTAAATCATTTCTCAAACTTTCATTCTTAGATCTTAGATTCATAATTTCTTTATTTGCATTAGATAGTTGACCTACAAGATTTTCATGCTAAAGGAGTTGATTATTTCTTACCTCTAAGTCTTCATTTTCCTTGTTTCTCTATTCCAAAACTTCACATAGCCTAATTGATTGGATTTCTTGTTCTCTTTTAAGCTTCCTTACTTCTTCCTGCAGAGAACCATTCTTTTCTAGGAGTTTCTTGATTGCTTCATTGGCTTCATTTGGACTGCTTGATGGTAAAAGGTCTTCAATCTTTTCTTCAACATACTGATGATCATTCATTTTTCTTGCAAGTTCCTTCCTTCTTTTTAGAGATTGAGAAAGATCCTCCTTTGCTTCTTTGAGTTGAGCCATGGCCATTTCAAGATCTAGCTTTTCATTTTCAATAGATTTGTGAAGTCTGAATATCTCCATTGTCCTTGATCTTTGCTCAAGCTGTCAAACTTTATCCTGAGAACCACAAAGCTTTGATACCAATTGTTGGAAATATTCAGGATAAGATAGGTTATTGAGAGGGGAGGGGTGAATCAGTAACTTGTAAAAATTTCAAACACTTTAGCATTTTAGCCATTCAACATTCATTCATCTAATCTACAACATAAATGAAAGATCAGACATTTATTGCACATGAACATATATATTTGGTGACCCAGAAACCTTCCAAATAGAAAGTAAAACTAGGGTGGGGATGATTCCCACAAAACTTCAATACTGTAGTATAAAGTTGGCCTATTAAGGCTTAGAATGATCACTTCTGGTGATCTTCCCTATTAGGAGCAAGTAGGACTACTAGATTCACCTTGTTAGAGGATTTCCAAACATACAGTGAAGTATGCACTATGTTAGGAGATTTACAAAAAGACTGTTAAGTCTACCCTGTTAAAGGATTTATAAATTGATTCACCTATTAGGATGAAGCAGTGGATCTACTTACAATTTTTTACTGATAAGATCCTTTTTGCATTGATCACCTGATGTAATAGATATAACTTTTTTGATCCTATGTTGACCTTGTTGTATTCCTTTTACTTTGCTACTGATTTTCAATATCCTATTTACATGCGAACATCAATCTCTTCCTTTTTATGTCTTTTTCACACCCATCATATATCATACTATAAATTATACCATACATTACATATATACCATTCCATTATTTACAACTGCAAGGTCGGCCAAAACATAAGTGAATAAAATATTACTGAGTTAGCTAGATAGTAGAAAACTCGAGTTTCTCAAGCTGACTCGATGACCTTCTGATACTCGGCATCCACTACATTACTCAACATCATCATTCATTCGGTAGAAGTAGAGGCTTGGTTCATACTATCCACACAACACTGCTTGGAACTCGATAACCATTGGTGACTCGGTAGATATAGTGTCACTCAATAGAAACTAACTTCTTTATTTACCTTGCTTTGCTTGGTGAACACTAAGTTCTTCATTTACCTTTCTTTTCTCGATGAACACTACTGAACTTATAAGGTAACCACTGAATGCTCGGTATACATGATAAACTAGATAAGCATTCAAAATTGAATAAGTGTTTGCACTAATGACAAATATATCATGATTCCAACACCATTCTATTATGACCCACAATGTGATCATATATTTAAAATATTATATAATCCTTCACATAGAATCTACTTACTAATACCAATTACACATCTTAAATCGCCCTCATTAACACACATGCTTCCACATTAGGAATTTTTGATCATGACAACACGACTGGGAATACAAAAATCACATGGGCAATATAGATGATAGTGCCAATGTATCCTACTTGAATTGTGTATTATCATGAGTACTAGGATTACTTGCTAGTATGATAAAAGCTACCACCCAAACCTAATTATCCTAATATACTACAATACCTTAGTTTTCCAAATAGAGTAGCATAACACTGACATTCAACTCATCATTCATGAAGAGCCTCATTGTCCACAATTTTAAATACATCAGGGAACAACTCACAATTATGAGATTCATCAATAATACTAATTGGGCCATTATCAATTGCCAAATTTGTAAAGTGGCCAACAAGAGATTTTCCTTCTTGTTATGTATGTGAGATTGAAATAGAACAAAATTTATCCATAATGGCCCAACACTACTCAAGTATATATAGGAGCTTCTTATTCTTACAATACATATTCCTCAAAACCTCAATAATCAATTAAGAATCACTCTCTATATGAATATATGATTTTCCATCTAGTAAAGCCTCCTAGAGACCATAGGCTAGTATATTGACTTGGTTGGTTCTTAAATATCATGTCTTAACATGTGATAGATAGATTAAATTCAATATAACTAATAAATTCAACTGTGTCTTATGTGGGGAATATTTTGAAGATGTAGATAATCTTTTCCTATCATGTAACTTTGTTGATGACTATTTGAAATTCATATTAGCTAAACTACAATAGTTCCCTGAGGTAGAAGGCAAACAAATAAATTTATATAATTTTGGAGAAAAGAACACAATTCTATTACCCAAAATATTTTTTAACTAAATTTTAATCTCATTATCTAAAGGCATCATCTCCACATTCTACCAAAAAAACTTATGATAATTAATCTCTAAATAATCAACATAGTCAACCAAATGTGAGCCTCATATGGTAGATACCCTAACATCTATGTCAAGGAATGCAACATTATGCACTAATGGAATATGACCATTCCACAAATTCAACCGGAACAAAAAATCTTCACCATGATGGAATTCCTATGAGATATAATCTATGATGAGATAATGGGAAGACATCATAAAATTCCACATTTTAGATCCCTTTGGTGGGTTAGCTATTGTAAACACTCTAGTAGGATTCATGGAATCAAGATATTTTTTACATATAAATTTACAACAAGATTTGGTTTATTGTAAACCTACACACTAATTTTTTCCCAAATGCAACATTTCTCTTTAAAATATCATGCAAGCCAGAACCCCTATTTTCTTTAGAAGAAGCCAATCCTTCCATACAAATTAAAGTAATTCATTTTTTTCCATCCATGTTATTGTTCCATAAGAATTTTCAAACTAACTTCTCAATTTTATTAATTATTGACATAGGAGGTTTCAAAATAGAAAAGAGGTGATTTGGAATTGAAACTAGCACATAATTCACCAAAATGAGCCTACTAGCAAATCAAATCCATCTATGTGTTCAATTTGAAATCCTTTCCTTCAATATATCTATTTTAGTAGACCAACACAACTTCTTATTGGTTCCTTAAATAATGGTACACCAAAGTAGGAACTAGGGAGTTTGGCTTCCTTGAATTTAATTTTTAACATAATATCTTCCTTAATCCATTGACTTGTATTGAAAAAGAAAATAGAAGAATTATTCTTGCTAATTTTCTGGTTTCAAACTTTTTCATACATTGAAAATACCTTCTTAATTTGACTAATTTGTGTATGAGAGGCACTTCAAAACATCAAATTATCATCTGTGAATTTCATAAAGAGTCAGTAGAATCTAGGCTAATGTTTAGGATAGAAATTATCTTCCACAAATCTTTCCAATGGTAAGTAGAGATCATATGATTAAGATTTTGATAATATCGCTTCTCTATTTCTACTTCCTTTAGACATCCTTTAGATGAAAATCATAACTCCTTGTTATTTTTTTGATTTTAAAAAAAAAATGTGAAAATGCTAAATATACTATTTTTAATACAAGAAAGAAAGTATAATTTCCAAATTAGGTCAGTTAAATCAAACCTTTTTTGTAATTTTTAGTAGACCATCCTCCAACTGTAAAATTCCATCATGTATTCTGATAAGCACTAGCCTGATCCATTCGGTTTTGAAAATTGTAGTGAATTCTAGGGCACACGTCAAACCCTTCTTTTCAACAATTTGATATTCTTCTTTCAAAACTTCATTTTCACACAATCTCTCATAAGCTTCCCTCATCTCCATATCTCCTATGGCTCCAATTTTATAGTTGTAACATCTTCTAAGATCCTAAACCATGACTACCTTAGCAGGTATGATAGATAAGGCTCTGAATGGGTCATTTTTATATGCCACTTCTAGTATTGGCCAAAAAATCTAGTTGTTTTACTTCATTGGACACTAGTCGAAGCTCAAACAGTTCTTTCTCCTATATTTTTCTAGAGCTAGAAGCCATTTTTGTGATCTAGGGTTTGAACATGAAGAAAATGTGAAACTACATAACTCAGCACAAATGTAAATACCTTGAATTTGATGAAAATCATGTTGAATCATTGTTGGAATTGGCTCAAATGTTGGATTCTCTACTCTGAAGTCATTTTATAGTCTTTGTCATCATTTCTCTTCATTTACGATGAAGAAAAAATGATTCAAAACACAATAATATATCCTATTTTCGTAGCATTTAATGCTTAGTGCATTTACAACTGGCCACTCAGCTTCTTAAGGATTTCTACATTACTTAGCTTCCATTGTATTTTCACCACTCGACATCTATAGAAGTATCCTTTACTCAACTTCAACTAAATTTTCATCTTTACTCAACTTCCCCTACCAACTCTGTTACAATTAATCATTCAACTTCTGCTAATTTTGGCAATCAACTTGGCATGTACTAGAATTTTACTCAGCATCTGAGGGCAACTTTTCAACTCAGCAACACTTATGCAATCTGGAAATTTTATCTTTGCATCTGTATTCATGTTGATCTCATCTTTTTAGTGCTTTCTTATTTAGGAACTAATGTATGATAAAGCTTTTTAAATTCGTCCTTCATGCCTTTTCTTTACTTAGTTTGATGAAGTGTGACCACTTAACCTTTTAGGTGAAGTGATCCCTCCATTTTATGTGTTGCTCCAATATTTCTTCTTCCATTTCTTATTAATTTCTCCTCTCATGTGTTCAAGATCTACCTTCTCTTTACCTTTTTTCTTCTTTGGGTTGGGTGCCTTTGACCTTGTTGGGCGATTCTTGCTTATATGACCAATCTTCAAACAACTAAAACATGTGGTTTGACTTAACCATCTACTGTAATTTTCACTGAAATGTGTTCTTTTACAATTTTTAGGAATGTGTCCATACTCTTGATAGTAATGATAGCTATACCTGGTGTTGTAGTCCCAATTGTAGTGATGTCTATGGTTATTTCACCTTTTTGGTTGATTAGGTGTCCACATAGGCTTTGATCTGCACTCAAAAGCTCTATGTCCATACTTCTTGCAATTGTAACAATGACCTTCAAATCTTGGTGTTCTGATAGTCCTAGTCCTCCAGTCATGTGCTTGATGTCCTTGCTTGTTGCACTTATGATAGTGACTCGTATTCTTAGGTTGGGAATTCTTTCTCTTGTATACATTAGAGGTATGTCCTTTTGTACCATAGAAATTACAAGTAGGTTTAGTGTTCTTACCTTTGTTACTCCTTTTTTCTATAGTCTTGGATGACTCTCCTTGTTCAATGTTGGTGTATCCTAGTCCTAAAGTATCTTTGCTAGCCCTTGGTGATTTTAGTAGCTACTCAAAGTACTTGATGGCCTCATTGGGTTTGTTGAAGCTCTCTATAATCTCCTTCTCTCTTTTTAGGTCATTTTGTGGTTGTTCATTTTACATCTTTAGTATAGAGATCTCAATATCCTTGACATTTAGTTCATGATGTGTATTCATCATATGACTTAGGGTGTCTAGCTACATTTTTGAAATTCGTGCAAGCTCAATTGACTTTCCTTCTAGCCTATTGGCAATGTTTCTCTTATCTTCTTCTAGCATAGCCTTGTCTTCAATGGCTCTTTTCTTTTGTTCAGTCACCTCACAAAGCATTATGGCATGTGATTCTTATTCAAGCTTGAGTGTTCTAATTTCTTCTACTTGGGCTCTATTCTTCTCCATTAGGTCTACTATTGATACACCAAACTCTTTGGAATCTCCATTTGTAAATAGTTTTGAGGTGGAAATCTCCTTGTATTGTGTATCATTCTCAGCTATGGCAATCTCTCTTCTTCTCTTTAAGGATTTTCTCAGTTCCTCCCTGGCTTTTTCTAAAGTGTATAGAGAAAGTTGTATATCAATTGTCTGATTCTCTATGATCTTTCCAAGTTTGTAGACTTCCATTTCTAGAAATTTTCTCCAAAATTTAAGGCTCCTTCTTGTGAGAACTAGGCTCTGATACCAAGCGTTGGAATTTACAATCGGGAAGATTTACTTCTGAGAGGGGGGTGAATAGGAAGTAACTGACTTTAACATTTTCAAAACCTTTTAATTGAAAACATTAACATGCATCTAATTCATCTAATAAACATGAAAGTGAAGACATGCATGAAAATATATAACACAAGAATTTGATAATCCAGAAACCCTCCAAAATGAGAAGGTAAAATTGGGTTGGGGATGGCACCCACAAAGTATCACTGTAGAAATATGTAACTGTTCAAGGTTACAAAATTTGACCACTTCCAATGGTCAGCCTTGTGAAAGGTTTATCATATTAAAGACTTTACACCGTGTTAAAAGCGACCTGGTTAAAGGATTTACAAACACTCACTTAGAATGTTACCCTGTTAAAAGATTTAGCACCTTGTTTAAAGGCTTACAACATGGCTAATAAACCAACCTATCATCATAGGATTTTCATTCCTAATACAATTGCTAGAGAGTATTATAAATTCTTGACTTGATGACTTGTAATCCTCAATTGCTAATTCTAGATCCTCATTCTGCTCTATCTATTATAATCCTTACTTAATTTGATATATCTCTCTTCAAAACTTTGATACTCTATTCTCAATCAACTAAATTTTGCAATGTTGTTCTACTCTTTCTAAGTCTTTACACCCCTCTGCACTTCACTATAATTCAACAATACACTTCTCACATGCGGACACAATGGGGTTTTGTCCTCCTTTTAAAGCCTTCAAAGACTTAGGGTTAGGTATGAATCTATGATCAATATTCGTTCTTTATTTTTGACTCAATACTTGCACTTTTCTTATCGGTTGCATGCCTTCTCCATTTTTCTTATTGGTTGCATGTCGATTACATAGGTTATGCAAAAGATTTGATCTTATCTTCAAGATCCTTTGAGATTCATCCTAAGTCAACTCAAAAAATGGTTTACATCTGAGTTTGTGAAGGCACAAACTCATATGTTGATTTTGTGTTACTTGAAACTAGCCAATTATTGATGCAAGACACATATAGAGATTTTGTCTCACTTAGCTCCTATAGTGATTTTGTTTTGCTCGACATCTATACTCTGCCTAGCACCTATAGTGACTTGGCCTTAGTTATCATTTCACACTTGAACTTCACTCGACACCTGAAGTTCACTTGGTACCTATAGAATCTTTGACTCGACACATACTATAGTTCGGCATCTGTATTATACTCGGCATCAACTTAAGAATTAGTTAAGTGTGTTGACACTCAATTGTCAAAACCAATCTGAGACCAACAGGAACTGTTGCAGGAACTCATCTTTGGTCTATGATATATGATAGAGGCACAACCTATGGCCATTTACAAGTAACTTGAACTAGGTAAGATCAATGGTTATTAGTTGGACTGCTTCATTGTTGAATACATACTAAATTTCATAAGACCCTAACCACTGAGTTTGCAACTTCCTTGGATTTTCTTTGAAGTGAGAATTGTATAAGAGAGCCCAATCTACTAGTAGGAATTTTTTATTACAGATACATGAATCATGCCATTTCTTTCACTATTGTTGAATGATTTACATTATTTCCAAACCTATTTTTCTTATTTCATCTAGTGAGTTCAAGTGGAGAAGTTTATGTTCTTGTTCTGCAGGAATATTGATGTTTAATTCCAAAGTAGTGTGCAATGTTTTATGTTCAAATTCAATAGGTAACATTTCTTCTTTACCATAGAAAATTTCAAATGGAGTGAATTCATTTGTTGTCTTCCATGTGGTCTAGTATGCCCAAGAAAATTTAGTTAATCTATTGGTCTAATCCTTCTTATGTATGTGCACTATTTTATCTATTGGTGGCCTCTACTTTCCCATTTGCTTGAGGGTGATAGGGACTAGATTTGTGGTGCCTTATGCTATATTCATTCATAACCTCAGTGATCAAGTTTAATGTGAATTGGGCTCCTTGATCCGTGACAAGTTCTCTTGGAACTTCATTATGGATGAATATTTCTTCATATAGGAATTTAGCTACTTTCTCATCTCTTTCATTTTTCATTGTTCTAACTTCCACACATTTGTGCATAATTTGTGCATACTAAGATGTAGGATTTTCCACTTCATAATGGGTCAATTAGACCTATAAAGTCCATAACCCACTTTTCAAAAGGTGTTACTACAATCTATGAATTAAGTGACATCTCATCAATTTTTGTTGGTTGGCCCATCCTCTCACATTTTTCACAATTGGTTGTATAAGTTACTGCATCCTTATGTAAGATTGGCCAATAATATCCAGTTATAAGTACCTTAGTGTTGTTCTTTTTCCTAGAAAATGGCCTCCACATGGTTCATCATGATAGGCATGCAGTATGTCATATATCTCATCCTCTCTGACACATCTCCTCATGACCTGATCTAGTCCAACATAAAAGAGATTGTTATCTATCTAGGAATATGAAAACTTTTCTTGGCTAGCTTCCTCCTGTCTCTATGAGAGAAGTTTGGGGGCATTCTATTTGCAACAAGATAATTTTTTATGTCTACATAACATGGTGTATGATTTTCTATGTGGAACAAGTGCTCATCCAAAAAGGTATCTTTGATTGGAGTTGAATGTTCATCAGCAATGTGCAGTCTAGAAAAATAATTAGCAACTATGTTGGATTTGTCTGGCTTATCAATAATGGTAATATCAAAGTCTTATAACAATAAGAGTCATCCATCCAATCTACCAATTATAGTAGGTTTTTTCATTAGTACCTTGTAGCTAAGTAATCAATATGAACAAAAATAGGATATCCAGTTACATAATGTCTAAATTTGTTCAATGCATAGACTACAACTAAAAGTTCTTTTTTATTTATTGTGTAATTCAGTTTAGGTCCATGAAGGATTTTACTAATATAGTAGATGGCATTTTCAATATTAGTAGGCTTTTGTCCTAATACAACACCTACAACATAGTCTAATGCATTAGTATGGATATGAAATGAAATTGAATAATTAGGTCCCTTTAAAATTGGTGCCATAGTGAGGAGTTTCTTAAGTTACATGAAGGCTTCATTACATTCAGGTGTCCAAATGAATTCAACTTACTTAGTCAACAGTGTATACAAAAGACTAGCTATTTTATCGAAATCTTTTATGAAACACCTATAATAGCCAGCATGACCTAAAAAACTCTTACATCCTTTGGTTTTGTGGGTATGGGTAGTGTTAGAATTACCTCTATCTTAGCCAGATCCACTTGTATTTCTATAGCTAATATGAAATGACAAAGCACCACTCCTTCCTTCATGAGCATGGAATTTTTTTCACTATTGAGTGATAGATTATGTTCTTTTCATCAAAAAAGAACCTTTTCAAGATTCATCAAGACTTCTTGAAAGGTGACTCCAAATGTTGTGAAGTCATCCATGTATATTTCTATGTAATCATGCAATATATCAGCAAAAATATTGATGAAAACACTTTGAAAGGTTGCAAGGGCATTACATAGGCTAAATGGTAAGATAGAATATGACAAAGTACCCCATGGGCATATAAATATGGTTTTCTCTTGATGTTTAGGATCTATACTTATCTGATTATAACTATTGTACCCATCTAAGAAAGGAAAATATTTCTTACTAGCCAAAGTGTCCAGAACTTGATCAATGAAGGGTAAAGGAAAGTGGTCCTTTTTGGTTGCCTTTATATATTCTCTATAATCTACATAAATCCACCATTTCCCTCCCTTTTTAGGCACTATGACTAGAGGTGAGACCCATCTACTATTAGATACTGGGTATATAAAACCAGCATCAAGAAACTTTTACAGTTCAATTTTAACTATTTCTCTAAGGGCTAGATTAATCCTTCTCTAGGGTTGATGGAGTGGCAGGCACCTTTCATTGATATATATTCTATGAATGCATAATATAGGACTTAACCCTTTCATATCCCCATAGTCCCATGTAGAAGCCTTTTCATGGTTTTGATTAAGCTCTGTTAACTATTTCAGCTATGTGGAAAGCAATTTTGGATTGACATGGAGATTATGACCTTTTAAAAACTCAATATTATTTATGAGATCAAACATAGTAGCTTCAAAGATTAGACTTGAATCTAGTTCACATGCTAATAACTGATAGATAATGTTTGGCTCCTTGGGCAGAAAAGAACTCTCATTACATTCCTTATATGTAGTTAATTCTAACATAGAATTGTCAGATACATCTTTCTCTACCACACAAGTATTATTAAGAATTCTCTAAATTACTAAATCCTCTTCCTACAGCTTTAGAAAAGACTATCTATGTAACATCACAAGTTTCATTATAGAGTTTAACACTTCTTCTCCATCCCCTAAATCTGGCCATACATATGCACTTAAATCTAGTTGTGGTTGTGCTAGAGGATAGAGATCAAATTTCTTTGTTGTCTATCCATCTAATATGGTCATACTTCTTGACCTAAAACTTATATTTGCATCAGCTATAGCTAACCATGGTCATCCTAAGATGACAAGGTAACCAGATAAATTGGCTTTTGGGGATAGAATCATGAAATCTACAAGGTACTCTAGAGAGTCTAGGGTTACTACTATGTCTTCTATCATCCCATTAAGAGTGATAGTAGAACTATCTACAAGTTACACAATTGTTGGGGCATCCCTTAATCCTTCTATATTCAACTTTTTCATAGTATCCTTAGTCATGATATTTATAGTAGCACCAAGATCAATCAAAACATTTCTAACAGACAAACCATTTATAATCACATTAACAACTAGACTTCCTAAATTAGAATAATTAGGAATAATCAATTTTCCTAACATAATGTCAGCCAATTTTCCTACAACATGGACTATAGTCGGGTCCTTTTTTCTTCCTCGTAAGATTTTTTAGATAGGATTCTCTGATGGCTTTTCAATAAATAGGAACATCTTTAATATCTTGGAATAAGGGTGTATGGATATGCATGCTCTTTTATTGATCAATGATGTCAAAGGATTGTTCCTCTATTTGTGTAGGTTTTCTTTGTATAAGGTTTTGTGGAAAAGGAGGTTCAACTACTATTTGGGTTTGAGCTAAGCTAGTTATATTGGCTGGGTCAACCATTTGTAGCTAAGAAGTTGTGGGTTCTGATGCTCCAAGAGTATTTAGTATTTTAGTTATGAGAGGTAGTTTAGGCATTGGTTGTAGATTGCCAATTCCCTAGGGGTGGTTGCAATTAGTTCTACTAATTCTACCATTGATTATTTTGTTGGTTTGACCATTAATTGTTTTGATGGTTTGGCCAGGAAGGTTGGGAATTTTGAGGCCATTAAGGCTATTGTGGATTATTTTTCCAAGCATTATTCCAATTAGGTTGACTATATTGTGGAGGACCTTGGGTACTATAGTTTTCCCATTGATTACCATATAGATTTGAATTTTGTAAAGGGTCTTGAGGCATACCTTGATGTTGGGCCCATGGCTAGCATTGAGAAATGAAGAATACTTGCTCATCCTCTCCATCTATCTTGATGTACTCACTTGGAAGATGTTGGTTCTCCATGCTAGTGACCAATTTGCATTGGCAATCTTTCTTCTGTTTCTGACAATGTGGACAATACTTAACTAGTTTCACCTCAACTTCTACATGCTTCTTCTTTGTATCCATTATTTCAAGATGTGTAGCAACATCATTTATGATATCCTACTTAAAATTTGAGAGAAAATTAGATATCTTGAGCTTTGAAATACCTTGACAAATTCCTTTAGTAGCTATTGTCTGATGTCCTCTTCCTTTCTTCATAGTTGAACTTGAGTAGTTAAGATAGATTTTCTTAAGGTCATCCCAAGAAGTTTGATATAAATCACCACCAACCATCAAGTCTAGTGATTCTAGACAATTATCATTCACCCCTCTCAAGAAGACTAGCTTTTGTGAATCCTCCACCAATACATGTTGAGGGTTCTTTTGAAGTGTCTACATAAAATGTGAAACATAGTATTCCAATGTTTCATCCTCCTTTTGTGATATTCTTAAGATATCATCTCCTCTTGAATCATTTGCCTTGCATTACTCTTTGTATTTATCTAGAAACAGAGTTTGCATTTCATCCTAGGTACCTACTACATTGGCTCCTAAGCCTATGAACCACCATAAGGCTAATTCTTTTAGTGTTTTTGGAAACAACTTGAGCTTATAGGCATCAATGTTATAGTCAAAGATATGATAAATTATGTCAAACTCAAACAAGAAAGTATCAAGGTCTTTAGTTGTAAGGCCATAGAACTTTGAAAGAGCATCTATGGGTATATTTTTTAGATTAGCATTGGTTATGAGGCTCAAAAGAGGAAATGGAAAAGTAGGTTGTGCCATTACTACAAGTATTTGATTATGGAGTAGCTATTGAAAAGGAACATTGGATATTGGATTGTTAACAACTAGTGGATTTTGAACAATACTATCAAGGAAACTAGCCAAAATTTTGTAAGGAAACTCAGGTGTGGAAACAACTTCCTACACTAATCTCATAAGGAAAGTATGATGCAAATCCTATTAAAATATTCTACACTTACATATTCAATATCATGTAAACAACAATATTGTATCCAACCATGCATACAAAAAATACACAAAGAAAGGAACACATAACACAAGGATTTTCCGGTGGGGAAAAACCTTTCGGTAAAACAACCCCACCCCTTCAGAACTTGCACAATGTATTATCTTCAACACGAGGTTACAATACACTTGCAATGCAAGTTCAACATCAACAACAGAAGACTCCAGTAGCTACTCACAGTACCAACAATACACCTTTTTTGCATCGCATCTCTTCGTAACCCTAAAAATGCTTATAACATGCGCATCACTTTAGGGCTACTCCCAAAAGGTAAACCGTATTAGGGTTTTACCATTCTCTGAGAAAATAGGAACCCCAAAAAAATTTTCACTATTGTGGTAGAGTGTATAGTACTCAAATATCTTAGTTGCCACATGTCTTCACCTGTCATTGAATCTTCCTAACATAGCTTTTACGTGTCATAGGAATTTGTCATAACCGTTTTAGTCATGATCTCCTTACACACAATTCAAGATGTTGACACATCAACATTATTTGCAAGAAATACATTTTACAAAACAAATAATAAGAATAGAAATTATACAAGGTTGAAACACCTTATTCCTAACAAATTTTTGTGAAAGGTTGAAGAGCACTTGTATCTAAAGGTTCTACTCTAGAGGATGATTTTGTAGGAAAAATGGGGCTTCCATCCTCAAAAGTAAACTTAGCTTCTTCTTTAATTTATTCATTCAGATTAACAAACTCCTATGGAAGAAATCACCCATATTCATCATGTTGTCTTCCTCTTTGATCCATGCAATTGAATTGGTGATTTGTTAGTCAAGCCAACAATTTTGTGGTTTCTAGCTAACAAACTAATATGAAAATAAAGGACTCATGAAGGTTCCTAGTTTGACACCATCCCTAGAAATGATGCTAAAAATTCATAGTTCCATAATAGATAAATATAATCACACCATTATTCCTCTTAAGGATACTATGTTTATTTCAAAAACTATCCATTCCATCATGAAATACACTTGAATTGTCAACCCATGGATGTAGGACTTGATAACACCCCGCCAAGGGATCCAAAGAATAAACCTAAAGTTTCACTAAGTTTGGCAACATTTTTTTTCAAAACATGGAAGTAAAAACCATGTATAACTTATACATAGTAACGGAAGCAATAGCAACAATCCCAAATGAAAGTAAACATAAACATAAATAATAGGTTACATTCTTTAAGGATCCCTTAACGTTAAATTGCATCTAAATTAACTAATATTAACGAATCCATCTAATACTGCATCCACATAAAATAATAATGAGAAGTCCAACGTTCATACATTACATTTATGATTGCTCAATCATCCACTATACATGCCACAGGGTATGAAAGGCTTAAAAGAATATACATGTGTAAAATAAAATACATCATCCTACTCTAATCCATGACACCATAAAGTAAAGGTAATCATGTCATACATGATACATCATCATAAAAGACAACCATTTATCACAAAAATAATTAACTAAGTGTATGATTCCTTCCAACCATAAATAGCATCATTAGACCATTATGGGCCCTAGCCATCCCTCCGTGCATAACATCCCAAATCACTGAAGAGATCATCGATATTAACATAGTAGGAATGTCACTCCTAAATAATACTACATCATATGCAGCAAAGAAATCTAAAATGCAAGATAAACCATAAGATAACATCATCTAACATATGCAAATCATCAATGTAAGGATATGTGTCCACCATCATAAAGAATGCATTAGCCTTAGTGTCTCAAATGGATCTCAAATGATAAGAGTGATAAAGCACTACCACTCGACCGTGTGGAACCTAAATGGTCCACTCCCACCGCGCTGAGGAGATAATCTCAAGTCCCAAATAGGCTATCAAAATCACATAGCATAATACTCTCTAAGTCCAAGAATCCTAAAAGTATACTAACTCAAGGGTTCCAATAAAAAAAAATTGACATCTAATCCCAAAGGCACAACAAAGACATGTAGGAACCTACTATGCAAGCGAGAAAGTGTCATCACACGGATCATGCTAGAGTTACCCTAGCAGTCTCCCAATAGACCTCAGCCCCCTAGTGATCCTTGTGCGACCACTAGTATCCTCTCATACAGATGAGGCATACTACAAAATGCAAGGTCGCAACCAAATGTTCTCTCTACTCCCATCCTAGTCTGTTCTAGCACTCGAGGCATGGGCGAGAACAAAAAAATGATCTTTTTAGGTTCATTAAATTAGTATTAGGTGTGAATATTTTCACTTATTAAGACAACTTACAATGAATTACCCTGGCAGCCTCTCAAGGCCTCGGCCCCTATTGTAAACCACTTCCCATCACTACAAGTAGACAACCTACCTTAAGCTCATGGAATCATAAATCACAAAATCACCACAGTCCTATACAAGCGACTGAAAAAATACCAAAAGATAATCCACAAAAGAGCATCAAATCTCCATGAGCAAAAGAAAAGCATCTAGAGATAATCATGACCACAACAGTTCTTTATTGGCAACTGAAGGTATCCCTGACAATCACAATAATCATTGGTTCTTAATAAGCAACTAAAAAGTATCTTAAAATAATACTGATCGAAGACTCCAAAATGGTTGAGTCAAAACATGTCACAACATGACATCATCAAGATCAGATAAACAATTCAATCCCATCTAAGTAACTAGAAAGTAATCCAATAAAACTAATCAATAACTCATAAAAAGGTTACATGTATCATAGCTTACACAAGAAGAATGAAGACAATATCAATCAACATGCCATCACATAACCATGGTTGAGTTTATAAAGATCAGAATTAAAAGACATTATCATGACATCACAATCATAACCACTGAGCCTCTGGTAGATGTCCTATAACTGGTCAACACTAATCAACCCAAAAATTAAAAACTGATAGCATAGAGAAAACACAATGCAAGAACATGTTTTGGTTTGCTAAAACCTTATAATTGAACTAAGTGTGGAGGTCTCAGTTTTTATTTTTGGATTAAGATATCAAGTGGAGAAATTTGTACATTATTACTTAACCCATGAACTAGTTTAAAATTTCCCATAACTCTAGAGTCGATTTTCCAATTATTCTAATGATATATTGTTTATATAAATGTTATTTGAAAATGAACCCCATCAAAATTACATTGTAAATTCTCAACATGAGAAATTACCAATTCTTTTCATTATCATCTTTTCTTCATAATTCAAGTCAATTAAAATAATTAAATTGACCCTAATTGTTGGACTATAATATTATAAAATAATTTATTATTATAAAGAATGATCCATATATTCAAATCATTTTTAAATGTAATAATTATTTATTATTAATAATGTACACACACACACATATACATAATTATAAACATTTAATAATAATAATAACATTTTATAAATATTTTATAAAAATACTGCTGACATGGTCGTAGTACCCTACAATCGCAGGGCCTGCAACGACAACGGTACAGAGTACCGCCTGTCGTCGTAGTACCTGCAACATGGGTACTCAACACTTATTGCTGATGGGGCATGGGCTTTGACCTCCCAAAATTTATTTTGTTTAAATTTTTATTTTAAATACCGTTTACTAAAACATTTTTTCTAATATGCGATTTGATTTTTACAATAAAGTTTTTCGACTGTAATTCGCATTTTATAATGATGTTTTTCGACTGCAATTTAATAAGTGTGTGTGTGTGTGTGTGTGTGTGTGTGTGTGTGTGTGTGTGTGTGTGCAGATTATTATAAAGTATTCTAGCATATATATATATATATATATATATATATATCTATGTATGTATGTATGTATGTATGTATGTATGTATATATGTATTTATGTATGTATGTTTGCTGATTTACATGATTTTAAAGAGAACAACACATAGTTTCTAAAAGAAAAATGGCTTACTAATTTTTTAAAGAATTTTCTTGAAAAATAATTGTTCTCTAAATTTTACCCACTAATCCTTCTAATAGGTTTGACTATAAATTTTTAACCCTAGTCAATAGACTTTTCAGATCTATGCTTGTGGGGTTTCCTCACATAAAGAATTTAAATATCCATGACAAGAATAAAACAACTGGAACATTCACACATAGAATCCTCAGAAAGTATTCAGAAGACACGAAGAAGACAGGAAGTGCAAGAAGTGAAAATGACATATGCAAAAATCTCAAGTGTCTACCTGGACACTAATGCTAATCACTTCTCCTCAGAAACTGCAGAGCAAGCTCCTTCCTTCTCCAACATTCTCCGGGTCCTCCAAATGCGTTCCTTAAGCTTCTATGAGTGCCTAAATATAAAGAACTCTCAGAAAGCACCTAGAATGTCTCTAGAAACAACTAGAAGGTGTTGACAACTAAGCATGAGTCTTTTCCAACCTTCTAGATGAGTCATAAGGTTGTAGGCACCATGTGCTTAATTTTTGCGCTAACTCCTGTGTTGTTGACATATGTGCAATCAAAAGGTGTGTTTACTCCTAGGCAAGCTTATTACTTTTATTTTAATTCTTTTATTACTTTTATTATTATCATTTATTTATTATTTGATTTTTATTTTATTATTATTATTATTATTATTAATTTTAATTTCTAATTTCTTTTATTTGATTCTTTTCTCAATTAATTTCCATTTAATTAATTAAAATCAAAATATCTAAAGATCATGATATTATATTAATTTTTTCCAAATAATTAAATTATTAATTAAACTTTTTAATTTTAGACTTAATAGAAAATTCACCATAGACCTCCAAGATAAAATATGAAAACCCATCATGGAACAATCCATACAAAATCAGTCTAAAGGGTTAAAAATCATGAATTATGTCATCTAACACATTCGAAAGGTAAAATATCTAGATACTTGTCCTACCTCACTAGGACAAATGGTTTTGGAGTTTAGGATTTGGACTTGAGAATTTATCTCCCCTCTCTTATCATTGTGATAGTGCGATAGGGTACGCTCATCTTGGTAATTCAGAGAAGTCGATACCAGGTACCTACAACCTACATAAAAACCATGCATGTACATACTATATATATATGCTAAGCTAATTAGGCAATGGCAAGAAGTGGTGCATCGTGTAGATCTCATTTAGCAGGTGACTACAACTCCCTTAACCACATCAGAAATGCCATACATAAGAACAAACACGGACACCATGCGCATGCAAGTATGGGGTAAGTATCCATAAGAAAACACATATGATAATAAGTCATCTAACTATTCATCATCAAAATCTGAAAACACTAAATAATCATCATGCAAACATAAAATATAGAATACCAAATGATCTCATCATATAATAAATGAATCTAAAACAATATCTAATAATCCAAAAATAATGTTACTAATTGTCATCATCATAAAACTATCCTAAAGAGTTTGACAATGATAACAAAAATGCGACCTAGGGGCAGACACTACACTTGAAATGGGTCAGCATGATATGTCCACTAAGTTCCTTCAAGAGTCTTAACACCTATGTTGCAAGAAGGTAAAATGAATGAAAGGAATCTATACTATTAATATATAATAGTAGACACACTCAGACTAACAATAAATAACTGTAGAAAATGTTAGAAAATGAATTCTAAACTAGTTAACAATTCAAACATCCACCATGATCATTTTCCACAAGTATTGCAAGAACTTTTACAGTAATAATGTTGCAAGATTAATATAATAAATCCATCTTAAAATAGAAAATTACAAGGAATGAATCTACTCTACCTAAATATATTCCACCTCCTAAGTGGGCCCCCTTAGTTGGCTTCAACTAAGAACACAATGGGTATTCCAAAATCACTCTCTCATTAAAATCCTTCTTTGATTACATCACTAAATAATTCATGAAGAATAGAAAAGAGTAACTTCTAAATCTTAAACTAGCATTGTCTATTTCTTCATTACTTTTTCTCTCTTTTTCAAAGACAATCCCAAATCCATTACACAGAGGATTGGATACTTATTAAAAAGATGACATAAAAGCTATGAACAAACATCACTAGAAAGGAAATTAGAATGTCAACCATGACATAGAACATTGATTAAGCAACAGAATAACAACTCACAGGAAATATAGCAAGTTAGGTCTTCTTGGTTTTTATGGAACTATAACTCCTCTATAGGAGAAGTTTATTCATAGGAACTAATATACATCTCCTTTGCCATGATCGATCTTCATCATCTTCTTCCTTTAATATGGTAATCACCACTCTTTGCATCACTTCTCCATTTCTTGAAAGTTAGAAACATCTAAAACACATATGCATGATAACATTCCTACTCTTCTTCAAATATTAGAACATAGCTTAAAATATTTATATGAAATATTGCATCCTATGTATAATATTAAACAAAGTATGTCATACCCACTATCCATAAGTTTAATAAGTTCTAACCCTATCCAACATAAGTTCACTAGATATTTAAAACAAATATTTTGGAAAAAAAATTCACAAGGTTCAAAGAGTAAGTTCAAACAATAAAAACTATATCAAATATGAGACATTAATTTCCCTCATCACTTGATACATTGGAAAAATTCATTAACATGAGGAAAACACCAAAAATAAAAGGTCACACAATCATAAAAACACAATAAAGTTATTGGCTCCATTATTATTCATAAACATGCTTTTAAAATAATACCACACTCTTAAAAGAATAATTACACTCAAAAGAGAGCACCAATAGAATATATTATTGCATCAAAATAATAACCTAGAGTACATATTACATCCATGTATTTATAAGAAATCATCTCCTCCCTTTGTGTTAGGAGAGAGAGTTCTTAAAATCCAACTCATGTTTAAAACTAATAAAACAAATATAAATATTTAAAAACTGACTCTCTAAATGGTGCTAAGTAGGTATCCACCCTTGTTTGTATCAATTAATGGGTGCATGATCCTTTACATGAATTAAAACAATAAATTAAAAGTAGATAAGAAGAAAGAAGCTGTCAGATGATATGGTAGTCTTTAGAAGCTCTAAAAATGGAAGCTTGACCTTCTCTAAGTGTTTCTTAGAGTTGAACTTCCATCACAATGCATTTTCACTACATGGAATGCTCTAAATTAGGAATTGATAGTGAACTATTGGCACACTACTTCTTCTTCAAAATTGTCAATGCACCTATTGAAAAGTAGATCTACGCACCTACACACCTTGATAATTGGCTCCAAAAATGCAAAATTTTCCCAAATGTCAAAACTAAATTTATAACATCTAGGTTTTCTTCTCCTTTATACCTAAATGACATCCGGATGTTTTCTCTTGAATTTCTCTATCATCTCCATCACTTGGGAATCTTTTGTAAAATCCATAGCTCCATATTTATCCTTTACTAATTCTTGATAATTTCTGACTTCTATTTAGGTTGTCCCAAAATCCTCAAGTTTAATATCTAGATCCAACAATACCTCTTTAGTCTTGAATTCTTGCATGATATCTTCATCTAATGAAGCATCTTTGAAGGTTCCTCACAATTGTTGGACTATTGATTGCACTGTATTGGGCTTAGTCTTAGATTCATCTTCAAAAACCTCAAGGCAAGCAATGTTGTAATACCTTTCTTCTTCTAAAATCTTCTCTTCAGTTTGATCTCTTATCAAGTCATCCAACTTATCAAGCTTCTTAGTAGTGAATACTTCCATAAGTGTACAATACCTTTGGCCTTTTATTGATTATGGTACCTATAGGTCTTTAACCTAGATATGTACCTCATCCATCAATCAAAAATCCTAGTTCACTATGAATACTAGCTTATGTGTAGTGCCTACCATTGTTCACATTCTTCTGGACACATTGTTGCTATTATTGTCAAACTATCTTAGACTAGTTTTATGTTGATGGTTAGTAGCATTGTTTCGAGACTATCAAATATTGTGCTATGGATTCAGTTGATGTATGATGAGATTACTTAGACTCTACATTTCATGCATGCATGATGATTATTACATTGCTTTCATTTATTGATGATGATTAGTTAGATGGTTTATTATCACATGTGGTTTTTTATGGATACTTACCCCATACTTGCATCTGTATGGTGTGCATGTTTTTTCTTATGTATGGCATTTCTGATATGGTTAAGAAAGGGAGTTGTAGTCACCTTCTAGTCGGGATCTACACGATGCACCACTTCTTGCCATTGCCTGTTTAGCTTAGCATATATGTATATTGTATGTACATGCATAGTTTTTATGCGGGTTGCAAGTATCAGGTATTGACTTCCCTGAATATCTAGGATGAGCGTACCCTATCGCACTGTCTCAATGGTAAGAAAAGGGAGATAAATTTTCAAGACCAAATCCTAAACCCTTAAACCATTTTTTCTAGAGAGGTAGGACAAGTATCTAGATATTTTACCTTCTAAATGTGTCGGATGACATAATTCATGATTTTCAACATTTTAGACTATTTTTGTATGGATTGTTCTATGATGGGTTTTCATAATTTATCTTAGAGGTCTATGGTGAATTTTCTATTAATTAAGTCTTAAACAAATAGATTTAATTAATAATTTAATTATTTTGGAAAAATTAAAATAATATCATGATCTTTTGATATTTTGATTTTAATTAATTAAATGGGGAATTAATTGAGAAAAGAAATTAAATAAAAATAAATTAAAATAAATAATAGTAATAAAAGTAATAAAAGAATTAAAATAAAAGTTATAAGCTTGCCTAGGAGTAAACGCACCTCTTGATTTCACATATGTCAACAACATTGGAGTTAGCGCACAAATTAAGCACATGGTGTCTACAACCTTATGACTCATCTAGAAGTTTGGAAAAGACTCATGCTTAGTTGTCAATGCCTTCTGGTTGTTTCTAGAGACATTCTAGGTGCTTCCTAAGAGTTCTTTATATTCAGGCACTCCTAGAAGCTTAGGGAGCGTGTTTGGAGGACCCAGGAACGTTGGAGAAGGAAGGAGCTTGCTCTACAGATTCTGAGGAGAAGTGATTAGCATCAGTGTCCAGGTAGACACTTGTGATTTTTGCATATGTCATTTTCACTTCTTGCACTTCTTGTCTTCTTCATGTCTTCTAAATACTTTCTGAGGATTCTATGTGTGAATGTTCTAGTTGTTTTTATTCTTGTCATGGATATTTAAATTCTTTATGTGAGAAAATTTCATACGTGTAGATCTAAGAAATCTATGGACTAGGGTTAAAAATTTATATTCAAACCTATTAGAAGGATTAGTGGGTAAAATTTAGAGAACAATGATTTTTAAAGAAAATTCTTAAAAAAATTAGAAAGCCCTTTTTGTTTTAGAAACTATGTGTTGTTCTCTTTAAAATCATGCAAATCAGCATACATATATATATATATATATATATATATATATATATATGTATATGTATATGTATATGTATATGTATATGTATATGTATATGTATATGTATATGTATATGTATATGTATATGTATATGTATATGTGTATATGTATATATGCTATAATACTTGATAATAATATGCACACACACACACACACACACACACACACACACACACATATAATCGCAGTCAAAAAACTTTATTGTAAAAATCGAATTGCATATTAACAAAAACATTTTAGTAAGTTTTATTTTAAAATAAATTTTAAAAAATAAATTTTGGGAGGGTGAAGCCCGTGCCTCATCGACAATAAGTGCCAAGTACCTGCATCACAAGTACTACGACGACAAGCGGTATTCTGTACCGCTATTGCCTCAAGCCTTGCGACTGCAAGGTACTGCGACCACATTAGCAGTATTATTAAAATAAGTTGGGAGATATGTGAATCGATTTTTACATTTCAATTTTTTTATAATGTTTTTATTATTATTAAATGTTTATAATTATGTATATGTATGTTTCTGTATGTGTATATATATATATGTATGTATATAAGTATATATGTATATACATTATTAATAATAAATAGTTATTACATTTAAAAATAATTTAAATAAATGGATCATTCTTTATAATAATAAATTATTTTATAATTATATAGTCCAACAATATAGGGTCAATTTAATTATTTTAATTGACTTGAATTATGAAGAAAAGATGATAATGAAAAGAATTGGTAATTTCTCATGTTGAAAATTTACAATATAATTTTGATGGGGGTCATTTTCAAGTAACATTTATATAAGCAATATATCATTAGAATAATTGGAAAATCGACTCTAGAGTTATGGGAAATTTTAAATTAGTACATGGGTTAAGTAATAATGTACAAATTTCTCCACTTGATATCTAAATCCAAAAATGAAAATTGAGACCTCCACACTTAGTTCAATTATAAGATTTTAGTAAACCAAAACATGTTCTTGCATGGAGTTTTCTCTATACTTTTGTTTTGGGTTTTGGGTTGACTAGTGTTGACCAATTATAGGAAGTCTACCAGAGGCTCGGGGGTTATGATTATGATGTCATGATGATGTCTTTTGATTCTGATCTTTATAAACCCAACCATGGTTATGTGATGGTATGCTCTATGAAATGTTGTATTGTTATTGCTTTCTAGTCGTCCTGTGTGAAATTGAGATTCATATGTATGAGACACTTGACTTAACCATTTTGAGTAATCAATCAATTCTACTTGGGTTACTTTCCAGTCATTTGATGGAATTGAAATTGTTTATCTAATCTTGATGATGTCATGTTGTGACATGTTTTGACTCAACTATTTTGGAGTCATTCGATCAGTATTATTTTGAGATGCTTTTTGGTTGCTGATTAAGAACCAATGATTATTGTGATTATCAAGGATACCTTCAATTGCCAATAGAGAACTATTGTGGTCATGATTATCTATGGATTCTTTTCAGTTGACTCATGGAGATTTGATGTTTATATTTTGGATTATCTTTTGGTGATTTTGTGATTTATGATTCCATGAGCTTAGGGTAGGTTATCTACTTGTAATGTTAGGAAGTGGCTTGCAATGGAGGCTAGGGCCCTAAGTGGCTACCAGGGTAACTCATTGTAAGTTGTCTTAATAAGTGAATACATTCACACCTAATACTGACTAAATTAACTTAAAAAGATAATTGTTTGTTCTTGCCCATGCCTCAAGTGCTAGTACAGACTAGGATGGGAGTAGAGAGAATGCTTGGTTGTGAGCTTGCATTTCATAGGTTGCCTCATATGTATGAGAGGATACTAGTGGCTACATAGGGATCACTAGGGAGTCTAGGTCTATTGCAAGACTACCAAGGTAACTCTAGCACGATCCGTGCAATGACACTTTCCCACTTGCATAGTAGGTTTCCTACATGTCTTTGTTGTGCCTCTAGGATTAGATGTCAGTTTTGTATTGGAACCTTTGAGTTAATATGCTTTTAGGATTCCTGGACTTAGAGAGCATTTGTGCTATGTGCTTGATAGCCTCTATGGGACTTGTGATTATCTCCTCAGCACGGTGGGAGTGGACCATTTAGGTTCCACATGGTCAGGCAGTAGTATTTTTCCACTCTTATCATTTGAGATCCATTTGAGACACCGTGGCTAATGCATACTTTATGATGGTGGACAAGTATCCTTACATTGATGATTTGCATATGTTAGTTGATGTTATCTTATGCTTTATTTTGCATGTTAGATTACTTTCTGCATATGATGTAGTATGTTTTTAGGAGTGACATTCCTACTATGTTAATACCGATGATCTCTTCAGTGATTTGGAATGTTGCACATAGAGGGATGGATAGGACCCACGATGGTCTAATGATGCTATTTACGGTTGGGAGGAACTGTGCACTTAGATAATTATGTTTGTGATAAATGGTTATCTTTTATGATGATGTATCATGTATGACATGTGATTACCTTGGTGCATCATGGATTAGATTTAGAATGATGATATACTTTATTTCACATATGTATATTCTTTTAAGCCTTTCATACCCTGTGACATGTATAGTGGATGATTGAGCAATCTGAAATGTAATTACGAAAAGGACATTTGTATATGGTTTAAATACGTTGGATGTATCATTATTATTTCATGAGAATGTGATGCTAGATGAATAGATTAATTAGATGTGATTCAACGTTAAGGGATCCTTAAAGAATGTAACCTATTATGAATGTTTATGTTTACTTTCATTTGAATTGTTGTTTTTGCTTCCGTTACTATATATAAGTTTTAAATGGTTTTTACTTTCATGATTAAAAAAAAAAATGTTACCAAGCTTAGTGAAACTTTAAGTTAATTCTTTGGATCCCTTGGTGGGGCATTACATTTGGTATCAGAGCTTGAGTTTCTACATTGGGAGCTCTGGGTATTTTGGAACAAACTAGGACTTTAAACTATTATGTGTATCTCTTTCAAACTTGAAACTAGGTGAACTAAAATAGAACTTAAACTATTAGTTGCATATTTTTCATACTTCAACACTTAGGTTTCAAACCTAAAATTATACTGAAAACCTAAACATGGGCAAAACTAAAAATTGAAACTTATTCTGTTTTCAAAACATGTATCTTTTATCTATGTTTTAAGGTAGTATGCCTTTGATTATCTTTGTGAGCATTATGTTGCTCCTGTTTAGGATGTTTTAGGGGATCTATTTTAGTAGTTTTTAAAAGAATGAATGTTGGATCAATGTGGTTTTTGGTTTACTATTAAACCAGAATCATATTGCTCTATGTGTGTTGTAGTGTCCTTAGTAGAATCATATTTTCCTACAGGGTGAAAGGGTTCAATGGGACCCTACTGATTATTCTTTAGCTACATGGGTGGATGCAACTAGATTACAAGAGTTATATCCCTACTTGTTTGTGGGCTTCCAGGAGTAAGCCTAATCCAAGGGGGGGTGGATGTAGTATCTGCCCTCATTCACATTCTTCTGGACACATTGTTGCTATTATTGTCAGACTATGTTAGACTAGTTTTATGTTTATGGTTAGTAGCATTGTTTCGAGACTATCAGATATTGTGCTATGGATTCAGTTGATGTATGATGAGATTACTTAGACTCTACATTTCATGTATGCATGATGATTATTACATTGCTTTCATTTATTGATGATGATTAGTTAGATGGTTTATTATCACATGTGGTCTCTTATGGATACTTACCCCATACTTGCATGTGTATGGTGTGCATGTTTGTTCTTATGTATGGCATTTCTGATGTGGTTAAGGAAGGGATTCATAGTCACCTTCCAATCAAGATTTATACAATGCACCACTTCTTGCCATTGCCTATTTAGCTTAGCATATATGTATATTGTATGTACATGCATTGTTTTTATGCAGGTTGCAGGTACCAGGTATCGACATCCCTGAATTGCCAGGATGAGCATACCCTATCGCACTATCTCAATGGTAAGAGAAGGGAGATAAATTCTCAAGTCCAAATCCTAAACCCTTAAACCATTTGGCCTAGAGAGGTAGGACAAGTATCTAGATATTTTACCTTCTAAATGTGTCGAATGACATAATTCATGATTTTCAACCCTTTAGATTATTTTTGTATGGATTGTTCTATGATGGGTTTTCATAATTTATCTTGGAGGTCTGTGGTGAATTTTCTATTAATTAAGTCTTAAACAAATAGATTTAATTAATAATTTAATTATTTTGGAAAAATTAAAATAATATCATAATCTTTTGATATTTTGAGTTTAATCAATTAAATGGGGAATTAATTGAGAAAAGAAATTAAATAAAAAGAAATTAAAATTAATAATAATAAAATAATAAACAAATAATAATAATAAAAGTAATAAAAGAATTAAAATAAAAGTTATAAGCTTGCCTAGGAGTAAACGCACCTCTTGATTTCACATATCTCAACAACACAAGAGTTAGCACACAAATTAAGCACATGGTGTCTACAACTTTATGATTCATCTAGAAGGTTGGAAAAGACTCATGCTTAGTTGTCAACACCTTCTAGTTGTTTCTAGAGACATTCTAGGTGCTTCTTAAGAGTTCTTTCTATTTAGGCACTCCTAGAAGCCTAGGGAGCATGTTTGGAAGACCCGAGAATGTTGGAGAAGGAAGGAGCTTGCTCTATAGATTCTAAGGAGAAGTGATTAGCATCAGTGTCCAGGTAGACACTTGTGATTTTTGCATATGTCATTTTCACTTCTTGCACTTTTTGTTTTCTTCGTGTCTTCTCAATACTTTCTGAGGATTCTATGTGTGAATGTTCTAGTTGTTTTATTCTTGTCATGGATATTTAAGTTCTTTATGTGAGAAAACTCCATAAGTGTAGATCTGAGAAATCTATGGACCAGGTTTAACAATTTATAGTCAAACCTATTAGAAGGATTAGTGGGTGAAATTTAGAGAACAATTTTTTTTAAAGAAAATTCTTTAAAAATTAGAAAGCCCTTTTTATTTTAAAAACTATGTGTTGTTCTCTTTAAAATCATGTAAATCAGGATATATATATATATATATATATATATATATATATATATATATATATATATATATATGTATACATATGTATATGTATACATACATATATATATATATATATATATATATATATATATATATATATATATATGTATGTATACATATACATATGTATACATATATATATATATATATATATATATATATATATATATATATGTATACATATACATATGTATACATATATATATAAAATCACAGTCAAAAAATTTTATTGTAAAAAATGAATTACATACTAACAAAAATGTTTTAGTAAACGCTATTTAAAAAAATAAAATTAAACAAAATAAATTTTGGGAGGGCGAAGCCCATGCCCCATCAGCAATAAGTGTCGAGTACCTGTGTATACATATGTATATGTATACATATAAATATATAGATATGTATACATATGTATACATATGTATACATATGTATATATATATATACATATGTATATATATATATATATACATATGTATACATATGTATACATATATATATACATATACATATATATATAAAATCGCAATCAAAAAATTTTATTGTAAAAAATGAATTACATACTAACAAAAACGTTTTAGTAAATGCTATTTAAAAAAATAAAATTAAACAAAATAAATTTTGGGAGGGCGAAGCCCATGCCCCATCAGCAATAAGTGTCGAGTACATGCATCGCAGGTACTGCGATGACAGGCGATACTCTGTACCCCTATTGTTGTAGGCCCTGCAATCGTGTCATTACTATTATTAAAATAAGTTGGGATATATGTGAATCGATTTTTACATTTCAATTTTTTTTATAATGTTTGTAAAATGTTATTATTATTATTAAATGTTTATATTTATGTATATGTATATTTATGTATGTATATATATTTATATAAATATATATATATATATGTATGTATGTATGTATGTATGTATGTATATAAGTATATATGTATATACATTATTAATAATAAATAATTATTACATTTAAAAATTATTTGAATAAATGGATCATCCTTTGTAATAATAAATTATTTTATAATTAGATAGTCCAACAATATAGGGTCAATTTAATTATTTTAATTGACTTGAATTATGAAGAAAAGATGATAATGAAAAGAATTGGTAATTTCTCATGTTGAAAATTTACAATGTAATTTTGATGGGGGTCATTTTCAAATAACATTTATATAAACAATATATCATTAGAATAATTGGAAAATCGGCTCTAGAGTTATGGGAAATTTTAAATTAGTACATGGGTTAAGTAATAATGTACAAATTTCTTCACTTGATATCTAAATCCAAAAATGAAAACTGAGACCTCCGCACTTAGTTCAATTATAAGATTTTAGTAAACCAAAACATGTGCTTGCATTGTGTTTTCTCTATACTTGTATTTTGGGTTTTGGGTTGACTAGTGTTGACCAATTATAGGACGTCTACCAGAGGCTCGAGGGTTATGATTGTGATGTCATGATGATGTCTTTTGATTCCGATCTTTATAAACCCAACCATGGTTATGTGATTGTATGCTCTATGAAATGTTGTATTGTTATTACTTTCCAGTCTTCTTGTGTGAAGCTGAGATTCATATGTATGAGACACTTGACTTAACCATTTTGAGTCATCGATCAATTATACTTGGGTTACTTTCCAGTCATTTGATGGAATTGAAATTGTTTATCCGATCTTGATGATGTCATGTTGTAACATGTTTTGACTCAACCATTTTGGAGTCATTCGATCAATATTATTTTGAGATGCTTTTTGGCTACTGATTAAGAACCAATGATTATTGTGATTATAAGGGATACCTTCAATTTCCAATAGAGAACTGTATTAGTCATGATTATCTATGGATGCTTTTCAGTTGACTCATGGAGATTTGATTTTTATATTATGGATTATCTTGTTGTGATTTTATGATTTATGATTCCATGAGCTTAGGGTAGGTTATCTACTTGTAGTGTTAGGAAGTGGCTTGCAATGGGGGTCAAGTCCCTAAGTGGCTATTAGGATAACTCATTGCAAGTTGTCTTAAAAAGTGAAGACATTTACACCTAATACTAACTAAATAAACCTAAAAAGATAATTGTTTGTTCTCGCCCATGCCTCAAGTGCTAGTATAGACTAGGATGGGAGTAGAGAGAAAGCATGGTTGCAACCTTGCATTCCGTAGTATGCCTTGTCTCTATGAGAGGATACTAGTGGCTGCACAGGGATCACTAGGGGGTCGGGGTCTATTGGGAGACTATCAAGGCAACTCTAGCGTGATTCGTGTAATGACACTTCCCTACTTGCATAGTAGATTTCCTACATGTCTTTGTTGTGCCTCTGGGATTAGATGTCAGTTTTGTATTGGAACCTTTGAGTTAGTATACATTTAGGATTCTTGGACTTAGAAATCATTTGTGCTATGTGATTGATAGCCTGTTTGGGACTTGTGATTATCTTCTTAGCATGGTGGGAGTGGACCATTTAGATTCCACGCGGTCGGGTAGTAGTGTTTTTCCACTCTTATCATTTGAGATCCATTTGAGACATCGTGGCTAATGCATTATTTATGATGGTGGACATGTGTCCTTACATTGATGATTTGCATATGTTAGTTGATGTTATCTTATGATTTATTTTGCATGTTAGATTACTTTCTGCATATGATGTAGTATGTTTTTAGGAGTACATTCCTACTATGTTAATACTGATGATCTCTTCAATAATTTGGAATGTTATGCACGGAGGGATGGCTAAGACCCACGATGGTCTAATGATGCTATTTACAGTTGGGAGGAACCGTGCACTTAGATAATTATGTTTGTGATAAATGGTTATCTTTTATGATGATGTATCATGTATGACATGTGATTACCTTGTTGCATCATGGATTAGATTTAGAATGATGATATACTTTATTTCACATATGTATATTCTTTTAAGCCTTTCATACCCTATGACATGTATAGTGGATGATTGAGCAATCTAAAATGTAATTACAAAACGGACATTTGTATATGGTTTAAATACATTGGATGTATCATTATTATTTCATGAGGATGTGATGCTAGATGAATAAACTAATTAGATGTGATTCAACGTTAAGGGATCCTTAAAGAATGTAACCTGTTATGAATGTTTATGTTTACTTTCGTTTGAATTATTATTTTTTCTTCCATTACTATGTATAAGTTGTAAATGGTTTTTACCTTCATGATTAAAAAAAAATGTTGCCAAACATAGTGAAACTTTAGGTTAATTCTTTGGATCCCTTGGTGAGGCATTACATTATCTGCACTAGACTGAATATGGTGCAATAGGTTCAAGTTCCCCTATATTATTTGTACACCTTTCTCCTCACAATTGTCACACCATTGCTAACATGCCTCCAAGAATGGGTCTAATCATACATGTCCCTTTTCTTTCCTCTCTAATGCCACAACAAGAGTGATTTCTAGATTATCTATGTCTATCAGGCTCACAACTCCATGCAAATGGCCTCTTAAAAGCTCATTTTATTTTCGTAGTGCAATCAATTCAAACTCATCTCAGTTGATATGCCTAAAAATCTCTTTCATCCTCATAGTCATCATTACTTTAGTAGTGTCTACCATGGGTCTACCCAACATTAACTCCTTTATTTGATAGTCCTTAGGATTTTTTTTTTTAATGTTATTATGTGAAGGAGGAATAGCTATATGTGCAAGAAAGTCTTTATCTCAGTTCTTTTTTATGAAGGCCAATGTTTGTGCATCACCTATAGGTGCCTCTGGCTTATTTATGGCTTTGAATAGCTCTTCATTCCCTCCTCAATAATTAAATCCAACTTCTTCATTTGTCAAAACATAATATCCCTCTTTAGCCATATCGATGTAGTGCCCATTGGAGATATGTACTTGACTAAAGAGGTGATTTCTAGTGCAAGACCTTTTCCTTTATCCATCCTCTCTAAAGTCTTTTCCCATTGAGAAAGATCACCAGTTGGAGTCTTTGTATTTTCTTTGGCTAAAATCCTAGCCTTTGTATTATGAGGAGATTTTTGAGGTTCTATACGAATTTTCCCTTCCTCTAATACTTCATTGACTTGTAGTTGTTGGGACTCAACTTCCTTTGATGCTTCTTCTTATCATTATGTAGTTTTGAGGAAGTGGTGTTACTAAGCCTTTGTCAAGGAATATTAAGTCCTAATATGGTGGTGGTGGGATGCCTAGAGGTCCTTGAGGAAGAGGCATCATTTGATTTTAGTCCTCTCCAATGGGTTCACTCATGGGAGTATCTTTTATCTTCTCTCCCACCATCTCAGTACCTACTAGCATGAAATAAAAATAAATGAGGTGGTAGACATTTATTTCTTGACCCTTCATATTAGCAATTTACTATTGTTTCTCATCCTCTGATGTAGAAACCTAAATAATTTATTTAGGAATAGATGAAGGCATGAAGTTTGAGATTCTTCTCCTTTCTTCTTCTATTGCCCTAGCAGAGTGAGTCCTTTGACTCAAGAGGACATATTCAATTTGTTCCCCTTCTTCATCTTTTACTTTAGCTTCCAAGGTTATTTTAGGGACCTAAGGATACAGATTAATTTTCTTCTTTAACTTTCTCCTCCTTGTTCCTGCCATCTATGATTCAATTCTTTCTCTTTTTGGTGCTAATGAGGAGGCTTCTTCCTCTTGTGTAGTTGTTCTTGTTGATGTACTTGATCTTATGATGCAGGAGCATCCAGAGGTATAAGGGCAATCTTGTGTCACCCAAAAAAAAATTGTACTTAGACTTAGTTTCTGTTTCATGTCTTTTCATTTTTGGATACCCATTTGGGTCAAATAAAGGTTCCAACTCTCACAGTTCCACTATCAGTGTGTTTGAAAATCTCAAAAAAATAGGAGCCTGCAATTTGGCCATCATTTTGGTGACCTAGAAGGTGTGAATTGGCCAAATGAATGTAATTGTGATTTAGAGCATTCCAAAAAAAGAATCAGGTCAAAAGGCCCCACGGTTTGAAAGTTACTACAATTTTTTGGGTTTTGGAGACCTCCTAAGAATGCTTCAAAGTCAGGTTAGGGGCATTAAATGACCTCAAAAAGGGTCAAAATTTGGGGGATGAGTGAAGTTTTTCAATAGAGCTATAGAGCACTTTGAGAGCTTTCCAAAAATGTAAACGGTTCGTCAATCGGAGCTACGGTTTAAAAGTTATGCCTCCCGAAAGTTCGGTTATCGTTTCTGGATTCTTCTAGATTTGCACTAACTTCTAACGCAGCTTTTGAAACCTTCTATTTGATCGGTGGATGCCTACTAGCACTTTCTAGAATGTACTCCTAGTCCTTAACCCTCCGAGGTCTATTTAAGGAGATTTCTAGCATTGTAAAAGGCATTTTGGAGTGGAGTTTGAGAGGAGGTGCTAAAAGGAGAAATTATCTCTAGATTTATGCTATTGTAAGTTCTTAGGGCATGTTTTGAAGTTTATTTTCTCTGTACTATTTGTACTAGCTTAGTTTTCTAAGTAAAATAATATCCCTTTTCTATTGTGTCCATTCTATTCTTGGGTCGTGTCCCCATCAAGTGGTATCAGAGCGGGTTTTCCTGAGTGTGTAGACAAAATGCAAATTGTGAGGCAGTTTGCACCAGGACTGTGTGGTGGGTTTGAGTTAGAAGATGCCTCCATGAAGAGAGTGTGGTGGAAGGGCCAGAGCTATTAATCCTGAGGAGGTTAGAGCCCTCCAAAGGCAGGTGCAGGCATTGCAAGAGGAGCTTCGTAGAGGAACAAATGTTGCCGCAGGTGACAACAGTGAGGATGACAATGAAGAAGAAGCAATGGGACTAGAAGAGTAATTTGACAGGGAAGTTCTAAATCCTGTAGAGGAAAGGCTTTTTAGGGCCATTACTAAGTTTGGGAAAAGAGCTACAATTGAAGTGGGTGTATTTTTAGGAAATCTGAAACCAAATGAGTTGATCGATTGGATTAATGAACTGGAAGAATACTTTGAGTATGAGGATATCAGGGACCCAGATAGGGTTAAGTTTGCAAAGGCCAAACTGAAAGGCCATGCCAAAATCTGGTGGCAAGAGGTTCAATTGGAAAGAAATAGAAGAGGAAAGGAGAAAATCACAAGATGGGATCGCATGGTACCTATTTCCATTGTAATGAAGAAAGTCATCGTGCCTTTGAATGCCCTCAATGACAAGGAAGGACAGATAGGAGAGCTTAGGGCCAAGCTAGGGTTGCTCATGTGGATGAGGATGCACAATCATCACATTTAGAGGATGCAGAAAGAGGAGAGACCTTGGTAAATGAAAGAGTCCTACTAAGCGGTGAGATTGAACAAGGAAAATAGAGGAGTTTATTTTGTACCAGATGCAAGTGTGAGGAAAAATGTTGTGAAGTGATCATTGATGGTGGTAGCACTGATAACTTGGTATCAGAAGAGATGGTCTCTAAGCTGAAGCTCAAGAGGGAGAAACATCCCCAGCCCTATCGAATTTCTTGGGTAAAAGATGATCATAAGGTCCTAGTAAGTGAACAATGTTTAGTAAAATTCAAAATTGGGAGTTACCACGATGAAGTTCTGTGTGATGTTATTTCGATGGATGTTTGCCATCTATTGTTGGGTAGACCATGGTAGTTTGATAGACATGCAATACATGATGGACATGCAAACACATACTCTCTAACAAAGGATGGAGTTCGCCACAAATTGAAGCCCATGAAAAAGGAAGGTGAAAAGGTATGTAGCAGTGCTAGGATTTGTCTTGTTGATGGAAGGAAGTTTTTAGATGGCATGAAACATCAACATATGTGCTATGCTTTGATTCCTAGGAAAGATAAAGAAGGTAGTAGTGAAATACCACTTGAAGTTTCAAATTTACTAGGGGAGTTTGGAGATATTACCTCTGATAATGTTCCAGATGGATTGCCACTGGTAAGGCAAATTAGTCATCAGATAGATCTAATTCCAAGAGCTAGTTTGCCTAACAAGGCTACTCGCAGGATGACTCCTACTGAAATAGAGGAGCTAAATAGATAGGTTCAAGAGCTGTTGAGGAAGGGCTTGATTTGAGAAAGCCTGAGTCCATGTGTAGTACCTGCAGTACTCACACCAAAGAAGGATGGAGAGTGGAGGATGTGTACAGATTCTTGAGCTATAAATAGGATAACCATCAAGTACCGATTTCCTTTACCAAGGATGGACGATCTTATGGACTACTTGAGTGGAGCTCAGTACTTCACAAAGATAGATCTGAGTAGTGGCTATCATCAGATACAGATTCGAGAAGGAGATGAGTGGAAAATAGCCTTCAAGACCAAGGAGGGTCTTTATGAGTGGTTAGTCATGCCCTTTGGATTGACGAACGCCCCAAGCACCTTCATGCGGCTCATGAATGAGGTACTTAAGAAGTTCTTGGGAAAATTTGTTATTGTTTATTTGGATGATATTTTAATTTTCAGCAAGACTTTGGAAGAACATTTACTGCATATTCGTAGTATCCTTGAAACGCTAAGGGAAGAGAAACTATTAATTAATCTAAAGAAGTGTGTCTTTGCAAAAAGGGAGTTAGTCTATTTGGGGTTTGTTATATCACCTGAAGGTCTCAAAATGGATCTAGAGAAGGTAAAAGCCATCTTGGAATGGCCTACTCCAAGGTCTGCTACTAAGGTAAGATCATTTCATGGTCTGGTTAGTTTTTACAGGAAGTTTATTAAGAATTTCAGTGGCATATGTGCACCCCTAACTAATACAATAAGAGGGGATAGAAAAGAGTTCAAATGGACTGCAACAACTGCGAGAAGTTTTGAATTGCTGAAGAAGAAGGTGACTGAATAGCCTGTGTTGGCACTTCCAAATTTTAGAAAAGTGTTCTAGGTGGATTGTGATGCTAGTGGTAGCGCTATTGGGGCTGTATTAAGCCAAGAAGGTAAGCCTATTGCATATTTTAGTGAAAAATTGAATGATGCAAAGAAGAAGTATTCTATTTATGATCAAGAATTCTATGCAATAGTTCAGGCCTTAAAGAAATGGAAGCATTATTTATTGCCAAAGGAATTTTTTTTGTATACTGATCATCAGGCATTACAGTACCTAAATAGCCAAGGTAAATTGAATCAGAGGCATATGAAGTGGGTAGAATTCTTGCAGAGTTATACATTTGTGTTGAAGCATAGAAGTGGAAAATCTAACAGGGTTGCAAATGCACTAAGTAGGAGACAGTCACTGCTTACAGTAATGCAGGTTGAAGTAGTTGGGTTTGATGAACTCAAGAATTTGTACCCCGAGGATCTTGATTTTGCTGAAGCATGGAAAGCTTGTAAAGAACCTGTTGTTGTAGATAGAACCAAGTGGTTAGACTATTTGATTCAAGATGGCATGTTGTTCAAAGGTAGTCAATTGTGCATTCCAAGGAGTTCCATGAGGGAAAATCTGATTAAGGAGAAACATAGTGGAGGAATGGCAGGATATTTTGGTCGAGATAAGACCATTTCCATTCTTAGAGAACATTATTTTTGGCCTCAAATTTCACAGGATGTGAAGAAGTTCATACAAAGTTGCTAGGTTTGTCAAGTTGTCAAGGGGTTTAGTCACAATACTGGTCTATATCAGCCGTTGCCTATTCCATCAAGGCCATGGGAGGACATAAGTATGGATTTTGTTCTTGGATTGCCAAGGACATAAAGGGGGAATGACTCAGTATTCATGGTGGTTGATAGGTTCTCCAAAATGGCACATTTCATTCCATGCCACAAAACTCATGATGCTGTCCATATTGCACACTTGTTTTTCAAAGAGGTGGTAAGACTACATGGTCTTCCAAGGAGTATAGTTTCTGACAGAGATACTAAATTTGTGGGGTATTTCTGGAGGACATTGTGGAAGAAGTTGAGAACAGACCTAAAATTCAGTTCCACGCATCACCTACAAACTAATGGTCAAACAGAAGTGGTAAATAGAAGTTTGGGCAATTTTCTGAGATGTTTAGTTGGGGATAAGCCCAAGGGATGGGATTTGATTCTACAATAGGTAGAGTTTTCTTATAATAACTCCATAAATAGGAGTACTGGAAAATCACCATTCCAAATTGTATATGGGAGTAGCCCAAGGACTGCACCTAAGCTGAGGAAGATAGAACAAGGGGAGAGGACAAGTGCTGAAGCAGAAGAATTTGCTGAACATATCAAGCGTCTACATGAGGAGGTTCAAGCACACATTACCAAGATGAATCA
This sequence comes from Cupressus sempervirens, assembly GCA_028749045.1. Lineage (NCBI taxonomy): Eukaryota > Viridiplantae > Streptophyta > Pinopsida > Cupressales > Cupressaceae > Cupressus > Cupressus sempervirens. Next base: position 508,787,838 of record CM053789.1, on the reverse strand, counting down.
AGAATATAAAGCTAGGGCTGATCAAAGGAGAAGACATAAGGAATTCCAAGTAGGGGATCTAGTCATGGTGCACTTACAAAAAGAAAGATTTCCAGTCGGTACTTACAATAAACTGAAAATGAAGAAATTTGGCCCTTGCAAAATTTTGAAGAAACATGACTCAGGAAATGCATATGAAGTGGAGCTGCCAGATGGTATTCACATTTCTCCCATTTTCAACATTGCAAATTTAACAGAGTATCATGATGATGGTGCGGATGATGAGCTGGTGTTAGAGCCATGTCCAATTCCTGCTTCTAAGAAGGAGGAGATAGAAGACATTTTAGATCATCGTGTGGGTAGGAGTACCAGAAATAGGCAGTATGAAGAGTATTTGTTCAAATGGAAAGGATGACCGATCGAGGACTCAACTTGGATTTCAGCAGCTAAGGTTTCCCATTTGGGATTTCCTCTACCATCCATAAAGTGACAGGGTCACTTTTCAATCTACCCTGGGTGTCTGATGTAGGAGCATCTAGAGGTATAAGGGCAATCCTGTGTCACCCAAAAAAAAATGTACTTAGACTTAGTTTCTATTTCATGTCTTTTCATTTTTGGATACCCATTTGGGTCAAATAAAGGTTCCAACTCTCATAGTTCCACTATCAGTGTGTTTGAAAATCTTGAAAAAAATAGGAGCATGCAATTTGGCCATCATTTTGGTGACCTAGAAGGTGTGAATTGGCCAGATGAATGTAATTGTGATTTAGAGCATTCCAAAAAAAGAATTAGGTGAAAAGGCCCCACGGTTTGAAAGTTATTGCAATTTTTTGAGTTTTGGAGACCTCCTAAGAATGCTTCAAAGTTAGGTTAGGGTCATTAAATGACCTCGAAAAGGGTCAAAAAATGAGGGATGAGAAAAGCTTGTCCATAGGGCTATAGAGCGCTTCGAGAGCTTTTCAAAAATGTAAACGGTTCATCAATCAGAGCTACAGTTCAAAAGCTATGCCTCCCAAAAGTTTGGTTACTATTTTTGGATTCTTCTAGATTTGCACCGACTTCTAACGCAGCTTCCAGAACCTTCTATTTGTTTGGTGGATGCCTACTAGCACTTTCTAGAATGTACTCCTAGTCCTTAACCCTCTGGGGTCTATTTAAGGAGATTTCTGGCATTGTAAAAGGCAGTTCGGAGTGGAGTTTGAGAGGAGGTGCTAAAAGGAGAAATTATCTCCAGATTTATGCTATTGTAAGTCCTCAGGGCATGTTCTGAAGTTTATTTTCTCTATACTATTTGTACTAGCTTATTTTCTCAGTAATATAATTTACCTTTTCTGTTGTGTCCATTTTGTTCTTGGGTCGTGTCCCCATCATCTTAATCCATCTACTTCTTTTTCTTTGTAGTAACTCTCTTGCTTTTGACACTCGTATCTGCTTAAAAATACTCAACCTCCTACTCATGTTGATGCATCATTTCTCGTCTCATGGGAGATTGAGCCTAGAATTTTGATACTATAACTTTTGAACCTTTACCCTTAATAAGGTGTATTGTGGCTTGAAGAGGAATTTCCTGAGTAAATAGATCAAGTTTGAAAGGTTTCTTGATCCAGTCCTTTGTTAACTAAATTATGTGTCTGACTCTATGATTGATGTCTACATTTTCATCTCTTCTAATCTCTACATTCATTATAGACCTATTGTAAATGTTGTCACTATTTTATAGAGGATCCAACATGACTTTTATATCTTTCTTGACAACCTTTAACATGATCTTCATCTTGAGTACCTTCTCTACCAAATATAGAGTCATCCTATGATAATCCCTTATGTAGATATCACAGTCATCTACTTCATTCATCCAATGATCTTCTAATGCATCTTTGTGTACAAACTATTTCCCTACTAGATGTTGCACCATCACTATGTTGTCAAAGTAGGGGCAAGGGAAGTTGAACTCTTCTAGTGGATATTGGTCCCACTTAAAATCAAAAGTGGCAATATCTTGCTTCTTCTTGACCTCAATAGTACCAATTGTAATAGGCCATACCCACCTCTTCTTATGTCATATCTTCACTGTATCATATGCAGAAGTGAGCTAGCATGTGTTGCTTAACAATTTTTTCTCCTATTAGATGTTATAATCTTGAATCTTTGATACTGAATTCTTGGAGAGACAAAAGGATGTTTACCAAAAAATAGGTTGGTGTATGTATTCTACCTCTCCCCTCTAAATTGACTAGGTACATCTCCATATGATTTGCAATAATATGCAATGAATATGTTTTTATGAGATCATAAGTCTTGACATTATAAGCTCTTAACCTGAGAGTAGTAAAGGATAACCAAATTCTTTTTAGGTACAAGCAATTCAGGAAAAATAGATTTTGGACAACCTATCACACCCAATGGAATGATTGTAATAGACTATCTTGAGATTCTTGAATCTTACTTCTATTCTAAATGCAAAGGAGGAGTAGAAGAAATGTACATGAGGTAAAATGGAATTTCTTTGACTATTAGACTTGAATAAAATGGAATTCATCAAGCTACTAATAGATTCACACACATTTATTCTTCAATTCCCAATGAAACTACCTAGCATGATATGAAATGAACAAGGGAGGAAGAATAGTCATATATGAAGAAAGTAAATGGAATCACTCCTAATGTATATATCAAAATAAAATGAAATCCACCTAATTATCATAGGATCACATATAATTTTCCTTTAGCTCTAAATGCAAAACTAATCTATGCATGGGCAACAAATCATGACAAGAAAATATGGTAAATGGAATTACAGACCAATTCACGATCAAGTTTTCCAACCTTTGTATTGTCAAATGAGGTTACATTTATAGTTTTTTGTTATCCTTTCTTAATTCTATTAGAGCAACAATCACATAATAAGAAATAAAATGAGAACAAAATATGAAATTATCAAATTTGCATCATAATTTTAGCACATGTTATCTCTTCTATTGATGATTTTTAATCTATGGTATTTCTAAAAATACCCAATGATTGTTCTTCTTCATGTGATCTCAAAAAATCCCATAGAAAATTGTTTATTCTTCGTCTTTCATTGTTTCACACCCAACCCATGCATTTTATATTCTAACAGTCACTACACATTCAAATTCTGGCCATCAATATTAAATTAATGAGTGTAATTAAAATGTTATGACCTTCCTTTATAACTTCCTCCGTGGGTCCCTCCGTATACACATCTTCCTTTCAATTTGTAACTATGACTTTTTTCTGACAACTTTACATAGCAAGATAGTGACAAATGTAGACCCATCTCTAATGTGACAATGCTCATTTAAACATTTTAACTCATTGATTTCCCTTTTCATCATGGGTCCATTTGTTCTACATGTCTAATTTTCATTATGTCACTATGACATTTATTCTAACAACTTTACATAGTGAGATGGTGACAAATGTAGATCCATTTTGATCTAACAACAGCAAAAAAAGATATTGATTTTATGTTTGCTTTACGAAGCAGGTCCACTTTTCCAATTAGGTATGTCATGGTAGATAGATGGAAATAATACATTGATTGGGGAGTCTGACAATGGTAGAATGTAATAGTCCCATCGAGACACATACCTTCATGTCTCTTTGTCACATAGATTATCAAGTGAGCCTCTTTTTATAACAACAAAACAAACTCCTAGATCTTCTTTGATCTGATAGTGATGAAAAAGGTCTTAACTTTTGTTTTGTTCTACACTGTGGATCCATTTTCTAGCTATACTCACCATGGTGAACAATTGGCACTTTTACATTACTCAGGGAATCTAATGTTAACCTCACTTGCTTTGTCACACCTTGTGACTTGATTTTGACTATACTTTGTGAAAAGTGATGGCCCACAAGACATGTGTCATCATTTCATTTTGTCACTACAAATAATGATCAAACAACTTTTAATAGCAACATAACGATGATCATGGATCTTATAAGCTATGTTGGCTTGAAGGCATTCAAATTTTGTTTAATATTTGAACAACACTTGATCTAATAGATAAGCATTTGGACTTTTCAACTGATCAATAGAACAATTTCTTTCATTCAATTGAATTTTCAACTCTGCAATGTATATGCATAGATTAAATATTAACCATTGATTTCATTTCAAAAAGGGTCATACCACCTTTGACTTGGTTTCTTCACCAGTTCTACATTTTTGAACATTCACTCTATATTGATTTCAATTGATATTGCTTCTAACTTGTTCTCGTCATGATCTACATATCAATCTTTTAGCCTTAGTCTTTGATTTTCTCTATTGCATTTAGTTTGTATATGTTTGTGATCTCTTTAACTATAACTTTCTTTTAGATATAAACCTTTGACCATGAAGTTAGAAATTCTTAGAGATTTATAAATGTTTTCATGAAGAACTACTTCTCAACATGAATCTTTGTCTTCAATGTGATTAGGAACAAGAAAATGTGAATTAGTAAAATATCAAGACCTTCTAATTGGGATAATGCACAATAAACCCTCTGAATCCTAATGACCTATCTTTGGACTGATGCATTGCTCATATTTTTTCCACATTAGGTCAACTCAAAGGAATGATGAGAAGGATGGCCATCCTATAGGCAATCTAGACTTAGACTCTAGACTTTGAAACTTGACTTGACTCAAAACCCTAGAGAAAAATATATAAAATGAAACTTGGGCAACAACGTGCAATTTCCAAAAGGATGAGCCTATCTGATAGATATCTTGGGAGTTTTGTCAAATTTTCAAGAGTTTTGACCACCCTAAGGTATGTGAATGTCTTGAACTAGATATAGTATGCACTAATCTCCATGATTCTAGTCATTTCTTCTACTAAAATCCCTTTAGCATAATTACCCTCGATGAATGTCATCATTGCGAATATGAACCTAACATTTACTACCCTATATTCCACACTTTTCTATGTGAGCTTCTTTATCACCAGTTGTGGATATACCACATTGGCCAAAGAATTAAGATCTTGCATGCCTCCCTTCTTATAAAGTCCAGGGCAGTTAGTAGTTCTAGACACTAGGGTGATCCCACAATAATGGGTTCCACTTTTTGATCAATTTTGACACTAAAATCAATATTTTTGAAACAAACCTCACATATAAGTAACTATATCTCTCAAACTATGAATAATTTCAAGATGATGTAAACTAGTGATTTCTAGTACTCTATTTCTACTTTGTAACCATATTTTTTATTTTTTATTTTAAAATATTTTAGTCAAATTTTTTTTCTCCTCCAAAAAGTAGTACATATGAAAAATCAATATTTTTAAAGAGTGACAGTCTATTTGATATGCATAATTTTTTTCTAGGAATGATAATGAGATAATTCTTTCAGTGTTGGATTTGTAACATCAATATATAGAGGATTCATTTGGTTTGATTCAATTTGGTTATATATTGTATAGTTTGTGAAGTTTTGAAGTGACATCAATTGTAATTTAGACATATGTTCATTTTGACATAGATAACTTGAACTCAATTTATCATAACTCAATTTTTTTTTTAAAATAGAAAGCTATCTCAACAATCTGTTTCCTAGATATTTTTTTAAAAAAAATTGACCTAATTTACAATTTTTTTCGAAGCATCGAAGCCAATTGATGTTCAATCAGTAATGAACCTATAATGAGTTGAACTCATATTTTAAAGTCTTAATGAATATAATATGTATTACAATTATAGTCATTGGAAAGCTTGCTCTAAGCAGCACAAATTGACATTTTTTTATTTTATAGTAGGAGATCATTCAATCTCAATTTTATCGATCAAAAGATCCAATTTCATTTTTTTAGAAAGGAGCACCAAAATTGTATAAATTAATGTGTTCATGCAAACACTATGTTTGCGTAAACATGTTTTATATGTTCGCATGAACGTGTTTTATATGTTCGTGTGAACATATTTTTGTGCAAGCATACAAGCCTAATGAAAAAATGGAAAAATAGGTTTTCCATCTCAAAATTGCCATAAAAGTATGTTTGTACAAGAATATTAATAAGTAATGTTCACACGAACATCCCTTATTTAAACTAAATATGTTCATACAAGCATGCAATTCTTTTATGTTCATGTGAACATCATTAATAAGTTTGCAGGAGTATACATAAAATTGAATACGGGAATTTTGCATCATTTCATGATTTTCTTCATTCCACAAAAGTGGTACCCAATATTTTGGGTTCACCCACCAATAAGTACACCAAATATGATGTCATGTAGAACCTTGTATCGGCTTTGATGGCTACCAACGTCTCATCTAAGTTATCACTTAGAGCAGTGCCCCAGTCAAATTGGTATTTTTGTTGTCTTGATTGTTTCTATGAAATTGACCATCCAAGTTTGAAGATTTCCTACCACAGGAAGTCCCATTGCTATGATTAGAAGCACAATTTCATATCCTTTATCATCTTTCATGTATTCCCACATCATGTCAACTTTCTCAACTTTGTGGCCTACTAGTGTTCTATCTATTAGGATGGAGGATTGAATGGTTTCTTTAGCTTCCTTTTCATTTTCTCTATAGCATCTCTTAGCTCCTTCATAAGAAATTTACAAATACTAATCTGCCCTTTGGAGATGAAATACTTTCTCAACGTTCCTAGGTTAGAGTTCAAGGAATATTTCTCCTACAACACTCTTAAGGACATTTTCTTCAGACACATAGTGTTCTATCAAGGTCATCATAAATTTCATAGACTAGACTATAGGCTGGTGTGAGGTTATTTTTGAGGCATAAATGCATAAGTGAAGATACCATTGTAGACTATTTTTTAGGCTTATTATAGATCGTGAGGAAGGCATTCCATTCTATATGTCCAAGCTTAGTGTCTTTTATCTCAGCATCCTCATCTTGAAATTGGGATTTCCTTGGTGCACCTTGGTACTTGAAAACAACTGTCTTTGGAGCTATCTTTTTGCCATTGAAGAGGATGATAACACCATCTTATCTACACGAGAAAGGAAACATTTGTTTGGAAATCTAAAGTTTGACCTAAATCTAACCCTAATTGATTATAAACATATGAAAAGAAAGCCTCAAATAGTCAGAATTCAGTCAGTCCCCTCCAAAATCCCTATTATGCTACTTAACGCACCTAGCACACCCTTACAGGTCTACTAGTGTTTTAAATGACCCCTAATTTTCCATTTGTGCATATGTGTGCACCCTAGTAAGGTGTGCACATGTGCATGTGCATAGTTTTGGGATTTTTTTTGTGTATCAAGTGAAGACATGTGCACCTTCATGAGGTTCCCATGTACGCACCTTGATATGCTTGTGTTTTGGAAGGCACACAGGTGCACACATGTGCACCTTGAGGAGGTCTTCCTGTGTGCAACTTTCCATTACCTTAAGTATTTTAGCATTTTTTGTTAAGAAGGTGTGCACATATGCACCTTGTGGAGGTGTACATGTGCACACCTTCATACTAACTTAGGTTAGTATTTTGTTTTTTGAGAAGGTGTACATGCACACATCTTCTTGGTGTTTAGTTGAACTTATTTTTTTTTGTATTTTTAGGTGGGAATGGAGGCTAGGTTGCAAATTTCATATGGTGTGGAGGTGTGAGACTCGAAGGGAAGCAAAGAGAACTAAAAAGGAGGAGGGGGCATGGGGTCTTATATAGGCCTTGACATCTCCAAGGGTGCACACCTAAAAAGGTGCACACCATCTAGAGGTGTGCATGTGTGTATGTGTACATCTCTAAAGGAGATGAGTGTGCACTTGTGAACTAAGTACACTTGCACACTATGGTAAGGTGTGCATGTGTGCTAGTGGGCTAGTGCACACTTTAGCATAGGAAAACATAAAAACTTTCATTTTTTTTCTCTAGATCATCTTCTCTAGATTTCCCTAGTTATAGACTAGGGATTGACCCAAAATCTAGGGGGAGTCCAAAAGTGACTTAGGCCTTGGACTAGAGGTCTAGTAGATAAATTTTCATTATAGGGTCCCTATCTCTAGGGGAAATGGGGTGTGCATTTTGAAACCACAACAAATAGCCCCAATAAAAGAGAAGAAATGAGAAAGGTATTTCTTCATCAATAAGAATTCTTTTGACATGGGTCTAATGATAACTAAATCCCAAACAGTTCAAGTAGCCTTCAACCTTAGAATCTTCAATCTTCAACCTCAATGTGTGCACAGTGTATTAATTTCCTTTGGTGTTTCAAAGTGTAGTCTACCATAAGCTTCTAGAAACTCAAAGACAATATTTCACTCCACCAATCCATCTATCAAGAATTCTTGTAAAACCTATGTATCAATAATCATGTAACCAGATGAGAGAATCCATTATGAGGGATCTTAATGTTCTTTCAATTTTGCATTGCAAGTCCTTAGTAATCTCTTTGATTCTTCTTCATAGAGCTCGTACAATTCCATTTGATTCTTCCAAGAAGCAATTTGTATAGATAATGGATAGCTATTTTGGAGTACATATCCCTATTGTCTAATTACCTTTTGATTCCTTTAGAATGTTTATTTCTTAGCACCATATTTTTTAATTCCTTTTTTCTTTTGTACTTTGACCACTTTTAGACTATAAGGCTAGAGCATTGGTGTTGTTTTTCAAATTCTTCCTTTTGTTTGACAACCTTTTCATTCCTCCTTTATGAACCTTTGGAAAATTATCATTCCAAACAATGAATTTAGTAGTTCTTTGAAAATACCCTTTTTTTGAACCAAGTTTGGACTATCCCTTGCTACTATCGACCTTGATTTGAAAACACCTAGATAATCAATCTTTAAATTTGTAAAGTGTTGCCAACTATCAATCTGCAATTATGATTTTGAGACTGAAAGTCCTTTACAACTAGAAATAACAGTTTTTTTTTAGTTGGTACAAGAAAAAAAATCATCTAACTACTTTGACAAAGAAATACCTATTCCTAAAAGTTGAAACTAGAAGGAGTGATCTATGAAATACATCAAGAAAATGTCTCTATTGCACCTAACCCCCTCATTAACAAGAAAAGGATAGACACAAATTTTTGAAAAAATACACAATTGAAAATAAATACACAACTAAAAGAAAACACATTTGCAACAATAAACACACTTGAAGATTTTTTATTTTTATTTTGTACTTTCAGGCCTTGAAGTAATGTTTTAGGAACTGACCATTGATGGGAAATGGGACCAATTACTATTATAAGGAACTCAACCTAAAAGAATTTTCTCCCAAAATATCTACAATTTGATAAGGGCCAATCCACAAGCATTGAAATTTAGTGAGAATATCTAAATTTTCTTTCACCTTGCCCCATAGGAGAACGAGATCAAATATTCTAAAAGATTTGATTGTGGCTTGCTTGTCAAACCATTGCTTGATGAGAACATGATGTATCACCATATGCTCCAAAGTTGATCTTTTATCATCCAGTTCCAAGAGATTCATTAATTTGATCTGAACTCTATCGGTATCCTCAGTGTATCCCTTCATAAATTTCAAAATTGGAATCCTAAGGTTAACTAGGAATACTAGCTCTTGGCTACAAATGAGTAATTATGGGGATGTTCCCAAATAATTTTTTAATCCTAACTCAGTTTTTCCATAATCTATATTCCAATTAAGTGTACCAATTTTTGGGTTTTCTTGTAGCAATTTCTTTATCATTGTAATAAAGTTCTTATTGGTAGACTTAGCCACACCATTCCCTTTGGGATAGTAATTAGAGGAGAACTATATTATGACTTGATTGTCTAATACCCATTGAGTAAGGAAGATTAATTAAAAAGATTAACCATCATCAGATACAAGGAAAAATAACATACCAAACCTTGTGACAATACGTTCTTCCAAGAAATATATAACCACTTTTGTTGTGCAATTTTGAAAAGTTTTAGCTTCTATCAAGTGCATGCAATAGTCTGTAGTTGTGAGGACAAACATAGGTCATGTAGATGATAGTGGGTTTACTAGACCAATAAAGTCTAGGCCCAACTTATAAAAGGGGTGTACCTCAAAAATTGGTTGTAGTGGAATCATTGGATGTCCTTCTCTATTGGCACTTGTCTAATAAATGTGGCAAGAATGTACATGCTCAAATGTATCCCTAAAGATGGTAGGCAAAAAATAACCTAATCACAAAATCATGTAAGCTACAGCTTCTACTAGTCCATGTCCCATTGCATACCTATCATGAAACTATTCTAAAACTTCTTTCACTTCTTCACATCCTGAACACTACAAATTAATTCCCTCATAGTTTCTTTTGAAAATTTTTCTATCTTGCAACATACAGGATTCACATTTCATCTTGAGTCCTCTATGCTGAGAACTATTTATTTAGCTGGGGTATTGATTCTAGAAAAGATAGTAAACATTATCCTAATACTAAACATTATTGATTATTCCTTGATCAATATCCACTTGAGACACTATGATCTTTTGTCGAATATCAATGTTAATTTTGTCATCAAGTCTAATTTTATTATCATTACTGATCTCATTATTAACTATCATCTTGATCAGTCTTGTCCTTTTACCAACTTAATTATTTGAATCTCAAAATTGAACTCTTGCAATATAGCCATCCATTTTTTTCATCACTCACCTAATTCATTATGCATCAACAATGTTTTAACTACAGGGTCAAGCACAAATGCATATACCTTTCTATATAATGGGAAGATTTTTTAACTTCCTTTACTAATGTGAAAGAATGTTTATAAAGATTGGAATAGTTCAACTCAACATTTTTTAATAGGAATCTCATGAATGTGACAGGTGTCTATTCCTCTTTGTCTTTCTTTTGTGTGAGAATCCTGACACATGAATGTTTTGAAGCAAATGAATAGATTTTGAACGGTAAATCAAAATCTAGACTTACAAGAACTAAGATTGTAGAGATGGCTACTTTGATGTCTTCAAAAGATTTCTTTATTTTAGGAATACATTCAGTTTTTTCTCCTTTCTTGAATAGATCATTAAGAGGACATACTATTTCAGTAAATCCACTAATGAACTTTTGTAAAAAAATTATTTTTCTGAACAAAGATTTTATCTCTTTATGACTATGAGGAGGTGACTGATTAAGAATCACTTTGATTCTTTTATGATCAATTGATATCCTAACTTCAAAAAATAATATGACTAAGAAGCTTTCCTTTTGTGGTCCCAAATGAACACTTTTTGGTATTCAATGATATGCCATACCTTCAACATTGGTTGAATACTTGTTTCAAGTATGCAATATGAGTACTCCTATCTTTGGAAAAGACAATAAGGTAATCCATATATATAACTATACATTTTTTTATCAGCCCTTTGAATGCTTCATCCATTGCTCTTTGAAATGTGGCTCCTGCATTGATTAATGCAAAAGATATCTTTCGGTATGTAAAGGTTCCCCATTTTTTTGTAAATATAGTCTTCAACCTATCTTCTTCATCTACCATTACCTAGTTGTATTTGGAATATCCATCTATAAAAGACATCATTTTAGACCCATTCAAAATTTGGAATACTTCATCAAACAAGAGAAAAGGGTAACTATCCTTCTAGGAAGCTACATTCAGATTGCAAAAATTCACACAAAGGAAAATTTCTCTAGTCTTTTTCCATACTAGAACCAAGTTAGAAATCCATGTAGAATGTTGGATTGGGAAGATAATTTTAGCATCAAGTAACTTTTGTACTTCATTCATTATCAAAGGCTCAATTATGGGATTCACTGCTCTCTGTCTTTGATGAAAGGGTTTTACATTAGGCTTCAATGGAATGTCCTAAATGATGATTTTAGGATCATACATCTTGAGTTCCTCATAACTCCATGCTATTATTCCTTTGTACTCTATAATAAATTGAAGCATACTTTCTTATTCTTGAGGGTTACATGAATTGCAAATTCTTACTAACTTAGGATCTTCTTCTATACCTAGATTATATGAATCACATTTTGTAATCCATTTTTCTTCAACATTTATTTTACTATGTGTTGATTCATCTTGATCAAAGATACATTTAAAATCTATCATCCCTTTAGGTATAGTATTGGTCTTCAAATTTATAATGCCATCTTCATCCTCTAGCTCATCGTCTTTAGGTTTTTCATTGGGAGGATCATCAATCTCTTGTCCTTTGAAAAGGCCATTGCACATAATGAACTCAAGAATATGCTAGTCATCTTGGAAGACTTGGAAATTTGTAATTTTGTCTAGAATAGAGAGGACAACAACTAATTCAAGTGAAAACCTCTTTAGCTTTGTTCTTTCAACAAATTGCAATGCACTTGCTAAAATGGAAAGGGCATCAGATACCATATTCTTCTTCCTTGGAACAGACCTTATATTCAAGGCCTCAAAATATTCTAACAAGTACCAAACTCTTTTCTAGTACTCAAGTATTCTTCTATCATTGTAAGAGTAGATTGGTTTCTCCTATCTAATAACCAACTAAGAGTCTCCTTCAATTACAAGAGCTTTGATGTCTTTCTCTAATGCAAAGAGAAGTCCATGAATCAAGGCTTCATACTCTACAACATTGTTAGTACATCTAAATTGTAAGTGATATACTACATAAAAAGACCTACCTATGGGATTTATTAATTCAATACTTGTGCCAACTCCTAGTTTTCATTTAGAGCTATAAAATTTGAGTGTCCAAATTAGTTGTTCTTTGAGCTTTTTGGACTTGTGTTTATTTGTACATAGCTTTTCCTTCACTTGAGTTTTAAAACATTGTTTCTTTGGGATCTATTGCAATTTTTCACATGGTGTACTTGGTGAGTTTCCACAATTTATCTTTGATATAGGGGTCATTTGTTTCTCTTGTTGATTTTGAATATCCCCAATTAATTTAGTGATTTTATCAATTTTGGGTTTTGGATGAACAACCACTAAGGTCTGGATCCTTGTCCCTTTACAAAATGTCTTCTCTTCAAAACTTTGATCATCTCAGGTGGAGGATTAGAAATAAACCCCCACCATCTAAACAAGTGTCACTATATGATGTATTAAAAACTTCTTTTTCTTCTTTGTCAATCCCCACAACTTCATATATGTGTGTGAAAATTGAACTTTCCTTTTGTACCTCATTTGGAGTTTGACCATTTTTTGATTGCATTATCTTAGTGAGTACCCTAACAACTACTTCCTAAAAATGTGACCATTAAAATCCAAATGACTAGCTTTGAGTAATTATCAAAATCCTAGAAGAAGAAAAATATTTGGGTCTACTTCCTCACCTAAGCATTGTAAGTTTTCAACCATACTATCTACAAATTGAGTCACAAGTACTTCTTCTGCGATGGGGGTTATAGATTCTTTATTTAGATGGTTTGGTTTCTTGGCTGAAGTTATGTCAAGAGACATCACTTTGTAAGAGCCATACTCATCTTGAAAATGCTACCTCATTTGGTGCATTGTATTATGTAATCATTATCTTCAGCTTTGCCTTAGTGTCAATCTTGATCTGATTATTCAACCTCTTCCAAGGTAGCTATAGTTGAGTAAAATTAGTTAAGAACCATCCTCTCAAGCACTTTGTCCATTCTCTACTTAGCAATAATCTATATATTTCTCAAATTTCCACCATATTTATATCTATAATGTCTCAAATTTGGGGGTCTACAATTAGCTATATTCGAACATCTTTCAATACCTTGATAATATTTACTTCTATCTTTTCAAGTTGTATCACTATCCAATTTGAGGATTGAGGAGTGACTCCCAACCTTTGAGCAATCAAAAGTGGCATGACATTACAAGAAGCTCTCAAATCTATAAGACAATTGTGTAGGTTCTTTCTAAAAATTTTGAGACTAAGAAAAAAGGAGGGACTTTAGCCTTGTCTTTATACATGGTAGGCATTTCCTAAGAAGTGATGACTTGGTGTGATGTTGTCTTTTGAGGGAGTGTATTTGTCTTAGGTGTCACCTTTGCATGATCAAGATTCTTCAATATTTCTTTCTTTTGATTAGGAAATTCTTGTAACATATAAAACGTGGACATAATAGCCTTGGTTCTATTTAGATCTTCCACTGCACTATACTTTTCAATTTCCCATACACGATTCTTCAGGATTGTAGCCACATTCCTTTGATTTTGATTTTCTGCCCAACATAGGGTACTCTGGTAAGTACTGGATTTTTATAAGTTCTTAGATTAGGTGATGTTGGATGCAAGGAAAGAGGAATCACATCAATCATAGGTTCCCTTAAATTATGTAAATTTTATGTATTATGATTGTCATTTTGAAAAGCTAGCATCTCTTCTAGTTGAGACTCTAATTCTTGACTGAATGGAAAAGTGAATTATTCAGTAGCTGGTTGTTCCATTTTAGGATTTTGTGGAGAATTTTAATATTCTAAAATCATAGCATTATAATTCATAGAAGACTCACTATTATTGCCTTGTGAAATATGGTTCACTTCTTGACTTCCATTGAAATATGAGCCACCATCGTAAGGTAAATGTTGATTACTATCATACTGGTTAATGTCCAAAAATTGAACATTATTGTTATTATTAGTAGGGATGCTTTCATTATTTGGATGTGTATTCCATTGTCAATTCTACTTTTGGAAACCATTGTTATGATCTAGAGGATTGTAATTGTTCCCTACATTGTTATTTCTTGTATTCTTATTTCTACTAAAATTCTTGTTGTAGTTCTGACCACAATTGTTGTTGTAAGGGGTAGCATTTTTTCTTTGAAAGTTATTGTTCCACACTTATGACAACCTTGAGTAGGTTAATTCATTAGTAATTTAAGACATAGTCTTCTTCATTTGACCTATTGGCCTAGTTTTTTACGTGTTAAAAATCTACAAATTTGTTGTAAAAAATCCAATTAAAATTAGGGATTGTGTATCTTTAAATTTTTTTCCCTAGAGAAACCCCTAATTTTTTTTCCCCTAAATATCTTTTGTTCTTTAGGTTCTTTAAAGTTAGTTCACATGGTTTTTATTTTAAAAATGTGCATTGTAAGATTTTTATAAACCCTTAAAAACCTTCAAAATCCTTTTATTATATACTTTGACGCAACCTTTTTGAATATTTTTGTGAAAATTAGTTTTACCCTGGCACTTGACTATTTTTTCAACTAAGGTTTTCCTTGGGTTAGCCCACCCACTATTTCATTAAAATTCTTGTGATTTTGGTTTTGTGATTATTGATCAAGTAAGGATCAATGATTGTCACTTTCCCACAGTTTGAGAGTGTTTGATGTTTAACTAAAGTGGAGAAGAGACAAGTTTCAATGTGGAGGTGGTGGGTCTACATCTTGTTGTGGGGCACAAGAAATAAATATGTTAGAATAGGTTCCAAATGACATATTTCTATTGGTTGTACATGTTGATTGTATTAAAGGACCATCATCTTCTTGACATTGTCCAATTTTGCACAAATCAATGGTTCTCACTATCACACTTTCTAAAGTTGTATGATATTTAACCAAAGAAAGAAAGTGACATGATGACACATGGATATGGTGGGGTTAGTTATTTTTGTAAGTTGTCAAATTTTGCTATTAGTATGAGGTTCCATATGGTGAGCCCTAATTTGGTAAAGATGTAGAATATAAAGGAATGCATTTTCTTTTTTGAGATTATGGATCAAAACAACATTAATGATTGTTGCTTTCCCACGTTTTGAAGATGTATAATGTTTAATCAAAGTGGGAAAGTGATGAAGAGGTATGTGTATTAGTGGGCCCAAAAGTTTTGAAATAAATGTAGCGATAGCTAGGATTGACTAGGATCATTGATCAAATGAAGATTGATGATTATCACTTCCCTGCATTTTGAAGATGATCAAAATTTAGCTAAAACAAGTAAGCAATGTGTTGACACATGTCTAACTTCTCAAAAAATTAACTTAGCCTTCATATTTTTAAACACAATCATCTAATTTTTCACAAATTAATGGTTAGGTTTCAAATTTTGTGTCATGGCATGTAATTTGATTGATAGAACATTAATGTTGATGAATGTGAATTCATATTAAGTGAATTGGCATAAAAATTGTGATTCATTTCATTATCAAGAACTAAGCAATAGATATTTCAAAGTGCAACAAGATTCAGAGTGCAAATTGCATTTTCTCAAAGCCCTAAATTGTTGCAAACAAAATTTTTAGTGGATCAAGCAAGTTTGTTTCGATAAGTACTGAAAACATCTGGTTATCTAAGAAATTTTAGTTTTAATTGCAATAATATAAATAAGATTCCTCTAGGAAGGGATTTATAAAGAAAGGTAGATTACCTACAGAGAAGTATACATGATGATTTTATGGAACAATTGCCTTTCTCTACTAATGAGGTTGCTAAAGGTAGAGAACTAGTCCCAAAATCCCTATGCTACTAGTTAATGAGGGTTTTTATGACAAGGAAAATTGTTCATGATATGTTGAAACATCCACTAGGGATTTAGAACTATTCCATGAATGTTTTTTCGAGAGAAAAAATGATACTCATTGGAGCAATGTTTGGGAAATTGATATTGGCAAGCTAATTGTTCCCAATGTTTTCTTTAATTATGATTTTATTGGTAAATGGATTATTCCATTCAATTAACTTTTTAAATGTCTAATATCTATGAGCAATGACTAATTAAAATAGTTGGGAAACCATAGCTAAGCAACTAATTTGCCTCTGTATTTATAGGTATACCTCCCTTGAGTCTGTGATTTGCAATGAATTTGTTTCTTTCTAATTTAAAGATGGGGTTTGTTCATGACTAGAGAACAATAGAGGAAAACCAAGCTAGGCCTAGATAGGAACTAACTCAGGCTAGAATTCGGGTTTCATTACTAATCAAATCTATGAATCCACACATCTTATGAACTCGCAAAATTTGGTGATGCGATAGTGAAATCTATTTATATGAAAAGGATGGTTAACAAAATGATTTTGACTCTAAAATGTAAGAAGCTAACTTAAGAAATAATACTAGAAAAAGTCTCTTCTAACCTCTAACAATACTATGATTATCTTTAGTTTGTTGTATTAAAATAGGGGAACAAAGCTCTATTTGTTCATTACCTTAATTCAAGTACTCAAAGACTAATTTCTAGCTAAAACATGCAATGGAAAAGTAAAAACTTGATACACAACACATTCAAGTTGTCTTTCCAATTTGAAGTATTTCACATAAAAATTTGAGCTAACCCTGTCATTAATTTTCAATTGAGTACATAAAGAATTCCATGATGAATAGTTACAAAAAGAAACTAAATCAATTCATCTTCTTCTCAAATATGACAAATGGAAAGAAGCCAATTATCAATTATAATTTCTTATCAAAATACAAAAGAGTGGGAGCAATACCATTTCACTTTCTTTCCCTTTTCCAATTTCTCTTTATAGGCCTTGGTAGTAATGATTATTGGAATGAGCT
Organism: Cupressus sempervirens; assembly: GCA_028749045.1. NCBI lineage: Eukaryota > Viridiplantae > Streptophyta > Pinopsida > Cupressales > Cupressaceae > Cupressus > Cupressus sempervirens. The sequence continues at coordinate 508,770,484 of CM053789.1, read as the reverse complement.
CCTCGTGTCTATTGACATGGACATTGGTGTATTTGATAAGCCACTTATAGTGTTCTCTAAGCAAGTCTTTCATTGAGCTCAACTGCTCTTGCATTTCTTCTATTGCTACGTATATGCATTCATTGAGCCATTAGAGATCTAACATTCTATCTTGATGGCTTGAAATTTTTTTTGTTAATTTATCTAAGTAGTCGAAGAAAGCCTTTTTCATAATGATGAATCATACTACTCATTTTCCTTGTCCACTTATTTCAGATTTAGTGTGTAGGCCTTTCAACAACTCATAATTCTTATCTTTCTCCTCTTTAACTTTGCTTTCCATCTTCTATAGTCCTTCTTTAACTAAAGAGATCATGTCAGCTTTGAATTCCAAGCTCTATTACCATGCAAACAAAGGCCCATCTCCTTTCTATAAAATCTTGGTGTCAACTACTTCTTTGGCCTTCATTTGGATGATCATATGTAGGACAGAGATACAATCTTCACATTTTGCATTTTGCCTGATAGAGTTTCCCATTTAACTAGGATGTTATCTTTTACTATCTCAAGCCTCAACACTATATTGGAAAGTTTCTCTATAACTACAAGTCCTTTAGACTTGAGTTTTTCACTCCAACTTCTACCAATTTACCCAAAAAAAAATTCTCTTATAGCTAAGAGATGGTCACTTGAATATCTATAGCTATGGGATCAATGATGGATGGTATCTCTGAAATGCTTGCTAATGGGGAAACTAATTATTTAGTAAATTAGTTGAGCTCATGGATCTCCACCTTCAACTTGACCTTTGCAAGCTTAAGGTCCACAAGTTCTTCTTCTATCACTTCAAAAGTTTCTTTCCATAAGCCTACTTTGGTATCAAGCCTAGCCTCCCCTAGATCCAAAGATTGCAATTTGAATTCATCTATTGTCATATCCTTGATCCTAATTTCTTTGATGGGATTGGAAATATCCATAGTGAGATTTCCCATTTTTGGGTCCCAACCAAGGATAGACAAAGCCTTCAACTTGTTTACTTTGCTTAATGTCAATCCAGAATGGATGGCCAAATATAGAGACTCCTTGTTTGGAGCCTCATCTTGTATCATCTTCCTCTTCCTATCCAAAGTGATCTTGAGCCATGACTTGGTGTTGATTACTTTGGATGTAGTCTCTAGTGTATCTATAAAAAACATCTTTCTCCTAATAGGGATCAAGACCTTCGAATATGAGGAGAAAAGATTTCCTAGGATAGGGGAAATGAATATTTGAGGCTTACTAATTTTCTCATCCAACTCTGTGGATTCACTTTTTCTTCTCCTACCATCTCCAAGGTCAACTACCTATATCTAAGGACTACTTGTTAAGAGTAGTGTCACCCTTATAGGTGAGAGTGGACTTCTTTGAGATTGTAGAGCTAGTGGAACTATGGTGTCCTTTGGTTCTATTTTCTTCTTCTTTTTAGCTTTTTCCTTTGTCCTAATCATAGATACTAAACTATCTTGACAAATTTTGTCCAATGGGATGTTCTTATTAGGGGTTGATCACCTCTACTAGCTAGTAGAGCTAGTCCTTGAGCAAGAGATGGAATTTTTCCTAAAGTACCACTAGGGATCATGGTCCACTCAACCCTCTTCCTAGTCCTCTTGTAGATTCTTGTCATCATTACATCTAGGTCCTCTATGACCTCTCCAATTGGTTTAGATCTTATAGGGGTATTTCTTAATGTAGTCAAGTAAACTATGTTGTATATATTCTTACCATCATCTTTAAACCCCTCCACATCTATGTTCACTTTTTATAACCTAATTATATCTACTATCAATCTTACAAAAGCATGATCACAATTTTCAAATTCATCTTTACAATTAGTCTAGTAGTCTTGAATTGTGCTAACATGCTTTATCACACTCCAAATCTATAGGACATCTTTAACATATTTGTTGGGGTTGAAAATAGGTCTAAAGACCTTGTACATATCCAACTCATACTCTTTCTTGAAAGCCTTCATCACATTTTTAGCATTAGACCAAGTGTTACAACTGCATGCTCCAATCTTTATAGGGAATTCATACCCTTTCTTCTTTAGACTCCTGCTCAAGACATTCACTTATAGAGCTTGTCGGATGATCTTGACCAACACTATCATGTTGTTTAGATATCTTGGTAGCTTTAGAGGAAAATTCTCAAAGGTTTCAAGATGTAGGTAAGAAAAAAATGAAAATTGGACAAAATAACAACCAAATTGACTTATGGTGACCATGACTTCAGGGGAGAATCTCCATCCTAGGCACCCTTGAAATTCCCTTCAAATTCTCATAGTAAACATGTCATTCAATCTTTCATATTCTACGTAGCTATTTTGCATCTAAAGGAAAGAATATAATTTATATGACTTAACATCATCTAGGAAATCATCCAGATGTGGGAGGCAGACCATAATTCCAAAGAAGCTAGCATATATATTAGAAAAGAAGACATATAGAATGAATTGTAAAACTTGGCCACACGGAGGGATTTGGACAAAATCTATCTTACCTCCTATGCCTATCAGTATACTATTAAGAGATTTTTGGAAGATTGGTTGGAATCATGAATGCTAATGATATTCCTATGGGGGAGTAATGTTGGAAGATTGGAATATTGGTTTTATGACAATATGTTACATTCATGACTGAGTTTGTCATTGATGTCAACATAGCATGCTTGATGTCTTTTGAGATATTTGACAGAACAATAGAAAGATTAAGTTGGTACAAGCGAATAGTTGAGCATGATAACCTCCCAAGGTTATGGGAGATACTTTGGAGTATCTAGTATATGCAGTTAATATTAGAAATATAAAGAATAAATCTAGAAGAGGTTATGTATGTTTTGGTAATGTCTATTTTGAGATAGAGTTTATCTCTTAGAATATTTGATATCGTGAGGATCAAGGTTGAGGAGATGAAGAAGACATGTTGAGGATGATGTGACTATGCTTGCTCATCATAATATTGTGTCTATAGAAAGTTATTCAAATTGCAAAGTGGAAGTTTAAGGTTATCACTAAGTGTAACTTGTTCTTAACATTGTCCTATAATAATTAATTGAGGACTAATAGCTAACTCAAGGAATTATTTTATGGACTTAATATAAAGGAAGGACATTCCCATTATCATGGCGTTGATTGAATGAATTGTGAATGCTCATAAAGCAATAGAGAATGTGGAAAGTGAAGCTGAGTAGAGAAGTGTAGAAGTGAAGGAAACTTCATTGCTAAGGTTTTTTTGAGTGATCTGAGGTTTGATATTTGGATCTGAGGTTCATGACCTAGTCTACAAGGTCTAACAATGATTGATCTAGTTGATAGGACATAAGAAAGGACAAAGGAAAGAAGAAGACAATAGTAAATTACTTGTTTGAGTAGTGAGCTCTTCTTATACTTGAAATTGCATGTTTGGGGAGTGAGCTCTTCTTGCATACATTATACCACAACTCCTAATAGGGTTGGCACAACTCCTAACAAGGTTGGAATTTCCTAATAGGGATTCAAAGTCTCCTAATAGGGACTCATTATACTAAATGTTGTAATAGACTCCTAATAGGGTCCATCCTCTAACAAGGAATATTTATATTAGTACATCATCTTTTGGGGATCATTCCCATAGAGGTTTTCTCTCCAATCAAGGGTTTCCCTAGTCAACATATCTAGTGTACTTTTCTATGTGCATATTTGTATAGTTTTTGTTTACTTTCATTGAATGATTAAGTTTGTTTAAAGTAGATAAATGTTTTAATTGTTAGATAACTGATTCACACCCCCCCCCCCAAAGTTATCTTGGTTGACTATTGATTGTAATAAGTACTACTATGATGTTATGATACATTCATGACTGATTTTTTCATTGATGTCAACATAGAATGTTTGATATTTACATAGCAAGTTTTCTATGCTATCAAATAGAAGAATAGTTGAAAGATCAAGTTGGTATGAATGGCTAGTTGAGCATCATAACCACTCAAGGTTATAGGAGATACTTATGAGTATTTTGTATATGCAGTTAATGTCATAAGTAGAAATGATAAGTCTAGAAGAAGTTATGTAAGTTTTGGTGATGTATATTCTAAGATAGAATTTATATAGGCATGTTCTAGTAAACTTGTTATATCTCTTAGCAGAGCTGATATCTTGAGGATTGACATTAAGGATATTAAGAAGACATGTTGGTGATAACATCACTAAGCTCGCTCATCATAGTATTGCATGTATAGAAAGTATTCAAGTTACAAGGAAGAAGATGTGTGTTATCACTAAGTGTAACATGTTCTTAATGTGGTCCTATAACAATTAATTGAGAAGGACTAATAGCCAACTCAGGGAATTGTTTTATGGACTTGATATAAATGAGGACATTTTCCTTTATCATGGTATCAAAAGAATGTAATGTGAATCTTTGTAATCAATAGAGAGTGAAAAATTTGAAGTTGAGCAAAATAGTATAGAAATGAAGGAAACTTCATTGCTGAGGTTTTGCTAAGGGATCTAAGGTTTGGTGTTTGGATCCAAGGTTTGTGATCTAGTCTACAAGGTCTAATAGTGATTGATATAGTTGACAAGATAGAGGAAAGGATAGAGGAAAGAATAAGATAATAGTAAATTACTTGCTTGAGCAGTGAGCTCTTCTTGTAGTTGAAATTGCATGTTTGGGTAGTAGGTTCATCTTGCATACATTATACCACAACTCCTAATAGGGTTGGAATCTCCTAACAAGCATTCAAAGTCTCCTAATAGGGACTCATTGTATTAAATTTTTTAATAGACTCCTAATAGGGTCCATCCTCTTACAAGGAATATTTATATTAGTACATCATCTTGTTGGCATCATTCCCATCGGTATGTATTTTCCATTGATCAAGGGTTTCCCTAGTCAACATATCTCATGTAATTGTCTATGTGCACTTTACTATGGTTGATGTTTACTTTGGTTGAATGGTTAAGTTTGTTTAAAGAAGTTAAATGTTTTAATTGTTAGTTAACTAATTCACTCCCCTCCCACTCTTAGTTATCTTGGTGGACTATTGTTTCTAACAATTTGTATCAGAGCATCAGGTGCTTGAAGAAAAAGTTTAATAGCTTTGGGAGATCCATGGTGAATATGTTCATGAAACATAGTCAGATGTCCAATGGAACAAACTATGATAGTTGTAAAGAAAAGATGAAGACACATTTGTTGTGTACGAGTCTAGGATATTAGATCTTGATGAAATCATTGAAGAAAAGGATGTGGAAATTTTCACCAAAGCAAAAAGAGATGTTTTCATTTGTGACATGAGAGCTAGAGAAGCACCATTGAATGCACTTCCTGAAATTGAGTACAATAAGGTAAAATCACTTGTTACTTTACATTTTATTTGGAAATTTTTAGAAAATAGTTTTGAAGGTGATGCACATTCTAAGAAGTTGAGGCTACAAAGTTGGATTTGTGTTTTTCAAGATGCTAAGATGATGGAAGATGAATATATAAGAACATATATAGGTAGGATATCAAAAATTAATATAGGTATTAAATCTCAAGGAGGAACCAAAGAAGATGATGAGGTTATATGGAAAATATGAAGACACTAATACCACCATTCAAGTCAGCAATTTAGATGATACAATTTTTGGTATCATGTACCAAAGATTTCACAAAGGAGACATTACTTGGAAGACTTGAAGCAATTGAGAATAAACTTAGATAGTCTTGAGAATTGACAAAAATATATTTAGCTTTCAACACCTTAAATATTCAACCTAACTTATCAAGGATTACAAGTGCTAGAGGAGATTTTGCTAGCAACAATAGATCTGAGGAAGATAGAAAGATTGAAGAAGTAGTAGCCCTTCTGGTAACAATAAAAAAGGAGGTAATATAATATTTAAGTGTTGGACTTGTGATGAATATGATCATTATGCATCTAAATATCCTAAAAGGGAGGAAAAGTATAAGGGAACTTACAAGCATAGAAAAGATAGAGAATGTATGTATGCAAATGAAGATGATGATTCTGATGAACAAGCATTAAGTGCAAGTGATGATGAAATTGGATTTGTGGAAATTAAAGAAGAAATTCTGGAGAAGGTAGCTTTGGTATCACAGGTTGAGAAGAAATATAATTGGATAATTGATAGTTATTATTCACATCATATGATTGGTGACATAAACAAATTTGGGATGGAGGAATTTTCAAAGTTGTAAACAATGCAGCATGCCAAGTAAAAGGTATTGGATGTATAACTCTTGATGGTAAAACCAATATTGAGCATATAGTTTGTTGATGATTTAAAGCACAATTTTTTGAGTGTTGGACAACTAGTAGACAAATGTTATCAGTTGCAATTCACAAAAAAGACATGCATGATCAAATATAAAGATGGAAAGGTAATTGGAATAGGAACTAAATCTAGAGATAATGTATTTCAGTTAAATCCTATTGAAATGACATGTTTGGTTACAAAGGTAGATGACAGTTGGTTATGACATAAGAGATACTACCATATAAACTTTGATAGTATTGTGAGGACTAGTAAAGTGTTTTCTATTAGAGATTTGCCAGAGATTGTAAAGCCTACTAACATAATTTGCAAGGAGTGTGTTTTGGCAAAGCATAATAGAACTTATTTTCTCAACAAGAAGTTTTCTACTATAGCAAAGTTGGAGATTGTACACACAGATCTCAGTGGTCCTACAAAGAATAGAGGATTCTATGGTGAAAGGTATTTTAAGATTCTAGTTGATGAATTTTCTAGAATGATGTGGGTTGCATTTCTTAAAGAGAAATCTGAGCCATTTGACAAGTTTAAGATATTTAAGAATAGAGCTGAGAATAAATCCAGTATGAAGGTTAAATGTTTAAGATCAGATAGAGGATGAGAATTTACTTTGAATGAGTTTAACATGTTTTGCGAAGAAAATGGAATTAAAAGATAGCTATTAACTCCAAGAACCCCTAAATAGAATGGTATTGCAAAGAGAAGAAATAGGTCTATTATTAAAGTAGCTAGAGCTATGTTAGTAGAGAATGATGTAACTAAGACATTTTGGAGAGAAGCCATGAATACAACCTTATACACTATGAATAGAGTGCAAGTTAGGAAAGACACAAACAAGACTTCTTATGAATTGTGGTTTGGCCACTCACCTACAATTAAATATTTTAAAATATTTGGAAGTAAGTGTTACATAAAGAGAGATGATGACATTGGTAAGTTTGATGCTAGAAGTGATGAAGGTATGTTTCTTGGTTATTTATTGAAAATCAAGGCTTATAAATGTTATAATTAGAGAACTAAGACTATTATGGAAAGTGCAAATATGAGAATTGATGAGAAATTTAGCATTCAAGAGAAAATAGTTGACTATAATTCAAATGATGATGATGTTACTAATCCAAGAAATGTTGAGTTATTTCTTGAGACTAACATTGATTTGTGGAATGAAGGAGAGTCAAGGGAGGAATAGAGCTTGGAACCTTTAGTAGAACCAAAAGTTGAGATAACAACTCCTACTTAAAGAAATAACATGATAAAGAATCACCCATCCAAATGGATCATTGAAAGCAAGGACAAAGGTGTGATTACAAGTAGAGTCAATGTTTGATATCTCAAGTTGAACCTAAGAATGTAGATGAAGCATGAAAAGATGACTACTAGAAACAAGCTATGAAAGATGAATTGGATTAGATAGAAAAGAATGAGACATGGGATCTGGTCCCTAGACCAACAAACAAGAATGTGATAAGAACCAAATCAGTATTTAGGAACAAGATGAATGAGAAAGGAGAAGTTGTAAGAAACAAAGCAAGATTGGTATGTAAAGGATACTCATAACAAGAAGGAATAGATTATGAGGATACTTATGCTCCAGTACCTAGAATAGAAGTTGTAAGATTATTCTTAGCCTATGTAGGATGGAAGAGATTCAAAGTATATTAGATGGATGTCAAGTTAGCATTTCTAAATGGAGAATTTAAAGAAGAGGTATACATTGAGCAGTTTGAAGGATTTTCATTGATGGATGACAAGGACATAATATGTAGACTAAGGAAAGGATTGTATGGATTGATGCAATCACCCAGAACTTGGTATGCAAGGTTGGACAAACATTTGACTATTTTTGGAAAGAAACTAATGATGGTTTGATGATTTTCATAATATTTGTTGATGAAATCATATTTGAAAGAAATGATGAAGAAAGTAAGAAGTTTACGGAAGAGATGAAGAAAAAATTTGAAATGAGTATGATAGGAGAGATGAAATACTTCCTAGGATTGTAGATTGTATAGAATAAAGAAGGAATCTTTATTTCTTAGACTAATTACTTAAAGGATTTACTGAATAGGCTTGGTTTAGAAACATGTAAACCTGTTGGAACAACCATGGTAACTAGACAAAAGTTATCTACAAAGGATGAGACATCTACTATTGAGCAGAAGAAGTACAGATCTATGATTAGAGGATCGCAATATCTAACTCACACAAGGCTAGATATAGCAAATGCAATTGGAATTATTGCAAGATTCTAGGCTAATCCTAGAGAAGCACATTATGTAGAAATGAAAAGGATATTTAGATATCTAAAGGGAAAATCTGAGTTTGGATTATGGTATGACAAATCTAATGATTTTACTCTAAGTTCTTATACTAATGCAGATTGGGTAGACAGTATGGATGATAGAAAAAGTACCAATGGAGGAGCTTTATTTCTTGGAGGAAGATTGGTTTCTTAGTTAAGAAAAAAACAAGGTTGTACATCTCAAAGTGCAACAAAAGAAAAGTATGTTATAGCAGCAAATAATTGCAATCAAGTTATTTGGATGAAGCAGATAATGAAAGATATAAGGATAGAGAGTAGTCAACATATTTTTATATATTGTGACAACACAAGAATAGTAAATATGTCTAAGAATCCAATTTTACATTCAAGGACTAAGCATATTTCTATTAAGTATCATATGTTGAGAGAAAAAGTTGCAAAAAAGGAAATCAGATTGGAGTATGTGAGTACTAAAGAGAAAATTGTAGATATATTCACTAAGCCTCTTCCCAAAGAGACTTTTGAGTATTTGTGAGGTATTCTTGGGGTTGAGTTTCTTCCTACATCAAAGTAGAAGATGCAAGAGTGCATTAGTCCATGGTAATAGAGCACCATTGTTTGTCTAGACTAGATGTTGATGCTTCCTATATGGGGGAGTATCTATGATGGATAGAGTCATCTAGGACTCTTATTGATGTTGGTGATATTATTTTGAATAGTGTCTCTTGACACTCAAGCTAAGAAAATATTAGTTATTGCAGAGTTTGATGCAGAGAGTTGGTTATCTTTGACATTGATGCCAATCGGGGAGAAGTTTGGCATGAAAAACATTATGCTAAAGAGGAGAAGTTTGAGTATACAGAATGATAGTTTGTTATAAGAGTGCATTGAGGTATACCAATGGGGGAGTATTATTGAAGAGGATTTGAAGATGAATAGTCTTTTGTTGATATTCTTGGAACTAGGTGTTTTTCATCTATGTTTCCATCAATGCCAAAGGGGGAGATTGTTGAGAGATTATTGGAAGATTGGTTGGAAGCATGAATGTTGACGATATTCCTATGGGGGAGTACTACTATGATGATATGTTACATTCATGATTGAGTTTATTATTGATGTCAACATAGCATGTTTGATATTTACATAGCAAGTTTTTTATGGTATCTGACAAAAGAACAACAAAAAGATCAAGTTAGTACAAATAGCTAGTTGAGCATGATAAAAACTAGAGGTTATGGGAAATACCTCTAAGTATCTAGTATATGCATTAATGTTAGAATAAAAAAGGATAAGTCTAGAAGAAGTTATGTAAGTTTTGGTGCTATTTGTTCTAAGATAGATTTTATAGAGGCATGTTCTAGTAAACTTGTTATATCTCTTAGCAAAGTTGATATCTTGAGTATCAAGGTCGAGGACATGGAGAAGACATGTTGGAGATGATGTGGCTAAACTCACTCATCATAATATTGTGTTTATGGAAAGTTATTCAAGTTACAAGGTAGAAGATGTGTGTTATCACTAAGTGTAACATGTTCTTAATGTGGTCCTATAATAATTAATTGAGAGACTAATAGCCGACTCATGGAATTTTTTTATGGACTTGATATAAATGAAAGACATTTTCCTTTATCATGGCATCGAAGAAATGTAATGTGAATATTTGATGAGCAACAAAGAATGTGGAATGTGAAGTTGAGAAGAACAATGTGAAAGTGAAGAAAACTTCATTGTTGAGGTTTTGTTGAGTGATTTGAGGTTTGGTATTTGGATCCAAGGTTCATAACCTAGTCTATAAGGTCTAATATTGATTGTTTTGGTTGACAAGACAAAGGAAAGGATAGAGAAAAGAAGAAGATAATAGTAAATTAGTTGCTTGAGTAGTGAACTCTTCTTGTAGTTGAAATTGCATGTTTGGGCAATCGGTTCATCTTGCATACATTATACCACAACTCCTAACAGGGTTGGAAAACTCCTGACAAGGTTGGAATTTCTTAATAGGGATTCAAAGTCTCCTAATAGGGACTTATTGTACTAAATGTTGTAATAGACTCCTAATAGGGTCCATTCTGTAACAAGGAATATTTATATTAGTATATCATCTTGTGGGCATCATTCCCACTAGGGTTTTCCCTTTGATCAATGGTTTCCCTACTCAAAGTATCTGTTGTAATTGTCTATGTGCACTTTACTATGGTTGCTATTTACTTTGGTTGAATGGTTAAGTTTGTTTAAAGAAGATAAATGCTTTAATTTTTGGATAATTGATTCACACCCCTCCCCTTCCCCCCCCCCCTCAGTTATCTTGGTGGAATATTATTTCTAATATATACTACATAAAACTTGAATTAGAAAGAAGTATAGTTCAACAAAATTTAGGGCTTCTAGTTCACCTCTCAATTTGTCTAGAAGAATCAAAATTTCAATTATCTCTAGCTTGAGGTTGGATCCAAACAAGGTTTTGGGGACTTTTCTCTTGTCAATTTGTAGCTTTTGGAAGTATGTCTACATGAAATCCTTCCTCTAGATCATCTTCTTCACTAAGAATTCTGAAATGGCCTCACTAAAAGTTAGGTCAAAAAACTCCTCCCATTATAGCACACAAAAATAATTAACCATCATTTTTCTATCAATTGAAATCAATATGGTGTCATTGGGTAGAACTATTTTCTTTATTTCAAGATTGTAATGATGGATAATTCATAAATGAGCTCTAGGGCTTGAACCACAACTGAGAAACTAGTGACTTCAGGAAAACTACATCTTTGAAGCTTCTCAGTGATAGGATGGATGTATTTGGCTTTTACCCTCTTTTGGAAATCTACCATATCATAGAATTGGAGGGATGCATCTGTGAAGATCTACAGTTGAGATTTGATCCCTATCAAACCATCAAAACTCACAAACTTAGTGGTCATAGTGCACAAATAGGATTTTCAATCAAAAGGTGAATAAGAAAGCAAACTTCTACAAAATTAGCTTTCAATAGCTATGTGCCCTAATAAAAATGAGGAATTAAGGAAGCAAAGTAGCTTATTCAACTTTTTATGTTTTTTCATATAAGGACCTTGATTCATCGGTTAAACTTCATAACTCATGCCACATATTGAAAATTTAAGGAAATATCTATTAAAATTAAATGTGAAGGTTCAACGGATATTTAAAAGTCTTTTCATTATTTTGTTCTAGTTGCAATTGTAACTTTGAATTAACTCTATACTTAATTTTCCATTTTCCTTTTTGTTTTCGAGAAGGGCTTCTAGAGTACTCTGACAATGAAAATCCATTGAGTGAGATCCTAATCACATCTCCTTTCTGCAATAGTTTATTTCATTCCAATATTATCCTAACATGCACTAGATTCAACATTGGAGTTAAATTTTCCTCGTTAACTTTCTTTTTCTGCATAGTTGGAAAATTGTATTCATGGGATGAGAACCTGCCAAGAAGGCATTTTTTGTTTTTCAACTAACACATTTTTATTAGTTGAATATATAATAAATCCATTTCTAATTATTTAGGATTCTTAATTGAGGTATATATATTGACTCAAATGTCACTTAGCATCTCACATTTCACTTATCTATGTGTTGCAAAAAATCATCTTTATGGGTTGAAAGCTAGTCAAAGAGAAGAAAAACTGACGTTTTTTGCCAAGGCTTCATATTTGAGTGCCATTGAATATAGCTTGTGCCTAGGAGTTTGATTTCATATTAAAATATTAATTTACTTAAGAATCCATGATTCTTTTAATATCTTTAAGTTAGATGCATCTCCAATTGAACTCCTACAAAAAACCACCTTCATGGGTTGAAAACGCGCCAAGGAGAAGGGAACATGAGATTTTCTACCCATGTCTTATTTTATTGGTCATCAATATAACATGAAGCACTTCACTCGACTATCAATTCTTGTTGAACTCATAGTGATAGATTTTCACATTGCTAGTGTTTTAAAGATATGTAAATTTTATAGAACTATCAAGAGCATGGGAATGAAGCAGTGAGCATGATTCATCTGACATGAGTGAAAAATGATCTTTATCAGATTGGGTACTATACCTACTTGATAAATTACAAGACAACAAAAAAAACCCACCTGGTTTTGAAAATAAAGATGGCATTTTGATAAAATCCAATAAAGACTACCTAGCCTTTAGGTATCTAGACTTAGACTCAAACATTCATGGGACAAAAAATGACTTCAACTAAAACTCATAGAACTCACTTTTGCCAATAATAAGGATAAAAAAGTGGAGCAATAGATTTATTGGCAAGAATAGAAAAAATATATGACCTAGTGTTAAGGATGGTTAAGAATCATGTTGGAGAATATCTTTTTAGGGTTACACCAGAGGTGATTAGAGAAGTTTTTAGGTTAAACCCCAAACACACAGTGCATGAGAAGATTGATTCGGAGGGTCTACTAGCTAGGTATGATGCTCAAATTGTATACCTAAGGAAAGGGTTAGGGCAATAACACTTTGTAAAGATATGTTAGTTTCCATTGGTGATAACAAATACCTCAAAGCTACTATTAAGAAATTATTTCAATCCTAGCACACATGCACTGTACTTTTTCCTTTGTAGACTCTTTAGGATGGATGAGTAAGACCACATCCAAGGGTCTATAGCTTTCATCATTGATTAAACATTGTATTATGGTATGAGCTCAATTTTTGAATTTGCCACATATTTAGCAGAGGAAATCCACAATGGATTGATAGGTGTCAAAAAAGCCAAAGTAGGGAAACCTTTCTATTGGTATTCCATGTTGATGTACATATGTTTGTAGAAGGGTGTTTTTATTTTCTCCAAGGAGATGATATTGGAGTTAGAGAAGGATGGAGAAAAGTTACCTTTTTTGTTGTGGAGTGTCGATATGACTTGGAAAGTCACTAATGCTAGCTTCATGAGATTTGACAAATATTTTTCTTCCAAGTTGAGAATTTTATTAACTAGAGATAATCCTAGGATACATCAATCATTGCTAGAATTGATTAGCACAAAGATCATGCCACGGGATTGAAGGTAAGCCACAACTAGGGAATATCAACCCATACTCAGTCTAAAATATATTCAAAGTGTATGGTTTCTAAGGAAAACCTCATGTATTACCATATCAGGTGCCAATGAAAGTTGGGATTGCAGAATTCTTGTGGCAAGTAGGAGGATTAGGAGAAAAATAATTGATGGGAAAATACAAAGGTACATTCTTTCCTCTATTTACTGTAGTCTACAATTTTTTTTTTACTAAGAGAGGTTAGAGGCAATAATGAAAATTTTTGGACAAATATTAGATGGCCCAATCCCATCCTCATTTTATTGATCTTGGGGGTTTCTATGATATTTTCAAGGATAGTATTAAAGGTAAATCTTATGAACTTTTTAAAATTTTCATAAAGACATAATTAGGAATGAGTTTTCATTGTAAGAGATGGAAGTTAGGAAAGAAAAGTGGAAAGTATATAGCATAGTTCTTGATTTTATTAATGCTCAAGAGCCTAAGTATAATCCCCTAGCTGATATAAAATATTGGGGCAACAAAATTAATATTCTTATGAGTAATTTTTCTGGGTTCATGCAAACTCTAAATGAGAAGAATGCTATTTTAGCTCAAGCCTATCTAGACTAGGCTATTGAGATAGAAAAATGATTGGCTAGTAGAGCAATCATAAACCTAGGCTAGTACACACTATAGAAAAGGGCATGGTATATTGTGGAAAGAAGTGTACAACCTATACCTCTCTACAAGAGACATCTTTTAGAAATTCCACCTATTGTGCCTACTACAAAGATCCAAAAAATAGAACATTGCTCCTCATCCAAGGCTAACGAATATTCTGCTCCATAAACCCCCATATGTATAGATGATGAAGACTCCTTGAGGGAGCAAGTATAACATATGGGTGGCCAAGGGAACATTGTCATCACTACAAAAAAGGTAGAAGAGGGAGCACCTGTAGAACCCCTATGCCATCACTAGCTCTCACTATAGATGATTTCCAAAAAGTTTTGTTAATTCAAGGGCATTCATACAATTTTTATGGAGGAACAATATAGATAATTTTGAGGCAAGATGTAAGAAGATCAAGACAAAGAAACCTAATAGGCAGGACTTTGATATTGAAGAGGAGGTCAAGGGCAACCTCATCGAAGAGTTTGGATAGATAACTTGTGAAGGGGGAAGACAATTTCTAAAGGATTTAGGAATCATGATATTACCAGAATGGAGCATTGCTAATGCAATGGTCTTTGATGCAATCAAAAAGGAAAAAGAGACCTAGTTCAGAACTCAAGATGAGGTTTTCCAAGCCCATAAAGGGGTCAAATACAGTAATGATCACAAAGCCTTGGTCATGTGGTCTAGTCAAAAGAGAGAGAAGGCCATAATTTAGGAAGTCTCAAATTTTCAACATACAAGCAATCTCATGGTCTACAGAGTCGAAGAAGTAGACAGTGAAAATGTGGCCTTAATAAACAAGGAAATGGCTTACTTTGGTGTAGTTGTGGCAACCAAAGATTTGAAAAAAGTCTTGGAAATATATGCAAAAATTTGAAAAGGTTTTGAAATCCTATGATGAAAGAGGGACAAAGATATAGAAATTAGAAAGAAAGATTGCAAAAATGGAAATATAGTTTGGGAAAAGAAAGGTAGGTACACAATATGGCCCACTCAAAATTTGCCCCCCTCCCCTAGCACCACCTTTAACACCATTCCAATTTTATAAATCCCAAGTACTCCTCAAGAACCACAACTTTATTCAGTGGAGGATCTTGAAGATGAAAAAGAAAAAAATGCGGTCACTACATGTGGAATTAGGTATCAAACATGAAGACAAAATTAGGGATACAATTTTGTATCTAGTGGACAAGGTAGGTTGGCCTCTATCTTACATGGAATTATCAATTTTAGTAGAGATATGGAATGAATCAAGATAAAAAATGAATCAACCTTGAGGCCTATTTTAACCAAATGAATTAGTAGGGATCATGCCATCACAACCCTTTGTTGTTTTATCATGGATTTTTCTAATGAGAAGATTGAAAAAGCCTTTGACCAATCCAATGATTTCCTAGCTTTTGATCACAAGAGGAACATGCTCCAAAAAAGAATAAATAATTGTTTTATAAAATATCTTGGTAAAAATTTTTATCTCTTTGCACATGCACTCAGAGGCATAGGTAAAATAAGAGAGAAATAAGAGTGGTAAAATGAGTTGAAGGAACTAATGAGCATTGGGTTAAATAAGGTAGTAAATAAGGAAAATTACATTTGGTTTTCTAGGACTAATGAGGAATTTGTTCAGGTACAAATTGTTTTTGACTCTTTCAAACAAGAATTTACTTAGATAAAAAGGATGAGAAATAATATCCTAAAGAAAGAACAAGAAATATTGAGCTTCAACTAGCCTAATGATGCACTTTTTAACAAGTGGATAGCTGATTATTCCCCAACAACATAGTTTTTGCAAATGGCAGTTGAAGGAGAAAATGTGGATAAATCAATTGCCACAAAAAAGGTGTAGTTAGTTGATACAGTAGTTCAAACAAAAGATATGGAAAAGAAGAAACCAACTATAATAGTAGACATGGCCACTCAAACTGATGATCTGGCAAAAAATTAACCAATTGTGATTAATATCTAGATTAAATAGCCTGACACTACACATTCAAGCCAAGTGGTCCCACGGCCTAGAGAATAGTAAATGGAGCAACAACAATCATCAGATACAAAAAATTTACAAGAAGTTGATACAATAGAACTGGCCCCACCATAAAAAAATTTTAATGACAAAGCTATTCTATAGTAAAAGGTAAATAAACAATAACTTAGGTCTTTTCTTAAGCAACCTTTTAATAATGACAATTTTGTCTTATGTAAACATTTTTTTTTCTAGGGAAAATTTTCCTTTTCCCTCTATGCCTAAAACTTTTTGTAACTCACACTATATAAGTGAGTTCCCAAGGCTAGAGGAGTGTTTGAAGTATATATAATTTTAGTGTTTTATGTTATATTATAGTCAGTCTAGTTTTTTGTGTCCATTAGGTGTTGTATTCAATTTCACAATTCTGAGAATAGAAATCAATCTTGAATGACAATTTTTTTGCATTTTTTGTGTTATTCTCGAGTTTACACCGGTGATGTATTATTTTCAAAGAATATTAATACAAAGAGGGAGTAATAAATATCTGCATCTCTAAATTTTATCTCCATTTTCATATGTTTTTTTATTTTGGGATTGAATGAGCAAAGTTCATCCAATTTAATATAGCTGGGATATGTTGTATATCAATTTATTGTTTCTTTTAATTGAAGTAATTAAGTAAATACTTCCATAAATTGATAGGGTTTCTAGGAATATGAGGGCAATATCATAAGAATAGTGTAGGATTAATAACTGATAAATTTAATTGCAAGTCAATTAAATAGATCTTTTTTTTACTAGTGTGACTCGGTATAGCAATGGATAAGGCACTGATCATCAATTCAAATGCAAATTGACAAGGTCATGTGGTTGCACAAAACACTTTTAAATCAAATGAATATTTACTTTCTATAATTATCAATCAAGCTATTGGTCATTACTTGTTTGTAATAGCTTTCCTATGAGCTATAGTTGGCTACTATAATCAAGGATTTTATTAGAAATCTAGAAGATTGATGACCTATTCTACTATAGGGGATAGATTTGAATAGAAGAGTGTGAGTGAAGGAATTTTGAAGATTATAAAATAACTAGTCATTTTCATCCCTAAGGCGCACCCACCTTGGCCATGTAGAGCCTAAAGTGTAGAGAGTCCTTGTACTCTATTAAAGTTGGTCTAGATCTAAGATGAACTCAGTTGAATATAATGATTAGCTAATCTTTAGATTGAGTTTTGTCTCCTACATCCTAGTAATGGGTATTTTATAGCTTGATATTTTTATAACACCAACATGACCAATCTCAAATGCAATGTTATTTTCTACTTAAGTGGACATTTCTACCTTCTACTCAAAGAAAGTAGCTTTTGCAAGTTCATATCCCAAGATAGTTATGGCTAGAATTGGTATAGCTAGTGCATGTTCTAGCGAGACTGTATTCATTGAAATGAATTGACTAGGCATCACTTGTGCTCTAGTAGGATAGGTTGGTAATATTGTAGTCTCTTGGGCTGGAACCATCAATCTTCCTCCATTAGGATTAGCTTGCTTGGTAAAGGTAATTGTTTCATCGAAAACCTTTTCTAATGTGTTGATGTTTGCAACAGGTAGCTTTGTAGAAAGATAGTAGTGAGATGGTTCATAACATTAAGATAAATTTGCATTGCAGCTTCAACTAGTATAGTATAGGGTGTTTCCAACTTGTGGTAAGCCATGTGAAAGCAATGATTGAAACATTAAATGGTCTCTACTGTATCTCTATTGATTGATATGAATTGATGATGTATCAAAGTTGGGTTGATGAATGTTTTAAATTGTTTGAGGAATAACTTTATTAAAGGTGGCCCAATTTTGGATATCTCCTAGTGGAAAATTCATGTACCAGTTAAAGGAAACCTCTCCCAATGAGTATGGTAATAAATGAAGGACCACATTCACCTATTGAACTTGCTTTCAATTGAATATTTCTTTAAATACTTTGATATGTCCTCAAGTGTTCATTTTTCTCCATAAATGAGCCTTGGGAAGAATTTCTTAGGATTCTTGGGAAGGTCATTAAGTGCACCTTGCAAGTTAATTGATGAATCTACTACATTTGCAAAAAAGGCCATCGATGTAGGATTTTGTGGAATGATGGGTGCAGGTTGGTTTAGAGGTGGAACTAGAGATGATAAAATTTGGATTGGAAGTGTTAGAATTATTGGTAGTCTTTTTTCACTAAATAGTATGAAATATATGTCACTATAATAAATTTCTACCCTCATTGGTGCACACAAATTAGTATGCACTAACTCTAGAATATTATTATTAAGTATGAGTCTTTCTTGAAAAAAACTTGAATTTTTCATCTTACCAAGACAATATTGTTTCCACAAAACATTATAAGGTTTATGCAAGTTTAATGAGCCTCCAACTCTTTTGGGTATGTGCAGGATCATGGGGTACCAAAAAGTGGTGATCTAAGAAATATGTAGTTTTGAAATGCCTCAAAGAATTTCAAAATCTATTCCAACTTTTTTCCCACCCATCCTAATACCCAAAAAAAAAAAAAAACCTTTATAAGGCCTACTATGTATTTCAATACCAACCCTACATGGTGAACTTTAAAAACATCCCCAAAATGTTTTTTGACTTGTTCTTATATGTTTTTTTACTTAAAACATGTAGCTGACGACTTTTTTTTAATCAAAATTTGATAAAATGAAAAGGGTTTCTTAAGAATGTTCTTAGCTTTCATAAATGTAAGGTTTGTCAAATTACAAGTTCAATAAGTAATTATTACTTATTTTCTAATGAAGTTACATATAAAGTGTTGATTGACACACAACTTGAAAAATATCTATAACTTTCAAATGGTAAAACATTATTGAAATCTAGAAGACGCATCACATTCTATGCTTCTTCTGCTATAAGAAAAAAATGAAAAATGAAGTTTTGTAGAGTTTTGAATTAGTTAAGGTGGTTAGACATGAGAATTTTTTAATTCCAAAAATACTATAATAGAAAATTCATAATTATTTATTTATTTAGATTAAAAATAATAGAAAATATCTATCACATCTAGGAATGAATCTACTTCTTATATCTAGAATATTATTAAAAAATATTATCATTTGATTTTGATTAAGGTGGTCACACATACATCTACTTATTTTTGTCTTGAAATTTTTGTACAATTGCATTGAAATTCAAATTTTTGAGCAATCAATTTTATTTTATTTTCATATAAGTCCTAGTAGTTTAGAAACGAAATTCAATGAGCATAGTTTGGTTGACCATGATCCTACACATGCCCTTTTCTTTCTACTAAATTTCACCATATTCTCAAAATTGACATGACCTAGCCTCTTATGCCACAACCACACATATTGATCCTTAGAAAACAAACATTTATCAATTTTTAGATGAACATAAAATAGTTTTTCTTTTGTTTGCATTCTAGTGCCAATCAAATTGCTATCTTCATCATAGATCTCACCTTTCCTATTTCAAAACTCCAACTTATGACCTGTATTGTTCAACTAAGAAAAAATAAACATGTTATATTCTAGTCCTTGTACCCAATATGCATCATGACATTTGATTTTATCATTTAATATCAATGATCCTCTACCTTTCACTAGGCATGGAACATCATTTCTTAATTTAATAGTTCAACCATCATATTTCTCAGGATCAGACTTACTAATTTCACAAGTCATGTGATATGAACAACCACTATTTATGATCCTTGTATCATTCTTACTAATATGTGAGATAAGGGATTTTTCATTCGTAGACCTTTCTCATCTTTAGTACTAGACTCAATGTGCTCTTCTTGAACAATATAGCATGATTTCTTTTCTATATCCTTGTAGTCCTTTTTCTTTTTGTACTTACAGTCCTTCTTATCATCTCTATCACACTTTCTATTTTTAAACATCTTGTAGCAATATGACCTACATCATTCAATTTAAAATATATCAAGGTAATTTACCTTTGAATTTACCTTTACCTCTTGCTAACCTCCTTCCAAACAATGCTTCAATGTCATCAATATCATCTTCTGATGCTGACTCACTTTTATCTTTACTTCTCTTTTTTGGGTCAAAGTGCAAACCTATGTCACCCTTTTGTAAAGGAAAAGACTAACAAAAGTATAACTCTTCAACTTCAATGATATTGAACTAATATTATTATTTAAAATTTGAAAATAAAATAAACTAATTAAAAGTGTAGAAATGGAAGAAGTTTACGATTATAATTTTTAATAATTATTTGGAATAGGAATTGATGTACTTTCCTAATTTTTATTGATGATTTTTTTGTTGCTAAGAAATGTTGAAAATTAGGGGTCTAGTTCCCACCACAAAACTATATGAAAATAAAATTATTTCCACTTGATCTTAGACTATGCTATAGATAACATATATAGCTAGTACAATCGAATATAAAAATTGGCTTTAGACCCATATTTTATCTTTTGTAATGATTCAAATTTCAAATCATCTAAAATTGATAGCTTTCATCTCCCACCACAATTTTCAAAACAAATCTATTCTAACCAAAAGAAAAATTATAGATTCTAGAAGAGGACTCTCTCCTCTAGAACATAATATATATATTTATTTCTTTTGATATTATTTAATATTTTTTCTTTCTCAAAATTGACATCTTTTTGAGTGTTAAAAAATGTGCCTATAGAATTTTTTTAATACAATATACTATATCTAATTAAAACACTATAAATTATATATGAGAGAATTCTTGACTTTGAGCTCTATAAAATAGTATTTATATGTTATTAAAAAAATATCATAAAATATAGTAAGAATTATTCAAACACTATGTTTCTAAAAATAATTTTATTTCTTTAGTAATTAGATACAAACTATTATAAAAACATGAATTTAATAGACATTTCTAATTGGAAAAGTGTGAGACCATATATAACTTAGCTAGAATAAATTTATCTTAGATTATATGTTTGAAAAAAATTTGCTTTTTTGATAGAAATACTCAAATTAATTTATTCTGATAAGTTAGCCTAAAAGGTGACACAACTTCGTATTTTTACCCTTCTTTCTTTGAAATACCAATGGTTAGTTAAGTCTTGGAAGAATTTTCAATTGTAGGAACACTATTATCAAAGTTACTGAATTCAAATATAGTGAATGTTGAGATAATGGGTGTTGCACACATTGCATAATATTTTTATATTGTATTATTCTATTTTATTATGCAATGTTGCACCTAGATGTGCATGGAACATGTAAAAATTCTCATGGGATGTACTTGATGAGTTGTATTGTAATATTGTGATAATATTTCATGTAATTATATAATATTTGAGAAAAGAATTAAATTTTCAATATTAAATATGGGGTCAATGGGTTATAGGTAGCACATGGTTTATGTAATACCACTTGGTGGTTTTCTGGGACTTGCTACTATATAAGAAGCCACAAAGGGTAATTTTTGGTGTGAGAAGAAGAAGGCAAAAAGAAAAGAATTAAGTGGGACAAAGCTTGACAAGTTAGCCAAGGGAGCATTTGTGAAGGTTGGACGCATGACATGGGATGTGTGGACTCATGCTTGTTCACAAAGATTTCTTGGTAGAAGCTATGGCATTAAAGGCTTCCATGGTTGTATTGCAATGGTTTTTTTACTAAATAATACATGGTGATGGATGCTTTTGGAGGCTAGGTTTTTTTCTCAATGAAGGTTTCCCAAGGTATATCTTGTGTCACATTTTTGTGGGTATTTTTTTTATTCTCTTTCATGTGGATTTCAATTTCATATTTATTTAAAATCTATTATAGGTTATGTGGAAATGGTTATATTCTTTCTTGCAAGTTTCCTTACAAGCGGTATCAGAGCTATGGTTTTATTGTTGTAACCCTAGATTGAATCCATGGGAATGCATGAGAGGATAAAAAAAAAGGAAAGATATCTAAGTTGTTTCTTATAGATCTAAGGGTTTTGGGTTTGTTGTTATAATGAGATATTGGTAGCTTTTGAGCATGTGAAATTGTTGGACAAATGGATTTTTTGTATATTTTATTTAAATGAAGTTTTTAGGGGGTGGCTCGTGGTAATGACCTCCTGAATAAAAATAGACCTCACTATTGGATCCAGATCAATGTTTCCATAAATTTTGATATATATTATGCCCTAGCTTGGCCATGTTCAAAGGAAATGAAAGAGTTTTTTAGTTTCAGCTCATGATGGTCATCAAATTTAATCCCATTGGAATTTTTGTCACAAAAGATAAATTTAAAAATATAGTGAAAATGGTTAAAAAGATGTCATAGTAAAATGGCCATACCTTTCTATTAGGATATTAGATTTTAGACTTCTTATAGGCATTGAAAAGTTAATTCAGAGCACTGCAATTTGTTGTAGGTTTGGTTTTGTGATTTTAAAATTGTGTTAGGTTTTAAGGGCTTGAAAGTTAGGTTTTTTTTAATTTTGAGCACAAATTAGGGCATGACTTAGGCATATGGAGTCAAATTTTGGACTTTGAGTAGCCAACGAAAAGCTTTTAGAGAGCTTTAAATATTGATTTAGATTTGGTGTAGGTTTGGCATGGTTTATTTAGTGATAAATTAATCTAAATAGTTTATGATATATATTAACTATGGTAGCATTATGAGTTTATGAATTTGTATATTTGGAGAATTAAGACTTGATGTCATTGTATACTCAGTTCATATTTCAAATCAGTCTCGTGATGATATGATTATCAATGTTTGGTTTAGATATGTATGATGACTTTTTGGGTCTACAATTTGTGTAGTGTTGTAAGTGGTCTATACTTATAGGTTGTATTTTTAGCTTGGTTATGGGTTGTCTTTTCCCATTGATCTTTCATTATTGATGCATATTCATATTGGTGGCTTGGATTTAGGTTTCTATTCCCTTAGTCACATAATTTTTAATTTTTTCTTCATATAGAAGGAATGAGATGTTGTTACTAGGTATAGTCATTGTGGAGGATTGTGGTTGACTATTTTATGCTGATAGGTTGGACACATTGAGAGTCAGATGCTCATTTCATAGATGTGATCATGGTACCTTAGATTTTGGCATGACATGATTGGATATATAGGTACATCCTTGATGTTTATTAGTTTGGATTCCTGATTTGGTTATGGTGGTATATCTTCTTGGTTGAGGATCATGGTTATTTGGTTTCTTTTAAGGAGCTCATGATGTACAGTTTGAGTTCTTTGATGGTTTGATGCTTTGGTTGATTTTTATGATTAGAGGATGGTTTTTTTTTCATCATGATGTCATGGATAGCTTGGATACATGGTTTAGTTGGATCTTGTGATAGTGATGAATTGGCAGTATAGGATTAGTTCCTAGTTTGGTTTATATCTTCTTAGGTTTGGAAATCTTGGTTTCACTTGGTACTGACACTTTGGTTGTGTGAGTGTAGCTTAAAGAATCTTCATGTAGGAGATGGATTTTATGATTCTTTGCTACCATGGTTGAGTGGGAGTTTTTGGGCATTGATACATTTATTGAGTGTTTGCAAATATTGGAGGTTTGTCTTAGATCATATTGTTGTAGAAGCACCTTTGACATTTGCATGGTGCACTTGGTTATCTTCATGGTGTGTGAAGATGGTTAGATCTTGAGGACTTGTGGGGTTCTTGGTTATCTTTATGGTGTGTGGAGATAGTTCTTCATGGTATGTGGAGATGGTTTTCTTCATGGCGTGTGGAGATGGTTGAATCTTGAGGACTAATGAGGTTTTTGGTAAAGGTGTGGTTTATGCTTTCATTTTTCATGTTATCCTTGGTGTTAGGATGGTTTCATTATTATTTCATGATATACTTTTGATATACATTTAGAGTTTTGACATGTTATAGAGTGTTCATATTAAGCATGTTATCTCTTGGGTTGAGATGGTTAGATCATATTGTCATGTTTATGTTCCTAAGGCCATGGTTGAAACTTTGACATTGATCTTAGTTTAGTTTCTTGGTATTGAGTACATTGATCATAAGTTGGATACTTCATGATATTGATATGTTTAATTTGGATTTAGAATGGATTGATTAGTTACAAGTGCTCATGGATACCTAGAGATGGTGGTGATACTAATTTTCTCTTGGATTAGAGAAGTATTTGTTGGAATAGTTGTTTGGGTTCAGAAGGAAGTTTGAGGGGCATTCACTTGATATGAACTTGAGAGGAGATTATTCTTAAATGAGTCTTGGTTGGAGACTTGGATATCTTGATGAACATTCTCATTCCCCACTCTTGGTCTACTCGGTGATTTTCTACTTAAGAGGTATACCCCATTGTTTCTCTCAGGTGCATTATGTTTATGCTTGTCTTTCATGGATATGGATCTTGAGCTATGGTACATGAGTTAGTTTTGGAGGGTTCATTTGAAAGGTGGATTAGCATTGGTTATCTCCATGTGCATATGTTGTTATGTTGGTTAAGTTTGGGAGATGGTTTTATATTGGGCATATTTTTTGGATTAGGAATGGTTTTTCCTTAATTTCAGAATGGTTTATGAGTTTGATCTTCTTATGAGAGGCTTAAATCCATGATTAATTATACAATATAGTTTGGGTGTTTTTTTGAATTCTTGGTTGGGGTTTTATGGAGGAGATCATACTTGCATAGTTTACATCTAGAGGTGTGTGTAGAAGGATGTGATAGACGTTATGATTTGCATGGTTTCACTTTGGTCTTAGTTATCTTCCTAGATGTTTGGTTTTTCTTACATGGGATTAGAGATTGGTTAGAGATTGTGATCACTATTTTGTATTTATGTATGTCATGTGAGAGATGACATGACCTTTATCTCTTTCCTCTATTGGTTGTGGAGACTTAGGAGACTATTGGAGATTTTTTATGAGATTTGTTCTTGCAAGATATTGGTTTATGTGTTGTGAATGTCCTTGAGACTACATGGATTCACTTCTTTGAGATGTTGTGAGTGAATTGGTTATAGATTTGACATTATCTTTTGCAACGGGCACTTCTTGGTATATATGTGGTAGGTATTGCTCTTGAGGTTTTTGATTACATGTTACATATTGGATATTTTGATAATGTGAGATTCACTTGGTATACCTTTGGAGGTATGGATAGTTGGATGGGTTGGGCACTTGTTGTGGGTGCTATTTCAGCTACGGATATTTTGACAACTAAAAATACATTTGATTACCTTTGGATCACATTTTTTGTTCTTGGAATTTTAGTTGGTACAATATTTTATTGTCTTCTAATGTGACAGGTTGGGTGGTTTTCTCTTTAGGTGCCTTATATGTATGTCCAATGGCAGTGGCATAATAGGAGGTGGCTTCATTCATGCTTGAGATGCTGGATACTTTGATTTTTCTTTGGATACCAGGATGAAGCACTTTGTGTACTTTGATCCATGATGGTGGATGTGCTAGGAGGGATTATTCCCTTGTTCATTTATGTGGCTACATATTAACTCTATGCAATGTATACAACAAGTGGAATATTGTTGAGATAATTGGTATTACACATTTTGTATAATATTATTATATTGTATTATTTTATTTTATTATGTAATGTTGCACCTAGATTGATGTGAAACGTGTAAAGATTCCCATGGGATGTACTTGATGAGTTGTATTGTAATATTTAGATAATATTTCATGTAATTATTTAATATTGGGGAAAAGAATTAAAGTTCCAATATTAAATATGGGGTCAATGGGTTAGGTAGCACATGATTTTAGCACATAGTTTATGTAATACCACTTGGTGGTTTTTTTGGACTTTTTATTATATAAATAGCCACAAGGGTAATTGTTGGTGTGAGAATAAGAAGGAAAAAAGGAAAGAGTCGATTGAGATAAGGCTTGAAAGGTTAGCCAAAGGAGCATTTTTGAAGGTTGGAAGCATGACATGGGATGTGTGGATTCATGCTTATTCAAATAGATTTCTTGGTAGTGGCTAACACATTGAAGGCCTCCATGATTGTATTGGAATAATTTTTTTGCTAAATAATACATGGTGATGGATGCTTTTGGAGCCAGGGTTTTTCTCCCAATGAGGGTTTCTCAAGGTATATCTTGTGTCACATTTTCGTGGGTATGTTCTTTATTCTCTTTCATGTGGATTTCAATTTCATATTTATTTCAAATCTATTATGGGTTATGTGGAAATGATTATATTCTTTCTTACAAGTTTCCTTTGTCAATTGACCAACTAAATCACCAAGAGTGAGATCATTACTAGGTATCACTCCAACTTCCTGAATTGCAAAACAAGTTATAGCATAGATAGGTTAGAGTGTTATGAGAACTTTACTTGTAACTTTAGTATCACTGATGACTCCTCCAACATTTTTAATTGCACTAACATTTTCCTTGATTCAGTTCAGATAATGCACACCAATTTTAGCTTCCTTGATTCTCATATCAATATATTTTACTCTTAGACTTTCTACTTCAGCTCTTAATGCATTTTGATCTGCAGCATGCACAAGTGCAAGTTTTTCCCACATCTCTTTAGTAGTAGTATAGTTCTTGATATCATCAAACTTGATGCCATTTAGGGAAAATAAAATCTCAATCATCAAACTATTATCCTCTCTCTTCTGAGCATTTGTTCAACATTTATAGGAGGGTAGGAGTAACATATGAATTGTCTAGTTGGTGTGTAGCATTTTCATCAATCAGAGATAGGTCCAACCTCATCCAATTTTTCCATAATGAGAAATTCTTGTTCATCTTTTGTACCTCTCTCTCATACATCTTCAGATATTTTTCTCAAGTTCCTTCTAACTTCTTCCTTCAAGTAGTTATCTCTAGTACCAATTTTCAGATAACTAAGGGGTGAAGTGGGTGAATAAGTTATATCTAGTTATCCTTTCTTATGTAGATCCATGATTTTCTCTATCTCTTCTTTTTGATCTCCTTTTGTCTAATTCATACACTCACACTTTTACTTTCCACTTCCTCCGATTGATCTTTTCACTTCTATTATGGTTGGTTCACCTTGTTCTTCTTCCTTCTTCTCCACCTTCAATAATTTTCACTTTCAGAAACAATCAACAACAAGAACCTGCTTGTTCATCCCTTTAAATAGTAAAATCTTCCTTCCTAGAATATTCCATATTTTACCACTTCATCACTATTGTAGATCTCATATTTATTATTTTTACTCACTCAAAAGTAGAACTTCCTTGAACATTATGCTCATCTCCATTTTGTTAAATATCCTTCATCAAACCTTCAAAAAAAAAAATTTAGCCATAGATTTCATAACCAATTTTGACTTTATCCTTTGAATTTATTGAACATTCTTCATTTCCATAAAATATCTACCTCATATTCAATCTTTATTAACTTATTCTTCCAGCTAATACTAAACAAACATTACATCTATACTCAGCCAATACATCATTCAATTAACACTAAAATTGAACTGTTCTTTTCATGCGACTCGGTGACAACTACAGTCACTCTATTAAGATTGTATTCCTTCTTTTACCTAGTTGCTTGATGACTACATGAACTTGATCACAACATTGCATGATTTTCAAATAATCAAATCAACATTATACTTCGATAGTAAAACTCATTCAAGTGGCCATTGAATACCATACATATCAATGCTCTAACTCAAAATACTTTCTTCAAACCCTCTTCATCAATCAAATGATTTAACACTCTACTAAATTAGCATAATATCTAACCAAGTAAGAATTAGCATCAGTGATAATCTAATGATTGATATGACTCTTTCATATTTATATATTAACAACATTACTAGTTGGGGATAACAAAAACCCCAGTGGGGATCAAACCCAAAAGGTTATGTCCTTACACATATAGAAACCTTGTAAAGACACAATAGGGGTTGTAAATAGATTTAGACACTCACATGGAGCTCATTAATCTATTACAATAAGGTCCAAATAATCCTAACTAGAAAATGATCCAATTACAATAAAGACAACAACCAAAAGAGTGAACACCAATTCACTATGGACAATAATCTACTAAAATAAATAAATTATTCCTATGTAATTATTTTTTTGTACAACATGATATTCCACTCATACCTCTTCAATAATTTCTTGTCTCTACCTATAATCCAAGCTCACAAAAAATAAAATAAAATTATATCATCCTTTCATTAGTACACATATTCACTCTCACATACTCAGACATATGAATTCACAAATGAATTCATTTTCTTATAGAGGAATCAAACACTTATTAGGTTGGCTCAAAATGAGACCTAATATCAAAATCAATTAAATCAACCAATGTGATTCCATAAATGTCATCTATAACACATATGAATACATTACAAGATAAAATCATAGATCAACCAAAAAATAATCATAACAATCCAAAAATGTTTTATGATTGATTCAACTAGGAAATTAATTCCTTTTCACTTTATAATGAGATAAATAAATTTCTTTTAGCTTTATATCAAGAAAAATCACTTCCAAACATATATAATCCTCAAGAAAATCTATAAATAGATGTGAATTTTTGTCTTCACGAATTATCCTAAATAAAAAATTTTAAAATGGGTTTAAGATAATGCAAGTTGACAAGGGCACCAAATAAAATTAACTAAACATCAAAGATAATCTTGGTCCCAAGAGAAAAGTGGCATGGGTATAGTACAATCAGGTCAACTTATAGAAGTATAGGTCAACCAACTCACCCTATACCAATATAAATTGAACAGATCAACTTATAGCTAGGTTATCTTGAGGTGAGAAAATTTTGTTGAAAATAGATTGATACAAGTATGATAATGTGTTTCAATCATTATTTTGTCACTGATGTCAAACCTACCACTTGCTGGTAAGATAATTACTTAGATGATTTGAGTACTATCATTTGTTTGATTCATTAAAGGGATTTGATCAACTAAGGTAACAATAGAACCTAGAGGAAAGGTTGGGTTATGATATGGAAAAGGAGTCCAAGGATAAGTTATGGCAGTGATATTATAGTACATTGATGGTCTACTTAAGGTTACAAAGGATGGATGCACTTATTAAGTTTAGAAGAACAAGTTCAACAAGTTGTGTTTACCAAGCTTAACAATCTGCATAGTAGGTGTTGAGAAAAGTTAGTGTAAGCCAGGCAAAAAATTAGTTGGAGCTAAGCAAAGTCAATTTTACTATAAGTCAAGTAATACAATGTAAGTAGAGTAAAGGTTCTAGTTGATGTTGAGCACCAGTAAACTTTAGTTCATGTCAAGTATTTTGATAGTGGATGTTGAGCAACATAGTATGCGTCGAGCATCAGAAGTAAGTTAATGTCATGTGTCAAAATTATGAGAAAGATCATGAATTCAATGAATCTAATCCAATAAGTTTGATTTCTTAGATTGTGTGAACCATGTGGAAGATAATCTTGATGAGTTGGTGACATGAAATTCAAGATAAATCATTTTGAGGTGAATTCAAAGAGGATTGAAGGATAATTTTCTATAAGGGAATGAAATGAAATGATGGATAGATTCATTGAATCTTACCTAATCTAACCTGATGCTAAAATGGATAAAGGAGGACGAATGAAAAAAGATCCTAATTTTTTATTTATAGAGATGGATGGTCAGAAGAAAAGGTTGTCATGTTCAAGAACATAAGAAAGACAAGGAGTCTAGGGTGTTGCTTCATTTAGTAACCTAAGAGAAGAGATTGTATTGGTAAAAAAAGTGAGAAGGCTTAAGTATTGTTGGAAATATTATGACAAGATAAGTTACTGAGAGGGGAGGGGTGAATTAGTAACTTCTAAAAGTTTTATCGCAATTACCAATTAATCCTTTATATGAATTATGATCTAACTACATCAATGAGAAACTAAAAACATTAAAGCATACACAACACTTTAACACAAGATTTGGTGACCCAAAAACCTTCCAAATAAAAAGTAAAAGTGGGGTGGGGATGATACCCACAAGCTTTAGTACTATAGTATAAAGTTGGCCTGTTAAGGCTTACCATGATCACTTCAATAATCTTCCCTATTAGGAGCAATAAGGACTGCTAGGTCCATATTACAAAAGGATTTACAAACATACAATGAAGTATGCACTCAATAAAGAGATTTACATAAGACTATTAGGTCCACCTTGTTAAAGGATTTGACTAATCCACCTATTTAGGATGAAATAGTAGCTGATCTCTAATCTACAACTTGGTTTGTTGAATGAGATTCCTCCGAGTGTACAAATCACCTTGTTGTGATAGATGAATCTTTGTTGCTCCTTATACTATTGTAGCCTTTGTAATTCACTCTTCTGCTCTTCTCTAATTATTACATTCCTTTTTCTTCAATGATTTGGATGTGATACAATACAGTAAATATATATCAATCCAATTACACATTTACAAAGTTAGCCACAATACATGTTTACACAAATATTGCAAAGTTAGCCAAATTGTAGAAACTTGGGCTCTAGAGACTGACTCGGTGAGGTTTTGATACTCGGAATCCACTGTCAATGCTTGACATCAGCATGCACTCATTAGAAGTAAAAGCTTAGTCCATACTGATCACTTCCAAGTAGTCTTGAACTCAATCAACACTAGTGACTTGGTGAATATTGTGAAACTTGACATATAAATTGAATCACTTATTCACACTACATAGCTCAGTAAACACTATCACCTCAATCTTTGTATAAACTGATTCTTATGGTTAACACTAGGTAGCTCGATTAATAGTAGACTTACATCACATCAACTATGAAATCGATAAGCATTGCACAACTTAGTTTGCACTAGTAAACTTGGCATACACTAAGATGCTTGGTTTACATTATTGTTCATCAACTCTATAGTAACTACTTAGTTCAAATTAAAATTTGTCCATAGGACTCAGTAGCAACTATAAGACTCAATAAAGATTGAAATTCTTGGTTAACACTATTAACTATACAATATACTCAGTATGAACCCACAATCTGAATAAGTGTATGTCAGTAATAAAAAATATGATTGGAATGTCAATAGTCACCCCCTTTGGCATTAGTGACAAAATTACTTATCAGTCAAAACTATATTATCGATCATCTTATGTCTCCAACTTAGTAGAGTATACTATTTTTGAGATTTTTAAAAATTGGTTTTTTAAAGGATCATTTTTGTACATGGTAAGGCTCCTCCATAGTATAATATATAGTATACTATACATCTGATATGTACATCTAAATACATCTTTGCTTTACACTCTTTCTACAATCTTTCCCCCTATCTTTTTACATCTTTCTCCCCCATTTTCTTTAAAAATTCTCCCCCTTTATAGCTTAGCTTCTTCTATAGTTTCACCCCCTTTTTGATGTTAATACCAAAGATTTATGCTTATATTTACATAGTAATGCCAAAATGAGACAAGAAGTCTAAATGTACCTTTATTATGAGTCCCAAAGTCTTGTCCCAATTCTCCTCCAAGACCCTACATGTGTGCAATGTAACCTATACTTCTATTGATAGTTCAACCATATCATTTGTGATAGAGAAATTATTATCATGGATGAGGGTTTTTGAATATGCAATATGCTTTTGCAGTGCATCCATGTTAGGGAGAATCATATTCTGGATATCTATCAATGTAGATCTAATTCTTGCATCTTCTTTGAGTAGTTCTGCTTACATATCTATTAGAAATTTGATTTTTTTGAAGTAAGAAAAGCTAGAAGTCGGGTCAAGCTACAATTGTTGTGCACTTTCCTTTAGATCTTCATCAATTTTAGACAATTTTTCCTTTATTTATTTTGTTAAAATTGATGTGTCACACAACTTACCAAAAAGTAATGACACATTAATACAAGAAGTTTCTAGAGAACCCAAAATAGTAGATAACTCTACTTGATGAATGACAATCTATTGAGAAATAAGTTCTAAGACCTTATTCTCAAACTTTTTCTTAGCTCTCTACAATATTTTATCCTGTCCATTTAGATCTTCATTGTATTTCTAAACTTCCTCTTCCAACTGATACAAACTTGGTTAAGAAGTGTTAACCTCTATACCTATAGCTTCTGCTAGAATGTTCTTGACATCTTGAATGATCTTGAACTCCTTATTCCTTTCTTCTCTTAGCCTTTGCTGCTTGGCTTTCTTTTTGTAGAAGTTCACCAAAGGTTTGTATCTAATTTGGAGTTAGATTAGAGGTGTCCCATTTTGGAATGGTACTCTACTCATCAAGATCTATATCTTCCTCCTTTTCTTTACTTTTACCCAAAAATTTTGTGCTCCATTGAGGCTTGGTCTCAATTGTCCTTAAACTTATTGCTCAGGTACTTGGAATGGAAACAATAGTTGAAATAATAGGACTCACTAAAAAAATTGATATTGCACTCATTATAGAAATACTAGTGGAAATAATACCTATTGTGGCCAAATTTGATGTAGAGTGTAGAACTTGTAGCTTGACAGATGAAGAGAATGGTACTTCAGTCAATGATGTGCTGAGCTGGATTGGTGCAAAGATTGATTGAATGTTGTTTGTAATGCTAGTCATAATCAATCTTACTAAGGTTTCCTCTGTGCTTGGTGTTATCAATTATTTTTTGGAGAGTGAGGAAGTGAGGCAATAACCATTGTAGCAATCTTAACTGGGTTAATTTCCTCAATATCTTGTGTACCTTCCTTGGTAGCCTCTTTCTCTTGTTCCTCTTCATAATCAATATTATCAAAATGAGTTACTTCTTCATCATCTTTCTCCTCATCTTTTCCTTTATCATCATCATCATCCCTGTCACTTATACTAACTAGAGAATCACTTAGTTTGTGAAGAAGATAGATATTCTTCCATGTATTTGTTGCATTATTTACAACATGCTCTATTTCATTGAACAAAATAAGACAAGTATTGAATCTTAAAGTCAAATTTTCTTCATTTTTCTTTGAATATTCTTTCACTTGCTTGTTAGTCAAATTTGGCATAAGTTTCCTCAAGGTCTACTCATGAATATCCTTTTCAATTTTCATTACTTGTTCCCATCTTGGCTTGATCTTATCCATTAAAGCATTGGGAATTTTCTAAGTGAGCTGATCCGGTGAGTACTTCCACTTATCCATCTTAGATATCAACATGTCTTCAATCTTCTTATGCTCATCAGCTATTCTAGTTTCATATTTTAATCCTTTAAAGTTTTTTATTCCAGATCTCGATTCCAACACTTTCATCCTCTCTCCAAATGTGGGTAGAGACCTCTTGAAAATCATGTCTCCCCCTTCTTTGTCTACTTTCTTCCTGGAGGATCTCCTAGTGAATACTACAGTGGTTGTCTTGGTAGGCTTAGTAATGATTACCTTTCACTTTTTCTTTAATGGCTCCTCTTCCTCTAATTCTTCATCCCCTGCTTCTTCATCTTCACCTTTTCCCTCAGTCAATAGGAGAGTGGAACTTGTTTTCAACTTGGCAATCTTTTTCTTACCTTTGTTAATTGCCTGAGGGAGCTTTATCTCAAGTTCTATTCTAGCTTTAGCCTCATCACATGTACCAAAATATGTAGCCTTGGGGTCAACTAGCTCATTTATTAGTGCTTCAATTATATCCTTTATTTTATCAATATTTACCTCATATCCTAAAGGTTTCACCCATGCAATTCTAGGCCTAACTACCTGAATGTATACCTTATCACTATTTACCATAAAAAAAACATCATCCTTATAATCCTCAACTAGTTTCTTGGGGATTTGATATATATTATTCATTTTCTCCATGAATGCATCAAAATAATTATCCATGATACTAGTATAATTTTCTCCCATCTCAGCAATGTATTCATTAATCTGATAGAGTACTAAAACATCTTTCCTCCAAACAATAGTACCTTTTGATGGAAAGAATTTCTGAGCATAAAAAAATCAACATGTCAATAGAGAGCCAAACTTACATGGATTTTTCTTTGATGTCTTGATGCTCTCCATGTTCTTGTTGAATTGATTCAATAGTAGCTTGTCAAGGTCAAGAGATAGGTTATTCCTAACTACCTTGTATGCCAAGTCAACTACTTCACACAACACACTATTCAAGCTCAAACTGTAGAGCTTGTGTGGAATAACATGAATACCGAACTTCAATTCCATGTTATTGACACTACTTATTTTCATTCTCCTACCATCCCACTTAGCTAGGGTTTTCTTCTCTAGTTTGACCTAATCTATTTCACTTGGAAATTTCATGGCATGTGAGGAATATGAATTAAACCTTTTGCTTTGAGATGTTGATGCTCAGGTTTCAACACACCATCAATGCATAACTACTTAAAAAATTCATCCATTTCTAGTGTACTGATATCTTGAATTGCACATTTAAAATGAGAATGGATATCATTGATCAACAATACCATGGGAGGGATTTGTGACTGTGCTCCACTCGAATCTAGGGTTTCAGCAACTGCAAGAGTGAGCTTAAAATCTAATGCCTTCCATTCTACACCACAAACCAACATGTTTGATCCTCATTTTTCCTTGCTACTAGTAGCTACCATATTCACTCGATAGGGTTTGAGAGAATTCAAAAAAATTTGATAGCAGTTTGCTCAAATTGCTTGAATGCTCTTGAAGATTGCTTTGCACAATTTGCTCAAAAATTAATGGTGGAAAAATGACTTCGATTTCATTCCTTTTATCAAATTTTCCCATAAATGCTTGGTACAAATGTTAGATCAAATTGATAGACTATCATCCACTTCTCTAGCATTGATTACTTAGTAGAGTCTTCCATCATTTAGTAGCCACATAAGACATAGTTACTCCTGACCTCACTCGGTAGAGTCTATGGCCTGATCTTACTCAGTAAGGAAGGTAACTGGGTAGTAACTAGTACCTTTTAATCGGTGATCCCTTTGGATCTTGAATGTTGATATGGATCTTTTTTCCTATCAACTAGAACTAATTTAGATGTCTTCTTTAGTAGCCTAGTTATAGTTCTCCTTTGAGAAATGAAGTGGAAATGGTGGAATCACCAATTCTTGAGTGACTTGATCATCATTGCTCAGACTTACATTCTTGTTAGACTTTGGAGCCAATTGTTTTCTCATTTTCCTTTTGATTTTATTGGCTCTTGCCTTCTTTTCATCATTAATTCTTTTAGTATTTTTACACTTCTTGGCAAGACGACCAAGTTCTATAAAAATGAAACATCTTTTGGTAGTATCTCTTTTCCTCATGTCATACTTTACACAATTCATTCCAATGTGTCCAAATTCTCCATTGTAATGACATCTGCACCAAGTGTTATGGTCCCAACCAAATATAACTTTCACAATTTGTTCTACTATATTCAATATCTTGGTTTTGCATTCTAATTACTTGTGCCGATGCTTCTTACATTTATGACATTTGCCTCCAAATCTTGGTTTCTCTTTGCATTCATTTGCTCTATGACCATGTTGATTACAATTGTCGCATTTTCCTTTGAATTTCTCTTTCCCATCGCTCCAACATTTATTTGAATTATGACCTATCTTACCATAGTGATCGCAAGTAGGTTTATTATTTTGAGCTCCTTGCTTGGATATTTCACCTTCTTTTGTATATCCAATTCCTACTTTTCCTTTTTGTCTGAAGTGACTTTGCTTATTCAACTGATTCATGTCTACTTGGGATTTCAACATTATTTCATTGGTTTGCCTTTCAATTTTTAGATTATTTTGCAATCTTTCATTTTTTATTTTAGGTTTATGATTTCTTCATTTGCATTTGAAAGCTAATCAATGAAGTATGCTTGCTGAAAGGGTAGGTGTTGAATTTTATTATTCTTTCCTTCTATCTCTTCTCTTATCTTGTTTTTCTCTTCCATGACTTCACACAATCTTATTAACTCAATTTCTTCCTCTCTTCTTAGTTTTCTTACTTCTTCTCGAAGAGTACTATTCTTTTCCAATAGTTCTTTGATTGCTTCATCTAAATTTCTTGAAAGGATGTCTTCAATTCTTTATTCAATATACAATGAATCATTCATCTGGGTTGCAAGATCTTTTCTTATTTTCATGGATTGAGAGAGTTGTTTTTTTGCTTTCTTAAGTTTTCCAATGGCTAATTCCAAATCTAGCTTCTCATTGTCAATAGCCTTGTCAAGTCTAAATACCTCCATTGCCTTTGATCTTTGCTCAAGCTATTAAACATTTCTCTAAAAATCACAATGCTTTGATACCAATTGTTGGAAATATTATGACAAGCTAAGTTATTGAGAGGGGAGGGGTGAATCAATAACTTCTAAAACTTTTATCTTGATTAGCAATTAATCCTTTATATGAATTATGATCTAACTGCATGCATGAAAAACTAAAAATATGAAAGCATACATAACACTTTAACACAAGATTTGGTGACCTAGAAACCTTCCAAATTGAAAGTAAAACTAGGGTGGGGATGATACCCACAAGCTTTAGTACTACAATACAAAGTTGCCCTGTTAAGGCTTACAATGATCACTTTTGATGATTTTCCCTTTTAGTAGCAATAAGGACTACTATGTCCACCTTGCAAAAGGATTTACAAACATACAATGAAGTATGTACATGGTAAAGTGATGTAGGAGCATCCAGTGGTGTAAGGAAAATCCTGTATCACCCAAAAATATGCTTTATGTAGTTTCTATTTAATGTGTTTTCATTTATAGATACCCATTTGGGTCAAATAAAGGTTCCAACTCTCATAGATCCACTATTAGTTTTCTAGGTTAGAGTTTTTGAGCACCTTGGGATATGTGAAAATGCAAAAAATGAGTTACTTTGTAATTGAGCCAAAATTATGATGATTTAGAGGGTTTAAGTTTGAGGGATGATTATACTTGTAATTTAAAGCACTCTAGAAAAAGAATCAAGTCAAAAGGCTTTACGATTAGAAAGTTATTGCAGTTTTAATTTTCTTGGAGACCTCTTAAGAGTGCTTCAAAGTCAGATTTGAGGTACTAAATGGCCTTGTACGAGCCTTAAAAATGGGGGACAAGTGAATTTGGTCCATAGGCCTATAGAACGCTTTGAGAGATTTTTGAAAATGTAAATTGTTCATTAATTGGAGTCCTAGCTCAAAAGTTATGCCTCTTGGAAGTTGGGTTACCATTTTTGGATTCTTGTAATTTTACACCAACTTCTAACCTGACTTCTGGAAGCTTCTGGTTTGGCAATTGATGTCAACTAGAATACTATAGAATGTATTCCTAACCCTTAACCATTTGGGTCTTATTTAAGGACACTTTTGGCATTGTAAAGGAAGTTCTTAGTGGAGTTAGAGAGAAGGTACTGTGTGGAGGATTTTTTTCTCCAGAATCATACCATTGTAAGCCCATAGGGCATTTTTCATTGATAATAATATTTCCCTTTTCCTATGTGTTCATTTTGGTCTTGGGTTGTGTCTCCATCAAGTGGTATTAGAGCTAGTTTTCTTAACTGTGTAGACAAAGCGCCAACTGTGAGGTAGTTTTCACTAGGGCTATGTGGTTGTGGGTTTGAGACAACACGATGCCTCCACAAAGAGAATGTGGTGGAAGGGCTGGAGTTGTTACTCCTAACGTTAGAGCCCTCTAGAGACAAGTTCAAGCATTTTAGGAGGAGATCCGTAGAGGATTGAATGTTGCCACAGGCAACAAAAGTGAGGAAGAAAATGAAGAAGAAGAAGAAAATATTGGATAGGAAGGGGAAGATAATGATGAAGTCCTAAATTAGGTAGAGGAAATGCCTTTTAGGGCCATTTCTAAGCTTGTAAAAAGACCTAAAATTAATTTGGATATGTTTTCAAGAAATCTAAACCCAGATGAGTTGATCGACTAGATCAATGAACTAAAGGAGTATTTTTAGTATGAGGATATTAGGGACCCAGATAAGGTTAAGTTTGTGAAGGCAAAAATGAAAGGTCATGCCAAAATTTGGTGGCAAGAGATTCAGCTAGTAATAAATAGAAGAGGAAAGGAGAAAATTGCAAGATGGGATCACATGGTGGACAAACTAAGGAAGCAGTTCATTCTTGTTGATTACAAGCTTGATTTGTTCAAGAAAATGCAAGGATTAAAGAAAGTAAGAAAATCTATCCAATACTATATGAAGGAATTTTATCAACTTATTATTAGGGTACGGCATGTAGAAGAAAATAAGGATAAGGTTGCCCATTACCTCAGTGGGTTACGACCTAGCATTCAATAGGAGTTAAGTCTGGTTAGAATGACTAGCATTGAAGAGGCATACCAATTTGCCCTACAAGTTGAAGAGAAGCTAAATAAAATGTTTGAAGGAAGGCAAAGAGGGTGCAGTCAAGGAGGAAGGGGTGGCAATAGGTCATTGGGAGGCCAAAATGAGACCTAAAAAAAATGAAGATGTGGGTACTAGCAGGAACCAAAGGAACGAGGGTTTCAACTACTCTTGTGATCAAAACTTTGGAGATCAGAGTGGTAAAGGTAGAGGACATGGACAAGGAATAGGAAGAGGAGGATTCTGTGGTACCTATTTTCATTGAAATGAAGAAGGTCATTATGCCTTTGAATGCCCTCAATGACAAGGAAGGACAGATAGGAGAGCTGATGGTCAAGAAAGGGTTGCTCATGTGGATGAGGATGCACAGTCATCACATTTAGTGGATGCAAAAAGAGGAGAGGTTCTAGTAAATGAAAGGGTCTTATTAAGTGATGAAACTAAACTTGGACAAAGGAGGAGTTTGTTTCATACTAGGTGCAAGTGCAAGGATAAGTGTTGTGATGTGCTTGTTGATGGTGGAAGCACTGACAACTTGGTGTCTGAGGAGATGGTCTCTAAGCTAAAGCTCAAGAGGGAGAAATACCCCCAAACCTATCAAATTTCTTGGCTGAAGGATGATCATAAGGTCTTGGTTAGTGAACAATGTTTGGTAAAGTTCAAGATTGGGAGTTACCATGATGAAGTTCTTTGTGGCATTATTCCAATGGATGTTTGTCATTTATTGCTGGGAAGATTGTGGCAATTTGATAGACATCCTATACATGGTGGTCATGCAAATACATACTCTCTAACAAAGGATGAAGTTCACCACAAATTGAATCCCTTGATAAAGGAAGGTGAAAAGGTATGCAGTAGTGTTAGGATAAGTCTTGTTGATGGAAGAAATTTTTTGGATGGTATGAAACATCAAGATATGTGTTATGCTTTGATTCCTAGGAAAGATAAGGAAGGTAGTAGTGAAATTGCACCTAAATTTTTAGGCCTATTAAGTGAGTATGGAGATGTCATCTCTAATAATGTTTTGGAAGGGCTGCCACCAGTAAGGCAGCTTAGTCATCAGATAGATTTAATCCCTATATCTAGTTTTCCTAACAAGGTTGCTCATAGGATGACTCCTACTATTGAGGAAGGGTTTGATCCAATAGAGCCTGAGTCCATGTGTAGTACCTTTAGTACTAGCACCAAAGGAGGATGGAGAATGGAGACTGTACACAAAATCTCAAGCTATAAATAGAATAACCATCAAGTATTGGTTCCCTTTGCCAAGAATGGATGATCTTATGGACTGCTTGAGTGGAGCTCAGTACTTCACAAAGATAGACCTCAAGAGTGGCTATCACCAAATACAAATGCGAGAGGGAGATGAGTGGAAGACTACATTTAATACCAAGAAGGGTCTATATGAGTGGTTAGTCATGCCCTTTGGACTAGCCAACGTGCCAAACACCTTCTTGCGACTTATGAATGAGGTACTAAAGAAATTCTTGTGAAAATTTGTTACTTTCTATTTGGATGATATTTTAATTTTCAA
The DNA here is from genome assembly GCA_028749045.1 of Cupressus sempervirens. NCBI lineage: Eukaryota > Viridiplantae > Streptophyta > Pinopsida > Cupressales > Cupressaceae > Cupressus > Cupressus sempervirens. The sequence goes on along the minus strand of CM053789.1, from coordinate 508,730,605 downwards.
GAAGACTTTGGATGAAAATTTATTGCACATTCATAGGGTCCTTGAAAGGTTGAGGGAAGAGAAAATGTTGATTAATTTGAAGAAGTGTAGCTTTGTAAAAAAAGAGTTAGTCTACTTGGGATTTGTTGTGTCATCTGAGGGTCTCAAAATAGTTCCAGAGAAGGTAAAAGCCATCTTGGAATGGCCTACTCCGAGATATGCCACTAAGGTGAGATCATTTCATGGTCTGGTTAGTTTTTATAAGAAGTTCATTAAGAAATTTAGTGGCATATGTACACCCCTGAATGAAACAATAAGGGGGGATAGGAAAGAGTTCAAGTGGACTACAGTAGTTGCAAGGATTTTTGAACTATTGAAGAATAAGGTGATATAACAACCCATGTTGGCACTTCTTGATTTTAGTAAAGTGTTCCAGGTAGATTGTGATGCTAGTGGCAATGTTAGTGGGGTTGTATTGAGCCAAGAAGTTAAGCCTATTGCATATTTTTAATGAAAAATTAAATGATGCAAAGAAGAAGTATTCTATTTATGATCAGGAGTTCTATGCAATCATTCAGGCCTTAAAAAAATGGAGGCATTATTTATTTCCAAAAGAATTTCTCTTGTATACTGATCGCTAAGCATTGTAGTACCTAACTATCCAAGGAAAATTGAACCAAAGACATTCAAAGTGGGTAGAATTCATGTAGAGCTATACATTTGTGTTGAAACATAGAAGTGGAAGGTCTAATTGGGTTGTAGATGCATTAAGTAGGAGATAGTTGTCACTGGTAGTAATGCAGGTTGAAGTGGTTGAGTTTGAAGAACTCAAGAATCTATACCCTGAGGATCCTAATTTTGTTGAAGCATGGAAGGCTTGTAAAGAACCTATTACTATAGACAGAACTAGGTGGCTAGATTATTTGATTTAGGATGGTATGTTTTTCAAGGGTAGCCAATCATGCATTCCAAGGAGGTCCATGAGGGAAAACTTGATCAAATAGAAGCACGGTAGGGGGATGGTAGGACACTTTGGTTGAGATAAGACCATTGCCATTCTTAGAGAACATTATTTTTTGCCTCAAATGTCACAAGATGTGAAGAAGTTTATGTAGAGTTGTCAAGTATGTTAAGCAACCAAAGAATTTAGTCACAATACTAGACTTTATCAGCCATTGCATGTTCTATTAAAGCCATGGGAGGACATATGTATGGATTTTGTTCTTGGATTGCCAAGGACACAAAGGGGAAATGACTCAATATTTGTGGTAGTTAACAGGCTCTCCAAGATGGCACATTTCATTCCATGCCACAAGACACATGATGTTGTATATATTGTAGATTTTTTTTTAGAGAGGTCGTGAGACTACATGGTCTTCCAGAGAGTATGTTTCTGATAGAGATACTAAATTTTTGGGGTATTTCTGAAGAACTTTGTGGAAGAAGTTGAGGATGGAATTGAAGTTGAGTTCTACACATCATCTACAGATTGATGGACAAACATAAGTGATAAATGGAAGTCTGGGCAATTTGCTACGGTGTTTAGTGGGAGATAAGCCCAAGGGATGAGATTTGATTCTACCACAAGAAGAATTTTCTTACAATAATTCTATAAATAGGAGTATTGGTAGATCACCATTCCAAATTGTATATGGAAGTAGCCCAAGGACTACACCAGAATTAGGAAAGATGGAGCAAGGGGAGAGGACAAGTGCCAAGGTAGAAGAATTTGATAAACATGTCAAGAGCCTACATGAGGAAGTCCATGCACACATTACCAAGATGAATCAATAATATAAAGCTAGGGCAGATCAAAGGAGGAAACATAAGGAATTCCAAGTAGGGGATCTAGTTATGGTACACTTACAAAAGGAACAGTTTCCAATGGGCACTTACAACAAGCTAAAGATAAAGAAATTTGGCCCCTACAAAATTTTGAAAAAACATGACTCGAGAAATGCATATGAGGTGGAGTTGCTAGATGGGATTCACATTTCTCCTATCTTCAACATTGCAAACTTAAGAGAATATTATGATGACGGTGCAGATGAGGGGTTGATGCTGGAACCATGTCCAATTCCTACTTCTAAGAAGGAGGAGATAGAAGAGATTCTGGATAGTCGAGTGGGCAAGAGTGCCAAAAATAGGTAGTATGAAGAGTACCTAGTGAAGTGGAAAGGATGACCAATAGAAGACTTAACTTGGATATCAGCAGCAGAGGTTGCCCATTTGGGTTTTCCTCTACAATAAAGTGATAGGGTCAATTTTCAATCTACCCTAGGTGTCTGATGTAGGAACATCTAGTGGTGTAAGGGCAATCCTATATCACCCAAAAATACTCTTAGAGATAGTTTTTTTTTAATGTGTTTTCATTTCTAGATACCCATTTAGGTCAAATAAAGGTTCCAACTCTCACAGTTCCACTATTAGTTTTCTGGGTTAGAGTTTTTGAGCACCTTGGGATACATAAAAATGCAAAAAATGAGCTACTTTGTAATTGAGAAAAAATTATGATGAGTTAGAGGGTGTGAGTTGCAAGGATGATTATTCCTATAATTTAAAGCACCCCAAAAAAAGAATCAGGTCAAAAGGCTTTACGATTAGAAAGTTATTGCAGTTTTAATTTTCCTAGAGACCTCCTAATAACACTTCAAAGTCATATTTGAGTCACTAAAAAGCCTTGTATGGGCCTGAAAAATGGGGGACAAGTAAATTTGGTCCATAGGGCTATAGATCACTTCGAGAGATTTCCAAAAATGTAAATGGTTCATCAATTGGAGTCCCAATTCAAAAATTATGCCTCCTGGAAGTTGGGCTACCATTTCTGGATTCTTCTAATTTTACACCAACTTCTAACGTGACTTCTAGAACCTTCTACTTTGGCAGTTGATGCCAACTAGAAAACCCTAAATCATTTGGGGCTTATTTAAGAACACTTCTGGCATTGTAAAGGAAGTTCTCAGTGGAGTTAGAGAGAAGATACTATGTGCAAGATTTCTTTCTCCAGAATCATACCATTGTAAGTCTATAGGGCATTTTTTATTGATAATAATATTACCCTTTTGCTATGTGTTCATTTTGGTCTTGGGTTGTGTCTCCATCATAAAGAGATTTACACAAGACTATTATGTCTACCTTGTTAAAGGATTTGATTGATCCACCTATTTAGGATGAAACCATAGCTAATCTTTGATCTACAACTTAGTTTGTTGAATGAGATTCCTCTGAGTGTACAAATCACCTTTCTATGATAGATGGATCTTTGCTGCTCCTTATACTATTGTAGTCTTTTTAATTGCTCACCTTCTCTTCTCTGAGGATTACATTCCTTTTTCTTCAATGATTTTGATGTGATACAATGTATTACATATATATCATCGAATTACACAATTACAAAGTCGACCACAATACAAGCTTACACAAATATTACAAAGTCGGCCAAAGTGTAGAAACTTGGGCTCTAAAGACTTACACGGAGAGGTTTTGATACTTCGCATCCATTGCCAATGCTTGGCATTATCATGCAATTGGTAGACATAGAAGCTTAGTCCATACTTATCACTTCCAAGTATTCTTGAACTCAGTCTACACTAGTGTCTCGATGAATACTGTGAAACTTAGTATATAAACTAAATCACTTGATTTACACTACATAGCTCCGTAAACACTATTGCCTCTAGCTTGGTATAAACTAAGTCTCTTGGTTAACACTAAATAGCTTAGTTAACACTAGACTCACATCACATATCATCATTTAGCATTTAAAATGTATGCATCTAGTATAGTTTCTTTTACAACTTCTTAAGCTTGTTTGCATTATACATTTAGAGTAAATTTGCACATTCATATAGCTTAACTGCATTCAAATCCTTCGTTCTTAGAGGGTTTGGTTTCCTATGCCTTAAATCTGAGGATATTAATTAGGCAAAATCCTTCTAGATAGAAGGCGACAGGTCACTCTGTTGGACCTCTTGGATAAACAACTCAATGTTTACTCCAGGATAATTCTGCAGGTAATGACCATGTCAAAGTGTCTGTGAGGTTCAAAGGCCCACAATTCATAGGTACATTTCTCCAAGGAGGATGATAACTGGAAAAGTCACCCACATAATCAACCTCTACACATTGAGGTTATGATCCATCAAACATGTGTTCGTCGGGTACTCATTGATAATGGCATTGGCCTAAATATTATCTCTGCTACTCTTCTTAGACAATTGAATTATTTTGAGGACTCTATTTATCCTTGACAAAAGATCATGATCAAAGCATATGACGAAGTGGAATGAAAGTCTCTAGGTCTTGTGGTTTTACCCATTCACATTAGTCCTATAGAAAGGGATATCACCTATCAGGTGATTGACATTCCCTTGGCTTACAACATTCTGTTAGGATGGCCATGGATACATGAGATGTGTCCTGTACCATCCACATACCACCAATGCATCAAGTTCCCATTTCATGGCTCTGAAGTTACTATTCCTGCCACTACTAGCTATACTTGCAATATGCTCAAGGCTACTAAAACTTTTGTCCCTACTAACCGTGAGTCCATTGATTATCATGACAATAAGCTGAAACAAATCAAAAAATCATTCAAACTGAAAGAAATTGGCATGGGAGAGTACCACATTGAACCAGTGCTCTCATTAACATCTCTCCTAGAGTCTCCTCAACATTATGGGAGACCTTCAGAGGCAGGGAAGTCATTCTTGCTGACACCTTAGACCAAATATAATGGCACTTTTTTCAAGGCTATAGTTCCCTTAGAAAATGAAAGTGAAAATAGAACCATTTTTGCATGGCTTTACAAAGAAGGGGCTCTAGTGGACCTAACAGAGCAAGCTTGAGAAATCACTCCTAAGAAATAAGGGCCTGGTCTTAGGCTTATGAAGCATTTTGGTTACAAGGGAACTGGCCCTATTGGGTGCAATAACAATGGCCTAATTGATCCTATCAAAGAAAGAGCTCAAAGCAACCGTGATACAATTGGCCTAGGATTTAAGAAGGTTCCTTTTCATTTGGGACCAAATAAGTTCATACCAACACCTGTGAGTTCATCTAAAAATGAGTCACAAGCTGAGACAGATACTCAAGAGGAAGAATCTGATGATGAGGATTCCTATCCTCATCCTATCCCTTATGATCTCCCTAAATTCTTTGCTAAGCCAGATGACTTTGCGCCACATGTTAGCACTGTGGATTATACTAGTGACTCTTTTGAGGACAATACTGATAAACTCAAATATCATTCAGAAAAGGGAGAATCTAGTTGGTAATGTTGTGTTGAGTATTTGTGTAAGAACCCATAGGATGAAGGTGACTATGTCCCTATCACTGTTGGGGAGTTCTATAATCTCTCACCATGTAGCATTGATTCTAAGGAATATGACTTTGACTCTCTTTTAGAAGCGACTACTAATAAAGACATTGACAAAGTTCATGTCTATGAAAACCAAATCGAAGTGGGTGAAATGTCTAGAGTTAGGTCACATGGGTCAGATCCAACTAGTGTCCTAGAGTCGTCAATTACTAATGTTTGTACTCTGAGGCATTTGAACACACCTGTGGATGAGGTTATCATAGGTCTCAAATTATTGGTCCAAGCACTTAATGACTATACTATGAACGCAATTGAACCAACCACTACTCTCTCACTCACACATCTTGAGCTTATAGACTAGAACCCCAATGCATCTAGTGAAGTCCCCATGTTCTAGAATGACTATGCTCTTGCATGTTACCTAAACGCTATTGAACTTGTAACAGTTTCCACCAATGAGAAAAGTGTCAACATGACTAAGGCTGACATCGAATAGCTCAGTCATACAATTAAAAAGAAAAAATGCAAAAGGTCTGATGGTGAAAACCATGTTGTGGCTCAAAACTAAAAAAAAAGTAAAAAAAAAAAAAAAAGACGTATCCAAGGGTGAAAACCAATCTGAGGCACCCATGGATGAGATATTTGATGTACTTCCCAATCACTTCTAGGAGAGATCATCAGTGTTGATAGAGCCAATGTGGCCAATTAACTTGGGCATAGAACAACATCCTCATATGATACATCTAGCACAGTCGTTGTCACCTGAAGAAAAGGAAGGATTCATTACCTTTTAAAAGAAAAGAAAATAAATTTTGCTTGGACATACTCTAACATGCCAGGATTGGATCATGATCTTATCATGCATCACTTTTCCATACCACCAGGCATCAAACCAGTTAAATAGAAGCTTCAAAAAATGCATCCTCACATTGCATTACTCGTCAAAGTAGAATTGGACAAACTTCTAAAAGTTGGTTTCATCTGTGCGATTGATTATGCTGAATGGATAGCCAATATTGTTCCAATTTCCAAGCACAATAAATCTATCAAGGTTTGTACCAACTTTCATGATCTTAACTTGGCATGTCCTAAAGATGACTTTCAGCTCCCTAATATTGATATGATTATCGACATGATAGCTGGCTATGAGATGTACTCACTTATGGATGGTTTTTCTAGAATCAATTAGATTAAAATTGTGCTAGAAGATTAGGATAAAATGGCTTTCACATGTGCATGGGGAACCTTTTGTTGGAATGTGATGCCATTTGGTTTGAAGAACGCTGGTGTCACATATCAGCAAGTTATTGCTACAATTTTGCATGACATGATGCATAGAACCATGGAGGACTACATTGATGATACCTTGGTCAAAAGTGCTAAACGCAATACTCATCTACAAGATTTGGGGCCCATCCTAGATCGTATGGAAAAATTCAGTCTTCAACACAATCCTAAGAAATGCACATTTGGTGTCACATCAGGGAAGTTGCTAAGATACATTTTTTCTACAAAAGGAATTGAGGTAGATCTAGAGAAAGTACAAGTAGTAATGGACATGCCACCACCTTAGAACATCATCCAAATGAGAGGACTATAAGGAAGGCTCCAATCTATTCACAGGTTTATCTTACAATTAGCAGATAGATCACAACCCTTCACAAAGACCTTACATAAGGGTGTAAAATTTAGTTAGATCCAGGATTGTGAGCAAAGCTTAACACAGATCAAACAATATCTTGTCAATCTGCCAATCCTGATGCCTCCTATTCATGGGAAGCCTTTTTTTTTATACATCTGAGCAACTAAAACATCTCTAGGAACCCTTTTGGCTCAGGAAGACAATGACAACAAAGAAAGGTCTATTTACTACTCGAGCCGAACACTAGTCCCTTATGAGAAAAACTATAGCATTATTGAGAAAGCTTGCTTGATAGTTGTCTTTGCTTCCCAAAAGTTGAGACACTACATGCTTGCCCACACTACAAGGCTGGTGGCTAAAATAGACCCACTAAAGTACTTGCCCAGTAAGGTAGCTCTCACAGGAAGATTGGCTAAATGGGTTATGATGCTTAGTGAGTTTGACATTCAATACGTTGAATGAAAGGCTATAAAGGGATAGGCAATCGCAGATCAGCTGGTCGATGCACCAATACAGAGTCTTCTACCAATAAACATTAATTTCCCAAATGAGTCAATTCTGATACTAATGCACCACACATGAGTTATGTTCTTTGATGGATCCTTCACACAACAAGGATTAGGTGTTAGATTGCTCTTTATTACACCATAAAGATACTCACTGCTCAAAGCATACAAGATTCTATTTCCTTGAATAAACAACATTGCTGAATACAAGGCTTTGATCAATGGCATGAAAATTGTAGTTGAATGGAGAGTGGATCAGTTAGATATCTTTGGTGACTCTCAACTTGTCATCAACCAAGTTAATGATGTGTACCAAACAAAGGATGAGAAATTAATTCCTTACAAGTGCATGGTTGGTGACTTAAAGAAGTATTTTTCACACATCACCTTCCAACAATTTCCACAAGTAGATAATAAAGTGGCTGATGCCATGGCTACTCTGGCCTCCCTTCTACAAATGCCTAAAAATGATCTTCGACATGAGTTCTTGGTGAAAGCATTACACTACCTAGCCTATGATGCCCCTGATTCTAAGATGATCTATTCTATTATAGGAAAATAATCATCTCGCTACCATCACATTTATTCCTACCTTCACAATCAAACAATTCCAGAAGGTCTGACCTAGAATGAGAAACATTATCTAATCCATAATGCTTCACATTATGTCATTATTGTTGATGATCTGTATAGGAGAGGTCTCGACAGAAAACTCCTTAGGTGTTTAGAACATGAAGAGTCCAAACGTGCACTAATTGACGTTCATGAGGGCATTTGCAGAGCTCATTCTAATGGCATGAAACTAGCTCGCAAACTCCTTCGTGTTGGTTATTACTAGCCCAAAATGGAGCAAGAAGCTATCAAGTATGCTAAGTCCTACAAGTAGTGTTAGCTACATGGGAATCTGATTCATGCTCTAGCTAGAGAGTTGATTCCTTCTACTACAACATGGCCATTTCAACAATGGGCCTTTGACTTGGTGGGACAGATCCACCCAACCTCCTCTAATAGACATAAGTTCATTATCACAACTACAGATTATTTCACAAAGTGGGTAGAGGTAGTACCTCTCACAATTGTTGATGACAAAACTATAGCACTTTTCATCACAAACTACATCATCTATAGATAAGGTGTGCCGTCCTCAATCATTACTGACAATGGAGGACAATTCAAGAATAAAGACCTCAAGGAACTATGCAAGAAATTCAAAATCACACAACATTGGTCTTCCATTTATTACCCCCAGGGTAATGGCCAGGTTGAGGAATCCAATAAGGCGATCCTCAAAATTCTTCATCACACTGTTAGAAAATCAGGGAGAGACTAGCATCTCTAGATCAATCCAGCCCTTTGGGCATATAGGACAAGCATCATAACTCTAATGGGCATGACTCCCTTTGCATTGGTGTATGGTGGGGATGTCGTGCTTCCAATAGAGGTCAAGATTCCTACCTTGAAAATCTCTATGAAGGGCCTTATCACTGATGATGACTATAGCATAGCTCGGCTTCAAGAACTTGTGTTACTAGATGAACGACGACAAGTGGCATGTGATCATCTGCAAGCATATCAACAACGAATGGCAAGAAGCTACAATCAAAGGGTCAAGCCACTTGACTTCTAGCTGGGTGATCTTGTCCTGAGAGAGAACCCTAAGAATCAACAACAGCGAGTACAAAAAGGAAAGTTTGAACCAAACTAGCTCGGTCCTTACATCATTACTACAGTATATGGATTTGGCGCCTATTAGCTTTCCACAACCAAGGTAGAAGTGCTAAAAGAACCTATCAACACTCTCCACCTGAAGCACTTTTATAGTTGATCTAATGTCAGTAACAACTTTGGATATATCTATGTCCTAAAAAATCTAAAAATTGGAAAAAGTCCTAAAAAAATTGTTACCCTGGTGAAAACCTAGCAATGGGTGCCTTGGTAACACCAAAATAAGTGAAAAAAATAAATTTAAGAAAAAAAAAACAAAAAGTGCCATTGATGAAAACCTAGAAATAGGCATCATGGTAGCAAAAAAGAGAAATTTTTGCCAAGAAGGTGAAACCCTGGTAAATAGGTGCCTCTTGTTCTCAACGCTCCATCTTGTAGCACATCTTCTGGCTTTCTATACAATTGCTTTCATGCTTTTGCTTTCCTACTTTTCTTGCTTTTTGCTCATGTATCCATTGATTTAGTCTTGTTATGGCTCGAGGACATTCCCCTTTAGTGTCACTCTTTTTGAGATTCTCCTCATAGAATCTCCTTCACGACAATCACCAGTGCTCCTCACTGCATCTACCTATTGTCGCTAGTGTCACTATTTTTGAGATTCTCCTCATAGAATCTCCCTCACAATAGTCACCAGTGATCCTCACTATGTCTACCTACTATTGCTAGTGTCCCTCATTTTCAAACATTCTCCTCATAGAATCTCTTTTGCAATAGTCACCAGTCGTTTCAACTATGTCTACCTATTGTTGCTTGGGTCACGTCTCCAGCTTCCTTTATGAAAGATATTTCTTGCATCATTCACCAGTCATTCTGGTTGTGTTTGTCTATTGTTGTTTGGTCTTTCTTAGGTTCTTCAACATGAAGATTCCCCTTTGACCTCAGTCACCAATTGTTATGACCGTGTCTGCCTACTATCGTCACCTTATTGAAGAGATTCCTTTCAAACATTTTATGGACACCGACACTTGACATCAATCCCATGACAAATAATGATTTCAAAAATGACATACTTTTTTGGATATACTAAGCTTTGTCTTTGTTTTCTTTTGTTTTTCTTTATCATATCTCCTTGAGAAACTCAATGATGTCATCTTCGACTAGAGAAGCAATGACTGGGGGCATGATCTTTTCTTTGCTTTCTGTTTATGGTTTAGTTCCAATAGGTTGATATATTCCTATAAAAGGGGTGTCCACTATAAGAGCCTCCATCTCATATTGAATGGCCATGTGTAGCTCGACTCCTTTTATATGAATACATCAATAATGTTGGTTCTTCTCCTTGTTTGTTTGAGTGAACTCTTCATGCTATAGTAAATACTAACACTCATCCTGCTAAGTGAACGTATGGGTCACTACGAGTATACCTAGCACACTTCTATCTCAGGTTATGAACACAAGGGTCATTGTGAACAGAATAAATACTGATTACTTAGCATAAGACAGATCTCTCGTGTGTTTGGTGTATCTGTCATGCAAGCAACATTTAGGTCATCCTAGCATTTATGCTTTGATGCTTATGTTAACTTGCTATATTAAAAGGGACAAATGTTCTGATCATTTTGGCTTCTTGTGCCTTGAATTCTTACATTTAATCTTGACAAACCTATAATGTATGTTCTATTCATATTCCCATGATTGCAATGTCAGTGGGAATTGTATAACATACGAGCTTTGTTCTATGTTGAGTGATGATAAATCATCAAGGCTTGGAAACTAGATATAGGGTTGCATTTAACATCATTCTTGCATTACATGCTTCACTTGCATATGCACACAATTTGGTTGTGATTCTATTTCTCCCCTGTGTGTGGAAGGATCAGGGGCATCTTCATACATATCAAGTTTCTCCATAGCTACACAAGCATTTGGTTCGTCGATTCGCACTCCTCAATGGAATACCTATCACTGTCAAGAAAAAACACACAACACTACATGAGATGTCAGTCCATTTCCATATGCATTGCATCCATATACTCATAATATCTACTCTACATGCTCATAATCACATCATACCAAAGTAAAACATACATCTCATAATCATCATACTGACATCTCATGTACATCAAAGTAAAGAAAAATAGAAAATGACATGAACACAGGAATACTCAACTCAAAATCTCATATATATGTATATCTCAAAAGAATGGTTCAGTACAAAAATGGGCACTACTTGAGTGCTATTGATCAAAATGATAAAAAATGGTGCTAGCACACCAATCAATACATAGCCAGAGATCAAAATCAAGAGCCAAATGCATAGCATCTAACTCTGCCCTATGCTTTCACCTCTAGAATGAGTAGGAGTAGGAGCCGCAGGTGGAGGAGGAGGTGGTGGCATGTCAAGTCTACCAGGAGGTCATGCATCTCCTGACTCTTGCACATACTGTGAAAAGTATAAAACTTGGAGGGTCTCATCAAGCACCATTGTCAAATATGCAACAAAGTAGTAAGCCTCTCGAGCTGACTAAAGGTGGATCTCATGTTGTACAATCTCCAATCTCTGCTCAGTAGTCTCGGTGCACTCTCTCCACCAATCAATCTCTTATTGCCCCTCTACTAGCTGCGAGTCACAAATAGCTACCTATATCTGTAAATTCCCCAACTACTGGGAGGCTTGATGAATCTGCTCATGGTAGTTTCGTACTATGTCCTACACCCCAACTATCGATGTATCTGGCATATCCTCATCAAACATCTCAGATGCCTGCCATTGTGATGGTGCCTATTGTTGTGGTGGTGCCTGCTGCTGTGGTGGCACCTATTGCTGTGGAGCCTCCTACTGTGGGGTCTGCTCCTCTGTCCTCTACTCCGCTGCTGACCATGTCCTATCACACTACCCTTAGAACCTAAGTCTAATCCCATTTGCCATGGAAGAATCTACAATTGTTGTACCTAGTGCCAAACTTGTGGTTGCATCTGTGGCTGCTCCTATGGCTATGCCTATTGCTTTTGAGGCACCTGTCTTTGTACCTGACCTACCATCCCTAGTGGATCAGTAAATTACAAGAATCGATGGCTGATCAAATGCATCTAACAAGCAAGCATCATCCTTGCATTTTCTACCTCTAGAAGGTAGTCCCATTGCATTGTAGTGAGGTTGTACACATCTATCATGGATTAGCCTAGATCTAAATGTGGAGGCCACCTCCACTTTATGTCCCTCTATAGTTGAGCATAGGCGCAATACTCCTATGAGATATCTTGTGGTCGGTCGTACTGCTGCCACACCCATGAAATCGCAAATCTCTTTATGATTTGCATAGTCCTATGCAACAGTGGTCGCGAGCTAAACATCTAGGACAACTCTCTTTGAGTTTCATCCCAATCCTCCATCTCTCACCAGGGCTGCTATACAATGGAGACTAGGTCATCGAGACATGTCCTCCAGTGCTCTGTCTTACCCAGGAAGACCTGGTTAATGTGCCCTCAATTTTTGCAGATATATGGCTCCATCGGCTCTCGAGCATCCTCATGAATGGGCCTACATATGGGAAGATGCTACCATGCCCAGATCTACAACACATACACTCTGGTGGCCACAGTCTTCCTCTCATGGAATACTATCTCATCTATCTTGTGGAATAAGTGGGCTAGCATGCACTGAACCCATCCAAAAATCTTAGGTGCCTCTATCATCCTACAGAGCATGACACCCCACCCACACTCCAAACCATGTTGTCCTCTATCAGGACACAAGAAATAGCTCAAGAATATAGCTAGCATAGATTCTAGCTTGTGTGTCAGCCCATATGTATGCATTAGCTCATCCCAGCTGATGGCTCTACCTCACTGCAACGCTCTACCAAATACAACAGATAGTGCCTCTATACCTGCTCTGGGCATTGTATCATACACCACTCAAGCTCCGTGAAAGCGGATCCTCAATATCCACCATATGTCCTCTGGGGTGATGGTCATCTCCCCCATGAGCAGGTGAAAGGTGTTCATCTTCGAATGGAAATGCTTCACCAAAAGTGTGAGTAAGTCATGATTCACCATCATGGGTGGGGTCTAGCATAAAGAAGACAAACCCAATCGAGCAATATGTGCCTGATCCACATCATCAAGACTTTGCAACAACTCTCCATATGGTGGACCGTGTGATTTAAACAACATGTCATCAAAGACCTCCTACACACACACAAACAAAAAATGACAAGAAAATGATCAGTACCAGAATGAAATGGCGAAACAAAGCTAATAAAAATGCAAATTTTACATACAAAATTGAACATTTTAACTTCTGTTGTCACAGGTTCTCACATGAAGATCCTCATATCTCGAGCAAAGATATCAAAATCTCATGCGAAGTTTCCATCTTTCTCATGAAGAATCTCTTCGTTGTGCAAGAGACAAAGTTCTCATGCTTGAAGAAATTTTTCCTTCGCGTGAGAGGTGGGTATCTGCCGCATGAGAAATCTCACCAACACACATGAAGAAATAGCGCACCCTATTTCTTCATGTGAGAAGAGATTATCTTCGCACAAGAAAAGATAGTCTCGTGCGAAGACTGTTTGGACAACTCTAAAAACATCCTAAAAATGAAATAAATGACCTCGTAAAGTATGAAAGAAAAAGTACGAAGGTGAGAAATCAATGACTCATCAGTGGTCTGTAGTCTACTAGTCACCTATGTCTTCTTGAGCGCTCAAAAAGGTGATGTCTCATGTTCATTGCCATGTCTCTCTCAGAGCTCAATTCACTAAAAGACAAAAGCACAAATGAATTGAAAATGACCCCTTGGGCCCTTATATAGCTATTGACCTAATTTTTCAAAGTGCTCTAATTTGCATGAAAATCACCCCCTAGCTAATTTGACCATTCTGAATCCATTTTTGGGATTGAATTCGAAATCTGACACACCTCAGTGCCTCAAAAATGTATTTTAAAATTTTGGGACCGACGTGATCAAATGCTTGTGCAGTCCTAAATTTTTTTATACTTTGCAATTCTTGGAATCTTTTCAACACAAAATTCTTCATGTTTTCAAATTTTATTTTTTAAAATGTCAACTCAAGTCAACTATGGTCAAATCTAGTCAACTTTTGGTCAAACTCATTCTTTGGGACCTTGAAATCATTGCCAATCAACTCTGCATTTTCTTTTGATCATTTTGATCTCTTCTATATTCTTTTGAATCTTGGATTTCTTCTATATCTCTCAACATATTGCTTTACATCATATTTTTGGTGTGTCATCTTTTGATTTTTCTCCCGCGGGGGCAAGATGATTACATCATTGAACTTGAATTTCAAATCAATTTGAATCTTCATCACTTGGGGCATCTTGTTCCCATCTTATGTCCTCATCATTCAGGACATCTCACCACTAGGGGCATCTTGTTTCCCCCTTTTTGGTATCTTTGTCATCTTTTTCATCTTGTCATCATTTGATTACAGGTATCAAGACAATCTAAACCTCAACTCCTGAGGATCAAGCCTCGTTCTGGGGATGATTCTATGTCTCATAATTTGATTTTTTTATTTTCTATTGTTCTCAAGTATCTAGACATTCTATTAGGATCCTTAGAGGTTAAGCTCTATTCTGGAGATAACCTTTTAAATTCTTTCAATCTCAAGTATCTAGGTGTTCTATCTGGATCCTTAAAGGTTAAGCTCTATTCTAGAGATAATCTTTTAAATGCTTTCAATCTCAGGTATCTAAGTGTTCTATCTGGATCCTTAAAGGTTAAGCTTCATTCTGAAGATAATCTTTTAAATGCTTTCAATCTCAAGTATCTAAGTGTTCTATTTGGATCTTTCAAGGTTAAGATCCATTTTGGAGATAATCTTTTAAATGCTTTTAATCTCAGGTATCTAGGTGTTCTATCTGGATCCTTAAAGGTTAAGCTTTGTTCTAGAGATAATCTTTTAAATGTTTATCACTCTTAGGTATCTAGGTGTTCTATCTAGATCCTTAAAGATTAAGCTCTATTCTAGAGATGATCTTTTAAATGCTATCAATCTCGGGTATCTAGGTGTTCTATCTGGATCCTTAAAGGTCAAACTTAATTCTGAAGAAACCTTTTAAATGCTTATCAATTTTAGGTATCTAGGTATTCTACTTGGATTCCTTAGGATTAAGCTCTGTTCTAGAGACTGTCCTTAAAAGCTTATCAATCGGTCTTCATATCATCAATTTCACAACCAATCTCATTTCTTGATCCTTGCATCATGCTTTCTGATTTTTTTTGAATTGAATGTGCTACTCACACATTCATTCAAAGAGGGGAAAAATGTAATACCCCAAAATTGGCTCATTGCCATTATACCAATTCTGGTCTATTTCTGATCAATCTTAAGACCTAGTCTAATAGGCAATTCTTATTTTGCTACTTGCTACTTGACTTAATTTTTAGATGCAGAAAACCCTAATCTACATTCATCATACTCATAATCTAATTCCTATAGTACGCACTCATATTAGTCACATTGAAACCTATTGATTAATATTTAATTTAATTATTAAGTATTTATACTTTAATTAAATTAAATTATACCTTAAGGCTAATGTACTAAGGAATTAAATTTATTTAATTTAATAAATATACATATTTTGATTAATTAAATAAAGTTATTTAATTAAATAGGAAGTCATCCCTAATTAATTAAATGAAATTATTTGATTAATCAAAATAAGTATATTTATTAAATTTAATAAATTTAATTTCTTAGTACATTAGCCTTAAGGTATTATTTAATTTAATTAAAGTATAAATACTTAATAATTAAATTGAATATTAATCAATAGGTTTCAATGTGACTAATATGAGTGCATACTATGGGGATTAGATTATGAGTATGATGAATGTAGATTAGGGTTTTTTGCATCTAACAATTAAGTCAAGTAGCGAGTAGAAGAATAAGAATTATCTATTAGAATAGGTCTTAAGATTGATCAAAAATAGACCAGAATTGGTATAATGGCAATGAGCCAATTTTGGGGTATTACAAGTCCATATTAATCACTTCCAAGTATTCTTGAACTCAGTCTGCACTAGTGACTCGGTGAATACTGTAAAACTCAGCATATAAACTAAACCACTTGATTCACACTACATAACTTCGTAAACACTATCGCCTCTAGCTTGGTATAAACTAAGTCTCTTGGTTAACACTGAATAGCTCAGTTAACACTAGACTAATATCACATCAACTATGAACTCAGTAAGCACTGCACAACTTGGTTTGCACTAGTAAACTCAGCATACACTGAGATGCTTGATTTACACTGTTGTTCATCAACTCTGTAGTAACTGCATGGTTCAAACTGAAATCTATCCATAGAATAGGGCAGCAATTGTAGGACTCAGTAACAACTGAAATGCTTGGTTAACACTATTAACTATACAATATGCTTAGTATGAACTCACAATCTGAATAGGTGTATGTCACTAATAACACACATGACTGGAATGACAACAAATCATATGGATCCTTTAAGGGTGAACAAAATTTTAGAGCTGAAGTGTGTAAAAAGCAAGTAGAATGGAGGACTAAAATAGAGATTTGTAATCCACAAGTGTGTTCTAACTTGTTATCTAATCAAGCCTTAGTATTACTTTCTAATCATTGTAGCAATCTAAGGTAAATCCTTTGGATTAAGGTTGACCTAATAGTCATTTGTAAATCTTTTAACTGGGTGACATTTCAGGTGAATGATCTAAAGTCCTCTTACAAGGCTCACTTCTAATAGGGTGATTGAAATCCTTTAACTAGGTCACATTCAACAATGTGCATTGTAACCTTTAATAGGGTTGGCCTTTCATAGGGCATTACTTTAGAAGAGTGAGAATGAGTAGCATGTTACTGGTGGTTTTTCCCAAATTGGGTTTCAACATTAAATTATTGTGTCAAATATCTTATTGAATCTATTATGTTTCATGCTTACATTTCTACAAAGTTCATTTGATGGTAACCTACAAGTTTAATTGATTATATGATCTAATGGATGCATGCATGATAAAAATATTTTATGGATATGGGTTCACTAAGTTGTTGAAAGTTTTAATTGTACATCTAGACCTTAGATAACTAATTTACCCCCCTCTTAGTTATTCTAAAATAATTTCAACAAATTCTAGCATCTTAGGCATGGTGGAGAAAGAAGTGAGAAATTATGAATGGACTAAAAGATAAGGCCAAAAAGGTGATAAGATACATTGGAAAAATTACTAGAAATATTGTTGATGAAGAATTTGTCATTGATGTCACAATTAATATCAGAGTAAAGAAGAAGTTACAATAGAAGTATAGAAGAGGTCACTATCAGAGAAGGTAAATAAGTTTATCGAAGAAGGTTAAGTAGATAATTTATTGCACAAGCTTACAAAGAAAGTCTAGAGTTGATCTAACCCTAAAATTATGGTCAATATTAAGGTTATGGTTACCGATCAAACAATGATTTAAGGGATAAAAGAAGGGTGGGAGAAAAAAGGAGAGAATAGAGGATTCAAGAGACTACAAAAAAGGAACAAAGATAAAGAAACATTAAATGAGAAGGAAAGAAACAAGATGATTTACAAGCTTAAGGAGAAGAACAAGATAGGTCATGTTATCTTGTATAATTCTTAATTAGTTTCTACATGATTTACAAAGTATTTTGTAGGACTATTGAGTTTGCCTATGAACTCTTGTTAAAGGCTCTAACTAGGTGAATGCCTACATAGGAAGGATAAAATATCTTAGGGCCTATTTGGCTATAGGAATAGGAATACATATACTGGAATAGAAAATGGGGCTACGTATTCCTGTTTTATGTTTGGTTCAGCCAATATTTGATGGGAATTCACAGACCCCAAAATTTATGTTTTCTAAAATTAAAAAAAGTGGAAAAGGAATACGTATTCCAATAATAACTATTTGGGTGGAATTGAAAAACCCCATTTTTGGGCCAAAATTTCAATACGTATTCCTATTTTACTTCATATTCCAATTCCATTTTTGTGCATCCAAACGAGGAATTCAAAATTTTTGGAATTTACATATGCCTATTCTACTTGTATTCTGCCCACCAAATGGGCCCTTAATGGAGTAGTCTTAATAGATTACGGATACAATTAGTAATGTATCACTCACTTTTAATAGAGTGAGTTTCTCATAAGGAAACTTCAATGCGTGCCTATCGACAAACCATTTTTTACTGTAGTGAAAAAATTGTGGGTTCCATCCCCACTATAGTTTTTCCCTCTAACCAAGGGTTTTCTACAATATCAAAATCATTGTGTTATGTGTGAATTTATTTTTATGAAGTATTGATCAATTTCAAGCATGTGGACTATTAACAATTAATTATTTAATTATTGTTAAGATCTAGATTATGGAAACAAAAATATTACAAACCATGGGATAAATAGATGAAAGTCTAAATTGTTGTCTAAGTATGAGTCACTCCCTCCACCCCCCCAACCCTCTTAGCACTTAACCTTTCCTACCTATAATTAAAAATCAGTATCAAAGATGAGTTCTCTTGAAACAATTTTAATAACTTGAGAGTAGATCTAGAAAATGGAAAGGTATAAAAAGGATGGACAATTCAAAGAAGCCTTTAATGAATCAATATATCAAAATGATGAACTAAAGAATAAATTAAAAGTGTCATTTGTAAAAAAGAAATAACTAGCCAAAGGGTTATAGACAAGTCTTGAAGATCTTGAAAAACTCCAACAAAATAGTATAAGTTTAGAAGAAATTGATGTTGTAGTAGTCAATCTATTAGAAGAAATAGTGTCCTTGAAGAAAACTTACAAGAAGCAAAAAGGGAACTAGAAAGTCAAGCTCTAAGGATGATTGAATTGCTAGTAAAAATAAAGAATATTGAAGATGAAAAGGGCAATTGAAAACTAATAAGCAAGGACTGGAAAAAGGAGTTAAAGACAAAGACAACACCATTCTTCAACCACAACAAGAAAATAATACACTAAATGGATTTTAAGTGACACAAATGAGGAAAATTGACAAGGCATTTCTGAAAATCAAATTTGACAAAAGGTGTGGAAGATTTGACAAACAAATTGAAGATAAAACAAGAATTCGATAAGAAGTTTACCAAGTTTGACTCGAGTATGAAAAATATTGATGAACAATTAAAATGACAACAAAAATCTTGAGATAGAATTGAACTTAATTATATCGATAATATTTTTTTTGAAATTGTTGAATCATCTAAAACTAGTGAATAAAAGACATTCCAACCAAGAGATAACCAAAATGAGAAACCTACATGATACCATTGTCATAAATTAGGACGTACAACTAATGTGTGTAGAAGAAAAATGTCAATAGTTTCACCAAAGCCATTCTTTAATGGTCTTTTCTATTATTTCTACAAGTTTGGACACAGAATAAAAGATTGTGTAGTGTCTGCCCCTAGTTTACATTCAATTATTATTGCCAAACTCTTTTAGGCTAGTTTATGTTTATTCTTGATGATTAGTAGCATTATTTTCCAGATTATTGGATGTTGTTTTCATAATCAATTGATTATATGATGAGACTACTTTTGTATTAGTTACTTCATGTATGCGTGATTATACTTTAATGATGATTATTTACAGTGATTTTAATTATTTAATGATGTGAGTTAGATGGATTATTTATACATATTTTCTATGGATACTTACCCCATACTACATGTGTATGTTGTGCGTGTATATTTTCTTTATGTATGACATTCCTGATGTGGTGAAGGAAGGGAGTCATAGTCACCTACTAGTTAGTATCTACATGATACACCACTTCCTACCATTGCCTATTTAGTTTAGAATATATGTGTTGGTACATGCATGGATTTTATGCAGATTGCAAGTACCACATATCAACTTCCCTGAATTGTCAAGATGAGCGTACCCCATCACAATATCTCTATGGTAACAGAGGGGAGATAAATTCTTGAGTTCAGATCCTAACCTTTAAACCAATTGTCCTAGAAAATTAGGACAAGTATCTGAGATGATTACCCTTCCGAATTCATCATATGACATAAATTCATGATTATAACCCTTGAGTTTGATCTTGTATGTTGTATTTTTTGATGGGTTTTCATATTTTGTCTTGTAGGTTTTTGGTGAACTTTTTGTTAATTGAGTCAAATTAAAAGATTAATTAATGATTTGATTTAATAAAAAATTATCAAGATAATTTCAATATTTAATTATATTTAATTAATTAAGAAATTATTTAAATAAAAAGAATTAAATTTAAAGAGAAAATTATAGTTGTAATTTTAGAGTGTAATAATATTTAATTAATTTAGGCAAAAGCCTACAACGCAATGGTAACTTGCAAACCTCTCTTGTGGGAGGTCTTGGGTTCAAATCTACCTTCACTTAACATATAATAATAATTAACTCCAATAAATAATAATAATTAATCTAGGCTTTTGTTGTTTACCAATCCAAAAATATATTTATTTATTTAATTTAATAATAATATATTTAGGAGGTCATTTTTAAATAAATGCTAAATATTATTATTACTTGAGTTAATAAATATTTTATCAAAAAATAATTTGAATATTAAATAAAGAGAGAAAGAAAAATTAATTTATTAAAGATATTTTAATTTGCAAAAAGTGAGCATGAACATCCAAAATGTTAATGAAGAGTTAAAAAGATTGTGATCAATGAGTTCCCTCGCATGATCGCACAATCAATGCCCCGAATTCAGGAGAGAACTCCATATCAAAGATTGAGAGTTATTTTCGTAGCAATCAGGATTTTTGGAGGAGGGAATTTTTAGAGAGAAGGTTTTGAGAGAAGAGAATTCTCTCACAATCATTGGGTGGTTGCATATTAGCATCAGAACTAGGCAGAGCCTCGTGTTTTATTCACCCAATGAATTATGTTTCTTCAAAATTATTCTCTACATCGTGTTTGTTGAATTGTTTTTCTAAATTTCATTTGTGATGAATCTTTCAATCTTTCATTTTGAAATTACTGGTATTCATATTGAATTCTTCTGTATACAAGGATTGAAAATTAGGAAACCTTTGTTCTATTAATTGAATAGTCATTATTTAGTTAGAGTTAGTTTTGAAAAGAAATCAAATTTAGAATGAAAATTCAACTGGTTTACCTGGGTTTCCCTATCAACCTAAATTTACAATGTTTATATATATATAAAGAAAATTATATATTGAAGGGGGGCTTATTTTTAAAATTTTTTATATTAAAAATATATAATAAATTTAATAAAAAAATGGGAAGGAGGTGGGTTCCACCACCATCTCCCTTCCCTATGATGTTTTAAAGATGCATTGACCGCAGTAAGGTTGCAACAGTAGTACCTTGTACTGTTGCTGCGGTCGGTAGCCATTTAATGGCCGCACGACACTTTCCAAGCTGGTGAGCCATAAATGTGAGTTTTATGTTTTTTTTTTAAATTATTTTTAAAAGTTTTAGTTCTATAAAATTTTATTATTAATTATTAATTGAATTTTATTAATTTAGTTTAATTAAGATTTTAATTAATAATAAATATTATTTAATAATGTTTAAGTTATTTATTGAAAATTATTATTTAATAATTTTGATTGTTAACAAAATCTTAGTGATTTTAACTAATCAATTATTATTATTTTAATAAGTTATTAGAGATCATTATTTTAAACTCATCTTATGATATTTAATAGTGAACTTTGAAATTTCATAAGGTAAGGGTAATTGTGTAATATCTTCAAATATGAGAATGGGTTAAGTTGTAAGAGTATAATGTAAACCTCATATATTCAAAAACTTACAATGAAATGAAAACTTAAACCTTACTGTTAACTTAGACTATGTGTCTTCAAAATCAAACAAAACTCTGAAATTACATTGTTAATTGTATGTTGTCTTATGTTTTGGGGTTTGGGTTGACTAGAGTGTTGACTAGTCTTAAGACATCTACCAGAGGCTCGAGAGTTCTGTTTCTGTGATATTATGATGATGCTTTGATCTTGATCTTTTTAAAATCAACCATGGTAATGTGTCTGGTATGCTCTATGATGAGTTTTGATCTATTGTTCACTATTGCTTTCAATGTTCTTGTGTGATAACAAGATGAATGGTATGACATATTTGACTTAACCTTTGAGTTTTCAGTCAGTTGTTTTTGAATACTTTCCAGTTGCTCATAAAGGATGGAGGTGTTATTGTGAATTATCTTTTGATGCTTTTCAGTCACTTGTATAGGACTGAGATGAAAATTGTGATTCTTTGATTTGTACTTTTATGAGCCTAGGACCTAGGTAATTTGTATGTTAAGTTGGGCAGTGGCTTGCAATGGAAGTCAAGGCCCTACAGAGGCTAATAGGTAACCCTTTGTAAGTAGTTAATAAGTGAAAACACTACACTAAATGAGAGTAAAATGAACCTAATAAGATTTTTTTCTTTCCTCACCCATGCCTTGAGTGTTAGTACAGACTAGGATGGGAGTAGAGAGGATGCTTGGTTGCAACCATGCATCCTTAGTATGTCTTATCAGTATGAAAGGATACTAGTGCCACATAGAGTCACTAGGGGACTAGACGATTAAAAGACTAGATGGGTAACCCTAGAGTTGGTTCATACAATGAAATTTTCCCGTTAGCAGTATAGATCTCTTACGTGTCTTTTTTTTCCTTTGGGATTAGATGTCAATTTATCTGGAACCTTTGAGATTGATTAATTTTAGGGTTTTCCTTGACCTAGCTATTACTTTTGATTTTTGGGATTGATATCCTATTTGGGACTTGAGACTATCTCCTCAACACGGTGGGAGTGGACCTTTTTGGGTTACCATGAGCTTGGGAGGTAGTGCTTTTTACTTTTACCATTGAGGTATGTTCATTGATGCCATGGCTAGATTTCCTTGTTCTGCATTTCTTTTCATTCTATCTTTGTGTATTATGATGGATGGCTATATCTAAATGATGGATGATTTTACTTATTGTATTGTACTTTGTTTCATGGATCTGAAAGAGATGATTTAATCTATTTTATAAATGTATATTCTTTTAGTGTTTCATACCCCATGAAATGTACAATGGATGATTGTGCATTCTGAATTTATTGCCAAGTGACATTTAAAACAAATTTATATTATTTAAATGGATTGAACTTGTACTTATTCTTTCATGTGGATGTGTTATTTATTGGACTTAGTATTATTTAAATTTTAAATGTGACTCAATGTCTTGGGATCCTTAAGGAATGTAATATTTATTCATGCTTATGTATGATTGTATGTTATTGCTTCCACTACTTTATGATTGGTGTACATGTTATTCTTTAAATAAATAAAAAATTGGAAAACTTAGTAAAACTTTAGGTTACTTATTTTGGATCCCTTGGTGGGGCATTACAAATTGTGCAATGAGATTATCAAGTACATCTACATAAAGAATCTTTATAGTTCACTACTATAACTATAAACTATTTGGTCATAAAGCTAAAAATTGTATGATTGGAACTCTATCAATAAGGAAGTCAAGAAATATATAATGAAACAATTTGAGAAAGAGAGGATATATTGAAAGACATTGCTAGTATAGAAGTGTAAATGCAAATACATGAAGATCATGTTATGTTTATCACAAGTATGGTCACATAACACAAACCTATAGATACTGAAAAATGATGGATATGAGTCATATGAACATTGAAATACCAAGAAGTAACACCAAACAAGTATTGGTAGTGATAACAAAGTATCTGGTTTGAGTCAAGAAGATGAGTCATCAAATTGAGATGGAAGGAGCACTACTAAGGGATTAAGTTAATAGTGATAAAACCTTATCATGTTCCCAATAAGGTAATGAAGAGTGATGAATAATAACTAAAACATTATTAGTAAGGAAGAGTTAAACTTTATCAAATTGAAGCCTATTATAAAAGTTATTTTTATAAATGCATTAATTGCATAATGAACCATTTACCTATTTTTGAGATTATAAGTACATGCAAATGGTATTTTTTTTCACACCTTTCTTTCTAAGAAATTGGTAGAAGCAAGAAGTTGGGTTTCAAAATGGTGGAAGTCCATGCATTGAGATCACACTTTTTTAGAAATGGGCACCCGTATTAGGCTTAGTTACTTGATGCAAATTTCAAAAATTGGGCACCTTCTTTTAAAAAAATTAGGTGCTCTTTTTTTCGAAAAAAATTGGTGCCTATTTTTTTAAATAAAAATTTTAAATTTTTTAAATATTGGTAGCAATTTTTCAAAAAATTGGTTGCTTGATTTCAAAATTAATATATGTTTTTGATGGATTTAAAATTCAATTTTAAACATTGATTTTACCTTTTCAAAAATTTCACCTAGTGCTTAAATTTTAAATAATGGGCACTCATTTCTAACAACATGGCATGGGATTTGTTTTCTCATGACTTGGATTTTTGTTTTGGATAGGCTTGGTGACACCAAATGTGTGCCTTGACCTCTCAAGATTTTGCATGGCATTGAACTTACAATTTAGGCAATGCCATAATTTTTTGGGGGTCTTCACAATCAATTTTTTTTTACAAAACAAAAACCCATAAGAGTTCTCATTGTCCTAATTTCATAAATGTTAATTTTATAGTTTTATGATTTTATTCACTATTTTTGCGATATCGATTAATCAAAGGTGGTAACAAAATGAAAGATAGGGAGGTTTGCTAAAAATTTAATATTTTATTTTATTTTATGGCTTTTCTTAACTTAAATTAGATGTCATAAATCTTCATGCAATCCTTTTCAAGTTTAAAAAGTAAAAATTTTTGATAAAAAGGTAAAATTTTAATGAAATTATGGTGTCTAGACACAAGAGTTTTAAAATTAGGTTTTAGAGAAATTAATAATTAATAATTATTTCTATTATTCAATAAAAATTTAAGAAAAATATTCTTATCAATCTTGTTGTGTTAGGTAACTTTCACTAAAATTATTTACAAATAATCATTTATTTGTGTAAAATTATGGTGTCTACATATGAGTGTGGTATGGTCTTGTAACATGTATTTTGAAAAAGTGGTTTATAATGATCTATAAAATTTTATTAAAAAAAAATCTATCATATGGGTATAAATAATAATTACATATTCAAAAAGTAGACTCCAAGGACTAGAATTTTTATTAGTAGATTTTTTAGATATAAAATATCTAAATGCCTCAAATTTTTATATCACTTGACAATAAATTCCAAAAATAGGCGAAACACTTCCACCTTTTGCCCAAAAGTGAGACCCAACTTCTTGCACTTACCCAAACTTCTAAGTGTAAACAATGATAATATGAAACAACTTACCTTATATGATATTGAGCTAAAAGTGATTTGAGTAAATTTGTTCCCTACAAGTTACAGTAAACATAGTTTGCATATAATGTGTGAGTACGAGAGAATTTAAGCCATGAACAATAATCTTATTGTTCTTAGCATCAGTAAAAGACTAGAACTAGTAGTCAAAATCTATTTAATAGATTCAAGTATATGAGATGATGCTAGATTTCTTTCATCATTTCCATAAAGGGTAATGCTTACTGAGGATATTACTACCATCATTCATAATAAGATTAAAGTATTAGGAAATCCAGGAATTGAAGAAATATATAGAAAGGAAATATGTGTGGAAGATAAGGTGAAAGATGAATAAAAGCACCTTGAAACTAAAGGCCTCACTCACATGGTGCACATGGTTAAAGTTTTTTTTAATGAATGGATTAGGTTTGTATTGAGTAGAGTACATGATTGAGAACTATTGTTAGAGATGGATGGAGAAGTTAAGATCATAAGGGAGATTATCAATACAATTATATGTCTATTGGTGCAAGGAAAGGAATGCCCATTAAGAGGTAGCAATAAGAATCAGCTGAGGAAAATAATCAAGAGCACTTTAGATAAAAGAGCTATGGTGATAGACAATGTGAAGTATACAAGGACAAGGTTTTCTTTTATCATAATTGGATACAAAATTTATCAATCTATTTGCCCCAACAATGTGCCAAGCACTGCAGTTTGGACTACTACACATGAAATCACTAATAGAGTAAATCATATGACCTCACATGTATGTTTGTAAATCACTTAAATATAAATATGGAAATATTAAATAAGGGCCAAGAGAAAGATATTAAATTTGGTACTTTACTTATATGTATATTCTTCTATATTAAAAACCTTTTCCTCGGCATAGGAAATGCAGACTAGATTTGAAGAAAACTTATTATATATCCAATTAATGAATATGTTTCCTCATCAAGGTGATGAATTTAATAAAATAATGTGAAGCTACTTCAAATAATTTTAATTGAAAATGAAATCCTTTTTACCAAATAGTAGGAGTAGTCGATAGGTATACATATACTTATGTTTTCTTGTTGATAGTGATAATTCTAGGATACAACCAATGGAGCCAATAAATTCTTGGGTTCCTCATCTATATTGTGAGGGATCAAAATATGAGTTAGTCAATTATGCTAACCACATATTGAGTCTACCAAAGAATACTTTAGTAGAATGGGTTGGGACTTATGAAGAAGTTTTCAAAAGAAAAGCTTTTAAGGCCCCAATAGCCAAGAAGGAGAAAAATTAAAAGAGGACATTTGGAGTAGCACACAATGCATCAAGAAGCCCATCATCATAGAAGGTCACACAAGATACATCTACACTTCAACTAGCCACACTGATACAAAAAGAAAAAGGTTAAGAAATATATGTTACCAACGAAATAGTGACAATCTTAGAGAGAGAGGAAGAAATTAGTGAAGAAGAACTTGAGGAAGGTACTCAAGAAGAAGCTATAGAAGAAATAGTTATCAAAATTGATAGGAGAAAGATATTCAAAAGGAGTTAAATTCAATGTGTCACTATAGAGAGGAGGATAATGAATAGAAGTCAAGTTTAGACTCCATCTAAGAAGTGATTTCATGGGGAAGGAAATAAGGACAAACAATATAAAAGATTCCTACTAATCCCAATGAACTTGCAAAAGTTATCACATAAACATGACAACATGGTAAGATGGATGTTGACTTGTTTGCAAAATTGATCGAAGAAGATAAGAGAATGATTGAGGATTCAATCATAAAACATTTCAAAGAATAATGTAAATACACTAAACATATAAAGGATATTATACCATGTGAATTATACACTACTCTAGATTGGCTAAATGGCATTCAACAAGTATGAGGATAAAAGAGTTGATGAAACAAGTTTTATAAGAGCTATGACTTGGTCTATTAGTTAACTATGTAGAATTTTGGAAGGAAATTTCCCAAAAAACATTTAGAATGATGGTATTGATAGCTATGGTACTAGTTGACAAAGAATCCATTTTATTGAAAAATATCAAATAAATTTGGATTGAAGAGTTGCAAAAGGAGTAGAATAAAGCACTCAAGCAAGGAGGAACTTCAAATGTTAATGATGCATTTTCAATAAGTGAACTACTCAAAGCTAAAAGTATAGAAACTAATAAGAAATAAAAGGAGGATTACATTATAATTAAAAATATTATAGATAGGAAAGATGGATCAAAAGAGGAAGACAATAAAGTGAAGAGAATAGAAGATCATAAAGACTCTACAAGAACTTTTAGTATTGAGCACAAGGAAACAAATACATCTGACAAGGATAAAATTATCCAATTTGCAATGCAGTTGATAAGTAGTGTGGGGCAACTTCATCTAACTACTCAATCTTTAATATCAATGAAGGAAGTATTGAAATCTATGAGCAAATAGAAGGACCAAACATCAATCCCATCATTGACACTAATAGAATCAACAATTATAGAAGGTACCACCAATGAGAAAAAATATAGTGGAGAAATAGTTAATTAAAGGACCGACACACTTAGGAAGCTCAATAAAGGAATAAGGACACCAAAAATTAAGGACCAAGCTCATCACAACCAAAAACTATTAGAACTAAAAGGTCAGCAAACAAGGATGAAGGCAATGATAACTTGATAAAAATGAAGAAAAAGAAAAAGATAAGAAGAAAGATCATGACTAGAGTGTACAATTAGGAGAAGCCAAAGGAAAGAGGAAAATAGAAGAAGAAAATGTATGAAATTGATGATGATACACTCAGTGATGATCCCTAATTTGACACATTGAAGCAACCAAATTTAACTTTGAATATGAAGGAAAAAAGAATTATTGAAGAAAGAATTTGATTATAAGATAGAAATTGATGAGAGGAGATCAGAGAGAATAAAATGGAAAGTACTATATAGAAGACATTAAGAATGTTTGAGGACCTCATGCCAAAAGTAACATAGACAAGGAGAAACTAATATATAGAGACAATTAAAAGTTATTAGAAATAATAGTTCACCAATATAACTAAGAGGGGGGGTGAATCAGTTATCCAATAATTGTCAACCTTAAATAATCTTAATCATTCAATCAAAGTAAACAACGACCATACAAATATGTAGATACACAATTACACCAGATATGTTAACTAGGGAAACCCTTGATTAGAGTGAAAATCCTAGTGTGAATGATGCCCATAAGATGATGTACTAATATGAATATCCCTTGTTAGAGGATGGATCCTGTTAGCATTCTATTTCAACATTTAGTGTATATGAGTCCTTGTTAGGAGACTTTGAATCCATATTAGAAGATTTCAAATCTATTAGGAGTTGTGGAAGATAGAAGGACCCAGTTTCCAAATAGCTTTAGGGGCAAGATCACTGAAATCACTATCCAACTGATCTTTCAACTATTCCTTATAGAATAATTATCTTTATCGAACTTTAACTTCTCTTCTCTATCCTATCAATCAGACCAATCACATTCAAACCTTGTAGACTAGGTCACGAACCTCAAAACCAAGTATCAAACTTGGGATCTCATAATTAAACCTTGATACTGAAGTTTCCTTAACATTTTCTTTGTTATGCTTATCTTCAAAATCATTTGTACTTTCATTATAAAGGAAAATATCCTCCCTTTATACCAAATTGATAAAATAATTCCTTGAGTCAACTATTACACCTTCTCAATTAATTATTATAGGACCATATTAAGAACATGTTACACTTAGTGATAACATTAATCTTATGCCCTCTAGCTTGAATAACTTTCCATACATGTAACATTATGATGAGTGAGCTTAGGCATGTCATCTCTGGAATGCCTTCTTCACATGTTTAACTTTGGCTTCTTAGAATAATAAATCTACTAAGAGATATAACAAATTTACCAGAACATGCCTCTATAAGCTCTATCTCATAACAGTCTTCATTGAAACTTGCATAACTTATTCTAAACTTAATAACTTATGCTTCTGAGGTTAGCTACATATACTAGAAACTTAGTATAATCTCCCTTTAACCTCTCTTAGTGAAAATTCTCAACTAGTTGTCTGTACCAACTTGATCTTTACCACTGTTTTTTTGTCAGATACCAAATAAAATGGTCATGTTGACATCAATGACAAAATTAGTCATGAATGTAAAATATCATCAAGATAATGATCTAATAATGTTTCTAGAATACTCCCCCATAGAAGTATCATTAGTATTCATGGTTCCAACAATCTCCCCCTTTGGCATTGATGGCAACATAGATGAAAAAAATCTAGTTCCAAAAATATCAATTGTAAAGATTGTTAATCTTTCTTTTCAAATCCTCTTCATCAATCAATATCCCTCATTGATATAGCTCAATGTTCTATGTAGCAAACTATTTTTCCATGCTCAAACTATTTTTGATGTTGTAACTTCTCCCCCATTGACATCAATGTCAAAGGTTTTAGAAACCATCAATCTTTGCAATAATTGTCTCTAACTAGCTCAAGTGTCAAAAGATGCTATTCAATATAACATCCAACAAGAGTCCTAGATGACTTTGTCTATCAAAGATACTCCCCCATATAGGAACCATCAAAATTCAGTCTGGACTAATGCACTCTTGCATCATCTACTCTGATGTAGGAAGGGGTATAAGGGTGAACCCACACTACTAGGTACCACTTTTGGGGGACAAAGGAAATTGTGAAATGATGAAAAATTCGCATATAGAATTTTACGTATGTTCACCTGAACGTGCTAACTATGTTTGCGCGAGTTCACGCAAACATATTCAGTTTAAATAAGGTATGTTCGCGTGAACATACCATGTTAATATGTTCATGCGAACATATTTGTAATGGCGACTTTGCGATTAAAATTCCACTTTTTCGTTTGAGACCTTGATAAATTTGCCTTTTTTGTATGTTCATATGAACACAAATTATTATAAATGTTTGTGTGAACATATTAAATTAAATTTCCAACTACAATATTATTTTTCAAAAACATTTGTGTGAACATTTTTTTGCACGAACATATTAGACA
The DNA here is from genome assembly GCA_028749045.1 of Cupressus sempervirens. Taxonomy (NCBI): domain Eukaryota; kingdom Viridiplantae; phylum Streptophyta; class Pinopsida; order Cupressales; family Cupressaceae; genus Cupressus; species Cupressus sempervirens. Next base: position 508,700,138 of record CM053789.1, on the reverse strand, counting down.
AGTTCACACGAACATTGTGTTCATGCAAACATCTCAAATTACAAATTGTTGGTGTTGTTTTCTAGAGAAAACATGAAATTGGCTCTTTTGACCCCTAAAATTGAGATTGAATGATCTCCTACTGTAAAATAAAAAATGCCAATTTGTGTTACTCGGAGTAAGCTTTCCAAAAACTATAATTGTAATACATATTATATTCATGAAGACTTTCAAATATGAGTTTAACTCATTGTAGGTTCATTACTAATTCAACATCAATCGACTTCGACACCTCGGGAAAATTGGTACACTAGGTCAAATTTTTTTTGAAAAATATGTAGGAACTAGCTTATTGAGATACCTTTCTATTCAAAAAAAAAAAAAAGGTTTTTGATAAATTGACTTCAAATTATCTGTGTCAAACGGAACTTATGTCTGAATTATGATTTCTGTCACTTCAAAACTTCATAAACTATACAATATTCAACCAAAATGAATCAAACCAAATGAATCCTCTGGATATTGATGTTAGAAATCTAACACCAAAAGAATTATGTCATTATCATTTCTAGAAAAAAAAGTTATGTGTGTCAAATAGACTGTCACTCTTTAAAAATATTGAATTTTATTATGTACCTCTTTTCGAAGGAGATGAAAAAATTGACCTAAATAATTATTTTTTTCATATTAAAAAACATGGTTACAAAGTAGGAACAGAGTACTCAAAATCATTAGTTTATGTCATCTTGAAATTATTCATAGTTTTCAAGATATAGTCAGTTGAATGTGACGTTTGTTGCAAAAATATTGATTTCAATGTCAAAATTGATCAAAAAGTGGAACCCATTATTGTGGGATCACCCATAACCCCTAACATACCTCTCAAATACTCAAAATTCTCTTTGGGAAGAGGCTTGGTGAAAATATCTACAATCTTCTCTTTGGTTCTTATAAACTCCAATCTAATTTCCTTTTCACCAACTTTCTCTCTCAACATGTGATATTTGATAAAAATGTGCTTAGTCTTAGAATGCAAAACTAGATTCTTAGATATATTCACTGTTTTATGTTATCACAATGTATGACAATAGGTTCACTGAGTTATATCCTTATATCCTTCAGCACCTGCTTCATCCAAATAGCTTGATTACAATTGTTTACTACTACTACATATTATACTTTAGCTATACTTTGTTACATATAGTCATGTTTCTTTCTTAACCAAGAAACCAATCTTCATCCAAGAAAGAAGACTCCACCACCGATGCTCTTTCTATCATCCATATTGCTTGCCCAATCAGCATCAATATAAGCATATAAAGTAAAATCATTAGATCTATTATACCACAATTTGAACTTTGGTGTTCCTTTAAGATATCTAAATATCCTTTTGGTTGTTGCATAATGTTCTTCTCTAGGATCATCTTGAAATCTTGCAACAATTCCAACTAAATTTGTTATATCTGACCTTGTGTGAATAAGATAAATTGCAATCCTCTAATCATAGATTTGTACTTCTTTTTCTCAATAGTAGGTGTCTTATCCTTTGTAGATAACGTGTGTCTAGTTACTATAGGTGTTCCAACTAGTTTACATATTTCAAAACCAAACCTTTTCAGTAGATCTTTCAAATACTTAGTCTGAGAAATAAAGATTCCTTCTTTGTCCTGCACAATCTATAATCCTAGGAAATATTTTGTTTCTCCTATCATAGTCATTTATAATTCTTTCTTCATTTCTTCTACAAACTTGTCATTTTCATCATCATTTCCTCTAAATATGACATCATCAACAAATACTACCAAAATCATCAATCCATCATCTATTTCTTTCCAGTATAGATTATTGTCTGCCATACCTTTGCTAAATCCAAAAAAAATTAAATGTTTGTCCAACCTGGCATACCAAGTCCTAGGTGCTTGCTTCAAGCCATATAATGCTTTCTTCAATCTACATACTATGTCCTTGTCATCTATTAAAGGACAACCTTTAGGCTATTCTATGTATACCTCTTCTTAAAGTTCTCCATTCACAAATGTTGACTCGACATCCATTTGATACACATTGAATTTATTATGTGCTACATAAGCTAAGAATAACCTTAGTGCTTCCATTCTTGCCACAGGAGCATAGGTTTCATCATAGTCTATTCCTTCTTTTTGTGAGTAACCTTTACATACCAATCTTGCTTTGTTCCTTACAACTTCACATTGTTCATTCATATTTTTCCTAAATACCCATTCTTTTCCTATTGCATTCTTTTCTACTAGCCTAGAGACCAATTCCCATGTCTCATTCTTCACTATCTGGTCCAATTCCTCTTTCATAACTTACTTCCAATAGTGATCTTTACATACTTCATCTACATTCTTTGGTTCAACTTGAGATATCAAACATAACTCTTCATTGATTTTACTTCTTATCATCACATCTTTATCTCTACTTCTAGTGATCTACTCTAGTGGATGATTCTATAGGAGTTGCTATCTCAACTCTTAGCTCTATACTAGGTTTTGAGCTTTTTTGAGCTGCCTTTTCTCACCTTCATTCTATAAATCATTGTTAGTCTAAAAATATACTTCATCATTCCTTAACTTAATAACAACATTCTCATCATCGAAATTGTAATCAACCACTCTTTCTTGTATGTTGAATTTCTCATGAACTCTTACATTGGTACTTTCCACAATAATCTCCAAAGCTATTTCTTCTACAAATTCCTTTTCAGTAAAAAAATATAGTCTCATTCAAGAATCTTTCCATACTTGTTTTAAATTCTTCAACTTTATCAAAGAGTGAACTCTTTCCAGTTTTTCTTATTCTCTTAGGACATCTAGTTGAAAAATGACCAAACCCTTTACATGTCCAACAAACAAAAAATTTCTTATCACCTTTTTCTCTTCTTACCAGAAGGGTTACTCCTATCTTTATATCCTCATCAGATCTTCTATTTCTAGTAAAGTCTCCTCTAGCACTTGTGCTCCTTGATAGGTTAGGTCAAATATTTAGGGCATTGAAAGATATTTCAGTTTTGATCAATTCTTTGGACTATCTAAGCTCATTTTCAATTGCTTCAAGTCTTCCAAGTAATGTTTCCTTTGTGAAATATTTGGTACAAGAGATCAACAACTCTATCATTTGAACTATTTTCTTAAATGGTAGCATTAAGCTCTTCAATATCTTCTAGATCACCTCATCATCATGCTTGGTTCCTTTGTGAGATTTGATACCTACAGTAATTTCTGATATCCTACCTACATATGTTCTTATAGATTCATCTTCAATCATCTTAGCATCTTGAAATGCACAAATCCAACTTTGTAACCTCAATTTCTCAAAATGTTCATCACTTTAAAAACCATTTTCCAAACATTTCCAAATCTCATGAGAAGTATTAAGTGATTTTAGCTAGTTGTACTCAATTTTAGAAGTGCAAACAATAGCGCTTCCCTAGCTCTCATGTCACACATGAAATGTTCCCTTTCTTCCTCGGTACAAGATTCTAAATTTTTTTAGCAATGATTATTTTTTCTGATTTTGTCAAGATCCACTATCCTAGACCCATACACAATTAACATGTCTTCATCTTTTCCTTCCAGTGGTCATAATTTGTTCCAATGAACTTCAAAATATCCTTTCTAAATGTGTTTTCCATGGATCTCCCAAAGTTGTGAAACTTTATCTTTAAGGAGCAAATTCTCTGATACCGATTGTTAGAAATAATTATCAACCAATATAACTTGGGGGAGGCGGGTGCATTCAGTTATCCAATAATTATCAATTTTAAATAATCTTAACCATTCAATCAAAGTAAACAACAACCATACAAAGATGCACATACATAATTACTCCATATATGTTAACTAAAGAAACCCTTGATTAGAGGGAAAACCCTAGTGGGAATGATACCCACAAGATGATGTACTAATATAAATATTCCTTATTAGAGGATGGACCATGTTAGGAGTCTATTACAACATTTAGTAGATATGAGTCCCTTTTAGGATACTTTGAATCCCTGTTAGGAGTTGTGGAAGATAGAAGTGTTGGTAGTGAGCCAGCATCCCTCATAGGATTTGTGACATTGCTTAATCACCTCATGTGGTTCTATAAGACTATTGGTTTTATTAGGCATTAACAGGTTGATCTTTTGATGCAGCAACAACTCTTGCCTTTCTAACAATTGGTATCAGAGCTTGGTCACAAATTCAAATCCTACTGGCCACTACGATTGGCTCTTGGAGGGGGGTTGATGGTACTAGGCTAGCATCTCTCATAGGATTTGTGACATGTCTTAACTACCTCTTATGGTTCTATAGGACTATTGGTTGTATCGGGCATTAACATGTTGGTCTTTTGGTGCAACGACAACTTTGGCCTTTCTAACAAGAAGGACCCACTATCCAAAATAATGATAACTTTAGGAAACCCCCCTTTGGAGAAAAACATAAATTTTGGCAAATTGAACATTAGTTCAAGGGTAACAAATTGATTTCTATTGCCAAATTTTTAATTTTAAGTAGGAATTTTAAAAAAAAAATTGGTAATTCTTTTAATTGTATAAAAATTCTATAAAATCCTAGCGAATCTTTCATTATTAATGAAAATCATGGATAGAAGTACAGATACCTAGAAACCATGATTTATCATCATCACCATTATTATTATTATTATTACTATTAAATTATTATTATATGGAGCCTAATTATTTATTGAACTTTAAGGTTAAATTTAGCCCACTTTTATCATTACAATTTTCCTCCAAAATATTTAATGGTGGTTTGGAGGAAGCACCCTATTAAATTTATAATTTTTGGAAAATCCTAAATCAATGGCCTAGATCCTAGTTCAATCCAAACTTTTAAAAAGACACTAAGTTTTAAAGAAAACCCCCAAAATAAAGACATATGTCCCTAATCAAATCTATTCTGGGTAAAAGTGAAAAAGGATACAAAGTTTCATGAAAAGTTTTTATAATAAAGACACATGTTCAATTTGCATACATAATCTATAACCTAATTTATATTTTTACAAAATATTGGTGAATATGACTATCAATTAAGACATGCCTTGGAAATTGTAGGCAATTTTTTTTAATTTATCACATTAAAAAATTAGATTCCATTGGCGAAGTCATCACTAAAATAAAAATACTTATGTATTATTGTTGGTGATTGGTGTAAGCATGGAACCCAATTTTAGTAAAGTATAGGTGATATGGACATCATAAAACTGCAAAAATACTAACCAAATTTGGGGACCCTAACAAGTAAGATTAGCCAATTGGCAAATATTAGCCACTAAACTCACCCTTGGTCCAAATAGCTTCAGAGGCAAGATCACCGAACTCATTGTCCAACTGATCTTTCAACTATTCCTTGTAGAACAATTATCTTTACTGAACTTTAACTTCTTTCCTCTATCCTATCAACTGAACCAATCACTTTTAGACCTTGTCGACCAAGTTAAGAACCTCAAATACAAGTATCAAACTTTGGATCTCACAATGAAACCTTAGCAATGAAGTTTCCTTTTCATTCGCTCTGGTCTACTTATCTTCACATTCCACTCTTCGCAATCATTTATACATCACATCACATCTATCTTATCTCTCTTTCATGATAAAGGAAAGTATCCTTCCTTTATACTGAATCCATAAAAAAATTCTCTTTGTTGGCTATTACACCTTCACAATTAATTATTAGAGGATCACATTGAGAACACGTTACACTTAGTGATAACATTAATCTTCCTCCTTGTAACTTGAATAACTTTCCATACATGTAACATTATGATGAGCAAGCTTAGCTATGTCATCTCCTAAATTTCTTCTTCACATATTTAACTTTAGCTTCTCAAAATAACAACTCTACTAAGAGATATAACAAGTTTACCAGAACATGCCTCTATAAACTCTATCTTAGAATAGTCTTCACTGAAAATTGCATAACTTCTTCTAGACTTAATATCTTATGCTTCCAAGGTTAGCTATATATACTAGACACTTATTATAATCTCCCTTTAACCTTGCTTAGTGAAAATGCTCAACTAGTCATCCATACCAACCTGATCTTTACCATTGTTCTTCTGTCAGATACCATAGAAAATTGCTAAGTTGACATCAATGAAAAACATAGTCATGAATATAACATATCATCATGATAATGATCTAATTTTATTTCTACAATACTCCCCCATAGAAGTATCATTAGCATTCATTCTTGCAACAAAAGTCTATTTGGATAAAATGGAAGATGAAGGAAGGAATTTGAAAGGAGAATAAGAAAAGGAAGTTACTAGTAAGATGGATGAATAGAAAAGGAAAATTTTGATAGCCAAGATTACGAATTTGAAAGGGAAGCTATAGGAGAATATAAATGGTTTACAAGGAATTATTAACAATGCATTAAGCAAGTATATTACTTTGTGTAGTTTTGACACATTCACTTCAAATATCAATAATAGGCTTATCAGAGTTTAGAATGAAATATTGAGTCATACATAAAACTAGACTCATTAGTTAAAGTAGTTCATCATGCATTGAATTTGAAAGATCTTATAGCTAGAGAAGGAGAAATATTATAGAAAGAGATGAAGTGATAGCTAAAATTCTGGAGCTACAGTGAATGATAAGTTTACATAAATTGATGCGATGCAACAAAATTTATTAGGAGCACAACAGAGTATACAAGTGCTAGAGGAATCTACATTGGGAGGAATGAAGAATATGGTAGTAGAATTCAAGAAGAATACTCTAATGATTTAAGCATTAAGGAGAGCATAGGATACACTGCCACAACCTAAAAATTATGAGTATACAAATATTGTAAGTAAATGGTAAAAGATATTACTAACATTTCAGTATATATTTTCTATTTAGTCATATTTATTGGCATTGGCTGCCATAAACAAAAAGGTGGAGGAATGTACAGAGGTTATAGAAGAGAAGAAATATACATAGGTTACAAAAGAGGAGAAATATACAAAGGTTTCGAAAGAGGATTTATAAATTCAAGCTGATACATAGGATATAGACACATACAACATGGGGGAGTACAGGTACGAGTACAAAAGATATAGTGTGGAGAAGTCACAATTTTTTTTTTGTCATCAATGCCAAAGGTGGAGAATGTTTATGAACAATTTTTTATCGATGTTAAATTTACTATTAGGGTAAATAAAAATTTATTATCAAAAAATAGAAGATGTCACTACCAAAGAAGGTAAATAAGTCTATCAAAGAAAGCTTATCGGAGAAGTTTAAGTGGTCATTTTATCAGAGAAGCTTACAAAGGAAGTCTAGAGTTGATATAACCCTAAAATATATGGTCAAGATCAAGGTTAGGGTTACTAATCAAGCAATGATTTAATGGAGAGAAGAAGGATGAGAGAAATTTAAAAAAGGAGAAAATAGAGGATACGGGAGACTTCGAAGAAGGAATAAGGCTAAAGAAAGATTAACCGAGAAGGGAAGAACAAAACTAATGTGATAAGCTTAAGGAGAAGCACTGTAAGATAGCTCATTTTATCTTATACAATACCTAATTATTGTTTATGCTCCAAGATATCTGAATTCTTTTACATGATAGTTGAGTTAATCTACGAACTCTTGTTAAAGCCTCTAACCATGTGAATGCCTAGATAGGAAAGATAAAATATCTTAGTGGAGTAGTCTTAATAGGCTAAGGATGTAATTAGAAATTTATTATTTACTTTTAGTAGAGCGAGTTTCTTAGAGGGAAACATCAATGTATGTCTAATTGAAAAACATTTTTGATTGCAGTGAAAATATTGTAGGTTACATCCCCACCACAGTCTTTCCCTCTAACAAAGGGATTTGTATGATACCAAAATCATTGTATTATGTGCGAATTTATTTTCATGATTTGTTGATTAATTTCATGCATGTGGACTGTTAATGATTATCGGTTAGATCTGGATTATCGAAAAAAGACTATTGTAGAATATTGGTTAAATAGATGAAAATTTAAATTGGTGTCTAAGTACTAGTCCACACCCCTCCCCCCCCAATACTTAACCTTTCCCACCTGTAACTAACAGAGATAACACGTATGAGTGACATGCATTAAAATGGGTGATAACCTAGATATCTAAGAGAGATTTGAAGAAGAGAACAAGAAATAATAAGGAAGGATAAATGGTCTCAAAATGCATGCTTCCATTTTAAGATGGTACACAACCTAACCCTTGATTTGAAGAAAATTTAATTGTTCAATAAAAAATTACCTCTATATTTTTTCAACCAAAGGTATCAAGACATTTTACTAGGATAGAAATTTAGAATTTGATAATATTTTAATATATTAATTATTTATCTAACTATATTACAAGTAGGGCATTATAATCTAATATGATGTTTACAAGAAATAATATTAAATTATTCCATGTTTTATAAATAAGTTTACCAAAGGAGAAAACCCTTTAATGAATGGTATAATTTTATTTTTAAATTAAAAAAATTAGGCCAAGAGTTTCATCCCATCAAATGATGAAATAAAGACTAATAGATCAAAATAATTATCCACCCTCTTGATACTCAATTACCTAAGTGTAAAAATAAATAAAAATTTGATTTTCTATATTAAAATAAAATATCTTAGTATTTTGCATTTTCAAAATGTTATATAATTAATTTTGAAAAAAAATTATGCTACACAAAGAGGTCCATAATATTATAAGTTAATATAATTTCCAATTTCAAAATAAGGATGTTGGTGTTGTAAATTAAAAGAGTCAATTCTTTTATAAAAGTGGAATAGAGTTTTTTAATTTTATCCTAAAGTTCAACATTTTTCTAATTTGGAAGTCGAGAAGTAATGTTATTTTCTTGGCTAATGATATTCCATGTTTTTTTTTAAGGGGGTTAAAGCTTCAACAATTGTAAATTTTATTTAGTTGTTGAAGAAGTGTATCGTTTGTTGTGGATTGACTTGTTCTAAATGGTTGGGATCATTTTTCTCTACTTCTTACTTAAACAAGTCGGTGAATATTTCTTTGTAGGATTTTTTTTTATACTCTCATGAAAATCTAATAAGTAGAAGCTTATTGGCTATTTAGAATTCAAATTGATACATTTATCCAAATAAATAACAAGTCACTTAAATAAAATGTATTAACTTCTGATTATCATCAGACTGATAACAAATTAATATGAATACAAGACTCTAATCTACACTCTTACTAAATGCTTCCTTACAAGGATAGTGTTCGATCTCCACCTCCTCTACTATTACTACTTAGCTCAATAAATTAAAGTTCCAAAATATTTTGAAAACTTTTAAATTTTTTTTTGCGACCGACTATTTTTGTTTGGACCATCAAAAAGATTCCAGGTAGGAAAACATTATGGTTAAACTCCACATAATATTATGCCCAAGTTCAAAGTACGGGGTGTCGATCATATCTTCTACACCCAAACGCGATGTTAAATGTTGGAAAGCGAAATCTATGGTCGTTAATGTTGCATGTCATTTTAAGCCCCAGGAATAAAATCGTATTTGTAAGATTCCAATGATGGTCAGGTTATTTGCATCTGTCGACCGAATTTACTGTGACAAAGACCATAGCCAGTCAATCTTTTATCATCCTCGTCCATGAAAACGATCCTTCCAAGACACCTGTGAAGAAGAGAAAACATAGAATAAAAAGGGAAGGGGACCAGTTCGATCATCTCATTTGAGGCAGAATACGAAATCTTTATGTCTCTTGTCACTAACAGACAATATGAAATTGTGGACAAATGTACTTGAAAGAGGATATCACAACAAGTGTGTGCATTTTAATGGCACGATGTGAGATTAGATTCAACTTCCCTTTCACAATACCAACAAGACGACTGCTTTTTCTCTGTCAAAACACAGTAATAAGAAAGGAAAGTGAATTCATGAATATGGGTGAGTGCAGAAATTCTTAGAAAATGGGGTGCATGAATGAGGAGAAGTATTGGTGTTTCTAAAGGAATCTCCACCTTGCGTCAGTAAGTGGGTCGGGTAATGGAGTTTACTCGACGATTTTGTCGGGGCACTTGAGAGCTCATCTCTTGGTGGGGCAGCTATCACTTAATAAACTTGCGAGACGTTCAAACATGTAAGGCAGGGGTCCCATGAGGGGGCACTACGGGACTATTTTTCAGGTAGAGGAGGTCCCATAAGAATTTTCTTGAAGGGCTACAAGGTTTAATTAGAATCTTTTCCTTCATAATAGGAGCCCCGCTTTTTAAGGAAGCAGAGGAAAATAGGGTGGGGCTGGAAATAGCCCCACCAACTCAGGGAAAAATCTAGTCATTTGTCAAAGACTGAAACTTTAAAACTAAAAAAGTCTTTTATCATAAAATAAATTTTAGAAAGTTTTTCCTTGAATTTGGGAGCTGAAACTCAAATTACAAAATCCATAAGACCTCTCATCTTACAAATTTCCTAAAAAATCTCAATAGGTGCAGCTCTATTTTTAAGAACGCTGGCTTCCAGAGGACCCCAGCCTAATTGATCACAATCATGTTTAATTAACAATTTAGCACCAATGTTTGATAAATATTCATTTCTATAAATATTATTGAAATAATTTGTTCAACTTAAAAAGGGTATATTTAAAGCTAGAGTACATGGGTACAATCATGTCATACCTTGCATATATTTAGCAGAGTTATATAAGGGCCATTTCTTATATTGTTCATTTTGAATCTTATTAATATTAACATTTGTTAAATGTTCATTGATGTAGATATGGTTGTGTGAAGAACAACTTCTACACAATTAGAGCTATCTGATACATCTTTTATCTCTTAAAGAGTTTTCTTATATGAATGCAAATCATGAACTATTGAAATATATTAGTTCTTCATTTTTAGAAAACGAATCATGTTAAATTAGATCAAACAACTTGTAAAGTATGGTTTGCATATTTTATATAATATTTGATTAGAAATAGGTTTGCTGGAATAATTTCATTAATCAAAATTTAAGAGAAAGATTAATGATATGATATTTTTACAATATATGTTAATATTCATGAATTATTTCTAAATTAGATTGTCTAATATTAAAAATCTAAGACACGATAAAATCTAGAAATAACTAATGTATATAGAGAAGAATTGTAAACTTAGAGGAAAAAGGAACATGTGGCCATTAGATTGAAATATAGAGTAAGTAGGATGTGTCAAGGGAGACAACAAAAAGGAGGAGTTTGAAAATTATATGAATTTTCTTTTTTTGAAAAAGAATACACATATATGAACTGATTTATGTAATAGAAAGAAAATAAAAAGGAAGGGGAAATGAATAATACAAGATTGCGAAAATTGAAAAATTGAAGAGAACAAGTTAAATCTTAAGATATTTTCACCATCAAGATTTAAGGCAATTTCAATTAGAGTAAATTCAAATAATCTTAGTCAAGTTTAATAGTTAAAAATGAAAATAAAAATAATTTGACAATGTCTAATATTTAAAATCTTACACACAAACAAAAAAAATAACAATTAATGAATGTAGAGAGGGATTGATATTATAGGATTTCCATAACCCGTTTTAAATGTCTAAAATTTTATTTTTGGATTCCATTAAGTATTTTTTTGCGCATCAGTTCATTTCATATCACACCCTCTCATCCATCATAGATATTCAAACATAGACATAAAAAGGGATCACCTTGGTAATATACATAAAAAACATAGTGACTAGGATGACTCAAAGCAAAAAGGAGACTATAGAACAAAGGAAATTATAAATCATAAATAACAAAAGAAAAATTCAAAAAATGATCTCATATATATTATTTGAAACCTAATAGAAAGAAGAAAAAAGAGAGAGCAAAAAAGTAATAATAGAAGATTTGAAACAATTATATTAAGCAAAAATCAATATTACAAGAGAGATATAAACACACAATTATTTTAGACACCTAAATCTGATTACATAATGTTTTGATCTAATTTAGTTTTCTTTGAGTTGTTATTAATTAAATATTTAATATTTAATTAATTAATTATAATCTAATTAACTAACTATAATTTAATTAGTTATCATAATGATAACTATAATGCCTCACAAGGGAACTAGAAGGACAAGATCTAATGTTATGAAATTGTGACTATTTTTTACTTTTAAAACTTTATTTTCTTTGACATTTGCATCAAAATTTAAACCTAGGACCAAAACATAGATGATTAAGTATTTAGGCTCCCTAACATAGTTACCAAATGTTTAAAATAAGCCATTTATTCATTAACTTTGTCAAATAAGTAGATCTGATATAACCACATAGGGTGTTTTAAAAAAATTCATTACTTATGAATAGATGAAGTAGGTCACAATATATTTTACAAAACACACACACACACACACACACAAAAGCATGCATATATATATATATATATATATATATATATATATATATATATATATATATATATATATATATATATATATATATATATATATATATATATATATATATATATATATATACTATAAACTATTCAGTGAATTATCTATATTGCTCGACCTTAAGTCTAATTTCTATTGTCATTTATAGCACTTCCTTGAACATAAAGTTAAGATCTTTAATTTAATATCCTAGACACATCATAGTATTTTATTTGTTGGTTTATTCTCTTTTATTCATAAACATACAATTTTTTGAGACTCCATAGTCAAACATGGAAATTTGTCTAATTGTTAGATAGTTATCCAATAGAGCATGAACAATTTTGATGAGTATGGTTGATAGAGTAATATTTAGCATGTGTGTAGTTAAGGTTAGGTAGTATAATATGTTAGGATGACATGACTAAGTTTTCCAGTCTATGCGTATTGTATAGAAGGAGTTATGAATCAAACTCCAGTAGAAGCAAAACAAAGGATATCAATAATGGGTAATTGTTATGGTCTCACAAAGCACGCCCCGTCCCTTATAGAAATGTGGACCCCCTAGTAAATTTTGAAAGTCTAGAGAGCCTGATATTTGGAAAACTAAAGTTTCCGAAGAAGAAGTGCTTAAGTGCACACTAGCACACTAGCACACAAGCGCACCTCCTTAAGGTGCGTAGGTGCACTCAGAGCACAAGTGTTCACTCATCTCCTTCTTGTAATGCGCACATGCACACTTGCGTATGTGTGCACTTCCATATGTGCACCTACAAAGTTTCACACTAGGGCTTAGGATCTATATAAGACCCTCAACCCCCCTTCTTAACTTCATTATTCTCCACACTCTTCACTTCTCCACTCCCTCGCACCCCTTGATGTGTGATCCTCCTACAAACCTACACTCATCACAAATAAGCTTAAGGTTACCCACCAAGAAGGAGTGCACATACACACCTCCTCAAGGTGTGCATGTGCACACCTTCTTTACAAAACATTAGAAAAAAAACATCTAAGGCATGCAAAGGTGCACACATGTGCACCATATTAAGATGTGCATGTGTGCACCATTGTGCACAAAGACTAAGCTAAAAAAAACACAAACTTAGTCATTTCCCTCAGCACATATGCGCAGTTGCGCACATGCACATCTTACTAAGGTGTGCATGTGTGCAATTGTACAACTACAGACAAATGGCCAATTAGGGGTCGTTTAGCACATGTAGTGCACCTGTAAGGGTGCACTAAGTAGTATAACAGGGTATATAGAGGGAATTGATTGGATTTTGACTATTTTGGGTTTATTTTTTCTAGGTTTTGATCTGTTTAGTGTCAATTAGGGTTTATTTTAGGTCAAACTTGAGCTTTCCAAACTAGTGCCCCCTTTCTTGTATAGATAAAATAGTTTCATTATCCTCTTCAATGGAAGAAATGATACCTCCAAAACCCTATGCATTCAAGTACCAAGGTGCACTGAGGAAATCCCAATTTCAAGATGGGCATGCAGAGATCAGAGATATCGAGCTCAACTACATAGAATAGAACACATTCCTTACCATCTGCAACAAACCAAAAGAATGATCCATGATGGTGTCAGCTCTTATTAGATCTAGTTTTGTTAATACAACATCACATTCTACACCCATTTAGACCTCGAAACTTGTAATGGATCTGGAAAAGAACTACATGCTTGAAGAGAAGGTCGCCAATAGTTTCATTAGAGAGATAGTCCAAGACTTCCAACCATGAAATATCAAGAAGGTGTTCCATCTTCCTAGAGTAGACCAATATCTAAATATTACCTATGACTAGGATGAGAGATGGTATCAAGAGAATGAGAAGGAAGCTAGAGAGACAATCCAATCATCCTTCCTAATAGACAAAACACCAGTGGACTGTAGAGTCAACAAAGTGGACATGGCAAGAGGGTATATGAAAGATGACATTAAATAATTTCCATTGTGCTTTTGAGTAGGGTCATGGGACTAACAACACTAGGACACCTTCAAACCTAGATGGTCCACTGTATAGGAACCATCAGGACAACAAAGATGCCAATAGATTGGGCTACTCTCCTCAGTGATAATCTACATGAGAAGCTCAATGCCATGAGTGTCAATCCAAGATTTATATGACATCATACATGGTGTACTTACTGGTGGTAAGGACCACAGACTACCTAGGACTCTATAGAAAAGGAAGCATGCATGATGCTAATTCTTGGCCTTATGTGTATCCTCAACTGGTGAAGAAGAAATTCTTATAGCAGAGCATAGAATACAGGGTGGTGAATGATGGCTTCATGTTTTCAATCATAAAATTCATTGAAGGTGATTATGCAAAAAGGATGTCAATAGAAGTAGTGGCCACAATCATAAAGATCATTGCATACTACATCTAGTTCAAAAAATTCAGCTACCTAAGGGTAGCCAATACCTTGGAAAACCAAAAAAAGCTCCAAAGATATCCATCAGATAGGCTCAACTCACATTTGTATATGATAGAGTGAGAAGACACCACAAAAAGACATGGGTATGGCCTATCATGATAGGTGATTTTGATGTCAAGAAAAATAAGGATATAATGACTTTTGATTCAGAATGGGATCATTATCCCTTGAAAGAGTTAAAATCTCCTTGCCCCTACTTTGACAACATAGGCATGGTGCATCATCTAGTAGGGAAGTAGTTTGTACATGAAGATGTATTAGGAGATCATTAGATGAACATAGTAGAAAACTATGATATGCAAATAAGGGATTATTGTAGGATGACTTTATATATTGTAGAGAAGGTGCTCAAAATAAAGATCCCTCTTAAGGGTATGTGCAGGATTATGGTGTGCCAAAAAGTGGCAATGTGAAAAAAATAGAGTTTGAACACGTCTAAAAGCGCTTCAAAATTTGCTCTGACTTTTTTTCACCTATCCAGGTACCAAACCTAGAAAGTAAGGCCCAAGCCTTATCGGATATCCGATTTGAGATCGTATATCCGATTTGAGATCGGATATCGGATCTCATATCGGATATCTGATATGAGATCCAATATCCAATATCGGCGGCATAAAAATTGGAGGGAAAAGGCACAAAAATTAGAGGGAAAAACAAATTTGTAAGTGATATAACTAATTTGAGTTATGAAATATGTAAAGATATAATATATAACCTATAAATATATAATATAATAACATAACTATTATATATAAAATAATATATAATCTATATATTATATAATAATATTATATTATATTATATATATATATATATATATATATATACAACGTAATGTAAACATATAATATATAATCTATTAATATATAATAATATATTATGTTATTATTATTATTATCTATAAATATAATATATATTATTATTATTTTTATTAAATATAATAACATAATATATTATATATATGTTATTAATACATATTATTATTATCATATATAAATTATAATCTATAATATATTATTATTATTATTATCATATGTAAATTATAATATATAATATATTATGTTATTATTATTATAATCTATAAATTATATATATATATATATATATATATATATATATATATATATATATATATATATATATATATATATATATATATGATTGTTATACTATATTATTTCTAGTGGAGTCATTTATATGGGTCAAAAGGGCTCACAGGATGACCTGTGACCCCTTTCGACACATTCCATGATGAAATATGTCCCTAAGGGATCCTAGGACCCCTAGGGACATATTAGAATAGTTTATATGGGTTGAAGGGGGTCACATGATGACCTATGAACCTTTTCAACATATTACAAGATGACATTTGTCCCTAGGGGTCCTAGGACACTTAGGGACATATTAGAATCATTCATATGGGTCGAAGGGGCTCATAGGGTGACCAATGACAACCTTCGACACATTCTATGATAACATATGTCCTTAGGGTTCCTAAGACCCCTAAGGACATATTAGAATCATTCATATGGATCGAAGGGGATCATAGGGTGACATATGACCCCCTTCAACACATTCCAAGATGACATATGTCCCTAAGGGTCCTAAGACCCCTAGGGACATATTAGAATCTTTCATATGGTTTGAAGGGGGTCATAGGGTGAACTATGACCCCCTTCGACACATTACATGACGACATATGTCCCTAGGGGTCCTAGGACACCTAGGGACATATTAGAATGCTTCATATGGGTCAAAGGGGGTCATAGGTTGACCTATGACCCCCTTTGACCCATTAAATGATGACATATGTCTCTAGGGGTCCTAGGATCCCTAAGGACATATTAGAATCATTCTTATCAGTCAAAGGGGCTCATAGGGTGACCTATGACCCCCTTTGACCCATTAGATGATGACATATGTCCCTAGGGGTCCTAGGACCCCTAGGGACATATTAGAATCATTTTTATGGGTCAAAAGGGAGTCATAGGTTGACTTATGACCCCCTTCGACACATTACATGATGATGTATGTCCCTAGGGGTCCTAGGGCACCTAGAGACATATTAGAATGCTTCATATGGGTCAAACGGTGTCATAGGTTGACCTATGACCCCATTCAACCCATTAAATGATGACATATATAGCTAGGGGTCCTAGGACCCCTAGGGACATATTACAATCATTCTTATGGGTCAAAGGGGGTCATAGGTTGACCTATAACCCCCTCTGCCCCATTACATGATGACATATGTCCCTAGGGGTCCTAGGAACCCTAGGGACATATTATAATGTTTGATATGGGTCAAAGGGGGTAATAGGTTGACCTATGACCCCCTTCGAACCATTAAATGACAACATATATCCCTAGGGGTCCCAGAACCCCTAGGGACATATTAGAATCTTCGACCCATTACATGACGATATATGTCCCCAAGGGTCCTAAGATCCCTAAGGATATATTAGAATCATTCATATGGGTTAAAGGGGGTCGTAGATTGACCTATGACCCTGTTCGACCCATTACATGATGACATATGTCCCCAGGGGTCCTCGGATCCCTTAGGACATATTATAATCGTTCATATGGGTCAAAGGGGATCATAGGTTTACCAATGACCCCCTTTGACCCATTAAATGACGACATATGTCTCTACCGATCCTAGGACCCCTAGGGACATATTAGAATTGTTCTTATGGATCAACGGGGGTCATAGGTCCTTCAACCCATTAAATGATGACATTTGTCCCTAGGGGTGCTAGGACCCCTAAGGACATATTAGAATCGTTCTTATGGGTCAAACGGGGTCATAGGTTGACCTATAACCCCCTTCGACCCATTACATGACAAAATATGTCCCTAGGGGTCTTAGGACCCCTAGGGACCCTATGACCCCCTTTGACCCATTACCTAACGACATATGTCCATAGGGGTCCTAGGACCCCTATAGACATATTAGAATGCTTCATATAAGTCAAAGCAGATCATAGGTTGACATTGACCTCCTTCAACCCATCAAATGATGACATATCTCCCTATGGGTCCTAGGACGCCTAGGGATATATTAGAATCATTTTTATGGCTCAAATGGGGTCATAGGTTAACCTCTGACCCACTTCGACATATTACATGATGAAATATGTCCCTAGGGGTCCTAGGACCCCTAGGAACATATTAGATTTGTTCATATGGGTCAAAGGGGGTCAGAGGTTGACCTATGACCCCCTTTGACCTATTAAATGATGACATATGTCCCTAGGGGTCCTAGGAGCCCTAGGGACATATTAGAATCATTCTTATGGGTCAAAGGGGGTCATAGGTTGACCTATGACTCCCTTTGACCAATTACATGATGACATATTTCCCTAGGGGTCCTAAGACCCCTAGGAATGTCTTAAAATTGTTCATGACCCATTACATGATGACATATGTCCCTAGGACCCCTAGGGACATATTAGAATCTTTCATATGGGTCTCAGGGGGTCATAGATTGACCTATGACCCCCTTTGATGCATTATATGACGACATATGTCCCTAGGGGTCCTAGGACCCGTAGGGACATATTAGAATCGTTTATATGGATCAAAGGGGGTCATAGGTTGACTTGTGACCCACTTCGACCTATTAAATGATGACATGTGTTCTTAGGGGTCTTAGGACCCCTAGGGACATATTAGAATCATTCGTATGGGTCAAAAAAGTCATAGGTTGACCTATGACCACCTTCGACACATTACATGATGACATATGTCCCTAGGGGTCCTAGGACCCTTAGGGACATATTAGAATGCTTCATATTAGTCAAACGGGGTCATATGATGATCTATGACCCCCTTTTACCCATTAAATGACAAGACATATTAGAATTGTTCTTATGGGTCAAAAGGGGTCATAGGGTGACCTATGAACACCTTCGAACCATTACATGACAAAATATGTCCTTAGGGATCCTAGGACCCCTACGGACATATTAGAATGCTTCATATGGGTCAAAAGGGTTCATAGGTTGACCTATGACCCCCTTCAACCCATTAAATGATTACATATGTCCCTAGGTGTCCTAGGACACCTAGGGACATATTAGAATGCTTCATATGGGTCAAAGGGTGTCATAGGTTGACCTATGACCCCTTTCGATCCATTAAATGATGACATATATCCCTAGGGGTCCTAGGACCCCTAGGGACATATTAGAATCATTCTTATGGGTCAAAGGGGGACATAGGCTCTTCGACCTATTACATGATGATATATGTTTCTAGGGGCCCTAGGACCCCTAGGGACATATTAGAATCGTTCTTATGGGTCAAAGTGGGTTATAGGGTGATGTATGACTCCATTTGACCCATTAAATGATGACATATGTCCCTAGGTGTCCTAGGATCCCTAGAGACATATTAGAATCGTTCTTATGGGTCAAAGGGGGTCATAGGTTGACCTATGACCCCCTTCAACCCATTAAATGATGACATATATCCCTAAGGGTCTTAGGACCCCTAGGGACATATTAGAATCATTCTTATGGGTCAAAGGGGATCATAGGTTGACCTATGATCCCCTTCGACCCATTACATGACGACATATGTCCCTAGGGGTCCTAAGACCCTAAGGGACATATTAGAATCCTTTTAATAGGTCAAAAGGGGTCATAGGTCACCCATTACATAATGACATATGTCCATAGGGGTCTTAGGACCCCTAGAGTCATATTAAAATACTTCATATGGGTCAAAGGGGGTCATAAGTTGATCTATGACCGCCTTCGACCCATTAAATGATGACATAGGACCCCTAGGGACATATTTGAATCATTCTTATGGCTCAAAGGGGGTCATATGTTAACCTATGACACCCTTCGACATATTACATGATGACATATTTCCATAGGGGTCCTAGGACCCCTAGGAACATATTGGATTCATTCATATGGGTCTAAGGGGGTCATAGGTTGACCTATGACCCCCTTCGACCCATTACATGACGACATATGTCCTTAGGTCCTAGGACCTATAGGGACATATTAAAATCATTCTTATGGGTCAAAGGAGGTCAAAGGTTGACTTATGACCAACTTTGACATATTACATGATGACATATGTCCTTAGGGGTCCTAGGACACCTAGGGACATATTAAAATGCTTCATATGGGTCAAAGGGTGTCATAAGTTGACCTATGACCCCCTTCAACCCATTAAATGATGACATATATAGCTAAGGGTCTTAGGACCCCTAGGGACATATTACAATCATTATTATAGGTCAAAGGGGGTCATAGGTTGACTTATAACCCCCTCTGACCCATTACATGATGACATTTGTCCCTAGGGGACCCCTAGGGACATATTAAAATGCTTCATATGGGTGAAAGGGGGTCATAGGTTGACTTATAACCCCCTTCAACCCATTAAATGACAACATATATCCCTAGGGGTCCTAGGAATCTTAGGGACATATTAGAATCTTCAACACATTACATGACGACATATGTCCCTAGGGTTTGTAGGATCCCTCAGGACATATTAGAATCATTCATATGGGTTAAAAGGGGTCATAGATCATTTGATCCATTACATGATGTCATATGTTTCTAGGGGTCCTAGGATCCCTAGGGACATATTAAAATTATATATATATGGGTCAAAGGGGGTCCTAGGGACTTATGTCCCTAAGGGTCCTAGGGACTTATTTGAATTGTTCTTATGGGTCAAAGGGGGTCATAGCTTGACCTATGACCCCCTTGAACACATTACATGATGGCATATGTCCCTAGGGGTCCTAGAACCCCTAGGGACATAGTAGAATAGTTCTTATGGGTCAAAGGGGCTAATAGGGTGACCTTTGACCTTGTTCGATCCATTACATGATGACATATGTCTGAGGGATATATTAGAATCATTCTTATGGGTGTAAGGGTGTCATAGGTTGACTTATGACCCACTTCGACACATTACATGATGACAAATGTCCCTAGGAGTCCTAAGACCCTAAGGGACATATTAAAATGATTCATATGGGTCAAAGGTTGTCATAGGTTGACCTAAGACCCCTAGGGACATATTAGAATCGTTCTTATGGGTCAAAGGGGGTCATAGGTTGTCCTATGACCCTCTTTGACCCTTTAAATAATGACATATGTCCCTTAGGGTCCTAGGACCCCTCGATACATATTAGAATCATTATAATAGGTTCAAGGGGGTCATAGGTTGAACTATGACCCCTATGACCCCCTTCGACAGATTACATGATGAAATATGTCCCTAGGTGTCTAAGGACCCCTAAGGACATATTAGAATTGTTCATATGGGTCAAATGGGGTCATAGTTTGACCTATGAACCCCTTCAACCCATTACATGATGACATATGTCCCTAGTGGTCCTAGGATCCCTAGAGACATTATAATCATTCATATGCGTCAAAGTGGCTCATAGATTGATTTATGACCCCCTTCGACCCATAAGAATGATTCTAATATCTACCTAGGGGTCCTAGGACCCCTAAAAACATATGTCATCATTTAATAGGTCGAAGGGGATCATAGGTACCCCTATGGGCCCCTTTGACCCTTTGATCCTAGGACCCCTTAGGGACATATGTCGTTATGTAATGGGTCGAAAGGGGTCATAGGTCAACCTATGACACCCTTAGACCCATAAGAATGATTATTATATGTCTCTAGGGGTCTTAGGAACCCTAGGGACATATGTCATCATGTAATGAGTCGAAGGGAGTGATAGGTCAACCTATGATGCCCTTTGACCCACATGAATGATTTTAATATGTCTCGAGCGGTCCTAGGACCCCTGGGGACATATGTCATCATTTAATGGGTTGAAGGGGATCATAGGTCAACCTATGACCCCCTTTGACCCATAAGAATGATTCTAATATGTCTCGAAGGGTCCTAAGACCCCTTTGGACATATGTCGTCATGTAATGTGTCAAAGGGGGTCATAGGTCAACCTATCACCCCCTTTGACCCATAAGAAGCATTCTAATATGTCTCTAAGGGGTCGTATGACTCCTAGGGACATATATCATCATGTAATGGGTTAAAAAAGGTCATAGGTCAACCTATGACCCCCATAGACCTATAAGAATGATTCTAATATGTCCCTAGGGTTTTGAGGACCCTTAGGGACATATGTTATCATATAATAGTTCAAAGCAGGTCATAGGTCAACCTATGACCACCTTGGACCCATAAGAATGATTTTAATATTTCTCTAGGGGTCCTAGGACCCCTAGGGACATATGTCATCATATAATGCGTCGAAGGGGGTCATAGGTCAACCTATGAGCCCCTTTTTTCCATAAAAATGATTCTCATATGTCCCTAAGGGTTGTAAGACCCCTAGAGACAAATGTTGTCATTTAATGGGTCGAAGGAGATCATAGGTCAATCTATGACCCCTTTCGGTCCATATAGATGATTCTAATATGTCCTTAGGGGTCCTAGAACCCATAGGGACATATGTCGACATGTAATGTGTCGAAGGGGGTCGTAGATCAACTTTTGACACCCTTTGACCCATAAGAATGATTCTTATATGTCCTTAGGGTCCTAGGGACATATGTCATCATGTAATGGGTCAAAGGGGGTCATAAGTCAACCTATGACCCCATTTGACCCATATGAACAATTTTAATATGTCCCTAGGGATCCTAGGACCCCTAGGGACATATGTCATCATTTAATGGGTCAAAGGGGGTCATAGGTCAACCTATGACCTCTTTTGACCCAAATGAACGATTCTAATATATCCCTAGGGGTCCTAAGAGCCCTAGTGACATATGTTGTCATTTAATGGGTCGAATGGATGTCCCTAGGTATCCTATGATCCGTAGAGACATATGTCATCATGTAATGTGTCAAAGAGGATTATAGATTGACCTATGACCTCATTTGACCCATAAGAATGATTCTAATATGTCCTTAGGGGTCCTAGGACCCCTAGGGACATATGTTGTCATGTAATGGGTTGAAGGGTGTCATAGATCACCCTATGACCCCCTTTGACCCATAAGAATGTTTCTAATATGTCCATAGGCATCCTAGGACCCCTAGGCACATATGTCGTCATGTAAAGGGTCAAAGGAGGTCATAGACAACCTATGACTCCCTTTGACCTATAAGAACGATTCTAATATGTCCTTAGGGTTCCTAGGACCCTTTTTGATATATGTCATTATGTAATTTGTCAAAAGGGGTCATAAGTCAACCTATGACCCCTTTTGACCCATAAGAAGCATTCTAATATTTCCTTAGGGGTCGTAGGACCCCTAGAGACATATGTCATCATGTAATGGGTCAAACAAGGTCATAGGTCAACCTATGACCCCCTTTGACCCATATGAATAATTCTAATATGTCCCTAGGTGTCCTATGACCCGTAGGGACATATGTCATCATGTAATGGGTGAAAGGGGGTCATAGATTGACCTATGACCCATTTTGACCCATAAGAATGATTCTAATACATCCCTAGGGGTCCTAGGACCCCTAAGGACACATGTCGTCATGTAATGGGTTGAAGGGTGTCATGGGTCACCCTATGACCACCTTTGACCCATAAGAACGATTTTAATATTTTCTTAGGGGTCCTAGGACCCCTAGAGACATATGTCATCATGTAATATGTTGAAAAGGGTCATGGGTCAACCTATGATCCCCTTTGACCCATAAGAACAATTCTCATATGTCCCTAGGGGTCGTAGGGACGTATGTCATCATGCAATGGGTCAAAGGGGGTCATAGGTCAACCTATGACCCCCTTTGATCCATATGAACAATTCTAAAATGTTCCTAGCAGTCTTAAGACCCCTAGAAACATATGTCATCATTTAATGGGTCGAAGGGGATCATAGGTCAACCTATGACCCCCTTCGATCCATATGAACAATTCTAATATGTCCCTATGGGACCTAGGACCCCTAGGGACATATGCCATCATGTAATGTGTCGAAGGGGGTCATAGACCAACTTATGACCCCCTTTGACCCATAAGAATGATTCTCATATGTTCCTAAGGGTCCTCAGGACATGTGGTCATGCAATAGGTCAAAGGGGGTCATAGGTCAACCTATGACCCCCTTAGACCCATATGAACAATTCTAATATATCCCTGGGCATCCTAGGAGCCTTAGGGACATCTGTCATCATTAAATAGGTCAAACGGGGTCATAGGTCAACCTATGACCCCTTTTGATCCATATGAACAATTCTAATATGTCCCTAGGGGTCCTAAGACCCCTAGGGACATATGTTGTCATTTAATGGGTCGAAGGGGTTCATAGGTCAACCTATGATCTCCTTTGATCCATATGAATAGTTCTAATATGTCCCTACGGGTCTTAGGACCCCTAGGGACATATGTCATCATTTAATGGGTCGAAGGGGGTCCTAGGTCACCCTATGACCCCCTTTGACCCATATGAATGATTCTAATATGTCCCTAGGGGTCCTAAGACCCCTAAGGACAAATGTCTTCATGTAATGGGTCGAAAGTGTCATAGGTCAACCTATGACCCCCTTTGACCCATATGAACGATTCTAATATATCCCTAGGGGTCTCAAGACGCTTAAGTACCTATGTCATCATGTAATGTGTCGAAGGACCCTAGGGACATATGTCATTATGTAATGGGTCGAAGGGGATCATAAGTCAACCTATAAGCCCTTTCGACCCATATGAATGATTCTAATATGTCCCTAGGGGTGCTAGGACCCCTAGGGACATATGTCGTCATGCAATGGGTCAAAGGGGGTCATACGTCAACCTATGACCCCCTTTGACCCATAAAAATGATTCTAATATGTCCCTATGGGTCCTAAACCCCTAGGGACATATATCATCATTTAATGGGTTGAATGGGGTCATAGGTCAACCTATGACCCCCTTTGACCCATAAGAACGATTCTAATATGTCTTTAGGGGTCCTACGACCCCTAGGGACATATGTCATCATGTAATGTGTCGAAGGGGGTTATAGGTCAACCTATGACCTCCTTCGACCCATAAGAATGATTCTAATATGTCACTAGAGGTCCTAGGACCCCTAGGGACATATGTTGTTATGTAATGGGTCGAAGGGACCTATGACCCCCTTTGACTCATATATATTAATAATATACATATATATTAATAACATACATATTAATATAATAATATATATTAATAACATATATATATATATATATATATATATATATATATATATATATATATATGGTTATTATATTTAATAAAAATATTATATTATTATATATATTAATAACATACTTTTATATATATATATATAGAGAGAGAGAGTACGTTATTATATTTAGTAAAAATAATAATAATAATTATTATATTTATAGATTATAATGAGAATAACATAATATATTATTATATATTATTATATTATATGTTATATCTTTACATTACGTTATTTTATATATATAATATATTATAATACATATTTACATAGTAATATAACAAAAATAATTTATAAATCATAAGCTATAAAATATTATGTTATAATATATATTACGTTATTATATATATTAATAACACACACACACACACACACACACACACACACACACACACACACACACACACATATATATAGTAAAAATATTATGTTATTATATATATATATATTAGTAACATATATATATATATATATATATATATATATATATATATATATACATATATATATATATATTACATTATTATATATATTAATAACATATATATATAAGTTTATTATATTTAATAAAAATATTACGTTATTATATTTAGTAAAAATAATAATAATATAAATTATATTTATAGATTATAATGAGAATAATATAATATATTATTATATATTAATATATTATATGTTATATATTTACATTACGTTATTATATATATATATTGTAATACATATTTACATAGTAATATAAAAATAATAATTTATAAATCATAAGCTATAAGTCTTAAATCCGGTTTTGCCTTCAAAATAGGTTGGGATTTCAAAATTTTCACCAAAATTCACCTAGCCATATCGGATACCTGATTTCAAATTGGATCCGATTTGAAATCCGATATTCGATTTCAAATTCGATATCTGATTTGAAATCCGATATCCAATTAGGCTTGGTATTTACCAAGCCTACCCGGTCAACCCAAAAGACGTGTTTGAAGAGGGTTTTAGTGATACTCAGACTTCGAGTAGTTGTCTAACAATGTTATTTTCATTGAAATTGAATGAAACGAAAAGAATTTTTTAATATCGCTCTAGAGATTCCATCAATGTAATTTTTGTCAAATTCTGAGATCGATAAGTATTTATTAGTTAATTATCAATGAAGATTATTGTAAAGTGCTGATTGACATATTGATTGAAAAACAGCTATAATTTTCAAATGGTATAACATTTTTTAAATCTAAAAGTTGCGTCACATTCTATACTTCGCCTAGTATAAGAAAAAAAAAATGGTAAAATTTTCTATTAGTTAAGGTGGTCAGACACAGGACTTTTTTTTTTTCGAAAAATTTTTCGTAGAAAATCATATTTAATTATTTATTTAGAATAAAAATACCAAAAAATATGCGTCACATGTGGGCATGAGTCTACTTTTCATATCTATAATTATATTTAAAATATATTTGATTTTGATTTTGATTAAGGTGGTCAGACATACACCTACTTTTTATTTTTGCCCTGAAATTTTTGTAGTACTGCATTAAAATTCAAACTTTTGACCAATCAATTATTTTGTTCTCCTGATAAGGCCTAGTAGTTTAGAAATTACATTCAATTTCCTATAAATTATTTTCTTACAAATTTTTGATATAAAGTCCATAACCACTTTAAAATTATGTGTCAAGTTGACATAACCTTGATTTTCTAATTTTTCACTACCACTTAAGGCCATAGTTTGGTACACCATAATCCTGCACATACCCTTAAGGCTATCGAGAAGGATACAAAAGATATCTTGTATCCTCAATACAATAGGGTCAAGATTTATGATAGGCCCATAATGAATGCAAAGATTAGAATGCATGAGAATGCTGACTTTAATCATCAAGCTAGACACATAGTCCTGTTTACAAAGGAATGGATCAAAAAGTCATTTTGAATGGATCTAGTTCCTCATCAACATGAGAGGAAGGTTGAGTACTTCAAGAAAAATAAGAGAGAGAATAAAAGGAAGAGAGTTTCTACAAAGGAAAAGGAGAAAACATTTCAATCAATTCAACAAGAACAAGAGCAACAAGTTAGGCCTAAAGCTCAAGAGCCCAGCTAAGAGCCACAAGAGCCACCATAACCAAAAGTGGTAGAGGAAGAGCCAAAACAAGAAGAGGAAGAAGAATAAAGGGTTCCTCTAGTGGCTACACAAGAGGAAGAAGCATCCTCCTTGACTCCAAAATGGGCAAGAATTGAATCACAAGTGGTGGGACACAAGGAGGAGAAAGTTAAAGAAGAAGACTACTCTATCTCCATAAGTCTTGGGAAAAATCTCCAAAGCTAAGTTGGAAGAAGAAGAAGGGGAACACATTGAATATGTCCACTTGAGTCAAATGAATCATGTAGCTAGGGCTACAAAATAGGAAAGGAGAAGAAGCTAAACCATGACACCTCCATCTACTCTAAAAGAACCTATTTAGGTCTCAACATTAGAGGATGAGAAGAAGTAGTGGAAAGCTAACATGGATGGTCAAGAAATAGATGTCTTCAATCTCTTTGATTTTCATTTCATTCCAGTAGGTACTGAGATTGTGGGAGAAAATATAATAGATACTTCCATGAGTGAATCTTTAGGAGAGGATTGGAATCATTTGCCACCTCTACCTCAAGGCCCTCTTCCTCCACCACCATCTTAGGACTTGGCATTCCCTTTCTTAGGCTACAAATATAGAAGATCAAACAATGGAGGAAGTAGAGCCCTAGAAACTTCAATTTGATGAAGTACTAAAGGAAGGGAAAATACCTGAAGAGCCTCAACACAATCCTCATGATAGAGAGGTTAGGACCTTAGCCCAAACAAATACAGAGACTCCAACTGGTGATCTTTTTCAATGGGAAAATACTCTAGATAGAGAACTAATGGGGAAAGGGGCCTATAGTGGAGACCATCTCTTCAGTCAAGTATATGTCTCCAATGGGCACTACATCAACTTGGATGAAGAGGGAGGTCATGTTTTGACAAAAGAGGTAATTGGCTTTAACTAGTGAGGAGGGAGTGACATAATTGGTAAAACTCATCAAGAAGCCAATGCCATATATGGGTGATGCATGACCACTAGCCTTTATCATGAAGAACCAAGATCAAGACTTTCTTGCTCACATAGCTATTCCTCCTCTACACACTGACACTAAAAAACTGACTCCTAAGGACTATCAAATCAAGGAGATCATGTTGGGTAGATCCACAATAGACATTGCTAAAGTAATGATCACTATGGGGATGAAAGAGTTATTTAGACATATGGATTGAGATGAGTCTCAATTTATAGCGCCGAGGAAACAAAATGAGCTTTTAAGAGGTTATTTGAATGGAGTTGTGGAACCAATCGACCTAGATAATCTAGAGATCACTCTTTTTGTGACATTAGTGAGGAAAGAAAAGGGGAATGTACAAGTAGATTCATTTTTGGGAGCATGTCAACAAGGGTGTGAAAATGTTGAGGAGAGATGTGTACAAATAATATAGGGGAACTTGAACTTGTTGCATCACATTCAGTCAAGTGTGGATAAGCTCGTATGCATAGTGAACCAAGACTTTGGATTGACAGATGAGATACATACCTAGGCTAAAGACTTATAGGCGCTCCAGTCAATAAAAAGCCAAAGGTATTGTACACTCATGGAAATATTCACTATTGAGGAGCTTGGTAAGCTCAATGATTGGATTGAGAAGATGTCTATTGGTAATAAAGTCATGGAAACTCTACATGTAGATATTTAAAAAGTAAGAGACCAAACTCAAGAGAAAATTTTGGAAGTAGAAAGGTACACTAACGCTACTTCCCTTAAGATTTTTGAAGATGAGTAAAAAGCTAAGCTTAATATAGTGCAATCAATGGTCCAAAATTTTTGAGGAACCTTCAAAGATGCTTTTTTAGATTAAGATATTAGGCAAGCATTTAAGACTGAAGAGGTATTGTTGGAACTGGACACTAAACTTGAGGATTTTGTGGCAACTCGAATAGAAGTCAGTAACTATCAACAATTAGTAAAGGATAAATATGGAGCTTTGAATTTTCCAGAAGCTACCCAAGTGATGGAGATAATAGTGAAATTAAAGAGAAAACATCCAAACATTTTTTTGGTATAAAGGAGAAAAACCTAAATGCTGAAAATTCAGTTTCGACACTTGGGAAATTTTTTGCACTTTTGGAACCTATCAATTAAGGTGCGTAGGTGCACTATTCATAGAAGTGTGCTGAAATTTTTTGAAAGAGAAGCATTACACTTAAAGTTAACTTCTAGTTCCTAATTTAGAGCATTTCATGCACTAGAAACATATTTTGATGAGAGTTCAACTCCTAGAGAAGGCCAAGCTTCCAAACACTCTCAGATCCTCTTACAAGTTCCTTCTTCTTATCTCCTACTTCGATTGTTTGAAAAGTGATGTAAAGGCTCATGCACCCATTAATGAATATCAACAAGGTTGGAGACCTACTTAGCAACATTTAGAATGCCAATTTGTGTATCATTAGATCTATTTTATTAGTTTTTTGCATTCATTTGCATTTTAAGAGCTCCCTCTTCTAACACAAAAGAAGGATATAATCTCTTACAAATACATGGATGTAATATGTACTCTAGGCTATTATTTTGACGCAATAATATATGCTATTGGTTCTCTCATTCTAGTTGTAGTTATTCATCTCGAAGTGTGTTATTTTTCTGAATGCATGTTCATGAATTATAATGGAGCTAATGGTTTTATTGTGTTGTTATGATTGTGTGATCTTTTACTTCTGGTATTTTCCTCGTGTTAACTAATTCTGCTGACATACTGAGTTGGAGAAAAGATCACCTATTGTTCCTACATAACTTCTTGTCTTGCATGAGTGCACTTTTTGTGGCCTTGCAATTTGATGAGAAGTAAAACATCTTTTAGTTATTATTGAGTTTTCATTGATGATTGCATCTGTGGAATTGACGAAGTGCTTCTCTTATTTTTAATGGTTTCTTACCCAATCTTTTCAATGACTTAACTCACAGATGTGGTGTTACCATGGTTTATGTCTGTTAGGAATTTTCCTTTCAAGTTATCTACTTTAATCTCGAATCACCCTATCTTCATTATTTGCTTTTCTAATACTTAGTTAAAATAGGATTTCACATAGTTGCATTGATAAATTGCATTCATCATAATATAGAAAATACCAAAAAATATATTTCTTTTGTGGTTACTTTTCAAAATAGAAAATAGATCAAACATCTTATCCAAATTTGGTTCGAACTAGCAAAGGCCTCCTAATGAACATAAACATTTATCTTCAATTGTGTGAATTTTGGTAGGTCACAAGATCACCCAAAACCTTGGAGGTGATCCTAGATTAGCTTTTCAAGAGAGAAGTTCAAAAATATTCCATCCATTCAGAATTATACAAAATGGCATCTCAATAGAAGTAGTGCTAGGAGGGCCACAAACCATTTAGATTAGAAAAACAACTTACAATTTAAAAAATTTGTAGTTTTTGAAAGTTAAAAAAAAAAATTGCCCATTACTGTCAGAAGGTGTGCAAGTGTGCTTTTTGAAAGGGTGCACTTCTATAGAGGTGCACTTTACTAGAATCTAATAGAAACTAGAAAATCTTGATTGATAATCTCCATTCTAGCAAGCTTTAAGATCTTCAACTAGTACACACGAGTTCCTAGAACTCAGTCACTTTCGCAAGCCTTAGAGCAATAAAGGTTTACCCAAAATTCTACCACTTCCATTCCAAATTTTTTCATCTTCTTTAGTTCCACATCCTAACCGACCTCCACCCTTTGTCACACCAAATCCTCCAACGATGGCCTTTTCTGCTAAGGTAGTAGATTCACCAATCAAATTGCAAGGTGCACTCGATGACCTTTCGAAGAATCCTACAAAATTCTTCCCAAGGTTTATTTATAGACAAAAAATGAACAACTGATTACCACATCAAGTTATTCAAACAAATATGCATTCAAAAATAGATTCATGAAGAGAATATGGTCCTTCATTTATTCTCATATTCACTAGGAGAAGTTTCCTTCAACTAGTATGTAATTTATCACCAAAATGCATCATGGATTGGACAACCTTCAAAAGGTTATTCTTATAACCAATTCAAAAATTTCACCAATCTGACTATGATACATCATTAGTTCATATCAATAAAAAAGGATCTAGCAGAAACCATCCCACATTTCAATCATCACTTTCACATGGCCTACCACAAGTTGAAAACACCATACATGATACTAGTTTAATCTGCAATCTAGATTTATATCAATATTATGGACCATCTTACTGCTATCTTTCTAAAAAGATTGCCTGTGATAGATATTGACATAGTGGACAAAGTCTTCAAAAAGAAATTACCTTTTCTATACAAGCCAATCCTAATGGAGGAGCATCGATGGTCCTAGCTCAAGCTATTACAATAGTAGCAACATATCTTGCCAGAAAACTAGTGAAGCCTAGTCAATTCATTCCAAAAAATTGAATTTTGATACAATAAGCACCAGCCCCACAAGTTCTAGCCATAACATACCCAAGATATGAACCTCCAAAATATTCCTTCTTTGAGTAGAAGGCAACAATATTTGTTGAAGTAGAGAATAGTGTTGCATTTGAGATTGGCCAAATAAAGAAGACCATGTCTCAAATTACCAATGAGATAAACCATTTGAGGTGGTCACAAGGGAAGAACAACAAATTTTTGAGAAAAAATGTTGGTCCTTACAACAATAACAAATACTATGGTTAGAACTATAATAAGAATTTCAAAAAAAACAACAATATAGGGAACGATTCCAATCCTCTAGATTACAACAATAGTTTCCAAAGAAAAAATAAACAATGGAAGCATCCTTGGATATAAGAATAACAAAAATGCTAGGTTTTTCAACATCAATTAGTATGACAATAATTAGAATGTACCTAATGATGATGACTCATATTTTAATGGAAATCAAGAAGTGAATCAAAATTCACTGGCAATAACAATAAGGCCCCTATACAATTCAATAATATGCTGCTAGAATCCTATGATTCTCTATAGAACATGGGAATGGAACAACTAGTCAATGAATAGTTTTCTTTTCCATTTAGTCAAGAATCAAATACTCAAATAGAAGAGATTTTTTCTTTCCAGAGCATAAATAGGAATTATTATAATTTTTGGAATAAAAAAGAAGCCATGATAGATGGGATTCCTCCTGCATTGTAACCAACTCCTCTAGATCTAAGAGAAAGCAACAATCTAGTGCCTACCATAGCACCTTATGTAGGACAACAAAATCAGAACCAAGGGAATGTGCCTACAATCCTAAAGATTCTTGTATGGTCTATTGAAAAGTATAGTGTAGTGGAAGATTTGAAACAAACAAAGGCCAACATGTCCTTGTTTAACATGCTAGAAAACTATCCTAATAAATGAGAAGCACTAATAAAGACTCTAGACCATATGAAGGAAACACCTAATGTAAATATTGTTCCTTGAAAGAAGGTGTTGCAATAGGTTAATGCTTTAGAGGTTATGCCAACCATATTTAAAAACAAGGTCAAGGTGCCCCTTTCCTGCTTAGCATCATAATCTATGAGAATAATCTTCACAATTACTTAATTTATTCAGGAGCTTCTTGTAATTTCATGCCACTTTTGATAGCACAAAGGTTGGGAGGCAACCCTCTAATCAAATAGTGATACAACTAGATAAAATAGAAGTAAAAGTTATTGGGGTGTTGAAAGATGTTTGGATACAATTAATGGTTGACCCCTAAAGTCAAGAAATCATAGACATACATGTGGTTTAAATTCCTAAAATGTATGGATTTCTACTAAGTAGAGAGTGGAAAAATGCTTTAGAGGATGGTTCTCGACTAATATTACCCAACTGTGGTTGCCTTTGAAAGGATTGAATAATCAAATCAAGATAGACGTTGAGCCAAAACTAATGATGATGATCATAGAATACAATGCACCAAATGAAGTAGCATTTCTATAGTTAGATTTAGGATCTTATAAAGTGAAGGCTTTTGACACAACTTTACCTAAAACATCAGATGATCAAAATAGAACATTCATGATCCCATGCCAAAAGAAGAGATTGTGACTTAGTTCATAGACAACATGGTGGAAAACTTACAATGCTTAGGTGAATAAGTAGACCCAAATACTTTTCTCCTTCTAGGATTTTGTAGACTACACAAAGTTAGTCATTTAGAGTTTGAATGTTCACATTGCCAAGAAGCAGTTTCTCAGGTATTGACTTAGATAATGAAAATAAAAGGTGAGAAAATTCCAAACAAAGTACCTATTGAAAATCTGATTGAAAAGACCACTATTGAAGAAGGGAAATTGTTGAGAAGAAGGAAGATTGTTGATAAAGAATATTTTCAATCATTGTTTTGTCACTAATGTCAAACCTGCTATTTTTTGGAATGACAATTACTTATAAGATCCAAGTGCTATCACTTAGTTGATTGATGAAGAGGTTTTAATCAATAAGATGTAACAAAAGCACCAAAGGGAAAGGTTGAGTTATGGTTTTGTAATGAAGTACAAGGATCACTTAAGACAATGGTAAAATGATGTATTGATAATACACTTGAAGATATAGAGGTTGGCTACACTTAGAAACTCTGGAAGAATAAGTTGTAACAAGACTGTCTGCAAATCTTAACTAAGTTCATTAGTGGGTACCGAGCAAGCTAGTTCATGTCGAGAAAATTTTTAGTTAGTGATGAGAAAATGCAAAATCTAATGTGTGTCAAGTGAAACAGAAGGATTCGAGCAAGTTCAGGTGTTGAGCAAGTAATAGGTGTTGAGCATCAATAAAATTTAGTTGAAGCCAAGTGAATCCACAATAGGTGTCGAGCATCAGTAAAATGTAGTTGGTGCCAAGTAACACAATGTGTGCCAAGCACCAAAATTTCAATAGTGTCAAGCTGTTGCATTATTTTAAAAGTCAAAGATTCACTAGATCTGAGCTGACAAGTTTGTTACCTTGAATTTTGCAAACTAGATGGAGGATAAGGATGATGAGCTGGTGGCATAGAATTTTAGGTAAACCATTTTTGGGAAAATTTAAGATGATTCTTCATGATGTTTCTACAAGTAAACAAGATATAGGGTAGGGGTATGTGCAGGATCATGGTGTACCAAACTATGGCCTTAAGTGGTAGTGAAAAACTAGCAAATCAGGGTTATGTCAACTTGACACATAATTTTAAAGTGGTTTTGGACTTTATATCAAAAAGTTGTAAGAAAATAATCTGTAGGAAATTGAATCTAGTTTCTAAACTATAAGGCCTTATCTGGAGAAAAAATTATTTGATTGGTCAAAAGTTTGGATTTTAATGCAATACTACAAAAATTTTAGGGCGAAAATAAAAAGTAGATGTATGTCTGACCACCTTAATCATAATCAAATGATAATATTTTTAAATTTAATTTTAGATATAAAAAGTAGACTGATTCTTGGATGTGACGCATATTTTTAGCAATTTTTATTCCAAATAAATAATTAATTATGAATTTTCTACTATACTGTTTTCAGAATTAAAAAACTCCCGTGTCTGACCACCTTAACTAGTTCAAAAAAAATAAAAATTAAGTTTTTCTTATTTTTTTCTTATACTAGTCGAAGCATAGAATGTGATGCATCTTTTGGATTTGACAAATCTTATACGGTTTGAAAGTTATAGCTATTTTTCAGTATGTCAATCAGCACTTTGTAGCTAACTCCATTAGAAAATAAGAAATAATTACTTACTAAACTTGTAATTTGACAAAACTTACATTTATGAAAAACTAAGAACATTCTTAAGAAACCCTTTTCATTACATCAAATTTTGGTTTAAAAGAAGTCGTCAGCTACATGCTTGAAGTAAAAAACACATAAGAACATGCCAAAAACACATTTTTAGGATGTTTTAAAGATGACCATATAAGGTTGGTATCGAAAGATATAGTAGGAATTATAAAGGTATTAATTATTTTCATTTAGTATTAGGATGGGTGGGAAAAAAGTTGGAATAGATTTTGAAATTCTTTGAGGCATTTCAGAACTACATATTTTTCACATCGCCACTTTTTGGCACACCATGATCCTGCACATACCCATAGATTCGTTGAATTCTACCTAATCCATTCGACGTAGAAGATTCAAGTGGGAAAAATATTCCAAACTTCTCTTTAAGGAGTAACAATTCAAGAAGCAAGAGTTGTTAAGTTGTTGAAGGGTGTCAAGGAGAAGGCATTGAGAGGAAGGAATAGAGTACAGAGAACCTACTTCAAAAAGTGGCCATATAGGAGATTGCACTGGTACATCAAGCATGGAGACTCTGAGAGACAAAGCTTGAAAGGAGGACCAGTTGTTAGAGCTGCAAAGACTGAAAGCCAGGAAAATTTGAGAGCTAAACTAAGATCTAAAATTTGCAAGTTAAGTTGTGAGTTGTATCAAATCAAAAAGCCCTTTTTATTACTCTCTAACAATTGTATCAATTAGGGTAAAATCCTATGGACTTAGGTTGGTTTAACATCCATTTGTAAATCCTTTAATAGGGTGGCATTCCAAGTGAATGTTCTAAAGTCCTCTAACTAGGCCCACTTCTAATAGGGTGGTTAAAATCCTTTAACTAGGCCACATTTAACAGGCCAAGCCTTTCATAGGGCATCCCTTCAAAAGAGTAAGAATTGAGTAGCATGTTACTGGTGGTTTTTCCCAAATTGGATTTTCACGTAAATCACTCTGTTATGTGTTGATATTTCATGTCTTATTCTTGCAAGTTGATTTTATAGTAACTTGCTAAGAAAAGTGTTTAGCTTGGATGCATGATTAGTTTGAAGAGATCATTTTAATTTTTGAAAAAAATTTATTAGGAGATTTGAACATTGAATAACATATTCTCCCCCCCCATTTCAGTTATTCTAATGCATTTCTAACAATTGGTATTAAAGCCATCTGTTGATTTAGTTTAAAGGTACTAGAAGCAGGAAGATCAAGATGTCCAAGAGAAAAGTTCCCAAGCTCAATAGAGATTACTTCATTTTATGGAAAAGTCTAATGAAGTTGTACCTTGGATCAATAAGTGATCATGCAAAAACCTCAATTAAAGTAGAACATGTTGATCCAACTGTACCCACTACATAAGATATGAAGAAAAAGAAGGAGCACAATCAAGCAATGTTGGAGATTTCCTCTACCCTCAACTATGTTGAGTTTGATGACATTAAGGGATGTGAATCTACATTCAAAATGTGGAAAACCTTGACTAATATTTATGGAGGAGATCAAAATGTTCAAAGAGCAAAAAGAGAAAACCTCAGAGGAAAGTTTGATGACATGAAAATGGAGGAAGGTGAGAACGTTGCTCAATATGCCTCTAGAATGAAAGTAGTAAGTGCAATAAGAAGTTTGGGTTGTCATTTAGAAGATGATACTATCAATAGAAAATTCTTAAGAACCTTGCTCCCCATCTATGCTATTAGAGTTTTAGCCATACAAGAGTTAAGATGTGTACCAAGAAACAAGCTAACTTTTAAATGAATAGTAGGAAGACTTACTACATTTAAGTTATCTAACTTTGATAATTACAAACCTGAGAATCTTGAATCTGCTTTCAAGGCCAAGCTATCATTAAAAGACACTAAGGAGGAAAAACCAAAGAAGAAGAAGAAGAAAAAGGTAAAATATGCATCCAGTGATAGTAGCATAGCTGAAGAAGATGTGGAACAATTGGAAGCATTGTTGGCTAGAAGATTTCATAGAGGCAAAGGTAAATTCAAA
Source organism: Cupressus sempervirens (assembly GCA_028749045.1). Taxonomy (NCBI): domain Eukaryota; kingdom Viridiplantae; phylum Streptophyta; class Pinopsida; order Cupressales; family Cupressaceae; genus Cupressus; species Cupressus sempervirens. Next base: position 508,663,345 of record CM053789.1, on the reverse strand, counting down.
GGTAAGCTGCCTATCATATGTTTTAATTGCAACGAAGTAGGACATATTGCTACAAGATGCACATAGAAAAAGAACTATAGAGAAGGCAACAAGAACAAGAAGAAAAGAGAAGATGATAAAAAAGATTACAAAGACAAAGGAAAAAAGTGCTACATTGTTGAAGAAGAGGATTTTGATGAACATGATGGTGAGGTAGTCTATGTAGCCATGAAGGATGAGTTAGATGAAGATGAGGCAACAACATTGGTAACTTGTGTGAACAAGAATGATAGATGGATCATAGATAGTGGATGCTCACATCACATGATAGGAGACAAAAGTAAGTTTTTTACCTTTACTCAATATGATGGAAATAGTGTTAGATTTGAAAATGATGCTCCATGCCTAATCAATGGAAAAGGTTCTATTAAACTTATAGAGAAAATTTTATGTGATAATGCATATTATGTTGAAGGATTGAATTACAATCTACTGAGTGTGTCACAATTAGGCAATGTGGGATGCAAAGTAGAATTTGGAAATAAAACTGCCAAAATCTATGATACTAATAGAAATATGATAGGAAAAGGAGAGCAAACTAGGAGTAATTTGTTTTACCTATATATGGAAGAGGCATCCTATTTTGTTGTTAGATTTGATGATGTGTGGTTATGGCATAAAAATTTATGTCATGTCAACTTTGATAATCTAATTAGCATCAACAAAAATAATAAAGTCAGAGGTTTGCATAAACTGAAAAAGCCTAAAAATACAATGTGCGAACAGTGTCAGCTAGGGAAAATGACTAAGTCAAGTTTAAAAAGAAAAACCTACACCTCTAAAGAATTATTAGAACTAGTCCATACAGATTTATGTGGACCAATAGAAGTGCAAAGCTACAAAGGAGATAGATACATAATGTTGTTTGTGGATGACTACTCTAGGATGATGACTATCATGTTCTTAAAGAAAAAATCTAATGCATTTCAAATGTTTAAGTGATATTTGGCCAAGGTTGAGAAGGAAACATGAAGGAGTCTGAAGTGCCTAAAATCAGATAGAGAAGGAGAATTCACATTAAAAATATTTGATACATTTTGCAATGATAAAAGAATTAAGAGACAAACAATAGCACCAAGAACTCCCCCACATAATGGAATTGTAGAGAGAAGGAATAGATTAGTGATAGACTATGCTAGAACATTAATGGTGGAGAAGAATGTTTCTCTAAAGTATTGGAGAGAAGCTATCAGTACTGTTGTCTACACCTTGAATTGAGTTCAAGTCAAGAAAGGTACAAATGCAACACATTTTGAATTATGAATTATGATATGTTTACTCACTAAATGTAAAACATTTCAAAGTATTTGGTTGTAGATGCTATATTCTCAAAGATACTAGAAATGGAAAGTATGATTCAAAGAGTGATGAAGGAATATTCCTTGGATACTCCATTAGAAGAAAAGCATATAAGTGTTTGAATACTTACACTAACAAGATTGTGGAGAGTGCAAATGTAAATTTTGATGAGCATGCAAAAGTTCAAGATGATGAATCCAAGAAACTAGAAGAGTATAGATCCTTTGTATACTTCTATGAAGGAATTCCTACTAAAGAAGAAGTTTCCAATCAAGTTGGGAATCAACAAGTTTCAATATTAGCCAAGTCACAACTAGTGAATGTCAAGCTACATTTAGAAGCTGAGTTGTAGAATGAAGAAAATGTACATTCTAATTCTAAAATCAGTACACATGAAAGAGATGATGACATACTAGAAAGAGATGTGCATAGTGACTCTGAAGCTGAAAGATCAAACCTAGAAATGAGAAAAGAACCAAGGTTATCCAAGTAAGTGAGAAGACATCACCCTACAGAACAAATCATTGGTGACAAGGAAACTAGTCCAATGACAAGGATCAGATTAAGGAATGAATCGTGTTTACTAAGAAAGATTGAACCCAAGACAGTGAAAGATGCATTGCATGATGATAATTGGTATAAATCTATAGAAGAAGAGATAGATTAGATAAAGAAGAACAAAACCTAGGGTTTAGTTCCAAGACCAGCTGATAAAAATGTGATTGGTACCAAATGGGTATTCAAGAACAAGCTAGATGAGAATGGTGAGATCACAAGAAATAAGTTCAGATTAGTTTGCAAAGGATGTGCACAAGAAGAAAGAATAGACTATGGGGAAACATTTGCCCCTATTGCAAGGATGGAAGGAGTAAGAACACTACTTTCATATGTTGCCTACAAAGGTTTTAAAATCTACCAAATGGATATAAAGTCTACTTTTCTAAATAGTATACTAGAAGAGGAAGTCTACATAGAACAACCAAAGGGATTTGTTGATGATGAACACAAGCATATGGTCTGTAAACTACATAAAGCACTCTATGGTTTGAAACAAGCACCTAGAGCATAGTATGAGAGACTGCACAAATATCATGTGAAGATAGGATTTGAGAGAATAGATGACAACAACAACCTATATATCAAGGAAAAAAAAGGTAAAGATATTTTGATATCTGAAATCTTTGTTGATGATATAATATTTGGAAGGAAAGATGCTCTATGCAAAGATTTTGTTGATCAGATGGAACGTGAATTTGTAATGTCAATGTTTGGAGAAATCAAATTCTTTGTTGGATTGCAAGTACATCAAATGAAACATGGCATATTTGTAACTTAATCAAAATATATCAAGGAGATACTCAAGACATTTAGCCTAGAGGATTCAAAACCAGTCAGTACACCAATGGTAATAGAACATAAGTTATCCAAGAATGATGAGTCAGATGAAGTAAATCAGACAATGTATAGATTAATGATTGGAAAGTTATAGTATGTTGTGCATAGCAAACCAAACATTACATTAGCTATTGGAATAGTGGAAAGATTTTCTACAAACCCAAGAGAAAATCATCTTATGGTTGTAAAAAGAATATTGAGGTACCTAAAAGGAACTGCTGACTTTGAATCATACTACAAGAGGACTAAAAAGTTTGAATTGAAATCCTACACTGATGTAGACTGGGGAGGCAATATTGATGACAGAAAAAGCACCAATGGAGGAGCACTTTTCTTAGGCAAAAGATTAGTCACTTGTATTAGAAAAAAGCAAAGTTGTACCTCACAGTCCACATCAGAAGCTAAGTATGTTGTTGCTAATTGCACCAATATTATATGGATCAAATATTTGTTGCAAGGAATGAAGGAAGAGATAAATAAACCTATGATACTCTATTGTGATTACAAAAGTGCCATCAACATATCAAAGAATCCTGTGATGCATGCTAAAAAGAAGCACAGTACAATTAAGTATCACTATGTAAGAGAATTGGTGGAAGACAAGCAAGTGAGGATGCAATATATCAGTTCAAAGGAAAAAATTGCTCACATCTTCACAAAAGCACTACCTAAAGATGCATTTGAGTATCTTAGAGGTAAGTTAGGGGTGATAGCCCTATCCAAGGTTGTTTAAGCAACAACAAGCCTACCTTACATCAAATGAGTTGATTGTTGAAATGTTATAAATTGATGCAGAAGATACTTACTTTAGGATATTGCTTGAAGTAATCAAAGTACTAAAATTCCAAACAAGTCACAAGCAAGGTGAGTGAGGGAGAAATTGGAGTCCCTAATACTTTGAAAGAGGGAGTTGCTTATATAATTCAGAGGGATTTATAAGAAATTCAAAGTTGTTGATAGAATGAATAGTTTTGAATAAAGTTTTCTTTTTTGCATTTGATTTACTACTTTAACCTAGTTAGCATTTTGATAACTTCGTTGATTAGTTTGGTTTTCCATCAATGCCAAAGAGGGAGATTGTTGAAAAACTGATTGAAAAGACCACTATTGAAGAAGGGAGATTGTTAAGAAGAAGAAAGATTGTTGATAAAGAAAGTTTTCAATCATTGTTTTGTCATTGATGTCAAACCTACTATTTTTTGGAATGATAATTTCTTATAAGATCCAAGTACTACCACTTAGTTGATTGATGAAGAGATTTTAATCAATAAGATGTATCAAAAGTACCAAAGGGAAAGGTTGAGTTATGGTTTTGTAATGAAGTACAAGGATAAGTTAAGACAATGGTAAAATGATGTATTGATAATACACTTGAAGATACAGAGATTGGCTAAACTTAGAAACTCTAGAAGAATAAGTTGTAACAAGACTATCTGCAAAGCTTGACTAAGTTCATTAGTGGGTGCCGAGCAAGCTAGTTCATGTTGAGCAGATTTTTAGTTCATGTCGAGAAAATGCAAAATCTAATGTGTGCTGAGTGAAATAGAAGGAGTTGAGAAAGTTCAAGTGTTGAGCAAGTAATAGGTGTTGAGCATCAATAAAATTTAGTTGAAGTTGAGTGAATCCACAATAGGTGTCGAGCATCAATAAAACATAGTTAGAGTCGAGTAACACAGTGTGTGTTAAGTACCAAAATTTCAATAGTGTTGAGCTACTACATTATTTTAAAAGTCAAAGATTCGCCAAATTTGAGCCGACAAGTTTGTTACCTTGAATTTTGTGAACTAGATGAAGGATAGGGATGATGAGCTAGTGGCATAGAATTTTAGGTAAACCATTTTTGGGAAAATTTAGGAGGCTTCTTCATGATGTTTCTAGAAGGAAACAAGACATGGAGTAGATTCATTGAATCCTACCTAATCCATTTGACCTAGAAGATTTGAGCGGGAAAAATATTCCAGACTTCTATTTAAGGAGTTATAGGTCAAGAAGCAAGAGTTATTGAGTTGTTGAAGGGTGTCAAGGAGAAGGCATCAACAGGAAGGAATAGAGTACAGAGACTCTGCTTTGATAAGTGGCCATATAGGAGATTGCACTAGTACATCAAGCATGGAGACTTAGGGAGAAAAAGCTTGAAAGGAGGACAAGCTATCAAAGCTGTAAAGATTGAAAGCCAAGCAAATTTGAGAGCTGAACTAAGATCTAAAATCTTCAAGTTAAGTTGTGAGTTGTATCAGATCAAAAACCCCTTGTTGTCACTCTCTAACAATTGTATCAATTAGGGTTAAATCCTATGGACTTAGGTCAGTTTAATAGCCATTTGTAAATCCTTTAACATGGTGGCATTCCAAGTGAATATTTTGAAGTCCTCTAACTAGACCCACTTCTAATAGGGTGGTTGAAATCTTTTAACCAAGTCACATTTAACAGTGTGTTGTAGCCTTTAATAGGGTAGGCCTTTCACAAGTCATCACTTCAAAAGAGTGAGAATTGAGTAGCATATTACTGGTATTTTCCCCAAATTGGGTTTCCACATAAACCACTATGTTATGTGTTGATCTTTCATGTCTTATTCTTGCATGTTAATTTTACAGTAACTTGCTAAGAAAAATGTTCAGCTTGGATGCATGATTAGTTTGAAGAGCTCATTTTAATTTGTGAAAAAATTTTATCAGGAGATTTGGACCTTGAATAATTGATTCACCCCCCCTCCCCACCTCTCAGTTATTCTAAAGAATTTCTAATAGTGCCTATAGAAAATTCAAGTTTGATATATATATATATATATATATATATATATATATATATATCTGAAGCTGTGGGAAAAGATGAAGAGGAAGTTCAAGATCTCAATGCATCAAATAGTGACACTTCCTTTGATGAGGGAGCTCTATTTAAACCCTTGCCATGAATGATTGAAGTCCTAAGGAGGAGACATTTTTGTAAAGTGTCAAGGTTAGATTTATGTAGTTGTTCATCCTAAGTCAAGGGTGGATAAAATCATAGAGCTGATTGGGGAGATTCAAGACCAACAAGAAAACCAAACACTCCCCATATCAAAGATAAACAATGGAAACTAACCAAGTCCACCATGTTAAAGATTGTAATGGATCCTAAAGAAACAATCCTTCAAATTTCAAGTGAAAAAAAAGCTTTGAGCAAATAAACATAAGTCCAAAAATCCCAAAGAAGAACCAATATGAACACTTAGGTTTGATCTTTCTAAATGCAAATTAGGATCTAATGTAGGTATTGAATAAATTAATCCAAAAGGTAGGACTTTTTATACAACATATCAATTATAATTTAGATGTACTAACTATTGAAAACATTTGTTCAATTGTATATTGTCTTTGATGATACACAAAATTTCAAGCCTTTACTGAGAAGTCAGTATTTATCGAGCTCACTCAGGCGATGAAGATATTTTCCAATGCATGTTGAGCATTTCAATGTCAACCAACTTCAGAGTTATTTTCTATCGAGATCACTTGAGTATTAAAGGAAATCTAGTGTTAACCGAGCACACTCAGTTAACAAAGCAAAGTTGGCATGGAACTAGTATTAATCGAGCTCACTTGGTTACCAAAGGAAAGCCTTTTTTGAGTTAGTGTTGACCGAGTTGGGTTGGCTAACGAAGGATTTTTTTGTATCAGCATATTGAATCTATTGGATTAGTTTGTATATTCTAGTTGACTCAAGGGTTGATTATTGATTTATTTTAAGTTTGTTCAAGCTGACTTGACAAGGTAATTCATATAAGTATAAGGTCAAGTTGAGGATTGAAAGTGAGAATGTGTGGAATAGAATAAGATGAATAAAGGAAGTAAATTGGAAGGATAAGAATAGCATCCTACTTAACTGAGTTGCAAAGAAAATTTTAATCAAGGAGGATGAAGTAAACAAGCCAGAAAAGAGATTTAAAATTAACAAGACACTTGCAACAACAATTAAGTCAAGCCATTGTTGCTCTCTTATAATTTTAGCAGTGAAAGCATATTGAATCTATTAGATTAGTTTGTATATTCTAGTTGACTCAAGGGTTGATTATTGATTTATTTTAAGTTTGTTCAAGCTAGGTTGACAAGATAATTCATATAAGTATAAGGTCAAGTTGAGGATTGAAAGCGAGAATGTGTGGAATAGAATAAGATGAATAAAGGAAGTAAATTGGAAGGATAAGAATAGTATCCTAGTTAACTAAGCTACAAAGAACATTTTAATCAAGGAGGATCAAGTAAACAAGCTAGAAAAGAGATCTATAATTAGCATGACACTTGCATTAGAAATTAGGTCAAGCCATTGTTACTCTCTTATAATTTTAATAGTGAATGAAATCTAGTACCAGAGTTAGTTTAAAAAGTATTTTCCAAATCCTCTATCAAGGTGACATTTCTAGATTGAAGTGTCTAAAGAACTCTAACAAGGCCACTCCTAATAGGGTAAATTAAATCCTCTAATAGGGTCATACTAAACATTGTGTTTTGTAACCTTTAATATGGTTGGCTCTTAGTAGGTCTCACTTTAGAAGAGTGAAAACCAATAACTAGTTACAATTTCTAGTTTTCTCAATTTCGGTTTCCATGTTAAATCTTGGTATCTCATGTATTCATGTTATTTGGTTTATGTTTCTAAAACTAAGTTAATTAAATTTAATCACACTTAATATCATAAGATCTACATGGAGGTGTTAACCAAGTAATAGTGCATATATATAGTATTAACTAAGAGTTTACCAAGTGACAAGCCATTCTTAGTGTAAATGGAGTTACTGTACTAACCAAGTGATTTAGTACTAATTGAGTTACAACAATATAATAAGAAGAGTTTTTTTTTTAATTGTATTGACATCTTAAGGGACTTGGATTTATTTTTGTGTTAACTGATTCACCCCTCCCCTCTTAGTTACTCCTCTTACATTTCTAACAATTGGTATAGAGCATTTGGTTCTTGAAGACAAGGTTTTAAGGACCTAAGATAAAGATCAAGATGTCTTACAAAAGGGAAATTCCTAAGTTGAACAAAGATAAATTCCAAGCATGGAAAGAACTCATGAAGCTACATTTGGAAACCATTGGAGAATTATACCTAAAATATATGAACACTAAGTATGTGGCACCTACTAGAACTTTGACTCTTGAAGAAATTATAGAAATGAAGAATCATAACATTATGATGATTGAGTTTTCCTCTACTCTCAATTATGTTGAATTTGATGAAGTAAAATATTGTGGTGTTGCTTATGAGATGTGGATCAAGATGAAAGCTATCTATGGAGGAGATGACAATGTGAGGAGAGCTAAGGCAAAAAATCTTAGAGATAAATTTGATCAAATAAAGATGAGAGAAGATGAAAACATTGCAAAATACAGTGAAAGAATCAAAGCTAGTATGTGTGCAATCAAAGCCTTGGGAGGAAAGATAGATGATGTGACAGTGGTAAGAAAGGTACTTAGAACTCTTCTTCCTATTTATGTAATTAGAGTTTCACCAATTCAAGAGATGAGATGTGATCCCAAAAATGATTTAACTTTCGATGCACTAGTGGAAGGTTGATAGCCTTTGAGTTAGATAACTATGATAACTATGTTCCTAACTCTAGTAACATTGAGTCTACATTTCAAGCTAACCTATCACTCAAAAGGAAAGCTAGAAAATTTGAAAAGTAGTCTAACAATGAAGATGAATAATATTTTGATGATGATCTTGAAACCATTGAAGCATTACTTGCAAGAAAATTTCCTAAAGGAAAAGGAAAGTAAAAAGGTAAAATACCTCTAATCTATTTTTCTTGTGAAGAAGTCAGTCACATTACTGCAAGGTGTCCAAAAAAATAAGGAAAAGAAGATAAGAAGTAAAACAAATACAAAGGCAAGAAATATGTTAAATGCTTCAAAGATAATAGGGATAAAGGTAAGAAATCTTGTTACATGGCAAAATATTTTGACAATAGTGATGAAGATGAAATGGTTTATATTTTTTTTAAGGATGAATCAGATGATAAAAATGATAAGATGACCCTCATTTCTCATATTTGAAAGAATGACACATGGATCATAGATAATGGTTGTTCTCACTATATGATTGGTGATAAATCTAAAGTTGATAACTTGGTATACTATGATGTTGGAAGTGTTAGATTTGGCAATGATGAACCATGTTATGTAAAAGGAAAAGGTTGTATTTCATTTACCAATGAAGTTAGATGTGATAATGCTTATTGGGTTTAACAACTGAAACATAATCTAATTAATTTGGCACAATTGAACAACATTGGATTCAAGGTAGAATTCATGAATGGTAAGGCCAAGCTATTGGATGGGAAAAAAAATCTGGTTGGGATTGGCAATCAAAGAAAAGGTAATCTATTCTATCTTGATCTAACTTAAATTTTATTTTCCCTAGCTCAAGTAGAAGAAATTTGGTTATGGCATAAGAGGTTCTGTCATGTGAATTTTGATAACCTGGTCAACATAAGAAAGAACATAAGAGTGAGAGGCATTCCAAGCCTCAAGAAACTTGACATGGGCATGTTCAAAAATTGTCAAATTGCTAAGATGGAAAAGATAGGTTTCAAGAGACAAAAAATATCATTCAGAAGAAGTTCTAAAGCTAGTTCATACAGACCTTTGTGGACCTATTAGTATAGAAACCTATTATGGAGATAAGTATTTTATTTTATTTTTCGATGATTATTCTAGGATGATGATATTAATGTACTTACAAGATAAATCTAAAGATTTTCAAAAGTTCAAGTGGTATCTGGCTAGAGTGAAAAAAGAAATAGGAAAGAAACTAAAGTGTTTAAGGTCATACAAAGGAGGTGAATTAATCTCAAATTAATTCGATGAATTATAGAATGAAAGAGGAATTAAAAGACATGCATCTACCCTTGGTACACCTTAGCAAAATGGCATAGTAGAGAGAGGAAATAGATCCATCATGGATTATGCAAGGACACTATTGATAGAGAAAAATGTTGTAAAAATGAGCGAAGAAAAAGGAATTGAGGAACGTAAAAATTATAGAAACTCTATGTACTATGAACTCGATACTTTACCTAATGCAATTGGGAATCCATAGTCATCACCACTTAAGCCCCCAAAATCTCTAGTTCAACCTGAGTTATAGCCAATGTAACCTGAGTCATAGTCATAGGAACCTAAGTCACTGTCAGAAGGACCCGAGTTTCAGCTAATGGAGACTGAGTCACAGTCTAAAGGACCCAAGTCATGCAGGAAAGAGGGGAATAACTAGGGCCAAAGGCTCACCCAGCTATCCAAAGCACCCTGCAAGAGTTAACATAATGGAAACAAACACAAAGAGCAGCAACCAAACGAGGAAGAAGAGTGAAATACTTTCATTGATTCATCAAAATATCTTCATACATGCCTAGCTATAAGTCCTTCTTGGTTACAACCAATTAAAAATGCATTCACATTCAATGATCCAACTGCAAATTCACACATTCTATTCTGCTCTCTGATCTTCTTCTCAAAAACTTGTCTAACTCTAAGCCTAAACACTCTATATATACTTTCCAAAATAGCTTACAGATCATTCTAGAACATCACATAAGAGGAAGGCCGACCCAAAAATGGTCTGGACACATCCCAAGAAAAGATCTTAACATAAATGTCATGAATGAAATAAATCCTACAAGTTGGCCCACAAAAATCATGTCCAAATACTGGCACTCGGCATACACTAGATAACTCAGCACATGAAGGAATGCTACAGTAACTTGGCACATGAAGGAATTGCTACAGTAACTTAGCACATGAAGGAATGCTACAATAACTCAGCACAACAAGGATGTAATGAACCTGGATTAAAAATATATTATGTATTAAATTCAACTATTTAAGATTGATATATTCAATATACTTCTATGATGGCACTACTTTGAATTGTTTCAATCAAAATGCATAAGAGATGTAATAAATATTATTAATATTAAATTCTTAATCTCCAAGTCCCATGTAAACATTCAAAATTATAAATATATTATTATTTCAAGATATATTAACTTCCAATATATTAATCTTGTTATTATAGTTATCAATGCTCAATAAACCTAATTTGATTATCACAAACATTCTTTTAAAGAAAACCCTAATCTACTAATTACTATTATTTGAATACTTACATATGATTATAAAGTAGTCACTACATAGATATAATAACACTAACTAAATAAACATAATATAACCATTGAATTACGCACATAAGAAAGTTAAAGCTATAAGTCACGACTTTACATTCATGACTACTGAATTATATATATATCCTTATTAGGGTTAGGTCAGGGAAAGGGAAGTAAGTTGTAGAATATGATACATTCAGTCCAGCGATAAAGTAAGGAAAGTAATGATAACGTGCTACATCTATACCTTGCTTGGTGCACGAAATATCTTTAAAAGTCCACTGGTCACGCAGCCTATACCCACACTGTACCGTGGACTGTCAACCTGCAAGTTTCATCATTAGGTACAATGCCAAATCATGATTGCATTTTATTAAATTACAAGCAAACATTGGTATTGGATATATTATGAATAATGGTCTCACGCATTAGGAGTTGGAGACTTACGTACCACATAAGACTTAATTATATATAAAGGTTTCTTTCATATATCAATCTAAATCGATATACATAGCATGAAATTAGATCAATACAAATATTTAAATATACATTACTACACATTGATGAATATTTCATATAGTAATAATGTGTGAATAACTATGATAATAAAGAAATATTGTTACATTATATTTAACAATAATCTTAAAGATTACCATTGAAATGTATTTCAAACTATAGCCCAGGAAGCCTTGCTCTCATCTGAGTTATGACATCTTCAGATAGGGAGTGGGTGGAGGGAGAGGTAGAGTAAATTCAAGAACCTAACAGTATCCTCTAGGGAGCCACTTGTAGCTTGTCTCACATGCCCTTTGCACCATCAATCTACCATCTCCAGATAGTCATGACCAGAAGAGAGTAGTTTGCTTGGTGCTATAGAGCAAAATTTTATAAATCAATTAAACTAATTAAAATTATAATGCTCAATTCCTCAATTTGAATAATAATAAGGATCCAAGGCATGTTTAACTTGAATGACTTCCTAAACTTATACTAATTTTTTAATATTGGGTCAAAGAATTAAAAAGAGGTCATTGCAATTGGTATGGACAGAGAGGCAGAGTAAATTCGAGCACCTAATAGTATCATCTAGGGAGCTTCTTGTAGCTTGTTTCATGTGCCCTTTGCACCGTCAATCTACCATCTCCCGATAGTCATGACCAGAAGAGAGTAGTTTGCTTGGTGCTATAGAGTGAAACTTTATAAATCAATTAAACTAATTAAAATTATAATGCTCAATTCCTCAATTTGAATAATAATAAGGACCCAAGGAATGTTTAACTTGAATGACTTCCTTAACTTATACTAATTTTTGAATATCAAGTCAAAGAATTAAAAAAGGGTCATTACAATTGGTATCAGAGCCTAATCCTGCCATCTTGAAATTATAGTAAATGACAAGAGGAGCAAAGATGAGTGAGCAATTATCTAATGAAATTAGAAACATTATGGAATAGACAAACCAAACCTTAGCAGGACAAATAGAAAGATCAAATCAAGCACTTCTTCAAGCCTTGCAAAATATGGGAAATTCCATAAACAATCTCAAAAACCATAATTCTGGTGGAAGAGACATAAGCTCAAACCATTCAAAAAATAACAGAGCTTCACCATCTCAAGTACCCAAACCCCCTTTCTTATCAAGGGAAGGCCCTCCCAAGGAAGAAGAAGGTTAGACAACCAATACTGCTATTGAAAATGCTAGAGCTTATGCCAATCTTGAACTAGAAATCAGGGAGTTAGTAACATTCAGGGAATTCTGTGAAGCCAATAGGCAAGAAAGTCATAGGAAAGAAAAAGACATCAGAATCAAGATTTTAGAAGTAAAGTAAATAAAGCGACACTTCTAAATTTGACGGATCAGAAAAACTTATGGCACACGCATGGCTACAAAAATTGAATACCTATTTTACCCTTAGTCTAATGACGGAAGAAGATGCACTTCAATTCACAATTATGCATTTAGAAGGTATAACACATGATTGGTGGATTCATGGCCTTGTCACCCAAGGACACCAAAATATTACTTCCTATGAAGAATTTTCTCAAAAACTCATTAAGAGATTTGATAGGAAGCATCCTCAAGAAAACTTTAAGAAATTAACTCAGTTAAGGTAGCAAGGAACAATAGAAGATTATATTAAGGAATTCCAAAGGATCTCTATCCAAGTCACAGGAGTAGATGATGAACACTTTAACTACTTGTTCATAGAAGGGTTAAAAGATTCACTAAAAGGTCTAGTAAGTGCCTTAAAACCCTCATCCTTAGATAATGCTTTTGAAATGGCATTAAGATTGGAAATTTCAAACACAAACAACAAATCATGGAATAAGGCCACTATTAAAAATCACAAGAAAGATAAATCCTACAAAAATTTCATTCTGACTAAGGAACGAGAAGAATTAAAGAAAAAGAATTTATGCTTTAAATGCCAAGAACTGTGAGAACTAGGCCATAGCTGCAAAAGGAACACTTGTAGAAATTGTGGAATAGACTGGGTGCCCGGACATAGATGTGGGAAGAAAGGCCCCATCCAAAGAATGGAAGAGGATGATGAGGAAGAAAGGTTGAGCAAAAAGGCAAAATGTGACAAAGGAAATGAAGAAGAAGCAGAGGGAGAAGAATACGGAGTAATAACCACTATGACTCAACCCTCCAAAAATAGGATCTTAAGAATTAGATGCACCCTTAATGGACAGAAAGTCATTGCACTAGTGGATAGTGGAGCATCCCGTAACTACATTAACGAAAGACTGGTTAATAGAATGAAATTAAAAAATGAGAAGTTGAAAGGCTTTACTGTTGTTCAAGCCACAGGATCATTGGTATGTTGCACAAAAGTGATTCCACAACAAGAAATCACTTTAGGAAGAAAGCACACCATCAAAGAAGACCTACATGTGGTTCCACTAGACTTAGATATAATTTTGGGTAGTCCATGGATATTTTCTTTGGAATTTTTTAAGTTCAACCTTCCAAACCTAAAAATCCATTTTGAGCACAATGGGGAAGAAATAACATTGGAAGGAATACCTGATGATTTTGCGAAATTGGATTCATGAAAAAGAATAAAAAGAATACTACAACATGATCAAGGAGAATGGATTGCACAATGTTTAATATTAAATAAATCAACTCTATAGGAATCTGTCATCCATATTGACATTGAGCCTATCATTAAGAAACATCAAAGAGTGTTTGAAGAGATTCCTCCAGGATTACCCCCCAAAAGAGGATTTGAACATATTATAGAATTGGAAAAGGATGCTAAATTGGTGATCACCACCCCTTACCAGCATCCTCAAAAGTATAAGGATGAAATTGAAAAGATCATTAAAGAACTCTTTGCAATGGGACACATACAACCTAGCTCCAATCCCTTTGTATCACCAGTAGTATTTGTGAAAAGGAAAGATGGGACAATGAGGATGTGTATAGATTATCGAGCCCTAAATAAGAAGACTATAAAAATTGCTACCCCATTCCTAGGGTAATTAAACTCATAGATGAACTTCATGGAGCAATATATTTTTCTAAAATTGATTTACATTCAGGATACCATAAAATTAGAATGAGGAAGGAGGATGTTCCCAAGACAGCATTTAGATGTCATTACGGGCATTTTGAGTTTCTAGTTCTACCCTTTGGCCTAACTAATGCTCCAGCGACCTTCCAATCATGTATGAATCAAATATTTCAAAATTTTTTTTGGAAATTCCTTCTTATTTTCTTTGATGACCTTCTTACCTATAGAAAATCATGGGCAGAACATCTCCAACACATTGATGAAGTCCTAAGTATATTGGAATCTGAATCCCTATTTGCAAAAGCATCAAAGTGTGAATTTGGATTAGAAGAAATTCTATATCTCAATCATAAGATCAGTGCCAAAGGTGTAAGCGTGGATGAAGAAAAGATTAAAGCAATAAGGGAATGGCCAAAACCCAAAACTCTAACTCAACTCAGAGGATTCTTGGGCCTATGCAGCTACTATAGGCAGTTTTTGAAGAATTTTTCAAAATTAACATTTCTTTTAATAGACTTGACCAAAAAAAGGAAATTTCAGATGGAATGAAGCAGCACAAGAAGCTTTTGAAGAATTAAAAGAAAGAATGAGTTTGTGCCCAGTCTTAGCTGTCCCAGATTTTACACAACTTTTGAATTATAATGTGATGCTTCTGGTGAAGGAATTGGGGATGTGCTTATGCAAAACAAACACCCTATTGCTTTCAAAAGCTAAAAACTTTCTAAGATAGAAAGACACTACTCAATTTATGATAAGGAAATGTTAGCTATCATGCACGCATTGGCAAAATTTAGGCAATACCTAGTGTGTGGAAGGTTGAATATTAAAACAAACCATAATAGCCTAAGATTCTTAATGAGTCAAAAATATCTTAATGATCACCAACAAAAATGGATAAGTAAAATCCAAGCTTACAATTTTGATATTGAGTATGTCAAAGGAACCCATAACGTGGTAGCTAATGCTTGATCTAGGCAAGGACAATTGAATACTATTAACAGTATCACAGATAATTGGAAAAATGAAATTGTTGCAGAATATGCTAAAGATCCAAGAACCAATGAGATCATGGAAGGAAACATAACCAATGATGACATCAAAATTGTGGAGGAGCTCATACTATACAGAGGAAGAATATTGCTAGCAGCAAATTCCAAAGTTAAAAGAAAGATCATGAAGGAGTATCATGATAACCCTCTATTTGGTCACACTGGAATTTTCAAAACTTATAGAAAGGTAAGAGAAAGGTACTCCTAGAAGGGTCTGAAGAAGGACATCATAAAACATGTCCAAGAATGTATAACATGTCAAAAAAATAAATCTGAACAAAATTACCCAAGTAGTTTATTAAAACCATTACCTATTCCAAATAAAAAATGGGAGAGCATTTCTATGGATTTCATTACAAGCTTACCTAAGGTGCAATAAAAACACTCCATCCTAGTAGTGGTGGATAGGCTAACAAAATATGCACATTTCTTTCCCATATCCATACATTATAAAGCACCATAGATAGCAGAATTATTCATTAAAGAGATTTTTAGGCTTCACGGATTGCCAAGGAATATCATAAGTGATAGGGATAGAAAATTCCTCAGCCTATTTTGGAAAGAACTCTTTAGGTTAGCTAGAACTGAATTAACCCCCAGCACTAGTTATCATCCCCAAAAAATGGACAAACCGAAATTGTCAATAAATGGATAGAAGGTTATCTCAAAAATTATGTGATAGGATAACAAAATACATGGGTCAAATGGTTGTATTTGGGAGAATATTGTTATAATAATACCCATCACATGTCAATAGGGATGAGTCCATTTAAGGCATTATATGGATATGAAGCCACTACATATGGAGATTTAATCATCCAAGAAAGCAGGATACTAGGAGCCAAGGACTTCATTCAACAAAGTACTGATATCATGAAAGTTCTCAAAGATAATCTTTGCCAGGCTCAAGACCAACAGAAGATTTATGTTGATCAAAAATGGGTAGAAAGGTCATTCCAAATTGGAGATCTAGTATTCCTTAGATTGCAGCCCTACAAGAAATCGTCACTCAAGATTAGTGGAGCAAAAAAACTAAAACCCCATTTCTATGGACCATACCAGATCCTAAGAAGGATAGGAGAAGTGGCATATGAGATAGAGCTACTTGAAAATAGTAAAATCCACAATGTATTCCATGTATACAGACTAAAAAGGGTCCTTGGGAAGCATATAAACCCTTGTGTTGATTTGCTGCCACTAGACAATGAAGGAAAGCTCATTCTAGAACCCAAGACTATTCTTGAGCAGCGGGCTAGAAGATTGAGAAATAGGACTATTCTAGAATACTTGGTAAAATGGAAAAATCTTCCCAAGGAAGATGCTACCTGGGTTGGAGAAGAAGTCCTTTCTCATACAACATTGCTTGGGGACAAGCAAAATTAGGAAGAGGGGACTGTAATGAACCTAGATTAATATGTTTTCCTCTATCAAAAAAATATTATGTATTAAATTCAAATATTTAAGATTGATATATTCAATATACTTCTATGATGGCACTACTTTAAATTGTTTCAATCAAAATGCATATGAGATGTAATAAATATTATTAATATTAAATTCTTAATCTCCAAGTCCCACGTAAACATTCACAATTATAAATATATTATTATTTCAAGATATATTAACTTCCAATATATTAATCTTGTTATTATAGTTATCAATGCTCAATAAACCTAATTTGATTATCACAAACATTCTTTTAAAGAAAACCCTAATCTACTAATTACTATTATTTGAATACTTACATATGATTATAAAGTAGTCACTACATAGATATAATAACACTAACTAAATAAACATAATATAAGAATTGAATTATGCACATAAGAAAGTTAAAACTATAAGTCATGACTTTACATTCATGACTACCGAATTATATATATATATCCTTATTAGGGTTAGGTCAAGGAAAGGGAAGTAAGTGGTAGAATACGATACATTCAGTCCAACGATAAAGGAAGGAAAGTAATAATAACATGCTATGTCTATACCTTGCTCGGTGCACAAAATATCTTTAAAAGTCCACTAGTCACGCAGTGTGTACCCACAGTGTACCGTGGACTATCAACCTGCAAGTTTCATCATCAGGTATGATGCCGAATCCTAATTAAATTTCATTAAATTACAAGAAAATATTGGTATTGGATATATTATGAATAATGGTCTCACGCATTACGAGTTGGAGACTTACGTACCACATAAGACTTAATTATATATAAAGGTTTCTTTCATATATCAATCTAAATTGATATACATAGCATGAAATTAGATCAATACAAATATTTAAACATATGTTACTATATATATATATATATATATATATATATATATATATATATATATATATATTTTTTTTTATGTACACATTGATTAATATTTCATATAGTTATAATGTGTGAATAACTATGATAATAAAGAAATATTGTTACATTATATTTAACATAATCTTATAGATTACCATTGAAATGTATTTCAAACTATAGCCCAGGAAGCCTTGTTCTCATCTGAGCTATGACATCTTCAGATAGGGAGTGGGTGGAGGGAGAGGTGGAGTAAATTTGAGCACCTAACAATATCTTCCAAGGAGCTGCTTGTAGCTTGTTTCATGTGCCCTTTGCACCATCAATCTACCATCTCCAAATAGTCATGACCAGAAGAGAGTAGTTTTCTTAGTGCTATAGAGTGAAACTTTATAAATCAATTAAACTAATTAAAATTATAATGCTCAATTCCTCAATTTGAATAATAATAAGGATCCAAGGCATTTTTAACTTGAATGACTTCCTAAACTTATACTAATTTTTGAATATTAGGTCGAAGAATTAAAAAGGGGGTCATTACAAAAGAATGCTACAGTAACTTGGCACCAACTAAGTGCTACAGTAACTCGACACATGAAGAGTGCTGCAGTAACTCGGCACCGACTAAGTGCTATAGTAACTCGGCTCCCATTGAGTGCTATACTAACTCAGCTCCAACATGTAGAATGAACAAAAATGAGCAGGATAACAAGGCAACCCAGGATGCTCCTACATCATACAACCAGGGTTAGAAGAAATGATTCTCCTAAATCATTGAGATGTCCCAACCTGAGCTGAATGCAACTGAAATTGAGAAATCAACAAAGCATCTTCAATAGGTCTATTCTTCCACTACACCAAATATTCATAGTAATCTTTTCCTCTTGTATTCTTGCCAACTCTTTGATCCAATATCTGTTCAACTTCTTCAATTTTCTTCTTAGGATAATCATTTGATACAACAACTTCATCCTCTAACTCATGATACTTATACAAATTAGCAATATTGAATATAGGAGATATAATCATGTCATCAGGTAACTCAACTTCATAAGCATTACCACTGTCAAACTTCTTCAAGATCTTACAAGGTCTAAATTTCTTCAACTTTAGCTTACTGCATGTTCCAATTGGGAATCTTCCTTTCTTTAGATGAACCATCACATCATCACCAACATGAAAATCATGGTGTCTTCTAGACTTATTAACCTTCTCCTTATACTTTTGATTACTTTTTTCCAACCTCAACTTCACTTCCTTATGCAAAGACTCCATAAAATCAGCAAATTATTCTCTTGCAACACTTTTCTTTTCTTCACCAACAACATCTCTCAAATCTGATATACCTCTACGATGCATTCCAATAACAATCTCAAAATTTTTCTTTCCTGTACTCCTATTCACAGAATTGTTATATGCAAATTTAGCTTGTGCCAATACCATCTCCCAATTACTTGTCTTATTCCCAACTAAACATCTTAGAAAATTACCTAAGCTTCTATCCACAACCTCTGTTTGACCATCTGCTTGTGGATGGAATGTAAAACTAAACCTCAATTTAGTACCCATGTTCTTCCACAAAGTCTTCAAAAAGTAGCCAACAAACTTACTATCTCTATCAAAAATACTACTTCTTAGTAATCTATGCAATCTCATAATCTCTTTAAAGAAAAGTTTAGCAACATAATCAACATTTGATGTCTTCTTACATGGTATGAAATGAGCCATCTTACAAAATCTGTCTACTACAACAAATACAAAATCATACCCTTTCACTGTCTTAGGCAACCCAAGAAAAAAATCCCTACTGATGTTAGTCCAAGGTTTCTTAGGAACAGTAATAGGTGTATACAAACTAGTATTTTGACTCACCCCTTTTGCAACTTGACAAACTCCACAACTCTTTACAAATTTTTGAACATCTTTATATATTTGTGGCCAATAATACTTCTCTTTCAACAAACTCAATATCTTATCAATTTCAAAATGTCTAGCTAATCCACCACTATGGTTTTCCTTAATTAGATTCAACCTCATAGGACTTCTAGGAATACATAACTAAATACCTTTGAACAACATACCTTCTTGAATGAAATACTCATCATACTTACTTATGTGGTCTATCAGATTTGGTGCTCTACACTCTCTCCATGCCTCAAAAAAATCAAGATCAGCATCATACAACTCTTTCATTTCATCAAAACTAAGAACTTCAACCTTGATTTCAGTCAACAAAGAACATCTTCTACTCAATGCATCAAAAACTCTATTAGTAACTCCACTCTTATGCTTAATGACAAATGTGAAACTCTACAAATACTCAACCCACTTCATTTGTCTTTGATTCAATTATGTTGACTTCCCAAATATTGTAAAGTTGTATGATCAGTATATAGCACAAACTCCTTAGGAATCAAATAATGTCTCCACTTATTCAATGCTTGAACAATAGCATTAAACTCTTAATCATACATAGAATATTTTCTTTTAGTATCATTCAACTTTTCACTAAATAAAATAATGGGTTTACCTTCTTGACTTAATACAGCTCCTATTGCATTACCACTTGCATCACATTCAACTTGAAATACTTTGTTGAAATCAGGCAAAGCCAATATAGGTAATTCAACAACCTTTTGTTTCAAAGTCTCAAAACTCTTATCAGCTCCATGTGTCCACTTGAATTTCTTTTTATGTCCCCTCATTGTTTTAGTCATAGCATTACAAACAACACTAAAATTATTTATAAACTTTCCATAAAAACTAGCCAAACTATGAAATGATCTTACCTCACTCACATTCTTAGGTGTAGGACATTCCAAAATTGCTTTAACCTTCTCTGGATCCATCTTCAAACCATCAGCTAAAATCACAAATCCTAAATACACAATCTCCTCTTTCATAAAAGAACACCTTTTAAGATTAATCAGCAAATTTTCCTCTTTCAATCTCTACAATACTTGCCTAATATGCTCAAGATGTTCTTCCTTAGTCTTGCTGAATATCAGAATATCATCCAAATAAACAATCACAAACTTACTCAAAAATCTTTTTAAAACTTCAATCATCAACCTCATGAAAGTACTAGGTGCATTAGTCAAACCAAAAGGCATAACCAACCATTCATACAAACCATCTTTTGTCTTGAAAGCAATCTTCCATTCATCACCTTCTCTGATTCTAATTTAATGATAGCCACTCTTCAAATAAATCTTGGTAAAATAGTTTGCTCCACTCAAACAATCCATTATGTCATCCATCCTCGACATAGGAAACCTATATTTCACTGTTATCTTGTTAATAGCTCTAGAATCAGTACACATTCTCCATTCTCCATTCTTTCACTAATATAGGAGGTACAACACATGGACTCAAGCTTTCTTTGATCAAACCTTTCTACAACAACTCATGCACTTGTCTGTTAAGTTCTTCACTATCTGCAGGTGTCAATCTATATAGTGCTTTGTTTGGAAAACTAGCTCCAGGGATCAGATCCATACAATGACTTATACTTCTTACTGGAGGTAAACCATCTAGAATATCATCATCAATAATGTCTTTATACTCATTCAACAACTGTGCAATTTCTTCTAGCATTCGGTCAATACTACCATCTATCACTTGGTCACCACTGACTAGCACTTGGTTAACACTATTTTCTTGCCTTCGGTCTCCATTGACAAAAAATAGTTTTCTTGGAATTATAGCAAAACAGACTTGATTCATTTCATTTCCTTTTCAAATTTTTTCCCATTAACCAAGCAAATTTTTACAGCAGTATAATTAACCTCATCTGGACTTTCAATCAAAGGCAGCAATGTTTGTTTCTTCCCATTTACCCAAGGAGTTTATTGATTCAATCTTCCATAATATACAACATATCTATCATATTGCCAAGGTCTACCCAAAAAAATATGACAACGATCCATGGACATAATATCACACAAAATATCATCAAAGTAATATCCAATTTTGAAATTCACAAGGCATTGCTCACTTACCAATATCTTATGCTCATCTTTGATCCATGAAAGATGATAAGATTTGGGATGTTTCAGCCTGTGCAACTACAACTTGGTAACCAACTCTTTTGATGCTAGATTTTTAGAACTTCCACTAGAAATGATCACTTTGGAGCATTTTCCAGCCATCTTACATCTTGTCTTGAAAAGACTTATCCTTAAAATAGGTTCCTTGTCACTTCCCTTATTACATAAGGTTCTTCTCACCATCAAATTTTCTCCAACCTCAAGTCCACTTGGTGAACTCTCAATGTCTTCTTAAATCACAACATTTCTATTATTTTGTCCACTTTGAGAGGATCTACATTCAAAAGATCTATGTCCCTCTTTACCACATCTAAAACAATTACCATGAAATCCATCTCTAGAATAGGAATTACCTCTTCCTTGGTAAGAATTAGTGCCTCCTCAATAATAATTACCACTTTTCTATTCATTCTTTCCTTTTTCATCATTCTTCCATTCACATTTTTCTTTATCCTACATAGAACTTTCAGATCTGCCACCTTCACCATAAGATCTACCTTTTCCTCTTTGGAATTTGCCACCTCTACCTCTTTGTCTTTGTTCATGCTTCTTTGTCAAGATCTCCTAAGCCTTCAAGGCATATTGATATGCTTCTTCTACACTTTCTATCTTCACAAAATTTATTTCATCTTGTATTCCAGATCTCAATCCATTAATGTACCTTACAATTTTCTCAACATTATCATCCACATGTCCAGATTTGATGTCCAATCTATAGAATTCCTCAGTATATTCCTTCATAGTCATGTCCTTTTGTTTCAAATTTTGCATCTTTCTCAATAGGCTAACTTGGTAATCAGTAGGAAGGAATTTGTTCTTTACCTTGTTCACCATCTTTGGCCAAGTTCTGATCTTCTCCTTTCCTTTCCTTTGTCTATCAGTTTGCAAGTGCTCCCACCATAGTGATGCATGACCTTTCAACCTAGTGACTGTAATCTTTACCTTTCTATTATCAGAAGTGTTTTCATACTCAAAGAACTTCTTCATATTAGAGATCCAATCCAACATAGCATTCGTATCCAATTTTCCATCATAAGGAACAACTTCAGCAACAGGCTTTGAATTTTCTCTAGACAAAACTTGCAATAATCTTTCCTCATCTTGATCCTCTTCAGGTTCTGGATTATGGTTTGGTGCTACTACTTCATCATCACTTACATAATCAAGATATGCTCCTCTCCTCTGGGTTGTCACCATAGCATCTAATCTGGCTTTAATTTGTCTCAATTGATCCAAGATAGCATTATCAACATTATTTCCTCTACCATGAACCGTCTTTACAAATCAGGTTCCTGCAAGATCATAACCCTCTACAAGTTATAGGTCAAATTCATAGATTTACCACCCTACAACCAAATCCAAATCAAGGTTCTACACAATCCAATCTCCACAAGGATGAACCTCAAGCTCTGATACCAACTAATGCAAGCAAAAGGGTGAATAACTAGGACCAAAGGCTCACCCAACTATCCAAACCACCCTGTAAGAGTTAACACAATGGAAGCAAACAAAAAGAATAGCAACCAAAGGAGGAAGAAGAGTGAAATAATTTTATTGATTCATTAAAATATCTTCATACATGCCCAGCTGTAAGGCCTTCTAGGTTATGACCAATTATAAATGCATTCACATTCAATGATCCAACTGCAAATTTGCACATTCTATTTTTCTCTCTGATCTTCTTCTCAAAAACTTGCCTAACTCTAAGCCTAAAAACTCTATATATACTTGCCAAAATGGCTTATAAATCATTCTAAAATATTACATAAGAGGAAGGCCAACCCAAAAATAGTTTGGACACATCCCAAGAAAAGATCTTAACATAAATGTCATGAATGAAATAAATCTCACAAGTTGACCCATAGAAATCACATCCAAATAATGGCACTCGACATACATTGGATAACTCGACACATGAAGGAATGCTACAGTAACTTGGCACATGAAGGAATTTCTATAGAAACTCGACACATGAAGGAATGCTATAGTAACTCGGCACATGAAGGAATGCTACAGTAACTCAACACCAAGTGCTATAGTAACTCAACGCATGAAGAGTGCTATAGTAACTCAACACCAACTAAGTGCTATAGTAACTAAGCACATGAAGAATGTTAGAGTATCTTGACATATGAAGAGTGCTACAGTAACTCGACACCAACTAAGTGCTACAGTAACTCAACACCAACTGAGTGCTACAGTAACTTTGTACCAACTAAGTGCTACAGTAACTCGGCTCCCATTGAGTGCTATAGTAACTTGGCTCCAACATGCAGAATGAACAAAAATGAGTAGGATAACAAGGCAACCCAAGATAATCCTACATCACTTACTCACAAACAGTGGGACCCAAGCATGATTTTGAAGATCATTTTGAGCATGGTGAACTAAGTCATTCAAGTCCCATATCTAAGGAGAATATATATGTCCTTGATAGATATATCACAAGGCATCATACACCTAAGAAAATCATTGGAGATTAGTCAAAAGGCACAATGACAAGGAACAAACTAAAAGACCTACATGTTTGCTTACTAAATTTGAACCTAGAACTACTAAAGATGCATTAGAAAATGAAAGTTGGATTGAGGCCATGAATGAAGAGATTGAACAAATTGAAATAAACAAGACTTGGTCTCATATTCCTAGACCCAAGGATAAAAATGTAATTGCACAAAATGGGTATTTAGAAATAAGTTGAATGAAAATGGAGAAGTATCAAGGAATAAGGCAAGGATAGTATGCAAGGGTTATGCTCAAGAGGAAGGTATTGACTATGGAGAAACTTTTTCTCATGTTTCTAGATGGTTTTAGAAAACTACTTTCTTATGCTACACATAAAGGATTCAAAGTATATCAAATGGATGTGAGGTCAGCTTTCTTGAATGAAATCCTAGAAGAAGTCTACATTGAGAAACTTGAAGGTTTCATTGATCCCAGCAAAAAGCATAGGGTTTGTAGATTACACAAAGCTTTGTATGGTCTTAAACAATACCCCAAAGCCTGGTATGCGATATAACATAGTTATTTAGTAAATATTTGTTTTCAAATGATATATGACAACAATAGTCTATACATAAAGGAAGGCCTAGAGATGGAGATATTGTTGGAAAAAATCTTTGTAGATGATATATTGTTTATAGGACATGATAGCTTGTGCAAATCAGTTTTTGAAGAAATGAGTAAGGAATTTGAAATGTCAATGTTTGGAGGGATCAAGTTCTTTGTTGGCCTACAAATTCAATAGAAGAAGGATGGTATCTACATCACTCAATCAAAGTACATCAAGGAGATACTAAAGAAGTTTGGAATGGAGGATTCTAAACTAATTGGAATACCTATGTCTACTAGAAAAAATATTTCCAAAAATGATGATTCCAAAGATGTATGTCAAACTACATATAGGTCAATGATTGAAAATCTTTAGTATGTAGTGCATACAAGATTTGATATTGTACTGGAATTTGATATGGTGGCAAGATATTATGCTAATCCAAAAGAAAATCATATGATGGAAATTTAAAAAATCATGAGGTATCTAAAGGGTGCTGAAAATTATGGACTATGGTATAAGAAAGGAGGCAACCTTGACTTGAAAGCCTTCACTGATGCTGATTTGGTAGGAAGCATTGATGATAGGAAGAGCACTAGTAGTGAAGAATTCTTTCTAAGAAAGAGGCTTGTGTTTTTGACAAGTGAGAAGAAAACTTTCATCTCTCAATCTATATCAGAAGAAAAATTTATTGCAGTAGGAGTCAAGTATTCAAACATTGTTTGGTTGAAACAACTATTCTCAAATATGAAGGAAGAAATCAAGGATAAAGTAGTTTCCTTCTATGAAAACACTAGTGCAATTAATATTTGAAAGAATCCTATGATGCATATCAAGACTAAACACATTGCAATAAAATATCACTTTCTAAGAGAACTAACGTAAGAAAAAGAGGTGAGATTAGAATATGTGAATACAAAGGAAAATTTTGCAGACATATTTAGCAAGCCATTACCTAAGGATGCATTCTTGTATCTAAGAGGTAAGCTAGGGGTTATTCCCATATCTAGACCTCACTAAAAAATTCTTAGTGATGCATCAACCAAGTATTTGAAGATCAATCAAGGTTGATATAGTATCATCAGAGTAGATTGCATATTAATTAGTACATCAAGTACATAGAAAGTCCATTGAATGTTGTCTTTAGCATAAGATGTCAAAGAGGGAGAGTTGCTATCAGATCAAGAATTTTTTTGAAGAATGAGATGTCAAAGAGGAAGATTTTGCTAACAGAGGGAGAAACTACAATTAGAATAATAAAAGAATCATTCTAGAGGGAGAGATTGATGTTAGAGGGAGCTCACACTAATAGAGGGAGTTATCATGGATGAGAACTAGAAATCAAACTAAGGATATTATCCCCACTTTTATTTTTCTCTATCATTTCATTGTATTATGAAACGGTGTGTTGTCATCAATGTCAAAGAGGGAGGTTGTTGAAAATAATTGTTCAATTGTATATTGTCTTTGATGTTACACAAAATGTCAAGTCTCTTTATCGAGGTGTCAATATCTTCTGAGCTTACTTGGGTGATGAAGAAAGTTTCTACTGCATGCAAAGAATTTTAATGTCAACCAAGTTTAGAGTTAGTTTCTACTAAGCTCACTTGGGTATCGAAAGAAATCTAGTGTTAATTGAGCTCACTCAGTTAACAAAGGAAAGTTGGCATGGAACTAGTGTAAACTAAGGTCACTCAATTGCCAAAGGAAAGTATTTTATGAGTTAGTATTGACTGATTTTGGTCAACTAATGAAGGATTTTTCTATATTAGCATATTGAGTTTGTTGGATTAATTTTTTTATTCTAGCCAACTCAAGGGCTGATTATTGTGCTATTTTAAGCATGTTCAAGCTGACTTGACAAGGAAACTATAAGGTCAAGTTGAGGAAGTTGTTGAAGAATTTGAAGTTGTTGGATCTAGTGGTGAGGACAGAACTGATCGAGTGGAGAGACCTATTGGAACTAGGGCTGGTTAGTTTTGTAGACTTGGATCTTAGCTAAAGTTGAAGAATAAGATGGAGGTTTCTAATTTCTTAGGTACTTTGACTCCTAAAGACCTAATTGATTGGATTGGTGTGTTGGAAGACTACTTTGAGCTTGAGGATATTTAGGATCCAGTCAGAGTGAGTTTGGCACAAACTAAGCTAAAAGGACATGTTGCTCTTTGGTGGAAAGAATTGCAAATGGATAGAGAAGAGGAAGGTAAAATGAAGATCTCTAGATGGAGATTGATGGTGACTAAGTTGAAGACTAAGTTAATTCCTACTAATTATGAACTTGATTTGTTTAAAAGGTTGCAGAATATGAAATAAAAAGACATGTCTATGAGAGATTATACCAAGGAGTTCTACAAGTTGACTATTAAGTCTAGTCATAGAGAATGTCAAAAGAAAAGATAGCTTGGTAAATTAATGGTTTGAGATTCAATATTCAGAATGAGGTTGGTATGCTAAATATTTCTTTAGTTGAGGATGCATATCAGTATGCCTTGAGGGCAAAGGATAAGTTGAAGAGGAAAAATCAAGGTAATGCTAGAGGGAAGGAGAAGTAGGATAGCTTGGCACAAGCTAAATTGAGTGTTGAAGGTAAACCAAAACCTGTTGATAAAAAATGGAGAATGGGTGGAGGTGGATTTAGAGTAATTGTTTCAAATGTGGTAAAGAAGAGCATAGATCTTATGAATGTCTGATTGGTAGGACAACTATTGTTGTGAATGAGGTTGCAGTCTAGGACAATCATTTTGAGCAAGGGGAGTGTTTGCTAGCTTAACAAGTACTATTTTGTCAAAGGACATTGGATTCTTGTTTAGGACTTTTTATAAGTCTGGTGGCAAATTATGCAAGGTTATTGTGGATGGTGGTAGTACTAATAACCTTTTTGTTGAGGAGATGGTTTAGAAACTATGTTTGAGGAGAGCGTGACACCCTTATCCTTATAGGATTGGCTGGTTGCAAGGTCAACATGATTTGGAAGAGAGGGAGCAATGCCTTCTTGATTTCCAAATTAGGCAGTATAAGGATCCAGTGTTGTGTGATATTGTGCACATGAATAGTTGTCATATGTTGCTTGGTAGACCTTAGTAGTATGATTGTAGGGCTATGCATGATTGTGTCAAGAATGTGATTACTGTTGAGAAAGGTGGTAGGAAATTTTTCCTAATTCCTTTGTACAATGAAGGGCTATGTAGGAGGAACTCAAGTATTGGACACTAAGTTGAGTTTGTAGATTCTAAGGAGGTTGGAGATTAGTGTGGAAAGAAGACCCGTAGCAGACCTAAGATCTATGTGAAGAAGAAGAATAAGAACAAGGAAACGAGTTACAAGTTGAAGATTTGGAGGATATGTATGTGAATAACCACTTTTGGATTTATGTGCTAAATCCAAAAATATGTTCTTCTAGTCACTATAACATATTTTTGAACTTGGGGTGTCTGATGTAGGACCATCTTTGGCTTTCCTACAATCCTGCATATTGGAGCCAAGTGGCCTTGGTTTCCAATTTTCTATTGCTACCAATATATTCAATTGAGGCCAAGTTACTCTAGCTCTTAGAGGATGTCGAGTCACTATAGCTCTTAGAGGATTCTAAGTTATTGTAGCTCTTAGTGGATGCCAAGTTACTACATCTCTTAGTGGATGCTAAGTTACTGTAGCTCTTAGTGGCTGCCTAGTTACTATAGCTCCTAATGGGTGTTGAGTTACTATAGCTCTTAGTAGATGCTAAGTTACTATAGCTCTTAGTGCATGTTGAGTTACTGTAGCTAGTGGATGTTAAGTCTTCTTGTATGTGTTGAGTCCCAGTATTGGTTTTGGTTCTATTTGTGCCAAGTTGTATATAAGCTAGCTTTTGGCATTTAATTTATGTATGGCTATTTAATTTTAATTGTAGCTGACTTGTGGATCAACATATATTTAATTTAAGGTATTTAATTTAGTTTGTAATGAACTAGGGATACTTATGGTTTATTTGGGTATAAGTAAAGGGTTTTGTGGATTCTTTAGTAGAGCTAGAGAATTCATTCATTCAAATGAGTGAAGGGGATTGTGTAGATGTGAATTTTGAAGAGCCAGGGCTATGACTCAAGAACCTGAGGATTTCTTAGTAGACTTGAGGGTACAAGTGTGGATTTTCTTGGTGTTCTTATCTAGTTGTGGATCTAGACTAGCTGAAATCAAGTTTGTAAGTGGATCTTGTTGTATCTTGTAGAACTATTATTTTAATTGATGTTTGTATTTGGCCCAACCTAGAAGGCCTTATAGTAGGGCATATTGCATCCAATCAGTTATATCTATGAATAAAGAGTTGTGATTTGGTATATGATCTTTCATTATTTTTGTTTTGTTATGTTTTTGTTGTGTGGTTATTTGTTGGGGGTTTGGACATCTCCTTTGGGGATTCTCTTGCCTTGCATTGTGTCACATATTACGAGACTTGGATTTGTTTTCATGGTAACTGATTCACCCCTCCCCACTTAGTTACTCCTTTAACATTTGCAACACTAACAATGTTGTATAATATGAAATCTTGATTCATGAACCTCTCTTCACATTAGAGAAGGTAGTCAAAGCTATCATAATTGAAGTAGACTCCCACTTGGTGACTAGAAAAGTGAAATCAACCTACTCTTGCAATGATAGAAGACTACTCTCTTACCAGTAAAGAGTATGGGATCTAATGGAAGATTTTGAGGCTTTGAATATAAATTCCATCCCAAGAAGGAGAAACATGGTAGCCAATGCCCTTGCAATTTTAGCTAGTACATTACAACCCATCAAAAGAAAAAAAATTAAAAGACTTTTAGTAGAATTGGTGGCTGCCCTATCTATCCAAGACAATAATACAAATTTTAGACTTTCCAAGATGACCAACATATTCTTGAATTCATTATGTGCAATGGTTTTTTCAAAGGACAAGAGATTGATGATACTCTTGATGATAAACTTGATGATGATAAACTTGAAGACGAGGATGGGATTATTAATTTGAAAAACAACACTATACCTAAGGGGATGCTTGAGTGGAACACATATTTGAGTGAGATGAATCAACATGTAATAAAAGAACTATCAAAGAAAAAGGAATTGGAGAATGTGATTTATATAATCTAGGTACAGAAGAAGATCCTAAGATGGTAAGAATTAGAAAAGCATGTAACCCTCAAGAATGAGATAGTATGCTTCAATTTCTTATAGAATACCAAGATGTCATATCTTTTATTTATGAAGAACTCAAGATGTATGACCCAAAAATCATCACTCTTGACATTTTGTTGAAACCATATGCCAAGCCTTTTCATCAAAGTCAGAGACTAGTCAATTTCATTATTGAACCATTGATAATATAGGAAGTCAAGAAGTTACCCGATGCTAAAATTATCTTTCCAATCCAACATTCTACATGGGTTGCTAACTTGGTTCTGGTCAAGAAAAATACTAGAAAAAATCACCTTTGTGTAGAATTTTGTAATTTAAAACAAGCATCTCAGAAAGATAATTATCCTTCACCCTCACTTGATAAAGTATTGCAAATTGTGAATGGAGAAAAATTCATGTCTTTTCTAGATGGATATTCAGGATACAATTAGGTGATGGTAGATGAAGAAGATATGTTGAAGAATATTTTCACAACAAAATGGGAAACCTTTGCATATGGAAGAATGCCCTTTGGATTGATCAATGTAGGGGCTACATTCCAAATAGTGATGGACAAATCATTCAAGGGGACAATAAACAAATGTATAGTTATCTACATGGATGACTTAACTATCTTTCGAAGTAACGGAGCACTCATATTTCTGATTTAAGGCAACTATTTAATTAGTGTTGGAGATATGGCATATTTCTAAATCCCAAGAAGTGTTAATTTGAGGTCACAAAAGGGAAGCTTCTTGGTCATACTATTTCTAAAGTTGAGATCCCCATTGATCCCGAGAGAATAGAAGCCATTCTAAAGTTATCACCTCCACATAGTCACAAAGAAGTCAAGTCTTTCTTTGAGAAGAACAATTTTATGCGTAATTTTATTAGTAGGCTTGCTGATATAGTATGCCCCTTTAATGACTTGCTCAAAAAGGGAGTGAAAAATGAATGGGTTATGAAAATTAAGAAATCCTTTGAGAACATCAAAATAGCTATCTCTATGACTCTAGTATTGGTGAGTCCAAATTATGAGCTGCCATTCAAAATATACTCCTTTGCTCTAGAGCACTCACGTGTTGGAATTCTCACTCAGAAGAAAGACAAAGAAGATGAGAGGCCCATTGAATTCCTAAGTTGTCCACTAAAGAATCCTGAGTTGAACTATTCTAATCTTGACAAATAGTCTTTCACTTTGATAAAGGCAGTCAAGAAATTTTGCCATGATATACTTAGGAGTAAGGTATATGCAATTGTACCTGATCCTATAGTCAAATCATTGCTGATGCAAAATGAATAACATGAAAGACAAGGAAAATAGATGGCTTTATTGCAAGAATTCAATTTCAAAATTTAACCAATAATGTTGGTGAAAGGAAAAGGGTTGACCAAGATGATAGATGATAATGAGATTGGTAATGATAATAAATTCAAATTTGATGATGAAATCAACATGAAAAGTCAACAAAAGATTATAGTGTCTCAAGTGGATATTGATCAAGGAATAATCATTGATATTTGGTATCAACATATTGTTTACTATCTCTTATAGAATCAATACCCCAATTGGATAAATAGTTCACAATGTAGAGGATTCAGGATGAATGTGAATATTATATGTTGCAAAATAGGAAACTTTATAAAAGAAACTATGAGGGAATTTATCTAAAGTGTTTGGGATGTGAAGTAGTAAAAGAAGTTTTAGAACACTTTAATGATAAGTATGCAATGAGACATGGATAAGAAGAGGGTACTACCCATATGATTTTGAGATCAAGCTATTTTTGGCCCACAATATTCAAGGATATATTCAAACATGTATGTTCTTGCCACACTTGTCAAGCTAGAGCTAACAAAGAGAGACATCTAGTTATGCCACTACAACTAGTGTTTGAGGTAAACCCTTTTGCTAAGTGGGGGCTAGACTTTATTGGTCTAGAAAACCCACCATCATCAACAAGAGATATGTTTTTTTCTCACAACTACCAGCTATTACACACATTAGATGGAAGCTAAAACTTTTAGAAACTACACTGCCAAACTAGTTACTGGTTTCTTAGAAGAGCATATTGTTACTAGGTTTGGGATGTCATTCTTCCTTGTCTGTGATAATGAATCATATTTTGCATTAATATTCCTTACCTAGTGGACATTGTAAAATCAAGTTATAATCAATTTCTCTTCAAATTAATATTGCCAAGGGAATGGTGTGGTTGAGTCCAAAAATAAGAACTTGATCATAGTGATAAAGCACTTGATAAAGGAAAATCCAAAAAGATTGGCACACCAAACTAAAATATGATTGTAGATAGACTGAGTTAGGATAAAAAATTCTTTGGGGATATTATCTACTCATCTACAAAAAAAAGCCATTATTCCTTGATAATATCAAGATTCTTGTGATGAAATTCGTGAGTGGATATGTTGAAGATGCAAACAGGGTCTAGATCAGATTGAAGAATCTCTTGGAATTGGATGAAAAAAGGAAAACCTCTTTAGAGCATATGGGTAAACATTAGGTTGTCATCAAATAGTGGTTTGAAAATAAGGCTACAATCAAATCTTTTAGAATATCTAACCATGTTCTCCTATAGGACAAGGTGAAATTTTTTTTGGGCAATCACACTAAGTTTCAATGCTTGTGGATTGGCCCTTATCAAATTGCAAAGATTTTGGGAGAAAATAATTTTAGACTAAGTTCCTTACAATAGAAATTGGTCCCATTGCCAGTACATGAAAATTACTTTGAGGCCTAAAAGTGAAAAACATTTCAAAAATAAAAATAAAAAAATTTCAAGAGTGTTTTATTTCCTCTAAGTGTGTTTATTTTTAGTTGTGTGTTTTCTTTAGAAGTCATGTCTATCTTTTCTTGTTAGTTCGGAGATTAGGTGTAATCAAGATCTTTCTTGATGCATTTCATACACCTATCCTTTTGATTTCAACTTTTGGGAAGAGGTATTTCTTTGTCAAAGCATTCATATGATTCTGTTTCTTGTAGCAACTGAAAAATGGATGTTACTTGCAATTGTGAAGGACTTTCAGTCTTGAAATAAGAATTGTGAATCGATAAGTCTCAACACTTTACAAATTTAAAGATTGACCATCTTAGTGTTTTCAAATCAAGGTTAATAGTAGCAAGGAATACTCTAAATTCACTAGTTCAGACTAAAGGGTCTTTTCAAATAATTGTTAAGATCATTATTTAGCATGAGAGTTTCCATATGTTCATAAAAGAGTATTGCAAGGGTTGCTAGACTAAAGAAAGAATCTAAGAAGTGACACCAATACCTTGGTCACACAATCTAAGTGTGGTTAGGGCTTAGAACAAACAAAATTAAGAAGATGGTGTTAAGAAATAAAGATTCCAAAGGATCTGTAAAGGTAATCAAAAAATAGGGATATGCACTCCAAAATAGCTATCCATTATCTATAAAATTACTTCATGGAAGAATCAGATGGAAATGTGCAAGCTTCATGAAGAAGAATCAAAATAGATTACTAAGGACCTGTAATGCAAAATTGATGACCCATTAAGAGCCCTTAGAAAAAATTCTCTCATCTAGTTAGACATCGATTGATACATAGATTTTATGAGGATTCATGATTAATGGACCAGTGGAGTGCAATATTGTCTCCAAGTTGCTAGAAATTCATGATAGACTTGACTTTGAAACATCAAAAGAAATGAATACATTATGCACACATTGAGCTTCAAGATTTGAGATTCTGAGGTTTTGACTATGATGGAACTTGAAGGCTATTTGAAGTGTTCTAAATTTAGTTTTCATTTGACACATGTTAGAAGAATGCTTGCTGGTGAAGAAATGCCTATATCATTTCTTCCCTTTTTGTATGGGCTATTTGTTGTAGCCTCACAATGCATGCCCCATTTCTTCTAGAAATGGGGATGCCCTAGTAAATATTTTTTTCCAAAGTCCCTAGTCCATGGCCTAGGTCATTTTTGGACTCCCTCCTGAGTCTAGGTCGTTCCCCAATCTTTAACTAAGGAAGTCTGGATAGCCTAATATTTGAAAAAATGAAGTTTATGAAGAAGTACCTAAGTGCACATTCATCTACTTCTGTAGATGTGCACTTGTGAGGGTGCACACCCACAAAGGTGCACACTAGGGCCTAGGGTCTATATAAGACCTCAGACCCTCCTCCTTCACTTTATTATTCATTACGCTCTTCACTTCTCCACACCCTCACACCCCTTCGCATGTGATTCTCCTACAGAGCTACACTCATCACAAACAAGTTCAAGGTCAGACACCAAGAAGGTATCTTCTCTTAACCTAACACAAGAAATAAAATAAGAAACCCTAAAGAACCTATGTGTAATATACAAGAAGGTGTGCACATACATACCTCCTCAAGTTGGGCATGTGTACACCTTTAAAAAACATTACAAAAGAAAAACCTAAGGCAAGAAAAGGTGTGCACATGTTCACCTCATCAAGGTGTGCATGTGTGCACCCTTGTGCACAAAGACTAAGCTAAAAAAACACAAAGTTTGTCATTCCCCCCAAAAGCACTTGCATTGCACATGTGAGTAGTTGTGCACACCTTACCAAGGTGCATAGGTGCACAACTATGCACAAATAGAAAATTAGGGTCCATTTGGCACACCTCAGGCACCTGTAAGGGTGTGTTAGGTGCACTAAGTAGTATAGCAGGGTATTTGGAGGGAATTGACTAGAATTTGACTATTTTGGCTTAATTATCTCTAGGTTTTGATATGTTTACGGTCAATTAGAGTTAGTTTTAGATCAAACTTTAGCTTTCCAAAATAATTTCTCCTTTCTTGAAGATGGCATCATAATCCTCTTGAATGGAAAAAAAGATAGCTCCAAAACTTGTTGTATTCAAG
This sequence comes from Cupressus sempervirens, assembly GCA_028749045.1. NCBI lineage: Eukaryota > Viridiplantae > Streptophyta > Pinopsida > Cupressales > Cupressaceae > Cupressus > Cupressus sempervirens. Next base: position 508,628,486 of record CM053789.1, on the reverse strand, counting down.
TACCAAGGTGTACTAAGGAAATTATAGTTTCGAGAAGGGCATACAGAGATCAAAGATATCAAGCTTGAGCATATAGAATGGAACATGTTCCTTACCATCTGCAATAAACTTAAAGAACAATCTACAATGGCATCAAATCTTATTAAATCTAGTCTTGTTAATGTAGAAACATATCCTACATCCATTCAGTCCTCCGAAGTTATAATGGCTCTAGAAAGGAACTATGTGCCCAAAGAGAAGGTCATAAAGAGTGTCACTAGAGGGACAGTCCTAAACCTCCAACTACAAAATATTGAGAAGGTGTTCCATCTTCCTAGGGCAGACCAATATCTAAAGATTACCTATGACCAAGCTGAGAGATAGTACTGGAAGAATCAGAAGGAAGCTAGAGAGGCAATCCAATCATCCTTCCTAATAGATAAAACACTAGTAGACTGTAGATTCAAAAAAGTGGACATGGAAAGAGGCTATATGAAAGATGACATTGTATACACCATTGTGATGTTGAGAAGGGTCATGGGATGACTAGTAGTAGGACACCTTCAAACCTAGATGGTCTACTCTATAGAAACCATCAGGACAAGAAAGATTCCAATTGACTAGGCTACTATCCTTAGTGATAATTTGGATGAGAAACTCATAGTCATGAGAGATGATTTGAGAATCATACATGGTATAGTTTTTGGTGGAAAGGACCAAGGACTATCTAGGATTTCTAAAAAAAGGGAAGCATGTTGGATGCTAATGCCTAGCCTTATGTGGTGTACCCTCAACTAGTGAAGAAGAAACTCTCAAACAAGAGCATAAAATACAGGATGGTGAATGATGGCTTCATTTTTTCAATCATCACATTCATTGAAGGTGATTATGCAAAAGCGATGTTTGTAGAAGTAGTAGCTAGGATCATAGAGATTAGCATATACTACATCTAGTTGAAAGAATTCAACTACCTAAGGGTAGCAGGTACCTTGGAAAACCTAAAAAATCTCCTAAGATATCCATCAGATAGGCTCATTTTTCTAGAGATTGATCACCAACTCATGTCAGCATATGACAAAGTGAGAAAACAACACAAAAAGACATGGGTATGTCCTATCACAATAGGTTATTTTGAGGTCAAGCCAAAAATAGGATATAATGACTTTTGATTTGGAATGATATTAGTATCCCTTGGTAGAGTACAACTCCCCTCACCCTACTTCAACAACATAGGCATGGTGAAACATCTGGCAAGGAAGTAATTTGTACATGAAGATGTATTGGAAGATCATTAGATGAACATGGTAGATGACTATGATATTCAAATACCAGATTCTTGTAAGATGACTCTATATCTGGCAAAGAAGTTGCTCAAAATAAAGATCTCGCTCAAGCTTATTGAGAAGGATACAGAAGATATCTTGGATCCTCTATACAATAGGGACAAGATTTATGACAAGTCCATAATGAATGCAAAGATTGAAAGGGATGAGAATCTGACATTAATCATCATGCTAGATACATAGTCCTCTCAAAAAAGGAATGGATCAAAAATCCATTTAGAATGGATCTAGTTCCTTAGGCAATTCCCTTACAAGCCATTGTGTGGCCAATCAAAGGAAAAGGTGTATTAGTTATAGTGCCAACCTTTACTTCTCAATCCCTAGTGAGGTCAGAAATGGCACATCAACATGAGAGGAGGTTGAGTACTTCAGGAAGGTAAGGGAAAGAAAAAAAGGAAGAGAGTATCTACAAAGGAAAAAGAGAAAACATCTCAAGTAGTTTAATAGAAACAAGAGCAACAAGCTGAGCCTGAAGCTCAAGAGCCCAACCAAGATCCACAAGTGTCCCCACAACCAAAAGTGGCTAAGGAAGAGCCAAAAAAAGAAGAGGAAGGAGAACAAAGGGTTTTTTTAGAAGCTACACAAGGGGAAGAAGCCTCCTCCTTAGCTCTAAAATGGGCAAGAATTGATTTACAAGTGGCATGAACAAGGAAGAGAAAGTTAAACAAGAAGACTACTCTATCTCCTCAAGTTCTAAAAATAATCCCTAAAGATAAGGTGGAAGAAGAAGAAGAGGAAAACATTGAATATCTTCCCTTGAGTCAAAGGACTCATACAACTAGGGCTATAGAAGAGGAAAGGAGAAGAAGCTCAACTATGACACCTACATCTATTCCAAAAGAACCTATTCAGGTCTCAACATAAGAGGATGAGAAAGATGACATGGAGGGTCAAGAAATAGATTTCTTTGACCTCTCTAATTTTGATTTCATGCTAGTAGGTACTAAGATGGTGAGAGAAAAGATAAAAGATACTCCCATTAATGAATCCTAAAGGAGAGGACTAGAATCAATTGTTGCCTCTACCTCAAGGACCTTTGGGCATTCTACCAACACCATCTTAGGACTTGACATTCCTGAAAAGAGGCTCAACAAAACCACTTCCTCAAGCTGAAATTATAGAAGAGCAAGAAATGGAGAAGAAGAGCTCCAACAACTACAAGAAAATGAAGTATTAGAGGAATGTCAAATGCCTGAGGAGCCTCAACAAACAACTTATAATACAAAGGCTAGGACCTTAGTCCAAACAATTACAAAGACTCCAACTTATGATCTTTCTCAATAGAAAAAGACTCTAGAGAGGACTTGTAGGGGAAAAGGGCCTTCAGTGGAAACCATATCTTCAATCATTTGCATATGTCTCCAATGGGTACTACACTAACTTGGCTAAAGAGGGAGGTCATGTTTTGACAAAAGAGGTAGCTGGATTTAACTAATGAGGAAGGAATGACATAATTGGTAAAAGCCATCAAGAAGCCTAAGCACCAATGGGTGATGCATGACTACTAGCCTTCATCATGAAGAACCAAAATTAGGACTTTCTTGCACACATAGTTATTCCTCCTCTACATGCTAACACCAAACAACTGACTCTTACAAACTATCAAATATAGGAGGTCATGTTGGGTAGACCCATGATAGATATTGCTAAAGTAATGATCACTCTGAGGATGAAAGAGGTGTTCACACATATGGGTCGAGATGAGTTTGAATTAATAGCATTGTGGAAACATAATAAGCTTTTAAGAGGCTATTTGCATGGGGTTGTGGGCCCAATTGACTTCCATAATGTAGAGATCACTCTTGTTGCAGAATTAGACAAGAAAGAAAAGGAGAATGTACAATTAGATTCATTTTTGGGAGCATGTAAGCAATGGTGTGACAATTTTGAGGAGAGGTGTAAAAATAATATAGGAGACCTTGAACCTATTGCATCACATTTAGTCAAGTATGGATAAACTAGTATCTATAGTGAACCATGATTTTGGATTGATGGATGAGGTACATACCCATGATAAAGACTTATAGGTGCTCAAATCAATAAAAGGCCAGAGTTATCATATGCTCATGTAAGTATTCACTACTTAGGATATCGATATGCTCAATGATTGGATAGAGGAAATATCTACTGGTAATAATGTCATGGAAGGTCTACATGAAAATATTCAAAAAATAAGAGACCAAACTCACGAGAAAATTTTAGAAGTTACTTGCATTCAGATTTTTGAAGATGAGTCAAAAAATAGCTTAATATGGTGGAATCAGTAGTCCAAAAATTTAGAGGAACCTTCAAAGATGCTTTGTCAAATGAAGATATTAAGCAAGTATTTAAAACTGAAGAGGTATTATTGGAATTGGACAATAAACTTGAAGATTTTGCAGCAACCTAAATAGAAGTCAGTAACTATGGCAATCAGTAAAGGATAAATATGGAGCTTTGGATTTTACAGAAGCTACCCAAGTGATGGAGATAATAGAAAAATTCAAGGGAAAACATCCATATATCATTTTGGTATAAAGGCAAAAAGAACTAAGATGCTAGAAATTCAATTTTAACACATGGGAATTTTTTTTGCATTTTTGGAACCTATCATCAAGGTGTAGAGGTGTGCAGGTGTATAGGCACTCTTTTCATAGAGATGCACCAGCAATTTTTGAAGAAGAAGCATTACATAGATAGTCAACTGCCCATTCCTAATTTAGAGCATTCCATGCACTGGAAACACATTTTGAGGGCAGTTCAGCTCCCAAAAATGCCTAGAGAAGGCCAAGCTTCCATTTTTAGAGCTTCCAGACTCTCAGATCCTCTTACAACTTCTTTCTTCTTATCTCCTTCTTCATTTATAATATTAAAGGTCATGTAAAGGCTCATGCACCCATTAATTAATATAAATAAGGGTCAGGACCTACTTAGAACCATTTAGAGAGTCAGTTTGTATATAATTAGATTTGTTTTATTAGTTTTTAGCATGTGTTTGGATTTTAAGAGCTCTCACTTCTAAGACAAAAAAGGACATGATTTCTTATAAATACATGGATGTAATATGTACTCTAGGTCATTATTTTGATGCAATAATATAAGATATTGGTTCTCTCATTCTTGATTGTAGTTATTCTTGGTGGAGTGTGTTATTTTTGTGAATGCATGTTCATGAATTATAATGGAGCCAATGGTTTTATTGTGTTGTTATGATTAAGTGACCTTTTAATTTTGGTGCTTACCTATGTTGGAAATGTGAGATAGGCTAGGTTATTGAGAGGGAGGAGTGATTTAGGAACCAATAAAACTTAATCTTAATTCACTAATTAATCATTCATATGTATTATGATCTAATTGCATGCATGAAAAACTAAAAGCATTAAAACATTCATAACACATTGACACACAATATGGTGACCTAGAAAGCTTCCAAATAGAAAGTAAAATTAGGGTGGGGATGATACCAACAAGATTTAGTACTGTACTATAAAGTTGGCTTGTTAAGGCTTACAATAATCACTTCTGATGATCTGCCCTATTAGGAGAAATAAGGACTGCTAGGTCCACCTTGCAAAAGGATTTACAAACATACAATGAAGTATGCACTCAATAAAGATATTTACAAAAGACTATTATGTCTACCTTGTGAAAGGATTTAACTATTCCACCTATTAGAATGAATTAGTGGTTGATCTCTAATCTACAACTTTGATTTGCTGAATGAGATTCCTTTGGATTGTGATGATCACCTTGCTATGATAGATAAATCTTTGCTACTCCTTATATTTCTTATAGCCTTCGCAATTTTTATTTTATATATATCTTTCTACATTCATAGTTTTTAATGTTTGGATGTGATACAATACATTAAATATATACCAATCCAATTTACAATTCATCAAAGTTAGCTACAATACAAGTTTCACCAAAATACACAAAGTGGGCCCAATTTCTAGTAATCAAGTTTTGAAGACAAAATCAATGAGGTTCTGACACTCAACAACCATTTTCAGTGCTTGACATTGTCATGCACATGATAGAAATAGAAGCTTGGCTCATACTAATCACTTCCAAGAAGTCTAAACTTAGTCTGTACTGGTGACTCAGTGAACACTGAGAAACTTAGCATATAAATTGAATCACTTGGTTGACACTGCATAGCTTGGTCAACACTATCATTGTGAGCTTGTTATAAATTGAATCACTTGGTTGACACTACATAGCTCAATCAATTTTACTAGATTCACATGACTAAAGCTACAAACTTGGTAAACACCAGAGAGCTCGGTTTACATTGAGAAACTTGGTAAACACTATGAAGCTCAGTTTACATTGATAATCACCAACTTGGTAGATACTACTTGGTAAGAACTAAATATTGTTCCTGGAACTAGGTAGCAATTGTAGAACTTGGTAGAGCTTGAATTACTTGGTTAACACTATAAACTGCAAGATAAGATTAGTAGCTACTAACCATTTGATCAAGTATGTGTGTGTCACTAATAGAAAAACTTGACTATAATGTCCAAATTCTCCCCCTTAGGCATTAGCGAAAAAAATACTTAACAATCAAAATTGAATTTTTAAAAAGTTCAAAATAATATTTATTCTCCATCCTCTATCTTCAACTCTGTAAGATGCTCTGTTTTTGAGATTTTTCAAAATTGTTTCTATAAGAGATGTTTATTTGAATATCTAAACATGTATATTTATAATATTATGATTCTCTCCCATGCATATATATTCAATATAATTTACATGTTATATACATATATCTTCTTATCTTATCCCCTTTCATCACATATTCTCCCCCTTTTTACATATCCTCCCCCTTTTTGACATAAATGCCAAAGGTGTATGCTACATGGTAATGCCAAAATGTGACAAGAAGTCAAGATGCACCTATAAAATTAGTGACATTATCTTGTCCCAATTTTCTTGCAACACCTTGCTTTCATGTAATGCAATCTAAACTTCTAATGATAATTCCATCATGTGATCAGCAATGGAGAAGTTTTTGTCATGGATGAGAGTTTTAGCATGTGCAATGTGTTTCTACAATGCATCCATGTGTGGAAGAATCATTCCTTGTATATCTACAAGAATTTCCCTTATCCTAGCTTCTTCCCATAGTAATTTTGCTTGCATATCAGTCAAAAATCTGATCTTTGTGTAATCAGAAGAACTATAGCTCGGGTCTAGTGACAATTTGTGTGCACTTTCCTTCATGTCCTCATCTATTTTGGAGAGTTTATCTTTGATTTCCTAATTAAAAATAGACGTATCACATAGTTTACTGAATAAAGAAGTGACATTATTGGTAGAGGTTTCCAATGAGCTGAGAATAGTAGACAAGTCTACTTGATGTATTGCAATCTTTTGTGCAACCAACTCCAATACTTTGTTTTCAAATTTATTCTCTACTCTTTACAACAATTTTTCTTGCCCATTCAAATCCTTATTAAATTTTTGAACAACTTCTGCTAATTGAGCCAAAATAGGTTGACAAGTATCAACCTCGGTGTTGAGTGTGTCTACAAGAATGTTCTTTGCATCTTCTAGCACTTGATGTTCTTTGTTTCTCTCCTCTCTAAGCCTCTGTTGCTTAGCTTTCTTCTACAAAATCTCACCTCCTATATGCATTTGATTAGGATTCAAATTCGAGATATCCCAATTTAGGATAACTATATCCTCATCAAGATCAACGTCTTCTTCCTTCTCTTTTCCTTTGCTAGAAACCTTAGTACTCCTTTGAGGTTTTCTCTCAACCATCTTTGTGCTAACTACTTGTATACTGGGAATAGTAACAATAATGGAAATAAATGGACTAGCAAAAAAAGAAGATATTACACTGATTGTAGAAATACCTAGTTGCTGAGTGGCCAAATTTCATGAAGGAGGAAGCACTGACTTCTCAGTAGATGAAGTGTTTATCACTTTAGTCAATGAAATACTTAGTTGAATAGGTACAAAGATTGGTTGAGTGCTTGGATTTGCAATGTTTTTCACAACCAACTTCATAGAAGCTATCTCTAAGCTTGATGGCTTTAAAGCTTTTCTCAGAGAGTGAGGAAATGAGGCCATAACCACTCTTGCAATCTTCTCAGGGTAGGTTTCCTCAAAGCTCTAAATCTTAGGGAGATTCTTCTCAATGACTTCCTATTCTCGCTCCTCATCATGTTTATTATCATCATTTATTTCTTCTTCATCATCATTATCTTTTTCTTCCTTGCCATCTTCATCATCATCTTTATCACTAACATGAACAATGAAATCAATCTTCTAATGAAGATTGTAGATATCATCCCATGTATTAGTGGCACTCTTCACCACATGTTCAATGTCATTAATCAGCATCAAGAAAGTGTTAAATTTTAAAGTGAGTTTTTCTTCATTTTGCTTGATGGAATATTTTACTTAATTGTCATTAAGACTCAACATGAGTTGCCTCAAAGTTTGTTCATATATGTCTTTTGCAGTTTTCTTGGCATATTCCCATCTTGGCTTGATTCTTTCTGTTAGTTCATTGGGAATTTGTTGTGCAAGTTGGTCAGGTGAATATTTCTATTTAACTAGATTAGACATATTCATGTCTTCAACTTGCTTCTTCTCCTCTACATTTTTGGTCTCATATCTCAATGATTTAAAATTTTCCATACCAACTCTAGAATCAATCTCTTTTAGTTTATCTTGAAATGTAGGTGGAAGCTATTTGAAAACAATATCCTCTTCTTCTTCACCCAATTCCAATTTCTTTCTAGATGTCCTTCTAGTGAATACTCCAGTAGATGATTTGGTAGGTCTGGTTATTATAATCATACCTTTCTTTCTGATTGGATTTTCTTCCTCTGATTTAGATTCATCTTCCTTATCTTCTACATCATCTTCTTCCACATCATCTCCTTTACCTTCTACCAATAGGAGAGTAGATCTAGTTTGTCTTAGTTTTACTATCCTCTTCTTTCCTTTGTTGATAGCCTGAGGAAGCTTTATTTCTAGTTCAATTCTAGCTTTGGCTTCATCATATGTACCAAAATATGTAGCCTTGGGATCCATAAGTTCATTAAAAAATGCCTCAATAATATCCCTGGTGTCATCAATGCTAACCTCATAGCCTAGAGGCTTAACCCAGACCACTCTCAGTTTGACTGCTTGTATGTATACTTTGTCACAGTCTACCATTAAAAAAACATCATCCTTGTAATCTTCAAAAAATTTATTGGGAATTCTAAATCTATTATTCATCTTTTGTTTGAATGAATCAAAATAATTATCCATGATACTGACATAATTCTCACCCATCTCTACTATATACTCATTAATCTGATATAATACAGGCACATCGTTTCTCCATACAACTGTACCTTTTGAAGGGAAAAACTTTTTCAAAAAGAAGAATAAAAAGGTTAAAAGTGAACCAAACTTACACAGGTTATCCTTCAAAGTTCTGATGCTCTCCATATTCTTATTAAATTAGTTCAATAATAGCTTGGCAAGGTTGAAGGACATGTTGTTCTTCACCACCTTAAGAGAAAGATCAACCGCCTCACAAGATATTTTGTTGAGATGAATATAGCTACATATTTTGTGTGCTATTACATGAATTCCAAACTTCAGCTACACAACTAATCTTCATACCTCTTCCATCCCATTTAGCAAGAGTTTTCTTTTCTAGTTCTACTTAATTTAGGGTTTTTGTAGTCTTTGCTTTACCCAACATTGGAAGCCCTATTATTCAAGGAATCATTTTCTTCATTATGGGAATAGGCTACTCCAACCATAGCTTCCTATTATGTACATGACTAAGGATAAACCTTATCCATTTTATCTAAAAATCTTGGGGCATATGTGGAATGTGGGTTAAACCCTTGGCTTCCAAGTGTTGATGCTTAGGTTTCAACGCACCTTTCACACAAAACTTTTCCAAAGTTTCATCCATTTCTAGGGTTCCAATGTGTTGAATCAAACAACGAAAATGAGAGAAAATATCATTAACCAAGAGTACCTTTGATGGAATCTATGACTAAGCTCTAATTGAATCAAGCATTTCCATAATTGTTGGACTTAACTTGGAGTTGGATGTTTTCCACTCAACTCCTCAAACCAACATCTCAGACCCCTTATTGGGCTTGTTGTTGGAGGATACCATTGCTTGGTATGGTTTATGAAAACACAAAAAACTTCAACAATAAATCACACAGATCACTTGGATGCACAAAAATTACTCTTCACAAATAGCACTCTAAAAATTCATGATGACAAATGAATTAATTTTCATCCTTTTAAAAAAATTTCATTCCAATCACCATAAATGCTTGGTATGTTTTCTTGCTTGATGACAAACTATCTTCCATTTAGTTTGATCTAATAGCTCGACAGAGTCATCCATGACTCAATGTCAACACAATAACTTAGTTACACCTGACCTTGCTCGGCAGGGTTTTACAACCTGACCTAGCTCAATAAGGTCCAAAATTTCCTTAGACACTCATTGATCCCTTTGTATCTTGAATGTTGATATGGATCTTTCCTTTTAGCTAATTGGAACTAATGTAAAATATCTATTTCAAAATCTTAGTTCCAATTATTCTTGTGGAAGATCAAGTAGAAATGCTTGAGTCACCCAATTCTTGAGTGACATGTGCTTCATTGCTTGGACTTGCATTGTTAGAAGATTTTGGAACCCATTGTTGTCTCATTTTCTTTCTAATGTTGTCAACCTTGGCCTTCTTTTCATCTTCAATTCTTCTAGTTTTCATACAGTTCTTGGCAAGATGTCTAAGTTTTGTATAAATAAAACATCTTCTAGTGGTGTCTCTTGTCCTCATGTGACGTTTCACACAATCTATTCCAATGTGTCTAAATTTTCCACAATAATGACATCTGCACCATGTGTTGTAGTCCTAACCAAATATAGATTTTACAATATGTTTTGTTGGATTCTATATCTTGATTTTACATTAAAAAGATTTGTGCCCATGCTTCTTGCATTTGTGACATTTGCCTTCAAATTTAGGTTTCTGTTTGCATTCATTAGCTCTATGACAATGTATATTGCAATTGTAATATTTTCCATTGAATTTAGCTTTACCATTACTCCAAAATTTGTTTGATGTATGCCCTAACTTACCAAAATGATTTCAAGTAGGTTTTTTAATTCTTTTGAGCTTCTTTCTTGGATGATTCACCTTCTTCTATATATCCAATTCCTACTTTTCCTTTCTGTCTGTATTGATTTTGCTCATTCAGTTGATCCATAGCTGCTTGAGATTTCATCATCCTCTCATTGGTTTTCTTTTTAGTATTTAGATCATTCATCAATCTTTCATTTTTTGATCATTTTTTTATTTGAATTAGTAAGTCGATCAATGAAGTCTTCTTGTTGAAGGGATAGATGTTGAATTTCATTGTTCTTTCCTTCTATCTCTTCTTTTATCTTTTTTTTTCCCCATGACTTCACACAATCTTACTAACTGAATTTCTTGTTCTCTTTTCAACTTTCTTACTTCTTCTTGAAGTGTACCATTCTTTTCTAATAGTTCTCTAATTGCTTCATTAGCTTCATCTGAATTACTTTCTGAATGGATATCTTCAATTTTTTCTTCAATGTAGATTTTGTCATTCATCTGTACTACAAGATCTTTTCTTCCTTTTAGGGATTGAGAGAGTTTCTCCTTTTCTTTCTTAAGTTTCCCAATAGCCATTTCCAAATCTAGCTTTTCATTGTCAATAGCCTTATCAAGTCTGAATACCTCCATTGCCTCTAATCTTTTCTCAGGCTATTAAAATTCTTCTTTGACAACCACAAAGCTCTGATACCAATTGTTGGAAATATGAGATAGGCTAGGTTATTGAGAGGGGAGGGGTGAATCAGGAACCATTAAAACTTAATATTGATTCACCAATTATTCCTTCATATGTATTCTAATCTAATCAGATGCAAGAAAAAATGAAAACATTGAAACATTCATAACACTTTGACATGCAATATGGTGACCCATAAACCTTCCTAATAGAAAGTAAAAGTAGGGTGGGGATGGTACACACAAGCTTTAGTACCGCAATTAAAGTTGTCTTGTTAATGCTTACAATGATCACTTTTGATTATCTGCCCTGTTAGGAGCAATAAGGACTGCTAGATCCACCTTGCAAAAGGAATTATAGACATACAATGAAACTATACCATATTATCTTTTCAAATACTAACTGATCAAGTACCCTTTGTAGTTCCATCATACTTACTCCTATTTACTCAACCACTTAATGAGTTCATCTTGTTATCTCTCTTTTCAAATCCTTTTCATCAATCAAATGATATGGCACTCTACACTATTAGCAAATGTCTTTCTAGTAAGGTTTGACATCTATGAAAATGTAACAATTGTTCCAATTGTATTTCCAATGCATAACTCTTCCAAACATCAAATATTGTCCCATTTCAAGTGTATTTTCCTTCTAAACATGTTCTTCATTTATTTCCTCCTCGTGTACCACTAGATTCTTTTTTCTTTTTCCTAGACCCAACTAAACATTGAAAAGCTCTATGTCCAACATTCCCACATTTGAAACAAGTACCTTTAAGCTCTCTATTGCCTCTACTCCTACAATTATGCTAATAAGGTTCCTCTTCAATCACAAGCTTATCTTTTACCTTTATTAACAATCAACTTATGCCTAACCCTAAGGGTAACTCTCATTCTCTTTAATTTATCTTTTCCTTCAAAGCATATTAATAACAACATTCAATTGTACTAAATCTTAAAATACTTAATTCATCTTGAATGTTATGTCTTAAACAATTTAAAAACTCAACAATATTTTCATTATATTTTTCTCAATCTCCACATCTAATTTTCATCTTACAGAATTATTTGTTATACTCATTAACTATCAATTCCTTTTTTTTTCAATTTCTACAATTTATTAAATAATTCCAACTCGTAATCCTATGGTACAAATATGGTTGTAATTATATAAACCATAATTCTACATATGGTAATCTCAAGTTCTCCATTATCTCAACTCTATTTTTGTGCAATTATTTCCACAATAAGCTAGCATAAGCTTTTTTTAATTTAGTCTTTATTAACCCAACACTTTGTAGATCTCTAATATCTCCAAACTCAAAGTAATCATCTTGACCATGAGTGCAATCCACCAATTCCTCCTAATGTAATGAACCCAAAAATAATACAATATCAATTCAATGAGTCTTACCCATTGGTGTCATGGACTTTATAGTCTTTCTTCCTCTTCTATAATCTAAACTTCTTGAGCATCTCAATATCTTCCATAATCTTGCCAAATTCATATTTAGTTAGGATTTATCTTATCTCGAGTTAGAACATTTTGGATTGCTGTGACTATCACCCCCTCTAATTTTCTAGGGTTAAGCCTTCTAGGTGACATATTTATAAAGATATCCATCTTTAGATTCCTTAGGTTTGGTAATTTGATCACACATGTTGATTTCCATTATCTAATCTAGCAATCCACCAACACCAACAATTTTCCACAAGCAACTAGGTCTATTTGGTAACTAAGAAACTATGAACCAACAAATATTCCTTGTGCAACTTCCAAAAAATATAAGTCTAAATTAATCTTCCCACCCTAGAACCAAGTACATGAGTTTGACCTATAACTCTTCCAAGTCTTAGTGTTTAGTTTTTCACTAGCAACTGATCCTTCTCTATCAACCTTGCAGTATCCTCCATTTGATGTGGATTAGATCCTCAACTTCTACCACTTCATAATAACAAGACATGAAAGTCAAAGATTATATTCCAAGTACTTGTGTCTTTTTAATGTATAGCCTCAAGCTCACTTTTCTAATACTTACTATTGTAAAAAAAAAAAAATCCCCAAAGAAGAACTCCAATCCTTATAGATAGAGATGTGACAATAGAAATATGCAAACAAACATGAAATAATGAGTACTAATGGAATAAACAATGTGATATGATCATCAAGTTTGCCTACAAACATAGTTATTACATTGCCATTATCAATATACAACTACTAACACGTCAAATATATTCATTGTTCTCATCAACATGCTTGTAGTTTATTGTCACTTAAAATTAAGAAAATTTATACATATAACGACATGGAACAATGCACCATTTAACATCACATGCCATGAATCTTCATTGCAATTTGCAATTCACAATCATTTCCATTATAATAGGAAAGCTAATATAAGATTTGATTGATCATAAGATAACTTTATCTAGAAGCCTCAAAATAGGATGTGAAGGTAAACATAGGATCTCCATGATGTCTAGGCCATGCCATAAGGATCTCATATGATAATGAGTCAATTGGGTCAACCACTATTGAAATTACTAGCAAATTATCTTAATAAACAATAAATAGACAAATCATAACAAAATAATTTTGGGAAATGTAAGATTTCCAATGACCTAAGGAGGCTTTTGCATCATTCTTTGACTTCTTAAATTCACCAAATCACTATTCTTGTTGGTGCTTTTGTGCTAGGGAACTTTTGTTAAATTATTCTTGGGCTGCAATTTTCTTTTTAGCTATCAAAATTATTTTGTCCATGTCCTTTTGGAGTATCACTATGCTTAAATAAATTCTTACTTGTGATGACTATGATTAAACTATGATTTTCATTATTTGATTGATTATGTGGATTCATAAAATCCCATTTCTAGTCTTGATCAATCTGTGGGGTTGCATCTTCTCTTTGGTCATCAGTACATAATGGAGATGTGCATGTCTGGATTTTCTTTTTGAATCAAATTTCTTTAAAATTTGGTCCTATTAAATGTGAGAGTTAATCTATCTACTTGATGAAAGTTTTCTATATTTTTAATAATTGAAATTCTTTACATGTAAATATTTTGAACATTTTTATGTATGCTCAAATTTTTTCTATAATATTATTTTTTGTATATTGTCTCAAGTCCACTGCTACTTTTTTCCCTCTATTACTATTATCTTCATATCTAAAGGTGGCCATTTGTTCTTTCTTTTTATACTTTTATTGAACTTTGATTTTATTGACCTAATTTGGAATTTGTATATACTTTATTTCTTGTATTATAAATAGTATATCCAGCACTTTTCCATTTCTATTGAAAAATTAAATTAAATAATAACAATGAGTTATGATTTGTATCTAAAGGAAGTGCAACTAGAAAAGTAATATTATCACAATTTATAGATTTACTACACTATACTTTTCAAAAGACTATTATAATTGAAATAGTATAAAATTTATTAATATTCAATGTGAACATAAGAGTAGATGGAGTTTGACACATATGCTACTAACAAATTATCAAAATATATATGTAAATATGTAGATGTGTGTGTGTGTGTGTGTGTGATGGGGGGTGGGGGGTGGATATATATGTATAAATATGTTTGTATATGTGTGTGTGTGTGCCAATTCATGCTAAGTTTGTTTTTAATTATTTTTTGAAAGTTGATCCTAGATCTATTTTAATATATAAATATCTATAAATTAGAACTTCTTTAAAAAAATGTTTATGCTTGGTTTTTAAACATTTCAGTTTTTAAAAGATAAGTTATGGAATACTATAGATAAAGAAAAAACAAAGATATAAACAAGATAAAATGATACTTAATAAAATTATTTACAATTCTATAAAATATAAATAATTATATGTTTTGATTATGGTGTAGGAAGAAGATTGCACAAAAAATTATTTGAGTCAAGATAATAAGAAATTCATAAATATTATAGTTTAAAATCATTTAGATAAAAACACATTAATATTAGAATTTTTTAATAAACATTAAGGTTTGAAATCAACTATTATTATTTTATTATTATATAATACCTTTAACAAATTTTAAGAACGAGACCATTGATTCTATTGAATAAGCTATATATTCTTGCCCGTATAATGTGTACAATCCTTACAAAACGAAAACATATTTATGTATAACAAAGGGTTGTTAAAAAGAAGATCGAGGAAAGTTTACAAGATGCAGGAACTGATGTTAGAGCAACAACAGTCTAAGAAACGTTTTTCGTATAACAAGAAACAAATTGTGAGATAAATGGTTTGTCAGAAAGAAATTCAAAGTGGAAAGTTGTTAATATGATCAGTAGAGGAAAGTAATTTGACAAGGAAACAAATTGGAAAGGGGACACATTGCAGACAAGAAGACAAGAATGCTTTATTCTTCTTCTTGTAGTAGTTATGATTGTGGTCTAAGTACCATCTCATTGTGACAGAAAAATATGCTATGAAAAACAAGGCAATCACATTCATGTATAGTTCGTATTTACAATATTTAACATTGTAAATATTAGTCAACCATATTTTCGTTATAAACTTTGAGGTTCTATTCAACATTCTCTAATTTAGCTTTGAAAGCAAAAAGGAGAATCCAATAAGAAATTTATAGTCCACCACAAAGAGCTAGGATAAATAAATAAATAACAGCAAAATTAGATCAGTAGGAATCAGATTTTCATGGATCGAGTAAATGTAGAATAAGATGTTGGTCCACACCAGGGAATAAGGAAGTACAGCAGCGGGGCAGCTGAAGAGACTGGCATTTAATTTAATGTTTTTCTTGATTTCCGATTGATTGATACATTGTAAATCAATGCAGTAGAGACGTCTCATATTTGCCACTTAGATGGTCAGGAATCACGTACAATGTGACCCATCTGCGAAGTTAGGTTGCGGTTCGACAAGATAATATATAACCATCATCGTTTCATCCATTGACACGAACTCAAACTATTCCTCCACTTCATGATGTGCCTGTACCATTTCTTATTTTGACAGGCAATACTGAGCACTGCCAATATCAGCCATTGGTTTAGAACACTAGTTGCAATTGTAATTCATGCCCACCAAGTTAGGCTGAATTAAATTATCAACTATTTATTTTTAATGTTGAAAGGACAAATTTAGCTGAAATAACTTCTGGACTTGTTTCAATTGTACCTAAATAACTTCTCAACTTGTTTTATCCAAATATCTTTAACGAAAATGTTTTTTAAAATATAACCATTAAAACTTTTTAAAAATATAACTATTAAAACTTGTCATATCAGTTAATTGCAAGGGTCTAATGAAGACATTAGTTCCTTGCCTTTGCCTTTTATATATAGGTAACCTCTAATAACTATCAGGTATAAAAATTAAACGCTTAACATTTATTTCTACCTAGATTACATGAAAAGATTTATGTTTTTTTACAAGAAGAGTAATAGTTGTTATTATCATCATTATTATTATTATTTATGTTTTCAATCATTCACTTCTTAAACTCTATAGTTATTAATTTTAGAGAAATAAAAATAACAATTTAAGTAAACTTTCATTGATAAATATAAGTGTACTAATGGTCACCAACTTGTATTTTCATGGTGAGATTTCTTGAATATTGAAATATTTGTTCAAGGGAATTGGTCAACGACTTCTAGGACATTTGTGTATGAGTATTTACACTTTTTAATGTGGTTCTAGTGCACTATTATCAATGCCTATTTAAGTAGGTATTAGGTAACACTATGAAATGACTACTTTTTGGCGCTTATATACAATAAGGGACCCCACATTATAACTATAAGCCAAGACATTAGCTATAAGAATTTAAGTTGCATAGATACAAAGACAAACAAGAATAAATTTTGATCCGTATAAGATATATAAACAAATGAAGTTAACTATAACAATTATTGGTAAGAGGGACTTTACCCCTGGAGCGACCCCCTTCCCCCAAAAATAGAAAGATGATTCACCAATGATGACAACCTCCCATGTTCATCTGGACAAGAACATTAAATGGTTTCTACTAACCCCATGTCTCTGCAGGTTAAAGCTTCAGAAGAGAAGGTCAATTGTGTTGGTTGCTGGGAGATTATTGGAAATTTCAAAGACATTAAGTAGGAGATAGTGGCCCTTAAGGATCAGTTTGATTCCCTAGACAAGAGTTTCACTACTCTCTCCAAGTTCTTGCTCGAGGTCACCCATGTTACCAGTGTCATCCTACAACCGCTACAATAGGAAAATGAAGATAACAACCTGGGCGTGGATGACTTTGCCAAGCTCTATGGCTTCTTGGTTGATAACTAGGACAAGGTCTTGCTAGCTAATAAAGGAAAACAAAAGGCCAATGTTTAGGCCTGTATTTTTTATTTATTTTTATGCTCTTGAAATTATTATGTTGGTCTTATCCAGATTATGCTTTAAGTTTTAATTTCAGGTTGCTAGACCTTAGTGACAACTATATTTTAAGGTTTATCAATATACATTTTGATAATTGCTATATCAATTATGTGTCCAGTGTATCTATTTCACTAGTGATCTTAGCTATGTCACTAGATGTGTTGTGGCTATTATCTAGGTTGGGGTTACTGGTTAGGTTATTTTATTTTTGATGTCAATGGGAGAATAGGTTACAGGTAAGTTTGGGATGTTAGTGTGTTGTTAATGGTAATTCCATGGTGATATACTAAGGGCAAGCCCCCTTATCTTGGTTGTTGTTAATATGAAAAGCAACTATTGGTATTTCTCGTATTTAGAATGAAGTTCTCCATTTACTACAAGGCTTCCATTAATAGCATCACTAACAATTATTAGCACTTTTTTCAATTAAAAATAATTAACAAAATATCTTTTTAAATTTGATAGCCATTCTACAATGGCAGAATGGGTGGAGTGGGATGGCGTGAACTTGTTAATGTTAACTTTGATTCTTCTAGGTTAAATTTGACAACCATCTACATGTCAAAAGTTTAAATCTTATTATAAATAGAAAATACCTTTAATAAAAAATTTGATAAATACCACATAAAATATTCATTTAAATTATAATATGTGGAGATATAAATCATCCATTTTTTAAGAAATTAAATAACAAGCTTAAGTTGGTAAAAAAACTAAATAAATGGAAATAAAGGAAATATAAATAGTTTTAGATGTAGTAAATTAAATTATAATTATTTTGTAGTGGATATCTATCAGCATTTTTTTAGATAGATTTATTTAAGATATCTTTATATATTAAATGGTGGGTTCAAACTAGAAAATAACATTTTGTCTAACAAAAATAGTTGTTAACATCAATATAATGTTTAGATGAAATGGTAAAGTAATTAATGAAGATTAGATTTTCTTTTTACTAGTAGAGAAAAATAATAGATAAATGCACACTATTCTTTGAACTCAAAGAAGGGGTGTAAAGACTAAATTCAAGATGAGATTCGTCCTATACCTAGATTTTGATTATAATAACAAGTACCAAGACAATAGACTTTTAGAAGCATTGAAAAGGAACACTTCAAAAATAGATATATCTTAGAACTCAATTTTTCTTGTACCTTTCTCCACCTTGTTTGTTTTATGAGTGAAGTATCATATTTTGCATCTTTTACTTTCTTCCTATGAGTTTTGCTCAAATACAATCCACTAGTCCTTTAGTCTAATGATGATCTCTAATATATTTAGGAGTTTTCTTTCCTCCTTTGTGCCACATGCCAATTTGTTAGAATTTTATCTTTGAACTTATTATTACAATGGCCAAATACCATGCTCCAACCTCAAGGACAAATATACACATGTTGGAGTTAAAATAAGAGGTTCAAACCCTTCCCATTTTAGTGTGGGCTATTTATTCCTCTTATTTGTTATTTCTTGTGCAAAGTAGGGAAGAAAACCAACCCTTACAAGTATTAAATCCATCTTCCTTTGGTTTGGTATACACAATGTATGGAAAACGTGAGTAGAAATCAATTTCTACAATGAAGAAATTGTACAATTTTTTAGAGTATTTGTTGGAACCATATTCTCAAACCTAATGCAAGGGAAGAAAATTATTCATATTTGAAATACTTCTAACATTTAAATGAATTTGTTTACATGTTGTACATGTTTTGACTATGAGTGAATCAGAAGACATCCACTTTAATAGTTCATAGAATTGAATTTATATAGGATAAAAAATTTGGATTCAATTATATTCAAACTATTATAAATATTGAGGTCAAATTAAGGTCATTTAATTATTTGTTCAAAGCTCCAATTCCTATATATGTATTACATAATTGTTAACCTAAGATAGGTATATATATCTTTTAACTTGTCTACATAATGAATTAAAATAAAATTATTGATTCTCAAATCTAAGAGATATTATTATTTGTCTATAAGAAAACTCTATATCATATTAAATTCTAAAGTGTAATGTTTCTTTCTTATTGTAGTAGGAATTCACATTATTTAGGGAAGTTTCCCTTTATCAAGTATCAACTTAAATATGACATAAAAGATTAATAATTTTATCATTTATGTGCATTTTTTTTTCATCTCTATCTAACTACGTGTAATTCAAAGTTTATATCCAAGATCTTTATAGATTTATATTTGATAATATAAGGTTTTAAAAATTATCCTTGAAATTTTCCCTTCGAGGATATTGATGATCAAACTATGGCTACAAAAGTAGTGAGAGTAGATATATTTCTTTACACCAACTATACTTTTGTCTATGTTTATAAAATATCTACACCTTGCATAATAGTTGTGATGTTACATTTTATTATTATGTGTGTTGAACGTAGGAGGATGCAGATTGTGTTAGAACATAAAGTCCACCAAAATAAATGATATGGAGGGGGTGGTGAGTTAGTTATGCGATCAAAATAACCCTTTTAATCCTTATTAAATTTGAAACATGTAATCAACAAGTGCAATAACCATAAGAATATAACTATACACAATAACACCACATTTGTTAACTAGGGAAACCCTTGATCAAAGGGAAAATCCCAGCGGGCATGGTACCTAGAGAATGATGTACTAATATATGAGTTTCTTGTAAGAGGATGGACTCTATTATGAGCCAATGAGATACATTCAATACATATTAGCCCCTATTAGGAGACTTTGAATCCTTGTGAGGAGATTCCAACCCCGTTAGGGTTGTGACTACCCTATTAGGAGATGTGGAAGGTAGAAGGACCTACTTTCCAAAAACTTTCAAGGGAAAGACCACAAAACTCAACGTCCTATTGGCCTTTGTATTATTCCTTTCATACCAATAGAAAATGATCAACTGTCCACTAGCACACTCTGCAAAATATAATTACTGCTTGCATTCACTATGCATCTACTTTACCAATTACTTCTTAGATATCAATACAATATCTACAAACTTGCATCTCAATAATATCTTAGATCACTTACTCACATGTAAGTCACACTTATAATTCACTTTCTATTTCAAAAGCATGTCATATTTCATTTCTCACATTATTACAACAAAAATAATTTTCCTTTATACCAAGTCCCCAAAATAATTTATTGAGTTGGCCTTGAGGCTTTCCTAATTTACAGTTATAATAGGACCTCATTAAGATAAAAAAATATAAATTACATTACATATTTTCATAATTATATAACATTGTCAGCTTATAGTATTAACAAATCATTCATACATGCAACCTCTAACTTCACTCACTCACAGAAGTCATTATCTAGATGTCTTCTACCTCTATCTAACTTCACTCAACCAAATTCTATCCTTGTTAGGGGAGACAATTTGATTACTAGGAACCACTTCTTAGGAACATTATCTATATAAGTTCTCTCCTATAAATCTCAAATAATTGTTACCAATCTTCAACTTTATACATGCACTCTTAACCGTAACATTAGGACACTTTGTAGGAAATATCCTCAATAACACTTGAACTCATCTTCAATCCTCAAATTCGTATGATCTTTATCACGGTTAGTCTTTAGTATGTTGACATCAATGAAAAATACTACCACGAATGCATTATAAGATTACACAAACAATCTATCAAATGTTAGGGTACTCCCCAATAGGAATATCATCACCATTCATGCTAACAATCTCCCCCTTTAGCATTGATGTCAACATAGATGAAAAACATCTAATTTCCAAGAATACTTAACATAACACTGTTGCAACCACTCGACTATTGTAGTCATTTTCTTTTCAAATCCTTTTCATCAATCAAATCAATATCTCACAGAAACATCTCTCCCCCATTGATATACTTCCTCCATTGACATCAATACTCTCTTCATTGAATATTTTTCATGTAGATCTCTCCCCCTTTGACATCAATGATAAAGGCATCATTATGTCAATCTGCTACTCAATATCTTCAATCATCTCAAATGTTGAAAGACATTGTTCAATACCAACTACCAAGAGTCCTTCATGACTGAACTCAAATAAATATACTCCCCCATAGAGGATGCATCAAGTATTTAATCCAAATAAACAATAGTGCTTTCTACCACTGGACTAATGCAATCTCTAGATCATCTACTATGAAGTAAGCAGGGGCATGACCCCAAGCATACCTCTCAAATAATCAAATGTATCCTTCAGTAAAGGCTTTCTAAATATATCTAATCTTTTCTCCTTTATACTAACATACTCTAGTATGATCTCTTTTCTTTACAACCTTTTCTCTCAAAAAATGATACTTAATAGATATGTGCTTCATCTAAGAATGTAACACAAGATTCTTAGACATACTCATTTTAATTGTGTTGTTACAATGTATGACAACAAGTTGAGAAGACTCAATTCAAATATCCTTCAACATATGCTTCATCCACATAATCTGATTGCAATTATTTGTTGTAAGTACATTCATTGCTTCTAATGTTCTTTGTGAAACCCAATCTTGTTTCTTTCTTAGCCAAGAAACCAACTCCTAAGAAAAATGATCCACCACTTCTACTCTTTATTTCATCCATACTACCTATCCAATTCACATTAATATATGCACATAGAGTAAATTCATTTGATTAGTCATAATACAACCCAAAATTAAATGTACCCTTCATGTATTTGAAAATCCTCTAAATTACTACTGCATAATGTGCTTCTTTACGACTAGCTTGAAATCTAGCAACAATGCCAACTACATTAACTATATTTGGACTTTTATGTGTCAAGTATTGAAAAATCCAATCATGGATTTGTACTTCTTTTTGTAAAGATAGGTGTCTCATATTTTTAAGATAACTAATGACCAATTACCATAGGTGTACCAATAGGTTTATAACTTTCCAAACCAAATATTTTCAACAATTTTTTAAAGTACTTAGTTCTCCAATTGAAACATCTATATCCTTTACATTTGAATGAATAACCAAGAAACAACTTTCATAACTTCTTGCATCAAACTTAACAATGCCATCTTCTCTCTTAATGTAACACTTCAAAAAATTATGAAATGCTTAACTGATGGTGCATGTCCAAACCAAAGCCCATAAGGGATCTTACCAATACCTTATATGATTTCTACTCTATTTATTGTATAAATTGTTTCCTTAACTTATTCTCTCCATAATTTCTTTGAGACATCATTCTCAAAGAGCATAACTCTTGTTGATTTTTTCATTGATCTATTTCTTCTCTCTGCTACACCATTCTACTTAGGTTTCGTAGGTCTTGAAAGCTATCTTTTAATGTCATTTACTTCACAAAAACTATTCTTCTCTTCCTGCTATTGGAATTGGTAATCAAACTACTAGTATTAGTTCTAATCTGATAGAAGAAGTGATGACAGATAGTCCTTGTCAAAAGGATGAGTTTCAGACTACTGGTATTAGTTCCAATTTGATGGAAGAAGTGACAAGATAGTCCTTGTCAAAAGGATGAGTTTCTCTCTGTTATTGTTGCTAGAATTGGTAATAAGACTATTGGTATTAGTTCCAGTCTAATGGAAGAAGTGATGACAAATGGTCCTTGTCAAAATTTGGATGAGTTTCCCTCTATTTTGGATTCCCAAAATTGGAAGTCTAAGGTTGTGATGGTTGAGGAGGGGTGGACACCTGTGACTAGGAAAGGATCTAAAAACCTCCCTTCCTCAATTTGATATGAATTTACGCTCTCATAAAAAGGGAGTGAAATGGAAGTCTTAGTCCCCTTGGCTGGTTAAGAAGTTCCTATTGGTTTCTTTTCTAGTTTTTTTTTTGGTGCTGCTAGACATATAATGTTTTTCTATTGTAGCATGCTTCTAGTTTGGATCCCTTTGGGACATTTGGGCTTTCTTTGAATATATTTTGGGTCTATGATGTAAAGGGGTTTGGGGTCCCCTCAAAACCTTTTTTTACCTTAATCTAAAACTATTAAACTCATTCAAGGTAAACTCTCTATCCCTATCAACCTTAAACATTTAATCTTTAATCCAGATTCATTTTCAACTCTATTCATAAACACCTTAAACTTCTCAAATGCTTCAGATTTCTCTTTAAGAAATGCTACCCACTTCATCCTAGTAAAATCATCAACAAGAATAAAAAATTAGCTATCACTAGATAGAATGCTCTTGTCTTTGTCAACCACTCAAATCTGTGTGCACTATCTCCAACTTTACTGATGTTGTGAACTTCTTTCCCGCTAAAGATCTTTTCTTTTGCTTTGCGATAACACATTCATTGTATACCATGTTAGTAGGCTTTACTAGTTTGGGAATATCTCTAACAACAATTGTTCTACTCATTTTCACAATGTTACCAAAATTTATATGAGAAAACCTTTTTATGCCACAACCAAATTTTATCAACTTTAGAAACCAAGCATATCATCTCTATAGGATTCAACTAAAAAACATTACCTCTTGATCTGGTACCATTACCAATCATCTTACCATTCTTATCATTGATAATACATGTCTTCTCTATGAGTTGTAATTGATATCCCTTATCAACCAAATATACAACACTTACACAATTAAGTTTATGTCTATCAAAAAAATTAACATCATCTATATTAGTTTTACTATCAAGAGTAATAGATTGTATTCCCATAATATGACAACCCGCTTTGTTCCCAACTCTAACAATTCCTTCATCATGGTTGTTGAACTCAATAAATTTATTCATACCACCAATCACATGAATATGTGAACAACCCTTGTTTATGATCCAATTATATTTCTTCTTTTCAACTTGTGAGACTAATGCCTTTTCTTCTCTAACTTTTTCCTTTTTAGGAATTTCTTCTTTAATTGTAAACAAATTATCCTAGTTCATCACTATCATTATCACTTTCATTGAAGAATCTTCCCACACTAGCTTCCACATCTTCATCATTTGGATAAAAACATTCTCTAGATCTCATGGGCTTGAAATTATTCTTATACTTGTTTGCTATCTTAGAACACTTAGAAGCATAATGACCAAATTCATTACAAGTAAAAAATTTAAAGATTTTCTTACCTTCAGGTTCTCTTCTCACAAGTATAGCAATTCCTTCTTCTATATTTATGTCTTCTTTAGTTCTTCCTTTGCTGGTGATACCATAATATCCACTAGTACTCACACTCTAACATAAGGTAGGTCAAAAACTCAATGTGTTGAATGCAGTCTCAATTCTAGGAAAATCTCCCCTCTATCTTAAACTTGTCTCTACTTTTTCCAATCTTCCAGGAAGAGTCTCTCTTGTAAAATTGTTCAATTATATGCACTATCTTCTTCTATGTAGGTGTTAGATGTTTCAATATCTTCCACACAATTTCATCTTCATCCTTCCCATCACATACCTTAATTCCTATGGTAATTTATAATATCCTACCAAAATAGGTTCTTACAAGATTCATCTTCCATCATTTTAGCTTCTTATAACAAATATATCCAATTCTATAATATAAAATTCTTAGCATTCTTATCACCTTCATAAGTAGATTCCAAAGCTTTCTAAATTTGATTTACCAAAACTAAAGATTTTATCTCATTTTCCTCATTTTCAAGAAGGGTTGTGAAAAGTGCTTCCCTAGCAAGCATATTACACATGAATAGATCTCTTTGTTCTTTAGAACATCCATCAAATTTATTTTCTTCAATTACTTGTTTCACGTTCTTAGTAATTATCCAATATCCTAGACCCATGCATAGAAAATGTGTCTTTGTCTTCTCTTTCCAACAACCATAGTTGGTTCCATCAAACTTTAGACTATCCTTTCTGAAATGACTTTCCATGGATCTCATTACGTTGTTAAAAATTTCCTTCAAGTATTTTACGCTTTGATACTAATTTTTTTTTATTAAGTAAAATAGGTTTTATAGGGATCTTGAAACTCGAAAGTTTTTACAACATATCTGAAATAGAAATATTAAGAAAAGTCCAGCTTCAGAGAAACTACTTATCAAAAGCCAAACCTAAACAATAGGCCCACAACCAGGAAACAAAAGACTTGCTACACTAAAAAACTAGCTATATAAGGAAAATACAAGACAACAAAAAAGCACTAGCTATTAGTTCTCTCTATCAAGAACTTGTAGGGTCTCTGCAACTTCATTGGTCTTCCTATTGTCTGCCTCCTCTTGGTCCTGGTTTTGAGAATTCGCCTGATCTCTGGTTTCTTTCGAATCATCCTCAACCTGCCCAATGTCCAAGCTAGCCTTCTCCATCTTATCCCCACCAAAACTAGTACTCATCAGTGATTCACCCAAATTGTTAATGTTCTCATTCAGGGTGTTCAAAGTAGTGATCACCTAATTAGTCAGGTTCTGATGGGAGAACTCCATCCTTTGGACTCTTTGTTCAACCTTGGTGATTTTTTTCTCCTAGTTACCATTGTGCTCCTGGACATTGAAGTGTCATTGGCTTCCATCCTATCTTCTCTCCTCCTCATTGTGCCTCTGGTTACTGCCAATTTTTTGGCTTCCTTCCTAGCTTCTTTTCCCCTTAATGTCCTCAATTTCATGGAATAACCATTTGATAGACTGAAAGTTGTCTATCATGATATTCTTAGCATTGTTCAAAAGATTAGGCCCAATTTCCCTTGCATTATCAGAGATAACAACCAAAGTAGGGTCAATGAGTTCATCATAGTGGGCTTTGCCATCGATGTCGTCCATCACTTGGATATTCAATGGCTCCCTAACAATCCCCAATTTTGCAGTATTCGAATTAAAATTCCTCCAAGACCTCCTCCTTTTTTTCGTTATCACCTCCCCACTCTATTTCCCCTGAATATCTATCTTCCCCTCAGATGGAGAGGTAGTGGGCCTTGGGCTAGGAATCTCAGGAATATGGTCATTGGTTTCAAAAGCTGAGCATCTACTTTCCTTTTCTTGGGATTCCCCAACATGTCAACTAAATCCACCTCCTCCTTTTCACTTTCCAACCCCTTCTCCTCCTCCTCCTCATCCCCCCCCTTCTTCTCTTCCTCTAAGTTTGTATCCTCATCATCATCATCATCCTCCTCCTCTTGAGGCTCAAGCTTCGAGGGAATGGGGGGTAAGCCTTTAGGGCTCTTTCTACAAGGAATGCGGGCAGAGGGAGTGACCTTCCTTCCTTGGGGGCTTTAGTTTTAGAGGAAACATTGTCCTCTTCTTCTAATTTTATGCTATGCGCATTCTTAGAATTCAAACTCTCAGTTTCCACAAATGCACACCTAGTATCACCAAGGGATTTTCTCCTAGTTTGCATTTTTAGATACTCATAGACTAGGAGTAATCCCTCATGAAGGTTTGGGTTAGCAGTAGGTTTCCTCTCAAAACCCTTGATACCTTTGCTCATGGAGGTGAAAAGATAAAAAGGAAAAGTGATTTTGATTCCATGCCTAAATTAATTAAGCAAAACAAAATGATGTGTTTTGATCCTATCAAATCTAGGTTCCAGGGAAATATATTCAATGATAATCCTTAGGACATACCTCCATAGCTTTTTAATTGACTCCATCTCATAATACATCTCCAACTTGATGAGCTTATTCAACTCCTTTTCATCCTTTGCAAAAACTTTGACAATGTTTGTTGACATTTTCTTGTCTCTAAAGAAGTTACTCCCTTCTAGAGGGGTCTCCGTAACCTAGGCTATAAAATCCACATTGACATGGTGGGTGACCGCATTGATTTTGACTTCCCATTTTTCTAGGAATCCACCATAACCTTGGTGATCCCCACATCAAATCCATGGAGCTTCTCTAGGAATCTAGTGATTCTGCCCTTTTCCAACTTATGCCAAACCTTCAGTTTCTTCTTCCAATTCTTTGCCTCCCCCGACGGCTCCCTCCTACTTCTCTCCCCTACCATGGTTTCCTAAAGTTCAATAAGCCCCCACCTACTCATAGTTTTCTTACAAACCTCGTCCTCCTTCAAAATTTGAAACTCGAAAACATTTTTGAATATATCAGTTTCAATGGTTGTATTCAAGACAATGCATAAAGCATGTCGTATGTACAGGCTATCATGTTTTGAAAAAATTTTCGCATGATTTTCATTAACTCCCACTCCAACGTGCAATCTTGCAAATCTTACCATTATTGAATTTGGATTTTTTTAGTACTTCCCTGGATGTGACCTTGCAGTATTAAATTTTTCACTACTACCAAAAAGTTGTCACTGACATGCCACATCATCACCAAATTTTTAGCGACTACTTCATTTGCAAACCAATTGGCAGCTAAATTGGCCTCCCTGTACACGTGGCTGATGTAGGTCTTGTTGAACTTACCCAGATCAACCTTAACTCCTCGATCACATTTGCAATGGTCCAAGAAGGCATAGAGTTACTGTTGATGTTTAAAGAATCCCCCTCTAGCCAGAGGTTCTCAATCCTAGAAGCCAGGGCCAGTTTAACAATGTGACTAGCAACACTGGCTTCTGCAAAATGGTTCATCTAATGTCCAAGAGGGTAGGAAAAAGCCGCAACTCCACCACCATAGCTATTTTTGATGATGCCTCCACTACCAGCAAGGTAGGGTTCCCTTTGCTAGCCCCATCAAAATTGGCTTTGTACCAATTTTTAGGGGGGAAAAACCACCTGGCCTTCTGTCTTTTCCTTTTCCTATCCTTTTTCCTTTGTCTATTGTTCCCACCTTCTTCAATATTTCCTTCCTTTGTGATAATGAAGTTCTTCTTCATGAATCCTTCAATTTTCTTAGCAATAACAAACTCAAGGGATTCCCTATCTCTAAAAATTTAGTTGTTCAACTCTTTCCAAATTCCCTTGTAGAAGTACGGGAGGGACCAAGAGATAATTAATTGGGTGATCAAACCTAAGTGTGAGCTCTTCCATTGGCTGAAGAATTCTTGAATGTTGGTCGGGGGGCACCAACTAATCCCAAAGTCCTTGGTTAGGAGGTTCCAAAATTTAGAGGAATAAGAGAAATGAATAAATAAGTGATTAACCATCTCCGAGTCATGCTTGCATAAACCGCACCTATTGGGGATAATCTGACCTCTCTTAGCTAGATTGTCTATGGTAAGGATTTTGTCTTGGAGAAAAAGCTAGAAGAAGATGTTGATTTTTGGGGTAAGGCCAGGAGTCCATGCCTTAGCCCAAATGGGTTTCTCCATTCTATCCCACATTGAAAATACCCAGAGGCGACATACTATTTCCCATTTGAGTTATCTCCCTAGATGAGTTCATCCCTATTGTTATTTATGAAAATAACATTCAGGCTAATCATCAAAGATTTAAGGTCCGGTGATCTCATAGATAGGTCATGCCATCAATTACCTATTCTATAATCACTAACATTTAGACCATATCTTCTTATGCATAGCTCTGCCCATCTACCATAATTAGGGTGATATATAAGAGGTCCCTGGTTTGTCTAGTCGTCCTACCAAAATAAGATATTCTCACCTTTACCAATTTTCCATTTAGCCTTGGACTTAGCAAGGACCTTTGCCTTTAGGATCCCATTCCATATGTAAGATCCTTGAGGAATCTTAGTCTCATGAAGCAAAAAGTTGAGATACTACCTTCTCAGGTATTTCTCAATCATAATTTCCCTCCATTCTCTAGCACTCTGAAAAATGCACCAAATCTGTTTGGCTAAAAGAGCATTACTGAGATGTTTGATTTTTCTAATACCAAGGCCTCCACAACATTTGGGAAGGCAAACATGATCCCAGGTGACAAGATGATATCTTTTGTGCTCTTTAACCCCTATCCAGAGGAAGTTGCTATGAATCTTCTCCATTCTGTCAACTTGCTTAGTTGGAATCCCAAAGAGGCTTAAGGCATAAGTAGGGAGATTTTGGAATATTGATTTCACTAAAGTGCATTTTCCTACCTGGCTGAGGGTAGCACCTTTCTAGCTAGCTAATTTCTTTTTGAATCTATCAATGATGTTGTTCCAAAAAGATTTTGGGGATTTGGACCCCAAAGCCATACCAAGATAACTTGCAAGAAGGGACCCAAAACCACTCCCTAGGATATGAGAAATTTTTCTCTATCTCTCCAATAGAGTATTGATGAAGTAGACCAAACTCTTATCCTAGTTAATAGCCTAGCTAAAATTCTAGTATAAGTATTTAGCAAACCCTTAAACACTGTGGCCTCCTGGACCATAGCCTCTCCCCCTAGAATAGTATCATCCACAAATTTCTGATGGGTGAAGGAAAGATGACTAGACAAAGGCTTGAGACCTTGAAGACTTTGGTCCTATCTTTCTCTTATAATTAGCCTTCCCAAACAATCAGCCAAGATGATGAAGAGAATAGGGGATATGGGATCACCCTGTCTTGGCCTTCTAGAAGGGAAAAAGAAATTTGATGGGGGAACCATTAACTAGAATAAATAAAGAAGGGGAAGAGACAAGCTGAAAGATGAGTTTACAAACCTGGGAGTCAAAGCCAAAAGCTTGGAGGACTGCCATCAAGAAATTCCAATCCACCCTGTCATAAGCTTTAGAAATATCAAGCTTGAGTAGAAAACCTTCCCTTTTGCCAACTTCAAGAGAGTGAATCACCTCATGCATCGTGATAATAGAGTCTAGAATATGTCTCTCTGGGACAAAGTCAATTTGTTGAGGGGAGATAATTAGGTGAAGAACTTTGAGGAGCCTAGTAGTAAGGACTTTAGATATGATTTTGTAGAAAGAGTTTCAAAGACTGATGAGCCTAAACTTATCCATCGAATTTGCCCCTAGAATTTTTGGTATGAGAACAAAAAAAGTGGCACTGAGCTCTTTGAAAAGGTTTCTAGCCCCAAAGAATTCTTGCATAGCCTTCACAATGTCCCCTTTGATCACCTCCCAATATACTTGGAAAAAGAAGGTCAAGAAACCATCTGTGCTAGGGGCCTTATCATCGAGAAGGGAATTGAGAGCTTGAAAAATTTCCTCTAGGGTTGGGATAGCTTTCAACATATAGTTGTGGGTGGTCTTGTAGCAGAGAAGGAATAACAAACAACATATCCCCTTGATCAGATGCCGAGAGAGTATGATCCTTAGTGAGAAGAGAAGAGAAAAATTACACTACATCTGCTATCTCATTATCTTTAGATAACAAAGTCTATCCTTTCTTGATACTAGAAATCTTGTTATTGGCTCGATGTTTTAAAGTGGATAAGTGGAAGAACCTGGTGTTCTAGTCCCTTTCTTTAAGTCAATTAACCCTTGATCTCTGTTTCCAAAAGTGTTCTTCCTTGGAGATGATGTTATGGAGGTCAGAGAGAATAGACCTTTCCTCTAGCCAATTCTGATCATTATATCCATCTTGTTGGATCTCTTCCTAGATTTTGTAGAGGTGATCAGTCTTCTCATCCTTGTCCTAAAAAATATGGCCAAAGCCCAATTTATTCTATATTTTAATATTTATTTTCACATTCTTCAATTTTTGGGCCACCTTAAACATTGTAGTACCTTCCACCTCAATGTTCCACCATGAGGAAATCTTGGTTTCCAAAGCTGGGTGGGAAATCCACATTTTCTCGAAACAAAAAGGGAAAGACCTTTTGATTTCAAGAGGACAAACAAAGAGAGATATGGGAGAGTGGTTTGATCCCATTCTAGGGAGAAGGGAGATCCTGTAAGAGTGGGTTTGCAACCAAATATGGGAAATAAGGGCTCTGTCAAGAAAAATTTGGATACAATCCCCTCCAACTGTCCTGTTAGACCAAGTGAATTTGCCCCCCAGGAGATCAACATCCATAAAAGCCATGTTGTTAATGAAGTTCAAAATATCTAACTTGCTCTCCAAGTCTAAGGCAAGCCCTCCACTTTTTTCATCATCAGAGAGGGGGGAGTTGAAATCCCCTATTATAATCCCTTTGTTTATGTTGTTGATGTTAATTACCTCTAGTAGCTTAGTCTGGAAGGCCTTTCTCTCCCTTTTGGAATTGGAAGCATAAAAATTTAGGATAAACTAGGAATCATCACTATGAATATGGGACACCTTGCATAAGAGGGCATTACTTGCATTATAGATAGTAGATATCTGATAAGCCTTGTTATTATAGAGAATCAGCACCCCTCCTATAGCTCCCTCCGAGTCTATGGCCTCGCTACTCATGTTTTTGTTGAAAGAGAGCTTACCTACCACATCTTTTCTCATTTTGGTTTCTTGAATTAATAAAAAATTTGGTCTTTGATCTTTGATCATATTCCTAACTATCTCTTGTTTGTGAGCCCCATTAAGGCCCTTTATATTCCAAGATATGATCTTCATTTCATACTTCTAGAGTATTCCTTGATGGTTCTCTAGCTCCCATCTACCAAGTTCTTTCTAGTCTCTTCTTGCAATAATTGATTCTTATTTTTCCTTCATGGAGTCTTGTGATTACCTCCGATATCAACCTTAACCCTACTTCTAGTTATTGTTGGTGACAGAGGAGGGTGGTCATGGTTCTTCTTCTATTTTAAAACCAAACTCTAGCCATTAACACTATCTTGACAGTAGTTGTCAATCCAATCTTCCCATTATGAGATCTCATTTGGAGAAGATTTGTTAATAAGCTCTATGATCTTAGTCCCCAGACCTTTGGATGCTGGCTGGTTCATCAGAGGGGCAACAAGACTTCCCACCTGACTAGACCCATCACTGATGACTTCATCACTTTGAATGCGATCCACCACCCTTGAGGAATCAACAAAATCATTATTTGGGGGGTCTGAGTCAAAAACCCTTGAAATCTCCTCCTGGGGAGTCTCCTACCTTCCTACATTCTGCTCTTTCTCAAACAACACACTGTCTTCTACCACAACTATGGCCACAAAAATTAGGACATCCACAGTTGACTCCTTTGGTGAATCACTATTGTGAACTTTTTCCTATATATTGGAGTCAGAGTGGGGTAGACCATTACCACTTTTATTGCCTTGGATTCCATCTTGCCTAGTAGCATTACTCTCAACCTCCTTGCCATCCTAGATCTTAGGCTACTTAGTAGGTTTGCATCTCTAGATCAGTTTCTTCTTTCCCTTAATAGAGGTTCCAATGGGCTTGAAATTCTTCCTTGCTTTGGCTGAGTTAACAAGAGCTTGACTTTTCTAACTTTTCTACTTCATGGCCCTTGGGCATCGATTCGCCTTATGACCAGCCTTCAAACAAAGGAAACATGCAAAAGGCACTATTTCATAGATCAATTTTTTAACATGCACTCCAAGTTTGGAGTGAAAAACCACAATTTCTATCATTTTTGTGCCCTCTCTAACCCCTATGCAGATGTGAGCATAGTTGAGTCATCTTTTAGAGGTAGTGATTAGATCAATAGACAAAAGTTCTCCAAAATACCTAGCTAGCCCCACAAAAACATCTTCGTTCCAGAATTCTAATGGCAATTTGGGTAGTCTAACCCACACAAGGGCTTGAACAAAAAATGAGTCATTCAGATTTATCTTGGAAGACTGCTTCTGGAGGACCAAAGTGGAACAACCAATAGCCCATTGACCTTCACTGACAATGGAAGAGAGGTCTTCCATGCAAGTGAATTCAAAAGACAAAAAACCCTTTGCCATGGCCGTGACTAAAACTTGACCTTTAAGAGCCCATTTCTTCTTAATAAAAGACCTCACATCATCTATATTTAGTTTAGGCCCCAAAAATTTGCCAATCATGGTAGAAGCCATGGATCGAATGCTATGATCCATGATTTCATCCAAGATGGAAATGGCACAAGAACCTTTCTCTATCTTGGGAAGAATCTTAATAGGCAAGAAAGATGACTTAGCTGAGGTCTTGATCTCAAAAAGGGAAGACCATTTGGCTGAATAACCCCCATTGCAAACCAATAAAATCTTGACCACTTCCTTGGGGGGAGCATCTGGGTCGCCATCAACATTCTCCGACTGATCCCTTGTACATGACCCCTGACCGTCCCCCTTTTATAGCCCATGCTCTAGACCAGGGATCCAATTTTGACAGTCTAGAGGAATCCCACCCTTATCTGAATTCAAAATTTGAAAACCACCCCTGCCTCTGCTCATGCTCACCATTTTCATTTGAAAATTACCATGCTAAAAAGTTGTCTCTGATACTAATTGTTAGAAAGTGAAGTTCATCAAGATAACTAAGAGGGGGGAGAGTGAATCAGTTATGCAATCAAAAAAAAATTTCTTGTCCTTATTAAATCTAAAATATGTAATTGACAAATGCAATAACTATAAGAAGGTAGCCATAAACAATAATACAAGATTTGCTAACTAGGTCCAAACTCTTGATCATAGGAAAAACCCCAATGGGGATTTTTGAAAATAGATTGATACAAGTATGATAAAAGTGTTTCAATCATTGTTTTGTCACTGATGTCAAACCTACTACTTGTTGGTAAGATATTTTCTTATATGATTTGAGTACTATCATTTATTTGATTGATGAAGAAGATTTGATAAACTAAGGAAACAATAGCACCTAGAGGAAAGGTTGAGTTATGATATGTAAATGAGTAAAAGAATCAATGAAGATAATGATATTATAGTGCATTGATAATATACTTAAGGTTGCAAAGGTTGGCTACATTGATTAAGTTCAGAAGAACAAGTTAAATGAAGTTTTTCTACCAAGCTTGACAATTTGCATAGTAGGTGCCAAGAAAGGTTAGTGCAAGCCGAGCTGAAAATTAGTTGGAGTCAAGAAAAGCTAATTTTAGTGTAAGCCAAGTAAAGTTTAATTTATGCCAAGCACCAGTAAACTTTAGTTCATGTCGAGTGATTTGAGAGTGCGTGTTGAGCTATACTATGTGTTGAGCATTAGAAGCTAGTTAATTTTGAGTGTTAGCATTATGAGAAAGATCAAGAAGATAAGTTTGATTTCTTGAATTGCGTGAACTATGGAAGATAAGATTGATGAGCTAGTGGCATAGAATTTATGATGAACCATTTTGAAGTGAATTCAAGAGGATTGAAGGGGATGTTTCTAGAAGGGAATGAAATGAAATAAGGGGTAGATTCATTGAATCCTGCTTGATCTGACCTAACCCTAAAATGAATGATGAAGGATGAATGACAAAATATCTTAATTCTTTATTCGTAGAGATGGCTAGTCAAAAGTAAGGGTTGTCATGTGCGAGAACCTAAGGAAGACAAGGAGTCTAGGGTATTGCTTCATTTAGTGACCTAAGAGAAGAGGTTGCATCAGAAAACAAAGAAAGAAGGCTTAAGGGTATGGATGCTTGAAGGATGAACAAGCAATCAAAGCTGAAGAGTGTGAAATCCAAGTAGAATGGAGGACTGAGAAAGAGATTTTTAATCTGTAAGTGTGTTGTAAGTTGTTAGATCAAGCCTTACTATTATTCTCTAATCATTGTATCAGTCTAGGGTAAATCCTTTGGATTAAGGTTGACCTAATAGTCATTTTGTAAATCCTTCAACTTGGTGACATTCCAAGTGAACGATCTAAAGTCCTCTAATAAGGCTCACTCCAAACAAGGTGATTGAAATCCTTTAACCGGGTCACATTTAATAGTGTGTATTGTAATCTTTAATAGAGTTGACCTTTTACAGGGAATCACTTCAAAAGAGTGCAAATGAATAGAATGTTACTAGTGGTTTTCTCAAGTTGGGTTTCCACATTAAATCATTGTGTCAAATGTGTTATTGAATCTATTATGTTTGATGTTTGCATTTCTATAAATTGATTTGAAAGTAACCTACAAGTTTAAGTGATTGCATAATCTAATGGATGCATGCATGATGAAAATGGTTTTATGGATATGGGATCACTAAGTTGTGAAAAGTTTTAATTGTATATCTAGACCTTGGATAACTGGTTCACCCCCCTCTTAGTTATTCTAAAGAATTCCAACAATTGGTATTAGAGTCATCTACTTAAGAGTAGTAGTTTGAAGGTACTAGAAGCAACAAGATCAAGATGTCAAAAAGAGAGGTACCAAAGCTTAATAGAGATAAATTACCTGCATGGAAAAGTCTAATGAAGTTGCATGTATCAGGTTTTGGAGATCATACACATGTTGGAAATATAGGAGGAGTAACTAAGAGGGGTGGTGAATGAGTTACCACTAAAATATTTCCTAGATCCCTTAGATGTCAACTATAAAATTCAGACTGATAAAATAGATTATTGCTGATACTCGGTAAACACATAGAGATTGTTGTAACTCGATAAATGCATAGTGTGAATTACTTTAGCAAATCTCAAGATGTTTTTAGTAATTACTTGCAAGCATGAAATAAATAACATGAACATATGAGACACCAGGATTTAACGTGGAAACTCAATATGGGAAAAACCACCAATGTAACTAGTTACTATTTTAAAGGCAAGGAGATTTCATAGAGGTAAAGACAAGTTTAAAGGTAAGTTACCTATCATGTATTTCAATTGCAATGAGGTTGTTCATAGTGCTACTAGATGTCCAGAGAAGAAGAACTACAAAGGTGGTGACAAATACAAAAGTAGAAGAGTTGAAGACAACAAAAATTACAAAGATAAAGTCAAGAAGTCTTGCTACATTGTTGAAGAGGAAACAAAAGATGAATCTGACGATTGTGATGATGAAGTGGTGTATGTTGCAATGAAGGATGAATCTAACTAGGATAAGGCAACTAAACTAGTGTCTTGTGTAAACAAGAATGATAGATGGAGCATTGATAATGTGTGTTCACATCACATGACTAGACGTAAAAGTAAGTTCATTACCTTGAATTATTATGATGGAAATAGTGTAAGGTTTGGTAATGATGTACCATGCCTGATAAAAGGAAAAGGTTTTATCAAGCTCATAGAAAAAAATTAATGTGAAAATGGTTATTATGTGGAAGGAATTAACTATAATTTGTTGAGTGTGTCACAACTGAATAATTTAGGATGTAAGGTTGACTTTGAGAACAAAATTACTAAGATATATGATACTAATGGAAAACTAATTGAAAAAGGTGATCGAAAAAGATTTAGTCTATTCTACCTTGATATAGAGGATGCTACTTTTTTTGTTGTTAAATTTAATGATGTGTGGCTATGGAACAAGAGGTTATGTCATGCTAATTTTGATAATTTGGTTAGTATTAGTAACATGAGAAGAGTCAAAGGTTTTCTTAAGTTGAAGAAGCCTAACAATATAATTTGCAAACAATGTTAGTTAGGCAAAATGAAAATTTCAAGTTTTAAGAGTAAGACTCATACCTCTAAAGGAATATTAGAAATTATTCATACTGACTTGTGTGGAACAATTGAAGTGCAAAGCTACAAAGGAGATAAGTACATTATGTTGTTTGTTGATGATTATTCTAGAATAAAGATAATTATGTTTCTAAAATAGAAATATGATGCTTTCCAAATGTTTAAGTGGTACTTAGCAAGAGTTGAGAAAGAAATATGTAAAATTTTGAAATGTTTGAGATCTGACAAAGGAAGAGAATTTACATCAAATGAGTTTGAGATGATTTGTAACGATAGAGGAATCAAAAGATAGACACCTTCTCCTAGAACCCCTCCAAAAAATGGAATTGCTGAAAGGAGGAATAGGTCTATAATGGACTATTTTAGTACACTCATGATGGAGAAGAATGTTGCTTTTAAATACTAGAGAGAAGTTATAAGTACAACTATCTATACTTTGAACCATGCACAAGTTAAGAAATGTACGCATTCAACACCTTTTGAACTATGGTATGGATACTCACCCATTGTAAAATATTTTAAGGTATTTGGAAGCAAATGCTATATTCTCAAAGATTTCAAGAATGGCAAACTAGATGCAAAAAGTGAATAAGGTATATTCCTTGGTTATTCCACAATAAGTAAATCTTATAAGTGTTTAAATACTAACACTAACAAAGTTGTGGAAAGTGAAAATGTGAAATTTGATGAATATACAAAAGTATATGAGGTTGAATCTATGAAGGAACTAGAAGAATACAAATTATTTATATACTTTTATGAAGGTATGCATGCTGAAGAAGATGTTGTAAATGAAGTTGCAAACCAACAACAAGTTTTGGTAACTGCTGAGTCACATACTATGAATGTCGAGTTGCATTTAGGAACCAAGCTACATTCAGGTGTTGAGTTATATAATGAAGTTGGGCCATATCCTAATTCTGAGATTAGTGTACATGAAAGAGATGTTGAACTACTTAGAAGAGATGTACATAGTGATTCAAAAGCTGAGAGACCAAATGTAGAAGCTAGAGCTGAACCAAGATTGTCTAAGTATGTCAAAAGACATCACCCTACTGCACAAATTATTGGAGATAAAGATGCTAGACCAATGACAATGAACAAGTTGAGAAATGATACGTGTTTGATGAGCATGGAAGAACTCAAAATAGTGAAAGATGCATTAGAAGATGTGGACTAGAGTAAAGCCATGGAAGAAGAGATTAAACAAATTGAAAAAAATATGACATGGATTATAGTTCTTGGACCAGAAGACAAAAATGTGATTGGTATCAAGTGGGTATACAGAAACAAGTTAGGTGAAAATGGTAAAATCACAAGGAATGAGGCAAGATTAGTCTGTAATAGATATTCACAAGAAGGGATAGACTATGGAGAGAAATTGGCTCTTGTTGCAAGATTGGAAG
This sequence comes from Cupressus sempervirens, assembly GCA_028749045.1. NCBI lineage: Eukaryota > Viridiplantae > Streptophyta > Pinopsida > Cupressales > Cupressaceae > Cupressus > Cupressus sempervirens. Next base: position 508,590,452 of record CM053789.1, on the reverse strand, counting down.
AAGAAAGAACTCTTCTTGCTTACTCTGCATACAAAGGATTTAAGGTTTATCAAATGGATGTTAAGTTTGTAGTTCTGAATGGTATATTAGAGGAAGAGGTTTATATAGAATAGCCAAAATGATTTGTTGATGCTGATAAAAAAAATATGGTATGTAGACTACACAAAGCTTTATATGGTTTGAAGAAAGAACCAAGAGCATGGTATGTGAGGCTTCATAATTATCTTGTGAAGATTGGATTTGAGAGGAATGATGATAATAATAATCTGTACTTGAATCCAAAGAAAGACAAAGTTGTTTTGTTATCTAAAATTTTTGTTGATGATATCATATTGGAGGTCAAGATACTTTATGTAAGGCTTTTGAAAATGAAATGAAGCAAGAATTTGAGATGTCTATGTTTGGAGAGATCAAGTTCTTTGTGGGTTTGTAAGTACATCAAATGAAATATGGTATATATTGTAGAACAAGATCTAGAATGCAAAGAACATTAACAATAAGAGAAACATTCACAAACCAAAACTAAATTCACATATATGTTTAGACAAAGAAAAGAAAAGAAAAAGTGCAAACCTCACAAGAGAAAAGAATCCATGCTTTCTTGATTTTGTAGATGTGTCCTTTGATGTGGATGTATGCTCAAGATGCTCAAAAGCTTCTTTAATGGAGGTGGGTAATGGAAAATTGGTAGCTTTGTGAGCTCTCAATTTTGCATTATAAGGGTAAGATTGATGGCTTTGGTTCTCAAAATAGCATGGTAACTTTAGCTCAAAGATTGTTGATGAAATGGCTTAAGATGGGATTCAATTTATAGGCCAAGGGGTAGAGGGATGGAGGGCTTAGATGCAAGGATGGGGAGATGGTTAAGGAGGGCTAAGATGCACTCAAAGGGGAGCACATGGATTGTGCTTGTTTAGCACCAATGGGAAGGTGACACTTGTCACAAGGAGGATGAGTGTGAGAGGGTAGGGTAAAGGGTTGGTTAAAGGCATGATAAGTGGGGTTGAGTATGTAAGAAGGATGTAAGAGGAATGAGTGTGGAAGAGGGAAGAGTGTGGAAGATGGATGTAAGAGTCATGAGTGGGCTTGTAAGAGTCTTTTATGGTTTGTAAGAGCACTCATGACTTGGTGGTTGAGATTTTTGAGGGGAGACTTTGATTTGGTTTAGGAAAGTCTTAAACTTGTTTAGGGAATGTGACAACATTAGGGAGTGGATTAGGCTTGGGTTTAGGATTAGATTAGGAATGTTAGAGATGTGCAAGTGGATGGCATTAATGAGGGTGGGTGAGTTAGTGGCTAAGCTTGGTTAGTATGGGTGGATGGGGTGGATTAGGCTAAATGGAGGATTAGAGATAGGTTAGTGGTTTTTGAATTTGAGGATTTTATTTATCAAATAGATTTATTTAATAAATGGGGATTTTTGGAATTAGATAGGAGAAAATGATTTAATTGATAAATAATAGATTATTTGATTTATTAATTAGAACTATAGATGATTAATTAAATTAATCAGCTAGGGGATAGAAAAGGATTAATTAAATAGGAATTTAATTAATGATGCCTTTAGAGATTGCTAAATTAGATTACCAAAGTGGTGTAATCAAATTTAGGTGTCTACATATACATCACTCAGTAAAAGTATGTTAAAGAGATACTAAAAAATTTTGGTTTGGAGGATTCCGAGCTAGTAAGCACACCAATGGTGATAGGACATAAATTGTCAAAGAATGATGAATCTGTATATGAGAAATGTTAGTATCCTAATAGAAACCAAATCTAAATAAAGCTTCTACAAACTAAACAAAATTCATAAACTTCAAGATAGACTAAGATGAGCTCTCAATTGAGAATATGAGCCATTAATGGGCTCTCTCAATGAGAAGCTCTCTTGTTGAGTAGCTTTGTCTAAATAGATAGGATGTATGCTCAAGCTTTATGCTTCAAAAAGGGCTTCAAATGGAGTTGGAATTTGGGTGTGAGTGTATGATTTTGATGTAAAATGGCTTCTCAAAATGGCATTATGACTTTACTTCATGGATTGTGTTATTTTGCAAAGGGAAAAGATCCAATTTATAGGCAAGAGGCTTGAGGGATTGAGGGCTAAGATGCAAGGATGGGAAAATGCTTATGGAGGGCTTAGATTGCATGAGAGGAGAGCACATGGATTGTGCTTCCTTATAGCCAATCAAGGAGTGACACATGTCACATGATGAGAGGATGGAGGAAAGGGGAAGGATGAGTCAACAAAGGAGACTCAAGGGATAAAATCTTCATAAAGACCCTCATAATGACTTGTAAGAGCAATAAAAGTGCTTGAAAGAGTCATTTATGGCCTAGTGGGCTTCATAAAGTTTTATGGTTGAGATATTTTGAGGGAGATGAGAGCAATTTCGACTTGGGCTTGATTAGGAGGGTTTTAAGCTTGCTTAGGATTGTGCAAATGATTAGAGGATGGATTAGGATGGTTTAGGATTAGCTTAGGGATAGGCAAGTGGATGGCATTTAATGAGGGTGGGTGAAGGAGGAGATATTTGTTAACTTTGGCTTGGGTTAGTAATTCTTAACCCATGTTTAGGGAATGTGACAAGGTTAGGAGGGGATTAGGATTAGGTTTAAAGACATCTTCTAGAAGAGTCTAGACTTTGGATGAGGATAAAGACTTTCTAGAATAGTCTAGAATTTCCTAGGATGAAGATGAAGACTTTCTAGAAGAGTCTAGAACTTCTTAGGATGAGGATAAATTAGATTTTTAGAAAATAAATAAAGTTTTATTTATTTCAAGGGTTTGGGTTGAGGAGATATTTATTAAAACTTTTTTAATAAACATGAGGATTAATATTTAATCTTAATTAAATATTTTGAGTTGGGATTAGGGGTAGGAAATGATGGGATTAGCCTTTAATCAAAATTAAAGAAGGATTAGAAGATTTTGGAAGAGGTTAGTGGTCTTAAGAAAATTGGCCAAGTTTTGGGCAAAAATTTTTTTAAAATTTTTTTTTGGGTTTTTTGGTCAATTTATTAATTAAATAATTAATAAATAAGGAAATAATGTTTAAATGAGATTTAAACATTTTTGGGAGGGATTCCTTAATTAAATATTTTTAATTAAGATAAAAGGATTTAATGGCATAAAAATAAATAAATAAATTAAATAATTAATTAATTAATTAATGATGATGTCATCAAGAATTTTTCAAAAAATAAAAATACTTTATTTTCTAAAGGTTTTTAGGTGTCTACAGAATCAACTAAGGTGAATCAAACATTATATAGGTCTATGATTGGAAAATTATAATATGTAGTACATAACAGACCTAATATTGCATTATCTATAGGGATAGTTGCAAGATTCTTTGCTAATCCTAGGGAGAATCATTTGATGGTTGTTAAGAAAATAATGAGATATCTGAAAGGAACAGAGGACTATGGTCTATGCTACAAGAAAAATGAGAAATTTGAATTGAGATCCTATACTGATGTTGGTTGGGCTGGAAATATTGATAATAGAAAGAGCATTAGTGGAGGAGAATTTTTCTTAGGAAAAAGGTTGGTTACATTGACTAGCAAGAAAGAAAAATGCATTTCTCAATCTACTACTAAAGCTAAATATCTTGTTGTTGCAGTAAATTGTACCAACATTGTATGGATCAAATAACTACTCAAAGGTATGAAGGAGGAAATCACTAAACTTGTGATAATATAAGTGCTATAAACATATCAAAGAATCCTGTGATACATATAAAGACTAAGCACATTGAAATCAAGTATCATTACTTGAGAGAATTAGTTCAAGATAAAGAGGTGAAGATGGAATATGTCAACATAAAAGAGAAAATTGTTGATATCTTTACAAAAGTACCACCTAAGGATTATCATGAGCATCTAAGAGGTAAACTAGGGGTGATACCCTTATCAAAGGCTATCTAAGAAGCATGAGGAGTGCCTTGCATCAAACAAGCTTGATTGACATATGTTACACATTGATGTAGTGGATCTTACTTTGGGAGCTGCCTAAATTAATCAAAGAGATGGAACTACAAATTAGTCACAACCAAGGTAAAAGAGGGAGTAACTGAAAATATTCATATATGCATATGAAGATGACAAGTCTTTGGCATTGTTGTCAAAGAGGGAGAAAGTGTACCTAAAAGTGTACTAAGTTTCATGAAAGTTGAGGGAGATGAAGGAGAAATCTTGATCTTGTCTACTGAGGGAGAAAGTGTGTTGACAATTGGCTAACAAAGATATGTAATTGTTTTCATTTATGGCAACAAATGATGTACTTGCTCATAGGAAACCTTGGAAATAAAGATACTTAGCTTTTGGTAATCAGAAAATTGTCTAAGTATGGATTTGGTATACAATAGTGTATTGTTTTATTTATAACTTGTTGCAAATGTCATATTATGACTAGTGAGGTTAGATGGAGATATTATACATGGTGATGATGACGTGTATAACCTCAAAAGTCAATACAGAACATAGATATTCATGTTTTAAGTGAAACGGGACAACGAAATTGAAGGAAATGATTATTTTGTTTTAAAATAATTACTTGTCAAATTAGGGCCAACATCCTAGATGTTTACTCTAAGTTGGAAGAATTTATTATTGTCTTAGTTAACCTAGCAAAAAATTGATTAAAGGAATAGTATTTATGCAAAGGACATTTTACGGTGAAAGATGTAGTTGTTGTGTTGAGCAATTGTATTCGAACTTTTGTGAAAGCAATATATGCAAAGTTTGTGAAGCTGTTTTTTGATTTGAGATTGAACTGAGAAAGAATCTGTATTCTAGAAGTTTGATTACTTTTTTGTGCAGCTAGCTCTTCTTTTAATTGGAAGTGCATGTTTGGGTAGTGGGCTCATCTTCCATCTGTACACTCGAAATGTGTCACACTCTAAACCCTTCTATCCAAATGATTCCATGAGTTTGAAATGTTCGGATGCCGGCTTAGAGCTCCCTATCCACGGAATGCAAGAGAGTATATTTCAAGAATAAGAAGGCTCTCAGATGAGCCTTAGAGATACTCTTCTTGCTAGTAAACCATGCAATGGGAGGTTCCAAAGACAAGATGCAAGAATGCAAATATCCCAAGGAGTTCCTCAAGAATGCAATGCAACTAAAGATTAAGCTAGAATGAATATGAAAAGTGCAGCTATTCTAAGCATGGATGAGAGTGTTACAATCCAAATATTAAGCTATTTGAGATAGATTATTGCAAAATAGAAGATAAACTAACATGCAACATGAATCTAAGCTAAAATGTTATGGTATGAGAGAATGTAGACAAGAAAGAGAAGTTCTCCACAAAGCTCCAAAGAAACCTGTTAGAAAACCTACAACATAACAATATTCAAATGAGGATTGATTGAGGGGGAAAGCTCTCTCCCTTTTAAAGATGTATGGACAGTGGAGATCAAGATGAAGATTATGGATGATCAACGGTGGAATTCAAAAATAGGAGTGATCCATGTGCACACACAAATCAACCAATAGAATATAAGTTGACTTGTCATATAAGACAAAAGTCACAAATCCTTTTCTTTTAATTGCAAAATAGAAAAAGGACTTTATGTGTGCACTTTAAGTGGGTTATAAGAATGGGGTCTTTTATTTAATTAAAAGGGGACATGTTCTTTTAATCAAATAATGAACTTAGGATAGCATAGTCAAACTATAGGTTATAATCAAATAAATTGATTATTAGCAATTTGGCTTAGGTAAGTGATTAAATTAATTTAGCCAAAATGTTGAAAATGGGGCTAATAGTCTAGATGACCATTTTTAGGTGATTACATTTTCCCCTCTTTGACTAATGCGTGATTGATCTGGAAACACATTATGTCAAAGAAAATAGAAGCCAAGTAGGCAGTGGTAGATATAGATGTCTGATTTCGAAGAGTGAAATGCAGAAATAGATAGCAAGTCCTGAATGTACAACCTGATAGTGGTAGTACTGAACACTAGGAAAAGATGATATCAGAATTCAAGAAGAATGCTAACACTTAGAAAAGTGGATAGAGTGAGAGCAAGTGAGAAGATCAAACAAATGCTCCTAAGCAGTGATAGAGTATTTTTGCCCCCTCGGGATCGAAATTGAAATGAGGTAAGGGGATGCAAAAATTGGCTAGAAATGAGAAAAATAGAATATAGCAATGTCCAAGATGACAGATAGATTATTAGAACCCAAGAATGACTATATAAAAAAATTTGATAAAATGCCCCAGTTTGACTAGAGTTGACCTTGAAGGATATAGCATAAAAATAAGGTCGAAATGAGTAGAAAGGTGATTTTAGACATGAAACAGTGAATTTAAGTAGATATGAAGTATGGAAATGATGAAGACGTGAAGAAATGAAGATGCCCTAGTGATGATTCGAAGATTAGACCTCAAAAGGTCAGCTAACTGCTTAGAAGAAAGTAGAATTTTAAAAGGCAATTTTGACCATCAAGATGAACTCGAATTTGGATTTCGATCCCGAAAATGAATCTAGTACGTTGAATTATTTAAGAGGTCAAAACTTTATATAATGTGATGATAAGATAGAAAAGAGATGAAGCGAAAGATTAAGAAGGTGAAAAGACATGAACAAGAAGAAAGTAAAGAAATATATGAAAGGAGTTAGCTGATATGTCCACAAAAAAGATGAAGAGAGAGCTCTCCCCATATGCAAGAATGCAAGACTAAGCTAGAAAATGAACCTAAAATGCAAGCTAATATGCAAAGTGGTTTACCAGCAAGAAGCGCATAACATTTAGACTCTTAATTTCATCATTGAGCATTTATTAGGGACATCATGAGATCATACAACCATCACTAGTATAACTAAGAGGATATGAATATGATCGATATCAGATAGGTATGTAGAAATCCAATCTAAGCATCAAAGACATGTGAGTCAAGATAACTACGTGATTAGATTCCCTAAGTTTAATTTAGCAAGATTACACCTATATCAAGGCATAAGCGCCAGGATAAACCCTGAGTGCGGTCTTGCACAACAGTCAAGGATGATACATTTATAAGTCAAAGTGTTGAATAGGACAAGCATGAATGCTTACAACACTATAGACAAACAAAAGTATACCCACAAGAAGAAATCAAGAAAATATGTCCCATGCCCCCAGTCTTCTAGTCAATGACATCCTTGAAAGACTATTAGGGAGGGAATACATGGCAAAGAAATCATCATAGACAGCACACAAAGTAGATAAATGTCAGCATAGCTCAGTCATTTAAGTGTTTAAAGTGTGTGTGTGTGTAAGTCACTTGGCCATTTCTTCAAGACTTGATTCTGATAGTGAGAAATATCATGACATCGGAGACTGTAGGTAAACTATTTGTAAAGTGTTGAAAAACACTTGATGTCAAGGTGGGGGAAGTGTTGAGAAACACTATTTTGTGAGTTGTCCAAGAAACCCTAATGCACAAGAATACCTCAATAGGCTAAGTAGTTGTGCCCCCAAGACGAGGACAAGAAACAATTCCAAGCTAGGAAATGTGTAGCAAAATAGGTGATTGAGACTAATAGACATAGGTGCGAGGGTTTCAAGTAGCGCCTGTTTCTAGGTTTTCACCACTTGACAGATTTTTTCAGGACTTTTTTTTCAAATTTTTGTATTTTTGTATTTTTGATTTTTTTTTGGTGATACATCAAAGCACCTATTGCTAGGTTTTCACTAAGATGATCATTTTTTCAAGACATTTTCTGATTTTTAGGATTTTTTCAGAATCATATATGATTTTTTGGATTTTTTTAGAAGGTTTTAGAGATTACTAGTTCTCAAGCAAGATCAAATTATTTTCTCCCAATGTCTAGCAAGGTGTAGGACATGATGGAGTAGAAAGTTGGTGGATAGACAAAGATGGATAAGAAAGGAGTATGAAGCAACTAAAAGTGATCCTTAAGGACACAGTCCTCAAGAGTACCCAAGCTAGGGAAAGATAGCCATATAAAGTAGGTTTTGGATAAGCAATGGAAGAAATGAGCAAGATAGCATGTAGGATAAGAGGTGAAACCAACAAGTGTGATAGCATGAAGTGTGTAGTCCAAAAGAGTAGCCATGTCAAGAGACCTATGAGAACCATGTTTTATTTATTATGATCAAGACCAAGGGGTCAACTAGATAGTATAGCAATGGGATAGAGCAATACGAATAAAGCTCAAGATAGAGGCTATGAGTGAATGGGAGAGCACAATAGAAAATCTGGTGGATAAGATAACCAATATGCAAAGATAGCTCAACATTGTCAAGATCAAAGAGAGAAGAAGGGACAGATGGATGATGGAAGAATTACGCATGATGCCTGTTTGCCAAGTTTTCATCATGGTACTTATCCAAGGTACCACAAGATGTAGTTTTCACCATAGGATGCATTTATTTCTCTTTACTTTTGCTACCAAGGTGCCACAAAAAGTGGTTTTCACCAAGGCACATTTTCATTTTTTTTTCTTTTTTTTTCTTTTTTAGAAAAAGCTCAAGTTTTTTGAATGTAGATAGTGCTCCTATAGGAAAGATAAGTCATGATAAGACAAGACCATAGAAAGGTATGCTCAAAGATGTTGATAGGGTGATGAAAGGGAAATGGTAGTAGGAAGAATATATGGAGGATAAGAGTTCATGTATAGAAAGGAGGTGTAAGCTTTAGAGGATTTCATGTGGGTAGCTAAAATATTGGACAAGATCAACATTGACACACACCTTGAAGGGTATTGGAACAATGGAGGAATCATGGATGAAATAGCTCAAGATTTAGATGTATGAGGTGGTAGAAAAGATTTGGAAAAAAGTGGAGTGGAAGGCTTTGGAATATTTTTAGAAAGATTTTTGAAAGAAGATGGAATGGAAGCCTTTGGAAGCTTGAATGTCAACTTTGAAGTATTTTCAATATTCAAGTCTTTTAAAAGAGACTTGAGAATCCACATAGCTTTAGATTTTCCTCGTTCATTAGGTGCTTGAGAGTGCATTTCTTCAATGATGGATTTAGGAACCCACATTTTCTTTGATTTAGCTCTCTTAATAGTGGACCTTTGCAGTCTTTTTTGTGCTTTCTCCTTCTTAGCATTCACATGTCGATTAGATGGGACATAGTGATCTTTCTTTTTCAATGGATTCTTATGTTTATTCTCACTTCCAAAGGACTTGGGATTTGTGGATGAATAAGGATGATATGACTGGTTTAGATGTATAGATGGGTGAAAAGTCATCAAGGATGAGTGTCTTTGTTGATCTTGAGGTATGATGGGAGAGCTAGGAGTGGAAAGTATAGGAGATGAAGGAACATAAGGCCCCAATATGGATGGAAGGTTTGAATGCTTTAGCTTAGATGGATAAGGACCAAGGATAGAATTAGGAGATGCAAATGGATAGTGAAAAGGGATATCAACATCTTTAGATTGAGCAACATAGTCAAAGCCATCAATAGACTCATGAGTAGCTTTGATAGGAACAACATTTTTAATAGGAGCACTTGAAGCTTGAGCACAATTTTGAAGTGGATATGGAGAAGTAGAACACGAGGGGATGCTTTGATCTTGACAAGTAGCTTTCGATAGCATAGGAAGAGAACTTTTCTCATAATTTTCAATAAGCTCAAGGGAGATAATGGAAGTGCTATCTTCATCATACTTAGGAGGTGGACAAGATATAGGATATGGAGGGGAAAAATATTGAAAGAGATGAAAGGGTGCTTGATCTTGATCTTTCTTGACATTTATAGCTTTTTCTTTTTGAGAGTCCTCTTGACATGGAGCCACTTCTAAGGACAAGGGAGAATAAAGAGTGAATGGAGTAGTGCATGAAGGTTGAGGATGTTTAGGATTGGTAGCATGGAAAAGGTTTGCAGCCAAGTGAAGGTTAGCTTGAGTTTCTTTTAGAGGTAGGCCTTGAGGATACACATAGTCAATGTGGAAAGCATTAGGTTTTTTGTTTGTTGGAGGCAAGTTGGAAAGATTTGAAATGTTGGGAGATGCACGAGTGTTGGAAGAAGTGGAAGATGTAATAGAGCTACTACTAGACATAGGTTCATTAATGTAATCTTGCTCAAGAGAAGTATCTTCACCACATGAATCATTAAAGGTATCAATAATTTCATTATCAATAAGATCTTGGATTTTATGTTTTAGCTCAATGCAATCTGAAGTACTATGCTCATTATGTTGATGATAAGCACAATAGATATCCAAGAATGGGTTTCCATATGAGCTAGACTTAGGTAACATGATGATCTTATTACCAAGAAGTTTTTGCAAAGTTTCATCATAAGAATCTTCCAAGGGAGAAAAAGTTCTATTAGAAGTATGTCTAGGATCTTCTTGTTGTTTCTCAAGTGAATGGTATGCATCCATGTCTTCATCATTATCTTGGTCAAAGATAGGTCCATCATGAAATTTTGGCATAGGCTCAAGTGCTTGTTCTCTACAAAGGTCTTTAGATCTAGAAGATGAAGACATTTGATGTCTTGAAGTAGAGCATGTAGACCTAGAAGAAGAGGATGACCTCAAAGAAGATGACTCACATGCATGTAAAGACCTTAAGGAAGATTCATGTAATGATGCAATCTTCTCCTCTAACCTTTTCTCAAGTTTAGACTTCATTTTTGTCATGCGCTTAGAGAGATGAAGGTAAGAAAGATCATTTGTCTCTTCTAGTTCTTTGTATTGCGCATATAGATCTTGAAACTCTTTAGTAACATGGAGGATATCATGATCATCTAGATTCAGTTGAAGTTTGGTAGCACAAGATTTGAATTCCATAGTGGTAGATGCAAAGCCAAGCATAAAAGAGCCTAGAAGATAACTTGATGTTGAAACTATAGGAGGTAGAGTGTTTACTTGCCAAGATAGTAGAGAGAGATTAAAGTGACTTGTCAAACAATATGTCCAAGAAACTAACGACATGAATGACTCAAGTCAATAGCTAGGCAAGATGCCCAAATAGCCAAATAGATAGAGCAAGCTGGGCGACAAGTGAACAACTTTTCCAACCCAAGAGTGTAGTCAATAAATCAAGGTAACCATTTTAGCAAAAGGATAACTAGCAAGCATGCATAGACTATGAAGATAGAAAGACCAAGAGCACCAAGACCAAAGAGTCACTTTAAGCATGTTCAAGAACTAGAGACATATAAAAGAAAAATCAAATGATGAGACTCCCCTTAGCAAGCAACACAAGAAAATGTTTGCATTTGATGTTTTGCCTTGGTTAACAAAGTTTGACAATAGTTGATAGCATAGCAAGTTTGATGTTCAAAAGCAATTTCTTTCCAAGCAAGATAGTGACACATGGAGTAGTCTTCAAACAATCAAGCAAGGGACAAAGCAACCTTGCATGATACAAGCATATGTGAGGTCCCAAAAGAAATCCCTAGAATTATCGTAATGTGTATGTTCAAAATATTTTCACAAGTATACCAAATTCGAGAACACATCAAGCAATATCTACCTAGAAGTCACGGTTCATTACTCAACAACTTGGCCCACACTTGATGCTCCTTTGCCTCACACCAAGTGGTTTTCCACAAGAGATATTGGCTTTGTCATGGAAGTGCCATAAGCACAACCAAGGGAACACATATGGTGAGTGTAAAATATTGGGGTGATCCGGGTAGTCCACTAGGATCAATCCTTGCACCAAGAAGTTGAGTGGCTAAAAAGGGTAGTTACTAACTTAGGGTGTTTAGATAGGACTTCCGTTCATAGTGTTCCTCTTGCTCCCAATTACAGGACACCTCACCTTGCGATGAGTAACCGATCTCGTGATCACAAGAGTACCTTAAGCATTCTTTCCTAGTAATCTCCCTATGGTCGAAATCCCATAAGTGATCACACTAGGCGAAGATAAACACTACGTCTACCAAAGTTTTGTGTCCTTGGTAGCCTTGAGTTTATAGTGGGTTGGAAGAGCCGGGTAATCTGCTTGTCCCCACTTGGGTCGTTCCTCTCAGGTTGTCCGAGAGCAGGCCCTCTAAAGGATTCTAACTACACAAAGTGGATTAACTTTTGGAAGTCAAGATTTCTGGTTCACCACAAGGGTGAAGAGCATACTCTCCTATTCCAATCATTTTCTCCCAAACATGCCAAGAAGATTTAGTTACCCCTTGCTTTTGAAACCAAATGGCAAGTCAAGATTTCTGATTCACCACAAGGGTGAAGAGCATACTCTCCTATTACCAAAAGACTCCAATCAGAAGTTTTATGTGCCTATGAAAAATGAAGAATTAGTCAATGCCACACATGAAAAAAAAAAAGTAAAAAATTTTGGGTTTTTATGCTTTGGGCAGCCCTGCAAACAATGTTAGTAGCCCTTGCGCATTTGAAGCTTTGACATGCGTTCTTTTTATGCAATGTTTCAATTTTTTTCATAAGGATGGCAACCTGTAATCACAACTTGTTAGTACCACATGCAAAGAAAGTGCAAATTAATCACAAATGCTCTCATTTTTACTCTTTGATTTTGACCTAGTCAATAAGATTGGACTTTTTTACTATGATTTTGTATCCAAAAATGAAAATGAAAAAAAGAGACCCCTGTTAAAAATCAGAGAGCTTTCCAAAAATGCAAGAAATTTTAAAAAATCTCTTCATTTGCACTCTAGAGATTAATTTTGTCAAAATAGACCAAATTTATCAAATCAAGTTTTTGATCTTTAATACGACTTCAAAATTCAAAACACAAAAAAATAACCCCCATTATAATTGAAAAATATTTCTGAAAATATAAATTTTTTAAAAAAATTCGCTGATTTGCGATCAAAAATGGATTTTTATAAAAAACTAAGAAAAACTCATAACTCCTGAAAATCATGTCAACATGCTCTACAAATTGGACTGAGACATTTTGAGCATATATCCAACCTATAAAAAAAAATTCAGAACCAACCTCCTAGCGGTTTAAAAGATATGATCAAATCTTTAAACCAACTAAGTTTTTGACTTTCAAACCAATTTACTTATGGGTTGGCCTTAAAATCAAAGTGATAATTCTACAAAAGCATTTGATTAGATCCAATATGCTGCTGTAAAAAACCAGAGACGAAAAATAAACCATGCAATGGGAGGTTCCAAAGACAAGATGCAAGAATGCAAATGTCCCAAAGAGTTCCTCAAGGATGCAATGCAAATGAAGATTAAGTTAGAATGAATATGAAAAGTGCAGCTATTCTAAGCATGGATGAGAGTGTTACAATCCAAATATTAAGCTATTTGAGATAGATTATTGCAAAATAGAAGTTAAACTAACATGCAACATGAATCTAAGCTAAAATGTTATGGTATGAGAGAATGTAGACAAGAAAGAGAAGTTCTCCACAAAGCTCCAAAGAAACCTGTTAGAAAACCTGCAGCATAACAATATTCAAATGAGGATTGATTGAGGGGGAAAGCTCTCTCCCTTTTAAAGATGTATGGACGGTGGAGATCAAGATGAAGATTGTGGATGATCAACGGTGGAATTCAAAAATAGGAGTGATCCATGTGCACACACAAATCAACCAATAGAATATAAGTTGACTTGTTATATAAGACAAAAGTCACAAAGCTTTTTCTTTTAATTGCAAAATAAAAAAAGGACTTTATGTGTGCACTTTAAGTGGGTTATAAGAATGGGGTCTTTTACTTAATTAAAAGGGGACATGTTCTTTTAATCAAATAATGAACTTAGGATAGCATAGTCAAACTATAAGTTATAATCAAATAAATTGATTATTAGTAATTTGGCTTAGGTAAGTGATTAAATTAATTTAGCCAAAATGTTGAAAAGGGGGCTAATAGTCTAGATGACCGTTTTTAGGTGATTACACCATCTATTGTTCTACAACTGCTAATAGGGTTGAAATCTCCTAACATGGATTCAAAGTCTCCTAAAAGGAACTCTCTATATTGAATTTTCTCATTAAATCGTAATAGGGTGCATCCTCTAATAAGGAATTTATATATTAATATATTATCTAGTGGGTATCATCCCCACCGGGGTTTTCCCTAGTTAACAAAATATGGTGTTATGAGTTATCTTTGTGCATGGTTATTGCTACTATTCAACATTACTTTATTACTTTGTTATGTATGGTTTAAAGTAAGAAATAATATCTAGTTGGTGACTAAAGTTTGTAGATTACCAATTCACCCCCCTCCCCCCCAATTTCTAACAATGGGTATTAGAGCATAGTTACTCAAAAGAGGCTTAACAACTTGAGTAATATCCCTATGGATATGGAACAACCGATTAAGAACCTTGAAGAGGCACTAGAACAAATTGATCTCCTTGCTGAAGAAAGAGATAAGCTTAAAGATAGATATGAAGACTCCAAAGTATACATTGGACAATTAAAGGAAAAGACTGAACATCTCAAATCCAAGCTTGAATCTATTGAATCTAAAATTGGTGATGATGATTATTCAAAACTAAAGACAAAATACAAGATCTTGAAGCATGAATTGAAAATTTTGAATCTAAAGTTGACTTTGAGGAATGATCCTAGCAAAGTTGAATTTGATTTGAAGACTGAGAATGCATATCTTAGAGAAAGTATGGCAAAGAAGATATTTGAATTTGAAACATTGAAATAAGATCATGAAGAACTTCATAAATACAATACTATTGTGAAAGGTGAATTAACTCAGTGCAAGCAATAACTTAAGAAGCTTTATTCTAGCATAAAAAAGCTTGATGATTCAATGTCAATATAGAGATCTACTTATGATAAGACTAATCTTGGCTATCTATTTAACATATCTGCAAAGTAACCTAAGATTAGATTAGACCCAAAAGAAAAAGGCAAATCTGATGATAAGATTAAATCTAGTCAATCTTCTGACAAACCTAAAGAAGTTGAACAAGAAAAGGAAGTTGAAATTTTGGATGAACCAAAGCAAGTGGAATCTCCTAAGGAAACTAGGTATGAATTTGGAGGTAAGTATTTTTCATGTAATGAAATAGGTCATATGAAAAGAGATTGTATAGATAAGTCATTTAATCATGTTAAGGGTTTTTATTATTAGAATTGTAATAGTAATGGGTCATAATGCAATTGATTGTAGGAAACCTAAATATGATAATGATAGAAGAAATAGTAGAATGTCTAGAAATAATAACCCTAAAGATAGAGAAAGATCTAATGAAAGAACATCGAGAGAATGAAGACCTTATGAAGACAAAAGATAGATCGTGTGTTATAAGTGTAACAACTTTGGACACATAGCTCAAAATTATCATGCACCTGATGATTAGCTAAATCCTAGAAGTAGAACACCAGTATGTCAGTTATGCAATAACTTCAAACATACATCAAAGTATTCTAGAATGGATAGAAACTTTGTAGATAGAAGGAAAAATGGAAGAAACTCTATAAATAAAAGGAATGATGGAAGAAATGTCAAAAATGATAGAAGGAACCATGAAAAGAACTCCAGAACTAACAAAGACAATAAGGAACAAAGGAATATAGTCAGTGAGCTTTGTGAAGAAATCAATGAGGAATTTGTAAAAGGATTGGAGATCTCAAAGGATAAGTTAGATGATGAGACAAGAAGATTGAAGTCAGTCATCAAGTTTGATTCAATTATGTTCAATTAAGCTTGTTCATCGCACCAAAATTTGAAAACTTCATTCACATATCAAATTAGAGGTTGTGAAGTTGGGAAAAGGTGTATTGAGATAAGTTTAGATGATACCTAATCTCGCTTGTAATTTGGATCTTACCAAAACAAGTTACAAAGGAATTAAGAGTTATTGACATTACATAGAAAGTTAATTCTATAGTAGAAGATGAAAACTATGTTTTTTACGGAAGCAAATTTTTGTGGAACATTGTCATGATGAAAGGAGGCTATAGTAAACCTTGAGTGGCATCTAAAGATTGGATAGATGATCTCGAGTAGATATTTGATTAGAAAATGTAATTAACAACTTTGTCATGTTTGCAAAGTATGCAATTAATGTAAGTTCAAGTTGTTGGAATAGATGGAGTACAAACTTGATTTTTAGTTCATTGTGAATACATTTGAAGTAGAAAGCACGTGGAAGCGACTTGTCAAGGCGATTTCAAAGCAATCCCTATTTCTAAAAAGATGTATTTTATTGATTTTTCATAGAATTTATTCGATAAAAGTTCATATTTGATAGACTCATGGATATGTCAATAGTGCACAATGTTGAGAATGAGGATAGACCTAAGTTGAAAGTTGTTTCCATGAAACCTATAGAACGAATCCCCAACTTGGCATTATCCATTACTCTGAATAATGTAATATATTTGGAAGATATATGAAATTATCTTAACAACAAATTTGAATCTACTGGGAGTGAATGCATGAACAAGGATATGGAATTAATTTTCAATCATGATATGACTATGAAACCTAGATTTGAACACTTGAAAGAACTAGACCTATTCAAATATCATTTCTATAGTGAATTGGACATAGATGAGTGGACACAGATCATATTAAGTAGAATACATGATGGGAAACTATAGATGCAAGATAGTGTAGTTGATATTTTTTCCAACCTTATTCATGAGGTAACTAGTCTTAGTAAACAAGGCAATGTAGCTATAGGTGAGAAAATGGTTAAGAAGAAAATTGAGAGTTATACCAAAGTAGTATATAATGGAAAGACCATGGTGATCAACACCATTAGGAAAGATGATGTAAGATTTTTGATTAGAACTATTGGCTACTCTATATGTGCAAGTTCAAATATTGATAAATTATTAGCTAGATTCATCTATGCAGCATACAAAATATGTGTAGAGAAGGAACAAGTAAACATCAGTGAAATTTTGAGAATGTAACTACTTGAAAACCTAGAAACGATCAAGAGTCCTGAATAAGAATGGTGTGTTTAGATTTTAGTCACTAATCAATCACATATTCTTTCTTGTGCTTAAAAGATTTCCATATTTATCAGTCACAAAGATAATGAGTAGTGATAGGTATACAATGGAAAAGATCATAGAAGTGTGTAGAAGACATCCTACAAATAAGATATTGGATAGTGGAAACCTGATAATGAATACATTTCAGCATGAAATGAGACATAGATTCAGAATGACACCTATAATTGTAGATAGATTTAAAGATGACATAATTTGTGTTATGGTTAATACATATTATACTTATATTAAAGCAGTATAACCTCAAGAAACATTTCTTGATCCCTTAGGTTATGAATTAAATGATGAAAATGATGAAACAATAGTTGGATACATTGATTTATTGTTGACTTTAGAAAAGGACAAAGCAGAATACAAATTTGGAACATATGATGAGATTACCCAATCAGCTCATAAGGCATCCTTGGAGAAGGTTTCTCACAAGAAAATAGAAACTATAATGAAGAAAGCTTTATCAGAGGTTGGTATGACTAAGAATGAGTCTAAGGTAGTCAGGCAAACCATGAAGCAAGGTATACTAAATATACAACCTTTGTCAGTATCTTTTGTAGAGACATCTTCATAACAGAGCATTCCATATGCAATATTATCAGATGTGCAACCAAGTGAACCAAGGAGACAATTTGATAGATTAGTGGAAGTTGTGACCACAAAGACTAAAAGGGTCAAGCAAAAAACCACTAGACCGGGAAAAAGACAAAAGACATTGTTAACAATTACATCGAGTCTAGTGATTATGAAGAAGAAGATGAAGAAGAAGAAGTCAAGCAAGCAGAGAAGGTGACAACATCAATGAAATCAGCAGGAAAAATTCAGCAACCCTAGAAGCCGAAGATAGAAAAGATAAACTTAGCTATTGCTATTGAGGGCATCTTTATTTAGATAAACAAATTTTATGATTTGGACAATTTTTTTGAGATAGATCATATTGATATCTCTACTATGAGATACATTATAGCTAATAATAATCTAAAACTAAAGGATATTGAGGGCATAGTAAATCAGAAAGTCTATGATGGAATTATTGACAAGAAGGCACCAACAAGAGAAGAAGATTTAGAAAGTCTATCCTAAGGACTATTTGCAAGACTGATGACGAGGAAGAAATTAAGAGATTATTGAATAATCTTGCATCTTATTTGAGAAATAAAGTGAGACCATTTTTGTTTATGGTGGGTGAAAAAGATAAGTTAAGAAGTGAGACTATAACAATGATAAGTCAGATGTTGACAAAATATAAGGCAACATCTTCACTTGCACCCAGAACCTTAGAAGTGTTAGTAAGCGGTGACATTATGTAGATAGATCAGACCAATGTTACCATTAACATTGATGATACTAATCCATTTGAAGGTTCCAATAGAATGAACCTAATACCGAGGATATTGAAGATAAACTAAGGAAAATTAAAGAGGAGAAGAGATTACTAGAAGAAGAGAAGAGGAAAATAGAAGAGGCCAAGCAGAAATTGCTTAAGGATGAGGTAAAAAGCAAGGAAGAGGAGGAAAAGAAAAGAGTGGTATAAGAAAAAATGAGAATTAAAACAAAAGAAGATGAGGAGAAGAGTTTGGAAGAGCAAGAGAAGAGAGAAAATGAAAAGAAGGAAAGAGTAAAGAAAGAAGAAGAAGAAGAGAGAAGAGTCAAAGAGGTAAGCAAGAATCAAAGGGAGGATGACACTAAACCTTCTAGTTCATCTACTCTACTTTCACTTGCTAGCCTAGCAACTGATGATGATGATCAAACCGACTTGATCTCATCCTTGTCAAAACTCATTTAGAAGAACAAAACAATGAAGAGCTTACATAAAACCTTGATGGAGGTTACTAATAGACTACATAGTACTCTAGCAGTGCAACACATAGAGGTAGATCCAGAATAGAGGGCACATGCATTGCTAAAGTCATTTGATGATGAATTCACCAATTTGTTAAGTGTTGCATAAGCAAAGGCACAAATTTCACATGATGTCAAGTTATTTAGCACTATTTTTCAAAATATTAAGAATGATTTGATAAGTCTTGATACTTGTATCAAGGAACTTCAAAAGTGTCAACAAGATGGTAAGATATTGTACATTAAGTGTACTCTATCTCATAAATTGATTAAAGAAATTGACAGTTAGATTGGAGGAAAGATGAGTGAGCTAGAGGCTCTATCTAGCTAGATACAACATCCATCTTGTAAAATTGATAATTTTGAAGGACAAGTGGCCAGAATTCACAATGATGAACACATTTTGAAGAGAGTATCAGATTTTAGAGAGTCTATTGCTTTGAAAGTATCTTTTGTTGACAAACAGTTGGAGGAATGTGTCAAGGCCAAGGACATGTATTCTAACTTTTTGTATTCAGACCTGAATGTAGTTGAGATTGCATCATATGCCTTATGCACAATTCTCAGCTTTGCTAAATCCACAAAAGAAACATGGAATAAAAGTATGGATAGTCTTAAGGAAAATTTTGATGATTGAATGAAGATTCTATCAATTTAAGGTAGAAGGACAACATTTTTGACAGCAGATGGATAGTTTTTGAACAATTTTTGACATTTTGACCTTTTTCATTGATTTCAAAGGGGGCGAGATACAATAGGAAAATTGTAAAATAGGTAAATAGGAGAAAATAATATTGTAAAGTATATTATAAGGGGGAGCTAATGTAATATGGACAAATTGTAATAGATGTAATGTGAATGTGTTGTTTATTTTATGTTTTTGATACTTAGCCAATTTTCCTTATTTTGTTGCCATCAATGCCAAAGGGGGAGATTATTGATAATTGGATAATGGGGATATGTAATTATTGTCATTTATGGAAACACATGATGTAAATGCTCACAAGAAACCTTAAAAATAAATATACTTAGCTTTTGGTAATCAGAAATTAGTCTAAGTATGAATTTGGTATACAATAGTGTATTATTTTGTTTATAACTTGTTGTTTATGTTATATTATGAATAGTTAAGTTAGATGGAGATAGTATACATGTTGATGATGATGTATATAACTTCAAAAGTTAGTTCAAACTATATAGAATAGAGATATTCATGTTTTAAGTGAAATAGGACAATAAAATTAAAGGAAAGGATTATTTTGTTTACAAAATAATTACTTATCCAATTAAGGCCGACATCCTAGATGTTTACTCTTAGTTGGAAAAGTGTATTATGGTCTTATCTGACCTAGCAACAATTTTTCTAAAGGCATGGAATTTATGCAACAGACATTTTTTGATGAAAGATGTAGCTGTTGTGTTAAGCAATTGTATGCAAAGTTTTTGAAGCTTTTTTTTTTTATCCAAGATCGAATTGAGAAAGAATCTATATTCCAAAAGTTTGATTACTTGTTTGGGTAGTGAGCTCTTCTTGTAATTAGAAGTACATGTTTGGGCAGTGGGCCCATCTTGCATCTACTATACTACAACTCCTAACAGGGTTGCCACAACTTCTAACAGGGTTGGAATCTCCTAACAAGGATCCAAAGTTTCCTAACAGGAACTCTCTATACTGAATTTTCTCATTGACTCCTAATAGGGTCAATCCTCTAACAAAGAACTTATATATCAATATATTATCTAGTGGGTATCATCCCCACTAAGGTTTTCCCTTGGCCAGGGTTTCCCTTGTTCACAAAATATGGTGCTATGAGTTATCTTTGTGCATGGTTACTATTATTGTTCATCATTACTTTATTACTTTGTTATGTATAGTTTAAAGTAAGAAATAATATCCAGTTGGCAACTAAAGTTTGTAGATTATTGTTCAAATCCCCCCACCCCCTTAGTAATCCTTATTTCTAACAAAGTGTACCCACTGATTACATCTACCTAGTAAGAGGGAGACAATTTTGTTGGAGATATAAGAAGTGATCAAGAGAGAGTCATAAAGATGAGTTGATTGATTGTCTATTGGTCAGAACATAATTTTGTAACCTATTCAAAAGATGAAAGCTGATGATAGAGGGAGAGAATACAATACACAAAATTATTTTCTTTTTGGTATTTTGTTGGTCTTACTAATTAAGTTTGGTCAATTTGGTTTTGCATCAATGCCAAAGAGGGAGATTGTTAAAAATAGATTGATACAAGTATGATAAATGTGTTTCAATCATTGTTTTGTCATTGATGTCAAACTTTCTACTTGATGGTAAGACTATTTCTTATATGATTTGAGTACTATCATTTATTTGATTGATGAAGAGGATTTGATAAAATGAGGGAAAAATAGCACCTAGAGGAAACATTGAGTTATGATATGTAAAGGAGTACAAGAATCAATTAAGACAGTGATATTATAGTGCATTGATAATCTACTTAAGGTTGAAAAGGTTGGTTACACTGATTAAGTTTAGAAGACCAAGCTAAACAAAGGTTGTCTAGCAAGCTTGACAATTTGCATAGTAGGTGCCAAGAACGGTTAGTGCAAGCTAAGAAAAAAAGCAGTTGGAGCCAAGCAGAGTCAAATTTAGTGTAAGCCAAGTAAAATAGTGTAAATCGAGTAAAGTTTAGTTGATGTCGGGTACCAGTAAAATTTAGTTCATGCTGAGTGATTTGACAGTGGATGTTGAGTAAAGTAGTATGTGCTGAGCATCAGAAGCCAATTAATGTCAAGTGTC
Source organism: Cupressus sempervirens (assembly GCA_028749045.1). Lineage (NCBI taxonomy): Eukaryota > Viridiplantae > Streptophyta > Pinopsida > Cupressales > Cupressaceae > Cupressus > Cupressus sempervirens. The sequence goes on along the minus strand of CM053789.1, from coordinate 508,568,941 downwards.
AGCATTATAAGAAAGATCAATAATTTGATGAATCTAAGCTAACGAGTTTGATTTATTGAATTGTGTGAACCACGTAGAAGATAAGATTGATGAGTTGGTGGCATAGAATTTAGGATGAATCATTTTGAAGTGAATTAAAGAGGATTGAAGGAGAAGTTTCTAGAAGGGAATGAAATGAAGTAAGGGGTTGATTCATTGAATTCTACCTAATCTAACCTAACCCTAAAATGGACATGGAGGATGAATGACAAAATATCTTAATTCTCTATTTATAGAGATGGCTGGTCATAAGCAAGCGTTGTCATGTGCAAGAACCTAAGGAAGACAAGGAGTCTAGGGTATTGCTTGACTCAGTGACCTAATAGAATAGATTACATTAGCAAACAAAGAAAGAAGGCTTAAGGGTATGGATGCTCAAAGGGTGAACAAGCTATCAGATCTGAAGCGTGTGAAAGACAAGAAGAATGGAGGACTAAAACATAGATTTGTAATCTGTAGGTGTGTTGTAAGTTGTTATTAGATCAAGCCTTACTGTTACTCTTTAATCATTGTATCAATATAGGGTAAATCCTTTGGATTAAGGTTGACCTAATAGTCATTTGTAAATCCTTGAACTAGGTGACATTCCAAGTGACTAATCTAAATTTCTCTAACAAGGGTCACTTCTAATAGGGTGATTGAAATCCTTTAATTGGGTCACATTTAACAGTGTGTATTGTAATGTTTAACAGGGTCAGCCTTTTACATGGCATCACTTCAGAAGAGTGACAATGTGTAGCATATTACTAGTGATTTTTCCCAAGTTGGGTTTCCACATTAAATCATTGTGTCAAATATGTTATTGAATTTTTTATGTTTCATGTTTGCATTTTTGAAAATTGATTTGACAGTAACCTACAAGTTTAAGTGATTGCATAATCTAATGGATGCTTGCATGATGAAAATGTTTTTATGGATATGGGTTCACTAAGTAGTGAAAAGTTTTAATTGTACATTGGACCTTGGATAACTGATTCACCCACTCTCTCAGTTATTTTAAAGAATTCCAATAATGATGGTACCCACAAAATGATGTACTAATATATAAATTTTTTGTAAGAGGATGGGCTCTGTTAGGAGCCAATAAAATACATTTACTACATGTCAATTCCTATCAAGAGACTTTGAATGCCTATGAGGAGATTCTTGTTGGAAATATTCAAGATATGACAAGTTACTAAGAGGGGAGGGGTGAATCAGTAACTTTTAAAATTTCAAACAATAAAACTACATACTGATATATTCACCATTCATCCAAGTAACCTACTGTAAGAATGAAACAAAATCATTTACAACACTTGAACACACAGATTTGGTGACCCAGAAACCTTCCAAATAGAAAGTAAAATTGGGGTGGGGATGAAACCCACAAAGCTTCGTTACTGCAGTATGAAGTTGGCCGGTTAAGGCTTACAATGACCACTTCTGGTGATCTGCCCTGTTAGGAGCACAAAGGATTGCTAGATCCACCTTGTTAGAGGATTTACAAACATACAATAAAGTATGCACTCTGTTAGGAGATTTACAAAAGACTGTTAAGTCTACCTTGTTAAAGGATTTACAAAAATTGATTCACCTGTTAGAATGAAACAGTGGATCTGATTACAAATGATTGCTGATAAGATCCGCTATGCTCTGATTCACCTTTTTCTGCTCCAAAACTTGACCTTGCTAAATACCTTCACAACTCAGCACACATACTTTCGCACGCATGTATTTCTTTCACACTTTCACATTTTCATTCATTACCATTACATTTGAATGATACAATACATTGCATATATATACCATCCAAATAAACAATACATGCAAGGTCGGCCAAAACAATAAGTGCAAATCTCTATACAAAGTTGGCCCAAGGTAAAAACTCGGGTTCACTGAACTGACTCAGTGTCCTTCTAATACTCAGCGTCCACTGCGTTACTTGGCATCATCATGCACTCGGTAGAAGTGAAGGCACGGTCCATACTAAACACTTCGAGTAGTTCTGAACTCGGTAGCCACTGGAGACTCGGTAGAAGAGATGTCACTCGGTGAACACTTCTATCTGAACTGTAGCTCGGTGATCAAAGGAAACACTCAATAGAACCTTGTGACTCAGTGATAGTTAGTTTCCTTGATAACCGTCTGAGCTTGATAAAATTAATTTCCTTGATAACCTCAGGAGCTCAGTTATCACGAAGTTCTCGGTCAATACTAAGTACATCTTCACTCGGTCAAAACTGATTCCTTTCTTTACCTCGAACACTCGGTAAACACTGGCTGCTTTGTTCACCTCGATCACTCGGTAAACACTGACTTCTTTGTTCACCTTGATCACTCAGTAAACACTGAGAACTAGGTAAAGCTTGGCTTACAAAGGAATGTCCGGTGAGAGCTCGGTAAGCATTCAGAATCTAATAAGTGTTGTAACTAATGACAAAAATGTATAATAATGCCAACAATTCCAGCCCTATTAGGCATTGTACTAATCCTGTTAGGACTTGTGGAAGGTAGAAGGACCCACCATCAAAATAGCTTTAGGGGAAAGACCAAAAAAATCACTCTCCAATTGGCCTCTATATTATTCCTTTCAGAGGAATAGAAAATGATAAATTGTCCCTAGGACTCTCTACAAAACATAATTACTGCGCTCATTAACTATGCCTTTGCTATACCAAATAGTTCTCAGATCTTAATACCAAATCTATAAAATCACTTCACAATAATCCCTTAGATCACTTACTCGCATGTAACTCACACTTACAATTTGATTTCTATTTCAAAAGAATCTCATACTTCATTTCTCAGATTATCTCAAGAAAAATAATCTATTGAGTCAGCCTTGAGGCTTTCCCAATTTACATTTTACAAATATAATAGAACTTCATTAAGATAAAATAGTATACATTACATTAATCTTTTCATAATTACATAACACCATTGACTCATAGTCTTCAGAAAAATTTCACACATGCAACCTCTTACTCGACACACTCACTAATGTCATCATTAGGATGTTTTCTACCTCTGTCCAACTTTTCTCAACCAAATTTATCTTTGTTAGGAGATATAATCTGATTACCTAGAACTACTTCTTAGAAATATTGTTTGTATACAATCTTCTATAAATCTCAAATAACTATTACCAATCTTTGTCTTTTTACATGCCTCTTAACCATAGCATCAAGAATTTTTTTAGAAAATGTTGTTAACTACAATTAACGTCATCTTCAATCCTTGAATTTGTACAATTTCAGTCTCTACCTATTGCTATATCAATCTTTTGTATATTGACATCAATGAAAAAAACTTCCATTAATGCAACATATGATCGCAAAAACAATCTCCCAAAGGCTAGGATACTCCCCCATATGAATATCATCAACAATCATGCTAATAGATTGATGTGCATCACATTGATATTAATTAGAGCTTTTATTCTTAGGGACACTTTATTTCTTGTATTGAAATGTGTTGGGGATTATATTAAGTATTTGTCATGTTCATATATGAAGTTTGATTTTATTTAATGGTGGGAACAAAAAATTATTAAATTGGAAACATAGAGTCCAATATTAAATAATGGGGTCAATTCTATTGTACTTATATTTTTTTAACATAATATTTCACTTCAAAACTAGTCATATTTTGTGTGAAACTATGAACTTATAGTATAATTTATAAATATTACTTCTTTGGGTTGGTTCGTGGTTTGGTTTGTCATTGTTGAGTATCTCTAAACATTTTATTTGTGAAGCTTGACATGGGATGCGTGGATACATTCTTAGACACATGGGAATGCATTATAGGACTTGATGTCTTAGATATGTTCCATTTAAATCTATTAGTGTTTTACATTTCTTTATGGCTCAATAATTCAATAGAGGGGTGAGTGCACCAAGATGGTGTACAAAAAGGGCGGTATAATTGGACAGCTTTTTTCTGAAATCAGGTAAACCTGAACTTGGACAAGATGTTTGAGGGTCATCCACTCAAAATGACAAGATGCATAAATAATATAAATTGTAGTGCTCTAAATCTACTCTTCAAGCTACTAGATTTTTTTTAAAAATAGATAATATTAGGTGGGTCAAACTCTACTCACACAAAAAATAGTTCTTGATTTTTTAAGAAAGTATAGCATAGTTGTTTTTGTGTGTAGCACAAAAGACATAGTTATATTCTCTATTTTGCACATCCCTTTGTTAAGATTATAACTAAGAGTCATATCTAGAAGTTGTATTTTTTTTGTAATTTTATGATGAGTATTTAGTTTTTTTTATGAATTATTGAACTGACTACATCCTAAAATTTTTGTACTTGTTCGTGTGCTGAGCATAAATTATACCAAAACAATTAAAAATGGAAAATTTCTTTTTAAATGTGTATAGAATCAAGTGTAGAAAAATAATATATATTTATTTTGAATTTTTTTAAATATATCAAAAGTTATTAAAAAATTGGTAGATAGATGTTTGTGAGGCATGTAGAGGCATTGGTAAAAGTAATTAAAGTTTACCATACTAATATTGTTCGAAAATAGAAAAATTTATATTGTTAGAAAGCTAAGAAGACATGTAAGATTATGGTGGTGATTTTAAGGATACCCACTTCACCATTAGAAAACCTAATGAAGGAAAAGATGAGAATTCATCTTAGAAGATGAAAACACATCTAAAAGAAAAAAATTGGAGGGAAAATAGTCTCCCAAGCCTTTGGGTCATTTCCCTATGCAATCAACAAGCATAAACTGATCGGGTTTCTAGGATTCAAATAACCCAATCAGGTTATGAAATGAAAAAGTACATTCAAAACCTAATCTGGTTATGTAAAACTCGATCAGGTTATTCAAAACCCGATTGGGTTATTCGAAACTCGATTGGGTTTTGAAGAACTAAATGTAGGCTTTACTATAGAAGCCATAACTTTTACATCTAAAGTTTGATTGACTATGTTCAAAATGCATTGGAAAGCTATTAAAGAGTTATACAACATGATGTAGATAAATCAATCCTATGTCTTCAAAATTTTATTTTCCATCAATTTGAATTAAGCATAATCTAAAATAGGTAGTCATTGTTTACCAAATGCATAATAAATTGGTAAACATGAATGCTACCATATTTTTCATTCTCTATCTCTTATACACATATATATACAGTCAATCACTAACTAAATATCTTTCTTACTAACTCGTAACCTCCCTCTCTCTCTTTATGTCTAACCTATTATCCCTAAGCATTGTCTCTCTGTAAGTAATCCCTAAGCCTCTCTCTCTCTCTCCATCGTATCCCCTAATCTCTCTTTCACCATCACTCCCTCTCTCTCTCTCTCTCTCTCTCTCTCTCTCTCTCTCTCTCTCTCTCTCTCTCTCTCTCTCTCTCTCTCAAGCACATACACACTCACTCACTAACTAAATAACCCCTAAGATATCTCTCTTACTAAATATCTCACATTATTTAACTAACTCCTACCCCCACGCCCTCATCTCTCTCTTTCTCTCCATCATTTCCCCTAATCTCTTTCTCTATCCTATCCCCTTCTCTCTCTCACCATCACTCCCTCTCTCTCTTTCTCTATCATACCCCTTCTCTCTCTCTCTCTCTCTCTCTCTCTCTCTCTCTCTCTCTCTCTCTCTCTCTCTCTCTCTCTCTCTCTAGCATATACACACTCACTTACTAACTAAATAACCCCTAAGATATCTCTCTTACTAAATCTCTCACATTATTTAACTAACTCCTACCCCTCGCCCCCCTTCTCTCTCTCTCTCTCTCTCTCTCTCTATATATATATATATATATATATATATTTATCACTCTCTCTATCCATGTTCAATCCCCTCTCACTCTATCCATCCTATCCCCTAATCTCTCTCTCTCTCTCTCTCTCTCTCACTCTATCCATCCTATCCCCTAATCTCTCTCTCTCTCTCTCTCTCTCTAGATATCACTTTCAATTCTTTGATCGTAGTTTTGTCCCAATAATGATGATGAAGAAACATCCAAAGATTTTGAGATCTGAATGTATTAGCTAAAGATATTTAATCAATTAAGAATCTAAGATGTGAGACCTTTTGTCACACTTCTAGAAGTTACATTCCCTGAAGCATACAAATATCATTAAATGCAAGAGGTAAGAAGGTTTTAAATATCAACCAAAGCACATGTGATATGCTTAAATTTTGCCTAGTTTTTTTATTACCTAAGATGTTCTACTACTATCTAATATCTACTATTTTAGTGAATGATGTGAGGATGTCATTAATGTTACTTGTGAGTTTGAGGTTACATCTCCTTAAACAATGAGCACTTGAGGTAATACAATTCTCTTGTAGTTAGTTTCATTTAATTAAGCCATAGTTAGAATTTTCATTTTCTTCCATTAAATAAATTTTATACTTATGATTCTTAAGTGATATATAGTAATGAAGTTAGTAGTTAGACTTAGAGATTAACTGTAATACATTTATTTTCTCATCTCTACTTGCAACCATTGTTGTGTAGACAAACTTCATATTTTAGCATTGTTTTATCTTAATCAACTATTGGACTTGGTTTTTGTTATGTGATTTATACATGGCTTAGAGAGTTTTTGGCTACACATACAATACCAACATCATCCAAGAATATATGTCTCTGGTCGATAATTAAATGAGCCTCTCTAGTTCAATGGGTAGGTGTAGGAATTTCAACTGCATTAAGCATGTGTACAAATAATTTTTTTTTTTTTTGGGAAGTATTATGATCAATGAGATTACATTCATTATTTAAATGTCATATTTTTACAGTTCATGGTTCTATGCTACAACATTTCTAGGTTAGATTGTCTAGAAGCTTTTGCATCAACATTCTATATCACACTTCATGCTATATCATCATTGATATTACATCTCTTCAGGGTGTCTTGTTTGAATAGTTTAGATACCATTATTCTTGTTCATACCTATTACTCTATACTAAATGTTCATACATTGATTCAAAGCTTTCATGTCTTCTCTTTTGTATTTGCAAGCATGTCTTCTAGCCTTCTTGCAAGCATTAATTATGAAAGTAGTTATAATAATTATTATATTCATTTACTTTCATGTCTTAGGAGATAGTATTTATTCTAAAAGTAGTTATAATAATTACTATCAAATCTCTAGGCATGGAATGCAATTTATAAACTCATAAGTAGCTTAAATTTTCCTTTCATTGACATTTTAGTGGAGTTGATAACTAACATCTAAGTACTAGAAATACTAGCACACCAATATCATCAATATTTTTAAAGTGGTTATCAACTTCTTTGAAAGGGATAAGTAATGCTTTAAAGTAAACTTTTTTGTTAACTTGTACGACATTACTAAGTGCTACAAATTGTTCAATATGGTTTTGATTAAGATCTTGTCATTCGTTCTTTCCAACCCTTTCTATAGTTTTGTCTAAAAAAGTAATACCATTGAATTGAGAAATAATATTAAGTAATATAGTCCAACTAATTTTAGAAACAATCTTAACTAATGTGGTCCATTTGAAATTTCATTAGAGACTAATTTATTGATTATGCCTTATTTATGAATAGGACAATGAAGCATCACATGCCACTTATCTTCATTCTAATCCCTAGGGTTTAGAACTAGATACCTTAGATGAAGGGGATACCATGAATCAAAGTGTCATCAATGACGGTTTTAATGATGTGGAAGCTAAGAAGAGCTCTTATGATGCAAATAAGGGTGATGGGAATATAGATGAGAAAGCTAAGATAGTAGACAACAAGTTCTTGCACATGCTCGAAGAAGAAGATGCACAAATTGGAGAGAGAGAAGGAAAAAAATTAAATATCTACCATCTGCTACATATTACATGTATACTAATTGATCAAGACAAAATAAAAAGAAGATATTGATTTGCCTTATAATTTACCTAAGAAAAAAGACGATTTTAAGAAATTCAACCCCAAACCACCTTTTTCTAAGTCAACAAATTCATCAACTAGTCTAATTTAATAAATGTGTATCCAAATGATAGGATTTAAAATAAAAACATACTAGATACTTAAGCTCTTCTAGATGTTTCCCTAACTATCCATAACTTGTCTTATTGATAAATAAGAGTTTATCTAGCAAGTTTGAAAATTTTAGGCAACTCTACTATTATGTTCATTTTTCTTTTGAATAATAAAATCTTTTAATTGTTGTATTTTCATATTTTGGTGAGGTTTTCTTGGATCGCATAGGACTAAGATTTAGGACCTTCCAACTTCTACCAAAGTGTTCTACCACTGAGTTATTTTCTTCCTTTATGAGTAGTCCATCCTAATCTAGGTGTGTCTTATTTCTAAAGCATCAAGTAATGTTATAGAATGCATGAGGCTCTAATCCTAACCTAGCTATGATAATATGTTGAGGTTTTTATATACCAAGTAGGACTCTAATTTAAGACTGTCCCCTTGTTGTTGACGTCCTCTTCACAGACCAACTAGGAATTTTTGCTTGCATTATGTTTTGAATAATGGAACTTCAATCAACTAGGGAATAATGACTCAGGTTTTAGGATGGGGATCTAATAACACTTCTATTATCCTTCTAACATCATATATATAAAAACTAAGATGGAAATTTAATTTATCAATTGTATATCTTATTTTACATGACCATCATAATGGGATCTTGAAAAGGTAGACAACTAGACATCAAAATAAACAAAATAGCCCCTCATGACTATGCATCTACCTTGGTACCATCATAGCCTTTTCTTGTAATCATCTCTTGCGAAACATATGTAGGAATACCAAAATTTATATGCAATAGACCATCATGCTTGAGTTGTTGATTCATTAAACTTAATCCAAAGTCTAAGACATTTAGATTGGTGCTTTGATCTAGACTCAACTTTTTTAGTTCCAAATCTCTGCAATAAACTCCCATGCCATCACAAAACTCCACTACATTGATAACTTTTGAAGTATTTACATACATCCTCCTTTATCTTTCCTTTGGAAACTTTGTTGAAGAGTTCTTGTATACTTCATTCCATGTCAAAATAGATTTTGGTATTTCTTTCCATGACTTAATATAGTTATACAATGTTGGGATGCTTGACCAGTCTAATCTTAATGTTGTACTTTTCATTTTTCTTGTAAGTACATTTAAAAGAGTTGTTTACATGACTAGTAGATGAAAAAATGAACTGTTAAAATGAATAGTTATAATGTTGTTATCATAGTCATGATTCATGGAAGACTATGAGCAGCAATGGAGGACAACCAAATAATGAGAAAAATAATAATTTTCCTAGTTGCAAAATGAAGTGACAATGTAAACAAAACTAAAAATGGTGATAAATCACTATTGCAGGATAACATTATCACATGAAGTTCAAAGCTTAATGAGAAAATGATTTCAAATAAGGGAATGTAAGTGATTCAAAGGAATCTCTATTACACTGAGAGAAGTAAAAAAATAATGGAAATATGTTTTGTTCAATACATAAAAAACTTTGAATGCATATGACAAAACATAAACTATATTCGCAGAATTTGATAAGAACTTACCTATGATAATTGATGTCACTACATATTTGTACTAAACTAATGGAATAAACTATTTAACATTACATAATATTTTTCTTGGTTTCAGACTTATCCTTGGTGAAATCTGGCTTGCAAAGCTACTGCCAGCTCTTACATTAAGTGTTTTTGAATCCTTCTTTCTGATTGATGAACCATATTTGTTTTGCAACTCTTTAGATTTTCCTTTACAAAATCCTACCCTCCAAGATTTGTAGAATTGAATTTGAGGCTCACCAAATATTTCATTTTTAATAGATTTGGTCTTTCTTCTGTGCAGTTGGTGACGATCCTTTTAAAGAAACTTCCAATTGGATGACAAGCTATGGGTAAATTATGTTTTGTTGAGTCTGTCATACTAAGATCATTTTTCTTAGTCAATGAGATAAATTATTTTTAAGTTGTATTTGTTTTAGTATGATAATTCATATTCACCTCCTCAATCAGGCATTCCTCCTCAATAGGAAAACATCTAGTATTCTCTTGAACTTTCTTTGCAAACAAATTGGAGTTTGTGTCCAAAGAATTGGTGATAGTCTGTAACTTCACATGGACAATGTACATCAAAAATAGACTTTAGTCCAAATTGATTGGAAGGCTTCTTATTAATTGTAACTCACTCACTTAAACTACATTGACCTAGTTCTGTAACCATATTTATTTTCATCGAAGGTATCCTTTCAATGTCACATTTGTCCACACCATCTAACCCCTTCTAGAAAAAGAAGTCTGATACATAGCTCCATGTGTGTCAAAGCTTGAAACCTCTCTAATAATAGAAGAAGGCTATTCATTACAAGAAACTTAAAATAAATAAAATTTGACTAGCCATCACAATTGTGACAACTCATTCTGATGGCTAGCTGTCACTTGCACAACATAGTTGTCACAATTCCGATGGCTAGTCCTAAGAGATAAACTTCATTTTCACAACATAGCTATCACATAAAAATTTCCATTACAATGAAGAAGTGCAATTTCAAGACATTGTAATTACGATGATCTACTTTTGTTTATGTGATGCCATAAACATGAACTCTTGTCCCTTCCTTCTTCCAATTTACAATAGTTTTATCTGTCACTATTATGAAAAATACCCTCGTTGTTGCAATTTGTGACTGCAAAAGTTTGATGCCCATCTGAGGGGAGCCAATTCGTAGTTTTGTCACTTGGGCAATGGTTAGACATCACAATTGTGATGGCCTACCATCACAATTTGAGTCCAAATGTAGTAGTGGATATACATAGGACTAAAAGTAGTAAAGCTCATACACAAAAATAAGAGGGAAAACAAAGAGATATAACCTTATGACATGAACTACAAAAACATATAATGTAAAAGAAGATATAAAGAATGCAAACATAGAGAGCTAATGCTAAATTAGATGTGGAAATGTCGACAACCATGTTCACCAATAAATGTGGTGTAGGAAATGTGAATCAAGGAAACAAAGCCTATGTTCGTCACATAACCTACTAACATATGCATATAAAGGGATATACGATAAGGAAAATAATCTTCCTAGTCTTGATTCTAAAGAACTAGGTCTAGAAAAACTAGTGCTAACCAAATGAACAAGGAGCACTAATGCAAGCTAAGTCTAGGTAGAATAGCAAAAAGGTATCCAAATCCTTAAATGTTCTCTCTATGTGGGTCTGTTAAGGAAAGTAGATATATGAAGATATAATAAAAGGACAAGGAAAGTAAGGAAACATGCCTTTCAAGTCTATTTTCTACTAGTTGCATTGATCAAAATGGGTAGAAGTCTTTGGACCTAGGTGTACAACTACACAATAGACAAAACCCTCCAACATGTCAGTAATATTTTAAGGGTAAACTGGTACTTTAGGGGGAAAATAAATAATCAAGGGTGGAATACACCATTTATTGATGGTGTATGGTGCTAATACTGATTTTACAGTTCTATAAAATCCTAAAAAATGGCACATTGATCTAAAACATGTTCATCAATCCAATATCTGCAACCTATAATAAAAATAGTTTATGTTGTTAATGGGGGTGAGGGTTTTTCCATTGTCAAACATTGATTTAATAATAAACCTTAAATTGAAATGATTGAAAGAGCTTGAATGTAGAGTAAATGTATAAATTCACCTTGCAAAGTTGGATCTCTTGAATTGAATGTAATGTTATTGACTTCACTAATAGATTTGGATCAAGAAGATGAAGATGAATGGACATAGAAGATGAAACAAATGATCTTGAATGAATTGAAGAAGAGATTGAAGACTAACTCATTAAAATTTTGTAATACTTGAATCCTTTCTCTTTAATGGAGCCAAACTTGAAGACTTGAACTTGAATGTAAGAGCACTTGAGAGCTTGAAGTTGTGGATGCTTGAGCACTTGATGATTAGATATGAAAAATGGAACAAATGTATTGGAATATATAGAAATAAAAATTAACTAACTTCTGCATGCTAACCAACCTCAAAGTTAACACCTAAACATCCAAGAATATAGAACCCAAAGAGAGGAGGCAAGATAGGGCATCATTAGGGATGATATACACTCCTGATTGGAACATCAGGGGAGAACTATGCCCCAAATTAGTTAGGGAAAAATTGTGCCCCCAATGATAAGGTGTATAAACCCAAGTTACTATCTTGCAGCTCCAAAATATGTCCCATAATCCTAAAATTAGGTATTTTCTTTCAAGATGTATGGTTTCCACATTAAGACCTCTTGAGGTGTCTAGTAGTGAATTTTTTGATTAAACGAATGATGCTTTAAATGATCTTATCCCCCCACCATCATCCTCTATATATTTCCAAGACAACCCTTATGATAGACTTTTTCCATAGATTCCTTTGTGTGAAAGTTGTTTTTAATATTAATCACTTTAAATCCAACCTATTTTATAAGCCTCTCATACCACCAAAATATTTCCTTATTAACTAACAAATAAACCACTCATTACTCTTAAGGGCATCAAAATAACTAAAATATTAAGCTAATTAGTTGCTTCCTTTTTAGGTATGAAAGAAAGGAAAGTAAAATTGATAACCTGGTGCATCAATTTATTTTTGTAAACTTCTTGTATTACTTCTTAAATTGGAAGCCCTCCAATTTCATGAAGTTTTAGCACCTATTAAGTGTAAGATAATCAATCTCATCCTCTCTTTCTTCTCTTCTCATTTTTATCCTTTCTCCTAGGTTGAATTTGGGTGAATCTTAATATATCCTCTTTACAACTCCTATTTCATGGTGTTAAGCTTGACATAGTATCTAGGTTCCCTATGTCCTTCCTTTCATCCATGTATCCATTTGGAATCTTCTCCTCACACCAAAATGGTTTAAATCCTCAAACTCTAGACCTAATTTTAGGATTTTAGGACTTGTTTTGGAGCCCCGAGATAGTCACTAGGGTTTATGCACTTGATCACTGGGGGTACAAGTTTGAATAGTCAATAGAGTTTATGTGCATGATCATAAAGGTCATAATCTCATCATCAATATTTTCATTTTCTCCTCTTATGATATTAACAACTTCTTTGATTCTTCCATAGTACTGGACAATATTCTCACCTTTCATTATTCTCATTTCATCAAACTTACCTCTCAAGCTCTTTGATTTTTTCCTCAAGACATTTTTGTCTCCTCCATAGATGGTCTGAACTGTATCCCACATTTTCTTGGAAGTTTCAAATTCTTTTATGTCATCAAATTTGGTGCATCTTAGAGCTGATGTAATCTCCAACATAGCTTGGTTTTGTTCTTGCCTCTCTTTTAGTTGTTGAGCTATTAGAGGCAAAGTTGTTATCTCCACATATGCATTATCCACAAATTCTATTGCACCATCTCCAATTCTTTCCAGATGCAACGTCATCAAACTTTTCCATATAGGGAAGGTCCATTTGTTCAACCTTTGCACCTCCTTTTTGTACATCTTGATCTTTAGCTTCAAGTAGTTTTATTTTTTTCTCTACAAGCACCAATGCTTTGATAACAATTGTTAGAATATTTAGAATAACTAAGAGGGGGTTGAATTAGTTATCCAAGGTCTAGATGTACCAATTGGACAATTAACCATTTCAGCTACTTTAGATCTAAGCATTCATTAGCTTGACCTCTATAGTATATTATCAATAGCATAAACTAGTAGTCCACTATCCTAATAATAACACACTTGCAGAATGTAAAACATTAATAGTTAATCATCACAAATAACATCCACACAAGTTAACACTAGGATATAATAAGGAAACCAAATTTGGGAAAAAATACCAATAACACGTCACCAAATAATATACTTGAAACCATACATCTTGAAGGAAAATCAAACTACTTACAAGAAAGTGCAATTATTTTTATATTTTCTTCAAATAGAAATAAAATGCTAAATCTAACAAAGCTTTTGTTTATGATTTTAAGTTTATGAAATGTAACCAAAAAATACAAATGTAATACATGTAAAATAAAATATCTAAAAACCAAGATCAAAAAAATATGGGTGTATGAAATATTCACCAAAATATTCAAAGGGGAAACAACATCAATAAATTTAGCCATGTAAACTAGGTGAGATGTGTTGGATACAATTGATTAATTGTGTGTTATCCTTGATGTTACACAAATGTCATATCATTTGATAGTCAGTGCATGCCGAGCTCACTTGGTTAGTGAAGACAATTTTCCTAGTCTATTGAGCATTCCTGAGTTTTCTCTATGCAGAAGGCAGTATCTATCGAGCTCACTTGGGCATCAAAGGAAGTTAAGCAAAAAAGAGTGTTAACTGAGCTCACTCGATCAACAAAGGGAAATTCGAATAGAGTCAATGTTAACCAATATCACTTGGTTACCAAAGGAATTTTGTAAGTTCATAGTGTTAACCAAGCTTCTGATGGTTAACATAGGAAATCGCTTCTGAATCAGTTTCTACCAAGCTGGGTCAACTACCAAAGGATTTTCTTATTGCTGGCATATAAAGCTTAATTATTTTACCTATTGATTCTAGTCTATTGAGGTGATGAATATTGGTTATTCTATTTTATATTTGAGCTAAATTGATAATCTGAAAGGTATATGTAAAAGGTCAAGTTATGATTTCAAAGTGTGAATGTGAGATGCAAGTTGAATGAGTTGAAGAGACAAGAAGAGGAAGTGAACTTGAAGGACAAGTAGGTATCCTTGTGGAGTAGAAAAGTGTTATTCAATCAAGAAGGATCAAGTATGAACCAGAACAAAGATCTATAATCAGAAATTCAGTTGCATCACAATTAGGTCATTTCATTATTACTTTCTAACCATTGTAGTAGTGAACTAAAATCTCTTAATTGAGTTGGTTTAATAGCCATTTGCAAATCCTCTAACAAGGTGGCAATTCCATTGAATTGTCTCAAGACCTTTTGGAAGGCTACTCCTAATAGGGTGATTGAATCCTCTAATAGGGTCACACCTAATAGTGTGTTTTGTAACCTTTAACAGGGTTGGCTCCTAATAGGGTTTACTTCAGAAGAGTGAAAAACACTAACTAGTTATATTGGTGGTTTTTCCCAAATTGGGTTTCCACGTTAAATCCTAGTGTCTCATGTGTTCATGTTATTTCTTTCATTCTTGCAAGTAATTATTGATGACATCTTAAGATTTATTAAAGTAATTAATGCTCTACATTTACTAAGTTACAAAAATTTATGTGTGTTTACCAAGTATCAACAGTAATCAATTTTATCAATTTGAATTTTATAGTTGACATCTAAGGGATCTAGAAATATTTTAGTGGTAATTTACCCCCCACCCCCCCCCCCCTCTTAGTTACTCCTTTTATTTCCAACAATTGGTATCAGAGCTTTTGGTGCTTGCAGAGAAGGTTTAAAGGACCTAAGCTGAAGATCAGGATGTCTTACAAGAGAGAGATTCCAAAACTGAATAGAGACAACTTTGCAACATGGCAAGGACTTATGAGGCTTCATTTGGCTACCATAAGTGATTCAGGATGAAAATATCTTGATGAAGAATATAGAATTCCCACTAGAACATTATTAGTTGATGATATTGCTAAGAAGAAGAACCTTAACATCATGATGATTGACATTGCATCTACTCTTAGTTATGCTGAATTTGATGAGGTCAAAGACTGTAAAACTTCTTTTGATATGTGGAACAAACTGAAAGAAATCTATGGAGGTGATGACAATGTAAGAAGAGCCAAAGCAGAAACCCTTAGAGGAAAATTTGATCAAATGAGGATGAGAGAAGATGAAAATGTTGCAAAATATGTGGAAAGAATCAAGGCCAATGTTAGTGCAATTAGAGCATCTGGAGGAGAAATCAAAGAAGAAAATGTTGTAAGTAAAGTACTCAGAACTTTTCTTCCCATCTATGCAATTAGAGTATCTGTTATTCAAGAAAAGAGATGTGATCCAAACAACAAGATAGGTTTGGATGCCCTAGTAGGAAGATTGACAACTTTTGAACTAGACAACTTTGACAACTATGTTCCTACTTCCAAGAATATTGAATCTGCATTTGAAGATAAAGTCTCACTCAAGGAAAAAGGAAATAAAATAAAAGATAATCAATCAGAAAGTGGGGAAGAAACTGAACAAAGTTTAGATAGTGAGTTTGAAATTGTTGAAGCTTTACTTGCAAAGAAATATTCCAAAAGCAGAGGAAAGTACAAAGGTAAGATCCCTCTAATATGTTTTTCTTATGAAGAAATTGGTCATATCATTGCTAGCTATCCAAACAAAGAAGGAAAGGAAGAGAAGAAAATTCACAAGTACAAAGGCAAGAAGGAATTCAAAGGTCACAAATCCTACAAAGACAAAGGTAAGAAAACTTGTTTTATGGCTGAATAATCTAATAATGGTGAAGTTGAAATAATGTATATTATTGTAAAAGATGAATCTGATGATGAAGGAGATAAGATGGAACTTGTCTCTCATGTTAGTAAAAATGACACATGGATCATAGATAGTGGATGTTCTCACCATATGACTAGAGAAAAAACTAAATTTGAACATTTTGAACACTATGATAGAGGTAGTGTAAGGTTTGGAAACAATGAACCTTGTTGCATAAAAGGAAACGGCCTAATCTCATTGACTAATGAACTTATATGTGACAATGCCTATTTGGTTGAAGGACTAAAACATAATCTGTTAAGTGTGGCACAACTAAACAACATTGGATTCAAGGTAGAATTCATGAATGGAAAAGTAAGACTACTGGATAATAAAGGAAATCTGATTGGATCAGGCAGGAAAACAAAAGGTAACCTATTTTATCTTGATCTTGGTGATTATTCATGTTTCATTTCTCAAGTAGAAGAAAGCTGGTTATGGCATAGAAGGCTATGTCATGTAAATTTTGATAATATGGTCAAGATTAGCAAGCTTAGAAGAGTAAGATTTCTTCCTAATTTGAAGAAACCCGATGTTGGATTATGCAAAAAATGCCAAATTGGTAAAATGGGAAAGACTTGTTTTAAAAGAAAAAAATATCAGTTAGAAGATGTCTTGGAAATTGTGCATACTAATTTGTGTGGACCCATCGGAATAGAAACCTATACTGGAGAAAAGTTTTTCATTCTTTTTGTTGATGATTACTTTAGAATGATGATTGTTATGTGTCTAAAAGAAAAATCAGAAGCTTTTGAGAAATTCAAATGGTACCTGGCTAGAGTAGAAAAAGAATCAGGAAAAAGATTGAAATGCTTGAGTTTAGATAGAGGTGGTGAATTCATCTCAAATGAATTCAACTATATCTACATTGAAAGAGGAACCAAAAGATAAGTATTAGCCCTTGGTACTCCTGAGTAGAATGGAATAGCTAAAAGAACAAATAGATCCATCATGGATTGTGCAAGCACACTAATGATTGAGAAGAATATTGCTATCAATTACTAGAAGGAAGCTATTAGCACTACAGTTCATACTTTAAACTGAGTTCAATTGAAGAAGGACTCAAACAAAACTCCCTATGAATTATGGTATGGCTACAAACCCAATATAAGTTACTTGAAAGTATTTGGCAATAAATGTTATATCTTGAAAGAATCTAGAAAAGGAAAATTTGATGTAAAAGGCGATGAAGGCATATTTCTAGGATATTCTTGTAGAAGTAAAGCATACAAATGTCTAAACTTGTCTACTCACAAAATCATAGAAAGTGCACATGTGAGAATTGATGAGTTTGTAGAAAAGACTGAAGAAGAAAGCAAAAAAGAACCAAAAACTACATAATATTTATCTACTACGAACCTAATACATTGCCAAACACATTTGACACAAAAGTGACTTCATCTCCTAAGGTGTCCAAATCTCCATTAGTTGTCGAGTTGCAGGAAGTGAAAACTAAGTCTAAAGAACTTGAGCCACAAATAGATGGACCCAAGTTAGAAGTTGAGATTCAAAATGAAGACACTGCAATTCATTCCAAAGTCAAAGAACCTATATTGGCTAAATATGTCAAAAGGCATCATGCCCCTGATCAGATCATTGGAGACAAGTTAGATGGAACAATGACAAGAAAAAACTAAAACATACATGTTTACTTGCTGAATTTGAACCCAAAAGTATTAAATATGCATTGGAAAATAAAATATGGATTGAGGCTATGAATGAAGAAATAGAATAGATAGAAAAGAATAAAACTTGGACTTTTCTACCTAGGCCCAAAGATAAAAATATGATTGGTAGAAAATGGGTATTCAAAAATAAGCTGAATGAAGATGGAAAAGTGTCAAAAAATAAAGCAAGATTGGTATGTAAAGGCTATTCTCAAGAAGAAGGTATTGATTAAGGTGAAACTTTTGCCCTTGTTGCAATATTAGAAGGTGTTAGGACTTTACTAGATTATGTAGCACACAGAGGATTCAAAGTGTATCAGATGGATGTTAAATCTGCATTCTTGAATGGAATTCTTGATGAGGAAGTCTACATTGAACAACCAGAAGGTTTTGTTGATCCAGACAAAAGGGACATGGTTTGCAAGTTACACAAAGCCCTATATGGTCTCAAACAAGCTCCTAGAGCTTAGTATGAAAGACTACATAACTATTTGATATAGATTGGTTTTCAAAGAACAAATGATAACAATAGTTTGTATATCAAGGACTAGATAAGAAGATTGTATTCGTAGAGATATTTGTGGATGATACCCTATTCATAGGAAATGATGACCTATGCAAAGAATATTCAAAAAAAATGAATAAAGAATTTGAAATGTCCATGTTTGGTGAAATAAAATTCTTTGTTGGATTAAAAATACAATAGAACAAAAATGGTATCTATATCACTCAATCTAAGTACATCAAAGAGATACTCAAGAAATTTGGAATGGAGGATTCAAAACCAATTGGAACCCCCATGTGTACTAGACTTAAGCTTACAAAAGATGATGATTCCAAAGAAGTAGATCAGACCTTATACAGATCAATGATTGGAAAATTATAGTACGTGGTACATACAAGGCCTGATATTGCCTTAGCAGTTAGGATAGTGGAAAGATTCTTACCTAAACCTAGAAAAAACCACAAGATGGCAATAAAAAGAATCCTAAGATATCTGAAAGGTACTAAAAACTATGGCTTATGGTACAAACTTGGAGGCAACTTTGACTTAAAAGTATTTACTGATGCTGATTGGGTAGGAAATCTTGATGACAAAAAGAGCACTAGTGGTGGAGCATTCTTTATTGGTAAAAGATTGGTATCTTGGACAAGCGAGAAGAAAAACTACACATCTCAATCCACAAAAGAAGTAGAATATGTAGTCGCAACAGTGAATTTCTCTAACATTGTTTTTTTCAAATAGTTGTTGGAAGGAATGAAGGTTGAAATCAAAGAGCCAATAGTGATGTATTGTGATAACACCAGTGCAATCAACATATCCAAGAATCCAGTGATGCACTTCGAAAAAAAGCCCATTGCTATCAAATATCACTTTGTAAGAGAATTAGTATGGGACAAAGAAATTAGATTGGAATATGTGTGTACAAAAGAACAAATTGTAGATATATTCACCAAGCCATTACCTAAGGATGCATTTTTGTATCTAAGAGGTAAGCTAGGGGTCAGTCCCCTATCTGAAGCCCACTAAACAAAGTTTAGTGATGCATCAACAAGAACCAAGTTGAGGATCAATTAGTTGATGCAGTATTGGCAAGGACATATTGTAGATGAATCTTTACTCAAGGTACATTGATACATTTAGAATTGTCTTTGGCATGTGTTGTCAAAGAGGGAGAAGTTTACTATCATATCTTTCTAAAATTTTGTAAAGGGAGAAGTTAAGCAATTCCTTCACAGAGGGAGAACACTATAAGAGAAGTTTTTCTATATAAAATCAAAGAGGGAGAAACTTTCTAATAGAGGGAGTCTTGTTCCCAAAATTTTGTTGTGCCATGACATGTTGTGTTGCCATCAATGCTAAAGAGGGAGTTTGTTGGATATAATTGATTAATTGTGTGTTGTCCTTAATGTTACAAAAATACCATATCAGTTGACAATCAGTCCATGCCGAGATCACTTGGTTAGTGAAGACAATTTTCCTAGTCTATCGAGCATTCTTGAATTTACTTTGTGCAGAAGGTAGTATCTACCAAGCTCACTCGAGCATCGAAGGAAACTAAGTAGAAAAGAGTGTTAATCGAGCTCACTCGATCAATAGAGGGAAAGTTGAATAGAGTTAGTGTTAACTTAGCTCACTCAATTACCAGAGAAATTTTGTAAGTTTGCAGTGTTAACCAAGCTTCTATTAGTTAATAGAGGAAGTTGCTTCAGAATTAGTTTCTACCGAGCTGGGTCGGCTAGCAAAGGATTTTCTTATTTTTGGCATATAAAGCCTAATTATTTTACCTATTGATTCTAGTCGACTAAGGTGATGAATATTGGTATTCTAATTTATATTTGAGCTGACCTAGCAATTTGAAAGGTATAAGTAAAAGGTCAAGTTATGATTTCAAAGTGTGAATGTGAGATGTAAGTTGAATGAGTTGAAAGAGATAAGAAAAGGAAGTGAACTTGAAGGACAAGAAGGTATCCTTGTGGAGTAGAAAAGTGTTATTCAATTAGGAAGGATTAAGTATGAACCAGAAAAAGGATCTGTAATCAACAATTCAGTTACATCACAATCAAGTCATTTCATTGTTACTTTCTAACCATTGTAGCAGTGAACTAAAATCTCTTAACAAAGTCGGTTTAATAGCCATCTGTAAATCCTCTAACAAGGTGGCAATTCCATTGAATTTTCTCAAGACCTTTTGCAAGGCCACTCCTAATAGGGTGATTAAATCCTCTAATAGGGTCACACCTAATACCGTGTTTTGTAACCTTTAATAGGGTTGGCTCCTAATAGGGTTCACTTTAGAAGAGTGAAAAATGGTAACTAGTTACATTGGTGGTTTTTTCCAAATTGGGTTTCCACATTAAATCCTAGTGTCTCATGTGTTCATGTTATTTCTTTCGTGCTTTCAAGTAATTACTGATAACATCCTAAGATTTACTAAAGGAATTAACACTCTGCATTTACCAAGTTACAACAATTTTTGTGTGTTTATGGAGTATCAGAAGTAATCAGTTTTATTAGTTTGAATTTTATATTTGACATCTAAGGGATTCGAAAATATTTTAGTGGTAACTTATTCACCTCCATCTCAATTACTCCTCTTATATTTCTAACAAGATGAGCTCACTAGTTAAATACTTTAACGATAAGCCATTCAATATAGGGGAAAGAGGGGCTTCCTAAGATAATTTTCAATTAAATCTAAGTTATATAGGAAACACCCAAATAGGATTAAGGGATTCCAATACTAAACTCAAACCACACTAAAAAAGTATACAAATAAGTCCTCTTTCATGTAATGTTCATTAGCTCTAAGATTTGAAATGTGACCCAATTGGATTAAATTTACTAAATTACCTAGGATAATCATATCTAAATACTTATAGTCCTAATGAATTGAGAAAATAAATTTGAGATACCCAAGAAAAAGAAGGAGAACGATTCACCTTGAAGAGTGATAGGGAAGGACACCTTTTTCTTGAAACACTACTAGCTAGAAACTAAAATTGAAGTTCTGGCTATGGATCTAGAATCAAAATAGAAAACCCAAAAATATATAATAATCTTGTATCTCTACGTACATGTTGATTTAAGTAAAATATATTAGGTTCATAAACATGTTCCTAGAATACAAAAACAAAATTGATGTAAAATATTTTGAAAACCCCCAATTGATTATTTTTAGATCTAAACTCTTGATTCTGATAACGTGCAAGTCTGTAACATAATTTTTTTGCATGGGTGAATATATATGGGTGAAACTTCCATTTTTTGTGATTTCTACCTCAAAAAATAGTTGCTAAAAATATTTTAATGTGTATGTAATGCTCATGAATCATATAGTTAAGATCTACAATCTGAGGAGTTGAGAAATTCTAAGAATCTTACTCTATGAGTCAAACCCTAGTATATATAAGTGTGTATGTAATAAATACAAAGTATGAAGAGATAAATATCATATATAAACATAGCATAGAAAATATACCAAGTCCTAAAGGATAAAGTGATCTACCTATATTTATGACTCCCTACATCTCTTTGATGCTCATGAGTTTCTTAACTACTTGAATTGATCAATATGAAAGAAAACATTCTTTTGCAATGAATGAACAAAGTCAATTCCTTTACTTCCACCTTGAAATTACTCTATGTCAAATTGGGATGTCCATGCAGTCTTGTATTTTTGTTTCATTCATGCCAAATGTGGCTTATGCTTTACTTTTATAGAAAATTTCTAAGATTACCCCCAATAGGATTTGACTATATTGAGTGGGAAACTCTTTGATATTCCTATTTGAAAACAGGGCCAAAACTTAAACCCTACAAGTACAAGCTAATATGGATGACATGTATTATTATAGGCTTGAACCAGTTGACCTATGATAGTATAAGTTGAAGAGGTTGACCTATACCCTAAGATGCAAGAATCTATGGAAGATTTGCCTAGATCTCAGACTAAAAAAAATCTAGATCTAGTTGCATTAGGGACATATAAATTGAGACTAGAATTAAGAAAGAGGGCTTAGAAAGAGGAGGATGGGTAAAAAATATTCCTACCTCAATATTTTTTATGATGGGAAAAATGGAAATTAAGGACGATAAATTAGGTCTTACCTCAATTTCTCTTTAGACGGAGAAAGAGAAAGATAAATTATGTGCTCCAAGTTCAACTGTACAATGCAAAAACACTATAGTGGAGCTTAAAGGTCATATATTAAAGTGATTTCAATTTATAATGGTACACTTGTAATATCATTCACTTCCTCCTATTATTTTGTATACTTATCTATTTAAAAAACCTCTATAGTTCTTTCAGATTTCTGAGAAAGTATTTTTTAGAATACCTATCTAGATCTCTCTTGTAACTTTGAGAATTTTGGGATTCATCACATCCTTTTCAATTATCTCAAGAAATAGAGGTTTTCCTCTACTACCAAGGTTTGTTTCTATTTTTTGGTTACCCATGAATGGCGTGTGATTTCCAAACTGCTGCTAGGGATTGCATGCCCTAGCTTGACCTGTGACTAGTTTTTCTCCCTGTTGCACATCATTTTCCATTTTTGAAGGCTGGTGCTTGCTTTGGATTGGGAGGGCACTGCTATTTTGCGGCTTGGTCCTCCTCTAGCTGTGGGTGGGTGTCTGCTTCTCATCCTTTGCCACTACCATGTCCTTGGTGGGGATTTGCAGTGGGTGTGGTTGAGGGGCTTCTACCCTTCTTTCCCTCTTTAGTTTTCTTAGTCCAGGTTCCAGGTGAATGGTGGAACTTGGAATCACCTCTTCCATGTCTTATGGTGGAGATTTCGAGATGGGTGATCCGACTTTGATAGTGCATGTCAGTAGTGAGGTTCTAGATGGTAAACCCCAATTAGGGGAAGGAGAATCCTCTTCAAATGGGAAGATATGATTACAAAAAATTAATGGATGTTTGTAGAAAGTTGAGGTCAGACCAATTTTTGTTATTCAACCTGAATAGATTTCAGAGGATGTCGAGTACTAGAGCAATCATGCTCTTATTTGCAAATTTTTGGGCCTTTGCCTTTTACTGTCTGTGTTAGATTTCCTAGGGCCATCGGGTGTGGAACCCAGAAGGAGATATGGAGATTCTGCTAGCAGCTAATAATTATTTCATGATTATCTTCTCGAGCATGTTAGACAAGAAAAAGCTTTTGAAGGTGGCCCTTATTTCTTTAATCAAGTGGGGCTTTTTATCAAGCCTTGGCATGCAAGCTTTAACTCTACTAAGGAAATCCCTTCTTGAGTTTTGGTGTGGGTTCACTTGCCAATACTTCCTTTGGAATTCTGGAGGAAAGATATTCTTCCCTCAATCTTAATGCTTCTAGGAAAACCTATAGGACTAACTACATAGACTCAGGATCATAAGGTAATCTCTTTTGCTCGTATTTGTGTAGAAGTTGATTTAAATAATCCATTGCTAGATTCTACGGAGATTTGTATGGGCTCAGTTTCCTAGATTCAATAGTTGGATTATGAGACCCTACCATTTAGATGTAGAATCTGCCATGTGTATGGACATTTAGTTTGTAGATGTCCCAAGAATAATAACTCCACCTTGAATGCTCCTAAACCCCCTAGAGAGGACAAGAAGAAGGCTAAGTTATCTAATGGACCTATTGATAGTGAGTGATTTAGTTAGGTTAAATCTCGTAATAGAGGTACAGGTAAGAAGAGAACCTGGATGGACAGGTAGACTGAGGACACCTTTAACAAGTTTGATGCTCTTGGAGACATGGTCCAAGAGGAAGGTATCCCAGTTGAGATTTCTCTTAAGGCCAAAGGTCAACATGAGATTCTAGTTGGGGTTATGTAGAGTGAGGATCAATTTCTAGTTACAGGGGATCTATAGGCTAGGTAGTTGGATATTGATTTGCCTCCTCTTGTTCAGAATATTGGAGATCTTCATGGGTCACAGGGTTTGAAGGGCCTAGTCTTGACGGCTCCTGACCCCCTTAAGCCTAAGGGAACCTCTGATTCCACAAAGAGTAATAAGGCTCCTCTTGTTTTAGAAATATAGTAGAAATCCTTCAAAAAGAGGCTTTTAGATAAACTAACAAAGAGTGGTCCGAGGTTTAATCAGGAGAAGGTGAAGATTATGGGTGAAAATTTGGTTGAGTCTGGTTCTATGAAACCCATTGATTCTCATTTCTCCCACCCCTATAAATGATTGTGTTGTCATGGAATGTAAGGGGGTTGAACAACATCCCCAGAAAAAAGGTTTTTCATAGATTAATTGAATCTCAGTCTCCTGATATGGTCTTTATTCAAGAAACTAAACTTTCATTAGATGGATTGGCTAATTATGCTACATGTATCTGGCCCCAGGGCTCTTGGCAGGGGGTGGGTGCCTTGAACTTTTTAGGTGGGGTGGCTTGCTTCTAGAACCCAAGGAAAGTCTCCCCCTTATGGTGGATCTCCAATTGGTCCTCCATTTCTTTGGTTGCTACTAGCTTTGAGACTGGAGAAAGGTGACTTTTATCTAATATTTATGCTCCTATTGATTTTATAGGAAAATCCTAGTTATAGGCTCATATTAGATTCATCTGGTCCTTGGACCCCTTTCTCCCATGGATTATGGCTAGAGATTTTACTGTAGTTATTAGTCTAGAGGAAAAGTGGGGTGGGCTAGCTAGGTTGGACCTATCTTCAAATATGTTTAGAGATATGATTGGCTCATTGATTCTCATTGATGTGAAGCCAATCATTGGCGTCTTTACATGGACTAATAAGAGATGTGGTGGTGAGGCTATCTTGGAAAAACTTGACAGATTTTTGGTTTCATGATATTGGTTGGACAATAAGTGGATCACCAATTCTAAAATTCTTGACTGGAGGGGCTCAGATCATTGGCCTATTAAGCTTTCCATCACTTCATACAGAGTTACCAAGAATCCCTTTTTCAAATTCTAGCTGATGTGGCTCAGAGAGTTGTCTTTACCTAATCTTATGGTGGATTGGTGGTATGAGGGGATGCCTACTCATGGTACGACTATGTACACTTTCAATAAGAGGCTTCAACATGTGAAGTATAGGCTTAAGAGATGGAATAAACAGTGCTTTAGGTTGCTACATGTTTAGAAGATTAATGCTCAAACCAAGCTGGATGATATTACTCGCCCGATTTGTGACCATGGGTTGAAATTTGAGCTGAGTAAACTTGAGTCCTCAACTCTTAAGGATCTGGAAGAATGGGAGCTTCAGGAGGAGATTTTATGGAAGAAAAAATCTCGTATCGATTGGCTTCAAGAGGGGGATAGGAACACTGCTTTCTTTCACAACTCTATTAAGACATGAAGGCATGGGAATTCTCTCTCCTCTCCTGTCTTAACTGATGAAGCACAGATATTTTCTTGTGAAGATATTTCTAGGGAATTAGTAAATTACTTCTCTACTCTCTTCTCTAAGGAGGATCTTTCTACTAGGCTTGAGGAGTAGGACATTTTGGATTGTATCCCTTACCTTGTCTCTACTGAGATGAATGACACTCTCTTAAGTCCTATGTTGCTTTTTGAATTGGAGAAAGCTGTGTTTAATTTGAAGAAAGGTAAGGCCCCTAGTCTAGATGGTTTTTTGATTGAATTTTTCCAAGAATTCTAGGAGATAATAAAGTATGATCTCCTAGAGGTGGTCTAGGAGTCACATAGAAATAAATAGATGCTTAAGTCTTTGAATTCTACCTCCTTGGCTCTCATACCTAAGAAGGAAGGGGCAAATCGGTTGGACCAATTCAAGCCTATAGTGTTATGTAATTTTATCTACAAGATTATCACCAAATTGATTGCTGAGAGGCTCACACCACTCCTTGGTTCTTTGATCTCTGCTAAACAGGGTGGCTTTGTTAACAGAAGACAAATTTTGGATGGGGTTGTGATAGCAATGGAGGTTGTGGACTCTATGGCTTCTTCTAAGGAGAAAGCTATGTTCATCAAACTAGACATGGCCAAAGCTCATGATTAGGTGAGTTAGGAGTTCTTACAGAAAATTCTTTTGACTTTTGGGTTTGCTAAGGAGTGGGTGGATTGGGTTCTTAGCTGTGTGACCTCGTCCTCCTTCTCAGTTCTTATTAATGGAGAACCTTCAGAGCTATTTGGTGCCTCTCGAGGACTTCTGCAAGGGGACCCTCTATCTCCCTACTTGTTCATTATCATGGTAGAGGGTCTTGGTAGATTTCTAAAAACTCAAGTGTGGCAAGGACTTATCTGAGGATGGAGCTCGAAAAATGACCGTCCTTTGTATTCTCATCTTTAGTTTGTGGATGATACTAGATTGATGGGAATGGCTTGAATCAGTGGGGTAGTGAATATCAGGAAAGATTTGGATACCTGTTTGAAAGCCTCAGGCCACATAATTAATGATGATAAGTCTTTCATTTATTTCTTTAATACTCCTTGGCTTATTCAGAATAGGATTGTTGGAATTCTTAGATTCCAAATTGGTTCCCTTCCTTTGATGTATCTTGGGGTCCCTTTGTCATGGGGTTTTTAGTAGAGGGACTATTGGCAGGGAATTTTGGATAAATTCAAGAGTAAGGTTAGTCACTGGACTTACAAATGGTTATCTTCTACTAGTAGAGTGGTTTTTCTAAAGCATGTGGTGTAGTCTCTCCCCATTTATAGGTGTTGTGTTCAAGTCCCACCCTCTAATTTATTGAGGGACTTTGATGCTTTATCTCAACAATTCCTTGGTTCTGGTAGCTTTCTTTCCTTGAAGTGGAGTCTAGTCAAGTGGAAGTCGATGTGTAGACTGAAACATGCTGGTGGCCCTAGGTTTCATTCGATGGCTCTTGTTGTCACGACCTTGGTGGCCAAGTTGTACTAGTGATTGTGTAACAATCAAGACCAAGATTGGGCCAAGATCCTTTCCCATAAGTACTTTCTTGGTGTGGATTTCTTTGAGGTGCCATGACTTCCTTTGGTGGGTAAAGGCTCTTGTATTTGGGATACTCTTAAGAAGGGAGCCTAACTAGTTAAGGAGGGTCTCTTTTGGATTTGTAATAGAGGCTCAGATACTCTATTTTGGTAGGACTCTTGGGATGGCCACCCTCCCATTATTTCTAGCTTTCCCCAGCTTCTACCCCTTTCCCATACTTTTACTAATGTTGGCTGGATTAAGGTGGAGCATTTTAAGACCGTCAAATGGCTGGGTCAGGTTGAAGGGATTTGCTGGAAGAATTCTTAGGAGTGGCTAGTTGGTGGCTCTTTTGAGGATCTTTCCCTTCTTTCTAAAGTTTTGGAGAATAGGTTTTCCAACTCCCTTAATGACAGGGACAGCTTGGCTTGGAGTCCTAGCCCAAAGGGTAAATTTATAGTGGCTTAAGGCTATGCTATACTTGATAGGAACTTACACGGTCTGGCTAAAGTGCACTGGTGGAAGAATGTTTGGAGTTACTTTTCTTGGCCCAAATGCAATTTTTTCTTATGGTTATTGGCTTAGAAGAAATGCCTCACTTGGGAGAATCTTTGCAAATGAGGTTTTTAGGGAAATTCGATTTTCTTTCTTTGTTTGCACAATGAGGAGTGTGCCTCTCACTTGTTTTTTCTCTGCCCTATTTTGAGAGAGATATGGCATAGATGGTGGGAGGCTTGGTGTCATGGGTGTATTCATGCCACTTCTCTTATTGATTTCTGGGAAATTTTGGGCAAAACTCCAGTGATGACTTATTTCTTACAGGTTGCCTGGATGGTTGGCCCAATTTTCATTCTCTGGAACCTTTGGTTGGAAAGGAATCACATAATTTTTTGTGATTCCAAATTAGCAAGTAGTCAATTTTGGAAGATGATTCTCAATAGGCTCTAGGAAATGATTTATGCAAAGTGTGATATGTTTGATATTATAGCTCCTGGGGATCATGTTATTGTGAGGAATCTAAACCTAGGAGATAACAACTTGGGATGCATTCTTGGAAAAAGACCTAGCCATGTTAAGTAGTTAGTTTTTCAAGATGGGAGGTGGTCTCCTCCCTCGACTGGGATTTTGAAGATTAATATAGATGGTTCTTCTCAGGGGAACCCTAGTCATGCTGGTATTGGGGCTATTGGTAGAGGTAGTGATGGTGGTGTGGTTTTTCTCCTCTCTATTTACAAGGGTCAACATTCTAATAATCTGATGGAGGGGCCCTGGCTATTAAGGTTGCTATTGAGCATGGTTGCACTTTAGGGTGGTGGAAGATCATCTGTGAGTTTGATTCTCAGATTGTTATGGATATGTTGAATAACCAAAGGTTGGAAGATGTTAGTTGGCAACTTGCCTCTTTGGCCAAACAAATTCTAAGTCTTTGTTGGTCCTTGGACTCTGTCTCCTTTTGTCATATCCCTCGTGAATGGAATAGAGTGGTGGATTGTCTGGTAAAGTGGGCTTCAGAGAATGTGGGTAGATGGGATATTAATGGTAGGGATGAGTCACCTTTTGAGTAGAGATCATTGATCAGTTGTTACTGGAGGACAAGAGTATGTAGTGTTGATTTGGGCCTTTGGCCTTTTCTCTGTATCTTGGATTTGATTGAATAAATTTTTACCCCTCTTTTTCCAAAAGGTTTGTTTCTATTTTCACATCTCATGTAATAGATGGTTTCCTCCATTAAGTGGTGTTTATTTCTATTAATTATTATTTTTGTTTGTATTTTATTCAATCTACCTATATATTCAGCTACTGTAAAGATTACCACAAAATTAAAATGGATCAGGGTTTTCTTATAATTAATTAATTTCATTCACATTCATTTCTATTAATTAGTATAATTTATCACATTTCAAACATCTTCATTTTGTAGGTTATCTAAAGAATATACCTAGTTTTTATCCACATTATGAGTATTTTCTCTCATACTTTGTACAAAACTACAATGCATCACATAGGCATCTACGGGCCACACTGGAATCTATGGCCAAGACACTCAAAGTTAGACATAAGACTCTTTATTATATTATCTCTCCATTTGTCAAACTATAATATTATTTATCTTATCTAGCTAATAATATATTCCACCAGTCAGAGATAGCTAAATGTATGTTGTGAGCCTGGTTCTCAAGGGAATACAATTTTCCTTTTGAAAGGTTATATTTGCATAATTTGCAACATTCTATTTTAAGAGAAGTTTGACATTTTTTGGTGGGAATCTTGAGGCATGCTTTCGTTCATCTCAATTCTTCAACGATATTTTAGAATGGTATTAGTAGACCCCTAGAATGAACATCTTCTTCTAGGGTATTTGGGATGTTGGGTCCTATTTTATTATCAGGCAATTATGGTTACAAGACAATGACATGAGTTCTTAGGATCAAAATATATTACTACAGAAAGTGTGGGTGCAAGATATTCACATGGTATACGAAAATTTGATGGAAAATTATGATATTTGTGTCTATATAGACCTTGAGGACTTGTACATAGTTTAGAACTGAAATATCTTTTCTTTTGTTTGAAAAGATTTCTTATCTAGGATAGAAAAAGTTAGATGCTAACATGCTTAAAAGAAGGATCAATGGGAATTTAAGTGGTATATATCACCTTAGGGGGATTCAAAGATCAATACCAATGAGTCTTCTAAAAGAAATCTTGGACATGAAAGAATTGGCACAGTTGGTAGGGATAGTTTTAGAAATATGATTTTTTTCTTTGTACACTAGGGAAAATAGACTAACAACTTCATGGATCTTCTTTCTATTTTCTTAGCACTTAAAAGAGGATTTTCTCTTTTATAGAGAAGGATTACTTGCAATTTTGATTCAAAAGTTGTTATGCATATGTTGCAAAACTATAATCTAGCGAAGATTCCAATTGACTAAGACATTGGTGTGAAGATATATTCATACAATGAGAGATTTCTTGAAATTGGTCTTTTGTTCTCTCCCTTAGAAATAAAATAAAATTGTAGATTATTTATCCAAGTGGGCCTTTCAATGGATGAATTGTTGGAATATTCAACATTAAAATCAATTGCATCAAGTGTCTGTCAAAGAGTTTGAGAAGATTACTATGGAATATATGGTGACCTATGTGTGATCTATTTGGGGTGACCCCAAGGTTGCTATTTTAAATTAAGATACCCTTTTGAACTTGGTCTCCCTTTATTGTTCTCTATTATTTTTATTCAAAAATTTTGATAACTCTTTTAAAAAAAGGATGTGATATTATTTTTGCATTTATTGGAAGCTCTATAAATTCAACAACCATTAATTTTACAATATATCACATTGTGTAACACATTGAAGGATACATATTTCTTGATAATATTTTCTTATTGTATATTAGCACTGCTTATCTTTTTTAGTAGTTTTCTATTGTTCTTTATTCTCATTCATTTTTTTGAGTGTTACTAGATATAATGTATGTCAATATTCTTAAGATAAAATAACATAATATCACAATAAATTTAAACTTAATTTAAATTAATGCATGTTAGTTAAATTAGGTGTTAAATTGTGTCTCACACATAGATATACCAGGAGGAATAAAATGAGATCTAAGAAAAGAATATGTTGGAATATCCTAAGATCTAAGAAAATAATATGTTGTATAATTTTCCTTCTCTAAAATTATAATTATTTTAATATTTTTATTTTATTTCTAAGTAATTTTTATATTTGATCATGTACCATAATTTTTCAAGAATTTAACACCAAAAAAATTTGAAACTTGAAAAGATAATAGTTTTTTTAACTTTCTTAAAATTTAAACTTTAAATACTTCCATAAAACAAAGTTATGCTGCAAGGTGAATTTTTTTGGGAGGTTTAGAATTACAAATGTAATTAGTGGAGGTAAGATAGAACAAAAGAGAATATGATTAATAGTTCACTTCATATTTTACTATATATTGTTTTGCACTTGATATTTTCCATATCCTTTGTTATAGTAAAGAGAAGCATTTAGGTTTTTGTAAGAAGCACTTTATACAAAGATATACATCGAGTCAATTATAACACTAACCAACGTTAAGTCAATTAAATAATTTACATTAATTTTATTAAATTTTATAACTGTAAAAGTAATAGCGAGATTTTTCTTTTTTTGAAAATTGTCTTAATTGTTTTCTTCTTCTTCTTTTTATATAGATTGGTTACTTGTCTTCTATCTCATGCTTATTACAAAAAATTAAAAAAAATATAGAAGCTTTCAAAATCTAAATAACACATACAATTTCTTTGTTAATAATTACAAATATAAGATTATTCAATTCGTCAAAAATATGAATAATTTATTTATATTTTTTTAACTACTGATTTTTCTTTGATATCAATAAAATACATGTCAAAATAATATATCAACATGAATTTGAATATATTATTTTTAGACAAATAATTTAAATATTATAATATAACTAATAAATTTAATCACAGTTATCAAATCTAATAGCATACACAAATTTTTAGACTCTTAAAGGTCCCATGATTTTTTTTGGAGTATTTTATTTTAATTAATTTGACATATTATTCATTTTTTCTTATGAACATAATAAGATTTCTCTTTGTGTTGTAGTTCAATGTATGAGAATTTTCCTTATTATTTGTAGGGCCCCAAATGCATGAATGCAATGGACAATATAATTACTCGGTTGGAATAAAGTATACTATAATGACCATGTTTCCAATCAACAAAATATATTTTAGTGTTGTCATTGATATACATCATCCACATACATAAAGTATAGAGATGCCTTTACCTTTTTTATTTGGCTTTAAAATATCATTGTAAAAAACACGCTAGATATTTATCAAAAGTGAAACTCAATTAGATTTCTCTCTTAATTTTTTTTAATGAAAAACACTAAAAGAAACAATCTTTGTTGAATTTGTAGTCATATTTTTTAGTTATTAATACAAATTCCTCACAAAGTATTGGGTAATGTTGATGCTCAACAAGAAATACAAGTAGAGGAAAGGCTAGGGTCTTGGTACCTTTCTCTAGTTTTTGATGCTATTAGTGGCCCATGTGGCCTTGTTTTAAACTCTATTTAAGATTTGGGATTATTATCACTTCATAGGGACTTTACTTAGTGAATTTGAATCATAACATGTGCCCTTGTAATATACTAAAGTATCCTTCTATTTTCAAAGAATAATGTCCCAAACTCCTTTCACGCCCCTCCAATATCCTTTCCATAGCCCCCACACCCATTTTCATATATAAAACCCCACCCCAACCAATAAATCCCCCTTGTTTAGGCAATATTTCCCTATGCCACCTTCGCCATCCCCCTTTTTATGTCCATCTTAAACCCCATAACCCATGTAATATTGTATTTCCTTTTTAGCAAAGTCCTAGGTTATCTCTTATAGTATTAGTTTCTATGGTTTCTAGTATGGCCCTAGGCGACACTATTTAATGAATTTAAATGCTATGTTGATCTACATAATAGACATTTTTAGTGTTAGTAGTAGATACCCAGACCAAAGATAATAGTTACTTTTTGTTTGTTAAGTTCCTTCAACTCATTTTGATATATTGTTCATATGTTGGAAATGTTAATAGATGCTTGCTAGAAAGTTAGATTCAAGGCACAACACCCTAGTTTTATTGCTTTAAACATAAAAAATAATAATAAATAAAGATTAACTAAATAAAATATCCTATTAAATACCTGTGTATTTATTCTCAATTAATAAACTACTATTCAATTTCACTAATATATCATTTATATCTTCAATATTTAGATAATATTTTAATAATGTATTTATCTCAATTATATTAAAGTTCAATGTTTTTAATTTATTTTTTAAATGTATTATTTTATGTGAATTTACATTTCATTTGGCATATGGGTGTAACACTTGTATTCGTCTTAACATGTTTTGGTATCCTTGGTTTCTTAGAGTTGTTTGTAGGTGACATGCATTTTGTTCTCAATTTGTTTTCTATTGCTTTTAATTATTTTACAATCGATATACAAACTATATATGAATGAGAAATTTTACAATATCTCTTAAAATTAAATATAATATAATATAGTCTACCAATGTTGAAATCAAATATTTGAAACATAATTATTAAATATTCTACAAGATTGAAAATAGAAGGCCTAAAACTCTTAGATTTCAACCATTCAAACATGGCATCCAGCAATGTGTGTCACTATAAATATCATGAATAGTCATGATCAGAGGTCACAACGATAACTCCTCCCAATAAGTTTGTCATCACAAACTTAGTACGACAAAAGACAATCTATTACTAGTTGTCGACTCCAAACTAGATTTGACATGACCTGAACAATGTTGGAGCATTTAACATAGGTTTGATCAAAATCCAAATATAATTATTACTTCTTTAACAACTAAGACACAGCCATTACATTACAGTCTCGGTTGTGGTCAGACTCGTACAATCAGAAAGAAGACAGTCAAAAGGGCACTTCTATTCTACTCTATCCGGACTGCTGCTATTTGTATTTGATACCAAGTTGTGTTTTAGACAAACAGCAAGTGGTTTTGGGGAACCATAAAGAAAAGGTTTGCATACTAAGCAATTCTCCTCCTGAAATTCTTCTCCTGAGACAAAGAGAGACTAAGCAATTGTTCCTTGTGCAGGAGAAAGGAACTTAAGATAGAAGAAGATTCTGTTGGACCATTATTATAAGGTAAGTAACTGAGTTCTTATTATATATTAAAGTTTCTCTTTCTTTTCTTGTGTTTTAAAGTTTGGGATTTCAGATTATTATTTATTATATTAATGATATCAGAGTTTCACAAATTCATTATAGTATAATTGCTATTATTTCTGATTTCAAATGATGTTTTCTTTATAGTGATATTTTGAGGACATATTTTTGTTGTTTACCTGGTCTAAGATAATGTTTGGACTCCAACATTATCATATCTGCGTTTGAGGGAAATGAATGTTTGGGTATATTTGAGGATAGTGAAAATAACATGTGGTGATTTGATGTTAGATGGGTAGAGGAAAACGTGAGATGAAGAGAATAGAGAATAAAGCAAACAGGCAGGTTACATTTAACAAGAGAAGCAGAGGGTTGCTGAAGAAGGCAGAAGAGTTGAGCATATTATGTGATGCAAGTGTGGCCCTTGTTGTCTCTGGCCCCTCTGGAAAACCCATACAGTACCCCAAAGATTTCAAGTATGTATTGTTTAGAATCATTACTTAAGTTGTAGCTTTCCCAGCATTTCCAGTTTTGGTTTGCTTTTCATACCGAAATCTTAACATGAAGTTTTTTTTGTCCTTTAAAAATGTAGTACTACTCTCATAAGTCATATAAGAGTTTTTGGTTTATTTCATTTATATTATTAGATTCTTACATGTTATCATTAAAGTCCGTTAAACAATGTTAAAAGCATAATCTCTGTATATAATTTTTTTTTTTTTTTTTTTTTTCAATTCTTTCTAGTATAATTTCTCTAGATTCTAGATTTCATTCAGAGTTGTAACAAATCATTTGGATAGCAGTTCATCATTCTTTATTTGTTGTATGGCATTTAATATTTATTTATTAAAGTGTGTTTACTTTTAATAAAATTAATATTTTGCAATATTTTATATGGTTATAATATATAAACCATTATGATTATGTGATCACGATGATTCATAAATTATTATTCTCACACCTTTACACTTTGAAAGGGACAGATTTGTATAATTTTAATTAATTCTTCATAAACTTTATAAATAATTAAGTGTTGACTATTTGTGGTTACATCATCTTCTTAAATATTGAGAGTTGTACTTGGTTGAGACGAGAAAATATCTTATCAATAGTACATGGATTGTGAAACAACTATATCAATAATTGAGAGCATTTGCTAAATTGATATAAACAAGTGCTCGACCACTAGATTATTTATAATGTCAAAATTTGATCTTATCATCAATAGTTATTGACATTTTTTTTCATGCTAGCTTTCAAGTTTGAAAAAGTTATATATTCTTTTAGTCAATATTTATATTTTTCACTTATAAATATGTTGGTGTGTGTGTGTGTGTGTGTGTGTGTGTGTGTGTTACCAATTAAAATGTACGCATCAATAAAAAAAAATTTCAATACAAACTTATACTAACTTATAAATAAAGAGTACATAAATTGAAGAAATTCTTAATGGTGCTTGGGAGGAATCATCAACTCTCTCCCATCTCAGGGTTAACCCAAAACCAAAATCATCAAAAGGATTCTGCCTTGGTCAATAGTAAAAACAAAAACAAAGCACTTAAGGCTAGCCAACGAGGGACTCCTCATGCTATAATAGTAGTATTTGAGGGCAGTGGATGATGAAAATTATGATTAAAATATCCCAATACATGGATCTGAGAGGGTTCTAGATCCAGAAGTGTCAACCACTAGCAACATTTTCTTCAACCTCCTTCTCTTTATCACATTGAGGAAAAATGGATAATGAGAGCTTCTAAGGGAAATCCTTAGTTGAAGTCCAACCACTTGGTTCACCAACTTGCCAACCCAAAGTAGAAGATGGTGGCCAAGTAGGTGTTGGGAAAGTGTTAGGTTGAATACGAGAGAATTTGTAGCCATTTTGTGTGTTGAATGCACATGTTGAGTAGTGTCAAGGAGGAGTGGGCTATCAAGGAGGTGTGGAGCAATAATTTCTTTGCCTACTTGAATCATTGTATCCCCAATGCCTTCCTTAGGAATGTGGAAGGGTGCTAGAAGAAGATCCATATAGATGAACATGAGCTGTAATATAGGGAGAATTGCCCCAATGTTGTTGAAGCCCCTACAAATGAGCCTTCATAAGGAAAACATTATCTACTTGAACCTAAATTTGTAAGAGAATATTTTTACAGATACATGGCTTAGACAAAATGGACACATTAGTGTGGATAATAGTATTTGAGATATTTTTTGAATTCATTTCCTTCCATATTTGAAATGGAATTATCATTCTTAAAGTGTTCCAAACATGGAGGAATTGAAAGGGAAGAGAAATGCAATCTCCAAGCAAAATATTTGGTCAATAAAACATGATTAGATTGAAAGGGCTAAAAAGGTTATGAATATAGATCTAATAATTTTCAGCTCTTGTAAAAGACAAAAGCGGTGGACAAAGTTTAAAGTTGATTGCAAAAAGGGCTATGGGGGTTGATAAAACACCATTAATGCCAATCAAGCACCCAACAATAAGACTTCCAACAGTAAAAACTAATTAAATTTTATGAGTAATTTTAGGTTCTTTAATGCTAGATTAAATCATGTATTAAACCATTGCCTCCATTGATAATTCAATGAGGGAACATGCCATTTTTGGTTCAACACCTCCACCATAGAAATATTGTGCGAAAGACAAATGTATCCTTGTTGAGATAAGTATCTGTCAAATTTAGTATTTGGATACCATCATTGATCCTTCTAGCATTGTGTTTGAGAGGTGATGAAAATATTATATAGTAATTCTAGTAGCTAGTTCGATAGGAAAGCAATTCAAATATCTCCCTGTCATGACCTGCCATGACTAGAAAGATCATATTATGCATGACCATTCTCCCAAGTGTAAGTTGGCATAGTTTCTCAATAGAAAAGATCTTGAAGAGTTAAAAAACATTGCTAATGAAACTCTAAAGCTTGAAGGCTTGGAAGTTTGGTTAGCATAAATTCTTGCACACAAATGAGGGTAGACCACTATAGGCTTTGGTAATTAAAAGAGAGTCTACTACAAAAGGATGAAACATTTCATTGTAACCAAGGTCATGCAACCTATCAAACTTGCCAAATAATTTTGACAAAAAATGTGGCTTGAACCTAAACAATTATTTTATGAGAAAAGTATTTTGAAGTAGCAAATATCTTCATGTTGTATGGTGAATAGGATGTTTAGACACAATTCAATGGAAAATAAAAACTTTCTATATGTTTTTATTGGAGAGGCTACAAACAATCTATTTAACACAAATATCTTGACCTTGCATTTAGCTATAAATAAGACATGTGCCTTCAGAATGCTAAGAAAGACAACAATAGTCCTAGTCTAGATGATGAAATTGTTTGCAATTTGGCTAAGAGGAGAATATAAAGATACTATGTGGTTCTCCTTTATAGAAAAATATATACTATATTTAATGAAAAAACCTTGGAGTTATGTTTCGAGGAAGATAACTTAGAAACTTTTCTAAGTGTCATGAAGGATAACTATCAGCGGAGATAAATTTTTTATTAGCAAGCTTCACAGAGATCTAATTGGCATGTGCACACTTGAGGGAGGATAGTATAGAGTATGTCGATTCCATATTGGAGAGAACAAGTCATGATGAGTTGTACATATAGAGATATTAACAATTTAATTGTTACAGTTATGTATAGACAAAATATGATAGAGTTGAGAAGAATGATTAATTGTGTTAAGGAATTATTTTGGATTGCTAAAATAATTACTTAAATTTATGGGATGATATCCAATATGTTAACCCTAAGTTAGAAAATTTCAATTTTGTATTTTGGGACATGTGTGAAGACTTGAAAACCAAAGGCAAAAATAATTGGGTATAAAGGAAAGAGTTTTGGATGTGAATATTTGTGTTGTTAATGTGATGACTATGTCATTAAATTGTGATGCAAATTTTATGAAAGAGTAGAGAAAAGGAAGTATATGCAAATTTCTGTAACAAGAGCTAACAAGAATAAATTAGATATTGAAGATATAAGCTATGTGAAGAGGTTTTTGTATCTATACGTCTTGGGTACTAAATATATCATTGTATATGCACATTTTACAAGTGGGCTCATCTTGACACTCTTGTAATTTTCATACAAACTCCTAATAGGGTTGAGGCTTCTAACAAGGCCTAGTCCTCTAACAAGGACATATACACTATACAGATGTAATAGACTCCTAACGTGGTCAATATCTTTCACAAGATACTTTTTATTAGTGGATCATTTTGTGGGTATCATCCCCACTAGGGGTTTCCCTTGGCCAGGGTCTCCCTAGTTCACAATTAATGGTGATATGAGTTGCATTGTGTTATTGTTATGTTTAATTTTTAGTTTAATAATATGTGCATATTTTAAGATTGTTAAAGATATTCATAGTTGAGATTTTTTTCAAAAGACTAATTCACCCTCCCCTCTTAGTATTCTTATTTTTAACAATTAGTTTTAGAGCCTAGTTACTTAGAGGAGGCCTAACAACTTGTGTAAAATCACTATGGATATGAATCAATTACAAAAGAACTTAGAAGAAAGTCTTGAGGAACTTGATGTAATCATAGAGGAGAGAGAAAATATGGAGAACAAATATAAAGAGGCAAAATATTACATTCAAAAGTTGAAAGATAAGATTGAATTTGTCAAATCCATGAAAGAGTCAAAAGATTAGATCTAGGATAATGATGCAATTTCTAAGATTAAGAAGGAGAACAAGATTCTAAATCATGTGATTGAAATTACCAATCTTTAGATGAGATTGATAGAAGATGAGAAGAAAAGTCAAAAAGATTTGAGATTAGAAAATGCACTTCTCAAATCCAAACTTAAAATGGTGACATTATTATAATGATTTCAAATAATAGAGAGGGGGTGAGTGAATCAGTTATCCTCAGGTCCAGATGTACCGATTCAAATTTTGAACACTTTAAACAACTTAAAAAAACTCAAATACGCACTCTATCTTTATAGCATATCATTAATAGTTTAACATTTTTGTAGTATTCCCGAACAATTTCGATAATGTTCCCAAAAGTTTCAAAGATACTTCTAAATAGTTTCTACTCTGATACCACTATAGTGTTCCTAAATAGTTTTGGTAATGTTCCTAAAAGTTTTAGAGATGCTCCCTAATGGTTTTTGCTCTGATACCACTATAATGTTCTATTCCTAGCAACATTGGGTTGTCTGTGCTACACAACCTTAGTTGCCTGTGCTGCATAGCCTTAGTTGTCCATGCTACACAACCTCAGTTGCCTATGTTGTAGGGGCTCAATTTCCCATGTTGTGTGGCCTTAGTTGCTAGTGCTACATAGCCACAACCCGTGTTGCATGGCCTCAATTGCTTGTGTTGCATGGCTACAGCCCATGCTACTTGGCCTCTACCCATGCTACGCAACCTTAGTTGCCTATGTTGCATGGCCTTAATTGACTTTGATATGCCACCTCAATTGCCCATGTTGTGTGGTCTCAGTTGCCCATGTTGCACAGCCACAACCCATGTTGCGCAGCCTTAGTTGCTTGTGCCGTGTGACCACAACCCTTGCTATGTGGCCACAACCCATGTTGCATGACCACAACTTGTGCCATGTGGTCTTTTTTCTTGTGTTGTATGGCCTCAATTGCCAATATTGTGCAGTAGTCAAGGGGAGGTCATACAATAGTCTAAGGGAGGCCATATAGTAGAGGTAGGACAAGCCATACACAGAATGAAGGTAGAGTCATTTGTATGGTAGGAGGGAGGAAATTGGTCGATGGTGTATGGATAGAGGAAGAATGCCCAATCATGCAACCATAAACTTATATATCCAAATTTGATAGATAAAGCCAAACAAGAATGGAGATTGAACATGAATAATCATTCAATTAATATTTTCCAAAACATGGTGCTCCAATTTGTCAAATCTAAGAAAAGTATTATATACAATGGAACAGGGTGAGGGTTGAATCCCATCAACATTGGACAAGCCAAGTAGGGAAGATCCTTTGCTTCTAAAATGGAGAACAACAGAGAATCCCAACTGGAATTCATAGTACAAAAGAAATAATCCAAATTGCATACCTACAACTACCTACAAGCTGTGATTAAATACCTGTCAGGGAAAACATTTCTAAGGGTGTACAAAGATAGCCAATGACAACACTTACCAATGGACACTAATATAAAATTGGGTCTGAGATATACTAAATCAATCAAAACCATACATACAAATATTATCTTGGGCCACATATTAATTGATTAAAGTGACTAATTAAAGGTCCTTATATTATTTAAATTCTAGGACTAGTTGTAAGAATTTTCCTTAGGGCAAAATCACCCAAGATCAAGGAACTCAAGCACAAGCATAGAATAGACCAAAGTATGATCAGAATAACAATATCAAAATGAATTGATGTAATGCCATGTACATACAAACTAGGAGTGCCTTTATATAAAGGCCTTTGGAATACTTCTAGAATGTCTAGGAGTTAACACACTAATAAGTCTTACAACAAGCACATGTCCACCAGGAGTGGATTATCCTCCATTAAGCATAGGAGTAAGTGTGATGATGAGAGGATAAGCCTACAAAGGTGTAGCACATAAAATTATGTTGTAGACACCATGTGCTAAAATAAGAGTGCAAATAACTATGTTGTCAACATGACAACTTAGTTAATTATGCATACTCTAGTGTTGTAGACACCATGTGCTCAATTAGAGTTGCTTACTTCTATGTTGTCAAAAAGACAACTCATAGGAGTATGCAAACTCCTAGGTGTCAAACTAATAAATAATAAAATAATGCATTGACTTAAGTAAACTTAAGTAAAATGTAAATAGTGAATACTTATTTACATGAACACCCCCCCTTAAGTGCAACTTAGGGGAAAGCACTTAAGCTTACAAAAGCTAGGATGAAAATACAAGACGGGTCCCGATTACTAGGCCATATTAGGTACCCATGTACAAAATGCAATAAAATATTTCATAAAGTAGAGAAAGAGGGAAAAACTAATGGGAAAAACCCTCCCCCAAAAAGAGAGATGAAAATCAAGATGCATGGATGGATGGAGTAATCAAGACCCCCCCATTATGACATACATCAAGTATATACAAAGGAGAAGTATGAGAAGAACACAATCCCAATAGAGGAAAAGGTCCGCCCCCAAAAGAGAGAAGAAGAAAGGAGACAAGGTAGTCTCCCACCCACCCCCAAATGAAGAATGCCAAGCAATGATAGCTGCTTTAATGTAGAAGTTGATCCAAGACTGCTGAATAACATTCCTCCCATTTGCAAGAAACAATATCATAGGTAAAAATGAGATGCTTCCCCAATGTGTAGAAAGAATCCTAATGATGAACAATGTCTTTGAAACCTTCTCAATTGTCCTTGTGTTGATACTGACTATTGCCCCTTCCAATACTATTGAAAAGAACAATGTCAGATTTAGCAAGGATGGATGTAGAAAATATCCCAAAGAACCAACTATCTCCTTAGATGATAAAGAGACCTCCTACAACTACTGTGCATAAGGATCCACAATCATATCAACCTGGAAAGACTAATCATGTAGAGAATGGATAGGAGGGTCAAAGTGAGCCCTTGTAACAAATGAAGAAGTATCTTTTTCATCAAAGAGAAGATGTATATCATCAATGATGTCTCCAATATTTTCTGTGTATGACTCCACACAAAAATTTGAAATATCTATCATGAAGTCATCCCCTGATGCTGGTGCTAGAAGACAAGGTGTACCCATCTATATTGATTTGCATGGACCTATCACTGTAGAAATGCATGCATGTGGAATATGTTGATATTGTGACCTTGTTCCAGATTTTTCAATAGGATCCCACATATATGAATCTATTGAATCACTATCACTTGTGTCACTATCAGTTTCCACAATGTATGTAGCATGGAGAGGATTAGAGGATAAGCTAGGTGAACTTTCCTCAAAGTGAACATTCCTCTCTATGAAGATCTCACGAGTCTCAGGATCCATAAGTCTATATGCCTTAACAATGTCTTCATATCTAATGAAAGTACAAGGCCTTGATGGTGGTGCCTTGCATTCCCTAGAATATATGTTTTCCCATACTAGACAACCAAAAACTCTATAGTGTTTTAGAATTGGTTTTCTTTCACACCATGCCTCAAAAAGAGTCTTTCCATCTAAGACATAATGAGGAGAACTATTAAGTATGTGATTGGAACTCCTTATAGCTTTGACTTCAAGTGATGGATCAAGAGACTTGACTTGAATCATGCAACTTGCCATAGACTTAAGAGTTCTAATCCTCATTTCTGCAACACTTGTCTTTTGTGGACTAAATGCTACTAGATTCTGAAGATGAATACCCTCAAGTTCACAAAAGTCTCTAAGTCTTGAGTTCACATATCTAGTTTCATTATCCATACGAAGAACTTTGATGGCTTTCCTTGATTGCTTCTCAACATGACTCTTCAAGGCTAGAAAATTATCAAACACATCATTCTTGTGATCAATAAAGTAGACCCATGTGTAGCATGAAAAGTCATCAATGAAAGTGAGAATATAGCAACCCTTGCTAATTGATGTCATTGCAAAAGGACCTACTAGAACTATGTGAACCAACTCAAGAACAATTGATGCTCTCCAAGACTTCCCTTTGTCATACTGTTCTTCTAGATCCATATACATTGAACAAATTGAACATTCACCTTTAGAAAAGTTGATTGAGGTAGAACTTTGACCATATTTTTTGAGCTAAGTTGATGAAGATAGTAGAAGGCAATATGTCCATACTGCTCATGCTATAATTTTCTTTGTCAATGAGATTGAGTCAACAAGGCATGTGAGGGAGACCTAGGCACAAAGTGGGAGAAAGAATAAAGCCTTTTTCCATGATTGACTTTACCCACTGCAACCAATGAATCATCTTTAAGATTGCACACCATTACTGAATTTGGAAGGAACTCCACTTTATTTCCATTTCCATAGTGAGCGATTTGGTAGATTGAAAAGAGATTAGAGCTAAGGTTGGGAACATAGAGAACTTCTTTGAATTCCCCATTTTCTATCTCCACTTGTGCTTTCCCTTCAAATTCCATTTTTGTATCATCTCCTACAAAGATGTGAGGCACCTTAGACTGCTTCAATAAAGAAAAGTCTCCTTTTGAAGAACCCATATGATATGAGGCACCTGAGTTAAGAATCCATTCCCCTGAAGAACTTGAACCTACCATAAGTGCTTTCCCTCTTCCCTTTGAAGTGGGTGGAGTGGAATCCTTGGAAGCATTTGGCACATTGATTTTGTTCCTCCTTAGTAAGTTTTCCAACTTATCATTTCTCTTAGTCTTGTAATGATGCTCATCATGATTTGGTTTCTTGTAATATGCACAAAATAGTTTGTCCTTCTTGTCATTGTTTCCCTTCTTGTTGGAAGAAGAATTTCCTTGCTATGAGGGGAAGATTGTTGTGTCTTTGATTGTGATTTTTGTTTGCATTGCTTTTAATTACTGTTGGTAGAGATTTTGCCACTTTGATTTGATTGGTT
Organism: Cupressus sempervirens; assembly: GCA_028749045.1. Taxonomy (NCBI): domain Eukaryota; kingdom Viridiplantae; phylum Streptophyta; class Pinopsida; order Cupressales; family Cupressaceae; genus Cupressus; species Cupressus sempervirens. The sequence continues at coordinate 508,525,200 of CM053789.1, read as the reverse complement.
CTCATTAGTAGCCACCAATGCTTTGGTCTTTGATGACTTGAGAATTCCCATATCTATCAACTTGGATTGTTCCAACATCAACATTTTTGCAAATGCATCAAACATAGGCTTAGTGAAGGCACTTCCCATGGTCAACTTGTGAGTGTTGTAACTTGAGACAAAAGATGCATACTCTAAAGGTAGCCTCTTCAAGATGTGATGAATCAATCTATCATCCTTCATGGAATCAATACAATCTTTAAGTAGTGCTCTCAATTCATTGGCTTTGTTGATATAGTCTTGAATTGTGTCAAAATTCTTAGGATCCAAGAGAAGTAGATCATCCTCAATTTGGTATCCATTTTCCTCATCCACCTTACCATACAACCCTTCAAGTTTGTCCCAAGCACCCTTGGCATCCTTAAAGTTGGAAATGTGGAAGAAGAGATCTTTGTGAACACAACTCCGAATAATTCCTAAGCCTAATTGTCTTTGATTTGCCAATCAACTAGTGTTGTAGCATCAGTGGGTTTGGTAATTGTACCATCGACATGTAGATTTAAACCTTTTTCCATTAATCTACTCCATACAATATCTTTCCATGTAGTATAATTATGTGAAGTTAGAAGTGGAGTTTTAGGTGAACCCATGATGTAGAAAAGTAAAAAAGAGCACAAAAGAGAGACACAAGAACTCAAGAGACACCCCCTATTCACTCAATCAAAAGACCCCCCCAAAAATGATGCTTTTGGCACTTTATATGTAGTGCATTTACAATAGGCCACTTGTCAAAATGAACAAAGTGGACTTCTGATTTTTCCATTTACAACTACCTTTTGAGGTTCAAATCTGGTATTAAGCACTATAGCTAAAATGTACAACAATTTTGAAGTGTAATCAAAGCATTACAATGCAAAAAAGGACCTAATTCTAAAAGTGATATTTTTGCCCATACAACCCTATAATTTGATTACAGATCTAGAAAGTGGACAAAAAATTAAGCACTTTCAAAAAAATGGAACCTATTTTGGAGTCTAGATGAGCTCATACAGAGCATTTAAAGTTGCAAAATGTAGGATTAGATAGGTACAATTGCCAAAAAATGCATTTTCTCACAAATTTGTGCACCAAAATGAGAAAAGAATAGCACCACTAAAAAGCTCAAGAAATTCTACCCAAAATAAAAAAGAATTGCACCTGATTTGAAGTCTGGATGACTAAGTTATGACCTCCCTAAGTCAGACTGTTAAATCAAAACTGCATCTAAAGAGGGGTCTAGGTAGAAAACTGAGGTTAAATTTGATGGTCAAATGAAAATCACAGTAGTTCAATTTTTCTTGGAAATGACAGTCAGATGACCATTAAATTTAGCATAGTAAAATACTTATGTCAGTGAAAAAGGCCCCTGGTTGACGTGGCAGGTGATGTCAGTGATGACATCAACAATTGTACAAAATTTGATGTGTTAGGTACAATCGAGTGAGGTGGTAGGCTATGTGGTGGTACATGTGGAGCTAATTTGTCCTGTATGGTGCTGATGTAATGATGATGTGTCACCTAAGCTAGTCATCTACATGGCAAGGGGAGCTAACTGTATAGTTGTTGACATGGCGCTGACTATGGATTGTGTATGGTAGATAATTGGTTAGGACACTGTTGACTAGGCTTGATCGTATAGATAGCATGATAGAGTGTGACTATGACATATTTCTCTCAGTGAGTTGGCACTGAGTTGGCTAGAGGTACATGTGTGAAGGGGTTCAATGTGTGCCGCATGGTGGCATCAAAGCTAGGCTAGATGTTGGCGTGGTCACTAGAAATGCATAACACCGATAACATAGTATAAAATCCTGGTGAAAGGTATGTTTAATCCCACATGCAGTAGGTAAACACCTCGATGGGTGTATAAATGAAAAATCTCATGGGGGTAAACCAAAAAAAAGCACCTAGATTATGGTTGTCACTCACTAGAATATGGAACACTGGAATGGTTTGTGGTTACTGATAAAATATGTTGAAGCTTGCTGGTGTGGTTGCAGGTGTGTGGTAACCGCCAAAGTAAATGGAATATTTTGATGTGACAGTGAATATTTCCTGTGGGGTCCAGGGTTTCACTACCCAGTTCTTGCAAAAAAAATTCTCTACAAGTCTAGTAGGCTAAAAAAAATTCCAAAAATTTGCAAGAAAATGGTAGAAAAATTCTAACAAAAATAGCAAAGAAAATAAATACTAATCTAAAAATAAATTCACAAATCTAAAAAATGGTCATATTGAATTTGTAAATTGGGCCTTCGAGTGCCGATTTTCAAAATATATTTGCCTCAAATTAGATTATGACCTAGGGAAGGCAAATTTATAGTCAAATTTCACCAAATCAACATTCCAGATGCAATGGCAAGGTCTTCTTTGGCTCTAGACACTCTTAATGACTGTGATACTCTAGATCTGAGTCGAAGTCCTCAGAGAGATGAGGCAATAAGATGGTCTCCAATGGTTGTGTGAAGAGAAAATCCCTCATCTTTGATACCATGTAAGAATTTTCCTTAGGGAAAAATCACCCAAGATGAAGGAACTCAAGTACAAGCACAAAATAGACCAAAGTATAATCAGAATAACAATATCAAAATGAATTGATGTAATGTCATGTACATACACAATAGGAGTGCCTATATATAAAGGCCTTTAAAATGCTTCTAGAATGTCTAGGAGTTAGCACACTGATAAGTCTTACAACAAGCAGAGGTCCACTAGGAGTGGATTATCCTGCATTAAGCACAAGAGTAAGTGTGATGATGAGAGGATAAGCCTACAAAGGTGTAGCAAGTAAAGTTATGTTGTTGACACCATCTGCTAAAATAAGAGTGCAAATAACTATGTTGTCAACATGACATCTTAGTTAATTATGCATACTCTAGCGTTGTAGACACCATGTGTTGAATTAGAGTTTCTTACTTCTATGTTGTCAACATGAGAACTCATAAGAGTATGCAAACTCCTAGGTGTCAAAGTAATAACTAATAAAATAATGCATTGACCTAAGTAAAGTGTAAATAGTGAATACTTATTTACACCAACAGTAGTTAATTAATTAGATTAATTAAAAAAATTACATTAAAAATTTGGGACATGATAGTTTCATGCAATATCTTAACTCTTTGTCTCTATATGTGTTGACTTAAAGTAATTAAACTACTATAAAATATGGTATACAAAAAAATAACATCCACACATAAAAATAACACATGTGACAAAGGATTTAATGCAGAAATCCAATTTGGGAGAAACCACCAATTAACATGCTATTAAATTTTCACTCTTCTAACTTGTGAGATTTGTTAAGAGCCAACCTTGTTAAAGGTTATACACTACACTATTAAATGTAACCTTGTTAAATGATAAATTATCCTATTAGGAGTGGCCTTTCTAGAGGACTTTAGAATATTCCATTAGAATGTCACCTTCATTTAAAGGATTTCCAAAATGATTGTTAGGTCAAACTTGATTAATAGATTTTGGATTTATACAATGTTTATAGTGTAATAGTAAGTTTGATCCATAAAGGATAACTCACGTTATAATTTCAGATCTCCATTCACCCATCTATTAGTTCATTGACTTGCCTTCATTCACATCTCCATCACTAATCTTGTTGCCACCTTCTCAAGAAATCACACTTCAAAAACTCTTCACACTTCATCTTTATTGTTCTCCTCTTCACAACTTCTCCCTAAGATTTCCAATCAACAAGAAATCAACCTTTCAACTTATTCCTTATGCCTCCTCAAATAGGTATTTTGATCTTTTTCCACTTAAACATCACCATTGATGTTAGGGTTAGGTCAATTTCATCAAATCCTTCCATATTTTGGTTTTCCTCCTCCATCTTCTTCTTCTAGAAACTTTTGATTAGATGTTTTCCTTTGATCTTGTAACAAACCTTCCTTGTGCATTAAATATGCCAATTCATTAATTCTTATCTTCTATGTGCTTTGACTAATTCAAAATTCTAACAATTTTGGCCTCAAAATCAAATCATTCTCAAACTATAACTTCTATTGTCACTCAACAATCACTTTGTTCTTCAGCTCAGTCATCACTGTGTAACTCAAAAATCACTATAATATCACTATAATATCTCACTTGGCATCAACATGCTTGCTTGGTCAATACTATGCTCAATGGAAACTATAGTTCTTCATACATTTTCTTGACAATAACTAAGGATCAACTTGAATTGAGTTCCTTAATCCTCAGTTTCAACTCCTTCATTGACCATGTAAGGTTGATACTCTATCACACTTATCATTTTGACTTGTTTCAACTCTTAGCTTTATCCAATTGTCTTGTACACTTCATTTATTGATTAAACAACAAATTATCTTATCGAGGACTAACCTATCAAGTGCTTGTTGTATTTCCATGATACTTAACACATCTCAACTCAACCTTTTTCTAGCTTATCACATGATCTCTTCTTTTCAAATCCTCTTCATCAATCAAATACTATGGCACTCTACACTATTAGTAAATATCTCTATAGTAGGTTTTACACTGTGTCTTATAAACAGATATGACATCAATGATAACATAAAAATTGCTCAAATTTAATTTCTAATAATCTCCCTCTTTGGTAGTGTTGGAAATACCTACACCTCATATACTTATTGTACTAGTTACTATGCGATCCAAAAATCCTCAACACTATACTGTCTACTTCTTTTGTGTTTGGATTCTCTCTTTCTTAGTTTTATTATGATTCTTAATCAATCAATCTTAGGATAATCCCTCTATCATCTTAGTATATACCCTTTTCTGTAGCAACCAGAACATATGTCAACCTCTTTGACAATAATAATTCTCTCTATTTTGATATATCTTCTCAGTAATAATCTCCCTCATACATTCTTGTATGGCAGTTTTTACACTTCTCTCTCTTTGTTTCTAGTAACTTGTATGGTAACTTGATCATCCTCATCTCCCTCTATGACAATAATGCAATAGACATTTACTCATACACACATCATCTTCATGTCACCGCATTGATTGATCTGATAATGTCATCTCTTCATAAACTCCTTGTAGCTTCTTCTACTCATATATTAGTATCTTTAATTTCATTTCTTTAGGTAGCTCCTAAAGTGTGACCTCTTGCATCAATCTATAAGATATTTTGCTCATAAAAATTGATGCAAAGAAACATCTCTTAGTTTTCTTCAGCTAGGGGATCACCCCTAACTTGCTTCTTAGATACTCAAAAGCATCCTTAGGTACTTCCTTAGTGAATTGGTTAGCTAGCTACTCCTTTGTGTTCACATATTCAAGTATTACTTATTTCTCTTATACCATCTCTCTCAAGTAGTGATACTTGATCTCAATATGCTTAATCTTTGTACACATCAAAGGGTTCTTTGATATGTTTATAGCATTTGTGTTATCATAATAAATCATAATAGTTATAGTGATATGTTCCTTCATCCCTTTCAATAATTAATTGATCCATACAATGTTTGAACAATTCATAGCTGCAACAACATATTCAACCTCTTTTGTAGATTGTAAAATACAATTCTTCTTCTTGCTTGCCCATGAAATCAATCTTCTACCCAAGAAGAAAGCTCCTCCACTTGTTCTTTTTCTATTACCAATTTTTCCTACCCAATCAACATCTATACAAACTTTTAGTTCAAATCTATCACTCCTCTTGTACCATAGGCCATGGTCTTCTATTCCTTTCAGGTATCTTAGTATTCTTTATACTTCCATCATATGATTTTTTTCTAGGATTAGCTAAGAATCTAGCAAAAATTCTAATAGCTAATGCAATTTTAGTTCTACTAGTACAATATATTGTAGTTTCTCAATCATAGACATGTACAATGTTTAATCCACCTTAGTATAATCATCATTCTTTGATAATTTGTGTCCAATCACCATCGATGTTCCAACTAGTCTTGATTCTTCCATACCAAAAGTCTTCAAGATTTCTTTGATATACTTTTATTGAGTGATGAAAATACCTTTATTCATCTAATAGAATTGCAAGAAAAAAAAGAATTTAATCTCTTCAAACATTGAGATTTCAAACTCCTTTTTCATTTGATCAGAAAATGACTTGGTAAAATAATCCTCTCCTCTAAATATGATGTCATCACTACAAGTTGAGCTAGAAATATCCTTTTTTCAACTATCCTTTTTTCAACTTCACTTATTAGATATTAATTATTACTGTCATTGGTTCTTTCAAAACCAATCTTCACCAAGTAATTGAGTAATCTTTTATACCATGTTCTAGGGGCTTTCTTTAAACCACATAAATCTTTGTGTAATTTACATACCATATTTCTTTTGTTTGGATCAACAAATCCTTAAGGTTGTTCAATGTAGACTTCTTGCTCTAGAATTTCATTCAAAAATTTAGATTATATAGCCATTTGGTACACTTTTAATCCTTTATAAGAAATACATGCAAGAAAAGTTCTCATTCCTTCTAAACTTGCAACTATGGAAAATGTTTGTCCATATTCAACCCCTTCCTCTTGTGCATATCTTTTACAAACCAATCTTTCCTTTTTCCTTGTGACTTCACCTTTCTCATTCACCTTGTTTCTAAACACCCACTTAGTTCAAATCACATTTTTATCTTTAGGTCTTGGTACCAATGTCCATGTTTAATTTTTCTCAAATAGTTTATTTTCCCCAGTCATTTACTTCATCCAATCTTCACTCTCAAAAGAATCTTTAAAAAATTTAGGCTCAAACTCACATAATAAAAATGTGTCATTCTTTAGTCTTCTTGTCATGAATCTTGAATCTTTATCACCAATAATTTGTTCTGGTGCATGATGTCTTCTTACATTCTTTTCCAACATAGGTTTAGATCCTAGTTCCTCTTGCCATTATTCACTAGATTCTCCATGTTCAGTATCTTCTTTTATCTTTGACTATACATCAGCTTCCTTTGTCTGGTGTTTGGTAGTTACCATTTGTGACTTGGCTCCTACAGCAAGATGGTCAATAGACTGTTGATGCTTGACAGAGCTCTTCTATAGAACTTCGATAGTGTCTAGCTTTTAATTCTTGATAGCCACCTTTTCTAGTTTAGGTAAGGTGCTAGGTTCACCTTCATAGACATATACACATATTCTATAATCTTTAGGTTCTTTCTTTCATTCTTCTTCATTTTTCTCTTCAAATTCATCAACTCTAACATTTTCACTTTCCACAATTTTCTTGGTGTTAGACTTCATACACTTATAAGCTTTTCTCTTAGTGGAATAACCCAGGAATATGGCTTCATCACTTTCAAAATCAAGTTTACCTTTTCTTGCATCTTTCAATACATAACATTTTATTCAAAAGACTTTAAAATAATTCACATTTGGTGCATATCCATATCAGAGTTCAAAAGGTGTTTTGGTTGTTAATTTCTTCAGTTTAACTTAGTTCAAAGTATAGACTATAGTGGTTACAACCTCTCTCTAGTACTTACATGAAACATCATTTTCCATCATCATTATTCTTGCACAATCCATAATAGATCTATTCCTTCACTCAACTATACTATTCTAAGGTGGTCCCCTTGGTGCACTAATTTTCTCCTTTATTCCTTTTTCATTCCAAAATAGGTTGAACTCATCTGAAATGAATTCACCGACTCTTTCTTATCTCAAACATTTTACACTCTTTCCTATTTCTTTCTCAAATCTATAAAGATACCACTTAAACATTTGAAATGCATCAAATTTTTTCTTAAGAAACATCAGAGTCATCAATCTTCAAAAGTCAACAAAAAAAACAAAATATATATCACCATAATGGCTCTATACTCCAATAGAACCACATAAGTCAGTATTAACCAAATCAAAAATTTCATTAGAAGAATATGTCTTTCTCTTTAAACTAGACTTTTCCATTTGAACCATTTAACATTGTTAGCACATAACTTTATGAGGATTTCTTAGTATTGGTAACCCTTAAAATCTTTTCATTTTACTTATTCTTATCAAATTATAAAAGTCCACATGACATAGCCTCTTATACCATAACCAAACATATTCACACTATACAAATACACTAGAATCTTTAGATAGGTCTAGATAGAACAAATTACCTCTTGTTTTCTCTCCACTTCCAACTAGTTCACTAGTAGCATGATAGGACTTGTCCTTCTTGTTCTAGAAATCAACATGATAACTTGATTTTATCAACTACTCTATTCAAAAAGTTATATTTCAAACCATCAACCCAATATGCATTGTCACACTTGATCCTTTCATTCAGTTTAACTAATCCTTTGCCTTTCACAGAACATGGTGCATCATTACCAAACTTAACACTTCTTTTATTATAATATTCTAGCTTATCAAACTTACTTGTATTACCAATCATATGATATGATAAACCCACACTATCAATTATCCATCCATCATTCTTACTCGTGTGAGATCAATACAATTTTCTCATCCTCGTGAGAAACATCTTTCATTGCAACATAAACAACTTATTCATCATTTTCATCACAATTAATATGAGATCCATGCTCTTCATCAATGTAGCAAGATTTCTTACATTTGTCTTTGGTTCTTCTACCATCTCTCCTTCCTTTGTACTTGAAATCTTTCCTCCCATATTTGTCATCTCTATCACAAAATCTAGTTGGAATATGACAAACTTTATTACATGTAAAACAAACAATAGGAAGTCTTCTTTCCAATAATACTTCAAGTTGGTCATGGTCATCATCAGATCCACTATCACTTTCAATATATTTTCTTGCCTTCTTTGTCTTAGATCCCTCAAGGGTTAGTTGGGATTTGAATGAAGATGAAATATTAGCAGGGGAGTAATTATCCAAATTTAATAGTTCAAATGAAGTAATTCTACCAATCAGACTATCTTGGGTAGACCATTACTAGACACACATCTTATTTCTTTAATTGTAGATACTTTGTTGCATAGATAGGGAGTAAAGTTATCAATACCTTACTTGTCATATTCTCATCAATTATATTTCCTTCTACTCCTCTGATAGCATTCAATACTTCTTTGATTTAGTTACAATAATATACAATATTCTTATCTTCATTCTCATGTCATCAGACTTTCCTCTTAATCTTTATGCCTTAGCTCTTCACACATTCTTGTCTCCACCATGTATTTTTTCCAACACGTCCCACATTTTCTTAGCAGTATTGCATTCCTTCACATCATAAAATTCTACATAACCAAGGGATGATGAAAGTTTAATCATCATTTGATTGTGTTCCTTCTTTTATTTCATTTGTTCAACTTTCATAAGTCTAGGAACCTCAATGTAATAATTTTCCAAGTAATAGGACACAACATCTCATATTCTAGATAAGTGTAATCTCATCAGCCTTTGCCTTGCTAGGAAGTTCTCTTTGTTTACCTTAGGTATCTCTCTCTTGTACATCTTGATCTTTGGCTTGAGTCACTTCAAACTTTCTTGACAATCACTAGAGCTCTAATACCAATTGTCATAATGATTTAGAATGACTAAGAAGGGGTGGGGAGGTGGGGGGGAGTCAATCATCCTCAGTTCTAGATGCATTGATTAAAATTTTAAACACTTCAAATAACTTAAACAAACTCATATACCCATGCAATATCTATAACATATCATCAACAATTTAACATTTCATATAATATCTTAACCCTTTATCTCTATATGTATTGATTTCTAGTAGAAAAACTACTATAAAATAAAGCATGCCAAAAAATAACATCCACACATGAAAATAAAACTTTTAACACTAAGATATTATGTGGAAACCCAATTTGGAAAAAATTACCAAGTAACATGCTACCAACCTTTCACTCTTTTGAAATGATCTCTATTAAGAGACAACCCCATTAAAGGTTATACAACATAAAATCAAATGTGAACTTTTTAAAGGATTTAATCACCTAGTTAGGAGTGGCCTTGGTAGAGGACTTCAGCACATTTTATTAGAATGTCACCTTCATTAAAGGATCTACAAAATGACTATTTGGTCAACCTTGATTAAAGGATTTTGGACTAATACAATGGTTAAAATGTAAGAGTAGGTTTGATCTATAAAGTAAAACTCACTTTTCAAATTTAGATACCTCCTCAAGCAATTACAATACACAAACTCTTCATACTTCACCTCTATTATTCTCCTCTTCAAAGCTTCTCCTTAAAATTACCAATCAACAACAAACCAAACTTCCAAATTATTCCTTGTGCCTCCTTAAATAGGTAATTTAAATATTTTTCCACTTAAACATCACCATTGATCTTAGGATTAGGTCAAGTCATCGAATCCTTCCATCTTTTTGTTCTCCTTCTTTTGGAATTTTCTTATCAAATATTTGCCTTTGATCTCTTGGAAATATTATGATAGGCTAAGTTATTGAGAGGGGAGGGGTGAATTGGTAACCTATAAAACTTAATCCTTAATTAGAAATTAATCCTTCATGTGTATTCTGATCTAATTACATGTATGAGAAACTAAAAAACATTAAAGCATTCTTAACACTTTTGACACACAATTTAGTGACCCAAAAACCTTCCAAACAGAAAGTAAAACTAGGGTGGGGATGATACCCAAAATCTTTAGTACTATAGTATAAAGTTTTCCTATTAAGGCTTACAATGATCACTTCTAATGATATACCTTGTTAGGAGCAATAAGGACTACTAGGTCCACCTTGCAAAAGGATTTACAAACATAGAATGAAGTATGCACTTAGTAAAGAGATTTACATAAGACTATGCACTTAGTAAAGAGATTTACATAAGACTATGCACTTAGTAAAGAGATTTACATAAGACTATGCACTTAGTAAAGATATTTGCATAAGACTATTAGGTCTACCTTGTGAAAGGATTTGACTAGTGATCCACCTGTTAGGATGAAATAGTAGCTGATCTTTGATCTACAACTTGGTTTGTTGAATGAGATTCCTTTGAGTGTAGTAATCACCTTGCTATGATAGATAGATCTTTGCTACTCCTTATACTATTGTAGCCTTTGTAATTTTCTCTTCTTCTTTTCTCTACTTATTACATTACTTCCATACCATACATTGGATGTAATACAATACATTACATATATACCAATCCAAATTACAAATTACAAAGTCAGCCACAATACAAGTTTATAAAAAAAACACAAAGTTGGCCCAAATGAAGAAACTCATGTTCTGAAGATTAGCTTGGTGAGGTTCTAATACTCGACATCCATTATCAATGCTCAACATTGTCATGCACTTGGTAGATGTAGAAGCTCGATCCATACTGATCTCTTCCAAGTAGTCTTGAACTTGGTCTACACTAGTGACTTGGTGAATACTATGAAACTTAGCATATAAATTGAATCACTTGATTCACACTGCATAGGTTGGTCAATGCTATCACCATGAGCTCTGTATGAATTGAGTCACTGGTTAACACTGAGTGGCTTTGTTAACACTAGACTCACATCACATTAACTATGAACTTGGTAAGCACTGCACAAGTCAGTTTGTATTGAGTAGCTCAACATACACTGAGATGCTTGGGTTACATTTCTAATCAATAACTTGGTGGAAATTGGTCAACGCAAACTGAATATTGTCTCTTGCACTCAGTGGCAACTATAGAACTTGGTAGATACTGAAATGTTCAATTAACACTATTAATCGTACAATATGATCAGTAGATACTTACAATATGAATAAGTGTATGTTACTAATAACAAACATGACTAAGATGTCAGCAATCTTCTCCTTTGGCATTAGTGAGAAAAACACTTATTAGTCAAAACTGAATCCAAAGAGTCCAAGAACACCTTTTATCCATCACCTTGTGTCTTTGACTCAGTCAAGTATACTGTTTTTGAGATTTTTCAAAATTGGTTTTGTAAGAGATGTATCTTTGAATATTTGTACATGCATTATGATAATGCTCCCTCATACAATATACTTTACATCTCTTCACATCTGATATATACATTTTCTCCCCTTTTATGTATACTTCACCTTATATTATATCTTCTCTCCTATACAATATACATCTTCTCCCCCTTCTTGACATTAATGCCAAAGATGTATGCTATAAAGAGTGTACAATAATGCCAAAATGTGACAAGAAATCTGAATGTACCTTCAAAATTAGTGCTATTGTCTTGTACCAATTCTCTTGCAATACCTTGCATGTGTGCAATGCAATTTGTCTACTGATAGTTTTACCATATGATCTGCAATTGAGAAGTTTTTCTCATGGATGAGCATTTTAGCATGTGCAATGTGCTTATGCAATACATCCATGTTTGGAAGAATCATGCCCTATATATTTATCAATGTAGCTCTTATTTTAGTTTCTTCTCTCAGTAATTCCACCGAGATATCAGTCAAGAATCTGATCTTTGTGTAGTGGGTAGTTCTATAACTCTGGTCAAGTTGCAATTGTTGTGCACTTGCCTTCAGATCTTCATCAATTTTTGATAGTTTATCTCTTATTTCCTTGGTAAAAATTGATGTATCACAAAGTTTACTAAATAGTGGAGACACATTGTTACAAGAGGTCTCCAATGAGCCTAGAATAGTAGATAATTCTACTTGATGGATAGCAGTCTGTTGAGAAATAAGTTTCAAAACTTTATTCACAAATTTCTTCTCAGCTCTCTACAACAATTTTTCTTGTCCATTCAAATCTTCATTGTATTTCTAGACTACCTCTACTATCTGATTCAAAATTGGTTGAGAAGTATCAACCTTTGTGTTTAGAGCTTTTATAAGGATATTCTTTGCATCTTCTATTATTTAAAATTCCTTGTTTCTTTCTTCTCTAAGCCTCTATTGCTTAGTTTTCTTTTGAAGAATTTCTCCAAAGACATGCATCTGACTAGGATTGAGATGTGAGATGTCCAAATTAAGAATAAAAATTTCCTCATCAAGATCTATGTTTTATTCCTTCTCTTTGCCTTTACCCAAAAATTTTGTACTCGATTGAGACTTGGTTTCAACTATCTTTGCACTTATCGATTGCATGTCAGGAATGGAAAAAATTGTAGAAATAGTAGGATTAGCTGTAAAAGTAGATGTTGCACTTATTATTGAAATAAAAATTGTAGAAATAACTAGTGTAACCAAAACTAATGTAGAGGGAAGTGTTGTCTACTTGATAGATGAAGTGCTTGTCACTTCTGTCAATGAGGTGTTGAGCTGGATAGGTGCAAGAATTGATTGAGTGTATATACTTATAGTGTTTGAAACAATCAATCTTGCTATAGCATTCTTTGATTTTGATGTTATTAATTTTTTTCTCAAAGAATGAGGAAGTGATGCTATGATTGCTACTGTAATTTTCTTTGGGTCAGTCTCCTCAGTGTCTTGAACATCTCGTAAGTCTTCCTCAATAACTTCCTATCCTTGTTCCTCTTCCAAATCATCTACATTGTCAAAATGTGTAACTTCTTCATCATTAATTTCCTCATCTTTTTCAACATCATCTTCATCCTTTTCACTAACACTAACTACAAAGTCACTCAGTTTGTGAACAAGATAAATGTTCTTCCATGTGTTTGTATCATTCTTCACTACATGTTCAATGTCTTTTAATAGTACAAGACAAGTATTAAATCTCAAAGTGATTTTATCTTCATTCTTCTTCAGAGATTCTTTCACTTCCTCATCACTAAAATTTGGCATGATTTGCCTCATGGTCTGCTCATATATGTCTTTTGTAGTTTTCATGGCATTCTCCCATCTTGGCTTAATCTTCTGCATTAGAACATTCAAAATATGCTGAGCAAGCTAGTCTAGAGATTGCTTCCATTTGTCCATTTTAGATATGATCAAGTCCTCTATTTGCTTCTGCTCCTCTATAGTCCTAGTTTCATACTTTAGTGCCCTGAAGTTTTTAATGCTAGATCTTGACTTTAATTCTTTCATACTTTCCTCAAAAGTAGGTGGAGGCCTTTTGAAGATTACATCTCCTCCTTCTTTATCTAGTTTCTTCCTACATGATCTTCTTGTAACCACAATAGTAGATGGTTTGGCAAGCTTGGTAATATTCACCTTACCTTTCTTCTTCAATGACTCTTCTTCCTCTGATTTCTCTTCATCTTCTATCATCCTCAATATCATCTCCTTTCTCTTTGGTAAAAAAAAGAGTGGATCTAGTTTTTAGTTTGGCAATTCTCTTCTTCCCTTTGTTGACTGCTTGAGGGAGTTTGATTTCCAATTCAATTCTAGCCTTTAACTCATTATAAGTTCCAAAGTATGCAAATTTAGGGTCCACAGGATCATTAATTAGTGCCTCAATTATGTCTTTGGTTTCATCCATATTTACCTAATAACCTAGAGGTTTGACCCATACAATCCTCAGTCTAACTGCCTAAATATATATTTTGTCACTATCCACCATGAAACAAACATCATCATTGTAATCATCAACTAGTTTCTTTGGAATCCCAAATCTTCTATTCATCTTTTCTTTGAATGCATCAAAGTAATTGTCCATAATACTCACATAATTTTCTCCCATTTAAGCTATATATTCATTAATTTGATAAAAAATAGGTACATCCTTCCTCCATACCACTGTACCTTTAGATGGGAAAAAAATTTGTACGTAGAAAAATAGATAGGTTAAAAGTGAACCAAACTTACAAGGATTATTCTTGGAAGTTCTTTTACTCTCCATATTCTTTTTGAACTAGTTCAACATCAACTCAGCAAGATCAAGTGATAGGTTATTCTTGACCACTTTGTATGCTAAATCCACTGCTTTGCATGAAACACTGTTAAGTCTACTCGAACTATAAATCTTGTGAGTGATGACATGTATCCCAAACTTGATTTCCATGCCTATGACATAGCTGATCTTCATTCCCCTTCCATCCCATTCGGCAAGGGTTTTCTTTTCTAACTCAACCTGACTTAGGGTTTTGGTTGTTTTTACTTTTGCCAACATTAGAAGACTAGTGATCCTATGGATCATCTTCTTGGTTATCAAAATAGGTTTTTCCAACCACATCTGACCATTACGCACATGACTAAGAATGAATCTTATCCATTTTATTTGAAAATCTCATGGCATATGTAGAATATGAGTTAAACCTTTTGCTTCAAGATAATGATGTTCCAATTTCAATACACCATTCACACATAACTCCTTCAAATATTCATCCATTACCAATGTCCCAATATCTTGAATAGCACACTTAAAATGCAAATGAATATCATTGATTAATAGTACCTTTAGTGGAATTTGAGATTGATCTCTACTCAGATCTAGGGTTTTTGCAATGACAAGACTCAACTTTAAATTAGGTGTCTTCCACTCCACGCTTCAAACTAACATATCAAATCCTTTCTTTGATTTGCTACTGGTGGATGCCATCTTCATTTGATAGGGTTTTTAATGACGCAAAAAATATTCAATAACTCACTCAAATAACTTCAATACTAGAAAATTACCTTGTACAAATAGCTCTCAAAATTTCATGGTGAGAAATGACTTCTATTTTTCCCTTTTTATCAAATTCTTCTTTTGATCGCCATAAATGCCTAGTATGATTGTTTACTCAAATGAAAAATTGTCATCCACTTTTCTTACATTGAATGCTTGGCAAAGTCATCCATGACTTAGTAACCACACAAAGCTTAGTTACTCCCAACCTTACTCGATAGGGTCTTACATCCTAACCTTGCTTAGTAAGGTCTACATTGCAACCATACTCAATAATGACTAGAATATTTTACTTGGTGATTCCTTTGCATCTTCAATATTGATATGGATCTTTCATTCTATCAGCTAGAACTGATGTGAGATGTCTTCTTTAGAATCCTAGTTCTAGTTCTCCTTTGAGAGATCAAGTGGAGATGCTCGAGTCACCCAATTCTTCAGTGGCATCTTCATTAGTGCTAGGACTTGCATTCTCAATAGATTTTGGAATTCATTTTTGTCTCATCTACTTTCTGATTTTATCAACCTTTACCTTTTTTCATCTTCAATTCTTCTAGTATTCATACAATTGTTAGCAAGATGACCAAGTTCTATACAAATGAAACATCTTATGGTAGTGTCTCTTGTCCTCATGTGATGCTTTACACAATTCATTGCAATATGTCCAAATTCTCCACAGTAATGACATCTGCACCAAGTATTATAGTCCTAACCAAATATAGCTTTCACAATTTCTTCTGCTGGGTTTAATATCTTAGTTTTGCATTCTAAAGATTTGTTCCCATGCTTCTTACATTTGTGACATTTTCCTTCAAATTTTGGTTTCTCCTTGCATTCATTGCTCTATGTTCATGCTGATTTCAATTGGAGCACTTTCCATTGAATTTAGCTTTCCCATTGCTCGAACATTTGTTTGGTGTATGTCTTATCTTACCACAGTGACTACAAGGTCTTTGATTCTTTTGAGCTCCTTTCTTGGATTATTCACCTTCTTCTGTATATCCATTTCCTTCTTTTCCTTCTTTTCTATGATTGCTTTGCTCATTTAATTGATTCATGTTTTTTTGAGATTTCATCATCCTCTCATTGGCTTTCCTTTTAATGTTTAGATTATTCTACAATCTTTCATTCTCTAACCTTAGATTCATTATTTCTTCATTTGTATTGGTGAGCTGATTAATGAAGTCTATTTGCTAAAGGGATAGATGTTGGATTTCATTGTTCTTTCCTTCTATCTCTTCTTTTATCTTGTTTTTCTCTTCCATGACTTCACACAATCTTACTGACTGAATTTCTTGTTCTCTTCTTATTTTCTTACTTCTTCTTGAAGAGTACCATTCTTTTCCAATAGTTGTTTGATCACTTCATCAACTTCATTTGAATTTCTTGAATGGATGTCTTCAATTCTTTCTTTAGTGTAGAGTTGATCATTTATCTGGATTGCAAGATTTTTTCTTCTTTTCAGGGATTTAGCAATTTGACCAATAGCCAATTCCAAATCTATCTTCTCATTGTCAATAGCCTTGTCAAGTCTAAATACCTCTAGAGCCTTTGATCTTTGCTCAAGTTGTTAAAAAAATTCTCTGAGAACCACAAAGCTTTGATACCATTTTTTGGAAATATTATGATAGGATAAATTATTGAGAGGGGAGGGGTGAATTAGTAACCTATAAAACTTAATCCTTAATTAGCAATTAATCCTTCATGTGTATTCTAATCTAATTGTATGCATGAGAAACTAAAAACATTAAAGTATTCATAACACTTTTGACACACTATTTGGTAACCCAAAAACCTTCCAAATAGAAAGTAAAACTAGGGTGGGGATGATACCCACAAGCTTTAGTACTGCAATATAAAGTTGGCCTATTAAGGCTTATAATGATCACTTCTAATGATCTACCCTATTAGGAGCAATAAGGACTCCTAAGTCTACCTTGCAAAAGGATTTACAAACATATAATGAAGTAAGTGCTCGGTAAAGAGATTTACATAGGATTGTTAGGTCTATCTTGTTAAAGGATTTGATGGACCAACCTATTAGGATTATAGAGTAGCTGATCTCTGATCTATAACTTGGTTTATTGAATGAGATTCCTTTGAGTGTAGTAATCACCTTGTTGTGATAGATAAATCTTTGCTGCTTCTTATACTATTGTAGCCTTTATAATTCACTCTTTTGATTTTCTCTACTTTTTACATTACTTCCATACCATACATTGGATTTGATACAATACATTTCATATATATACTAATCCAAATCACAAATTCAGCCACAATACAAGTTTACACAAAATACACAAAGTCAGCCCAAATGAAGAAACTCAAGTTCTAAAGACTAGCTTGGTGAGGTTTTGATATTCAACATCCACTATCAATGCTCGACATCATCATGCACTCCATAGACATAGAATCTCAATCCATAGTGATCAATTCTAAATAGTCTTGAACTTGGTCTACACTAGTGACTTGGTGAATACTATAAAATTGAACATATAAACTGAATCACTTGATTCACACTACATAGCTCAGTCAATGCTATCACTATGAGCTCTATATAAACTAAGTCACTTGGTTAACACTGAGTGGCTTAGTTAACACTAGACTCACATCACATCAACTATAAACTTCGTAAGCACTGCACAACTTGGTTTGCACTACATAACTCAACATACACTAAGATGCTCAGGTTACACTGCTGATCAATAACTTGGTCGAAACTAGTCAGCACAAAATGAATATTGTCCCTTGGACTCGGTAGCAACTGTAGAACTTGATAGATACTACAATGTTTAGTTAACACTATTAAATATACAATATGCTTGGTAGATACTTACAATCTGAATAAGTGTATATCACTAATAACAAACATGATTGAAATTCCAACACGATCATGTAACAAACTCTCCTTGTGCATTAAATATGCCTACTCATTAATCATTATCTGCCAAATGCTTTAACTAATTCAAAATTTTGACTATGTTAGCCTAAAAGTCGAATCTTTCTCAATCTATAAATTTTGATGTCACTCGACAATCATTGTGTTAGTCAGGTTGGTCATCACTATGTAACTTGTCAATCACTATAATGTCTCACTTGACACCAACATGCTTTCTCGTTGAATACTATGATTAGAAAGAATTACACTTCTTCATACATTTTCTTAGCAATAACTAATGCTCAACTTGTACTGAGTTCCTTAATCATCTACTTCAATCCTCCATTGACCATGCAACATTGCACTTAGTAAAGCTTATCCTTTTTACTTGTTTCAACTCTTAGCTTCATCCAATTTTCTTCTAGACTTCATGTATCTATTGAACAACACATTATCTTGGCAAGGACTAACTTATCATGTGCCCATTGTGTTTCAATGAAACTTACACATCTCACCTCGACATTTCACTAGGTCATCTCATGATCTCTTCTTTTCAAATTCTTTTCATCAATAGAATGATATGGCACTCTACATTGTTAGTAAATGTCTCTCTAGGTAGGTTTGACACTTTGGCGTACCAATAGGTTTATCAATGATAACATAGTAATTACTCCAATTTTAGTTTCCAACATACATCTAAACCTAAGACTACAAAGATACAATATATAAAATTTTAGAAGTAGAACCTATTATAAAAGGAGAGCTTATACAAACAAAGAAACATCTTGAGATGTTGTACTTCAACATTTAAAATCTTTATGAGTAGATCATGAGACAAATATCTAAAGGTGATATGAGTGGTATTGGATATGTTGAAGGAGAATCATCTAAGCGATTTGGAGTTAGTGGGGAACTAGATCTAGTAAATCAATAGCCTAAACTATGTAACAAGAGTATATGAACAAGGAAGTACCTAAAGAAGCGAGGAGACAATTTGGTGGAAGATTCTTTGCATAAAATGAAATTTTTTAGATGAAGAAGGACACATATAGGTAAGTATTCTAAGCCTTTTCTTGATTATTATTATAATTATTATGCTTATGGACATAGAGCTATTAAATGTAGGAAACCTAAATTTAATAATAATATTAGAATGTATTGAAGTAAAAACACTACAACTAGTAGACCATTGGGAGAAAGTAAATTCATAAGAGATGGATTATTGTGTTATAAGTGCAACAACTTTGATATATTGGTAGAGATTGTAGATTATAGATTAGTCAATCATAGACTAGATATGGAAACAATGTGATAGCATGTCAAATTCACAATAATTTTGGACATATGTCAAGATTTTGTAGAAAGAGAAAAATGAGAACACCAAATATGAGACCACAAAACATGAATTATAGAAGGAATGCAAATAACAATGTGAGAAGGAATGAAAATGATAATGAAAGATAAAAATAAAATATGAAAGAGCATGTAGAGAACTTCAATAAAACATTTGTTAAAGATAAGACACTTGCAAGCACACAAATATGGGTAGAAAAGAAGACAAGCCATACATCTAAAAATAAGTTGAAGCAAGCAATAGTTGTTAACAAACCCATGTCAGTCTAAATAATACAATTCATTCAGAAGGAACATGGTATCACAATGGAAAAGTATTGGATAATTGAATAATAAGATTGTTAGCATAAATGGTGATGGTATTCCTTTGGGGGAGTATCCTAAGCATTAGAGAGTTTACTAGCATGATTGACATGTTGCATTCATGACTATGTTTGTCATTGATGTGAATATATTATTATTTCTTTAAACACTAGAAGAGTAGTAGATAAAGATGAGGTTGTACGAACAATGTATTGATGACGAGGTCAAGCACAATTTAGGATATGTTTTATATTGTGCCTTAATGATTTCTAGAAGTGCATGTATTGAAAATTTAAAGACATGCAAGATTTATTCAAGAATTATAGAGGATAGTATGTAGACAAAGTACCTAAGAAGTGGTTTATGATGATTGGATTGCATCTCTTAACTAAGATATAATCACGATGAGTGAGGTTAGATAGTTACTAGAGATAGTCTAATGATGAATTCAACAAGTGTGCAAGGTCAGAAGTCACACATATGAGAAGTTGTATTTTTTTGAGTGGACAATATTTTGTAATTGCAAGAAGTGATGGGTTGTAATTTCTTAATGAGGTCCTATTATAATTAATTAGGAAATCCTCAAGGATGACTAAAGGAATTATTTTGAGGACATGGTATGTTGGCCTGGTTTTTCACCACCCTTGTTTTGTTGTATTTAGCTTTGAAAAACCCTAAATGTGCACTCCAAGTAATTTGAAATTTGGTCAAAAACCCCTAGGCAAAAAATTCACCAAATAACCTTGTGCCTCGCCTTGTTTGGCCCTAGCCTTTGAAAACTTTAGAAAGTATTATTTCAAATAAATTTTGGTGGGACAATTTTTATCCTAAAGGTTTATTTACATTAGAATGACCTTTTAATCTTTTGATAAACCTTATAAAGTTTTCCTTAATTACATTATTTTATTTGAAAAGGTCCTATGTAACAAAGATTTTGTGTGACCGTTGATCTTGATCAGATTAGTGGCCATCACATTCCTACAATAAGAAGATGTGGGGCTTTTAAACAATGCGGGCATGCTCTATGATGACACATAGCCATTCCTGATGTTCTAGCCTCGGTGCGCCACAAAAGGTTCATGGTTGTTAGAGCTAGTAAGACCTTCTTGCAGAGTTGTCATTGTTCTCACACATAGTTTGAAATTCCTGCAATATCATTGGCTCATTCTTTGATGAATGTTTTATTTTATAGTTTAGAGTTTCTGATCGTTGATCTTGCAAAGAATAAAGGGCTAGCACATGCTCACACTAATAAAGTGCACAAATGTTATACATTGCAGGGAAGTTCCAATGCAACACATGGCATAGTGTGACATCATGGGCCCACCTTTCTCAGAAAGTAATAATAACTTGTCTTATGTGGTACTTGTCAAATGAGCTGGAGTATAGAGAAAGTGTCTCATTGGTCCGACTAGCTAACTAGATATTACAGTCACAGAAGGTTTTTGATCACCGTCGATCTGAATAAGATTTAGGGTTAGCACTTACAAACAATATGGACTTGCTCAACATTTAAATAATGTAGGCAAGCAGGCATAGTGGGACCAAGGCTTAAAGGGAATGATGAGTCATGCCATGCTTGAACGCCAGATGAAGTAAAGTGCACTCATTGGTGGAATATGACAGGTATGCCAAGTTGGAAGTGGTGATGTCATAGGCTCTAAAACTTTAAATGCTGTAGTCAAATCTATCAGATCACATTGGTAAAAGGATGATATTTTATTGGTTAAGTTACCTAAGTGGGTCATTAAAGAAAATGACTTTGGCCAACCGTCGATCTAGGAAAGATTGACGAAGAACGCATGCTGCACTAAGAAGTTGTAGGAGTTTTAAGTAATGTGGGCATGCACCATTTTGACACGTAGCCAGGGGCTCTCAAAATTTTAAAGCTTTTTGTGTTTTCAAATAAAGTTGTTTGATCATCATAGGATCAATAGGTGAAATTCAAAGTTGAAGTGCAAACATGAAAATAATGACTACATGAGTTAATATGATTCAGAGTTCCTTCGTGCGACCTTAATGCATGGGTTAAATATAAAAATTCACCATTATTGAATCACAAAGTTGTAGATTTTCTCAAAGCAAAAGGATTTCTAGAGCTAGGGCACAAAATTTCAGAGCGGTTTCAATGAAATTGCAGAGAAAATTGCAAAGAAAGAAGGGCAAATTTAGCAGGTAAGTAAACCTATAACCATAAGAAATCCAGAATTTGCTATTGTAAGAGTTTAAAAATATTAAAAGATACCTCCATGGAAGGAGTTTTTTGGGAAAACTGATTACTTAAAGTGGGTTATGCATGATGATTTCCTAGAACAATTTCCCTTATGAGTAAATGAAATAACTAAAGGAAGGGAACTCATTCCTAAGAACCCTAGAGTAGTTATCGCTAAGGGTTTCTATGATAGGGAAAATTGGGTAAGAGATGACCAAGTATCTATCAAGAGTTTGCAATTGTTCAAAAAAAGGTTCTCAAAAAAGAATTTAGTTATCTCCATGAGCAATGTCTGGGAATTTCACATTGGAAATTTAATAGTCCCTATAGTTTTTTTTGATAGTGATCTATTGACTGACTTGCTAAGAAATATGATCCTATTACGAGTTGGGTGAAGAATCATTGTAGAGTGAATCTTTTTAGGGTTTTCCCTGAGCTTCTCAATGAAGTTTTTAACCTTAACCCTAACCATGCTATACATGAAATCATTGATATAGATGATTTGCAAGCAAGATATGATACACAAAGAATATACTTGAGAATAGGGCCATTGCAGGAGCATGCTGCTAAAGTTGGAACCTTGTTTGTGATTACTGCTAGCACAACTGAGCCATTACTAAAAAGACATTTTAACCCTAGGGCTCAAGCATTATATATTTCTCTTTGTAAAATTTTGGAATGGATGAAGATGAGAAAATCCTAGGTTCAATTGTCCTCATAATAGCTCAAACTCTTCCAAGGAAATTCACAATGGTTTGGTGGGGATAGCAAGTGGAAAAGTGGACAAACTTTTCTATTGGTATTCATTTCTTATGTATGTATGTTTGTATAATGGACTTACCTTCTTTTCTAAGGGTGTGGAGTTGGAAACAACTAGGAATGGAGAGAGGAATCCAGTACAGTTGTGGAGCATGGATATGACCTCAGAAGCCACAGATGCTAGTTATGTTAGGTTTGATATATATTTTACATCTAAGCTTAGATTTCTTTTGAGAGGAGACAACCCTAGAATTCCACAAGCAATATTAGAATTGGTCAGACCCAAGGACCATGCAAAAGGGCTACTGGCTAGTCATAATTGGGGGGATATAGTTCCCTATAATGTTTCAACAGTAATAAGAGTATATGGCTTTTTGGAAAAGCCTCATGTGCTGCCATTCCATGTGCCTTTGAAGATAGGAATAGCTGAGTTGTTATGACAAATAGGCACTATAGATGAGAGGGAGTTGCCTAAGAAGGGTACATTTTTTACAATTGTTACTGTGGCACATGATTTTGTTTTTGTAACAAAAGGGAGGAAGCATTTAAATTTGTTCTTAGATAGATATAACATGGCAGAGTCTCATGCCCAGTTTATTGATCCTGAAGGATTCTATGACTTCTTAAGAGAGAGAATAAAAGATTCCCACATGGTGCAACAAGTTTACTATTTAGAGTATGTGATTAGAAATGTTTTTACTTTACAAGAACAAGAATTGAGAAAGGAGAAATGGATAATATTTAGACAAACCCTAGAATTCATTAATGCTTTTGACCTCAATTATGATCCATTGAAAGAAAAGAAATATTGGGGAGCCAAGATGCAGGCATTGATGAATAATTTTGCTGTGATAATACAAGCCATGAATGAGAAGAAGGATGCATATGTCAAGGCTTATCCAGATAATGCTATAGAGGTGTAGAGGAGAATAAATAGTAGAAATATAGTGTCTCCCAATTAGTACACTTTGTAGAAAAGGGTAGGATATGTAATGATCAAGATTGTGCAACAGGCTCCCCCTCAGTAGAGACCAAGGCTAGAAATCCCACCTACAGCCAGTGCTCCAAAAAGACAAAATCTAGAGCAAGGGTCTTCTTCCCGAGTGGAGCAATATTCCCCAAGCCAATCTCCAATTAGGATTGATGATGAAACATCTCTAAGAGAGAAGCTTAGACAAATTGGTGAAGAGGGAGATGTAATTGTTACCTCCATAGATTTGGAGATTGGAGAACCACGAGAACTACCTACACCTTCCTTGGATTTAACTGTTGCTGATTACCAAGGTAAGGAAATTGATCCAATAGTTACCCAAGCCTCAAAAAGGTTTATTAATGATGAAAATTCTTTGAAATCTAAGGCATTTGCTTAATTTTTATGGAGGCTAAATATAGGAAATTTTGAGAAGACTTGTGAAAAGATAAAGGTAGAACAACCTGAGAAATTAGATTCTACTATTAAGGAGGAGGTAAAGTCTAAATTTTTGAATGATTTTTCTCAATTTACCCCTAAGGCCGGTAGGCAAGTAATTAGATAGTTAGGAGTCCTTATTTTGCCAGAATGCGATATAGTGAACACCATGGTTATTGATTCAGTAAGGAATCAAAAGGAAGTCAAATTTAAAACTGAAGATGAGGTATTATAGGCTCATAGAGGAGTCAAATTTAGTGATGATCCTGAGGTTCTTATTGTTTGGTCGATTGAAAAATGGGATAAGACCTGGATGGAAGAAATTTCCACTGCAAAGCATACTAGTGCATTAACAGTTTTCAGAACTGGTGAGGTAGGTAGTAAGAAGATAATAGGAATGGCCTCTGAAATGTTAAAATTTGGTAGTGTTGTATCTAGCTAGGAAGAAGATAAATTTTCCCAACTCAATGCTAGGTTTGAAGAAGTTTTGAAAGCATATGAGGAAAGGGGTATGCAGATACAATCATTAGAAAACAAAGTATCTCAAGTGGATAAACAACTGGGGAAAAGAAAAGTAGAAGAATCTAGCAAACCTAGGATTGTATACCCCCCCAAGCTCCCTATTGAGCCTTTTAAATCAACTCCAATTCTTGAAGTACCAGATACCCTAGAAAGGCCATAGTTCTACACTGCAGAGGATTTTGAGGAAGAAAAGAATAAATTATATGCACTGCATGTGGAACTAAATGATCAATATGAAGAAAAATTGAGATAGGGTGTCATGTATTTGGTAGATAGAATTGAATGGCCATCACTTTTTGATTTTTTATCAAGGATTGCAACCATCAGGGATGAATTGAAGAAAGATGAGGGTAGTTTCAAACCGCTTATGTAGAAATGGATAGAAAGGAATAAAGATATCACTACTATATGTATATTTGTCATTCAACTACCATGTAATCATATAGAATAGATCTTTGATTTGCTAAATAAATTGCAAGGTTTTGATGACAAACAAGATTCTTTAAAAAAAAAGTTTAATTGTTTGTTTTTCCAGGTATATTGTTGAGAAGTTTGATTTATTTCCTTGTGCTTTAAAGACCATTGATAAAGTGAAGGAAAAGGAAGAGTGGAAAAGAGAATTAGATGAAATTCTTTTTGAAAGGATGAACAAAATCATTAATGAGACTGGTCATTTGTTGCGGGCAAGGAAAAATGAAGAGCTGGTAAAAGTGCAAT
The DNA here is from genome assembly GCA_028749045.1 of Cupressus sempervirens. Classification (NCBI taxonomy): domain Eukaryota; kingdom Viridiplantae; phylum Streptophyta; class Pinopsida; order Cupressales; family Cupressaceae; genus Cupressus; species Cupressus sempervirens. Next base: position 508,499,630 of record CM053789.1, on the reverse strand, counting down.
TATTCTACAACACCATTAGAAAATATCTGGCGGATATGGAGGCAATTACAAATTCCTTGATAATTGTACAAAGAGAAGTCCTGAGTTTTGATTAGCGAGATGAGACTGCTTATAATGAGTGGAAAGATAAGTTCATGTCTATAGAGAAGATGTTAGAAGATGATGAGGCAGAAGATGATGCAAGTGTAACTGTTACTTTAATAGTTGATGATGAAGACAGAGAAAATCCCCAAGTGAAAGTAAACTTGTAGGTAACTAAAGAAGACACATCACTTTCAATCCTCATGGTCACTTATTCTGAGGAATCAGATTGATAGAAGAATCAAATCATTATACTTTGCCGATTCCAAGGTATATAACAAAAAGGGGCCCACAAAAGGAATGTTTGATGTATAAGTCTTTTTGTGATAGGTTTATGTAAATATCTCTTGTAAAAGACACCTATCAATTTCTCTTAGGCTAAAGTTTGTTGCATCTCACACTAAGAAAGTGAGATTTCAGGGCTAGAGAAAGGGTTCAATTTCTATTGTTTCTAGGTGATATACTTAGTTTGTTTTCGGTCCAATGTTTGAGCAAGTTTTATTATGTATTATCTCTGTTAGTTCTGGAGAATACATTAATATAGAATGATCTCTATGTTTTTCCTAAGGTCATTCTAAGTTTACTACAAATGTATACAATTTTCAAAGAAAATGAATACAATAATGAGTTGTCCCCATATCAGTTCTGTTTGAATTTTGTCTCCTTTTGATTACTTGGTTATCTTGATATTGTATGAGTAAAGGCTTGTACAATTGAATGCAATTCAGTTAGGTTGTATGTTTGTTCACCACTACTATTAGTTCAATGGATTAAGTAAAAGCTTTGGTGAATTTGATAAGGTTGCTACAGTAGTAGGAAGGATTTTTTGAATGATGAATTCTGGTAAGAATTATTCATAATATTTTTTGTAAGGCAACAAATTAGATCTATGGATTTGTAGTAGACTCTAAACCCTAATGGATTAGGCACTGGTCAAATTGATTCAGCAGGAAGAGAAATATGTCATAAATGGTTTTAAAATGTAGAATTATAATCAATTTTACTTTTATTTTTTGAAGATCTTCAAAGTTGGCCAGTACTTTTTTGCATGGAATGTTTTAGCTTTAGTTAGCCAGTATTGCTGAGAACACGTGCAGACCTATAGAAGAGTTTTGGCCAGATCTGTTGTATGGGATGTGTTTATCAAATTGTCAAGAATTATGCATGTATTTGAGGATTTGAGATGAGAATCAGAATGAAACTAAAATAATTCTCATACAGTGTTTCCCAGTCTTGAATCATCCCTAGGTATACCCACCCTGGTTTTGCAGAGCCTAAAGGGTAGAAAACCACCCTTGGTTTTGTTGAAGTTGTGTCCAAATGGTTTGCACATATAATTGTTAATAGGAATTAGGTAATTATTAGATTGTGTGAGTGATATCATTTTGGTATTGAGCATTTTGTTGCTTAGTAGTTTTAAAACATCAACAAAATGGCAACACTACTGGGGAGTTGTCCAACACATCTATAAACTATACTGTAGATTCTTTGATCCTATTGTGTATGTATGTGTCACATTATCTAAGTTTTTTCCATGGTTATAAGAGGATATGTGGTGCAAAGGCACCTAAATTTCAAGAAGACAAAGATATAAAAGCTAGAGAAGCCATTTGTAATTAGTTGTCAAAGGAGGTCTTAATATGATAAATAATGTAAAAATGTTTATTTAATTGGTGAATGGATCTATTGACATCCATCTAAAGTCATTTGAGTCATTTGTATTGTATTTGGGTCAAGTTGTAAAGGCTATGAAGCCATTTTTTGTCAAAAATGTAAAAGTTGCATAAAAAGTTGTAAAATGCAACTTTGAGAAAGTTGTTAATAATAGAAAAATGATGTAAAAAGGGTATATGGTTGGTCTTGGGGGTAGTTAGGAAGGTTTATAACTGTCAAATGGATATAAAAATCATTTTATGGTCGAACCAAATCAATTTTGGAGAAGAGAAAATACTTTGATACATTTTTGGTGCATTTTATTGTTGTGGTTTTGATTGGTTTTTTTAAAGTTTTAGAATAGTTTCCAGCCTTGTACGGCCATGTACAGTCTGGAAACCATGTAATATAGTAATGGATATATAGTATGATGAATTATTCTTCTCATTCTTTTGGTTTGGTTCAATTTTATGAAGAAATGAATAAGTTATGGGTATTTTGGTGAAAGTAGATGTTTGCAGATTTGAGATTCGCTGAATATAGTCATGTTGCAGCATGTAATGCAGACATATTTTGGAGACTCAAGATCTCTAATGATATTCATTGGAAAGATATGTGAACTAGCTTTCATTTCCAACTGGTTTGAATCATTTTTATATAGATTTGTGAAAGTTATGGCCATTTGAGTGAAAACTGGTTTTTAACAATTTTCATTGGAGTTACAGACACTGATTTGTGCTTGAAACTTTATATATGAATGAGAAAAATAAATGGATTACATATTTGGAAACTAGAATAAATAATGGATAATATGGAATTGGTTTGGTTTAATTTAGATTTATTTTGAGGAAGATATCTGATGCCCTAGGTAGGGTTACCAGTTTTATTTCTGGTTTATGACAGAGAAAATGGGTCTTGGTTCAGAGTACGTAATTTATAATATGCTTATTGGATTGGTCTCAGATTTGGATATGTTTTAGAATTACTAATTTGGAACAATTCCTCCAAAAGGTTTTTCAAGAAGACGTTTAGAACAGAAGTTATGAACAATGGAATCAGACATAGCAATCTGATTGTGTGAGTGAAGATGTTGTCTTTATCGATGTATAATGTCAGGGTACTTTGTTGTAATCTTTGAGATGTTCTTGGTTACTTGAGTGTGTACCAGCCTATTGTGAATCCCTTGAGTTGAAATAAGATTCCTTAAAGATAAATACAGAGGGCTCTGCATCAATATGTTAGTGACAAACCTTGAGAATTTAAAGAGAGAATAGCCCAAATTCCATAGCAACACACTGACCTATCCAGTTTCTCCAAGTGTCTTATCTAACTGCAAGAAAGAGTTGCAGTCATACAATATCAGTGATTGGTCCATCTATATTTGATATTTCTATCTCTACTTGTGTTTTTCCTTAAATTCAGGAGTAATTGTAATCATGTATTTTCCCAAGAAAAGGGTGGCAACTCAGTTAAGGTTTTGGAGCTAGTGCTGATTTTATAAATAGTGAGTATGGCTAACACAAGGAGCAATACAAGAGCTTACACAAGAACTCATCCTGACAAACCAATATATATTAATTTACCAAAAGGTGGTAGGAGGAACCAAAATAAGAAAAGGACAAATCCAAATCCCACTTGAAAACCCAAAGGTAGTGTATCCATCAATTCCCAATATCAACCAGTATTAGGGAGAGAGTATTCTTCATGCAGTTCTCAATTCGAAACCACAAGACTCTTAGGAGGAATTTTCAGTACCCTAGTACTAGATGAAAAAGTATATCAAGATAAAGATATGTCACTAGTAGGGAATACTTCCCCTAGACCAAAACTCATAGCTAAGATGCATCATAGGTTAGGATTCAAGAATTCTTTTGGAAATCCCTCTAATCCTAAAATAGTCCCATATGGAGAACCAAATCTTATAGATCTAGATGATCTTGTTGATTTAGAAGCTACTTCTGTAGACCATGCAGAAGTATAGTTAGAGATAGGATTTTTGAAGAAATGGGTTGTTGAGGAAGAGGCTAAACACATTCATCTTGAAAAAGAGAAGGAGCAAGCTACCTTGGATGCCATAATAGAAAGAGATGCTATGTTGAGAAGGATGGCTTCCTTGAAGGAGTAGAATAAAAAGTTAGAAGAAAAAAATATTACTCTCCATACTAATGTTTTCAGAGATGTAGATAGTCTGAGAGCTAAAGTTCAAGAACAAGAACAATGCCTAAATCAAAAGGAAGAACCAGTTATTGCTGAAGTCCAAGACTATAAACCTGTTCAAGTAAATCCTATAGAACCCATTGTAAAAGTTGCAAACAAAGGAAAGGGTAAAGCTATAGGAGTCCAAATAAATGAACGGCAAGCTCAACCAAGAAAATCCATACAACCCTCCATGTCAAAATTAGATCTAGATCTAGAGAAGGCTAGAAAAGAGAAGGAAGATCTTGCAAAAGAACTCAAGAAGGTGGAAAATGAAGCTCAAGTTGCAGAAACTAGAAGAGAAATCCAGTTCCTTAAGACTAATTCTGCATTAGCCTCATGGTCAAATTTATCCACCCTAGCCTCAACTTCTATACCTCCTTATGGACCAATAGTCTCAGTTCAAGGAATATCTCAGTCTACTCCTACCTCATCATCTACCCCTTATACTCAAGCCCCTGTTGTATAACTTCAACAATCCCAAATTGTTCCTCTAAACCAAGCTAATATAGCAAGTACCTCAAATGTTCCTAGTTTCCAAAAGAAACCTATATACATGGAAAAGTACAGACAAATATCATTTGCAGGTATTCCTAGTGCTCCACATCCCATATCTTTTGATTTAAGAGATGAAGTGGTTAAGTTCTCTGGAAATAATGTTGTTACTAGTGAAGAACATTTGAGAGTTTTGATAGACATGTTAAATAATTATGAAGTTGAACATGAAGATGTGGTCATGAAGTTGTTTGTTCATTCACTAACTGGGGATGCAAGGGATTGGTTCAAAAGGTTGCCTGATGATAGTATTACCTCTTGGAGTGACCTAGAAAATTTGTTCAAGGAGCAATATGGAGACAACACTAATGCAGGATTCATGTTAAATGAATTCAATAACATTAAGAATAATCCTAATGAGTCCACATTCGATTTCAATGTTAGATTCTGGAAAGTTATGTACAAACTATTTCAAGTTATGATGTTGAATGAGGATGTTTGTCTCATGACATATTTTAATGCTTTTGATAGCAAAATGGCTTATCAATTGAGGGATAAGGATCCCAAAACTTTAAGAGATGCCTATAAAGTTGTAGTAAATATAGAAAAAAATAGGAAAGCATCTAGAAAAATGGGTAGGAGAGATGACCCAAAGCTTTTCAATCCCCAAAATAATAACAAAAGGGAGGGTGATAAAACTCCTGTAGGAAAAAAGCCAGAAGAACCTACTATAGGCCAGGTGTTGGAATTGTTGAAGAAGATGAATCCCACTAATTTCAATAAGCCAAATGTTGCTGAGAGAACCCCTGTGAATAATAGCAGTTTCAATAGATAGCCTAGAATGCAAAATTACCCCTATACAACTCAATGGAAGGATGGTAAGCCAGTTCCCAACCAGTCACAAAATGTGAAGGATAAGGGTACCCCAGACCCCCTACAAAGGAACACTATAAATATGAATGATGATATACCATGGTGCATTGTATGCCAGTCACCTCTTTCTTCTAATTATTGTGTTGTTTCTCAATCATTTGCCCTAGATCAAGGTGTGCAACTTGAAGAAGAAAATGAAGAGAAAAGCCATGATGATATAAGTTGCAATATGGTAAGCATGTGTGATGATTCTATAGCTTTTGATTTAGAAGAACCTAAAAATGATATTACCAGTCAGAGAATTTCTTAAAATTTACATCATCAGCAAGTGCTTTCAGATGATGAAGGTTATGATGAAGATAAGGTATGTGTTACATCTTCTGATGTAGGTCACATAAGCTTAAGAATGCCCTCTAAAGAGGAGATCAACATAATTACAGTAGAAATGATTTCCCAAGTTCATAGTAACTACAATTTTAGAAATAGAATAGTAAATAATGATGTAGGAAAGCCATCCAGTGTATTCATCAAAGATATTAACCATAAGATGAATGATGAAAATAAGAAGGTCAATATAGATGTGCCTAGGATTAAGAAGTGGGAACCAAAAAAGAAGGTTCAATTTCAAACAAATGAAACAACAAAAGCAGTTGTGCAAGCAAAGAAATTAGGACCTGATACTATCAAGCAAATAGTGGTGCCTGCTATTCAAAAGACTTCAACTCTATGTATTCTTGTAAAACCCACTATTGTTGAACCTGTTGATATGATATCCATGTTGTCCCAAGTAACTGTAAAAGTACCTTTTTCTGAACTTCTTAGAATTGAAGAGCATAAAAGCAAGGCTTTATCATGTTGGGAGGGATAGGAAACAATAATATTGTTGTAGAACAAAGTGTTATCCAACAAACCCCATTAGTAGTAGGGGATAGTGGTATCATATTTTAGATTCTCCAAATGTTTTTAGATGATTCCTCAGTGACATATATAGAAGATATTGACCCATTTTTCCTTAGTCTGATCATAAATGGAAAGACCCTAAAAAATTGCATGATAGACTTAGGAGCTTCTAATACCATAATGCCTTTCAAAGTAATGGAAGCTTTAGGGTTGAAAGTGAACACCATGTAGGAAAATGTAAATGTATCGATGCTAGGGAAGTCCCAGTCATAGGTACCATAAATGTTGTATAATTTAGATTAGCTGCATATCCTGAAGTAGAGTTGACCATGTTAGTCCTTGTAGTGGATATACCTCCACACTATGGAATGTTTATTTCTAGAAAATAGAGTGTTGCTATGGGGGGAAGTCTATAATGTGACTTAACCTATGCTACTTTTCACATTGGAGATAAAGCTATCAAGGTAAACAAAGAGCCCAGGGTCAGTCACATTTTAGGGGAAGAAATTGACAAAGATGCCACTTGTTTCTTAGATACTGGTGTAATTCCATTCAGAGCTGAATTGATTATTCAAGAAGTTGAGAATTTTCATGCTATAATTGAACATGAAGTTGAATGTTGTATGAACTCACCAATATTATGGACAATGTTTTTTGATGGGGCTAGTTCTAAAGAGGGTGCAGGGGCAGGGGTAGTTTTTGTTTCTCCTAAGAAAAATACTTTCAGATACTCATTCACTTTAAAGTTTCCTTGCAAAAATAACATAGCAAAGTATGAAGCCTTGTTGTTAGGATTGAAAGTTTCTACCCATCACAGAATCAAGAAATTGCATGTCATAGGTGATTTTAAACTAGTTATCTCCCAGATAAAAGAAACCTATGCATCCAAGAATAGGAGATTAAAGCAATATAGAAATGTTGTTTGGGACTAGATAGAATCTTTTGATGCATTTGGTATCTCATAGAGAGATAGGACTTAGAATAAGATGGCTAATTTATTAGCAAATGTAGCAATCAAACCTAAGGAGATATCATTTGTAGGAATCTCTCAAATTGAGGTACAAAGTAGACCTTCAATACCTGATAATGTTGAAAATTGGCAAGTCTTTGAAGATGAAAAAGACATTATAAATTTTTTTTTAAATGAAGACAAATACCATGGTCAAGAAATGGATTGCAGTGATTTAATTGAAGCTATAGATGGTAAGGAAACCATTTTTGGCCAAGAGATTATGCAGTTGAAAACCAACAAGGTGCCTAATGGGTTAGTGGTTTTGGAAAGTATTTTTGATAATTAGGATAGAGTAAAACTAGGAGTTAAGGACCCTAAGCCTCAGGAATTAGAAGAGATAAACCTTGGTACTGATGAAGCTCCCAAAAAAGTTTATATTGGCCAAAATCTGCCTACTAAAATTAGAAAACCATTAATTGACTTGCTTAGGAAGTATAGACATGTTTTTGCATGGTCATATGATGACCTTAATGCTTATAGGGAAGATTTGTTCCAATATGTCATACCACTAAAGGATAATGTAAAACCTTTCAAACAGAAACAAATACTAGTAAACCTTACCCTAGCTCCCAAAATGCAAGAAGAATTGATGAAATTAAGGGATCGGGGGATAATCAAACCAATTAGACATTCCACCTGGATTTCAAATTTGGCACCTATCAGAAAGAAAAATGGAGACATAAGATTATGTGTGGATTTCAAGAATTTGAACATTGCTTCCTTGAAGGATAATTATGGATTACAAATATGGAAGCCATGTTGTAGCAAGTAACTAGTTCTGAGCTAATGTCCATGATGGATGGTTTCTTTGGGCACAATCAAGCTCTGGTAAAGGAAAATGAACAATTTAAGACACCTTTCACAACCCCATGGGGAACCTATGTATATGTAAGGATGCCATTTGGCTTGATTAATGCAGGAGCTACTTTCCAAAGAGCAATGGATGTGGCATTTCATGATTATATCAACAAATTTGTGGTTGTATACTAGGATGATCTTACAGCCTATTCTAAGAAGGTTGAGGATCACTGTAGCCATTTGGAGAATTTTTTTATCAAAGCTTTGGAATATGGAGTATCCTTGAACCCAAATAAATGTACATTTGGGGTGACATAAGGCAGATTACTAGGATATATAGTGTCTAAAGATGGGGTGAAAATAGATCCTAAGAGAGTAGCAGCTATTGATAAAGTCCCCAAGCCATAGAATGTAAAAGGAATTCAATCCTTCTTTGGCCAAGTTAATTTTATTAGAAGGTTTGTTACCAATTTTGCTGAAATTAGTAGACCTATCTCAAAGATGCTCAAGAAGGGAGCTACTTAAGTTGGAATGGTGAGCCTTCAAAAGCATTTTAAGATATTAAAATTGCAATAAAAAATGCCCTAGTCCTCAAAACCCCAGATTACACAAATCTGATGCACATATTTTCTTTTTCTTCCTTTCACACTATTGCTATAGTCTTGTTGCAGAAAAATGAAGAAGGATATGAGCAACCCATTGCTTTTTTTAGTAAGTCACTATAGCCTACTGAATTGAAATATGAGATAAATGAAAAACAAGCATATGCTCTAGTAAAGGTTGTTAAGGCTTTTAGAATGTACTTGATAGGTGCTATTGTCATTGCATTTGTGCCTAGTGCTGCTGTCAAAGACATATTTTCTTAGCAAGAAGTGTCAGAGAGAAGATGTAGATGGATTAATAGGATCCAAGAATTTAATATTGAAATATAGGTAACTAAGTTGGTAAGAGGTCAAGGTTTGGCTAAACTCATGGCTGAATCTAATTTGGATGCTAATCAGATAAATATGGTAGTTGATGACCTCAGATCTGACTTATGTGACATGGATAAATGTGATTGGTATGTAAATGTTATCTATTATCTTCAACACATGGAAGCTCCTTCCCATTTGACAGAAAATGAAAAAAGGAATACTAAATTGCAAGCCATCAGATACATAATTGTCAAAGGCGATCTATGGTGGAGAAATTTTGAGGGAGTGTTACTGAAATGTATTGATCAAGAAAAGGAAAAAGAAGTTTTAAATGAAATGCATGCTAGAGTTTGTGGAGGACACTATATGGCTAAGAATACTACACATAAGGTGATGAGAGCAAGATTTTGGTGGCCCTCTCTTTTCAAGGATGCTCAAGTCATGACTAGGAAATGTGATGCTTGCCAAAGATTTGCTGGAAAACTGAATTTTTCAAGTAATACTCCATTAAAGCTAATTGAAGTCCAAGCACCTTTTCAACAATGGGGTATGGATTCAATAGGTGAAATCTCTCCCAAATCTAGCACTGGCTATTCCTAAATTTTAGTTGCTACTGACTATTTGACAAAGTGGGTAGAAGTAATCCCTGCAACAAATGCTACTAGTAAAGTTGTTAATAATTTTTTGCACAGTAACATTTTTTCTAGATTTGGTTGTCCTCAGAAGATTGTAATAGATAATGCAATGTGCTTTAGGTTTGAAGAATTCAAGAAATTCTGTGACAAATATGGAATCACTAGATCAACATCTTCCCCATATCATCCACAAGGAAATGGACAAGCTGAATCTACAAATAAGAGTTTGTTGAAAATAATAAAAAGGACATTGGATGATAATAAGAAAGCTTGGGATTCTAAATTGTAATTAGCCATATGGGCTAATAGGGTGACTATTAAAAATTCTATTGGTGTGGCAACCTTTGATTTGGTATATGGAATTCAGGCCAGAATGCCTTAGAACAACTTGATAGGACTCTATAATTACATTCAGTTATATGATGAAGATACTATAGATGAAATGCAAGAAAGGATGGATGAACTGGTAGGATTGATAGAAAATAGAAGAGAAGCATCTCTTAAGAACCAAAAGTTGCAACTACAAGTTAAGGCACTCTATGATAAAAGAACAGTAAGAAGGAAGTTTGAAGATGGAGATCTAGTCTTAATGTGTAATGCCAAAATTTAGGATAAAGGAAAAAATGGAAAATTTGATCCTATCTGGTTAGGCCCTTATTTGATTGAAAATAGTTGGGGTGAGGATTCTTATGTTCTCAAAGATCTATTAGACAATATTCTTGAACTGCCAGTTCATGGACAATTCTTGAAGAGGTATTTTTCTTGAAAAATACTTATTTTCTCCATGAAAAATAGTCTAGGTTTCCTTGTAAATTATGTATAATCTTTGTGTCTTTTGTACAGTCCTTGTATATTCTTCTGTTCTACATTTTCTCTCTCTCTAAGTTGTCATAGTTTTTAAGGTCAAGCTTGTGGACTACTTCTCCCAGGGATTCTGAGCCCTCATATGAATCTTGCTTATTCACTATCCCTAGATAGAGCCATTGTTGCCCTGGTTGTTCACCACCCTTATTTTGTTGTATTCAGTAGTGAAAAACCCTAAATGTGAAATCAAAGTAATTTGAAATTTGGTCAAAAAACCCTAGGCAAAAAATTCACCAAATAACCTTGTGCCTTGCCTTATTTGGCCATAGCATTTGAAAACTTTAGAAAATGTTATTTCAAATAAATTTTGGCTAGACAATTTTTATCGTAAAGGTTTATTTACGTAAGAATGACCTTTTAATCTTTTGATAAACCTTATAAAGTTTTCCTTAATTGCATTATTTTATTTAAAAATGTCCTATGTAACATAGATTTTGTGTGACTATTGATCTTGATCAAATCAAAAGCCATTGCAATCTTGCAATAAGAAGATGCAGGGCTTTTAAACAACACATGCATGCACTATGATAACATGTAGCCCTTCCTGATATTCCAACCTTAGTGCACCTCAAAAGGTTCATGGTTGTCAGAGCTAGTCAGACCTTCTTACAGAGATGTCAGTGTTCTTGCATACATTTTGAAATTCCTGCAATATCATTGGCTCATTCTTTAATGAAGGTGTTATTTTATATTTTAGAGTTTCTGATCATTGATCTTGCAAAGAATCAAGGGCTAGCGCATGCCTGCAATAATAAAGTGCATGAATGTTATACATTGTGAGGAAGTGCCAATGCAATGCATGGCATAGTGTGACATCATGGGCCTACCTTTCTTAGAAGGTAATAATAGCTTGTCTTATGTGGTACTTGTCAGATGAGCTAGAGTATAGAGAAAGCATCTCATTGGTTTGACTAGCTGACTAGATATTATAGTCACAAAAGTTTTTTGATCGCCATCCATCTAAATAAGATCGAGGGTTAGTTCTTACCCACAATATAGACTTGCTCAAAATTTAAATAATGTAGGCAAGTAGGCACAATGGGACCAAGACTTAAAGGGAATGATGAGTCATGCCATGCTGGAAAGGTCAGATGAAGTAAAGTGCGCTCATTGGTGGAATATGAAAGGTATGCCAAATTGGAAGCGACAATCTCATGAGCGCTGAAACTTTAAATGCAAATGTCAAATTTGTTAGAGCACATTGGTAAAAGGATGATATTTTATTGGTTAAGTTAGCTAAGTGGGCTGTTAAAGAAAATGACTTTGGCCCACTGTCGATTTGGGAAAGATTGATGGAGAACGCATGCCCGCAATAAGAAGTTGCAAGAATTTTAAGTAATGCGGGCATGCACCCTTTTGACATGTGGCTAGGAGCTCTCAAATTTTTAAAACTTTTTGTGTTTTCAAATAAAGCCATCCGATCATCATAGGATCAATGGGTGAAATTCAAAGTTGAAGTGAAAACACGAAAATAATGGCTACACGAGTTAATATGATTCAAAGTTCCTTCATGCGACCTTAATGCATGGGTATAATATAAAAATTTACCATTACTGAATCAAAAAGTTGCAGATTTTCTTAGAGCAAAATGATTTCCTGAGCTAGGGCACACATTTTCATAACAGTTTCAGCAAAATTGCAGACAAAGAAGGGAAAATATAGTGGGTAAGTAGCCTGTAACCATAAGAAATCTAGAATTTTTTGTTGTAAGAGTTTAAAATTTTTAAAAGATGCCTCCATAGAATGAGTTCTCTAAGAAAACTGATTACTTAAAGAGGACTATGCATGATGATTTCCTAGAACAATTTCCCTTATCAGTAAATGAAATAACTAAAGGAAGGGAACTCATTCCTAAGACCCCTAGGGTAGTTATCGCTAAGGGTTTCTATGATAGGGCAAACTGGGTAAGAGATGCCTTATAATGCCCCGCCTGGAGATCCTTGGAAACAAGGATTCAAATCAAGCCAAGATATTTTTATTTACAAGTATGAATGCACATGACAATATCATACAGGGATCACAACGATCGCAACGGAAGACTTCTATACAATCCCGGCAACCAACGAATCTCCGAACACCACTACCCAACTAACACACCCAAACAAAAGCCAACAACCACCACAACAAGATGAGGGCACAAGAAATGACCACTCATCAACAAAAAACCAAGCTGGGGTAAAATGCAGAATTCCAAAATTTGGCTAAGCCTAAAATCCTGAAGCCCTGAAAATTGGCTAAGTCCGGATTTTTGAAGCCCTGAAATTTCCTAGAATCCATAACTTATCTCTGAGAGGTCTGAAACCTATCTCAAATGATTTATCGCATATATGTAAATATATCTTAAGTATAAGGAATTAAATATACGTCAACTTAAACGATATATTTTAAACCTCGAAGGACTACAACAGAAACCCAAAAATTGAATTTCAAAAGAAACCTCCTGAATTCAAAATGCAACAACATAGGCTCGAAGAACGCCCAAAAGGGTATCCAAAACTACTCTCAAAAAGATCAGATCACGAAGAAAAGTGCCCGCTGATGGCACGCGCAGGTTTTTCACAAAAACCATGCGACACTTTTTACTAAGGGAGGGCGACACTTCTCCCTTACTGCGTGCAACACTTCTCAAGAAGGCGTGCGATACTGGAAAAGTATCGCATGACATTTCTGATAAAGCCGTGCGACACTCTTCCAGTGTCGTACGACACTTCTCTAGTAATGTGTGCGACACTTTATAGTATCGTACGACATTCTTTCTATGGGCGTGCGATACTTTATTAGTGTCGCACAATGCTGAACAAATGTCGCCCATAGAAAGTAAAAACACTTCCAGAACTCAAAAATGAAGAAAAACCAACAAAAGAACCTCCACACCGAGGAGTACCAGATCCAAAAAGGCTCGAGGAATGAACACTCGAGTGCAAGAATAACATAGAAAGGAGAACACCTATCCATCTAAACTACAGCAGCAAAGAACACACTGAAATAAACATCGCGGAGAACAAAAGCAACATCGCAATGTACAGAAATACATCTCAGGAACAAAACAACCAAACTAAGTACGCGGTTCCTCCCAACCGTCAATAGCATCATAAGACCATCGTGGGTCCTAGCCATCGCCCACGCGTAACATCCCAAGCCACCGACCAAATTGTCGGTACTGTCGTAATAAGGATATCACTACTAAAAACATGCAACAATATAAGCATAAGAAAATCTAACATGCTAGTGATAACGCATAAGATAATCCTATAGTAGATAACATCACCTATCACATGCTAAATAGCAGTAAGCAACAGATATACTACTAAAGTAAATCACATCATCTAATCATATGCTAATAATCATAATAAGGAAATGCGCCAAATAAAATAACATCATCTAAACATGATATAGAAGCATCCCACTGAAAGCATAAATCACAAGAAAGCATACTCTGAAACCTGAAGTACCAAGTGAAAACATCCAACAACGATCACACTAGGACAAAGATCATCTCTGTACACCAGTCCCTAGCAGTGGTGAAGGTAGCTATGCCTCCCAACCATGTGGCACTCGTAGGTCCACATCCACTATGCTAATGGAGGTAATGATCCAACCACAAACACACATAAAGCACAACATCCAAGGCTAACACTCACGCTAGACAATATGATGGCTGAACCAAGAACCTAAGACAATGCAAGGAGTACAGGTTCTGGTCAAACACTCAATAGGCTACTAAGTAGGGGCTAACATCATGGAGAGTCGCTTGGCATCGAAAAGCCCAAGCTTGGATCTATGTAGCTCAACTCCCTCAACGGAAGGCCAATACACTGTGTAGCTCAACTCCCTCAATGGAAGGCCAATACACAAAAGTACCATTTTATTATCTTAAGTTTTATTACCAGTCACACATTTTATTTAGTTATCACTAATATAAAACTTCCTCTGCCAATCGGGAAGTAGTCACTAGGTTACAAGATAGAAGCCCCCTCCATATGCTACCCTACCCTACCCATGCTCATCCTACGACAAGTGCCCATGGGCATGCATACTCCCATCCCAACCCCAATGATCATAACTTTCGGCAAATCCATGGAAGATCGGGCCTCGCAAGTCACCCAACAAATGTACGTGCACGTACTCGTGTGTGGCGCACCACCATCACGAAGATCATAACACAAGGACAGGAATGAGAACACAATGCAAAGAAAACACCCAACTAAAAGCAACACAAGAAGGACAGATTCTACACAAATCCCAAAGCCAAAAAAAATCATACATCATGAAATCACTCAACCGGCCTCAATCTGAGAGTATGAATTCTACATGAATCCCAATGATGTAACAAGACCAAAAGTCATGAACTTACTCAACCGGCCTCAATCCGAGAGTATGGATTCTACACGAATCCCAATGTCCATGAAACAAGGCAAAGATCCAAAAGAAAACCATAACAGGTATAAAATCACTCAACCGAACACAACATCGGGAGTAAGGATGCAACACGCATCCCAATGCAACATAAAAGTACAAACATGATCTGACTGATATCCAAATGGATCATCAAGGTCCACGACCCACATTGTGCCAAGAAAACTCGAGAAAACAGGGCAGCATGCAAAATGAGGTAAAAATCCCAAATTTTGGAAAAAATTCAACATTAAAACCCATTTGGCCTTTGGGTTCAAAAACCCCAAAAATCCAAAAATAACTGAAATCGAACACCGTATGCAAAAACGGTCAGCATAACAGTGCAAAACTCCAAACCCTCATCCTGAAAAATAGGAAAATGTTCATACCCGCCCAACCGGGTAGAACTAACATACAGAAACAGAGGGGAACACTAGTTCTCAGCCTCCAAACAAACGGCTACCAAAAACAGAAACAAAAACGGAGCAGAAACAATAAAATGGGAAAGCCCTACCTCACAGCCAAAAGGGCAAAATGGGAATCTGAACCATAAAATAAATATCTCGCAAAAGTAGTTGAAAATCACGGCAATCCAAGGTTTCCCTGAGCTGGATCCAACGAGCCCGACCTCGTGACGATCCCACACCCATAGCTCCCATAATGAACAAAACAGTAAATCCTCATGAAGAGGATTTTGGGTTTTACTCTCCAACTTTCCAATTTGAAAGTGAGAAGTAAGGAATTAAATTCCTTTTTTTTGGATATTTATTCACTTTTCATGTGAATAATCGATTAGGGCATTTAACCAGCCAATCCAGTTAAACCCCGAATCGACCCAAACGAAAATAGGCTATTCCTATAAATAGGAATTCATCTATGGCAAAGCTGCTAGAAATTAAAAATAAATCAATTAAAAAGCCTGAAAACCCAAAAACACAAAAATCTCCTTAACAACTTTCGCGACAATGCGAACCTCTAAATGCACAAACACACTTACTAGTCTAATCACATAATGCAAATGAGTTCGGATTTAATAATCACCGAACGATTTAATTTAAACATTTAATTAAGGATACATCGACCATTTAAGGATGACATTGGTAAAATATGAACGGCTGAATCACTAACTCCATGTGCCACTGCCAGGGATATAAATCCTGCACACTAAACTACACGATCAAGTGCAATTGCATATAATAACATAGTCGAAGCAATAAATGTATTAAATCACCTAATTTAAACATTTATTTAATTATATTAAAATAATCTATTTACATCACTCACGTTCACAAAAGGCATAGCAACGCAGGAATGAAGTAAATAACCATAGCATTAAATCCATCACATAACAAAATCAGAGGTATGTCCAAATACCAGATAACTAGATAACATCATAAAACACACTGTCATCTCAAAATTGCATCATCATGCAATATGATTGACTGAACAACATAGTAGTCTAATATCTATGATACTGGAATCAAAGAGTAACATTTGACCCTTAGGTCATCTCAAATGTAAAACATAACATGAGTAACAAATATCTCTCTAATCAGAAATATAACAAGGTAGATGTCCGCAACACATAACGAAAGAATCCAACCAGAATAATCCATTTCTAATCATTAATGCATTTAATAAGGCACTTAAAACACATAAATGAACACAGTCATAAACATGACTAACCGTTGCTATAGGAACCTAGTCCAGTGTAGCATGGTAATAGTACACAGTGCAATCTCTGCACACATCTCAGGGTAATCATAGAACAACCTCATGATACCACA
The DNA here is from genome assembly GCA_028749045.1 of Cupressus sempervirens. Taxonomy (NCBI): domain Eukaryota; kingdom Viridiplantae; phylum Streptophyta; class Pinopsida; order Cupressales; family Cupressaceae; genus Cupressus; species Cupressus sempervirens. Next base: position 508,483,027 of record CM053789.1, on the reverse strand, counting down.
TCGATCCTGGTAACCACTGGCACAAACCTCAGTGAACCAAAAATCACATCATAATCTCAAATATTAGTCAAAATCATAATCAATGCAACTGATAAAGAAACATAAATCCAAACACCTCAATGGTGTAGACCACTCAGGGTCACAATCATGATCCATCACAACAAAAGATCATCAAGGTTGCATCCATCAGGATGACTTACAAAAGTCAAATGGGAGAGGCACTACATGCCCAAGTATCTATCAGGTGTTTGCAATTGTTCAAAAAATGGTTCTCAGAAAGGAATTTAGATAACCCCATGAGCAATGTCTAGGAATTTGACATTAGAAAATTAATAGTCCCTACAGTTTTCTTTGATAGTGATCTATTGACTAACTTGGCTAAGAAATATGATCCTATTACGGGTTGGGTGAAGAATCATTCTAGAGTGAATCTTTTTAGGGTTTACCCTTAGCTGCTTAGTGAAGTTTTTAACCTTAACCCTAACCATGCTGCACATGAAATCATTGATATGGATTATTTGCGAGCAAGATATGATGCAAAAAGAATATACTTGAGGACAAGGCCATTGCAGGAGCATGCTGCTAAAGTTGGAACCTTGTTTGTGATTATTGCTAGCACACCCAAGCCATTATTGAAAAGACATTTTAACCCTAGGGCTCAGGCATTATATATTTCTCTTTGTAAATTTTTTGGAATGGATGAAGTTGAGCAAATTCCAGGCTCAATTTTCCTCATAATAGCTCAAACTCTTCAATTTGGAATGAGCATTATTTTAGATTTCGTTAATTTTCTTGCAAAGGAAATTCACAACGGTTTGGTGGGGATAGCAAGGGGAAAAGTTCGTAAACCTTTTTGTTGGTATTCATTGCTTGTGTATGTATGTTTTTATAAGGGACTTGCCTTTTTTTCTAAGGGTATGGAGCTAGAAATAACTAGTAATGGAGAGAGGAATCCAGTACAGTTGTGGAGCATGGATATGACCTCAGAAGCCATAGATGCCAGTTATGTGAGGTTTGATATATATTTTGCATCTAAGCTTAAATTTCTTTTGAGAGGAGACAACCCTAGAATTCCACAAGCACTGTTAGAATTGGTCAAACCCAAGGACCATGCAAAAGGGCTACTGGTTTCTAATAATTGGGGGAATATAACTCCCTATAATGTTTCAACAGTAATAAGAGTATATGGCTTTTTGGGAAAGCCTCATGTGCTGCCATTCCATGTGCCTTTGAAGATAGGAATAGCCGAGTTTCTATAGAAAATAGGCACTATAGATGAGAGGGAGTTGCCTAAGAAGGGTACATTTTTTCCAATTGTTACTGTGGCACATAATTTTATTTTTGTAAGGAAAGGGTGGAAGCATTTGAATTTCTTCTTAGATAGATATAACATGGAAGAGTCTCATGCCTAGTTCATTGATCCTGAAGGATTCTATGACCTCTTAAGAGAGAGAGAATAAAAGCTTCCCACATGGTGCAACAAGTTTACTATCTGGAGGATGTGATTAAAAATGTTTTTACTTTGCAAGAATAAGAATTGAGAAAGGAGAAATGGATAGTATTTAGCAAAACCCTAGAATTCATTAATACTTTTGACCTCCATTACGATCCATTGAAAGAAAAGAAATATTGGGGAGCCAAGATGCAGGAATTGATGAATAATTTTGTTTTGATAATGCAAGCCATGAATGAGAAGAAGGATGCATATGTCAAGGCTTATCCAGACAAGGCTGCAGAGGTGCAGAAGAGAATAAAGAGTAGAAATATGGTGTTTCCTGGTTAGTACAATTTGCAAAAAAGTGTAGGATATGTAATGATCCAAAATGTGCAATAGGCTCTCCCTCAACACAGACCAAGGTCAGAAAGCCCACCTACGACTAGTGTTCCAAAAAGACAAAAGTTAGAGCAAGGGTCTTCTTCCCGAGTGGAGCAAAATTCCCCAAGCCAATCTCCAATTAGGATTGATGATGAAACATCTCTAAGAGAGCAGCTTAGACAAATTGGTGGAGAGGGAGATGTAATTGTTACCTCCATAGATTTGGAGATTGGAGAACCATGAGAACCACCTACACCTTCCTTGGATTCAACTGTTGCTGATTACCAAGTTAAGGAAATTGATCCAATAGTTGCCCAAGCCTCACAAAGGTTTATTAATGATGAAAATTTTGTGAAATCTAGGGTGTTTGCTCAATTTTTATGGAGGCTAAATATAGGAAATTTTGAGAAGACTTGTGAAAAGATAAAGGTATAACAACCTGATAAATTAGATTCTACTATTAAGGATGAGGTAAAGTCTAAGTTTTTGAATGATTTTTCTCAATTTAACCTTGAGGCCAATAGGCAAGTAATTAGATAGTCAGGAGTCCTTATTTTGCCAGAATAGGATATAGTGAATGCCATGGTTTTTAATTCAATAAGGAAGCAAAAGGACGTCCAATTTAAAACTGAAGAAAAGGTATTACAGGCTCATAGAGAACTCAAATTTAGTGATGATCATCAGGCTCTTGTTATTTGGTCCATTGAAAAAAGGGATAAGACCAGGATGTCAGAAATTTCCACTATAGAGCATACTAGTGCATTGTCAGTTTTTAGGGTTGGTGAGGTAGGTAGTAAGCAGATAATAGGAATGGCCTCAAAAATGTTAAAATTTGGTAGTGTTGTATTTGGCCAGGAAGAAGATAGATTTTCCCAACTCAATGCTAGGTTTGAAGAAGTTTTAAAACCATATGAGGAAAGGGGTATGTAGATACAATCATTAGAAAACAAAGTATCTCAAATGGAGAAACAACTAGGGAAAAGAAAAGTAGAAGAATCTAGCAAACCTAGGATTGTATACCCCCCAAGGCCCCTTGTTGAGCCTTTTAAATCAACTCCAATTATTGAAGTACCAGATACCCTAGAAAGGCCACAGTTCTAGACTGTAGAGGAATTTGAGGAAGAAAAGAATAAATTATATGCATTGCATGTGGAACTAAATGATTAATGTGAAGAAAAATTGAGATAGGTTGTCATGTATTTGGTAGATATATTTGAATGGCCATCATTTTTTGATTTGTTATCAGGGAATGCAACCATTAGGGATGAATTGAAGAAAAATGAGAGTAGTTTCAGACCCCTTATGCAGAAATGGATAGAAAGGAATAAAGATATCACTAGTATGTGTATATCTGTCATTCAACTACCATGTCATCAAATAGAACAGATCTTTGATTTGCTAAATAAATTGCAAGGTTTTGATGACAAAGAAAATTCTTTAAAAAAAAGATTAATTATTTGTGTTTTCCAAGTATATTGCAGAGAAGTTTGATTTATTTCCTTGTGCTTTAAAAACTGTTGATAAAGTTAAGGAAAAGGATGAGTGGAAAAGAGAATTAGATGAAATTATTTTTGAAAGGATGAACAAAATCATTAATGAGACTAGTCATTTGTTGTAGGCAAGGACAAATGAAAAGCTAGTAAAAGTGCAGTTATTCTACAACACCATCAAAAAAGATCTGGTGGATATGCAGGTAATTGCAAATTCCATGATAACTGTACAAAGAGAAGTCCTGAGTTTTGACTGGCTAAATGACACTACTTGTAATGAGTGGAAAGATAAGTTCATATCTATAGAGATGATGTTAGAAGATGACGAGGCAGAAGATGATGCAAGTGTAACTATTACTTTAACAATTGATGATGAAGATAGAGGAAATCCCCAAGTGAAAGTAAAATTATAGGTAACTAAAGAGGACACATCACTTTCAAGCCTCATGTTCACTTATTCCAAGGAATGAGATTGATAGAAAAATCAAATCATTATACTTTGCCGATTCCAAGGGATGTAATAGAAAGGGACCCGCAAAAGGAATGTTTGATGTATAAGTCTTTCTGTTACTCACTTTTTTTCATTTTGTGATAGGTGTATGTAAATATCTCTTGTAAAAGACACCTATCAATTTCTCTTAGCCCGAAGCTTCTTGCATCTCACACTATATAAGTGAGATTCTAGGGCTAGAGAAAGGGTCCAATTTCTATTCTTTCTAGGTGATATACTTAGTTTGTTTTCAGTCCAATGTTTAAGCAAGTTTTATTATGTATTATCTCTTTTAGTTCTTGAAAATACATTAATATAGAATGATCTCTATGTTTTTCCTAAGGTCATTTTGATTTTACTTCAAATGTATACAATTTTCAAAGAAAATGAATACAAATTATGAGTTGTCCCCATATTAGTTCTTTCTAAATTTTGTCTCCTTTTGATTACTTGGTTATCTTGATATTGTATGAGTAAAGGCTTGTGCAATTGAATGCAATCCAATTAGGTTGTATATCTGTCCACCACGGCTATTAGTTTAATGGATTAAGTAAAAGCTTTGGTGAATTTGATAAGGTTGCTGCAATAGTAGGAAGGATTTTTTGAATGACGAATTCTGATAAGAATTCTTGATAATATTTGTTGTAAGGAAAAAAATTAGATCTATGGATTTGTAGTAGACTCTGAACCCTAATGGATTAGGCAATAGTCAAATTGTTTCAGCTGGAAGAGAAATATGTCATAAATGGTTTTCAAATGCAGAATTATAATCAATTTTACTTTTATTTCCTGAAGATCTTCAAAGTTGGCCTGTAATTGTTTGAATGGAATGTTTTAGCTTTAGTTAGCCACTATTGCTAAGAACTTGTGCAGACCTATAGAAGAATTTTGGCTAGATCTATTATATGGGATGTTGTTTATCAAATTGTCAAGAATTATGCATGTATTTGAGGATTTGAGATGAGAATTAGAATGAAACTAAAATAATTCTCATATAGTGTTTTCTAGTCTTAAATAATCTCTGGGTATACCCACCCTAGTTTTGCAAAGCCTAAAGAGTAGAAAACCACCCTTGGTTTTGTTGAAGTTGGGTCCAAATGGTTTGCACATATAATTGTTAATAGGAATTAGCTAATTCTTAGATTGTGTGAGTGATATCATTTTGGTATTGAGCATTTTGTTGCTTAGTAGTTTTAAAAAACCAACATGGTATAAATGAAGGTTCTTTTTCTTGTGGTGAAATGTAAAAGTGTGCGAATTATAATGTATGTGAAAAAGTGATGTACGGATTTGGTAAAAGTGTATAATGGATCGAAGGGATTATTGGATGTGAAGTTAGTAATATAGTATTTTGATTTGAAAGATGTTTGGTCTGGTCAAGATGACAGATGAGTTTGAGTTATTTCATTTCTATTATTCTTACAGGAATAATACAAAGATCAGTTAGATAGTATGTTTGGTGATCTTTCCTTTGAAGCTATTTGGATAGTGGGTCCTTCTGCCTTCTAAAACTCCTAACAGGATCGACACAACTCCTAATAGGGTAAAAATCTCCTAGAAAAGATTCATTTTCTTCTAATATGAACTGATATGTATTGAATGTATTTCATTGGCTCCAAACAAAGTCCATCATTTTACAATAATTTTTTATATTAGTACATCATTTTGTGGGTACCATCCTCACTTGGGTTTTTCCTCTAATCAGGGTTTCCTTGGTTAACATATCTAGTGTTATTGTGCATGTGTATCTTCTTATTCTTTTTAATTATATTGTTCACATGGTTAAGGATTAATAAGGTTGATAAACTTTTTAATAGTTGGATAATTAATTTACCTCCCCACCCCTTCCTCAATTAACTTAGTGGACTTTATTTTCAAAGAATTAGCATTAGAGCATCAAGTCCTTGAAGGAAAATCTTAAAATCTTAAGGAGATCAATGGTAGGTCATTTAAGAAAGGATAGTCCTAAATTCAATGGAGTAACTATGATAGCTAGAAAGAGAACATGAAGACACATTTTATATGTATGGGTCCAAGATATTGGCTAGTGAAAAAGTGTTGAGCTATCATTTTGCATGATGTTTAATGATAGGAATCCTTTTGAACTCCTCTCTTGAAAAGCTAATCCATGGATCAACTCCAAGGTTCTAGGAAATCTTGTGACCTACTAGAATCCTCTTAGTTGAAGATAAATGTTTTTTTTCATGAAGACTCTTTGCTGGTTTGTTTTCAATTTTTGGATGAGATATAGAACCTATTCACTGTTTCAAAATAAAACATGCAAAAAGAACTATGTTTTTGTATTTTTCTATTTTTTGATGAATGCAAATTTAACATTGAAACTAGTACAAATTCCTAATTTAAAAAGGGGTTAGTAAGCAAATAATAAGAAATTTAAAAGAAAATAATGTGAAAAGGAAAATCCTAATGGACATAAGCTACAAAAAACAACACATCTGCGAGTTAAGGTCACAAAGAAATCGGTATGTAACCAATAAAAATAGGAGCAATGCTTCCTAGATTCCATTGATGCAATCATTGATGGGAAACTTTAGTAATCGTATGATGTTTCACTCTTCATCAAATCGTAAGGCCATGAAAACTGCCCTCATGCAAGACAAAGAGATATGTAGGCACAATTTGATGATTTCTTCTCGAGCTAGATACGTCGGCAAAATTTGTTAAAACTATAGAAAACATTAGAACTAAAAAGATCACACAACAAAAAACAAAGCAATAAACTTCTGGCTCAATCACAATTCCATGAACACAAAATTCACAAAAATATGACACATTTAGGCAAGAATCACTACACTCCAAATGTGACCACCAAAAGCATAATTTTATTGCAAAATAATGATAGGCCCAATTATAGATTACAATGGAGTATTTATAAGAAATTTTCTACTCAATTTGTGTTGAGAGTGAGAGATATCTTCATGCAATAATATGCTTTTAATTTAATAAAACAAACTAATTATATACAAACTAACAATCTAACTGGTGTTTAGCAGGGCTCCATCCATTTTATATTCATTAATTGGATGCATGAGTCTGTACATGTCAAAGAATAAAGAATTAATGAGAGAAGAAAGAATAAGAAAGCCTTCAGTTGAAGTAGAAGTGTTTAGAAGTGTCAAAAATAGAATCCAATCCTTTATTGGGCATATGTTGGAGTTAAACTACTATCAGAATGCTTTTCTGATGCATGGAAAGCTCTATTTTTGGAACTAGTAGTTAACTGTCACTGCACATCCAAAAAAGTGCACATATGCACCTGTGTACTTGCACACCTTTGCAGCTATGTACTTGCAGACCTATGGACCTCAAAAGGTCCAAAATCTCAAAATTTTACTGAGTGTCAAAACTAAAATTTCAGCTTTTGGGTTTTGTTGCCCCTTTTCCCTTGAATTTCTCAATAATCTTAGTAGATCTAAAGCATCATATTAATCTTTGAGTTTTGTATCCAACTCTAGCAAGGCTTCTTTTGTTCTAAAGGCCTACCAAATGTCCTCATCGGTAGAAGCTTCTTTAAAAATCTTCTAGAACTTCTCTATCACTACCTGTATGGGCATTAATTTCTCCCATTCACAATCCTCAAAAATTTGTAGACATGCATCACTATAATGCCTCTCTGCCTCTAAAATTTTCTCTTGAGCTTGGTCCTTAAGTCGATGGATTTTTGCATGTAATGTTTCCATTTTTTTATTGCTATGTGCTATCTTCTCAATCCAATCATCAATTAAATCTAACTCTTTCACTGTATATAGATCTACACAAATCCTATACCTCTACCCTTTAATAGCATGTAATACCAGTAAATCTTTACTCCATGCTCATACTTCATTCATTATACTGAAATCCTTTTTCAAAATTGCTACCATCTAATTTACATTTTCTTGTGTAGCATGGAATAACTTTAGATTTCCTTAGATAATTAAAACAACTTTTTCCTCAAAATTGTCATGCCATTGCTGAAAGGGTTTCAAAAATGGATCCAAGTGTACACCTCCCCCTTCTTTGAGTTTAGTGTTTACAGTTTCCTTGAGGTGTTCAGGGTCCAAGGGATCAACAACTTTGGCTAAATATCCTCTTAGGATTTCATTTTTCCTACGAAGTGTTCTGAGCTCGGCCCCTTCTTCCTCTAAGGTTTTGAAAACCTCCTTTATTCCCATGGTGACCATCAACCTCATAGTATCCAATGTAGGCCTCTCGAGCATAACCTCTTTAATATGATAATCTTGTGGGCCAAGGTTTTCAACATTTGCATCTGGAGGAGGAACAACCACTTGTGCAAATAAATCTTGATACTAAGTACTGTTGATGAATGGTAATGGTCTTGCTTCCTTGGATGGGGAATTGGGTTTTCTAAAAAGCTTGGCCAACTCGATCATATCCTCTTCATCGACATGGAATTGTGGCTTCCTATTTCTCATCATTTCCTTCCTCAACCACCTTGGAACTCTTTCTACTAAAGGTCCACCTCTTTAGGATGAAGGAGTGTGTTTAGCTACTGATTTCCCCTTGTCACTCCTCTCCAGGGTTCTTTCCTTTTGTGATGGTTCCCCCTCAGTGGTCTCTATTTTTGTGGAGACTATAGTTTGAACCTTAGTATCTTGGGAGGTTTTCTAGTGATATTCAACCATTTTTCCCTCTTTAGACACTTCATCTGTTACCATTTGCTATAGTTTCTTCTCTTGTTAAGGCTCCTTTTCTACCTATTCTTCTTCAGCATTTAGAGGTGGAGGAGTAGTAGAGTCTTTGTCCACAACTATGGCTAGGAAAAGGGGTGGTGGAGTAAGATCAAGACCATGAGATTTTGGTGGCATTTACATCTAGTCTTCCTGTTGAGGCTTAGTTATCAAGGTATCCCTAATCTTAGGGTAAAAGCACAGATCTGTGTCACCATTTGTGATACAAAAACCTGTTTTGGTCAAATCTCATTTCTCTATCAAAACTCAATTTTTTTCAAAAACTAAAAATATCCTTTTATAGATCTCAGATTCAATATCATCATTATATAAATTTTTGAGTGTTTTGATTAGCTATAATATGTTATAATCTCAATATATTATAAGTCGATATTTCAACATTTCAAAAGATGCTCTCTCAAAAAATGAAAAAAAATAGTAAATCATATCAAAAAAATAAAATATTTATATTTATCACTAGAGGAGAGAATCCTCTTCGTGAATATGTAATTTTTTTTCAAGAAGGTATAGATTTGATAGGGAAGTTTTGACGGGAGGAAAAAACTGTTGGACTCTGACAAGGTCAAATTTGAGTACTTATAATAAAGAAAATATACATCAAAAATAATTATTTCTTTTTTTGTTCACTAGCTATACATGTCATCTATAAAATATTTTCAAATCAGAACAAAAAAAGATGATTTGCACATGCTTGTTTCACGGGAACTACATCCTATATTTTTTACAGTTAAAAAAGTTACTTCAAAATAAAATAATATGAATAAATTCTTAGTCAAAAAAATTATAAAAATTATAGGCATAAAATTCATACAATTCTACACATTTCATTAGTTTACATCATCTTCATATTTTAAATACAAATACCATTTTCTTTGTCATTAATGTTGAATTGTCACATTCTAATATCACGTGTCTTTATAAAAGGTGACACAGGTTTGTGCTTTTACCCCTTATCCCCAAAAAACTTCATTCCTATGGTCATAAAGTTAAAATTTGACATTTTGAACACATCATCACCCTCTTTACCTTGCTCATCAACCTATTATTGTACTTCATCTTCTGAAGTAGTTATTTCTAGAGGTTCTTCTTGGACTAATGGTAGTGTTACAGTGGAACTTCTCCTTCTTTCTTGTTCTGTGGCTCTTGCTAGTCGTGTTCTTCTTTGTAAGGGCACATCTTCCTTCTCATCATCCTCATCCTCTTCTTCTCCCTTAGGAATAGGTTTTGGGACAGATGGGAAAGGAACCATCCTTCTAATCACCCTTTTCCTTTTCTTCATGAGGATCTTAATCTTTTTCTATTTCTTAGAGGTGGAAGGGGATGGTGGTTCTGCCTATGAAGGAGGAGAGATTTGTTGGGTTTCACCCTCTGTTACTCCTTGGTTGGGTGCAGCTGGTGGCAATTGTGGGTATGGCTAGTCTTGAGAAGCTCCAATATCTTCTGGCCCTTGTACATTTATTTCCTGTTGCTGAGGAGGTGCTTGGACTTCACCCTCTTATGTTTTGGCTCTTTGAGGAGAACTCCTCTTTCTTTTTCCCTTTCCCTTCTTCTCTGGAGGGTGATAGTATCCAATTGGCTAATCAAGTTGATATATTGTTTCTAACCTTATTGGTGACTGGGCTACAAAGTAGGATGGTGATCTTCTTCCCTCTTCCTTTAATTAGGTGAGCTTGCACATGAAAAATTACGATCTCAGGTATTAGACCAAGTTGAAATGGTTTCTTGATCTAATCATGTGTCATCTTGATGACATGCCCTGCCTAATGATTAATGTCATCATTCTCCTCTCTATAAACCTCAGCATTCATTATGGGCCTCTCTCTAATTTTAATTATGTTGAATAGAGGGTCGAGCATCTCCCCTGAGTCTTGTTGCAATATCTCCTTGGGAATGTTTATAATTAGAGCCTTTTCTACCAAATACAAAGTCATCCTACAATAGTCCCTAATACAGACATTGTAGTCATTTATTGCATTCATCAAGTGGTCTTTGATGGCTTCTTCATGCTGAAATACCTTGCCTGCCAGACTATGAACTTTCCCAATGTTATCAAAATAAGGCCTTAGGGAATTGTACTCTTCTAGGGGATATTGATCTCATTCCCATTCAAATGATGAAATATCTTGCTTCCTCTTAACTTGATATGGTCATATGACTAGGGGCCATGTCCAAAATGGTCTATATTGTTTCCTGACTATGTCATATGTGAACTCAATCTATTGAGCAATCTCTAAAACAACAAGCTTATCACTAGGATATCTAGGGAGCTTCTTCGGATTGACAGTGGCACAAGATACCCTTAGATATGTAAATGGTTTAAACTAAATGAAATAAGCCCCAAGTGTTGTTATTTGTGCCACTACATCTTCAGATAATCTTTCGGCATAATCACCCTTTATGAATCAGATGATAGAAAATATGAACACATCATTCAAAAATTTGTATTATTTACTTTGGTCCAAAAGCTTCTTCCTTACCAAGTGGGGATAGAAAATATATGGCCAAGCATTCAGATTCCTCATGATGCCTCTTCTATACAACTGGGATAATCTATCACCCTTGTAGCCAATAGATAGAACAAATATGAAGTCATATAGTACCTCTTTTTGTCTTTTACTACTCCCAACTGCTCACATAGATTCTGGCTCAAAGTTGTGGCCCAATTAAGTGGTATCCTTGCCATTTTGATAGTCTCAATGAAATGCACCATGAAGACATTTAGGTGCCCCACTGTTGATAGACCCATCACCCTACTCAGAAGTATGATTGAATATCTAATATCTTCCATCATATATCATCTCATCATAGCCACCTTGCCAGTTACCTTCCCTAAAGGCGTCTTCTCTATTAAGTAAGAGGAATGGATTATTTCAGAACCCTCTTTCAAATGTTCTCTATACCACCTTTCTACTTCCTCATAGGTTAGTCTGATGAATTGATTGACCCTATGGAGATGGAATACCCTTTCAATGTTATGGGGTTGGAGGTCAAGGACAAACTCTCTAGTAACACTCTTCACCACCCTTTCCTCTGGAAATAAAATATTGTGTAAGTGTCATGACAAGCTTAGAAGATTGTATTGATGTTGGGTGTGAAGCTAGCTTACTAGCCCTGATTAGATTAATGAAAAAACTATAGATGACCTCTGAGTGGGTTTGTTGCAAATCCTTAGGAACTCCCCCAAATTAGTGTGTCCCAAATTTGTGTCCTTAATCTCTACATAATCATCCCAGAATCTTGACTTTGGTGGGACACCTTGAAATTTTAACACAATGGGATTTGGTGCCATTTTCTTACTTAGTGAAGAGACCATTATATCTACACATGAAGAGAAAAATCTCCATTAGTCCTAGGTTGGAGAAAAATGAATTGATAACTGAATTATAGTGACCCATACAAAAATATGAAAACATAGCCACTTGAAAATTAACACAAAAAACCTATTCAAACCTTAGAAAACCCTATTTTGAATTGAATTCTTAAAAAATGATGGTGCACACTAGCACACCAGATTAGGTGCATGAGTGTGCATCATATTTGGAATTTTCTTTGGCTTAAGTTTGGTATGTAATTGCGCATCATGCTAGGTGTGCAACTATGGACCAAACTCAAAATTCTTTCATATTTGGAGGTGCACACTAGCACACCTATCTAGGTGTGCTTGGACACACAACATCTTTTGAGGGTTTATGTTTTTAATTATGGGTCCACACTAGCACACCAAATTAGGTGCATGAGTGCACACCATATTTATGTTTTTGAGTTCTGTTTTGATTCTTTGCAAGGGGAGTGCAAAGTAGTGCACCATCCAAGGTGTGCCACTATGCACCCTCTCAAAGTTTATTGTTATTTTTTCAAAGGGAGAGGTGCATAGGAGTGCAGTTGACTAGGTGCACTACTATGCACCTCACTTTCTGTAGGTTGCAGCAGAAGTGGAGCGGGGTGCCACATGGAAGAAAGCTGACCAAAGCTAGTGCAAAATGGTAGAGGAAAGTGGACCTCAAGCTCGTGGGAGATGTGGCAGGAGACTTCAGTGAAAACAAAGGAGAAAGTGAAAAAAAAGTAAGAAGGGTATGATGCCCCCCCCCCTTTTTATAGATAATGCAACTACCCTACATAGTTGCGTAGTATGCAATACATGAAAAATTTATTTTCATCACTTGGGTGTACTAGCACCAGTTTAGGTGTGCTTGAGCACACTTGTTTAAACTTTTTAGTTCTAAACTTATCTCCTCTAATAATTTGATTTTTTATTGGCAAGATAACTCCACCAAGACTTGGAATGTGAACTTAGGGGGAGGTAGGACCTCAAAATTGGCTCAAATTCCTAGACTAAAATCCCAAAATAAAGTAGGGGTTCCCCATCTCGATTAGAAAATGGGGCATGCATTATGGAATAACAAAAAATAGCTCTGACAAAAGGAAGAAATGACAAAGGCATTTGTTCATCAGCCAACATTCTTTCAACATATGTCAAATAGCAACTAAATTCTAAATGTTCAAAGCATATTTTGAATGACTTCATAACCAAAACTTCAAGATCCAAAACTTTCAAGTTTAGTGTGTGTTGAGTGTATCCATTCCCTTTGACATCTTAGGATGTAATCTATCAAAGTTTTCTGACAACTTAGAAAAAATCTTCCACCCTTCTTAACTCATTCATTAGGAATCTCTATGAAGGTTGTTTATCAATCTTTTTCTTGAGCAGATGAGAGAAGTAGTTCAAGGGCTCTTAGTGAGATGTCACTTTTCTTTTAAAATTTCTGGCAAATCCTTTTGAATAATTGCTCCATGTAATTCATAATGTCACTATTTGATGAAGCAATGTTTTTCTGCAAGATACTTGCTTTTAAAAGTGTATCCTTTTTTCGTTTAAGAACTTTTAGAATCCTTTAGTCTTAACACCATTCTTTTCTATTTTCTTTTCTTTTCCTTTTCTTTTTATTCTCTTATGTACCTTGAATACACTTAGACTATGTAGCCAGGACATTAGTGTCATTTCTTGGATTCGATCCTTTGTGAACATCCCTTGCGTTCCTCTTTTAAAACTTTTTAGAAACCCTCATGCCAAAAAAGATCTTAGCAATCCTTTGAGAAGACCCTTTCTATTTGAACCAATTGGGGTTTTAGATTGGCCCAAGCTGTTTTTGACCTTAATTTGACAACACCTAAGATAATCAAATTTTCAAGTTCACAAAGTGCTGAGAACTTGTTGGTTTAGAATCTTAAATTTCAAAACTGAAAGTTCCCCTATTTCTTGCAAGCAACATCCATTGTTCAGTTGGAATAAGACACACAATTGTCCAAATGTTTTGACAAAGAAATACCTCTTCCTAAAATTGGAACCAAAAGAGTAGTTAGTAAAATATCTCAAGATAAAATCTCAAGTGCACCTTACCCCCCCAAGACTAACACAACTTTGAAAGCAAACACGCAACTAAAAGAAAACACACTTACAAAAATAAAACACCCTTGCAGAAATAAAGTCTAACTATATATATATATATATATATATATATATATATATATATATATATATATATATATATATATATATATATATATATATATATATATATATATATATATATATATATATATATATATATATATATAATGTTTCACAAATTTCCCATTAATTGGCAATGAAACTACTTCCCCCTGTAAGGAATTGAGCCTAAAAGTGTTTTCTCCCAAAATTTTTGTGATTTGATATGGACCAATCCACAAGCATTGAAACTTGGTGTGGCTACCTAAATTTTCTTTCACCTTATCCCAAAGTAGAATAAGGTTGAAAATTCTAAATGATTTTATTGTGGTCCTCTTATCAAACCATCTCTTTATGACATCTTGATGTTTAGACATGTGCTCCAATGTAGCTATCCATTTCTTGTCCATCTCTAAAAGATTCATCAATATAATTTGTACTTTATTAGCATCTTTAGCATATCTACTCATGAATTTCAAAATAGGAATCCTAAGGTTGAGTGGAAATACTGGTTCTTTTCTATAAATGAGAAAATATGGAGAAGTTCCTAAAGCATTCTTGACCCTCATTCGATCTGTCCATGGATCATATTTGAGTTATGTATACCAATCTTTAGGATTCTCCTTCAATAATCATCTTATCATTGTGATCAAGTTCTTGTTTGTAGGTTCTGCTACTCCATTTCTTTACGTGTAATAATTTGAAGAGAACTTGATGATAAAATAATTTTCAAATGCCCATGGAGTCAAGAATATTGATGCAAAATTAAATCCATTATCACACACAAGGGTAAATGGCATTCCAAATCTAGTAACAATGTGTTCCTCACAGAAGTCCGTTACCACCTTAGCAATGCAATTTTTGAAAGTTTCTGCTTCTGTCCATCTCATACAATAATCTATGGTAGTGAGAATAAAAGTGTGTCTAGTTGATGATGATGGATTGACAATACATATGAAATCCAACCCCCACTTTGTGAAGGGGTGTACCTCATACACTGGTTATAATGGCATCACTAGGTGTCTTTCTCTATTAGTGTTGGTTTGGTAGATATGATAGAAACATACATGCTCAAAGCTATCTTTGAATATTGTGGGCCAAAAATAACCCAACCTTAAAATTATACGAGCAGTTGCTTCTACCAAACCATGTCTTGTATCGTACTTATCGTGAAACTATTCCAGGACTTCCTTTTCTTCCTAACATCCTAAGCACTTCAGATAAATTCCTTCATAATTCCTTTTGTACAACTTTTTGTCATGCAACATGTGGGATTCACACTTTATTTTAAGACCCTTACGCTGTGAACTATTCATCCAACTGGGGCACTGATTCTGTAGAAGGTAATAAACAATATCCTAGTACCAAACATCTATCACTACACCTTGACCAACATCAACTTCAGATATGATCATTTTCTTGTGATCATTCTTGTTCATTTCACTATCAAACTCAAATTCCTTTTCATCCTCAACCTAGTTATCTGCTATCATTTTTGATAAACTTTGACGTATGACTAACCTCATACGCTGGATTTCTAGATCAAACTCTTGAAGTATCACCATACATTTCCCTCATCATTCTCCAAGTTCATTTTGCATCAATAATGCCTTTATTGCTAGATCAGGTACAATAACATACACCTTCTTCCTTAGTATGTAATGATGAAACTTCTTCACTACCTTGATCAATGCACAATACTATTTATCAATTTTTGAATAATTCAACTCAACATTCTTCAGAGAGCAACTCATAAAACTGATTGGTCTATCATCTTCCTTTTCTTTCTTTTACATTAGTATCCCAGCACACAAATGTTTTGAAGCAAAAGAGTATATCCTAAAAGGTAATTCATAGCTAGGACTCGCTAGTACTAGGGCCATGGAAATGGCCACTTTGATATCCTTGAAGGATTTCTTGATTTTCAAGATCCATTCTATCTTAGCTCCCTTTTTGAGTAAATCATTGAGGGGATGAACTATTTTTGCAAATCCACTTATGAATTTTCATACAAAATTTATCTTTCCAAAGAAAGACTTGAGTTCCTTCTAGCTATGGGGAGGCGATAACTTTAGGATGGCCTCAACTCTATCATGATCAATGGAGATCCTAGCTTCAAAAATGATATGGCCCAAGAGCTTTCCTTTAGTTACTCCAAATGAACATTTCTTGGGATTGAGGGATATGTTGTATCTATGACATCTATTGAATACCTGCCTCAAACCAGCAATATGAGTGCTTCGATCCTTTAAAAAGATAGTTAAATAATCCATGCAAATGACTATACACTTATCTACCAATCTCTTAAAAGCTTCATCCATAGCTTGTTGAAATGCAACCCTTGCATTAATTAGTCCAAAAGGCATTATCCTATAGGAAAAATTCCCCCATTTAGTTGTATAAGCTTTGTTTAGTCAATCTTCTTCATTGACCATCATTTGATTATATCCTGAATATTCATCTAAGAAAGACATCATCTTTGAACTATTTATAATTTGTAGAACCTCATCTAGTGAGGGTAAAGGATAATTGCCTTTTTGAAATGTCATGTTCTAGTTATGAAAATCAACACAAAGTTGAATCTCTCTAGTCTTCTTCATACAAGAACTAAATTGGCCACCCATGTGGAATGAAGAATGGGGAAGATGATCTTAGCATCCAGTAACTTCTTAACTTCTTTCTTTATCAGAGGTTCAATGATAGGATTAATAGGTCTTTGTCTTTTGTGAAAAGGCTTGGCATTTAGTTTTGATGAGATGTCATGGGTTATAATCTTAGGGTCATATGCCTTTAGCTCTTCATAGCTCGAGGCAATAACATATTTGTAAGAATTTTTCTTAGGGTATAATTTATCCAAGGCCAAGGAACTCAAAACACAAGCACACACTAGACCAAAGTATGATAAGAATAACGGTATAGTATTCAATACAATATACAAGTACACTAGGAGTGCTTGAATATAAAGGCCTCTGAGATGCATCTAGAATGCCTCAGAATCAATATCATGATAAGTCCTACAACTAGGCACATGTCCAGCAAATATGGGTTGTCCTCCATGAAGCACATAAGTAAGTGTGATGATGAGAGGATAAGCCTACAATAGTATGACATGCAAATCAGTGTTGTAGACAACATGTGCTAAATTAGGAGTGTGAATAATTGTGTTGTCTACATGATAATTTAGTGAATGATGAAAAATCTTGTGTTGTAGACACCATGTGCATAATTAGAGTTGCGTACTTTTTTGTTGTCAACATGACAACTCAAGAAGGTGCGCAAAATCTTAAGTGTCTCATAAAAATAAATAATAAAATAATGCACTAACCTAAGTAAACTTAAGTAAAGTGTAAATAGTAAATACCTATTTACACCAACACCCCCCCTTAAGTAAAACTTAGGGGAATGCACTTAATCTTACTAATGCATGATGGGTCTTGGCTATGAGGCCATGTTAGTTACCCATGTACAAAAGCAATACTATAGAATGATGCAATGCAATCTCTCATAAAGTGGAGAAAGAGGGAAAATGTCATGGGAAGAACCCTCCTCCAAAAAGAGAGATGAGTACAATAAAGAAAGAAGAAGACCTCATAGGAGGAAAAAATCCCTCCCAAAAGAAGAAGAAGAAGAGAAGTCAAGGGACTCCCCTTTCTATAACATCATGCACCACCAAGAGATCTCACAAATGAGTATAGTTGACCTCATTGAAGGGTTTAGGGAAGATATTAGTGACCTTCTTTGCTATAGGACAATACTGTAGTGTAATGATCTACTCATGTATAAGCTCTCTGATATATTGCATATGAACCTCAGTATGCTTTGTTTGCTGATGCTGAACTAGATGCTTAGATATTTCAATGACACTCTAATTTTCGCAATGAATAACTATAGGATTAGGTAGATCAAATCTAAACTCCTCCAGGATGTGTTCTAACTAAAGAGCCTTTGTAGTTGCATTGATAGCTCCTCGATACTTAGCCTTTGTGGAAGAAAGAGCAACATTGTTTGGCTTCTTACTTTGCCTACAAATAGGGATGAAACCAATGTGAAATTTGTACCCTAAAGTAGACTTGCAAGAATCTAAGTCTCCTACATAGTTTGAGTCTATGTATCCGATCAACTAAAGCCTTGTACCTACTGTATAATGTATCCCATTTGTATGTGTACCTTTGATTTAGTGTAAAATGCACTTGGAAGCCTTCCAATGAAGCTCAAGTGGTTCTTGCATAAAGCATGAAACCATACCAACTGCAAAAGAAATATCAAGGCATGTGTATGTCAAGTAGATAAGGCTCCCAACTAACTATCTATATAATGTCACATCAACAAGTGGAGTGGTACACTTAGCTTCTAGCTTAACACCTAATAGGAAGGGAGTAGGAGCAGGCTTATAGTCACTCATGTGAAACTGAGAAAGGAAGTCAAGAGCTTACTTGGGTTGTGAAAGTGTGATCCCTACTGAAGACTAAGTGATCTCAATGCTAAGGAAGTAATGTAGGAAACCCAAGTCTATCATGGAAAATCTATCCTATAGAGAGGTCTTGACACTAGAAATGATGGATGAAGTGCTCCCTGTAATGATCAAGTCATCTACATAAAGCACTAGAATCAAGTGTGAGTCATCTTTTTGAAGGATGTAGGCATTTGAATCAGAGTGACATCTGGTGAAACCTACTGAGAGGAGGAAGGAATCCATTTTGGCATACCAAGCATAAGGAGCCTGCTTTAGACCATAAATAGACTTCTTCAATCTGAAAACCATAGTAGAATCCCATACAAAACCCTATGGTTGCTCCATTTAAATTTCCTCATGAAGATCATCATTCAAAAAAGTGCTCTTAACATCCATCTGGTGTACAACCCAACCTTGAGCTGCAACAATTGCTAGTCTCAAGTAAATGGAGTTCATCTCTGGCAACTGGTGCAAAAGTCTCTATATGGTCAATACCTAGAACCTATGAGAAACCTTTGGCAACTAGTCTAGCCTTATGTTTATCAACACTTCCATTCACTACAAATTTGGTTTGATAGATCCACTTACATCGAACCACTTTTCTTCCCTTAGGAAGGGGAACTAAGTCCCATGTGTTATTTTTCATCAAGGAATTGTATTCTTCCTCCATAACCTTATCCCATTCTGGAATCCTTGATGCTTCGTTAAAAGACTATGGATCTAAAGCAATGGCTATATATGCATGTGGAAATGACTTGTATTGTGACCTAGTCCTCTGAGTGTCTAAATGATTTCTCACCAATGAACCTACTACATCAAGATTTTTTCACGTTCAATGAGGTTTAGTGAAAGAAGATGAAGAAATGTCATCAACTATTTTTTGACCCTATGAAGGTGGTGTCCTATGAATCACTGTTGGAGGAATCTCATCTTCTGAGTCACTGTCATCACTATGATCACTATCCACGAAGGAGGAAGAAGGTGGAGGTGAAGAAGCCAAACTTGGACATGTCTCTTCAAAGTGAACACCCCTCTCATAAAAGATTTAATGAGTCTCTAGATCTATTATTTTGTATGCCTTGAGACGATCAAGATATCCAACAAATATGCATTGTTTGCTTTGTGGTTCTAATGCCTTTCACTTTTGTGGAGGTATCCTTGCCCATGTTGGACAAACAAAAACTTTGAATTGTTTGACACTTGGTTTTTTGCCACACCATGCCTCAAAAGATGTTATTCCATCTAAGACCTTATGTGGACTCCTATTTTGGATGTAGTTTGCGCAACACATGGCTTCAGCTCAAAACACTTGATCGAGAGACTTGTGTTAAAGCATACTTGTGTTAAAGCTACACCATTCTACTATGGCATTTATGCAACTGAATGTTGAATATCTATCCCTTCATGTGTGCAAAAGTCTATAAGTTTGGAGTTGATATATTCTTTGCCATTATTTTTCCTTAGGATCTTGATGGCTTTCCTTGAAATTTTCTCAACTTGAGCTTTGAATGTGATAAAGTTTGCAAAGACTTCACTGTTATGAGCTAGGAAAAAGACCCAAGTGTAACTTGAAAAGTCATCAATAAATTTGAGAACATAATGGGCCTTACCAAAGGATGGTATTGGAAATGGGCCAGCTACATCACTATGAACCAATTCTAGAAAAATAGTTGCCTTCCAAGACTTGCCCTTGTCATATTTCTCTTTGGGATGTTTACTTTCTTCACATCCTAGACATACACCCTTTGAAAACTTGACTTGAGGTAGACTAATGACCATTTCCTTGCTCTAAGTTGCTTAAGGTAGCAATAATTAAGGTGTCCAAATCTCTCATGCCATAGTTTACTTTGTGTGTTTGAATGAGTCAACAAGACAAGAAAAGTGGAATTAATAGGCACAAAATGTGAGAAAGGATAAAGTCAATTCTCATGGTTTGCCTTTCAAATTGCCACCATTGAATCATCTTTTTAATTTTTCACCGCAACTATGTCAAGGAGGAACTCCACTTTGTTGCCACATCCATCGTGAGTGATTTGATAGATGGAGAGAAGGTTGGTGCTAACATTAGGAACATGAAGTACATCCTTGAAGATGTCATTTTCCAATTCAACATTGCCTTTACCTTCTACTTCAACTTGAGTATCATTGCCCAAATAGATGTAAGGTACATTTGATGGTTTCAATGAGTCCCATGTTGCATGGACTAATCATGGTTTGCCTTGTGTCTACCTAAATGTTTGCCAGAGTGGGTAGGAGTTGTCAGATGGCTGTCGGGAAATTTCTTAGTTGTGGCAAAAAATTTCAAAAAAAAATGGCAGAGAACTATTAAACACCTCGCTAGAGAACGGTGGTCAAAATGTGTTATAAGATGTTGACTTTCATTGCAGTGGGCTAGAAAAAATTTAAAACCCCACACTAGAGTTTATCTTGCCAAAAGTTTGGTTTGTCGCTAGCATCAGGATAAATAATTATCCCACATTCATAAAAATAGCCCAGTCTTTGCTCTATTTAAGTGAGGGCACGTGGACCTTATAACAAAGTAGTTCATTGGGACTTGTGTGGAAAAAAGACCACCAGCTGTAAGTGAGAGCCACCAAGATTTTGAAGAATATTTTGGATATATTGAATAGGTTGCCCGTGGAAAAATTGATTAAGCTTGCAAATTAAAAGTCTGCAAAATAATCCATACTACATAGGGCCGGGATGTGACTACCCGATGCCTAGGAAAAATTTTTTTTCTATGCTTGGAAATTCAAAAAAATATACAAATAAAAAATATGCAAAATTAAATTGATCCAAAAATTAATTAATCAGACCAAAAAAGACCATACCCAGATTTGCAAATCAAGCCTTCGGGTTCCGATTTACAAATTTTTTTTTGCCTCCCAGTTGACTATGGCCTAAAATAGGAAAATTTATAGTCAATCCTCACCGAATTATCACTTTGAATGCAATGTGAAGGTCCACTTTGGCTCTAGATGCTCCCAATTATGGCCAATGCTCCAAATCTAAATTGGGTCCCTTAGAGAGATGAAGCAATGAGGTCTGCAATAGCTATGTGATGAGTATCTCCCTCAGCTCTGATACCATGTAAGAATCTACCTTAAGGAAGAATTTACCCAAGACCAATGAACTCAAAACACAAGCACAAATTAGAAAAAAGTATGATCAAAATAACTATATAGTATTCAATACAATATATAAGTACACTAGGAGTGCCTAAATATAAAGGCCTTTGAGATGCATCTAGAATGCCTTGAAATTAGCATCATAATAAGTCCTACAATCAAGCACATGTCCACCAAATATGTGTTTTCCTCCATTAAGCATGAAAGTAAGTGCGATGATGAGAGGATAAGCCTACAATGGTGTGACATGCAAATCAGTGTTGTAGACAACATGTGCTAAATCAGGACTGCAAATAATTGTGTTGTCTACATGACAACTCAGTGAATGATGCAAACTCCTGTGTTGTAGACACCATGTGCATAATTAGAATTGGATACTTCTATGTTGTCAAATGACAACTCAAGAAGGTGAGTAAACTCCTAAGTGTCTCATAAAAATAAATAATAAAATAATGCAAAATAATAAAATAATGCACTAACCTAAGTAAACTTAAGTAAAGTGTAAATAGTAAATACCTATTTACACCAACAATATTTATACTCAGAAAATAGTTTGAGCATATCTTCCCTTTCTTGTGCATTGCATGCTTTCCCTATCCGGACCATTCTTTGACCTCCGTCAGTTCCTAAGTTGTATGCATCACATTCTTTGATCCCCTTTTCTTAAGTCATTCTTTTATTAAGTGTTTATTCATCACAATATAAATGTTCTCTAACTCAACCATTCCCTTAGGAATAGTGTTGGTTTTCAAAGTTGGGATCTCATCTTTGTCTTCAAGTTCATCATCCTCTAGTTTGTCATCTAGAGTGTCATCAATTTCTTGTCCTTTAAAGTGGTTGTTGCACATGATAAATTCAATTATGTATTGATCATCCTGAAATACGTGAAAGTTTGTAATATTGTCCAAACTAGATGGGGCATCAACCAATTCTATTGAAAATATTTTCAATTTTATTCTTTTGACTAGTTGTAATGCACTTGCTGAAATAGCGAGAGCATCTACTACCATGTTTTTCCTTCTTGGAATGGACCTTATGTTTAAAGATTTAAAATAATCTAGTAAATCCCATACTCTCTTCCTATAAGCAAGTAACCTTTTGTCATTGCAAGAGTATAATGATTTAACTTGCTGAATAACCAATTGAGAATCTCCCTCAATTATGAGAGCAGTAATCCCTTTCTCTAGTGCAAAGAGAAGTCCTCAAATCAATGCTTTGTATTCTACAACATTATTAGTAATCTAAACTATAATTGATATAGCACATAAAAAGACTTACCTTTTGGGTCAACCAATTATATACCTATGCCAACCCCTAATTTACATCTAGAACAGTCAAAGCAAAGTGTCTGAATTGGATCCTCCTTGGGTTTTCTAATCATGTTTTTGTTCGTCCTTAGTTTCTCTTTCACTTGAGCTTGGAATGACTATTTCTTGGCAACTGATTGTAATTTTACACATTGTGGACTTGATGATTCCCCTTTGTAACTAGTTGATAGAGGAAGTGTATGTTTTTCCTGTTTGTCTTTAATTTCCCCTATTAGTAGCATAGCATAGCATTCATAGGATTCTAGTAGCATAGCATTAAATTGTATAGGAGGAGCATTGTCATTCACTTGTGAACTTTGAGTCATCTCTTGATTCCCATTATAATATGAACCATCATTGTTGGATGCATTATGACTATCATCATACTGAACATTGTTATTGTTGTTGTCAACAAGAATGCTTCCATTATTCAGACGAGTGTTTCACTATTGGTTCTATCTTTGGAAGCAATTATTATGATTAGGAGGATTGAAATTGTTCCCCCCATTGTTGTTTCCTGCATTATTGTTGTTGTTTCCACTGAAGTTCCTATTATAATTTTGTCCATAATTGTTGTTGTAAGGACTAGCATTGTTCCTTTGGAAGTTATTATTCTATCCTTGTGACAACCTTAGATGAGTTAGTTTTTTGTTCATTTGGGACATAGTCTTTTTCATTTGACCAAATTCAGAAACAAAACTATTGTCTGCTTCAATGAGCACTGCTACCTTTTGCTCAAAGAAGGCAACTTTCAGAGGTTCATACCCTAGATATGTTAGAGCATGATTTTTCAAAGTGGGTGCCTATTGTAATGGAACTGGATTGATAGGTATGAATTAATTAGGCATTGTGGGTACTCTGATAGGGTATGTTGGCATCATTTTGATAGCTTGAGTTGGAAGCATTAATCCTCCCCCATTAGGATTAGCTTGCTTAGTGAAGGTAATTGCCTTTGTGAAGACTTTATCCAATGTGTCAATATTTGCTTCAGGAAGTCTTCTTAGAAAAATAGTAGTAAGATGGTCCATGGAATTTAGATAAATTTGAATAGTGGCTTCAACTGGTATAGTGTATGGCATCTCTAGCTTGCAATATGCCATATGAAAGTGATGGTTGAATTGTGTAACCCTCTCAGTTGGGTCCTTTCTGATAGATATGAACTATTGATGTATCACAACTAGGTTTATGAAAGTTTTGAATTGTTCCAAGAACAATTTTTTGGAAGTATCCCAATTTCTAATACATCTAGGTGGTAAATTAATGTACCAATTAAAGGAAATTTCCCCAAAAGAGTAGGGGAATAAATGAAGAACCACATCCTCATTAGCAATTTTCTTTCGGTTGTAAATTTCTTTACATAACTTGATGTGATCTTTGGTAGTTCGTGTCTCTCCATAAATGAACCTTGGGTAAAAATTCTTGAGCTTCTTGGGAAGCTCATGGAGTGCACCTCTCAAGTTGATTAGTGAATCTACTACATTTGCAAAAAAGGCCATTGGAGGATTTGGCAGAATTAAGGGTGGTGGTTGTGGAAGTGGAGCTGTTGGAATATGCGGTGGTCTACCAGGTGGTTGGAGTGGAGGCAGAGTTGAAGAAGATGAAAAAATGTTGAATGGAAGGTTGAATTCGAGGTATCCCTTTATCACTATGTGTTTTGCAAAAATGGGTAAGCTCAAGAAACTTGTGTGCACTTGATGAGGATCATAGTGCTCACTAAAATGGGGATTTTGGATCAAAACCCTCCAGTTTGCATCAACTTTCGAAAAATGTGCACCTCTACAGAAGTAAAATTTCTCACAAAATTAGGCACACCATAGAATTTTGCGCACCTACACCCCTGCAAACCTGTGGACCTATGCAGCTACACACCTAAATTTCTAAAAAACTTAAAAAGTTTTCTAAACTTTCAAGAAACATAGAATTTCAAAACTTTGGGAAATTTTTATTCTATTCCAAAAATCAAAATATGGGCCCTCCTTGTAGTGCCACTTCTATTGAGCTATCATTTTGCACGATGCTTGACAACAGGAATCCTTTCAAACTCCTCTCTTGAAAAGCTAATTCAAGGATCAACACTAAGGTTCTGGGTGACCTTGCAACCTACTAAAATCCACTCAATTGAAGATAAATGTTTTAGTTCATGAGGAGGCCTTTATACGTTTATTTTCAAATTTTGGATGAGATGTAGAACCTGTTCACTATTTCAAAATAAAACATGCAAAAAGAACTATGTTTTTATATTTTTCTATTTTCTAATGAATGCAAATTTAACAATGCAACTAGTATGAATTACTAATTTAAAAAGGGGTTAGTAAAGAAAATAACAAGAACTTTAAAAGAAAATAACATGAAAAGGAAAATCTTAATGGGCATAAGCTACTAAAAACAACATGTCTGCGAGTTAAGCTTTCAAAGAAATTGGTAGCTAACCAATGAAAATAGGAGTGGTGCTTCCTAGATTCCACTGATGCAATCATTGGTGAGAAACTTTAGTAATCATATAATGTTTTTCTCTTCATCAAATCACAAGGCTATAGAAAGTGCACTCATGTGAGACAAAGAGTTATGCAAGCACAATTTGATGATTTCTTCTCGAGCTAGATATGCAAGAAAAAATCATTAAAATTGTAACAAACACTAGAACTAAAAAGATTGCACAACCAGAAAAAAAGCAATAAGGTTTTGGCTCAATCACAATTCCATGAACAAAAAATTCACAAAAATATAACACACTTAGGCAAGAATCACTACAGTCCAAATGTGACCACCAAAAGCATAATTTTATTGCAAAATAATGGTGGCCCGAGTTAAATATTACAATAGATTATATATAAGAAATCATCTCCTCAATTTGTTTTGAGAGTGAGAGATATCTTCATGCAATAATATGCTTTTAATTTAATAAAACAAACTAATTATATACAAACTAACAATCTAACTGGTGCTTAGCAGGACTCCATCCATTTTATATTCATTAATTGGATGAATGAGCCTATACATGTCAAAGAATAAAGAATTTATGAGAGGAGAAATAATAAGAAAGCCTTTAGTCAAAGTAGAAGTGTTTGGAAGTGTCAAAAACAGAAGCTAATCCTTCACTAGGCATTTGTCAAAGTTAAATTGCTGCTAGAATGCATTTTTGATGCATGGAAAGCTCTATTTTTGGAACTAGCAATTAACTATCGGTGCACCTCTAAAAAAGCACACCTATGAACCTACGTCCCTATGTACCTATGGACCTACACACCTCAAAAGGTCCAAAATCTCAAAATTTTATTGAGTGTCAAAACTAAAATTCTAGCTTCTGGGTTTTGTCACCCTTTATACTAGAGCTATGTTTGAATGTTTGCCCTTGAATTTATTAATAATATCAATAATGTTAGCTACATCTGAAAGATATAAAACATCATATTTATCTTTGACCTTTTGTTTATGATTTCCTACTTCAATTCAGGTATCAAAAATATCCTTGAGTTTTATATCCAACTCTAGCAAGGCTTCTTCTATTCTCAAGGTCTATCGAATGTCCTCATTGGTAGAAGCTTCTTCAAAAATCTTTAGAAACTTCTCTACCACTACCTTTATAGGCATTAACTTCTCCTATTCATCATTCTCAAAAATTTCTAGACATGCATCACTATAATGCCTCTCTGCCTCTAAAATTTTCTCTTGGGCTTGGTCCTTGAGCTGATGGATTTCCACATGTAATTTTTCCATTACTTTATTGCTATCTATTATCTTCTCAATCCAACCATCAATTAAATCTAAATTTCTCACTATATATACGTCTACCAAAATCCTATACCTCTACCCTTTAATAGCCTATAATACCTATAAATCTATACTCCATGCCCATACTTCATTCATTATACTGAAATCCTATTTCAAAATTTCTACCATCTTATTTACATTTTCCTACATAACATGCAGTAACTTTAGATTTCCTCGGGTTATTAGAACACCTTTTTCCTCAAAACTGTCTTGCCATTGCTGATATGATTTCAAAAAAGGATCGAAGTATACACCTCCCCCTTCTTTGACTGCATTTTTTAGAGTCTCCTTGAGGTGTTCAGGGTCCAAGGGACTAACAAATTTGGCTAAATATCCTCTCAAGATTTCATTTTGCCTATGAAGTGTTCTGAGTTTGGCCACTTCTTCTACTAAGGTTCTAAAAACCTCCTTTATTACCATGGTGACCATCAACTTGGTAGTATCCAATGTAGGCCTCCTGAGCATAACCTCTTTAATCTGATAATCTTGTGGGCCAAGGTTTTCTACATCTACATTTTGAGAAGGGACATCCTCTTGTGCAAATAAATCTTGATCTTAAGTACTGTTGATGAATGCTAATGGTCTTGCTTCCTCTAATGGAGATTCAGGTTTGCTCAAAACCTCAGCCAACTCGATCATATCCTCTTCATTGGCACATAATTGTGGCTTCCTATTTCTCATCATTTCCTTCCTCAACCAGCATGGAACTCTTTCTATTAAAGGCCTACCTCTTGAGGATGAAGGAGTGTGTTTAGCTATTTCTTTCTCCTTGTCACTCGTCTCTAAGGTTCATTCTTTTTGTGATGGTTCCCCCTTAGTGGTCTCTATTTCTGTGGAGCTTGTAGTTTGAACCTTAGCATCTTGGGAGGTTTGTTGTTGATATTAAACCATTTGTCCCTCTTTAGACACTTCATTGGTTTCCATTTGTTATGATTCATCCTCTTGTGAAGGATCTTTTTCTACCTATTCTTCTTCAGCATTTAGAGGTGGACAAGTAGCAAGGCCTTTGTCTACAACTATGACTAGGACAAGGGGTGGCAGAGTAAGATCAGGACCCTATGATTCTAGTAGCATTTGCATCCAGTCTTCTTGTTGAGGCTCACTTGTCAGGGTATCCTTGATCTTATCCCTAATAAACTCCATTCCTATGGGCATAAAGTCAAAATCTAACATTTTGAATACATCATTTCCCTCTTCACCTTGCTCATCAACCCATTGTTGTACTTCATCTTTTGAAGTAGTTATTTCTAGAGGTTCTTTTGGGACTAATGGTAGTGTCACAGTGGAACTTCTCCTCCTTTCTTGTTCTATGGCTCTTGCTAGCCATGTTCTTCTTTATAAGGGTAGATCTTCCTCCTCCTCCTCCTCCTCCTCTTCTTCTCCCTTAGGAATAGGTTCTAGGACATATGGGAAAGGAACCATCCTTCTAGTCACCCTTTTTATTTTCTTCATGAGGATCTTGATCTTTTTTTGTTTCTTAGAGGTGGAAGGCAATGGTGGTTCTTCTTGTGAAGGAGGAGATATTTTTTGGGTTGCACCCTTTATTACTACTTGGCTGGGTGCTACTGGTGGCAATTGAGGGTTTGGCTAGTCTTGAGAAGGTCCAGTATCTTTTGGCCCTTGTACATTTATTTACTGTTGATGAGGAGTTGCCTAGACATCAACCTCTTTTGTTTTGGCTCTTTGAGGAGAACTCCTCATTATTTCCTTTCTTCTCTGAAGGGTGACAATATCCAACTAGTCAAACAATTTGGTATACTATTTCTAGCCATATTGATGATTAGGCTGCAAGTGTAGGGATGGTGATCTTCTTCCCTCTTCCTTTAACCGAGTGAGCTTGTGCATGAAAAATTATAGTCTCAGGTATTGGATCAAGTTGAAATGGTTTCTTGATCCAATCCTATGTCATATTGATGATATGCCTTGTTTGATGATTAATGTCATTATTCTCCTCTCTATCAAGCTCAATTTTTATTATGGGCCTCTCTCCAATTTTATTAGTGTTGAATAGAGGGTTTCGTAGCTTCCCTTAGTCTTCTTGCAATATCTCCTCACGAATGCTTATATTTAGAGCCTTTTCCATCAAATACAAAGTCATCCTACAATAGTCCCTAATATAGACATCGTAGTCATTTGTTGCATTCATCCAGGATCTTTGATGGCTTCTTCATGCTAAAATACCTTGCTTGCTAGACTTTGGACTTTCCCGATATTATCAAAATAGGGCCTTAGGGACTTGTTATCTTCTATGAGATATTGATCCCATTCCCATTCAAAAGAAGGAATATCCTACTTCCTCTTTACTTGATATGGTCTTATGACCAAGGGCCATGTCCAACATGGTCTGCGCTATTTCCTAACTCTGTCATATGTGAACTCAATTTGTCAGGAAATCTCCGAAAGAACAAACTTATCACTACAATATTTAGGGAGATTCTTGAGATTGACAATGGCACTAGCTATGCTTAGATACGTAAATGTTTTAAACTAAATGAAATAGGCCCCAAGTGTTGTTATTTGTGGCACTGCATCATTAGATAATCTTTTGGCATAATCACCCTTTATGAATCAGATGATAGAAAATATGAATGCATCATTTACAATTTTGTATTCCTTACTTTGGCTCAAAAGCTTATTTCTTACCAACTAGGGATAGAAAATATATGGCCAAGCATTTAGATCCTTCATGTTGCCTCTTCTATAAAAATTTGGATAATCCGTCACCCTTGCAGCCAACAGATAAACCAAATATGAAGTCATATAGAACTCCTTTTTGTCTTTTATTGCTCCCAGCTGCTCACATAGATTCTTGCTCAAAGTTGTCACCCAATCAAGTGGTCTCCTTTCCATTTTGATTGTCTCAATGAAATGCACCATGAAGACATTTAGGTGCCCAACTATTGGTAGACCCATCACCTTTCTCATAAGTATGATTGAATATCCAATATCATCCTTCATATATCTTGTTGTCATACCCACCTTGTCAATTACCTTCCCTAAAGGTGTCTTCTCTGTTAAATAAGAGGATTGGATGATTTTAGAAGCCCCTTTTAGATGTTCTCTAGATCACCTTTTTGCTACCTGATAGGTTAATCTGATGAATTGATGTGCCCTAGGGAGATGTAATACTCTTTCAATGTTATCAAGTCAAAGTTCTAGTACAACTTCTCTAGTAACACTCTTTATCACCCTTTCCTCTAGAACAAAATGTTGTGCAAGTGTCATGACAAGCTTGAAAGACTATACTAACATTGGGTGTGAAGCTACACTTACTAGCCTTGATCAAATTAATGTAGACACTATAGCTGACCTCTCAGTGGATTTGTTGCAAATCCTTCGGAACTCCCCCAAATTCATGTGTCCCAAATTTGTGTCCTTAATCTCTGCATAATCATCTTAGAATCTCAACTTTGATAGAACACCCTAAAATTTGAACACAATGGGCTTTGGTGTAATTTTTTCACCTGATGAAGATGCCATTATGTCTACACATGAAGAGAAAAACATCCATTATTCAGAAGTTGGAGAAAAATGAATTGATAACTAAATTATAGTGACCCATACAAAAATATGAAAACATAGATGCTTGAAAATTAACATGAAAAACCTATTTAAACCCTTAAAAATCCTATTTTGAATTGAATTCTTAAAAAAAAATGGTGTGCATAGCACACTAGATTAGGTGCACAAGTGTACACCATATTTGGAATTTTCTTCAGTTTAAGTTTGGTACACAACTGTGAGTCATTCTAGGTGCACAACTGCAAACCAACCTCAAAATACTTTCAGATGTGGAGGTGCACACTAGTGCACCTATTCGGGTGTGCTAGTGCACACCTCATCTTTTGAGGGTTTATGTTTTTGATTATGGGTGCGCACTATTCCACCTGATTAGGTGTATGAGTGCTCACCATGTTTATGTTTTTGAGTCTTTCTTTTATTCTTTGCAAGAAGGGTGTAGAGTAGCATACTAGGGTATGTGCAGAATCATGGTCAACCAAACTGTGATCATAAGTGGCAATAAAAAAAGAAAAAAAAAGGGTTATGTCAACTTGACATGCAATTTTCTACTTGTTATTAACTTAATATCAAAAAGTTGAGAGAAAAGAATCTCTAGAAAATTGAATCTAGTTTCTAAACTACTAGGACTTATCTCAAAAAAATAAAAATTGATTGGTCAAAATTTTGAATTTTAATGCAATATTACAAAAATTTTAGAACAAAAATAAGAAGCAGATGTATGTCTGACCACCTTAATCAAAATCAAATGACAATATTTTTTAATAATATCTAGATATAACTAATAGACTCATGCTTGGATGTGACACATATTTTTAGGTTTTTTTTTCTAAATAAATAATAATTAATTAATTTTTGACTTTAGTATTTTTGGAATAAAAAAAATCTTGTGTCTGACCACCTTAACTAATTCAAAACTCTATGAAATTCAATTATTAATTTATTTTTTCTTATAGTAGAAGAAACATAGAATGTGATGCATCTTTTGGATTTAAAAAATGTTGTACCATTTGAAAGTTATAGTTATTTTTCAAGTAGTGTGTCATTCAACACTTTATACATAAATGCATTAGAAAATAAGTAGTAATTACTTACTAAAATCATAATTTAACAAACGTTACATTTATGGAAAGATAAGAACATTCTTAGAAAGTCCTTTTTATTTCATCACATAAAAATAGGCCAAAAGTACATTTTAAGGATGTGTTTAAAGTTGACCATATAGGTTTGGTATCAAAAGATATAGTAGACCTTATAAAGATATTAATTTTTTTCATTTATTATCAAGGTGGGTGGAAAAAAAGTTGTAAGAGATTTTGAAATGGTTTGAGATATTTTAGAGCTACAGTTTTTCAGATCACCACTTTTTTGCACACCATGATCCTGCACATACCCACCATCCAAGGTGTGCCACTATGAACCCCCTCGAAGTTTATTGTTATTTTTTTTGAAGGGAGAGGTTTGCAAGAGCACCTCACTTTCTGTAGGTTGAAGGAGAAGTGGAGTCAGATGCGATTGAGAAGAAATCACACCAAAGCTAGTCCATAGTGGTAGAGGAATGTGGACCTCAAGCTCGTGGGAGATGTGGTGGGAGAGTTTGGCGAAAACAAAGGAGAAAAGGAAAACAAAGTAAGAAGGGTATAAACCCCCCGTCCCCTTTTTTATAGATAATGACACTACCTTATGCAACTGCGTGGTATGTAATATTTGAATACTTTCTTTTCATCACTTAGGTGTACTAGCACCACGTTAGGTGCACTTGAGCATAGTTGTTTAAATTTTGCACTTCTAAACTTATCTCTTCTGATAATTTAATTTTTTATTGACAAGATTTCTCCACTAGGACCTATAAAATAAACTTAGGGGGAGGTAGGACCTTGAAATTGGCTCAAATTCCCAAACTAAAAGCCTAAAATAAAGTAGGGGGTCCCCATTTTGATTAGAAAATGGGGTGTGCATTGTGGAACCACAACAAAAAGAATTGAAAAAAGATTGTGGAAGAAGGAAAACTTGAGGAATGTAGTGAAGTTGATAGAGATCTATTTATGTGCAATATTCTTGCTAGAGAAGCATTAATGGAAGCTTTTGATCTTAAAAGTGAATAAAATTAGGTAAAATCCTTAGAAACATCACATGCCATTTGGATAGCTCTAGAATCTAATTTTGAAGTTGATGTGCATGCTAAGAGAATTAGGTTACAAAATTGGATATATTTGTTTCAATATGCTAAGATGATGGAAGATGAATCTATAAGAAGCTATAATTGTAGAATATAAAAAATTATTGCACAAATTAAGTCTTGCAAAATATCAAAAGATGAAGATGATATTGTATGGAAGATCTTGAAAACCTTAACACTACCATTTAGGAAGACAACATAGATGATTGAGAAAGTGATACCTTGCACTAAGAAGTTTACTAGAGAGACTTTACTTGGAAGATTGGAAGCAACAAAAGTGAGCCTGAAGAAATCTAGAGACTTGAGAAAAGTGGAAAAAAAAATTAGCGCATTGAGTGTTCCTTCCTAATAAGGAAGTGCAAGCACTAGAGTAGACTATGCTAGCAGTAGAAGATCTAAATATGAGGTCAATAAAATAATTGAAGAAGGAATTCCCCTTCTTTTAAGGAGAGAACTAGATGGTAAGAGAATCTTTAAATGTTGAAGTTGCAATGAATTTGGTCATTACGCTTCTAAGTGTCCTAAAAGAGAGAAAAAAGTATATGAAGAATTTCAAGTCTAGAAAACCTAGAGATTAGTTGTATGAAAATGAAGATGATCAATCTGATGAAAGATTTTAGGGTGAAAGTGATGATGAGGTGGGATTTGTAGCTATTAAAGAAGAAGTCAGAGAAGAGAAATACCTAGTCTCATAGCTTGAAAATAAATCTGATTGGATCATAGATAGTGGTTGTTTGTATCATATGTCTAGTGACATGAATACATTTTAAAGTTCAGTAGTCATGATGGGGGGATCGTCAGAGTTGGTAATAGTGAAGCATGTCATATCAAGGGAATATGATGTATTACTCTTGATGGATAGAAGAACAAAAGTAATGTCTATTTTTTTGATGGATTAAAGAATATTGTATTAAGTGTTTGGTAGTTAGTTGATAAAGGATATTAGTTACAACTCATAGAGAAGACATGCATTATAAGGGATAAATTTAGTAAGTTGACTAGCATAGGTACAACATCCATAGGTAATATTTCTCAATTAAACCCTATAGAGATGACATGTCTAGTTGCAGATGTTTATAAAAGTTGGCTTTGGCATGTAATATTTTGTCATATAAATTTTGTGTTGGTTAATAGTTTTCCTCCTATTAGATTTTATAACATGACTATTTGATACCCAATGTTTTCAAGAGACAAAAGGATGTTTTGTTGATAATAGATTGTTGAAGAAGGAGATTTTTAAAGAGGGAGATTGTATGTTTTAATCATTTTTTTGTCACTAATGTTTAACCTACTAATTTTTGGTAAGACAACTACTTATATGATTTAAGTACTATCACTTATTTGATTGTTGAAGATGATATGATCAAAAGATGTAACAATAACACCTAGAGGAAAGGTTGAGTTATGAATATGTAAAGGAGTAAAAGAATTAGTGAAGAGAGTGATAACATGATGTATTGATGATCTACTTAAGGTTACAAAGCTAGTTACACTAAAAAAATTTAGAAGATCAAGTTACACAAAGTTTTTTTGCCAAGCTTGACCAAGTGCATAGTAGGTGCTGAGCAATGTTATTGCAAGTTGAGAAAAAAATCAATTGGAGCTGAGTAAATGCTTATTCTATTGTATGTTGAGTAGAACAATGAATGTCGAGTAAAATTTAGTTGATGCCGAGCACCAATAAATTTTAGTTCATGTTGAGTGATTTTATAGAGGATGTTGAGCAATGCACTATGTGCTAAGCATTAGAAGTTAGATCATGTCAAGCTACTACATTATTTGAAAGATTGTGAATTTGATGGATCTAAGCTGACAAGTTTATTTTCTTGGATTGTACGAACCAAGAAGACGATAATATTGATGAGTTGGTGGCATAGAATTGAAGGTGAACCATTTTTAGGAGAATTCAAAAAGTATTCAAGGAGAAGTTTCTAGAAGAGATATGGAATGTAGGGTAGATTCATTGAATCATACCTAATCCAGCCTAAACCTAAATTAGATGATGGAGAATGAGTGGAAAAAGATCTTAATTTCCTATTTATAGGAATGGCTAGTCATGAAGAAGGGTTATCCTGTGTGAGAACCTAAGGAAGACAAGGGGTCAAGGGATTTGATTCGTCTAGTACCTAAGAGAATAGTCTGCATTGGCATGTTAAGAAAGAAGGCTTAAGGATATGAATGCTTGATGGGTGAATAAGATATCTGAGCTACAATGAGTAAAGGGTAAGAAAAATGGAGGACTGAAATATAGATCTATGATCTGCAAATGGAGTTGTAAGTTGTTATTAGATCAAGCCTTAATATTACTCTCTAATAATTGTATCAGTCTAAGGTAAATCCTTTGGATTAAGGTTGACGTAACAATCATTTATAAATCCTTTAACTGGGTGACATTCTAAGTGAATGGTGTAAATTCCTTTAACAAGGATCACTCCTAATAAGGTGATTGAAATCCTTTAGTAGGGTCACATTTAGCAGTGTGTATTGTAACCTATAACAAGGTTGGCCTTTCATAGGGCATCAATTTAGAAGAGTGAAAAGAAGTAGCATGTTATTGGTGGTTTTTTCCAAATTGGGTTTCCACATAAATCATTGTGTCAAGTGTGTTGATGAATATGTTATGTTTCATGTTTACATTTCAGCAAGTTGATTTGATAGTAACATGGATGCATGCATGAAGATAAATGTTTTATGGGTTCATTAAGTTGTGAAATTTTTTATTTATACATATGGACCTTGGATAACTGATTCACTCCCCCTCTCAATTATTCTAAAGTATTCCAACAATTGGTATTAGAGCCATCTTCTTAAGAGGACTAGTTTGGAGGTACTAGAGACACAAAGATCAAGATGTCAAAAAGAGATGTACCCAAGCTCAATAGAGATAACTTTCCTACATGGAAAAGTTTGATGAAGCTACACCTTGGAGGACTTGGAGATCATGCAAAATCTACCATTACTATTGAGCATGTTGATCCTGTTGGTGCCCCAATTGCTGAGGATATGAAAAGGAAGAAAAAACATAACTAGGAAATTCTTGAGATTGCCTCTATCCTAAGCTATGCTGAATTTGATGATATCAAAGGTCTTGACGGTGCAAAGAAAATGTGGGATGCCCTAACCACTATCTATGGAGGAGATGCAAATGTTCTAAGAGCCAAAGTTGAAAGTCTCAGAGGTAGGTTTGATGATATGAGAATGAAGGAAGGTGAATACATTGCTCAATATGTTGAAAGGATAAAAGAAGTCATTAATGAAATAAGAGGAGCTACTAGTAATATAGATGATGATATTGTGCTAAGAAAAGTTTTGAGGACACTGTTACCTATATATGCCATTAGAGTTTCTGCAATTCAAGAACTAAGATGTATACCAGGGAATAATCTATCACTTGAAGGTTTGGTAGGTAGGCTCACAATTTTTGTGAAATCTAACTTTGATAATTAGAAACCTAAAAAGATTGAATCTTCTTTCAAAGCTAAGGTATCTTTGAATAAAAAGTATGTGTCCAATGATAGTGATACAAAGAAGGAGGATGTAGAACAACTTGAATCACTACTAGCAAGAAGATTCCACAAAGGTAAAGTTAAGTTCAAAGGTAAATTACCTATCATTTGTTTCAATTGCAATGAGGTTGGTCATATTTATACTAAATGTCTAGAGAAGAGGAACTACAGAGGTGGTGCCAAGTACAAAAGTAGAAGAGATGAAGACAATAAGGACTACAAAGACAAAGGAAATAAGTCTTACTATATTGCTAAAGAGGAAACAAGAGATGAATTTGATGAACATGATGATGAAGTGGTATACGTTGCAATAAAGGATGAATCTGATGAAGATGAGGTAGCTACACTTGTGACTTGTGTGAACAAGAATGACATATGGATCATTGATAGTGTGTGTTAACATCACATGATTGGAGACAAAAGTAAGTTCATTACCATGTTGGAAATACTATAAGATTTGGTAATGATGCACCATGTTTGATAAATGGAAAAGGTTCTATCAAGCTCACAAATAAGATTTTATGTGATAATGCTTACCATGTTTAAGGTGTTAACTATAATATCTTGAGTGTGTCACACCTAAATAATTTGGGATGTAAGGTTGAGTTTGCAAACAAGATCACTAAGATATTTTACACTGATGGAAAATTTATTGGAAAGGGTGATCAAACTAGGAGTAATCTATTCTATTTTGATATAGAGGATGCTAGTTGTCTAGTTGTAAAATTTGATGATGTGTGGCTATGGCGCAAGAGGTTATGTCATGCCAATTTTGATAACCTTGTCAGTATTAGTCACATGGGTAAATCTAGAGTTTTACCTAAGTTGAAGAAGCCTAATAATATAATGTGCAAACAATGTCAGTTAGGAAAAATGATGAAGTTAATTTTTAAGAGTAAAGCTCATACCTCTAAAGGAATGCTAGAGATTGTTCATACTAACTTGTGTGGACCAATTGATATGCAAAGCTAGAAAGGAGATAAGTACATTATGCTTCTTGTTGATGACTATTCTAGAATGTGTTGAGCTATTGTTATGCACGATGCTAAATGACAAGAATTCTTGCAAACTCGTCTCTTGAAAAGCTGATTTTGTGAATCTACTCCAATGTTCTAGGTGATCTTGCGATCTACTAGAATCCACTCAGTTGAAGATAAATGTGAATGTTCAAAAGGAGGCCTTTGCTGGTTCATTTTGATCTTGGATGAAATGAAGAATCTACACACTAATTCAAAATTACACACAAAAAGAACTATGTTTTTGTATTTTTATATTTTTTATGAATGCAATCTAACAATGCAACTAAAATGAAATCCTATTCTAACAATGGGGTTACTAAAGAAAATAACAAGAATTTTAAATTAAATAACATGAAATTAAAATCCTAATGGACATAAGCTACAGAAAACAACACATTTGTGAGTTAAGCTTTCAAAGAAATCGGTGGGTAACTAGTGAAAGTAGGAGCAACACTTCCTCTATTCCATTGATGCAATCGTTGGTGAGAAACTTAGTAATCATATGATATTTCACTCTTCATCAAATCGCAAGGTCACAGAAAGTGTGCTCATGCAAGATAGATAATTATGCAAGCATAATTCAATGATTTCTTCTCGAGCAAGATACATCAGCAGAATTCATAAAATGTAGCAAACACCAAAACTAAAAGATCGCACAACTAGAAATATGACACATTTCGGCAAGAATCACTACACTCCAAATGCAAGCACCAAAAGCATAATTTTATTGCAAAATAATAGCGGTCCCAATTATAGATTACAATCTTGTATTTATAAGAAATCATCTCCTTAATTTGTGTTGAGAGTGATAGATATATTCATGCAATAAAATGCTTTTAATTTAATAAAACAAACTAATTATATACAAACTAACAATCTAACTAGTGCTAAGCAGGACTCCATCCATTTTTTATTCACTAATTGGATGCATGAGCCTTTACATGTTAATAAAAAAGAATTATGAGAGGAGAAAGAATGAGAAAGCCTTCAGTTGAAGTGGAAGTGTCTGCAAGTGCTAAAAATGGAAGTTGATCCTTCACTAGGTATTTGTCAGAATTAAACTATCTTTAGAATGCATTTTTGATGCATGGAAAGCTCTATTTTTGGAACTCATAGTTAATTTTCAGTAGAACTTCTAAAAATGCACACCTACAGACTTGTAGAGCTGTAAACTTGCAGACCTATGGACCTATGGACCTGTGCACCTCAAAATGGTCCAAAATCTCAAAATTTTACTCAGTGTCAAAATTGAAATTTTGGCATCTAGGTTTTGTTCCACTACATCCCAAAGCTATTTTTGGATGTTTTCCCTTGAATTTATCTATAATCTTAGTGATTTTTTCTGCACTTGGTAAATCTAAAGCCTCATATTTTTCCTTGACCTTCTGCTTGTAATTGTCTAGCTCGATTCAAGTGTCAGTAAAATCTCTAAGTTTGGTATCCAATTCTAACAAGGCTTCTTCTATTCTGAAGGCTTGTTGGATATCTTCGTCACTAATAGCTCCCACAAAAATCTTCTTAAAACTCTCTACTACTGCCTCTATAGGAAACAACTTCTCTTGTTCTTCATCTTCAAGAATCCTTAAGCAAGCATCACTGTAATGCTTCTCTACTTCCAAAATTTTCTCTCAGGCTTAGTCCTTGAGTCTATGGATCTTCACATGTAATTTTTCCATTACTTTATTACTATCAATGATCTTTACTATCTAATCATGAATCAAATATAATTCCTTTGCTGTATAAAAATCTACCAATTTTTTAAAAATTTGCCTCTTTATTGTTTGCAAAATTTGTAAGTCCTTACTCTAGGCCCTTACCTCATCCATAATACTAGAGTCCTACTTCAAAATTACCACCATTTTATTTATGTTCTCTTGTGTACTTTGTAGTATCTTTAGGTTCTCCTAGATAATCAAAATTCCCTTATCCTCAAAACTTTTCTGCCACTATTAATAGGCTTTCAAAAATGGATCTACATGTACACTTACTCCTTTTCTAAGAATGGTGTTCAATGTCTCCTTGGGGTGCTCAGGATCTAGAGGACCAAGCACTTTGGCCAAATATCCCATTAGGACCTCATTTTTCAATCAAAGTGTTCAAATTTTGACCTCTTCCTATTCTATGCTCCTTAATACTTCTTTGATTCCCATGGTCACCATTAATCAGGTTGTATCTTGTTTGGGCCTCCTACACATGACCTCTTTGATTTGATAATCTTGGGGACCGAGGCTTTCTACATCCATATCTTCAAGAGGGACAACCACTTGGGCAAATAAATCCTGGTCCTATGTATTGTTGACAAATGCCAATAGTCTTACCTCATGCAACAGGGACTTAGGTTTGTTCAAAATTTCTGCCAACTCAAAAATGTCCTCCTCATCAACATGAAATTGAGGCTATTTTCTCCTCATCATTTTCTTTTGGAGCCATCTTGGGATGCGCTTAGCTAAAGACCTACCTCTTAAGGATGAAAGAGTATGTTTGGCTACCTCCTTCCCCTTATTGCTCCTCCTTAGAGTACTTTCCCTCTATGAGGGCTCTTCTTCTATGGCCTCTATTTTAGTAGACCCTACAGCTTGCACCTCAGTGTCTTGGCAAGGTGGTTGAGAATATTCTACCATTTTTCTCTCCTTCAACACTTCATTAGAAACCATTTGTTCTAGTTCCTCCTCTTGTGATGGTTCTTTTTGAACTTATTCCTCTTTTGAACTTTGGGGCAAAGGAGAAATTGAGCCTTTATCTACCACGGTGACTTGTGGTGGAGATGGGGGAGTAAGATCGAGACCCTATGAGTCTGGCAGCATCTTTGTCCATTATTCTTATTGGGGTTCACCTGTAGGGGTATCCCTAATCTTGTCCCCAACTAGCTCTATTCCCACAAGCATAAAATCAAAATCTGACATTTTGAAAATGTCATCACCTGCTTCACTCTACTCATCCACCCATTGTTGTACTTCATCTTCTAAAGAAGAGACTTCCAAGGGTTCTTCGGGGGTAGATGGCGATGTTATTGTGGAACTTCTTCTCCTTGACTATTCTGTGGCTTTGGCTAGCTAGGTTCTTCCTTGCAATGACACCCATTCCTCTTCTTCTTCTTCCTCTTCTCCTTTTGGAGTGGACTCAGGGACAGATGGGAAAGGCACCATTCTCTTAGTCACCCTTTACCTCTTCATCATTTGGATCTTAATCCTCTTTTTCTTTGTAGAGGCAAAAAGGGGTGGTGGTTCTTCTTGTGGAGGGGGAATTGAAACCTTTTGACTCTCTCCCTCTTTTGATTGGCTGGGCACAAAGGGAGGCAATTGAGGGTCATCCTGGACTTGAGCAACTCCAGTATCCTTAGACCCTTGTACACTTTTTTCTTGTTTTTGGGGAAGTGCTTGCACTCCACCCTCTTCTATTTCAATCCTTTGAGGGGAGGTCCTCTTTCTTTTGTTCTTTCCTTTCCTCTCTAGAGGGTGGTAGTATCCAACAAGGGTGGTCAAGTTGGTATACTATCTCTGGCCTGATGGGAGATTAGGCCAAAAAGGTAGGAATTGCAACTTTCTTTCCTCTACCTTTCTCTAGGTAGGCTTGAGCATGAAAGATCATAGTGTCAGGTATTGGATCAAGTTGAAAAGGCTTCCTGATCCTATCCTTTTTCATTCTGATGACATGTCTTGCCTGATGATTAATATCATCACCCTCCTCCCAATTAACCTTGACATTCTTGGTGGGTCTCTCTTCAATTATGTTTGAGTTGAACAGGGGGTCCAACAGCTCCCTAGAATCTTTTTGCCTTATTTCCTCTAGAATGTTTAGTTTGAGAGCCTTCTCTACCAAATACAAAGTCATCCTATAATATTCCCTTATATAGACATCGTAGTCATTTGTTGCATTCATCCAATGGTCTTCAATAGCCTCCTCATTATGGAATTCTTTACCATCCAGACTCTCCACTTTGCTAATGTTATCAAAATAGGGTTGAGGAGAGTTGTATTCCTCAAGGGTATAATGTTCCCACTCTCACTCAAAAGACAAAATATCTTGCTTTTGTTTCACCTAGTATGGTCCAATGACCAAGGGCCATGTCCAATAGGGTCTCTATTTTTTCCTCACCCTGTCATATGCAGATTCGATCTACTGTGCAATCTCCAACAAAACCAACTTATCACTTAGATATCGAGGGAGCTTCTTAGGTTTAATAGAGGCACCAGCTACTTGTAGATACATGAATGTCTTAAACTAGATGTAATAGGCCCTGAGAGCTATTATCTATGCTATTGCCTCATCAGATAACCTCTTTGCATAGTCTCCCTCTATAAATTAGATGATTTCCAAAATGAATGCATCATTCACGATTCTGTATTCCTTTCTCTATGCTAAGAGCTTCTTCCTCACCAGTTGAGGGTAGACAATGTAGGGCCAAGCATTAGGATCCTACATATTGCCTCTCTTGTACAATTCGAGCTAATTTGTGGCCCTTGTTGCTAGTAGATATACCATGTAAGAAGTCATATACAACTTCTTCTTGTATTTAAGTGCCCCCAATTGCTCACACAAGTTTTCACTTAATGTAGTGTCCCAATTCAGTGGCATCTTTGCCATCTTGATTATTTCAATGAAATTGACCATGAAAGCATTGAGGTGGCTAGTTGTTGGTAGACCCA
Organism: Cupressus sempervirens; assembly: GCA_028749045.1. NCBI lineage: Eukaryota > Viridiplantae > Streptophyta > Pinopsida > Cupressales > Cupressaceae > Cupressus > Cupressus sempervirens. The sequence goes on along the minus strand of CM053789.1, from coordinate 508,441,503 downwards.
TGACTTTGCTTAGAAGATTGATAGAATAGCCAATATCCTCCTTCATGTTCCCCTAGTCATGTCCAACTTTCCTATTATCCTTCCCAGAGGGGTCTTCTCAATGAGATAGGAGGATTGAATGATACTTGTCACCTCCTTTATGTGTTCCCTATACCACCTCTTTGTTGCTACATAGGAGAGACTGATGAATTGATTTTCCCTTGGGAGATGGAAGAACCTTTCAATGTTGTTGGGTCAAAGGTCGAGAACCACTTCTCCCATCACACTCTTCACCACTCTTTCTTCAAAAACAAAGTTTTGAGCTAGTGTCATGATCAAATCTACTGATTGCATTGATACTAGATGGGAAGCCATGCTCACCAACCGTGATCGGATCAAAGTAGATACCAAAGCTAATTAGTTTGTGGGTTTGTTCCAAATTTTGAGGAACTCTCGTAAGTTAGTATGTCCCAAATTAGTGTCTTTAATTTTTGCATAGTCATCTTGGAACCTCGACTTTGATGGCATGCCTTGGAACTTAGACACAACAAGCCTAGGTGCCATTTTCTCTCTGGATGTGGATGCCATTATATCTGCACGACACAAGAAAGATGTTTATTTGTTTAGAAAAACAAAAATCCAAAAATTAAAACTACAAGAACATTCATTTCCTCTTCAATTAATTATTAGCAGAAAATAAAAATGAAAATAAGGTGCATATATATATATATATATATATATATATATATATATATATTTGTGTACACAACACATTTTGGTGCCACGTGTGGTGCTTGTTCGTGCACACGATGCATTTCAATGTGCATGACATAGTTTTGAAGTGGTGAGCATGCATGGTGTGCATTTGGGGTTTGTGAGGTGCAAGCATGATGAGCATGGCGGCGAGGCATGCACGTAGGTGTATGGTGGTGTACAGTGGCATGGAGACAATGAGATGCATGTGTGGAAATGAGCACGCACAACATGAGGAAAAGTGCAGCGAGGTTTTTTCATAGTGGAGGGGTGCACAAAGGGATGCACACATGACACGTAGTGTGTGCTGTACAAGAGAGTGGTGGTGCATGTTGTGTAGTGTTGAGAGGGTTTTCTGCACCTTATCACAAGTGTGGAGTGTAGAGGGAGTCATGAGTGTGGAGTCCAGGAGTGTAAATGTGTGTGAATGAGAAAATGAAATGAAACATAATGTGGAGTATGGGGAGGTGGGGATTTATATAACCCTACCCACCATGGGTGGTGTGTAGTGTGCACCACAGAAATGTATTGTTGTGCATTGCACATCACCCAAGGCGTGTCGTGCTTCCATGCACCACATGAGTTGTGCTGGTGTGCACTTTGAATATATATATTAATATTTTTAATTTTTAATTTTTTTCTAATTTTATATTTTTTTATGACTTTTTATGATTTTTTGAATTTTTTGGTTTTTTTCAATTTTTCAATTGTTTTCTTTTTTGACTCTTTGAATTTCCTGAATCTCAAATTGTGAGTTTAAGGATCCAAAAAAAAGTAGGGGGTCCCCATTCCTAGTAGGAATGGAGCGTGTTTTGTGGAAACACAACATAATGATGACACTTATGTTTCAGAAATAGAAATCTAATGCTTTCCAAATGTTTAACTGGTACTTAGCAAGAGTTAAGAAGGAAATAGGTAAAAGTCTTAAGTTTTTGAGATCTAACAAAGGAAGAGAATTCACATCAAAAGAGTTTGAGATGTTTTATAATGATAGAGGAATCAAGAGACAAAAATCTACCCCTAGAACACCTCCACAAAATGCAATAGCTAAAAGGAGGAATAGGTCTATAATGGACTATGTTAGAATAGTCATGATGGAGAAAAATGTTGCTTTGAAATAATAGAAAGAAGTTGTAAGTACAATTGTCTATACCTTGAATCATGTACAAATCAAGAAAGGTACTCATTCAACACCTTTTAAACTATGGTATGGATACTCACCAAATGTAAAAAAATTTAAAGTGTTTGGAAGCAAGTGTTACATTCTCAAAGACTTCAAGAATGGAAAACTAGATGAAAAAAGTGAGGAAGGTATATTTCTAGGATATTCCAAAAGAAGTAAAGCTTATAAGTGTTTGATTACTAACACTAACAAAGTTGTGGAAAATGCAAATATGAATTCTAATGAATATACAAAAGTATATGAGGCTGAACCTATGAAAGAAAAAGAAGAATATGAATCATTTGTATACTTTTATGAAGATATTCCTACTAAAGAATATGTTGCAAATCAAGCTACAAATGAACAACAAGTTTCAATGACTGTCTAGTCACATACTATGAATGTTGAGTTGTATTCAGGAACCAAGCTGCATTCAGATGTTGAGTTATAGAATAAAGTTGAAGCACATTATGATTCTAGGATTAGTGTACATGAAAGAGAAGTTGAGCTACCTAACAGAGATGTACACAGTGACTCTGAAGTTAAAAGATAAAATGAAGAAACTCGAGCTGAACCAAGATTGTCCAAATATATAAAGAGACATCATCCTGCTACACAAATTATTAGAGGTAAAGATGCTAGACGAATGAAAAGAAATAGATTGAGAAATGATACATGTTTACTAAGCATGAAGGAACCCAAATAAGTGAGAGATGCTTTAGAAGATGTAGACTAGAGTAAAGCCATGAAAGAAGAGATTGAATAATTTGAGAAAAACAAAACATAGACTCTAATTCCTAGACTAGAAGACAAAAATGTGATTGGCACCAAGTGGGTATTCAAAAATTAGATAGATGAAAATGGTGAAGTCAAAAGGAACAAAGAAAGATTAGTTTGAAAAGGATATGCACAAGAAGAAGGATTTGATTATGGAGAGACATTTGTTCCTATTGCTAGATTGGAAGGAGTAAGAAATTTACTTTCTTATTCTACATACTAAGTTGTGAAAAGTTTTATTTATACATCTGGACCTTGGATAAATGATTCACCCCCCTCTTAGTTATTCTAAATTATTCCAACATGTTTACCAACAAATGGGTTAGTGTATGTATTCTATCACTAACCTTTGAATTATTAGGTACAACTCCCTATGATTTGCAATGATATGCATTGAATATGTTTTTATGAGATTAGAATTTTTGACATTATAAGCTCTTAACCTAAAAGTAGTAAAGGATAACCAAATTTTTTGTATGCACAAACAATTCATGCAAGATTGATTTGAATAACCTGCCACACCCAACATAATAAAAGTAGTAGATTATCTTGAGATTTTTGACCCTTCTATTATAAATGCATATTAACCATCTAAATGTAGAAGAGGAATTAAGAGATATGCACATGAGGGAAAATGGAATTTCTTTCACTATTAGCCTTGAATGAAATGGAATCCAACCAATAACTAATATATTCATACACATTTATCTTTCATTTCCCAAAAAAACTATCTAAAATGATAAAGAGAAGAAAAAAAACCACATATGAGGAAAGTTAATGGAATCACCTTCATTGTAATTACCAAAATAAAATGGAATCCATATGATTATCATAAAATCACATATGATTTGCATGCAACTCTTAATGTAGAATTAATCTATGCACGAGAAAAAAAACATGACACCTGAATAGGATAAATGGAATTACGAACCCACTCACCATCAAGTTTTTTGACCTTTGTATTTTCAAAAGAGATTACATTTATAGTTTTCTATTATTTATCATTTCTGGCAGAGCAATAGTCATTCATTAGGAAGAAAATATGAAATATCTAATTTGTAGCATGGTAGGAACACATGGCATATTTTCTATCGATGATTCTAAATTAGTGATACTTCTGAAAAAACACAATAACTACTTAGCTTCATACAATCTTAGAAATCCTATAGAAATCAGCATTCTCTTCACATTTTTCTATTTGCCGCCAAACCCATACAATTCATATTCTAATAGTTACAACATTTTTAAATTACCATCGTCGATCTAAGATCAATGATCCGAATTAAATCCTGATAAACCTTCTAACACAACTTACCTTAACCTTTTTCACTGGGTTGCAACTTAGCATGTCTTTATTCCATTAACAACAATAACTTGGCAACGATCATTCATTAACCATGATTGCAATTTTGCAATATTAAACTTAACTACCACTTCTAACCCTGTGATGATGTAACTATCTAATTCCTGTGGCTTCACGTCTTTGACCCATGATCAAATTAACTTGCCTGTGACTACATGATCAAGACTTTTCACTCTATCACTACCTTAACTAGAGGTTACCTTTTAATCCCTACAACCATGTGATTCCATTGTTTTCATGTTGTTGTGACCTTAACCTTGATTTACCTTAACTTTCCCATGATGATTATAGATTTCAAATATTTGATAGTTGAGATTAAAAGACATTAACCCTTTATTTAATTTTCTTCATGGTGTGGGTTCACTTTCCAACTATGTACATCATGGCATATAGGTGGCACCATTTTATTGCTTAAAGAATCTAACATTAACCTTCTTTACTTTGTGGCACTTCATGACTAGGTACTGACTATGTCTTACAGAATGCGATAGGCCTAGCAACACACATGTTGCTCTGTCGCTATGTTTCCTAAATTACTTTTTTGTTCAACTTTGGAAAGTGATTTCATGACAACCATTTATTTCATTCTTGATCTAGGATGATGATATCTTCAAGATCTTACTCTCACTTGGGTCTCATAGACAAGTGTCAACTTGTTTCTATCTTGCCATGACTATTGATAGACCAAACTTTTATAATGATATAGTGATGACTGTGGATGTTCTTTTGATCTAAAAACTATAATTTAAAGATCTTAACTCACTGATTTCCTTTGCACTATGGGTCTGTCTATTCCACATGTCCAATCATTATTATGTTTCTTTAGTTATTCTTCATGTAACTCTCCATAGTGGGATAATGATGAGTGTATTTTTAAGATCTGATGACTAGGGAGATTCATCATTACATACTTATAGTTCCATCTTTAAAACATCATATGTCAATTTAGTCTTTATCTAACGATCTTGATTTAGTCTCTGAGCCATTTGACTTGTCAACTTTGAATTGTACACATGTAGATTAAATATAAGCCATCGATTTCATTGTAACAAGAGTCATACCACCTTTGATCAAATTCTTTCACCATTTCTGATGACTTATTTTCTTCTCTTGCTTTTGATCTTGATCATCTACAATGTCTTCTATTGGTGTTTTGAAATGTTATAGGTTTCAAATTACCCTGATGAGAACAAGATACATCTAGGGGTAGCTACTTCCCATCCTTAACATATCATTTCAGACACTAGGCCAACTATAAGGCTAGACCCTTCTACTTTATGCTCTACAAAACCTAGGTGGGTGGACCTTAGATTCAATTTATATGGTACCAGTGCTAAATATATTCTTGAATCTATAATCAATAGATGAAACCCTTTTGTCTTATGATACTTATGCAATAACATAGGAATGAAATAGCTACAAATCATAACCTATGAACTCATAAGCTAAGTGAGGGTTAGACTTTGAATAACTTTCAACATAAAGGGAAACAATGATTAAATATGTTGATAATAGAAAGACTTAGGTATGAGCAACAAAACTGAATGATCTTGCATCTAATTAGTGCCTTATCTATTTGCCGATTACATGAATTACAACCATACATCTTTTGGAAATCTTTGACATAACTCCTACATCAAGATCCCTGATCTATCTTTTACCTTGTGAATAGACATCTACATGAAAATTAATCTCATACTTGACCTATCCCACCATGAAATCTACAAGCCCTATGATAAATATTAAGCAATTACATGGCTCTTTGTCCCACCAGCAAGACATTTCAACCACATGCATTTTAAAACAAAATGTAACCTAATTTATGCTCTTGGTTCACAAATTAGAATTTTAAAATTTGATCTTTTCAAAAATTTAAAACTCTATAATAATTCAAACTTATTTAAAAACTAGTTCTACATGTAGTTCTAAAGGAAACAATAATAAAATATTAAAATTTGCACTTCTAAAAATTTTCCATCATTTTCCTCTGGATCAAACCTTGTTGATTGGCCTTGCCATGTGTCTTCTTGTGATGATTCTAATTTTTCTTTTTCATATGCTAAAGATCTCCATGACAGTGATGTTAGAAGTGGTTTCAAGGTTTTTACAAACCCATTGTATGGTGAGGAGTTTGATGTTGATCAACACATCACTTGTCATAATTTCTATAAAGGAGCTTTGCATGGAGTTGTCAACCTGCTTTTTGAAGAGCACATGGAATGTTCAGATTTGATTGAGGATGAATTTAATGATGATACATTATCCTACTGCTGTAAGAGATCGGATTATTATTCTTCCGAGTATGACAGTGAAAATGATCATGATGTTGTATCTCATGAGATGTATAATAAGGTGTTTGATAAAGTTGTTATTGAAGATCAGTGTACACCTTGTACTAAGTTTTATGATGAATACTCTAACATGATGACTAATCCATTCCCTAATTTCAAAGGACCATTTGAAGATCTCAAATTAGTTTCAAATTTTGACATTGATGACATTTGTGAGTAAAAATCTAATTTCCCATTTGAGTACCATCCAGTTATACATAAGGATACACAATTTCAATGTATGTGTGATACCTTTCCCCAAGTTGAGTATGAAGCTTTCATATTCAAAACTAATAGCATACATGATTCATTTGATGAAGAAGAATTTTAGTTTGAGTCTAATATTTGTAAGCATGCTGATCAGAACTTTCATAATGAGCAAGTTGTTGAGAATGAATCTAGTTTTTATATGCATTATGAAAGTGAAAGTGTAGACTCTGTTTTACCAAGTGAGTTGATTCATGATGCTAATTTGAGTGGTCAAATTGATAGGAGAATTATTTCTAATTTACCTCATGCACATTTAGATGAGAATTAGATATTGACAGAAGTAAAAGTTTTTGTTGAAGTCTGGTGGCTTGTGACCATCATTTGTACATAGTAGAGGTAGTTATTTTTGCTTTCAATAAAGCTATTCGAGAGAATTTTTTGTGAATGGTCTACTTATTCTAGAGATTTGAATCCTTTCCATTCTCACAAGGGACATACATCCCCAGATAGAGCCACTATTGGGACTCAAAATTGAAGCCCCAATTTTGAGTACCATTGAAAAATTTAAGCCCTTAAACACTTTTTAATGCATGTGTACCTGACTGTATAGGTGTTTAATATTTCTACAACTTTCATTTAGTATGTCTATATGTTTCATGAATATAAATTGCCATTTCGAGCCATTTTGTGAAGTCCCATTTTGAGCAATTTCCAATTCGGCATTTTTGTCTGTCAAATAATGACAGGTGTTTGTGTTTGCATTTGAATATCTCACACCCACTAATGTTTCAAAATTCACCACTTTCGAAGTGTTTAGCATGCATACCAAAGAAACTATGTTTCAGATTTTAAGTTGTTTCAAATCTATTTGGCTATGTTTTTTGAATCCCTCAAAGTTGGTCATTTTATTGTTGTCATGTTGATATGAATTGTTCAGAATTCTAGGAGGTCTTGTTTGACTTGTTATAATTTTGACCCAATTGATTGAAATGAGAAAATTATTTTTGCATTATATTTTAGAGGTTAGAGAATTGCTACATTTCAATTTTGACCTTATGACATGTCTGTTTGATTAGTTTTCAAATGCGATTCCAAAAGAAATTTCTAACTTTTACTGGCATCAAGAAAGGAATATTTAGTCAGTACCCCTGTTTGCGATGTCATATCTCAAAATCCATGATAGGTGAGATTGAATGGATCATACGATTATGTTTTTCTCCAAAAATACTATAAGTGTGCCAATTTTCAAACCTTGACGAATTCATCTATACACTTTCCCAGGTCCATTCCATTTGCAAAAAATGCTTTTCTATTAGTGTTTCAAGTCCTACAAATTTGAGTAGCCTACTTTGACCGCTCACCATTTTCACCTTGTTATTCATCATGAGCCCAAATCCCAAATTTATATTTTCCTCATGACAGTGAACCAATGCCCTAGTTTTTGTTTCCCTAAGTGTTAGTTTGCCTAGTTTCCAAAGTCAAATCCAAATGCGATTTAATGCTTTTTGACATCTTTTCTTGCAGATAATTTTGAGAGAGCAATTTTGACAGTCAATATCTTTTGACTGAGAATTTTTCATGAGATGAGATTCAACAAGGTAAGATTATGTAGAATAGAGAATCAGTCTGGTAGATTTCAGAGTGCGATCAGGTGTTTTGGTCAGTTCTTAAGGCTAGTCAAAGGACCTCCTAGCACAAAATTTACAAGTTGCAAAAAGAGGTGAAATAAGTTTTAAAAAGTTGAAAAAATGATGCAAACTGATTGATCCCTGATCAAATTGGCATCAGATGTTCTATGGATCAATTTAACTGAGAGGGGGGGTGAATCACTTATTCAAGGTCCAAATGTCCTATTCAAACTTTTACATCAAGTAAAGTGTGCCCATCAAACTTATTCATTCATCCAAGTTATAACTTTCCTATTCAACAAGTTACTATAAATAAACATGCAAGCATAACACATACAAAGATCAACACATAACATAGTGATTTATGTAGAAACCCAATTTGGGAAAAACCACCAGTAACATGCTACTCAATTCTTACTCTTCTGAAGTGATGCCCTATGAAAGGCTTGCCTTGTTAAAGACTACAACACACTAGTAAATGTGACCTAGTTAAAGGATTTAACCACCCTATTAGAAGTGGGCCTGGTTAGAGGACTTTAGAACATTCACTTGGAATACCACCCTATTAAAGGATTTACAGATGGCTATTAAACCAACCTAAGTCCATAGGATTTTCTTCTACCCTAACTGATACAATTGCTAGAGAGTAACAATAAGGGGTTTTGATTGAATTACATAATACTGCTCAACTTGCAGATTTCAGATCACTTCTTAGCTCATATCATTGCCTAGCTTTCAGTCTTTGCAATTTTGACAGCTTTCCCTCTTTTCAAGCTTTGTCTCCTTGAGTCTCCATGCTCAATGTACTAGTGAAATCATCTCTTTCTAACCACTTGTTGAAGTAGAGTCTCTATACTCTATTTTTCCTTCTCCTAGATGTCTTCTCCTTAACACCCTTTTAACCACTTCGCAATTTGGCACAACAGCAACTCTTGCTTCTTGGTCTATGACTCCTTAAATATAAGTCTAGAATTCATTTTTCCCACTTGATTCTTCCCTCCTTTAATTTCAATTTGTATGGGTTAGGTAGGATTCATTGAATCTAACCTATATTTTACTTCTTCTAGAAACATCATGAAGAATCCTCTTGAATTCGCTCAAAACGGTTTACATAAAATTCTATGCCACCAGCTCATCATCCTTATCCTCCAACTTGTTCACAAAATTCAAGGCAACAACTTTGTCAGCCTAGATTTAGAAAATCTTCATCATTTCCAATAATGTAGCAACTTGGCACTATTGAAATTATGATGCTTGGCATAAAATTTGTTACTTGACATCAACTATGTTTTTATAGATGCTCGGTACTTGAAGTTCACTTGGCTCCTACTAAGATTTTATGATGCCTGATACCTATTACTTTTCTTGGCACTTGAACTTCACTTGGCATCTAAAGATCACTCGGAACACACTAGATTTTCTATCATCTTAGCTCCAACTAAGAATTTACTTGGCTTCAACTAGCTTGCTCAGCACCCACTCATGAACTTAGTTTAAGCTTTGCAATCAACCTTGTTACAACTTATACTTCTAGTGTTTCTAAGTGTGGCCAACCTCTGTGTCTTTGAGTATGTTACCAATACATCATTTAACCATTGTCTTGACTGATCCTTGCACTTCATTACAAAATCATAACTCAATACTTCCTTTAGGTGCTCTTGTTACAACTTGTTGATCAAATCCTCTTCATCAATCAACTAAGTGATAGTACTTGGATCTTATAAGCAATTTTCATTCCTACAAATAGTAGGTTTGACATCAATGACAAAAAAATGATCAAAAACATTCTTTATCAACCAACTTCCTTATTTGCAATAATCTCCCTCTTTGATCTTCAATCTTCTTCTCACAATGATCTTGTCAATCAAATTTACAACATTTTATACCATGTTTGTTGGGTATTTTTGGTGTATATTGTAGAAGAAATTGGAGATAGATTTGAAATTTTGTTCATCACACCATCCAAAGACTAATGGACAAACCAAAGTTGTGGATCAGATTTTGGGGAATTCATTGAGATGCTTGGTTGGAGATAAACCAAAAGGCTTGGATTTGATTTCACCTCTAGTAGAATTTCCATATAATAGTTCTATCAACAAGAGTACTCATGAGTCACCATTCCAGATTTTATATGGGAGCAGTTCCAAAAATTCTTCTAAATTGAGGCAATTAGATAAAAGACAAATAAGTAGTGTTGAAGAAGAGGATTTTGTTGAACATTTGAAGAGCGTCCATGAAAAGGTGAACAAGCACATTAGCAAGATGAATATGTAGTACAAGGCTCAAAAAGATATCAAAAGGGGCCATAAGGAATTTCATATTGGAGATGAATTCATGGCTCATTTTAGAAAGGAGTGTTTTCCAGTGGGTGCATATAATAAGATGAAAATGAAGGAGCTTGGACCATGCAAGATAGTGAAAATGCATGATTATGAAAATGACTATGAAGTGAAGTTGCATGCTATACTAAAAATTTCAACAATATCTAACATATTTTATTTGATAGAGTATTATGAAGGAGCTAATGGAGTTAACATTGCAAAAGCATAGTGGAGAATTCAAATAGCTAGTTTGGCTACACAAAAGATTGTGGAGATATTGGACAGTCATTTTGGCAAAAGTAAAATGAATAAAACATATGAAGAGTACCTAGTCAAATTGAAAGGGAGGCTAAAAGAATATTTATGATGGCTAGTAAGGGAGTAGGTTAAGCATCTTGGTTTTCGTTTGAATAGCTAAGACAGATGGGGTCACTTCTCTAATTACCTCAGGTGTCAGATGTAGGATCATCTTGGGTGTAAGAGAAATATTGCATCACCCAAACTATTTCCTTTTTTATTCTTGAATATGGGTTGCCTCAGTTTAGAGTTGTTGTCTAGCAAGACCTACTAATTAGTAAGTTAGTGATACAAGATCAAAATATCCTAATTTAAAAGGTGGATATTCATATTGAATATACCAGCCTCCTAGTTGATGCTTAGTACCATATCATAAGTATTCATGGAGTTAATGCAGATTCTTGGTGTGCAATTTTGGTATAAAAAAATTAGACTTAGTGTTGAAGGTCTTAGAGGCCCCACATGGGCTCTAAAATGGGGTCAACTAGAGCTCACGTGAGTTATTCCCTATAGATCAAAAGATGAGGATTCTTAAAAGTAGTTATAATAGCCAATCAGAGAAATAGTTCAAAATTAATGATCATTTGAAGTTGGGCTGATCAAAATTTCCAAGATAAGTGTCAAAGGTGTGTCAACTTAATTCTATATGTAATTTTAAAGTTAGTCGGTCTAAATGGTTATGGTTTGATGTCTACAAACTTCACGGGCAGTGTAAAATTTCCTATTTAAGGAATACCCATACATTATCTAGGACAACTCTAGGTGATAGTTCATAGCTCTATGTTGGAGATTATTGTAAGGAAAGCACCCATGTAGTTTTTTATATTGTATTGCAAAATTCCTTAATTGTGCAATTATGACCATAATAAGAAGCCCATATTTTGTTCTTGCTATTGATGTTATTTCTTTATTTTTGTTATGTGTTTTTGGTATTAAGGGGAACACCCTTCATCATTGAAGGGGGTGGAATAACTAAACATTTTAAGAGATTTCTTGATGTTAAACCTCAAGCTACTGAGGATTTTGTTGATGGTTGTAATGATAGAATAGTTGATGGCTTTAGTATGCATTTTTTATTAATTGAAGAATTAATAATTGAACTTATAGGTCTTTTAGCTATGGGTATAAAAATTTGAGAGATATGCTTCTTTGAATAGGATTTTCCAAAAAAAGGTATCATGAAAAGATTATAAGAAATGATTTAGGTAGATATAATGAAAATTTTTCAAGATGTAGTGGCAAAACGTTTACATTGTAGTTATTAGATACTTTTCCTTTTATGGAAATTTTACTAGCTTTTTTAGCAATAATTTTAAATTAGTTTTGTCACTAAACATTGATGTCACTTCAAGTTTCTAGTTCTCTTCCCTTAAATGTTGGATTAAGGGACATGTTAAAAGGGTTGATTTTTGTGTCCTTATGAAGGTATAGTTATTACTATTATGGAACATGCTAAATAGTTTTCTCTCTCATCAAACTCTAAAAGTTGAAAAATTAATCACAAGTAGTATAAACACATTTATCTTAATTACATGAATTTACGAATAGGTTTTCATTATAAATTCTATTTTGGATGAAGATGGATTTTTTTTAGGGATAATAAGGATTTTTTATATGAGCCTAAGAAAGCATTTTAAAAGATGTTAGGACTTTTCTATTGGTTCCTTATCTCATGATGAGAATAATTTAATCAACTAGATGATGAAACCTTTGTACACTAGTAAAGGTGGTCATAAGGATAAAATTGAAATTTATGGGAACATGAATGGTTTAATCATGGAAGAGGAGTTGGAGGATGTAAATAATGAATATGATGATCAAGGGGATCCCAAAGTAGAAAACTTTGAATTTCAATCCCATTTCTAACATGTTTAATGGGATGGTATCTTGTTCGAAGGATAAGATAGAGAGGATAATGTCACGAGGAGGATTCTTTTGGTAGATTTGGACTCAAGTTAAAATTCACTGCTTTGGCATTAAGGATGAATATTTAGGTCGTGACAAGATTAGTAATTGGTTTGTATCTAAAGTGAACAGTATTCATGAAAAGATGAAGGATTTTAAAAGAAGATTAAAAAAACTAGAAGTTACCATTGGTCCTAAGAGGAATAATAAGGATAACTTCAAGATGTTTCCCATCCTAGAGAATGGAGCTATGGATATTAAGTTCATTAGAAATGTATATATGAAACCATATTAAATCTTAAGAAGAGGAAATGGTCAATAATAAGTAGATAAGGTTTGATATAGTAACCAATGTGAGAAAATCTTCTATCATAAATAGTTTTGAAGGGTAAAAGGTCGTTAGTGATAAATCAAAGAAACAAATATTATATAACTCAAAGTATAATTTTCTCTACTAGTGAATGAAATTAAATCCATCTAAAAAAATGGTTTAAGTAATAAATTCAACTTTTTTGATGTAGTTGATGAAGGAAGTAATGTCACTTCTTAGATGTACTATCCTTCTACTAGGACTTATAGCCATTCTAGGTAAGATGATGACCATTGTAAGATTGCTACTATGGTCGTTGACATCTAGAACCACATTACTAACAAGTAAATGAAGCTGAAACATATATTGAATAATCTCTAATAGTACCCCCACTGCTACTCTATTCCTTTTCTTTGTTCTTATTTTATGTTCTATTTATTTTTAATTATTTTATTGATTACAAACAATAAGGAAACCTCAATTTCTCTTTCTCTAAATTGTAAATTTAGAAAAAAATTAATTTTAATCTATTTATCCTATGAATAATGAAAATATTTTGTCTCAATCCCTTCAAATTGAAACAAACTCTCTTAGAAACAATGATCTTCCAATAACTCCTTGAAATTATTTTTGTATTTTTTATTTATATAGTGCCAAAATAAAGAATAGAGTTTTGTTTATTTTATATTTGGGAAAACCATCTTGTTCAACCTTTATAAATTCCATCCTCTAGTTAAAAATAGATATAGAAGGTTCCTATTAAACAAAAACAAAAATATTACTTCATATTAATATACATAGAAGTTAGATTGTACCTTAATTCATGATTACCTAAAACTTTTTAAAGATCCTTATTACAAGTGCCATTCTGACCTATGAAAGTAATATGTTCACTTGTAGATGTATTTAATCATCAAAAGTAACCTAGTTATTAAAATACATGCGCACACTCATATATATACATTCACATATACATGTCTATATGTATATCCGTGTATGTATATATATGTATGTATATACATATAATATATATATATATATATATGTATATACATATAATATATATATATATATATGTATGTATGTATGTATATGTATATGTATATATATATACATATACACACATATGTACATATATATATACAAATATACATATATATATATATATATATATACACACACACACACACACACACACACACACACATATATATATATATATATATATATATATATATATATATATACATACATATATATACACACACATATAGATATACATATATATACAAATATAAATATACATATATAGACATACATATACATACATATAAATACACACACATAGTAGAGTACTAAGTTTAAGGCTTGTCCAATAAATATTTGTTGAGATAATGTTCTAATTTGAATTAGATATTATATCATATACTAAATAACCAAAAGATAAATGTTTATGTTATAAAATTTGGTAAATATTATAATATATCATTCTTTTTATAGCATATTTACATATGCTACATGTTTGGGAAGTTTGAATGAGTACTAATAAATAATTGCAAATAATTATGTTGAAAAGTTGGAAAAATATTTTTATGTAATCCTATCTCTAAAGTAAATTTAAAGTGGATATAACAATTTTTAATGTACATGTTGAATATTATTTTATAAAAGTAGGCACAATATATCTTTTATTAATATGATAAATACTTTCTAAAAAGATAACCTTTTATGCAATTTAAAAAATATTATTAGCAAAATGATTATCTCAGGATTGTTAAGATGAATATTATTTAATAAAATTGTTCATTGACTTTTTTAGGGAGATTCAAATTATTATTGATGAATATATAAAGTGCAAAAATAAAGTTCAAAATGGTGCGTCTTTTGTATCAGATATTAACGTATGTATCTACACCCTATCTCTTAAGAAATTTCTATATTTTAGTCATAGGTGAGTTAAATATAATGAAAAAGTTTTAAAAAATTGTCTCATGTTTTAATATTACATTATCAACATGTTGAGGAAATCTAAAGTGTTTATTCCAAATGCAGCATAAAGTGATTGATTATTAAAATTTATACTATAGAGACTCATGTAAATTTCCTAGAGCCATATTTTATCTGCATTTCTAGAAATTTTAAATTCATAGATACTTATTGTAGACACCAAAATCTATTTACATCATTTAAGTAATCATAATTAGTCATCTCCTAAGGCATTATTGGTTAAGTATTTAATATTTAATTAATACATCCCATCCCCTAACTAATTAATTCATTTCATTGACTATATTCCAATTGATAAATTTTAATGACAAATCAATAGTATAATTATCAATTTAATCCCTATTCTTCTATTAAATTCAAAAATATATAATGTCCATTTAATTTAATCCCAAAACCCCCTTTAATTAAATAATTATTTTTAAATCAAATCTGCAACCCCTAACATGTTGGAATTCTTTAGAATAACTAAGAGAGGGGGTGAATTAGTTATCCAAGGTCCAGATGTACAAATAAAACTTTTGAGTGCTTAACACATCCATATCCATAAAACCTTAACATGCATGCATCCATTAGATCATACAATACCTTAACTTAGTAGTTAATATCCTAGGTGAAAATAACTTTGCACAAATGTAAACATGAAATACCATAAGAGCATTCACACAATTTGACACAAGGATTTTACGTGGAAACCCAATATGGGAAAAACCACTAGTAATATGCTACCAATTCTCACTCTTCTAAAGTGTTGCACTATAAAAGGCCAACCCTATTAAATGATGCAATGCACACTATTAAATGTGACCTGGTTAAAAGATTTCAATCACCCTATTAGGAGTGAGCCTTGTTAGAGAACTTTAGAGAATTCTATTAGAATGTCACCACATAAAGGATTTCCAAATGCTAGTTAGGTCAACCTTAATCCAAAGGATTTTATCCACACTGGTACAATTGTTAGAAACAAAAAATAGGACTTGATCAGATAAAAACTTACAACTAACTTGCAGATTACAAATCTCTAGTTCAGTTCTCCATTCTTCTTGTTATTGATACTCTTTAGCTCTTATAGCTTGTTCACCCTTCAAGCATTAATCCCCTTAAGACTTCTTTCTTTATATGCCAACTATAGTCTCTCTTTTTTGGCCACTAGATGAAGCAATACCCTAGACTTTGTGTCTTCCTTAGGTTCTCACACATCACAACCTTTTCTTATGGTTAGCTATTTCTATAAATAGATAATTTAGTTCTTTTTCCACTTAAACACAATTGTCCATTTTAGGGTTAGCTAAGATTCAATGAATCTACCCACTTTTCCATTTGAGTTCCTCTAGAAACTTTCTCTATAATCTTCCTTGAATTCACCTCAAAATGGTTTACCTTGAATTATGTGTCACCAACTGATCATAGGTATCTTCCACATGCTTCACATAATTCATGAAATGAAATTCATCAACTGAGATTCATCAAATCTTTGATTTAACACTATTTTTTGTCTCTCAACATCTATACTATTCTCTCACTTGACCAACACTAGTTCACTTAGAAAATACTAAAATTTACTAATTCTCAGCACCGACTAAACTTTACTAGGCATATAGTAACATCCACTTGGCTTGCATTGTTTGTCATCTTTTGTCGACACCTCTTGATTCTCACTTACGTTCTATTATTTTCTACTTAGCTTGCACTAATTTCTTGGCAAGGCTTGGCAAACACTTTTCTTTCTTGATCTTCTTCTTGTCTTTGCTTGAGTAATCTTTCATTTGAGAGTTTAAGTAGATAAAAAATACACTATATTATCAATGTCTTACTTGGTCTTAGTGCTCCTTTTATAAACCAAATAACTCAACCTTTCTCTAGGTTCTCTTATTATCTCCTCTTTTCTAAACCTCTTCATCATTCAGCCACATGATAACATTCAGACCAAAAAGAAATTTTCTCACTAGTAGGTAGTGGGTTTGACATCATTGATGAAATAATAATTGTTCCATTACAAGTTCTTCACTTCAAACCAAATCTCTTTTCAACAATCTCCCTCTTTGGCATTGATGACAAACCAATACCAAAAAGAAAAAAATATCTTTGAAATCTCTCCCTCTAGCAGTATATGTCCTTCTTCTGTATAGGGTAATGTGAGCTTTATCAATCTCATTTAATGTATCTCCCTTATATCTCCCTTATCAGATGCTTTTCTCCATTTGTAGTTTATTTTATCCCTCTTTCTTATATCTCCCTCTTTGAAAACAATGTCAAAGACTTGTCATTTCTTCATGTAGATATAATCAATTCAAGTTCTTTCTCTATCACCTTGCATGTGATTGTAAATCTTCTAAATCAGCTCCTTCATTATTTTAGCTAGCTACTAAAGTAAGATCCACTACATCAAGTTGTAATATAAAAAATTCATCTGAGTTGATGTTGGACACTACTCATACTTCTTAAGTAGGTTTGGATAGGGGTATCACCCCTAGTTTACCTCTAAGATATTCATGTCCATCTTTAGGTAAATCTTTTGTGAATATGTCAGCTATCTATTCTTTTGTATTCACATATTCCATTCTCAGTTCTTTGTCTTGAACCAACTCTCTCAAGTAATGATACTTGATTGCAATGTGCTTTATCTTTGTGTGTATCATAGGGTTCTTTGATATGTTTATAGAACTTGTATTATCACAATAATGTACCATAGGTTTAGTGATTTTCTCCTTCTTGCCTTTAAGTAGCTATTTGATCCATACCACATTTATAAAATTTACTGTAACAACCACATATTCAGTTTCAACAATGGATTGAAATATACAATTTTGTTTCTTACTGGTCCAAGTGACCAATCTCTTTCCTAAAAAAAATGCTCCACTTCTTGTACTCTTTTTTTCATCAATGTTTCCATATAAATCAACATTTGTATAGGCTCTTAACTCAAACTTATCATTTTTCTTGTAAAATAGACCATATTCTTCTGTTCCTTTCAAATATTGCATAATTCTCTTAACAATCAGCAAATTTTTCTTGTTAGGATTTGTAGAACATCTTGCAATAATCCTAATAGCTAATGCAATGTTAGGTCTTCTATATACTACATATTGTAATTTTTCAATCATACACCTGTACAATGTTTGATTCACTTCAATAGAATCATCAATCTTTGAAAGTTTATGTCATATCACCATAGGAATGTTAACTTGTTTTGAATCCTCTAAACCAAAAGTTTTCAATATTTTCTTTACATACTTAGACTAAGTGATGTATATGCCATATTTCATTTGATATACTTGCAAACCAACAAAGAATTTGATCTCTCCAAACATAGGCATCACAAATTATTTCTTCATTCATTTGTAAATGTCTTAAATAATGCATTTTGACCTCCAAATATGATATCATCAACAAAAATTTCAGCTAGTAAAATACCTTTAGCTCCTTTTGTCTTCAAGTATATATTATTGTTATAGTTAGTCTTCTTAAAATGAATCTTCACAAGATAATTGTAAAGCCTTTCATACCTTGCTCTTGGGGCTTTCTTTAAACCATATAAGGCTCTATGTAGTCTACATACCATGTCATTTTTGTTTGTATCAAAAAATCCTCCATGTTGTTCTATGTAAACCTCTTCTTCTAGTATACCATTCAGAAATGTTGACTTCACATCCATCTAATAAACTTTGAAACCTTTGTATGCAAAGTAAGCATGTAGAGTTCTTACTCCTTCCAATCTAGCAAATAGGGTAAATGTTTCTCCATATTAAATTCCTTCTTGTCCATACCCCTTGCAAACTAATCTTTCCTTATTCCTTGTGACTTCACAATTCTCATCTAACTTGTTTCTATACACCCACTTGGTTCCCATCACATTTTGTTCTTTGGTCTAGGTACTACAATCCATGTCTTTTTTTTCTCAATCTTCTCAATCTCTTCTTTCATGGCTTTACTTTGGTATTCATTCTCTAATGTATCTTTTATTGACTTAGGCTCATGCATGCTCAACAAACATGTGTCATTCTTTAGACTATTCCTTGTCATTGGTCTAGCTTTTGTATCTCCAATAATTTGTTTAGTAGGGTGATGTTTTTTGACATACTTTGACAATCTTGGTTTTGTTCTTTCTTCTTCAATGGGTCTATCAACTTCATAATCACTATGTACTTTTCTATTAGATAGATTGGCATTCCTTTCATGTACACTTATCTAAAAATTAGAATGTACCTCAGCTTCTATTTGCAACTCAGCTCTTGAATGCAACTCAATTCCTAAATGCAACTCAAAATTCATTGTGTGACTCAGTAATCACTGATACTTGTTGATTTACAACTTGGTCCACAACACCTTCATTATTAGGAATACATTTATAAATGTACACAAAAGACTTTCACTCTCCAGGTTCCTTCATAGGTTCAGCTTCATGTACCTCTGTATATTCATCAAAATTCACATTTTCACTTTCCACAAATTTTTTACTATTAGTATTTAAACACTGATAAGCTTTCTTTCTTGTGGAATAGCCTAGGAAGGTACCTTCTTTACTTTTAGAATCAAATTTACCATTCTTGTTGTCTTTAAGAATGTAGCACTTGCTTCCAAATACCTAAACATATTTTAAATTGGTTGAGTATCCATACCATAATTCAAAAGTTGTTGAATGAGTATGTTTCTTGACTTGTATTGAGTTCAGGGTGTAGACAGATGTACTTATAGGTTCTCTCCAATATTTCAAAGAAACATTCTTCCCAATCATGATCATTCATTAACCTCTTCACAATTAAAGTAAATGATAGGTACCTTACCTTTGTATTTTTATTTTTCTCTCTAAAATCTCCTTGCTAGTAATGCTTCAAGCTCTTATACATCTTCCTCATCTGTATCACTTTTACTAGAAACATCTTTAACCTTTTTCTTTTTCTCTTTAGGTTCCTTTAATGATAGTTTAGGTTTGACAGAAGATTCAACATTTTTTAGTTCTTGTGTGTAGACACACCAGACACACGAGAGATCCTTTTTATGGTAAGTAATTAGTAAGTATTATGTCCACAATGACCCTTGCATTCATAACTTGAGATAGAAGTGTGCTAGGTATACTCACAGTGCCCCATACCTTCACTTAGCAGGACAAGTATTAATATTTACTATATCATAAAGAGTTCATTCCAACAAGAAAGGAGAAGAACCAACCTCAATGAAGAGTCCATATAAAAGGAGTTGAGGTACACACAACCATCCAATGCAAGATGGAGGCTCTTATAGTGGACACTCCTTTTATTTGGATGCTTCAAATCATTGGAACTAAACCAGAAACAAAAACCAAAGAAAAGATTATGCCCCTAGTCCTTGCTTCTCTAGTAAAAAATGACATCATCTGATTCCTTGAAGAGACATGATAAAGTTTAAGAAAAAAGTGCAAAGAAAAGCTCAACATATCCCAAACAAATTCATTGTTTTGAGTTTATTTTTCTTTTGTGTTATAAGATTGATGTCAAGTGTCAATGTTCGGAACATATATGAAAGAAATCTCTTCAGTAGGGTGACAATAGTAGATAGACATAGTTAGAACAACTGTTGACTAAATTCAAAGAGGAATCATCAATAAGAAGAACCTTGGTAGGAAACTGAGCCATAGTGAAAGACACAGTTAGGACAACTGGTGAATAATGTGAGAGAGATCTTCCACGAGATAAATCTCAAAAGTTATATGAAAGATAGTAGGAAGATGGAGTTAGGAAAACCAGTGACTAACACGAGAGATGTTCCATGAAAGGAATCTCAAAAAGTAACACAAGTAATAGTAGGTAGATGTAGTTAGGAAAACTGGTGACTGACATGAGAGATTTTCCATGAGATGAATCTCAAAAAGTAACACAAGCAATAGTAGGAAGATGCAATTAGGACAATTGGTGATTGACATGAGAGATGTTCCATGAAATGAATCTCAAAAAGTGACACAAGTGATAATAGGTAGATGCAGTTAGGACAACTGGTGACTAACGTGAGAGACGTTCCATGAGAGGAATCTCAAAAAGTAACACAAGTGATAGTAGGTAGATGTAATTAAGACAACTAATGACTAAGAAAAAGATGTTCCATGAGAGGAATATCAAAAAGTGACACAAGAAATAGTAGGTAGATGTAGTTAGGGCAACTAGTGACTGACGCAAGAGAGATTCCTATGACACTTTAGGATGTTTCCCCCAAGTTATGACAAGATTCAATCCATGGATACATGAAGAAAAGAAGAAAACTAAAGTAGAAAAGCAATTATACAAGAGCCAAAAGATGCGCTGCAAGATATAGTATTAGGGAACAAGAGGCACCTGTTTACCAAGTTTTCACCTTATTGGCTTGAATTCTTTTTTTTTACTACCATGATGCTTGTTTGCTAAGTTTTCATCAATGCCACTTTTTTGTTTTGCAATTTTTTTGTATTTTTCAGATTTTCAAATTTTTTTTTTCTCTTTTTCTCTTTTTTTGTATTTTTTGAGTTTTTCATTTTTTTTGGTATTACCAAGGCACCTATTGCTAGATTTTCACCAAGCTAATAGATTTCTTTAGGAAATTAGCTATAGAACTACTTTAGATGGAGAGTGTTGATGGGCTCCTTGGGCACCTCTCCATTGGTTGTAGAAAGTTGGTAAGCACCATATCCAAACACTGTAGTGACTATGTAAGGACCAAGCTAGTTGGGTTCAAACTTCCATTTTTGGACCTATTGTTGTTGATTCTTATTGTTTTCTCTTAGGACAAGATCACCTAGTTGGAAGTCATGTGGCTTAACTTTCTTATTGTAGCTTCTAGACATAGATTGCTGATAAGCTCAAAGATGATCACATGCCACTTTCCAACGTTCATCTAAAAATACTAGCTCTTGAAGCTAAGATATTTTGTAGTCATTTTTAGTAATGAGGCCCTTAATGGAGATTCTCATAGTAGGAATTTCAACCTCAATTGGAAGCTCAGCATCCACTCCATATACTAAAGAAAATGGTGTTGTGCCCATTGGAGTTTTGATACTTGTGTTGTATACCCATAAAGCTAGATTAATCTAAAGGTGAAACTCCCTTCTAGATTTGTTAATTGTGTGATGCAAGATCTTAAGGATCACCTTGTTGGATGCCTCTACTTGACCATTACCTTGGGGGTAATAGATAGACGACCAATGTTACATAATTCTAAACTTTTTGCATAACTCCTTAAGATCTTTATTTTCAAACTATCCTTGATTGTTAGTAATAATGGAGGA
The DNA here is from genome assembly GCA_028749045.1 of Cupressus sempervirens. Taxonomy (NCBI): domain Eukaryota; kingdom Viridiplantae; phylum Streptophyta; class Pinopsida; order Cupressales; family Cupressaceae; genus Cupressus; species Cupressus sempervirens. Next base: position 508,419,233 of record CM053789.1, on the reverse strand, counting down.
AGGTACACCATACCTAAATATGATCTTATTCATGATGAACATAGCTAAAAATTTTCCATTTTCTATAGAGAGAGGGACCTCCTCTACCCACTTTGTGAAGTAGTTCATAGTTGTAATAATGAACTTGTGTCCATTTAAAGAAGATGGGTGGATCCAACCCAAAAGATCAAAGGCCCATTGTTGGAATGGCCACAACATTATAGATGGAATTAGCTCTTTGGCTAGAGCATGAATCAGATTCCCATGGAGCTAGCATTGTTTGTAAGTCCTGGCATATTTGATTGCCTCTTGCTCCATATTCAACCAATAGTAACCAGCTCTAATAAGTTTATGAGCTAGAGTCAAGCCGTTAAAGTGAGATTCACAAATGCCCTCATGGAATTCAATTAATGCATGCTTGGAATCATCAAGTTATAGACACCTAAGAAATGTTCCATCAAGACTTCTCCTAAAAAATTCATTAGAAATAACAACATACTATGAAGCATTGCAGATAAGGTGACACTTTTTATTCCAGGTTAGACCATCTAGACTGGTCTGGTCATACATATAGGAGTATATATGGTGGTAGTGGGATGGGTCATGTCCTACAATAGAATAGATCATTTGAGATTTAGGGGAGTTATAGGCAAGGTACAATAACCTTTCCGCTAGGAACTCATGTCAAAGATCATTCTTTGGCATCTATAACATGTAAGTAAGAGTAGCCATGGCATCAACCACTTTGTTATCTACCTAAGGAATTTGCTGAAAAGTGATATGAGAAAAGTATTTCTTCAAGTCATCCACCATGCATTTATAAGGGATCAATTTCTCATCCTTTTTCTAATATACATTGTTGATCTAGTTGATTATGAGTTGGGAGTCACCAAAGATGTTTAACTCATCCACTCTCCATTCAACTGTAATCTTCATACCATTAATTACAGCCACATATTCTACAATATTCTTGGTACAAGGAAACACAATCTTGGGTGCCTTAGGTAGTGAATACCTCTATGGTGTTATGAACAATAACCCAGTACTGGATCCCTATTGTGTGAAGGAATCATTGAAGAACATCACCTAAGTTTGATGTGTGAGTGTTATAATTGATTCATCAGGGAAGTCAATATTTTGTAGAAGAAGACTTTGCATCGGTACCTCTGCTAACTGATTAGAAATTACTTGTCCTTTGATAGCCTTATGTTCAACATACTGAATGTCAAACTCACTCAAGATCATGACCCACTTAGCCAAACTCCCTATTAGAGCTGCCTTGCTGAGTAAGTAATTCAGTGGATCAATTTTAGCAACTAGTCATGTAGTATGGTAAAGCATGTAGTGTCTCAACTTTTGGGAACCAAAGATGATTGCCAAGGAAGCCTTCTCAATGATACTATAATTCATTTCATAGGAGGTCAGAATGTGACTTAGATAGTAAATAGCTCTTTCCTTATTCTCATTATCCTTTCGAGCTAGAAAGATACCAGGAGATGTTGATGTTTCTAAGATGTACATAATAAGAGGCTTCTCATAAATAGGAGGCATCAAGATCGATGGATTGGCAAGGTATTGTTTTATCTGTGTTAGACTTTGATTGCAATCTTGGCTCCAATTGTATTTCACATCTTTATGTAGAGTCTTGACAAAAGGTTGTGGCCTATCCGCTAGCTTTGAGATGAATTTGAGAATGGATTGAAGTCTTCCTTGTAAACCCCTCATCTAACTGATATTATGGGGTGGAGGCATGTCCATGATTTCTTGAAATTTCTCTACATCAACCTCGATTCCTTTTGTAGACACAATGTAACCAAGTAATTTCTTAGACATTACACCAAATGCACATTTCATGGGATTAACTATTCGATTAAATTTCTCCATATGATCTAGGATGGATCTTGTTGACCCATTTTTCATCCTATACCTGAGTAGTAAAAGTGATTTTCTTGTGTCTTAGTAATTTCCTAGGTGTGTTCAAGACTAGGTCTAAGCCCCCTTTAGGTGGAAATAGTCTTCATCAAATTTTTCATTTTCCTCTTCTCTTCATTTCATAGTTGGGTGGATTTTCCTTTATGTGGAGGGATTGTGTGGGTAGCTTAGTGCCTAATCTAATGGAGATTCACTTTGCTCATGTAAAGATTATTTACAAAGGTATATATGTTTGTGGCCTATCATTTTTTGAAATAAGAATAGAAGCTTCTAGAAATCTGGACTTTGTCTTCTCCTTGGAGGGTTTTCCACCCTTGAAGGCAATTTCTCATGAAGAGCACCAAATGATGCAGTTGGATCAAAATAAGAAAATAATAAGGTTCCCTATGGTAAATTCATGTTCCTTTATGATTATCTACCCATGAAGTCAATTTTCCACGAAAGGAAATTTTGAAGGAAAGGAAAAAAAAGGTGGGTCCCTAATGAAGTTTCACACTCCTTTTGGACATATCTAAACCCAATAGAAACAATAGTCAAAAGGTAACATAAAATGAAAGCTTGGGTAAAGAAATGGAAATTGCCTTCTCCTCAGTGGGTTTTCAACCCATGAGGACAATTTTTTGGATTTTAAAGAAAATCATGTTTGTAAGCAGATTGGACCCACAACTTGTGCACAAAACTTCTCAAGATGATGATAGGAAGTACTCTAACTATTGTAGGAAAGAGTTATTAAGTAGCATTCAACTCAAGGGATATTTTCTCATGGAGTACTCTATTTGTAACTCCTTGAGACTTAAAGGGAAATGGGAAAGTATGGGAAGATAGAAAGTTACTGCTGGGCCAATGGAACAGTAAAAAGACACTAAAATATTTGTTAAAACCATGCATTTATAGTTCCAATGGATCTCTCCTTCAATTCATTCATGTGGAAAAAATTCTAAATATCAATAGATGAATTGCAACTCCTATATAGATGGATACATGAATAGTTACAAAAAATACCACTCTTTCTTGAACTATTATTTTGTTAATTTGCACAACTTTTTCAAAAAGCTAGATCTGTGCATTTATGATTCTTTTCCTTTTCTAGATTCAAAATTCATTCTCAAAAAAAAATGGCAACTAGATTTTTCAAGTTTTGATGGGTTGAATAGAATTAAGTCTTCACTGTAGAATTTCATAGATACTTCTCTCTGTTTCTATGATATGCAAGATTTTTAGAAGGAATTTAGACCAGAGCCAATCCATCCCATTACTAAGAAGCTCTGAGGATGCAAGCTTGTTGAAGTAGCTTGTTTTCATAGTACAGTCCAAGTTCCAGAGCTAATCTATGAATGCATAAATCATTACAATTCAGACACTAGACAAATTGTATTGCCAGATGACATAGTGTTGATCTCCATTGATAGGAAAACTATGGTGAATTGCCTTCAAGTTCTAGAATGAGAGGAATTTTTAGATTTTACATTTGGAGGATCCATTTCCAAATTCCTTGCTAAGAAGATGATTTGGAGAAAAAAGATCATGCAATCATGGTTTCAAAAACCACAGAGCGCTAAGAGTAAGGTTCCTAAAACTTTGTTTGGGAATAATCTCAAACCTAAGATTGTCAACATCATGGTCCTCCTACATAGATTGAAAGTTGAGGTTGAAGCTTTAAAATTTTTTGAGCAATATTTCTTTTTGGTGCAAGTCATTTTCTCTGATACCTAATATATTGATTAGACTCTCAAGGTAAGTGAGATTTTGTCCAATTCTCTTAGTGTTGCAAAATTCTACAACACATTCTATATGTCCTCCTTCCTGATTTACATGTTAGCCCCTTTACAATTATGGCTAGGCCTCCCAAGGGTGGAAAATTTTCCTGATGATGTGAAGTCTTATGAATTCTACCCATATTTACAATTGGAAAATAGCTATGCAGTGTATATAATAGTTAACAATGCATTCACCATGAGAATTTGCAGGCAACTACAGGGATTTCTGGAGAGGAGATTTAGCCTTGAAGCAATGGTAGCCATTAGCCAATTTGGGATTTATTTCATCCAATTCTCAACCTTTTCATATTTGCATCTTGTAGCTTTTGATGGCTTTCCTTTGCAGTTGCTAAGATATCCTAGTGATATGATTGTGCTAATTGAGATTGTGTGGTAGGTAATACAAGTGAATGTGCTAAGTGATAGTTTGAAGAAGAAAGGGTATGAGTTTCCTATGAAGGTGGAAGCTTTTACTTATGTGTCTCATTCTAATGCAAAGAATGTGCTAAATGTTCTCAAATCAAAATATAAATTGGAAATGTATGAGGTCTTAAGACCTATGTTTGATCTAAATGGATATATAAGGGATGTGTTTGAGATTGGAAGTATTATCAAACACATCACCACCATTGAAGACTACTGGATTGATTGCAAGGATGAGTTCGAGAGTGATGATCATGCTTTCACTAAACTTACTGTAAATCAAGTGAGGATGTATAAAGTTAATATCAATGTTGAGGGAGTAGAAGATGATGGATAGAATATGTATAGTAATACCTATCTAGAAAAGCTAAGAATTACTCTCGTCAGCTCAAAACCTTATGAAGATGATAGAGAAGAGTTAGAGATCATGATGGAATAGATTATTAAAAGGACTGGTAAGTGGGTCAAATAGACCACGGCTAGACAAAGTCAAAGTAAAAGAACACCTGCCCAAGCTTCTCCAATAGCCACAATGGCTTCCTCCTCTCAAGGTGGCACATCAAGTGTAACCTTGGCTATCACTCAAGGACTAGTTCAAGCTTCAAGTGGAGGTGATCAAACTCCTGACAAGAATATTCCTTTGGCTAAAACATGTCATCATGGCTCTCTCCCAGTGGTTGGAAATCCAACAAAAGCCAAAAAGAAGAAAGCAAAAGATCCTAAAGATATTGCATCTACTCTAGTCCCCTCACCTCTTAGTAACCTAGTTCCATCTACATGTGTTGCACTTCTATGGCTGGGTAGTCCTCAAGTGTGGGTAGGAGATTTAGGAGATGGAGGAAGTAGTGATAGTGAATCTACTGAATCTGATGAAGAAACAAATAAGACTTTAGAGGTGGAGAAAGACCAAGATTATTCAAAGCTCATTTCATAAGCCCCAAATAATCCTTTCTCTTCAACTATGAAAGAAATTACTCTGATCAAGAGAAACATGTTTAGCATAGATTCCCTTGGAATGGCCTCCAAAGTGATAAGCACATATTCATGGTTGGAGGATAATCTAGATAGGAAGAGAAAAAGGAAAGATGAAGGAGTCCCCAACAAGGATATCTTATCTCTTGCTATTCACTCTAGATCAATACTAAGTAAGGTTAAGAAGCAAAAGACTTTGTCTATTCTTAGACAAGATCCCAAAATAGGGCACCTAACTATGGAGATAGAAAAATCAACCATAGAGAGAAGAATTGAGGATATGTCTACTAATGATTTTACATTGCATTTAGTGGATCTCGGGGAAGCTAGACATGATACCAAAATTGGCTTATGGAAGTCAAAAAATGAAGTGATTGAAGAAAAACTAGAGAGCCTTAAGTTGTCAGAAGTCCGGATGAAGGTTGAAATACAAGAACTAAATGGCTTGATTAGCCAATTGGTCACCCCATTGGCAAGCATCTTCGGAATGCCTATTACTAAAGATCCCACTACTATAGATGTTCAGGAACTCATCTCTCAACTCCAGGAAGATAAACATTTTGGGCTGATCGGTAGAGATTGGAGTAGGAAACTCAAGTTGGAGGGACTTTGCATTATAGAGAAAATTGGTAATGCTATATTGAGGCTTGAAATAGAGAAGGATAATATTTCATCATATAGAGCCACTTTGGCCATGGAAAGAATAAAAAGTGAAGATTGTGTCTCTTTGCTAAAGATGATCATTCATATAAAGACTAAGGAGGCTATAGAAGCAAAGATCCTACCTAAAGGAGATGAACCTTTATTTGACTGTCTTTAGAGCATGTAGTTCAAGTCTAAAATGATCTTAGCAATAGAAGAAGGGCTTAAGGAAATTGAGGCTAAAGTGAAGACATACATAGTCTGACAGGAATATCTTCGGATCACTAGAATAGAATTTCCAAACTCCAAAAACTTGGTGGTCATGTACACATGGCCATGGAGGAAATACAAGATTGTTTAAGTGTTGTCAAGGATTTGGCCAGAGAGCATTCTAAATGGCTCTTGAGATATACTAATTTACACATTTATTGGCATGAAGAATTAATTCCAATCATTGTAGCTGCTAAGGCATATAGGACAAAAGAAGGAAAGAGAAAGAAGGTGAAGTGATTCATATTCCACCCCTTTCCATATTTTGACGTAATCACTGTAATTGAAAAACTAGCTCCTTGCCATTTTTTTTTTTTGAGAATATGAACCAATTAAACTTATTTTTTAATGGGCATCTCGGAGTCCTATATGCATTGGAATGAAAGATCAATAAAAATTTGACAAATTTTGGTGCAAAATACTTGATGTTGTAGAGTTAATTGAATGGTTTCTTGTGTCAATTATTTTCTATTCCATTATAGTAGTTGTTAATTGTTTGATTTCTCTTTTATCTAAATTAAAACAAGGAATGAATAGAGCTTCATTCCCCTATTTTGAGATAGTGAACTGAATATGATAAGTATTGTCATCATAGGTTCAAGAGAGATCCTTTAGATGTTTCCTTCTAGTTAATCTTTCTTTCTCTGTATTTAGTTTCTTGCCGAATCTGTTAGCATTGGTTGTTATGCAATATTGAATCTTTAAGTCTTATGAGTTCATAAGATGTGTGAGTTCATAAACTTAATTTATCTTCTAAAATATTTTCTTTCCTGAGTTAGATCTTGTATACGTTTGGTTTGGTTTACCTCTCTAGTTCTTGGGTTAAGAACATACCCCTTTTTAGATTTAGTAACAAACATAATTCATTGCAAATCAGCAATAGGGAGTTGTACCTAATAATTTAGAGGAAATTTAGTCCTTTTAGAAGAAACTTTCCAACTATTGTAACTAGATATTGTTCAAAAAATTTGGGCACCCAAGAGTTAAATAAAAAAGAACAATCTATTTACCAATAGATTTTTGGCAACTCTGCTGGAGATACGAGTCACTTGATTAATGAACTTATAACATAAAGGAAAATGGTACTACCTTATGAGATCATATTTCTAGTGCTCTAACCTAATCTTGGATTTTAGGACGACCAAGAAGATATAATCTCATCCCTTAAAAAATTTGTTTGGAGGAATAGAAGGAATGCAAAGCACTATAGAAATGCAAACCAAGCATTGGAAGAAGAAGAATCTAGGGCTGAAGCCTTAGAAAGAGTTATTTAGCGAAGAGAAATCTGAAGAGCAAAAGGATAGTTAGAATGTGAAGCTCAAAGGTAATATTAACCTAGCATCCTAGAACAAGCCAAGTTCCTTAGAAGTATCAAAGAGCAAGGTGGTCAAGACCCTATTTTTGAAAAGCTCAAAAAAACTTGGTTTCCCTATCCTAGATCCTCCAAGGAAAAAAGATAAAAAGAAAATTCAGAGTAGACCACCTTCACCTATTATAAATCAAAGTTCTTCACATACTACTTGCTAGGTGTTGGCCCTACACAGAGTAACTACTCCTCTAGTTGTCAATTTCCTGCCATACCTTGCTAGAACAATTATGGTTGCTCCCTAGGCCACAGCAATAGGTCTATTAACATTGATGACTTATCACCCGCTCTTGACTAGTTCAAGGAAGAATTTTCCTAGATTTTTGGGTGATGGTAAAGTAACTGCTAATGAAAATATTAAAGCCTTTTTCATGTCTACTCACATTTTAGAAGTAGCTCATGAAGATGTAGCTATAATACTTTTTGTAGAAACTATGACAAAAATTTAGTAGATTGGTTTTATCATTTAGATGATGGTTCAATCACAAGTTGGAACATGATGAGGATGACTGTTGAAACAAGATTCAAAATGGCTAAAGATGAGCGCATTCTATTAACACAATTGACATCTATTGAAAAGAAACCTGTCATGAGTATGAGGGATTTTTTTGCAACTTTTAATAAGATCACTATCAGGATCCTAACAACTAATAAACCTACTACTAGCAATCTAAAAAAATTCTTCATAAGTGTGATGCCATCAAATTTCAATTATGATTGAGGAGGGTTCATCCCATAGTTTTAGCAAATGCACAAAAGAAAGTGGTTGAATTTGAGGATGACTTTATCTTCGTAGGAAAATGGAAATAAGAACTCCAAACCAAAGGAATTCTAGTAACACTACCTCATCTGATGAGATGATTCAAAAGTTGTCAAATGAATTAGTGGTAGTAAAGAGGCAATTACCTAGATTTAATCACTCTTACCAATAGAATTTCCAAAGTCCACTAGGAAGGAATAATGATGGAAAGTTTATGTAGCTTATGAGTTCACAACCAAGGTTGGCGATTGAAGTGGCACCAAAGAAAGAAAATATGTGTGTGTTTCATTCAACAACAAATCACAATAGTGAAAGCTATCTATAAACTACTTGTATGGTGCAATTGTTATCCACTAATGAGTTGAACACTACAACTTCTTGCTCTGAGTCAAATTTAAACTCAAATTGTAACTCTAGAAATTTATTTTTGTAGTATGAATCAGACTCCAAGCCAAAGGGCAAGTGCTATGCAACTATTAATGGAACTTTTTACATAGTGTTAACCTGGAGTCAAAAGCTAAAAGATCAATCCCCCAATCATGTTCTAGGGAATGATCCCACATCTTCATCAAATAAAACTGACATTGATCAAGGAGCTTTGACATCCCAAATAGGTAAGGACAACAATCCTTTTGATTTTAGCCAATTTTTTAAAGAATCAAAGATTCAAATCTTTCCTATAGACTATTTGAAATCTCATCCCTCTAAGTTGAAGAGATTAGTGGATCATTATAAAGGAGGTGCTTCAGATTTAAACCTTAATGTTACCACTCAGGAAGAAGATGAACCTTTGACATCTAACCTATTTAACCAAGAAGCCTCCACTATCTTGGCAACTTTCCCCAAGAGAAAACCCGACCTATTCTACATCTCTCTATATATCAATGGATGTAAATTAAGTAATTGTATAACAGATTCAAGCGTGTTAGATAATGTAATGCCTTTTTCTATAGCTAAAACTCTAGGTCGTACCCTCACTCAAGTTCATGGGAGATGTTATTCAATGGATGCTAAGAAAGTCCCATTACTTGGACAAATCAAAGATTCTCAAGTAGCTTTAGCCTCCCATCCAGAAAAGAAACTATTATTTACTATTCTAGTTGCAGATATTCCAACAAGCTATGTTTTGCTCTTAAGAAAAAGTTTTTTTAGAGATTTAGGGGGAGAAATAAAACTTGAATGGTCTCAAGAAATTATACCTATAGGGAGTAAGAAATTTAAGTTGGAACCTAAGGAAAAGGAAAAATTTATTGTTGTAAAGTTAGACAATCCTAAAGTACAAATTCTCTATCAAGAACCAGAGTTTGGCAATTACATGCTATTTACTAAAGATACTCTAAATAAGCAAGAAATTGAAGACCAAAAGGTGAAAAATCCTTAGTGAACAAAAAGAGTCATCATCTATATGGACATTGGAGTTCAATGGAAGTTTCTCCTCATTAGGATCTAGAGTAGGTAAGTGTTAATACCTCTGGAAGGAGAACCTGAACCCATGGCTTTGAAATTGGAGTTTGGAAATACAAATAAAATTGTAGAGTATGAATCTCTATTACTTGGAATAATAGCTACAAAATAAAAGGGAATAAAGGTCTTGAAAGCCTAAGGTGATGCAGAACTCATTGTGAGACAAATCAAAGGGCAATACTCTATAAAGAATCACAAGTTAAAAAATTATAGAAATAAAATTTCGGACAAAATAGAAGGCCTTAATGCTTTCATTATTGAATCAGTACCAAGAGAGATGAATACCAAAGTAGATTTTTTGGCTATTTTCGCTTCTTTGTTACTTCCTCATCTAGAATTCAAAGATAAGAAATACCAATTCAAGATTGTATATCGAGCCTCTGTTCCTAACAACACAAAATTTTGGCAAGTCTTCAAAGATGACAAGAGTCTACAACTATTCCTAGAAAATGACAAAGCTACTTTTAAATGCTCATCCAATGAAGACAATCATGGAGACCTTGACCATGAGAAAAAAGAAGACCAAACCAATGAATTCTAATTGTGAAGTAATATCATTCCCCCATATTTTATATCTTTGGAAAAACTGTTTAATAGACATGATGCCTACATCAAGAGAAAGAGGATGGAAAAAGGTCCTACTACTGTAAAATATGAAGGGGTGAATATTGGAGATGCTCGTAGTCCCAAAATGATTAACATTGGAAAGTGTTGTTCACCTGAGGAGAGGGAAGCTGCGAAAAAACTTTTCATAGAATATCAAGACGTATTTTCTTGGATTTATGAAGATTTGAAAAGCTACAAGGGTAGGAAAATAAAACATCAGATTCCATGGAAACCTAATGCAGTCTCTTTCTAACAGAAATAGAGAAATTATAATGCAAAAGTGGTAGACACTATATTCTAGGAAGTAGACAAGATGTTGAAGGAAAGGATCATTTATCCCATCCATCATTCCACCTGGGTAGCTAATATAGTAACAGTTAGGAAGAAAAATGCAGAAATAAGAATTTGTGTAAAATTTAGGAATTTGAATCAGGCATCTTTGAAAAAGAAATTTTCTCTTCCTAATATTGATTACTTACTACAAATAGTAATTGAAGCTAAAATGATGTCCATGCTCGATGGGTTCTCAGGTTACAATCAAGTCAAAGTGGAAGAAAAAGATCAACATAAAATAGCTTTCACCACTCCTAGGGGTACATTCACATATCATAGAATGCCTTTTAGGCTCATCAATTTTGGTGCTACATTTCAAAGGTGTATGAGTAAAATGTTTGCTGATCTAAAGGATTGGATGATTGTTACATACCTAGATGATGTCACTGTGTTTTCAAAGAAAGGAGAAAACCACATAAAAGATCTAAAGAAGGTACTACAAAGGTGCCAAGAACATGAAATCTCACTTAATCTTAAAAAGTTTGTTTTTTGTGTGATAGAGGGAAAGCTTCTTGGTCATATAGTTTCCCAAGAAGGTATTAGAATCAAACTTGAGTGAATTGAAGCCATTCAAAGGTTAAGCCTATCGTCAAACAAAATAGGAGTTAAATCATTCTTTGGGCAGGTAAATTTCCTCAGAACATTCATTCTAGATTTTGCAAAGACTACTAAATGTATTGTAGACATGATGAAAGGAAATTAAAATTTTAAATGGAATGAAGTTTGGAAATAAGCCTTCTAGAATATAAAGACTACTATTGCTAATGGTCTAGTACTATGTCATCCGACTTATAAATTGGATTTCATCATTTACTGTTATGACTCTGAACACACCTTATCAATTATCCTTATGCAATACAACAAAGAAGGGATACAAGCCCCTATAGCCTTCATGAGTATACCTCTAAAAAATCATGTGTTGAAATATTCTCAAATTGAAATAAATGCCTTCGTAGTAGTTAAAGCACTAAAGAATTTTAGGTTCTACATCTTGCACTCACATTCTATGGTTTATGTTCTGGACATAGCAGAAAAAAGTGTGTTAATGCAATAGGATGTAGGGTGTAATGCCAAAGGGATGTGGATAGCAAAAATGCAAGAGCATAACATTGAAATAAAGCCTACTAAGCTAGTGTGGGGTAATGCCCTATGCAAAGTGATTGTAGAAAATAAGATCATTGAAGAACCATAAGAATTGGGAGAGAAATGGTTAGTTTTGGCCATAGGTCTACAAGATTCTTGGTTCGAGAATATTACTTATCTGCTAACATATGGAGAATGCCCCAAAGGTATGATGGAAAAACAAAGAAGAGATCTCAAGTTGAAAGTGGCAAAATATGTAATTTGGGATGACAAATTGCTTAAGAAGGTTATAGATGGTACTTTTCTCAGATGCATACAGACAAACAACAATAAGAAAAGTTGTTGAGAACCTTTAATGATGAAGCATGCGGTGGACATTTCTCATCTTCACTCATAGCTTTCAAAATACTGAGATAGTGTTATTACTAGCCTAAAATGTTTAGGAATGCCTACTCTTGGCTATCAAAATGTGAAAATTTTAAGATATTCACAAAGAGACCTCAGCTAGCCACTCTACCTTTGATACCTATTGTCATTGAAGGCCCTTTCCAACAATGGGGCGTCAATGTCATTGGCCCTATCAACCCAACATCTAGTGTTGGTCACCAATATGTTATAACTGTGACTGATTACTTCAGCAAGTGGGTGGAGGCTAAATCAACCAAGAAAACCACTTTTGAAGTAGTTTGTGAATTCATCAAGGAAAATATATTGGTTAGATTCGATGTCCCCATCAAATTGATGATGGATAATGTGGCATATTTTTCTTCAATTGAGATCACCAAATTTTGTTTTGAACATGGCATCATGGATAGTCATTCATCTAACTATTTCCTATAAGGAAATGGTCAAGTAGAATCTAGTAACAAAAATTTGATGAATATTGTCAAGAAATTGGTGTCAGATAATCAAAAAAATTGGCACAAGAAAATTCATAAGGCACTATGTATAGATAGGGTGACACCTAAAAGAGCAATAAATATATCTCCTTTTGAGTTGGTCTATGGGACTGAAGCTAATCTCCCAGTACCCTTAGAATTAGCTACAAGAAAACTAAGAACAATAATTGAAGATGATATCTATAGAGATGGTTTAGAAAAGAGGATTTGTACTTTAGCAAACTCAAAGAGGAAAGAGAAGAAATCGTAGATCATATCACACAACACCAAATTCACATGAAGAGCCTATTTGATAAAAGGGAAAGACTATGAAAATTCATGGTAGGAGATAGTGTGTTACTATGGTATAAGAAAAGAGCACCAAAAGGTATGCATAAGAAATTTGATACCTTGTGGAAGGGTCCATTCACTATTCATCAGGCTTTCGAGAACAACTCATTTAAATTAGTGTATCTAGATGGAAAAGTGCTACCCTTGACTTACAATGGTCAGGATTTGAAGCTCTATGAGATTTCACATTGAGAATAGGTAATCCATGTATTGTATTATAGTTACATTTAGTTCCTTTTTGTGTTTTCCTAGTTAGGTTTCCCTTTCTTTCTCCTTTCCCTTATTTTTCCTTACTTTAGTTTTGTTGTGTAGCCACCTGTTAATTTTGTGAAACCTAAGATTTTAGGTTCCTTGCTTGGGTATGGTCTACCCAAGTCCCCAAACAGAGCCAAATGTTGCCCCATTTTTTATCCTATACCCAAATAAGTAATTTTATAGTTGTGTTCAATACTAGGTCTAAGCCCCCTTAGGTGGAAAGAGTCTTCATCAGATTTTTCAATTTCCTCCTCACCTCATTTCATAGTTGGGTGGTTTTTCCTTTATGTGAAGGGATTGTGTAGGTAGCTTAGTAATCCAATGGAGATTCATGTTGCTCATGCAAATATTATTTACAAAGTTATATCTATTTGTGGCCTTTCATTTTCTTAAATAAGAAAAGAAGCTTGCAGAAATCTGGATTTTGTCTTCTCCTTGGTGAGTTTTCAACCCTTGAAGGTGATTTTCAGTGAAGAGCACCAAATGATGTAGTTGGATCAAAATAAGAAAATTATAAGGTTCCTTATGGAAAATTCATGTTCCTTTATGATTATCTACCTTATGGAATGTTCAAGATTCATCACAACTCTTATAATAATTCTAGGTGGAAAACTTGAAACTGAGTTCTCCTCAATGGGTTTTCAACTGATGAAGTCAATTTTTTGTGAAAGGTAATTTTGAAGGAAAGGAAACAAAAGGTGGGCCCCTAATGAATTTTCACACTCTTTATAGACATCTTCAAAGCCAAAAGAAATAATAGTCAAAAGGTAAAGTAAAAGGGAAGCCTGAGTGGAGAAATTGAAATTGTCTTCTGCTCCACAAGTTTTCAACCTGTGAGGACAATTTTCCAAAATTTTAAAGAAAATCAAGTTTGTAAGCAGATTGAACACACAACTCATGTGTAAAACTTCTCAAGACGATGATAGGAAGTATTTTAACTATTGTGCGAAAGATTTATTAAGTAGAATTTAATGTAGTGGATATTTTCTCATGGAGTACTCTATTTGTAACTCCTAAAAACTTAAAAGGGGAATGGGAAAGTAAGTACGAGAAGATAGAAAGTTACCATTGGGCCAACAAAATAGTGAAAACACACAGAAATATGTATTAAAACCATGCATTTATAGTTCCAACTAGTCTCTCCTTCAATTCATTCATGTGGCATGAATTCTAAAGATCAATGGATGAATTGCAACTCCTATATAGATGGAAACATGAACAATTACAAAAACTACCGCTCTTTCTTAAACTATTATTCTATTAATTTTCACAACTTTTTCAAAAAGGTAGTATCTATGCATTTTCTATTCTTTTCCTTTTCTTGATTCAAAATTCATTCCCAAATAGAAATGTCAACCAGATTTTTGAGTTTCAACGAGTTGAACAGAATTAAGTCTTTACTACAGAAATTCACATATACTTTTCTTTGTTTCTATGATATCCAAAAATTTTAGAAGAGATTGAGATTAGAGGCAATCCATCCCATTACTGAGAAGCTCTAAGGATGCAGGATTGTTGAGGTAGTGGGTTTTCCTATTGTAGTCCAAGCTTTGGAATTAATCTATGAATACATAAATCATTACAACCTAGACACCAGACAAATTGTATTGCCAAATGACACAGTGTTGATCTCCATTGATAGGAAAACTATGGTGAATTGCCTTTTAGTTCTAGAATAGGAGGAATTTTCATATTTGACATTTGGAGGATCCATTTCCAAATTCTTGGCAAAAAAAATGATTTGGAGAAACGAGATCATACAATCATGGTTTCAAAAACCACAGAGCACCAAGAGTAAGGTTCCTAAAACTCTATTTGGGAATAATCTCAAACTTGAGATTGTTGACATCATGGTTCTCTTACACAGATTGAAAGGTGAGGTTGAAGCTTTAAACTTTGTTGAGTAATATTTCTTTTCGGTGCAAGTAATCTACTCTAATACCTTATATATTGATTGGGCTCATGAGTTAAGAAAGATTTTGTCCAATTCTCTTAGTGTTGCAAAATTCTACAATGTATTCTACATGTCCTCCTTCCTCATTTACATGATAGCCTCTTTACAATTATGGCCAAGCCTCCCAAGGGTGGAAAATTTTCCTGATGATGTAAAGTCTTATAAAATCTTTCCATTTTTACAATTGGAAAATAGCTATGTAGAGTATATAAGAGTTAATGATGCATTCACCATGAGAATTTGTAGGGAGCTATAGGGATGTCTAGAGAGGATATTCAACCTTGAAGCCATAGTAAACATTAGCCAATTTGGGATTTATTGCATCCATTTCTCATCCTTTTCATATTTGCATCTTGCACCTTTTGATGGCTTTCCCTTGACGTTGTCAAGATATCCTAGTGATATGATCATATTGATCAAGATTGTGCAACAGGAAATCCAAGTGAACATGCTAAGTGGGAGTTTGAAGAAGAAAGGGTACGAGTTTCCTATGAAGGTGAGAGCTTTCAATCTTGAGTGTCATTCTAGTGAAAAGAACATGCTAAAGGTGTTCGAATCAAAATATAAATTTTAGATGTATGAGGTCTTAAGACCTATGTTTGATCATAATGGATATGCAAGGGAGGTTTTGTAGATTTGAAGTGTTATCAAATACATCATTGCCATTGAAGACTACTAGACCGATTGCAAGGATGAGTTTGAGAACTATGATTGTGCTTTCGCTAGACTTACAATAGATCAAGTGAGGATTTATAAAGTTAATATCAATATTGAGGGAGTAGAAGATGATGGAAAAAATATGTAAAGTAACACCAGTCTAAAAAAGATAAGAAATACTCCTATTAGCTTAGAACCTCATGAAGATGTTGGAGAAGAGCTTGAGATCATGATGGCTTAGATTATTAAAAGGACTAAGAAGTAGGTTGAATGGACCATGACCAGAAGGAGTTGAAGTGAGCACACCTACTCAAGCTTCTCCAAGAGCCACAACAGCTTCCTCCTCTCAAGGTGGCACATCAGATGTAACCTTGGATATCACTCAAGGACCAACTCAAGCATCAGGCAGAGGTGATCAACCTCTTGACAAGAATATTGCTTTGGCTAAAAATTTTCATGATGGCTCCCTCCTAGTGTTTGGAACTCCAATAGAAGCTGAGAAGAAGAAAGCAGATGATCCTAAAGATACTATAGTTTCTTTAGTCCCCTCACCTCATAGTAGCCTAGTTTTGTCTACAAGTGCTACACTTATCTATCTGAGTAGTCCTCAAGTGTAGGTAGTACATTTAAGAGATGGATGAAGTAGTGACAGTGAATACACTAAATCTGATGAGGCAGCAAAGAAGACTTTGGAGGCAAAGAAAGGCCAAGATTATTTGAAGCTCCTTTCACAAGCCCCAAAGAATCCCTTCTCTTCAACCATGAAAGAAATCACTCTGATCAAGAGAAATATGTTTAGCATAGATTCCATTGGAATGGCCTCCAAAGTGATAAGCACAGATTCATGGTTGGAGGATACTCTAGATAGGAAGAGGAAATAGAAAGATGAAGAAGTCCCCAACAAGAATACTTTATCTCTTGCTATCCACTCCAGATCAACACTGAGTAAGGTTAAGAAGCAAAAGATTTTGTCTATCCTTAGACAAGATCCTAAAATAGGGCACCTAACCATGGAGATAGAAAACCCACCAAAGAGGGGAAAAAAAGTGGGATATGTCTACTGATGATTTTACATTGCATTCAATGGATCTTGGCGAAGCTAGACATGACACCAAAGTTGGCTTATAGAAATCAACAAATGAAGTGATTGAAGAATAGTTGGAGAGCCTTATGTTGTCAAAGGTCTAGATGAAGGCAAAAATACAAGAACTGAATGGCTTCATCAAGAAATTGGTCACCCCATTGGTAAGAAACTCTAGAATGCCTATTACTAAAGATCCCACTATTGTAGATGTTTAAAAACTCATCTCTCAAATCCAAGAAGACAAACATTTTGGGTAGATCAGTAGAGAGTGGAATGGGAAACTAAAGTTGGAGCAACTCTCTATTATAGAGCAATTTGGAAATGCTATATTGAGGCTACAAATAGAGAAGGATAATATTTCATCAAATAGAGCACTTTGGCCATGGAAAGAACAAAGAGTGAACATTGTGTCCCTCTACTAAAGATGATCATTCATATAAATACTGAGGAGGCTATAGAAGCAAAGATCCTACCTAAAGGGGATGAGCCTTTATTTGAATAGCTTCAGAGCATACAGTTCAAGTCTAAAATGATCTTAGCAGCAGAAGAAGGGCTTAAGGAAACCAAGGCTAAAGTGAACAAAGATCAAGATAGAGATTATGAACCCTTGAGAGGTTTACATATAGATTCATAGACTAGTCAATAGGGAAATGGAATAAATGAAGTAGCCATTATGCAATCACATTTCTCCAATTACATAAATAGTTTGATAGGAATATCTTTTAGTCACTAGTGTAGAATTTTTGAACTCCAAAAACTTGGTGGCTATGTATACGTGGCCATGGAGGAAATACAAGATCATTTGAGTGCTATCAAGGATTTGGCCAGAGAGCATTCTAAATGGTTCTTGAGATATACTAATGTACATGTTCATAGGAATGAAGAATTAATTTGAATCATTGTAGCTGCTAAGGCATATAGGAAAAAAGAAAAAAGGGAACGAAGGCAAAGTGATTCATATTTTGCCCCTTTTCATATTTTTATGTAATCATTGTAATCAACCAACTAGATGCTTGCCATTTGTCATTTTTGAGAAGATGAACCTGTAGAACAAGATTTAGTGTGCAAAGAACATTAACAATAAGAGAAAACATTCAAAAACTAAAACTAAATTCACATATATACTTAGACAAAGAAAGAAAATAAGAAATGAAAACCTCAAAAAGAGAAAACACTCCATGTTTCCTTGATTTTGTAGATGTTTCCTTTGATGTGGGTGTATGCTCAATTTCTTGCCTAATTGCTTCAATGGTGGAGATGGCTAATGGCGAATTGGTAGCCTTGTGAGCTCTCAATTTGGCATTATAAGGTTAAGATTGATGACTTTGGCTCTCAAAATAGCATGGTAACTTTAGCTCAAGGATTTCTCTTGAATGGCTTGGGAGGAGATTCAATTTATAGGCTAAAGGGTAGAGGGATGGAGGGCTAAGATGCAAGGATGGAGAGATGGTTAAGGAGGGCTAAGATGCACTCAAAGGGGAGCACATGGATTGTGCTTGTTTAGCACCAATGGGAAGGTGACACTTGTCACAAGGAGGATGAGTGTGAGAGGATAGGATAAGGGGTTGGTTAAAGGCATGATGAGGGAGATTGAGTTTGGAAGAGGGATGTAAGAGTCATGAGTGGGCTTGTAAGAGTCTTTTATGGTTTGTAAGAGCACTCATGGCTTGGTGGTTGGGATATTTTGGAGAGGGGACTTTGATTTGGTTTAGGAAAGTCTTAAACTTGTTTAAGGAATGTGACAACATTAGGGGGTGGATTAGGCTTGGGTTTAGGATTAGATTAAGGATATTAGAGATGTGCAAGTGGATGACATTAATGAGGTTGGGTGAGTTAGTGGCTAAGCTAGGTTAGTATGGGTGGATGGGGTGGATTAGGCTAAATGGAGGACTAGGGATAGGTTAGGGGTTTTTAGATTTGAGAATTTTATTTATCAAATAGATTTATTTAATAAATGAGGATTTTTGGAATTAGATAGGAGAAAAGAATTTAATTGATAAATGATAGGTTATTTGATTTATCAATTAGGACTATAGATGACTAATTAAATTAATCAGCTAGGGGATGACAAAGGATTAATTAAATAAAAATTTAATTAATGATGTCTTTAGAGATAACTAAATAGGATTACTAAAGTAGTGTAATCAAATTTAGGTGTCTACATTTTACCCCTCTTTGACATAGTGTTGAGACAACACTATTTCAAAGAAGTTTGAGTGAAGATGACATGTGGAAGATGTTTTAGCAACAAGGTTGCCCCAGTCTCGAATAAGAAGAGGAGAGACTAGACTTAGATGATGCTCCCTCAAGAAGGCAGTGGAGAGAGAAATGAGGCTCGACGGCTTCTTGAAAAGTACAAGAAATTGAGATGAGCAGAGACACAGATTGGCAAAGAGGAGGGGCTAAATTAGCTCAAACTCTCACTACAGGAGAATGATAAAGGAGAATCAGAGGCACAATAGTAAAGAAAGCTTAAGACTTTCCAGGATTAGGGGGGAGGGTGGAGGAGCATAGTGCTATAAAAGGAATCCATGGTAGGGAGATGGATGATGGAATGATAAAGCTGATGCAACAGGATTTCAAAGAGTCAGATTGGCAGAAGATGGGTTTCAGAGATCCCTAGGACTAGGATTGTGGATCTCGAAAGATGAGGCTTGGTGGATTGATTTGATTGGTGGATCCCTAAGACTAGGATTGTGGATCCCTAAAGCTAAGAGTGAGGAGTGATTCAAAGAGATACTAATGCATAATCTAGGGGAGGAGTGACAGATGCTGGAGATGGATGGGGGATAATGGAGATGAAGGGAATCCATTGAATCTTTTTTGAGTGGGGGGGATACTTCAAAGAGAAGTACCACCATGTAGTTGAGCACTAGATTTGCTATAGGACTATTAGTTAATTGCCAAGGTTACCAAGAACATCAAGGCCTTTTCACAAACTATCCAGAGGATTGATAGACTGACTCAAAACAAGCATGCAAGGATTGCCCTAGTATCACACATGAATCCCAAAGGAAGCAGCATGGAAACAACACTAGGTAACCCACAAGCAAAAAAGAAAACAAGAAAAAGACATGATCAAGACCTAACGCTCAGATTGCCCCATTCGCAGTATACCATGATATGGAAGATCATGGTAACCTTGAGGAGGGAACAAAAAGATTGCTTGGAAAAGATATTTCAAGACCCAAAAGGGAAGATTCCAAATCAAAAGAAAGTGAAAATCCAAAAGAGAGCTATTTGCCAACGAGATGGGTAGGACGAGGTACTAATAGACCAAGATCAGACATGAGGAAAGCTATATCCTACAAGGATCTATCGAAGAGCACCTATACTAATGGATCTAGATGAGTGATGCGTCTAGCAAGTTGAACTAAGAAGGCTAACACTTTGGTGATAGGATATCTAGCTAAAGGATGCATTGGAATAGCTAACCAAGATGTGCAATGTGTGCAAGATGCCGATCAAGGATGAACTGATATGAATGCTGGATAGATACAATGGTACTAAGCTAAAGAGAATGTACAAGCTAACGGACCAAACTATGTTACAAATGTACAAGGTTGTTCATGTTTTGGTTTTTGTGAGATGGAAATTTTTGTGAAGGGTGAGATGTCTATAATAGTTGGTAGGTGGATAGGTAGATGGTTTGCGAAAAGCTTAAGTGAAAATGGGGTTCTTTGTGTGCATGTGATAGGATACAAGACTATTTACAAGCTGGAATATGGTACAAGCTTTGGACAAGAGTCAGATATACAAGCTATGGTACAAGAGGGGATACAAGACTTACAAGCTAGGGTACAAGATTTACAAGCTGAGGTACAAGATTTACAAGTTGAGGTATAAGATTTACAAGCTGTATAGGAGATATTTACAAGCTTCATCAGATTTTGGGTATTTGGTTGGAACACCAAGGGAACAAGCAGGTGTTTTATGGGATGGTGGGTGGATGGATGAGGGATAGGATAGTGATAGATAATGGATTAGTCTTAGTACAAAAGGCACCTGAATTACCAAGTTTTCACCAAGGTACCTATCCAAGGCGCTTGAATTGCCAAGTTTTCACCATTGGACGCTTATTTATCTTTACTATTTTTTTGTATTTGCATTTTTCAAAAGCTAGGTATACCAAGGATCTTCAAGCATAGAACTTCTTGAGATGAATGATATTAGTAGGATCATTCAAGAGTTCTTCTTCTGGTGTAGATAGCTGATAGGCTCCAAAGCCAAAGGAGGCAGTGACAACATAAGGACCAAGCCAGGTAGGTTCAAACTTGCCTTTCTTTTCTCGATCTGCTTGGACTTTCATGTTTTCTTTGAGGACCATGTCACCTGGCTGAAAGTGTCGTGGAAGCACCCTCTTGTTGAAATTCCTTTTGAGACGAGTTTGATAGACTTTGAGATGATCATAAGCTTGTTGTCGCTTCTCGTCTAAGAGATCTAGCTGGGTCAGTTGAGCTACTATGTATTCTTCATCTGATATTTTCCCTTGCAAAGATATGTGCAATGAGGGAAGTTCAACCTCTATGGGTAGTACCACTTCGGCACCATAGACTAAGGAGTATGGATTTGTTCCTATGGATGTATGAAAGGAGGTTCGATAGGTCCATAGAGTTGGATTTATTTGTAGGTGCCAATCGCGACCGAAATCATTGACAACTTTCTTTAGGATTTTGAGGAGGGTTTTGTTAGTTGCCTCTGCCTGGCCATTACCTTGTGGGAAATATGGGCTAAAAAAGTGGTGATGGATGCGAAGGGAAGTGCATAATTCTTCCATGTTGAGATTTTCAAAATTACCTTCGTGGTTAGTGAAGATGGTGGATGGGATGCCAAAGTGGCAAACAATGTGGTACAAGGTGAACTTGGAGACTTGAACTCCTGTAGCTGAGACTAGGGGGACTGCTTCCACCCATTTAGTGAAATAGTTTGTAGCTATTATTATCCATTTATGTCCATCAAATGAGAGAGGTGTGATGGTTCCAACTAAATCAAGGCCCCAACAAGTGAAAGGCCAAGGTGGTGCAATAGGCTATAGATCTTGTGCTGGAGCGTGCACAAGGTTTGCATGCTGCTAACATGGGGGACACTTTCTGACAAAGTCACAGGAGTCTTCTTCAATGGTAGGCCAATAATAACCTACTCTAAGGATTTGTCATGCTAGGACAATACCACTTGTGTGGGCACTGCAAAGTCCAGAGTGTATTTCTTTTAACGCCATCGCAACCTCATTTTCATCTAAACATCGAGAGAGAGTATTGTGATAACCCTGACAATATAGGGTATTGGCTATGATAACATAGTGGGATGATTTTTGGATGAGGTTCTAGTGTTGGGTACGTGTGAGGTGAGGGGATATGATACCATCGTTAAGGTAAGCGTGAATCTCATGGTACCAAGGGGATTGGGGACCAACCAAGATACAAACAAGATTTGAATCCTCATTCGCATAGGTGGGCGTGAGGAGCTGCTCAACTAAAAATTCATACTGTGTAGCTGCTTGGAGAATTTCCAAGAGCGTGCCGATAGTAGCCATAGCATTTGCTGCTTTGTTCTGTATTCAAGGCACTTGTGTAAATTGAAGCTTTGTAAAATGTTGCGTTAGCTGATCAACTAGCTCTTTGTAGGGTAATAGCTTTTCATCTTTGGTTTGATATTCATTTAGGACTTGCTTGATGATGAGCTGAGAATCGCCAAAGATTTGTAACTCAGTGATGTTCCATTCTGCAGCTATCTTTAATCCTACTACGAGAGCTTCATATTCTGCTATATTGTTGGTGCTAGGGAATTGTAGCTTGAAGGCTTTTGGAATGTAATCTCCTTGAGGTGTGACCAACAATATTCCTACCCCTAATCCATGAGATGTGTATGAGCCATCAAAATAAAGTTTCTATGGGGGCTATTCTTCAATTAGACAGATATGCTCATCTAGAAATTCTGTGATCAAAGGATATGCATCTATTAGAGGTGCATCAGCTAGGTGTTCTACTATAGCTTGCCCTTTGATTGCCTTTTTGTCCACATACTGGATGTCAAATTCGCTAAGGAGCAAAACCCATTTGGCCAAACGGCCTGTAAGTGCTGTTTTGGAGAGCATATACTTGAGAGGGTCAATCTTGGAGACTAGTTGGATGGTATGACTTAGCATGTAGTGGCAAAGCTTTTGAGTTGAGAAAACAACTTCCAAATAAGCTTTTTCCATAGGAGTGTAATTGAGTTCATAACCAACTAGGGTTCTACTGATGTAGTAGATGGCTCTTTCTCTGTCGTAGTCATCGAGTTGCACTAGAAGTGACTAGGAACTAGTGGAACCAAGATAAGGGGATTGGTGAGATACTGCTTGAGCTGATTGAAGCTACGTTGACATAAAGGATTCCACTTGAAGTTCTCATTCTTCTTTAGTAAATGTGAAAATGGTGTACACTTATCTGCAAGCTGGGAGATGAAGTGCCGAACGGATTGAAGCTTTCCCTGAAGAGAGCGAAGCTGTCACAATGTTTGGAGAGGAGGCATGTCTAAGATAGCCTTGACCTTCTTGGGGTCGATCTCTATACCTCATTTAGAAACTATAAAGCCTAGAAGCTTTCTAGATGTGACTCCAAAGACACACTTCTTGGGATTCAGCCTGAGATGATATTTGGCTAACCTATCAAAGACTTTCTCCAGGTCAGCAAGATGATCCATGAAGGTATGAGATTTGACCAAGATATCATCCACATAATCCTCCAAAATGCTATGGATAAGATCATGGAAAATGGCTGTCATAGCTCTTTGATAGGTAGCCCCAGCATTCTTTAGGCCAAAAGGCATCATGTTGTAGCAAAAGGTTCCCCAAGGGGTAGTGAATGCTATCTTATGCTGATTGTCTTCTGCAATCTTGATTTGATTATACCCAGAAAACCCATCCATGAGGGACAAAATTTCATGTCCAGCTGTAAGATCTACAATCATATCTATGTTGGGCAAGGGAAAATCATCTTTTGGACAAGCTTTGTTAAGATCTCTAAAATCAGTGCAGATTCTGATGTCACTGGAAGGTTTAGTGATGAGGACCATGTTGGAGATCCACTCTGAGTAGTCGATAGGTCGAATAACCTTAGCAGCTAACATTCTTTCTAATTCAACTTTGACCAGTAATGCCACCTTGGGGTGCATTTTTCTAAGCTTTTGTTTGACGGGCTTGATCTTTGGATCGACTACAAGATGATGAACTACAAGCTTTTGATCAAGTCCTAGCATGTCCTAATATGACCATGCAAATTGGCCAATATTCTCTCTTAAGACCTCAAAGAGAAGGTCAACTTGGTCTTGTGATAGGGATGCAGCAATGTGAACAAGTCTGGGGATCTCTAAAGAACCAATGTTGACTTCTCTAGTATCCTCAATTAGAATAGAAGACACCTCTAGTCTATTATCTTGAGGAGGCATTGCTAAATCCTCATGTTCTACTTGTGACCTAGATTTTCTTGTTGAGGGGCTTTCTTCCTTGCCTTAGCTAGTCTCAGATTCACCCTAGTTCCAGTTTTGGGTGTATCGAAACTGGGTTGGGGATTTTCTCTAAAATACCCCTTACGATCTAGCTTATAGATATAGGTAGAATCTGGCTTTGTTTTCTTGTGAGGAGTTTCGGCTCCCATGAATCTTAGAAGCACTTCCTCTGATGTGAACTCATCAATGTGTATGACGCTTGGTTGGTCCCAATCTATTAGTTGTGGATAGGCAAGTGGTAGGTCAATGAAATAGATGGATAGTTCTTGGAGAATAGAGTCTCCGAGGGAGATTTAGTTTGGGATATTGTCATAGGCTCTCTTTTCAACTTCCTCAGGAATGTCTTCAATTTCAACAAGGTCACAGTGAACATTCAAAAAAGCATGACCATTCTCATTGGTGCCCCAGTTGTGGGTATGCCAAAGCCAAGACCTGACTTCAATTCTCACTTGTGTGCATTGATGGGGCACTGCATGCCTCTTTCTTCTAGTCCTAGACCACCACCTTTATAGTTCCATTTGTCAGTGATGAGCTTATGTTCTTGGGGATACTTCTGGCTGAAGTGATCAAGGCGTGCTTGATTTCTTTGAGGTGCATCCTTATGTAACCAATTTTTGATATCTGGAGTGAGCTCCTCATGAAGAGGGATTTTTGAGGATACAAAGGTTGTTGGGCCAAACTGTTAGTATCAAGGAGGAGGAATCTCCTTAGCTTTGTGATATGTCGATCATCCATGGGCATGTGGATCAAGTGGGAGTGCTTTGACAACAAATGCATCTGACAGACTATACTCTCCATAGCCTTTGTTATTGATCTTCACGGTAGATAGGGTGGAGGCGAGGATTGTTTCTGGGTCATTACAAGTGTGGGATAAGCTGGCACTGGATGTGTTGATATCAATTCCAGGGCAATGGTTTGTATATGAAGTTTCAACCACATTGCAGTAAGCAAACGGTTCCGAATAGGCATGGATGGTTACCTTAGTGCCTTGATGTAGAAATTTGATGCACTGATGGTAAGTGGATGGAACGGCTTTCATGGCATGAATCCATGGGCAGCCGAGGAGGATGTTAAATGGTAGGTTTAGATCAATAACATGGCAAACTATCTCTTGGATGACCGGCTCAACCTTGATTGGCAGCAAAATAGTTCCTTTTGTGGTTCTTTCCAAGTTGTCATAAGCTTTGATGGTGATAACCTCACTGATCATATCTGCCTTAGTATACCCAGCTTGTTTTATGAATTTTAGGGTAAAAATATTCAAGGCTGATCCATTATCTATCATTACTCTTTTTACGGAAAAATTGGATACCATGATGGCTATGCAAAGTGGGAGGGTGTGATCTAGCTCGACCAAGGGTATGTCAGTGGGTTTGAATGATAGGGCACATGAGGAGGATAGGTGTCCAATGAGATTATGAAAATTAGTAGCGTTGATATCTGAAGGGACACGAGATTCTATGAGAGTACTGTCAAGGATGTCTTTGTACACAGGACTAGTGCGGAGAAGGTCTAAAATGGAGATTTGGGCTGGCATGTTCCCAAGGTGTTCCAAGATATTGTACCAACTTTTTGATGGAGCTGAGGGTGCTGATGAAACTGGTGGGCCTGCAATGTTAAATCGTACTCTTTGAGTGGTGACTGCACACTCATTGTCTGGTCTTCAGATATTGATAACATTGACAAAAGGCTCTTTCTCGAATATACAACCTATAAGGCTACCATAGTCTATATAGGATGAAGTGTGGTCATTGTTCTTCCCATGCTGTTGGTTCGGTTGGCGGTTGTTGGTGTTGTTGTTGTCATTTTGTATAGGTGCTTTTTTGGGATTTTGTTTATTGTGAGGAGGAAACTCATTTTGATAGATCTGCAATTCTGCATTGGGAGAATTTTGTGCTCCAACTGTGATTTCTTTCCAATTAATGAGGTCCTGCACATAATCTTTCAGTTTCATGCATCTGAGGGTGGTGTGACCTTTTACCCTATGAAATTTGTAGTACTCATTGTCTTTGTACCATGCAACTTTGGATTGGCCTGGATCAATTTGCTAGGTAGGAGGAAATTGGATGAGGTTTTCCTTGACTAATTTCTCAAAAATGACATCCAATGGCTCACCAAGGGGTGTATAGTTTCTAGGTGCAGGTTGGAACTTGGGATTTTTCCCTGCAACTACATTGATGGCATTAGCTTGATTGCTAGATCCTTGGAAGTTGGGTCTTGGATTGTGGTTTTGATAGCTTTGGTTACTCTGCTGTTGGTAGTTGATAGCTTGTTTATTGGTTGGTTGATATGGTGGGTTAGATTGATTTTGGGAAGGACCAAAAATATTCCCATGTCTGGTGTCAGTAACCCCATCTGTTGGAACATGCTTTTTTTTGTTCCAATACCTAGACTTTTCATTGGAATGTGATTGACTTTGGTTGGTTTCCTTGTAAATCTTGACCACACCATCTTTAATGAGTCCTTGCTCAATGATCATTCCATTCTCTTTGATATCTTTGTAGGTCTACAAATAGTTCATGGTCATGTGGTGAGCCGAGATGGGATGGGCATTATTAATAAACATTTTCACCACATGGTGCTCTGGCAAGGTGCAGGATATGCGGGTGGTAAGGGTTTTCCATCTTTGCAGGTATTTGGCGAGGCTTTCTCCACCTTTTTGCTTAGTGTGGACAAGGTCAACTATTGATAACTCTGTTTCAACAAGATGGGCATATTGGGCTACAAATGCCTCAGACAATTCAGCGAAGTTTTTAATTGTGCCATATGGGATTCTATAAAACCATTCAAGAGCTGGCCCGGCCAAGCTTTTAGGAAAGAGGCATAAGAGGAAGACGTCGTTGTATGCCACTTCTTGGCAGTGCATGTAAAATTCTTTGATATGTGTGACAGGGTCTCCTTTTCCTCTGAATTTGTCAAATTTGGGTACCTCAAAGTTTTTGGGAAATGGTGTCATGGTAATGGCTCTGTCAAATGGGTAAAGACACACATTCTCAAACTTGAAGGTTTTTGGATCATTTCCTTCTTAGATGTTCTTCAAAGCTATCTTCATGGCTTCCCATTCTAAATTAATTGGTGATGGCTGGGGTGCCCCCCATGTAGGAGTGCCTTGAGGTAGGTATGCGTTAGATGGGGCCACTGAATATAGGTGGCTATGAGGGATTTGCTGATAGGGATTGTACATTGTTTGGGAAGCTGCATGGTTAATGACGGGTTGCTAAGGTGGAGGTGGCACATATTGCTGCATGTGTTGCGAGGCTTGCTGCAGGTATGGGATTTGGGATAGGGATTGAGGAACATAAGCTAGCTATGGGATAAATGGATTTCTTTGTGGAGATAAGGTATAGGATGGTTTTCAGGCTTGGGGAAAAGATCGAGGGGGCTTGTGGGGTTTGACCAAGGTATGTGGGTTGCGCCCCCATTTGGGATCATATCTGCAAATAATTGGTGGTTGGTTGGGGTGGTGGATTTCCTCCTAGAAGTGGCATTGAAAAGTAGTTGGTAATAGGAGGTAATGGATTAGTTGGTGGTGGAGGTGGTAGGAACTGAAAGCTTGGGAATGGAATTGATGGGGTTTGATAGCTTGGTGGCTGGATTTGAAAGCTTGGTAGAGTGGTGGCGGGAGCTGGGGTCACTTGGGAGCTTGGCAGAACATTGGTGGTAGCTTGTGGGGTTTGATAGCTTTGTGGGGTGAGGGTAGTAGCTTGTGGACCTAATGGGAATGACAAAATTATGCTTTGGGCTATGGTGAAAAAGTTGGGGGTGGTGAAAGGTTGATTACTTGGCCCCATAGGTGGCATTCCTATTGTATATTGCTGAGGTTGGCCAAAGAGGCTAGCACTGATTGAGGAGATGGGTGGATTTGGAAGGCTGGGTTGGAGAGAAGCATTAGCAATAGTGAAGGGAGTGAATGGTGAGGTGTTTTGGGCAAAGATAGTTTGGAGTGGAGAGGTATGAACCAAGGATGGAGTGGTGGTGGCTAGGTTGGCTTGCGAAATGGAGATTTCAACTTGGGTAGAGGATGGTATGTTTGCCTCTGTTGGATCATATGGGATGGGTTGAGGCTCTTTTTTTGGCACATATTGAGGATAATTTGGATCATAAGAGCCTATGGGTGGGGGCAGCTACCCAAACAATGGGTGAGATGGATCTAATAATGGAGGAGGTCTTCCAAAGTCGAAGGTTCCTACATTGTCCCTTTGAAAATTAGCCATGATTATTTCTTTGTTCTTGTCTATAATGGCATTCACCAATACTGCATTTCCTGGTTGGTTCATGAAAGCTTCAATGTCAGTAGGTGATGGTATAGAATTCTCTAAGCTAGAGGATGGTTGAGTGCTTAAGGGGAGCAATGTTGTTTGATCCAAATGATAGGGCTCCATTGTTTCCTTCTTCTTCTTGGCTAAGCGAGTGACGGGTGGCATGAAAATGCTCCTAGGTATGAGATGCAACAATGCTGGTGGATGCAAAGGGGGAAGGCTTTTCTATGCAAATGATCTCCTAAGTTGAGGCAAAGCTGTATGAAAAAACCTAAGGAGGATTGGGTTGGGGATTCTAACTTCAAAGATATGTTGCCAAAGCACGAAAGGTCTGCTTTCCTATGTGCAAGCTTGGTGGTGATTGTGCCAACTTAAGGATAGACTGATGATCCTTTAGGAAGAACACGAGATTGACCACTTGTGGGTCCCAACCTTTAGCTCAAGGTGATGAGGGATAACAAGTGACAAAGCTAGATTACCCTAGACAAAGCTCTATCAAAGGGGTAACCTTGGTGAGATTGGTGGATTTGGAAGATGTTTAGGAATGACAAACTTTGGTAAAGTGACAAAAATTTTTGAAGGCTTGGATGTGGGGTTTAGGCTTTTGGGATTAGTTTGGTTCCAAGGAAAATATCTAAATGATATGGCGAACTAAAATGCTTAAGGGGATGACTTAGAATGGCTGGCTTTCCTACAAAGATTGCTCTAATGCAACAGTGAAGCCTATGCAAGAAGATGTGGGGAAACAAGGGGGTCTAATCATAGAAATCATGCCTAGTTGGTAAGGCATAAGCAAGGTTAACTCTTGGATGTTGGCTAAATTTGATAGTGCGATCTAACCAGGTTTCTTGAAGGGCTTTGTTGGCAGCTGTGTCTTCTATTTTGTGGAGTTTGGCAATTCGAGGGCTTGGTGTTACTTCCTTTTTCTTGGCTGCAATTTCTCGGTATACCTGAGATGGCTTGAGTTTGACTTTGTGAAACTTTTGTTTAGGTTTGGGTTGTTCCAACATAAATTCTAGAATCTTCTTGGCTTTGAGAGATCTCATTTGTTTTTCTTCGACTTGTTCAACTTCTGGAATAGGAAGTGACTACGGTAAGTGTGCCCTAAGCTAGGATTGACCAAGTTTGGCAAACCTTCATTCAACAAGTAAAATAAAATCAAGCAATAGATAAGAACCCCCAAATAGAAGTTTGTGGTTCACAGAATGTGATACTTCCACTGAGGAGTGTGTATGTTCTACAAATGTTTCGATCAGTCACTTCAAACACATTACCATCCTAGATGGTTGTCTGCAAGGCTGATAGTTGGTTTAGCTAGGGAGTCCTCGATATACCCAAGGTACGTGAGGCCCAAATCTGTAGATGAAACCAAAAAGATGTCACATAGTCGAGAGGAGCGGTAGCCCACTTCTCCTCTTTCACTTCTCAAGGGTATAAAGTTCCTTGAGGCTTAGCCCGAGTGACAAAATCTTGATCCCAAGAGAGGTGTCTTTCGATTCACCTCCTAGTTTTTATACTCCGCCAGAATGCTGGAGTTGAGGTCATC
This sequence comes from Cupressus sempervirens, assembly GCA_028749045.1. Classification (NCBI taxonomy): domain Eukaryota; kingdom Viridiplantae; phylum Streptophyta; class Pinopsida; order Cupressales; family Cupressaceae; genus Cupressus; species Cupressus sempervirens. The sequence continues at coordinate 508,389,177 of CM053789.1, read as the reverse complement.
CAAGGGGTGATGAAATCCCCAAGCAGGCCTCTTAAAAAGAAATAAGGTTTTTGGATCCTAATCTTATGCACCCAAGATGGCCTCGAAAGACGACAAGGGGAGAGAAGACTTGGATGACCTTGGGCTAAAAAACACACTTGTTCTTTTACCAACTGACTCTTATGTGTGTTGATCTAGACTTTGCAAGCACTCATGTTTAAGATGCAAATGTTCAATTCCAACTTTGAAATGTGCCAACAAAAGTAAAATTAATCGAATAATGCATATACAAAGAAGATTTAGGGTCAACAAAAGTAAACTCGCGCACCCAGAGGCCCTCCACATCAAGTTTCGATTAATTTTCTTTAAGGCATTCAAGATTGAGTGTGAGTTTGTTTTAAGCCCAAAAAAAAGAATGTGTGAAATTCAATTTCAAGTGCACGCTCGGAGGCCCTCCACGTCAATAGTTGTTCAATTTTAAAATCCAAATTTTGAAATGTGATCGATTTAGTCTAGAGTTTTGATCATTTAAGAATTTTGATGAAGTTAAAGCAAACGTTCAAAGACCAAGTGAGTGAATTAGATTGTGAAACATTTAACACCTTTTTCAAGTGGACCCATCCCCATAAATGGTGCTAAGATTGCAACCAATGGTTAAATTGATGGGTGATTAGAAAAGAGGTGAGTCCAAGGAACTACTCAAATTGATGTTTGCAAATTTGTGTTTAACTTAACAAAGTTTCTTAAATGTCCAAAAATCAAACTTTTCCTAAATTGCATGTGGAAAAGAGATTTTTTTTGTTCAATTTTAAAAGCTCCAAATGAAGTGTTTGATTGTTTTTATTTTTGTTTTTTTTTTTTTTTTTTTTAAACATATAGGTTCATTTGTTAAAGTTTTGAAAACATGCAAAGACAATGACTTGGACAAGATAGACAAAAAGTAGGCGACAAATACAAAAAAATAATACAACAGGTGGAGATGCCAATGTGCGAAGACGTCAAAACTTGTAGATGTCGAAACTTGCAAACGACGAAACTTGCAGACGAGGAAACCCATAGACAACGAAACTCACAGATGATAGTCTAATGAAGTAGGCAACTGGTGGTGTCGGAGATGACAGTTGATGGATTGCAGTGGCAGAGATGACAGTTTGACTGTCGGTGACAGTGGAGACAATAGTTTGACTACTGACGGCAGCGAAGATGACAGTTTGACTACTGGCAGTAGTGGAGATGACAGAATGTGTGGCAGAGACACCAATACACAGAGATGTCGAACTGCGTAGACGCTAGTCAACGGAGATGACAGAGAAAGAAGCGAGGTAGGCTACTAGAAAATAGGTAGAGATGTCGAAACTCACAGACAATAGTTTGAGTTGGCAGAGACGACGGTGCAGGCTATCGGGAGATGGGCGAAGATGCTAAAATTTGCAAATGACAGTATGAGTCAGCAAAGATGATGATTGAGCTTTCGTAGACGATGTTCTACAGAGATGACAAGCGAAGATGCCAATCTACAGAGATGACACTACAGAAGTGAACTGACGGGCGCATATTTTTTCTAGAATTTTGTGTTTTTTTTTTTGTTATTTTTGGATTTAAAGGGTATGTCTTTCTCTCTAGTGCATCCTTCAACCTGAAAAAACAAGCAAAAACACCTTGCACCCACTCAAAAAACAACAAACCATTAGATTGTTAGTTTGTAAAAGTAACACATAGATTGAAATGAATAAATAAATGACCCATAGTGGGGTCCCACCGGGCATGCCAAAATGTAGAACAAAATTTAGTGTACAAAGAACATTAACAATAAGAGAAAATATTCACAAACTAAAACTAAATTCACATATATGCTTAGACAAAGAAAGCAAATAAGAAATGCAAACCTCAAAAAGAAAAAACACTCCATGCTTCCTTGACTTTGTAGATGTGTCCTTTGATGTGGATGTATGCTCAATTGCTTGCCCAATTGCTTCAATGGTGGAGATGGGTAATGGCAAATTAGTAGCCTTGTGAGCTCTCAATTTGGCATTATAAGGTTAAGATTGATGACTTTGGCTCTCAAAATAGCATGGTAACTTTAGCTCAAGGATTGTCCTTGAATGGCTTGGGAGGGGATTCAATTTATAGGCTAAAGGGTAGAGGGATGGAGGGCTAAGATGCAAGGATGGAGAGATGGTTAAGGAGGGCTAAGATGCACTCAAAGGGGAGCACATGGATTGTGCTTGTTTAGCCCCAATGGGAAGGTGACACTTGTCACAAGGAGGATGAGTGTGAGAGGATAGGATAAGGGGTTGGTTAAAGGCATGATGAGGGAGATTGAGTATGGAAGAGGGATGTAAGAGTCATGAGTGGGCTTGTAAGAGTCTTTTATGGTTTGTAAGAGCACTCATGGCTTGGTGGTTGGGATATTTTGGAGAGGGGACTTTGATTTGGTTTAGGAAAGTCTTAAACTTGTTTAGGGAATGTGACAACATTAGGGGGTGGATTAGGCTTGGGTTTAGGATTAGATTAAGGATGTTAGAGATGTGCAAGTGGTTGGCATTAATGAGGTTGGGTGAGTTAGTGGCTAAGCTAGGTTAGTATGGGTGGATGGGGTGGATTAGGCTAAATGGAGGATTAGGGATAGGTTAGGGGTTTTTAGATTTGAGAATTTTATTTATCAAATAGATTTATTTAATAAATGGGGATTTTTGGAATTAGATAGGAGAAAAGGATTTAATTGATAAATGATAGGTTATTTGATTTATCAATTAGTACTATAGATGATTAATTAAATTAATTAGCTAGGGGATGACAAAGGATTAATTAAATAAGAATTTAATTAATGATGTCTTTAGAGATAACTAAATAGGATTACTAAAGCAGTGTAATCAAATTTAGGTGTCTACAGAACCAATTAAACCTCTTTCATAATGGTCATCTTAGAGTCCTATATGTATTGGAATGAAAGATTAATAAAAGGTTGGAAAATTTTGGTGTGAAATACTTGATGTTGTAGAGTCAATTACATGGTATTTTGTGTCAATTCTTTTGTGTTCCATTCTATTAGTTGTTAATTGTTTGTTTTCTTTTTTATCTGGATTAAAACAAGGAACAAACAAAGCTTCATTCCCCTATTTTGAGGCAATGAACTGAATATGATAAGTATTGTCATCATAGGTTCAAGAAAGATCCTTTAGATGTTTCCTTCTAGTTAATATTTCTTTCTTCATATTTAGTTTCTTGCTGAATAAGTTAGTATTAGTTGTTATGCTATATTGAATCTTTAAGTCTTATGAGTTCATAAGATGTGTGAGTTCATAAACTTAATTTATCTTCTGAAATCATTTATGCCTAAGTTAGATCTTGTATAGGCGTGGCTCAGTTTACCTCTCCTATTCTTAGGTTAAGAACAGGCCCCATTTTAGATTTAGGAACAAAAATAATTCATTTACTATTATTATCCTCTTTCCCTTGTTTTTTCAACCGAACTAGTCACTATTAGACCTTGTAGGTGAAGTCACAAACCTCGGATCCAAGTATCCAACTTTGGATCACACAATAAAACCTCGACAATGAGGTTTCCTTCACTTCCACTTTGCTCTAACTTTGCATTTTGCTCTTTGTGCTACTTACAATCAGCTCATGTCATTCATATATGATAAATGAAAATGTCCTTCCTTTATACCAAATCCATAAAAAAAATTTCTTGAGTCAACTATTACACCTTCTCAATTAATTATTATAGGACCACATTAAGAACATGTTACACTTAGCGATGACATTAATCTTTCACCTTAAAACTTGAATAACTTTCCATACATGTAATATTATGATGAGTGAGCTTAGCTACATCATCATCAACATGCCTTCTTCACATCTTCAACCTTGATTCTTAGAATAACAATTCTACTAAGACATATAACAAGTTTATCAGAACATGTCTCTGTAAACTCTATCTCAGAACAGACATCCCCAAAACTTACATAACTTCTTCCAAACTTCTAATTTCTTCACTAAAAATTAACTTCATATACTAGACACTTAGAAGTATCTCTCATAACCTCAGATAGTGAGAATACTAGGCCATTCATCCATACAAACTTGATCTTTTCATTGTTCTTCTATTAGATACCACATAAAACTACTATGTTGACATCAATGACAAACACAGTCATGAATGTAACATATGATGATGATGATGATCTAGTCATGTATCTACAATACTCCCCCATAGGAATATCATCAGCATTCATGCTTCCAATAATCTCCCCCTTTGGCATTGATGGAAACATAGATGAAAAACATCTAGTTCTAGGAATACCACCTACAAAAGACTGTTGACCTTTCTTTTCAAATCCTCTTCATCAATCATTCTCCCAAACTATTTACTTCCAAACTGCTAAACTTCTCCCAAACATGTTATACTTGTTCTTGCTTATTTTTCATGTTGAACTTCTCCCCAATTGACATCAATGTTAAAGGTTTTAGCAACCATCAAAACTCTATAACAACTAATTCTTCTATATATACTAGATACTCAAAAGTATCTACCATAACCCCAGATAGTGAGAATACTCAATCATTAGTCCATACCAACTTGATCTTTTTGTTGCTCTTCTATTAGATATTACAAAAAATTACAATGTTAATATTAATGACAAATATAGTCATGAATGTAACATATCATCATGATAATGATCTAGTCATGTATCTACAATACTCCTCCATAGGAATATTATCAACATTCATGCCTCCAACAATCTCCCCATTTGGCATTGATGGAAACATAGATGAAAAACATCTAGTTCCAAGAATGCCAATTGTAAGAGACTATTAACCTTTCTTTTCAAATCATCTTCATCAATCATTCTCCCCCCAAACTGTTAAACTTCTCCTAAACATGTTGTACTTGTTCTTGCTTGTTTTTCATGTTGAACTTCTCCCCCATTGACATCAATGTCAAAGGTTTCAACAACCATTAAAACTCTATAACAACTGATTCTTATAAGCTCAAGTGTCCAAAGACACTATTTAAAAACAACATCCAAAAAGAGTCCTAGATGACTCTATCCATCATAGATACTCCCCTATACAGAAGCATAAGCATTCAGTCTAGACAAATAATAGTGCTCTATTACACTAGACTAATGCATTCTTGCATCTTCTACTTTGATGTAGGAAGGGGAATAACCCCTAGCATACCTTGCAAATACTCAAAAGTCTCTTTGGGAAGAGGCTTAGTGAAAATATTTGCAATCTTCTCTTTAGTACTCACATACTCTAATCTAATTTCCTTTTTTGCAACTTTACATCTCAACATGTGATACTTGATACAAAATGTGCTTGGTCTTAGAATGTAACATTGGATTCTTGTGTTATCACAATGTATGACAATAGGTTCACTAAATTCTATCCTTATATCCTTCAGCATCTACTTCATCCAAACAACTTGATTACAATTATTGACTACTACAACATATTTTGCCTCTGTTTTACTTTATGAGGTACAATCATGCTTCTTTCTTAGCCAAGAAACTGATCTTCCTCAAAGAAAGAAGGCTCCACCATTGATTCTCTTTCTTTCATCCATACTACCTACCCAATCAACATTAGTATAAGAATATGGAGTGAAATCAATAGACTTATCATACCACAATCCAAACTCCAGCATTCCTTTCAGGTATCTAAATATTTTTTTGACTACTACATAATGTGCTTCTCTGGGATTAGCTTGGAATCTTGAGTCTAATATTACAAAACTTTGATCATAGATCTGCACTTTTTCTAATCAATAGTAGGTGTCTCATTTATTGTAGATAACTTGTGTCTAGTTAGCATAGATGTTCCAATAGGTTTACATGTTTCAAAACTAAACCATTTCAGTAAATTCTTCAAGTACTTAGTTACCATGGAAGCCTCCTCTTCCTTGTCCACATCCTCTACCTCTACCTCTTCCTCTCTGATTTCCAAAGTCTTGATCTCGGGAGCGGTTGAAACCCTCATTCCTTTGGTTCCTACTAGTACCCACATCTTCATTTTTCTTTCGGGTTTCATTTCAGCCTCCAGATGATCTACCACTACCCCTTCCTCCTTGACTATGCCCTCTTTGTCTCCCTTCAAACCTCTTATTTAACTTCTCTTCAACTCGTAGAGCAAACTAGTATGCCTCTTCAATGCTGGTCATTCTTAGTAGACTTAATTTCTCCTGGATGCTAGGTCACAACCCACTGATATAATGAGAAACCTTCTCCTTTCCTCTTCTGTTTCTTTCCAATTGAACCTCTTGCAGGAAAAGTATAGTGCCTTCGTTGGAGATCAAGCAAGTGGAGTAGTTACATGCATTGCTGACAACATGAAAGAGGCAAGCAAAGATGAAGATGTCAAACAAGTAAATCCTTATGAATCATGGGATGTTGTCTTTGAGATGAGTTTGAAAGATATTAATGATGGTTTGCATGAGGATCTTGTTTCACAACCCAAGCATAGAATGGACACAACAAGAAAGGGAAAATTTTATTAACTATGCAAATATGCTAGTACATTTGGTACAGAGAAAACAGACTTCAAAACATGCCCTATGGGCTTACAATAGCATAAATCTGGAGATAAATTCTTCTCCCAGTACCTTCTCTCAAACTCCACTCTGAACTGCCTTTTACAATGCCAGAAATGTTCTTAAATAGACCCCGAAGGGTTAAGGATTAGGAATACATTCTAGAAAGTGCTAGTAGGCATCCACCAACCAAATAGAAGGCTCTAGAAGTTGCATTAGAAGTTGGTGCAAAATTAGAAGAATCCAGAAATGGTAACCAAACTTTTGGGAGGCATAACTTTTGAACCGTAACTTCGATTGATGAACCATTTACATTTTTGAAAAGCTCTCAAAGCACTCTATAGCCCTATGGAGTAGCGTTTCTTGTCCCCCATTTTTTGACCCTATTCAAGGTCATTTAATGCCCCTAACCCGACTTTGAAGCATTCTTAGGATGTCTCCAAAAACTGAAAAACTACGATAACTTTCAAACCATGGGGCCTTTTGACTTAATTCTTTTTCTAGAATGCTCTAAGTTACAATGAAAATCATCTAACCAATTTACACCTTCTAGTTCACCAAAATGATGGCTCAATTACATACTCCTTTTTTTTTGGCATTTACACGTATCTTAAGGTGATTAAAAACTCTAACCCAGAACACTGATAGTGGAACTGTGAGAGTTCGAACCTTTATTTGACCCAAATGGGTATCCAAAAATGAAAACACATGAAATAGAAACTAAGTCTAAATACATTTTTTTGGGTGACACAGGATTGCCCTTATACCTCTGGATGCTCTTGCATCACATAGATGTTTCAATAGGTTTACATGTTTCCAAACTAAACCATTCCAGTAAATTCTTCAAGTACTTAGTTTGACAAATAAAGATTCCTTCTTTATCTTGTACAATCTAAAATCTTAGAAAATATTTTATTTCTCCTATCATACTCATTTCAAATTACTTCTTTATTTTTTCTACAAAATTGTCACTTTCCTCATTATTTTCTCTAGATAAGATATCATCAACAAATATTACCAAAATCATTAATCCATCATGAATTTATTTCCAATATAGATTACTATCTACCATAGCTTTGCTATATCCAAGCTTTGTTAAATTCTTGTCTAACCTTGTATACCAGTTTCTAGGTGCTTGCTTCAAGCCATACAATTCCTTCTTCAATTTGCATACTATGTCCTTGTCATTTGTTAAAGGACAATGTTTAGGCTGTTCAATGTGTACCTCTTCTTCAAGTTATTCATTCATAAAGGTTTATTTGACATCCATCTAATATACTTTGAATTTCTTATATGTTGCATATGCTAAGAATAATCTTACTACTTCAATTCTAGCCACAAGAACCTATGTCTAATCATAGACTATTCCTTCTTGTTGTGAGTAACCTTTACATACCAATCTTTCCCTATTCCTTACAACTTCACCTTGTTCACTCATCTTGTTCCTGAATACCCATTTAGTTCCTATCACATTCTTGTCTACTGGTCTAGGGACTAATTCCCATGTCTCATTCTTTACTATCTGATCCAATTCCTCTTTCAGAGCTTGCTTCCAATAGTCATCTTTACATGCTTCATCTATATTCTTAGGTGCAACTTGAGATATCAAACATAGTTCTTCATTGACTCTTCTTCTTGTTATCACACCTTTATCTTTGCTTCCAATGATCTGCTCAGGTGGATGATTTTTTGTCATATTCTTACCTGAAGTATGAGTTATTATCTCAGCTCTCGGCTTTGCTGAAGGTTTTGAGCTTTTTTCCTACCTTGGCTCTACTTCATTTTACAAATCATTGTTAGTCTCAAGGAATACTTCATTATTCCTTGGCTTAGTACCAACATAATCATTTGAATTGTAATCAAGTATTCTTTATTGTATCTTAAATTTGAGATCAACTCTTACATTTGCACTTTCTGTAATAGTTACCAAAGTTTTCTCTTCTATTAATTCTTCTTCATTAACCAATCTAGGCTCATTATCATAGTCATTCAAGAATCTTTTCATACTTTCTTTAAATTCTTCAACTTGATTAGAAAGTAAACCCTTTCTAGTTTTATTTACTCTCTTAGAACATCTAGATGAAAAATGACCAAACTATTTACATGTCCAACAAACAAAAAATTTCATACGTTCTAGCTCTCTTTTTGTAAGTAGATCAATACTTTCCTTTATCTTCATGTCTTCTTTGGACTAGGACTAATCTTTGCTTGAACTTCTATTCTTTTGAGTACAATGGAAGGATTTTGAATTTAAAAACTCAATGCTCTATTCTTTACAAAAATTTTATAACTTGCCAAGGATTTCCACCATCTAAGTTTTGAAATTTCCTATGCTAGACTTAGGACTATCTTTCCTAAACATGCTTGCCATGGATCTCCCAAAGTTGTTAAACTTTATCTTCAAGGACCTGATGCTCTAATACCAATTGTTAGAAATAATAGTCCACCAAGATAATTGGGGTGAGGGGGAGCATGAATCAATTATCCAATAATTAAAACATATATCAACCTTAATCAATCTTATCAATTCATCCAAAGTAAACAACAACCATAACAAGATGCACATAGACAATTACACTAGATATGTTAACCAGGGAAACCCTTGATCAAGAGGAAAACTGTGGTGGGAATGATGCCCACAAGATGATGTACTAATATAAATATTTCTTGTTAGATTATGGGCCTTGTTAGGAGTCTATTACAACATTTAGTATATAAGAGTCCCTATTAGGAGACTTTGAATCCTTGTTAGGAGATTCTAACCCTATTAGGAGTTTTAGTACAATGTATGTAAGAAGAGCCCACTACCCAAACATGCAATTTCAATTACAAGAAGAGCTCACTACCCAAAAAAGTAATCTACTATTAAGTTCCTCTTTCCTCTATTCTTTCAACTAGACCAATCACTTTTAGACCTTGTAGACCAGGTCACAAACCTCAGATCCAAGTATCCAACTTCAGATTTGAGTTGAAAGAATGCCCAAGTAAATAGCACCATTCCAAATTAAATTCACTCCCATCATGCATGCAAGAGCTATACCTACAAGAAACTCCTCTCTTCTCAATAATTGCCACAACTATAGTTGAAGGTGTTCCATTGAAGACAGAACCCAATCTTACTATAGGATCACCTCTTGCACTCTTATTGTCCTATGGAATTTTCTATATTATCCCTTGGAAATACAACATTCATAGTTGGCTTAAGTATTCTTAGACTTCAAAATAAAAGGCCACTGCACCCAAAAAAAAAAAAAAAACTACAAACCAACACAAATAATGGTGTAGAGGCTAAGAGAAGCATAGGCCTATTGAATGGTGGTAACAAGGTTCTTTCCAAATCACAACCCTTCCTTTGAGTATGTGACCCAAGACCACCAATTTTCCAAATAACACAAAAAATGGCCAAGTCAAATATGAAAGTGTAAAAATAAATGCCTCCAAACATGAAAACTTTGAGCTTGAGAAAAGTAATTGGGGTCTTCAAAAAATGTGTGTAGGGGTGATAGATGAAGTCAAATTCCAAAGGGCCCGACCATGTGGGAGTTTGCATTGGAAAACCCACTAATCAATGTGTAAAATACATCATTTACACTAAGTGTAGATCAAAGTGAGAAGAGGATTTGATGGATGAAACCACTAGTGATGTCAATAGGTCACCTTGAAGGCAACAAATAATGGTGTCATCCCACCAAAATTTGTTGTCCTTCAAAGCCCAAAAAGGAGACATACATTCAATATGTGGAGCAAATGACCTCAAAAGAATGATTTCAAAAGTTTTGACCTCTACTATGCATGGAGATTGAGGAGCCATCATAATGCTGAAAGGAGCCACAAGGCTAGATAGGGATGCTTCATAAACTAGGATTCACTTTTGGAAAGGCCAAAAAATGCTTATAAAACCCAAAAATATTTCAAAAATAACTATTGAAATGAATGTTGGTGATTGGGTGTAGACCCCAAGTTGTTGGCATGGGCATAAGGAAATGGCCCTGCACATAAAAGTATGCATAGTATAGGCTCAAAGGTGTTATTAGATCTCGAGGAAAAAACATGCCCAATCAAAGGTGAGGATTAGACTTTAAAACATGTGTGAGTTAAATTATAACCCCTCAATACAAGGTGCAACAAGAGAAAAAATGTATGGTCTCTCCTAAAAAAGGACTACACACCACTCAAGATTTGACTCGTGCCCATTTGTATGCATCAAAATAAGCAAGAAGCCATGCCTTCCATCAAATTAGTTTTAGAAATAAAATAATCACTGCCTCAATTTATGTTCCTAGGGTCAAAACGTCCTAGGTGCAAAAAATGTTTTCCTTAGAATCCAACAATCTCAAAACTGGATGTATTTTCTATAGAAATGGGGGTTTTCGAGCACTTTGAGATCAACAATGATGTCCATTTTTTCTCAAAGTGCCTCCAAATCAGTGACCACCTAAATCCAATGAAAAATTGTTCAAAGCTCATTTCTATAAATTGATGCCAAATCTCTGAAGAATAAAATAGGGGAATGGAGATCTGGAGCTCTAATACCATGTTGAAGTTGATGAATGATTAACCCCATAGCTCTCAAGAATCACCTATATGCAAACACCTATCATAGAAGAGAGAAGAAAAAAGCTATGGAGGTTGGAATTAGTAGATCAATACATGAGATAGTCTTGATGAGTGAAAACATAAATATAGATATTCAAAAATTAATCAGTTAATAATTACAAAGAGAGGTCATTCTTATAAAGGGGATCGAAACCCTTAAAAGGTCTAACCTAGGTTGAAATATAATAATTAATAAAATAATTAATTAATAGATGCCTAATGTTTACCTTAAGAAAACTAGAGTTAATTAGAAAATATCTAATTACTCTAACAACAATTTCCCATATTTTATGACTTGAAGCATTTATCTACTAATAATCCCCTACTTTGACCTTCTTAGGGTATTTATGTAGGATACATTATTGCCAATCAATTCATTTTTAGTTTAAGATTCATTGATCTAAGAAATATGTAACATTGACCTCCATTTAGAAGAGTTGATCTTCTTTTACTTACTAATAGTGGATAGAGGGAAAAAGAACACGTGTACAAAAATATTTCATCCATTTATACCAGTTCTTCCTCAAAGTCCCCACCCTTATTCTCCTTATCTTTCATGTCATTATGCAAATCCAAATAGTGAGTCACCATGCAATCGTTCTTTATAATTTTCTTAGGATGTTTTTAATAATTTTATGGGACAACTCTTTCCTATATGCCACAATTAAAATATATATATCACAAAACATATGCTTTTTGGAAATTTTCCAATGATTATTAACCACTTAGTCTTAGGATGTCAATAAAAAAGAAAAGGAAATCAATAATTTATTTAAAAACTTATTCAAGAAAATTAATTGGATACCATATATTTTATTATTATAACCATGATGAAGTGTGATGTAATCCATAATCATATCTTCAAGAATTATTTTTGTGGAATTAATATAAGATGTACCTTACTCAAAAAAATTCTTAAGTTTTTATTCTTCTCCATTTCATTTTAAAATTATTCATGCACAAAATTTGTCCCCTTTTTAAATTTGCATACCTTAAACTAGTTATTCAAATTACTCTAAAGAAGGAGATATATCCTATAAATCTGAGAACTACTTGTCATTCGTCAAGAGAATTTGGTTCTTCCATCATTTAAAAACTTCATAGAATCTATATGGTTTTGATAATGAAACTTTTGAATGTATATCACTAAATTCCACCTTTCAATAATCTTATGCATTGTGTTATTACATTCAAAGTATGTGGTCTCCTCACAATTCCTATCCCCACCAATATTCTGAGATAAAGTAAATTTGAAAACCTCCTAGAATTATTTTATGTGTTTCAACCTCAATAGGAAACTAAAATACAATAGAAATGATAATGGATATACAAATTGATGAAGGGTGCTCCCCTTAATACCTTAATCACATAATAGAATCAAAGATATAACAACAATAGGCGAGAATAAAATATGGGCTTCTTATTATTTCCATGAATGAAAAATTTAAAAAAATTCAAATACAAAATGAAAATCCACATGGGTTCCTTCCTTACAATAACTTTCAACATAGTGCTATGAACTATCACCTAGATTTTTCCTAGACAATATGTGGACATTCCTTAAATAGCCATTTCTACACCACTTGAAAAGTTTCTAGATATCTAATCCTAACCCTTCAAATTGACTAACTCTAAAATTACATATTGACTGATGTAGGGGAATCTGGGGGTCAAGGATGTTGACTCAAAAGTTTGTTTTGGTCGAGATTTACTTTCGAGGGTCATAACTTTTGACTCAGATGTGGGTTTTGGCTGAAATTTTATAGGTAGTTGCACTAGGAGTTATTGAGATTGCTAAAGAGCTTAGCTTGATAGGTGTCCATTTCAACCTTTTTTTGGGAGCCTAAAAACTCATCTTGATCTTCGAAATTGGCTTTTAGTGTTTTTTCTAGGCTTTTCAAAAAAAATCTATTATAATAAATAAAAAATCATATCTTTGATTTTGTTGATTAGTTGGAAATTCATCTTGCCTTAGTTGGGGGCTTTTCCTAGGAAAAATTAGGATTCATAGGATGAGTTTTAAAAATTACCAAAAATGGAAATTTCTATTTTTCCCAAAAATCTACCAAATATGGAAATTTTTGATTTTCCCAAAAATCTACCAAATATGGAAATTTTCAAAATTTTAATAAGTATGTGTTTGTTTTCATTATAGAGGTAGAGAAGAGTTGCAGAATTTTTAATGTAGAGTTATGGTATTCTGAAACATTTGTATTGTGTCAAATTTTGTACTATTATTTAGTGAAATTAGGATTGCATCATTTAGTATCAAAGTAGTAAGATTAGGAGAGGAAGAGGAAGAGGAAGAGGAGGTGTCACGTCAATGCAAAGATTGATACATGATATGCAAAGGGAGGTTGAATGACTCAATGAGAGACTAGATAATCAGGGCATACAAAGAGGAAATGAATATGATGAAGAGGGTGAAAACATAGATGAAATATTGGGAGAAATGAGCTATGAAGATAAAGTTCTAAGGGCTTTAGAAGGAAGGAGCAAAGCAATAAAGATTTATGTTTCAGACTATGTTGGTAGTCTTAAGCTAGAAGAAATAATAGACTATTTGAATGAGATGGGAAAGGTTTTTGAATGGAAGCCTATGACAAAAGAAAAGAAAATGAAGTTTGCATGCACAAAACTAAAAGGACATGTAATGATATGGTGGGATCACCTCCAAAAGAAATGAGTTAGAAATGGCAAGGAGAAGATTAAGACATGGACCAAGATGGAGAGAAAGTTGAGAGAAAAATTCTTATGCATGAATTATTCAGAAACCCTCTTTTGCAAATTATAGAATTTGAAGTAGAACATGTCTTCAGTGCAAGAATATACAAATGAGTTCTACAATCTATCCATGTTCATAGAGCATCAAGAAAATAATAAACAGATGGCTGCTGGATATGTGAATGGCTTGAAATTCTCTATTCAAGATGAACTGAGCATGCATTGTATTAATAGTATGGACGAAGCCTACCAATCAGCTCTAAAGGATGAAGAAAAGTAGAATAGGCAATATAACCAAAGAAATAGAGGTGGTCAAAGGGGTACCTCAAATTCATTTTATGGAGGTTCTAATAATGGTTGGGGAGAGAGTTTTTAAGGTTCTGAAAGAAATATAGATGCTAGCTAGGATCCTTCAAATCAAGAAAGAGGAAGGGGGTTTTAGTGAGGTTGAGGCTATGGAAGCAGAAGAGGCTGGGAAAACCAAAGAAGACTTTTCACTTGTTTTAGGTGCAGAGAAGAAGGTCACAGGGCTTTTGAGTGTTCCAACTTCAACATGCAAGATAGAAATCAAGGAGAGCCATCTAGAGTGAACCTAGCCTAGGCTAACAATAAATCTGAAAAAGAAGTATCTCTAGATATGGGAGAATGTCTCATGATGAGAAGGACAATGATTATTCCAGCCAAAGAGGATATAGAGGAGAAAGGAATTGATGATTCATGGCTCAAGACCAACACATTTCAGAAAAGGTGCACCTCAGGGGGAAATGTACGTAAAGTAATTGTTGATGGAGGTAGTTGTGAGAATATGGTTTCTAAAGAAATGGTAGATAAACTAAATCTCTAGTGGGAGAAGCATCCTTGTCCTTATCAGATTGCATGGTTTAAAAAGGGAAGTGAAGTCACAGTAGATAAGGGATGCCTTGAAAATTTTCCTTAGGGGAAGGTCTATAAGGATGAGCTATGGTGTGATATGATTCCAATGGATGCATGCCATATCCTCTTGGGTTGTCCCTGGCAGTATGACAGAAAGGTTATTCATAATGGGGAAAAGAATACTTACACCTTCTTGAAGGATGGATCTAGGGTAGTCTTATTACCTCTCAAGGGTGATGGAAAAACTAAAAAATATGTTGTCTAAAATGAAACTTGTCAAGGAGATGAAAGTGACAAGGTGTTGTTATGCATTGGTAGTACAAAGGGGGGAAGGAAGAAGACTTGGCTATAACACCATAAGTAGTTGTAGTGTTCAAAGAATATTTAGATGTCATTCTAGAGGAGCTACCTAATGAACTTCCCCCAAAATGAGATATCCAACATCATATTGATCTTATTCCAGGAGCAAGTCTCCCCAATCAAGTGGCATATAGAATAAGTCTAACACAACATGCAAAACTAGAAAAATAGGTGACTGAGATTATACAAAAGGGCTTAGTACAAGAAAACATGAGCCCTTGTGCCATCCCAACATTATTAACTCCAAAGAAAGATGGAACATGGATGATGTGCATAGATAGTCAAGCCATGAATAGGATAACCATTAGGTATCATTTTCATATCCCACATTTGGATGACATGCTAGATGTTCTTGTTGGAGTGAATTATTTTGCTAAGATTGGTCAACAAATTGAGTACCATTAGATCTACATACGAGAGGGGGATGAATGGAAAACAACTTTCAAAACTAGGTATGTTTTATATGAATGGAAGGTTATGCATTTTGGTTTATCCAATGCACCTAATACTTTTATGAGACTCATGAACACTGTGTTGTGTCCCTACATTAGTAAGTTTGTAGTAGTTTATTTTGATGATATACTGATTTTTAGTAAGGGAAGGGAAGAACATCTAAAAAACTTGAAGATCATATTGGGGGTATTAAGAAAAGAAAATCTCTATGCTAATTTGAAGAAGTGTAGGCCATGCAATAAAGCTTGGTTTTTCTAGGATTTGTCATTTCTGTAGATGGTGTCAAGATGGATCTAGAGAAAGTTTGAGACATTCTTGAATGGCATAGTCCACAAAGTATCACCAAAGTTAGAAGCTTTCATTGCTTGGCTACTTTCTATAGAAAGTGCATTCATAATTTCAGTAGCATTGTAGCACCTATGACAGATTGCACTAAGGGTCAAGAGTTTTCATGGACCAAAGAAGCTGAAGAGAGTTTCCAATACCCAAAGAAGAAGGTCACTGAAGCTCCAATACTAACACTACCAGATTTTGACAAAGTATTTCAAGTGGATTGTGATGCCTTACATGTGGGCATTGGTGCTATGCTTAGCCAAGAAGGTAAGCCGATTACCTTTTTTAGTGAAAAATTGAATGATGTGTGGAAGAAATATTCTACATATGATATAGAATTCTATGCAATTATGCAAGCTTCAAGGTACTGGAAGCATTATCCAGTAGCCAAAGAATTTGTGTTTTTTATAGACCATGTTTCTTTGAAATAGTTGAATAGACAAAATAAGTTGAAAACTAGACATACAAAGTGG
This sequence comes from Cupressus sempervirens, assembly GCA_028749045.1. Taxonomy (NCBI): domain Eukaryota; kingdom Viridiplantae; phylum Streptophyta; class Pinopsida; order Cupressales; family Cupressaceae; genus Cupressus; species Cupressus sempervirens. Next base: position 508,372,848 of record CM053789.1, on the reverse strand, counting down.
GTTTCTTTTCTGCAGGAGTTTACCTTTGTTCTAAAGCATAAATTAGGGAAACATAATGAAGTTGCAGATGCCTTGAGTAGGTGAGTTCTTCTTCTGACCATAATGGAAACAAAGGTGGTTGTCTTTGATACAATCAAAGGCTTGTATGAATCTGATAGTGACTTTTGGGAAGTTGTTGATCAATTAAAGAATCTAGTACCTAGACATGCAAACACTATTTAAGGTGATTATCTAATGCAAGATGGTTACTTATTCAAGGGGAAGAAACTGTGAGTTCCTATAGGCTCAATGTGGGAAAATATTATTCTAGAATTTCATAGTAGTGGTATGGTTAGGCATTTTGGGAAGGATAAAACAATAGCTTTGGTGGTAGATAAATACTATTGGCCAAAGATGAAGCGAGATATCACCAGGTTTGTAGAGAGGTTTCGAGTTTGTCAAGTAGCCAAATGACACTCCCAGAACACTATATTGTACATGCCATTATCAGTACCAGTAAGATCGTAGGTAGACTTGAGTATAGATTTTGTATTGGGATTGCCACATAATGATTCTATCTTTGTAGTTGTGGATAGATTCTCAAAAATAGTTCATTTCATTGCTTGTAGAAAAACTAGTGAAGCTACTAGGGTGGCCAAGTTATCTTTTTTGAAATAGTTAGATTGCATGGGGTTCCAAAAATGATTATGTTTGACTGAGATACTAAGTTCTTAAGTCATTTCTAGAGGACATTATGGAAGAAAATGGGAACAAAATTACAATTCAATGGTGCTTACCATCCACAAACTAATGGACAGATAGAAGTTGTCAATCAGAATTTGGGTAATCTATTGTGATGTATTGTTGGGGAGAAATCCAAACAATGGGATTTGGCATTGCCTCAATCAGAATTTTCTTGTAACAACTCACTGAACAGGTCAACCGGTAAGTCACCATTTCAAGTTGTTTATAGACAAAAGTTGTAGGTAAGCAATGAGCAGTACAAAGCTTCTACAAATGCTACTCAAAGGTATTAGGTTTTTAGTGTAGGGGATCTAGTGATGGTTTATTGCAAAAAGGAGAGGTTTCCTACTAGGACATATCATAAATTGAAACATAAGAAAATTGGTCCCTATAAGATTTTGAAGAAGATTAATGATAATTCTTATGAGGTAGAGCTCCTGAGTCATCTTGATATATCTCCTATGTTTAATATTTTTGATTTGTATACTTTCCATGGTGATGATACTTCTATTGAAAAGGAAGATGAGGTAGACTAGACACACACCATACCCATCAAAAATATTGAAAAGGTTGCACAGATTCTAGACAAGAAGACTATTTAGACTCGCCAAGGTGACTACAATAGATACCTTGTGTAGTGGGATAGGTTGGCACCAATAGATAGCACTTGGATTACAGAATGGGAGTTGCAGATGCTAGATGAGCCTAAATGGAAATAATTTGAAGATTGAAACTCCCAAGAGCTTTGTTCTTTTCAAGTAGGGGAGAATGATGCAAGGGCATCCAGGGTTAAGGCTATTAACTTAGATGTGGGTATTGGCACGAATTTACTTTCGAGAGTCATAACTTTTGACTTAGATGTGGGTTTTGGTTGAAATTTTACATGTAGTTGTACTCAAAGGAGTTATTTGGATTGTTAATGAGCTTAGCTCAATAGGTGGCCATTTTGACTCTTTTTTTGGAGCCTAAAAACTCATTTTGACCTCCAAAATTGGCTTTTAGTGTTTTTTCCAATTTTTTTACAATTTTCTTTTTGTAATAAATCCAAAATCCTATCTTTGATTTTTTTGATTAGTTGGTAGTTACGCTTGCCTTAGTTGGGGGCTTTTCTTGGGAAAAATCAAGATTCATAGGATGAGTTTTAAAAATTACCAAAAATGGAAATTTCCATTTTCCTAAAAAAATTCCAAATATGGTAATTTTTAGAATTGTAATAAGTAGGTCTTTGTTTTCATTTTAAAGGTAGAGAAGAGTTGTAGAGTTTTTAATGAAGAGTTATGGTATTTTGAAACATTTGTATTGTTTCAAATTTTGTATTGTTCTTCAACAAAATTGGGATTGCATCATTTGGTATTAGAGTAGTAAGATGGCTTGGAGAAGAAGAGGAAGAGGAAGAGGAAGAGGAGGCATTGTGTCGATGAAAATATTGGTACTAGACATGCAAAGGGAGATTGAATGACTCAATGAGAGACTAGATAATTAGGAAATACAAAGAGGAAATGAATTTGATGAAGAGGATGAAAATGTAGATGAAAGACTAGGAGAAATGAGCTACGAAGATAGAGTTCGAAAGGCTTTAGAAGGAAAGTGTGAAGTAATAAAGATTGATGTTTTAGACTATGTTGGTAGTCTTAAGCTAGAAGAACTAATAGACTAGCTGAATGAGATGGGAATTTTTTTTGAATGGAAGCTTAGGATAGAAGAAAAGAAGATGAAGTTTGTATGCACAAAACTAAAAGGATATGCAATGATATGGTGGGATCACCTCCAAAAGATGAGTTATAAATGACAAGGAGAAGATTAAGACATGGACCAAGATGGATAAAAAGCTGAGAGAAAAATTATTACCGATGGATTATTCACAAACCCTCTTTCATAGATTCTAGAATTTGAAGCAGAACTTGTCTTCAGTGGAAGACTATACAAATGAGTTCTACTAGCTATCCATGCACATAGAGCATCAAGAAAATAATGAGTAGATGGCTACTAGATATGTGAATTTCTTGAAATTCTCTATTCAAGATGAACTGAGCATGCATCATGTTAACAGTATGCAGGAAGCCTACCAATCAGCTCTAAAGGCTGAAGACAAGTAGAATAGGCAATATAACTAGAGGAATATCTCAACTTCATTTCAGGAAGGTTCTAATAAAGGTTTGGGAGAGATTTTTCAAGGTTCTAAAAAAAATATAGATTCTAGGTAGGATCCTTCAAATCAAGAAAGAGGAATGGGGTTTCAGCGAGGTCAAGGCTAGAGAAGGAGAAGAGGCTGGGAAAAGTAGAGAAGGCCTTTCACTTGTTTTAGATGCGGCGAAGAAGGTCATAGGGCTTTTGAGTGTTCCAAATTCAACATGCAAGATAGAAATCATGGAGGGCCATCCAGAGTGAACCTAGCCTAGGCTAATAATGGATTTGAACAAGAAGTATCTCCAGATATGGGAGAAAGTCTCATTATGAGAAGGACAATGATTATTCCACCCAAGGAGGATGTAGAGTAGAATGGCATTGATGATTTATGGCTTAGGACCAACATATTTTGGACAAGGTGCACCTCAGGGGGAAATGTATGTCAATTAATTGTTGATGGAGGTAGTTGTGAGAATATGGTTTCTAAAGAAATGGTAGCTAAACTAAATCTCCAGTGTGAGAAGCACCCTCATCCTTATTGGATCATATGGTTTTAAAAGGGAAATGAATTCACAGTAGATGAGAGATGCCTTGTTATATTTTCCATAGGGAAGGTCTACAAGGATGAGCTATGGTGTGATGTGATTCCAATGGATGCATGTCATGTCCTCTTGGGTCATCCTTGGCATTATGACATAAAGGTTATTCATAATGGGGAAAAGAATACTTATACCTTCTAGAAAGATGGATCTAAGGTAGTCTTATTACCTCTCAAGGGTGATGGAAAAACTAAACGTATGTTGTCTAAAAAGGAACTTGTCAAGGAGATGAAAGTGACTTATGCTTTGGTAGTACAAAAGGGGAACGAAGAAGACTTGGCTATACCACCAGAAGCAACTACAGTGTTGAAAGAATATTTGGATGTCATTCTAGAGGAGCTACCTAATAGACTTCCCCTAAAACAAGATATCCACCATCATATTGATTTTACTCCAAGAGAAAGTCTCCCCAGTCAAGCGGCATATAGAATGAGTCTGACACAACATGCAAAACTAGACAAATAGGTGACTGAGCTTATATAAAAGGGCTTAGTACAAGAAAGCATGAGCCCTTATGTTTTCCTAGCATTATTAACTCCAAAGAAAGATGGAACATAGAGGATGTGCATAGACAATCAAGCCATCAATAGGATAATCAATAGGTATCATTTTCCTATCCCACATTTGGATGACATGTTGGATGTTCTTGCTAGAGTGAAGTATTTCTCTAAGATTGATCTATGAAGAGGGTACCATCAAATCTGCATCCAAGAGGGGGATGAATGGAAAACAACTTTCAAAACTAGGGATGGTTTATATGAATGGAAGGTTATGCCTTTTGGTTTATCCAATGCACCTAGTACTTTTATGAGACTCATGAACACTATGTTGCATCCCTACATTGGTAAGTTTGTAGTAGTTTATTTTTATGATATACTAATTTTTAGAAAGGGAAGGGATGCACATCTGCAACACATGAGGATCATATTGGGGGCATTGAGAAAAGAAATGCTCTATGCTAATTTGAAGAAGTGTAGGTTCATGCAAGAATGTTTGGTTTTTCTAGGATTTGTCATTTTTGTAGATGGTGTCAAGATGGATCCAAAGAAATTTCAAGCCATTATTGAATGGTGTGGTCCACAAAGTATCATCGAGGTTAGAAGTTTCCATGGCTTGGCTACTTTCTATAGAAAGTTCATTCATAATTTTAGCAGCATTGTAGCACCTGTGATAGATTGCACTAAGGGTCGAGAGTTTTCGTGGACCAAGGATGCTGAAGAGAGTTTCCAATAGCTAAAGATGAAGGTCACTAAAGCTCCAATACTAGCACTACTAGATTTTGACAAAGAATTTCAAGTGGACTATGATGCCTCACATGTGGGCATTGGTGCTATGCTTAGCCAAGAAGGTAAGTGCATTGCCTATTTTAGTGAAAAATTGAATGATGTGTGGAAGAAATATTCTACATATGATATATAATTCTATGCAATTGTGCAAGATTTGAGGCACTCGAAGAATTATCTAGTAGCCAAAGAATTTGTGTTTTTTATAGACCATATTGCTCTACAATACTTGAACACACAAAAGAAGTTGAACACTAGACATGCAAAGTGGGTTTCTTTTCTATAGGGGTTTACCTCTGTTCTAAAGCATAAATCACGGAAGCAGAATCAAGTTGCAGATGCCTTGAGTAGGTGAGTTTTTCTTCTGACCATCACGGAAATAGAGGATGTTGGCTTTGATATAATCAAAAGCTTGTATGAATCTGATAGTGACTTTTGGGAAGTTTTTGATCAATTAAAGAATCTAGTACTTGGACATGTAGACACTATTCAAGGTTATTATCTAATGCAATATGGTTACTTATCCAAGGGGAAGCAGCTATGTGTTCCTATAGGCTCAATGTAGGAAAATATTCTTTGAGAATTTCATAGTAGTGGTATGGCTGGGCATTTTGGGAAGGATAAAATAATAGCTTTGGTGGAAAATAAGTAATATTTACCAAAGATGAAGGGAGATATCACTAGGTTTGTAGAGAGGTGTCATGTTTGTCAAGTAGCCAAAGGCCACTCCTAGAACACTAGATTGTACATGCCATTACCAGTACTAGTCAAACCATGGGTAGACTTGAGTATGGATTTTGTATTGGGATTACCACATACATAATGAGGTAATCTTTCTATCTTTGTAGTTGTGGACATATTCTCAAAAATGGCTCATTTAATTGCATGTAAAAAAACTAGTGATGCTACTAGGGTGGCCAAGTTATTCTTTTTTGAAATAGTTAGATTGCATGGGGTTCCAATAATGATTACCTCTGACTGAGATACTAAGTTCTTGAGTCATTTCTGGAGGATGTTATGGAAGAAAATGGGAACAAAATTACAGTTCAGTAGTGCTTACCATCCACAAACTGATGGAAAAACATAAGTTGTCAATTAGAGTTTGGGGAATTTGTTGTGATGTATAGTTAGGGAGAAGCCCAAACAATGGGATTTGGCATTGCCTCAAGAAGAATTTTCTTATAATAGCTTAGTTAATAGGTCAACTAGCAAGTCACCATTTCAAGTTGTTTATGGACATAACCCTCAGGGTGTTCTTGATTTGGTGCAGCTTCCATTGGGTGATAGAGTTAGCGATGATGGAGAAGCCTTTGCAGAGCAACTCTATTAGTTGTAAGAAAATGTAAGAAAAAAGTTGCAAGTAAGTAATGAGTGGTACAAAGCTTCTATAGATGCTTCTCAACGGTATCAATTTTTTAGTGTAGTGGATCTAGTGATGGTTTATCTTAGAAAGGAGAGGTTTCCTACTAGGATGTATCATAAATTGAAATATAAGAAAATTGGTCCCTATAAGATTTTGAAGAAGATTAATGATAATTCTAAGGTAGAGCTCTCGAGTGGTCTTGATATATCTCCTGTGTTTAATATTTCTGATTTGTATACTTTCCATGGTGCTGATACCTCTATTGAAAAGGAAGATGAGGTAGACTAGACACATACCATACCCATCAAAAAGAGATAAAAGGTTGTACAAATTCTAGACATGAAAATTGTTCAAACTCACCAAGGTGACTACAATAGATACCTTGTGTAGTGAAAAGGGTTGGCACCAACAAATAGCACTGGGATTATAGAATGGGAGTTGCAGAGGCTAGATGAGCCTAAATGGAAATAGTTTGAGGATAAAAACTCACAGGAGCTTCAATATTTTCAAGTAGGGGAGAATGATGCAGGGGCATCCAAGGGTCAAGGCTACTAACTCAAATGTGGCTTTTGGTCAAGATTTACTTTCAAGGGTCATAATTTTTGACTCGAATGTGGGTTTTGGCTGAAATTTTATAGGTAGTTGCACTAGAAGGAGTTATTTTGATTGTCAATGAGCTAACCTCGATAAGTGAGTGTTTCAACTTTTCTTTGGGAGCCTAAAAACTCATCTTGACCTCCAAAATTGGCTTTTAGTGTTTTTTCTAGTTTTTTTAGAATTTTGTTTTTGTTGATTAGTTGGCAATTCATCTTGCCTTACTTGGGGGCTTTTCTTGGGAAAAATTTAGATTCATTGAATGAATTTTAAAAATTACCAAAAATGGAAATTTCTATTTTTCCCAAAAATCTGCCAAATATGGTAATTTTTTGAATTGTAATAAGTAGGTGTTTGTTTTCATTGTAGAGGAAGAGAAGAGTTGTAGACCTTTAAATGAAGAGTTATGGTATTCTGAAACATTTGTATTGTGTCAAATTTTGTATTATTCTTTAACGAAATTGGGATTGCACCATAGATTCAGCTAGATACACCTTTGAAACTTATTTTGGAAATTTTGATCATGACCCTAGGAGGGGTTGGGAAAACTAGGGCCAATGGTACACCCAGCTCTCTAAACTACCTTGCAAGAGTTAACACATCAAAAATCTAACACATAGAATCAACAACCAAAGGACAAAGAGCAAAAACTTTCATTGATTATTTAAATATTAAACATACATGCCCAGTTGTAAGGCCTTTTGGGCTATGAATAAATACAAATACATTCAAATCCAAGATCCAGCAACAAATTCGCACTTTCTAGTTCTGCTCTCAAATCATCTCTAAAAACTACCTCTAAACTACCCTAGCTCTAAGTCTAAACACTTTATTATACTAGCCAAAATGGCTTATCGATCATTCTAGAACATAGAGAAGCCATAAGTCAGATCTCAACAAATATTAAATGAAAATAAACTTAACATTAAATACACAAGTTGGCCTGCATCAACAATTAAATCTCCAAAAATTGATGTCCGAGAAAAATCATGATATCTCCTAGCTCTAATTGATTGAGAGCTCACACTTTAAAATTTTTGTATTATTTTAGGTCCCCTACAACCCCTTAAGTTTTCAAAGTCTGATTCATCAAGGAAAAATGTGCATCCAACCTTAAAGTCAAGCATAGAAAATAATCGCACAAAATTGCTAGATATTATTACTCCAGGAGAATTGACATAACTCCCAACTTATATGGACTTATAACTTGTGCCTTGGACTATAGATAGTAATTTAGGCCCTCTTTAATCCTTGAAGTTTGCATCCTCTCATTCATTATGTAAAATTAGTTACATGGTCTACAATAGACACCCAGAAACCAAGAAACACAATTTCAACAAAACATAGTTTTAGTAGCAAGGTAAAAATTGAAAACATGTAGGATAGCAGTACAACCCAGGATGCTCCTACATAAAAAAACTAGGGTTGGAAGAAATAATTCTCCTAAATCATTGAGATGTCACAACTAGAGTTGAATCCAACTTAGAGTGAGAAATCGATGAAGCATCTTTCGTAGGTTTGTTCTTCTACTTCACTAGATATTCATAATAATATTTTCCTCTTGTACTCTTACCAATTCTCTAATCCAATATATGTTCAACTTTTTCAATATGATTCTTAGGATAGTCCTTTGATAAAATAACTTCATCATCTAATTCATGATACTTACATAAATCAACAACATTGAATATAAGAGATATATCCATGTCATCAGGTAACTCAATTTCATAAGCATTTCCACTATCAAACTTCTTCAAGATCTTGCAAGGTGCAAAATTTTTCATCTTTAGCTTATTGTATGTTCCAATAGGAAATCTCCCTTTCTTTAGATGAACCATCACCTCATCACCAACTTGAAAATCATGTCTCCTAGATTGATTAGCATTCTCCTTATACTTCTGATTACTTTGTTTTTTATCCTCAACTTCACTTCCTTATGTACAGATTTCATAAAATCAAAAAATTCTTCTTCTACAACACTTCTATTTTCTACACATCAATATCTCTCAAATCTAATACTCCTCTAGGGTTCATTCCAGTAATAATCTCAAAAGTTGTCTTCCTTGTACTCCTATTCACATAATTATTATATGCAAATTCAGCTTGTGCCAATACCATGTCCCAATTAGTTGGCTTATTCCTGACTAAGAATCCCAAAAAATTACCCAAGCTTCTATTTACAACCCCTGTCTATCCATCTATTTGTGGATGGAATGTAGAACTAAACTTCAACTTAGTATCCATCTTCTTCCACAAAGTCTTCCAAAAATAACCAACAAACTTACTGTCTTTGTCAGAAATAATACTTCTTGGTATTTTAGTTTACATACATAATTGAGAGATGGATGTGTAGTGAATGATTGTATGGTTATAGTTTTTAAGTGGTGATTCACCCCCCCTCTTAGAGTTTACTTTTTGTATTGTATTTCCAACAAGTGTGGTTTGGTATATTAGGATATTTCTTTCTTATTTAAGTACTTAAATTGAGATCCTTTATTCTTGTAGCCCTTCTCAAAACCCTATGTTTGCACTAACTTATATTCTTGTTTTTCTAGTTATTCCCGCAAACAAATAAACTATTATTTAAATGCATTGCCAACTATTTCCTCTCCATATATGCTCATTTTTCCCTAATGCCACAATATTTATTAGATCCAAAGACCATTTTGGTACCCTTTCATCTCTTCATAAGGGACTACTACACCTAGGGTAGGGGACAAGGTCCTCTCATACCGAGGTGGTAAGGGAAAAAATCATCTCTTACCCAAGTGATTTTCCCAAAGAAATCATGTGCCCAATGTCAAATATTCACTCCTTTTTGAGTCAACCCTTCTAAGGGTTTATGGTGAAAGCACTATAATATAAGGATTTTTATGTTTATTTGGGCATCCAATCTATAAGATATGTATGTATTTGAATCCATTTGAATCCATTCTATAGGCATCATTTCCATATTCATGCAATAAAAAAGTGCATTCAAGGAGTTATAAGAAAGGAAGATATTCTTTATTCAAGCTCATTCAAGATCATCATTAAGCACCATGCATTCTTTCTCCTAGATCTACCTTTAAAGTAGATTTTTTTTATATAGAAGAGGAGACCTATTTCTACAAAAGTATTCATTATTGTGGCATATTTTGAACACATACATACATGAGGTTTCTTTTACAGGATTCCCCTTTTTTTATATTTAGTAAAAACTATTGACTTAACATACTTGATAACATACTAAATGTAGTTGCATAAAAATTTCTATAATATTATATACTTTTATATTTTATTCTAATAGATATTAGCATTCCTTTTTCTATTTTTACTTTTATTTAAGTTTTATTCCTTACCAAGGGTTTGACCAAGGCAAGCCCCTCCCTATAAATTAATTTTCCTATATATTGTGTGTAGGTAAAATTTAGAGAAGAGTTTAAATTATAGATCCAAGGTCTATTATTGAAGCACTTTCTAGATACATTATTTATAAGGATATTTTACCTTTTGAGGTAAGGGATGAGGTTTTTCTTGACCTTGTAGCATAAGTGGTAGAGCAATTGTAGATGTAATACTTAAGAGTGCATATTAGGGGTTTCAAAATCAATTTTGAATCTAGGTAATGAATGATATTTTCTCTAAACCTTGGCTAAGGTTAAGGTTTTCCTTGACATCCAAGTTCATCAATATCCAACTGAAAAAAAAAAAATTTACATTGAAGTTCATATTTTATAGTTTATTAGGGCTTGAAGTTCATATTTTATAGTTTATTAGGGCTTGAAGTTAACATTAGGTCATTATGAGATTATAATTATAAATAAATAATTCATTTGGCTCATTTCCCCAATTGATTTAAAAGTTTCATGTACTCCTATCACTAATACTTACACTTACTTTCCTAGATCACATTTACACATTATTTCACATCTTCACAACTTGAGGATTCAATGCATTTAAAGCCTACAAATTTGCAAAGTTGAGGTCACGTTATTTAGCCCTTTTCCTTTAAATATTTAGTTGGATCTACTTTTTTGCTTTCTTTATATTCCTCTAGATTCTATAATTTTCTTCATTACATGAAGATTGCATTGTACCATCTACGCTAGAGATAAATATGCATGAAAGAAATAGTGACTAAAAACAAATGTAGAATACAAAATATTAATCATTTATATTATGCCTATATAGGTAGAAAGCTATATTTTGATAGATATCCATATGATATTGTGATTTTTGATTGCATGAATATGAACATATCATTTATAAAGTTTCCATTACATTAGTGTGTGTTAAAGGCCATATATTTATATGACAGAGTGAAATGTTTCCATAGTGCATGTATGGGTAGAAATTATTGATAATTGTATGATAGGGATAAATATTTTAGATATGTTGATTTTCCTTTATAAAAATTTGTACAAGATATAAACTAAAAACTAAAAAATTAAATGACATTAGTATAATAGTCTCCTCTTAGAATGGAAGATTTTTTCACATATCAACATAGCTAGATATTATTAGAAGATGTACTCACATGGCTAACATCTAAAACCATTGGGGATACCAAACATTTTCATCACTTAGCTCAATTTTATTGAAAATTTGTTAGGAATTTTTTTTATGCCTATATAACCATAGTGGATACCATCAAAGGATAAAAAAATTGCAAGTTTCTATGGATAAGAGCTACAAAAAAATATTTTAATGTTATGAAGAAAAAGGTAGTTAAAAAAATAGTACTTATCTTCTTTGGATTTAATAAAATAATAACCATATAATGTGATCCCTCAAATCTAGCTATGGCAGCAATAATTATTCAAGAAGGAATTCCCATTGCTTTCATTATTGAGAAATTAAATGAAGAAAAACAAGCTACCCATTTTATGATTTAAACTCTATGCTTTTTCCTACAAACTTATAAAGTGGAGATAATATCTAGTACCAAATGTATTTGTGGTGTTTAGTAATAATTGGGCCTTGAGTTACCCTTATATTCAAGACGAGTTGAGTCATAGGAAAATGAAATGGGTGGATTCAATCCAAGAATACACATTCACTATCAAATACAACAAGGAGAAAGATAAAAAGATATTTAATGCACTAAGTATAAGTATCCTAACTATACAAGAGATAAAATTAAAAATATTAGGGATTAAGTTACTTAAAGACATGTATTGTTCTTTTGAAGATTTCCAATAATTTTGCATGGTTTGCACCAAACTCTCAAACTTTATCATAATAAATTATATAAGTACCTCATACATGCTAAATTTCCATTCAAAGGGGGACAAGTTTATGTACCTAAATGATTGGGAAAACATAATAAAGAGAAGCATTGTGGAAATTGAAGTGGTCATTTTAGTCTAAACAAGACATTAGAATAGATTCAAATATTCCACTATTCAAGTAAACTTCAAAATAATGTAAGAAAATATGTGGAAAGATGTATTGTATGTGATAAATCCAAGGGAACTAACACTAATATAGGTTTTTACTAGATACTATGCTATCTAGGCCTTGCCAAAGTGTTTCAATGGATTCTATAATAGGACTACGTAGAACACAATTTTTATTTTATAATATATTTATAATTGTGAGAAGATTTCATAAAATGGATCATTTATTGCCTTGAAAAATTACCATTTATGTCTCATTGATTGTTCAACCATTCTTCAAAGAGATAGTAATAATTCATTTTTTACCCCCCAACATAGCATTAAACAGAGATGTCAAGTTTGTGGGATTTTTTTGTGCACTTTGAAAAAAATTGGGCTGAAATCTAACTTTTACTCTACATTCCATCCTCAAGAAGATATATAAATTAAATATGTTATATCCTTCGAAAATCTATTAAGATGTGCTACTAAGAAGGATGATGAAAAATGGAACAAAATTTTATCCCAAGAACAATTTACCTATAATGATTCAATAAATAGATGCATAAGGAAGAGACTATCCCATATTATATATGGTATGCATCTAAGAAGAGTAATATAATTGATGAATTTGCCAACAAGTGAACTAGTTAGTGCTTATGAAGAAGAATTTGTAACAAGGATTAAGGAATTCCATGATCAAGTCTAAGAAACCCTATAGAAGTCTAGACATCACTAAAAGAATAAATATGACAATAAAATTAAGGGATATAAAATCTTAGATATGTGACCTGATATGAGAAACTATCAAGACATAAATATTACCAAAGGGAGAAACTACTAAAATAATAATGAGGAAACTAGGTCCTTATAAAACCCTCCAAGAAGTGGACCAAATGCATACAAAATTAATCTCCCTCAATGAATGGGTCTATCTCTTATTTTCAATGTTGTATACTTTGACTCCATGTAAAATAGAAAACACCAATGATATAGTAGGCTCCCTTACAAAATAAATTAATGATTTCATTAAGTCTTTCCCCTCATAGTAGCCTTTTATGATGGAGAGGATACTAGAAACCAAAATTTTTAAGAGGACAAGTAAGAATGTCTACACAAATATTTGTAAAATGGCACAAATTTTCTAATAGTGAAGTAGTCAAGATTAATAAGTTAGAAATAAAGAAACAATGAGGTATGTGTTGACATAAAGTTATTTGTCATTAGTGACAAGACTTTTTCACAGTATTAACTGAGTTCAGTCGGTTAACCAAAAACTCAGCATTAACCGAGTTCGGTCGGTTAACATAAAACTCAATATTAACCGAGTAAAGACGGATGCAGTGTTAACCGAGTTAGGTCGGTTAATATAGGACCCAGTGTTAACCGAGCTCAGTCGGTAAACAAAGAAGTTTGTTCTACCGAGTTTGTTTTGCTATTTGGCCGACTCAGTTAAATTTTGTCTACTTTTGTTCAGCCGACCATTGCATGTAATTTTAACTTGGATGGTATATATATGTAATGTATTGTATCATTGTAAGGATATATATGTGTGTGATGTATATGAAGTATGTGAAGAATGTGTGCAAAAGCATGTAAGCTGAATTTTGAAGGTTTTCAGCAAGGTCAGCATTGGAGCAGAAATGTTTTATCTGTCATATCAAGGACAATCAGAGCATAGCGGATCTTATCAGCAATCAGTTGTATTCAGATCCACTGTTTCATTCTAACAGGTGAATCAGTTTTTATAAATCCTTTAACAGGGTAGACTTAACAGTCTTTGTACTAAATCTCCTAACAGAGTGCATACTTACGAAGTATGTTTCAAATCCTTTAACAAGGTGGATATAACAATCCTTTATGCTCCTAACAGGGCAGATCACCAGAAGTGATCATTGTATGCCTTAACCGGCTAACTTCCTACTGCAGTAAAGAAGATTTGTGGGTTTCATCCCCACCCCAGTTTTACTTTCTATTTTGGAAGGTTTCTGGGTCACCAAAATCTCTGTGCTTATGTGTTATGAATGTCTTCATACTGCAGATTAGATGATTAAATATTTTACTGGTTAATATGAATTAACTTAAGATTTTATGTTTACTGATTCACCCCTCCCCTCTCAGTAAACTGTTATATCTTGAATATTTCCAACAATTGGTATCAGAGCTAACTTGGTTCTCAGGAAACAGCTTGACAGCTTGAGCAAAGATCAAAATCAATGGAGATATTCAGATTGGAGAAAGTTATAGAAAATGAAAAGTTAGATTTTGAAATGGCCATGGTTCAACTTAAAGAAGCAAAGGAACATCTTTCTCAATCCCTAAAAAGAAGAAAGGATCTTGCAAAACAAATGAATGATCATCAGTATGTTGAAGTGAAGATTGAAGACCTGTTACCATCAAGCAATTCAGAAGAAGCTGACCAAGCAATCAAAGAACTTCTAGAAAAGAATGGATTCCTGCAAGAAGAGGTAAGAAAGCTTAAGAGAGAACAAGAAATACAGTCAATCAGGCTATGTGAAGCTTTGGATCAAAGAAACAAAGCACAAGAAGAACTGGAAGATAGAAGTCATGAAATTCACAATCAAACTCATCAGTATGAAGATCTCATAGACCAACTCACCAATGCAAATGAAGAAATCAGGATTCTCAGAGCACAAAATGAAAGAATAAGGAATGATTTGAACATTGAAAAGCAAATCAATGAAAGTCTACAGAATGACTTGAGATCAGAAAGACAAATCAATGAAAGCTTGAAAAATGACCTAATCTCTGAAAGGCAAGTCAATGAAAGGATGATGAAATCTCAGGTAGACGTAAATCAATTGAATGAGCAGAATCTTCAAAGACAATCAAGAAAAGCTGGTCTTGGATACAAGGAAACTGGTGAATCCTCCAAGCAAGGTGAACAAAGGAATAAAAGATCCACTTGTAATCATTGTGGCAAGATAGGTCATACATCAAACAAATGCTGGAGCAATGGGAAAGCAAAATTCAATGGTAAGTGCTTCAACTGCAATCAGCATGGTCACAAGGCAAATGAGTGTAAAGAAAAACCAAAATTTGAAGGCAATTGTTACAAATGCAAAAAGCATGGTCACAAGGCATTCCAGTGCAAATCCAAATCATTCAATCCAGCTGAACAACTTGTCAAAGCCATATTCGGATGGGACTACAACACCTGGTGCAGATGTCACTATTGTGGAGAGTATGGACATACTGGCATAAATTGTGCCAGACATCACCTAAGAAAAAAAGACACAACTGTAAGGTGCTATACATGTATAGAACTTGGTCATATAGCCAAAAATTGCATGAATATCAAAAGAATTGAAGATGAAAAGAAAATCAAAGCAGATAACATTCGAAAGCAAATGAAGCAGCAATGGATTCCAAAATCTACCGAACAAGATAAGTCAGAAAGGAGTGTCACTCAAGAGGTGGGTGACTCTACCATTTCCAATTAGTATTCATAAAAAAAAAAAAAACAACATTGGAACTGCATCTTCCAAGATTTATCCTATGTAGCTCCAAAAGAATAAGATGGATCAAATTAGTATTATAGATACACTCTGACTCCAGGACGGTTCAATACTTTACCAAGTTTGGTTAGATGTAACAAAGGTTCATTAACCGAGTAGCAGTTACCGAGTTGAGTCGGTAAGAGACTTTGCCGAGTTCGATCGGTCACAACTAAGTTTCATTGACCATGTTGTGTCAACCGAGCAAGGTCGGTTCGTGACCTAACCGAGTAAGGTCGGTTCGTGACCTAACCGAGTAAGGTCGGTACTTTAATATTTTCTTTCGATCACCGAGTTGATAATATCTACCGAGCTAGTGGATGACAACCTGTCATTTCTTCTGCCATCGTACCAAAACATTTATGGCAAATTTTTTATCAAAAGGGGCAAAATTTGATCTAAATTTTTACTGCGAACAAAGAGCTAAGATATTTTTTTTGCAAATTCAGAGCGAGCTTAAGACATTTCCGAGCGAATTTTTCAAAAGAACAAAAGAATCAATTCAGAATTTTTCTACACCTACCAAGTAACAATGGCATCCGGAAGTGGAAGCTCTAAGACTAAGAAAGGCTCAGAAATGCTGATTAGAGGAGAGGAATGGAAGGCGCCGAACTTCAAATTAGCACCAGCTGTTGCAGAATCACTGGACCCCAATGGTGCCCAATCTCAAATTCCTTCAAAGGTACTTCTTGTCAATGATATAAGATCTCATTTTAAATGCTCTATTCAAGAACTTGGAAACCTAGAAATTGATAATGCCCTAGGTGAAATGAGCATAGATGGAAACCTAAAACTCGAACATAAGCATCTTGAAACAAAAGGGTTAACCCACATTTCACACTTGCCAAGGAAATTTCAAGTTAAATGGGTTAGGTATGTACTCAGTCGAGTTCACAATGGCCAATTGTGGTTAGAACAACTAGTGCTCATCACAAAGAATATGATTAACAAAATTACTGGACTCCCCATGCTGAGCAAAGCCAAGGCTACCAAAACCCTAGGTCGGGAGGAATTGCAGAAACTGACCCAAGCAGAATGGGATGGTAGGGGACTTAAGCTAAATACTGTAGCTGACGTTGAATTGAAATTTGGCATTCACGTCATTGCTCACAAAATCTATAGTTCAAGCCGTCCAAACAGTGTACCCTATGAAGCTATGGATATGGCGTACAAAATAGTGAAGAAGAATTTAGAATTTGATTTATCAGAATTACTTTTATCCCAATTCAATAAGAATATGGAAAGAATTAGAACCTCCAAGAACAATCCCTGCAAATTTGGTTCGCTTTTGATTTGTTTATTCTTCTATATTCAGAAATCTTTTCCATCAAAGGGATCAGTGGTATGGAGAAAAGATATACCAATTCTTTATCAGATAAACAAGTTCATTACAGAACTAGGTGAAAATTTTGATATTATTCTGGATAACTATTTTGAAGAATTTAAGGAAAAGATGAATCATAGGTTCCGAATTCCACCCAAACTGGTTGAAGAATACAAAGACATATGCTTCATGGTAGATTGCGACAAGGTATACATTCAGGCAGCCAGACCTCGAGTAGCATGGGTGAAACCTCTTCCCTATGAGGTAAAAATTGATGAAGCCAAGGATATCATAGAAGCACTGGTGAATGAACCAGTAGACCCAAGGCAACCAATTTTTGGAACATATGATCAAGCTAAGGCCAGAATTGAGCTCCAAATTAAAATCCCTCAGGCCATTAGCAAAGGAAAGAGAAGGATAACCCAACTGATAACAGAAGGCAAAGAAGAAGAAGAAGAAGAAGAAGAGGAAACCGAGTCAGACAAGGAAAAGGAGCCTCAACAAAAGAAAGGCAAGGTGATCATCACCAAACCTAAAAGACAAACCTCTGCAGTCTTCTCCAGGAGAACAAGACAAGGAAAGAAAGAACCTGTACTTGTTAAGCCTCCACTCACATTTGAGGATAGAATGAAGCAGTTAGAAGCAGGTGCTAGCTTCACAAACTTCAAAGCATTGAAGTTTGAAACCAGAACAGAACAAGAAAAGATGTAGATTGAGGAACTGGTACTGAACAAGATGGGTAAATGGAAATACTCACCGGACCAGATAGCCTCCCAGATCTCCAAAGAACTATTGGAGAGGTTGCAAATCAGATGGGAAGCTGCAACCAAGACTATAAAAGACATCTATGAGCAGACACTGAAGAATCTCCTGCCGAGTTTCACTAATGCTGAAGTGAAAGCATCACTGAAAGATCACGAAGGCAACATGATGATTAGATTCCACACCTATTTGATACTTGTCAAAGACATTAAGCATGTGGTAAATGATGCAACAAACATGTGGAAAAACATCTATCATCTACACAAATCCAGTGATGATACTTTTGAAATCAAGGACACTGACAACAGTGATGATGATGAAGATGATGATGATATTGAAGACATTCCAGAGGATCTTCATTCAATCTTGTTAGAAGTGGAAGAAGAGGCTAAGAGAGAATTAGAGGAAGAAGAAACTGAAAAAGAAATGGAAGAGAAAGAAGATGAACAAGCAAAGGTGGAAGAAGATCCAGTTGCAGCTGAAATCATTGCATCTCTTCCACACTCTCCAGTTACATCAACTATGGAAATAGCTTCCACTGGTAAATCCTCTCAACTCCATGTACCATCTATGCAAGTGCCAATCACTTCATTAACCGAGCTGCAGCCACCTTCATTAACCGAGTCTCCATCAGTCTCTGCAGTAAGTTCATCATGCACATCAACCTCTACTGCAGAATGTATAATAAATGTACCTACAAATACTACAATTTTAACTTCTCTTAATCAAATTTTGGCAACTAGTAGCTCTTCCACTCCATCCTGTACAGCAACATCAATTTTTGATACCATTTGCACATCTCTTAGTCTTCCTTTACATAGTCCTATTCCAGTCTTATCAGCCAGCCCTGCCTCATCAACTATAGTCTCAGTTCACAAGGGTCAAGATGAAATCTTTGCTGGAAAAGCAAAAAGATACATGTTTTCCAGCAAGACACTGGATGAGGAAATTGATTTAGATAAAGACATTATTCTTCCTAAAATAGATCTTGATACAGCATCAGTTGATGAAATGAGAATGCTCAGTCAGCTATTAGAGCAGAAGGCTAGGCAGAAACAGCTACGGCATGAAAGAGATCTGGAATATAGCATCATTGAGAGTGCCAAAAATATTATAACAGAGGCTATAGGTGTTGAAGTAGATTCTACTCAACACATTTTGATTCAGTTGGAAGAGGCTGTAAACAAATTCAATGAGGATACCTCCGGCCAAGAAAAGTTGATTGAAAAGGCAGAGAAGAAATTTGACAATAAGGTGCTTGAGCACATTGCTCAGCATATTGCATTAAATCAGGTAAAATTGTCTACAATTTTGAATAATTTTGAGAATTCTTTTAATAATGTAACTTCACTTTTTGGAAAACTCTGTGATGTTACTAAGTATACCAAGGATATAAAGGAAAAGTTGAATAAAATTGATGAGGATATGAAGGTCAGTGCCCAAGTGCTGCAATCTGACCTCAGTACAAGTTCATCCCATCATCATAAAATAAGATTTTTGTCGGAGAAACAGGCAGAATTTTTGAGAGAGGAAGCAAGAATCAGGTCTACTATCATAGATATCCAGAATATGATTCTTCCTATCATGACTTCAATGCAAAAGCATATTGCTCATTCCAGAACATTGATTCATGACAACAATTTCTCAGTTGCAGATCATATGATTGAACTTTCTGTAGAAATTCATATTGCACTCTCCTCCAGCAAAATTTTGCAAGAAAATTGGGATAAGACTTTGGCTCTTATTCTCAAGGTACATTCAGAATTTCTTTCTCATTTTGAAATCTCAGTATAAATATATGTTATTTGGCATTATTGTCAAAAAGGGGGAGACAGAACTTCAGAACTTCAGAGCTATCCGTGCAAAGAAATATGTATTGATCTGTAAATACTGTGCATATTGTATGGGGGAGACATACATCTAATAAGATCTATAATTTTGAAAACTTTTTGAAATGTATGTACATAAACTTTGATACATAATTGTTTTTGTCACTAATGCCAAAGGGGGAGATTGTTGACATAAAGTTATTTGTCATTAGTGACAACACTTTTTCACAGTATTAACCGAGTTCAGTCGGTTAACCAAAAACTCAGCATTAACCGAGTTCGGTCGGTTAACATAAAACTCAATATTAACCGAGTAAAGATGGATGCAGTGTTAACCGAGTTAGGTCGGTTAATATAGGACCCAGTGTTAACCGAGCTCAGTCGGTAAACAAAGAAGTTTGTTCTACCGAGTTTGTTTTGCTATTTGGCCGACTCAGTTAAATTTTGTCTACTTTTGTTCAGCCGACCATTGCATTTAATTTTAACTTGGATGGTATATATATGTAATGTATTGTATCATTCTAAGGATATATATGTGTGTGATGTATATGAAGTATGTGAAGAATGTGTGCGAAAGCATGTAAGCTGAATTTTGAAGGTTTTCAGCAAGGTCAGCATTGGAGCAGAAATGTTTTATCTGTCATATCAAGGACAATCAGAGCATAGCGGATCTTATCAGCAATCAGTTGTATTCAGATCCACTATTTCATTCTAACAGGTGAATCAGTTTTTATAAATCCTTTAACAGGGTAGACTTAACAGTCTTTGTACTAAATCTCCTAACAGAGTGCATACTTACGAAGTATGTTTCAAATCCTTTAACAAGGTGGATATAACAATCCTTTATGCTCCTAACAGGGCAGATCACCAGAAGTGATCATTGTATGCCTTAACCGGCTAACTTCCTACTGCAGTAAAGAAGATTTGTGGGTTTCATCCCCACCCCAGTTTTACTTTCTATTTTGGAAGGTTTCTGGGTCACCAAAATCTCTGTGCTTATGTGTTATGAATGTCTTCATACTGCAGATTAGATGATTAAATATTTTACTGGTTAATATGAATTAACTTAAGATTTTATGTTTACTGATTCACCCCTCCCCTCTTAGTAAACTGTTATATCTTGAATATTTCCAATAGTATGTTGGAAGAATGATGGAGGAGCATCTTAGGTCTCTTAGGAATCATGCATCATCAAAACATATTTCCTATTTCCTATTTATTTCTATTGTTCATTACGTAGTCATTATTGTTTTTGATTTCTTTAGGTGACCAATTAATATCATGGTGTAGATGTATTTTATATCCTTATCCTAAGTGTGCATGTGATGATATTTTATCTTCTGTGATTTTTGTGTCATTCTTTGTGGTCTCTATTTTCCTCTTGTTTCATCAAGTGAGATATGTGTGCACCTATTCTTAAGTGTACATTATCTTTGGATGCACTTTGTGTGGATTTTAATTTAATTTTCCAATACTAATCCTAAGTTGTAATTAAATTATTGACTAGATAACTTGTGTCTTAGTTGGCTATATAATAGGCCTAGTTAGAGATAGGAAGGTAATCATCTTAGAGGCAGAAGATAGAAGACAAAGCTTGGACTCTAACTTTGTAATTTTCTTGTATGTGGACACAACCTAGAAGGCCTTAAAGTTGCAAATGTTGTTCTCTATTTTAGACATATGAAGTGAAATATTTACACTATTGATTTGGTACAATATGGTTGTTCTATTTCATGTTGTTGATTATAATTGAGTAAGATTTTGTGTGTAACTCTTAGCAAGGGTGTTAGTATATTTTTTCCATTTTGTATCTATAAGTCAAATAGCTTATCTCAAGTGGACTTGAGATTCATTGGCCTTGGGAGTATAATTGATAGGAAACCAAAAAGAATGAAATTTATAGGTTTTGTAAATGTTTTGAGCAAGTTCTAAAGAATTTAGTTACAAATTTATAAATTTGGATATAAATTTATATTTTTTCATCAATTTCATGAACTGAGCAAGTGTTTAGTGCCAGTTGACTCTATAGGTGAACTATGGATAAGGCATTGGTCATTAAGTTTCTTGTTAGCAAGGTCTTCATATTCTTCACATTCAAAAATCTATCCAAATTACAATTATTTATTTTTCATGTTTATGAACTCGAGAGTAGGGCTTTAATTTTCATGTGAATTGATGTGATTATATGAGTGAGAATCACATGTCCATTATAATGCATACGTGTAAAAGTATTATAGGTAATATATTCTTTATTTATATTAAATCTAGTGAAGAATGGCATAATATAGGCTTTTAATTTTAGGTTTACTTTTGTTCTGTTCAGCTGGAAGTGTAGAAGGTAAGCATACCTTGTTAGTTGGTTGAAGAGTTTTGCATATATGTTGATCATAGGAATTAAGTAATACTTAGATAAATTTGGTACATATTTTATTCATATTATTCCAGTAAAATTAAATTAGCAATTAGTAACCTTTCCATAATTGAATATTAAGACTTAGAGAGAGGACTAAACTTATGATTTATCTGAAAAATATAGGAAGAAGTAGTGATACTTTTGGATGTAGAATCTACTTCTTTATTAGCTAATTTGGGGCTTTGTTGATCTTAATATAGTTATCAGGTTTATAGAGTTTTTTCTCAATGACACTCTAGGACCAATGCTATTATGAAATTGTTATTTTAAAGAATTATAAATTTAATGAAAGGAATACATCAAATAAGGTAGAAAATGACAATACCATTGCTAGACCTTTTCAAAAAATGTACAAGAAGATAATATAGCTAAGATCTTATGATATAAAATGAAAAGTTCTAAGATGAGTCAAAGGGTTGCCCTTACCATTATAAGTATCAAGGCGAGGCATACCAACTTGTTTAGTTGTAATAGTATGTATAATGTCTAAGGAAAAAGGACTACCCATATCACATATAAGCACATTAATATTGGACTGGTTTGAAGATGAAGTCATTATCATAATGAAAAAATAGTTTCTACAAGGTTACTTATTGTGGAATCATTTGAGGAAATAATTGGAAATGGCATCTTTGATACACTAGAAAGGGTGTGTGAACTAGCTAGAATAGAAGGCACTACAAGTAAAACACTTAGAACAAAGCTAGTAGGAGGATTAGGAATTTTTTTGGAAACATTATTATATTAAGGAAATTAGGCAAGAAATAAAGAAGGTGGAATTCTCAAAGGTAGAGGAGGAATAAAAAGATTCATAATAAGAGGATTGACTCTTTGAATAGTAATAGAAAGAATAGGAGGAACATATGTAGCCATGCTATATATGTTAGCATGAATATAGATGGTATACTTTTGGGGTAGTATCCTAAACATTAGATAGATAGATAGTATAATTTACATGATGCATTAATGACTATGTTTGTCATTTATGTCAACATAGCATTGTTTCTATGAAGACTGGCAGAGAAGCACTCAAAGAATGAGGTCATAGAAATTGTTTAATGATGATCAAGTCAAGTGCTATTGATGATGTATTCTACACCATGTTCTAGTTTCGTGGAAAAGTGCTTAAATAATAGAAGATAAGTAAGTAG
Source organism: Cupressus sempervirens (assembly GCA_028749045.1). Classification (NCBI taxonomy): domain Eukaryota; kingdom Viridiplantae; phylum Streptophyta; class Pinopsida; order Cupressales; family Cupressaceae; genus Cupressus; species Cupressus sempervirens. The sequence continues at coordinate 508,349,802 of CM053789.1, read as the reverse complement.
CCAAAGTACCTAATAAATGGTTTTTGATTATTACTTTTGTATCTCTTAACTTTAATAGAATCTTGATCAGTGCAATTAGACTATGATAGAAGACAAATTGATGATGACATTAGTAAGTGTGCAAGGTCATAAATTTCAAGTGTGAGAAGTTGTTAAGACTATGAGTTGATAGTGACTTGTAATTATGAAAATGTAGAAGTTGATGAAATCCAATTGCATAGTGCACTGAGATCACTTGCATGCAAATAGCTTATTGAAGAGAAACCAAAGGAGCAAGAGCTTGATGCAAAAAAAAAAGCAAGAGAAAATATTTCACAATAGGAAAAATGAAATTGATATGTGAATGATGTGACTTTACAATGAGAGAGACCGAATATAAAGGCCTCAAGGAAGCTTGTAGAACAAGTTGAAAAGTGCTAGAAGATTAGGTTGACAATCAAACATATGTCCACAAAAGGTGGAATATCCTTGATCAAGGTGAGAGGATAAGTATGACTAGATAGGAACAAACTTTGGTGTTGTTAGCAACTCATCAACTACAACTATTAACTAAATGCATTAACCTAAGTAAACTTAAGTAATAGAATAAATAATTAATAAATAATTATTTACTCTAACACCCTCCCTTAAATGCAACTTAGGGGAATGCCTTAAGCTCACAAAAACTAAGATGAAATGCAGAATGGGTCTCGACAATGAGGCCATGTTAGGTACCCATGTATAATGCAAATAAATGGAACCTCTAAAAATAGGGAAAGAGAGAAAACCACATGGGAAAAATCCTTCCCCAAAAAGAGGTAAGAAAATCTTGTGAAGGACTAAAGAAGCCTCCAACTAGAGGAATGTCCTAGAAAATAAGAACAAAAAGTGATTATGAAGAGCATCACTAAAGCATGAAGAAGTCACAAATTTTATCATCAGAAAGAAACTGCTGATCTAAAGATCCTCCATGGAAGAAGAAGGCATGAACCAAGCATGTCTATATGGTAGTTGATCCATCTCACCAAAATGCATAGGTAGCTAGCCACTACAATCACCTAGTCTAAAGGATCAATTACTAAATACATAGCTCACACTATCAAACCATTGAACCAAGGAATCATTAGAACAAAAAAATAACCCCCCCTTAGTGTAGATGGGGTGAGATGACATGCAACTGAAAAGGTGGACCAAAATCCTCTACAGAAAGAACCAAGAATGATGAGAGAGTTGAAGAGGTACAAACACCTATAAAGACACAGTCACCAGATCTACATGGGGCAAAAAAGAAAGGGGGCACAAAAGTAGCAAAAAACTATCCCCCCCATGGTACTTTATAAAATAGTGCAAGTACAACTATCTCAATACAATGTTCATGAACCCAAAATGTAAGAGTGACACCTTATCTCAGTGTGTTTGCATAAAGATGCTTTAAAATGATATCAACAATGATCAAAAAAGAGAGAAAGCTAATACAAAAGATAGTACAACCCAAAATAAAAGATCCCATGCCATGAAAATGATCCTCGGACCTGGAACACTCAAGATATCCACCATAGAGAAAAAAAATGTCAAAAATGTGATAGGAAGAGCATGGGGTAGAATCTAAAGGAAATGCCAACATTTCTAAAAAGATGACAAAATCAGCTTTCCAAAAATATAATGTTTTTAAAAAATGGATATGGGACACAAAAGATATGCTTGTCAGAGTGAAAAATAGAACCTCAAACTTTGACTACAAAAATGGAAACAAAACTACATCAAAATGACAAAATACCTACACCAATGTCTCCATCTTAGAACCAGCTTTATGTTGCCTCTTTTGGATTGAAAAAATACCTCCGTATGCTCAAGTTATTACCAAAAAATTGTGAGTAGGTCAAAAAAAGACCTAGAGTGCTGGTAGGTGTGTTGGTATAGGCTGACATTAGCAAATCATGAGCTTAAAATTGATAGCTTCACAACCATCATAGAAAAGAAAGAACCACATAGCATGCCACATGGTAGTGCCATGTAGCATCCACATGGTAGGAGGCTAATGTGGCCGAGTGATGTGATAGGGGCCATGTAGCAGATGCCAATGTGGCACCCGTGCCACATAGTGCTCAGTAATTATGCCAAGTGTTAAAAAATGCCAAGTGGGCTATAGTGATAGCAATGTTGTTAGTGGGTTGCATGTTGGTGGTTCCAGCTAGTGGCAGTGCCTGCAACTAGTACCACTATGGGCCACTGGTGGTAGGTGGGAGGCCCACTAGTGATGGTTGGGCTAACTATAGTGGGTCTCAGCCTACACACTAGATGTGTGGTGGTGTCTCTTTAGTGGTGTGGTGGTGGTTTCTTAGCACCAATGCCAAAATCAATTTTTTTTATTTTTTTCCAAAATTATCATCTGTATAGTTTGTAAGGTAGGCCTGAGCAAAACAATTTTTCCTCTTGGAGATCCTATCACCAAAATTGGAAAATTTTATATGAATCCTAACTGTAATAGGCCTTTTGAACTCAATTACTGTGTTTTTTTAGGCCCAAAGTTCTCTAAAAAAATGTTCTTTCCCTAGATTGAAGTAAAATGTACAAACAAACTAGGGTTTGTGTCTTTGAATCATGGCTTGAAAAAACCTTCAGCCAAGAAGCAGCAGAGAGGCTTTGATACCATGTAGAAGTTGATGGAAGCCAACTTCACAACTGACCAAGCTCACCTGCATGCAAATAACCTATTAGAGGGAAAGCAAAGAAGGAAGAGGTGGAGATTGGAAAAACACTAAATAGACTAAGAGAGAAGATATTGCAAACAAAGAAAAATGTATTGCTATACAATATGCCTTGAAAATGAGTTGAGTTGAGAAAATACAATGAGAGAGACCAAATATAAAGGCCTCAAGGATGCTTGTAAAACAAGCTAGAAAGTGCTAGAAGATAAGATTGACAACCAAACATGCATCCACAAAAGGTGGAATATCCTCGATTAAGGTGAGAGGATAAGTATGACTAGATAGGAATAAACTCTTGTGTTGTTAACAACTCATCAACTACAACTATTAAGTAAATGCATTAACCTAAGAAAACTTAAGTAATAGAGTAAATAATTAATAAGTAATTATTTACTCTAATAGAAAAGATGTAATGTCTTGTTATATATTAATGGGGTTCTATTATAATTAATTTGGAAATCCTCAAGGTTGACTCAAGGAATTATTTTGAGGATATGGTATAAAGGAAGGTAATTTTCATTATGGTGAAAAATGTGATTTATGTGTGAAGTGCAAATTTTGCAAGTGATATGAAAATTTGGTAAATGTGTGTAAGCTACCCAAGGGATTATTTTGATGTGAAGTTGGTGATCTAGTATTAAGACCAGAAGAGGATAAGTCTAGTCAAGAGGAGAAAGGAGTATGGGATCATTTATTTCTATTATTCTTAAAAGAATAATATAGACACTGTTGGAAATATAATAGGGAAAGTAAACTCTTCAAGGGGCATGAGGGGGGCTGAATTAGTCCTTCAAAACTTTAACCATAAAATCATTTACCACACATCCATCTCATAATTTTTAGGTAAACAAAAATAGCTAGCTAAGCATATTCATCCATAGCATGAAATAAAATAACATTCAACACATGTATGACACAAGATATTTGGTTACCTAGAAACCCTCCAGTGAGAAGGTAAAAGTGGGGTGGGGATGACACTGACAAATCTTCACTACTAAAGTAATAAAGTGTATCTAATGAAGGATACAATGTTTGATCATAAACTATGATCACTATTGTGAAAGGTCTGCCATATTAAAGGCTTACAATATTGTTAGATCTTACCCTATTAAAGGATTTCAACTCCTTGTTAGAAGTGTGCCTAATTAATGGACTTCAATGTACAATGAAGTAAGGACCTTGTTAAAGGATTTACACTAGCCTGTTAGGACTACTCTATTAAGAGATTTAATTAATTCACCTACTAGAATGTCTAAGAAATGATCCTACGGTTAGCACTATGTTTCTAGATAACAAATCACCTCTTTGCTAATGTGTACTTGATCCTCTTTGATTAGATGTATCACATTTTCCCTCTAACTCCTTTCATGTGTTCTCCTCTAGCTGATTCTACAATGTATCTTAATTCACAACTCCTTACCCACCATGAATGCTCTGTTTTCACATGAAAAATTCTCTCTACACTCTGTCCACTCTTACATCTTTTAGGTTTTTTCCTCCTTATGATGACTTAGGTGACTTAGGGTTAGGTATGAATCAATGATTGTGATTCACCCATTTTTCCACTTAAAAGATCCCTTCAATTGATTCACTAAATGTATTGCACAGGGATCCTCAATATAGATTCATCCTTATCATCTAGAATCACAAAACAATCCTTGAGTTGGCTGAAAAATAGTTTACATAAAAGTTTATGCCATTACAAAAAACTATGTCCAAAACTATTTACTCAGCACTTGAAGTGTTTGATGCTCAACATCCGCTGTATCTTCAATGTTTTAACTTGGCCTTTAAATGACTTGACATCCATTAATTACATGGAATTTGAATGACTTGGTATATGCTATCTACTCAACACTTACTAGTGACTTGGCACATTCTATATATATGACAACTTATGCTCAACATACACTACTTGTTTGGCATGAACTAAGAAAATGAATTAAGTGTATTGTCACTCATATGTCAAAACCAATATGAGATTAACAATCTTCTCCTTTGACATGAGTGGCAAAAACACTTGGTCATACATGAATAACCTTAGCCCTTGAGCATAACTCAGATAATCTCCATTTAAGTACTTGGCTTACATATAAAAATTTCAAAACTTAAAAATTTTGCAAAACACTTATTACTTATTAGTCATACCTCAAAATTCTATAACCCCCCTTAAGTTGATTATTCTATTCTGATTATAAAACTAAATACTCCTATTGAGTAGATCTATTTTGCTTCTATAGTCTCCCTCTTTGTTTGGTCTCCCCCAAAATTTATGCTCTTCTTCAATTCACTCTCCCCCTTTCTTCATTCTCCCCCTTTTGACACTAATCTCATGTGTGGTATAGGAATTGTGCATTTTTATAGGAATGGTTTATGGACCTCCATTATCATTTTCAATTTTGTATCCCAGTTGTCACACACTACTTTCAAAGGTTTGACCTAAATGTCTAACTCAATAGCAAGGGTGACCAAGCCTTCATGAGTAGAAAGATGGGAATCTTTCTTCACCAATGTCTTTGAATAGGCTAGTTCTATTAGCATGAATGATGATGCTACTACATTGGGGGAGTATCTTGAGCATTGGAAAACATTGATATGTTGCATTCATCATAGCTATATTTGTCATTGATGTCAACATAGCAGTAATTCTGTAAAGATGAGAAGAATCAAAATCAAAGATCTTATGATGTGTAGAAGCTAAGGAAGGTTTAGATGATGCATAGTGAAGGATATGTTCCTAAGGTTTTCTTGATGATGTGATTAAGAGGACTAAGTTTGAGTCGATGGTGTACAAAAGTTACACTTGATTTATTGGAAATAATGTAGAAATAGAGTACTAGAAAATAGTGTTTTGATGATCTATCGATATCATTCATCCACTATGCAATGAAGAGATATGCAGTCACACAGTGATAGATGATAGTCATGTGATGAAATTAGTGTGTACACAAAATGTGGTATCACATGTGTGAAGTTTTGTATAAACTATGAGCTAATAGTGTTCTTGCAATTGTCAATTAATTAATTATCTTATTTTAATTAATTGGGAAACCCTCAAGGTCAATTCAAGGAATTACTATGAAGATACAATATAAAGGAAAGTTTGTTTCCTTATTTGTAAAGTATGTGGGAGAAGAAGATCAAATAGAATGAAAAGTATTAGTGCACAATGTGAGAAGGAGTAGAATTCTTGCTGAATGCATGTAAGCAAACCAAGAGATCATTGGATATGTAGTATAAGATATGGTTACAAGATTTGAAGGAGCAGAAGTCTGGTTGATAGGATAGAGATAGAGGAAGGAAGTATATTTTAGTTCTATTATTCTACAAGGAGTAATATAGAGATCATTTGGATAGTGGGTTCATTGATCTTAACCTTGAAGGTGTTTGGGCAGTGGGTCCAACTATCTTCCACAACTACTAACAGGGTTGGAATCTCCTAATAGGGATTCAAAGTCTCCTAAGAGGGACCCATATGTATTGAATATTGTACCAGACTCCTAACAGGTTCTATCCTCTAACAAGGAATATTTATATTAGTAAATCATCTTGTGGGTACCATTCCCACTAGGGTTTTCCCTCTAATCATGGATTTCCCTAGTTAACATATCTGGTGTTAATTATGCATGAGTATCTTGTTGTGGTTTCAGTTTATATTACTCACATGGTTAAGTTTGTTTAAGGTTAATGATTTTGATAATAGTTGTATAATTGATATTTCACCCTCCACCCTCTCATTTATATTAGTGGACTATATATTCTAACAAGTTCCTTGTGTAACACCTCCATGTGAGGGATTAACATGGACTAGATCCTGATTAGTGTAGCCCTAATATTTGCATCTTGAGCTTGTAAAGACGCTAACTAACCTTTTACTATTAAGAAAAATTCTAAAATGAAATAGACCTTGACTAGGAGATTGTGGTAGAAAGTTTCCTATTTTAATCAAATTGCCCTCCATATGTTAAATATATCTGTACACTTCCTATGTGAATAGGGGAACATCACACAAATTGGTGTAAAGAGAGAAAATTTTCTCCAACATCTTCTTCACACCATCAATCTTGGTTGCTAACTCAACCTAGTGTAGTGCAATAGCACTAGATAAATGTTCGTTCACATTTATTTGAAATTTCTTCTTAGACCACTCCAATAATTTAACATTAGCATCTAGGTCTTCATCATTAATATTTTTTACAATATTGGCCAACTACTCAATGATTGTCTTGGCTTCATTAGGTGCAGGGATGTTGAATCCATCAATAAATGCATCCTTGATGTCATGAAGTTCTTGTTTCTAACTATGCTCCCTTCTTAGTAGTTCTTGGTGTTTCTTCCTTGCCAAAGCATCCTGTAATATGCTCATTTGATCTATTGTGATTTACATAAGATCAAACTTTGGTAATTCAATCACCTCATCTAAGTTGATATCACTATATGATGTCACCTCATCAACCTTAGATGTGGTAGAACTTGGCCTTGATGCTGGTAATGGGGTAGCTTATGTACTCAGCCTATGAAGTGCTTGACTAGGAGTAGGAGTAGTAGTATTCGATAAGGTAACTAGTGTCTAAATAGCTATTACTTCATCTAGTTTTGTATTCAAGATATAATCTTTAGTCCTATCCTTCTTCTTTTTTATAGTTTCTACTCCACCTTGTGCTTGTGGTATAAGTACACGACTAGCTTCCTGACCTATTTGGACTAGTGTCGCTTCTTTCTCAATTATTATAATTGTTGGTACTAAAGCATTTTGTACCTTGGTGCTGATATGTGAGGAAATTGTGTCCTTCCTTTGGTATACTACAATAGACAGTATAGGTTGTATCTCTATAATTTGAGGGGGGCCAATAGATAATGCTTGTGTTTTCTCCCATGCAAATGCCAATTCTACCTTCTTAATCTCATCCACACTCACCAAAATAGGATGGCTGCATGTAATTGTTCCTTGGTGATGGAATCATTCAATATCTTCTACATATCTTCCTCTATTAAGGGATTGATGTTTTGAACATTTCTGTCAAAGATATCCTTAATCTTTACGGTATCTTCTTATGGACTGACACTAAGCATATTTACTTCTAGTACACTCTAGTCTTGTTTTACCTCTTCCTTAGTTGTTGCCTCTATATTTCCTTCCCCGTGTTCTTCTCTTACAAATTCATCATTTTTTACTTCAACTTTATCTTGTTCTACTTTATCTTCACCTACTTCCATAGGTGCCTACTCAATAGCTTTTTGTGTTGCCATATATCACATTCCATATTTGTGTGTTCTACTAAACAAAAGCTTCAATTTTATTTTGTAAAATATTAAAATCTTTGCACTTTGGAGAAAATATTCTCTTATACTTGTTAATAGTCTTATTCATCTTAGATTTGTCCAAGTCTAGTATCACTCTAGCAAGTGCAATCTCTCTAATGTTTCTCTCTATTGTGAGACTATATTTCCAACTATGCACAACTCTATCATATAGGCTATTGGGTAAAGAGTTGGCAATCTCAATTGGAGTCATCTTGAAAATTACCATCATGGCACATATAGACTCTTTTAATTTATCCATTTCTAATTTTCCAAGTTTATCAAACTCAACATGTGTAAATCCGCTTAAATCAACATTATTCTTGATATTTTCACACAATTTGTCCAAATTAGAAGAGGGGCCATGACTTACCATTTTGAATTGGTTGTTGTCATTTGACTAGGTCCTCTCCTCATCTAATTCAATAGGGAGAATATATTTCTTACTTTATTTCTTCTCAGGTTCATCTACTTTTGTAGCTGTGCTAGCTATTTTGCCTTTAGGCTTTTGAACTTCTTGAGTCTTCTTTGCAGTAGCTCTTGTGCTATCGTTGGTAACAAGAACTGGAGGCTTTTTTTGTGAAGGTTTCACAATATTTTTAGGTTTCCTAGCTGCTAGCTTCTTTTCTTTCCTCTTATTCTCTTATTTGGCAATAGGTGCTTCATTGGCTTCTTCTCCCTTGGCACCTTCATTAAATTTTTCTTCTTCTTCTCCTTGGTCTTCACCTTGACCCTGTGTAAGAGCTAGTGGTTCTTAGGTATGTTTATCTTCATCATCTCCATTATCCTCTTCTTCTTCATCTCCTTCTACCTCTTTACCAAATTGTTCTTTGAGTTTCTTCACAATCTTATTCTTCTTCCTCAACATAAAAGATGTTTCAAATTCATTGTTATCTTTGACTTTTCTACATCGTAATTTCCAAAAGAAGTAGCATCCTTATCTAATTCCTCTACTAGTAAAGTAGTGATGTCTATAGATGCCTCAACAACATTAATCACATAAGGCAATGGTCTGAGCCATCTCACCCTTGGAACAATAGCTTCTACATATGTGAAATCAACATAAACTAGAAAAAAAAAACATCATTGAAATGCTTCTTTATTAGTGATATTGGAATCCTTTGTCTTTGTTTCATTGACTTATTAAAGCCTTCAAAATAGTTCGTCATCATAGACTCAAAATTATCTCCAAGTTGCTCTATAAATTCACCAATCTACAACACAACTAACCTCTTAGTCTTCCAAGCTACTTTCCCAAATGTGAGAAAAGTGTTCTGCACATAGAAAAATATAAAAACAAGTATTGAACCAAATTTGCATTGAGCACTTTTTGTCATTCTTATATCTCCCAAGTTTTTAGATAATTGTTAGATTTGTCACTCGGCAAGGTCATAAGAATGGTCTTTCTTTACTATATTATAACCCAAAACCATAGCCATACATGGTACACTATTCAACTAGCTAGATTGAAAGAATTTATGTACAATAACTCTCATTTCTAATACAATTAGGAGACCAATAATTGTATCTATGGTCATCCCTCTCTTGTTCCATAGTGCCCCTATATTCTTCTCTATTGTCTTGTTTGCATCACTCATAGTCTTTGGTCTATCTAGGGATGGATACCCTACCACTCTATGAAAAATCCTCTTAGTGATTTTGATAGGGCCATCCTCCAACCATACAAAATTTTCATGTATTCTACTAAGCACAATCTTAATCCACTCTATTTTGAATACACTCAAAAAATCTAGGACACAGGTTAACCCTTTTCTCTCTACAACCTTGTATTTCTCCTTTAATACTCTATTTTTACACAATTTTCCATATAACTCTTATATTTCCATGTCTCCAATGCTTCCAACCTTACAAGTGTAGCAACACCTTACATCTTGTATAATTAAAACTCGTGGCACAATATCATAGATAATGCACTAGATGGGTCTTCTTTATATGTAATGTTAGGAATCACCCAAAAATGCGGTTGTTCTATCTCATTACTATTTAATTGAACATTTAAAAATTCATTTCTTTCCTTAACCACAGCAACAAAAGTGCTAGACACCATAACAAAAAACTAGGGTTGTGTAAATTCAAACAACATAGCTTAGTAGATGATAAATACCTTAAAATTTTTGATGACTAGTGTTAACTAACAGTGCAAATGCTTGAATTGATTTCTCAAATTTTCTCGCAACTCTTCGTGTGCTCTTCAATCTCAAATAATAATAGAAAATGAGTCAAAAATTAACTATATAGCCCTTGAAACTTCACAATAAATGCTCAATTATTATACAGCTGTAAGCTGGACTCCAATAATTTTTTTAGCTCACTCAGCTTCCATGTAATTCCTACTACACTCAAAAATCACAGCAATCTCAACCAACACTATCACCTTCTATAGCTTGGCAACAACTAAATTTTTTCTTGGTAGGAATAATGAAACTTTTCATGCTTGGAAGTAACATGAAAATTTATAGATTTCTTTTAAGTTCTAACCAATACTTTGCATCTCAATTAAGCATATGTGATCTTTTTAGAACTAAAACCTTGGACCTGATGTAGAATTGAACTTTGTAATATTAGTTCCAAACATACCTATTTATTGCCTAATTGGGGGTGGTGTGATCACTTGATCCATTGGATGAAGTGATCCCATCTAAACTTGATGTATTGCAATCTTCCTTTTTCTTCCATGTCTTGTTCATCTATACTCTAACTTCTTCAACATTAACCTTTCCTTTTCCTTTATTGAATTCACTACTAGGTGCTCTTGACCTTGTACAATTTTTGGTAATGTGACTAGTCTTCAAACAACTAAAACTTGTAGTTTGACTCAACCATCTATTGTAATCACTTCTAAGATGTGTTCTGATGTGATTTTCAACAACATGTTCATACTCTTTACAATAGTGACAACTATACCTTGTATTGTAATCCCAATTGTAGGATCTATTAGTATGATTTACCTTTTTCTTGCTTTTTTGATGACTAGTTAGGCTTTGATCTGCACTCATATGCTCTATGTCCATACTTCTTGCAATTGTAGTAGTAACCTTCAAATCTTTGTGTGCTTTATTTCTTGGTCTTGCATTCATGTGCCTAATGTCCTTATTTTTGTACTTGTGATAGTTACCCATGAATTTCTTCTTAGGGTTCTGATTTGCATTTTTGGTCTTGCAAACATTTGTTCTATGATCTATCTTACCATAATTTTGACAAGTGGGTTTTTAATTATTACCTTTGTTGCTTCTTTGTTCACCACTTTTAGATGGTTCTCCTTCTTTAGTACTAGTATAATCCTATCCAATAGTATCACTATTAGATCTAGGAGATCTCATCAATTTCTCAAAATACTTGATGGCTTCACTAGGTCTATTGAAATTTTCAAAAAATTCTTTTTCTCTTTTCAGATCATTTCTTAGTTGTTCATTATGCAACTTCAATGTTGTGATCTTAATATCCTTTCTATTCAATTTATGATTGCCAATCATCATTTGATTCAATGTTTCTAGTTGCATGTGATAAATCCTATTCACCTTTGATGTTTTCTCTTCTAATTTGTTAGTTATTATCCTTTTTTCATCTTCAATCATGATTTTTTCCTCTTCATCTTTCTTTTTCTACTCGGTTACCTCACATAGTAATATTGATTGGACTTCTTGTTCTATGTTAAGATTTCTAACCTCTTCAATTAGGGCACCATTCTTTTCCGTTAGATCTACAATTACTACATCAAATTCCCTTGAGTTTCCATCTACAAATAATTTAGTAGTGTCAATCTCTTGGTAATGTGTGTCATTCTCTTTAATAGTTATCTCTTTATTTCTCTTCATTGAGTGCTTCAAATAATCTCTTTCTTCAATTAATTGATGTAGGGAAAGCTGGATTTCAATCACCAGATTATCAATAACATTTCCCAACTTGTAGACTTTCATCTTCAAGATCTATCCATAGAGTTACAAAGTGTTCCTTTCCAAGGAACCAATGCTCTGATACCAATTGTCGGAAATACAATAGGGTGGGCAGGGGTGAATTAGTCCTACAAAACTTTAACCATAAAATCATTCACCACGCATCCATCTCACAATTTGCATGTAAAATGGAATAGCTAGCTAGATATATTCATCCATAACTTGAAAGTGAATAACATTCAAAACACGAATGACAAAAGATATTAGTTACCCAATAATGCTCCAAGGAGAAGGTAAAACTAGGGTGGGGATGACACCCAAAAATATTCACTAGTGCATTAATAAAATGTATCCAATGAAGGCTATAATGTTTGGTCATAAACTATGATCTACCTTGTGAAAAGTCTTCCCGTTAAAGGCTTACAAGATTATTATATCTTACCCATTTAAAGGATTTCAACACACCATTAGAAGTGTGCTTGATTAAAGGACTTCAACTTATAATGAAGTAAGCACCTTGTTAAAGGATTTACAATAGCCTATTCGGACTAATCTATAAAGAGATTTAACTAATTCACCTGCTACAATGTATCAACAATGATCCTATGATTATCACTCTACTTCTAGATAATAGATCAACTCTTTCCTAATGTGTACTTGATTCTTTTTTATTAGATATATCACTTATTTCCTCTAACTAATTCTACAATGTATCTCAATTCACAACTCCTTAGCCACCATGAATGCTCTATTTGCACATGCAAACTTCTCTCTACACTCCTTCCACTCTTACATCTTTTAGGGTTTTTCCTCCTTATGAAGACTTAGGTGACTTAGTGTTAGGTATGAACCAATGATTGTGATTCACCCATTTTCCACTTAAAACATCCCTTCAATTGATTGGCTACATGTATCACATAGGGATCCTTAATATAGATTTGTCCTTATCATGTAGAATCACAAAAAATCCTTAACTTGGCACAAAAGTGGAACATAGAATTTTGTGCCATTACAAACAACTATGTCCAAAATTATTTAATCAGCACCTAATGTGTTTGAAGCTCGGTATCCACTATATCTTCATTCTATTAACTTAGCCTCTAAATGACTCAACATCCATTGATCACTCGAAATTTGAATAACTTGGCTTATACTATCTACTTGGTACTTGAGTGACTCAACACATACTATATATCTGACAATTTATGTTTAAAATACACTACTTGTTTGGCATGAACTAAGCAAATAACTTAAGTGTATTGTCACTCATATGTCAAAACCAATATGAGATTAATAGAGACCAGTTGGCTAGTGAGTTCAGTGGTCTTGCCCCTGAAGTTATTTGGATAGTGGGTCCTCTTACCTTATACAACTCCTAACAATGTTGGCACAACTCCCAATAGGGTTAGAATATCCTAACAAGGATTCAAAGTCTCCTAATAGGGATTGATATGTACTGAATATATTTCATTGGCTCATAAGAGAGTCCATTCTCTTACAATAAACTTTTATATTACTACATCATTTTTTGAGTTCTATCTCCAACAGGGTTTTCCCTCTGATCAAGTGTTTGCCTAGTTAACATATCTAGTGTTATTATGTATTTATATCTTCTTATGGTTGCTGATATTATTGTTTACATGGTGATTCACCCCTCATTATCTTGGTGGACTTTACTTTTTAACAATTCGTAGTAGAGCCTTGGGTCCTTGAAGAAAAAACTTAACAACTTAAGGAGATTAATGGTACGTTACTTCAGAAAAGAAAGCCCTAAATTTGATGGAGTTAACTATGATAGCTAGAATGGGTCTAGAGTATATGGGTGATGACAAAGAGTAAAAATAAGATTTTGGAAGAAAGAAAACAAGAGAAATGGAGTGAAGCAGAAAGAGATCTATTTATGTGTAATATGCTTTCTAGAGAAGCATTATTGTCAACTCTTCTTGAGAATGAATACAGTCAGGTAAAATCCTTAAAGACATCTCATGAAATTTGGGTAGCCTTAGAATCTACTCTTGATGGTGATAAGCATGCTAAAATATTTAGACTACAAAATTGCATATATTTATTTCAAGCTGCTAAAATAATGGAAGTGTTGACATTAAGGTCAATTTTTCTATTAGTGATGTAACACTTAGTTAGTTGGTTACATTTCTATCAAGCTCTATAGTTACTACAGATCTTGTCATTCATCCAACAATGTTAACTAAGTGTTTCAATTGCTTTATAGTTCATGTTGAGCTACATAGTGTTTACCAAGTAGTTGAGATAGTTTATAGTATAGCCTAAGCATAGCAGTGTCTATTGAGCTATCCAGTAGAAGTGATAAAGATCTTAGTGTTAACTAAGCTCTATAGTGTTAACCAAGTTCTACAATGTCTACAAAGATCACAATGTTAACAAAGTGAATTTAGTGTTGACCACATGATGCAGTGTAAGCTGAGTGATTCTATATCTACCAAGTCACAAAGTGCTAACCAAGTTAAAGCTACTCAAAGTGATCAATATGGATGGAACTTCAAGTTCAACCAAGTGCAAATTTTGCCAAGTGTTAATAGTATTTATCGAGTCTTAAAACATCACTGAGTTTTTCTACTAAACTTGAGTTACAACAATTGGGCTGACTTTGTGAATTATGATGAATTTGATATTCTAGCCAACTCAAATGATTAGTTATTTGAATTGATATGTATGTAACTCATTGTGTCATATCCAAGTGTTTCAATGAGAATTATTAAGAAGTGTATGAGTGCAAATTGAAGAAGGCTACGAGTAGCATAAGGAACAACATAGATTTATCTATCACAACAAGGTGATCATTGTCATTTAGAAAATCAAAGTTATAGATTAGAGATCAGCCATTGATTCATTCTATCAAGTACACTAGTGAAATCCTTTAACTAGGTGAACTTAATAGTCATTTTCTAGATATTCTAGCCAAGTGCCCACTTCAATGTATGTTTGTAAAACCCTTAACAAAGTGGACTTCATAGTCCTTATTTCCAATAACAAAATAGATCAACAAATGTGATCAATTGTAAGCCTTAATAGGTTAACTTTATACTATAGTACTAAAGCTTGTGGGTATCATCACCACCCCAATTTTACTTTCTAATTTACCATATCTTCTATCAAAATGTTATGTTTTATTACTTTCATTATTTCATGCATGCAATTAGATCAGAATAATATATGAAGGATTAATTGGTAAAGTGAGTTGAAATTTTTTTGTTTCCTAATTCACACACCCCCCCTCAGTAACCTAGCCTACCTTAAATCTCCAACAAGTGGTATCAAATCTATTGGTTCTCACATCAGAAGTTTAACAACTTGAGATAAGATTAGAGGCAATGGAGGTATACATGCTAGAAAAGGCTATTGAGAATGAAAAGATAGATCTTGAATTAGCTATTGTACAACTCAAGATGGAAAATGAGCAACTCTCTCAATCATTACAAAGAAGGAAAGATCTTGCAGTACAAATGGATGACAATCTCTACATTGAAGAAAGAATTGAAGACTTATGTCTAGAAAGAAATTTAGATGAAGTTGATGCAGCAATCAAAGACCTATTAGAGAAGAATTCCAATCTTCAAGAAGAAGTCAAAAACCTCAAAAGAGAGAAATAAATCCAATCAGTTAGATTATGTGAAGTCATGAAAGAAAAAGATGAGGCCAAGGAAGTGATAGAAGGAAAGGATAATGAAATTCAACAACTATCCCTTTAGCAAGAAGAAATTATTGATCAATTCACTGATGCAAATCAAGAGCTTATCAATCTAAGGAAATAGAATGGAAGTTTTTAGAATGATCACAATATCGAAAAGTGAACCAATGAGAGAATGATGAAATCTCAAGAAAGAAAAAATTAGGTGAATTAGAAAACTCAATATAAACATAAAGGAAAAGTTGGATTAGGTTATATAGAAGAAGGTGAATAATCTCAACAAGGAGATCAAAAGAAAAAAGGACCTACTTGCAATAATTGTGGTAAGATAGGTCATACATCCAATTAATGTTGGAGTAAGGGTAAAGAAAATATCAATGGAAAGTGTTACAATTGCAATAAGCACAGTCATAGAGCAAGTGAATGCATAGAGAAATCTAATTTTGAAGGAAAATGTCACAATTGAAACAAACAAGGACACAAATCCTTAGAGTGTAAGATTGAAAAATGGAACCAAGTAGAGAAAATTGTGAAACAGATATTTGGATGGGATTACAACACATGGTGTAGATGTCACTACTATGGTCAGTTTGGGCACATTGGAGAAAAATGTGTGAAACATCACTTGAGAAGAAGGGACACCACAAAGAGATGTTTTATTTGTAGAGAACTTGGACACCTTGCCAATAATTATATTTTCATAGGTAGAATTGAAGATGAACATAAATCCAATGTTTACAATATCAAAAAACAAATGAGGTAGCAATGGGTGCATAAATCTCTGGAGAATGCAAGCCAAAGTCCTGAAGTTATTAACACCTAAGTCAATGAGTTTGGTGGCCAAACCATTTGAAATTAGTTCCCTATGGAGATCACTATAATTATGATTTAGAAGAAATCATCTAACATTAGTTCCAACTAGCAAGTAGAAAGATCCATATCAACATTCAAGATGTACAAGAACACCAAGTGATGATGGAAATCCAAGACCTTACCAAGAAAGGTTGGGTCACAAGATCTTACCCGACACGATTGGGTTGCATATTATTTTCAAGATGTAGATATCAAGTTGGTAGTTCCTACTAAGTCAAGAGACCTTACTAAGTTGAAGGTTTCTTATAAGCATTAAATACCAAACTAAGTGGATATGTGTATGAAGAATTAATCGCAATGGTAAAGACTAAAATTTATTAAAAGGAGGAAATTGATTGTATTGTTTCACTACAAATTTTTAGAGCAAAGAGTCAAGAGAAAATTTAGAGTCTTTGAGTGATTTTAGTAGTTGCTATTGTAGATTTTGTTGTGTTTGAAACCCTACTGAGTAATGGCATCTTCAAGCAACAAGGTTTGAAACAAGATCACTAAATTTCCCATGTTAAACAAAGAAAAGACCACTAAAACCCTAGGTAGGGTTGATTTGGGAAATTAGACTCTTTCCAAATGGGATGGAAGAGGCATGAAGCTAAGTGGTGTGAGCAACATGGAATTAAAGTTTTGCATTCATGTGATAGCCCACAAAATCTACATCTTGAACTAGTTAAATAATGTGTCATGTGAAGTGATTGACTTGGCATACACGGTGGTGAAGAACAAATTATCCTTTGACCTTACTGAGTTGTTATTGAATCAATTGAGAAAGAATATGGAGAGCATCTAAGTATCACTGAACAATCCATGCAAGTTTTGTTCTCTCTTGACATGTTTATTTTTCTATGTTCAGAAATTTTTCCCTTCTAAAGGAACTATAACATGGAAGAAAGATACTCTATTTTTGTACCAAATTAATTAATTCATAGCAAAGATGGAAGAAAATTTTGATAGCATTATGGACAACTATTTTGTAATATTTAATGAGAAAATCTAGTGCATATTTAGGATTCCTAGGAAAATTGTAGAAGACTATAAGGAAGATATTTGTTTTATGGTTGATTATGACAAGGTTTATGTTCAGGAAGTTAGGCCTAGAGTGGCATGGGTTAAGCTTCTATAATATCATGTTAACATTGATGAAACTAAACATATCATTAATTCTTTTTTAAATGAGCCTCTAGATCCTAAAGCTACCTATTTCAACAATTATAAAGAGCCTAAAGAGAGAATTGAGTTTGAGATCAAGGTACCTCAATTAGTGAATAGAGGAAGGAAGAGGATAGAGAAAATGATCAATAATTCTAAGTCATTAAGTTCTCCTCTCATCACTACCAAGGGTAAAGGAGATGATATAGAGGATGAAGATGAAGAAGATGAAGTAGAGGAAAAAGAATTTGAGGAAGAGGAGCCTCTAAAGAAGAAAGAAAAGGTTATTATAACCAAACCTTCCAAATCTTCCCCTGCTATGTTTACAAGAAGATCTACCAAGTCTAGGAAGAAGATAAATTTGGGTGAAGATGAAGCTGAACAGATTATCTTTCAGAGGTCTACACCTACCCTTCAGAAAATATTGAAGAAGATACAACAAGGAATTGATATGGCATGTTTTAAGTCTCTTAAGTATGAGACTAGGAGTGAAGAAGAGAAAAAGTAGACTGAGGATACCCTTGTGACAAAATTAGATAAGTGGAAATATTCACCTAGTGAACTTTCATAGCAAGTTCTTAATATTCTTTTGCAAGGAGTTAAACCTAAATGGGTTAGAACAATTAAAACTACCAAAGACATCAATGAACAAACCTTAAGACAACTTATGTAGAGTCTCAGTGAAAAAGAGGTGAAGGAATAATTGGAAGAAAATGAGTAGAAGCTCACACTCAAATTCAATACATGTCTAAATCTATTCAAAGACATTGAATATGTGTTGAGATCTACTACTACCATATGGTAGAATATCTATGGGCTACACAAGCCTAGTGACTTTGTTGTGCAAGTTGATGACAAAGATGGAGAAGATGATGTTGAAGAAGTAGAAATCAAGGATGATGAGATAGATGATATCAATCTTGATGAGGAGGAGGAAGAACATGAAGCTACTAGAGGAAGCCTTCCAAAAATACAATGTATTGAAAAATATGATGCATAAAAGATTATAGCAGAGATTATGACTTCCTTTCCTTATTCTCTAAGCAAAGTCGTAGTGTAATCAGGCTCAAAGAAGGCTTCTACTAAGTTGATTAAGGAAAAATCTACAACACCATGCATACAACCAATATCTAGAATTTTTCTACCAAGTATTTCAATGAATGAAGTGCCTAGCACTTCAACTACCAAGCAGTAAGTTCTTCTAGCATTAGGATTGACCGAGAAATAGCAAGGTATTCCTGTTGTTAGTGTTATTTCTATTGTTTGTACTATTGGTACAATTCCTATTTTTTCAACTATTGTTTCCACCATGGCTAGTGAAATGATAATTGAGAATTAGTCTCAATTGGGCACTAAAGTTGTAGATAAAGGTAAAGAAAGTGTTCATTCTACCATTCCAAAGGTTAAGGGTACAAAAGAGGAAGAAATTGATCTAGATGAGGACATTGTTATTCCAAATTGGGATACCTCTAACCTCATCCCTAATCAAATTGATACCTTGGGTGAACTTTGGAAGAAGAGGGTTAAGAAACAAAGATTAGACAAGAGAAGAAAAAGAAAAATCAATTCTGTGAGGATATAAAGAGTATATTTGTTGATTCTCTGAGTATTGAGGTTGATGAGAAACAACCTATTTTGGATCAGTTAGGTTAAATTATCCACAAGTACAATGAAGAATTAAATGGACAAAAAAAATTGATGTAGAGAGCTGAGAGAAAATTTGAGAACAAAGTATTAGAGCAAGTAGCACACAATATTTCTATAGATCAAGTAGAGTTTTCTACTATTATTACTTCATTAGAAACATCTATCAATAATGTTGTTTCATTATTTGTCAAATTGAGTGACACGTCTATCTTCACAAAGGAGATCAAGGAAAAATTATCCAAGATAGATGGTGATATGAAGGAAAGTGCACACCAATTTTCACTTGATCCAAGTTATAGTTCTATACACTTCACAAAGATTAGATATTAGAAAAATCTCTAGGAAAAATTATTAAGGGAAGAAGCCAGAATTAGGGCCATACTTGCAAAAATTTAGGGCATGATTCTTCCAAACATGGATGCACTGCAAAAACACATTGAACATGCAAAGAATCTCATCCATGATAATAACTTCTCCATAGCTGACCATATAATAGAATTTCCAGCATAGGTATAGGTATCCTTGCATGCGAGTAAGGTATTGCAAGAGAATTGAGACAAGACTATGGTACTAATCATAAATGTACATTCTGATTTCTTGTCACATTTTTATATTAACTTATAGATATCATACACCTTTGGAATTTATTTCAAAAAGGGGGAAAAGTAAATATGCTTAGGGGAGAAGATATGTATATTATTAATAAAGGGAGAGAAGAAGAGTATCTATATAGAGTATGGGAAGAGAAATGTAAATATGCTTGATAAAGGGGAGAATAATATTATACTCTAGATATATATAGGAGTGATATATGTATTGGGTAGTAGTAATATGTATAGATGACTAGTAAATATGTTTACAAAAGAGATTGCTAAAAAATTAGAAAAATAGAATAATTTACTAAGCTATAGCAGTAGGAAGTCAAAATTGAGTTGAAGACACAACATTTCGATAAAGGAAAGTTTTGACTTTTAATTTTGAGAATTCAAATTTCTCATTTGAAGAGTGTTTTTGTCACTAATGCCAAAGTGGGAGATTTTTTACACTAGGTCAATTTTTCTATTAGTAACTTAACACTTTTTTAATTGGTTACATTGCTACGAAACTCTATAGTTACTACCAAGCTTATCATTCATCCAGCAGTGTTAACCAAGTGTTTTAGTTTCTTTATAGCTCACGATGAGTTACACAATGTTTACTGAGTAGTTGAGACAATTTTCAGTATAGCCCAAGTGTAGTAGTGTCTACCAAGATATCTAGCAGAAGTAATGAAGATCTTAGTGTTAACCAAGCTCTATAGTGTTAACTAAGTTCCACAATGTCTACCAAGCTAACACTATTAACAAAGTGAATCCAATGTTGACTGAGTCACACAGTGTCAATCAAGTGATTTTTTATCTATTGATATTCTCAATGTTTACCAAGTCACATAGTGCTAACTGAGTTCAAGCTACTCGAAGTGATTAGTGTGGATTGAGCTTCAAGTTCAACTGAGTGCCAGAGTTTTCTGAGTGTTGACAATGTTTTTTGAGTGTCAGAACATCATTGAGTTTGTCTTCTAAACTTGAGTTATAATAGTTAGGTAAACTTTGTGAATTATGATGAATTTGGTATTGTAGCTAAATCTAGTGATTAATTATTTGGACTTATATATATGTAACTCATTGTATTATATCCAAGTGTGTCAATGAGAAGTATTAAGAAGTGGATGGGTGTGAATTGATGAATGCTACAAAAAAATAAGGAACATTAGAGATTTATCTATCATAGCAAGGTGATCATTGCAATTCAAAAAATCTCATTTAACAAATCAAACTTGCAGATCATAGATCAACCACTGGTTCATTTTAATAGCTGTATCAGTTAAATTCTTTAGCTGAGTGGACTTAATAGTCTTTTGCTAAATCTTCTAACTGGGTGCATACTTCATTATATATTTTTAAATCCTTTAACAAGGTGGACCTCATAGTCCTTATTGCTCCTAATAGGGTAGATCACTAGAAGTGATCAATTGTAAGCCTTCATAGGTTAACTTTATACTACAATACTAAAGATTGTGGGTATCATCCCACCCCAATTTTACTTTCTAATTGGAAGGTTTCTAGGTCACCATATCTTATATCAAAGTGTTATGTTTTATTTCTTCCATTATTTCATGCATGCAATTAGATCAAAATAATATATGAAGGATTAATTGGTGAAGTGAGTTAAAGTTTTACTGGTTCCTAATTCTCACCACCCCCCCCCCACCCCCTCTTAGTAAACCTAGTCTACCTTATATTTCCAATAGGAAGATGATTCTATGAGAAGATATATTAGAAGAATATCATAGATTGTTCCATGAATTAAGTCTTATCAAGGATCTAAAGATGCAAATGAGATTATATGGAATATTTTGAAAACTTTGACACCACTATTCAAATAGATAGTGCAAATGATTGAGAAAGTGATACCTTGCACTAAGAAGTTTACTAGAGAGAGTTTACTTAGAAGAATGGAAGCAACATAAGTGATCTTAAAGAAGTATGGAAAATTTCCTAGGGTGGAAACAAATTTTAGTGCATTGAATGTTTATCCCTCTTTATCAAGAATTGCAAGCACTAGTGGAGACAATGCTAGAAGTAACAAATCTAGATCTGAGGAGGATAGAAGAACTAAAGAAGGAATTTACCTTCTTGTAAGAGGAGAACTAGATGGTAAGTGATTCTTTAAATGTTCTACTTGTAATGAATTTTGTCAATTTTCTTTTAATTTTCCTAAAAGAGAGAAAAAGTATAAGAATAATTGAACAAGACTAGAAGACCTAGAGATTGTTTGTATGAAACTAAGGATGATGATTTTGAAGAAAAAGTTTAGAGTGAAAGTGATGATGAATTAGCATTTGTAGCTATAAAAGAAGAAAATCCTAAAAGAGAAATTAGAGAAGAAAAATCCCTAGTTTCACAAGTTAAAAATAAATTTCATTTGATTATAGATAGTGGATGTTTGCATCATATTAATGGAGACATAAATAAATTTGTCAAGTTTAGTAATCATGATGGAGGAATTGTTAGAGTTGGAAACAATGCAGCTTGTCATATCAAGGGAATAATATCTATTAATCTTGATGGAAAGACTAATACTAATGATATCTATTTTTTTGATGGATTAAAGAATAACCTATTGAATATTATAGAGCTAGTTGATAAAGGTTATTAGTTACCATTTATAGACAAGACATGCATTATCAAGGATAAAGATGGTAAGTTGATTGGAAATAGTACAAGATCCAAAGGTAATGTGTTTCAATTTAACCCTATAGAGATGACTTGTTTGGTTGCAAAGGTGGATAATAGTTGGCTATGGCATAGAAGATTTTCCTACATTAACTTTGATAACATTGTGAAGGCTAGTAGTAATTTTTCTATTAGAGATTTACCTAGAATTGTGAAACCTACTAATATTGTTTGTAAAGAATGTGTTATGGCTAAGTAGAAGAAGGTTTCTTTTCCTAGCAAGAAGCTCACTAACATAGAAAAATTAGAGATTTTTCACAAAACTTTGAGTGGTCCTACTAGAAGAAGAGGATTCTATGATAAAAGGTAGTTTATGATTTCACTAGAATGATGTGGGTAGCATTTCTTAAAGAAACATCTTAGGCAATGGAAAAGTTTAAGCTCTTCAAAAATAGAGTTGAAAATGAATCTAGAGTAAAAATATAATGTTTGAGATAAGATAAACTTTGAGAGTTTACCTCAATAGAGTTTGATACCTCTTGTGAAGAAAATGGTCTTAAGAGGCAGCTATCAACACCTAAGACTCTTAAGAAAAATGGGATTGGTGAAAGAAGAAATCAATCTATAATAGAAGCAACAAGACTCATGATGTTTGATAATAATGTCTAAAAGAATTTCTAGAGAGAAGCAATCAACACAATATTATACACCATGAACAGAGTGCATCACATAAAAGGTACAAACAAGACTCCCTATGAATTGCATGGTTTGGAGATGCACATTCAATAAAATATTTCAGAATTTTTTGAAGTAAGTGTTACATAAAGAGAGATGATGATATTCGTAAGTTTGATGCAAGAAGGGATGAAGATATTTTCCTTCATTATTAATTGAAAATAAAATCTTATAGATTTTTAACCCAAAGAACTAAGACTATTTTTGAGTGCACAAATGTCAAAGTGGATGAAAAGTTTGGAGTAAAAGAAATAATGTTGGATTATAATTCAGATGAAGAAGAATATAATCCTAAACCTATTGGAGTGAATATTGAATTTTTTTTTGAGACTTACAATGATTTAAAGAATGATATTCAAATTTATGAACAAAGAGAAGAAGAAAGATCTAGACCTAGAAAAGAAGCAAGAATTGAAACAACAATACCTACACTAAACATAAATTTGACAAAGAACCACCCTATTGATCAGCTAATTGGAAACAATGAAAAAAGTGTTATGACAATAAATAGAGTACATGAATAATTAGGCTTGATCTCTCAAGTTGAACCAAAGAGTGTAGATGAGTCATACAAGGATCATCATTGGATTCAAGTAATGAAGGAAGAACTAGATCATATTCAGAAGAATAAGAAATGAGAATTGGTTCCTAGGCCTAAAGACAAGAATGTTATAGGAACTAAATGGGTATTCAAAAATTAGATGAATAAATAAGGTGAGGTTGTGAGGAATAAATAAATATTGGTATGCAAAGGATATTCATAGCAAGATGACATAGATTATGAGTAAACATTTTCCACTATTGCCAAACTTGAAGTAGTAAGAATGTTGTGGGCTTTTGTAGCAAGTAAGAAGTTTAAAGTATATCAGATGGATTCAAAGTCAACATTTCTAAATGGAAAACTTGAAGAAGAAGTATACATTGAGAAGCCTAAAGGATTTCCTTTGAGAAAAGAAAATGATATGGTATGCAAATTGAAGAAACCATTGTATGGTCTAAAACAAGCACCTAGAACTTGGTATGTAAGATTGACAAATATTTGACAAAGTTGGGATTTGATAAAGGTACGATAGATAGTAATTTATATTTGAAATATAAAATGGATTGTTAATTATTATGATATTTGTGGATACCATAATCTTTGGAGGTAATGATGAAGTGAGTGAGAAATTTGCTACTAAAATGAAGAATGAATATGAGATGAGTATGGTTGGTGAGATGAAATTTTTCTTTGGTCTATAGATTATACATAATAGTGATGGACTTTTCTTATCAGAAGCTAGATATTTAAAATAATATTTGAAAATATTTGGCTTGGAAAGTTGTAAGCCTGTTGGTAGATGTATGATAATTTGTCACAAGTTATCTAGAAAGGATGAGACACCTATAGTTAAAAAGAAGAAGTATAGATCTATAATTGGAGGTTTGCAATATTTGACTTGCACCAAATTAGATATAGAAAACAGAGTTGGGATAGTAGCAAGATTCCAAGGTGATCTTGAAGAATCACATTATACAGCAACAAAGAGAATATTTAGATATTTGAAGGCTATGCTTGATTTTGGTTGTGGTATGACAGATCAAGTGATTTTACTTTGTGTACATATATTGATGTAGATTGGGAAGGTAGTATGGATTATAAAAAGAGACTGTTGGTGGAGCATTTTTTCTTGGCTAAGAAAGAAATTGGATTGTATTTTACAAAGTATAGTAGAAGTAGAGTGTGTAGCTAAAACAAACAATTATAAACATATCATGTGGATGAAGAAGATGTTGAAGAATTTTGGGATAGAATTCTTAGAGCCTATTATCATACATTGTAATAATACAATTACAATGAGTATGTCTAAGAATCTTGTGTTGCATTCTAAGACTAATCATATATCTATTAAGTATCATGTTTTAAGAGAAAAAATTATAGATAAAGAGATTAGATTAGAGTATGTGAGTAAAAAAGAGTAGATTTCATATATTTTTACAAAACTCTTTCTTAAAGATACATTTGAGTATTCCTAAGGTATGGATGGGGTCGTTGCCCTACCTACTTTTGAATAGATGATGCAAATAATTCATTAGTCTAGTGGTATAGAGCACTATTGTTTACAATCATTTAATTGTATGTTGTCTTTGATGTTAAAAAAATTTCAAGTATATACCAATAAATTAGTATATTTCAAGCTCACTCAAAAGTCAAAGGAAGTTGCAGTGTATAATGAGTGTTAATCGAGCTCACTCGGCTACTGAAGGGAGTTCATAGAAAGACTGTGTCTACCAAGTTCACTTGCTTACCAAAGGAAGTCTAAAGGAAAATTGTTAACTAGTGTTAACCAAGCTCACTCAGTTACTAAAGGAAGTCTAAAGGAAAATCATTTCTAAGTTTGTGTTGATTGAGTTAGGTCAGGTAACAAAGGATTTTCCTACATCAGTTTTGTTAGTTAGTTCTAGTTGACTCATGGGATGAATTTCATTGTTTGAAATTGTATTCAAGTTGACTTGACAAGGTAAAAAATATAAGTATAAGGTCAAGTTGAGGATTGAAATGTAAGAGAAGAAGAGAAGAAGAACAAGAAGCATGGGATTGAAAATATAAATCAAGGAAGCAAATTGGGAGTTAACTGAGCTACAAAGAACATTATAATCAAGAAGGATCAAGTATTAAAGCTAGAAAAAAGATTTAAAATCAAAAAATATAGTTTGCATTAGCAATCAAGTCATATCATTATTACTCTCTAATAATTGTAGCAACAAATCAAATCTCTTAATATAGTTAGCTTAACAACTATTTGTCCAATCCTCTAACAAGGTGGCATTTGTAGATTGAAGTATCTAAAGACCTCTAACAAGGCCACTCATAACAGGGTGAACTAAATCCTTTAATAGGGTCACACCTAAAAATATATTTGATAACCTTTTAACAGGGTTGGCTCCTAATAGGCCTCTCTTCTGAAGAGTGAAAAAATAATAAGTAGTTGTAATTGGTGGTTTTTCTCAAATTGAGTTTCCATGTTAAATCATGGTGTCTCTTGTGTTCGTGCTATTTTCTCTCTGATTTTGCAAGTAAGTTGATTAAGTTCATCACACTTAATATCATAAGATTTGCATGTTTAATGTTAGCAAAGTAATAGTGCACATATTTAGTAGTAATTGAGTGTTTACTATATTAGTGTGTTAATTGAGTGTTTTAGTGCTAATTGAGTTGTATTAGCATATTCAACAAAGTATGATTTTTATTTGTACTAAGATCTAAAGGGATCAAGGATTTCTTTTCCTAGTAATTGATTCACCCCTCCCTTCTTAGTTACTCCTCTTACATCTCCAATAGAAGTATCTAAGATGGGTAGAGTCATCGAGGACTCTTTGTAGTTAGTATGGAATAGTGTTTTTGAACACTTGAGCTAGATGAAGATATTGAGAAGATGATCACATGAAAAATATCTTATAGTAGTATGTGGGAGATGTATGTATGGGGGAGAATTGTTCATAAATCTACCAATGTCAATAAGGAGAAACATTGAGTTATATCAATGGAGGAGAGGTGTGAAAAATGATGACCATTCATGTACGATAGATAAGATTGGAGAACTATTCCTATGAGCTAGAGTGTGAATAATTGATGTTGATCCTAAGAATGAGAAAGCATAGAAATAAGAAACTTCATGGATTTATTGATGTCAATAGGGAGAAACACTAAGTTATATCAATGAGGACAAGTGTGAGAAATGATGACCATCCATGTAAGACAGATACAGATGGAGAGTTGTTCCTATGAGCTAGAGTGTGAACAACTCATTTTAATCCTAAGAATGAGAAAGCATAGACACTGAAGCATTCCTATTATTTTCAAATTTGACTAATGAAGAGGATTTTAAAAGAAGAGAATAGAAATAGTAGCAGAGTTTGATCTGGTATTCTTAGAATTTAGATGATTTTCATCTATGTTGCCATCAATGCCAAAGGGGAAGATTGTTAGAATGAATGTTGATGCTATTCTTTTGGAGGAGTATCCTAAGCATTGGATATATGGATATTAGAATTGATATGTTGCATTGATGACTATGTTTGTCATTGATGTTAGCATAATAGTTATTATGTAAAGAGTGTCATAGTAGAAGATATAGAGAGAGGTTGTACAGACTATTCAATGATGATGATGGCAAGCACAATTGAGGTTGTACTCTACATTGCGTTCTAGTTCTATGGAAAAGTGTGTGCACGAAAAGTCAAAGACATGTGGAAGATATTCTTAAATTATAGAAGAAAAGTAAGAAGATAGAGTACATGATAAGTGGTTTCCGATAATTGATTTATATCTCTTAACTTTGATAGAATCATGATGAGTGTAGTTAGACCAAAATAGTAGATAACCAGATGATAATGTTACTAGTGCAAGGTCATTAGTTAGATGTGAGAGAATTTGTAAAGACTGTGAGGTGACAATGACCTATAATTATAAAAGGATGTAATGTCTTGTAATATCTTAATGGAGTCCTATTATAATTAATTGGGAAAGCCTCAATGATGACTCAAGGAATCATTTTGAGGATATGGTATAAAGGAAGGTTGTTTTCCTTGTGTTGAAAATGTGATTGATGTGGTTGATCTATGAACTATGAATCGTGCAGGTGTTATAAAAAGTTGCTAAATACATGTAAGCAATCCAAGGGATTATTTGGATGCAAAGTTTGTGATCTAGTATTGAGATCACAAAAGGATAAATTTGGTCAAGGGGAAAGAGGATTTTGAGATCATTAATTTCTATTATCATGGAAGGAATAATATAGAGACTAATTGGATAGTGAGTTTGGGGTCTTGTCCCTGAAGCTATTTTGACAGTGAGCCCTTCTACCTTATACAACTTCTAATAGGGTTGGAATCTCCTAAGAGGGATTGATATGTAATCAATGTATTTCATTGGCTCCTAAATAAGTCCATCCTATTTCAAGAAACTTTTATATTAATACATGATTTTATTGGTACCATCCCCATTGGGGTTTTCCCTCTGATCAAGGGTTTCCCTAGTTAACATATATGGTGTTATTATGTATGTATATATTCTTATGGTTGCTGATTATATTGTTCACATGGTTAAGGATTATTAAGGTTGAAAAATATCCAATAGTTGGATAACTTATTCACCCACCCCCCTCTTAGATATCTTGATGGACTTTACTTTCTTACAAGATATAGGTGTCAAAATAGGAAAGTAAAGTTCAACACTAGTAATTGGTGGAACTATTCCTATTTAAGATGCACCTTAAGCCAAAGGCTTAAGATGTGAATGAGAAAGGTGTGTAAGACCATGAAAAAGATTAAAACCATGTTTATTATTATGAACCACTTTCTTAAGAATATTTAAAGAAGAAATAGTATCAATATTGAGATCATCTTGAATAAGAAAACCGTATGCGCTTCCAATCTTTGTAGAAAGCTTACAAATTTGTTCAAGAGTAACTCTTAAATCCTCATCTTCATTATAAGATAAATGGAAAAGCTCACTCTCCATAGAAGGATTCATATCAAAAGAAACCATAGGGTCACCAAGGTTTGAAAAGAGAGGAGAAGAAGATCATCTTAGATAAAAGGAAGGTAAGAGTATATGTCTTCTCCTAAAAAGAATTTTATATTAAGGGATTAAAGTAGTAAAGATCATACATTGAGAAAGACAAGAAGAAAATGTAACGTTAAGGTATCAACTAGATGATAGATAATACAATAAAAAAATTTGAATAATAGGTAGCTTTAAAAAGATATTGTTGAGCTGTTGTTTTACATGATGCTAAATGAGAAGAATTCTTGTGAA
The DNA here is from genome assembly GCA_028749045.1 of Cupressus sempervirens. NCBI lineage: Eukaryota > Viridiplantae > Streptophyta > Pinopsida > Cupressales > Cupressaceae > Cupressus > Cupressus sempervirens. Next base: position 508,320,820 of record CM053789.1, on the reverse strand, counting down.
CTCCTCTCTTGAAGAGCTGATTTTGTGAATTGACTCCATGTTTCTAGGTGATCTTGTGACCTACTAGAATCCACTTAGTTGAAGATAAATGTGAATGTTCATGAGGTGGCCTTTTCTGGTTTGTTTTGATTTTGGATAAAATGAAAAATCTGCACATTGTTTCAAAAATAACACTAAAAAGAACAATGTTTTTTAATGCAATCTAACAATGTAGCTATTATGAAATCCTATTCTAACAAGGGATTTAACAAAGAAAATGACATGAAATTCAAATCAAATAACATGAAATATAAATCCTAATAGACATAAGCTACAGAAAACAACACATCTGCGAGTTAAGCTTTCAAAGAAATCGGCAGGTAACCAATGAAAGTAGGAGCAACACGTTGATGATTTTTTCTCAAACTCATTACATCAGAATAATTTGTAAATATCATAGAAAAAACCAGAACTAAAAGATCACACAACCAAAAACAAAGCAATAAACCTTTGGCTCAATCACAATTCCATGAACAAAATTCACAAAAATATGACACATTCAGGCAAGAATAACTACACTCCAAATGCAAGCACCAGAAGCATAATTTTATTACAAAATAATGGTGACCCCAATTAAAGATTACAATGGAGTATCTATAAGAAATCATCTCCTCATTTTTTTTTGAGAGTGAGATATATCTTCATGCAATAATATGCTTTTAATTTAATAAAAAAAACTAATTATATACAAACTAACAATCTAACTGGTGTTAGTAGGACTCCATCCATTTTATATTCATTAATTGGATGCATGAACCTTTACATGTCAAAAACAAAGAATATATGAGGGGAGAAAGAATAAGAAAGCTTTTAGTCAAAGTGGAAGTGTTTGGAAGTGCCAAAAATAGAAGCTAATCCTTCATTGGGCGTCTGTTGGAGTTAAACTACCACTAGAATGTATTTTTGATGCATGGAAAGCTCTATTTTTGGAACTAGCAATTAACTAATGGCAAAACTTATAGAAATACACACCTGTGGACTTGCAAATCTATGAAATTGTGCACCTATGGACCTGCACACCTATGGATCAGTGCATCTCAACTGTGAACTAGCTCAAATACCACCTACAAACCTGTGTAGGTCAATTGCCTACCAACTCAACTACACACCTACAAACCTATGTATCAACTCAACTGTGCACCTATAGACCTACACACCAGTGCACTTGTGCACCTCAATGAAATTTGTGCAAGGTGCCCAAATCACCAAAAAATCAAAGTTCTTAGTTTTGAAAATGGTTTCTTAGTTTTTCTCAAATAGGGTTTTAGATAACTTTTTTGTACTTACTTTGATCCTTTTGATGATTTATATCATCCTTATAGTAAAAAAAGCTTTCATAGACCCGAATTCCTACTTCTAAAATTCCAAGGCACCTAAGCTGAATCTTGTCATTAATGGTTGCATAAGATGAATAACCTATTCTAGTTCACGTATCCTACATCTATATCTTTGATCTTTAGTGTAAATTGCTTGATTCTTTCTTCTCTCTGACTGCCCAATCCTTCCCAATCAGAGACCAAGTGATCTAGATTATCCAAAATGATCAAACATTTGAAACTTTTTCATACTTTTTTACATATTTTTCTAGGTCCTTTTAATTGGCTCTTTCAGATCTCTTCTACTAAAAATATTAGGTTGAAACTCTCATTAGTCCCTAAAATTGGGCAGCTGAAGGCTTGCTATTTTAGGGACTAAAATTAGATCTTCAGTTCTTCTTTCCAACAGTGTAAATGGTTCTAAATTCTAAGCTCCCGGTCAAAAGTTATAACCCCAACAAGTTGAAGATGCCCTTTTCTCTACACAAAAACACAAACATTAATCTAGAGAGTTGAAACTACTTAATTAAGACAAATCCTAATAATTACAAGAAACAACCCAAAAACCCTAAGTATCGAGAACACCTTAAAAACCTAATCTTACCCTTGGAATGGAAAAAAAGGACACACCTTGTGCACTTGATAGGTGCACCTTTCATCAAATTTTAACATATCGGTGCACATCAACACACCTCATGGGGTACGCTGATGCACACCCTATGCTGACTTAAACACATTTAAACCAAAAAATGAATAGTAAAGTGCACAGTAGGTACACCTCATTAGGTGCACTACTGCACATCTTAACTCAAAGTTTTAACATTATTCCATTTCTTCAGTGCAAGTAGGAAAGGCAGTGATGGGGTGGTGCACACCTCTCTTTGGTGTGATGATGTGACAAGGAGAGCCAGAGGAAGCAAGAATAACAAGTGGAGGAGTGAGGGAGGTGTGTAGCTACACTGTTGTGCACTTACTTGTGATGTGTGCCCTTTTATGAGTCTTGACGCATTAGCACACTTGTGTAAGTGTGCTAGTGCACCTTTTTACTTTGCAAAAAGACTTATCTCCAATGAAATCTAGACTTTGGGTTTTTTGAATCAGGACTAGGATCTAACCAAAAACACTAGAAAAAGACTCAAACCCCAAACTAGGGATCCAAAAAGCCAAAAAAATAAATAAAGTAGGGGGTCCCTATTTCTAATCGAAATGGGGCATGTGTTTTGAAACCACAATAGCTATCAATTGCATTAACAACATCACTCAAAGAAATCAAATACCAAAAGAAAGGAGGCAGAAGTTGATTTCACCAAATATATGTAGGTGAAGCCAATACAAAATAAATGAGATCAAGGGATCTAACTCCAAAGTAGAAAATAGGAGATGTGTCAAGTTCAAAAAAGATGTGTAGGGGTATATATAAAGAAATTAAATGAACCTAAGCTAATCACATAGCCTAAGACCTCAAAGGGGAAACATTTTAATTGATCCTTTCAATTAAAGTTCTAAGGTAACTAGATCCAAGATGATTAGTGACAACCAAGTGATAAAGGAGAACTAATGAAATCAAAGATCTATTAAAAAAATCCTTAAAACCCTAGTGTAGAAAGAGCTAAGAAAGATAATAGATTTATGAAGTAATAGGTTGAAATAAAGAAAATAATTACATGACTCACCTATAAAATGAAGAGGAATATTAGATCTAATTTTCTAATGTCCCTATAAATCTAATTAGTCAATAATTTAAACCCTAAATTTGAAAATATGAGATGTCTAAAACCTATAATTTTTTCAGCTATTTGGAAGAGTTGACTTTTGTTAGAAAGGTCAAATTTTGTCAGTAGACATAAAGTGTGTCCCTACTCAATAGTCTCCAAATGTGAAACAATTTATGAATCTCCAAAGTTTGATTAAAAAGGTATTTGAATTTGAAACCTATTTTTACTTCCAAGATGTTAAACCCACAATAATAAAAAATGGAGATATTGCCTTGGTCACACCCTAGTTTAGGAGTTAATCTTGAAATTGGAATGATTAAAATACTACAAATGTAAATCACATACACAAATACACCCAAAAATAGTAGGATTTCTTAAATAAATTATAATAAATTTACATTACCAATTGAATTAGACCAACAAGATGAAAATGTAGAAGAACTATGGTGGCAAAAGCCCTATATTGATGGCATACTCCACTATCATCAATTAAGGAAGCTATATCTTAAAAGGTTATACCATGAAAATGGAAGATAGATAATAATGCCTCCACATGAACTCCTTGAAACTTCTTGAAAGAAATTTGAATGTAAGAGATTTATCGTCTAATCATGTGTAAAAGCATCTCCTTGAATGTACTTGAATTCTTGAAGAATTGAATGCTTGATAATGAAAGCTTCATATGAATACTTGATTCTAAATGAGAAAAATATAAGGGCTTATAAAGAAATCAAAATAAATTTTATCATACAAGTTGACTAAACCTTGAAATCACCTCCTTCAATCAACCTTAGAACAGAGTCAAGAGGGAGAACAAAAATGGGTCACAAGAAGGGATGTATTGTGTGTTTGAAATATAGGATAGACTAGGTTATTGAGAGGGGAGGGGTGAATTAAGAACCAATAAAACTTATTCTTATTTCACCAATTAATGCTTCATATATATTTTGATCTAATTACATGCATGAAAAAATAAAAGCATTAAAACATTCATAACATTTTGACACAAGATATGGTGACCCATAAACCTTCCAAATAGAAAGTAAAACTAAGGTGGGGATGATACCCACAAGCTTTAGTACTATAGTATAAAGTTGGTTGGTTAAGGCTTACAATTGATTACTTATGATGATCTACCCTATTAGGAGTAATAAGGATTGTTAGGTCCACCTTGCTAAAGGATTTACAAAACATACAATGAAGTATGCACTAGGTAAAGAGATTTGCAAAAGAATGTTAAGTCTACCTTTTGAAAGGATTTAACTGATCCATCTATTAGGATGAACTAGTTACTGATCTCTAATCTGCAACTCTGATTTTCTTGTTGAGAATCCTTTAGAGTGTAATGATCAATTTGTTGTGATAGATAAATTTTTGTTGCTAGACTTATATTTATTGTAGCCTTCTTAATTCACATACCCACTCTTATTATATCTTACACATTTTATACATCTTCTTTTGGATGTGATACAATACATTGCATATATACCAATCCAAATTACAATTCATCAAAGTCACTTATAATACAAGTCTCAAAAAAATACACAAATTCAGCTCAACTATTGGTACTTGGGTTCTAAAGACAAACTCAGTGAGGTTCTAATACTTGGCAACCATTGTCAACACTCAGCATTATCATGCTCTCGATAGACGTAGAAGCTTGGTTTATGCTGATCACTTCCAAGTAGTCTAAACTCAGTCAGTACTAGTGACTTGGTGAACACTGTGAAACTTGGCATATAAACTAAATCTTTTGGTTGAAATTGCAAGACTCAGTCAACACTAACACTGCAAGCTCGGTATAAATTGAATCACTTGGTTTACACTTCCCAGCTCGGTCAACACTTGATTCACATCGTTGATGCTATAAACTCAACAAACAATGAAGACCATGGTTTGCACTATGAAACTTGATAAATACTATGAAGCTTAGTTTGCATTGATACTCATCAACTCAGTAGATACTACTTAGTGTGAACTAAATGTAGATCTTGAAACTCGATAGAAATTGTAGAACTTAGTAACAACTATATTGCTCAATAGTAATTGTAGAACTTGGTCACAACTATTGCTTGATAGTTACAACTTAACCAATTTACTAAGTGTGAGTCACTAATAATAAAAAATTGACCATAATGTCAATAATCTCCCCCTTTGGCATTAGTGAAAAAAACACTTATCAATCAAAAGCTGAATTCTCTAAATTTCAACTTCAAAAAAATATTTTAGTCTCCATCATGTGTCTTTAGCTCAGTAATATACTCTATTTTTGAGATATTTTGAAATTTCTTTTCTAAGAGATGTTTTTTGATTAACTATACATGAATATTATGTTTCTCCCCCACACATATATCATATATCATACTTTACTCACTATATACATATATCACATATCTTTATCTTCTCCCCTTTTATATCACATCTTCTCCCCCTTTTTGACATTAATCCTAAAGGTGTATGCTACATGGTAATGCCAAAATGTGATAGAAAATCAGAGTGTACCTTCAAAATTAATGCCATTTTCTTGTCCCAATTTATCTATAATGCCTTGCTTGTATAAAATGCAATCTATACTTCTGTTGATAACTGGATCATGTGATCAGCTATAGAGAAGTTAATATAATGGATGACAATTTTGGCTTGTGCAATGTGTTTCTACAATGCATCCATGTTCGAGAGAATCATGCCTTGGATGTATACAAGTGTGGCCCTGATCCTAGCTTCTTTCCTTAATAATCTTACTTTCATATTAGTTAGAAATTTAATCTTTGAGTAGTGAGAATAACTGTAGCTTGGTTCAAGTAACAACTGGTCTGCAATTGCCTTCAATTATTCATCTATCTTATATAATTTATCTTTTATTTCCTAAGTGAAGATAGATGTATCACATTACTTGCTAAATAATAAATTAACATTATTTGCAGAGGTTTCTAAAGAGTTGAGAATAGTAGATAGTTCTACTTGATTTATTGCAATCTTCTGTGCAACTTGCTCCAATACTTTGTTCTCAAATTTCCTCTCTACTCTTTCTAGCAACTTTTCTTGTCCATTCAGATCTTCATTGAATTTTTGGATAACTTCTACTAACTGAACCAAAATAGATTGAGTACTATCAACCTCATTGCTTAGTGCATTTACAAGTATGTTCTTCACATCTTCAAGCACTTGGTTTTCTCTACTTTTTCTCTTCTCTAAGCTTCTACTGCTTAGCTTTCTTTTGCAATAGTTCAACTACAATGTTCCTTTGATCAGGATTTAGATTAGAGATATCCAAATACAAGATAACTATGTCCTCATCAAGATCAATGGCTTCTTCTATACCTTTGTCCTTGCTTGAAACTTTAGTATTCAGTTGAGGCTTCCTCTCAATTATCTTTGTACTTACTATTTTCATACTTCGAATAGTAACAATAGTAGGAATAGAAGGGTTAGCAGCAAAGGTAGATATTACACCGATAGTAGAAATACCAATTTTTTGTGTAGCCAAATTTGATGATGGAGGAATCACTAGTTGCTTAGTAAATGAAGTGTTGATTACTTCAGTCAATATGGTACTCAGCTGAACAAGTGCAAAGATTGTTTGGGTGCATGTTTCTAAATGGTTGCCATAACCAACTTGGCAGAAGCTTTTTCTAAGCTTGATAGCATTAAATCTTTGTTTAGAGAATGAGGAAATGAGGCCATAACTACTATTGCAATCTTCTCTAGGTTACTTTCCTCAATACTTTGAATCTTAGGGAGATTCTCCTTTGTAGCTTCCTCTTCTTTCTCCTCATCATCTAGATTTGTTTCTTAATTGTTATTGTCATTTTCTTCCTCTTCCTCTTCCTCTTCATCATTTGCTTTAGTCACATGAATAACAAAATCACTCTGTTGATGAAGTTTGTAGATATTCTTCCATCTAGTTGTAGCTATCTTCACCACATGTTCAATGTCATTAACCAATATCATGCATGTGTTGAATTTCAAAGTTATTTTCTCTTCATTTTTCTTCATGGATTATTTTACCTCTTTATCATTAAGACTCAGCATGTGCTACCTCAGAGTCTGTTCAAATATATCTTTTGTAGTTTTTCTAGCATTTTCTCATCTAAGCTTGATTCTTTCCATAAGCTCATTATGAATTTTTTGTGCAAGTTGATTAGGTGAGTATTTCCATTTACCTAGTTTAGACATTATCATGTCTTCAAATTGCTTCTTCTCATCTGCATTCCTATTCTCATATTTGAGACATTTGAAGTTTTCCATGATAGATCCTACATCAATTTCCTTTAAATTTTCCTAAAATGTAGGTGGAGATCTTTTGAAGATAATTTCCTTGGCATCTTCCTCACCTAATTTCAATTTCTTTCTTGATCTAGATGCTCTCCTTGTAAATACTATAGTAGATGACTTGGTAGGTCTAATTATGATAACCTTACCCTTCTTCCTGATTGGCTCTTCTTCTTCAATATCTGTTTCTTCTACCTCATCTTTTGCATCATCTTCTTCCACATTATCTCCTTTTCCTTCTGTCAATAGGAGAGTAGAACTTGCTTGCCTCAATTTTGCTAGCCTCTTCTTTCCTTTACTAACTACTTGAGGAAGCTTAATTTCAAGTTCTATTCTATCTTTGGATTCATCAAAAGTACCAAAATATGTGGCCTTGGGATCCATTGGTTCATTCAATAGAACCTCAATGATATGCTTAGAGTCATCAATGTCAACCTCATAGCTTAGAGGCTTAACCCACACTACTATAGATTTGATTTCTTGAATGTATACTTTGTCATAGTCTACCATGAAACAAAGATCATTTGTGTAATCTTCTACAAGTCTTTTAGGGATTCTAAATATGTTATTCATATTTTCCTTGAATAAATCAAAGTAATTTTCCATGATACTGACAAAGTTCTCACCTATCTCTATTATATATATTTATTAATATGATATAGTATTGGTACATCTTTTCTCATATGACTAAACCTTTTCAAGGTAAATTTTTTTGCACAAATAAGAGTAAAAAAGTCAAGGGTGAACTAAACTTACATGAGTTCTTCTTTGAAGTCCTGATGCTCTCCATGTTCTTGTTGAATTGATTTAGCATTAGCTTGGTAAGGTCAAAGGATATGTTGTTTTTCACCACCTTGAGAGCCAAATCAACTATCTCACATGACACACTATTGAGACAATTAGAGCTATAGATCTTATGAGCTATTACATGAATTCCAAAATTTAGCTCCATGTTAGTCACATTTTTGATCTTCATGCCTCTTCCATCCCACTTGGCAAGAGTTTTGCTTTCCAGTTCTACCCAACTTATCATTTTGGTAGTCTTTTCTTTGTTCAACATTGGGAACCCTATGATTTGATGAATCATTTTCTTTTTTATTTGAATAGGATGCTCCAACCATAGCTGCCTATTGTGTACGTGACTAAGGATAAAGCTTACCCATTTTATTTGAAAATCTTAGGGAATATGTAGAATGTGTGTTAAACCCTTGGTCTCTAAATGTTGATGCTCGAGTCTCAACGCACCATTCTTACATAACTTTTCTAGAGTCTCATCCATCTCTAGGTTTCTAATATATTGTATCAAACAATAAAAATGTGAACAAATATTGTTAACAAGTAATACCTTTGGTGGAATCTACAATTACGCTCCAGTTGGATCAAGTGCTTCTACAATTGTCAAACTTATCTTGAAGTTTGGTGCTTTCCAATCGACTCCTCAAACAACATATCAGATCCTTTCTTTTGTTTTCTACTAGAGGACACAATGCTCGGTAGGGTTTTGCAACCCAACCTAGCTCGATAAGGTCTAGATTTTCCTTAGACACTCAATGATCTCTTTTTATCTTGAATGTTGATATGGATCTTTCCTTCTAGCTAGTTGGAACTGATGTAAGATGTCTACTTTAGAGTCCTAGTTCCAATCATCCTTATGGGAGATCAAGTAGAAATGCTTGAGTCACCAAATTCTTGAGTGACATGTGCTTCATGGATTAGAATTTCATTCTCAAAAGATTTAGGAATCTATTTTTGCCTCATCTACTTTTTGAGTTGTTATCTTTTTCTTTCTTTTCATCTTCTATCCTTCCAGTGTTCATACAGTTCTTGGAAAAATGTCCAAGTTCTATAAAAATAAAACATCTTCTATTGGTGTCTCTTTTCCTCATGTGATGTTTCACACAATTTTCTCCAATGTGTCTAAATTCTCCACATTAGTATCATCTATGCCATGTGTTGTAATCCCAACCAAATATAGCTTTCACAATCTATTTTTTCTAGGTTCAATTTGTTGGTTTTGCATTTAGAAGATTTGTGCCCATGCTTCTTGCATTTGTGACATTTACCTTCAAATTTGGGTTCCTCTTTGCATTTATTTTCTCTATGACCATGCTTGTTGTAATTATAATATTTTCCATTGAATTTTGCTTTACCATTACTCCAACATTTTTTTGATGTGTGACCTAACTTACCACAATGATTGCAAGTAAGCCTTTGATTCTTTTGAGCTCCTTAGATGATTCACCTTCTTTTGTGTATCCTTTTCCTACTTTTCCTTTATATTTTTATTGACTTTTCTCATTCAACTGATTCATGTATGCTTGAGATTTTATCATCCTCTCATTGGTTTGATTTTTACAATTTAGATCATTTTGCAATATTTTATTTCTAATATTAGATTCATGTTTTCTTCATTTTCATTAGTAAGATAATCAATGAAGTCTACCTATTGAAGGGATAGATGTTGAATTTCATTATTCTTTCCTTCTATCTCCTCTTTGGCTTTGTCTTTTTCTTCGATGACTTCACACAATCTTACTAATTCAATTTCTTGCTCTCTTTTTAGTTTTCTAACTTCTTCTTGAAGATTACAATTCTTTTCTAATAGGTATTTGATTGCCTTATTTTCTTCATCTGAATTTCTTTCTAGATAGATATCTTCAATTCTTTCTTCAGCGTAGAGTTTGTCATTCATTTGTACTATAAAATCTTTTCTTCTTTTTAAGGATTGAGAGAGTTTCTCCTTTGCTTTCTTAAGTTACCCAATAGCCAATTCCAAATCCATTTTTTCATTGTCAATAGCCTTATCTACCCTAAATACCTCCATTTCCTCTTATCTTTGCTCAAGATGTTAAACTTCTCTGAGAACCACTAAGATCCAATACCAATTGGTGGAAATATAGGATAGGCTAGGTTACTGAGAGGGGAGGGGTGAATTAGGAACCAATAAAACTTATTATTATTTCACCAATTAATCCTTCATATATATCTTGATCCAATTACATGCATGAAAAATTGAAAAAATTAAAACATTTATAACATTTTGACATAAGATATGGTGACCCAAAAACCTTCCAAATATAAAGTAAAATTGAGGTGGGGATGAAACCCACAAACTTTAGTATTGTAGTATAAAGTTGGTTGGTTAAGGCTAACAATTGATCACTTCTAACGATCTACCCCATCATTAGCAATAAGGATTGCTAGGTCCACCTTTCTAAATGATTTACAAAACATAAAATGAAGTATGCACTTAGTCCACCTATTAGGATGAACTAGTGGTTGATCACTAATTTTTTTGTTGAGATTCCTTTGGAGTGTAATGATCAACTTGTTGTGATAGATAAATCTTTGTTTCTCCTTATATTTTGTGTAGCCTTCTTAATTTTCACTTCCACTCTTATTATATAGTACACATTTTATACATCTTCTTTTGAATGTTATACAATACATTACATATATACCAATCCAAATTACAATTCATTAAAGTTGGCTACAATACAAGTTTCACCAAAATACACAAAGTTGGCTTAATTTTTGGTGCTTGGGTTTTAAAGACAAACTCAATGAGGTTCTAATACTTGACAAGCATTGTCAACACTAGGCATCATCATGCTCTCAATAGATGTAGAAGCTTAGTTGATACTAATCACTTTTAAGTAGTCTGAGCTTGGTTAATATTGCTGACTCAGTGAACACAATGAAACTTGGTATATAAACTAAATCACTTGATTAATGCTAAAAGACTTGGTTAATTCTAACACTACGAGCTTGATATACATTGAATCACTTGGTTAACACTTCTTGGCTCACTTAACACTTGATTCACATCACTGATGCTATGAACTTGGAAAATAGTGGAGACCATGATTTACACTGTGCAACTTGGTAAATACTATGAAGTTCAATTTGCATTGATGCTCATCAACTCAGTAGATATTACTTAGTGTGAACTCAATGTAGATTCTAAAAATTGGTAGCAATTGTATAACTTAGTAAAAACTATATTGCTTGGCAGTAACTATAGAAATTGGTCACAACTATATTTCTCTGTAGTAGCAGATTAACCAATTGACTAAGTGTGAGTCAATAATAAACAAACTTTACCTTAATGTCAACACTATGATGAAGGGTGCTCCCCTTAATACTACAAAAACATAATAGAAATAAAGGAAAAAAAATTGTGGAACAAAATAGATGCTTCTTATTTATTTATTTTCCAAACCGCAGTGACATAGCCACTTGATATATGAGATTTTCCTAAGTTGCCTACCAACCATCCTTATATACAAGATTTCCCATCACATAGGAAGGTTCTAGAAATTATTCCTAATCTTTGAGGCTAATCAACTATAAAATTACATTATTATTTTACATAGATTCATCTCAAAATATTTGTACAAATTATATTTTCTACATATTCAGATTTTCCAACTTCCTGGGACCATAACTTATAAGTCATTGATTAGATCAGCTAAATTATAACCCCTTTTTAAAATAATAACTCTTATTCTATATTTTATAATGGATCATTTCACAAGCACACATTAGTTATTGGTTGACCTAATTTCTAAGCATCTAAGGCCTTCAAAGCTAAGGTCAAAGTTTTTATAGCAAAAATTTGTACTACAAATCTATAATAACTTCACCAATAACATGAGATATGGTAGTGAAACTTGTCTAGTGGGAAAATATATCTAGGTTAAACCTCTACTTGTGGAATTAGAATACTCTAGACTCATATGAACAATTTACTAAAAAATGTAAGCTTCCACAAACAAAAACTTTTCATTGAAACAACCCTTATTGAAAAGACAGAAACAAATTTTATTTTTTTTGATGCAAGATTTCCCTTACACCCAGGTTGATCATGCATCACACTTCATGCCTGATTGGCCATGCATGGATGCACAACATTCTTGATTGAGTAGAGATGCATTACATCCCTACTAACTAGGTCCAATAATATCTGGGAATCCCCCAAAACCCCACAACAAACCTCTATTTTAGGAAATCAAATGTTGATTTGAGAAAAGTTAATTTATGTGCATAAAATAGAATCTAAGCGATTACATGAAGGTAAGTGATAAACCAAGTGGATAGATCCTACCCTCAGATTCACACCATGAAATATGAATACCAAAGAGGATCTATTAGGTCCTAGACAATTTTGTATAGGAGAAATTAGATGAAAGGGGAGAAGTTAAGATTAAATATTGGTATAGCATTAAATCTCATTAAATAGGTTCTAAATCATCATTAAATTGAAATTATTCCAATTTATGATGGTATAATCACATACATCATGAATCTTAGATGTGGTCATAAGATGCAATTTTGAAATTTGGATGATTAGTGCTAAGTAGAGATTGAGTTGATATATTGTATTTGAAGGAAGTGTTTTGGAAAGTGTTTTTCATATCAGTGAGTTCACCATATTTTTGATATGTCATCCTAATGTTTGGTCTTCACACTCATTGGAGCAATTTAGACAATAGGTCTAGTTTTTTTCCTATTAACCTTTAATGGGATTACAACCTTCTAATAAGGGTTGAATGTCTTGTAATAGGTGTTTGTATTCTAATAGGGAATGTTGTACCAAATGCATGTTAATTGGATCCTAAAAGGGTCACATCATTTAACAAGGAACATATATGTTAGTATACTATCATGTGGGTGCCATCCCCAATAGGTTTAATCTTTGATCATGGGTTTAATGCCCAAATTTTACAAGGCAAAACAAAACCAACAATTATATATATATATATATATATATTTTTTTTTTTTGGAACATTGGGATACACCAATTTGATCATTGATTTGGTGGTAATGCTAAATAAGATTTAGGAAAACTACAACCATGTTCTAGGGTTCACAGGTAAAATTTTAGGGTAAATTTTGAAGATAATAATTCTAGTTGGTGTAGAAGGATTTGTTTCATACAAAATCCTAGATTTCAAGTTTTCAAGGGAGACCAATTAGTTTTCTAACATTTGTTGAAGATATAAACTATCATGTAAAAGCTAGATGATGTTATCATTTTGATTTCACATCCTAAACTTGTAATGAGATGTTGCATATATATAAATGTGGAACATCAATCCATTATCGTTATAGTTACAAGAACTTAGTGATCTAAAAAAGTTTAGGTAACTTCTATTTAAATAGATTCTTACATTTCCTAAATTTGTGCCTTAATCTCTTTAGTATCCTTTCAATTAGGTCACTAGTTTAATAGTTAATTATACACACACACACACATAGACACACAGACACACACATATATATTGTTTTTTAAATTTATTTTAAATTTATTTGTTTATTTATTTAGTTATTATTTTTATTATTATTATTATAATTACTTAAAATTTAAATTTAATATACTTGATAATATAGTGTCTTTGTAAGCTATACCAAACCTACGTAAGGTATTCTATATACTTAATAATACTTACTAGGCAGACATGTAGGTATGTAGCCATAACTATATAAAATCCTTTAATGAATTTATTTAATAATTATTTTATTTTCTAAACCTTACCCATCAACTAATATTTAAGTTTTTTTAACAATTAAATCTTAATACTAAAGCTAACTAAGATTATATGCATCTATAAGCCTTTACCTACATAATCCCTAGTTTGACTATCAACTAATCTATTCTTACTCCCCCCCTGCACTAACCAAATTTCCATAGAAAAACCCTTTCACATTATCCATAACACAAATAATCATTACTAACTAATGTCTTAATCCTAACTTTATTGAAATGCATTTCTATTTTACTAGCCCCTTTACCTAACACCCTCTGCTTAACACATACTACTCACTTTGCAATTAACTTTACTAACTAACCTCCCCTTTTTCCAAGAAAATTTCTCCCTATGGCTCACATGCCATGAGAGGACTCTACATTCCACCTAGTCCCCCTTTTGAGTTCTTTTTCCTAAGTTTTAAAGGGTGGGTATTGTGCCTTGTCTTGATTGGAAAGTATTTTTACTTTATCTCCCTCCAGTTTTTCCCATATAGTCACCTTCTTCAAGGCTAGGTGTACTTTTTTGGGAGTGGAGACATGTTCCCACATGTGAGGAGAGAGGATACAATAGAAAACCTAGGGGTGGACAGCTTTGGGGAGTATTTCATGGGTTTAAAATATGTTATGATTTAAAAGGTGTTTATGCATGTATTTTCTCTCCAGGGGGGTGCTAAGGGTAGTTACCATGTATTTAGGATTATTATATTTTTAAGCATTATCCACATTTCAATCCTTGGGGTAATAACGTGTATTACTATATAGATTGTTCATAAGTATTACTTTTATTAGTTTTAGTTATGGATTGTGACATGTAATCACATGTCTAACACTAGCTTAATAATGTTAAATGGGATAAATAAAGAAAAGTTTATTTCCTAAATCATTATTTGATGGGTGTCCTTTGATGATAGGACAAGATACTAGGAATATACCTATGAATATTTTATTGTTTGTAATTGGGAGAGGATTTATTTCCTTCTCCCATATAATTTCCAGAGAGTAAAAGTGCATCTACAACATAATTTCTCTTATGGATTTTAGACTATCGCATATGTGGAGTTATTTTCTTCCATTACAACTATGATATCAAGATAGTTTGTTTGATGATAATTAATGTGATTTCTTACATCTATATGGTCTAGAGATTTATTGGTACTAGATACTCAAAATTTATTACACTATCTATATTACACAAAATCAACTATAAATGTTTCCAAAAGATGAATAGACTCATAAATGAAATTATTTATTTTTGAAAACATATTGAATCACTATCTATGCATACATATGGACTATTAAGAACTTTATTTTTCTATTGCATCACAATACATAAAAAAGAACCTCAAAATGAAATCACTCAACTCTACATTGAATAATCATTACAATATTCCTCTCACATGAGAATTCCATAAGATTTAGCTATTGATAAAAATTTGAACCTACATAAGAAAGGTAATGAATTTACATAACTTCTACATGGACTCACAACAATGGCTATTTCTCTACATGAGCTATTTCCTTCCTTCCTATACAACAATGAGAGGGATGAAATCTTTCTTTTACAATGCCAATTATATACATAACATCAAATCTCACTTTCATATTTACAATGATATACAATAGGGAGTAAATCCCTCCCACATTACAAGGAACAACAATAGAAGTTTGACATTACAACCCATTATGAGATGACATAGAAAGGATTGATTTCTTCACAACTCTTGATTTTTCAACCATGCCAAGGGTTAGACCTTAATTTCTTCATAAGATCCATTCTCACAAAACCTACAAAGAAACACATAATTAGGAATCATGGAGGCTCACCTCCCAGCCTAGGCCTCCAAAGAGGCCACCCACCAAGCTAGGAAAATAAGGTTTAAACTAGGTTTCATTCCAATCTTACAAATGCATATACATCACATTACAACACTTGAACAATTATATCCCAAGGGTATTTCACCATGGTTCACCAATAGAACCTTGAACATAGGGTGAAGGTGTGCTTTCAAATAGGAGACTTGTCATATCAAACCGTATCTGCAATAAACAATTTTCATGCCCTTTTGGGGCTTTCACAAATTGAAAAATTTCAATGCCATTTAGGGATTCCATAAACATCCTCCAAACATACTACCATCAGCTATAGCTTCCTTGAATCCCATACCCATAAACTTCATTTCTACACCATCTTTGCCTTATCATGCCCAAAGCAAGATATGAATGAATATGGCATAAAATGGACCCTATACTCTAAGGTTCTCAACTATATTTCAAGCCCAAATAACCCCTTCACCCTAGACTTCTCTTCCCTTCCCAAAGGGTGAGTGAAACCCCCACACCCATAGCAACACTTATGCACAAAATCATGGAAACTCAAAAATAAGAGAACAATGAAAATCCAAACTTCATGCTCATCACAACACAACACAACATGATACAAGATGATACCACACATTTTTCTTACAATGAAATTCTTCATACCTACATACTCATGAATGAAATACCAAGATTCAACTTCAAAATGGAAGAAGTTAACTACATGGTAAGAACACCAACCTTGAATTCCTTTGCAAAATGGTAATGAAAGGTTGTAGAAGAGCTCCCTCCAAGCTTCCAAACCCTAAGAGTCTCTGAAAATAGAGAGTGGGTGAACACCCCACTATTTTTCCCAAGTCTCCCTAAAAAAGCTTTCCTCCGATCTATTTTTGAAAAAAAAAACCAAGCCACTACCTCTTACAACCTTGTCCCCCTAGGTTAGCTAAGCATTAACACGGTCAAATTTAGGCCCCTCACATGTTATGCTAACATATGGGTAGCTTATTTTCACACAAAGATCACTTTGGGACCACCAAATTACCCTTCAAAACCCTAGTCAAGTCTAAATTCGAATTTCTCTTTGATATTGACTCATCCTATTCCTTGTCAAGTGGGTTTACTTTATCTTTAAAAAGGAAATTAGTTTAAGGGTTAAGTTCTACTATGACCTAAACCCTAGGTGGAATGTCATTCGCACACAAAAATCTACAAGTGTCAAGTGACACATTAAGGCATATTACACATCATCATGACATGTCCCTAATTCATCTTTTGAGATTAAAATTTTCACACACATACAAGCTTACATTTACAAAATAAAATACATCACAAAGAGGCTTTTGAATCTTCCAAAGATTTGCCTTGGCTAAACTATGTTCACATGAGTTTGGACCTTGTTTCCTTGGTAATTCTCCATGGTTCCACTTCCTGCACACTAAACTCAAGCATCAATAGTCCAATGAAAATTCATATAAAATACATATTGTAAGTGCATATGAATTCCAATGTTGTGTAATCCACATTAACATAATCCAATTAAATTTCCTTTCTTGATCATTTCAAATAAAATATTCAAAACATTAAAATATCAAAATTTGTATATCAACATTAAACTTTACTTAACATGATCAAATTAATATTCTAAATAGATGACATAATCTATTTTCTATCATAGTAACGAAATATTGAATCCATGACTGTTGAGTCCCTAAATATGTGAATTAGGCCCTAGTGCATATCACTATCTATCCTTTTACTCTAATTTCCACTTAAATGTTACAATTTCACATTACAAGCATTTGTACAATTTAGTTTCTATCAAAGAAATCGCAAAAAGTTAGAACATGAACAAAATCATTAAATATATCATTTAGGTCTTAATGTGTAGACATAAGTGTGGATCATCAAAATGTAGATATTAAAATAACATAATCCAATAGTCTCAAAAGTATATCAAAACATAAAATTAAAAGTATAATAATGCAAATATGTCATCTATACTATGACAAATTGGGTGAGGCCTCACAATGGGTTTCCCTAGTTAACAAAAATGTTGTCTTATGGTGTATGGTTTTATCTTGTTGTGTATTTTAATAATTGGAGTTGGAATTAATAATTTTGAAATTAATTTTAATTTATCATTAGTTATTCATGTGCCGTGCCCCCCCCCCCCCCCCCATCCATTGAGTTATTTGTGGATTGTATTTCATAATAGATAGTCATCTACCTTATGAGCCAAACATTTTTGCAATTAAATTTCAATCATCCTCCATTCAAATGAAAATGGGGTTTGTGTCCATCTCATGAATCCTCCCAAATTTTGGCATTTTACTCATTGTGAGTATACCATTATAAGTATATAGAATTCAAACTTGTGTAGGATAAAAAGGAATATTTTATTTTTGATCAAATTTTCCATGTTGATAAAGTGAATATCATTTCATTGTCAAAGCTATCAAGGTATTTGCATGTCATGATTATACCCCAATTAATTTAAAATTTAGTATGTTATTTCCAAAATATTTTTGACACCTTACCGTTTCCTTTAGATCTCCATATTATTAATAGTTGAGCAACATTCTATATTTGGTCTACATGATTTATCTCAAGCCATTAGTTAACTTATTTCTTATTCTCTAAATTGATATACTATATTAATATTGTAAACAGATTATTGATGTGATCAATTACTCCTTTTTTTTTCTTATCATATTTAGTAAAACTCTCAAACTGGTTAGTTTCCTAGCCCATGTAATCCATTTACATGTCCACAATAGATCAGTTTAAAATTTATTAATTAAATTTTCCAAAAGAAATTTATTTTCTCCTATTTCAAATGAAAGGTATGCTATGACATTTAACAAAGAGATGAATTGGAATGACTTAAAAACGAAGTATAATGCCATGCTATTATTGAAATATTTATGGAAATATATATATATATATATATATATATATCGTGATGGTTTCTCCATTATATTAGCTTGATAAAAAAATTATATGTTTCATTTCAAAAGATTGACTATTTTATTAGGTCAAAGAAGGAATCTTTTTTTTTTTTTTTTTTCCATTTATTCAAGTTGTTATATTCTCTTAAATTTTGAAAATTAGGATTAAATTGAACAAATTTATCTTCAATAAAATCTGCTATATATTAACATTGGAACTTAATAATTTGATTTAATCAAAATAAAAATTTAAGATTTGTAATTGTAAATGAAATTTAAAATAGTATACAAAAAAAATTTAGAGCTTACTATAAACTATTTACAATATTTATTATTTTTGTAATTATGTGATATTTAATGTTCATAATAAAGTGAATGAAATTTTTATAGTAGCTAATATTGATATAATTTTATAGGTATAATATATTTTATTTTATATTAAATTAAAAAACTTGAGATTGATTTTTATATTAGTATGATAGAACTACTTTTGTTAACTTTAAATACAAGTTCTTCACTATTGATTAACTATTTTCAGAGCCTTTTGGTCACTTTTATCCTAAAAGCGGTAGAGAAAATAAAATATATTTGCTATTAAATTTAATAGATAGCTATATATTGAAAATAGTTCTATTTGATATATTACTAACTCTATTGTATATTTATTTATAATAAGTTTTAAAAATTACAAATGTTTCAGATAAATAAAAATGAAGTCGATGAGGAAACTCAACCATATATAGATCTCAATCATGTCTGGAGGTAAGAATCATTAAACTCTCTCTCTCTCTCTCTCTCTCTCTCTCTCTCTCTCTCTTTCTATATATATATATATATATATATATATATATATATATATATATATATATATATATATATATATATATATATATATATATATATATATATATATATATATATATATATATATATATATATATATATATATATATATATATATATATATATTCCTTTCAAGCATTTTCATTTTTAGGCACATAATATGAGTGTATTTCTATGTGTTTCATTTTAGACAAGATAATGTTGATGATAATGAAGGCATGGAATTGGAAAAATTACATGCCATAGGAGGAACCTTTCAAGAAGAATCAAGGAAAAATCTCTCAAGAAATGTAAGTATATAATGATATTTCCTTTTTAAATTACTATATTATAAATTTCATCAAAGTAGAAGTGAATTGTAAAAGAATTAATGAAACATTTAAAGCTCTTTGTAAAATTATAATAAGATTAAATTATATAATCATATATGTGTGTGTGTGTGTAGGAAGGGGAGTGGGGCATAGGAAATTAGTATTTTCAAGTCTATGCATATAAGTGTATATGTATGTGTACAAACACACATAAATGTATACTAATAAATGCATAAACATGTGTATGAACACACACATATATGTGTCATCTTTTTGAATAATAGGCACTCACAACATGTCTAGAAGAAACAAGATCTTATTGTTGAAAACAATTGTTCAATTGTATATTGTCTTTGATGTTACACAAAATGTCAAGTCTTTACTAGTCAATGTTTTTTGATCTCACTCAGCCTATGTAGATAGTTTCCAGTGTCTGTTGAGCATTCTAGAGATAATCAAGTTTAGATTTAGTGTCTATTGAGTTCACTCAAGCATCAAAGGGAGTTTGCAGGAAGAAAATGTCTATTGAGTTCACTCAGGATGAAAGAGAAGTTGGTATGGAACCATTGTTAACCGAGCTCACTTGATTATCAAAGGGAATTCAGTTCAGGATGCAGTGTTAACCAAGTTCACTTGGTTACCAAAGGAAGTTTGAAGAAAGTCTTTTTTGAGTTAGTATTGACCAAGTTGGGTTGGCTAACAAAGGATTTTCTCGGGTTAGTATATTTAGTTTGATGAATTTATTTCTTAATTCTAGCCAACTTAAGGGATGAATATTGACTATTTGAAAGTGTATTCAAGTTGACTTGGTAAGGTAAATGATATAAGTATAAGGTCAAGTTAAAGATTTAATGAGAGAAGCATGGGATTAAAAAGATAAATCAAGGAAGTAATTTGGAAGGATATCAAAGTATCATGAGTTGACCAAGCTAGAAAGTTTAATTTGATCAAGGAGGATTAGGTAATCAAGCTAGAATAGAGATCTGAAATGAACAATTAGGTCAAGTCATTGTTACTCTCTAATAACTATAGTAGTGAATCAAATATCTTAATAGAGTTAGCTTAATAGCTATTTTATAAATATTCTAATAAGGTGGCATTTCTAGATTGAAGTGTTTAAAGAACTAATGTAGGAGCATCTTGGGTTGCACTGTTATCTTGCATGTTTCTAGTTTTTACCTTGATGTTGGAACTATGTTTTTATGGTTTCTAGGTGCATATTGCATACCATGTAACTAATTTTTTGCAATTAATGAGAGGATGCACATTTTAGGGATTTAAGAGAGACTAGAGGACTATCTCTTTGTAAAGGTGCAAGTCCTAATTCCTCATAAGCTGGGAGATATGGCAATTCTCCTAGAGTATCAATTTCTAGCAGTTTTGTGCTTGACTTTTAGGATGGATGCACACTTATCCTTGGTTAATAAAGCTTTGTGACTTTAAGGGATTGTAGAGGACCTAAATTACTACCCTTATTTTGAAGTGAAAGTTCTAATTCAATCAGGGCTAGGAGATATCGCAAATTTTCTCAGATATCAATTTATGGACATTTAATTGTTGTTGGAAGCTGACTTATGACTCTTAAAGTATTTAATTTTAGTTTTTAGAATTTTGGGCCAACTTGTTTCTTAGATTAGTATAAGTATGGGTCTTGGATAGAGTATTAATAATAATTTATGGCAGATAATTTGGATAGAGTTTGATAGAAGGAGGATAGAAATCTGAACTTGAAGCTAAACCTTGGATTTGAATGTATTTTGTATCTAGACATAACCTAGAAGGCATTATAGCTAGGCATGTGTGATACTATTTTCATGGTGCAATAAAGAATAATGTTCTCTCTCTATGGTGTTGTTCTCTTTTATGCTTTCTTCCATTGTGTAAACTCTTGCATGGTGGCTTGGGTAGCTAAGTGTGCCACTTGGCCTTTGTTACTCCCAACCTCCCTACGTCAGGCAATATCAGAGTTTGAGGTTCTTCCTTATGGTGATTGCATCATGTAGAACCCTATTTCAGATTTTTTTGTAGGGTTACAAATATATGGATTTGACCTATAAATTATAGAGGGTTTTGATCTTCCAAGAACCTAATTTGTAAAGATGGTTCATGGCAAAGGAAATGTCGATAATGCTATATTGGATTAATTGAGACAAATTGTAGCTAGATTAGATACTATGGAGATAGCCCAGAGGAGAGGAGAAAATCTTGATGATGTAAGTGATGATGAAGCAGTAGCACCAAACCATAATCTAGAACCTAAAGAAGATCAAGATGAGGAAAGATTGTTGAGATTATTATCTAGGGCACATCCAAAGCCTACTATAGAGTTTGTTCCTTATGATGGAAAATTAGATACTAATGCTATGTTAGATTGGATCTTAGATGTGGAGAAGTTCTTTGAGTATGAAAACACTCCTAATAATAAGAAGGTGAAGACTGTAGTTACTAGGTTGAAAGGTCATGCTTCATTGTGGTGGGAGCATTTGTAAATTGATAGACAAAGGAGAGGAAAGGAGAAGATCAAAACTTGGTTGAAGATGGTGAACAAGGTGAAGAAAAAATTCCTTCCTATTGATTACCAAGTTAGCTTAGTGAGAAAGATGCAAAATTTAGAAAAAAGGGCATGATTATGAAAGAATATATTGAGGAATTCTATAGATTAGACATTAGATTTGGACATGTGGATGATGATGTTGAGAAAATTGCAAGGTACATAAATGGATTGAGATCTAGAATTGAAGATGAAATAAGTTTTGTGAAGTTCAAAAGTGTTGAAGAAGCATATCAATATACTTTGAAAGCTAAGGATATCTTGACAAAGAGGCATGAACAAAGACAAAGAGGTAGAGGTTGTATCTTCTAGAGAGGAAAAGGTAGATCTTATGGGGAAGGTGGCAGCTTTGATAGTTTTGTGCATGATAAAGGAAAATCTAAATGGAAGAATGATGACAAAGACAAGACTGAGTGGAAAGGTGGTAGTTTATACCAAGGCGGTACTAGATCTTACCAAGGAAGAGGTAATTATTATCCTAGAGGTGGTTTCCATGGTAATTATTTTAGATGTGGTAAAGAATGGCATGGATCCTTTGAATGTTGATCAACTGAAAGTGGGTAGAATAATATAAATATTGTGATTCAAGGAGAAATTGAGAGTCCACCAAGTGGCCCTAAGGCTGGAGAAAATCTAATGGTGAAAAGAACCTTATGTAATAAAGGAAGTGATGAGGAACCTATCCTTAGAAGAATTCTTTTCGAGACTAGATATAAGATGGCTAGAAAATGCTACAAGGTAATCATTGATAGTGGAAGTTCTACAAATTTGGAATCAGAAGAGCTAGTTACAAAGTTGTAGTTGTAGAGGTTGAAACATCCCAAACCTTATCATGTTTCATTGATCAAATATGAGCATAAGATATTGGTAAGTGAGCAATGTATTGTGAAGTTCAAAATTGGACATTACTTTGATGAAGCTTTCTATGATATTATGCCCATGGATTGTTGTCATATTTTGTTGGGTAGACCTTGGCAATATAATAGATATGTTGTGCATGATGGAAGATTAAATCAATATACTCTTTGGATAAATGGGAAGAAACAAATATTGTTGCCTTTGATTGAAAGTCTAGATGAGGTCAGTTATACTGCAATAAAAGTTTGCATGGTTAATGAAAGGTAATTTGAAAAGGAAGTAAAGAAGAATCAAGTTTGTTTTGCTATAGTTCCTAGAGGAGAAAGTGTTGGTAGTATTGACCAAGTAGCAAAAGTTGGTAATGATAGAGTGATAGCAGATAATGGTAGCCAAGTACTAGAAGAAATTTTAGAATTTCTTAATGAGTATAAAGATATTGTTGCTAAGGATATTCCTAATGGTTTACCTCTAATAAGAAGTATAAGTCATTGTATGGATTTGATTCCTAGAGCTAGTTTTCCAAAAAAAGCACCATATAGATTGATACCTATAGAGAATAAAGAACTTAATAGACAAGTGCATGAGTTGTTGCAGAAAGGTTTGACCAAATAAAGTTTGATTCCATGTGTTGTACCTACTATATTAGCACCTAAAAAGAATGGAGAATGGGGAATGTGTACTGATTCCAAAGCTATTAACAAAATCACAGTGAAATATAGGTTTCCTATGTTGAGGATGGATGACATAATGGATTGTTTGAGTGGAGCAAAGTATTTTACCAAGATTGATTTGAAGAGTGGCTATAATCAGATCAAAATTAGAGAAGGTGATAAATGGAAGACTACTTTCAAGACAAAAGATGGTTTGTATGAGTGCTTGGTTATGCCTTTTGGTTTGACTAATGCACCTAGTACCTTCATGAGGTTGATGAATGAAGTTTTGAAAAGATTCTTGGGTAAGTTTGTGATTGTTTATTTGGATGACATTCTGATATTTAGTAAGACTAAGGAAGAACAACTTGAGCATACTAGACAAGTATTGAAAATGTTGAAAGAGGAAAAGTTTCCGATCAATCTAAAAAAGTGTTCTTTTATGCAAGAGAAGATTGTGTATTTGGGACTTGTGATTTTAGCTGATGGATTGAGGATGGATCATGAGAAGGTTAAAACAATTTTGGAGTGGCATACACCTAAGAATGTGTGGGAGGTAAGATCATTTCATGGTTTGGTTAGTTTCTATAGAAAGTTCATAAGAAATTTTAGTGTTGTTTGTAATGCTATGACTGAGACAATGAGAGGAGATAAAAAGGAATTCAAGTGGACACATGGAGGTGATAAGAGTTTTGAGACATTGAAACAAAAGGTTGCTAAATTACTTGTATTGGACTTGCTTGATTTCAACAAAGAATTTCAAGTTGAATGTGATGCAAGTGGTAATGCAATAGGAGTTGTATTAAGTCAAGAAGGTAAACCTATTACTTTCTTTAGTAAAAATTTGAATGATGCTAAAAAGAAGTATTCTATGTATGATACAAAATTTTATACTATATTGTCCAAGCATTAAAGAAGTAGAGACATTATTTGAATCCTAAGAAGTTTGTGTTATATACTGATCATAAAGCTTTACAATAATTGGAAAGTCAACATAAATTGAGTCAGAGACATATGAAATGGGTTGATTATTTTCCAAATTTTAAATTTGTAATCAAGAATAAGAGTGGAGTTACTGACATAGTTGATGATGCATTGAGTAGAAGACATTCTTTCTTGATTGAAATGAAGGTTGAAGTTCTTGGTTTTAATGAAATGAAAGAGTTGTATGATGCTGATCCTAATTTTTTGAAGAGATGGAGGGAGTGTAGAACACCAAATCTAATAGATTACATAAGTAAGTATGATGATTATTTCATTCAAGAAGGTATGTTGTTCAAAGGTATTTAGTTGTGTATTCCAAGAAGTTCTTTATTAAGGAAAAGCATAGTGGTAGATTGGTTGGACATTTTGGAATTGACAAGACATTGAATTTGCTAAAAAAGAAGTATTATTGGCCACAAATGTATAAAGATGTTCAAAAATTTGTAAAGAGTTGTGGATTTTGTCAAGTTGCAAATGGAGTGAGTCAAAATACTAGCTTGTATACACCAATTACTATTCATGAGAAACCTTGGAGTGACATCAATATGGATTTTGTTCTTGGATTACTTAAGACAGTGAAGGGGTATGATTCCATATTTTTTGTAGTGGAATCTTTTTTAAGATGGCTCATTTCATACCATGTAAGAAGACATCAGATGCTGAGCATGTTGCTGAACTTTTCTTTAAAGAGATTACGAGATTGCATGGATTACCAAGAAGCATTATTTTAGATAGAAATAGTAAGTTTGTTGGTTATTTTTGGAGGACTTTGTGGAAGAAGATGGGTACTAAGTTGAAGTTTAGTTCTATAATTCATCCAAAAACAGATGGATAGAGAGAGGTTGTGAATAGAAGCTTGGGTAATTTTCTAAGATGTTTAGTTGGGAATAAGCAAAGTAATTCGGAGATGGTATTGGCACAAGTTGAGTTTGCATATAATAATTTTGTGAATAGGAGTATAGGGAAGACACCTTTTGAGATTGTTACTAGAATGTAGCCTAGACATATATCAGGTTTGAGGGATATTGCTAGTGAAGTAAAGAAAAGTGTTGTAGGAGAAGAATTTGTTAATTTTATGAAATGTTTACATAAGGAAGTGAAGTTAAGGATAGAACAAAGTAATAAAAAATATAAGGAGAATGTTAATTAGTCTAGAAGACATCATGATTTTCAACATTGTGATGAGGTGATGGTTTATCTAAAGAAAGAAAGATTTCCTTTTGGAACATAAAATAAGTTGAAGATGAAGAATTTTGGACCTTGTAAGATCTTGAAGAAGTTTGACAGTGGAAATGCTTATGAAATTGAGTTACCTAATGACATTGATATATCTCCTATATTCAATATTACTGAATTATACAAGTATCATGAGTTAGATGATGAAGTTATTTTATTAAAGGATTATCCTAAGAAGTAGATTTAAGAAGTTGAATAGATATTGGATCAGATAGTTGGTAAGAGCACAAGGGGAAATGGTTATTATGAATATCTAGTGAAGTGGAAGGATAGACCTATGGAAGATGCTTCATGGATTTCTCATTCTAAGTTGGATTTAGATCAAGTTGTGGCATCTCAATGATTCAAAAGAATAATTTCTTCCAACCTTGGTTGTCTGATGTAGGAGCATCTTGGGTTGCACTACTATCCTGCATGCTTTCAGTTTTTACCTTGCTACTAGAATTGTGTTTTTCTAGTTTCTAGGTGCCTATTTTAGACCATGTAACTAATTTTTTGCAATGAATGAGAATATGTGCATTTTATGGATTGAGGAGGGCCTAAAATAATATATTTGGTTAAATGCATAACTCCTAATTCCTCATAAGTTGGGAGATATGGCAATTCTCCTAGAGAACCAATTTTTGGTAGTTTTGTGTGACAATTTTTTGTGCTTCAGTTTTGGGATGGATGCATAGTTATCCTTTTTGAATTAGAATTTGCATCTTTAAGGGGTTGTAGAGGTCCTAAACTAATACCTTAGTTTAAATTACAAATTCTAATTCAATGAGGCTAGGATATATCACAAATTTTTTTAGATATTGATTTCTGAGTATTTAATTGCTATTGTAGGCCGACTTGTGGCTCTTCAAGTATTTAGTTTTAGTTTTTAGCATTCTGGGCTAACTTGTGGCTTAGATTAGTATAAGTATGGGTCTTTGGTAGAGTCTTAATAATAATTTATGGTAGATAATTTGGACAAAGGTTGATAGAATGAGGATGGAAATCCAAACTTGAAGCTAGACCTTGGATTTGAATGTATTTTGTATCTAGTCATAACCCAGAAGGTGTTATAGATGGGCATGTATGATGATATTTTCATGAATCAATAAAGAATATTGTTCTCACTCTCTATGGTGTTTTTCTCTTTTGTGTTTAATTTCCTTGTGTTAACTCTTGCACGGTGGCTTAGGTAGTTGAGTGTGCCACTTGGCCTTAGTCACTCCCAACCTCCTTGTGTCAAGACCTCTAACAAGGCCACTTCTAACAAGGTGATCTAAATACTTTAACAGGGTCATACCTATTAGTGTGTTTTTAAACCTTTAATAGGTTTGGCTCCTAATAGAGCTCACTTTAGAAGAGTGAAAAATAGTAACTAGTTGTAATTGGTGGTTTTTCCAAATTGAATTTCCACGTTAAATCCTGGTTTCACATGTGTTCATGTTATTTTCTTTATGTTTTTGTAACTAAGATAATTAAGGTTAATCACATTTAATATCATAAGATATTCATGTTTAGAGTTAATCAAGTAATAGTGTATATATTTAATATTAATGAAGTGTTTACCAAGTCACATTCATTCTTGGTATTAACCAAGTTATCGTGTTAATCTAGTGATTCAATGCTAACAAAGTTACAACAAAATTTTAGTTTCAAAAGAGTTTGATTTTGAATTTTATTGACATATTGAGGGATCTTGGATTTATTTTTTTATTAACTAATTCACCCCTCCCCTCTTAGTTACTCTTATATTTTCATCAATTCGTATCAAATTTTTTTTTCTCATTGAGAAGGTTTCAAGGACCTAAGCTAAAGATCAATATGTCTTATAGAAGGGAGATTCCTAATTTGAATAAAGATAACTTCAAGTCATGGTAGAAACTCATGAGACTACATTTGGAAACCACTGGAGACTCAGGCCTAAAGTACCTAGACACCAAGTATGTGGCACCTACTAGAACTATGACTACTGAAGAAATTACAGAAAGGAACAATCACAACATTATGATAATTGACATTGCCTCTACTCTTAATTATACTAAATTTGATGAAGTTAGTGATTGTGGTACTTCTTATGAGATTTGGATCTTGATGAAAGCTATCTATGGAGGAGATGACAATGTGAGGAGAGCAAAGGCAGAAAGTCTCAGATACTAATTTGATCAGATGAAGATGAAAGAAGATGAAAACATTGTAAGATAAAGTGAATGAATCAAAGCCAGTGTGTATGGAATCAGATCCTTGGGAGGAGAGATAGATCATGAGATAGTGGTAAGAAAGGTACTCATAACTCTTCTTCCTATTTATTCAATTAGAGTTTCATCAATTCAAGAGATGAGATTTAATCCCAAGAAAGATATAACTTTGCATGCACTACTGGGAAGGTTGACAACTTTTGAGCTAGATAACTATATTCCTAACTCAAGCATCATTGAGTTTGTATTTCAAGCCAAGCTATCACTCAAGAAGAAAGCTACAAAATCTAAAAGGCAATCAAATAGTTAATATGAAGATGCTTCTGAGGATGATCTTGAAGTCATTGAAGCAATACTTGCAAGAACATTTTCCATAGACAAGGAAATTACAAAGGAAAAATTGCTTTGATCTTCTTTTCTTGTGAAGAAGTTGGTCACATTGTTGCAAGGTGTCCAAAAAAAGAAGGAAAAGAAGAATAGAAGAATTAAAAATACAAAGAAAAGAAAGATTTGAAAAGCTACAAGGACAAAGGTAAGAAATCTTGCTAAATTGCTAAAGATTTTGATAGTAGTGAAGAAGATGAAATGCTTTACATTACTGTAAGGATGAATCAAATGATGAGAATGATAAGATGGCCCTCATTTCACATGTTAGTAAGAATGACACATGGATCATAGATAGTGGTTGTTCTCACCACATTACTGGTGATAAATCTAAATTTGAAATCTTGGTACACTATGTTGGTGGAAGTGTTTGATTTGGAAATGATGAAACATTTTATGTAAAAGGAAAATATTTTATTACACTGACCAATCATCTGAAATGTGATAATGTAAGGTAATCTATTCTACCTAGATCTAATTGAAAGTTCAAGTTTCCTAGCTCAAGTAGAAGAAAGTTGGTTATGACATAAAAAGTTTTTTCATATGATTTTTGATAACCTAGTCAACATAAGCAAGAAAAAAAGGGTTAGAGGTATTCGAAACTTGAAGAAACCTGATATGGGCATGTGGAAGAATTTTCAAATTGCTAATATGGGAAGGATATGTTTTGAAAGAAAAAATTATCATTTTGAAATTTTTTTGGAGTTGGCTCATACAGACCTTTGTGGACCTATTGGCAAAAAAAGCTACTATGGAGATACATACTTTATTCTATTTGTTGATGATTATTCTAGGATGATGATAGTTATGTACTTGAAGGATAAATCAAAAGCTTTTCAAAAGTTCAAGTCATATGTGGCTAGAGTGGAGAAAGGAAAAGGAAAGAAATTGAAATGTTTAAAATCATACAAAGGAGGAGAATTTATTTCCAATGAATTCAATGAATTATACAATGAAAGAGGAATCAAAAGACAACTGTCTACACCTAATATACTTCAAAAGAATGCCATAGATAAGAGAAGGAATAGATCAATCATGCACTATGCAATGACACTAATGACAAAGAAGATTGTTGCTATCAAATCCTGGAAGGAGGCAATCAACACTGCAATTCGTACCTTGAACTGAGTTCAACTTAAAAAAATATTAAGAGAAAACACCTTATGAATTATGGTATGGCTATAAACCTAATGTTTATTATTTCAAAGTTTTAAATGAGTCAAGAAAAGGAAAATTTTCATGTGAAAAGTGATGAAGGCATATTTATGGGATACTCCAACAAAGCAAAGCATATAAACAGCTGAATCTATCTACTAACAAAGTTATAGAAATTTTGCACATGTAAAGATTGAAGAGTTTGCATAAAAGTGTGAAGAACAAAGTAGTAAGGAACCTGAAAACTACATAAACTTTTTTTACTATGAACCTCATACTTTACCTAAAGTTCAAGCAAATGGTAGTCAAAAGTCTTCACCATCCAATTCCTTAAAATCTCTAGTTCAACGCAAGTTGTAGCCAATGTTGCTAGCATCAATGGTTATGATACTACACTGGGGGAATATCTTAAGAATTGTAGAGTATTGACATGATGCATTCATGACTATATATGTCATTAATGTCAATCTAGCATGGTTTCTGTAAATATTGGCTGAGTAGTAGACATAGATCTTAATGGTCTAGAAAATGGTTTGATTGTCTAGTGATGCAAAATTATGGACATTTTTGGTATGGTGTCTTAATGATATGGTTAAGTGTATGGAAGTTGAAACCGATTTATAGAGAGCAGTTCAGAGACAAAGTTGATATGTAATGAGAAGATGCACAATCAAGCATTGATAAAGGATATTCAGGTGGTAATGTCAGCAAGTGCACAAGACCTAGAATGTGAGTTGATAATACTATTATAATTATAATTAATTAATTATGTTATTATAATTAATTGGGAAAGCCTCAAGGCCAACTCAAGGAATTATTATGAAGATATGGTATAAAGGAAAGATCTTTTCCTTGTTTGGTATATAAAGTATATGTGTTGTGATTGTTGTATGAACTGTAAAGTGCAAAAAGGAGTAGAGTGTTTGATGGATATGTGTAAGAAATCCAAGGGATTGCTCGATATGATATTTTTGATCTAGTTACAAGATCAAAAGAAGTAAAAATTTGATTGAAAAGATAGAGAAAGAGGAAGGAACAATACAATACAATTCTATTATTCTGGAAGGAATAATACAAAGATCATTTGAAGAGTGGGTTCATTGGTCTTTCCCTAAAGCTATTAGTGCAGTGGGTCCATCTGTCTTCCACAACTCCTAATATAGTTGGAATCTCCTAATAGGGAATCTTATCTACTGAATGTATTCATAGACTCCTAATAGAGTCCATCCTCTAACAAGGAACATTTATAATAGTACATCATCTTGTGGATACCATCCCCACTAGTGTTTTCCCTCTGATCAAGGATTTCCCTAGTTAACATATCTAGTGTTATTGTATGAGAATCTTATTGTGGTTTTGGTTTATATTTCTCATATGGTTAAGTTTTTTAAAGGCTGATAATTGTGATAATACTTGGATAACTAATTCATTCCCCACCACACCCCCCCCACCCCCCAAAGTTATATCAGTGGACTATATATTCTAACAAGTGGTATCAGAGTTTCAGGTCCTTGAAGGATAATCTTAAGAACTTTGGTAGATCGATGGTGAATATTTTAGAAAGGATAGTCATAGATTTTATGGGGCTAACTATGATAGTTAGAAGGAGAAGATGAAGACTCATCTATTATGCATGGATCCAAGATACTAGATCTTGACAAAGAGTAAGAAAAAATTATTGAAGAAGAAAATCTAAAAGGATGTAGTGAAGATGAAAGAGATATATTCATGTGTAACATGGGAGAAAGAGAAGCTCTACTAATAGTTGTCAAGTAAATTCACTTGAAACATCTTATGAAACTTGGAAAGCATTAATCTACTTTTGAATGTGATAAAAATACAAAGAGAATGAAATTATAGAATTGGATATGTACATTTCAAGATACTAAAATGATGGAAGATGAATCTGTAAGAAGTTATTTTGGTAGAATAGCCAAAATTGTTGAAGGAATTCAATCTCATTGTGGAACCAAGGAAGTAGATGAAGTTATATGGAAGATCTTGATAAGTTTAAACCGCCATTTAAACAAGTAGCTCAAATGATTTAGCTAGTAATGCCCTGCACTACGGATTTCATTGAGGAAACATTGCTTGGAAGATTAGAATCTGTAGAAGTAAATCTAAGACAATCTAGAGATCTAGCAAGAGTCAAAATAGCCTTCGATGCCCTGAACATTTGACTTAATTTGACAAAGAGTACAAGCACATGTGGAGATTTGGTTGGTAGAAGTAGATCTGATGAAGACAAGAATATTGAGGAAGGAATAGCCCTTTTTGTGAGAAGAGAAAAAAATGATAAGAAAATATTTAAATTTTGGACTTGTGATGTAGTTGGTCATTATGCATCTAAATATCCTAAAGGAGAGAAAAGATATAAAGGAAAGTTTAATCCTAGAAGAGATAGAGATAGAAATTGTTTGTATGCAAATGATGGTGAAGAATATAATCAGAAAGGTCGAAGTGAAAGTGATGATGAATTGGGATTTGTGGCCATCAAGGAAGATGATCTTAATAGAGAAATTAGAGAAGAAAGAGCTCTAATATCCCAAGTGGAAAAGAAATCTGAATGGATAATTGATAGTGGTTGTTCACGTCACATGGATGGTGATATGAATATGTTTGTTAAGTTCAAGAATCATGATGGAGGTATTGTTAGAGTTGGTAGCAATGCAACCTATCATATAATAGGATTTGGATCCATTACTCTTGAAGGTAAAACTAACACTGATGATATTTATTTTTTTGATGGATTGAAGCATAACTTGTTGAGTGTTGGATAGTTGGTGGACAAGGGTTATTAGTTGCAGTTCACTAAGAAAAATTGCATTATCAAAGATAGAGATGGTAAGCTAATTGGAACTAGCACTAGGTCTAGAGGTAATGCATTTCTGTTGAATCCTACTAAAATGACATGTTAGATAGCTAAAGTGGATAGCAATTGGTTATGGAATAGAAGATTTTGTCACATACACTTTGATAATATTGTGAAAGTTAGAAGCACTTTTGCAGTCAGACACTTGCCTAAGATCACAAAGCCTACTAATGTTGTGTGCAAAGAATATATTTTCACTAAGAAGAAGAATGTGTTATTTCCTATCAAGAAGTTCACTACTATAGAGAAGATGGAGATCATTCACACTGATCTAAGTGGTCCCTCTAGAATAAGAGGATTCTATAGTGAAATGTATTTTATGATTTTTGTTGATGATTTCACTAGAATGATGTGGGTAGCATTTCTTAAAGAGAAATATGAAGCTTTTGATAAGTTTAACATATTTAAGAATAGAGTTGAGAATGAATTTGGTGTTAAGATAAAATTTTTGAGATCAAATAGAGGAAGAGAATTCACCTCTAGAGATTTTAACATATTTTATGAAAAGAATGGAATCAAAAGGCAACTATCTTCACCTAGAAAACCTAAGTAGAATGGGATTGTTGAAATAAGGAATAAGTTAGTAGCAAAAGAAAAAAGAGTGATGTTGTTTAAGAATGATGTTTCTAAGACATTTTGGAGAGAAGTAGTCAATATGACAGTATTTATTTTCACCTAGAACACCTAAGTAGAATGTGATTGTTGAAATAATGAATAAGTTAGTAGCAGAAGCAATGAGAGCAATGTTCTTTGAGAAGAAGGAAGAATTAGATCAGATTGTGAAGAATGTTACATTGGAGTTAATCCCTAGACCTACATACAAGAATGTGATAGGAACCAAATGGGTATTCAAAAATAAGATGAATGAGCAAGGCGAAGTTGTGAGAAATAAGAATAGACTTGTATGCATGGGATATTCACAGCAAGAAGGCATAGACTATGAAGAGACTTATGAACTTGTAGCCCAAATAGAAGCAATAAGGATGTTCCTAGCTTATGCACTAAATGATAAATTTAAGATTTATCAAATGGATGTTAAGCCAACCTTTCTAAATGGAGAACTTGAAGAAGAGGTATACATAGAGTATCCTAAAGATTTTCCTTTATCAACAAAAAAAGACATGGTATGTAGACTAAAGAAAGCTTTATATTCTTTGAAGTAGATACCTAGAACCTGGTATGCAAGGTTGGATAGTTATTTGGCAAAGCTTGGATTTGCTAAAGGTATGGCAAATAGTAACTTGTATTTGAAAGAAGTTGAAAATGGTTTGTTGATGAGATCATTTTTGGAGGTAATGATGAAGCAAGTTATAAGTTTACTAAAGAGATGAAAATGAGTTTGAAATGAGATAAAAGGAGAAATAAAATTTTTCCTAGGATTGTAGATTGTACAAAACAGTGATGATATTTTTAATTCACAAGCTAAGTACTTGAATGATTTTTTGAAAAGGTTTGGCTTTGAAAATTGTAATCCTATTGGTACACCTATGATAACTAGTCACAAGTTATCTAGCAAAGATGAAATGCCTATAGTAGAGTAGAAGAAGTACATATCTATGATTGGAGGATTGCAGTATGTGAATCACACCACACTAGACATGGTAAATGCAGTTGGAATTATAGCTAGATTTCATGTTGATCCTAAGGAATATCATTTTTCAATAGTGAAGAGAATATTCAAATATTTGAAAGGAACATCTAACTATGGAATTTGGTATGATATATCAAGTGATTTCACTCTATTAGGAAGGTAGTATGGATGACAGAAAGAGTGCCAGTATTGGGGCATTCTTTCTTGGAGGAAGATTGGTTTCTTGGTTAAGTAAGAAGCACGATTGTATTTTGTAGAGTACTACTGAGGTAGACTATGTTGTAGCAACAAATAACTATAATCAAGTTATGTGGATGAAGTAGATGTTGAAGGATATCAGAATTAAGTTTGAAGAGTGTATTATCATTTACTATGATAACACAAGTACAATGAGTATGTCTAAGAATCATGTATTACATTCTAAGACTAAGCATATATCTATTAAGTATCTACTAAGAGATAAACTAGTAGAAAAGGACATTAGATTGGAGTATGTGGGTACTAAAGATTAGATTGAAAATATCTTTATGAAGCCTTTGCCTAAAGATACATTTATGTACTTGAGAGGTATTCTTGGGGTTATGCCCCTACCTAATCCTCTTTAGATGACATAGAGAGTGCATCAATCTAGTGGTATAGAGCACTATTGTTAAACTAGATTGAATGTTGATGCTTCCTAAAGGGGGTAGTATCTATTGAGTACTGAGTCATTGAGGAATCTTGGAATTTGGTTTTATGGTATTGACTAGTGTCTTTGGACACTTGATCTGGTTGAAGACTTGGTGCAGCATATTAGCAATTGGTATTTATCAATTGGTATGAAGTAACATTGAGATTGAGGTCTTTGACATTGATGTCAATGGGGGAGAATATGCATGAAAAAAATCCTCCTGAGGCATGAGGGAGTTGCATGAAAGAAAAACATCTCCTAAGTATGGGGGAGAGAATATGCATGAAGGAGAGGCATAACTTTAGAGAGATTTAGAAAGATTCATGAAAGGAAGCAATAATATGCATCTAATGTATTGTGAATTGTTTAGTCTAAAATGAAAATTTTATGTCTAAGAAGTAGGAGTATGCACCTATTTATTATTTTGTGGTGACCAATTAAGGAAGTACTATACACACTTCATAAATTCTTTGGGGTTCATCAATTGGTTATTATTTGCCAATTGGCTATTATTTATTTTCCAATTTATGGCTGACATGTTGTAACTAATTTTAACCCTAAAGTGGAAAAAATACTTGTACAGAAGGGCTTAGAGTTAGGGATTTTCATAAGGTGTGATGTGAAAATTTCTTCTTGCAATAGTATTGAGCTATAAGGGATTATAGATTATAATTAGGTTGTAATCACTAGATCTTAATAATATGAAACTTGTTGTTTTTTGGGCATAGCCTAGGGATTAGGTGAACCACATTAAGTCTTTGTGTCTTGTGTTTTCTTCTATGCAATCTATTATTTTCTTTTACTAGTTATATTTGCATGTAATTTTTATTTTTGTTTCTGGCTTTATCCTAACAAGTGGTATCAGAGTGAGGTTATTTTTTAGTTAACCTTTGCAAGAAATTATCATATTGAGTGAGAGTGATGGAAAATGAGGGCAAGTTGAGGGTTGATAAGTTTAATGGGTAAAATGAAAATGGAGGACTATCTTTATTAAAAGGATTTATGGAAGTCATTAGAAGGAAAAACTAAGAATTAAGAAACTATGACAAATGAGGATTGAGAGATTTTAGATAGAAAGGTACATGGAAGCATTTGATTATGCATGGAATCATCGATGACATTCAACATTATAAAAGATAAGATGATGGAAGAGTTGATGGAAACCCTAGCAAAATTGTATGAAGAGCCCTCCACTTCAAATAAGGTATTTCTCATGAAGCATTTATTTAATATGAAAATGGTAGAAGGTGGATCTGTTGTAGATCATTTAAAAGAGTTTATTACTATTACTAGTCAATTATCTTTTGTGGGTATTAATTTTGATGAAGAAATTAGGGCTTTCTTTATTTTGTGTTCTTTTCCTGAAAGTTGGAATGACTTGGTATTGGATGTGAGTAATTTTGTATCTAGATCTAATATGCTAAAACATGATGATATGATTGATGTTATTTTGAGTGAGGAAACTCATAGGAAACCTTAGGTAGATCTACATCAGGAAGTGCTTTGAATGCACAAATCAAAGGAAGAATGACTGAGAGAGGAAATAATTCTTGAAATTAAGGGAAATCAAGAAGAAAGTCAAAGGGGAAAAAGTATCAATCAAGAGGACCAAATGACAACTAGTACAATGGGAAACTAGGGCATAAGAAGAAAGATTGTTGGACTCCAAAGGAAAATGAAGGAGATAAATTGGAAAGGAACAAGGAGGCAAATGTGGTAAGTAACAAATTCAAAGAGGATTCTTTTCTTTTGTCTTTAGAAAGTATTGATGATTCATGAGTTTTAGATTATGGTGTTCATTTTATGCTACACCTCATAGAGATTATTTCATTGATTATGTCCAAGGGGGTTCTGGGCTTATTTATTTGGAGGATAATGAACCCTGTCAGATTGTTGGAAAGGGAAAAGTTAAGATTAACTTGCAGAATTGGAATTATTGGCTACTACATGAGGTAAGACATGTTCCAAGGTTGAGTAGGAATTTAATTTTAGTAGGAAAACTCGGTGATGAGGGTTGTGTAGTTACTCTTAATGATAAAAAATTGAAGGTTTCAAATGGTGTGAAAGTAGGCACCTTATATCTTTTTATAGGTCATACTATTCCTTCTATTTTGATTGTTTTACAGAAAAATGAATGTTTGGGAACAGTTGCTATAGTTGAGCAAGGAGAACAAATAGATGATGTAGATTCTAATACAATGATGTGGCACAAAAAACTTGGAAACATGAGTGAGAAAGGTATGAAATTATTTCATTCAAAAAAAAAATTATTAGGTCTAAAATGTGTTAATATGGATTCCTATGAAAGTTATGTGTATGGAAAACAAAAGAGAGTGAGTTTTGTGAAGATTGGGAAGGAAAACAAAAATGAGAGATTAGAGCTTGTGCATATAGATGTATGGGGACTAGCTTAGGTATCTTCCCTTGGTGGCTCTCATTATTATGTTAAATTTATTGATGATGTAACTAGAAAAGTATGGGTTTATTTCCTTAGATATAAATTTAATGTATTTCAAACTTTTAAGAAATGAAAATTCTTGGTTCAAAATGAGACAAGTAAAAAATTAAAATGTCTTAGATCTAATAATGATGGCGAGTATTACAATCATGAATTTGAAGAGTATTGCTCCAATAATGGTCTTCATAGATAAAAAACTATTCCTAGGGCTCCATAGGAAAATGGAGTGGTTGAACTTGCATGTTGGGTTGCCCTTAGATATGTGGGTAGAGGTTGTCCATACTGCTATATATTTTATTAATAGAGGTCCCTCTACTCCTCTTAGTTGTGTTATTCTAGAGGAAGCATGGACTGGTAAGAAGGTGAGTATTCTTTTCTCAAAACTTTCAACTGTGAAGCATTTGCTCATATAGATTCTGAAAATAGAACCAAGTTGGAAGCTAAGTCAAAGAAATGTGTATTTATTGGATATGGAATTGATGAATTTGGTTACAGGCTTTGGGATTTTGAAAATTGTAAAATTGTAAGAAGCAGGGATGCCATATTCAATGAGAAAGTGTTGTACAAAGATCTATTGCAGCAACATGAGAAGAAAGAAGAAGATTATATAGTACTAGATGATACTCCAAAAGATGATGTTCCAACAATTCCTCATGATGTTCAACAACTGCAATAGAAAATACCACACACACTAGTGAATGTTAGATAGTCAACAATGACAAGTAGACCTCCAAAAAGATTTTCTCCTTCTTTGTATTCTATTTTACTTATTGATGCTGGTGAACTAGAATGTTATGATGAAGTTGTGTAGGTGGATACTAAGATTTAGTGGGAGTCTGCAATGAAAGATGAAATAAAATCTTTGTTGAAAAATAAGACTTGGGATTTGTGCAAGTTGTTCATAGGTAAATGGGCTTTATAGAATAAATGGGTTTATAGATAAAAAGAAGAGGATGGAGGTAAGAAAATATTTAAATCCATGTTAGTGGTAAAAGGATTTGAACATAAAAAAGGCATTGATTTTGATGAGATATTCTCTCCTATTAAGATGACTTCTATCTATATTGTTTTAAGTATTGTTGCTACTAAAGATTTTCATTTGGAGTAGCTTGATGTTAAAACAACCTTTCTTCATTTTGATTTGGATGAAGACATATATATGGCATATCCATAGGGATTTGTGGTCAATGATAAGGAGAATTGAGTCTGTAGATTGAAGAAAAATTTATCACTTGAAGAAAGCACCTCAATAATGGTATCTAAAATTTGATAGTTTTATGCATGAGCATGGATATAGTAGGTGTCATTCAGATCATTGTGTTTATTTTAAGAGGTTGGATGATGATAGTTATATTATTTTATGTTTATATGTTAATGATATTCTTGTAGTTGGGTCTAACATGGATCATATTAAGGAGTTCCAATGCCAGTTAGCACAAGAATTTTCTATGAAGGATTTGGGGGCAACAAACCAAATCCTTGGTATGAAGATTTGCATACATAGGAAGAATAAGAAATTGGCATTATTTCAAGCTAATTCTATTGCAAAGGTGTTGCAACATTTCTCTATGGAGAATGTTAAAGTTGTCAACACACCTTTACCTAGTCATTTGAAGTTGACTAAGGAGATGTGTCCCAAGACACAAGAAGAAGAGGATAAGATGTTCACGGTACCTTATGCTTCAACTATAATAAGCTTGATGTATTTTATGGTATGTACAAGGCCAGATATTGCACATGCAGTGGGAGTCCCTAGCAAGTATATGAGTCATCTAGAAATTGAGCATTGGAATGCAGTTAAATGGATTCTCAAATATTTGAGAGGAACATCAATTAAGTATTTACACTTTGGGGGCTCTATCACTAATTTATAGGGCTATGTTGACTTAGATTTGGTAGGGGATATTGATACTAGGTGGAGTACTATAGGTAATGTATTTAGTGTTGGTTGGGCAACAGTGAGCTGGGTTTCTAAATTATAGAAGGTTATTACTTTATCCACTATAGAGGTAGAGTATGTTGCTACTACAGAGGCAACCAAGGAGATGATATGGCTTTAGTTCTTCATGGAAGAATTGGAACACCCACAGAGGGATAATTATTTTTTTACAGATAGCCAAAGTGATTTTCATCTTACAAAGAATTTAGCTCTATAATCAAAGAGAAAACACATATCATTGTGGTACCATTTCATTCAGTCAATTTTGGATGATGGACAATTAAAGCTGGACAAGATACATGCAGATGAAATCTAGCAGATATGTTTACAAAAGTAGTAACAAGGGAGAAGTTGAACTCCTCTTCAGCTTTGATTAGTCTTCTAGACTAAATAAGAATAAACGAATAGCAGATTCTACGGTGGTATGATCTAGTGGGAGTGTCATGGAGTAGCAACATAGCTATAGGATTAGTCTCCAAGTGGGAGACAGGGTAAACTTAAAAAAAACCCCTCTAGAAAAAGATATAAAATATTGGCAAATCTTTAATTATTTTGAAAAATCAAATTATTTTTATCGACAAATCTCTCAATTTTTTAATTTTATATATTATTTACATTGGTGATTATTTTGAAATCATAATTTTTCAGTAGAAAATGTTGTCGAAACTCATTAATAATAGGAAGTTCACTAATCATCAGGAATATTACAAATCAAAATTGAACATGTTTTATGTCATGGAAACTATGAGGCTAATTGCATTATATTTTAAATCAATAGTGAAAACTAAATATTTGTTATATATCCCTAAAATAACTAATAATTATGATAATTATTAGTAAATTAATTTTAATTTCTCCAATAATATATAATATTTAGGTGAATCAAATCTAATCATGTATTGAATATTTTGACGAATCTTTGAGTTTAATTTTTTAATAAAATAAATTATTAAGTGATTTTAAATATTTTAGAACTAAATTTAATAAAAATGTGGGAATTTAGGTTACATTAAATCTTAAATTATTAGCCAAATTACTAGCAATTTTTTTTCTAAAATTAGTCAATTTATGAATATTAGCCACTAAAAAATACCTTGGTGGGAGATTATTGTTTAATGTGGAGTCTGATCAGTTCCTAAGTGGGAGATTGTTAGTTTGATTGTGTCTAGTGACATATAGTTACAGACATGTTCAATATAGTGTCTTGATGATGTGGTTAAGTGTGTAGACTCTGAGTCAAAAATGTACAAAATTTGTACATTATTTACAGAGAGTAGTTCAAAGAGAAAGTATTAGGAAAGTGGTTCCTAATGTTTGTTTTCTATCTTACATCTAAGATACAATGAGAGAAGATACATTATCAGGTAGTGATAGAGGATAGTCAGGCAGTGATGTCAACAAGTGCATAAGCCCTAGTATTGCACATGTGAAGTTTTTTATAGACTGTGAGTCAACAGTACTATTGTAATTATAATTAATTAATTATATTATTATAATTAATTGGGAAAGCCTCAAGGTTGACTCAAGGAATTATTATGAAGATATGGTATGAAGGAAAGATTTTTTTCTTTTTTGGTATATGAAGTATGTGTGGTGTGATCATTCTATGAAGTGTAAAGTATGAAAAGGAGCATAGTTCTTACTGAATCTATGTAAGAGATACAAGGGATTATTACATATGAGATTTGTGATC
This sequence comes from Cupressus sempervirens, assembly GCA_028749045.1. Classification (NCBI taxonomy): domain Eukaryota; kingdom Viridiplantae; phylum Streptophyta; class Pinopsida; order Cupressales; family Cupressaceae; genus Cupressus; species Cupressus sempervirens. The sequence goes on along the minus strand of CM053789.1, from coordinate 508,279,814 downwards.
TAGTTACAATATTAGATGGAGTAGAAGTCTGGTTGAAAGTATAGATAAAGAGAAAGGAATAGTATAGTATAATTATATTATTCAGCAAGGAATAATATAGAGATCATTTAGGCAGTGGGTTTATTGATCTTGCCCTGATGTCATTTGGATGGTGGGTCTATTTGTCTTCCACAACTCCTAACATGGTTGGAATCTCCTACCAAGGATTCAAAGTCTACTACTAGAGACTCATATGTACTAAATGTATTAATAAACTCCTAACAAGGTCCATTCTCTAACAAGGAACATTTACATTAGTAAATCATCCTGTGGGTACCATCCCAATTGAAGTTTTCCCTCTAATAAAGGGTTTCCCTAGTTAACATATCTAGGTTTATTGTATATGAGTATCTCATTGTGGTTTCTATTTATATTACTCATATGGTTAAGTTTTTTTGATTAGATAAAAGAAAGTTTGAAGGGGACCTTAAACCCTAAACAAAAAAGAAACAAAGTCAAGAGACAGTTTTATAGGGACTAGCAACCAAGAATATCATAGTAAAATTCAAAGACTAGTTTTACAAGGACTAGTAACTGAGTCAATCCAGTTTTATAGGGGCTAGCAACCAATATAAGGCAAAAAAAAGGGACCAAAAGTCTAGATAAAACCTAGAAAAAAATTAGATTAGTTCTTTAATAGCACCAAAAATAGGTGTGCCTAAAATAACAACCTCTTTGAGAGAGTGTTGAATATTCTTTGTTGGAAGCTAGAGGTCAACTTTCTTAGTGCTTTGTCTATTTCTTCTACTTGTACCACCGACCGACAATGGAGAATGACCAGTCTAGTTAGCCTCATCCAGAGAAACTTTTCCAATAGAATCTTTAGCAGCTACGATGGATAAGGTAACACCCAACATACCAATCTCATTATCCTTAATCAATTTTTTAATGAAGGCTTCATAAGCTTGAAGATTTATTGGGATGTCGCTAACCAGACATTCCAACTACCTTTGCTTCTTCCTATCTTCATCTAGCTTTTCCTGTAAAAATGGGTACTTCTCCTACAAGGAAGAAACATATAATTGAGGCTTTTTAATTTCATTATACATCCAGTTGTCCATCACCATCCCAATATTATCTCTATCTTTGGCTTTATTTAGAAATTATAGAACAATAACTTTACCCTCAAAATTATCATTCTTAGGATTTGTTTTCCTTCTTTTCCTTAAAGTCCTAGTTTTGGGAATTGGGCTCATCGTTTGTACCAAGATTCATATCTTCATGATCACATTTGGCTAGAGAAGCATTCACTAACACTAGATCAAGGGAAAGGGTAGCATATGGTTAGGTTTTTTTAAGGTTGACAATTGTGATAATAGTTGGATAACTGATTCACCCCCCCTCTTAGTTATATTAGTGGACTATATATTCTAATAAGTGCAGTCTAAGTCATAGTTTGAAGTACCCAAATCACAATGAGAAGGACCCTAGTTTTAGCTAGTGGAAACTAAGTCATAGTCTGAAGGACCCAAGTCATAGATAGTGGGACCTAAGCTTGATTTAGAAGATCACTTTGAGCATGGTGAACCAAGTCATTCAAGTCCAAAATCCAAGAAGAAGATACCTATGCTTGCTAGATTTGTTAGAAGGTATTATGTAACAAAGAAAATCATTGGAGATTGGTCAAAAGGCACAATGATAAGGAATAAATTAAAAGGTACATGTTTTCTTACTAAATTTGAACCTAGAATTATAAAAGATGCATTAGAAAATGAAAGCAAGATTGAAGAAATGAATAAAGAGATTGATTAGATTGAAAGGAACAAAACTTGGACTTCTTTTCCTAGACCTAATGATAAGAGTGTAATTTTTTTTTCTTTTAAAGGGTATTCAAAAATAAGTTGAATGAAAATGGAGAAGTTTCAAGAAACAAGGAAAGGTTAGTTTGCAAGAGTTATGCACAAGAGGAAGGTATTCCTTATGAATAATTTTTTTCTCAAATTTCTAGACTAGAAGGTGTTAGAATACTTCTTTCATATTTTTCACATTAAGGATTTAAAGTATATCAAATGGATGTGAAATCAACATTCTTGAATGGAATCTTAGAAGAGGAAGTCTACATTGAGTAGCTAAAGGGTTTCATTGATCCTAAAAAAAGGGACATGGTTTGTAGATTATGCAAAGCTTTGTATGGTCTCAAAAAAGCCCGTGGAGCTTGGTATGAAAGGTAACATAATTATCTCATTAAGATTGTTTTTCAAAGAAATAATGATAACAACAACCTATATATCAAAGAAGGATGAAATAAGAAGATTGTGTTTGTGGAAATTTTTGCGATGATACATTATTTACTAGAAATGATGATTTGTTCAAATTTTTTTTGATGAAATGAGTAAGGAATTTGAAATCTCAATGTTTAGAGAGATCAAATTCTTTGTTTGCTTGTAAATTCACTAGAACAAGGATGGTATCTGCATTACTTAATCAAATTACATCAAGGAGATACTAAAGAAATTTGGAATGGAGGATTTGAGACCAACTCGAATACTTATTTCTATGATAAATAAATTTTCCAAAAATGATGATTCCAAAGATGTAGATCAGGCTACATATAGATCAATGATTGGAAAACTTTAATATGGAGTGTGCACAAGACTTTCTACTAATCCAAAAGAAAATCATATGATGACAATAAAAAGAATCATGAGGTATCTAGAGGGTATTGAAGATTATCATTTGTGCTATAAGAAATAAGGAAACTTTGAATTGAAAGCATTCAGTGATGTTCATTAGGTAGGAAGTACTGATGATAGAAAGAGCACTAGTGGTAGAGCATTCTTTCTTGCAAAAAAGACTAGTATCTTGGACAAGCAAGAAGAAAAATCATATCTCCCAGTCTATAGTAGAAGAAAAATATATTGTAGCAATAGTCAATTGTTCAAACATTGTTTGGTTCAAACAATCATTGATAGGTATGAAATCAAGGATTTAGTAATTTTTTTTCTATGATAACACTAGTGCAGTTAACATTTCCAAGAATCTAGTGATGCATATCAAGACCAAGCACATTGCAGTAAAGTATTATTTTCTGAGAGAATTGGTGCAAGAGAAGGAGGTAAGATTGGAATATGGTTCATACAAAAGAATAAATTATAGACATATTCACCAAGCCATTACCTAAGAATGCATTTTTGTATCTAAGAGGTAATCTAGGGGTCATTCCCCTATCTAAAGCTCACTAAACAATGTTCAGTGATGCATCAACTGAGCATTTTGACTTGATTAGTCAAGTTGATGTAGTATTGAAAAGAGTAGATTGCATATGAATCAATACATCAGGTGCATGGAAACTACATTGATTGTTGTTTTTGGCATAAGATATCAAAGAGGAGAATTATTTATCAATGTCAAGAAATTTTGTGATTATTTATGCTTTTGGCATGATTTGTCAAAAAGGGAGAGTTTTTTGTCAAGTTAGATGAAGAGTAAAGAAGGAGAATTTGCTAATAGAGGAAGAAACTACTATCACAGTAATCAGAGAATCATTCTAGAGGGAGAGATTGATGTTAGAGGGATTTCACACTATTGGATGGAGTTCTCATAGATGAGAATTAGAATGAAACTAGGGATATTATCCTAACTTTTATTTTTCTCTAAAATTTCATTGTTTGTCGGGCATTCCAAAGATAATAAAGTTTAGAGTTAGTGTCTACTAAGCTCACTCAAGCATCAAATGGAGTTTCCAGGAAGATATTTTAGACCAGTTTCACTTAGGCATCAAAGGGATCTTGTAAGAAGCCAATTTCTACCTAGTTCACTCAAGCACCAAAGAGAAGTTGGCATGGAACAAGTGTTAATTGAGCTCACTTGGTTACCAAAGGGAATTTAGTTTAGGATGTAGTGTTGACCAAGTTCACTCAGTTACCAAAGGAAGTATGAAGAAAGTCTTTTCTAAGTTAGTATTGACTGAGTTGGGTCGGCTAATGAAGGATTTTCTTGAGTCAGCTTATTTAGTTTAATAAATTTATTTGTTAATTCTATCTGACTTAAGAGATGAATATTGACTATTTGAAAGTGTATTCAAGTCAACTTGACAAGGTAAGTGATATAAGTATAAGGTGAAGTTAAGGATTGAATGAGAGAACCATGGGATTGAAAAGATAAATCAAGGAAGAAAATTGGAGGGATATTAGAGTACCCTAATTTGACTGAGCTATGAAGTTTATTTTGATCAGGGAGGATCAAGTAGTCAAGATAAAATAGAGATATGAAATCAACAAGTTAGTTGCATCATTAGTTAGTTCAAGTCATTATTACTCTCTAATAATTTTAGTAGTAAATCAAATTTCTTAACTAAGTTAGGTTAACAACTATTTTTCAAATCCTCTAGTAAGGTAGCATTTCTAGATTGAAGTGTTTAAAGACCTCTAACAAGGCCACTCCAAACAGGGTGATCTAAATCCTTTATTAGGGTCACACCTAACAATGTGCTTTATAACCTTTAATAAGGTTGTATCCTAACATGGTTCACTTTAGAAGTGATGGGGACACAACCCAAGAATGGAATGGACACAACAAGAAAGGGAAAAATTTTATTAACTATGAAAATATGCTAGTACACTTAGTGCAGAGAAAGAAACATGCCCTAAGGCTTTACAATAGTATAAATCTGGAGATAATTTCTTCTCCCAACACCTCCTCTCAAACTCCACTCTGAACTGCCTTTTACAATGCTAGAAATGTCCTTAAATAGACCTCAAAGGATTAAGGATTAGGAATACATTCTAGAAAGTGCTATTTGGCATCCATCGACCAAATAGAAGACTCTAGAAGTCACATTAGAAGTCCGCACAAAATTAGAAGAATCCAGAAATGGTAACCGAACTTTCGGGAAGCATAACTTTTGAATCATAGCTTCGATTGACGAACCGTTTACATTTCTAGAAAGCTCTCAAAGTGCTCTATAGTCTTATGGAAAGATTCATTCATCCCCCATTTTTTGGCCCTATTCGAGGTCATTTAATGCCCCTAACCTAAATTTGAAACATTCTTAGGAGGTCTCCAAAAATTGAAAAACTGCAATAACTTTAAAATCGTGGGCCTTTTGACCTGATTCTTTTTCTAGAATGCTCTAAATTATAATTACATTCATCCGACCAATTTACACCATCTAATTCACCAAAATTATGGCTCAATTACATACTCCTATTTTTTTGGCATTTACATGTATCCCAAGGTGCTCAAATACTCTATCCTAGAACACTAATAGTGGAACTATGAGAGTTGGAACCTTATTTGACCCAAATGGGTATCTAGAAATGAAAACACATGAAATAGATACTAAGTCTAAGTAGATTTTTTGGGTGACACAGGATTGCCCTTATACCTCTGGATGCTCCTGCATCAGACACCTAGGGTAGATTGAAAAGTGACCCTCTCACTTTATGAATGGTAGAGGAAATCCCAAATGGGAAACCTGAGCTGTTGATATCCAAGTTGAGTCCTCTATTGGCCATCCTTTCCACTTGACCAGATACTCTTCATACTACCTATTTTTGGTACTCCTACCCACACAACTATCCAAAATCTCCTCTATTTCCTCCTTCTTAGAAGTAGGAATTGGACATGCCTCTAACATGAACTCCTCATCTACACCATCATCTCTGTTAAGTCTGCAATATTGAAAATAGGAGAAATGTGAATTCCATCTCGCAACTCTACTTCATATGCATTTCCTGAGTCATGTTTCTTCAAAAATTTTCAAGGGCCAAATTTATTCATCTTTAGCTTGTTGTAAGTACTGGCTGGAAATCTTTCCTTTCTTAAGTGTACCATCACTAGATCCCCTACTTGGAACTCCTTATGTCTTCTCCTTTGATCAGCCCTAGCTTTATAATGTTGGTTCATCTTGGTAATGTGAGCCTGGACCTCCTCATGTAGATGCTTGATATGTTCAGCAAATTATTTAGCTTTAGCACTTGTCCTCTCCCCTTGCTCTATCTTCCTCAATCATAGTGCAGTCCTTGGACTACTTCCATATACAATTTGGAATGGTGATCTACCAGTACTCTTGTTTATAGAGTTATTGTAAGAAAACTCTACTTGTGCTAGAATCAAATCCCACCCCTTGGGGTTATCCCCAACTAAACATTTCAACAAATTGCCCAGACTTCTGTTTACCACTTCTATTTGGCCGTCAGTCTGTGGGTGATGTGTGGAATTGAATTTCAAGTCTGTTCTCAACTTCTTCCACAATGTTCTCTAGAAATACCCCACAAATTTAGTATCTCTATTAGAAACTATACTCCTTGGGAGACCATGTAGTCTTACCACCTCTCTGAAAAACAAGTTTGGAATATGGATATCATCATGAGTTTTGTCGCATGGAATGAAATGTGCCATTTTGGAGAACCTATCAACCACCACAAATACTGAGTCATTACCCCTTTGTTTCCTCAACAACCCAAGAAAAAAATCTATACTTATGTCCTCCCATGGCTTTGATGGAAAATGCAATGGCTGATATAGTCCATTATTGTGACTAAATCCCTTGGCCACTTGACAAATCTGGGAATTCTGTACAAACTTCTTCACATCTAGTGACATTTGAGGCAAAAATAATGTTCTTTGATAATGGCAATGGTCTTATCTCTACCAAAATTTCCTACCATCCCTCCACTATGTTTCTCCTTAATCAGATTTTCCCTCATGGAACTCCTTGGAATGCACAATTGACTGCCCTTGAACAACATACCATCTTGAATCAAATAGTCTAGCCACTTGGTTCTATCTACAGCAACAGACTCTTTACAAGCTTTCCATGCTTCAACAAAATCAAGATCCTTAGGGTACAAATTCTTGAGTTCAGCAAACCCAACTACTTCAACCTACATTACTGTAAGCAACAAATGTGTCCTACTTAATGCATCTGCAGCCTTGTTAGATTTTTCAATTTTATGCTTCAACACAAATATATAACTCTGCAAGCACTCTACCCACTTCATATGCCTCTAATTCAATTTACCTTGGCTATTTATGTACTGTAATGCTTGATGATCAATATACAAAACAAATTCCTTTGGCAATAAATAATGCCTCCATTTCTTTAAGGCCTGAACTATTGCATAGAACTCTTGATCATTCAATTTTTCTCTAAAATATGCAATAGGCTTACCTTCTTGACTTAATACAGCCCCAATAGTGCTGCCACTAGCATCACAATCCACTTGGAACACCTTTCTAAAATCTGGGAGTGCCAACACAGGTTGTTTTGTTACCTTCTTCTTTAGCATTTCAAAACTTCTTTCAGCTGTCGCAGTCCATTTGAACTCTTTTCTATCCCCTCTTATTGTGTCAATCAAGGGTGCACATATGCCACTGAAATTCTTAATGAACTTCCTATAAGAACTAACCATACCATGAAATGATCTTACCTCAGTAGCAGACCTTGGAGTAGGCCATTCCAAGATGGCTTTTACCTTCTCTGGATCCATTTTGAGACCTTTAGGTGATATAACAAACCCCAAGTAGACTAATTCCTTTTTAGCAAAGGTACACTTCTTTAGATTAATTAACAATTTCTCTTCCCTCAACCTTTCAAGGACACTACGAATATTCAATAAATGTTCTTCCAAAGTCTTGCAAAAAATTAAAATATCATCCAAATAGACAATAACAAATTTTTCCAAGAACTTCATAAGTACCTCATTCATAAGCCACATGAAGGTGTTTGGGGTGTTCGTCAATCCAAAGGGCATGACTAACCACTCATAAAGACCCTCCTTGGTCTTGAAGGCTATTTTCCACTCATCTCCTTCTCGTATCCATATTTGATGATAGCCACTCTTGAGATCTATCTTTGTCAGGTACTGAGCTCCACTCAAGCAGTCCATAAGATCATCCATTCTTGGCAAAGGAAACTGATACTTGATGGTTATCCTATTTATAGCTCAAGAGTCTGTACACATCCTCCACTCTCCATCCTTCTTTGGTGCCAGTACTGTAGGTACTGCACATGGACTCAGGCTCTCCCGAATCAAGCCCTTCCTCAATAGCTCCTGAACCTGTCTATTTAGCTCCTCAGTTTCAGTAGGAGTCATCCTGTGAGTAGCCTTGTTAGGTAAACTAGCTCCTAGGATTAAATCTATCTGATGACTAATTTTCCTTACCGGTGGCAATCCTTTTGGAATATTATCAGAGATGATATCTCCAAACTCACCTAGTAAATCTAAAACTTCAAGTGGTATTTCACTACTACCTTCTTTATCTTTCTTAGGAATCAAAGCATAGCATATACGCTGATGTTTCATGCCATCTAAAAACTTCCTTCCATCAACAAGAAAAATCCTATCACTGCTACATACCTTTTCACCTTTCTTTTTCATAGGCTTCAGTTTGTGGCAAACTCCATCCTTTGTTAGAGAGAATGTGTTTTCATGACCATCATGTACTGCATGCCTATCAAACTGCCACGGTCTACCCAACAATAGATGGCAAACATCCATTGGAATAACATCATAGAGAACTTCATCATGGTAACTCCCAATTTTGAACTTCACTAAACATTGATCACTTACCAGGACCTTATGATCATATTTCACCCAAGCAATCTGATAGGGCTAGGGGTGTTTCTCCCTCTTGAGCTTCAGCTTAGAGACCATCTCCTCTGATACTAAGTTATCAGTGCTACCACCATCAATGATCACATCACAACATTTATCCTCACACTTGCACTTGGTACAGAATAAACTCCTCCTTTGTCCTAGTTCAATCTCACCACTTAGTAGAACCCTTTCATTTACTAAAGTCTCTCCTCTTTTTGCATCCTCTAAATGTGATGATTGTTCATCCTCATCCACATGAGCAACCCTAGCTTGACCCTCAGCTCTCCTGTTTGTCCTTCCTTGTCATTGAGGGCATTAAAAGGCATAATGACCTTCTTCATTACAATGGAAATAGGTACCACGGAAGCCTCCTCTTCCTTTTCCACATCCTCTACCTCTTCCTCTTTGATTTCCAAAGTATTGATCATGGGGGCATTTGAAACCCTCATTCCTCTGGTTCTTGCTAGTACCCACATCTTCATTTTTCTTTTGGGTTTCATTTCAGCCTCCAGATAACCTACCACTACCCCTTCCTCCTTGACCACACCCTCTTCGTCTCCCTTCAAACCTTTTATTTAGCTTCTCTTCAACTCGTAGGGCAAACTGGTATGCCTCTTCAACACTGGTCATTCTTACCAAACTTAATTCCTCCTGGATGCTAGGTCACAACCCACTGATACAACAAGCAAACTTCTCCTTATTTTCTTTTGCATGCCCCACTCTAATCAGAAGTTGATAAAACTCCTCTGTATATTCCTAGACTGATTTTCCTACTTGCTTTAACCCATGGATCTTGTTAAACAAATCAAGCTCGTAGTCAATAGGAATGAACTATTTCTTTAGTTTCTCCACCATGTAATCCCAACTTGTGATCTTATCCTTTCCTCTTCTATTTATTTCTAATTGAACCTCTTGCCACTAGATTTTGGTATGTCCTTTTAGTTTGGGCTTTGCAAACTTAACCCTATCTAGATCCCTGATATCCTCATACTCAAAGTACTCTTCTAGTTCATTGATCTAGTCGATCAATTCATTTGGTTTTAGATTTCCTAAAAATACACCCACATAAATTGTAGGTCTTTTCCCAAACTTAGTAATGGCCCTAAAAAGTCTCTCCTCTACCTGATTCAAAACTTCCCCATCAACTTCCCCTTCTGGTCCAATTTCTTCTTCTTCATTGTCATCCTCACTTTTGTCACTTGCACTAACATTTGTTCTTCTATGGAACTCCTCTTGCAATGCTTCTACTTGCCTTTGGAGGGCTCTAACCTCCTTAGGATTAAAAGCTTCAACCCTTCCACCATGCTCTCTTCATGGAGGCATCTTCTTAATTCAAACCCACAACCACACAGTCTTGGTGCAAACTACCTCATTGTCGATGCTTTGTCTACACACTCAGGAAAACTTGCTCTGATACCACTTGATGGGGACACAACCCAAGCACATAATGGACACAATAGGAAAGGGAAAAAATTTATTAATTGCAAAAATATGCTAGTACACTTAGTCCAGAGAATCAGACTCCAAAACATGCCCTAAGGGTTTACAATAGTATAAATTTGGAGATAATTTCTTCTCCCAGTACCTCTCAAACTCCACTCCGAACTGCCTTTTACAATGCCAAAAATGTCCTTAAATAGACCCCAAAGGGTTAAGGATTAGGAATACATTCTAGAAAGTGCTAGTTGGCATCCATCGACCAAATAGAAGGCTCCAGAAGTCACATTAGAAGTCGGCACAAAATTAGAAGAATCCAGAAATGGTAACCAAACTTTCAAGAGGCATAACTTTTGAACCGTAGCTCCGATTGATGAACTATTTACATTCTTGGAAAGCCCTCGAAGCACTCTATAGCCCTATGGGCAGCTTCACTCATCCCCCATTTTTTGGCCCTATTTGAGGTCATTTAATGCCCATAACCTGACTTTGAAGCATTCTTAGGAGGTCTCCAAAAATTGAAAAACTATGATAACTTTAAAACCATGGGCTTTTTGACCTGATTCTTTTTCTAAAATGTTTTAAATTATAATTACATTCATCTGGCCAATTTACACCCTCTAATTCACCAAAATTATGGCTCAATTATATACTCCTATTTTTTCGGCATTTACATGTATCTTAAGGTTCTCAAATACTCTATCCTAGAACACTGATAGTGGAACTGTGAGAGTTGAAACATTTATTTGACCCAAATGGGTATCCAAAAATTAAAACACATGAAACATAAACTAAGTCTAAGTACATTTTTTTGGGTGACACGGGATTGCCCTTATACCTCTGGATGCTTCTGCATCAAGAAGAGTGACAAATAGTAACTAGTTGCAATTGGTGGTTTTCCCAAATTGGGTTTCCATGTTAAATCCTAGTGTCACATGTGTTCATGTTATTTTCTTTATGTTTCTGCAACTAAGTTAATTAAGTTTAATCATATTTAATATCATAAGATCTGTATGTTCAATTTTAACCAAGTAATAGTGCATATATTCAGTATTAGCCAAGTGTTTACTAAGTGAAAGTCATTTTTATTGTAATTCAAGTTACTGTGTTAACCTAGTGATTTAGTGCTAACTGAGTTGCAGCAATATTTCAATTTCAAAAGAGTTTGATTTTGAATTGTACTGACATCTTAAGGGATCTTGGATTTATTTTTGTGGTAACTGATTCACCCATCCCGTCTTAGTTACTCCTCTTATATTTCCAACTCTTATGACTTGACACATTACTAGAACATCCAACAAAACAATCTTAGTCTTGAGTTTTTGTAGGAGAGCCTTTGTGTGAAAGAAAATATAATATTGAGGATGTTGTTGATAATTGTGACATGGTCCTAACCCTTAAAATATTTAGCAAGCTTAGCCCAACTTAAATAGTATAGCTCAGTATTCTAATAAGTGACAAGCTTGGACCTTTGGTCCACTTCAATATAAGAGAGTTTACTTGAACTAGGGATCCAACTATAAAAATATTTATTCTCCTTTTACTAATTTGGTTTTAAACTTGGTTGACTAATTTGGTCATTTTTTCATTCTAGATTATTTTACCTTTGCTTCATATATTAACCCACTTCCATTTTGGTCTTAATATTGTAGTAATACTTTCCAATCCGTATATTTCTTATTCAATCCGTATATGTATATGTATATATACATATATTATATATGTATGTATATATATATATATAGATATATATATGTATATATACATATACATATGCATATATATACATATATACATATACATATGCATATATATACATATATACATATACATATGCATATATATATATATATATATATATATATATATATATATATATATATATGTACCTGAGATTAAAGGCATTGGTGTCCACTAATTGTGGGCCTAGTAAAATAGTAATCTCCACTTCTTCTGTCCTTACCTCCAAAAGTGGGTTGGTAGCTACTAGTTTGAATTAGGGAATGCACTGCCTAGAGGGTGTTACTCCCCCAAATGAGTCACAACTCAAAACACACACACACACACACACACACACACACACATATCTATACACACACACACACACATATATATGTATGTGTATATATGTATATATATGTATCTATACGTATATGTATATATATGTATGTGTGTGTGTGTGTGTGCGTGTATTTATTTTTAATTAAGGAATAATTATTTTTAAAATACTAATATTAACTTTAAAGAAAATCAACTCAAATTTAACATATTTATATTATATAAAATATAGTGAAAAAAATTCATAAAAGAACTATTTAAAATATTACTATTTAATTTTAATATTAATTTTAATTTATCTAGAGGAGTTCTTTTTTATCATCGAAGCTGCTATTTAATTATAAGTTGGAGTTATGGTTTTTAAAATATTTTGTATGTTTCAGATTGCCGAGGATACATATGAAAACCTAAAACAAGCGCACCTAGATCTCCATAAATCATATAGGTAATAAATCAATTTATTTTCATATATAGGATTACTTTATTTTAAATGACCAATGAGACACATATGTCTAATTTTATTTTCTAAAATGTTTTCTACTATGTTTTAGACAAATGAATGGACATGACATTGAAGGAGAAAGCCTCCAAAATTTAAAACAATTAGAAGATGAGCTTGAAATAGGTCGATTTCGAGTTCGATCAAGAAGGGTAAATACAAAAATTCAATAGAACAAAGAATGTAATGTTGTTTAGATGAATGCTTATACTTTTTAAAATCGTAATCAAATTTATAGTAATATTAATATTTATTATCCCTTTTCTTAGGAAATGCTATATGAAGAGATTGCAAATAAAGTAAGTACAATCTTTCGATTGACTTCCATGATTTTGAATTGAGTCAATTATGTTTTTATAATATAGTATTTTTTCAAGTAATTTATATTTTAATCTCAATTGAGTATTGTTTTTTCTCTTTCAGAATGAAATATATATAAGAGAGATGGAGCAAACAAAAATAAAGGTACGCGTTTAATTTGTTTTGGTCATATAATTTTATTTTAAGAAAAAGCTAACAATTATATGGATATATATTAACAAGAATGTAGTATTTATGTATATGTTTTTTATATTGGTACTAAAAAAAATAGAGTTGTGTTCTTTGGTACAATGCATAAAGGAAGATAGTCAACAAAATCACATTATCAATTTGTTAAAAAACATTATGCAAAAGGCTAAATAGTCATGATGACATCTCCATTTAAAATATTATCATAAGTCATAACTAGCAACTTAAATTTACTATCTAGAGTTTTACAAACATTAAAAGATCATTAACAATTTGAAAAGAAGGCTAGAGAGGGACATACAAACAAAAGTCTTTAAAATAAAACATCAAAATCCAAAACTAAAAAATGACCTTTAGATGTAGTATCTTAAAGACAAAAAAAAGGAAAAAAGGAACCAAAAGAATAGGCCTCCTTTCATGTGCATTTATATGACAATATTATTCATTCTTTTAATCATGAGTGAAGAACCTAATAAGTTTCTTAAAATTTCCATCTTTATTTTCCTCCTTTTCCAATGTGATCTTCTGACAATAAAAAGAGTGTAGTGGCCAAGTAGTGCATCACTTTAGGAAAAATTGAGACACCTCATCACTCCTTTTTTTCACTCCTATTATTTCATTTTTTAATTTACTCAATATCTTGCCAATTAGCCCCACACTTACCACAATACTCTTTGGTAGGGTTTTTGTTTTTAAATTAAAAAGAAACCAAAACATGGGGGCTAGCCCATAAAATAGACAAATTGGTACACCACCAACAAATTACCACCAACCAAAAATACCCCCTACCACATTTAACAAAAAAACATTGTTTGGAAGCACAATGATAAAAGTAGCAAAATGCATTAAACAACTACTACTTATACTAGAACTACCAAAAATTAGAAAACATACTAATAAAGGCTCAACTACCTTAAACCCAACAAAGTTCAACAACCAGCAAAATAAAAACATAGAGAGTCGAGGCAAAGGGGCCCTAAGGATTCTTGGTATCCTTTCCCTTTAGAAGAATTTTTTCCTAGACTTTAGCAAGGAAGTCGAACAACATCTTAGAGTCCTCATTGGTTAGATAATCCTCCTTGTCCTTTAGTAGATGCAACATGGTAGTAGTAGCATGTGTCACCTTGATAGTAAATTTACTCAAGAGACACATTCTTTCCTCTAGGGTATAGATACTCTCCCACAACTCGTTGCCAACCATCTTGTAGACTTCCTTAGTGACCTTCTACTTTCCATAATGGTAGCTATCCACCTGCTCCATAATGACATCCTACATAATCGGGGGGTTAGGTATAATATTATCTTTAGAAGGAACCCTTGCAGGAAAGGAAATTGTAATAAGGGAGGGTACTCTATCCACAATATCAGGGAACTAGTCCCGAGTTAGGTCCACACATCCCAAACCAATGGAGGCCAAAACATGTGTCATCTCTTTCCTCCCTTTAATAAAATCTCCCAAGCCAGACCTTGAGGAATTAGAAACATCCACTTCCTCCTCCTCCATATTCCCCCCACCAAAATATGAAGCCTTTTGTTTAATTCTTTATTTAGGGTGGCCAATCTCCTCCAAATATGAATCCTCCCCCTGTGAGGCCCCATATTAGAGCTTCCCCTTAGCATTGGATTTCAGAATTCTCCCCAACCTTCTCCTACCACCTCTCCCCTCATCCTCTAATTCCTTTGGTTCCTTCTCTTTGCCTTTTCTTGACTTCCCTTCTTTAGGGAGAACTTTATCTCAATAGGGGACCCACTAGGCAAAGGTTGCGGGGTAGGGGCTCTAAGGCTCGTGATCCTAAGGGGGATTTGTTGGGGATGGGGGTTGTGGGGAGTAGGGATATAAATGTCAAAAATCCTAGGGCAGACCAAAGCAAGGTGGAATTGATAGAGATAGAACATAAACCCTTGATGCAATATGGTATAATTAACTCCCTTCCTCATCTTTTCCTTAACATCGACAATCATATCAACTAAATCATAAAGAATTGAATTGAAATAAAATCATGGTGGTAAAAATGGTTTAGAAGAGGAAAATGATAATAATAACAAACACCATACCTCCCTTCAAGCATTAAGTACTTCATCAACACTAGACAAACTTCATTCAAAGGCTTTGGGAGCTTCTCCCTCATAAACCCTCCTCTGTGGAGAATAGGTTCCTCACCCTCTAGTAAGAAATGATTCAAACTTACTTCATTAGCCATCCTTGTCACCTTTTTCCATTTCCTTCCCCTCATAGAAAGTTTGGTCACCAGAGAGATAAATTCCTCTGAAATATGAAATGAGATACCATTGACCGTGACTCTTCTATCCTCCCAAGAATTAATAGACTGTAGGGAACAACTCTCATCATACCCTTTTAGCACCTTCATGAAAAGGATAAATCCTCCCTCCCTCAACATGTACAAGCGGCTTACTAGCACTATCCTCTAGCGTAGAAGGCTATATTCATTGAAGATCACTCCCCATCTCTACAATTTTCCCTAAAACTCTCTCCTTCTCCCAAACCTAGAGGAAATTACTTAGAATGCAATCAAACTTAGGTGCAAAAATAGTGGGCCTTAAGCATTCATAAAAGCCTTTATTTTTAATAATAGTTGTCCCTTCTAGACATAAATGTCACATGTTGACTACCTATATCCCTACTCCAGCCTTTTCCATCATTCTCAATAAGCCCAAAACATTTAAAATTTGAACTTTTACTCATCGTGAAGTGCGAGGACATGCATAAAAGTCATTAAAAATTCATTCATCTCAAACTTTGATATTCTTTCCTTTTTGGACCATGTGAATTTATTATCATAAGTACCTTTTCTACTACTCCTTGCTATCTATCCATAGTGACTCTATCCCTTCCATTGACTTAGCAACAAGTCACTATAATTTAAGAGGATCATCCAGCTAGAGTTAGTCATGCTTAATTTCTTTATTCACTAAATCTCTTACAAAGTTTTGTAATGTCTTGTTTAGGGCACTTATGGATTTTCTCTAATTTGTATAGATTTCATAATATTTTCATATAATGATCCTTTTCACTCTTTGATATTTGATATATGTGTGTGCGTGTGTGTGTGTTTTAAAGAGTCACATCCTTCCCTAATAATAATAATTATATTAATTAGTAAGGTTAGTTATATTATATTAATAATAATATAATTATATTAATTAATAAGGTTAGTTATATTAATGTCATAAAGTATACTAATAATTATATTATAAAGAATATTATTTTACTAATATATCAAGTATATGTTATTATATTATAATACATTTATTAGTATAGCATTTTTATATTAAAAATATATCTTAATCATAATATTATTATTTATCATATTAGATTACTATTATTATTTTAGTATTATTATTAATATTACTTTATATATAATACTTATTTATTAGTTAAATTATATGTCAGAGTGGGACATCATAGTTCTCCCCTCTAATTTTCTTTCCCTCAAGAAAAATCTTTCATACACAAGCTTTGTAATAAACACAAAACATATTTGCATTCAAAGACTATAGAGATACATGAATGAAACACAAAGCATATATGATGTAGACAGATGAAAACATGAAGTAGACATGATGCAAATAGGCGAAGACACAAAGTAAACACAATGCAAATAGATGAAGACACGAAGTAAATATGGTGTAAACACACAATACACATGTTATGTGATTCCTTGATTGTGAACTTGCAACAATAAAATCATTGGTATGCATTTATATATACATTTTCCTTTTTGGGATTTCCTTATATCAATCCTTTACAAGGTATTTATGGTCTTAGTTTGGTGACTTGTTAATCAAAAGTGTAGTTCTTTAACTCATCATTTTCGAAGTACAAGAGGAGAAAATATAATAAGGTGCCCTGTTACCCAATCATGGGTCTCACCATTCTCCCTCATTATTGTTATCTCTCTCCAATCATCATCTCCAAGATAGCGCCTTTGTATGATCTACCCTGGGGTATTTACACCACTGTATGCCTTACCTAGTATTCCACCGTAGGCCTTATCTTATCTTGGACAATGTTGACCAACATTATAATTCATTAAAGCAATTACAAGTCAATCAAGATTTAAACTTAATTGATTAATGTTGTCACTTAGGTTTGCACCCTTGTCCAAGGCCTATGCGTGAGGACAACCTAGTGAAACATGGAAACAACCTCCAAGTTGTGGGACTTGAACTATGAGGTTGAGTCTTCAGAGAAGGCTGGCTTCCTCTTACTATCAGGGCACACCTAACTACTCCTGGAAGGAAAAGGGGAAGGAGGAGATGCAAACAACAACTCTACCCTACCTAAATGATGCAGGAGCATCCAGAGGTATAAGGGCAATCCTGTGTCACCCAAAAAATGTACTTAGACTTAGTTTTTGTTTCATGTATTTACATTTTTGGATACCCATTTGGGTCAAATAAAGGTTCCAACTCTCATAGTTCAACTATCAGTGCGTTTGAAAATCCCGAAAAAATAGGAGCATGTATTTGGGCCATCATTTCGGTAAACTAGAAGGTGTGAATTGTCCAAATGAATGTAATCATGATTTAGAGCATTCTAGAAAAAGAATCAGGTCAATAGGCCCCACGGTTCCAAAGTTATTGCAGTTTTTTGGGTTTTGGAGACCTCCTAAGAATGCTTCAAAGTTAGGTTTGGGGCATTAAATGACCTCAAAAAGGGTCAAAAAATGGGGGAAGAGCAAAGCTGGTCCATAGGGCTATAGAGCGCTTTGAGAGCTTTCGAAAAATGTAAACAGTTCGTCAATCGGAGCTACAGTTCAAAAGTTATGCCTCCCGAAAGTTCGGCTACCATTTTTGGATTCTTCTAGATTTGCACCGACTTCTAATGCAGCTTCTGGAACCTTCTATTTTGTCGGTGGATGCCTACTAACACTTTCTAGAATGTACTCCTAGTCCTTAACCCTCTGAGGTCTATTTAAGGAGATTTTTGGCATTGTAAAAAGGTAGTTCAGATTGGAGCTTGAGAGGAGGTGCTAAAAGGAGAAATATTCTCCAGATTTATGCTATTGTAAGCCCGTAGGGCATGTTTTGAAGTTTATTTTCTCTGCACTATTTGTACTAGCTTATTTTCTCAGTTAATATAATTTCCCTTTTCTATTGTGTCCATTATGTTCTTGGGTCCTGCCCCCATCAAGTGGTATCAGAGCGGGTTTTCCTAAGTGTGTAGACAGAGCGCACTGTGAGGCAGTTTGCACCAGGACTGTGTGGTTGTGGGTTCGAGTTAGAAGATGCCTCCACAAAGAGAGCGTGGTGCAAGGTCTAGAGCTATTGATCTTGAGGAGGTTAGAGCCCTCTAGAGACAGGTACAAGCATTGCAAGAGGAGCTTCGTAGAGGAGCAAATGTTGCCGCAGATGACAATAGTGAGGATGATAATGAAGAGGAAGTAATGGAAGTTGATAGGGAAGTTCTGAATCCTATAGAGGAAAGGCTTTTTAGGGCCATTACTAAGTTTGGGAAAAGACCTACAATTGAAGTGGGTATATTTTCGAGAAATTTGAAACCAGATGAGTTGATCGATTGGATGAATGAACTGGAAGAATACTTTGAGTATGAGGATATAAGGGACCCAGATAGGGTTAAGTTTGCAAAGGCAAAACTGAAAGGCCATGCCAAAATCTGGTGGCAAGAGATTCATCTGGAAAGACTTAGAAGAGGAAAGGAGAAGATCACAAGATGGGATCGCATGGTGGACAAATTGAAGAAGCAGTTCATTCCTGTGGACTACGAGCTTGATCTGTTTAAGAAGATGCATGGGTTAAAGCAAGCAGGAAGATCAGTCCAAGAATATACAGAGGAGTTTTACCAACTCCTAATTAGAGTGGGGCATGTAGAAGCAAATAAGGAGAAGGTTGCTCGTTATATCAGTGGGTTGCAACCTAGCATCCAGGAGGAATTAAGTCTAGTAAGAATGACCAGTGTTGAAGATGCATACCAGTTTGCCCTATGAGTTGAAGAGAAGCTGAATAAAAGGTTTGAAGGAAGACAAAGAGGATGCAGTCAAAGAGGAAGGGGAAGGGGTAGATCATCTGGAGGCCGCAATTAAACCAAAAAGAAAAATGAAGATGTGGGTACTAGCAGAAACCAGAGGAATGAGGGTTTCAACCGCTCCCATGATCAAGACTTTGGAAATCAAAGAGGAAGAGGTAGAGGATGTGGACAAGGAAGAGGAGGCTTTCGTGGTACCTATTTCCATTGCAATGAAGAAGGTCATTGTGCCTTTGAATACCCTCAATGACAAGGAAGGACAGATAAGAGAGTTGAGGGCCAGGCTAGGGTTGCTCATGTGGATGAGGATGCACAATCATCAAATTTAGAGGATGCAGAAAGAGGAGAGACCTTGGTAAATGAAAGAGTCCTACTAAGTGGTGAGAATGAACCAGGACAATGGAGGAGTTTGTTCTGTACCAGATGCAAATGTGAGGATAAATGTTGTGATGTGATCATTGATAGTGGTAGCACTGATAACTTGGTATCAGAAGAGATGGTCTCTAAGCTGAAGCTCAAGAGGGAGAAACATGCCCAGCCCTATTGGATTTCTTGGCTAAAAGATGATCATAAGGTCCTGGTAAGTGAACAATGTTTAGTAAAATTCAAAATTGGGAGTTACCATGATGAAGTTATCTATGATGTTATTTCGATGGATGTTTGCCATCTATTGTTGGGTAGACCATGGCAGTTTGATAGACATGCAATACATGATGGACATGCAAACACATACTCTCTGACAAAGGCTGGAGTTCGCCACAAATTGAAGCCCATGAAGAAGGAAGGTGAAAAGGTATGTAGCAGTGCTAGGATTTGTCTTGTTGATGGAAGGAAATTTTTAGATGGCATGAAACATCAGTGTATGTGATATGCTTTGATTCCTAGGAAAGATAAAGAAGGTAGTAGTGAAATACCATTTGAAGTTTCAAATTTACTAGGGGAATTTGGAGATATTATCTCTGATAATGTTCCAGATGGATTGCCACCAGTAAGGCAAATCAGTCATCAGATAGATCTGATTCCAGGAGCTAGTTTGCCTAACAAGGCTACTCACAGGATGACTCCTACTGAAACAAAGGAGCTAAATAGACAAGTTCAGGAGCTGTTGAGGAAGGGCTTGATTCAAGAGAGCCTGAGTCCATGTGTAGTACCTGCAGTACTCGCACCAAAGAAGGATGGAGAGTGGAGGATGTGTACAAATTCTCGAGCTATAAATAGGATAAACATCAAGTATCGATTTCCTTTGCCAAGGATGGATGATCTTATGGACTGCTTGAGTGGAGCTCAATACTTCACAAAGATAGATCTAAAGACTGGCTATCATCAGATATGGATTCGTGAAGAAGATGAGTGGAAAACATCCTTCAAGACCAAGGAGGGTCTTTATGAGTGGTTAGTCATGCCCTTTGGATTGAAAAACACCCCAAGCACCTTCATGCGGCTCATGAATGAGGTACTTAAGAAGTTCTTGGGAAAATTTGTTATTGTCTATTTGGATGATATTTTAATTTTCAGCAAGACTTTGGAAGAACATTTACTGCATATTCGTAGTGTCCTTGAAAGGCTAAGGGAAGAGAAACTATTAATTAATCTAAAGAAGTGTGTCTTTGCAAAAAGGGAGTTAGTCTATTTGGGATTTGTTATATCACCTGAAGGTCTCAAAATGGATCCAGAGAAGGTAAAAGCCATCTTGAAATGGCCTACTCCAAGGTTTGCTACTGAGGTAAGATCATTTCATGGTCTGGTTAGTTTTTACAGAAAGTTTATTAAGAATTTTAGTGGCATATGTGCACCTCTAACTGATACAATAAGAGGGGATAGAAAAGAGTTCAAATGGACTACAGCAGCTGCAAGAAGTTTTGAATTGCTGAAGAAGAAGGTGACTGAACAACCTGTGTTGGCACTTCCAGATTTCAGAAAAGTATTCCAGGTGGATTGTGATGCTAGTGGTAGTGCTATTGGGGCTGTATTAAGCCAAGAAGGTAAGCCTATTGCATATTTTAGTGAAAAATTGAATGATGCAAAGAAGAAGTATTCTGTTTATGATCAAGAGTTCTATGCAATAGTTCAGGCCTTAAAGAAATGGAGGCATTATTTATTGCCAAAGGAATTTGTTTTGTATATTGATCATCAGGCATTACAGTACCTAAATAGCCAAGGTAAATTGAATCAGAGGCATATGAAGTGGGTAGAGTTCTTGCAGAGTTATACATTTGTGCTGAAGCATAGAAGTGGAAAATCTAATAGGGTTGCAGATGCATTAAGTAGGAGACAACGGTTGCTTACAACAATGTAGGTTGAAGTAGTTGGGTTTGATGAACTCAAGAATTTGTACCCCGAGGATCCTGATTTTGCTTAAGCACGGAAAGCTTGTAAAGAACCTATTGCTGTAGATAGAACTAGGTGGTTAGACTATTTGATTCAGGATGGCATGTTGTTCAAAGGTAGTCAATTGTGCATTCCAAGGAGTTCCATGAGGGAAAATCTGATTAAGGAGAAACACAGTGGAGGGATGTCAGGACATTTTGATCGGGATAAGACCATTTCCATTCTTAGAGAACATTATTTTTGGCCTCAAATTACACAGGATGTGAAGAAGTTTGTACAGAGTTGCCAGGTTTGTCAAGTTGCCAAGGGGTTTAGTCAAAATACTGGCCTATATCAGCCATTGCCTGTTCCATCAAGGCCATGGGAGGACATAAGTATGGATTTTTTTCTTGGATTGCCAAGGACACAAAGGGGTAATGACTCAGTATTTGTGGTGGTTGATAGGTTCTCCAAAATGGCACATTTCATTCCATGCCACAAAACTCATGATGTTGTCCATATTGCAGACTTTCTTTTCAAAGAGGTGGTAAGACTACATGGTCTTCCAAGGAGTATAGTTTCTGACAGAGATACTAAATTAGTGGGGTATTTCTGGAGGACATTGTGGAAGAAGTTGAAAATAGACTTAAAATTCAGTTCCACGCATCACCCATAGACTGATGGCCAAATAGAAGTGGTAAATAGAAGTCTGGGCAATTTGCTGAGATGTTTAGTTGGAGATAAACCTAAGGGATGGGATTTGATACTACCACAGGCAGATTTTTCTTATAATAACTCTGTAAATAGGAGTACTAGAAAATCACCATTTCAAATTGTAAATGGGAATAGTCCAAGGACTGCACCAGAATTGAGGAAAATAGAACAAGGGGAGAGGAGAAATGCTGAAGCTGAGGAATTTGCTGAACACATCAAGCATCTACATGAGGAGGTTCAAGCACACATTATCAAGATGAATCAAGAGTATAAAGCTAGGGCTGATCAAAGGAGAAGACATAAGGAATTCCAAGTAGGGGATCTAGTCATGGTGCACTTACGAAAAGAAAGATTTCTAGTTGGTACTTACAACAAGCTGAAAATGAAGAAATTTGACCCTTGCAAAGTTTTGAAGAAACATGACTCAAGAAATGCATATGAGGTGGAGCTGCCAGATGGTATTCACATTTCTCCCATTTTCAACATTGTAGATTTAACAGAATATCATGATGATGGTGCAGATGAGGAGCTAGTTTTAGAGCCATGTCCAATTCTTGCTTCTAAGAAGGAGGAGATAGAAGACATTATAGATCATCATGTGGGTAGGAGTACCAGAAACAGGCAGTATGAAGAGTATTTGGTCAAATGGAAAGGACAGTCGATCGAGGACTCAACTTGGATTTCAGCAGCTGAGGTTTCCCATTTGGGATTTCTACCATCCATAAAGTGACAGGGTCACTTTGCAATCTACCCTGGGTGTCTGATGCAGGAGCATCCAGAGGTATAAGGGCAATCCTATGTCACCTAAAAAATTTACTTAGACTTAGTTTCTGTTTCATGTCTTTACATTTTTGGATACCCATTTGGGTCAAATAAAGGTTCCAACTCTCATAGTTCAACTATCAGTGCATTTGAAAATCTTGAAAAAATAGGAGCATGTATTTGGGCCATCATTTTGGTAAACTAGAAGGTGTGAATTGGCTAGATGAATGTAATCATGATTTAGAGCATTCCAAAAAAAGAATCAGGTCAATAGGCCCCACGGTTCGAAATTTATTGCAGTTTTTTGGGTTTTGGAGACCTCTTAAGAATGCTTCAAAGTCAGGTTTGGGGCATTAAATGAACTTGAAAAGGGTCAAAAAATGGGGGATGAGTGAAGCTAGTCCATAGGTCTATAGAGCACTTTGAGAGCTTTTCGAAAATATAAACGGTTCGTCAATCGAAGCTACGGTTCAAAAGTTATGCCTCCCGGAAGTTCGGCTACCGTTTCTAGATTCTTCTAGATTTGCACCGACTTCTAACGCAGCTTCTGGAACCTTCTATTTTGTCGGTGGATGCCTACTAACACTTTCTAAAATGTACTCCTAGCCCTTAACCCTCCAGGGTCTATTTAAGGAGATTTCTAGCATTGTAAAAAGGCAGTTCAGATTGGAGCTTGAGAGGAGGTGCTAAAAGGAGAAATATTCTCCAGATTTATGCTATTGTAAGCCCATAGGGCATGTTTTGATGTTTATTTTCTCTACACTGTTTGTACTAGCTTATTTTCTCAGTTAATATAATTTCCCTTTTCTCTTGTGTCCATTTTGTTGTTGGGTTGTGTTCCCATCACTAAACTACGGAGGTGATGCACCAAAATAGAGTGTTCAGACCATTTTTGCCCATATATGCACTATTGAACCAGAATGAAACTAAGGATATATACATATAGGCTTGTTTTGATCTAATAACCTCATGCAGATCAAGAAGCACAACTGAATAACACAAGGAAAGAGGAATCTCACTTATATATTATCTAGTAGGCAAGAAACAGATACAATATGCAGGTTACAAATCTCGACAATACACCAATGAGAGGCAAAAGGGATGCACAAACACATCAATGGATGAAAGGGATAAAACAGAGAATCATTCGGTTCAAAGGCATAGGGAATGTTACATTGAGAGTTGCAGAGCAATATCAGAGAAATCAGAAAGAGTCGACCCTTGGAAAAGATTACAAAATTGCCTTTATAGTTTGAGCATAACTGAGGGAAATGATTCTGTATTAACTGCTTCAACTACTGCCATTGAACCCCAAAATATCTGATCAAAGATCACACTTGAGTATGGTTTTGAAGTACAAAATCAGATTTTTGACTGAAGGAACGCCTCGAGTAGACCAAAGCGGCGCCAATGAATGATCTTGACACAGTAGATGGATCGGCTGAGATGGTGGAGTGTTTCCCTATGCCTTGCATTCATTTTAGGTAGGCCAGCTGGGTCATGCAGGCCAATTACCTTTCTTTGTTTCACCACCTAGGGAAGTCTTTGTGGTCGACCTTCCAACATCAGACTAACCATGCCACCCTTGTAGATATTCATATTAACTATGACGATTACATTAACTGCCAGCCATCGACCGTCCTTTCTGATCGGACCAGCGAGACACGTGTCAACAAGGCGTTGTGTCGCCAACATAAACCTTGAGCAACTTACCCATAGCGAGGTGGCAACGACCATCGATCAGCCTAGATCCAAAAATCATGAAGACTCGTCATACTCCATGTTGTCCTTACCCCAGGCCTATCATAATTGGCGCCACCTCTGCAACCTTTTCGTATCCAACCGACACCTGGCAAT
Organism: Cupressus sempervirens; assembly: GCA_028749045.1. Taxonomy (NCBI): domain Eukaryota; kingdom Viridiplantae; phylum Streptophyta; class Pinopsida; order Cupressales; family Cupressaceae; genus Cupressus; species Cupressus sempervirens. The sequence goes on along the minus strand of CM053789.1, from coordinate 508,255,081 downwards.
ACCTCAGTGACTGCACCCTGGTGAGACCTAGCCCCACTGACACGTGGTGACCTGTCGCTACGTCACTATGGTAAAGAGTAAAGATCACACATCTTCACCATGGCAATATGGCGACAGTCATTGATCCTTGCAGATCTGACGATCGTAAAGACTCACCTCTTGACTATGCTGGCTAAATTGAAGGTCTAGCACACGTGGCTCCCTCTGATTCACCGCCGTGACATCAGACTCTACCAACTAGGCAGATGAAGTACCTGTTGTAACCCAACCACTTGCCTGAAACCTCGCCGCTATCTTCTCTGACCCGCCAAACCTTACCGCCGAACATGCTGACTCACCGTCGTCGGCACATCTTTTCCAATGGGCACTATGTTGCCATGGAAATTTCTAGGCCAACGCGTGATAGCGACATAGTGCCTATGGCGGTGTAGAACATTTCTGACCCGCGCCATCCTCTGCCCTACAATCTGGACCCACCAAACACGTGGCGCCCTATTACTACGTCTTTATAGTAACCCTCGCACAACTTCATCATAGCAAGATGGCGATGACCATTGATCGGCCCTGATCTGACGGCGGAGAACTTGCGAGACGTAAAAATATCATAAGGTTCAGAACTTAGGTAATTTTGATATCTTCGTGTGTATTAAAATATTAGTAATTGGGGTGGTGACCGTTGGGCAGGGTAACATTCAAATTTTGAAACTTGGCGGGGCAAACAAAATGTGGTAACATTCTGGCGACTCACAGGGGGCATGAGCCTACTCGATGCATAAGACTAGTGCCTGTAAACAATCCATTGGGCTATGGAGTAAAAAATGGGTCTAAAAGGTACAAATCTAAGAACTGCAAAACCCTAACCCTTTTTGCAAGGAAATCAAAACATTAAAAACCCTAGATTTTCCTCTGTAACTGAAGCAAAACAAAACTTCCTCTGCAACCTAAGACTATCAAAACCTCGAAAGCTGGCAACTCAAAAGGAGAACCCTGTGTACACGCACTTCTTTAAAGGCAGGAAATAACAGAAAAGGAACTAGACTAACTATGTACATCGATTCACAATCTTCATCAGAAGCAAGCTTTAAGATAAATCTCATTGACTGGGATGGGCAGAACTTCACCGTTGGGTCTGCTCAGTTGGAATGCATTAGCCTGTTTGCAACTGGCAATTAGGTAAGGGCCACTCCACAATGCATCAAACTTGGAATGTCTTCCTAGTTTCGCTCTGTTTGAGTCCCACTTGAGGACTAAATCTCCTTCTCTAAAGGTTCTGGCCCTTGCATTCTTATCAAAACTCCTTTTCATCTGTTGCTGATGCAACTCTAGGGTCTTCATAGCTTTATCCCTTTTTTCTTCTAGCTCCATCAGCTCTGCCATTCTTACTGACATGGCACTATCTTCAATCAATTCCAGCTGATGAGCTAACTCCAAGGAATGGAATTCCAGTGAAATTGGGAATCTAGCCTCCCTACCATATACCAGCACAAAAGGTGAATTCTTGATAGATCTCTTGGGAGTTATCCTGTCAGCCCATAGAGCAGTTCTTAATTTCTTATGCCAGACCCTCTAATTGTCTTCTATTGTCCTCTTCATGATTCTGATCAGATTCTTGTTGGAAGACTCAACCAAAACATTGCCTTGGGGATAATAATTTGATGATGTGCTTAGGTAGATATTGTGATTCATTTCCCATGAACAAATTTGGGTTCCAACAAAAGATTTAGCATTATCTGAGATGATAGCAGAAGGAGCACCAAACCTAGATACAATCCCATTGAGGAACTCAACCACTGATGGTTCTATGGCATCCTTCAAGGAAACTTCCTCTATCCATCTAGTGAAATAATCAGTAGCATCCAAAATCCATTTATGACTTGCACTAGATGGAGGGTTAATAGGGCCTATAATTTGATGATGTGCTTAGGTAGATATTGTGATTCATTTCCCATGAACAAATTTGGGTTCCAACAAAAGATTTAGCATTATCTGAGATGATAGCAGAAGGAGCACCAAACCTAGATACAATCCCATTGAGGAACTCAACCACTGATGGTTCTATGGCATCCTTCAAGGAAACTTCCTCTATCCATCTAGTGAAATAATCAGTAGCATCCAAAATCCATTTATGACTTGCACTAGATGGAGGGTTAATAGGGCCTATAAAATCCAACCCCCACTGGGTAAAGGGCTGATCCACCTGAATAGGATGAAGGGGGAGAGCTACAAGCCTTTGTTTGCCTGAAAAGAAAGCACATTTCTCACATTTCCTCACATACCTATAACAATCATGGAATAGAGATGGCCAATAATAACCAACCCTCATGATCTTCATGGTAGTTGTTCTTGCAGAGAAGTGGCTGCCATCAGGGCCATCATGAAGTTCTTTAATCATCCATCAGGGTCCCATTAAAATCCCTCCTGAATAAGATACTATCAATCACAACGTAGGGAATGGACTACAGTCTATATTGTCTCCTTTTAGCTCTGTCCAATCCCTGAGGGTATCCATCCCCTGATAAGAAGCTCTTCATATTATTTATCCAGCTCTTTGGATCGTTAACATTTCCTTCCTCCTGCTGCTCTATTAATACCATAGCGGCCTCTTCATCAGAATCCTTACCTGATAACATTTCTTTGCACAATCCTCTCCCTCTTACTAACTTGGTAATCTGAATATTAACATCGTATTCCATTACCCTAGTGATCCATCCAAATATTTTTTCGCTGATATCCTTGCTTAATAGAAAATCTTTTACACTAGCATGGGGCACCAACAAATGGATCCTATTGTGGGATAAGAGGTGCTTGAATTTCTTCAAGGCTCTGATGATTGCAAGGGCTTGCTTCTCAACAAAGCTATACTTATTTTCATATTCTTTGAGCCCATCACTAAAGAAAGCTATGGGCTGCTCCTCATCCTTGCCATTTGTCTAAGTCAAGACAACAGAGATACTCAACTCACCACCTAAAGTGTAGAGGATGAAATCTTTTTCAAAATTTGGGTTCATGAGAGTAGGGGCTAAGGCTATGGCTATCTTGATCTCTTCAAAACTCTCCTTCCCCTCCTTGGTCCATGAGAAAACCATGTCTTTCTTAAGCATTGATGTAAGAGGTTTCACCATGGTAGCAAGATTAGGGATAAACCTTCTCAAAAAGTTTATTCTACCAAGGAAACCTTGCAGCCCCTTCTTGTGTTTAGGAAGAGGAAGGGCAAGTATTGCCTTTGTTCTTTCTGGATCAATGGTCAGACCATCCTCAGATACAATGTGTCCCAATAATTTTCCTTGGCTTGTAGCAAAGACACACTTGGCTGGGTTGAGGGAAACCCCAAACTCTCTACACCTTAGAAATACTTCCTTAGATGATCAAAATGATTTTCTACATCTTTTGAATATACATTTATATCATCAAGGTATACTAAGACAAACTTATCAATTAATTTTTTGAAGGCCATCTCCATTGCCTTCTGAAATGTGGCACCTGCATTTTTTAGTCCAAATGGCATCTTGTAGTAAGCATAGGTGCCCCATTTAGTAGTAAATGTTGTTTTATGTCTATCAGATTCTTTAACCAGCACTTGGTTGTAACCAGAGAATCCATCAAGAAAAGAGAATCTCCTTGACCCACTAACCTTGGATAGAATTTTCTCCATGGAAGGGAGAGGATGGTGATCTTTAAGAGAAGCCTGATTAAGATCCCTAAATTCCACACACAATCTGATTTCCCCATTCTTCTTCCTTACAGGGACAAGGTTAGCTACCCATGATGAGTGTTTGACAGGAAATATTATATTGGCCTCTATCAACTTGGATAATTCTTTTCTCATTAGGGGCTCAATCTTAGGATTCACTGGCCTCTATTTTTTCCTTACTAGTTTTGCCTTATCAACTAGATCTATGGTATGCTGAAACAAACTAGGGTCAAACCCTTTCAAGTCATCATATGTCCAAGCAAATACATCATTAAATTCTTGACATAAATGAATGAAGTTTTCTTGCTCAGTTTCAAAACATACCTTCCCCATATTTAGAGATTTTCCATCAGCAATTGTAACTGGGGCATAATCATCCTTTTTTGCAGCTAGATTCATTCCTTTGCCTCTTGTTTGATCATCAGGATTACAAACACTCTCCAAAGTAATGAGACCCTTGGGCAACTTGTTAGAGCTAAGATGAATGATCTGATCACCATACTGATCTTGCAGCCTTGACTGGTTTCTATCTGAGAATCCTGCCTCATTCTGCAAGAAACTCACAATTTTCTCATCGGAGTCAAACACTTGCCAATGAATGTTGTTGTCAGGGATGGAAGGCCTCACTACCACCCTAATTTGTTGCTTCTTCTCCTCCTCAAGATTCCTTGGTACATCATAAGCTACACCCACCACTGCAAGTCTATCAGCATGTTTATTTTCTTTCCTAGGAATGCTCTGAATATTAAATGCATTGAAACCCTCAAGCAAATCCCAGACTCTGTGTTTGTAAGACTTGAGCAGGCCATTCTTGGTGACATTCTGGCCTCTCACCTAATTCACTACCAAGTCACTGTCTCCATATACTTTCAAGGCTTGGATTTCCCTATTTTGGGCGAGTAAGAGACCTTGAATCAAGGATTCATACTCGGCCACATTATTGGTGCAACTAAATTGGAGCCTGAAGGAGAAGTAGTATCTTATTTGAGTAGGAGAGACCAACATAACACTATCCCCTAATCCATTTCTATTCCTTGAGCCATCAAAGTACATACTCCATATTCTATTTATACCATCATTAGTCCCAACAAGATCAGGAGCTTGAACCTCTTTCTCTATTATGCAATATGTATTAAGGCCTATCTCAAGAATTTCTGACATAGGTTCAAATTGATATGCATTTGCCCACTCATCCAAGAAGAAATCAGGAATCCCTCCTATGGAAGTGGCAGGCTCATTTACTATGTCATTTTCATCCATCTCTAGAATAGGTCAATTCATATTGATGAAGTTGGAGGTGTAAGATTCAGTGTGATGAAGGGCTTAAGGTTCTACTCTAATTGAGGCATTGGCTCCATATTTGGTCTTAAATGACATATATGACCGATCAACAGATATGAATGCACCAATCTGAGCGGTGAAGTCTCTTGAAAGACAGATGGAAAAATAGGGCTTGACTTTAGCAGCAAATATATCTTGAATCATAGTGCAACCAGGGCATGCATGTAGGGCCATCTCTACATTCCTAAGGATACCTATGGTTTTGATAGTACTACCATCTAGTTGTAACACATCCCTAACAATGGGCTCATATTTCATCCCTAAAGCATCAGCAACACACCTAGGCATTACTGAGCTACTAGCTCCTGAATCTATCATGCAATTGTGGACTAATTTGCCTCCTATAATCAGGGAAACATAGAATGGGGGAGGTCTAACCCTTTTATTTGTCTCCACATCCCCTGCTAGTTGTACTAGACTTGTGGCATTCTCTATGATAGATGGCTGATCCTTGAGTTCAATCTTCTCTAATTCTTGCTGCAGCATCCTCTTCTGCATTGGTATGGTAGCAACAGCATCCCACATAGAGATATTCACATTGGTTTTCTTCATTTTCTCTACCACACTGAAAGGTGCATTAGGAACTTTGGTAGAAACTTTGGGAGCTACACTTATAAGAGGTTGAGGTGGGGCAACATAAGGGCCACCTGCATCTTTCTTTCTTGGATCTTGCTCTTGCTGTTATGAAGTACTTGCTTGTTCATTTTCTGCTTGTATATGAGGTGTAGCACTCGAAGTTGAGGCCTTCTTAGGAGAAAGAGGGGCAGCATGTTCCATAGCTCTCTTCCTGCTCCTTGTGTTATGAGCAACGGAATGCTGGTTTATATTACAATGCTCCCCATCTTGATGATTCATGAAAGAGCAATCATCATGTCCTTGAATATATTATGCCTCCTTGGGATGATCCTCCTCATATGATTGCTTTGCTACAGGTTCTTGGATAGTTAGGGCCATATAAGATTCTACCTTCTGGCACATGCAATAGGTATAAGAATAGTTGCAAGAAGGGCAAAAATCTTGATCTTGGGCCAAGTTATTTTGAGGGACTATGGCTCTATTCTGATTTGAGCTTGAAGCAGAAGCATGAATATTTTTCCTACCCTAATCAAAGGAGCTATTCCACTGATTAGGAAGCCTACCACCACTTGGAGCTTGATATTGTAGTTGGGGAGGCTTGCCACTTTGAGCTTGCTACCTTTCTAAGGCCACCACCTTGATACTCATTTTTTGTATCATAGAAAGACTATCTTCTAATCTCTTCCCCTGGTCCTTCAACTCCCTCCCCTGCTCTTGCAATTTTTTATCCAGGGTCTTCTCTTTTTTATTTGTGTTCAGCACTAGACCTTGGAACATTTCTTTGAGCTCATCTATCCCATTTGAGGATGTAGAAGCTCGAGGGACTGGAGTAAGAGTTTGTGATGTAGAAGTTGTAGGAAGAGGGGCCATTGCTGGTTGGTGATTAGGAACATTAGGAAAGAAAGGCATTGGGGGCCTTGGAGCCAATTTTCCTCCTTGTATTAGGATGTTCTCATTTTTTATGGCTATCTCATAAGCATTAGGCAAGGTATCCCCTCCCATAGTTTGGATTGTAGTGGCAATATCACTGTCAAAAGATCTAAGGTAATGCAAGAAGGCATTACCAAGGGTAGGTTTCACTGCAGTAGGTATTCTATCCCATGTCTTTTCGAATCTATAATTAAAATCAGTCATATACTCATGGGGGGCTCTTTTTATTGTAGTCAGCTACTCTAATAGTGAAAAATGGTCACTCTTATCCTCAAAATGTTTACATAATCCTACACCTAGTTCGTCCCAATTAGTTATAGAACCATGAGCTAAGCCTCTATACCACTGTAATGCTTTTCCTTTTAAAGATGAGGCTAGAAGTCCGACAGCAACATCATCCTCTGTAATACCATGAATATTACAGACATTTGCTACTTCTTGGATATGCTCTAAAGGGGAGATAGAAGTCTCACCAGTAAAATCAGGTATGCTTTTTAGTGCAAATACTGGTATATCATGTCTTTGGGCTAACAACAGAGGACTTCCACCATTAAAGGTGGCAAAATCATGAACTCTTGGCTGTGCCATATAAACAAGTGTTCTATTAATGAGCGTTGATGGAAATCTAGGCTGAGTTTGAGCAGTAGGAGGAGTAGAGGCAGACCTTACATGTATATTAATTGTTTCTTCACCCCTAATTGGTGATAATGAAATTCTAGTCCTCCTTCTTCTAGGATTTGAAAGGGAAAGCTCTTGATATTGAAATTTACCTCTAGAAGACACCCTTGTTTCAGCTCTGGGCATGAATCATGGCAACTTTGGCCTGGAACCAGGTTTGTTGATGTTCAGAGTCGCCAAGTACTTTGAAGGACCAACCTCTCGAAGGCTTGAATACTGAAGCCAACACTACCTCTTCAGCATTAATCTCTAAAATTCTTCCTTCTTTGACACCAGTAGACTTTAAATCTTCAATAGGATTGTCCCACCGGGCGTGCCAAAAATTGTTGTCACTTAGGTTTGCACCCTTGTCCAAGGCCTATGCACGAGGACAACCTAGTGAAACATGGAAACAACCTCCAAGTTGTGGGACTTGAACTGTGAGGTTGAGTCTCTGGAGAAGGCCAGCTTCCTCTTACTATCAAGGCGCACCTAACTACTCTCGAAAGGAAAAAGGAAAGGAGGAGGTGCAGAAAACAACTCTACCCTACCTAAACTACGGAGGTGATGCACCAAAATAGAGTGTTCAGACCATTTCTGCTCATATATGCACTATTGAACTAGAATGAAACTAAGGATATATACATACATGCTTATTTTGATCTAATAACCTCATGAAAATCAACAAACACAACTGAATAACACAAGGAAAGAGGAATCTCACTTATATATTATCCAGTAGGCAAGAAACAGATACAATATGCAGGTTACAGATCTCGACAATACACCAATGAGAGGCAAAAGTGATGCACACACACATCAATGGCTGAAAGGGATAAAAAAGAGAATCATTCGGTTCAAAGGCATAGGGAATGTTACACTGAGAGTTGCAGAGCAATATCAAAGAAATCAGAAAGAGTCAACCCTTGGAAAAGATTACAAAATTGCCTTTATAGTTTGGGCATAACTGAGGGAAATGATTCTGTATTAACTGTTTCAACTACTGCCATTGAACCCCAAAATATCTGATCAAAGATCACACTCGAGTATGGTTCTGAAGTACAAAATCAGATTTTTGACTGAAGGAACACCTCGAGTAGACAGAAGCGGTGCCAATGAATGATCCTGACACAGTAGATGGATCGGCTGAGATGGTGGAGTGTTTCCCTATGCCTTGCATTCATTTTAGGTAGGCCAGCTAGGTCATGTGGGCCAATTACCTTTCTTTGTTCCACCACTTGGGGAAGTCTTTATGGTCGACCTTCCATCATCAGACTAACTGTGCCACCCTTGCAAATATTCATATTAACTATGATGGTTACATTAACTGCCAGCCACCGACCGTCCTTTCTGACTGGACCAGCGAGACACGTGTCAACAAGGCACTGTGTCACCAACATAAACCTCAAGCAAATTACCCATAGTGAGGTGGCAATGACCATTTATTGGCCTAGATCCGACGATCATGAAGACTCGTCATACTCCATGTTGTCCTTACCCCGGGCCTATCATAATTGGTGCCACCTCTGCAACCTTGTCGTATCCAACTGACACTTGGCAATACCTCAGTGACTGCACCCTAGCGAGACTTGGCCCCACGGACACGTGGTCACCTGTTGCTACATCACTATGGTAAAGATCGCACATCTTCACCATGGCGATATGGCGACAGTCGTTGATCCTTGCAGATCTGACAATCGTAAAGACTTGCCTCTTGATTGTGCTGGCTGAACTGAAGATTTGGCACACGTGGCTCCCTCTGATTCACCACCGTGACACTAGACTCTGCCAACTAGGTAGATGAAGTACCTGTCGTAACCCAACCGCTTGCCTGAAACCTCGTCGCTATCTTCTCCGACCTGCCAAACCTTGCCGTCGAACATGCTAACTCACCGTCGTTGGCACATCTTTTTTGACAGGCGCTATGTTGCCATGGAAATTTTTGGGCCAACACGTGATAGCAACATAGCACCTACGGTACCGTAGAACATTTCTAACCTGCACCATCCTCTGCCTTGCAAGCTGGACCCACCGGACACATGGCACCCTATCGCTACATCACTATAGTAACCCTCACACAACTTCATCATAGCGAGATGGCGATGACCATTGATCAGCCCTGATCTGACGGCGGAGAACTTGTGAGGCATAAAAATATCATAAGGTTTGGAACTTAGGTAATTTTGATATCTTCGTGGGTATTAAAATATTAGTAATTGGGGAGGTGACCGTTGGGCATGGTAGCATTCAAATTTTGAAACTTGGTGGGGCAAACAAAATGTGGTAACAATTAATAGTAATGTTTATAACAATCATTTCAATTATCAGATGATATGATTATTTAGAACTATAGGTTATATATGTTTATAATTTCATACAATTACATGTATCTTATATATTATAAAAAAAAATAACATAATCCTTTATTAGAAATAAAATTTAAGTTTAATAATGTATAAAAATTAAAAAATTTAACCATACCTCATTTTTAGCTTTCATATGCTATGATGGACCTCTTTAAATTTACCTCATTTAACTTTTTCTTGGTAGGTGATGGATTCCACCATATCTTGATTAGTTATGTATTTGTCTTTTTCTTCCTTGATCCCTTACATGGCTCTTAGTCAGGTTGTCCTGCAGAGAGAATAAGACATGTACTTTGCAGTTCTATAGCAAATCAAGACATGGCATTTTTACTTGATACAATATGTATATGAATATATGTCTAGCTATTTTATAACCCAATGACTATTTATGGCACCCCATGATTTCAGTTAAGGATTGATGGGTCTCAATGTTTTTGAATACCCCAAGTCTTGTACATTCTCAATTATTGCAATTCTCTTTCTGACTTTGTTCCACATCCCTCTTATATTAAATTAAACATCCAATATGAATGATAATTTCATTTAGATAATACACATTATTTCTACAAAATTGATGAAATGCTAATATCCTCTAACATTATTTTTCTTCAATAGTTTGTCACACAGTGTGATCCACAAACTTCAGAAAAGTGACCATTCTTAAATTTTCTCAATCACATTGCTTATCTTAGATTAAGTGTATGCTAAATAGTTCATGGTATAATATATCATCTAGTCCTGATCATGTCTAATACCCTGTGCTTCTTTCATCCATCCATCATTTCCCACTGATAGACCTCTCATAATGTCTGCCAAAGATAAGGACTAATGTTGTATGTAGCCCTTATTGTTTTATACTTTCATTTAAATATTTTTCTTCATTTTAATATGAGAGTCTTGTGCAACTTGATACAGAATCCTCATGCTAAGTGCTCCAAAAAAAGAAGTGTTTTATCTTATCCAAGAGAACCAAAATTCCTTTTTACCATTGATTCTAATCATCCACAATATATTTGTTTTGTTATTACCCCCTATTATTGTTGTTCATTGCATATACCCTAGGTGCCACTATGTTATCTCATGAATGAATATGCTTTTGCTCCCATTTAAAATGGTCTTTCATTATTTCACTATATGTATTATTGGTCTTCTTATTTAGGTATAGAAGTCATGTTCCTTGAAATAGCCTTTGGGAAATAATATCTCTGGACTACCTGCATTAAGATCTCTTGGTGTGTAACATAGACTTGGTATGTGAACTATTTCACAAAATGCTTCCTCCTTGAATATGACCACGATTGCGGCGATATTCTTCTGAAAAACTCCACATAGATGAGTGATTTCATTTCAATATATCTCCTTCAATCTACAACTTTTACATGGCCTTGTGAAACATATGAGACTTTCCCCAGAAAGAATACATGTTTGAAATTGAAAAAGGGCATAGACGGTCATGGCACCAAAATAAAAATTACCCAAAAAAGGGAAAAATTTATTTCTATAATTAAACTTGTCTTCAATCAATAGAATAATTAACATGTTCTATTGAAAAGGAGTATCTAATATTAGTCTCCATAAATAGGAGAGTGGTTTATATTTTTATCTCTATGTACATGATCATCACAAATTTTCTAGCATATTAGTTCTAGAATTTTAAAAAGCTAAAAATTCACTAGATTACTATGAGTTGATGTCATTGATCTTTTCTTTTGTAGAGTGTGACTTGCGATCCTTGGTTCAATCTTCATATTCCTCTTTAAATTCCATTGCATTCTTCTATTTGGTGTAAGTGAACTAAATCCAATACACACTACAAGTTTGTTTTGACATCAAGCACATATTCAAGTTCTCATTAACACCACAGAATCATTACCATGTATGCTAGGAGCCATTTTATTATCATCGTCATTTTCTATGTATGTTGGAGATGCCATTGTTTGAATCTTCTATTAAGACTCCTTCAATCATAGATTTCAAATTGGTCACTTAACATGAATCACTTGAATTTGTGATTTCATATTCCAGCATTTGTTTAATATTACTATTGACTATGTGATCATTACAGGAAAATCTCATTGTCATAATGATTAACCTTATTATTGTTGTCTATCTTCTGTTCTACTTTTATGCTTCCTATTGACAATCTATAGTTCTCCATATACCTTCTAGTGTCTTTGAATTAAATTTTTTTACATAGGCTGGTAGGAAAGATGCTCTAATACCACTAGTAATGTCCCATTTAGAGCATTTATGGATTTACTCTAATTTGCATAGATTTCATTATATATTCATTTGATGATCCTTTTCACTCTTTGATATTTGATGTGTGTGTGTGTGTGTGCGCGCGCACGCGTGTGTGCGTGCGCAGGCACACACATGTTTTTTTCAAAGAATCGCATCCTTCCCTAATAATAATAATGATATTATTAATAATATTATATTAATTAGTAAGGTTAGTTATATTATATTAATAATAATATAATTATATTAATTAATAAGGTTATTTATATTAATGCCATAAAGTATATTAATAATTATACTATAAAGAATAATGTATCAAGTATATATTATTATATTATAATACATTTATTAGTATAGCATTTTAATATTAAAAATATATCTTAATCTTAATATTATTATTTATTATATTATATTATTATTATTATATGATATTATAATATAATATTACTTTATATATAATACTTATTTATTAGTTAAATTATATGTCAAAGTGGGGACATCACAAGTTTGGTGAGGCTTTAAGTTCCCTCCAATATCATAGGTCCTTCACATTTAGACGTAATGCCACCATTCCATCAGCCACCTCATTTCCCTCCAAAAAAATATGATGCAATTGCAATATTTTAAAAATAATTAATAAATGTCTGATGTCTTCTACAATTTGTTTAATTGCCCAACCTTCATTCATGATGCCTTTTATAGTTACAATAATAATTTTTTAGTCACCTGCAATCTCCACATTTTCCCATCCAACACTGATCACCATTTTAAGACCCTAGAATAGAGCCAAAGCTTCCACAATATTGTTGGACACTTTCCCCAAATGTCTAGTATAGGCCAAGAGCATCCTTCCCTCACTGTCTTTGACTATACCTCCACTAGTCGATCCCTCCTTTGTAATAGCACCATCAAAGTTGAGCTTAACCTAGTTCTCTCTTGGGGGTTTCCATCATGTCCTTTTCCTTTCCAATAGGTTGGAATTATCAATCTCCATGATCCCCTCTTCCAAACTCCAACACTTGGCAATCCTAATTTCTAGCTAATTAGGGGGGATCACCGATTTCCTCCACTTGTAGCTCTTCATATTTTAACCAAAAGTTTTATAATCATGTCCACAACAACCTCCTTACTTCTCTATTAATTCCTAAATTCCCTATTATTTCTCTCCTTCTAGCTACCCTAGCAAACATGGGGGGACTACCTTCTACATTCAGGCAAGGAGGGGGTGGGTAAAAGGTCCTTGTCAACTCTCAACAAATTACTCAATTCCCCTATTAAACACCCAATTCAAATCCAGTTTCTAGAATAGCCTCTCTCATACATTACAAGCATAATTACAATCAAGGAACATATGGGTAATATTCTCCTCCACTTTCTTACACAAATAGCATATGTTGGATAATTGGAATCCCCTTTTCATGAGATTATCAGTAGTGAGGATTTTCCCATGAATGGTGGTCCACTAGAAAATATTAATCTTTAGGATCAAAGTAATGGTTGAACTAGATATTCCCCCAGTAATTAGACTCTAAAGCTTTATCTAACATTAATTTGTAAGTAGACCTAACAAAGAACTCCTCCATTGAGGTAACCTTGCATATAAAGTATCATTTTGGGCCACTCCTAGGATTCTATAAATTTTAAGTAGGCTATTTAGCTCCACAATCAGCTCCCCACCATCGAATTTGTTCTATTGCAATTCAACCTTTTTCCACTTCCTCTTTGGGCCAATCAAATTGACAACCTTATTCTCCACCTACTCCTGTAGGTGATCCTGAAGGGACCCATACTTTGTTTTGGTAAGAGGTTTTTCAACAAGCCATGTATCCTCCTAGAAATTAACCTGATTGCCACTACCCACCAACCACCTCACACCTTCTCTCAAAAGACTTATGTTTCTTAGTACATTACCCCAAACCTTAGATCCCATAAGAAGATCATTTCTCTAGATGGAGTGAGAGAAATCCAAATTTCCCAGATACTTGGCTTTCAAGATTTTACACCAATTTGTCTCCTCCTTCATCCAATTCCATCCTACCTTTTTTAGGATCAAATTATTCAAATTAGATATCCTTCTAACTCCCAAGCCTCCTCTAGTCTTTGCTTTACAAACTGTATCCTAGCTAACCAAACTTAACCTATTATTCTCCCTTCCTCTCGACCAAAGGAAATTTCTTTGGATTTTCTCCAATTTATCCACCATGCCCCAAGTAGTTTTGAACAGAGAGAGGAAATGCATAGGAAGGCCTTTAAGGGATGAAATTAGAAGTTGAAGCTTACCTACGCTACTCAAGGTTTTACCTTTCCACCTAATCAACTTCATTTCCATTTTTGTAGGATGGTATTCCAAAAGTTATTGCTTACATCTTTCATAGTCAAAGGGAGCCCCAAATACATATCAAGGAGCAAGGTAGTATTACACCCAAAAATATTTATGATCCTTTGCTAAGTATCCAAAAGAGTGTTAAAGACGAACACATTGCTTTTATCCAAATTAATTTTATGTCCCACATTAACTGCATAAACCTCTAAGACAAATTTCTAAGCCTTAGCTTCCCTCGTAGAGGATTCATCACTTAGGAAAGTGTCATCCACAAACTATTGTATCACCTTTGGTGGAAGTGTGGAAGTAGGTTTAATACCTTTGATCTCCCCCACTTCTATCTTTCTCAAGAAATCCCTACCTAGCACTTTTGCCACCATAATAAACAAGTAAAGAGAGATAGGTTCCCCCTTTCTTAGACCCCTCTTCCCCCCGTAGTTCCCCCAAGGTGAACCATTCACTAGCACTGAATAATTAATAGTCTCTATCATTGATTTAACCATCCTTATAACCTTCTAACCAAAACCACTTTTAACCATAACTTCATACAAGAAGGTCTAGTTGATCTTATCATAAGCTTTTGAGATATCAAGTTTCAAATCCATGCCTAGATTACCACTCTTCTCCATAGAGTAAAGTGCCTCATGAGTAGTTATGGTTGCATCAAGGATTTGATGCCCTAGAACAACCTCATTCTAGGTTTTCCCAATAAATTTATATAGCAACAGTTTTAACTTGTTCACCATAATTTTTAAAAAAATCTTATAAGTAGTGTTACAAAAGCTAATCGACCTTAAACTAGAGAGAGCGCTTGGATCCTTGACCTTAGGGATCAGGGCAATAAGTTTTTTATTGAGTTGCTTGAGAAGCTTCCTAGTTTTGAAAAGGTCATGGGCAGCCCGGAGTAGATCCATTTTAATCATTTCCTAGAAGTGTTGGAAGAAATCTAGGGGGAAACCATTAGCGCCTAGGGATTTATAGGCTTTATAGAGAAAATAACTCTGCGAACATCCTCCTTAGTGATCAACTATGTCAGTTCCTGGGTAAAACTACAAAGTTGTGTCACCACTAAATTTTTGTATTTCTATCAGAACCACTAAAGTTGTGTCCTCCTTTTAGGCTGGCTTATTAGAACAACTAAATTTTTGTATTTCTATCTAAAAATAAATTTTGTTCAAACACATGATCTTGATAAATTTATTCTAGGTAATTTATATATGATCTCACATATTTCCAATTGGAAATGTTTATTAAATGCATATTTTATACTAGTTAGTATCCAATTACAAAAGAAAAAAAAATATTTTATAAAATTGATGTTTCAATAAATCTTACTATTTTTTATTATATTTTCTTTAATAACATATAAACACCATTTTTTAGAACTCAAAGCCATGAATATTCTCATATAGATTTTATAGTGTTTTAATTAGATATAGTATATTGTAATTAAAAAATTCTACAAGTACATATTTTAACACTCAAGAAGATGTCAATTTTGAGAAAGAAAAATATATTAAATCTTATCAAAAAAATATAAAAGTGATATGATGTTCTAGAGAAGAGAGTCCTCTTCCAGAATCTATAATTTTTCTTTTGGTTGAAATATATTATTGTTTAAAATGTGGTGGGAGACGAAAACTATCAATTTGAATAAGTTGAAATTTGAATCATTATAAAAGAGAAAATTTAGCTCTAAAGATATTTTTTATTTTTTATTGTTCTAGCTACATATGTTATCTATAACATAATCTAAGATCAAAGGGAAATAATTTTATTTCCATGTCATTTTGTGGTGGGAACTAGACACCTAATTTCTAGCATTTTTTAGCAACTAAAAAGTTATCTTTAAAAATAGGAAAATATATTATTTCTTATACCAAATAATTATTAAAAATTATAATACTAAACTTCATCCATTTCTACACATTACATTAGTTTGCTTCATTTTCAAATTCTAAATAATAATACAAGTTTTATGTTATTGAAGGTGAACAATTATAATTTTGTTAGCATTTTCCTTTGTAAAAGGGTGACATAGGTTTGCGCTTTTACCCGGATTGATTCTCCTCCATTGAGATCACTATGGGTATGGAATTAATCAGCCATTGTCTGTCCTCCTCCTTGACATTTCTACGCTCCTCTTTATAAGAGTTATTGAAGTAAGCAGTAGCCCAACTACCTATCTCTTCACTTTTTGTAAGGTTCACATTATTATTATCTTTGATAGTGTCAATAGTTTTTCTCCTTTTATTGATGGATGTTGACTTGTGCAAAAAAGTAGTGTTCCTATCCCCAAGCTTGAGCCATAAAACCCTTGATCTTTGCTTCCAAAAGGTCTCCTCTCTAATCATCATATCTTTCCAAACCTTCCTACAACTTTCCTCTTCTAGAATCATATCTTAAGATGCTAAGTGCCCCCACTCTCCTCCCCCCCCCCCCCCCAAAAAAAAAAAATTTCTTGAGTTCCTCTAACTTCTTTTCCACCCCCTTCTTAGTCTTAAAGATACTCCCAAAGTAATTTTTTTCCAAGGTTAAACATTCCTTCTAATATTGTCCAGTTTAGCAGAGAGTCTATACATTGCAATTCCTTCCACATTAATCCCCCACCACTCCCCCACCTAAGCACTAAATTTAGGATGAGATTACCACCTTATTTCACATCTAAAATATCTTGGACCCCCTTGAGATAATTCTTCCCAATTAAAAAGGATGGGAGCATGATTCGAGACCATCTTGGGTAATCTTGTGAGAGAGGAAGAAGTTAGACACTCCCTGCTAGTTAGAACCAAAAGACTATCAAGTTTGACTTCGATAAAGTCAACTCCCTTCCTATTTTTTTATCAAGAGAACTTCACTCCATGCATCTCCATATCCATTAAATCATTTTTATTGATAAATTTATCATTGGTAGTGGCAAACTAACAATGCAAACCTTGCACATGATTTCACTTCCATGTCTTAAAGCCTTGAAAGTAGAAAAACCTATTTCTTAGCCTTTACATCATGTGTGAGGTGAAAAGACTCAAGTTTTAGGCTTTTAGAGAGTAAGAAAAACTAGTGACAATAACTGACTGAGCCTCCTTCTCTGACACTTCTTTCAACTCTTAATTTTTATTTAAATCTTCTCCCTGTTAGAGGGCCTAGTTTCCAACCTAGTACAATAAGAAGTACTTGTCTCTTCTATAATTTTTATATCCAAATTATTTTTCTTGATATATAATTTATCATTCATTGTTTCTTTGGTCTTCATATTCAAAGTGGGTTTATTTCTCTCTTTCTCCTTAGTTATATTCATATACACTACATTAGGAGAAGTTTTCAAAGAGAATTAAGGGGTTTTAAGTGAAGGATTATTTCAGTGCATTTTTTTACTTGGGATAGGGGATTCCATCAAACTAGCAAATAGAGAGGTTAAAGAGATAGGGTTTTCATGAATAGTAATGACCCTTAAAGGAATGAGAATAAGGTGAAAAAGGTAAAACCTAAACATGATGTCTTTGTGCAATATGGTATACTTTCTGCCCTACTTTTATCATCCACAACATCCTTAACAATACTCTCTAGTGAGTGGAGGAGGAAAAACATAATAGATATAATATCATGATTCCTAAAATTATTTAAAACAGTCATATGGTAATAATAGTAAAACCTAAAATATCCTTTCAGAGTAAATTATTTTATGACAACTATAAAACACATGATCCTAGGGATTCTATATGTTGTTCTATTGATAACCTCCCCATAATTTAATATCTTATTTTTTTTCATGCATTGAGCCTAATCATGTTAGAAATGTAATAATATGTTTTAATTTTTATATTCCCACCAAGAGCCAACTAACTTGTGTAATAACTTTCTTATTCACCTCAACTAAAATTCCTACCATGGTAAATATTCTCTCTACCCAGGATAAACAATTTTTTTCTAAGAATTAAACTCATCAAAACCAATCAACATTCAATAAATTAGGAAATTACTCCTCCTTTGCATGCATGTAAAATAATTGCATTTTTTTATAGTCATCTTCTAGGTTATCTTATTCAACCCAAACCACATTCCCTCCCATGGTGTTACAAGCTAGAGCCAAAAATACATTTGGTGAAGGGTAAAATAAGGTAAGCTTAATTTGAAGTATATTATAGCTACAAAAAAAATCTCCAAATTGAAGTTAGTGAAGAGAAAATACACATGAAACTAGGATAAATGATGACAATCCATATCCTTATTACACTTAATGCATCCTTCTATATCCAAATATTAAAATTAAGTTCCCTTGTATAAAAAGTAATTTATCCATAAAGAAATATGGGAATTATTAGGTTCAAACTAGATATACAATCTAATGGTATCTGGAAAGCTAGAATTGAAATTATTATCCAAAACCCCAAGGAGTTAATCTCTTAATTTAATGAATTCGTATTTTTTTCTTTAAGCTGTCACTGATAGGAAAGGGATGATGTGCACCACACAAGTATAGGTAGTGTGGCATCATCATCGGTTCTAAATGATAGAGAAGAAATACATATTTTTTAAAATTTTAACAATCACAAGTTTTACAAGATAAAGCCAAAAGATCTCATAAGTCACCCCATCAAAACATATTAGAAATCTGCTTTACAAAATAAGAAGAATTTTATTTTCTTATAAAAGAATTCATGGTATCAAGTAGATAGTGAATGATACTCTCAAAATTAATATTAACTCTTAGGTAAGTGCACAAAATTGTGGTGCCAAAAGGAGGGTAAAAGTGGCCACTTTTTTTTTTTTCTCAAATCAGCAATTTTAGAACTTCGACAAGAATTTGAAGATAGTTACGCTCAAAATTTTAAGACATGACAAAAAATGGTATTAGTCCTTTGAATGTAGTTTCTAAATTGCTAAAAAAATTCAAAATGGTTTAGTTTTAGGCCCTCAGAAAAGGGGGACATAGAAAGTGGTACTATTTTTTAAGAAAAAAGCATAACATAGTGCAAAGTGTGGCTCCCCTAAAATTTTAACTTTTTTTTGAAATCTTTTAATGGCTCTAGTCAAAAGTTACCTAACAATGTGTATTTTATCTGTGATTTTTGGGGCAATTTAATAATGTGTATTTTTTTAAATATGAATTTTGTAAGTGGATACATCCAAAAAATGTGAAATATTTGTGTCCCCTCGTAGAAATTATTGAAAACTAATCCAAATTCAAAACTATTTTATTTCAAAGTGTGTAGAATGGAGTCTAGTTTATAATAAACTAAGTTGTTGTAAAATTCAATGGATTATTAGAATTGCTTTAGAATAACTGAGAGGGACTGGGGGGCGGGTGAGGGGGGGGGGGGGGGGGGGGGCGGGGGGGGGGGAAAGGTGGGG
Source organism: Cupressus sempervirens (assembly GCA_028749045.1). NCBI lineage: Eukaryota > Viridiplantae > Streptophyta > Pinopsida > Cupressales > Cupressaceae > Cupressus > Cupressus sempervirens. Next base: position 508,235,604 of record CM053789.1, on the reverse strand, counting down.
GTGAATCAGTTATTCAAGGTCCAAATGTCCTATTCAAACTTTTCACTAAGTGTAGTGAACCCATTCAACCATTCTTTCATTCAAGCTTTAAATTTTTCTAATCAGCAAGCTACTATAAATCAACATGCAAGCATAAAACATAAGAAATCAACACATAAAATAGTGATTTACGTGGAAACCCAATTTGGAAAAAACCACCTGTAACATGCTACTCAATTCTCACTCTTCTGAAGTGATGCCCTATGAAAGGCCTACCCTATTAAAGGCTTACAACACACTATTAAATGTGACCTTGTTAGAGGATTTAACCACCCTGTTAGAAGTGGGCCTGGTTAGAGGACTTTAGAACATTCACTTGGAATGCCACCCTATTAAAAGATTTACAAATGGAGGTTAGGCCAACCTGAGTCCATAGGATTTTTCGACCTAATACAATTGCTAGAGAGTATTAGAAACTCTTGACCTGACTACAACATACAACTTATCTTGCAAATCTTAGATCACTTCTCAACTCATACCCTTGCCTGGTCTTAAATCTCTACAACTCTTGATAGCTTGTCCTCCTTTCAAGCTTAGTCTCCTTGAGTCTCCATGCTTAATGTACCAGTGTAATCATCTCTTTATGACCACTTGTAGAAGTAGAGCCTTTGTGCTCTTCCTTCTCCTAGATGTCTCCCCCTTGACACCCTTCAAATTACTTCATAGATTTGGCTCTTTAGCAGCAATAGTATCGGCAACTCTTTTCTTCTTAGTCTATGAATTCTTAAATAGAAGTCTTGGAGTACCTTTTCCTGCTCAATTCTTCCATTCTTTAATTTTAATTCACATGGATCAGGTACGTATCATTGCATCTAACCCATATTTTGTTTCCTCTAAAAACTTCTTGAATAATCCTTTAGAATTTTCTCAAAAATGGATTACATAGGATTTTATACCACCAACTCATCATCCTTATCTTCCAACTTGTTCACAAAATTCAATGTAACCACTATGTCAGCTCAGATTTGGTGAATCTTCATCATTTGAAATAATGTAATAGCTCGACACCATTGAAATACTGGTGCTTGACACATATTGTGTTACTCAGCATCAGTTGTATTTTTCTTGATACTTGACACCTACAAAAAAATTTCTAATACTTAGCACTTAATATTCACTTGACACACACTAGAAATTTTCTATTACTCAACTCCATCTAAGAATTTGCTCAGCTTCAACTAAGTTGCTCATCACCCACTAATGATCTTAGTTTAAGCTTTGCATTCTATCTTGTTACAACTTCTTCCTTCAATGTTTCTAAGTGTGACCAACCTTTATATCCTTGAGTATGTCATGAATACATCATTTAACCATTGTCTTAACTGATCCTTGCACTTTGTTACAACATCATAACTCAAAATTTCCCTTAGGTTCTCTTGTTACATCTTGTTGATCAAATCCTCTTCATCAATCAACTAAGTGATAGTACTTGGATCTTATAAGAAAATATCATCCCTACAAATAGTAGGTTTGACATTAATGAAAAAAAAATGATTGAAAACATTCTTTCAATAAAAATCTTCCTCCTTTGCAACAATCCTCCTCTTCAATCTTCAATGATGAACTTTTCAATCAGATTGCCAACAATCTCCCTTTTTGGCATTGATGGCAAACCGAACTGATCAACCATCAGACTAAACTATTCAGCCACAAGCTTACTAGGTTAGAGCAATAAGTCAAATGCCAACAAGTAAACTATAACTTCACATATCCTTTTACTATTCTGATTGCTTCATTTCAGCTTCACCCTTTTTGTGTCTGCCACCTTGTTCTTTGTCTTGGATTTTTTATTGCTCATCTTTTTTTGTTCTGATAAACACCTCCCTCTATCAATATCTCACAACTTCTCCTATTGATCCTCTTTGTTATCGATCATTTTTTTTGCTATTTCTCCCTCTTTAACAACACTGCCAAAGACATATTATCATCTTAATATGCAGGTATAGCTCTTATAGGTTCATTCAATTTCTCCCTCTATCACTTTACTTGTGACTAATTTCGAACTTCAACCCATCAACTACTTTAGGCATGAATCCCAAAGTAAACATCCTCTGCATCAATGTGTAAAATATTCTACACTTAGCTCATTTGATGCAAGGCATTATTGCTTTTGTTTTAGGTAGCCTTGGCTAGGGGTATCACCCCTAACTTACCTGTAACAGACTCAAAAGAATCTTTAGGTAGTGCTTTTGTGAAGATATCGGCAATCTATTCCTTTGAGCTAATATATTCCATCTTCACTTGTTTGTCTTCCACCAGTTCTCTTAGATAGTGATACTTGATTGCAATATACTTGGTTTTAGCATGCATTATTGGATTCTTTGATATAATGATAGCACTTATATTATCACAATAAATTATCACAAGCTTAGTTACTTCTTCCTTCATACCTTGCAGAAAATGTTTGATCCATACAATATTGGTACAATTTATAGTAGCTACCACATATTCAACTTCAGTAGTAGACTGTGAGGCGCAACTTTGCTTTTTCTGGTCCATGTGATCAACCTCTATCCTAAGAAAAGTGGTCCTCCACTAGTGCTTTTTCTTTCATCAATTTTGCCTCCCCAATCTGCATTAGTGTAGGCTCTCAATTCAAACTTCTCACTCCTTTTGTAGTACAAACCAAAGTCATCAGTTCCTTTTAGGTATCTCAATATTCTCTTTATTGCCATTAAGTGATTTTCTCTTGGATTTGCAAAAAATCTTGCTACTATTCCAATAGCTAATGCAATGTCTAGTCTACTATGTACAACATATTGTAGCTTTCCAATCATTGACCAATATAATGTTTGATCTACTTCAGCAGACTCATCATTCTTAGATAGTTTATGGCCTATTGTCATTGATGTGCTGACTAGTTTTGAGTCTTCGAACCCAAATTTTTTAAGTACTTCCTTGATTTATTTGGATTGGGTCACAAATATTCCATGTTTCAACTGATGTACTTGTAATCCAATAAAGAATTTGATTTCTCCAAACATTGACATCTCAAATTCATGCTTCATTTGATCAACAAAAATAAAACATCTTTTTCTCCAAATATTATATCATCAACAAAGATTTCTAATATCAAAATGTCTTTACCTTCTTTAGCTTTGATGTAAAATATTTCATTGTCATCTATTCTCTCAAATCTTATCTTTACAAGATATTTGTGCAACCTCTCATACCAAAATGTAGGTGTTTGCTTCAATCCATAAAGTTATTTGTGTAGTTTGCAAACCATTTTCTTGTTCTTCTCATCAAAAAATCCCTTTGGTTGTTCTATGTAAACTTCCTCTTCTAGTATACTATTCAGAAAAATAGACTTCACATCCATTTGGTATACTTTGAAACCTTTATATACAGCATATGCAAGTAATGTTCTTACTCCTATTCTCGCAACAGGGGAAAATGTTTCCTCATAATCCAATCCTTCTTCTTATGCATAGCCTTTGCAAACTATTTTAGCTTTTTTTCTTTTTATCTCACTATTCTCATCAAGTTTGTTTCTAAAAACCCATTTGGTACCAATCACATTCTTATTAGCTAGTCTAGGAACTAGAGACCATGTTTTGTTCTTCTTAATCTGATATATTTCTTCTTCCATGGCTTTATACGAGTCATCATCTTGTAGTGCATCATTCACTATTTTAGGTTCAACCTTGCTTAATAGACATGATTCACTCATGATCCTATTCCTTTCCATTGGTCTAGCATCCTTTTTACCAGTGATTTGATCTACAGGGTGATGTCTTCTCACATACTTGGCTAATCTGGGTTTAGTCCTTCTTTCCATGTTTGATCCTTCAACTTCAGAGTCATTTCATTCTTCTTCATCAAGAACTTCATCATTCCTTTCATGTGTACTATTTTTAGAGTCAAAAAGTTCATTTTTTGCATTCTACAGCTTGGCTTCTAAATGCAGCTCAGTATTCACTAGTTGAGACTTGGTAGATACTGAAATTTGTTGTTGATTCCCAACTTGATTTGCAGCATCATTCCTTCATAGAAGTATACAAAGGATCTATAATCCTCTATTTTCTTTGACTCGTCAACCTAAACTTCTGCATGCTCATCAAAATTTATATTTTACTCTCCACAATCTTGTTAGTGTTAATATTTAAAAACTTATATGCCTTACTTCTAGTGGAGTATCCAAGGAATATGCCTTCATCACTTTTTGCATCAAACTTGCCATTTCTAGTATCTTTTAGAATATATCATTTACAACCAAATACTTTGAAATTTTTAACATTGGGTGAGTGACCATACCATAATTCAAAAGGTGTTGCATTTGCACCTTTCTTGACTTGAACTCTATTTAGTGTGTAGACTGTAGTACTTACAACTTCTATCCAATACTTTAGTGCAACATTTTTCTCTATCATCAAGGTTCTATCATAGTCAATCACTGACATATTCCTCCTTTCAGCAATAGCATTCTATGGTGGAGTTCTTGGTGCTGATGTTTTCCTTTTGACACCTTTGTCATTGTAGAATATTTCAAACTCTCTTGATGTGAACTTACCTCCTCTATCTAACCTTAGGCATTTTAGGTTCTTTCCTATTTCCTTCTCAACTTTGGCCAAATACCACTTAAACATTTGAAATGCATTGGATTTTTTCTTTAAGAACATAGAAGTCCTCATCTTGGAGTAGTCATCTACAAATAGCATTATGTATCTATCTCTTAGGTAGCTTTGCACTTTTATTTGGCCACATAAGTCTATATGGACTAACTCTAGTACTTCATTAGAAGTGTATATTTTTCTTTTGAAACTAGACTTAGTCATCTTTCCTAGTTGACATTGTTTACACATTGTGTTTTCAATTTTCTTCAACTTGGGCAACCCGTTGACCTTCCTCTTCTTGTTGATGCTAATCAGATTATCAAAATTAACATGACACAACCTTTTATGCCAAAACCACACATCATCAAGTCTAACAACAAGACATGTTGCATCTATTTTTGGGTCAAGCTCCTTGACATCCTCTGCAATTGCAATGTTAACAAAGGGATTATCATGGGGGACTTCAACTCGCCTCTCTCTGATGTTGACAAATGGGGCGGTCTTGCCCCGGATCAGGACAGTAAGCGTGACCTCACTTTGTTCATTCAAAATCTTGCCTTTTTGGATATGGACCTTCAAGGGGGAAGTTTCACTTGGTCTAATAGGAGAGTTGGGGGAGATAGTATTCAAGTTCACCCTGACAGAGCCCTCATATCTCCAGAATGGCTTCTTTCCTATTCTTGCAGATTATCCCTCCTCCCTAGGGTGGGTTCTAACCACTCCCCGATCTCTCTCTCTGTCACCCCCTGTCTAGTAAAAGGGTCTTCCCTTTTTGCTTTGAGAAAATGTGGCTTTCCCATCCAGTGCTGGAAGGAAAAATCTCTTCTTGGTGGAACTTTGAGGTTGATGGTACTACTATGTTTAGAGTTGCCTAGAAGCTGAAAAATGTGAAAACAAACATTAAATCTTGGAATAAAACTAACTTTGGCCACATTTTCCAGGAGAAAGATGAGAAAATTGATTAGCTCAATTCTATCCACGAAGAAATCTAGCTCTTTGGATATGACAATCACAATAGGTAGGAGGAAAAGGCTATCCTCTCAGATTTGCATAACATCATATCTAAGGAAGAGCTTTATTGGAAACAAAGATCTAGAGTCAATTGGTTAAAAGAAGAAGATTGTAACACCAACTGACCACCCTTAAACATCGGGCTAACAATAGGATATCTATTATCAAAAAGGGCTAGGTTCTGGTTTCAAAGGAAGAAGAGATAGTGAAGGAAGCTGTTTGCTTCTTCTCCTCTCTTCTCATAGCTGATCCTTCCCTCTCTGCGTCTAATCAAGAGGATATTTTGGCAGCTATCCCCCCCTGTTGCAAGATCATCATAACTCATTTCTGAAAGCTATCCCCTCACTGGAGGAAATTCACCAAGCCCTCTTTTCCCTCCTGGGGGATAAAGCTCTAGGCCTAGATGGCTTCTCTACTTTCTTCTTTTAGACTTATTGGAATGTGGTTAAGAAGGATGTGGTAAAGGCAGTCCAAGAATTCTTTGGGGCTAGGAATCTGCTCAAAGAACTTAATGCTTCTTTTCTTGTCCTCATCCCCAAGATTCCAAGAGCTAACTCTTTCGACAAATTTAGGCCCATTAGCCTTTGTAATTCTTTCTACAAGATTATTTCCAAGGTTCTCACTTCCAGAATCCTCATCTTTCTCCCCCTGATCATCTCACCCAAGAAAATTGGCTTTTTCCCTGGCAGGTAGATCCTTGATTCCATCATCTTAGTTCATGAAGTCATCCACTCTCGATGGGTAAAAAGGAAGGGTTCCTTCTCAAACTAGACTTTTCTAAAGCTTACGATAGGGTCAACTAGAATTTCCTCTTTGCTGTCCTTCGGGCCTTTGGTCTTGATGCTCAAGTATGCAAACTTATCTCTCAGCTCATATCTTCTCCCTCTTTGTCTGTTATGGTTAATGGTCTCCCCACTCCTTTTTTCTCCCCCTCAAGGGGTTTAATGTAGGGTGACCCTATTTCTCCTATCCTTTTTGTTATCTTGGCAAAATGCCTGGGCAGACTCATCCAACTGAAGATCCAAGATAGTAGTTTGAAAGGTCTAAGGCCTTCATCAGGACCCTCTTCTTTCACCCACTAGTAATTTTTGGATGACACTATCTTGGGGGGTGAAGCCTCTATCTAGGAGGCCAGGACTTTCAAAAGCATTCTGAACTCCTACACCAAAGGCTCAAGATAGGCTATCAATTTGGATAAGACTTTGGTTTTCTTCCTCAACACCCCCTTAGAGAGGCATAGGAAAATTGCTCGCATCCTGGGTTGTGGCATCGGGTCCCTGCCTGTGACTTATCTTGGGCTACCTCTTGGTACGAAACCTCTGGATTCCTTTTGGATCAGCATTATAGACAACTTCAATAGGAAACTTGCAGGTTGGAAAGGGGCCACCCTTAGTCAAGAAGGAAAATGCGCTCTAGTTAACTCTGTTCTCCAAAACCTCCCAACCTATGCCCTCAGTCTTTTTAGGATTCCGGTTAAGTTTGTGAAAAGAATGGAGAGGATTTAGTGGGATTTTCTCTGGACAGGGACTGATGACCACAAAAGATACCACCTAGTTTCTTGGGACCTTGTCTGCCAGCCTAAAAGCCAGGGAGGTCTTGGTATTAGAAAAATTTCTCACCTTAATCAATCCCTTTTGGCTAAACATCCTTGGAAAATCTTCCAAAGCACAGGTGTTTGGAGGGATATTTCGGCTGAGAAATATCTGGATAGATAGTCTCTTATCTCCATATTTCAAGGGGCCAAGCTGCCGACGGGATCCCACATTTGGAATGGGATCTTGAAGGCCCTCCCCCTTGTAAAATCTAGGGCTAAATGGAAAGTTGGAATGGGAGAAAAAATTCTTTTTTTGCAAGATAGCTAGCTGTGTCAGGAACCCCTCATTAATCACCCCATTTTTGGGAGGTGGGCTGATCAATGTATTGGCAAATATGGTTTGATGGTTAGGAACTACAAAAATGGTAATGAATGACACAATCTGGCTGATCTTTCATAGGACCTCAAGCCTTTAATGTCCTCTCTGAATGCCATCTTCACCAACCAAAATGGTGACTCTTTAGTTTGGGGAGATTCTTCAGGGGGCCTTTACTCTGTGGCCTCTGGTTATCTATCCCTAGTGAGCAAAGAGGAGAAACCTATTTGGGTCAAAGCCTGGATCCCTAGTCTTACGCCTAAGATAAACATTTTTTTCTGGCTCCTCTTACAAGATAAAATCCTCACCTAGGATAATTTAGCCAAGAGAGGCCAAATCTTACCTAATAGATGTTGCCTCTGTAAGCAAGATCAAGAAATGGTTAATCATATGTTCATCCACTACCCCTTCTCCTCCAAGGTGTGGAGCCATTTGACTACTAACCTGGACTTCAATTGGTTCCCTCCAGCTTGCATCTAGGATTTCTTTAGTCAGTGGAGAAGCCACCACCAAAGATTGAAATCTTAGCTATTGAGCTCCTGGATCCTCCCACACTTCTGTTGGGGAATTTGGAAGGAGTGCAACAACAAGATTTTCAGAGATAGGGAAGCTCCTGAGGTTATTATAGCTGAGAAAATTGAAGGCCTAATGACAAAGAACTATGCCATAACCAAAGAAGGAGACATTAAGGTTGGAGGGAACAACAAAGCCAGGAAAGAAGACAACATAAAAAGAAGACAAGAGGTTATTTGGTCTTTTCCCCCTGAGAACTGGCATAAAGCCAATTTTGATGGGGTAGCCAAGGGGAATCCAAGACCAGCTAGATGAGGAGGAATCATATGAAACAACTTGAGAGGTGGCATTGTTGCTATCTCTTCCCCTATTGGCCACCAAACCAATCATCTAGCTAAAGCCAATGCTACTAGATTTATTGTTAAGTTGGCACTGGCCTCAGGGATTGAGTAGTTGTGGCTTGAAGGTGACTCCTTAAATATAATAAATTGCATTCTAGGAGCCACTAAACCCTCCTGGACCATTGAAAGCATTATTGAGGACCTAAAATCGGACCTAATGAAATTTAAAAACTTCCACGTTAGCCACATTTATCATGAAGCAAACACGATCATTGACTGATTTGCTAATGAAGTAGTTGTAAGTAACTCGGTGATGACATGGGGAAGCAATAATGTTTTTTTGGTGGTGGCGATTGAGCTCATCCGAAAGGAGAAAATCCATGGCACCAACATAACATCTCTTTAATGATGATAGGATTTGCTAAATCGTACTTTAAAAAGGGAATTATTTGGAGTTATGTGGAACCCCCTCCATTTCATAATCACATGTACGGAAGACATGAGCATAAGGAAGCCAGAAATAAACCCATTAACTAGCACAAAATCATTTCTGCTCTCAGCGCCTTCTGCTACTCTAAATTTGGAAAAACTGCTACTAGATTAGGGTTACTTGAGCTAAAATCAGCAATGGTGGGAGAAAGGATTAGAAGAGAGCCATGGGGCGAAGCGAAGAGGTGGAAAGAGAAGAGGAAGGTCTGGAGAAAGCTCCAGAAGGGTGGTATAACTAAATACATGGAGAAGCTTCAAGGTTTTGATGCAGGGGTCACTAAAGCTATGGTTGATTCCTGGCAAAATGGTAGGGTCAAAATTAATGGAGTTTCCCACCAAATCACTGAGGGTCTTATTGCGGAGGTAACTAGCCTTTCTCAAGATGGCTTGAAATTCTACAGGGACAAGAAGATGTCTGCCAACACTGTCAACGACTTTGTCAAGGATGATAAGGAAAAAAGTAAACTGGTCAAGATTGACACCTTCTATGACATTGAGTCCATCAAAAAGTTCTAGAGGTATGTTCTCAGGATTATCATTGAATATGTCACTCTTGACCCCAAGTTTGATAAAATCAGGACTCATCATTTTGTTCTGTTAAATCATTTTAGACACAAAGTGAAAATTTCTCTTCCATTTTACATTTTCACCTCCATGGCCAAGAATATAGAGGGGTTCAAGAAATGCCTTGTTAAAAACCCTGCCCTCCATGAGGGTCTCCTACTTCTGGTTTATGAGTTCTTGAAAACCCTCACTATTGGTAAAACCATTGGGGTTTCAGGAAATGCTTTGGAGGACACTGCCAGTTCTAATTCTAGGGATGAGCTTGAAGTGAAATTAGAGAAAATTGACATCCCATGCAAAGTTACTCCTGCTACCCATGATCCCCTCATCCTTAGCAAGAAGAGCCCCAAATGTGTTTCCCCAATCCCCCCCTCTCCTCATCTCAAGGAGGTGAAAGAGGCTAGTGATGATGAAGTGGAGTATGATACAGGGTCTGAGGAGGAGGATTCAGAGATGGGGAAGGATATTGAGATGGAAGAAGACAAGGGGAGAGAAAATGACAAGGAGGAGGTGACCCCTATGGACCCCAAGGATAACCCCAAGAAAAGAAAAGTAAACTAGGTCCTACCCCAGGAACATCCCATCGACCTTGTTGACATGCCCCCCAGCCCCACCCAACCCAATTCACCTCAGGAGGTTCCCATTTTGCCCTCGGAGGAGATGATTGAAATCATGGTTGAAAAAGGGGGGCAGGTTATCAGAAAGAATAAGAGGAGGGCTTGGAGGAACTTCTATGGGGAAAAAGTCAATTTGGGTATTGTTAGAGAACCTGCCAAAATCCAAGTGCTGGAGGACCTTGACAAAAGCACCCAATACAATGAGCTCATTGAACCTACTCTTTTGGTTCTCTTTGATAATGTGCATAAAACTAGCTTCAACTTCCTAAACAATGCAAAGAACAGTTTGATTGATAACTTTTAGTCCATCAAGTGGCTTGTTCAGAAAATTGAGGCTCTGAAGGACAAGAGCAACCAACCCAACAACTAGGAAACTGACAAGGACTAGGATGCTAGAGGAAGAAATGACTAGGTGGGAAGCCAGGAGAAAGACAGAGGTCAAGTCTCCAGAGACCATCATGATGATAGGCTCAACCAGCTTGAGCAGAAGGTCCAAAGGCTAGATTCTGTCCACCAAATAATCACCAAATAGATAGTGGACACCCTTCACACCTTGAATGAGAACATTGTCAATCTGGGGGACTATCTGACTACCACTAGCCTTGAAAGGGATGTGGAGCAGAACACAAAGCAAGGATTCAATCGGGATGTTCTTCAAAAAGAGGACAGTAACCAGGCAAATCAGGGGAACTAGATGAACACTCCTACTAGGATTCAGGAGGGCATGGCTAGTCAGAAGGACAATGATGCTATAGAAATCTTGCACGCCATGGACATGAATGACCACTAGCCTACTCGCCTATCCTTTCCTCACTGGCCTTTGGTCACTGGCTATGGACTTTATTTTGTCTCTGGCCTTTTGAGGCAGTTTTTTGTTTTTTAGACTATTTTATTTAGCTCTTTTCACTATAAAACTTTGGGTTTCAAGATCCCTGTAAAACCTATTTTACCTAATAAAAAACAAGACATGTTGCATCTTCCATATCTAGGTAAAATAGATTACTCTTAGTTTATTCACCTTTTCCTATTAGATTTCCATCAATGTCATAGATCTTGGTAATTTTGTTTCCAAAATCAACTTTGCATCCTACATTGCCTAATTGTGATACACTCAACAAGTTGTAGTTCAATCCTTCAACATAGTATGCATTGTCACATGAAATTTTCTCTATAAGTTTAATAGAGCCTTTTCTTTTGATTTGACATGGAGCATCATTACCAAATCTAACACTATTTCCATCATATTGAGTAAAGGTAATGAACTTACTTTTATCTCCTATCATGTGATGTGAGCATCCACTATCTATGATCCACCTATCATTCTTTTTCAAATAGGTAACCAATGTTGTTTCTTCATCTTCATCTTTATCTAATTCATCCTTCAGGGCTACATAGACTACTTCATCATTATTCTCATCAGAGTCTTCTTCAACAATGTAGCATCTCTTTCCTTTCTCCTTGTAATCTTTGTTGTCATCTTCTCTTTTGTTCCTATACTTGTTTCTTTCTTTGCAGTTCTTCTTTTGTGGACATCTTGCAACTATATGACCTACTTCATTGCAATTGAAACATATGATAGGGAGCTTACCTTTGAATTTTCCCTTACCTCTATGGAATCTCCAAGCCAGTAGTGCTTCTAACTACTCCACATCTTCCTCATCTGTATTGCTATCACTGGATGCATGTTTTCCTTTTCTTATCTTCTTGCTTGATGTGTCCTCCTTAGTTTCTTTTATTGTCATCTTGGCCTTGAAAGCATATTCAAGGTTCTTAGGTCTATAGTTGTCAAAATGGGATAGATCAAATGCAGTAAGTCTCCCTACTATTCCTTCAAAAGTTAGTGTGTTACCTTGTACACACCTTAGCTCTTGGATGGTTGAAACTCTAATAGAATAGATGGGAAGCAGAGTTCTTCAGTATTTTTTGATGGTTGTTTCTTCTACCAATTGTCCACCTAGACTTCTTATTGCACTTACCACTTTTTCATTCTAGCAGCATACTGAGTACCATTTTCACATCATCAAACTTTCCTCTAAGGCTTTCTCTCTTTGCTCTTTGGACATTCTAATATCCTCCATAGATTTCTAATAAGGTTTTCCACATTTTGAATGTAGTGTTACTGTCTTTGATGTCATCATATTATGCATAGTTAATTGTAAAGGCAATCTCCAACATTTCTTGATTATGATCCTTTTTGTTCAAATCATCTATAGTAAGAGGTCTTGTTGGATTTACATGTTTTGTTCCAATTGAGGTTTGTGCATAGTCACCTATTGATCCAAGGTGAAATTTCATCAGACTCTACCATGTAGCAAAGTCATCTTTGTTGAGTTTAGGAACTTCTCTTTTGGACATCTTGAGCTTACTACTTCTAGTACCTTGAAACTAAATTAGAAGATGGCTCTAATACCAATTGTTAGAATTTCTTTAGAATAACTAAGAGGGTGGGGGAGGGGGGTGTTGAATCAGTTATTCAAGGTCCAAATTTCCTATTCAAACTTTTCACTAAGTGTAGTGAATCTATTCAACCATTCTTTCATTCAAGCTTTAACTTTTTTAATCAAGCTACTGTAAATCAACACACAAGTATAAAACATAAGAATTCAACACATTACATAGTGATTTACATGGAAACCCAATTTGAGAAAAACTACTTGTAACATGCTACTCAATTCTCTCTTTTGAAGTGATGCCCTATGAAAGGCCTACCCTGTTAAAGGCTTACAACACACTATTAAATGTGACCTTGTTAGAGGATTTAACCACCATGTTAGAAGTGGGCTTGGTTAGAGGACTTTAGAACATTCACTTGGAATACCACCCTATTAAAGGATTTATGAATGGTTGTTACACCAACCTAAGTCTATAGGATATTTAGATCTAATACAATTTCTAGAGAGTATTAGAGAATCTTGACTTGACTACAACATACAACTTATCTTGTAGATCTCAGATCACTTCTTAGCTCATACCCTTGCCTAGCCTTTAATATCTGCAACTCTTGATAGCTTTTCCTCCTTTCAAGCTTAGTCTCCTTGAGTCTCCATGTTCAATGTAACAATGTAATCATCTCTTCATGACAACTTGTAGAAGTAGAGCTTCTATGCTCTTCCTTCTCCTAGATGTCTCCCCCTCAACACCCTTCAAACTACTTTGCAGATTTGGCTCCTCAGTAGCAACAATATTAGTAGCTCTTTGCTTCTTGGTCTATGACTTCTTAAATATAAGTCTTGGAGTACCTTTTCCCACTCAATTCTTCCATTCTTTAACTTCAATTCACATGGATTAGGTAGGATTCATTGCATCTAAACCATATTCTGTTTCCTCTAAAAACTTCTTGAATAATCCTTTAGAATTCACTCAAAAATGGCTTGCATAGGATTCTATGCCTCCAACTCATCATCCTTATCTTCCAACTCATTAACAAAATTCAATCTAACCACTATGTTAGCTCAGATTTGGTGAATCTTCATCATTTGAAATAATGCAGTAGCTTGACACCATTGAAATACTGGTGCTCGGCACATACTATGTTACTTGGCATCAATTGTGTTTTTCTTGATACTCAACGCCTAAAGATCACTCAACACCTACTGAAATTTTTTTAATACTTGGCACACATTAGAAATTTTCTATTACTTAGCTCCAACTAAGAAATTGCTTGGCTTCAACTAACTTGCTCGACACCCACTAGTGATCTTAGTTTAAGCTTTGTATTCTACCTTGTTACAACTTCTTCCTCCAATGTTTCTAAGTGTGACCAACCTCTGTATCCTTGAGTATGTCATAAATACATCATTTAACCATTTTCTTAAGTGATCCTTGCACTTCATTACAACATCATAACTCAACCTTTCCCTTAGGTTCTCTTGATACATCTTGTTGATCAAATCCTCTTCATCAATCAACTAAGTGATAGCACTTGGATCTTATAAGCAAATATCATCCCTAAAACTAGTAGGTTTGACATCAATGACAAAACAACAATTGAAAACAATCTTTCAATAATAATCTTCCTCCTTTGCAAAAATCTCCCTCTTTGATCTTCAACGATGAGCTTTTCAATCAGATTTCCAACATGGATGAGGTAAAATATATGCTCCCAATTAGTACATGTGAATTCTTGAGAGAAAATGGACATACTTTAAAGATAAATTATAGTTTAAAGGCTTCAAAGAGTATGAATTTAAAATAAAGTATATGGTTATATACCTAACACATAGATCTATAATATCACATAACCTAATTTTTTTGATACTTAACCACAAGGAAACTTGAAGAAGAACACAAAAGATAAATTAAGAATTTTTTTTATGGTTGCTACAAAATATGTCTTAGACTAGTTTAGAGCCTCCAAACATTTAGGTTGGATCTCTAAGGTAAATCCAAGCATTAGGCTTGGTGCTATCCAATGCTTTGTTTGGTCTATGGGTACAATATCATGCACATGCTATAGTGAGTGTGTGCTATTTAAAGAATTTTTTAAATTCATGGCTTAAATGGTGTGAACATTCTATAATATGCACACACTTTGTAAGCCTTGTATTTGAATAGAGAGGAAGGATAGGGAGAGAGGGAAGGAGAGAGGAAGAGAGGGAGAGAGGGTAGAGGGTTAGAGAAAGTAGAGGATGTGGAGAGAGTAGGGAATATTATGTAGAGAGAGAGAGGAGGGGGTAGGGTAAGAAAGAAAGAGTGACAGAGACGATATCAAGAGAAGGGGATGTAGAAAGTCATGGGATAGGAAGCAAAGAGGGAGAGGGATTAAGGTAGAGTAAGAGAATAAGATAGAGTAGGGATTGAAGTGGGAGAAAGAGAGGAGAGAGTTAGAGAGAGAGAGAGAGAGAGAGAGAGAGAGAGAGAGAGAGAGAGAGAGAGAGAGAGAGAGAGAGAGAGAGAGAGAGAGAGAGAGAGAGAGAGAGCGGGGTGGGGGGGGTGTGGAATTCAAATATGCTATGGATAATTCAATAATGTGTACACTCTATAGCTTTGGCATGCAATTAGAATTTTGAAAAGAAAGGAAAAGGTTTCATCTTTTTGGCACAACTTGTTGCATTCACCCTCTTCTCAACCTGATAAAAACTATGGAAATAGATGCAACATTACCTTCTCTAAAAGTATGTTATAAGAAAGTCTTATGAAATCCATGTAGAAGATTTAGTGTATCCTTTAGGTTTAGCTCTACTTTTTAATATGTATTCATTGCACCTTTGGTTAATTCAATAATAAACTTAAAGTCACCTTATTTAAATATATATATTTGATGCCAATTGCTAGAGGTATCATTATTCCCCAATGTAGGGTCATGCCCTCCACCTTGTTACTAGTATGGTCTCTAAGATCTTATCATAAGAAACAACATGGTCTCATTTATTATCCCTAATCACACCTCCTTTAACCACTTTACCCAATATAATTGTTCCTTTAAAATTTAATTTAATCTCGGGTTGATTTGGAGCTTTCCATCCTTTTTTTTTTCTTTTGAATCTTCTTTTAGTTATCAAACTTGTAAATATCCATAGGATTCTTCCATATTTTAGAAAGAAAACAATCCCAAGTATATGGAGGAAAAATAGGCTATTTCTAATTAATTGTTCTTATATCTCTGACAAGGGTCTATTAAAAATAAAACACATTATCATTAGCATCTTTAGTATCCTTGAAGATCCTATTGTCCTTCTCCTCCCATAGACACCAACACACATGGAGAGGTGTTCACAACCAAGTTTCCTAGTGAGACAAATTTGAAAGAAATTTCTAGATGAGAATAAATTATTGGATTTATTTCCTAGCACATATAAAGGCTATTGTTTTATAGGAAATTATGGTATACATGTGACACAAATTTATAATGTGTAGAGAGATTGTGGATTGTCTCATATTCCATGTAATAAATGATGCATCTATTAGGAAGATGGAATCCAATTTTGTAAAGATTATTGTATGTTAGATTTTTACCATGCATAGAAGCCAACTAAAAGAAGTTAATTTGTAGACTAAGTTGTGAGTTACAAATATTGTTCCAACTAGAAAGATTAAATCATTACTTTATAAAAATATTATAAGTAGACATAAAAAAAGGTTACATATTAGTATCCTTACCCAAATGAACTTATATTTTTAGGGGAAGAGAATAATTCTCAATTCCAAAATCCATGCCTACAGTTTCAAAAAAATTAGGAATAAGATCATAACTGTTGCTAATACTTTTCTCTAGGATATTATATTTCCCTCTAAGAGTCATTTAATTTTCAAGATATATCATAATCTACATCTTCTTCCTTCTCATTAGTTGTCTAAAAGGGATAGCAAAACAAGGATTTTCACCTAGCCAATGGTTATCACATAATATGTACAAGTATTATTAGGTCCAAGATGATATTGGAATATTTAGGATAGGTAGGATGCTAAGTGGGTGGGGAAATTGAATCAATATACTTAAAAAAATTGTACTCTTTCAAACCTAATTTTTCCTTATGATTTATGAGCTTGGTAGACATGCATATTGTTAACTTCACTGCTTAATAAAAGTAAACACATCTATTCTACTTCACCATAAATTGTAACATATTTATACATGACACAAAATTTTTTTTCATCTATAAACCCTTGGTTAGAGAAAAAATTATGATGGGGATAGCACCCAAAAATCCTTCACTACTACAACAGGATATATCATGCTAGGGGTATAGGTGTTTGTCACTTCTAGTGACTTATTCTATTAGGAGTAATTCAAATGGATTTGTCAAAATCCACCTTTCTCAATGATTTTGCAACACTTATGTAATTTGTGCACTTTATTAAGAGATTTATAATAAGTCTATTAGGTATACCTTGTTAAAGGATTTATCTTCTACCATGGTAAGAAAGTAGTAGTGAAATTGATCTAATTGAGTGCAAATTTCTTTTCTATATAGATCTCTCTTCTTCTCAACACTTTATCACCCCTTCTTACTGATGTATCTAGTCCTTCCTTTATTTATGTATGGTACTCTACTCTATAGTATGTTCACCTTTTCATTACTCTAGCATATCTCCTCTCCAACATAATATCAACAACAACAACCTTAAGCTACTCTACTTAGGTCATTATAAAGAAATATGTTTGCCTCATATATCCATGGCCTAATTAGGGTTTAAGAAACTTTTGGAATATTCCATTAATCAAGATCTATTATCTAGAATCATCCTTATTATCTCATTAGTATTCTTTTATTTCATTGGTTCATATTTTTCCTTGGGATCATCACTAGTGAAATCTCTCTTCCCAACATATATTATTAAATATACTTATTAATCCTTGTAAACATCTTTCCCTTCTTAGTGGAATTTAAATACATATATTTGAGTAACATTC
This sequence comes from Cupressus sempervirens, assembly GCA_028749045.1. Classification (NCBI taxonomy): domain Eukaryota; kingdom Viridiplantae; phylum Streptophyta; class Pinopsida; order Cupressales; family Cupressaceae; genus Cupressus; species Cupressus sempervirens. Next base: position 508,218,210 of record CM053789.1, on the reverse strand, counting down.
CAAACTTTTAGATTCTTCCTTTGTAGCTCATTAAATGCTATGTTTTTGATTTGTAGATGTCCTAACATTCAATAATAACATACTTGTTTAATCTTGTCTTTCTCAGTTAAGTATCTACTCACTGTACACATATTTTCTCAATATATATAAATATTAATTATACATTGATACATACTTAAGCTTTTTTTCTATTTTTAATTTATCAATATACTATGACACAACAATAATATTCACCGATGAACATACTCTAAACTCACTAACTAATTAGTTTGCACAAATGCAAATATTTGATGTTTATAGGAGTAACATTCGCCTAATTTGGCATTAGTGGAAAAAACCTTCTACATAATAGATCAAAACTAACTTGTTGAAAAGTTTTTTTAACTACCCTTGTATGTATACTTCATTATCATCATGTACTTGGCCTCACTATAGCATGTGTTTTGCAAAATATTGATCAATATTCTTTTTGTGTACAAAACTTTGACATTTCAATCCTTATATCTCCTCTAGCCTTATTTATCCCAACATAAACTCCCCCTATCAATATATAAAACCTTCCTTACATTTCATTCCCCCTTTATATATAAATAGAGTATATCTATTCATATTTCCCCTCTTTTATACTTATACTAAAAAGATAGGCTCAAAAATGAAAATTCTTTAGAAAATACACTCATAATTTATCAAGGAATCGGTTGTGAGTCTTCATCAAAGTATTTATTGTGGAGTTCTAATTATTTTTCAATATTTTTATTATTTTCTTCTCCACTCTCACCTTGAATGCAAGGACTAACATATGATCTTTAATGGATACGCTAGGTGTATTTGTTAGATGTTTTTCTTTGAATTACCTTAAGATGAGGGAATATGAAAGCTTAAATTTCATTTACTTTGGCCCTTGTCTTTTCTTCTTCCACTACTAATTCATTTTGGACCCATCTATAATTTTTACCTCAGTAGTACTAAACTAAGTAGGAACTCGGGTCAGTTATCAATCCATCTACAATTTTCTTCATATGCTCTTCAAATTTTTGTAGTTTCTCTTTAATATGCTATGTGAGATATGTAATATCACAAAAAAAATTAAATAATAAAATTGCATTTTGACCAAGATCATCTATCTTGCTAACCATGGTGGAGAGTTCCACTTGTTGAATTGGAATAGTCTAGTGGACCTATTCCATCACTTTTTTCTCAAATTTATTATGTGCCATCTCCATTAGTTTTTCTTGGGTAACCACATCAAGTTAATTGACCTTTTCATCGAACAATACTACTTGATTTATTTGTTGGAAATATTAGATAGGCAAGGTTATTGAGAGGGGAGGGGTGAATTAGGAATGAATAAAACTTTAACTTATTTCACCAATTAATCCTTCATATAATATTATGTTCTAATTACATGCATGAAAAAATGAAAGAAGTGAAATGATCATAACACTTTGAGACAAGATATGGTGACCCATAAACCTTCCAAATAGAAAGTAAAACTGGGGTGGGGATTATACCCACAAGCTTTAGTATGATAGTATAAAGTTGGCTTGTTAAGGATTACAATTGATCACTTCTAATGATCTACCCTATTAGGAGCAATAAGGGTTGTTAGGTCCACCTTGTGAAAGGATTTACAAAACATACAATGAAGTATGTATTTGATAAAGAGATTTGTCAAATACTATTCAGTCTACCCTATCAAAGGATTTAATTGATACACCTGTTAGGATGAACCAATGGCTAATCTCTGATCTACAACTTTGATTTTCTAGTTGAGATTTCTTTTTAATGAAAAGATCATCTTGTTGTGATAGATAAATGTTTGCTATCCCTTATACTACTTGTAGCCTTCTCAATTCACACTTCTTCTCTTCATATTCACTTTATACATACTTATTTGGATATGATATAATTCATAACATATATGTCAATCCAAAACATAATTCATCAAAGTTGGCTACAATATAGGTTTCTAACAAGATCACAAAGTTTTCTCAACTACTAACACTCAGGTTTAGGAGACAAAATTGGTGATGTTCTAATACTTGACAACCATTGTCAACACTTGACATCATCATGCACTTGGTAGATCTAGAAGCTCAGCTTATACTAATCACTTCCAAGTAGCTTGAACTTGGTCAACACTTGTGTGACTTGGTGAACACTCGGTATATAAACTAAGTCACTTGGTTGACACTCCATGGCTCAATCAAAACTAACACTGTGAGCTCAGTATAAATTGAATAACTTGGTTGACACTCTTTGGCTTGGTCAACACTAGATTCTTATTACTATTACCAGAAGATTAGTAGATACTAGTGAGCATGGTTGACACTATGCAACTTGGTTAATACTATGAAGCTCAATTAGCATTATAACTGAATAGCTTGATAGTGACCACTTGTCATGAACTATATAAAGATTCTAAAACTTGGTAGAAACTATAGAACTTAGTAACAACTATATTACTTGATAGAAACTATATTACTAGGTAGTAATTGGAGCATTTGGTTAACTCTGTAAACTGAAAGATAAGCTCAGTAGCAGCTTAACTGATTGACTAAGTGTGAGGCAGTAATAAAAAAATGTTGACCTTAATATCAACAATATTATGTGGGCTTTCTCATTAAAATTAGTATCAATAAAAATTCCATAGAATGTCCTTAATATTAATTAAAACTTGTATGTTTTATAGTTCTTACCAAATCCTATCCTTCTCTTCCTTCATAGTACATAACTCTCCATATTCTCTGCTAGAATGTTTAGAATAATTGGGAGGGGGTTGAATCGATTATCCAATGTCCAACATATGAATTGAACAAAAAAATATTTGAAAAAATTAAAATATTAACATTCAATAGCCTGACCTCTATACTCAACTTTAAGTAACATTAACTAGTTGCCCACTATCTTAAAAATAACAAAACATTAATATTAAATCACCACATATAACATCCACACAATTTTGACACTAGGATTTAATGTGGAAGCTCAATTTGGGAAAAACCACTACTAACACGTCACCAATTTTTCACTTTTCTAAGGTGAGCTTTGTTAGGAGACAACCCTCTTAAAGGTTACAAAACACACTATTCAAAGTGACCATATTAAAGGATTTAATCACCCTATTAGGAGTGGCCTTTTTAGAGGGCTTTAAAATATTCCATTAGAATGCCACCTTGATTAAAGCATTCACATATCACTACCAGGTCAACCATGACTAAAGGATTTCAACTACTGATATGGTTAGAAAGTAACAAAAGGTTTTGATCCATCAAATACAACTTACTTTGAAAATATAGATCTATGTTTGGCTCACAAGATACTTCAAAATCTTGCCTTCATTTTTATCTAAGTCTCTAATTCTCTTGGCAACCCTTCAAGATATCACATATCTCCTCTTCTCAACTCTTCTTAGCCTTCTTCTTAAGTTCACTAGGCAATAGTAACAACAATTGCTCCAACCTTCAACCTTGATGAAATTTATCCTTGTACCTCTTTAAATAGGTAGTTCTAATGTTTTTGTGCTTAAAAACCACCATAGACCAAAGGGTTAGGTTAGATTCATCTAATCCTTCCATCATTTCATCTCTTCCTTCTATTCTAGAAACATCTCCAATATTCTCCTTGAATCCTTGCATAGAAACATGCAAACAGGATTTCTCTTGATTTAAATGTTCGAGGCCATCCATACTTATCTTCAACATGCTTTCCATATTCCTAGAAATCAAATCTGTGTGCTAGAAATTACAATTTCTCATTATTTATTTAAATTTTGTTTCTTGGCCAACACTATGTGCTGACACTTAGTCATCATTGGGTTGTTCAGTTGCTACTAAATTTCCTACTTGGCACATATACTTTAACTAAGTCAATACTAATGCTCGGTGAACACTATTTCTTCTTGACACTTACTGGGACTCAATCAACACTAGCATCACTTGGCATATATTAAAAATTCCTTAATCTTCTACTCTATTTCTCAATCAAGCCTATACATTTGGTCTATCTTTGATCATTTATTTAAGGCTTTAGTACACCTATCTTCCCTACTTGCAACATGATTCAAACAATCACTTTATCTTTTCAAATTCCAACTAATCAAGTGTCCATTTGTAGTTTCCTCTTCGTAACTCAACCTTTCCTCCAGATACTTTTGTTATGAACATCTTCTCAAATCCTCTTCATCAATTACATAGAAATGACATATAGGTCAGATAGAATATTGTCTCACCAATAATGTTTAACCTTAATGACAACATAAAAATTGTTCCAATTGTAGTTTCCAACAATTTACCTCTTTGGCATGGATGGTGACACCTCTGTTTACCATGCAATCCAAAACATGTATTGTCTCAAACCACTCCAACTTTGTGCAATATCAGATCTTCATTTAGTTTCATTATTTTCTCATCTCTATTTTTAACAATCTCTTTCTTTAGTTTCATTTTGATTCTCATCCATGCAACTCTGATATGCGTCATATAAGCTCCCATTTATCATACTAGGTTATGAAATCAACTAGATTCTTGTCTATTGCTAACAACACCTCTTGTAAGTTATATGAACTCCCTCTATTTTCTTCTTCAATCTCTCTCTCTCTCTCTCTCTCTCTCTCTCTCTCTCTCTCTCTCTCTCTCTCTCTCTCTCTCTCTCTCTCTCTCTCTCTCTCTCTCTCTCTCATAGTGATCACAACATAGTGAACTCCCTCTTTATGGTAATTGAATTACATCATTCTCCCTCTTTTTGCATGGGTAACTATATTTCACTCTCTCCCTCTCTAACAACAATGCCAAAGACATTTTGACTTGTGTCTCTTTTTTGTAGATATCTTTATGTTAGTATAAATTCTTCACCTCTCATCTATGTATGACTGACTCAAAATTCTATCATTATTCTTCATTACTACCTTGGACAACTCCTAAAGTAGGACTGTCTGCATCAATTTGTAAGATAGTGTGATCATCACATTTGATGCAAAGCACCATATTTTCTTATGTATTCATGAGAATCCTTAGGTAAATCTTTAGTGAATATATCATATATTTTCTCTTTAGTGTTCACATACTCCAATTTTACTTCTTTGTCTTGAACTAGATCTCTCAAGTAATGATACTTGATAGCAATATGCATTTTCTTTTTGTGCATCACATAATTTTTTGATATGTTTTTAGCACTAGTGTTATCACAATAGATAACCACTAGATCAGTAATCTCTTTTGTCATATCTTTCAACAATTTCTTAATCTACATGATATTTGAATAATTTATTATTGTTACAACATATTAAGCTTCAGTTGTTGATTGAGAAATGTAGTTCTACTTCTTTCTTGTCTATGAAACTAGTCTCTTTCCTAGAATGGATGCACCTCCACTTATTCCCTTCCTATCATCAACATTTCATGCCCAATTAGAATCAGTAAATACCTTCAGTTCAAACTTATTATTTTTGTAATACAATCCATAATCTTCCATTCCTTTCACATATCTTAGTATCCTTTTTACTCCCACGATGTGATTTTCCTTAGGACTTGTAGAAAATCTTGCAATTATCCCAACTACTAATGCAATATTAGGTCTTCTATAAACAACATATTGTAGTTTTCCAATCATTGATCTATATAATCTCTAGTTGACATAAGTAGAATCATCATTCTTAGATAATTTGTGTCTACTAATCATAGGTATACTAACTGGTCTTGAATCTTCCATTCCAAAAAAAAAATATTACATCCTTGATATATTTGGATTGAGTAATGAAGATACTTTGCTTCATTTGATATACTTGTAAACCAATAAAGAATTTGATCTCCCCAAACATTTACATTTCAAATTCCTTTTTCATTTCATTAATAAATGATTTTCATAATGTTTCCTTCCCTCCAAATATAATACCATCAACAAAAAATTTAGATAGCAATACCTCATTGTTCTTGTCATTCTTTAAGAATAGATTGTTGTTATCATTAGCTCTTTTAAATCCAATCTTCACCAAATAATTGTGTAGTCTTTCATACCATGCTTTAGGGGCTTGTTTGAAACCATATAGAACTTTGTGTAGCTTACACACCATGTTATTCTTAGTAGGGTAAAAAAATCCTTTAGGCTTCTGCATGTACACTTCTTCTTCATGTATCTCATTCATAAATGTAGATTTGATATACATTTGATATACCTTAAATCCCTTTTAACAAGAATATGCAAGCAGTGTTCTAAATCCTTCTAATCTTGCTATAGGGGAAAATGTTTCCCCACAATGAACACCTTCCTCTTGTGTTTATCCTTTGCATACCAGTCTAGCCTTATTCTTTGTGATTTCACCTTTTTCATTTAGCTTGTTCCTAAATACCCACTTTGTTCCAATAACATGTTCATCTTTAGATCTAGGTACTAGTGTCCATATTTTATTCTTTTCAATCTTCTCATTTTATTCATTCATTGCTTGTATCCAATCCTCATTTTGTAAAGGATCTTTCACATATTTAGGCTCAAACTCACAAAGAATGTATCATTTTTTGGTCTTTTTCTTATCATAACATTAGATTTTTTATCTCAAACAATTTTCTCAAGTGCATGACATCTTCCCACATATTTAGATAGTATAGGTTCTTTTCTTTTTTGTTCTTCAATAGGTTCATCTTGAAAAATGATTTCAAGTTCATTTTCTTTCTATTGTTCAGGTTCTAGTTCATGTTCTCCATGCTTGGCATTGTCATCATGATTTTTTTCCCTTCTTCCCATGACTCATCATCATTATTTTGTTGCTCAACACCCACAATGAGTTGTTCAACAACTAGCTACTGCAACTAGGCATTCCCAATTTTTTGTAGATTTGTAGCTTTATTTTCTTGTTAAAGTGGGGTGTTGGGAGAACTATCATTCACATATATGAATGAACTATAGTATTTAGATTCTATCTTGCATTCAAATTTATTCTTTTCTTTCTTGCCTTGTACTCTATTTAAAGTATAAATAGTTGTACTCATATTTTTGAGATACATTTTTTTCCATTATTAATATTCTCGCCCAATCCCTAATGGATCTATTTCTCCTTTCAACTATTCCATTTTGAGGAGGGGTCCTAGGTGCCAACATCTATCTTTTGATTCCTTTATCATTTTAGAATATGTTGAGCTCATTGAAATTTAATTCACCACCTCTATTAGATCTCAAGCATTTTAGATTCTTTCATCTCTCCTTTTCAACTCTCACTAAATGCCACTTAAATAACTAAAAGGAATCATATTTTTCTTTAATAAACATCACAATCATCATTCTAGAGTAGTCAACAATAAATAAAATGAAATATTTTTCTCCACAAAAAATTTGAACACCAATAGGTCCACATAAGTAAGTTTGAACCAATTCAAAAATATCATCAGATCAATATCTCTTGCTCTTGAAACTAGACTTTGTCATTTTTCCCAATTGACATTGTTTACACATAGTATTGTTAGGTTTGTTCAATTTTGAAAAACTTCTTACTCTTTTCATTTTATGAATGCTAACAAAATGTTCAAATTTTATATGACATAACCTCTTGTTCCATAAACAAAAATATTCTTATTGTGCAAACAAACATGTATCCCTAGATAAATCTAGATAAAACAAGTAACATTGTTACATTTGATCTTATTAGTCAGTTGTATTGATCCTTTACCTTTCACAAGACATGGTACATGTCATGTTGGTGTTCTAAAACTACCAAGTTACAAAGAGCCTAACAATAGGATGCAAAGGATAAAATTATGTCTAAGGGCTAGCTAATTCCTATATTCAAGAGAAATCTCTTTAGATCTAGACCAACTTAAAAAAAATCACAAGAATTTTCTACACTTCAAGCTTTGTAGGGCCTAGGTGGGTAAACCTTAGGAATGGAATGACTGGATACTTGATATTCTCTTCACAATTCACTCATTTGCACTCCACTCTTCACCTCTATCCCCTATAGAAGATAATGGTCACAATTCTTCTTAGATTTCCATGTAATTCTTTGTTATAGCAGCTAACCATAACTCATAGAGCTCTATTTACAAATAAGTACTGACCAACAATTTGTTTCTTCATATAGAAATGTAAAATTTGGTTTGATCTAAATTTTGTCTTTGTGCAACCAAATTAACTCTTCAATATGCATCTAAACTAATGATTAGTTCCTTATCCATTGCTACACAAAGTCTAACTAGCAAAACCTAAGCTATTTAATTGACTTATAAATTAAAACATTAGCAGTTAACCCTAAACCCCATTCTTATAAATATCACTCTTATATAATTGGAAACCCTATCAATTTATGAATCATTTACTTAATTCCTTGAATTAAAAGAAACAAAAAATTGGTATACAACTTATCCTAATTGCATTAAATTGTATGAACCTTGCTCATTCAATCCCAACATAACCAACACATAAAAATGGAGATAAAATTTTGGGACATAGTTATGGTAGAACTTTCCTTTGTATTAATTTTCCTTTGAAATAGTACATTTACTAGTATAACTCAAGAATAACTTAGAATATGAGAGAATTCAATTTAGGATTCACTGGTATTCCTAGATTACAAAAAAATTGAATACAACATATAACATTAACACAAAAGCTAACTAGACTAACTACAAAAATAACATAACACAAAAATTTATATAGGTTTTAGACCTCAAGTCCACATCTTAGAAATGCTTTTATTTGAAGGATTACAACAAGCTTCATATGGGAGGACACATTTCAAAATTCAATTGTGAAGCAAATACAAAGATATTTTATCTTATATTACAATAGAAAACATTCTCTACACTTGATCAAAATTTTTGATGCAGTTGTAAAACTAGCAGGTGGCACTCAATGTAGGTGTCTTTAGCAAACTTTGTTTGTCTTCAAGCTCCTGTCACTATCCTTTCCTTTTCTTTGCTTCTTTTTCCTCTAACTGCATCTTTATGTCGTACTAGTCACTACCATAGGATCATAAAGCTTTGATATCTACTATGACCTCCCATATGGTGATACTTGTATCTATGCCAGGCCAAGTGTTATCCCTAATAGCATCCAATTCCTCAAGGCTTTTTTTTCCATTTGGTATTAGTTATTTCCTTCACCTCTATAGTTATCTTTGACTTTTTTTTTCTAGCCTATAAAGCATGTCAATTAAGTCATAAATCACTGCTACACTTGTCTCATCATTGCAGTAAGCTAGGAATCTAGGATGATCCAAAATGCTATCAAAAGATGCTGACCATTCTACCCAATCCTTAACTCTTCCATCACTCTCCAAAATTATAGACACAAAATTGGGTGTTCTTGTGGCAATTGTCTTCATTTTATTCTATATTAGTTGCAATTTTCAACCAAAGAAACCATTCATATCATTCACCTTATTTATCATTTTTCTAGTGTTTATGATACTCACCTTAGGTAGATCCTTCTTCTATGCTAGCATAGGTACCAAACTATCAAAAATGGAGTATACAGACCCCATTTAGTGAAAAGTGGAGACAACAGAAGACAAACCTCTAACATCTATACCCTGCTCCTTGCAACACAAGGTAGTTACTATGAATATTCTGTGAGACCAATTTCAAGACATTTATTTTGTGAATTATCAAGTTCTTAAAACTCCTTATTTGAATTTCCTTGCTTTATTCCAAGTCTTCTTCCTTGATCTCCATTGCCTGGCTTGATGCTTTCCCTATTTCAGTTACTTGGCCCTCTATTTGTACATCTTGGTATTTCATCTTTGTAACTAATCTGATAGTATTCTTTAATGTTTCTACCTCATTTTCCAACTCAAGGGTCTTCTATCCTAAGACATAGGTCTTTTTCATTTCTTGCTCATACCTCCTCTTGGTTCTGATAAACCACTCATAAACTCCCTCTAACTATGCTTGAAGGCTATCCATCTTGTTCTTACCCAATAGAGCTACTGAAGTGTACATCCCATAAATTTGGCTACTAGAGGTGGAGTGTACATTCCAAAAACAACATTATGCTTGGGGATTCCTTGATTTCCACCAGACTAGGCTTTTGGTCCTCTGGAGCTAAACCTCATATTGTCATTGTTTGGGCATCAATGTTATATCCAGAGCCTCTTCACTCATGACCTCAATTACTTCTATGATTATTTCATCACTGATTATCTAGGCTTGCAACTATAACTTCTTAACCCTTTGTTCATACTTAGATGCTTGAGAAACCATATATCTCCTTCTAACAATGTCAAAGTATTGGCTGCCCTTTGCCAGAATTTGTAGGGCCTTTTGCTAAGCCTTTTATGGCACTTCCACCATTTTTTTTTATTACTTCTTTTCTTTTCCCATTCTAAGCTCTTAGGCTGATCCTCTTCATCATTAGTGACTTCAAAAACTATGTCATCATAAAAAATTTTAGGGTCAACCATTTTCCTTATTTCTTTAGGGACTTGTGTTGCTATCTCATCAAAATTCTCTACACACTTATCTAATCTTGACTAGTAGTCTTCTTCAGGATAGAATCCCTTGAAGGATGGATCAAAATTTTTCATCTCATGGTCAAAACTAACATTATCTCTATATTTAATCATCCTCTCCCTAGATACATCCTCATTTATTCTCTCAACAATGGTATCCTCATCTCACATAGGTTTTTTAGGGGGTAGGTTATATCCTCTCATACTTTTCAAGGCATTTTTGACTACATTATAGGGCTCATATGTCCTAACTAGCCCAATTGAAAATTTATAGCCTCTTAGATAGGCATCAGTTTCCTCAATGGCATTCTTGCCTATCTCAAAGTCTCCTACCTCGGTGCATATAAATTAGATTGTTCCTTTTCTGACAAGTTTTCCTAAATACTCTTTGTTCAATGAGATCAATTGCCAGAACACTTCAACAAACCCTAGTCTCTCAGGGACATATTTGGGAAGAATGTGGGGTGGCTAAGGGAAACCATAAATTCTAATAATAGTATATTCATCAAAAGAAAAAGACACTTCCCTAGTCATGTGTTAATCATTTGACAACATCAAAGCACATTTTAGTTTTAACAACCTTTCTAACACTTCTATGAATTCTTTCATTCACTAATCCTATCATTTTTAAAATAGGATGAGCAAAATCATTGTAAAAAGAAATGACATTTGAATATGGGTAGAGCCTTTTCCATACCCTTCTCTACCTTTGTACTGGTAATCTTACTCCCCACTCATGTGTGGACTCGAACAAGCTTTGATCAAAAGAATCAAAATTCTTGAACATGATTAAATGCATAATCATTGAATAATGAGGGAATCTAAAATTCTCCAATTGTCCTTGCTAAGTAGCAATGACCTGTCATGCCTGACCACTACTTCGAGTTTTTCTGCAAATTAGGACCTTGCTGTTATAAGATTTCCTTCAGATGTTATGTTTGTATTTTTGAAGAATTTGGTTATTTTACTTTCCTTTGAAACTCGAGACTTATGATAAACATATTTTCTATTTTAAATTATGTTGTTAACAGAAATGGTGACTTAGGATTTTAAGATTTGAAACTGGCATATTTATGTTTGCATGTTGATTGGGTAACAATTATGTTTATTATGTTTTGAACTCATGGTAAACTGCATTCTGTTTTGTAATGTATGTTAACTTGACATTTCAAAATCATTTGAATGGTAATACATTGTTTGCATTTAGAACTTATCATTGTATTTTTGTATGTGGGACTGAGTAGGGATAGAATTATTTCATGGGATTTTTTTTCAGTTTAGCATATAGGTATATGTTGTAAAGGGAATTAAATAACTTATATTTCATATAACCTTGAGATGGTTTTCATTACATAACTTGTATTCATTTTGTTTTAAAAGGGTTTGAGAAAACCGCAGTTTGCATTGCAAATATTTATACTTGTTTAAAAAGGGTCTAAATACCCTAGGTTGTGATTGGCATAAACATTTCTATTTTTAAAAGGGTTTAATTACCTCTTAAGCTTTATGTAACCCTAAATGGGCATCGATTGTCATGAAGGAGGAAATCATTCTTATTGTGTTGAAAGCCAATTCATGGCAGTGAACTTGGTACTGCCGAATACATGGCACTGTGATTCATGTGGTGTATTGAATGCTTGTTATGAGGATTTATGGCACAAGGTTTAGTCAGCCATTTCATGTTGTGAGTTGGGTTATTTGTAGATTATGGGTTGGATACTAGGCCGCATTGCTCTGTTTGGTTTACATCTATGTTCTTGTTGCTGAGGTATCGACATTATTGAGGGTGTTGGTTGGAAGGGAAACTTGCTTATGTGGTTAAGCTCGATGGAGATTCTCGTCAGAGATTGCTTACCAATTTGATCTCGACTTTTGGGGCTTTGGCATCGAGTTAGATTGCAGAGCATTTTCCATCTTCAGTATTACATTTAGGGGCAATTTCTTACCCTACTCTCTCTTTGTTTTGAATTGCAATGTTATTTCATTTACCATAATGTAAATGGTTATCAATTTTACATTTTTTGAATGTACATTCAAGGATGGGTATGTACAGAGAATGGCACTATGTGCGATGTTTAGCTCTATATATATCCACCTTTGAATGTGGATTTATGGAGAAATTAAGTCAGGTGTTGTTGTATGTATATATATTTGTTTGGGCTTTGCCCTAACCATACAATCTTTCTCTGAGTTGAACCTAGTCGGGACTTCATGTCTGCGACAGCATGTGTTCAAAGTGTTTAGGATATGTTTAAGGGTATTTAGCTTTGTTAGGGCCAAGCTCTGAGAGAATCATATTTTAAAATTCATAGATATATGTGGTTCGGCCACAGTCTCAAGCTTGCATTTGGTCGCAGTCTTATGACTGATTAATGGCATAGTTACTCTATTTCTTAAGTTATAAATGATTTAAATAAGGGTTATGTCATTGTTAAAAAATAGTATGCTTGAATTCTTTAACTCGGTTATTGTATAGTAAAACAGTAACTTAGCGAATAGTTGTGACATTTAATGGTAATGACATTTTGTCAAATGGTTAATAGGAAGCTCAAATTAAGAAGAAAATCTTCTGCGATAGCATAGTTTACCCATTAATTTATTATGGAAATCGAGTCTTATTTAACTAATTGTTTTGTGGTGTTGTTCGCAGATTAAATAAGGCATTATTTTATAACAAAGACATCGATAGATGCTGTTGTATCACCAGGGTCATTATGTGAACAGCTAGTGAGCATCTTATAGTTTTTGGATTTTACATCTTAATCATTTTTAGTCATTGATATAATGTAAGTTACATTGCATATTTGTGAGTCATATTTTAAATTGAATTCCGATTTTGTATTTTAAATGTTGATTGTAGATATAATTGGGTGGTATCTTATCGTTAAACAGTGGTAAAACTTCAATAGACACTTGGATATTTAGTAACATTGTAGATTATCTTTTGTTAAGCATTGGTTGTACTTGGATTCAGTAATGTTTGATTTTACTATGTAGTATTTTAATAATCATTTACAGATTGTTTTGAAATAAGATGTTTGAAACAGAATCTTGTTTTATAAAGATGTATTTCTGTTCTTAAATGAAATGGAAAGTCGTTTTAAGTTATGAGATAGATTATGATATATGTCAGTGAAATGTCATTTAAAAACAAGAATATCATATATACATTGTATTATTATCTTGGCCAATTCGAAGGATAAGCTTAGTTTGTTATAACAGTAGAGATAAGTAGTACAGTACTACGACTGGTAGATATCGTTAAATTGATGTAACTGTTTAATTATATTTACGAGATTGTAATATTATAGTATTTATTTCTATTGTTATAATAACCTGAGTTTACTTTCAAAGTTTGGTAGTAGAAGATGAGATTTTAAAAGATGAAGAATGTATTGTCATGTGAAATCTGACTATTATTCATTGCATGTGCATTCTTAGAATATCTGATTGATGTGTATGTTAAGGATAGCTATAATGAACATATATCGAGGTGGTTGAATATCGATTTATCCTATTTAGTTAATTAATTCAGTGATAATTTTAAAGATGAATTGGGTGGGTTAATTACATACAAAAGATAATTGGCCTTACCTATGACTTAAACCAGTAAGGTTAAGTACGAAGAACAAGGCAAGTCTCTATTGCGTCATTTCACGAGTACTATAGAGAATCCCACTATGTGTTGTTTATGGGTTTACCATATATGGATGTAGTATCTTAGCACCATAGTGATGACACCTCAGTATATATATGGTTCATTAACTGGTTATTCTTAGTGTGAGTTTAATTTTGTGTTGTTAAGAAGATGGTTACTTCTTGCATATTAATTTTAGAATTGCACTGTGTTATGAGGTTCAGATATCTGCATTATGGTTTTATATATGTTTGTTCTAACATGTATGCAGGTGGACTACACTTTTTAACTCAGTGTGTGCTGAGCCCTTTTTTGTGTTGTGTTGCATTTGTGTGTCTGTTTCAGGTGTTTCAAGTTGATCAACTAGTAGCAATGGATGATTGTTGAAGTTACTTCTTGATACAGTATTTGATACTTGTAGAGTCCTTATGTTGGACCTAGGCATCTAAGAATGATAATGTACTTCATTATTGTATTAAACTCATTATGTATTTACATCATTATGGAAATTCATTTAGATGATATAATCTTATATTTTGAGGCCTTCGAATTGAGAATGATTCAATCATGGTACTTGTTAATATGTTATTTTTAAAATAAAATAAAAATCTTTCATGCAATATGCTTGTTCTTGGTTTTCTAGTTATTGTTTTGTTTAGAGTAGCTTTACATGATCTCCTCATGTATCTTGTCAATTATGTATGCTACATAGTTGTACCAACATTGGCATTGGCATCTTAAATATTTAGGGCCAAAACATAATGTCCCCCTAGGGCATTTATGGTTCCATCTAAATCTAGGACCTTGTTTAGACCAAAGATAGTATTATGGAAATACCTCTGAAATAATTCAAGAGGCATGATTTTCTCCACTTCCTTCTTTTTTGGAATCTCTCCCTTTTCTTTATGAGACTAAGGGATGTGCCTTGTCATTTCCCTACCCATATAAAAGCTCTTATTTTTCTTGAAATTCTTAGTTAGGTCATCAACATCAATAGGAAATTTCGTTGGGCATCCCACATCAAATGCCTCTATGAATGTTTCTTTGTCTAGGGACATGAAAATGCTTTTGTCTCTTTAGTAGAATGACTTACTAACTAGATTATAACATTTTATCAATGCTTTTACTAGGTCCACATCTATAAACACTTCTTGCATAATCGTTTTTCCTAAATTCCTAACCTAGGGGTTGCAAATTGGAACCTTCTCTGACCTATTTTTATAGAATAACCAGAACAACTCGTATCCATTTCTATCTAGAACTACATTTCTATAAAAAGCATATGGATCCCTAAAACCATGATCATTTGCAGCTTGTGCATTAGTAGAGCCAGGTAAAATATGTATCCACTCTTCAATAAACAAGCTAGGACTTTTCATTTGTAAAGTAGATTTTTCAATTTGTGCCTATGTAATTAATTCTCCTTTCTAATCCATTTCTTCAAAAAATTCAATCAACTCTAGATGCTATGTGTTGAATAATAACTAAAAATCTTCTATTCAACTCAAACTTTGCTTAGAAAACTCAAACAATTATGAAGCTAGTAATGAAAATCTTTGTGCCCTTTAGAATTTATTTATTTCTTCAATAGGAGCATGGCATTAATGAATTTTAAATTGGCACACTTCAAAACTTGAAAAGATTAAAAAATATATGCTTTTTGTCATTTCATATATCCATCTCATCCCTTTTTATCCACCTTAGACATGGTCATTGAAAACTACTTTTATACTTTAAAACTAGAAGTTGCGATGATGCAATGACCACTTTATCGCTACTTCACCATGGTTTCTTCTCTTTTCTTATTTCTAGTTGTGACTGTATGAAATAGGTTAGTTCACAATGTTGTATCTCAATTCTTGAACTATGATGTCTAGCATGCAATGGTGTAATTTTGTTTGTTCACTACTTCACAACTTTATTTCTATTTACCTCTTTGACTACTATAATCTAGTGATGAGCTCTTTATTCACTATTTCACAATTTCATTGCATTTTAGGACTTAACATATTTCATGCTCGTGATGATATGATGCTCTATATATCTACCTTATTTCTCTCTCACAACCACTAGTCATGATGTATACTTTAACTATGTGATGTTGCGCCAAGAATTTCTTTTACTGCTACTTCATCCTTTACAACATTATAACTCAATATTCTATCTATCTTTGAAATCTTGTGAGAATGTGATCAACAATTCTTCTCCACTTTGCAAATTAAGATGGTAATAATAAATGAAACCATGCAAAGATGTGATTTCTATGAGAGTGTGATCTTAAGCATTCGCCACTTTTAGCTTTTACTCCGAGTCAATCAAAAGCCTTAGCAATATTATGACAATCTAAAACTTAACCACTTAATTATTTGATCATTCCATCACAACTTACTTTGTCACTTTGCTTCAAACCCTTGTGAAAGAGCAATAAGCATCTCTCCTAATTATCATATTTCTTTCATGATTTTGCAACTTATAATCTTTCTTCATGTCTTAGTTGTGAGATCATGCAATAATCCTTTAACTTGACTATTTACTCCTTATCGCTGCTTTGTGACTTAAAATCTTAACTCAACAAGTAACCCTATAAAGGTGTGATTATAAGCTTTCATAGCTTTGCCATCTTAACCTGATTTTTCCCTTAACCACCTCTGAGCATGTACTAGTCTTAAGTCTTAACCGCTACTACCTTTTTGCATCCTCACAACTCTGTCTTCATTTTTTTTCTAAACACATGCAATCATGTACTAATTCACTTTTAGACTATTGTTTATATCTTTTGCACTATCATTAATTTAGTCATACTCAATGCTTTCTAGCATTTGACCTTGCAATGACTATGTGAAACTAACCTTTTTCTTTGTTTGCATCCTTGAAACTATCAAGTATAACATGCCCTTTACCCCAACGTTGTTGCGATAACCATCTTGTTGACCACTTCTTTTTATTCATAGTATCACAACTTTAAGTGTTTTTAGTTCTTATTTAACCTATGATCATGCACTTTCCAAGTCATTACTCTTTTGCAAATCAAACTTGCATGGTCGCACTAATTGCTCTGATGTCGTAATGAATTGTTTAGAAACCATCTCACACCTTTGCATCATTCAAGAAGGTTAGTGATCAAAGAGTAGCAATGTTGTGCTCAATAGTTCTTTGCAACATCACAACTTAAGAGACAATAAAAGCATGAGATATAATAAGACCGTGGATTCAAAAATTAGGGATATAGACACATGAGCAAGAATTTTTTGTATATCCCTATTTAATTATTGCAAATCAATTTTGATTAAACTCCCTTGAAACATAAAACATAAAATTTTCTTAGGGTTTTTATGAGGGTTAATACAATTTTTAGAAACCCTAAGCAGGACAAACACTATTCTACTTGATTTTCACAAGTTTTGACAAAATTCTCAAGCCATTAGTGGCTATGTCTAGGGATGATGGATAACTTGTATGCATGCAAGAATGCAATTTTTTTGGCAAAAGAAGACCACATACTTGAAACTCATGAAAACTTCTTCAAAGAACACACCTAACTAAGCAAGGGAAAACACAAAACCACACAAGAAAGCACTATACAAGGATTTATAGGGCATCTATAGAATCTATAGAATGTACATAAAACCTATCTATTATTCATGGGAAATAATTATTTTAAGAAAAATACCTCTTCAAGAACTATCCATGAACTAGTAGCTCAAAAATGTTACCTGAAAGTTCTCTTATGAAATAAGAATATTTACCTTTATTGCTATGGATCTGATAAGGGCCAAGCCAGATGGGGTCAAATTTACCATTCTTTCCTTTATCTTCCAGTCTAGCATTCCATAGTAATACTAAATCTTCAAGTTGAAATTTCCTATATGATGCTTTTTTGTCATAGAAATGCTTCATCTATGCTTGCAATCTTTCATTTTGTGTAGAGGCATCCCTTCTTGTCTCATCCAACCATAAGATATCATCCATTCTTAGTTGCATATCATTAACAATGTCTTCATCAAAAACTTGGATAAATTTATACATCTCATTCAGATTGTTTTGGGGCAATCTTACCTGGATCCCATATACTAAATCAAACAGGGCACAACCAATAGCCTTTTTTACTATAACTCAGTCTGCCCACAATGCCAGAGGAAACTTGAAATCCCAGGCTCTCTTATTTTCTTTTAGAATCCTTTTGATAATCTTGAGTAAACTTTTATTGTTGGATTCAGCCTGACCATTTCATTGGGATTGGTAAGGTGATGATGTGGATCTAGTGATGCCATATCTTTTGCAAAAAAAAAAAATACTCATCTAATCTAAAGCACATAGCATTGTCAATGACAATTTTCTCTAGGCACCTAGATCTAATAATGATGTTATTTAATATGAAATTTATTACCACTTTTCTTGTTGCATTGCTAGTAGGAATGACTTCTACCCACTTTGTAAAATAGTCAATGGCAACAAGGATCCAAGAATGACCTCCACTAGATTTATTTGAGATTTCACCAATGAAATCAATGCCCCACTATTGGAAAGGTGCTAGCACCTCCATTGGCTTCAATGGCAGATTTCTAGAAAAATTCAGCTTCCCCCTAAATCTTTGACATGCATCACATTTCTTTACTAGCTCTTGTGCATCTTTGAATAGCGTAGGCCACCAAAAACCAAACCTAAGGATCTTGTGGGCTATTTTTTTTCTATGTAATAACCCCCACACAATCTTTCATGCATGTCACTCTAGATCTTCCTTAACTCTTTTTCATTTACACATTTAAGAAGAACACCCTCCATGTTTCTCTCCACCACAACTGACCTCTCACAATGATATATCTAATGGCTTACAATTGTAGAGCCCTCTTCTAATTTTTTGTGAGTCCTGATGGGGTATTCATATATTGTAGGTAGAATATTATATCTTTGTACCAATAAAAAATGTCCATGTCACATAGATCACTCCTACAATCATCATCAAGTTGGTTAATTTGATTTTCTTCAAGGTTAGCCTTTTCCATCAATTTAGCAAGGCCTTGACTTCTAACCAACTTAGGAATTTGACTATCAATATTGAATTCTTAGATCATATTGATCCATCTACATCTTCTCCCTAAAACCTCTTGTTGTGAGAAGATATCTTTCACTGTAGCACTTGGAACAAATCCAATTAAAGTGGCTCCCATTAAATAACATCTAAATTCCTTTACAACTTTCACCAATGCATAGGCCTATTTTTCATTTATGTCATATTTAAGTTTTGTAGGTTGCAAAGACTTTATGAAAAAATGCAATTGGTTGTTCAAATCAATCCTCATTTTTTTGGAATCAGACAACAACAACTATGTGAAAAGATGCAAGAGAAAAGATGTGCATAGGATTTGCATAATTTAAAGCTCTTAAAATAGGGGCATACTTATTGTCTTTCATTATCTCATTAAATGCCATACTTGGTTCTTTGTCTCATTTGAACTTTGAATCCTTCTTTGGCATTTAAGAAATAGGTCTACTTACCTCAGCAAAGTTGGTGACAAATCTTCTGAGAAATTTTATCTTCTAAAAGAAAGATTGAATACCCTTTACATTCTTTAGCTTCTGAATCTTGTCTATGGCCTCAACTCTTTCAAGCTCTATCCCGACTCCTTGTTTTCCAACTAAGTGACCCAATAGCTTACCCTTTGTAATAGAAAATGCACATTTTCTAGGGTTTAGAGAGATGCCAAAATTTAATGCTCTAATGAATACCTCCTCAAGGTGCATGTAATGATCATTCTCATCTTTTGAGTAAGCAATTAAATCATCCTGGTATACTACTAGAAATTTGTCAATAATATCTATGAAAGCCACATCTATAGCTCTTTGAAAGGTAGCAGTAGAATTTGTTAGACCAAATGGTATTCTATTATAAACATAAGTACCCCAAGGTGTTGTAAATGTAGTCTTGTACTATTCTAATTATTTTACAACCACCTTGTTATAGCCTAAGAACCCATTCATCATGGACATGAGTTTTGATCCAATAACTTTCTATAACATTGCCTCCATATTAGGTAAGCCATAATTATCTTTCAATGAAGATATGTTTAGGTTTTTGAAATCAATGTATAACCTGATATATCCATTCTTCTTCCTAACTAGAACTAGTTTTGACACCCAATATGAATGCCTAATAGGTTTGATGATCCCAACATCTCTTACCTTTATTAACTCTTCTTGCATCTTGAGTGCAAGAGTAGGATTGATTGGCCTTTTCTTCTTTCTAAAAGGTTTGGCTCTTTGCTTCAATGGAACTTCATGTTGAAAGAGATCCTTTTTATATGATTTTAGATCATCATAGGAAAAAGAAAATACATTTTTGTACATTCTTAATAAACCAATTAATTATTTATTGATCTTAGCGGCTAATTTTTAACCAATGCATACCTTCTTAGGTGCTTCATTAGTCCCTAGATTCACTTCTTCTAGATCTTTAGCATTTGGTTCTTTGTTTTCCAACTTAGATCTATCATGACTGTCAAACACAGTTTCCAAAACAACCAACCCTTTTGGGATCTTGTTCATTTTCAATTACACAACTTCCTATCCAAATACAATTTCCTTACCATCAAAGTTCTCAACATATGTTTCACAATCAATTTCTTGCCCCTAGAACTACTCCTTACAATTCATAAATATGATTATATCTTTATCTTCCTCTAAAACTTGCAAATTATACATATTGTTAGGAATTGATGGCCTACTATGCACTTCAATATTTGCCACACCAATAAATAATATGCCATCTTGATTAATAGCTACATTAGCTAATAGGTCAGCCATATTATTATTACTTATGTCTTTACAAATTATTCCAAAAGTGTCAAAACACTTAATCATATCCCAGACAACATTCCTATATTATTTCAATCTTTTATTCTTTGAAACATATACTCCTCTAACTTGAGAAACAATTAACTTAGAGTCACCAATAATATGCAATTTCTTAATTCCATGGTTTGATACAACTTTGAATCCTAGTAAAAGTGCTTCATACTTAGCATTGTTATTAGTACATATAAAATTTAGAGTAAATGAGTATCTAAATGAATTTTTCTCTAGAGATATAACTACTACCCCAACTCTTGATCCTTCCTTAGAACTTGCTCCATCAAAATACATATTCCATAAATTTTGTGAATCCAAACAACAAGTCACCTCTTGTGTAATTAGTGGTGGTGGCTTCTCAATTTCTTGGATGACCAGTTCAACTCTAAATGCATTAACATTTGTATCCAGGAAACATGTAGCATCTTTGTCAACACTGTCTTCAAATATATAAGTAACCCTTGGTTCTCTATCAATTTTGATAGCCCTCTCTCCTATATGGAAAGTAGCATATGAAAAGTCACACTACAAGCTACCTCCTATCACAACACTCCATTTTATAGAGACTAGCATTCCATAATGGAGAGGAATATCAACTACAAGGACTATCATGGTCATTTCAACATCAAGATAGGTAGGTAGTCTAAAAGGAAATGCATTAATTGTACTTATAATATACACTTCCCTTGCATCCATTGCTCTACATCTACCCTATTTGGTGTCTACTTCTAATCCAAGGGCTTCCATCACTTTGAAAGGCATCATGGTGTTTGATGCTCATGAGTTAATCATGCAAATTTTCAAAGTTCTACCATTTATGATCAAACTAAGAAAGAAAGGATCAATGAATTGTAAGTAATCTACAAATGAATTGTCCAAATACATTTGGGGTATTTGTGAAATGACTCCCTTATCTTCTATTATTAGTGGTGTCTATTGCATGATTGTGGGCTTTTGCTCAGCAATATTACTACTTCCTATCCCACCCAACCAAGAAAGAGCTTTATTTTCATGTTCCTCTATTCTAAACATTTCAGATAAAGGAACTTTGACAAAAATCTAGGATAACATGGATATCATGTCAATAGGATCATAAACAATAGGTTTAATATAAATACCTAGAGCTGACAATGCTCAAATAATAGACCCTCACTTGCTTGATGACATCAGGTTCTAATTTCTCCTCAGGCATATCTACCTTGCCTATTTCAACTACTTAAAACTGTTCTTTCTTTTTAGGCTCCCACTTTTTGTTCTTACTATCCTTGACTTTAACTATTATTGTGCTATCCTTTTTACTATCATCATTTATCTTGTCAGTAATGTCTTCAATAAAGATTCTAGATGGCTTACCAGTATCACTTTTGACAATTCTATTTCTCAAATTATAATTACTATGCACTTGGGAAATCATCTCTGATGTGATCCTTTCAATCTCTTTTTTTTATGGTTTCCTCAAATTTATGTGATCTACCCCTAACAATGTAGTGTATACTTTGTTTTCATCATAAACTTCATCATCTAAAAACACTTGCTGATGGTATATTTGATACATATTTCTTTGGTTTGCAACATGATATTTAGATTCTTCTAAATCAAAATCATCATCATTATCACATAAATTTACCATATTATAGCTTACATCCTCATGGCCCTTTTACTCCTCTCCTTCTTCATTTTATGCATTTTGATTTTCAAAGAAAGACCTAGATAATGCACAATAGTCAAGGGAATTAGGGGACTGACATATAATACACCATGGTATATCATTTATCATGTTTACAGAGTTTCTTTGTAGAGGATTTGGTGTATCTTCATCCTTAGTGCCTTGATCAAGGTTGGAGATAGGTTTGTTATCCTTCCATTGAGTGGTATATGGATAATTTTTCATTCTAGGCTACCTATTATAATGGTTTTAAAATTGAACTTTATCACTATTATTTTTATTATTGGCATTATTTGCTACTAGATTCATGTTCTTTAGAAAATTTAGAACTTGACCCATTGTATCCTTTTTAGTTTTCTTAGTTGCAATAGGCTTATCACCTTGTTTCTTATTGTTCCTTGGTTTGAATAGTTTAGGATCATCTCTTCTTCCTAGCTTACTGAATGTCTTTCTATTGTTCTCAATATTTACTTCCATCATGTAAGCATCTCTTAGGGTCCTAGGATCCTTATCCTTGAGGGTATAGGCCATCTTACTATCAAATGCATTAAAGTATGTAGTAAGACAAACATCCTCTCCTAACCTCATCACATGGAAAAGATTATACATCCCTTTCTGAAATCTCACATTGAAATCAAATGTGGACTCATTAGGGTTCTTAGTGTTGTTTAAATCATTCAACATGAAACCATCATTTGTATTATCTCCATATTGTTCCTTAAAGAACTTCTCCAAATCACTCCATGAACTAATGTTGTCATCAAGTAATCTTTTGAACCAATCCCTAGCATCCTCTATTAGTGAATGTACAAAAAAATTCATGATTATGTCCTCATGTTTCACCTCATAATAATTAAGCATGTCCACAAATTTTCTTAGGTGCTCTTCACAAGTGATGGCATTGCTGCCTAAAATTATTTATAACCTTATCTATAAGATTATTGGATATGGGATGTGGGAACCCAAGAATGCCTAGAAAGGAGATTTGTTTATACTTTTCCATGTAGATGGGTCTCCTCTAAAAACCAAGAGCATTTGATGTACTTGCTGCAATTGCTTGGTTTTGATTAGGCATCTAAGGATCTACTGGATTTACTAAATAGTAGGTATTTGGCTACTTGTAGTTGAAGATGAAGTGAGGTCTAATTGGGAAATGTTTTTGTTAGCAATTGCTAGTATACAAGTAGGGAAAGAAGTTGTAGCTTGGGAGGACATATTTGGCCAAGAAGCTAAAGTGGAATCAGACTTAATGAATTGTGTTTTCCTTCTAATTTTAGTTTCTTGGGCTTTATTCTCAACCTTCTCAAGCTCTTTAGCTAAATTCTCCCTTTCCTTCTTTGCCTTTTCTAGGTCTAAATCAAGTTTAGACATGAGTTGACTGGCAAATTTGCTAGGAAGAATCTGAGGTTCATTTATTTGTATTCCTACAATATTCTACTTTCCTCTTTCCTTTATCAGGGTTTTTTATAGTTAAGTATGTGATCTCAAGTTCAATAGGTTTATCAAGTTGTATTTGAGAAATAATAGGTCCCTCTTTTTCTTTTAGGAGATGTTCCTAGTCTTTGACTTTAGATCTTAGATCCTCAACATCTCCAAATACATCTGAAAGTCCTTTGGAGGATTTCTCTTCCAATTTATTATTTTTCTCCTTCAAAGAAGCCATTCTCCAAAGAAAATTATCTCTCTCAATGAGAGTGTTCATTTTAATTTTCTCTTTCTCCTTCTCTAAATGGATGTGTTTGGTTTCTTCTTTAGCAACCCTTCTTCTAAGGACTTCTACTTCAAAGAGAAAGTCATCATGGTCTATGGTAGTTGCTTTAGATTCTACAGGTTCATCGAAATCATCATGTTTCTCTCAATGTAAGGGACTTTCCCAAAATTTGGTCTATTAGATTGAACATTTTTGGGTCTAAGATGGTGGTTCATTTCTTCTACAACACTAGGTCTAAAAATTGTATCTCCCATAAATGATATCATTTTATCTTGGTAGGGTTGCTAGTTCATGGAAATGTGTAAAAAAAAGATTTCCTAGAAGTTTGGTATTCTCAGATTCTAAGCTATGGGATGAAACTTCTTTATCAACTATAGGCTGGAACTAGAAATTATCTCAGGGTTTCCAAGTAGGACTCCTTTCTCCTTTATTCTTAGATGAATTCTTTTTAACACCTTTTGGTAGGTCTATTTACAATAGGAGATTAGGTTTTTCCCTCACATAAACTCTTGTATTTTTCCTCTTATCAGCCATCCTTCACTTTAATATAAGAAGTAGTAACAAAACCTAAGATTGGGTCACCACCCACTAGGGAAAAATACCTTTTATAATGGCTAAAAGACAAGGAACTTTATAAGGGAACTTTTCTAAAAACAAATCTGAAAAAAGGGACCTAACCTAATAAATTTAATGTTATATACTTCTAGAAAACAACTCTATATGGCCAACAAGGCACTTTGTAAGCCTTCTCTACATCACAACAGCTTTTGTGGTACTAGAATGCTCACATATTTTCAAGGTTTGTCACTCAAAAATAACCAATATCCAAACATAGTTTTACAAGATAACAAAAGATGACTGCAAATGTGTGTGACTCACAATAGAGATTCAAACACTTCAGAATTCTTTTCTTTCATCAACTCCCCAATAGAGTCGTCATTTCTTTGGTGTTCCAAAACTACTAGGTGTCAAAGAACCTAACACCATGATGCATAGGATAGAATTGTATCTAAGGGTTAGCTACTTCCTATATTCAAAAGAAATCTCTTTAGATCTGGAACAACTTCAACAAAATCATATGGATTTTCTACACTTTAGGCTTTGTAGGGCCTAGGTGGGTATACCTTAGGGATGGAATGACTAGATACTTGATATGCTCTTTACAATTCACTCATTTACACTCTACTCTTCACATCTATCCCCTATAGAAGATAATGAACACAATTCTTCTTAGATTTTCAAGTAATTCTTGGTTATAGTACCTAACCATAACTCATATAATGCTTTTTGTAAATAAGTGTTGACCAACAATTTGTTTCTTCATATAGAAAAGTAAAATTTGATTTTATTTAAATTTATGCTTTCTATGACCATATGAACTCTTCAATATGCATCTGAATTGATGATCAATGCCTTATCCATTTCTACATAGAGTCTAACCAGCAAAACTTGACCTATTTAATATCCTTACAAATTAAAACATCAACAATTAACCCTAAACCCAATTCTTATAAATATCCCTCCCATATGAATTGAAACCTTATCAATTTATTGAAGCATTTACTTAATTCCTTGAATTGAAAGGAAGAGAAAATTAAAATACAACTTATCCTAATTGCATTCAATTTTATAAACCATGCTCATTCAATCCCAACATAACCAACATATAAACACAAAGATAGATTTTAGGGACACAAATATGGTAGAACTTTCCTTTGTATTAATTTTTTTTTTGAAAACAATACATTTTCTAGTATAACTCAGAATATGATAGAATTTCATTCAAGATTCATTGGTATTTCTAGATTGTAAAATATTGATTACAAAATATAACATTGACATAAAAGCTAACTTGACCAACTGGAAAAATAACATAACACTGAAAATTATACAAATTCTAGACCTCAACTCCATATCTTGGAAATCCTTTTATAGGAAGGATTGCAATACGATTTAGATGGGAGGACACATGTCAAAATTCAATTGGGAAACCAATACACAGATATTTATCTTATATTACAAAATAAAACATTCTTTGTACTTGATCAAAATTCTAGATGCAGCTGCAAAACTGGCAAGTGACACTCTCAGTAAGTGTCTTTCACAAAAAAAAATTGTATTCAACTCCTATCACTATCCTTGCATTTTATTTGTTCCTTTTTCCTCTAATTGCATCCTAAATGTATCTTTATGCTATACTATATACTATCACTAGATGGTAAAGCTTTGATATCTGCTATGACCTCCCATATGGAAATATTTGTATCTATGTTAGGCTAGGTGGTATCCCTAATTGCATACAATTCCTCGAGGCATTTGTTCCATTTTGCATTAGTCATTTCCTTCAGCTCTACAATTATCTTTGACAATTGTATTTCTAGCCTATAAAGCATGTCAATTATTTCATAAACCATTGCTACACTTGCCTCATCATTGTAGTAAGCTAGGAATCTGGGATGATCAAAATGCTATCAAAAGATGTTGACCATTCTACCCAGTTCTCAATTCTTCCATCACTATCCAAAATTGGCTTTTCTCATGCCAATTGTCTTCATTTTATTCTTTATCATTTTCAATTTTCCACCAAAGAAACCATTCGAATCATTCAACTTATTTATCAATTTTTTGATGTTTATGATAGTCACCTTGAGTAGATCCTTCTTCTATGTCAACGTAGGTACCAAACTATCAAAAAATGGAGTATATGGACCCTATGTAGTGAAAAGTGGAGACAATAGAGAGACAACCTCTAAACATCTATACTCTACTACTTGCAACACAAGGTGGTTATTGTGCACATTCCATGAGACCAATTTAAGGGCATTTATTTTTTGAATCAGCAAGTTCTTAATAGTCCTAATTTGAATTTCATTGCCTAATTCCAAGTCTTGTTCATCTATCTCTATTGCCTAGCTTGATGCTTCCCCTATTTTAGGTACTTGGCCCACTATTTGCACAACTTGGTGTTTCATCTCTATAACTAACCTGACAGTAATATTTAATGTTGCTACCTCATTTTCCAACTTGAGTTTTTTCTTCTCTAAGATATAAGTCTTTTTCATTTCTTCCTCATATCTCCTCTTGGGTCTAATAAACCTATGATAAGCTCCATATAACTATGCTTAAAAGGTATCCATCTTGTTCTTACCCAATAGAGCCACTGAAGTGTGCATCCCATAAATTTGGCTACTAGAGGTGGAGTATACATTTCAAAAAATAGCATTCCCCCTTGGGAATTCCTTGATTTCCATTAGAGCAAGCTTCTGGTAGTCTGGAGCTAAACTCAATATTGTCATTGTCTAGGCATCAATATTATATCCAGAGACTCTTAGCACTTCAAATTAATTTTCATCTTTTAATGAGATAGACTTATTTTGTCTTCTCATTTTGTCTAATAGAAAAGATGAACTAATATCCCATCCTAGGAAAATAATCACACCACTTTTTTTTACTAGGTCTCTTTCTTCTTCCACAATGAGAGTTTCACTGGTAGGATCATATTCTTGTAGCTTTTGAACTAACTCAACAATTACCTCATTAGAATCACCTAGTTTCATTTACAAGGACAATTTATTTTGTTTCAATTTAAATAAGAAGCTTTTAAACTCTTTAGTTTTGTTGAAGTTGTCATCACTTATGAACTTAGTTGCTTCTATGATTCAGTCATCAGTCATCTGAGCTTGCAACTACAACATCTTGGCCCTTTGTTCATCTTCAAATGCTTGAGATACCAAATATCTCCTTCCAACATCATCAAAGTATTGGTTGCCTCTTGGCAAAATTTGTAGGGCTTTTTGTTGAGCCTTCTATGGAACTTCCACCATCTTTTGTTTCTCACTTCTTTTCTACGCCCATTTTGAGCTCTTGGGCTGATCCTCTTCATCATCAGTGACTTCAAAAACTATGTCTTCATTAGAATATTTAGGGTCAACCCTTTTCCTTATTGCTGCAGGGACTTGTGTTGTTATCTCATCAAAATTCTCTACACACTTGTCCAGTCTTGACCAGTAGTCTTCTTCAAGATAGAATCTCTTGAAGGATGGATCATATTTTTACATCTCCTATTTAAAAGTAAAAATATATCTATATTTAATCATCCTCTCCCTATAGAAATTCTCATTTATCCTGTTAGCAATGACATCCTCTTCCCACATAGGTTTTCTAGGGGGTAGATTATATCCTCTCATAGTTTTCAAGGCATCTCTAACTAGATTATAGGGGTCATATGTCCTAGTTGGTAATTTATAACCTCTTAAATAGGAATTAGTTTCAGCAATGGCATTCTTTCCTATCTCAATGTCTCCTATCTTGGTGCATCTAAACAAGAATGTTCCTTTTTTGACAAGTTTCTCTAAATAATCTCTATTCAATCAGATCAGTTGCCATAAAACTTGTACAAACCCTAGTCTCTCAGGGACATATTTGGAAAAAATATGGGGTGGCTGAAGGAAACCATAAATTCTAATAATAGTATATTCCTCAAAAAAAAAAAACTTCCCTAGTCATGTGTTAATTATTTGCCTGCATCAAAGCACATTTTAGGTTTAACAACTTTTCTAACACTTCTAAGAACTATTTCATTCACTAATTGTGACATTTTAAAAATAGGATGAACAAAATCACTGTAAAAAGAAATGACATTTGAATAAGCATACAACCTTTGCCATACCCTTATCCACCTCTATATTGGTAATATTTCTCCCCACTCCTATGTGGACTCAAAGAAGCTTTGATCAAAAGAATCAACATTCTTGAATAGGATTAAATGCATAATCATTTAATAATGAAGGAATCTAAAATTCTCCAATTTTCCTTGCTGAGAAGCAATTATCTCCTCTCTTATCTTTTCAATTATGTATGCTACATAGTCATACCCAATATTGGTGTTGGGTACTTGAATATTTAGGGCCATGACATAGTGTCCCCCTAGGGCATTTATGGTTCCATCTAAACCTAGGACCTTTTTTAGACCAAAGACAATATTCTAGAAATACCTCTGAATGAATTCAAGAGGCATGATTTTCTCCACTTCCTTATTTTTTGGAATCTCTCCCTTTTCTTTATGGGACTAAGAGATGTGTCTTTTCATTTTCCTACCCATATAAAAGTTCTTATGTTTCTTAAAATTCTCAATTATGTCATCAACATCAATAGGCAATCTCATTGGACCTCCCAAATCAAACACCTTTATAAATGTTTCTTTGTCTAAGGATAGGAAAATGCTTCTGTCTCTTTGATTAAATTACTTAATAACTTGATTATAGCATTTGATCAATTTCTTTCACTAGGTCCACATCTATAAAAAAAAATTTGCATGGTCAATTTGCCTAAATTCTTGGCCTAGGGGTTGCAAATTGGAACTTTCTCTATCTATTTTTATAGAAGAATGAGAACAACTCATATCCATTTCTATCTAGAACTTCTACATCTCTACAAAATGCATATGGATTCCTGAAATTGTGATCATTTGCAGCTTCTACATTAGTAGAGCTAGGTAAAATATGTATCCACTCTTCAACAACTGTGCTAGGAATTTTTGTCTATGAAGTAGATTCTTAAATTTTTTCTTGTGCAATTAATTCTCCTTATTTCTTAGACATCTCTTCAGACAATTCAATCAAAATTGAATGTTATATGCTAAATAACCATTAAAAATCTTCTCTGCAACTCAAAATTTGCTCAAAAAACTCAAATAGTTATGCAACTGGTATTGAAAACCTATGCCCTTTCAAATTTATTTGTTTCTATAATAGGAGCATGACATTAATGGAATTTAAATTGACACACTTCAACACTTATCAATTCTCTAAAAGCTACCAAAATCTACACTTTTTCACATTTTGTTAATCCAACTCATCTGCTTTTTATCCAACTTAGATATGACCATTGGAAACCATTTTTATACTTTAAAACTAGGAGTTGGGATGATGTGATGACCAGTTTATCACTCCTTTGCTATAGTTTCTTCTCTTTTCTTATTTCTAGCTACCACTATGCAAAATAGGTTATCCTTCACTCCTTCACAATCTTGCATCTCAATTCTTTAACTATGATGTCTGGCATGTGATGATGCAATTTCTTTTGTTTGCTACTTTGTAAATTTATTTCTCTTTACCTCTCTAACCACTGTGATCTAGCGATAAGCTCTTTATTCACCATTTTGCATCTCCATCACAATTTAGGACTTAACATCTTTTGTTCTCATGATGATTTGACAATTTATATATCTACCTTATCACTCTCTTACAACTACTAATCATAATGTATACTTTAACTATGCAATGTTGCACCAAGCATTTTCTTTGAATAGTACTTCATCCTTTGCAATGTCACAACTCAATATTCTAGCTATCTTTGAAAGCTTGCAAGAATGCGATCATCGATTCTTTGCCACTTTACAACTTAATATATTAACAAAAATTGAAACCATGTGAAGATGTGATTTATGTTTTGTCTAACTGTCACCTCTTTTTACAACTTCACAACAAAGATTTTAACATTTTTTTGAACAAACACTATCAATTATCCATCTATCACTTTTATTCACATAAGAGATTAATGCAATCTTCTCATCTTCATCATAATATTCTTTCATGGAAACATAGACTACTTGTTCATCATTACTTTTAGATTTAATATTAGTTTCTTCTTCAACATTGTAATAAGATTTCATACCTTTATCTTTGTAGTCCTTGTTTCTCTTGTTATCTCATTCATCTCTTCTCCCTTTGTAATTTTTTCTCTGTTATCATCCTTGTCTTCTCTATGAAGACATCTTGCAACAATATAACTAATCTTTTTACATGAAAAATATATTGTAGGAAGTTTACCTTTTTATTTCCCTTTTCCTTTTGAAAGCCTTTGAGCCATCAGTGCTTCAATCTCAGCAATTTCATCATCATAAGTGTCACTATCACTTTTCACATGTTTTTCTTTTCCTTTCTTTCTAAGACTCATTTTTTATTTAAACTAAGATTCAATAGTAGTAGGAGTTCAATTATCAAAATTAAACATCTCAAAAGAATTAAGCCTACCAATCACACCTTCTAGGGTTAGGGCATTACTTGAAGTACATCTAAATTCTTGTATTGTAAAAACCATAATAGCATAAATAGGAAGTAAAGTTATAAATACTTTTTTTTATTACTATTTCATCCTCAATATTTCTATTAGCACCTCTAATAGCATTGACAACTCATTTGATTCTTACAAAGTACTAAACTATATTCTCACCTTCTATCATTCTCATTTCATCAAACTTACCTCTCAAACTTTCTAATTTTTCTCTCATGACATTATCATCCCCTCCATATATGGTCTTTAGTTTTTCTCACATATCCTTTTCATTCTTGCAATCTTTTATGAAATTAAATTCAATATAACTTAGGGCTTATGCAATCTCCAACATTTCTTGATTGTGTTCTTCCTTCTATTTTAGTTGTTGAGCAGTTAGAGGGACTTTTGTTATCTCCACATATGCATTATCTAAAAATTCTAGTGCAAAGTCACCAATTCTAGCTATGTGTAGCCTCATCAATATTTTCCATGTAGAAAAATTCTATTTGTTCAACTTTGGCACCTTTTTTTCTACATCATGATCTTAGGCTTTAAGGAGCCTCAAAATTATCTTTACAAGCACCAATTCTCTAATACCAATTTTTATAATGTTTAGAATAACTGAGTAGGGGGAAGGGGGTGTATAAATTATCCAAGGTCTAGATGTACCAATTGAACAAATAAATATTTTTTAAAAAAAATTCAACATTTAATAGCTCAACCTCTATAGTCAACTTTTAGTAACATCAACTAGTTGTCCATTGTTCTAAAAATAAAAAACTTGTAGGATGTAAACATTAAGAGTAAATCACTACATATAACATCCACATAATTTTAATATTAGGATTTAATATGGAAACCCAATTTGAGGAAAACCACTAGTAACATTTCACCAATTCTTATATCTGCTGAAGTGAGCTCTATTAGGATCAAATCCTATTAAAGGTTTTATCACCCTATTAGGAGTTTCCTTCTTAGAGGACTTTATAACATTCCATTAAAATGCCAACTTAATTAAAGTATTTACATGTGATTGGTAGGTCAACCTTGATTAAAAGATTTCAAATATTAGTACAATGGTTAGAAAGTAACAATAGGTTTTGATCTATCAAGTACAAGTCACTTTGAAAATATAGATCTCAGTTTGGCTCACAAGGTGCTTTACTATTTGGTCTTCATTGTCATCTAGATCTTTGATTCTCTTGCCAACCCTTCAAGAAAGCAAACTTTCCCTCTTCACAACTTTTCTCAGTCATCTACTTAAGTCTACAAGTCAATAATAATAGCAACTACTCCAACCTCCAACCTTGATAAAATTTAGCCCTTGTACCTCCTTAAAAGGGTAGTTATGATCTTTTGTCTCTTAAAAACCACCATAAATCTTAGGGTTAGGTTAGATTCATCTAATCCTTCTATCATTTTTTCTATTCTTTCTATTCTAGAAACTTCTCCAAACTTCTCCTTGAATCCTTGCATAGAAATATAGAAACATAGTTTCCCTTGAATTAAATGATCTATGTCATTCATCCTCATCTTCAACATGCTTTACATATTCCAAGAAATCAACCCTATTAGCTAGAAATTAGGATTTCTCTTAAATTGTTAAAATGTTGTTCCTCAACCAACACTATGTTCTAACACTTGGTCATCACTAGGTTCTCAATCGCTACAAAATTTTTTTATCAACACATATGCTAACACTTAGTCAATACCAATGCTTGGTCAATTCTATTACTAGCATCACTTGACATATATTACAAATTCCTTAATATTCTACTATATTTCTTGGTCAAGCCAATGCATTTGGCCTATCTTTGATCACTTATTCAATGCTTTTGTACACCTATCTTCTCCACTTGTAACATGATTTAAAAAATCACTTTATTTTGTCAAAGTCCAACTACTCAAGTGTCCATTTGTGGTGTCCTTTTCATAACTCAACCTTTCCTCTAGATACTTTTTTAATGACCATCTTCTCAAATCCTCTTGATCAATCAAATAGATATGGCACTTAGATCAAATAGAAAACTATCTCACCAGAAAGGTTTGACATCAATGACAACATAAATTTTTTTTTAAATATAGTTTCCAACAATTCTCTTAGTCCTTCTAGGTCTAGTGTAAAGGGGTCCCAATCTAACATAATTATAATGTCACCTAGAGTTATAGGATTGGTCTTTGATGATTTCTTCTTCTACATATTATTATCCTTTAAATTTTATAATGTTTTTTCTTAGTGATATCTTAAGTGGTTTTGGAGGCTTATGCTCTTATTTTGTCTATTTAGGCTCATCATTTTTCTTTTCCTATCCTTCCTTGTTTCATATTTCTAGAACTGACTATACAATAGTAGATTTTTTTTTGTTTATCTTTTTCTCTCTCCTTGAAAACTTTGATTTGGTTGAGCTTTCTTACCTTTCTCTTTTAATCCCTTTCTTAGAGGTTCTTGAGTTTGTGGCCTATTATTTATGCTAGTACCATAATGATTTACTATATTAACATTGGCATCTCCTTTAGTTTGTGTGGTACCATTAATTTTATCTCTTCTTTTTTTCTTGATGTATCATCTTAAAATGGAATCACTTTCATGTTATGAGAGTTTAGCTATTTCAAGTTTTGGAATGGTAGACTCTTAAATTACATTTAATCTAGGTCTATTTCTAGGAGTTAATATTAAATTGGATTTAATGCTTCGATGTCCGCCTTCTCTAGGAGTTAGTGCCCTACATCTCTAAATAAGGAAGCCTTCTTCCCTCATATTGACATCTACAATTTATGCAAAATCAACCTACAATCTATGCATGATTGATATACTTTCTATGATTGATAATTTCATGAGCACATTCACCTACATCAAATAAAGATCTACTATCATTGAAGCCTGTAAGTGTTCAAGTATCCAATTGATCAAGGAGATCCATTGTTAGCTATTGAAGGATTCAATCTCTATGGATTCCTCTTGTTGAAGATTTCATCCAAATTCATTCAAGCCTTCTTCTATGTAAAGATACATTCAAGATTGGTGTCGAAGATATAATGACATTGATTTGAAACATCCTACATATATTTGGAGCATCCATACTTGTGCATTCAAGGATTCAAATCCTCCACAAGGATTTTCACATAAGTAAGGTGACTAGTTCCATTTAGTTTGTTTATGCATATATTGTTATTGTTTCAAATATATTTCAAGGTTAATTCCAAACTAGGGTTTGACTGAGGTAGACACCCCAACCAAAAAATAAACCATTTTTTTGTAGATACAAGTGTGGAGTAGTAAATTGGAGAGAAGATTTGAATAACCTTTTTGTCAAACTTGTGAGATCTAGGAACAAAAATTTTGTAGAAGCAATGTAGGTCAAGGTCAACTTTTTGGGGTAAAATTTTACCCTAGGGTAAGATTGTACCCTACTAATAGGGTCAAGGTTCACCTCCCTTCAAAAAGAAAAAATATTTCTGGGTTTTCTCCATCTCAACATTTCCAATCCAAAATAGGTTGCAGAATTCCTCAAAACTGCATACAGACATAACAAATCAGCATTTTCCATATTCAAGGTTAGTATTTGTCTTTTATATATTTTAGGATCTAAGCACAGATTCCCCCCATAATAGAAAGGTTATATAACCTCCTTTCTCCCTGTTTTCCATCACTTGATCCATTTCTGCATTGAACACTTTCTTGTGCTTAATCAATTTGGATCATTTCTTTTGGAAATTAGGGTTGAGAAGAGGTTTCCATTCTCTTTTTATTCATTTTGGTTAACCCAACATGCTTACCATCTTTTATTTTGTGGAATTACATGCCCTATTATTTTTTATGGTGTTAGATTTTCTTTCATATTATCTTGCATGTTCACCTTCACTATTCATTTCGGTGAACCTGATACACTTACCGTCTTTTCTTTTCTGGAATTAGATACACTATTTTATTTTATTGTGTTAGATTTCCTTTCATATTAAGATTAGATTTTGTTTATTATCTTACATTTTAAATTCAAAAATACAAAAAAAAAATGAAAAAAATGCAAATCTCTTTCAAAATACAAAAATATTATTGTTTTATATTTTCTTAGTTTAGTTTATTTTCCTTGCATTGGTTTATGAGATTTATTACTTCTAGTCCTACTTCTATTCTTAGGGTTAGATGCATTCATAGACTTATGGGTACCTTTAAACTTGATTCTTCTTCTCCTTTCCTTAGGATTCTAGATTAGACTTTGATTCTTCCTATTTCTAATCTTCTTATGGAGCAAAACTCTTCTCACTCATCTCATAATGAGGATGATGCCTTAAGAGTTTCTCCTAAACAAGTCCAAAAAATTTCAAATGAACTTGATAAAATGGGTAATATGCTTCTTCAATAAAACCATAATCAAGATTCTATTCAAGCTATAGAGGCTCTTAAGAAAGTTCTTTGTGATAGTGACCAAGGTGTTAATCTCTTGTGTGGTATTAATCAACTTGTGCCTTCCAATGTTAAACCATTAGCTTAAGAAGCTCAAGATTTAGGGTTGACTCCTCCTGTCACTATTGTAGAACCTTCTTCTATTCATTTCCCTAGTGTTTCTACCTATAATCCTCCTTTGGTGACTATGATGGTTCCCTCTATCCTTATGAGTGTTCCTCATGTGTCCCTTCCTACTTCATAACCTTCTTATCATAATGTTCCTTTTACTTATTCTCATCCTATGCTAACTGTAGTGCCTAGTGTTCCTCTAGTTATGTCTTCTATTCTTGTAGCTTCATACACTATATCTAGTGTTTCTAATGTTGCTAGTTTTCCTAATTCTTCTCATGATTCAAAACTTATCAGTTTGGCTCAAACTATGTCATCTTTACAATAGCTTGTATCCTTGACTCAAAACAAGTTTAGTATCCCTACTTGTGACTTGGGAAGTCCTTTGTCTCAGGATATTATTCGTACTCCCATTCCTCAACAAGATGATATGCCTCATCTTGATAATTATAATGGTAAGGTAGACCCTAATCATCATGTTAAAACATTTCAAATCCTTTGTAGTGATTGTTCTCATGATCATAGGATTTTAGTGAAGTTGTTTGCTTGAACTTTTTGTGACAAGGCCTTACAATTGTTTTTTTCTTTGACTCCTTATTCTATTCATTCATTTCCTCAACTTGCTAATGCTTTTATTCAACAATTCCAAAACAACATTATCCCACAAGTGTCTTTGACTGATTTGGTGCATTGTAAACAAATTTCTAAGGAAAAATTAACTAAATTTATTGGTAGATTTAAGCATTTTCATGCTCAAATTTCCTATCATGTTCATTATATTGATATTCAATGTATGTTTATTTCAATTGCAAAAGGATATTACAGATAAGATTCTACTTACAAAATTTACTTCTTTTCAAAAGAAGTTGTAGTGCTTCATCATTATCAATTACAAGTGAGTCAATTTGAGAGCACCACTCCAATGGATCCTACTCCTATTGATAAAAGTGGCACTACTCCTAATACAAATAAAATTCAAAAATTCAATAACTATGTCAAGATAAATAAATAAGAAAATGCAATTGTTGATCAAGTTGTTGTTGCATCTCACAATGCCTCTTCTGCATCTACTACTTTTTTATTGAATCACACATTTACTTCTCTCTCTAAATATTTACATTCTATTATGAGTAGGTTTTTGATTGCTAACATGATTAATTTATCTCTTATTCATCATCTTTTACCTTCTACAATGGTGCCTAAATCTATTGATCTAAAAGATTTTTGTCAATACCATCACCAAAATGGTCATGATACTAAGAAATATTATACTTTAAAATATAAGGTTCAAGACTTAATTGATTCTAATGCTTTATCTATTGATAATTTTGATGGTAGTGGGAATAAATCTATTTCTCCTCCTAATCAAAATTTGCAAATCTACATGATTTTTTTACGCACAAATGATACTAATACTATTGCTTAGCCATCTTCTATGGATATTGTGTATGGTTCAGAGATGGATGATATTAATCATGTCATTAATCAAGTGGAGCATGTGGTTCGATCTATATCTCCACCTCAATCTCAACCTTTGATTCAATCTCAAGTTTTAGCTCCACCTCAACTAAAACCTAATCCTAAATTGAAGCCTCAACCTAAACATCGACAACAACCTAAGAAAAAATGACCTTGGGAACTTTTGATTACCTTTGATGATTCTAAGACTATTAAAGCTCATGATGGTCCCCTTTATATTTATGCTAAGATTTTTGAGATACCTACACATGGTTATCTTGTTGATCCTACTTCCTTAGTCAATATTATTATAGAAGAAAATCCTTTTTATGAAAAGTTTACAATGTGATTTTTATGATAAATTGGATGTATGGACTCAAACTTGTAATGGTTTTATCCATCATATGGTTCTATTGATTTACCAGTTGAACTTTGTAGAAAGATTATGAACACCAAATTTTGTTGTCATTCCTACTTTTGGTCAATTTCAAGTTAAGCTTGGTTTTACCATGGTTAAATGCCATGCATGTTATTGCTTCACTTATTCATAAATATCTTAAGTTTTTTTATGATGATGAAATGAAGATGGTTAGTCATATCTAATACCATACTTCTAGGCCCAAGGATGTTGCTACTATTGATTTCTTTTGGCCTTCATTACCTAATTCATGTCCTACTTGACCTGATCATATTTTTGATTCATATCAAGACTATAAATAGTGGAAGTTTCTTGAGTTAAGCTTACCTCCTATGGATCTCATCTATGGTCTTTTTCCTACACCTTCCATACCTCCTTTATCTATGGCTTCTACATCTATTAATCAAGCTCCTTATATTTCTTGTCAGTCTCTTGTTAATTCTATTAATCCTCTTATATAACCTATGAAGGATTTAGTAACTATTCCTCCTAGTTCTCAACACATTTCAAGTAAGGAAAAATATATCAATCTGCTAACAAATTCCATAAGAAGCATT
The DNA here is from genome assembly GCA_028749045.1 of Cupressus sempervirens. NCBI lineage: Eukaryota > Viridiplantae > Streptophyta > Pinopsida > Cupressales > Cupressaceae > Cupressus > Cupressus sempervirens. The sequence goes on along the minus strand of CM053789.1, from coordinate 508,179,910 downwards.
TTTCTCAAGCTAAAGCTCATAATTTTGTTATTGAAAAATATTTATATTCTCTAGATACAACTATACATGATGTGTTAGAATAAATTGTTACTAATAATGATGTTACGTTACCTGATTCTGATGATTCTATTCATATCTTAGATCCTATTTTAATTAATCTAAATGACAAAGATACTCTTTATGGTACTAATGATGTTAATGATGAATATGAAACTATTGACATTGATGTTGATTTACCTAAAATAATTTCCTCACAATTAATACTTACACCTAGTATTGAACATTGTGATTCTCAAGAGGATCCTTATTTGTAACTAGCTATCATTCCTACTATGTTGGATATAGTCCCTCTTGTGAGTTACCCACCTTCCCTAAATGATATACAATGAGATGAGGAGAGTAGGTGGCATGCTTGATTGTCTTATCTATCATGGTAGTCTTTATTGGGTGTTTTTCTATTGTACTATGTTTCTCTCATGATGTGTTTAAATGTTGTTAGATTATTTTATACAATCTTTGTTTCTCTGTTGGTTCAAGGTGATAAAAGAATCAAATTTTTGTATTATTCTTCTATATATATTTCTATTCTTCCATATGTTTTTTCATGTTATGTTGTAACTTTGCTATTGTTTATACATTTTTCCTTGTGTATTCTATTGGGATCCACGACTTGGTAGCACTGATTCTTTTTGGTCTCTAGGTCATCGTCGAAAATGATTCTTCTTTTTATCTCTTATGTGATCTTTCCTCCTTTGTGATTGCAGTTCTGCTTTCTTTGGAGAGTGATGTTAATTAATTTTTAATAATAGGTAGAGCCTTTCTATGTTCTCTATAGGTTTATGTGGTATTTTCCTTGATTTCTCTTGTTTTGGGGGCATCTCATAGTGGAAACATAATCAGTGGAGTTGTTTTTGTTTTTGTCAAAGCCATTGCTCCTATTAAAATGTTAGCAATGAATTTAACATAGGGGCATATTCTTTTCTCACTTATTGCATACACACACACACACACACACACACACATTTTAATACATATATATTATTTTTCAAGATAAATTTTCTCCCTTTTTGGATTAGTGACTAATCCTTAAAGCATGGATTTATATTTTAGGATCTCTTGATCCTTCCTATTTCAAATATTGTTGATCCCTTAAGGTCAAAAGTATCCATAAGATTGGATCTCTTTTGGTTTTACTCTTATAGAATAGAATATTCTTGAGGGCGAATCCTTGATGGGTTTACAAGTAAGTAGCCACATTCACTAGGTGGTTCAATTTCATCTTTCTAGTTGTGCAATTTCCTTGTTTGGTTCACAATGGGACATAAGTTCTCATTGGGTAAGATAATCAAACTCTCTTTCATTTTCTCCTATTTCTAGAGATGTCTCTCTTATTATATTCTTGGAGTATATGAAGACTTGAGTCTCTAAAGGGCTTGAGGATTTCTATCCTTTAGATCTTAAAAAGATTATCTTTTTGTTACGATCAACTTTACCAAGATTTGCATCAAGTCCATACTTTGACTAAAGTGGGAACTTAATGTATCACCTTAAAATAGAAGCACTTTCATGTTAAAAGTTTTTATCCCTCTAAGTTATTAGAATGGAATCATGTCAAGTTCCTTGAATGGGTCTTTCCATAGATCTAGCTATTTTCCCCTATTCTACTTCTCTCTTTCTATTTCCAGCCTATTTATGACAAATTGCTCTATGAAACAAAGGACTTTGACCTTTGGCTCAAGGATGACCTTTTGGGTCAAGGTCAACCTCAACACTGACCTTGGTCAAGGACAACCTCAACCTTGACCTATGGAAGAGTCAACCTCATCCCTGACCGCAAGTCCCATTTTCAATTTTTTAGAGTTTTAGGATCTTAGGCTTCAGAAAGTTTCTTTTCCTGCTTCTAGGACGATTATTTTAGGTTTTGGAATGGTAGAATCTTAAATTACATTTAATCTAGGTCTATTTATAGTGGTTGAAATTAAATGGGATTTAATGCTCCTATTTTGGCCTTCTCTAGGAGTTAGTGCCCTATATCTCTATATAAGGAAGCCTTCTTCCCTCATTTTGACATCTATAATTTATGCATTAACAATATGCTTTCTATGATCCATAATTTAATTAGTGAATTCACCTACATGAGGTGAATATCTACTAGCATTCAAGCCTTCAAGTGTTCAAGCATCCAATTCATCAAGGAGATCCATTGTTAGCTATTGAAGGATTAAATGTCTATGGAGTCCTCTTGTTGAAGATTTCATCCACATTCATTCAAGCCTTCTTCTATGCAAAGCTACATTTAAGATTGGTGTTGAAAATCTAATACATTGATTTGGGACATCCTACATACATTTGGAGCATATGTACTTGTGGATTCAAGGATTCAAATCCTCCACAAGGATTTCCACATAAGCAAGGTGAATAGTTCCATTTACTTTGTTTATGCATATATAGGTTAGTTCCAAACTAGGGTTTGACTACAGAAAACCCCCCATCCAACAAACAAACCATTTTTCTTGTAGATACAAGTGTGGAAAAATGAACTAGAGAGTAGATTTGGATATCCTTCTCATTAAACTTGCGAGATCCATGAACAAAAAATTTGTTTGAGCAATGCAAGTCAAGGTCAACTTTTCGGGGTAAAATTATGCCTAGGGTAAGATTGTGTCTCATAAACCCAAAATAAGATTGCACCCTGATAATAGTGTCAAGGTTAACTTCCCTACAAAAAGACAAAATATTTCTACGTTTTCTCCATCTCAACATTTCCAAATTGGAATAGGTTGTAGAAGTTCTCCAAAACTACATATAGACATCAAAAATCAGCATTTTCTAGGTTCAAGGTTAGTATTTGATTTAAGCACATACTCACCCCATAATATAAATATTATATAACCTCCTTTCTCCCTATTTTCTATCACTTGATCCATTTTTGTGTTGAACACTTTCTTGTGCTTAATCAATTTGGATCATTCCTTTTGGAAATTAGGGTTGAAAAGAGGTTTCTATTTTCTTTCTATTCACTTGGTATCCTTATTCACTTCTTGATTTGTGTGAACATTTTTCTTAGTTTTTTGGGAATCTATGCCCATAAGAATATCAATAGTAAAAGAATATAAAGAATCATCAACATTAGAATTTACATTTTTTGACTCAGTTTGTGCTTCAAGCCTCTTATATGCCTTTATTTTATTAATTAATGGTGCATAGCTCAGTATTTGCATGAAATATGACTTAGTGAATATGTGTTTTCTTGGTTTGGCCCAGTCACTACTATCACATCTTGATCTTTGTTCAATCCATCATCAAAATCCTCTATAGTTTGATATTTAATGTAACTTTATATGTTGAATATCAACCTTTGATTTAGCCATACACTTCAACATGATCATTATTTGTCAAGTACATCCAAGAATGAACATGAGATTATTTATCTTGGATGTCTAAACAAGGTGACTTTTTCCCTTCTATCTAGATGGTGATTTACTATATGCTCTTAGAATTGAGAGTTCAGTAACCAAACCAACTAGAATAAAGTATTTCATCGAGATCAATGCACGACTGAACTAAGAAAGTAAATGAGATTAAGCTATGTTTTTATTTTGATTTTCTATTCAAGATAAATTATATTAATCTAGACAAACATGAAGATTTAAGCTAAGAAAAAAATAATAGCTAAGCTAAACATGATTACAAATTACACTAGAAGAGAGTACTAAAATACAATAGCAGTTTTGTTGAATGAAATAGTATTGAATACTCAAATTGATAGAGTTTTTCTACTGATAAATTGCATCCTCCAAATGAGCAACAAAAGTTCTCCTTTTATAGATTCTGAAAATAAATCAACACTCAAGATCAAATCAGATGAACAGTTGGTATTTGTTGATAGTTTAGCCAGAATGACAAGTTTTCTCGATTGAAATAGTTAATTGATATCTTTTGAAGTGAATGATGCAGTTAATTGATTTATTTCCTTTTATAATTTCAGTTACCTCATTGTTTCCAATTCTAAACTGAAGAGAACATTTTTGAGAGAATAATTTATTTTAAATATGACCTCATAAGTTTATCTTCCAAATTAATTGAATAATTAAAATCAATATTTAGGATGAGGTTATTTAATTAAATCAAATATATTTAATTCCTTATGTGTATTTAGCTCAAGGGGGTGAAATAATTTAATTTAAAGTGCTAGGACTTATAATTAAATTAATTCTATTAGAGGGGTTATTTAGCCAAATTAAGCCAATTATTGGGAATTAAATAAGAGTATGTGATTATTGAAAATTAATGGTTTTATGCATTTGACACTTAGGTCAAGTAAAGACAACCAAAATCATAAATTCCTACTACATTAGGACTTTATCAATTAAGAAATTGATGTTGTGAGACTAATTGACAAAAAATGGTTTAGGATGGCAAGGTGCTAGTTTTGGGGTATGATATTTTTCCCTCTTTGAATTGATCTGGGTGCAACGCATTGGTTCAAAGAATAGTCAAAATCTTGAAGCAATGAATAGGGATGAGATGGGCTCAGAGATTGATAATATGAAGACCAATTGAAGATATTTTTTGGATTATCTCTTGAATAAATATTAATCCTCTAGAGTCCAGATCAAACACCTAGATATTAGTGTAACAGAACAAGGATTATCATATTTATAGAATTTTCCTGAGAATGTGGTTCAACCCTTAGGAGTTTAGATAGATCATCCAAATACCTATGTATTGAAAAGATTATAAGTCCAATCACAATTCATAAGATTTTCCCCAAAATGAGGATTATTCCTCAAGAGTCTAGGTAGAATGCCCAACTACTTGTCATTGAAAGGTGAGTGAAAGACACCATAGGTTTATCTTCAGTAAAAAACTTAATCCTCTAGACTCCAGATAGAACACCTAGATAATGTTTGGTAAAGTCATTGAGGGTTTTCGGTACATAATGTTTGAGCTCAATGTTGAAGACCTTTGAGATACTAAAATAAGGTTGAACTCCAACAAATAGTTCTTACATGGCCTAGGCTTTGTAGATCACAAGTTGTCATTTCTGAAAAGTGGTTATAATAGTTAATCAGAGAAATGGTTATGTTATGCCCTTTAAATTTTGGGCTATGTGAAATTATAATTTAATTTTTATTTGAGTCAAATCTAATATATTAAATATGAAAAATAAAATAATTTTAGGTTTGGTCATCCTCATGGGTTAGGAATAACCTTCCTAGGTTGTAGAAAATTTCTTATATAAGGAAGGCCCATATGGTTTTCTAAAAAATATTTGGGCTCTTTTTTATAGAAGATTGTAAGGAAATTACCCACATAGGTTCACATGTTGTATTTAATAAATTTGGAATTCTATACTTTTCAAGATGATTACAAGCCCATTGTTTCTTATAAATTATTGTTGTTTCTCTATTTCTATTTTATGATTGTAGTATTAATGTGAGCACCCTTCATCAAGTAGTATCAAAGTAGGATTTCTTGATTGTGTAGATAGATCATTGACTATGAAGTAGTTTTCCCTAAGATTGTGATTTATTTTTTTGGTGATAAGCACAAAAATGGCTCCATGAAGGGAACATGGTAGATGAAACAAAGGTGTGACACTTGAGAGTCTTAGAGCCCTTTAGAGAAAAGTGAAAGTATTAAAGAAGATACTCATATAGGGATGGATATGTAAGAGACCAAAGTGAGGATGACTTCAAATAAGAAGGTGATTTTGATCAGGAAAGAGAAGAGGAAGGTGGGAAACTTCAAGAGAAAAGACTTTTAAGGGTCATTTTAGAGATTAGGAAAAGACCCAAGATTGAAGTCCCAAGAATTTTGGAAACTATTAAGGTGGAGGAATTGATTGACTAGATCAGTGAACTAGAATAATATTTTGAGTGTGGAGATATCAAAGATCTTTATAGGGCTTGATTTGTAAAGGCTAGATTGAAGGGTCATATGAAGCTCTAGGGAATGAGATTCAATTGAAACAAAATAAAAGAGGAAAGGTGAAAATCACAAGATTGGATAAGATGGTAGATAGCTTAAAGAAAAAACTAATTCTTGTTGATTATGAGATTGATCTAATGGTTGAAATAAAAGGGTTAGATAAAGAAAGAAGATTAGTTTAGGAGTAGACAAAAGATTTTAGATATTGAGTCCTCATCAAAATAGGGCATGCAAAATTTGACAAGGAGAAATTTTCTCATTACCTTAATGGGTGGAGGCCAAGTATTCAAGATGAGTTAAGCTTAGTTGGAATGACTAGTATTTAAAGAGGCATGTTAGTTTTGAATAAGTAGTTTGAAATGAAGAAAAGAGGAAGTGATCATGGTGGCAAAGCTAGTAGATGGTCTTATGGAGGCTAGAATGAACATAAAAAATAGAAGGATGAGGCAAGTAGTAGTCATAAATAAAGGGGAAACAATTTCAATAATTTTCATGACAAGAATAATAGGGACTAGAGAGAGGAAGAGGAGAAAGGCTAGGAAGATTAGGCTTTTGTGGGAAATGTTTTCACTATGGAGAATTAGGTATTAATAATAATTATTCAATTGTATATCATCATTGATGTTATACAAATATTATACTCTAACTAAGCACTAGTAGTTGGAATTGAGTTAAGACAACTCTAGTATCAACTGAGCATAACTTTAGAAGAAGAAAAGCTTAGAGATTCATGTGTAAATGGAGTCAAGTTTGTTACCAATGGAGTTTAATGTAAACCAAGTGACCCAGTTTTCAATTTTAGCTGAGCGACAATAGATTACTTCTATTTATTAGTTAATTTACGCAAGATGACTCAGTGGATGTTATTTTTTTATTTGAAAGGTTATTTAAGTCAACTTGACATTGGATTTCATATATATGAAAGGTCAAGATGTGGATTGAAATATGAGAGAGTGGAGAAGAAAATAAAATGAAAATAATGAAGGATATATGATTTAGAGAAGATTATACAACAAGATACAAAGAATATTATGATCAAGGAGGATCTGGAGGATAAGTCATAATAGTTTTTGAATTTGTAATTTAGTTTCTTTGTCAATCAGGTCAATCATTGTTACTCTCCAACAATTCTAGTAGTGAAGAAATCTCTTAATAGAGTTGAATTAAAAGTCATTTTGTAAATCTTTTAACTAGGTGACATTTCTAGATTGAAGTTTCTTAAGACCTCTAACAAGGCCACTACTAATAGGGTGATACAAATCCTTTAACAGGGTAACACCTAATAGTGTGTTCTATAACCTTTAATAGGGCTCACTTCAAAAGAGTGAGAAGTTGTAACTACTTGCATTGGTGGTTTTCCTAAAACAAAAAATCATATTAAATCTTGGTGTCTCCTGTGTTCATGTTATTTTCTTATTACTTTATCGTTTTGCAAGTAAGTAAAGATTAATACACATCATTATTTTAAGATTTCTTTATTAACTGAGTTAAAGTGAATATGTCATTCTAATAGAATTGTAAGTTAAAAAGAAGTTTTTATTGATATCTAATGGATTTGGAATCATTTTAGTGGCAATTGATTCACCCCTCCCTTCTCAATTAATCCCCTTATATTTCTAACAATTGGTATTAGAGCTCTTGGTGCCTATAGGAAAGGTTTCAAGGACCTAAGCTAAGGATCAAGATGTCTTGTAGAAGAGAGATTCCTAAGTTGAACAAAGATAACTTCAAAGCATGGCATGAAATCATGAAACTACATTTGGGAACCATTGGAGACATAGGCCTAAAATTCCTAGAGAACCAGTATGTGTCACCACCTAATCTTTTGATTGTGGTGCAAATGGTTGATAAAAAGAATCACAACACAATGATAATTGATATTTATTCTACTCTCAATTATGATGAATTTGATTAAGTCAAAGATTGTCCTACTTCTCATAAAATGTGGAACAAGCTGCAAAAGATCTATGGAGGAGATGAAAATGTAAGGATGGAAAAGAAGGAAGTTTAAGAGGTCAATTTGATCAGATGAAGATGAGAGAAGATGAAAACATTAAAAAATATAGTGAGAGAATTAAAGCAAGTGTGAGTTCAATCAAAGCTCTAGGAAGAAATTGTTTTAATGCAAAAATAGTCAACAAGGCATTAAGAACTCTTCTTCCTATTTATGCAATTAGAGTTTCAACTATTCAAGAGATGAGATGTGATCCCAAAAATGATATAACTTTGGATGCACTAGTGGGAAGGTTAACAACTTTTGAGTTGGATAACCTTGATAACTATCATCCTAGATCTTGTAAAATAGAATCAACATTCAAATCCAAACTAACCCTTGATAGAAACATAGAAAACTCAAAAGGAAAATAGTCTGAGAGTAAAGACGAAGAAGAATCTAATGGTGACCTTGAAGCAATTGATGCCCTACTTTCAAGAAGGCTACCAAAAGGAAAAGATAAATATAAAGGCAGAATTCTATTGATTTGTTTTTCTTGTGAAGAAGTTGGTCACATTGTTGCAAGGAGTCCAAACAAGGAAATTAAATATGACAAAAAATCTAGCAAGTTCAAAGGCAAGAAAGATTTCAAGAGATACAAAGACTAGAAAGACAAAGGTAAGAAATATTGTTATATTTCTAAATATTTAAACAGTGATGATGAAGATGAAATGGTATATATTGTTATTAAAGATGAATTAGATGATAAGGATAATGAAAATATGGCACTTATTTCTCATATTAGCGAGAATGACACATGGATAATAGATAGTGGGAGTTCTCGACATATGACTGGTGATAAAACTAAGTTTGAATATTTGGAGCATTATGATGGTGGAAGTGTTAAATTTAGAAACAATGAACCATGTTATGTGAAGGGAAAAGGTTTCATTTCATTGACTGATGGAATCAAATGTGATAATGCCTACTAGGTTTAAGGACAAAGACATAATCTTCTAAGTGTGGCACAACTAAAAAAACTTGGATTCAAGGTAGAATTCATGAATGGGAAGGTCAAGCTTCTGGATGGTAAAGGAAACCTAGTTGGAACTGGCATTCAAACAAAAGGTAATCTATTCTATCTAGATCTCACTAGATGTTCATGCTTCTTGACACAAGTAGAGGAAATTTGATTATGGAATAAAAGGACATGTCATGTAAAATTTGATAATCTAGTTACTATAAGCAAGAATGGAAGAGTAAGAGGTATTCAAAATCTAGAAAAACCTGAAATGGCCATGTGAAACAATGTCAGATTAGAAAGATGGGTATAACTATGTCATATCTCCATTTTAAGATAGAATTTTAATAATAATTAGATAGTACAATGTTATTAAATAAATAATAAATTTATATTAAAACTAATAATAAACTATAAACCAAGGAAATAATGATTATTTAATCTATATTATTAATAAAATAATATTTAGTATGATATTTTAAATAATTAAAAAATAATTAAATTTCAATGAGTAAAGAAAGAAATAAAATTAAATACAAGAGAAAATATTGTAGAAAGTATGTTAACTTTCTAAATAGAATTTAATAATAAATAAAATTAACACAAATAAGTAAGTAAATAAATAATATAACATAGAATAATATAAACTAACTAAATCTAATGAAAATTCAAGAGATGTTTAACAAAGACACATGACTTCTTAAAATTAAGATATAAAAGGGAGGAGAGTTTATTTTAGAGAGTAAAAAAAGGAAGAGAAGAGGAGAGGAGTTCAAAAGGAAAAATGAAAGAGGAAAGTAATATGAAGAAAATAAGGAAGTGACTTTCTGAAAAGGTATCAATGATATTGAAAGGATGCAAACCTTTGAAAGGGTCATAATTAAGAACATTTGTGACTCTTCAAAAATATTTTAATTATAAAGTATTGGGACTTTTCCAAAGGATTTTAGTTATGAAGAGTTGTAACTTTTCAAAAGGATTATAACTATGAAGTGTTGTGACTTTTCAAAGGATTTGTATTATGAAAAGGTGTGACTCTTGGAAAAGAAGAAGGTAAGAAAGGTACATTTATGAATTATATTTGTTTAATTATGTTTATGAATTTATTTATGAACCATACTTATGGATAATATTGTGTTAGCTCATGGGGTTAACATCATGGATATTAATGAGACTCGAAGCATGGAGAATTTGATATATTAAGATCTCCATTGTCTGTCATGGTTGAGAATCAATGTGAGCTCAAAGCATGAAGCATGTGAGATATTAATATCTACATTTTTTGGCATGGTTGAGATTCAATATTAAAGCATGGAGCATAGAGATATTAAGATCTCCATTGTTCGCTATGGCCGATAATCAATGTACCAAAATATTCTGATGTTGTCAAACATATGCATATGTCATTGGCCTTGGATAGAGGATGCTTGTCCAAGAAGAATCTTAAGGGGTGTGCTTTCGAGATGATGGTGAGGCAGCTATGAGCTAAGAAGCTCAATCTAGAGACATCATTAAGAGTGGGGTTTACTTAGAGGGTAGAATAATATAGTTAGTTTTATTATTATTATGACTCCAACATTTATTTTTTAGGTATTACTTGTCCCTAACTAACCCTCTTAGTGGGGACATTAAAAAATAGCTTCAAAAGTAAGAATTTCAATACTAAAAAAGTCCTGGAACTAGTTCATACAGATCTTTGTGCATCAATAGGTTCAAAGAGCTACACTGGAGATAATTTTTTCATTTGTCTATTGATTCTTATTCTAGAATGATGATAGTAATATATTTGAAGGATAAATCTAAAGCTTTTAAAAAATTCAAGTGGTATCTGGCTAGAGTTGAGAAAGAAATAGGTAAGAAGTTAAAATGACAAAGATCAGACAAAGGAGGAGAATTCATCTCTAATGAATTCAATGATTTCTGCAATGAGAGAGGAATAAAGGATAGTTATCTGAACCTATTAAACCTTAGTAAAATGGCATAGTAGAAAGAAGATATAGATCCATCATGGATTGTACAAGAACAATAATAATGGAGAAAAATGTTGCAACCAAATACTAGAAGGAAGCAATCAACACAAGAGTTCATACCTTGAACATAGTTCAACTAAAGAAAGGTATAGATCAAACATCTTATGAATTATGGTATGGCTATAAACCTAATGTCTATAATTTTAAAGTATTTTTAATAAAATGTTATATCTTGAAGAAGACAAGGAAAGGAAAGTTTACTGTGAAATGTGATGAAGGCATTTTCTTAGGATGCTACAACAAGAGAAAAGCATATAAATATTTGAATATTTCTACATACAAGGTTATAGAAAGTGTACATGTAAAAGTTGATGAGTTTGTAGAAAATAATGAAGAACATAGTAGAAAGGAACCTAAAGATTACAAACAATTTGTTTGCATTGATCCTGATACTTTACCCAGTGTTCAATAGATTACCCCACCTGAGTCACCCAAGTCTAGAGTATCAACTAAGTTATATCCAATGTCAACCAAGTTGTAGCTAGTAAAACCTAATCTTGAGATAGTTCAAATTGAGTCCTAGATTGAGGAACCCGAGTCATAGTCTGTGGGAACTAAGTCTAAGACTATAGAAACATAGCAGATTTTGGAAATTCATAGAACCTTTGAGCATGATGAACCAAGTGCATCTAGTCCACAGTCTAAAAGAAAGATACTTGTACTTGCTAGATATGTCAGAAGACATCATGCACCTAAGAAAATAATTGGAGATAATATGGGAGGCACAATGACAAGGAACAAAGTAAAAGGTAAATGTTTTTTACTAAATTTGAACCTAGAACTATTAAAGATGCATTAAATAATGAAAGTTGGATTGGGGCAATGAATAAAGAAATTGAACAAATTGAAAGAAACAATACTTGGATTCTTCTTACTAGACCCAAGGTTAAAAATGTAATTGGTACAAAGTGGAATGAAAATGGTGAAGTATCAAGGAATAAGGAAAAGCTAGTGTACAAAGGATACACTCAAGAAGAAAGCATAGACTATGGAGAAATATTTTCTCTTATTGCTATACTTGAAGGAATCAAAATATTGCTTGCATATACTACATTTAAATTATTCAAAGTGTATCAAATGGATGTAAAATTAGATTTCTTGAATGGAATTCTAGAAGATGAAGTCTACATTGATCAGCCTAAAGGTTTCATTGATCCAAATAAAAGAGAAATGGTCTATAAGTTACACAAAGCTTTATATGGTCTAAAGCAAGCTTCTAGAGTATGGTATGAGAGACTTCATAGATATATGGTAAATACTAGTTTTCAAATAACCAATGATAACAATAGTTTATATATTAAAGAGGGATCACAAAACAAGATTTTGTTAGGAGAAATATTTGTGGATGATATCCTATTTATAGGTCATGATGACTTATGCAAGTCATTCTCTAAAGAAATGAGGAAAGAATTTGAAATGCCAATGTTTGGAGAAATAAAATTCTTTATTGGTTTACGATTTCATCAAATGAAGGATGGCATTTACATTACTCAATCAAAATATGTCAAGAAGATATTGAATACCTTTGGAATGGAAGATTTCAAGCCAGTCGGAACACCTATGTCTACTGAGCATAAGCTATGTAAGAATGATGATTTAGAATAGGTAAATAAGACTACCTATAGATATATGATTGGGAAACTTCAATATGTTGTTCATACAAGACTTGATATTGCATTAGTAGTTGGTATAGTTGAAATCAAAGTAACAAGAATCAGAATCGGATCGAAATCGGCAAGGCCGAATCAAATCGTGAATCGGCCATGAATCGGAATCGAATCAGCCATGAATCAAAAAATTTAAAAAACTCTTGAAATTTAGTGAGTAACTTATTTCATAAACCCTTTATCGCTGATTCGATTCACCGATTCACAAAAAATTGGTTGGCTTGAATCGAATCGCCGAATCGCGTGAATCGCATGAATCGCTGTGATTCTTGGAACTATGGTTGAAATATTCTCTACAAATCCTAGAGAAAATCATATGATGGAAATCAAAAGAATTATGAGATATCTAAAAGGCACTCAAGACTATGGTCTATGGTACAAGAAAGGAGGAAAATTCAAGTTGAAATTATTTACTGATGTTGATTGGACTAGAAGCATTGATGATAGGAAGAGCACTAGTGGAGCAGCATTCTTTCTTGGAAAGAGATTAGTATCTTGGACAAGAAAAAAGCATAATTGCATCTCTTATTTTATAACAAAAGTAGAGTATGTTGCTATAATAGTTAATTTCTCCAACATAATGTGGATCAAGAAACTATTATTAGTAATGAAGGAAGAAATCAAGGATCTAACGGTTATCTATTGTGATAACACAAGTGCAATCAATATATCTAAAAATCTAGTAATGCACATGAACAAAAAACACATTGCAATCAATTATCATTTTCTTAGAGAATGGGTTCAAGATAAAGAGGTCAGATTAGAATATGTTAACATAAAGGAGTAGGTTGTTGACATATTTACCAAACCATTATCTAAGGATGCATTTTTGTATCTAAGAGAAAAGCTAGGGGTCATTCCCCTATTTGATGCTCACTAGAGTATAGATTATAGATGCATCAACCAAACTACTTTGAAGATCTATCTAGTTGATGAAAAAATTATAGAGCTCATTGCATATAAATTTTACATTAGATACATTATAAAATTTTTGTATCCAGTCTTTGGAATTTGATGTCAAAGAGGGAGAGAATAATGTCATATATTCATTATGGGGGAGATTGATGTAATAAGAGAAGAATTAGAGGTAGTAATCTGCAAGAGGGAGAACATGATATGATAGAGTTTGGAGATAAGATAGCAGAGGGAGAATCTTAGAGGGCATTCTCATGGATGGATGGAGAATTAGAATTAAACAAAGGATATTATAAAATCTTATAAATCATTTTGATTTCTCTAATTTTTCTTTTATTAATGACATGTTGTGTTTCCATCAATGCCAAAGAGGGAGATTATTGATAGCAATTATTCAATTTTATATTATCATTGATGTTCACAAATTTTATACTATAATTGAGTATTGCCAATTTAAACTAAGTTTATAAGACTCAAGTATCAGCCAAGAATACATTTAGATGAAGAAAAGTTCACATATGCATGTGTAAAGTGAGTTAGGTTTGTTACTAAAAGAGTTTAGTGTTAACCAAGTCAAGTTGGTTACCAAGGAACTCAATGGTAACCAAGTGACCCAGTTTTCAATTTTATCTGACCTATAGTAGAATAGTTTTATTTATTAGTTGGTTTATGCAAGCTGACTTAGTGGATGTTATTGTTTATTTGAAAGAGTATTCAAGCAAACTTGACATTAGATTTCATATATATGAAAGGTCAAGATTTGGATGGAAATATGAGAGTGTGGAGAAGAAGATAAGATGTGAATAAAGAAGGATATCTAATTTAGGCAGAGTATCCAAGGAGCTACAAAGATGTTTTAATCAGGGAGGATCTAGAGGATAAGTTAGAATAGTGATCTAAATCTATAATTTAGTTGCTTTGTCAAATCAGGTCAATCATTTTTACTCTCTAACAATTATAGAAATGAATAAATCTCTTAATAGAGTTAACTCAATAGTCATTTTGTAAATCCTCTAACTAGGTGACATTTCTAGATTGAACTATATTAAGACCTCCAACAAGCCTACTCCTAAAAAGGTGATACAAATCTTTTAATAGGGTCACAACTAATAGTGTGTTTTGTAACCTTTAATATGGTTAGGTCCTAACAAGGCTCACTTCAAAAGAGTGAAAATTTGTAACTAGTTGCATTGGTGGTTTGCCCAAATTTTGTTTCTATGTTAAATCTTGGTGTCTCATGCATTCATGTTATTTACATATTGCTTTATCTTCTTACAACTAAGTTGCTAAAGTTTAATACACATCATTATTTTAAAATTGCTTTATTAACTAAGTTACAATGAATATCTAGTTCTAACTGAGTCGTGAGTTAAAAGGATGTTTGTATTGACATCTAAGGGATTTGAAATTGTTTTAGTGGTAATTGATTCACCCCTCCCCTCTTAGTTAGTCCTCTTATATTTCCAATAGTAGGTTGTAGAGAATATGGATATCCTCATCACCAAGGAAGGATAGATAGGAAAAATGAAGGCCAAGCTACAATTGTACATGTGGATAAAGATACTAAGTAATCACATTCTAAAGATGCTAAAAGAGGATAAGTTATAGTTAATAGGGGATTTTAATGAAGTGATGTGAATAAACTTGATGATAGGAGAACTTGTTTTACAATAGGAGAAAATATGAGGATATGTATTGCAATTTTATTATCAATAGTGGAAGCACTAATAACTTTATATCAAAGGAGATGGTAAAAAAAATTTAGCTTGAGAGGTAGGAAGATCCACATCCATACTAGGTTGCCTAGGTGTAGGATGACCATAAGTTCCTTGTCAATTGAAACTCTCTCTAGTAAATTTCAAGATTGGTAGATACTATGATGAGGTACTATGTGATATTACACCTATGGATCATGTCATATATTGTTGGTTATGGCATGGAAATTTGATGCATGTGTTATACATGATGTTCATGCAAATGCTTATTCCCCGATAAAGATGAAGTGAGACATAAAATAAAATCTTTGAAGGACACAAAAAATGGGTATGTAGTAATACCATATTATGTTTTTTAATGTAAGCAAGTTCCTAGAAGATATGAGACATGAGCATATGCATTTTTCTTTGATTCCAAAAGATGGTAAATAATAAGTGGAAGATGTACCTACACACATTAACAATTTATTAAATAATTTTCAAGATATTATATCGAATAATGTTCCTAAGAGAATTACCATTAGGGAGAAAGATAAGTTATCAGATGGACTTGATTATAGGAGTCAATTTTTCAAATAAGGAAGCACATAGAATGGAACCATTAGAAATTGAAGATTTGTATAGGGAATTACATAATTTACTATAGAAAGGACCAATTCAAGAGAACCTAGGTCCATGTAATGTACCAAAAATATTATCACCAAAGAATAATGGGGAAAGGAAGATGTGTACAAATTCAAGGGATTTCAATAATGTCACAATAAAGTATAGATATACCTTTCTAAAATGGATGATATTATTTATTATTTAATTAGAGATGTGTATTTCACAAAGATAGATCTAAAGAGTATATATCACCAAATTTGGATCAAACAAGGATATGAATGAAAGAATTCCTTAAAAGATAATGAAAGGGTTGTATGAGTGGTGATTCATGCCTTTTGAGCGAGCAGATGCAACAATCACATTTATATGGCTCATCACTAAGGTACTAAAAGAATATTTGGGAAAGTTTTTAATTTTTTACCTATATGTTATGATTTATAATAAGAGATTAGAGGATAATATAATGCATACTTCTAGGGTATTTGAGAGGTTAAGAGAAGAGAAATTACTGATTAATTTGAAGTACATTTTTATGAAGGAGTTAGTATATATGAGATTTTTAGTTTTAGAAAAAAAAAGGTCTAAAAATTGACCCAAATAAGGTGAAGGATATCCTCAAATGGCCTACTCCAAGTAGTGCTATTAAGGTAAGACATTTTCATGGTTTGTCTAGCTTTTAAAGAAATTTTATCAATAGTTTTAGCAATGTCTATGGACCATTGACTAAAACAATGAGAAGAACTAGAAATGAGTCTACTCAGACTAGAGAAGTAGATAAGAGTTTTGATTTGTTAGAAAAAAAGATTTTTAGGACAACCAATTTTAGAACATAAAGATTTTAATGATGTGTTTAGAGTAGACTATGATGCTAGTGGTACTTTAATTGGAGTTTTTTGGAGCCCTTAAGGTAGACATGCTTTGTTACTTCAATTTGAAGTTAAATGATGCCAACTAAAAAAATATTTTTAAGATCAATAATTTTATGTTGTAGCTTAGGAATCAAAGAACTAGAGATAATATCTTCATCCTATAGAGTTTATTTTATTTACTAATCATCAATCTTTATAATGAATACTTAAGGAAAGTTGATTTAGAAGCATTTCAAATGGGCTGGATTTTTGAAGAGTTATACATTTATTTTGAAATAAAGGAGTGAGAAGACTATTAGGGTTATAGATGATCTTAGGAATAGAAATTATTGATTCAAATTGAGATTGTTGAGTTCAAGGAATTCAAGAGTTTATATTTAGAGGATCCCAATTTTGGGCAATCTTAGATAGCTTGTAGAAAACATTTTACTTTAGACAAAACCAAATGGTTAGATTTAATCATCTAGGATGGTATGTTATCTAGAGGAAATCAATTACACATTTCAAGGAGTTATATGAGGGAGAATCTCATCAAGGATAATCATAGTGAATAATTGGCTACACACTTTGGTCAAGATAAAACTATTACATTTATTAGTGAGAATTAGTACTGGTCATAATTATAGAAAGATGCCAAGAAGTTTGTATAAATTTATAGAGCATGTGAGATAGGAAAAGGAGAAAAATAGAATACATTGTTGTATGAGTCATTACCTATACAAGAAAAACCACAGGTGTATATCAGTATGGACTTTGTTCTTAGTTTACCAAGGACTCTTGAAGGACATGATTCAATTTTTGTAGTAGTTAATAGTGGAATTTTCAAATATAGATCATTTTATTCCTTCCAAGAAAATCAATGATGTTTTTCATTAGGCATAATTATTTTTTAGAGAAGTGGTCAAACTATATGGTCTACAAAAGAGCATAGTTTTAGATTGAGACACCAATTTTTTTGGTACATTTTGGGGCACATTATGGAAGAATTTAAAGAAGGATTTGAATTTTAGATTATCACATCATCCATAAAATGATGGAAAGAGAAAGGTGGTGAATAGGAGTTTAGAGAATATATTGAGATGTTTGGTATGAGATGAACCAAAACTATGAGATTTAATTTTACCATATGTATAATTTTTATATAACAATTATTTCAATAGGAGAACTAGTAAATCACCATTCTAGATAGTGTATTCAAGTTGTCTGATAAATGCTTCTAAATTAAGGAAGATGGAAAAAGGAGAAGTAAGTAGTGTTGAAGCTGAGGACTTTCTAAAGAACTTGGAGAAAAACCATGAGGAGATGAGGAAGGAAATCACCAAGATGAATATACAATATTGTTGGAAATATTCAAGACTAAGCTAAGTTACTGAGAGGGGAGGGGTGAATTAGTAACATCTAAAACTTCAAAAAATTCAACTCTTAATCCAACCATTCAATTAACATATAATCCATCAAAAAAATTCTAATCTAATTACATTTATAAGAAACTAAAAATATGAAAGCATTCATAACACTATGACACAAGAATTTGGTGACCCAGAAACCTTCCAAATAGAAAGTAAAACTAGGGTGGGGATGATAGCCTCAACTTTAGTACTGTAGTATAAAGTTAGCCTATTAAATCTTACATTAATCACTTTTGCTGATCTGCCCTATTAGGAGCAATAAGGACTGCTAGGACCACCTTGTCAAAGGATTTACAAACATACAATTAAGTATGCACTTGGTAAAGAGATTTACAAATGACTATTAGGTCTATCTTATGAAAGGATTTGATTGATCCACCTATTGGGATGAAATAGTAGATGATCTTTGATTTGCAACTTGGTTTGTTGAATGAGATTCCTTTAAGTACTAATCACCTTGTTGTGATAGATATGAATTTGCTACTCCTTATACTATTGTGACCTTTGTAATTCATTCCTTCTGCATTTATCTAATTTAGTTCGCATTCATATCTTTTCATTCTCATAAATGTATTTTTTGGATATGATTTAATGCATTACATATATACCAATTCAATTATACAAATTACAAAGTTGGCCATAATACAAGTTAACACAAATATTACAAAGTTGGCCCACATGAAGACATTTGGGTTCTGAAGACTGAGTCGGTGACTTTCTGATACTCAACATCCATTGTCAATTCTCAACATTGTCATGCACTTGGTAGAAATAGAAGCTCAGTCCATACTAATCACTTTTAAGTAGTCCTAAACTCAATCTACACTAGTGACTTGGTAGATACTACGAAGCTCGTCATATAAACTGAATCACTTGT
Source organism: Cupressus sempervirens (assembly GCA_028749045.1). Classification (NCBI taxonomy): domain Eukaryota; kingdom Viridiplantae; phylum Streptophyta; class Pinopsida; order Cupressales; family Cupressaceae; genus Cupressus; species Cupressus sempervirens. Next base: position 508,160,934 of record CM053789.1, on the reverse strand, counting down.
TTATCATGGCAAGACTTGGTAAACACTATTAGCTTCAACTTAGTATAAATTGAGTCCCTTGGTTAACACTAGGAAGCTTGGTTAATACTAGACTTGCATCACATTCACTATGAACTCGATGAACACTACATGGCTTAGCTTGCACTAGTAAACTCGGCATACACTGAGATACACAGTTTACACTACTAATCTTCATCGTAACTATGAATGCTTAGTAACCACTAAGATTTTGCCAAAGGACTCAATAGCAATTGTAGAACTCAGTGACTACTGAAATACATGGCAAACACTATGAACTGTATAATGAGCTTAGTAGCTATATACAATCTAAATAAGTGTGTGTCGCTAATAACAAACTTGAATATTATGTTAACAATCTCTCCCTTTGGCATTAGTGACAAAAACACTTATCAACCAAAATTGAATTCAAGAAGTTTTCTGAATAGCTTTTATCCTTCACCTTGTAATACTAGCTCGATAGAGTATATTGCTTTTGTGATTTTTCAAAATTGATTTTGTAAGGGATATATTTGTACATGGTAAGGCTCCTTCATACACTATAGTATGCATCTTTTTGCTATATATAATATATCACTCTATACATGTCTTACTCCCCTATTGATTTAATCTTATTGTATAATCTCCCCCATAACATATGGCTTTATTCAATATATCTTTTCTCCACCTTTTTGACATTAATGCTAAAGAATTATTCTAATTATTTAGATAGTAACACCAAAATGAAATAGAAAATTTGAATGTACCTTGAGAATGATCACCAAGGTGATATCCAATTGTCTTGCAGCATCTTGCATGTGTGGAGTGTAATATGAACTTCTGCTAATAATTCTATCATATGATCTGCAATGGAGAAATTATTGTCATGGATGAGAGCTTTTGAATGTAAAATATGTTTCTATAGTGCATACATGATGGGAAGAATCATATTTTGAATATCTATCAATGTGGACCTTATTCTTGCTTCTTCTCTAAGTAGTTTTTCTTGCATCTCTATCAAAAATATTATCCTTCGAAAATGTGCAGAGCTTGAACTAGGGTCAAGTTGCAGCTGCTGAGCACTAGATTTCAAATATCCATCTATTTTGGATAATTTTTCCTTTATTTCTTTTGTAAACTCAAAAATGTCACAAAGCTTTCCAAAAAGTTATGAAACATTTGTACAAGATGCTTCTAAATTGCCCAAAATTGTAGAAAGTTCTACTTGATGAATGGTTATCTACTAAGCAATGTGCTCCAACACTTTATTATCAAATTTCTTCTCTACTTTTTGCACTAACTTTTCTTGTCCCTTAGTGTCTTCATTAAACTTATGTACTACTTCTACTAACTGATACAAAATTGGCTAAGAAGAGTCAACCTCAATACTTATGGCCTCTACCAAAATATTCTTTGCATCTTCAATTATTTTAAATTCCTTATCTCTCTCCTCTCTTAGTTTCTACTGTTTAGCCTTCTTCTAGAGGAGTTCACCAAATATCTTCATTTGGTCTAAGGTAAGCTTTGAAATGTCCCAATTAGGGATAACAATTTCCTCATCTAAATCAATCTCTTCCTCTAGCTCAATCTCTTTATTCAAAATTTTTGTGCTTGGTTGAACCTTAGGCTCAATTGTCCTCACACTTATTACTTTTGTTCCTAGAATAGAAATAATGGTAGACATGCTAGGACTAGCTATGAAAACTAATAATGTACTTACTAAAGGAATATTTATAGAGATACTTGAAGAATCCAAAATTGGTGTACAAAAAATTGAAGTGCTCAAAACTAGAGAAGTCCAAATTGAAGTACTACACTTAGTAGATAAAAGAGGAAGATGTAGCTTAATAGATGAAGTGGAAGTCACTTTTTTTAGTGATGTGTTGAGCTGAGTGGGAGAAAAGAGTGATTGGACAATTGGATTGGCACTAGTGGTCACAATCAAACTTGTTGGGGTAGTCTCCATGCTTGATGTGGTTACTGGTTTGCTTAGAGAGTGAGGAAGTGAGGCAATGATTGTTGCAACTATCTTGATTGGATCACTCTCCTCATCATCTAGCTTTTCTTCCTTGGTAGTCTCTTGACCTTGATCCTCTTCATCTTCTTCATTGTCCAAATGAGTTAATTCTTCAATATTATCTTCTTCATCTTTCTCCTTATCTTCTTCATCATCATCATAATCTTTGACATTGACTAGGTAATCACTTGGTTTATGTAATAGATAGATATTATTCCAAGTGTTTGTTGCATTCCTAACAACATGCTCAATGTCCCTTGTTAAAACTAGACAAGTATTAAATTTTAGAGTCATTTTTTCTTCATTTTTCTTTAGTGACTCTTTTACCTCAGCATCTGATATGCTTGGTAATAGTTGCCTCAAGGTTTTCCCATATATGTCTTTTGTAGTTTGCATTGCAAAATTCCATCATGGCTTTATCTTTTCCAACAACTCATTAGGAACTTGAGAAGCAAGCTGGTCTAGTGAGTATTTCCACTTTCCCATCTTGATGATTACCAAGTCTTCAATTTGCTTCTTCTCCTCTATTGTCCTGATCTCATATTTTAATTATTTGTAATTTGCAATGCCTACCCATGCTTCCATATCTTTTAATCTATCTTGGAAGGTGGGTGGAGGGTTTCTAAATAATAGATTTCTTCCTTGAAGATCTCCTAGTGGAAACTATAATGGATGGTTTGGTTGGCTTGGTAATAATTACCTTGCCTTTCTTCTTTACTGGCTCTTCTTCTTTACATTCTACCTCTTCTACTTCCACATCCTCTTTTTTCTCATCTTCTCCTTTACCCTCAGTTAATAAAAGGGTTGAACTAGATTTCAGTTTTGCAATTCTTTTCTTCCCTTTGTTTATCACCTGAGGAAGTTATATCTCAAGTTCAATCTTGGCTTTTGCTTTATCATATGTTCCAAAATATGTAGCCTTAGGATATATTGGCTCATTAAAAAGGGCTTCAATAATATCTTTGGTTTCATCAATATTAACCTCATAACCAAGAGGTTTTACCCATGAAATTCTAGGTTTAATTGCTTGAATGTAAACTTTGTCACAATCCACCATGAAACATACATCATCCTTATAATCTTCAACTAGTTTCTTAGGGATTCAGAACCTATTGTTCATTTTCTCTTTGAATGCATCAAAATAATTGTCCATGATACTATTATCATTTTCACCCATTTTTGCAATATAATCATTTATCTAATAAAGCACATGCACATCTTTTCTCCATACAATAGTGCCTTTAGAAGGAAGGAATTTTTGAACATAAAAGAATAGACAAGTCAACAAGGAATCAAACTTACATGGGTTACAAGTCAACTGTCTCATCAATAGCTTGGCAAGGTCAAATGACAAATTGTTCTTTACCACTTTGTATGCCAAGTCTATAGCATCACATGACACACTATTTAACCTACTAGAGCTATAAATTTTATGAGAAATGATGTGAATACCAAATTTCAATTCCATATTAGAAACATTGCTGATTTTCATTCCTTTTCCATCCCATTCTACTAGGGTTTTCTTTTCCAACTCTATCCAACCTAGGGTTTTTGTCTTTTTGGCCTTGGCTAGCATTGAGAGGCCAGTGATTCGGTGAATCATTTTCTTTGTGATCAACATTGGTTTCTCCAACCATAAATGACCATTATGCACTTGACTAAGGATAAACCTAATCTATTTAACTTGAAATTTTTGGGGCATGTAAGGGATATGAGTTAAACCTTTGGTTTTTAGATGTTGGTGCTCAGGTTTCAAAACTCCATTGACACATAGTTGACCTAGGGAATCATCCATTTCCAATGTACCAATTTCTTGAATAACACATTTGAAATGAGTGCAAATATCATTAACCAAAAGTACCTTTTGAGGGATTTGAGATTGAGCTCTACTCAGATCTAGGGTTTCAGCGATCGTAGGAGTGAGCTTGAAATCAGGTGCTTTCCATTCCACTCCATGAACCAACATATTAGATCCTTGCTTAACCTTTCTACTATTGGATGCCATCTTCACTCGGTAGGGTTTGAGGGAATTCAAAAACTTTTTCTTAAAATTCACTCAAATCACTTGGAAGCTTTGAAGATCACACTTTTGCAATAGTACTCAAAATTTCATGGTAAGAAATGACTTTGATTTCATGCATTTTGTTAAAATATTTGCATAAATTCTTAGTATGAAGGTAGATCACATTGAAAAACTATCATCCACTATTCTTGTATTGAATACTTGGTGAAGTCTTGATGACTCAGTAACCATGAACATCTTTATCATGCCCGACCTTGCTTGGTAGAGTTTGTAACTCAACCTTACTCAATAGAGAAGATAAATTGGTAAACACTTGTACTCAGTGATCCCTATGTGTCTGGATACTAATTTGGATAATTTTTCTCTTTCAATCTAGAACTATTTTGGAATGTCTTCTTTGATGGCATGGTTCCAGTTTCTCTTATGAGAACTTAAGCATAAATGATAGAGTCATCCAATTCTTGAGTGACTTGATCATTACTTGGACTTTTATCCTCGGAAAACTTAGGAACCCATTTCTATCTCATCTATTTTTGGATTTTATCAACTTTTGCCTTTTTCTCATCTTCAATTCTACCAGTATTCATGTAGTTCTTTTCAAGATGACCAAGTTCTATACAAATAAAATATCTTTTAGTGGTATCTCTTTTCCTCAAATGATGATTGACATAGTTTATTCCAATGTGTCTAAATTATCCACAATAATAACATTTTCACCAAGCATTATAGTCCCAACCAAATATTTCTTTCACAATTTTCTCTGCTAGATTGAATACCTTGGTTTTGTAGTTTGATGACTTGTGTCCATGTTTCTTGCATTTGTGACATTTGCCCTCAAATTTTGGTTTCTCTTTACATTCATTAGCCCTATGACCATGCTGATTGCAGTTGTAGCACTTTCCATTAAATTTTTCTTTTCTATTACTCCAACATTTATTTGATATATGACCTATCTTACCACAGTGATTGCAAGTAGGTCTTTGGTTCTTTTGAGCTCCTTGCTTGGATGATTCTCCTTCTTCTGTATATCCAGTTCCTACTTTTCCTTTTTGCTTGTAGAGGTTTTTCTCATTCAATTGATTCATTTATACTTGAGATTTCATCATTCTTTCATTGATTTTCTTCTCACAGTTTAGATCATTCCTCAATCCTTCATTGATTTCCCTTTTAGTTTTTAGATCATTTCTCATTCTTTCATTGATTTTCCTTTCAGAATTTAGATCATTTCTTATTCTTTCATTTTCAAATCTTAGGCTCATGATTTCATTGTTTGCATTTGAAAGTTGATCAATAAGGTCTACTTGCTAAAGGAATTGGTTCTACATTTCATTGTTCCTTCCATATATCTCTTCTTTTATCTTGTTTCTTTGTTCTAAGACTTCACATAATCTTACTAATTGAATTTCTTGTTCTCTTGTTAGTTTTCTTACTTCTTGCAGGGAACCAATTTTTTCTAGGAGTTCTTCGATTGCTTCATTGGCTTCATCTAAATTTCTTGAATGAAGGTCTTCAATTCTTTCTTCAATGTAGAGATGATCATTCTTTTGAATTACAAGTTCTTTTCTTCTTTTCAAGGATTGAGAGAGTTTCTCCTTTGCTTTCTTGAGTTGGGTAATGGCCATTTCTAAATCTAGCGTCTCATTATCAATAGCTTTGTCAAGTCTAAATATCTCCATAGCTTTGATCTTTGCTCAAGCTATTAAGCTTTCTCCTGAGAACCTCAATGCTCTGATACCAATTGTTGAAAATATTCAAGACTAAGCTAAGTTATAAGAGGAGAGGGGTGAATTAGTAACATCTAAAACTTCAACAATTTTAATTCTTAATCCAAACATTCAATTAACATATAATCCATCATAAAAAATTTGATCTAATTACATTCATAAGAAACTCAAAATATGAAAGCATTCATAACACTCTGACACAAGAATTTGGTGACCCATAAACCTTCCAAATAGAAAGTAAAATTGGGGTGGGGATGATACCCACAACTTTAGTACTAAAGTATAAAGTTAGTTTGTTAAAGCTTACATTGATCACTTCTGATGATCTTCCCTATTAGGAGCAATAAGGACTGCTAGGTCCACCTTGTGAAAGGATTTACAAACATACAATTAAGTATGCACATGGTAAAGAGATTTACAAAAGAATGCTAGGTCTACCTTGTGAAAGGATTTGACTAATCCGCCTATTAGGATGAAATCGTAGATGGTCTTTGATCTATAACTTGGTTTGCTAAATGAGATTCCTTTAAGTACTAATCACCTTGCTATGATAGATATGACTTTGATACTTCTTATACTATTGTGATCTTTTTAATTCACTCCTTTTTCTTTTCTCTAATTTAGTTCACATTCATATCTTTATATTCTTATACATGTATCTTTTGGATGTGATTCAATGCATTACATATATACCAATTCAATTATACAAATTACAAAGTTGACCACTATACAAGCTATCACATATATTACAAAGTCGGCCCACATGAAGACATTCAGGTTTTGAAGAATGACTCAATGAGGTTCTGATACTTGGCATCAATTGTCAATGCTCAACATCATTATGCACTTGGTAGACATAGAAGCTTGGCCCATACTGATCACTTCCAAGTAGTCCTAAACTTAGTCTATGTTGGTGACTCTATAGATACTGTGAAACTCATCATATAAACTAAATCACTTGTTTACCATGGCAAGACTCAGTAAACACTATCACCTTGAGCTTTGTATAAACTAAGTCACTCAGTTAACACTGGGAAGCTTGGTTAATACTAGACTCACATCACATTCATTACAAACTTGATGAACACTGCATGGCTCGGCTTGCATTGGTAAGCTCAACATACACTGAGATGCACGGTTTACACTCTTGATCTTCATTGTAATTGTGACTGCCCAGTAACCACTAAGATTTGTCCAAAGGACTCGGTAGCAACTGCAGAACTCAATGACCACTAAAATACATGGAAAACATTATAAACTGTATAATGAGCTTAGTAGCTATATACAATCTAAATAAGTGTGTGTCACTAATAAAAAACTTGACTGATATGTCAAAAAATACAAGACTAAGATAGATGAGAAAAGGAGGCATAAGAAATTTTAGGTTAGGGATGAATTCATGGTTCATTTCAGAAAGGAGAAATTTTGAGTACGTACATGTAATAAGTTGTAAATGAACAAGTTTGGACCATGTTAGATACAAAAGAAGAATGATTCAATGCCTATAAATTTTATTTTCCTAGTGGACTAAATATTTCATTAGTATTTAACATTCTAGGTCTAATAGTGTATCATAAAGGGTGTGTTAAAGATTAGATCGTAAAAGCACAATAGAGTTTTCTTAAAACTACTAAATATCTTTAAATAAGACTAAATATATATTGCATAATTCAACATATTGAGAAAAAAAATTCAAATGGAAAGGATGATCTGTTAAAGATTTATCATTGTTGAGAAGGGAGAAGGTTATCCAAATTGGTTTTCCTCTGAACACCTGAGACATCATAGGGTCACTTCTTATATTACCTCAAATGTCCAACATCGGAGCATCCTAGGTGTAAGGATAACCTTTCATCATCCAAAAATATTTCTATTTTTGTCTTTTTCAATAAGGTTTGTTTTAGTATGGAGTTGCTCTTTGTGGAAACTTACTATTTTTAGTAATTTTTCATATGATCTCATAATATTTTAATTTTGATAGTTGAAGGTTCATCTTAGATATATAACCCTTCCAATTGAGTTTCATTTTCATATCATCTATATTAATGAATTTATTAATTATTATTATAAAAATTAAGCTCAATTTTGAAGGCCTTAGAGGCCCAAAAATCAGGTTGAACCCTAACTAATGAAACTTACATGGTAAAAGTGTTGTATAGGGAGATTTAATTTTAGAAAAAATAATATAATAGCCAATCTAAGTTGTGGTGAAATAGTTATGGCCTTTGCAATTTGGGTTACCTAAATGTATAATTTCAAATAATTTTGAGTTGACTCTAAAATAAAAAAATATGAAAAATAAATTAAATTTCATGATTTGTTGACCTCAAGGGTTAAGGCTAAATTCTAGAATCTTCCTAGATGGTGAAATTTTTCTTATATAAGAAAGGCTTGTAGGATTATCCAAGGCACTTCTCGGTGGTTATTGGTGGCTCTATCTTACAGAAGATTGCAAGGAAAATGCCCATGTGGCTTTGCATGTTGTATTTAAAAAATTTGAATTTCCATAATTTTGGAGATAATAAGAAGCTCATTTTTGTTCTTGGAAACTTTTGTTGCTTCTTTATTTTTGTTTTATGATTATGGTATTAAGGGGAGAATCCTTCATCATTAACCATTGGTAGGTTGATTTCTCTACTATTTTCATTCTTCCCTACCAAGGTAGGTGTACCTTTGCATTTTATGTTCACTTGGAAGATTTAATCGATTGCCAAAACAATTCTATAGTAAAAAACAATCTTCAAAATAAAAAATCATATTCTATAAATGAAATAAAATATATTATGGATTAGACCATTTTTTTGGGAATAGATTCTACCTCCATCAACTATTCGTGTACTTTTACAAGATAGTCCAAGATTTTTTATGAACCATCAACTACCCAATTGTATCAATGTAGAAAAAATGAATTTATAATATTAACCTATTAAATGTCAATTAGTCCTCAAGAAAGAACTAATTGGATAGAAAACACTTCCTAGTTATGTTCTATTTTATCAAATTAACACTACATGGATTCAATCAACAACAAAAGTTTTGAAAGTGATAATCAATTGTGTAATTCAATTATTGTAAAAGAGTAAACTTCAGAAAATGAAATCACATTGCACTGAATATCTAAAAGGGTATGCATATTGTATTATATATTTTGCACTACATTGTATATATCCTCATATGTATATATATATGTATATATATATGTATATGTATGTATATATATATATATATATGTATATATATATGTATGTATATGTATGTATATATATATGTATATATATGTATGTATATATATATATATGTATATATGTATGTATATATATATGTATATATATATCTGTATATATATATGTATATATATATATGTATGTATATATGTATGTATATATATATACACATATATGTATATATATATATACACATATATGTATATATACATATATATATATATATACAATCATATGATGCTATATATGTATATATATATACATATATATATATGTAGATATATGTGTATATATATATGTATATGTATATGTATATGTATATGTATATGTATATGTATATATGTATATATGTATATATGTATATATACATACATATATATACATATATATATATATATACATACATATATATGTATGTATATATACAGATATACATATACATATACATATACATATATGTTTATGTATATATGTATATGTATATGTATATATATATATATATATGTATATATATGTATATATTTATATATGTATATATATGTATATATTTATATATGTATAGATATGTATATATATATGTATATGTATATGTATATATGTATATGTATATGTATATATATATGTGTGTGTGTGTGTGTATATATATGTATATATATATGTGTATATATATATATGTGTGTATATATATACATATATATATATATATACACATATATACATATATATATATACACATATATATACATATATATATGCCCATATATCCCTAGAAGACCAAAAAAATGGTTTTGTTATCTTCAAAGAGGAAGAAACAACCTTCCAACCATTTCACATTTTTTATTTTCAATAATTAAATAAAAAATTCATAATCCAACAACTGTTGATTCTCACAAGGTTATATTTTCATCTTCAAAACATCGAAAAGTAATCAAAATCCAAGATTCTATAGTATCTTTGATCTTCTCTTCAAAATTGGTTAGATCCATCCTAAAACCTATGAACAGGGTTGAGAGCTCTTTTTTCTTTTTCCTTGATAAGAACAACAATGTCTTCTTTAAAATTAGCTGAAATATTTTGGGATGCCACTATAATTCATGTTAGAATATCATTATATTCTTCTTCCTCGTACTCATTCAAATTGGGTTGTAGCATATGAAATGGATCTTTATTTGACAATCCTTCAACCATCAAGAGTCTCATTGTAACTATCGAGTTGTCCATTTGAGGAAAGAACCATTATATTTGAAAATTTAAAGAATATTTTATGGTCAATTTTTGTCAAACATAAATATTGAAGGATGTTTTACATGAAGCACTTACTATTGGGAATGAAATTTATTGCTTTCTATATTTGACATATCATCCACCTATTATTATATCCCATTCATTGACAATGTAATCCAATTGATAACTCTCTTTTCACTAAGGATTACAATCTTTTGTAAAACCTAAATGTTGATTTGTTGTCCTACCAATCAAATTCACACTGTCAATTTAATTGTAGCATGCCATCTATTAGAGAATTGAAATTATTCTAATATCACAATATCCATTTACTTCCCATGCATTAAATGCATTATGTCACCATTTTAAAGCCTTCAAAAAGACTACCCTATGAAATAGTGATATCACTATTTCATAAACCCCTAGAAACATGGCCTATAAAATAGTCAGAAGAATCTTATCTTTTAATGTTTGAAAAAATGATAGAATCTCATTAGTGGATCTTTCTTGTAGATGCATATTAACAAAGGGTCACACCACCCTTACCAATTCACTACCAAAAATAGAACAATATGGAGACAAAGAGATGACAAAATGCTTTGCAAAGCATTCTTTTATTATACTTGAAAATCCTTACAACATCAGCAAGATGATATCATAGATATGACTTCCTCCAAAAGAAGTTTCCAAATGCTTCAACATAAGAGAACTCCCAAATAAGAGAACTTTCACCTCCAAGCTTGCTTACAAGAGATTACACCATGAGAGCTTCACTACAAGAGCTTACACTTGAAGAGCTTATACTTGAAAAGCTTATACTTGAAGAGCTTATACTTGAAGATTTTATACCTGAAGAGCTTGATTACAAATGATCATAAGCCTTGCTTATATAGGTACTTACCACCCAAGATATTACAAACACAACCAATGTGGGATAAAAGGTAAATACAATTGCGCTAAAAAATTATTTAATTCCCACCCAAATATAGCTACACACCACCATATGGACCAATTAGAAAATTATATTTTCTTTGTAGATCACAAAAAATATTAAATGCATGATTTAAGGAACTTTCCACAAACTTCTAGAATGCCACCTACACACCTCAATAAATAGAATGACAACTATTTTTCTTATTTTTTTGTTTACACCACCTATGAACCTTGAAAATAGAAATTTATCTTTTCACTCTTTTCCCCATTTTAAATTTATTATTATTATTATTTCTATTTTTGTCACTTTTTGTCTCCAATTTTTTTAATTTTTATTTTAAATAATTTTGATCACACCCCCTTTTCTGTGATATAAGATGCTCCTGCATCAAACACCCATGGTAGCACAAAATGAAGTAGTCACTATTGATTTTTTTTTTCCTCTTCTTGCAACACATAGCTAGAACAAGTATCTACTGCTAATATATTTCCTTCTTTCTTCTTTTCCAACACCTAGCTAGAACAAGTGTTTGTTGCTGAAAATGCTCTTCTGCAATAAACTCTATTCAAGTATAACTTTCATCCTCCTCCAATATTGTTGAATTAAACATACCTATAATAAACTCAACAATGCCATACCAATCTTCCTTTCCATACCACAAATCACTAAGAAGATCCTCGTGCAAACCATCATCATCTTTCAAATTCATCTACAATTTATCATCCCATAATTCATACAAACTTACCTCCTTCAAATCTTCATCTTTAATTTCCTCCTCCATGTCTTTAACAAGGCAAGTAACCACTTCACTTGTTTGACTTCCATACAAAGAATTTTATGCATCCTCTACTACTACAATCTTAAAATCATCTTCATCTATTTCTGCCTCACAAATCTTTTCATCTTCATGCACTTCATCTTCTCATTCATCTTCTTCAACTTCAAGTTCACTAATATATGTATCTTCATCCTCTTTCTCTTCTTTTGTATCACATGTGTGATACTCCACTAGATCTCCTTTCTTCTATGCATCTAAAGAATTATCATCATCTATTTTTTGGTGAACTGCTCTTCTCTTTTACAACTCTGCTTCTAATTCATTCACTTACTTCTGCAAAGCAAAGAATGCAACTCATAATGCCTCTTGTTTTCTTGATGCAAGAGCATATTGCATCACATATCATTCTTAATATTGAAGGAATCCAAATACCTATGAGGAAGCAACCCCAAAATTTTTTTTATATGATGGCTAATGGACACCAAGATTTAAATTACCATTTTCCTCTCATTTAATACCTTACTATGCAAACATCTCTATACTATAATTAAGTATAAAAAAAAATCAAGATTAATATCTCAAAATACCTTACCACATAAATTTTCTTATTATAATAGACTTTGAGTTAAGAGATTAAAAAGTTTGGAATATAATTTTTTTTGTCATAATATTTTTTTGTAGTATTAAATTCAATTGAAGAGAACAACCTTTATATTTTTTACCAATCACTTTACTCATATATTTCTTGATATTTCATTGGAAAATCATGAAGATGAGGAAGAATTTTATATGCAATATTGTCACTCTAATGAATACCATATGAGTCTCTTGGTTCAATAGTATGTTCTCTCTAAGTTGGCGGAGATGTATCAAATATATTTCAGCCTGATTTAATGATTTAGCAGACTTCTATATTTTTTATTTAGTATTTCACTTCTCAATTATATATATGTTCTTAATGCAATAATATTTGTTCTGATATGAGATCTGTATGCCACTTTGATTGATATGATCTACAGATACAAATGAGACTAATGTATATACTTATTGAAAAACAACTAAGTAAGGTTATAACCCTATGTGATTATGTCCCAAAAAATATACACATTAGTGTATTTTCATAATAACTATTATATTATTAAAGAGACCCTATAATGCCCCACCAAGGGATCCAAAAGAATTAACCTAAAGTTTTACTAAGTTTGCCAAACAAATTTTTATTTTTTTTAAAACAAGAAAGATAATCATATACATCAAACACATAGTAGCAAAAGAAATAACATGTAATCATCTAAAAGCATACATAATAGGTTACATTCTTTAAGGATCCCAAGATGTTGAGTCACATTTAATCTAATTAATACTAAGTCTAACAACTACCACATCCACATGAAAGAATAATTAGAAAGTCCAATGTCCATTTTATACATTTGTTCCAAATGCCTATTTGGAATGCTCAAACATCCACTATACATGTCATAGGGTATGAAAGGCTTAAAAGAATATACATATGTAAAAATAAAGATACATCATCCTCATCGAATCCATCGTACAAGTGCAATAAATTAAATAAAACTATTAACATACATGATACATCCATCCATCAATAAAGGTATAACAACCATTGTAAATGATGTCCATCCATCATAAAACACAACTAACTAAGTGTGTAGTTCCTTCCAACCATCAATAGTATTATTAGACCATCATGGGCCCTAGCCATCCCTCCACATATAACATCCCAAGTCACCAAAGAGATCATTGGTATTATCATAGTAGGAATGTCACTCCTAAGAAATACTACAACTTATGTAGAAAGAAATCTAACATGCAACAACATATGCATGCAAACATTAAGCATAAGATGATCCTACAAATTAGATAACATCATCTATCACATGCTAATCATCAATATAAAGAAACATACTAGTAAATAACATCCATCATAAGATTCAAGAACTGAATGAAGATAAATACCAACAAAGAATGTTCCAACCATGGTGTCTATGGACAGATCTCAAATGGTAAGAGTGAAAAAGCACTACCACCTGACCACATGGAACCTAAATGGCCCACTCCCACTGCACTGAGGAGATAGTCTCAACTCTCAAATAGAATATCAAATCACTTAGCACAAGTACTCTCTAAGTCTATGAATCCTAAAAGAATGCTAACACAAAGGTTCCAACACACAGATTGACATCTACACCCAGAGGCACAACAAAGACATGTAGGAGACCTACTATGTAAGTGGAAAAGTGTCATCACATGAATCATGCTAGAGTTACCTTGGTAGTCTCTCAATACACTCCAGCCCCCTAGTGATCCCTACGTGGCCACTAGTATCATCTTGTACTAACAAGGCATACTATGGAATGCAAGGTCGTAACCAAGTGTTCTCTCTACTCACATCCTAGTCTGTACTAGCACTCAAGGCATGGGAAAGAACATAAAATTATCTTATTAGGTTCATTTTAATCCCCATTTAGTGTAATGTTTTCACTTATTAATACAACTTACAATGAGTTACCTTGGAAACCACTTAGGGCCTCATCCCCCATTGCAAGCCACTTCCCAACACTACAAGTAGATAACCTACCCTAGGCTCATGAAATCAAAAATCACAAAATCACCTTAGCCTATACAAGTGACTAGAAAGCATCATAAAGATACTCCACAATAATCACATCAGTTCTCCATGAGTAACTGAAAAGCATCAAATGATAGATCACAATATTCATCAATTCTCAACAAGAAACCATAAAATATCTCAAAATAATACTGATCAAGGACTCCAAAATGGTCAAGTCAAACATGTCACAGCACAACATCATCAAGATCAAAACAAACACTTCAGTCCCATCAAGGCAACTGGAAAGTAATCCTAAGTATAATTAATCGATGACTCAAAAATGGTTAAGTCAAGTATCTCAAATACATACACCTCAACTTCACACAAGAAGACTAGAAAGCAATAAAAATTAGTAAATACAAATCTCATAGAGCATACCATCACATTACCATGGTTGAGTTTTAAAAAGATTGAGATCAACATTAGCATGACATCGGAAACACATAACCCCTGAGCCTCTGGTAACAACCTAAGACTAGTCAAAGCTAGGACAAACCCCAAAACACATAGAGCATAGAGAAACAAGATACAAACACATGTTTTGGTTTGCTTTTGCAATCACATGGTTAAACCAAATATGAGGTTTCAAATTCTGTTTCAAGTATATTTCAAGAGTATAAGATTCTTCACTTAATTTCCAAGTCAACCCATTTACCTCTTTGAAAATAAACATAGAATTGTCCCCCCATTATTTTTAAAAAAAATATAAAATAATTAGAAGATAATTATTTAGTTGTATAAATCATTGCACTAGAACCTATTGACTTTTAATATAATCATTCACATTGTTTCACTAAAATTCAATGTAACTAATTGAATAAAATTCCCTTAATATTTAATTTCTCCAAAAACAATTAAAGGATAAGTAACCATCTATTACTTAAATTATAAAAAAATTGCTCTTTGATTTTCAAGAGATTTATCTTGACTCTATTAAACCAATATTACAATAACAACTTCCCTTAACTGCAAGAGCATCTCCCATTATTCAAATCATAAGAATAATACTTATCAACTTTCAAATAATTAGTTTACAATTTTCTTAAAACACTTCAAGGACAATCATTTATTTAAAATAATCTTCATTGATTTTAAGTAAATTTAATCTCATTAATTATTTAATTCCACTAAACACTTATTAATATCTCTTTTCTTTTAATTTTCCCTCATTTAAAAATCCATTTACTTAAATTGACTATTAATTAATTACACTTCTTCTAATATTAACTAATCTTATTAAAATTAAATTAAATTAGATTAGTTAATAAATCATATAAAACTAATGCATAATAATAATATTCTGTTTTAATTCGAACCCAAACTCGAATCAATTTCTAAATCTTGATTCTACTAAAGGAAGATTTCAATAATATTTTTAATTCCCATAACTGGATGAAACAATATGCATGCTTGAATTTCAAATTACAAAATTGAAGATTCATTAATAGAGAATTATTCAGACACACATAATAGACATGATGAAGATAGGAAGAGAAAGAGCATAATAAAATATGTGAAATAATCACGAGTGCCTACCTAGACACTGATGCTAATTTTCTATGCCTCAAAAAATTGTAGAGAAGCTCCTCCTCTTAGAACCTTCTCCTTTCCGAAAATTCATTCCTTCTCCAACATTTGCAATTTCTCCAAGAACCGAACCCCCCCAAGTGACTAGGGGTTCTTGTAGAAACATATGAGGATGTAGAAGCATACTAGGAGAGCCTGTATATAAAGGCCTCTAAGATGCATCTAGAATGTGTCTAGAAAGAGCTAAGAGATAAGCAAGACAACTAAGCACATAACTTCCATGATAAGAAGATAAACATGATGAGGTGTTTAGAACGTTGTAGACACCATGTGCTCAAATAATGTGCTAACTCCTAAGTGTAGACAACACGTACATAATTAGAGTGCAAACTGCTGTGTTGTCAACATGACAACTCACAAGAGTTTGCATACTCCTATGTGAATAAATATTAAAATAATGCACATTATTTTATTTAATATTCACTTTATTTATTTATTTATTTTTAAATTAATTTATTAATTTTAAATCTCATGTACTTATCATGAAATTTTTAATAAATTAATTTCTTTTCTGCTTTTAAATTTATTTTCGAAACTTAATTGATAAAATATTTATTAACTTAAATAATAATATTATTTAGCATTTATTTAAAAATGAACTCTAAATATATTATTATTAAATTAAATTAATATTATCACGTTCCAACTTTAAACTTATAATTTTTATCTTCAAATTTAATTCTTTTATTTAATTAATTTCAAAATTAATTAAATTAAATTAAATATTAAAATATCATATTAATTTTTTATTTAATTAAATCATTAATTAAATCTCTTAATTAGACTTAATTAATAGAAAAATACACCAAAGACTCATAAAGTAAAATACGAAAAACCCATCATAGCAAAACACATACAAAATCAAACCAAGGGTTAATATCACGAATTACATCATTTGACACATTCGGAGGGTACTCAACTCAGATACTTGTTCTAATTTTCAATTAGGACAAATGGTTTAATGGGTTTAGGATTTGGACTTGAGAATTTATCTCCCCTCTCTTACCATTGAGATAATGCAATAGGGTATGCTCATCTTGGCAATTTAGGGAATTCGATACCTAGTACCTGCAACTTGCATAAAATCCATGCATGTACATATCCTAACTAGTAGGTGACTACGACTCCCTTCCTTAACCACATTATAAATGCCATACAAAAAGAAAAAAAACACGCACACCATACATATGCAAATATGGGGTAAGTATCCATAAGAAAACACATAGAATAAACCATCTATCTAATCATCATCAATAACTAAAATCACTTGAATAATCATCATGCATACATGAAATATAGAGTACCAAATGATCTTATCATATAATAAACCGAATCTAAAACAATATCTGATAATCTTAAAATAATGTCACTAATAATCATCAACATAAAGCTGTCCTAAAAGAGTTCGGCAATGATAGAAAAAATATAACTTAAGGGCAGGCACTATAGACCCCATAACTAATCATAATACATACCTACACATACCCAATGACAAGAGATGTCTCTTGTTTCATTAATTAGAGTAACCAACAGTCATCACAGGATATGTATTAAATCGATGAGAATTATAATTGATATAATATCACTCTATATTATCGACAGTGAAATATTTATATGAGACAATTGATATCTTCAATATTTGAAGGTGTAAGATTATATAAAGAATGAGAATATATATATATATATATATATATATATATGTATGTATGTATGTATGTATGTATGTATGTATGTATGTATGTATGTATGTATATACATATATATACATATTTACATATATATACATATATACATATATACATATATGTATATATATGTATATATGTATATATGATGTGATCAAGCCAAACAACAGAATGGACACAATAGGAAAGGGGAAAATTTTATTAACTATGTAAATATGCTAATACATTCAATACAGAGAAAATAGACTTCAAAACATGCCCTATGGGCTTACAATAGCATAAATTTGGAGATAATTTCTCCTTTCAGTACCTCCTCTCAAACTCCACTCCGAACTGCCTTTTACAATGCCAGAAATGTTCTTAAATAGACTCCAAAGAGTTAAGGATTAGGAATACATTCTAGAAAGTGCTAGTTGGTATCCACCGACCAAGTAGAAGGCTCCAGAAGCCGTGTTAGAAGTCAGCGCAAAACTAGAAGAATCCAAAAATGGTAACCAAACTTTCGGGAGGCATAACTTTTAAACCGTAGCTCTGATTGATGAACCGTTTACATTTTTGGAAAGCTCTTGAAGCACTCTATAGCCCTATGGACCAGTTTTTCTCGTACCCCATTTTTTGGCCCTATTCAAGATCATTTAATACCCCTAACCTGACTTTGAAGCATTCTTAGGAGGTCTCCAAAAATTGAAAAACTCTGATAACTTTAAAACCATGGGCCTTTTGACCTGATTCTTTTTTTGGAATGCCCTAAATTACAATGACAATCATCCGACCAATTTACACCTTCTACTTCACTAAAATGATGGCTCAATTACATACTCCTATTTTTTGGCATTTACACATATCCCAACGTGATTAAAAACTCTAACATAGAACACTAATAGTGGAACTGTAATAGTTGGAACCTTTATTTGACCCAAATGGGTATCCAGAAATGAAAACACATGAAACAGAAACTAAGTCTAAGTATATTTTTTTGGGTGACACAAGATTGCCCTTATACCTCTAAATGCTCCTACATACATACATACATACATACATACATACATACATACATACATACATATATATATATATATATATATATATATATATATATATATATATATATATTTGCAGTATTTAATGTGATGGAAATATAATTATATATATATTATCAAGTGCTAACTTCTGATCATAGATGTTTCGATACACTTACTACTAATATTCTTAACACTCCCTTTTTATCAATGAGGGTTTGAAACACACACACACACACACACACACACACACACACACACACATAGGTACCACTCAACTATGGTTTAATAATTATGGTGTCTGGTAGAATTTAGCTTAAAGAACCATAACAATTTTCATGGTGTCTAGAAAAATCCAGCCCAAAGAACCATGATGGTTAATATGTCTAGCAAAATGCGGCCTGAATAACCATAATAATAATTTTCATGGTGTCCGGAAAAATCTTGTGTGAAGAACCATGATGGTTATTAATGTATCTGGAAAAATTTGGCTCAAAGAACAATGAAAACACTTTCCTTCAACATTTTGGTGTTAGAAGGCTAGTCAACTATTGATGAGATCATCACCTTATATTTTACAAGTTTGCAAACAATCTAATATACATACATACATACATACATACATACATACATATATATATATATATATATATATATAATTTATAAATTACAATTAAAAATTTGTCATACCAAGTTTACCTCTGAAGTACTCTATTTTCACTCTTGCAGGAGGCTTGGTAAAAATATCAACATTTTGCTCATCAATGCTTATATATATCAACTTGATCACATTTATATCAACCATGTCCCTAATATAGTGGTATGGAGTTTCGATGTGCTTTGATCAATTATGGAACACTAGATTAGCAAAGTGTTTGATGTAGCTTGAGTTATCACAATGGATCACTTTGGGATCTGTTGAGCTATCATTTTGGATGATGCTTAATGGTAGGAATCTTTTCAAACTCCTCTCTTAAAAAGCTAATTCAAGGATCAACTCCAAGGTTCTGGGTGATCTTATGACCTATTGGAATCTGCTCAGTTGAAGATAAATGTTTTTGTTCATGAGGAGGCATTTTCTAGTTCATTTTCAATTTTTAGTTGAGATGTAGAACTTGTTCGCTATTTCAAAATAAAACATGCAACAAGGACTATGTTTCTATCTTTTTCTATATTTTTTTTATGAATGCAAATTTAACAATGCAGCTATTATTAATTCCTAAATTAAAAAGGGGGCTAGTAAAACAAATAACAAGAACTTTAAACCAAATAATGTGAAAGTATAATCCTAATGGACATAAGCTACAAAAAACAACACGTTTGCAAGTTAAGCTTTTAAAGAAATCGGTAGGTAACCAATGGAAGTACGAGCAAGGCTTCCTTAATTCCACTAATGAAATTGTTAGCGAGAAACTTTAGTATTCATATGATGTTTCACTCTTCATCAAATTACAAGGCCACAGAAAGTGTGCTCATACAAGACAAAGAGTTATTTAGGCACAGTTTGATGATTTCTCCTCGAGCTAGATATCTTAGTAGAATTTGTAAAACCATAGCAAACACCAAAATTAATGAATTGCACAACTAGAAACAAAGTAATACAATTTTGGTTCAATCACAATTCCATGAACATAAATTCACAAAACAATGACACACTTGGGCAAGAATGACTATACTCCAAATGCAAGCACCAAAAGTATAATTTTATTGCAAAATGACGGTGGCCCCAAATACATATTAAAATGGAATATTTATAAGAAATCATCTACTCAATTTGTGTTGAGAGTGAGAGATATCTTCATGCAATTAAATGCTTTAATTTAATAAAACAAACTAATTATATACAAACTAACAATCTAACTGATGCTTAGTAAAACTCCATCCATTTTTTATTCATTAATTAGATGCATGAGCCTTTACATGTCATAGGAAAAAGAATTTATGAGAGAAGAAAGAATAAGAAAGTCTCCAATAAAAGTAGAAGTGTCTAAAAGTGCCAAAAATGGAAGTTGATCCTTCACTGGGCATCTATCAGAGTTAAACTATCATTAGAATGCGTTTTCGATGAATGGAAAGCTCTATTTTTGGAACTAGTAGTTAACTGTCGACACACCTCTAGAAAATTACATCTATAGACCTATGCACCTACACACCTCAAAAGGGTCCAAAATCTCAAAATTTTAGTGAATGTCAAAATTGAAATTCTAGCATCTAGGTTTTGTTTCCCTACATCCCAAAGCTTTGTTAGAATGTTTTCTCTTGAATTTCTCTATTATCTTAGTAATCTCTGTTGCATCTAGTAAATCTAAGGCCTCATACTTGTCTTTAACCTTTTGTCTATAGTTTTCTACCTCAGTTCAAGTCTCAACAAAATCCTCAAGCTTAGTATCCAACTCTAATAAGGCTTCCTCTATCTTTAAAGCCTCCCAGATGTCCGCATCATTAGAAGCTTCCTCAAAAATCTTCTTGAATTTCTCCACTACTACTTCTACTGGCATTAACTTCTCTCACACCTCATCCTCAAAAATATCTAGACACACATCACTATAATTCCTCTTTGCCTCCAAAATTTGCTCTCGAACTTGGTCCTTAAGCCATTGGATCTCTGCATGTAATGTCTCCATTACTTTATTACTATCCAATATCTTCTCAATCCAATCAAAAATCAACTCTAACTCTTTTGTTATACACACATCTACCAAAATCTATAAATCCTTACTCCAGGCCCGTACTTCATCCATTATTGAAAAATCCTGCTTCAAAATTGCTACCATCTTATTTACATTTTCTTGAGTAGCATGCAATAACTTCATATTTCCTTGGATGATTAAAACACCATTTTCCTCAAAATTATACTACCATTACTGATTGGCTTTCAAAAATGGATCCAAATGCACACCCTGCCCTTCTCTGAGTACATCATTTAAAGTCTCCTCGAGGTGATTGGGGTCTAGGCGATGAACAACTTTTGCTAAATATCCTCTTAGGATTTCATTTTTCCTTTGAAGTGTTGTAATTTTAGCCCCTTCCTAGTCCATACTTCTGAAAACTTCCTCTATTCCCATGGTTACCATAAATCTAGTCATATCAAATGTTGGCTTTCCAAACATGACCTCTTTGATTTAGTAATCTTGTGGGCTTAAGTCATCTACATCTACATCTTGAGGAGGGACAACCACTTGGGTGAAAAAATCTTGATCCTAATGCTATTGATAAATGAGAATGGTCTTCCCTCCTATGATGGAGACTTAGGTTTATTTAGGACCTCAGCCAATTCAATGATATCCTCCTCATCAGCATAGAATTGTGGTTTCATGTTTCTCATCATCTCTTTTCTTAGACAGCTTGGAATCTATTCAATTGAAGGTTGGCCTCTCAAGATGAAGGAGTATCTTCAACTACCTCCTTTCCCTTATCACTCCTCCCTAGAGTTCTTTCTCTTTGTGAAGGCTCTCCTTCTATGGTGTCTATTTCCATGGAAACTATAGTTTTTAGCTTAGTGTCTTGCGAGGCTTGTTGTGAATATTCAACTATCTGTCCCTCTTTTGACACTTCATCAATTGCCATTTACTATGGCTCCTCCTCTTGTGAAGGCTCCTTTTGAACCTATTCTTCTTTAGAACTTTGAGGCAAAGGAGTGATAGAACCTTTATCCACCATTGGAACATGTACTAGGAATGAAGTAAGATTGGGACTGTATCATTCTAGTGGCATCTATGTCTAGTCTTCCTATTAGGGTTCACCTATCGGGGTATCCCCGATCTTATCCCCAACCAATTTCTTTCCCACAGGCTTAAAGTCAAAATCTAACATTTTAAATACACCATTTCCCTACACATCCTACTCATCCACCCATTGTTGTACTCTATCCTATGAAGAAGTTACTTCCAAAGGTTTTTCTAGAGTGGATGGTAGTGTCATCATGGAACTTCTCCTCCTTTCTTGTTCCATGGCTCTAGCTAGCTAGATTCTTCTTTGTATGGACACATCCTCCTCCTCACCTTCCTCCTCCTCCTCTTCTTCTTCTCCCTTAGGAATAGGTTCTAGGATAGATGGGAAAGGAACCATCCTTCTAATCACCCTTTGCCTCTTCTTCATCAGAATCTTGATCTTCTTCTATTTCTTAGAGGTGGAAGGGGATGATGGTTCTACCTATGTAGGAGGAGAGACTTGTGGAATTTCACCCTCTATCAGGCTGGGCACAACTAATGGCTATTGAGGATCTGTCTAGACTTGGGAAGCTCTAGTATCTTCTAATCCGTGCACATTTATTTCATGTTGCTGAGGAGGTGCCTGTACTTCACCCTCTTCTATTTCAACCCTTTGAGGGGAACTCCTCTTTCTTTTACCCTTTCATTTCCTCTCAAGAGGGTGATAGTATCCAACTAGGTAGTCTAGTTGGTATATTGTTTCTAGCCTTATTGGTGACTAGGCCGCAAAGGTAGGAATAGTAACCTTCTTCCCTCTACCTTTATTTGGGCAAGCTTGTGCATCATAAATCACTATTTTAGGTATTGGATCAAGCTGGAATGGCTTCTTGATCCAATTCTATGTCATGCTAATGACATACCTTGACCTATGATTTATATCATCACTCTTCGCTCTATCAACCTCGACATTCATTATGGATCTCTCTCCAATTTTGTCTATGTTTAACAAAGGGTCTAGTAGCTCCCCCAAGTCTTGCTCCAATATTTCCTTAGGAATCTAAACCTTTAAAGCCTTTTCAACCAAATACAAAGTCATCCTACAACAGTCCCTAATAGGAACATCATAGTCATTTATTTTATTCATCCAATGATCTTTAACGACCTCTTTATGTTGGAATTCCTTGCTTGCTAGACTTTGAACTTTCCCAATATTGTCAAAACAAGGCCTGGGAGAATTGTACTCCTCAAGAGGATATTGCTCCCACTCCCATTCAAAAGATATAATATCATATTTCCACTTCACTTGATATGGTCCTATTGTTGGATACAATTGTTAATTGTGTATTGTCTTTGATGTTACACAAATGTCATATCAGTCATCAGATAGAGTCTACCAAGCTCAGATGATTAGCAAAGCAATTTATAGTGTCTATCAAACATTCCTGAACATTACATAGTAAAGTTAGTTCTTATCGAGCTCACTCGGGCATCAAAGGATTGTGTAGCAGAAAGTTAGCATTAATCGAGCTCCCAAGGTTAACGAAGAAAAGTTAATGTCTACCGAGCATTAATCGAGCATCAAAAGATTTTTGTAGGGTTTGCAATGTTTACCAAGCTTTGCTTGGTTAACACTAAAAAACCATAATGGAGTAATGGTTACCGAACTAGGTCGGCTAGTGAAGGATTTTATTGTTTTGATATTAAGTTCAATTGTTTTGTGCAATAAATGTAACTGACTGATGTAATGATTTTTCAGTTGTTGTAACTTATATTTGAGCTAACTTAATAATCTGAAAGGTATATATAGATGTTCAAGTTGTGAATTCAAGTGTGAGAGTGAATATATGGATGAGGATGGAATAAGCGAATATTGAGCAAATTTTGATAAAGGATTAGATATCCTAGAGGAGTTGCAAAGTTGTATTTGATTAGTAAGGATCCAGTAAAGCATAACAAATATTTATAATCAGAAAAAGATAAGTTGGATATCATTTAGGTCACTTTATTGTTGTTTTCTAATCATTGTAATAGTGAATCTAGAATCTCTTTATAGAGTTGGTTTAACAGTCATTTTCTAAATCCTCTAACAAGGTGACAATTTAGTTGAATTGTTCTATAGACCTCTAACCAGGCCACTCCTAATAGGGTGATTAAATCCTCTAACAAGGTCACACCTAACAGTGTGTATTTGTAACATTTAATAGGGCTCACTTCAGAAGAGTGAAAATTTGGTGACTAGTTACTTGGTGGGTTTTCCCATATTGGGTTTCCATGTTAAATCTGGTGTCACTTGTGTTCATGTTATTTCTTTTATTCATACATGTTAATCACTTTGAATGCTTAATAAGTTAACAACAACATCTACAAGGTTTCAACATTTATCTACATGGCTACTCACTATCAACAGTGATTAAATATTAAGACATCTCAAGGATCTGTGGTTTTATTTTTGTGGTAATTGATTCACCCCTCCCCTCTCAGTTACTTCATCTATATTTTCAACAATTGGTATCAGAGCTTTTGGTTCTTATAGGATAAGATTTCAAGGATCTAAGACAAAGATCAGGATGTCTTATAAGAGGGAAATTCCAAGACTTAACAGTGACAACTTCTCAACATGGCAAAGGTTGATGAGACTTCATCTAACTTCTATTGGAGATACAAGACTAAAATACTTGAATGAAAAATATGCAGAACCAGCTGGTACACTATCTGTCAATGATATTGCTGAAAAGAAGACCCACAACATTATGATGATAGATATAGCATCTGCTCTGAGTTATGAAGAATTTGATGACATCAAGGACTGCAAATATTCCTTTAAAATGTGAGAAAAGCTTAAAGAAATCCATGGAGGAGATGATAACGTAAGAAGAGCCAAAGAAGAAAGTCTGAGAGGACAGTTTGATCAAATGAAAATGAGAGAGGATGAAAACATTGCCAAATATGTTGAAAGAGTCAAAGAATGTGTTATTCTAATCAAAGCATCTGGAGGAGATATCAAGGAGGAGATAGTTATAAGTAAAGCTCTCAGAACATTACTATCCATTTATGCAATTAGAGTCTCTACAATTCAAGAAAGAAGATGTGAAGCAAATCATAAGATAAATCTAGAGGCCATAGTTGGAAGATTAACTGCATTTGAGCTAGACAACTTTGACAACTATGTTTCAGCTTCTAAGAACATTGAATCAGCATTTGAAGCCAAGCTTTCACTCAAGGAGAAAAGTAAAAAGAAAAAGGAATCTCAGTCAAAAAGTGAAGATGAATCAGACCAAAGTTTAGAAAGTGATCTTGAGGTGATTGAAGCTCTACTAGCAAGGAAATATTCTAGAGGCAGAGAAAAATATAAAGCTAAAGTTCCTCTAATCTATTTTTCATGTGAAGAAGTTGGTCATATTGCTACTAGGTGCCCAAACAAGCAAAACAAAGATGAGAAGAAAGGTTACAAGTGCAATGGCAAGAAAGACTTCAAAGCATTCAAGGATAAAGGTAAGAAAACATGTTTTATGGCTAAAGATTCTAATGATTCTAATGATGAAGAAGAAGATGAAATTGTCTACATTGATGTGAAAGATGATTCTGATAGTGATGAGGAAGATAAGATGGCACTTATTTCTCATGTAAGTAAAAATGATACATGGATTATACAAAGTGGTTGCTCTCATCATATGATCGGTGATAAAACTATGTTTGAACATTTTGAAGACTATGATGGTGGTAGTGTAAGGTTTGGTAATAATGAAGCTCATTACATAAAAGGAAGAGGAAGAATCTTTCTAACCAAAAAACTTATATGTGATAATGCCTATTGGGTTGAAGGTCTCAAACATAATTTGTTAAGCATGGAACAATTACTCAAGTTGGATTCAAGGTGGAATTCATGCATGGAAAAGCAAGACTATTGAATAACCAAGGAAAATTGATTGGATAAGGCACTCAAACAAAAGGTAACATATTTTATCTTGAACTTGGTGAATATTCATGTTTCATTGCTCAAATTGAAAAAAGTTGGTTATGGCATAGGAGGTTGTGTCATGTAAACTTTGACAACTTAATAATGATTAGTAAATTCAAGAAATTAAGAGGCATTCATAACATAAAGAAACCTGAGGTCGGTCTATGTGAGAATTGTTAGATTGGTAAAATGGGAAAGACTAGTTTTAAAAGTAAAAACTATCAGTCTGAAGATATATTAGAAATTGTGCATACTAATTTATGTGGAGCCATTGGAATTGAAAGCTATATTGGAGAAAAAAATTTCATTCTTTTTGTTGAGTTGAGAAATTAAAATGGTATTTAGCCAGAGTAGAAAAGGGAACAGGGAAAAGATTGAAATGCTTGAGGTCAAACAGAGGTGGAGAATTTATTTCACATGAGCTCAATAACTTTTGCATTGAAGGAGGAATCAAAAGATAGGTATCAGCCCTTGGAACTCCTAAGAAAAATGGAATAGCTGAAAGGAGGAATAGATCTATCATGGATTGTGCAAGAACCTTAATGATTGAAAAGAGCATTGTTATCAAATACTGGAAGAAAGCTATCAGCACTATAGTTCATACCTTGAACTGAGTACAACTAAAAAAGGACTCATTCAAAACTCCCTATGAGCTATGGTATGGCTAACCTAATGTAAGTTATCTAAAAGTATTTGGAAGTAAATATTACATTTTAAAAGAATCTAGAAAAGGAAAATTTGATGTGAAAAGTGATGAAGGAATATTTTTGGGATGCTCTTGAAAAGTAAAGCATATAGATGTTTGAACTTGTCTACTTACAAACTCATAGAAAGTGCACATGTGAAAGTTGATGAGTTTGTAGAAAGGACTGAAGAAGAAAGCAAAAGGGAACTAGAAGATTATAGAAGGTTTGTTTTCATTGAACCTAATACAGTACCAATCAATTAGGAATCTTCTACACCCGAGTCATTAGTAACTAAGTTACAGGAAGTTCAAACCAAGCTATAGCAACCCGAGTTACATTCAAAATCTACCGAGCAAGTGTCTAGGAAGGTTGAAGGACCCGAGCCAATATCTACTAAGCCAGAATAGCTAGAACCTAAAGTTTAAGTGCAAGAGGATAACAATGAAATTCATTCAAAAGGTAAGGAACCTATATTAGCAAAATATGTCAGGAGACATCATTCAACAGATCAAATTATTGGAGACAAATCTGAAGGAACCATGACAAGAAGTAAGTTGAAAGGTACTTGTTTACTTGCTGATTTTGAACCTAGAAATATCAAAGATGCATTGGGAAATGATAGTTGGATTGAGGCTATGAATGAAGAGATAGAGCAGATAGAGAAAAATAAGACATGGACTCTTGTACCCAGGCCTAAAGATAAAATTGTGATTTGAACTAAGTGGGTATTCAGAAACAAGTTGACTGAAGATGGTAAGGTATCAAGAAACAAAGCTAGACTAGTATGCAAAGGATATGCTTAAGAAGAAGGAATAGACTATGGAGAAACTTTTGCTCCTATTGCAAGATTGGAAGGAGTCAAAATGTTACTTGCATATGCTGCTCACAAAGGATTTAAAGTTTATCAGATGGATGTCAAGTTAGCATTCCTCAATGGCATACTAGATGAAGAGGTTTACATTGAACAACCTAAAAGTTTTGTTGATCCAAATAAGAAGAACATGGTTTGCAAATTACACAAGGCATTGTATGGTTTGAAACAAGCCCCTAGAGCATGGTATAAAAGATTGCATAGCTATCTTATTCAGATTGGTTTTCAAAGAACTAATGATAACAATAGCTTGTTTCTAAAGGAAGGACCAGATAATAAGATTGTCTTGGCAGAAATATTTGTAGATGATACTATTTTCACAAGGAATGATGATCTTTGCAAAGAATTTTTAGAGAAAATGAAAAAGGAATTTGAAATGTCTATATTTGGTGAGATCAAATTCTTTTTTGGTCTTCAAATTCAGTAGAATAAAAATGGTATCTACATCACTCAATCAAAATACATCAAGGAGATATTGAAAAAGTTTTGTATGGAAGACTGTAAACCAGTTGGGACTCCTATGTGTAATAGATTAAAACTTACCAAGGGAGATGAATCAAAAGAAGTAGATCAAACACTGTATAGATCTATGATTGGAAAGTTGCAGTATGTAGTTCACACTAGGCCAGATATTGCCCTTGTAGTTGGTATTATAGCAAGATTTTCAGCAAAACCAAAAGAAAATCACATGATGAAAATCAAAAGAATAATGAGATATTTGAAAGGAACTAAAGATTATGGTTTATGGTACAAATTTGGAGGTAATCTGGATTTGATAGTGTTTACTGATGTTGATTGGGCAGGAAACCTTGATGACATAAAAAGTACAAGTGGAGGAGCATTCTTTCTTGGAAAGAGGTTGGCTTCTTGGACAAGAAAAAAGTAGAATTGTACATCCCAATCTACAGCAAAGGTAGAGTATGTTGCTGCAGCAGTAAACTGTTGTAATACTGTTTGGTTTAAATAGTTGTTGGAAGGCATGAATGTAGAAATCAAAGAACCAGTTGTTATGTTCTATGATAATACAAGTGCAATCAACATATCTAAGAATCTATTAATGCATTCCAAAACCAAGCACATTGTAATAAAATATCATTTTTTTAGAGAATTGGTGCAAGATAAGGAGATCGGATTGGAATATGTCCATACAAAGGAACAAATTGCTGAAATATTCACAAAGCCATTACCTAATGATGAATTCTTGTATCTAAGAGGTAAGTTAGGGGTCACTACCCTATCTGAAGTTCACTAAAATGAAGTTTTAGTGATGCATCAATGCATACCAAGTTGAAGATCTATCAGTTGATGTAGCATAATCAGGAAATATTACATATGAATCAGTACTAAAGGTACATTAAAATTCATTTGAGTTGTGTTTTCTTTGGCATGTGTTGTCAAAGAGGGAGAGTTTTACTATCATATCTTTCTAAAATTTGTTTGAGAGGAAGAGTTTGCTATGTAATTCCTTCACAGAGGGAGATTACTGAAAGAGGGAGAGTTTTCTATCTAATAAAGAAATTTGTTTAAAAAAAAAAAAAAAGATATTTGTTTTCAAATTTCATTAGGCTATGACATGTTGTGTTGCCATCAATGCCAAAGAGTGAGATTGTTCGATACAATTGTTAATTGTGTATTGTCTTTGATGTTACACAAATGTCATATCAGTTATTAGACAGAGTCTACCAAGCTCAGATGATCAGCAAAGAAATTTACAATGTCTACCAAATGTCCCTGAACATTACACAGTAAAGTTACTTCTTATCGAACTCACTCGGGCATCAAAGGATTGTGTAGCAGAAAGTTAGTGTTATTCAAGCTCCCAAGGTTAACAAAGAAAAGTTAATTTCTACCAAGCTCACTCGGACATCAAAAGATTTTTCTAGGGTTTGCAGTGTTTACCAAGCTTCTCTTGGTTAACACTAGAAAACCATTCTGGAGTAGTGGTTACCAAATTGGGTCGGCCAGCGAAGGATTTTATTGTTTTGATATTAAGTTCAATTGTTTTGTGCAATAAATGTAGCCGACTGATGTAATGATTTTTTTAGTTGTTGTAACTTATATTTGAGCCAACTTGATAATCTTAAAGGTATATATAGATGTTCAAGTTGTAAATTTAAGCGTGAGAGTGAATATATGGATGAGGATGGAATAAGCGAATATTGAACAAATTTTGATGAAGGATTAGATATCCTGGAGGAGCTGAAAAGTTGTATTCGATCAGTAAGGATCTTGTAAAGCATAATAGAGATCTGTAATCAGCAAAAGATAAGTTGCATATCATTTAGGTCACTTCATTGCTGCTTTCTAATCATTGTAACAGTGAATCCAGAATCTCTTTATAGAGTTGGTTTAATAGCCATTTTGTAAATCCTCTAACAAGGTGACAGTTCAGTTGAATTTTTCTAAAGACCTCTAACCAGGCCACTCCTAACAAGGTGATTAAATCCTCTAACAAGGTCACAACTAACAGTGTGTATTTGTAACCTTTAACAAGGTTGGATCCTAACAGGGCTCACTTCAGAAGAGTGAAAAATTGGTGACTAGTTACTTGGTGGTTTTTCCCATATTGGATTTCCATGTTAGATCTGGTGTCACTTATGTTCATGTTATTTCTTTTATTTATACATGTTAATCACTTTGAATGCTTAATAAGTTAACAACACATCTACAAGGTTTTAGCATTTATCTACATGGCTATTGAGTATCAACAGTGATTAAATATTAAGAGATCTCAAGGATCTATAGTTTTATTTTTGTGGTAATTGATTCACCCCTCCCCTCTCAGTTACTTCATCTATATTTCCAACACCTATGACCAAGGGCCATGTCCAACATGGTCTTTATTGTCTCTTGACCTTGTCATATGTAGATTCAATCTATCATGCAATCTCCAATAGGACAAGTCTATCACTAGGATATCTAGGGAGCTTCTTTGGATTGATAGTGGCACTAGCTACCTTTAGATATGTGAATGTTTTGAACTGAATGTAATAAGCCCCAAAATCTATTATATATGCTACTACATCATCAGATAATCTTTTTTCATAGTCTCCATCTATGAATCAAATGGTAGCAAAAATGAACGCATCATTCATGATTTTGTATTCTTTGCTCTGTCCCGAGAGCTTCTTCTTCACTAATTGAGTGTAAAAAATATAAGGCCAAGCATTGGGATCATGCATGCTATCCCTTTTGTATAATCTTGGATAGTTTTTTGCCCTAGTAGCTAGAAGATACACCAAATATGATGTCATATAAAAATTCTTCTTTTCCTTGACTAACTCCAATTGTTCACATAAGTTTCCTTGTTATCTTCCCTAAAGGAATCTTCTCAATGAGGTAAGAGGATTGAATGATATCTATAGCCTCTTTTAGGTGTTCCCTATACCACCTTAATGTTGCCTCACAAGTGAATCTGATGAACTGATCCACTCTAGGGAGATGAAATAACCTTTCAATATTGTTAGGTTGGAGGTCAAGGACAACTTCTCTAGTCATGCTCTTCACTACACTTTCCTCAAGAAGAAAGTGTTGTGCAAGTGTCATGATTAGCTCTGAGGATTGTACTAATGTTGGGTGTAAAGATGCATTCACCAATCCTAATCAGATTAATACTAAAACCAAAGCTAACCTCTCTATGGGTTTGTTGCAAATACTTAAGAACTCTTCCAGGTTAGTGTGTCCTAAGTCTGTATCCTTGATCCTTGCATAATCATCCTAAAATCTTGACTTTTATGATGCACCTTGGAACTTGAGTACAATATGCTTAGGTGTCATTTTCTCACTGAGTGAAGATGCCATTGTATCTGCATGATAGAACAAAGATGTCCATTAGTTCAAAATCCATAATGAAAAGGTAATGATAACACTTAGTCTCAAAATTAAATGTGTAAAAAGATCCTATTATCCTCCTTTTTCTCAAACAATTATATATATATATGGTGCATAACTGCGCACTCGATCAAGTGCATAGCTATGCACATGATCAGGTGCACATTTGCACACCACATTAGGTGTGCAAGGGTGCACCCTTTATTGTTTTGTATTTTGCAATACCTAATTTTATACAAAAATGTCATCCGTGAGGGGTGTAGAGTAGTGCACCAAACTGGGTGTGCTACTACATACCCCTTAATTTTTTGCAAAAGTTGAGATTTTTCTTCTTTGCTCATTGGGTTGTGCATCTGCACACCAAGTTGGGTATGCAAGTGTGCACCCCCCTTTTGGTATTTCATGTTTTTCTTTTTAAGTCTGATGATTTTGATAGAGATTGGTGGTGCACACTAGTGCACCAAATCAAGTGCACTAGTGCACAACAACCTTCCCTTTTGGTTTGTGTATGTACAATGTGGAGTAAGGTGGAAGGAGGTAAAGGGTGCACCTAACTTGGAGAAAACCTGCGAGGTCTACGAAGCAAGGGGAATTATGTGTGTGAGAGTTGCAACTCTTGCAAAGTGGAGGATAGAATAAACAAGGTAACTAGGGTATGAACCTACCCTCCCCTTTTGTAGACCATGACACACACACTGGGTAGTTGCGCTACTATGCAGCTATGTAGTATATGGTATGCGAAAACCTTCCCATCATTTGGGCGCATCAGTGCACTAGGTTAGGTGTGCTTTCACACCCTATAAATTTTGCACTTCGACACATCTTTTTGCTAAGAATTCTAATTTTTTTAGCATTTGGGTTTCCTCATCAAGATTTGGAACTTGAATTAGGGGTTAGGTA
Source organism: Cupressus sempervirens (assembly GCA_028749045.1). Taxonomy (NCBI): domain Eukaryota; kingdom Viridiplantae; phylum Streptophyta; class Pinopsida; order Cupressales; family Cupressaceae; genus Cupressus; species Cupressus sempervirens. The sequence goes on along the minus strand of CM053789.1, from coordinate 508,128,194 downwards.
GGACCTCAAAATGGTTCAAATCCTAAAATAAGAATCCAAAAGCACAAAATAAAGTAGGGGTCCCCATTTCAATTAGGAAATGGGGCATGTATTGTGGAACCACAACAATAGCCTCAAAAAAAGGAAGAAATGACAAAGGAATTTCTCCATTAGCAAACATTTTTTCAACATGTTCCAATTACCAACTAAAACCCAAACATTCCAAGAAAATTTAAAATGACTTCATATTCCAAACGTTAGGATCCAAAACCTTTAAGCTCATTATGTGATTCATGTATTAATTTCTTTTGACATGTTAGGATGCAACCTATCAAAGTTTTCTAACAATAGGGAAATAATCTTCCACCCTTCCTAGCTCATTCATTAAGAATCTTCACAAAGGTTATTTATCAATCGCTTGCTTGTCCAGATGAGAGAATCAGTTCAAGGACTCTTACTGGGTTGTCAATTTCTTTTAATTTTTTGGCAACTTTTGAATAATAGCTCCATGTAGTTCATAGTGTCACTATTTGATGAAGCAATGTTTTAGTACAAGATACTTCATTTTAAAAATGTATCTTTTACAATTTTAGATCTTTTAGAATCCTTCAACCTTAACACCATTCTTTTCTTTTATTCTCTTTTTCTCTTTTTTTAAATTTTTTATATTTTCTTTTCTACATTTTCTTCTATATCCTGACTACACTTAGACTATGTAGCCAGAACATTGGTGTCATTTCTTGGATTTGATCTTTTGTAAACATCCCTTGCATTCCTCTTGTAGAACTTTTAGAAACTCTCATGCCAAACAATGATCTTAGCAATCCTTTAAGAAGACCCCTCCTATTTGAACCAATTGGGGTTTGGATCATCCCTTGCCATCTTTGACCTTGATTTTCTAACACTTAAGACAATCATTTTTTAGGTTTTCAAAATTTTGAGAGCTTTTTGGTTTAGAATCATGAATTTAAGATTGAAAGTCTCCCTACTTCTACAAGCAACATCTATTCCTTAGTTGATATAAGACACACGATTGTTCGAATATTTTGAAAAAGAATTAGCTCTTCCTAAAATTGAAACCAAAGAGTAGTTAGTAAAATATCTTGAGATAAAATCTCAAGTGCACCTTACCCCCTAGGAATGAGATCACTTTGGAAACAAACACATCACTGAAAGAAAACTCACAATTGGAAACAAACACACTTGTAGAAAATAAACACAGTTGCAAAAATAAAATCTAATTGTAGAAATAAAATATAACTTAATTATTATTATTTTTTTTTAAATCTTTGGTTTTTTAGGCCTCAAAATAATATTTAAGAAATTTCTCATTTACTGGCAAGGGAAGAAATTCCCCCTGTAAGGAACTGAGCCTAAAAGTGTTTTCTCTAAGAATTTCTACGATTTGATAAGGACCAGTCCACAAGCATTGAAACTTGGTATGACTATCCAATTTTTATTTCTCCTTATCCCAAAGTAGAACAAGGTCAAAAATCATGAAGGATTTTATCATGGCTCTCTTATCAAACCATCTCTTCATGATAGCTTGATGTTTAGCCATGTGCTCCAATGCAACTGTCCATTTCTCATCCATCTCTAGAAGATTCATCAATTTGATTTGTACTTTGCTAGCATCTTCAGCATATCTACTCATGAATTTCAAAATAGAAATCCTAAGGTTGAGTGGGAATATTGGTTCTTGTCCATAGACAAGTAGATATGGAGAAGTCCCCAAAGCATTCTTGACCATTATTCAATCTATCCACAAAGCATATTTGAGTTGTGTATGCTGATCTTTAGGATTATCCTTCAATAACCATCTTATTACTATGATCAAGTTCTTGTTAGTAGATTTTGCTACCCCATTTCCTTGTGGGTAATAATTCAAAGAGAACTTGATAATAAGCCCATTCTCAAATGCCCACTGAGTCAAGAATAGTGATGCAAAAGTTGATCCATTATCGCACACTAGAGTGAATGGCATCCCAAATCTAGTAACAATGTGTTCCTCCAAGAAATCCATCACCATCTTGGTAGTGCAATTTCTAAAAATTTTTATTTGTAATGCCCCGCCAAGGGATCCAAAGAATTAACCTAGAATTTTGCTAAGTTTGGTAGCATTTTTTTTTTAACACGAAAGTAATATCATTCACAACTGATACAAGAATAACGGAAGCAATAGCAATAACCATCTAAAAGTGAACATAAACATAACATATTACATTCTTCAAGGATCCCTTAATGTTGAATTACATCTAAATCAACTAATATTATTGAATCTATCTAATACAACAACCACATGACATAATAATGATAAGTCCAATGTCTATACATTACATTTCTAAATGCTCAATCATCCACTGTACATGTCACAGGGTATGAAAATCTTAAAAGAATATACATATGTAAAATAAGGTACATCATCCTAATCTAATCCATGATAAATCAAAGTAAAGATAATCATATGATACACATGATACATCATTATAGAAGATATATACATCCATCATAAAGATCAAACATAATAAACTAAGTGCATGGTTCCTCCCAACCATAAATAGCATCATTAGACCATCGTGGGTCCTAGCCATCCCTCCATGCATAACATTCCAAATGACCAAGGAAATCATCAGTGTTAACATAGTAGGGATGTCTCTCCTAACATATACTATATCATATGCAGAAAGTAATCTAACATGCAAATATAAGCATAAGATAAAATCATGTAACATATGCTAATCATCAATGAAAGGATACATATCCACCATCATGAAGGATGCATCAACCATGATGTCTCAATGGATCTCAAATGATAAGAGTGGAAAAACACTACCACCGACCCCATGGTACCTAAGTGGTCCACTCCCACCATGCTGAGGAGATAATCTCCAGTCCCAAAAAAGTTATCAAAATCACATAGTATAAATACTCTCTAAGTCTAGGAATCCTAAAAGTATACTAACTCAAAGGTTCCAACAAAACTGACATCTAATTCCCAGAGGCACACAAAGACATATAGGAACCTACTATGCAAGCGGGAAAGTGTCATCGCATATATCATGTAGAAGTTACCCTGGTAGTTAGCTAAACTCCATGGGTCCCTACTAATCCTCATGCGGCCACTAGTATCCTCTCAAACTGACAAGGCATACTATGGAATGCAAGGTCACAACCATGTGTTCTCTCTACTCCCATCCTAGTCTGTACAAGCACTCGAGGCATGGGCGAGAACAAAACAATTATCTTTTTTAGTTCATTAAGTTAGTATTAGATGTGAATATTTTCACTTATTAAACAACTTACAATGAGTTACCCTGGTAGCCTCTTAGGGCCCCAACCCCCATTGCAAGCCACTTCCCAACACTACAAGTAGATATCCTACACTAAGCTCATGGAATCATAAATCACCCCAGTCCTATGCAAGCGACTGGAAAGAAAGGTCAAAAGATAATTTATAATAAGAACATCAATATCCACAATAATAGCATCAAACATCCATGAGCAACTAAAAAGCATCCATAGAAAATCATGACCACAACAGCTCTCTATTGGCAACTAAAGCATCATTGATAATCAAAAGTAACCATTGGTTCTCAATAACCAAAATATATTTCAAATCATACTGATCGAAGACTTCAAAATGGTTGAGTCAAAACATGTCACAACATGACATCATAAATCAACATTTCAGTCCCATCATGGCGACTGCAAAATAACCAAGGATAACTGATCGATGACTCAAAAATGATTAGGTCAAGTGTCTCATATATAAGAATAACATTCAATAAATACAAGCATTTAATAGGGCATTCAATCACATAACCATGGTTGGGTTTATAAAGATCGGAAATAAAACATCATCATGACATCACAATCACAACTCCTAAGCCTCTGGTAGACATCCTATAACTGGTCAACACTAGTCAACCCAAAATGCAAAATAGAAGCATAAAGAAATACACAATGCAAGCACATGTTTTGTTTTTGCTAAAATTACATACTTGATTTAAATATGGAGGTTTCAATTTTCGTTTCAAGTTTTAGATAATGAATGGAGAATCACTTGTACGTTTTTCCCATCCCATGTATTTGTTAAAAAGTTTCTCTCCCAAAACCAATAGATTCAATTTTCTAATTATATTGTTTATGTAAACGTTGTCTAAGTTGACTCCTATCGAGTTACAGTAATTGTATAATTCAAGTCTTCAGTTTATAACACATTCTAATGATTAACCTTAATTAAAATAAGTTTAATAAAGTAAACTTATTAATATCTTTCTTTTTTATATAATAATTGACAACTATCATTGGTATTTTAAAACCTTTATGTTTTAAAAGAATGACCCATTAATTGAATCTATTAAATATAATAATTATTCATAATTAATAAAATATATGTATACATATATACTTATATACATATATACATATATTATATATATATATATATATATATATATATATATATATATATTAACAATAACAATGTTTTAATGAAAAATGAATTACAAAAATTGAATTACAAATTGCATCCAAACAATGCCATAGCCGTTACCATATATAATATCCGCCATCAATTAAATGGTGTCGTGCGAGCCTGCTGTCGTAGAGCCTACGGCAGCAGTGCCGCCGACCACTGCCTTAGGTACAGAGGTGGGGGTACAGGCTTGACCCTCCCTGCCCACATATAATATGCGAATCATTTTTTCTTTATAAAAATTTATAATGTTTTATAAGAAAACTAAATAACATGTACATATATATATATATATTTGCAGATTTGAATTAGCATATTCATATAAACACAATTTCCTAAAGGTTTTCAATTTAATGAAATCCATAAAAATATTTGTTCTCCAAATTTACTCAATAAATTTTCTAATGGATTTAAAACCCTAGCCCCATGTTCTCTTTAGATCTATGCATATAAAGTTTTCTCAAATAATTTTTAACTACCCATATTGAGAATACATACAATTAAAATAGGAGAAACCCTTAGAAAACATATGGAAGACACGAAGAAGACAGGAAGTGCAAGATATGGAAGTAGCATAAGAAAAATCACAAGAGTCTACCCATATTCTAATGCTAATTCACTTTTCCTCAAAAAACCCGTAGAGCAAGCTCCTCCCTTCTCCAAAGTTCCCAAGTCCTTGAATGCTCCAAAACGCTCTTCCATGCTCTGTCTAAGCTTCTAGGAATGCTTGAATATAAAGGCCTCTTAGGAAGCACCTAGAATATCTCTAGAAATAACTAGAAGGTGTAGACAACTAAGCATGAGTCTATTCCAACCTTCTAGATGAGTCATAAGGTTGTAGACACCATGTGCTTAATTGGTGCACTAACCCCCGTGTTGTTGACATATGAGAAATAAAAAGGTGCATTTACTCCTGGGCAAGCTTATAACTTTTGTTTAATTTTTTTATAACTTTCATTTTAATTTTTATAACTTTTATTATTATTATTTATTTATTACTTTATTACTATTTTATAATTATTATTAATTTTTGATTTTTAATTTTCTTTTATTTAATTCATTTTCTCAATTAATTCTCATTTAATTAATTATAATCGAAATATCAAAGATCATGATATTATATCAATTTTCTCCAAATAATTAATTTATTAATTAAATCTATTTATTTAAGACTTAATTAATAGAAAATTCACCATAGACCACTGAGATTAAAAAAACATGAAAACCCATCATAGAACAACACATACAAAATCAAAAATGCCATACAATAAGAGCAAACATGCACACCATACACATGCAAGTGTAGGGTAAGTATCCATAATAAAACACATGAGATAATAAACCATCTAATGAATCATCATCAATAACTGAAAGCAATGTAATGATCATCATGCATGCATGAAATGTAAAGTCTAAATGATCTTATCATAGATCAACTAAATCCATAACATAATATCTGATAGTCTCCAAACAATACCACTAATCCATCAACATAAAACTAGTCTAGCATAGTCTAATAATAATAGCAACAATGTGTCCAAAAAAATGTGAACGAGGGTAGGCACTACACCCACCCCCCCTTGGATTAGGCTTACTCCTAGAAGCCTACACACAAGTAGGGATATAAATCCTATAATCTAGCTGCATCCTCCCATGTAGCTGAAGAATTATTAGTAGGGTCCCATTGGACCCTTACCTGCTCGATGGTTCGACCCCTGAGGGTCAACTCTTGCTGGTCCAGAATATGAACTGACTCCAAAGCCAGCTGTCCGTCCTCTACCTGCAACACATTCCAATCAAGAACATGTAAAATATCAGGAATATAATCCCTAAGCACTAAAACATGGAAAACATCATGAATGCGAGCTAGGCAAGGCGGTAGAGCAAGGCGGTAAGCAACTGGGCCAATCCTCTCTAGAATCTTGAATGGTCCCACAAAGCGAGGTGCTAGCTTAGAACCCTTTCCATATCAGATTGAACTCTTTCATGGATGCACTCTCAAGAAAACCTTATCTCCCATAGGAAACTGCTTATCTGTCTTATGTGCATCAGCATACTTCTTCTGCCTTTCCTGTGCCATAGACAAGTGCTCTCAGATATGCACTACCTGTTGCTCCATATCATGAAGCATCTGAGGACCCAACAAGATATGATCCTCAAGACTATCCCAACTCAAAGGTGTACGACAAGGATGTCCATATAATGCATGAAATGGTGCCATGCCAATAGAACTATGATACCCATTGTTGTAAGCAAACTCCACTAGGTAGAGATAGTCCTCCCAATGTGTCTACCTATCCATCACATACATTTGTAACATATCTTTCAAAACCTGATTCACCCTCTCTGTCTGACCATCTATCTCTGGATGATATGTTGAACTGAAATTTAATTGCACTCCAAACTGATGCTACAGTGATGTCCAAAATATGGATGTGAATACTGGATCCCTGTCAGAAATGATCTTCCTAGGAATACCATGTAATCTCACAATGTCACGCATGAAGAGATTAGCTACAAAAGCTACTATGTAGGATGACCTCATTGGTGAAAAATGTGCCACCTTAGTCAACTGATCAACAGTGACCATGATAGCATCATGTCGATGAACAGTCATAGGTAATCCTACTATGAAGTCTATAGAGATGATGCCCCACTTCCATGAAGGAATGAGATTTGGCTGCAAAAGTCTAGCCGAGTGCCGGTGTTCTGCCTTAACTCTCTGACACTCAAGACACCTAGCTACATAATCAGCAATGTCTCACTTCATCCCAGACCAAAAGAACAAACATCTCAAATTAGCATGGATTTTCTCGACACCTAAATGTGCCGAGTTAGGTGTACGATGGGCCTCTGCTAAAATCAAGGTACGAAGCTCATCTAGTAATGGCACATAAACCCTCCCCAAATGTCTCAAAAGACCATCTAACTCTCAAACGTAGCCTACAAACCTACCTTCCAAAGGTCTTCTTGAATCTATCTCTCTACACACTTCCTAATACCAAGAATCTGTAGGAAGTTCTTGAAGAATTCAACTCCTCAAATCCACACTAAGAGTCATAGATGATATCACATGTCTCCTGTAACTCAAAGCATCTGCCACAACATTCTCCTTTCCCTAGACATACTTCACCTCAAAATCATATTTGCATAGGAATTCCATCCATTGTCTCTGGCAAGCATTTAAATTAGGCTGAGTGAAAATGTACTAAAGACTGTGATGATCACTGTGTAGCTCAAATCTGTGTCCCAACAAGAAATGTCTCCACCTTGTCAAAGCATGAACTACAACTGCTAACTCAAGATCATGTGTAGGATAATTTAGCTCATGATCCTTGAGCTTGTGTGATTCTTATGCAATCACCCATCCATTCTATATCAAAATTGCCCCAATCCCTTCAAGAGAAGCATCTGTACACACCATGAAATCTCCTTCTGGATTAGGTACGGCTAAGATTGGTGCACTAGTCAAAAGCTCCTTAAGCTTCTGAAATGATTCCTCACATTTCTCTATCCACACAAACTTCTTTCCTTTCGTCTGAAGGGAAGTCATAGGATGTGCTATCCTAGAGAAATTTTGGACAAATCTACGATAATAACCACCAAGGCCCATGAAACTATGAATCTCTGACACATTGGTCAGTATACGCCAATCTCTTATCGAATAAATCTTTGCAAGATCCACTGAAATACCATCACCTAAAATGATATGCCCTAAATGTTGAAACTTTGATTTGAAGAATTCACACTTACCTGCATTGGCATAAAGCTGATTGTCTCTTAAACACTGCAATACCAACCGCAGGTGTTCCTCATGCTCCTTCTGTGTCTTAGAATATATCAAGATATCATCAAGAAACACAAGTGCAAACCTGTCAAGAAAAGATCAAAACACTCCATTCATCAAACTCATGAAACCCGATGGCGCATTTGTCAACCCAAAAGGTACCACTGTGAACTCATAATGCCCTTAGTGAGTTTGAAAAGTGGTCTTGTGAATATCAGCTTCCTTAATGTGAAGTTGGTGGTATCCTAACTTAAGGTCAATCTTAGAGAATACTGTAGCTCCCTTGATCTGATCAAATAAGTCATCAATCCTAGGTAGAGGATACCTTTTCTTAATAGTCACCTTATTCAACTGTCTGTAGTCAATACAAAGGTGCAAAGAGTCATCTTTCTTCTTCACAAAGAGCACTGGAGCTCCCCATGGTGATACACTAGGTTGAATGCTCCCTTTGGCCAAAAGTTCCTCTAGCTGAAGATATAAATTACCCAATTCCTATGTAGTCATACAATAAGGAGCTTTAGAGATAGGCTCCGCTCCAGGAATTAGACCAATACTAAAATTGATGTCCCTCTTTGGAGGCATGCCTGGAATCTCACTTGGAAAGACATTTGCATACTCTGATAAAATTGGGTGATCTAAAGTCTTCCTCACGGGATCTTCATCATCAAGATCATTTACCATAACAGCAAATATCTGACATCCCTTACGAAAACTCTACTTCAATTTCATAGCAGAAATCATCTGCAGAGATATAGGCCTTGGTATCCCAACTATCTCCACACCATTCCCTTGGTCATTTTGGCACATTATAATCTTCTTCCTACAATCTACACTGGCTCTATGAGATCCAAGCTAGTCCATACTCAAAACCACATCATAAGAACCAATGGGTATGACTTGAAGGTCAACTATAGTAACAAAACCTCCTAAACTAAGCCCACACTTATGAACTATAGAATCTTTGGAGACCTTAATACTTGAGGCTAGTTCCACTTGCCAACCATAATCTTGCTTCATTGCATCCAACTTACACTTACAAACTATAGATGGTGAAATAAATGAATCTATAGCTCTTGAGTCAAACAATACTGAAAGAGATATACCTCAAATAGCACCTATGGTCTCAACCACTGTTCCCTGATGATCTGCCTGACGGTGATCTATTGCTGCAAATACTCTATGAGCTCTACCCGCATCACCAACTGTTGGCTCTGAAACTATAGGCCTAGGTCCTAAAAACTAAGGTGCTCATTGTGGACACTGAGCTGCATAATGTCCAATCTATCCACCTAAAAAAAATTTTGTATTTTTGCCAGATCCTTTCCCCATACATGGTGCATTTGATTGCTGACGGCTATTCCTGCTAAAAAAAGACTAATTGCTTTGAGCCGGCTGATTGGATTGATTTTGTTTATTGTGTTGTGTATTGTGGTAGTTCTTGGAGTTAGAACCTTTGCCCCCACCTTGAGCCTGAGAATTCAATCCCTTCTGCTACTGTGTAAGCTAAGACTACTACTAATACTGTTTCCCCTTAGAAAAAGAAGGCTTCTTGTTACCACTTGAATTGTAGTTGCCTTTAGACCCTGATGCTCCTGGTGCTCCTACAAAGCCTCCTTGACCAAGGTTGACACTTTGCTCAACAAGGATAGCTCGACGTACCGCATTCGTGAGGGTTTTTGGTGCAAATACCTTGACACCCCCAATTATACGGTTATTCAAACCGCTAATAAAGTGCTGTGTCAACTGAGCTGAATTTTCATTGAATTTTGAAAAAGAAATGAGCTCATAAAACTTACGCTCATACTTGGTCACTAACATAGTGTACTGCTTGAGATTATGAAACTCATTTTCCCTTTGCTGCTTCCATTCCTCTGGTAGGAATCGTTCGTGGAAACTTTCTAAGAATAGTTCCCAAGTGACATTGCTCATATTGATTCCTAGCTTCTTCTCCTCAATTGTCCACCAAGTGGCCCCAAAATTCTCCAAATTGGTGATCGCAAATCTTGCCTTAACATTGCTATCAAAATCTTGCATGGCAAAAATCTTGTCGAGGGAAATAAGCCACTGTTCAGCCACATAACCAGAACCTTTCCCATTGAAAGGCTTGACCTTGGATCTCGAAAGAGCCTTCATTTGAGTGGACACAATGGACCTCTGACGATCCTTCTAAGGGCTCTTAGACCTAGGTCTATGCTCTTGTTCTATTTGATGTGCTTTGGGCTGATCTTGAATAGGAGGTAGACGTTCAAGAATAGTCTACATCATCTATCTCAAATCAACCTCTTCAGACTCAACTTGGTCCTCTCTATGACTCTCTTCTCGCTACTTACTAGTGTGCTCTCCTCTGCTCTCTTCATGAGCAAATTCCCCATGGGCAGACTCATGGACACTGATAGCTCTACCACGACCATGACCTCTACCACGGCCTCTACCACTGCCTCTAACAGAAGACCGAGTCCCAGATACCATCCTACAATAGTACAAAGTACTATTACAATTAAAAGACACATGTTGCAATAGACTAAGTTCAACCCTATGATTAGGTTTAAGTAAAATTTTCAGTTTGAAGCTAAGTGTTGAACTATGAAAAAATATGCAAGTAGCAGTTCAAGTTCTATTTTTGTTCACCTAGTTTTTCAAGTTTGAAAAGATGCACTTAATAGTTCAAAGTTCTAATTGTTCCAAAATACCCAGAGCTCCCAATGTAGAAACTAGGCTCTGATACCAAATGCAATGCCCTGCGAAGGTATCCAAAGAATTAACCTAGAATTTTGCTAAGTTTGGTAGCATTTTTTTTTATTAAACATGAAAGTAATATCATTCACAACTAATACAAGAATAACAGAAGCAATAGCAATTACCATCTAAAAGTGAACATAAACATAACAGATTACATTCTTTAAGGATCCCTTAACATTGAATTACATCTAAATCAACTAACATTATTGAATCCTTCTAATACAACAACCACATGACATAATAATGATAAGTCCAATGTTTATACATTACATTTCTAAATGCTTAACCATCCACTATACATGTCACAGGGTATGAAAAGCTTAAAAGAATATACATATGTGAAATAAGGTACATCATCCTAATCTAGTCCATGATACATCAAATAAAAGATAATCATATGATAAACATGATACATCATCATAAAAGATATATACATCCATCATAAAGATCAAACATAATAAACTAAGTACACAGTTCCTCCCAACCATAAATAGCATCATTAGACCATCATGGGTCCTACCCATCCCTCTGTGCATAACATTCCAAATCACCGAGGAGATCATCGGTGTTAACATAGTAAGAATGTCACTCCTAACATATACTATATCATATGCAGAAAGTAATCTAACATGAAAATATAAGCATAAGATAACATCATCTAACATATGCTAATCATCAGTTAAAGGATACATATCCACCATCATCAAGGACGGATCAGCCACGATGTCTCAATGGATCTCAAATGATAAGAGTGGAAAAACACTACCACCTGACTGCGTGGTACCTAAGTGGTCCACTCCAACTATGTTGAGGAGATAATTTCAAGTCCCAAACAGGTTATCAAAATCACATAGTATAAATACTCTCTAAGTCCAGGAATCCTAGAAGTATAATAACTCAAAGGTTGCAAAAAAACTGACATCTGATTCCCAGAGGCACACAAAGACATGTAGGAACCTACTATGCAAGCGAGAAAGTGTCATCACATATATCATGTAGAAGTTACCTTGGCAATTAGCTAAACTCCACTGGTCCCTACTGATCCTCATGCGGCCACTAGTATCCTCTCATACTGACAAGGCATACTATGGAATGCAAGGTCGCAACTATATATGATCAATGTTAGTATGCTAATAGAAACCAAATTTAAATAAAACTTCTACAAACCAAAAAAAATTCATAAACTTCAAGATAGACTAAGATGAGCTCTCAATTGAGAATATGAGCCATTAATGGGCTCTCTCAATGAGAAGCTCTCTTGTTGAGTAGCTTTGTCTAAATAGATAGGATGTATGCTCAAGCTTTATGCTTCAAAAAGGGCTTCAAATGGAGTTGGAATTTGGGTGTGAGTGTATGGTTTTGATGTAAAATGGCTTCTCAAAATGGCATTATGACTTTACTTCATGGATTGTGTTATTTTGCAAAGGGGAAGGATCCAATTTATAGGCAAGAGGCTTGAGGAATTGAGGGCTAAGATGCAAGGATGGGAAAAAACTCATGGAGGGCTTAGATTGCATGAGAGGAGAGCACATGGATTGTGCTTCCTTACAACCAATCAGGGAGTGACACATGTCACAGGGTGAGAGGATGGAGGAAAGGGCAAGGATGAGTCAACAAAGGAGGCTCAAGAGATAAAATCTTCATAAAGACCCTTCATAAGTGCTTTGTAAGAACATTTATTACTTTGTGGGCTTTATAAAGTTTTGTGGTTGAAAATATTTGTGAGAGATACAATGAAATTCTAATTTGAGGGTTTAGGGGGGTTTTAAGCTTGCTTAGGGTTGAAAAAATGATTAGAGGAAGGGTTAGAGATGGCTTAGGACTAGGCAAGTAGATGGGAAGTGGATTGCAATTAATGAGGGTGGGTGAAGGAGGAGATATTTGTTAACTTTGGCTTGAGTTAGCAAGTCTTAACCCATGTTTAGGGAATGTGACAAGGTTAGGAGGGGATTAGGATTAGGGTTAAAGACATCTTCTAGAAGAGTCTAGGCTTTGGATGAGGATGAAGACTTTCTAGAAGAGTCTAGAACTTCCTAGGATAAGATTTTATGAAATAAATAAAGTTTTATTTATTTCAAGGGTTTTGGTTGAGGAGATATTTATTAAAATATTTTTAATAAACATGAGGATTAATATTTAATCTTGATTAAATATTTTGAATTGGGATTAGGGGTAGGAAATGATGGGATTAGCCTTTAATCGAAATTAAAGAAGGATTAGAAGATTTTGGAAGAGGTTATTGGTCTCAAGAAGATTGGCCAAGTTTTGGGCAAAAAATAAATTTTACTTCCTTAAAGAAAAAAAGGCCAAGATCTCCCACAAGAAGAAGAAGAAGAAGTAGATGGAATAAGAAGAATATAGACAAGAAGAGGAAGAAGAATTTCAAGTTCTTTGTCCACCTATAAGCTTGAAAAATCTGCAAACACTATGAGATAGATTGTGAGTTCCTTTGTCTTCTTCATGCTCATGTGGACCTACAAAACCAATTTATACAATCCTACCAATCACAAAAACAAGTAAAATAAGCCAAAATCATCAAATGACATACAAAACTTGACTAAAAAAGCTAATGAAGATGACCCATGCGGAGTCCCACCGGGCGTGCCAAAATGTATATGAGCAATGTTAGTATGCTAATAGAAACCAAATTTAAATAAAGCTTCTACAAACTAAAAAAAATTCATAAACTTCAAGATAGACTAAGATGAGCTCTCAATTGAGAATATGAGCCATTAATGGGCTCTCTCAATGAGAAGCTCTCTTGTTGAGTAGCTTTGTCTAAATAGATAGGATGTATGCTCAAGCTTTATGCTTCAAAAAGGGCTACAAATGGAGTTGGAATTTGGGTGTGAGTGTATGGTTTTGATGTAAAATGGCTTCTCAAAATGGCATTATGACTTTACTTCATGGATTGTGTTATTTTGCAAAGGGGAAGGATCCAATTTATAGGCAAGAGGCTTGAGGAATTGAGGGCTAAGATGCAAGGATGGGTAAAAACTCATGGAGGGCTTAGATTGCATGAGAGGAGAGCACATGGATTGTGCTTCCTTACAATCAATCAGGGAGTGACACATGTCACAGGGTGAGAGGATGGAGGAAAGGGCAAGGACGAGTCAACAAAGGAGGCTCAAGAGATAAAATCTTCATAAAGACCCTTCATAAGTGCTTTGTAAGAACATTTATTACTTTGTGGGATTTATAAAGTTTTGTGGTTGAAGATATTTGTGAGAGATACCATGAAATTTGAATTTGAGAGTTTAGGGAGGTTTTAAGCTTGCTTAGGGTTGAAAAAATGATTAGAGGAAGGGTTAGAGATGGCTTAGGACTAGGCAAGTGGATGGCAAGTGGATTGCAATTAATGAGGGTGGGTGAAGGAGGAGATATTTGTTAACTTTGGCTTGAGTTAGCAAGTCTTAACCCATGTTTAGGAAATGTGACAAGGTTAGGAGAGGATTAGGATTAGGGTTAAAGACATCTTCTAGAAGAGTCTAGGCTTTGGATGAGGATGAAGACTTTCTAGAAGAGTCTAGAACTTCCTAGGATAAGATTTAATGAAATAAATAAAGTTTTATTTATTTCAAGGGTTTGGGTTGAGGAGATATTTATTAAACTATTTTTAATAAACATGAGGATTAATATTTAATCTTGATTAAATATTTTGAGTTGGGATTAGGGGTAGGAAATGATGGGATTAGCCTTTAATCGAAATTAAAGAAGGATTAGAAGATTTTGGAAGAGGTTATTGGTCTCAAGAAGATTGGCCAAGTTTTGGGCAAAAAATAAATTTTTTATTTATTTTAGGATTTTTGGTAAATTTATTAATTAACTAATTAATAAATAAGGAAATAATGTTTAAATAAGATTTAAACATTTTTGGGAGGGATTCCTTAATTAAATATTTTTAATTAAGATAAAGGGATTTAATGGCATAAAAATTAATTAATTAATTAATTAATTAATGATGATGTCATCAGGGATTTTTTCAAAAAATAAAAATACTTTATTTTCTAAAGGATTTTTGGTCAATTTATTAATTAAATAATTAATAAATAAGGAAATAATGTTTAAATAAGATTTAAACATTTTTGGGAGGGATTCCTTAATTAAATATTTTTAATTAAGATAAAGGGATTTAATGGCATAAAAATTAATTAATTAATTAATTAATAAATGATGATGTCATTAGGGATTTTTTCAAAAAATAAAAATACTTTATTTTCTAAAGGATTTTTAGGTGTCTACAGCAACCATGCGTTCTCTCTACTCCCATCCTAGTTTGTACAAGCACTCAAGGCATGGGCGAGAACAAAACAATTATCTTTTTAGTTTCATTTAGTTAGTATTAGGTGTGAATGTTTTCACTTATTAAACAACTTACAATGAATTACCCTGGCAGCCTCTTAGGGCCCCGAGCTCCATTGCAAGCCACTTCCCAACACTACAAGCAAATATCCTACCCTAAGCTCATGGAATCATAAATCACCCCAATCCTATACAAGCAATTGGAAAGAAAATTAAAAAGATAATTTATAATAAGAACATCAATATCCACAATAATAGCATCAAACCTCCATGAGCAACTGAAAAACTTCCATAGAAAATCATGACCATAATAGCTCTCTATTGGCAACTGAAGCATCATTGATAATCAAAAGTAACCTTTGGTTCTTAATAACCAAAATATATTTCAAATCATACTGATCGAAGACTTCAAAATGGTTGAGTCAAAACATGTCACAACATGATATCATAAATCAACATTTTCGTCCCATCATGGCGAGTGGAAAATAACCAAGGATAACTAATCAATGACTCAAAAATGATTAGGTCAAGTGTCTCATATATAAGAATAACATTCAATAAATACAAGTATTTCATAGAGCATTCCATCACATAACCATGGTTGGGTTTATAAAGATCGGAAATAAAACATCATCATGACATCACAATCATAACTCTCGAGCCTCTGGTAGATGTCCTATAATTGGTCAACACTAGTCAACCCTTAACCCAAAACAAAAGAATAAAGACAATGCAAGCACATGTTTTTTTTTTGCTAAAATTACATTCTTGATTTAAATGTGGAGGTTTCAGTTTTCATTTCAAATTTTAGATAATGAATGGAGAATCACTTTTATGTTTTTCCTATCCCATGTATTTGTTAAAAAGTTTCTCTCCCAAAACCATTAGATTCAATTTTCTAATTATATTGTTTATGTAAACATTGTCCAAGTTGACTCCTATCGAGTTCCAGTAATTGCATAATTCAAGTCTTCAATTTATATCATATTCTAATGATTAACCTTAATTAAACTAAGTTTCATTAAGTTGACTTATTAATATATTTCTTTTTTAAATAATAATTGACAACTATCATTGGTATTTTAAAACCTTTATCTTTTAAAAGAATGACCCATTAATTCAATCTCTTAAATATAATAATTATTCATAACTAATAAAATATATGTATACATATATACTTATATACATACATATACATATATATATGTATGTATATATATATATACATATACATATATATATATATATATATGTATATATATATACATACATATATATATATATATATATATGTATGTATATATATATACAAATATATATGTATATGTATATATATATATACATATATATATATATATATATGTATATGTATATATATATATATATATACATATATATATAAATAATATACATATATATATATATATATATACATATACATATATATATATAACAATGTTTTAATGAAAAATGAATTACAAAAATTGAATTGCAAATTGCATCCAAATGACGCCATAGCCGTTACCATATATAATATCCACCATCAATTAAATGGTGTCATGTGGGCCTACTGTCACAGGCCTGTGATAGTGGTTGCAGAGCCTGCGGCCATCCACTACCGTAGGTATAGAGGTGGGAGTACGTGCTCGGCCCTCCTTGCCTACATATAATATGCAAATCATTTTTTCTTTATAAAAACTTATAACGTTTTATAAAAAATGTAAATCGTGATACAATTAACATTCGGTTCTCCAATAAAATATATATGTATATATGTGTGTGTATATCTATATATATATAACATGTACATTTATATATATATATATATTTGTTCTCCAAATTTACTCAATAAATTTTCTAATGGATTTAAAACCCTAGCCCCGTGTTCTCTTTAGATCTATGCATATAAAGTTTTTTCAAATAATTTTTAACTACCCATATTGAGAATACATACAATTAAAATAGGAGAAACCCTCAGAAAACATATGGAAGACACGAAGAAGACAAGAAGTGCAAGATGCGGAAGTAGCATAAGCAAAATCACAAGAGTCTACCTGGATTCTGATGCTAATTCACTTTTTCTCAGAAAATCCCCAGAGCATGCTCCTCCCTTCTCCAAAGTTCCCGAGTCCTCGAATGCTCCAAAATGCTCTTCCACGCTCTGTCTAAGCTTCTAGGAATGCTTGAAGATAAAGGCCTCTCAAGAAGCACCTAGAATGTCTCTAGAAACAACTAGAAGGTGTAGACAACTAAGCATGAGTCTATTCCAACCTTCTAGATGAGTCATAAGGTTGTAGACACCATGTGCTTAATTGGTGCACTAACCCCCGTGTTGTTGACATATGAGAAATAAAAAGGTGCGTTTACTCCTAGGCAAGTTTATAACTTTTGTTTAATTTATTTATAACTTTCATTTTAATTTTTATAACTTTTATTATTATTATTTATTTATTACTTTATTATTATTTTATAATTATTATTAATTTTTAATTTTTAATTTTTTTTAATTTAATTATTTTTCTCAATTAATTCTCATTTAATTAATTATAATCAAAATATCAAAGATCATGATATTATATTGATTTTTTCCAAATAATTAATTTATTAATTAAATCTATTTATTTAAGACTTAATTAATAGAAAATTGACCATAGACCTCCGAGATTAAAAAAACATGAAAACTCATCATAGAACAACCCATACAAAATCAGAAATGCCATACAATAAGAGCAAACATGCACACCATACACATGCAAGTATGGGATAAGTATCCATAATAAAACACATGAGATAATAAACCATCTAACTAATCATCATCAATAACTGAAGGCAATGTAATGATCATCATGCATACATGAAATATAAAGTCTAAATGATCTCATCATATATCAACTGAATCCATAACATAATGTCTGATAGTCTCAAAACAATACCACTAATCCATCAACATTAAACTAGTCTAGCATAGTCTAATAATAATAGCAACAATGTGTCCAGAAAAATGTGAAAGAGGGCAGGCACTACATCCACCCCCCATTGGATTAGGCTTACTCTTGGAAGCCTACACACAAGTAGGGATATAATTCCTGTAATCTAGATGAATCCTCCCATGTAGCTGAAGAATCATCAGTAGGGTCCCATTGGACCCTTACCTTCTCGATGGTTCGACCCTTGAGGGTCAACTCTCGCTGCTCTAGAATACGGACCGGCTCCAAAGCCAGCTACCTGTCCTCTACCTACAACACATTCCAATCAAGAACATGTACAATATTAGGAATATACTGCCTAAGCATTGAAACATGGAAATCATCATGAATGTAAGCTAGGCTGGGCGGTAGAGCAAGGCGGTAAGCAACTAGGCCAATCCTCTCTAGAATCTTGAATGGTCCCACAAAGCGAGGTGCTAGCTTAGAACACTTTCCATATCGGATCGAACTCTTTCACGGACACACTCTCAAGAAAACCTTATCTCCCATAGGAAATTACTTATCTGTCCTATGTGCATCAGCATACTTCTTCTGCCTATCCTGTGCCGTAGACAAGTGCTCTCGGATACGCACTACCTGTTGCTCCATATCATGAAGCATCTGAGGACCCAACAAGATATGATCCTCAAGACTATCCCAACTCAAAGGTGTACAAAAAGAATGTCCATATAATGCATGAAATGGCGCCATGCCAATAAAACTATGATACTTGTTGTTGTAAGAAAACTCCACTAGGTAGAGATAGTCCTCCCAATGTGTTTGCCTATCCATCACATACATTTGTAACATATCTTCCAAAACCTGATTCACCCTCTCTGTCTGACCATCTATCTTTGGATGATATGCTGAATTGAAATTTAATTGCGCTCCAAGCTCATGCTGTAGTGATGTACAAAATATGGATGTGAATACTGGATCCCTGTCAGAAATGATCTTCCTAGGAATACCATGTAATCTCACAATGTCACGCATGAAGAGATTAGCTAGAAAAGATGCTGTGTAGGATGACCTCACTGGTGAAAAATGTGCCACCTTAGTCAACTGATCAACAGTGACCATGATAGCATCATGTCAATGAACAGTCATAGGTAATCCTACTATGAAGTCTATAGAGATGATGTCCCACTTCCATGAAGGAATGAGATTTGCCTGCAAAAGTCTAGCCGAGTGTTGGTGTTCTGCCTTAACTCTCTAACACTCAAGACACCTAGCCAAATAATCAGCAATGTCTCACTTCATCCCAGATGAAAAGAAAAAATGTCTCAAATCAGCATGGATCTTCTTGACACTTGGATGTGCCAAGTAAGGTGTACGATGGGCCTCTTCTAAAATCAAGGTGCGAAGCTCATCCAGTAATGGCACATAAATCCTCCCCAAATGTCTCAGAAGACCATCTAACTCTCGAACATAGCCTGCAAACCTACCTTCCAAAGGTCTTCCTGAATCTATCTCTCTGCACACTTCCTAATACCAAGAATCTGTAGGAAGTTCTTGAAGAATTTGACTCCTCAAATCCACACTAAGAGTCATAGATGATATCACATGTCTCCTGCAACTCAAAGCAGCTGCCACCACATTCTCCTTTCCCTAGACATACTTCACCTCAAAATCATATTCGCATAGGAATTCCATCCATCGTCTCTGTCGAGCATTCAAATTAGGCTGAGTGAAAATGTATTGAAGACTGTGATGATCACTGTGTAGCTCAAATCTATGTCCCAACAAGAAATGTCTCCACCTTGTCAAAGCATAAACTACTACTGCTAACTCAAGATCATGCGTAGGATAATTTAGCTTGTGATCCTTGAGCTTGCATGATTCGTACGCAATCACCCATCCATTCTACATCAAAACTCCCCCAATCCCTTCAAGAGAAGCATCTGTACACACCATGAAATCTCCTTCTAGATAAGGTACAACTAAGATCAGTGCACTAGTCAAAAGATCCTTGAGCTTCTGAAATGCTTCCTCACATTTCTCTATCCACACAAACTTCTTTCCTTTCCTCTGAAGGGAAGTGATAGGATGTGCTATCTTAGAGAAGTTTTGACAAATCTGTGATAATAACTAGCTAGGCCCATGAAACTATTAATCTCTAACACATTAGTCGATATAGGCCAATCTATTATTGAATAAATCTTTGCAGGATCCACTGAAATACCATCACCTAAAATGACATGCCCTAAATACTGAATCTTCGATTTGAAGAATTCACACTTACCTGCATTGGCATAAAGCTGATTGTCTCTTAAACACTGCAATACCAACCGTAGGTGTTCCTCATGCTTCTTTTGTGTCTTAGAATATATCAATATATCATCAAGAAACACAAGTGCAAACCTGTCAAGATAAGATCGAAACACTCCATTAATCAAACTCATGAAAACCAATGGCGCATTTGTCAACCCAAAAGGTACCACTATGAACTCATAATTCCCATAGTGAGTTCAAAAAGTGGTTTTATGAATATCGTCTTCCTTAATTCGAAGCTGGTGGTATCCTAACTTAAGGTCAATCTTGGAGAATACTGTAGCTCCCTTGATTTGATCAAATAAGTCATCAATCCTAGACAGAGGATACCTGTTCTTGATAGTAACCTTATTCAATTGTTTGTAGTCAATACAAAGGTGGAAAGAGTCATCTTTCTTCTTCACAAAGAGCACTGGAGCTCCCCATGGTGATACAATAGGTTGAATTCTCCCTTTGTCCAGAAGTTCCTCTAGTTGAAGTTGTAACTCACCCAATTCCTATGTAGTCATATAATAAGTAGCTTTAGAGATAGGCTCCGCTCCAGGAATTAGATCAATACTAAAATCGATGTCCCTCTTTGGAGGCATGCCTGGAATGTCACTTGGAAAGACATCTACATACTCCTATAAAATTAGGTGATCTAATGTCTTCCTTACAGGATCTTCCTCATCAAGATCATTTACCATAACAGCAAATATCTGACATCCCTTACGAAAACTCTTCTTCAATTTCATAGCAGAAATCATCTGCAGAGATATAGGCCTTGGTATCCCAACTATCTCCACATCATTCCCTTGTTCATTTTGGCACATTATAATCTTCTTCCTGCAATCTATACTGGCTCTATGAGATCCAAGCCAGTCCATACCCAAAACCACATCGTAGGAACCAACGGGTATGACTTGAAGGTCAACTGCAGTATCAAAACCTCCTAAACTAAGCCCACACTTATGAACTATAGAATCTATGGAGACCTTAATACCTGAGGCTAGTTCCACTTGCCAACCATAATCTTGCTTCATCGCATCCAGCTTACACTTAGAAACTATAGATGGTGAAATAAATGAATCTGTAGCTCCTGAGTCAAACAATATTGAAAGAGATATACCTTGAATAGCACCTATGGTCTCAACCACTGTTCCCTGATGATCTGCCTGACGATGATCTATTGCTACAAATACTCTATGAGCTCTACCCGCATCACCAACTGCAAGCTCTGAAACTGTAGGCCTAGGTCTTGAAAACTAAGGTGCTCGTTGTGGACAATGAGCTGCATAATGTCCAATCTTTCCACATGAAAAACATTTTGTATTTTTGCCAGATCCTTTCCCCATAGGTGGTGCATTTTATTGTTGACGGTTGTTCCTACTAAAAAAACACTAATTGCTCTAAGCTGGCTGATTGGGTTGATTTTGTTTATTGTGTTGTGTATTGCGGTTGTTCGTGGAGTTAGAACCTTTGCCCTCACCTTGAGCTTGAGAATTCAATCCCTTCTACTACTGCATAAGCTAAGACTGTTGTTGATATTGTTTACCCTTAGAAAAAGAAGGCTTCCTGTTACCACCTAAATTGTAGTTGCCTTTGGACCTTGATGCTCCTGGTGCTCCTACAAAGCCTTGTTGACCAAGGTTGACACTTTGCTCAACAAGGATAGCTCGACATACCGCATCCTTGAGGGTTTTTGGCGCAAATACCTTGACACCCCCAATTATACAGTTATTCAAACCCCTAATAAAGTTTTGTGTCAACTGAGCTAAATTTTCATTGAATACTGAAAAAGACATGAGCTCATAAAACTTACGCTCATACTTGGTCACTAACATAGTTTACTGCCTAAGATT
Source organism: Cupressus sempervirens (assembly GCA_028749045.1). NCBI lineage: Eukaryota > Viridiplantae > Streptophyta > Pinopsida > Cupressales > Cupressaceae > Cupressus > Cupressus sempervirens. The sequence goes on along the minus strand of CM053789.1, from coordinate 508,105,832 downwards.
ATGAAACTCATCTGCCCTTTGCTACTTCCATTCCTCTGGTAGGAATCATTCGTGGAAAATTTCTAAGAATAGTTCCCAAGTGACACTACTCATATTGATTCCCAGCTTCTTCTCCTCAATTGTCCACCAAGTGGCCCCAAAATTTTTGAAATTGGTGATCGCAAATCTTGCCTTAACATTGCTATCAAAATCCTGCATGGCAAAAATCCTATCAAGGGAAATAAGCCACTATTCAGCTACATAACCAGAACCTTGCCCATTGAAAGTCTTGACCTTGGATCTCGAAAGATCCTTCATTTGAGTGGACATAATGGACATCTGACGATCCTTCCAAGGGCTCCTAGACCTAGGTCTATGCTCTTGTTCTGTCTGATGTGCTTTGGGCTGATCTTGAATAGGAGGTAGACGTTCAAGAATAGTCTGCATCATCTATCTCAAATCAATCTCTTCAGACTCATCTTGGTCCTCTCTACGACTCTCTTCTTGCTGCTTACTAGTGTGTTCTCCTCTGCTCTCTTCATGAGCAGATTCCCCATGGGAAGACTCATGGACACTGATAGCTCTACGACAACCATGACCTCTACCACGGCCTCTACCACAGCCTCTAACAGAAGACCTAGTCCTAGATACCATCCTACAACAATACAAATTACTATTACAATCAAAAGACACACATTGCAATAGACTAAGTTCAACCCTATGATTAGGTTTAAGTAAAATTTTCAATTTGAAGCTAAGTGTTGAAGTATGAAAAAATATGCAAGTAGTAGTTCAAGTTCTGTTTCAATTCACCTAGTTTTTCAAGTTTGAAAAGATACACTTAATAGTTCAAAATTCTAATTGTTCCAAAATACCTAGAGCTCCCAATGTAGAAAGTAGGCTCTGATACCAAATATAATGCCTTGCCAAGGGATCCAAAGAATTAACCTAGAATTTTGCTAAGTTTGGTAGCATTTTTTTTTTTTTTAACATGAAAGTAATATCATTCACAACTGATACAAGAATAACAGAAGCAATAACAATAACCATCTAGAAGTGAACATAAACATAATAGATTACATTCTTTAAGGATTCCTTAACATTGAATTACATTTAAGGATCCTACCCTAAGCTCATGGAATCATAAATCACCCCAGTCCTATACAAGCAATTGGAAAGAAAAGTCAAAAGATAATTTATAATAAGAACATCAATATCCACAAGAATAGCATCAAACCTCCATGAGCAACTGAAAAAAATCCATAGAAAATCATGACCACAATAGCTCTCTATTGGCAACTAAAGTATCATTGATAATCAAAAGTAACCATTGGTTCTCAATAACTAAAATATATTTCAAATCATACTGATCGAAGACTTCAAAATGGTTGAGTCAAAACATGTCACAACATGACATCATAAATCAACATTTCAGTCCCATCATGGCGAGTGGAAAATAACCAAGGATAACTGATCGATGACTCAAAAATGATTAGGTCAATTGTCTCATATATAAGAATAACATTCAATAAATACAAGCATTTCATAGAGCATTACATCACATAACCATGGTTGGGTTTATAAAGATCGGAAATAAAATATCATCATGACATCACAATCATAACTCCCGAGCCTTTGGTAGATAAGCTATAACTGGTCAACACTAGTCAAACCAAAACCCAAAATAGAAGCATAAAGAAATACACAATGCAAGCACATGTTTTTTTTTGGCTAAAATTACGTACTTGATTTAAATGTGGAGGTTTCAATTTTCGTTTCAAGTTTTAGATAATGAATGGAGAATCACTTGTACATGTTTCCCATCCCATGTATTTGTTAAAAAGTTTCTCTCCCAAAACCATTAGATTCAATTTTCTAATTATATTGTTTATGTAAACGTTGTCCAAGTTGACTCCTATTAAGTTCCAGTAATTGCATAATTCAAGTCTTCGATTTATAACACATTCTAATGATTAACCTTAATTAAACTAAGTTTCATTAAGTTAGCTTATTAATATATTTCTTTTTTAAATAATAATTAACAACTATCATTGGTATTTTAAAACCTTTATCTTTTAAAAGAATGACCCATTAATTCAATCTCTTAAATATAATAATTATTCATAACTAATAAAATATATGTATACATACATACATACATACATACATACATACATACATATATATATATATATATATATAAACAATAACAATGTTTCAATGAAAAACAAATTACAAAAATTGAATTGCAAATTGCATCCAAATGATGCCATAGCCATTACCATATATAATATCTGCCATCAATTAAATGGTGTCATGTGGGCCTACTGTCGCAGGCCTGTGATAGTGGTTGCAAATCCTATGGCAGTAGTGCCGTTGGCCACTGCCATAGGTACAGAGGTGGGGGTACAGGCTCGGCCCTCCTCGCCTACATATAATATGCAAATCATTTTTTCTTTATAAAAATTTATAGCATTTTATAAAAAATGTAAATCACGATGTGATTAACATTCGGTTCTCCAATAAAATATATATGTATGTGTGTGTGTGTGTGTGTGTGTGTGTGTGTGTGTGTGTGTGTCTATATATATATATTTGTAGATCTGAATTAGCATATTCATATAAACACAATTTCCTAAAGGTTTTCAATTTAATGAAATCCATAAAAATATTTGTTCTCCAAATTTACTCAATAAATTTTCTAATAGATTTAAAACCCTAGCCCTGTGTTCTCTTTAGATCTATGCATATAAAGTTTTCTCAAATAATTTTTAACTACCCATATTGAGAATACATACAATTAAAATAGGAGAAACCCTCAGAAAACATATGGAAGACACGAAGAAGACAGGAAGTGCAAGATGCAAAAGTAGCATAAGCAAAATCACAAGAGTCTACCCAAATTCTAATGCTAATTCACTTTTCCTCAGAAAATCTGTAGAGAAAGCTCCTCCCTTCTCCAAAGTTTTCAAGTCCTCGAATGCTCCAAAATGCTCTTCCACACTCTGTCTAAGCTTCTAGGAATGCCTGAATATAAAGGCCTCTCAGGAAGCACCTAGAATGTCTCTAGAAACAACTAGAAGGTGTAAACAACTAAGCATGAGTCTATTCCAACCTTCTAGATGAGTCATAAGGTTGTAGACACCATGTGCTTAATTGGTGCACTAACCCCCGTGTTGTTGACATATGAGAAATAAAAAGGTGCGTTTACTCCTAAGTAAGCTTATAACTTTTGTTTAATTTTTTTATAACTTTCATTTTAATTTTTATAACTTTTATTATTATTATTTATTTATTAATTTATTATTATTTTATAATTATTATTAATTTCTAATTTCTAATTTTCTTTTATTTAATTCTTTTTCTCAATTAATTCTCATTTAATTAATTATAATCAAAATATCAAAGATCATGATATTATATTAATTTTCTCCAAATAATTAATTTATTAATTAAATCTATTTATTTAAGACTTAATTAATAGAAAATTCACCATAGACCTCCGAGATTAAAAAACATGAAAACCCATCATAGAACAACCCATACAAAATTAGAAATGCCATACAATAAGAGCAAACACACACACACCATACACATGCAAGTATGGGGTAAGTATCCATAATAAAACACATGAGATAATAAACCATCTAACTAATCATCATCAATAACTGAAAGCAATGTAATGATCATCATGCATACATGAAATATAAATTCTAAATGATCTCATCATATATCAACTAAATCCATAACATAATGTCTAATAGTCTCAAAACAATACCACTAATCCATCAACATAAAACTAGTCTAGCATAGTCTAATAATAATAGCAACAATGTGTCCAGAAAAATTTGAACGAGGGTAGGCACTACACTATTTTTGTTCATCTCATACAATAATCAGTGGTTGTAAGAATGTAGGTGTGTCTAATTGATTATGGTAGATTAACTAGACCAATTAAATCCAACCCCCACTTTGCAAAAGGGCTCACCTCATATATGAGTTGTAGTGACACTGACTTGTGTCTTTCTTTGTTAGCACTAGTTTGGAAAACAATAGTACATGTGCTCAAAAGTGTCCTTGAATATTGTGGGCCAAAAATAACTTGATCTTCAAATCATATGATTCATCGCTTCTGCCAAACCATGCCCTATACCATACTTATTGTAAAATTTTTCTAGGACATCCTTTGCTTCCTCACATTCTAAGTATTTCAAGTAGATCTGTTGATACAACTGGGGCATCAATTCTATAGGAGATAGTAAACAATATCATGGTGCTAGACATCTATTACCACACCTTGACCAATGTCACCTTGACATACTATCATTTTCTTCTGATATTCAGTATCTATTTCTTTCTCAAACTCAAATATCTTTTCATTGCCAATCTAGTCATTAGCTATCATTCTTGACAATCCTTGACCTTTGACTAATTTCATAGGTTGGATCTCTAGATCAAACTCTTGAAGTATTGCCATCCATTTCCCTCATCTTTCACCAAGTTCATTTTGCATCAACAATGTCTTTACCACTGTATCAGGTGCAATAGCATACACCTTACTCCTTAGTATGTAATGATGGAACTTCTTCACCACCTTGATCAATGCAAAAGACTCTTTATCAAGGGTCAAATAATTCAACTCTACATTCTTCACAGGTCAACTCATAAAAGTGATTGGTCTTTCATCTTCCTTTTCTTTCTTTTGCATTAGTATCCCAACACACAAATGTTCTGAAGAAAAAGAATATATCTTAAAAAGTAATTTGTAGTTAGGACTCACTAGTACTAGGGCCATGGAAATGGCCACTTTGATATCCTCAAATAATTTTATAATTTTTGGAACCCATTATGTCTTAGCTCCCTTTTTGAGTAAATCATTGAGGGGATGAACTATTTTAACAAATCCACTTATGAATTTTCACACAAAATTTATCTTTCCGAAGAAAGACTTGAGTTCTTTTTGACTATGGGGAGGTGAGAACTTTAGAATAGCTTTAATTCTAATAGGATTGATGGAGATCCTAGCTTTACAAATGATATGACCTAGGAGCTATCCTTTAGTGACTCCAAATGAACATTTCTTGGGATTGAGGGATATGCCATATTTACAATATCTATTGAATACATGCCTTAAATCAGCAATATGAGTACTTCAATCCTTTGAAAAGATAGTTAAATAATCCATGTAGATAACTATAAACTTATTGACCAATCCCTTAAAAGATTCATCCATGGCTCATTGGAATGTAGCCCCTACGTTAATCAATTCGAGAGGCATTCTCCTATAGGAAAAAGTTCCCCATTTAGTTGTAAGAGCCATCTTTAGTCGATCTCCTTCATCAACCATCACTTGGTTATATCTTAAATATCTATCTAAGAAAGACATCATCATTGAACCATTTACAATTTGTAGAACCTCATCTAGTGAGGGTAAAGGATAATTGTCCTTTTGAGATGCCATGTTCAAGTTAAAAAAATCAACACAAAGCTGAATCTCTCCAATCTTCTTCCCTACGGGAACCAAATTTGCCACCCATGTAGAATGGTGGATAGGGAATATGATGTTGGCATCTAGTAACTTTTTAATTTCTTTCATTATTAGTGGTTCAATGATAGGATTAATAGGTCCTTTTCTTTTCCAAAAAGGCTTGGCATCTGTTTCAACAAGATGTCATGGGTTATAATCTAAGGGTCATATGTCTTTAGTTCTTTGTAGCTCCAAGCAATAACATCTTTATACTCAGTAAGTAGTTTGAGTATATCTTCCCTTTCTTGTGCATTGCATGCTTTTCTTATCCAGACCATTCTCGAATCTTCATCAATTCCTTAGTTGTATGCATCACACTCCTCGATCCCATTTTCTTGGGTCATTCTTTTATTAAGTGCTGATTCATCATGATAAAAAATGTGCTCTAACTCAACCATCCCCTTTGGAATAGTGTTAGTCTTTAAATTTAGGATCCCATCTTCATCTTCAAGTTCATCATCCTTAGGTTTTTCATCTGGATTGTCATCAATTTCTCGCCCTTCAAAGTGGCCATTGCACATGATAAATTCAAGTATGTGTTGATCATCATGAAAGACTTGAAAGTTTGTAATATTGTTTGGAATAGATGGAGTAGCAACCAACTCCACTGAAAATCTTTTCAATTTTATTTTTTTGACTAGTTGTAATGCACTTTCTAAAATAGCGAGAGCATCTGCCACCATGTTTTTCCTCCTTGGAATGGACCTTATGCTTAAAGCTTTAAAATCATCTAGTAAATCCCATACTCTCTTCCTATTTGCAAGTAACCCTTTGCCATTGCAAGAGTATAATGATTTTATTTTCCAAATAACCAACTAAGAATCTCCTTCGATTATGAGAGCTATGATCCCTTTCTCTAGTGCAAAGAGAAGTCCTCAAATCAACACTTCAATTCTGCAACATTATTAATGCATCTAAATTGTAATCAATATACTGCGTAAAAAGACCTACCTTTTGGGTTAACCAATTCTATACCTACACCAGCCCCTAATTTGCATCTAGAACAATCAAAGTGAAGTGTCCAAATTGGATCTTTCTTGGGCTTTCTAACCTTGTGTTTGTTCATTCTTAGCTTCTCTTTCACCTAAGAGTTAAAAGATTATTTCTTGGGAACCCATTGCAACTTCTCACAGGGTGGACTTGATGGTTCCCCTTTGTAATATGTTGATAGAGGAAATGTACATTTTTCTTTTTTGTCTCTAATCTCCCCTATCAATTCTTTAATTTCATCAATTTTTGGTTTAGGATGAATGACAATCGAAGTCCACCCTTGGCCTTTCACATACCATCTTCTTCTCTAAATCTTGATCATCCCTAGGGGAGGAGTAGACAAACCTCTACTATCTGAAGAGGTATCACTATATGATAAATTTAGATCTTTGATTTCTTCTTCACTCTTCTCCATCGACTCAGTTGAGTATATATGACTTTGATTTCCCATGAGTTCAATTTTTGGAATTTGATTATCCTTGTCTTGCATCATGTGTTAACACCTTTGTGACTGCTTCTTGGCATGATTAGCATTCAAATTTAAAGTGACTAACTTTATGTAATTGGAAAAATCCTGGGAGGAGTAAGATATTGGGATCGTCTTCTTCTCTCAAGAATTGAAAATTAGCCACCATACTATCTATGAATTGTGTCATGATCTTATCCTTTCGCATTGATATCTTGAGTTCTTTATCTTGACCATTTGATATTTTGGTGGGAATTGTATCAAATGCCATCACTTTTTATGAGCCCAAATTTGATTGTAGGAATGCCACCTCATTCGAAGCATTGTATTTTGTAATCATCATTTTCAATTTTGGATCTACATCTATCTTGATTTGATTGTTCAACCCTTTTCATGGTAACCAAAACTGAGTGAAATCCATAGAAAACCATCCTCTTAGGCATTTCATCCATTCTCCACTTAAGAATAATCCATATGTCTCTAGAATATTGACCACGTGTATATCAACAACATCTTGAATTTGGGGGTTGACTGTCAACTATATCTGAATATCCTTTAATACACCAATGACTTTTACTTCTATTTTGTCCAACTATATCACTATCCAATTGGAAGGTTGAGGACTAACTCCTAGGCTTTGTGCTATTTATAAAGGCATGATGTTACAGGAGGCTTCTGAATCAATTAAGTAATTGTGGAGATTCTTCCCATATATCCTAATGCTAAGCAAAAATGGGGGTACCTCAACCTTGTCCTTAAACATAGCAGGTATTCCTTCTATAGCATTCACTTGTTGAGATACTATCTTTTGAGGGACAGTATTTGTGTTATGGGATAACTTTGTATGATCTAGTATCTTCATCAATGCTTCTTACTACTGTGGACAATTTTGGAACATGTCAAATATGGACATATTTTCTTTGGTTCTTTTCAAGTCCTCTACCACACTGTACTTTTTAGTAGACCAAGTAGGATTTTTTAATATTGTAGGTACATTTTCTTGGTTTTGATTTTGTTGTCCTCCATATGGTGGCTTGATTAGTGTTAGTTTGTTACTCACTCTCAGATCAGGAGGAGTTGGTTGTAAAGTGAGAGGAATTATGTTTGTCATAGGTTCCTTTCTATTTCTTAGATTATATGTATTTTGATTGTCATTATGGAAGGAAAACATCTCTTTATGCTGAAGGTCAGGTTCCTGACTAAATGGAAAAGAGAACTCTTTGCTAGCTGGTTATTCCACTTGCACATTCAATGTAAAATCATAGGATTCTAGTAGCATAGCATTAAACTATATAGGAGGAGCATTGTCATTCACTTGTGAACTTTGAGTCATCTCTTGATTCCCATTATAATATGAACCATCATTGTTGGATGCATTTTGACCATTGTTACACTAATTAATATCTATATACTGAACATTGTTCTTGTTGTTGTTGGCAAGAATGCTTCCATTATTTGGATGGGTGTTCCATTGTTGGTTCTGTCTTTGGAAGCCATTATTATGATTCGGAGGATTGAAATCATTTCCGCGATTGTTTTTTTTTTCACTAAAGTTCTTGTTATAATTTTGGCCATAATTGTTATTGTAAGGACTAGTGTTGTTCCTTTGGAAGTTGTTATTCTGTCCCTATGAAAACCTTAGATGATTCAGTTTGTTATTCATTTGGGACATAGTCTTTTTCATCTGACCAAATTTGGAAACAAAAATATTGTCTACTTTAGTGGGCACTGCTTCCTTTTCCTCAAGGAAGGCAGCTTTCAGAGGTTCATACCCTAGATACAATAGAGCAAGATTTTGTGGAGCGGGTGCCTATTGTAGTGGAATTGGATTCATAGGTATGAATTGACTAGACATCATGGGTACTCTAACAGGGTATGTTGGCATCATTTTGATAGCTTCAGCTGGAAGCATTAATCTTCCTCCATTAGGATTAGCTTGCTTAGTGAAGGCAATTGCCTCTGTGATGACTTTATCTAATGTATCAATATTTGCTACAAGAAGTTTTCTCAGAAAAATAGTAGTAAGATGGTCCATAGCATTTAGATAAATCTAGATAGCGGCTTCAACTAGTATAGTGTATGGCATCTCTAGCTTGTGATATGCCATATGAAAGCGATGGTTGAAGCATGAAACTATCTTAGCTAGGTCCTTTTTGATTGATATGAATTGTTGATCTATCACCACTAGGTTTAAAAAAGTTTTAAATTGTTCTAACAACAATTTCTCAAAAGTGTCCCAATCTTGAATTCATGTGGGTGGAAAATTAACGTACCAATTGTAAGCAACTTCCCCCAAAGAGTAGGGGAATAAATGAAGGACCCCATCCTTGTTTGCAATTTGTTTTCAATTGCAAATTTCTTTGAATACTTTAATGTGGTCTTTGGCAATTGATGTTTCTCCATAAATGAACCTTGGGAAAAACTTTTCAGGATTCTTAGAGAGGTTATAGAGTGCACCTCTCAAGTTTGTTGGCGAGTCTACAATGTTTGTGAAAAAGACCATTGGAGAGTTTGGTGGACCTAAAGGTGTTTGTTGAGGTGGAACTATTGGAATATGTGGTGGTCCACTAGGTGGTTGGAATGGAGGTGGAGTTGAGGAAGATGATGAAAGTTTGAATGAAAGTGGTTGAATTCGGGGTATTCCTTTATTATAGGGTGGTTTATGGAAGTGGGTAATCTCAAGAAACTCATGGGCACTTGGTTAAGATATTAATGCTCACTGAAATGGGGATTCTAAATCAAAACCCTCCAATTTGCATCAACTTTGGAAAAAATGCTCCTCTACAAAAGTACACTTTCTCATAAAATGAAATACACCACAAAATTTTGCACACTTGTACACCTACAGAGCTATAGATCTATGAAGCTATGCACCTAAATTTCTTTTAAAAAAACTTAGAAAATTTTCTGAACTTGCAAAAAAAATGTAGAATTTCAAAACTTTGATGAATTTTTCTTCTATTCTAAAAATCAAAATATGGGCCCTCCTTCTAGTGCCACTTCTATTGAGCTATCATTTTGCATGATCCTTAATGAAAGGAAACCTTTCAAACTCCTCACTTGAAAAGCTAATCCAAGGATCAACTCCAAGGTTCCAATTGCAACCTATTAGAATCCACTCAGTTGAAGATAAATGTTTTTGTTCACGAGGAGGCCTTTGCTAGTTCAATTTCAATTTTTGAATGAGATGTAGAACCTATTCACTATTTCAAAATAAAACATGCAAAAATAAATGCAAATTTAACAATGCAACTAGTATGAATTCCTAAATTAACAAGGGGGTTAATAAAAAAAAAAAAAAAAAACTTTAAAGAAAATAATTTGAAAGTAAAATCCTAATGGACATAAGCTATAGAAAACAACACGTCTGTAAGTTAAGCTTTCAAAGAAATTGGTAGGTAACCAATAAAAGTAGGAGTAGCACTTCCTTAATTCCACTGATGCAATCATTGGTGATAAACTTTAGTGATGCAATCATCAAATCAAAAGGCTATAGAAAGTGTGCTCATGTGAGACAAAGAGTTATGCAGGCACAATTTGATGATTTCTTCTCAAGCTAGATACTTCAACAAAATTCATAAAACCATAGTAAACACCAAAATTAATGAATTGCACAACTAGAAAAAAAGTAATAAACTTATGACTCAATCACTATTCCATGAACATAAATTCACAAAATAATGACACACTTAGGAAAGAATGACTACACTCCAAATGCAAGCACCAATTGCATAATTTTATTGCAAAATAATGACAACCCCAATTACATATTACAATGGAGTATTTATAATAAATTGTCTCCTCAATTTGTGTTGAGAGTGACAAATATCTTCATGCAATAAAATATTGTTGATTTAATAAAAAAAACTAATTATATACAAACTAATTATTCATTAATTGGATGCATGAGCCTTTACATGTCATAAGACAAAGAATTTATGAGAGGAGAAAAATAACAAAGCCTCCAATCAAAGTAGAAGTGTCTGGAAGTGCCAAAAATGGAAGTTGATCCTTCAGTGGGTGTCTGTTAGAGTTAAACTATCATTAGAATGTATTTTTGATGCATGGAAGGCTCTATTTTTGGAACTGTTAGTGCACCTCTCGAAAAGTGCATCTGTGGACCTGTGAACTTGTGAACCTCAAAAGGGTCCAAAATCTCAAAATTTTACTAAATGTCAAAATTGAAATTCTGGCATCTAGGTTTTATTTCCCTTCATCCCAAAGCTATGTCAGGATGTTTTCCCTCAAATTTCTTTATTATCTTAGCAATCTTTGCTACATCCAATAAATCTAAAGCCTCATACTTGTATTTAACCTTCTATCTATAGTTGTCTACCTCAGTTTGAGTCTCAGCAAAATCCTCAAGTTTGGTATCCAACTCTAATAAGGCTTCCTCTATCCTAAAAGCCTGCCAAATTTCCTCATCATTATAAGCTTCCTCAAAAATCTTCATGAATTTCTCCACTACTACTTCTAATGGCATTAACTTCTCCTACCCCTCATCCTCAAAAATCTCTAGACATGAATCACTATAATGCCTCTCTACCTCCAATTTTTTTTCTCTTAAGCTTGGTCCTTGAGCCGATGGATCTTTGTGTGTAATGTCTCCCTTACTTTATTGCTATTTCATATCTTCTTAATCCAATCATCAATCAAATTGAACTCTTTTGTTGTATACACCTCTACCAAAATCATATATCTCTATCCTTTTATGGCTTGCAAAATATGTAAATCCTTACTCTAGGCCCGTACTTCATCCATTATGCTGAAATCATATTTCAAAATTGTTACCATCTTATTCACATTTTCCTAAGTAGCATGGAATAACTTTAGATTTCCTTGGATGATTAAAACACCTTTTTCCTCAAAACTATCCCACCATTGCTAATGGGCTTTCAAAAATGGATCCAAATGCACACCCCTCCTTTCTCTGAGTACATCATTTAGAGTCTCCTTGTAGTGATCAGGGTCTAGGGGACCAACAAATTTGGCTAAATATCCTCTTAGGATTTCATTTTGCCTTCAAAGTCTTCTAAGTTTAGCCCATTTCTGGTCCATACTTCTAAAAACTTCCTTTATTCCCATGGTCACAATCAATTTGGCCATATCCAATGTGGGCTTCCCAAGTATTACCTCTTTGATCTAGAAATCTTATGGGCTTAATTCATCTCCATCTACATCCCGAGGAGGGATAATCACTTGGGTGAACAAATCTTGATCTCGAGTGATGTTGATAAATGCCAATGGTCTTGCCTCCTATGATGGTTTTCTCAGGTTTATTCAAGACCTCAGCCAATTCAATGATATCCACCTCATCTTTATGGAATTGTGCTTTCATGTTTCTCATCATCTCTTTTCTCAACCACTTTAGAATCCATTCAATTGAAGGTCCACCTCTTGAGGATGATGGAGTATGTTTAGCTACCTCCTTTCCCTTATCACTCCTCCCTAGAGTTCTTTCTCCTTGCAAAGGCTCTCCATCTGTGGTCTCCCTCTTTGTGGAAGCTATAGTTTATAGCTCAGTGTCTTGGGAGGCTTGTTGAGAATATTCAACCATTTTTCCCTCTTTCAACACTTCATCAGTTTCCATTTATTGTGGCTCCTCCTTTCATGAATGCTCCTTTTGAGCCTATTCTTCTTTGGAACTTGGAGGCAAAAAAGTAACAGAACCTTTATCAATCACTGGAACCTATACTGGGGATATAGGAATAAGATCAGGACCTTGTGATTCTAGTGGCATCTGCATCCAATCTTCCTATTGCAGTTCACCTAGCGGGGTATCCCTAATCTTATTGCTAACCAATTCTGTTCCCATTGGTATAAAGTCAAAATCTGACATTTTAAATAAATCATTTCCCTGCACATCCTACTCATCCACCCATTGTTGTACTTCATCCTCTAAAGAAGTTACTTCCAAAGGTTCTTTTGGGGTAGATTATGGTGTCACCATGGAGCTTCTCCTCCTTTCTTGTTCCATGGCTCTAGCTAGTTGAGTTCTTCTTTATATGGGTGCATCCTTGTCCTCACCTTCCTCTTCTTCTTCTCCTTCTTCTTCCTTAGAAATAGGTTTTGGGATATATGTAAAATGAACCATCCTTCTAATCACCCTTTGCCTCTTCTTCATTAGAATCTTGATCTTGTTTTGTTTCTTAGTGGCAAAAGGGGATAATAGTTTTTCTTGTGGAGGAGGAGAGACTTGTCGAATTTCACCCTCTGCCAGGCTAGGCACAACTAGTGGAAATTGATGATCTATGTAGACTTGGGAAGCTTTGTGTTGGCGCTAAAAAGTGCATGGTCAATTTTTGAGCCCTGTTGAGAAATTTGAGCCCTATAAATACTTTTAAATGAGATTGTACCCAACTGTCAGTTTGAGGCCTAAAAGGTGTTTAATGTTTCTAACACCTTCCATTCAGCCCGTATACATGTTCCATGAAGTTAAATTGGCATTTCGAGCCATTCTGTGAAGTCTTGTTTCGAGAAATTGTCAAATCAGCATTTTACCCCGTGTCAAACAGTGACAGGAGGTTGTGTTTTCCATTGAATATCTCGCACCCAGAAAGGTTTTGTGACTTTCCACTTTGAGAGTGTCTAGTGTCCATAACCAAGATCCTATGTTTCAGATTTTGAGTCGTTTCGAGTCCATTTGACTAGGTTTTGAATCCCTCAAAGTTGGTCAGTTACTGTTTTCATACTTTTGCAATTAATTCTGAATTCTAGGAAACCCTGTTTGACGTACTATAACTTTGACCCAGTTGTCTAAAATGCTAAATTTCCTTTTGCATTGAATGGTTGACATCAGAGACTTCCTATTTTTAAATTTTTAAGTCTTGACGAATCCGTTTGATCAGTTTTCAAACGTGATTCCAAACACAAATTATAAAGTTTTACTGGTGTCAGCACTTGCAGATTTGTCAGTACCCCTGTTCGTGGCATTATAACTTGAAATTCATGATTGGAAAGATCGAATGGATTGTACCATTGTTTTTTCCACTAAAAATAATTTAAGTGTACCATTTTTTAAGTCTTGACGAATCCATTTGCACACTTTTCTAGGTCCTTTCTATTTGCAAAAATCATTTTTTGTCAGTGCTCCTAGTTGCAAAATTCTGAGTAGCATACTTTGAACATCCGCCATTTGCATCCAGTTATTCGTCATCACCCTAAATCATAGATCCATAATTTCATCATGATAGAAAATGAGTGTCCCAGTTTTCATTTCCCCATGTGCTCATTTGCCTAGTTTTCTGAGCCAAATCCAAACCTAGTTTGTTGTTTTCTGACATGTTTTAGTGCAGGTAACTCTAAAGGGGTGATTTTGATGGTCAATATCTTTTGACCCTGAATACGTCATGAGACGATATTTGATAGGATAGAAGAATGAGAAACAAAGAGTCAGTGTGCCAAGTTTCAGGGCCTAATCAGGTGTTCGGGTCAGTTTTTAAGGCCAATCAACAGACCTCTTGGCACAAAAGTGACAGTCTACAGATCAGTGGTAAAATGGTTTTCAATTGATTGTTTTAGTGGTCAAATTTGTCTTCAGACAATTCAAGAGGGTCGATGGATCAGTTTGCATGTTAGTTGTTCAGAAGCGAAATTTTTTTTAGCCAGACCCAGTTTGGGGCCCGACTGATTCCATCAGATTAACAACATATTTCACCGGCTATGAAATACTTTTGCAGCTCATGGATCAGTTTGAATCCATGATATATTGCTTTGAACATTAAGTGCAATGTTTTTATTTCTTCACAGCACTCAGCTGCTTTGAATGCAAATATATGATGGTTTTCAATTCACTCAACAATAATTCTTAATAGTTCTTTAGTGCTAATCAATTGCATAACTAGATTGGAGATCCAACTATAAATCATTTCATATTTTTGGAGCACAAGTTGTGGACTTGTTCCTAAACAAACACAAAACAAGCTTGATAAGAAAGGAATTATATGTATCTTTCTTGGGCCTATAAACCTTTTGTTCCACAGCTTAGAAGACCTACATAAGCAAAATGTGAAGAAGCACATTAAAAGAAGACTTCACTAAATAAAGTAATGATCCTTAGCCATTGCATACAAGGTGGGGAGCTCTACATGAATGGAGAAGAAAGTTTTAATGCTAAAAGAGGAAGGAATCAGGCTTAGAAGCAAGCCGCCCATGTAACGAAACCCACAGTCTAAAAAAGAGGATGGATCACCAGTTCCTTTTATTTTGCTGATCATGAGAGGAGCTAGAGAGACGTGACAAGGGCAGCATAACAGAAAGAACATACAACAAATGAGTTAACAATCACACGATTAAGAAGGAGAACACATGCATGAGGAAAAGCAACCGCCATCAATCAACATATTTAACAAAGAAGAATATGCATTCATCAATGCCAATTAGCAGAGAAGGCAAATATTCAGTTGCAGGGTCCACGTTTTAAAGAGGCAATCAGCGCAATTTTTTTTAAAGAAGGAGAGAGCCAATTTAACAAAGGATGAGTGATTGCTATTCAAGAACTATGTGAAAATGTTGTGACAATAAGAGTCAACATTCCATAGTAGAGGAAGGTGAAGTTTTCCTTTCTAAATCTACGAGGTCTCCAAGGGTACCATGATGAATCCATGTTTCCTACCTGTTGATAAATTATTGACAGTAAAACAACCGTTGCCATCTTTGCAAATGGATGAGTGGATAGAATAGGGGAAGGCTCCCATTACCCATTGCGCAAATGTTGCACGAGCTGAGGGACCAACATTCTCCACCACTTTTCACATTTTTAACTGTTTGAAAAGAATCGCAAGTGATGCTTGTGAGTAATCAACACGTGGAAGTAGTAAAATCATCTTTACATACATACAGTGTTTAATGCTTTTGTGGGTCTCCTTCAATGGTTGTTTCACGACCTAATATTCTGCCTCCATATTAGTTGGCTTTGGAGGAACTGGATGAGATAATTTCTATTCGATCAGAGAACCATGGTGGAAGATTGTTGTAGCGATGAGAAATGGGGAGTCAAGGATAGATACTCAAAACAGCACAATCATCAGAAGATGGATTGCTACAATAATAAAATTAGGTTTAATGGAAGTTCTATTAAAATCAATGGTTAAGAGTAATAGGGGAAGTCAGCAATTTGCAGGCATGAGTAGAGGAAGAAAGCTTAAACCTTGTAAATCCCACATTGCTCGTGTGTTAGACTTTTCAATATCATAAATACCCTAGCGCTCAACTTATTGGTTGTCTTGAAGATGTGGCCTTTTGGAAGGCATTGGCAAGCGCAGGTGGGACCATGGATGACGTCAGCTAGTCAAAGTATAATTTTAAATGAAAACACAGTCCAAGTAGGATGACGTTAGCAGGAAAGGCGATCGAAAAATCTAAGAATTCGGCACCTCGCTACTTCACCAGTCAAAAAATCTTGGCAACTCCAGCTAGCGAGATAGCGAGGTCGCTGAAAAATTTCCAAAATTTGGCAAGAGTTAGAATGCCGAGTGGGTCCCGCCCAGAGACAACAGCTAATCAAATGGTGACAAGAGGCGATGACAGAGTGACTAGATTATGATGTGGCAAGCAACTGTCAGGAGCACACCAGATTGCACCACGTGGCAGATCTGACGGTTCGCGTTACCTCACTAACCGAAGTTGCTCATCAGTTAAGCATGGCGAAGTAGTGAGGAGATGGCACATGGCAGATGATGCAGATCAGGTGTCCAATCAGAGTGCACCACGTGGCATTGGTCAAACCAAGAGTTGACTCAAATTTGGAAGGGCTAGGAAAAATAAAATGATTTTAAAATTTTCACTTTAAAATTATTTTTGCCAACAAACTGAGGTGACATGCAGGGTATTTTAAATTGAAATTTTTATTTCCTAAAGTTTAAGCTTTAAACTTGTTGAAATTATTTTCAATACAGACCTGAACAATCTTAACCAGAGGAGTGTTTTTCAAATCAAGATTCTGGGCATTTCTGGAAGGCAAAGTATGCCTTATCATATACCATCGGAATCAAGAAAGTCTAATTTTTTTGATTTTGAGATTAGTTTTTACACAGGTATTAGTCAGTTTGAGCTACATGATGTTTTCCATCAGGTACCTGAATCGCAACTATATTCAGACCTAGAAGTTCAG
The DNA here is from genome assembly GCA_028749045.1 of Cupressus sempervirens. Classification (NCBI taxonomy): domain Eukaryota; kingdom Viridiplantae; phylum Streptophyta; class Pinopsida; order Cupressales; family Cupressaceae; genus Cupressus; species Cupressus sempervirens. Next base: position 508,088,759 of record CM053789.1, on the reverse strand, counting down.
TTTTGATTTTTTGTCAAGATAATGACCGGGATATGCATAAAAGATGGTAATAATGTAGTTGGGGTAGAATTGGTTACATTAAAATCAGTAAAAACTCATAATTTCACCAGAATTGCATAAGGTTTCAGATATTTTAGATGCAAAAGGATTTCATCATTAGGCAGAGACATTTCAAAGCAGTTGCAATGTACTAATGAAAGATAAAATCAAATCAGATGGGATGAAAGAAGAAAGAGGTTACTTAGTTGCACAGGATTGAATTTCAAGTCGACACTTGTCGTCTTCATAACAGATCCGAGAATTCTTCCTCTTCTATATCTTTCTTTCTTGCTTCCATTTGAAGGGTTCCAGTTTGTGGGAAGAAAAAGTTCATTGCTGTGATACCATTAGGGATTCCAGTTTTTGCACTGTGAGACCATTGGTTCCAGTATTTTGACATGTTTCCATGATTGTGACACCATTTTTTTTTTCAGCAGAACTCTCATGTGAATAGAAAGTGTAAAGATAATGCAGATAGTTTTGGGATGTTAGGTTGTTTCATGTTTAAATTTCATGCATCTGAATGTATAGTTTCAAGGAAATGAATACATATGAGCAACAATTTCACTAGTTTTGTTCTGGTTCTTGTCTCCTGTCTCAGCAATTTGTAAGTCTTGTGTGGTGTTGGAACAAATATTTGAGACCCATTTGCATCCCTTTCATGTTGTATGTTTGATGTATTTTGTTGTTGGATCAAACGGCCAAGTAAATGCTCGATATGTTTAAACAAGGTTACTGGTTGTTTGAGAAGGATATTTTGTGAGAATGAGACCTAAATGAACACTGATGTCTGAATCACAAGGTGTTTGGATAGATTTGATGTCTGGGTATATGAGATACGTCCTGATGTCACAAATGTATGTTTTGAATTCATGGAATTTCCCAATGGATTAGGCACTGATCAGTTATAGGATCACTGGTTATACTGTTGCATTCTTGAGGTTTTGTTGAATCAACATCTTTAATCAAATGAATTTCCCTTTCATGTTGAAGAGCTATAAACAAAATGCCCTCACTCAACTTATGAATTTCATTGTTTTGCATCTAGCTACCGCAGATATATGTTATTTCTTAAGTTATTAGGAGAAATAAGGGTTTCTATCTGCTTTGTATTAGATTCAATGTATGCTTTGACAACTGGTACCATATAAAGAATCTATAGGTCCACCCGCCTAGGTTTTGTAGAGCCTGAAGAAGAAGAAGGGTTAGGCCTTATAGTTGGCCCTGTGTCTAAAATGATATGTTGATAATGGGAGTTAGCTGCCCCTAGATGTGTCATATTCTGATGGGGATAATTGGAAATGGGTAACGTCTTCAAACACCAACAAAATGGCAACTCTGTTGGGGACTATATTGAATCAGATTTAAGACAAACCTTGAGAAGTGCATTAAAAAGTTTCAACAGTAAGTTCTCTGATGTTCTTTCCAGTTTTCTTACTCTAAATCATGCACCCCAGTTAAGTTTTATCCATTACTATAGTATTTTTCAAAGTTGAATACAGATTGTGTTCAGTCGAGTCAGCTGGTTATTGCTTTCAAAATACTGTTGTAAGATCAGAGTCAAAATTGTTGAATAAAGGTTTCTCCCTTCTAAATGTTTTAAAGATTTGCAAATTCTACAAGTTGGAATTTCAATTCAGATCTACCATGTTATAAATTATTGTTTCAAATCTTTCTCATAGTAGTGAGTGACGACTCTATCTAAAGGATCTCAGAATCATTGTAGATCAATGATGTATAAATTGTTTTCAAGAGTTTTTAGTGGAATCAAGAAGATCTAAAAGTTAGATGAATTTGCAAGCAAGAAGAGAGACCTATTATAAGTTTCTGACAAATAAGTCTAGAAGTGTTGTTTGATCTATTTTCGTAAGAATTTGTAATGATAAAGATGAATCGCAGCTATGATTTCATTTCTCTCTTCAAGGAGATGGCAACTCTGTAAGGTTTGATCAGTGGTATAAAGAATTCAGATTAGCACCAGGCCAATCAGCAGATCAGTGGTTTCATACAGCAACACTTGAGAAATTTTTTACTTTCATGAAATTTTCTTTCCCATGAAAGTGAGTTCTACATATGTATTCTCCATCAAGTGAAGTTCGAGCACCAAGAAGAGGAGAAGAGTTTTGTGTTTTATACATTTCACCGGATTTGGTTTCAATTGTTGTTTTAAAGTTGTGAAGTGTATTTGAAGCGTTCATTTGGTAGAGGGTTATGAAAATCTGCTGCAAGTTATGAATTTTGAAAGTATTTAATGATGAATGAGTCTTGAGTTGAAGAATTTCGAGTTTCATCTCATCTAGTATGCAGCCTGTTAGTGAAGTTCCTAGACCCATCTCTACCAAGAGGTATATGTCATTGAATTTTAATGGTATCCATGGTTTCCCGAATACTATGCCTTGTAATATTAGAAAGTATTTACCTAAGTTTAGTGGAAACCATGAAAATTCAGCCAGTCATCATGTTTAGTTTTTTAGTGACTTGGTTGGTGATTTTGAAATTGCTCATGAAGACATTCAGATGAAATTGTTTGTTCAAACTTTAGAGGATGACGCTAGGGACTGGTTTTTGTTCCTACCAGCATGTTCAATTTCATCCTGGGATGAATTACTGTCAACTTTCATGATGTAGTTCGGGGAAAGAGTAAGCATCTCTGATTATTTTGATAAGTTTCTGAAAATTCAAATCAGGAATGGTGAGTTAGTTCCTAAATTTAATATCAGATTTACAAAGATTTTAAATGAAATTCCTGAAAGTTACAAGCTGGATGATCAAATGTGTTTAGTGGTTTATCTCGGTGCATTTGATAAAAAGATGAACTATCTCTAGTTTATCTGGGTGCATTTGATAAAAAGATGAACTATTTGTTAAGAGATAAGGAACCTAGAACTTTGCATCAGGCGTTCATGACAACTATAGAGATTGAAAATAACATAAAATATGGCTTAACCCAGAGTCACTTCTCTAGAAATATTGGCTGGCAATATGAGGTGCAAAGCACAAGTCAATGTCATAAGGAGTGTTTGATTTCAGATAAGCAAATAAGCACTCCTGCTGTTGTAAATAGTTTTGTTGAAGCCTCAGAAATAAAAACATGTGAACATGAAATCTCTCTATTGAAAAAAAGAAATGATTCCATTCGTGCTGAAGTGAATGCACATGTTTATGGTATTACAATAGAAAATGATAGAATTGATTCACTTGATGAGTCATCCATGCAAGATATAAATCCGGCCATTCATTTTCCCATTGATAATTTGCATTATGTTGAAAAAATAATAAATCAGGAAGAGGAAAGGTATTCATCTTAGTATGAGGAGGAAGAAATCAGAAGTGATCTATCAAGTGATAAAGGTGAAATTGCTGATCCGACATGCCATGGAGAGATGACACAAGATAAAGAATGTAAATCATATGTATCTCAGTCACAGTCAGAAGAACTAAGCTCATATGTTGATAATATTTCAGCGGTAGAGATGCATTCTCTTGACCAACAGGATAGGCAAGAAATGAATTATCTCATTGAGAGATTGCATCATGTTGAGAACGTTATTAAATCTGAAGTTGAAAGACAATCATATCAATGTGAGTATGATAAAGTTGAGAGTTGTCTTTAAAGTGATAATGAAGTTGCTCATCCAATATATTATCAAGAGGTGTCATATGAAGCTGAGGATGAGATTTATTACTCAAGTCAAGAAGAGGATAGTGCTAGTGTGTGTCCATCTTCATGTGAATCAGATGTAGACTGGGAAGAAGAGAGCAATGATGGAAGTGAGTGGTCTCTTGCTAGTAAAGGTACAAATACTATTTCTAAATCTGAAAGTGAGTTTCCATTTCAGAATTGTGTAAATCAGTTTGAGATTGAAAGTTATGAAGAAAATGTCTCTACACAATATGAAGACAAAGAGGTTATCCATAGAGACGTATTACCTAATTGTGTAGAAGAGTGTCTTGAGGATGAGTGTAGTGATGATCAGTACGTGATTGATCCTAAGATTAATGCATCAGCACCTATTGGTAAAATAAATGATGATTTTCTTGCAAGACATTGTAATCACCTCTATGGAGACAATGATAGTAACTTTGATTTGTATTCTACATGCTTCGTTGACGGAGTGGATGTTGAGTCTTCATATGATTCTGATTTTTCTTCTCCATACGCTGAAAGTGTCCATGATAGTGATGTTACAAATGGTTTTAAAGTTTTCACTAATCTGTTATATGGTGAGGAGTTTGATGTTGATCAGAACATCACTTGTCCTAATGTCTACAAAGGTGCTTTGCATGGAATTATCAATCCTCTTTTTGAAGAACACATGGGCAATTCAGATTTAGTTGAAAGTGAGTTTAATGATGATACCTTGTCTTACTGTTGTAAGAGATCAGAATGTTCTTTTTCCGAGTTTGATAGTGAAACTAATGATTATGTTGCATCTAAGGAGGTAAATGACAAGCCGTTTGACGAAGTTGTTTTTGAAAATCAGTAAGCACCTTGCAATGAGATTTATGATGAACTCTCTGATGTGAAAACTAATCTATTTGCTGATTGTGAAGAACCATTTGAAGATTATGGATTAGTTTCAGATTCTGATGTGGATGACATATGTGAATATCAGTCAGATTGTTCATTTGATTCCTATTCAGTTATGCAAAGGGATACACATTTTGAAGGTATGAGTGGTCTTTTTCCCCAAGTTGAATATGAAGCCTTCATATTCAAAAATGATAGCATGTATGAGTCATTAAATGAAGAGATTTTTTAGTTTTAGTCAAATATGTTTAAGCATGCTGATCAGTATCTTCATAATGAGCTAACGGTTGAAGATGAAGTAAGTTTTTATATGCATTATGAAAGTAAGAGTGATAATTTTGTTTTGCCGAGTGATTTGTTATATGATGATAATATGATTGGTGAAACTGATAGGAGAAGAAAATTTAGTTTACCTCATAAAAGTTCAGATGAAAATCATGTTTATGACAGAGGTAAACAATTCTGCTAAAGTTCGGTGGCCTGGGGCCATCGTGTGTACATAGTCTTGGTAGTTGTAGTTGTTTCCTTGCTTTCAATAAGCTGTTCGAGAAGAGTTTTGTTGCTTCAGGAATGGTCTGCTTCCTCTAGAGATCTGAATCCTTGCCATGCCCGCAAGGGGCGTGCATCCCCAGATAGAGCCATTGTTCGCGCTAAAAAGTGCATGGTCCATTTTTGAGCCCTGTTGAGAAATTTGAGCCCTATAAATGCTTTTAAATGCGATTGTACCTAGCCATCAGTTTGAGGCCTAAAAGGTGTTTAATGTTTCTAACACCTTCCACTCAGCCCGTCTACATGTTCCATGAAGTTAAATTGGCATTTTGAGCCATTCTGTGAAGTCTTGTTTTGAGAAATTGTCAAATCAGCATTTTACCCCAAGTGTCAAACAGCAACAGGAGGCTGTGTTTGCCATTGAATATCTCACACCCAGAAAGGTTTTGTGACTTTCTACCTTTAGAGAGTCTAGTGTCCATACCCAAGATCCTATGTTTCATATTTCGAGTTGTTTTGAGTCCGTTTGACTAGGTTTTGAATCCCTCAAATTTGGTCATTTACTGTTTTCATACTTTTGCAATTAATTCTGAATTCTAGGAAGCCCTGTTTGACATACTATAACTTTGACCCAGTTGTCTAAAATGCTAAATTTCCTATTTCGTTGCATGGTTGATGTCAGAGACTTCCTATGTTTAAATTTTTAAGTCTTGACAAATCCGTTTGATCAGTTTTCAAATGCGATTCCAAACACAACTTATAAAGTTTTACTAGTGTCAGCACTTGCAGATTTGTCAGTACCCCTGTTTGTGGCATTATAACTTGAAATCCATGATTGGAAAGATCAAATGGATTGTACCATTGTGTTGTCCACTGAAAATACTTTAAGTGTGCCAGTTTTTAAGTCTTGATGAATCTATTTGCACACTTTTCTAGGTCCTTTCCATTTGCAAAAATCATTTTCTGTCAGTGCTCCTAGTTGCAAAATTCTGAGTAGCATGCTTTGAACATCTGCCATTTGCGCCCAGTTATTCGTCATCACCCTAAATCATAGATCCATAATTTCATCATGATAGAAAATGAGTGTCCCAGTTTTCATTTCCCCATGTGCTCATTTGCCTAGTTTTCCGATCCAAATCCAAACCTAGTTTATTGTTTTCTAACATATTTTGGTGCAGGTAATTCTAAAGGGGTGATTTTGATGGTCAATATCTTTTGACCCTAAATTCTTCATGAGACGATATTTGACAAGATAGAAGAATGCGGAACAAAGAGTTAGTGTGCCAAGTTTCAGGGCCTAATCAGGTGTTTGGGTCAGTTTTTAAGGCCAATCAACAGACCTCCTGGCACAAAAGTGACAGTCTGCAGATCAGTGGTCAAATTTGTCTTCAGACAATTCAAGAGGGTTGATGGATCAATTTGCATGTTAGTTGTTCGAAAGAAAAAAATTTTTTAGTTGGACCCAGTTTGGGGCCCAACTGATTCCATCAGATTAACAACATATTTCACCAGCTATGAAATACTTTTGCAACTCATAGATCAATTTGAATCCATGATATATTACTTTGAACATTAAGTGCAATGTTTTTATTTCTTTACAGCACTCAGCTGCTTTGAATGCAAATATATGATGGTTTTCAATTCACTCAATAATTATTCTTAATAGTTCTTCAGTGCTAATCAATTGCATAACTAGATTGGAGATCCAACTATAAATCATTTCATATTTTTGGAGCACAAGTTGTGGACTTGTTTCTAAACAAACACAAAACAAGCTTGATAAGAAAGGAATTATATGTATCTTTCTTGGGCCTATAAACCTTTTGTTCCACAGCTCAAAAGACCTACATAAGCAGAATATGAAGAACCACATTAAAAGCAGACTTCACTAAATAAAGTAATGATCCTTAGCCATTGCATACAAGGTGGGGAGCTCTGCATGAATGGAGAAGGAAGTTTTAATGCTGAAAGATGAAGGAATCGAGCTTAGAAGCAAGCCGCCCATGTAATGAAACCCACAGTCTAAAAAAGAGGATGGATCACGGGTTCCTTTTGTTTTGTTGATCATGAGAGGAGCTAGAGAGACGTGATAGGGGCAGCATAGCAGAAAGAACATACAGCAAATGAGTTAACAGTCACACGATTAAGAAGGAGAACACATGCATGAGGAAAAGCAACCACCATCAATCAATGTATTTAACAAAGAAGAATATGCATTCATCAACGCCAGTTAGCAGAGAAGGTGAATCTTCAGCTGTAGGGTCCATGTTTTAAAGAGGCAATCAGCGTAGTTTTTTTTTAAAGAAGGAGAGAGCAAATTTAACAAAGGATTGGTGATTGCGATTCAAGAACTATGTGAAAATGTTGTGACAATAAGAGTCAACATTCCATAGTAGAGGAAGGCGAAGTTTTCCTTTCTAAATCTGCGAGGCCTCCAAGGGTACCATGATGAATCCATGTTTTTTGCTTGTTGATAAATTGTTGACAGTAAAACAACCGCTACCATCTTTGCAAATGGATGAGCAGATAGAATAGGGGAAGGCTCCCATTACCCATTGCGCAAATGTTGCACGAGCTGAGGGACCAACATTCTCTGCCACTTTCCACATTTTTAACTATTTGAAAAGAATCGCAAGTGATGCTTGTGAGTAATCAACACGTGGAAGTAGTAAAATCCTCTTTACATACATACAGTGTTTAATGCTTTTGTTGGTCTCCTTCAATGGTTGTTTCACGGCCTAATATTCTGCCTCCATATTAGTTGGCTCTGGAGGAACCAGATGAGATAAAAAAAATTCGATCAAAGAACCATGGTGGAAGATTGTTGTAGCGATGAGAAATGGGGAGTCAAGGATAGATACCCAAAATAGCACAATCATCAGAAGATGGATTGCCGCAGTAATAAAATCAGGTTTAATGGAAGTTCTGTTAAAAGCCACGGTTAAGAGTAATAGGGGCAGTCAGCAATTTGCAGGCGTGAGTAGAGGAAGAAAGCTTAAACCTTGTAAATCCCACATTGCTTGTGTGTTAGACTTTTCAATATCATAAATACCTCAGTGCTCAAATTATTGATTGTCTTGAAGACATGGTCTTTTGGAAGGCATTGGCAAGCGCAGGTGGGACCATGGATGACGTCAGCTAGTCAAAGTATAATTTTAAATTAAAACAAAGTCCAAGTAGGATGACGTCAGCAGGAAAGGCGACCGAAAAATTTAAGAATCTGGCACCTCACTACTTCGCCGGCCAAAAAATCTTGGCAACTCCGGCTAGCGAGATAGTGAGGTTGTCGAAAAATTTCCAAAATCCAGCAAGAGTTAGAATGCCAAGTGGGTCACGCCCGGAGACAACAGCTAATCGGATGGTGACAAGTGGCGATGACAAAGTGACTGGATTATGATGTGGCAAGCAACTATCAGGAGCACACCAGATTGTGCCATGTGGCAGATCTGATAGTACGCATTACCTCGCTAACCGAAGTTGCTCATCGATTAAGCATGGCGAAGTAGTGAGGAGATGACACATGGTGGATGATGCAGATTAGGTGTCCAATCAGAGTGCACCACGTGGCATTGGTCAAACCTAAAGTTGACTCGAATTTGGAAGGGCTAGGAAAAATAAAATGATTTTAAAATTTTCACTTTAAAATTATTTTTGCCAAAAAACTGACGTGACATGCAGGGTCTTTTAAATTGAAATTTTTATTTTCTAAAGTTTAAGCTTTAAACTTTTTGAAATTATTTTAAATACAGACCTGAACAATCTTAACCAGAGGAGTGTTTTTCAAATCAAGATTCTGGGCATTTTTGGAAGGCAAAGTATGCCTTATCATATACCGTCAGAATCATGAAAGTCTGAATTTTCTGATTCTGAGATTAGTTTTTACACAAGTATCAGTCAGTTTGAACTACATGAGGTTTTCCATCAGGTACCTGAATCGCAACTATATTCAGACCTGGAAGTTCAGTTTTGATTTTTTGTCAAGATAATGACCTAGATATGCATAAAAGATGGTAATAATGTAGTTGGGGTAGAATTGGTTACATTAAAATCAGTAAAAACTCATAATTTCACCAGAATTGCATAAGGTTTCAGATATTTTAGATGCAAAAGGATTTCATCATTAGGCAGAGACATTTCAAAGCAGTTGCAATGTAATTCTGAAACAGAAAATCAAATCAGATGGGATGAAAGAAGAAAGAGGTTACTTAGTTGCACAGGATTGAATTTCAAGTGGACACTTGTCGTCTTCAGAACAGATATGGGAATTCTTCCTCTTCTATATCTTTCTTTCTTGCTTCCATTTGAAGGGTTCCAATTTTTGGGAAGAAAAAGTTCATTGCTGTGATACCATTAGGGATTCCAATTTTTGCACTGTGAGACCATTGGTTCCAGTATTTTGACATGTTTCCATGATTGTGACACCATTTTTTTCTTCAGCAGAACTCTCATGTGAACAGCAAGTGTAAAGATAATGCAGATAGTTTTGAGATGTTAGGTTGTTTCATGTTTAAATTTCATGCATTTGAATGTATGGTTTCAAGGAAATGAATACATATGAGCAACAATTTCACTAGTTTTGTTTTGGTTCTTGTCTCTTGTCTCAACAATCTATAAGTCTTATGTGGTGTTGGAACAAAGATTTGAGACCCATTTGCATCCCTTTCATGTTGTATGTTTGATGTATTTTGCTGTTGGACCAAAGGGCCAAGTAAATGCTCGATATGTTTAAACAAGGTTACTGGTTGTTTGAGAAGGATATTATGTGAGGATGAGACCTGAATGAACACTGATGTCTGAATCACAAGGTGGTTGGATAGATCTGATGTCTGGGTATATGAGATATGTCCTGATGTCACAGATGTATGTTTTGAATTCATGGAATTTCCCAATGGATTAGGCACTGATCAGTTATAGGATCACTGGTTATACTATTGCATTCTTGAGGTTTTGTTGAATCAACATCTTTAATCAAATGAATTTCCCTTTCATGTTGAAGAGCTATAAATAGAATGCCCTCACTCAGCTTATGAATTTCATTATTTTGCATCTAGCTACTGCAGATATATGTTATTTAATAAGTTATTAGGATAAATAAGGGTTTCTATCTACTTTGTATTAGATTCAGTGTATGCTTTGACAACTGGTACCATATAAAGAATCTGTAGGTCCACCCGCCTAGGTTTTGCAGAGCTTGAAGAAGAAGAAGGGTCAAGCCTTATAGTTGGCCCTGTGTCTGAAATGATATGTTTATAATGGGAGTTAGTTGCCCCTAGATGTGTCATATTCTCATGGGGATAATTGGAAAGGGTAATGTCTTCAAACACCAACACTTTTATCTTCTAATCCTTCCACATTTATTTCTTATTGCTGAGGAGGTGCCTATACTTCACCCTCTTTTGTTTTAGCCCTTTCAAGAGAACTCCTCTTTCTTTTTCTCTTTCCTTTCTGCTTCGGAGGGTGATAGTATCCAACTAGGAGATCTAGTTGGTATATTGTTTCTGGCATTATTGGTGACTAGGCTGCAAAGGTAGGAATAGTAACCTTCTTCCCTCTACCTTTGTTTGGATGGGCTTTTGCATGAAAACCATTGTGTTAGGTATTGGATCAAGTCAGAATTCCTTCTTGATCCAATCCTACATCATCTTAATGACATGACTTGCCCTATGATTTATATCATCACTCTCCTCTCTATTAACCTCAATGTTCATTATGGGTCTCTCTCCAATTTTGTCCATGTTGAATAGAGGGTGCAATAGCTCCCCCAAGTCTTGCTTCAATATTTCCTCAGGAATCTAAACCTTTAAAGCCTTTTCAGCCAAATACAAATTCATCCTACAATAGGTTCTAATACAAACATTATTGTCATTTGTTGCATTCATCCAATGATCTTCAATTGCCTCTTCATGCTGAAATTCTCTGCCTACCACACTTTGAACTTTCCCACTATTGTCAAAGCAAGGCCTAGGAGAATTGTACTCCTCAAGAGGATATTGCTCCCACTCCCATTCAAAAGATATAATATCCTATTTCCACTTCACTTGATATGGTCCTATGACCAGGGGCCATGTCCAAGATGGTCTTCATTGTCTCCTGACCCTATCATATGTAGATTCAATCTATTATGCAATCTACAATAGGACAAGTCTATCACTAGGATATCTAGGGAGTTTCTTTGGATTGATAGTGGCACCAACTACTCTTAGATATGTGAATGTTTTGAACTAAATGTAATAGGCCCCAAGAGATGTTATCTGTGCTACTACATCATCAAATAATGTTTTTGCATAGTCTCCCTCTATAAATTGGATGATAGCAAAAATGAATGCATCATTCACAATTATGTATTCTTTTCTCTATCCCAAGAGCTTCTTCTTCACTAATTGAGGGTAGGAAATATAAGGCTATGTATTAGGATCTTGCATGCTACCCCTTTTGTATAATTTGGGATAGTTTTTTGCCCTAGTAGCTAGAAGATAGACCAAATATGACATCATATAAAACTTCTTCTTGTCCTTGGCTACCTCTAGTTGTTCACATAAGTTTTTGTTATATGTGGTGGCCTAGTCAAGTGGCATCCTTGTCTTGATTGTCTCAATAAAATTTACCATGAAAATGTTTAAGTGCCTAACTACTGGTAGACCCATCACCCTACTTGGAAGAATGATAGAGTGTCCAATATCTTCCTTTATTTACCCCCTTGCCATATCAACCTTCCTTGTTATCTTCCCTAAAGGAGTCTTCTCAATGAGGTAAGAGAATTGAATGATATTTGTAGCCTATTTTAAGTTGTTCCCTATACCACCATTCTACTACCTCATAGGTGAGTCTAATGAACTGATCCACTCTAGGGAGATGAAATACCCTTTGAATATTGTTAGGTTGGAAGTCAAGGAAAACTTCTCTAGTCACACTCTTCACTACCCTTTCCTCAAGAACAAAGTGTTGTGCAAGTGTCATGATTAGCTCTAAGGATTGCACTGATGGTGGGTGTGAAGCTGCATTCACTAGTCCTGATCAGATTAATGTTGAAACTAAAGTTGACCTCTCTATGGGTTTGTTGCAAATCCTTAAGAACTCTCCCATGTTAGTGTGTCTCAATTTTGTATCCTTAATCTCTATGTAATCATACTTGGAATCTTTACTTCAATGGCACACCTTGGAACTTGAATACAATGGGCTTAGGTGCCATTTTCTCATCGGATGAAGATGCCATTGTATCTACATGATAGAACAAAGACATCCATTAGTTCAAAATAAATAATGACAAGGAAATGATAACACTTAGTCTCAAAATTAAATGTGTAAAAACATCTTGTTATCCTTCTTTCTTCTCAATTGTTTTTTTTTTAAATATATGGTGCACATCTATGCACCCAATCAGGTGCGCAAGTGCACAACTCATTTGGATTTTTGCATTTTATGTTATGGGTGCATACTTGTGCACCACATTTGGTGTACAAGGGTACACCCTTTATTGTTTTGTATTTTGCAATACCTGATTTTACATAAAATGTCATTTGTGAGGGGTGTGGAGTAGTACACCAAACTAGGTGTGCTACTGCATACCCCTTAATTTTTTGTGAAAGTTGAGCTTTTCATTCTTTTCTCATTGGGGTGTGCATCTATGCACCAAGTTGGGTGCACGGGTGTGCACTCCCCTTTTGATATTTCATGTTTTGTTTTGTAAGTCTAATGATTTTGATAGAGATTGGTGGTGCCCACCAATGCACCAAATTAGGTGTGCTAGTGTGTACCAACCTTTCCTTTCAGTTTGTGTATGCAGAATGTGGAGCAAGGTAGAAGGAGGTAAAGGGTGCACCTAACTTGATGTGGAGCTACGAGGTCTATGGAGTGGGGCAAAATCATGTGTACAAGAGTTGTGACTCTTACAAAGTGGAGGAGAGAATAAACAAGGTGAGTGGGGTATGAACCTCACCTCCCCTTTTATAGACCATGACACACACACTATGCAAATGTGCAAGTGTGCTACTACATAGCTGCACAACATATGATATGCAAAATCCTTCCCATCATTTGGTCACATCAGCACACTAGGTTAGGTATGCTTTTGCACCCTTTAAATTTTGCACTTCAACACATATTTTTGCTAAGAATTATGGTTTTGTCAGCATCTGGGTTTCTTCATCAATATTTGCAACTTGAATTAGGGGCTAGGTAGGACCTCAAAATGGCTCAAATCCTTAACTAAGAATCCAAAAGCCCAAAATAAATTAGGGGGTCTCGATTTCAATTAGGAAATTGGGCATGCATTTTGGAACCACAATAGAATCTAATTTCCTTTTAAATAATCCAAATAGTACCTTCTATAACCATACTGCTTCATGTGCTCCCATGGAAATTGCCATGTATTCAGCTTTTAGAGCTCAAAGAAAGTATAGGTTGTTTTCTATTAAACCATGATATCGCTTCTAATTCAAGACTGAAATAACATCCAATTGCACTTGTTGACAACTATCCAATAGTGATATGTAATTCTTGTCATTAATGGTAACACGTGATGTAAATGTTGATAGGAAACCTCATAAATAAATATACTTAGTGTTTGGTTATCTAAAAATTGTCTAAGTATAGAAGTTGGTTTACAAAAGTGTATTTTTTTGTTTATAACATGTTGCAGGCATCATATTATGATAAGTGAAGTTACATGGAGATAGTATACATGTTGAGAATCATGCGTATAACCTAAAATGTTTGTACAAACTATATAAAATAGATTTAATAATGCTTTGATGAAGTAGGATAAAAAAATTGAAGGAAAGAATTATTTTGGTTGCAAAACAATTACTTGTCCAATTAGGGCCAACATCCTAGATGTCTTCTCTAACTTGGAAAAGTGAATTGTGGTCTTAGTCAACCTAGTATTATTTTATGTGAAAACATGGTATTTATGCAAAGGAATTCTTGCAATAACAAGGGTGAATATGTGTGCTCAAGTGTGCAAACTTGAGAGAAAACTTTGTGAAAGCAATATATGTGAAGTTTTGTATGAACTATCTAGTGATCAAGATCAAGTTGAAGATCAAAGATCAATGAAGGAAGGAAAATAATTGTAGATTACTTGTTTGAGTAGTGAGCTCTTCTTGTAGTTGAAATTGCATGTTTAGGCAATGGGCTCATCTTGCATACATTGTTCTACAAATCCTAACAAGGATTCAAAGTCTCCTAACAGGGATTGTTACACTAAATTTTCTCATCGAATCCTAATAGGGTCCATCCTCTTACAAGGAACATATATACCCATATATTATCTAGTGGGTTTCATCCCCACTGGGGTTTTCCCTAGTTTACAAAATATGGTGTCATGAGTTATCTTTGTGCATTTTTATTGTTATTATTCAGCATTACTTTATTTCTTTGTTATGCATGTTTAAAGTAAGTAATAATATTCAGTTGGTGACTAAAGTTTGTAGATTACTTATTGATCCCCCCCCCCCCCCCCAAGTAATCCCTATTTCTAATAGTACTCTTATAGTTTAAGGAGCATCCAGCCCAATCAGAATCACAATAGCCTTCAAGTTGTATCTTAACATTTATGTACATTAGTCCAAGACCAATAGTGCCACATAGATATCTCAAGATGTGGTTTGTTGCAATTAAATGTATCTTCTTGGGCTCACACATAAAGTGAATTAATATATTTGTGGCATAACATATATTGGGCCTAGTATTTACCAAACACATGAGACCCAATAATTTGTATGTAGATTGTGGGATCAATAGATTCTAAATTCACTACTTCTTCTTTTAGTTTGTGTTGATTAGTTTCCATTGGAGTTGCAAGTGGTTTGCAATCCATCATTCCAAATCTAGTCAAGATGTCCTGAGTGTATATACCCTAATTTAGAAAGATATGATCTTTCTTTTGACATACTTCTAGGCCTAAGAAATAATTTAGTAGACCTAGATCCTTCATTTCAAATTTAGCTATAAGATCTTGTTTGCATCTTTCAATTAGATGATCATTTCCTATTATCAATAGATCATCAACATATAACACAAATATTAACATATCATCATTAAATTTTTTGAAATATATATTAGGATCAATTTCATTCTTAGAGTATCCTAATTTGATGAGGTAGGTGTCTATTCTTTCATACCAAGCTCAAGGTTCTTGTTTAAGACCATAAAGAGCTTTCTTTAGTTTACACACATATAGATTCTTATTTTTTATAACAAATCCTTTAGGTTGGTCAATAGATACTTCTTTGTTTATGGCTCCATTTAATAATGTAGTCTTCACATACATTTGATGTATTGTCATGCCCAAAAGGACGAGGGCAAAAACACACACAATTTTTTTTTTTTAATTAATAATTAAAAAGCTCTAAGTTTGATATGGTTGTGTTCATAGTTAAAGTAAAGGTTCTCTACATTCATCTTAAGTTTAAAATCTTGTGGAGGAATACATCGTTAAATTTGAACTCTCGTTATTAATTTGATATCGACATTTGTTTCGTTAATTCATTAACTTACAACAATATATGAAAATTATTTAAATAACAATTTAAATGAATTTGGGTTTAAATTAATTTGAAATATCAAATCAGAACTCATTAAAAGAAATATCACATCTACCCATACACCTATATAAACTATATTTAATTTTATTCCAATCATAATTTTATATAAATCAAATAAAACATTTCTAATATAATGACCATATGAATTAAATTTAAATTTGACTAAGATAATAAAAATATTTCATGAAACATTATCTACAAATCTTAACAACACTTTAACTAAACTAAAATAATATTAGCTATAATTTTAAAACAATCATATTGATTAATATTTCAATAAAATCTATTATTTAACTTATAAAGTATCAACTACTAAAAAAAAAAAAAAATTTAAATTAAATAAATTATACACTACTCCAAACTAATAAACAATATAATGTTAACATCTTTCTGCTTTTCATAAAACAATTTCTATTCAATTCTTAAAGTAAATTTCATTTGACTAAATTTAAATCCTTTTATTAATTAAAATAAACTCACTTTAATTTAAATATTATTTACAAACTAAACTAAACTATATTTTAAAATACTAACTAAATTAAATCTAAACTAAACTAATTAAAACAATATATATAAAAAAAACTAAACTAACCCCTAAACTTTCTAGCCCACCACATTCAACTTAATGGAAAGCTTGAGTGAATCCCCAAACACCCCACACAGACCAAGGTGGACAGTAAGTCAACCAATCAAGGACTCATTCCATGGTGATTGGTGGGTGAAAAGGTTTGAATTTAAAACAAAACTTAATAAAACCATTTCCCTCAAACAAAAAGCAACGACCAAAATGAGAGACATGGCAGGGGTGATGTCATCTCATCATGATGACACTTTTCTAATCAATGCCTAGGAAGAAGGGGAAGACTTTAAGTTTAAAATTTTTCTTGGTGAGAAGAAAGGTAAGAAGTAAAGGGAGTTTTGGAAAAGATATTTTGAATTACTTTACTTTTTTATGTATGATATATAGATTTTTTTTTTTTCTCTTTTATTCATTTTTTTAAGTTTATTCATTATATTCAAAGAAGCATAGTTAAGAGAATCTTTAAAGATTCTTTGTCAAAAAAAAAAAGAATAAATCATATCTCCATACAAAATCCAGAGACCTTTTTGGCTCTAGGATAGATTTTTTTTTTTTGAAAGGTCTTTATTTTTCTAAGTCTAGATTTTGAAGTTGATTTATTTACTAAGAGGGGTTAGATATATATATTATTTTCAAATAAATATATTAGGACTTGCCACAACTAAATATACCAAGAATTTAAATGATCCATTTTAACAATAATGCAAGGATTGTTTTGTTTCCAGTAATCATGAAAACTGAACCTTCATTCCTAACATAATTTTTTTTTTGCTTTTAACAAATAGGAAAACTTGAAATTTTGCCTAATTGAATCAACATCATTTTCATCCTATTTTTGATATGCATCCATATAACTGAAAATTACAATTAAATCTCATGAGAAGCAATAATACTCAACTACTATTTTATTGGCAAACCTGATTCAAAGGCTCCATCAGGAAAGAACCAGGAAGAAAACCCGGTGTCGTTACCATTACAACAAAGTTTTGAAACACAATTACATAGGATTCCAATCCCAAAATTACAACAATCCAAATAAATTTCCTTCATGTCCCTTATCAAGGGATCCATATCATTTTCTGCAACACATTGCTAAGATCATGGAGGGAACAAAATCTGATCAGGTGTCAAACTAGCATGACCAAGAGACAAAATCAAACATGCATATTCATACTAAGTTTTCACAACAAGATTCACAATGAACCAAAACTAGAGAAAGGTGGATTTTTCCAACAGGAGATGTTAGACACAACACCAAAATAGATTCCCAATCAAGGCTATAATCAAGAACTTTCATTCTTCCATTTTAACATGCCAAAACTCATATGAGGTTTGTGCTGAGAGGTAGGGGCCCATAACACCCTAGCCTCTCTCCCTCTTCTCATCCTGAGAAGAGATTCTACACTGTTGGAGTCCAACTAAAAAGACCTTCCCTGAAATTGGCCACTTATGCCCTATTCAAGGGTGAGTAATGCCAAAACACCCATACAATAAAACTTCAAAATTCAAACAAAACAAGAGAGAAAAGCAATCAAGAAAATATGGTTTCAATCCTTCCAAACATACCCAACATACAAATAACAATAGAATAGCATAAGCATGAAACAAATATGAACAATTTGAACAAGGGAGATGAAGAACTCCTACCTTCATAAAGAGGTTATCGTAAATGATCAATTTGAGAAGAGCATTTCCTTCCTTGCCTTCAATCTTCCAAGACTCCTCTCTAAAAATAGAGATTGGGTAACAACCAAAACTACTCCAAGAAGGGCCTCTAAATAATATCCAAACTCAACCACCAAAAAAGGTAATAACTCCCCCCACTCACCTAAAAATCTAGAATTTTCTAACTCAACCAATCCTAAGGTTAACCCCTAAGTGGAGTTGAGGTTATGAAACTCACTTTCAATTTTTGCAAAAAGGCAAAAATAGACTTTTTGAGTGACCTCAAAAGTCAATAAAAGGGGCTTAGGGGGTAGAAAATACCCCCAACCCATACCCATAACCCTGGGGTATAAATATTTAATGTTTTAAAGGTCTTAGGAATAGATTTGGGACCAAACAAATGCTAGGAATATTTAGGAACATCTAACAACTCCAAAACGCAGATTAAGCACTAATCCAGATTAGGAATGACTAAACTCGATTAAGAAACAAATTAGCAAAAAGAGACACTAACTAAATCTGACTTAGGTCCAAAGGTTACACAGTTAACCCTAACTAGCATGCTGGAATGCATTTGCAAATTCACGAGTGTCAAGCGACACTATAAGAACACAGTTAAGAACATTAACATTTACGAAACACGAAAAGATACATTCATACATCTCACAATAGAATTAAGTTACAAACAACAAGGTTTCCACAAATGGCACATAGGGATCAGTTATGTTCCTCTATCAGGTTTCTCAGCTAAAATATCCTACACACTCATTGCACACATTAGTAGTCCCATAAAATCACATGCACATATGTATATATGTATCAGGGAATCACATAAATTAAAACATACATCTATAAATCAATCAAGGTTTCTCTCATCCTACTCATATTCTTAACCACTAAAATCTCTTAATCACAGTGTTAATCCTACATTTACTTATTTCGTCAACATACATGTTCATAAAGCATTAAATGACGAACTCAAATATCTGAAAGTAAACATCACACAACATGAAATAATATAATATGATATGTTCAGTGTATTCGATAGTGTCTCGATGTATTGAGTCATAAGTATCAAAATAATAATGTAACAACTAAGGCTATGAAGGGTTAGGGCGAGGCCTCACATGTATCTTTCATCCTTTAACTACTATAATTGTAATAATTGTCCTAACCAAAGTGTAATGAGAAACCAAAGAAAATTTTTCTTCATAATCAATGTCTTCCTTCTGGGAAAAACCTCGAGCAACAAATCTTTCTTTATGTTTCTCAGTACTACCATCTACTACTTAATTGATTTTATATAGCCATTTTGAAGGAACAACTCATTTGTCTTTAGGTCTAGGTAAAATATCCCAAACATCATTTTGTAGTATCGACTAATATTCTTTAGTCATAGGATCTTTCCATGCTTGACAAGTAATGGTTTCTTCAATAGTTGTTTGTTTAGATTTTGTAAGCTCAGTTACTAGGGTAGTATAACAAGATTTTTTTTTGGTTTTCTTGCTTTCCTTGGAAATTTCATCTAGTTCAACATTATTTTCTTCAATCATTTTTCTTTCCCATAAGGGTTTTTTCTTGATATTGGAGGTATATCTATCTTCTGTATCTATAGATGGTTCATTTCCTTTTGATGTGTTCTCCCTCTAAATTTTGGTCAAAGTATTTTCATCTAAGTCTATATTGGGCTTATCTTCTATATTTGTGGCTATTTTTAATGCAAATTTTTCCTCAAATATGACATCTCTACTTACTTCAATTGATCTTTGTCCATGAACATAAACTCTATACCCTTTTTAGTTTTCACTATACCCAAAAAATATCCCTTTCTTTCTAGATGGATCTAACTTAGTTCTTCCTTCTTTAGGTATGTGAATATAAATAGGGCAACAAAAAATTCTAAGGTGACTTAAGTTAGGTTTATTCCTTGTAAAGACTTCTTTGGGTGTTATGTTTTCTCGTATAGAATGGGGACATCTATTTTGAATGTATACAATACTATTGGTGGCTTCTGCCTAGAATGAAAAATGCAAGTTTTCATCATGAAGCATGGCTTTTGCAAGTTGAAAAATAGTTCTATTTTTCCTTTCTGCTACTCCATTCTGTTAAGGATTATATGGTACTATATACTCCCTCTTAATCCTAACAAAAGTACAAAAAGATTTGAAATTTTCTGAAGTATAATCTACCCCATTATCAGATCTTAGAGTTTTAATTTTCTTTTAGGTTTGATTTTCCACAATTTTTTTGAACTTTTTAAATTTTAATAGAACCTCATTAGATTCTTTAAATTTTAGAAAGTAAATCCAAGTTTTCCTTGAGTAATAATTAATGAATATGATGTAGTAAGAGTAAGCTTCTAGAGAGAGTGTTGGCATGGGTCCACATAAATCAGAGTGAACTAGTTCTAAAACATATTTAGACTTGTGTTCACTAGAAGGAAAAAGTTTTTTAATGTTCTTTTCTAGAGCACATCCTTTATAGGCACCAATGTGTTTTAAGCTTAGACTCAGTGTTCTAGAGGTAATTTTCTCTACATTTGGAAGTGAACTAAATCCAATATGTCTGAGTCTTCTATGCCATACTTCATTGGAGTTTGTTACTTCAAGATTAAGAGCTTGCTTTTGGATAGTGCATAGTTTATATAAGGTCCCATCTATTGTTTCTATGGTGATGGCATTTTTAAGATTTGAGCTTTTAGGCCAATACATAACTTTCTCTTCATTGAAAGTGACTTGGAACATTTCATTAGCTAGTACAAAAATTGAAATTAGATTTATTTTTATACCTAGTACAAATAGAACATCCTTTAATTTTAGTATAACTCTAGTCCTTAGTTGTATAGAATAGGTCCCAATTCCTCTAGCTAGATGGGTGGAATTATCTCCAATAGTAACTCCTTCAGAGATTTAACTTTCAAAGGTTTCAAATTTTTATTTGAATCCTATTATATGACGAGAAGCATCACTATCTATTATCCACATATTTTCATTAGAGTTTATCTCACTTGATAATGTGGAATAGTATAATAGATTTTCATCTTTCTTTTTTATAGCTAAAGAAGCTAAGATGTTTTCCCTTTCTAGATAATTTTTGAAAGTATGCCTAAGTTGTTCACATTTATAACATTTAACTTTAGAAAAATATTTTCTTTTGTAATTTTGATTTTCTTTCCTTTAAATTTCCTCCATTTTCCTTTGTAATTTGAAACTAAAAAAAGAGCTTAATTTCCTCCCTCTTGATTTGAGATGATCCCTCTAGAAATTAGCCTTGATTCTTCTAATATGAAATCATTCTTTAGTTGATCAAAAAGAGGTATAGTAAATCTGTTGATTACTTGAATGAATGCTTCCCACGATAATGGAAATCCTCTAAGTGTCATTATCAATAGTTCCTTATCTTCTATTTTGCTTCTAATAGCATTTAGATGATTTTTAATTTCAAAAATCTTCCCAATTTATGATGAGATTGTTTCCCCTTTTACTCATTTTAGTATTCATTAGTTTATTTTTCAAAGTAATCACTCTACTTGAGTTGTTGATTTCAAACATATCCTTAATTGTTTTGAATACTTCATATGCTTTCTTTAGATTTGATATAGATGGAAGGATATGATCTTTTACAGAATCCACAATGATTTTCCTAGATTTATTATTTTATCTTTTTCAGGTAGCCTTTTCTACCTCATCTTTAGGAATTGAAATATTTGACTCAATAAAATATTTGAGCACTAATTCTTCAAGAATTGTACTAATTCAAATTTTTCAAGAAGAGAAATTCATTACTCCTTCAAGCATGTCCTCTAATCTTACATTATTTGACATATTGTCCCTTTTAATTATAAAATTAGAATGATAGTCTCTCTACCAATCAGGCTTAGATACCATGTAAATTTTAATGGATCTTAGTTGGTGGAGATGTGTCAATTATATTTCAGCCTGATTTAATGATTTAGCAAAATTCTATATTCCTTGTTGAGTGCTTGACTTCTCAATTATATATATGATCTGCAGATACAAATGAGACTAATAAATATACCTATTGAAACACAACCAAGTAAGGTTATGACTCTACATGACAATGTCCCAATAGATATACACATTAGTGTCTTTTTATTACAACTATTATATTATTAAAGAGACCCAATAACTAATCACAATGCATACCCACACATACTTGATGACAAGAGATGTCTCTCATTTCATTAATCAAAGTAACCAACGATCATCATAGGATATGTATTATAATCGAAGATAATTATAGGTGATATAATATCACTCTATATTATCAATGGTGAAACATTTGTATGAGACAATTGATATCTTCAATACTTAAAGGTGTAAGATTATATTAAGAATGAGAATATATATATATATATATATATCAATTACTAACTTCTTATCATAGATGTTTCAACACACTTACTACTAATATTCTTAACAATTATCATATAAGTGATCTTTATACACATGTACAATTCTCCATTATAATCTTTTACATAATCCTCAATATAATTTCTCTCTATCTTGACCAAATAGGGGAATATTTGTATCAATATTTCTTTTAGGTTCTTCATCCATTTCCACTAGATAAAGAATCTAATTCAGAGTCACCTTTATTATCCTCACAACTTTCACTTATACCATGGAAGGAAGGCCCAATCATTTATCCATTCTGAATCATAGGAGAATAAAAGTACGTATATTAACATAGAGGATTTTAGTATTCACTATATCAGTAATTTGTATAATGTACAGAGTAATTTTTTGATTCTCCTTCATTGATATTGAACTTCATTATTTGGCCAAATTTTCCAACATTTTTTATACTACTAACAATAAATAATTCCTAACATAATTCTTTTGGTTCTTGCATTATTTTTATAACTCATTTCTTTGTCAAACATATCAAGATACATGAGTAGGGCCTATGCATCATTAGGTTTCATATTTATTTTCCAATTTTGAATAAGTCTCATAAATTTGATATTAAATAGCAAAAGGATTCATCATTATAGCTTCATATTCTTGTAAACTCCTTAAGTAAAATGAAATATTTTACTTTTTTCACTAAAATAATCCAAAAAAATTGATTTCAAATTCATCCACGAGTCTATTGATTGTCAAGAAAAATTATACAACCATTCCCTTGTGTCCACTACCAATTTTTGAACAAAGAGATTCACGTGAACGTCCTCATGACCTACTTCAAAACATTTCATTGGGTACTCAAAATTTAAAATGTATTTTTTTACCATTTCTCTCTATGTACCACTAAAATTAGGGAGAACAATTATAATACTAGAGGGCACAAAATTTTGAAATCCAAAAATTACATTGAAGTCCAACATCCTATATAATCAAATTGACATAATACCTAGCTCAAAAAATTAGAGTTCTTGTAATAGAGTGACCACCTTTAAAGAAAGGAAAATAGTGAAATGAGTGGGTCCCTAGTAGAGTCACCATCTAGTGAATCTCAAAATATCAACTTGGGAAATATTAATTTAAATACTGTTTACAAACCTAAATATACAATCTTGACCAATGAATAGGATTAACCTTCAAAAGTTTAGTTGCCTACTCTTTTGGTTCTAGCCTTCCAAGATGGATCTACCTTTGCATTTTATGTTCACCAATTACATTTAATTGATTTGTGAAATAATACTATAATTAAGAAACTTGATTCAAAATTACTACAAAAACCTAAATCCTATTTTTTAAATGAAATGAAATGAAATATAGTATAGACTAGTCCCTTTTCCATTTGGGTAGAAAGTAAACCTCCATTAAGTACTCATGTATTTTTACAAAATAGTCAACATTGTTTATGAACTGGATAAATAACCCAATTCTATCAATTTATAGATAAATTGAATTTATAGTATTAACCTTTCCGATTTATTTTAATCCTAATAGAGGAACCAATTAGAAAAAAGAAAAAAGAGAACAATTGACAATTATGTTCTAGTATCTAAATTAATACTATAGGAATTCAATCAACTAAACAAATTTTGAAAGTGATAATGAAATAAAAAAATTAGATATTGCAAAAGTATCAACCTAAAAAAATGAAAACACATTGCACCCAAAATCTAAAATAATTTGCATATTGTATTATACTTTTCACACTACCTATATAGCCCTAGAAGAGAAAAGATAGTTGTAGCTTCCTCAAATAGGAAGAAACAAGATTCAAATTGTTTCATATTTTTTATTTTCTAATAATTACATTAAAAAAATTTAAATCCCCTAATCATACACTCTTGTAGGATGATGTCTCCATATTTAAAATATCTAAAAGTCACCAAGATCCTAGTTTTCCATAACATCTTCAATCTTCTCTTTGAAGTCAACTAATCAATCCTAAACTCTATGAAGAGGTCTTAGAGCACTACATTTTCTTGTTCCTTGCTAAGCATAACCATATCTTCTTTGAAATTAGCTGAAGCATTTTGGGAGACCAATAGAAGAATTGTTAGAACAAAATTATGTTCTTCTTCATCTTCCTCATTCAAATTATGTTGCAACACATGCAATGGATTTATATTTGATGGTCCTTCAACCATTAAGAGTCTTATTATATCTATCAATCCCAACAAAATATTGTTCTATTTAATAATCTCCCTTCCTCATATCAAGAAAAAAGAAGTTCACTATTTTTTAACCTCTCCATTTCTTTCCTATAAAAAATAGTGAAGTACTCTATCATTTAGTTATCTTCAACCAAAAAATATTATCTTGGAATAATTTTTCCCATGTTATCTATCAATCTCATGCAAGATATATTGTCAATTAGTCTCAAAACACTTAGTCATAATGAAAAGACAATTGCAACCAAGTATTTGGGATGCAGTGTTAACTGAGCTCACAAAGGATCCAAGGAAACAAGTTAACCTTGAAGATAATTGCAGTGTCAATTGAGTTGTAGTGGCAACCAAGTTGACAGTTCACAATGTGCTCCAATGTGAATGTAGTTAGCAAAGAATTCTTGTTGCAAGTTAACAATCAAGATGGAAGAGTAGTGCAAGATGATTCATAAGTGTTTACTAAGTGATCAATGAAAATTAAGCACCCAATATCTTCTAAGTGCTAGAGCTAGCCAAGGAGATAGTGGTGACTTAGTGTTTCTAGTATCACCTGAGTAAGAAATTGACTTGAGTTATAGAACTTAGCCAACTTGGTGATTATTTTTGGAACTATTCATGTTATAGCCGGCCTATGAAGGAATTTATTTAAATGTATTTTTTTTTCTATCTAATAAAGAGAATATATATTGATTATATCATCATTCAAGAATTAGCAAATATGGAAGGGAAGATTGTCTAGAAGGTGATGAGCATTCCAAGGAAAGGAAGAGATTCATCTATCACAATTAGGTGATACATTTACTTCAAAGGTTATTCATCAGCAATCAAACTTCATTTTAAAGATCAATCCACTAATTCATCTTAGTAGTTGCATCAGTCCCAAATCCTTTAACTAGGTGGACCTAACAGTCCTTTGTAGAAGCTCCTAATATAGTATATACTTAACATTATTGTATAAATCCTTTCGCAAGGTGAACCTAATAGTCCTTATTTATATTAACTTAGTAAGATCATAAGAAGTGATCATTTGTAAGTCTTAGTAGGCTAAATTTATTACTTTAGCAATGAAGCATTGTAAGTGTCATCTCCACCCTATTTTTACCTTCTGCTTGGAGGGTTTGTGGGTTACCAAATATTGTGTTATGGTGTTATTACTTTACTATTTTATATTTCATGCATGAAAGTATATTAGACAACTAAATAATGTGGTTTGGAACAAGAAGTTGAATTGGTTCCTAATTCACCCCCCCCCCCCACCTCCAGTCACCTAGCTTACATTACTTTTCCAACAACTAGCATCAGGCAAGGTTCTCTTATTAGAAATTTTACCAAGTTAAGAGTACAGATCAGATGCAATAGAAGAATACAAGCTAGAGAAATCCACTAAGAATGAAAAGTTGGATCTACATGTGACCATGGAAAAAATCAAGAAACTCAATGAGAAACTCTCTCAAACCTTTAAAAGAAGAAAATAGCAGAAAAGATGAATGACAATCTCTACATAGAATTAAGAATTGACGATATTTACAAAGAGAAATGTTCATATGAAGCAAATGTAGCTATAGAAGATCTACTTGGAAGGAACATTATATCTTCAAGAAGAAGTCAAAATTTTGAAAAGAGAATAGGAGATTCATTCAGTTAGGACATGTGAAGTCATTGAACAATAGAACGAAGCTAAAAATGACAAAAATATGGTTGAAGAAGACATAAGACTAGTTAGCACCAAGATAGAAGAAAAAGACAATGAAATCCACCAGTCATCCATCTGAGGACAAAATATGAATGACTCATGAATGATCTTAGAGAAGAAAAAGAAACCAATGAAAGAATGATGAGTTCACAAGTAAGCATGAATGAGTTAGTTGAGATATCGAAGAAAAGATAGAAAGGTAAAGTAGGATTGGGTTGTACTAAACAAGGAGAGTCATCATAGCAAGGAGCTCAAAACAATAAAAGACCTACATGCAACTATTATAAAAAAATAGAGCATAATTCAAACAAGTGTTGGAGAAATGGAAAGTCAAGGTTCAATGGAAAATGTTATAGTTGTAACAAGCATGGGCATAAAGAAAATGAATGCATAGAGAAGATCAAATTTGAAGGAAAATGTTTCTCATTCAACAAACATGGTCATAAATCTTTAGAGTGTAGAACCAAGAATTGGAATCCTACTAAACAACTTGCCAAAGCTATCTTTGGTTGGGATTACAAAACTTGGTGAAGATATTATTTATGTGGAGAGTTTGGTCAAATTGGACTAAACTACATGAAAAATCACCTTAGAAAAAGAGATTCCACCAAATGATGCTATGTATGCAAAGAACCTGGTCATCTAGAAAAGCATTGCATGAATAGAGGAAAAGTTGAAGATGAAAAGATAGAAAGGGCTGATACAATCAAAAGACAAATGAAGTAGTAATGGGTAAAGAAGTCCCCAAAGAATTCTTGTGAAATTAATGACATCATTCACACCCAAGATAATGGATTGGGTGATTCAATCATCTCTACATAAATATGCAAGGAGACCATTGGAGCTACAATAAAACTTATATTCTACATCAGTTCTAGTTATCCAAGCAAGATAGTCTAGACCAACATATCAGATGCACTTGAACACATGAAAGACTTAGACCTAACTACGCATAGAAAGATTCAACTAAGACATGGACTCTATTGAGCATGGAAAGACTATACTAACTGAGCTTCAATTCCAAACCAAGTATCTTTTACCTACTCTAGTACAAAGCATTAAATGAAGCCTTAAATTTGGAAATCTTATTAAAGGTATACATCAAAGCCTTTTTTTACTATGCTTTCAAAATTCTCTTTAATCTCGGTATTTCTTAAGCCCCCCAGAGATATTTTAATGAAAACTATTGAAGGAGATTCTTAGGCAAAGTCATCATCATGAAATTCTTCTTCAACCAAGCAATATGGAAGTGTCTTCCAGTTTAAAGGTCAAGAAAGGTTTAGAAATATTGGTAAAGAGTTTAGATTGCATTCATCCAAAATTCCATATATATCTAGAAATTGCAAAGGAAAAGGATCCTCAAGGTGCTCACTCTTCTATTCCTCTAAAGGTATTACTCATCCATGATATCAGGTCATTTTATCATTGTTCTGTCGAATAGATACAAAATCTTGAGCTAGATCAGGCCTATGTAGCTTTATGTGAAAATGATGTGTTGAAGCTAGATAAAAAGTATTTAGAGGTCAAGGGCTTGACCTACATCATCAACATTCCTAGGAACCTTCAGATCAACTAGATTAGGCTTATACTAAGCCAAGTTCACAATTTGTCATTCTAGTTAGAATAGGCCTGCCCTATCACTAAGAAGATGACTTATAGGATAACAAGGTATCCTTTGAAAGATAAATCCAAGACTACTAAAATCCTAGGTTAGAAAAAACTTACAAAGTTGACACTCATTGAATGGGATAAGAGAGACATGAATTTGAACAATGTGACAAACATAGAAATCAAGTTTGGCATCTGTGTCATTTCTCATAAAATCTAAAGTTCAAGTCATGCCAATAGTGCTCCATGCATGGTAGTGGACCTAGCATACAAGTTTGTAAAGAAGAACCTATAATTCAATTTTGTTGAGTTTTAGTACTCCCAACTAAGAAATAACATGGAGAGCATTCAAGCCTCAAAGAAAAATTCATGTAAGTTTGGTTCACTCTTAGTATGTTTGATCTTTATTGTTCACAAATTCTTTGCTTCCAAAGGAAATGTTGTTTGGAAGAAAGCCACCCCTATTTTGTGTAAAATAAATGAATTCATAAGTGAAATAGATGAGAAATTTGATGGCATCATGGAGTCTTACTTTGAAAATTTCAAAGAAAGGATACAAAGAAGGCTTAGGATTCCTAAACAGCTTGTCAAAGATTATGAGCAGGATATATGCTTCCTAGTTTACTATGGAAGAGTTCACATTTAGGTAGTTAGACCTAGGATAGTATGGGTTAAAACTCTATCATATGAGGTAAAAATTGATGAAAAAAATGATATTATTGAGGCTATCATCAATGAGCATGTGGACCCCAAGGCTACTTACTTTGGAACATATGATGAAGCAAAGACAATATATTATCTTGAGATTCAAATCTCTCATATTTTGAAGAGATGAAAGAAGAGGGTGGAAACCATTAGAAAGAAACTTGCCAAATCAGACACCAAGGGTAGTGATGTATAAGATGGAGATGAAGAGGAAGAGAGTGATGGAGAAGAAGAGGAAAAAGAGGAAACTCCCAAGAAGAAAGAAAAAACCCCATCCAAGCCACTCAAGAGAGCAACAAGGTTAAATCCTATGATTATAGATACTATGCCAAGGAAGGCAAGAAAACATCTAAAACATTAGGATAAGGATGAATATGATGAAGATGAAGACAATACCCCAATTATATCCTTGAACAAGGCACCCTCTATGTTCCAAAAACAACTAGAAAGTAGAAGGGAAGGAAAGGCTATGGCAAGATTTAAATACTTTAAGTATGACTCCAAAAGTAGAGAGGAGAAGAAACACCTTGAAGAAGCATTAGTTGTGAAAATGGAAAAGTGGTAATATGACCCTTCTGAGCTTAAGGGGCATACTCCTAAAAATCTATTGAAGGTTGTTTCACACCATTGGGATAATAAAACAAAATAAGAGAAGGAAATTAGGGAGAATACTTTAATAAATCTCATGCTTAATCTCTCTAACAAAGAAATTGTTAGACTTTTAGGTGACTCTACAACACCCCCAAGATCAAGTGAAAGACAAAGATAATTTCCACAAGAGAATAGCAAGACAATTGCACAAAGATGTAAGAATTCTATTATTGATAATGGACTTGATTGACATCCAATGGATTGATTTGAAATGTACATAATAGGCCTCGTTATATGGGAGAGGTGATAAGAGACAATGATAAGGAGAAGATAAGCTATCACCCACACTAATGTAGGAGCATCCTAGGTTGCCTTGTTATCCTGCTTATTTTGTTCATTCTACATGTTGATGCCAAGTTACTATAGCTCTAGTGTATGCCAAGTGACTCTTCATTCACCAAGTTACCTAGTATATGCCAAGTGACTCTTTATTCACCAAGTTACCCAGTGTATGCCAAGTGACTCTTCATTCCCCAAGTTACCCAGTGTACACCAAGTGACTCTTCATTCGCCAAGTTACCTAGTGTACACCAAGTGACTCTTCATTTGCTAAGTTACCCAATATATGCCAAGTGACTCTTCATTTACCAAGTTACTCAGTGTATGCCAAGTGACTCTTCATTCACTAAGTTACCCAATATATACCAATTGACTCTTGATTCATCGAGTTACCTAGTGTACACCAAGTGACTCTTTATTTGCCAAGTTACCCAGTGTATGCCAAGTGACTCTTCATTTTCCAAGTTACCCAGTATACACCAAGTGACTCTTCATTCATCCGGTTACCCAGTGTATGCTAAGTGACTCTTCAGTCACCAAGTTACCTAGTGTATTCCAAGTGACTCTTCATTTGCCAAGTTACCCAATGTAAGCCAAGTGACTCTTCACTTGCGAAGTTACCTAGTGTATGCCAAGTGACTCTTTATTTTCTGTACACTAAGTGACTCTTCATTTGCCAAGTTACCCAGTGTATGCCAAGTGACTCTTCATTCGTTGAGTTATCCAGTGTATGCCAAGTGACTCTTCATTCACTGAGTTACCCAGTGTCTGCCAAGTGACCCTTCATTTTCTAAGTTACCCACTGTATGCCAAGTGGTTCTTCATTCACCGAGTTATCTAGTGTATGCCAAGTGACTCTTCATGTGTTGAGTTACCCAATCTATGCCGAGTCTTAGCATTTGGACGTGATTTCTATGAGCCAACTTGCAGGATTTATTTTGATCATGACATATATGTTAAGATCTTTTCTTGGGATGCATCTAGATGATTATTGGGTCGGCCTTCCTCTTATGTAATATTCTAGAATAATTTGTAAGCCATTTTGGCAAGTATATATAGAGTTTTTAGGCTTAGAGCTAGAAAAGTTTTTAGGAAGAAGATTAGAGAGCAGAACTGAAAGTCTAAATTTGTAGTTGGATCTTTGAATGTGACTGTATTTTTAATTGGTCATAATGCATAAGGCCTTACAGCTAGGCATGTATGAAGATATTTTGATGAGTCAATAAAGTTATTTCAGTCTTCTTCCTCCTTTGTTTTCTGTTCTTTATTTTTGCTTCCATTGTGTTGACTCTTGTAGGGTGGTTTCGATAGCTGGGTGAGCCTTTGGCCCTAGTTATTCACCCTTTGCCTATGTTAGTTGGTATCAGAGCTTGAGGTTCATCCTTGTGGAGATTGGATTGTGTAGAACCTTGATTTGGATTTGGTTATAGGGTGGCAGATCTACGAATTTGACCTATAACTTGCAAAGGGTTACAATCTTGCAAGAACCTAATTTGTAAAGATGGTTTGTGGTAGAAGAAATAATGTTGATAATGTTATATTGGATTAATTGAGACAAATTGCAGCTAGATTAGATGCTATGGAGACAACCTAGAGGAGACGAGCACATCTTGATGATGTAAGTGATGATGAAGCAATAACACCAAACCATAATCTAGAACTTGAAGAAGAACAAGATGAGGAAAGATTGTTGCAAATATTGTCTAGGGAAAATTCAAAGCCTATTTTAGAAGTTGTTCCTTATGATGGAAAATTTGATACCAATGCTATGTTGGATTGGATCTCCAATATGGAGAAGCTTTTTGAGTATGAAAACACTCCAAAGGTGAAGATTTTAGTCACTAGGTTGAAAGGTCATGCATCACTATGGTGGGAGCACTTGCAAACTAATAGACAAAGGAGAGGAAAGGAGAAGATTAGAACTTGGCCAAAGATGGTAAACAAGGTAAAGAAAAAATTCCTCCCTATTGATTACTAAGTTAGCTTTATGAGAAAAATGCAAAATTTGAAACAAAAGGATATGACTGTGAAAGAATATACTAAGGAATTATATAGATTGGACATAAGTTCTAGAAATGTGGATGATGATGTTGAGAAAATTGCAAGATACATTAATGGATTGAGATCTAGAATTTAGGGTGAAATAAGTTTTGTGAAGTTGGAAAGTGTAGAAGAACCATATCAATATGCCTTCAAGGCTAAGGAGATCTTGACAAAGAAGCATGAACAAAGACAAAGAGGTAGAGGTGGTAGATTCCAAAGAGGTAGAGGTAGATCTAATAGTTCTATGTAGGATAAAGGAAAATCTGAATGGAAGAATGATGACAAAGGCAAGACTAAATGGAAATGTGGTAATTCTTATTGAGGAGGCACTAATTCTTACCGAGGAAGAGGTACTTCCTATTCTGGAGGTGGATTTCATGGTAATTTTTTTAGATGTGGTAAAGAGGGACAAAGATATTTTGAATGTAGATTGTCTGAAAGTAGGCAAGGTAATAGAAATGCTATGATTCAAGAAGATGATGAGGGTTCACCAAGTGGACCTGAGGTTGGAAAAAATTTGATCTTGAGAAGAACCTTATGTAATAAGGGAAGTGATGAGGAACCTATTTTAAGGAGAAGCCTTTTCAAGGCAAGTAGTAAGATGGCTAGAAAATTCTACAAAGTGATAATTGATAATGGAAGTTCTACAAATCTAGCATCAAAAGAGCTAGTTACAAAGTTGCAATTGCAGAGGCTGAAACATTCCAAACCTTGTCATGTTTCATGGATCAAAGATGAGCATAAGATATTGGTAAGTGAACAATGCCTTGTGAAGTTCAAAATTGATGAAGTTTTGTGTGATATTATGCCCATGGATTGTTTTCATATTTTGTTGGGTAGACCTTGGTAATATGATAGATATGTTGTATATGATGGAAGATTGAATCAATATACTCTTTGTGTAAATGAGAAGAAACAAACATTGCTACCTTTGATTGAAAGTCCAGATGAGGTTAATTGTACTACTATAAAAATTTGCATGGTTAATGGAAAACAATTTGAAAAGGAAATGAAAAGGGATCAAGTCAGTTTTGCCATAGTTTCTAGAGGATCGAGTCTTGGTAGTAATGGTCGAGCAGCAAAAGCTAGTAATGACCAAGTGATAGCCGAGTACTAGTAGAAATTATAGAATTACTGAATGAGTATAAAGACATTATTTCTAATGATATTCCTAATGGTTTACCTCTAGTAAGAAACATAAGTCATTGTATGGATCTGATTTCTAGAGCTAGTTTTCCAAACAAAGCACCATATAGATTGACACCTGTAGAGAATGAAGAACTTAATAGCCAAGTGCATCAGTTGTTGCAGAAAGGTTTGATCAAAGAAAGCTTGATTCCATGTGATGTACCTATTGTGTTAGCACCTAAAAAGAATGGATAATGGAGATTGTGTACTGATTCTAGAGCCATTAACAAAATCATTGTGAAATATAGGTTTCCTATGCTGAGGATGGATGACATAATGGACTGTTTGAGTGGATCAAAGTATTTTACCAAGTTTGATTTGAAGAGTGGCTATCATCGGATCAAAATTAGAGAAGGTGATGAATGGAAGACTACTTTCAAGATAAAACATGGTTTATATGAATGTTGGTTATGCCTTTTGGTTTGACTAATGCACCTAGTACTTTCATGAGGTTGATGAATGAAGTTGTAAAAAGATTTTTGGGTAAGTTTGTGATTGTTAATTTGGATGATATTTTGATATTCAGTAAGACTAAGAAAGAAAATCTTGAGCATATTAGACAAGTATTGCAGAGGTTGAAAGAGGAAAAGTTGATGATTAATCTAAAAAAGTGTTCTTTTATGCAATAGGAGATTATGTATTTGGGATTTATGATTTCAGCTGATGGATTGAAGATGGATCTTGAGAAGGTTAAAACAATTTTGGAATGACCTATAGCTGAGAATGTGGGTGAGGTAAGATCATTTCATGGTTTGGCTAGTTTTTACAAAAGTTTTATAAATAATTTCAGTGCTATCTGTAATGCTCTGACTAAAATAATGAGGGGAGATATAAAGGAATTCAAGTTGACACATGGAGCTGATAAGAGTTTTGAGACTTTGAAACAAAAGGTTGTTGAATTACCTATATTGGCTTTACCTAATTTCAACAAAGTATTTCAAGCTAAATGTGATGCAAGTGGTAATGCAATAGGAGCTATATTAAGTCAAGAAGGTAAGCCTATTGCTTTCCTTAGTGAAAAGTTGAATGATGCTAAAAGGAAGTATTTTGTGTATGATTAAGAATTTTATGCCATTGTTCAAGCATTGAAGAAGTGGAGACATTATTTGATTCCTAAGGGGTTTGTATTGTATACTGATCATAAAGCTTTACAATACTTGGGAAGTCAACATAAATTGAATTAGAGCCATATGAAGTGTGTTGACCATTTACAGAGTTTTACATTTGTGATCAAGCATAAGAGTGGAGTTACTAATAGAGTAGCTAATGCATTGAGTAGAAGACATTCATTGCTGACTAAGATGAAGGTTGAAGTTCTTGGTTTTGATGAAATGAAAGAGTTGTATGATGTTGATCCTGGTTTTTCTAAGGTGTGGAGAGAGTGTAGAGCACCAAATCTGATAGATCAAATAAGTAAGTATGATGAGTATTTCATTCAAGAAGGTATGTTGTTCAAAGGTATTTAGTTGTGTATTCCTAGAAGTTCTATTAGATTGAATCTAATTAAGGAAAAGCATAGTGGTGGATTGGCTGGGCATTTTGGAATTGATAAGACATTGAGTTTGTTGAAAGAGAAGTATTATTGACCACAAATGTATAAGGATGTTGTGGAGTTTTTCAAGTTGTAAAAGGGGTGAGTCAAAATACTAGTTTGTATACACCTATTACTATTCCTAAAAAACCTTGGACTAACATTAGTATGGATAGGACTAACTAGGAGATGGTATTGGCACAAGTTGAATTTTCATATAATAATTCTATGAATAGGAGTACAGGGAAGACACCTTTTGAGATTGTTAGTAGAATGCATCCTAGAGGTATATCAGATTTGAGAGATGTTGCAGGTGAAGAAAACAAAAGCACTACAGGAGAAGAATTTTCTGATTCTATGGAGTCTTTGCATAAGGAAGTGAAGTTGAGGTTGGAACAAAGTAATCAAAATTATAAGGAGAATGCTGATCAGTCTAGAAGACACCATGATTTTCAAGTTGGTGATGAGGTCAAGGTTCATCTAAAGAAAGGAAGATTCCTAGTTGGAACATATAGTAAGCTGAAGATGAAGAAATTTGGACCTTGTAAGATCTTGAAGAAGTTTGATAGTGGTAATGCTTATGAAGTTGAGTTACCTGATGACCTAGATACATCTCTTATATTCAATATTGCTAATTTGTATAAGTATCATGAGTCAAATGATGAAGTTTTTGTATTAGAAGATTATCCTAAGAAGCAGATTGAAGAAGTTGAACAGATATTGGATTAGAGAGTTGGCAGGAGCACAAGAGGAAAATATTACTATGAATATTTAGTTAAGTGGAAGAATAGGCCTATTGAAGATGCTTCATGGATTTCTTAATCTGAGTTAGATTCCACTTAGATTGTGACATCTCAATGATTCAGGAGAATCATTCCTTTCAACCTCGATTTTTTGATGTAAGAGCATCCTAGGTTGCCTTATTATCTTGCTCATTTTTTTCATTCTACATGTTGATTCCAAGTTACTATAGCTCTAGTGTATGCCAATTGACTCTTCATTCACCAAGTTACCTAGTGTACACCAAGTGACTCTTCATTCACCAAGTTACCCAGTGTATGCCAAGTGACTCTTTATTCACCAAGTTACCTAGTGTATGCAAAATGACTCTTTATTCACCAAGTTACCCAATGTATGCCAAGTTACCCATTGTAAACCAAGTGACTCTTCATTTGTCGAGTTACTCAGTGTATGCCAAGTGACTCTTCATTCATTGAGTTACCTAGTGTACACCAAGTGACTCTTCATTTGCTGAGTTATCTAGTGTATGCCAAGTGACTTCATTTTCCAAGTTTCCTAGTGTATGCCAAGTGACTCTTCATTCGCTGAGTTACCTAGTGTATACCAAGTGAATTTCATTCACCAAGTTACCCAGTGTATGCCAAGTGACTCTTCATTTGCCAAGTTACCCAGTGTACACCAAGTGACTCTTCATTTGATTAGTTACCCAGTGTATGCCAAGTGACTCTTCATTTTTTGAGTTACCCAGTGTATGGTAAGTGACTCTTCATTTGTCGAGTTACCCAGTGTATGCCAAGTGACTCTTCACTCGTCAAGTTAGCTAGTGTATGCAAGTGTCTCTTTATTCATTGAGTTACCCAGTGTATGCCAAGTGACTCTTCATTTTCCAAGTTACCTAGTGTACACCAAGTGACTCTTCATTCACCAAGTTACCTAGTTTATGCCAAGTGACTCTTCATTCACTGATTTATCTAGTTTATGCCAAGTGACTCTTCATTCACCGATTTATCCAGTGTATGCCAAGTGACTCTTCATTCACTAAGTTACCTAGTCTATGCTAAGTGACCCTTCATTCACCAAGTTACCTAGTGTATGCCAAGTGAGTCTTCATTCACCAAGTTACCCAATCTATGCCAAGTGACTCTCCATGTGCTAAGTTACCCAGTTTATGCCAAGTGTTAGCATTTGGACATGAGTTTTGTGAGCGAACTTGCGGCATTTATTTTGATCACGACATTTATGTTAAGATCTTTTCTTGGGATGTGTCTAGACCATTGTTGGGTCAACCTTCATCTTATGTAATGTTCTAGAATAATTTGTAAGCCATTTTGGCAAGTATATATAGAGTTTTTAGGCTTAGAGTTAGAAAATTTCTTGGGAAGAAGATTAGAGAGCAGAACTGAAAGTGCAAATTTGTAGTTGGATCTTTGAATGTGAATGTATTTTTAATTGGCTATAACCTAGAAGGCTTTATAGTTAGGCATGTATGAAGATATTTTGATGAGTCAATCAAAGTATTTCACTCTTCTTCCTCCTTTGGTTGCTATTCTTTGTGTTTACTTCTGTCGTGTTAACTCTTGCAGGGTGGTTTGGATAGCTGGGTGAGCCTTTGGACCTAGTTATTCACCCTTTGCTTGTGTCACACACAAGGTGGATCATCCTCCATTATGCAATGAAGGATGTGTGATGATAAGAATGATAATGTGATATGTGCACCAAAAGTGGAATGAGATAACAACTATGACCACCTAGAATGGAATTCTCCTACACGATGTGTTTAATTAAGGTGCAAACTCCTAGGTGTCTCAATCATAGACTACTATGCAATGAATTATCCTAAGTAACCTTAAGTAAGTGTAGTTAGTGAATATTTAATTACACCAATAGAAATCAAGGAGGTAATGTCTTTAAACATGAAGATAAACATACTCCTAGATTTAAATCTTTCCAAACTTTGTCAAATAAAATAGAGTATATTGTGTAGTCCACAACAAATACATGGAAGACTATTTTTCATATAAAGGAAGAAGGAGATCTTCTAGAGATTCAAACAATTGAGGACTTTGATGTTGAGAAGATTTTAGTAGAACTCATGGAATTACTTCCCTCACTCCACATAAGGCAACAATTGTGTAGCAATCAATTGAATTGAAACTTGTTCAACCTAGCAGTGAAGTGAAGACTATCACATCTTCACCGAGTTCTATCATTAAGAAAACCAAGCAATAGGTCC
The DNA here is from genome assembly GCA_028749045.1 of Cupressus sempervirens. Taxonomy (NCBI): domain Eukaryota; kingdom Viridiplantae; phylum Streptophyta; class Pinopsida; order Cupressales; family Cupressaceae; genus Cupressus; species Cupressus sempervirens. Next base: position 508,051,650 of record CM053789.1, on the reverse strand, counting down.
CATCAGCTTCAACCAAGAAAAAGATACCCTTCATCTCAAACAAGCATCAGGCTCTCTTAGTCTCAACTAATCAGAAACAACACAAACAATAGAAGGATTTGGTTGACAAAGGAAAAGTTATCATTCCTTCTTCAGAAATGAAAAGAAAATACAAAAAAAAATAGTTGATAGCATTGATCTTGACTAGGAGATTGTAATACTAAATTGGGACCAATCAAATCTATCAGTTGAAGAAATGGGAATTTTAGGAGAGATATGGAAGAAAAGGGAAAAGCAAAGAATGCTAAGAGCTGAGAGAGATAGGAGCCAAGTCATGGAAGACATCAAAGAAATATTTATAGATTCTCTATCTATAGAGGTAAATGAAAAGGTCACCATAATTGATGAATTAATTGATATTGTGCACAAATTTAATGAGGATACTAATGGGCAAGACAAACTTCTCATGAAAGATGAGAGAAAGATTGAGAATAAAGTGCTAGAAAATGTAATGCAAAAGATATAAATTAATCAAGTGGAACTATCTACTTTGATATCTTCATTACATAATGTTGTAACTAATGTTTTATCTTTATTTATAAAGTTGAGTGATTCCACTAACTTTACCAAGGAAATTCTAGGAAAAATTGGCCAAGATTAACAAGGATGTGTAGGAAACTACAAATCAGTTGGCACTTAATCCAAGTTCTAGTTTTAATCATTTTGCAAAATCCAAATTTTTGATAGATCTTTAGGCTGAATTACTATGGGAAGAGACCAAAATAAGCACAACATTGATTGATATTTAAGGTATGATACTTCCCTACATGGACATTAAGTAGAAAATGATAGATCATGCAAGGACATTAGTCAAGGACACAAATCTATCAATTGTAGATCATATGTATGAGTCATTAGTAGAGATTTAGATTGATCTACATATTTTGAAGGTTTTGTAAGATAACTGGGATAAGACATTGTCCATAATTTTGAAAGTACACCATGATTTTCTTTCTCATTTTGGCTTAAACTTGTAAATATTTTGACATTTGTAACAAAAATAAGGGGAGGAAAGTGTACAAAGGGGGAAATAATATAGAGGAAGTATATGTACATATATGTAAAACAAAAAAGATATGTAAAAAGAAGAAAAACCAAAAATAGAATTTTTAGTTCAAACTAAGTTGCAGAGTCTTTAGTTGAAACTAAGCTACCAGATCAAGAATATTCCAAGGGGGACTTTCACTAAGGAATTATTTTTAGATCTTGTGTATGATAAGTTTTTTTGTGACTAATTCAAAAGGGGGAGATTGTTAATCTCATTCAAAATATATTGTTAGTTAATGTCAAAACACTTAGTCATAATGAAAAGATAGTTGCAACTGAGTAACTAGTATGTAGTGTTAACCGAGCTCACAAGGGATCCAAGAAAAAAAGTTAACCTCATAGATAATTATAGTGTCAATTGAGTTATAGTGGCAACCAAGTTGAGATTTCACAATGTGCTCTAATGTGAACTGAGTCAATAGAGTAGTCTTGTTCCAAGGTAATATTCAAGATGGATAAGCAATGCAAGCCAACTTAGAAGCATCTACCAAGTAATCAGTGTGAACCAAGCACCTAGTATCTATTGAGTGCTAGAGTTAGCCAAGGAGACAGTGGTGGCTGAGTGTTTCTAGTATCGCCTAAGTAAGACATTGATGTGAACTACAACACTAAGCCAACTTGGTGCTTGATTTTGGAACTATTCATGTTGTACCTGACCTATTGTTGGTTAATAGTTTGTCCCCCTTAATTCTATGGTTTATAACTTGACTCTTAAAAATTCTCAATGGATCAATGTAGTAATTTAATCAAAGATCCCTGAATTAAAAGGTATAGCTCCCATTTAGATGCAAGATTTACAATGAATTTTGTTTTTTGGGTTTTGGGGGTATGCTCTTAACCAAAGAGTAGAAGAGGTAAAGACTAGATTGTTCAACACCTTAAACAACCTAGGAAATTTGAAAATAGGGATCAACTTTTCAAATGCAATTTGTTCTAATCTTAAATGCAAATATGGACATATACATGATTAGCTATGATAGCAAGAAAGTAGGAAGGATGAAAAAATGGGCAATTTATGTATTGCTAAGTTAATTGATATTTGACAATATCTAAATTATCTACTTTTCATCTACTCCATTAATCAATTTCTAGCCCTCTCATTCAATCAACTAAATTGCACATATGGACTATATAGTATAGGACAAAGAATAGAATAATGGTTATGATGAAGAAAGTAAAGCTTACAATCCACTGAATGAAGGAAATAAGACTAAGTTCACTTGCATTCATTCAATTTTCAATGATAGCATACTCATTCCAAATACTATAGTGTAACTAAATGAATAAAAACATTAAAATTAGACTTAGAGTCACACACACACATAGTAGTCTCAGCTATAGGGGTTCACCCACAAGTAATTTTTTCGATCTTATTAACTTCTCAAAAAGTTACATATAAAGGCCTCCTCAAAGTGGCCAGTTACATTAGATAATTGCAATGTAGAGCATTTTTGAATGGAATAAACTAAAAATAGGACATGATTGAATCATTATCTAGTAAAAAGATTAAGAAAACTAATTGAATATCATAAATGGCTATAGAAAGAGAGAAAAGGGAATGACAAATGTCTAGAAGAATGTCAAAGCATCATGCCTTCTTCGGAGTAACTATCTTAGGTCTATAAGACTTCATTGCATCTATTACTTTTTCTAGCTCCTCGATACTTGGGATGATGATATTATCATCTAGAATCATCCAGTAGTCATTCTTTTCTATTAGCTCATCCACTTTGGAAACCTTTAACTAGAACTTCTCTGATGCCCTTCTTATGATCGTGTCAGCTGATCAAATCTCTTGGATCTTTGACATCTAGAAATTGGGTGGATCAGTAGATTCACCAAAAAATTATAGGAACTTTAACTTCATTCTCTCAATATCTACTAATTTTCCATTGGCAAACACATAGGATGTGTGTAATACTTTTAGATATTTAAATAGCTTCTCAATGACCTTCTACACCAGATCATGCACATCCTTAGGCTCATTTGCAAACCTTGCAGAGTTTTCTACTATAAACTCCAAATATTTTTTCCAACAAAATAATGAATCTTTACCTATTTTAAGTATCTCGTGGGAGATGGAAAAATTGGTCTTCATATTGACCACTTCTTACAATAGTACCAATTGTTTTGTTAGTCTATTTTATACATTTTGCTTGGTAATTTGATGACTAGAAGTTGCATCTCTCAACTTGTTAACATCCAATGCTAGATTTCCTAAATTTTCAATAAATGGAGAACCTTGAGCCTTTATTTGATCCACCCATGTTTGGCCAATTTGCCCAAATTGTCTTTCTTGTTGTAGCTTCAAAACTAAATTCTCATTCTCCTCTACATTTAGGTCAAATTGGCTTATTGAGATACTCCTAAGTGCAGACCTGATATAATCCATTAATTCTTTGTTTGAGGCCTTGAGGACCTATTTTTTCACTCTTAGCTCTTCTACCCTATCCTTATTCTTGTCATTGGTAAACTTCCATATATTAACCATGGATTCATGGATAGGGATCCCAAGATCTACTATTCTTATCTAGAAGTCATTTATCGTAAACTCACATAACTTCAGCTCCTTTTATGACTCTACTATCTCCATCAACATGTGGCTGGTGAAAGGATTAGTAGCCACTACTGCAGTTGATTTTTGCTTCTTTGTCTTCTTGGAGAGTGGAAAAGAATAACTATCTTGTGTGATAAGATCCTTTGATGGGGCAGCTTATTCATACCTTTGCTTCTTCCTATCAATGGTTTCCTCCAACCATGAGTTGTTTGAAAGGACATTGAGCATTGATTATAGGGCAGTAGGATCAAAGAGTTTCCTTGGGACTAGGGGAGTTTTCTTGCTCTAATAAATAGTAGGGAAGGCAGAAATCTTAGTAACTGAGAGGGATAAGGTATCCCCTTGTTGTGATGTATCTTCTCCATCCATGGGGTTTATGTCACCATCAAAATTAATGACTTGAACATGGGAGGCAGGCTTGGCAACTGATTTCTCTTGCTCTTTCTCCTTCTCTTTTTCCTTGTCTCCTTCCTTCTCCCCAACTTTATTGGTATCTAGAAAAGATCCACCTCTAAAAGTAGGAGTCATTGGAACATTCTTGTTTGGAGGATAGTCTCCACCTTGGTCTATAGACTAGGTTAGGCTTGCATATTTTAAAGTAGAAGTTGTATTGGTAGTCACTATAGTTGATTGGGAAGCTCTAGAAAATACTCCATGTGTAGAGCTAGTGCTTCCCATTCTTTCATTCCTTTCCTAGTTCCACTCTACCCATGTTTGTCCTATTGATGATTCTATGCATCAAGACCTCCATGGTGTCAATAACAGGACCTTTAGGTGGGGTAGACACAATGGGAGTGCCCTTGATCTACTTGTAAGATGAGGAATACATGTAGGACCCATCATCTACAAGATCAAAAACATTAATGGAATCATTATAAAATTTAATTTAATCAATAGTTAACTAGGACCAAAACTTCTCCTAGGTTTAATACTCATTGAGATATCCTACCAAGTAATATACAATGTCTAGAATGTGTCTATAAGCATATCCCAACTTCAAATGATTTCTCACAAAGTTTAGTGGGTCATACTAAGGCCTGAGTACCTCATAATAAATCAATTTAATCTTATTTTAAAAATTCTTCACTAGATCCAAAGCATAGGATCTAGAGGCACACTAATAGGGTTCATCCACTATGGGGAAGGAAATCTTGGCTATCTTCTTCATATTTGAACACAAGGTTTTCTCTTCAAGAATTGGCGACACAATTAGAAAAGAAAAACCTTGTCTTCTAGGTACCTAGAAATTATTTTGGGAAATCTGTCAAAAGAACCTATCCATACGTAAGAGAAAATCAAAAATTGGATGAAAGAGCACCCAAGCTAGCTTATGGCCGAAATTGCTTCTAGTGAAAATATTTTCTTAGTATAGCCCTACAATTCTCAACACAATCACATTGTGAAAGTGTCATTGACTGTTACATACTCCTCATACCTCCTCTACATCTAAAGGTGTAGGTAGAACTCATACACCTTCATATTTTCATCATAGTCCTAATTTTTTGGAAGACCCATCCATAGGTGATGTGTAGCCAAGGCATAGATTAAGTATGAAGACATATAAAATTTCTTGAATCCCCTAGCTAAATTCAACCATGAGGCATGCTCGTCGCATATGATTTCGGCCCAGTCAATTTGTAGACCTTAGTCACAAATGGCTTGCACTAGGAAAAAGTGGTGCTCAATAAATTCTAGAATTTCCTCCTTTCCTTTTAATCTAAGTATTAGTGTGAGGATGTCAATGATCTCCCTTTTTAAATTGGTCCCAAAAAGGGTTTTGGTCATCTTTCTCTTCTTTGAGGGTGGTGTTTGGAACCAAGTCCTCTACATATCCTCCCTTCTTAAGGTCTTCTTCTCATTGAACATGGATGTAAAGGAGCCAAATTCAATGTCACAATATTCCTCCTTCATGAGAATGCCAAATGTAGATTGCATTAAAGCCTTATTAATTGAGAGGAGGATAGATTTGTCAAGAAGAAGAGTTTGCTTCATCTCTGGATCATATCTCTCTATGCACTCCATTACTAGCTCTAGAGCTTGTACATCCATGGGAAATTTTGCCACTTCTACCAATCCACTTTTATCTAACTTGTAATTAATTGGGTGAATAGGATGAGAGTTAAGTCTTTGGTGGAGATCACCTAAATCATAAAACTTGAATGATGTATTTGTTAAATCCTTTTACTCAATCTCTAGACCTATAAGCTTATCATAACCAATATCTTTAATTTCCATTTTCTATGATTGTATAGGATGTAGTTCTCAATAAATAGACATTTAAAAATACTTGAGGAAAAAAATTTCAAGCAATTCTGACGAAATAGATGTAGAAATTCGATTATTGGGACCACAAGAACAAAATTAAGTTCAGCCAACAATCATAATGGTAGGATTTGCATTAAATTTCATAATCAAATTATATTTAAACTTTCCATTTTCATGCACATAAAAACTCATAACCCCTAAATCCTTGTTACTTTACTTAAAGTAAATTCTTATCTTTAAAAACCTCTTATCTAACAAGAGATTTTAGTTTAGTAGAAAGTGCCCTCTTTTCTTCATAATTTGAAATGAAGACTTAGTAGATAACTTAACATGTGCAAGGGATAGAGATTAGATGAAATTTTCCATGAGCCAAAATTTTCTTTGACTTGGAATCATAGTGCAAGGAATGATCCTTCAATAGCTTGCACACTTCATTCTTTCATTTCTTTCCCTAAGAACTTGACACTTGATTTTATTTTATGTTAGGGTATCACCCTCATAGATAACTTTTTCAAGAAAATATTTTGACATCTCCAAGAATATTCACCTATTAAAGTGACTTAACTTTCTATTTTCAAAGCCTTTGAAGAAGTGGCCTTTTACATTACCTGGGGATAGAAAACACCTCTAAGAGAAATATTTTCTAGAGAGAGGCAAGGTCTTTAGCATTTTCCTTTTAATCTCAATTTGATGGCTATGAGGTGAGGTCTCAAGTGTGGATCACTCATTATGGGCTCAGAATAATTATTTTTACATCATGGTCTTCTTTCTTGTAAGTAAAGACTTAAAATTGGTACAAGCCATCTTAGCTTTGGAAGTAGAACTAAATACCTTCATTTCTACTAATGAGCAACTAGAAACCTATAGGCTCATCTTTCTTCATAGAAATGGACTTTACCTTTGAAACTCAATTCAAGAATTTGTTAGCTTCAACTTATACTTTCCTGTATCTTTCCATTATGATATAATTATGTGCACAACTTTTTAATCATCACCATGGCTTTGTTCCTTGGATACATGCTTGATGAACTTCTCCTGAGGGGAAGATCATCTAGATTCCTCAGAATGTGAAAGTAATGGGAATGTTGGAGCAAGATAGTAGATCTAGAAACAAGAATAACTTACTTCTCATTGGGAAGATGCTCAAAACACATCTCATCTCAAACTAAATCACCTAGAACTTGAACACATTTGAATAGAAAGAAACCACATGAAATAATAGGTAAAGGTAAGGCAAAGGAGACCCAAAAAATATACAAAGTGAGAGCCTTGGGAATAGATGAGAAGTAAGTCACCTAGAGGCTATTTAGACATGCAATTTGAAGAGAGGCTCAATGAATACCAAAAAATATAACTTGACAAGGGAGAAACTAAAAGTTGGCAACACCCATGAAGGAATTTATTTGAATGGATATAAGTATAAGGTATTTTTTTTATCCAATAAAGAGAATGCATATTCATATTATCATCATTGAAGCATTAGAGAATATGGAAGCACAGATTGTCTAGAAGGCTACAAGCATTCCAAGGAAAGGAAGAGACTCATCTATCATAGTTAGGTGATCAATTTACTTCAAAGAATCTTTGTCAAAAATCAAAAATGCATTTTAGAGATCAATCTACTTATTCATCCTAACATGTGCATCAATCCCAAATCCTTTAATTAGGTGGACCTAATAGTACTTTACAAAAACTCCTAACAGAGTACATACTTAACTATATTGTATAAATCCTTTCACAAGGTAGACCTAACAGTGCTTATTTCTCTTAACTGAGTAAGATCATCAAAACTGATCATGTGTAAGACTTAACAAGCCAACTTTATTACTACAATGGTGAAGCATTGTGGGTGTCATCCCCACCCCAGTTTTACCTTCTACTTGGAGGGTTTATGAGTTACCAAATATTGTGTTATGGTGTTTTTACTTTATTGTTTAATGTTTCATTCATGCAAGTATATTAGATAACTAAATAAAGTGGTTTAGAACAAGAAGTTGAAGAGGTTCTTGAATCACCCCCCCTGGGTCACCTAGCTTACATTACATTTCCAACAGTTATCATACTTGGAAAAGAAGAAAATTATGCAATTCTTATAATTATTTAGGAATATTATTATTAACAAGATATTTTAATCATTTATATTTTGAAAAAATATTAGGATTCCAATAAAAGGATCGTCTTTAATAAAATCAGGTGCCTTAGAAGATTCTATGTTTAAATAATTTTTTGGCCTATATTCAACATTTGGAGTGTACAGCAAATTCTTATTGTGTAGGAGTGTTACACAAGGATATAAACCTAAGTTCATTACATGACCTAACACCACAAAGGGGAATTAAGGAATTTCATCCTTTCAATTCCATCTCTAAGGTAACTCAACCTAAGAAGATTAGTATCAATCAAATATTGAAACAATATTGAAAACAAAGATCTAATATTCATAGAGTTAGAGAAATAATGTTAAATCAATAAAATCCTAATGTAGAAAGAGCTATGAAATAAGACATTAGATTTAGTAGATAGATATATTAAAATAAAGAAGGTAATTAGAAGACTAACCTTTCGATATAACTTTCTAGTTGTTCTTTTTGGCAATTTGGCTAGGGTAGATGATATAAGGTTTTCATTTATTGAAACATATAATCAAGATTGAGTAATAAAATAAAAGAGATAAATATTTGGTAGAAGAATTTAAAAAAATGTCTAAGTATCATAGAATTTATCTATCAGCAAAGACAATATTTTTATTAGTGCAATTCACATGGGAACTATTGGCATGAGTCCTCTTAAGTACAATAAGTATTGTTGGAAATTTAGGTAGGTTACTTAGCATGATGTTGTCATTTATAGAAATGTATAATCAACATTATGTCAGCGGATCTTGGAGATAAAGTTTTGTGACAAATACTTAGAAAATTATCTAAGTACAATAGATTTTATCTAATACCACATGTACTATTTTGGTTAGCATAGTTTGTAGAAGCATTTTTGGCATGTAAACACTTACCTAGAGGAAGTACAACATGTCAAGATGATGTAAGCATGAGCATAGGATAGTACAAACAATACAAACATAGATATTTCAATATTACAATGTTAATGTTTAAAAGATAGAACAGATCAGACAATTACTTAACTAATTAGAGACAACATCCTACATGTTAACCCTAAGTGAGAAAGAGTTAATTGTTTTATTTGGAAAGTATGTGAAGTAATCAAGGAGGCCATATTAAACAAAAATGGTATAGAAGAAAAGTTATGAAAGTGAGGTTAACTGTGGTGATTATGATAAATATGACATATGTTTGATCTATAAATTCTGATGTAAGATTAGACAAGTACAAATTTGTGATCAAGTTTTTGTGAAGAGTAGCAAAAGGTAAAATCAAATATTGAAGATATCAACAAAAATGAAGAGATTTTGGTATCTATTGCCTCTTATATTGAAGAAATTTTTTGTATATTGCATGTTTGGATAATGGGATCATCTTGCATACTTTGTATAATTGTAATAGAAACACCTAATAGGGTTGAGGATTATAACAAGACCTAGTCCTCTAACAAGGGCTGATACATGATACACATGTAATACACTCCTAAAAGGGTTAAAACCTTTCACAAGACACTTTTGATTAGTTGATCATCTTGTGGGTACCATCCTTGCTAGGGTTTTCTATGGGCTAGGGTTTCCCTAGTTAATAAAATATGGTGTTATCTGTTTCTTTTCTTTATGGTTGTATTTATTGTTAAGATCAACCAATTTACTATCTTATACAAGTTATAAACTTTTGTTAATGAAATCCATAATTGGGAAAAAAATTTTGAAATAGTGATTCAACTCCCTCCCCCCCATCTCATTCTTTCCTATTATTAAAAATTGGTATTTGAGATTAGTTACTTAGAAAATGCCTAACATCTTGAGTAATATCTCTATAGATATGGATCAGTTATAGAAGAATCTTGAAGAAGCTCTTGAGAATATTCTTAATGAAGAAAGAGATAGTCTAAAAGACAAGTATAAATTATTGGAAATAATTCTTCAATTGTATATTGTCATTGATGTATACAAAAATGTCAGTATTACCCAAGAAATATAGAGTTTGTAGTATTAACCTTGTGTATCTCAATATTAACAAAGTAGTCGGGTAAAGAAGACTTTCCAGTATTAACCGTGTAGTTGGTTAATGAAAAGATTCATGCTTGTAATATTTATCAAGTAGTTAGGAATCAAAGGATTGAAGTATTGACCAAGTGGTTGGGCATTGAAGAAGTCATAGTGTCAACTAAGTGTTCAATCCTAATATTCACCAAGTGATAGTAGAATGTAAATATGAAATATTTTATTAACTAAGGCCAACTATTTGGATGTTTATTAATGAATTTGAAAAGTAATTCAAGCCAGATTTTCCTAGCTTATGATATATAAGAAAGGTTAAGTTGTGAGGATAAAATTAGGTGAAAAATGGAATAAGATGGATATGTGAATGAAGGAAAGGTAAAGAAAGAAAGTGTGGAAGATAAGATACAAAGAACATCTTATCAAGAAGGATCTAGAGGTCAAGCTAGAACAAAGATCTAAATATGTAAATCTAGTTTCTTGATAAATTAGGTCAAATTGTTGTTGCTTTCTAACCATTTTAGTAGTAAAGAAATCTCTTAAAAGAGTTGACTTAATAGTCATATTGTAAATCCTCTAATAAGGTGACATTTCAAGATTTGAATTATTTGAAGAAGTCTAACTAGGCCACTCCTAATAGGTTGATCTAAATCCTCTAATAGGATCATACTTAATAGAATGTTTTGTATCCTTTAACAAGGTTGGCTCTTAACATGGCTCACTTCAAAAGAGTGAAAATTGTCGTGAATAGTTGCAAGGTGGTTTTTACCAAATTGGATTTCCATGTTAAATCTTGGTATCACCTATGTTCATGTTATTTGCTTATTCTTTATGGTTCTCCAACTAAGTTACTAAAGGATGAAATAGTTTAATAATCTTAAGATTTCTTTGTTAACAGAGCATCAATACTCTTCTAGTGTTAATCGAGCTATTCAGTATTGCATATTTAGTGGAAGTTTGTATTGACATCTAAGGGACAAGGATTTTTCTTTGTGGTAATTGATTCACCCCTCCCCTCTCAGTTACTCTATTACATTTCAAATGTAAAGATGTGAAAGACTGCATCATGAAGTTAAAAGATAAGGCAGATTATCTTAAATCCAAGAAAGAGCCCAAAGATCAAATCAAGGATTTGGATGAAGATTCAAGACTAAAGAAAGAGAATGAGATATTAAAGAAAATACTAAATATTGCAAATTTAAAGTTAATCTTGATGGATGATAAGAGTAAAATTGACTCAGACTTGCAATCTAGGAATGTAGATTTGAGGTCTAATCTTAACAAAGTGGCATATGAGCTTGAGACTACAAAGTTGTAGTATGAAGAACTTGAGAACTACAATACAATTTTGATAGGAGAATTAACTCTTAATCTATCCTACATCTTGAGAAATTTTATTCTATTAGTGTAAAAGGTTGATGAAAAAATATTTGTAAAGAGACCCTCTCATATAAGACATGTCTTCGATACCTTGGAGAAAAGTCATCTAAGAAGTCTAAAGAAAGTAAAGAACTAGATCTTGTGATCCAACAACCTGAAAAAAAAGAAGAGAACAAGGTTAAATCCAATAAATTTGGAGATGTACCAAACAAGCTTGAGAAAGATGAATCACCTAAAGAAATGAGAAAATAATTCAAATGTAGATGTTATGCATGCAATCAATTTGGTCATATGAAAAGAGACTATACAAGTAAGTAATTTAAACCTCTCTATGGTTATTGTTATAATTGTCATGGGTTTGGTCATAGAGCTATTGAATGTAAGAAACCTAGATTCAATAATTATAATAGTAGAATGTTTAGAGGTCCTAACCTTGTATAAAATAGACCTATTGGAGGAACCAATGTTATAAGGGGTGGCATAATGTGTTATAAGTGGAACAACTTTTGACATATTGCTAGATATTGTAGAGAACAAATTAGTTAGTTAGGACCTAGATATCGAAACAATGTTATAGTTTCAAATTTGTAATAACATGGGACACACAAAAAGATATTGTAGGATGAACAATATAAGGATGCCTAAAAAATTGAGGAATAACATGAGATTTTGATAAACCCAAATCCTAGAAGGAATGTGAATAACAAGAGGGGGAATGAGAATAACAATAATAGCCAAATAGAGAATGTGAATGATCTTATAGGAAACCTTGATGAATCATTTGTTAAATCTAAGGAATCAACTAGCTCATATGTTGTGTTGGAAAGTTAGTCAAGTAAAGCATCTAAGAATTGATTGAGGTTAGTTATGGTTACTAACTAATCACAATCTGAATAACTATATCATTTCATCAATTAATATGGTTGAATTAGCACCTGATGAGTATAGAAAAAACTACCATAACAATTGTGACTTACAAAGTTAGTATCAGGTAGAGAAAGAAGAATGAAAGCTAAGATTTAGTGCAAATATGATTTTAAGTCAATATGTGAGTGTGTGAAGTAAAACAAGATTATTGGTATTATGAGTACAATTTTTTCAACTTGAGGTACTTGCACAATTAATGCAAAAGTAAGTTGAATCTGATTTAAAGGGTAAAATCAATTTATTTAGTACAGTTTGATTGTTCTAGAGTTAAAGGAATCCTTGGAGAAAATAAAAAATGATAAATTGAAGTGTCCTAAGAAGAAAATTCAACAAGCCTCATTTTAACAAATTTGAGGTTTTTATTGCTTGCATATTTGTAATTTGAAGTTTGAATTTGTAATAAAGTGAAACCCCAAATATGTGATGTTGTTAGTGAGAGACCTAGATACATATTCAAGAAACATTCCTACATTTCATTAGAAGATGACCCATTAGGAGCATTCTCACAAGTACCCAACAATTGTTTACACATAGAGAACATCAAAGCATACATTTACTATACATTTGAGAGTATAGGTGATAATGACATCCACAATGACATGGAATTGGTTTGAAATGATTACCTATCATTTAAAAAAGGATTTGGGAACTTTAAAGACACAAACATCACTAGGCACATGTTTTATTTGGAGTTTGATAGTCACAAATAGAAAAGGATAATTCTGAGTAGTATACATGATGACATATTTTTGGTAGGAGATGTACCCATCATGATAGATAATGGCATAATTCACAAACTTACTAGCTTGAGAAATGAGGGTAATAACCTGATTAATGTCAAGAATGTTAAGAAGTTGATTGAAACAAACTTGAAGACAACATCATATGGCATAAACATGAAACTAGACATGATCAAGGAAACTAATGTTAGATTGATAAAAAAAAGTAATTGGATTAAGATTAACAATAGTTCAAGGTTAAACTTTGTACCTATTGTATTCATCCATGTAGATTACACAATGACAGTCAAGAAAGAGAAAGTAAATATCTATGAGATTTTGAAATTTGAAGTAACAAATACTAGAAAATTTTGACAAAATCAAGAAGACAAAGAATGAAGTGTTTAGAATTGAATTTATGATTAAATATTTGTTTCCCCAAGTGATACAAAAATTATTGGAATACTAGACTATGAATGGAACATAGACATATGCTCAATGACCTTGATTACTCATTACTATGGGAAACATTCAGAGGATAAAATGACTAAAGATATAACAAAACTGATGAAAAACTTTCAAGAAAAAATGACACAAATATATAGGATAACTCCATCATTGGTTGAGAAACACAATGATTATATTTCTTTTATGGTTGAAATTTATGTGACTTACATGGAAGCAGTTTAACCAAGGGTGAAGTTCATTGACTTTATGGGGTGTGAGATGATAGAAGAGTTGATAGAAGGTTATGAAGAGATCATCCTAGAGTCAGAAGGAGATAAATATGTTAGAATGAACATTGATGGTATTCCTTTGTGGGTGTATCCTAAGCATTGGTGAGCATGTAGTAGTGACATGTTGCATTCATGATTTTGTTTTTCATTGATGTCAACATAGCAATAAGTATGTGAAGACTGGCAGAGTAGCTGATAGAGATCAAGGTTGTATGGATAGAGTTTTGATTGTTAGGTGATGTATGGATAAGGACATGTTCCTTATTGTGTCCTAATGATAATTTTCAATGTGCATAACATGAATTGAATTCATGTAGAAGTTATAAGTAGTTTACAAAGGGCAATATAGAGACAGAGTAATTGTTAAGTAGTTTCTAATGATTGCATTATATCTTCTAACATAGATATAATCTAGAGATGCATAGTTAGATAATGATCGAAGACACCCTAATAGTAATATCAACAAGTGCACAAGCCCTAGTGTTGCACATATGAAAATTTGTATAGGCTATGAGCCAACAGTGTGATTGTAATTACAAAATAATTAATTATCTTATTATATTTAATTACGAAAGCCTCAAGGCCAACTCTGACTCGGGAAATTATTTTTAAGATAGGGTATAAAGGAAATATGTTTTCCTTGTTTGGAAAAAGGGTGTGTGAATTGTGAAGTATTCAAGAAAGTGCAAACAAGAGCAAAGTAGTAAATGTAAGTAAGTGATCCAAGGGATTATTATATGCATAGTTGATAAGCTAGTATCGAGATTAAATGGAGCAGAAGTTTGGTTGACATGATAGAGAAAGAGGAAGGAGTGGTATAGTTCAATTCTATTATTCTACGAGGAAAAATACAGAGATCATTTTTACAGTGGGTCCATCTCCCTTCAACAACTCCTAACAAGGTTGGCACAAATCCTAATAGGGTTGGAATATCCTAATAGGGATTCAAAGTCTCCTAAGAAGGACTTATATTCACTTAATGTTTTTGTAGGCTCCTCATAAGGTCCATCCTCTAACAAGGAATATTTAGATTAGTACATCATCTTATGGGTATCATCCCCATCAATGTTTTCCCTCCAATCAATGGTTTCCCTAGTTAACATATCTAGTGTTATTGAACATGACTATGTTGTTATGTTTTCTAATTATATTGCTCATATGGTTAAGTTTTATTAAGATTTATAATTGTGATAATAGTTGGATAACCAATTCACCCCACCCCCACCCTCCCCCTCAGTTATATCGATTGACTATATATTCTAACAATTGGTATTAAAGCATTAGGGCCTTGAAGAGAAAGCTTAACAACTTTAGGAAATCAATGGTGAGTCATTTTAGAAATGATAGTCCTAAGTTCGATGGAGTTAACTATGAAAATTGGAAAGAAAAGAGGAAGACTCATCTATTGTGTATGTGTCCAAGATACTAGATTTTGACAAAAGATGGAAAAACAATTGTGGAAGAATAAATTATTGAATAATGCAATGAAGAAGAGATAGATCTATTCATATGTAATAAACCTTATTGATAGCTCTTCTTGAGAATTAATACAATCAAGAATCAAATATTATGGTGGAACCAAGGAATAAGATGAGGTCATGTGGAATATCTTGAAAATTTTGACACCACCATTCAAGAAAGTAACACAGATGATTGAACTATGGATACATTGCACTAAGAGGTTTTCCATGGAAAATTTTCTTGGAATATTGGAAGCAATAGAAGAAGGTTTGAGACAATTTGGATAACTAACAAGAGTTGAAACATCTTTCAGTGTCTTAAGTGTTTGACCAAGTTTTTCTAGCATTGCAAGAACACATGGAGATTTTGCTATCAGTAGAAGAACCAAGCCTAATGAAGATAAGAATATTGAAGAAGGTATATCCCTTCTTGTAAGAATAAAACTAGATGGTAATAATATCTTTAAATGTTGAACTTATAATGAATTTTTTCATTATGCATCTAAATGTCCTAAAAGAGAGCAAACATATAAGGGAAAGTTTAAGCTTAAAAGACCTAGTAATTGTCTATATGCAAATGGAGAGGAGGAATCTAGTGAAAATGTTTAGAGTGAAAGTGCTAGTGAGATAGGATTTGTATCGATTAAAGAAGATGATCTTGACATAGAAATTAGAAAGGAAAAATCATTAGTTTCCCAAATTGAAAAGAAATTTGATTGGATAATAGAAAATGGATGTTCACATCACATGACTGGTGATATGAATAAGTTTTTTAAATTTAGAAATTGTGGTGGAGGTATTGTTAGAGTTGGTAATAATGCAAGCTATCACATTATAGGGATAGGATCTATTACTCTTGATGGAAAGACTAACATTGATGATGTTTACTATGTTGATGGATTAAAGCACAACTTGTTAAATGTTGGACTCTTGCTAGATAAAGGTTATTAGTTGCAATTCATAGAAAAAAATTTGCATTATTAAATATAAGGATGACAAGTTGATTTTAGGAGGAACAAGGTCTAGAGGTAATGTATTTCAATTGAATCCCACTAAGATGACATGTTTGGTTGCAAAAGTGGACAATAGTTGGTTATAGGATAGGAGGTTTTGTCATATAAAATTTGATAATATTGTGAAGATTAGTAGCACATTTGTAGTTAGAGATCTTCCTAACATAATAAAGCTTATTAATATTGTTTGCAAAGAATGTATCTTGGCTAAGTAGAAGAAGGTATCATTTCCCAGCAAGAAGCTCACTACTACATAGAAATTGGAGATTATTCACACAAATTGAAGTGGCCCTCCTAGGACAAGAGGATTCTATGGATAAAGGTATTTTATGATTTTTGTTGATGACTTCACTAGAATGATGTGGGTAGAATTTCTAAAAGAGAAATCTGAAGCTTTTGAGAAGTTTAAGATATTTAAGAATAGAGGTGAGAATGAATCTAGTGTTAAGATAAAATGTTTGAGATTAGATAGAGGAGGAGAGTTTACATCTAGAGAATTTAAATGTTTTTGTAAAGAGAATGAAATTAAGAGATAGTTATCTTCACCCAAGACCCCTAAGTAGAATGAGATTGTAGAAAGAAGAAATAGATTAGTATCAGAGGCAGCAAGAGTAATGATATATCCAATAAATTTTGGAGAGTAGTCAATACAACACTCTACACTATGAAAAGAGAATAGATTAAAAAAGCTATGAATAAGACCCCTTATGAATTATGGTTTAGTTATTCACCCTTAGTAAATTATTTAACAATCTTTGGAAGAAAATATTATATAAAGAGAGATGATGATGTTGATACATTTGATCCAAGAAGTGATGAAGGTATGTTTCTTGGTTATTTATTAAAAAGTAAAGATTACCAATATTTTAATCATATAACCAAGACAATAGTTGAATGTGAAAATGTAAAAGGTGATGAAAGTTTGGGACTAAGGAAAAGATGATGGATTACAATTCAGATGAAGAAGAAGATAATATTGGAATTTTTAGATAGAATGTAGCAGTCTTTTTTGAGATTAACAATGATCTATAGAATGATATGAAAATTGTTGATCAAATAGGAGAAAGATCAAAACCAAGAGAAGAAGTAAGAGTTGAGTTAGCAACTCATACCTATAATAGGAATCTGATAAAGAATCACCCTCTAGAGAAAATAATTGGAAGCAAAGACAAAGGAGTGATGACAAGGAATAGAGTTAATGAAGAGATATGTTTGATTTCTCAAGTTGAACCTAAGAATATAGATGAAGCATGTAAAAATGATCATTGGATTCATGCAATGAAGGAAGTATTACATTAGATTGTGAAGAATGACATATGGGAATTAGTTCCAAGACCTAAAGACAAGAATTTTATTGGAACCAAATGGGTATTTAGAAACAAGATCAATGAACAAGGAAAAGTTGTGAGAAACAAGGCTAGACTTTTTTGCAAAATATATTCACATCAAGAAGGAATAGACCATGTGGAGACATGCAACTATAGCCAGAATAGAAGTAGTTAGAATGTTCCTAGCTTATATAGAAAATAAGAAATTCAAAGCATCTCAAATGGATGTCAAATCAGTCTTCCTAAATGGAGAACTTGAAGAAGATGTATACATTGAGCAACCTAAAGGTTTTCGTCTAACAAAAGACAAAGACATGGTATGTAGATTGAAGAAAGCTCTATATGGTCTAAAGCAAGCACCAAGAACCTGGTATGCAAGGTTAGACAAATGATTGGCAAAACTCGAATTTACTAAAGATATGATAGATAGAAACTTGTATTTGAAAGAAATAAAGAATGGTTTGTTGATAGTAGTAATATTTTTTGATGACTTGCTATTTAGAGGTAATGATGAAGAAAGTGATAAGTTTGCTAAAGAAATGAAGAATGAATTTGAAATTAGTATGATACAAGAAATGTTGTTTTTCCTAGGTTACAAATTGTACAGAATAGTGATGGCATTTTTATTTCACAAGTAAAGAATTTGAAGGACTTGTTGAAGAGATCTAGCTTGGAAAGTTGTAAGCTTGTTGGTACATCAATGATAATTGGTCATAAGTTATCTAGAAAAGATGAGACACCTATAGTTGAGTAGAAGAAGTATAGATCCATGATTTGAGGTCTGCAATATCTAACTCACACTAGAACAAATGTAGAAAAAATAATTGGGATTTTAGCTAGATTTAAAGCTGATCCTAAGGAGTATCATTATGCAATATTAAAGAGGATATTTAGATATATGGAAGGAACATCTGATTATGGGATATGGTATGATAGATCAAGTGATTTCACTCTATGTGCTTATACTAATATGGATTGGGCAGGCAGTATGTATGATAAAAAGAGCACTAGTAGTGGAGTATTATTTTTTGGAGGAAGATTGGTTTCTTTGTTAAGTAAGAAACACGATTGTATTTCATAGAGTATAGCTGAGGTCGAGTATGTAGCAACAACAAATAACTATAATCAAATTATGTGGATGAAGAAGATGTTGAAAGATATTAGGGTAGAATTTTTAGAACCTATTATCATATACTATAATAACACAAGTATAGTAAGTATGTCTAAAAATCTTGTATTGCATTCTAAGACTAGCATATATCTATTAAGTATCATGTTCTGAGAGAGAAGGTAGCAAAAAAAGAGATCAGATTATCAATATCTTTACAAATCCCTTACCTAAAGATACATTTGAGTACTTGAGAGGTATGCTTTTGGTTATGCCCCTTCCTACTTCAAAGTAGATGATGTAGAGATAGCATCAATCCAGTGGTACAAAGTATTGTTGTTTGATTAGGTTGAATGTTGATGCTTCCTATTTGAGTGAGTATCTATGATGAGCAAAGTCATTGAGGACTCTTGGTATTTAGTATTGAACATTTTCCTTAGACACTTGAACTAGTTGAAGACTTGGAAAAGTAAATTGACATAAGGAGGCCTTTTTCATTCATGTCAATGGGGGAGAAATGTACATGAAAATCATCCTCTAAGTGAATTGGGGAGATATGTAGCATGAAGAGTTTTTGTGTATGGGGGAGATGTAGAACACAACATTTTCCCAAGGATTCTAGGTTTGATTGATGAAGATTATTTTAAAAGATGAGAGTAGTAGAAACAATAGAGTACTATTTGGTATTCTTGGAACCTAGATGTTTTTTCATCTATGTTGCCATCAATTCCAAAGGGGGAGATTGTTAGCATGAATTATTATGGTATTGTTTTGGGGGAATATCCTAAGAATTGGTGAGAATGTAGTTGCATTGACATGTTGCATTAATGACCATGTTTTTCATTAATGTCAACATAGCAATAAGTCTATAAAGACTAGTAGTGTAGTTGATAGAGATCAAGGTTGTAAAAATAGATTTTTTATTGTTAGGTGCAATGTGGATAAGGATGTGTTCCTTAATGTGTCTAGATGATAAGATTCAATGTGTGTAACATGAATCAAAGTGATGTAGAAGTTGTAAGTGATTTACAAAGAGTAGTACAAAGAGAGAGTAATTGTTAAGTAGTTTCTGATGATTGCATGATATCTTCTAACAAAGATATAATCTAGAGATATGCATTTAGACAATAATAGAAGATAGTCTGATGGTAGCATCAGCAAGTCTGCAAGCCCTAGTGTCACACGTGTGAAAATTTGTATAGACTGTGAGCCAATATTAATATTGTAATTATGAAATAATGAATTATCTTATTGTAATTATTTGGGAAAGCTTCAAGGTCGACTCAAGAAATTATTTTGAAGATAGGGATTAATCAAGAAAATTAAAGCATTTCGTAAATTAATCAAGAAAATGCAAACAAGAAATGAGCATTTGGTAAATGTGACTAAGTGATCCAAGGGATTATTGGATGTGAAGTTGATGATCTTGTATCGAGATCAGAAGGAGTAGAAGTCTAGTTGATAGGAAAGGGAAAGATGAAGGAGAAGTATAGTTCAATTTTATTATTCTACAAGGAATAATACATAGATCATTTGGATAGTTGATTCATTATTCTTGTCCATGAATCTATTTGGACAGTGGGTCCATCTACCTTCTACAACTTCTAACATGGTTGGCACAAATCCTAATAGGGTTGTAATCTCCTAATGTGCATTCAGAGTCTCCTAATAGGGACTGGTATGTATTGAATGCTTTCATAGGCTCCTAATAGGGTCCATCCTCTAACAAGGAATATTTATATTAGTACATCACCTTGTGGTTATCATCCCCACTAAGGTTTTCCCTAGTTAACATATCTAGTGTTATTGTGCTTGAGTATCTTGTTGTGGTTTCTAATTATATTTCTTATATGGTTAAGTTATATAAAGGTTGATAATTGTGATAGTAGTTGGATAACTTATTCACCCCCTCACCCCCACCCCCCCTCCACCTTAGTTATGTTAGTGGACTATATATTCTTAAAAAGTATTGTCCTAGATATGGTATATATGAGGAAATAATAAAAGAAGTTCACATTGAACTTTATAGTAGAGACATAAAGGAAAAGATTTAAGAAAAGATAGATACTAGTCTATAGGAATCATGAATAAGAAGATAACAATATACCAAAGCCAATCAAATAGTGTGGGGATGAAGGAAGGTGGGAAATAAGAAGTACTCATTACTAAGTGTTTAGCTATTAGGAGTACTATAGAATGAGTAACTATAATAGGACCATCTATGCAAATACCAAGTGGACCATGTACAATAGTATCACAAGTATAAAATCATTTTATCTCACATGTTCACAAGAAGAAGGAAGAAGATGTAAACATCATTAAAATTTAGCCAACCACCCATTCTAGCACTAGAAGGTCTGTGAGGTTAATTAAAGTTAAGAAGGAACCAATTAAAACCTCCTAAATACAAGAGTCAACAAGATGGATAATGGACTAAAAATGAAAAGTAAGACACTTCTTACTTATAAGGGTACATAGAGAAGAAAAGAACTTGTTGTTGAATCAAAATTTGAGAAATCTAAGAAGGAAGATATAGAACAAGAGGAAAAAATGAAGGAAAAAGGAAAGGAAAACTCAACAACAAAAGTTTCTATACGAGGAAGGAAACCATGGAAGCCAAAGATTGAGACATTGAATTGCACAATGATAAATGAATGTAACTTTGTGCAATTAAACAAATTCTATGATTTATATAGTAATTTTGAAATGTTTAAGCTCGAGAATATTATAATAAGGCACTTGATACTAAGTGGAAAGCTATATATATATATATATATATATATATAATCTTATTCCAAAAGACTTGTATGATAAAATTATCAATAGAAAGAAGAGAGTAGTGAAAGAAGACCAAAAAATAAGAGAAAATCAAGTAAAAAAGTTTTGTAAAAATTACCAGTGAAGAGAACTTGCAAAGTTTAGTGAGTAGTCTTGAACCTTACCTTAGATACAAAAAAAGACCTATACTAATCATGGGAGGAAATTATGAATAATTTAACAAGGGGACAGTGTCAACAATCATAAAGATGATGACATAATTTAAGCCATCTTGCCTAGATACACCTATTGACATATTAGTCAAGTTTGTTATTAGTGACAAACACGTATTCAGATTTTGTATAGCTACCGAGCTCATTGAATAGTTTATAGTGTTTTCCATGTAATTTAGTAGCCACTGAGCTTCTATAGTTGCTACCAAGCCTTTTGGAATAATCTTAGTGGTTATCAAGCAAATTTAGTTAGTGCAAAGTTTAGTAGTTCAAACTGAACATTTTAGTGTATACCAAGTTTATCAGTGGTTATTGAATTTGTAGTTCATGTGATGTGAAGCCTATGTTTATCAAGCATTATAGTATCTACCAAGTTCATAGTTCAAGTAATGTGAAGCTAGTGTTAACCAAGCTACTTCATGGTAACCAAGTGATTTAGTATTTACCAAGTTGCACAATATCTACCAAGTCACTAGTGCAGACCAAGTTCAAGACTACTTGAAAGTGATTAGTATGGACTAAGATTCTACATCTACCAATAGCATGATGATGCCAAGTAGTGACAATGGATGCCGAGTATTAGGACCTCACCAAGTCATTCTTCAAAACCTGAGTATCTTCATGTGGGCTAACTTTGTAATATTTGTGTTAACTTGTGTCATGACTGACTTTGTAATTTTATCAATTGGATTGGTATATATATGTGATGTATTGTATCATATCCAATGTAATGAAAATGTAAGCAGGAGCAAGAAAGTGCAAGTATGAGAATGTGAAAGCATATGTATTGTGCATACAACAGATAAAGAATTGTAAAGGTCATATTAGTACAAGGAGTAGTAGTGATAGATCTATCATAGAAAGTCATTAGTACATTAAGGAATCTATATCAACAAACTTAGTTGAAAATCAAAGATCTATTGCTTCATCCCAATAAATGAACTAGTCAAAATACTCTAACAAGGTAGACCTAACAGTCTTTTCTAAATCTCTTTACCAAATACATACTTCATTGTATGTTTGTAAATCCTCTCACAAGGTGGACCTAGTATCCTAATTGCTCCTAACATGGAAGATCATTAGAAGTGATCAATGTAAGCCTTAACAAGACAACTTTATGCTATAGTACTAAATTTTTTGGGTATCATCCCCACCCTAGTTTTACTTTCTATTTGGAAGGTTTATAAGTCACCAAATCTTTGTGTTCAAGTGTTATGGATGTTTTCATATTTTTATTTTTGCATGCATGCAATTAGATCAGATGTGATGAGTTAAATGCTAATTGGTTTATTTGATTAATTGTTGAAGTTTTAGAAGCTCCTGATTCACCCCTCCCCTCTCAATAACATAGAATAGTCTTGAATATTTCCAACAACACCAACACAAAATAAGGAAAGTAGTGTGATAGGGGCAGAAATCCCTACAATTTAGGCATAAGAAGAGTTAACAGATAAAGAAGTAGCACTAATGGTAGTAGAAAAATATGCATAGCTGAAAGGGGTGGAAAAATCATCAGAAATGCCACATGTAATAGTTGGCACAAACTCAATGTAGATAGATAGCACCAATATAACACTGGATACTGCAAGATCATTTCAAGGAATTTGGTGCTTCCATTTTTAACAATTTGGTTGGCTTTCAAATCTTTGAAGATGAAGAATATTAAAAGAGAAAGAGAGAAGAAGAAAAGAAGAAGAAATAAGAAGAAAAGTAATAGAGAATAAAAGAAAGGAAGAAAATAGTAGAAGAAAAGAAGAATGAAGAAGAATAAAAGGAGAAAGAAGAAAGACAAAGTAAAGAGGATGTAGAAGAGGAAGATAGGAAGGATGAAGAAGAGGAAGATAAATCAGAGGAATAAAGGAAAGAAGAGAAAATTAGAGAATAATCATGTAGGAACCAAAAAAAAATTTGTAGTTAAAGAATACAAAGATTGTAATTGAAAATTTTATCTTATAGCATGAGGTAAACATCTTGTTAGAAACCCTAGTCAAATCCAAGCCTCCATTGGAATTAGGTTTGGAAAGATTATCTAATGATGATGATGATCTCATTAGATTGATAACATTTTTAAGTAAATTATTTGAAAAGAACAAGAAGGGAAAGAGTCTACAAGAAACTTAAGGGGAAGTTTCTCAAAAATAGAAGAATATTATACCAATCAGAATAATAGAGGCAAACCCTCTAGTAAGAGCTAAGGAGTTTATTAAGGATTTTGGTAATGAGTTTACCTAGTTATCAACAGTAGCAACTACATAAGCACAAGTCAAACATGATACACAATTATTTGATACAATATCTAGAAACATAAGAAATGACTTAGTAAGACTTGACTCTTGTATAAAAGAGTTAAGGAGATGTGCAATATAAAGAAGAAAATTGTATGGATTGTGTAGTTTTCCATACAATTTCATCAGAGATATGAATGAGGAGCTAAGTGGGAATAAGAAATTACTACAAAAAATTTCAAATGAGCTTCAATAGCCTGATAAGAAGATTGAAGATATAGAGATAAGAATTGTGAAGACGGATGATGATATAAGTCTGATTGAGTTGAAAAGAGAGAAAATTATCAAGAGGTTCTAGTTATTGAAATTGAAAAAACACTCACATTGAAAATCAATTTATTATAGAAAATGCTAGAGGAATGTCTTGAGGATAAGACATCATTTGATAAATTCATGTACTCAAGTTATAAATGCAGTAGTGATCACATCTTATGGATTGTGCAACCTGATCAATGTATCTAAGGTAGTCAAAGACACATGGGATAAATATTTTCTAATTGCATTACATTAATATCAACATGAAAGAAAAGGTAACATAATTTTGACATTTTAAATAAGTTATGAGTTTGTTAATGATATCAATAATTGGGAAAAAATTTGTTAAATATTGATTCTCCCCACCCCCCCCCCCCCCCCCCCACCACCACTCCCCCTCAACCCTCAACCCTCTTAGTATTTCCTATTTCTAGCAAGTACAATATGTCAAGATATCACTAGGGTGTGTGTGAGGTTGTACAAGTAGTATAGATAAATATATTTCAATTTTATAACGATAGCGTTGAATAGACAAGATAGGGTAAAGATAAGCTAATGGATATTTAAAGTCAAAGAATAATTTATTTTATCAAAATAACTACTTGAATAATTAAGGATCACATCCTAGATGTTGACCCTAACTTAGAGTTAAAATTGTATCTTGGAAAGTGTGTAAAAGTATGAAGGCCAAAAATATAAAGGACAACTTGAGATGCAAAGTTGTGTGAATCAACAAGTGTAATTGCAAGAAATTATAATATTATTTTTTGATGCAAATTATGATGTTAGATCATTTTGTGAAGAGTAGAAAAGTAAAATTACATATTGAAGATATCAGGTACTCTAAGAAATTGTTAGAAATAGAAAATACTAGGGGGGTGAATCAATATTCCACAAACTTTTGTTAAATTATGGATATCATTAACAATCTTATGACCTGCATATGAAATTTAACAAATTAAGCTTAATAGTAAACACAATCATATAATAATGCAACACATAACACCATATTTTGTTAACTAGAGAAAATTTTGCTAAGGGGAAACCCTGGTGGGCATGGTACCCACAAAATTATCCACTAATCAAAAGTATATTATGAAAGATATTGACCGTATTATTAATCTATTACATCCATATAGTTTTTAAGTCGTTGTTATAGGAATAGACTCTTTTAGAAGCCTCAACTCTATTAGGAATTTTTATTACAAGTACAAAAAGTATGCAAGTTGAGCCCACTACCCAAAAATGCAACATACAATAATGTTCTTGAATATAAGAGATAAGTACAAATACTCTTAGTTTTTCTTAATCTTCAATACTTAATTTTCCTTTGATCCTCTTTAAAAAGATGATTATATATTATTTTGATCTAACATCATAATTTGCATCACAAAACAATTATAATCACTTGTAGCTAAACTTGCACATTCACACAACTTCACATTTCAAGTTATGTCCTTTGTACTATATATATTTATACTATTGGCCTTCAAACTTTTACATGATTGCCAAAATACAAAATTAACTATTTATGATTTAGATTTAAAATCTAGGATGTCATCCCTAATTAATCTTGAGTAATTATTTTGATAAATAGATTGACTCAACTTAAAATATATATTTCCTTATGTTTACCTTATCTTGTTTGTTCAACATTGTCACTATAAAATTGGAATAACTATGTTTGTACTATTCATACAACCTTGCACACATACCAATAGTATCCTTACATATTGTACTTACTATACCTAAGAGAGAATGTACCAATAGTTCCTTTGTGAATTGTGCTAACCAAAATAGTGTTTGTGTGAATAGATAAATTATGTGATGCATAGATAATTTTCTAAGTACTATCAAATCATTATCTCTATGATTTTATCACTTAATATTGATTACATGTTGCCTTAAATGAAAACCCTCTATCATCTACCCTAACTAAAATGCCAACAATCTTCCCCTTTGGTATTGATGGCATTAAATGCTAAAATTGCCAATGTCCCCAAAAATCAAAAACAAAATTTCAAAACTTGTAACATCTGTTAAATAACCATTACAAAATTTACAAGGATTATGGATCATTATCTTATTATTACCATCTTTACAAAAGGATACTCCCCCTTTGACTATGTTCTTACTTATAACTCCCTTATACAATTTTCCCATATATTTCCTTTAATGCCAAAGGAGGAGATTGTTGGAAATTTGGTTAGGGTAGATGATATAAGGTTGTCATTTATGACATCATATAGTCAAGATTGATTGAGAAAATCATCAAGAAAAATTATGTGATACGTAGATAGTTTTCTAATCGATAATGCTATATAATTATGAAAATATGTAATGTAACATGTATTGTTTTATTGTAATGAGTTTTTATTGTAATTGTAAATTATGAAAGCCTCAAGGATGAATCAATAAATGAATTTAAGGTCTTGGTATAAAGGAAAAAAAATTCCTTGTGATTGTATGTATCAAATGGATTAAAGTAAGTGAATTACATATAAGTGTGAATTACATATGAGTAAGCGATCTAAGGGATTTGTTTGATTTGATTTTCCATATCTTTTATTGAGATCTTAGAAGTGTTTTGTATAGTAGAGGTATAGTGAATGATAAAAGTGATTATATTTAATAGAGACAACAAGTGGATAGTTTCTTTTTTCTTATTGTTCTGAAAGCAATAATATAGAGTCTAATTGGACGCTGAGTTTAGTGTTCCTTCCCCTAAAGCTATTTTGATAGTGGGTCCTTCTACCTTCCACAAATTCTAAAAATGTTGGAACAAATCCTAATAGGGTTAGAATCTCTTCACAATGATTCAAAGTATCCTAATAGGGACTAATATGTATTGAATTTATTTTTTGACTCCTAATAGGGTATATACTCTTAAAAGGAAATTATATATTAATGCACCATTTTATGGGTAATATTCCCATCGGGGTTTTCCCTCTACTCCAAGGTTTCTCTACTTGAAAAATATGGTGCTCTTATGGTTATTGTAGTTGTTTATTACATGTTTTAGATTTCATAAGGATTAAAAAAGTTTTTTTGATTGCATAACTGATTCAGACCCCCCCCCTCTTAGTTATCT
The DNA here is from genome assembly GCA_028749045.1 of Cupressus sempervirens. Classification (NCBI taxonomy): domain Eukaryota; kingdom Viridiplantae; phylum Streptophyta; class Pinopsida; order Cupressales; family Cupressaceae; genus Cupressus; species Cupressus sempervirens. The sequence goes on along the minus strand of CM053789.1, from coordinate 508,024,332 downwards.
ATGTGGACTATACTTTCTAACAATTGGTATCAAAGCATCAAGTCCTTAAAGAAGAATATTAATAGCTTAAGGAGATCTATGACAAGTAATTTTAGAAAGGATGGTCTAAAGTTTGATGGAACTAACTATGAGAGTTTGAAAGACAGGATGAAGTGACATTTTCTATATATGGGTCTTTGATATTGGTTTATTACTAATGATAAGAAATATGTGAATGAAGAGGAAAAGCTTGAAGATTTTATTGAAAGACAAAGAGATTTTTTCATGTGTAATATGATCCCGAGAGATGCACTCTCATCATTCCTTCTAGAAAATGAATATAGTCATGTAAATTATTTCCGACTATCAAATAAAATTTGGAGAGCTTTGGAATCTACTTATGAAAGTGATAAGCATGCTAAGAAGGTTAGATCACAAAAGTGTCCATATGTTTGTTTCAAGAAGCTAAAATGATGGAAGATGAGTATGTAAGAAACTATTTTGGTATTATATCAAAATTTGTTGTAGAAATTAAGGCTTGTAATGGAAAGAAGGATGAAGATGAAATTTTATGGAAGATCTTGAAAACTTTGACATTCACATATAAACAAATAGTATAGATGATTTAACAAGTCATACTTTGCACAAAGAATTTCACAAGAGAAACTCTTCTTCAAAGATTGGAAGTAGCAAAGATAAGTCTGAGAAAGAGTATAGATTTTCCTAGAACTAAGACAACATTCAACACATTGAGTTTTAGACCTACATTGATAAGGAGTGCAACCACTAGTGGAGATCATGCTAGCAATAGTAGAGGAAGAATTGAAGAAGATAGAAATATTGATGAAGGAATTTCCCTACTTGTGAGAAGAGAACCAAAAGGTAAGAAATTCTTTAAATGTTAGAATTGTAATAAATTTGGTCATTATGCTTCTAAGTTTCCTAATAGAGTCAAGAAGTATAAGTGGAATTTCAAGCCTAGGAGATCTACAAAATGTCTATATCTCAATGATGAAGATCTAGAAGCTAGTGTGGAAATATTCTTTAGTGAAAGTGATAGTGATAGTGATGAAATAGGACTTGTTGCAATTAAAGAAGAATGTCCCAAAAATGAAGAAGTTAGAGAAGAAAAGGCATCAGTGTCATGAGTTGAACAGAAGAAATCTGATTGGATCATAGACAGTGGTTGTTCACATCATATGACTAGTGACATGAATAAATTTGTCTAGCTCAATAGTTGTGATGGCTGAATTGATAGAGTTGGGACAATATTGCTTATCATATAAAGGGAATAGGATATATTACTCTTGATGGTATAACCAATATCGATGATTTTTTTTCTCAAGATGATCTAAAACATAATCTTTTGAGTGTTGGATCATTGGTTAACAAGGGATATCAATCATAGTTCATAGAGAAGAAATGTATTATCAAGGATAAGAAATGCAAGATAATTGGTACTAGGACAAGATCAAGAGGTAAATTTTTTTAGCTAAATCTTATAGAGTTTATAAGAGTTGGTTATGGAACAAAAGGTTTTGTCAAATTAATTTTGATAACATTATGAAATTGAGTAGTACACTTGTTGTTAGGGATTTTCATAAAATAGTGAAGTGTACTAACATGGTAGATAAGGAATGTGTTATGGAAAAGTAGAAAAAAAAATTATTTTCAAGGCAAGAAGTTTACAATAATAGAGAAGTTAGAGATAGTGCAGACAGACTTGAGTGCTCCTACAAAAACAAGATAATTCTATGGTGAAAGATACTTTATTATTCTTGTTTATGATTTTACTAGAATGATGTGGGTAGCATTTATTAGAGAGAAATATGTAGCATTTGAGAAGATTAAGATGTTTATGAACAAAATTGAAAATTAATTTGGATTGAATATTGAGTGTTTAAGTTCAAATAGAGATGGAGAGTTTACCTCGAATGATTTTAATGTTTTGCGTGAAGTAAATGGCATTAAATGACAATTTTTGACCCTTAAGACACCTACACAAAATGGTGTAGTATAGAGGAGAAATAGATTAGTGATAGAAGAAGAAAGAACTTTGATGTTTGAGAATGATGTCTCAAAGAGATTTTGGAGAGAAGTAGTTAACACAACAATCGATACAATGAACGGAGTACAAATTAGACAAGGTATTGGAAAGACCCTTCCAAGTGACAAAGGAGGAGATGAATGAGTTTTATAGTTATACTCAAGCTCAAGTACTCACTAAATGATTCTACATGTACCGAGCAAAAGATAACCAAGTCAAGTAAAGATGACACTGAGAAAAGATTATACTAAATGACAACACATAAGAATACTGCATTTACCAAGTGAAACAATGGCTACATAAAATTTTTGTTTTGGCACAAAATTTAATGAGATATAATCATATCGAGTTAGAGAAATAGTTTATACTAATCAAGGTAAATATTTAAAATGGTTTCTTGAGGAATGTGAATTTATTATTTGGTGATTTCTAGGAAAATGACCAATGAAAATAAAAAATAGAAAAAAAATGAAATTGTGGAGTATTTTAGAGAAAGAATTTCAATCTATGGGGTATTCTACAGAGTTCTCTAACCCTAATTAGGTCACATGATGAAGAGGTGAATGGAAACTAAAAAAGGAGTCATACAAAACAATTTTAAAGGAAGTATTCAAAGAAGAAAGCTAAAAAAAAAACATAGTATAGTTAAGATTTTCTCAGAGGTCAAACATTAGAACCCAAGTAGAAAGAGAAGAATTGAGGATATATCATAAAAGGCATGATAATTAGTGAGCACAAGAGAAGTCTAATCTAGCAAATTAAATTACTATTGTAAAGATCACTTGTTGCTACTTTCTCATCATTTTAGTAGATCTAAATCCTTGTAAAAGGTAGACTTAATAGTTTTTTGTAAGCATCTTAACCAAGTACACACTTAAAGAGTATTGCAAAATCCATTAGAAATGTAGATCCTTGTAGATCTTATTGCATACTCTTAACATAGTAAGTCACCAAAATTGATAAAACATTATAAGCCCTAACTAGGAACATTATTACTTTAGTAGTGATGGATTTGTGGGTACCATACCAACCATAATTTTCCCTCTAACCAATGTAATTATCGTATTATACGATAAAAGGGTAAAGTAGTAAATTTGTTAAGTGTAAAAAATTTTGAGGATATTTATTCACCCTCCCTCTCAACATCCTACTTCTCCTAAAATTCTAGCACTTTCTATCTTGTTTCTAGAAAATGTATCTTCAAAGGTTATATGTCCTTCTTTTCCACACTTAAAAGTGGCTCCCTTTCACCAAGATCTATCCTCTCTTACACAAATATTATAATTTTTACAGTAAGTACAAGAATTACCTCTAGTGTAGCTATCTTTCTCTATTAAAATTATAATATTTCCATTCTAATTTTCCTTTATCATGATGTGTAATGTCAAATTTTTTATTTCTCCATAAGATCTACCTTTGCTCCCCTAAAATATTCAACCTCTTATCCTCTATTTAAGTTCATGTTTCTTTGTCAATATTTCTTCAACTCTCAAGGCATATAGTTTCCTCTACAATTAAATGTCATCTTCAAAAAACTAATTAATCTTGGATTGAATTCATTGAACTATTCATGTACTTACCAATATTTTCAACCTCATCATTGACATGTATAGATCAAATATCCAACTTGTAGGATTATTTAGTGTAATATTTCATAGTCATACCTTCCTATATAGAACTTTGCATTCTTCTCAACAAATTAACTTGATAGTTAGCAAGAAGGAATTTATTTTTCAACTTACCAACCATTATCACACAAGTCTTGATCTTTTCTTTTCCTCTTCTTTTTCTATTATTATCCAAGTGTTCCCACCAAAGTGAATCATGGCCTCTCAACTTACTAGCTATTATCATTTCTTTTATATTCTTATGGATACTTTCATAATCAAATAAATTTTCTATCTTAGAGATCAAATTAGATATTGCATCTATATCAATATTTCCAAATAACTTGAAAGTTCAAAAGAAGGTCTCGAATTATCTCCACTTAAGTCTCTTAGGATTTTTTCTTCTTTATTTTATACATTAGTTTTATGACTAGGTATACATCTTTTTTCTTCATCTCTAACATCATCAAGATGTACTCGTCTTCTTTAGGCTATCTCAATAGCTTCAAGTTTAACAACAATCTATTGTTGATCTTAGATTGGTTTTGACTAGTGAGTGTGTATACACCTAAGTCATTTACTTAGTTCATGCCAAACAAGTACTATATATCAAGCACAACATGTATAAGATAGTGTATGTTGAGACCATAATGAGTGCCAAGTCACTCAAGTGTTGAATAGACAATGTATGTTGAGTGATATAGGAGCTGAGCAAGAGTGTGTGCTGAGTTATTCAGATGTCAAGTCATAGAATAGAAAATAGTATATGTCAAGCATCAAAGACTTTAGATGTCAAGTAAGACAATTTTGTCATAGTTGCTTGTAATGGCACAAACTACTATGCAGAGTGTTTTTTAGCTGACTTAAAGATTAAATTATGATATGTTGGAGATAAGGATGAATCTTAAGTTGGAATACCTATGAATTACATGCATCTAATCAAGTAAAGGGAATATTTAATTGGCAAAATGGATGAATCATAGCCATTGATTCATACCTAACCCTAGGTCACCTAAGTCTTCTTGAGGAAAAACCCTAAACTTCATATGCGTGTGGAAGGAGTGAAGAGAGAAGTTTTCATGCGCAAATAGATCATTCATGGTGGCTAAGGAATTGTGAATTGAAAATTGCATTGTAGAATTAGTTGAAGGAGAACAGAGGAAGGGAATAACATATAGCAAAGAGAGATCTAATCAAGAGGGATCAACAATACATCAGTTTAGAGCCAATCCATCATCAAGCAACAAAGTGTTGACCATAGGATCAATGCTAATCCATTCTAACAAGTGAATCAGTTAAATCTCTTAATAGAGTAGTCCTAACAGGCTATATTGAAATCCTTTAACAAGGTGCTTACTTAATTGTGACTTAAAGTCCTTTAACAAGGCACACTTTTAATAGGGTGTTGAAATCCTTTAATAGGGTAAGACCTAATAGTCTTTCTAAGCCTTTAACAGGGCAGGCCTTTCATAGGGTAGATCATGTTTCATGATCAAACATTGTAACCTTCATTAGATAAACTTTATTACTCCAGTAGTGAAGATTTGTAGGTGTCACCCCACCCCAGTTTTACCTTCTCATTGGAGGGTTTCTAGGTACTCATATCCAGTGTCATATGTGTGTGAATGCTTACTTGTTTACATGATTTAGATGTATATACTTTACATTGTATTTTATTTTACTTATTGAATGTATGAGATGGATGTGTGGTGAATGTTTTATGGGTCAAAGTTTAAACTACTAATTCACCACCCCTCCCCTTAGAAGTTATTGTAATTCCAAAATTTGGTATCAGAGCTTTGTTCTCTAAAGTGAAGCTTTGTAGCTTTGAGGAAAGATCTTGGAAATGGAATTCTACAAGTTGGGAAAGATTATTGAGAATTAGGAGATTTAAATACATCTCATTCTACATCAACTAAATCAAGAAAGAGAATATTTAAAGAAATCTTTGAAGAGAAGGAAGGAAAATACTATTGAGGAGAATCACACATAATACAAAGAGATAGACACTACTAAGCTATTTACTAATGGAGACTCCAATGAATTTGATGCAACAATTTCAAATATAATGGAAAAGAATAGAGCCCAAGCTAAAGAAATCAGAAATCTCAAGTTAGAGCAAGAATCACAAGCCATACTACTATGTGAGATGACTGAACATAAAAAGAAAGCTATGGAAGACAAAGCCATGATTGAAGATGAAAAAATAATTTTATCCAACAGACTGGAAAAGAAATCATCAGATCTAACTAAGATTTCTAACATACAATTGGATACTTTGAGTCAAATGATGAATGCCAACTATGAATTGAATGTCAAGGACATTGAGATAACAACTTTGAAGTTGCAAAATGAGAAATTGAATAATGACCTAAAAAGGAAAAAGGAATTTGCTAAAAGTTTCAATAAACCAAGTGAATCGATAAAATACTTTCATCAATTATTGAGATCCCCTAGATCCAATAATGATACATCTTGATTGGGATACGCAAGTACTAAAGAAGGAGAGTCATCCAAAAGTGCTGAAGAAAGGAGCAACAAAGGTAAGAATTCTAAACCTACCTGTCATAATTGTGGTAAGAAAGGACATAATACTAATTTTTGTAGAAGCAAGATTGTAGATTAAGATGTCAAACATAAAAGCATGGTTCACTATCATAAGTGCAACAAACAAGGTCATAATGCACATGAATGCAAAACTAAGACCATGGACACTCAAAGATTTGAAGGATATTGTTATAACTATTAGAAGTATGGACATTGAGCTTTTGAGTGTAGATCTAAACCCATGTGGTCTTCAAACAAGAAAAAAAGGTAAAGAACAATGGGAGCTCTTATAATTGGGATTATAATATAAGGTATAGTTGTCACTATTGTCAAGAATATGGAGATTTTCCTGAGAATTGTATTAGAACACACTTCAAAAGTGACTACAAAAGGTGGTTGAGTCAAACCACATGTTTTAGCTATTTGAAGATTAGTCACATCAGTCGTTACTATCCAACAAGGTCGAAGGCACCAAGTTGTGAGTTCAATAAAGGCAAAGGAAAGGTAGATGTTGAAAATGTTAGAAATAAAATGAACAAGACATGGAAGAAAAAGGAGGATTGTAGCACATCAAGTGGAGAAGAGATCACTTCAGCCAATGGGTCAAGTGATCACACCTAATCAAACTAAGCAATCAAGAGGTATGTGGGACTGATATTCAAAGGTTATATCATATATTAGTTCCAAAAGATTTAGTACTAAAAATATTACATAAGCATGAACAAAGATGCGAGATGTTATAAGGAATCAAAAAAAAATCTTTAAGTTTTTCATGTACTATTGAGCATGAAAAGTTTCCTATGATTTGAATTTTTGAGTAATATGCTAGATGATTCCAAGCTAACAAATTGGCTAGTTTATTCTGATCTTGTAATGGTTGCCAAATGAATGGAAATGCTAATGGATGCTAAGTGAGCCTAAAATTAGTTAATGTCGAGCTTATAGTTGTGTAAGAACTCAACATTAATTGCAATACTTCAAAGGGGTATTTGATCAATTTCAACTCATTTTACATCATTGTAAAATAAGGAAAGAGTAAGAAGAGAAAGAGGTAATTTGGAAATTCATCCAAAGTGATTGCAGAAAATTTGAATAGCAATCCAACACCATTTCATTAAATTTTGCAAGGTATTTATCATGTGTCGAGCTATGTTGTTTCTATTTTCATAAAACCTAGTTTTTCAAAATTGTGTCTAGTTCTTCAAGGGCTAAAGAAGTAGAGGGTATGGAGGTTTGGAATGTTCAATTTTTTAGTAATGAGGTCAAACAACTAATTTTTAAAGCCATACTAGACATTGCATATAAACAAGATCTCTCTAGTGTAATGGTTCAAGATGTTAGAAAATGTTACAACTACAAGATTTAGAGTATTAGAGACATAGAGATTAGACAAGCATATGATAGACTTTGTGAAAATAGGGTATTAAGGGAAGAATTTAAAATTGTAGAAAAGAAAGGGTTAACTCATTCAATATATTTCCTGTATGTTTTCAAAATCGAATGGATCAAGATTGTATTAAGTAGGATTCATGATAGTTCACTTTGGTTAGATAATGGGCCTATCAAAATCACCAAAAGAATAATCCATAGGATAATAGGGTATCAAACCCTAGATCATCCTAAGACTTTGAGGAGTGATTCAAAAGAGGTTATTGAAAAGAATATAGGAGTTGTGTGGAATAATAAAGGAATGACTATTGACACCATCAAAAATCCATTGATAGATGTTGTAGTAAGGGTAAATGAACATAATTTTTACCAATCAAGAAGATCGAAAAATTTTCCCTATATTGCATAGGATGTGGGTTACAAGATTGTTAAGAAGGATCACACATATGATCTTGCCAAGCTACAGTTATAGCAATTGATTGAAAACCTAGGAGAAATAAAGAAAATAAAGAGTGCTCATTGCAAATTTGGATCTAACTTGATATGTATCTTCTTCTATGTTCAAAACACATTTCCTACATTTGGCACTGTGACATGGAAGAAAAACAATTTTGTGGCAGTACAAATAAAAGAGTTCATTCAATAGCTATGTGAGAATTTTGAGTTAGTAATGACTAGTTACTTTGAGGACTTCAAGTAATCTAAGAAGAAGAGATTGAGGATTCTAGTATCATTAGTGGAACAACATTATGATGGTGTTTGTTTCCTAGTTGATTCTAATTATACATTTGTTCAAGTAGCAACTCCAAGGGTAAGATGGCTAAGGCCATTAGGCTATGAAATTAATGTAGATGAGGCATCTGCAGCAATAATTGCATTACTAATAGAAGACATAGATAAGGATGCCAAAGCATTTGATAATTTTGAGATGGAAAAATCTAAGATTACCATGGAACTAAAGACTACCTCTATCATAAAGAAAAAGGATAAATTATTAAAGAAATTGAAAGCTAAATTTGGTGAAGGTGTCGAGCAAGAAGAGGATGAAGAGGAAGAAGATAGTTAGATCCAAGCACCACTTATATTAACACAAGGATAGGGTGAAGATCAAAAAGAGGAAGAGATAAAAAATGTAGAAGGTGCTAAGGAAGAAGAAGCCAAGGAAGCACCTACTCCCACTGGTCAAAAGAAGAGAGAAGCTAAGGCTCAAATAGTGACAAGACCCAAGAAGGTTGCCAAACCAAGTTAGCCCAAACCTACAACATCTACCACAAGGGCTAGTGCACGTGTCACTAAAAAAAAGGAAAAAGAGAAGACCAAACTTGTAGAGTAGGAAGGAGGAGCATTGAAAAGACCAAGGAGAGAATACATTGCTCAAGCTGAATCTGATGAAGAAAGAACAAAATCTGATGACTATAGTTAATTCCAAGTGTTGAGTCATAATCCATCTTTAGATTTAGATAACCCATGTGAGAATGTTAGAAATAGTTTAGATTTCTTAGTATTTTCTCACATTGATTTTAATAATCTTGGAAAAATTGAAAAGAATCAAGTAGAGGAGGCAATGTATGCCATGATGGTAAATTTTAAGAAAGCCCCTCTAGAGATTGCAAATTCTATGCCTAAAAGTTTATATGAAAGAGTGGAGCAAAAATAGCACTATTGTTTGAACCTAGAAAAAAAAAGTAGGGAGACATCCCTTGCTCAAGTTATGCTTGAACTTAGTAGGGCACAAATTGCTAAAGAAATGAAGAAATATGCTATTAGATTTGTTCCCAAATATAGAGCCTTCAACATATTGTAGAACAATATTGAAGATGTTATAAAGAAGTCCACATAGATGTGGAAAGTCACATTTGGGTTAGCTATAGTAAATTGAGGAGAACAAGAGCCTATTGAGGTTAAGGATGATGAAGAAGATGAAAACAATGAAGGCACAATTGAGGGAGGTATAGAAATGAATATAGATGACTAGGTAATAGCTGAGAAAGAGCAACAAGAAGAATGTAGTGTACAAGATACACAATTTCCAAATGCCAGCCCTTAACAAATATCAAGTGTAAATACTAAAATAGTAATAGTGGAAGATGTTTCTATTCTTACTACTGAGCACATCAATATCCTAATAGAGGAAGATCTAAAAAAGATACTAGATCAATCTACACTATAGGTAAAATTGTGTGACAACCTTGTATTAGTGAGTGTAGATGAAATTCAAAAATTAGTGACTAAAACTACAAGGGATGAAGTGAAAACACAAGAACCACCTACCATCACCCCTCAAGTCACTAATGTACAACCTTTAGATAAAATACCAAAAGTCACATCTACAAAGGTTGATATAGTTGAATCAGATAAAGTGGAAACTCAAGCCACTGCTGATACATAGAGTCAAATAGGTTAGATAGACTTATCTACACCTCCAGTACAAGTTCAAGGTGCAATTCAAGGCATTGTGACAAAAAAGGACAAGCCTAAAGAGATCGCATTGACACCCAAGGTAAAAGAGGAAGCAACCATTCAAGCCCTAGTAACTTTACTAGAATCACACTCTTTAGAGGATAAGCACAGATGCAACACCCTTGCAATTCTCAGTTTCAAGTCTAAGTTCATCAAAGGTAGAAGAGGTAATACAATATGGAGATGTAAGCCTTGATGAAGAAATTGATTTACCAAAATTTGATTATTCCACAATGACAATAGAACAGATGGGCATACTACAAGAAGCCCTAGCTAGAAAGAAGCATCAAGAACTACTCATAAGGGAGCATAGGAAGAAGCAAGATTTGTTGGATATTAAAAAAATCTTCCTAGATGTATTCAATCTACCTACTCTGGATCAAACAAAACCAGTTATTGAATAATTGAAAAATATAGTGGAAAAGGTAAGTGATGCAGACCTTGTTATAAATGCAAAATTATTAGAATGGTCTAAAAGAAAATTTCAAAGTAAAGTGAATGAGAAAATATTAGGTGATATAACACTTATACAAGTTGCATTGGAAACTAAGGTAGAAAGTGTGAAGAAAGTACTTGAGAATATTTTCTCACTATACATGAAATTGTGCAACCCCACTTTCTTCACACAAGAGACAAGAGCTCACATTTTGAGTTTGGAAAGTCAAATTAATTCATTGGGGGAAAATTTCCTATGAATCTAGCTCAAAAAATGAGAAGTATTTTAGAACTTTATCACAAACCTAGAGTCAGTTGGTAGTATTATCTATAGAAGAAGCCAATATAAGGGCCAAACTAATTAGCATCCAAACAACATTAGCTTGTCACATGGAGATTTTGCACAAGGAGTTAGGCTATGCAAAAAAAATTATGAAGAAATACCCCAATCTTTCTACATTAGATGGCCTAGCTCACCTTGTTGTTGAGCTAGCTATCCAAATTAAGTCTTTGGATGTAGCTTGTGAAAATTGGGATGCATCTCTTAAGATCATGCTAGGGGTCCATAAATATTTCTTGGAAAAACAAACTATTAGAGTATAGCCCATTGACATTAGTGTCAAAAAGGGGGAGAATAAGAAAAGGGGAGAACGAGAGTATAGCTAGGAAAAGGGAGATAAAAAGTGTATCAGCTAAGACAGAGTAAGAGTAGAGAATGGGGGAGAAAACATGAAATAAAATAGTATCAGTTGAGACATATCTACTTAGCAAAAGCAAGATGATTTTGAATATAGAACTAGATCAAACAACTTAAGGGGAGTGTAAGTTTTTGAGGTATAACTTGTTGCAAAATTATGAAATTATGAAATTTTGTACATAAGCAGAATAAGAGAAATGTTATGCTCATAAGAATAAGGATATTAGTGTATGACCAAGTTTTTTTGACACTCATGTAAAAGTGGAAAATTGTTGATCTTAGATTGGTTTTGACTAGTGAACTTTTCTATACACTTAAGTCATTTACTTAGTTCATGTCGAACAAGTAATGTATCTCAAGCACAACATGTATAAGATAGTGCATGCCAAGTCCACAATGAGTGCTAAGTCACTCATATACTAAGTAACTCAAGTTTTGAGAAGATAGTGCATGTCAAGTGATAAAGGAGTTGAGGAAGCAATGCATGCTGAGTCATTCAGATGCCGAATCACAATATAGAAAATAGTATATGTCAAGCATTAGAGACTTCAGATGCTAAGTAAGATAGTTTTTTCATAGTTATTCATAATTTTAGAAACTACTATATAAAAAAAAAGTTGAGCCTACTTAAATATTGAATTATGATATTTTAGAGATAAGGACGAATCTTAAGTTGGAATCCCTATTAGTTACATGTATCCAATCAAGTAAATGAAAGGTTTAAGCAAAAAAATGGATGAATGATAGCCATTGATTCATACCTAACCCTAAGTCACCTAAGTCTTCTTAAGGAAGACAAACCCTGAACTCCATATGTGTGTTAAAGGAGCAAAAAGAGGAGTTTGCATGTGCAAATAGAGCATTCGTGGTGGCTAAGAAATTGTGAATTGAAAATTGCATTGTAGAATCAGTTAAAGGAGAATAGAGGGAGGCAATAGCATACAATAAAGAGACATATGATTTAAGAAGGATCAAGAATTTATCAATTCAGAGGTGATCTATCATCAAAAAACAAAGTGCTAACCATAGGATCATGTTGGAAATATAAGCAGAGTAACTAAGATGGGAGGGGTGAATCAATTACCACAAAAATAAATCTCGGATCCCTTAGCTATCAAAATAAAATAAACTCTAAAAATTGAATATTGTTGATGCTTGATAGATACACATAAAATTTTGTAACTCAGTAAATACTGAATATGCTCAATAAGTACTTAAAATGAAAATCTTTAGATGTTATCTATGATTACCATTACTTTAACTTAGTTACGAACACATAAAAGAAATTAGCATAAACTCATTTGACACAAGGATTTAACATGGAAACCCAATTTGGAAAAAACCACCAATTGCAACTAGTTACTATTTTCACTCTTCTAAAGTGAGCCATGTTAGGAGCCAACCTTATTAAAGGTTACAAAAAATATTGTTAGGTGTGACCCTATTAGAGGATTTAATCACCCTGTTAGGAGTGGCCTTGTTATAGGTCTTCAGATAATTCAATAGAACTGCCACCTTATTAGAGGATTTACAAATGGTTATTAAGCCAACTCTATTAAGAGACTTACATCACTGCTATAATGGTTAGAGAGAAATAATGACATGACCTAATCTAAATGCAACTGAATTGCTGATTACAAATCTATGTTCTAGCTTGTATACTTGATCCTTCCTGATTGAATTTTTGTTTTTCTCCACAAGGATATTCTATTTATCCTTCTAGTTTGCTTCTTCTTGGCATCATCAAATCTTCCATTTATTCACAACTACATCTCACACTTTAACTCATAACTTGACCTTGCACTTATATCTTTTGTTGTCTAGTGTGGAGTCTGAACAATCCCAAAGTGGGAGATTGTTAGTTTGTGGTGACTAATTAGGGAAGTATTGTACATACTTCATAAATTTTTGGGCCATGGCCGATGTTGTGTCTGATGTATGGCTAAAATATGGCTAACATGTTGTAACCCTAAAGCGACATAAAAGTACTTATATAAAAGGGCTTAGGGTTAGGGATTTTTTTATAGTTGTGATGCAAAATTGGTTCTTGTGGTGGTATTGAGTTTTAAGGGATTACGAATTGTAATAAAGTTGTAATCACTAGATCATAATAATATTAGACTTGCTATTTGGTTGATGTAGCCTAGGAATTGGGTGAACCACGTTAAATCTTGGTGTCTTATGTTCTTTATGTGTGATCTATTATTATTTTTTATTGGTTATATTTGCATGTAATTGTTATTTTTGTCCATGGTTTAATCCTAACAAGTGGTATCAGAGTGAGGCTTTTTTTTAGTTATCCTCTATAGGAAAGTCTCATGGTTGAGTGGGAGTGATGGTAGATGAAGATAAGTTAAAGGTTGACAAGTTTAAGGGGTAGAACTTTCAGTTATGGAAGATGTAAATGGAAGATTATCTTTATCAGAAGAATTTATGGAAGCTATTGGAAGCAAAAATCAAGAATTAGGGATCTATGCCAAATGATGAATGGAATTTTTTAGATAGAAAGGCAATTGGAAGCATTAAATTATGCCTTACACCATTGGTGACATTTAATATTACAAAAGTGAAGACAACAGAAGAGTTAATGAAAACCCTAGCGACAATGTATGAAAAGCCCTCCACTTCAAACAAGGTATTTCTCATAAAGCATTTATTTAATATGAAAATAGTAGAAGGTGGATCTATTGCAGATCATTTAAATGAGTTTAATACTATTACTAGTTAGTTATCTTCTATGGGTATAAATTTTGATGAAGAAATTAGGGCTCTCTTGATTTTGTGTTCTTTACCTGAAAGTTGGAATGGCTTGGTGATGGCTATGAGTAATTATGTTTCTGGGTCTCGTACACTAAAATATGATGATGTGATTAGTGTTGTTTTGAGGGAGGAAACTTGTAGGAAATCCTCAGGTGGATCTACATCAAGAAGTTCTTTGAACACACCAAGTAGAGGTAGAATGACTGAAAGAGGAAGTAAGTCTAAAAATCGTGGGAAATCAAGAGGAAAGTCAAAGGGGAGGAGGTCTCAATCGAGAGGACTGCATGACTATTAGTACTATGGGAAACTAGGTCATAAAAAGAAATTTTTTTTGAATCAAAAGAAAAATGAAGGAGATAAACTAGACAGAGACAAGGAGGCAGATGTGGTAAGTAACAAATTTGAAGAGGGTGATTTGCTTGTCTTTAGAAAGTGTTGATGATTATGGGTTTTAGATTTTGGTGCTTCATTGCATGCTACACCTCATAGAGGTTACTTCATTGATTATTTCCAAGGGGATTTTGGACTTGTTTATTTGGGGGATAATGAACCCTATCAGATTTTTGGGAAGGGAAAAGTTAAGATTAAGTTGCAGAATGGGAATCATTGGCTATTACATGAGGTGAGACATGTTCCAAGGCTGAGAAGGAATTTAATTTCAGTAGGGAAACTCAATGATGAGGATTGTGTAGTTACTTTTAATGATCAAAATTGAAAGGTTTCAAAAGGTTCCCTTGTAGTAGCAAAAGGTGTGAAAGTAGGTACCTTATATCTTTGTATAGGTCATATTGTTCCTTCTACTTTAATTGTTTTAAAGAAAAATGAATGTTTAGGAACAATTGTTGTAATTGAGCAGGGAGAACAAATAGCTAGTGTAGATTTTGATATAGCATTGTGGCACAACAGACTTGGGCACATGAGTGAGAAAGGTATGAAAGTAGTTCATTCAAGAAAGTTTAACCAAATCTAAAATGTGTTAATATAGATTTTTGTGAAAGTTGTGTTTATGGAAAGCAACAAAGAGTGAGTTTTGTAAAGACCAGGAAAGAAAACAAAAAGGAGAAATTAGAGCTTGTGCATACCGATGTATGGAGATCGGCTCAAGTATCTTCCCTTGGTGGATCTCATTATTATGCTACATTCATTGATGATGCAACTAGAAAAGTATGGGTTTATTTTCTTAGATAGAAATCTAATGTATTTCAAACTTTTAAGAAATAGAAATGTGAGGTTGAAAATGAGACTGGTTACAAATTAAAATATCTTAGATATGATAATGGTGGTAAGTATTGCAGTCATGAATTTGAAGATTATTGCTCCACTAATGGTATTCGTAGATAGAAAACTATTCCAAGGACTCCACAAGAAAATGGAGTGGTTGAATGCATGAACATGACTATAATGGAGCGTACAAGGAGCATGATGTTGCATGTTGGGTTGCCCTTATACATGTGGGTGGAGGCTATCAATACTACTATGTATTTGATTAATAGAAGTTTGTCTACTCCTTTAGGTTATGGTATTCTAGAGGAAGCATGGACTAGTAAGAAGGTGAGTTATTCTTTTCTCAAAACCTTCAGCTATGAAGCATTTTCTCACATAGATTCTGAAAATAGAACCAAGCTAGAAGCTAAGTCAAAGAAATGTGTATTTGTTGGATATGGCATTAATGAATTTGGTTATAGGCTTTGGGATTTTGAAAATAATAAAATTGTAAGAAGTAGAGATGTCATATTCAATGAGAAAGTGTTGTACAAATATCTATTGCAGCAATATGAGAAAAAAGAAGATGATTACGTAGTTCTAGATGATACTCCAAAATATGATGTTCCAGCCATTCCTCATGATGTGCAACAACTGCAACAACAAATACCACACACACCAGTGAATGTTAGATGGTCAACAAGGTAAATCAGACCTCCAGAAAGATTTTCTCCCTCTTTGTATTCAATTTTACTTACTAATGCTAGTGAACTTGAATGTTATGATGAACCAATGTAGGTGGATACTAAGATTCAGTGGGATTCTGCAATGAAAGAAAAAATGGACACTTTGCTAAAGAATAAAACATGTGATTTATGAAAGTTGTCTGTAGGTAAAAGAGCTTTACAAAATAAGTGAGTTTATAGGTTAAAAGAAGAGGATGGAGGTAAGAAAAGATTTAAAGCTAGGTTAGTTGTAAAAGGATTTGCATAGAAAAATGGAATTGATTTTGATGAGATATTTTCTCCTGTTGTTAAAATGACTTCTATATGTATTGTTTTAAGTAGTGTGGCTACTAAAGACTTGCATTTAGAGTAGCTTGATGTTAAAATAGCCTTTCTTCATGGAGATTTTGATGAAGAGATATATATGGCTTAGCCACAAGGATTTGCGATCAAAGGTAAGGAGAACTTAGTGTGCAAATTGAAGAAAAGTTTATATGGCTTAAAGCAAGCACCTTGGAAATGGTATTTAAAATTTGACAATTTTATGCATGAGCATGGTTACAGTAGGTGCCATTCAGATCATTGTATCTACTTTAAGAGGTTGGATGATGATAGCTACATTATTTTGTGTTTATATGTTGATGATATTCTTGTAGCTGGGTCTAACGTGGATCACATTAAGGGGTTGAAATTCCAATTAGCACATGCATTTTCTATGAAGGATTTGGAGCAGCAAAACAAATCCTTAGTATGAAGATTTGTAGAGATAGGAAGAATAGGAAATTGATGCTATCTCAAGTTGATTATGTTGAGAAGATGTTACAATATTTCTCTATGGAGAATACTAAAGCTATCAACACACCTTTACCCGGTCATTTGATGTTGACTAAGGAGATGTGTCCTAAGACACAAGAAGAGGAGGATAAGATCTCCAAGGTACCCTATGCTTCAGCTATAGGAAACTTGATGTATGCTATAGTATGTACTAGGCAAAATATTTCACATGCAGTGGGAGTTGTTAGTAGGTATATTAGTCATCCAAAAATTGAGCATTGGAATGCAATCAAATGGATTCTCAAATATTTGAGAGGAACATCCAATAAGTTTTTACACTTTGGGGGCTCTACTACCAATTTATAGGACAATGTTGACTCAGATTTGATAGGGGATATTGATACCAGGTAGAGTACTATAGGTTATTTCTTTATTGTTGGTGGGGTAGCCATGAGATGGGTTTCTAGCTTACAAAAGGTTAATGTTTTACCCACTACAGAGGCTAAGTATGTTGCTACTATAGAGGCAACCAAGGAGATATATGGCTTTAGTTCTTCTCCGAAGAATTGGGACACCCTCAAAGGGATATTTTTTTGTTTACATATAGTTAGAGTGTCATTCATCTTGCAAAGAGTTCCACTCTGCATTCAAAGACCAAACACATACAGTTGTAGTACCATTTCATTCGGTCCATTTTGGAGAATGGATAGTTAAAGTTTGACAAGATACATATAGATGAAAATCCAATAGATATGTTGACAAAGATAGTAACAAGGGAGAAGTTGAATTTCTCTTTAGCTTCGGTTGGTCTTCTAGACTGAACATGAATAAAAGAATAGTAGAGTCTAGGGTGGTTTGATCTAGTGGGAGCCCCATGTGGTAGTAGTATTGCTATAGGATCAGTCTCCAAGTGGGAGATTGTTGTCTAGTGCGGAGTCTAATCAGTCCCCAAGTGGGAGATTGTTAATTTGTGGTGACTGATTAGGGAGCTTCATAAATTTTTTGGGCCCTGGCTTACATTGTGGTCGACATATGACTGACATGTTGTAACCCTAAAGTAGCATAAAAATACCTATATAAAAGGGCTTAGGGTTAGGGATTGTTTCATAGTTGTGATGCAAAATTGGTTCTTGTGGCGGTATTGAGCTATAAGGGATTACGGATTGTAATCAAGTTGTAATCACTGGATCATAATAATATTAGACTTGTTTTTTGGTGGACCTAGCCCAAGGATTGGGTGAACCACGTTAAATCTTGGTGTCTTGTGTTCTTTTCTATGTGATCTGTTATTTTTTGATATTGGTTATATTTGCATGTAATTATTATTTTTGTCCATGGTTTAATCCTGCCATCTTTCACATTGTCAAGTTAGCCAAAATACAACTTAGAATAACTCATATTCATCTTCTTAGTCAGCTAGAACCAATAGATAAATCAATTAAACTTAATATGACAAAACAAGAAAATCCTTCATTAGCCGACCCTACTCACTAAACATTAACTCAGATAACACTTGTTCCATCCAACATTTTATTCATTAGCCGAGTGAGCTCACTTAAAAATCATCTTCTATAGAATTTCATTTGATGCTTGAGTGAACTCCATAGATGATACTTTCTAAACTAGGCAAACTCAAGAATTCTCAGTAGACACAAAAAATTGTCTTCACTACTCAAGTGAGCTTGGCATACACTGACTGATAATGATATGACATTTGTGTAACATCAAAGACAATACACAATTAATTAATTATATCCAACAATCTTCCTCTTTGGCATTAATTGCAACACAACATGTAATAACACAGTGAAATTTTGGAACAAGGATAAAGTAAGGAACATATCCTTAGTTTTATCCATGAGAACTTCTTCTGTCAAAAAATTTATGTCTCAAAAACTTTCTCTGATAGAAAAATTCTCCATGTTATAGAAAACTTCCTCTTCAATATAATTAAAATTTCTATGAGATATGATAATAAATTTCTCCCTCTGTGAAAACACATGCCAAAGAAAACAATTCTATTAATATCATTGTACCATAAGTACTGATTCATTTTTAATATGCCCTTGCCAATTTTACACCAACTGATTGATCTTCAACATGCTCTACTTAATGCATCACTAAACTTCATTTAGTGAGCTTCAGATAGCTGAATGACCTATAGCTTACCTCTTAGATACAAAAATGCATCCTTAGGTAATGGCTTGGTGAATATGTTTGCAATTTGCTATTTTGTGTTCACATATTCCAATTTGACTTCTTTGCTTTGCACCAATTCTCTTAAGAAGTGATATTTTATAGTAATATGCTTTGTTTTGGTATGCATTACTAGATTCTTTGATATATTGATTGTGTAGTGCCTGCCCCTAGTTCACATTTTTTGTTTTAATTGCCAAACTCTTTTAGGCCAGTTTTATACTTGATGTTTAGTAGCATTACTTTCAGATTATCAGATGTTGTTTTACACTCAATTTATTATATGATGAGATTACTTGGTACTCAATATTTCATGCATGTATGATGATTATTCAATGTTTGTAATTATCGATGATGATTAGTTAGATGATTTATTATCACATGTGCTTTCTTATGGATACTTACCCCATACTGCATGTGTATGGTGTGCGTGTTTGTTTTCTTTATGTATGGTGTTTCTGATGTGGTTAAGGAAGGGAGTCATAGTCACCTGCTAGTCGAGATCTACACGATGCACCACTTCCTGCCATTGTCTGTTTAGCTTAAAATATTGTGTTTGTACATGCGTGGATCTTATGTAGGTTGCAGGTACCAAGTATCAACTTCCCTAAATTGCCAAGATGAGCGTACCCTATTGCATTATCTCAATGGTAAGAGAGGGGAGATAAACTCTTAAGTCCAAATCCTAAACCCTTTAGCCAATTGTCCTAATTGATAATTAGGACAAGTATCTAAGTTAAGTACCCTCCGAATGCATCAAATGATGTAATTTCGTGATTATAACCCTTTTGTTTGATTTAGTATGTGTTTTTCTATGATGGGTTTTCGTACGTTACCTTATGAGTCCTTGATGTGTTTTCTATTAATTAATTCTAATTTAAAAGATTAATTAATGATTTAATTTAATAGAAAATTATTATGATATTTTAATATTTAATTATATTTAATTAATTAAGAAAATAATTAAATAAAAAGAATTAAATTAGGAGATAAAAGTTCAAAGATAAATTTAGAACATTATAATATTTATTTAATTTAATAATAATATATTTAGAGTTCATTTTTAATAAATGCTAAATATTATTGTTATTTAAATTAATTAAATATGTTATCGATTAAGTTTCTAAAATAAATTAAAAGTTGAAAGATATTAAATTATTAAAGGTTTCTAGATCGCATGATCTAAGCATGAGTTTAAATATGAGAAATTAATTAAAAGATAAAATAATAGAAAATAATAATGTTATTTTTAATATCATAAAGTGCACATGAGATTAAAGTAATAAAGATTAAAATAGAAGTCAAGTGGAATATTAAATAAAGCTATTTAATAATTCAACTTAATGTGCAATAAAAAGATAAAGCAAAGATAAAGAAAGTTAATTTTGGAGTTAACTCAGTTGAGCGTAGAGTCCTCTCGGGTGAACGCACAATTAGTTCCCCGATTTGAGGAGAAAACTCCTTATCACAACTTTGGGGGTTCATTTTTGAGGGACACGAATTTGGACTGGGAATTTTGGGAGACAATTTTTGGAAGCGAATTTCAGAAGGAGAATTTTAGGAAAGATTTTTCAGAGGAAAGATATTGAAGAAGAGAAAATTCTTCCACAGTTTTTCGGGGATTTCATATTAGCATCAAGATCAGGTAGGGTCTTTTGTTTTGATCACTAATTAATTATGCAAAAATCCTTTCATGTCTTCTTCGTGTTTGTGGATTGTAAATCTAAATACTTTGTAATGAAAATTTTTATCCGTTTCAATATCATGAATTATTAGATGCTTGTCAATTAAAATTCTGTATACCTAGGGATCATAAAAGAAATCGAAAAACCCTTGTTTTCTAAATTAAAGAACATAAGATTTAATCAGGAAGGGGTTGAATCTAAAGATGAAATTCTAAATATGAAGGTTGATAATATTTTCTCCATCAAAGTATAGATGAAATCAATTTTAATATATATATATATATATATATATATATATATATATTTTGCAATAGGGGTTATTGTTTTATAAAAAAAATAAAAAAAATTTAAAATGCATAATATACATGTTAGAAATTTTGATTAAATATAATAAATAGTAATTTAATATGGAGGGGGTTTCAAAAGTTTAAATCAAAATAAAATAAAATAAAACTAATTCTTTTTACCCCCACTCACCTTTTCGGTACTAGCGGCAAGCACAAGGTACGGCCTGCGAAATTGCAGTGGTACCTACCGCGAGTATTAAGGCCGACAGGCTTGTACAGTCGCATGGCTTCCTTAAAGGGGCACCAGTTTATTCATATGGAACCATGTTTTAATAAATGATTATTTGTTAATGAATTTTAATAATATTTATTATATTTAGTTATTATTTTAATTAATAATAGTTATTAAAAGATTTTGATGATATTATTAATTATTATTAATAAGATTATTAATAATTCTTAATTATTATTTAAATAATAAGTGTTAATAAAGTTTTATTATTTTTTATTAATTTAAATAGTAATGTATTTAAATAAGTTTATTTTTAATCAATAAAATTATTAGTAATTACATTAATTAGTAATAATTGATAATTGTTGAGTTGATAATATACGTATTTAGTTTGATTATCATTAGTCAATTTGATTAAAAATTGGTTTAATTAAAATTAATTAATGATGAATATAATTAAATGAAAATTGTAAATTTATCTTGATATTATTTTAATAATATCACTTAGATTTAAACTACTTATTTATTTTGGTAAGTAACTTGTCTTTAGAGCATTTAGAAAATTTTATCGAATTAGGATAATAGTACCTTTTTATTCAAGTATGGGTTATGGGTTAAACTATAAGGATTAAAACACACCTCTTTAAATTTGAATACTCACACTAAAATGAAAGCTAGAACTTTTACTATGAACTATGAGATTATGATGCTTTCTATGTTCTATTTATGTTTTGGGGTTTGAGGTTTGTTCAGATGTTGACCAGTTTAGGTTGTTGCCAGAGGTTCGGGGGTTTTGTGAATGCAATGTTATAATGATTTGGTCTCGATCTTTCTTAACTCGACTATGATAATGTGATGGAGTGCTCTATGATGGATGTTTTTACTGTTTGTTATTGCTTTCTAGTTTCCTTGTGTGAAGCTGATGGTGTATGTATTTGAAGTTACCTGACTTGACCATTTTGGAGTCTTCGATCAGTTTTGTGTTCTATTATTATGATTCTTTCTGGTTACTCGTTGGAGAACCATTGGGTATTGTGATTTATCATTGATGCCTTCATGTGCTGATAGAGATTTGTTGTGATCATTATAATTATTATTTGATGCTATTTAGTTGCTTATGAAGAACTGATGTGATGATTGTGGATTATATTTATGATGTTTTCAGTCGCTTATATAGGACTGAGGCAGTTTTATTATGATTCTTTGATTTGTGATTTGATGAGCCTAGGGTAGGTTATCTATGTGTAGTGTTGGGAAGTGGCTTGCAATGGGGATCGGGGCCCTAAGAGGCTGCCTGGAGTAACCCATTGTAAGTTGTTTTAACAAGTGAAAACATCTCACCTAAATACTGACTTAAATGAACCTAATAAGATAACTATATGTTCTCTCCCATACCTTGAGTGCTAGTACAGGCTAGGATGGGGTAGAGAGAATGCTTGGTTACAACCTTGCATTCCGTAGTATGCCTCATCAATATGAGAGGATACTAGTGGCCGTAGGGATCACTAGGGACCTGAGATTCCTAAGGGATTACTCGGGTAACTTCTACGTGAATTTTTTGATGACACTTTCCCGCTTGCATAGTAGGTTTCCTACGTGTCTTTGGGGTGCCTCTGGGTCTAGATGTCTATCTATGTTGGAACCCTTGAGTTAGTATACTTTTAGGATTTCCAGACTTAGAGAGTACTTGTGTTTTGTGTTTTGATACCTTGTTTGGGACTTGAGACTATCTCCTCAGTGTGATGGGAGTGGACCATTTAGGTTCCATGTGGTCGGGTGGTAGTGCTTTTTACTCTTACCATTGAGATCCGTCTGTGGTCACCGTGGCTGGAGCCTTCTTGGTTGGCATTTATCTTCACTATGTTCTTGGATTATTATGATGGATGGTTAGATTTTATGATAGATGTTTTATCATTATGGATGTATGGATGTATCATGTATGGTGAATGATTTCATTTATTTTACTGTACTTTGTATCATGGATTTGAGGATGATGTATCTTTATCTTTACATATGTATATTTTTTTTAAGCCTTTCATACCCTATGACATGTACAGTGGATGATTGAACATTTCAAATTAATTTTCCAAGAGGCATTCGGAAAAAATGTATATTATGGACATTGGACTTTCTGATTATTCTTTCATATGTATGTGGTAGTTGTTAGACTTAGAATTAATTAAATTTAAATGTGACTCAACGTCTTGGGATCCTTAAGGTGTAACTTGTGATGTATGTTTGTTGATGATTACATGTTATTACTTCCACTACTATGTGTTTGATGTGTATGTTATACTTTTTTACTTTAAAAAAAATGTTTAGTAACTTAGTGAAACTTTAGGTTAATTCTTTTGGATCCCTTGCCGGGGCGTTACAGATTGCACTGGTGTTATCACAATATATGACTATGATATCCTTGATCTCTATCTTCATTCCTTCCAATAGTTGTTTGAACCAAACAATGTTAGAACAATTAACTACTGCTGCCACATATTATGCCTCTACTATGGAATGAGAGATACAATTTTGTTTCTTGCTTTTCTAGGACACTAGTCTTTTACCAAGAAAGAATGATCCACCATTAGTGTTTTTTTATCATCAAGACTTCCTACCCAATCAGCATCAGTGAATGCCTTCAAGTCCAAATTACCTCCAACTTTGTACCATAAGCCATAGTCTTTAGTACCTTTTAGATATCTCATGATTCTCTTGATTGTCATCATCTGATTTTCTCTATGATTTGCTAAGAATCTTGCCACCATACTAACTACTAATGCAATACCAGGCCTTGTATGCACTACATACTACAATTTCTGATCATTGATCTATATGTGGTCCAATCTACCTCTTTGGAATCATCATTTTTGGAAAGCTTATGTCTAGTAGACATAAGGGTTTCAACTTGTCTTGAATCTTCCATTCCAAACTTATTTAGTATCTCCTTGATATACTTAGATTGAGTAATATAAATATCAATTTTTAACTGCTAAATCTACAATCCAACAAAGAATTTTATCTCACCAAGCATAGATATCTCAAATTCTTTATTCATTTCTATTGAAAATGCTTTGCACAAGTCATCATTTCCTATGAATAATGTATCATCAACAAATATTTTTGCTAACACAATCTTCTTGTTTGATCCTTCTTTGATATACAAACTATTGTTATCATTTAGTCTTTGAAAGCCAATCTGTTTCAAGTATTTATGAAGTCTTCCATACCAAGCTCTAGGAGCTTGCTTGAGACCATTAAAAGCCTTATGCAACCTAAAAACCATGTCTCTTTTGCTAGGATCTACAAAAGCTTCTAGTTGTTTAGTGTAGACTTCTTCATCAAGAATTTCATTCAAGAATGTAGATTTAACATCCATTTGATATACTTTAAATCCTCTATGTGCTGCATATGCTAATAATGGTCTAACATCTTCTAATCTTGTAGCAAGAGTAAAAGTTTCACCATAGTCAATACTTTCTTCTTGGGAATAGCCTTTACACACCAATCTTGCTTTATTTCTAAAAACTTTTCCATCTTCATTCATCTTATTTCTAAACACCCACTTTGTGCCAATTACATTTTTATCCTTGGGTCTAGGAACAAGAGTCCACGTTTTGTTCTTCTCAATCTATTCTATTTCTTCATTCATTTCTTCAATAGAAAATTTATTATCCAATGCATCTTTAATATTTCTTGGTTCAAATTCAGCAAGTAAACATGTACCTTTTAATTTGTTTCTTGTCATTGTTCCATAAGATTTGACTCCAATGATCTAATTAGGTGCATGATGCCTTCTAACATATCTTGCTAACAAAGATTCTTTGGATTTGGAATGAGTTTCACTGATTTCATCATGAACTTTAGTATCAAGCTTAGGTCTCACTATTTATGAATCAGGTCCTTCACACTCAATTTGAACTAGGTCAATAGCCTCTGATTATGACTCGGATCTTTTAGACTATGACTCAAGTTAAACTATCTAAAAATTAGTAACTATTGGAGATTTTGGGGACTTAGGAGGTGAAGCCTCTTTGCTTCCAGATAGATTTGGCAAGGTATTAGGTTCATAGTAAACAAATCTTTTGTAATCCTCTAGCTCTTTGCCACTTTTTTTTTTCACTCTTTTCTGCAAACTAATCAATTCTCACATGTGCACTTTCTATTATTTTATGAGTAGACAAATTCAAACACTTGTATGCTTTACTTCTGTAGGAGTATCCTAGAAATATGCCTACATCACCTTTGACATCAAATTTTCCTTTTCTAGATTCTTTTATGGTATAACATTTGCTACCAAATACTTTCAAGTAACTTAGATTAGGTTTGTAGGCATACCATAGTTGATAAGGAGTTTGATTTGAATCTTTCTTCAACTGTACTCTATTTAAGGTATGAACTCTAGTGCTGATAGCTTCTTTCTAGTACTTGATTGCAACATTATTTTCAATCATCAATGTTCTTGCACAATTCATGATGGATCTATTCCTTCTTTTAGCTATACCATTTTGCTGAGGTGTACTAGGGATTGATACTTATCTTTTAATTCATCTTTCAATGCAAAAATTATTGAATTCATTGAAGATGAATTCACCACCTCTATCTGATCTTAAACATTTTAATTTCTTTCTAGTTTCTTTTTCTACTCTTGCCAGATACCACTTGAACTTTTGAAAAGGTTCTAATTTTTATTTTATCTACATTACAATCATCATTCTAGAATATTCATCAACAAAATGAATGAAAACATTTTCTCCATTGTAACTCTCTATTCCAATAGGTCCACATAAGTCTGTATGCACAAGTTCTAAGACTTCTTCTAATTGATAGTTCTTGCTTTTGAAACTAGTCTTTCCCATCTTACCAATTTAGAAATTCTTGCATAGACCCATATTAGGTTTCTTCAAAGTAGGAATACCTCTTACTCTTCTTTGTTTTGTTATCTAAACTAGATTATCAAAGTTTACATGACATAGTCTTTTGTGCCATAGCCAGCTTTCTTCTACTTGAGCAATAAAACATGAACTTTCACTAAGATCAAGATAAAATAGATTATATTTTGTTTGTTTTCCTAATCCAACTAGATTTCCTATTCCATCCAATAGTTTGGCCTTTCCATCCATTAATTCTACCTTGAATTTAATGCTATTCAACTATGCTACACTCAGTAGATTATGCTTTAATCCTTCAGCCCAATAAACATTGTCACATACAAGTTCCTTTGTCAAAGAAATACATCTTTTTCCTTTTATGTTACAAGGTTCATTGTTTCCAAATTTTACACTACCACCATCATAATATTCCATGTGCTCAAATTTTGTTTTATCTCCAGTCATATGATGTGAATAGCCACTATCAATGATCCATGTATCATTTTTACTAACATGAGAGATAATTGTCATTTAATCTCCTTCATCATTAGACTCATCTTTTACAACAATATAAACCATTTCATCTTCACTATTATCAGAATCTTTAGCCATGAAAAAAGATCTCTTACCTTTGTCCTTGTAGTTCTTGTAGTTCTTGAAATCCTTCTTGCCTTTGTGCTTTTTACTTTTCTTTTTGTCTTTATCTTCTCTGTTTGAAAACCTAGCAGCAATGTGACCAACTTCTTCACAAGAAAAATAGATTAGAGGAAATTTACCTTTTTACTTTCTTTTTCCTTTAGAATACTTTCCTACAAGTAGGGCTTCAACAACTTCAAGATCATTGTCTGAACTCTTTTCTATTTCTTCTTCCTCACTTCCTAATTGATTGACCTTAGATTTCTTAGTATTTTTCTTAAGTGAGACTTTAGCTTCAAATGAAGACTCAATACCTTTGGAACTAGGAACATAGTTATCAAAGTTATCTAATTCAAAAGTTGTCAATCTTCTAGCTAGAGCATCCAAAGTTATTTTATTACCTACATCACATCCCATCTCTTAAATAGCAGACACTGTAATTGCATAAATAGGAAGAAGGGTTTTGAGTACCTTGCTTACAACCATTTTATCATCAATGTCTCCTCCAGATGCTTTGATTACACTCACACTTGCTTTGATTTTTCAAACATATTTTGCAATGTTTTTATCTTCTCTCATTTTCATCTAATCAAAATGACTTCTAAGAATTTCAGTCTTAGCTCTTCTTACATTTTCATCTCCTCCATAAATGCCTTTCAATTTGGTCCACATTTCATGAGTAGTTTTGCAATCTTTTACCTCATCAAATTTAGCATAACTGAGGAGATGCAATATCAATCATCATGATGTTATGATTCTTCTTTCTAGCAATGTCTTCAACTGATAATGTTCCAATGGGAGTCTTATATTTAGCATCAAGATATTTACAACTTGAGTCATTGATGGTAGCCAAACATAACCTCATAAGTCCTTGCTATGCTACAAAATTGTCTTTGTTTAGCTTGGGAATCTCTCTTCTATAAGACATCTTGATCTTTAGCTTAGGTCCTTGAAACCTTCTCTGCAAGCAACAATATCTTTGATACCAATTGTTGGAAATATAAGAGGAGTAACTAATAAGGGAGGGGTGAATCTATTACCACAAAAATAAATCTCAGATCCCTTAGATGTCAAAATAAAATAAACTCAGAAAACTAAATATTGCTAGTGCTTGATAGACACACATGAAATGTTGTAACTTGGTAAATACTGAATATGCTTAGTAAGTACTTAACATGCAAATATTTAGTTATTATCTATAATTACCATTACTTTAACTTAGTTGCATACACATAAAATAGAATAGCATAAATGCATTCGACACCAAGATTTAACATGGAAATCTAATTTGGGAAAAACCACTAATTGCAACTAGTTATTGTTTTCACTCTTCTGAAGTGAGCCTTACTAGGAGCCAGCCCTGTTAAAGGTTACAAAAAAAACTATTAGGTGTGACCATACTAGATGATCTAATCACCCTATTAGGAGTGGCCTTATTAGAGATCTTTAGAAAATTCAATAGAACTACCACCTTATTAGAGGATTTATAAATGGTTGTTAAGCAACTCTGTTAAGAGATTTAGATCACTGCTACAATTGTTAGAGAGAAACAATGACATGAATTGATTTGAAAGCAACTAAATTTTTGATTATAGATATTTTTTCGGGCTCGTATACTTGATCCTTCCTGATTGAATATATATTTTTTACTCCACAAGAATATTTTGCTTATCCTTCTCATTCACTTCTTCTTGGCATCATCAAATCTTACATTTATTCATAACTATTTCTCACACTTTAACCCACAACTTGACCTTATACTTATATCTTTTACATTGTCAAGTCATCCAAAATACAACTTAAAATAACTCATATTCATCTTCTTAGTCAACTAGAACCAATAGATAAATCAATTAAACTTAATATGCCAAAACAAGAAAATCCTTCGTTAGCTGACCTTTCTCGGTAGACACTAACTCAAATAACACTAGTTCCATCCAAATTTTCCTTCATTAGCTAAGTGAGCTTAGTTAACACTCATATTCTATAGACTTTCCTTTGACACCCAAGTGGACTTGGTAGATACTACCTTCTGAACTAGGAAAAATCAGGAATGCTCTGGACACAAAAAATTGTCTTCACTACCCGAGTGAGCTCAACATACACTGACCAATAATGATATGACATTCGGGTAACATCAAAGAAAATACACAATTAATCAATTGTATCCAATATATTAATATTGATACATTCTAACAGGCGAATTAGTTAAATCTCTTACTAGAGTAGTCCTAATAGGTTGTATTGAAATCCTTTAATAGGGTGCTTACTTAATTGTGAGTTAAAGTCCTTTAACAAGACACACTTTTAACAGGGTGTTGAAATCCTTTAATAGGGTAAGACCTAATATTCTTTTCAAGCCTTTAATAGGGAAGACTTTTCATAGGGTAGATCATGTTTCATGATCAAACATTGTAACCTTCATTGGATACACTTTATTACTGCATTAGTGAAGATTTTGGGTGTCATCCCAACCCTAGTTTTACATTCTCATTGGAGGGTTTCTATGTAATCATATTTGGTGTCATATATGTGTGAATTCTTACTTGTTACATGAGTTAGATGTACATACTTTACATGGTATTTCAATTTACTTATTGAATGTATGAGATGGATGTGTGGAGAATGTTTTATGGGTCAAAGTTTAAACTACTAATTCACCCCAACCCCCACCCCTAGAAGTTTACCTTTCCTATTTTAATTCCAACATCTATCTTAGCATGTCCATAATAGTATTATCTATATTTTGTATACCTCAAACCATTTTGACAATAGTTCTTAAAAGAATTGCAACCCTCTATAAGTTATAGGTACAAACTCAATATTCCACCCTCCAACATATCTAAATAGGATTCTCCAAGATCCCAAACTCCACAAGGTAGGAAAGCTTCACTCTGATACCACCTAATGCAAGGAACAGTAGAGTGAGTAGCCAAAGAATACTCACTAATTATCACCCTTGTTAGAGTTACACAAAAACCAATTTATATCAAATCCAATGCATATTTGTTGAGACAATCTTCTTTACATATGCCAAACATAAGGCTTGCCTAGTTACAATGACATAGATTCAAATTACAATTAGAAAGATTAGAATCTCAAACTTATAGAGGAAAATTTGAATTATATTTTGTCTACCAATCTTGATGCTACTTACTCTTATCCTTTATCTTAAACATATAACCATCAAGACACAAGTTTTCCTAAAAAATACAATTATTACAAAATATAAGTCATGCACCAAAGAAAAAATTATTGACCATATAATTAAGAACACTATAAACTACGGGATCAAAGATACAGCCACACATGATCCAATAAGAGATTATTAAGACTATAGAAAGCCTTGTTATCACAAAAATCTTCTAGAAACAAATAACCACATGTTACTCAATATGCTAGGAAATGAGAAAGCTATGAGAAAAGAAAAAGGATAACTCTTTGGTGAGATGAAATGAAATTTTATGGATGCAAGAGATTGGTGCAAAATAGGCCATTAACATGTAACCAATTGTATTGAAATAGATACTATGAAGAGAAAAGGTCATTCCTCGAACAAATGATATGAACAAATAACATGAAATATTTTTGGTTGATGTAAGATTACAATGAAACCCAAAATGCTTCTTCATCATAATAGCTCTCATTAATACTTACATAGCTCAACATTTGGCCTTATCCACCTTATAAATTGATACAATTTTGGAACATAAATCAATGAGTACAATGATATGGGAAAGGCATATGTGAAGATTGAAAATAAGAAATGAAATTACCTATATATACATAATATAACTCTCACCCTAATTTCATTTCCATAATGGAAAACCTCATCTTCATGGATTTTAAATAAGGGTAAAACTGATCAAGGTATGCTCTAATACCAATTTATAAAGGGTGATCCCCTTAATACCATAAACACATAATAGAAACAAAGAAACAATAGTAGTTTGTGAGAACAAAATATGGGCTTCTTAGTATCGCCGCAAATGTAGAATTATAGAATTTAGAAATACAATATGCTAACCCACATGGATACCTTCATTATAGTAATCTACAAGAAAAAGCTATGAACTATCACTGAGAGTTGTCCTAGATGATGTTGAGGCATTTCTTAAATAGGCAATTTTATGCCACTCAGGAAGGTTCTAGACACACAAACTTAATACTTAGGGCAGATAGACCCTAAAAATACATATAGAGTCGACCAAATACGTTTTTTACATTTATTTTGGAAGTTTTTGGTCAGCCCAACTTTGGAAGGCCATAACTCTCAAATTGTTGCTCAAATTGGCTATTATAACCACTTCTCAAAAACCATAGCTCTTGATCTACAAGCTTGGATCAGTGCAAGTGCTCATCCATTGAGTTTTTAGGCCTCATTAGGGAAATTTAGGTCTCCAACTATGATCCTAAAGTTTGTATACCAAAATTGCTAAAAAAAAATATACATTAAATCCATGAATACACATGATATGGCACTGAGACTCAACTAGTAGGCTAATATATCCAAGATGAATATTCACATCTAAAATTAGAACATTCTAAGCTTGTATGATTGGATTACTAAGTAGAAAGCCTCCATAGATATCAACTCTACATTAAGACAACCCTTATTCAAACAACTAAAATGAAATATTTTTGGTTGATGCAAGATTTCTCTTACACCCAAGATGCTCCTACATCAAACACTCGGGGTAATTTTTGAAGTGACCCCATCATGTCTCAGGTATTTAGAGGAAAACCAAGATGGTTAGCCTCCTCCCTTAATAGCCATGATGAATATTCTACTGGCCTCCCTTTCCATTTGACTAGGTATTCTTCAAAAGTTTAGTTCCTTGTACTTTTTCCAACATGACTATCCAATATCTAATCAATCTCCTTTATTGCCAAACTAGCTACTGGAATACTCCACTACACTTTTGCAACTTTGTCTCCATCACCTTCTTCATAATACTCTATCAAATCTAAAATGTTAAATACTGGTGAAATATTTAGTTTAATAGAAAACTCTAGTCATACACATTTCTAGAATCATGTCTTTTCACTATCTTGTATGGTCCAAACTTCTTCATTTTCAGCTTAATATATGTACCAACTCAAAAATGCTATTTTCTCAAATGAACCATGACTTCATCTCCAATTTGAAATTCCTTATACCTCATTTTCACATCTTCTTTATCCTTGTACTCTGTATTCATCTTTATAATGTGCTTCCTCACCTCCTCATGGATATTCTTCAAATGTTCTACAAATTCTTTTGATTTAACACTATTTATCTCTCCTTTATTCAACTGCCTTAGTTTAGAACCATTTCTAGGATTTTTCCCATATACAATCTAAAATAGTGATTTACTAGTACTCCTGTTCATAGAATTATTGTATGCAAATTCTGCCTATGGTAAAATCAGATCCTAGCCTTTTGGTTGGTCTCCATCCAAACATCACAACAAATTTTCCAAACTATGATTCACAACTTTTGTCTATCCATTATTCTATGGATGATGTAATGAACTAAACTTTAAATCTATCTTCAATTTCTTCCACAATGTATGCCAAAAATACTCAACAAATTTGGTATCTCATTCGAAAACTATACTGTTTGGCAGACCATGTAGTCTCACCACTTCTTTGAAAAATAAATCTACCACATGAACAACATCACTAGTCTTCTTGTAGGGAATAAAATGTGTCATCTTTGAAAACTTGTCAACCACCACAAAAATATAATCATTCCCTTTCTTTGTCCTTCGTAAACCAAGAATGAAATCCACACTAACATCCTCCCATGGCTTCCCCGGTATAGCTAATGAATGATACAATCCAATATTCTACTTCACTCATTTTTCCATCTAACATACTCTGAAACTATGTACAAACTTCTTCACATATTGTTACAATTGTGGCCAATAATAGTTCTCAGAAACTAAATAAATAGTCTTATCTCTCCCAAAATGTCCAACTAATCCTCCATAATGCTTCTCGTTGATGAGATTCTCTCTAATTAAACTTCTTGGAATGCACAAATGTATCCCTTTGAACAACATACCATCTTGGATAATAAAATCCAACCACTTTGTCATGTCAAGTGTAATAGGGTTTGTACAAGCCTTCCATACTTCACCAAATTAGGATCCTTCGGATAATAATTAATAAGTTCCTTGAACCCAACCAACTCAATCTACATTTCTATTAGCAAAAGTTTTATTCTACTAAGAGAATCTGCAAATCTATTAAACTTTCCACTCCTATGTTTCAAAACAAATGTATAATTCTACAAAAACTCAACCTACTTCAAATGCCTTTGATTTAATTTTCCTTGACCATTCAAATGATGCAAATCTTTTTGATAAATATACAAAAAAAAACTCCATAGGAAGAAGATAGTGTCTTCACTTCTTCAATGCCTAAACTATAGCATAAAATTCTTGATCATAAACACAATATTTAGGTCCACCTTCTTGGATCAAAATAGCTCCTATTGCAGTACCACTAGCATCATAATCTACTTGTAACACCTTCTTAAAATTAGAAGTGCTAAAATAGTTTTCTCTATAACTTTCAATTTCAATAGATTAAAACTCCTATCTAGTCCTATAATCCACTTAAATTCATTCCTCTCACCTCTCATTGTTTTAGTCAAGGGCCTACAAATACTATTAAAACCTCTTATGACCTTTTTGTAAAAACTAGTCAATCCATGAAAATAAATTACCTCTATAGCACTCTTTGGAGTAGGCCATTCAACGATAGCCTTCACTTTCTCTAGGTCTACTTTTAGACCTTTTTTGAGAGTACAAATCCTAGGTACACAAACTCCTTCTTTACAAAGTTTTACTTCTTTAGGTTTATCAGCAAATTTTCTTCCCTCAACTTATCAAATACCTTTTGAATATGCATCAAATTTTCCTCCAATGTCTTACTAAAGATCAATATATCATCTAGGTAAACAATGACAAACTTACCCAGAAACTCCTTTAGTACCTCATTCATGAGCATCATGAAAGTGTTTGTTGCATTGGTTAGTCCAAAAGGCACGAATAACCACTCGTACAGTCCTTCCCTTTTCTTGAAAGTAGTCTTCCACTCATCACCTTCTCTAATGCAAATATGATGGTATCCACTCTTTAGATCTATCTTTGTGAAATACACAACTCCACTCAAATAGTCCATAATATCAATCATCCTTAGCAATGGAAATCTATACTTGATTGTGATCTTGTTGATAGAATAAGAATCTGTGCATATTCTTCATTTTCTAATCTTCTTATGTGTTAATATTGTTGGTATAACACATGGACTCAAACTCTCTCAAATCAACCCCTTTTGCAATAACTCATGCACTTGTCAGTTCAACACTTCACTTTTTGTTGGTATCATTCCGTGCATTGGCTTTTTTGGAAAACTGACTCCTAGAATCAAATCTATCTTGTGACTGATCTTCCTCATTGGAGGTAATCCATTAGGTACATTATCTGATACAATATCAAGAAACTCTCCCAATAAATATGCAACTTATGTAGGTGCCTCCTATACTTCTTATTTTCCATCTTTTAGGATTAAAAAAAAACACATATGCTCACACTTCATACCTTTGAGAAACTCCTTTCCATCAAAATAAAACATTCTAACAGCACTACATACCTTTTCTTCTTTCTCCTTCAATGGCTTCAACTTATGTTTTTGTCCATCCTTAGTTAGACTGTAGGTATTTTCTCACCCATTTTGTACAACATGCCTATCAAACTGCCATAGCCTACCCAACAACATATGACATATGTCCATTGGTATGATATCATAGAGTACCTCATCTTGGTAGCTTCCAATCTTAAACTTCACAAAACATTGCTCATTGACCATGACCTTGTGGTCATCTTGAACGCAAGAAATATGGTATGGACATCAATGTTTCTGGCTCCTTAGCTTCAAATTTGTGACCATGTCACCATATTATTAGTACTTCCACCATTAATAATCACATCACAATACTTATCTTCACATCTACACCTTGTGTAAAATAAGCTCCTTCTTTCATCTAGTTCATTCTCACCACTCAACAAGACTCTTATGTTAACTAGGAATTCTTTTTTAGCATCTTTAGAATGTAATGATATGGCATCTTCATCAACATGTGCAACTCTTGCCTAGCCTTTTGGGCTCCAATTTGTCCTTCCTTGGCATTGGGAACACTTAGATTCTCTATGCCCTTCTTCGTAGTGAAAACATTTCCCACAGAAGCCTCTTCTTCTAGATCCTTTTCCTCTGCCTCTTTCTCTCTTATCTCTATTATTTTGATAGTGGAAATGATTGGAATTATTCCCCCTCTGGTTCTAAATGATATTGCTTAGATCATCCTTGTTATTATGATCATCATTTTTTCCTCCATAAGATCGTCCACCAGATCTTCTAGTGTGAGCTCTACCACTATTTTTGTTATCAAACTTTTTTCTCAACTTCTCCTCTACTCTTATGGAAACTGATGTGCCTCCTCAATATTGGTCATTTGAACTAGGTTCAACTCCTCTCGAATGCTTGGCCTTAACCCATTAAGATAATGGGAAAATTTCTCCTTATTGTGATCTGCATAGCCAGTTCTAATAAGAACTTGGTAGAACTCTTTAGTATACTCTCAAACAAATCTTTCTGCTTAACAAATTTTCCCTACTCAAATTTTCTTCCTCACTTGATCTATTCCTCCTTCTTAACCACCCACCTAGCTCCAAATATAGGCCTTACAACAATTAATCTATTGAAGTGAGTGGGGGGGAGGATAGATTGATGTACCCAACCCTAATTTAATTTCCAAATCCATCCTCTATTATTATTTTTTCTTCTCATTTCCATATATTATCCATTTTCTTCATTTACTAATTAGTATCAATAGTTTCTATATAGCATATGGTATCACATCTCTTCACTTGAATTTTTTTGCAACATGCCATATTTTTATACAATTATAATAATTAGTTAAATGTTGTATAATATAACCATTGTTCTATATGTTGAATTTATAGTTAGAAATGTTATGAAATAACTTCTTCCATTTGTAAGAGTTAAGATTAAAAATATTGGTAGGATTTTTCTTTATCCATTTACCATCATCTTACATCTACAACCAATGGATTTATGTCCAAACTTAATACAAGCATAGAAATTACCATGGAATTATTATTAATTAATTAAATTATGCCTTGTGCTAAATGAATTGAACCTACTTCTATTAAATACAATCCTTTTACCCAACCCTGTGACAAAAATAACAATTTTCATTGAAATAATAAGAAGACATGGTCAGAGTAGCTTTGTTAGGAACTAAATTTTTAAAAATCTTATTTTAGCTTTCACTTTTCTTGAATTTGTTATTTTATATATCTTCTTCGACTCATTATGTTCTTTTTGCATATGTTTTACCATTACTCTTATCTTTTGAACTTTTCTCCATTCCAAAATACAAACCACATTGTGTCTTTATGGTTTTCTGTATCAAGCTCTCTTGTATCATAGACATCTTTGAGTTTTGAGATTTCATCAATATGATTTTTAAGATTCTTCTAATTCTTTTTTCAATGTGAAAATTTTGTCTTCAAGATTATCATCATTATTATATTTTTTATGAGTATCTAAATGGAAAAAAAAAACTATAAATACTCTATAAATGAAAAATATACTAGAAATAATCTTACTTTCTTCGACTTGTACCAAAAAATTAACCTACATAATTTTTTTTTCCTTTTTAAAATTGACTTTATATTCTTTGCTTTCTAATAAATCATTACTACTTGTAATATTAGTCTTTATTTTCATAAATTAAAATAACATTATAATGTACAAATTCTATAATAATAATAAATATTTTTTTAATATTTATATTTCTATATCATATAAAGATACCCACATGTCATATATATTGATGATCTTATGGTACAATTTTATAAAAATTTAATATAATTTAGAACTACTTTTCCTATCAAATAATGAGAATTTTCACCTCACAACTTCAAAAAACTTTTATAAATCATGTAATTCCTTAACAAAATTCTAAATATTTTAACAATTGTGAAAGACTCGTAGTTTAATGAAAAAAGTTTTTTTTCTTTCATTACTTAGTTCTTTAATAATAAAATATTGTTTCGTATTTGTATTGCTAGATATTGAAGCTACAAGAAGAAAAATTAAATATTTTACATGAACCATGGTGGTATATTCTATCAACCTAATTTTTTAGGATAACACATTTTTAGTTTTTAAAGTCCTATTTTGATTTTCGAGTGTTTGAATCCACTAACTTCTCTTTATTTTTTAACAAAGCAATTTGATAGATAATGGAGATCTCATTCATCAAGGAAAGTCTAGCAATCCTTACTCATAGATTGATCATCATTGTCATTTGTATTTCTACACATAGTAATATACATAATACCACAATCCTTACTCATAGATTGATCATCATTGTCATTTATATTCCTACACATAGTAATATACATAATACCAAAATTATATGATATGTTGAATAGGATACTTCTCTAAGTTTATGATATGCACCTAGATATAGTTTATGGTAAAGAATCCTCATAAGAACACCGAGAATAATATTTTGAATCTCTTTAATGAGTACCATGCAATATTTGGTTTTATGCTTGTTCATTATAAAATGTTTAATGTTCTCTAGTCCTTCATCATGTTTTGGTTTATGAGTATTTTATTATTGATATGACTATACTACATTAAATTGTGATTTATTATCAATTACTTTCACATTTCTTTTTGGTTCCTCGTGTAAATTTATGACTAATGTTTTAGGTATTATTTAAAAATATATTAAAAGAAACTTGAATTTAAAATTTAAATATATGATTATATAATTGAAAATAAAACTTGTATATAAATAAATCAGATAGTAAATTGGATAGAAGTTAAAATATTTTTAGCTTTGAGTCTGTTTAGATATGTTTATATAAAGATTATGTTATGTACTACATTGGAAAATAAAGGAATAGTTTTTAAACTCACTACATTTTTTCAAATTGTTATGTATGAGGAATATGAGTTAATGTCTAGTTTTAAATAGGACATTCACATAATTTTGTCTAAGTATAGCTTGTCTATGTCATTTTTTTATCATTTGATTAATTTTGTTTTATTTTAATTTACCATTTATATGCCTAATATTTTTCCAATAATATGTAGTGATTAAAAACATTTCAAGTTTAGTATAAATTTTAAGAGAAGAGAACATACAAGAATATGAAATAAAATTTCATTCATTAAAAATAATAATTCATAATATAAATTGAGAGTATCAAAATATGTTAGAAATGTTGTTACTCATGTCAAAGTTTTATGGTATCTTTTTCTATTGGATATGATGTTATTGACCTATTATTTGAGATCATTTTAAGAATGAGATTACAAGAAAATTCTAAAAAATAAAATCTGTTATTAAATTAATTTAGTTGTCAAACATGTAGAAATGGCCATAACAATATTGTGTTTTAGAGTTTGATTCTTTAGATTACTATTTTTTTAATATCTTTTTGGGATGGACTTATTTAGTATTTGGATTAAGTCCATGTGCCAATTCATTTTTTGAATTTATGGTTTCTTAGTTTGAAGTTTTATGTTGATTAAATATAATGTATTTTCAATCCCTAAACATTAATTTAATATTTATGATTTTCTGGCATTTTTCTTGATTATTTTGATAAAATAAAAGCTCACTAAATGCTAAGTTATTCTACACATAAGTTAGATAGAAATCCATTTTTTATAAAACAAAAAGTTTGCATAAGAAATACTCGCCAATATAAAACATCACAAATATTGTATTTCATCAGTATGTTGATCTACAAATACAAACAAAGATCTTTCATGTTTGGAGTGACTATCACTACAAATAGTTCAAAAATTGTGTAGTTCATCAAAAGGAATAATTTACCAAATTATATTTAGTTTTAGTTGATTCTTAATTATGAAAATTCCATGGTACATAAAAAATTGTTTACATAAAAAGTACAACTTACTCAATTATTCTTTTGTAAAGCCTCAAGTTAAGAACTACTTTATTATATAATAATAGATTAAGATAAATTACACAATAACAAACAAATGAGTTTAATTTAGAAAAATTATAAGGATTTCAACTATCTATTTTTGGCTTTTTAATAAATTGTCATAAGGTGATAATGACTATTGACCCTTGATGGTGTACATTTTGATAAAGATATTTTGTGATGTCCAAATCAATATTGAATGATAAATTACTCAATTAATTTTCCTTTGGATGACCTAGAGTATGTTTTGGAAATATAAAGCGACCAAAATAAGGGGTTCAACCCTTACAAAAAGAATGTTGGTAACTAGCACACTACTAGAAAACACCTACAGAAGTAACAAGAGGAAACACAACCACATAAACTATACCAACCAAAAAACTGCAGCAAGAAGTAAGCAAGTCTAGCAAATATCTATAACAATCCAACCAACTAATGTTTAGGATAAACACAATAGGTAAAACCAAGCCAAGCCAACCCATACAATGCACAACCATTAATAGAAACAATTAAACTATAGTACTAAACAAACTATAAAGTTTTGAATAAAAAATTGTTGGCTCAACCAAGCCAACCCAAGTCTTAGTAACAGTTGAAAGTCAACAAACTAGGTAGCAACAAAAAACAAAATAAACTAGGATCATTAAATCGCTCATAAAAAATAAAATTATATCTCATCTTTTTGTTTTCCTTTCCCAGCCAGAAGAACTTGAGCCTAACCATCAGCAAGAAACTTATAAAGGAGCTTATTATCTTCCATGTCCATCCCTAATTCATCCTTCTCCTATGCTAGTAACTAGAGGGTGGTAGCAGTTGCATGAGTGACCTTCAATGCAAATTCAGAGAAAGAGTAGAATCCCTCCTCCAAATTTTTGACTCTTCTTTCTAGCTGTGCAGTCTTTTCATTTTTTTCCTCCTCTTTTTCCTTACTTTCTTTGTTAACCTTTCTAGTTCCCTCATTAGTCTTTGTCAATTGATTTTCATCCTACAAAACTTGAGGGTTAGTAAAAACATTACATTTTTCCTTTACCAAAGTGGAAATTGTGATGGGGGAAGTGTCCACTTTGTTAGTATCTTCTCAAAAAGTAATGGGTTGGAGGGTGAAGCTGACCAACACATGAGTCTTGGTGGTAATGTCTTTACCAACTGACATCTGGGTATTACCAGCAGACACCTAGGTATTATCCATTGAGTTTTCATTTTTTTCTTTTCTCCCTTCCTCTTTTTCTCTCTTAGAGTTAGAGAAATTCTCCTCCTCTAGCTCCCTTCCCTTACTCTTAGAACTCTCCTCTTCCTCCTCTTTCACCCTATATCTTTTGGACTTTTTCTTATAACTAGCCTGGGTTTAAGAAAGCCTTCCTAACCTTCTCCTATCCTTTCCTCCTCCCTTCTCTTCTAAATCCTCAATTTCTACCTCCACTAATTTTTCAACCTTAATTATTTTACAACCCTTTTTTTCAATAGTCGACTCTAGTTTTTTCTTTTTCTTATCATCTCCATTGGGGGAGGGACATAGGGTGTAGATTTTGGTACTAGTGGTAGTACTCGAGGGGGAATTCTAGTGGTGGTGTTAGTTTTCAACCACTATAACCCTAGGGGGATAGAGGGAAAGATGGAACTCGTAGAGTCTAAAGATCAGGCCTTGGTGGATAATGGTAAAATTTTGACCCTTACTCCTTTTTCCCTCACATCATTAACCATATCCTCCAAAGAATGTAAAAGAAAAAATAGAATAGAAATGAAATCCCTTTTTTCTAAAATGATTAAGCAGTGGAAAGTGATAGTAGTAGTAAACTCCAAACTTGCCTTCAAGTGTAAGGTATTTCATAATCACCAGGTAGACATTGTCCCATAGAGCCAATAGCTTATCCCTTTTGAATCCTCCCGTATAACACACTAGTTCTTCATCTTCCTCAAAAAAATTGATCATACTGGCCTCATCCACCATTTTTGTGACCTTCCTTTTTTCCCCTTCATGGATAGTCTAGTGGCCATTACTATTACTTCCTCATTTACTTGGAATGTAATGCCATTTATAGTGACCTTGCACTCATTCCACCCATTCACAAACTGGAGTGCACAATATAGGGAAGAAATTCCCCCTCCTTTAACAGAAACTAGGTTGCCATTCTATCTTTAAAATTTTCAATCTTCAATGGTTCCAATCTATTCAAATCTCCACCCATCTCTTCCTCACTAATTTTTGACCCTCCAACCTCAATAATTTGCATTTGAACTTCCTTGTCGTCAAGCTTCTTGTAAATATTAATCACCAATATCACAACAAATATACAAATAACACCAACAAGGGTTTTAATCATCTCCCAAACCAATTTTTGGGATGCTTCAAAATCCCAATCAAAATTATGATGGGATTCACAAGTACTTAGCATTATTATTCTTACATCCCTAAATTTACTGATAGCCTTGGTACTAAAATTTTTTGTACTTTTGAAAAGGAAGTAAATCAATTTTTTATTTGTGTTAGCATAATGGTGAAATAACTACCACCTCAAATCACCTCCATTTATTATCCAATCAGTATGATGTTGTCTTATCAACTTCCCCTTAAACTTTTTATTAAATTTAGCAAATTTCATCTTCCTAGGTATAATGTTGCCAAAATTGGCACTAACCTTTATTTTCCTTATCATACTTAACTTTTTATCCCCTTCCTTTCCTTGCCAATCAAGGCCTTGATTTCCTCCTTTAGACTTTCTAAGTTTATCCAACATGTCAATTCTCTTAATTCAAATCTCATGGTGGCAACAACATCCACCACCATATTTCCTTCTCTATAAATATGTTGTAACTGGACTTTCTCCATCTCATCTATGATATGTCTTATATCCATAATAACATTTAGAATATTCCAACCTAGTTTGGAAACTCCCTTCACCAAATCAAGGATTAATTTGGAGTCACCTTCTATGGTTATTTCCTTTATCTACATTTCCCTTATCAATTGTAGGCTCCAAAGCACAACCATTGCTTTAGCCAAATTATTACTTCCTCCTCCAACATTCCCAGAATAAACTAGCAACACATCACCATTTCCATCCCTTAGGACTCCACCCACTGCTCCTATACCCCCTTTTGTAGGACCATCAAAATTTAGCTTAAGCTATGTTAAGATTGGTGGTTTCCATCTTGTTTTCTATCTCTTTAAAACCTTGGATTTGTCAAAATGGTTGAAACCCTCTTGGATACCCCATCTTTCTACTATGTGTCTTTCTTTTCATCCTGGTTCTTCCTTTGGTAGCTTGCATTTAGCAATTATTATAGTTTCCTTTAGCAATTTCTACATAGTTCCCATGACAACCTCCTCTAGTTTTTCCTCCTCCCAAAAGATTCTATTGTTTCTTTCTTTCTAGCTATGCCAACAAATATATGGTGGAAAACTTTTCCATAGAAGTATTAGTTTGATAGAACGAACAATCCCAATTTTCCATAAATTGACTTAAGTTATCCTTCAATACCCAACATAATCCCAATTTCTCCCAAAAAAAATCCCAAATCTTTAAAGTATATGGACATTTTAGAAACAGGTGGGAGATATTCTCCTCTTCTTCTTTGCAAAGATAACATCTATTTGATATAAAAAAACCCCTTTTCTACAAATTGTCCAGTGTTAGAATTTTTCCATGTTGAA
This sequence comes from Cupressus sempervirens, assembly GCA_028749045.1. Lineage (NCBI taxonomy): Eukaryota > Viridiplantae > Streptophyta > Pinopsida > Cupressales > Cupressaceae > Cupressus > Cupressus sempervirens. The sequence goes on along the minus strand of CM053789.1, from coordinate 507,982,106 downwards.
CAGTCGACCAAAAAAAAAAAAATTTGGGAAGGAGATTACTTATCCAAAATTTATGCCATATTAGGGAGTACGAGTCTTTACTTCATAGATGTTTGTAAGTTGATTTGACTATAAAATTGCTGCTAGGAGTTGAGTCCCATACCACTTTATCCTCATGAATTAGAATTGGAATTCTTTGTGCTTCAATCAATTCTTCTAGTTCTTTAAGAAGTTGAATATCCTCCTAGGAATATGTATCATTTTGCAATTTCTTTCACCTTCTTCCCTGGTCAGTATAATCCACCACTCTCTGTCCCATTTCCTCCTTCAATTTCTTCATTAGTCTTCTAAATTTATTGTAAACCAGTGGTATCCCTCCCATCCAATTATCCATCGAGAACCTGATGTTATGCCCATTCCCAAAATCCATATTATCCCTTCCCTTAGCAGTCCTCTGCTCATAATAATATTCATCCAAATTTTGGAACCTCATAGAAGATCATTATTAAAAAGATTATGGGTGAATAGGGAGTTTGAGAGGTATTTTTCTTTTTTGATATTGCTCCAATCAGTATTTTCTTCTCCTAGTCTCCATCCAACTTTTGCAAGGAGAGCCTTATTTAGGTCTTGAAGTCTTCTAACTCCCAATCCCCCCCTCTCCTTTGGTTTAAAAACCTCCTCCCAATTGACTAGGTTTAATTTGTTCTTGTCTTTCATTCCTGATGAAAGAAAGTTCCTCTGTATTTTCTCTATTTTGTCAACCATGTTTTGATTAATTTTAAAAAGGGACAAAAAATAAATTGGAATACCTTGGAGAGCCACAGAGAGTCATTGTAGTTTACCAGCATTACTTAGAATCTTCCCTTTCCATCCTGCCATCTTCTTTTAGGTTCTTTCAACAATAGTGTTCCAAAATTCATTAGTCACCTCGTTAGTGGTTAACAGTAGTCCAAGGCATGTGTCTAGGAGGTTGGCCAACTAAGAACCTAATATGTTCCTTATCCTCCTCTGCACAATAGCCTTAGTATTAAAAAACTAAAGTTTAATCTTAGAGTAATTTATTTTCTACCTTGAACTTTCTTCATGATTTCTAAGTATACTACTCCATGCCTCAGCTTCCATTATAGAGGATTCACCAAACAGAAATGTGTCATCCACAAATTCTTGTAACACTTTAGTATCAGTAGTAGTTGTAGGTTTTATTCCTTTAACACATCCTATATTAACCAATTTAGAAAATGATCTCCCCAACACCTCTACCACCATAATAAAAAGATAAGGAGATAGTGGGTCACCCTATCTTAGTCCTCTTTCCATAAAAAAATTACTTCAAGGAGAGCCATTTAGAAGAACTGCATACTAAACCATCCCTACCATCATCTTAATAAGATGTATGACTCTACCATTAAACCCCACTCTTTCAAGCACATCATATAGGAAGTCCCACTTTACCTTATCATATGCCTTAGAGATATCTAGTTTGAAAGCCATACTAGGTTTTTTATTCCTTTCCATAGAATGTATGATTTCATGAGTAGCTATTGCTACATCTAGGATTTTTCTACCTGGCACAAATCCCTTTTATGGTGTTCCTATAATTCTTTCAAGCAAAGGCTTAATCTTCTTCACTAAAACTTTTGCAAATATCTTATACATTGTGTTATAGAGGCTTATAGGTCTAAAATCCAGTAGACTCAAGGGTGTCAGAGTCTTGGGGACCAAGGCAATAAAGGTTTTATTTATCCTTTTTAGTATCTTCCCCATTGTGAAGAAATCTATGGTAGCCCATATTAGTTCACCTTTAATAACCTCCCAAAATTGCTAGAAAAACACTTGGGGGAAACCATTAGGTCTTGGGGCCTTATAGGCTTTCATAGAAAACACATCCCTTTTCACTTCCTCTTCTGTGATGTTTCCTAGAATGTTATTATTTTCCACATCTCCCAACACTTGTGGGATCATATTTATCAAACTTCTTCTAATAATCTGATTTCCAATATTATTATCATTTTTATAGGCCTTACAAAAATATTCTACCACATGTCTTCCCATCTCCTCTTGATCCTTATATTCTCTTCCCCCTTTCTCTTCCAACTTGTTGATTATTTTTCTTCTTTTATGATTGGAATCTGACCTATGGAAGAAAGTGGTGTTCTTGTCTCCCTTTGTTAACCATTGAGTCCTCAATCTTTGCTTCCAAAAAATTTCCTCCCTTAGAATGATGTCCTTCCATTTTTTTTCTATATTCTTCCTCATCTTGAGTAGAAACATCTAGATTATTACCCTCAGCAATCTCCTTTTGCAATTTTTTAAGTTTTTCCTCCACTTCCCCTTTAATCTTGAACAAATCTCCAAAGGAACTTTTAGCCCAACCCTTAACATTCCTCCTTACATTATCTAACTTTTGTGTTAGTATGTACATAGCAATACCATCTATCTTTATATTTCACCATTCTTGGATTCAATCTTTGAATTCTAGATGGGATTGCCACATAATTTCATATCTGAAGGGTTTTGATCATCCTCTTAAACCATCCTCCCAATGAAAAATTAAAGGAGAATGATTAGAGGTAGTTCTTGTGAGATTCTCCAAAAGGGAATTACCCAACCAGTCCCAATTCCCTGACACCATCAATCTATCAATATCACTTGAATGAGATCTCTTCCTTTTCTATTATTAGTCCATGTGAATGGGTTCCCTCTTAAATCAACATCAATTAAATCCATTCTTCCCATAAAATCATGTAGATCTTGCAAGCTTTAAGGGTTGTCTCTATTTCACCCTAATTTTTTTGAGTGATAGAGGGGGGTGTTAAAATCTCCCATACACATTAGCTATTTATCCTTCATGGTTTCTATAATCCTTTCTAGCTTTCCATAAGTTTCTTTCCTTCCTACCTTTTTGTTAGAAGCATAAATTTTTATAAGCCCCCATTTTTTATTACGAGTTTGGAACTCAGTTATAATAATAAAATTGTCCTTCCATATCTCAATACCAATCATAGAGCATGGGTTCCACATGGTTGCAATACCCCCTGAGGCTCCATCAGCATCCATATGTATGAAGGCAGCCCCTAGCCATACATGACTTACTAGTCTAACAAAATTAGCACTAGACATTTTTGTTTCTTGAATTAACATACAATCAATCTTTTCCTGAAATGTACATTTCTTTAGAGCATATTGCTTCTGGGGGTTGTTTAGCCCCCTTAGATTCCAAGAGAGGAATTTCATTTCTTACCTCTTATTACAGTCTCTAGCATAAGCTACTTACGACTGGCCACGTCTCTTGTTTCTTGTTTTTTCCAACTTGCTCTTCTAGTCGATCTTCTAGCTATCCCACAAGTTCCTACATCTAGTTTCTCCCCCCCCCCCCCCCCCCCCCCGCTCCTCTTTTCTTCCTTTTATGAACTTCCCATTCCCCATTATCACCCTCTTACAGTGAAGTGCGACTTAGTTCCTTTTCATCCTTCTCTAAGCTTGTCATCACCTTTGCAAAAATCTCTATTGGGGATGCCTTTATCACTCTTAGAGGAGTGCACACCCATTCCTAGGTACCATAGTCTACCTCAATTTGTCCATGCAAGTGCATGTCACCCAAACTTGTTGGTGAACTAGGAAGGGAGTGGTGTGCCACTATTTCACCTTCCTCCATTATTTCTCCTTCCTTAAGTCCCCCTAGGGGTGAACTTACTAATTCATCTATCTCACATCTGAATGGGTATTCTTTCATTTTCCTATTCTCCTCTACAACTTCCTTTACTTCAGGTACACTCTGTCCCCCAACTCTCTTAGTAGGGGTATCCTAAATCATGTTGTCCTCCATATTTTGAACATTAGCAACCCCCTCCTCCAATCTTGGGGCTTCCAAAGGTTCCCCAACAACCTCTTTTATTATTCAAAGGGATCCTTCTTTTTTTTTCTCTTTTTGCATTTGGGCTTTACAGTCAACAATAAGATGTCCAAATTGCCCACAATTTTGATAGAAAAGCCCTGCATTCTCATACTCTATGGGTTGGTATTTCTCCCCCCATTTAGTTTCTAGAGTAACCATAGTCAAGAGAGTCTAATTTAATGCCAAATTCACATAGAATCTAGCATACAACAATCTAGATTTTTGCATTGTTACCTTGTCCACAGTCACAAAGTGACCAAAGGAATTTCCTATCCACCATAGGGTCTTCTCATCCCAAAATTTGAGTGGTAATCTAGGTAGCCTCACCTAGATAGGAGCTAGCTTATTAAGTTCTACACTAGCATCAAATCTTGGGTGCCACCTCATTAGTGCAAGACAATCCTTCCCATAATACCAAGTTCCCAAGAGTATAAAATTGAAATCCTCCTTCACAAAAAATTTAAAATAGAAGAGGCCACTCAACATAGTAGAGATATCAACACTATTCTTTATCTTCCATTTTTGGCTAACCCACTTACACACCATCTCTATCATGGGTTTGAAGGCCACAAATCTCCCCACCACACAAAATTTTAGGCCAGAGGTAATGCGGTCCACCCAAGCATCCGAGAGGGAGATCATAGGCCCATTGGCATTATGAGCAATCTTTGGTTCCTCCTTAGAAGCATTAACCACTTGGGAACCCACAAGAGCATTCTTCCAACCTCCTAGGGTCCCATCTATCATCTTCTATCCACTCTCCACTAGAACACCAGCAGATTCACCTTTTTCCAAAAGAGTAAGGTTAGAAAGATTCGTCCCCTCCTCCTCCTCAGTACCACACCTATCTATCATGACCTCAAAATTTTCATGCAAGGTTAACACCATGTACATATTAGGGTAGGGTGGAAGGTCTGAAGACTCAGGGCCCACCATGGATGAATTCAAATTCAAACTTCAAAAGAGTGGCAACAAGTTGCAAAGCAGCAGAGAGTATGTTTCTTATTAAAGGTAAAATAGTTTTCTAAAGGATTTGAAGCCCTTTAGAAATAAACTCTTCTTAAGAATTGTAGTCTAGAGTTATCCTGTCTAGCTTGCAATTTTTTCACAAAGCTAAGGCCAAAGATAATGTGTCTCTTTCTTTGGATCACTAGATTTATAATGCAATTCACACTCTCAAGAATAGGATTGGTAGTTTTGAAAGTTAGTTTGTGGATAAGACTAAAGCTAGGAAGGTCTTGGAAGAAAAATGAAGTAAGTTTCCTTATAAAATTAAGTAGTATGAGGATGAGATGGGATTTATAAGATTTTGAAGGAGAATGATTATAGGATCATTTCCTACGTATGGAAGACTAAGGATTTCACTCGATAGATCAACATGGAAGGTATTAAGATGAATGTGGATCTTGGTCATGTGGACAAGGAAGAAAATATTATTGTCTAAAATTGTCCTAGAAAAAGAATAAGGGCTAGTCTTAAGAAAGTCTTTGACTCATCAAAAGCCATGAAGAAACTCAAAGATACTTTGGAGGAGGTGACTGTCATAAGGAACTAGGCTATAAATTCTCTTATTGAGCTTTTTTAATATTTTATCTTTTTGTTTAGGGGCTTGTCCCTTCCATTTTTTCTTATTTTTCTAGTAGTTTTATCTTTGTGTCCCTAGTTAAAACCCATGTTTACCTTAATCCAAAAATAAAAACTTCTTAAGAAATAAACATATGTAACCAACATCCAAGTATTGAGAAACCAAATGGTCACAAAATAGAAATATAAAAAGTAGAATAAGTAGTATATGTCTTCAAGATTATTTTAATATCAATATGTTGTTGAAGAAAGTGATTATCCAAGTTGACCTTCTTACCAAGATTATTTTTCTTATTATCCAAGATTGTCCTTGAATTTATGGAAGTACATGTTCTCAAGGATTTCTTATAACTAGAAGAAACAACATATTTACTTTTAACCTTATATAAAACCTGACATCCTCAACAAAAATAGAGGCATCTACAATATTTATCTCTAATTTTTTTACTATTTCCATTGAGAATATGGAGACCTTCAACTCTATTGTTAATGGTAGATTAGCTCACCTTTAATATAATCTCTAAATTTTGATGGACCATTTAGATATCACCCTCCAACACTTTCATGTGGACTTCATAATCATTCTTCATGATTTGAAATTTTTTAAAAATCTATTCTAAAATATGAAGCGGGTTTTATTTTTCTTATCCTTATTTTTAGAAACAACCTCACAACCTCTAAAGGCCTTTCCTTTCTTTTGAATTAACCTAAAGATTACATGAATTCTATTCATTTTTAAGAATAACTACTAAAATAGTTCCAAGCTTCTCTCTATTGGCATATGATTTGACTGAATTTTAACTACCATTTAAGTTGTAAAATACACCAAAGAGATAGCTAATTTAAATGATGAGAACATTTATAAAGGAACAAGGATCAACTAACAAAGCAGTTGAGATTTATACACTTTGAACTCTAAAAAATTTAGGTGGGTGTGCCTAGGATTAGATCAATTCTTTCTATGACAACACCACTACTCTAATCCTCAACAAAATAGATAATAGCCCTAAATCCTTCTACACATGTGCAAGATAACATAAATTGTAAGAGTTGATCATACTACTTATCCATCCATAAGAAAAGTGATGGTTAACACTTCAAATATACAACTTAAATAAAATAAAGATAATTTTAATTTATTTTTAAGAATGTGAAATAGATCAATAACTGCTTAACATTAATAAGATAACTAGTTCCTTATCCATTGGGTTATTCTAACCTTGACCACACTCACCATAAATATAAATCTATTTACTTGTCTTGCAAATCAAAATAAATTGACCACTTTGAACTTTCTTCTTTGAAAATTTATTTACTAAAAATGAAAATTTTTCAAACCCCATAAAGAATTCACTTTACCTGTTGGATCGACAGGATATGAAAAATAAGACATACAATTTCTAATCAATTCTAATTGTGGTTTACATTCTTTCCTCATAAAACACAAAACGTTGTGAGCTATCAAAAGAAGAAATAAAATTCACAATAAAAAACTCCTTGTTATATATATATATATATATATATATATATATATATATATATATATAGTTCTTTAAATATAATACATGAAAGTTCACAATTAAAACTCGAAATAAGACCAACAAACTCAAGGGAATATTTGCTTCAATTCATCTGTCATCTTAGTATGGGAACGACATTCACCATATACATAGTACAAGAACTAACATAAATATGGAATCCATTCATATTAAGATATCTTGGACCCTTATTTCTAGCCATGGTAACCCTTTTATAATTCAAGGATTGCAAAAAGCTATCGACTGGGAAATAAGACAAAATATCAACATCATAACTTTTAAAAATATAGAAACGGAGATAGTTTCAAAATGAATAATTGGCAACCTAGATTCTTCAAGGTCACTCTTTATTCTTACTATAGGTGTATCCATAGAAAGTGAATTTAAAAAGTAATATACCCTATTAAGATTCAAATTTTCCTCCCTCTATTGGCTTTTTGTGAATTATACCAAACCTATTCTAACTACCTCTATGTGGCAACACTCATACCCCTCCAACAACTTCCCATATAGAAATTACCCTTTTAGTTGGCTAGGTGGCATCTCTAACTACATCCAAATCTTGTAATAACTTATTCTACCTAACATAAGATATAGCTCTTGAATAGGAAACAAATTTATTCATACATACTTCTATTTTATACAATGCTTTTGTAACCTCATAGAAGATAGATATATCAGCTCTATCCTCAAAAAATAAAGTAACATTAATATTAGCCAAAATTTGATCAAAATAAAAATCCCATTCTTTCTAATCCTTCAAAATCCCTTCTAAACCCACAATGGGAGGAATATAACTATAAATACCATCAACCAAAATATTCAATTTGTTTTGTACAACCTATAATTTTCCAATGAAAATTTAATTTAACTCCCTTACCTTAGCCAATATATTTTTGATACCAGTACTGATTTTATCAAGAAAATTGTCATTTCTCATCATCAATATAATCAACTTATCAAATAATTTTGTGCAAGGGCCCCATTTGTTGAATAATTAATTTAACGTAGATAAAACATTTGAGCATTAATGCTCTACCCCTTGCAATGAAATTAAAGTGATGTGGATGTAATCAGAGATATCTTTTAAAGTATTCAACCTTGGTATAAATACATCGCTTAAGGCTTCTAACTCTACATCCTTACTTGTGTCAAATATGTCAATGTCCATTCTAGTGGTTTTATCCACAATTGACTAAAGCTCTTTCTCACCTTATCTAGTTTGCACTTCTCTATATCCCATTTCTATTACATTCCTTGACTAACTCTTTAGAGCATTGACCTCATTATCCAATTCCTCAACTCTCTACTCAAGAATATAACTTCTCCTCAATTCTTCTCCATACAACTTCTTGGCTGAAATGTAGTCTTTAATTATCTTGGATAGACTATCTTCTATTTCATCCACTTTGGCCTCATGCAACAATGAAGTATGTTCTATCAAGCTAAAAACTTCCTTTCCAATTGTAGTGTTTAGTGTCAAAAAAAATTACTTCCCTAAGGAGTATCATATATCAACCAATTTTGGTTTGTTAGATTATGGGGCTACACTACAAACTACTAATATTTGGGTATCTAAGTTATAACTAGACCCTTTTTACAAACTACCAAGTCTAAAATCCTCATAAGGCACTAATATTTCTTGCTTCCTAATTTGATCAATTAAGAATGTGGATCCAAGATCCAATCTAGGATGTAGCAACATGCCACTTCTTTATACCAAATCTCTATCCTCCTCTGTAGATAATGCTTCACTTCTATGATCATAGGCCTATAATTTCTCAATCATTTTAACTATCTTCTCCTAGTATTCTTAAGGCATCAGAGAAAAAGAAAATTCATTTTTTTACTTTGAAAAGAAAAAACATGAATTTTTCATTCCTAATTAAATAGGTATCCTCAAGTACCTAATAATGTGGTTAGGACCTCCCCATGGGATAGAAAATTTGAGACACAAACTAGGAGGAGTTTCTTCCCACACAAGTAGTATTGATCTAGATTCTAGAAAGAGCTATCATTCTTCTTGAAGTAGTACAAAATAGATCTAGTTTATTCATTAGCTAATTCATGTTCTCCTCATTGAGTTCAAATAATATTATACTGTCATCTACAAAATGTACATTAGCGACCTCCTCTCTATTTGGTAGTTGAATATCCTTGACTTTGGGGGAGATAAAGTTATATTTGATAAAATTTTGGAGAGATTCTAGAGTGATAAACTGTAGGGTAGGTGCTAAAGAGCACCCCTACCTAATAGATCTTGAAAATTCAAACGTATCTAGTCTTCTATCATTGACCTCCACTACTTCCATAGCACCATTAAGTAACTTAGTGTAAACCATTCTAGAAAAGTTATGGGGGAAATATAGAGTCTCTAGCATCATCCTTGGAAATTCCCACTCCACTCAATGATATTCCTTTTCATATTCTATCAACAACATACCCACTTGTTGGTTAGAGTCTTTTACCTAGTCCAAAGGCTCCCAACAAGTTATGAGGTTTTCTAATATATATCTTCCCTCTAAAAATCTTTTTATTTTGGATGTATAGTCTTTGGAAGAAAATTCTCTATCCATATTGCTAATAGCTTGGCCAACACTTTGTAGGATACATTAAGTAGAGTTATTTGTTGAAGTTGATGAAAGACCAACCTCACAACTACCAAGAATCCCCTACATGCAAACACCTATCAGAGAAGAGAGAAGCAAAAAGCTATGGATGTTGAAAGAAACTAGTGAAGGACTAAAGAAGCCTCCAAACTAGGGAATGTCCCAAAAGATAGGAACAAAAGATTATAAAAAAGAATAGCATTGAATCATGTAGAAGCTGCAAATCTCTATCAAAGGTAATTGATGATCTAAAGAACCTCTTTTGAAATAGAACCTAACTAGGTAGAGAAGACTATAATTTAAATCAAATTAGGAGGCACACAAAGTAAAATAACTAAACTTGAAGATATAGATGACATGAAACACCAAATCCTAAAGATTTGATCAATCAAACGAAGAAAGCATAAGAAAGAATAGAAGAACCACCGCCCCCCCCCACCCAATGAAAACAAGGGTGAGGTGATAGGCAACTAGAAAAGTGGGCCAAAAGAACTACATGTCAAGGATCCATGATCAAGATGCATAAAAGAGTACATATGTGTGTAATGAGGTGATCAATCTCAAACATATCATAAGGCTAATGTCTTGAAAGAGACACTTATTGGATAAAGGAAAATGGAAAATAAAGGGAAAACATAAACCCCCCCATAGCACTTTAATTAGAGTAGTCCATGTACAATAAGGCACAAGATATGGTGAATCTCAGGAATACAATAATTTGCATGAGTATCCTTGTTAGAAATATGGATTACTGAGAGGGGGGATGAAGTAGTAATCTACAAACTTTAGTCACCAACTAGATATTATTACTTACTTTAAACCATGCATAACACAACAATAAAGTAATGTTGAATAGTAATAGTAACAATGAACAAAGATAACTTATAACACCATATTTTATTAACTAGAGAAACCCTAGCCAAGGAAAAACCTTGGTGGGGATGATACCCACTAGATAATATATTGATATATATGTTCCTTATTAGAGGATGGACCCTATTCAGAGTTAATGAGAAACTTCAGTATAATAGTCCCTGTTAGGAGTTGTAGTGTAATGTATGCAAGAAGAGCCCATTGTCCAAACATACAATTTCAACTACATGAAGAGATCACTACTCAATCAAGTAATATGCTATTATTTTCCTTCCTTCACTAATTTTTGATCTTCAGCTCAATCTTAGATCACCAAATAGTTCATACAAAACTTCACATATAACACTTTCACAAAAGTTTTCTCACAAGTTCGCATAGTTGAGACAATAGCATAATTATGAGCACACACTTCTTATCACAAGAAGTCCTTTTCATAAGTACCATGCCTTTATATAAAATACTACCAGGTCAGCTAAGACCACAATTCAATTTTCCAATTTAGAGTAAACATCTAGGATGTTGGCCCTAATTGGACAAGTAGTTTTTTTTGCAACCAAAACAACTCTTTCCTTCAATTCTATTGTCCTACTTTATCAAAACATGATTAACTTTGTTTTGTACAGTCTATAAAAACTTTTGAGATCATACATGTCATCACCAACATGTATACTATCTCCATGTAACTTTTCTTGTCATAATATGTTGTCTACAACATGTTATAAACAAAACAATACACTGCTATAAACCAAATTCTATACTTGGACAATTTTTTGATAACCAAACACTAAGTATTTTTATTTTCAAGGTTTGTTGTCAACATGTACATCATGTATTGTCATTAATGAAAATAATTATATATCACAATTAGCCAATTGTCAACAATCTTCCCCTTTGGCATTAATGGCAATAAAATAGGGAAAATTGGCTAAGTGACAAAAAGAAACTATCAAAATAAACATTACATCTATTACAACTTTACAAATATGCTCCCCCTTACAATATACTTCATACTACACATGTATCTCTCCCTTTTTCCATCCAAATTTTCTACTTTCCAATTTTCTTCTATTGTTAGTCCCCCTTTGACATCAATAACAAAGGTCTCAAAATGTCAAGATTATGTTCAAAACTATCAAAACTACTTTTATTTTCCTTTATGCTAAAATAATCTTCATACAATCATAAAAAATAGCCTTCAAATTGTCTATACCTTTGTTTCATGTTACTTTGGTAGACTTTGTTGATGTGAGAATTACACAAAATGCATATGATGTAATCTCAACTACATTTAGATCTGAATACAAAAAGTTTGTATATGTGTCTTTGGCCTTGACACATTCTTCTAATTGCTTTTTAAAAAATGATAACTTTAGAGCAATAGATTCTCTAAAATTAGATGTTCTCTTCAATATCTTCTATTTCTAAAGTTCTAGTTTCCTAATTTTGCTGTGAACTCTGGCAACTCGATTCTCATTATCATTAACTTTACTTGATGGGTGCTAGATTAGGCTAGATAAAGCCTCTAACTCCTTCATCTTTTCCTCTATATGATTGTCAAAATCCTTAGTCAATTTGTATGACAAGGTACACTTAACATACAATAATTTCCCTTCTTGCTAACACTTCTAAAGTTATTTGATGCATGTATCAAGGTTGATTAAGTCATTCTTGATATTTTGGTAGATGGTGCTAAACAAGTTAGCATCATGGGAAATCTAAGATTTTTCCTCTGCAACATTTAGCAAATTTGTAAACTCTTTGTCAAAATATTTTAGCACTACTTGTGCTCTCAATTTGGGATTTGACTTAGTATATTGTACTATCAAAGTACTATGCAATCTGTCAATTACTTCCATCAATGATCTCTGCAAACTTTTCATTATCTTGTCTTTTTGTAGGAGTTTGGATAAGAATGAAATCAAATTAATCTGATCATTATCATCAGTGTTCGAACTAGAAAGAGAGGGTAGAGTAGATGAACTAGATGATTTAGTCTCATCCTCCCTCTATTTCTTTGTTACTTCCTTAGCTTTCCTCTCTTCCTCCTTTTTCCTTTACTTTTCTTCACTTCTTCCTCAAATTTTTTTTTTTCCTTTTTTCTTCTACAATTCTCCTATTATCTTCATCTTCTTTTCTTTCTCTTTCATCCTCAAAAAATTTCTTTTTGGCTTCCTCTATCTTCTACTTTTCAATTTCTATTAGCCTCTTTTCCTCCTCAATTTGTTTTAACTTATCTTCAACATCTTTAGTATCAAGTACATTTGGTTCAGAACCACCAAATTGATTGGTATTTGTAATATTGGTTTGATCAATCTTCATAGTATCACTACTAACTGATACTTCTATGGTTCTAGGAGCTCAAGGAGTTGCTATCTGTGATTCTAACAACATCTAACTAATGGTTGTTGTTGTCTCCTTCCTCAACTCACCAACCATAAATAAGAATGGCCTCAACTCATTTCTCAAGTATGGTGCAAGGTTATTCAGCAATCTCTTAATCTCATCTTCATTGTCAGTCTTGTAGATTGTTCTTAGCATAGAATTTTGAAGTTCAAGGTATTCTTCCCTTGCTAGAGTCTTCTTCTCTATAAGTCTCTCATAGAATTTTTGGTTTACTACTCCTTTTATATCCTTTATACTTACATTATTCATAATGATATGTCTTACAGTAGATATATCAATTTGATCCTTCTCAAAATTATTATGAAGATCATAAAATTTGTTCATTTGAACAAAGTTTCCTTGTTTGGAAATCTCCATGTTAATCATCTCAATCTTTGGCTTCCATGGTTGCTAAGCTTTTCCTACTACTTGTTTAGGTAGAGTCACCTTTTCAGCTTGCTTCATTTCCTAATCCTCAATCTCTTCATCATTGCTCGATTCAATTATCAATAATGCTTTCTACTTCTAGCTAGGTGCTAAAGCCATTTGTTTGACTCTCTTAGTCTTTATAGGAACTACTTCAGCTAATCTTTTTTATTTTCGCTTATCTTCGTTGGGTTGAACATTGGATACTATTGCTTATGGTATACTCTATCCTGAAGTTATCTCTGCAACTAAAACTGACAAGGGTTGAATATTCAATACACCTTGTTTCAATGTCTATCTCACTACCTTACACTCGCATTCTATAATTTTGACCTCAGATAATGCTTTCTTCATAATTGACTCAACTTTCCTATGAGATGCTTTTTTCTAGGGTTGCTTGATGAGCATGTTGTGTGATCTCATCAAATGTGCCAAAGTTGTATTATGCCTTATCTTTCTCAAAATTCAACAGTAAATCTATGTAGCCAATTGTAATATCATCACTTAACTCATAGCTCAAAGGATCCAAAAATGTTTCTCAAGGTTCTACTGCTTGAATGTATGTATAGTCAGTATCAACTAAAATATGTATGTCTTCCTTGAACCTATCCACAATTGCAAGTGAGATCCTAAACCTTTATTTCATCTCATTTTGGAATGTTCTCATAATCAAATTTCTATTGTCCAATACCTTTTCTGTAGGGTGTCTTTTGCATACCTCTAATATCTTCTCCATAGTGCATCTATCACTAATTATATCCGTTACTAACAAGTAGGGGAATCTCTTTAGCACATGAAGGAATATTTGATTTATCAATGATTGGAATCTAAATACACCATTCTTTGTCCTTTTAATCTTTTCAAGGTTCTCCAAGAGTTGTATTCTTAGAATTTCACTCAAATTCACTTGTTCTTTCTCAACATAAATCTTGTAAGCTGCATATATAAAACCTGCTGAAAGTTCATCTATCTTAGAACTTGTAGAAACTAAATATGTTACTATTCTACTAAGAAATCTCACATCATCTTGCTTGATGGAGCTAATTACCATAGCCTTCCCATTGTAAATTTCCTTAGTGTAGTTTTCTACTTTCTTCTTAACCAATTTCTCTCCTATGGGTACACTGCCTTGTTTGATAAGACCAATTACCTCATGTATAAAGTTGGCAAAAATGTCTACTACATTATCTTACATCTATAGTTTTCCATCATGAATCCTACTCAATATGATTTGAGTCCATTCATCTATATCTAGTTCACAATAAAAATGACATTTAAGCAAGTCCAATTTACTTAAATGTTCAAATCTAGCCTTGACTTTCATGTTGTGGTTAAAGACCAATTCCATATCTTTGTTCATATATTCACTACCAATAGACTCAAACTTTCAATTCAAATAGTTTTCTACATCTTCTAGATATACTACATTGTTCGGGGTGATAGACAATGTAGAATTAGGGTTTCCATCACTTGGTTTTATGGAAACTACCTTAAACTTAGGTCTATCCTCATTCTCAACACTGTGAACAACTAGCATATCCATAATTCTTATCAACAATATCTTTTACCTAACAAATATTGTGGAAAAATGATAAAATACCTCTTTCCAAAAATAGGGTTTTCTTTGAAATCACTTTGAAAAGTCACTTTAGAATGTTCTCCACTTTGAATATGTTCATAATGAAGTAAAATAAATTTTACACTCCATTTATGCATCAACTTGAAATTGCATTAATTGCATACTTCGTAAATATGAAAAAGCTATTATTTGCATTTTGTAATTAGATAACTATCTAGAACCATCTGTTTAATCTTCAAATGTCATTTGAGGTTTACTATAGACTCCTTCCATCATGACAAACATCCTCAAAACTTCACATCATGAAATTCTCCGTAAAAATGAACTTTTCATCTTCTATTACAGAATTACCCTTTACTATAATAGTAGTAACTCTAAAATTCATCATAACTTGTTTAGATGAGCTCCAAATCACAAGCAAGATTAGGTACCATCTAAACACAAATGGATACACCATTTCCCAACTTCTTTCTACCTCTAATTTGGCCTCTAACTGAAGTTCTCAAATTTTGATGCTATCAACAAGATTAATTCAACTTTATTGAATCAAACTCAACAACTAACTTTGATCCTCCTATCTCATCATCATGTAACTTTTATTTTGAGATATATGTTCCTTTCACAAATGCTTCATTAAGTTCTTCTCAAAGTTCACTAACAATGTTTCTTTATTCTTCATTGCTTCTACTAGTTTTAGAGCTTCTTTCATGGTTCCTTCTATCATTTCTAGAGTTTCTTCCATCATTCCTTCTATTCCCAAAGTTTCTTACATTGTTCCTTCTATCTCCAAAGTTTCTACCTATTCTACAATAGCTTTTTGTGGGTCTAAAGTTATTGCAGAACTGACATACAAGTTCTTAGCTTCTAGTATTCTACTAATCATTAGGTATATGAAAATTCTGAGCAATGTGTCTTAAGTTGTTACACTTATAACACACAATTTGTCTTCTATCATCATAAGATCTTCTATCTATAGGGTTAGTATTTCTAGACATTCTATTATTTCTTCTATCATTATGATACTTGTGTTTCCTACAATCAATTGCATTATGACCAATACCATGACAATTATGACAATAAAAGTCCTTAACATGATTAAATGACTTATTAGTTCAATCTCTTTTCATATGACCTATTTCATTACATAAAAAGTACTTACCTCTAAATTTATACCTAGTTTCCTTGGGAGTCTCCACTTGCTTTGGTTCATCTAAGAATTCAGCTTCCTTAATTTGTTCAATTTCCTTAGGTTTCTTAGAAGATTTACTTGACTCAATATTAACATCAAATTTGTCTTTTTATTTTGGATCTGATCTAGTCTCAAGTTTCTTTGCAGACAAGTTAATTAAATATCCAAGACTAGTCTTGTCATAAGAAGGTCTTTGTATAGACATAGAATCATCAAGCTTTTCTTTTCTAGAATAAAGTTTCACAAAAAAATTTTTACACTATATCAATTCACCTTTCACAATATTATTTTACTTAGGGAGTTCTTCATGATCTTCTTTTAATGTTTCAAACTCAGATGTTTTCTTTTCCAAACATGCTCTCAGATTTGCAATTTCAATCATCAAATTAGTTCCAACTTTGCTAGGATCACTTCTCAAAGTCAACTTCAGATTTGTAGTCTTCAATTCATGCTTCAAGATTTTGTACATTGTCTTCAACTTTGAATAGTCATCATCAGTAGTTCCACATTCAGTAAATTTAGGCTTGGATTTCAAATGTTTAATCTTTTGTTTCAATTGACCAATATATACTTTGGAGTCTTCATATCTCTCTTTTAGCTTATCTCTTTATTTTGTAAGGAGATCAATTTATTCAAGAGCTTCTTTGAGGCTCTTCATCAACTATTCCATATCCATAGGGATCTTACTTAAGTTGTTAGACCTCTTCAAAGTAACTATGCTCTGATACCAATTGTTAAAAATAGGGATTACTAAGAGGGGGGGGGGGGGGGGGGGGGGAGGGGGGGGGGGTGGTGAATCAATAATCTACAAACTTTAGTCACCAATTGGATATTATTACTTACTTTAAACCATAAATAACAAAGCAATAAAGTAATGTTGAATAGTAATAGTAACAATGCACAAAGATAAATCATAATAGGGAAATCTTGGCCAAGGGAAAACCCCAATGGGGATGATACCCACTAGATAATATACCGATATATATGTTCCTTGTTCGAGGATGGACCCCATTAGGAGTCAATGAGAAAATTTAGTATAATAGTCCAAGTAGGAGACTTTGAATTCCTATTAAGAGTTGTAGTGTAATGTATGCAAGAAGAGCCCACTACCCAAACATGCAATTTCAACTAAATGAAGAGATCACTACTCAATCAAGTAATATACTATTATTTTCTTTCATTCACTAATTTCTAATCTTTATCTCAATCTTAGATCACTAGATAGTTCATACAAAACTCCACATATATCGCTTTCACAAAAGTTCGCTCACAAGTTCCCACACTTGATACAATAGCATAATCATGAGCACACACTTCTTATCACAAGAAGTCCTTTGCATAAGTACCATGCTTTTACATAAAATACTTCTAGGTTAGCTAATACCACAATTCACTTTTTCAAGTTAGAGTAAACATCTAGGATGTCAGCCCTAATTGGACAAGTAGTTGTTTTGCAACCAAAATAATTTTGTCCTTCAATTCTGCTACCATGCTTCATCAAAACATGATTAACTCTATTTTGTATAGTCTGTACAAACTTTTGAGGTTATACATGTCATCATCAACATGTATACTATCTCCGTGTAACTTCACTTGTCATAATATGATTTTTGCAACATGTTATAAACAAAACAATACACTGTTGTAAACCAAATTCTATACTTAGACAATTTTTTGATGACCAAACACTAAGTATATTTATTTCCAAGGTTTACTATCAACATGTACATCATTTTTTGCCATTAATGAAAACAATTACATATCACAATTATCCAATTGTCAACAATCCTCAAATGACATTGCTCAAATCAAAAGGCAAAACAACTAAAAGGAAAATAGAGATATAATATGGCACTTTATCTCAATGTGTTTATATGAATGCATACAAATGATGTCTAAATAGACTAGAAGAGATATAAGACTCATACAATAGATAGTACAAGTCATGACGAATCATATAAAGCAACAAAATTGATCCTCAAACCTGAAATAACCAAGATATCCACTAGAATGAAAAAATGAAAAAAGGTTGAATAGAATGTGCCTGGTATAGAATCTAGAAAAACAACTAGCATCAATGGAAAGAGCTCAAAAACACCTTTCCAAAAATATAAAGAATTCCCAAATCAAAGATTGGATGCTCAAGATATCTCGTAAGGAGTTTAAAAAGGAGCTCCTAACTTTGATAGAATAAAAAGCCATAAAAAAGGAATCAAAATTGAAAATAACCTACAGTACTAGAATGGGCTTGGAACTAGCTTTCCAAAAATGTCTCATTTGGGGAGAATGGAGTCTGTATGCCCTAGATATGAGAAAAAATGTGAAGCTAGGTTAAAATAGAACCTAAAGGGATGGTAGGTATGTTGATGCACTGCTAACATGGCATTGATGTTAGCAAGTGACAAGCCCAAATTTGATGGTAAAATGGCCATTGAGGCAAAAAAAAGCCTAAAAAATGACCACTATTGGGAAAAAAAAAAAAAAAAACTAGTTGCCAAAAACAAGACAGAGATGAAAATACTGTCATTGATAAAATAGCTAGTGCCAAAGTAAAAATCTAGTGACCAATAAAGCATGTGCTAAATAACATTTGTCAAAAAGATAAATCATCATGTGCTAGGAAAAACTATCATACATGCTCCCAAAAATAGTGTAAATCTATAAACTTCCATGCAATAAACAAATAATCACCTTTATTACCACAAAACCTTGCATCAAAGGAAATATCACTGTAGCAACTCGATATTTCAAAAATGGTCATTAGTCAACCCAAAAAAAATTGGTTGACCATGAGAATAGAAGCCATGTGGTAGTTTATAGGAGGCAACTCCAATAAAAAAAGGAACCCAAAATTAATCTTTGAGTATTGAATGGGTGGAATTCCTTTGAAAAATGCCTCGAGAAAACATAGTAAAGAACCTCCTCTATTGGAAATTTGACATTTCAAAAATACATTTGTTTAATAGTATAGAAACAAATAGAATCCTCCATAGATGTTGTAGAGGAAACACAAGAAGCATCCATCTTTTCCTCCCAAAATGGGGAAAAATAACTGTCACAAAACCAAGAAATTATTTATTTTTCTCGAGAGCAAAAGAATGCAATGTAAATATTGAGTTTTCCCATAGAGGTCGCAAATACCCAACCTAAAATCTAGTTTGTACACAAATTTTTTGTTGTCATAAAATTCTCTTTCTACACAAACTATAGAGATTTAGGCCAAGAAAAGAATCAAACAAACAAGAAACCTTTGTCAATGTTCGCTAGTAAAATATCTTGTAAGAGGAATAAACTTAAAGAGTAGTTTGGGTAAAGGAGTGAGTGATAGAGATGCTAATGGAGAATCATCTTGATAGATGGGGCAAGACAGATTCACCTAGAGACCCCAAAATTTGTTGATGTAAAAAAAAAGGCGCATGGAGTTAGTGCCAAAATTGGGGCATAGTTTGGTGAAGAAATCAACCAACTGAGGTGCATGTCCCACTGAGTGGTGTATGTAGACCATTAACTGGCCACTTAGTGGAGGAATATCCCAAAAATCCACACTTCCCAATCAACCACTAGAGAACAATGTGCATGTCCTTCCCACAAAATCTGCCCATGTAAAGCCAAAAAAATCATGGGTGACAAACTCCATATCACAAGAAAGAACTTGGTGGACATGCACTGGACTCCAATTTGGGTCATGGATGAATAGAAAGGCCCGCACTTGTCACAAAAAAATATGTCAATACCAATAAAAAGTAACCTATCCAAGGTGTATGTGATGGCAATAAGAGTTCAATTGATATGGCTAATGAAGCACCTCAATTAAAACATCGCTACATTTTATAGTGTTAACCAAAGCAAAAACCTAGTTGATTAAAAAATGGCCCATAAATAACGTGTGTCCCAATCAATATGAGCATAAGGGATTACTGGCATAGATCATGAGGGAATCTAATAAGGTGAGTGGCTAGAAATAAGGATAGCACCAAAGTCAAACAACCACTTGGTGACTTTCCTTCCATATAGTCCACCAAAATAAAATGTGCATTCTTCAATTCACACATTCCCAAATTCACATGATCTCCTAAAACGGAGATGGGGAATGCATGCATGACTCCGCTATCAAATCAAGCATAGGCATCTGAGGTAAACCAAATAACAAAGAAGGGGCTCATAGACTAAGAGTGTTGAGATGTGTTGGGGGAGCACATAAAACTACATGAGACCTAGGCACATGTGGGGGCCAAGGTGCCTCCTCTTAAATAAATTTCTTAACACTATAAACCCAACACTCCGCCATTAAAACATGTGCTCTACAAAATAAAAATCTTAATAAAAAATATATCAGAAATAGAGTTGGCTTGTTTTTGTGCCCAAGTCAATAGGACCTAGGTACCAAAAAAAAAAGTCTTAGATTTCAATAGCATCTAAAAGAGACATATATTATATGAAAATAATGGATTTTGAGAACTCTTAGCTCATCAATGATGTCCTTTTTTTCTCAAAATGCCTCAAAAATTAGTGACCCCAAAATCTAATGAAAAAATGTTGAAAGCTCAAATCTGAAAACTGATGCCAAATCTCTCAAGAAAAAAATAGGGGTATGAAGATTTGAAGCTCTAATACCATGTTGAAGTTGATGAAAGATCAACCTCACAACTCCCAAGAATCAACTGCATGCAAACACCTATCACAAAAGAAAGAAGCAAAAATCTATGAAGTCTAAAATTTCTAGATCCATAGATGAGACATTATTAATGAGCAAAAAAGATAAATTGCTATTATCAACAATGAATTGGTTAATTAAACATAAAAATCATCCTTATAAAATAGATCAAAATCCTAAAAAGGTATAACCTAGGTTGCACCATAGTTATTAATAAAAGAATTAATCATTAGATGCCTAAAGTTTAGCTTAAGAAAACTAGAGTTAATTAGAAAAAAATATAATTACTCTAACATTATTGGCCTCCTATTTTTAAGTAAAATTTTATCTCCTTCCCTAAGGATGATATTTATGAGTCCCCCAAAGAAACCCTCTCAAAATATTCCCCATGCACAACTAAAAGTTCTAAGCCAATCCATGTAATATTGTACTGGTAGAACTCTATTGAAAGATTATCACATCCTAGAGTCTTATCATTCTCTAGCTTCAACATAGAATTCTTGATCTCTTGAACTCATATATCATTTCAAATTTTGAATGCATCCTCTTTAGATACCTGTTTCAAAATAATATGCCTCAGTTTATCTTTGGCCTCCTTCATAGAAGACCCAGACCCCTTATTGTCAAAGTTAAATAGTTTTTGGTAGAATTTACCAAATATTGATAAGATTTATGTTTGGGAGGTAAGTTGGGAATCAATACCATGAATACACTCTATCTTGGCTTGAGCCTCCTTGGTTTTCAAAGATTTGAAGAAAAACTTGTTAGAGAAAAAGGTTAATTTCATTTCATTTATAAATTTTCCTTTTCTCCCTTCTTAAGATTTTATTTTATGCACCTTGTATTCACATTTAATAATTAATTATTAATTATTAAATGTATTTTACCTCTTATCTTACCCTTTTTTGTGCTTTGATATCCTTCTATAAGGATTGATCTTTTGTAATTATCTCTTATCTTTTTCATTTTTGAGAATACAATTGCAAATTTTTCAGAGCAAACGCTTACCTCTTATTGTCTTTTTCTTCTTTGTGACGAGTTTTTACATGCATGTATTCATCAAGCTTTGTGGATTTGTATTGGTCAAATCCTTTGTGGTATCAGAGCTAGATCTCTTGTAGCTTGTTTGGTTTTTGGAGAAAAAGAAGAATGAGGTTTTGATAGAATAAATATTGTGTTTTTGGGTTTTTTTTTTGTGAAAATAGGGGATCTCTAATTTTTAGAGCACTTTGAGGCCAAACAGACCTCATAGTTGGATTTAGAAGGCATCAAAACCCCCATTTTCATTTAAATTTTGTCAATTTAGACAACACCAATCTAGGAGGTAAAAATAAATTACACAACAAACCTGTATGGCCTTTGCATGAAATATAAGGCACTCAATCATTAAAAACATCAAATAATAATGCAAATTGAGGAGATGTGGTTTGCCAAACCTACTAGTAGTCATCAAAACTACTAGCGGTAGTGATCTTGCTAACCACTATGGCTCCTAGTGATAGCTAGCCACTCAGTCGACCAACGCTGCCAGTGGCACCTCCCACCCACCTCTACCACTATGGCTCTACCACCTTCCTCCTACCTAGCCACCATCGCCACTCCACTAGTGGGCAGTGATTTTTTAATTATTTTTTAAAATAAATTATCTTTTATTATCTCTAGAGGGGCCTGTCATTTCCTTGCAATATCTTGAGAATACGGAGGTATTTTTTTGATCCAAAAGAAGCACTAGAAAGCTAGTTCTAAGACAAATGATGGAGAAAGCATTTTTTGGAATATTTCTAGTTTGGTACCTTTATTTTCTCTTGAAGTTCATTGATGAATTATATCTTATGGGGGTGTAAATTCTTCATTATTGCTCTGTGTTCTAATTCAAAAAAAAAGTGCCAGAAAGCTCTTCTCAAGAAACTTTTAGATTCTTTGTCATTTCAGCAATATTTTGTATCAGGTATTTGTGATTCATATATGAATCCTTTTTTCTCTTCTCTCATTTACACAATCCTTCTAGTAGCTAGGGTTTAGTTTTTTGCATTGTGGGGGGTGTTTTGTCATATTGTTTCTATTATTTACTTATTTCAACTAGAACTTCATTCAAAAACAATTCAACATCTTCTAAAAAAATTGTCAAGACCTCTTCTTGTCTAGAACTTCTGACCCCTCATAACTATCACACATGGAAGAGCTTGATGAGACAACTTCTCTAGTCAAAAGGGTTGTGGTCTTGTTTAGAGGTAGTGTATCCATTTTTATAGAGGCCTTTTGAGGTCATGCATCATAGAAACAAGATGGATGAGGCAATAGGATTGATTTCTTTATAGGTCTCTGATAGTCTATAGTTTCATCTTGATGGGTGCAATACCCCTCTAGCTATGTGGACCAACCTTGAAGGCTTGTTTGGTATAGTGAATGAGTTTAGCACACTTTAGATTGAGGTAGAGCTTACCTCTCTTGCACCACATTCTTTTCCTTCCATTGAGGACTTCTTGATGATGTTCAATCAATAGAGATCTTTATTGCAGGGTTTTAGGAAGACCAAGACTAATACTGAGTGTATCTTCCTTATTCTTTCTAAGCTTCATAGAAACTTTTAGATTTTTTTTGTACCTCCTATTCCACCAAAGATGCTTTGGGTAATAGATTTACCATACCATAATTTGAGGTTTCTTGTGATTGTTTGACTTGGGAGAAAGCTAACATCTCTTAGTTGGATTCTCTCATAGGCTCATAAACTTATGCATTGGTAGCTTGGTCATCTTCAAGGATGAAGGAGAAGACACAAAAATCTCATTCTACAGAATCTCTAACTAATTCTAGCACTCATAGTTCATTAGGGCTACCTCCTCCTAAGGGGGGTAAACCAAGTCTAGAAAGACCAAAGGGTAAAATCATAGATCTATGTCACCATTTAGGATACCAAAACCTATTTTGGTCAAATCTCATTTGTCTATCAAAACTCTTTTTTTGTCAAAAACTAAAAACACCCTTTTATAGACCTCAGATTCAATGTCATCATTATATAAATTTTTGGAGTATTTTGATTAGTTATAATATGTTATAATCTCAAAATATTATAAGTCAATATTTCAAAATTTCAAAAGAAGCTCCCTCAAAAAAGGAAGAAAAAATAGTAAATCATATCAAAAAAATTAAAAAATCATATTTATCTCTAGAGGAAAGAATCCTCTTCATGAATATGTAATATTATTTTTCAAGAAGGTATAGATTTGATAGGGAAGTTTTGACAGGAGGAAAAAAATTTTGGATTCTAATAAGGTCAAACTTGAGTACTTATAACAATAAAAATATACATCAAAAATAATTATTTCATTTTTTGTTCCCTAGATATACATGTCATCTATAAGATATTTTCAAATCAAAACAAAAAAAGATGATTTGCATATACTTGTTTGACAAGAACTACACCCTATATTTTTGCAGTTAAAAAAGGGACTTCAAAATAAAATAAAATGAATAAATTCTTACTCTAAAAATTTATAAAAATTATAGGAATAAAATTCATCCAATTTTACACATTTCATCATTTTACATCATCTTCATATTCTAAACACAAATACCATTTTTTTTGTCATTAATGTTGAATTGTCAAATTCTGATATCTCATTTCTTTATAAAAGGTGACACAAGTTCGTTCATTTACCCCAAAGTGTACTTATTGTAATAAGCCTAATCATGATGAATCATATTGATATGAGAAGAAGTTAGATGGTTATGCCAAATAGGTTTTAGATTTGACAGCTCTCCATCAGAAGAGTAACATTGATATCTCTTCAGCTTCTCATAGATCTTCTTCATCATCATCATTTTAGTCAGATGCTAAATATATATGAAAAATTCATGCACTATGTGCAACTACTATTCCTCATTCTTCTAGATGGTTACTAGATTCAGGTGCTTCACACCATATGGCATCTTTTGAGGATTTGTGCTCTTCTTTTGAGGCTTCTCCTTATCCACACATTTTGACAGGGAACAACACTATTATGATTGCATGCGGGAAAGGTTCTGTTGACATTGATGATGGTAAATTTCATTATGTACTTTGTGTTCCATCTTTGTCCTCTAACCTTCTCTTTATTTATCAAATTACACATAGTGGGAGAGGGAAGATAGTTGAGTTTGCACAAGATTCCATGCATATTAGAGATAGTGAGAAAGGTAATATTATTGCTATGGAGACTATTGATCATGCTTCCCACCTATATTAATTCTCACATTTTGGTCCATTATCTCTACTATCAAAGACTCACTCTCTTTTTTCATGAGAGTCTACTAAGGTGAAGCCAAGTCATGTGAACTTATGTGTTGTTCCTAATACTAGTGTTGTGACTTCTAGACCTCCTTTTCATATTGAAATTCCATCTCTTGCATAATTACTCTTTAGCATTCCCTACTATTTTGGCTACAGTCATTGAGCCACATAGTGCAGTTGTTAAGGATATAATAGAGGACACACATCTCCTCTCAGATGACAAATTCAACACACTTGTTATCCCATCTCCATTGGAGATTCCATTTTAGGATTCTCATGTTTTCTCCTTTGAGCATTAGCTAGGACTTCTAATTGCACCTTACATACATGGGTTTTATCATCCTTGTCCACTACCTTTATTTCCTTCAGATTGGAGCCACATTGGTATATTCATCAACACAGGATTTCTCCCATTTTGGGGGCACTATAGAGTCTCAAGCTTCTATCATGGAGGCTTTCATTATACCTATGGTCTTGAGAGATTCTCTTGAGATGTTTCATTTGTGCATCCTTTTCTCTCTGTTTTTGGAGTATTTTTTCCCACTGGGTTTTCTCTATTTCTCCATTTCATAGAGATTTGATTATGATTGGGTACGTCATCAAGCCTTGTTTCCACAACCCAAGTTTTCTTTCAGCATTGCATTGTAGTTTCCTTTCTCTTTCTACATTATTTTTCGCTACATTGTTGCTCATCTTAAGAGGGGGCTGTTAGAGAAAAAATGTTAATTTAATTTAATTTATTAAATTACCTTTTCTCCCTTTTTAATATTTCACTTTATGCACCTTGCATTCACATCTAATAATTAATTTTTAATTATTAAATGACTTTTACCTTTTAGGTTACCCTTTTTTGGGTTTTGATCTCCTTCTATAAGGATTGATATTTTGTAATCATCCCTCATCTTTTTCATTTCTAAGAATACAATTTTTATATTTTTCAGAGAAAACCCTTACCTCTTCTTGTCTTTTTTTTTTTCTCTATGATAGGTTTTTACATGCAGGTATTCTTCAATCTTTGTGGATTTGTATTGCTCAAATCCTTCAAAACATGGATCCCTTATCACCTAAGTCCATCCAATTCATCTTAGCTCTGACTCTAGCCTCTTTAATTTTAAGGTTGCGTAGTTTTCTCAATTCATTCCTTGTTTTATCTTGGTCTTTCAATATCTTTTCGTCATCTAGTTGTTCTTGAACCTTTACATCAAAGCTCTACAAAAATTTAGGTAACTCCAAATTATTCCTTCTAGAATCCTTATCTATTTTCCTCCCAACCATTTTAGATACAATCTTCCAAGAATGACCTTTTACCCCCACCTCTCAATATAATCATCTCCTCTATTGGTGCCATTATTAAACCAACTGATAGTAAAAGAATCCCTTATTGTTTCATCTTCTTGTAGAAAAGAATTGTAACATAGAATCTTTGGGGCTTATCATTATTTGTATTAGAGTTAGAGAGTATGAAAATATCAACTAAAATGGGATGATGATAAGACATGGAGTAAGGGGCCCTAATTGATTTCCCTCATATATAAAGAAGTCTTTGTTCAACTAAACCCTATCCAATCTTGAATAGACCCTTTTGTTTCCTTTTTGAAAATTATACTAGGTGTATCATATGCCACAACCTTGGCTTTTGGTTCCAACCATTCAAAGAACAAAGAGATTAGTTTTTTTCTAAATTATATTCCAAAAGAGTCTTTCATCCCCTTTCTATATTTTTTTTCCATGACACTTATCTTGGGAGTTATCTACCATTCTGAAGTCTTCAATAATAACCCAAGATATCTAAGGAAGATCTACAAGTTCCTTCAATAGTTTAATTATCTCATTATGATTATTTGGAGCATATATCAAAAAGATCCCAAAGATGGAGTTATTATGTTTAATGGTTACCCATACTATTCCATTCCTAGGAGAATGGCCCCAATCCAATATAGATTTTCTCCATTTTGGGCCAACTAGAATAATTGTACCTCCCTTTCCTTTAAGATATTTTGTGAAGTAGGAAGCATCATTGTTCCAAATGCATTGCAGTGCAATATCTAAAGAAAAAATTACTTCCTTAACCTCTAGGAGGGAGATTACATCAATGTTATTCATGTGTCTAAGAAATATTTTAATAATATATTTCCTTTTAGAGGATTCTAACCCTGTAATATTCCATGAGGCACATTTCAGTCCTTGTATCTCAACTCATCTCCTTCTATTTCCATGGGGACTTGGAATATTTTAAACTAATCAAGTAGTTTATTGATCCATGTCTTGTGAGGGTTGGGGTTACCTTCATTATTAGGAGGTCTATCTCTTTTCCTTTTTAGAATTGGACCTTTCTCCAAGGGAGAAAGTTCCTTTTTGGAGTATATCCCTCTACCCCTCCTGTGATGAGGATTGTCTTCAAATTTCAAGGTCATGCCCAATTCATGTTCTCCTTCTCCTCCCCTATATCTTTGACAAAGGAGGTCACAAGATCATTCTCAAAAACATGTGTCTCCTCTCTACAATTAGAAGGGAAAGAATTGTTAGCATAAATTCCTTTAGGGGAGTATCCTAATCATTGATGGAGATTGACATGTTGCATTCATGACTCTCTATTTTTCATTGATGTCAATATAGTATTATTTCTATAAAGATTGGCAGGGTAGCAGACAAAGAATGAGGTTGTATGAACTATGTATTGATGATGAGATCAATTGTAGTTGAGGATATGTTCTACATTATGTCCTAATGATGTGGATAAGTGCACATGTAGAAAGTTGAAGACATGTGAAATTTATTTGTCATTTATAGAAGATGGTGTATAGATAGAGTACCCAAGAAGTGGTATCTAGGCTTCAGATTGTATCTCCTAATAGGGATAGAATCATAATGAGAGAAGTCAGATAGTTATATTAGATAGCCATATGATGACACCAATGAGTGCCCAAGGTTTGAGGTTGCACATCTAAAAAATTGTAATTACTATGAGATAACAGTGTTTTTTAGTTATGAAAAGATGTAATAAATTATAATATCATAGTAAGGTCCTATTATATTTAATTGGAAAAGCCTCAAGGCTGAATCAAAGAATTATCTTGAGGACATGGTATAAAGGAAGGGTTTTTTCCTTATGATGAGAAGTGTAATATGTATGCAAATTGCGTAAGTGATATGTAAAGTTGATAAATATGAGTAAGAGGTCAAAGGAATCAGTGTGATACAAATTTGAAAATTTTGGTATTGATATCTAAGAAGTATTTGGTGTGGTGTTGGTATAGTAAGAGTATAGAGAAAGAGTTTGAGTTGTGGAGATTAGCTTAGTTTCTATTATTTTGAAAGGAATAATATAGAGGCAAGTTAGATAGTGAGTTCAATGGTCTTTCCCCTAAAGCTATTTGGATAGTGGGTCCATCTATTGTCTACAAGTCCTAAAAGGGTTGGAACAACTCTTAACAAGGTTGGAATCTCCCTAAAGTGATTCAAAGTCTCATAATAGGCACTAATGTGTACTGAATGTATTTCTTTGGCTCCTAACAGAGTCTACTTATATATTAGTACATAATTTTGTGTGTACCATCCCCACTAATGTTTTCCCTTTGATCAAGGGTTTCTCTAATTAACATATCTAGTTTTATTATGTATGTGTATTTTCTTATGGTTATTGATTATATTGATTACATGTTTAATGTTTAATAAAGTTGATAAAAGTTGTATTGATTTGATAACTGATTGACCCCCATCCCCCTCCCCACTCCTAACATTACTTTCTAACAATTGCTATCATAGCATTAGGCCCTTGAAGAAAAATTTGAACACCTTAAGGAGATCAATGGCGGTTCATTTCAAGAAAGAAAGTCCTAATTTTGATGGAGTTAACTATGACAACTAGAAAGAGAAGATGAAGACACATCTACTATGCATGAGTCTACAATATTAGTTGATGACAAAGAATGGAACAAAATTTGTGGATGAAAGAAAACTAGAAGAATATAGTAAAGTTGGAAGAGATCTATTTATGTGTAACATGTTTCTAGAGAAGCACTTTCATCAACTCTTCCTAAAGATGAATATAGTCAAGTAAATTCCTTAGAATTATCTCATGAAATTTGGAAAGCTTTGGAATCTAATTTTGAAGGTGATAAGTATGCTAAGAGAATAAAATTAAAATATTTTATATGGTTATTTCAAGAGGCTAAAATGATGGAAGATGAATCTGTAAGAAGTTATACTAGTAGAATATCAAAAATTGTTTCTCAAATCAAGTCATGTAATTCTAAAGATGAAGATGAGATCATATGGAAAACCTTGAAAACCTTGACATCACCATTTAAGAAAACAACATAGATGATTGAACAATTGATAGCTTGTACTAAGAAATTTACTTGACAGGCTCATCTTGGAAGATTGGAAGTAGTAGAAGTGAGCTTGACATAGGTTGGAGATTTTCCTAGACTGGAAACTATTTTTAGTACATTAAGTGTTCACCCTTCTTCGTTAGCAAGTGTAAGAATGGGAAGAGATTATGATAGTAGTAGCAAATCTAGATTTGATAAAGATAGAAGGATTAAAGGATTTTCCTTACTTGGAAGGAGTGAACAAGACAGTAAGAAAATATTTAAATGTTGGACTTGTGATGAATTTTATCAAATTAAGCTTCTAAGTCTCCTAAAAGAGTGAAAACATACCAAAAAAAATTCAATTCTAGAATTCATTAAGAATGTTTGTATGTGAATGAAGATGATGAGTCTGATGACAAGGTTTAGAGTGAAAATGATGATGAGTTAGGATTTGTATCTATAAAAAAAGAAAATCCTAAAATAGAAGTTAGAGAAGAGAAAACTCTAGTGTCATAGGTTGAGAAGAAAGTTCATTAGATCATAGATAGTGGTTTTTTACATTATATGAATAGTGAAATGAATAAATTTGTTAACTTTAATAGTCATGATGGAGGAATTGTCAGAGTTGGTAACACTACAGCTTGTCATATTAAGGGAATAGGATCTATAACTCTTGATGGGAAAACTCACATAGATGATGTTTACTTTGTTGATAGATTAAAGCATAACCTATTGAGTGTTGGATAGTTGGTTGATAAGGGATATCAGATATAATTCATATAATAGTCATGCATTCTTAAGTACAAGGATGGTAAGTTGATTGGCACTTGTACAAGATCAAGAGGTAACATTTTTCAAATAAACCCTATAGTGGTGATTTGTTTGGTTGTAAAAGATTATAATATTTGGTTGTGGCATAGCAGGTTTTTTCATATAAATTTTGGTAATATTGTGAAGGTAAGTAGTACATTTATTGTTAGAGATTTACCAAAAATTATGAACCCTACTAATCTTGTGTACAAGAAATGTGTTAAGTCTAAGCAAATGAAAAACTCTTTTCCAAGAAATAATTTTACCACAACAATGATATTGGATATTCTTCATATAGATTTGAGTGCTCCTACTAAGAAAAGAGGATTCTATGGTGAAAGGTGCTTCATGATTATTGTTGATGACTTTACTAGTTTGATATAAGTAGCATTCCTTAAATAAAAGTTTGAAGCATTTGAGAAGTTTAATTTGTTTAAAAACAGAGTTGAGAATGAGTTTGGATTGAAGATTAAAAATTTCAGATCTAATAGAGGTGGATAATTAAACTTGAAAGAGTTTAACACCTTTTTTGAAGTGAATGGCATTAAGAGGTAGCTATTAGTTCTAAAGACTCCTAAGAAGAATTGAATTATTGAGAGAAGGAATAGGTCAATGACATAAGAAAAAAGAGCCATGATGTTTGAGAATGATGTATTAAAGAAATTTTGGAGAGAAGAAATCAATACAACAATATATACAATAAATAAAGTACACATCAGAAAAGGTACAGATAAGATACCTTACTGACTATGGTTTGACATGCACCATCAGTGAAATATTGTAGAATTTTTGGAATTACATGTTATATCAAGAGAGATGATGACATTGGTAAGTTTTATACAAGAAGAGATGAAGGTATGTTCTTTGGTTATTCATTGAAAAGAAAATATTATAGATGTTTTAATCAGAGGACTAGGGCTATTTTTGAGAGCATAAATTTGAAAGTGGATCAAAATTTTTGAGTTAAAGAAAGAAAACTTGATTAAAATTTGGATGATGGAGAAGCTATCATAAGCCTATCCAAGAAAATGTTGAAACTTTCTTTGATACTAACAATAATTTTCAAAATGATGTTTAAATTATGGAATAGAGAGATGAACCAAGTGTTAGGGTTGACCACAGACAAAAATAGCAATTACATGCAAATATAACCAATATCATAAAATAATAAATCCCATAGAAGAAAACATAAGACACAAAGATTTAACATGGATCACCCAATCCCTAAACTATGTAGACCAAAAGAAAGTCCAATATTATTATTATCTAGTGATTACAATCTATAATCCCTTATGGTTCAATACTACTACAAGAAGCTACAATGTCATCATACATTATGAAATTGATAACCCTACTCCATTTTATACAAGATTTTCTCCACTTACAAAATTAGGGCTAGAATAAGTTGTCCAATAGAAAAAATAATAACTACATCTTATAAAGGGGGGAAATTAACCCATGAGTCTAATTAGGCTCACTAGTAAACCCATGATAACAGGTCACAAGTTATCTAGCAAAGATGAGAAACCTATAGTTGAGCAGAAGAATTACAAATCCATGATTGAAGATTTGCAATATCTAACTCACACAAGACCAGATATAGAAAAAGAAGTTGGTATAGTAGAAATATTTCAAGAAGAACCTAAGGAATCATACTATGCATAAGTAAAAAAGAAAATTTAGATATTTGAAGGGTAGACATGATTTTGGTTTATGGTATGATAGATCAAATGACTTCACTTTATGTGCATATACTAATACGACTTTAGAAGGAAGTATGGATGACATAAAGAGTACTAGTGATGGAGAAATTTTTTTTGGACAAAGATTGGTTTCTTGGTTGAGAAAGAAAAAATATTGTATTTCATAGAGTATAGCAAAAATAAAGTATGTAGCAATAGCAAGAAATTGTAATTAGATCATGTAGATGAAACAAATGTTGGACAATATTGGGATAGATTTTTCATAACATATTATCATACATTGTGATAACACAAGTATAGAAAGTATGTCTAATAATCATGTGTTACATTTTAACACAAAGTACATCTATCTAATAAGTATCATGCTCTAAGAGAGAAATTTTTTGAGACACAAATTAGGTTAGAGTATTAATACAAAGGAGAAGATTGTAGATATATTTATGAAGCCTTTTCCTTAGGATACATTTGAGCATTTTTGTGGTATTCTTGGGGTTAGGCCTCTACCTACCTCAGAAAAGATGATGTAGAGATTGCATCAGTCTAGTGATATAGAGCACTATTATTTATCTAGATTGGATTTTGATGCTTCTTGTAGTGGGGAGAATCCGTGGATGAGAAGAGTCATCAAGGACTCTTAGTAGCTTGTATGAAGTTGTGACTTTGGAAACTTGAGTTGGTTGAAGAATTTGAGTAGTTGTTTGACATAATCATGTTATGTCATTGATATCAATGGGGGAAAAAATGCATAAAAAATATCTCCTACGAATGGGGGAGAATGAGTGCATATGAAAACATCTTCTGATATTATGGGGGAGATGTATAATCACATTGAGTTATATTAATAGGAAGAAGTGTAAAATAATTATAACATCCATGAAAGCATAAGGAAGCATAGATGTAGAGTTATTCATATAATTTTAAGATTTTATTGATGAAGAGGATTTAAAAATATGAGAGAAGTAGTAACAACAGAGTTGGATTTGGTATTCTTGGAACTTAGATATTTTTCATCTATGTTTCCATGAATGAAAAAGGGGGAAATTGTTACCATGAATTATAGTGGTATTCATTTAGGGGAGTATCCTAATAATTTCTAGAGATTGATATGTTTAAATTAATGCAAAATTAGGTTTTGAGATGACCCAAAACCCCTTAAAAAAACAAAAGATAAGCAATAAGGGTCACTAGTTTTTACAAGGACCTAAAACATGAAGTTCACAACTAAATATCAAAAGGTCAAGCTTTACAAGGAATTGAAACCAAAAAAGGGACAAAACATATTTTAAGCCTAGGTTTTATAAGAACCTAGAACCTATATTTAATAATAGGAAAAGCTAGAAATGATACAAAAATAGAAGACCAAAACTAGCAACCTGAATAGAGACCAGACACCTACACACCAAACCAACAAATAAATTAGTACTTTAAAGACCTTGGTTGATTCTTTTCTAGCCTCCATAGTACTCTATAGGATGTCTTCCATAGTATAACCAAGAGCCTCAACAACAACTTTCTTCATACTATGTCTCAGTCATTTTCTTAGACCACCTGGTATCTTGGCAGTGGTAGCATCAAGTGACATCATCTCATCCTTGCTCTTTTTCCTTATACTGGCAACCATGCTATGTAAATTGGAAGTCGCCATCTCCATTTTTTCCCATTGTCTTTAACAATTTTCCAAAGTTCCATTTCATACTCTTTTAATTTCTCTGAGATGTTCCCATCTTGATTTTCCAGTTGGGTTCTCTTAGTTTTTTCTTGAACCAGGTCTCTCTAAATTTCTCCAATTTTTTTCTTTAGAATAGTTATTTCATTGTAGAGCTAAGAGTCAAATTGGAAGGAAGAATCTAATCCCAGATTAGCTTTATGAAGGAAAAACAACTTCACCAAAATATTTTCATCTCTAATCTCTTCATCAAACTTTTTCCTTGATTCGCTAGTGATTTCCTAGGTTTCCTTGACAGGGAGCTGATTTTCAATATTTAAACCCTTTTTTTCCATCATCTTCTTTTGATTCTCCTTATTTAGCCATTGATTTAAAGACTAGGGATTTTCCTTCATCACTCTTCTCTATTTCATAATCCATTAGACTCTTAATATCAATAATATCCATTTTAGTAGGTGTAGGTTTTTCACTTTGGTTCCCATCATTTTTCCCTAAGGGTTCTGAAATTATTGTTGACTCCATGTTCCTTTATTTTCTAATTTCTCCCTCATTCTGAGCCACTCAAATACCCCCACTTCTAGAATACCCACCCAAGTTAGATCTAAAATCCCTCATTTTCATGTTATCCTCATCATCTATACTTTTCTCAAACTCTATAGCTTCCTCATTCCTTTTCTTCTTTTTTTCCATCATAATCTCCTTCTTTGTGCCCTTACTATCACTATAACCCTCCTCATTTTTAACCTTTTTATTTTTTACTTTCTTAGCACTCATCTTTTGATGAGGCTCACTACTGACCAATTTTCTCTTCTTCTCTTCTACAGATGAAAGCTTTACTACATTATTTCAATAGTAATAAAATAAGACCTTCATGAAGTACACATCTAGTTTCCTTCTTCCTATGGGCTTGATGACTATGTATCGGAGAGAATTTCAAATTTAAAGGGAAGGAAAACCTATCTTTATACTAGAAATGGTTTTAAAACACAAAATAAAATTTATCAACCCCTTTTGATCTTCCATCCAGAATGAAATATTCATAATTGTAGGATAAGACGTCTTGTTAGATTACCTTGATTTGTTCTAGGTAATAGAAGTCCCCATTCTTCACAAGCCTTTTCTCCTCAACATCATTTTTTGGAAATTTCTTGAATGTTGCATTTGATATTTTTGTTTCCTTTTTAAATTTTAGCCCCCCCATTGGAAGACTAGTTATGTCAACAATAAACTCCTCAGTCAACTTCATTATTACCCCATGAAGAGTAACCCTTTCCTTAGTCCAATTCTTGAAGAAATAATTAGTAATATGAGGCTCGTAGTCATGTAACTTCTCAATGTACACCATCACTTTTCCCTTTTGGAGAATCTGCCACACCATAGATTTTACCTTCCATTCCTTGCAAGTAGTTGACTCTTATTTCCTTAGCTCTCCACCTATAGTGCAACCTGCTCTATCATTTTTCTAAAAAATAGTAACTTCAATTAAGAACAAGGTATGTTTTATCTAAAGAAAACTTTTCATCATTAAAATGTTTTGTTGCCTCACTTTTCATCCTCTAATTGATTAGTGAAAGTGAAAATTTGTACTTTAATGAGGTCCTAGTTGTGTCTGAGTCTAGGTCTAAACCTTCTTAAGTGTAAAGAGTCCCCATCAGATTTCTCCATTTCTCCTTCTCCACATTTCATAGCCAGGTGGTTCTCCATTTCATCAAGAGATTGTATGGGTACATTAGTGTCTGATCCGATGGAGGCTCATGTTGCTCCTACATAATCATTTACAACTTATATTTGCTTTTGGTCTATCACTTTCTCAATGGAAATAGAATTTTGTGGAAATTTGGAATTCATCTTCTCCTTGGCATGTTTTCAACCCATGAAGATAATTTCTTGCAAAAGGAACCAAATGATGTATATGGATCAAAGCAAGAAAATAGCAAGGTACACTATGGTGAATTCATGTTACCTTTATGATTATTTACCTCAAAAAAAGTTTGGGATTCATTATAGCTCTCATAATCATTCTAGGTGGAAAAATCAAAACCAAATTCTCCTCGGTAGGTTTTCAACCCATGAAGTTGGTTTTTCACAAAAGGCATTTCTAAAGGAAAAGAAACAAAAGGTGTGTCCCTAGTCAACTTTTGCACTCCCCTTAGATATTTTTGAACCTAAAGAAGACAATGGTCTAAAGGTCAGTTAAAAGGGAAACATTGATATAAAAATAAAAATTGTCTTCTCCTCGATGGATTTTTAACCTATGAAGATAATTTCCTAAATTTTAAAGAAAATCAAGCTAGTAAGAAAATTAGACCCACAATTTGTGCATAAGACATCTCAAGATGATAATAAAAAGAATCTAACCATTATAGGAAAGAGTTAATGCACTAGAATTCAACTCAGAAGATATTTTCCCACATAATACTCTACTTGTAACTTCTCATAACTTAAAGGAAAATGGGAAAGTAAGTATGGGGAGATAGAAAGTTACCGTTGGGCCAATGGAATATTGAAAAGACCTCAAGATATCTATTAAAACCATGCATTTATTGTTTCAATGGATCTATCCTCCAATTCATTCATGTGGCACAAATTCTAAAGATCAACAGATAAATTGAGACTCCCATATATATGGAAACATGAATAGTTGAACAAACTATTACTTTTTCTTGAACTATTATTCTATTTAAGGGCTTAACTTTTTCAAAAAGCTAAAATCTATAAATTAGCTATTCTCTTCATTCTCTTGATGAAAAATCATTTTTAAAAAAGATTGGAAACTAGATTTGTGGGTTTTGAAGGGTTGAATTGAATTAATTCTTCACTACAAAATTTCACAGATACCTCTCTCCATTTCTATGACATGTGGGATTTTCAAAAGAGAGCGAGGTTGGAGTCGATCCACCCCATTACTAAGAAGCTCTGAGGATGCATGTTGGTCATAGTAGCTAGTTTTCCAGTTGTAGTCCATGCCCCAAAGTTAATCCATGAATGTATAAATCATTACAACCCAGACACTAGACAAATTATACTACTAGATGACATAGTGTTGATCTCCATTGATAGGCAAACTGTGGTGAATTGCCTTCAAGTTTTGGAATGTGAGGAATTTTTAGATTTGACATTTGGAGGATCCATTTCCAAGTTCTTTGCAAAGAAGATGATTTGGATAAAGGAAATCATGCAGTCATGGTTCCAAAAACCATAGAGCAGCAAGAGTAAGGTTCCTAAGACTCTATTTGGGACTAATCTCAAACCTATGATTGTTAATATCTTGGTTCTTTTGCATAAATTGAAAGGTGAGGTAGAAGCTTTAAATGTTGTTGAGCAATATTTTTATTTGGTGTAAGTCATCTGCTCTGACACCTAATATATTGATTGGGATCATGAGGTAAGCAAGATTATGTCCAGTGCTCTTCATGTTACAAAATTCTAAAACACATTCTATATGTCCTCTTTCCTCATTTACATGTTAGCTTCTCTACAATTATCACCAGGCCTCCCAAGGGTTGAAATTTTTATTGATGATGTGAAATCTTATGAGTTCAACCCATGCTTATAATTAGAAAATAGTTATGCAGAGTATGTAAGAGTTAATGATGCTTTTACCATGAGAATTTGTAGGGAGCTACATGGATGTCTTAAGAGGAGACTTAGTCTTGAATACATGGTAGCCATTAGCTAGTCTGGGAGTTACTTCATTCAATTATCATCCTTTTTGTATTTGTGCATTGCAACTATTGATGGTTTTCCCTTGAAGTTGCCAAGGTATCCTAGTAATATGATTGTGCTAAACGAGATCATGTAGCAAGCAATTCAAGTGAATGTGTTATCTATGAGTCGAAAGAAGAAAGGGTATGAATACCCTATTAAGGTGGGAGCTTTTGGTAGTGAAACCCATTCTGATGCAAAGAACATGCTTAAAGTGTTTGAAATGAAGTATAATTTGGAGATGTATGAAGTCTTGAGGCCCATGTTTGATTTGAATGGGCATGAGAGGAAGGTGTTGCAGATTGGGAGTGTGATCAAACACATCACCACCATTGAAGACTACTAGGCCAATTGCAAGGACAAGTTTGAGAGCCATGATCTTGCTTTCATCAAGCTAATAGTTGATCAAGTAAAAATGTATAAAGTTAATATTGATGTAGAGGGAGTAGAGGATGATGGATAGAACATGTATAGTAAGACCTATTTGATCAAGCTAAGAGGCACTCTGATAATCTTCAAACCATATGAAGATGCAAGAGAGGAGCTAGATATAATGATGGCCCAAATTATCAAAAGGACTAGGAAATGGGTCAAATGGACCACAACCAAAAGGAGTCAAAGAAAAAGTACAACCACTCAAGCTTCTCCAATAGTTGCAGTGACTTCCTCTTCCCAAGGTGGTATATTGGGTGCAACCTTGGCCATTTCCTAAAGGCCAACACAACCATCAAGAAAAGGTGATAAACCTCCTAACAAAAATGTACTTTTGGCTAAGACTTGCCAAGATGGCTCCCTCCCAGTGATTGGAACTCCATCAAAAGTTGAGAAGAAGAGGGAAAAGGAACCAAAAGATGGTCTAGTGACTCTTTCCCTCTTGCCTCATAGTATCCTATTTCTATTTTTAAGTGTCACACTTCTCCTGCCAAGTAGTCCTCAAGTACAGGTAGTGGATTTAGGAGATGGAGGAAGCAGTGATAGTGATTCTACTAAATCTAATGAGGTAGAAAAGAACACTTTAGAGTTAGATAAGGGCCAAGATTTTTCAAAGCTCATTTCACAAGCCCTAAAGAATCCTTTCTCTTTGACTGTGAGAATAATCACCTTGGTCAAAAGAAAGATGTTTATCATAGATTCCCTTGGGATTTCCTCCGAGGTGATAGGCATAGATTCATGGTTGGAGGACACTCTAGAGAAAAAGAGAAAGAGGAAAGATGAAGGATCCCCCAACAAGGATACCTTATCTCTTACTCTCCACTCTGGATCAGCACTAAGCAAGGTCAAGAAATAGAAGACCTTGTCCATCCTCGGATAAGATCTTGAAACAAGGCATTTGACCATGGAGATTGCAAAGCCTACCAAAGAAGGAATAATCAAAGATGTGTCTATAGATGACTTTTCCTTACACTCCATAAATCTTGGGGAGGCCAGACATGACACTAAGGCTAGCTTGTGGAAGTCAACAAATGAGGTGATTGAAGGATAGTTGGAAAGTCATAAATTTTCAAAGGTAAGGATGAAGGTTGAAATCCAAGAACTAAATGGCTTCATTAGGAAATTTGTCACCTCATTGGCAAGCATCTCCAAAATGCCTATCACTAGTGACCCTACTATTGTAGATATCCAAGCACTCATCTCCCAACTCCCACAAGACAAGCACGTTGGGAAAATTGGTAGAGAGTGGAGTGGGAAACTCAAGTTGTAGGGGTTTGCTATTATAGAGAAAATTGGCAATGCCATACTAAGGCTTGAAACTGAGAATGACAACATTTCAGCTAATATAGCTACACTGGCAATAGAAAAGGTTAAAAGTGAAGATTATGTCTCCTTGTTGAAGATGATCACTCATATGAAGACTAAGGAGGTTTTCAAAGCAAAGATCTTGCCTAAAGGAGATGAGCCTTTATTTTAATGGCTTCAGATCATGCAGTTCAAATCTGAGATGATCATGGTGGAAAAACAAGGGCTTAAGGAAATAGAGGCTAAAGTGAAGAAGGACCAAGATAGAGACTATGAACTCTTAAGAGGCCTATATAAAAATTCATAGACCAGTGGAAAAGGAAAGGGAATAAATAGAGTAGTTTTCATGTAATCAAACTTCTCCAATTACATAGATAGTCTGATGGAGATATCTTTCAGTCATCAGAATAGAGTTTCTAAGCTCTAGAAACTTGATGGATGTGTGCATGTGGCCATGGAGGAAATACAAGACCAACTAATTATTGTCAAAGATTTGGCAAAGAGCATTCTAAATGGCTCTTAAGAAATACCAATGTACATGTTCATAGGCATGAAGAATTGATTCCAATCATTGTCATTGCTAAGGCCTATAGGAAAAAAGAAGAAAAGAGAAAGAAGGAGAAGTAATTCATATTCTGCCTCTTTTGTATTTTGATGTAATGATTATAATGGACAAACTAGCTTCTTTCCATTTGTCATTTTTGAAGAGATGAACCGATTAAACTTCCTTTGTAATGGTCATCTCAGAATCCTATATGTATTAAAATGAAAGATTAATAAAGGGTTGGCTAATTTTTGGTGTGAAATACTTGATATTACAAAGACAATCAAATGGTATTTTGTGTCAATTATTTTCTGTTCCATTTTAATTGTATGTTTTTTCTTTCATGTGAATTAAAAATAAGGAACAAATAGAGCTTCATTCCCCTATTTTAAGGTAGTGAAATGAATATGATAGTATTGCCATCATAGGTTCAAGAGAAATCCCTTTGTGCTTTCTTTCATTATAGTCCTTCTTTCTCTATAGATAGTTTCATGTTGAATAAGTTTAGTATTAGTTAGTATGCATGATCAAATCATTAAGCCTTGTGGGTTCATAAGATGTGTGAATTCATAAACTTAATTAATCCTTAAATACCATTTCTCACTTGAGTTAGTTTTTTTTTAGGTCCAACTTGGTTTACCTCTCTTGTTCTTGGGTTAAGAACCTACCTCATTTTAGATTTAGAAACAAAGATAATTCATTGCAAATCATACTATAATAGGGAGTTGTACCTTAAAATTTAGAGGAAGGTTAGTCTTCTCAAACGTAGCATTCCAACTATTGTAACCAAATATTGTTCATAAATATGGGCATTTAAAAAGTTAATTCAAAACAAAAATCTATTTACCAATAGATTTTTGGTGACTCTACTGGGGACTTGGACAGTCGCTTGACTAATAAACCTATAACATGAGATAAAATGGTACTACCTCATGAGAACATAGTCCCAGTACTCCAACCTGATCTTGGTTTCCAAGACAACCAAGAAGATATAATTTCATCCCTTAACACATTTGTTTGGAGAAATTAGAGGAATGCATAGCTCTACAAAAATGCTAGCCTAGTATTGGAAGAAGAAGATTCTAGGGTTGAAGCATTAGATAGAGCTACTTAAAGGAGATAAATTTGAAGAGCATAAAGATAGTTAGAATGTGAAGCCCAGAGATGAAATTAATCTAGCACCTTGGAACAAGAAAGGTTCCTCAGAAGTACCAAAGAACAAGGTGGGCAAGACCCTATTTTTGAAAATCTTAAAGAACTCAATTTTCCCATCTTAGACACTCCTAGGTGAAAAGGCAAAAAGAAAAGTTAGAGTAGACCACCTTCACCTAGTAGAAATCAAAGTTCTTCACATACTACTTTCTAGGTATTGGCCTTACATGGAATAATTGCTCCTCCAATTATCAAAT
The DNA here is from genome assembly GCA_028749045.1 of Cupressus sempervirens. Classification (NCBI taxonomy): domain Eukaryota; kingdom Viridiplantae; phylum Streptophyta; class Pinopsida; order Cupressales; family Cupressaceae; genus Cupressus; species Cupressus sempervirens. Next base: position 507,941,238 of record CM053789.1, on the reverse strand, counting down.
TTCCACCATACCTTGCTAGAACAATCATGGTGGCTCCCTAGGTCATAGTGACAAGTCTGCTAGCACTAACAGCTTATCACCCACTCCCATCTTGTTTGAGGAAGAATTTTCCCAAATTTTGAGATGATGGGAAAGTGACTATTGATGAACATATTAAGGCATTTTTTGTAGCTACTCACATCTTGGGAGTATCTCATGAAGATGTAGTTGTAAGGTTTTTTATAGAAACTCTGACAGAAAATGCAACAGATTGGTTTTATCATTTAGATGATGGATCAGTTACAAACTTGAACACCATGAGAATGACTTTGAAAAAAGATTCAAAATAGTGGAAAATGAGCATGTCCTATTAATGAAATTGACATCTATTAAAAAGAAACCTACCTTTAGTATGAGGTATTTCATTTCAACTTCTAATAAGATTACTAGTAGGATTCCCACTACTGACAGACCTACTACTGGCAATCTCAAAAAATTCTTTATTAGTGCAATGCCACCAGATATTAATTATGATTTGAGAAGGGCCCATCCCATAGATTTAGTGGATACACAAAAGAAGGCGATAAAATTTGAAGATGACTTGATCTCCATTGGAAAATGGAAATGAGAACTTCAAACCAAGGGAAGTTCTAGCAATACTACTTCATTTGATGAAATGATTCAAAAGTTATCAAATGATTTGGTACCAGTAAAGAGGCAATTACCTAGATTTAATTACTCTTACCAATGGAATTATCAAAATCCTCCAAGAAGGATGATGTAAAATTCCCACATTTTATAGGTTTACAACCAAGGTTGACAATTGAGGTAGCACCTAAGAAAAGAAATATGTGTGTGTTTCATTTGACAACAGATTATGATAGTGAAAGTTGTCTAGGAATAACTTGTATGATGCAATTGTTATCCACTAATGATTTGAATACTAAAACTCCTTGCTCTAAGTTAGATTTATACTCAAATGGTAACTCTAGAAATTTATTTTTGGAGTATGAATCAGACTCTGAGACAAAGGGTGAATGTTATGTAACTATCAATGTAACTTCATACATAGTGTTAACTCAGAGTCAAAAGCTCAAAAATTAATCCTCCAATTATGTTCCAAGAAGTGATCCCACCTCTTCATCAAATAACCCTCAAATTGATAAAAGAGCATCAACATCTCAAATAGGTAAGGACAAGAGCCCTTTTGATTTCATCCAATTTTGTAAAGAGTCAACGATCCAAATATCTGCCATAGACTATCTAAAATCTCATCCCTCTAAGTTAAAGAGATTACAAGATCATTGTAAAGGATGTGTTGTGGATTTAAACCATAATGTTACCACTAAGGAAGAAGATGAACCTTTGACATCTAACTTGTTTAATCAAGAAGATTCCACTGTCTTTGTGACTTTTCTCGAGAAAAAACCTAACCCATTCTACATCTCACTATACATCAATGGATGCAAGTTAAGTAATTGCATAATAGATTTAGGCACATCAAATAATGTGATGCCTTTTCCTATAGCTAAAGCCCTAGGCATCAAACTCACTAAAGTTCATGGAAGGTGTTATTTAATGGATGCTAAACAAGTCCCATTGCTTGGAAAAATCAAAGATGCTTAGGTGGCTCTAGCCTCTCATCTAGAAAAGAAACTATTATTGACAATCCTAGTTGTAGATATTCTGACAAGCTATGGCCTTCTCTTAAGCAAGGTTTTTTGTAGAGATTTAGGGGGAGAAATAAAACTAAAATGGTCTCAATCAGTCATACCTATAGGAAGCAATTTTAGGTAAAGTTGGAACCTGAAGAAAAATCAAAATTTACTATCTTAAAGTCAAATGATCTTAAAGCCCAAATTCTCTATCAAGAACTAGATTTTGGCAAATACATGTTGTTTACTAAATATACTCTAAATGATCAAGAAATCGAAGACCCAAAAATGAAAGTCCTTAGTGAAGAAGAAGAGCCCTCATCTATATGGATATTGGAGTTTGATGTAAGTTGTCCTTCATCAGGATCTAGTGTATGCATAGTGTTAATAACTCTTGAAGGAGAACCCAAACCCATGGATTTCAAATTAGAATTTGGAAATATGAATAACATAGTAGACTATGAAGCCCTACTACTTGGAATAATAGTTGGAAAGGAAAAAGGAATAAAGATCCTGAGAGGTCAAGGTGATGTAGAACTCATCATGAGAAAAATTAAGGGGTAGTACTCTATGAAGAATCATAAGTTAAAAAATCATAGAAATAAAGTTTGGGATGAAATAGAGGGCCTTGACACATTCACTATTGAATCAGTGCTAAGAGAAATGAATACTAAAGTAGATCCACTAGTTGTTTCTACTTCCTTATTACTTCCCCATGCAGAATTAAAACATAAGAAGTATCAAGTGGAAATTGCATATCGAGTCTCCATGCTTGACAACACAAAATTCTAGCAAGTTTTCAAAGATGACAAGAATTTGTAATTGTTCTTAGAAAATGAAAAAACTTTATTGCAATCCAATGACATCCATCAAGAAGACCTTGACCATAAGTAAAAAGAAGATCAAACTAATGAAATCTAATTGTGAGGTAATATCATTCCCCCATACTTTGTAACCTTAGAAAAACTATTCAATATGCATCATGTATACATAAAGAAAAAGAGGATGGAAAAAGGTCCTACTACTGGCAAATACGAAGGAGTGAATATTGGAGATATTCAAAGTCCTAAGATGATCAATATTGGAAAGTGTTGTTCACCTAAGGAGAAAGAAGCTGCCAAACAAATTTTCATATTAAGACATTTCTTCCTAGAGTTATGAAGATTTGAAAAGCTACATGGGTGGGAAAATAAAACATTAGATTCCATTAAAACTTGATGTAGTTCCTTTCTAATAGAAGTAGAGAATTTATAATCCAAAAGTGGCAGATGCTATATTCTAGGAAGTAAACAAGATGCTAAATATGAGGATCATTTATCCCATCCATCACTCCACCTAGGTAGCTAATATAGTACTGGTTAGGAAGAAGAATAGACAAATAAGAATCTATGTAGATTTTAGGAATTTGAACCAAATATCTTTGAAAGACAAGTCTTTTCTTCCTAACATGGATTACCTACTACAAATAGTGGCAAGAGCTGAAATGATATCCATGCTTGATAGGTTCTTAGGATACAATCAAGTAGAAGTGGAAGAGAAAGATCAACACAAAATGACTTTCACCACTCCTTGGGGTATGTTCGCATATCATAGGATACCCTTTGGGCTCATCAATCTTGGTGCCACATTTTATGGTGTATGAGTAAAAAAAATTCTTATCTAAAGGACCAAATTATTGTTAAATACTTTGATGATCTCACTGTGTTTTCAAAGAAAAAAAAACACATAGAAGATTTGAAAAAGATGTTGCAAAGGTGTTGGTAACATAGAATCTCACTTCATCCTAAAAATTTTGTTTTCTCTATAATAGAGGGAAAGCTCCTTGGTCATATAGTTTCTTAAGAAGCAATCAGAATTGACCCTAAGCAAGTTGAAGCCATTGAAAGATTAAGCCTACTAGTAAACAAAATAGGAGTTAAGTCATTCTTCATAAAAGTGAATTTCCTCAGGAGGTTTGTGCTAGACTTTGCATAAACTAATAAGTGCATTGTGGATGTGATGAAAGTAAATTCAAGTTTTAAATGGAATGAAGGTAGTAAACAAACCTTCTAGAATGTAAAGATTGTTATTGCTAACACTCCATTACTATGTCATCTAGACTATAAATTGGATTTCATTATTGACTATTATGCCTCTATGCACACCTTATTATCTATCCTTATGTAAGATAACAAAGAAGGGATAAAAGCCCCTATTTCCTTCATGAACATACCTCTAAAAATTCATTAGTTGAAATACTCCCAAATTGAAAAACATGTCTTTGGGATGGTTAAAGCACTAAATAATTTTAGGTTTTATATCTTGCACTCACATTTTGTGGTTTATGTCCCTGATGTAGCAACAAAAAGTGTGTTAACTTAGAAATATGTAGGGTGCAATGCCAGAGGAACATGCATAGAAAAAATGCAAGAGTATGACATTGAAATCAAGCCTACTAAGCTAGTGAGGGGTAATGCCTTATGTAAGGCAATTTTAGAAAATAGGATCGCTGAAGAACCAAAGGAGTTGGGAGAGAAGTAGTTAGTTTTGGTAGTAGGACTATAGGACTCTTGGTTAAGGAATATTACTTATCTACTAACGTATGGAGAATTCCTTGAAGGCATGATGGTAAAACAAAGAAGAGATCTCAAATTGAAAGCTAAAAAGTATGTAAGTTGGAATAACAAGTTATTTAAGAGAGTTATATATGGTACTTTCCTAAGATACGAAGATAAACAAAAACAAGAAAATTTGTTGAGAATATTTCATGATGAAGCATGTGGTACACATTTCTCATCTTTGGTTATGGCTTTCAAAATATTAAGGTAGTGTTACTATTGGCCCAAAATTTTTAAGGATGCCTACTCCTAGGTGTCAAATGCAAAAAATTTAAGATGTTCATCGGGACACCCTAGCTAGTTGCTCTACCTCTCAGACCTATCATCATTGAAGGTCATTTCCAATAATGGGGCCTTGATTTCATTGGTCCTATCAATCCACTATCTACCAGTAGTCACCAGTATGTTATAACTATGACCAATTACTTCACCAAGTGGGTAGAGGCCAAAGTAACCAAGAAAACTACTTCCAAAGTAGTCTATGAATTCATCAAGGAAAATGTGTTGGTTAGATTTGGTGTCCCCATCAAAATAGCAATGGATAATGTAGCATACTTCTCTTTAGTTGAGATTACAAAGTCTTGTTTTGAGTATCGCATCACAGTTAGTCATTCATCTGACTATTTCCCACAAGTAAATTGTTAAGAGGAATCTAGTAACAAGAATTTAATGAATATTGTTAAGAAATTGGTGTCGTATAACAAGAAAAATTAGCACAAGAAGATCCATGAGGCACTCTGGGCAAATAATGTGACCCCTAAGAGGGAAATTGGCATCTCTCCTTTTGAATTGGTCTATGGGACTAAAGCTAACCTTCCATTACTCCTAGAATTGGCTATGAGCAAATTGAGAATAGTAATTGAAGATTATGCCTATAGAGATGGAGTAGAGAAGAGGATTTTGCACTTGTGAAAACTTGAAGAAGAAAGAGAAGAAATTGTGGATCACATCACATGATACTACATGCACATGAAGAGTCTATTCAATACAAGGGTGAGATTATGGAAGTTCATGGTAGGCAATAGTGTACTACTATGGGATAAGCAAAGAGCACCAAATGTTATACATAAGAAATTTGATACATTGTTGAAAGGTCCATTCATTGTTCATCATGCATTGAAGAACAACTCATTTAAATTGGCATATCTGAATGGAGAAGTCTTACCCCTGACCTAGATTGGTCAGGACTTGAAGCTCTTTCAAATTTCAAATTGAAAATAGATAACCCCTATATTGTACTATACTTAAATTTAGTTCCCTTTCTTGTTTTCCTAGTTAGGTTTCCCTTGTTTTCCCCTCTTTCCCTTGTTTTCCCTTGCTTTACTTTTGTTATGTAGACACCTTTTACTTTTGTGAAACCAGAGATTTTGGATTCCTCACTTGGACATGGATTGTCCAAGTCCTTAGATAGAGCTAGCTATTTCCCCACTTTTCATCCTGTAATCAATTAGTAAAAGTGAAAATTTTTTCTTCTTAGGTATAAAGAGTCTCCATCAAATTTCTCCATTCCTCCTTCTTTGCATTTCATAGCCAAGTGGTTCTCCATTTTAACAAGGGATTGTATGGGTAGGTTAGTTCCTAATTTGATGGAGGCTCATGTTTCTCATACATGATCATTTACAAGTTATATTTTCTTTTGGTCTATCACTTACTCAAAAGAAACAGAAGTTTGCAAAAATTTGGAATTCATCTTCGCCTCGATGGGCTTTCAATCCATGAAGATGATTTCCCACAAAGGGCACCAAATTATCACTATCAACCACAAGTCAAGGGTTTCTTTAGAGGAAGAAAATCTATAAGGGCTCATGACTAAGAAAGAACCATTTTTTGTAGCTTCTTTGTCAGATAAACCCAATCCCTTCTACATTTCCCTCTATATAGTTGGATGCAAGTTAAGCAATTGTATCATTGATTAAGGTGCATCTTATAGTGTCATGCCTTCAAATGTAGCCCATGCCCTAGGTATCTCATTAAAAAAACTATTAGGAAAGGTGTATTCTATGGAGGAAAAACAAGTTTTTCTAGTTGGCTAGTTAAAATATGCTCAAGTAGCACTTATAGCACATCTTGAGAAAAAGTTAAAATTGAATATCTTGGTCGTTGATATTCTAGCTAGTTATGGGATGCTTTTGAGTAAAAGTTTTTGCAAAGATCTTGGTGATGAAATCAAGATGGACATGTCTCATGCCCTTATCCCAATTGGAGATAAAAAGGTTAAACTCAATCCTGAACCTAAAGCTAAATATACAATTTCAAAATCAGATGATCCAAGAGATAAAATAGTGTATGTTGATACCAAACATGGGACATATCTAATGACATCTACTGAAGAATATGTAATTGAGCTTCTTGTGCCTAATATAACCAATGTATTGTAGTCAATGCAGTTTGATGGAAGTTCTTATTCTTCTAGTTTAGGTGTTGGGATAGTGTTGATATCATCGGAAAGAGAGAAGTTCATGAAGTCTTATAAGCTAGTTTTTGAAACCACTAATAATACTACAAAATATGAAGCTCTTCTACTTGGCCTCAAGTAAGCAAGAGAAAAAGGGATCAAACAACTTAAAGTATCGGGAGATGTAGAATTAGTTGTTAACTAGGTGCAGAGGCAATATCAAACAAAGAATGTTAGACTAAAGGCATATAGAAATAGAGTGTGGGATGAGATTGAGCATTTCAATGCTTTTTCTTTATCTTTTATTCCTCATGAATAGAATTCCAAATTAGATTGTCTTGTAGTCTCTACCTCTCTCCTTATTCCTCATCATGATTTCAACAGAGATATCTACATAGTAGAGATGATTTATAGACCCAGTGTGCCAAATAATCATCAATACTAGCAAGTTTTTGATGATGATGGGAAAATTATTGCATTTTTTGAGGACGTCCTCTATTTTTAGATTTGAATTTTGAGGGATCACATAGTCATAATGTAACACCAAGAGATGACCCTAAGATTATTCAACTACAAGGTAACATTATTCCAAGATGGTTAGTCACCCTAGAGAGTCTTTTTGATAAAGAAGATAAAAGAAAAGATAAAGTTGAAGATACTAAATCTTCTAATTCTTTAGGTTATGAGAAGGTAAACATTGGTTCTAAATAAATTCCCAAGATGGTCCTAATAGGGAGAGATTTTTCGTCAAAAGAGAAAGAAAAATTCATGAATTTGTTGAAAGCTTACCAAGATGTTTTTGCTTGGGGTTATGAAGATTTGAAGGAATTCATGAATGGAAAATTTAAACATTCGATTCCTTTGAAACCTGGTTCAACTCCCTTCCAACAAAAATAGAGGCAATTCATTCCCAATGTAGCTGACACTATATTCAATGAAGTTGATAAAATGCTTAAATAAAGGATTATGTATCATATACACCATTTAACATGGGTAGCCAATATTGTCCTAGTTAGGAAGAAGAATGGTGAGATAAGAATATGTGTTGACTTTTGGAATTTGAATAAAGCATCACTTAAGGATAATTATGGGCTCCCTATCATGGATTTCATTTTGTATTTGGTATTTGGTTCTGAGCTCATGTCAATTCTAGATGGTTTCTCTAGTTATAATCAAATCAGCGTTGCATTGGAAGATCAACATAAAATATCTTTTACCACTCCATGGGGTACATTTTCCAACAATCATATGCCTTTTGGTTTGATAAATGTTGGAGCCACCTTTCAATACACAATGGATCATTCTTTTTCAAATCTCAAGAATAAGATCATTGTCATGTACCTTGATGATCTTATATTGCTTTCAAAGCATAGAAGAGATCATGTGCATCATTTAGAATCTATCTTGCATTGATGTCGAACCCATGGCATCTCACTAAATTGTAAGAACCCTATATTTGGAGTGATAGAAGGAAAATTACTTATACATATCATCTCCAAAGAAGGTATTCAGATAGACCCGAAAGTGTGAAAGCTATCTAGCAGTTATCACTTCCTTTGAGTAAGCCAGGGGTCAGGTCTTTCTTTGGGTAGATAAACTTCATAAGGAGGTTTGTACCAAACTTCTCTGAGATTAAAAAGTCAATTATGGATATGATGAAAGGGAATAAATTTTTTAAAAGGACAAAGGAAGGTAAGGCTTCTTTTGAACAAATCAAGACTGTGATTGTTAATGCCCCTACCCTTTCTTATCCAAATTTTTCTAAAAAAATTCATTTTTATTGCTATGCATATGAGAAAAATTTATATTCTATACTTACCAAACCTGACAAAGACAATGTTGAGGCCCCAATAGCATTCATGAGTATCCCTCTTGAGAAACATGAATTGAAATATTCTTTAATTGATAAGAATGCATATGCTCTAGTCAAAGCAATGAAACAATTCAGGTTTTACATCCTGAACTCTCACTCCAAGGTGTTTGTTCCTGATTCGACAGTAAAGACTATTCTAACATAATAGTAGATTGGTGTGAACAAAACGGCCTCTTGGATAGCTAAAGTACAAGAATATGATCTTGATATCAAACCTACAAAGCTTGTCAAAGGAAAAGGTTTTTGTAAAGCTATCATGGAAGGATCTTCCTCAAATGAACAAGAGACAAAAAAAGAAATTCCATTAGTCTTATTCATTAGTAATATTGATGATTGGTTTTGTAATAGTGCCTATTTTCTGACTTATGGAGAATTCCCAGCTCATCTATCACCCAAAGAGAAGAGGACCTTAAAATTGAAATATGTGAAGTATGTTATCTGGGGTGACACTTTGTACAAGAAGGGAATAGATGGTACCTTCTTGAGATGTTTATATTCTAAAAAAAGAAAGGAGTTGCTTCAATTGCTTCATAATGAAGCATGTGAAGGTCATTACTAAACATTGGTAACAGCTTATAAAATTTTGAGAATCTATTTTTACTAGCTTGAGATGTTCAAAGGTGCAAAAGAATGGGTCAAAAAGTGAGACTCTTGTCAATATTTCAAAGGAAGAGTCCAATTAGCAGCACTACCCTTAAAGCCAGTAGTGATCAAAGAACCCTTTCAACAATGGGGCTTGGACTTCATCAGTCCTATCCATCCTTCATCCACTGCCAGCCATACTAACATTTTAAGGGCAACTAATTATTTTACCAAGTAGGTAGAGGCCATCCTAGTCAAACAAACAACTTCAGAAGTGGTGTACAATTTCATCAAGAAAAATATTTTGGTTAGGTTTGGTCTTCCTAACAAGATTATTACTGATAATGCTACAAAAATCTCCTCCTAGGAGATATCAGCCTTTTGCTATCAATATGGGATCATTCTTTCTCATTCCTCAGATTATTTTGCACAAGGAAATGGTCAAGCAAAATTGAGCAATAAAAATATTATGTCCATTGTGCAGAAATTGATAGATGTTAATCAGAGGCCTTGGCACAAGCACTTATATGATGCACTATGGGAAAATCATACTACTAAGAAGAGAGCAATAGGATTATCTCCCTTTGAGATCCAATATGGCACTGAACCAATTCTCCCTCTTCCTCTGGAATTATCTGCTCTGAAGTTACAAAATACTATTGAAAACTATGAATTCAAAGATGCTCTTGAAAAGAGAATATTATATTTGACCAAACTAGAAGAGGAAAGAGAAATGGTTGTAGACAAGATATGGGAACATCAGTCTCTAGTTAAAAAGTTTTTTGATAAGAAAGCTAAACAAAGGGTCTTCCAGGAAGGTGATCTTGTCTTACTTTGGGATAAGTGTAGAGAGCCAAAGGGTTTACATGGAAAATTTGACTCCTTATGAAGAGGCCCTTTCTAGATTAAAGTGGTATGTGGAAAGAATTCCTTTATTTTTTCATACCTTCATGATACCTAGTTTCCCTTACCTTACAATGCGAAACACTTCAAGCATTATCATCAGTAAAAGGTATAGTATACCTTTTTGTAAATAAGTTATCCCATTTTTGGTGTGCTCCTGTCAGTTTGTGTTGCTTTTACTTTTTCTTGTTGTTGTCTCATTTTTGGTGTTTTTTCCCTCTTTTGGAAAGTGGTCCCTCAGTTGACTATACTCTACAACCCAATGGATAAAGCACTTTTCTAGTTATTCTAGATTTGAGTTTCATCATTGTCAATCTTGTCCCCAGTAAGAGACAACTATTGCCCAGTTATCAAAATTGTCTCAACTTCTGAGCTATGGTTATTTTTGAAATTTTCCTCATTTCAAGCATTAAATTGGTCACTTACTCTAATATTTTTTAAGAAACTATGCCTTTCAATATCTCAGGCCCATTCCCAACTCTGCCCAATAATTTGAATTTTCAAAATCTAGCTTCTGAGTCCAAAGTTAACACAAGTTAGTGGAGAGACCAAAAAAATTGTATTTTCAATTTTATCATTAACCATTAACCTCTCAAAAGGTTAAGGTTCATGGGTCAAAACATGTATTTTGAAACAAATCATTAACCATTAACCTCTTTAAAAGAGGTTAATATTCAAGTCCAAAATACACATTTTTGAGGCAGTTATTAATCTCTTGATGTTCTTGATGAATGATTGGGTATATGGGTGGTCCATGATCAGCCATAATGAAAACTCATAAATTTATAGGATACTCAATCTAGAGATGCAACCAGAAATAATAAATTGATTGACTAATAAACTATCATTTTGGAGTATAGCTATACATGGGAATAGCACTCTCATATTTTATTTGTAGAAACATGGAGTTTTCAAATCTAGTAAAGAAGTAGATGTTATAGATTGATAGAGGATTTTTTGTGCCTAAAGGAAACTTACCAACAATCACCAAGTCTCCACATGAATCAAATTCACCATTTGCATGAACATGGGAATCAAAGAATGGTACCAAAATTTTCCAAGGCAATAATTTGAAAAATCTATAAGAATTCCTTCATATAGTCAAAATTGTGCAACACATGCTTGGTGTATGTATGCAATCAGTTTAATAATGTATTGTAGTCTGGTTGTGATAATGAAAGTTCAAAGTGTCATGGAGACAAGTGGTCCCATTGGAGCTGTATTATGGACTAGATTTTTCACTTGGAGCTTTCTTAGGTTTTGAAGAGAAGGAAGTCAATTTAAATGTGGGCATAAACATAATAAAGAAGCCCAATAATATGCAAGATAACTCAAGTTTTATGGAGTGCAAAGGAGTGGCATAAAGGAAGAGAATCAAATTTTTAAGCAAGGCACTACATGTAAACTGTTTGGAAGGCCCATAACTCCCAATAAAAATTAGAGATATTGCAAGTTGTGCACCATCAAAGTTTAAGTTTTGAGTCATCCAAACACCTGCACCCTGAGTTTGGATAGATGTGGAGTGAAGAAAAAAACACGTGAATATTTTGGATAAATACTTTTACTCTTACCTGCAATCTTCCTACATTTTCCAGTTGACAATACTTAATGTGAATGCATCAGAAATATTCTCCTCAACTCCATGCACATAAAGGGATTCATTTTCTAATCCGTGACATGTAATGGAGAGTGTAGGCAATACATGGGACTGAACTTGACTTGTTTGATGAAATTCACTATTGGAATGTGAACCAAGTCCCATACAACTAGTGGATGTGACTAAATGATCTTCATCAATAACCATATGAATGCCTAATATGAGCTCCAAAACATGGTGATTCTCAGTCAAATGCAAGTGGCAAGCTGCATATATGCAAAATGTGGAACTATAGAGAATATCAGCAAATTGTTTGATCAAATGATAGTTAAGGACTAATTAAGATATTATACAACAATTTTGACACATCTATTTGAAAGAATGTCTAGTTTATCACTTTGAAGCTGGAAATAAAGAGGCAATGTAGGGTTGAAGACATTTGTTATAATTGAGAAAAAGATCAATAACTAAACCATGAAATACAAAAATCAAAGCCTAGATTATACTCCCATTTTAAAAAGTACACTTCTAGACATTGGTGATACCATTTTAGGAAGTGTTTTCCTTAAATATTTGTGGTCATCTCTTGAGAGTGAGGAGAGGACCCCTTTGGTCAGAAAGATATTGGAAAGTTGCCTAGCTCAAGCAGGAAGGCATCCCATTTTGGCATAGTACCCTGATCTAGTATTGAAATGCATGAAAGCCTATCATCCAAATACCAAGGAAGTCATTTCATCAAATAATAAAGTGATCATCCATCTGGATCCTATTTATATTGCCATTACCTTCTGACTACCTACCAAAGTGGAATATGCCAAGATCAATCTAAGAACTACTAAGGAGTACTATATGGTGAATCAAACTCAGTGTTTAAACAATATTGCTAGGTCATGGCTCTTGCAACCAAGGACAACTAGCCAAATCCATCCCTAGATAATTGTTAAAGGAAGATGTAGCAAACATGGTAACTCTATTAAGTAGGATAATAGGACTTCGAGATTCACATGAGTTCAAAGGTTGGATGTTCATGTTTATTAACATGGTCTGCGAAGGGAAGAAACACATTGCTTGGGTAGAAATTATCAATGATTCATTGCATAGGCAACTCATGGAACTCTACAAAAATGATTTCTTCTACATGACTTCATACCTTTTCTATGCTATTGCAAGTACAAAAATTTGGCCAGGGCTTAATCACGAAGGTATATATGATGATATGATTATTATTTACAATCATATTCCTTAGATGTAGTATGACAATAGCCTACACCAGTTTAGAAGAGTGAATGATGCATTCACAATGTTGAATGTAAGAGAAATTCAGGGAAACATGGGACTCAAAATTTCACTAGAAGTAGCAATGAAAGTACAAAAATATGGAAATGTTTTCATATAGTTCTTGAAGTTCACATATATTAGGTTAGTTGTCTATGATAGGTGTCCCCTAATGCTACCTAGATTCATTGATGATAAATTGCTCTTGATTGAAATATGCAAGCAGATTAGTCAAATCAACAAACTTTGCAAGAACAGGAGGATAGATGAAATACCTTTTCCTATCAACATCAGATATTATAGCTATGACACTACATCAAATGTGAGGAATATAGAGAGATCCATTGCCACAATAAATTTTCATCCTTATACTATGTGTTTCCCTTATGATAGTAAAGGCTATGCAGTTAATGAGTTAAACCTAAACCCCAATCTTGATCACTTTATGGCTCTAGAGGACTTCTAGGAGGATTGTAAAAATGATTTCAAAGTCAAGAAGAGAGATTGGATGCAGCTTATAGTAAGGTGGGTGATAGAATTCAAGGTGGATATTGATGTGATAGGTGTAAATGATGATGAAGTTTCCTTGGTTGATCTCTCCTACTATGAGAAAATCAAATTACTAGATCTTCCTCCTATTGATTGGTCAATTCAAGAGTTAAAGAGGCTAAAAGAAATAAATGCCTATGTCCTTAAAACAACAAGATATTGGGTTAGTAAAATTAGAGTAGAAAAAGTGACTGGTGAATTTCAAAGTAAAGAGAGGAGAGATAATCAAGGAGAATCATCTTGAATGGCATTAGAGACAACTTCTAGTGAGAAAATACAACAACTAGATATGAGTTCTCTAGATCAAGATGAAGATCTAAATCAGCTGGCTAAGTTTATAGTCAAAAGAAGAAGGAAAAATGAAAGGTAAACTTACTAGAGTGAGTGAGGAAGGAAATGAATGTTAGTTTGTGGTGACTGATTAGGAAAGTACTATACATACTTCACAAATTCTTTGGGTCATGGCCGACAATGTGGCTGACATATGGCTGACATGTTGTAACCCTAAAGTAGAATAAAATTACTTGTATAAAAGGGCTTAGGGTTAGGTATTTTCATTAAGTTGTGATGCAAAATTAGTTCTTGCGGTGGTATTGAGCTATAAGGGATTATGGATTGTAATCAGGTTCTATTCACTGGATCATAATAATATTGGACTTGTTGTTTGGTGGATGTAGCCTAGGGATTGGGTGAACCACGTTAAATCTTGGTGCCTTGTGTTCTTTTCTATGTGATCTATTATTTTTTGTTATTGGTTATATTTGCATGTAATTGTTATTTATGTCTATGGTTTAATCCAAAAAATGAATCTAATGAGAAGGATCAAAGAGCTCCTCAAACTATTGAACCACACATCCTCATTACATCCTCTCATGATGTAGTAATTCCTCATTGGACATCACAGAACTGGATAATCAATTATTTAATTTAGAAGATTTAATGATGATTGCTGAAAATAGAATAGGTGATGTGCAAGTTTCAAATACTATGCATTCATGGTTCCAGACCAGTCTTCAGAAGAAGAAGAAAGTTGTTCAAATGATCCCACCTCCATTTGATGTAATCTCTAGTTTCCTTCAGAAGCCTCCTAAAGTGAAAAAGACTAAAGTGATGTCTAGCTTAGCCGTTGATAAAACTTTAGGAAATCTATGTGTATAAATTGCCAAGCCCATAAATTGAGAAGAATGTTGATGAAGCATCTGACTCATATTTCATTCTAGATAAGATTAATCTTGGTCCATCTACTATAGATAGAGACTTTCAAATTTTTGAAGTGACTACTGCCCAAATATTACAAAGAGCAAAGAAGGAGAAAAGAACCAAGGAGAAAGTTTAGATGCTGGTGTCTTACATCAATTCAATTAGTGATTCCTCTAATGTGAAGGAAGTAGTTATTTCACCCATTTTAGTAGGCCCTAATGGTATTCTTGATCATGTTGTTGTTGAAAGAGTAAATAAACACAAGTCACATTGTATGATGATCGAAGCTTGGATAAATAGAATCATAGAAGATGCTTTAAAACTCATGACTAGAGTGAAGGAAATGTATGGAAAAGCCATCAAATAGATACAAGAAATTTCTAAAGAGCTAGAAAGTAGCAAAGAACAAAAAGTCACTTGGCAAAAAGTAGCTGATGAATTACAAGAAATAGTGAAATTAGACACAAGCACCCTAGTTCTTGAGAAAATTATTGCTAATCCAAGTGAGAATCAAACACATATCTAGAGTAAAAGTGTTAATTGGAAAATGATAAATATCATCAAAGGGATCACTAAGTTTGAAAAACTAATAGCTTCTTGGGAGTAGCTGAAATGAAAGTTACGAATGAATTAGTCTCTACTATCACACGTGGGGCGATAGTAGGTGATCATTGACATATTGATTGCCAATTTCTTCTTGATTCTTTTAGTATCCAAATTCATTCAAAAATAGAGAATCGAGTATCAGATGCTTAAACTATGATGAAGCTCAGTCTAGTCACAGTCACTCTGGATGATTGCAACATTTCAGCCTATCGATAAGAGTCAAAAGAGATCCACGATAAATACTTCATAGCCAAACTTAGGATGGAGAACATGTTCATTCCAAATTATTATTTAATGATGATCATCCTCGATGCTTATAGGGCTTTCCGAGATAAGTCAGTCATGTCCAGATAGATAGAGTTCATAGCTAGAAGACTAATGATTGGATATGTATAAACCCTTAGAATGTAATATCCTCCCCTGATTTGAACTTTGACTTGCAGAAATTTAACTTAAAGAATATTGTCAAACACTTTGTATGCAAACTCATAAAGCTAATTTCCTCAATAAATTGCTTTCCAATGAGTAGATTTATGAACAACTATGAAGTGACATTAAAATGCATAATACACATCATAACATTTTCACAAACACTTGGCACACATTCAATAGTATATAAAAAATCTAGAAACTCTTTCAATCTGCTAATAAAGGGTGATTTTTAAATGTAGATGTGCGCTTACAGCTGCCTTAAAGGCTGCAACAACTATTCAGACTTGTATTCAACAATTATTATGCAAAATATCAAAATTTGACAGAAGAAACCTGGAATTAGTTGCCATAGTATTTTGCAGATGTAGTCAGCCAGCCCTCCAAAATTCTAATCAGCCAAAAAAACAAGTAAAATTGATACCAACACTGTTCATGTCGTACTATAGAAAAATATTGTTCATGCTGACTGTAGCAAAATACTATTCATGCGGCATTATAGCAATAACTAACTTCAGATCTGCACCTCAAACCCTTGTAAATTTCTTTATGCAAACGCCCCAAATGAAACCCAATGTGTTTCCTGAAGTGAAAACACCCTTGATCCTCCTGACTGTGTCTTCCAATAGCAAAGAGAATGCTAGCAAAGAGGGATTCCATCCTCCAAGCCTGATAATCAAATATCCAGCAACATAACATTAATCTTCATCCAAGCATACAAAAAAAAAGCTCTTCCATTTCTTTTATAGTGTTCTCACAAGAGCTCAATCCTTCATTTTCTCAATGTGGGATAAAACATAACTCTCTTTATGTACCTTATGTCTCCAATGTGTTATAAAAATAAAGGGAACTCTTTTAATTTAAATATTTCCCACAAACTATAGTCTATGCATTAATAAAGTTAAATATTTAAATTTAACTTTATAAAATGGTTTTATCAATGCATAACAAATCTTATCAATGATAAATAAGTCTTCCTCTTGATTTTAAACAATTACCATTGACATACCATTGTGACTAAATGTCTGGCCATGTCCAAGATGACTTACTATAAATAGTAAGTATGCCCAAAGTTGCCTCAGAACCCCTCAGAAAGACTTGCAACTGAAACTGTCTAGGCCAAATGGCCTCTAAGCCCCTTTAATGTCCTAGTTAGCCTACGAGACTGTGGGGAAATAGGCTAATGACAACATCATGCTATGAATGCTAAAAAGGGGACATTACAGTCTACCCTTCCCAAAATTGCTTTTCCTCAAGCAATTTTAGCTCTGGATGCTGCAATATCTGCTCATTTTCCCAAGTAGCATCCTCGACAGGTAGGTTCCTCCACTTCACTAGATACTCCTTGATAGTCCTCCTGTGAAGCACCCTCTCCCTGGAGTCAAGTATGGCCTTGGGAACCAAGATAAGCTTTCCCTCATCATCAAGAGGTGGCAATACTACTGAAGGCACCACATTGTGACCCAATGCCTTCTTAAGGCGTGACACATGGAACACATTATGCACTTTACTGTCTACAGGCAACTCCAACTCATAAGCTACTTCGCCCACTCTCCTGATTACTTTGAACAGTCCATAGTAACGTGGTTTCAATTTCTTTGCTCCACTCTTCTTGAGAGAGGACTATCTATATGGCTGTAACATGAGATACACCATATCTCCCACCTCAAAGGACCTCTCAACCCTATGTTGATCAGCATATTGCTTCTGCTGATTTTGTGCCTTTTGCAAATTTTCCTTCAAGGATCGCATAATGTCTTGACACTCCTGCAAAGTATCCTTGGCCTTAGGCACCCTACTGTCCCCAAATAAAAAATCCAAAAAATTAGGAGCATCATACCCGTACAGTGCCATAAAAGGGAACATTTGAATAGACATATGGAAAGAGGTATTATAGCAGTACTCCCCTAGATGTAGCCACTTCACCCAAGCCTTCTACTCTTCTGCAATGTAGTTTCGAAGGTACCCCTCAACCCATTTGTTCACTATCTCTATCTGCCCATCAGTTTGGGGGTGGTAGCTGGTACTTGGAGTGAGCTCTGTTCCACATAACCTGAACAACTCCTGCCAAAAGTGGCTCATAAATCTGTTGTCTCTATCACTGACTATGCTCCATGGTATCCCATGTAGTCTGAATACCTCTCAAAAAAATAGTTCTGCTATTTGTGCTACTAAATATGTAGACGAAATTGCAAAGAAATGTGAAAATTTTGTCAATCTGTCTACCACAACAAAGATACAATCCCGACCCTGTGCCTTGGGGAGGCCTGTGATAAAATCCATGGAAATGCCATCCCACTTCTTCTCTAGTATGGGTAGGGGCTATAGTAAACCACCCGAAAAAGAATGTTCCTATTTGTTCTGCTAACACACAAGGCATTCCCTAACAAACTGAAGCACCTCTGATTTGAGTCCTTTCCAAGTGAAGCGCTCTCTCACCTGCCGATATGTCTTAAAGAATTCAGGATGTCCTGCCATTGGTGAATCATGAAATGCCCTCAAAACCTTCTGCTTCATAGCAGACTCGAGTACTAAATAAATCCTTTCCTTGTAGATGATCAGATCATTTATGACGGTGTATCGACTATCTTGAATAGCTCCCTCAATAATGCTAGATGCCCAACTATCCTTAGCATATTCTGCCAAGATCATCTCTCTCCAATCATCCATGACTATCCCAACAGCAAGAAAATGAGGCCTTCTAGATAAGGCATCTGCAACAATATTTTTCTTCCCTTTGACATAGGCTATGTTGAAATCATAGGCCTGTAATTTACTCACCCATTTCTGTTGCTTGTCATTAAGGTCCTTCTATCCAAGGAAATGTTTCAAGCTATTATGATCTATTTTTACTGTGAATCGGCTTCCCACTAAGTACTGCCTGAACTTAGCTAGCGTGTGCATGATTGCTAGCATCTCTTTTTCGTAGATGTTGTAGGTTCTCTTGACACCTCATAATTTTCTACTCTCATATGCGATGGGATGTTTGTCTTGCATGAGAACAGATCCTATGCCCTCTCCCGAGGCATCACACTGCAGCTCAAAAGGCCTGGTGAAATCTGGAATGGCTAAAATAGGACATGTACTCATCAACTCCTTAAACCTGTCAAAACAATCCTGAGCCCTCTCTGACCACTTGAAACTATCTTTCTGTGTCAAATCTGTAAGTGGTGCTGCTATCTATGAAAATCCCTTCACAAATCTGCAGTAGAACCCACAAAGCCCAAGAAATCCCTTGAGTTGTGAACTCTTCCTCGGTGGTGGCCAATCCAGAATGGCCTTGATCTTGTCTGGGTCAACCCGAACACTTCCTACACTAATAATATGCCCTAGATAGAGCAACTCTGTCATCCCAAACTCACATTTACTCATCTTGGCATATAATGACTCCCTCTCTAGAATACTAAGCACTGTATCAATATGCTTCAAATTTTCCTCCCAAGTACGGCTATATATCAATATATCATCAAAAAATATCAACACAAACTTCCTCAACTGATCTCTGAACACTCTATTCATATAGGACTGGAAAGTGGCAGGGGCATTTGTCAACCCAAAGGGCATGACTAAGAACTCAAAATGTCCATAGTGGCATCTAAAAGTTGTCTTCTCCACATCCACCTCTCTAACCCGTATCTAATGGTAGCCGGATCTCAAATCAATTTTGGAGAAGTAGCATGCACCATGCAATTCATTAATAAGCTCATCGATGCGTGGGATAGGGTATCGGTTCTTGATTGTCTTCTTGTTTAGCTCCCTATAATCAATGCACATCCTCATTGTACCATCCTTCTTCTTCACCAATACTAATGAAGAAGTGAAAGGACTTTTGCTTGGCCGTATGTGCCCCATGTCAATCAACTCCTTAATTGCCTTTTCTATTTCATCCTTATATCTCTTCGGATGGCAGTAAGGTGTGATGATAACTGGCTTAGCCCCTTCCTCTAATTCAATAACATGCTTGATTCCCCTATCCGGGGGTCTCCCTGGAGGTATCTCACCAAACACCTTAGTATGTTTGGTTATTATTTTTTGTACATCAGGTGGATACTCTAGTTTATGCTGCTCTATCATCTCAGGCATTACTCTAAACTTTGCTGCCCACTGCACCTGATCATGTCTAAAGAAACTCTGCATCCACTTGAGTGACACCACTCAAAGTCTCCCATCTGACAAACCTCTAAGCACTATCTTCTTACAATTTGCCTCAAAAGTCATTTCCATTTTCTCAAGGTTAAATGTAAACTCTACCAGAGACTTCATCCAGTTCATCCCAAGCACCATATCCTAATCACCAATGTTGACCACAAATAAATCTCCTATCATGTCATAATCTCCCAAATGAAGCTGCAAGTTGGAGATTTTCTTGGTACATTCAATTTTGAAGCCATTGACAACCATCACCTTAAATCCCCTATGCTCCTCTGTATGTAGCCCTTTGTGTGTCATAAACTTCTCATCAATGAAGTTATGTGTCGCCCCTGTATCAATGAGTGCCACAACTCTCTATCCATCCAAGGTTCCCCTAACTCTGAAAGTGACTACCTCCTGTATACTTGACAACTGAGCTATCGTGCTATCATCGCGTGCTTCCTCCTGTGAAGAACTATCATCATCTCCATCTGATTCAGATGACTACTCTAAAACTCCATCTACTGACTCTTTGACTGAAAAGTACTCCATTTGCTTAGCTTTTGCTTTCAATGGACACTTATGTGACAAATCCCAAGGCTCCTTGAAATGAAAACAAAGCTTCTTCTTCCTGAGATCATTAAGTGTCTCATTGTCCAACCTCTTACTTTCCTCCTTAGTTGGCTGAAACTCTTTATAAAAAGGTTTTCTGTCCTTATCTTTCCTTGAAGGGAAACTCTTTGCCTGGAATTTATTTTTTGAAGATGAAGAGGAATCCATGTTACGAGCTTTCTTAATGGCTTCTTGCAAAGTGGGAGGGTTGAGAGCTTTAATCCACCCTCTCAACGGATCAGCTAACCCATCCATAAATAGAACTAGTATCCTCCATTCAGATACATCTGTTACTAACACTGCAAGTTTCTAAAACTCTGAAATGTATGTTTCCAATGATCCCCACTGTTTAAGCTGAGCTAACTCCTTGAAATGGAGTTATGGATCCTTCCTATCAAAACATTCAATCGGCCTCTCTGTAAACTCCACATATGAGGTAATGTGTGCATGTCTCATAGTGACCATACCATGATGCCACCACTCGTGTGCTAACCCATCCAGATGAATTGCTGCATACTTAATAGCTTCTTCCTCGGGCATAAGGTTCAATTGAAAGTATGTGTCAAGCTTTTGAACCCAAGCTCTTGCTGTAGACTTTCCTGAGCCATCATAATATGGTAACTCAAGTCTCCCTACTTTCTTCCGTAACTCATAGCTCTGGTTCCTGTCATGTCCATGTGGCATATGTTTCATCCGCACATCCATATACTCCCTAAAGGTAATTGCAGCAGTAAAATCTGGCCCTCTGGCTTCCCAATCTCTCCTCAACTGGTCCTGTATATCAGTAATCTGGGGCTCTGGTACGAGCTGCTCTGGAGCTCTAGGAGGAAATGTAGGAATCATGGGCCTTGAACTCACTGTCCTAGCTCGCTGGGGTGCATGACCAAAATTGTTTCCAACTTGTTTATCTCCATTATGTGTCCCATCCTGATCATTTCCATTCTGATTATTTCCTCCACCCATGTTAGCATTCAACCCCATTTGACAAGCCATCATTTGCATCATAAGATCCAATCTCTGATTCTATTCCTGTGCCCTTTGTTCTGCTACTCGCTGACCCTGTACCAAGGTCTCTAATAACTGTAAGAATCTTTCCTCTCTAGG
The DNA here is from genome assembly GCA_028749045.1 of Cupressus sempervirens. NCBI lineage: Eukaryota > Viridiplantae > Streptophyta > Pinopsida > Cupressales > Cupressaceae > Cupressus > Cupressus sempervirens. The sequence goes on along the minus strand of CM053789.1, from coordinate 507,919,751 downwards.
CTCTGGACCGGCATTCTCGCCTCCACCTAATCTTGTATTCCTGTCATCTTGGTCACCCATATTGCTATCTTGATCAAAGAATACCTCTGTTGTGTCTGTATGACTAGATTCTATACCCCCCTGTACGGATGAACTACACTGTTTGCTTTGCAGGTCTGAACTCCTACTTTGTCTTGCTTTGGTATTGCGGAAATTATAAGGCCCCTGTCACATGCTCAAACATAAATGCTCTGATTTTAGTGTTTTGACATTTCATCAAACACTTTCCCCTCTATCCGCCAGTTCCAAATTTCCTATAAGACCTCCACAGGATGGCAGGACTTATAGCTCTGATACCACTGTAATATCCTCCCCTGATTTGAACTTTGACTTGCAGAAATTTAACTTAAGGAATATTGTCAAACACTTTGTATGCAAACTCATAAAGCTGATTTCCTCAATAAATTGCTTTCCAATGAGTAGATTTACGAACAACTATGAAGTGACATTAAAATGCATAATACACATCATAACATTTTCACAAACATTTGGCACACATTCAATAGTATATGAAAAATTTGGAAACTCTTTCAATCTGCTAATAAAGGGTGATTTTTAAATGTAGATGTGCACTTACAGCTGCCTTAAAGGCTGCAACAACTATTCAGACTTGTATTCAACAATTATTATGCAAAATATCAAAATTTGACAGAAGAAACCTGGAATTAGTTTTCGTAGTATTTTGCAGATGTAGTCGGCCAGCCCTCCAAACTTCTAATCAGCCAAAAAAATAAGTAATCTTGATACCAACACTGTTCATGCCGTACTGTAGCAAAATATTGTTCATGCCGACTGTAGCAAAATATTGTTCATGCGGCACTATAGCAATAACTAACTTCAGATCTGCACCTCAAACCCTTGTAAATTTCTTTATGCAAATGCCCCAAATGAAACCCAGTGTGTTTCCTAAAGTGAAAACACCCTTGATCCTCCTGACTGTGTCTTCCAACAGTGAAGAGAATGCTAGCAAAGAGGGATTCCATCCTCCAAGCCCGATAATCAAATATCCAGCAACATAACATTAATCTTCATCCAAGCATACAAAAAAAAAGCTCTTCCATTTCTTTTATAGTGTTCTCACAAGAGCTCAATCCTTCATTTTCTCAATGTGGGATAAAACATAACTCCCTTTATGTACCTTATGTCTCCAATGTGTTATAAAAATAAAGGGAACTCTTTTAATTTAAATATTTTCCACAAACTATAGTCTATGCATTAATAAAGTTAAATATTTAAATTTAACTTTATAAAATGGTTTTATCAATGCATAACAAATCTTATCAATGATAAATAAGTCTTCCTCTCAATTTTAAACAATTACCATCCACATACCACTGTGACTGAATGTCCGACCATGTCCAAGATGACTTACTATAAATAGTAAGTATGCCCAAAGTTGCCTCAGAACCCCTCAAAAAGACCTGCAACTGAAACTGTCTAGGCCAAATGGCCTCTAAGCCCCTTTAATGTCCTAGTTAGCCTACGGGACTTTGGGGAAATAGGCTAACGACAACATCATGCTATGAATGCTAGAAAGGGGACATTACATAGAAATTCTGGCTAAAGTTTTGTTTTTGAAAGTTTTATTTATATAGGTTAATTTTATTGAGGTTAATTAACCTCTACAAAATTACATATTTTGGAGGTGGTTGTAGACACCTAAAAAACCTTTAGAAAATAAAGTATTTTTATTTTCTAAAAAATTCCTGATGACATCATCATTTATTAATTAATTAATTATTTTATTTATTTATTTATTTTTATGCCATTAAATCCCTTTATCTTAATTAAAAATATTTAATTAAGAAATCCCTCCCAAAAATGTATAAATCTTATTTAAATATTATTTCCTTATTTATTAATTATTTAATTAATAAATTGACCAAAAATCCCAAAATAAATTATTTATTTATTTTTTTCCCAAAAGTTGGCCAATTTCCTTAAGACCAATAACCTCTTCCAAAATCTTCTAATCCTTCTTTAATTTCGATTAAAGGCTAATCTCATCATTTCCTACCCCTAATCCCAACTCAAAATATTTAATCAAGATTAAATATTAATCCTCATGTTTATTAAAAATATTTTAATAAATATCTCCACAACCCAAACCCTTGAAATAAATAAAACTTTATTTATTTCATAAAATCTTATCCTAGGAAGTTCTAGACTCTTCTAGAAAGTCTTCATCCTCATCCAAAGCCTAGACTCTTCTAGAAGATGTCTTTAACCCTAATCCTAATCCCCTCCTAACCTTGTCACATTCCCTAAACATGGGTTAAGACTTGCTAACTCAAACCAAAGTTAACAAATATCTCCTCCTTCACCCACCCTCATTGATTGCAATCCACTTGCCATCCACTTGCCTAGTCCTAAGCCATCTCTAACCCTTCCTCTAATCATTTTTACAACCCTAAGCAAGCTTAAAACCTCCCTAAACCCTCAAATTTGAATTTCATGGTATCTCTCACAAATATCTTCAACGACAAAACTTTATAAAGCCCATAAAGTCATAAATGTTCTTACAAAGCACTTATGAAGGGTCTTTATGAAGATTTTATCCCTTGAGCCTCCTTTGTTGACTCATCCTTCCCCTTTCCTCCATCCTCTCACCATGTGACATGTGTCACTCCTTGATTGGTTGTAAGGAAGCACAATCCATGTGCTCTCCTCTCATGCAATCTAATCCCTCCATGAGCTTTTTCCCATCCTTGCATCTTAGCCCTCAGTCCCTCAAGCCTCTTGCCTATAAATTGGATCCTTCCCCTTTGCAAAATAACACAATCCATGAAGTAAAGTCATAATGCCATTTTGAGAAGCCATTTTACATCAAAACCATACACTCACACCCAAATTCCAACTCCATTTGTAGCCCTTTTTGAAGCATAAAGCTTGAGCATACATCCTATCTATTTAGACAAAGCTACTCAACAAGAGAGCTTCTCATTGAGAGAGCCCATTAATGGCTCATATTCTCAATTGAGAGCTCATCTTAGTCTATCTTGAAGTTTATGAATTTCGTTTAGTTTGTAGAAGCTTTATTTAAATTTGGTTTCTATTAGCATACTAACATTGCTCATATACATTTTGGCATGCCCGGTGGGACCCCGCATGGGTCATCTTCATTAGCTTTTTTAGTCAAGTTTTGTATGTCATTTGCTGATTTTGGCTAATTTTGCTTGTTTTTGTGATTGGTAGGATCGTATAAATTGGTTTTGTAGGTCCACATGAGCATGAAGAAGACAAAGGAACTCATAGTCTATCTCATAGTATTTGCAGATTTTTCAAGCTTATAGGTGGACAAAGCGCTTGGAATTCTTCTTCCTCTTCTTGTCTATATTCTTCTTATTCCATCTACTTCTTCTTCTTCTTCTTGTGGGAGATCTTGGCCATTTTTTTTTTAAGGAAGCAAAATCATACACACTTCTTTTTAGTGCTTAAAATGAACCCCCAAATCATACTTAAATCCATTAAAAAATTAAAAATTTGCAAACAAGAAAAAATCTTTTAACAAGTGAAACTAAACCAATCTAATTATTTGCATCCTTGCAACATCAAGGTTTTAGATGCATTCATGCAAAGTTAGGAACACTTCATTTTTGGGAATTTAAAAATAACTTCAAGTTTCCATTTCAAAAGGTTCAAAATCAACACTAAGTGCGCACTAAAACATAAATCAAACTCAAAGCATCAATCAAAGATAAAATGAACCTCATTTGCAAATATTTTAAAGTTCTTTTAAAAATCTCATGAAAACTAAGAGTCCTAAATGTTTGCCAAAAATTGTCCTAAAAGCTTTGTTATTTGTTCCAAACAAATGTCTTGTTGCAAAACTAGAACACAAAATCACGAATGAAAAGCAAAGTCCAAAGAGTCATTTTAATTTTTGAGTCCAAAAATAATCTTGAATGATCTAAGGTTAAAACAAATCACTTCAAAGTTCTTAAAACAACACACAAAATCTCAATCTTGAATGCTCAAAGAAAAAAAAACTTGAATGTTTAATCACTTGTCTTTGAATGCATGTTGCTAAACATCACTCTTGAATGCTATGGATTAAAATCAAATTTTCCTTGAATGCATGATTAAAACAACAAATCCAATCTTTAATTCTAAGGATCAGTTAACCATTGCAATATCAAACACTTCATTTGGAGCTTCTAAAAATTGAACAAAACAAATCTCTTTTCCACATGCAATCTAGGTATAGTTTGATTTTTGGACATTTAAGAAACCTTGTTAAGTTAAAATAAAAATTTGCAAAAATCAATTTGAGTAGTTCCTTGGACTCACCTTTTTTCTAATCACCCATCAAATATTAACCATTGGTTGCAATCTCAGCGCCATTTATGGGGATGGGTCTACTTGAAAAAGGTGTAAAATGTTTCACAATCTAACTCACTCACTTGGTCTTTGAATGTTTGCTTTAACTTTATCAAAATTCTTAAATGATCAAAACTCTAGATTAAATCGATCACACTTCAAGTTTGGGCACTAAAATTGAACAACAACTAACGTGGAGAGCCTCCGAGCGCACGCTTGAAATCGAATCTCACACACTTTTGTTTTGAAATCAAGATCCTTCCCAAAAGCATGTTGACATCCCCCAAAGCATAAATGAAGATATCATCGTACCATGTCTTCCATCCATAGTGCAGTCACCATCTCCTCCATCTCCAAAACCTCAAGCCATATCTCCTCCACTACAAGATATCTTGTCATCCCACCAGCTACATCAAGATCCTATCCTTCCATCTCCCCCGCTCCATGCTTACATCTTACCACCTATCCAAGCTATTCCACCATCTCTAATCTACCCTCTTGGTTCACTTACATTCATCCACCCTCTCTCAGCAGAAGAATTAAGAATAGTATCTCCCCATTGCAATACACCTATTAAATCACTTCTACCATTTTCTGCAAGCAAAAAGTTTCCTCAGCTTGTTCAAATGCTTAATCGATGGCATTATCAAGGTCAAGGTTTAGGACCACAAGAGCAAGGAATCAGAGAGCCTATTATTGCACAAAAAAATCTAGGATTTCATGGTCTTGGATATGTATCCAAAGGCTCAACATCTAATGGTGTTGGTACACCACACCCCCAAACCAAGCCTATCTCCAAGCCCACCATGCCAGCCTCCCATCACTCCTTCAAGAAATCTTATGTCATCCCCTCTCCACCATCTTTGCAACCCAAAACAACCTACCATATCCCCCCTTCATCCGCTAAATCCATTTTGGGTTTGTATGTCCCAAAATCTACCATCCTCCATCCTCCTATCAACCATAATAAAAATCCTATTCCATCCATTTCTTTGCAAGATCAACAAGGGCACATATCAGGGCACATCATCCATCATCATCCCCCTACATGCTCTTTCATATCCTCTCCATCTCACAAAGCTTCTCCTAACCGTCTTCCCAAAGCTTACCACAACAATGTGAATGCCAACTTCAAAATGCATAAAGCTAAAAATCCACATCCTAGGCAATCATATGTCTATTCTAAAAGACATACTCCAAAAAGGCAAAATCCAATCAAAGAATGCAAAACAATGCAAAAGCCTAATGAAAAGAAAATCCAAAACCATGTGGATCTCCAAGAAAAAAGTTGAAACCCAATGCATAATGGCATCCACCATTGCTAATCCCCCATCTAGTGACTCATGTCCCCCATCTCCTAACTCCATCTTGGGTGCCTATATCCCCAAGCACGCTTCCACAAATCCTCCATCACGCCCGCATCTACCATCTATCCCCCATATGCTCTTTTCACACCCGTCCCAACATGTGCCAATGTTGCTCTTGCAAGCATCCCCATCTCATGCTCCTTTCTAGCATTTTCATCCCTCCATCTCCTACCATCAATCCCATCTAATCCAATCTATTGCATAAATCACACATCCGGTGTACCAACAGCTAGCAAGAAAATTGAACATTCCAACAGCCAGTAAAAAATCCCAAAAATGCCAAAATAGCTGAAGAAAGCCAAAATTATTCCAGCTAAGTCCAAAGTCAAAAAGTCAAAAAAAGAAAAGAAAAATAAAGCGTCCACTGGTGAAAACTTGGCAATTCAAGCACCTTGGACAAGTACCATGATGAAAACTTGGCAAACAAGCATCATGCGTAATCCTGCCATCCCCAGCTTGGCCTATCACCCTCATGATTTTGGTCATCTCTTGACATCCACCTCCATCTTCCAATCTATCCACCTATCCTCCATCCTCTAGCTTCCATCTCACACCATCCACTAATCTTATGCATTTTTAGCCAATCATCTTAGCTATCATCCATCTCCCTAGCCCCTTCAGCTTTTTCCATCCTAGCTTCAATCCTATCACATCCATCATAAGACCTCCTTCCGCATGTTATCTTCCGATTGGGGGCACTATATTCCTTGGAGATCTTGTCTTGTCCATCCTCCCTTGTCATTGGTATCTAGCTCTAGGCTATCCTCATGCAAACCCAATGTCATCTCTTTATATCCATCATAATCCTAGCTATCCACCATCCTATCCAGCCATCTCATCCAGCTTCTCTAGCTATCCTTGGTCACAAAATCTCTCATCATCATTGGATGCATCTTTCCAAATCCATATCTTTCGCTATCACCCCACCCTTAGCTTTCACATCTTGCACAACATCGAACCATCCCGCTATCCTATCATCCTGAGCTTTTGCCTACTTGTAACTATCTTGGTCCATTAGCTTGTACCATATCTTGATTAGCTCACTTGTAAATATCTTGGTTTGTCAGCTTGTACATCCTCTTTAGCTTAGTACCATTGCATCTATCCAGCATTCATGTCAGTTCATCCTTGATTAGCATCTTGCACCCATCACACATCTTGGTTAGCTATTCCAATGCATCCTTTAGCTAGATTTCCTATCACCAAAGTGTTATCTTTCTTAGTTCAGCTTGCCAGACGCATCACTCATCCAAATCCACTAGCTTAGGTGCTCTCCGATAGGTCCTTGCAAGATATAGCTTTCCTCATGTCTGATCTTGGTCTGTTAGTACCTCGTCGTACCCATCTCATTGGCAAACGGTTCTCTTTTGGATTTTCGCTTTCTTTTGATTTGGAATCTTCCCTATTGGGTCTTGAAATATCTTTTCCAAGCAATCTCCTTGTTCCCTCCTTAAGGTTGCCACGATCTTCCATATCATCATATATTGTGAATGGGGCAATCAGAGAGTAAGGTCTTGATCATGTCTTTTTCTTGTTTTCTTTTTTGCTTGTGGGTTACCCAGTGTCATTTCCACACTGCTTCCTCTGGAATTCATGTGTGATACTAGGGCAATCCTTGCGTGTTTGTTTTGAGTTAGTTCATCAGTCCTCTGGACAGTTGGTGAAAAGGCCTTGATGTTCTTGGTAACCTTGGCAATTAACCAACAGTCCTATAGCAAATCTAGTGCTCAACTACATCGTGGTACTTCTCTTTGAAGTATCCCCCCCTCTCAAAAAGCTTCAATGGTTTTCCTTCATCTCCATTATCCCCCATCCATATCCAGCATCTATCTCTCCTACCCCAACTTATGCATCAGTATCTCTTTGAATCACTCATCACTCTTAGCTTTAGGGATCCGCAATCCTAGTCTTAGGGATCCACCAATCCAAATCAATCCACCAAGCCTCATCTTTCGAGATCCACAATCCTAGTCCTAGGGATCTTTGAAACCCATCTTCCACCAATCTGACTCTTTGAAATCCTATTGCATCAGCTTTATAATCCCCTCATCCATCTCCCTATCTTGGATTCCTTTTTATAGTGCTCTACTCCTTCATCCTCCACGTTCCCTAAAGTCTTAAGCTTGCTTCCTCTTGTGCATCTGATTCTCCTTTATCATTCTCCCATAGTGAGAGTTTGAGCTAATTCAGCCCCTTCTCTTTGCTATTTTTGTTGTTTATTTGTACATTCATTTTCATATTTTTCCTTGTATGTATGATTTCCCCCCCCCCCCTCATGCTCTCCATTCTTTCATTATTGTGATTTACCCTACCAAAAGATTCTATATCCTTGTTGATGACATGAAGAAATAGATGTATTTTTAATCCTTTTTATGAACATTTGTTTATAACATGCTGAACTTTGTCATCCTTTAAGTATAATATTTTGTACTTTCTGATGTATAAGTTATGAACATGTGGCATAAAAGTGATAATTGAAATTAGTCTTAAAAGGTTCATTCTATTGATAAAAATCTTTCTTCATGAATGTTTGGCATGGGAAGAGATTGCAAAGACTATTAATTGAATACTAATGCTTTTTTGTTATAAATTAATAAATATGAATAAATGTTTATAGGAAGTCTTGTATGCATTGAATGATGACCATAGGTATCCAAGCCAAGTTAGAATCAGTTAAAATAGCTCAAGCGAAGGTCTAGAGTTGTGAAATTATGAGTGTTAAAGGAGGTGCATTATGGCACCATTATAGCCAGAAATTGTTCAACAGAATAATAAGGGACCTGTTCAGTGGTATAGAAAGGGGACCTATTCCAAAAGAATAATAAGGGTGGCTATATAAGAGAGCAAGTCAACATGGTGATCAAATTAGTCAACATGCATTCTCAATGAGAAATTGTTACATGGTACCTAAATTCTTGGAATCATTTAAATCATGTAGAAGACTAGATCTAGCATCCACTACACTCTATATTTATGGGAACTTAAGAAGATATCCAATGTTTCTTATCATGTTTCACGTTTGCATGAATCTTGAGCTGTAATGAACTATCCTTTATGAGGAATTCATAAAATTGTAGGAATCTATTATTTTCCTATCATTTAAATAAGACCTTGTCTATAGCTAAAAGGTCTAGCAGTGATGAACAAATAGAGTTAGATGAGAGTTATCAATTATATTCTATTGCTTTAAGCAAGTGTAATGTTGTCTATTGAATGAATACACGAGTTCATTGAGTTTCTACACTTTAGTTAGAGTTAATCTTTTCTTCACTCTTCCGTGGGGGCCCATGTGGAAGGTGGAGTTTAGTTTAGCAATTAGAGTTAGACTCAATTTTCTAAGTTAGGTTTAGAATTAATGTTCCTATAGCCACTGGAAATAGAACCAGTTACTATTCCTATAGTAGTAGGTGCATAGATGTATGGTTAAGTAGTTATTTGAGTTTCCTTCCAATCATAAGATAGTTATCTTTCCTTTTGATAAAATAGATTTCCTTAATGGTTATTTTATTTAAGGTAGTAGTCACTTTTAGTAGAAGCTAGAACATATACTTTGTAGACATCATCTCAAGTTCATGCTCCCAGATTGATATTTAATGAAGACCATCATAGTACTTTGGTAGTAAAGGATGTCCAATCCTTCAACTAAAAAGGTTTTATATTGGCTTGACACTTGTGCCAATGAACCTCTAATAGATAGTTTCCTAATAATTATTTTTTTTGAAATTTTGCTTGAAATATAGCTTAGGATTATGTTATTTATTCTGGTGTTGATAGGGTTTGAAATATTTTTTTTAGATTTATAACCATATGTATTGTTTTAATTTTCCAAGGTTTCTCAAGTTTATTTCATGTTCTTTTATCCTATGGTGTTGAATGTCTTACTCCTAATTGTTTTAGGTGTTTTTTCAATTTTCCTTCCCTAAATGTTCCAAAGTCACAATATACACATTAATCATAAAATCTAAAATCTCATTCCCTTGGCCTGTGAAAGTGTCCCAATCTTATGATATAAAGGTTAGTATAGCTTCATGGGTTCTTTTACCTATATGATGCAAGTGGTTTTGAAGTTACAACAAAGGGTTTGTAGAAGTTCACAATGGTTAAGGTCTTTACAAAATGGAGTGTTACAAAGTTACAAGATAGGTTATCTTAATTTTATCATAGCTTATCACCAGTCAAGAGAATGTAGCTGCATGAAGTGGTTTCAAAGTCTTGATATGATTATTTGATAGTGACCATAACATATTAGAAATTTGTGTCTTGATAGGAAGTAATGTTCTAAAGTTACAATGGAAGTAAGAAAGGGATATCATATCTTTGTGGTGGTTTATGTTTAGAACTATTATAAGGAACAAAGGTTGTGATTGAAGGATACTATAAATTTGGAAGGGGAAATAGAGTCATAGTGTTGTACTACATGGACATACCATATTGAAGACCTCATGTAGATTGATAGCTAGATTTTAGTGCCTAGATATGATAAGGTATTTTGAAAGACAACAAAACATCTCAAGGTTATTGAAACACTTTGAGTTAATAGTTATGAAGCTAGAAAAAGAATATGTAGCTATTGATCATGATCCTAGAACTAGTAAAGAAAGTAAGAGATACAAAGCTTACAAGTTTGTGATAACCTTCTTGCATAGCTTTGCAAGGATTAAAATACTAACCACTAAAATAGTTGCAAGGTTCATAGAGAGTTAAAAATGTTTCAAGAATAACTTAATAGTCATTAGGGGTGTATATTAGGAAAGAGTTTTGAAGTGGTGGTGAAGGGTTTGTGTAACATTGTGACATCAAAAATAAATCTCGTGTAACAAGTTATGACCTTGGGAAAAGTATCAAAAAAGTAAAAGTGTAGCTTCATAAGGGTTTCCAGGAATAGTATTTTAACAATTAAAATGTTGAGATGTGGCTAATGTAATAGATGTGTGACATAACTTTACAACCAAATCAACTAAATTTTTAAAAAGGTCATAAGTTTTGAAATTGATGGAATAAGGATAAGTGAGATCCCACCAATAGAATAATGCAACACTTGAAAAAAATTGGGTAGATGACCAATTTTATGAATGCTACCAAAAATAAATAAAATAGACACTTTCTATGAAAAATAAAATCTTTCTGCATGTAAGGAATTAACACATTAGATGGTATACATGGCTATTAAAGACAATTTATTTCTCAATGCAATCACCATTACAGATCTATTAGTTTTTTAGTGTTGCAAAGAAGTAAAATTTTGAGATATTATGATTTCCAGAGTAGAATTATAGCATGCCATCAGATAAAAATGGCAAAAAAAGGCTCACCTAAAGTTGAAGATATTCCAACAAAAACAATACAAACTAGAGTAAGAAAATTAAATAAGTACATGGAGGAGTGGGTAAAATTATTCTTAGGGTCCTCAAATTTATTTTATTCAAATGCTCATGAGTGGAGGGATTTTATTGCCTTATATAGGGATGCTATATGTTTAGAGACTAATAGATAGGAATTGTTTAAATGTATTTTAATAGTAAAATATTCAAAGGACATCCAACATCAAATGCCTTTGACAAAAATATGGAAAAATTAAGTGTGCCTAAAGTTTTGTTTGATGAACTAATTTGATGAAGACACTCATAAATTCCTATAACCCAGCCACACAATCTTTCCACAAAAAGGAGCAAAGTATACTATGTGTACTAGATGGGGCTACATTTTTTTGGTAAATATATTGTTCTTTTGAATTAACTTTTTAAATGCCCAAATTTGTGAACAATATCTAGTTACAATAGTTGGAAAGTTTCTTCTGAAAAGACTAACCTTCCTCTAAATTTTTAGGTACAACTCCCTATTGTAGTATGATTTGTAATGAAGTATTTTTTTCCCCAAATCTAAAATAGGGTATGTTCTTAACCTAAGAATAGGAGAGGTAAACCGAGCTAGACCTAAACAAGAACTAACTCAAGTGAGAAGTGGTATTTAAGATGGTTAAGTCTATGAATTCACACATCTTATGAACCCACGAGACTTAACAATTCAATAATGCATACTAACTAATACTAAAATGATTTAGTAGGAAACCAACTACTAATAAAAAAGGATTAACTTGAAGGAAAAGATAAAAAGGATTTCTCTTGAACCTCTGATGACACTACTATCATATTTAGTTCATTGCCTTAAAATAGAGGAATGAAGCTCTATTCATTCCTTACTTTAATTCACATGAAAGAGAAAACATACAATTAACATGAAACATAATGTAAAATAAAATAATTGACACAAAATACCATTCAATTGCCTCTGCAATATCAAGTATTTCACTCCAAAAATTAGTCGACCTTTTATTAAACATTCATTCAAATACATATAGGATTCCAAAATAACTGTTACAAGGAAAGTTTAATCGGTTCATCTCTTCAACAATGACAAATGGAAAGAAGCTAGTTTGTCCATTACAATCATTAAATAAAAATATGAAAGAGGGAGAATATGAATCACTTTTCCTTCTTTCCCTTTTCTACTTTTGACCTATAGGCCTTGGTAGCGACAATAATTGGAATCAATTCCCCATGCCTATGTACATGTACATTAATATATCTTAAGAGATATTTAGAATGCTCTCTAGAAAAATCCCTGACAACACTTAGCTAGTATTGTATTTCCTCCATGGCCACATGTACATACCTGCCAAGTTTTTTGGAGCTTAGACACTTTGTTCTGGTGACCGTAAGATATCCCTGTCAGACTATCTATGTAATTGGAGAAGTTTGATTGCATGATGGCTACTCCAATTATTCCCTTTCCTTGTCAAGTAGTTTGTAAGTCCATATGTAGACCTCTTAGGAGTTCATAGTCCCTATCTTGATCTTTGTTCACTTTAGCTTCTATTTCCTTAAGCCCTTCTTCTACTAGCATGATCATCTCAGACTTGAATTGCATTCTCTAAAGCCATTCAAATAGAGGCTCATTCCTTTAGGCAAAGACATTTTCTTTGACAACCTCCTTAGTCTTCACATGAGTGATCATCTTTAGCAAGGAGACACAATCTTCACTTTTAATCTTTTCTACTACCAATGTAGCTCTATTAGCTGTAATTTTGTCCTTCTTAGTTACTAGCCTTAGTATGGCATTGCCAATATGTGCTATAATAGCGAGCCCCTCCAACTTAAGTTTCCTGCTCCACTCTCTACCAATTTTCCCAAAGTGCTTATCTTCTTGGGGTTGGGAGATGAGTGAGCTTAAACATCTACAATAGTAGGATCACTAGTGATAGGCATTCTAGAAATGCTTGTCAATGGGGTGACCAATTGCCTGATGAAGTCATTCAGTTCTTGAATTTCTATCTTCATCCTAACCTTTTACAATTTAAGACTTTCCAACTATCCTTCAATCACCTCATTTGTTGAATTCCATAAGCCAACCTTGGTATCATGTATGGCCTCCTCAAGATCCATTGAATGCAAGGCAAAATCATCAGTAGACATATTCTTGATTCTTCCCTCTTTGTTAGGATTTTCTATCTCCATTGTTAGATGCCCTATTTTAGGATCTTGTCCAAGGATGGACAAGGTCTTTTGCTTCTAAAACTTGCTCAGTTTTGATCCAAAGTGGGTAGCAAGAGATAAGGTATCCTTGTTGGGGGATCCTTCATCTTCCCTCTTCCTATTTTTGTCTAGAGTGTCTTCTAGCCATGAATCTATGTCTATCACCTTAGAGGTAGTCTCAAGAGAGTCTATGCTAAACATCTTTCTCTTGACTAGGGTGATTATTCTCATAGTCAAAGAGAAAGGATTCTTCAAGGCTTGTGAAAGGAGCTTTGAAGAATCAAGGCCCTTATCTTCCTCTAAAGACTTCTTTTTTTCCTCATTAGATTCAGTGGACTTGTTATCACTGCCTCCTCCATCTCTTAAGTCCACTACCTACACTTGAGGACTACTTGACAAGAGAAGTGTGACACATACATATGGAACTAGGCTACTATGAGGTGAGAGGGCTAGAGTGACTACACCATCTTTTGGTTCATGTACCTTCTTCTTCTTGGCTTCTGATGGAGTTCCAATCATTGGGAGGGAGCCATCCTGACAAGTCTTAGCCAAAGTAATGTTTTTGTTGGGAGGTTGATCACCTATACTTGATGGCTATGCTAGCCCTTGAGTAATGGCCAAGGTTGCACTTGATGGGCCACCTTGAGAGGAGAAAGTCACTGTAACTAATGGGAATGCTTGAGTGGATTTTTTTTGGCTCAACTCCTTCTTGTTGTGGTCCATTTAACCCATTTTCCAGTCCTTTTGATAATCTAGGCCATCATTATATCTAAATCCTCTCCTGCATCTTCATAAGGTTCCAAAATTATTAGAGTGCCTCTTAGCTTGGTTATATAGGTGTTACTATACATCTTCTATCCATCATCCTCCACTCCTTCTACATCAATATTAACTTTATACATTTTTACTTGATCAACTATTAGCCTGGCGAAAGCACAATTGTGGCTCTCAAACTTGTCCTTGTAATCTACTCAGTATTCCTCAATGGTGGTGATGTGTTTGATCACACTTGCAATTTGCAACACCTCCCTTGAATACTCATTTGGATCAAACATGGGCCTTAAGAATTCATACATCTTCAACTTATACTTCATTTCAAACACTTTTAGCATGTTCTTTAATTAAAAATAGGTTTCACAACTAAAAGCTCCCATCTTCATAGGGAATTCATACCCTTTCTTCTTTAGACTCCTAGACAGGATGTTCACTCAAATTTCTCACTGCACGATCTTGATCAGAATGATCATTTCACTGGGATACCTTAGTAGCTTCAAGGGGAAACCATCAAAAGCTGCAAGATGCAAATACAAAAAGGATGAGAACTAGATGAAATAACTCCCAAATTGGCTAATGGCCACCATGTCTTTAGGACTAAATCTCCTCTCTAGACATCCCAAAGGCTCCCTACAAATTCTCATGGTGAAAGCATCATTAACTCTTATATAGTTTGCATAACTATTTTCCAATTGTAAGCATGGGTAGAACTCATAAGACTTCACATCATGAAGAAAATTTTCAACCCTTGGGAAGTGTAGCCATAATTGTAGAGAAGCTAACATGTGAATGAGGAAAGAGGAAATATAGAATGTGTTGTAGAATTTTACAACATGAAGAGCATTGGATAGAATCTCACTTACCTCATGAGCCAAATCAATATATTGGGTGTTAGAGAAGATGGCTCACACAAAATAGACAAATTGCTCAACAAAATTGAAGGCTTCTACCCTTTTAATTTGTGTAAGAGGACCAAGATATCAATAATCTTAAGTTTGAGATTAGTCCTAAACGAAGTCTTAAGAACCTTACTCTTGGTGCTAAATGGTTTTTGGAACCATGAATGCATGATTTCCTTTATCCAAATCATCTTCTTTGTGGAGAAATTGAAAATGGATACTCCAAATGTCAAATTTGAAAATTCCTCTCATTCTAAAACTCAAAGGAAATTCACCATAGTTTTCCTATTGATGGAGATCAACACTGTGTTATCTAGCAGTACAATTTATTTGGTGTCTGTGTTGTAATGATTTATACATTCATTTATTAACTTTCGAGCCTGATCTACAAACAAAAAGCCATCTAACTCAACCAAATCGCATCCTTTGAGCTTCTTAGTAATGGGATGGTCGGCTCCAACCTCATTCTCTTTTGAAAATCCTACATGTTGTAGAAACCAAGAGAGGTATCTGTGAAATTTTGCAATGAAGACTTAATTTCATTCAATGCATTGAAACCTGCAAATTTGGTTGCCATTATTTTTGAAAAATGAATTTTGAATCAAGAGAATGAGGAGAATAGCTACTGCATAGATACTATCTTTTTAAAAAAGTTATGCAAATCAACAAAATAATAGTTCAAGAAAGAGTGGTAATTTGTGTATCTATTCATGTTTCCATCTATATAGGAGCTTCAATTCATTTGTTGATCTTCAAAATTTGCACCACACAAAAAAATTGAAGGAGAGATATGTTGAAATAGTAAATGCATTGTTTTAATGGATATCTCAATATCCTTTCACTATTTTGTTGGCCCAAAGGTAACTTTCTATCTTCCCATACTCACTTTCTCATTTTTCTTTAAGTTTTGGCAAGTTACCAATAGAGTAATGCATGGGAAAATATCCATTGAGTTGAATTCTGGCACATATACTCTTTCTTGTAATTATTAGATTCTTTTTATTATCATCTTGAGATGTCTTATGCACAAATAGTCGGTCCAATCAGCCTACTAGCTTGATTTTCTTTAAAATCTGGGAAATTGTCTTCATGGGTTGAAAACCCGCCAAGGAGAAGGCAATTTCCATTCCTCCACCCATGCTTCCTTTTTAATTGGCCTTTAGAATCTTTTCTTCTTTTGGGCTTAGAAATTTCTAAGAGGAGTGCAAAAATTCATTTAGGACCCACCTTTTGTTTCTTTTACTTCAGAATCACCTTTTGTAGAAAATCAACTTCATGGGTTGAAAACCTACCGAGGAGAAGTTGGTTTTGAATTTTCTACATGGAATGATTATGAGAGTTGTGAAAAATCCTAAGAATTTTTTAAGGTAAATAATCATGAAAGGAACATGAATTTTCCATAGGGTACCTCACTATTTTCTTGCTTTGATCCATATGCATCATTTGGTGCCCTTTGAAAGAAATCATCTTTATGGGTTAGAAACCCGTAGAGGAGAAGACAAAGTTTGGATTTCTAAAAGCTTCTATTTTTATTGAGAAATTGATAGACCACAAGAAGATATAAATTTTTAAATTATCTTTGGGTGAACCCACAATAATGGGTTCCACTTTAGTGGGACGAACAAAAATGGAAAAAATTGCAAAATGAGAAATTGAGTTTACCATATGTTCGCGTGAACACACTTATTGTGTTCGCGTGAACTTTTTTTAAAATTATGTTCATGCGAACATATTTCGTATGTTTGTGTGAACATATGTGATATATATGTTCACGCGAACATACGTTCACGCGAACATGGTAAACGTGTTCGCGCGAATGCCATGTTCGCACGAACATACAAAATCTCAAAAAATTTAACCTTTTTTTCTTTTTTCTTTTTTTTTGCTCTTTTGACAGCCATAATTGTAGAAGAATGATCTCCTACTGTAAAATAAAAAATTTCAAAATGTGCTGCTCGGAGCAAGCTTTCCAACGACTATAATTTTATTACATAATTTAATCATTAAGACTTTCAAATATGAGTTTAACTCATTATAGTTTCATTACCGATTGAACATCAACCGACTTTGACACCTCGAGAAAATTAGAAAATTAGGTCAAATTTTTTTTGAAAAATATGGAGGCATTAGCTTATTGAGATACCTTTCTATTCAAAAAAAAAAAAATGGTTTATGATAAATTGAGTTCAAATTATCTATGTCAAATGAAACGTATGTCTGAATTACGGTTCATGTCACTTCAAAACTTCATAAACTATACAATAATCAACAAAAATAAATCAAACCAAATGCAGACACTGGATATTGATGTTAAAAATCCAACACCAAAAGAATTACTTCATTATCATTTCTAGAAAAAAAGTTATGTGTGTCAAACGGACTGTCACTTTTTAAAATATTGAATTTTATTATGTACCACTTTTTGGAGGAGATAAAAAAAATTGACATAAATATTTTTTTTTTTTAGATTAAAAAATATGGTTACAAAGTAGGAAAAAAGTACTCAAAATCACTAGTTTATGTCATCTTGAAATTATTTATATTTTTGGAGATATAGTCACTTGAACATGACGTTTGTTGCAAAAATATTGATTTCAGTGTCAAAATTGGTCAAAAAGTGGAACCCATTATTGTGGGATCACCCCTTTGTAAGAGCAACATGAATCTCCACTAGACTAGGCACTGACCTACCTGTACAATCCCTTTCAATGCAAAGGAAAACCACTTGGTTGTGAAATGTGGAGAAGGAGAGAATGAGAAATCCAATGAAGATTCAATTCACCTAAGAGGGCATAGACCTAGAATCACACACAAATAAGGACTCACTATAACATAAGTATTCATTTTCACTAATTAGGTAGAGAGTGAAAAGTGAGGCAACACATTTCTTGAATATTTTGACATATAAGGCCCTATGTGTGTGGAGATTAAGTTTGATGAGTACGAGACCTTATTTGATAGACATGAAAATAACATACTTGTAAGGTCATGTTGTAGCATATTCCTTAGAATAAGAAGGAATTTGGTTAAATACCAAAAAATGTGGATAAATATTTACCTCTTGAATATTTATGTCAATATTTCAAAAATGCTATTATGGTCTACATAAAGTCCTAGGCATAGACAAATCTTCAAATGTGACCTTTGATATTTATTTAATGGCCACAAATGCCCAAGATTTGTACACAAGGAGAGAATAACATTATCTGGGACACATAATCAATATAATCCATAATAAATCTTTGGCCAAAAAGAACAATGATTTGTGAAATTTAAAGTTCCCTCATTAATTGTTGCTTATGCACTTGATCCTATACAAGAACATTAGTTACATTAGTTGAGATTTCAATGACAAAATTGAAGAAATTTAAGGCATAATCCCTTTGCAACTATAGATGAGGGTATGGGATTTACATTACCCCTATTTCAATTCAATTTCATTTATAAATTATTTTTCTTTCCTAGTATGAATATGTTGGGATTAGTGTAGCCGAAAATTCCTTTTGTTGTTAGGAATTTTCTCAAACTTAATCTTTGTTATGAAAAGTCTAAGAATTACCATAATTGGGGGGATGCCTTTCTCTTTAAGAAATTTTTTGTTATGGGAGTAGATAGATGTCCTCAACCTCCCTACATATTTCTCAAGTATATTCTTGAGAGGTTCACTATTGTAGAGCTTATTAGGAAACTCATAATGATCGATAAAGAAAACTTTGGCCCTAAGAGGAACAAGGGAACCTTTCTATTTAGAAGTATTAATAAATGCATTTTTTCTATTGGAAAGGATTATTTTGATGAAATTCATGACTTACCTAGATATTATAGTTTTCCCTTCTCCATCCCAATGATTTATGACTCCAAAGATATGGTCGGGACTACATTAAGAGAAATAAGAGGTTACAATTTGCCTCCAAATCAACCACCATTGGAGGAGAATGTTAATTTTTTTTACCTAAATGAAGAGGTTTGTGAATAGAGAACCTATAAATGAGAGTATATTATGAAAGTTGAAAATGATTTAAAATAAGTGATCCTACCTTTGCTAGAATCTTTTGTGAAGAAAGGTACTTGACAATAATGGATAAATATATGGAAAATTACAAAGAAATTATATCCACATTGGTTGATATCCCTAAGTAGGAGGAGGGAAGAGTGAATCCTAATGGTCTTGACACAAATTTTGTTCCTATGGAGAAGCTAGAGAAATAGGAAGCCTTAGCATGAGAGTAGAGGCGTTCAAAGAAGTAAATATTGTTGAACATATGATAGAGGGATAAGGAGAAGAAATTAGAAATTATTCCTAGTAAGAGAAAATATTTTGCAGATATGAGACATAATTTTCTAATTTCTTAGGCTATCAAAAGTGAGAGATCCTTTAGTGAGCTAGAGTTAATCACTTCTAGATTGGATGATAGAGCTATTCAACTCGAGGAATTTTTAAATGATGATGATTTTAATAGTTTTTGATAAAGGATCATTTTTGTGAGACCTTTGCAACCCATACATAGAGCTCTGTGTGAAGGCATGGAAAATTAATTAATTTATTATACCATTCAATGCATTTGAAATTTCCACTAAACCTTATTTTTCATGCTAGGAAAAAGAAAATGTCTTATTCTACCAAGCACATTAGGAAAGAAATAGAACAATCTAGTCCTAAAAAGATTTTAAGCCCTAAGGACTCAACAATTTTGAAGAAGAATTCTACTACAATCGACAAGCTAGAGAATGGAGAGACACTAGGACAAGGGCAATGGGACTCAGGAAAATCCTCCTACAAACTAGTTCTTCAAGTTTCAATAGAGTTAATTTGAGATAGGGAAAGGCTCTTCCAAATGATTCCTAGTGAAGATAGACAACAAAGGCAAGAAGACCCTTAAGGTAAAACACCTTTCCTCATGGATATCATTATTATTAGTAATGAATAGATGAATGTAGCATTATCATAAGAAAAATATAGATTAAAGAATATTTTCATATTATTTTTTGCCATAGATGTTAATAATATTCCATCTAGAAATTTTGTCAATGAATGCCTTAAATGGGTTTGGGAAACAAAATTTGGATAAATTATTTTTCCTACTTTAGAATGATCTAGAAAGAACTCTTTATTATTTTTTGCTAAACATAAATTTCAAAATTTGATAGTTAACGAGGAAATTGGGAAGATTGGAAAATCAAAATTTAGGGTGTTGATGTGGTCTTTGGAAGTAGGTAACTAAGAAATTTTAGCACTTTTTGACCCTCAATGACTTGGTATTGGTAACCATCATCTTATGTTATTTTTTCTCTAGCATCCTGATGATAGATCATGTAGCATGATCTAAAATGTTGTTGATGAAAAGACTATACAAAATCAAATTGATAAATTGAAAGTGCATTAGCATGGATTTTGGAAATCTAATAGATCATCTTATGTTCTTTTCTCTTGAGCACCCTAACAATGGATCATGTAGTATGATCCAAAATGTTGATGATAAAAGACTATACACAATCAAATCTAGAAATTGAAAGTGGGTTAGCATGGATTGTGGAAACCTAATAGATCTCAGCCTTCCCCCACTTCTGTGGAATCTTATCCTACATTGATTGGCACCACATGGGAATGATCTTAGAGTGGATAGGTCAAATTACCTTATACCTAACAAAAACATTAGAGATTTTCTATTATTTAATTTGGGGATTGACCTGCTTGACAACATCTAGTTTAAGATAGATGACTCATAAATTTGTTTCCCTATCTCTAATCTTAGGGATATTAATGCTTGCTTCATGTGCATGAAATTTGGCCATAGAAAGAAAGACTTCTATTAGTTTGATAAAAAGGTTTACAATCCCTCTTAGTCAAACCCTACTCATGAACCTTCTCAAGAGAAGTTTCCTAGCCTGTCCATGATGGATGTGATTAATTCCAACCTCTCTCCCTTATTGATTGAGAACATGGAATCTATTGCTAACACTCTTGAAAAATTAAAAGATGCATTTGTCCAAAACCAGACATGGCCTTTACTTTCTATCTCTATGGAAGAAGAACTTGAAGCTATGTCAAAGGCTAAAATTTAGAATTTGGTACTACAATCATAAATTTTGAAACTTGGAATGCCAAAGTATTACATTAGATAGAATCAAGGTAAAAGTGGAATCCTTGAGATAGGAGACCATTCCAAGAGAATCTCAAACCCTGTTCTATAACCCCAAAACCCCCTAGTATTGAAAAACATGCCTCTACTAATCCTTTCAAGAAAGGAAAGATTAGTAGTAGGACCTCTCCTCCAGATCTATGAATCTCAATCATTTAGTGGAGGTTGAGCCCTAGGCCCCTCAAAAGAAATTTTTTTTTTTGAACTAGAATAAGGATGCCTAGAAGGAAGATAATCTATCTAATTGTATAGTGGTGAGGATTTGGGAACCTCCAATTCCCCCTCCGTCAAAGGAATGGAATTATATACCTAGAAGGAGAGGAAATTCTATTGATCCTTGTTAGATAGTAAATTCCACTAAGATAACTAGGGGAAAGTGAACCAGTTATCAAATTAATACAATTGCTATCAACTTTATTTAACTTTAAACATGTGATCAATATAATTAGAAATGATAAGAACATGTACACATACACAATAACACCAGATATATTAACTAAGAAGCCCCTTCATTAGATAGAAAACACTGGTGGGATTGTACCCACAAAATGATGCACTAAAATATAAGTTCCTTGTAGGAGGATGGACTTTTTTACGAGCCAATGAAATACATTCAACACATATCAGTTCCTCTTAGGATAATTTGAATCCCTATTAGGAGATTCCAACCCTTTAGGAGTTGTAGAAGGAAGATTGATGCATTGTCCAAATAGCTTCAAGGGCAAGAGCATCGAACTCACCATCCAACTAGTCATTGTATTATTCCTTTGAGAATAATAAAAGTAAAATTGATCTCTACAACTCAAACTCTTTATCCATCCTTTTCCTATGATAATACTACACCAAATACTTCTCAAATATCAATACCAGATCTTTCCAATTGGCATCACACTAATTTCTTTTATCTCTTACTCACATTTAAAAACTTTTCATATCACTTACACATTACGCTTTTCATCACAAGGAAAATAACCTTCCTTTATACCATCTCCTCAAAATAATTCTTTGACTCAGTGTCAAGGCTTTCTCAATTAATTATAATAGGACCTTATTAAGATATTATAATTCATTACATCTTTTCATAATTACAAAATAGCATCAGCTCACAGTAATTACAATTTCTCACACATGGAACCTTAGACCCTGCACGCTCATTAACACTATCAACATGCTATCTACTATCACTTTCTAACTTTACTCATTATGATTCTAGCCCTATTAGAAGATACAATTTGAACACTAGAGACCACTTCTCAAGTATTTTATCTCTACACTATCTTCTATAAATCACAAATAACTTTCACATGTCTTTAATTTTTTGCACATGCACTTGTCCACATCATTGGGACATACTATATAACATATCCTCAACCACACTTGACCTCTTCATCAATACATAGTCTATACAAGCTCTTTCTCTATCTTCTACTCTACTAGTATTTACAAAAATAATTCTATGTTGATGTCAATGACAAACATAGTCATGAATGCAACATGTCAATCTCCATATATTCTATAATTATAACCCATATATTATGGAAATTAAAGATTTAATTAAAAATTTTAAATGGGTAATTATAACCAATATATTTCATGAAGGCAATAAAGTGGCTAACTGGATAGAAAATAAAGTGGTCATTAGGGACACTAAGATGACTTGGCATGATTACCTCAACAAGGAGAGTGAGCTAATGATGATTATTAATAATGATATGAATAATGCTATTGAAGGAAATATTACATAAGATTAACCAATTTATTATGACAAGTGATGGTTTTATTATGGATTATTTGTGTATCTCAAGGAGGTACTATTGTGTCATCATCAAAAGTACTTGGAATGTATTGGTAAATAGTTTGTTCTTTTAAATTAACTCTTTAAATGCCCAAATTTGTGAACAATATTTCGTTACAATAGTTGGAAAGTTTCTTCTAAGAAGACTAACCTTCCTCTAAAATTTTAGGTACAACTCCCTATTATAGTATGATTTGCAATGAATTATGTTTGTTTCTAAATCTAAAATGAGGTATGTTCTTAACCCAAGAACATGAGAGGTAAACCAAGTTGGACTGAAATAGGAACTAACTCAAGCAAGAAATGGTATTTAAAGATTAATTAAGTTTATGAATTCACACATCTTATCAACCCACAAGGCTTAACATTTTGATCATGCATACTAACTAATACTAAACTTGATTCAATAGGAAACTATCTATAGAGAAAGAAAGCACAAAGGGATTTCTCTTGAACTTATGATGACAATACTATCATATTTAGTTCACTGCCTTTAAATAGGGGAATGAAGCTCTATTTGTTTCTTGTTTTTAATTTACATGAAAGAGAAAACATACAATTAACATGAAACAAAATGGAACATAAAATAATTGACACAAAATACCATTCGATTGTCTCTATAATATCAAGTATTTCACACCAAAATTTAGCCAATCCTTTATTAATCTTTCATTTCAATACATATAGGATTCTAAGAAGATCATTACAAAGGAAGTTTAATCATTTCATCTCTTCAAAAATGACAAATGGAAAGAAGTCAGTTTGTCCTTTACAATCATTATATAAAAATACAAAAGAGGTAGAATATGAATCACTTCAACTTCTTTCCCTTTTTTGCTTTTGTAATATAGCCCTTAGTAATGACAATGATTGGAATCAATTCTTCATGCCTATGAACATGTACATTGGTATATCTTAAGAGCCATTTAGAATTCTCTCTAGCCGTATCTTTGACAACACTTAGTCGGTCTTGTATTTCCTCCATGGCCACATGCACACATCCACCAAGTTTCTAGAGCTTGGAAACTCTATCATGGTGACTAGAAGATATCTTTGTCAGACTATCTATGTAATTGGAGAAGTTTGATTAAATAAAAAATTCTCTAATTGTTCCCTTTCCTTGTCCACTAGTTTTTGAGTCCATATGTAGGCCTCTTAGGAGTTCATAGTCTCTATCCTGGGCCTTCTTCACTTTAGCCTCTTTTTCCTTAAGCCCTTCTTCTACCACCATGATCATCTTAGACTTGAATTGTATGCTTTGAAGCCATTAAAATAAAGGATCATGTCCTTTTGGAAAGATCTTTTCTTTGACAACCTCCTTAGACTTCATATGAGTGATCATATTCAATAAGGAGACACAATCTTTAGTTTTAATCTTTTCTACTACCAGTGTAGCTCTATTAGTTGAAATGTTGTCCTTCTTAGTTTCCAACCTCAATATGTCATTGATAATATGCTCTATAATAGTGAGCCCCTCCAACTTGATTTTCCCACTTCACTCTCTACTGATTTTCCCAAAGTTCTTATCATCTTGGGGTTGGGAGATGAGTGCTTGGACATCTACAATAGTAGGGTCACTAGTGATAGGAATTCTGGAGATGCTTGCCAATGGGGTGACCAATTTCTTGATGAAGCCATTTAGTTCTTAGATTTCTGCCTTCATCCCGACCTTTGAAAATTTAAGACTTTTGAGCTGACCTTCAATCACCTCATTTTTTTACTTCCACAAGCCAACCTTAATGTCATTTTTGGCCTCCCCAAGATCTATGGAATGTACTAAAAAGTCATCTGTAGACAAATCTTTGATTCTTCCTTCTTTGGTAGGCTTTGCAATCTCTATGGTGAAATGCCCTATTTCAGGATCTTGTCCAAGGATGGACAAGGTTTTCTATTTCTTGACCTTGCTCAGTGCTAATCCAGAGTAGATAGCAAGAGAGGAGGTATTCTTGTTGGGAGTTCATTCATCATTCCTCTTTCACTTTTTGTCTAGAGTATCATCTAGCCAAGAATCTATGCCTATCACCTTGGAGGTAGTCTTGAGGAAATCTATGCTAAACGTCTTTCTCTTGACCAAGGTGATTGTTCTCATAGTCAAAGAGAAAGTATTCCTCAGGGCTTGTGAAATGATCTTTAAAGAACCTTGGCCCTTATCTTCCTTTGAAGTCTTCTTCACTACCTCATTAGATTTAGTAGACTCACTATCACTACTTCCTCCATCTCCTAAATCCACTACCTACACTTGAGGACTACTCAATAGGAGAAGTGTGGCACTTATAGATGGAATTAGGCTACTATGAGGTGAGAGAGCTAGAGTCACTACAACATCTTTTGGTTCCTCCCCCTTCTTCTTCTGGGCTTCTAATGGAGTTTCAATCATAGGGAGGGTGCTTTCTTGGAAAGTCTTAGCCAAAGGAATATTTTTTCTAGGAGGTTGATCACCTCCACCTAATGGTTGTGCTGGCCTTTGGGTAATGGCCAAGGTTGCACCTGATATACCGCCTTGGGAAGAGGAAGCCATTGAAATTTTTGGAGAAACTTGAGCACTTGTACTTTTTCTTTGACTCCTTATAGCTGTGGTCCATTCAACCTATTTCTTAGTCCTTTTGATAATCTAGGCCATCATTATATCATGCTCCTCTCCTCCATCTTCATAAGGTTTCAAGCTTATCAAAGTGCCTCTTATCTTAGTTAAATATGTGTAACTATACATGTTCTATCCATTATCCTCTATTCCCTCTACATCAATATTAACTTTACACATTTTTACTTGATCAACTGCTAGCCTAGTGAAAGTACAACCATGGCTCTTGAACTTGTCCTTGTAATTGGCCTAGTAGTCTTCAATGGTGGTGATGTATCTAATTACACTCCCAATCTCCAATACTTCCCTTGCATACCCATTCGGATGAAGCATGGGCCTCAAGAATTCATAAATCTCCAACTTATACTTCATTTCAAACACTTTAAGCATGTTCTTTGCATCAGAATGGGTTTTACAACTGAAAGCTCCCACCTTCATAGGGAATTCATACCCTTTCTTTTTTAGTCTCCCAGATAGTACATTCACTTGGATTTCTTGCCACACAATCTCGATCATCATGATCATGTCACTATGATACCTTGGTAGCTTCAAGGAAAAACCATCAAAAGCTACAAGTCACAAATATGAAAAGGATGAAAATTGAATGAAGTAACTCCCAAATTGGCTAATGGTCATCATGGATCTAGGACTAAATCTTCTCTTTGGACATCCTTGAAGCTCCCTACAAATTCTCATGGTGAAAGTGTCATTAACACTTACATACTCTATGCATAAGTATTTTCCAATTGTAAGCATGGGTAGAACTCATAAGACTTCACATCATTAGGAAAATTTTCAACCCTTGGGAGGCCTAGCCATAATTGTAGAAAATCTAACATGAAAATGAGGAAAGAGGACATATAGAATGTGTTGAAGAATTTTGTAGCACGAAGAGCATGGAATAGAATCTCACTTACCTTGTGAGCCCAATCAATATATTGGGTGTCAGAGCAGATGACTTGCACCAGAAAGAAATATTTCTCAACAAAGCTTAAAGCTTCTACCTCACCTTTCAATCTGTGCAAGAGGACCATGATATAGACTTTCTTAGGTTTGAGATTAATCCCAAATAGAGTCTTAGGAACCTTACTCTTGGTGATCCATAGTTTTTGGAACCATGACTACATGATCTCATTTCTCCAAATCATCTTATTTTCAAAGAACTCAAAAATGGCTCCGCCAAATGTTAAATCTAAAAATTTCTCTTGTTTTAGAACTCGAAAGCAATTTACCACAATTTTCCTATCAATGGAGATCAAAAGTGTGTCATCTGGTAGTACAATTTGTCTGGTGTCTAGGTTGTAATGATTTATACATTCATGGATTAACTCCAGTGCCTCAATTGCAACTAGAAAACTAGCTACTTCAACCAACTTGCTTTTGTGAAGCTTCTTAGTAATGAGGTGGATCGGCTCTAACCTCACACTTTTTTGAAAATCCTGCATGTCATAGACATGGGGAGAGGTATTTGTGAAATTTTTCAATGAAGACTTAATTCTGTTCAACCCATTGAAACTCGCAAATTTGGTTGCCATTCTTTTTGAAAAATGAATTTTGAATCAAGAGAATGAAGAGAATAGCTTATGCATAAATAATAGCTTTTTAAAAAAGTTATGCACTTTAACATAATAATAGTTCAAGAAATAGTGGTAGTTTGTTCAACTTTTATGTTTCCATATATACAGGAGTCTCAATTCATTCATTGATCTTTAGAATTCATGCCACACGAATGAATTGAAGGAGAGATCTTTTGAAAGAGTAAATGCCTAGTTTTAATGGATATCTCGGGGTCTTTTTACTATTCTATTGGCCTAACAGTAACTTTCTATCTCCCCAAACTTACTCTCCCATTTTCCTTTAAGTTATATGTAGTTACCAATAGATTACTCTGAGGGAAAATATTTGCTAAGTTGAATTCTGGTGCATTAACTCTTTCTTGTAATGGTTAGATTCTTTCTATTATCATCTTGATATGTCTTATGCACAAATTTTGGATCCAATATGTTTACTAGTTTCATTTTCTTTAAAATTGTTGGTAAACAAATTTGTCACTATAACAATGGCCCAATGGAGTGTATGTGGTAAATCATTCACAATAGTTGGATAGGCCCTTGATATGCAACCTTCCTCTGCATTTAAAGGGGCAACTCCCTTGTATGATATAATTTAACAAAAAAAGATTTTCAAATAAATAACCTAAAATTTTAAAGATCAAGAGAAAGCCATTCAGGATGAATGCACCACTCGAACTCACAACTTTCCTGAGTCAACATAGAATCATAAAAAAGGCAATCAAGAACTATGCTTGAAAATGATCATTATTACCATGTTGATTCATGATTCATAAACATTCACACAATACCATGAAAACACTCACTACAAAAGAATCAGTAGTTTATATTGCAACAATCTTGATTTTAGAATAAGAAACCAAAACAATATCTTATTTCATTTTCTTGCACCAAGAAAATAATAGATATTTTCAATTTCAGAGACAAAATCTGTACATACTTTCCAAAATTTGTCTCCTAATCAAAATTTTAGCACAACATTCCCTTATTCTAAAGTCCAAAACATCCTCCTTTATAAAGCCAAAAAGAGCCCTTATATAGACACAGAGGTTAATAAATACCTCTTC
This sequence comes from Cupressus sempervirens, assembly GCA_028749045.1. Lineage (NCBI taxonomy): Eukaryota > Viridiplantae > Streptophyta > Pinopsida > Cupressales > Cupressaceae > Cupressus > Cupressus sempervirens. The sequence continues at coordinate 507,891,666 of CM053789.1, read as the reverse complement.
ATGGTTAGTAACCACCGTATATGAGCAATGTTAGTATGCTAATGGAAACAAAATTTAAATAAAGCTTCTACAAACTAAAAAAAATTCATAAACTTCAAGATAGACTAAGATGAGCTCTCAATTGAGAATATGAGCCATTAATGGGCTCTCTCAATGAGAAGCTCTCTTGTTGAGTAGCTTTGTCTAAATAGATAGGATGTATGCTCAAGCTTTATGCTTCAAAAAGGGCTTCAAATGGAGTTGGAATTTGAGTGTGAGTGTATGGTTTTGATGTAAAATGGCTTCTCAAAATGGCATTATGACTTTACTTCATGGATTGTGTTATTTTGCAAAGGGGAAGGATCCAATTTATAGGCAAGAGGCTCGAGGGATTGAGGGCTAAGATGCAAGGATGGGAAAAAGCTCATGGAGGGATTAGATTGCATGAGAGGAGAGCACATGGATTGTGCTTCCTTACAACCAATAAAGGAGTGACACATGTCACATGGTGAGAGGATGGAGGAAAGGGGAAGGATGAGTCAAAAAAGGAGGCTCAAGGGATAAAATCTTCATAAAGACCCTTCATAAGTGCTTTGTAAGAAAATTTATGACTTTGTGGAGTTTATAAAGTTTTGTGGTTGAAGATATTTGTGAGAGATACCATGAAATTCGAATTTGAGGGTTTAGGGAGGTTTTAAGCTTGCTTAGGGTTGTAAAAATGATTAGAGGAAGGGTTAGAGATGGCTTAGGACTAGGCAAGTGGATGGCAAGTGGATTGCAATTAATGAGGGTGGGTGAAGGAGGAGATATTTTTTAACTTTGGCTTGAGTTAGCAAGTCTTAACCCATGTTTAGGGAATGTGACAAGGTTAGGAGGGGATTAGGATTAGGGTTAAAGACATCTTCTAGAAGAGTCTAGGCTTTGGATGAGGATGAAGACTTTCTAGAAGAGTCTAGAACTTCCTAGGATAAGATTTTATGAAATAAATAAAGTTTTATTTATTTCAAGGGTTTGGGTTGAGGAGATATTTATTAAAATATTTTTAATAAACATGAGGATTAATATTTAATCTTGATTAAATATTTTGAGTTGGGATTAGGGGTAGGAAATGATGAGATTAGCCTTTAATCGAAATTAAAGAAGGATTAAAAGATTTTGGAAGAGGTTATTGGTCTTAAGGAAATTGGCCAACTTTTGGGAAAAAAATAAATAAATTATTTATTTTGGGATTTTTGGTCAATTTATTAATTAAATAATTAATAAATAAGGAAATAATATTTAAATAAGATTTAAACATTTTTGGGAGGGATTTCTTAATTAAATATTTTTAATTAAGATAAAGGGATTTAATGGCATAAAAATAAATAAATTAATTAAATAATTAATTAATTAATAAATGATGATGTCATCAGGAATTTTTTAGAAAATAAAAATACTTTGTTTTCTAAAGGTTTTTTAGGTGTCTACATTTTGTGACCAAGGATAGCTAGAGGAGCAGGATGAGATGGCTGGATAGGATGGTAGATAGCTAGGATTATGATGGATATAAAGAGATGACATTGGGTTTGCATGAGGATAGCCTAGAGCTAGATACCAATGACAAGGGAGGATGGACAAGACAAGATCTCCAAGGAATATAGTGCCCCCAATCAGAAGATAACATGTGGAAGGAGGTCTTATGATGGATGTGATAGGATTGAAGCTAGGATGGAAAAAGCTGAAGGGGCTAGGGAGATGGATGATAGCTGAGATGATTGGCTGAAGCTGCATAAGATTAGTGGATGGTGTGAGATGGAAGCTGGAGGATGGAGGATAGGTGGATAGATTGGAAGATGGAGTTGGATGTCAAGAGATGACCAAAAGCATGAGGGTGATAGGCTAAGTTGGGGATGGCGGGATTACGCATGACGCTTGTTTGCCAAGTTTTCATCATGGTACTTGTCCAAGGCGCTTGAATTTCCAAGTTTTCACCAGTGGACGCTTTATTTTTCTTTTCTTTCTTGACTTTTTGACTTTGGACTTAGCTGGAATGATTTTGGCTTTCTTCAGCTATTTTGGCTTTTTTGGGATTTTTCACTGGCTATTGGAATGTTCAATTTTCTTGCTAGCTATTGGTACACCGGATGTGTGATTTATGCAATAGATCAGATTAGATGGGATTGATGGTAGGAGATGGAGGGATGAAAATGCTGGAAAGGAGCATGATATGGGGATGCTTGCAAGAGAAACATTGGCACATGTTGGAACGGGTGTGAAAAGAGCATATGGGGGATAGATGGTAGATGCGGGCGTGATGGAGGATTTGTGGAAGCGTGCTTGGGGATATAGGCACCCAAGATGGAGTTAGGAGATGGGGGACATGAGTCACTAGATGGGGGATTAGCAATGGTGGATGCCATTATGCATTGGTTTTCAACTTTTTTCTTGGGGATCCACATGGTTTTGGATTTTCTTTTCATAGGCTTTTGCATTGTTTTGCATTCTTTGATTGGATTTTGCCTTTTTAGAGTATTTCTTTTAGAATAGACATATGATTGCCTAGGATGTGGATTTTTAGCTTTATGCATTTTGAAGTTGGCATTCACATTGCTGTGGTAAGCTTTGGGAAGATGGTTAGGAGAAGCTTTGTGAGATGGAGAGGATATGAAAGAGCATGTAGGGGGATGATGATGGATGATGTGCCCTGATATGTGCCTTTTTTGATCTTGCATAGAAATGGATGGAATAGGATTTTTATGATGGCTGATAGGAGGATGGAGGATGGTAGATTTTGGGACATAGGGACCCAAAATGGATTTAGCGGATGAAGGGGGGATATGGTAGGTTGTTTTGGGTTGCAAAGATGGTGGAGGGGGGATGACATAAGATTTCTTGAATGAGTGATGGGAGGCTGGCATGGTGGGCTTGGAGATAGGCTTGGTTTGGGGGTGTGGTGTACCAACACCTTTAGATGGTGAGCCTTTGGATACATATCCAAGACCATGAAATCCTAGATTTTTTTGTGCAATAATAGGCTCTCTGATTCCTTGCTCTTGTGGTCCTAAACCTTGACCTTGATAATGCCATCGATTGAGCATTTGAACAACCTAAGGAAACTTTTTGCTTGCAGAAAATGGTAGAAGTGATTTATTAGGTGTATTGCAATGGGGAGATATTGTTCTTAATTCTTCTACTAAGAGAGGGCCACTGTGGATGAATGTAAGTGAACCAAGAGGGTAGATTATAGATGGTGGAATAGCTTGGATAGGTCGTAAGATGGTGGAATAGCTTGGATTCATAGATTTAGGAGGAGAGGTCCTACTACTAATCTTTCCTTTCTTGAAAGGATTAGTAGAGGCATGTTTTTCAATACTAGGGGGTTTTGGGGTTATAGAACAGGGTTTGAGATTCTCTTGGAATGGTCTCCTATCTCAAGGATTCCACTTTTACCTTGATTCTATCTAATGTAATACTTTGGCATTCCAAGTTTCAAAATTTATGATTGTAGTACCAAATTCTAAATCTTAGCCTTTGACATAGCTTCAAGTTCTTCTTCCATAGAGATAGAAAGTAAAGGCCATGTCTGGTTTTGGACAAATGCATCTTTTAATTTTTCAAGAGTGTTAGCAATAGATTCCATGTTCTCAATCAATAAGGGAGAGAGGTTGAAATTAATCACATCCATCATGGACAGGCTAGGAAACTTCTCTTGAGAAGGTTCATGAGTAGGGTTTGACTAAGAGGGATTGTAAACCTTTTTATCAAACTAATAGAAGTCTTTCTTTCTATGGCCAAATTTCATGCACATGAAGCAAGCATTAATATCCCTAAGATTAGAGATAGGGAAACAAATTTATGAGTCATCTATCTTAAACTAGATGTTGTCAAGCAGGTCAATCCCCAAATTAAATAATAGAAAATCTCTAATGTTTTTGTTAGGTATAAGGTAATTTGACCTATCCACTCTAAGATCATTCCCATGTGGTGCCAATCAATGTAGGATAAGATTCCACAGAAGTGGGGGAAGGCTGAGATCTATTAGGTTTCCACAATCCATGCTAACCCACTTTCAATTTCTAGATTTGATTGTGTATAGTCTTTTATCATCAACATTTTGGATCATACTACATGATCCATTGTTAGGGTGCTCAAGAGAAAAGAACATAAGATGATCTATTAGATTTCCAAAATCCATGCTAATGCACTTTCAATTTATCAATTTGATTTTGTATAGTCTTTTCATCAACAACATTTTAGATCATGCTACATGATCTATCATCAGGATGCTAGAGAAAAAATAACATAAGATGATGGTTACCAATACCAAGTCATTGAGGGTCAAAAAGTGCTAAAATTTCTTAGTTACCTACTTCCAAAGACCACATCAACACCCTAAATTTTGATTTTCCAATCTTCCCAATTTCCTCGTTAACTATCAAATTTTGAAATTTATGTTTAGCAAAAAATAATAAAGAGTTCTTTCTAGATCATTCTAAAGTAGGAAAAATAATTTATCCAAATTTTGTTTCCCAAACCCATTTAAGGCATTCATTGACAAAATTTCTAGATGGAATATTATTAACATCTATGGCAAAAAATAATATGAAAATATTCTTTAATCTATATTTTTCTTATGATAATGCTACATTCATCTATTCATTACTAATAATAATGATATCCATGAGGAAAGGTGTTTTACCTTAAGGGTCTTCTTGCCTTTGTTGTCTATCTTCACTAGGAATCATTTGGAAGAGCCTTTCCCTATCTCAAATTAACTCTATTGAAACTTGAAGAACTAGTTTGTAGGAGGATTTTCCTGAGTCCCATTGCCCTTGTCCTAGTGTCTCTCCATTCTCTAGCTTGTCGATTGTAGTAGAATTCTTCTTCAAAATTGTTGAGTCCTTAGGGCTTAAAATCTTTTTAGGACTAGATTGTTCTATTTCTTTCCTAATGTGCTTGGTAGAATAAGACATTTTCTTTTTCCTAGCATGAAAAATAAGGTTTAGTGGAAATTTCAAATGCATTGAATGGTATAATAAATTAATTAATTTTCCATGCCTTCACACAGAGCTCTATGTATGGGTTGCAAAGGTCTCACAAAAATGATCCTTTATCAAAAACTATTAAAATCATCATCATTTAAAAATTCCTCGAGTTGAATAGCTCTATCATCCAATCTAGAAGTGATTAACTCTAGCTCACTAAAGGATCTCTCACTTTTGATAGCCTAAGAAATTAGAAAATTATGTCTCATATCTGCAAAATATTTTCTCTTACTAGGAATAATTTCTAATTTCTTCTCCTTATCCCTCTATCATATGTTCAACAATATTTACTTCTTTGAACGCCTCTACTCTCATGCTAAGGCTTCCTATTTCTCTAGCTTCTCCATAGGAACAAAATTTGTGTCAAGACCATTAGGATTCACTCTTCCCTCCTCCTACTTAGGGATATCAACCAATGTGGATATAATTTCTTTGTAATTTTCCATATATTTATCCATTATTGTCAAGTACCTTTCTTCACAAAAGATTCTAGCAAAGGTAGGATCACTTATTTTAAATCATTTTCAACTTTCATAATATACTCTCATTTATAGGTTCTCTATTCACAAACCTCTTCATTTAGGTAAAAAAAATTAACATTCTCCTCCAATGGTGGTTGATTTGGAGGCAAATTGTAACCTCTTATTTCTCTTAATGTAGTCCCGACCATATCTTTGGAGTCATAAATCATTGGGATGGAGAAGGGAAAACTATACTATCTAGGTAAGTCATGAATTTCATCAAAATCATCCTTTCCAATAGAAAAAATGCATTTATTAATACTTCTAAATAGAAAGGTTCCCTTGTTCCTCTTAGGGCCAAAGTTTTCTTTATCGATCATTATGAGTTTCCTAATAAGCTCTACAATAGTGAACCTCTCAAGAATATACTTGAGAAATATGTAGGGAGGTTGAGGACATCTATCTACTCCCATAACAAAAAATTTCTTAAAGAGAAAGGCATCCCCCCAATTATGGTAATTCTTAGACTTTTCATAACAAAGATTAAGTTTGAGAAAATTCCTAACAACAAAAGGAATTTTCGGCTACACTAATCCCAACATATTCATACTAGGAAAGAAAAATAATTTATAAATGAAATTGAATTGAAATAGGGGTAATGTAAATCCCATACCCTCATCTATAGTTGCAAAGGGATTATGCCTTAAATTTCTTCAATTTTGTCATTGAAATCTCAACTAATGTAACTAATGTTCTTGTATAGGATCAAGTGCATAAGCAACAATTAATGAGGGAACTTTAAATTTCACAAATCATTGTTCTTTTTGGCCAAAGATTTATTATGGATTATATTGATTATGTGTCCCAGATAATGTTATTCTCTCCTTGTGTACAAATCTTGGGCATTTGTGGCCATTAAATAAATATCAAAGGTCACATTTGAAGATTTGTCTATGCCTAGGACTTTATGTAGACCATAATAGCATTTTTGAAATATTGACATAAATATTCAAGAGGTAAATATTTATCCACATTTTTTGGTATTTAACCAAATTCCTTCTTATTCTAAGGAATATGCTACAACATGACCTTACAAGTATGTTATTTTCATGTCTATCAAATAAGGTCTCGTACTCATCAAACTTAATCTCCACACACATAGGGCCTTATATGTCAAAATATTCAAGAAATGTGTTGCCTCACTTTTCACTCTCTACCTAATTAGTGAAAATGAATACTTATGTTATAGTGAGTCCTTATTTGTGTGTGATTCTAGGTCTATGCCCTCTTAGGTGAATTGAATCTTCATTGGATTTCTCATTCTCTCCTTCTCCACATTTCACAACCAAGTGGTTTTCCTTTGCATTGAAAGGGATTGTACAGGTAGGTTAGTGCCTAGTCTAGTGGAGATTCATGTTGCTCTTACAAAGGGGTGATCCCACAATAATGGGTTCCACTTTTTGACCAATTTTGACACTGAAATCAATATTTTTGCAACAAACGTCATGTTCAAGTGACTATATCTCCAAAAATATAAATAATTTCAAGATGACATAAACTAGTGATTTTGAGTACTTTTTTCCTACTTTGTAACCATATTTTTTAATCTAAAAAAAAAAAATATTTATGTCAATTTTTTTTATCTCCTCCAAAAAGTGGTACATAATAAAATTCAATATTTTAAAAAGTGACAGTCCGTTTGACACACATAACTTTTTTTCTAGAAATGATAATGAAGTAATTCTTTTGGTGTTGGATTTTTAACATCAATATCCAGTGTCTGCATTTGGTTTGATTTATTTTTGTTGATTATTGTATAGTTTATGAAGTTTTGAAGTGACATGAACCGTAATTCAGACATACGTTTCATTTGACATAGATAATTTGAACTCAATTTATCATAAACCATTTTTTTTTTTTTGAATAGAAAGGTATCTCAATAAGCTAATGCCTCCATATTTTTCAAAAAAAATTTGACCTAATTTTCTAATTTTCTCGAGGTGTCAAAGTCGGTTGATGTTCAATCGGTAATGAAACTATAATGAGTTAAACTCATATTTGAAAGTCTTAATGATTAAATTATGTAATAAAATTATAGTCGTTGGAAAGCTTGCTCCGAGCAGCACATTTTGAAATTTTTTATTTTACAGTAGGAGATCATTCTTCTACAATTATGGCTGTCAAAAGAGCAAAAAAAAAGAAAAAAGAAAAAAAGGTTAAATTTTTTGAGATTTTGTATGTTCGTGCGAACATGGCATTCGCGCGAACACGTTTACCATGTTCGCGTGAACGTATGTTCGCGTGAACATATATATCACATATGTTCACACAAACATACGAAATATGTTCGCGTGAACATAATTTTAAAAAAAGTTCACGCGAACACAATAAGTGTGTTCACGCGAACATATGGTAAACTCAATTTCTCATTTTGCAATTTTTTCCATTTTTGTTCGTCCCACTAAAGTGGAACCCATTATTGTGGGTTCACCCAAAGATAATTTAAAAATTTATATCTTCTTGTGGTCTATCACTTTCTCAATAAAAATAGAAGCTTTTAGAAATCCAAACTTTGTCTTCTCCTCTACGGGTTTCTAACCCATAAAGATGATTTCTTTCAAAGGGCACCAAATGATGCATATGGATCAAAGCAAGAAAATAGTGAGGTACCCTATGGAAAATTCATGTTCCTTTCATGATTATTTACCTTAAAAAATTCTTAGGATTTTTCACAACTCTCATAATCATTCCATGTAGAAAATTCAAAACCAACTTCTCCTCGGTAGGTTTTCAACCCATGAAGTTGATTTTCTACAAAAGGTGATTCTGAAGTAAAAGAAACAAAAGGTGGGTCCTAAATGAATTTTTGCACTCCTCTTAGAAATTTCTAAGCCCAAAAGAAGAAAAGATTCTAAAGGCCAATTAAAAAGGAAGCATGGGTGGAGGAATGGAAATTGCCTTCTCCTTGGCGGGTTTTCAACCCATGAAGACAATTTCCCAGATTTTAAAGAAAATCAAGCTAGTAGGCTGATTGGACCGACTATTTGTGCATAAGACATCTCAAGATGATAATAAAAAGAATCTAATAATTACAAGAAAGAGTATATGTGCCAGAATTCAACTCAATGGATATTTTCCCATGCATTACTCTATTGGTAACTTGCCAAAACTTAAAGAAAAATGAGAAAGTGAGTATGGGAAGATAGAAAGTTACCTTTGGGCCAACAAAATAGTGAAAGGATATTGAGATATCCATTAAAACAATGCATTTACTATTTCAACATATCTCTCCTTCAATTTTTTTGTGTGGTGCAAATTTTGAAGATCAACAAATGAATTGAAGCTCCTATATAGATGGAAACATGAATAGATACACAAATTACCACTCTTTCTTGAACTATTATTTTGTTGATTTGCATAACTTTTTTAAAAAGATAGTATCTATGCAGTAGCTATTCTCCTCATTCTCTTGATTCAAAATTCATTTTTCAAAAATAATGGCAACCAAATTTGCAGGTTTCAATGCATTGAATGAAATTAAGTCTTCATTGCAAAATTTCACAGATACCTCTCTTGGTTTCTACAACATGTAGGATTTTCAAAAGAGAATGAGGTTGGAGCCGACCATCCCATTACTAAGAAGCTCAAAGGATGCGATTTGGTTGAGTTAGATGGCTTTTTGTTTGTAGATCAGGCTCGAAAGTTAATAAATGAATGTATAAATCATTACAACACAGACACCAAATAAATTGTACTGCTAGATAACACAGTGTTGATCTCCATCAATAGGAAAACTATGGTGAATTTCCTTTGAGTTTTAGAATGAGAGGAATTTTCAAATTTGACATTTGGAGTATCCATTTTCAATTTCTCCACAAAGAAGATGATTTGGATAAAGGAAATCATGCATTCATGGTTCCAAAAACCATTTAGCACCAAGAGTAAGGTTCTTAAGACTTCGTTTAGGACTAATCTCAAACTTAAGATTATTGATATCTTGGTCCTCTTACACAAATTAAAAGGGTAGAAGCCTTCAATTTTGTTGAGCAATTTGTCTATTTTGTGTGAGCCATCTTCTCTAACACCCAATATATTGATTTGGCTCATGAGGTAAGTGAGATTCTATCCAATGCTCTTCATGTTGTAAAATTCTACAACACATTCTATATTTCCTCTTTCCTCATTCACATGTTAGCTTCTCTACAATTATGGCTACACTTCCCAAGGGTTGAAAATTTTCTTCATGATGTGAAGTCTTATGAGTTCTACCCATGCTTACAATTGGAAAATAGTTATGCAAACTATATAAGAGTTAATGATGCTTTCACCATGAGAATTTGTAGGGAGCCTTTGGGATGTCTAGAGAGGAGATTTAGTCCTAAAGACATGGTGGCCATTAGCCAATTTGGGAGTTATTTCATCTAGTTCTCATCCTTTTTGTATTTGCATCTTGCAGCTTTTGATGGTTTCCCCTTGAAGCTACTAAGGTATCCCAGTGAAATGATCATTCTGATCAAGATCGTGCAGTGAGAAATTTGAGTGAACATCCTGTCTAGGAGTCTAAAGAAGAAAGGGTATGAATTCCCTATGAAGATGGGAGCTTTTAGTTGTGAAACCTATTTTTAATTAAAGAACATGCTAAAAGTGTTTGAAATGAAGTATAAGTTGAAGATGTATGAATTCTTAAGGCCCATGTTTGATCCAAATGAGTATTCAAGGGAGGTGTTGCAAATTGCAAGTGTGATCAAACACATCACCACCATTGAGGAATACTGAGTAGATTACAAGGACAAGTTTGAGAGCCACAATTGTGCTTTCGCCAGGCTAATAGTTGATCAAGTAAAAATGTATAAAGTTAATATTGATGTAGAAGGAGTGGAGGATGATGGATAGAAGATGTATAGTAACACCTATATAACCAAGCTAAGAGGCACTCTAATAATTTTGGAACCTTATGAAGATGCAGGAGAGGATTTAGATATAATGATGGCCTAGATTATCAAAAGGACTGGAAAATGGGTTAAATGGACCACAACAAGAAGGAGTTGAGCCAAAAAAAATCCACTCAAGCATTCCCATTAGTTACAGTGACTTTCTCCTCTCAAGGTGGCCCATCAAGTGCAACCTTGGCCATTACTCAAGGGCTAGCATAGCCATCAAGTATAGGTGATCAACCTCCCAACAAAAACATTACTTTGGCTAAGACTTGTCAGGATGGCTCCCTCCCAATGATTGGAACTCCATCAGAAGCCAAGAAGAAGAAGGTACATGAACCAAAAGATGGTGTAGTCACTCTAGCCCTCTCACCTCATAGTAGCCTATTTCCATATGTATGTGTCACACTTCTCTTGTCAAGTAGTCCTCAAGTGTAGGTAGTGGACTTAAGAGATGGAGGAGGCAGTGATAACAAGTCCACTGAATCTAATGAGGAAAAAAAGAAGTCTTTAGAGGAAGATAAGGGCCTTGATTCTTCAAAGCTCCTTTCACAAGCCTTGAAGAATCCTTTCTCTTTGACTATGAGAATAATCACCCTAGTCAAGAGAAAGATGTTTAGCATAGACTCTCTTGAGACTACCTCTAAGGTGATAGACATAGATTCATGGCTAGAAGACACTCTAGACAAAAATAGGAAGAGGGAAGATGAAGGATCCCCCAACAAGGATACCTTATCTCTTGCTACCCACTTTGGATCAAAACTGAGCAAGTTTCAGAAGCAAAAGACCTTGTCCATCCTTGGACAAGATCCTAAAATAGGGCATCTAACAATGGAGATAGAAAATCCTAACAAAGAGGGAAGAATCAAGAATATGTCTACTGATGATTTTGCCTTGCATTCAATGGATCTTGAGGAGGCCATACATGATACCAAGGTTGGCTTATGGAATTCAACAAATGAGGTGATTGAAGGATAGTTGGAAAGTCTTAAATTGTAAAAGGTTAGGATGAAGATAGAAATTCAAGAACTGAATGACTTCATCAGGCAATTGGTCACCCCATTGACAAGCATTTCTAGAATGCCTATCACTAGTGATCCTACTATTGTAGATGTTTAAGCTCACTCATCTCCCAACCCCAAGAAGATAAGCACTTTGGGAAAATTGGTAGAGAGTGGAGCAGGAAACTTAAGTTGGAGGGGCTCGCTATTATAGCACATATTGGCAATGCCATACTAAGGCTAGTAACTAAGAAGGACAAAATTACAGCTAATAGAGCTACATTGGTAGTAGAAAAGATTAAAAGTGAAGATTGTGTCTCCTTGCTAAAGATGATCACTCATGTGAAGACTAAGGAGGTTGTCAAAGAAAATGTCTTTGCCTAAAGGAATGAGCCTCTATTTGAATGGCTTTAGAGAATGCAATTCAAGTCTGAGATGATCATGCTAGTAGAAGAAGGGCTTAAGGAAATAGAAGCTAAAGTGAACAAAGATCAAGATAGAGACTATGAACTCCTAAGAGGTCTACATATGGACTTACAAACTACTTGACAAGGAAAGGGAATAATTGGAGTAGCCATCATGCAATCAAACTTCTCCAATTACATAGATAGTCTGACAGGGATATCTTACGGTCACCAGAACAAAGTGTCTAAGCTCCAAAAAACTTGGCAGGTATGTACATGTGGCCATGGAGGAAATACAATACTAGCTAAGTGTTGTCAGGGATTTTTCTAGAGAGCATTCTAAATATCTCTTAAGATATATTAATGTACATGTACATAGGCATGGGGAATTGATTCCAATTATTGTCGCTACCAAGGCCTATAGGTCAAAAGTAGAAAAGGGAAAGAAGGAAAAGTGATTCATATTCTCCCTCTTTCATATTTTTATTTAATGATTGTAATGGACAAACTAGCTTCTTTCCATTTGTCATTGTTGAAGAGATGAACCGATTAAACTTTCCTTGTAACAGTTATTTTGGAATCCTATATGTATTTGAATGAATGTTTAATAAAAGGTCGACTAATTTTTGGAGTGAAATACTTGATATTGCAGAGGCAATTGAATGGTATTTTGTGTCAATTATTTTATTTTACATTATGTTTCATGTTAATTGTATGTTTTCTCTTTCATGTGAATTAAAGTAAGGAATGAATAGAGCTTCATTCCTCTATTTTAAGGCAATGAACTAAATATGATAGTAGTGTCATCAGAGGTTCAAGAGAAATCCTTTTTATCTTTTCCTTCAAGTTAATCCTTTTTTATTAGTAGTTGGTTTCCTACTAAATCATTTTAGTATTAGTTAGTATGCATTATTGAATTGTTAAGTCTCGTGGGTTCATAAGATGTGTGAATTCATAGACTTAACCATCTTAAATACCACTTCTCACTTGAGTTAGTTCTTGTTTAGGTCTAGCTCGGTTTACCTCTCCTATTCTTAGGTTAAGAACATACCCTATTTTAGATTTGGGGAAAAAAATACTTCATTACAAATCATACTACAATAGGGAGTTGTACCTAAAAATTTAGAGGAAGGTTAGTCTTTTCAGAAGAAACTTTCCAACTATTGTAACTAGATATTGTTCACAAATTTGGGCATTTAAAAAGTTAATTCAAAAGAACAATATATTTACCAAAAAAATGTAGCCCCATCTAGTACACATAGTATACTTTGCTCCTTTTTGTGGAAAGATTGTGTGGCTGGGTTATAGGAATTTATGAGTGTCTTCATCAAATTAGTTCATCAAACAAAACTTTAGGCACACTTAATTTTTCCATATTTTTGTCAAAGGCATTTGATGTTGGATGTCCTTTGAATATTTTACTATTAAAATACATTTAAACAATTCCTATCTATTAGTCTCTAAACATATAGCATCCCTATATAAGGCAATAAAATCCCTCCACTCATGAGCATTTGAATAAAATAAATTTGAGGACCCTAAGAATAATTTTACCCACTCCTCCATGTACTTATTTAATTTTCTTACTCTAGTTTGTATTGTTTTTGTTGGAATATCTTCAACTTTAGGTGAGCCTTTTTTTGCCATTTTTATCTGATGGCATGCTATAATTCTACTCTGGAAATCATAATATCTCAAAATTTTACTTCTTTGCAACACTAAAAAACTAATAGATCTGTAATGGTGATTGCATTGAGAAATAAATTGTCTTTAATAGCCATGTATACCATCTAATGTGTTAATTCCTTACATGCAGAAAGATTTTATTTTTCATAGAAAGTGTCTATTTTATTTATTTTTGGTAGCATTCATAAAATTGGTCATCTACCCAATTTTTTTCAAGTGTTGCATTATTCTATTGGTGGGATCTCACTTATCCTTATTCCATCAATTTCAAAACTTATGACCTTTTTAAAAATTTAGTTGATTTGGTTGTAAAGTTATGTCACACATCTATTACATTAGCCACATCTCAACATTTTAATTGTTAAAATACTATTCCTGGAAACCCTTATGAAGCTACACTTTTACTTTTTTGATACTTTTCCCAAGGTCATAACTTGTTACACGAGATTTATTTTTGATGTCACAATGTTACACAAACCCTTCACCACCACTTCAAAACTCTTTCCTAATATACACCCCTAATGACTATTAAGTTATTCTTGAAACATTTTTAACTCTCTATGAACCTTGCAACTATTTTAGTGGTTAGTATTTTAATCCTTGCAAAGCTATGCAAGAAGGTTATCACAAACTTGTAAGCTTTGTATCTCTTACTTTCTTTACTAGTTCTAGGATCATGATCAATAGCTACATATTCTTTTTCTAGCTTCATAACTATTAACTCAAAGTGTTTCAATAACCTTGAGATGTTTTGTTGTCTTTCAAAATACCTTATCATATCTAGGCACTAAAATCTAGCTATCAATCTACATGAGGTCTTCAATATGGTATGTCCATGTAGTACAACACTATGACTCTATTTCCCCTTCCAAATTTATAGTATCCTTCAATCACAACCTTTGTTCCTTATAATAGTTCTAAACATAAACCACCACAAAGATATGATATCCCTTTCTTACTTCCATTGTAACTTTAGAACATTACTTCCTATCAAGACACAAATTTCTAATATGTTATGGTCACTATCAAATAATCATATCAAGACTTTGAAACCACTTCATGCAGCTACATTCTCTTGACTGGTGATAAGCTATGATAAAATTAAGATAACCTATCTTGTAACTTTGTAACACTCCATTTTGTAAAGACCTTAACCATTGTGAACTTCTACAAACCCTTTGTTGTAACTTCAAAACCACTTGCATCATATAGGTAAAAGAACCCATGAAGCTATACTAACCTTTATATCATAAGATTGGGACACTTTCACAGGCCAAGGGAATGAGATTTTAGATTTTATGATTAATGTGTATATTGTGACTTTGGAACATTTAGGGAAGGAAAATTGAAAAAACACCTAAAACAATTAGGAGTAAGACATTCAACACCATAGGATAAAAGAACATGAAATAAACTTGAGAAACCTTGGAAAATTAAAACAATACATATGGTTATAAATCTAAAAAATATATTTCAAACCCTATCAACACCAGAATAAATAACATAATCCTAAGCTATATTTCAAGCAAAATTTCAAAAAAAAAAATTATTAGGAAACTATCTATTAGAGGTTCATTGGCACAAGTGTCAAGCCAATATAAAACCTTTTTAGTTGAAGGATTGGACATCCTTTACTACCAAAGTACTATGATGGTCTTCATTAAATATCAATCTGGGAGCATGAACTTGAGATGATGTCTACAAAGTATATGTTCTAGCTTCTACTAAAAGTGACTACTACCTTAAATAAAATAACCATTAAGGAAATCTATTTTATCAAAAGGAAAGATAACTATCTTATGACTAGAAGGAAACTCAAATAACTACTTAACCATACATCTATGCACCTACTACTATAGGAATAGTAACTGGTTCTATTTCCAGTGGCTATAGGAACATTAATTCTAAACCTAACTTATAAAATTGAGTCTAACTCTAATTGCTGAACTAAACTCCACCTTCCACATGGGCCCCCATGGAAGAGTGAAGAAAAGATTAACTCTAAATAAAGTGTAGAAACTCAATGAACTCGTGTATTCATTCAATAGACAACATTAAACTTGCTTAAAGCAATAGAATATAATTGATAACTCTCATCTAACTCTATTTGTTCATCACTACTAGACCTTTTAGCTATAGACAAGGTCTTATTTAAATGATAGGAAAATAATAGATTCCTACAATTTTATGAATTCCTCATAAAGGATAGTTCATTACAGCTCAAGATTCATGCAAACATTAAACATGATAAGAAACATTGGATATCTTCTTAAGTTCCCATAAATATAGAGTGTAGTGGATGCTAGATCTAGTCTTCTACATGATTTAAATGATTCCAAGAATTTAGGTACCATGTAACAATTTCTCATTGAGAATGCATGTTGACTAATTTGATCACCATGTTGACTTGCTCTCTTATATAGCCACCCTTATTATTCTTTTGGAATAGGTCCCCTTTCTATACCACTGAACAGGTCCCTTATTATTCTGTTGAACAATTTCTGGCTATAATGGTGCCATAATGCACCTCCTTTAACACTCATAATTTCACAACTCTAGACCTTCGCTTGAGCTATTTTAACTGATTCTAACTTGGCTTGGATACCTATGGTCATCATTCAATGCATACAAGACTTCCTATAAACATTTATTCATATTTATTAATTTATAACAAAAAAGCATTAGTATTCAATTAATAGTCTTTGCAATCTCTTCCCATGCCAAACATTCATGAAGAAAGATTTTTATCAACAGAATGAACCTTTTAAGACTAATTTCAATTATCACTTTTATGCCACATGTTCATAACTTATACATCAGAAAGTACAAAATATTATACTTAAAGGATGACAAAGTTCAGCATGTTATAAACAAATGTTCATAAAAAGGATTAAAAATACATCTATTTCTTCATGTCATCAACAAGGATATAGAATCTTTTGGTAGGGTAAATCACAATAATGAAACAATGGAGAGCATGAGGGGGGGGGGGAATCATACATACAAGGAAAAATAGGAAAATGAATGTACAAATAAACAACAAAAATAAGAATGTTTACAAACTTTTAAAACCTAGCCAATGCTCTTGGGTCACAAAGTATCTTCATATGAATTACTTCTTCAAAAAAAATTCATAACCTAGAAATCCCTAAATATTACTAGAGAGTTCTCTAATATAATATGAATCTTCATCCCATTTCTCATGGATTAAGTGTGGGCCCAACCACATAGGATCAAATTTTCAATGTTTTCCCTTGTCTTCCAACCTGGCATTCCAAAGGTGAACTATATTATCATTTTCATATTACCTTTTAGTAATTCTTCTATAATATAAATTATTCACTTGCAATTGTAATTCAGCATTCTTAATTGCAACTTCCCTCCTAGTTTCATCCAATTCCAATATGTCATCCAATTTTTTTTCATTTCATTAATGATGTCATCTTCATTTAATTGAAAAAGCTTGTATATATCCATCAATTTATTATGCATAAATTTATCTTGTATACCATACACAAGACCATTTGGGGCACATTCAATTGCTTTTTCATTTTTACCCTATTTTCCCAAAGTACTAATGATAATTTTGCATCCCAGGCTTTCTTGTTTGTGTCTTGGATCCTTCTTATAATTTTTAGTAAACTCTTATTACTAGATTATGTGGATGATATGGAGATGAAGTGGGACTAGTAACCCTATAATTTTCACAAAAATAAATATATTCATCAGACTTGAGGAAAGTGGCATTATCTGTGATAATTCTCACAAGACATCCAAATCTAACAATGATATTATTCAAGATAAACTCCATTACTACTTTACTTGCAGATCTTCTAGTTGAGATGAATTCCACCTGCTTAGTGAAATAATTAGTGGGTGCAAGACTCCATTAATGGCCTCTACTAGACTTGTTTGGGATTTCTTCACTAAAGTCAATTCTCCACTACTAAAAAGGTCCCTTAACCTCTACAGGATTTAGTGGTAGGTTTTCTTAGAATTTCAATTTGCCAACAAACCTTTGACATGTATCACATGTAACACCTTGCTTAGGAACCCAAAATAAATAAACTTATATGTTAAAAAGTATGTTAAAATATTATTTTTTATAAAGCTTATATAACATCAAAGTAATAATGTGGAAGTAATATACACAAATACAACATTTAGAAATGCAATTACAATATAGATTTCATTCCTCAAGGGTTCCTTCATGTTGACACTAATACATTTGGGGTGAAATTGCAATGGTAATTTGTGATGGTCGACAAATGTTATGTGTTTTTGGGCTTTTTTTTTTCAATTATAACCCAACAATGTTGCAATTGTGATGCTAACGGGATATAAGAAAAAAAAAAGAGCAAACGTTGCTCATTTGGGTAATTTGTATGTTCAAAATCCACAGGCATCTCTGCAGCGAAAGGGCCAAGGTAACATTCGGTAGAAACTCATGAGTTCAAGGCAGGAGAAAGAAAACCAAAACAACCTTGCTCATAATATTGCACGGATAGACATGCATAGACAAAGCACAGGCATCTATAATTGTATTACACATTGAGATAGAGGGCAGGGGATTTTCATTTGCAGTAGCAAGGGAGGAATTCCTCAGAGTGGAGGCTACTAATCATAGGTTTCCTTAAATCCTCCTCCTTTTCTTGCAGAAAGAAAATAATAGATAGCAATAAAAATGAAACTTTTCTTTTTTTCTATGCTCTCTCTCCCCTTGTTTCCTTTAGTGGAACGTACCTGTAGGTAATGGGTGTATATGAGCAATGTTAGTATGCTAATAGAAACCAAATTTAAATAAAGCTTCTACAAACTAAAAAAAATTCATAAACTTCAAGATAGACTAAGATGAACTCTCAATTGAGAATATGAGCCATTAATGGGCTCTCTCAATGAGAAGCTCTCTTGTTGAGTGGCTTTATCTAAATGGATAGGATGTATGCTCAATATGCTTCCAAAGGCTTCAATGGATGATTGTGGATTTTTGGTGTGGATAGATGGCTTTAGTATGGATTTGGCTCTCAAAATAGCATTATAACTTTACTTCATGGATTGTGTTATTTTTCAAAGGGGAAGGATCCAATTTATAGGCAAGAGGCTTTAGGGATTGAGGGCTAAGATGCAAGGATGGGAAAAACCTCATGGAGGGCTCAGATTGCATGAGAAGAGAGCACATGGATTGTGCTTCCTTACAACCAATCAAGGAGTGACACATGTCACATGGTGAGAGGATTGAGAAAAGGGGAAGGATGAGTCAACAAAGGAGGCTCAAGGGATAAAATCTTCATAAAGACCCTCATAATGACTTGTAAGAGCAATAAAAGGGCTTGGAAGAGTCATTTATGGCCTAGTGGGCTTCATAAAGTTTTATGGTTGAGATATTTTGAGGGTGATGAGAGCAATTTCGACTTGGACTTGATTAGGAAGGTTTTAAGCTTGCTTAGGCTTGTGCAAATGATTAGAGGATGGATTAGGATGGTTTAGGATTAGCTTAGGGATAGGCAAGTGGATGGCATTTAATGAGGGTGGGTGAAGGAGGAGATATTTGTTAACTTTGGCTTGGGTTAGTAAGTTTTAACTCATGTTTAGAGAATGTGACAAGGTTATGAGGGGATTAGGATTAGGTTTAAAGACATCTTCTAGAAGAGTCTAGACTTTGGATGAGGATAAAGACTTTCTAGAATAGTCTAGAATTTCCTAGGATGAGGATGAAGACTTTCTAGAAAAGTCTAAAACTTCTTAGGATGAGGATAAATTAGATTTTTAGAAAATAAATAAAGTTTTATTTATTTCAAGGGTTTGGGTTGAGGAGATATTTATTAAAACTTGATTAATAAACATGAGGATTAATATTTAATCTTAATTAAATATTTTGAGTTGGGATTAGGGGTAGGAAATGATGGGATTAGCCTTTAATTAAAATTAAAGAAGGATTAGAAGATTTTGGAAGAGGTTAATGGTCTTAAGGAAATTGGCCAAGTTTTGGGCAAAAAATAATTTTTTAATTTATTTTGGGTTTTTTGGTCAATTTATTAATTAAATAATTAATAAATAAGGAAATAATGTTTAAATAAGATTTAAACATTTTTGGGAGGGATTCCTTAATTAAATATTTTTAATTAAGATAAAGGGATTTAATGGCATAAAAATTAAATAATTAATTAATAATTGATGATGTCATCAGGACTTTTTCAAAAAATAAAAATACTTTATTTTCTAAAGGTTTTTAGGTGTCTACATTTTGCCCCTCTTTGATGTGATGCCACAAGTGGCATGGCATCAAAGATAAGAAAATAAGATGCCTAAGGCTAGAGCAGAAGAGGAGAGAATGGATTGTGAGATGCCCCCTCAAGAAGGTAGCGGGGAGAGAAAGCGAGGCTCGATGGCTTGTTGAAAAGTACAAGAATCTCGGATGAGCAAGAAGACTCAGATTGGCAAAGAGAAGGGGCTGAATTAGCTCAAACTCTCACTATGGGAGAATGATAAAGGAGAATCAGATGCACAAGAGGAAGCAAGCTTAAGACTTTAGGGAACGTGGAGGATGAAGGAGTAGAGCACTATAAAAAGGAATCCAAGATAGGGAGATGGATGAGGGGATTATAAAGCTGATGCAACAGGATTTCAAAGAGTCAGATTGGTGGAAGATGGGTTTCAAAGATCCCTAGGACTAGGATTGTGGATCTCGAAAGATGAGGCTTGGTGGATTGATTTGGATTGGTGGATCCCTAAGACTAGGATTGCGGATCCCTAAAGCTAAGAGTGATGAGTGATTCAAAGAGATACTGATGCATAAGTTGGGGTAGGAGAGACAGATGCTGGATATGGATGGGGGATAATGGAGATGAAAGAAAACCATTGAAGCTTTTTGAGTGGGGGGGATACTTCAAAGAGAAGTACCACGATGTAGTTGAGCACTAGATTTGCTATAGGACTGTTGGTTAATTGCCAAGGTTACCAAGAACATCAAGGCCTTTTCACCAACTGTCCAGAGGACTGATGAACTGACTCAAAACAAACACGCAAGGATTGCCCTAGTATCACACATGAATCCCAGAGGAAGCAGTGTGGAAATGACACTGGGTAACCCACAAGCAAAAAAGAAAACAAGCAAAAGACATGATCAAGACCTTACTCTCTGATTGCCCCATTCACAGTATATGATGATATGGAAGATCGTGGCAACCTTAAGGAGGGAACAAGGAGATTTCTTGGAAAAGATATTTCAAGACCCAATAGGGAAGATTCCAAATCAAAAGAAAGCGAAAATCCAAAAGAGAACCATTTGCCAACGAGATGGGTACGACGAGGTACTAACAGACCAAGATCAGACATGAGGAAATCTATATCCTGCAAGGACCTATCAGAGAGAACCTAAGCTAGTGGATTTGGATGAGTGATGCGTCTGGCAAGCTGAACTAAGAAAGATAACACTTTGGTGATAGGAAATCTAGCTAAAGGATGCATTGGAATAGCTAACCAAGATGTGTGATGGGTGCAAGATGCTAATCAAGGACGAACTGACATGAATGCTAGATAGATGCAATGGTACTAAGCTAAAGAGGATGTACAAGCTAACAAACCAAGATATTTACAAGTGAGCTAATCAAGATATGGTACAAGCTAACGGACCAAGATAGTTACAAGCAGGCAAAAGCTCAGGATGATAGGATAGCGGGATGGTTCGATGTTGTGCAAGATGTGAAAGCTAAGGGTGGGGTGATAGCGAAAGATATGGATTTGGCAAGATGCATCCAATGATGATGAGAGATTTTGTGACCAAGGATAGCTAGAGAAGCTGGATGAGATGGCTGGATAGGATGGTAGATAGCTAGGATTATGATGGATATAAAGAGATGACATTGGGTTTGCATGAGGATAGCCTAGAGCTAGATACCAATGACAAGGGAGGATGGACAAGACAAGATCTCCAAGGAATATAGTGCCCCCAATCAGAAGATAACATGCGGAAGGAGGTCTTATGATGGATGTGATAGGATTGAAGCTAGGATGGAAAAAGCTGAAGGGGCTAGGGAGATGGATGATAGCTAAGATGATTGGCTAAAGTTGCATAAGATTAGTGGATGGTGTGAGATGGAAGCTGGAGGATGGAGGATAGGTGGATAGATTGGAAGATGGAGGTGGATGTCAAGAGATGACCAAAATCATGAGGGTGATAGGCCAAGCTGGGGATGGCAGGATTACGCATGACGCTTGTTTGCCAAGTTTTCATCATGGTACTTGTCCAAGGTGCTTGAATTGCCAAGTTTTCACCAGTGGACGCTTTATTTTTCTTTTCTTTTTTTGACTTTTTGACTTTGGACTTAGCTGGAATGATTTTGGCTTTCTTCAGCTATTTTGGCATTTTTGGGATTTTTCACTGGCTGTTGGAATGTTCAATTTTCTTGCTAGCTGTTGGTACACCGGATGTGTGATTTATGCAATAGATCGGATTAGATGGGATTGATGGTAGGAGATGGAGGGATGAAAATGCTAGAAAGGAGCATGAGATGGGGATTCTTGCAAGAGCAACATTGGCACATGTTGGGATGGGTGTGAAAAGAGCATATGGGGGATAGATGGTAGATGCGGGCGTGATGGAGGATTTGTGGAAGCGTGCTTGGGGATATAGGCACCCAAGATGGAGTTAGGAGATGGGGGACATGAGTCACTAGATGGGGGATTAGTAATGGTGGATGCCATTATGCATTGGGTTTCAACTTTTTTCTTGGAGATCCACATGGTTTTGGATTTTCTTTTCATTAGGCTTTTGCATTGTTTTGCATTCTTTGATTGGATTTTGCCTTTTTGGAGTATGTCTTTTAGAATAGACATATGATTGCCTAGGATGTGGATTTTTAGCTTTATGCATTTTGAAGTTGGCATTCACATTGTTGTGGTAAGCTTTGGGAAGATGGTTAGGAGAAGCTTTGTGAGATGGAGAGGATATGAAAGAGCATGTAGGGGGATGATGATGGATGATGTTCCCTGATATGTGCCTTTGTTGATCTTCCAAAGAAATGGATGGAATAGGATTTTTATGATGGTTGATAGGAGGATGGAGGATAGTAGATTTTGGGACATAGGGACCCAAAATGGATTTAGCGGATGAAGGGGGGATATGGTAGGTTGTTTTGGGTTGCAAAGATGGTGGAGAGGGGATGACATAAGATTTCTTGAAGGAGTGATGGGAGGCTGGCATGGTGGGCTTGGAGATAGGCTTGGTTTGGGGGTGTGGTGTACCAACACCATTAGATGTTGAGCTTTTGGATACATATCCAAGACCATGAAATCCTAGATTTTTTTGTGCAATAATAGGCTCTCTGATTCCTTGCTCTTGTGGTCCTAAACCTTGACCTTGATAATGCCATCGATTGAGCATTTGAACAAGCTGAGGAAACTTTTTGCTTGTAGAAAATGGTAGAAGTGATTTAATAGGTGTATTGCAATGGGGAGATACTATTCTTAATTCTTCTGCTGAGAGAGGGTGGATGAATGTAAGTGAACCAAGAGGTTAGATTAGAGATGGTGGAATAGCTTGGATAGGTGGTAAGATGGAAGCATGGAGCGGGGGAGATGGAAGGATAGGATCTTGATGTAGCTGGTGGGATGACAAGATATCTTGTAGTGGAGGAGATATGGCTTCAGGTTTTGGAGATGGAGGATATGGTGACTGCACTATGGATGGAAGACATGGTACGATGATATCTTCATTTATGCTTTGGGGGATGTCAACATGCTTTTGGGAAGGATCTTGATAGGATTGGTTTGGAGTGGATGGTGCGATAGGAGGTGAAGGGATGGATACTTCAAAGGCAGCAGATGGATAGATGGGAGATTCAGTAGTGGAGATGGGTGAGTAGAAGATGGATGCATAAGGGTCATTACGAGAGATTTGGGAAATGCTTAGAGGTGATGTGGATAGGATTTGGAGGGATTTGATAGGTGGTGGGATTTTGATGCTTGCGAAAAGTGGAAGGATTTTAAGCAATTTGATTGGTGGTATGGTTATGATAGCTATGGGAGATGGAGGTGATATTATAGATGGGGAAGCTTCATCACTGACTACTTCACATGGTTAGATTAGATGACATGGCTTATCGACTGTTGGAGGCAACTTTTCTTGTATTTCCTCTAGGAGATTACTTGGAGACTCATGTGTCGAAGGTGGAGGTGGATTGATAGGAATAGTTAGTGTGATGGGTGTGGAAGATTGGAAGCTTGGTTGATGGGGTGATGGAGGGGAAGCTAGAATATCAGATGGCATGACTAGATAGTTTGGAATAACTCTTGGATTTTCGGGGATGCTTGGGGGAATGTTTCTAAGGCTTTCAATATACCCGTCATAGTCAACAAGATTTTCATCATCATTGGAATAGGAGGTGGCGGGAGCAAGGACAATGCGACCAAACACATCATGATAGGATTGGTACTTCATGCTTTGATGGTGAGTTTGATGGAGATGGGGTCTTGCATATGGATCAAAATGGAAGCTCATGGTTGGATTTGAATTAAACACAGATTTTGGATTGGCTGATGAAAGATCTCCTAGGGAGAGTCAAAGCTGCATGACAGACCTAAGGAGGATTGGCTGGAGATTTTTGGCTTTCCTGTGGATGGAAGACTTCAAGGGCATGTTGTCAAAAGGTGAGAGTTTTTCTTTCCTATGCGCTAGATTTGGTGGTGGCTGTGTCAACTTGAGGATAGACTAATGACCCTATGGGCATGACACGAGATTGACCACTTGTGGATCCCAACTTTTAGCTCAAGGTGATGAGGGATGCAAGTGACAAAGCTAGATTACCATGGACAATGATCTATCAGAGGGATAACCTTGGTGAGATTGGTTGATTGGTAGGATAGATTGATTGGATAGCAAATTTTGGCAAAGTGACAACAACTCTTTAAAGGCTTGGGTGATTTGGGATTGGGTTGCTAGCTGGCTTGGGGGATGATTTGGATGGACTTTGGATTTTGGATTGTTCTAAGGAAAAGAACTAGATAGATTTGGTTGTAGCGGGGGAGAATGGATGATTTTCTGATGAGGCAGTGACTACGCTAAGTATGCCTTGAGCTGGGAGATTTTTTCTTTTTTTTGGGGTTTTGACCAAAATTGGAAAACATTCATTCAAAAACTATGAACAAACAAGCAAACAAAAGTTTTGAGCAAGCACGTCAAACACACCAACATCTTAGGAAGCTTTCTACAAGGATGAAATTTGGTTTAGCTAGGGAGTCCTCGATATACACAAGGTACGTGAGGCCCAAATCTATAGATGAAACCAAAAAGATGTCACACAGCCAAAAGGAGCGGTAACCCACTTCTCCTCTTTCACTTCTCAAGGGTATAAAGTTCCTTGAGGCTTAGCCCAAGTGATAAAATTTTGATCCCAAGAGAGGTGTCTTTGGATTCACCTCCCGATCTTTATACTCCATCGGAATGTTGGAGTTGAGGTCATCCCAAGGGGTGATGAGATCCCCAAGCAGGCCTCCTAAAAAGCTAAGACAAGATTTTGGATCCTAATCTTACGCACCCAAGATGGCCTCGAAAGACGACAAGGGGAGAGAAGACTTGGATGATCTTGGGCTAAAAAACATGCTTGTTCTTTTACCAACAGACACTTAAGTTTTCTGATCTAGACTTTGCAAGCTCTCATTTTTAAGATACAATGTTTATTCCAACTTTGAAGCGTCGACAAAAATAAAATTGATCGAAGAATGCGAACAAGAAGAAGAGTTAGGGTCAACAAGAAGGTAAACTCGTGCGCCCGGAGGCCCTCCACGTCAAGAATCGATTGATTTTTCTTTAAGGCATTCAAGATTGAGTGTGAGTTTATTTTAAGCCCAAAACAAAGGTGTGTGAGATTCGATTTCAAGCGCGCGCCCAGAGGCCCTCCACATCAAGATTTGTCCAATTTTTATGCCCAAATGAAGTGTGAGCGAGATTAATGTGCATTCAAAAAATTTTCTAACTTAGAAAAACCACTAAAAACCCAAGTGAGTGGAGTTTGATTTGCATGGAGCACTTAACACCCTCTTAGGTGGACCCATCCCCATAGATGGCACTGAGATTGCAACCAATGGTTAAATTTATGGGTGATTAAAGAGGGTGAGTCCAACGACAAATTCACTCAAAGCATTTTTATTTGTTTTTATAACTTAAAAGATTACAAAAATGTAGATTCTTTTTATGCTCCAAAAGATGATTATTTGATCTATGGCATTCAAGATAGGATTTGTTGTTTTAATCATGCATTCATAAAAAAACAAACTTTGATTTTAATCCATGGCACTCAAGAGTGATTTTAGAAACATGCATTCAAAGACAAGTGATTAAACATTCAAGTTTTTTCCTTTGAGCATTCAAGATTGAGATTTTGTGTGTTGTTTTAAGAACTTTGAAGTGCTTTGTTTTAACCTTAGCTCATTCAAGATTGTTTTTGGACTCAAAAGTGAAAATGACTCTTTGGACTTTGCTTTTCATTCAAGATTTTGTGTTCTAGTTTGCATGTTTTAAGCCCAAAAATGATATTCCTAGATTGTTTTGATGCATAAAAAACCTAAGAAACATTCAAGATTTTGCAACAAGACATTTGTTTGGAACAAATAACAAAGCTTTTTAGGACAATTTT
Source organism: Cupressus sempervirens (assembly GCA_028749045.1). NCBI lineage: Eukaryota > Viridiplantae > Streptophyta > Pinopsida > Cupressales > Cupressaceae > Cupressus > Cupressus sempervirens. The sequence continues at coordinate 507,865,545 of CM053789.1, read as the reverse complement.
GGCAACCATTTAGGACTCTTAGTTTTCATGAGATTTTTAAAAGAACTTTAACATATTTGCAAATGAGGTTCATTTTATCCTTGATTGATGCTTTGAGTTTGATTTAGATTTTAGTGTGCACTTAGTGTTGATTTTGAACCTTTTGAAATGGAAACTTGAAGTTCTTTTTAAATTCTCAAAAATGAAGTGTCCCTAACTTTGCATGAATGCATCTAAAACCTTGATGTTGCAAGGATGCAAATGATTAGATTGGTTTAGTTTCACTTGTTAAAAAAAAATTTCTTTTTTGCAAATTTTTAATTTTTTTAATGGATTTAAGTATGATTTGGGGGTTCATTTTAAGCACTAAAAAGAAGTGTGAATGATTTTGCTTCCTTAAAAAAAAAATGGCCAAGATCTCCCACAAGAAGAAGAAGAAGAAGTAGATGGAATAAGAAGAATATAGACAAGAAAAGGAAGAAGAATTCCAAGTGCTTTGTCCACCTATAAGCTTGAAAAATCTGCAAATACTATGAGATAGACTATGAGTTCCTTTGTCTTCTTCATGCTCATGTGGACCTACAAAACCAATTTATACAATCCTACCAATCACAAAAATAAGAAAAATTAGCCAAAATCAGCAAATGACATACAAAACTTGACTAAAAAAGCTAATAAAGATGACCCATGCGGGGTCCCACCGGGCGTGCCAAAATGTATATGAGCAATGTTAGTATACTAATAGAAACCAAATTTAAATAAAGCTTCTACAAACTAAACAAAATTCATAAACTTCAAGATAGACTAAGATGAACTCTCAATTGAGAATATGAGCCATTAATGGGCTCTCTCAATGAAAAGCTCTCTTGTTGAGTGGCTTTATCTAAATGGATAGGATGTATGCTCAATATGCTTCCAAAGGCTTCAATGGATGATTGTGGATTTTTGGTGTGGATAGATGGCTTTAGTATGGATTTGGCTCTCAAAATAGCATTATAACTTTACTTCATGGATTGTGTTATTTTGCAAAGGGGAAGGATCCAATTTATAGGCAAGAGGCTTGAGGGATTGAGGGCTAAGATGCAAGGATGGGAAAAAGCTCATGGAGGGCTCAGATTGCATGAGAGGAGAGCACATGGATTGTGCTTCCTTACAACTAATCAAGGAGTGACACATGTCACATGGTGAGAGGATGGAGGAAAGGGGAAGGATGAGTCAACAAAGGAGGCTCAAGGGATAAAATCTTCATAAAGACCCTCATAATGACTTGTAAGAGCAATAAAAGGGCTTGGAAGAGTCATTTATGGCCTAGTGGGCTTCATAAAGTTTTATGGTTGAGATATTTTGAAGGTGATGAGAGCAATTTCGACTTGGACTTGATTAGGAAGGTTTTAAGCTTGCTTAGGCTTGTGCAAATGATTAGAGGATGGATTAGGATGGTTTAGGATTAGCTTAGGGATAGGCAAGTGGATGGCATTTAATGAGGGTGGGTGAAGGAGGAGATATTTGTTAACTTTGGCTTGGGTTAGTAAGTTTTAACCCATGTTTAGGAAATGTGACAAGGTTAGGAGGGGATTAGGATTAGGTTTAAAGACATCTTCTAGAAGAGTCTAGACTTTGGATAAGGATAAAGACTTTCTAGAATAGTCTAGAATTTCCTAGGATGAGGATGAAGACTTTCTAGAAAAGTCTAGAACTTCTTAGGATGAGGATAAATTAGATTTTTAGAAAATAAATAAAGTTTTATTTATTTCAAGGGTTTGGGTTGAGGAGATATTTATTAAAACTTTTTTAATAAACATGAGGATTAATATTTAATCTTAATTAAATATTTTGAGTTGGGATTAGGGGTAGGAAATTATGGGATTAGCCTTTAATTAAAATTAAAGAAGGATTAGAAGATTTTGGAAGAGGTTAGTGGTCTTAAGGAAATTGGCCAAGTTTTGGGCAAAAAATAAATTTTTTATTTATTTTGGGTTTTTTGGTCAATTTATTAATTAAATAATTAATAAATAAGGAAATAATGTTTAAATAAGATTTAAACATTTTTGGGAGGTATTCCTTAATTAAATATTTTTAATTAAGATAAAGAGATTTAATGGCATAAAAATTAATTAATTAAATAATTAATTAATTAATTAATTAATGATGATGTCATCAAGACTTTTTCAGAAAATAAAAATACTTTATTTTCTAAAGGTTTATAGGTGTCTACAATGGGTACCTTAGGGTATCAGGGTTTTCATTTTATGTGAGGGAAACCATAGAGAAACACCCATAGGTTCTAAATAACTCAACCTTAGAGACCAGTTTAGGGTTAAATTGATAGAGAATATGAGTATGAGTGCTTGCAAGGTATATACTTATGAATAAATATTACATCCTGATTTAAATGTATGAAAAAAAAATTCATTCCTTTTAAGCTTCATTCATCTCGAGGTGCAATTCACAAACTCAAGAATAGTGGCTTTTGTTCTTCAGGATACCTTTAGGAAAAGAGTATGTGAATGCCCCCTCGTGTGTGGAGTCTAGTTTAAAGGAGATGGCTATTTACACTGTGAAGGTTTGTTGAATATAATTCTAAATAACATTGCTTGCTATTGTATCATGACATAAACGAAAGCAAATGATTTAAGAGTTTAAAGAAGAAAATGGATTTTTTGAAAAGGCTTTAGAAACTTTCAAGCAAATGCTATTGCTAATTATTTATTGCTACTCTATTTTGATATTTGATGATTGTCCATGCTTAAACATTTAATGTCATTATGATCATCTGAATGGATTCTTTGCCTTAGAACACTATCATCTTCAAAATCCTATATGAAATCTATATGACCATTTCATTTCTTCAATATACCCTATGGATGTCCCTATCTAACTATATATCTTTTAATTGCATATAATAACTAATTTATGTTATTTTTCATGACTATGTTTGACATATTTACAAATTTGTAGACAGGAGCATGCTGCATGAATGTCTCCCTGCTAGGGCTTCATTGTAGGATTTTGAGTTGAGCAATGAGTTGGTAACTGACAAGGATCATGGGTTGGTGAGTTTTTGTGTTTGGCTAGATACGAAAAAGGCATTCTACATAGGGGTGTAAAATTTATGCCATTACAAATTGTAATGGCAGGATAAGATGATATCGTAATTGTTTTTGTTGAATAGTTATTTGATACATTGATAAGAAATCATTAAATGATAGTTAGAGTTAGTGAGCTACTTCATTACATGATGATGATGAAAAGAATCTAGGAACATTTGGGTTTGGTGCTATAAAATGAACCTGTAGTTTAAGATAATGATATTTAAGGTTCTCATTATGTGATTCATTAATGTACCTAGATGGTTAGATATGTTATAGTAGCTTTGCGCAAGTAGCGACTTTAAGAAACCCATAAAGGACCTAGGATTAAGTTAATTATTTTCCATTTATGTTTTATGAATAGTTATGTTATGTGATGATATATCCATAATTCTACTTTCTTAGAATGTAAATTGAACTTAATGTTAAAATAGAAGCTCTAATCATATGTAATGAATATGTAGTTGATTGTTTAAACAAAATATTTGCACCTTTATTTTGGCTAGATTAGTGTCGTTGTCTTGGGTTCCTTAGTGGGGTAATGCACAAATAGTCCAAACAAAATAATGGAAACAATCTGATTTTTTGTCTTCCAATATTTTGCAACTTGAACATCTATCTGAATAGTACAATGGATCAACTTTGACTCTTGTTGAATCTCTTTCCAAGTATATTGGCTCTGTGTTATATTATAAAAATTACTTTAAATGTATCACACACATCAAGCAGTTGTTCACACCAACATGATGTATTTTTAAAAATGAACACAGTATTATTTTCTAAAGAAATTAGTGAAATTTACAACAGACATGGAAATGTTGTTGATATTGGCCTCAAATAATTTGACTTACCAATCATTGTAAAAAGGCAATGATAAATGTAGATATGCATTTCTTTGGACAACCCAATCAATACAAATGAACTGTTAACTATATTAGTGTTGGATTTAACAATTAAGGGACAAGACAACATAAATTCATATTTTTGTTTCCTGTTCATGAAAAATTTGATTGATACATGCGTTATAGCCCATAGACAAATGCTTATGCTACTTTGGAACATTTTCGACAGAGTACACTGATATACATTGTAACATTTGTGTTTTGAGTAGAAATACATCTCCTCCCTATAATTAATTCTTTAAATGAGAGTAGAAATGTTTCCATATCTCTCCTATCTCCTCCCTAAAATTATTATTTTCTCCCTAAACCCAGCAACAACCCCTGTAATAAATAGAAACAACTATCCTAAAAAGAGAAAAATTCAATTTGCAGTCACAAAAAAATTTCCTAATAACAAATCAATCAGCAATTAATGGTTCATTACACCATCCTCTTTATTTTTACAAAATTTTGAACTCTTGGTTCAAAGAACTCATGAACCCAAGTGCCATGGCTCGCCCTTCCACCACGTTAGGTACTTCTGCAATCTTTCACAATATTTGTTCCACTGCTTTCAAGGCTATAAATTACTTTGCTTTGCCAAAATGTTCCCTTTCTATTTTCTCAATTTCTTTTGGGCTCAGACCTGCCACTACTTGTCCTCTACTAAAATCTGTTTCTAGTTATTCTCATCCCTTGTCCAACTTCTTATTGCCCCTGTACAAAAACAATCAAAATCAAAAATCAAGTAAAGGGAGCATAGGCAATCAAAAACAGAAATCAAGGGATTAGAAATGCCTAATAGTGTTTCCTCCTTCCCTACTGCATGTTATTTACACAGGCCTTCCAATCATCCTTTATAGTGTGTATCTTTCCCATGTCTTTCTCTATATAGACAATTAGGAGTCCATTTTCCTCTTCATATATGTATGTTGGCATATCATCTTTTGGCATGCTCACAATATTCTGCCACTCAGACACAGCAAGTTGATAATTGATTCAGATTTAAACTCCACACTAAGATTTGTCAAATTGAAAAAACCATGAAATCTTTAGATTTCTAAGGATGTAAAATTTGTCTCAAGCACCTTTTACCAAATAAACTTCAAAAACACAATAAACTAATCAAATAAAATCTACATAAGTATGCATTGATCACATGAGAATAATTAAAAGATTTTGATCACATATTAACTCTATTGAGGGTACTACTAGCTTCCAATTCAACTTGGAAGAAGTTTTGTTAAAGTTCCTAATGGTCTTGACATTCTTTATCACCACACTTATAATTTTTCTTTATGGTACCTCTAGTTCTTGTGTTGAGACCAACATCCCCCTTAGTAGTCATCATAGAACCTAAACTAATTGCGACATGTATGCAAAATGTGGAAATATAGATGAGGCACATGAACTCTTTGAACAAATTCATCTAAGAAATGTGGTATCATGGAATGCCATGATTGCATTATATGTACAAAATGGATTTTTTGAAAAGGATTTAGAAACTTTCAAGCAAATACTATTGCTAATGATTTATTGCTGCTCTATTTTGGTATTTGATGATTGTCCATGCTTAAACATTTAATGTCATTATGGTCATATGAATGGATTCTTTGCCTTAGAACACTATCATCTTCAAAATCCTATATGAAATCTATATGACCATTTCATTTCTTCAATATGCCCTATGGATGTCCCTATCTTACTATATATCTTTTAATTGCATATAATAACTAATTTATGTGCTTTCTCATGACTATGTTTGACTCATATAATTGTGATCTCTCTAGCACTATGATGTCATTTAATATGTCTTGCTAAAGATTGTAAATTTTGTTTCTTTTTCCATGTCATGTAATATGTCTTGCCTTGTAGCTTATATGTTTTGAAATTACTGTTAGGCCTTGTAGCTTATATAGTTTGATTGCTGGAGAGCTTCTAGAGCTAAGCAAGAAGACCATTGCACAAGTTATAGCTGCGCGCTTGGGTATGAAAATTGTATATTTTTTAATCTAATGTATATTTTAACTAGACTTTTAGCTTATATGTTTCAAAATTGTTTTTAGTGGCTTAATGTTGTAAGGTCTCATGAAATAAGACCTTCAAGCCATTGGTCAAAGTTTTACAAATAATCTTATCCACAAATTTTCCTAGAGCAATTGACTGAATGTTATAAAAGGTGATTGGGTTAAATGTCTTAGGAATAAAGTCAAAGAAAGTATTTTTAAAATATTAAAGTATTTAACTAGGTCTAAGAATATTTGTGTACTTTCGACAGTTTTTCTTAGTTTGTGAAAGTTGTAGACCAAAGTTTTCATAGCCCAATTTTTGCTTCCTACGAAGAACGATCATGTCAGATAATACAAGTGAAGAACAAAATAGGGAGACAATCGCTAGATTGTGGTCTAACTTGAAAAGAAAAGGTGATGAAAAATGTTATTGTCCTTGCAAAATTTGTAAGGGCTTAAACCATAGAAGATTTCTAATCAAAATAGTTAAGAGACATTGTAGGGAGAATGGTCACATTGAAGGGGGGCATGACTATCATCCACTGGTAAGTTGTTCATTATATCATTTTAACAATTTATATAAATATGAAATCACTTGATGATGAGTTGATGATCATGGTTTATTTATGTTAATAAATTTTATATAGGTTGATCTCCCTAGTGAAGTACATGATATGAACCACAACAATCCGAAGAATATGGTTTTCAAAATGGAGGAACATGGAGGTGTGAATATCCAAGGTGAAGATAATGATCCCATGGAAGATGACTATCATGTGCTAGAAAACACAAATGAAGATGATGGTATAAATACATTGATCCATGACACATTTAGCCCGAGCATGTCTGATCATGATGATGATGATAGCCTCGATGTACCCCTACTTGAGAAAGCATACAAGCCCCTATACAAAGACTCCCAAACAACTCTTCTCTCTGTTGTATTGTTGTTGTTGAACTTGAAGGTTATGAATGGTTTATCCAACATAACAATGTCATGTATGTTAAGGTATGTCATATATGTCTTTATAGTTAACAAAGGATGAATAATGTACCACTAATATTGTTTATATTAACAACTTATATTTTTTGCTATAGATTGATAGGCGAGTTTCTGTTACCACCATCAAATATTTTACCTTGCTCATATGGAGAATTATCTGTTGTTATGAAAGATATTGGAATGGAGTATGAAGCAATACATGCTTGTCCCAATGATCATATTATATATTATAAAAAACATGAATTTGCAACACAATGCCCTGTATGTCATACGAGTAGATATCGAACAGATTGACAAACAAAAAAGGTGCCTCAAAAGGTTCTTCGTTACATCCTCAGTATTCCATGGATGTGATGATTATTTAGGTGTAGTAGCTTGGCTCAATTTATGTATTATCATGCACGCAATAGAAGTTGAGATGACATTATTCAAATCCCTGTAGATGGTTTAGCATTTATGCACATAGAGGAAAATTGGCAACACTTCAAAGAAGAACCTCGTAATCTCAGGCTTTCATTAGCAGCAGATGGTGTCAATCCATTTGGAGAGATGAGATCTATTTACTCAGTGTAGCCTATTTTTGTTATCAACAATAACATTCCTCCCTTGATGTCAATAAAAAGGGAGCACTTTATGTTGGCAATGATTATTCCAAGTATCTTATCATTTGATAGTTATTAATTTACATGTACTTACAAATCTTGCAGTAAAACGGTCACAATAATTATGTAATGTTATTGTTCATTCAAGTAGGTAAATGCCAAGTTAAAGATATGAATGTATATATTGAGCCTCTTATCGATGAGTTGGTGGAGTTATGGAATGGTGTCACTATGTATGACGTGTCTAGACCAATAGGACAAAGACAATTTCAATTCCATGCAATACTTGCATGGACAATACATGATGCCCCAGGGCTAACACATTTTTGTGGTATGTTATAGTGAATTCAAGTTGCACACAATAATTCTAATTATAAAAATCAACATATTTAATAATCCAATTATATCATTATCTTGTAGGTCTTCAAACAAAGGGAAAATTTGCATGTCCAGTTTGTGGTCCAAAGATGAAATCTCGTCATTCAAAAAGTTAAGGAAATTAAATGTTTGATGAGTGTAGACACTTCCTCCATAGGAATCATAAGTATCACAGTACGGAAAAAAATCTTTTCAATGGGAAAGAAGAGACTACATCAAAGCCACGAAGAATGACAACTCACCTATGGAAGTTGGAATATAATAGAATTAATCGTCGAGGTAATGTCATTCCACTTAATGGTTTATGTTTGTAATTTATATATTTCTATTGTGATTTTTGTTTACTAATTGTGTAATTGATGATCGTGAAGGTCGTCAAGGCAGTACTGAAAACCTTCCAAAGGGACTAAAAAGCTATCCTAGAGAATTTAGTAGGTTGCCCTACTACGAGCACTTATAAATTGTGCATTTGTTTGATACTATGCATATTGGAAAGAATATAACAGAGACATTGTGGAAAATATTGGATGGAAGGCATGACAAAGAAAAAATTATCAAAATTTGTAATGACATTCATGAATCCAATCATACATTGAAGAATTTCATTCACTCAAATAGCAATAGAGATCAAATTAATATAAGTGCCCTTTCGTGGTTATTAACGGACTAGCAAATTGATGCCGTAAAAGAAGTCATATGAAAAAATTGATTTCCCAAAGGATTTGTTGTGAGCATAAACAATGTCATATCAAGAAAAAGTGAGTTTGGGTTAGGGCTCAAAACGCATGATTGGCATACTTTCATCAAGGTAAGTTATGTTCTTCTGTATTTATAATATATTCATAAACTACGTGTATTATTCATTATGTTATGTTAGAAAACAACAAGATGCTTGGTTTATAATTACTGCAGTACATGCTTCCTCTATCTCTCCCAGAGCACTTAAACAATAACATCAAACAAGTGATATACGATCTTGAAAAATAAATGAGGTAAGCAGTAATATCTGTTCAATTTTTTGTATATATTTATTATATTCGTGATTTTTTTTCTTGCTATATAATCTATTGTATATTATTTTGTAAAGTCTCGTATCTATAAAATTTTTTTGACTTGAATCTCTTAATGTAGGTGGTTGTCATCTAAAGAAATCCATAAAGAAGATATAAACTATTGAAAGAGAAGAATTATTGATTTACTGTGTGAAATGCAAAAGTGTCTACCTCCAACTTTTTTCAATGCACAGGAACACTACCTCATACACCTAGTTGAGGAGATTGAATTGTGCGGACCTGTACACACTAGGTCAATGTGGATGGTTGAGAGGCACTTGAAATCTTTGAAGGCTTTGGTTCAACAAAGAGCACTTCCTAAGGGTTCTATGGTAGAGGGATATATTGTATACCAGACTATGGTGTACATTACTGAATATCTTCCTAAGTTTGCATCAAATATCCATGTAGATCGCATTTGGGATCTTGAGCCTTTTAAAAAATTAGAAGGGGAGTACTTGATGGGAAAGGTACATTGAGGAAAGTGAGAGGTAATAAATTATAAGATGTTATTATAATAAATTAATTCTTAATCTTCTAAATAAATCAGTTGTAAGTTGTCTATTTGTTTTTTTTGTATAGGTTCTTGAGAGTGGGATGCACTACATTTGTATATTATAAACAATCTTGATTGGATGACGGTATGGATTGAATGATGTCAACATTCTGGTCGCACATTAACATGGAAAGGTGTATCTTCATTGGTTAAAGAAGCTCATCGTAATGGAGATTCTAATGTTATGCAAAGGGAAATAGATTTAGCAAGTGGTTTAAGAGATTTCCAGGTATGTACAAATTTATTAATCACCCGTATGTTTATCAACTCATGATACAATAATTTTTACATGTTTCACATATTATTTTAGGTTAAACACCACAAGTTTATGTTCTATAATGGTCAAAAATTTCACCTCAAAGTGTTGGATGACACAAAAAAAACTTGTGATTCAAGAATAACTGCAGTCTTTCAAGTGACTAATATTTCATCTAGAAATGGCTTACATCCTTGAGAGTCTCAAAATTGATACTATGGCATTTTGGATGATATACTTGAGTGTGACTTTAGTTACTTCAAATTAGTACTCTTCGTTGTCAAATGGTACAGGCTATGACTTAATCCAAATGATCCTGATAGAACTATTATTGAACATGATAATGGATTTACAATGGTTAATACAAGGTCGTTTGAGCCAGTTGGGGATGAGCCCTATGTTCTTCCAAGCCAATGTGAGCAGGTATTTTACTCAGAGGTTCCACATAAACCATGTTGGTAATTTGTTGTTAGACATGAACTGAGAGGAAGGCTGATAAAGTATAATGCAATGGAAGAAGAAGATACCAAAGAAGTAGAAGATGATGTAGATGGTGATCACGATTGACAGTTATTGGATGATGTTCTTGACACAAATTTTCATGAAGAAGAAGAAGAAGAAGATGATGATGATGATGCTACTGATGATGATGATGAAGATAATGTTGATGTTGATGATGATGATGTTGATGATGACGATGATGATGACAATGATGATGATGATGATGATGACGATGATGATGGCGAGGATGATGATGATGATGATGATGATGACACCAACCAAGCATCTTCATAAGATCCCTCTCCTTGATCCAAGTCAACTCCATAACCTATCAGAGTGCACACCAAATCCTTATGCCACCTTAGGTTCTACATCTTTGGAATAATCCCATGAATGCCCCTCAATCCATCCAATGGATTCATCCAAGCAATCTAATCAAAAAACTATCAAATGCTCAGAATGCCTCAATAGGTGCAAAAATTGACTTCACCTTAACTAGGTGTTTCCTCCACCTCCACACACATCAAACAACTTCAAATAGCATGTCCCCAAGGTGACTAAGCCCTCAACTCATCAGCTGATACAAAAACCCAGTTTTAACCCTTCACTAGGCCTACTTCCCTAGTAGGCTTATAATGTGAGCTTGATTTAAGTGTTATATTGTGTACCTTTTAATGTTTTTAATTTTTATGTGATGCTTATGATGGATGTGATTATGATTATGATGTGATTATGCTCACGATAATTGAATTACATTTGCAAGAAACTGAACCCCTTTTAGGAGCATCTCGCACAGCCTCATGGATTGACAGGTACAAGTCAATACTCCTTATAGATAGTCTATTTAATACACTTATCAATAGTAAGATTGATGTCTTCTAAGATCTCTCCCATTTATAGGTACCAGAAAATAGGTATTTTTTCATAAGTGTCTTCCTTGAGTGAGGGAAATATAGGAATAGAAGAGGAAAGTGAGACATCCAGTTTATCTAGAACAGAGAGATTAACTAGATGTCAAAGGACTAGAAAGAAATTCAATAAACGCATGAAATTTTTCCTTGCTCAAGGGGGGTCATGTTCTTATGATGATGAGATGGAAGGTGACATTGAGGTGCCCTTGAGGTACCAACATCTACAGAAACATTGGGTACCCAAGGAACTTCCTCCAATAAACACTGATTTTTGTGTTAACAAGAGGATATATCACATAGCACCATCCTCATTACATGGTTTGGGCCTATTTTCTATGGACGGCATAAAGGTGTCTTACAAAAAAAAATTTGAATTGATGGAGTATGTTGGACCATGATACGATTACAAAAGTTGGATGCATATTGTTCAATATAAAAAAAGTATGCGTAGGTATGCCCTCTCGGAAAATTATATACAACAGGAAGACAATAATCAAAGTAAAAGTGTGGCTATATACATTGATGGAAGGCCAAAAGAAATAGGGAATATTGCGGGTTTTATAAATAGTACACGACCTAGGTCAACTATAAAGCAACCCAATTGCATATTTGAGGCACGCGAGGGAAATCGTGTATTCATCTGTGCAATAAAATCAATACGTGCAGGGGAAGAGCTATTTATTGATTACAATTTGAACCACATAGATACAAATGAGGCTACTATCATGGGAGTGGTACATACTATTAAACCAACTTCTAATCAATGACTCCAACATACCATTTAGTCAATAAATTTTTGGCTAACATTTTTATACTTGATCTTTGACACAGGGGCACAATATGGAGCAATCGCCTAGAGGGGATGTTGGTGATGTTCCCAGCTCATCTACACATGAGCAAGTAAAACACATTGTAATTGTGCAAACTAGATAGAAGCAAAATATTATTTTTTAATGTTGTTTTCTTCATTATTTTGGAGTAATTTTGATAATACTAATACTATTTTTGTCAAAGAGGGCCAGTGGTCGGAGGGAGGGAAAGGAACCTGCAGTCTCTCAACAGTCCCCCCCTAAGGAGGAGCCTTTCTATATTGATTTAGCAGAGATTGATTACCCAATCGGTTCGATTAAAAAGGTGCTAAAGAAAATTGGCAGAGAAATTATACATTTGGCAACCATAAAGCCTACTACTCAGGAAATAAAAGATAGGGGATCTGAATTGTTGCACACCTCTGAAACCTTAAAAGTAAGTATTAATGAAATTTTTAATTATAAAAAGAGTTCAATAATGGTTTTTATGTTATGCTCTTTTATGGAATTAATTAAAATATGGATGTGTTGTCTTTACAGAGTTTTTTGCATGATTTTGAGCCCCATTCCCATGATGAGGGTGCTATAGATGGTTTAGGTAGATTGCATGTTCCATTCCCCACTTGTGTTTTCCACTGAATATATATAGGAATGATCATAATCATTGATAATACATGCTCGAACAATCCTTTTTTTTAATGCTCTAACAATCTTGTCCATGCTAGTCCACACATTCTATATTTACTCATGCTCTAACAATTTTATTCTTTAGCTTCAAATCAATTGTATCCTATGGCAATGCCGCCTCCATCTAGGACAACCACAAATCTCTTTTTGACTACTGAGTCGAAAACACATAGCTTACAGGCATCAACTATTGCACCATCTGTTGGTACACAAATCCCTCTTTTTCTCTCTTTTGTTATGTGTTTAAGTGTTATGTGTTTATGATGTAGATTGTAATGACCCCCCTTTGGTAAAAATTTTCACAATTTTATGATTCCAAACCATAAGAACTCGACTCCATTCATAGCTTGGATATACAAGGTTATGTTATAGGTCAAACTTCAATTAGCTGTCTTTAGTTATGAAAGATTGTAATATTGAAGATCATCTTCTCTTGTAGTATATTATCTCAATTATATTTTGATGCAGAGTCTAGTAGCCACTTCTTCTAATAGCCTTCCGAAGGCTTTCACAATCCAATTTTTGGATCTAGGACTTGGTATAAGTCCCCTTACCCACACCGGGTATACACAACTACTGAGCCCAAATGGGGAAATCCACTTCAAAAACATCACTCACTGACACAAGCAATGGTGACAGCAACCAAGACCTTCAGTCCAACCAAAATCCTCAGTTTGTTTGGAATCTACCAAATCCACAACAATCCTTTGTACTTCTAGGCCTACAATCCTTGTAGCCTTTCCAATCCGTTTTCTTGTATTTTCACCAACTATCCCGCTATGGCATAGGGACTTCTCCACTATTTTAGCCACCTCTTAAGACACTTGCTAGAATCCCAAAAGCTTCTAGGATGATCTTGCTCCAGCACCCTCCAAACCGTTGCTTGGTACCTAGGCCTAGTTGATCAAGTTAGGCTAGGGCTAGTTGATCAAGTTAGGCTAGGGCTTCAATGAAGGATGTACTAGGTGGGTTCTCAAGACCTCCTAGGTTAGGTGCCCTGCACCATATTCATGTGCTTGATCATGCAATGAGATGTGAATAAATATTGCTTTTACTGATGAAATAATTATCTAATATAATGTCCTTGATTCCATAGAATGGTTAATGTGATAATAAATCTTCAGTGATGTAGTTGATATTTTAGATGAGCCTTATAAACTTACATCAAATATGATTCCATTTCTAATGTGTATGAGTTAATTCATGATAAATGGAGTTGTCTTGATTTGATCTTCCTTAGTAGTAATCAATGCTTTCATCATCTTCAATTTATATATATATATATATATTGCCAAAAGTATGTTGTAATTATTGGCTCTAATCTATATCCGATTTATTGTCTTCCCAATAGTCACCCTTCATAAGTTACTCGAGGATTCAACAATTTCTTGGAATCCACTCAAGGAACTAGAGTTCAAGTCAAGGATCAATAAGAAGTCCCTAAATTTAGGATATCAACCAAACACTCCTCTGTAACAGCTTTACTGCCTTGATTCATTTTGAACAACTTTCAATTCACTTTGTCCATGTTTCAACTTCCCTTTCATTGGGAACACTCCTAATTCACCCTTCATGCAATCAACACTTAATCTTTGTCTTCAAGGATTCTCCTAATCCTTCCAATGCCTCAATAACCTTCAAACAACATAACTAAGGAGTTCCAACCCCTACCAAGCATCAACTCTATACCAATCTTCAAAACTACCTTTTGTAGTACTGTCCTATTAGCCCTTTCTTGCAAGAAAATTGCATTTTTCTTCCAAATTTCTCAAACACCATGGTAACTTCTCCACCTCTTCAAATACCCTTTAATGAGTTCTTATACCCTTGCAAATATCAACATTTCAACTTGTGACTGGTGAACCTTTCTATGGCCATCTCTACAATCAATTAGGCCTAATTAGCCCTTGCCTAACAAAGAAACTACCTTTTGTGCTTATTATCAACCTACCAAACCTTTACAAAACCTTAAGGCATCTAATAAATAGTAGGATTCCTCAACTTTTTTAACCCTTCATGCAATTCTAGATACTTTTCCATCAAACCCTCCCTTTAAGGGTTTCTAGCCTAGGGCTTCCTAGAAAAGACCCTAAATAAACTTATAAAATCTTTCCAATGGCTCAAACACTTTTAAAAAAACCCTCTTAGATTTTTTCAAGTAGTATTTAGTCATTCCAACCCTCAGATCATCATATTCACCATGTGGTGCCTTGCAAATGCACCTTCACTATTTGGTTTAATAGTCACCCTGTTGTTCCTTTCTTTGTTCACTGTCACCTGAACCTAAATCATGTTAAATTCATCATATTTACAAGCCTTAGTACCTCTCCCACAAGTTACATTTTTATTCATAGAAAGTGGGAGAGGCACATTTTCCCAAATTACTTCAAAACAGTGACAGACTGTCACGTTTCCTATGACAGCAGAGATCTAAAAAGTAGTTTTTCTTGAGTATAACTTATAAAACCCTTGCAAAAAGTTAACCAAACATGACAATATCTTCAAGAAAAAAAATAGTAACTTTTGAATGGCAAGAACCTTATTGAGTTACCAGTCTAAATCTTGCAAATTAGAAAATTGTCCCTATGACAGTGAAGTGCAAAATTCTTTTATTTATACATTTCCTTCATACACACACACCCCTTTTCTTGACTACAACACGTGTGTCTTATAAATACCTTTCTTCTCAAGACTTTTTCCCATCTAACTGAATCATTAAACTGAACAAAGACTCCTTGGACACCAACTGCCCTTCATAACTATCTTATGACAGCAACAAATAGTTTTTTTTTTACAACTTTTTAACATCAATTATCATTTGTTCTTTTATACTTCAAGACTTATGCAACTTATGAAACTTTTTGCAATAGGAGCTATAGCATCATTTCCTAGATGTTCCTAGTTTAGGAACGGTGAAGGATGTCATATTGATCATCAACGATGATGAAGGCATTCCATTAAAAGTAGCCAAAGTTCTAGGTACTCTAAAGTTGTTATTATTCTATAGTGATATAATAGTAATTTAGTTTTTGATCACTCTTCATCGACTAGTGATCCCGTGATTTTTTTATAGGGAATGATGTTTTTTGGAGAAAATTTGGTGATGAGTGTTTGTGAATATTCAGGCCCACCTGCGTACCTGGTGGAACATCATATCCTAACTAAAACCCCAAACCACCATTTTGATTTCATATCATTGCTAGAATAGTTTTCCTTTTCATCCATTTCTTGAAGCATATTAAAGGTAGCTTCACTTCATTTATGAGTCGAACATGTTTTTTTTTACTTAAAAGGTGGAATAACCAAAAAAAAAAAAAAAGTTGAAGGTGATCTTATACAGAGCATGACCCAACTTTTTGGACCTCATGCATTCGAGAGAAACAAGCTCCTTGAAAAAGCTAGTTTATGTTTGAAGTATATTAGGGACCAGTAAAGAAAAAAATTATAGGATAACCCCAAATACGAGTGTCCGGCCTATATTCCTAAGGCTGAGTGGTAGGCTTTGATTTTGGATGGAAAGTATAAAGCTGACATGGAAAAAGAAATTACACTAGTAGATAGTAGAGCAAGGTATGTGATACTTTTGAGAATGTAATTATTTACTAATTAACCTCTATATTTATGCTATCTAACATTTTTCAAACTTTTCATAGATTGCCTGACACATCAAAGGCAAGAAAGGCAAGACTAGAAAAGCACAGGACACAGAAGCTTGGCTCTGGTGGTTTTTCGAAACTTCAAGCACGAGTTGTAAGTATTAGTAAATGAAAAATTGTATCAAATTTTTCATATATCGTGATGGAAAATGCTAGGATAGACTAGCTTGTCTATGCTCCTGATCCTCAACTTGGATCTCAGTGTTCCTCCACACCAATATATGATGCAAAGTAACATGCTTTGGAAGCACCAAAAAACTCCTAGCACCTTGGAACAACTAAGAAATTCAAGTTATCACCCCAATCCTCAGTTCTCCACAAGAACATTCAAGGCTTGATTCACCTTCAAACAAGGAACTAATCTTCTGTTACAATTGCTCCTTTAATTCATGGACCCAACTCATCACATAAGGTTGCATACTAGTTACTTCTCCCTTGTACCATTCAAGGCCTCATACACCCAACCTTGACACCAAGTGTTTTGGAAAAGTCCAACCCTCTAACATAAATGGAAACCAAAACAAACATCAACACAACCCAAAACAAATTAGGTCTAAGGCAAACTTGTTGTTACCAGTCATAGGGCAGATTGCAGCACTTGACCTTTATTCTACACACCCAACCAAGAGTGTAATTGGATCCTCCAAGACTCCCAAACACCAAAGATAGTTTAGAAAAACTCCAACATGAACAAAATAAGGTGTAACAAGGGTTAGAAACCCTGCTAACTATTTAACATGCAAACTATTGCAACCAAACTAACAAGCACTTAGGTTTCTTAACACTATTTTTCACCAACAACTCAAAATGTTTACAAAGGACAAGGAAAAAAAAAAGCAAATTCAAAACCCTTTTCAAAGTGCCAAAAGACTCCAAAGTTTCAAAATTCTACTCCACTCCAACATACCCTAACCTCAATCATGCACTCAGGCCTAATTAGGAACTTTAGGCTTGGTCTACAATGAAAGGGTTAAAAATATGGGTGCATGAGTCAAATCTTCAACTTCAGTATGTCCTCCTAGCCAAATTTGAGATGCCTTACCTCCACACCAAGTCCCAACTTCCCTTTTTCACTCTAACTCATCAAATTGCAACAAACAAGGTCTAATACATGGGTCTTATTAGACCTAGGGCTTCCTCTTAAAATTACATCCTGCAACCTCTTGCCTCTAGGCTTTTGACATATGATAAAACATTGCCCTAGTTTTCTCCATACCAAATTGGAGAAAATTCCAACAATGGGAATTCAAACTAGGGCCATTTCTTTGGCCACAACCCTTGTTTTGAGGGTTTCACAAGCAACAAGAAAGAAAAATGGATAACTTGCAAATGCAAACAAATCTTTCCTTGAAACCAATGCCAAAACTTCTTAAAATGCAAACTCCAACTTTTCAATGCAAAACAGCCACCGTACAACCTTCAAGAGTCTGTATAGTATGGGAAAAAGTCAAAATTGCCTAGAAACAATAGATTTTATTGATTTTAAAGCAAGTACATAGATTGGTATTCATCCCATGGATGTTTAGAGCCTTTATAGGCTTGTACAAAGTGGGTAGAACTACCTCATGGAAGTTGCAGCCATTGGGAGTGGTTTCTATTAAGAGTTGTAACATTTTGTAAAAAGTTGCTAATGCAACTTTGGAAATTTTGTATTTCCTTTTGATATTTTAACTACCCTCCATTGATTGATGAAACAATGCAAGTAAAATTCACCATACCATGCAAAAATGTAGGGCTCAAAGTTCAAGAGATGCCTCACAGAAGAGAATAAGAGAATTGGCTTCCAACAAGGCTATAGAGCCGTGGCTAAATGGCTACAAGCTGAAATTAGTGTGGAAGGTTCTAATAATGATGCATTTGAGCCACAGGTAAATAAGCTAAATGAAATTTATTTCAAATTGAATACTTTACCAATTAGTCTATTTAATGTTAAGTTCCAATATAAAGTGAGCGTATCTTTTTTAAGCAAGCAATGATAACAATGCATAGGATGTTGGAATGTAGCCTGACAATCCTTCTACACAATCTATGGATGCTGAAGGTTCACATGATGTGCATACCAGTGGTAGAGGTATACATTTGCTATTAAAAATTTTATATGTAATTGCAATTGGTGTTTGGATTAACATAGCATTTTTTATAGCAGCTATAGAGGATCGAGGGGTCGTTGTTCATGAGTGTGTTGATGTTGAGTCCAAACAAAATGATGTGGTCGGATCAGGTAAAGAGTGCCACAGTTATGTTATTTAAAATAATTAAATACTTGTAACAATTATAATAAATTACTTTTAATTTAACTATTTTATTTTTTATTGTAAAGGACCCCCCTTTGCAACAGCATAGGAATTTGAGATCATCAAGAACAGAGAACAGAACAACTGATGAGGCAAGAATTGATGATGACACTGATGCTCCTCTTACAACTTACATAGAAAAAAGAAATAGAAAGAAAAAAAGAAATGATTGTCATCTACATACCTTAATTGATAATGACTGAATTTTATGTCTCAATGAATTTAATTATGAGCTAATGAATGTTCATGAATTATGTGTTAATGTAGAATATTCATGAATGTTGTGTGTTAACTAATCTAATGTGTTAATGAATGTTATCATGTGATATTGATTGAATGTTATCATGTGATATTGATTGAATGTTACATTTTATTAATGGTTGAAAGAATGAATGAATGTTAGATGTTAACAGGGAATGTAGAGTGATGTTAGGGGGAAGGGGGTTGGGCCAAATGAGCTTCCACCTTCACATGGTTGGCCCTGTTTAGTAGAGAATATTAAACTATTATTGAAACAAAGTGAAGCTCAATAAGATACTAAATATTTATCTATTTCTCTAAAGTAGGTTTCATATCATATGTTTTTATTACTTTGAAGGTAGAGCCATTGATATGGGTTGAAGCTCAAGTAGAAAAGCATTCAAGAAGCCAGGTTGAATAGTAGGAAAGTTGGATTGAAGAGATTGAAGATCGATCTTAACTATTAGATTCTGATAGGGTTTGATTAAAACTTTCTTTAATGAAAAGATGAAAATCTATCCTTATTCAATTTATATACTCCACATTTTTTAAAAATTATGGATTCAATGTTTAATCTTTTCGATCCAACTATCTTCCCATTCAAGCCTATCCTAACTGGATTTGTATCCTTAGCATTCAACAAAGTTATGAATTGTATCCTCATTTTTTTTTCTAAATTTCACCACAGCTTCCTAGTAGGGTGTTTTATATAAGCTGTTTCTTGCAACTTTTACTTAAAAGAGCTATTACTGTTCATGGCTTTCCTAAACATTGTTTCTTGTTTATTTATTGAAGTTAGCTTGGGTTGTATCTCGATATGTTTTGTGTTTTTATTTTAGTGAAAGTTGCAAAGGGCTAATATGAAATTACATTTTTTAAAAGCACATGTAAGACAAATTTCATGGAGCTCCCTAATCATTTGTTCTTATGAAATTTTTCTATTTCAAACTATGATGATAAATTATAATATCTGAATTTTGTGTTATTTTGTCATTCTGTCTGTTTATGGTCTCAATGTTTCTTTTGAACACAAACTAGTTTCTTATTTCAGTTCTAAGGTGATAGGGAAAAAATTACTTCCCAAGCATGCCCCTTTGGATTCAGGGGTATTCATGAAATTCGCAAAATGGATCTTTGCTTTTTTGTTGTTGTGATTTAACTTCTGAAATGTGAAGTAAAAAGCTAAATAGTAAATTTTTAAAGTATGATCATGATAGTTTGATGGTTGGGCTTTGCTTTTTATAGGAATAATGTAGAAAGGTCTCAATAGAAGGGCAGCAAAAACGGTTGGAACTTTCAAATAAATTTCATGATGCAATCAAGATTTGTTCTATATCTGAATTTGATTGTCTGATATACAAATAAGATATCTATGCATTCTAATTCTTAGCACAATATTTATGTTTTATTTGCCCCAAGTTGATTTCTAAGTATAGGCCTACTATCCTAGTAATTTCTGTTGTCATCCCAAGATTGACAACAAATCAACAGAGATGGGGCTTTACGGGTGCATTTCAGGTATTCTATACATATTAAAAAAGAAAGTTGTTCTATTTTTCTTCTACCTGAATGACATGGATTAAAAATCAAAGTAGCTTTATTATTATGTGTAAGTTTTTGTTCAAATCATTCAAGTAACATTAATTAAATAAAAAATGATGAGATCAATACGCACATCTTAGAAAATTATGATGCTACTTTACTGGCATTAATATCCAGAGATATTTTTGATCCAATTACATATATCGATGTATTCAATCTAATGCCACATCATTGCAATCTTTCTTCATAATATTTGTTTTCATTGAACCTTCCCAATTTTACTAGCTTTTGCTTCTATGGTTTCACTACTTCTATATTTGTATAATCGGTTTCACTACATGATATTGTAGTGCACAAAATATATATTGCACATTCTTAGTCCACCATAGCCAAAAAAGTGTGTGCATGTTCAAGAGATTGTTTCTATCATAGTTTATCTTTATAAGAAAGCTTCTAAAAAGAGAAATGTAAGGAATCAATTTTAGCAAAATTGTCAGTACTCAATGATTTAAGCAACATAAGTATGACATATTAAGGCCTAAGAAGGAGTGAGGCCAAGGGAGAAGACAAGGGAGGTGAAGCTTCCAGCTACATCATTCTCAACTACCGCCAACATCAAACCAAATCAAGACTCTTAAACACTACGTAACTTCATTTGGTCACATCTTATATTTGAGCAGGATGGTGTCTTATTGGTGCTCCTTCCATTATTTCATGATATATTATTATCAAGCCATCCAATCAGCTATAGGACAAAGATGATTCCTAAACAATCGAATTAGCAATATGGTCGATCTACATTGCATTTGGACACTTGGTTTGAGGTTCATCTCATTGATTCCCATTCATCATAGGATCTTTATCTGATTAGACCTCAATCAAAAAAATTGATATTTCCTGAGCCCCAAGCCCAAATCATGCAGGCTTCAATCTCCACATATCATAAAGCCTGTATATAGAGTTGAGCATTCTCATGCCATCCGAGAGTTGATGCAGGTGAAGCTTCCAGCTACGGGATGCTCAACTCTATATATAGGCTTTATGATATGTGGAGATTGAAGCCTACATGATTTGGGCTTGGGACTCGAGAAATCTCAATGTTTTCTATCAAGGTCTAATCAGATAAAGATCCTATTATGAATGGGAATCGATGAGATGAACCTCAAACCAAGTGTCCAAATGCAATGCAGATCAACCGTATTGCTAATTCGATTGTTTAGGAATCATCTTTGTCCTATAGCCAATTAGATGGCTTGATAATAATATATCATAAAATAATGGAAGGACCACCAATAAGACACCATCCTACTCAAATATAAGATGTGACCAAATGAAGTTACGCAGGGTTTAGGAGGTTTGATTTGGTTTGACATAGCTGGAAGCCAATAAATTTGTTTTTTTAGTTTTACTTTGTATCTGTCGCTATTGCAATGTTAGCCACAAGAATTGTGATAGGGTTTCTATAGCAACAACACCCAACTTCTATCGCAATTGTGACATCACCCACAAGAATTTTGACGAGGTCATTGTAGAGGCGATGCCCCAATTGTTGTTGCAAGTACCTGGATGTCCGTCGATATTGTGACATCAGCCCCAAGAATTGCGACGGGGTTGATGTCACACTAAAGTGGCTGCATAGTGATGGATATGCATTGTAATTGTGATGGTAGAGGATAGGAGTCACAATTTGTGACTAAAAAATAGTGACGTCTATTATTGTCATAGTTACGACACATTGCTGTCATAATTGTGACACATAGCCATCGCAAATCGATGCCAAATGTATTAGTGTGAGTTACATTTTAAGATATTTTTTATTAATTATTTAAGTCTTATGTACAATATCCATAATCATAAAAATATAACATATTAATATCATAAGAAAATGCATGAATACAACTGATACAATGAAATACATCTAATAGATAATATCCATTGCACATATCACAGGGTATGCAAGATTAGATACAAGTACATCAAATACAAGATACATGATAACATATAAATACATCAGTTGAATAGAAGTCTCCAAGATAGGGATAATAATGATAAAGGTAAAACTACATCATCAACCTTCCAACATCTATAAGTTTGAGGGGGATCCAAATGGTAAGAAGTCACTACTTCCCAACTGTGTTGTGACCTAGTTAGGCTTCCACTCCCTTTGTGCAAGGAAGATAATGAATGATCTGCATGTTGAAAACAATTGATCAATTGTATATTGTCTTTAATGTTACACAAAATGTCATATCTTTACCAATCAGTGTATGTCAAGATCACTCAAGTGATGAAGACAATTTCCTATAACTACCAAGCATTCTAGTATTTTCCAAGTTTAGAAGGTAGTGTCTACTAAGTTTACTCGAGCATTGAAGAGAAGTTAGTAGAAGTTGAGTGTTAACTAAGGTCACTTGGGTAACAAAGGAAATTTGGATGGAACCAATGCTAACTGAGCTCACATGGTTACCAAAGGAACTTAGAGAAGATGCAGTGTTAACCAAGTTCACTAGGTTAATGGGAAAATCCTTTTTGAGTTAGTGTCTACTGAGAAGGGTCGGCTAATGAAGGATTTTATTGTTTTGAGTTTAATTGATTTTTTTGTTGGTTCAAGTTGACTGAGGAGATGAAATATTAATTATTCTAAGATGTATTCAAGTCGACTTGACATTGTGTATGATATAAGTATAAGGTCAAGTTGAGGATTGAAACTATGTAAGTGGATGGAAGAATAAGAGATTCTTAGAGAAAGTGAATTAGAAAGATAAGAAAAATATCATTGAGGAGTTCTAAAGATACATTTGATTAGGAATGATCAAGTATTCAAGCCAAAATTGAGATCTAAAATAAAAAATATAGTTGCATCAGAAATCAGATCATATTATTGTTACTATCTAACCATTGTAGTATTGAACAAAATCTCTTAACAGATTTGGCTTAACAACTATTTGCAAATCCTCTAGCAAGGTGGCATTTCTAGATTGAAGTGTCTAAAGACCTCTAACAAGGCCACTCCTAATAGGGTGATTAAATCCTCTAATAGGGTCACACCTAATAGTGTGTTTTGTAACCTTTAACAAGGTCGGTTCCTAACAAGGCTCACTTTAGAAGAGTGAAAATCAGTAACTAGTTGCAATTGTTAGTTTTTCCCAAATTGGGTTTCCATGTTAAATCTTGGCATCACTTGTGCTCATGTTATTTATTTTATGTGTATGTAACTAAGTTAATTAAGGTTAATCATAGATAATATCTTAAGTTCTACATGTTCATTATCTTCCGAGTAACAATTCTCATTTTAGTGGTTACTGAGTTACAACATATTGTTAGTGCTAACCAAGTGTTTGTATGTCAACCTAGTATCAACACTTTTTTCAAAGTTTATGTTTTGTATTGACATCTAAGGGATCTAGGATTTAATTTTGTAGTAATTGATTCACCCATCCCCTCTCAGTTACTCCTCTTATATTTCCAACAATTGGTATCAAAGCTTTTGCTGCTTGTAGAGGAGGTTTCAAGGACCTAAGCTAAAGATCAAGATGTCTTATAGAACGGAGATCCCCAAGTTGAACAGAGATAACTTCAATGCATGGAAAGAACTTGTGAAGTTACATTTGGTAACCATTCATAATTTAGGTTTGAAATATTTGAACGCCAGGTATGTGGCACCTACTAGAACTATGACTATTGAATAAATTGCAAAGAAAAAGAATCATAACATTATGATGATTGATATTGTATTAACTCTCAACTATGCTGAAATTTGATGAAGTCAAATACTATGGTATTGCTTATGATATGTGGATCAAGCTGAAAGCCATCTATAGAGGTGATGATAATGTAAGAAGATCCAAAGTTGAAAGTCTTAGAGGAAGATTTGATCAAATAAAGATGAAAGAATATGAAAACATTGCAAAGTGCAGTGATAGAATCAAAGCCACTATTTTTACAATCAAAGACTCGAGATGAAAGATTAAAGATGAAATAGTGGCAATTAAGTTTCTCATAACACTTCTTCCTATGTATGCAATCAGATTTTCAGCATTTCAAGAGATGAGATGCAATCCAAAGAATGATTTAACATTGGATGCAGTAGTTGGAAGATTGACAGCATTTAAGCTAGATAACTATGATAATTATGTTCCTACTTCTAGAAATGTTGAATCTACATTTGAAGCCAAGTTGTCACTCAAGAAGAAAGCTAAAAATTCTAAAGGAAAATAATTTGAAAGTGAAGAGGAAGATAGTTCTAATAGTGATCTTGAAGCCATTGAAGCATTTCTTGCAAGGAGAGTATCCCAAAGGCAAAGAAAAGTACAAAGGAAAAATTCCTTTAATCTACTTTTCTTGTGAAGAAGTTGGTCACAATTCTGTAAGGTGTCCAAATAGAGAAGACAAATAAGAAAAGAAGAACAACAAGTACAAAAGAAAGAAGGATTTTAAAAGCTACAAGGACTATAAGGATAAAAGTAAGAAGTCTTTTTTTATGGCTAAAGATTCAAATAGCAGTAATGATGATGAAATGGTTTATATTGTTGTAAAAGATGAATCTAATGATGAAGAAGATAAAATAGAACTTATATCTAATGTTAGAAAAAATGACACATGGATTATTAATAGTGGTTTTTCACATCATATGACTGGTGAAAAAACAAAGTTTAAACATATGGAATACTATGATTGTGGAAGTGTAAGATTTGGAAAGAATGAACCATGTTGCATAGAGGGAAAAAGTTGTATCTCACTAACCAATGAACTTAGATGTGATAATGCTTATTGGGTTAAAGGAATAAAGCATAATATGCTGAGTCTAGCATAGTTGAATAACATTGGATTCAAGGTAGAATTCATGAATGGGAAGGCCAAGCTACTAGATGGAAAAGAAAATTTAGTTGGGTCTGGTAACCAAACTAAAGGTAACTTATTCTACCTAGATATTAGTGAAAGTTAATGTTTCATTGCTCAAGTAGAAGAAAAGGGGCTATGGCATAAGAGGTTGTGCCATATGAACTTTGATAAACTAATCAAGATAAGAAAAAAAAAAAGAATGAGAGTTATTCCTAGTTTGAGGAAACCTAATATGGGCCTATGTAAAAATTGTCAAATTGGTAAGATGGGCAAGATAAGTTTCAAGAGCAAGAAGTTTCATTCAAAAGAAGTCTTGGAGCTGGTTCACACAAATATTTGTGGACATATTGGAATTGAAAGCTACAATGGAGATAAGTACTTTATTATTTTTTTTAATGATTATTCTAAAATAACTATTGTAATATATCTAAAAGATAAGTCTGAAGCCTTTCAAAAGTTTAAGTGGTATCTAGCAAGAGTAGAGAAGGAAATAGGAAAGAAGCTGGAATGTTTGAGATCAAATAGAGGAGGTGAATTCATTTCTAAAGAGTTCAATGAATTTTGCATTGGAAGAGGAATCAAAAGACAAGTATCAGTCCCTGGTACACCATAGCAAAACTGTAGCATAAAGAAGGATCACATCAATCATGGATTGTGCAAGAACCTTCATGATAGAAAAGAATGTAGCAATCAAATACTAAAAGGAAGTAGTTAGTACATTAGTGCATACCTTGAATATAGTATAGCTCAATAAAGAATCCAATCAAACTCTTTATGAACTATGGTATGGCTACAAACCTAATGTAAGTTACTTGAAAATATTTGGTAGCAAATGTTATACTCTAGAAGAGACTAGGAAAGGTAAATTTGATGCCAAAGTTGATGAAGGTATATTCCTAGGGTATTCTAGAAGAAGTAAAGTATATAAATTTTTGAATATGAAAACTCATAAGATCATAGAAAGTGCACATGTAAGAATTGATGAGTTTGCATAAAAGAGTGAACAAGAGAGCAGCAAAGAACTTGAAGATTGCAAAAAAATTATTTACTTTGAACCTAACACATTTCCTAATCCAATTAGAAGTCAGTAGACTTCACCTCCTGAGAACCCAAAATCTTCAAAAGCACATGAGTTGCATCCAGTACAACCTAAGTCGTAGTCAAAGGCTACCAAGTTATAGCCAGTGCAACCCAACTCTTAATCTGAAGGACCTAAGTCAAAAATAGTGTGACCTAAGCATGATGCAAAAGATCATGGTGAGGCAAGTGGAACAAGTTCTAAATCCAAAGTACATGTGTTATCAAGATATGTTAAAAGGCACCATGTACATGATTAGCTCATTAGAGACAAGTCAGACAGAACTATGACATGGAACAAATTGAAAGGTATAGGTTTGCTTAGTAGATTTGAACTTAGATCAGTTAAATATTCTTCAAATAATAAAATATGGATTGAAGCAATGAATGAAGAGATTGAAAATATAGAAAGGAATAAGACCTAGACTCTTGTTCCTAGACCCAAGGATAAAAATGTAAGTGGCACAAAGTGGGTTTTCAAAAATAGGTTGAATGAAGATGGAGAAGTTTCAAGAAACAAAGAAAGATTAGTATGCAAAGGCTATTCTCAAGAAGAAGGAATTGATTAAGGTGAAACTTTTGCTCCTATTGAAATATTAGAAGGTGTTAGAACCTTAATTTTTTATGTTGCACATAAATGATTTAAAATTTATCAAATGAATGTGAAATTTGCATTCTTGAATGGAATTCTTGAAGAGGAAATCTACATAGAGAAACCTGAAGGTTTTGTAGATCCCAGCTAAAAGGATATGATTTGTAAGTTGCACAAAGAATTATATGGTCTCAAGGAAACTCCTAGAGCTTGGTATAAAAGACTACATGATGAAGATTGGTTTTCAAAGGACAAATGATAAGCAGTAGCCCATAAATCAAAGAAGGACCAGATAAGAAGATTGTGTTGTTAGAGATCTTTATGGATGACACATTGTTTACTAGAAATAATGACTTGTGCAAAGCTTTTTTAGAGGAAATGAGATGTCCATGTTCAGAGAGATAAAATTATTTATTGGATTATAGATTCAAGAGAAGAAAGATGGTATCTACATTACTCAATCCAATTACATCAAGGAGATACTAAAGATATTTGGAATGGAGAATTCAAGACTAGTTGGAACACCTATGTCTACTGGACATAAGCTTTCCAACAATGATGATTCCAAGGAGGTAGATCAGACCACATATAGATCAATGATCAGAAAACTACAATATGTAGTGCATATAAGGCCTGATATTAAATTAGTAGTTGGTATGGTGGCAAGATTCTCAGCTAATCCTAAAGAAAATCATATGATGATAATCAAGAGAATCATGAGGTATCTAAAGGGTACTTAAGACTATGGATTATGATACAAGAAAGGAGGCAATCTGGGTGAGAAATGTTGATGATAGGAAGAGCACCAGTGGTGGAGTGGTCTTTCTTGGTAAAAGACTTGTGTCTTGGACAAGTAAGAAGTAGAAATGCATTTGTCAATCTATAGCAAAGGAAGAGTATGTTGCAATAGCAATTAATTTTTCTAATGTTGTTTGGTCCAAACAACTATTGATAGGTATAAAAGTAGAGATTAAGGATCCAATGGTTATCCTCTATGATAACACCAACATAATTAATATATCAAAGAATCCTATAATACATACCAAGACCAAGCATATTGCAATAAATTATCATTTTTGAGAGAATTGGTGCAAGACAAAGAGGTAAGATTGGAATATGTGAATACTAAATAAAATTCCAAACATATTCACTAAGCCATTACCTAAGGATGCATTTTTATATCTAAGAGGTAAGTTAGGGGTCATTCCCCTATTTGAAGCTCACTAAATGAAGTTTGGTGATGCATCAACCAAAGCATGTTGAAGATCAGTCAAGTTGATGTAGTATTGAAAGGGAAGATTTCATATGAATCTATACATGAGGTACATTGGAGTTCATTGAATATTATCTTTGGCATAAGATATCAAAGAGGGAGAATTCAGTCATATATCATAGAAATTTTCTAGAGAGGGAGATTTTAATGTCATTAGCCATAAATCAAAGAAAAAAAATTTGAAGATGCCAAAAAGGAAGAACTGGGTTTGATATCAAAAGGATAGAGTTTTCTATCAGAAGAAGATGTTGAAAACAAATCTTGATGATAGAGAGATAAATTGAAGTCACAAGGAGTTCACATTGATAGAGAGAGTAATCATGGATGAGAGTTAGAATGGAACTAAGGATATCATCCTTACTATTATTTTGATATAAAATTTCATTTTATTATGATA
This sequence comes from Cupressus sempervirens, assembly GCA_028749045.1. Lineage (NCBI taxonomy): Eukaryota > Viridiplantae > Streptophyta > Pinopsida > Cupressales > Cupressaceae > Cupressus > Cupressus sempervirens. The sequence goes on along the minus strand of CM053789.1, from coordinate 507,836,919 downwards.
TGTTGTGTTTCCATCAATGCCAAAGAGGGAGATTGTTCAAAACAATTGATCAATTATATATTGTCTTTGATGTTACACAAAATGTCATATATTTACTAGTCAGTGTACATCGAGCTCACTCAGGTGATGAAGATAGTTTCCTATGTTTTTAGAGCATTCCAATATTTACCAAGTTTAGAAGATGATGCCTACTGAGATCACTCGGGCATCAAAGAGAAGTTAGCAAAAGTTGAGTGTTAACCGAGCTCACTCAAGTAACAAATGAAAGTTGGATGGAACTAGTGCTAACCAAGCTCACTCAATTAGCAAATAAGGTTAGTGAAGATGCAATGTTAACTAATTTCACTTGGTTAACATAGGAAAATCATTTTTGACTTAGTGTCTATCGAGCAGGGTTGGCTAACTAAGGATTTTATTTTTTTGAGTTTAATTGATTTATTTTTTGGTTCTAGCTAACTAAGGATATGAATATTAATTATTCTACGATGTATTCAAGATGACTTGACATTGTCTATAATATAAGCATAAGGTCAAGTTGAGGATTGAAAGTGTGTAAGCCGATGGAAGAATAAGAGATACTTAGAAGAAGTGAATTAGAAGTATAAACAGAATATCCTCTAGGAGCTACAAAGATAAATTCAATCAGGAAGGATCAAGTATTCAAGCCAAAATTGAGATCCAAAATCAGAAATACAGTTGCATTAGAAATCAGGTTGTATCATTGTTACTCTCTAACCACTGTAGTAGTGAACTAAATGTTTTTTAAAAGGTTTTCACACCATCGACCCAAAAATTTTGGGGACCTCCTTTTTTCTTGATTGCCTTGGCATTTTTTTTGGAGTTGTCCAAAAAAAATTGATTTTCAAAATTTTATGCCTTGGATGCCTTCAGGCCAAGAGGGAAGACGTTGGATTTTTTTTTTTCACCTAGTCTTAGCTTGATTTTTAGGAACTTGTAATTTTATCCTTAGGCCAAACAAATTTCAAAGACAACATTTTTTCAATGGTTAGGACAATATTTGGTAGGATAAATTTACAAATTTTTGGACTTGGGCAATTTATTTTGAAAATTGGATGTAACTGTATAATCTTGAGCATTTTTTCAAAAAAAAAACAGATTTAATTGTTTTAGAAAAATTTAGTTTTTTTTGGTTAAAAAGAAAATTTTGTAATAGTGAAATTGAATTGAAAAAATTGATTTTGGATGCTAGAGAAATGATTTATTTTGGTAAAAAAATTAATTGCATTGCAAAATTGAAAGTGCATTAAATTAAAAAAAAATTGCATTAAATTGTTTAAATTTGCCATGAAGATTTTTTAAAATATTAAAAAAGATTGGTAAATTAAAATTGAAAATCAATTTCAATCCAATTTTAATGATATTTAAATTACCAAAATGTCATTAAATAAAAAAAAATTAACATTAGTGAAATTTATCCAATTTTCTTAATTTTATTTTGCAATTTTTGGTCCTAACCAACAATTAAATGTGTAAATTTCACTATAGGCTAGTTTAACGAAATGATAATTTAATCTTTTTCTCCTATAATGAAATGCTAATTTAATATTTTTCTTCTATAGGTGTTAGTCGGCTAGCTTGGAGGAATGAATGAAATGTGGTAAACAAGGGCTCCTCCCTCTCTCATTTCTACATTCCATCATAGCCTTCTTCTCTTTGGAAATTTCTTTCCTTGGAGCAACCTTCATGCTTGGCAATTTTCTCTTAAAAGAGTAGATTTTCTATGCTTTGGTGATTTTGCAAGGGCAGATTTTGGTGCTTAGCGATCTTCAGGCAATTTTCTACCCTAGGCAATTTTTTGTAGCAAATTCAGACTTCTCTTGCTTGGGAAAATTTTGTGGAGGCCTGATTTTCTCTAGAAGGGCTATGAATTTTGCACCAGATCTAAGTAATTTTATTTGGTGGAGGATATGTGATCAAAAGTTTGATTTTTGGCAAAGTATGGGCAGTTTTAAAGAGATTAAAATTCTCATTTTTCTTTTTGCAAGAGGCTTGATTTCCTAAGGTCTAATCCAAATTCAAAGAAAGCTTTGCTATTGGTAAAGGTAAAATTCAATTCATTTTAGAGCTAAAGGTTGGTTTAAAGTTGGATTACACTCCTTATTCTTGCTCAGTTGTGTTTCCCTTATTTTCTTCTTGCATTCATCATCCACCACATCATCATCCCATCTATAGGTTGAAGTTTGGAGAGATAAGTGTAGATTCCATGATAGGACATTTGGTGAGGCAAAAATAAGCTAAACCACCCTAGGAATGAAGTTGGAAGATATAATTATAGTCCATCCTAAGGTAACAAAGGGGCAAAAATAAGTGGTAGTCCCACCCCTAGGTTGAAGATTGGAGATTGATAAGTGTAGTGATAGGAATTGGTGAGGTAGAAATAAGTTAGAATCCATCGATAGAAAGAAGGTTGGAGATCAATAAGGGTAGTCCATATTTCTTAGAACAAAGAGATAGAAATAAGTGTTTAGGATGGTAGATGTTAGTGCAAGTAAGAACCCTAAGTGTACAAACACCAAGAAAGACAAGGAAGACATGATACCTAGGACCACCTTTTTCTCAAAAGTGAGGTGAATAACTGATACCAATATCAGTATAGTGAACATGATATAGCTAAAGGAAAAACTGAAGGAAGGACAATCCTCTATGGCAAAGAATATTTAAAAAAGCAGAATTGTACATGTAGCAACCTTCCCTCCTACCTTGCCTTGTCCAGAATTGGTCATGTAATGTGCATCTAGGTTTGATTTTCTTAGTAAATCCATGATTTTTTATGAAGGGAAGAGAGTGTTAGCCAACATTGGTAGACAAGAGATCGAAGAAGTATTTAATATCCCCCAGTACAAAAGCATGACAATGGTAATGATGGACTAGACAACTAAGTTATTCTAAGACAACCAAGAGGCTCATTTCATTCATCTAAAGCAAGATTTGCAACATGAGGGAAAGAAGGGATTTACTAGATCATCAAGGCTCATCATATCAGATATAAAATTAGAGTATGGTGATCTCATTGTGCTTCTCAGCCAGATCATGGGCCTAGCTCAAGGTATGCAATTCAAAAAATGGATGTACTTCTTTATTGATGAAATTGAAAAAGGAAAAACAAGATTTGATTGGGCTAGGATCATAAGAGAGAATCTAGAATTGCAACTTAGGTTTGTACAAAATCAAAAGAAATTCTATATGGTTTCTTATATCTTCTATCTAATTGCAAGATTGTATGCAAATATGGGACTTAAGGATGTGTTGGGACAATGTTTAGTGCATGAATGCTATCCCCAACTTCACTTGCATAACAATGAAGACTATTATATATTTTGTGACACCTTTGTCATGAAAACAATAAGGATAATGCAAGGGACACATGTTAGGAGACTCTCATTAGAAGCAAAATGAAAGGTTAAGAAGTATGGGTGTTGGTTTATCCAATTTTCATAATTCACTTATATTAGAGCAGCAAGAAGCATAGTATGTCCCAAGAGACGTCCAAGGTACCCACTCAAAAAGGTAGTTTTGATGGAGTTGGCTAGGAAACTTGAGCATTATGATAAAATGATGAAACTCGAAGGTGATACGGGCATTACCTTCTCATTTGGAATTGACAATGATAGTTGTCCCAATCTTGTCATCTTTGCAGCTATAGAGAAAGAATTGAAATGGTATCATCTAGCATGGTATAGAGAAAGGCAAGGATTTGATCCTAATGGTCTTATCAAGGCATCTTATGGAAGTACATTTAAATATATTCCTACTATAGAATATTTTTGGGCCAATGCACAAGATGAAAAGCTAGCTTTCTCAAGATTGTTAGTGAACATGATGAGAGAAATCAGATGGAGAAGCCTTGATATACCCAATTGACTAGAGGATGATGAATATGTGTTGAGAGAAGATTATAATATAGTGGAGGGAAAAGAGTTGAATCCAGTGGATTAGAATGATCATTAGGATCCTTCGTTGGAGGTAGTTACATGGGCATTTGATTTTCACATAGAGTCATGGTACAATGGAAAGTTAAGGAAATTACAAAATCAAAGGGTACACCTTACTTATGAAAAACTGAAACCAAAGGAAGGTCTAGTGGAGCCAATTAGATAGAAGGGTGAAGGAAGTAGCCAGCAGCAAGGAATAGTTAGAAGCAAGAAAAGAGGTTTGGAGTTTGAGAAGGGAAAAAAACATTAGGAACCTCCAAAGAAGAGACAGAATGTAGTGCCATCACAAGAAAGTATAATTAAGGCTAGAGGTCAAGAAGATAACACAAGTGAACAAGGGACCATGGTAAAGGTGAGCTATGATTCACAATCAAGTGATTACAGTGATAGCATTGAGTACTCTCCTCTCTCAAAGAATAAACATGGAGAGGACATGGCAGTTACTAGTGGAGAAGAAAATGGGCCAGATGATATTGAGGAAATAAGTCAGGCACTAGAAGCCATTGGTGATGATCAGCTAATTAAACCAAATCCAAATTTGGGAAGATGCACCACAACACTTTGGTTAAGGAAAAGGCTTATGCCAAAAGGTGAGGTAGTAACTACTTGAACAGTTGAAGACATCCAAGGGTTAATGGAAAAGGGTGATAGAAAGAACTAGAGACAAATTGCAAAAATAGTGGCAAAGGTGATTAGGAGCAATAGTGATGGTCACTGAAAGGTTCAGATTGCTATACCAACATTTAACAAGGCATTGGATGAGATTGCATATCATGAATGTGAGACAATAGAACATAACTTGGGAAGAAACACGGATGACATGGAATGTGAGGAGATCATCTGGACATAGTTTCAATTAGAGAAACGTTGATGAAGGAAAATGAAAGGATCATAAAGTTGCAAGCTAAGAGCAAGTGTTGGAGAGATTTCCACCCTATCCAACAATTGTACCAAGCAACCCTTCCTAAAGATAGTGGGAGCAACATAGAAGAGATGTTGGCTCAGCTGTGTGAAGTCAAGGATTGGATCCATGACGCAATCCAAGATGGGAAAAATTTCTTTCTTTCCTTTGTCTTGACATTTAGGTTATTGGTGGCTAATAGAGAAAAATTTAGAACATATGAGGGTGAGTGGAAGGATTTCCTTCTAGTCAAGGACTTAGCCATTCTGAGGCTAAAGGCATTCATTGACCTCCTAGACAAATATTTGGAAAGGGTTAAGTTGATTGATGAAGGAGGATTGACTATGGTGGAGTCTTGGTTTGTTACCTTGACTATTAGATTGAGAATACTTGAAGAGGTACATAGAAAGATTGCATAGTACAACCCAAGCATTGATACTTCCATTTCAACCATGATGAGAGATGTTGGGGCTATGCTTGATTTTGAAGATATCAAAGAGAAGAACATCAATGAGACAGAATTTTCATTAAGATTAGATGAGTCGAGGAAGGTTTCCATCAAGAAGAAACATTTTGGCACCCTTGCCTCCCTCAATGTCTTTATCAGATACATGAAAGAGCATGAGAAGGACCATGAGAGGACACTACAAGCAACAAGTAGCATGATGAATTTAGCTAAGCTCAAGATAAAACACACACCTTGTCCTCCAATAAAGTCAACGACAAGCTAGCCAAGTTCATTACTTTGGCTAAAAAGATGAAATAAAAGGGTATAACTATATTAGAAGATCATTTGATGTAAGCCCAAGTGGCAATTTCTCTTTCTTCTTGGATACGACAAGTGTCTAATTCTGATTAGATACCTTTTTGGTGCCTTCACATTGGTTGCCACTTTTCCTTTTTTTTCATTGGTCCATTGATGAGGTGGCATCTTCTCATTGGCCAATGGGGTGGCAACCTTAATTACAGTTTCTAGGATCCAATATGGGTCATTGATTTTTTCCTCTTTTTCTATACTATCGATTGTAATTTTGGCCTCTATATAAGGCCATTTGCTCTCATTTGTAAAGGTTTAGAGAAAATTATTGCTAAGATAATGCCAAAATCACTCTTCTTTCTCATTGTTTTGACTTGCATGGTGATTGAGAACTTTTGGTATTGTTGCATGGTTTCTATTTCCAATAGTTAGAATTTCTTCGAAGTTTTTAAAATAGATTTCATTTCGAGTTGTTAAGTAGAGAGAAAAGTAGATGGATAGTTGCATGGTATGATAGTGGATGTTTGATAGAGATCTATACTAGGCCACTAGCATCCTAGCTACTTGTTAGGAAGCCTTGTGTGGTAAACTAGTTCTTTTCCTTTGAATCGTTACATCTATGGAGGTGGAGCCACCAGTTAGCTTTCATTAGATTCGATCCCTATCGATTTGCTAATCTTTCCATCCATAGGAGTAGGAATAGATTAGCAAGTAGTTTAGAAGTTCGAGCTTTGAAAAAGAAAGTTAGGAAGGCATAAGTCATTAGAACATTCATCCCATCACCATCTCCATCAACATCATTTGGAACTCATACAAAACCATCATTATCACCACCATCTCATCAAAAGTCCAATTTATCCTCAAATGAATAGCATAAGGCTACCTATGTGATTACCAGCAAATCATAACAATAACTAAGTTAGTATCCATAGGTGTAAGCAACATTGGAGTTATTCTCATGTCCCCATGATTATTAACTTTTCAAGAGAGGAATTGAGTGTTTGATATTCTATATCAAGTATTCAATTGCTAATATGTTATGTAGTAGTACAAAACTGACATCAACATTATCCGGTGCTAGAAGGAGGGCATGAATGACTTTCATTCTTGGATCAACGTGGAAATTTAGAGCAAAGATTGATGAGGAATGAGCTTTTAAAGTTAGATGAAAGATCTCTTTTAAAGTGAAAAAAAAAATCAAAAAATTCAAAAAAAGAAAGAAAAAAAGGTTTCTCAATGGGTAGGCAAGTGGATGTTCTTCCCATTTGGTTTGATTTGAACAAAAGATTACCTCCATGGGATTTGTCTCAACTTGCAGCATTAGGGAAGTGTAGTATACATGGTACTACATATCATGAGGAGCTAGATTGTTTGGTGTTTCTCTTGAGAGTGGACTTGACATTAAGAGGAAAATCTTCTTTTTCACAAATACATGAGCTTGCGGTCCTGTCAATTTGGAGGAAGATTTTCTTATTTTCAAAGAAGATATCAATAGGGAACAAAAAAAAATTATACAGAAGAAGTTTTTGGTGTAGTGTACATAGTCTCTCACATTCAAAGTCTACTTGCCCATCTTGCTAGGACACCATTGACTTGGTCAAGTTTCAAATGGGTTGGTATGAGGAAATATCGGGGGGGGGGTTGGTAATGATTTCTTTCAGCTTTAAAGTTGGACAACAAATAATGAAGAGGGTAAGATATATCAAGATGATATGGTTGATTCTAATGTTCAAGATAACCAAGTGGATGAACCTTCACGCATTATATCATGAGGTGGAGAGGTTGACAAGAAAATTGACAAAGGGTAAAAGTACAAAGTTGTGTCACCTTTCAGGCTAACTTATCAAAATGAATAAATTTGAGTATTTCTATCCAAAAATAAATTTTGTTCAAACATATGATCTAGATAAATTATTTATTGATAAGTTATATATGGTCTCACACTTTTCCAATTGGAAATGTCTATTAAATGCATGTTTTATACGAGTTTGTATCCAACTACTAAAGAAATAAAATTATTTTAGAAAATTGATGTTTCAATAACTCTTACTATTTTTTATGATATTTTTTTAGTAATATATAAAAACCATTTTATAGAGCTCAAAGTCAAGAATATTCTAATATAGAGTTTATAGTGTTATAATTAGATATAGTATATTGTAATTAAAAAATTCTACAAGCACGTATTTAAACACTAGAAAAGATGTCAATTTTGAGAAAGAAAAAATATTAAATCATATAAAAAAAATTTAAAATTATATGGCGTTCTATAAGAGAGATTCCTCTTAAAGAATGTATAATTTTTCTTTTTGTTAAAATAAATTTGTTTTCAAAAATGTGGTGGGAGATGAAAACTATCTATTTCAGGTGAGTTGAAATTTAAATCATTATAAAAGAGAAAATATAGGTATAAAGTCAATTTGTATATTTGATTGTTCTAGCTATATATGTTATATATAACATATTCTGAGCTCAAGTGTAAATAAGTTTATTTCCATATAGTTTTGTGGTGCAAACTAAACCCCTAATTTTGAGAATTTTTCAGCAACTAAAAAATCATCTATAAAAATTAGGAAAATATATCAATTCTTATTCCAAATAATTATTAAAAATTATAATCCTAAACCTTCATCCATTTCTACACATTTCATTAGTTTACTTCATTTTCAAATTCTAAATAATAATACCAATTTTATGTCATTAAAGGTGAACAATTATACTTTTTTTAGCCTTTTCCTTTACAAAAGGGTGACACAAGTTTGTGCTTTTACCCGAAAAAAATTAAACTTATCCAAGAGAGAGAGGATGGAAGAAAAAGGTCAACATGTGAGGGCACACGAAGAAATACAAATGGAATATTGAAAGGTGGATGAAAAGGAAATCTTTGGTGAGCCTTCATGCATAATTCAAGGGGTGACTCTTGAGGATGGGTTGTAGGAAGTTTCATAAATCCTTAAAGAGGAAGATAATCAAGTGGATGAGTTAAATAGTGAATTAAAAGATATCACAAGAGATTTCAAATTCAAGGAAAAAATACAAGGCACTATATCCACTACATTCTTTGGGGGGATGCTTGAAGATCCTATGGAAGAAGTAAAAAAGGAGTCATTGCCCAAAACCTTTCAAGGTGATCAAGTTTTTGCAAGTGGCATGATTCACGATCAACTTCAATCTCCAAAAATTTTGCCACTTGAAATGGAAGTTGATGGACAACTCACAAAGATGTATGATGGTTCTCCTATTAGTCTTGAAGGTGCTATATTTGGTGAGAATTTATATAAAGAATTAAAAGATGTTCCTAAAGAGAGTTCAAATGGAAATTACATGCTAGATGATGAAGCTCCTATTGATGAGGATATGTAAGGATTGTTAAGTAGTGATCAATTTGCTTCCATAGAAAGGGAAAATGAAGAACAATTTTGGTTGATGCTATAGTTGGATATTGTGTTCAAGCAATTGTGAGATGTGTTTGATGGGGAGAATATCAAGTAATCCTTGATTTTTGAGGATACACTTGAGGAGGTTCACAAGGATGCATAGTTCATCTTTCACAAGGACAAGTCCCCTAGAAGGATGTTTTAAGGCCTTGATTTCATGACTAACCCTACCTTGATCACTCATGGGTTTGGTGTTGATACTATTGGGATGGTCCACCACCAACTTTGACCTCCCAAGGCCATGGAGAATTTGTAGGTTCCATTTGAATTTGAGCCATGCTAGGTTGTTTCTTCCCTAGCTCTTAATTTTCAAAGTTGTAAAAGTTGTTATTTTGATTATGGAAATTTCGGAGAGAAAACTTGTTTTTGGTTGGATCATGGTCCTAATGAATTTCCTCAATTGTTGATCTTGCATGATAATTTTCTTGAGTTTGAGTTTGAGATAAGAAAAAAAATTCAGAGTATAAGGATGAGTTTGAAAGATTGAGAACTATTGCCCAAACCTTGTTACTTTTGAACATCCTAAGAAACCATGTTAGATTCAGTGTATATATTAGATTCATTATTGTTGTCCCTTTAGAGTCTTGTACATAGTTAGGGTAGGTTTGTCTTAGACCATTTGATTCAAGAGAGTAGTTTAGTTTCCTTTCAGTTGGGTAGATTAAGTTTCTTTTTAGTTGGTTAGAGTAGATTTCTTTTAGTTGTTTAGTTTAGGTTTTGTGAGGGAGCTCAATTTTATTTACATCAAGTCATTTGACTTGGGATATTTTAGCTTCCCTTAGTTGGAGAGCAGTTTTGGTTTTGGGCCTTTGCAAGTACAAAGGAGGTCCATGTTATCACTCATGGGTGAAGTGTGTAGGTTTTACATTTTTGGTGACAAAATGGAGTCCATCTTGTTCATTTCCTGAATACATTTGGCAAGGTTCAAAGATTATAGGATGTGCCTAGTTGTTAGTCTATGGTAGGACTTGTACTAAATTTGGGTCAAACTCGACAAAGGTTCTTAAGTTATCTTTGACATAGTTACAACATTCTCCTCACGTTTAATTGCTCTAAGTTCTTGATGTTTTGAAGTGAAGTTGGACTTGGTAAAAATATTACACCTTCTTTAGTGCCACTATGGTCTTCCAAACCCTCCACAAGCTTCATTACCTACAAGCCAAACAAAAGATTAAAAAGAAAAAATATATATTGTGAGAAAAAAAAAAATTCATGCAAAAGAAAAGGCAATATCAAAGTGAAAATAAAGATGAAATTTGGTTCAAGGGTGTGCAATCATTCCTACTGGTGCTATAAAAATAATCACTAAAGGTAGAACCATGATTGTGGTGCCATAGCGATAACTTTGTCAGGGCTATAGATGCCTAACTTGTAGCGGGGCTCTATCTAGGTTGCTTTTGAAGTAAGGATATTTATAATAGCTAAGTTTAATAGATCTGAGAGATTATAAAGTTCTTGTCGAGCAAGGAATAAATCATTTGCACACACATGAGTAACTCATGGTCAAGGTGCTTAGGTTCAACTTGGAAGTTCTTTCCCTTCTCGAGTGTTTGTCCTTAAGTAGATTTTTGGATAGGTCGTCCTGAGATTCTTTGTTCTAAGTTACTTATTTCTTGAAATAGTCAGGAACATTTCTTTGGGTTGATGGTAGATGTTGTGAAGTTTTCACACCATCACCCCAAAATTTTTGGGGACCCCCTTTTTTCTCTATTTCCTTGGCACTTTTTTTTGGATTTGTCCAAAAGAAATTATTTTGAAAATTTTTACACTTTGGATGCCTTCGGGCCAAGAGGGAAGAGGTTAGATTTTTTTTTTTCACCTGATCTTACCTCAATTTTTCAGAACTTGTAATTTTATCCTTAGGCCAAACAAATTTCAAAGAAAAAAAAATTTCGATGGTTAGAACAATATTCGATAGAATAAATTTACAAATTTTTGGACTTAGGTGATTTATTTTGAAAATTGGGTGTAATTACATAATCTTGAGAATTTTTACAAAAAAAAAAATTAGATTTAATTGTCTTGGAAAATTTTTAATTTTTTTGGTGAAAAATAAAATTTTGTGATAGTGAAATTGAATTGAAAAAATTGATTTTGGATGCTAGAGAAATGATTTATTTTGGTTAAAAAAATTAATTGCATTGCAAAATTGAAAATGGATTAGACTGCAAAATTTTGCATTAAATTAGTTAAATTTGCCATGAAGATTTTTAAAAATATTTAAAAAGATTGGTAAATTAAATTTCAAAATTGAATTTAATCCAATTTTAATGATATCTTAATTACCAAGATGTCATTAAATGAAAAATTTTAACATCTCCAAGACTTTCTTAATTTTATTTTGCAATTTTTGGTCCTAACCGGCAATTAAATGTTCACATTTCACTATAGGCAAAATTAATTATGGCATGGCATTTAATTTGGAACCATTAGTGAAAAGCTAATTTAATCTTTTCTCCTATAGGTGCCAGTTGGCCAGCTTGGAGGAGTGAATTGAATGTGGTATAAGAGGGCTCCTCCCTCTCCCATTTCTCTATTCCATCACAACCTTCTTCTCTTTGGCAATTCTTTTCCTTGGAGCAGTCTTCATGCTTGGTGATTTTCTCTTAAAGGAGTAGATTTTCTATGCTTTGTTGATTTTGCAAGGGCAGATTTTGGTGCTTAGCAATTTTCAAGGCAATTTCAAGTGTTTGGCATTTTTCCAAAGGAGAGCAGGTCTGAATATTTTCTACCCTAAGTAATTTTGTGGAGAAAATTTAGATTTTTTCTTGCTTGGGCGAATTTTGTGGAGGCCTAATTTTCTCTAGAAGGGTTGTGAATTTTGCACCAGATCTAGGTAATTTTATTTGGTAGAGGATATGCGATCAAAAGTTTGATTTTTGGCAAAGTGTGGGAAGTTTTAAAGAGATTAAAATTCTGATTTTTTTTTTTGCATGAGGCTTGATTTCCTAAGGTCTAATCTGAATTCAAAGAAAGCCTGGCTATTGGTAAAGGTAAAATTCAATTCATTTTAGAGTTGAAGGTTGGTTTAAAGGTGGATTCCACTACTTGTTCTTGCTCGATTTTGTTTCCCTTATGCTCTTCTTGCACTCATCATCCACCACTTCATCATCCCATCTATAGGTTGAAGTTTGGAGAGATAAGTGTAGATACCATGATAGGACACTTGGCAAGGTAGAAATATGCTAGACTACCCTAGAAATAAAGTTGGGAGATATAAGTGTAGTCCATCTTTAGGTAACAAAGGTGTAGAAATAAGTGGTAGTCCCACCCCTCAGTTGAAGATTGGAGATTGATAAGTGTAGTGATAGGAATTGGTGAGGTGGAAATAAGTTAGAATCCATCGATAGAAAGAAGGTTGGAGATTTATAAGGGTAGTCCATATCACTTAGAATGAAGAGGCAAAAATAAGTGTTTAGGATGGTACATGTTAGTGCAAGTAAGAAACCTAAGTGTATGAACACCAAGAAAGACAAGGAATACATGATGCCTAGGACCACCTTTTTCTCTAAAGTGAGGCGAATAACTGATACCAATATCCGTACAATGTACATGATACAACTAAAGGATAAAATAAAGAAAGGACAATCCCCCATGGCAAAGAAGATTTGCAAAAGCATAATTGTACGTGCAGTTGCCTTCCCTCCTAGCTTGCCTTCTCCAAAATTGGTCATGAAATGTGCATCCATGTTTGATTTGGTTAGTAAATCCATCATTTTTGATGAAGGGAAGAGCGTATTAGACAACATTGGTGAACAATTGATCAAAGAAGCATTTAATATTCCCTTGTATAAAAGTGTGATAGTGGTAATGATGGACATGGGGGCTAAGTTATGCCAGGATAACTAGGAGGCTTATTTCATTCATCTAAAGCAGGATTGGTTACATGAAGGCAAGAACGGAGTTACCAAATCATCAAGGATCACTATATTAGATTTCAAATCAAAGTATGGTGATCTCATTGTGCTTCAGAGTATGGCAATCTTATTGTGCTTCTCAGCCATATCATTTTCCTAGCTCAAGGTAGGCAATTTGAAAACTAGATGTACTTCTTTATTGATGAAATTGAAAAAGGAAAAAGAAGATTTGATTGGGCTAGGATTATAAGTGAGAATCTAGAATTGCAACTTAGGATCATACAAAATAAAAAGCAATTCTATATGGCATCTTATCTATTCTATTTGATTGCAAGAATTTATGAAAATTAGGGACTTAAGGCCCTAGGAGTAATTGGTAATGGATCGGGACAATCTTTAGTTCATGAATGCTATCCACAACTTCACTTGCACAACAAAAAAGATTATTAGCTATTTTGTGACACCTTTGCCATGAAAATGGTAAGGATATTGCAAGGGACACCTACTAAGAGACTCTCATTGGAAGCAGAAGCAAAGGTTAAGAAGTATGGGAGTTGGTTTATCCATTTTTCATAATTCACTTATATTAGAGCAATAACAAGCATAGTATGTCCCAAGAGACTTCCAAGGTGCCCACTCAAAAAGGTAGTTTTGAGTATTAAATTTTCAAGAGAGGAATTGAGTGTTTGATATTCTATATCAAGTATTCAATTGCTAATATGTTATGTAGTGGTACAAAACTAACATCAACAATTTCTTAACAGAGTTGGCTTAATAGTTATTTTTAAATCCACTAACAAGGTGGAATTTCTAGATTGAAGTTTCTAGAGACCTCTAACAAGGTCACTCCCAATAGGGTGATTAGATCTTCTAAAAGGGTCAGACCTAACCGTGTGTTTCGTAACCTTTAATAAGGTTTCCTCCTAACATGACTCACTTTAGAAGAGTGAAAATTAATAACTAGTTGCAACTAGTGGTTTTTCCCAAATTGGGTTTCCACATAAAATCTTGGTGTCACTTGTGTTCATGCTATTAATTTTATGTGTATGCAACTAAGTTAATTAAGGTTAATCATAAATAATATCTTAAGTTCTGCATGTTTAGTGTTTGTTGAGTAAAAATTGCTATTTTAGTGGTTACCAAGTTACAGCACATTGTTAGTGTTAACTGAGTGCTTATATGTTAACCGAGTATCAGTGGTTTTATCAAAGTTTATGTTTTGTATTGACATCTAAGGGATCTGGGATTTATTATTGTGGTAACTAATTGACCCCTCCCCTCTTAGTTACTCCTCTTATATTTCCAACATCGCATATGAAAAATCAAACCACAAAACATTCCTAGGCAAGGAATCCTATGTAGTGTTTGCCCCTAGTTCACATTTATGTTATCATTGTCAAATTCTTTTAAGCTGATTTTATGCATTGATTAGTTTTAGAGATACTGGATTTACAATATTATGATATTATTTCATGTCTTGAATTACAAACATATCTGTTACAATTGCTTAGTTGTTTTCATTTCACGTGTTGTTAATGATGTTTTGATGATTCCTAATTAGTAAATGTGGTTCCTTTTATGAAAATGTTAGCATGATGTCTTTAATGATGATTATGTTGTATTGATAGAGATACATTATTATATGTACGCATTTGATGGTAGACTTGTGATTTTTATGATACTTACCCCATACTTGCATGTGTATGGTGTGCGTGTTTATTTTATCTTTCTGTCTGACATGTTTGATGTGGTTAAGGGAGGGAGTCGTAGTCATCTGCTAGTCGGGATCTACACAATGAACCACTCCTTACCATTGCCTGTTTAGTTTAGATATAATTATATACATGTACATACTTGTCTTTTATGCAGGATGCAGGTACCAAGCATCGACTTCCCTGAATTGCCAGGATGAGCGTGCCCTATTACAAATACTCAAATGGTGAGAATGGGAATATAATGATCAGATCCAATCCTAGCCAATAGCCTAAAATACTTGTCCTGCAAGGAGGACTCGTAACAGACTGTCTACCCTTTTTAAACCCGTGAGTATTTTGTACGTATGTTGTTTTGTGAGTCTTTGATGAATTTCTATTAATTAAGTCTAATTAAAAGATTAAATTAATGATTTAATTTAATGGAAAATTATTATGACATTTTGAATATTTAATTATATTTAATTAATGGAGAAATTAATTAAATAAAAACAATTGAATTCGAAGATAAAAGTTAAAAGAATAAATTTAGAACGTGATAATATTTATTTAATTTAATAATATTATATTTAGAGTTCATTTTTAAATAAATGCTAAATATTATTGTTATTTAAGTTAATAAATATTTATCAAATTAAACGTTCAAAAATAAATTAAGAAGTGAAAAGATATTAATTTATGGAAAAGATTAAAGTTTGCATGAATGAGTTTAAAATATAGAAATTAATTTAAAAGATAAAATATGTGAACTTGATTAAGATATTTTATTAAAGTGCGCATGAGATTTTAAAAGTTAATAAATTAATTTTAAGCAAAGTCAAGTGGAATTTAAATAAAGTAATAATTCTTTTGTCTTAATTAAAAAGGAAATTAATTGTGCATGAAAGAATTAATTAAATAAATTAATTATAATTTTAGAGTTGTTGGGATAGAAACCCTAAAAGGTAATTAGATTCTATATTAGAGGGTTTCGGGTCATTATTGGACACACAAGTTTATGGAGAGCAACTCGAAGGGTTTGGAAAGAAAAGAATTTTACGTGGCTTGAAAGATTTTGCTTGTAGTAGGAATTTGCATCTAGTTGTCAGAGGTTAGCATCAGATCCAGGTAGGATCTCGTGGCTTGATTGTATAGTGTGTTTCACTCTTCAAGTTTCTGTTTCCTCCGTGTCTTTTGCATATGTTGTTTTTCTGGTATGCAATATTGTTCTTGTTTGAGAAATATCTATACATGGTTTAGATGAATACTTCGTTGAGTTTATTTTAGAGGATTGTATTTGAATAAGAAATTAGTTAAATATGAGAATCTATTGGACATTGAAATCAAGCTTGAGATTTAAAAGATAAACGTCCTCTTTCAATAGATTTTAAGAACGAATATTCATTTGAAAAAAAGTTTGAAATAAAAAGAAAATTTTGAATTAGAAATTGAATGGTTAAACTTAGTTTTCTTATCAGAATAATAATGTAAAGGTTATATATATATATATAGATTGTAGAATTTATTGAAATGAATGTAATAAATTTTAATAAATAAAAATTATAATATTATAAAATAATTCTTATCTTTATATTTAATAATTTTAAATTTGTTTTAATAAAATTTGTATTAAATTGTAAATGAAATAAAAATAAAAATTAAATTTAAATTAAACAAACTTACCCACTTACCTTATTGCCTGTATGGTGGTCGGCGGCCCCCATGCATGACTGTACCTGCGATGGGAGGCAGGTTTTTTTTTTTTTAAACTACCGCACGCCTACCAAAATAGACCGCACGGTTGAATTAAAGGTTGCGGCTTATTTAATAAGGCTACCAGCCCATAAAGCATACAGTTTTATAAAAAAGGTTTATTAGTATTTTAAATTAATAATAGTTTATTAAAAAATTTATTTATTAATTGAAATCACTTTCAAACTTGTTTTACATAGTTTTTTTGATATAAAGCAAATTTTTAATATTAAAGTTTTCTAATTATAGGTTTTGCTTATTAATACTAACATATGTTATTAAATAAATATGAAATGTTTATTAATTAAAGTATGTTATTAAATAAATATTAAATGCTTATTTAATATGTATTAACTAGTTTTAAATTATAAATTATTAATGAGTTATAATAATTTTAAATTTGTTTACACAAATTAATATTATTAATTGGTTAATTGACTTAATTTATGAAAGTATTTAATTTAAGTTTTAAATTAAATTATTATTAAAGTAATTTTTTTAATCATAAATTTAGAACTGATTTGAATATTTTTATACATTAATTAATTTGATTAACTATGATTTAATTAGAATTAATTAATAAATAAAGTTGTATAAGTTGTAAGTTTTATTTTTTTATTTTTTGTAATATTGGTTTTTAATAAAATCGAAGATTATTTTCTTGGAAGACAATAGGCATTGTTTTGAAATCAGTTAGATAATTACCCTTGGATTATTTTAGGAAAACTAGCTAAAAATCAATAAGGGTAAAATTCGAACTAAGAACAAGATAATTTTTATGGGTGATCTTTGGGACGTATTTATTTAAAATTTATACATTGAAATACAAATTGAAACTTAAACCTTTTTGTTCTACTCGACTCTATATTTCCAAGTCAAACCAACTATTAGAGTATTATGTTTTCTATGCAATGTCTATGCTTTTGGATTTTGGTGTTGATTAGATGTCGACCAGTCTAGGACGTACACCAGAGGTTTTATGAAATTTCTTTGATACTATTTTATGGTTAGATGTCATGATATGTCTTGTGATTCAAATTGAGATTATATTTATGAGATTTACTTGGGGAGCATTTATGTGTTCTTGGATGGGAGAACCATCTTATTATCAGGTTGCCTATTAAGGAACCGAGTTTGATCTTTATGGGTGTTGTGGTATGCGACACAACTATGTTTTTATGTGCTTAGGAGAGGTTGTCTAGGGACATGACTCTAGGAGTGGCTTGCATAGGAGTCCGAGACCCAAAGTGGTCAGTGCCAGGGTAACCTAATGCATGTTATGTAATAAGTGATAATCTAGTAATTAAAACTTTTGGGGGAAAACACACTAAAAAAGATAAGTTAGAGATATTTGACCCAACCATGCCTTGAGTGCTTGTATAGACTAAGGATGGGAATGGGATGAGTGCCTCATCTTCTTGAGAGGGCTTCTAGTTTCCACATGTGTGATGTTGAGGGTCCGAGGTTCAGAGTAACCAGTCTAGGGTAACTCAACGCTTGAGGGTCCGAGGTCTATTAAGAGATCAGTCCAAGGTAACTCAAGCAGCCATGTGATGACACTCCCTAGTATGTAGCCTAAGTCTCCTCTATAGATTTTTTGTGTACTTATGGTGGTGTACTTATTGTTGGATGTGTTTATTGTGGTTATTACTTTCATTGATAATGATTGATGATTCATGGATGATGTACTTTTGACATGTGGTTATTGACTTGAGGAGGATATCTTTTGTTGACTTTATCTTATGATCTTGGTATTTGGTTCATGTATGATGTTAGTTATGTGGACTTGGTATTGGATTGAGTGTTCTTACTTTTGGATTATTTTATCTTCTTGAGTAGCATGTGTTACCTTTGAGGTAGTTTTGGCTAGTAGGTATTCCATGCCTAGGAATGTTTTATGTTTGATAGCCATATGTGGATCGTTCATTATCTTCCCTGCATAGTGGGAGTGGAAGCCTGACTAGGTAACCAAGCGGTCGGGAGGTAGTGTCTTCTTACCATTTGGGTTCCCCTTCACATTGTCAGCTGTTGGATGTTTGTTGCAAAAGATGTACCTTTATCATTCTTATTTCTTATCTTAGAGACTTCTTTTCAGATGATGTATATATGTTATCATGTATTCTGATGTATTGTATCTATTTTCACATACCCTTTGACATGTGCAGTGGATGTTATTTAGTGGATGTACTATCATTATATTAGATATACTTATGCTTTGCTTATGCGATTATGTATCTGTTATTTCTTTACGATCTTGAGACAATGTACTTGGAACTTAAACTAATTAATTTAAAATTATTAAATGTGACTCAACGTAAAGGAACCCTTGAGGAATTGAAACTGTATCTATATTTGCATATGTGTATTTGATGTGTATGTTCATATTGCTTTTGCATTAATGTTACCTTGATGTTGTTTAAACTTTTTTTTTTTAAAATAGTTCAGTAAACATTGTAACATGTTAGGTTTATTTCTCTTGGGTTCCCAAGCGGGGCGTTACATCCTAATAGCCAAATCTACCTAGAGAGTAACAAAACTAATCAAGAAGAAAAGATAACCAAAGTTGAAAGAACACTCATCCAATACCAACACCACATACCAAGTCAACATACATATAGAAAGTATATATCAAGTACTAAAATCATGACATAATGTCCACAAAAGATATCCACCTCAAGTAAAAAGACACATGTCAAAAGTATAATCACCATGAATCACCAATCACCATCAATGAAAGTAAACACCAACAATAAATATATGCAATAATAAGTACAACACCAATAAATGCAACACTAGAGGCAAATATAAAATCTATAGAGAAGACTCAAGCTATATATGTGGGAGTGCAATCACATGGTCAAACTACTTGCATTACTCTAGACTAGTCTCTCATTAGACCTTGGACCCTCAAGCATTGAGTTACCCTAGACTGGTCACTCTAGAGCTCGGACCCTCAATGTAACACATGCAAAACCAAAATACCCTCTCATGGAGATGAGGAAAACCAATTATACCTCTCACTAGGTATCATCCCATTCCCATCCTTAGCCTATACAAGCACTCAATGCATGGGTGAGGCACATTTCTAACTTATCTTTTTAATTTTTCTTAAGAGAAAGGGCTAGGAAAGATATTTTAATTACTATGCTATCACTTATTACACAACTTATAATAGGTTACCCTGGTACTAATTGTTGAAACAAAGAGGATTTTTGAATTATAGAAATGAGGAAGATTAATGAAACCTATCATGGAACAATCATTACATTGTCACTAATGTCAAACCTACTACTTGATGGTAAGATAATTGCTAATTTGGTCAAAATGTTATCATTTGATTAATTGATGAAGAGGATTTGAAAAGAAAGGATAACAAGAGTACCTAGATAAAGGTTGAGTTATATGGTATATAAAGTGAGCACTAAGACCAAGTAAGACTTTGATGATATAATGTATTTTTTATCTACTTAAGGCCACAATGAAAGGATACTTGAGCAAAGACAAGAAGAAAACTAAGAAAAGAAATATGTCTGCCAAACCTAACCAAGAAAATAGTGGAAGTCGAGCAAGTCAATGTAGGCCAATTAGAAAGTTAGTTGTGACCGAGAAAATTTAGTATGTGTCAAGAAAAGAGAAATCTAGTAGGTGTCAAGTGAATGAAGTTTAGTGCGTTTCAAGCACACATAAGACTTATTGTATCCCAAGAAACCTAGTGTTGACCAAGCATCAAAAGATAGTTTCGACCGAGAAAACATGTTATTGCCAAGTTCTAGTAAAATGAGTTTTATCAAAGATTTGACAAATCTAAGCCAACAAAATTGATTTCTTGAATTATATGTAGTGTGTGGAAAATAAGCATGATGAGCTAGTGGCACAGAATTCAAGATAAACTATTTGAAGATGAATTTGAAGAGGATTGTAAGAGAAGTTTCTAGAGGGAACAAAATGGAAAAGAGGGTAGATTTGATGAATCTGAACTAACCCTAAGATGGACGATAGTGGTGAAGCAGAAAAATATCTAAATTCTCTATATAAGGAGATAACAGGCCAGAAGCAAAGTGTCATAGTCTGAACTAGAGAGAGACAAGGAGTCTTGAGGTTCTATTGCATTTGGTGGCCAAAGGAATGAACCTATAGTCAGCATACTAAGAAAGAAGGCTTAAGGAGGTGAAGGCTTGAAGGGTGAAAAAGTTGTTAGAGATGAAGAGAATTGAATGAAAAGTAGTATGGGGGATTGAATAAGAGATCCATAATTTGCAAGTGAGTTGTTTTGTATCAAATCAAGTCCTACTATTACTTTCTAACAAATGTATCAATCTAGATAAATCCTTTGGATTAAGGTTGACCTAGCAGTCATGAGTAAATCTTTTAATAGGGTGGAATTCTAATAGAATGTTCTAAAGTGCTCTAATAAGGCTCACTCCTAATAGGGTGATTGAAATCATTTAATCAAGGTCGCATTTAATAGCATGCATTGTAACTTTTAACAAGGTTGGCTCCTCATAGAGCTCACTTCAGAAAAGTGAAAATTAGTAGCATGTTACTAGTGGTTTTTCTCAAATTGGGTTTCCATGTAAATCCTTGTGTCAAATTGTGTGAATGATTTTTTGATATTTCATGTTTACATTTATCCAAAGTTCATTTGACCTAGGATAGTAATATACTATGGTTTGAGATATTAGATAATCAATGCATGCACATGTATTTGTTAAGTACTAAAAAGTTTTATCTGTACTTTTGGACCTTGGATAACTAATTCACCCCCAACCCCCCCCCCCCGCCGCTCCCCACCTCTAAGTTATTCTAAAATATTCCAACCCTAACCACATTGGTTCCTTAACCCCTATTGCAAGCTACCCCCAAAGACATATTAAAACTAATTGTGTCACATACCATAATGTACCTATAATGATAAAACTCAGTTCCTTAATAGGAAACCAAAAAATAATCTCATTCTCAAAACCCAAGTCAACATATATGCTCACTAAATAAATCTCATAAACATAAGCCTCAATTTTAAATCATTGACATCTAGTCAAATAACCATCATAAAAGAAATCTTAAAAGATACCTTTTGATGCACATCTTAGTTTGGCCAGCTAAATAGTTCACATAAAAGCCATCACAAAATAAAACATCACATTATTTTTTTTTAAACCCATCACAAAAAAAATACCATAGAACCTCAAATAAAAACACATCAAATGATACAAGGTTCCATCAAATGATTTGGAATATATTATTTTCATAAGTTTTGTTTGATTATATAAAGGTTATAAAAGTATAGATAAATTTAGTATGTTAATTATCTAATAATTTTATAATTAATTATTATATGTTTCTCAAGTATTAGATAGCAACCAAAAGGACAGGGGCTAACTCAAAGTACAAAAAGGCCAAAAAGTCAGTTAGAGGTTACCTCCTAGTCATCTAACCGATACCATCTTTAAACATCAAAAAATAAATAGTATCCAAAGCTGAATTAACAATACCATCAGTCCTTAAATTAGCAGAAATAAAAAACTAAAAAACATTCTAGCAACACGGCAACAACTTGTTGCTATGATGGAGGAGCATCTAGAGGTATAAGGGCAATCCTGTGTCACCCAAAAAAATGTACTTAGACTTGGTTTCTACTTCATGTGTTTTCATTTTTGGATACCCATTTGGGTCAAATAAAAGTTCCAACTCTCACAGTTCCACTATTAATGTTTTGGGTTAGAGTTTTTAATCACCTTGGGATATGTGTAAAGGAAAAAAAATAAGAGTATGCAATTGAGCCATCATTTTGGTGAACTAGAAGGTGTAAATTGTTCAAATGATTTTCATTGTAATTTAGAGCATTCCAAAAAAAGAATCAGGTCAAAAGGCCCCACGGTTTGAAAGTTATCGCATTTTTCAGTTTCTGGAGACATCCTAAGAATGCTTCAAAGTCAGGTTAGGGGCATTAAATAACCTCAAATAGGGCTGAAAAATGGGAGATGAGAAAAGCTGGTCCATAGGGCTATAAAGCGCTACAAGAGCTTTTTGGAAATGTAAACAGTTCGTCAATCGGAGCTACAGTTCAAAAGTTATGCCTCTCGAAAGTTTAGTTACCATTTTAAGGTTCTTCTAATTTTGCGTCGACTTCTAATGCGGTTTCTGAAGCCTTCTACTTGGTTAGTGGATGCCAACTATCACTTTCTAGAATGTATTGCTAATCCTTAACCCTTTAGGGTCTATTTAAGGACATTTCTGGCATTGTAAAAGGCAGTTCGGAGTGGAGTTTGAGAGTAGGTACTAGGAGAAGAATTTATCTCCAGATTTATGCTATTGTAAGCCCATAGGGCATGTTTTGGAGTCTATTTCTCTACACTAAGTGTACTAGAATATTTTCACAGTTAATAAAAAAATTTCCTTTCCTGTTGTGTCCATTCTATGCTTGGGTTGTGTCTCCATCAAGTGGTATTAGAGCAGGTTTTCCTGAGTGTGTAGACAGAGCGCTGACTGTGAGGCAGTTTGCACTAGGACTGTGTAGTTGTGGGTTTGAATTAAGAAGATGCCTCCACAAAGAGAGCATGGTGGAAGGGCTGGAGCTATTAACCCTGAGGAGGTTAGAGCCCTCCAAAGGCAGGTACAATCATTGCAGGAGGAGCTCCATAGAGGAACAAATGTTACTGTAGGTGACAAAAGTGAGGATGACAATGAAGAAGAAGAAATTGGACCAGAAGGGGAAGTTGACAGGGAAGTTTTGAATCAGGTGGAGGAGAGGCTTTTTAGGGCCATTACTAAGTTTGGGAAAAGACCTACAATTGATGTGAGTGTATTTTCAAGAAATTTGAAACCAGATGAGTTGATCGACTAGATCAATGAACTAGAAGAGTACTTTGAGTATGAGGATATCAAGGATCCATATAGGGTTAAGTTTGCAAAGGCCAAACTGAAAGGACATGCCAAAATCTGGTGGCAAGAGGTTCAATTGGAAAGAAATAGAAGAGGAAAGGATAAGATTACAAGGTGGGATCAACATGGTGGACAAACTAAAGAAGCAATTCATTCCTGTAGACTACGAGCTTGATTTGTTAAAGGAGATACATGGGTTAAAGAAAGGAAGAAAATAATCTAAGAATATATAGAGGAGTTTTATTGACTTTTGATTAGAGTGGGGCATGCAAAAGAAAATAAGGAGAAGGTTGCTCATTATATCAGTGGGTTGCAACCTAGCATCTAGGAGGAATCAAGTCTGGTAAGAATGACCAACATTGAGGAGGCGTAACAATTTTCCCTATGAGTTGAAGAGAAGCTAAATAAAAGGTTTGAAGGGAGACAAAGAGGGTGTGGTCAAGGAGGAAGGGGTAGTGGTAGGTCATCTGGAGGCCGAAATGAAACCCAAAAGAAAAATGAAGATGTGGGTACTAGCAGGAACCAGAGGAATGAGGGTTTCAACCACTCCCATGATCAAGACTTTGGAAATCAAAGAGGAAGAGGAGGCTTCCGTGGTACCTACTTCCATTACAATGAAGAAGGTCATCGTGCCTTTGAATGCCCTCAATGACAAGGAAGAACAGATAGGAGAGCTGAGGGTCAAGCTAGGGTTGCTCATGTGGATGAGAATGCACAATCATCACATTCAGAGGATGCAAAAAGAGGAGAGACTTTAGTAAATGAAAGGGTCCTACTAAGTCATGTGATTGAACCAAGACAAAGGAGGATTTTATTTCATACCAAGTGCAAGTGTGAAGATAAATGTTGTGATGTGATCATTGATGGTGGTAGCACTAATAACTTAGTATCAGAGGAGATGGTCTCTAAGCTGAAGCTCAAGAGGGAGAAACACCCCCAGCCCTATCAAATTGCTTGGGTGAAAGATGATCTTAAAGTCCTGGTAAGTGAACAATGTTTAGTGAAGTTCAAAATTGGGAGTTACCATGATGAAGTTCTCTGTGATGTTATTCCAATGGATGTTTGCCATCTATTGTTGGTAAGTATTTTGTTTATGATCAAGAGTTCTATGCAATAGTTAAGGCCTTAAAGAAATGGAGGCATTATTTATTGCCAAAGGAATTTGCTGTTTATACTGATCATTAGGCATTACAGTACCTAAATAGCCAAGGTAAATTGAATCATAGGCATATGAAGTGGGTAGAGTTCTTGCAGAGCTATACATTTGTGTTGAAGCATAGAAGTGGAAAATCTAACAGGGTCACAGATGCATTAAGTAGGAGATAGTTGTTGCTTATAGTAATGCAGATTGAAGTAGCTAGGTTTGATGAACTCAAGAATCTGTACCCTAAGGATCCTGATTTTACTGAAGCGTGGAAAGCTTGTAAAGAGCTTGTTGCTGTATATATAACCAAGTGGCTAGACTATTTGATTTAGGATGGTATGTTGTTCAAGGGTAGTCAATTGTGCATTCCAAGGAGTTCCATGAGGGAAAATCTAATTAAGGAGAAACATAGTGGAGGGATGGTAGGACATTTTGGTCAAGATAAGACCATAGCCATACTTAGGGAACATTATTTTTGGCCTCAGATTTCACAGGATGTGAAGAAGTTTGTATAAAATTGCCAGGTTTGTCAAGTGGCCAAGGGATTTAGTCACAATAGTGGACTATATCAGCCATTGCCTATTCTATCAAAGCCATCAGAGGACGTAAGTATGGATTTTGTTCTTGGATTGTTGAGGACACAAAGGGGTAATGACTCAGTATTTGTGGTGGTTGATAGGTTCTCCAAAATGGCACATTTCATTCCATGCCACAAAACTCATAATGTTGTCCATATTGCAGACTTTTTTTTCAGAGAGGTGGTAAGACTACATGGTCTCCCAAGGAGTATAGTTTCTGACAGAGATATTAAATTTGTGGGGTATTTCTCAAGAACATTGTGGAAGAAGTTGAGAATAGACTTGAAGTTTAGTTCTACACATCACCCGCAGACTGATGGATAGACTAAAGTGGTAAATAGAAGTCTGGGCAATTTACTGAGATATTTAGTTGGGGATAAGCCCAAGGGGTGGGATTTGATTCTACCACAAGCAGATTTTTCTTACAATAACTCTATAAATAGGAGTACTGGTAGATCACCATTCCAAATTGTATATGGAAGTAGCCTGAGGACTGCACCAGAATTGAGGAAGATAGAGCAAGGGAAGAGGAAAAGTGTTGAAGCTGAAGAATTTGCTAAACATATCAAGCATCTACATGAGGAGGTCAAGGCAAACATTACCAAGATGAACCAATAGTATAAATCTAGGGCTGATCAAAGGAGAAGACATAAGGAATTTCAAGTAGGGGATCTAGTCATGGTACACTTAAGAAAAGAAAGATTTCCAGCCGGTACTTACAACAAGTTGAAGATGAAGAAATTTGGCCCCTACAAAATTTTGAAGAAACATGACTCAAGAAATACATATGAAGTGGAGTCGCCAGATGGAATTCACATTTCTCCTATTTTCAACATTGCAGACTTAACAGAGTATCATGATGATGGTGCAGATGAGGAGCTGATGTTAGAGCCATGTCCTATTCCTACTTCTAAGAAGGAGGAGATAGAGGAGATTCTAGGTAGTTGTGTGGGTAGGAGTACTAGAAATAGGCAGTACGAAGCGTATCTAGTCAAGTGGAAAGGATGGATGATAGAGGACTCAACTTGGATATCAACAGCTAAGGTTTCCCATTTGGGATTTCCTCTACCATTCATAAAGTGACAGGGTCACTTTTCAATCTACCTTGGGTATCTGATGTAGGAGCATCTAGAGGTATAAGGGCAATCCTGTGTCACCCAAAAAAATGTACTTAGACTTAGTTTTTGCTTCATGTGGTTTCATTGCTAGATACCCATTTGGGTCAAATAAAGGTTCCAACTCTCACAGTTTTACTATTAGTGTTATGGGTTAGAGTTTTTAATCACCTTGGGATATGTGTAAAGGCCAAAAAAATAGAAGTATGTAATTGAGCCATCATTTTGGTGAACTAGAAGGTGTAAATTGGTCGGATGATTTTCATTGTAATTTAGAGCATTCCAAAAAAAGAATCAGGTCAAAAGGCCCCACGGTTTGAAAGTTATCGTATTTTTTTGGTTTCTGGAGACATCCTACAAATGCTTCAAAGTTAGGTTAGGGGCATTAAATGACCTTGAATAGGGCTGGAAAATGGGGAATGAGAAAAGCTGGTAAATAGAGCTATAGAGCGATTTGAGAGCTTTCCAAAAATGTAAACGGTTCATCAATCAGAGCTACGGTTTAAAAGTTATGCCTCCCGAAAGTTCGGTTACCATTTTTGGATTCTTCTAATTTTGCGCTAACTTATAACGCGGCTTCTAGAGCCTTCTACTTGGTCATTGGATGCCAACTAGCACTTTCTAGAATGTATTCCTAATCCTTAACCCTTTGGGGTCTATTTAAGGACATTTCTAGCATTGTAAAAGGCAGTTTGGAGTGGAGTTTGAGAGTAGGTACTGGGAGAAGAATTTATCTCCAAATTTATGCTATTGTAAGTCCATAGGGCCTATTTTGGAGTTTGTTTCTCTGCACTAAGTGTACTAGCATATTTTCATAATTAATAAAAAATTTCCCTTTCCTGTTGTGTCCATTCTGTGCTTGGGTTGTGTCTCCATCATGCTATTAGTCCCACATATCAACATAAACATATAATTTAAAACCGCATAGGGTATCTAGTTCATAGTAAATAACAATATAAAAAGAAAAAAGAAAAAATACCAGACCTGGGGCTAGCTAGCCTTCATCTTTCCAAGATCCTCATCCTTCTTCTCCTCAGGCTCGTTCTTGTTCATGTCCTATCCCTCCACCTTGACAAGTTTGTCTAGGAGCATCTTCAACCAGTCCTCCACCAAAAAGCCATAAATGGATTGGGTAGTGTCTCTATCCTTGCCTAGATCCTTCACATCCTTATTCACCTACAAAAATTAAAGGGTGGTGGCTATGGAATGCATGACTTTAGTGGAGAATTCCACCAAAGTGTCAAATTTTTTAAAGATACCAATGTGATTAACTGTCGATTCCCTCATTGATTTCTCCAACCTATCTAGTCGAGCCTTTCTATGGCTTTGGTCATGGCTATACTTACCTTTTTTTTCCCCACCTTTAGGAGCATCTTTCTTGGGGGAGGTGATGTCCTCCCCCTTGCTTCTATTCTAGGTAGCTTTGAGGGTGTCAGAAATGTGAGAGGTGCTAGGGGGGTTGAGGACAAGCATTGTATCCTGGATCAGTCTCTTCCTTTTATCAATTTTAACATCACTCTCGGTAGATTCAAAGCTAGAATCATGCTTGGCAAGGGGGGGTCGGGGGGCATGCTTGAATTTTTCTAGCTGGAGGCATTTGCTAGTTCTCCAAGCATTCTACATACTCTTCCTAGTGTTTGTATCTGAATCAATGAGGCTAATTTTAACCTACTCTAGGTAGCTTTGAGGGTGTCAGAAATGTGAGAGGTGCTAGGGGGGTTGGGGATAGGCTTTTTATCCTGGGGCAGTCTCTTCCTTTTAGCAAGTTTAACATCACTCTCAATAGATTCAGAGCTGGAATCATGCTTGGGAGGGCCTTGAATTTTTCTAGCTGGAGGCATTTGCTAGTTCTCTAGGCATTCTACTTACTCTTCCTAGTGTTCATATCTACATCAATGAGGCTTATTTTAACCTTAGGGATAGGATTTTTCTTTGTTTTTTTGTGGTTGGGAACAAGGCCAGGTCCAATGAGGCTTGGGGAGTGATAGAATCTAGTGGGTTGACCAAGAGCGATAGCTTTTATGCAAGATGGTAGATATACATTTTGTTCATGAACCCCTAGTGGATGAGATAAAATGTTTTTTCCTCCTCTTTCTTCCTTCTAGCCTTATAGATACAATCTTCCATAAAATGCAACAAAAGAAATTGAAAGGAAATATGATCTAGGTTTCTAAAGTTCTTAAGAATGGGGAAATGGTAATAATAGAGTACTTAAAATGGATCCTTGAGGGTAATGTATCTCATTGTAGCATAGTAGACGAAATCCTATGGTTTAGAAAGGCCTTCCCTTGAAAACACACCATGCATTTGCACTAGTCCCGCCTTAAACTTGAAAAAATTCACATACTAGTTTCCTCATTTACTTTGGCCTACTTACACCAATTCTTTCCTTCTAGGACAAACCCTCCAAACTTCACAGTGACTTCGCCCATGATTTTGAATCCCATCCCATTGACTGTCACTTTCTTGTCATTCAAGGAATTAAAGAACTATATGGAGATGTTCTCATCATGCTTCATCATCCCTTCCATAAACAGTAATAAGTCACTCTCCAACAGATAAACCATCGCAGCTTTTCTCTTCTGGATGTAAACCTTCACTCCCATACGCTTAATACAACTACTAGTTCCCATGCCATCACCTAGTTTGACCATGAACTCCTCAAAATTTTCTAACATGCCTGTTAGAAAAAATAGCCCACCAAGATAATTGAGGGGCAGGGTGAATTCTTTATCCAAAAATTAAAATATTTATCTTCTTTAAAAAAAGTTAACTATTCAACCAAAGTAAACAGTAACCATAATAACATGTACATAGACAATTACACTAGATATTTTAACTAGGGAAACCCTTTATCAAAGGGAAAACCCCAGTGGGAATGATGCCCAAGAGATGATGTACTAATATAAATATTCCTTGTTAGAGGATGGACCCTATTAGGAGCCTATTACAATAGTTAGTACATAGAGTCCCTATTAGGAGACTATGAAACCCTGCTAGGAGATTCCAACCCTATTAGGAGTAGTAGTACAATGTATGCGAGAAGAGCCCATTGCCCAAACATGAAATTTCAACTACAAGAAGATCTCACTACTCAAACATGCAATTTATTGTTATGTCCTTCTTTCCTCTTTTTTATCAATCGAACCAAACACTATTAGACCTTTTAGACTAGGTCACAAACCTTAGATCCAAATATCAAATCTTAGATCACTCAGCAAAACCTCAATAATGAATTTTCCTACACTTTCACTCTACTCTACTCAACTTTGCATTCCACTCTTGTGATGCTTACAAATATCATCCTCATCCATATCATGATAAATGAAAATTTTCTTCCTTTATATTGAGTCCATAAAATAATTTTCTAAGGGGGTTGTTAGACCTTCTCAATTAATCATT
The DNA here is from genome assembly GCA_028749045.1 of Cupressus sempervirens. NCBI lineage: Eukaryota > Viridiplantae > Streptophyta > Pinopsida > Cupressales > Cupressaceae > Cupressus > Cupressus sempervirens. Next base: position 507,807,450 of record CM053789.1, on the reverse strand, counting down.
ATAGGACCACATTAAGAACACGTTACACTTAGCGATAACATTAATCTTCTACCTTGCAACTTGAATAACTTTCTATACACATAATATTATGATGAGTGAACTTAGCCATGACATTACCAACATGCCTTCTACACATCCTCAACCTTGATTCTTGGAATAACAATTTTGCTAAGAGATATAATAAGTTTACCAAAACATGCCTTTGTAAACTCTGTCTCAAAATAGACATCACCAAAACTTACATAACTTCTTCCAAACTTATCATTTCTTTGTTTGACATTAACTACACATACTAGTTACTCAAAAGGATCTCTCATATCCTTGGATAGTGATAATAATCAACTAGTCATCCATACCAACTTGATCTTTACGATGTTCTTTTGTTAGATACCACAGAAGACTGCTATGTTGACATCAATGAAAAAATCAGTAATGATTATAACATATGATCATCATAGTAACATATCTATAATACTCCCCCATAGGAATATCATCAGAATTCATACTTCCAACAATCTCCCCCTTTGGCATTGATGATAACATAGATGAAAAACATCTAGTTCCAAGAATACCAACAAAAGATTGTTCATCTTACTTTTCAAATCCTCTTCATCAATCATTCTCTCCATTGATATATCTCAATGTGCTTTCCATCAAAATATTATTCCATGTTGTAATTATCTTCATGATCTTCTTCCATGATATTTTTCCTCAAGATGTTTCTCATGTCAAACTTCTCCCCTATTGACATCAATGTCAAAGGTTTCAGCAACCATCTTCACTACATCAAACTCTACAACAACTAATTCCTACTAGCTCAAGTGTCCAGAGACATTGTTCAAAATAACATTCAATAAGAGTTCTAGATGATACTATCCATCACAAATACTCCCCCATATAGGAAGTATCAACATTTAGTCCAAATAAATAATGTTGCTCTATTACACAGGACTGATGCACTCTTACATCTTCTACTCTGATGTAGGAAGGGGCATAACCCCTAGCATACCTCACAAATACTCAAAAGTCTCTTTGGGAAGAGGCATAGTAAATATATCTAAAATCTACTCTTTAGTGCTCACATAGTCCAATCTAATTTCCTTATCTGCAACTTTCTCTCTCAACATGTGATACTTTATAAAAATGTGCTTAGTCTTTGAATGCAATACTAGATTCTTAGACATAGTCATTGTTCTTGTGTTGTCACAATGTATGACAAAAATTTCACTAATTTCTATCAATATATCCTTTAGCATCTACTTCATCCAAACAATTTGATTGCAATTGTTTGCTATTACAACAGATTTTGCTTCCACTGTACTTTGTGATGTACAATCCTGCTTCTTTCTCAACCAAGAAATGATTCTTCCTCCAAGAAAGAAGGCTCCACCATTGATGCTCTATCTATCATCCATACTTCATGCCCAATTAGCATCAGTATAAGCACTTAGAGTAAAATCATCAGATCTTTCATACCACAATATGAACTCTAGTGTTCCTTTCAAATATCTAAATATCCTTTTGTCTGCTACATAGTTTGCTTCTCTAGGATCAGCTTGGAATTTTGCAATAATTCCAACTGCATTTTCTATATCCAACCTTGTGTGAGTCAGATATTGAAAACCTTCAATCATAGATTTGTATTTCTTCTACTCAACAATAGGTATCTCATCCTTTGTAGATAACTTGTGTCTAGTTACCATAGGTGTTCCAATAAGTTTACATGTTTCCAAACCAAACCTTTTCAATAAATCCTTCAAGTACTTAGTCTTAGAAATAAATATTCCTTCTTTAATCTACAATCCTAAAAATATTTCATTCTCCTATCATACTTATCTCAAATTCTTTCTTCATCTCTTCTACAAACTTCTCACTTTTCTCATCATTTCCTCCAAATATGATATCATCAACAAATCTTTACCAAAATCATCAAACCATCATCAATTTCTTTCTGGTATAGATTACTATCTACTATACCTTTTCTATATCCAAGCTTTATCAAATGCTTGTCCAACCTCACATACCAGGTTCTCGGTGCTTGTTTCAAGCCATACAATGCTTTCTTTAGTCTACATACTATGTCATTATCATCTGTCAAAGGACAACCTTTAGGATGTTCAATGTATACCTCTTCTTTAAGTTCTCCATTTAGAAATGTTGACTTGACATCCATCTGATATACTTTGAATTTATTTTGTGTTGCATAGGCTAAGAATAATCTCACACTTCTATTCTAGCCACTGGAGCATGGGTCTCATCATAGTATATTCCTTCTTTCTGTGAGTAACCTTTACATACCAATCTTGCCTTGGTCCTTACAACTTTGCCTTGCTCATTCATCTTGTTCCTAGATACCCATTTAGTTCCTATCGCATTTTTTTCTTCTAGTCTGGGGACCAATTCCCATGTCTCATTCTTTACAAACTGATCCAAATCCTCTTTCATAGCTTGTTTCAAATAATAATCTTTACATGCTTCATCTGCATTCTTAGGTTCAACTTAAGATAGCAAACATAGTTCTTCATTGATTTTGCTTCTTTTCATCATAGCTCTATCTTTGCTTCTGATGATGTGCTTAGATAGGTGATTCTTTATCATATTAATTCCCAAAGTAGGAGTTGCTATCTCAACTCTTGGCTTTACTAAAGGTTCTAAGCTTTGTTCTTGCCTTGGCTCTCCTTCTTTCAGAAAATCATTTTTAGTCTCAAGAAATACTTCATCATTCCTTAATTTAGTAACAACATCATCATCTAAATTGTAATCAACTATTCTCTCTTGTATCCTAAATTTCTCATCAGTTTTCACATTTGAACTTTCCATAATATTCTTAGTTCTCAAATTATAGCATCTATAAGCCTTTCTTTTCAATGAATAACCAAGAAATGTACCTTCATCACTTCTAGCATCAAATTTACCAATATCATCATCTTTTTTGATGTAGCACTTACTACCAAAAATTCTAAAATACTTAACTGTAGGTGAGTAACCAAACCATAGTTCATAAGGGGTCTTGTTTGTGTCTTTCCTGACTTGTACTTTGTTCAAAGTGTAGACTATTGTATTCATAGCTTCTCTACAAAACATCTTAGATACATCATTCTCAGTTAACATGGCTCTTGTTGCTTTTGTAATTGACTTGATACTTCTCTCTACAATACCATTTTGTTCAGGGATTCTCAGAGCTGATAACTATCTTTTGATTCTATTTTCTTCTTAAAAGATGTTAAACTAATTTGAAGTAAATTTTCCTCCTCTATCTGATCTTAAATATTTAATCTTCATACTAGATTGATTCTCAACTCTATTCTTGAATATCTTGAACTTATCAAGTGCCTCAAATTTCTCTTTAAGAAATGCAACCCACATCATTTTAGAAAAATCATCAACTAGAATCATAAAATACCTTTCCTATAGAATTTTTTAGTCTTTGTAGGACCACTGAGATTTGTGTGTACAATCTTCAACTTTTCTATAGTAGTAAACTTGTTGCAGGGAAAAGAAGTTGTGTTATGCTTTGTCAAAACACACTCACAAATTGTGTTAGTAGGCTGTACAATCTTAGGAAAATCTCTAACTGTAAACATACTACTAGTCTTAACAATACTATCAAAGTTTATATGAAAAAATCTTGTATGCCATAACTATCATCTACCTTAGCAACCAAACATGTTATTTCAATAAGATTCAACTGAAATACATTACCTCTAGATTTGGTTCTAGTTTTAATTAACTTTCTATTTTTTCCTTTGATCATGCATGTCTTTTCTATGAACTTCAACTAATAACCCTTGTCCACTAGTTGACCAACACTCAAAAGATTGTGCTTCAAACCATCAACAAAATATACATCCTTAGTGTTAGTTTTACCATCAAGAGCTATAGATCCAATACCTTTAACTTGGCATGTTGCATTGTTTCCAACTCTGACAATGCCTCCATCCTAACTTTTGAAGTCAACAAATATTGTTCCAATTAGATTTCTTTTCAACCTATGACACCAAAGCTACTTTCTCTAGACTTTCTTCTTTAATTGCCACAAATCCAATTCCATGATCACCAGCACTTACTGCTTGTTCATCAAAATCATTTTCTTCATTTGCATACAAACACTCTCTATTTCTTCTAGGTTTGTAATTTCCTCTATAATTTTTCTCTCTTTTAGGACAGTTAGATGTATAATGACCATATTCATCACAAGTCCAACATTTAAAGATTTTCTTACCATCTTTTTCTCTTCTTACTAGAAGGGCTATTCCTTCTTCAATCTTTCTATCCTCATCAGCTCTGTTGCATGCTAGAGAAATCTCCTCTGGCACTTGTGCTCCTTGATAAACTAGGTTGAATATTCAAGGAACTGAATATTCTCTCTATTCTAGTCAATTCAAGCAATGTCTCCTTTGTGAAATCTTTGGTACAAGATATCAACAACTCTATCATTTGAACTACTAACTTAAATAGTGGTGTTAAAGTCTTCAATATCTTCCATATAACCTAATCATCTTCTTTAGTTCCTCCTTGAGATTTAATACTTGCAATAATTTTTGATATCCTACCTACATATGTTCTTATAGATTCATCTTCCATCATTTTAGCATCTTGAAATGCACAAATCCAACTTTGTGACCTCAACTTCTTAGAATGTGCAACACCTTCAAAACTAGTTTCGAAATCTTTCCAAATCAAATGTGAAGTAGCAAGTGATTTTACCTGATTGTATTCAATTTTAGCAAGTACAATTAATAGTGCTTCTCTAGCTCTCATGTTGCACATCAAAAGATCTCTTTCATCCTTGGTACAATTTTCCAAATCCTTTCTAACAATGACTATCTTCACTAATTTTGTCAAGATCCAATATCCTGAACCCATACATAGTAGATGTGTCTTCATCTTTTCCTTCCATCTATTATAATTTGTTCCGTCAAACTTCAAACTATCTTTCTTAAATATGTTCCCATGAATCTCCCAAAGTTGTTAAAATTTATCTTCAAGGACCTAATACTCTGCTACCAATTGTTAAAAATAATAGTCCACCAAGATAACTGAGATGGGGGGCAGGGGGGTAAATCAATTCTCCAACAATTAAAAAATTTATCTTCTTTAAAAAAACTTAACCATTTAACCAAAGTAAACAACAACTATAATAAGATGCACATAGACAATTACACCAACTATGTTAACTAGGGGAACCCTTGATCAAAGGGAAAACTCTAGTGAGAATAATGCCCACAAGATGATGTACTAATATAAATATTCCTTGTTAGAGGATGGACCTTGTTAGGAATCTATTATAACATTTAGTACATAGAGTCCCTATTAGGAGACTATGAATCCCTATTAGGAGATTTCGACCCTATTAAGAGTTGTAGTACAATGTATGCAAGAAGAGCCCACTACCCAAACATGCAATTTCAACTACAAGAAGAGCTCACTACTCAAACATGCACTTTACTATTATGTCCTTCTTTCCTTTGTTCTATCAATCAAACCAAACATTGTCAAACCTTGTACACTAGGTCACAAACCTTGGATCCAAATATCAAATCTTGGATCACTCAACAAAACCTTGGGAAATTAAGTTTCATTCACTTCCACTTTGCTCTACTCAACTTCACATTTTTCTCTTGTGCTACTTAAAAATATCATCCTTGTCCATATCATGATAAAGTAAAATGTCCTTCCTTTATACCAAGTCCATAAAATAATTCCCTGAGTCAGTTGTTAGACCTTCTCAATTAATCATTATATGACCACATTAAGAATACATTATACTTAGTGATAACATTAATCTTCTACCTTGCAACTTGAATAACTTTTAGTACACATAATATTATGATGAGAAAACTTAGCCATGTCATCACCAACATGTCTTCTATAATTCTCAACCTTGATTCTTAGAATAACAATTCTACTAAGAGATATAACAAGTTTACCAAGACATGCCTCTATAAACTCTATCTCGGAATAGACATCACCAAAACTTACATAAATTCTTCTAGGCTTATCATTTCTTCATTTGACATTAACTACATATACTAGATACACAAAAGTATCTCTCATATCCTCAAATAATGATAATACTCAACTATTCATTCGTACCAACTTGATCTTTCCACTATTCTTATGTCAGATACCACAAAAGATTGCTATGTTGACATCAATGAAAAACTCTGTCATGAATGTAACATATCATTATAGTAACATATCTACAATAATTCCCCCATAGGAATATCATTAGAATTCATGCTTCCAATAATCTCTCAAAAATAGCCTTGCTGTAGGTTTGGTATTTACTGAATATTAAATAAATTGCACCCAAGATTAAAAGGAAAAGGCAGTGAAAAACCATCATAAGTCTGCAAGGTTTCCCAAAAATTGAAAAACCACCTTAGTGGCATGTGTTAATAGTCCCTTTCCATCTATAAACAGTCATCACCAACTATAATTAGTGTGAGAATTTAACAAATTGTCTTTTTTATCTTTGGTCATTTTTTACATCTCAACAAATCCACCCTCTTTGTCCTTTTTTGGAAATGTTTAAAGCTCATGAAAATTGAATCATTAAGGAAAATCTTCATAAAATCTTGCCAAACAATCCCTTTTTGAATAACCTTGTCTTCCTACCCATGCTAATAACTGAAGGCTTGCAACCTATTCTGATGATTCATATGGCTCTATTGTAAGCACACTCCCTTTCCATCATAACTTGAGTTGACAATGGAAATTGTCTGATGTCCTCCCATTCAATTAACTATGTGACACTATGGCCAAATTTTTCCAACTCATCCACTATGCCATTCCCTTCATGATAAATGTGATCCACGTGCATCTCATGGCACTCTTCCATCAACTTTCATATTTCACTAATTATCACTTTGATTGACCAGCTATTTTAGCCCTCTCCCTTAATAGCATTAATAATTAATATTGAGTCCCCCTCAATGGCAAGCTTGTTAATTCCAAATATTCTTGAAATTCTAAAACCCCATGGAAGCGTCAAGGCTTCCACTTCATTTTTTGAGCCCCCTCCAAAGTTTCTAGTATAGGCAACCACCTTGTTTCCCATACTATTTCAAAAGACACCTACCACCATAGTATCGCCCATCATGGTTGAACCATCAAAATTGAGTTTAATCTAGGACTTAGGGGAAGGGTGCCACACTGTCTTCTTTCTAGACGTGGCTTTGGGATTGTCAAATTGTGCCACTTATGGGCCTACATCCCAAGAAGAAGCCCATTTCATGCATAATTATTATATGTTAAAGGGTATGTGTAGGACCATGGTCAACCAAACTATGGCCTTAAGTGGCAATGAAAAACATCAAATCAAGGTTATGTCAACTTGACACGTAATTTTAAAGTAGTGCTAGACTTTAAATCAAAAAATTGTAACAAAAGAATCAGTAGGAAATTGAATGTAGTTTCTAAAATGCTAGGCCTTATCTAGAGAAAAAAATATTTGATTGGTCAAAATTTTGGATTTTAATGCAGTACTACAAAAATTTCATGGCAAAAGTAAAAAGTAGGTGTATATCTAACCACCTTAATCAAAATGAAATGATAATATTTTTTAATATAATTATAGATTTAAAAAATAGACTCGTGCCCAAATGTGACGCATATTTTTGGGTATTTTAATTCGAAATAAATAATTAATTATGAATTTTTTAGTATATTATTTTCAGAAGTAAAAAACTCTCATGTCTGACAACCTTAACTAGTTCAAAAAAATTCAAGATTATATATTTTTTTGTTTTTTATAGTAGTTGAAGCATAGAATGTGATGCATCTTTTGGATTTCAAAAATATTATATAGTTTGAAAGTTATAGCTATTTTTCAATCAATATGTCAATTAGCACTTTGTAGCTAATTCTATTAAAAAATAAGTAATAATTACTTACTTAACTCGTAATTTGATAGACATAAAATTGATGGAAAGTTGAGAATGTTCTCAAGAAACCCTTTCGTTTCATCAAATTTGGATGAAAAAAAAATTTTAGCTACATCGTCGAAGTTAGAAACACACAACAAGCCAAAAACATGTTTTTGGTTTTTTGGTGTTGACCATGGAGGTTTGGTATCCAAAGAAAAACCAAGCCTGATCAGGTACCTAATAGTATCAGGTAACTGTTTCCAAATCGGATACCTATTCTCAAATCACACACCAGGTTATTTATCTTTTATTTTTTATAAATTTATTTTATTTATTTTTTAAAATAAAAATTAATTTTTTTCAATTTCTTTTATAATATAATGACCCCTTCATATGATTCTTAATATATTTTTTAAAAGGCTTTAGGACCCTCAACCATACATATAATGGTTCCAAAGGATCAAAAGGGGTCATAGGGTACCCTTTGACACTCTTTGACCCATTCAATCACAATATGTGTGCTTATGGGTCCTTGGACACCTAACCACATAAATGATGTGATCTAATGGCTCAAAATGGGCCTTAGAATACCCTATGACCCCTTTTGACTCATTTGATGGCATTAACTATTCTTAGGGGTCATAGGATACTCTATTAGCCCTTTGGACTCATTCAAACACATAATATATGTTCCTAAGACCCCTAGGAATGTATTTTCTTGTTTAATGGATCAAAAGGGTGGATCAAAAGGGGTCATAGGGAACTTTATGACCCCATTCAACCCATTCAAACACATAATGTATGTCCCTATGGGTCTTATGATGCCTCAAAACATATGGTGCCATATAATCTGTTAAAATGGGTCATAAGGTACTCTATGACCCCTTTCAACTCATTCAAACACATGATGTTGTACAAAGGGATCCTAAGACCACTGGGAACATATGTTCTCATTTTTATGGGTCAAAAGGGGTCATAGGGCACCCTATGACCCCATTAGATCAATTTAGACACATGTTATATCTCACTAGGGGTCCTAGTACCCCTAACAATATATGTTGAAACATAATACATTGAAAGGGGTCATAGGGTATTCTATGACCCCTTTCAACTCATTTGAACAAATTATATATGTTAGGGGTCTTAGGACCCCTAGGAACATATGATATCATTTAATGGGTCAAAATGGGTCATAGGGCACCCTATGACTGCATTCAACCCTTTCAAATACATGATGTATCTCCTTAGAGGTCCTAGGACCCCTAAGAGCATATGTTGTCATATAATGGGTCTAGAGGGGTCGTAATGTATCCTATGACCCATTTTGATCCATTCAAATACATGATGTATGTTCTTAGAGGTCTTAGTACCCATAGAAACATACATTGTCATATAATTACTCAAAAGGGATCATATGGTACCTTATGACCCCTTTGAATCCATTCAAACACATGATGTAAGTCCCTAGGGACCGTCCTAGTACACCTATGAACATGTTTTGTCATATAATGGATTGAAAGGGGTCATAGGGTACTCTCTAGACCTTTCAACTCATTTGAACACAAGATATATTTTCCTTAGCATCATAGGAACCTTAGGAACATATGTTATCATTTAATGGGTCAAAAGGGGTCACGGGGTACCATATGACCCCTTTTGACCCATTCAAATACATAATGAATGTTCCTAGGGGTCCTAGGAGCCCTAGGAACATATGCTATCATATAATGGGTTAAAATAGGTTATAAGGTACTCCATGACCCCTAAGAACCTATGTTATCATTTAATGGAGTCAAAAAGGATCATAGGGAAACCTATGACCCTATTTGACCCATTCAATTACATGATGTATGTCCCTAGGGGTCCTAGGACCCCTAAGAAGATATGTTGTCATATAATGGGTCAAAAGGGGTCAAAAAATACCACATGACCCCTTTAGATCCATTAAAAAAAGGATGTATGTCCCTAGGAGTAATATGTGTTATCATATTATGGGTCGAAAGGGGTCCTAGGGTACTCTATGACCCATTTTGACTCATTTAAACACATGATATATGTTCCTAGGGGTCCTAGGACCCCCTAGCAATATATGTTCTCATTTAATGGGTCAAAAGGGGTCATAGAGAACCCTATAACCCAATTCAACCCATTCAAACATATGATGTATGTCCATAGGGGTCATAGGATCCCTAGGAACAAATGTTGTCATATAATCAGTCAAAATGGGTTATAGGGTACTCTTTGACCCTTTTTGACTCATTTGAACACATGATATATAATTCAAGGGGTCCTAGGACCCTTAGGAACATATGATCTCATTGTCATAGGGCACCCTATGACCATTCGACCCATTCAAACACATGATATATGTTCTTAGGAGTCTTAGGACTCCTAAGAACATATGTTATCATCGAATAGGTTGAGAGGGGTCATATTGTACCCTATGACCCCTTCTCAATCCATTCAAACACATTATGTATGTCCTTAGGGGTCCTAGTACCCCTAGGAACATATATTACCATATAATAGGTCAAAAGAGGTCCTAGAGTACTCTATGACCCTTTGTGACTCATTTGAACACATGACATATGTTCCTAGGAGCCCTATGAACATATGTTCTCATTTAATGGTTTAAAAAAAGTCATAAAGTACTCTATAACCCCTTTTGACTCATATAAACAATTATAATATGTCACTAGGGGTACTAGGACACCTAGGGTTATATATTATCATGAAATGTGTTGCAAGGGGTCATAGGTTTGACACCTTTTGACCCCTAGGGACATATGTTGTCATGAAATGTGTTGAAAGGGGTCATGGTTATCCTATCATCCCTTTTAACTCTTACAAACAATTATAATATGTCCCTAGGGGTCTTAAGGTCATAGGTTATCATGAAATGTGTCAATCGAGATCATAGGTTATCCTATGACCCCCTTTTGACCCATTGAAACAAATAAAATAGGTCTCTAGGGGTGCATATTTTATCATAAAATGTGTTGAAAATGGTCATCGGTTATCTTATGACTCATTTCAACCCATATGAACAATTACAATATGTCCCTAGTCATCCTAGGACCCCTAAGGACATATGTTGTAATGAAATATGTCAAAAGTGGTCATAGGTTATCCCATCACACCTTTCAACCCATTTGAACAAATAAATAGGTCCCTAGTGATCCCAAGACCCCTAGGGACATATTTTTTCATGAAATGCATCAAAAACCTATGACCCCTTTAAATCCATATAAACAATTATAATATGTCCTAAGGGGTCCTAGGATCACTATGGACATATGTTGTCATGAAAAATGTCAAAAGGGGTCATAAATTATCCTATGATCCCTTTCAACCCATTCAAACAAATAAAATAGGTCCCTAGGGGTCCTAGGACCCCTAGAGACATATGTTGTCATGAAATGTGTTGAAAGGGGTTAGAAGTTAATTTATTACCTCTTTTGACCCATTCAAACAAATGAATTAGGTCCCTAGAGGTCTCAAAACCCCTAGGGACATATGCTATTAAGAAATATGTTGAAAGTGACCATAGATTATCCTATGACCCCTTTGGATCCATTTGAATAAATTTAATACTTCCTTAGGGGACCTTTTAATGCTTCGCCCAAAGATCTTTGGAATAAGAATAAATAAAAGCCAAGATTTTTTTTGAAACAATTATGGATGCACACAAAAATCAACATACAAGGATCACAAAGATTACAACAGAAGACTTAACAAACATCCAAACACCAATGGATCTACAAATGCCACTACTAACCAAAAATGACAACCCATAGAAGAACACAAACGCTTTGAAATGTGAAACATTCTTATTTCAAAACCTATTATGAAGGGATTCAAGGACACCATAGAGGGTAGTCAAAACACCTACCAATAACTTTTGAACAAATCTAAAAGTGTTTTTTGTCCACTCGAATAGGTTTTCCCAAAGACCCAGGTGACACTTTCACATAACACTATGTGACACTTTCTAGTATTGTATGACATTTCTTCAATGGGCATACAATACTTTCAAGATCATCAGTCAGCAAAGTCAGAAGGTCAATAGAATACTGCAACCAAAATGGGCCACGTGGGCCAGTAATCTTATTTCATTTTGTCACCCCAAAAAGTCTCCACGCAATTGACCACATCTTCTCAACTAACTATGCCACCTCCTCAAAACCCTGACCGTGGCGGTCTCCTAATTGCTAGCCTTAATTATGTTACCTTTCTATTAATTTCCTTAGTTGAGCCCACTAGGTCACGTGTCCTCTAGGCACTTTCCTACATTGTTTAATTACCTTGCATCTTCAGAATGCAGGAAAGTGTCGATTGTTGATCTCTAGAAGATCAATGATCTTGAAAGACATTCATTATACTACGCCTGCCCACTAAAATTTTTTGGCCCATGAACACTTCAGCAGCAACCTCAATGACCTGGCCCCATCTGGCATCACCCTATGGCAAACCTGACCCCACAAGGACACACGCCAACAAGGCGCTTGCCCGCATTCCATAATCTCCTCACACATTCATAATGCAGGGAAGTGCCAACCCTTGACCTCATTTGAATCTACGATGATCAAAATCTTATATGACTATATACCTAGTTAGCTAGATGGACCAATTAGATGCCTTCTTTGCATTCCAACTCACCTAACAACTACCACAAAAGATGAGCCATCATTACCTTCTAATAAAGGCAGGCCCATGATGTCATTATCAGCTATGTGTCACGAAGGGGCTTTCCCACATTACTTAAAACTCATGCACTTTCATACTGTGGGCAAGTTCCAACCCTTGATCTTTGCTAAATCAATGATCACAATGCCTAAACTGTAAAGTATTAATATCATCAAAGACCAACCAATGACATCGCAAGAAATTCAAAACGTGCATGAGGAACACTGATAACTCTACAACAGGTCGGACTGCCTCTGACAACCAAGAACTTTTATAGTGCACTAAGGTTTGAACATTAGTAGGAGCTACCTAGTGTAAAGGTGCTTGACCACATTAGGTAAAGATCATTTGTTTTGAGAAAGCGAGAAAGTTCCTGTCATAGATCTATATAAGATCTAACAGCGGGGAATGTTACGGGCTAGCAGAAACAACTTAGAAAAGAAAAGAAATACCATAAGGTTTTAATTGTTTTATTTTTTGTATTTTGTGGGCATTAAAATAATATAAAAGATGGTAAGTGGTCGTTGGGTGAGCTCAAGTATTGGAATTCAAGTTTTTGGTGAGAGGCAAAAAAAAGTAACATTTCAGATGACTCAGAGGGGACACAGGCTAGTTATCCATATGACCAGTGACCTTATGCATCCATTAGGCTATAGAGTCATAAAATATTTAGATCAGTGCATTATGAAACCCTAACCCTACCTCTATGAGAAAAAAACCCTGAAAGCTCTATCTCTGCCCCTTTACAACTGGAACTAGAGAGCAAAACTCCTACAACCTTCAAAACTTTGAAAAAAAACTGCTACCTAACAAAGAGAAACTTGTTTTAATGCACTTCTTGGAAAGCAAGAAACCAATACAAAGAAAAATACTCTAATATATACAAATATTTACAAGAGAGGGGTCAAAAAAACCCATTGACTAGTTTGTTGAAATAGCTACCCTTCCTTATCAACTAGTTTCTTGTTCCATGCATAATGGAAGTCAAGTGAATCAGCAGGTATGATAAGCATACTGCTACATGGAACACCTCCTCCCCAATGCTAAAAATAGTGAAGATTTCCAACATTAGGGTGTTTCCTTGTGGAGAAAAACATGCATGCTCCTCTTTGTGATAATCTTCCTCATGCTATAGAGTGAGCATGACTAGGGGCAACTTGTTGATTTGTTGTAGAGCTAGATACCTTATGTGGCATCCTCTTGATGGTGTAGGGCCAGAGGAATCATCCTTGACCACTTGACTGTGCTCTGCAATGGTAGTCTTCAACTAGTTCAAAAGTGGCTCCTCCTTTTTTTATAAACAACTTTTTTCCACATCTTGTTCATGCTGCCCATGAACCACTTCCTTTGGATCTACTGGTATGGTGTGACCTTCCACTTGTTGCTATTGTGGAACATGCTCCTCATATATAGGAGATACTAATTCAATATCTATGGAAGAGCAAATAGCATCCAACTCATCCAAAAGATCATCCTCATCATTAATCTCCTTTATTACAGTTGTAAAGACATGCATAGGTTGGGGGGAAACCTCATGCAAGTTAGCATATTCCTCCTCAAGGACAAAGCTATCCTTGAGGCTTTCTTTTCCATCCTCCACATCATAGAGGGTTGTATGCATCGGCAAATGATTCTCTTCCTTCTCTAGTAGTATATCCTCATTCACTGGCAAGGGCTCAAAAGCCATGACTTGTTCCTCAAGGGGAGGAACAACCTTATTGTCTTCTTCTTCTTCCTCAACAAAAGAGGGAAGCTCTTCAAATAAGAGGATTGGGTCCTCTTCCTTTGGCTCAGCAGCCTCCTCTTTGTTCTCCTTAATAGACTACAACTCCTCACATGGAATCTATGTGAGTTTGGATTCACTTTCCCAAAACTCCATATTTGGACCATCAAGAGTCCATACAACCGGCCCACCTTGAAATAGGGAAATAGTGATAGGTCCAAGGGGTTCATGACTAATCTAACATAGAATACTCTTGTGAGGGAGGGGGCTTCTTAAACCTTGGGATGATATATTTTGGAAATGGGGGGGCATTTTCCTCCTTGGCTTGAAAATGAGATGACTGGAGCCTCATTGCCTCATCCCTTGCTACAACAACTTGCCTTGCAAGGTTTTCTTCAAAATGTCTTTGTCTCTCCCTCTCTTTCAGTTGCATTCTAAGGGGAACATGATAAGCCAACTCAAAAATATCATGAACCTCAAACACCATGCTACAAACAAGAGGATCATCATCCCATGTCTCCCTGTCATTTTACAACTCTTCATTCCAAATATTCATAATGAGTCTAATGTGAGAAAAATCCCCATAATCTGTATATGGGTATGGATTTTCAACATAGCTAAAAAATCTTCCAAGTTCAGCAAACTTGAAACCCAAGCTATCTAAGCGATCATAGAGTAATCCTACCTTTGACATGTGATCACTACAAGGTTCCAAGGGAGACTGGATAGGCTGATGTAGGGGTGAGGGGGATGAAGGATAGCCTCTTCATGATATGGGGGAAGGTGGGAAGGATCTCTATGAAAAGAATCCATGATAAAGCATTCACTTAACTAATCTCATAGAAAAATCTTGGAAACATAAAAGATCAGAGATGATCTTTACACATACCAGCATTTTTTCTACTTGAAATTAGTAGATTTGCACTAGAGTCACTATGGGTTTTGATTGGATGCCTCCAAAGGCTAGTGGTACTAAGAATAACACCCAAATTCTTAGTGTATCAAGATCAACTGGCTAACCAATGGACTTATACAGTTGAATCTTCTTTGTCCCACCAGGCGTGCCAAAAATTGTTGTCACAAAAGTTTGCACCCTTGTCCAAATTTTTTTACCTAAGGACTACTTTTTGAAACATGGAAACAACCTCCAAGCTATGCGACTTGAACTATGAGGTTGAGTCTCTAGAGAAGGCAGCTTCCTTTACTATTAGGGTGCACCTAACTACATTTGGAGAGGAAAAGGGAGAAGGAATGCATAGAAGAAAATCTACCTGTTCTAACCTAAGCAGGGTGATGCACCAAAAATAGAGTGTTCAAACCAATCTCTACCCATGCATGCACTATTGAACCATCATGACACCAAAATATATACACATCCAGACTTGCTTTAATCTAACAATCACATGCAGATTAGAAAGAACCCAAATGAACGACACAAGGAAAGAGAGGATTCACTTATATACCATTCATAGGCCAAAAGAGATACAATCATGCAAGATTGTAGATATCTACAATACACCAATGAGAGGCAAACATTTCTTGCACTTCACATCAATGGGTGAAGGAGATAAGAATGTCATACAATTCAGAGGCAAAGGGGATTTATAGTGAAATTGCAAAGAAATATCAGAAAAAATAGAGAAGAGTTGACCACTACAAAATCTACAAAAATGGCCTTTATAGCTTAGGCATAATTTCAATATTTTCTTACTCAAGTTACTCCACAACCACTGCCATTAAGTCTTGATAAAGATCTGGAGAAAATCTGATTTGGACACAAATTTAGATATAATGAAATCTGATACTTTTTTGAAACAAGGCCCTGACAGAAATGACACCATTAAACCATTCTGACGAAGTAGATGGATAAACTGGGGTGGTGGAGTGTTCTCCTACTATTTATTGGGTTCAGCATTCATTTGAGAGTAGTTGGAATTGACAATGAGGATCAAATCATGCAAGAAAACTCGAGTTCCTTTGTTTTTGGCTCATTGATTAGCAAAGTCAATAGGTCAATAGAATACTGCAACCAAAATGGGCCATGTGGGCCAGTAATCTTATTTTATTTTGTCACCCCACAAAGTCTATACGCAGTTGACCACATCTTCTCAACTAGCTGTGCCACCTCCTCAAAACCCTGACTATGGCAGTCTCCCAACTGCCAGCCTTAATTGTGCTACCTTTCTGTTAATTCCTTAGCTGAGCCCTTTGGGACACATATCCTCTAGGAACTTTCTCACATTGTTTAATTACCTTGCATCTTCAGAATGTGGGAAAGCACCAATCGTTGATCTCTAAAAGATCAACGATCATGAAAAAAATCATTATATTGCACCTACCCACTAAAATTTTTGGGCCCATGAACACTTCGACAACCACCTCAGTGACCTAGCCCCATCTAGCATCACCTTATGACAAACCTAACCCCATAAGGACATGTGGAAACAAAGAACTTTCCCGCATTCCATAATCTCCTCACACATTCATAATGCAAGGAAGAGCTAGCCCTTGATCTCATTTGAATCTACGATGATCAAAATCTTATATGACTATATACCCAGTCAGCTAGAAAGACTAATGAGATGCCTTATTTGCATTCCAACTCACCTGAAAACTGCCATGGAAGATGAGCTGTCATTACCTTCTGAGAAAGGTGGGCCCATGATGTCATTATTAGCTACGTGTCATGAAGGGGCTTGCTTGCATTACTTAAAACTCATGCACTTTCATATTGCAAGTAAGCACTAGCCCTTGATCTTTGCTAAATCAATGATCATAATGCCTAAACTGTAAATTATTAATATCATCAAAGACCAACCAATGACATTGCAGGAAATTCAAAACATGCATGAGGAACACTGACAACTCTGCAACAAGTTTGACTGCCTCTGACAACCAAGAACTTTTACGGTGCACTGAGGTTTGAATGTAAGCAGGGGCTATGTGGCATAAAGACACTTGCCTGCATTAGGTAAAGATTGTTTGTTTTGAGAAAGTAGGAAAGCGCCCGTCGTAGATCTATGCAAGATCTAACAGCGGGGAAAGTTACGGGCTAGCAAAGACAACTTAGGAAAGAAAAGAAATACCATAAGGTTTTAATTTTTTTATTTTTTTTATTTTCAGGGCATTAAAATAATATAAAAGATGGTAAGTGGCTATTGGATGAGCTCAAGTATTTGAATTCAAATTTTTGGTGGGAAGCAAAAACAAGTAACAATACAAAAATGGGAGAGCCCGACCTAACAACCTAAACAGCTAAAACAAAAGTCAACTAGATAAAATAAATAACCCATAGTTACTGCCAAAAATCATGATAAAGCAAGGTCTCCCCAAGCTGGATCCAATAAGACTAACCTCGCGAAGATCCCATGCTCATAGCTCTCACAATTAATAGAAATGTAATCCTCCAAAAGAAGATGTTGGAAAAAGCTCTCAATTTCTTAATTTTCAAAAGTGAGAAGTGAGGAACTAATTTCCTCCTTGGATACTTATTTAATTTTTGAGTGAATAATTGACTAGGGAAAATAACTAGGAGGACTAGCTAAACCTCGAATCCACCCAAATGAAAATAGGCTATTCCAAGTAACTGGAATTCATCTATGGCAAAGATGGAAAAAGTAAAAATCAATTAATATTAAAGTCTGAAAACCCAAAATGACAGAAATTCCTAAATAGCTTTCATAATAAATGTGAACCTCTAAATGCACAAACATGTTCATAGGTCTAGTCAAATAATGCAAATGAGTCCAGATTTAATCAAACCACCGAAAGGTTTAATTTAAACACTTTAAAAGATACATCGACCATATATGAATTGTATTGGTAAGATATAAAAAACTGAGTCACTAACTCCATGTGTCACTTTTTGGGATATAAATCCTATACACTAAAACACATGATCAAGTGCAATTGCATATAATAACATAGCTGAAGCAATAAATGCATTAAATATCTAATTTAACGATCTATTCAAATATAGTAAAATAATCCATTTACATCACTCATGTTCACATAAAGCATAACAAAGAAAGAATAAAGTAAATAACCATAGCATTAAATCCAACACATAAACATGATCAAAGATATGTCCAAATACTGCATAACCAAATATCATCATAAAGCATACTATTATCTCAAAATGGCATCATTATGAAAAAATGATCAATTGAACAAAATTGTAATCTTAAATCTATGATATTGAAATCAAAGTATAACATCTGACCTTTAGGTCATCTCAAATGTAACAATATCCTGAGTATAAGTATCTCTCAGATAAAAATAAACAAGCTACAAATTGCAAACATGAGAGGGACTACATCCTCCCCCACTAGGCATAGGCTTACTCCTAGAAGCCTACAAAAGGTCAAGGTTAAATCTCTCAAATGTGTCCCATCTTCTTAAGTAGCAAAGGTCTCATCACTTAAGTCCCACTAGACCCTTTCTTACTCTATGTCCCAACCTCTCAAAGTCAGTCTCTAATGCTGAAGGATATAGATGGGCTCTAAATAAAGTTGTTCGTCCTCCACCTGTAAAGCATCCCAATCTAAAACATGGGTCACATCATGAATATATTATCTCAAAATAGAAACATGGAAAACATAATGGATGTGAGATAGGCTAGGTGGCAACGCTAGTCGATAAGCAACAAGACCAATCCTCTCAAGGATCTCTAATGATCTGACAAATATGGTGCCAACTTAGACCCCTTCCCATAATGGATGGGGCTCTTCCTCAAACATACTCTTGAAAAAGCCTTGTCACCAATGGAAAATTGATGATCCAACCTATGGGCATCTGCATACTTCTTCTACCTATCTTGAGAAATAACCAAATGCTCTCTAATAGGAACAACCTATTGCTCTATATCCTAAAGCATCTTTGGACATGGAAGTACTTGATCCTCCAAATGATCCCAACTCAAAGGGGTACAACACGATCTACCATACAAGGCTTTAAAAGATGGCATGACAAGAGAACTATGATACCCATTGTTATAGGAAAACTTAACAAGGTATAAATAATCCTCCCACTTCACTTGCCTTTCCATCACATACATGCAAAGCATGTCTTCCAGAACCTAGTTCACTCTCTTTGTCTGACCATTGATCTCTAGGTGATAAGCCAAACTAAATTTGAGCTAGGCACCCAAAGCATGTTGGAGAGACATCTACAGTGCTAAAGTAAACATTGGATCTCTATCTAAAATAATCCAATGACGTATCCCATGCAATCAAACAATGTCTTCTAAGAAAACATGCACTACAGAAGAAGTTGTGTGGGATGTCCTCATGGGTGAAAAATGTGCTACCTTGGACAACTTGTCCACTATCACCATAATACAATCATGTCATTGTGATGACATAGGCAACCCCATGATAAAATCAATAGATATTGTATCTCATTTCCACTAATGAATGGTATGTAGCTACAAAAGACTTTTCGGATGTTGATGCTTTACCTTTACTCTCTAGCACTTGAGACATTGACAAAAAAATCAGCTACATCACATCTCATCCCTATCCAAAAGAATAACTATTTAAGATTGGCATGTATCTTCTTGAAGTCAGGATGTGTGGAATATGATGCATGATGTGCTTCCAACAAAACCAAGGTATGAAGATTACTAGACACTAGTACATAGTTACACCCCAAGTATCATAGTAGTCTATCAAACTCAATCAAATAACCTAAAAACCTCCTCTCAAGGGTGTGTCTAGACTCAATCTCTACCCTCACCTCCTAATACCTTGTGTCACTAGGCAAAGTCTCCAAGGTACTACTTCACAAATCTACTCCCAATTATAAAACTCATATCTCATGTTGCCTCCTACTCAAGGCATCTGTGACAACATTCTCTTTCCCTTTAATGTAGTGAACATCAAAGTCATATTCACATAGAAACTCCATCCAACAATGTTTTCATGCATTCAAGTTTGGCTGAGTAAAGATATATTGCAAGCTCCTATGATTGCTATGTAACTCAAACCTATGTCCCAAAAGGAAATTCCTCCAACAAACAAGAGAATGCACCATGGCTACAAGTTCCAAATCATGAGTGGGGTAGTTAAGCTCATGGTCCTTGAGTTTTCTATACTTGTAGGAAAGCACTCGACCATCCTGCATCAACACCACACCTACACCTTCCAATGAAGCATCTATGAAAACTATAAAATTTCCTATAGGAGTAGGCACTGAAAGGACTGATGCACTGGTCAAACACTCCTTAAGAGAAATGAATGATGTCTCACATTGGTTCAACCACACATGCACTGGTCAAACACTCCTTAAGAGAAATGAATGATGTCTCACATTGGTTCAACCACACATACTTCTTCCCTTTTCACTAAAGAGAAGTGATGGGATGAGCTACTCATGAAATATCCTTCATGAAGTGACAGTAATAACTCGCCAATTTCATGAAACTATGAATCTTAGAAATATTACTGGGTGCCAGCCAATCCATGATAGCTCATATTTTCTTTGAATCCACTGCAATACCATCACCAATGATGATATGCCCCAAATACTTTACCTCCGACTAGAAGAATCCACATTTACCCAAGTTACCATACAACTAATGGTATCTCAAGCACTACAATACCTGGCGTAAATGGACCTCATGTTCCTCAACAGTCCTTCAACTAGATCAATATGTTTCCAAGAATATAGCGACACACTGATTGAGGTACATAAAAAATTCTCCATTCATTAGGCTCATGAACACCAATGGTACATTGGTTAACCCAAAGGGTTCAACCATGAACTCATAATGTCCATATTGTGTATGAAAAGTTGTATGACAAATGTCAACCTCCTAAACGTGAAGCTTATGGTATCCTATCTTAAGATGAATCTTTAAGAAAACTTATGCTCCTTTCATCTAATTGAAAAAATCATCTACCCTTGGCAAAAGGTATATGTTCTTCACTATTACCTTATTCAACTATATTGATAGTTAATGCATAAGCACAATGATCCATCTTTCTTCTTCACAAAGATGACTAGTGCACCCCACAAGGATACCCTAGGACAAATATGGCCCTTGGCCAACAATTTCTCCAACTACAATCTAAGTTCAGTCAATACCTGAGTTACCATGTGGTAAGGAGCTCATGAAATTGGTTTTGCTCCTAGTATGAGATCGATCTAAAAATCAATGTCACATTGAGGTGGCATACCTAGTATCTCATCAAGAAACACATCTGCATACTCACAAAGGAGTGGGTGATCATCAAGTGTTACCATACAGTTCTCGACCTCCTTAAGATCATAACTAAGACTACAAACATCTGACATCCCTTTTACATACTCTACTTCAGCTAGTTAGCTAAGATCATCTGAAGTGAGACTAGTCACTGGACCCCTAAATGTTCCACTTGAACAAATCATCTATCCTTAGCAAAGGGTATCAATTCTTTACCATCACCTTATTCAATTGTTGATAGTCAATGCATAAGTGCAATGATTCATCTTTCTTCTTCACAAAGATGACTAGTGCACCCCACGGGGATACACTAGGACAAATATGGCCCTTGGCCAAAAATTCCTCCAAGTAAAATCTAAGCTCACTCAACTCCTTAGTAATCATGCGGTAAGGAGCTCATGAAATTGGCTCTGCTCATGGTATTAGATCAATCTAAAAATCAATGTCACATTGAGGCAGTATACTTGGTATCTCATCATGAAACACATCTACATACTCACAAATGATTGGGTGACCATCAAGTGTTACTGTATAGCTCTCAACCTCCTCAAGATCACTAACTAAGACCACAAACATCTGACATCCCTTTCACATACTCCACTTCAGCTAGTTAGCTGAGATCATCCAAAGTGAGACTGGTCTTTGGACAACTAAATATTCCACCTACCAACTTGTGTCATGAACACATTGTACCAACTTATGATGGAAATCTATATTTTCTTGATGTGTGACTAACAAATCCATGCCCAACATAATGTCATATGATCCTAATGGTAGAATACAAAGATCTACTATGGTGGTGAAGATGTTGAAGTTCAATCTACAGTCACTGACCAAGGAGTCTATAGCCACCTTGAACCCTATGGCTAACTTAACTTGTTACCTATCAACCTAATGTGTTGCCACCAGCACACATCATTGAACAAGAGATGGTGAAATAAAAGAATATGAAGCACCAAAGTTAAATATTACTGAAGATGAAATATCATGCAATGTACATGTAGCCTCGACTACAATACCTTGGTGCTCAGGTTGATGGTTATCAACTACCACAAATGCTCGATGGTTCTGACTAACATCTCCCATAGTAGGCTTCAATATAGTTGTACCTCTACCAAGTCCTATAGATGATTTAATATGAAATTTCCATGCTTTATGGCCAACCTAGCCACAAGAGAAATATTCTCCTAGAAAGTTGGAACTATTCTCATGACCACCCTAGGTAGCACTAGAATAAGGTGCAATACCCTTGCTAGAGTTTTTTTTGCTACTTCGAGAAGGGTAATTATGTTTAGGCTTCCAATCATAGCTCTCATCATCTCCCTTCTTCCCTGAGGCATCATAATTTTGTCCACCTTTAGACCAATTTCTCTTTTGTCGATATCCATGATGATTACCACCACCTTGTGAGGGTGCTAATTAGGCTTGGCCCTTTCTAGAGGACTAGTTAACCTATGTATCCTTCCCTAAAGTCCTTGGATCATGGTTCTAAGAATTTGATTTACCATTGAACCCTCTAGCCATGTTACTCTTCGTAATATGAGCCTTCTCTACCGCAAGGTTAAGTGTCCTAGGTTGATGCATATGAACCTCTCTAATAAGGGAGTCCTTTAGACCTCAAAAAAAATATTAAGTAAGGAGTATCTCATCATGATTATAGCATGAGTACTACCTAAGCTCAAATAATTTGATCTTGTACTAGTCCACTGACATGTTTTCTTGTTTGATCTAATGGAACTCATCAGCATGAGACTCTCTAAACTGAGGAGATAGGAATATCTCTTGAAACTTCTCCTCAAAGATCTCCCAGGTGAGATCTATGATGCTAATCTAAAGCTTTTTCCTCTCTCTATTCCACCAAATGGATGCACAGTCCCTCAGTTGCATAATTACAAAATGGGCCTTTAGATTGGTTACATATGGATACATGATAAAACAACACTCCATGTCCATTAACCAAGTCTCTGTCCTAAGGCTAGCTCCCTTGCCATCATAGAATGCTGATTTGGACTATTGAAGGGTCTTCATAATGTCCACACAAATGGAATCCTCATCATCATAGTTCTTGCCACCCTAATGGTGCCTTCGACATTTGGTGGTGTATGGGAACATTCAAATTCATGCTCCTCCTCTCTATGCTAAGACACGTGGGAATCTCCATGATGAGATTCCTCTTCCTAACCCATGGTCACATTGGTTTCCCTATACATGAGGCCCCAACCAAGAAAGAATCTCTTGTAGTACTGGCACTAATACCCCAATGCCACCCTGATCATTGTTACCTTGTTCTCCCTCTCCATCCTATTCATCTTCCTCTTGGTGTTCTTCATTAAAAACTCATCAATTACCACCCTGACCACCAAGTCTATGTGTAGAAGGCATCACTATGGAGCAACAAGATAAGGTCAAAATCACATGTCAAAAGCATAAGAGTCATGAGCATAAACCATAATGAGATATCAAAGTAACAAACATAAGATAACAATACACACACTGAAACAAATCATAGTGGAAGCATAATATAGAGATCCCAATGTTGCAACATGGGCTTTGATACTATATGTAATGCTCCACACGGAGATCCTTGGAATAAGGATAAATAAAAGCCAAAATATTTTTTTTTTAAACAAGTATGGATGCACATGAAAATCAATATACAAGGATCACAAAGATCACAATGGAAGACTTAACAAACATCCAAACACCTATAAATCTCCAAATGCCACTACTAACCAAAAATGACAACCCACGGAAGAATGCAAATGATTTCAAATCTGAAACATTCTGAATTCAAAATACAATACCAAGGGATTTAATAACACCATAGAGGGTAGTCAAAACACCTTCTAAAAACTTCTAGACAAACCAAAAAGTGTTCATTGTCTACCTAAACAAGTTTTCCCAAAGACCTGGGTGACACTTTCATGCAGCACTGTGCAACACTTTCTAGTATCATATGCCATTTCTTTAATGGGCGTATAATACTTTCAGGTCCTAAGAAACACTTCTCCTAAGGCCGTCTAATACTTTATAAGAATCATATGATGGTTTCTTAAAGGGTGTGTGACACTTTCTACCATCACATGATAAACTTCCTTTGGGTGTGCAATACTTTCCAATAACACATGATACTTCTTCTTAGGGCATGTGATATTTTATAAGTATCACCCAATGTTGGAACATTATCACCCAAGAAAAGAAATAAACTCTCCAAGGTTAATTAGAAGTATAAAATAGAGGTTCAAGACCTTAACACCAGGGAGTACCGAATCCACAAGTCGAGGCTTAGACACTTGAACACAAAACAACATGAAGGAAGATAAATGACAAATCATCTAATCTGAAACAATAAGGAAACAAACTAGAAGAAACATCATAGTGGAGAAAATCAACCAAACTATTGTGTGGTTCCTCCCATCTATAATAGTATCATGAGACTTTGAAGGCCCTAGCCATCCCTCTACATGTAACATCCAAAATTGCCAACTAGATAGTCAAAGTTGTCTTATGAGGATGTCACTACTAAAATGTAATAACATCATAAGAACAAGGAAATCTAACATGCTAACAAGTAAAGAAATAGATATTCCAACTAATCAAATCACATCATCTAATCATATGCTAAACATCATAATATAGGAATGCGTCAAATAACTAACATCATCTAAACATGATATCCATACATTCCAATGAAAGCATAAATCACAAGGAAACATGCACCAGATAAACCAAAATACCAAGTGAACATCAATCACCAGTCATACTGGAATAATAAATTGTCTTTGTACACCGATATCCAGTAGTGGTATAGCTAGCTACACCTCCCAACCACATGAAACCCATAGGTCCACCCTCATCATGCTGATGGAGATAATGATCCAAGCATAAACACAGATAAAGAAAACATGTATGGCTAACACACACAATAGATAGTAAAGAGGACTCTAACCAAGATCATGAGACAATGCAAGTGGATCAAGTCATCATCATACACTATATGGGTCACTATATAGGGGCTTGTTGGAGAGTAAATAACTTGGCATCAAGTAGCCCAAGCTAGTGGTGGTAGCATCAACTTCCCAACAGAAGGCTCACAATCCTAGCAGCATCAACTTCCTAATAGAAGGTGCACAATCCTATGTTCTCAAACTTTACCAGGTGCTCACATAACAAGTGTCCTCAAACTAAATTGGGTGCTCACATAATATTTTATAATCTTTCATTTATTACCTATTTAATTCTTTTAGTTATCACTTAATTAGAACTTCTTTACATCAACCCTCTAGGAAATATTCACTAAGGTTGTGAGAGAAGCCCCTCCATGCTACCCTACGTACCCATACTCATCACAATGATGAGTGCCTGTAGGCATGCATATTCCCAGCCCAACCCTAATAAACATAACTCAACTAAAATACAAACAACAAATTGAGCCTCGCAACTCACTAGATAAATGCATGTGCACGTGCTCTTGTATGGCGCACCACCATCATGAAGACTATAACACAAGGGTTGGATGAGAACACAAGTAGTAAATGACACCCAACCGAATACAAGCTTGGGAGGATGGATGTGACATGCATCCCAATGCAACATAAAAGTGCAACATTGGTCTAACTAACATTCAATGGATGCTCCAAGTCCACAGCCAATAAAATGCTAAGAAAAATTAAGAAATTTGGGTAGCATGCAAAATCAAGGTAAAAACTCCAAAACTTGAAAACTTCAAAAATAAAACCCATTTCGTCTTTGGGCACAAAATTCATGAAAATTCAATGAATTTTAGGTTCAAAAATCATATGCAAAAATGGCCAGCATAATGGTGTGAAACCCCAAACCCTCATCCCAAAAATAGAGAAAACATTCATACATATCTAATCAAGTAGAACTAGAAATCAAAAGCAGAGGGGAACACTAGTTCTTATCCTTCTAACATATAGCTACCATAAATAGAAGAAGAAATAGAGCTGAAATACAAAAGGAGGAGAGCCCTAGCTAACAACATAAAGGGAAAAAATAGAAGTCAGCTAGATAAAATAAATAATCTGCAGATACTACTAAAAATTGTGGCAAAGCAAGGTCTCCCTGAGCTAGATCCAACGAGACTGACGTTGCAAAGATCACATGCCTATAGTTCTCACAATGAACAGAAACATAATATGGAAAAAGCTCTTAATTTCTTAATTTTGGCCAAAAGTGAGAAGTGAGGAATTAATTTCCTCTTTGGATACTTATTCACTTTTTGAGTGAATAATTAATTAGGGAAAATAACCAGGAGAACTAGCTAAACCCTGAATCCACCCAAACAAAAATAGGCTATTCCAAGTAATTGGAATTCATCTACGAAAAAGCCGACAGAAATTAAAATTAATTAATATTAAAGTCCCAAAATCCAAAATCATAGAAATTTCTAAATAGGTTTCACGATAAATAAAAACTTCTAAATGCACAGACATATTCACAAGTCTAGTTACATAATTCAAATGGGTATGGATTTAATCAAATCACCAGAATGTTTAATTTAAACACCTTAAAAGATGCGTCAACCATATAGGGATGATATTGGTAAGATATGAATAGCTGAGTCACTAACTCCATGTGTCACTGCTAGGGATATAAATCCTACACACACTAAGACACATAATCAAGTGCAATTGCATATAATAACATAGCCAAAGCAATAAATGCATTAAATATCTAATTTAACCATTTATTCAAATATACTGAAACAATGCATTTACATCACTCACATTCGCACAAAGCATAAAAAAGAAAGAATGAAGTAAATAACCATAGCATTAAATCCAACACATAAACATGATCAGAGATATGTCCAAATACTAGATAACCAGATATCATCATAAAGCATATTGTCATCTCAAAATGGCATCATCATGAAAATATGATCAATTGAACAACATACTAATCTAACATCTATGATACCAAAATCAAAGTATAACAGCTGGACCTTAGGTCATCTCAAATTTAACAATAACATGAGTATAAGTATCTCTCAAATCAAAATAAATAAGGAACAAACTACAAACACGAGAGGTGCTATAGACCTAGGACCTCTAGAGACATATGTTAGAATGAAATGCATCACAAGGGGTCATAGGGTATCCTATGATCCCTTTCAACCCATTGAAATAAATGGAATAGGTCCCTAAGATTCCTAGGACCCCTAAGGACATATTTTATCATGAAATGCATTAATTATCATATAACCTCTTTCAACCCATTCAAACAAATAAAATAGGTCCCTAGGGGTCCTAAGACCCCAAAAGACATATATTGTCATGAAATATGTTGAAAGGAGTCATAGGGTACTCTATGACCCCTTTCAACTCATTTAAATACATGATATATGTTCTTAAGGGTCCTTAGGAACATATATTATAATTTAATGGGTCAAAAGAGGTCATAGGATACTCTATAACCCCTTTCTACCCATTGAAACACAATATTAAGTCCCTAGGAATCCTTTGACCCCTAGGAAGATATGTTGTCATATAATGGGTCAAAAGGGGTCATAGGGTGTCCCATGACCCATTTGGACTCATTGGAACACATGTATGTCCCTAAGGGGACCCCTAGGAACATACAACACTGTATAGTTTATTAACTTAGGTTACTAATATATATAATATATATGGTATATAATTACAGTATCCCATGACCCATTTGGACTCATTGGAACACATGTATGTTCCTAGGGGGACCCCTAGGAACATATATCATCATATAGTTTATTAACTTAGGTTACTAATATATATATAATATATAATAATAATATATATGATATATAATTATATAATATATAATAATAATATATATGATATATAATTATATAATATATAATAAGTAATAACTATATATAAAATAATTATATAATAAATAATAATATATAATAACTAATAACTACATATAAAATAATTATATAATAAATTATTATTATTTAATAATATATAATAAATTTTAGTAACTATATATAATAATTGCCTTGTTCAAGAAGGAGATTGTTGGAAACTATTGATACAAGTATGATAAATGTGTTTCAATCATTGTCTTTTCATTAATGTCAAACTTACTATTTTTCTCGTAAAACAACTACTTATATGATTTAAGTACTATCACATATTTGATTGGTGAAGAGG
Organism: Cupressus sempervirens; assembly: GCA_028749045.1. Taxonomy (NCBI): domain Eukaryota; kingdom Viridiplantae; phylum Streptophyta; class Pinopsida; order Cupressales; family Cupressaceae; genus Cupressus; species Cupressus sempervirens. The sequence continues at coordinate 507,778,809 of CM053789.1, read as the reverse complement.
ATTTGATCAAAAGATGTATCAATAGCACCTAGAGGAAAGGTTGAGTTATGATATAAAAAGGAGTACAAGAATTAGCTAAGATGGTGATATCATAGTGCATTGATAATCTACTTAAGGTTAAAAAGGTTGGTTACATTAAGCAAGTTTAGAAGAACAAGTTAAACAAAGTTTATTTTCCAAGCTTGAACAAATGGATAGTAGGTGCCGAGTAAAGTTAGTGCAAGTTGAGCAAAAAATTAGTTGGAGCTGAGTAAAAGCCTATTTTAGTGTATGCTAAGAAAAATAGTGGATGCCAAGTAAAGTTTAGTTGATGTTGAGAAACAATAAACTATAGTTTGTGCTGAGTGATTTTATAGAGGATGTTGAGCAATGTAGTATGTGTCAAGCATCAGAAGAAATTTAATGACAAGTTTTATTATTATTAGAAAGATTGCAAATTCAATGGATCTAAGTCGACAAGGTTTTTTTCTTAGATTGTGTGAACTAGGTGGAAAATAAGATTGATGAGCTAGTGGTACAGAATTCATGGTAAACCATTTTGAGGTGAATTCAAAGAGGATTGAAGGTGAAGTTTCTAGAAGTGATATGAAATGAGGGGTAGATTCATTCAATCCTAACTAATCTACCCTAACCTTAAATTGGATGATGGAGAATGAATGGAAAAAGATCATAATATCCTATTTATAGGGATGGTTGGTTAGAAGAAAAGGTTGTCATGTGCAAGAACCTAAGAAAGACAAGGAGTCAAGGATATTGATTCATTCAACAACCTAATTGAGAGTCCACATTGGCATGTTAAGCAAGAAGGCTTAAGAGCATGGATGCTTGAAGGGTGAACAAGCTATCAGAGCTAAAATGTGTGAAAGCCAAGTAGAATGGAGGACTAAAACAAAGATCTATAATCTACAAATGGAGTTGTAAGTTGTTATCAAATCAAGCCTTACTGTTACTCTCTAACAATTGTATCAGTCTAAGGTAAATCTTTTGGATTAAGGTTGACCTAAAAATCATTTGTAAATCCTTTGACCAAGTGACATTCCAAGTGAATGGTCTAAAGTCCTCTAACAAGGCTCACTCCTAACAAGATTATTAAACTCCTTTATTAGTTTCACATTTAGCATTGTGTATTGTAACCTTTAACAGGGTTGGCCTTTCACAGGGCATCACTTTAGAAGACTGAAAAAGAGTAGCATGTTACTGGTGGTTTTTTCCAAATTGGGTTTCCACGTAAATCATTGTATCAAGTGTGTTTCTAAATATATTATGTTTCATGTTCACATTTCTGCAAATTGATTTGATAGTAACCTACAAGTTTTAAGTGATTGCAAAATCCTATGGATGCATGCATAATGATAAATATTTTACGGGTTCACTAACCTACAAAAAGTTTTTTTTATACATCTAGACCTTGGATAATTGATTCACCCCCCCTCTCAGTTATTCTAAAGAATTCCAACAATTGATATCAGAGCCATCTACTTAAGAGGACTAGTTTGAAGGTACTAGAAGTACAAAAATCAAGATGTCAAAAAGATATGTACCAAAGCTTAATAGAGATAAATTTCCTACATGGAAAATTTTGATGAAGCTACACCTTGGAGGACTTGGAGATCATGCACAATCTACCATTACTACTGAGCATGTTGATCCTATTGGAGCCCTAACTGCTAAGGATCTAAAAAAGAAGAAAGAACACAACCAGGTAATGCTAGAGATTGCCTCTTCCCTAAGCTATGTTGAGTTTGATGATATCAAAAGTCTTGACAATGCAAAGAAAATGCAGGATGATTTACACACCATCTATGGAGGAGACAAGAATGTTCTAGGAGCCAAATCTGAAAGTCTTAGATGTAAGTTTGCTGATATGAGAATGGAAGATGGTGAAAATATTGCTCAAGGATAAAAAGATGTTGTTAATGCAATAAGAGGAGCTACTAGTACAATAGATAATGATACTATACTAAGAAAATTTTTAAGAACATTGTTGCCTATATATGATATTAGAGTTTTTGCAATACAAGAACTAAGATGTATACCAAGGAATACTCTATCTCTTGAAGGTCTGGTAGGTAGGCTCATTACTTTTGAGCTATCTAACTTTGATAATTACAAAGCTAAAAATATTGAATTTTCTTTCAAAGATAAGTTGTCATTGAAGGAACCTAATGAGAAGAAGAGGAAGAAAAAGACAAAGCATATGTCTAGTGACAGTGATACGAATGAGGAGAATGTAGATCAACTTGAAGCACTACTGGCAAGGAGATTTCACATAGGTAAAGAAAAGTTTAAAGGTAAATTACCTATCATTTTTTTCAATTGCAATGAAGTTGATCATATTGTTGCTAGATGTCCAGAGAAGAAGAACTACAAAATTGGTCACAACTACAAAAGTAGAAGAGATGAAGACAGCAAGGATTACAAAGACAAAGGAAAGAAGTCTTGCTACATTGTTGAAGAGGAAAAAAAAGATGAATCTAATGAACATGATGATGAAGTAGTGTATGTTGCAATGAAGGACAAATTTGATGAAGATGAGGCAACTACATTGGTGTTTTGTGTGAACAAGAATGATAGAGGATCATTGACAATGGGTGCTCACATCACATGACTGGAGAAAAAAGTAAGTTCATTACCTTGAATTGTTATGATGGAAATAGTGTAAGATTTGGTAATGATGCACCATGTTTGATAAAATGAAGACGTTCTATCAAACTCACAAAAAATATTTTATGTAACAATGCATACTATGTTGAAGGACTTAACTATAATCTGTTGAGAGTTTTACAATTGAATAATTTAGGATGTAAGGTTGAGTTTGAAAACAAGATTACTAAGATATATGATACTAATGGAAAATTGATTGGAAAGGCTAATCAAACTAAAAGTAATCTATTCTACCTTGATATAGAGGATGATACTTGTTCAGTTGTAGAATTTGATGATGTGTGGCTATGGTACAAGAGGTTATGTCATGTTCATTTTGATAATTGGGTTAGTATCAGTAACATGAGGAGAGTTAGAGGTTTGCCTAAGTTGAAGAAGCCTGATAATATAATGTGCAAATAATGTTAGGTAGGCAAAATGACAAAGTCAAGTTTTAAGAGTAAAACTCATACCTCTAAAGGAATAATAGAGATTGTTCAAACTAACTTGTGTGGACCAATTGAAGTGCAAAGCTAGAAAGGAGATAAGTACATTATGTTACTTGTTGATGATTATTCTAGAATGATGACGGTTATGTTTCTAAAATAGAAATCTAATGCTTTCCAAATATTTAAGTCGTACTTAGCAAGAGTTGAGAAGGAAATAGGTAAAAGTTTGAAATGTTTGAGATCTGATAGAGGAGGAGAATTTATATCAAATGAGTTTGAGATGTTTTGTAATGACAGAGGAATCAAAACACAGACATCTGCTCCTAGAACCCCACCACAAAATGGAATTGTTGAAAGGAGGAACAAGTTTGTAATGGACTATGCTAGGGCACTTATGAAAGAGAAAAATTTTGCTTTGAAATACTGGAGAGAAGTTGTAAGTATAGATGTCTCTACCTTGAACTGTTTACGAGGCAAGAAAGGTACTCATTCAACACCTATTAAAGTATGGTATGGATACTCACCCAATGTAAAATATTTTAAGGTATTTGGAAGAAAATTCTTTATTTTCAAAGATTTCATGAATGTTAAACTAGATGCAAAAAGTGAAGAAGGTATATTCCTATGTTATTCCACAAGAAGTAAAGCTTATAAGTGTTTAAATGCTAACACTAACAAAGTTGTGAAAAGTGCAAATGTGAAATTTGATGAACATACAGAAGTATATAAGGCTAAACCTATGAAGGAATCAAAAGAATACAAATCATTTGTATATTTTTATAAAGGTATACCTATTGAAGAAGATTTTGTAAATCAAGATACAAACCAACAATAAGTTTCAATTACTCTCGAGTCACATATTATGAATGTTGAGTTGCATTCAGGAACCAAGCTACAATCAAATGTTGAGTTATAGAATGAAGTTGAAGCACATTCTGATTCTGAGATTAGTGTACATAAGAAAGATGTTGGACTACCTGACAGAGATGTACATAGTGACTCTGAAGTAGATAGACCAAATAAAGAAACCAAAGTTGAACCAAGATTGTTTAAATATGTTAAGACACATCATCCTACTGCACAAATCATTAGAGATGATGTTTGACCAATGACAAGGAATAAATTGAGAAATGATACATGTTTGTTAAGCATGAAAAAACTCAAAATAGTAAAAGATGCCTTAGAAGATGTGGACTAGAGAAAGCCATGGAAGAAGAGATTGAACAAATTGAAAGAAACAAGACATAGATTCTAGTTTGTAGACTAGAAGACAAAAATGTGATTGGCACCAAGTGGGTATATAGAAATAAGCTAGATGAAAATGGTGAAGTCACAAGGAACAAGGCAAGATAAGTCTGCAAAGGATGTGCACAAGAAGAAGGAATTGGCTATGGAGAAAAAAATTCTCATGTTGCTAGATTGGAAGGAGTAAGAACTCTACTTACTTATTCTACATACAAAGGTTTCAAAGTTTATCAAATGGATATTAAATCTGCATTTTTGAATGGCATATTAGAGGAATAAGTTTATATAGAATAGCTAGAAGAATTTTTTGATGTTAACAATAAGAACATTGTCTAGAGATTACACAAAGCTTTATATGGTTTAAAACAAGCACCAAGAGCATGGTATGAGAGACTTCATAATTATCTTGTGAATATTGGATGTGAAAGAACTAATGATAATAGTAATCTGTACATAAAGACAGAGAAAGGAAAATGTATTTTTTTATCTAAATTTTTTTGTTGATGATATCATATTTGGAGGTCAAGATGCTTTATGTAAGGCTTTTGCAAATGAAATGATGCAAGAATTTGAGATGTCTATGTTTGGAGAGATCAAGTTCTTTGTGAGTTTCCAAGTACATCATATGAAATATGGTATATACATCACTCAGTCAAAGTGTGTCAAGGAGATATTGAAAACTTTTTGATTGGAGGATTCCAAACTAGTAAGTACACCTATGGTGATAGGACATAAATTGTTAATGAAGTACACCTATGTTGACAAGACATAAATTGTCAAAGAATGATGATTCAACTAAGGTAAATCAAACATTATACAGGTCTATGATTGAAAAATTATAATATGTAGTACATAGCAGACCTGATATTGCATTATCTATAGGGATAGTTGCTAGATTCTCTGCTAATCCTAGAGAGAATCATTTGATGGTTGTAAAGATAATAATGAGATATCTGAAAGGAATAGAGGAATATGGTCTATACTACAAGAAAAATGAAAAATTTAAATTAAGAGTCTATACTAATGTTGATTGGGCTAGAAACATTGATGACAAAAAAAGCATCAGTGGAGGAGAATTTTTCCTAGGCAAGATTTTGGTTATATAGAATAGTAAGAAACAAAACTACACATCACAATTTACTATTGAAGCTGAATATGTTGTTTCTATTGTAAATTGCACAAACATTGTATGGATCAAATGGCTACTCAAACATCTACTCAAAAAAGGTGAAGATGGAATATGTTAACACAAAAGAGAAAATTGTTGATATCTTCACAAAAGCATTACCTAAGGATGCTCATGAGTATCTAAGAAGTAAACTAGGGGTGATACACCTATCAAAGGCTATCTAAGTAACAAAAGGAGTCCCCTACATCAAAAAATTTGATTGGCATATGTTACAAATTGATGCAATAGATCTTACTTTAGGAGTTGCCTAAAGTAATCAAAGAGCTAGAACTACAAATTAGTCACAAGCAAGGTGATAGAGGGAGAAACTGAAGAAGTTAATTTTTGTATATTAAGATGACAAGTCTTCGGCATTGTTGTCAAAGAGGAAGATATAAGAGGGAGATATACAGCTAAGAGGGAGTTATATAATATAGGAAAAGGAAACAAGATGGAAAAATCCTAACTCATAGTATGAGGGAGAAATTTTGACTAATGAAATAGATAGTGTATCTATTGATTACATCTACCTAACAAGAGGAAGATAATGTAGAGGGAGATATAAGAAGTAATTTAGAGGAAGTCATAAGGATGAAACAATAGATTTTTTTAACCTAGTTAGAAGATGAAAGTTGCTAATAGAGAGAGAGATTTCAATACAAAGAATTTTGTTTTTTTTGGTATTTATTGGTCTTACAATCTTGACCTAGTCATTTTGGCTTATCAGTTTGGCTTGCCATCAATGGCAAAGAGGGAGATTGTTGAAGAAGGAGATTTTTGAAAATAGATTGATACAAGTATGATGAATGTGAACTTCAATCATGGTTTTTTCACTGATATTAAATCAGCTATTTTGTTGGTAAGACAACTACTTATATTATTTAAGTACTATCACTTATTTGATTTATGAAGAGGATTCGATCAAAAGATGTAACAATAGCACCTAGAGGAAAGGTTGAGTAATGATATAAAAAGGAGTACAAGAATTAGCTAAGATAATGATATCATAGTGCATTGTACTCTACTTAAGGTTGAAAAGGTTGGTTACACTTAGCAAGTTCAAAAGAACAAGTTAAACATTTTTTTTAAGGATTTGAGCAAATATGCAAATCAAATCCATGAAGCCCAAGAATACTTGCATCTAGAAAACCTATCATGAAGAAGAAAAAGACAAGAAGAGGCAAGGGTTTGATCTTAAAAACATGCAAACTATATATATTCTGAATAAGAAGAGATTGAAGAGATACATCATTACAAAGAGATCAATCCTTATGAAAGGAGATCAAAACCTAAAAAGGATAACCTAAAAAGGAAAAGCTATTTAATAATTACTAAATAATTATTAAATAGAGATGCAAAAGGTGCATAAAGTAAAATCTTAAGAAGGGAATAAAGAGAATTTAATCAATTAAATTAAATTAACACTTTACTCTAACACCCCCCCCCCCCCTCCCCACCCTTAAGATGAGCAACAATGCAACTACAAACAATGCAGAAAGAGCAAAGAAACTACAATGCAATGCTGAAAGCAAACTTGGGTCCCAAAAACAAGGCCTAATGAGGTACCCAATCACAATAAAATCTCTATGAAATGGAGAAATAGAGAAAACCTAGTGGAAAAAAAACTACTCCAAAAAGAGATGGTAATAAAAGAAGGAAGGAAGGACTCATCACTGAGACCCCCCAAGGACAACTTCATTCACCCCAAGCATAGAACGTAGCTAAAGATACTGTAGTGATGCAAAAGGTTTAGAGAAGATGTTTGCAACCTGGTTAGCAGTAGGAATGTGCTCCAATCTCAAGGTGCCATCCTAAATGAGATGCCAAATGAAGTGCATGTGAAGCTCAATGTGCTTGGTCTGCTAATTATCAACTAGGTTGTGTGAAATGTTTATAGCACTTTGACTATCACACCATAGAAAGGTGGAACTATTAAGAGGAAATCCAAACTCTGTCATCAACTGTCAAAGCCACAAAACCTCCTAACTAGCTAATATAGTTGCCTTGTATTCTGCCTCTATAGATGATAATGTGTGAGCACGCTACTTCTTGCAAGACCATGTGATAGGATCAGAACCAAGACAAAATATAAAACTATAAGTAGACTTGTGATCATCACTATCACCAACCCAATCTAAATCTATAAAACCAATAATGTGAGGATCCCCTAATGTGTAGTGAATGTCATAACATGTTGTACCTCTAATATACCTTAAGATACATTTGGATGCTTTCCAATGACTCTCATGAGGATCATGGGAGAACCAAGAGACAAGTCCAACTGCAAAGGAAATATCAGGACGTGTATGTGCCAGCTACAAAAAACTACCCACAAGTTGTCTGTATGGAGTGGAATCCATTGTAGGAGTAGAGCAAGTGGTAGATAAAACAACACCTAACTAAAAAGGTGTGGGGGCAGGCTTGCAATCAACCATATTGAATCTCTGAAGCATATCAAGGGCATACTTCTACTAGAGTATGGCTATCCCATCTGAATACTGACCAACCTGTAGGCCCAAAAAAAAGTGCAGAAGTCCAAGATCTGTCATCTCAAATTACTCTCTCAATGCTTGCTAAACACCATGTATCATGGAGACTAAGCTTCCTATGATGATGAGGTCATCAACATAAAGCACAAGTATTAATAAGTCAGCCCCATGATGCTAAATGTAAACTGTAGGGTCAAAATGACACCGAGTGAACTATAAAGCAAGCAAGAAGGAATCCATCTTCTCATACCAAGCCCTAGGGGCCTGTTTGAGACCATATAAAGACCGTCAAAGCTAGCATACCAAGGTAGAGTCCTACATAAAACCATGAGGCTACTCCATGTAAATCTCCTCATGAAGGTCTCCATGCAAAAAAGTACTCTTCGCATCCATCTAAAAAACTATCCATTCTTATGAAGCTGCTAAAGAGAGTACAAGGCAAATAGAAGTCATCTTGGCAATAGGGGAAAAGGTCTTAGAGTAATCAGTACCCTCAACCTATGAAAAACCATTTGCAACAAGATGTGCCTTGTACCTATCAATAGAACCATCTATAGCATACTTGGTATGGTACACCCAATAGTACTGAACCAACTTCCTTCCTTTCGAAAGAGGACAAAGATCCCATGTGTGGTTCTTCATCAAAGAAGAGTACTCCTCATCCATAGCCCTATCCCACTCTATGTGTCTTGTCACCTATGAAAAACTCTGAGGATCATCTAAAATGGCATGACTCCAAAGGCCACTACTTGTAGTATGAGAACAAGTGCGACAAGCATCTGTAGGATCACCTGCCAAAGGTCTAACTACATCAACAGTGTCACAAGCCCACTTGGGCACTCGTAGAATATTTGGTGGAGGTGGTGAAGGGGGATCAATAGAAAGATCTTCCTTAGAGGATGCATAATCTTGTAGAGGAGTAGAGGAAGTACTGGGTAGTGAAGAAGAACGTGAAGATGGAGGATCTATCAAAGGATAATGCTCATCAAACTAAACATCTCACCGAAATGAGACATCTTTGGAATCAGGATAAAACAACCTATATGCCCTCACATCCTCATAGTAGCCAAAAAAAATGAGTGGTCGGCTCTTCTTCTCCATGGCTTTCCACTGAGCATCTAGAATAAATGCCCAAGCCTCACTACCAAAAATGCGAAAAGTAGAAACATCAAGCTTGACATGAATCCAAGCCTCCTCAAGAGTCATGTGTCACAATGCCTTATGAGGCATCTAATTCTAAATATAGTTGGCACAATTGATAGCCTCGACCCAAAATGAAGAACTCATAACACGAGACTGTATCATATAATTGGCCATCTCATGTAATATCATGTAATATCATGTAATATCATGTTCTTTCTCTCAGCAACCCCATCCTACTGAGGCGTATGGGGAATAGAGAACTGATTTTGTAACCCATGCTCAGTGCAAAAATCTTTGAAAGACTTATTCACATATTTCCCCCCATTTTCAGTGTGTATATGCCTGACTGAAAGACTAGACTGCTTCTCCACAAAAGTCTTAAAGATTTGAAATGAATCAAAGACATCAAACTTATACTTCAAAAAGTACACCCATGTGCATCTGGAGAAGTCACCAATGAAGGTGAGAACATATCAGGCAACTGGAAAAGATGGAGTGGGAAATGGCATAATATCACTATGTATCAACTCTAATGGTGCCTTAGCACGTGTGGATTGACCTACCGAAAAAGGATCTTTGTGATGTTTGCCAAGTGCACAACCTTTACACACACCATCAGTACAAGATATCTGAGGTAATCTAATTACTAGCTCCTATGTACTCATTTTCTATAGATACATGTAGTTGACATGGCCAAAACACTCATTCCAAAGCTTACTCACTATGTCTACATGAGCAATGAGAGAAACACCTATAGAATCGAAGCTCTCAAATCCATAAAACTAATATAAGTGAGACTGAAAATCAACACTCCTTGTAGCAATAACCAAATTAGGATCATGGAGGTCTTGAATAACCACATCATGTGTTGAGAACTCAACTATCTTTCTAGAGCCTAAATAAAAAATCTAAAAGATAAACAAGAGGTTCATAGAAATGGCCAAAACAAAGAGAACATCTTGTAGTGAACCACCTTCTAAAGAGATAGTTCCTAAACTTGTGACTAAAAGCTGAGAAGAATCACCAACTGCAATCTATGTAGTAGCACTCTGAGCAAGTGAGGTAACCAAATTAGGTGAGTCTTTCATATGATGGGAAGCTCCAGAATCAAGAATCCAAGAAGTTGTAGAGGAAAATGCTCGTGCAAAAAGAGTATGTCCTTTCCCTGTAGGTGGAGGTGGAGGCTTCAAAGAAGCAATACTAGAATGATACATGGCCTCCTCTAATGCCTCAATATGTTTCCAACATCTGGAAATTAGATGTCTTTCCTTGCCACAAAAACTACAAGGTTCACCTGTATATTTCTTTGTCTTGGAGGAAGACTCACCAGACTTAGAAGTATTACCCTTCTAAGAGGGCTTCCAAGCATCTAATTTGGGAGGAGGCTTGGAGGAACTCTCACTGCTTGTTGAATCTATCTTATGCTTCAGTTTCTACTTCAGCTTTCTTGTAGATATTTGAGCTACCAATGCCTTTTTCTTAGAACCAGTCATAGTATCCAATTATGCGAGCTTTGACTGCTCTTTACTCAAGTGATCACAAAAGACCTCAAAAGAAGGCATAAAAAATCCATTCCCCAAAGCATCTTTGGTAAAATAGAATGTGGAAGCAAATATCTAAAAATTCCCTTGAAGCATAGAGAGAATCAAATAGATGCACTCAGTATCAGTCTTCATCTTTCCACAACCCTACAACAATGATCTCTATTGAATAAACTTCATCAAGAAGTCATCAATAGTCAGAAAGGAATATAGCACAATTAATGTAAGATTTGTCTCTATCTAAAGTGCCCTGAACTCATTCACTGTACCAAACAAGCCTTCAAGCTTGGTCCACATAGCAAGAGGAGTATTGCACCCATCTAGATGAAAATGTAGAGTTTAAGAGACCTGTAAAGCAATCAATCCTCTTGCCTCGTCCATCTTGTTCCTATGTTACATGACCTCAAAAGGCCTCTGTAAAATAGGTTGCATGACATCTAAACATGACCACAACCCTTTTGACCGAAAAAGTCAAGTCATTGAGGTCTTCTAGGTATGATAATTGTGAGGGGTCAGAAGTTCTAGAGAAGAAGTGGTCTCGACCATTGTTCTTTTTTAATGTTTTCTGATATACTAATATAATAATAGAAAAATAAGATTAAAAATGCCCCCCACAATGCAATAAACCGAACCCCAAATTACAAATAGATTGCATAAATGAGATAAGAGCAAAAAAGCTTTAGATACGAATCCAAGATACCTGGTACCAAATACTAATGAAAAAAAAGAGAATTTGGAAAGTTCTTGAGAAGAGATTTTTGGCGCTTTTTTCAAAACAGAAAATGGACCTATAATGAAGAAGTTATATATGTCCTCCAGAAGATAGAAGTCGTCAACAAAATTCAAATACCAAAACACGTATCAATTTGGAAAAAAAACCCAAAAATTCCTTCTCCATCATCTCTATCTCGAAACCAACTTTTTGAAGCTTCTTTCAAATCAAAAAAATACCCTTGTATGCTTGAGTTATTGCAAAAAAAACTAACAGGGCCCCCAGACGCTTGAAAAAAAATTAATTTAAAAAAAAAATTTAAAATATATATACATACATAAATATGTGTGTGTCTGTGTGTCTGTGTGTAAGAATTTGCCTAAGGGCAAAATTCACCCAGGAACTAAGAACTCAAACACAAGCACACAGTAGACCAAAGAGAGAGAGAGAGAGTATGATCAGAATGAAAATGTATTCAATATGCCATAATTCATGTAATGTAAAAGTACACTAGGAGTGCCTATATATAAAGGCCTATGAGATACATCTAGAATGTCTCGTAATCAACACCATGATATGTCATACAACCAAGCACATGTCCACCAGATATGGGTTATCCTCTATTAAGCACAAAAGTATGTGCGATGATGTGAGGATAAGCCTACAAGGGTGTGACACGCAAAATAGTGTTGTAGACACCATGTGCTAAAATAAAGTTGCATACTTCTATGTTTTCTACATGACAACCCAAAAAGGTGCGCAAACTCTCAAGTGTCTCACAAATAAAAATAATAAAATAATGCAAAATAATCAAATAATGCATAAACCTAAGTAAACTTAAGTAAGTGTAATAAGTAAATACTTATTTACACCAACACCCCCCCTTAAGTGCAACTTAGCGGAATGCCCTTAAGCTTACGAACTAGGATGAAGATGCAGAATGGGTCCCAGCTACTAGGCCATGTTAGGTACCCATGTACATAATGAAAATGCAATCTCCCATAAAGCAGGGAAAGAGGGAAAACCTCATGGGAAAAACCCTCCCCCAAAAAGAGAGATAAATAAGGATGCACCGATGGATGGAGTAATCAAGACCCCCCCATTACGACATACATCCAGTATATACATAAGAGAATGAGAGAAGGAAAAGAGATAGAATAGGCTCCCCCCCCCCAAAAGAAGAATGCCAACAAGTGAAAGCCGCTTCAATGAAGAAGTTGGTCCAAGAATGCAGAAAGGTGTTCCTACCCTTAGGAAGAAACAAAGGCAAAGGTACAGTCCTTAATATGTATGGTGGCCTTGAAACCTACTCAAGTATCCCTGTGCTGATGTTGAAGTTCACCCCTTCCAACTATGCTAAAATGAATGAATGCAGATCTGTCAAGGATGTCTATTGAACTTGTTCCACTGAACCATCTATCTCATCTACTGACAAAAAGACCTCCACTAATATCTGTTCATAAGGATCCACAATCATGCAAACCTGTGAAGATTGATCATGTAGAGAATGGACATGAGAGTCAGAGTGAGCCCTCACAACAACTGTAGAAGAATCATCATCAATGAGAAGATGTAAGTCCTCAAGTTTGTCTCCTAAGTCAACTAAAGCTATAGCTGAAAGATGAGATGTACCATGATGTGATGGACCTTTCACTGTGGCAATGTAAGCATGTGGACTAGACTGATGTGACCTCTCACTGCAGCTATCGATAGAACCCCACGTGTCTAAACCTATTGAAGCACTATCGCTGGTGTCACTATTAGTTTCCACTATGTATGAAGTGCAGAGAGGAGTAGAGGATAAGCTAGGAGAACTTTCCTCAAAATGAACATCCTTCTCCACAAAAATCTCATGAGTCTCTGGATCCATCAATTTGTAAGCCTTCACATTGTCTTCATAACCAATAAAGGTACAAGGCCTAGGTGTCAGTGCCTTGCAACTCCTGGAAGAAAGGTTTGCCCATGCTGGACAACCAAAGACTCTAAGGTGACTCACAACTAGTTTTTTGCCGCACCATGCCTCAAAAGGAGTCTTGACATCTAAGGCTAGATGAGGAGACCTATTAAGTATGTGAGTAGCACTGCTAATGGCTTCAACTTCAAGTGTAGGATCGAGAGACTTGGCCTTTATCATGAAACTTGCCATGGCCTTGAGAGTCCAAATCCTCATAGCTGCAACATCTATCTTGTGTGGACTAAATGCTGGTGAGTTCTGAAGATCAATCCCCTCAATTCTGCAAAAGTTCTTAAGTCTGTTGTCTACATATTTGTTCTCATTGTCCACCCCTAGTACCTTGATGGCTTTCCTTGACTTGTGTTCAACATGAGTCTTGAAGTGTTAAAGCTTATGAACCAATTCATTCTTATGATGAAGGAAGAAGACCCAAGTGAATCTCAAAAAGTCATCAACAAATGTGAGTATCTAGCGGCCTTGGCTAACTGAAGTCACTGCAAAGGGTCCTGCTAATACCATGTGAACTAGCTGAAGAACAACTAGAGCTCGAGAAGACTTCCCTTTATCATACTTCTCCTTGAGATTCATATCCACTGAACAAGATGAACATTCTCCCTTAGAAAAGTTGGTATTAGGTAGACCTTTGACCATGTGTTTTGAGCAAAGTTGTTGAAGAGAGCAAAAGTGAAGGTGACCAAACCGCTCATGCCATAAGTTGATGTTTGAAGTAGAGTGAGTTAACAAGGCTCGAGAAGGACTCTTAGGCAGAAAGTGGGAGAAGGAGTATAACCTCTTGTCATCATTGACTTTCCCAACTGCTACCAATGAATCATCTTTGAGACTTCGCACCATCACTGAATCTGGAAGGAACTCAACCTTACGACCATCTCCAAGGTGAGTGATTTGGTAAACTGATAAGAGATTGGAGTTTAGATATGGAACGTAGAGAACATCTTTGAATTCCCCATTTTCCATTTCCACATGTCCTTTCCCTTCAACTTCCATCTTTGCATCATCTCCCATGAAGATGTGTGGTACCTTTGACTGCTTCAATGAAGAAAAGTCTTCCTTTGAAGAACCCATATGGTAAGAGCCACCTGAGTCAATTATCCATTCCAAAGAAGAGCTTGTGTTTGCAATAAGTTCTTGACCTTTACCTTTTGAAGAGGTTGGAGTAGAATCCTTGGAAGTACCGGGCACTTGAATCTTTTTCTTCTTGAGTAGATTTTCTAACTCATTGATTCTTTTTTTCTTGCAATGATGCTCGTCATGATTTGGCTTTTTGCAGTATGCATAAAAGAGTTTGTCCTTCTTTCCATTACTTCCCTTCTTGTTTGAAGAAGAACCACCTTGTTGAGAGGAGGATTGTTGTGTCTCAGATTGTGTTTTCTACTTCCACTACTTCTTCTTCTTGATTTTTCCCCCTTGACTTGATTTGTGATTATCACTAGCCACCAAGGCTTTGGTCTTAGATGACTTGAGAAGTCTAAAATCCACCAAGTGAGATTGTTCAACAATCAACATGTGTGCAAATCCATCAAAGGAAGGCTTTTGGTAAGCAGATCCCATGGTCAACCTATGAGTATTAAAACTCAAAACAAAGTTGGCATACTCAAAAGGTAGCTGCTTCAGGATGTGATGAATCAACCTGTCATCCTTCATGGGATTTCCACAATCTTTAAGAAGTGCCCTATACTCATTGACTTTGATGATGTAATCTTGAATTGTGTCATAATTCTTAGGATCCAAGAGAAGTAGATCGTCTTCAATTTGAAATCCCTTTTCTTCATCCACTTTACCATACAACTATTCAAGTTTATCCCAAGCTTCTTCAGAGTTTGAACAATTTTTAATGTGAAAGAGAAGATCCCCATGTACACAACTCCTGATTACTCCTAAAGCCTGTTGGTCTTGAATTTGCCAATCAATGAGTTCTTTAGCATCAGTAGGTTTGGTAATTGTACCATCAACATAAAGACTATATCCTTTTTCCATTAATCTACTCCATGCAATATCTTTCCATGTAGACTAGTTGCGTGAAGTTAGAGGAGGACATTTCAAAACCCATGATGCAGAAATGAAAAGAGCACAAAAGAGACACAAGAAACATAGTACACACCCCCCCCCCCCCCTTTTCACTCAATCAAAAGACCCCCCCAAAAAAAGATGTTGTTGGCACTTTATAAGTAGTGCGTTTACAATGGGCCACTTGTCAAAATGAACAAAGTGGACTTTCTGATTTTGCTTTTACAATTACCTTATAAGGCTGAAATCTGTCACTTAAGCACTGTAGCTTAGTTTTACAACAATTTTGAAAAATAATCAAAGCTTTACAATGCTGAAAAAGGCCTAATTCTAAAAGTGAGAAATTGGTCCACACAACCCTAGAATTTGACTTCAAATCTAGAAAGTAGACAAAAAAATGCACTTTCAAAAAAAATAGAACCTTAAAAAGTGACTAGATGTGCCTATACGGAGCTTCTAAAGTTGCAAAACGTAAGATTATGCAAGTACAGTCACCAAAAAATGCAATTTCTACAAAATATATGCACCAAAACCAAAAAAAAACACACCAGTCAAAAATTTAGGAAATTTTACCCAATTTCAAAAAAAATTGCACCTGAATCAGAGTCTAAATGTCCAAGTTATGGGCTCACAAAGTCAGGCTACCAAACTAAAAAGCAATCTAAAGAGGGGTCCGGAGCAAAAACTAAGAGTCTAAATTTGATGGTCAAACAACTATCACTGCAGTTGTAAAATTCCTGGGTTTGACAGTCAAACAACCATCAATTTTAACCTTAGGAAAAGATGACATGAGCAAAAATGATAGTCCTCCTGGTGACATGTCAATTGACTGGATGATGACTCAGCGTGTACCGTACTGTATGGAATATGCTGAAATGGTAATCTCAGTCACTTTGGTGATGTGGCAAGAATGAGGTCTGACATGTCCTTGATATGTCAATGATGTGGACTCTACCTGCGTAGTGAGGGCAGTTGTGATGGGGACTGCGTGGCAGCAGGCAAATCGCATCGTGTGTCACCTATCTGTACCAAAAACTTGTTCTACGATGTTGAAAGATTTTGGAGCATTTATCGTCACCAAAATCTCTATAGATTGCCAAAGTTCACTGTTGCCAAAATCTCTACGTGTGGGAGGATAGAATGAGTTTTTTTTATTTAAAGAAACTCTGCCGCAGATTGAAAGATTTCAAAAAATGCATCCCCAGATAATTGATGCCAGAATCTTCGAAGGCTTTGCTAGAAATTGAAACACGGGTTTTGGGTACTATCGTCAATATATATCACGAGTGGCCAAGAAACATAAAGATGCAGCCAGAAGTTTGGCGCTAGGCGAAAGTTTAAACCATGCATGGAAACAGCGGGCATCGGATTTCTCAAAACCCTTGCCAAAAAATGCAATGTGGGTTGCCAGGAAACATCTAGTCACGCCGAGAAATGAAGTCTGCGGGTGCCACTGGGAAGGTGGGAAATATCCCACATATATTGTGGGATAGCATTTGGCACTAAATAAAACAAACTCCTACGGAGAATATAACAAAAGGCCGCCGGTGGGACTTATGTGGCCGGTCCGGGCTTGGCACGATTTTGACTGTGTTTGGATTTGTTAAGCCAAGTCGCAAGAATGTATGCAATACAGCCACGAAAAAAATATTCCCCTGCGACATATAATAAAAAAATTCTCCAAATGGTAGATCTGGGGTGTCACTGCCCGAGTTTGCTAAAAAAATTTCTTTGAATTTCTACAAATAATCTGACGAAAAATAAATAGAGAGAAATGATAAAATTGCAGATCTAAAATTAATCAATTAAATCTGCAAAAAGACCATACCCATAATGCAAATCAAGGCCTCTAGGTTCCGATTTGCAAAAAAAATTTGCCTCACAGTTTACTTTGAGCCAAGGTAGCTGAGTTTATAGTCAATTTTCACTGGTTCAGTGTTTTTGATGCAATGGCGAGGTCAGATATGGCTCTAAACACTCCCAATTTTTGTAGTACTCCAAATTCAAGCTGAGGTGTTGAAGCAAGCATGGTCTCAAACGATTATGTGATGAGAAAGTCTCCAAGTTTCTCTGATACCATGTAAGAATTTGCCTAAGGGAAAAATTCACTCAGGAACTAAGAACTCAAACACAAGCACACAGTAAACCAAAGAGAGAGAGAGTATGATCAGAATGACAATGTATTCAATATGCCATAATTCATGTAATGTAAAAGTACACTAGGAGTGCCTGTATATAAAGGCCTTCGAGATACATCTAGAATGCCTCGTAATCAACACCATGATATGTCATACAACTAGGCACATGTCCACCAAATATGGGTTATCCTCTATTAAGCACGAAAGTATGTGCGATGATGTGAGGATAAGTCTACAAGGGTGTGACACGCAAAATAGTGTTGTAGACACCATGTGCTAAAATAGAGTTGCGCACTCTTGTGTTGTCTACATGACAACCCAAAAAGGTGCGCAAACTCTCAAGTGTCTTACAAATAAAAATAATAAAATAATGCATAAACCTAAGTAAACTTAAGTGTAATAAGTAAATACTTATTTACACCAACAATATATATATATATACCACTGTTGGGTAGAGCAGAGCTTTGACTGAGCCATTGACAGTGGTGGTTAACCAGAGCGGAGGAGGGTCATAGAGGAGGGATGGTGACCAGGATGGAGGCGAGGTGACACCGTGGCAGAGCAATGGGCGACGATCGTAAAACCGAAAATGACAGGTGATGTCGGTGCTAGGTCGGAGCGGTGCCAGAAAAGGATTTTTCAGCTCTAGAAAGGGCCTGCGAGTCAAAAAAAGAATATTTTTATTTTTATTTTATTTTATTTTATTTTATAAAAATCTCACCTTGGAACGTATGCAGAGGTCGTATGGCCTTGCTGGGCAAAAATATTTTTCCTCCCAGATCAATGTTGTTCAAATCAAACAAACTTTATATGGAAATACGAGTTTTGGCACCTTCTAAATCTATCCGTGACGTCCGTTTGGCCTCAACCTACTCCAAAAATTATTGACCCCCCTCTTTTCACAAAAAATACCTAAAACAACTCCAAATCTGTTCTATCAAACCTTCATTCTCCTTTTTCCCCAAATAATGAACAAGCTACAATAGATTTGGCTTTAATACCATGTATGATTTGAGCAAATATGCAAATCAAATCCATGAAGCCCAAGAATACCTACATGCAGAAAACCTATCACAAAGAAGAAAAAGACAAGAAGAGGCAAGGGTCTAATCTGAAAAACATGCAAATTGAATATTTAGAATAAGAAGAAATTGAAGAGATGCATCATTACAAAGAGATAAATCCTTATAGAAGGAGATCGAAACCTGAAAAGGGTAACCTAAAAAGGAAAAGCTATTTAATAATTACTAATTAATTATTAAATAGAGATGCAAAAGGTGCATAAAGTAAAATCTTAAGAAGGGAATAAAGAAAATTTAATAAATTAAATTAAATTAATGCTTTACTCTAACAAGTTTGTCTGCCAAGCTTGATCGAATAGATAGTAGGTGAGGAGCAGAGTTAGTGCAAGCCAAGCAGAAAATCAGTTGGAAATGAGTACAAGTCTATTTTAGTGAATGTTGAGCAAAATAGTGGATGTCAAGTAAAGTTTAGTTGATGCTGAGCACCAGTAAACTTTAGTTCATGCCGTGTGATTTTACAAAGGATGTCGAGTAATGCAGTATTTGTTGAGCATTAGAAGCAAGTTAATGCCAAGTGTCAACATTATTAGAAAGATTATGAATTCAATGGGTCTAAGTCGACAAGTTTGTTTCTTTGTATTGTGTGAACCAGGTGGAAGATAAGATTGATGAGTTAGTGGCACAAAATTCATGGTAAACCATTTTGAGGTGAATTCAAAGAGGATTAAAGGAGAAGTTTCTAGAAGTGATATGAAATGAGGGGTAGATTCATTCAATCCTACCTAATCTACCCTAACCTTAAATTGGATGATGGAGAATGAATGGAAAAAGATCTTAATTTTTTATTTATAGCGATGGTTGGTCAGAAGCAAAGGTTGGCATGTGCAAGAACCTAAGAAAGACAAGGAGTCAAGGGTATTACTTCATTCAATGACCTAGTTGAGAGTCTACATTGGCATGTTAAGCAAGAAGGCCTAAGAGTATGGATGCTTGAAGGATGAACAAGCTATCAAAGCTGAAATGTGTGAAAGCCAAGTAGAATGGAGGACTGAAATAGATATCTGTAATCTGCAAATGGGGTTGTAAGTTGTTATTAGATCAAGCCTTACTGTTACTCTCTAACAATTATATTAGTCTAGGGTAAATCCTCTAAATTAAGGTTGACCTAACAGTCATTTGTAAATCCTTTAACCGGGTGACATTCCAAGTGAATGGTCTAAAGTACTCTAAAAAGGCTCACTCCTAACAGGGTGATTGAAATCCTTTAATAGGGTCACATTTAATAGTGTGTATTGTAACCTTTAATAGGGTTGGCCTTTCACAGGGCATCAATTCAAAAGAGTGAAAAAGAGTAGCATGTTAGTGGTGGTTTTTTCCAAATTGGGTTTTCACATAAATCATTATGTCAAGTGTGTTGTTGAACCTGTTATGTTTCATGTTTACATTTCTGCAAATTGATTTGATAGTAACCTACAAGTTTCGAGTGATTATATAATCTTATGGATGCATGCATGATGATAAATGTTTTATGGGTTCACTAAGCTATGAAAAGTTTTGTTTATATATCTGGGCCTTGGATAACTGATTCAACCCCCCTCAATTATTTGAAATAATTCCAACATGGCCCTCCCCCCCCCCCCAAAGTATTCTATAACTATATTATACTAGGATTTGATATAACTTAAAAATTGGTCCCCACTTTGAGCTTGGTAAATAAAAATCAATATTCAGCTTTAAAATTGGTCCCCACTCCATTTACATTTGAAATTGGCACCATGATTTTGGAACATAGATCAAGTATCTGTTATGAAAGGCAATGCATTACTATGAATGCAAAGCAATCATCATATCAACTGACATCATTTTGAAACAATCACATTTACTAAGAACCATTAAAGTAACATTAACATGTAACTAATCATAATCATTAGACAACACATGAAATATAATCAACTATATAATTTCATAAATAATATTTTGAGGTCATGAAATAACATCATACCATATATCTCTAAAACTAACACACGTATGAAATAGGCCTAAAAGAGTCAACATATATAATATAAATCAAACTACAAGTGGGCATTACATCACATCTCATCTCAATCTCATAAGAATCCTTGAAAAGTGTAGGCCACCAAAAACTAGACCTAACCAACTTGTTTGTTGTTATATTAGCCATGTAATAGCATCCACATACTCTATTTGATGAAGGTACGCTCTAATGCCACTTGATGAAGGTACGCAACACCCTTACCAACTCACAACCAAGAATGCAACCATATGGAGACAACGAGATGACAAAATGTTTCAAACAATTTTATTATACTTGAAAATTCAATAGCAATTACAATAACATTTCTACAAGATCTCTCAAGATCCAATCCAAACCTAAGCTAGTCTAGATCCACACTCTAGTAGAAACCTTTGAGATCTCAACTTGTGCTCGCCAGCCACCAAGCAACCTCCTTGTTTCTAAACCATGGCCACTAGCTCTTCTCCAACTTTATCCAAGATCCAAGTGTAAACTGCCTCACATTTGGTGCTATGTCTACACACTCACAAGTCCACCACAATCCTGCTATAAACTGCCTCACATTCGGCGCTCTATCCACAGACTCACAAAAACTCACTCTTCACTTCCTCCTTCTCTTTCACACCTTCTAGCTTCACACCTTGAAGCTTGACTTTCCTAAGCTTTCACCTTCCAAAGCTTTCACACCTTGAAGCTTTCACCTTCCAAAGCTTTCCTTCCAGCTTCTACTTCTCGAGCTTCTCCTTCTCGAGCTTGATTAGAAATGCTCATATGCCTTGCTTAAATAGGCACTTACCACCCAATACATGACTTATTCATAACCTTCTAGAATTCCACCTACACAATATCCACAACCTTCTAGAATTACAACTAAGCACCACCATGTGGCCCAATTAGAAAATTACATTTCCTTTATGGATCACAACAAATATTAAATGCAAGATTTAAAAAACTTTCCACAAGCTTCTAAGATGCCACCTACACACCTCGATAAATGAAATGACAACTATATTTTCTCTTTTCTCCTTTTTCCCTTGTATTTTTTTTCCTTCTATTTTCGTCACTTTCTCTCTCCTCCACAATTTTTTTTTTTTTTTTTTTTTAATAAATAATTTTTCCATACAAGATGCTCCTGCATCAGACTCCCTCAGTAGATAGAAAAGTGTGTCCCACACTTTGATGCCAAAAAGAAAGATCTACCACCATCTTCATCTTCACCAAAGGCTTCCACCTCAACAGGGACAAGAAGACCACCATGCAAATCCTCCACATATGCATCACTCTGTCAAATGCCAGAATCTCAACCATCCAATTAGCATGCTCACCCCTAGGGATAAATTGCACATAATGCTTCATCAACAAAACCTCATTCACATCAACAACTAGTGAATCCACACCAGCAACAACAAACTCTGCATCAGTAGCAACATGTAGATCTCCATCAATACATGCCAAACTAGCAATATCATTGCTCACAACAAGATGCTTTGCAATACATAACTCACCTCCAACAACAACCAGATTATCAATGACTGAGTGCTCCATAATCTCCATGTTAGACTCAACCAACTAATCATGAAAACCAATCTCCATCCCAACATCAACAAGGTTAGAAATATCTTCAGCAACAACCTCTATTTTCTCTATAGGTTCTGCATCAGGCTCCACAAACTGATTAGCAAAACCAACCTCTGCCACCTTGACCTTCTTAGCTTGATCAGCCAATCTAACATCCAACCGAGAAAACATCTTAGAAAAATTCCTCTCCACTATATCATGGATTTTCACAATCATCTTAGGGTCCAATCCTCTTGGAGCCATCTTTTAAGATCTTCATAAACCCTCTGCAACAAATCCTTCCCATGCTCCTTGTGACAACCTTGAATTGTTGCAAGTCAGATCACAACCTACCACCTCACACGAACAATCAGGAACCACATCACAAGTCTAGGACAACAGATCTGCAATCCACAAGCTCTCTACGATCATGCCTCAACAAGTTTAGTCTTCCATCTCTGCATCCATCGATCAATCTGCATGTCCTCTAAAGTCCTGGTGCAAACTGCCTCAACTTTGGCGATCTATCTACACGCTCAGGAACTCCCACTCTGATAAACTTTACCCAACCAAGGTTTTGGTACAAACTGCCTCACACTTCGACAATTTTCTTGTACACTCAAGAACTCCTACTCTGATACCACTGATGAAGGTATGCTCTGATACCACTTGATGAAGGTACGCACCACCCTTACCAACTCACAACCAAGAATGCAACAATATGGAGACAACGAGATGACAAAATGTTTCAAACAATTTTATTATACTTGAAAATCCAATAGCAATTACAATAACATTTCTGCAAGATCTCTCAAGATCTAATCCAAACCCAAGCTAGTCGAGATCCACACTCTAGTAGAAACCTTTGAGATCTCAACTTGTGCTCGCTAGCCACCAAGCAACCTCCTTGTTTCTAAACTGCAGCCACTAGCTCTTCTCCAACTTTATCCAAGATCCAAGTGTAAAATGCCTCACATTTGGCGCTCTATCTACACACTCACAAGTCTACCACAATCCTGTTGTAAAATGCCTCACATTCAGCACTCTCTCCACAGACTTAGGAAAACTCACTCTTCGCTTCCTCCTTCTCTTTCACACCTTCTAGCTTCACACCTTGAAGCTTGACTTTCCTAAGCTTTCATCTTCCAAATTTTTCACGCCTTGAAGCTTTCACCTTCCAAAGCTTTCCTTTCAGCTTCTCCTTCTCGAGCTTGAATGCTCATATGCCTTGCTTAAATAGGCACTTACCACCCAATACATGACTTATCCATAACCTTCTAGAATTCCACCTACACAATATCCACAACCTTCTAGAATTACAACTAAGCACCACCATGTGGCCCAATTAAAAAATTACATTTCCTTTATGGATCACAACAAATATTAAATGCAAGATTTAAGAAACTTTCCACAAGCTTCTAAGATGCCACCTACACACCTCGATAAATGGAATGACAACTATTTTTTCTCTTTTCTCCTTTTTCCCTTATATTTTTTTTTCTTCTATTTTTCGTCACTTTCTCTCTCCTCCACAATTTTTTTTTTTTTTATAATAAATAATTTTTCCATGCAAGATGCTCCTGCATCACTATTTTACATCTCTTTTAAAATCTTAACCTAGTTCAGGATCTACACACTTTAACAACACTCCATCATTATTCTTTCACCATAATTTACCAAGGACAATAACATATTTGATGGCATGCAATTTGAGAGCTCTCTTCTCATTTTAAATTAATTTAGGAGGACATTTCATCCTATATGATAAATCTTGAAATCTCAATAGAAATAGATCAGATAGAATTTATTATAAATGTATGGTAATATTAGCTTTTACTTCTGTCACAAGCAACAAGAAAACATATCTATACATCTATCTAGTTTTAACATAAATTTTATGGAAAATTAACACTAAAATTATAGATTTAAGTAATGACCAACAAATGAAAACAAATGCTATGTAAAATTGCATTTAAGCCTAACTTCACACAAGTGCAGTAAGGAGATGTGCAAAAATATCAGGAGCTCTCTACACAACAACACATAACACAAAATAAAATGAGTATAGATTATACAACCTTAACATAAAGGATATAGAGATTATGGAGGCCTGAATTAAAGGCTTTTGAGTTTATTCAACCCTAACCTAACATGTGCTTTGAAGAATATTGTCAAGCAATCCAAGTGCCTTGCCTATGCTTCCATATTTCAGACATACCTATCAAAGCAGTTGTAACAACTCTATTTTTCAATATCTGATGACAATCACCCTTCTGCTAAGCTTTAAACATGACAACATCCATGTCCTTTTACCCATTGATCGATTGGATATGGCAGGGAGATACTGGAAGAGACTACAGAGTCTGGCTTAAGAGGTGATGATATTGTTTGGTTAAAAGTTGCTGAAGCATTTTCAAAGATCCTATTTTGTTTATATCCTGCAATCATGGCATTCCACGAGACCAAATTTCTTTGGTACAACCTGTCAAATAGTTCAGGTGCATTGTGTACTCTTCTACATTTTGCATATATATCTACTAGGGAATTCACAAGTGCAATATCTTCCATAATTCCTTCCCTTTATGTCGTGCTGGATGTCCATACTCTCTACCAAAACTCCCATTAAGGCATAGGCAGGAAGGATCATGGTACAGATTGCAGAGACAACAACCAGTTACTGTATATGATCAAAAGTTCCTAAATACTTTTGCATCAGACGCATTGTTTGTTCAAAGCAACGCCCATACTCTATCTTAAAGCTCTTATTTTGATACATGTCAGAAGGCATTTGAAACAATATATCTGGAAACAATTTTTCAAAATTTTAGAATTTCTGCTGGCTGGTTACTTTAGCGCTAAATATTTTTATAATTATTATTAAATAAAATTTATAACATATAAAAATAAATGACATTCAAAGTTCTATCATTTACAGTCCAAAATAATATTTTTATTAGGAGAAGGAAACAAATTCATAAGTATGGTCTATTTATCGTAATATTATTTTTAAATATTCAATGAGTCAGTACTGGAAATTATATACAGCTAAAATTATTTTGAATAAAAGTAGCCTAAGAACAATCATACAAAATGATAACAAATCATGTTATCATACATTGAACAAACAAAATTATTCAATTTATAAATTAATTATTTTTAATTTTAAAATCTGCATGATTAATAAACTTTTTAACCATATATAATTTGACCAACATGACACAAATTACATCATAACACATAAGGCAAAAAGATACACATGTTTTGAACTAACCTTTTTTTCTAAATTTAAAATGATGGTGATGTCTTTATCAATTCTCTTATCACATAAACATAAAATAAGTAACAAACAGTTCTATTTTCAAAAGAAAAAAAAAATGATTTCACAATTAAATTGGGTGATGTTTAAGCATGGATGGATTAAATACTTTTAAAAAGATCTTCCATATAATGTTTATGAGATGTCCAAGAGCCACACTTATTGAATCAAAATAAAGAAAAAATCATAAAGTGTATTCTTTATAATATCTGGCATGGCATAAGGCTCTTGGCCTTGATGTGAAGTTGAATGGTTATAACAAAGTCTATCAAGATTCAAATCTTGTGATGTGGAAGGTGTCTTGTAAGAGATTATTGTTTCGCTCCTAGTCAAAAAAAAATACATCAGTTTAGACTACCAATAGCTTGCAAAAAGATCAACTCTTCTTAAGAGAAAAGCTCTCTAATTAATGATGATATATAAGATCCTTGATTCATAATTGAAAGATAAATTCTCTCAAGCTCAGATTCCCAAAAAAAAACGATATCATACTAAACTTATATTTCAGATAACACAACCAACGGCAAAATAAAATTATTGTAAAAACCAATCAAAATTTATTTTTATTTATCCTCATGAGGTCTAATATGAAGATATATTTAACTTCCCTTTATTGTAAAGTATGATTCGCTTATTACTAAAACACAGAACAGAGATTTCCTCTAACAATAACAAAATAGTATGTTTGTTAGAATTCACAGACTCTTCAGGAAACAAAAACTGTACACAATAACATCTACAAAAAGAAAAACCAGTCGATTGATCATATGTATTCTTACAATTTCTCCGAAGTATATGAGGTATTTAACATGCTGTGTAATATATCTGCTTCCTAATTTCTACCACTGTGGCTGTTTAACGATGTGATTTGGAGAACGAGGCCTTGTGAAAGATCATCAGTGTCCTGAATATGTGGGTTGTCCATCAATATGAACGGAGCATTACACTTTTCACTGATTGTCTGCAGAGTTTCTCCCTCCTCAACTATATACATCTCCTCACATGGCCCATGTATATTATGATCCTGCATGAATTTGGTTCTTCCCTCCGCTGCTCCAATTATCAACAGCACACAACAAAACAGAGCAAAACATCTTTTTTCTGGTATGTTTGTCATTAGGTCCCCAAAATAATTGGGCAACAACGGTTTCAATATGGAATTGACAATCCAGGAATACGAATTCAGGACTTTAGGATTTGTGGGCAAGGATGGAAATTTTGAAAATAGAATTCGGGAGTTTAGAGTAGTCTAAGATTCAATCTTGAATATGTAAAGATTCAGTCTTGGGTATGAAATAGGGGAGGAATTCTTAGTCAGGGAATAGACAAAGGCAAGAATTTTGAAAATGAATCCTGCAAGAGTTTATAAACCAAAACGAATTCAGGAGTTCCAAAAAAGTCTAGGATTCAATCAATGGGTATGTTGATATTTGTAAGGATCCGATAGAGTTTTTGTAAACCAATTCAGAGGAAATTTATGAAAATTCAAGAGTACAGAAGTACAGATTTCAATCTTGGCTATGATAGGATTTTTGGGCATGAAAAAGACAACGGTAGGGAAATGAATAGAGCAATTCTGAAGAAGTCTAGGAATCAATCTTAGGTATGCTAAGAATTTTGGGCATGAAATAGGCAGGGGCAGGAATTTTGATCAACTGTAATTGGTTGAGCATCTCACGCCGTCAAATAAAACATATGGCCGCCTTGTAGAAAGATAGAACATCATACGGTAGAAAAGTTTTGGCACGCCATTGGAGGAGAGAAAGACATTTGTGGTGGAGACCGAGCACTAGAGGTTTAGGGCGCGATAAATCTGACCAGGCCATGCCTATGTCAGCCTGACCAATTAATTCTTGTTTTCTGTGACATGAAACGGAGTGTTGTATCAATTTGATTGGTATAATATTAGGAAAATTTGTGATAATATTTTTCGCATTGAGGATTAAGATTAGATTTGCTTAGAGAAACTTCGAGACCGATTGAATGAAGACAAACTCTTATCGAAATCGAAATCAAAATCTTACCCTTAATGAGGCGGTCAACGATATGATATTTTAAAGTTCGTTGAACTTAGGCACCTGAATTGCGTAGAAATTCATGTGAGTACCGTTACTTTATACGCCACGTCGTCTCCTTATAACTGAAGTATGTATATATCACCGACCACCCGTGTAAGAGCCTGGAGGATTACCAAACCATGTGTATATCACCACATACCTGGTGTCGAAGTATGAGCGTATTGTGTATATCTATCACCAAAGACCCGTGTTTTGCGTAGAACATGTGGAACATACAGGCCTACCCATAACTGATCGAATCCTGTAAATTTAAAATGAATTAGTGATTGTGATTTTGCTTTAAGCATGGTTATTATACAGAACACGTGTCTATTTCAGCACTATTAAATAAGTGGCCATTTTAAACTGAGTGCGTTTTAATGCCCCACTCTATGTGGTGCGTCCTATCCTCCAACGACGCTTTCCACTTATTTTAAGGTGAGAAGATTAGATGCTTGTGGGCAGGTCTTTTTCTTTCCCTTAAAAAACTATAGAAACGTAATTAATTCAACAATAACAATGGCGGTTTTTAATTAGATAAAGAGAAGAAAAGAAGATTTCTTATTTTTATAATTTTAAAAATAATAAACAATTTCAATTTTTAAATGGAGGGTAATTTTAACGACACATTCAAAAAATCATTATAAAGATTCATAGGTAAAAGAGGGTAGTACAAACAACACAAAAAATAGCACCTACTCTAAATTATAGAGCATGGAGGGCACTTGATGGAGGAGCATCTTGGGTCTTGGAGCAATTTTGCATCAACCAAAAATATGTATTATTTTTTGTACCAATCTTTAAATGGAAGTTAATATAAACAACACTTTCAAAAAATCAAGATTTAAAAGTAAAAAGGGTAGTTCAAACAATACAAAAAATAACACCTACTTCAAATAATAGAGCATGGAGGGCACTTGATGCAAGAGCATCTTGGGCCTTGGAGCAATCTTGCATAGAACCAGTCTGTTATTCGTAAAATAGTCGTTATTGCTTGCAATTTTTCTCTATGCATAGTTAAAGTCATATAGAGGACCTATCCTAGATCCTCCTCCTAAGTGTGCAAGCCTTGTTCATTGTTTTTCCTCGAGTTCTATGTCATTCTTTGCGGTCCCTATTTCATGTGATTCTCATCTCGTGAGATGCGATGTTTTCTTTAGCGTGGTTTCATATATTGAATTGGCATGTTGCAGAGTTGGTAGTCAACTACCCAGACTTATGTGAGCCTCCCACTAAGTGTGTGTCGCTTCATGTTTCTATTTGCTTCGGTTTTGGTTTATACCTCCAAGGTTAGACCTATAATGTAATTAAATGTTTGACTAGCCGACTTGTGTCGTAATTGGCTATATAAGAAGCTTGGTTAGATGTGGAAACAAAATTGTTTGATAAGAGAGGAATAGGAGAAGTTTGTAGAGAAGATAGAATGCGAGCTTGGACTATTATTTTGTAATTTCATTATATATGGCCATAACTTGAAAGGCCTCACAATCGGGCATATTTTCTAATTTCTAATAATTACACTAGTGTGGCTGCTAGTGATCTAGCCTCATGTACATCATGTTTTCCTTGATTTGACTGTTGCTTCTGTGTGTAACTCTGAGAAGGAGATGTTTGTAGGTTTAAGTTGAGTTAATTCTGCTTGGATCTCTTGGATCCCTACGTCAGCACTCCAACCCTTAGAGGTTGGAACTTGCATCCCTTTCTTCAAAGAGTTGGTACAGAGAGTTGAGGGAATTAGAGTCATTGTTAAAGTCTTGAGCAACAATATTCTTACTCTTGTTCATTTTAGCTCTAGTAATCTCATTCTCCAAAATTATGGTACTAAAAGCTATATTGTCTAAGCATTATTTGTTAAATTTGATGACATTCACAACTAAGCCCTATAGATCACTAATTTTTCTCTTTTGCATGTTCTACACAATATTGATCATCTTATGGTTAGTGTAATAGAGAGTGCAAGCATAATATTTATTATTGATTTTCTCATAAGTCTTACTAACATGATATTTACCAACTAGATAGTTAGTTGCTCTTCAATAACTCATTTCTCTCCACATTTTTATCTATCAAAAGGGGTTCTTATTCTTGTCCTTTTTTCTCCTACTTCAATCCTCTTCCTCTCATCTTCAACATAAATGACATTCTTCTTCCTCTTCCCTTCACAGGAAAGTGAAGGTTTACCATTGCAAAAATGAACATCAACATCTAATAAGATATTCATAAATTTAGAAAGAATATACAACTTATCTTCATCTTCACTCAAAACAATGAAATCAACTTATTTGGTAGCCCGAGTTAGCAAGAGTATAAGGCTATCAAGTGGACTTTCTAGTCATAATAAAGCTACTAGCCAACTTCCTTCATGGGTTCCCAGGTTTAAGGGATACCAATTGGTTCTTTACTCTTTTTCTTACCTTTAATATACAAAGCATTCTTCTCAACAATACTAGGAAGAGAGCCCAGGCCAAGAATCTAAGAGAGCCTAGATTTCATCATATTCCTTTGTTGTAGCTTAAGGTTTTGAAGTTACTTGAATGTCTTGTGATTAAAAGTTAATCTTCTATTTAGTACTTTTTCTTGGATTTTGTATTGGGTGTGTCTATCTCTTAGTTCATTCTATGATAACAAATTGTTTCCTCGCATTGCCTTCTTTTAGCTTAAGGTTTTTAAGTTACTTGAGTGTCTTGTGATTTAAAAATAATCTTCTATGTTTTACTTTTTATTGTATTTGGTTTTGGGTGTGTCTATTTCTATGTTCATTCTTTGATTACAAATTTTGTATGTGTTTATGGCATTGATCATATTACAATCCATAGGCCTCTTGTATTTGGTTTATTGAATTCAATGGTGTCTACTCTCCTCTAAAGAGTTGAAATATTTAACAACACCTTCATTGGGAAACGAGATTGTTAGTGAACATGTTCTCCTAAAAAATCATATAAAAGATCAACTTTACAATTATGTTGAGTATTAAAGACAACTTGTAAGAAGTATGTATATGGCATAGATGATTTTGTCAAAGTAGTTTTTCTTTCCCACCAATTCAAAGTAGTAGTCAATTTATTGTCCCTTGATTACTCAAATGATCTAGGATGAGAGAGGAAATCCAAAGATGTGAAATGATTACAACTAAATGCCTTTTAATAATTTATTAATTTAGTGATAAATTGTGTGGTAATGTATTAGTCAACTTGCAAGAACTAGAGAAATGAGTTAACATTAATTAAAATAAAAGTTTAATGATTAAAATTTCACAATTAGGTCCATGGACATAAGGTTGAATAAAGTCTATTTCGATAATGATTTTTAACATTGTGTGTGCTATATTTTGGATAAGTAAATGGGAGAATATATAGTATTTGACAAAGCTTTGTTACTATGTGTTTGAGATTGTCTTATTTTCCAAAATTTAATTATATTAAGGTGTACTCTTAAATTGGGCCCAAGACCAATGAGAATTAGTATGAACATGTGCAATTTTATCATAACATTTTATTATGTGAGTCCTAGAATGATTGTGTACAATATTATGTGGCACTCAGAAATATGCATTCATGACTAGACAAGCTTAGGTTTCTTTGCACTCCCTTACTATGGCTTAAAGTTTTAAAAATTGAATCTATTGTGATTAAAAGTTTGAATATTTTATTGTACTTTATCGTGGATGATACATTGGTTGTATTTTTCTATCTTGATTCTATGCTTGGGTATGTGCAAAATCATGGTATGCCAAAAAGTAGCAATATGAAAAAGTTGTAGTGTTAAAACATCTAAAATCATTTCAAAATTAATTCTGACTCTTTTCCCACCCATCCTGATACTGAAGAAAAAAAGTAATACTATACCTTTTTGGGTACCCAATCCCATATGGGGTATTTGATATTATTGGGTACCCAATATGAGATCGAGTACCCATAACCTATGACCACAAAATAAAATATAAAAAGTCAAGCACAATTTTTCATTTTTGTTTCATTGTTTGAGTTATTGTTTGGCCCCCATATCAAGGATATGATCTAAGATCAGGTATATCTCACCTAAACCTATCAAAGATAACTATATTTTTTGGGTTTTTTTATTGTTTTTATTTAACTATATTTAAAATTATATTTTTTGAATAGATTTCACTGGTTTTTCATTTTAATTATAAACTATTAATACAATTAGTAATTTTTGAATTCTTTGAAATTCAATAGGCTTGACTGGCCCAAATGATGGTGATAATACTAAGCTATGAAACAATGTTCCTTGGCACCCTCCGCCAAGTGTTTCACAACCCCATCAATATACTCAACCTCCACCAAATAATCTACTACCCCCTCAAAACCCTCCTCTAATTGAAGATTTGATAGAAAATCATACTGAACGGAGGGGATTTCAAGCCACATATAAAAATATACCTACTAGAAGCATGAATGTTGATGATATTCCTATGGGGGAGTATTGTAGAAGATCATTATCATGATGATATGTTAGATTCATGACTGTGTTTGTCATTGATGTCAACATAACAATTTTCTATTGTATCTGACAGAAGAATAATAGAAAGATCAAGTTGGTATGGATAGACAGTTGAGTACTTTCACTAAGAAGGGTTAAAGGGAGATACTAGTAAATGTCTAATATATGCAACTAACCTTAGAAGCATAAGATATTATGTTTGGGAGAAGTTATGAAAGTTTCAATGGAGATTGTTTTGAGATAGAGTTTATAGAGGCATGCATTGGTAAACTTGTTATATCTCTTAGTAGAATTTTTATTTTGTAAAGCCAAAGTTAAAGATGTGAAGAAGACATTCTTGAGATGACGTAGCTAAGCTTGCTCATCATAATATTGCATGTACGAAAAGTTATTAAAGTTACAAGGTAGAAGATTAAGGTTATCGCTAAGTGTAACGTGTTCTTAATGAGGTCCTATAATAATTAATTGAGAAGGTGTAATTGCTGACTCAAGGAATTGTTTTATGGATTTGGTATAAAGGAAGGACATTTTCCTTTATTATGAGATGTGTATGGACGAATGTGAATGATTATAAGTAGCAAAAAGAGTAGAATACAAAGATAAGTAGAGCAAAGTGAATGTGAAGGAAACTTTATTGCCAAAGTTTTATTGTGTGATCCAAAGTTCAATACTTAGATTTGAGGTTCATGACCTGGTCTACAAGGTCTGACAGTGATTGGTCTAGTTGACAAGATAGAGGAAAGAAGTTAGAGTTCAATACATACAATTATTCTACAAGGAATAGTTAAGAGATAAATTGGATAGTGAGTTCGGTGATCTTGCCTCATATTTGTTTGGACAGTGGGTCCTTCTGTCTTCTACAACTCCTAATAGGGTTGGCACAACTCCTAATAGGGTTGGAATCTCCTAAAAATGATTTGAAGTCTCCTAATAGGGACTTATATGTACTAAATGTTGTAATAGACTCCTAACAGGGTACATCCTCTAACAAGGAATATTTATATTAGTCCATCATCTTGTGGGCATCATTCCCACTGGGGTTTTCCCTCTAATCAAGGGTTTCCCTAGTTAACATACCTAGTGTAATTGTGTACTCCCCCAACCCCTCTCAGTGATCTCGGTGGACTATTGTTTCTAACAATTGGCATCAAAGCATAAAGTCCTTGAAAATAAAGTTTAACAACTTTGGGAGATCCATGGTGAACATATTTAGAAAGGATAGTCTGAAGTTCGATGGAAGAAATTATGACAATTGGAAGGAAAAGTTGAAGACACATCTGTTGTGTATGGGTCCAGGATATTGGAGCTTGACAAAATAAAAAAAAGACAATTATTGCTGAGAAAGATTTCGAAACTTGTACCGAGGAAGAAAGGGAACTTTTCATGTGTGACATGAGAGCTAGAGAAGCACTATTGTCTGCACTTCCTAAAATTGAGTACAACTAGGTAAAGTCACTTATTACTTCTCATATGATTTGGAAAGCTCTGGAAAATAGTTTTGAAGGAGATGAACATTCTAAGAAATTGAGGTTACAAAATTGGATTTGTGGACTTCAAGATCCTAAGATGATGGAAGATAAATCTATAAGAACATTTATAAGCAGAATATCAGAAATTGTTGCAGGTATTAGATCTCAAGGAAGAACCAAGCAAAATGATGAGGTGATATGGAAGATATTGAAGAGCTTAACACCACCATTTAAGCTAACAATTCAAATGATATAATTGTTGATCTCTTGTACCAAATATTTCACAAAGGAAACATTACTTGGGAGACTTGAAGCAATTAAGAATGAACGTAGACAATCCAAAGAATTGACTAGAACTAAGATAGCTTTCAGTTCCTTGAATATTTGACCTAGTTTATCAAGGAGCACAAGTGCTTGAGGAGACTTTGCTAGCAGTATTACATCTAATGAGGACAAAAAGATAGAAGAAGGAGTAGCCCTTCTAGTAAGAAGAGAAAACGATGGTAAGAAAATCTTTAAATATTGGACTTGTAATGAATGTGATCATTATGCATCTAAGTGTCCTAAAAGAGAGAAAAAGTATAGAGGAAATTTTAAACCTAGAAGATATAGAGAGTGTTTGTATGCAAATGAAGAAGATGATTCTAAAGAACAAGCAGTAAGTGCTAGTGATGATGAAATAGGATTTGTAGCTATTAAAAAAGAAAGTCCAAAGAAAATGGCTTTGGTATCACAAGTTGAAGAAATCTAATTGGATAATTGACAATGGTTGTTCACATCATATTGCTGGTGATATGAAAAAGTTCATTGACTTCAAAAGGCATGATGGAGGCATTGTCAGAGTTGGAAACAATGTAGCATATCAAGTTAAAGGTATTGGATCTATAACTTTTGATGGTAAGACTGACACTAAGGATGTATATTTTTTTGATGGTTTGAAGCACAATCTTTTGAGTATTGGACAATTGGTGGATAAAGGTTATCAATTACAGTTCATAGAGAAGACATGCATGATCAGAGGAAAGGATGAAAAGGTAATTGGAATAGGAACCAGATCTATAGGTGATGTATTTCAGTTGAACCCTACTAAAATAACATGTTTGGTTACAAAGGTAGATGATAGTTGTTTATGGCATAAGAGATTTTGTCATATAAACTTTGACAGCATTGTGAAGACTAGTAGTATGTTTGCAGTTAGAGATTTGCCTAACATTATAAAGCCTACTAACACAATTTGCAAGGAGTCTGTATTGGCAAAGCATAATAGAACTTCATTTCCTAGCAAGGAGTTTACTACTATAGCAAAATTGGAGATTATACATACAGATCTTAGTGGTCCTACGAAGACTAAAGGATTCTATGGTGAAAGGTATTTCATGATTTTAGTTGATGATTTCTCTAGAATGATGTGGGTTGCATTTCTTAAAGAAAAATCTAAGGCATTTGATAAGTTCAAGATATTCAAGAATAGAGTTGAGAATGAATTAGGTATGAAGATTAAATGTTTAAGATCAGATAGAGGAGGAGAATCTACTTCAAATGAGTTTAACATCTTTTGTGAAGCTAATGGAATCAAAAGACAATTTTCAACTTCGAGAACCCCTGAACAAAATGGCATTGCAAAGAGAAGAAACAAGTCAATAATAGAAGCAGCAAGAACTATGTTAGCTGGGAATGATGTATCCAAGATATTTTGGAGAGAAGTTGTGAATACAGTAGTCTACACTATGAACAGAGTGCAAGTTAGGAAAGACACAAACAAGACCCCTTATGAACTGTGGTTTGGTCACTCACCTATAGTTAAGTATTTTAGAATTTTTTGGTAGTAAATGTTATATCAAAAGAGATGATGATATTGGTAAGTTTGATGCTAGAAGTGATGAAGTTGTGTTTCTTGGTTATTCATTGAAAAGAAATGCCTATCGATGTTATAATATAAGAACTAAGACTATTATGGAAAGTGCAAATGTAAGAGTTGATGAGAAATTTAGGATGCAAGAAAGAATAGTTGACAACAATTTAGATGATGAGAATACTGTTACTAAACCAAGGAATGATGAAGTATTCTTTGAGACTAACAATGATTTGTAGAGTGAAGGAGAACTAAGGTAGGAACAAAGCTTGGAACCTTCAACAGAGCTAAGAGTTGAGATAACAACTCCTACTATGGGTAAGAATATGACAAAGAATCATCCGCTTGAACATATCATCAAAGTAGAGATAAAGGTGTGATGATGAGAATTAGAAACAATGAAGAACTATGTTTGATATCTCAAGTTGAACCAAAGAATGTAGATGGAGCATGTAAAGTATCAGATAGTGAAGAATGAGACATCGGAATTGGTCCCCAGACTAGTAGACAAGAATGTGATAGGAAGAAAATGGGTATTTTGAAAGAAGATGAATGAACAAGGTAAAGTTGTAAGGAACAAAGAAAGATTGGTATGTAAAGGTTACTAGCAACAAGAAGGAATAGACTATGATGAAACCTATGCTCCTATGGCAAGAATAGAAACAGTAAGATTATTCTTAGCATATGCAGTATATAAGAAATCCAAGGTATATCAGATGAATGTCAAGTCAACCTTTTTGAATAGAAAACTTGAAGAAGAGATATACATAGAATAGCTTGAAGGTTTTCATTTGACAGATGATAAGGACGTAGTATGTATATTAAAGAAAGCATTGTATGGATTGAAGCAAGCACCTAGAACTTGGTATGAAAGGTTGGATAAGCATTTGACAAAGCTTGGATATAACAAAGGTATGATAGATAATAATCTATATTGGAAAGAAATTGATGATGTCTTGATGATTTTGGTAATATTTGTTGATGATATCATATTTGGAGGAAGTGATGATGAAAGTTACAAGTTTGAAAAAGAAATGAAGAAGGAATTTGAAATGAGCATGATAGGAGAAATGAAATATTTTCTAAGATTACAAATTATGTAGGACAAAGAAGGAATCTTTATTTCTCAGACTAAGTATTTGAAAGATTTACTAAAAAGGTTTGGTTTGGAAACATGTAAACCCTTTGGAATACCTATGGTAATTGGACACAAGATATCTACAAAGGATGTGACACCTACTATTCAGCAAAAGAAGTACAAATCTATGATCAGAGGATTGCAATATTTCACTCACACAAGGTCGGATATAGAAAATGTAGTTGGAATTGTTGTGAGATTTCAAGCTGATCTCAAAGAAGCACATTATGTAGCAGTCAAAATGAAATTTAGACACCTAAAAGGAACACCAAAGTTTGGATTGTGGTAAGACAAATATAATGATTTTACTCTATATGTTTATACTGATGTTGATTGGGAAGGTAGTATGGATGACAGAAAGAGCACCAACAATGGAGCCTTCTTTCTTGGAGGAAGATTAGTTTCTTAGCTAAGCAAGAAGTAGGATTGTACCTCACAAAGTATAGCTAAAGAAGATAACGTTGCAGTAGCAAACAATTGTAGTCAAGTTGTTTGGATGAAACAAATGTTGAAGGATATAAGGATAGAATTTAGTGAACCTATTGTCATACATTGTGATAACACAACCACAATAATTATGTCTAAGAATTAAGTTTTGCATTCTAAGACTAAGCACATTTCTATCAAGTATCACATGTTGAGAGAGAAAGTTGCAAAAAAGGAAATTAGATTGGAGTATGTAAGCACCAGAGAGTAGATTGTAGATATTTTCACTAAGCCTCTTCCCAAAGGGACTTTTGAGTATTTATGAGGTATACTAGGGGTTAAGCCCCTTCCTAAATCAGAGTAGATGATGCAAGAGTGCATCAGTCTAGTGTATCAAAGCACTATTGTTTGTCTAGACCAATTGTTGATGCTTCCTATATGGGGGAGTATCTATGATGGACAAAGTCATCTAGAACTCTTGTTGGATGTTGTTTTAGCAGTGTCTTTGGATAGTCGAGCTAGTCAGAGACAGTGTTACAGAGGTTAATAGTTATTGAAACCTTTGACATTGATGCCAATGGGGGAGAGAAGTACAACATGAAAAACAATGTGGAATATATAGTTCAGGAGAAGTAAAGCATAAATCACATTGAGGTATATCAATAGGAAGAATGATTGATGAATAAGA
The DNA here is from genome assembly GCA_028749045.1 of Cupressus sempervirens. Lineage (NCBI taxonomy): Eukaryota > Viridiplantae > Streptophyta > Pinopsida > Cupressales > Cupressaceae > Cupressus > Cupressus sempervirens. The sequence goes on along the minus strand of CM053789.1, from coordinate 507,741,281 downwards.
TTTGAAAAGAAAGGTTAATAGTCTTTTACAGTTGGTATTTTTGGAACTAGATGTCTTCAATCTATGTTGCCATCAATGCCAAAGGGGAAGATTGTTGGAAGCATGAATGCTGATGATATTCCTATGGGGGGTATTGTAGAGACATGGTTAGATCATTATCATGATGATATGTTACATTCATGACTATGTTTTTCATTGATGTCAACATAGCAATTTTCAATGGTATCTGATAGAAGAATAACAAAAAGGTCAAGTTGGTACAGATAGATAGTTGAGTACTTTTACCAAGAGAGGTTAAAGGGAGATACTAGTAAGTGTCTAGTATATGTAGCTAACCTTCAAAGCACAAGATGTTATGTCTAGAAGAAGTTATGAAAGTTTTGGTGGAGACTATTCTGAGATAGAGTTTACAAAGGCATGTTCTAGTAAACTTGTTATATCTCTTAGTAGAGTTGTTATTCTGTGAAGCCGAAGTTAAAAATGTGAAGAAGACATTCTAAAGATGACGTAGCTAAGCTTGCTCATCATAATACTACATGCACAAAAAGTTATTCAAGTTACAAGGTGGAAGATTAAGGTTATCGCTAAGTGTAACGTGTTCTTAATGAGGTCCTATAATAATTAATTGAGAAGGTGAAATAGCCGACTCAAGGAATTGTTTTATGGATTTAGTAAAAAGGAAGGACATGTTCCTTCATTGCGAGGAGATGTGTATGGATGAATGTGAATGATTATAAGTATCACAAAGAGCATAATGTGAAGATAAGTAGAGCAAAGTGAATTTGAAGGAAACTTCATTGCCAAAGTTTTATTGTGTGATCCAAAGTTTGATACTTGGATCTAAGGTTCATGACCTAATCTACAAGGTCTAACAGTGATTGGTCTGGTTGACATGATAGAGGAAAGAAGTTAAAGTTTAGTATATATAATTATTCTACAAGGAATAGTTGAGAGATCAGTTGGATAGTGAGTTCGGTGATCTTTCTCCAGAAGCTATTTGGACAGTGGGTCCTTCTATCTTCTACAACTCCCAACAAGGTTGGTACAACTCCTAATAGGGTTGGAATCTTCTAACAAGGATTCAAAGTCTCCTAATAAGGACTCATATGTACTAAATGTTGTAATAGACTCGTAATAGGGTCCATCATCTAACAAGGAATATTTATATTAGTACATCATCTTGTGGGCATCATTCCCACTGGGTTTTTCCCTTTGGTCAAGGATTTTCCTAGGTAACATATCTAGTGTAATTGTGTATGTGCATCTTTATATGATTTTTGTTTACTTTGGTTGAATGGTTAATATTATTTAAGGTGGATAAATGTTTTAATTATTAGATAACTAATTCACCACCCTCCCACTCTCAGTTATCTTGGTGGAATATTTTTTCTAATAATACCTACATGGCTCCCATGTTATCCACATTAAATACCACAATGGATAATATTTAAACACTTACCAATCAACAAAATACTTCTCTTCACTAGCGTAAGAAAATTCATGCCATATTTGATGACAAGTTGGACTATAGTGAGGTTGTGGCCCTAAACATAACCAAAGATGATATAGTTAACCTTTTTGTGAACCCAAAAATTGGTAAAATAGTAGAAAACACAAAACCCAAATTATCAATTAAAAGGTGCACAAATGAGGCTATGCGGGTGAACGATTGGGGTCAGTGGTGGATGGTTTTTGAAAAACCACCACACAATAATTCAGAGGTCCCATTATATTTCATTAAAAAATCATCATCTTAATTTGTGTTGGGCCTCAAAGTGAAGTATTGGAGAATGAGGCCCAACATGGGCATAGGAGGAGGAGCTCCACAGGATAGGTCATTTTCCCAATAGAAGAAAGATCACACTTTTTTCACCCCTACTAATGTATCCCCCCCTCCTCTAGTGAGACATCCTAATAATGTTACAGAGGCTAGCTCTTAGACTATTAGACCCATCCAGAAATTGAGTATCCTATTGATCTCCCAGACTAGGTCAATGTTGCCTCCCCATGTTGATGATGCTAGTTGGAGTTCACAATTGATGAGCACACCACATGTTTGTGTGCCTTATACTTGCATAATGTACAAGAATCTTTTTTCGGGTCCCATTGGTAATAATTTGGAGTATCCATTTATTTGGGGAGGAGGATACAACACATGCTTATATGAAGTCAGTAGATCCTAAGGTGAGAGAGGAGGAAGGGAATGCAGATCCATGGGCTTTTTGTTTCAATAAGTGTATACATTTTACTATTATGACATAGTTGATTTAAAGTTAATATTTTTAGTGGAATAATTTTAAACCATGCTAACTTATACATGTATGTATTCTTCATTCATGTTCAGTTGATGACTGAGGAGGAGCTTAGATAGGTTGATGATGTCGCACTCTCAGCTATTCCATTTGTCCTTGAGACATATGTGGTGTATTATGTTTTTTTCTTGATGCTTTCCTATTTGATGCTATAACATATATGGTTTCTAATCTTTCTTTTCCTTTAGAGGTATCACCTACCAGTAGGGGACAAAGGGCGACGAGTGACCTACAATGCATTGACAATGGAAATGAAATTATGTGTTTTCAAAGTGATTAAATATCGATGGATACTTGTGACTTTTTTGTGCCAATGAAATTTAATTACATTCTTTATTGTACAAGGTGTGGCCACTACTTATGAGTCCAAGTAGATTTGACATCGCATACCCTATGGCATTTCCATTTGTAGAAATAGCCCCATCATATATATATAGACACACACACACATACATATATACATATACATATATACATATACATACATACATACATACATACATGTGTATATATATATAATTTATTTGTTATTTTCCTTATTTTCATAAATATTTTCAAAGTTCATTTCCATGATATTAAGAACTAGGTTTTTTTTATCTCATAGGAAATACCTAGTACCTAGGAGGATGGATGTTGAAGTTATGTATCTTTTCTAATGTAGTCGATGCTTCCAGAGGAGGGGTCAATATAGGTAAGTTTTAGTTTGAATTCTTTATTATATGTTATAATATGCTATCAATTATAATGTTATATTTTAAATCATAAATCCATCTTACAACCATACTTGAACATATACAGGCCACAACTGATGAAGTTTGATCATTGTTGAAGACATATGAGAGGACTTCTGACTGCCACATGAGGTTGATGAGAGAGGTAAATGATGAAATTTTGAAACTAAAAATATTCATTAAAAATGATAATTATGTGTTTGGGCAATTAAATGTTAAATATGTAGAATCATATAAATTCAATAGACTAACTTCAGGTTTTCCTTTTTTTTTTATGTAGGAGGCATCCAATCCATATAGTGCAGCGAAGAGCTTGTATTTTGATGATGCACCAGCAACATAGGACAGTGCAGTTGTCATAGGATGTGTCATGAGACATTCTCAGATAGCATAAGCCACATTTTATAAAGAAACTTTGATATTATATACATTTCAATGGCATTATCAACCACATTTTGTATATGGATCTTGTATTTTGATATAAATTTGTGTAATTTATCTATGGATAAATGTATTTTGATATATATTTTTGTCATTTATGGGCACATGGATATAAATTTTAATTTACTATATAGTATTGACCAATTTATTATGTATCATGTGTATTGTTCATGTTTGTGGAATATTGTTCATTTTTATCATTTTTGTTATATTCCATTCAAATGTAATAATTTGTGAAGAACATTTTATGAACCTTTAGTATCAAATCTTAATGCAATATTTATTTTGATATTATATCATATGTTTAATTTGAAATTATAGCATATATTTAATTTTAAATGATGTCTATATTCCCTTAAGATGTCTACAATTAGCCAAATCTACATCTAATGAGGTCTTAGGAGACCATCTTTGGTTTTAAGGTATGCTTCAGTATGAGGTGGTTACAAATATTTATGGCTCTCCATGGTCTTAACAAAGGTTTTAATAGGGTTTACTCACCCATCTAGAGCTAACAGTGTTGACAATTAAATGCCACGATCAACAATTTGGTAGTTAGGCATTGACACACCAATGAACTAAGGTACACTAAAAGTTTTGGCATTGAGTGAGATCTCTATTCCAAATCCAAATAAAATGTAATCTCTCTAAACTAAGAGATATTTTTGTAGACCTCAACGTTAGTATCATGTAGCATTTGACATTTTAGTGATAGCATGTATGGGCTCTGAGTTATGATCCTCGAAAGATCGATCTCCTAATGCACTTGGAACATCTTAGAAATGTTTTGGTATGAGGTGGTTGTGAACATCAAAGGATCTCCATGGTTATAATAGGGGTGTTACTAGGGTTTACTCGCCCATCTAGAGCTAACAACACTAATGATTTGACACCATGATCAATGGTTTTAAAGTTACATAGTGATGCACCAATGAACTGAGGTACACTAAAAGATTTGGCATTGGAAAATGTTGCTATATCAAATCCAAATGAAATTTGATCTCTCTAAACTAAGAGTGGTTTTTTTATACCTTAGCATCACCATTACATGTTATGAGTTATGACCCTTAAAAGATTGATCTCCAAACACACTTGGAGCATCTTAGGGATGCTTTGATATGGGGTGGCCATAAATGTTCAAAGCTCCTCATGGTCAAAATAGGGGTGTCACTGGGTTTCACCCGACCATTTGGAGCTAATGACACTGACGATTCGATCTCGTGATCAATAGTTTGAAAGTTATACAATAATGCACCAATGAATTGAGGTATACTGCAAGTTTTTGCATTGAGTGAGATCATTGTGCAAAATCTAAACGAAGAGGGGTTATTATAGACCTTTAAATGACCATCTTGTAGCATTAAATTTTTCACCAATATATTGCATGAGCTCTGAGTTATGACCCTCTTAAGATTGATCTCCAAACACACTTGGAGAATCTTAGCAATGCTTTGGTACATGGTGGTTGTGAATATTCAAATATCTCTATGGTTGAAACATTGGTGTTACTAGGGTTCATCTAGAGCTAATAGTGCTAATGATTTGATGTCATGATCAATGTTTTGAAGGTTACATAGTAATGCACCAATGAACTGAGGTACACTACAATTTTTTGCATTGGGTGAGATCATTATGCCAAATCCAAATGAAATGCGATCTCTTTGAACTAAGAGAGGTTATTTTAGACCACAACATCATAATCCTTTGGCATTAAAAATTTCACCAATAGACCACATGAGCTCCAAGTTAAGACCCTCAAAATATCAACCTCTAAAGCACTTGGAGCATCTTAGGGACACTTCGGTATGTGGTGGCCACAAATGTTTGAGGCTCTCCATAGTTTGAATAGAGGTGTCACTAGATCTCACCTACTCATCTAGAGCTAATAATACTAACAATTTGATTTCATGATCAGTAGTAATTTGAAAGTTACATAGTGATGCACCAATGAAATGAGCTACATTGCAAGTTTTAGCATCGGGTGAGATCATTGTGCCTAATCCAAATAGAATGTGATCACTCTAAGTTGAGAGACATTATTGTATACATTAGCATCACTATCTTGTATCATTTCATGTTTCACTAATAACCCACACAAGCTCCAAGTTATAACCTTTAGAAGATCGATCTTTTAATGCATTTGGAGCATCTTAGGGATACTTCGACATAGGGTGGCCATTAATGTTTAAGGATCTCCATGTTTGGAAGATGGGTGTCACTAGGGTTTACCCACCCATCTAGAGCTAATGGAATTGACTATATCATGCCATGGTCACTAGTTTGAAAGTTATGTAGTGATGCACCAATGAACTAAGGTACATTGCAAGTTTTGGCATAGGATGAGATCAATGTACCAAATCCAAATAGAATGTGATCTCTCTAAACTAAGAAATATTATTATAGACCACCACACCACCATCTTGTAGCATTAAATATTTCATCAATATCCCATACAAGCTCCAAGTTACGACCATCAAAAGTTAAATCTCCAAACACTAGGAGCATCTTAGGGATACTTTGGTATGGTGTGGCCACAAAAATTTGAGGCTCTCCATGGTTGGAAAAGGGATGTCACTAGGGTTCACACAACCATCCAGAGCTAATGACACTAACAATTTTATGTCATGATCTCTAGTTTTAAAGTTATGCGGTGATGCACCAATGAACTGAGGTACACTGCAAGTTTTGGCAACAAACAAAATTGCTATCCCAAATACAAATAGAATGTTATCTCTTTGAAATGAGAGAGGTTATTGTAGATCTTGGCATCACCATCCTATATAATTCAAAATTTCACCAATAGCCTACATGAGCTCTGAGTTAGGACCCTCAAAAGATTGATTCTAAACACCCTTGAAACACCTTAGGGGTGCTTCACTACATGGTGGAAGCAAATATTTGAGGCTCCCTATGGTCAAAATATAGGTGTCACCAGAATTCACATGCCTAGCCAAAGCTAAAACACTAATGATTTGATGCCATGATCAGTGGTTTGAAAGTTATATAGTGATGCACCAAAGAACCGAGGTACACTACAAGTTTTTGCATCAGGTGATATTGTTGTGTCAAATTCAAAGAAAATGTGACCTCTCCAAATTCAGGCAATTAATTGTAGACCTTGGAATCATTTTCCTGTAGCATTTGACCTTTCACCAATATCACATATGGGCTTCAAGTTATAACCCTCAAAGGAGTCATTTCCAAATTTACTTGGAGCATCTTAGGGATGCTTTGGTACATGATGGCCATGAACATTCAAGGTTCTCTGTGGATAGAATAGGGGTGTCACTAGGGTTCAAACACCCATCTAGAGCTAATGACACTAATGATTTGATGAAATGATCAACATTTTGAAAGTTACACAATGATGCACCAATGAACTGAGGTACACTACTTTGGCATCAAGTGAAATTGTTGTATTAAATATAAATGGAATGTGATCTTTCTAAACTAAGAGAAGTTATTATAGACCTTAGCATCACCATCCTATAGCATTCTACCTTTCACTGATATCCCACATGAGATATGAGTCATGAACCTCAAGAGATTGATCTCCAAATACATTTGGAGCATCTTAGGAACACTTTAGTGCGAAGTGGCCACAATGTTCAAATCTCTCTATGGTCAAAATAGGAGTGTTACTAAGGTTCACCCACCTATCTAGAGATAACAACATTGAAAATTTAGTGCCACGATATGTGGTTTTTAAATTTATACAATGATGCACTAATGAACTGAGGTACTATGTAAGTTTTGGCATCGCGCAAGATCGCTATGCCAAATCCAAATAGAATGTGATCTCTCCAAACTGAGAGAGTTTATTGTAGACCTCGGTATCTCCAAATGCACTTGGAGCATCTTAGAGATGCTTTGATACGGGGTGGTCGTGAATGTTCAAGGCTCTCCATTTTTAGAATAGAGGTGTCACTAGGGTTCACCCACTCATTTGGATCAAATGATGCTGAGGATTTGATGCCATGCTCAATCATTTGAAGTTTACACAGTGATGCATTAATGAACTGAGCTACACTATAACTTTTGACATCATGTGAGATTATTGTGCCAAATACAAATGTAATGTGATCCCTTTGGAATAAGATAGATTATTTTAGACCTTGGCATCACCATCTTGTAGCATTTTACATTTTACTGATATCACGCATGAGTTCCAATCTATGACCCTTAGAAGATTGATCTCCAAATGTACTTGGAGCATCTTAGGAACACCTCAATTGACAAGTTTTGATAATAATTATAATTTGTGTCAGTATTGCATCAATCACACTTTCAACTTTGTAAAGACTACCAATATTAATTACATTAAGTAAAAACATCATTGTTGATTACATCAAATCAGCACATTCATATTTACAATATCTCAAGTTTTTCATCATCATTACATCAATACACAACTACAAAAAATTGTATTATCAAAAGTATAATAGATTTTTCTTCATTTTTCTCTTTATTGGGGTTCTATCTTCATGATGTACCTACATTCCAATATCACACAAAATATCAATGTTATGTAGGCATAATAATAAGTATATTGATAACCAAGATTCTATCATAAATTAATTGAATTTAAATACAATACTAATTGGTTCACCAAATCACTATGAAGTTATGAAAAAAAGAACATATGAAGCAAATATACCTAGTCCAATGTTCCTATAGGGTACTTTCTCTACTTTAAGGTCTCCAATAAGGCTTTGTGAACAACATCACTAATAGTAAAACTTTTTCTTTTTTACTTTTGGTCTTTCTTGATGCTGAATTTTTTTTCTATAATAAGGTATGAATAAATAGTTATTATTTTGTTCTTCTAATAGTCTTCAAACGTGGGAATTGCATTCCTTCTAAGCATGTATGTCTGCAACCCTATTCTAGCAACAACAATTAAACATTTAGGATATGTGAATCCATCATCATCTATAATTGGTTGTGAAAGATTTTATTTACCTCTTACACAATGTGCGAACCAATAATCTAATTTCTCATCATTCCCTTATGGTGCAACCAATGAAAAGTTTTGTCCTAGATGAAGAAGATCTAATAGATGGTTATGCTCAAGTAAATTTTCCATGTTGTCATTTTTGATAGAGTGCATGAGAGACAATGAAGTAAGATAATGTGGATCTCATGTATCCATCCACTCACTTACTTGTAGTGATCCCTATCAGAAAGCTAGACATTGTCATGTCAAAATGTTCCATGTACTAGAATCAAAGCTTTGGAATGAATGTATTTTTTAAGGATCTCTAATAGTAGCCTAATCTAATCTATCACCTATGGACCTCTCTTCAACCAACCAAACAAATATGCTTATTGCTAAATCAAGAGTCCCCCCTATGATAATGTTGAACTACACCAATCAACAATGCTACAAGAATCAAGAAGCTCTACTCCTAAAATTTTCAATAGTTCCTTAACTAGAGCTCTCTTAACACATTCCCTTTCTCCATCATGTTCCAATTTCCCATGGTTGAACTGAAAATAACTCAAAATATGAGGCACCCCCCTTTCTATGTACATCCTACACAAACATGTGAGCATTCTTGAATTGACCTCTTCAATTATCTAACCAAATGATATGTCTATCCATACCAATATCATGCTCTTTCATGTAATCAAAATAATTCTTGAAATAATGTTGCACAAACTCATGAGAGTGAGATCTATCATCACACACATAAAAATGGTACTCTCTAATATGTTAGGAATAAGGTGCCTCAGCCTTGGATAATTGCTATTCTTATTATTTGTTTTGTAAATGTATTTTTTGCAAATAGTGTAATTAAGTGTGAGTGTACATGTCTAGATGGAATGTTGATGTATCACTCCACTTGTATGTGTTGGCATCTTGAATTATGAGTAAGGAGATCATGGTTAAAATGGTTATGGCAGATTCCTATGATGCATAAGAGCTATCTCTGAAAGATTTGATGATGGGTGAAGACGTGAAGACATGTGACAATTGATCATTGAGTATTGTATACTTGAGTCTCCAACTCACGCGCAAGGTTCAAGGCATCACCCTAAAAAAAAAATTTGGGTTCCTAATTTTCTGGAGAATGGTAAAACCTTAATACAATTATTCTTTGGAAGTAGCCCTAAAAGATAAAGTGCATGATATAATCATTTTTAGGTTTGCAAATAGAGAGAGAGAGAGAGAGAGAGAGAGAGAGAGTGTGTGTGTGTGTGTGTGTGTATTGTTGGTATGATATGTTGGTACTGGATTTGTCTTCTGTGTCCTAAAAGAACTTGCATTGCAAGTGTATTGTAACCTTTTGTGTTGAAGATAATACATTGTGTAGGTTTTGGAGGGGCGGGGTTGTTCTACCAAAAGTTTTTTCCCCACCAGCATATCTTTGTGTTTATGTATTTTCTTTCTCCATTTGTTTTATGTATTCATGGTTGACTACAATATTATTGTTTACATAATATCGAATCTAAAATTGTAAGAATTTAATAGGAATTTGCACAATACTTTCCTTAAGGGATTATTGTAGGAAGCTATTTCCGCACCTTAGTTTCCTTACATAATAATCTTTTGGTTATCTTTCACACTATTAGAGGCATGTTTATATATTATGTGTAAAAAAATAGCAATATGAACGGAGTTATAATATTGAGATTGTGTCTCATTTTGGGGAAGCAATGTGTAGTTCTTTGCAAAGTCAACAACTGATATAATAGTGACATTGGAAAAAGTGTCCTTACACATTCTAAATTTTTGATCCAACAACTAAAACCTATGACTATGCCTTGCATACTTGTAGAAAATGTTTATCTTAAATCTAAAATAAAATCATCCACATTGATTTATTTTGCAACCAACTCACATCTAGAGCCCTCGCCTCCACTCTTCAATGTGTATTTCACCATTTCATATACCTTTTTATTTTACTATTGTCCTCACAAGATCTTGTCCGCACTCCTCAAGGAAACATGTTATAAACTTGGAATATCCACCACATTGTGAACACTTCTCTTTTAAGCAATGAATTCTATAAAAGAAACAACCATAAACTCTAGGACATAAAAATTGATCCAGCAAGAATCTTGATGATTTTTTAAGCCCACTAGTACCACAATTCTCCAACATTTCATTACTATGCAAAGTAGAATGGATGGAGTGTAATAGTTCATGGTGCATAGAAAACTCTACATGATATTTTTAATAACATGTATTTTGAATGTTAAGTGACACACAATAAAATGGCTTCAAGGATTCAAAATCTATTTGTGAAATATGCAATCTTTGATGACTCTCTCTAAACTATTTGAAAAACATACTTTGACTTACCTCCAAATAATGTTTAGGATGTGGCATGCAGTCTCTAATTCTAATTCTTGACTTCAACACATCTTTATAATTGGGTCAGACTCTTAAGCTAGAGTTTCATGTACCATTTTGAAGAGGATCTTCAATTCTGTCTCTTCTAGAAAGTGCTCTTCTCAAAGTAGTATGATTTAGGTTCAATTCAATACAAATTTGTCTCATATATCTACCCTTTCTCAAATGATGACTTACCAACGAGGTTGTAATAACCCTTAAAAAATCTCTCTTATCCTTCTCCCTACTATTTTTCCCAATTTTACTAAGATTTCTAAAATTATTCTTCACAGTAATGACATGTATCTCAATTTTCTTGTTGACACGAATCTTCTATATGGGAAGAATAGGCCTCATTTTTTGCATCTTTAATAAGTGTACAAAAACTTGGCATTGCTCCACCACTGTCTTTTTTCTAAGAAACATCTCATACAGTTTTAGAGCCCAAAATTGAATGGTTCTTTGTGATTTCTTCCCTTCCAAATCGCTAATAATGGGTTTTTCAATTTCAATTAACCATTTTGGTGTTCTATGACCTTTTTTTCAATATTAATTAGGAGATATGTAGGGTTCTTGTGAATTTTCATTTTCCACATAGTCAATTTCAACATTCACATTATCAATTTGGGCATTGTCATTATGAATTGGTACATTTTCATTCCCCAACTTAACATATTCATTTTCTAACTTTATAATTTCACCTTCAATCAATACATTGTCAGCTTGATTGACACTTAACATACGTTATATCTTTTTTAAAGCCCAAAACTGAATGGTTCTTTGTGATTTCTTCCCTTCCAAATTGCTAATAATGGGTTTATCAATTTCAATTAACCATTTTGGTGTTCTATGACCTTCATTTCAGTATTAATTAGAAGATAGTAGGGTTCTTATGAATTTTCATTTTTCACATGGTCAATTTCAGCATTCACATTATCAATCTAGGCATTATCATTATGAATTGGTACATTTTCATTCCCCAACTTAACATATTCCTTTTCTAACTTTATAATTTCACCTTTGATCAATACATTGTCAACCTGATTGACACTTAACATACCTTATATCTTCCTTCGGTGATTTTTCTTGTCTCTTTCATTATATGCTTCAATGTCTTTATTCAATACCTTCCTTTTGAATTTCTATCCTTTTAATGGCTACAACAATACAAGACACCTTATTGATTTTTTTAGCCACCTTTTCAAGAAATGGGCCCCAAACCCTATTTTCTACAAAATCACTATTGAAACTTGTGAAAAGACCAAAAAAGATATGATTCTTAGGTTTGATATGATAGAGAAATTTTAGTAAAATTTCTCTAGTAAAACATTTCGTGTACTCGATCTCATAGTAGATAACCAAAATGATCAGGTACCACATCTGAGATTTTGTACTTTAAATTTCCACTAAAATAATAGTGGGAAATGAAGTGGGGACATATTTTGTTAAATAAGAACCACTTTTTCATGATACCATAATGTAATTATGGATATTGTTAATATATTACTACTTTTCATATATAATGTTACATGTATTAGTATTTAGTGTTTAGTAATATTGTGTGTGTGTGTGTGCGCGTGCGTGCGTGCGTGTGTGTGTGTTAGTATTTATTATATAGTAAAACTGTTAGATTTTTAGGTGACTCTACAACACCCCTAGGATCAAATGAAAGACCAAGATAACTTCCACAAGAGATTGGCAAGACAATTGCATGAAGATGCAAGAATTCTAATATTGATAATGAACTTGATTGACATCTAATGGATTAATTTTAAATGTACATAATAGGCCTCATTACATAGGAGAGGCAATAAGAGACAATGATAAGGAGAAGATAAGCTATCATCCACACAAGGTGGAATCACATTTCCACCAAAAGTGGATCATCCTCCATTATGCAATGAAGTATGTGCAATGATGAGGATGATAATGTGATAAGTGCACTAAAGATAGAATGAGATAACAACTATGGCCATCTAGAGCGAAATTCTCCTACACCATGTGTTTAATTCAGGTGCAAACTCTCAAGTGTCTCAGTCACAAGTTACTATGCAATGAATTATCTTAAGTAAGCTTAAGTAAGTGTAATTAGTGAATATTTAATTACACCAACATCCCCCCTTAAGTGTAACTTAGAGGAATGCACTTAAACTCACAATGCAAGATGGGTCTCAGCTACAAGGCCATTTTAGGTACCCATGTACAATATGCAAAGCAATGCACAAAATGTAATCTCTCATAAAGTGGAGAATGAGCGATGAAAACAAGATGAATAGATGGATAGAGTACTCAAGACCCCCCAAAAATTGCATATATCATGTATATACAAAGAATGATCCCCCCATAAGAAGGAAATAAGGAGACATGATATCTCCCCCATAATGACAAAGCTCCAATGTAGTTGAAGAGTATCTGCAAGAAAAATATAAACCAATGCCTACAAGAAAAACATGTCTCCCCTAATGAAGAAGCCACTCTATGTAAAAAGTGAGGAAGGAGGAAGGTCTCCATGTACGCATCTCTGAAGACTGAATAGGTGTCTCCAAGCTCAAAGATTATGTCACACAATCAAGCTAACCTATGAGATGTGAAAAACCAAGAGAGCATAAAGATTTGGGAAATCCAATCTCCAAACAAGGTGAAGAAGTATCTTCAAGAGAAACCCCCTCAAATGTATTAATCAAATCTACATCATGAGACTCATTTGAAAGAGCATCAAGGAATTCATCCCACACTGCAAGATCTAAAGCATAATAATCATCCTACTGAATAGTAGAACTCATGTCTGAAGAAGTAGGAGGTGGAGGAGTACGAAGTTCAACACTTGTCTCAAGAACAAAATGATTCAAGTGTCCAATGTTTTCCTCACATGAATTATTCACCCTTGATAAAGGGTTAGGTACATCATGAATATCATCATCATCATTAACAAAATGTCCAAAAGAATACAAGTGTGATGTATGATCAACAACTCTAGTCGCTATGACATCTCTAGTCTCTATGTCCCTAATATAGACATAATCAGAATTGAACTCAAAAATTTTACCTTGTGCCCCATAAGAAATTTGGTAAATAAAAAGGATATTAGTGATCAAGGATGGTACAAAAAGGAAATTCATTACATGTACCATGTCCCATAGGAATAGAACCTTTCCCACAAACCCTCATGTATGTATTATTACCCATCAATATAGGTGGAGAAGTACAAGGCTCAATAGAAGAAAACATATCCATAGAAGATGTCATATGATGTGATGCACCTAAATCAAGAAGCCATTTACCTTACTTAGGATGTGTGGAAGCAATGAGTGCCTGTCCTTTTCCCCTAGATGATGATGTAGATGTAGTAGCTACCTAATATTGAGAAGGAGAAGACATTGATGAGAGAAATTGGATATTGTTCTTTTGAATAATGTGAGTGAGCTTATCAATCCTCTTATGGAAACATTTATGCTCATCATGTCCTAACTTTTTGCAATAAGCACATTTATCTCTCTTTCTTCTAGATGTTTCCTCTCTTGAAGAGGACTTGTATGTAATATTATGTTGTGAAGGAGAGTCATCACCTTTGTCATGTTTCTTAGGATCCTTGTGTTGTTTGTTTCCCTTTTCTTTGGGAGCCTTTGGAGAGGATTCATTTGCAACCAATGCTTGATGCTTTGAAAGCTTCAATTGACCCATGTATGCTAACTTTGCTTGTTCCCTTGTGAGTTGAGCTGAGAATTCATCAAGAGAAGGCATTTTGTATGCACGATCAAGAGAATCCATAGTACCATAGAATGTGGAAACAAAGATTGAATATTCAGGACCTAGCTTGGAAAGAATAGATAATATCAATTACTCGTCATCTTTAGTAATACTATAATTAGAAAGCTCCAATATAATGGAATTGAACTTAGAGAAAAAGTCTTGAATATTGTCAAAATCATAGGGACTTAGGCCTATAAGCTCATTCTCCAATTTAAATTTTCTTATTCTATCAGGTTTACCAAGGATTCCTTCCAATGTTGTCCATGCATCATGAGGATCTGTGCAGGATGTAATATGATATAGAAAATCATAGGAGATGGTAGATCTAAGATAGCCAAGTACTTATCCCTCCTATCAAACCATTTCTTTCTTTCTGCAATGCCTATAATTGGTTCTAGATCCTATCCAAGAATTATTCCAAGCAATCCAATACTCATCAACTAATTAGAAACTACTTGTTTCCATTTATGATAGCTATAGGAACTGAGTAATGAAACTTTTGAAAAATCCATAATGAATCAAAGGATGACTAAAATCAACTGATAACTCCTTCAATTTACTAATTCAATTAAGAAATTGAAATCTAAGTATTCACCAAGTGCAAATATAGCCAAAAAAAATCTATTTTTGAAAGTGATATACCCACTCCAAATCACTAAAATTTGATTATAGATCTGGAAAGTAGAGGAAAAATCATGCACTTTCAAAAAAATTTGCACCTAAAAATGTTACTGAATGTGGCCAACTAGAGCCTTGAAAGTTGTAGAAAATGAAATTTGCAATTTTTAGAAAAATTTATAGAAAAAGATCCAAAATCACTTGCACCACTGTGTAGATTGTGAAATTCTACCCCAAAACAAAAAAAATTGCTCAGAAAAAGGAGTCTGTATGAGGGAGATATCGTTGTTTTAAAATCACCTCTAAAATTATTTTTTCTAAATCACTAGAGCCGCACCTTCAAAAATCAAATGGCTCTAGATTTGGCCTCAGATGTCTAATTTGGATGAAAAAAAATTGATTTAGGGTTTTTTGGACCTCTTGTATATGATGCCAGCCTCTTATCTACACCAGCAAGCTCCAATTGTCACCTGCAATAGAAGGTCACAATATAGGACTCCCGAAATCTCTTCCAAATTTTGGTGTCCAAATTGCCAAATATTGCACCAATAATGAGTCAAGCCAAGATTACACTTCTTGAGAAGAGGTCTTCACACCATGCGAGCTCTAATACCATGTTAGAGTTTTAGGTGACTACAACACCCCTAGGATCAAATGAAAGACCAAGATAACTTCCACAAGATTGGCAAGACAATTGCATGAAGATGCAAGAATGCTATTATTGATAATGGACATGATTGACATCCAATGGAATAATTTTAAATGTTCATAATAGGCTTCCTTATATAAGAGATGCAATAAGAGACAATGATAAGGAGAAGGTAAGCTATCACCCACACAAGGTGGAATCACATTTCCACCAAAGTTGGATCATCCTTCATTATGCAATGAAGTATGTGCAATGATGAGGATGATAATGTGATAAGTTCACTGAAGGTGGAATGAAATAACAACTACGACTACCTAGAGTGGAATTCTCCTACACCATATGTTTAATTTAGGTGCAAACTCCCAAGTGTCTTAGTCACAAATTACTATGCAATGCATTATCCTAAGTAAGCTTAACTAGGTGTAATTAGTGAATATTTAACTACACCAAAAAAAACCTATGGAAATATAATATAAATATTTATTTTATATAATATAGTATCTATTATAAGTGTGTGTGTGTGTGTGTGTGTGTGTGTGTGTGTGTGTGTGTGTGTGTGTGTGTGTGTATTAGTATTTATATATTTCTTATAATTGATCATATGGATTGAAGGAGTCATAGGTTAACCTATGACCCCTTTCAACCCATTTCATGACAACATATATCCCTAGGGGTCCTATTAGAATTTATCATATGGGTCAGAGGGGGTCATAAGTTACCCCTTTCAAAAAAATTCATGACAACATATGTCCTGAGGGTTCCTAGTGTTATAATGATTTAAAAAATTGAGAGGGGGGAGGGGGGGGAATCAGTTATCCTTGGGTTCATATATACCAATTCAACTTTTAAAAACTTCAAACAAATTAAACAGTCTCATAAAATCACTTGATCTATATAGAATATCATCAAGAATTTAACATTTCATACAATATTTTAACTCCCTCTCTATGAGTGTTGACTCCCAAGAAATAAACTACTATAAAATATAGCATGCATAATGATATCATCCACACATAAAAATAACACTGACATTAGGATTTAACATGGAAAGCTAATTTAGGAAAAACCACCAAGTAGTATGCTACCAATTTTTTAGTCTTTTAAAGTGATCTTGGTTAAGAGTCAACCCTATCAAATTTTATACAAAACACTATTGATGTGACTTGTTAAAGGATTTAATCACCCTATTAGGAGTGGCCTTGCAAGAGGACTTTATATTATTCCATTAGAATGTCACCTTAATTAAAGGATTTGCAAAATGATTGTAAGTTCAACCTTGATTAGAGAATTTTGACTGATACAATGGTTAGAATGTAACATTGGGTTTGATTTGTAAAGTAAAACTCACTTTGCAAATTCAAATATCCATTCGCTCATCTATTAATTCATTGACTAGCCTCCATTAACATCTCCATCACTAATATGCTTGGCATCTCCTCAAAAAATCACTCTTCATCCTTTCCTTCACACTTCACCTTTTTTGTTTTGTTCTTCACAGTTGCTCCTTAAAATCGCCAATCAAAAATGAACCAACCTTCAAATTCATTCCTTATGCCTCCTTAAATAGATGATATTCATCAAATCCTTCCATCTTTTTGTTTTTCTTCTTCCTCTAGAAACTTTGTATCAAATCCTTGTCTTTTATCACTTAACAAACTCTCCACATGCATTAAATATGCCAACTCATCAATCTTTATCTTCCACGCACTTTGACTACTTCAAAGTTTTAACTGTGTCAGCCTTAGATTCAAATATTTCTCAAAATGTAACTTTTGTTGTCACTTGGAAACTAGTGTGTTCTTCAACTCAGTCATCATGCTGTGTAGCTCAACACACATTATACTTTCTCACTCAAAATCAATAGGCTTTTTTGGGCATTACTACACTTTTTAGGATTAAACCACGGACAGAAATAACAATTACATGCAAATATAACCAATAACAAAAAATAATAGAACACACAGAAAAGAACACAAGGCACCAAGACTTAATGTGGTTCACCCAATCCCTAGGCTATGTCCACCAAATAGCCAAGTCTGATCTTATTACAATCCAATGATTACAACCTATTACAATATGTAATCCCTTACACCTCAATATCGTTGCAAGAACCAATTTTGCATCACAACATTACATAATAATGAAAAATACCTAACCCTAAGTCCTTTTATACAAGTTTTTTATGTCATTTTAGGGTTATAACATGTCGGTCATATGTCAGCCACAACGTTGGCCACGGCCCAAAAAAAATAAAAATTGGGGTGCTGCCCTGAACCCCAAAGAATTTAGGAAGTATGTATAGTACTCCTAATCAGTCACCACAAACTAACAACACTCAATCACTACAAAAATTCTTCATATATTTTCTTGGCAATAACTAACACTCATCTTGAACTATTTTTTTGGCTTCTACATAAGTTCCTTAATACTCTTCTTTAGCTCCTTCATTGACAAACCAATGTTGATACTCATTCAAGCTAATCCTTTTGACTTGTTCCAACTCCAAGCTTCATCCACTTGTCTTCTTTACTTCATGTATTGATTGAACACCACAATATCTTTTAAGGACTAACTTATCAAGTGCCCATTGTATTTCCATGATACTTATCATATCTCAACTCAACCTCTCACTAGGTCATCTCATGATCTCTTCTTTTCAAATCCTCTTCATCAATCAAATGATATAACACTCTACACTATTAGTAAATTTCTCTTTTGTAGGTTTGACACTCTATCTTACTAATAGGTTTGACATCAATGACAACATAATAATTTCTCCAATTGTAGTTTTCAATAATATCCCTCTTTGACATTGATGGAAACACCACTCATACTTCACTAGCTACCATGCAACCCAAAATATTAAATACTTGTACTATCATCTCCCTCTAGGTTTTTGTTCTCTCTTTCTTAGTTTCATTCTTATTCTCATCCATTTAATCTTAGGATGCTCCCACTATCAGTTCAATACATATTCTTGCCAAGTTGAAACACCTAAACATGTATCAACAACATATGTCTCCCTCTTGACAACAATCATTCTGTTTAATCTTACTCTCTCTTTTTGCATCATGCTAATCTCTCCCATTTTATGTATATTTCTCATGTATTCTTTTCCTCCTTATTTAATATCATGTATGGTAACTAAATTGTACACTTCTCCCTCTTTGATAAATGCCAAAGATATACCATACACACATATCTTCATGTCACTTAATCTAACTAATATATCAATCTCATCATAGCATTAACTCTATGAAACTTCATCTACTCATAGTTCAGTGCCTTTCCTTTATACACCTTTAGGAAGCTCCTAAAGTGTAACCTCTTGTATCAATTTTCATGATATTCTGATTTACAACATTTGGTGTAATGCAACATCTCTACTTAGTTTGCTTCAGGTAGGGGAATGGCCCCTAACTTACCTCTTAGATACTCATAAGCATCCTTAGGTAGTGCCTTTGTAAATATGTCAGCTAAGTGTTCCTCTATGTTCACATATTCCAATCTCACTTCTTTGTCTTGTACCCACTCTCTCAAGTAATGATACTTGATCTCAATATTCTTAGTCTTTGTATGCAACACATGATTCTTTGATATGTTTATAGCACTTGTGTTAGCACAATATATCACAACAAGTTTAGTGATCTCTTCCTTCATTCATTTCAACAATTTCTTGATCCATACAATGTTTAAAAAATGTACTACTACAACAAAACATTCAACCTCTATTATAGATTGTGAAATATAGTTCTAGTTCTTGCTTGTCCAAGAAATCATTCTTCTTCCCAAAAAGAAACTATTTTTGCAAAAGCTTGCACCCTTGTCCAAAGTTTTAACCTAAGGAAAACCTTGTGAAATATGGAAATAACCTCCAAGCTATGGGACTTGAACTATGAGGTTGAGTCTCTAGAGAAAGTCGGCTTCCTCTACTATTGGGATGCACTTAAACTATTCTTAAAGAGAAAAGGGAGAAGGAATACATGGAAGTAGTTACCTAATCTATTCTAAAGAGGTGATGCACCAAAATAGGGTGTTCATACCAATCTCTGTCCATACATGCATAGTACCATTATCATGATAGTCCAAAGATATACAGATTCAGACTTGGTTTAATCTACTAATTACATAGAGATCAGAAAACCACATGAGTGACACAAGGAAAGAATGCTTCACTTCTTATCATTCACGGGCCAATAGAGATATAGAAATGTAGATTATAGATATACATAGTACATCGAAGAGAGGTAGGAAAAGCTTGCATAGTACATTGACAGGGAGATACGATAGGATATCATAAAACTCATAGGCAAAGTGGGAATTTATAGTAGCATGCCAAGGTAATACCAAAGAAACAAAGAAGATCTAACTGAAAGAAAGAGTACAACATCTGCTTTTATAGTGCAAGTATAACTTAGATGACTTCTATCATAAGATAAAAAATCAACCACTATAATCAAATCTACAGAGAATAATCACTGCAAAATTGGAAATAAATGATCACAGCATGAACCCATACATGAGAAGATTCCTTCCTCACCAAACAAACCTCTGAGAGGTTAGGAACAGTGGTCATTAACTTCTAAGTGAATGGATGGATCAATAGGCAGTAATGGAGCATCTCTTTACATTTATCAAACCTAGGGAATTATGAAAGTGGTTGTAGGAGATTGGAAAGATCAGGTTCTTTATCAAGGAGCTACTTCTGCTATCATCAACTTGCCAAATTAGCCATGTTATTTAGTCAACTAGAGTTTAACCATCAAGTCTGGCCATGTAGACCAAAGAGCTCTTAGCATCTTACCACTCTATCAGTATTCAGCTTTATATCTTATGTTGACCACCTATGATCATAGCTTCACCACCACCTTTCTTCAATAACAATTGTTTCTTGTGATACTATGACCCATTGGTTATCATTGCTTTGCAACCTGCTCTTAACATTCTTCATTAACTATCATGATCCTTCAAAGACTCAGATCCTAATTGCATTTGTGCCTTTGCCACCTTGATCTCTGGTCCACCTTTTATCCTTGTAACCAAGCAAAACAAAAGGAAATCACTTAATCATGACTCAAATTATCTTAGCCACTTTCTTAACCTATTATGATCATGTGTTGGCCATAGATCTAAAAGATCTAATGATGTGAGATGTATCTTTAAAACACTGAAACCTTGTCCCTTTTGCATTGTCACAATTTAAACCATAGCATGTTAATATAACCATGAAATCAAGCAAAGACAAAGAAAAGTAGGCTTTCGCCACCCTGACCTTGGTTAAGACAATATACTCTACGATGATGCGAATACAAGGCAATCGTGCCTTCACCATCTTGATCCTAGTTAGCACTTAAACCTCTACAACTAGGCAAATCACATTGTCACGACTTAAAACATTCTAAGGCATAATATGAAATAAGGAATATAGTCAATGTCAAATTATTTCATAAAAAACCCTAGGCAACCATTAAGTGGATTATTATTTTCTTTCCTAGTCAACATATATATAAACTTTCAATTCAAAATTTGGCAGATCTCTTATACCATAAATCATAGTCTTATGTTCTTTCAGGTATCTCAATATCCTCTTTACTATCATCATATAATTTTCTTTGGGATTAGTAGGGAATCAAGCAACAATACCAATATCTAATACAATATTAGGTCTTTTATGTACAACATATTGTAGTTTTTCAATCATTGACTTGTATAATGTTTGATTCACCTCAGCAAAATCATCATTTTTTCACAATTTGTGTCCATTCACCATAATTTTTCCAACTAGTCTTCAGTCTTTTATACCAAAAGTCTAAAAAAATTCTTTGATATTCTTAGATTGGGTGATGAAAATACCTGTATTCATCTAATGCACTTGCAATCTAACAAAGAAGTTAATCTCTCTAAACATTGACATTTCAAACTCCTTTTTCATTTGACAAGATAATTAATTTTCCAACGAGTATTTTCTTCAAAATATGATGTCATCAACAAATATTTTATTTAGCAATATGTTGTTTTCAAGTTCACTTTTCAAATAGAAATTTATATTTTCATTAGTTCTTGCAAAACCAATCATCACCAAATAGTTTTTTGTCCTTTCATACCATTCTCTAGGGGCTTTCTTCAAACCATATAAATGTTTTTGTACCTTACATACCATATTTATTTTATTTGGATCAACAAATCCTTTAGGTCATTCGATATAAACTTCTTCTTCTAGAATTCCATTAAAAAATGCAAATTTTAGATCCATTTGGTATACTTTGAATTCTTTGTAAGAAGCATATACAAGTAAAGTTCTCACTCCTAGCCTTGAAATTAGGGAAAAAGTTTCACCATTGTTAACCCCTTCCTCTTGTGCATTTCCCTTACAAACTGGTCTTAACTTATTCCTTGTGACTTCAACTTTCTCAATCAACTTGTTTATGAAAAAAACACTTAGTTCTAATCACATTTTGATCCTTTGGTTTGGGTATTAGTGTCCACGTCTTGTTCTTCTCTATTTTCTCAATCTCTCCATTCATTGCCTTGATTCAATCTTCATTCTCCAAAACATATTTGAAAAATTTGGGCTCAAACTCACATAATAAACATGTATCCTTCCTCAGTCTTCTTCTTGTCATTACTTCTAAATATTTATCTTGAATGATTTGATCTAGCACATGATGTATTCTCACATGCTTTTCTAATAGAGGTTTAGTTTTTGGTTATTCTTGTTATTTTTCACTAGCTTCTACATGTTCAACATCTTCTACTATCTTTGGCTACAATTTGGCTTCCTTTGTTTAATGGTTGACATTCTCAGTATGTGACTTGACACCTATTTCTTAATGCTCAAGAGAACTCTGTTGTAGAAACTTGATAGTTCCAGGTTACTTATGCTCTCTAGCCACCTTTTCTAGTTCAAGCAAGGTGCTAGGTTCACCTTCATAGATATAGAAAAACTTTCTATAGTATTTAGCTTCTTTCTTTCATTCCTCTTCATTTTCCTCTACAAACTTATCAACTCTAACATTTTCACTTTCCACGATTTTGTTAGTGTTAGAATTCAAATATTTATAAGCTTTTCTCTAGTGGAATAACCTAGGAATATACCTTCATCACTTTTTGTATCAAGTTTACCTTTTCATGCATCTTTCAATATGTAACACTTGCTTCCAAAAACTTTAAAATAGCTCATATTTGGTGCATATCCATACCAGAGTTCAAAAGGTTGTTTTTTTTTTTTTTGTTCCTTTCTTCACTTGAACTTATATAATAGTGTAGACTATAGTACTTAAAACCTCTCCCCAATATTCATGTGAAACAATCTTCTCCATCATTTATGTTCTTTCACAATCCATAATTTGTATATTCCTTGTCTCAACTATACCATTCTATGGTGTAGTCCTTAGTGCACTCAATTGTCTCTTGATTCCTTTGTCATGGAAAAATATGTTGAGATCATTTGTGATAAATTCATCTATGTCCAATCTCAAGCATTTTAGACTCTTTCCTATTTATTTCTCAACTTAAACATTTCAAATGCATCTAATTTTTCTTTGAGAAACATCACAGTTGTCATTTTAGAAAAGTCATCAACAAACAAAACTAAATATTTGTCACCATAATATCTTTGCACTCCAATACAATAACATAAGTTAGTAAGAACCAACTCCAAAATATCATTAGAATAATAGGTTTTGTTCTTTGAAACTCAAATTTTTCATTTTACCCATTTGACATTGTTTTCACATCACTTTATTAGGTTTTCTTAGTCTTGGTAATCCTCTAACTCTTTTCATCTTACTTATGCTTACCAAATTATCAAATTTCACTTGACATATCCACTTATGCCATAACCAAACATCTTCACATTGTGTAAATATTCAAGTGTCTTCAAATAGGTCTAGATGAAAAATTTACCTCTTTTTTTCTATCCACTTTCAACTAGTTCACTAGTTGCAGCATAGATCTTTGCCTTCATGTTTTGGAAATCAACTATGTACCCTAAACTTATTCATTATGCCACACTCAACAATTTATATTTCAAACCATTGACCCAATATGCATTTTCACAATTGATATTATCATTCATTTTAATCAAACCTTTACCTTTCACATAACACAGTACATCATTACCAAACTTAAAACTACTTCCATTATAATTATCTAGCTTTTCAACTTTTACTTGTATCACTAGTCATACAATGTGAGGAACCATTATCAATTAATCATTTATCATTCTTACTCACATGTGAGATGAATACAATTTTCTCATCTTCACCATATTCATATTTCATTGCAACATAAATAACTGCTTCATCATGATCATCAGAATTACTATCAAAACCATCCTCTTCAGCAATATAGGAAGATTTCTTACCTTTATCTTTGTAGTGTCTTTTATCTTTGTTTCCTATGTTGCCTCTATCATCTCTCCTTCCTTTGTACTTGAATTCTTTCATTTTCTCTTTATCATCTCTTTCAAGATACCTGGTAGCAATATGACTAGCTTTGTTATATGTAAAATGGATAATAGAAAGTTTCTCTTTGCATTTGCATTTTCTTCTAGGAAGACTTCTACATAGCAATGCTTCAAGATCATCAAGGCCATCATCAAATATACTATAACTTTTTACATACTTTCTCTTTTTCTTTTTGTTAGATCCAACAAGGGTTAGTTGTACTTTGAGTGAAGATTCAACATTAACAAGGGAATCATTATAAAATTTTGATAATTCAAATGTAGTAAGTCTACCAATCAAATTATCTAAGGTCAGATCATTGCCAGGTGTACATCTCATTTCTTGAATTGTAGATACTCTAATTGCATAGGTAGGAAGTAAAATTCCTCAATACCTTACCTATCATAGTCTCATCATTTATATGTCATTTAAATCCTCTAATAGCATTCACCACTTCTTTGATTTGACTACAATACTGTGCAACATTTTCACCTTCTTTCATTCACATGTCATTAAATTTTCCTCTCAAGCTTTATTCCTTAGCACTCAATACATTCTTATCTCCTCCATAGATTTTTTCCAACTTGTCCCACATTTTTTTAGTAGTAGTGCATTCCTTTACATCATCAAATTTTGCATAACTCAGGGTTGTTTCAAGTTCAATCATCATTTGATTGTTCTCGTGCTCCTCTTTCATTTTTTCAACTATCATGGGTCTAGGAACCTCAACGTATTCATTGTTCAAGTAGTAAGATGTGGAATAACCAATACCAAATAAGTGAAATCTCATCATTCTTTGCCATGTTGGGAAGTTCTCCTTCTTTAACTTAGGTATCTCTCTCTTGTACATTTTGATATTTGTCTTGAGTCGTTCAAACTTTCCTTACAAGCATCAATGCTCTAATACCAATTGTTACAATGATTTAGAATAACTAAGAGGGGGTGAATAAATTATCCTTAGGCTCTTATCTACCAATTCAACTTTTAACAACTCCAAACAGATTAAACAATCTCATAAACCCACTCTAGTCTATATACCACATAATCAGTAATTCAATGTTTCATGAAATATCTTAACTCTCTATCTCTATAAGAGTAAACTGGTAGTAAATTAAATACTATAAAATATAACATGAATAGCAATAATATCCACACATGAAATAACACTTTGAGACAAGGATTTAACATGGAAATTCAATTTGGAAAAAAGCACCAAGTAATATGCTACCACATTGTTGCACTTCTGAAGTGAGCTTGATTAAGAGCTAACTCTATTAAAGATTATACAACACCTTATTAAATGTCACCATGTTAAAGGATTTAATCAACCTATTAGGAGTGGTCTTGTTAGACAACTTTAGAATATTTCATTAGAATGACACCTTGATTAAAGGATTTGCAAAATGACTATTAGGTCAACCTTGATTAAAGGATTTTGGCTGATACAATATGTAGAATGTAATAGTAGGTTTGATCTATAATTACACCTCACTTTGCAAATTAAAATCTCCATTTTCTCATTTATTGGTTCATTAACTAGCCTCCATTGACATCTCCATCACTAATATGCTTGGCATCTCCTCAAATAATCACTCTTCATCCTTCCCCTCACAATTAACCTTTGTTTTTTTATTCTCCATTGCTTCTCCTTAAGATCACTAATCAACAACGAACCAACTTTCAAATTCATTTCTTATGCCTCCTTAAATAGGTAATTTCAATCTTTTGCCTCTTAAATATCACTATTGATCTTAAGGTTAGGTCAAATTCATTGAACCCTTCCATCTTTTTATTTTTCTTCTTCTTCTAGAAACTTTTGATCAAATCCTTTCCTTTGATCACTTTAAAAATTATCCTCGAGAATTAAATATGCCATCTCATCAATCTTTATCTTCCACACGATTTGACTAATTCAAAAGTTCAACTACGTCAGCCTCAGATTTAAATCTTTCTAAAATTTTAACTTTTGATGTCACTTCACAATCACGGTGTTCTTTAGCTTGATCATCTATGTGTAACTCAAGACATACTATTCTTTCTCACTCGCCATCAATAGGCTCTCTTAGGCATTGCTATGCTCGATTATTACAACACTTCATATTTTTTTGTGGCAATAGCTAACACTTGACTTGAATTATTTTTTTGGCTTCGACATAAGTTCCTTAATCTTCTAATTCAGCTCCTTCATTGACTAACCAATGTTGATACTCAGTCAAGCTTATTCTTTTGACTTATTCCAACTCCAAGCTTCTTGCAACTCTCTTCTTCACTTCATGTATTTGTTGAACAACACATTATTGTGTCAAGAACTAACTTATCAAGTGCTCATTGTATTTCCATGATACTTATTACGTCTCAACTCAACCTTCCACTAGGTCATCTAATGATTTCTTCTTTTCAAATCCTCTTCATCAATCAAATGATATTTTACTCTACAATGTTAGTAAATTTCTCTCTAATAGGTTTGATACTCTATCTTACCAATAGGTTTGACATCAATGACAATATAACAATTGCTTCAAATGAAGTGTCCAACACCTAGGACCATTAGGAACATATTATAATTGATCTAATGGGTTGAAGGGGGTCATACATTGACTTATGACCATTTTCAACCCATTTCATGAAAATATATGTCCCTAGGGGTCCTAGGCACGTGTTATAATTGATCGTATGGGTTGAAGGGATCATAGGTTGACCTATGACACCTTTTGACATATTTCATGAAAAAATATATCCCTAGGGATCTAGGACCCCTAGGGATATATTATAGTTGATTGTATGGGTTGAAAGGAGTCGTAGGTTAACCAAGGACCCCTTTCAATGCATTTTATGACAACATATGTCCCTAGGGATCGTAAGAGCCATAGTAATATTATAATTTATCGTATGGTTTAAAAGGGGTCATAGGTTGACCTAAGACCCTTTTCAACCCATTTCATAACAATATATCCCTTAGGGACATATTATAATTGATTGTATGGGTTGAAGGGGGTCATAGGATAACCTATGATCCCTAATTGATTTGGGTAGAAGGGGGTTATAGGTTGATCTATGACTCCTTTGGACACATTTCATGACAACATATGTCCCTAGGAGTCCTAGGACCCACAGGAACATATTATAATTGGTTGTATGGGTCGAAGGAGGTCATAGGATAAACTTGACCCCTTTCAACACATTTCATGATAACATATGTCCCCAGGGGTCCTAGGACCCCTAGTGATGCAAGATGACAAAAATAAATGGGGCATGATAATATATATATTTTTTTTAAAATTAAAAATTGGAGCAAAGTGAAAGTAATGAAAATAATAATAAAAATAAAAAAGGGAAAAAGAATGGAAAAGGTATTTCATTTACCAAGGTACATGGGTGGCATAAAATAGAGAAATAAATGAAAATGGTTGTCACTTCATTTATCAAAGAGTGTAGGTGGCATCTTAGAAGTTTGTGGAAAGTTCCTTCAATTATGATTTTAGTATTTGTTGTGATACACAAAGGAAGTGTAATTTTCTAATTGATGGTGGTGCTTAGTTGTATTTGGGTGGGAATTAAATATTTGTTGTAAGGTAGTTTCATTTACCTTTTATCCCACATTGGTTGTATTTGTAATATCTTGGGTGGTAAGTGCCTATATAAGCAAGGCTTATGAGTATTTGTAATCAAGCTCTCACGATGTAATATCTTGTAAGAAAACTTTGGAGGTGAAAGATCTTAGTGTGTAAGATCTCAAGAGGAAGTCTCTTCTTCGTAAAGCTCTTGTTTGTGGAATTTCTCTTGGTGGAAGCTCTTGGTTTGAAGACTCTTCTTGTGGAAGTTATTAGTTTGTTAATCTCATGTGCAAGCTAGTTGGAATCTCTTGGTTTGGAAGGTTTCTTTTTGAAATCTCTCTCATATTGTAAGAATTGGAGTTCTCTCAATTGGAGAATATTGTAAGGATTTTCAAGTATAATAAAAGCATTCTTTGTAAAGCATTTTGTATTCTCTTTGTCTTTATATTATTGTATTTTTTGTTGTGAGTTGGTAAGGGTGGTTTGGCCCTTCATCAAATGGTATCAGAGTGTACCTTCGTTAGTGGTATCAAAATGGCCCTTCATCAAGTTGTATGAGAGTGTACCTTCATCAATG
This sequence comes from Cupressus sempervirens, assembly GCA_028749045.1. Classification (NCBI taxonomy): domain Eukaryota; kingdom Viridiplantae; phylum Streptophyta; class Pinopsida; order Cupressales; family Cupressaceae; genus Cupressus; species Cupressus sempervirens. The sequence continues at coordinate 507,712,863 of CM053789.1, read as the reverse complement.
ATATCAAAGTGGGAGTTCCTAGGCATGTGGACAGATCCCCAAATGTAAGGTAGTTTGCACCAGGACCTTGGGTTGCATGAATTTTTTCAAGAATAAGTTCTTGATTGTGTAGATATGATCTGATTAGGACCAAGGCAACGTTATACTCAGTGAAAAATTGTAGAACAAGTATACAAAAGCTTAATGTCTAATATTTAACTGGAAATACATTAAACATTAAGTATGACCTAAACCAGATGGAAGATAACTATAGAGAATTTGAATTTTTAAAAACACCCTTGATGTGCTAGTGTAATACACAAATAAAAGTTAATTAAAACTTAAAAACACATTAAAGCACATGAAACAGTGAACAGGAGAGAGAACCAGTTTGATCTCGGAGTTCATTCGGCTGAACGGACTACGTCCCCGAGTCTATCTCAACTAAGTGACTGATGCATAAATTATTTTTTGAAAGTTGATTACAACGCACTACAGTCCATCCACAAAGTTGTACAAAATTCAGACTCAAAATTGTCTTGTAACAAGCACCAAGGCGCAAGACCGATTTCTGAAGAGTCAGAATGACTTTGCCTAAAACAAGGTCTGACTATAGACTCAGAACAACTGCATCATAGAGTGGTTCTCCAACAATTTCCTCTAAAACCCTCTCCTTCTTCCTGGAATGTCTTTCGAATAAGAAAGAATGGGAAACCAAGATGCAAGAATGAATGGGAAAATGAGGATTGTAAAAAAATGAGGAATGCCTTCTAAGCCTACATTCCACCCTTTATATACAAGAAAATATGCCAAAATTAGGCTAAAATGGATAAAGGGCTTATTTATTATCCATATCCAAAATACCCTTTTGGCTATTTTTAAAAATTCGGCTTAAAACCAAATGTAGGGATAATAAGTTATCACCAATTAATAATTAACTATATTTGAAAGGAGGGCGATTTTTCAGAATAAAATATAAGTATTAACTCCACTATCAAAATGATTGAACATGCATTTGGCAGGACCAGTCATTATCCCCTTTGTTGGGACCGACCGATCAGGGGTTCCAACCTTTTCGGTGGTCTCCCTTTCCTCTAATTTTTCGCAGGTTAACCTTAAATACAAAGTGCAAAAAATGGTTAATGAAGTCAATGTTTGGCTCAACAGCCACCACCAGAACCTTAGAGGGCTGAGGTCACAGGTTCCAATCCAACCTGTCATTTTATTCAAGCAAACTTGCTCCTTCCACCACTTGGTGCCACGTGGCACAATGTTACTTGCCAAAGCGATGACACGTGTCACAACATGATTGGACTCCATTGATTGTACTTACCACATCCACCACATCATATGTTGATTGTACATGCCACATGTCATCATTTTAAACTGCCACAACACCTTGCTGATGTCATCATATGGACATGACACGTCACTGGTCAACTTTTTTTCCCAATCATCTTTGACTGCTCATAACTTTTTTGTATGAACTCCTTTTTTGACAAAACGAACGCCGTTGGAATCATGACGATGAGACCTTTTTGATGATGCCAACTTTGACCAATTTAATGATGATGAATTTTTCACCTTTTTTTTCATCCTTGATCCCTGAGTTGACCATGTTTTGATCGAGCTTTGACCAGTGATATCATGAATATACGGACTCCTTTTTTTTTACCATTCAAGTTGCATCAGATTCAGAATTATGTACTCTACATGATGGCACTACTTCTAAGAGAAATTGGAACACTTCATTTTTAGGCCCTGAAGATCCTCTTGGATCAAACCTCCCCATTGAAGAACTTTTGGTCCTCCAAAAGTGTATAGTTCCTTCAAAACATCTCGTATTCAGCATCTTGCCACTTGCCATAATCTGAATCTCTCGAACACACTGTCACATCTACCTGGTGTCGCCTTACACTTTGGAAATGCAGGAATTCACAATGCCTCATGATGCAGTTCAAAAATGGAACTTAAAATACCCAAAGCAAGAAGGAAAAACTGAGTATTATAAACCTATCCCCCAGTGCTTCTCACAGGTAGTTCACATTTTGCATCTCTCGCCATCTATGGACATGCTTTTGTTTCTCCTCCACCTACTCGAGCATGGTATCTATGCCTCAGCCTGAAATATTCCTTCACCTTTATACGTCGGAATAGTTGATTCAAGGCTCCACTATACAGCTCGAGTCACATTCATCTGAAACAATGAGGTCATCGATAACATCCTTTAAGAACTTCAACTAAGTTCAAACGTATCTTCAAAATGGCCTCAACTGAGTCTTCAAGCTGAGAACATACAAGGTCATTGTTGACCATTCTCAACAACTCTGTCTGAAAAGTGCTCTTCAACTAAAGCTATGCACTAAAAGAAAGTACAAGAAACTATAAGAAACAAATTTCTATCCTGAAGTAAGAATTTTTCAAGTATCTCTTTCCACTGATTACAAGAGACAAGGCTTCTAAGAGCCTTACAGGTTCTCAATCAGGAAGAAATACAACTTCATAAATAAACTATTACAGTCAATTTTAATGAGTTTTATTCTCAAAAACATACTAGCTTACAATCAACGTTACCCTAAAAAGGTAATACTCAAAAAGTTGATACTGCTAGTTGGCAGAAAACTATTCCCAGCTCTTTTAGAGTTGTTCTACGGAACTTCCCTTTTGGGGTTTCTCACTCCTCCGTTGTGCTTCCCCAAGGACTACTTCAAGAGTGGTAGAGACTACTGGTGTTGCCTATACCCTAGTCTCTTGCCTAGTGGTGTCAAGTACCACCTTGGTCTCTTCCCGGCCTGCTTTGGGCTGACTGGACTCTGCAACGAACATAGGGAAATGTTGAACTGCTGGGTGCAACTTCCAACACTTTTCTACCCAATGGTCGCTTATCTAGAAATGGCTGCAAAAATTTTGGATCTTTCCCTATGATTTGACCTTCTTCATAGAAGACTTAGCTTCTACATGGTCTAGTGAATTCATGTTCGACAAGGCTTCGGAGTTCTTGGTAGTTTCTCTGAATCCCAGTCCTAGCTTTCGAGGCCTTTGCTTTGCCTCAATAGGAAGGGTAATGCCTTGTTCATAGATGCCCAAGCCTTTGCCACTGTATCCCATCTTGGACAGTAGCTTCCCGTCGATGCCCTTCGTGTGCTTTTCAAAGCTTCCAATGGAGTAATGTTCAGCTTCCTCCTTATGTTTTGATGTAGAAGATGCTTCTATCCAACCACTGTGGTTGGTAGGAGCTTGCCTCAGTACTCCAGTTGTTCACAAAAAAACACAGTGGCTGACATTCTCCTTTGAGCCAAAATTAGTACATCTTGCATGGCCACAAGGGAATTCTTGCTTCGGCAAAGATTTTACTGCTAACGATGCGGACATACTCCCAGGTGGGGTAAGTGGAGAGTATGATGAGCTCCCAGGTTGGGTGAGAAGAGAGTAGGAGGAACTTCCCTCTACTCATGGGCTTGGTGCATACATGCCCACACTCTCCGAGTGAAGAGGACTCCTTTCGATATTCTCCCTTTGGAACATCTCATGCAAACTTTTCTTTTCTCGATTAGCTTCTTCTAGAAGCCTTCGAAGATTAACATTCTCTAGTCGAAGTTGATGATTGGCCTCCTCCAATTCTTGGATTCGATCATCTTCTTCATGACGGTCTTGGATGAGTAGTTCTACCTTCTCTGTGATGGAGTGAATACTCGCCATCATGGCTGGAGTTACTTCCTCTCTTTCTGATGTCATTATACATACACCTGCAATCACTCATATACAATCTGCCAAAACTAGGCTCTGATACCAAACTTGATCTGATTAGGACCAAGGCAACGTTATACTAAGTGAAAAATTGCAGAACAAGTGTACAAAAGCTTAATGTCTAATGTTTAACTGGAAATGCATTAAACATTAAGTATGACCTAAACCAGATGGAAGATAACTATAGAGAATTTGAATATTCAGAAACACCCCTGATGTGCTAGTGCAATACACAAATAAAAGTTAATTAAAACTTAAAAACACATTAAAGCACATGAAACAGTGAATAAGAGAGAGAACCAGTTTGATCTCAGAGTTCATCCGGTTGAATGGACTACATCTTCAGGTTTATCTCAACTAAGTGACTAATGCATAAATTATGTTTTGAAAGTTGATTACAACGCGCTATAGTCCATCCACAAAGTCATACAAAATTCAGACTTGAAATCGTCTTGTAACAAGCACCAAGGCGCAAGACCGATTTTTCAAGAGTCAAAATGACTTTGCCTAAAATAAGGTCTGACTATAGACTCAGAACAAATGTATCATAGAGTGGCTCTCCAACAATTTTCTCTAAAATCCTCTCCTTCTTCCTGGAATGTCTTTCAAATAAGAAAGAATGGGAAACCAGGATGCAAGAATCAATGGGAAAACAAGGATTGTAAAAAAATGAGGAATGCCTTCTAAGCCTACATTCCACCCTTTATATACAAGAAAACATGCCAAAATTAGGCTAAAATGAATAAAGGGCTTATTTATTATCCCATATCCAAAATACCCTTTTGGCTATTTTTAAAAATTTGGCTTAAAACCAAATTTAGGGATAATAAGTTATCACCAATTAACAATTAACTATATTTGAAAGGAGGGCGATTTTTCAAGATAAAATCTAAGTATTAACTCCGCTATCAAAATGCTTGAGCGCACGTTTGGGGGGACCGATCATTATCCCCTTTGTTGGGACCGACCGGTTGGGGGTTCCAACCTTGCCGGCGGTCTCCCTTTCCTCCGATTTTTTGCGGGTTAACCTTAAATACAAAGTGTGACAAATGGTTAATGAAGTCAACGTTTGGCTCAACGGCCACCACCAGAACCTTAGAGGGCTAAGGTCGCAGGTTCCAATCTAGCTTGTTGTTTTATTCAAACAAACTTGCTCCTTCCGCCACTTGGTGCCACATGGCACAATGTTACTTGCCAAAGCGATGACACGTGTCACAACATGATTGGACTCTGTTGATTGTACTTGTCACATCCACCATGTCATATGCTGATTGTACATGCCATGTGTCATCATTTTAAACTACCACAACACCTTGCTGATGTCATCGTATGGACATGAGACATCACTAGTCAACTTTTTTCCCAATCATCTTTGACTGCTCATAACTTTTGCGTATGAACTCCTTTTTTGATGAAATGAACGCTGTTGGAATCGTGACGATGAGATCTTTTCAATGATGCCAACTTCGACCAATTTGATGATGATGAATTTTTCACCTTTTTTTTTATCCTTGATCCCTGAGTTGACCAGCTTTTGATCGAGCTTTGACCAGTGATATCTCGAATATACGAACTCATTTTTTTTTACCGTTCAAGTTGCGTCGGATTCAAAATTTTGTGCTCTATGCGATGGTACTGCTTCTGAGAGAAACTAGAACACTTCAATTTTAGGCCCTAAAGATCCTCCTGGATCAAGATAGATCATTGACTATGAGGCAATTTGCATGAGGATCATAATTTCAGTTAAGTGTGTAGAGAGATCACTGATTGTGAGGCAATTTGCACAAGATGCTTGTGTTGCACTAAATTATTCTTATATAGACTTGAGGATGGAGAAGAGAAAGAAGAAGAATACTTTTGTGATTAGATGGATTTTGAGGATTCTTGGACTTGAGAAAATTAGAGGAACAAATCACAAGGCATTGTGAGTTGTATTCTTTGATTTGTAGAAGCAAGTGAACAAGTTAGAAGTAGAGTTGTGAAAGAGAAGAGTGTGTCACCAAAAAAGATATGTTGACAATTCTTTGGATGTGGAAAATAAAGAAGATCCAGTTGAGTGCCACACATACAATACAAAAGAAGAGAAAGAGGGTGGCTATGAAGATAAAAATATCTATGAACCCAAAGTTGAAGAAGATGAAAGAGAAGAGGAAGAGCATCAAGATGACAAGATATCTAAGCCCAAAGAAGATCAAGATGATTTGAAGACTACATCAATGGAGGAAGAGTATAGTGCCTTAGTTGGAGATCAAGCAAGTGAAGTAGTTGCATGCATTGTTGACAACATGACAAAAGCAAGCGAAGATGAATATGTGAAAGAGTTAAATTTCTATGAATTATGGGATGCTAAATTTGATATGAACCTGAAACATAATGATATTGGTTTATATGAGGATCTTGTTAGTGATTTTTTGTATGCAAAGGAAGATTTGTATGGTGTTGTTGAGTTTATTACATGTGTATTTAATTCAACAAGATTGGAGGAGGATAAGAGTTATCCTTGTATAGAGTTTATTGCAAAGGTGTATTGTTAGCTACAAATACTTGCTCCAACTAGATGTTGGAAAAGAAGAAAGAAGGAAATATATCAGCAACGGATACTTGTTCCAACAAGGGGTTGGAAGATAATAATAAAAATGTCATTGTCAACTACTTCATTTTGTGAATTCATATCCACAAATTTTTACCTACCATGGGTGTCTGATGCAGGAGCATCTTGCATCACAAAAATAAAGGGGGCATGATTAAAAAAATTATTATAAAAAAATTAATTTAAAAAATTAGAGGAGAGAGAAAGTGACAAAAGTAATAATAAAAATAAAAAGAGGAAAAAGGTATTTTGTTTACCAAGGGGCCTGGGTGGAATAAAATTAAAAAATAAATAAAAATGGTTATCATTTCATTTATCAACGTGTGTAGATGGTGTCTTAGAAGTTTGTGGAAAGTTCCTTAAATTATGCATTTAATATTTGTTGTGATCCATAAAGGAAATGTAATTTTCTATTTGACCCACATGGTGGTGCATAGTTGTATTTGGGTGGAAACTAAATATTTTTTTTGAGGTAGTTGCATTTACCTTTTATCCCACATTGGTTGTGTTTGTAATCTCTTAGGTGGTAAGTGCCTATATAAGAAAGGCTTATGAGCATTTGTAATCAAGCTCTCATAGTGTAATCTCTTGTAAGAAAGATTTGGAGGTGAAATATCTTAGTGTTTAAGATCTTAAGAGGAAGTCTCTTCTTGCTAGAGTTTTTATTTGTGGAAGTTCTCTTGGTGGAAGCTCTTGGTGAAGCTCTTGGTTTGAAGACTCTTCTTGTGGAAGTTATTAGTTTTTGAACTTCTTGTGCAAGCTAGTTGGAAGCTCTTGGTTTGGAAGCTTTCTTTTTGAAATCTCTCTCATACTGTAAGAATTTGAAGTTCTCTCATTTGGAGAATATTGTATGAATTTTTCAAGTATAATAAAAGCATGCTTTGTGAAGCATGTTGTCTTCTCTTTGTCTTCATATTGTTTTGTTTTTGGTTGTGACTTGGTAGGGGTGGTTTGGCCCTTCATCAAATGGTATCAAAGCATACCTTCAGTGGTATAAAAGTGGCCCTTCATCAAGTTGTATCGGTGTACCTTCATCATCTAAGGAGATATTTTAATTGGTTGTATGGGTCAATGGGGGTCATAGGATAACCTATGATCCCTTTCGACATATTTCATGATAACATATGTCTTTAGGGGTCCTTAGACCCCTAGGGACATATTATAATTGATTTTATGGGTCGAAGGAGGTCATAGGTTAAGCAATGACCCCTTTGGGCACATTTCATGACAACATATACGTAATAGAATTGATCATATGGGTCGAAGGGGGTAAGAGGTTAGCCTATAACCCCTTTCAACCCATTTCATAATAACATATGTCCCTTGGGGTTAAAGGACCCCTCAAGACATTATACTTGATCATATGGCTCGAAGGGGATCATAGGTTAACCTATGATCCCTTTCAACATATTTCATGACAACATATATCCCTAGGGGTCATCAAACCCCTAGGGATATATTATAACTGATCCTATGGGTCAAAGGGTGTCATAGGTTAATCTATGACTTCTTTCGACACATTTAATGACAAAATATGTCTTGATGTGACAACAAATGTCACATTTGGACATAAGTCTACTTCTTACATTTATAAGTATATTAAAAATTATTGCCATTTTATTTTGATTAAGGTGATCAAACATACACCTAGTTTTTATTTTTTCCCTAAAATTTTTGTAATATTGCTTTAAAATCCAAAATATTGACCAATCAAATTATTATTTTTAGATAAGGCCTAGTACTTTATAAACTAAATTCAATTTCCTAAAGATTCTTTTCTTACAATTTTTTTTTGTATAAAGTTCATAACTACTTTGAAATAACATGTCAAGTTGACATAACCCTGATTTTCTAATTTGTTATTGCCACTTAAGGCCATAATTTGATTGATCATGATCGTACACATACCTTCTTGCAAATTATTTATGTATCTATGTAGATGATCTTATAATCCCTGAAGCTATATCCTCTACCTCATTGACTTCATTATTTTCTAATCTAATATAATGACAAGAAATATATAAGAATACTCTTGCATGACTCCTAGATTTTTTAGGGAACATATTCTCCTATCAACCCTTAGGAAAGATTGGCTTTAAAATTATTTTATTGATTGAAAAAATGAAGTAAATAATGTGTATATTATAGATGATAATGTTGAAGGAAATTTTAGTTTTATTATTCATTACATTTAAGCTATTATTCTCCAAATTTCTCCTTGAATGATTAAAAGATATCAAATGTGAGAAGTTGCCTACAAACTATGAATTAAATTTTAATTGATTTCCTTTTAAAAAAATTAAAGGACCTAGAAACAATTAACATGAACATGCATTTAATTGACTCACAAGAACTAGTGACATAGTTTTATATTAAGATAAAACATGTTCTAAAGGGACCTTGAAACCTTTTACACAAAGAAAATAATAAAACTAAAAAAGAAGAAGACCATAACTAGTAGAAAAACATCATCAAAACAATAGGAAATGTTATACTAATAAAAATAGGCTTGTAGATGAAACAAATATTTTGTAATTCTTTGAGGATTTCCATAGCCTCCAAATTTTTTCTATCATTTTTTCATACAACCCTTATATGACTTATGAATGTTGATCTACAACTTTAGATTGGATATGGATTCTAATGAAGGTTCGGGCTAGATATTGGAAGAAAATATTTTACATTGATCATACACATGACCAACAACACCCGCATACTCAATCCAATAACATCAACATTTTCTAGCATAAACTTAGAATTTTTTCTTGTTAAAACCTACTTTCAAGGTATGAGTTTTATTTTTTGGCATCTGAAGACCAAGTTCATTAATCTGGATAGTAGAAATACAAATAGAAACAACCATGATGAGCTTAGTTTTCAATTTTCCAATAGTATTTTTTGACATTTTGATCTTATCTTCCTAGTCTATCTTCATATATTTAACATCCTTGGATATTGCCTTAATTAAAGCCAACATTTTATTGGAGATATCCTTGTCTGAACCCTTATTAATATTGTTTTGTAAATCATTCACTCTACTAGAAAGAGAATTCACACTATTTTTGTTAAAGTTAATCTCAAAAATGATCAAATTGCTGAAATTACCTTAACCATTAGAAAAAAAAATTTACTGACATTGCCACATCAAATACATCATCCATAGGGGTATCATTTTAATCAACAATATCATCCATGCGTATATCAATTTTGAAAAATATCATACACTCCCCAAGATCCATATTATAATAATGAAACCTTGTAAGATCATGCAAAAGGAAATGTCTTCCCACACCTTCAAGGGTTCCAAGTCAACCCAACTACAAACTCAAAGAAAAATATACACATTCTTGAGAATTATCAACAAGTTCTTAAGCAACATCCAATTAGCTACAAGATACATTTATCCATCAAATAACTAAGACCTATCAATAGAGGAGACTAGGTCTATCCTTAGAATCCATCTAAATAAATATTCATTTTAAGTGCCACAAGAAATGCATCCCTACGATAATTAATCATGAAATGTTCATTTACTAAGATATAAACCATCTAGCTATCACCAACAAAGAAATCACAAGTTATGTCACAATCCTATTTTATTACATATTATTATTTATTTAATAATTTTATTAATTATTATTTATCAATGGATATGTTATCTATGAACATTAAAACTTAATAAATATTTTTTAGTATAAAATTTTGTACTATTATGATAATTAAACTGATTCTAAAATTTTCTATTTGCATTATATTAGCAAATAAATATAAGAGACTATCGTAAAAAGGAACATGAAATTTCTTTGCAACTTTTTTCTACTTATTCCTGCCAAAAAAATACTTTGAAGTTCTAGACTAAAATGTCTTGCACATTGTTGGGGTATTAGATGAGGGTGCAATCCTCCTCAATCCTAACCCTTTGCCTTCTATTGTAACACCCCACTCAGGAACCCAAGAGAAATAAACCTAACATGTTATAATGTTTACTAATTTTATTTTTGTTTAAGTTTAAACAACATCAAAGCAAAAATAATGCAAAAGCAATATATGCATACACATCGAGTACACATAAGCATATTACAAATACAGATTTCATTCTTGAAGGGTTCCTTCACATTGAGTCACATTCAAAAGGAAGTTTTATTAATAAGTTTAAATCTCAAGTACAAAAGTCTCCTAATCATAAAGAAATAACATATACATTATCACATAAGAAAATGCATAAGTACAACTATAATATAAAAGCACATCTAATGAATAACATCCACTACCCATGTCACAAGATATGTGAAAATAGATACAAATACATCAATATACAATACAATATCTCGTAAGATCTCAAAACACATGATACGTAGATACATCAAATGAATAGAAGTATCCAAGATAGAATAAGAATGATAAAGGGTACACTACACCAATGAGAATTCAACATCTATCAATCTAGGAGGGACCCAAATGGTAAGAATACACTACCTTCCGATCGCATAGTCACCTAATCAGGCTCCCACTCCCACTATGCAGGACAGATAATGTACGATCCGCACATAGATAATCAAATCATAAAATAATCCTAGGCAAGAAATCTTGATAGCCAAATCTACCTCAAGGGTAATACAAACTACTCAAGAAGAAAAGATATTACAATCGAAAGGACACTCATTCCAATACCAACACCACAAACCAAATCAACTTCCAAATACCAAGTACAAATCAAATATCAAAAACAAAAAGATACAACCACCTCCAAATCAATGTGAAGTGTCGCAAGCACAATAACCAATAGATAATAATCGTCATCAATAAAAGTAAACCACCAATCACTAACTTCAACAAGGAAAACACTGCCAATAAATATTTGTTATTCATTAATAAAACTCAACTGTCAACAATAAATAACATCCAATCAAATCAATCAATAGCAACTCACAATAAATACACCATCAAGAGTAATATCCAACAAGTACACCACTAGAGGCAAATATAAAAAAACCATGGAGACTCAGGCTACATACTATAGAGTGTCATCACATGAGCCAACCCTAAGGTTACCCTAGTAGTCTCTCAAGACCTTGGCCCCCTAGTGACTCTATGTGAAACCAGAATACCCTTTTGTAAAGACCAAGAGACTAGTCATACCTCTCAAGGTATCATCTCACTCTCATCCTTAGTCTATACAAGCACTCAAGCCATGGACGAGAGAAAATATCTCACTTGTCTTTTAAATGTATCTCATGGAAAGGGCTAGGCAAGATATTTTAATTACTATATTATCACTTGTTACACAACTTACAATGAGTTACCCTGGTAGCCCTTTGGGCTCGAACACCCATTGCAAGCCACTCTCATAGACATGCACCTAGACTATTTTCCCAAAACTAACAAACCATAATTGTGTCTCATACCACAAAGGTAATATTGATCAAATTCAGCTTCTTAACAAGCAACCCAAAAATAACATTGGTTCTCAAAACCCAAGTTCTCATAAATGCTTAATAGCATAAAGCTCATAAAATATAAATCTCAATTCAAATCATAAAGTTCATCATGACATCTAGTCAAATAATCATAAAAGAAATCTCAAAAATGCCTCTAGTGCACATCCTAACTTGGCCAACTAAACAACCCACAAAGAAAAACATCACAAGACTATAAATGGAATATTAGAAAACATGTAGTTTCCAGCCACATGATTTAATTCCATCAATTTCTCTTGTTTAATTTGAGTCATAAGGATGTGTTTAGAAATAAAGTAAGAATATAAGTGTTAATATAAATTGTTATGATAATATACTTATTTAAATCAATAAGTGTTTAAATGCCAAAACTCTTTGTGCATAAAAAATATTAATAAACATTATCATCTTATTAATTTAAATAAATCATAAATCATAAATGATTTAATTAATAGCGTAAGTGTATATTATTAGATTAAATATTAATATCAATTTCATTTCTAAAATATTAATTTGACTTATATTTAAGTCCAATATTAATATTTACTTTTCCTTTAATTCATGATGCAACTAGAGATAACTCAAACTTGAATTTATAATTTTAATGAAGTTATTTACAATCTCTCATAATATTAAATATTCATAGCTAGAAGATTATATAGTGAACTCCACTATAACTTCTTCTAAAGTATAACTAAATCACAATTATATATCTATTACTTTCCCACTTGTATTAATAAATATAAAATCATTTATACTTAACTAACAGATTAACTAAACTTAAAGATTCTTTAATACCAGACATTCACTTTATAACTAAATAGTAGTATTGATTTAATTTTCAAAATTAGTAAATAATAATAATTTTTATTTTCAATTAATATCCTTTTTAATTTTCAAAATTAATAATAATTTCAAAAAATAAATTAATTTTTTTAAATAATAAGTCTAAAAATTGAACATTCGAAATTAATAAATAATTATTAAAAAAAAATTAAATAAATCCAAAAATTAGAGTATATTTTTATAAGATAAAAATAAACATGTAATCACTATTTTGCATTCCTTTGATCTCTCAAATCATGCAACCATAATATACTTAGTTTTCTATTTTTAGTATATTTATTTTTACATGCATGTATAAGTTTAGTTATAACATGCTTTCCTCTCAATCAATCTTTTTATTTTTCCATAAATTTTGTAACAAAATTATTTTAGACATAAGAAGGATATTTGTCTATATTTAGAAAATTCATGATGATGACATGGTTCTAATGACAAATTTAAAATTGAAACCCCAACTATTCAATTTATTATTTTCCTCCAATTTTCTATAATAAATTTTTTATTATATTAGAAAAGGTTTTTAAAAAATACAATCATAATAATTTTTTATAGATTTTTCACAAAAAAAAATTTCTTGATCAATAAGTTTTCCTTTTCAAAATCTACAACATAATTTTCTTTCCAAAAATCAATAAAGTAAATTAATAAGCATTATGCAAGCACTTGTGAAGACCTGATGTAGATAGGTCTTTCTATAAAATTCTATAATGGGTTTTCAAACCCTACTTCAAAATCACAGCTAAAATTTGAGACAATCTATAAATGCATGCGAATCCAAACCCTCTAAAATTTTCAACAATTCTTTTATTCCAACTCTCAATTTTGCTCCCCAAACACTTGTGTGTGTAGAAATGAGCCCAAATCTCCTAATAAAGAGTATAACTCTACCTAGGGTTTTCGATTTTCAAACATGCAAAGGCCTCTCTTTAAAACAAACTTTTTATTATTTAATCCTTTCATGCATACTTAAAGAACTTTTTAAGTAAAATGTTCTTTTATATTTTATTTTGCTCAACTCTATTAATTAGTGCAAGCACTATTTAAAGCGTAGGTTATTATTTAAATTATTAATAATAATTAAAGCTCATTATTTAAATACAACTCTAATTTAATTATTATTAATTAAATAATTATAATAAAGTAATATTAAATCTTTAATCTTTTATTATTTTTATTTTTATTTTTTCCAACTTCTTAAATTAGACTTTTAAATTAAAGTACATATTTAATTAGTTTTTTAATCAATTAAATATTCTCATACTTTAATTCTTTTATTCAAATAATATTTAATAATTCTCAATATTATATGATTAACCTAAATATTATAATTAAATCATTTACCAAATAAATCACTTAGCCAAATCCACATAAAAGCACCATTACCAAAACATATGAAACCTCAAAATCAACCAACACAGACAAAGATAAACTCATGGGTTTAAAAAGGGTGTAAAGTCAAATACATGTCCTCCTTCTCAGGAAAAGTTATTAGGCTATGATTGGGATTGGACCTAAACACTATCTCCCTATTCTTACCATTGAGTTATTGTGATAAGGCACGCTCATCCTCGCAATTCAAGGAAGTTGATGCTCGATACCCACAAACTTGTATAAAAGACGAGCATGTACATGTGCATATATTTCTAAGCTAAACAAGAAATGGCAGAGTGGTGCATTGTGTAGATCTCGACTAGCAGGTGACTACGACTCCCTCCCTTAACTACATCAAACAAAAAAGTAAAATAAACTAGCAAGTGATTCTTAAAGAAACATTAATGCACTAGCAATCATAATCATCATTCATTACGTGAAATATAATCAACTAAGTGATTCTTAACTAATATATATTTAATCTGAGTCATGAAATAATGTCATATAATTGTAAATAAAATATCCTTGAAACTAACACATGCATGAAATAGACATAAAAGAGTTTGGTGAATATAACAGAAAAACAAACTATAGGTGGCCATTACATCTATATAAGTTTTTGCACACTCTAGCTCGAGCATGTTGTATGATGTTCAAGAGGAGGTGGTATATTTTACTACTGCTCCTCACATGGGTTAAATATTATGACCTAGAATATTTTTTCTCAAGGTCTACCATTGTTTCTGATTGTTTCCTCTTTTGGGACTCTGAACTCTAATAAGGATAAAACTAATGTCTAGGCCTAGAATAGTTCCTAGAATAATGCCCTTGTTGGCCCATCATATAATGTGTTGGATTTTGTTCTCCCTCAAATATCACAAGCTAGAGGAGGTCTAGAAACCAACCTAATGGACAATTTTCTATCCTCCCTTCATCAATCCTTGGTTGAGATATCTATAGTATTTTCTTGATAGTTGAAATAGTTAGACATGAGGATAACCCACAATACAAACTTAAAAGTAGTGTCATTATTTTTTCTATGCCCAATTTATTGTTCTTATTTAATTTTAACATAGAGGAATATCTCATTTTTTTTCATTTGGAGCATGAATTTATGAAAATATTTCTTGGCCCTCTCTAGGTGGAAGTCTAGATTAGATCCTTCTATTGAACACACTTGAATGGCTCCAACTTGAGTTCATCTACCTAGTCTTCAATTAGAATTTTTGGAAGAGTATATTTTAAGATGGATAAGAAACACTTTTAAGAATTATATCAAAACACGTGATATTACTTTGGCCAAAACAAGGTTATTTTATGCCCTTTTCTATGTTAGTATAGAAGTTAATAATTCTCTTTTGAATTTTATCACTCTTATATCAAAGTGGGCCAAGTGGGACCAAACAATTATGCATTACAATGCCTTCTTAGAATTATATTGCTATGCTAAGGATGGTCATGTTATATCAAATATAAGTTTTGTTAGAAATAAAGAATATTAAGAAGGGTGTGTACACTTGATTTGTGTCACACTCTAAACCCTTCTATCCAAACAATTCCATGAGTTAGAATGCTTGGATGTCGGCTTAGAGCTCCCTATCCACGGAGTGCAAGAGAGTGTATTTCAAGTTCAAGAGCTCTCAAATGAGCCTTAGAGATACTCTTCTTGCTAGTAAACCATGCAATGGGAGGTTCCAAAGACAAGATGCAAGAATGCAAATGTCTCAAAGAGTTTCTCAAGAATGCAATGCAAATGAAGATTAAGCTAGAATGAGATTCAAAGTGGAGCTATGCTAAAACATGTATGAGAGTGTTACAATACCATTATTAAGCTATGTGAGATTAAACTACATGTAAAAATGAAAGTTAAGCTAAGCTAGAATGCCATGATGCCATGGATGAGAGAATGTAGACAAGAAATAGAAGTTCTCCACAAAGCTCCAAAGAAACCTGTTAGAAAACCTACAGCATAACAATATTCAAATGATGAATCCTTTGAGGGGGAAAGCTCTCTCCCTTTTAAAGTCGTACGAATGGTAGAGATCAAGATGAAGATGGTGGATGATCAATGGTGGAATTCGAAAAGAGGAGTGATCTATGTGCACACACAAGTCAACCAATAGAATATAAGTTGACTTGTCACATAAGACAAAAGTCTCACAAGCCTTTTTTTTTAATTGTAAAATAGAAAAAGGACTTTATGTGTGCACTTTAAGTGGGTTAGAAGAATGGGGTGTTTTATTTAATTAAAAGGGGACATGTTCTTTTAATCAAATAATGAACTTAGGATAGCATAGTCAAACTATAGGTTATAATCAAATAAATTGATTATTAGCAATTTGGTCTAGGTAAATGATTAAATTAATTTAGCCAAAATGTTGAAAAGGGGGCTAATAGTCTAGATGACCATTTTTAGGTGGTTACATTTGCCCCTCTTTGACTAATGTGTGATCGATCTAAGAACACATTATGTCAAAGAAAATAGAAAGCCAAGTAGGTGGTGATAGATATAGATATCTGATTTTGAAGAACGAAATGTAGAAAAAGATAGTAAGTCCTAAATGTATAGCCTGATAGTGGTAGTACTGAACACTAGGAAAAGATGATGTCAAAATTCAAGAAGAATGCTAACACTTAGCAAAGTAGATAGATCGAGAACAAGTGAGAAGATCAAACAAATGCTCCTAAGAAATAGATAGTTGTAGCAATTAGTGATAGAGTATTTCTGCCCCCTCGGGATCGAAATTGAAATGAGGTAAGGGGATGCAAAAACTGGCTAGACATGAGAAAATTAGAATATAGCAATGTCCAAGATGATAGATAGATGATTAGAACCCAAGAATGACTATAAAAAAAAATTGATAAAATGCCCCAATTTGACTAGAGTTGACCTTGAAGGATATAGCATAAAAATTAGGTTGAAACGAGTAGAAAGGTGATTTTAGACATGAAACAATGAATTGAAGTAGATATGAAGTATGGAAATGATGAAGACATGAAGAAATGAAGATGCCCCAGCGATGATTCAAAGATTAGACCTCAAACGGTCAGCTAACTACTCAGAAGAAGGTAAAATTTTAAAATGCAATTTTGACCATCAAGATGAACTCAGATTTCGATTTCGATCCCGAAAATGTATCCAGGATGTCGAAATTATTTAAGAGGTCAAAAATGTATATAATGTGATGGTAAGATAGAAAAGAGATGAAGTGAAAGATTAAGAAGGTGAAAAGACATGAACAAGAAGAAAATAAAGAAATATATGAAAGGAGTTAGCTGATATGTCCATGAAAAATATGGAAAGAGAGAGCTCTTCCCACATGTAGAAATGTGCAACTAGAAAAAATGACATGAACCTAAAATGCAAGCTACTATGAAAAGTGGTTTACCAACAAGAAACTCATAACATTTAGACTCTTAATTTCATCATTGAGTGTTTATTAGGGACATCATGAGATCATACAACCATCACTTGTATAACTATGAGGATATGAATATGATCAATATTAGATAGGTATGTAGAAATCCAATCTAAGCATCAGAAACATGTAAGTCAAGATAACTATATGATTAGATTTCCGAAGTTTAATTTAGCAAGATTACACCTGTATCAAGGCATAAGCGCCAAGATAAACCCAAGTGCGATCTTGTGAAACAGTCAAGGATGATACATTTATAAGTCAAAGTGTTGAATAGGAAAAGCACGAATGCTTACAACACTATATACAAAAAAAGTATACCCACAAGCAAAAATCAAGAAAACATGCCCCATGCCCCCAGTCTTCTAGTCAATGACATCCTTGAAAGACTATTAGGGATGGAACATTTAGTAAATAAATCATCATAGATAGCACACAAAGTAGATAAATATCAGCATAGCTTAGTTGTTTAAGTGTTAAAGTGTGTGTGTGTGTGTAAGTCACTTGGCCATTTCTTCAAGACTTGATTCTGATAGTGAGAAATATCACGACATCGGAGACTGTAGGTAAACTATCTGAAAAGTGTTGAGAAACACTTGATGTCAAAGTGGGTAGGGGTAGTGTTGAGAAACACTGTTTTGTGAGTTGTCAAAGAAACCCTAATGCACAAGAATACCTCAATAGGCTAAGTAACTATGCCCCTGAGAAAAAGACAAGAAACAATTCCAAGCCAAAAAATGTGTAGCGAAGTGGATGATTGAGACTGATAGACATAGGTGCGAGGGTTTCAAGTAGCGCCTGTTTCCAGGTTTTCACCACTTGGACAGATTTTTTTTTTTTTTTTGGTGATACATCAAAGTTCCTATTGCTAGGTTTTCACTAAGAAGATCTTTTTTTAGGACATTTTTTGATTTTTAGGATATTTTCAGGATCATATATGATTTTTTTTGGAATTTTTTAGAAAGTTTTAGATATCACTGGTTCTCAAGCAAGATCACATCATTTTCTCCCAATGTCTAGCGAGGTATAGGATATGATAGAGTAACGAGATAGTGGATAAGCAAAGATGGATGAAAAAAGAGTATGAAGCAAGTGAAAGTGATCCTCAAGGACTGACTCCTCAAGAGTACCCAAGCTAGGGAAAGAGGTGAAATAGTCATATGAAGCATGTTTTGGATAAGCAATGGAAGTAATGAGAAAGATAGCATGTAGGATAAGCAGTGAAGCCAACAAGTGTGATAGCATATAAGATAAGCGATGGAAGCTAATGAGTAAGATAGCATGAAAGCGTGTAGTCCAAAAGAGTAGCCATGTCAAGAGACCTATGAGAACCATTTTCATTTATTATGATCAAGACCAAGGGGTCAACTAGATAGTATAGAAATGGGATAGAGCAATAAGAATAAAGCTCAAGATAGAGGCTATGAGTGAATGGGAGAGCACAATAGAAAATCTGGTGGATAAGATAGCTAATATGCAAAGATAGCTCAACATTGTCAAGATCAAAGAGAGAAGAAGGGATAGATGGATGATGGAAGAATTATGCATGATGCCTGTTTGCCAGGTTTTCATCATGGTACTTATCTAAGGTGCCACAAGAAGTAGATTTCACCATAGGATAAATTTATTTCTCTTTACTTTTGCTACCAAGGTGCCACAAGATGTGGTTTTCACCAAGGCACATTTTCATTTTTTTCATTTTTTCTATTTTTTCTTCTTCTTCTTTTTTGAATTTTTAGAAAGAGTTGAAGCTGTTTGAATGTAGATAAAGCTCCTATACAAAAGATAAGTCATGATAAGCCAAGACCATAGAAAGGTATGCTCAAAGATGTTGATAGGGTGATGAAAGAGAAATGGTAGTAGGAAGAGTATATGGAAGATAATAGTTCATGTATAGAAAGTAAGTGTAAGCTTTAGAGGATTTCATGAGGGTAGCTGAAATATTGGACAAGATCAACATTGGCACACACCTTGAAGGGTATTGGAATGATGGAGGAATCATGGATGAAGTAGCTTGAGGTTTAGATGTATGAGGTGGTAGAAGAGATTTGGAAAAAAGTGGAAATATTTTTAGAAAGATTTTTGCAAGAAGATGGAATGGAAGCCTTTGGAAGCTTGAATGTCAACTTTGAAGTATTTTCAATATTCAAGCCTTTTAAAAGAGACTTGGGAATCCATATAGATTTAGATTTTCCTCGTTCTTTGGGTGCTTGAGAGTGCCTTTGTATAATGATGGATTTAGGAACCCATATTTTCTTTGTTTAGCTCTTTGAGTAGTGGACCTTTACGGTCTCTTTTGTGAATTCTCCTTCTTAGCATTCACATGTCGATTAGATGGGTCATAGTGATCTTCATTTTTCAATGGATTCTTATGTTTATTCTCACTTCCAAAGGACTTGGGATTTGTGGATGAATAAGGCTGATATGACTGGTTTAGGTGGATAGATGGGTGATAATTCATCAAGGATGAGCGTCTTTGTTGATCTTGAGGTATGACGAGAGAGCTAGGAGTGGAAAATGTAGGAGATGAAGGAACATAATGTCCCAATATAGATGGAAGGTTTGAAGGCTTTAGCTTTGATGGATAAGGACCAAGGATAGACTTAGGAGATGCAAATGGATAGTGAAAAGGGACATCAACATCTTTAGAGTGAGCAACGTGGTCAAAGCCATCAATAGACTCATGAGTAGCTTTGACAGGAGCAACATTTTTAATAGGAGCACTTGAAGCTTGAGCACGGTTTTGAAGTGGATGTGGAGAAGTAGAACATGATGGGATGCTTTGATCTTGACAAGTAGCCTTGGATAGCATATAAAGAGAACTTTTCTCATAATTTTCAGTAAGCTCAAGGGAGATAATGGAAGTGGTATCTTCATCATACTTAGGAGGTGGACAAGCTATAGGATATGGAGGGGAAAAATCTTGAAAGAGATGAAAGGGTGCTTGATCTTGATCTTTCTTGACATTTATAGCTTTTTCTTTTTGAGAGTCCTCTTGACATGGAGCCACTTCTAAGGACAAGGGAGAATGAAGAGTGAATGGAGTAGTGCTTGGATTAGGCATAGTAGTGCATGAAGGTTGAGGATGTTTAGGATTAGTAGCATGGAAAAGGTTTGTAGCCAAGTGAAGGTTAGCTTGAGTTTCTTTTAGAGGTAGCCCTTGAGGGTACGCATAGTCAATGTGGAAAGCATTAGGTTCCTTTTTTGATAGAGGCATGTGGGAAAGCTTTGGAGTGTTGGAAGATGCATGAGTGTTGGAAGAAGTGGAATATGTAATGGAGCCATTAC
Organism: Cupressus sempervirens; assembly: GCA_028749045.1. Lineage (NCBI taxonomy): Eukaryota > Viridiplantae > Streptophyta > Pinopsida > Cupressales > Cupressaceae > Cupressus > Cupressus sempervirens. The sequence continues at coordinate 507,692,167 of CM053789.1, read as the reverse complement.
TAGACATAGGTTCATCAATGTAATCTTGCTCAAGAGAAGTATCCTCAGCACATGAGTCACTAGAGGTTCCAAGATCAACAATCTCATCATCAATGAGATCTTGGATTTTATGTTTCAGCTCTATACAATTTGAAGTACTATGCTCATTATGTTGATGATAAGCACAATAGATATCCAAGAATGGGTTTCCATATGAGCTAGACTTAGGTAAGATGATGATCTTATTGCCAAGAAGTTTTTGCAAAGTGTCATCATAAGAATCTTCCAAGGGAGCAAAAGTTCTATTAGAAGTATGTCTAGAGTCCTTTTGTTGTTTCTCAAGTGAATGGTATGCATCCATGCCTTCATCATTAGCTTGGTCAAAGATAGGTCCATCATGAAATTTTAGCATAGGCTCAAAGGAGGTATCACTTGCTTGTTCTCTAAAGAGGTCTTTAGATCTAGAAGATGAAGACATTTGATGTCTTAAAGTAGAGCATGTAGACCTAGAAGAAGAGGATGACCTCAAAGAAGGTGACTCACATGCATGTAAAGGCCTTAAGGAAGATTCATGTAATAATGCAATCTTCTCCTCTAACCTTTTCTCAAGTTTAGACTTCATTTCTATCATGTTCTTAGAGAGATGAAGGTAAGAAAGATCATTTGTCTCTTCTAGTTCTTTATATTGCACATAGAGATCTTGAAACTCTTTAGTGACATGGAGGATATCATGATCATCTAGATTCAGTTGAAGTTTGGTAGCACAAGGTTTAGATCCCATAGTTTTAGATGCAAAGCCAAGCATAAAAGAGCCTGGAAGATAACTTGATGTTGAAACTATAGGAGGTAGAGTGTTCACTTGCCAAGATAGTAGAGAGAGATTAAAGTGACTTGTCAAACAATATGTCCAAGAAACTTACGACATAAATGACTCAAGTCAATAGCTAGGAAAGATGCCCAAATAGCCAAATAAATAGAGCAAGCAGGGTGACAAGTGAACAACTTTCCCAACCCAAGAGTGTAGTCAAGAAATCAAGGTAACCATTTTAGAAAAAGGATAACTAGCAAGCATGCATAGACCATGAAGATAGAAAGACCAAGAGCACCAAGACCAAAGAGTCACTTTAAGCATGTTCAAGAACTAGAGGCATATAAAAGAAAAGTCAAATGATGAGACTCCTCTTAGCAAGCAACACAAGAAAAATGTTAAGACTTGATGCTTTGACTTGGTTGACAAAGTTTGACAATAGCTGATAGCATAGCAAGTTTGATGTTCAAAAGAAATTTCTTTCCAAGCAAGATAGTGACACATGGAGTAGTCTTCAAACAATCAAGCAAGGGACAAAGCAACCTTGCATGATACAAGCATATGTGAGGTCTTAAAAGAAAGCCGTATAACTATCATCATGTGTATGTTCCAAAGATTTTCACAGGTCTAGCACATTCGAGAACACATCAAGCAATATCTACCTAAAAGTTATGGTTCATTACTCAACAACTTGGCCCACACTTGATGCTCCTTTTCCTCACACCAACTGGTTGCCCACAAGAGGTATTGGCTTTGTCATGGAAGTGCCATAAGCACAACCAAGGGAACACATATGGTGAGTGTAAAATCTTGGGGTGATCCGAGTAGTCCACTAGGATCGATCCTTGCACCAAGAAGTTGAGTGGCTAAAAAAGGTAGTTACTAACTTAGGGTGTTTAGATAGGGCTTCCGTTCATAGTGTTCCTCTTGCTCCCAATTACGAGACACCTCACCTTGCGATGAGTAACCGATCTCGCGACCACAAGAGTACCTTAAGCATTCTTGCCTAGTGATTTCCCTATGGTCGAAATCCCATAAGTGATCACACTAGACAAAGACAAACACTACGTCTACTAAAGTTTTGTGTCCTTGGTAGCCTTGAGTTTATAGTGGGTTGGAAGAGCCGAGTAATCTGCTTGTCCCCACTTGGGTCGTTCCTCTTAGATTGTCCGAGAGCAGGCCCTCTAAAGGATTCTAACCACACAAAGTGGATCAACTTTTGGAAGTCAAGATTTCTGGTTCACCACAAGGGTGAAGAGCATACTCTCCTATTCCAATCATTTTCTCCGAAACACATCAGGAAGATTCAGTTACCCCTTGCTTTTGAAACCAAATGGCAAGTCAAGATTTCTGATTCACCACAAGGGTGAAGAGCATACTCTCCTATTACCAAAAGACTCCAATCACAAATTTTATGTGCCTATAAAAAATGAACAATTATTCAATGCCACATATGAAAACAAAAAAGTAAGAAATTTTTTATTTTTATGCTTTGGGCAGCCCTACAAACAATGTTAGTAGCCCTTGCGCATTTGAAGCTTTGACATGCGTTCTTTTTATGCAATGTTTCAATTTTTTTTTCACAATGATGGCAACCTGAAATCACAACTTGTTAGCACCACAAGTTAGTGTGAAATAACATAAAATACTACAATAAAAAGTGGTTAGTTTCCTCAAATATCCAAATTATCTTCCAATCAAATGTATGCAAAGAAAGTGCAAGTTAATCACAAATGCTCTCATTTTTACTCTTTTATTTTGACGTAGTCAAAAAGATTGGACTTGTTTGCTATGATTTTGTATCCAAAAATAAAAATAAAAAGAAGAGACCCCTATTAAAAATCAGAGAGCTTTCCAAAAATGTAAAAAATTCAAAAAAATCTCTTCATTTGCTCCCTAGAGATCGATTTTGTCAAAACAGGCTAGATTTATCAAATCGAGTTTTCGATCCCTAGTATGACCTCAAAAGTCAAAACACAAAGAAAGTAACCCTCTTAGAATTCAAAAACCTTTCTGAAAATGTAAGTTTTTTATAAAAAATGCACTGATTTGCGATCAGAAGTGGCTTTTTATGAAAAAAAAAAAAAATCATAAATCGCGCAAATCACATCAAAATGCTCTGAAAATCGGTCTGCAATATGTTGGACAAATACTAAACCTACAAAAAAAAATTTAGAACTAAACTCCAAGTGGTTTAAAAGATATGATCAAATCTTTAAACCAACTAAATTTTTGGCCTTCAAACCAATCTACTTATGAGTTGGCCTTAAAATCAAAGTGACAATTCTACAAAAGCACTTGATTAGATCCAATATGCTGCTGTAAAAAACTAGAGATAAAAAATGAAAGCAAATGGAGCTAAAAACTTGATTCAAGCCCCACGGTGGGCGCCAAAAATGTACACTTGATTTGTGTCACACTCTAAACCCTTCTATCCAAACAATTCCATGAGTTGGAATGCTTGGATGCCGGTTTAGAGCTCCCTATCCATGGAGTGCAAGAGAATGTATTTCAAGTTTAAGAGCTCTCAGATGAGCCTTAGAGATACTCTTCTTGCTAGTAAACCATGCAATGGGAGGTTCCAAAGACAAGATGCAAGAATGCAAATGTCCCAAAGAGTTCCTCAAGAATGCAATGCAAATGAAGATTAAGATAGAATGAGATTCAAAGTGGAGCTATGCTAAAACATGTATGAGAGTGTTACAATACCATTATTAAGCTGTGTGAGATTAAGCTACATGTAAAAATGAAAGTTAAGCTAAGCTAGAATGCCATGATGCCATGGATGAGAGAATGTAGACAAGAAATAGAAGTTCTCCACAAAGCTCCAAAGAAACCTGTTAAAAAACCTACAGCATAACAATATTCAAATGATGAATCCTTTGAGGGGGAAAGCTCTCTCCCTTTTAAAGTCATACGAATGGTAGAGATCAAGATGAAGATGGTGGATGATCAACGATGGAATTCGAAAAGAGAAGTGATCTATGTGCACACACAAGTCAACCAATAGAATATAAGTTGACTTGTCACATAAGAAAAAAGTCTCACAAGCCTTTTCTTTTAATTGTAAAATAGAAAAAGGACTTTATGTGTGCACTTTAAGTGGGTTAGAAGAATGGGGTGTTTTATTTAATTAAAAGGGGACATGTTCTTTTAATCAAATAATGAACTTAGGATAGCATAGTCAAACTATAGGTTATAATCAAATAAATTGATTATTAGCAATTTGGTCTAGGTAAATGATTAAATTAATTTAGCCAAAATGTTGAAAAGGGAGCTAATAGTCTAGATGACCATTTTTAGGTGATTACAGGGTGGGGGTGGATCAATATTCCAACAATTTTTTCCCAATAATATATTTCAACAGATAACCATTTACTTGCATTATGAGTTAACTAAAAAGTGAACATAACATAACGAAACTCATAACACCATATTTTTAAACTAGGAAAGACATGGCCAAGGGAAAATGCTAGTGGGGATGGTATCAACAAGATAATACACTAATCCAAAATACTTTGTTAGGAGTGTTGACCCTATTAGGAGTCTATTATATACATTTAGTATATCGATCCTTGTTAGAGGACTAGACCTTGTTAGAGGCCTTGGTATTGTTAGGAGTTATATTAAAAAAGGAGCTCATTTGTCATACAATGATATACAATCTATACAAAAGATACAGATACTATACCAAAACTAACTATATTGATATTTTCAATAATGGATTAGTCCTTTTGTATTCTCACATTTGATCATGACCATGAAACATATTATTGCATCTAACCATCAATACATCAATATATCATCATACATAAATCTCGCATAACATAATAATAGCATAGTTGTCCTTATCGTATTCAAATGACTTCATATGTACACATGTTCCAACTTGTCCAGTCAACCTTCAAGATGAAACATGTAAACACTTAATAAAAACTTATTATCATAATATACTAACTAAGGATTAATATCTGTAAGAATTTTCCTTAGGGAAAAATTCACCCAAGACTAAGGAACTCAAGCACAAGCACAATAGTAGACCAAAAGAGTATGAGCAGAATATTGATTTAATATTCATTCAATATTGATAAAAGTACACTAGGAGTGCTTGTATATAAAGGCCTTTGGAATGCTTCTAGAATGCATAGAATTCAACAACATGATAAGTCATACAACCAAGAACATGTTCACCAAATATGGGTTATCCTCCATTAAGCACAGAAGTAAGTGCAATGATGAGAGGATAAGCCTACAATGGTGTAGCACACAAAATTATGTTATAGACACCATGTGCTAAATTAGGAGTGCAAATAACTATGTTGTCTACATGACAACTCAATTAATTATGCAAACTCTAGTGTTGTAGACACCATGTGCTAAATTAGAGTTGCTTACTCCAGTTTTGTCAACATGACAACTCATAAGAGTACGCAAACTCCTAAGTGCTTCACCCAAATAATGCATTAACCTAAGTAAACTTAAGTGTAAAACCAAATACTTATTTACACCAACAATATCTAAGATGGCATCCCTACATTCCCAAGTAATTTAATTGATGGTAGAATTTGATTCCTTAGATTAATTGTTCTTTGCATGCACTATGCAATTAGTGATAATAACATGTCTTCACATTTTCCATCCAAAACACATGCCAATTATAAACTTATACTCATTGAACATACTTTACCTTCTATCGACTCCTGGCTTATACTTAGGAAAGATATATAACAACCAAGACCAAAACTAAAGTTTAACTTCATGTGACCTTACCTAATAAGATTTTTTCAACAAATTAATATATCCATGCATCAATACTTCACAACAGTCTCCCACTTTGGAATTGATGGCAACACTTAGATAAAAATTGGTTGAGTCTCGAAACACCAAGATTATAAAACTAATCAAAAGCTTTATCCATATCAAAATTTCCATATTTTATTCGTGGTTATGCAAGATCATAATATACTCCCCCTTGTTTATGATAATTAATTGCATATTTTTCACTTCCTTAACTCCCCCTTTGACATCAATGGAAAAGGTTAGTGAACTATATACAAGTCATAATTGTAGTGCTTATGTCTATACATACCTCATAACATCTGAAAATTTTATCCTCAAAGTCTCAAACTCTCTATCTCGAATCCTCTTCATGTTTTCTACTATATATAATGCAATGAATAGAATATGTTGCAATTTTTTCTCCATTTAGATCAAGTGGATTGAATATCTAATAAGTCATGTTTGAAGACCAATAACTCTAGTTCTTTCTACATCATTTCAAGTTTGGATGTTTAAAGACTTAGCAATAGTTCAAACCATCCTACCATTTTGTCCCTTTCCTTCTATAGGATATTGATAACATCAAAAAATAAATAAAAATTTATCCATATCTATCGCACTTTATTCTTTCTTCTCAAATTCACCATCTAGCTTCTCTAACTTTTCTTCATCTTCTTTAATACATTTGGTGACATCTTCAACATACTTGACTAATTAGTGAAAGTAATATAGACTTTTTTACCCTTTTATACATGACCTCTTATATCTTTGATGCATTCATCTATTACTTGGACATCATGTGCAACATTTTCACACACTTTGTGAAATTTTTTTGCTTCAAACTCTCTTTCAACTCTTGCCTTGGCAGATTCTCCAAGTGTATTATAGTGTTTACCAAATTCCTCTATCACTTTTGTCAAATTTTCTATATTGTTACTTTATAGTTCCTACTCTACTAGAAAAGTCTCCTACAACCTAACAAGTTCTTATTTTAAATTTTTGGCATGTGTTTCAGATTTCTTCTCTAGTTTCTCTTTTACTTTAGAAATTCTATCATTTATATGTTCATCAGTGCATTCTCATCCATATTTTCCTTTACCAAGATAGAAATATTTTTACTAAGATGACTTTCCAACAAGTACTATAGTGATGAAGTAGGTGTAATAGGTGTTGAAAAAAGTACCTTTTATTTGTTCACCATCATATCTCTCATTTGTTTTGATAATGTAGTTTCTTGAATAACCTGTTAAGTACCATCATCTACTATGATAAATGAAGGTGTGCCTTCATTTTTCATAGATTTAAGCTCTATTTCTATCACAATATCATCCTTACATCATTGGTCCTTATATTGTTCATATTCATCTTCAACATCATCGGTATGATTTTCTTTCTTTACAACCTTTGTTATAATCTCCTAAGTATTCTCACTATTCATCAAGTTGTCCATAGATGTATCTTGCTCTTATTTCTTATCTTTAGGGGATACATCAAGAGTAACTAGGATACCGGTCACATAGAAATATAGTTGTTTCATAGTTCTATAGAACTAATTGGTGTCTTTCACATCCTTAGTGGCCTTGATAAATTCTCTCCTATTGTTATACCAATTGATCTTTGTGCAGGCTTAGTGAGTTTATACTTGAACTTTGTTCACTTAGGACTTCAATAAATTCTTTCTCTATATCATTTGCAATTTCATCATATTGTCCTACCATAATGTTGACTAACCTCATCTTAGTGCTCATCTTAGGTATGTACTTTTCAACAATTTTCTTCATTTCATCATAAGTGTGTAGATATTGGATGATATAGAGCAACTAGCTTTTGAGCTAATTTGAAAATGAATGTTGCCTATATTGCCTCTCTTAATGCTTCCTTTCTTTCTCATGAAGATTCTTCTTTATGCGCTTAAACTTTATCAATTTTTTGTACAATAATATGTAGGGGGTATGCAAGGGAAAAGGGCTACCTTTCATGAGATGCTTCATGAAGAAGATGCTACCCCTTTGCCTACACTAGCACAATAGTAGGGGTAGGGCATTGCGGCCCATAGAATTGTAGGGGGACTAGAAAAGGGGGCCATACAATAATCGACCACCTAGCCCTCCTCTCTTATCTTTTTATCTTCCTCCAAGGTGCATTTCCTTCTTACATCCAACTTATCAAATATAGGGTTTGGAATACTAACCTTGATTTCTACAAGATACCTCTTGAAATTCATTAAGTACTTTATAATGAAATTTTCAATAATTATTTAATAATTCTCATCATAGCTTAAGAAGTACTTCCTAATTTGATCTAATTTCACTTTACTCTCGATCCTTGTTGTGATATTTTTGACATTTTGTTTCTATTTCTCGCTCTCTTCTTCGATGCTAACCTTTGCTATCTCAGAAGTTACGAAAACTTCACATTCATAATTTAATTTGTTTGATTTTTTCGTTTGTCTTCCTTCTTCTTACTTTCTACCTTATATTTTTTAAGGCTTGTGAATTGGGCTTTTTCCTTCTACCTTGTAGATCGAGTAGATGTCTTCTCTATAGATTTATCTAACTTCACTATAGCAGGAGTCATTTTAGACTTCACTATAGGAGTCATTTCAGAATTCACATCAAGTGTGTCTTGCACCTCAATTTTCTCTATTGATATTGCCTTTGTAGGTTTAGTACTTGTGCTCTCTATTTTATCCCTTGAGGTATCTTTTCTTCCCCTTTCAATATCCTAATATTTCTCTTTACTAATTCCATCTTTTATTTCTATCTTTTCCATAATATTTTTTACTTTCCTCTTCCTTGTTCTTTAGTAGATTTCTTCTCTAACCTAACTCAACTTCTCTTTATAATTACCCCATCTCTCTTCTTCCTTATCCCTAGGTGATGCAAGCATCACTTATTGCTTCAACACTTCCTAATCAAACTCATATCTAAGTGTATGATTAAATATTTCCCTAGGCTCAACAACATCCATATGAGTAACATTTTTTCTACTATGAAGAAAATTGTCTTTATATACTTCTCTACCATAGAGCTATGTATCTAGTATCTTTTTTTCATCTCTCTCACAAAACCTTTAAACATTCCAATAAATTTTGAAATGACATTTCCTCTATACTACATGTTATAAATCTCAGTGATCAATGCCATTGATTTTTTCATCATCTGTCTATTGATGAGTGTGCATATTTAGAAATATGTACATGATGTGAAGGAATATGTTAAATATGTGTGGCCCAAATCTAAATGGTTGATTCTCACCATGCTTAATTCTTCATATGTTCTCAAATAGTTGTCTCAATATCTCACAAATATCAAAGTGTTCCTTCTTAATTCTCATTTTGTAGGTTGTATGTATACCATTGGATAAAATGAATTCTTCCCTTGTTTATAGTGTATCCTTTACCCTATTATTTTAGCAATTATTCTAAAATCTTGTTGTCTTATGTCATATAGAGTCGTAGCTCTCTTATCCCACTTAGTACTGATTTTTACTTTAAGTTCTCTCTTTTCCATCTTAGTGACAACATGTATTATGTTAGCATTATTCAATCTAGTAGCAAGGTGATTCAATTCCTTTGTGATAATAATTAGATTATCTCCTATCCAAAATAATGGGTCATTTATTCTACTGAGCACTATCCTTATCCAATATGCTTCTTCAAACTCTTCATATTCCATGGATTGTAGTATATTTGAGTTTTGTAGGTGTGCAAACTCAATTTTCAAACTCTTTTCCTACTTGTAAATCTTAGTTAGATCTTTCCATATGTCATCATTATATATGAAACAAAATTAATAGTGAACATAGGCAATGTTAGACTTCATGTCAAGTGTCTTACATCTCAATTTTATCTATTTCTATTTCCTTTGCAGGTTTAGCAGTTGTGCTTTCTAGTTTATCCATTGAGGTATCTTTCCTTCCCCTTTCAATATCTTAGTATTACTTTTTACTAATTCAATCTTTTATTTCTATATTTTTCACTTTAATCTTCCTTGTTCTTTAGTAGAGTTCTTCTTTGACCTAACTCAAATTCTCTTTATAATTACCCTGTATCTCTTCTTCCTTATCCCTAGGCAATGCAAGCATCACTTTTGCATATTGCTTCAACACATCCTGATCAAACTCATATCTAAGTGTATGATTAAATATTTGCCTAGGCTCAACAACATCCATATGAGTAACATTTTTCTACCATGAAGAAAATGGTCTTTATATACTTCTCTACCATAGATCTATATATCTAGTATCTTTGTTTCATCTCTCTCTCAAAGCCTTTAAACATTCCAACAAAGTTTGAAATGACATTTCCTCTACACTACGTGTTATAAATCTGAATGATCAATGCCATTGATTTTTTCTCCATCTGTCTATTGATGAGTGTACATATTTAAAAACATGTACATGATGTGAAGGAATATGTGAAATATGTGTGGCCCAAATCTGAATGGTTGATTCTCACCATACTTAATTCTTCCTATGTTCTCAAGTAGTTGTCTCAGTATCTCACAAATATCAAAGTGTTCCTTCTCCATTCTCATTTTGTAGGTTGTATGTATAACCTTAGATAAAAATGAATTCTTCCATGTGTTTATAGTGCATCTTTTACCCTATTATTTTAGCAATTATTCTAAAATATTATTGTCTCACATCATATAGAGTCATAGCTCTCTTGTCCCACTTAGTAGCGATGTTTACTTCAACTTCTCTCTTTGTCATCTTAGTGGTAACATGTATTCTATAAGTATTATTCAATCTAGTAGAAAGGTGAATCAATTCCTTTGTGGTAATAATTGGATTATCTCCTATCCAAAATAATGAGTCATTTATTCTACTAAGCACTATTTTTATCTCGTATGCTTCTTCAAACTCTTCATGTTCCATGAATTGTAGTATATCTGGGTTTTGTAGGTGTGCAAACTCAAGTTTCAAACTCTTATCCTACTTGTAGATCTTAGTTACATCTTTCCATCTATCATCGTTATATATGAAACATAATTAATAGTGAACATATGATCTTATTTCTTCCACATATAATACTAATAGGGAGGTTGGGTGAGTTAATCATTGACTCATTCTCATAGTCTTCTTACATGATTTTTGGGGTGACTCTTCCTCACCACTTGTCACCTATAGGACCCTAGTGTGTCTAAGGGTCCATTGGTCTCCCTAGCCAACCCAACTATGAAGAAAGATCACTCTATCAAGCCAAAACTTGATGCATTCACATTCCTTCACCTTAGCCCTTAAAGCAAGCCTGAAGGCTCACAACCTCGAAATCTTGAACTAGGCCTTGCAAGGGTATGGAGGCATTAAAAATAACTTCTACTCAATCAATTGGATATTTTTGACATCCCACCAAGTTCATCTTCCCATCTGATCTCTTACTTCCGTCACAAGAGCCCCAATTAGGTCTCCTATAGAAAGAAAATAGGATTTTTTTCCTATGCCTTTGAAAGTGACCCTGCTAACTTTTTTAGGTTTCTTGGTCAGTTTGGAATTCCCTTAAGCATTTTTGGGTCTTGGGGTCATACTCTCCCATTCATTACCCTAACCCAAATTAGGTGAAGATAGGGCTTTTTAGCCTTAACTGACTGGTCCAACAAGCGAGTTTTAGGATTGTTGGAGGACTGGTATGAACCTCTCTTCTTCATGGGATGATGGTACATATTTCTCCTTCAATGTCAAAAAGTAATTTGGACTCTATCTTTTCTCCCCTACAAGCATTGCAAACTTCAATGTGGTCTTCCCTAGCCGAACTCACCATAGGAACACCCAGGGAAAGACTTTAAAAATGGCTTCTTTGCATTTGAGGGACCTAGATTCTCTACACATGATGTACATGGAGTATCCTCACTTTCCACAAGAGGCTATGCAAATTGGGTTGTGGGGAAGTGAGTTAGAGCCCCATCTTCAAGAACTGCCTGGACAAAATGAGTGACAGTATAGAACCAAAAGAATTTCATAAAAGGTAATAAAACTAATCAAAAATCATATCTACCAATGCACAAATTCAAAAGAACATGAAAAATAAAACATTTTCAAGTAATAGTATGGATCTTGCACACCTAACTAACCATTGTCATCAAAAACTAAGAATTTGCTTAGAAAAATGCTTCAAATGCTGATTGCAAAAACTCACATTACATACATTGAACTTCTAATGCTGCTCATAGGTCCTCTCTATACTTATATAGGTTGATAGGGTTCTTATAAACTCCTTTAAACTCCTTCCCAATTATTTGCAATTAATTTACAAAAAAATTCTCAAGCAACTTTTAAAAGTTGCAAAGTTGCTCAATGCAACTTTTACAACTTTTTGCACCTTTTGACTGATTTGGTCAAATGACATTCCTAACTTCTCAAACTTCACCATAAACCCCAACTATGGTCAAAACCACATCTTAACTCTTCCTATACCCTAATTACCTCATGATGACATCATTGCAATGCCTTGTGCCAATCAAAGGGCTTTACAACTTCCTAGCCCCTAATTACACCTAGTGAAAATGCCTAAAAACCTATGAACAAAACCTTCCAATGTACTCCACCTATGGTCAACATGACCTTATCTTACACATCCAAAATTCCCTAAGGCTTACACTTACATAACCAAAATTAGGAACCTCATATTTCCAAGCAATCTTTATGTGCTCCTACACCATTCTTCCCCTCTCCACATCTTTCAAGGAACATGAGGAGAAATTAGTGACATGTCAATGCCCAACTTTTTAAAATTTTATTTCTCTACCCATGTAGCTTCAACTTCTAGTTGTCCTTTTCACTAGATTAGGTGCTCCATGTAGATCATGTGCCTTGTAGACTTCTTGACCCTGGATTCCAAGATCATTTTAGCTTGTTGGCTCACTTTGGGAGGTAGGGATACATTATTGACATCTTCCAATACCCATTTTCTATTATGACCTATATCTGACATTGGCCCCTTATATTTGACAAAATTAGCCACATTGAACACTAGTGAAATGTTTAGATCTATGGGATGCTCCACCTAATAGGCATTATGTCCATATTTTTCCAATACCTTGCATGGATCCACTCTCTTCATCTGCAACTTGGTTGACACTCTCTTTTGTAGTCTTGATTTGTTTAAGTGAACCGTGTCATATTTACCCACTTCAAATTGTATATCCTTCCTTGACATGTCCACCTTGGTCTTCACCTTTTGAGTAGCCTCTACTATGGTCTTCTTCACTTTCTCTTGTATCTCTTTCATGGTCTAAGAGAAATCTTCTGCATGGCCACTCATATACTCCATAGCTCCTAGATCTATGAATTCACACACTCCTCTAGGGTGTATACCATACACTATTTCAAAAGGACTTTTCTATATTGTCCTATTCACACTATCATTATAGGTATATTCATCTTGATGGATGATCAGATCTCATGTTTTTCCATACCCTTTAGGCATCTTAGAAGGTTCCTTAATACTTTGTTGACCACCTTAGTTTGACCATTAGTTTGAGGATGGTAAGCTAAACAAAATGATCAATTAGTTCCTAGCCTGCTCCATAGAGTCTTCCAAAAATGACTTGTGAACTTCACATCTCTGTCAAAGATTATGCTTCGATGCAACCCATGGATTCTTACAATCTCCATGAAAAACAAGTGGGAAATGTAGCTAGCATCATGAGTAGTCTTGCAAGGAATGAAATAACCCATCTTGCTAAAACTATGTACCACCACATAGATACTACCCAACCCTATTTTTGTCTCAAGAAGATCTACCACAAAGTCCATGTTGATGCATTCCCATTTCCTATCAAGAATAGGTAGGGGTTGATACAAACCTGCATTATTATACGCCCCTTTTTCTTTCATGCATACCACACATTTCTCTACATACCTTCTAACATCTCTTGGCTACTTTGACCAATAGTAGAACCTTTGAACTAACTCCAATGTCTTAATCACACCAAAATGACCACTAAGACTGTTATTGTGCTTCTCTTGAATAAGGTTCTCCCTCATGGAACCTTGAGGCACACAAAGTTGATTTCCTTTAAGCAACAAGCCACTCTGTAGAGTGTACTTAGAGAACTAACTATGGAAATTATTTTGGAAATCAACACTTACCTTGTAGGCTTTAGAGAAATATTCATCATCCTTGTAGAGATCCTTGAAAATTTCTATGCCAATGCCTACAATTGTACCTCTTGTACTGTCAGCATTTTCCACCTTGTTCAGTTGTCCCTTCTTGTGCTTTATAGTGAATCTGAATTCTTGTAAGTAATCCATCCACTTCAAGTTCCTATTACTCAACTTCTCCTGAGTATTGATGTAGCTAAGTTCCTGATTATCAGTAAACACTGCAAATTCTTTGGGTAGGATATAATGTCTTCATTTCCTTAGTGACTGCACTAAAGCATATAACTCCAAGTCATAGGAAGAGTATTTCTTCTTGGCTTCATTAATTTTCTCACGAAAGAAAGCTATGGGTCTTCCTTCTTGCCTCAATACTACCCCTACTGCAATTCCACTTGCATCACACTCCAACGTGAACAACTTGTCAAAACTAAGTAACATTAGGATAGGTTGGGTAGCTACTTCTTGCTTCAACTTTTCAAAGGTTTTTCTTGGCTCAAGAGTCCATTTGAACTTTGTCTTCAATCCCCATTTAATGGTGTCCAACACTAATGCACAATTACCACTAAAATTTCTAGTGAACTTTCTATAAAATTGAGCTAACCCATGAAAACTTCTTACCTTTGTACTTATGGTTGGTGTTGGCCAATTCAAGATAGCCTCCACCTTGCTTGGGTCCATCTTCAATGAACCTTGTGATTCAACAAACCCTAGGTATACTAGTTCTTGCTTGAGGAAGTCACACTTGTCCAAGTTAATAAAAAACTTCTCCTCCTATAACCTTTTGAGCACAATCTCAAAATGCTTCATATGTTCCTCTTTAGTCTTGCTAAAGATGAGTATTTCATCTAGGTATACGACTATAAACCTGCTAACATAGTCCTTAAGCAATTCAATATTCCTTAACCTCATGAATATTCTAGGGGCATTTGTAAGCCCAAATGACATAACTCTCCACTCATACAACCCTTCAATGGTCTTGAATGTTGTTTTCCATTCATCTCCTTCTAAAATCCTAATTGGATGGTAGCCACTTTTCAAATCCAACTTAGTGAAGTACCTAGATCCTCTTATACAATCCAATAAATCTTCAATTCTAGGTATGGGAAACCTATATCTGATTTTAATCCTATTGATAGCCCTATAATCAATACAAAGTATCCACTTCCCACCTTTCTTGGATGCCAATATCACTAGTATGGCACAAGGACTAATACTCTTCTTTATCAATCCCTAGTCTAGTAACTCTTGCACTTGTCTAGCCACTTCTTGATTTTGCTCTAGAGTGAGATTGCAAGCTTCATTGTTAAGTAATGAGGCTCCTAGGATAAATTCAAACTAATATCTAATAGCCCTTTATGAGGTAGTGTTGTAGGTGTCCCATCACTAATGATGTCTTTGAACTTACCAAGAAAATTTTGCACCTCCTCTGGTATAGGTATTGGTATGATCTTCTCTTCCTCCTTAGATTCATGATAGCATATCCTTCACCACCTCCTTGTATAATGTTGACAAACTATTTGCCACTACTCAACAATACACTAGGATTTTTTATTGTGGTTCTTCATCCTCCATCAGTGATTGTATCTTGAATGTCCTACCATCCTTTTTAAAAGAAATGGTATTCTCCTTCCCATCATAAATGACACCTCTGTCATACTATCATGGTCTGCCAAATAGGAGATGGCATGCATCCATAGGCAAGATGTCACAAATCAACAAAATTATCCTTATATCCACCAATATAGAATTACACCCATGCTTGTTCATTTACCAAGACACTTTTCCCTTTGTTCAACCATGTCACCTTATAAGAATTGGTATGGGGTATCTTCTCAAGTTTGAGCTTCTTCGCTAACTCTTTAGAGATGATGTTATTTATGGACCTTGAATCCACGATAACCTTGCACACCTTATCAAGTATTTTTCATCTTATTCTGAATAAGGCTCTCCTTTACTTTGGCTCCTCCTTCATAGGTTGTTTGATCAAAACCCTCCTAAACATTAGGTCTTTTCCCATTTCTAACTCAATATGATTGATCTCAGGTGACTTGACACTTGATGTGTCTTCTTGAACATACCCAATCCTTTTCTCACTATTAGAAGAGGATGCTTTCTCTAGACACCTATAAGTAGGATGACCCAAGTGTCCACAACTATAGCATTTCATGCTAGAAAAATAGGAGTTGCTTCTACATTAACCCCTTCCTCTATTAGAAACTCCTTGAGATCCTCTACATCTTACATCGCTTCCTCTTATTTTAGTTTCACTCCCATGCTCTAGGGATTTAGACTCACATTGGCTTCTTGCTTTAGTTCCTCTTCCTTGGTAAACACCTCTATGACCTCTCTAGTCTCTTCCTCTACCTCTGCCTTTGGAAGACCGATCATTCTTTCTCTTTTTCTTCTCTTCAATCTTCATAGCCAACTAATAGCACTCATGCATTCTTGATCACTTCTAAGTGTATTGGGGTTAAAACCCTTCACGCAACCCTTAAGGGCTCGGTCAATCCATCCACGAATAAAACAAGTCTTCTCTCTAAAATGTTTATCAATAGTACTTATAGCCTCTAAAATTTTGTGATGTAGCTCTCTACCGATAATTTTATTTAGTTGTGCCAACTCTTTGAAGTTGAGATTTTGATCCTTTTCATCAAAGTAGTCAATAAGCCTCTTCGTGAAGTTAGCATATGAAGTGACTCGATCATGACCAAAGGTGACCATCCCATGGTGCCACCATTCATGAGTGATTCCCTCTAGGTGAAGGGTCACAAAATTGATTGTCTATTCTTCAAGCATGGGGTTGAGATGGAAGTATGTATCAACCTTCGAAACCCATGCTCATGTTGATGTATGGCCAGATCCATCAAAGCATGATAAGTTTATCTTTCCAATATTTTGTTAAATGTCATCATTGTAATTTTCCTGCCTCCTAGAATATATCATCCAAAAATCCACATAATATTTAAAGGATAATTCTACTCCAAATCTAACATCAAACCAGTTTTCTCATAACCAATTTTGCATCTCAAGGAAGGTAGGCTCTTGTTCCCCACATTAGTCTAATTATTGAGCAAATGTCAACATAACTAGTCATGTGTGGGAGCACTTTGTGTAAATCCTCTCATTGATAGTGTTGGAAACAATTCTTAAATTATATGTTGTTAGTGATGTTACACAAATGTCAATATTAATTGAGAAATGAAGGACTGGCAGTATTAACCAAGCAGTTTTAGTATTGACTAAGCGGTCGAGTAATGAAGATCATTTTAGTGTAAACTGAGTAGTCGATTAATGAAGGATATCCTGCTTGCTATGTTAACTGAGTGGTCGGGCATCTAAGGACTTCTAATACTAACCAAGCATTCAACCTTAGTATTGACTGAGTGGCAATAGAATATAATTGTCTTATAATTAATTTTTTGAGGCTGACTATTTGGATATTTAGTGATTATTTGGAAGGGTATTCAAGATGACCTATCAAATTTTATGATATATATGAAAGGTCAAGTGGTGAGGATAAATGTATAAGTGGAATAAGTGAAATAAGATGGATATATGAGCATAGACAGAGAAGGAAAGTATGGAAGATAAGGTGTAAAGATTATTCTAATCAGTAAGGATCCAGAGACCAAGCCAAAATAGAGATCTAAATTTGCAAAGGAAGTCGCTTCATAAATCAGGTCAAATTGATGTTACCTTGTAAACAATATAGAAATAAAGAAATCTCTTAATAGAGTTGACTTAAAAGTCATTTTATAAACCCTTTAACAAGGTCACATTTTAAGATTGAAGTGTTTTAAGACCTCTAACTAGGTCACTCCTAACAGGGTGATCTAAATCCTCTAACAGGGTTGTACTTAATAGTATGTATTGTAAAGTTTAATAGGGATGGCTCCTAACATGGTTCACTTTAGAAGAGTGAAAAATATCGTGACTAGTTGCATGGTGGTTTTTCGAAATTGGGTTTCCATGTTAAATCATAGTGTCATCTATGTTCATGTTATTTGCTTGATGCTTTATGTTTCTACAACTAAGTTACTAAACATTAAAACAATTTAATATTCATAAGATTTGTATGTTAATCGAGTTACAAGAATTAGTCATAATCGAGCTAGACAATAGTGCATAATCAGTGAAAAGTTTGATTTGACATCTAGGGACAAGGGAATTATTTTGTAGTAACTGATTCACCCCTCCCCTCTTAGTTACTCTCTTCATTTCCAACAATTGGTATCAGAGCATCTAGGGCTTGCAGGAAAGGTTTCAAAGACCTAAGCTAAATATCAACATGTCTTACAGAATGGAGATTCCTACACTTAAGAGATACAACTTTTCAGCATGGCAAGAGTTGATGAAGTTACACCTATCAAGCGTTAGTGATATTAGTCTTTTCTACTTGGAAGAAAAATGTGCCACCACCTAAACCTATGATTGTGGAATAGATGAAAGAAGAAAATGATCACAATATAATGATGATTGATATAGCTTTGACTCTAAACAACTCTAAATTTGGTGAGCTTAAAGATTGTCCTACTGCATTTGAAATGTGGGAAAGGCTACAAAAAGTCTATGGAGGTGATAAAAATGTGCAAAGAGTTAAGGAAGAAAGTTTAAGAGGAAAGTTAGATGGAATGAAAATAAAGAAGGTTAGAACATTGTCCAATACAGTGAAAGAATCAAAGAGAGTGTAAGTGCAATCAAAGCTGCAAGAGGATTAATAACTAATGAAATAGTGATCAATAAGGTAATTAGAACTCTTCTTCACATTTATGCAATTAGAGTTTCATCAATTCAATAAATGAGATGCAATCCTAAAGGTATTATAACCTCGAATGCACTTGTGGGAAGATTGACTTCTTTTGAATTGGATAGATTTGATAACTATGCTCCTACTTCTAACAACTTTGAATCTACATTCAAAGCGAAACTAACTCTTGGCAGAAAAGAAGGAAACTCAAAAGGAAAATAGGTTGACAGTGAAGAAGAAGATGAATCAGATGAAGACCTTGAAGTCATTGAAGCCCTACTAACAAAAAGAGTATCAAAAGGGAAAGAAAAATTTAGAGGCAAGATTTCATTAATTTGTTTCTCATATGAAGAGGTTGGTCATATTGCTACAAGATGTCTAAACAAAGAAGATAAAGATGACATTAGATATAACATGTTCAAAGGAAAGAAATACTTCAAGAGCAACAAGAACTACAAAGACAAAGGTAATAAATCTTGTTACAAAGGTAAAGATTCTGATAGTGATGATAATGAAGAAGTAGTCTACATTGTTGTTAAGGATGAATATAATAATGAGGAAAATGAAAATATGACACGTATTTCTCATGTTAGCAAAAATGAGACACGGATCATGATAGTGGTTGTTCTCGTCACATGACTGGTGATAAAACTAAATTTGAACATTCAAAACACTATGATGGTGGAAGTGTTAGATTTGAAAACAATGAACCATGTTATGTAAAAGGAAAATGAATCATAACATTAACTGAAGGAATCAAATGTGAAAATGTCCATTAGGTTGAAGTATTAAGACATAATTGAACAATACAGGATATAAGGTAAAATTCATGAATAACAAAGCTAAACAATTGGATGAAAAAGTAAACTTGGTTAGGACTGGTAATCAAACAAAAGGTGACTTGTTTTACCTAGATCTCACTGAAAGTACAAGTTTGCTAGCTTAGATAGAAGAAGGTTGGCTATGGCATAAGATGGTATGTCATGTTAACTTTGATAACCTAGTTACCATAAGCAAGAACAAAAGAGTAAGAGGCATACAAAATTTGAAGAAACCTGAGATGGGGATGTGTAAACAATGTCAAATTGGAAAAATGAGTAAAAGAAGTTTTAGAATTAAGTCTTTTAAATACGAAGAAGTTATGGAACTAGTTCATACAAATCTTTGTAGACCAATAGGTATAAAAAGCTACCGTGAAGACATATACTTCATTCTATTTGTTGATGATTATTCTAGGATGATGATTGTAATGTTTTCAAGAGATAAATATGATAGTTTTCAAAAGTTCAAATGGTATTTGGCTAGAGTTAAGAAACAATTAGGGAAGAATTTGAAATGCCTGAGATTAGATAGAGGAGGTGAATTCATCTCGAATGAATTCAATACGTTATGCAATGAAAGAGGAATCAAATGATAGGTATCAACACTTAGGAGACCAAAGCATAATAGTATAGTAGAAATAAGGAATAGATCCATCATGGAGTGTGCAAGAATAATAATGGCTGAGAAAAATGTTGCACCAAAATTCTAGAGAGAAGCAATCAACATAAGGGTTCCAACATTGAACCAAGTTCAACTAAAGAAAGGCATAAACAAAACAACTTATGAATTATGGTATGGATACAAGCCCAATGTTTATTATCTTAAAGTACTTGGAAAGAAATGATATATATTGAAAGATGTGAGGAAAGGAAAATTTGATGCAAAAAGTGATGAAGGTATATTCCTACGGTACTCAACTAAAAGTAAAGCATACAAATGTTTGAATCTTACTACACACAAAGTCATAGAGAGTGCACATGTGAAGACTGGTGAGTTTGTAAAAAGAAATAAAGATTAAATAAACAATGAACTTGAAGATTATAGAAAGTTTGTTTACTATAAAGAGGATGTAATGAAACTTGCAACAAAGAATATAACCATTTCCACATAACCCATAACAGATATAAAATGAAAATGTAATTGAAATCCACATGCAAGAGAATAGATAGTATACCCACAAAAAATGTGCCATGAGATATACCCTGGGAAACCCTCATTGAAAGAAAAGCCCAGCCTCCAAAAGCATTCATTACCATGTATTATTCAGTAGAAATACCATTGCAATATAACCATGGAAGCCTTCAAAGCCACAATGACAACCAAGCAATCCATGTGAACAAGCATGAATCCACACATCTCATGCCATGTGCCCAACCTTCACAAATGCTCCCTTGGCTAACCTGTCAAGCCTTGTCCACTCGACTCTTTTTCTTTTTTGTTTTATTCTTTCTCACTTGTCTCTACAACTACCCTTGTGGTTGTTTATATAGTAGCAAGTCTCACAAAACCACCAAGTGGTATTATATAAACCATGTGCTATCTAACTCATTGACCCCACATTTAATATTGAAAATTTAATTCTTTTTCCTAATATTAAATAATTACATGAAATATTATCACAGTATTACAATACAACTCATCAAGTATATCCCATAAAAATCTTTACATGTTGCATGACCATCTAGGTGCAACATTACCTAATAAAATAAAATAATACCATATAACAATATTATGCAATGTGTGCAACACCCATTATCTAGACAATCTTCCATTTGTTGTATACATTGCATAGGGTCAATTTGTAGCCACATAAATGAACAAGGGAACAATCCCTCGTAGCACATCCACCATCATGGATCAAAGTACACGAAATGCTCTATCCTAGTACCCACAAAGAAACAGAGTATCCAACATCTCAAACATGAATAATCTAACCTCTTATTATGCCACTACCATCGAACATACATAGAAGCCATCCAAAGAGAAAGCCACCCAACCTGTTGCATTAGAAGATCATAAAATCCTATACCAATTGAAATGCCAAGCACAAAAAACTTAGTCCAAAGGTAATCACATGTATCCGTAATTGTCAAAATATCTATAACTAAAATAATACCCACAACAAGTGCCAACCCATCCAACTATCCATACCTCCAAAGGTATACCAAATGAATCTCACATCATTAACATATCTAATTTATAACCTGCAATCACAAGCCTCAAGAGCAATACTTACCACATATATACTAAGAAGCTCCCACTGTAAAAGATAATGTCAAATATGTAACCAATCTACTCACAACATCTCAAAGAAGTCAATCCATGTAGTCTCAAGAACATCCACAACACATAAACCAATAACCTACAAGAACAACTCTCATAAGAAATCTCTAACAATCTCTCAAGTTCTCCACAACCAACAGAGGAAAAAGATAAAAGAATAACTATGTCATCTCTCACATGACATACATGAGCACAAACCAATGATCACAATTTTCAACCAATTTCAAATCCAATGTAAGAAAAAACAAACATCCTAGAAGATAACCAAGACCAAAGAGAAACCATGCAAATCATAACCTATGTCATGTCCTTCTACACACACACACACCTCTAGATGTAAACTATGCAAGTATGATCTCTTCCATAAAACGCCAACTAAGAAGTCTCAAAAACACCCAAACCATACTCACAAGAAGATAAATCTCATAAACTATTCCTAAACCAAGGAATATGCCCAATATAAAACCATCTTCCAAACTCAATCAGCATAACAACATATACAAATGAAGATAACCAATGCTAAACCATCTCTCAAATGAACCCTCGAAAACTAACTCATGTACCGTAGCTTAAGATTCATATCCATGAAAGACAAGCATAAACATAATGCACCTAAGAGAAACAATAGGCTATAGCTCTCAAGCAGTAAATCACTGAGTAGACCAAGAGTGGGGAATGAGAATGTTCATCAAAATACTCAAGTCTCCAACCAAGACTCATCTAAAAACAATCTCCTCTCAAGTCCATATCAGGTGAATGCCCTTTGGACTCTTCTGCTGAAACCATCAACTATCCCAAAAAATACTTCTCTAATCTAAGAGAAATTAGCATCACCACCATCTCTAAGTATCCATGAGCACCTATAACCAATCAATCCATGCTAACTTCAAATGTAACATAGCAATGTCATTAAGTATCTAGCTTATGATCAATGCACTCAATGTCAAGAAACTAAACCAAGATCAATGTCAAAATTTCAACCATGGCCTCAAGAACATAAACATGACAACATGATATAAACCATCTCAATCAAAGAGATAACATGCTTCATATGAACATATTATAACATATCAAAACTCTAAGCATGTATCAAGAGTATACCATGACATAAAAATGAAACCATCTTAACACCAAGGATAACATGTCAAATGAAAGCACAAACCACACCTTTGCCAAAAATTCCATTAGTCCTCAAGATGCAACCATCTCCACACACCATGAAGATAACCAAGAACCCCATAAGTCCTAAAGATCTAACCATCTTCACACAACATGAAGATAAAAAATGCACCATGCAAATGTCAAAGATGCTTATGCAACAAAAGGATTTAAGACAAAAACCTCCAACATCTGCAAAATCTCAATAAATATATCATTGCCAACAACTCCCACTCAACCATGGTACCAAGTCACCTATGGCACCATAAAACCCATCTCCCACATGAAGATCCTTCAGGTCTATAAACTAAACTAAGAACTAATACTACACTATCACCTCATCACTGTGACAATTTTCCACTAAACTATGTATCCAAGCTATTCATGACATCATGATTAAAAAATTATCCTCTAACCATGAGAATTAACCAAGACATTAAACCATCGAAGAACTTAAAGTGCACATCATGAGCTCCTCAAAAGAAACCAAATAACCATGATCCTCAACTAAGAAAATATGCCACCATAACCAAATCAATGAACATCAAGGATGTACCTGTATATCCAATTATGTTATGTCAAAATCCATGATACCATAATCACATTCATGAACCGAGCAACTAACTCTCAAAGTGTCCAATCTGTCAGCATAAAATAGTCAACCATAATCCTCCACCATGACTATACTTGGTAATAAAGTCTCAAAAATTATCAAATCATGTGACTTAGGGCATAGACGACCCAAATCCAAGCCATCAATCTAAATATGTATCAATAATGAAAGATCAATAGCAAAGACAACCCATATCCAACCCATAAATACAACCTGTAAGTATACACCACTTACAACACTACACAACTTGTAGACCCAACAAGCTATCATACATATCAAAACCAAATACTGATAACCATATCATTATGAGACCAATTTGAAATATAAACTGAGTATATAATGACATCAAATCTTAATTCTCCAAACATACAATGTCATAAACTCACAATGTTACCATAGTCAATATATACCATAAATTGTTCAGATTAATATATCACCAAATAAATCATGACAAATCTGCTCTCCAAGAGCTTCCTGTTGACTATTCAAAGTTCAAAATTTGACTCTATATACCCAAGTTATGCCCTAATTTGTGCTCAAAATAAATAATATCTAACTTTTGGGCTCTTAAAACCTTAAAAAAATCAAAATCATAGAATGAAACCTAACCAAGTTGTAGCGCTCTGAATTAGCTTTTCAAGGCCTATAAGAAGTCTAGAATCTGATATCTTGAGAGAAAATTATGGTTATTTTACTAAGATAGTCTTTTTACCATTTCATTGCGATTTTTTTTTTGTGTGATGAAAATTCTGAAAAGATCAAATTTGACAGTCATCACGGGCTGAAACTAAAAATCTTTTTTTTTCCTTTGAACACGGCCAAACTAGGAAATATTATATATCAAAATTTTTAGAAATGTTGACCCAAATCTAATGGTGAGGTCTACTTTTCCCCAGGAGGTCATTTCTACAAGCTCCTCTCAAAACCCTCATTTAAATGGAACATTAAAAAAAAAAACCCTTTTATCCAACAATTTCACATGCCCAAAATATGCCAACATCTCATCATAACAACAAACCCAAAACCCTCAGATCTACAATAAACAACTCATATATCTTGCTCTTTATTTTATCTTCTCATGCATTTCCATGGATTCAATCCAGGGTTACAATAATAAAACTAGGCTCTAATACCACTTGTAAGGAAACTTGGAACAAAGAATATAATTGTTTCCACATAACTCATAATAGAGCTAAAATAAATATGTAATTGAAATCCACATGTAAGAGAATAAATAGCATACCCACAAAAAATGTGACACAAGATATACCTTAGGAAACCTTCATTGAGGGAAAAACCCAGCCTTTAAAGCATCCATCACCATGTATTATTTAGCAAAAATACCATTGCAATACAACCATGGGAGCCTTCAAAGCCATAGCCACAACCAAGCAATCCATGTGAACAAGCATGAATCCACATATCCCACATCATGCTTCCAACCTTTACAAATGTTCCCTTGGTTAACCTGACAAGCTTTGTCCCGGTCAACTCTTTCTCTTTTTGTCTTCTTCTTTATCACTTGTCTCTACAACTACCCTTGTGGTTTCTTATATAGTAGCAAGTCTCACAAAACCACCAAGTAGAACTACATAAACCATGTGCTAAAATCATGTGCCACCTAATCCATTGACCCCACATTTAATATTGAAAATTTAAATCTTTTCCCTAATATTAAATAATTACATGAAATATTATCATAATGTTACAATACAACTCATCAAGTATATCTCATGGGAATCTTTACATGTTGCATGTCCATCTAGGTGTAACATTACATAATAAAATAAAATAATACAATATAACAATATTATGTAGTGTGCAACACACAATCTCAATAGAGGAACCTGAGACTTTACCACAATCAGTTACAACCATGCAACAACAAAGTGAACCTAGCTAATCTATGGTAGTGCAACCCTAGTGTACCCAGATTAGTCAAAGCAATCTAAGTTGTAGTCACAAGAAGTGCAACCCGAGTCACATACAATGCAACCCAAGTTGTAGAAATATCAACAAGAGGAGCCCAAGCAAAAGGTTGAAGATCATGGAGAACCAAGTGAGCCTAGTTCAGAATCAAGAAAGAAAGATCCAAGACTTGCAAAGTTTGTCATAAGACATCATGCACCTGAACAAATAATTGGAGGAGAGATAGATGGCATACTGACAAGGAACAAATTAAAAGGTACATGTTTGCTTAGTGAATTTGAACCTAGATCTGTAAAAGATGCTTTAGAAAATGAAAGTTGGATAGAGGCAAAGAATGAAAAAATTGAGCAAATAAAAAAGAATAAAACCCGGTCTCTTGAACCTAGACCTAAGGACAAGAATGTAATTAGTGAAAAATGAATATTCAAAAATAAGTTAAATGAGAAAGGGGAAGTAATAAGAAACAAGGAAAGGTTATGCACAAGAAGAAGGTATTGATTATCTGAAAACATTTTCTCATGTTGCAAGACTTGAAGGAGTCAAAATACTACTAACATATGCTGCACAAAATGGATTCAAAGTATATCATATGGATGTAAACTCAATTTTCTTAAATGGAATCTTGGAAGAAGAAGCCTACATTGAACCCCCTGAAGGTTTCATTGATCCAAGCAAAACAGATATTGTATGTCAACTTCACAAAGTTATATATGGATTGAAGCATGCTCCTAGAGCATGGTATGAAAGACTACATGGATATCTAGTAAGAATTGGTTTTGAAAAGACAAATGATAATAGCGATTTGTATATAAAGGAAGGACCATAGGACAAGATACTACTAGTAGAAATATTTGTGTATGATATCATATTTGGAGAACATGAGATGCTATGCAAATCATTTGCTGAAGAAATGAGGAAAGAATTTGAAATGTCTATCTTTGGAGAGATTAAATTCTTTGTGGGTCTACAAGTTCATCAAATAAATGATGGTGTATTCATCACTGAATCAAAATACATCAGGAAAACATTAAAAGAATTTGGAATTGAAGATTCCAAACTAGTTGGAACACCTACGTCTACTGGACATAAACTTTCAAAGAATGGTGATTCAAAGGAGGTAAATCAGACTACCTAAAGATCAATGATTGGAAAACTTTAGTATATAGTAAACATCAGACATGATATTGCATTGGTAATTGGCATAGTTACAAGGTTTTCTGCAAATCCTAAAGAAAATCACATGATGATAGTAAAAAGAATTCAGAGGTACCTAAAAGGGATTAAAGAATATGGTTTATGGTATAATAAAGGAGGAAATCTTGAGTTAAGAACATATAGTGATGCAAATTGGACAAGAAGCATCTATGACATAAAAAACACTAGTGGAGGAGCATTCTTTCTTAGAAAGATATTAGTGTTTTGAACAAGCAAGAAATAAAATTGTATTTCTGAATCAACAACAGAGACAGAGTATGTTGCTATAGTAGTCAATTGTTTTAACATAATATGGATCAAACAACTATTATTAGGTATGAAGAAGGAGATCAAGGAGAAAATGGTTATCTATTGCGATAACACAAGTGCAATCAACATATCCAAAAATCTAGTGATGCACACAAAGACAAAACACATTGCAATCAAGTATCATTTCCTAATGGAATTAGTGCAAGACAAAGAGGTGAGATTGGAATATGTGAACATCAAGGAGCAAATAGTAGATGTATTTACTAAGGCTTTACCTAAGGATGTATTTATGTATCTAAGAGGTACACTAGGGGTTATTTCCCTATTTGATGCTCACTAAAGAAAAAGATAGTGGTGTATCAACCAAGTTTCATTGAAGATCTACCAAGTTGATGCTGATTGTCACACTTCAGGGGTGAAATGCAAAGCATATTGCATATGAATTAGTGCAAAGGTTCATAACAACTTCAAAGCTTGTATCCTTTGGCATTTGATGTCAAAGAGGGAGAGTTTAGTGTTAACAAGGGAGAGTTACAAGAGAGAGTTGAAGTCAAAGAGAAAGAGGGAGAGTTTTGTATTTAGTTGATGGAATCTACAGCAAAGAGGGAGAAAATGACAAAAGTCCACAACAAATTTATTTTAGACACAAGAGGGAGAATTCAATTTGGAAGCAGCTGAGATAAGTCTAGACAAAATCATAGAGGGAGTTGGTATGGATGAGAATTAGAATGAAACTAAAGATATTATTTAATTGTTCATGCTTTTAAAATTTTATGTTGACATGTTGTGTTGTCATCAATGCCAAAGAGGGAGTTTTTTGGAAACAATTCTTAAATTCTATGTTGTCATTGATGTTACACAAATGTCAGTAGTAATCGAGAAATGAAGGATTGGTGTATTAACCAAGTAGTTTTAGTATTGACCAAGCAATCAAATAATGAAGATCATTTCAATGTTAACTGAGCAGTTAGTTAATGAAGGATATCATGCTTGAAGTGTTAATTGAGCAGTTGGGTATCAAAGGACTTCTAGTGTGAACCAAACATTCAATCCTAGTATTGACTGAGTGACAACAAAATAAAATTGCCTATAATTAATTGTTTAAGGCCGACTATTTGGATGTTTATTGATTATTTGAAAAGGTATTTAGGCTAGCCCATCAAAGTTTATGATATATATGAAAGGTCAAGTGGTGAGGATAAATATGTAAGTGGAATAAGTGAAATAAGTAAAATAAGATGGATATATGAGCGAAGGCAAAGCGTAAAAGTATGGAAGATAAGCTGCAAAGATTATTTTGACTAGTAAGTTTCAAGAGGTCAAGCCAAAACAGAGATTTGAATCTGCAAAGGAAGTTGCTTCATAAATTGTTGTTACCTTCTAACCATTGTAGCAGTAAAGAAATCTCTTAATTGAGTTGACTTATCAGTCATTTTATAAATCCTTTAACAAGGTGACATTTTAAGATTAAAGTGTTTGAAGACCTCTAATCAGGCCACTCCTAATAGGGTGATCTAAATCCTCTAACAAGGTCATATTTAACAGTATGTATTGTAACCTTTAATAGGGTTGGCTCTTAACAAGGCTCACTTCATAAGAGTGAAAAATATTGTGAGTAGTTGCATGGTGGTTTTCCCAAATTGGGTTTCCACATTAAATCTTGGTGTTATCTATGTTCCTATTATTTGCTTAATGCTTTATGTTTCTGCAACTAAGTTACTAAAGGTTAAAACAATTTAATATTCATAAGATTGCTATGTTAACCAAGTTACAACATTGAATTAGTTATAATCGAGCTAAACAATATTGCATGATCAATGAAAAGTTTGATTTGACATCTAGGGACAAGGGTCTTGTTTTGTAGTAACTGAAATATCCCTCCCCTCTCAATTACTCTCTCCATTTCCAATAGATAGAATTATCATGATGTCCATTGTGTCCTCCATTTATCCTTCCTTCTATCAAAAGTCAAAGGGTCTCGCCAATTTGATCTTTGCCCTTTCACCAAGGTCTCACCAAGCTTCTATTATTCATTTAGAAAAGTTTCACTCGCTTGTTTTGGTCCTCTTGTTAGCTCCCTTAGAAGTTGCATCATCTCAATGCTTGATTCACCCATCCTTCCTACTGATCAAGATCTTCGCAACATCCAATGTTACCAACAAGCTTGCAAGATCACCAGCTTTGATACTATTGTAATGTACCAAGAGTTCCTCTTGGTGTATGGTGGGGGGAAAAATAGTCGTACTTGATTTTTGCATTTGGTGTGGAGTTAGATCGTATGACTAATTATAGGCGAAGGAGAGAGTATCGTGAATGAAGTGTTGCATACGAAGGGAGGGGATGGTGGGTATGGAGGGAGAGGAAGGTGTACAAAAGATAGAGAGGTGTGAGTGAAGGTGGAAGGAGAGTGGAATTATACAGTGAAGGAGATATGCTCTGATGGAGTATGGGGAATATGAGATTGTGTATGGAAAGGGAGGTGATGGAAGGAGACCAAATTTTCCAAATGAAGATAAGGTAAGAAGTAATGTACAATGAAGTTGGAGGAGTTATATGACCAAAAAATTTCTGTACAGAGAGATACAACACACAATGGAAGTGGGACACTGAACAAGAGAGCGTTGGTGTGAGATTCAACTATGCAAAAATAAATATTAATCACTAAATGCCAAATATTTGTCAAATTCAAAATGCATGCCAAACACAACGATCTAACAAATTGTCGTTGAGACACACGATTATATTCCCAGAGAAAGATGTAAATCCAAGCAAAGTAGCATAAAGGATAGAATAGGGTGAGGGATGAATCCCACTAAAACTGTGAGAGACAAGTAGAGAAGATCTTTCACTTCCATAATGGCGAGAGACCTAGAACTCCAACAAGAATTCACGATACAAAAGAAATAATCCAAATCACATGCCTACAAGAACCTACAAGTTGGCCTTATAAAGAGCTTCGTAGAAGCTTCCCAAAGGATTACAAAAAAATGTTTCCAGACCAACAAGCTAAAAAAATTAAAATGAGAGTGAGCCTAAGAAATAACACATTAATTGTCGATCATAAAAATAAAAATATTATGTAATAGCATTGGAGACATCACATTAAACAATGATTTATACCACCCTCTTGCATTCCTCATGCAAATACACATTATTTAACTTACATCAAATTCCATCAACTAGTCTAAGCTCTTTATTAAGCTCATATGGAGGTTAATGAATGATTACATGCTTTGTGTAAAATAATTAATGGGTTGATATGATAGTTTAACTATGAACAATTAAATGTGAATATAAATAGATTAAATGTATGTACTTTGTTGAACAATTAAATGTGAATATAAATAGATTAAAAGTATGTACTTTGTGTTTAATTTAATTATATTGTTATGTAAATGTTAGGAATATACTTAAGTGATGTCATTTTTTCTATTCACCCTTATATATGTAGGTGTGCATGCTTGAATTTGTGGCCAGAAATGAACTGTGATCTGTAAATTTTATTTAATTAAAATTCGAGATTTGAAACTTATCCACCTTTGAACATATGTTCTAACTTTCTAAGATTGATAAAGAATAAGTTGTAATTATTAGTATCCTTGAAAATTTGTTAAATTACGAGTACGGAACTCTCTTTAAAATTAAGAGATTCAAACAAAGACTGCAAAATTATTATTTTTTACACAGTTTAAATAACATTTAAAATTATTAAAATTAGCCTTCAAATTTACCACCTTGATATATAATTTGAAGTAGCTCACGTTTTAATTAATTGGGTCGTAGCAACCAAGAGAAATAGAAGAAATATAATCAGTTATAAAATTTAGATCAAGATAAAAGGCGATTCGGAAAACTCCACACCAACATTGACTAACAAAGACAATTTGAGCGTATTTGGCTATGTAGAATCTAGAGTCTCTTGGGTTTTTCCTTCACAGTAGAACCCGATATTTTCGGACACACCAAAGCTGTTTTCACTGTTCCATCAAGGAGATAATGCCCATTTTCTTGTCTTCTCAGAAGATTTCGATACATTTGTCGCGGCACAACATAATCATGATAGGCGATACCAAAGATTACCACTATACTTTCGAATTAATCGCCTGATCGTTGCTTAAAATATCGGATTCAATCTCTAACGAATGAGACTCCTAGGCAGGTCCTGTCAAATCCATCGCCATGATTTTTTATTATCCATACTCACAATATGCGTAGACCTCTGTACATACAAATGCCCCTTGTTCCATACCTCACCACGTATAGCTGATCACAAGCGGGTCGAGGGGCTTATGATTAATGGCTGCCAAAAATATGCAGAGCAAATTTTTTTTCATTTGCCTTATTGGGTGGGTGGTGTCACAAGCAACACCGTTGCCTCTCCGGTTTAAAAGCAATGGGGAGTTGAAAATTTTACAGGCAAATCATACACATCCTGCACCCTGCCTTATATGTTTAAAATAGTTTTAAACATGAATTAAATGTGCCATGTTTACGCTTGCAGGTAGCAGACATGCATTATGCAAATGGCCAAAGCACTAAGTGTTTAAATGTGTTGCCCTCTCAGTACCCCTCCTGTTCTGACCTCAACACAACTGCTTTTGTCAATCGAATGATTCAAGCAGAGAAGCCAGATCTTATTGTTTTCACAGGTACTTAGACGAACTTGCAACCTACATTTTTCTTCTTCATCATTTTGGGTAAGATGTTAAAATTTGTATTGATGGTGTGATGAGTAGGCGATAATATCTATGGGTTGGATACATCAAATGCTGCGGCTTCTATCAACGCAGCATTTGACGCAGCAGTCGCAGCCAAACTTCCGTGGGCGGCTGTTTTGGGAAATCATGACCAGGAATCAGCTACTTTAAACCGGGAAGGCGTGATGAAGCATATTGTGTCCATGAATTACACACTCTCCAAGCTTAATCCTGACACCCATAATGAAATTGATGGTTTTGGAAATTATAACTTGGAAGTAATGGGAGTGGCAGGTTCGGCTCTGCAGGGCAAAAGCGTTCTCAACCTGTATTTTGTTGACAGTGGAGACTACTCAACTGATCCTAGTATAAGTGGCTATGGTTGGATCAAGCCCTCTCAACAAACCTGGTTCAAAGAAACCTCAGCCAAATTACAGGTAATCTTCTCCAGAATCTCTGTATTTAGCACAATTTGGATTTTGGCGTGTCAGTTGTTTCCAACTATTATTATAAAATTTTAATTTGAGGCATATGTTCTTACCGAATATTGTCTTTTATAGTATCTTGTTTTCCCTGGCATTAGCATTGCGGTCCACCTGATGTTCGATGGTAGCCACAAAGTGAGGTTTAGTATCTTCACCTTTGTCAATTCGTAAACTAGGCCATCTTAATTATCAGACTGATCACTTCTTTTCAGAGAAAATAGAAATACTTGGAATACGTTTCAAGTCCCAGGGCCGCATCATATATACATACTGCTAATTTAGGTATTTACCGTGTTAAAACTGGGGCTCTTAATGATTCCATTGAATCTAGTCAGCCAAGCTCTAACTTATATAGAGAGATATGGGCATTTTACTATTTTGGGTTAAAGAATTGCCTAAACCAGCATTAGTAACTCGTGGACTTAATCAAATTCAATCCAAACTGTTTGGAAGGAATTTAAACCCTTTGACGCAAGGCATTTACAGATATTTAGTTGTCACATCCTGGTTAATGAAAAATGTGCCAGCCACAATAAACCACCAGTTAGGAACTGTGAAACAATGCAGAAACAGCTCCACCTTGTATTGTGAGTATATGTGTTGTATACCTTGTTTTCCATTACCCAACAAATTGTCTAATCCATAGTGAAGAAGGTGATTTTGCATGGATTCACTTAACAATCCCTGCCTTGACAAGATTGTCTCATGCTGCCTCATCATAGTTATGTTTTTAATGATTCCATCAGGGGACCGGCTGGAGCATGTCCTCAATTCTAAGTTTTTACATCAACCTGTAATGGGAGAAAAACACACAGAATTTTAGAATCAACAATAATAAGCAAATTGGTACGTGTATTTGCAACCGGTTTGATTCTTACTAGCTTCTTCATCAGTAGCAGGAACTCTTCAGCCTAGGGAGTACTCAATTATCGCTGAGGATTGCTCCTAAAGTACTATTAATTTGGCCAATTGAAACTGGTACTGATTTCACAATTCTTGCTTCTCACAATAAATGGTTCTATCAGTAATTCGATAGGATAAAAAGTGCTTTGTACTAATCATTTGAACTTTAGTACTCTAGCACTTATATTTTGCTTCCTACTCTGTTTTTCCACATACTTGATACTTGTCATGTTTTACTTGGCACTCTTATAACTTGCCATGTTAAGCCGAACTTTAAATCCCATTCTTTTCTCTTTGGCACTAAAAGGCATTGACAAAACTTACAATTTAATTATTGAAAAAATCAGTGACTATAATTCAGGGAATGACTGATATTAGTGTTAATCATTTGACAAGCTGGCAACTCATAATTCTGAAGCACCATTTCTATTCATCTTGGCTCCCTAGCCGAAGCCTTCTTGAAGAGCAGACTATCATCAATAAACTGCACGTGAGTCACATTGAGGACACTGCTTACAACTTGAAGCCCCCTCAGCTAGCCCACTTCTACCTCCTCTTTGATAGCAGGACCCAGAACTTCTACACTTAAAAAAATAGGAACAAAGGATCACTTTGCCTCAAAGACCTAACTGCATTGACGAATTTTTGAGCAACTCCAATGATTGGCCCTGGATAAGACAGTGGAGATTCAATCGACCCAATTATATCACTCCAAGATAAACTCAAACCTTCTTGTTACCTTGATAAGGAAATCTTAATAAATGTAATTTTAGGCCTTATTAATTTCAAGTTTCAGACCATACCTTCTATCTTCCTTGTCTTAATGGAGAAGTTACCAGATTCTCTCCAGCAACCCTCAAAGTCTGGTTCAATTCTGTCCAAAGTCTGGTCCTTGTCAAATTCTGTCCAAATTCTCCTAGAGAGCCATATATTCACTGCAAATTCTGTCAGAGGAATCTGGGCAGAATTCAGAGCGAATTTTGAAAATATTTCTGACCAGCAGCTGAACCCAAGCTGAATTTGGTGTCAAAACAAATTGTTTTTACTTTTTTAAAGTGTTTTTTTGCCTAATTTGGTTTATTTGATCCTCCCAACCCTAAAAGTGACCACCAAAAAGGCCAAACAATATGGTTTATATGTCATTTATGCGTTTGTGAGTGAAAATGAAAGCTTTCTTATAGAGGAAATCCAAATTGACAATTGGTGAAGTCCAAATCGACGATTATAGAGGAATTTCTTTTTAAAAACTATGATATATTCTTCGAATCCAGGGCTTTAAATCTGAATCTCAACTTTTGATCTAGCTTGGTTAGAAATCCTCTATCCAATATTAAAAAAAAATATCAGATAACTGCACTTATCTTTTGATGAGTCCTTTCATTCTCAAACTGTCCCGTGATATGGAAATATGTCCATGTATGCAAAGCAAGTGTATGATGTTGTATGTATGGCTAAATGATGTAATTAATATCCTATTATTTTGAAACACAGATATGGTTGTGTATTTTCCTATGTTGCTTTACTATTAGCAGAGTGGTGTATGGACTTATTTGTTGTTGTACACACACACATTTTTTTAAAAAGATATGTTTTGGTACGGACGAATCCGAACCCAACCCAAAAAATATTTGGACAAATTTCGAACCCGCATCCATACCAAAATCCGAACCGGCAACTTAGATCATGAGCAATCATAATCCCGTCAATGATTCACCTACCTATGAAATAACCCAATTCACTTCTCTAAAACGATGAGCTCTATACACTTCTTAAATCTAGATGCCATCACCTCTGTGACAATCTAATAAATACAATTACATAAGGCAATCGGCCTAAATTCATCGAAGAATTTTGTATTTTTTCTATTGGGAACAAGAGCTATAAAGGTTTGATTCCAACATTTCATCATGACCTTTCTCCGCCTGCACTCCGACACAACTCTCCAAACATCCTCCTCCATGCTCTTGCCAATTTCCTAGACTCTTTTGAGTTTCATGACCTCTACATGTTTCTAATTCCACTTAACATCCATACTCCACCATCCTTCCAAAGCATTCTAAAAATCAAGATATTATACCAAAAAGTTCAATCTTGAAAGAGATCCCTAAGGACTTTTGATTTGGGGTGACAATTAAGAGGAGTTTGCCAATGATCTGAACCTCCAAATTGTAGGAC
This sequence comes from Cupressus sempervirens, assembly GCA_028749045.1. NCBI lineage: Eukaryota > Viridiplantae > Streptophyta > Pinopsida > Cupressales > Cupressaceae > Cupressus > Cupressus sempervirens. The sequence continues at coordinate 507,657,219 of CM053789.1, read as the reverse complement.
TTCCGAAACAAAGCAGACAGAAGACAATCAACTTGAATTCAAGGAACCTGTCCAATCCACAAAGAATACTCTCTGCCCCTATCCTTCTATTACTCCAAGTAAACCATCTTAACTTGAGAATAACATTAGTTAAGGAAAAATCTTCATGGAATTCTCTAGATTTTTTATTGAGCCTAAGGTGCTTTAGAGCTTGATGCCTTGCCTCTCCTGAAGGTATAGAATTACATTAAGTCACCCTTGATCACTCAGTTATCGTTCTTATCCTCTTCCTAAATTCTTTCAGTTTATCCCAAAAAAACATCCTATCTCTTTCCACACTGGGGCCTTGGAAGTTAGTAAGGACCACACTGTTTGGCCCTTGATTATCTTTGAGCTTTATAGATAAGCAATGATCTCTCTTCAACCAACACCCTCGAGAATCTAAATTTATTTTGAACCACAGCCATACCAGATATGGTTCTAACATCCACAACCAGCCATTCCTCGTTTTTCCAGAAGCTTAAAATCATCTCGATCATTACAGAAGACTCCACTCTAGTCTCCTGCATTAGCAACAAATCCAGGCCTTCTACCTGTTGATGGATGATTTACGAGCACACCAACACAGAATAAAGTACTAATAGACACTATATACTCTCCTGAACATAGACCTTTCATATACTTGCACTGCAAAAGATTATAGAGATGACTCCAAGGTTCCTACAGCAAACATGTAACTCTGTGATGGAGAGGAGCCTGTTTGTATGTTGGTAATCCAAGGGGGGACTTACGTAATTTATTTCAAGATGACTTTGACAGTTGTGCCTTTGGGAGATATTCAAAAGATTTGGCGATGAAGAGTATTTCAAAGTATTTCACAAAATGTACTCAAAATGAAGAGAGTAAGGATTGAGAAGTCCTATTCTAATACTAAGAACTTAAAAGACAATGATTGCTGAGGTGAAATCTACCACACTTTTCTTCACCAAAATCAACAACTATAGAAAGGGTGTGCAACCTCCAAAGGTCATGTTAAATATTCCACACCACAACTGAACACCATCATAAAAACAATGCACTTTCAGAGATCAAAGTTAAGCATCTGCATAAATGGTTCAGATTAACCTTACATTAAGCATAGAAATCATCTAGTTACAAAGAGGTATGACAAAATGATCTCACCACAACATTATCAATCTCCTTGCTCTAACAACTTTGAAAGCAAGTCTAATATATTAAGGAACAAGAAAGCATGCGAACTCCGAAAACAAAGCAAGCAATCACAAAAGTTCAATGAGCTAAACTTTTATTCTAGTAGCTTATTGCAAGAATTTCCCAAAGTTCACTCTATTATAAAAGATGGGGCAAACCCTTTTCTAGTTTCCAAAATACAATGAACGACCTAGACTTAAACAGAATCAAAAGCACAAATTTTGCCACGTCAACCCTAATTATGGTCTGGCCAAGGAATTTCTCTATTCCACATCAACCCTAATTATGGTCTAGCCAAGGAGAGATTCTCTATCCTTATATAGTGGACCCATATGGACCAATGAGAAGAGAGGTTGTGCACTATCAAGAAAGTGGGTTGAATTGACCATTTATGAGACAAGATTCCCACTGAGCATTTAATGCTTTCACACATAATAGATTATGCTTGATTCCTTTCTTTGAAAGTGGAGAATCTAGACATGACTATTTTTAGCTCATCAACACACACTTGGCACTGTTTTGTGCTTTAACTCCATGATAGCTGTAACATTTTCACACTTGCTAAAGTTCTCCCATTTTGGCACTAAAGTCAAATCCTATACATAACATTTGAGAATACAAAGATATTCTCCAATTCATCTTCCGAAAAGGAATGTGTGCTAAAGAATTCTTCCAATCTGTCCTTCAAGCCATTTTCTATCATTTCTTCATAAGTTAATCTCTTTGTGAACAATACTTCAATTGCATTGAGGATTCCTTCCTAAATGTTCCCAAATCCCAATCAAGATTCCTTAGTTAAACTGATTCTGCATTAAACTTCTCAAATAGTTCCTTCCTCGTGACCATTATGCCATACCATTAGGAGAAATTAGATGCCTCGTTCTCTTATTACAATTGCATCCATCAGTGTTTTCTTAGGAATCTCTATCAAAGCCTCTAAGTGTGGGATAGTCTTGTTCTAGTAGACATGTATATATTCCCATATTCGATCCACACACTTTATCCTGCAAAGGATAGCTAAAGTTCTTCCATGCATTAGAGTCAAATCTTCAACAAACTTATATGCAACATCACAAATGTTCTTCACCCACTTTTTAGTGCCTTGTGTAACTTTCCATGTTCTTTCAATGTCATCCATTGATTCATTTGGAAGAGTTGTAGGCTGGGGGAGGAGGACAAATTCTTGATCTTCTTGTCCAACAAGATTTGTTAGACATGATTATAGATACCCACACAAAGCCTTGTTCTCATTGTTTAATTTTTAGTATTTCTCATCTATTCTCTTCATTTGTTTCTTTAGTGTCTGGGCAGAATAACCAAATTCCTCGATCACCTATTCCTTGGGTGCACTCCCTAAGTCAGTTGTAGTCATATAATACTTTTTTGGGATTATCTCATCTTTGGCCTTGTCAGCCTTTGACACTGTTAGATGTAAAGTTCTAGATCTCAACTCATACCTAGTAACTTTGGAGAATTTCTTTACGTTCCTCTTTGTGTTAGTTTTTTAATTTGGTTAAAAAATTCCTATAACTCCATTGTAGGAATGACTTCTTCCCCAAGATCCTTTTGAATCCTCTCCTTCAACCATTCTAGAGTCGTTGAATGTTGATAATACACTTGTATCTGTTCTTGTTTCAGTATTATCTCTTTACAACACTCCTCTAGCATTGGAATCTTTGGCTCTACTAACTCTTTATCTAACATTGCCTTTTGAGATTCTTGAAATTGGAGCTTTGTTTTTGTAGGAGGGCCTTGATCTTCATTACTTTGTTGGCTAACTTCTTAGAAAGTAGTGATACTTTGCCTATCATGCACTAGTAGAGTGATTTGGTCTTGTGAGCATGTTTTTATTGGTCCCAATCTATTCTCCCATAAAAGTATCAAATACATGTATGCTTGAGGAATTGACAAGTGATTATACTTCTATCTCTAGCTTTGTCTTTATTATGGAGGCTTTTGGATCACCTAAAGATTTCTTCGGTCACTCTTCCTAGGTGTTGCTTTTCCCTTTCTCACGTTCTTTTTTGTTGGATCTTCTTTTTCCCCAACTTCTGATGATTTCTCGGTTCTACCATCTCATGGCTCTTGATGTCCCATCAGGATTTTAAAGTAAGGGGGCATTATTTGTCTTCAATCATTGACCTTATGTTCAATCTAACACTTTTTGAATTTCATGACTAGTCTATAACATATCAAGATCTATTTCTTTAGGCCCAATCCCATTAGGGGGCTATATCGTCTTATTTATCTCCTTAGACTCAAGCTAAATCATATTTGAATCTTCTAACACTTGATCTAGTACTAGATGGATTATGTTTGATCATTCTGAGAGGTAACCTGAAATACATTCTCTTCCTAGCTTCAAATTCATCTTTGGCATTGGCCTAATAATCCTCAAGATGTATCTTATGTTTGTACCTTCTACCAGTTGAAATCCTCATTTGTTTGTAAGGATCTAAATCCATCATTGTTGTATGAAATGTGAGATGATAAAACTGCAATTCCTCCATTGACTTCTTTTCTATTGGTAGTGACGTACTTCATTAGAAGTTCCCATGATGATTGAGATTTCTATTCCACCTTTCCTCTTCTTTTTTATTTTCTCATTAGATGTCAATTGCTCATGACTCCTAGAAACACCATTTTACCAGTTGGATAACTTGGAAGTTCGTTGGGCTAAGAAGAGAATCCCTAAAGCTAGATATAAGAGAATGATGAGAAATTTATAAACCACGACTTGTACTTTCTCACTAACTTCATTGCTTGCTTTGACAACTTTGAGTGAAGGCCAACCTAAAGAAACTTGACAATATGCATGGAAAATGTGTCATTGGCTCTCAAGTAATCAGGCGCATTATACAAGTGCAATTGAGGATAACATTTGTGCATCTTTAATTGCTTTGAACCACATCCTATGGGTCCTTAGCATCAAAATACTTCAAATTCGATTACCCTTTCCATTATGTATACGATGTAGAAGCTCATATAAAAAGGCCTTGGAATGCTCTAAATTTCCGAATCGCTCGTCCAAGTTATTACTGTTCATTCTTGTCCAATCTACAACCTTGACTCCATCTGTCACTTCTTTATTAAAATACCATATTCATGGCTTGAAAATGCAAGACTGTGGACATGTCATGATTCTACTTAGTAAGATCACAAGGTCACCATTGTCTTGCTTGAGATCCAACTAGAAAATCTTCTTGGGACATTTGAAATGACGAGCCTTGGGCTTTTGCAACCACTTATTCTTTGTAACTTCATCACAATTGTCAATCCCAATATTATAGACCCTAAGGAACACTGTCTCTTTCGTTATGTACAGTGTACATAATTGACTGGTACATTGAAATTCCAAAAGATTCAATAATTGGCAAGATAGTGAGATTTGTAGAGCCTGAATTACCTTGTGCTCTAAATTATAATGCTTTGCACATTCTATAATTAGGTTAGGACACTAGGTGGTAAGAGGAAAGTCAATTGCTGCCACAATCCCACTTCTTAATATTTTCTTCGCTAAGAACATTGGATAATATTCCTTGTGGCCAAGCATCCTTCTATTGAGCTCATCCATTTTTGGACCTCCTAGGTTTGTGTCGCCAACCTCCTCCCATTTGGATATAATCTATGATTTTGAAAGAAATCCCTCCAACTCATTATTTTATCAAAGTCTACCTTGACAAGCTTGATCCTTTGGATTTTTCCACCTTTTTACTACAAGACAAGAATAAATATGGTGTCCAAGAATTAAAATAATAAAAAGCATATGTACATCTCATTTCAAACTCAGAATGATATTTAAGGTTGAAGAAGAAAACTTCTTGGTTTTAAAAATCACTATAAAATTGCCTCTTCCTTGTCAAAACCAACGCCCTTAAACTCTGATTATTCAACTCGATGTGTGAAAACGAAATGAAACCTCTCTTATATAGAAAATTCATTGAATTAACAATTGGTTAATTTCAACTACATTAAATTCTCTTGAAGGGGTTTTGAATCTCTGATTTATACCTTTATTTCTCTCATCTTACATGGTTCTCTAGAGCACTCTTTAGTCGTAGTGAAGGATTTTTTTCCATTTTAGAGGAATTCGTTGATTATAGAGAACAAGTGCCAATGGGTGCACTTTGGGTATGGGGGATGAATTGTGTGTTTTAGAGAAATTCTCTCTATGCTTGGAATCAACGCTCATGAGCACTCTTGAAGCTTGGGAAGGGAATTTTTTTATACTTAAACCATTTTGATTGTTCCTTGCTTTCTCCAGCTTGGATGCAAATTTAACAACATAGAATGTTTTCCTTGTGATTACATAGACATAGAGAATCCAGATCCTTGGACACATATTAGTCTTGGGGAAGGATTTTTTAAGTTTGAACAAGTTCCTCAGCATCTTGTAATCCTCTCTCTTAGGCACTAATTAGGCTTGAAAATGGAATTTCTTTGTACTTAATTTGATTTCATTGTCTCTCTATTTTTTTAGTTTGAACAAGTTCCTCGGCATCTTGTAATCCCCCCTCTTGGGCACTTATTGGGCTTGAAAATGGAATTTCTTTGTACTTAATTGTTTTTCATTGTCTCTCTACTTTGGGTATTCATTGGGATGAGACTAAGGAATTTACCCATATGTAGTGAATTTTCAATGTTTTTCATGTCCTTTCCTCTTTTGGACATTTTTCAAGGATGTTCTAACTTCTCAAGCTTAGAAAATTTTAGATCAACTGCCTTGTTTGTTCATTTTCCAGATTTAGAACCGGTTACTTCTTTGTTTCTTTGTGTCAATTGTCATTAGTTGCTAGAAATAAACTTTCCAAAAATTTCACTTCAAAAAATAGTAAGTTTGTTTAAATACAAGATTAGACCAATCCGGGACACAATTAAACTTAATAAAAATACACCTTGATAAAAATAGTAAGTTCTTCCAAAATCAAAATTAGGCCTATTGGGGGTGCAATAAAACTTAACAAAAATTATAGTTTGCAAAAATAGTAAGGTCATCAAAATGATCAATAATATTTTGGCATTCCTTTTGAAAGATCAATTCCCTTTTCATACTTGACCAAATTCACTATTCCCAAATTCATTATTCCTTCAAAAGCTCTGAACCCAAAGGTAGATGACATCCCACTTCTAGACTAACATAAATTATTTAATGCTCATTCAAAACAATAGTAACTTTAGGGAATTGAGCCACAACTTCTAGGGACACAAAAGCAAATGACTAAGTGCGCAAAAATGTAGGGGTTCCTCGTTTGCAATGGGGCGATGTTTGAGAAGGCTATAACGCTACCTCCACCAAGCACTTAAGCAAGAATCTTCTTTTCAAACCATTTAGGCCTTGCATATTCCAACATAAAATCTTCTTTTCTTATGCGACTTAAGGAGGTGCTCACCTGCCATGTTGACATACTTACTTAATGCCTCTTGTGTGCCTTTTCTAATGTCCTTAGGATTTCTATTCCTCAAGCCCCTTCCATCTTTCCTACCTTCAATGTAAACAACAAGATTCTAAGAGCAGTCTATGGCCATATGACCGACCTTCCTATAATTAAAGCATCTAATGGGAAGATATTCATAATTGAGCTTTGTTGATGTGCGTTTTATGACCCACCAAATAGTAGAACAAAATACAAAAATATCTTATCCTCTCTTGAATAAAGTCTCATGTATGCTAAGATTACTAGAAAATCATAGGTTCCTTCAACGTTAGATCCTGACTGTGGATAAGCTCGGTGGCTGATGTGATATGCTGATGATTACAAAGGGTCTTATGTATCTTTACTCGAATTCATTTCAAGCCACACTGGATGTGGGAACTATCTAAAGGTTTTGAAATGAAGTTTTTTTTTTTTGGATTTTCACAAAGTATGTGGGAATGAAATGGAATAGGGCTTAGGAACTCTATTCTAATCCTAAGAGAAGTGATGATAACAAATAGTATTCTATTGGACAAATTCCTCAATTTACTAAGCTCCGCTTCGCCAAGATATACTAAAACTACGCATGAACTAGTGCAATCTTCAAGGGTTATGCCGAAAGATTTTCAAACCACCTTTTACACCATCATAAAGAACAATGTATACAAATGATAGAAGTTAAACATATGCATGAAATGGGTTTAGGCAAAGTTTGCACAACAATTTAGAATCACTAAAATGTCAAAAGTATGAAAGAAATGAATTCATCAATACACCATCATATTCTCCATTGCAATCACAACACTTTAGCCAAACTAAACTTAATCTAAATGAGGGAATTTAAGAGAACAAGCAAGCACCAAGGCACATCAAGTATTTACCAAACTTCAATGAAAACTCTATTATCTTAGTAGCTCATAGCAACAATCTTAGAAAATCCTCCCTTTACAAATAAGTAGTGAGGCCTTTATATAGGTCCTCAATTACAATAAATGGCCCAAATGATTACAATAATCGATGGCCCAAATTGTGCCACATTAGCCCTAATTAGGGTTGGGGCAAAAAAAGGTAACTATGTGAATACAATAAGAAATCCACTACCATAGTGGATAATAAATTCCCACAATGCATGCTTGCACAAGAAGAGGGTGGGTGCAATAAATATCCACTATGCATGTCCATTACTCAATAGCTCAGTCTCCCTTGAATAGATTATTCTTGATTTCATTCCCTAAATGCAGAGAAGTTTGACTTGGAGACCTTAGATGGATTGGTAGAGATTAATAGGTGCCATTAAGTAAACTCGAGTCCTTTCCAACCACGTCATTTTGTAACTAAGATCCAATATTCACTGACTTTTTTGAAAATCTCTCCTCGAACATTCCCATCTTCTATGTACATGCTTAGAAATTTATCTCCATGAAATGGATTAGAGTTCCTTGCTGATGATTATGTCACTCTCAAATTTCCTCATATTGAACTTCCTTCGCCATGTTTTTGGATTTTTTTATTTGAACTTTGATCTTTGAACTTTGAACATCTATGGCTAGATCACTTAGTACTTGGATGTCTTTGATGTTGGGACTAGAATCTAAGACTTGAGCATCTTTCTTGAATTTCTAGAACTAGAAATAATTGATATAAGAATTGTGCAATAAATTCAAAATGGAACATATAGACCTATTACACATACTCTCTCTAGAACTATATTTTATTTCTCCAATAATTGTCTCTTTCTCTCTCCTCACAAATTTCATTTGTAATGCTTTAAATTTACTTTCTTACACCTTTTCTTATGTTTTCAAAGAATTTTCTTTTTTTGTTTATCATCATATCATTTCTCCAACCGTGGGTGCACTCTTGAAGAGGGTGAAATTTGAGATATGGGGGAGAAAGTTTCCAACACTTGGCCATTTTTTCTTCCATGAAGGAGAAAATTTCCAACACTTAAATCATTTTTTCTTCCATGAAGGAGAAATTTTCAACAATTAGTCATTTTTTCTTCCATGAAGGAACATTTTCCAACACTTAGTCGTTTTTTCTTCCATAAAGGAGAAATTTTCAAACACTTTAACCATTTTTTCTTCCATGGAGGAGAGAGTTACAAAAGACATTTTTCCAAGATCTCTAGTTTTCTTGCCAACGGAAATTTTGAGTGGTCATGGATTTTGTCCACGATGGAGGAATTCCGCAACAACCATTTTTCTCCAAGGCAGGATTTTTTTGTGTGGTCATGGATTTAGTCCAAAATGGAAGAATTATGCAACAACCATTTTTCTCCAAAGCAAGATTTTTTGAGTGATCATGAATTTTGTCCATGATGGAAGAAATCTGCAACAACTATTTTTCACGCCTTTCCACTTTTGGATATTTCAAGGGTGATTCCAGGCTTAACCGTTTTTTGATTGACTACCTTGTTTGCTCATTCTTTTGGATATAGAAATAGATACCCTTTTGTCTCTTTATCAACCAAAGCTCACTTGTTTCCAAAATAGACCTACCAAAAATAGGCTTTCTAAAAATAGTAAGTGTTTTGAAAGTCAAAATAAGGTCAATCTAGAAGGCAGTAAAATTTACTAAAAATAGACTTTCTAAAAATATTATGTCAAGACATTCAATTCTCAAACAAGCAAATTGTTTCCATTCCAAGAGCCACATGGACATCACTTTTCAAACTTGGCCAATTTTACCAATTCTCATTCAAGAGAGGGGAACCTCAAAGGACCAAGCCTAAAACTACTAAGAACTAAAGCCAAAAGGAAAAGACCAGGAGCAAAAGAGGGGGTCCCATTTGCAATGGGGCAATGGTTGGAAAACTCCACAACAAACTCTTGTAGCCACTCATCCATGATAGACCATGATAGAAAAAAGCCTAATTGATTGCCAAATCGGCTTACTAAGATCTATCATTGCACAAATATCAGCATAGGAGGGTAGTTGTCCTCCAAGAGATGGATTAGAGCTACGTAAATTTGAAGACAAGTACCTATCAATTTGAAACTTTCTCCCAACCACAATTCTCATGGAAATTTGAACATCCATATCCAAATAGAAACCTCTTTAATATCTTCCAAGCTGGGGTCAACACCAGACATTCAAACCTTAATACAAACCCCTACATCGCCCATAAACTAGGCCCCTCCCTTGAGCATGTTGCTGCTCTCAAAATTCGATTGGAAGACAATTTGCAAGGACCCCAAAGCCAAAAGATTAACTTTTGAGGAGAGACTAGCTCAATTTTACCCAATCCAAGATTTAATCTTATCCAAAGTGGTTCAAATCCCCAATAACTTGGCAATAACTGCATACTCTTTATCTTTTCAACTTCAGAAGCAATAAATTCCACACGAGTGCAGGTCGTGGAACAACATTTGAGATATCCAAGTTGACATGGCCAACGGACATCCTCAAACCCTTATAAGAGACTACATTGAGCTCATCGTTGACCTCAAAAAGCAAATTTCAAAGGGCCCGTGCTTCATCAAGCCTGGCAGAGTTGCTATCATCCAATATCTCTCCTTCCTTGTCTTCGCTCACCTCTGCAAATCGTTTGATAGATTTACTTCAGAAACCTCTCTCCTATGTGTTTTGCACCTCTTATTTTGTTCGCATTTTGGCTATTCTAAACCATATTGTTGTGTTTTAAGGATTCTGTACTGTATATATCAGCATAATGAATGCTTCTTCTTTTTTCATATATATATATATATAACTTAACCCCAGTTGTTCCTAAAAATGGCCTCAAAAAATTCATCTCCAAAATGTGCCCTCCATCCCTGCATCCCATAAACTTGGTTGAACATAGGAATTATCACTGCAGGTTTCTTTACTAATTTTGGAGGATGAAAGACAGTTGAAGAATTTAACGAAAAATGCCAACATTTTTGGCAGCTTACTGGGAAAATGAAAAATTAACATATAAATGCATTTACCCATTATAATAAACTATTAGTATTTTTGTCCAGGAAAATACTAGTTGGTAATCATATAATGGGTACTAACGATGTTTTGAGTGCATAAATGCAGGAAAATTATACAAGTATCCCACCAACACAATCCGAACCTGCTCCAGGGCTTGCATATTTTCACATACCTCTTCCAGAAGTAAAGGAGCTGGGCAGTTCTAACATCACAGGCATAAAACAAGAGGGTGTAGGCTGTGCTTCATATAATTCTGGATTTATGGAAACAATGGTGGAAGCAGGGGATGTTAAGGCTGCCTTTACGGGTCATGATCATTTGAATGATTTTTGTGGGAAGTTAAAGGGAATTGAACTGTGCTATTCTGGGGGATTTGGATACCATGCTTATGGGAAAGCAGGATGGGCAAGGAGAAGCAGAGTTGTTTTTGCGTCTCTAGAGAAAGACAGCAATGGAGGCTGGAAAGGTGTCAACTCAATAACAACTTGGAAGCAATTAGATAATGAAAATCTCTCAAAAATTGATATTCAGACCTTGTGGACTAAGCCATGAAAAGCTTGGTTGAAAGATCTGTAACATACAAAGATAAATAATTGTGGGAGCCATCTTAGATGTTGGAGATTCATGTTAAAGATATATTTTACTCCTATAAGTGTGTATGCCTATGGTCATTCATTACTCTTTTGAAAAGTCTTTACCTGAAAATTATCTTTGAAGGATAAATTATAGAAATATGCAATAACTTTTAACCATGAATTTGTCATCTATGTTTGTCTTACATAAATTGACATAAGCTTCTGGTTTGCACTGTATGAACTTTTGCTGGATGTTTTGGAACATACTCAAGTGATCCATCATCAGGAAGAGGAAAATAAATGCCTACCATAATCAATATTACATACAACTGTCAATCTTTACTTAAAACCATTGCTTGAAACTCGGAGTGAAAACCTTGGATAACATCTAAACAATTAACACAAATACATTGTCCTACTTCTCAGCCAGCAGACCTCAATGTTCCAATAAGAAACATGTCATTAGTAGGATTGAAACTATTCTACTCAGTTCATAACAGAGGTAACAATATTTCACACCCTAGATTTGCGAGATCCATGCTAGAAACCTTTTGTCAAATTTACTTTCAGATACTTAATAGACTATTTCAGTGGAATCATTTGTGAAAATAATTATTTCTGATATAGATATTATCTTATATAGTGATAAGTGTGGAGTTGCAAGCATTTGAGTTTAGATGCTGTAAAACTACAGTGTGTATGAAATGATCATTCCTTTGGGGGATTGCAAGTTAACCAAGATTCTTCTATCTAATTGAAACAAATTGATTCACAACAATAATAGAAGAATTTATTTAAACAGACATAGAGATAACTCACACATCAATGAGTAATAGTCAATGGACTCTATCGAATTCACGGAATTAAGTATTTGTGTCCAAATTAGACCATACTAGAATACCAATTCCTCTTGGTGGGCAGACCTCTGTTAAGGCTCCAAGAAACTTCTCCCAGCCACAGTGTATTCAATAACTTCTGCTAAGAAGAAGAAACGGTGGGATTGATGTTTCATTCTGAAATAGGTGTATGATTTGTAAAGAAAAAGAAATAATAATAGCTGATCAGGAATACTTTCATCTTCATGCATTTTCTCTCTCAGTGATCCAAAAAAGCAGACTTTTGCTTTCTTCCAACTTTGAAAACCAAACAGTGGCAATTTCTAATTTCACTCCTACACGCCTTGTCAACAAAGTGTCTGAGCTGGCTGAGATAAACTTGAGTTGATAAAGAGGAAAGATCAACTCGAAAGCCACTTTAAAACTAGCCACACATCCATGACTGAAAAATAGGAACTTAAGTGATTAAGAAAAACAATTTGTCCCCCTTTTTTTAATTGATTGCCTTAACCTTTGGGGACTTTAACAAAAAGAAGGCTTTAGCAATATTATTAATTATTTTTTAAGGCACTAAATGACAGGGGACATTACAGTGTAGACATTTGCAGAAACTGGTTACTCAACTAACTCTCTTTTTAAGAACTTTAACATAAGTCCTTACAGTAAACACAGCCTAAATTGATTTATTTTCAACCATTTACTTCAATCTTTATAACCAGACATTGCCCTAGAGTGTTTGAAGTTACATCTCTAATTTGTCCGAAAGTGTTGATGTATGGAGTTGTTTAGATTTGTTGAATCCCTGCCATCTCTAGATTTTCTGAAATTCTTAACTCATTCTGTCTCAAATTATTTTAGCCATCTTACAATAGTAATTGAAATTATATTAGCTCCTAGGAAGGCCTTATAGAATAAATGGGACAAAATAAAACAAATACAGGTGTACTGATCCCATTCTCTCAGATTAGCTGCAATTCATTGAAATTGCTTCCACTGAAAAGCCTCTTTATTAAAAGGTTTTAAACAGTGATAAAATTTGCAGCGTGGCCTGGGATTTCCTATGTTACCCGGGGACGCGTTTCTGGAAAAAATTGACCCTATCCCCACGTCCCGGAAACTTGGAAACTTCTGGAAACCTTTCCCTTGGCTGTCCCATAAAATTAATGTTTCAGTTTTGATAATTTGTTTGATTTCTACTCTCATGTGAACTCTAAAGTTAAATTATTTAATACAAACATTATATGTTAAGGTTCTATAATTTATATAAGCATGCGTTATCCATGTTTTTATATGAATATTTAAAATTTCCCTGTATATTTAAAATTTTCCCTACTTTTTATATAGCCATTCCCACTGCTGTACCCTGCTCCAAGGGAAAAAAATCCGTCCCGGAAACCCGTTTCCCCGTCCCCACGTCCCCCCATCCCGGAAGCCTGGGGTAACATAGGGGATTTCATATAAAGGGCTTCAAAATCTTAGCAATTCACCTTGAAATTTTAGAATCCAGCTTTACACTTCAAAAGCCTATACAACAAATAATAAACTATATATTTCTTTGTGATGGGAAACAGTTTACTCCAAATTGCAAATTTCTTCCCCAAGTCCCTGACCATAGTCCTTGTAACACTAGAAGACCTTCCAATGATTACTATCCTACTCTCTGACCCTAGTAGGTCAAAACTAACCAAGAAGTGCAGTTGCAACATCCCATCATGCTTTATACATGCTTGATCCTCTCTTTCCATTCCATTTTAAACCATTTTGAGTTTGACACTTACTCCATGGTAGATCCATAGGTATTTTTAATAACCCACTGCGCCACCTGAGCATATTATATAATGATTTTTGGACCCAGAATCTCTCATAACCTAGCCCTCCTCCTCAATATATTGATGAACACCTGTCCTTATTCCAGAACATGTAGTTTCCACCCTTATGCTAGTGGATTGGGCCCAGAATATCTCACAGACTGTGCTTTTGCCTTATATTCCCCCTTCAGCTCAAACTATGTCCTTTGAGTGGATTCTTGTAGCTGTGCTTTTTTATTGATTCAAGGAGTGCTTCTTCACCTTTTGATGGTGCCTACTTTCATCTTGTCTTCTGCTCATGTGTGAAGGATCTATTCGCTAGGATTGGAATGGGGTTCTCTTGCACTTATTTTTGGAGAAATGTCTATCTATGCATCCTGGTACCAAGGAGAAACCTTTGTTTTGTTTAGTCTATAATCAAGAACAGATTTTCTTTTGTTAAATTGTAAGGAGATATATATTCCCAGTTATTAGATTTAATTTATTGTCATAGCATGGCAGTTTGAAATACTGCCAACTAGATTAGAGTAAATTCCTTTTTTGTTTCATAGATGTCGATTATAATAAAGCCTAGTCTTGATTGATAAAGGGGTGTATTCTGGCAAACCAGAATAGTTTCTATCCACCTGGATTTAAACCCTCAGTTGTGATAGATTGTGTCATCACCTCACCTCTATTTCACTACAAGCGTACGCCATTAGAAGTTTTTCCACTATAATGCCTGCCAGAATGGCAGTTGAAATTTCTTAAAAACAAAGGAGATAACAGAGATGCTGCAGGTTCGTATTCTTGTTTTTGAGTGTCAGGAAAGAATACTCATCCTTTTTGAGTTTGGTATTGTTTGTTTATGTTTGTTTTACATATTCCAAGCATAGGATACTTGATATACTTAATTCTAGAAGATATTTTGTATGTCTAGCAAATAGAAATTGTAAATCTTTCTATATTGCATCCTCACATGAATTGTGTTTAGAAAGTCTGCATGTAACATCTAAATTCCAACGAGAAAAATGCTTGCCTGGTGGTTTTTCAGAGGAAAAGGTCTTTCCAACATTTTAAGTGCTTTCAAAAGCGGAACAACATAAAGAGCATGAATTGAGCTTAGACTTTATTGTTACAATATTTATTCAAGCCCATCAAGAAGTGCATTTGACACCTTAACATTCTTGTTATGTGTAAAATATGAAATTGACACATTGAATCATGATAAGAGAGGAGAGACACTGAATATGGCTGATTGTTGTGATCAATTTGTGATTGATCACATAATGAATACTTAATTTCTTTGGTTTGTTGATTAATTTCTAACTATAAAACATAATGCCATAAAACAATGGCCACTGGAAATGACTATCACTTCTATTGCCATAAATTAACAATATGGTCGGTTTTAAGATTTTTCTATTCATTTTCTACACTCTTTTATTAAAATGAGAAACTCACTTCTCTAGATGTGTACCCTAGAACTTTCCTTTTGACAATCTCGTATACAATTTAGATTGGCACCAAATTTGCAATGGCATCAATAAAATTTAAAAAAAGAAGATAAGATTCCTTTAAGCATGCTATTGGAACAAACAAGACAAAAAGACAATATTCCTTTAAGAATCTTTAACACTTTTGAGCTAGAGATCCTGTTGCAAGCTAGGGTTTTTGCACGAAAAATCGACCTGTTAATGTCTGATAAAACCACTAGACTTATAGAAGACACAAGAGGCAATTAAGCCATGTTACAAACCTTGTGAGGTTGGCTTGCTGCCAACAATGCCCCGCCCAACACCATTTGTCGTGGCTTGCATAGATTGAATCCTGTGACCAAGCTCTAATACCATTTGTTACAACTTACAAGGGTTGTTGTTGCACCAAAAGATCAACTTGTTAATGACTGATACAACCACTAGTCTGATAGAAAAAATAGGAGGTAGTTAAGCTATGTCATGAAACCTACAAGCGATGCTGGCCCACTACCAACAAATCCATCATCCCACAAAGGACAACTCTTGTTCATTGCTTCTAATCAGGTTGCTTTCTTTTTGTAATTAGAGAACGCATGTCCAAGTAATCTGATACTGGGAAAGTTTTTCAAAAGACAAAATTTTAAAATGGCTAAAGAGAGGTATACAAAATAGATGAGTTGTCGATGCTGATGTGGATGCAAGAATTTTTTTATGGAGTCCGTGTGTGTGTGTGTGTGTGTGTGTGGGTGTGTGTGTTTACACACACAAAACTAAATCATTCGATTGTGGGCTTGGAAGCAAAAAGTTCAAGTACCTTAGCTACCTAAGCTAGGTCTTAAAAGCCCAAAAAGACAATGACTTCAATCACATCTTTTCACAAATAATGGGTTACAGGTGAAAGCCTCACTTCAAAATGCAAGGCTCCACAATTTGAAATGGTGGGACAGCTCAAAAGAATCAGAAAAAACATTTGAGAACTACATGCATAAATTAGATAGAAAGTCTAATTTTGATTAGACAGTTGGTATGCCTTCTTGCATCTCCAAACAATGATAACACAGTTCATTTGCTTAAATTTGACTACCCAGGTATACAGTCAACTTGTGACTTTCTTGGTCTGGCCTCAGGACTTGCTTTTGACTAGACAATATTAATATTTAAATCAACAACTCCAAAACTGCACAACATGGTCAAAGATTGTTGCCAAGAAATAGAAAAGATAAAATAAAATGCACAAAATCATATACAGCCATTACAGACAGTTGAATTCTCTGCCATTACAGACAGTTGAATTCTCTGCAGCCATCACATATAGATCCTTAGAAAAGTATCTCCAAACCTTAGAGAAGAATTCGTGGCATGCCACTTGCCTTGGCCATAAATAAAACCCTTTACATGGGTAACCTCAACCTATAAGGCAAAGCCGTCATAATCAAGCCTTATAGTTTAGAGGAATCCATGGACCAACAAGATGCCTCAAAAAGCACCTCCACAAGCATCTGGGAGAATCCAAAGGCATCTGAGACCCAGAACGCATCGACACCAACATCTAGGGGTTTCTAGAGAGAATCAGTATCTAAGCAAAATCTAAGATACCGGTGCGTCTAGGGAATCACCAGATGCTAGTTCTGGTGCTTTCAGATGCGTGGATGCATTTGGATGTTGCACCGGTGCTCACAGGAAGCTCGTCCAATACCTGTGGATGTGCGCGGGATGCATTTGAGAGCATCTGGAGAGAATCCAAACAGCATCGAGGTGCATCTAGAGAGCATCCGGACTTTTTGTATATCAATGGTGAAGCATTAGTATTACTGTTATTTCAATTTGTACTATCAATGGTGAGGTATCATGCTATGGAATGGTTTATTTTTGTATATTGCATTTCTTTGCATACAAAAATTATAGTATACATATACGTATATTTTTTTTTAAAATATATATTTATATATGGACACACCCAAACACATCTAAAATCCCCCCCCCCCCAAAAAAAAATTCACATACTTGCCCATCAGCACCATGCACCCACATCAGCATCAAAACCAGCATCAGTAACTTAGAGCAAAATAGCATCATGTCAGCATGATTGCCTCAAAACACATTTTGTATGCCGAAGGCTGATATCTTCACATGGGCGGCATTGCAAGGCAGAATCTTGACAGAAGAATGGTTTTAAAAAAAATGGATACCAGGATCCCTCAATTTGCTCTTTAAGATACAAGAGCGAGGAGACTATCAACCACATGCTTCTATCTCATCCCTTCCCCCCCAAATGCTAGCAGTGGCTTTGTACCAAATTTAAATTGATTTCCGCATAACCAAATGACATCCTATCACTATTCAAATCTTGGCCCATCTCTTTAAGGAAAGTCTATATGGAAATTTATGGATCATCTCTCCCTCAATTTTGATATTGGAATTATGGAACAAGAGAAATGGGAGAATTTTCCAAGAAAAATCCCTGGAAAAAGCAATGCTTCTTAACAAAATTGAAGTAGTCATAGTGTAAACATTAAACTTTAGAATACATGCCCAAAGCAATACACCAAAATTCTATACAAGCTGGGATGACTGCATGCTAAAGAACTGGTTAGGTCTCAGAACTCCTCAAACGATAAGTAGAAGAGGACGAATCAAAAAATTAAACAAAGCTAACTGTAAATGATTTCCACTAGCAAGTAGATGGTTCAAGATGAACTTTGATGGAGCTTCCATAGGGAATCCAGGGCTTGAGAAGCGAGGTGTGTGATACACTCATGCCAGGGAGAGACAATAGCCATATATTCAAAACCATTGGAGGAAGATACAAATAACATGGCAGAATTCAAGGCTCTTATTACAGGACTATCTCTTTGCTTGGAATGAACCTGACAAACATAGAAATTGAAGGAGACATGGCCATTGTTATAAACACAATCAGAGGAAAGACAATCTGCAGCTGGAAACTTCAATCGCTACTAGACTCAACATTAAATTTAAAAGCCAAATTTGACAAGGTAACAATCAACCATATATACAGAGAAGCAACACAAAGGCAGATGAATTGCAAAATGGGAGCCGAGGGAATCACACTCAGACAGATCACCATACAAACACCAAATGATGGAGAATAAGGCTAAAATAGAATTTCAGAATGTTGGCCTATAGGTAAGAATGGATTAAAACCAATATAATAAGAAAGTGGCATCACATTTCCAATGGCAGAATATCAGAGATTCAAATTATATTAGGCAGGAAAGGTCAACAAGCTAGCAAAAAGAAAAGCATAATAAGGAAACCATGCAAACCAAGCCCCAAGCTGTTTGACGAGAGCAATGCCATGCTGGCAGGACATGGCAATGATAAGCTTCATTAGGCAGATCCAACTTGCAAAATCTCCAGGCTTCCTTATTTCAATAAAGTAACTCAATAAGACATAAGGCAAGTACTGAAGGTACTGATGTCACCCAGCTCTGGTAAATTTGTCAAGGAAAGAAAGAACTCAAGCCATACTAAAGATCTCTCAGCAAGTGGTGCTGGACAAAATAGCAGCCATGGAAGTAAGGAAACTTTCCTTGTTCAAAGAACCAAACAGTTAGAGTGTAAAGAGTTACAAGCTGGCAGAAGCACACAAAGGACATAAACCCACCTAATCCACGCCAGCTTGTAACATCTGCACAGATTACTGAATTGAAATGCCATGCGGAAGAGTGCAGAAGAAGGGAAGCTCTTTTGATTCCAGGCAAACATTTTCTACACAAGCTTGTTTGTTTATCTTGGTTGCAGGTGGGGAGCTGAGGAAGTGCGGAGGGAACAAGCAAAGGAGTAACAATGGATACATCATACCCCCATTAAACTAAATTCTGTCAATCGCCAGTCTGCCTGTGACATGCCAATTTCAGGCCTAAGGCTCGAAGAGGTCTCCTGCCACAAGCATCATTTACTCTTTCATGCTATCAAACAAATTTTGGGCTTCAACTTTCTTTTTACCGACCACCGCAACAGAGTTAATTCTGATATATGCTCTGGGTTCTTAGCTTGCATTCCGGTCGCAGGGGAACACAAATTGATTGCAGAAGAGCTGTATAGGAGGCTCTTTGAAATGAAATACCTATTGGGCCTGCCTGATGCGATTATCAACATTGATGAAGACCTCACCATACCATTTTGTTCAACTTTGCTATAGTAATGAGAACAGGTGGAAGATTTCCAGGGCTAGGAAATAGACAGAGAAGAAATATGTATGAAGGACAACCCAAATGGTTCTTTGTCTTGATGGCTTGGGAGTGGGAACATTAGTAGCTCAGATGAAGCCTCATGAAAGAAATTATTCAACTTTTCAAGAAATTTCTGGGGATAAAACAAGGTCTCACTGACCCAGAGGGAAACGATTTGGAGGAGAATCTGGATTGGGTCATCCAGTATAGATTAGATGAGAAGTTGGATGGAATGGGTAGCAAAGACTCATCTGAAGAAGAAGGCTACAATGACAAACAACATGCAGAACGGGAGGACCTCCCCACCATTGCATGAAGCAGGCCTTTCATCAATCCAGGAGAATATGCCTCGACCTTCTGTGTTGCAACCAATGGAAGAGAATCAGAGTTGGATAGAACTAAGAAAGGACTCCTCCATCCCCAATGGTCTTTTGCTTGGTTAGCTATTTTGGGTTTCTAGGTTAGCTGATCTGCTATGGCAACATGGTGAAGTTTGAACTGTATATGGTAGATTGTAGTTGTACTAGAAGGTTTCTCTTGCTATGGACGGTTAGCTCTTTAAAAACTGTTACAAGGAGCACATACAGGCGTATAGGTTTTTGTTGCTTATCATTTGGCAGCCATGTTTCAAATTGACAAATCTAGAAAAGCTGCAACTATGTGATTTTTTAAAAACTTAGTTTATATTAATACAATTCTTGGCTTTGGGCCCTAGCTTATCCCCAAAAAAAGGCTAAAGAGACTAACAAGAGTTAGTTGTTAGATCTTCCCAAATTCTTCAATCATCAATATCTATGGTAGAGAAAAGAAGTAAAATGAAATAGTACTTTCTAGCGTTGAGACCAGAAGTGATTGCCCCCGTTTTAAGAATCTAGGACATAAAAAAGGGATACAGAGTCTAATTGAAACGAATAGGCGTTTTGGGTTTCTGAAACCTCTACCTGAACAGTTGAAAAGTTTAAACCGACCTCGTCACGGTTGGGTGAATTGCCAAACTTGTCATTCTTCTGATAACCAAAAAATATATTGTACTTTTTCTAGGCTTGGTGGCTGTAAATTTGAACATTGCCTCTAAACATTTAAAAACATAAACAATCAAGGGATATAGAATGTGCGAAATCTGTTAAAAAAACATTTGGATTATCTCAATAGAATCCTAATCTCGCTGGGTGAGCTTAATCAAACATAATTTTTTTGATAGATCGAAATAGCACAATTATTACGAGTCCCCGAGCCTGTGCATCTAACATGAATTGAGTTTTACATCATACTTTTCAGTTTTGAAAGCAAGATAGACAACGGAAAAAAACAATTAAGAGACCTCAAAATTTTGTCTCCTGTCAATCTACACGCTGACTTATGAACAGGGTTTATCTGTTATGACAAGAAAATAAGAACAAAAGAGAAAACAACGACATAGATGTATCTACTACTCAGCGTGATAAATTATTATTCTACATTCACAGAACTGGAAAAACACAACCTTTACTCACATTTTAACTGTCTATTACATTACATAACAAGGACTAGAACAACAGGACTGGACATAATCCTGAAAGGAAAAAATAGAGGAAGACAAGCTGAAACCCATTTGGAATCAAAATGCTTGCCTGATCCCTGTCATCAGTGTGGAATGAATGGCAGAGAGGTTTTGGACATCTAGAAATTTCAAACCTTTGTTTTTCGAGAGCTATCTTCAATGCCCTGCTTGGCTTCTTGAGGTGTCGACTAGTGATTTAGTCGTCCGCTGCATGGGACTTTTTGAGTTTTTGATAGTCGCATGCGGGATATGATTTAATCGATCATTAAGTATCCGTAGAAAGCGTCTTTTGCCAACTCGTGGACATCAAGAGGAGTGCAAAATTGTTATCCTAGACGTCCATTTTTCCCATCCAATCTTTTTTTCACACACAGGTTGAGTGACACCTTTTCTTTTCTTTTTCTTTTTAGCTTTTGAAGAAAAAAACTATTAAGGAATATTTGAGTCGGAACAATTTCGATAGATAGAATGTGGACTTTCTCAATAAATTTTCCTTTTCTTGACATTGTCTGTGTGCAAAATTGTCGTGTTACCTGTCCGTTCTCCTTTTTAACTAATAGTTAAAAGTTGTGTGTATTACACATGACTAGCAATCGCATGTCGGTGTGCAATAGACATGTAGAATATGTGTGAATAATATGTGTGAATAAGTGAAAATTTTGGGGAGGGGAGTAAGGGGAAGAAGGATAGTAACATAAGGGTTCTTAGTTCACCTATCAATTCTAGGGATTTCTAGTGTTATAATGATTGTGATGATCCCTTTTGGCTGGTATTACTCTTATGCTCTGAGAGATTTGCTTATATGTTTTTTGGTGAATAGTAGTTGTTTCCAACTTTTGCCGTGTGAACTTTCGCGGGGTGATCTTGTATCCCTCGATCCTTTTTTTGTGAATATGTAACAAGCATATTAGTTTATTAATAGAAAGGGACTATTCATCAAAAAAAAATTAAGACTTTGCAAATCTTGAAATTGATTTTCGCAATTTTAGTAGAACTGTTTGGTTCATCTAGAAGATGAGTGAGAAGATTTTATTTCTATGTTTGGTTGCTCACATTAGAATTGGAATTAAGATGTAGAGCTTAATGCAGATAATTGATGTAGACCTCGGGTGTAGTAGATGAAGGCAAATAAAGTTGCATCCACTACCTGCGGATCAAGCAGTGGCAACCTGAGAGCGCACAGTGTAAGGTTTTGGACAAAAGAGATCACTAACATGCGAGTCTAGATAAGAAGGAAGAAAAGGTCAAGTACGTGAAAACATGGAAATATTTTTTATAAAATTATTGGTGATTTTGTGTATTTGCGAATGAATTTGAGTGCATTGTAATGTCCCCATATTTTTAGCATCCAAATGGAGTTCTTAGCCTTTACATTCTTTGAAGGCTAATTGGAGAAATAAATTAAATTAATTTCTTATAAAGTTATTAAATAAATTAAAATTAAAAGGTGACTTTACATTTAATTAATTTAATTTTCTAGAATCACTATTAATTATTGCATTGCAAGGGAGAAGCTTCTAGAGAGTGCGTTTTCTAGAAATAAAACTAATTATTGTATTAGAAAGGGGGAGCTTCTAGAGAATGCAATTAAATACTATTTTATTTCCTTCTAGAAGGTGAAGGAAAAGAATAAATAGAGGTGAGAGCTTCATTGTTAATCATCCAATTATTGTGAATTGCATTTGATAAGAACTTGGGAGAAGAAACTAAGGTTTCTAATTTCAATCAGCCATTGGAGAACGTCAACTCTTTAGTGTTGCAACCATTTGAGGTGGTGAAATATCCACTGAATTTGGTATTCATGAGAGCTTTAATTCAGGAGTTCTATTTGTGGTTAAATTGGAGAATACATTTATTGTTGGCTACTACAGTACGCAAGAACGATGCCCCGCTATAGTATTTATGTTTGATTCATCTTCATTATTGGACAGCACTATTATCAGGTTCCTCTTGCAACTATTAGTAGTTAACTTTGTAATTTTTAGGCATATAATTTTGTTGTGATAATTCAGAATCAGAATTTTGCATTACTATAGTCATTATTGTAAGCCTGTTTGTCTTAGCAAGCTCATAGCAACATTGTACATGAGAATGAATTCAATAAAGAAGATCATGTTGCATACAATTTGTTTGATGAAATGTCCATCTAATAGCATATATGATCAGCATAATAGTTGTATATCAATTGTTTATCAAAATGTCGGTTGTAAGTATGCATTCCATATCTAATTTCCATGTATATGCATTGAAAATACCAAAAGAACTACCCTAGCATATTAGTTCATTGTAAGAGGCATTGTAACATCATTTGGGAACTTTCTTAATTTCTTAGCATTGAAAGGAAACATACAAGTTTTTGACAATATTCCTTGAGCTAAAATTAGTTAGTTTGGGCAAGGGATATTACATTGGTATCAGAGCTAAATCCTGCCATCCTAAGGGTTTAGCAATCACAAGCCACCTAGGGTTGGCTCTCACAGATTTTTCACTATCATGCGAGCTTTGTTTGACAGGGAACAAGATTTTATTAGGCAGCCAGACACCATGGGTGATAGGCAAGAGCGTAGCCCACCAAGAGACAATAGGAATGAGGATAAGGAAATAAGAGAATTTTTTAGAGCAATGGTTATAGGATAAGAGTGAATGGCTCGGGCTTTGCAGGCACTCACCACCATCATTGAGCGCATGAACCCACAGGACAAATGAAATTTGGAACAAGGGGATAACAGAAGTGCAGTGGGATCACCTAGAACTCATAGAACTCTTTCCAGAACAGCAGATAGACCAATACATCCTATAATGTCCTCATCTTTTTAGCAACATAGTGGAGTTCTTAGCCTTTACATTCTCCGAAGGCAAAGTGAAGCAATAAGGAAAAATTGATTAAATTAATTTCTTATAAAGTCATTAAAAAAAATTATTATTAAAAGGTGACTTTATATTTAATTAATTTAATTTTCTAGAAGCACAATTAATTATTGTATTTCAAGGGAGAAGCTTCTAGAGAGTGTGTTTTCTAGAAATACAATTAATTATTGTATTGAAAAGAGGGAAGCTGACGCAACACAAGGCATGAGAATCCCCAAAGGAGATGTCCTAGCCCCCAGCAAATAACCATAAATTGGAAACACAATAACAATGCAAGAATTGATACCAAATTACAATAATTTATTCATAGATAAAACTGATTACATGCAATGTGTCGGGAAGGCTAGTTACAACCAAATACAAAGCAAGTAATACTTCTGTAAGACCCCTTAAGATCCAATCCAAACACTATCTCAGCTAGTCTAGATCTATAACATAATAGCAATTTGGAAGAAACCATCGAGGAAATCTCAACTTGTGTTTGCAAGCCCACCAAGCAATCTCCTTGTTTTCTAGTCGCAGCCCTAGCTCTACTCCAATTTTATCCAAAATCCAAGTGTAAACTACCTCACATTCGGCACTCTATCCACACACTCACAACTTCATCACAATCCTATTGTAAATTGTCTCACATTTGGTGCTCTATCTATAGACTCAAGAAAACTCACCCTTCAGTTGCTCCAACACTCACTCCTCCAAATGAATGAATCACTCCATTATGAATGAATCAAAGACTCCACAAGACCCCCTACTTATACCCAACTAAGCCACAAGTCGACCTAGCAATTACAAATTAAATAAACTAATATTAAATATTTGAAGAGCCACAAGTCGGCCTCCAACAACAATTAAATGTCCAAAAATCGATACCCGAGCAAAATCATGATATCTCCTAGCCCCGATTGAATTAGAACTCATGCTTCGAACCAAAGGTAGAACTTTAGGTCCTCTACAACACCTGAAATGCACAAAGGTTGATTCATCAAGAATATCTGCGCATCCATCCCAAAAGTCACACACAAAAACCTGTCTCACAAACTATCAAAAATTGATACTCCAAGAGAATTGTCATATCTCCCAACATATAAAGAATTAGGACTTGCGCCTTTGATAAAAGGAAGTACTCTAGGTCCTCTTCAATCCCTAAAATGTGCATCCTCTCATTCATTGCGCAAAATTAGTTACACGGCCTACAACAGGCACCTAGAAACCAGAAAACACAGCTCTAGCAACAAGGTAAAAAAGACTCAAACTTCAACTCAATCTATCCAATCTCTATGCAATCATGAGGAAAGGTTCTCCAATGTGTCTCAAACACATCTGTAACCATGAAAAACAAAACTCCACCAAAATCCAAGCTTGATGCTCTTACATCAGAAGCTTCTAGAGAATGCAATTAAATAATATTTTATTTCCTTCTAGAAGGGTGAAGGAAAAGGATAAATAAAGGTGAGAGCTTTGTTGTTAATCATCTAATTATTGTGAATTGCATTTGATATAAAATTGGGAGAAGAAACTAAGGTTTCCAATTTCAGTTAGCCATTGAAGAATGCCAACTCTTTAGTATTGCAACCATTTGAGGTGGTGAAATATCCACTGAATTTGGTATTCAGGAGAGCTTCAATTGAGGAGTTCTATTTGTGCTTAAATTGGAGTATACATTTATTGTTGGCTGCTATAGTATGCAAAAATGATGCCATGCTATAGTACTTATGCTTGATTCATCTCCATCCTTGGGCATCACTATTATTAGGTTCCTCTTGTAGCTATTAGTAGTTAACATTGTAATTTTTTTGGGCATATGATTTTGTTGTGATAATTCAAAATCAAATTTTGGCATTACTGTAGTCATTATTCTAAGCCATTTGTCTTGGAAAACTCATAGCAACATTGTACATGAGAATGAATTCAATAAAGGAGATACATGTTGCATATCATTTGTTTCATGAAATGTCAATCTAATAGCATATATGATCAGCATAATAGTTGTATGTCAATTGTTTGTCAAAATGTTAGTTGGTTGTAGGTATGCATTCCATATCTAGTTTCCATGTATATGCATTGAAAATATCAAAAGAACTACACTTGCATATTAGTTCATTGTAAGAGGCATTGTAATATCATTTGCGAACATTCTAAATTTCTTAGTATTGAAAGGCAACAATACAAGTGTTTGACAATATTCCTTGAGCTAAAATCGGTCAGTTCGGTCAAGGGATATTACACATCCTACTTTTGTTAAAGAGGAACCTGTACAGGAACCAACAAAGGAAGTTAGGGATGAGATATTTGCAGATATCCTTATGGCTGCAAATGATGAATGTGAATTGTTGGCACCGTAGGTTCAAGAGAGGATGACCTTTGGACACTTTGTAAATCAGAGGAGAGAATATTACAGGTCACTCAAACAAGATAGGAGGCCTAGGGGTCAAAATAGTGATCTGAAGAGGGCTACAGGAAAGCTTACTATGCCTACATTTGATGGGAGTGGTAAGATGACAACTCAAGCTTGGATTCATAAGCTTGACACATTCTTAATACTGAGGCCAATGATAAAGATTGAAGCTATCAAATATGTCACATTGCATTTGGAGGGAGTAGCACATGATTGGTGGTACCATGGTATGGTAACACTTCAGCATAATTAGGTGACAGAGTGCTAGGACTTCGTGGATTGGTTGGTTGAAAGATTTGACAAGAAAGATCTAGAGGTTTACTTCCAGGAATTAGCATAGTTGAAACAAACAGGCAACTTGGAGTATTTCATTGGTGAATTTCAGCAGTTGATAGTCATGGTGCCAAACATTTTAGATTGTAGATTGATAGTTCTTTTCATTGAGGGCCTATCCGAACCACTGAGAGGGTTGATAAAGGCATTTGATCCCATGTCTTTATAGGAAGTTATGAAAAAAGCAAGAAGTATGGAACATGCAGTCCCAACAAACAAATTTCAATCGAAAGGAGCATCTTCTAGTAAGGATAACAAACAATTTTATAAAACACCAGAGGGGACTAATTTTAAAAATAATTCTAAAGATAAAACTTCAGCACCTTTTGACAGGGAAACATTAAATGATTTAAGGAAGAAAAAATTATGTTTCTATTGTAAGGGACCCTATGATGCAACCACGGCCATCCTCTTAGACCAAAGCGCAGAGCTAACAAAGTTATGTGGGCGTACTATGAAGAATCATAATCAGATAATTCAAACCAGTGGTCTAATATAGAGGAAATAGATGGTGAAAAAAAGGAAGACAAGGCTGAAAACTTCTCTAAAATGGAGTCCACGGATGAGGAAGGAGATGAGCAACTTAGGGAAGCTTGTCTCACTAGTATTAAGCAGGAAGGATCATTTCGAATGAGAGGATTACTTGCTGGACAACGAGTTAAAACTTTAGTTGATAGTTGTGCCACCCATAATTTCATTGATGCTAGGTTGGTGGAGAAGCGTGGCATACAAATAGAGGAGTTTGGGGGAATTAGAGTGAGGGTAGCTGATGGCTATGTCCTTAATAGTGATCGTAAGATTACTAGACTCCCTTTGGAAGTTAATAATTATGCCTTTAAGGCAGATTTTTATGTTGTGCCTATGGGAGATATAGATATAGTCCTTGCGATGAGTTGGTTGCATGATATTGGTGAGTTCACTCTTAATCTCAAGGAGATGGAGATGACGTTTAAAGTGAATGGGAAGACACAAATTCTTAAGGCAATCAAGGACATGATTTCAAAATGGTCTCTTTCCAGAAGATGGCTAGATTTATTCGACATGATCAGGTAGAGTGGGTAGCAGAGTGCATGTTAATGCCATCATAGGAGAGACAATAGAAGACTGAATATACTCATGATATTCAGGTGCTAAGAGTTAAACACTCTAAGGTGTTTAGTGACATTCCACCAGGTAGACCACCAGATAGGGGTATTGAGCATATCATTGAGTTAGAGGAGGGGGCTAAGCCCATCATGATTACACCCTATAGGCATCTGAAGAAGTTGAAGGATGAAATTGAAAAAACCATAAAGGAGTTACTTGCTATGAGCCACATTAGATCAAGTAAGTCTCCTTTCACTTCTTCAGTGGTGTTGGTGAAGAAGGATGGGACATTGAGGATGTGCATTGATTGTAGGGTGCTTAATTGGAAGACAATTAAAAATAGGCACCCCATTCCCAGGATTGATGAGTTGATAGATGAGCTTCATGGAGCTTGCTTCTTCTCAAAAATAGATTTGAGATCAAGTTATCACCAGATCAAAGTTAAAGAGTAGGACATCTAGAAGATAGCCTTTAGATGTCATTGTGGCCATTTTGAGTTTGTAGTTATGCCATTTGGGCTAACTAATGCACTTGCTACTTTTCAGGCAACAATGAATAGGGTTTTCAATCCTCAGTTGCAGAAATATGTACTTGTCTTCTTTGATGATATCTTGGTGTATAGTAGATCTTGGGAGGAGCACTTTTTTCACCTTGACACAGTGTTGGATATATTGGGCAAAGAGTCCTTATATGCAAAGGAGTCAAAATGTGATTTGGGTATGTCAGAGTTGTATTTGGGTCACATCATCAGTATAGAAGGTGTACCCATGGATCTTAAAAAGATTTGTGCCATTGTGGAGTGGCCTTCAACAGTGAACCTTACACAATTGAGGGACTTTTTGGGATTATGTGGTTTCTATAGGAAGTTTTTGGATGGATATTCTAGTCATGCAACACCCTTGACATATTTGATGAGAAATGGAGCTTTCTTGTTGACTCCTAAGGCACAGGAGTGTTTTGAGAAATTTAAGGAGTTGATGACTTCGTGTCTAGTGTTAGCATTACCAGATTTCAACAAACCTTTTGAGCTACACTGTGATGCTTTCGGAGAGGACATTGGAGTGTTGCTTATGCAGGAGAAGCACCCTATTGCTTATGAAAACAGGAAATTAAGAGGGCCAAAGTGGAGTTTCAACATATATGATAAGGAGATGTTAGCCATTATGCATGCTTGGGCTAAATTCAGGCAATATTTGGTAGGTAGAAAATTTTGTATCAAAACCAACCATAATAGCCTAAAACACTTTTTGGGGCAACGAGATCTCAATGATAGGTAGTAGAAGTGGGTGAGCAAGTTACAATCCTATGACTTTGATATTACATATTTTAAGGGGAGACATAATGTAGTTGCTGATGCTTTATCATGTAGGCCCCATTTGAGCTTATTGACAGATATATCAGAGGAATGGAGAGACTTGATTCTTGTAGAGTATGCAAAGGATGTGTGGGCAGTCAAATTCATAGATGAAACTATTCAAGACAACATATACACCCTTGTGAATGAGCTCATCATTTACAAAGGACAAATATTTTTGGTTCCAAGCTCAACAGTGAGGATGATGGTTCTGAAATCTTTTCATGATTTACCTATGGCAAGACATCTTGGTTTCTACAAGAAATATTGATAGATTAGAGAGCACTTCACATGGAAAGGGCTCAAAGCAGAGGTACTTCAATATGTTAGGGAGTGTCCCACCTGCCAGCTAAATAAGCAAGAACACTCCTATCCAACCAGTTTACTTCAACTATTTCTAATTCCTAATAGGAAGTGCAAGTCTTTATCTATGGACTTCATCATAGGATTTCCTACAACCCAAGGCAGGGACTGCATATATGTGGTTGTGGATCGCCTTACGAATTTTGCACACTTTTTTCTGTCACTGCTACATAGGTGGCAAAGTTGTTCTTCAAGGAGATATTTAGATCACATGGCTTACCTCAAAGCATTGTGAGTAATAGAGACAACAACTTTATGAATCACTTATGATAGTAGCTATTCAGGTTGTGTGTGACAGAGCTCACTCTGAGTACTAGCTACCACCCTCAGACAAAGATAGTGAATAAATGGGTAGAGGGATATCTTAGAAATTATATAGGAGGGCAACATAAGGCATAGGTAAAGTGGATTTATCTCTATGAGTATTGCTAGAATACCACTTATCACATGTCTATTCAAATGTCACCCTTTATGGCCCTATATGGGTATTAGGCACCCATTTTATGGACCTGCCTTTGAGTGACAATAGAGTGCCTAGTGTATGTGATTTGCTACAAGAGAATCAAGACATTGTTAAGTCTCTCAAGGATAATATAACCAAGGCACATGATCAATAGAAGTAGTATGCAAACCTGAAGAGGACTGAGCAGACTTTTGAGGTTGAAGATATGGTGTATCTTATGTTGTAGCCTTACAGTCAATTCACTCTTAAGAAGAGTGGTGTCGAGAAACTTAAGCCACAGTACTATGGTCCATTCAAGATTATCAAGAAAGTGGGAGAGGTGGCTTATGAGTTAGATTTGCCAGCGAAGAGCAAGGTGCACAATGTTTTTCATGTGTCATGCCTCAAGAAGGCGCTAGGACATCATATTGTTCCTTCTACAGTGCTTCCACCCTTGGATGATGAGGGAAAATTGGTATTGGTGCCAGAGGGTATCATTGATTTAAGGGAAAGGAACTTGAGGCGACATACTATAAGGGAGTATTTGGTGAAATGGAAGGACCTGCCAATAGAGGATGAGACATAGGAGAATGAGGAGATTTTGTAGCATTCAGACTTGAAGTTGCTTCAGGACAAGCAATTTCAAGGAGGGCAGATTGTAATGTCCCCATGTTTTTAGCATCTCAGTGGAGTTCTTAGCCTTTACATTCTCTGAAGGCTAAGTGAAGAAATTGATTAAATTAATTTCTTATAAAGTCATTAAATAAATTAAAATTAAAAGGTTACTTTATATTTAATTAATTTAATTTTCTAGTGGTACAATTAATTATTGCATTGCAAGGGAGAAGCTTCTCAAGAGTGCATTTTTTAGAAATACAGCTAATTATTGTATTGAAAAGGGGGAAGTTTCTAGAGCATGCAATTAAATAGTATTTTATTTCCTTTTAGAAGGGTGAAGGAAAAGAATAAATAGAGGTGAGAGCTTCATTGTTAGTCATCCGATTATTGTGAATTGCATTTGATAAGAACTTGGGAGAAGAAACTAAGGTTTCTAATTTCAGTTAGTCATTGGAGAACGTCAATTTTTCAGTGTTGCATCCATTTGAGGTGGTGAAATATCCACTAAATTTGGTATTCAAGAGAGCTTCAATTCAGGAGTTCTATTTGTGGTTAAATTAAAGAATACATTTATTTTTGGCTGCTATAGTACGCAAGAACAATGTCGTGTTACAATATTTATGTTTGATTCATCTCCATTCTTGGGCATTACTATTATCAAGTTCCTCGTGCAACTAGTAGCTAACTTTGTAATTTTTAGGCATATGATTTTGCTATGATAATTCAGAATCAGAATTTGGCATTACTGTAATCGTTATTGTAAGCCCATTTGTCTTGGCAAACTCATAGCAACATTGTACATGAGAGTGAATTCAATAAAGAAGATACATGTTGCATACCATTTGTTTGACGAAATGTCCATCTAATAGCATATATGATCAGCATAATAGTTGTATGTCAATTGTTTGTCAAAATGTCAGTTGGTTGTAGGTATGCATTCCATATCTAATTTGCATGTATATGCATTGAAAATACCAAAAGAACTGCCCTAGCATATTAGTTCATTGTAAGAAGCATTGTAATATCACTTGAAAACATTCTTAATTTCTTAGCATTGAAAGACAACATACAAGTTTTTCACAATATTCCTTGAGCTAAAATCAATCAATTTGGGCAAGGGATATTACATGCATTGCAGGCTAGGGCAGGGCTTAGGGCCAAAGCAACATCTCTCATCAAATTCTTCAAATCCTTTTTAGATTCATTTTTTATTCATTTGTCCTTCCATCCATGTTCAAAGCTAAGAATGGAGACATCTCCCTTGCAGAAGTCCAACACTCGAAGTTCAAAGATTAGAGCGTTCTATGTGAATAAGGGGTAAAATGAGGGTTTTGAAGGGTAAGGTAACTAATTGTTGGCTCATAATGGACTCGATGCCATTGGTCAAAGAATGGCTGACATTATGTGTTGTCAAATTGAGCTTATACAAATAGACATGAAAAAATAATAAAATGTGATTTCTGACACTCAAAAAAGTGTAACCAGATTTTGATTTTCAATTCAAAGTAGCTAGTAGAAAGTCTGATAACATGATTTCAAGGTAAAAATAGATTTCTACAATTCTAATTCCATTTTGAAATTTTGGACACAAATGCAAAATTTTCCAAATCCAGTGTTTGCAAATGTTGATTCCAGTGTCTAATTCTAGGAAAGGGATGAGGGAGAGAGAGGGATGGGGATGAGGGACAATGGGTAGGGAATGGGATTTATAATTATATTTGTCAAATATGACTCTTCGTTATTATGCATATGTGTGTGCGCGTGGGTATGTGTTTGTGAGAGAGTTGGTGGGGGGGAGGGAGGGGGAGAGATTATATCAATTAGAAAGTATCATTATGTTTGTCAAATATGGCCCTCTACTATTATACATATGTCAAAAATAATATGCACTACATGCATTAATCAAATAATTGACAACAAAATATAAGGCCACCCAATTCACTAGAGAGTTTGTAATGATGTTAAGAATGTTGATTTGGTATTTGAACAATCTCATTTTCTATTGATTTTTGGAAGTTGTGAAATGGTTATTTGAACATTTTGGAACATTTATTGTCAGTAGATTAGTCATACAATTTTTTTTTTTTTTTATTTGCATTTAAATTTTATATTTCACATAATATGTGTATATCTAAAAATGAATGCCCCTAGGTAAACTAATATTTTGAAATAATGTATAAATAATTATTTTGATATAGTATGTGTTTATTACCCACATTTATATAAGGAATTATTTTACTATTAAAAAGCTAATTCCTAAGTTAAAAAATATTTTATCATTCTCTCTTTTTCAGTTCATATGAACTGACTAACATACAAGATTCAATTAGTGAACAAATTATTTCTACTATCTTCAATTGAGATAAAATAAGCTTCAAATTGTCAATGATACAATTTTTTGAATATTTCTGAAAATGAGTTGTTTTTTAATTTATGTAGGTTACATTGGGCCTTCTTTAAGGCTTTGAAATAAATGGCAATATGGTATCTTAATAATGATTCACACACACACACACACACACACACACACACACACACACACACACACACACACAATTTCATTGAAATGTCATTTTGTATACAAATAGAATAGTATTGGGTATTCAATGCCCAAATAGGTAGAGGGTTAAGAGTGGAAATGAAATTGGGTAGGGATGCTTTATAAGTGATGTTGGTCTTTGGTTACTAATTATGATGTTTAGGATTGTTAGGGGGTGGCAGAGTATGCCATTTTAGATAGTTATCTTTTTTAATATGCATATTTGGGTAAGTGCACCAAGATGTTGTGTAAAAAACGGGTATAAGTAGCCACTTTTTTATTTTATTTCTGAAATCAAGTAAACCTAAACTTCAAAGGGATATTTGTAGGTCGTGCACTCAAATCTTGGAGTTGAACAAAGAATAAGAATTATAGTACTCTAAATCTAGTATCTAAACTACTAATCTTTTTTAAATGGATAATATTAAGAGAGTTAAACCCTCTATGCACAAAAAAAAAGGTTCCTAATTTTTTAGAAAAATATAATGTAACAATTTTTGTGTGCTCAACAAAAGATATAGCTAGATCTAGTATTTTCAAAAACCAAGGATGGTAGTTTAGAGTGAGATCTAGAAGTTCTGTATTTGTTTGCTATTTTCTATTGAGTATTTTTTTAATGAGTTTTTGAAGTGACTACATCCTAAAAATCTGGTACCTATTTATGCACTAGGCATAATTTGCATCAAAATGATTTTTTAAAAAAATGTAATTTTTTTTAAAGTGTATAGATTCAAGTATAGAATAGTAATATGTAACGTGTTTTGTATTTGATCAAATAGATCAAAATGTATTAAATGGTAGACATATGTTTGTGAGAAATGTTAAGACACTAGTAAAGAACATTAAAGTTCATCATGTTAATGTTCAAAAATTAAAAAACTTATATAGTTAGAAAGATGAGAAAACACATGAGATTATGGCGGTAATTTTAGAGATACCTACTTGATCATTTGAAAACTTGATAACAATGAAGTCGAGAAATCATTTTGAATTTTTTTTATAAAAAGTATAAAGAGAAGAAAAAAAAAGGAGGGAAAATGGATATATTCGAGCCTTTGGGTCATTTCCCAACCCTCTTAACAAGCCATCACAAGCTTAGGTTTCTATGCACTAAATAGCTTGTTTGTGTTACAAAATGCAAAAAGAGTGGCTCCAATTTCTACATAACTCGTACACATTATGTAGTTCTACATTGTATACCAAAAATAGGATACACTTCTATAAACCATTGCACTTGAGATAACCCATGGAAGACATTAATCTCAAGAAGTGGCTTATAGCTTCCTATTTATGACATGCAAGAGCTATGAGATGGTGGCTCTCAAATGAACCTATCTAAAGAAATCCTTGCAAGGTGCACCATAAAATGGAAGATTAAAAGATTAGAATGTCAATATCCAAGAATCAAGTATGTAATGCAATGCAATCTATTCTAAATGAAATGCAAGAGTAATTTAACAAATATCAAGAGTTACAATACTACCTAGTTAAACTCAATGAGCTACACCATACATAAAAGGAAACTAAGCTAATGCAAGCAAGAGAATGTTAATACAAAATGAGTGCTCCTGAAGCTATAAGAAAACCTACAACATAACATTAGCATAAAATAGAATGAATGAGAGAGTGAGGATAGAGCCTCCTTATAAAGAAAAATGGACGATAGAGATTAAAAGGCAAAACCAAGGGTGGAGAATGATTTTTGAGTTATCCATCTTCACAAGAATATCATCTAAGAAAGATCAATAGTGGTGTTTAAGAGACAAAAGATGTGTGGAGGAGAATAAAGATTCCACCCACCTTGGAAAGTGTGCCCCTCATTTGAGAAAAAAAATATCTTTTGTTTTGTTTTTAAATAGGAATAATGTTTTTATGTGCATACTTAGGATAAGTGGGACATTGGGGATTTTATTTAATTAAAAGGGAGCAAGTTATTTCAATTAAATAAAAGACTTAGGATAAGGTGTTCAAGGTTATAATTGAATAAATAGAAAAGTGATGATTTGATCAAGAATAAGAAATGGATAAATTACGCGAAAAATGCTAGAAAGGGGGCTCATACTCTAGATGACATTTTTGGGTGATTACATTTGCTCCTCTTTAACCAATGTGTGATTGGTCTAGGAACACATTAAGTGAAAGAATGAAGAAGCCTATGTAGTAGATAGATTTGATTTCGAACCTGATCGAACGAAGCACAAAGAGATGACTAACCTTGAATGTGCAGTTGATAAGCAACGAGACTAAACAATAGGAGAAATATAGATCCAAAGAAAATGGAAAGGTCAAGCATATACCCTAGAAAGATAGACAAATCAAGAGCAAATAGAAAGTTCAAGCATGTGCTCCTAAGAAATAGATAGACCGAGAATAAATGGAAAGGTCAGGCATATGCTCCTGAGAAATAGATAGATCAAGAACAAATGAAAAGGTCGCACATATGTTCCTAAGAAATATATAGAGCATAATCAATTTGCAATGATGAAAAGCAATGATAAAGTATTCCTACCCCCTCAAGATCGAGATCAAAATGAGGTAGACGAGATGTAGAAATGAGATAGATTTGATCAAATTGGGATAAGGTAAAGTCCATGATGATAGAAAAGAGATTAAGACCAAAGGTTGATCACCAAGCAGTGAAGATATGCCCCAGTTTGACCAGGTTTGACTAGCAAGATAAAGCATAAGAATTACGTCAAGACAAGAAAAATGATGAAATGAAACGGAATGGAATGAATGATAAGGGTGGAAGAGAGTAGAAATGAAGGAATGAAGATTGCCTCAAAAAAATTCGAAGATTGTCTCAAAAAGGTCAACAAATTGCACAGAAGAAGGAATAAATTTTGAAATGCAATTTTGACCATCAAGATGAACTCATATTTTGATTTCAATTCTAAAAATGGATTCAGGATGTCAAAGTTAGGTAAGCCTACATTTTTTGCAAAAATCTAAGATTGTCAAAATGCTAAATAAGGGACCCAAAGCATAGATTAACCCCTTGTGATGACAAGATTAAAAGAAGAGAAGTGATGAAATGACAAGATCAAAAGAAGATGAAGGTATAATTGAGAAGAATTAAGAGGATGAAAACAATTGACCAACACATCAATGAAAGATAAAGAAGACTCCCTCAACACTCAAATGCAAGCTATGCTAGAATGAACCTTAGAATGCAAGCTCGTATGCAAAGGTGCAATTGTGCAAGGGTTATATAAATAAGTCCTAGTTTTTATCATCAAGCCTTATTAAGGACATCAAAAGATCATACAATCACCACTAGCATAAACTATGAGAATATGAATACAATCTATATTGAATAGGGATGTGGGAACCCAACCTATGC
This sequence comes from Cupressus sempervirens, assembly GCA_028749045.1. NCBI lineage: Eukaryota > Viridiplantae > Streptophyta > Pinopsida > Cupressales > Cupressaceae > Cupressus > Cupressus sempervirens. The sequence goes on along the minus strand of CM053789.1, from coordinate 507,620,940 downwards.
ATCAAAGACATAATGGTCAAGATGGTGATGCAATTAAATTCCCTAGGTTTGGTGTAGCAAGACTATGCTTGCATTAAGACACAAAATGTTGAGATGGTCATAAGAACACACTTGGAAGAAATAGAAAAGGACATAATGTTGAAGATCCTAAGAGTCAAGTGGGCTAAGCAAAAAGCTCAAGATGCCTAAGATCTAACAAAGTACACTTGCAAGCAAAAATTAAAGAAAAACAAGCCTCATGCCCCCATTCCTCTAGTTCATGACATCCTTGAGAGACTATTAAGGATGGAACACACAACAAACAAATCATCATAGATAACACATAAAGAAAAATAAGTCAACAAGTCTTAGTCAATTTTCAATTTAAATCCATGTGTGAAAGTCATATGATTGTCTTCATAGGACTTAAGTCTGCCAGTGAAAAATATAATAACATCGTAGACTGTAGCCAAAGTATCAAATAAGTGTTGAGAAACACTCAATGCGAAGGGTGAGTGTTGAAAAACACTATTTGGTAGATAGCAAAGAAAAGCCTAATCCAACAAAGAAACCCTGATGAGCTTAGACAACTTGTGCCCCCTAGATGTAGACAAGAGTCATGAATGGTTCAGAGTGCAAAGTGAGAGGCTAACAAACATAAGTGTGAGGGTTTCAAGTAGCAAATCTTTTTAGGTTTTCAATACTTAATGGAATTTTCTCAGTGATTTTTATGTATTTTTGAGATATTTGAGTTTTTTGGTAACACATCAAAGCACCTATTGATTTCACTAAGATGATCATTTTTAAGGATATTTTCTACTTTTTAGAATTTTTTAAGCATCATATATAACTTTTTGGGGATTTTTTTAGGATCATAAGATTTATACAAGCTTTGACCAACAAAAGCACTAAGCATAAAAATTCTTCAGATGTAGTATGTTGATGTGCTTGGGGAGCTCTTCTCCCTCAAGTGTAGAGAGATGATAAACATGAGAGCCAAAATAAGTAGTGACAATGTAGGGACCTAGCTAGTTAGTTTCAAACTTTCCCTTATGTTCTCTATTTTGCTAATTCTTTGGATTGGACGAGGTCACCAACTTGAAACTCCCTATGATGAACTTTCTTGTTGTAACCAGTAGACATTTATTTCTGATATGCTCTCATGTGATCAAAAGGAGCCTTACAACATTCATCTAGGTGTTCAAGCTCTTGAATTCTCATATCTCTATAATCCTCACTTGCAATTGTTGACACAAAAGTATACACCCTTTCTTGAGGTATAACCCTCAAGCAACGTTGTGTAACATGGAAATGACCTCCAAGTGTGGGACTTACACTCTAAGGTTGAATCTCCAGAGAAGGTTGGCTTCCTTACTATTAGGATGCACCTAAACTACTACTTGAGAGGAAAAGGGAGAAGGAGAACATAAAGTAAAATGCTAAAAGCGAAAGGTGATGCACTAAGATAGAACGTGGTTACAATCTTTTCCCATGAATGCACAACACTTGAATGAAATACCCAAATGCATAGATCTTGACTCTATTCTACCCTCTCAGAACTCACATGTAGGTTTGGAGTTAATTAAGAGCTGAAAGGAAAGACATCTTCATAGTGCAACAATCATCAACAAATTAAACACAACATTTAACTCTAATAAGTAAGAAAGAAACATTCAAAACAAGGCAAGATACATGCACAAATCATGAATGACAAGAAGAGGTAAAAGCGAGAATTTTATTAATGTAAGGCAAAAGAAATACAGTTGTAAAGCATAAGGCTACTATAAAAATACAACTAGAGAAGAACCTAGAAAGCATATTTACAACTTCCTTTTAAAGAGTTGAGGCCTAACTTTGATTTAACTTGTAGTTCAAACCCCAACCAGGTGGATTTGAGTTGCAGAGAAGAGCAACAACTGAGAATCAGAAAGAAAATTTGATCATGAAGTGTGATCTATTGCTAGACGTGACAGGAAGAGACCAAAACAAGTGCACCCAGCCGTAAGAGGTCAAATCCCCAAAGATTTGATCATATCATGCATTAAAGAGGCATGGAGTGCAATGGTATCATGTAAGAAGGGCCCAAGAAGTTGCTCAACATTGAAGAATTGGCCTTGATGGCATGTCATGGACAAACAAAACCATGGGGAAGTATAACACGACGTGTTATCTGCCCACAAAATGCAAGGTTGACCGTGGGGGGAATTTGGTTTTCCCAAAAATGAACATTGATTGTTGATGAATATCTTCTCTTTGAAATGGATGGTCTAGATGTGACGAGAATCCCCCAAACAAAGGAAGCAGCTATTACGAAGGGTGGGGACCCCCACCACATGGTGCAATTCTAAGTCTTGGAGCCTCGCAGAAGCACTACAAAGTGAGGAAATGTCAAAATGGTGGCATGTGGCAACATCATATGTTTTGTTGTTTGACACAAAAAATGACGATCTTTTAATCTTTCATTGAATCTCTGTCGTCAATATGTGCATGTGCATATTGGGTTAACTTAAGCGTCAGAGATGGGACCCTCCACTACGTGACAAAATTCCAAGTTTCAGAGCCTTGAGAAAGCATCGTAGTATGAAGAAGTGCCAAAATGAAGATGCATGGAAACATCTTGTGCAGTTCTGGGCTTCAGAGTATCACAGAGACACTAGTGTATGAAGAAACATTATAATGGTGACACATGGCAACATCTCATGTCTTTGTGAAGATGGGAAGATAGCTTGCGAAAACACGAGAGTCATTGATCATTGCAGCATGAATCAACTTGACCAAGAATAAATCAAGCTAACTTGGAAAAAGAAGAAACCGCAACTCACTCGATCAATGAACAAACCATGCCAACTCGATCAAGAACAAACTAAGAAAACATGAAATGTTAACCACCAACTTTAGTGCGATGTTAACCCTCTACAAAGAACCTAGCCCATTAAAGGTTTCTATAATCAGATGTCAATGATGGGCTGAATTGGGGGCAACAATGGCCAACAGTAATTAGCCCTTTCAAGGAGACTTGCAAGGAAGGAATCTCAACCTCTAATGGTAGAATAGTTTTAGAAATAGAGTAAAGACAAAGGTGTAGCCATAGTAGCTATGTGTATGCTAGTCCTATAAGCCCATAGTGCAAGATTAATCTGTAGATGTTAATCTCTTCCAAACTTATGTATAGTTCTATACAAGATTTTGAGTAGTGTCTTATTAGAAGCTTCAACTTGACCATTCCCTTGGGGATAGTAAATAGAGGAACAATGTTGTTTAATCTTGAATTTCTTGCAAAGATGCCTAAGGTCCTTATTCTTGAATTGTCCTCCATTATTAGTGACTATAGAGGAGGGAATTCTATAGCTACAAATGTTGTGGTTTAGGATGAAGAGGGCCACATGCTTCCGTGCAGCAGCAAAGAGAGGGATACTTTTAACCCATTTAGTGAAATACTCAGTAGCTATAATGATAAACTTATGTCCACTAGAAGAACTAGATGTATTTTGCCAATAAGTCAAAGGCCCACTACTAAAAATGTCAATGTGTGATAGATGGAATTAACTCATGTCTAGGAAAATTAATCAAATTACCATAGAGTTGGTACTTCTTGCAAGACTTAGCATACCACACCACATCAGCTTGCATAGTAGGCCAATAGTAACTAGCCTGAAGCAATTTTTTAGCAAGTGCAAGACCATTAGAGTAATAATTGCAAGTGTCATCATGGATTTTAGCTAATGCTCTTTTAGACTCATCCTTCTCTAAGACCTAAGTAGCATGTTGTCTAGACCCTTCTTATGCAAGTCACCGGGGATGATGTTAAAGTGAGAGGCATTATGAATGATTTGATGTTTCTCATTGTGTGTTAGGTTATCGAGTATGATTTAGTTACGTAAGTAGAATAGACAATAGCACAACGAGAGGATCCATGACCAACAACAATAAAAAAATACTCAGTTATTAGGGGAATTGTAGGTAAGGGGAATAGCCAACTTGATCCCATTTGTGAGAGCCTCATTTTCTGCTATATAATTTATGCAAGGGAACAATAATTTGTAGGACTTAGGAATAGACTAGTCATGAGGTGTAATAAACAAAATTTTTGCACTAGCACCATTCTGAATATGGGATCCATCAAAGAAAATCTTCTAAGTCCTTTCATTGATATGCATGATAGATGGACTTGGAAAATCTATTTTCATAGTAGGACTATCTTGAAGTGGGAAATCAACAAATTGCTCTGCAATAACATGTCTTTTATGGCTTTAAATTCAACATACTGCATGTCATATTAAAAAAGAATCATCGTCCATTTAGCAGGTTGACTAGTGAATGTAACTTTACTTAGGAGGTAATTAAGAGGGCCAATTTGGCAACCAAGTGTGTCATATGAACTAGCATATAGTGTCAAAGCTTTTGGGATACAAACACTACATCAAGGCAAGATTTCTTAATGTTTTTGTAATTGATTTCATAAGAAATTAGACTTTTGTTGATCTAATAAATTCCTCACTCCTTTCTATTTTCATCATGTTGTGCTAGTAATGCTCCTAGGGAAGTAGTTGTAGTAGAGATGTATAAAATCAAATGCTTTCTTGGAATAGGAGGCCTGGCCAAATATTCCTTGATCTAATTAAGTCTCTTGTCACATTCTTCATTCCAAACACATGTTGACCCCTTACATAAGTTTTTGTTGAAGGGTTGTGATTTATCAAAAGCTGAGAAATAAGCCTTCTTATGGATTGATGATGTCCTTGAAGACTTTTTAATTGACTAATATAGAAAGGAGGTGGCATTTCCATGATTGCTTGAACTTTCTCAGGATCAACTTCAATGCCCTTAGAAAATATGATGTAGCCTAGCAATTTTCCAGAAGTGACATAAAATGCACATTTCTTAGGATTTAACCTAAGCTAAAATTGTTCCATACAATCCAATATCAAACTGAAGTCATCCAATATGAAACTGAAGTCATCCAAATGTGTATTCTTTTTCTTATACTTAGCCAAAGTGTCATCTACATAGTCCTCCATGTTTTTATGCATCATTTTATGATAAATGGTTATCATAGCCCTTTGATATGTAACTCCAACATTTGTAAGCCCAAATGGCATGCCATTCTAACAAAAGCTACCCCATGCATAGGTGAAAGTTATTTTATCTTGGTCTTTAGGAGCTAACTTTATTTGGTTATATCTCGAGAACCCATCCATTAAGGTGTACATCTCATAGCCCACAATCATGTTCACTATCATATTGATACAAAGGAGTGGAAAATCATCCTTAAGGAAAGCTTTATTTAGGTCTCAAAAGCCACTACATACTCAAATGGATTTTTCATACTTTGAAATAGATACAATATTTGAGATCCATTTTTCATAATCTATAACTCTTATGAGCTTGCAACTCAATAGCTTTTCTAATTTAGCTTTCACCAAGAGGGCAACATGCAAATGCATTTTTCTCAATTTTTGCTTAATAGATTTGACACCAAGAGCTATAAAAAGATCATGCATGATAAGATCAGTGTCAAGATCGAGCATGTCTGCATAGGTCCAAGAAAAGTTGATCTTCTTCTCATGGAAGAACTGAGTAAATTGTTCCTCATCTTTAGCTTTTAAAGATTGAGCTAGGTGTATAATTTTTGGAGACTCTTTTATGCCAAGATTAATAGGTTACGTAGGCTCAATCAATATTGATGATCTATATTGGAAGTAGCTAGGAAGACTTCTAGCTACCTCATCCTTAGGCACCTCAAAGAGGTTTTCACCCTTGGATATGTCTTTATTTTTACTATTTGTAGGCTTTGACACTACCACAAAGTAGTTTTCACCATCAGAGTGCCTCTTTTATTTTTCGTGACTAAGGTACTTGCTGTCAATTTATGTCATGTTGATAGTTGGATCATTGGTGCAAGAGACTATAGGCTCAATGGTGCTAAGGTAGCTATCAACTTAGAGTCTTTGGGAAGAGTAGTAGCTTAGGTGGTTGACTTTGCATAGACCTTGATCAATGAGATTGGGGTGTATGAGTGATAGTGAGGTGGAGGATTCTAGATTGTTAATGTGAAATCAATCATCTCCAATGACAAGAGAGTTAGAATCTATAAGAAAATCTTCAAAGGCACCTAAATTAGGGATCCCTAAGAGAATCAATGTGGTCCACTAAAGCAAGTTGAAACTCTAACTCATCAAACCCTATGAATGACTTGTCAACTATGTTAGTTTGGTTAGCATAGTCATGTATACAATCTACCCTAACTCATGAGATGAAACATAAAGAGAATCCCATTCATATTCATTAGAGTTAGTGCTTTGATCATGTGTTACAAGCTGAGTAATGTTCCTTTTGATTGGGTCTCTCTTATGATCCTCTATGTATGACTCATCAAACTCTAATTGTCTAGAAGTGGAAGCATCAACACTATTATCATTATTTAGTTCTTCACCCCAAAGAATAGAGGTAGAAGGTACATAATCCTCATCTTCAAGAGTAGTGGTAGCAATAGGTTGATTTTTGTCTATTGAGTCACTAGTAGTGGAAGGTTCTTGATCATAGATAGGTGGACTATCGTCAACAACATAACCTAAGCTAGGAGTGTCCCTACTTTTGTGTCCACTAGTGTGATTCATGGATTTAGTAAGCACATATTTGCTATCAGTCAAGGGATCATAACCTGAATAACCCACATATCTAAGGAACTCATAGCCTTTTCCATATCTCTTAGGAGAAATAGGAGTTGTAAGTGTAACCTCATCAAATATCTCTTCCTCCCTATAGATCCAATCCCTAATAGCTTGATATTCCTTTTCATATTCTAAGGAACTAAGGATTGGACAAAAGTACCATAGATAGTCATAACCAAAGATGAATGTTTTATGTTTTTAGACAGTTTCCCATAGGAACAAGTGGAAACTAGAAGCTTGGAAATGGAGTCAAGAGTATATTCCCCCATACCAATGTTTGTCATCTTAAGCTTCTTCTCATAATCAACAATCATATTTCTAACCTCATTAGCAACCCTAATGTTTGGAACCAAGGATTCAACAACTATAAGTGTGTTTATTGACATAGCATTATCCCTAGGAATAAAAACTTTCATACCATTGAAAGGGAACTTGAAACATTTTTTATAAGTATATGGGACAACTAGCATGTCATGTATGCAAGGTCTTCCTAGAAAAATGTTATATGTAAGTAGGATATCAAGAGCTTGGAATGCCACATCTTTCTCAATAGGACCAACTCGAATGGGTAGCACAGTTAAGCTTTTGGAGAACATTCAACTTCATCATAAGCCTTGATAGTGATCTTTCACCTAGGGTCAATAATAAACTCAAAGAGACCCAACTTTTGAACAACGTTGAAGGAAATGATATTCAACCTTGCACTATTGTCCATCAACACACATCTAACTCAGGTACGATAAATTTAAACCTCAATATGAAGTGCAAGGTTATGTGGATGGTTGAGAACTTTGTCATCTTCTTCAAAAAAGTTAGGTAATGTGGAGTGGTGATGTAGTTTTCCATATCCTAGAACTTATCTACATCAATGTCAGTAGGGACACTAGTTGTACATAGTGCTTTCTCTAGGATCTCCTTATGCAAAGGAGATAACTCTAGCAACTCAAAGATAAAAATTTACAGGGGATACTTTTCAATTGATCCAGAAGGTCATGGGTGGATTTAGTGGTAGTATATTTTTTCTTGGAAGAGGAAGACCCCACTTGTTTAAGATTTGAATGTTTGGAACTATTCACAACTTTAAGAACAACCTTAGGTTGACTCCTAGTAACAACATTAAGTCTTTCACCATGAGAGTAAGAGTTGAGACAAGTGATTCTCAAGATAACCCTAGCCCTCTCATCATTTGTGTCAGAGTTGGGATCCTCATCATACTTGGGTCTCATCATGTAAATTCTCTTATCAATGGGTGCAAGCATGTGATAACATTGTTAGTATCAGTGTAGGTATAGTGGATCTTAGCATCATTATTCTTCTTGTTTGCATTTGATGTTTCTCATTGTTCGTACTTAGGGAGATGCTCCTTGAAGGCCTTATGATCAAATTTTTTAACTAGCCCATCCACGCCAACCTTTTCTTGCTCAATAAGATTTGGTATAATGTCTTTAAGCTTGAGACAATTATTAGCATTGTGACATTTGTTCCTATGACAATTGCAATAGTGATCTCTCCACCAAGGAGGCTTAACAGTGGGATCATAAAGGTTTTGAATTGTCTAGTAGTGTAATGATCTTATTAGAAAGCAATGTTTTTAGGATTACCTCATAAGAATTAGTGAAGAGAGTAATATGGCACTTAGGCTTAGATGGTCGTGTTAACTTAGGCTTGCTGCAAGCACTGGTCTTTGCAACCTCTTGTTGTTTAGTATCTAGAATAGCATTATTCAAATTGAAGATGGGATCTTTGGTTGTAGGAACATCAACTCCCCATCATTAAAAACATACTTGTTTTGTTCCAATGTTTAACTTTGTCTTTTTCATTTCCATTGCCATTAGTTTTATCCTTGTTCAAGATTATCTCCCCCTTCTTAACAGCAACATCCTCTATGCAAGAAGGCAAGAGCCTACAACACAACGGTAACTTGTGAGCCTCTCATGTGGGAGGTCTTGGGTTCGAATTCACTTAACACATAAAAATAATTAATTACAATAATTAATCTAGGCTTCGGTTGTTTATTGATTTAAAATAATAATAATTTTTTTTTAAAAAAATCCTCTATGCAATATGAACTTTCAATCATGTCATTCAAAGTATTAAACACTTTTTTTCTAATATCATAATGTAGCTTGGGTACGAGAGTGCTAACAAAGATGTCAATCTTCTCATTTTTCAAGAATTTGTTGATGGTATCTAGCATGCAATTTTCTCCATCTTTGCAAATAAGTGACAAAAGGTTCTCCTTGTTTTTGTTTGATATTGTACAAGTCTACAATAGTGACATGATATTGTATGTGGTAAGAATAATGATGTATGAAACTTTGCACAAGATCATCAAAAGTTTTAAGAGGAGGGGTAATCTTCGTGAACCATTCCATAGCCTTCCCGTTCAAACTCCTTGGGAAGAGTCATAAGATATGTGTCTTCATGCATGAAATTCATACTAAGAGCATAGAATTTCCTAACACGATCATGTGGATTCCCATTGCCATTGTATTTATCATATTTAGAAATCTTGATGTCTTGTGGAAAAGACATCATGTAGAGACTCGTGTCAAAACGAACCACACATATTTATTCAATGAGTGAAAACTTATGCTTCTCCTTTTTCATTTTCATGCATGCGAATTCATTTTGTAATTCTTGGATTTCTTTCCTTAAGATCTCATTTTCAATAGGCTCTCTCTTTCGAATAATCCTTTGAATATCAAAGTTACAGGGTAGCTTTCATCCTCTAAAAGTCAAGTACGTGAAATATTGATCCCCATTTTTCTCTAAAGCCTTAAGCACAAGTCTTTGAAGTTAATTATCTTGTTGAAATCATGATGATGTCATCACTAGTAATCTCATTATCCATCTCACTCTCATGTTGTGACCAATGTAAAGGTTGTCCATGGTGGGAATGTCTAGGTTGAGACATATAGCCCTCAAGATGGGACCTTGGAGTCCTTGTAGGAGTGACATTACGATTGTTCCCAAAGTTCACAAAATGATTTCTTTAGTGGTATTAGCATTTTGGTCTCCAAAAGGTATTGGTGTGATGATTTCCAAATCCATGAGCATTAGCATTGTGAGCATTATTTTCCTTAAATATATGAGCATTCACCCAAGCTTCCAATTGTCTTTCTTGTTCAAGTCTTTCTTTTTCATCTTGGTAGGTTTTTCTTCTCTCTTTTTATTTGTTCACGTCTAAGCTATCTAAGTATTGGTTTCTCTCTTCTTGATTCATGGTGAAAGACACACCATTTTCAGCCCTAGGTGTATCAAGTGGAGTATGAAAGGAACTGCTGAAATGACTAAGAGGATCATACCAAGTGGCAGACTTGTCTTCCTCTTCTTTGTCAATAATAGATTCAACCTCAAAATGTTGCTTATGTGGATGCCTAGTTGGAGAGGCTAGTTGTTTAAAGCTAAAGGGACTTATTTGACCAAGTTGGAACCTATTTGTACCTAGCATGCAAGAAATAGTTTGCAGCTTAGTAAGATAACACAAAGCACTTGGAGTCCAAACTTAGAAAATCAAGATGTTCACTTGTCAAAGAGAGGTAGCAATGAGAGTGAGTTGTCAAGAAAAGAGTCCAAGTAGCTAGGAAAGAAGCCAAGTTGATAGAGTGAGCAGAATGACAACCCTTCAAATCAACTATGTAACCAGGGAACCAAGGTGATCATTTTAAGCCTAAAATAGAGCCAAACATGTAGATTTTAGACTAGAGAGGCAAGGTGATCAAGTATAAACTTCTCCAAATCAACTAAGAACATAGTAAAGGTCAAACTAAGCAAGCACAAAAATCAAGAGACAATATTCAAGAAGTGGAACTATCAATATTAGCACAACAAATAATTTTGTACAACAATTTCCAAGAAGCAATATGATGGTTTCAAGTAGTACAAAAGTTTTTGAATAGTCGTATGACTAAGTTGCAGATAGAAATACAATAGAGTGTGTATGGAAAAATGATACTTTGTAGAATCTAGAAGTATCATACGATATTTCTTAGATAAGAATTATGAAAATTGACCAACAGAGACAACTCTTGTGATTTTTGTGCCTAAAAGACCTATGTTTGACTGATTTTTTTGATCAATTTGTGCAATGAAACTATGATAGCAGAGTTTCTTTTAATTTTTGATAGCAAGGTAGAATTTTTTTAAGTAATTATGATACAAACATGCATCTTCAAGCAATTGGACAAGGGAAAAAGTGTATGTTGAATTAATGAATTCCAAAAAAGAAATCATTAAACCTATATTCAAAGATGCTTTATCCAAGTACAAATGTCCTTTTCATTATTGTAATACACATTTAATTTCTGATTGTAAGACTTTTAGATTATATGTTTGAGAATATAGGGGATTCCCTATATTCTCTTGTGCGATTTTACAATTCCTTTATTATTTTGATATAGGGGATTCCCCTCATTATGATATAATATAGATCTCTTCTCCTCTTGTCTCTAGACTTGGGGGCAAGAGGTGTATTTCCATCTAGTCCCCTAGGATCCATTAGGCCTTTTATTAGGCTTAATTGTTATTCTTTCCTCCTATTTTTCTATGATTTTGTATTATGCACTATTCAAGATATCTTTTCTAAGACATTTGTTTTGCAAAGGTATCACTTGTCTTTTTCCTTGGGGGCAAGGTTCTTCCTTCTTTTTCTTTGTCTAAGGAACTTCTTTCCTTAGCTTAGTGGTACTTATTTATATTGCTATATTATTTCTTCATACTAACAGATGTTTTGACTATGGATAACCTTTTTATATGAGAGGTTTTTGTCCTAGGTCATTACCTCTTCTTTATGTTGCTAATTATGTTCTTTATAATTTCTTACCCTTGCTTTGGTATTAGACTTGTTTTCCAAATTGCAAAGATTCATTTTCCTCTTCTTTAGAGGAGGCTTGATGATTGAATCTTTGTTCCCACTTGGTTTATCTTTGAAAGATGATATTTTATCTAAACACACTCCTCTATGGTGAGGGTCTTAATTATAAGATCTCTTTCATTGAGGATCCCTTTTCCATAAGTGACATATCCTTTTCATGATTCTCTATGCTCTTGGATATAAGGGTCAATACCCTTCGCTAAGAACATAGTGTATATTGTTGTTAACATGATATATCCTTACATTGTGAAGTAGGTATCCCTTCTTCTTCCTTATCATGTCTAGTAGACATCCATGATAAGAAAGGGGCATATATAGGGTCTCCCTTGTACTATAGTTTTTTTTAATTTATATGCTAAATCCTTGAAAGGTAACACACATAGCTAAATCCAAAAGAGACACATTTTTTAAATTTTAAATATGCTAAATCTTGAAAGGTAATGCACATAAGTTGCTAAATCCTAAAGAGACACATTTTTCAATTTTCAATATGCTAAATCTTTTGAAGGTAATGCACATAAGTTGCTAAATCCTAAGGAGACACTCATTTCATATTCATAGTGATACAAGAAGGTGGATCTATGGGTTTTCCAGAAGCTGTCAAAAGATGCATTACAATTTCAAGCACAATTTAGTGGTGAACTATCAAGTTTGGCCACCTGTTGGGCTCTCCCTCTCTCTTGGTGATTCATGGTAAGGTGGTCATCTTACTAGGCAAGGTAATCATTTCTTTTCTTTTCTTTCTTTTCACTTTCATGCTAGTAGGACTAGATCATGAAACTATGTTATTTATACTATTGCTCTTTTCTTTCTTACGTAACCATTTATGCTTTTATGATACCTTTCCAAATATGATATTACTATGAGAAATATTTCATAACAAGGTTTCTTGTGCTAGTTGATTTGGATTTTACTAACCCTTCTTTTGTGATTGTTTTGGTTTTGTTTTTGTTTTTGCACCTTTGTGTGTGTATGTTGACTTAGAATCATTAGCTTGGGGGCTTGTTTCCTTAGCTAAGTGTTATTTTATCTTGTGCAAACCCACTTGGGTCTCTTCTTTCTTCTCCTTTACCAAGAGTTTGCATTGAATCCATACTCTTGCTAAAGTGGTGGCTTAATGTATCATCTTAAAATGGAAGCACTTCCATGTTAATATTGTTTAGCCCTCCAAGTAAGTGGCCTGAGGTCATGTCAATCACCTTGAATGGTTGTTTGCATGGATCTAGATGTTTCTGCCTTGTTTTGCTTCTATCTCCCTATTTTCAACCTCTTTTTGACAACTTTCTGTGTGAAATTGAAGATTTTGGCTTTCTAGGTCAAGGACAACTTGAAGGGTCAAGGTCAACCTTGAACCTAACCTAGGCCAAGGACAACCTCGACCCTAACCTAGGGCAGGGTCAACCTCATCCTTGACTTCAAGACCAATTTTCAAGTTCTGGGAGTTTTGGGCTATCGAGCTATAAAACATTGCATTTTCCCACTTCCGGGTTAGTTGATTCAAGTTTTAGAATGACAAAGTCTTAAATTGCATTTAATCATGGTCTATTTCTAGGGGTTATGATTAATTGGGATTTAATGCTCCCATGTCAACCTTCTCTAGAAGTTCTCCCTAGATCTCTATACAAAGAAGTCTTCTCCTCTCATTTTTCTCTAAAACAAGATATTGGACAATCCATTATTTCAAGAAAGATCAAGCAAGCATTCTATCAAGTGTTTTCAAGAAATCATCCAAGCCATTCAAGAATTCAAGTTATTTATTGAAGATTAGGGATTCAAGCATTCAAGATTCATCATTCAAAACCCTAGATCTAACCATCATGGTGGTTTGATCTTCCTTCAAGATCCTTTGTTCATCTTCCAGATCTATTTATTCTTCTCTCAAGGTAGATTCCAAGCATACAATCATGGAGGTTTTGATTTACATTTGCTAATGTGATGTTCAAGCTTTTATAACAACATACTTGTTTACATTTCAAATACAATTGCATATCTATTGAATATCATAGCTTCATTGTTAGATTTAGTTCTACTACTTGCTAGCATTCTCTATTTCAATTCCATTATTAAGGTGTTGGTTAACAGTTTGTTCTCCTATTATAGTTGATAATCTTGACACTTTGATACCCAATGTTTACAAAAACAAAAGGATATTTACCAACACATGGGTTAGTGTATGTATCCTATCACTACCCTCTGAATTGATTAGGTATAACTCCCTATGATTCTTGCAATAATATGCAATGAATATGTCTTTATGTAATCAGAAATTCTTGATATTCTAAGCTCTTAACCTGATAGCAGTAAAGGATAACAAAGTTGTTTGTAGGCACAAATAGCTTAGGAAAGATGTATATGAATAACCTATCACACTCAATGGAATGATTGCACTAGATTATCTTGATATTTTGTGACTTTTAATTCTATTCTAAATGCAAATTACTCATCTAAATGTAGATGTAGGAAAGAAAGGATTATACATATGAGGGCAAGTGCAATTGCATTGACTATTAGCCTTGACTAAAATGGAATTAAACAAGTATCCAATAGATTCGCATACATTATCCTTTAATCCCCAATGAAATATCTAACATGTATGAAACTATCAAGAGAAGAAACAAAACCATATATGAAGCAACAAATGGAATTACTATATTGCAAATATCAAAACGAAGTGGAAACCATCTGATTATTTATAGGATCATACACAATTATCTTTCAACTCTAAGTGCAAAGCTATCTAATGCATGGACTACAAAACATGAAAATAAAATACTGTAAATGGAATTACATAGCCATTCCCTCTCAAGTTTCCTGACCTCTATTATGTATAAATGAAGTTACATTTATAGTTCTTTATCATTTCTTAATTCTGGTAGAGCAATAGTCATAGAATAAAAAGAAATTTAAATATGAAATTATCTAGTCATATGAGCACATGGCATCTTCTCCACTGTTGATTCTAAATCCATTATATTTCTAAAGCACACCATGACCATTCAGCTTCCTGCAATCTTCATAATATCCTATGGAAAATCACTGTTTCTTTTATTTTCTATTGTTTCATGCCAAACTACTTATTTCATATTCCAATGGTCACTGCATTTTCAAATTATAACTATTGATGTTAAATCAATGATCATGATTTTAAAAATTTTAGACTTTCCTTTATAATTTCCACTGTGGGTCCCTCCTTGTACATGTGTTGGATTGTCACTTTGTCGTATAGAATACTGATCGAGTAACTTTTCATAGCAAGATGGCAATAACGGTGGATCCATCTCAATTTGACAGTGGTAATAAAATGGCATTACATGTCTTTGTTTTGTAGTGTGGGTCCCCTTTCCAACTAGGTACATCGTGGCATACACATGGCATTACTTCACTACTTGGAAGGTTTGACATTAGACTAGTTGGCATTGATGGCACGTCATGACTAGACTCTAATTGTGCTTGATGAAATATGATGGCCCATCGGACACGTGTCTTTCCCTTGCTATGTCACTTCACTTAAAGATCAATCAACTTTTTATAGCAACAGAGCGAGAATCATAGATCTATTTTAATCGAGTGGCTGAGAACATACATGACCTATAGTCTTTCTTTAAACTATTTGACTTGTAAACTAACCAATGATGTGCAATCTTTTATTAATTTGACTTTTCTCCACCACATAGATGTGCAGATCAAATATTAATCATCGATTTTAATTTTAAAAGAAGTCATATCACCTTTGACTTGTTTCCTTCACCATTTTTGCATTTTCAACATCCATTATGTATTGAATTCAATTGGACTTGATTATGAACTATTCTCACAACTTGTATATTAATCTTCAACTTCAATTTTTAGTGCTCTCTTCTGCATTTTCTCTGTATGTAATCATGATTTCTTCATTCTACTACATCAATGCTTTTAATGGAACACTTGATGATAGAATTAGGGTTTCTTAGAGATTTGAAGGAATGCTTTCATGTAGAGCTACTTCTCAACATAAATCTTTACCTTCAACATCATTAAGAACAAGAAATGTGAATCATTATAAACATCTAGACCTTCTTCTCATCAGGATAACACATAATAAACTCTCCAAACCTTAATCACCTAGCCAAGAGTTAATATATAGCTCATATGATTCCCACACTAGGTTATCTCAAAGGAAAGATGAGAAGAAATGCCATCCTAAGGGCAATCTTTACTCAAACTCAATACATTGACTCTTGACTGACTTCAAACCCTAAAGAAAAATGATATGAATGAAACTTGGGCAACATATGGCTTTGTCTAGGGATTTAAGCACAATAATGCTTGAAAGAATCCAAGAAATCTCCAGTTCCACACAAATCATGACAACTTGGAAACAAAAAAAAATGCTAAACTAAGAAAGGACCAAGGAACTACCTAAGGAAAACGAGCAACTAAACTTAAGCAAATAACAAGAAAGGAAAACCTACCTATCTAGCTACTATGTAGGGATTACTTGCTTTCAAATTTGCATTTGATACAACTTCTGATCATGCTATTATAAGAACATGGTAGGGTTTCCCCTATGGGATATTTCAATTTAAAGGAATTATTTTGATTCATTTGAATAATTTGAAAAGGCCCTTTCCACAAGTATTGAAACTTGGAATACATACCTCTTGGCTCATGTCTCTTATTCAATAACAACACCAAATTACCTTCCATAAACTTTTTAGGCCTTGCCCTTTTATCAAACAATTTCTTTATCCTTCCCCGATGTTCTATAATTTTGTCAACCATCTCTTCTCTTTCTTCTTGCAGTTTGGCGAGATACATGATTCTCTTCTCTAATCCATCTTTGAAAACACATTCTTCAATGAGAGTATCTAATTTGAATGCAACAAGTTCTAAAGGTAATGGAAAATTAGTTTCCACTCCATAGACTAATTCAAATGGTGAAATACCTATAGCTCTTTTAGGTGTAGTCCTATCAGCCCATAAAGCATCATGAATCCTCTTGTGCTAACCTTTCTAATTATCTGAGACGAATTTATTCAAAATACAAATTAGGTTCTTATTATTGGACATAGCCTATCCATTTCCTTGAGGGAAATAATCAGAGGAATGACCAACTTGAATACCATTAACAAAATTCAATGATTTCTAAGGAGGAAAAGTAAGATGCATTATCCATTACTATTTTAATAAGAACTCCAAACCTTACTAGAATATGCTCTTTGATAAATTCACATACCACCTGTGAGGAAGTTTTCTTCATTGTCTTTGCTTCTACCCATTTGCTAAAATAATCTATGGCACCCAGTGTGTATGAATGTCCTTGACTAGAGAGAGGATTAATTGGGCCTATAAAATCTAAACCCCATTGATGGAAAGGAGCTTCAATTATTACTAGCCTAAGAGGTAAGGCAACCAACTGAGGTTTACCAATAAACATCTTACAATTTTCACAATTAGCCACCCACTTATATGCATCTTTAAACATATCAGGCCAATAATAACATTGTCTCAAAATTTTGAATGCAATGACAGTGCTAGAAAAATGGCCTCCACATGCTTCATCATGAAAAGATCTTAACAACTTTACCTGATGTTCCTTATCCACACATCTTAGAAATGTTCTATCAATAAATTTCTTATACAAGACATCATCATCAATTACATATTTCAAGGCTTTAGTTTTTAGATCTCTCCTTTGCTTAGTACTCAATCCATCAGGGCATTTGTTATATTTCAGAAAATAAGCAATTTTTGAGAACTAGGGATCTTGAAGACTTACCATAAGAACTTTTAGCATATCTACTTCTTTGAATTGTTGGTTCTCTGCCAAGGCTTTAAAAAGTGCATTCCCTCTTACAAGTTTGGTTGGCTTAATCTCTATATTATATTGTTGAACTTTGGCTATCCACACTCCTCTATTATTGCAACCAACATCTTGTTGTGTCAAAATACTTTTCACTGTAGGATCTAGCATGTATATTATTGAATGAGAATGCAACACATAAAATCTAAAATTCTTGAGAGCTCTCACTACTGCATATGCATGTTTTTTCATTTGAGAGTATCTCAGTTCTTGATTTTTCAATGGTATTCTCATGAAAGCTATTGGAACTTGTATTCTCTCTTCATTTTCTTGCATCAATATAGCTGACATACTATGCTCTGTAGCATAATAGTAGATGATGAAATCTTTGGTGTAGTCAGGATGAACTAGCATAGGGGCTTTGGCAATGACATCCTTGATATCTTCAAAGGCCTTTTTCCCAACATCACTCCATTTGAAAGTTTAATTTCCTTTTTTCATATCAACTATACATTTAACTATTTCAGAGAAATTAGGAACAAATCTTCTCAAGAAATTTACCTAGGCAAAGAAGGACTTTACTCTAGTTTTACTCAAAGGTAGAATTAATTACTAAATAGCTTTAACCCTATTTGGATCAATCTTCACTCCTTCTTGAGATACTATATGACCAAGAAACTTGCCTTATGTAACACAAAATATTGATTTCTTTGGGTTTGGGGAGATACTGTGCTCTTTACATCTTTGTAACACCTTTTCTAGATTCTTGATATGATCTTTTCTCTTCTTGGAATTTAAGACTGTCAAATCATCAAGATATATGACAATAATTATATCTATCAAACCTTCAAAAGCCAAATTCATTCCATGTTGAAAAGTTGCTTCTATATTGTTTAAGCCAAAAGGCATTCTATTGTATGCAAATGTACCCCATGGTGTAGTAAATGTAGTCTTGAACTGATCTACTTCATTTACCTTAATTTGATTGTATCTTGAAAATCCATCCAACATGGACATCATCTCTGATCTTGTAATAGTTTATAAAAGATGATCCATATTAGGGAGAGAAAATTTATCCTTTAGTGAGGCTTGATTTAAGTTTATGAAATCTACACAAATTCTTATTTCTCCATTCTTTTTCCTCACTGGTACAATATTAGCCACCCAAGTGGAATGATGATTAGGGTATATAATCCTGGCCTACAACATTTTGTCAATTTCCTTAAAGTTGCCCCTTCAACTATAGGATTATAATTTCTTTGTTTTTTCTTGAATGTTGTTGCATCTAGTTTAAGAGGGATTTTATTTTTGAACTTCCCACCCATGAAATTCTTTAGGTCTTCATAACTCCAAGAAAAAACATCCTGAAATTCAATAA
The DNA here is from genome assembly GCA_028749045.1 of Cupressus sempervirens. Taxonomy (NCBI): domain Eukaryota; kingdom Viridiplantae; phylum Streptophyta; class Pinopsida; order Cupressales; family Cupressaceae; genus Cupressus; species Cupressus sempervirens. Next base: position 507,602,254 of record CM053789.1, on the reverse strand, counting down.
GTAATTTCTTGATCTCTACCCTCTCTTCTAGTGTGCAATATTTTCATATGTTTATCATCTTGGGGTTAATTTTTGTCCCTATGTTGATTCCATTATATTCACCACATGTCTTTCCCTTCTTATCTCTTCCTCCCTTTATATATGCATTATGCCTATCAAAGAGTTTCTCTAAAGAGATTAAATGAGGTGGAATCTTATTACTTTTCAACTGAAACACATAAGATCTTGTCTTCTTTTCATCTCCTACCACTGAATCATTACCTTTTGCATTAGTGCTTCCTTCAATATACAAACATTGAAAAGGACCTTCCCCTTCAGTGAATTTAAGTATTTGTTTGTCATCTTCAAATACCTGTCATGACTCCTCATTATCAAGGACATTAGGCTTGAATAGAACTTCTACTTTATAGGTTTGATTTTTGAAATCAGGGTGTGGTAAGAGTAATGATGTAGAGACTACCAAAGAATCAGCTCTTGAATTGGATTCTCTAAGTATTGATGTAATTGAGAAGGCATCAAAATTCTCAATTTCACCCCACACCTTACTATAGTAGTTTCTCAATCTTGAATTCTTCACTTTATATTGATTCATGACTTGTCTTACTACCAACTCTACATCTCCTTGTGCTTTAAGCATCTTGACTCACTTTTTTTTTGCTGCCATTATACCAAGAAGGAGAGCTTCATATTTTGCAGTATTATTAGTATTTTTGAAATCCAACTTATAAGTAAAACAAGTCACTTCTCTATCAAGTGATATCAACACCACACCTGCACCCAATCCAGCATTTGCACAGCTGCCATCAAATTGTAGGATCCACAATCAATTACCTTTATGTGGTTCTAATTCTTCTAAGATCTTAGGGGTACTAGAGAAAAACATATAATTTCCAAACTACATTTCATGATACAAGATTTGAGATCTAGGTTCATCTGATTTCAAAATAGTGAATTTTGCTTTCTCCTCTAGATCTAGCTTCACCTTTTTGCCTCCAACTTGTATAGTGGCACTAGACCAATCTAATTTTATTTCTCCATCCATATCTTTGCAAAAACTTCTACTCAAGAGCATTCAATAGCTTACAGGGATATTTTCTACTAGAATAGTAAGTTTCAATCTCTTAGAGGGGTGAGCAGCAAGGGTAACTTGAGCATCTTTAATCTATCCTAGCAATGACATTTGTTTGGCATCCATTGAGTAGCATCTACCAAAAGTTTTAGCCAATGGGAGTTCTAAAGATTTTGCAACAAAATCATGCATCACATTATTAGAGGCTCTTGAATCTATGATGCAATTACTCAATCTATTTCCATAAGAAATATAAAAAGGATCTAGCTTTTGATTTGGATAGGTAGCTAAAACAGTAGATTCTTCTTCTTGAAACTATCCAAGAATTACAAAATCTTCATTATCGAAAGAAGCTCCACTAGTGCTAGCCTTATTATGATGTTCAACATTGGCATTAATATTAGCATGATCTATCTCTATATTATTGCAATGCTCGACTAATATTTTCAATTGATCGGGATTAGATTTCAAATAATCCAATAGAGATATCTGAATTCTTGTTTCTTCATAATATTGTACTATGTAAAAGGAATTAGCAGACTTAATTTTGTACTCCTTTTGTGAAGATGAAGTTACTATGCCACTGTCTTTATCAACTTTATTTGATAGTGCATTATTCTTGACAGGAACTGAGTTGTTGTTTTGATTTCTATTTTTTTGACTTCTGGTCATTATTGTTAACTAAGGTCCTTCTAGAGTAGCAAAACAATCACCTCCTATTTTTGAATCTAATTCATACTCCAAGAAATATTTTTTAGAGTCACCACAAGGACCATGATCATCCTCACTTTTAGGATATTCAATTGTTTGTTCTTTGTTATCCACCATCTGTCTATATTTGATCATATTAGAACATGTATCTCCATCATGATCTACCTTAGGTGAAAAGCACACATATTTTGTCTTTTTGGAGCAAGTTCAATTGCTAGTCTCTATTGAATAGATGGTATTTGCAAAGATTTACCTCCATTTGGATTTCTATAACCTTCCTGATGAGGTTGATAAGTAGATCTACTAATTTTATTTTTTCATGAAATGAGCTCATTAGATGATTTTTGAAGCATGGCTTCTATAGTATTGGAAGTACTAGCTGTATTGCTCACAATTCTAGATTGAAACTCTCTTTTCCACTTACCACAAGCTATCATGTCACCCTCCATCTCCACAACTAGTGTTTGAGCAACTTGCAAGTTGGCTACATTTTCTCTTCTAATTTGGTATCCTAGATTAGGTGGCATAGAGTTAATGTAGAAAGTTTTCTTATTGTCATCAGTAGGTGCACTTGTAGCAAGAATTCTTTTCAGAAGTTTATTGAGTTTTGCATTGAAATCTCCAATAGAAACTAAAGTTTCTTTCTTTATTTGTGCCAATTGTAATAACAAGGTTTGTGCATCTTCTATGCATTTTTATCTTTCCTCAAACCTTTGTTTCATGGTGTTCCAATTTGTGATGCATCCTGTAGGTAGGTCTTGAAACCAATTAGCAACATTATCCACCAATGTATCTACAAACATTTTGACTGCCACATCCTCATGTTGAGAATTTACTACACCACAAGCCTTATAGAAAGCACTCAAGTGTTGTTCTACAGAAGTAAAGCCATCTCCATTGCATCTTGTAAAGTTCTTCCTTGATGCTCTTGGTAGATCATTATTAGCCTCAAGGGAAAGAGGACCAATAGCATTTCCCTATGGTTGTACCATAACTATTGGTACAGTGTTTTGATTTGTTTGAAAAGTAATAGAAATAGGAAGAGTAGTACCAATCAACAACAAAGCATAAAAAATAGAAGGAATATAATTTTTGACAATAGGAGGAGCAGAAGATTGACTTCTTTATGTTCTATTTGGAGGAACAATTGTAGACAATAGAGTATCTTGAAGTTTTTTGGTTATAGGTCCCCTTTCACATTTTCTTCCTCTTCTGCAAAGGTCTTCTAGAATAGGAAAGTTAGCCTTCTTGAGCTCTTCATATATTGGGTCAATCTTTCCTTTCTCCTTGGCACTCCTAGTATATTTGGAATCCAAAGTGTATCAAATGTTCAGATAAATGGTGTTTTTCATATTTATCTTACCAATTATGAACCTTGAATTTGGTCCACTTCTTTCGCAAGTTAAGGTTGTAAATTGGTATCAAGATCTTATGGCAAACACTTGAATACCATTAGTCCTTTCTTGCAACTCAAATATATATTTAGAGTGTAACTAATTATGAAGGAAAATTCTTCAAAATTTTCATTTGAATTCCTTAGTAGAGTCGCCAAAAACTATTGGTTAATAGTTTGTTCTCCTATTATATTTGATAATCTTGACTCTTTGATACCCAATGTTTGGAGAAACAAAAGGATGTTTACCAAAAAATTGGTTAGTGTACGTATCCTATCATTGCCCTCTGAATTGATTAGGTATAGCTCCCTATGATTTTTGCAATAATATGCAATGAATATCTCTTTATGTGATCAGAAATTCTTGATATTATAAGCTCTTAACCTAATAGCACTAAAGGATAACCAAGTTGTTTGTAGGCACAAACAACTCAAGCAAGATTTATATGAATAACCTATCACACTCAATGGAATGATTGCAATATATTATCTTGATATTTTGGAACTTCTAATTCTATTCTAAATGCAAATTACTCATCTAAATGTAGAAGTAGGAAAGAAAGGGTTATACACATGAGGGCAAGTGGAATTGCTTTAACTATTAGCCTTGACTGAAATGCAATTCAACAAGTATCCAATAGATTCACATAAATTATCTTTTAATTCCCATTGAAATATCTAACATGTATGAAACTATCAAGAGAAGAAACAAAACCATATATGAAGTAGCAAATGCAATTACTGTGCTACAAATATCAAAACGAAGTGAAATCCATCTTATTATTTATAGGATCATACACAATTGTCTTTCAACTCTAAGTGCAAAGCTATCTAATGCATGGACTACAAAACATGAAAATAAAATATTATAAATGGAATTATAGAACCATTCCCTCTCAAGTTTGTTGATTGTTAAATGAAGTTACATTTATAGTTCTCTATCATTTCTTAATTCTAGCAGAGCAACATTCACATAATAAAAAGAAAACTAAATATAAAATTATCCAATCATACAAACACATGACATCTTCTCCACTGCTGATTCTGAATCCATCATACGTCTAAAACACATGATGACCATTTGGCTTCCTGCAATCTTCAGAAAATCTTGTGGAAAATCACTGTTTCTTTTATTTTCTATTGTTTAATGTCAAACTGCTTATTTCATATTACAATTGTCACTACATTTTCAAATTCTAACCATCAATGTTAAATCAATGATCACGATTTTAAACTTTGAGACTTTCCCTTATAATTTCCACCATAGGTCCCTCCTTGTATATGTGTTGGATTGTCACTTTTTTGCATAGAATAATGACCAAGCAACTTTTTATAGTGAGATAGTGAATCTATGATAATCCATTATTCTGGGTTCAGTTGTTTGGTATTTTTTTTTTTAGACTTTGAGTCTTCCAGATGAGAAGTGGGTGTGGATGTGCATGGGTGTTATTAAACACAATGTTTTTGCAAGTTTTGCATGTTGAAAAAAAAAGCTTGTGGTTTTTTGTAGATCTACTGAAGAGCTATTTTTTGGACTCTTGTTCCTTTAGAGTGGTACCAGATGAGATGGTTGTAGTTCTACATGCATGCATTCTTTGTGCATGGTGAGAGGAGGTGTTTTCCTTTCTTTGCATAGAGATGTTGGTACGTGATCAGTCACTCAGCATTTCTATGGTGATGCTTTGTTGGATTCTTGGACTATGGTGCTTGATGTGCACATAATTGGCAAATCAGATTTGTGCTTGATCTGGTGTTTGAGTCATGTTGTCTACATGATTATTCTCTTTGATCTCATTTGTATATGTCACTAATGCGATAGTGGGTTTTGCATGTTGCAATGATTGGATCTACAAGTTATGCAGTCAGGTGGGTAGGCCACCCATTTAATTGCAGTGGGATAACTTGGATGTGGACTGTCTATATCCACCAGATTTGATTCAGTATTGGTGCAGACTTGTTAGCTGGCCTTGTTTTTGGTCACTTGTGCATTTGCGTGGTTGCTTTGAGATGAGAGGATGGATGATATTTGAGTACTTGGATAGTCATTTATGGAGTCCTAAAGCATCGTGAATTTCCTTAGTGTGGAGATCTTGGTTTCACCCAATGTGATGTGTGGACCTAGATGATTTTCAGTTTTGGAGGATGGTGTGTCATATGCTTGGAGAGCTTGGTATCACACTTCAGTGGGAGCTTTAGCAGTGGCTATATTTTTTCCATCATATGGTGGTGGATGATCTTCTTTAGTGTTGCAAATGTTGGAGGATGCCTTAGATCCTGTTGCTGCAGAAGGGTCTTTCATATTTGTTGGTTCACTAGTTGGAGATGGTCTCTTCATGCGATTGGAGATGTTGACATCTTTAGGATTCAAGGAGTCCTTGGTATAGATGTTGTTTATGCTTTTATTTGATATGTTATCATGGTGGTTTTTATGTCATGGTATACTCTTGATACGCGTTTAGAGTTGTGACATGATACTGTTATTTGATATGATCACATGAAGCAAGTTATCTCTTTGGAGGAGATGGTTTAGATCATGATGTCATGATTATGTTCCTGATTCCATGGTTGGAGTTTTGACATTGATCTTGTTTTAGTTTCTTGGTATTAAGTACTTTGATCATTTGCTTGATACTTCATGATAGTGCTATGTTGCAGTGGAGTTTTGCATGGAGTGATTGATTACAGGTGCTTGTGGATACTTGGAGACTTAGGTGAGGCTAGAGTTCTCTTGAGATGAGAGACATGTTGTTGAGATGTATACTCTTGATGAGATTTCAGCAGAAAGTCCAAGGAGCCTACACCTTTGTTGGACATGAGTTCAATAGAGACCTATGAGGAGTTTGTTCTTAGATAAGTCACAGGGTGACTTGCATATCTTGGAGGAGCATTATCATTCCCCACTCTTGGTCTACTTGGCAGTTTATCACTTGAGAGGTATTGCCCAATGTTACTTTCAGGTGCTTTATCTTTTCTTTCATATTTGTGGATCTTGAGCTGCAGTTAGATGGTTCTAGAGGATTCATTGCGAGAGATGGGTAACATGATTATCTCCTTGAGGTGTACTTTCATTTATGATGACAATAGGAGATGGTAGTGGGCTGATTTCCTGAAATGGGAAATGGAGTTTGTTTGATCTTCTTTGAGAGGCTTACATCCATGTAGATTTATGATATCAGGCTATGGTTGATCTGTTGAGGTTGAACAGTTTTGGATGTAGTTGTGGCTTTTCTAGTTGGGCTATGAAGGAGATCATACATGGCACAGTTGACATTTAGAAGTGTTTGTAGAAGGACATGCTACATGCTTATGGTTTGCAGTTTCTCTCTTTGGCTTTGGTTATCTTCTTGAATGTTTGGGTTCACATAACATTGTTTTTTGAGATTTTTTGGAGCTATGTGGTCACTCTTTTGTGGTCAATTGTTATCACTTGTACTTCATTATTTTTGGGTGATGACAAGTTGGTTCCTTTATCTCTTGTCTTTGTTGGATGTGGAGAACATAGGAGATTTGTGGAGACTGGATGAGAGAGATGTTTCTTGCAGTGTTTTTGCTACAGGATTTGCATATCTTTGTGGATGGTCCTTGGTACTACATGGTTTCACTTTCTTTGTGTTGCTATCAGTAGACTCAGTATGCCGTTGATTTTTCAGATTCAACATTATCCATGTAGTGGGAGTTATTGTATGTGTTTGGTCTTCATCGACTGGTTTGCACATAGAGCTTGAGGTTGCAGTTTATGGGATGGTTATGTTGCTGGCATGAGTTTTCTGGTGTTCGATACCTTTGAGGTATGGGTGATTGGATGAGTTAGTATTTACTGTGGATGCTATTTTCAATCTCATGGATTTATCAGTTGGATTGGACAAATCAGTTTGGTTGTTGTTTTGGCAGATGTTTTATCTTGTTTTCTGGAGGATGAGTTCACAGTTTTTTGTTGGGCTAAGAAGTTGATATTTTTGATGCTTCTGTGTAGCTCATGAGCACAGTGGAGTGGTGGCAGTGTGTGTAGCCTTTGTTATCGCATGGATCTTATGCTTGTGTTATTTGGACAGGTGTCTAGTTGGAGCACGAGAGCATATGTTATGATTTATGTTGTTTCATGGATGGCTGTGATGATATAGTTTCATCGGTTCTCATGCTTGTAAGGAAGCCATTTGGCTTAAGAGATTGTGTTATGATGTTGGTGTTGATGCAGAATAGATTACTATTTGGTGTGACAGTCAGAGTGCTATTTGCCTTGCGAAGAATCCAACTTTCCATGCCAGAACGAAGCACATTGATGTGCAGTTTCACTTTGTGAGAGATATGGTGGAAGATGGAAAGGTAAATTTGGAACAGGTAGATACTGTGAAGAATGTTGCAGATGCATTAACAAAACTAGTGGGCACTGAGAACTTCAGATGGTGTTCGGAGTCTATGGGCCTTTCGGCCTATAGCGATTAGTTCCTGTTATGTTCTTGTTGCTCTTACAAGGTGTTCGACAAGTGGGAGAATGTTAGGAATAAGGTGTCTCAACCTTGTATAATTCCTATTCTTATTATTATTTATTTTGTAAATGTATTTTTGCAAATAATATGTAAATGTGAGTGTACATGTCTAGTTGGCATGTTGATCACTTACATGTGTCGGCATCTTGAAGTGTGTGAAGGAGATCATGGCTGAAATGGTTATGACGGATTCCTATGATGCGTAAGAGCTATTTAAGGAATATGCTATGACAGGTGTAAGAGCATCTTATGACATGAGGCCTATTTGGGCGCCCAAGAAAGAGTTGTTGGTGTGTGTAAGAGAATATGCCAAAAATAGGTTGGTATGACAGATTCTCTTACACTTCTCTTGTGACCACTATTTTTGGTGGATTCTATGACAAGCTTTCATTGCCTATTCAAGGGATGGACGCCCTTTTCTTGGTATTGCATGTACATGTGGCACTGTGCATGGTTCTTGGTGGTTGAGCCATGAAAAATGCCCAACTTCTTTGTGGGCATTTTGTTGGGTCTTAAGATGTTCATAAAAAGGGTATTGCATGTTGTAATGCAATAGTGCAGTAGTGTGAGTAGTGTGAGAGTGAGAGATGAGAAGTTATTTGCACAGGGTTATGCTGTCGGATTTTCTCTAGAATGGAGCAAGATGTAAATCTTCATGTGAAGGCTGAAAATGTATTGTAACTTGTTGCTGAATAATACATTAGCTTGAAGGTTTGGAGGGTGGGGTTTTTTACCTAGAAAGGTTTTCCCCATGTATATCTGTGTTCTCTATTATGTCTCATTCTTCTAGTTCTATGATTATAGAGTAATAATCTGTATGTCGTAATGCTGCTGAATTTTGTTTAGATCGGTAAATTGCAATCACTTTCCTTTAAGGTTTTAATTGTGGGAAATCAACTATGTCTGTTTCCATTTTTATGGCATAGTAGTATGCACTTGTATTTTCTGATTAGAAGTTGTACAAGAAACTTTTGTATACAGGATGTGCATACTGATCTCAGATGGATTTCTGGGATGCTCTCATTTCCCTTCAAAAATAAACCCTGTGCACTGTGGATTAATCATGATTCTGGATACTCAAATAATTAACAACCCGCCGGCCCCGTAAGATTTAAGGGTCAGAAATGTACCATACCAATGTAAACATCAACATTGTGTTGTCGTAGAGCTATCTAGATCACAGAACATTACTTCTGATTTCGACCGCCTAGATTTAAATAGCAATGCGATGTGGTCTAATTCTATTGGATTTAGTAATGTGCTTACAAAATTAGGAGTACAATTGAATTTCCTACTCGTAAGCTATTTTGACGATGCCGAAATTACTCTTGTGGGCACAAGTCACTCAATTTCAGACTGTACTGGATTTGCCCTAAGGAGCCATTTTTATAATAATTCTCCAAGTATAATAATTCTAGTTTGTGTAACCTTTATACTGTGTACTCTGGATCTAGAATAATATCTTGCAATGAAACTCTTAGAGATGGTTAATCAACCTTGAGGGGCACAATAACTATGAAACCATATACAAAGGAATATGGTATGGCTTTGGTGGGGTTTGAATAGACGTGTGTGTTGAAAATATAAGAAGAATAACTGAGAGGGGAGGGTTGAATCAATTACCACTAAAACAATTCCAAAATCTTTAGATATCAATAAAAACTTCTTATTAACTCAAATCCTTGCACAACTTGGTTAGAACTAGATATTCACTATAACTTGGTTAACAAAGCAATCTTGAGATATTAATATGTATTAACCATTGGTAAATTAGTTGCATAAAGATAAAGCAGTAAGCACATAACATGAACACATAAGACACCAAGATTTAATGTGGAAACCCAATTTGGGAAAACCACCAATGCAACTAGTTACAACTTTTCACTCTTCTAAAGTGAGCCCTATTAGGAGACAACCCTGTTAAAGGTTACAAAACACACTGTTAGGTGTGACTTTGTTAAAGGATTCGAATCACCTTGTTAAAAGTACCCTTGTTAGAGGTCTTAGGACACTTCAATCTAGAAATGTCACTTTTTTAGAGAATTTACAAAAAATGATTGTTAAGAGATTTCTTCGCTACTACAATTGTTAGATAGTAACAATGATTTACTTGATTATTGAAGCAACTGATTTGTAGATTCAAATCACTATTCTGGCTTATCACCTGGATCCTTTCTAATCAGAATATTCTTTGCAGCTTCTTAGATGTTCTACCCTTAATCAGATATCCTTCTTTATTCACATCTTATCTTCTTCCACATCTTATTTCAATCCACAACTTGACCTTTCATATATATGAAACCCAATGTCAAGTCAGCTTGAAACCCTTACGAATAAACAATTAACATCCACTAAGTCATCTTGCATAAAAAAAAGTATTCTATTGCAAGTTGGCTAACATTGAAATTGGTTCACTTGGTTACCATCGAGTTCCTTGGTAACTGACCTAACTTGGTTTCCACTAAAACCCTTTGTTAATCGACCTGACTCAGTTTACACAATAATCCTTCAATGACCAACCTAGCTCGATTAACACTTGATCACTAAACTTGGCTTATTCTAAACTTCTGCTTGACTGATACTGGAGTCTTTTGAGCGCGGTTACTGCTAGCATTGCTATGTTAGAATGTAACATTTGTGTAACATCAATGACAATATATAATTGAATAGTTATTTTCAACAATCTCCCTCTTTGGCACTGATGACAACACAAGATGTCATGAAGCAAAGGAAACTTAGAGCAATCAGAATAATTTATAAGATTTTATAATATCCATAGTTTCATTCTAATTCTTTATCCATAAGAACTCCCTCTAAGATTCTCCCTCTGACATCTTATCTTCAGACTCCATTTGATCAAGTTCTTTCTCTTGCTAATATACAAGTTTCTTCCTCTGATTCATAAAATCAATCTCCCTCAGATTCTTTTGATATGAACATGATATATTCAATCTCTCCCTCTTTGGCATCAAATGTTAAAGACTTTATACAATGAATGTATAACGTACTTGATGTACTAATTCATATGCAATGAGCTCTGACACCACTTGTTACAAGCTAGAGTTTTTGTTGCACCAAAAGATCGACCTATCAATGCCTGATACAACCACATGAATTATAGAACATAGGAGGTGGTTAAGACATGTCACAAATCTCGAAGGGGAACATTGGCAATTAGTCCAACAATCTCCCTCTTTGACATTGATATAAATGCAACATGTCATAGGAAAAGGAATCTTAGAAAAATCATAATGATTTATAATATTTTATAATATCCTTAGTTTCATTTTGATTCTTCATACATGAGAAATCCCTCTGAGAATCTCCCTCTAACATCTTCTCTTCAGACTCCATCTGATCAAGTTATTTATCTTGTTGATATATAAGTTTCTTCCTCTGATTGATGAAATCAATCTCCCTCAATTCTTTTGATATGAAAATGACATATTCAATCTCTCCCTCTTTGACATCAAATTTCAAAGACTTTATATAATGAATTTAAAATGTACCTGATGTACTGATTCATATGCAATGAACTTTAACACCACTTGTTACAAGCTAGATTTTTTATTACACCCAAAGATCAACCTATCAATGCCTGATACAACCAGTAGACTTGTAGAACAAAAGAGCCAGTTAAGCCATGTCATGAATCTCAAAGGGGAATATTGGTGGTTAGTCCAACAATCACCCTCGTTGGCATTAGTGGCAACACAACATGTCATAAGCAAAGGAAACTTAGAGCAATTAGAATGATTTATAAGATTTTATAATATCCTTAGTTTCATTATGATTCTTCATCCATGAGAACTCTCTCTAAGATTATCTCTCTAACATATTATCTTTAGACTCCATTTGATCAAGTTCTCCCTCTTGCCGATATACACGTTTCTTCCTTTGATTCTGAAATCAATCTCCCTCAATTCTTTTGATATGAACATGACATATTCAATCTCTCCCTCTTTGACATCAAATTTCAAAGTCTTTATACAATGAATTTATAATGTACCTAATGTAACAAATCACATACAATGAGATTTGATACCACTTGTTACAAGCTAGAGTTACTATTGCACCAAAAGATCAACCTATAAATGTCTGATACAACCACTAGACTTAGAGGAGGCAATTAAGCCATGCCATGAATCTCAAAGGAGAACATTGAAAATTAGTCCAACAATCCCCCCTTAGTGTTACTCGAGGAGGTTTGAACCTGTGACCAAGTTCTAATTGCACTCACACTTGCTTTGATTCTTTCACTATATTTAGCAATGTTTTCATATTCTCTCATTCTCATCTGATCAAATTGGCCTCTTAAACTTTCTGCTTTGGCTCTTTTCACATTGTCATCTCCTCCATAGATATTTTCTAGTTTATTCCACCTATCAAAGGCAATAGGGTAATCTTTGACTTCATCAAGTTTAGAATAGTTGAGAGAGGTAGCAATGCCAATCATCATTGTGTTGTGATTCCTTTTATCTACCATCTAGTCCACAGTCAAAGGATTAGGAGGTTCCACATACTGGTTCACCAAGAAGTGTAGGCATGTATCTCTAATGGTTCCCAAATGTAGCTTCGTGAGTTCCTGCCATGCTTTGAGGTTTTCTCTGCTCAACTTTGGAATCTCTCTTCTCTAAGACATCTTGACCTTTAGCTTAGATCCTTGAAACCTTTTCTGCAAGCACCAAAAACTCTAATACTAATTATTAGAAATATAAGAAGAGTAACTGAGAGGGGAGGGGTCAATCAGTTACCACTAAAATAATTTGAAAACCCTTAGATATCATGCAAACTTCTTATTAACTCAAATCCTTGCACAACTCAGTTAGAACTCGATATTTACTATAACTCAATTAACAAAGAAATCTTGACATATTAAAGGGTATTAACCTTTAGTAACTTAGTTGCAGAAAGATAAAGTAGTAAGCACATAACACAAACACATAAGATACCAAGATTTAACATTGAAACCCAATTTTGGAAAACCACCAATGCAACTAGTTACAACTTTTCACTCTTTTGAAGTGAGCCATGTCAGGAGCCAACCCTATTAAAGTTTACAAAACACATTGTTAGGTGTGACCCTATTAAAGGACATGAATCACCCTGCTAGGAGTGGCCTTGTTAGAGGTCTTAGGACACTTCAATCTATAAATTCCACCTTGTTAGGAGATTTACAAAAAAGACTATTAAATCAACTCCGTTAAGAGATTTCTTCATTGCTACAATTGTTAAAAAGTAACAAGGATTGACCTAATTATTGAAGAAACTGATTTGTAGATTGAGATCAAAATGTCATGCCCAAAAATGCCAACAAGTTATGTTTTAATATTTAAAAGTGATAAAAGGATTAGATGTAATAAACAAGTATTCAAGTAAATTCACTTAACTTCCTCATGCACATGTATAATTATAAAATTTAAACACAATTCGAATGAAAATTTTCTTAACATATTTTAAACTTAAAATTGCATAGCTAAGTATATATATCAACATATTATCTGATTAATCTAATTTAAACGAATGTGATTACCAATCATAAAAAAAAATACAGTAAGGTAACACCATCACATCTGATTTTTAAATTACATATGCAAAACTAATAACAAAGCTATAAGACTCAATGCAAGCATATTTACTCAATCTCATTTTTCTATTAAACTACCTGGTTCAAAGGCTCCGCCAGGAAAGAACCAGTAAGAAAATCAGGCTTCATTGCCACTTCAACAGAAGTTTAAAATACATTTCTACACAGGATTCTAATCTTGAACATACTTGAATTTCAACAATCAATATACATTTCCATCATGGCCCTTAACAAGGGTTCCATATCAATTTCTGCAACACATTTCTAAGAACCGTGGAGAGAACAAAATCTGATCAGGTATCAACAAGCATGACTAAAAGACAAATCGAACATGCATATTCATACAAGGTTTTCACAATAGGATTCACAATGAATCAAAAATAGGTAAAGGTGGATTTTTCCAATAGGAGACGTCAGACACACCACCAAACTAGGTGCCCAATCGGGGCTATAAATCAAGAACTTTCGTTCTTCCATTCTTACATGCCAAAACTCATACGTGGTTTGTGCTGACAGGTAGGGGCCCATAACACCCTACCCTCTCTCCCTCTTCTCGTCTTGAGAAGAGACTCTACATTGTTGGAGTCCAACTAAAAGGACCTTTCCCGAAATTGGTCACTTCTACCCTCTCCAAGGGTGAGTAATGCCAAAACACCCATACAAGAAAACTTCAAAATTCAAACAGAAACATGAAAAGAAATCATTTAAAAACATGATTTTCAAATCTTCCCAACATACCCACAAACATACAAACATTCAAACAACAACAAAGTAGCATAAGCATGAAACAAACATGAAAATCTGAACAAGGGAGGTGAGAATTCCTACCTGCACAAAGAGGTAATGGAAAATGAACAAATTTGAGTAGAGCTTTTTCCTTCCTTGCTTCAATCTTCCAAGACTCCTCTCTAAATATAGAGATTGGGTAACAACCTCAACTAGTCCAAGAAGGGCCTCTAAATAAGCCTCAAACTCAACCACCAACCAAAAACAATAACTTCTCCCACCCACCTACACATCTAGAAGCTCCTAACTCAACCCACACTATGGTTAAACACTAAGTGGAGGTGAGGTAAGGCAACTCATGGTACCCACTTGCAATTTTCGCACAAAGGTAAAATGAGACTTTTTGAGTGATCTCAAAAGTCAACAAAAGGGTTTTAGGGGTTGGAAAAGACCCCCAACCAATACCCATACCCCTTGGGCATAATTATTTCATGTTTTAAAGCATTAGGAATAGGTTTGGAACCAAACAAAAGCTAAGAAATAATTAGGACCAACTAACAACTCTAAAAAGTAGATTAAGCACTAATTTGGATTAAGGGTGACTAAACTCGATTAAGAACCCAATTAGCAAAAAGACACTAACTGAATCTGACTTAGGTCCAAAGGTTACACAGCTAACCCTAACTAGCACGCTAAAGAACATAAGCAAATTCACGAGTGTCAAGTGACACTATAAGAACACAGTTACAAACATTAACATTTACCGATCACAGAAAGATTCATACAAACATCTCACAATTAATTTAATTATGAACAACAAGGTTTCCAAAATTAGCACATAGAGATCAGTTCTATTCCTCTGTCGTGTTTCTTGGCTAAGATATCTGCACACTTGTTGCACACATCAGTAGTCCCATAAAATCACATGTACATATGTATATATACATATCGAAAATTCACATAAATTGAAACATACATCAATCAGGGTTTCTTTCATCCTACTTATATCCTTAATCATAAAGATTCCAAAATCAACGTGTTAATCCTACATTTTACTTAATTCATCAACATACATATACATAAAACCTTAAATGACGAATATCAAATATCTAAAAGTAACATCACACACCATGAAATAATCAAATATGTTCAAGCATCAAATAATGTCTCAACATCTCGATTCGTGAGTATCAAAATAATAGGAATGTATCACTATGCTACGATGGATCGGGGCAAACTCAGAACATAATGCTTCAATTACGTAACTATTTAATTCATTTCTACTCACATTTAATCATTAGTAATTACATAATCAATATGACATATAACTTATTCATTAATTCAGATTAAATACAAGAATAATCATTGAGGTAACAAAATCAATAACATCATCATTAAGTGAAACACCTTGTATTATTGTTAGTGCAATTTAATGTTTAAATAGTCGAGACAAGATAGTCGTTCTCTAATCTTTAAGTATTAAAGCATGGATGTATCTGTTGTTCTCAATTTTCATTAGGATATCTAAAAACCTACAACATTACTCCATATCCATTCAAATCTCCTACAACAGATTTGATAGAGAAATTCATATTTAATAGGTACATAGGAGGAGGGACCTTACATCCTCCCCCACTAGCCTTTGACTTCCTCCCGAAAGTCGCACAACTAAACTGTTCGTTCTATGCTAGCCCTTATCTAGACTTATTCCACGATTTACTCTTATTAAAAGAATGATTACTAATTAACATACATATACGAGGAGGTAACATATTTGTTTGATGACCATGTTAAAAGAGATGTTCAATCCAAAATTCTGACGCGGTTACATTTTCCAGGGTCAATTATTCCTTAAAACATATCGGTCATATATAAACAACATTTTAATCTCTTATAAAATACTTATGAAGTCTCTAATAATAATAACAAAACAAGGCATTTCGAATTCCACGTACCCACTCATAGAGTAATAGTTGTACGAGATTCTCTCAAACGAGGTTTCATAATAAGCAACTTGTCCCTTTATTCAAGGTTAAACATTGTTACTTTAGAGTTTCCACGACATACTGATTTCTCAATAGGATACTAAACAACCCATCGCTACACCTGCACTTGTTCATCTAGAAGTTGATTTAGTTCACTTATAACCTTTAACCATATTAATGTTAGGGTGCAATCTATCACTCATAATAGTTAACAAAAATTCATTGCACTAAATCTCGAAGTCTTGGGAAAGGGTGGGGCATGACTACTCTTACAAATAACCCCATACCCTAGTGTTACACATCTACTTAATTGTCATGAATCCCTCTGGTAGGCCCATCATATGTCACTTTTGCCAACAACATTTAGAAAAAAAGTGCCTCAAAATTTAAATTCAACATCAAGGATGAAACATCCAACACAAAAAGTCTGAAATCAAAGAAATAAAGAGTGGCCACAATAGTGAAATTTTAATCAAGAAATAAAGACATAACGAAGAGGCAAAATAGAATTATCAATAATACATTTGGCTAACGGCCCCACATCACACTATTGGAAAAAAGAAAAGAGCATTAAATATCAAAAATTTAAAATCAGACAAATATGGAAAAATATCCAATTGCTTACAAAATTGACATTATTGACATAATGCGGCCATACTAAGGTCTCTGAGCAAAATGAGGAATCTTAGGTTATAGACTTAGATACACTCATACCCTCCACTTGACTATGCAATATCCTTGTTAATCAACTTATATTATTACTTCACATCTAATATTTGTCTAGTCATCAATTAAATTATCAACATTTTATTTTTATTTTTATTTTTATTTTATTATTATTATAGTAATTATGAATATTTCTATAAATTTTATGCAACTTCTATTTGATTTAAGCTTGACATATACCCCCTCAAACATATAAGTAAATTATCTTTAAAGTAATGTATATCTTAATCCTAAGATTCTCTTTGTTACTTAAATAAAATTACTCCTAATTACCATAAAGTAATATATTAATATCCTAAACAATGTTATCCCCTTTATTAAAACATTTCTTCTTCTATCTCTTGATGTCCCATTAATTTGAATTTCTATGAAACAGAGGCTCTAGATTAATTTCTATAAAAAACATGACAACTTACCCCATTCATTTTAATTTAATAATTCTATAAAAACATAGGCTCTAGGTTAATGCTACTCCCTAGAATCCTCATAAGCTAGGTTACTTATTTAACAACATTAATCTCGAAGCCAATAATATCAATTTGTATTCATACTAGATCCTACCTAAGCTCATCAACTTTGACTTCTAATCCTCTAGATAATTAGTTCCTAGGCTTTCTAAACTCTAACTAGCACTAATTCCTAAGTGGGCAACTTGAAAGGGGTGCAGATTTCCAAGGGCATGTGGGGTCGAATTTTCTAACTCCCATGTTTTGTTTAAGTCAAGGGTAATTAATCTCCAACTTGACTTTATCCTCTCTCATGATGATCGACCTCCACCTCATCATTATTGATGATAGACAAAAGGTACTACTCCTAATGTGTTGCATGGGAAGGATTAAAATTTATTTAAATTGCCAAGTTTGACAATGATCTTCTGGACGCGTAAGGCAAGGAAATGGATGTGACGCTTGTCAAATCCATGACAAGAACTTTATGACTTAGCAAATTTCTTTCTAAGTTGTTTTTTTTTTCCAAGCATGAATCGCCTCTTGGCCAGAATTAATTATGGATAAGATGTGATTGGAGAGATGGTCAGCCTAGTGGGTGAGTGCTGCAAATGGTCTCCCTTTGGTTTTTATGAAAAGTGTTGTTTTTTTATTAACTTAGCTCTGGGTTGAGATAAGAGGTCACATAAACTATATATATATATATATATATAGATATTATTATTCCTTCCTTCCTCCACATTTATTGTGACAAGGCCTTGGGTTAGAGGTTATGATGAATTTGTTTATTTCTTTTTATATTAAATAGGAAGTTACATCTAATATAGGCTATGTCTGAATTTTCTTTTTATTGGACATACCAAATACTATTAATTTATGGGTGGTGTATTATTTTATCCATCTGTAATAGAATGAGTTCATTTTGTATCTACTCATACATTTTCTAGAATGCAATTTATGCATTTCTAGGTCTCTTTTTACTTGCTCTTTGTCTAACTCTACATGACACCCATAACATCTATTTTTAATTAACTAACAATTTAACATAAACATCTACTACACAATGATCAAAAGACAATAAGGAAACCAGGATATCTTAAACTGATTTTCAGAAAGTCAAATATACATTAAGGAAAATCTTTTTCCCATCTAGTCTTCACAAATATACTCTCCAATGCATGAATCACAATAAATTTTGATTCCAATATAACTAATCTCATTCTCATGCCATGCAAATACACCACAATAAAATCAGATTTAACACAAGACATCACAACACATCCCTTCCAAGGTTAAGCACAAAGATTCAACAAATGAATCAAGAAATGGGTGAAGGTGGGCTCTCATCATGAGGAGGATTGCATAGCCTTCATTGACAATTTTGCACATCCTTTCAATATCAAAATGCCCTTTCACTAACTCAGATGTTCCTCCCAATCTTCTCAGAATTGAGAAGCAATGTTGTTGAAAGTGTAAGTTTGAATATTGAATTTTTTAACAAGAACTTATAGAGAAGTCTATATATTTTTATCATTTCATCAGAGTTACACTAATCAAATATGAAAATGTGAGAGGAGGTTTAATTCATGTAGTTTTAAACGTCCACACTTTACATGGGTCCATTATTGCCCCAGTGTCATGAAATCGAGCTCTAATACCAAAATGTCATGCCCAAAAACACCAACAAGTTATGTTTTAATATTTAAAAGTGATAAAAGGATTAGATGTAATAAACAAGTATTCAAGTAAATTCACTTAACTTCCTCACGCACATGTATAATTATAAAATTTAAACACAATTTGAATGCAAATTTTCTTAAGATATTTTAAACTTAAAATTGCATAGCTAAGTATATATATCAACATATTATCTGATTAATCTAATTTAAACGAATGTGATTACCAATCATAAAAAAAAAAAATACAGTAAGGTAACACCATCACATCTAATTTTTAAATTACATATGCAAAACTGAAAACAAAGCTATAAGACTCAATGCAAGCATATTTACTCAATCTCATTTTTCTATTAAACTACCTGGTTCAAAGGCTCCGCCGAGAAAGAACCAGTAAGAAAACCCGGCTTCGTTGCCAGAAGTTTAAAATACATTTCTACATAGGATTCTAATCTTGAACGTACTTGAATTTCAACAATCAATATACATTTCCATCATGGCCCTTAACAAGGGTTCCATATCAATTTTTGCAACACATTTCTAAGAACCATGGAGAGAACAAAATCTGATCAGGTATCAACAAGCATGACTAAGAGACAAATCGAACATGCATATTCATACAAGGTTTCACAATAGGATTCACAATGAATCAAAACTAGGGAAAGGTTGATTTTTCCAACAGGAGACGTCAGACACAACACCAAACCAAGTGCCCAATCAGGGCTATAAATCAAGAACTTCCATTCTTCCATTCTTACATGCCAAAACTCATACGTGGTTTGTGCTGATAGGTAGGGGCCCATAACACCCTACCCTCTCTCCCACTTCTCATCCTGAGAAGAGACTCTACACTATTGGAGTCCAAGTTAAAGGACCTGTCCCAAAATTGGCCACTTTTTCCCTCTCCAAGGGTGAGTAATGCCAAAACACCCATACAAGAAAACTTCAAAATTCAAACAGAAACATGAAAAGAAATCCTTTAAAAACATGGTTTTCAAATCTTTCCAACATACCCACAAACATACAAACATTCAAACAACAACAAGGTAGCATAAGCATGAAACAAACATGAAAATCTAAACAAGGGAGATGAGAATTCCTACCTGCACAAAGAGGTAATGGAAAATGAACAAGTTTGAGTAGAGCTTTTCCCTTCCTTGCTTCAATCTTCCAAGACTCCTCTCTAAATGTAGAGATTGGGTAACAACCTCAACTAGTCCAAGAAGGGCCTCTAAATAAGCCTCAAACTTAACCACCAACCAAAAACAATAACTTCTCCCATCCACCTACAAATCTAGAAGCTCCTAACTCAACCCACACTATGGTTAAACACTAAGTGGAGGTGAGGTAAGGCAACTCATGGTAACCACTTGCAATTTTCGCACAAAGGTAAAATGAGACTTTTTGAGTGATCTCAAAATTCAACAAAAGGGGCTTAGGGGTTGGAAAAGACCCCCAACCCATACCCATACCCCTTGGGCATAATTATTTCATGTTTTAAAGCATTAGGAATAGGTTTGGAACCAAACAAAAGCTAGGAAATAATTAGGACCAACTAACAACTCTAAAAAGTAGATTAAGCACTAATTTGGATTAAGGGTGACTAAACTCGATTAAGAACCCAATTAGCAAAAAGACACTAACTGAATCTGACTTAGGTCCAAAGGTTACACAGCTAACCCTAACTAGCATGTTGAAGAACATAAGCAAATTTACGAGTGTCAAGTGACACTATAAGAACATAGTTACAAACATTAACATTTACTGATCACAAAAAGATACATACATACATCTCACAGTTAATTTAATTACAAACAACAAGATTTCCAAAATTAGCACATAGAGATCAGTTCTATTCCTCCGTCGGGTTTCTTGGCTAAAATATCTGCACACTTATTGCACACATCAGTGGTCCCATAAAATCACATGTACATATGTATATATACATATCGAAAATTCACATAAATTGAAACATACATCAATCAGGGTTTCTTTCATCCTACTTATATCCTTAATCATAAAGATTCCAAAATCAATGTGTTAATCCTACATTTTGCTTAATTCATCAACATACATATACATAAAACCTTAAATGACGAATATCAAATATCTAAAAGTAACATCACACACCATGAAATAATCAAATATGTTCAAGCATCAGATAATGTCTCGACATCTCGATTCGTGAGTATCAAAATAATAGCAATGTATCATTATGCTATGATGGATCGAGGCAAACTCAGAACATAATGCTTCAATTACTTAACTATTTAATTCATTTCTACTCATGTTTAATCATCAGTAGTTACATAATCAATATGACATATAACTTATTCATTACTTCAAATTAAATACAAGAATAATCATTGAGGTAACAAAATCAATAACATCATCATTAAGTGAAACACCTTGTATTATTGTTAGTGCAATTTAATGTTTAAACAGTTGAGACAACATAGTCGTTCTCTAATCTTTAAGTATCAAAGCATGGATGTATCTGTTGTTCTCAATTTTCATTAGGACATCTAAAAACCTACAACATTACTCCATATCCGTTCAAATCTCCTACAACAGATTTGATAGAGAAATTCATATTTAATAGGTACATGCAAGGAGGGACCTTACACATTATTCTAGCTTATCCTCTAGATCTAGCATGATTAGAATATTCTTTTCATCTCCTTGGATGTTAGATGCCCTTAATCAAATATCCTTCATTGTTTGAATCTTATCTTCTTCCACATCTTCTTCTTTCAATCCACAACTTGATATTTCATATATATGTAACCGAATGTCAAGTCGGCTTGAATACCCTTACAAATAAACAATTAACATCCACTAAGTTTGCTTTTATAAAAAAAAAAAATAAACAAAACTAATATTTCGCAAGCTGACTGATACTAAACTGGGTCACTCAATTACCACTGAGTTCCTTGGTAACTGACCTGGCTTGGTTTACACTAAACCCTTTTGGTAACTAACTTGACTCAGTTTACACATGAATCCTTCAATGACTGATCTTCTCAATTAACAATTGATCATTGAACTTGGCTTATTTTGAATTTCTACTTGGTTGATTCTGGAGTCTTCTGAGCTCGGTTACTACTAGCAGTTCTCTATTTGAATGTAACATTTCTATAACATCAATGATAATATACAATTGAATAATTGTTTTCAACAGTGTGATGCCCATAAGGAAAGATTGAGCTAGACATGTTAATCATGACCATCATTACTAACTTCCTTCTTAAGAATTTTTTCTATATTTAATTTCAAAGCCTTAACTTGGTCATTTCACTAGGCGTGGGAAATAGTAGTATAATGATGGGCCATATGAAAATTTATCACATAATTCATCTTTATCTTGATTTTGGAATGGTTCCCCATAATATGTGATAAAGATAAGTATTTCATGTCTATAAATAATATAATTCAAGATGAATGTGAATATTTATTTTTCAATGGTATTGATTAATGAAGCAACCTCAATTAATTAGGTAAAGTACTCAATTGCAGTGAAAATGTTTTTATGGTCATTAGAGGATAGAGAGTGAATCATTCCCATAAGGTTGAGCCCTCATTGGCAAAAAGGTCATGCATATGTTAAAGGATGAAGCTCCTACACTAGTGTGTGAATAAGATCCCATGGATTTGTCACTTTTTACATTTTCTAGAAAAAGTACAAGGAATCTCTGCTCTATAGGACAATAGTATCCCACATGCATGAGCTTCTTAGCTAAGGAAGGCCCACTCAATTACGTCCCTCAAATTTCCTCATGTGCATCTCTTAAGGTAGTTTGAGCTTCATCATGCTCAAGTCATCATGAAAGATTATTGTCAAAACTACATCAATATTTGGTGTTATAAATTAGGGTTTATCAGAAGGCTTGGAAGTGAAAAGTATGTTTATTTATTTTTTGATAACTCAGAAGGTAAGGTATTCACTTTAATATAGGTGTAGATTTTTTCATAGGTAGGATAATATTTTTTGAATGATATGACATATTATACTTATGTAAAGATCATGTGCAAGATAGGACAAAGGTTCCACCAAGAACTCAAAACATGATGAGTTTCTTCCATATCAAGGAGCAAAGAAATTATAGACATGACATAATCTACTATATTGTCTTTTCTTAGAATTTTCTCAAATTGTATCCCTACAAAATAATTATTAAAGTAATCAACTATATGTTTATATGGAAATACTTATCATCCTTAGTCTTATGTTTATCATTTACTTAATTTATGATCAATTGTGAATCATTATACATATTTAGTTTGTGATTTTTCATTGCAATGTTATATTGAGTTAGGTATAAGAAATGCTTCATACTTATCCATAATATTGGTTCATGGAAAGAGTAACTTGTATGCTTTTGAAATTGTACAACCTTGAGGTGTAATTAATATAACTCTCACTCCTAAACCATGATGGATATATGGTTCATCAAAATACAGTTTCAATGCTTGATTAGTGGCCATTAGAATTGCTTCATATGGAAACTTGCCCTGTATTACATGTTCATTTGATAGAGGTTCTTTTTCTTTTTGATCTATGATTAATTTTCATTTAATAGCCTTTCAATCCACATACTCTATGTTAAATTCATTAAGAACCATTACCCATTTTGTTTATCTCTTTGTGAATATTGATTTTCTGAAAAGATACTTTAGGAACTGTATTTTTTTAAATCAACATACTGTTAATCTCAGATTAGTTTTTACATATGAGTGACAATATACTTAAGTCATTTACTTAGTTCATGCCAAACAAGTAATACATGTCAAACATAAGTTGCTAGATAGTATATGCCAAGTGAGAGATGTTGGCATTAAGTCATGTTTTTCATTAGTGACAACACTTATTCATAATTATGTATGGTTATCGAGTTCATCATTTAGTCTCTAGTGTCTACTAAGCATTCAGTGGTTTCCAAGTGAGTTCAGTAGTTCAATAGTTCACATTGAGCATTCCAAAGGTTATCGAGTGAAAACAAGTAGTGTGAAGTCCAATAGTTATCACTGAGCAGTTCAATTGTTACTGAGCTTCATAGTGTCTACTGAGTCATAATTTTCTGTGATGTGAAGCCAGTGTTTACCGAGTGATGGATTGACAATGTTTATTGAGTGCAAGTAAGGTAAACATAGAATTCAATTTCTATCGAGTTACACTATATCTACCAAGTCTCCAATTTTCATCAAGTTCAAAAGCTATGTTGAGTGATTAGTATGGACCGAGACTCTACTTTTATCAAATGCATGATGATGTCGAGTAATGCAATGGATGTTGAGTATCAAAAGGTCACCAAGTCAGCTTATAGAACCCGAGTTTCTGCATTTGGGCTGACTCAGTAATATTTGTGTTAACTTGTATTTTAGCTAACTGTTGGTCATTTTTGCCTTCCCGCCAGAATCACCACATTTGAATTCAACGTAGTAACGTTCATAGGTTTTAAATATCCAAATATTCAAAAGGGACACGAAATACTTTATGATAACCTTACGATATTTCTTCCCTATGCATTTTAATGTTTTCGTAGGCCCACAAGTCCTCATCGTCAGATCAGTCTAAATCCATGGTTGGTGCTATCTTGCTATGGGAAGTTGCATGTTGTTTTACCATAGCGACATAGCGCCTCTTGGCCCCATGTCAAGTGGGTCCTCCATTTCCTTGTTGTTTCTCTGGCATCGAGTTTTGATAGATCCCAGGAGGGCGCTATGGCGCTATCAAAAAATTTGCGTTCCTCGCTATTAGTGACATAGCGCCCAAACAAAAAGTGTTACTACGGCGACATCAGACGAAAGGTGGGTCCCAAGCATGTCCCATCAGATATCAGTGATGAAATGTGGCACACACGGTGGGACCTTAGGCAACGTGGAAGGATGACTGTGCTTGGAATGAGATTTTGATTCGTCGCCATCTGTGCAGATCTTTTGATGTCGTAGTAGCCTAGACCCATGCCCCTTCAAACACACAAAGATTTCCTCACCCTTGGATCAGTCTGGATCAATGGTAGGCGCTATGTCGCTATGGAAATTTGCGAGGATATTATCCATAGCAACATAGCGCCTCAGTGACACGCAGCAGGGTGGGGTCAAGTGTTATGAAACTGCAACGATGGTACCAGTTCAGGCTGAGTCGGATGCTAGGTGGCTGCCAGGTGGTTCATGGGCCCAAAATTTTTAAGGGCAAAGTGTAGTAATATGGTGAGTCTTCATGATCGTCAGTAGGCGCTATCTTGCTATGGAAAGTTGCGAGGATATTACCCATAGCGACATAGTGCCATTGTGCCACATGGATCGGTAGGGCTAGGTCATGTCAAGATGAAGATGCTAGGTGGTTGCTAGGTGGTTCGTGGGCCCAAAAGTTTTAAGAGATAGCACAGTAATATGGCGAGTCTTCATGATCATCAAATCAGTCTAAGTCCATGGTGGGTGCTATCTCGCTATGGGAAATTTCTTGGAGGATATGCATAGCGACATAGTGCCTCGGTGACACATGTCCCAGTGGGTTCAGTGGAGGTAGTAATGGTTAGGTGCGCTAATAGTTAATGTGACTGTCACAATTGAAGTTTGAGGAATTGGCACAGTTAGTAAAGAAAGATTGGTCAACCTCAGGAAGACCTTGTGGGGTGGCAAAGTGAAAAGAGATTGTTGGTCCATGTGGCTCATTTCGGTGCCAGGATTATGTTGACCTGCTGACCACATTGGTTCATGAACTAGGAATAGGGGATACCAATTTTTTTTGCATAATTTGATCTTATGATCGATTCCAACCACCCTGAAGTAAATACGAAACAAAGAGGAACACTCTACCCCCCTCGATCCAATCCATCTATCTGGTCAGAGTTGCTTAATGGCACCGTTTCTATCTTCTCAAGGCACTATTTGACATGGAGGGTTAGATATCATTGCATCTAGATCTGTATCCAGATCAGATTGTTCTCTGTAGGACTTAATGGTAGGTTGTTGCGAAGTAATTACAGTTGGAGGACACCCTAGTTATGCCTGAGCTATAAAGAAAAAATTTTATGAATTTTGTAGGGTTGACCTTTCTTTATTTTCTTTGTTACTGCTCTGCAGATTCTCATTTTAAATTCCCCTGTGCCTCTAAACTACATGATTTTCTGTCTTATCTCTTTCAGCCATCAGTATGAAAGTACAAGAACTCTTTG
Source organism: Cupressus sempervirens (assembly GCA_028749045.1). Classification (NCBI taxonomy): domain Eukaryota; kingdom Viridiplantae; phylum Streptophyta; class Pinopsida; order Cupressales; family Cupressaceae; genus Cupressus; species Cupressus sempervirens. Next base: position 507,576,270 of record CM053789.1, on the reverse strand, counting down.
CCTCTTACTGGTGTTTTGTAGAGATCTATGATCTGCATGACTATATTTCCTTGGCATATGAATGATAATATAAGTGAATCTCTCCTTTATTGTGTCATTCATCTTGGTCTTCTGATCTGCATGTGATTATTAGATTAAATCAAGTCTAAATGTGTATATTCTTAGTTTCATTCTAGTTCAATAATGCATATATGGGCAGAGTTTGGTCCGAACACTCTATTTTGGTGCATCACCTCTTTAGATTAGATTAGGTAGATTTTCTTTCATGCTCTCCTTCTCCCTTTTCCTCTCCAAGAGTAGTTAGGTGCATCCTAACAGTAAGAGGAAACCAACCTTCTCCAAAGACTCAACCTCACAGTTCAAGTCCCATAGCTTGGAGGTTGTTTCCATGTTTCACTAGGTTGTCCTCATGCATAGGCTTTGGACAAGGGTGCAAACCTAAGTGACAACACTAACCTTGTAAATATGAGAATTGGGATGGTATATATGTAATATATTGTATCAAACCTAAGCATGATGAAGAAGTAATGTTTTTAAGCAGAGTGAATGTGAATGTAAATCAGTAGTAGAACAAAGTATTTAGCAAGGTCAATAAGGAGCAGACAAGTCAAATCTATCACAAGAGGTGATCAACAATTCAAGGATCTAATCTAAAAATTCAGTTGTAAGTCAAATCTACTATTTCATCCTAACAAGTGAATTAGATTCAAATCCTTTAACACAGTAGACTTAACAGTCTTTTCATTGAATCTCTTAACAGAGTGCATACTTCATTGTATGTTTGTAAAACCTCTAACAAGGTGGACCTAGCAATCCTAATTGCTCTTAATAGGGCAGATTACTAGAAGTGATCATTGTAAGCTTTAATAGGCTAACTTTATACTATAGTATTGAATTTTTGTGGGTATCATCCCCATCCTAGTTTTACTTTCTATTTGGAAGGTCTCTAGGTCACCAAATATTGTGTTAATGTGCCATGAATGTTTATCTTTCAATTTATCATGCATGCAGTAGATTAAATCAAATAATGGTGAATGAATTATGTTGTTAAGTGCTGAATTTTGTCAAAAAAATTGAGGTTACTGATTCACCCCTCCCCTCTTAGTAACCTAGCTAGTCTTGATTATTTCCAACAAGAGATATATAGTAAGTGTCAAGTAACTAGTAAGTGTTGAGTCACTCAAGTGTTGAGTAGATAGTAAGTGTCAAGTCATTCAGATGCTAAGTGATCAATGAATGTTGAGTCATTCAAAGGCTGAGTTACAACATTGAAGTTACAGTTGATGTTGAGCATCGGGAACTTCAAGTGTCGAGTAATACAATTTTGACATACTTGTTTGTAATGGCACGAACTACTATGTAAACCATTTTGGAGCCAACTTAAGGATTTTTTTGTGATCTTAGATGATAAGGACGAATCTTCATTGAGAATTGTTGTGCAATATATGCAACCAATCAGAAAATGAAAAGATTAAGTGACAATATGGGTGAATCACAATCATTGATTCATATCTAAACCTAAGTCACCTAGGTCTTCTTAAGGAGGAAAAACACTAAAAATTTTATGAATGTTGAAGGAGAAAAGAGAGAAGTTTTCATGCACAAATAGAGCATTCATGTCAATGAAGTGGTTATGAACTAAGATACATTGCAGAATTAGTTAGAGGAGAACAAAGGAAAGGAATTAGAAGATAACAAAGATACACTTGATCAGTGAGGATCAAGTACACATCAAGAAAGAGGTGATCTATTATCTAGTAGCAGAGTGCTAACCATAGGATCATTGCTGAGACATTCTAACAGGTGAATTAGTTAAATCTCTTAACATAGCAGTCTTAACAAGCTATTGTAAATCCTTTAACAAGGTGCTTACTTCATTGTAAGTTAAAGTCCTTTTACCAAACACACTTCTAATAGGGTGTTGAAATCCTTTAACGGGGTAAATCTAGTAGTTTTATAAGCCTTTAACAGGGTAGATCATGTTTCATGATCAAACATTGTAACCTTCATTAGATACACTTTATTACTGTTGTAGTGGACATTTTTGTGTGTCATCCCCACCCAAATTTTACCTTCTCCTTGGAGGGTTTCTAGGTAACCAAATAGCTTGTTTCATACATGTGTTGAATGTTATTTACTTTCAAGTTATGTATGTATGTGCTTAATTTGGTATTTCAGTTTACATGCATAGATTGTGAGATGGATGTGTGGTGAATGATTTTAAGGTTGAAGTTTTAAGTGTTGATTCACACCCCCCCTCTTAGAGTTTACCCATTGTATTTCCAACAATTAGTATCAGAGTCTTGTTCTCTATAAAAGGAAAGCTTTGCAACTTTGAGGAAAGATCTTGAAGATGGAAGTCTACAAGTTGGGAAAGACTGTTGAGAATCAAGAGATTGAAATACAACTTTCCCTACATTAGTTGAATGAAGTAAGAGATGAGTTAAAATGATCATTGAAGAGAAGGAAAGAAATAAACATTGAAGAAAATGACACACATTACCAAGATATTGACACTATTGAATTATTTGCAGATGGAAACACTAGTGAATTTGATGCAACTGTTGCAGATCTAATGGAAAAGAATGGAGCCCTAACTAAAGAGGTCAAAAATATCAAGATAGAACAAGTCCATTCAGTATGGTTATGTGAGGTGACCAAGTAGAAGAAGAAAGTTGAAGAAGACAAAATCATGATTGAAGATGACAAAATAATATTGACCAACAGATTGGAAGAAAATACATCAGAGTTGAATAGGATTGCTCATGTGTAATTGGAAACATTGAATCAAATGATGATTGCAAATCATGAATTGAATGGAAAAGATATTGAAATCACAACACTAAAATTGTAGAATGAACAACTGAGAAATGATTTGAAAAGAGAAAAAGAATCTACTAAAAGTTTCAACAAACCTAGTGAAGCCATCAAGTATTTTGAGCAATTCATGAGATCTCCTAGATCTAATAGTGATACTACTAGATTGGATTATACTAGTACCGAAGAAGTAGAATCATCTAAAAGTGGTGAATGAAGGTATGCCAATGGTAAGAACTCAAAACCTACTTGTCATAATTGTGGTAATATAGGTCATACTACCAATGTTTGCAAGAGCAAGACTACAAATCAGAATCCTAGGTAGAAGTTCATGGGTCACTACCACAAATGCAACAAACAAAGACATCAGGCACATGAATGCAAAACCAAGATCATAAGCACAATGATTTCTAGGATATTGTTATAGCTGCTAAAATTTTGGACATAGAACATATGAATGCAGATCCAAGCCCAAATGGTCATCAAACAAGCAAACAAAGGTAAAGCACAATGACCACTCTTATAATTGGGATTGTAATACTGGGTATAGTTTTCACTATTGTCAAGAGTATGGACATGTTGCTGAAAATTGCATTAGAACACATTTTAGAAGTGACTACAAAAGATGGTTGAGTCAAACTACATGTTTTAGTTGCTTAAAGCCTGGTCACATATGTAGGAATTGTCGAACAATGTCAAAGATACCTAGCAGTGAATTCAAAAAAGGCAAAGGAAAGCCATATGTTGAGAATGTCAAAGATGAGATGAACAAGACATGGAAGAGAAAGGAAGATTATAGCACATCAAGTTCAGATGGGATCACTTCACCCAATGGATCAGGTGATCAAACCACTTCCAATTAAGCAATCAAGAGCTATGCATGGGACTGATATTTCAAAGTTAAATTATACATCAGTTCCAAGATTTTAGTTATCAAAAGATTATATCAGCATGAAGAAATATGCAAAGTGTTGTTTAGAATCTAGAAGAAACCTTTAAGATTTTTTAGTTTTCATGTTACTACCAAGCATGAAAAGTTTTACTTAGGTTGCCGAGTGAAATCTAGTTAATGTCGAGCTATCGTAAGTGATAGTGTTGACTGAGCTCATAGTGGTTTCTGAGCTAAAAGAAAACTACATGGAAGTTGAGTGAGTTGAAATTTCTATTCAAGTCAAGCTTATAGTTGTGTAAGCACTGAGCATTAATTGCTAATTTTTAAGGTCTATATGATCACTTTTCAACTCATTTGACATTATTCAAAACTAGAGAAAGCACAAAGAGCTAAAGGAAAATTGAAGAGGTCATTCCAAGTATTTGTAAAGTCAATTCAACCAATGTTCAACACCATTCATCATTTTTGTTGAAGGTTGTTAGAATTCTTTAGGATAACTAAGAGGGGGGGTTGAATCAGTTATCCAAGGTCCAATGATGTCCAATACAACTTTTTCTTCTAATCCTTAATGGAACATAACTGAAATTATCATGCATGCAATTGAACATTAGAAAATCATGAAAAGTAAACATGCATCACACCATAACACTAAGGATTTTGATGACCTAGAAACCCTCCAGGAATAAGAAGGTAAAATTGGGGTGGGGATGATACCCACTGAATAACTGTGCAATTGATTTCAACCACTTTTGATGGTTTTCCCTGTTAAAGGCCTGCCTTATTAAAGGCTACAACACACTGTTAAATGTGACCCTGTTAAAGGATTTCTACACCCTGTTAGGAGTGTGCCTTGTTAGAGGACTTAAGAACATTCAACTTGGAATGTCACCCTGTTAAAGGATTTACATAGAGCTGTTAGGCTCACCCAAGTCCATGGGATTTACAGTCACCTTCTCAAAAGAATCTTTCGTCCCTCTCTAAGGATCTCCTATCCTCCTCCTAAGGATCTCTTTATCCTTTTCCTAAGAATCTCTTTATCCTTCTCCTAGGGATCTCTTTATCCTTTTCCTGAGGCTTATCCACCTAGTTGTTAAGCTAACCTAGCAATGTAGGGTTTCAATGTCTAATACAATGGTAAGAAAGTATTAGAAGGGTTTTGACCTGATACAAATTGCAACTTCAACCTTGCAAATTTTAGATCGCTCTTCAGTCCTTTTCTTTGCTTGGATTTCCTCCCTTCCAGTGCTGACAACTTGTTCACCCTTCAAGATTTGTCTCCTTGAGTTCTTCCACTCATTATGCCAATGAATTCTATGGTCACTTGATCAACTCAGAGTCTTGATGCTATGTTCTTACTCCTCTTGGCTTCTTAGCATGACCATACTTTATGACCAACTCCCTCTTATACATGTGCATTTGATCTCTAACCTGTAACTCCTTATAAAGAAGTTATGCTCTTCATTTTCTTGCTCAAATCTTAATTTTATCTTGAGAAAATGGTATTATTTTCCCTCCAAATTTTTTATTCTAGAAACTTCATGATAAATCCATTAGCATTTGCCTTGCATTGGTTTGCATGGTTTACATAAAATTCTGTGACATCTACTCATCATCCTTATCATCCAACTAATTCACAAAATTTGATGTAACAAACTTATTGCTGTTGATCTGGCGAATCTTTGACTTAACAAATAATGCAGCAACTCAGCATCATTGATTTACTGATGCTTGGCTCCTTCTGTGTTACTCGGCTTCTATTATTATTTTACTAGCGCTCGACATCTATAACATTTTTTCTTTTCTTGGCACTTGAAGACTTGGCACTTAAATATCACTTGGCTCCTATATCTTGCTTGACATCTGAAGTCACTCAGCACTTGATCTTCGCTCGGGACCTGAAGGCTGCTCGGCCCCTGAGAATCACTTGGCACACACTAAAGTTGAACTTGCTCGGCTTCAACTGAGAATCTATTCAGCACTAACTAGCTAGCTTGGCTCTCTCCAACAAACTTAGGTAATCCTTACATCTTTGATGTGTCTCAGTGTGTCCATCCTCTGTGTCTTAGAGTATGTCATCAATACACTATTTCATCAATGACTTAACTAATCCTTATACTTTATTACAACATCATAACTTCAACCTTTCTCTAGGTACTCTAGTTACATCTTATTGATTGCCACCTCCTTGTCAATCAACCAATTGATAGTATTTGGATCACTAAAGCAATTGTCATTCCTACAAGTAGCAAGTTTGACATCAATGACAAAATAATGATTGAAAACATTCTTTACAAGTTCCATTATTCTTCATTCATGATCTTTTCAATCATTTCCAACAAAGGTATTTATCATGTTTCAAGCTACGTTGTTTGAATTTGTGCAAACCCTAGGTATTAAATATGGTGTTTAGTTCTTCTGCTACTAATTTCAAATAGGGGAAGGAAGTTTTAAATGTTCAATTAATCAACAATGAGATTAGACAACTAAATTTCAAGGCAATTCCTAACATTGCTTATAATAAGACTTGTCTAGTGCGTTATCCATGATACCACCACAAGTCCTAATGATTCAAGATGTGAGATGTTACACATGCAAGGTGGGTAGCATGGGTGATATGGAAATAAAAGACCTATGTGGTAAAATATGTGAGAAGGGTGTCCTGAAGGAGGAATACAAGATTGTAGAGAGAAAAGTGTTAACCTATGCCCGAGATTTTCCAAACATTTTTAAGACAAAATGGATTAAGATTGTTATTAGCAGAATTCATGAAAATTCTATATAGTTAGAAAATAGACCTATCAAGATTACTAAGAAGATTGTGCAGAGGGTAAAAGGATATCCAACCCTAGACAGGCCCAAAACCATGAGAAGTGAAGCAAAAGAGGCCATTGAGAAAAGCATAGGGGCATTGTAGAACAAGAGAGGAATGACAATTGATACCATCACAGATCCCCTAATTGCTTTTGCAATAAGGATTATTTCATAGAAATTCTTTCAATCAAGCAGGTTGAATAGTGTACCTTGTATTGTTGTTGACGTAGGATACAAGATAGTGAAGAAGGATTATTCTTATGACCTTGCCAAGCTACAGTTGAAAGTTTGGATCAATACTTGTATGTATATTTTTCTATGTGCAGAACACATTTCCTTCCTTTGGTAAACTTGGATGGAAGACAAATAGATTTTTGTAGTACAAATAGGTGAATTCATTGAGCAAATGGGAGAGAATTTTGAGTCTATTATGACTAGTTACTTTGAGGACTTCAAGAAGTCAATGAAACAAATACATAGGATTCCAATGTCACTAGTTGAGAAAAAATTTAATGATGTTTTTTTTTTTCTAGTTGATACTGATTTCACATATGTAGAGGCTGCAGTTCCAAGTGTAATATGGTTAAGACCTCTAGGATATGAGATTAATGTGGATGAGGCATCTGTAACAATTACAACTTTTCTTGTAGAAGAAGTAGATAATAAGACTACTACCTTTGATAATTATGATGTTGCAAAATCAAAGATAACTATGGACTCTAAGAAAACAATGGTATTAAGAAAGAAGAACAAAATAGTAAAGAAGCTTAAAGAATTTTTTTTTTGAAGGAGCAAAGGAAGATGAAGAAGAGGAAGACAATGAAGATGAAGAAGAAGAAGATGTCCCCGCTCAAGAACCACTAGCCCTAATCCAAGGTCAAGGAGAAGATCAAGTTGAAGAGGAAGCTAAGCTTGAAGAAGATGCTGAGGGAGAAGAAGCCAATGAAGCACCTATAGCCACGAAGAAGAAGAAGAAGAGGAAAGCTAAAGCTCTAGCAATCAGCAAACCAAAGAAGGTTATAAAACCTAAGCCTGCAGTTTTAGCTACTAGAACTAGCACAAGAGCTACTAATAAGAAAGCTCAAGAAGTGGCAAAGTCAAAAGAAATGAAGGCCAAGAAAGCTATACAAGATGACGAGTCTAAGAAGAGATAGAGGAGAACATACATTGCTTCAACCAAATTAGATGAGGAGAGGACAAAATCTAATATAATAGCTAATTCAAAGTGGTAAGTCACAATCATTCTTTTGATTTGGATAATCTATGTAAAAATATAAAGACTAATGCAGGTTTAAGTTGATTTTCACATATTAAATTTGATAAGCTTGGAAACTTAGAAATGGATAAGGTAGAAGAGCCAGTATATGCCATGATGGAAAAATTTAAGATGACTCCAATTGAGATTTCCAACTCTCTATGAAAGAAATTATATGATAGAGTTGATCAAAGATGGAAATATAGTCTCACAAAAGAGAGAAATATAAGAGAAACTACACTTGCAAGAGTGATGCCAGATTTAGATAAATATGAAATGACAAAGGCCATTAATAGGCACACAGGAAGATTTGCTCCAAAGTACCAAGCATTCAATATTTTGTAGAATAAAATTGAAGATGTTATTCATCAGAGCACCCAAGCATGGAAGGTAATTTATGGGCTGACAACACCCAAGGCAATTGAGCACACATCTATTGAGGTAGGTGATGAAAAAGGTGAACATGAAGTAACTAAGGTTACTAAAGTTGATACTGAGGAAGATGCACATGTGGAAGGCACTAAGACAAATGCCAATACACATGCAACAATTGAAGATAAGCAGCAAATAGAATAGAGTATACTAGATATATAGAAGTTGAGTGCTAGTCCACAACATGGGACAAAAGTAGACACTAAAATCATATAGATCAAGGATGTTTCTGACAATGTGCCTTAGAACATCAATCCCCTAACAAAGAAGGACATGAAGAAGATATTGCTAGACACCACCACCAAGGCACAACTATGTTGTCATCCTATGTTGGTGAGTGTAGATGAACTTAAGAAGGAAAAGAAGACATCTGCAGAGGTGGAAGCACAAGACATATCAAAAACCCCTCAATTAACTATGATACAACCTATGTACCCATTGTAGTGTATCAAAGAAAAGAGACATCCATGACCAACATCAACAAATTGGTGCACATTGTGTTAGTTTCAGAAGTTGCTATAGATGCACAAATTGGAACACAAGTTCAAGGTGCAATTGAAATTAAAAGGAAATAAGAGGAGAGGACCGAAGATTCATACTTGACTCCAAAGTCGAAGGAGCAATTAGAAATACAAACACTGGTTACTTTGCTAGCAATTGCTACTCCTCAAAGTCAAGCACTTCACAAGCCAAGTGTAGAAGCTACACCCATAAAATCAAGGCCTAGTCCTATTACATCCAAGGTAGATAAGGTTACATCATTTGGTGATGTCAACTTGGATGAAGTGATTGTTTTACCAAGAATTTACCTTCCAACAATCACTATTGAACAAATAACATACTACGGGATGCACTTGCAAAGAAAAAGCATCAAGAACTGCTTAGAAGGGAGCATAGAAAGAAGCAAGCATTGCAAGACATCAAGGATATATTTCTTGATGCATTCAGTTTGCCAGCACCTAAAGAAGACAATCCTATAATGAAATAGTTAGTAAACATTATAGAAAAGATCAATGATGTAGACCTGGATTCCAATGTAAAATTACTTGAATAGTTTTGAAGAAAATTTCAAGGAAAATTCAATGAAAAGATATCAAGTGCTATTTCACTTAGTCAGGTTGAGTTAGCAACCAAGATTGAAAGTGTAAAGAAAGTCTTAGAGAATTTTTCTCACTTTACACCAAGTTGTGTGATACAACTTTGTTCACACAAGAATTTTAGCACCATATTGAAATTCTAGAGGGGGATATGAAGCTAATAGGTATTACTCTACCAAATTTTCCAGCTCAGAGTTAGAAGCACTTCAAGAATTTGATGAATTCCCAAGGTTAGTTGGTAGCTCTACATGCTCAAGATGTGAATATTTGAGCTACATTGATCAACATCCAATCCATGCTGGCCCCTTACATGGATTTACTTCATAAGGAGCTAGCCTTTGTAGAGACATTAATACAAAAAGATCCCCATCTTTCTACACTTGAAGGCTTAGTTCATCTTGTTGTCAAGTGAGCCATCCAAATCAAATCATTGGAGGTAGCTTGTGATAATTGGGATGCAGCTTTGAAGATAATACTTGAGATCCATAATACTTTCTTAGAAAAACACACTATTCATGTACAACCCATAATGTAAGTGTCAAAAGGGGGAGAATGCATGATAAGTAAAGATAAGTTTTGGGGGAGATTAAAGAAAGACAAAGTCAAACATATGCAGAACCTACTCAAAAGGAGTATTCACTTTTTGGTCTAGAATAAAATAATCAACTCAGGGGGAGTTATTTAATTTTGAGGTATGAATAATGAGTCATAAGTTTTGCAAAATTTTGAAATTTTGAAATTTTGTATGATATTATCTAAGTTATGCTTGAAAGGCTAAGGTTATTCATGCATGATCAAGTATTTTTCCACTCATGTCAAAGGGGGAGATTGTTAATCTTAGATTGGTTTTGGCATATGAGTGACAATATAATTAAGTCATTTACTTAGTTCATGTCGAACAAGTAATACATTTCAAGGATAAGTTGCTAGATAATATATCTCGAGTGAGAGATACAGTAAGTGTTGAGTAACTAGTAAGTGTCAAGTCACTCAAGTCTCGAGTAGATAGTAAGTGTTGAGTCACTCAAAGGTCAAGTTACAACATTGAAGTTATAGTTGATGCCAAGCATCAAGGACTTCAAGTGTTGAGTAATAGAGCTTTGACATAGTTGTTTGTAATGGCATAAACTACTATGTAAACCATTTTGGAGCCAACTTAAGGATTTTTTGCGATTTAAAATGATAAGGATGAATCTTTATTGAGAATCCCTATGCAGTACATGAAACCAATCATAAAAAAGGAAAGGATTAAGAAAAAATATGGGTTAATCACAATCATTGATTCATACCTAACCATAAGTCACCTAGCTCTTTGTAAGGAGGACGAACCCTAAAAAAATTATGAATGTAGAAGGAGAAAAGAGAGAAGTTTGCATGTGAAAGCATAGCATTCATGGTGACTATGGAGTTGTGAATTGAGATACATTGCAAAATCAGTTAGAGGAGAATAGAGGAAAGAAATTAAAAGACAATAGAGATACATCCGATCAATGAGGACCAAGTACACATCAGGAAAGAGGTGATTCTCTATCTAGTAGCAAAGTGTTAACCATGGGATCATTGTTGAGACATTCTAATAGGTGAATCGGTTAAATCTCTTAACAAAGTAGTTCAATAGGTTGTTGTAAATCCTTTAATAGGGTGCTTACTTCATTGTAAGTTAAAGTCCTTTTACCAGGCACACTTTTAACAAGGTGTTGAAATCCTTTGACAAGGTAAGATCTAATAGTCTTGTAAGCTTTTAATAGGGTAGACCTTTCATAGGGTAGATCATGTTTCATGATAAAAAAATTTAATCTTCATTGGGTACACTTTATTACTGTTGTAGTAGAGATTTTTGGATGTCATCCCCACCCTAGTTTAACCTGTTCCTTGGAGGGTTTGTAGGTAACCTAATATCTTGTGTCATACATGTATTGAATTTTATGTACTTTCAAGTTATATATGTATGTTCTTAATTTGGTATTTTAGTTCACATGCATAGATCGTGAGATGTATGTATGGTGAATGATTTTAAGGTTGAAGATTTAAGTACTAATTCACCACCCCCTTCCCCCCCCACAAACACCCCCACCCCCCTTAGAGTTTACTTTTCCCATTGTATTTCCAACACATAGCTATATAAATAAGTACATAATGCCAATTTTATACAAAGAAAAGACTACTACAAGACATGCATGCTCAATTGGTATGTATTTAAGCTCATATACTACTAAACTAAAAATAATATAATGTATTGTTTTTTATTTATTTTCATTATATTATTGCACTAGAAAGGCTCCCAAAGATACTTTAGTTACTAAAAAAGATAAGAAAAGGTGTTTCCCAATATGGGTGACATAAGAATTGGTGTTTTCATAAGATAATGTTTTATTTTATTGAAGCCTTCTTTACAAGTGACATCTCACTTGTCTAGTACATTCTTATACAATAAATGTGTGAAAGGATGACTTTATATTCTAATTGGAAAATAAATCTCTTGATTGGTTGCAATCATCCTTTTAATGATCTTAACTAACATATATTTTTAGGAGGAAGACTGTCCAAAGTTATTTTAACATTTTTAGGGTTAACCTTGATTTCTTTAGCTAAAGCTATATGACCCAAAAACTAAATCTAGATGTGACTCAAAATGCATTTAATGGGATTAAGTATGACATTATACTCATCCAGTATGGTACATATGTTGCCTATCACTTTTGTCAGAATGCTTTTAGTACCCAAGTTTTAAATTTTAAAACTAAGCCCATGGAAATGATTTCCAAATTTCCCATACTATGTAGTGATTTTTGTTAATAATGTTTTTTGTAAAATGATGCTCTATAAAAGGATAATGCAATGCTAGAAGGAGTTATTGAAATCAAAAATTGCACCTCAAAGTTCATAATTGAAGTTCAAGGTTCAAGTTTATTTTTTCAGAAGTCTAGGTTCAAAGTTCACATTCAAGAGATCAAGTATGTAGATCCAGGTTTACTACTAAAATTTAGTGATTTGAAGTTCAATATTGGCCATCATTTCAAGGACCACCATTCTAGTTCAAGTTTAAAGTTCAAGTTCAACGATTCAAGCTCGCAGGTTCAAAGTATAGATCTACAATTAGAATTCAATGATTCAAATTTTAAAGCTCTAATTACATTTATAATTTCAAAATTCAGATTCAAAGTGATTAAGGAACTAAACATTGATATAATATCTTAGATGGTGGATTATTTAAAGTGATTAATAAACTTGGTGGGTCTCCAAGTTTGATTTCGATCCATTCATCTTGCTATAGAAAATGAAAAACCCAAACCATGAGCTAAGTCATGATCATGGGAAGATTCATGCTATTTTGAAATATTCAAATAAGCCCGCAAGGATTATACAAGAAATCTAGTAGATTAACCAACAAAAAAATAGTGGGATGATTCAAAGGAAAATATTTGTCTCATTGTTGATCTTGTTATTGGCCAAGGTGTCTTTGTTACTACAACCCAGAGCATTCTAGTGGCGAAGGTTGTCATGTCGAGTGAAAATGTACTCCAACATTGACAACAATGGACAACGCTTTTGAGAAATTAATATAGTTATGAAAAGAGTGTAGGCATGCATGTAAACTATTTGACATAATGTTGACCCCAGCATGGAAATAAATGGAACATTCTTAAGGGTAGACATGACACATATAAATGTAATGAAAATGGTAACTACTTATGTTATGTCAAAACCATATGATTATTGTGATGTTATGACAACAACAAGCTATAACTCTTTAAAGAGGCCCATATGGAGGGTTAGAAAGGATGTAAAAGTGGATGGAAACTTCATTTGGCCAATTCTAATTCTATAATATACATATAGACCTGCACTCAGCGGCTAATATCTTTTGACTCAGTCATTAATTTTCTAACAGCTTTGGTAAAGAACTTAGAAAAATAGGATTGGAAAAACATGTCCAAATTAGGTTGATCCAGTAGTGAAAAAAAGATATGCCCCTTGAAACGAGACCTATTGTTACTAGCATAAGTACTTTTCGGTCTACCTTGCAAAAGAAATATTTTTATTTTTATTTAACATATTTAAATGTAATTTCTACAAGCATTATTAAAATATGTTAATATAACTCCTTATAAACTTTAAAATTAATAGTTTATAAGTATATTAGATTCCAAGAATAGAAAGAGGAAGGGAAAATGTCCAAACAGAGAAAATTACAATATATCAATTGATTTGGCAATGGTGGAGACAAGTGGATCAAGTTGATTTGCTATAACATGGACTCATCAATTTATATTGATTTAAAATTGGCTACATTATAAGATTTCATTTACGTCAAAATATTAACTAACGACATTATAAAGATTTTAATGGAAAAGAGTCATCAGGAAGAAATGAAAAGCAAGAGGGAAACATATAAAGATCTTTCCAAGAATTAGTTATGTTGGCAACTAAAAATTTATGGGAAAGGCCAAGTGATAAATAGATTAAAAAAACCATATGGGGGTTCTTTTTCTTTTCAAGGTCATGTGGCTATAGGGAGGAGAAAAACACTTTTTCTAAAAATTGATTGTAAGGGAGACTGCAATGAATTATATTGCTATTACTTTAATTTTAGGGTAGCTTGATAGGATTGAAAGGATAAAATTATCTTGTGGTTTTTTGTCATGTGTTTGAGATAAAGAGGAATTTCTATATTAGACCATGATATTGAATATTTATTTCTTGGATCAAAATTTGATCGTGCAGTAACTTCTTTTATATTTGGAATGCAATTTTGTATTTCTATGTCAAGGGAATAGATTTGTTGGTCTGTATACTCATGTTCTATAGATCAAGGTATTCATTTATCTCAATTTCTCTACAATAGGGAGGATTTTGTGAATGATTTTGTGGTCATTTTGTGGTTTTTTCCTCTTGATTATTCACATTTGTAAACACATTCATTTCATGTTGATGAGTGAATGTCAATAACCTCTATATCTTCAAGTTAAAGACATAATACACATTTAATTTATTGAATATCTTTTAGAAGGGAGTTTAATCTTCATATTAAAACCCAAAGAGAACTTGCATGTAGCCATTTTAAGTGACTCAACTATTAGTCATAGGTTGTGCCTTGTTATTAGGGCATTCTTGAGCCATTTTGTAAGCATTTATAAAAGGGACACATATGTTTACTAATATATTTTTGGCAACTCTACAAGGTATCTAAAAGAAAAGGTTAGCACCTGACATTTGGTTCCTCGGTGTTATTTCTTCTCTATGTGTAGGACATTGGTGACTTTATTAAACATCCATGGTAAATATAAAGGTCACAAGAAAGATGACACATAACCCAAAAATTTTGGATATTGCTTAGGTGAATGATAAGGTGACTTCTTCAAGTATTATGAAGAAATTATTTCACATGTCATGAAAAGAAACCTCAACATTGAAGATCATCACACTTCTTCTTTGTTGTGGAGAAGTTTGTTTCATAGATTTCACAAGCTAAAAGATTTGGAAGAATGAAAAGGAAAACTGCAACAATTTGAAAAAGAACTAGAAGTGCTAGCTATTCTAGTTGTATCCCTCTCATGCAATTACCTTGTTATGAATGAGAAATAAGTTCAACATGAAGCCATTCAACCTCTCAAAAGTTGAGCATTAGTAAGTATAAATGACCAAACTAAAACTAAACAATATGTGAGATTGAACAAGATGGATTCATCAAATAATGTTTTCTTTCCATAAGTAGAGAGTTTCAATTTTGAAAGTTAGAGTAATCATTTTATTTTAAAAAGCATGGAAGGGAATAAATTTTAGATTTACCAACAACTAGCATATGAGGTATTTAATTTACATGTAAGAGTGGATAAATATGGTTTTGAAATTCTAGAAGATTGTAATCAACCTATTCTAGAGCATGTTCACTATGAAAATAGAGTTGGTGTTGATGACAAAGGGAAATCAGTTTTCAAAGACCCTTCTCATTTTGAAAATCTAACTAGAAAAGGAATTTGTGAAAGGAATTTTCAGCACCATGCTAGTCCAATCGAAATGTTGTGGCCACATGGAGATCAAGCACTAGGAAGAAAATATGGTGTAAGAAAAAAAAGTTTTTCTAGTATCATTCTTTTTCTTGAATTTGAAAGTGATGAAAGTTATCCCTTTTTTAGCATATTTAAAAATGAGAACTTTTACTCTTAAGTACAATTTGAATATGAGGCTTTCCATTCTACTTGGCATGGGGATGGTTATTGTTTTCCAAACCAAACTATTGTAGAGTCTAGCTCCTTGCATGAGATCCCTTGTGGTGAAAGTAAAGCTAATGTGTGCCTTGTTTAAAATACTTTAGACTATGTATATTTTGAAATGTTACAGCCCTAAGTAGTGGTTAATGATCTTGATCAATCCTTGGTACTTGTTAAACAAGGATACACTCCCATAGATGATTCAAGTATTGATCTATCTTTTGTCCTCAATATATGTTTTCAAACTTAGTTCTAGTAGAGCATGATGAAGTTATTCTAGCATGTGTTGACCCTATGCTATATGAAGCTAATCTATATTATGAGGACATTTTGAATATTGGAAATTCTTTTGAAAATAGAATTTTTGAGTCTGTTGATCCTATGAATGATATATTCCTTTCTTGGGGGAGAGTTGGGAATTGTTTTTGTCAACATTGAATTGAAAGTGGTACTAAAAATTTCACACCTCAAAGATTATTATACAAATTGGAGAATACAACCTCTTATGAAGATGAAATAATAGGGAAGCTTTCATTATCCAATCCACAAAAAGATCTTGGAAAGAAATACTACTCGACAATGTCACATAAATGTCAATCAACATATGGTTTTGTCAAAGACTTGAGACATAGCTCTAAAAAATTTCTAACTCAAGCATATGAAAGCATGTGGTATCTAGAAAATACAAAGATGATGAAGGATAACTTAGATTTTCCTTTACAAATTACACTACATGATAGAACTAACAAAAATAATTGTTACAATGGTGTGGCATGTGAAATTTCAGCTTGCAGGACCATCTCAAGCTTGATAGGTATGTTGTGTAAAACTGGTCCATATTGCTTTCTCCATCAAATTGTCATAAATTAGGGTCTTAATCTTCATCTTAAGGAGGAAGATAATTTATGTATTTTTCCTATTTATGTTGTGCACCCTAGTGGTACTAAGGTGGTTAAAGTTGGGGTATTCTCACAACACGGTAAACTACACTATTATCAAGCATTTCATAAGAAAGCAAGTGACGCAACTTGTTGCTGGTCAAATGAAGATATATCCAACTTTTGGGTCAGAAAAATGAGCATATTTTGGGATGAAACCTAGGTGCAATTTGAAAATCTTGAAGAGTTCCTCTAGAGATCTTTAGGCACTATCTTTTCAATTGGATTTTAGAATCTGCCTAGAAATTTTCAAATAAAGATCACTTGAAAAATTAGAATGCTATGATGAGATGTGGCTATCCAAGCATGGTGGTTGGTTAGCAAGGTCTCTGCATATAATCAATTCATCCTATTGCAATGAAGAGTGTGCCAAATGGAAGTATTGAACTCATTATTACAAAGAGGGTCTCTCTTCTCATAGCCTATCAATGGGTTTGTATAAGTACTCATTGCCTCTACTTCTCATGGTGGGAGTTTCCTTCAAATGTACATATATGTAGATAGCTTTCAAAATTGCAAGTTTTGGTTGTACTTAGTTTTAGTTTTTTGGTTTTTGGCTTGCTGATAGTTTAGTTATTCTTGTGTGTCCATGTTCTCCCCCCTCTTTGCAAGTAGTCTCTTGTTCTTTGTCTTGTGCCAACTCTATTTTCCCAATGACTAGACACTAGTCTTCACCAGTAATTTTTGGATTCTTCTTGTCCCTCATGGGCCACATCCTCAATCAAATTGAGCTATCAGCATGCTTTTAGCACCCACATTTTCAAATCTAAAAATGAGCCCATGGAAAAGATTTCCATATTTCCCATAATGTGCAGTGATTTTTGTTAATAATGTTTTTTGTAAAATGATGCTTTGCAAAAGGATAATGCAACAAGGAGTTATTGAAATAAAATCTTGAACCACAAAGTTCATAATTAAAGATCAAGGTTTAAGTGTGAACTTTAAGTTCATTGGTTCAAAAGTATAGGTTCAACAATTTACATTTAAGAGATGAAGTATGTAGATCTAGGTTTAGTACTAAAATTTAGTGATTTAGAATTCAATAGCAGTCATCATTTCAAGGACCACCATTCTAGTTCAATTTTGAAGTCTGAGTTTAGCGATTCGAGCTCACAAGCTCAAAGTATAGGTCTAGAATTAAGATTCAGTAGTCTAGAGTTCAAAGCTCTAATCAAGTTCATAATTTCAAAATTCAAATTCAAAGTGATTAAGGAACTAAACATTGATAATAGATCTTAGATGGTTAATTATTTAAAGTGACTAATAAACTTGGTGTGTCTCCAAGTTTGATCCCCATCCATTCATCTTGCTATGGGAAATGACAAACCCAAACCACAAGCTAATTCATAATCATGGGAAGATTCATGCTATTTTTAAAATAGTCAAATTATCCCACAAGGATTACACAAAAAATCTAGTAGATTAAACAACAAAATAGTGGTTCGATTCAAAGGAAAATATTTGGCACATTGTTGATCTTATTATTGGCTAAGGTCTCTTTGCTACTAAAACCTGAAACATTCAAGTGGAGAAGCTTATCTTGTAGAATGAAAGTGCACTACAACATTGACAACAATGGACAAAATTTGGATAAATTAATATAGTTATGAGAAGAGTGCAAGCATGCATGTAAACTAGTTGACATAATGTTGACCCGACCATGACAACAATTGGAACATTCTTAAGGGTAGACATGACACATATAAATGTAATGAGAATAGTAACTTCTATTATGTGAAACCCATATTATTATTATGATGTCATGAAAACAACAAGGTATAAGTATTTAAAGATTCTTAGATGGAGGGTTACAAAGAATGTGAAAGTGGATGAGAACTTCATTTTGCCAATTCTGATTTTATAACAGTAATATAGACTTGCAATCAGCAGCTAATATCTTTTGGCTCGGTGATTAATTTTCCACTTGTGCTAATTAAAATTCAAAAAACTATAATTGGTAAAAAATATCTAAACATAAGGTCCATCCAACGGTGAAAAAAAGGATATGCCCCCCAAAATGAGACCCATTTTTACGGGCAGAAGTACTTTTTAGTCTGCCCAACAAAAGAAATATTTTCATTTTGATTTAACATATTGAAATTTCATTTGTTCAAACATCATTAAAATACGTTAAGATATATCCTTATAAACTTTAAAATTAATAGTTTATAAGTATATCAAATTACAATAATAGAAAAAGGAAGGAAAAATGTCCAAATAGAGAAAATTATAATATATCAAATCATATGGTGATAATGGAGCCAAGTGGATCAATCAAATTGGCTATAACATAGACTCATCAATTTATGTTACTCTGACATTGGCTGCATTGTCAGGCCTCATTTACAAAAAAACATTAACAAACAACATTATAAAGATTTTAATGGAAAAGAGTCATTGAGAAGAAATAAAAAGGTAGATGGAAATAAATAAAGATTTTTCCAATGTGGTAATTGAAATGTTATAGGAAAGGTCAAGTGTAAATAGATATTAAAAAAATAGTATGGATGTTCTTCTTCTTTTCCAAGTCATGTGGCTATAGGGAGGAGAAAAATACTTTTCTAAAAATTGATTGTAAGCGAGACTATAGGGAATTATAATGCTAATTTTACTTTATTTTCTAGGTAGCTTGACAAAATTGTAGGGATAAGATGATCTTCTAGTTGTTTGTCACATGTTTGAGATAAACAGGAATTTATATATTAGATCATGAGGTTTGAATATTTATTTTTCAGATCAAAGTTGATTGTGTGGTCACTTCTTTTATATTTTGAATGTAGTTTTGTATTTCTATGTCAAGGGAATAGATCTATTGGTTTGTATAATCATGTTATGGAGATTAAGGCATTCCAGTTCTCTCAATTTCTCTATAATAGGGAGGATTTAGTAAATGATCTTGTGGTCATTTTCTGGTTTTTTCTCTTGATTATTCACATTTGTAAATAAATTCATTTCCTATTGATGAGTGAATATCAATAGCCCTTATGTCTTCATTGTTAAAGATATAATACACATTTAATTCATTAACTATCTTTTAGAAGGGAGCCAAGCCTTTGTATTAAAACTT
Organism: Cupressus sempervirens; assembly: GCA_028749045.1. Lineage (NCBI taxonomy): Eukaryota > Viridiplantae > Streptophyta > Pinopsida > Cupressales > Cupressaceae > Cupressus > Cupressus sempervirens. The sequence continues at coordinate 507,556,749 of CM053789.1, read as the reverse complement.
AGAGAGAACTTGCACATAGCTATTGTAAGTAACTCAATTGTTTTTTATTAGGAAAACAGGTTTTATAGGGATCCTGAAACCCAAAGTTTTACAACATAAAACAACTTAAAGTAGAAAAGACAGAAAAAAAAAAAAGCTGCCTCAAAAGGCCAGAAACAAAAAGGCCCGAAGCCTGAGAAACAAAGGCCAGGAACAGAGCTTGGCAAGCAGACTAGTGTCCCTTCTTTTCCATTGCCTGTAGGGTTTCTACAACGTCACTTTCCTTTTGGTTGGCCTCTTCCTCCTGGATCATGGGGAGGAAATGCATCTGGTCCCCCTGACTTTCCTAGATTCCAGTCTCTTTCTGAGGATCTTCCCAGCTGGTTTTGTGCTCTATACTCTGCTCCATGTTCCCCACAAGATCGGCATTGGTCAGATAGTCCCCCAGATTAACGATGTTTTCATTCAAGGTATGGAGGGTATCCACAATCTGTTTAGTCACAACCTGGTGGACGGAATCCAGCCTTTGGACCTTCTGCTCAAGCCAGGTGATTATGTCCTCCTGATTGTCTCTGGGGTCCCAGCTTCTGTCTTTTTCCTGGCTGCCCACCTAGTCTTTACTACCTCTGGCCTCATGATCCTTGAGATCCCCCCTGTTGTTGGTTTGGTTAGACCTATCCTTCAGAGTCTCAATTTCTTGAAAAAGCCACTTAATGGAGCGGAAATTGTCAATCAGGTTGTTCTTTGCATTGTTGAGAAAGTTGAAACCTGTTTCACAAACATTGTCAGAGAGAACTAGAAGATTCAGGTCAAGGAGCTCGTCATAGTGGGTGCTATTGTCGAGATCCCCCAACACCTGGATTTTACTAGGTTCTCTAACAATGCCCATACTAACACTATCCATATTGAAATTTCTCCGGGCTCTTCTCTTATTTTTCCTGATGGCCTCCCCCCCCTTTTCAACCATGATTTCTATCATCTCTTCTGGGGGCAAAATGGGGACCTCCAGGGGGGAGGTGGGCACAGTAGAACTGGGGGGCAAATTAGCGTAGTCACTAAGATGATCATGGGTTGGGGTTTGGTCCAATTTTCTTTTCTTGGGGTTATCCTAGGTTACCAAGGGGGTCACCTCCTTCTTGTCATTATCTTTCTCCTTGTCGTCTTCCAACTCACTTTCCTTCTCTGCCACCGAAGCCGCCTCCTCCGACTCCATAACTGACTCATCACTAGACTCCTTACGATGAGGAGTAGGGGGGTTAGGGGGATGGCACCTGGGGCTCTTCCTGCTAGGGAAGCGGGGAGAGGGTTTGGCTTTTGGGGTTTCGGACTTGACAGATTTCACAACGCGCACTTCCCTTGAGTCTGAGCTGGCAGTGTCCTCCAAGGAGCCACCCGAAACCCTAATGGACTTGACTCTTGTCTAGGTTTTGAGAAACTCAAAAATGAGGAGCAAAAGACCTTCGTGAAGGGCGGGGTTCTTGATAGGACATTTCTTGTAACTCTCTATATTCTTATTCATAGAAGTATAAATATAGAAAGGAAAGGAGATTTTCACTTTATGTCTAAAATGATTAAGCATAACAAAATGATGGGTCCTTACTCTATCAAACCTGGGCTCCAAAGTGACATACTCTATGATGATCCTCAGAACAAGCCCCCAGAACTTCTTGATGGACTCAATCTCATAGTACGTGTCAATCTTTACCAGTTTTCTTTTCTCCTTGTCGTTCTTGACGAAAGTGTTGACAGCATTGGTGGACATCTTCTTATCCCTAAAGAAGCTCATGCCTTCCTGGGAGAAGCCTATCATCTCCGTAATGAGACCCTCTATGATTTGGTGGGAGACACTATCAATTTTGACCTTTCTGTTGTGGTAGGTTTCAACCATAATCTTGGTAACCCCAACGTTGAAACCATGTAGCCTCTCCATGAAGCTAGTTATGCCGCCCTTCTGGAGTTTTTTCCAAACCTTCCCTTTTTCTTTCCAGCTCTTTGTTTCTCCCCATGGCTCCCTTCTAATCCTTTCTCCCACCATTGCGATATTATGCCTCTCTAACCCTAAACCCTTAATAGAATTGCAGAGCTCAAAGATGAAAAAATCGCTAAGGACGAGAGCTTTAATGCGCGTGTTATTGGGTTTAACTCTGGCTTTCTTCTGCTTGTGTAATTCGTACATGTTATTATGAAATGGTATGGGTTCTGCATAACTCCAATTGATTCCCTTTTTAAAACATGATTTAGCATGTCTCATCATCATAAAAAGATTTTTGAGTTGGTACCTTGAATTTTCTCCTTTCAGATGAGCTCCATAGCCACCGCTGCAAAATGATTATTGTTTCCCCATGTCATCATCGAATTGAATGTGACCGCTACGTTTGCAAACCAATCAGCAACCACGTTAGCTTCATGGTAGACATGGCTGACGTGGTAATTTTAAAATTTTCTCAAGTCCATTTTTAGGTCCTCAATTATGCTTTCAATGGTCCATGATGGTTTTGTTACTCCTAAAATACAATTTATTATATTTAGGGAGTCTCCTTCAAGCCACAATTGTTTGATCTCTGAGTCTAGGGCCAACTTAACAGTGAGTTTGGCCGCACTGGCTTCAGCCAAATGGTTGGTTTGGTGACCAATAGGGGAGAAGATGGTAGCAATGCCCCCTCCCAAGTTGTTTCTTATGATTCCACTGCATCCGGCAGGACCAGGGTTCCCCTTAGCCGCTCCATCGAAATTGGCTTTATGCCAGTTTTCAGGGGGGAAGGACCAAGTAGCCTGCTGTCTTCTTTTGATCCTATCTTCTTTCCTGGTCTTAATTTTCCCTCTGTCCTTTATGTTTCCATCTCTAGTTGTGGAATAGTTCTCTTTCATGAGGCCATCAATTTTCTCTGCCATAATACCCTTAGGAGCTTCTTTGTCTCTGAATATCTTGTTGTTGTGCTCCTTCCAGATTCCCTAGCAAAAGTGTGGGATAATCCAGGAACTCAAAATTTGGGATTCCAGGCCTTTGTGGTTGCTACTCCACTGAATGAAGAAATCTTGGATACTGGCCGACAGGCACCAGTAGAAGTTCATATTGGAAGTCAGAAGACTCCACACTCTAGAGGAAAAGGGGCAGTGAATGAAAATGTGATTAACCGTTTCCAGGTCATGCTTACAAAGGCATGATCTACTGGGAATAATTTGGCCTCTCTTGGCTAAATTATCCAGGGTAAGGATTTTGTCTTGTAAGAGGAGCCAAAAGAAAATGTTGATTTTGGGCATTAATCCAGGGGTCCAGGCCTTGGCCCAAATAGGTTTCTCCCCTATGCCCACAAGGGAAAGATAGCTTGAGGCTACAGTATAATGGCCTCCAGAAGAGTCTCCCCAGACTAAGGCGTCGCCTATCTGGTTGATGTTGATAGTGTACAAAGAGGCCATCAAAGGCTCTGCCAAATTGTGCCATTCATTCCCATTTCTGTAGTTCCTAACCAACATACCATATCTGCCTATTGCTTGATCAGCCCACCTACCGAATGAAGGATGGTTATTGAGAGGTTCTTGAAAAAGCCAATTGTCCTGCCAAAAAAGGATTTTGTCTCCCATTCCAGCTTTCTATTTGGCCCTAGATTTAGCAAGGGAAAGGGCCTTCAAGATACCATTCCAAATGTTAGAACCCAACGGCAGCTCGACCCCCTAGAAAATGGAGGAGAGAGATAGGCCTCCCAGGTACTTCTCAGACAAGATGTCCCTCCAAACCCTTGTGCTTTGGAAGATGCGCCAAGGGAGTTTAGCTAAGAGGGATTGATTGAGGTGAGAAATTTTCCTGATTCCAAGACCTCCCTAGCTTTTGGGCAAGCAAACCTGGTCCCAGGCTACCAAGTGGTATCTCTTGTGGTCATATGTTCTAGTCTAGAGAAAGTCCCTCTGAATCCTCTCCATTCTATCTACAAACTAAACCAGAATCCCAAAGAGACTGAGGGCATAGGTGGGGAGGTTCTGGAGAATCAAGTTAACCAGGGTGCATTTACCTGCCTGACTGAGGGTGGCCCCTTTCCAACCAGCAAGTTTCTTGATGAAGTTGTCGATAATGCTTGTCCAAAAGGGGCCCAAGATAAGTCGCCGGCAGGGACCCAATGCCACAACCCAAAATGTGAGCAATTTTCCTCTGCCTCTCTAGAGGAGTGTTGAGGAAGAAGATAGAGCTCTTGTCTAAGTTAATAGCTTGTCCAGTACCCCTGGTGTAGGAATTAAGAATGCTTTTGAAGGTCCTGGCCTCCCGAACTGAAGCTTCATCCCCCAAAATCGTGTCATCCACAAATTGCTAATGAGTGAAAGTGGATGGACCCGAAGAAGGCCTCAAACCCACTAAACACCTATCCCTGATCTTCTTCTGGATGAATCTGCCAAGGCATTCTTCCATGATAACAAACAAGACCAGAGAGATGGGGTCTCCTTGCCTTAGACCCCTAGAGGGGGAGAAGAAAGGAGAGGGGTGGCCGTTGACTAGAACTGACAAAGAGGGTGAAGACACAAGCTGGGAGATGAGCTTGCAAACCTTATCATCGAAGCCAAAGGTACAAAGAACAGCAAAGAGGAACTTCCAGTCAACCTTGTCGTAAGCTTTTGATAGTTCCAGCTTAAGAAGGAAGCCTTCCTTTTTGCCCGCCTCAAGAGAGTGGATAACCTCATGAACTGAAAGAATTGAATCAAGGATCTGCCTGCCTGGGATAAAGCCGATTTGCTGAGGAGAGATAATCAGAGGGAGAACTATGAGGAGCTTGGAAGTGAGAACCTTGGCAATGATCTTATAGAAGGAATTGTAGAGGCTAATGGGCCTGAATTTATCCAGAGAATCAGCACCTGAGATTTTAGGGATGAGGACCAGAAAGGTAGCATTAAGTTCTTTAAGCAAATTCCTGGCTCCAAAGAACTCCTGAACTACTTTAACCACATCCTTTTTCACTATATTCCAAAAGATCTGAAAGAAAAAAGTTGGGAAACCATCCAGGCCAGGAGCTTTATCCCCCGGGAGAGAGAAGAGGGCCTGATGGATTTCCTCCAAGGAGGGGATTGCCTTCAGCATGGAGTTGTGGTGAACTTGAAGAATGGGGGGAATGGTCACCAGGATTTCCTCTTGTTCAGACCCAGAGAGGGAAGGATCAACTGAGAGGAGAGATGAGAAGTAGCATACAGCTTCCTTCTCAATTTCATCCTCTTTGGTAACCTGAACTTGGCCCTTAACAATGTTGGTTATTCTATTATTAGCCCAGTGCTTAAGGGTGGTCAGGTGAAAAAATTTGGTGTTGCATTCTCCTTCCTTCAACCAACTGACTCTTGATCTCTGTTTCCAGTAAAGCTCTTCCTTAGATATGATTTTGTGCAGATTCGAAAGGATGGCCTTTTCTTGTTGGCTATTATGAGCATTTTATCTTGAATGCTAGATTTCATCCTAAATAGAAGAGAGCTGATCAAATATCTCGTCTTTCTCCTGGAAGATGTGGCCAAATTCATTTCTATTCCATGATTTGATGTTTCTTTTCACATTTTTCAGCTTTTGGGAAACTCTGTACATTGCAGTGTCTTCAACCTCAATGCTCCACCAATGGGAAATATTACCTTCCAGCACAGGGTGTGAGAGCCACATTTTCTCAAAGCGAAAAGGGAAGGCCTTGTTGCTGGAAAGGGGGGAGGCAGAAAGAGAAATCGGGGAATGATCAAAGCCCACCCTAGGGAGGAGGGATAATCTACAAGAGTGGGAGAGGAGCCATTCGGGGGAGATGAGGGCTCTATCAAGACGAACCTGAATACTATCACCCCCAATTCTTCTGTTAGACCAAGTGAAGCTACCACCTTGAAGTTCCAAATCTAGGAAGGCAAGATTCTGAATGAACGAAGCAAGATCGCGTTTACTATCCTGATCCGGGGCATGACCCCCCCCTTTTGTCTGCATCAGATTGTTAATCAAAGGTTGTGCCTTGTTATTCAAGCATTATTGAGTCATTTTGTAAGCATTTATAAAAGGGAAAAAAAATTTTACTAACAACTTTGAAATGGTATTTTTCTGTCTTTGGCATGCCTAGGATATCATCTACATAATCTCCATTTTGGTATGCATCATATCATGAAATATTATTGTCATTTCTCTTTGATAGGTTATACCACCATTTTTATGCTAAAAGACATAACATTCTAGTAGTAAGTACCCCAAGGACATGTTTATGTTGTCTTATATTAATATTGTAGTATAAATTTTATTTGGTTATAGATAGAAAATTTATCCATCAAGGATATTTCATGTCCAACACAATATTAGGTAGAGAAAAGTCATATTTTGGATAGGCCTAGTTGAGATCCCTGAAACTAGTGCATACTCTAATAGATTTTTTTGGATTAGATACAAGTAGAATATTAAAATCTATTCAAAATAGTATATGCCTTGGATAAGTCCAACATCCAAAAATTTATTTAATTCTACTTTGACTAAAATTAAAATGTGTGGGTTTGTCTTTCTTAATTTTTCCTTTACCAGTTTAACACATGGTGACATAGACAGTTGGTGCATGATAATATTAAGCTCTAAACCAAGCATGTTATCTAATAAAATGCTAGGATTATTTTATTTTCCCTAAAAGTTTGAAGTAATTCTTCCATTTCCTATTATATCAATGAGGGTACTACATGGAGAAATACTTTAGTCTCCTTAGTTCCAATATTGATTGGAATTGTTGGTTTAGTGAGTATGGTTGATTTTTCTTGATAGAAGTAAGTAGAAATGGATTCAATCATTTCAACTTTGGGTTCCTCAAAGATATTTTCACCTTTGGGTGCATCTTTTATTTTTCCTTTTTCCTATTCTATACTGCCACAATGTGGTTTTTTCCATTAGACTAACTTATTATTTTGATATTTTTATGAATAAAAGGATTCACACCCTCACCAAAAAAAATTCCATGTCATTTAGTTTAATAGGGAACCCTTCATTGTCATCCCCAAATGGTAGGTGATCTCTGACTCCAAGGTATTCAATAATCACATCATAATTATTGAAAATGTCAAGTTTAGGTATGTTACAGGAATCCAAATCTATGAGCTCGAGATAGGAACAGGTAGTGGGTTAATTAGGTTAGCCTCAGAGAAATGATGGTAATGATATTAATGGAAACATTTTCAAGCTTTATGATAGTATCAAATATTTCTAAGCCATACTCTCTTCTAAAATATCTCTAGTGTGTTGACTCTCTCTTCCCTCTTAATTTTCATGATTACTATTTATATGTGATATTGACTCTAGTGATTCTATTCTTGAACTCTTCTCATTATGGTAGGTACTAATATTGGATTTTATCACACTAACATTCTAATGCTAAAACAATATTGATGTTTCTTCTCATTCATACTCATTGGATTCATCATCATCACTATCTTCTTATGTGTCTCTAATCTTATTAATGAATTCTCATGTGATCTTCTTTCCTTTATCATCATATGTTTCTTCTTCTTTATATCCTAATTTTGTGGTATCTCTCAAATGATAATTTTGATTTTTGAAAAATTGGTTCCATTGTGCCCTCTTTCCTAAGGCCTAGAGGTTCATGTCCCTCACAACTCGTCTTTCTTAGTATAGTATATTGATCGATATATTTGTCACTTCTTCACTCTAGAGCCATTGATTTTTATTTTTTCAAACTACCTTATATGATAAGGCATCCCCAAATATAAAAGTGCCATAAATTATTGTGATAAGAGCATCAATTTTTTTCTTTGGTATCAATGGTCTTTAATAAGATTTTAGGGATAAAGGTAACTCATTTATACAAGATGTTTGGCCTAGAGTATATCCCCCATACTTTTCTCTTTGATGATAATTTTGATATCGAAAGATTTTGATGTAAAAACCATGTTACTTTTATTGAATGCTGATGTAGAATATGAAACTATATTATGCGGTATTATATACACTTAAAAATGACCAAACCAAATGAAAGGCATTAATTAATTAAATTCAAGCTATTTGGATTAATTAAATTAAAAAATTATAATATTATGTAATTGAATTAGTCATTTGATTTCATATTTTATTTAAATGTTTAAATTTAACCTATTAAATTCACATACATGGATAATTTAATTAATTGACAAAATTAATTACTCTATAAAAATTCCTCACTTGCCACTACAAGGCAAATATCAACCAACCAATGGAAGATGAGTATTATATGAACATGGATCACTCAAGGCTTTGTTATCTTGACCCTTCATTTTGCATAATTAATCATGTACCTTCATTTCGACATATAAAAAACACAACTCAACTACATGTCTTGATCATGGCTATTTGACTCATGCCACTAAATATTAGGAAATTCTATAAATAGGGTGTTTCCCTAGTGTAATGAATCTATTATCATCAGAATATCACCATTATATTCAAATTCATATCAATATTCCATATAGAACATCTATATTATATTCAAAGAAATTTGCATCCATTCTTTTTGGAGGTAAAGTGTATTTTAGTAATAACATCATCATAATGGAAAGATTCATCTTGGTTTTGAATTGATTTGAACATGTAGAATAGGAATATTTACATAAATTTATCTTAATTTTCATTTTATATCCATAATTTCATCAAGATTTTCATAATTCTTATATTTTAGGTTGTCACTTGAAAATTCTTTGCGATTAAGAGTAATTCTTTAGCCCTTACAACTTGGGGTCCATAGGATATTCTTGATTAATGTAATTTCAAGGTTTTGTTTTATATTATTTAATGATTTTTTTAATGAAATTATTTTACATATGCAAGATGACACCCACCTTGGGGTCTATGCCTCATATATACATTTAAAGATCTTGGGCAATTTTGATGTAGATTTCACATCTTCAAATTCAGAAAAAAAAAAAAAATTGAATAGAAGTGCTTAAGGATGGGATACATTGTACATTACCCAATGAAATGAAGAAAGGTCATGCATATTGAAATTAAGTATTGGAACTTAAGAAGATCCAAAAGTCATCAACTGAGAAACATCTTTATCAAAAGAAGAAAGACAATATTTTATAGGTTTTTTCAAGGATAGACAAGTCATATGGTGAAATGTTAGAGTTAAATACAAATTTAATCATGCATCACCTAACTTTAGCTCTATGAGTCTAGTCCCATTAAGAAATATTTGAGAAAAGTTCATCCTTATATAAAATTATTGGTCAGATTAAAGCTATAGAAACTCTTGGAAACTAGACTTATACAACCATACATAATGAATTTTAAATATAGCACTAGTTTAAAAACTAGACAAAATGATAAGATTTTTTCATAGACATGAGAGATCTCAACAAACCATGTCCCAAAGATGAACTATCTCTTCCCAACATTGATACAATAGTGGACTTAATAGAGGATTCCATCATTTCATTAATGGATGAGTTTTTGCAATATAATCAAATAATAACTAGAAGACTAAGATTAGTCTTCTTTTACATTTTATGGGGTAAATTCTCTTGGAATGTAATGTCTTTTTCTCTCAAAAATGTTGGAGCCACATATCAAAGATCTATAACAACCATTTTCCATGGTATGGTGCATACATTCATGGAAGATTATGTAGATAATATTTTGGCCAAATTGTATACAAGGGGAAAACATCTACCTATCCTAGATAAGATATTCTTATGGCTTGAAAAATTCAAAATGAGGTTCAATCCAAAGAAGTGTGCATTCTGAGTACAATTATGAAAATGATATATTATTTTAATAAAAGGAATATAAGTAGATGTTGTAAATAACAATGGGAAAGTAAACTCTAAGGGGGGGAGTGAATCAGTACTTCAAAACTTTAACCATAAAACATTCACCACACATCCATCTCACAATTTAGCATGTAAGCTAAAATAGATAACTATACATGTTCATCCATAGCATGAGACAAATAACACATAAAAAAATGAATTTGTTACCCAAAAATCCTCTAATGAGAAGGTAAAACTAGGGTGGGGATGACACCCACAAATCTTCACTACTACAGTTGTAAAGTGTAGCCAATTAAGTTTATATGGAGTTTGACCATAAACTATGATCTACCCTATGAAAGGTCTCCCCTATTAAAGGCTTACAAAAATGGTTAGGTCTCACCCTATTAAAGGATTTAAAACCATGCTAAAACTGTGCCTTGTTAGAGGACTTAAACTTGCAATAAAAAAACACTCGGTTAAGAGATTTACAAAATCCTATTAAGACTACCCTATTAGAAGATTTACTCTACATCACTTATTAGAACGATTCAACAACATGATCATTTGGTTAGGACTCTGTTGCTAGATGTCAGATCTTCTCTTTCATGGTGTGTACTTGATCCTTCTGATCAGATATGTCTCCTCTGTCCTCTTTGATTTCCTCTATTCTCTCTAACTGATTCTACAATTCATAACATTATCACAACCTTCATGGCCACCACGAATACTTTCTACATTTAGCATTCATCCATCTTGTGTCTCCTTCTCTTCTTTTATGCAATACAAATAGTTTATGGTTTTTCTCCTTAAGTAAAAACAATTTGGCTAGGGTTAGGTTAGAATCAATGACTTAGGTTGATCCATTTTGTCTCTTAGAACATCCCTCAATTTGATTCTTCCTCCTCATCAAAACTGGAGTAGTCAATGATATTGCCAACAATATTTGTCCCAAGATCGCTAAAAGGATCTTCTGTGATGTTTTTTTTATTACACTTGTAGTACCAATTTGCGTCATATTTGATTCAATGGAGATCTACAAAGATAGATCTATCATTTTTGTGTCCTTAGCTTCCACTACTACTACTGGTGGACTACTCTGTTTAATAGATACAAGGCTTTCTCCCTCTGACTTTTCACTTACTCCCTTTGGTACATAAGTCATATATTTGACTATGGCTTCTTTAGTCTCACTATTTATTTCTCCATAATTTCCTCCCATTAGAAGAATGTGTCTTCTTTTGTTCCTCAACAAGGGCTCAATTCCCTTTAATACATCTTGCAAGTCTTCATCATTATTAACTTCACAAAATTTCTTTACCATGTTTTCTCTTATTTTCTTATGTTCTCCAATGACTCTTCTTATCCTCTTAACTAGTCTATTGTACAAATCCTCTAGAATGTGTATTTGAACATCTTCAAACCTTTTATTCTTAAGAATCATATTCCTTACTATTGCATTTTCTAACTGGATGCTATCCATATTACTGTACATGCTATAAAAATTATTCAACTGAATGAAATTATTATCATTTATGATTTTCATGTTCAAGTTCTCTACCTTTGGCTTCTAGGGTTTCTTTCTAGTGGTTGTCCTCACTTCATGAACTACCTATTAAGTAGGTTTGTCTTCTTCATCAAATTCATCATATTCAACCATTTGAAGTTTCATTATCCTCTCTCTAGGGCCACTAGATAGTTGCTTGGTCCTTTTCTTAATTGGTGACTTAGCTTCTTGTTTTACCTTGGTCAATCTCTCTGAATTTCTCTTAGCCAAAGGAGTAGATGATTTGTCTTCAATAATCTATACCTCCTCTTCATCAATTTTCTTCAAGGTTTTTACAATAGTAGTATGTAACTTGAATAACTATGGCATAGGGAATAGTAGGCATCTACAAAGTAGATCATGCTACTGTCACTCCTTCTAAAGGTGTTGCTATGGAAATAGGAGTAGTTGCCAATACCTCAGATTATCAACTAGCCTTCATTTCCAAGGCTATACCCTTAATCTCATTGAATTCCTACCTTCTCATTCCCAATTCTTTGAGAATATATTCTATCTTCTTCTCAACATTCTTCTTGATCTCTTTAAGGTAGAGATTTCTCTCTTCTTCTTTGATCTATTTTGCACAAGCCCCCCATCTAGGAGTGTCCTTATCCTCCTCAGACTTGAGTATGATCTTCACATAACCTTTAATTATTTCCTCACTTGATTCATAATCCATGGGGTCTATGAACTTAACTCTTGGTACAATTACCTCCATGCAAGTCACATATGTTTCAACCATGAAACATATGTCTTCCTTATACTTTTTTATCAGTGAGGGTGGTATTCTATACCTCTACTTCATCATAGATTCAAATTCTCTCATCATTCTGCTAATATCTTCCACAATCTTTTCTTTCATTTGTCTTCTAAAATGGTGTATCACCAAGCTCATGGTGCACTAATTCATGTTGTCCCATTCCTTATTAGGCATTCTAGGGAATTGTCTCATCGCTTGGAAAAATAGGTGAATCAATAATGATTCAAACCTAAACACTACACTTCTAGTTTTCTTAAGTTTCTCAATATTATCCAACAGTTGGTGTCTCAATATGGCACACATGTTCACTTTATCCTTCTCAACTATAATCATATATGTTGCATGTAGGAAACCAATAGGTATAAAGTTCAATCTTGAACTATGATTCATCTTGTAGCCTATGATCTTGATGATCATTCTCACATCTTTCTACTTAATTAGGTCAATCCTCATGTTTCTGCCATCTAATTTAGTCTTTATGTTTGTCTCTACCATCTTCTTTATATTCTTTTCATTAACTTGGTTTCTCCCCTCATTGCACAAACTAGTTAATGTCTAAATCAAATCATTTTCAATCATGATAGGTACCTCTCCAACCCAACAAATTTCTTCATGAATGCAACTCAGAATAATCCTTCTACATTCATGGTTGTCAAATTTTGTAAAGAACATGTGGCTCACAATATTTAGTTCTTTTAAATGCATGAACTCTTATTTCAATGAAAAATCACCCTAGCACACTAGGTCAAGGTCCTTATGTATATCATTGTCTCCAATCCTCTCAAATTTACAATGGATATATATGACCTAATAGATCCTCTACATGAAGAATATTTTCTAGAACTTGCAAAAATGCTCTTAAGGGATCATTCGCTTGGGAAATGAATGAATGCTTCTTGAATACATATCTTGGCCTCTCACTTACATCACAAACAATAGGATTCATCATTTTAACTGATTCAATTATTTAGAAGCTTCACAAAATACCTAATTTTTGCAAAACTAGGGCACTTTTGACTTCACACAATGAATGCTTTCAAATTTTCCTTTACTCATTATCAATTTTCTCTAAATTGCTCCTTAACTCTTTGCATGATTGAATGATACTCAATTCTTGTTCGTATCCTTTAAATCTTTCAAATTGAACTTCTCATTAATTGTGCATCTATGAAAATTCATGAAACTATTACTCTATTTACCAGTAAACTTGATTGACTTCATTTTCATTCATTTCATCACCAAATGACTTGCACTCTTAACTAGAGTTTCCTTAGTACCTTTTCTACTCTCTGTTAACTTCACAACTCTTTAATCAACTTCTTACTTCTGTTTCATCTTTCTGATGCTTTGTCTTTGATAAAAGGTGGTTAATTCAAATAAGATGAATCACACACTATTGCTGATTTCATTATTCCTTTAGGTGCATTGAAACATTGTACTTCTAGAATTGTATGTGAACTTTCTAGATCATTTTCTCTCAAAAATACTTCCTTGAATTCTTCAACATGCTCTTTAACTACTTCCTTCTTACTACTACTACTATCATTATCATTTTCTTCTATCATTTATGTTTTGTTCCTTCTGTAGTTAGGATTCTTGTGTGTTGAGAGTTATTACATAACTAGAATACAAGTGCATTCCTTCTTTGATTGGTTCCATTTTGATTATTTGGTGCTCTACAATTCCTTTCAATGTGTTCAAGGTTGTTACATTTCTAACATAAAATCTGGTTCCTTCCTCCATCAGGTCTTTCTCCATCATTATATTTTCTTTCTGATCTCCTTCTTTATTACTTGCATGGTTAGTATCCCTAAAAATTCTACTATTTCCATAATTACTATCAAAAATATGTTTCTTACAATCTATTTCTTTATGTCCAAAACCATGAAAATTATAACAATATAAATTAGTGATAGGTTTAAAAGACTTACCTATGCAATCTCTCCTCATGTGACCAACTTCATTACATAAGACACATTTACCTCTAAATTCATATCTAGCCTCCTTAGATGGTTCAACTTTCTTTGTTTGATTTGGTTCATCATGTTTCTCATATAGATTAGCTTGCTCAAATCCTTTGGATATTTTTTAAGATATTCTTGGTTCAATCCTAGTTTAATCACCTTCTTTAGGCTTAGGATTTTCAACAATTGGATCTAGTTCTTTCCTAACTTTAGTTTTCTTGGATGATTTTTCTCCAATAAGATATCCAATAAGTTTTTCTAATTGTTGCTTAGCTTGAGTTAACTCTCCTTTCACAATGGTATTGTATTTTTCTAATTTTGCATGCTTTATTCTAACATAATCTAATCCATATGTTACTTGAGAGAGATGGGATCTTAGGTCTTTATTCTCATATTTTAGATCTAATTCAATCTTACTGTCATCCTTTCTCAAACTCAACTTAAGTTCAACAATTTTCAACTCATGTTTCAAGATGTCATTTTCTTTCTAAGGGTTACTATTTCATCATTGCCATTAGTTTTCTCCTTTGATTACTTTCTTGTTTTTAGATAGTCAATCTTATCTTTTAGTTTACCAATCTAATCTTTTGCATTTTTATACCTTTCTTTTAGGTTGTCTCTTTCTTTTATAAGGAGATCAATTTTCTCAAGGGCTTCTTCAAGATTTATCTTTAACTGTTCCATATCCGTGGGGATCTTACTCAAGTTTTTAAGCCTCTTTTGAGTAACTAGGCTCTGATACCAATTGTTAGAAATAGATAATACTAAGAGGGGGGTTAATCAGTATTCTACAAACTTTTTCCCACAACTAGATATTATAAATTACTTCATAACATACATAAGAAAATAAATCAAGAATGTTAAATAGTAAATTAAACCATACACAAAGTAAACACATAACACCATTATTTTTCAACTAGGTAAACCCTAGCCTAGGGAAAACACCAATAGGGATGGTACCCACATGATGTTCTACCAAACAAAAGAATCATGTTAAGGATATTGAATGATATAAGACTAGGTAGCTTGCTTTCTTAGTCCTTATCTCCTCTAGGACTTTCTTAGGATTTCTCTTAGCCTATTAGGGTTCACTTTTACACCCTAACCTCTAGAGGACCCCCATCCTATCTCCCAACTACTTACTACCTAGTTACACAATAGAATTTCTCCATTCACCAAATACCTCTACAACCTAACTTTCCAACTTCAATTCTAGTTCCATCTTGTTTATTTCCTAAACCACATGGAGTTAGGGGCTCATACATGATGTGTTGGACTTCACCTAGGCTTTTTGACACAAATCCCACAAGTATCCCTCAAGTTCATTGCATCTACTCCAAAAATTCTAAAAGTATGCCTAATTGAATTAGCCATCCTACTTCTACAAACTAGTAACCTGAAACAAAAAGAATTGTACATGCATGAACTTTAGTCTTTAATCTATTATTGTGAAGATGCAATCCAAAACATGAAAAGTATAAAAATTGAGGCAAAATTCATGGTTTTCAAAATCAAAACTTCCTCATGTCCAATAGTTGGAATGGGTCATTTTGTGGTTTATATAATCCTACAAGGAGGTTTCAGATAGTTATAGGAACTATCAACCTCAAATCCATGACAAGTTCAATTATTGCCCAAAAGTTATCATGCAACTTTTCAAAGTTGCTAACAATTTTTGCATTTTTGCAATTTTCAAACATCTATCACTTGGAACCTTCCAAGTAGGTCTAACATGGTCCATGTATGATGCCTAGGCATGATTTAGCATTTAAAGAACGAATCAACATGTTTTTGACTAGTTTACCCTATTTGACAAATTTGTCAATATTTAACATCTATTTGACATCTTTCTCCTTTTTGGCTCCAAATGATATGTAGGATCTCCAATCTATGCAAGATATTGTAAAATACATCATGGAGGACAATGTACATTAAAAACCATACCTTCCTTGGGATTTTATGGTCCAAGACCCATAACCCCTAACAACCCTAACACATGAAACATTAAGAAAGAAAAACAAAACCTCCTAGATTAGATTGAACCTAGTTAACTTAATCAAGGAAAAAACTCATCCATGACCTAGAAAGGTCCAAACTCACACTCCTAACTTGGCTAGGGTCATTACATGCCAAAACCAAAACTAGAAATCAAAATAAGGAGCTTTTACTAGGTGATCCTACACCATACTCCCCTAAACAAAAAGAAGGTAATCCATATGTTGGAACTCAAAATTGAAGCCCTAATTTTGAGTACCATCCTAAAAATTGAGTCCTATAAGTGCTTTTAATGCATATGTACCCAGTTGTCCTTTTGACGCCTAAATAATGTTTAATGTTTCTAACACCTTACATTCAGTATATACATGCATCCCTTAAAGATAAATTCTCATTCCAAGTCAAATTGTCATTCCAAGTCATTCTGTGAAGTCTAGTTTTGAGCAATGTTCAAATTTGCATTTTTCTTAAGTGTCAAACAATGATAGGTTGCCTAGTTTGCATTTGAATATCTTGCACCCAGTAATGTTTCATGACAATATGCTTTGGGAGTGTTTAGTATGCATATAAGAGAAACAATGTTTTAGATTTCAAGTCATTTTGACATCTTTTAACTAGGTTTCGAACCCCTCAAAGTTGGTTGTTTATTGTTGTCATGTTGATGCTAATTGTTCAAAAATTTGGGAGGCACTACTTGACCAGTTATAACTTTGACCCAATTGACCAAAATGAAAAATTTCCTTTTGTATTGCATTCTATAGGTTAGAAACTTGTTATGTTTCAAATTTGAGCCTATGAAAAATTTGTTTGATCAGTTTTTGAACATGATTCTGAATGCAATTTGTAAAATTTTATTGATGTCATAAGTGCAGATTGATCGGTACCCCTGTTCAAGATGTCATAACTCTAAATCCATGATTTCCTAAACCAAATGGATTATACTATTGTATTCTAATTTGAGAAGTCTTTAAGTGTGCTAGTTTGCAAGTCTTGATGAATCCATCTGCATGCTTTCTTAGGTTCATTCCATTTGCAAAAATCACTTTTTTGCCATTGTTCCTAGTCCTACGAATCCAAGTACCCTACTTTGAGTGCTTTCCAATTGCACCGAGTTATTCATCATGAGCCCCAATCACATATTTATACTCTTCTCATGATAGTCAACTAATTCCCAAGTTTTTGTTTCCCCAAGTATTAGTTTTACCTATTTTAGAAGCCAAAACTAAATGTGATTTATGGTTTTCTAACATGTTTGCTTGCAGGTAGTTTTAAGAAGGCAACTTTGATGGTCAATAACTTTTGACCCCAAAGTTGTCATGAGACAAGATCTGATAGAGTGAGAAATTGTTGAACAAAGAATCAATATGATAGATCTTAGGGCTCAGTTATCTATTTCAAATAGTATTTAAGGCCAGTCAAAGGACCCCTTCGCACGAAGTTGATAGTCTATAAGAAAGGTGTAGAATAAGTGTTAAATGGTAAAATAGTGATGGAATTTGGTTTTGAACAATATGATAGGTTTAGTAGGCCATTTAGAGACGTCAGGTGTTTTAGTTTGAATTCTTTTTTAGCCAGATCCACTTTTGGATCTGACTAAATTTAGTAGATTGATGGGACATTAGGGATTTGAAATGTCCAAAAGATGCTATAACTTTTCAAACTTTTGGAGTATATGATCAAAAAATGGGAAAAAATGGGTGTGTCAATGTGTCCACATGATGAACATTATAATGGGATTTTGAATATATGTTTACTTAGAGGATGTGCAATGATAATGCATTAAAAGTTGAGAATCCACAAGAGAATTTTCAAGTGGAAGGCAAGTTCTATCAGTGTGTGGATAAAGATAATACCCATAAATTGGATTATCCTCAAAAAAATTATCTTGATAAACCTTTGTGGGGTAAAATGAGTCCCTCTTTTAAAATAATTCAATGTTATTTGCAAAGTGAAGCTAATGTTTTATGTTAAACAAAGGAGTACAGATTGCATATTTGGAAGGAGTCAAGTATACTTATGCTCAAATGACCTAGATGTTGGCGATTACCACATATGATTAGGAAAAGAGTCTTCTTGACTTACAGTTGGACCCCACAATCAAGTGAAATAAGAGCAAGTAGTAGCCTCTAAAGTTTTATTAATTCTCTCTTCTCCTCCTTTTGATATTCTTGCTAGCTAGTTAAGTCGCAAGCTACATGGTACACCAAATAATGTATGTGTTGCCAGAACATTATCATAGCCTCATTGCATAAGCTAGACCATAATGATTGGTGATTTTTTGGATTCAAACCTCCTCCTTTCTCATTCTCATACAATGAGTTGAATGTGCCATGATTTTTGTTGTTTGCACCTCCTTCTTTTATGTTGTTAGTATGACATAGAAAGCATTCCTTGACAATACAAAGAAACTTGATACCCATCTTTTGATCCATATGCTCTGATATAGATCTTGACTTTTCTTTGAACCCACCAAGCTTATCAGGTGCTTGGCCATATAACCATACCACTTGATACTTGCTCAAATTCAAATCAAATCCCTATAAAAGAAAAGTTGAGTGTTTAAGTACTTTTATCATGTTGTTGAACATATAAACCTAACTTTTTCTAATTTACCTTGACATTTGGAAATATATTACTAAGGTAGTTGTGAGGTTTGGCAATTTCATTATTGTCTGCAACTAATGATGGCATACTATGGAGGAAAAGTAGTGCTTTTGATCCCAAATTTGCCACCATCAAAATAACATATGCAGTGGAGATATGATACACACCATACAATTACAAAATAATAAGGGTCCTAGAAAGAAAAAACTTGCAATCCAACCTGATAGTAAGTAATTCACCAAGAAAAAACTAGGGGAGAGCAGAGAAGAGAATGACCCACCCAACCAACCATGCTTCACTCTGATCAACTATAGTAGCACTAGTAGCCATTGTGGGAATTTGCACCGGTGGATGATTTAGTTAGCCAAAGGGGTTCACTTGTATAGAATAGGGTTCCTTCAGCTAGTGACATTCTCAAGGGGCATAGCCTGCTGCTTTGGTTCTAAATGCACACTCCTATTGTATTTAACATAGAAAAGGATGGGAAAATGTCCTATAGTGAATGCCCTTTTCTATTTTTTGAAAGACTTAAGAGCCAAGACATGATGTTGTGAGACTTTGAACTCACATTGACTAGCTAAGAAGGGTCTTGGAGGGCTTTCTATTCACTGTGACAAAGGAGTTTTCCTTTTATATCTAAGGATATTTATTCAACATTCATGCTATGGTGGGAATTTTGGTGATTAAATATACCATCACACCTCATTTAACTTTTCTTCAAGAGAAAAGGCTTTTGTAAGCCAAAGACTTCTTGTGTGGGGGCATTGGCAAACATAATGAAATTTTGAACTAGCATGTAGAGTGATGTGATGACATCAGCATGATTGGACCAATTCGACCAATGAGATGAAGACAAGTCGCAACATGGAACCAAATGATAGAGTGACACATGGTAGAGGTTTTTAGGCCTAGAACAGTTCCTAAGGTGCTGACATGACAAGGTTGGATAGGTGTTGTGATGTCGCTATGTTGCTAGCAATGTGGTGGTACTAATATGGCATAGCCACAAGCTCCCACATGGTGAGGCAATGAGGTTTCAGTTTCGATTAGACACATAGGATTTTTCTATGTGGCATGAAATTGATGGTAGCCAATATGTTGCCATGAAAATTTGTAAGGAGGTTAAGCATGGTGACATAGTGACATGTTGATATGTAGCAACAGGTCCGCTTAGAGTTGTGATTAGATCCAACCAATAAGGTGATGTTGTGTAGTGGTGACATGGCAGGGTGCCTAGTAGATAGATGATGTGGTGTTGACTATACAAAAGGAGACCCAATGAGAAGTTGCCACGTTGCAGCATGTTAGGTCACATGTGGAAATTTGAGGGTCCAATCAAAGGGTGACACGTTGGCACCTAAGGGGTAGATGGTGATGCAAAATCAAACCAATGACATGCTAACACATGGTACAAGGTGGTCAACCTAGGTTTGATCTAGAGAAGTAGTAAGAAGAAAAAATCAAAATGGAAAAATATTAAATTTTTATCATCCTTTTGGTTTTGAATGTGTAGAATTTCTAAATCTAGAAGGATTATATAATAAAGTTTGAACTTTAGGATAAGATTAATTTTTTTAATAAATTATTTGAAAATAAATGTAGTCCTAAGGGTCATGCCAGGACCTGATTTTCAAATGAAGATAATGGACATCTTCGATGTGTTGACATAGCATTGTCATATACTAGTGCAATTGGGAGAGAACAAATTTTTTGTATTTGAGGTTTTCTTTTGCATAGGAAGCAATTGGTAGCAAAACGATGAACTAGGTGAACACTAGAGACAATAAGGATTCAATTAAGGATGAATTTTCTCACCTCTACATTGGTTTAGTGAAGGTTGTATCAACATTTTAGATTCCTACCTAATATTTTATTAGAACAAGGGTTTTCATTATTAGGAAGAGATATTTTGAGTTTGTTAAGATACAATGATGAGATTCCTTTCAGATTTTGGTTGTAGACAGAAGAGAGATGCTTTGCAATAGTAGGGAATGAAGATTCAAGTTGACACATATCTCTTTCAAATTTGATCCAACTTCTTCTTCCTTTCCTATATTTTTCTCTTTCTCTCTCATTGTAAGGGTTCTAGTTTCTTGGACATTTTTCACTACTATGATAACACAAGGATGGTTCCAGTTAGGTGGAATTTTTTTTCATGATTGTGATACCATTTTCTTCAGATTTCTCTCTTGTGTGAACAAGAGTAATGAGGCTAATATAGATACTTATGATCTATTTAGTGGTTTTAGGAGTTATTTACATGTGTTGTGAATGTACAGTTTCAAAGAAATGAAAACAATGAGCAACAAACTTCTTAGTTTCATTCTTATTTGCATCTCCTATCTCTATAATTTGAATTTTTTTATGGTTTTAGGACAAAGAACTTAAACCCTTTTTCATCCCCTTAAGGTTGTATGTCTGGTATGTTTTTTTGTTAAAACAAAGAGCCAAGTAACTACTTGATATATTTGACAGCATTGATGGTTATTTGAGAAGGATATATCATGAGAATGAGGTCTTTATGAACATTGATGTTTGATTCACAAAGTGATAGGATAGATCTGATATCTTGATGTATGCAATATGTTATCGGTATCATAGATGCATGTTTGTGATTTATGGAACTACCCAATAGATAAGGCACCGGTCAGCTACAAGATCAATTTGTTGTTACCATTGTATATTTTGGGATTTGCTAAAATCAAATTTATAATCATCCATTTCCGTTTTGGTTTAAGAGCTGAAAGGATGACCCCATTCAGCTTGTGAATTTCATAGAATTACAATTCTCTACTGCATATCTTTGTCACTACATGAGTATAGGAAAAATAAAGTTTTTATCTACTTTGTTTAGATTTAAATGTATGCAATTTTAAGATGTTGAGTATTTCAATTTGATTTTTTTTTAGCCGCATCCACTTTGGTATTTGACCAAATTCAGTAGACTGATGGGATGTTGGGGATTTGATATGTCCAAAAGATGTTATAACTTTTTAAAATTTTGGAGTACATGATTAAAAAAAGGGAAAAAATGGGGTGTTAATGTGTCCACACGATGAACATTATAACATGGTCTTGAATATATGTTTACTTAGAGGATGTGAAATAAAAATGCATTGAAAGTTGAGAATCCATGAGATCATTTTCAAGTGGGGGCCAATTTTAATCAGTGTGTGGATAAAGATAATACCCATAAATTGGATTATTCTTGGCAAAATTATCTTGATGAACCTTTGTGAGGTAAAACGAGTCTATCTTTTAAAATAATTCAATGTTATTCAAAAAGTGAAGTTGATGTTTTATGCTAAAGGAAGAACTACAGATTGCATATTTGGAAGGACTCAAGTATACTTATGCTCAAATGACTTGGATATTGGCGAGTACCACATATGATTGGGAAAAGAGTCTTCCCGACTTACAGTTGGACCGCACAATCAAGTGAAAGAAGAGAAAGTAGTAGCCTCTAAAATTTTCTTAATTCTCTCTTCTCCTCATTTTGTTATTCTTGTTGGCTGGTTATGTTGCAAGTTGTATGATACACCAAATAATGTATTTTTTGCCAAAACATTATCATAGCCTCATTGAGTAAGCTGGACCATAATGATTGGTGATTTTTTGGGTTCAAAGCTCCTCCTTTCTAATTCTCATTCAATGAGTTGAATGCATCATGATTTTTTTTGTGTGCACCTCCTTCTTTTATGTTGTTAGTATAATGCAGAAGGCATTCCTTGCCAATAGAGAGAAACTTGATGCCCATCTTTTGAACCATATGCTCTAATACAGATCTTAACTTTTCTTTGAACCTACCAAGTTTATCAAGTGCCCTGCCATACAACCATACAACTTGATACTCTCTTGACTTCAAATCAAATCCCTATAAAAGAAAAGTTGAGTGTTTAAGTAATTTTATCATGTTGTTGAACATATAAACCTAACTTTTTTTTACTTTACCTTGACATTTGGAAATAGATTATTGAGGTAGTTGTGAGGTTTGGCAATTTCATTTTTGTTTGCAACTAACGATGGCATATTATGAAGGAATAGTAGTGCTTCTAATCCCAAAGTTGCCACCATTAGAATAACATCTATAGTGGAGATACAATACACACCATCCAAGTGCAAAAGGATAAGGGTCCTAGAAACAAAATATTGCAATTTGACCTGATAGTAAGTAATTCCCTAGGAAAAAAACTAGGGAAGAGAAGAGAAGATAATGACCCATTGAACCAACCATGCTTCACTTTGATCAACTATAGTAGCACTAGTAGCCCCTATGAACATTTGCACCAATGGATGATTCAGCTAGCTGAAGGGGTTCACTTGCATAGAGTAGGGTTCCTTTGGCTAGCCACATTCTTGAGGGGCATAGCCCACTACTATAGTTTTGAATGCACACCCCTATTGTATTTAACACAAAAAAGAATGGGAAAATGTCCTGGGATGAATGTCCTTTTCCATTTTGTGAAAGACTTAAGAGCCAAGACATGATTTTGTGAGACATTTAACTCACATTGACCAGCTAAGAAGGGTCTTGGAGGGCTTTCTAGTCACTATGAGAGAGAAGTTTTCATTTTATATCTTAGGATATTTATCCCAAATTCATGTTGTAGTGGGGATTTTAGTGTTTAAATTTACCATTACACCTCTCTTAACTTGTCTTCAAGACAAAAGGTTTTTGTAAGCCAAATACTTCTTGTGTGGGGCTTTTGGTGACCATTATGAAATTTTGAACCAACACGCAAAGAGATGTGATGACATCAACATAATTGGACCAATTTGACCAATGAGATGATGACAAGTGGCAGTGTGGCATCAAATGTTAGAGTGATGCGTGGCAGAGGTTTCCAAGCTTGGCATGCATCCTGAGGTGCTGACATGGTGAGGTTGGAGAGGTGTCACAATGTTGCTATGTTGCTAGTGATGTGATGGTGCTGAGATGGCATAATGACAAGATACCAAGTGGTGGAGGTAGTAAGGTGGTAGTTTCGATTAAACACATAGGATTTTTCTACATAGCATTAATTCAATAGTTGTCACTATGTCATCATGGCAACTTGCAAGGAGGTTAAGAATGGTGACATAGCAACATTTTGACATGTGGCAATAGGCCCACTTAGAGTTGTGATCAGATCCAACCAATAAGATGATGCCACATAGTGGTTACATGGCAAGGTGCCCAATAGTTGGATGATGTAGCGCAAACCATACAGAAGGAGACCCAATGAGAAGTTTCCACATGGTAGCGTGTTAGGTGAAAGGTGGAAATTTGAAGGTCCAATCATAGGGTGCCACATGGAACCCATGTGGTAGATGATGGTGCAAAATTAGACCAAGCACATGCTAACATGTGGTAGAAGGAGGTCAACCCAAGTTTGACCCACAGACGTAGTAAGAGGAAAAATTCAAAATACAAAAATATTAATTTTTTTATTATCCTTTGGGTTTCGAAAGTGATAAATTTTTAAATCTAAAAGGATTATATAATAAAGTTTGAACTTTATGATACAATTAATTGTTTTCATAAAATATTTGAAAACAAATGCAATCTTGATGGTCATGCCAAGACCTAGTTTTCAAATGAAGATTTTGGGCATCTCCTATGTGCCAACATAGCATTATCATATACCATTGGAACTGGGAGAGAACAAACTTTCAATATTTGAGGTTTTTTTCTGCATAGGAAACTATTGGTTTGAGTTATTCAAGGTTTTGTACTAGGTGCCTTTTTTTAACCTCATTTAGTTAAGGTAGATTAGACCTTATTTGTGGAAAAATGGTGAACTAGATGAATGCCAGAGGAAATAAGGATTCAATTAAGGATGTATTTTCTCATCTCAAAGTTGGTTTAGTGAAGATTTTATTAGTATTTTAGATGCTTACTTAATATTTTATCAGAACAAGGGTTTTCATCATTAGCAAGAGATATTTTGAGTTTGTTAAGATACAATGATGAGATTCCTTTCAAATTTTAGTTGTAGAGAGAAGAGAAATACTTTGTGATAGAAGGGAATGAAGATTCAAGTGGACACATGTCAATTCCATATTAGATTCATCTTCTTCTTCATTTCCTATATTTTTCTCTTTCTCTCTCACTATAAGGGTTCTAGTTTCTTGGACGTTTTTCACTATTGTGATACCACAAGGATGATTCTAGTTAGGTTGAAATTTTTCTCATGAATATGATACCATTTTCTTTAGCTTTCTCTCTTGTATGAACAATAGTAATGAAGCTAATATAGATAGTTCTGATCTATTTAGTTGTTTCAGAAATTATTTACATGCATCTTGAATGTATAGTTTTAAAGAAATGAATATAATGAGAAGCAAACTTCTTAGTTTCTTTCTTATTCGCATCTCCTATCTCTGTAATTTGCAATGTTTTATGGTTTAGGGACAAATAACTCAAACCCTTTTGCATCCCCTTAAGGTTGTATATCTGGTATGTTTTGTTGTTGGAACAAAGAGCCAAGTAAATGCTTGATATATTTGACAAGGTTGATGGTTATTTGAGAAGGATAATTCATGAGATTGAGGTCTTTATGAACACTGATGTCTGATTCACAAAGTGATAGGATAGATCTAATATATTGATGTATGGAATATGTCACTAGTATCATAGATGTATGTGTGTGATTTATGAAACTGCCCAATAGATAAGGCATTGATTAGCTATAGGATCAATTTGTTCTTACCGTTGCATATTTGGGGATTTGCTGAAATTAAATTTATAATCATTCATTTCCATTTCTGTTTAAGAATTGAAAGGATGGCCTCACTCAGCTTGTGAATTTCATAGAATTGCAATTTGCTACTACATATCTTTCTCATTACATGAGTATAAGAGAAATAAGGGTTTTATCTACTTTGTTTAGATTCAGTTGTATGCAATTTTAAGATGTGAGGTGTTTCAATTTGATTTGTTTTTAGCTTGGTCCACTTTGGTATCTAACTGAATTTAGTAGATTGATGGGACGTTGGGGATTTGAAATGTCCAAAATATGTTATAACTTTTCAAACTTTTGGAGTACATGATCAAAAAATTGGAAAAAATGGGGGTGTTAATGTGTCCACAAGATGAACATTATAATGGGGTTTTGAATATATGTTTACTTAGAGGATGTGCAATGAGAATGCATTGAAAGTTAAGAATCCATAGGAGAATTTACAAGTGGGGGCCAAGGTCTATCAATGTGTGGATAAAGATAGTACCCATAAATTAGATTATCCTCAAGAAAATTATCTTGATGAACCTTTGTGGGGTAAAATGAGTCTATATTTTAAAATAATTCAATGTTATTCACAAAGTGAAGCTGATGTTTTATGCTAAAGAAAGAACTATAGATTGCATATTTGGAAGGAGTCAAGTATACTTATGCTCAAACGACCTGGATATTGGCAAGTACCACATATGATTGGGAAAAGAGTCTTCTCAACTTATAGTTGGACCCCACAATCAAATGAAAGAAGAGCAACCAGTAGCCTCTAAAGTTTTATTAATTGTCTCTTCTCCTCCTTTTGATATTTTTGATAGCTAGTTAGTCACAAGTTGTATGGTACACCAAATAATGTAGGTGTTGCCAGAACATTATCATAGCCTCATTGGGTAAGCTAGACCATAATGATTGGTGATTTTTTGGGTTCAAAGCTCCTCCTTTCTCATTCTCATTCAATGAGTTGAATGCATCATGATTTTTATTGCATGCACCTCTTTTTATGTTGTTAGTATGATGTAGAAGGTATTCCTTGCCAATACAGAGAAACTTGATGCCCATCTTTTGATCAATATGCTCTAATAAAAATCTTAACTTTTCTTTGAACCCACCAAGCTTATCAAGTGCCATGCCATACAACCATAACACTTGATAATTGCTCGAATTCAAATCAAATCCCTGTAAAAGAAAAGAAGAGTGTTTAAGTACTTTTACCATGTTGTTGAACATATAAACCTAACTTTTTCTACTTTACCTTGACATTTGGAAATAGATTACTAAGGTAGTTTTCAGGTTTGGAAATCTCATTGTTGTCTACAACTAACAATGGCATATTATGGAGGAATGGAAGTGCTTATGATCCCAAAGTTTCCTCCATCAGAATAACATCTATAGTGGAGATATAATACACACCATCCAAGTGCAAAAGAATAAGGGTCCTAGAAAGAAAAAACTTGCAATCTGACTTGATTGTACGTAATCTTCTAGGAAAAAACTAGAGGAGAGAGGACAAGAGAACACGCTAGCTGACCAACCATGCTTCACTCTGATCAACTAGAGTAGCACCAATAGCCTCTACAAGAATTTGCACTAGTTGATGATTCAATTAGTTGAAGGGGTTCACTTTCCTAGAATAGGGTTCCTTCGGCTTGTGACATTTTCAAGGGGCATAGCCCACTACTCTAATTTTGAATGCACACCCCAATTGTGTGTAACATAGAAAAGGATGGGAAAATGTCCTACACTGAATGTCCTTTTCCATTTTGTTAAAGGCTTAAGAGCCAAGACATGATGTTGTGAGAATTTGAACTCATATTTACCACCTAAGAAGGGTCTTGGAGGGCTTTCTAGTCTCTGTGAGAGAGGATTTTTCATTTTCTATATGAAGATATTTATCCCACATTCATGTCATGGTGGGGATTTTAATGTTTAAATATACCATCACACCTCACTTAACTTTTCCTCATGAAAAAAGGCTTTTGTAAGCTAAAGACTTCTCACATGTGTTCATTGGTGACCATAATGAAATTTTGAATCAATATGCAAAGTGATGCGATGATGTCAGCATGATTGGACCAATTTGACCAACAAGCTGATGATAAGTGGTAGCATGGCACCGAATCATAGAGCAACATGTGGAAGAGGTTTCTGGGCCTGACATAGTTCCCAAGGTGCTGACATGGTGAGGTTGGACGGGTGTCACTAGTGACATGGAAGTGTTGAGATGGCATAGAGACATAGCAATAAGCTACCATGTGGTGGGGTAGTGAGGTGGTGGTTTTAATTGGATGCATGAGATTTCACTACGTGGCATGAAATTGACAGTTGTTGCTATGTCGCCATGGGAAGGTGCAATGAGGTTAAGCATGGCAACATAGAGGCGTGTTGACACATAGAAGTGGGCCCACTCAGAGTTGTGATCAGATCTAACCAATAAGGTAATGTCGTATGGCATCAACATAGTAGGGGACCCAGCAACTGGATGACATGGTGTTGATAATACAAAAGGAGACCCAATGAGAAGCTACCACATTAGGTGATAGGTGGAAATTTGAGGGTCCAATCAGAGGGTTGCACATGGTACCCAAGTGATAGATGACAGTGTGAAATTAGACCAATCATTTGATAACACATGGAAAAAGGTGGTCAACCTACGTTTGACCCAAAAGCATAGTGAGAGGAAAAATTCAAAATGCAAAAATATTAATTTTTTTATTATCCTTTTGGTTATGAACTTGCAAAAGTTTTCAATCTGAAAGGATTATATCATAAGGTTTGAACTTTAGGATAAGATTAATTTTTTGCATAAAGTATTTGAAAAAAAATAGTCCTGAGGGTCATGCCAGGACCTAATTTTCAAATGAAGGTTTTGGGTATCTCCAATGCACCGACGCAACACTATCATATATCTTTAGAACCGAGAGGGAATGAATTTTTCATATTTGAGGTTTGGTTTTGTGTAGGAAGCCATTGGTTTGAGTTATTTAGGGTTTTCTACCAAGTGTCTTTCTTCAACCTCATTAAATTAAGGCAATTCAGATCTGATTTGTGGTAAAATTGTGAACTAGGTGAATGCCAGAGGTAATAAGTATTCAATAAAGGATTAATTTTCTCACCTCCAAGTTAGTTTAGTGAAGGTTTTATCTTTCTCTATCTCTCTCATTCTAAGGGTTCCAATTTCTTGGACATTTTTCACTACTATGATACCAGAAGGATGGTTCCAGTTAGGTTGAAATTTCTATTATGACTGTGATACCATTTTCTTTAGGTTTTTCTCTTGTATGAACAATAGTAATGAATCTAATATAGATAGTTATGATCTATTTAATGGTTTCAAGAGTTATTTACAAGCATCTTGAATGTATAGTTTCAAAGAAATGAATATAATGAGCAAAAAAATTCTCTATTTCATTCTGATTCTTGTCTCCTATCTTTGTAATTTTTAATGTTTTGTGGTTTAGTGAAAAAGAACTTAAAACCTAATGCATCCCCTTAAGGTTGTATTCCTGGTATGTGTTGTTTTTGGAACAAAGAGCCAAGTAAATGCTTGATATATTTGACAGGGTTGTTGGTTATTTGAGAAGGATATTTCATGAGAATGAGATCTTTATGAATACTGATGTTTGATTCACAAAGTGATAGGATAGATCTAATATCTTGATGTATGGAATATGTCATTGGTATCATAGATGTATGTGTGTGATTTATGGAACTACCCAATAGACGAGGCACTGATCAACTACAGGATCAATTTGTTCTTACTGTTACATATTGGGGGATTTTTTGAAATCAAATTTATGATCATCCATTTCCCTTTCCATTTGAGAGCTAAAAGGGTACCCTGACTTGGCTTGTGAATTTCATAGAATTACAATTTGCTACTACATATCTTTTTCATTGCATGAGTATAGGAGGAATAAGGTTTTTATCTTTTTTGTTTAGATTTAATTGTATGCTTCTAACACTGGTACCATATGAAGAATCTATAGGTCCACCCACCTAGGTCTCACAAAGGCTGAAGTAGAAGAAGGCTCTAGCCTTATAGTTGGCCCAGTGTCTAAAAGGATATGTTGTAGATGGAAAGTAGATGCCCCTAGATGTATTCTATTCTCATTGGGATAATTTGAAACATGACATTTTAAAACACCAACAACATCCTTGGATTAAGTAAGATGGAATCAACACCTAACCTATTGAAGTATGTTTCTCTAATCAATGTAGCATCAAGATCATCCTTGCCAATCAATTTGACAAGGTGTTCCATGTAGTCCTTCTATCTAGTCTTCTTGTAGACCATAGAATCTAGTACCTTGTCTGTTATCAAAGGTGGAGGAGTTAAGTGTAGGTAATCTATCTCTTTTGTAACCTCTTGATCACGAACAGGTCCTTTGTATGAAACCAAACCCACAACATTAAAGATTGGTGGCAACCCTATGTCTATAGGGAGCTCAACCTTATAAGCATTATTACTATATTTTGAAAGTATTCTACAAGGATCCAATGTTCTCATCTGTAGCTTGTGTGGTACCCTCTTTTGCAACCTTTCTTTGTTTAGAGTTACCATTACAAGATCCCCTATTTGAAACTAAACATTTCTTTTTGATGCATCCACCCTTTGCTTTAGTTTATCAGCATTTTTAGTTAGTGTATTCCTTACATTTTCATGGACTTCCCTCATGGATTGGGAAAAGTACTCAGCATAGCCACTACCATGTGCTCCATCCTTCCTTACATCAATTTGAATATCCCTCCAGGATGTAAACCATAAAGAAATTCAAAATGACTCTTACCAATTAATCTATTCACTATTTCATTGTACATATATTTAGCCTAACCAATAAGTTGGTCCCATGTCTTACCATACTCCTTTTTGAGACACCTCAACAAGTTTTCAAGGCTCCTACTAATCACCTTTGTTTAGCCATATGTTTGTGGGTGATAAGAAGATCCAAAAGATAAGTTGGTTCCAATATTTTTCCATAGTATCTTCCAAAAGTGGCTCATGAATTTGGTGTCCCTATCTAAAACAATCTTCATAGGTAGCCCATGGATCCTAACCACCTTTCTAAAAAACAAGTGAGTAATCTAACAAGCATCATGTATGGTCTTGTAAGGTACAAAATGGGCCATCTTACTAAATCTATCCACAATCACATAAATGTTATCATAACCTTGTCTTTTCTTTGGTAAGCCAACTATAAAATTCATACTTATGCACTCCCATGGTCTACTAGGAATTCAAAGTGGTTGATAAAGACAAAATTGGTGGATTTTCCCTTTTCCTTTTGACACACTATAAAAATTTCCACATACTGTCTGATATCTCAAGTAATCCAAAGCTAGAAATAGAACCTAATGACTAACTCTTGAGTCTTATTAACTCCAAAATGACCACTAAGTGACCCATTATGCTTTTCTTGGATCAAATTTTCCTCATTAATCCTCTAGGTACACAAAGTTGACCCCCTTTACACAATAAATCATTTTGTAATGTATAATTAGAAAACTCACCATGAAAATTATTTTTAAATTCCTTTCATACCTTCTAGATGTGGGAAAAGTCTATATCATCAACATATAGGTCTTTGAATATTTCAATGCCTATGCTTTTGAGTTTAACCTCTTGGATTGTGAGGAATGTTCTACTCAATGCATCAGATACTTTATTCTACACCCCCTTCTTATGTTTGATGGTGAATGTGTAGGCTTCTAGGTATTATATCCATTTCATATGCTTGTTGCTGAGTTTGTTTTGGGAGTTAAGGAAACTAAGAGCTTGTTTTTCTATGTTTACAACAAATTCCTTTGGAAGAAAATAGTTCCTCCACTTCCTTAGAGCTTGGACTAGAGTATACAACTCTAAGTCGTAGGAAGAGTACTTCCTCTTTGCATCATTAATTTTCCTACTATGAAAAGCCATGGGCCTTCCTTCTTCGATTATAATAGCCCTAATAGCCATATTACTCACATCACACTCCACTTGGAAAATTTTCTCGAAACTAGGAAGCACTAGTGTAGGTAGTTCTTCTATCTTCTTTTTCAGTGTTGCAAAACCATGATCAACTTGTGGGGTCCAATGGAACTTAGTCTTCATTCCACCCTTGATTGTATCTAACATAGGAGAAAATATGCTACTAAAATGTCTAATGAACTTCCTATAATACCCAAACCATGGAATCTTCTTACATCTGATGTAGTCTTGGGAGTAGGCCAACTTAGAATGGCATCCACCTTGTCTTGGTCCATTTTGAGGTTACCTTGAGACAAAACAAAGCCAAGATAAATTAGCTCCTATTTCATGAAGTCACACTTCTCCAAGTTTATCATTATCTTTTCTTCATGCAATTTCTTAAAAACAATTTGTAAATTCCTGATACGCTCCTCTTTAGTTTTGCTAAAAATTAATGGGTCATCTAAATAGACAAAAAACAAACTTACCAATGTAATCTTCCAATACCTCATTGCCAACTTAGAATGGCATCCACCTTGTCTTGGTCCATTTTGAGGTTACCTTGAGACAAAACAAAGCCAAGATGAATTAGCTCATATTTCATGAAGTCACACTTCTCCAAGTTTATCATTATCTTTTCTTCATGCAATTTCTTAAAAACAATTTGTAAATTCCTGATACCCTCCTCTTTAGTTTTGCTAAAAATTAATATGTCATCTAAATAGACAAAAACAAACTTACCAATGTAATCTTCAAATACCTCATTCATAAGCCTCATAAAAGTAGATGGAGCATTAGACAAACCAAGTAGAATTACAAGCCATTCATAAAAACCATCTATAGTTTTGAAGGTTGTTTTCCATTCATCCCCTTCATTTATCCTAATTTGATGGTAGCCACTTTTTACGTCTATCTTGGTGAAATGTTTTACTTCCCCTAAACAGTCCATTAGGTCTTCAATTCTAGGTATTGGGAACCTATACCTAATGGTGATTATGTTAATGGCTCTAGAGTCAATTCAAAGTCTCCAAGTTCCTCCTTTCTTGGGTGCTAAAACAATAGGTACTACACATGGACTAATACTTTTCCTAATTAGGCCTTGGCCTAGGAGATCTTGAATTTTTTTGGCAAATATTCCTCATTTTGTTGAAGGTTCATTCTATAGGCAACCTTGTTGGGAAGTGTAGCTCCTAGAATAAAGTCTATTTGGTGGCTAACAAGTCTCTTAAGAGGTAGGGTGGCAGGTTGTCCATCACTAACAATAGCTTTGTACTCTTCAAGCAATTCTTGTACTTCACTTGGTATCTCTATTTTCTTGGCAGCACCTTCATCCTTGGGTTTCAAAACTAATGCAAATCCAACTCTGTCTCCTTCTTCTAGGGTCTTTAAGATCTCTTTTTCACCAACCATGAGCACAATTGGACTTGACCTTCTTCTATCAAGGACTAAATTTTGAAAGTCACACCATCCTTCTTGAATGAGTATGCATTCTTGTTTCCATTATGTATGGCTTGGTTATCAAATTTTCATGGCCTTCCAAGTAGAAGGTGCCATGCATCCATGGGAAGAATATCACATAACACTCTATCCTTGTATCTACCTATAGTGAACTCTACCCATGCTTGTTCTCCCACAATAATATGTTGTCCTTTGTTGAGCCATGTGACCTTATATGGGTTGGTATGTGGGATTCTTTTTAGCTTCATCTTGCTAACTAACTCTTCACTTATTATGTTATCTATTGAGCTTGAATCAATAATGTTTCTACACACCTTCCCCGTGATTTTGCATCTAATTCTAAAGAGTGCCCTTCTTTGACTTGGTTCTTCTTTGATTGGGTCTTTGATTAATGTTCTCCTTATCATCAAGTTTTCCCTTCCTCTGATTCTAAAGGTACTTTAGATTTTTTTCCTCTTCTATTAGACTCTTCTTACACATAGTTAACTATTTTTGTGCTTCGTTGGGAAGTTGTGCCTTTTTTAGGGCACCTATATGCTGGTTGTCCTAGCTGATTGAAATAATAGCACTTCATAGTGGCAAAGTAGGATCCTCTCCCTTGGTTTCTACTCCTTCCTCTCCAACTACTGTTAGAGCCTCTACCTCTATTGAAACTTCCTTTTCTTGAACTTCTTTCTTGGTGTTCAGTCAACTTTTTGTCTTGTTGTGGCTAAAATATGATCCTCTTCCACCATAGCCTCTTTTAGCTCTTCTATATCTACCTATATCTCTACCTCTAAGGTTTTTTTATACCCTCTTCTTGTTCTTCTCTTCTACCTTTAGAGATCTCTTCTTGTATGTTCCATTTCAAACCTCCTAGGTACCTAGGCACTTTGATAGGTTCACCTTCTTGTACTCTTGAACTCAAACACAAATTTTGAAACTCTTCAATCTAAGTTTCTACATTCATGTCTTTTTGTTTTAAACCTTTCCTTTTCTTATGTAATTGAATTTCATAGTCTTCTAGTAGGTATTGTTCTTTTGCCTTCATTACCATGCTTTTGAATTTGCAATGGGCTTCTTTCCCACTTTCTTCCTCTCTTCTTGGAGATACTTCCACCATGTTAGGTCTAATCCCCTTAGCCTATATTTGGCTACCTTAAACCTATGTGCTTTACTCACACCTTCACACTCAAAGTGGTTCTCCATCCCTTCAATCCACTCCATTACAAGTTCCGTGTCCACCTTCCCACTAAACAAGGGAATCCCTTCTAGGTATTTTACACCCAATGCCTTGATGGCCTTTAGGAATAGCTCTTCATCTATTAGAGGGTCCAGTTCTAGGATAATATCTTCTTCTTCAATCTTCTCTTTATCGTTGTTGTAGCTTTCACCTTCTTGGTTTTTCTTCTTTTGCCTCAGCAACTTCTAATTTTGTTTTCATTTCTTCTAGAGCTTGTTCAAGGATTATGTTTCTCTCCTTGTTCTCACCCATTTCTCTGGCCAACTCTAAATTGGTCACCATTATTATTTCTCCAACTAACTCTTCAATCTGAAACATCTAACCACAAACCGAAATCTTTAGGCTCTAATACAAATCAGATGTAAGACTAGGTAACTTGCTTGCTTAGTACTTATCTCCTCCAAGAATTTATTAGGCTTTATCTTAGCCTATTAGGGTTCACTTTGATACCCTAACCTCTAGAGGACCCCTACATTATCCTCCAACTACTCACTACCTAGTTACACCATGGAATTTTGCCCCTTCATTCACCAAATGCCTCTACAAGCTAAGTTGTTGGGATTTAATTCTTATTCCATCTTGTTCATTTCCTCAACTACATGGAGTGAGGGGCACATACATGATGTTTTGGAATTCACCTAGGCTTCTAGATGCAAATCCCACAAGTTTCCCTCAGTTTATTTGCATCTACTCCAAAACTGCCAAAAACAAGCCTAATTGAATCAGCCCTCCTACTTGGGTTTTTGGACTATAATCTTAAATTTATCTTAAAAAAGGTGGGCAAAAAATATTATATTCAAGAACACTTTTGGAAATCCTAAAATATTTTGTGGGTCTCAGGTCCCCAAGCCATCCGTACACCTGAAAGAAACTTGTGTGCCTATAATCAAGGGTTTCAAATTAAGATAGTTAGCATCACCTACGGTTTAATTAAAGACTTGGAAAAACTTTTTTTGAAACCTTCTCTTTTACATAGAAACATTACTACCCCCTCTCCATTATGCATCTCATGGTTTGAAGTACCTATCACATTCAAACCTCCAAAACCTTCATGCAAACATTGTGATTGCTTAACCAAGTAATTGTGACTTGCCTAGGCCATCACACTAAAAATAGCTATGCATATTTTCAGGGCTCAAGAATTTATATACACTATTTACACTAGCTACACTCCCATTTCCCTCAATGATATGATGAATCCCTAGTAGGAACTCATGGGGGAGCCATTTTTGCAAACACTATCAAGGATGGAACACCACATAGTTTGATTACAAAAGATTTTCAAAAACCAATAAAATTAACTTCAAATTAACTTCTACAAACTAGTAACCTTAAAAAAAAAGAACTGCAAAAGCATGAACTTCAATAATTTAATGAAAAACTTCAATCTTCAATCCATTATTGTGAACATGCTATCCAAAACATGAAAATTATAAAAATTGAGGCAAAATTTGTGGTTTTCAAAATCAAAACTTCCTTCTTACAATGTCCAACCCTTGGAATGGTTCTTTTCATTGTTTATAAAATCCTACCAAGAGGTTTCAGATAGTTATAGGAACTATCAACCTCAAATCCACAATAAATTCAATTCTTGCCCAAAAGTTGTCATGCAACTTTTCAAAGTTGCTAACAGTTTTTGTGTTTTTGCAATTTTCAAACACATATCACTTAGAACCTTCCAATTAGGTTTAACATGGTGCATGTATGATGCCTAGGCATTATTTATCCTTTAGAGAACCAATCCACCTATTTTTTACTACTTTTCCCTATTTGACAACTTTGTCAATATTTGACATCTTTCTCCTTTTTGGCTCCAAATGGTATGTAGGATCTCCAATATATGCAAGGGAATGTAAAAACATAATGGAGGAAAAAGTAGGTTAAAAGCAATATCAACCTTAGAATTTGATGTACCAAGACCCATAACCCCTAACAACCCTAACACAAGCAACATTAAGCAAGCAAAAAAAACCTCCTAGATTGGATTGAACCTAGGCATCTCCACCTAGGAACAAACTCGACCATGACCTAGAAAGGTCCAAGCTCACTCTCCTAACTTGTCTAGGGTTAGTAAATTACAAAACCAAAACTCTAAATCAAAACAAGGAGCTTTTACTAGGTGCTCCTGAACCATTGACCCTGTTAGGAGTTTGTGAATTATGTATAGTGTCTTAGTTTGTTAGAGGACTAGGCCCTCTTAAAAGCTTCAACCCTATTAGGAGTTTCTTCAACCTTTTTATGAGTTGGTATAATAATTCAAATTGTATGCAAGAAGAGACCATTACCCTACCATGCAATTATTCAATATAATTTCTTTATACAAAAGAGATAGATACAAAAACCTCTTTATTGCTGACTATCATACTTTGCCTAGCCTAATCTAACATCAGAATTTGCATCATAGATTTCTCATACAAGTTTGCATGTCATGAATATATTTTTCATATTCATCGTATACTTAGCATTTGCATATATCACATATCTCACATACTTTGCATGAAGTAACTATTTACTTATACCATTTCTTTTCACAAAACTCTTGTGGAGTCGACTTGATGTAAACATGTGTTATATTGACAGGGTAAAAATATAGGATGGTGTCCCTACAAACATAAGTAATTATTTCATGACCAAATAATTCCTTAACATTTTATACCTGTTTTCCTATTGTACTTGGTTCTTTTGTGCACACTACCTTTACTGGTGTTTAGCCTGTAACTTTGTTCATATTATCTGTATTGACTTGTGAACTTAGGTACATCATCATGTCACTCTAATATACCTTCCATTAATTTTTCATGTGTCAAGTATTTCTAAAGCCTTCTCTATATCAAAAACAATCTCTATGTTGTTAGTAAAATTATCTTGCACTTGGATCTCTGACTATAGAATCTTCAATAGTATATATTGTCCTTACATCCTGAAATATATGTTGTCATAAATGACAACCCTAAATCATCTTACCTAGCCATATTTCCAACATATCCTCCCTACCTAAGAGGGAGTGTTGATGTTTTATAGCTTTCTCCAAATGAAGTGTATATATATATATACACACACACATATATACATATATGTATATATGAATATATGTATATATATATATATATATATATATATATATATATATATATATATATATATATATATATATGTATGTATGTATATATATATGTATATATATATATAC
Organism: Cupressus sempervirens; assembly: GCA_028749045.1. Taxonomy (NCBI): domain Eukaryota; kingdom Viridiplantae; phylum Streptophyta; class Pinopsida; order Cupressales; family Cupressaceae; genus Cupressus; species Cupressus sempervirens. Next base: position 507,519,660 of record CM053789.1, on the reverse strand, counting down.
ATATATATATGTATATATATATGTATATATATATATATACATATATATATGTATATATATATATATACATATATATATATATATATATATATATGTATGTATGTATATATATACATGTGTGTGTGTGTGTGTGTGTGTGTATATTTACTTATTTATTTAAATTTATTGTTATTAACTGTCTAATTAATGAATAGCCATGTCCCTTGAAAGGAAATGTCTCTTCATGACTTATATTCATTATAAATATAAGAGAGAAATCTTCATTTCAAAAACATATACCTTACAGGTAATGCAATTACATTTGCAATGATCTCTAAAAACAAATAGAAAGTATGGAAGCCATTGCTGAAAACTCCTTCTTGATAATGTGATTATATTCCATTGGTTCCATACTTTAAAAAACCAACAAAAATTTAAACATTTTCGCAAGATAATTATTATTTTTTATATAGTTTCAAGTGTTACGTGTCATTTTCCCTAGAAAATACTCAATTTCTGGGAAGCCTAATTCAAATGAAACTATGACATAGGACCTATCATATGAATAAAAGAAATCTTTTGATGAAATCAACAAAACTAAATGGTTCAAGGGACCAAATATAGAAATCAAGAATCAAGACTTGACTCAACCCAAAAAACAAGGGTCCCACAAAAGTGTTAAGTGATTTTGAGACCATTTTGATGATGGATTGTCTACTATGGATCTTGATAAAAAAGTTATGCATTAATGAAAACACTTATTAGTGTTTATAGGGCTATGTCTTTGTGAATTAATATAATTCCCTCTCCGTGTTACTATAAAGAATTTAAATAATAAACTTTTTAAATGAATTATTATTATTACTTTCATTGGGCATGTTCACTTGCCCACTTTATATCATATTTAACTCTAATGTCCACTTTTTGAATGCCATACTTTTTTCCCAAATTTCAGTACCAAGTAAAGAAATAAATGAGATGGAGGTAGAGAATATCATTTACTATTGCGGAATAAGATAGATCTTGGTTGATTCATTTCCATCATGCCCAAGAGCTTGAAATGACACCTACCATTCAGCCTCCTAGTCCCACTTGGGTCACCTCTACTCAAATGGAACTTAGGTATCACTTGCACCACTTATCTATATTCCATTATAATGTTCATGAGAAATTCCCTTAAGGATTCTCTCAACAATTCATCGTCATTATAAAATACCATCATAAGACCACTAACATCTAATTCCCTTTAGGTGAGGTAAGACTGTTTGTATCATTTTTCATCCAAATCAGAAATCCCTTGAAGATGGTTAAGGAACCACACCAGATTGAATATGGCTTAAGCTTGAAAGGATGGCCCAAAACTCAACCAATGTGATGTTTTGAGTAGACCACTGACATCTATTGATGTACCAAAGGAGAAAGGGTTGGACTCTCTCAACTGAAGCCCAATTGGAATCTAGGAGAGAGGGGCTTCAAACCATAAACCAATAGAGCATAGATGATATGACTAAGGAAACCAAGAGGGACAACTTGGATGTATAGTCATGAAAGTGGTGTCTGAAGCATTGTCTCTCTAACATGGCTAGGGAACCCAACCATTTATTGAACTTGGGCTGCATGGAAGGTCTCAAATTAAAATGGGGTCTAGATAACTTACCCTCGAGGTAAGTGTAGGAGGATGCAATATTGATCTCAAGGCCCCAAAAGTAGAAGTGGAGATTCATCTTTGAGCATTTTAAGACCATCACTTGGGTCTTTCGCAGATTTACAACTAATATTATGGATATATAGAATAATGGAGATCAAGACTTGGTGCAAATAGAAACCATCATTAGGGAGTGAGAGATTCTAGAGGAAAGAGTCAAGATCATCTATGCTAGGAGAGAAAGGGAAGCCCTAATTCACCCCCAATGGTTCTTTGGATCTAATCATAGAACCCTTATAGAGTCCTAAATATTCCCACCATAGTTGCATATAACTAAATAATTGTCACCAAAGGAGTCTCATTTGCCTCTAAGTCTCTAAAAAAGTGACACCTTAGGAATAGAGTTAAACACTTTGTGAAAGCAAACAAGACAACAATAGACTTCTATTAAATAGCATTGAGCCTCCTCAATAATTGTACAAAATATTAGAATATGATCCATGATCTAAAAATTAGTGTAAAAGCTAGCTTCATCCCTCACACAACAAAGTCACCTATCAAGCTCTCTAGATATAACAATGTTAAACACAATGGCGTAGAGTTTGGCAAAAATATATCCAACTATAATGATCCTATAGTTGTCAATATTTGACACCATCCCAACCTTATGAATTAGATAGATGATGTGTCTCAACCTAGAATTAGGAGAACCAATACAAACCACTCTATTAAAGTGCACCAAGAGGAAGGAAACCAAAACCGTGATACCAAGCTAGAAGAGTTCTTCCTAGAACCCTTCCTCATTTTTTGTCCTACTCCAACTCATTGATCTAATTTCTTTACAGATGTTGGAGAAAGTGAAGAGATGGCAATGGGGCAAGGGGTGAGATGGAGAGACAACTAGTTGAGGATGTTGTAAAGGGTGGAGGTGTGAGAGACTAGGGAGAAATGGTCTAGAGTAGGAGGATGGAAAGGGAATAGATTGTGCCAAAAGAGTTTAGGGGAATGCAGGAGTGAGGCACAAAGAGATCAACACTATGCTATGAAGTACAATCACATCTTTTGATGAAGAAGATGACAACAAGAGAGTCTAAGTTGGGCAAAGGAGGAGTGACTGGTAAAGACCAAATGATGGAAATACTTGCAGTCATTTTCAAATCATTAGTTCATAGGAAAAGTCTTCCTATGCTTGGGGCTAAGGGGAAGGTATTATGGTGGGGAATGGAGAGGAGAGTAGACTCCCAAATAAAAACAACTTTTAAATCAAATGTGGAGGCAGCATCACTAGTCTTGGTGAAGGAATCTTGGGAAAGGATCTATCTAAGATGGAGAGAAAAGAGATCATGATTACTCTCAAAGATATGAAAGGAGATGTAGGTGAGGGTAGCTATGGAAGGGGGAGGAAGGAGATGGGCAAGGGGGTGGGGAGAACTTGAAGGAGAGGTTAAGGAGGTTGTGGTCAATTAAGGAGAGATGAGAGATAATGAAGCAGATGATAATAGGATTAAAGGAGGCACAAGAGAGAGAGCATAGTCCATAACACTCATGCCACCACAACATGACCAACAAGCGAAGAACCTAGCATTAGGGAAGCAAGGGAGACCATTCAAAATCACCAAGTTAGTAGACTTGCTAAACTAGAGAATATGGTGTCCATAGCTTATATGAGGCCCTTGGTTGTCCTCGGGAAGTGCTAAAGACCCAAGTTGGTTGGATCAGCCTCATATTTATAAATTAAGTCAAACTCATGATCATGGAGGGGGGTTTGAAGATCTTGGTCCATGCATTGAAATTCCCTAAAATGATGATGTCCCCCATGGTGGAGAACCTAGAAATGCACTTGTGTAAACCAACATAAGGGTTGTCACCCTTTGTATTGTGTACTGCATAAGAGGAGGAGGTAGGGGGAAATTAGAAAATTGTAATGAAAATGTCTTTGCGATGTTGTGTAGTACAACCAATACAAATCCACAAAAATATAACCAAAAGTGAGTCACTAAAGTAGTGTTGAAGAGATAATCTTTGACCAAACAGGCAACACCACCTGATCCTCCAACCCTAGTAGAAGTCCAGACCTTGGTATCTAGTGAACATAAGAAGAAGATGAACATGACTCTTGTGAGTCTCAACAATGACCAGAATATCAACAAAGCCCACAACGTTGTGAAATAGACCTGAAAAGGACCATAAGTGTCATTACCATTCCAATAGTTGACAAGCAAGGAACCACTAGGAGGCTCTCTCTTATCCAACTACTATTGAGACTATCATTTGGCCTTGGAGATGGGTCTTAGTTCCAAACAACAACTCTGAGGTTCCTGAATAATTGTCCACTTCCCATTGTGTCTAGCTTCCACAACAAGTCATTGGGAATGTTTCAACTCTACCACCTATGAATTCGTCAGATCCTCATCAAGATAGATCTTATTAGGAAGAGGTAAAAGCTTCCTCTTTACTCTAAGAACCTTGAGCCGGTCAATCAAAGAAAGGAACATGAGGAAAAGAGTCTTGTCAAGGTGAACCCAAACCCTATAGATTATGATATCTGAAATGCCTAACTAGTCACTGAGGAAGGAATACCCAATTAGAATGGAGTCAACAGAAGAGAGGAGAAAGGCCCCGAAATCTCAAGTTGAGCTCCTGAGCTTGCTTAACATGCTCATGCGCCAACTTCTCCTTTACAATTTTGTACAATTTTATCCACTCCAAAAAGAGGTGTAGAGCTAGCGGCATTACACACAAAGGCCCAAGATTTAATTTTCTATTTTGTATCTAACATTAAAGAGGTTTTCTTGTTGACAAGCTCTATTTGTTTGTCCTTGACGGTGCCGATTTCTCCAATGTATTCAATAATGAAGTGAATATGTGTATTAATGTCTGTTGTTTCTATATTAAAGGTTGCAAAGTAATCACTGATATGTGTAGAATTAGGGCACTGGCTATGGTACAACATTTGCATTGAGCCCATTAGCCCGTTCACATGCACATCCCATCCCATGCCATGTCATGATGTAACTATGTACAAATCATTTATACATTTGCTTGCAATATTTTACGGAAGTAATATGCACATATTTCTATTTTTGTCAAATTAAAAGTGTTCTTGTCATCTACCTAGTATAAGAATTTTCATCACATTTTTAAATTTTAATATTAGGTAAGAGATATTGTAAATTATTTATATAGTAAGTTTAATTTTTAATTAAGCTTATTAATATATAATATTATATTTTTTTTCAAATAAATTTAAATGTATATATTCAATACGTAAAATTTTGAATTTATTTTCATATATCATAATTTATTTTTAGAAAATATTTAGTTTAGATTTTTCTTTGCATATATTAATATCAATAAATTTATCAAGTTGTATAACAATAAGATAATATTTTATCTATAACAAATGGAGTAATTCAATTCAATTTAATGATAGTGTTTCATAGATATAGTTTATTATAATAAAGATTAAAGGGACGTGTATATATATAGTTTTTAAAATAAAGAATACAAATTTTTTTTAATGGCTTTTAAATATAACTCCTCTACTTTAATATATATATATATATATATATATATATATATATATATATATATATATATAATACTAATAATAAAAAAAAATTTTAGTAAAATGCAAGTTTTATATTATTGTCAAATATTATATAAAATATATAATAGTAGATTAAGGTTATAGCTAATTAATATTTTTTATTCGTTTTAAAAGACTTTGTGAAGTCACAAATTAAATCAAAATTAGATTTTTTTTTTAAAAAAAATCATTAAATTTTTTTTTTTTAAAACTCAATGATTATTATCTAATTCTTAAATATTAAAAAAATGTTACTATTAAATAATAATAAAGTTAAATTATTAATTATTTATCAAATAAATAAATCTTAAATGATAAAAAGAATCAATATGAAAGATATATCTATATTATTATTTGTTATAATAATTAGAAAAATAGAAATAATTTTAAAATATATTAAAATAATAATAATATTCGAATAAAGTAAAACTCTAAAGTACTTTTTAATAAATAATCAAAATCAAATAAATAATTCTTAAAAGAAAAACATAATTTAAAGTTACACAAAAATTAAATAAATGAAAAGATTTCTATATTAATATTTCTTATTATTTTTAAGGCAAAAGATGTACATAAAACATTAGTTATTATTATTTTAAGATATTTTAAGTATATTCTGGTATTATATATTAATAAAATCGAAAGTGGAAAAATAAGAACTTAATAAATAATTTCGAACTAATTAAAACAATATTTTCATTTAAATATAAAAACATAAAATATTTAAAATATATATTTCACAAGAAAGTAGTACAGAATAAAAATATAAATTTAAATAGATTTACTGAGTGGAAGTGATGAAGCTTGATAGGTCAACAATCTGCTTGGATAACTGTATTAGTTGCAGGCGATTTAAATATGACACTTCGTACATTATATGATGGCATGGGATGGGCATGCAAATGAGTTAATGGATTGCAAGTCTCAGGAAGCCTCACACTTGTCCCTTTTTTAATACCCACAATTAGAAATCTGGAAAAATCCATAATGTCGCTCATCCAATTTTAGTATTAATTAGCTGATAGGCTTCTACATCGGGGCAAAGCCCGCCTGAAAAGTCTCATGCCGGTGCTTCTAATCAGAAACTTTGTCGCCGGAACTTTGTCACCAATCTTTTATGTTTAGCGCCGGTGGGATGCTCGTGGCACACAACGTTTGCATAGTCCATACTGTGGACACCGATCTGCTTACTCGGCAGATGGAGGCACGACGGGTCTCGTGCTCGGCCATTTGTAGGGTTTCGGCTCTAACAATATCATTTCCATAGAAATGATAGAATGACCTGATCTTCACAAAAAACCCAAAATACTTTTTGGGTGGAAATCAATATAGACAAAATTCACGGTAGACAAGTCTCAGTGCCCTGTCTCTGTTATCGTCATGTACCAAATCTTTGGCTGTGTCTACAGATCCGTACTCGTTGTGAAGGATGCCGAACTTTGGCCGTGTGTTCATATCTGCACTCGTTGTGAAGGATGTTGAACAGACATAGAGCGAAACATGTTTTCGCTCCTGTGGAAAGCTGAGAGGGAAGACTGACGGCCGCGACAGTGGTTGGACTCCCCACCACAAACCTCACGCTCTCCCCAACCAGAGCCACTCTTTGGCCTGCTTTGTTGCTCCCGTCGGGAAAAGGTATATTAGCCGTGTAGCATTTGGTCAGGAAAATAAATGGGTGTCTTATTTTTTAACCTTATCTTTGTAGAGGGGTTTACAGAGCATGGTGAAGGTAGGTGAGAGACACAGAGCAGTGAAAAAGTAGATTTGATTGAGAAGGTGGGTCATAGGATTTGCATTTGTTCTTTTCTAAGTGCTGAATACCCATTTAAGATTCTCGTATTCCCTTTTAATTATGTTCAAGAAAGACCCAACAAATTCATTTCAGTAGAAAAATGGCAAGAAAATGAGGTGCTTGGAGTTTTGAAAAAGAGAAATCCGGAAATGACCAAGTAAAGATTGTCTCACAACTCCTAGAATAAGATGGAGCTTTGTCACCAAAGCAGGCTGCTATAATTTTACATAATTTTTAAGGTTGGGAAAAGATTTTACCAAAATGCTCTTCTTTTGTAGTTGAAGCAGTGTCTTAATTGAATTTGATTCGTAGTATTTGTAAATGCATGTTTATTCACTATCAATGTTGTAATTGAATAGAAACCATAGAGATTATAATCATGTTTGTGGTTGAAGGCATCCATGGAATGATGGTTAACAGATTGTTGAAATTAGTACTCTGACAATTTTTTGTGTTTCAAAATATTGTTTTAGAGCTTCCTAAAGAAATTTTAGGAAAAATGATACTAGTTTTGATTCGGCACAATCTTGTTTATTTTTTACACTTTGGTGAATTTCTCATAGAATTTTCCATGAAATGCAAAAAAAAGTTACAATAAGGAAACTTGCGTAGAACAATTAAAGTTTTAATGTTGTTTAAATGCTTAGAAGTGACTCTATGTACTGAAAATTTTACCACTATTTTTGATGAAATGTAAAACATTTGATAGCGGATGAGTTCTCTATGGAATTTGCACAAGCAACCACCTTTGTCATTGGTCGAGATGATGATTCTCACAGGTGTTTTGTAAATAGAAGGAATTGGTCGAGATGATGATTCTCACATGTGTTTTTGTAAATAGAAGGAAATGTCCACTATGGAATTTACTAATCTATACTAAATTTTTCAAAATAGGGACTTAATTGAGCCTTAAATTATTACTTCCTCAAAGATTAAGAGTTATGGAATAGTTTTTTTTTAAAAAAATCATAAACATGTATTTATTACTACACAACTACATTTTGTTTATCCCCTGCAATCATGGCATTCCACAAGGTATCCCACAAACCCACAATTCTCTTGAGACATTTTGATAAATAGTTCGTGTGACTTGTGTTTCTACATTTTTGTCGTGAATGCATATTCATTTAGGTATATGCATAGAATTGTGTATATAGGTGTTTATGAATTGATCTTCTCTGACCTTGTTTTGGAACATGAAATGGTAATTGAAAATAAATGATATTTCATATATAAGATCCAATTTTTAGTGAATTTTTAGGTATCAACACTTCATATATAAGATGCAATTGGTAGTGAATTTTTTTCATCAAATTTGTTTTCTTTTGTAAATATAGATAAACATGACACAATATCTAATAGAATCCCTCCGAGTTCTTTGAGATATTTTCACAAACAATTCACTGTTCTTATCACACTCTCACAATTTTGATATATATTAAGCATCGCAGCTTCGATTGTCTATTCATTTAGCTATAACTATCCATGGATTATTGTTGAATTGGTTTTCCACTGAAGATGACTGGCTTGTTTCAGGATTATGATGGTATGATGACTCCTTTGGTGAATTAAACATGTATGCTATTTCTTCTAATTGTATCTGATATACACCAATTTCTATACTGTTTTGTGATTAATGTTTAGCTACTTATTTTCAATAGAGTTTAAGGTATCCAAGGTGGTTTTTTTTCTTGTAGCCTTGATGGAAGGTTATATGTCATGGGTGGCAAATCAAGATTAATGATAGGATATTTGATGTGCATTGATATATAACCCTGAAAAATCATACATGGATTGAATGAATAATGAATGTGTTGCCATGAGTTGATGAAACAAGTATCTACTCTCATGTGTATTTCGGAACAAAACTATTGCTTACAATGAAAATAGGTCTTTCTTATATCGTACCATGATTTTCAACTTGTATTTTGACAGATGTGTAATTATTTTCCTCTTCAAAAGCTAAATAATTCAAAAAATTCAATTGATTCAGGCACCAGACACCTCTCATGTAAATCAAACTTTATTTTCTCAAAACAAACAAGTAATATAAATAAAAAAATAATATTGATATGATATATTTCATGCATACACCCATTTTTTTTCAAATATCTGAACCTCAAAACTAACCTATCGGCTACCTACTTGCACATTACTCTGATGCAAGTCCTAGTGTCTATATTTTGTCACTTTTGAGGTTATACTTTCATATTGTGGGCATGATTTAAAGGGGTTGTGTCCATTCGAATTACAGTATTGTGTTAGCTTGATGGTTTTCTTTTTGGCCTCTTAGTTTGGGTCAATGGATTTGTTTAGCCTGCTAGTTTGGGGGATCTATTATTAATCATCTAGTCCTCCTTAAACTACTTGACCAATTTACAACACCAAAATTGCAAGATTTTGCAATGTCATAGATTGATTACAGAGTGTTTGGATTTAGGAAGTTAAGTTTAAACTGATATGATGGGCGTTGTTTATCACACAGCTTCTTGTATAAGGATGGTACTAGTTTTTGTTTAATTTTTTGATTCATGGGTTTAAGGAAACAATTTTGGTATATCAACAATATGTTATAGTTTAGGTTGTTACAGACATAAACTAAGTGAGATAACCCCAACGGATTATCGACTCTTTAAGCACCAAAAAATAACTCTTTATTCTTCAATGATTAGGCATTTTGTCAAACAGTTAGCAAACAGGCTCTGATACCACTGAAATGACCCTAGCTATAAAGGTCACTAAATTCCAACAATGTACTGTGGCAATTCGTCAAATACTTATCACGTAATCTTCAGTTTATATTTATCTTCAGTGATATGCACCCAACAATATAGATGTAACAGGATAGATAAAATTACCAACAATAATAAAAAAAGAATCTTATTGGAGTCAAACCCTTACAATATTCAGTAATAATTTAGAGCCTGGTTTGAATGTAAAAAGCTAGATCAATCTCAAAACCTGGATTTGTTGATTCTGATAATCGTTGTGAAATGGGTGGAAGTCTGCTATGACTCGATCCAAAGAATACTGATGCCCTCAATTCCCACAACTCATAATTGCTCCATTTGGGTCGGGTGTGTCCTAGCGGAATGATAATTTGTTTCGATGTCTCCTCTATACCTGTCCTACGAATGACTCCTGGCTATGATCTCCAACCACGAATGGTGGTAGTCGCTGATGATCCACAGTGCATTGAGATTCCGCCGGTTAATATTGTTGTTTGTGCATTAATTGCCAATGAAGCCAGATCATGGGTGTGATTTGCCTCGACCCGACTCTGCTTTGGAAGATATTCTTAGACCTGCGATGTGTTCATTATTCCCTACGGAATCGCTGCTGTAATGTCGGAGGGGTTTGTCAGTCTTGTTCTTGCCCGCGCGATCCTGTTCTTCATCTCGCCCAATCTCCTCCGTTTCCTTTTGCCCACGATGGTAGACGCCGCGAATCGCCTTAGTCACTAGATAGCTCACAAAATATACATTGTCGGCCCAAGGTGGAAGACATAACAGGTCGCAATTGAGATGGCCGGTGTGCGATCCAATATTCGGCTAGCCCCCGTGAAATGTCAGTCGCTCCCAAATAAAATGAAACGACGCACAGAGGAAGGAACAAATGCATGTGATAGAACTGTCGCCTTTGCAATCCTACAGCGGATTGTGACAAATGTCTGGACTTATCAGATGCCAGCCTTATGGGAGATCAGCTTCCATCATAGCTATGAGAATTCTCATCAGAACTGACGAGTTTGAATTTGTCAATCAATCAGCTACAAGGTCCTCTCATTATTATCTCAATCCCACTGTCACTCTAGGTGTTGGATTTGTCTATTAATGAATTGAATGGCCCTTTATTGGTAGATGCTCCTGTGCCTGTACAAACAAGCTTAGAGGTGCTTTCGTGAAACGTTATCTCTTCAACGATGCTGCCCGGTTCTGTATTAAGTCAGGACTGCGGTCGTTCTTGCTTCAAATATCCCCAAGATCTGTCAATAGTAAACCTCCAATCGAATCGATGATCTGAATCAAATCCCTTCAATGAATAGTGAAACAAAACTACAAATTGGCCTTAAGCCACGGATAATCGCCCTGATGAAATGACTGCAGCGTCACCTCCAATCCGCAATAATTCGGATGATATTTCACACCCTCAAAATTGCGTACCGATTGAGAGTTATCGTTCTCAATGGCCAACTGTGACAATTGCCGAAACCCTAGGTTTCCACAATGCACCTGTGATTGAATCACAATCTGAAAACAAGAGAAAGATAATCGACTGCCTTATTCGAATGGAGCCCCGGGGTGCCTATTTATTCTTTTCCCTCCATCCTCTCCAGAGACTTCTAGAACTTTTTGATCTTATCTCTTAAGTGACTTTATTAAATACTCCAAGTCACTTTATTAAATATAAAGTTACTTATTTAATAATTATTTATTTAATTAAAATAACTAATTAGTCGTCCTTGGACAACCATTAATTAAATTAATTAAATCGAACTGTCACCAGAAAATTGGGGACATGACAGTCCGCCCTTCCTGAAATTGCTTGTCCCCAAGCAATGGCTGAACCATGAACCAATCAGTGTTCCTGGATCCCAAATGTAAATCTGTGTATCATCCCAATCCTCATCATACTCCCGTGGAGAAATCATCAATACTAGTATCTGAGAAACTGTACTCAACCTCCAAACAACTGACAACTCTGATGAAATCATCTGAAAACCAACTGTAGCTGTCAGTAGAAGAAACCATTCTGTAGAACTCAAGCCAACTGAAACATCAACTCTATCAAAACTCAAGCTCCTGTCAAAATGACACCTGCACCCAACTGCACTGTAGATATGACAACAGCCATAGGTGCCTGAATCACTGCCATCAAATCCAATCTCTGAAAAACTGCCCCGGGTGTGTCGATGCTGTAGGCTGAGAAACTTGCTACTACCAATTTTATCTTCAAAAGATGGTGCCAATCTATTCCCTAATGGATGGTAAGAAAATGGAGCCAATCTACATCTGCATGAAATAAAATCTTCTATCTCTGTGTCAAAAGAAAAATGATGAGCGTACCCTACCGTATAATGCCGGTAAGAACCTCCAAATTCTGCTGCTAGCTCATCATCACTGAACTGGTAATCAACATATGGCTCCATTTTCTGACTCCAAGTGACTGTAGGCTAGCTAGGATCCTGTGCATTCTGCTCAACCAACACTTCCTCGAGATCCCTGTGAGGTAGCATAGTAGAAAGGACCCCTATAATCTTCTCAACCAATCTGCAAATAACACTAGTATCATAGATGAGAACACCTTCTGTCACTTTATACGGGTCCAAATGAACACATGCACTATCCAACAAATACTCCATGGACGGTTTAGTGCAGTAAAAATTATACGAGGAAGCATCAATATACTTCCCTGCACACCACAACTGATCCTCCTGTGAAGGTGGCATACCCCACTGTACCACACTATCAACTAACTGAGAAGAATCAATCTAGAAACTTGACTCTACCGGTATCCCGAACTCATTAAGACCAACTTCTTCCAAACCCTGAACATGTATGTCAGTCTCAACAATAAGCTCCTCAAAAGCAACTGTAGGAGTGTACTTACCGTCATCTACCTCAATAGACAAATGAACTGGGTCTGGAGGTGGTTTTCACCGCAAATGCTCCAACTCCCCGGTCACCTCCTTCAATTGAAACTGCGACTTCTGTAGATCTCGCCGTGTGTCCTCTAACGCCTCAGTAGTCGCTATGAGCTCTTGGGAAAGCTCACTCACCTCCTCTTCACAATCCAAGAGTGCCTCATATGCTGTACTCCCCCACTCAACCAAGTGATCACGGTCGGCTACCAATCGTAAATAATCCTGCTTCAATATCCTAACAGCTTCACGCAAGGCATGAATCTCTGCCAAAGAAAAGTAACCACCGCTGGACTCATCTGTCATAGAAGAACCCCAACCAGTAACAGCCAACAACTGACAAGCAGTATCAAAATGCTCACAAGCGATAGCAATGTCTCGCTCACTAACTTTCAACTGGCTAGTCACACGATGGCTCTGGCTGAATTGTCTCCAACAATCTTCTTCTGGAGCTCTTAAAGGAGTATCCTCAATATTAACATCCATATCTCGTGAATCATCTCCAAGGTCCATATCAATATCCAATTTGTCAAAAATTGTAGTACTGCTGTCAAGCTCTTCTGTACCCAAAGAAACTGACAAAGAAGCTGTGTCTTCAAAACTGTCCATTTCATTCTCCTGGATGTCATCAAGGCCAAAATGATCCTGGGACTCATCTGTACATGCTTCTAAATATGAAAAAGCTCCAACACCCTTCAGCAAGAATGGTCGACTGGAAATATGAACCAAACCCAACAACGGTGCATAAAGACTAATACCAACATTGGACAAACTGCTGGTACAAGGAAAGATAACACCGTATATTCTGCTAATCAAATCCATGATAGTACTCAAACAATCATGGCTACCATTAAAACATCTCCAGTTAATTGAATCCCAAATGTTGTTGAAACATTCTTGAGTCCATATTCGTAAACAAGGAACAGCTGGTAACTCAAGCAAACTCCTTACCTCAATACCAATTAACTTCACATACCTGTCTGTCATTGTCCTTGTATCCTGGATGTGAATGCAAGATGAACTCGTAGCATTATCAGAAACCTCACATGATCCCTCTTCTGTCAAAAACTGAGTGCAAGATGAACTTAAGCTCAACTCCATGTCGTGCTCATTCCCATGTCTCTCCCAGTCCTGTAATGCCAAAGTTGCTCGAGTGTCCTCAAGCTTGCAAGAAAGCTTGACAACTTCCTCCTCCTTCCTCCTCAAGGTATCTGAACAGTCTTTGGCAAGGCTTAGAAGATGGTCACGATCTGATAGAAGATGTAAATAGCTCAACTTCGTCGTTCCCATTCCTTCACCAATTGCATGTAAGTCACAACAAGAAGATTTTGCCTGAACTCCCTTATGTCTTCCTTCTAACTGAATCATCTGGATGTATTCTTCTAACATCTCCCGCATCCTGTCATGATGAGATAAAGAAGCCACAATACTATCTTTGCTCACCTTCAACTGGTTGGACCAATCATGTGAAGTACCACCAATTTCATCCTCATGTGACGAAGCATCTAACTGAGCCTGGTATTCTCTGTCAGCAAAATCATAAATGCTCGATGTCTGCTCATTTCCACCAGGTATCTCATTATCATGAACAATGACATCATCTGAACTCACTTCGTTGTAATCATTGCTTGTCGAAACCAAACCACTTTGAGTATCTGAGACATCACCTTTGGGAAACTCGTACTCAACTGTCTCAACTTGAGTGTCAAGTTGACAGTTACTATCTATCAGCGTAATGTCCTTCACCGCTTCTTCCTGTGACCGAACTGAAACCTCTGACCGGTTGCACACTTGTTTCTCGAACTCCTCATTAAGGTTCCTAGTAGCATCTCTCATTGTATTTGTCAACGCTTCGTGAGAAGATTTTCCAAAACGAAATCCAGTTGATTTATTCACCTTAGCTGGGACGGACAGCCTGTCAAGCATACGGTGGTGTTTAACCAATAGTTCAGACATGTTATGTTTGATTTTTCTGAGCTCATCCTGAATGCCTGAATAGTCCTCCTTTCCACAATTCTGACTCTGAATACTGCGCCTATTACTTGTCCGAGATTGTGTCCTTGGAGACTTTGTGTTGTACCTGTCCATCTTGGTTGAAGTAGAGTGCTGATCACTCATGTAATTCGGTTTCTCACCCCACAGGATGGCAAGAAAACCGCTCTGATACCACTGAGATAACCCCAACGGATTATCGACTCTTTAAGCACCAAAAAATAACTCTTTATTCTTCAATGATTAGGCATTTTGTCAAACAGTTAGCAAACAGGCTCTGATACCACTGAGATAACCCCAACAGATTATCGACTCTTTAAGCACCAAAAAATAACTCTTTATTCTTCAATGATTAGGCATTTTGTCAAACAGTTAGCAAACAGGCTCTGATACCACTGAAATGACCCTAGCTATAAAGGTCACTAAATTCCAACAATGTACTGTGGCAATTCGTCAAATACTTATCACGTAATCTTCAGTTTATATTTATCTTCAGTGATATGCACCCAACAATATAGATGTAACAGGATAGATAAAATTACCAACAATAATAAAAAAAGAATCTTATTGGAGTCAAACCCTTACAATATTCAGTAATAATTTAGAGCCTGGTTTGAATGTAAAAAGCTAGATCAATCTCAAAACCTGGATTTGCTGATTCTGATAATCGTTGTGAAATGGGTGGAAGTCTGCTATGACCCGATCCAAAGAATGCTGATGCCCTCAATTCCCACAACTCATAATTGCTCCATTTGGGTCGGGTGTGTCCTAGCGGAATGATAATTTGTTTCGATGTCTCCTCTATACCCGTCCTGCGAATGACTCCTGGCTATGATCTCCAGCCACGAATGGTGGTAGTCGTTGATGATCCACAGTGCATTGAGATTCTGCCGGTTAATATTGTTGTTTGTGCATTAATTGCCAATGAAGCCAGATCATGGGTGTGATTTGCCTCGACCCGACTCTGCTTTGGAAGATATGCTTAGACCTGCGATGTGTTCATTATTCTCTACGGAATCGCTGCTGTAATGTCGGAGGGGTTTGTCAGTCTTGTTCTTGCCCGCGCGATCCTGTTCTTCATCCCGCCCAATCTCCTCCGTTTCCTTTTGCCCACGATGGTAGACGCCGCGAATCGCCTTAGTCACTAGATAGCTCACAAAATATACATTGCCGGCCCAAGGTGGAAGACATAACAGGTCGCAATTGAGATGGCCGGTGTGCGATCCAATATTCGGCTAGCCCCCGTGAAATGTCAGTCGCTCCCAAATAAAATGAAACGGCGCACAGAGGAAGGAACAAATGCATGTGATAGAACTGTCGCCTTTGCAATCCTACAGCGAATTGTGACAAATGTCTGGACTTATCAGATGCCAGCCTTATGGGAGATCAGCTTCCATCATAGCTATGAGAATTCTCATCAGAACTGACGAGTTTGAATTTGTCAATCAATCAGCTACAAGGTCCTCTCATTATTATCTCAATCCCACTGTCACTCTAGGTGTTGGATTTGTCTATTAATGAATTGAATGGCCCTTTATTGGTAGATGCTCCTGTGCCTGTACAAACAAGCTTAGAGGTGCTTTCGTGAAATGTTATCTCTTCAACAATGCTGACCGGTTCTGTATTAAGTCAGGACTGCGGTCGTTCTTGCTTCAAATATCCCCAAGATCTGTCAATAGTAAACCTCCAATTGAATCGATGATCTGAATCAAATCCCTTCAATGAATAGTGAAACAAAACTACAAATTGGCCTTAAGCCACGGATAATCGCCCTGATGAAATGACTGCAGCGTCACCTCCAATCCGCAATAATTCGGATGATATTTCACACCCTCAAAATTGCGTACCGATTGAGAGTTATCGTTCTCAATGGCCAACTGTGACAATTGCCGAAACCCTAGGTTTCCACAATGCACCTGTGATTGAATCACAATCTGAAAACAAGAGAAAGATAATCGACTGCCTTATTCGAATGGAGCCCCGGGGTGCCTATTTATTCTTTTCCCTCCATCCTCTCCAGAGACTTCTAGAACTTTTTGATCTTATCTCTTAAGTGACTTTATTAAATACTCCAAGTCACTTTATTAAATATAAAGTTACTTATTTAATAATTATTTATTTAATTAAAATAACTAATTAGTCGTCCTTGGACAACCATTAATTAAATTAATTAAATCGAACTGTCACCAGAAAATTGGGGACATGACACTAAGGACATTACTAATTTTTTTTAGTATTTTTTAACTAATGGGTTTTTTAAAATGATTTTTTTGTAATAATAATGTATCATATGTAAGCTTGATATGGACTTGGTCTACAGATGCTAGTGGGTTTCTTATCTAATTTTTCTTCTATATTGTATCTCTAGGTTTATGGCTCTCCTTACCATGGGAAAATTATTATGATGCTTGCCACTATATAGTTTTTTGAGCAATATACATTTTCTATCACTGTTAATTTTTTTTTGGAGTTAATGGTTGTTATTAAAGAATTTTCTACTCATGCTAAATCTGAAATTTAAAGAACGATCTTGCTGAAAGATAAAAGCAAAAAATCATAGAAATAGAGGAAAAATAGAGCTAGTTAATAATGAAATTCTATTATTCATTCACTGCACATCAATTAAAAAATGTGAGCATTTATGCAAAACCAATCATCCCATAGAATAGGAAATCACGATGGAATACCCAGCAATAACTGACACATGTAAGTTTTATCTCCAACTAACATCTATTTTCACCGTCCAAACTAGAAGTAAATTAGAAGTTCAGATTTAGAGGAGTAGTGAGCTATTAATTTGAATTAATCACCAACAATAATAAGTTGTTAGTTTGAATTAATCACCAACACCTCCCCTTAATTCTAACTAAGGAGAAAAGAAATATCTAAAGAAAAGAGAGAGGAAAGAGGGAATATAGCCCTCCCTCAAAATAGATGCTAATAAAGCAATAAAATTACCATGCTACAATTTCTTTCACTCCAATAAGCTCTCTAAGAAAGTGAATCGGAAGAGAAGATAGATCCCTCTACAATGTGTAGTCAATGGTAGATGCTCGAAGCTGAGTGCAGAAGGTGGTCCATGATCTTCAAACAACATTCTTCCCTTTAGGAAGAAACATAATTGAAGATGTATGAATGAAGTCTCCCCAATCCTAAAAGGAATATGAAGGAAGAAATTTCAAGATGTATGATGCCTCTAACAACTGCTCCATGGTCTCTATATAGATCTTGAAATGGCTATAATCTTTTAGAAACTATTGTAGAACATAATCAAAAGACGCATTTTTCACCTCAAAAGGCAAATAGATCTCCTCAAAATGTTGTGAAAATGTATTCAAACTCATATCAATCTGTGAAGAATGACTATGTAGAGAAGGAAGAAGAGGGTCAGGAGGCTCCCTCACAACAACTAAAGAAGAGTCACCTTCATCAAAGAGAAGATTAATAAAATCAATGCTATCATCTAGATCCAAAATGAGGAATTCTACAAAAAAAAATGATATGTCTGGTAGAAATCTATCCCAATGAACTGGATCTAGAAGACACAAATGATCCTATTGCAAAAAAAACATTGGAAGCTTTCAGTGAAGCAACTCTTATCTCTGAAGAAACAAAAAAAGCACCAAGGTCATCAATAAATTGATCATCCACAAAGGATGTGTTCACACAAGATGAGGCAACCAAAATCTTAGTATCACCCATAGAAGTCTGGTTATCAAAGGAATCATCACTTTCAGATGAATCAACGTCTCCATACAATTGTCAGATGATGGTCCAAGCAATGAAAGGTCACTCTATGTGCTCTATATGATATAAAATATCCTCAGAAATAGTAAGACATATTAGTCCATAGACAATATCATTACTATTAAACCATGAATTTTTTCGTTCATACTTGCTTGGCTTAGACATGTGTCCAAGGAGATAGGGCATTAGATCTTGCTCAATGCAATGATCCTTTATCCTTTTTTTCCAAGACAAATAATTTTCTAAGGTTAGCTTGACAATAGATGGATGAAAATGCATACTAGACATCATTGATCTCCCCCAAAATGGAACTTTTTCTCAGTTCATGATTACAAATAGAAACACATTAACAACCCCCAATGTAATGAAAATTTTCCATTCTAAACAAGTTCTAATCTGCAATACCTGCAAAAAAAAAAAACCTCTTCTTCCAGCTCCCTATACTCTGATACCATGTAGAATTTTCTACTCATGCTAAATCTGAAATTTAAAGAATGATCTTGCTGAAAAATAAAAGAAAAAAAATACAAAAATAGAGGAAAAATAGAGTTGGTTAATAATGAAATTATATTATTTATTCATTGCATATCAATTACAAAACATGAGCATTTATGCAAAACCAATCACCCCATAGAATAGGAAATCAGGGTGGAATACCCATCAATAACTGACACATGTAAGTTTTATCTCCAACTAACATCCAATTTCACCATCCAAACTAGAAGTAAACTAGAACTTCATATTTAGAAGAGTAGTGAGTTGTTAATTTGAATTAATCACCAACAGTAATGAGTTGTTAGTTTAAATTAATCACCAATAGTTATTACTTAAAGGTTCTAGGCTTCAATAGAACACATGCCTCCACCTTCTTTTCAAGGCAATACTGCCATGTATAAGCATAAAGCTTGGCTTCAATTCAAGTGGCTGCTATAACAATGCCACTACAATATCAACACATTGTTCTATCCATGTACACAATACATATTTTTATATTTGAGTTCTATTTCCATTACCCATTTTTTGTAGGATTGTTTCATTATATTGTTTTTTTTACCATATAGATCATATTTAGTGAATATGATTGTCCAAAATCCTATTTTAGAGGGCTAAGATTTGTAACGAGGACTTCTCTATCATGTTGCAGCACTCATTCTTAAGCCCACTCCAACTATTTTTTTTCTAGATTCTTATTTAAGATTTATGGCATAAATTTGTTCAACTAAGATTGGCAGTGATAGATTTCTATTCAATATGATTGAGAATTTGGGAAAATTTTATATTAGGGCTCTTTATCCAATTTTTGTCAATTATAGAATAGGAAGAGTTAAACTTTTTGTTATCAAAATTATTTTTTATTTTTGGAGCTAAAATTCTAAAGAATTAAAAAGTCTCCAGAAGTTACTAGAAAAGTTAGATCACTTAACTAGCCTCAAGACTGTGATTTTTGATGAATGGAATGAAACGCACAAGCTTCCTAAGCAGGTATGTGGGTTGCGTTCATTATGGTATAAATTGAGGATTTGTGGCTATACAAAATCTAGTCTTCTTTATTAATTCTTATAAATTATATTCAATTTAAGGTAATAAATAAATATTTATATAAAAAGATGTGTACATATGAAGATTAAAAAAACCTTTTTCTGATTTAATCTATGCTCATTATATAACTGTAGGCAACCGACACAACTAATTTTTAAAAATTATATATTTTAAATATTAATATGTCCAAAAAAATGACAAGAGTGTCGATTTTCTTAAATTTTTCATAATCTTTTTAAATATTTTAAATATTTATGTTAAAATTTAAAATTATTTTCAAATTTGTTATATTAATATAACTTAAATCAAACATTATTTGAGAACTTTTTAAACTAAAAATAAATAAATATTTTCATAATATTATAAATAAGTGTAAAGATTCTTTATAATACCAACAACAATATTGATATATCACTAATTTGTTACATATTACCAATATGACAGTTATAATGATTAAATTGTTCAAAAATTGTGAGAGTCATAACAAGAAGCATGCCTATAAAGAATCTAACATTACAATTGCTGCCAAATCATTCCACCAAATAGCTTTAATAAAAAACAACAATAATTCCCTAGTTAGGGATGGTAGATAGCATTCAATTTGAATAAAGATATTTGAATATGTGAAGAAAGACTTATACAAAAATAGTTGTTTTATCAAATATTTCAATTTTTTAATATTTCAATTAAGGAATGGTGAAATAATTTCAAATTTTCAATTAAAATAATAGTTGATGTGATAGATTTTATTCTTTATTTTTAAATGCTTCTTTCTATTCATTGACTTACTAGTTTTTTTTGCTATCATATTGTAACATTTTCTTTTGTCTTTTTAATATCTTTCAATTTATTTCACACAATTTATTAAAAAAATTCATTAAAAGAAATTGTATCAAAACAATCAATTGTTCACATTAAAGTATACATTTTTCAGGAATAGTGATAGTGAGAATAGCGAACTGTTTCAAAATTTCAATTAAAATAAAATAATAGTTCTTGTGATAGATTTTACTCTTTATTTTTAAATTCTTCTTTCCATTCATTGGCTTTTTAACTTTTTTGTACTATCTTATTGTACAACATTTTCTTTTATCTTTTTGATATCTTTCAATTTATTTTACATAATTTATTAATTTTCTCCATTAAAAAAAATAAGTATCAAAACAATCAATTGTTCACATGACACTATAATTTACTTGATAAGGGATTCAAATCATTAAAATCATTCAAAAGATAATATAGTTGTTTTTTTTTCACCGGTTATGACCACTTTTCACAGTGCAATTTGAAGATTTGCAAGGCTAGAATAGTACCCATTTTTTTGCTATTAAAAAAAAGTATGTAGTATCTATATAATTAATACTTATCCTAGCATCTAGTCTTGGAAAAAGATAAGGTCCATTGCTTTTATGCTGAAGTGAAATTCAAATGAAATGTTAAAGCTTGTGGGTTAGGTCCAAAATTGCTTTTCAGCCTTGTTGAAATTATATGAGTCAATTTTTAAATTTTGGTCTTATTGCAGAGATTGAATTGCAATAAACACTCTATGGTTTTTAGCTTCTTCTTCTTCTATCTTTCACAATTGTGCTGCCAACACTTGGAAAGAATTATATTAAGATGATTTACGTCCTCTTATTTGCAAACCAGATTGGGAGGATCAAAATAATACTTAATAGTTGACGTTGTTAGCTTATTATGTAAAGCAAAGAAAATTGTAGCCAATGAATAGGGAAATATCCATATAAAAAAATATAGAAACTAAGCAAAATAATAATCAATAGTTCATGTTGCTAGCATATGGGCAAGTTTCTTATGAACACATAATAAAGTAAACAATTCATCTTTGTGGGTAATTCTATTATAGGTTTAAAATCTTTTATTAGTGGAAAATCAAATTGAGAATGCTAGCATTGCCATATTAATCTTTGGAATATCTTCAAGCTCTATCACATGTCAATTGGATATCAAGATAGGCTAAAAGAAAGTTATAATATAATTGATTTATATTCTTGTAATCTAAATATGTTTAGATTGTCATATAAATTAGATTTGTTGAGCATATTTTGGTCAGTATTTAGATATAACGGTTCATATTTTATTTTTTTCCTGTTGAATAGACCATTTTGATAAATCTAATAATTTGTTTTTTATCGGACTGCTATAATCCATATAAAAGTTGTGAATTAGTTATTTATATACTTCTATAATTGATATCTTGGAGTAGGTTACAGCTTATTATTCCAACAATATACTTTTAATTACATTTTTTTTTTAATGATTGAAATCAATAATACAATTGATTTAATTCAAAAATTATATTTGTTCTTTAAATCTTTCTAAAAATGACAACAATATTTATCATTTTTAAAAGTTTGATGGTACTTATTTTTAAATTATCTGTCTACCTTTTTTAACCTCTACCTATCTCTATAAATTGTTTCCTATCTTTATCTTTATACTTATTCCTTGCATTCTATTTCTCTCTTGTCTGTCTTTTTAAATATATTCATTTATTACAATTAACTTGATTGAAATCAAGGAAACATTTAAGTTCATTACTAGATTTGATGCACTTCCTATTCACAAATTAGACAAGAACTTTGATACAAGTGCACCCCTTATTATTCATGGTTTGCTATTTTATCCTCCTCTTAATCTTATTTAAAAAATAAAATAGAGTGGAGTATACATACCACATGCTTTCAATCTTCAAACATGGTTCTATATTTATGTAGTCTAGTCTCTCCATTTTAATTTATCCAGTATTAAATTATTTTCATTTCTCAAGGAGAGTGATTTATGGATTTTTCTTTTCTTTTTCATTACTTTTCATATCTTCCTCAAAGGGCTCCAACCTTAGAATATATTGTTTCATGTCTTCTTCCTTTCGATGCCCATGATTATATTAAACCCGGCTACATTTATATTTTATTTTGCTTGTATGTGTTTTCTTGTACTTTTCCTTTTTGGTCGTCCACTCCATATCCTTATTTTAGAAGGGTAAGGATTATTAGCCAATAGGCCTTTACATTGGGGCAACCTGCCCAGAAAAAGTCTAATGCAATTGGCAAATGGGTTGTCTCATCACTTCAATCGGCTACCCTTTTCACCTCCGACAATCACATGTCAATGACCTGGTTGTGGTAGGTTGAAGTCTTCCTACTTTAGAGCACATGGGTGTTGGATGACACCAAGTTGTTTTAGAGTCACATGGAACAACCACAATTCCATCAGTCATATAGGTAATGACCTAGAATTATCTCCACCGCCTATGTATCTCTATAAAATCCCCAATGGTGGTTCATGTTGCAATAGTTCACACTTTTTCTGGATTCAAACAGGTATGCCAGTTGTCATTTTCTATTTTATTTCAATGTCACTTGATGTGCACGATCATCTCTGATGTTTCTTGTTGTGTTCATTATAGGAATGCGGGAGCTAGGAATTGGGGACAAGGGACATAGACTACAACAGGTTTGACTCTCACATTGCATTCTAGGTAATTTCCCAAACTAGGCTACTTCACAAACATCAAATGAATTAATGCAATATATTCCATCTATAAATTTGAATTTTGGCTATTTTTGGTCTTTACAAAGGGTGATTATTTTGAGTATAAACTTTCAAGGCTTTCAAATCCGATTTTGATTCATGTTTGGGTTAGTTTTTATACATTAATTTAGAAATATCAAGATATGCAAAAACACACATACATTTCAAGACAAGAAAATGGAATGAAATTAATTGGATGGTAGAAACTATGAGGAGTAAAATTACTGTACCTAATTAGGAATAACTTGAGTATTTTTTATTATTTTTGATGTATAGTTGAGATATTAAAATAGATTTTGCATACACATAAGGAGATGTGCATCTCCCACGCCTATAATCCTACAAGCTCCAACATTTCTTGCTCCTTTGGTAGCTTAAAAACTCACTCAAATTTTTAAGCTTCAGGATTCCACAACCCTTGTTAATCAAAACCTAAAACTTAGGGAATGTAGGTATAATGATTTTTCACCATAGCAGTTTCAAGCCACTCTTAGTGCAATCTATTAATGCATAGGATCTCTGATAGAAATAAACTATATTTTCAGACTGTGATAAATCAAATTACTTATTTGATCTCAGATTGTGGATTGCATATCTTTAATTTTAGAATAGTATTCTATGCTTGGATAATCTTCTACTTGAATGAGGATTGATAATTTGTTCTTCAATAATCTACAAGAGAGAAAAATCATTGGGACTGCATATATGACTTGTGATTGATATATGATTAGTCCCCATCGATGTAATGATAATATATATCCAATGAAGAGTCATATCCCTGTAGGGGCATGACTCTATATGGCCAAAGGCCACATAGGGTCATGACTCTACATAGGCACAACTACTCAATTATCCTTTAATAACAATGCAGTACCATGTTAATGATTGGCGGCAGTAATCATGCCCGATACATATTATAACCAATGTATAAACCCAATATGAATTGGTGATAGTAATATGTTCAACAACAAGTGAGGCCCAATATGAATTGGTGGCAGTAATATTAATTTCACACGCACATAGATATGTGTGTGTGTGTGTGTGTTATTCTTACCTTCAATATAATCATAACTTCGATTGAAGTTATACTTCAACACTCCCTCTTAGCAAGGGAGAAGTAATAGTTTCCTTAATAGATACAAGGACACAAAATGTCTGTATATAACACATTATCTAACTTTAACACTCTGAAATAATGAGTTGTCAAATCATTAAAACAACCATGCTATGAACACTATCATAACATATATTATGATCTCTAATTGTCTAAAACAATATCTAGAGTAATCATAATGCATTCATTATCAGTGACTTCCAACATAACTGGAACAAACTGTCATGATAAGAGTCCTATAATTTGCAAGATCGTCACGTTAAAAAATATTACCTTATGAATATATATGTCCATGAAAGATCATCACCTTTCATTACATATTTGATGCAACTAAACAACCATAGAAGCATAAACAGATATAAATTGAAAATTTAAATTCAATATTCAATATTACAATTTAATCATACCAAGTTTTCTTCTAAAATATTCCAACTTCAGTTTAGCTAGAGGCTTGGTAAAGACATATGTTGTTTTCTCATTAGTATTGATGTACTCCAGTTTGATAAAATCCTGATCCACCATATCTCTAATGTAGTGATAAGGAATTTCAATATGCTTAGACCAATTGTGAAAAATTGGATTAGGTAAAAGTTTGATACAACTTTAATTGTCACAATGAATCACAGTGGGCTTCAAAGGCCTTTAAAAAAAATCAACTAGTAACTTTCATAACCGTACAACTTCTCTGGCTCCCAAGGAAGAGGCTATGTATTCTACTTCAATAGAGCTTAATGCAACTGAGGATTTTTTTTCTGTTGAACCAAGAAATCATCCCAGATCTAATACTAAAGCAACATGATCCATAAGTACTTTTACATTCAGTAGAGTTGCCCACCCAATCAAAATCTAAATATCCATGAAGAGTGATTTCTACTTGATCATATCTGATTTTAATGCCAATAGTGCCTTTTAGATATCTTAAGATATATTTAGCTACCACTAGATGTATCTTCTTTGGTGCACACATGAATTGGCTCAAGTTATTAGTAGCATAATATATATCAAGATGAATATTCACCAAATACATTAAGGATCCAATAATTCTCCTATAGTGAGTAGGATCTATAGATTTAGAATTTAATCATATCATCCTTCAGTTTGTGTAGGTTGACTTCCATAAGAGTAGTAGTTGGTTTACAAACCATCATTCCAAATTTTGTTAAAATATCAATAGTATATTTTCTCTTATTTATCAAAATGTATTCTTTTGCCAGAATTCTAGTCCTAGGAAGTAGTGGAGAAGACCTAGATCTTTCATATCAAACTCTATTGTTAGCTCTTGTTTGCACTTCTTTATAAGATTTTCTTCACCTTTTATCAAAAAATCATCACATATAATACAAGAATAATCATGTCACCACCATCTATCTTGAAGTGTAAGTTAGGATCAGCTTTATTCTTAGAGTACCCTAACTTTGTTAGATAGTTGTCTATTCTTTCATACCATGCTCTAGGAGCCTTTTTAAGACCATATAGTGATTTCTTCAACTTACACATGTGATATTTTTTGTCATGAATGAATAAACCTTTTGGTTGCTCGATATAAAATTCTTCAATTTCATCATTTAAAAATGTTGTTTTAACATCCATTTGATGAACTTTCCATTCTTTAGATGTTGTGATTGCCAAGATAGTCCTAACTTGTATCTAGCAACTAGGCCAAATGTTTCTTCATAATCAATTCCTTCTTTATGTGAGAAATTGTGTGCTACAAATCTAGCTTTTTATTTTTCAATGCTATTGTTAGATACATGCTTGATTTTGAAAAGCCACTTAAAACAAACAAGTGTTTTTTTTTCAGGTCTAGGTACAATATAATGCAGGGAGAAAGACATAATAACTAGGGCCAAAGGTATACCCAGCTATCCAAACTACCCTATAAGAGTTAACACAATGGAAAACACAACATAAGAAAAACACCGAAGAGAGAGAACAAGATGTTTATATATTCATCAAATAATCCACATACATGCCCAACTATAAAGCCTTCTAGGTTATAGCCAAATACAAAATTACAACTTCCAGATTCAGGATCTAACTTCAAGTTCACATTCCAATCCTTTAAGTCTCTCCTCCCTCCTTTCTAAAACTCAATCCTAGACCTTCTTAAATACTTGTGTGGCCACAGGTTGACCTATCACAAAACTAAATCTTACATTAAATGCATGCACAGGCACAAGTTGACTCGCATTAGATATTAACTACCTATACCAAAATTAAATACGAGCAAGGTCGGCCCAAACTAGAACCAAACATAGATAACTTGGAAATGAAGACTTCACAAAATACTGGCACTCAACAACCACACAAGCTTGGCACTCAAAGAGTCACTCAACATCCTCCAATGCTCAGTAACCATGGAGAACTTGGCAACCAAAGGGGTCACTCAGAAACCAAAGGATCACTCAACAGTAACTAAGAACTCAACATTAACTAAATGCTTGGTAACCATTGAAAAGCTCGACAATGCAAGGTATTGCAACTCAGCAAAACTAGGAAAACTAAAAAATAGGCAGGATAGCAGTGCAACCTAGAATGCTCCTACATCAAACAACCAGGGTTGGAGAAATGATTCTCCTAAATCATTGAGATGTCACAACCTAAGCTAAATCCAAATCAGATTAGGAAATCCATGAAGCATCTTCAATAGGTATGTTCTTCCATTTCACCAAATATTCATAGTAATATTTTCCTCTTGTGCTCTTACCAACTCTATGACCTAATATCTATTCAACTTCTTCAATCTGCTTCTTAGGATAATCTTCTAATACAACAAATTCATCATCTAACTCATGATACTTATATAAATCAGCAACATTGAATATAGAATATATATCCATGTCATTAGGTAACTCAACTTCATAAGCATTTCCACTATCAAACTTCTTCAAGATCTTACAAGATCCAAACTTCTTCATCTTTAGCTTACTGTATGTTTCGATAAGAAATCTTCCTTTCTTCAAATGAACCATCACCTCATCACTAGCTTAAAAATTATGATGTCTTATAGACTTATCAGCATTCTATTTATACTTTTGATTTCTTTGTTCCAAACTCAACTTCACTTCCTTATGTAAAGACTCTATAAAATCAAAAAATTCTTCTCCTACAACACTTTTCTTCCTTTCACTAGCAACATTCCTCAAATCTTATACTCCTCTAGGCTTCATTCCAACAAAAATCTCAAAATATGTTTTCCTTGTACTCCTATTCATAGAATTATTATATGCAAACTTAGCTTGTACCAATACCATCTCCCAATTACTTGGCTTATTCCCAACTAAACATCTTAGCAAATTACCCAAGCTTTTATTCACAACCTTTGTCTATCCACCTATCTATGGATGGAATGTAGAACTAAACTTCAACTTAGTACCCAACTTCTTCCAAAAAGTCTTCCAAAAATAACCAACAAACTTATTGTCTATATCAGGAATAATACTTCTTAGTAGTCCATGCAATCTCACAATCTCTTTAAAGAAAAGTTCAGCAACATGCTCAGCATCTGATGTCTTCTTACATGGTATGAAATGAGCCATTTTAGAAAATCTATCCACAACAAAAAATATAGAATCATAACCCTTCACTGTCTTAGGCAATCGAAGAACAAAATTCATACTGATGTCACTCCAAGGTTTCTCAAGAACAACAATAGGAGTATACAAAATAGTATTTTGACTTACTCCTTTTCCAACTTGACAAACTCCACAACTCTTCAAAAATTTCTAAACATCCTTATACATTTCTGGCCAATAATACTTATCCTTTAGCAAACTCAATGCCTTATCAATTCCAAAATGTCCAGCCAATCCACCACTACGCTTTTCCTTGATCAAATTAACTCTCATAGAAATTCTAGGGATACACAACCGAATACGTTTGAACAACATACCTTCTTGAATGAAATATGCATCATACTTACTCATGTGATCTATCAGATTTGGTGCTTTGCACTCTCTCCATGTCTCAAAAAAATTAGGGTTAGTATCATACAATTCTTTCATTTCATCAAAACCAAGAACTTCAACCTTTATCTCAGTCAATAAAGAATGTCTTCTGCTTAATGCATCAGCAACTCTATTAGTAACTCCACTCTTATGCTTGATCATAAATATAAAATTTTGCAAGTACTCAACCCACTTCATATGTCTTTGATTCAATTTATGTTGACTTCCCAAGTATTACAAAGCTTTATGATTAGTATACAACACAAAATCCTTAGAAATTAAATAATGTCTCCACTTCTTTAATGTGTGAACAATAGCATAAAACTCTTGATCATACACAGAATACTTCTTTTTAGCATCATTCAACTTTTCACTAAAGAAAGCAATAGATTTACCTTCTTGACTTAATACAGCTCCTATTGTACTACCACAAGCATCACATTCAACTTGAAATACCTTACTGAAATTAGGAAAAGACAACACAAGTAACTCAACAACCTTTTGTTTCAATGTCTCAAAACTCTTACCAGCTCCATATGTCCACTTGAATTCCTTTTTATCTCCTCTCATTGTCTCAGTCATAGCATTACAAATAGCACTAACATTTCTTATGAACTTTATGTAGAAACTAGCAAAACCATGAAATGATCTTACCTCACCCACATTCTTAGGTGTAGACCATTCCAAAATTGCTTTAACCTTCTCAGGATCCATCTTCAAATCATCAGCTGAAATCACAAATCCCAAATACACAACCTCCTCTTGCATAAAAGAACACTTTTTCAGATTAATCATCAACTTCTCCTCCTTCAATCTCTGTAATAATTGTCTAATACACTCAAGATGTTCTTCCTTGGTCTTAATGAATATCATAATTTCATCCAAATAAACAATCACAAACTTACCCAAGAATCTTTTTAGAACTTCATTCATCAACCTCATGAAAGCACTAAGTGCATTAGTCAAACCAAAAGGCATAGCCACCCATTCATACAAACCATCTTTTGTCTTGATAGTAGTTTTCCATTCATGAACTTCTCTGATTTTGATCTAATGATAGCCACTCTTCAAATCAATCTTGGTAAAATACTTTGCTCCACTCAAATAGTCCATTATTTCATCCATCCTCAACATTGGAAACCTATATTTCACTATGATCTTGTTACTAGCTCTGGAATCAGTACACATTCTCCATTCTTCTTAGGTGCTAATATAATAGGCACAACACATGGACTCAAACTTTCTCTAATCAAACCTTTCTATAACAACTCATGCATGTGTCTATTAAGTTCTTCATTCTTTGTAGGTGTCATCTATATGGTGCTTTGTTTGGTAAACTAGCTCTAGGAATCAAATCCATACAATGACTTATACTTCTTATTGTAGGTAAACCATCAGGAATATCCTCTACAATAATATCCTTATATTCATTCAACAAATTTTCAATTTCTTCTGGTACTCAACCACCACTATCTATTGTCACTTGGTCATTACTACCAACACTTGGTCCTCTAGGAACTATAGTACAACAAGCTCAATTCTTCTTCACTTCCTTTTCAAATTGTTTTCCATTAACTATGAAAACTTTTATTGCAATACAACTAACCTCATATGAGCTCTCAATCAAAGGAAAAAATATTTGCTTCTTCCCATTTACCTAAAGAGTATATTGATTCAATCTTCCATCATGTACAACATATCTATCATATTTCCAAGGTCTACCCAACAAAATATGACAACAATCCATAGGCATAATATCACACAACACTTCATCAAAGTAATGTCCAATCTTGAACTTCACAATACATTGCTCACTTACCAATATCTTATGCTCATCTTTGATCCATGAAACATGATAAGGTTTAGGATGTTTCAGCCTCTATAGCTACAACTTTGTAACCAACTAGATTTTGATGTCAAATTTGTTAAACTTGCACTATCAATGATAACTTTGCAACATTTTCCAGCCATCTTACATCTAGTCTTAAAAATACTTCTTCTCAAAATAGGTTCCTCATCACTTCCCTTATTACGTAAGGTTCTTCTCACCATTAGATTTTCTCTAGCCTTAGGTCCACTTGGTGAACCTTCATCATCTCCTTGAATCACAACATTTCTGTTACCTTGTCTATTTTCAAAGGATCTACATTCAAAAGATCTATGTCCCTCTTTACCACATCTGACACATTTATCATGAAAACCACCTCTAGAATAAGAATTACCTCTTCCTCACTAAGAACTAGTACCTCCTCGATAGGAATCACCACCTTTCCATTCAGTCTTGCCTTTGTCATCATTATTCATTTCAAATTTTCCCTTATCTTGCACAAAATTGTTAGATCTGCTATCTTCTCCATAAGATCTACCTCTACCTTTCTGGAATCTGCCCCCTCTACCTCATTTTCTTTGTTCATGCTTCCTTGTCAAGATCTCCTTAGCTTTAAAGGCATATTGGTATGCTTCTTCCACACTCTCCAATTTCACAACACTTATTTTATCTTTAATTCCAAATCTCAATCCATTTATATACCTTGCAATTTTCTCAACATCATCATCCACGTGTCCAGATCTAATGTCCAATCTATAGAATTCTTTAGTATACAGCTTCACACTCATGTCTCTTTGTCTCAAATTTTGCATCTTTCTCAACAAGCTAACCTGGTAATCAACATGAAGGAATTTTCTCTTCACTTTATTTACAATCTTCACCCAAGTTCTAATATTCTCCTTTCCTCTCCTTTGTCTATCAATTTTCAAATGCTCCCACCACAGTGAGGCATGACCTTTCAACCTTGTAATTGCAATCTTCACCTTCCTATTATTAGGAATGTTTTCATACTCAAAGAACTTCTCCATTTTAGAGATTCAATCCAACACAACATTGGTGTCCAATTTCTCATCATAAGGAACAACTTCTACAACATTTGCTTTCAATTTTCCCTAGATAATACTCTCAACAACCTTGCTTCATCTTGGTCTTCTTCAGGTTCTAGATTAGGGTTTGGTGTTGCTACTTCATCATCACTTACATCATCAAGATGTTCTCCTCTCCTCTAGGTTGTTTCCATAACATCTAATCTAGCTACAATTTGTCTCAATGTATCCAATATTGCATTATCAAAATTTTCTCTAACTTCAACCATCTTTAAAAATTAGGTTCCTATAAGATCATAACCCTATGAAAGCTATAGGTCAAATTTATAGATCTACTACCCCACAACCAAAGTCACTTAGGTTTTTACATGATCCAATCATCACAAAGACGAACCTTAAGCTTTGATACCACTCGACGTAGGGAGAGAGACAAAATAACTAGTGCCAAAGGCATACCCAACTATCCAAACCACCCTACAAGAGTTAACATAGAAGAAAACACAACACAAGAACAACACCTAGGAGAGAGAGACCAAGATGTTTATATATTCATCAGATAATCCACATACATGCCCAACTATAAGGCCTTCTGGGTTATGACTGAATAGAAAATTACAACTTCCAGATTCATAATCCAACTTCAAGTTCACATTCTAATCCTCTAAATCTCTCCTCCCTTATTTCTAAAACTCAATCCTAAACCTTTTTAAATACTTGTGCAGCCACAAATTGGCCTATCACAAAACTAAATCTTACATTAAATGCATGCACAGCCACAAATTAGCTCACATCATATATTAACTACCTATACCAAAATTAAATGCAAGAAAGGTCAGCCGAAACTAGAACCAGACATAGATAAATCATCAAATGAAGACTTCACAAAATACTGGCACTTGGAAACCACACGAGCTCGATACCCAAAGAGTCACTCAGCATCAACTACGAACTTGACATCCTCTAATGCTCAACAACCATAGAGAACTCAACAACTAAAGGGGTTACTCAACAACCCAAGGATCACTTGGCAACCAAAGGATCACTTAGCAGCAACTAAGAACTCGACATCAACTAAATGCTCGGTAACCACTGAAAAGCTTGGCAATGCAAGGTATTGCAACTCAGCAAAACTAGGAAAACTAAAAATAGGCAAGAGAACATTGCAACCCAAGATGCTCCTACATCACAACATCCCATACATCATTTTTTAATATTGAATTATATTCTTCAATCATTTCTTCTTTCCAATATTTTCTTGATAAGGCCTCATCAACATTTGAAGGTTCTATTTTCATAAGTTCAATTAATAGTGCTACTTGAAAAGACTAATCTCTTATCCTCTTGCTTTCTCTTATTACTTCATCAAGTTCAACATGATTCTCTTCTATCATTTTCCCAACCCTAAGTGGCCTCTTTTCATTGTTAGCATTTTCAATATTCTTAGGATTTAAAATAGTAGGTGAAGGAGGTACAGTATCATTCTCCCTCTCATTTTCTATTGGGTGATCTTCATCTATTTCAGTGACAAGTTTTGTATATGATTCATCATTATTCTTAGAAAGGTTGAAGGCAATATCTTCTTAAAATTTAACATCTCTACTGGTCTCAATTATTCTTTGTAGCCTTTGGTTGTTTCACTATATCCAATGAGTATTCCCTTCCTTCCAAATGGTTCTAGTTTTTTTCTTTTATCTTTAGGAATATGAATATAAATAGGACACCCAAATATTCTAAGGTGACTTAGATATGGTTTGATGCCCGTAAATACTTCTTCAGGAGTGGTGTTTTCTAATACTGAGTGAGCACATCTATTCTGAATGTAAATTGTAGTGTTAGATGCTTTGACCCAAAAAGAAGTATGGAGATTTTGGTCATGCATCATAGCTCTGGCTGATTCAATAATTTATCTATTTTTACATTCTGGAACACCATTCTCAGAAAAAAGGAATATAGGTGCTTGCAATAATTGTTGTGCAATAGTATCAACTAACTAGGGCATAGGACCTCGATGCAGTCAACCATGAATTCAGAAAAATAAATGTAAGTAACTTTCCTTCCATTAAGAGTAGTTACTTTTACACTGACATTGCATAAATAGAAAGCCCTCACAACTTTATACGTAACAACGTTATATGTAGACATTCCTTTAGACACAATCTGTTTCTAGCAATTTTTTTCTTTTCAAAATCAACATAAGTTGAAGCCATTTTTCCGCAAATGCTTACAAATTGGCATTAAAAGGAATCCCTAAATACTTTATAGGTAGACAATTCTTTAGCCAAAATAGGATTTTACAACAAATATTTCAATAGCTTTCCATTAAATATCTTTCTAACCATTTACATATGTTTAGAATAAATAGAAAATGCAAACATTTTCTAGAAAGCCACTTTGGAAGTAACAAAAGGCTCTAATGGCCTCATAGGTAATCATCTGATCACATGCCTTGTCAAGCAAACTATTGGAAAAACCTCTTTCTAATGAGATGATGTCCTTAGATTCAATAGAAGCCAAAAATGATGGATACATTTCCAGCGTACACACCAACAATATTCACCAAATATAAGCTCAATAAATGTAAGTATTTCTCCACTCATTAATGAAAAAAATATTGTTGTTTGAATTAAGTTGAGAATAGTAAATGTTAATTTACCATTTGGATATGTTTCCCTCCCTTTGTGCAGGAAAAAACACAAATTTTGGCATCTCGTGGTGGCCTGTCCACACTCTTTCCAAGCTAAATTCCTACCTACTCTGAGACTTGCAACTAACAAAGGATCCACAAGGCATGTGTTCGACAAATATAACAATGGATAACAACAAATAGATTAATTTTGTTCTTGAGAATCACAATGCTTCTTACATCAAATTTGTAAACTATTATTGTTACACTTTATAGATTAGTTTGAATAGGTCATTTCTTTCAGTAGGTTGTTTCTACAAAAATATAATCTATTAGATGGGCTACTTCTCTATCTGTTGCTTTTCACTATTTTAAACTTTTTTGCCACCTACAAAATAGAGACTACTCAGTGAATTCAAAAATATGTTTCTATGCTTCATTCATTTAAATTATCTTGTGTTGGTTGTAAATGGTGTTGTCAATACTTAGCAATGAGAATGTCATTTCATTACAATTACAGCTACCATTTGTCAATCTATTATATACTTACCTCAATCTTTGATAATACTCTCTCTCATACCATTGGAATAATCTAACCCACAATGAGCTTCGAAACATTAACCTTTGATCTCAAAACTATGAAGTTCCTATCATCTATACACTTGTATCTCGTCTCGGTGCAAGTGCTAGTTTACATGTATGGCCCACACATAGAAATGCACCTTTGGGAGGGTGCACCTTTTAATTAACTGAGGTGTTAGTGAACTATTGCAATGGTAGTTTAGATTAACTTTCAATTTTACTTATATTAAATTGAGTATTTGTATTCTAATTAAATATAAGGATATATATTTAATATTATCAATATTCAATTTTATATTTTTTAATCAACTAATATGTTAGTTGTAAATATTGTCTTACGACTTCTACTATACAATATATTTATGAATAGATTATCAAGATGTTTATTTATTTATATTTCAACTATTCTGATCTTATACTAAATTTCATTATTAGAGGGGGATATTATATAGTCCTACCCTCCCAAAATTGCTTGTCCTCAAGGAATTATATGTTTTCTCACTATTTGATAATAACAGTTGGTAACTTGGTATTTTTCTTATTTCCTAGAGGGATAGTTCTTTATGAATAGTTGTGTCATTTTGTTATAAGTAATTTTATATCTTAAGTTTACTCTAGGTATAATCACTATTCCCAACAAACTATTATAGAATTACATCAATGTGGAAGTATAAAATATGTAGACATAAAGTGTGCAATAAAAACATGAAGCATACACATTGAAGACATAAACTTTAATGTAGGAGGATACATAGTATGCACATGAATGCAAATAGACACAAACAATGTACTTAAATATTGACTATTTATCTCTTTGATTTGATTATTCATTTACATGAGCATGTTCCTATAGTGAGTGGTTGAATTATTGTGCTTGAGCATGAAAATAGTCCACTTGAGGCTCCCTGATGAACCAAGCCCATTTTGGAATCTCTTCCTCAAAATGACCAAATTACTCCCCTCTCCCTTCACAAGGCCCTTATTCACTATAAGGCTTTGAGATAGGAAGATACTTATGTTAATAGGACTTAAAATAATTATGTACTTACTATTCACCTACATTGGCTTGTTCCTATAGTGAATGGTAGAATTACTATGCTCGAGTAAAAATAGTCTCCAAGAGGCTCCCTCATGAACAAAGCCCATTTTGGGAATCTTCTCATCACTGTGACTGGAGTGCTCTCTGTTTCACAAACTCCCTATTCACTATAAGACTTAGGGATAGGTAGATCTTCATGCATGGTGGTTGAATGTTGATCCTCAGTTGACTTATATATATATTCAATCTTAATAATTAATTTCTCTTAGTTTTTATTTCCTTTATTTTATTTATACCTTCCCTACAAGATGGCGAGATCATGCTCTAATGTCACTTGTAATGAACCGATCTTCTTCATTGCTTCTTTTTATTTATTTTTATTTTATTATTAAGCCTCTTTCCTTTGTGCAATCTTTCTAAGTTATTCTCTTGCAATCCAATTTAGTGGTAGTCCCTCAATGTTCTCTTGGTTGGGAATTATATTTTTTGCATTTCAAAAGGTTATGTCTTTTAAATTTTAAAAGAAATTTTAGTATATATATAATATAAATTTTTCAATATTAGAATATTAATATTGTTTCATATGTTTTAATATTTATTAATTTATAATATGTTTGATATGATATATATTTATATATATACTACAATGAAACTCACCCTCCATTGAGCAATATTCCAAGAATGTAATCATGTCTTGAATTACCCTTATAATACATAGATATACAAGGTGCATATTAAAGTAACAACATCATTTCTTTCCATTCATTTTCACATCTTGGGACCATGTTCTCTTCCCAAACTTATGCAACATCAAAATGCAACAATGCAATAATACCTTTTCTACTATTATTACCTATCCCAAGGCATCATGCAATGACAAATTTTATGATTACATAGCATGATAATTCAAACATTAACAATTCTTTTAATGTTTTACCAATATTCATTATTGAAACACAATGATTATACTTCAATCTAGTCATAGACATCTTGTAAAAAAGAGTAATCACATTTTGTTGTAAGTTCATTAATAAATCTATGTATCCTTTCAATGAGAAGATTGTTTAAGTTTCATTTAGAGGAAAAGTTCTAATTATTCCAAAATAATCAACTCTAAAATGAGAAGCCAAAATTAACTGAAACGAGAAACTACACCTAAAGTATCCATCCTTTAATACTAGTGGGTAGAGAGAATCAAATAGCCTTGAATCCCTATCTAACCCTCCCATTTTGTCAGATTGCAGCCATCTAATAAAAGAGTTAAAAATTTACACTCGGGATTGGTTCAACATAATACAAAAAGATTATTTTCTAATTTCATCCAATTTCACCTTGTTTTTAAACTAATGCATATCTACACATATGTAAAAATTGAAAGTAGTCCAAACAAAATGCATCCATCTCCACTCTCCCATTTGCCACATTACACTTAGCCATGAAGGAGATAAACCTTGTACAATTAGAATAATGTTAAAGATTTACAACTATATTTGAGCAAACTTCAACAATTTGTAAAAGACCTAGTACAAATTGCATTCAACTACAATGGAGAACTCAATCAACATACCCAAAATTTGTAATTTCAAGCACAACTTACATTTATTTACAACTGAGGGGACTCAATCACCATCGTCCAGTAAATAACAGATCAAAGTACAACATTTACAACTTAATGAACTTAGCATTGCACAAACATTTGATAAAACTATTAGATTGAAGTTTCTTCATTTCTTAATGTTCAGTTAGAAACAAAGATCTATGATTCATAAGGTTTCAACAAAAATTTTGAATTTCATTGACTTAACACATAAATCTTCATAGACTTTTATGGTTTAATATCCTTTCCAAATTAACGCCCCAAGGGTTCTAAGTAGACATATTGTTCGAAGTGTGCATGAATACCAACCACGAATAATTAAACTAAATTAAGCTCAAGCTGGTAATTATTCTAATAATTTTTAAGAGAAAGGAAATGTAATTGGTTTGATAGTTCCAAAGATGTTCATAAGTTCTGCTTTTAAACTTCTAGTTTTACATTGAAAAAGAATGAGGACAATGTATTCATTGCTACCCAATAGACCATAGTTAACGTCAGCCCAATAGAAGCCCAACTTAACACAAATTTTGTAGTATGACTTGCAATTAATTGCATGACTTGGTAAATTAACTCCATAACTATCTATCTTCTAAGGAGAGTGGGTAGGTTCGCTTGGGAACACCATTTTTGGGGTCTCACACAACTAGTCAGCTAGAGTGCAATGTTCAAGTAGAAATAATGCTATCAATAGACATGGTTCCCCTTCATCTTAGTTTATAAATTAAAAAATGTTAAATCCATAACTACCTATCTTCTAAGGAGAGTGGGCAGGTTCGCTTGGGGACACCATTGTTGGGGTCTCACACAACTAGGATACAACACAACTAGTCAGCTAGAGTGCAATGTTCAAGTAGAAATAATGCTATCAATAGACATGGTTCCCCTTCATCTTAGTTTATCAATTAAAAAAATACACTATTTTCTACCTTGCTCCACTCCTAGCTAATTTCTTGGGGTGCTCTCGAGATGTTACCAAACCTTATTTAATTTAAAACTGAGAAAAAAAGATTTGTCCTACTTTTGAATGGCGGTTTAAGTTCAAATTGGTAATGTTCTTATTTAATAAAATGAAAATCAAGCCTATATGTACCCTATTAAAATATGAAAGAGTAAAGATAAATCACATGCAACATTGGAGTTTTAACAACAACCAAAGTATAAGGCATAATTTTCTTGAGTATTTGATTAACAATAGAGAAGTTGTGTGGAAAGCATATAATTTATTCAAGCACAAAGGCCCTAATTTAAGTAATACCAAGCACACAACAAGAGTATAGCTCTTGTAAGAAGAAAATAAATTTTTTAACACAAATCACATGCCAATTAAAGAGACAAACCTGGTAATTTTGGTTATCAACAAAACTCTTCCTCCAACTGTTGATCCCTTGCAATGTCCAACTTGCAATCATCCTCCCCTCTTTTAGTGTTTTCACCTCTTGTATGTTAATCATTTCAAGAAATTCCCCACCCCCCCCCCCCCCCCCCACCCCCAATTAAAAAAAAACTCATGTTGGGACAATATTAAGAAGAACTTGTACAAGATGATGATGGTAGTTCTATAATCGTCATCCATCATTTTGATAATTAATCATCATAGCCCTAAAATTCTTTAATTATTCATTTGATTATTTTAATCTATATTGACCAAAGTAATTTAGTATCTAGTAAAAGAGCTAGGTCACATCACAAACATCACTTTATTCAGGTATGGGAAAAGCGAGTTGTGACAGTCTACCATTCAATGTGTACATCTATGGCATTGGCAATCATTGTATTTTATCCTTCTTTTGGTAGCACATAGGATATAAATATTTAATCCTTTTTATTTCTTAATTGAGTATTCCTTGACATTTTGTGGCAATATGGAATGCCGAGTATGTTCCACCTTCCTTACGTTGTCTTGATGGGTGTGTGAAACCCAATGGTAGTTACACTTATCTTAAGTCAAAATTCCCCGTTCTTGTATTCTGACCACTTAACCTTTTGGTTGGGCTATGTGTTGTGTATAGGTTGATCTCAAGGTTTTTTTTTTTGCCAACCCTATGCCACATAAGACTGTGCTCTGCACATTACATTGGATCCCAAAATTATTTTGTGGTTTGATGACTATAATAATGAATAGTTTCTTGAATGTATGTGCCCAAATACCTTCAAGACTTTGTCATCACCATTGAGTGCTGATCAAGATGGATGTAGAGTCATTTATGTATGGTCTTCAACCTAGGTCAAAAGATTAGATTGAGCACTAATTACCCTTCAACTTGCCTCAAGATTAACAATGCCAAATATAGTTGTGATAAACTAAACATGTTTCAAAAACCTATGAAAAAATCTCACACTTTCAAACTTCCATGAAAACAAATGAAGTAAAACTGGTTTGAGATGTATTTTCTCTTTGTTTTTGGTTAAAAGAAAGCATTCTTCCTGATTCATGTAATCTGTATATATTCTCAATACCAAAGATTTCAAAGCACTTGACACTCGTGGATTTGAGAAAAAAACATCAATCTAGAGCTACCATTTGAATTTGAAAGAAACGGTTGGTTATGTCACTTTTGACACCCTTGTTTATTGTTTGACTAATATTCTCTAGACTTTTATATTAAAACCTCATAGGACTGGTAAACAATTTGTTTTGATACCATGTTGTTTTTCTCAAATTGGTAGTAAATGTATTAACACTATCATAATTTTTGGCATGTGCTTTCCAACTATACCCTCTCCTTATGTTTATAAAAATGTGAGAGAAGATACATGTCCCCCCATGGGACATGTATGTTCATTATCATAATTAAACTCTTATATATGTATCTCTCTCTCTCTCTCTCTCTCTCTCTCTCTCTCTCTCTCTCTCTCTCTCTCTCTCTCTCTCTCTCTCTCTCTCTCTCTCTCTCTCTCTCTCTCTCTCTCTCTCTCTCTCTCTCTTTCTCTCTGTGTGTGTGTGTGTGTGTGTGTGTGTACAAATATGTCTTGATGTAATTTTTCTAAGTAAAACTACAAAAAATCAATATGGGAACACCATTAAATAGACTTAGAATTCAATGAATGGTGGCGTAATCAATATATAAGCTTTCCTCTACATGGATGATGACCTAATTGTGTATGAACTAAGAAATCTGTGAGAAATGGTAGTAGGATGAATTAAAATCCATCATTGAATGGT
The DNA here is from genome assembly GCA_028749045.1 of Cupressus sempervirens. Lineage (NCBI taxonomy): Eukaryota > Viridiplantae > Streptophyta > Pinopsida > Cupressales > Cupressaceae > Cupressus > Cupressus sempervirens. The sequence continues at coordinate 507,479,245 of CM053789.1, read as the reverse complement.
AGAAAGTATTGAGTGCTCTTTCTATTTATAATGGATAAATTGAACCATGGAATTCATTTGAGTCACATCCATTGCAGTTGTTTATGGCCAATTGAAGATGAATTTGGTTGGATTCCCAAATTATTACTACTCTCTAGTAATCTAAGAGGAGATGACACTTTGATCAACATGTAGTACAAAGATGGTTCTTCAGTTATCATGTTGCCCTTGATCATTGTGTAGTACAAAGGTGGCTTTTCTCCTAACATGATATCATTGGCATAAGCTCAAGACTATTTCAAGTACATGTATTCAACTTTTAAAATCCTAAGTGTTACCATTTTTGCATAACATTTACCATATCAACACTATATTCTAAAGTTGTTTTGTGAAGTTCCTTGAAAATGACAATTAGGAGAATACAAAGTGCTATAAGAGAAATTGTTACATTTATTGTGAATTTCAATGATTTACCTTCATTTTCTACATATGTATATCAATGTATTATGGTCATTCCTAGAATGGGCATTGGTAGGAGTGAGGAAACATGCATGCATAGTGGGAAAAAAAAATTGCACATACATTTTAGACATGCACATGCTTTCAAGGGATACAAACAAGAAAGAAATAATGAAATTAATCTCCAACCAACTTCAGAATGCTTGTTTAAGAATTTTCAAGAGGCGGACTCATAATTTTCCTCTCTTAAATTTAATGTGCTAACTTGTAAATGGTTGGCATCTTTTGTTTAGGTAGTTCTGTTAAATATGCTTACAAGCATGGGAAGCTAACATATTGATATAGAGTTGAAAGAGATTTTACCATTGGAAAAGGTGTACCAGAGTATGCAAGTTATGCTATATAATTCTTAGTAACCCACCACTAGATTCTAGAGAAAATGTTTATTTACTCAAATTTTGAATCCATTGACCATAATTTTTCATTGCAGATATGTGTTTGTTGTTAGATATCTGTGATCAGTGTCATGCATAAGTTTTTCAAGATCAAGAAGGGGAGCATTTAATTCAATAGGTACCTTATGGATGATGTTCCTTGTTATTGTTTCTAATCTAGAGCATGCTTGATATTGTATCAAGCTGTTATTTACTTCAACAAAATTCAATGTTTCTATTTTGAAGAGCATCCCCTACTTCCTGGTGAGAATATTGACATGTTAATAAGAGAAATATTTTCTATGATTTGACCCTTTGTTTCCATCTTTCTTGAATTGGTAGATCTTACATCACCTTTCTTTTACAAATGTAGGTTTTTGTTATGTTGATCCAGAGTTTGAACTAGATCCCAAAATGAATGACATTAATAATATGATCTTATCATATACTTTCTTCAAAGTAGAAGATGAGGAAGTGTAGAAAACAAATTTAGATGCATGACAATTCGTATCAGCTACAAGAATCAACAAACCAAATTTTCCATGGTTGGTGAGGAATGCTAGCCAATAACTAATAAGTCTTAGTTACTACCTAACATGTGGGTATATGTAGGATCATGGTGTGCCAAAAAGCAGCAATCTGAAAAAGGTAGAGTTTTAAAATGTCTAAAAGTGTTTCAAAATCTGCTCTGATTTTTTTCCACCCATCTTGATACCAAAGCAAAAAGGTGATACCAACCCTTTTCAGTATCTAATATTATATTAGATACCCAATATGATATCGGGTATGGTCCAATATAATATTGGGTACCTAAAACCCATGGCCACAAATTTAAAACCCAAAAAATCCAAGCGCTTGTTTTTCATTATTTTTTCTTTGGTTTTGGTGTTTGCTTGCCCCCATTTTAGGTATATGATTGCAAATCAATTATATGTTTTAGGAAACCTCAAGTAAGTTATATTTTTTTGTTTATTTGATTCTTTTCATTGAATTATATTTGAAATTGGGTTTTTTAAATAGAAATCACTGATTTTTTTATTTTAATTAAAAGCTATTGATACAAATAATAATTTTTGAATTCTTTGCAATTTAATAGGCATGGTTGACCCAAATGATTTTGATAACACTTAGCCATGAAATAAAGTTCCTCGAAACCCCACCAAATGATCCATTACCCCTCAAAATCCTCCTCAAATTGAAGATTTTATACAAGAAAATCTTACCTAAGGGGTTTTCAAGCCAAATATAATAATATGCATGCATTAGCTCTCATGTTAACCATATTAAACGACCTGGTTGATAATATTGAAACACTTACAGATGAACAAAATGTTTCTCCTCATTGGTGTGAGAAAATGTATGCCATGTTTGATGAGGGGTTGGATTATGATGAGGTTGTGGCCCTAAACATAAGTAAAGATGATATAGTTAATCTTTTTGTGAGCCCAAAAACTAGTAAAAAAGTCAAACAAAAAAAGCCCAAATCATCAATTCAATGGTGCAAAAATGAGGCTATGCATATGAACTTTTGGGATCCTTGGTGGATGGTTTTTGACAAACCTCCACATAGAAATTTAGAGGTCCCATTCTATTTCATTAGGAAACTATATGTTGAATTTCTGTTGGACCTCAAGGTGAACTACTGGAGCATGAGGCCCAATATGGGTATAGGAGAAGGAGCTCCTTAGGATAGACCCTTTTCCCAATGGAAAAAATCTGACACTTTTCTCACCCTACTAATCTCTCCCCCCCTCTTCCAATGCAACGTTATGATAGCATTACAGAGGCTAGCTCTAAGACTATTAGAGTCATCCATTGATTGAATAACCTACTAATATCCTAGACCAAGTCATTTTTGCCTTCTTGTGTTGATGATACTAGCACGAGTTCATCATCAGCAAGCTCATCACATGTTTTTGTGCCCCATACTTGCATAGCATGCAAGAATATTTATTTGGGTACCATTGGTGATCATTCTGAGTATCAGTTTCTATTTGAGAAGGATGATACAATAGATGCACCTGCAGAGACTACACACCCTAACATGAGAGAGGAGGGGTATGTAGAGCCGTAAGATCCTTCTATCTCAATATGTGTATACATTTCTTTGTTACAACATAGTTGATTTAAATTTAATCTGTATAATAGAATAATTTTAACCCATATTGACTTGTACACATATATGTGATCTTCGTTCATTTTTAGTTGATGATTGAGGAGGAGCTCAAACATGTTGATGATGTCATGCTCTTGGCTATTTCATTTGGCCTTGAGACTTTTGCGGTACATTATGTTGTGTTCTCATTGTTTTTCTATTTGATATTGGAACATATATGGTTTCTAATATTTCTTTTCTCTTGCAAGTATCACCTATCAATGGGGGTAGAGTGAGGGGGAAGTGGCACAACCCATTGACCAGGGAAAGGTAATTAGGTGTTTTAAAAGTGATTAAATATCGATGCATTCTTGTTAAATTTATGTGCTAATGAAATTTAATTACATTCTTTATTGTACAGGGTGTGACTACTAATCATGAGTCTAGGCAGATTTGGCATCACAGACCCTCTGGAATTTCCATTCGTAGTGAGAGCCCCATCATATGTATAACTATCATTTATTGATTTTTTTCCTTATTTTCCTTATTAAAAATAAAATAAAAACTAATGTCCATGATATTAACAACTAGGCTTTTGTATCTCATAGGAAACACCTAGTCCGTAGGAGGCTAGATGTTGGAGTTTTGTATCTTTGCTCACATAGCCATTATATCTAGAGGAGGATTTGACAGAGGTAAGTTTTAGTTTGAATTCTTGATTATATGTTATAAATTTAGTATTCTGTCAATTATAATGTTATAGTTTAAGTTGTAGATCGATATGACAACCATGCTTGAACATATACAGGTCATAATAAATGACGTTCAAGCATTTTCAAGGAGATATGAGAGGACGCCTGACCACTACAGGAGGTCAATGAGAGAGGCATTTATGTTGAAATTTTAAAACTATAAATATTCATTAAAAAGGATCATTATGCATTTGAGTAATTCAACATTTGTTAGATATATAGAATTATGTAAATTCAGTAGTCTAACTTTGGGTTTTCCTTTTTTGTTTATGTTGGAGGCATCTGATCCACCTAGTTCAATGAAGAGGTTGCATTTTGATGATCCACCAATAACATAGGTTAGTATAGTTCTCATAGGATGCATCATGTGACATTTTGAGATGGCACATGCCACATTGTATATAGAAAGTTTGATATTATACACATTTTAATGGTATGATTAGCCACATTTTCTATATGGATCTATGTATATTGATATGTATTTCTATAATTTGTATATGGATACATGAACTTTGATATATATTTGGATAATTTTCCTATGGGTACATGTATTTTGATATATATTTTTGTCATTTATGTGCACAAGGATATACATATTAATTTAGTATAGTATTGTTCAATTTATCATGGATCATGTGTATTGTTCATGTTTACGGAATATCATTCATTTTGATCATATTTGTTATATTCGATTCAAATGTACTAATTTGTGAATAATATTTTATTAACCTTTATTATCAAATTTTGATGCAATGTTTAATTTGAAATGATGCATGTAGCCCCTTAAGATGTCTACAATTAGCCAAATCCATGGCAATTTGGTCCTAGGAGCCCATCTTTGTTCTTACGAGACACTTCAGTATGTAGTGGTCACAAAAATTACAAGGGCTTTTGTTAGCATGAATGATGATGATACTACATTGGAGGAGTATCTTGAGCATTGGAAAGTATTGATATTTTCCATTCATGACTGTGTTTGTCATTGATATCAACATAGCATTATTTCTATAAAGACTAGCAAAGTAGCAGACAGAGATCTTGATGGTAAGGGAAATGGTTTGATTTTCTAGTCATGCATAGTTATGGACATGTAGTGTCTTGACAATGTGGTTAAGTGTGCAGAGTCTAAGTCGATGGCATACAGAAGTTGTACCTAATTTATAGAAAGCAGTTTAGAGACAAAGTATTGGGAAGTAGTTCTTATGATTGATTTCTATTTTACATCCTAGATGTACTGAAGTAATGTGTATTCAGGTAGTGATAAAGGATAATCATTTGATGACATCAACAATTGCACAAGTCTTAGTATCGTACGTGTAAATATGTGTATAGACTATGAGACAATTGTGCTATCAAAATTGTAATTTAATTAATTATCTTATTTTAACTACTTGGGAAAGTCTCAAGGATGACTCGAGGAATTATTATGAAGATATGGTATAAAGGAAATGTGTTTTCCTTAATTTTAATGTGTGTTCAAGCATTATGATCGATGTTCAAGTGAGAATTGTGAAAAGGAGCAGAGTGCTTACTAAATGTGTGTAAGCGATCTAAGGGATTATTGGATGTGCAGTTTGAGATTTGGTTACAAGATCTAAAGAAGCAAAAGTATGGTTGATAGGATAGATATAGAGGAAGGAAGTACAATTTAGATATATTATTATGTAAGGAATTATACAAAGATCATTTGGACAGTGGGTTTATTGGTCATGCCCTTGAAGCTGTTTGGGCAATGGGTCCAACTATCTTCCACAACTCCTAACAAGGTTGGAATCTCCTAATAGGGATTCAAAGTCTCCTAATAGGGACTCATATGTACTTAATTTTGTAACAAACTCCTAACAGGGTCTATCCTCTAACAAGGAATATTTATATTAGTACATCATCTTGTGGTACCATCCCCACCGAGGTTTTCCCTAGTTAACATATATGGTGTTATTGTGTATGAGTAACTTGTTGTGGTTTTAGTTTACATTACTCATATGGTTAAGATTGTTTAAGATTATAACTTGTGATATTAGTTGGATAATTTATTCATGTCCCCCTCCCTTCTTAGTTATGTCAGTTTACTATAAATTCTAACAATTAGTATTAGAGCTTCAAGTCCTTGAAGGAAAAGCTTAATAGTTTTGGGATATCAATGGCAAATATGTTTAGAAAGGATAGTCCTAGATTCAATTGGGCCAACTACGATAGTTGGAAGGAGAAGATGAAGACTCATCTATTTTTCATGGGTCCGGGATATTTGATCTTAATAAAATGTTCAAAGAAAATCGTTGAAGAATAAAAGCTTGAAGGTTATGGTGAAGAAGAGAGATATATATGCATGTGTAACATGAGAGCAAGAGAATCCCTACTGATAGCACTTCCAGAGAATGAGTATAGTTAGGTAATATCACTTGCAACATCTCATGAAATTTGGAAAGCTTTAGAGTATAATTTTGAAGGTGATGATCATGCAAAAAGAATGAGATTATAGAATTGGATATGTGCATTTCAAGATGCTAGAATGATGGAAGATGAATCCATAAGAAGTTATATTGGTAGAATATCAAAAATGGTTGTAGGTGTTTGGTCTCATGGTGGAACCAAAGAAGATGATGAAGTCATATGGAAGACCTTGAAAAGTCTGACACTAGCATTCAAGCCAATAGCACATATGATTCAATTAGTGATGCCTTACACTAAGGACACATTACTTGGAAGATTAGAATCAGCAAAAATAGACTTGAGATAGTTTGGTGAACTTGCAATAGTCAAAATAGTCTTTAGTGCCCTAAACCTTATATCTAATTTCATAAGAAGTGCAAGTACCCATGGATATTTTCTGGCAGCAGCAGAGCTGATGAAGACAAGAAGATCAAGGAAGGAATAGACCTTCTAGTGAGAAGAGAAAAAGATGGTAAGAAAATCTTTAAATGCTAGACTTGTAATGAATTTGGTCATTATGCATCTAAATGTCCTAAAAGAGAGAAAAAGTAAAAGGGAATATTTATTTCTAGAAGAGATAAAGATTGAAATTATTTATATGCAAGCAAAGATGAAGAATCTAATGAGAAAGGTCAAAGTGAGAGTGATATGAATTAGGATTTGTGGCTATCAAGGAAGATGATCTTGATAGAGAAATTAGAGAAGAAAGCGCTCTGGTTACCCAAGTAGAAAAAAAGTTTTATTGGATAATTGATAGTAGTTGTTCACATCACATGAATGGTGATATGAATAAGTTTGTCAAGTTTAAAAATCATGATGGGGGTATTGTTAGAGTTAGAAACAATGCAGCCTATCATATAATATGAATTGATCCATTACCCTTGATGGTAAAAATAATACTAATGATTTCTATTTGGTTGATGGATTGAAGCATAACTTTTTGAGTGTTGGATAGTTGGTGGACAAAGGTTGTCAGTTGTAGTTTATTGAGAAGGCTTGGACTATCAAAGACAAAGATGGTAAGATGATTGGAACTAGCACTAGATCCAGAGGTAATGTATTTTAGTTGAATCCTATTGAGATGACATGTTTGGTAGATAAAGTGGATAACAATTGGTTGTGGCATAGAAGATTTTGTCACATAAACTTTGATAACATTGTGAAGGTTAGTAGCACTTTTGCAATCAAATATTTGCCTAAGATTGTCAAGCCTTCTAATGTTGTATGTAAGGAATGTATTTTGGCTAAGTAGGAGAAAGTATCATTCCCTAGCAAGAATTTCACTACGTCAAAGAAGCTGGAGATTGTTACACATATTTGAGTAATCCCTCTAGAACAAGATGATTCTATGGTGAAAGCTATTTTATGATTTTTGTTGATGATTTCACTAGAATGATGTGGGTAGCATTTCTTAAAAAGAAATTTGAAGATTTTGAGAAGTTTAAGATATTTAAGAATAAAGTTGAGAATGAATCTGGTGTTGAGATTAAATGTTTGAGATCTTATAGAGGAGGAGAATTTACCTCTAGACAATTTAACATTTTTTGCAAAGAAAATGGAATCAAAAGATAGTTATCTACACCTAGAACACCTGAGAAAAATGGGATTTTTGAGAGAAGAAATAAGTCTTTAGTAGAGGTAGCTAGAGCGATGCTATTTGAAAATGATGTTTCTAAGAAATTTTGGAGAGAAGAAGTAAATACAATAGTATATACTCTAAACAGAGTATAAATCAAAAAAGATATAGACAAGACACCTTATGAACTATGGTTTGGTAATTCACCATCAGTCAAATATTTCAAGATATTTGGGAGAAAATTTTATATCAAGAGAGATGAAGACATTAGTAAGTTTGATCCAAGAAGTGATGAAGGTATGTTTCTTGGCTACTCTTTGAAAAGTAAGGCTTATAGATGTTTCAATTGTAGAACTAATACTATAGTTGAATGTGCAAATACGAGGATTGATGAGAATTTCAGAACAAAAGAAAAGATGATAGATTATAATTTAGATTAAGAAAAAAACAACTCTAGAATTGTTAGATAGAATGTTGAATTTTTGTTTAAGACTAACAATGACTTGTAGAATGATGTGCTAATTTTTAAGCATAGAGGAGAATAGAGTTTTGAACCTAGAGAAGAGATAAGAGTTGAGATGTCAACTCCTGCTCCTAAAAAAAATCTAACAAGGAATCACTCTCTAGAGTAGATAATTAGAAATAAAGACAAAGGCGTTATGACAAGGAATAAAGTAAATGAGGAGATATGTGTCATATCTCAAGTTGAACCCAAGTACACAGATGAAGCAGTCAAAGACAATCATTAGATCCAAGAAATAAAGGAAGAATTGGATCAGATAATAAATAATGATACATGGGAGCTAGTTCCTAGACCAAAAGACAACAATGTGATAGGAACAAAATGGGTTTTTAGGAACAAAATGAATGAGCAAGGAGAAGTTGTGAGGAATAGGGCCACACTTGTTTTTAAAGCTTATTCACAGAAAAAAAAAAGTCATTAATTATGAGGAAACATATGCAACTGTATCAAGAATGGAAGCTGTAAGGATGTTCTTGGCTTATGCAACAAACAAAAAATTCAAGGTTTATCAGATGTATGTCAAATCTGCCTTTCTGAATAGAGAATTAGAAGAGGTTTATATTGAGCAACCTGAAGGATTTCCTTTATTAGAAGATAAAGACATGGTATGAACATTAAAGAAAGCTCTTTATAGTCTAAAGCAAGCACCAAGAACATGGTATGCAAGGTTGGACAGTTACTTGGCAAAGCTTGGATTTGCTAAAGGTACATTAGCTAGTAACTTGTATCTAAAAGAAATTGAGGGTGGTTTGTTGATCATTGTATGAAATGTCGATTTTTTGATTTTAAATGATATTTCAAGCCTCTAATCAGATTTTCAAAATCAAACAACCAATATTACAAAGATCTACCAATTTCTCAATAGACCCCAAATCGGGTATGTCCGAAATAGTGCGAAAAACTTCACATATCATTAATAAATCTAAAAATGGACATTTTTACAGAAATTTCAGCAGCATAACAGCCTAAAAAATTAAATTTCCAAATCTATACAGCATTTACATAGCAGCTCCCAAATGTAGGACAAAAAAATGCTCATTAGGCTCCCGAAATTAGCACAAAAATGCTCAGAAACACCATAAAAACACTAATAATCCATCTCAAAAGTTTAACCACGTCCCAATACATATATTCAACTTTATTTTAACATCCTAAAGTCTAAAATACAGCAGAAACCCAAATTGATATGAAATACTCAATCGAAAACACCAAACTCTTACAAAAAACACACCCGAAAACCCACAAAACTGCACTGTTCAGCACAAAGGCAAACTCTGTATGAGCATGCACATGGAATGGCTTCAAAATACCATCCTTAGCCTTCCTAAAAACCTACAAACTCCCATTCACAGGTTTGGCAGCCTCTGAAGAACAACAAAGCAATGCGCAAAAATCAAGTTCTGGAATGAGCCCAAAATGCCTCCAAACCCCTTAAAAGAGGGCATAACCCTAACTCACATCCAATAAGGGTTAATAAAATATAACTTAATAATAATTTTTATTTATTAGTCCATTGGTTTCCAAATATTAGCCCCTTTTGCCGAAACTTCACCTTTTTGGAGCCTGCCTGCCTTAGCAAAGTTTATTATTTTTATTTATTTGAAAAGGGGACATGAAAGTCCTCCCCTCCCAAATATTTCTTGTCCTCAAGCAATGAAGGTTGGAATTCTCAAGAATATGTGCTCCTTCCCAAGTTGCATCCTCTAGTGGTAATCCTTTCCATTTGACCAAATGCTCTATGACACTCCTGTTTCTCAATCTTTTCTCTCTTGTATCCAAAATCTCTTTTGGTATCAAAACTAATTTTCCTTGATCATCAAGAGGTGGTAATTCTATAGATACTATAGTTTTCTAGCCTAGAACCTTCTTTAGATAAGATACATGGAAAATATTATGTATTTTACTGTTTGGTGGGAGCTCCAATTCATAAGCTACCTCTCCTACCTTCTTGATGATCTTATAAGGCCCATAGAACCTTGGCTTGAGTTTCTCTGCCCCACTCCTCTTCAAAGTGCTTTGCTTATATGGCTGCAACCTAACAAATACCAAATCTCCCACCTCAAAAGATCTTTCAATCCTTTTCCTATCAGCATATAACTTTTGTTGGTTCTGTGCATGTTGTAGATTATTCTTGAGGGACCTTATTATGTCTTGGCTTTGCTTGATGAAATCACTTGTTGCAGGTACTCTACTATCGAAAAGTATTAGATCAAAAAAGGAAAGAGCATCATAACCATAAAGAGCATGAAAAGGAGGCATACCAATAGACATGTGATGAGATGTATTGTAACAATACTCCCCTAGGTGTAACCATTTCACCCAAGCATGTTGTTGATTTGAAACATAGTTCCTCAAATATCCCTCTATCCATTTATTAACTATCTCTATTTGTCCATCTGTTTGAGGGTGATAGCTAGTATTGGGAGTGAGTTTAGTTCCTGCCAAATGAAAGAGCTCCTTCCAAAAAGAGCTGAGGAATCTACTGTCCCAGTCACTAACAATGTTTCTAAGCAAGCCACGTAATCTAAAAATTTCCTTGAAGAACAATTCAGCCACTTGTGATGCCTTGAAATCAGATGTGATAGGAAAGAAATGTGCATACTTAGTTAGTCTATCTACCACCACATATATGCAATCCTTAGCTTGAACTTTGGGCAACCCAGTGATGAAGTCCATGGAAATACTTTCCCATTTTTGTTCAGGAATAGGAAGTGGCTGCAACAACCCTGTAGGAAAATTTTGCTCACTCTTGCTTTGTTGGCATACCATACATTCCTTAATGTGTTTAAGGACATCCTCCTTCATACCCTTTCATGAAAACTGCTCTCAAATTTTCCTATATGTCTTGAAGTATCCCTGATGACCAGCCAAAGATGTGTCATGAATGGCCCTCAATATCCTCTCCTTAATTTTTGATCCTGGCACTAAGAAGATCTTGTTCTTGTAATAAATCAATTCATCAACAACTTTGTACCTGTTATCATCCACTAACTTATCCAAAATCTTGGTGGCAAAGGAATCTTTAGCATACTCTGAAGTTATGGAGACTTTCCAATCAGTAGAGATAGATGTTAAGGAACACAAAGTGGGCCTTATGAATCCCATGTCCAGGAGTTCTTTAATAGTTTTTTCAATTTCTTCCTTATAACCTCTTGGATGGCGGTATGGGGTTGTTATAACTGCCTTGCCACCCTATTCTAACTCTATAACATGCTCAAAACCTCTATCTGGTGGTAATCCTGGAGGCAAGTCATTGAAAACTATACTATGCTTATCAAGAATATTTTGAATTTCAAAATGGAAATTACCTTGATTCTTTGGAGAGCTTGTTGGATGGATTATGACTCCTGCTGCCCATGCTACTTGTCCTCTTCGAAAAGTTCTCTCCATACTCTTTACAGAGACCGCCTTAGGTGCTCCATTCGATAAGCCTCTCAATATGACTTCTTTCCCATTGGAATGAAATTTAAACTCCATAGTTTGATGGTTCATGTAATAGCCTCCAATAAAGTGCAACCATTGAACACCCAATACAAGATCTGTCTCCCCAATACCAACCACATAGAAGTCATCACATAACTCATAATCTCCTAAGGTCATCTTGAGTTGTTTCACCACCTATGTGCAAGGCATAATGAATCCATCAGCTACAGTAACATTGAATCCCTCAAAATCTTCTGCTTTAAGCCCTCTTTTCATGACAAATCCCTCATCAATAAAATTTTGAGTTGCCCCACTATCAAGAAGAACTGTCAACCTTTGCCCTGCTAGTACCCCTCGAATTCGAAAGGGATGGTATCTTGGGACTCCTGATAATGCTGCTAAAGTGCCATCCTTGTTGATTTCTTTTTTTTTCTCTTTTTCTACCTCCTCCTTAGTATAATGAAATTCCTCATGCTCATCTAAATCAGATTCTGAAGCAACTTCAATATAGTGCACTTGACGTTTCCCCAAACATCTATGTCTTGGAACCCATGGTTCTCTACAAATAAAACAAAGCTTTTTCCTTCGTAATTCACTCCTAGTCTCTTCATCTACCTTCTTTTTTGCCACATTTATCACATCTTTTGGTGGTAGTGTTGAGAAAGTCTTTTTCTGAAAATTTCCCTTATGTTGCCAAAGATTTGGGATTTTTTTATTAGTGACTGATTTCATAGGCACGCAAGTTTCAAGTTGCAAGCTTCTTTTGATAGCTTCCTGTAAGGTTGAGGTTGAGAAAGCCTTAACCAAACCCTTAATAGAATCTTCTAAACCATCAAGAAAAAGATAAACAATCCTCTTTTCACTCATATCAGGTACCATAACAGCCACTTTTTGAAACTCTTCTATATACTCATTAATTGCTTCAACTTTGACAATTCTTTAAAGTACTCTTCATCATCCTTGAGGTCAAATCTATCTATCACTCTTTGACTGAAATCATCAAATGTAGTTACCTGATCATGATCTTGAGTAGTCATTCCATGATACCACCAATCATAGGCTGCATCTTCCAAGTGTAGACTTGCAAATTGAATAGCATCACTCTCCTTCATGGGGTTAAGTGTGAAGAAAGTCTGTAATTTTTGTAGCCATGCTCTAGCTAAAATTTTATTTGTTCCATCAAAAGTAGGTGCTGTAAACTTGCTTATTTTATTTGTGAGCTCTCTTCCACTTATGTCATGCTCCCTCCTGCTCTTTTTCTTGAGCATCAAAGTGTTCATCATATCCACATATTCTCTAAAAGGAACCGAACTACGAAAGTCATCATCTAAGCCATTGTAAGTAGCTCTTAATGCAATCAAGTTACCTGTAACCTCTTCCATGAGATTAATGGCTAGAATTTGGTACTAGTGGCTCATCTGTAGGCAAGAAAATAGTTTTGGTTGATTTAGATGGTGTGGATTTCAGATTTCTTGGGTCCTCTGAAGTACTCCCTTTCTCATTAATAGATGCAACTCCTTGTAGTTTTTTTGTCAATATTCACAAAGCCTCTCTAGTTTCTGCCAAACTATCCACTGTTTGCTTCTGAGTATTTTGGATGTCTTGGAAGAATTTATTTTCCATCTCATCTAGATCAGCCATACTTTTCCCTTCCTTGGATTTTGTACTTTTACTTTCACCTGGAGGTTTGATCAAAATTTCTTTATTCTTTTCTCGCTGCAAATATCTTTTTTCTCTTTCACTTAGTTGCATCCAACCATAAATTTTGACATATAGCTGATTAGAAGCAACATGAAACCACCAAATTCACCAAAAACTAATCATGCAAATGATTAGAAGTAGCATGCAAACATAAATTTTGACATGCAAGATCTGGGTAGTTGTCAAAACTGACATGCAAACTTCTACAAACCCTCAGGCTGGCAAGATCATTGCTCTGATACCACTGAAATGTCCCTTTTCTGATTTTACATGATATTTCAAGCCTCTAATCATATTTTCAAAATCAAACAACCAATATTACAAAGATCTACCAATTTTTCAATAGACCCCAAATCGGGTATGTCCGAAATAGTGCCAAAAACTTCACAACTTCACATATCATTAATAAATCTGAAAATGGACATTTTTACAGAAATTTCAGCAGCATAACATCCTAAAAAATGACATTTCTAGATCTATATAGAATTTACATAGCAACTCCCGAATGTAGGACAAAAAAATGCTCATTGGGCTTTCGAAATTAGCACAAAAATGCCCGAAAACACCACAAAAACACTAATAATCTATCTCAGAAGTTTAACCACATCTCAATACATATATTCAGCTTTATTTTAACATCCTAAATTCTGAAATACAGTAGCAACCCAAACTGATATGAAATACTCAATCGAAAACACGAAACTCTTACAAAAAACAAACCCGAAAACTCACAAAACTGCACTGTTGAGCACAAAGGCAAACTCTGTATGAGCATGCACATAGAATGGCTTCAAACTTCTATCCTTAGACTTCCTAAAAACCTATAAACTCTCATTCTTGGGTCTCCTTCTTTACAGGTTTTGTAGCCTCTGAAGAACAACAAAGCAATGCGCAAAAATCAAGTTCTGGAATGAGCCCAAAATGCCTCCAAACCCCTTTAAAGAGGGAATAACCCTAACTCACATCCAAGACGGGTTAATAAAATATAATTTAATAATAATTTTTATTTATTAGTCCATTGGTTTCCAAAGATTAGCCCCTTTTGCCGAAACTTCACCTCTTTGGAGCCTGCCTGCCTTAGCAAAGTTTATTATTTTTATTTATTTGAAAAGGGGACATGACATTGTAATATTTATTGATGACATCATTTTTGGAGGTAATGATGAAGTTAGTGATAAATTTTCTGAGCAGATGAAGAATGAATTTGAAATGAGCATGATAGGAGAAATGAAGTTTTTCCTAAGCTTGTAGATTGTGCAGAATAATGATGGTATATTCATTTCACAAACTAAGTATCTAAAATAGTTTTTGAAAATATTTTTTTTGAAAATTTGTAAACCTGTTGGCACACCTATGATAATTGGTCACAAGTTATCCAAGAAAGATGAGACACTTGTAGTAGAGCAGAAGTAGTATAGATCAATGATTGGAGGTCCAGACCAGATATAGAAAATGTAGTTGGGATTATAGCTAGATTTCAAGTTGATCCTAAGAAATATCACTTTGTAGCAATTAAGAGAATATTCAGATATTTGAAAGGGACATCTAATTGTGGAATTTGATATGATAGATCAAGTGATTTCACACTTTGTGCATATACTGATGTTGATTGGCCAAGTAGTATGGATGATAGAAAGAGCACCAATGGTGGAGAGTTCTTTCTTGGAGGAAGATTGGTTTCTTAGAAGCAAGATTGCATTTCACAGAGCATTGTTGAGGCAAAGTATGTTGCAACAACAAATAATTTGGATGAAGAAAATGTTGAAGGATATTAGAATTGAGATCAAAGAGACTATTATCATTTACTATGATAACACAAGTATAGTATGTCTAAGAATCTTGTATTGCATTCTAAGACAAAGCATATATCTATTAAGTATCATATGCTGAGAGAGAAAGTAGTAGAAAAGGAGATCAGATTGGAGTATGTGAGTACTAAGGATCAAATTGCAGATATCTTTACAAAGTCGTTGCCTAAAGATACATTTGAGTACTTGAGAGGTATGCTTGGGTTTGTGCCCTTGCCTACTTTTGAATAGTTGATGTAGAGAGTGCATCAGTCTAGTGGTATATTGCACTATTATTTGATTGGTCTAAATGATGATGCTTCCTATATGGTGGAGTATCTAGTATGTATTGGGTCATTGAGGACTCTTGGTATTTTGTATTTGGTTTTAAACACTAATGACTTGGAGCAGCTAATTAACAATTGGTATGGTATTGAGATTGACACCTTTGACATTGATGTCAATGGGGAAGAGAATATGCATGAAAAACACTTCCTAAAGTATGGGGGAGAATATGCATAATATGAGGATAGAAGAAGCAGCAGAGTACTACTTGGTTTTGTTGAAACTTAGATGTTTTTCATCTATGTTGCCATCAATGCCAAAGCGGGAGATTTTCAGCATGAATGTTGATGATACTACATTGAGGGAGTATCTTGAGCATTGGACAGTATTGATATGTTGCATTCATGATTATGTTTTTCATTGATGTAACCATAACATTGTTCCTGTAAAGACTAGCAAAGTAGAAGATAGAGATCTTGATGGTATAGACAATGGTTTGATTTTTTGGTCATGCACAATAATGGACATATACAACACAGTGTCCTAATGACATGGTTAAGTATGCAAAGTCTAAGTCAATGGTGTACAAAAGTTGTACCTTATTTATCGAAAGTAGTTTAGAGATAGAGTATTGGGAAAGCAGTTCCTAATGATTGTTGTCTATCTTACATCCTAGATGTAATGAATTAATGCACAGTTAGACAATGATAAAGGATAGTTAGTTGATGACATCAGCAAGTGCACAAGTCTTAGTATCGCATGTGTAAATTTTTGTAGAGACTTTGAGTTGACAATGCTATTGGAATTTTAATTTAATTAATTATCTTATTTTAATTAATTGGGAAAGTCTCAAGGCCGACTCAAGGATTATTATGAAGATATGTTATAAAGGAAAAATGTTTTCCTTAATTTTAATGTGTGTACAAGCATTATGATCATTGTTCAAGTGCAAATTATGAAATGGAGCAGAGTGCTTACTAAATGCATATAAGTGATCCAAGGGATTATTAGATGCACAGTTCAAGATCTAGTTACAAGATGTGAAGGAGTAAAAGTCTGGTTGATAGGATAGAGACAGAGGAAGGAAGTATAATTTAGTTCTATTATTCTATGAGGAATGATACAGAGATCATTTGGACAGTGGATTCATTGGTCTTGCCCTTAAATTTGTTTAGGTAGTGGTCTAGCTATCTTCCACAACTCCTAACAGGGTTGGAATCTGCTACCAGGGACTCATATGTACTAAATGTTGTAACAAACTCCTAACAGGGTCTATCCTCTAAGAAGAAATATTTATATTAGTACATCATCTTGTGGGTACCATCCCCACTAGGGTTTTCCCTCTGATCAAGGGTTTCCCTAGTTAACATATCTAGTGTTATTGTGTATGAGTATCTTGTTGTGTTTTTAGTTTACATTACTCATATGGTTAACATTGTTTAAGATTATAATTTGCGATATTAGTGTGATGATTGATTCACCACCCCCCTCCCCTCTTAGTTATATCAGTGGATTATATATTTTAACACCTTTGTGTTTAAAATAGACATGCCTATAGGGTTCACCCGCCCATTCAAAGCTAATAGAGCTAATGATTTGATATCATGATCAGCAGTTTCAAAGTTAGTTAGTGATGCACCATTGAACTAAGGTACACTGCAAGTCTTAGCATTAGGAAAGATGGTTGTGCCAAATCTAAATGGAATGTGATCTCTCTTAAATGAGACAGGTTATTGTAGACCTTGACATCACCATTCAATGACATTTGATGTTACACCAATATCCCTCACAAGCTATAAGTTACAACCCTTGGAAGATCGATCTCCAAACAAACTTAGAGCATATTAGAGACTCTTCAGTACAGGGTGGTTTTGAATGTTGTAGGATCTCTATGGTTAGAACAAGGGTGTCACTAGGGTTCACCCATCTATATAGAGCTAATGGTCTTGATGATTTGATGCCATGATTAGTGGTTTCAAAGTTACATAGTGATGCACCAATAAACTGAGGCACACTACAAGTTTTGGCACCGGGTGAGATTGTTGTGTCAAATCTAAATAGAATGTGATCTCTCTAAAATGAGATAGGTTATTGTAGACATCAACATCACCATATTTTGGCATTCTACTTTTCACCAATATCCCTCACAAGCTCTGAGTTATGACCCTTGGAAGATAGATCTCCAAATATACTTGGAACATCTTAAAGACTCTTTGGCATGGGGTGGTCACGAATGTTGTAGCTCTCCATAGTCAAAACAAGGGTGTCACTAGGGTTAACACACCCATATGAAGCTAATGGCACTAAAAATTTAATGCCATGATCAGCAATTTTAAATTTATGTAGTGATGCACCATTGAACTAAGGTACACTACAAGTTTTGGCATTGGGTGAGATCGGTGTGCCAAATCCAAATGGAATTTGATCTCTCCTAAATGACATAGGTTACTATAGACCTCAACATCACTACCCTATAGAATTTGACATTTCAGTGATAGCCCTCATGAGCTTGATTTATGACCCTTAGAAGATCAATCTCCAAACACACTTAGAGCATCTTAGAGACTCTTCAGTATCGAGTGGCCAAACAACAATATATGCTCTCTAAGGTCAAAACAAGGGTGACACTAGGGTTCACCCACCCATCCAGAGCTAATGATGCTAATTATTTGATGCCACTATTAGTAGTTTCAAAGTTACATAGTGATGCACCAATGAACTGAGAGACACTAAATTTTTTTGCATCAGGCAAGATCATTGTGCCAAATCCAAACGGAATGTGCTCTCTTCAAAATGAGATAGGTTATTGTAGACCTCAAAAATAACATCCTATACCATTTGATATTTTATGATATCCCCCATGAGCTCCGAGTTACAATCCTCAGATTATTGATCTCCAAATGCACTTAGAGCATCTTAGAGACTCTTCAATATGGGGTGGCCACAAACATTGTAGGCTCTCTGTGGTCAAAACAAGGATGTCACTAGGATTCACCTACCCATCTAGAGATAATGGAGCTAAAGATTTTTTGTCACAATCAATGGTTTCAAAGTTACGCAGTGATGCACCAATGAATTGAGGCACATTGCAAGTTTTGGCATGGGGAAAGATCGTTGTGCCAAATCCAAAGCTAATGTGATCTCTCCAAAATGAGATAGTTTATTGTAGACCTCAACATCATTGTCTTGTAGTATTCAAAAATTCACTGATATCCCTCATAAGATCTGAGTTATGACCCTCAAAAGATCAATCTCCAAGTGCACTTAGAGTATCTTAAAGACTCTTTGGTATGAGGTGGTTGTGATCATTGTAAGCTCTCCATGATTAGAAAAATGTGTCACTAGATTTCACCTCCCATTTGGAGCTAATGATGCTACTAATTTGATGCCAGGATCAGTGGTTTCAGACTTACAAAATGAAGCACCAATGCAGTAAGACACAATGCAAGTTTTGGCATCAGGTGAGATCTTTGTACCAAATCCAAACAGAATGTGATCTCTCTTAAATGAGATAGGTTATTTTAGACCTTGACATCATTGTCTTGTACCATTTGACATTTCACAAATATCTCCCACAAGCTCTAAGTTATCACCCTCAAAAGATCAATCTTTAAATACACTTAGAGTATCTTAGAGACTCTTCAATATGGGGTAGTTGTGAATGTCGTAGGATCTTTGCATTCAAAATAAGGGTGTCACTAGGTTCACATATCAATTCAAAGCTAATGGTGTTGAAAATTCAATGCCAAAAGCATTGGTTTCAATGTTATGCAGTGATCCACCATTAAACTGAGGCATATTACAAGTTTTGTCTTCAAGGGAGATCGTTGTCCCAAATCCAAAAAAAATGTGATCTCTCTAAAATGATATAGATTATTATATACCTCAACATCACCATCTTGTAGCATTCAACATTTCACTAATATCTCCCATAAGCTTTGAGTTATGACCCTTGGAAGATTGATCTCCAAAAACACTTAGAGCATCTTAGAGACTCTTCGGTATGGGGTGGTTGTGAATGGTGTAAGCTCTTTATGATAAAGAAAAGGTTTTCATTAGGGTTCACTATCCCATCCAAAACTAATGGAACTGATGATTTGATGCCACGATCAACAATTTCAAAGTTATGCAATGATGCACCAAGAATTGAAGCACACTGCAAGTTTTGGTATTGGGAGAGATAGTTATGCTAAATCCAAATGGAATGTGATCTCTTAGAAATGAGATAGGTATTTGTAGACCTCAAAATAATCATCTTGTATCATTCAATGTTTCACTGATAGACAAGGTCTGAGTTACTATCCTCAGAAGATCGATCTCCTAACACACTTCTAGCATCTTAGAGATTCCTTGGTATAGGATGACCATGAATGTTGTAGGATCTCTAGGGTTCAAATAAGAATTTCGTTAGGGTTCATCCACTCATTTGGCATTTTGATGCCATGATCAATGGTTTCAAAGTTATACAGTGATGCACCAATGAACTGAGGCACACTACAAGGTTTGGCATTAGGCAAGATCATTATGCCAAATCCAAAAGGAAAGTGATCTCTCTAAAATTAGATCCATTATTTTAAGCGTCAAAATTAGTGTCCTATAGAATTTGACATTTCAAAAATATCCCTCACAATATTTGAGTTACAATCCTCAGAATATTGATCTCTAAAAGCACTTAAAGAATCTTAGAGACTCTTTGATACAGGGTTGTTGCAAATGTTGTAGGCTCTCCCTGGTCTGAAAAATGGTTTCACTAGGGTTCACCCACCATCCAAATCAAATGGCACTAAAGATTCAATGCCACGATCATCGGTTTCAAAGTTATATTGTGATGCACTAATAAACTAAGGCACATTGCAAGTTTTGGCATCAGGAGATATCATTGTGCCAAATGTAAATGGAATATGATCTCTTTGAAATGAGATAGATTATTTTAGACCTTGACATCACTATCTTGTAGCATTTAACATTTCTCTGATAGTCCTCACAAGCTCTAAGTTATGATCCTTGGAAGATCGATCTCTAAATGCACTTAGAGCATCTTAGAGACTCTTCTTTATGAGATGGTGGTGAACATTATAGGCTCTCTACGATCAAAAAAGGGTGTAACTAGGGTAAACCTACCCATCCATAGCTAATGGGGCTAACGATTCAATGCCAAGATCAATGGTTTCAAAGTTACACAATAATGCACTAATGAACTGAGGCACATTGCAAGGTTTGGCATCAGACAAGATTGTTGTGCCAAATCCAAATGAAATGTGATCTCTTTGAATTTAGATATGTTATTGTAGAACTTGACATCACCATCCTATAGCATTTGATGTTTCACTAATATCCCCCATGAGTTCCAAGTTACAACCCTCAGAAGATCAATCTCCAAATGCACTTAGAGCATCTTAGAGACTCTTTGGTACAAGATGGTCATGAATGTTGTAGGACCTCCACGATCAAAACAAGGGTGTCACTAGTGTATACCTGCCCATTTGGAGTTAATGGTGTTGGTTATTTGATGCCATGATCAGTACTTTCAAAGTTACACAGTGATGCACCAATGAAATGAGGCACACTACAAGTTTTGGCATCAAGCGAGATCATTATGCCAAATCCAAATAGAATGTGATCTCTCTAAAATGAGATAGGTTATTATAGAACTTGATGTCACAGTCCTACAAGATTTGACATTTCATCGATAACCCCCATGATCTCCAAGTTATGATTCTTAGTAGATTGATCTCCAAACACATTTAGAGCATCTTAGAGACTCTTCGATATGGGTTGGTCACAAACATTGTGGGCTCTCTGTGGTTAGAACAAGGGTGTCACTAAGGCTAAACCACCCATCTAGAGCTAATGGAACTAGTGATTTGATGCCACAATCAACTATTTCAAAGTTATGGATTGATGCACCAATTAACATAAGGTGAGATCACTGTGCCAAATCCAAATGGAATATGATCTCTCCAAAATGAGATAGATTATTATAGATCTCAACATCAAAATCTTGTAGCATTTGATGTTTCATCAATATCCCCCACAAGGTTTGAGTAATGACCCTCAAAAGATCGATCTCTAAATGCACTTAGAGCATCTTAAAGACTTTTTTGTACAGGGTGGTCATGAATGTTGTAGGCTCTCTATCGTTGGAACAAGGGTGTCACTAGGGTTCACCCTCCTACCCATAGCTAATGGCACTAAAAATTTGATGCCATGATTAGAGGTTTCATTAGGCATGACAATAATGAATAAATTTTCACAATTGATTGACATTATAGTTGAGATCCTAGAATCAATTAATTTTTGTTTGTCAATGTTCCACATCACACTACATGATCCATCAATTCATTTCATTTTTTTCCTACAACTCTTTTAACCTAATAATGGATCATGTAATGTTATCCAAAAATTTTATGCAAATAAAAATTACAAAGTTAATATTCATTAAATATTGCAAATAAATATTCATTATTGTCATGTCCACCAATCCATCAAGTTTTGGCATCGAGTGAGATCGTTGTGCCAAATCCAAATAGAATGTGATATCTCTAAAATGAGATAGGTTATTATAGACCTTGACATCACCATTCTATATCATTTAATATTTCACCATATACCTCACGATTTTTGAGTTATGATGGTGTAGGAGCACCTAGCATCTAGTTTGAGGTTTAGGTTAAGTTTCCCTTTTTGGTTTGGGATGTTAGGGGGCTTGTACTGACTCTAGAAAAGTTAGGATGGTGTTTAAGTTAGGAGTTGTTAGGAAAAGGTGTGAGGAGTGTTTCTCAATTTTGGTTTGAGGCTTAAAAAGGCATAGTTTGAAGACTGTGAGATCTTGAGAAGTGTGAAGAAGGTGTGATTTTAATGCACCTTGTCATCTATGGTAGAATTTTAATTTTTATATGGATAAGGAGTCATAGGATGTCATGGAGGAGTTAGGAAGTGGAAAAAGGAAAAATGTGTCAAGTTGTGCAACCTTTGTGAAAGTTGTCAAATAGGCACCATAACTCAAAAAAATGCATATTGGTGTTGTAAGGTCACAATCATGGTTTTGACATCATTCCTAACTAATTATAGATGGTTGAAGATCTCCCAGCATGATGAGAAGTAAATTTTCTCATGAAATCAAAAAGTTGTCAAGATATGCAACTTTTTGAAAAGTTTCTTGACAACTTTTTGAGCAAAAAGTTGCAAAACACAAGTTTGAGATTGGTGGGTATACCAACTATATGAAACCTCTTTGGGAGGCTATATATCCACCAACTACACACTTTCCAATGGTTGGTAATTGCAATAAGCTAATTTGGGCAAGTTAATGCATATTTTTCTAGTTAGTTTTCTACATTTACACTACCTATACAGACAAATGGATTGACCTAATCAATCTGGTGTTGGATTTAGTTTGTTCATTCTTGTATAGTAATTTTATATTTAATTTATTAGATTTAAAATTTTCATCTACTAGGTTTTTGAAAATCTTTTTGAATTAAGTACTGTGTTGTCCGAGTTTTGGGTTTTTGAGCAAAAATGGATCTCCCATGAATTCATGTCGTGAGTTCTTCATGGTTCCAAGGGACACAATGCAAGATCCTATGTACATATTGTATATTATTTCTTGGACACTAAGAAGCATGGGAATCAATTTTAAGGTGATTCCCTAGGCAAGTCTAGGCACTTGGTTAGGATATCACAGAGGAAAAACATGAGTGTTGGGGTTTGAAAGTGTTTGGATACTTCAAACTAGTTATCCTAGTAGGAGGAGGCATGAGTAAAGAAAGATCATACTTAAGAGGAAGTTTATAGGATGAGTTTTGGAGGATGAAATACCATAACCTAGCCGAGATAGTCAACATTATCTTTAAACCCTTGAAAGTAGGCATAAAAGTTTCTTTTGGATGTACAAACACTTCAGGGATCAAAGACCCACAAAATTTGGAAGTTTTCCCAAAAATTTATTTGGATATCTAGTTTTTTTTCCCCATCCTTTGGAGAAATTTGGGTATAAATTCCAAAATCTCAGTTTGGAGGGATAATCCGTGTAGCCCTAATTTTAGCAAATTTTTTTATAGGTTAGAAGTGTTATTCCAACTTGAAATTTTGGTGTCCAAAATGCCAAGGTGAATCCAAGACCACTGGGGAAAGCCATCAAACCATCATGGAAGAATATTTGCTCAAGAAACTATAGAAGTTATATCATCAATGAGGTGTGAAAGAGCATTTGTATAAAGAAACAAACCTAACTATTGGTGTAAATAGGTTGGAGTGTATTTGGAGGATGGGACAAATTTCCTCCAAGGATTAGGGCGTCATAGAACCCTAATAGGCTAGTTAAAAGCTTGAGTGAATCCTTAAAAATAAGAAGTATTTGGTAGAAAGACCTTTTGTTACATCATACGACCCTCGGAAGATCAATCTCCAAACATACTTAGAGCATCTTAGAAACTCTTCGGTATGAGGTGGCCATAAATATTGTAGGCTCTGTGTGGTTGAATCAAGGGTGTCACTAGGGTTAGTATTTCATAAAACCATTATTAATTTTTTGGTATTGGGCACAGTGCAAGTTTTTTGTTAGTATTAACTAAAAACATCACTTTTTAGCTCCCTCCACATTAGATACATTAAGTAAAAGCATCCTTGTTTCTTACATTAATTCAACAAGTTTATATTTACATTATCACAAGTATTTCATCATTATTACATCAATACACAACTACCAAAAATTGTAGTATCAAAAATAGAATAGATTTTTATTCATTCTACTCCTTATTTGGTTTCTATCTTTATGTATGGATACTCTTCATGATGTGCCTACATTCCAATATCATAAAAAAATTCAATATTATGACTACATCATAATAAGTTAAGTGAATTTAAACAAGATAATCATTGGTTCACCAAATCATTATCAACAAAAAAACATAAGAAGTAGATATACCTAGTTGAGTGTTCTTGTAGGGTCCATTCTTTGCTTTAGGCTCTTATCAAAACATAGAATTCTCCCACCAAAATCTCATGTATCATTTTGAAGAGGATTTTCAATTCTCTTTGGTCTAGTAAGTTCTCTTCTCAAAGTAGTATGATTTAGGTTCAAGTCAATATAAGTTTGTCTCATATATCTACCCTTTCTCAAAAGACAACTTACCAAAGAGGTTGTAATAAACCTTCAAGTAGCTCCCTTATCCTTCTCCCTACTATTTTTCCTAATGCTATTGAAAGCACTAAAAAGATTCTTCAAATAATGGCATTTCTTTCCATTTTCTTATTGACATGAATCTTCAATTTGGAATGCATAGGTCTCATCTTTTTCATCTTTAATAAGTGCATAAAAAGTTGACATTTCTCTACCATTGTCTTGTTGCCGAAAAACATCTTATATAGTCTTGAATCCCATAACCAAATGTTTTTTTTTTTTTCCTTCCAAATTACTAATAAGCATTTCATCAATTTCAATTAACCATTTTGGTTGAATAGGAGATATGTAACGTTCCTATGCATTATCATATTTGACATGGTCAATCATAGCATTCATATTATGTAAGTTTGCATTCTCCAAATTTTCAATCCTAGCATTGTCATTATCAATTGGTACATTTTCATTCCCCAACTAAATATATTCATTTTCTGACTCTATAATTTCACCTTCGATCAATAAATCATCAACTTGATTGACATTAAACATACCTTATCTCTTCCTTCACTGATTTACCCTATCTCTTTCCATATATGTTGCAATTTCTTTATTCAATACCTTCCTTTTTCTTTTAGAATTTCAACAACTATAGCTCCCCATTTAGACAACAATACCAAACACCTTATCAAATTTTGTAGCCACCTTTTAAAACCAATGAGCCCTAAAAAAAATATTTCTCCAAAAATACTGTTGAACCCTATGAAAAAGCCAAAAACAAATGTGATTTTTGGGTCTGTAGTGATAGAGAATATTTTGGTAAGATTTCGCCAATAAACTGATTCAGTTACCCGATCCCATATTTTGTGTCAAATACCAAATCAAATAGCTAATATGATATCGGGTACCCAAAATTTGTACCCAAAATTTAAAGGGAAATCAAGTGGGGACAATTATATATAGTACTTATAATCATATATATTATTTACTTGAGAACAATTATATATTATTATATTATAATTAAATAGGAAGAAAATAGGTCCTATCCTCAACCCAAATTCCCAAAAGGAATAACCCAAATTGATTAACCACAAGGAAGTGACCAATGCACAAATGGATCAAGTAATGGAGAATAGAGAGAAAGGAGGTCCTATGGTCTTACTATTTTGAAAAGTATGTTCTTAAATCTTGAATAGATAAAAGACAAATACTAACCTTAAAGTAGGATAAATCTATAAAATACTGATTTTTGATGTCTATGTGCAATTTTGGGAATCTGTGCAACTTATTTTGGACTAGAAATGTCAAGATAGAGAAAACCTAGAAAAAGTTTATCCTTTTGAAGGGAGGTCAACCTTGACCCTGATAGTGCAGCACAATCTTACCCTGGGGTACAATTGTACCCTAAAAAGTCAACCTTGACTCTCACTACCTGACAAAATCTCTATTCATGGATCCCACAAGTTTGACAAAAAAGGTATCCAAATTTTCTCATTAATTTGTTGTTTCACGCCTATATCTTAAAAAAAAATGGTTTTTTTTTTTGGATGGGGGGTTTGCCTTGGTCAAACCCCAGTTTGGAATCAACCTTAATAATGGAATTGAAATAAGGAATGCTAGCAAGTAGTAGAAGTAAATCTAACAATGAAGCTATGATATTCAATAGATACACAATGAAGCTATGATATTCAATAGATATACAATTGTATTTGAAATGTAAATAGGTATATTGATATGAAAGCTTGAACATAACATTAGCAAATGTAAATCAAAACCTCCATGATTGTATGCTTTCAATCCACCTTGATAGAAGAATGAAAAAATCTTGAAGATGAACAAAGGATCTTGAAGGAAGATCACATTACCATGGTGGCTATATCTAGGGTTTGATTGATGAATCTTGAATGCTTGAATGAAATCCCTTCAAAGGCTTCAATATATCAATCCTTGATCTTCAATGTAAAACTTGAATGCTTGAATGATAGAATTCTTATTCACTTGAAAATGGATGCTTGATAATGGATTATAGATGCTCTTCATAAAAATTAGATAATAACTCCGATCATAGATCGTGGATGCGCTTATGAATCATGGATGGTAAAATGAGGGAAGAAGGCTTCCTTATATAGAAATATAGGGTAGAAACTCCTAGAGAAGGCCAACATGAGAGAATTAAATCCCAATTAACCTTAACCCCTAGAAATGGGCCTACATTAAATTCAATTTAAGATTCTTTTATTATGAAACTTGAACCAATCAACTTGAAAGTAGGAAAATGAAACTTTCTGAAGCCTAATGTCCTGAAACCTCTGGAAATCAAAAAATAGACATGAGGTCAAGGACAAGGTCAAGCCTATTCTAGGTCAAGGTTGAGGTCATCCTTGACCTAGGTTAGGTTCAAGGTCAACCTTGACCTAAAAGTTCATCCTTGACCAAAAAATTCAAAGTCCTTAGTTTCACAAAGAAAATTGTTAGAAATAGGCTAGAAATAGAGAGAGAGAGAGAGAGAGAGAGAGAGAGAGAGAGAGAGAGAGAGAGAGAGAGAGAGAGAGAGAGAGAGAGAGAGAGAGAGAGAGAGAGAGAGAGAGAGAGAGAGAGAATTAGATCAAGGGGAAAACTACCAGATCCATGCAAATACCTATTCAAGGCACTTAACATGACCCCAGACCACTTACTCAGAGGGCTAAACACTCTTAACATGGAAGTGCTTCCATTTTAAGACAATACATTTAGCCCCCACTTTAGCAAGAGTATGAACACAATGAAAACTCTTGGAAAAGGAGAAGAAAGAAGAGATCCAAGTCAATTTTTTGTGAGATAAAATAACAATTGACTAAGGACACAAGCCCCTAGGCTAAGGATTCTAACTCAACGTACACACATAAGGGTGTGAAAACAAAAAAAAAAAACTAAGACAACACAAAAGAAAGGGTTAGTACTAAACAAACCCCAATCAGCTTGCACAATAAATCTCACTAAGAAATATGTCTCATACTAATTTCATATTTGGAAAACTATCATAGAAGCATAAATGATTACATAACAAAGACAAGAGAAATACTATAAATAACATAGCTTCATGATCAGTCCTACTAGCATGAAAGTGAAAAGAAAGAAAAGAAGTGATTACCTCACCCAATAAGATGTCCACCTTACCATGAATCACCATGAGAAAGGGAGAGCCAAACAAGTGGCCAAACTTGATAGTTCACCCATAAATTGTGCTCGCAATTGCAATACATCTTCTAAAATTTTTTGGAATATCCATAGATCCACCTTCTTGTATCACTATGAATATGAAATGTGTGTCTCCTCATGATTTAGAAACTTATGTGTGTTACCTTCCTAAAATTCAGCATATTGAAAAATTGAAAAATGTGTATCTCTTGAGGATTTAACAACTTATTTTTGTTATCTTCAAAGGATTTAGTAATCTGTGTCCCTTTAGGATTTAGCAACTATATGTGTTACCTTCAGAGGATTTAGCATATATATATATATATATGAAAAATGTGTGTCTCTTTAGGATTTAGAAACTTATGTGCGTTACCTTCCAAGATTTAGCATATAATAAAAAACTATAGTACAAGGGAGGCTCTATAGATGCCCCCTCCTTATATCATGGTTGTCTATGAGATAGGATAAGGAAGAGGAAGAGGATACGTATGCCACAAGGCAAGGAGATATTCTATCTAACAACAATGTATACCATATTTTTAACAAGGGATATTGACCCCTACATCCAAGAGTATAGATAATCATGAAAAGGATATGTTACTTATGGAAAAAGGATCCTCAAAGGAAGACATAGAGGAATATGTTTAGATAAAATATTATCTTTCAAAGATAAACCAAGTGGCAACAAAGATTCAATCATCAAGCCCCTTATAAAGAAGAGGAAAAGGAATCTTTGGAATGATGAAGAAAAATATAACACCAAAGCAAGGGTAAGAGTTTATAAAGAACATAATTTACAACATAAAGAAGAAGTATGACCTAGGAAAACAACCTCTTATATAAAAATATTATCCATAGTCAAGGAAAGGAGTTCCCTAGACAAAGAGAAAGAAGGAAGAACCTTGCCCCCAAGGAAGGAAGACAAGGGATACCTTTTCAAAACAAATGTCTTAGAAAATATATCTTGAACATGGCATGATAGAAAATAGGAAGAAAGAATACCAATTAAGCCAAATAAAAGTCCTAATGGATCTTAGGAGACTGGATAAAAATACACCTCTTGCCCCCTAGTCTAGAGACAAGAGGAGAAGAAATTTATAATATATCAGAAGGAGGGGAATCACCTATATCAAAATTATGAAGGAATTGTAAAACTACACAAGAGAGATATAATTCCTAAAGCAGCTAATTCATGAATATATAATTTGAAATTTCTACAATCAACAAGTAAGTGTGTATTAAAATAATGTAAAGGACATTTGTATTTGGATAAGGCATCTTTCAGTATAGGTTTAAAGATTTCTTTTTTGGAATTCATCAATTTAATATACACCTATTTAGCCACCTCGTGATGAATATCGGAGTTATCTAAAGTAGGTGTAGGGAGAATTTTATGAAGAGGAGGATGATGATTAACATCACCCACCTTAGCCTGAGATTTCAAATAGCCAACACCATGCAAATCCAATTTAGTGGGTATATGAACTCGATCCTTAATACCATGTTCATTAACTCCAAGCCCTAAACCTCTATAACCTTGTTTAGTTATCAGATTATATCATGTAGTGTACATATCATGTAAATCTTCTATAGGGGGTGATTGTTTATCATTTTCATAAGTAAAGGTTGTGTAAGGTGGAATGATAGGTTTGGAAGAATTTTCTTTACCCCTTACTTTAATATCATCATGAATCAAAGGAGAAGGTAAATCAAAGAAATCTTGCACATCTGAATCCTGAACTATAGCTTGAAGTCCATCATAAGTATGAGAAGAACAAGGATTAATAGATGGACAATTAGGCATTGGATTAGGAATAATAAGATTCAAATTAGGTAGATTAAGAGATGGTGTATCATCTACAAATCCTTCACATAATCCAAAATAATAATAAGTCTACTACATGAATCCTTAACGGAAGTTTTGAATGTAGGAAGACTAGTATTAGTCAAAATCAAAAAAGCATAAGCGAGAATAAAATGAAAGATCATGAACATAATAAAATGAATAACAATCTCATAAACCTCATAATTATGTTAAATAGATGCTAAAAGAAGGGTAATAAGAAACATAACCACACACCAAAGCATCTTCATCATCTTCATAGAAAATGACATGCAAGAAATGTTTTTGTATTTTTATTGAATATATAGATTTATTTTTTAATTTTTGAATTTTAAAATGTAAGAGCATAAACTAAATCTAATCATAATGCAATAAAAGACCTAAAAAATATGAAATGAAATTTAACACTGCAAAACACAATAGAGTGTCCAATTCCATAAAAGAAAAGACAGTAAGCATGTCGGTTCACCAAAATGAATAGGAAGAAAATAGGGCCTATCCTCAACCTGAATTCCCAAAAGGTATGATCCAAATTAATTAACCACAAGGAAGTGATCAATGCACAAATGGATCAAGAAATGGAGAATAGGGAGAAAGGAGGTCCTATGGTCTTACTATTTTGAAAAGTATGTGCTTAAATCTTGAATAGATATAAGACAAATGCTAACCTTAAAGTAGGATAAATCTAGAAAATGTTGATTTCTAATGTATGTGTATAATTTTGGAGATCTTTGCAACCTACTACAAATTGGAAATGTCGAGATGGAGAAAACCTAGAAAACTTTTGTCCTCTTGAAGAGAGGTCTACCTTGACCCTAAGGGGCACAATTGTAGCTCAAAAAGTTGACCTTGACCTACACTTCTCTAACAAAAAAATTGTTCATGGATCCCGCAAATTTGATACAAAAGGGTATCCAAATCTTCTCTTTAATTCATTGTTCCACACCTATATCAGCAAGAAAAATAGTTTTGTTATTTGGATGAGGGGTTTTCCTTAGTCAAACCTCAGTTTGGAATCAACCTTAATAGTGGAATTGAAATAAAGAATGCTAGCAAGATGTAGAAGTAAATCTAACAATGAAGTTGTGATATTCAATAGATATGCAATGAAGCTATGATATTTAATATATATGCAATTGTATTTGAAATGTAAACAAGTATATTGATATAAAAGCTTGAACATAACGTTAGCAAATGTAAATCAAAACCTCCATGATTGTATGCTTTGAGTCCACCTTGATAGAAGAATGAACAAATCTTGAAGATGAATAAAGGATCTTGAAGGAAGATCCCACCACCATGATGGTTAGATCTAGGGTTTGAATGATGAATCTTGAATGCTTGAACCAAATCCCTTCAAAGGCTTCAATGCTTCAATCCTTGATCTTCAATGGAAAACTTGAATGCTTGAATGATAGAATGCTTTTTCACTTGAAAATCGATGCTTGATAATGGATTGTAGATGCTCTTCATAAAAAGTAGATAACAACTTTTCTCACAGATTGTGGATGTGCTTATGAAACATGGATCATAGAACGAGGGAAGATGGCTTCCTTGTATAGAAATCTAGGGCACAAACTCCTAGACAAGGTTGACATGGTAGCATTAAAGCCCAATTAACCTTAACCCCTAGTAATGGACCTTGATTAAATGCAATTTAAGATTCTTCCATTTCAAAACCCAAAATAGTCAACCTACAAGTGGGAAAATAAAACTTTCCAAAGCTCGATGTCTCGAGATCTCTAGAAATCAAAAAATGGACCTGGGGTCAAGGACAAGGTTGACCCTACCCTAAGTCAGGATCGAGGTTGTCCTTGATGTAGGTCAAAGTTGAGTTTGATCTTGACCTAAAAGGTCATCCTTGACCCAAAAAGTCAAAGTCCTCAATTTTATAGAGAAAATTGTCAAAAATAGGCTAGAAATAGAGAGAAGCAGATTAGGGTGAAAACTACCATATCCATGCAAAAACCTATTCAAGGTCCTTGACATGATGCCAAACCACTTACTTGGAGGGCTAAACACTATTAACATGGAAATACTTCCATTTTAGGATGATATAATAATATAGTATTATTATTTTATAATATATTAATATATTATTATTATATAATATAGTATTTATAATCATATATATTTGAGAAAAATTATATAAATATATAGAATTTACTTATTATATATTATTATATAATACAATTATTATATATTATATATTATTATATGAATTTATTATATATTATTATGTATATATTATATAACATAATATTTATATCATATATTAGTATATGCATATATTATATATAATATTGGTTGAAGGGGGTTGTAGGATAACCTACAACCCCCTTCAACCCATTTCATCATGACATGTGTCCCTAGGGGTCCTAGGACCCCAAGGTATAGATTGTAATTGATTGTATGGGTCAAATGGGGGTCATAGGCTAACCTACGACCCCATTTGACCCATTTCAACATGACATGTATATCTAGGGGTCCTAGGACCCCTAGGGAGATATTGTAATTGATCATATGGGTCAAAAGGGGTTATAGGCTAATCTACAACCCCCTTTGAACCATTTCATCATGACATGTGTTTCTGGGGGTCCTAGGACCCCTATGGACATTTGGTAGTCAATCGTATGGGTCGAATGGGGTTGTGGGCTAACCTAAGACCCCCGTTGACCCATTTCATCATGACATGTGTCCCTAGGGGTCCTAGGACCCTAAGGGACATTTTGTAATTGATTGTATGGTTCAAATGGGGTTGTAGGCTAATGTGCAACCCCCATTGACCCATTTCACCATGGCATATGTCCCTGGGGGTCTTAGGAACTCTAGGAACATATCATAATCAATTGTATGGGTTGAAATGGGTCATAGGCTAATCTACCGGCCCCTTCAACCCATTTCATCATGACATGTGTCCTTAGGGGTCCTAGGACCCCTAGGGATGTATCATAATCGATCCTATGGGTCAAAGGCCTTCGAAGCATTTCATCATGACATTTGTCAATGGGGGTCCTAGGACCTCTAGGGATTGAATGGGGTAGTAGGTTAACCTACAACCCCATTCAACCCATTTCATCATGACAGGTGTTGTTGGGGGTCCTAGGACCCAAGGGACATATCTTAATTGACTGTATAGATTGAAGGGAGTCATAAGCTAACCTATGACCCACTTTGACCCATTTCATCACACATGTAGGACATATCGTAATTGATCATATGGGTCAAATGGGGCCATAAGGTAACCTATGACCCCCTTTGTCCCATGTTATCATGGCAAGTTTCCCTAGGGGTCCTAGGGCTTGTAGGGACATATCATAATTGATCATATGGGTCAAATGGGGTTGTAGGCTAACCTACGACCCCCTTCAACCCATTTCATCATGACATGTGTCCCTAGGGTCCTAGGACCCCTAGGGACATATCATAATTGATTATGTGGGTCAAAGGGGGTCATAAGCTAACCTACAACCCCCTTCAATTCATTTCATTTTTACATGTGTATCATAATCAATTGTATCAATTGAAGGAGGTCATAGATTAACCTACAACCCCCTTCGACTCATTTCATCATGACATAGCCTTCAACCCATTTCATTATGACATGTGTCCCTAAGGGTGTTAGGACCTCTAGGGACATATCATGATCAACCTTATGGGTCAAAGGGAGTCGTAGGCTAACTTATGACCCCCTTTGACACATTTCATCAATATATGTATCCTTGACTAGGGACATATTGTAATTAATCATATGGTTTGAAGGGGGTCATAGGCTAACCTACAACCTCCTTTGACTCATTTCATCACAACATGTGTCCCTCAAGGTCTTAGGATCCCTATGAACATATAATAATCAATCATATGGGTTAAAGGGGGTCGCAGGCTAACCTACAACCCACTTTGACCCATTTCATTATGACATGTGTCCCTGAGGGTCCTAGGACCCCTAGGGACATGCTATAATTGATCGTATGGATCAAAGGGGGTCGTAGGATAACCTATAACCCCTTTTGACCCATTTCATCAGGGCATGTGTCCCTAGGGGTCTTAGGACCCCTAAGGACATATCGTAATTGATCCTATGGGTTGTATTGGGTTGTAAGCTAATCTATAACCCCCTTCGATCCATTCATGACATGTGTCCCTAGGGGCCTTAGGACCCCTAGGGACATATCATAATCAATCATATGGGTCGAAGGGTGTCATAGGCTAACCTACAACCCCCTTTGACCCATTTGATCAGACCATGTGTCCCTAGGGGTCCTAGGTCCCCTAAGAACATATAGTAATTGATCGTATGGGTCGAAGAGGGTCATGGCCTAACCTACGACTCCTTTGACCCATTTCATCATGACATGTGCTCCTAGGGATCCTATGACCCCTAGGGACATATTGTAATTGATCTTATGGGTTAAATGGGGTCGTAGGCTAACATTTGACCCCCTTCAACCCATTTCATTATGACATGTGTCCCTAGGGGTCCTAGGACACCTAGGGACATATTGTAATCAATCGTATGAGTCAAAGGTTTTGTAGGCTAACCTACGATTCCCTTTGACCCATTTGATCATGACATGTATTTCTAGGGGTCCTAGGACCCTATTGACATATCTTAATTGATCATATGGGTTGAATGGGGTCATAGGCTAACTTACGACCCTCTTCAACCCATTTCATCATGACATGTGTCCCTAGGGGCCGTAGGACCCCTAGGGACATATTGTAATCAATTACATGGGTTGAAGGGGGTTGTAGGCTAACCTATAACCCCCTTTAACCCATTTCATCACAAGATGTGTCCATGGGGGTCCTAGGACCCCTAGGGACATATTGTAATCAATCATATGGGTTGAAAGTAACCTATGACCCCCTTTACCCATATCATCACAACATATGTCCCTAGGGTTCCTAAGACACCTTCTAACATATTATAATTTAATAAACTATATAGTACTATGTAGTAATTTCTAATACTATGTCAAAATATATATTATAGTGGTATATTTAATAATATATTTTTAATATTATATATTATAATAATAATACAAGATAATATTTATAATACTATAGATAATATAGAATACTATATAATAATATATACTACTATGATCCTAATATACTATCTAATCATATTTAATACCATATAAAATATTATAACAATAAAATTTATTACATAATATATAAAATTAAAATTAAAAAATAATAATATTCAAATATCATAATATTTTAAATGTAAAACATATTTAAATTTGTTTGAACGTCTTTTGGTTTGTAATGTACAATTGGCCTCCACTATCTCAAATTTGGAATTTTTTATTTTGCCGCCAAATTTTGGGTACCTGATTAGGCTTAGTATTTACCAAACCTATTTGGTCATCTCAAAAAAACATGTTTGAGCCATACTTTCCTAACATTCAAACTTTGATTGGCCATTTGACAATATTTTGTTCATCCAAATTCAATGAAACAAAAAGGGTTTTTTGAGAACTCTCTCAAGACTCCATCAATATAATTGTTGTCAAATTATGGGTTTGATAAGTATTTATTAGTTAATTTCCAATGAAGATTTCTATAAACTACTAATCGACATACTACTTGAAAAATAACTATAATTTTCAAACAGTATAACATTTTTGAAATCCAAAAGTTGCGTCACATTCTATGCTTCACCTAGTATAAGAAAAAATAAATTGTAAATTTTTCATTTAGTTAAGGTGGTTAGACATGAGAATTTTTTATTATAAAAAATTTATAGTATAAAATTCATATTTTAATTATTTATTTGGAATAAAAACACCCAAAAATATTCGTCACATCTAGGCATGAGTCTACTTTTTATATGTATATTTTTTTATAAAATATAATCATTTGATTTTGATTAAGGTGGTCAGACATACACCTACTTTTTATTTTTTCTCTAAAATGTTTGTAGTACTGCATTAAAATCCAAAATTTTGACCAATCAAATATTTTTTTCTTTAGACAAGGCCTAGTAGTTTAGAAACTACATTCAATTTCTTGGATATTCTTTTCTAACAACTTTTGGATATAAAATCCATAACTACTTTAAACTTAAGTGTCAAGTTGGCATAACCTTGATTTGTTGGTTTTTCACTGCCACTTAAGGCCATAGTTTCGTTGACCATGATCCTACATGTACCCATGTATTTAGTGCAGACATTTATTTCTTTTCATGTATGTTTGAAGTTTAGGTAGAATAAGTTTTCTCAAACTATTTGTACAGAACATGTTAAACATTGATCAATCAAAAACAATTCTTGGTTACTAGTTCGATGAAATTTAGATTAGGATCTAACCAAGAAAAATGTAAGTCTTTGTTTATTATTTCTATACTTTTAAATAAGTCTTCTTTGATTGGAGGTTGGCATAGTTTGTAGCCAATCATTCAGAGGCTTAATTACTACAATTTTGAAATTACTAAAGTGAAATTAGATATGTAGATTTTCATTTCCTTAAAATTCAATTTAGATTAACTCTTCACAAAAAAATTTAGTTCATAATACATACATTCTTAGAATGATAATTTTACTGAGTTCTTATGGGATAATTAGATACTCTCTATTGATCTAAGAGGATATGACATTTTCATCAATATGTAGTAAAAAGATGGTTCTTTAGTCATCATGCTACCCTTGATCATTCTTTAGTAAAAAGGTCACTTTTCACCCAACATGCTATTGTTGGGATAAGCTCAAGACTATTTCAAGCACATGTAGACAACTTTTGAAATTCTAAGTGTTATCCTTTTCGCATAACATTGACCATATCAACACTATATTTTAAAGTTGTTTTGTGAAGTTCCTCGAAAATGATAATTAGGGGGATACAGAGAGCTATTAGAAAAATTGTTGCATTTATTGCAAATTGTCTTGATTTACCTTCATTTTCTACATATATATATATCAATGGATTATAGTCATTCTTAGAATGGGTATTGGTAGGAGTGAGGTAGCATGCATGCATAGGGAAAAAAAATTGCACATACATTTTAGACATGTACAAGACTTCAAAGGATCCAAAAATAAAAACAACAATGCAATTAATTGTCAACCAACTTTAGAATGCTTGTTTAAGAATTTTTGGGATGTGGACATAGAATTTTCCTCTATTAAATTTTCTTTGTGAACTTATAAATGGATGGCATCTTCTATTTAGATAATTCTATTAAATATGCTTACAAGCATGGGAAAATAACATATTGATATATAGTTGAAAGATATTTTACCACTAGAAAAGATGTACTAGAGTATGTATGTTATGTTATATAATTCTTGGTAGCCACCACTACATTCCAAAGAAAATGCTTATTTATTCAACTTTTGAATCCATTGGCCATAAATTTTTTATTGTAGTTATATATCTATGATTTTTGTCATGCATAACTTTTTTGATATCAAGAAGGGGAGCATTTGATTCAATAGGTAACTTATGGATGATGCACCTTTTTATTATTTCTAATCTAGGGCATACTTGATATTGTATCAGGTTTTTATTTACTTCAACAAAATTCAATATTTTTATTTTGAAGAGTGCCATCTACTTCCTAGCAAGAAGATTGGCATGTCGATATGAGAACTATTTTCTATGATTTGACCCTCTGTTTCCATCGTACTTGAATTGGTAGACCTTACATCGCTTCTCTTTTACAAATGTAGGTATTTTTTACATTGATCTAGAGCTTGAATCAAATACCAAAATGAATGGCATTAATAATATGATCTTATCATATACTTTATTCAAAGTAGAAGATGAGGAAGTGTTGAAAACAAATTTAAATGCATGACACTTCATATCGACTACAAGAATTGAAAGAGAAAATCTTCCATGGTTGGTGAGGAAGGTTGGTCGATAACCAATAATTCTTGGTCACTACCTAACACGTATTTAGTGTAGACATTTATTTCTATTCATGTCTTTTTGAAGTTGAGGTTGCATAAGTTTTCTAAAAGTATTGTACAGAACATGCTAAACAATGATCAATCTAAAATAAGTCTTGGTTACTAGATTTTTTAAATTTATATTAGGATCTAAACAAGGAAAATGTAAGTATTTTTATTATTATTTTTATATAGTTAAAGAAGTCTTCTTTGATTGGAGGTTGGCATAGTTTGTAGACGATCCAATTTAGAGGCTTAGTGACTAAATTTTCTTAATAACTAAGGTGAAATTGAATATGTAGATTGTGAATTCCTTAATGTTCAATTTGGATCAACTCTTGACAATAAATTTTAGTTCATAACACATACATGCTTAGAATGATAATTTTACTGAGTTCTTATGGGATAATTTAGTAATCTTTAGCATTTTTAAGATATAGAATCTCATTGGAGAAATATATTTGTAATTTACTTTTATTTGGTTTTTTCGTATATAATAAATTAGTTTTAACATGTGACCTTTCCAAAGGGATCCTTTGAATAATTATAAATTTAATGTGTTTGAGGCACTGCCTTATTCCTTTTGTTATTGGTTTACAATTTAGGAAATTTAATGAGATGGTTCAACTACTTATTGGAATATGGTTTGAGACTTTAAAATGCTACAAACACAGACTTTTCACATATTCATTTCTTAAAATTATGTAAGTGATATTTAAACATTCTACACATTGAGTGTCTTCTTTATAAATATTTAAGCCAACTTTCACTTCTAAACACATAATTAACTTGGATTTAGTTCATACTATAGAAATGACTATGCTTCACATAATTGTATTTTTTATTAATGTAAATTATTTTGATTGGAACTATGAACCAAAACTAAGGACTTTGAAAGAGCTCAATCCTAGATAATGGAAGAGATGACAAAAATAAAAAAGGTAGTAAGAAAACAACTATAAGGAATCCACACAAAAAATTAGTATGACAACAAAAAAACAAGCAACCTACCCCCAACTCTAGAGCCTATCATCAGCTATATCCTTAGCTTCAAATAGACCAAGATGCACTCTAATTGGGTTTCAAAGACATGAACCTAAGGGGTGAGGGAGGTTGCATAATGATCCTCGCATTTATTTTCTACCTATTATCCTTGTTTCAAGTTAAATATTATTGCTTCTTATAAGCCTACCTAGCCTTGATGAGAGGAAACAACCCCTTACCGTGCTCCCTTAATAAATTTACATAGGACTTAGACCAAGAATGAAATTATTAAAACTTGATTTGTCACAAAGAGATGCATATGGATCCCCATCAAGGAATGCCAAACCAATCTTCAAAGGACAATCCCGTCCTTTGGAAAATGTTGATTCCCATCCTTGCACCCATGAGAGGCATCACTAGCCATGAAACAATGAAAGCAACAATCTAACTCTTAATTTTTTCTTTGTTGCACCCAATATCCCAACTTTAGGAAGTTCTTTTCCCACATCCACACTAATGTAGAATAATAACCATTTTCTTCTTTGTCACATTTTCAACAACAAAGAGTTGATTGAAAGAGCTATAAATTCTTGACCTAATCACTTTATTCCAAATATTCAAGTGGTAAATTAAGAAGTATCACATAGGTTGTTATTATTCCAATAGATTTTTCTTTAGATCAAAACTTGTATGCCACATATTGACAAAGAGATTAGTATTTCCCAAAAATCATGGCTAAGGGAGTATGGATACTTTCTTCATGAAGGGGAAAATTACAATAGAAAGAAACTCTTTGCAAGCACTAAGATCAGCGTATATCCTAGTAGAGCCCATTAACTCTAAGAAAACCCTAAAAAAAAGAATTGCTAGGTCTAGACCTTAATAATTTCCCCACCTAGGCATTCTTTAAAATGGATGAATACCTTTCCACAAGCCTACTTAACCAACCTTCACAAGATGGGTCATTAAAGGGATGAGATAAGGATTACTATGCCATTTTGAGTCTTGGGAGGTATGTTGCAGCAATTATCTACAACCACCAAAGTTGTCTATGGCTCAATCAAAGCCTTGCAATTTGATATTTACAGAGGATTTGACCGGCTAATAGATGTTGAAATCAAAGAATAAACCATCATTCTAACAATTATGCTCAATAAAATAAACAAAAAAAATTAGTATAAAAAACAATAATTTCTTACTATTATTTTGAATTAAAATGCTAATTATAGTTATTGTTCTAGGAACTCTACATACTAAAATAAATTTAAGATTGTAGCTAAACTTATGGATTTAACTTTGTAATTTTTATTTGCATCAACATTTTGGATCACATTACATGATCCATTATTAGGTTAAAAGAGTTGTACAAGAAAAATGAAATTAATTGATGGATCATGTGGTGTGATGTGGAACATTGAAAAACAAATTTTAATTGATTCTAGAATCCCAGCTATAATCTCAATCAATTGTGAAAATGTATTCATTATTGTCATGCTCACTAATCCAACAACCTAAAAGAAAAAATTATAAAGTTAAACTGATAATAATAAATTTGAACTCTAAGATAAAATGTTGCAAGTTAAAATTTGTAATAAATTTGAACTTTAAGATAAAATGTTACAGGTTAAAATTTGTTAATGAAACCTATATTCACTTTCCTTCTCAGCCATTTTTTTGAACAAGATATGAAATAATAAACAAGATTTATTTCTTATCATTTCTTTCCAAAATAACCATGAATGATATATCACATTTATTTCAACAAGAATATATTTAAATCTGTTCTATTTAACATTCCATTTACAAAAGAAATATTATACTCTTTCTTTCTTCAATACTACAACCAGCAAGCTATAAACTATATTTCAAATGAACCCAAAAAAACACATCTTAACTATAAGATAAATAATCTATTATTACATTCCTTCTCACACAAATTTTCCACATAAGTACCTCACCTTAAGACAAAGTGGGGTACAAACAAATGGGAGACTCTCTTATGTACATTACAAAATACAACTAGTAGATCTTCTTGTACAAGGTAGGAATAAAAACAACAATCTTCCTTGAAGCTTTAGAACTTCATAAGTAACTTGCATTGGAAATACATCATGTCCATAGAAAGATCAACTCCTAGCCATAGGCCTTTTCAAGGCCACCTCTAACCTAGGAGGACCTTAGGTAGGTGGGGAATACATACATTACACCCATTCAGACTTATTTATTTACATAAAAAATTTTGCATTGCATTCACAATATCACATTGCAACACAATACTCCCAACCAATGATTGCACTTTGGATCACTATTAATCCATTTCAAGGGTGAAAGTGGAAATGAACAAATTAGGATAATCCACATTTCAAATAACAACATATGCCTTCCCAAGACTTCCATTCACAACCCTAAAGACCCCTAAGAAAATGTGGCATATGGGGCTCATAACACTCATATGGAATCACTGTCCTTCACAAGGAGAGAGTCTCCACTCAAATGCCATCCTAATACACCCTTCACCAAACAAGGTTCTCTTCCCTCCCAAGGGTGAGGCTCAATTTGATACTCCAATAGACAATAGCAAAAACAAATAAAAACTCAAGAATCACACATAGACACCATAAATGGTACACAACACTAAAATATCACAAAAACACAACTTCAGTACACAAAGTTGAAACATTAACCAAAGGATGTAACACATCATGAAAAAGAATTTGATAAAACATTTTACATAAACACAATTCACAAGATATGGATACCAACCTTACTTCCAAACTTGCACATGGCTGATTTAGCTCTCTCTCTCCTACCAAGCCTCCTCTCCTTCCTTCCTAAGCTCTCCTTCTTACCTTAGGCAAAATCTCCAAGATGTCTAACTTCTACTAACTCTATTAGTGGTTGTAAGGAAACTTGAAAATAAAAATATAACTGTTTCCACATAACCCAATATAGATCTTAAATAAATATGTAATTAAAATCCACATGCAAGAGAACAAACAACATACCCACAAAAATGTGACACAAGATATACCCTGGGAAACCCTCATTGAGGGAAAAATCTAGCCTCCAAAATCATTCATCACCATGTATTATTCAACAAAAATACCATAGCAATACAACCATGGAAGCCTTCAAATCCATAGTCACAACCAAGAAATCCATGTGTACAAGCATGAATCCACACATCCCATGCCATGCTTCTAACCTTCACTAATGCTCCTTTGGCTAACCTATCAAGCCTTGTCTTACTCGACTTCCCTTTTTGCCTTTTGCCCTTCTCATAGAAGAACTACTCTTGTGGCTTCTTATATAGTATCAAGTCCTACAAAAGCACCAAGTGGTATTACATTAACAATGTGCTAAAACCATGTGCTACCTAACCCATTGACCCCACATTTAATATTGGACATTTAATTATTTTCCCCAATATTAAATAATTACATCAAATATTATCATAATATACAATACAACTCATCAAGTATATCCAATTGGGAATCTTTACATGTTGAACATCCATCTAGGTTCTCCTAGGTGCAACATTACAAAATAAAATAAAATAATACAATATAACAATATTATGCAATGTGTGTAACACCCATTATCTCAACAATCTCTCACTTGTTGTATAAATTGCAGAGGGTCAATTTGTAGCCACATATATGAACAAGGAGATAATCCCTTCTATCACATCTACCATAATAGATCTAATTACACCATGTGCTCTATACTGGTACCTACAACAAAATCCAAGTATCTAGCATCTCAAACATAAATGATCCCACCTCATGTTATGCCACTACCACAGACATACATAGAAGTCATCCAAAGAGAAATCCACCTAACCTATTACAAAAGGATCATAAAATCCTATACCAACTAAAATGTCAAGCACAAACCCTTGATCCAAATGTAATCACATGTATCTATAGTTGTCAAAATATCCATAGTTGAAATATCACGCTGTTGGTAAACAAATTTGTCACCATGATAGTCACTTCTAAAACTGACCCTATTTTCCCTGTGAATAGTCACAACTCAAGAACTCCTCCAATGATTCCACTTGATGAAGGGTGCTCCCCTTAATACCTTAAACACATAACAAAAAAAAAAGAAATAACAACAATTTGTGAGAACAAAATATGGGCTTCTTATTATCACCACAAATGTGGAATTACAGAATTCAGAATTACCATATACTAATCCACATGGGTGCCTTCATTATAGTAATCTACAAGACAAATTTGTGAACTATCCCCTAGAACTGTCCCAGACAATGTAAGGGAATTTCTTAAATATGCAATTTTATGCTACCCAGGAAGGTTCTAGACACTCAAACATAATACCTAGGGCCAATAGACCGTAACAATAAATATAAAGTTTGCCAAATACACTTTTAACATTTATTTTGGAAATTTTGATCATCCCAACTTTGGAAGGTTATAACTTTCAAACCATTGCTTTGATTGGCTATTATAAGCACTTTTTGGAATCCTTGGCTTCTGACTATTGGCTTGAAACTATGCAAGCACCCATTCGTCAAGTTTTTGGATCTTATCTAAGAACGTTTAGGCCTTCAACAATGAGCCTGAAGTTTTTCTACCAAATTTGCACACCAAAAATCTG
Source organism: Cupressus sempervirens (assembly GCA_028749045.1). Classification (NCBI taxonomy): domain Eukaryota; kingdom Viridiplantae; phylum Streptophyta; class Pinopsida; order Cupressales; family Cupressaceae; genus Cupressus; species Cupressus sempervirens. The sequence goes on along the minus strand of CM053789.1, from coordinate 507,436,155 downwards.
TAATAAATCTATGACTACTCATGATATGGCACTGAATCTCAATTGGTAGGTTGATATATCCAACATGAACATGCACCTCTAAAATTGGGACATTCTGAGCTCATATGACTAACTTACTAAGTGGCAAGCCTCTAGAAACAACAACTCTACATTAAGACAACCCTTATTCAAGAAACGAAAAAATAAAGATTTTTGAGTGATGCAAGATTTCTCTTGCACCCAAGATGCTCCGACATCACTTTCTTAGCTTGCACTAGCTCACTCAGTCTTCACTACACCCAATTTCTTCTCTATTATAACTTCATGTTTCTTGGTCATAACTATCATTTGACTAATATTATTTTCTTGTCTATCTTTTTAGTCCCTTAATCTTCTACTTCAACTTCTTCATGGACCCAGTAAAACTATCACTTAGTTGTGCCTAGTGTTTTGCTCTCCTTTTTTCCTCTCTTTTATACATCAACTCAACTATCTTCTTTTCTTAGTAAAATGATCAAACAACACATTATCTTGTCAAAGACTAATTGATCAAGTGTCTATTGTAATTCCATCATACTCACTCCTCTTTTCTCAACAATTTCACTAGTTCATCTAGTTATCTTCTCTTTTCAAATCCTCTTCATCAATCAATAGACATGGCACCCTACACTTATTAGTAAATGTCTTACCAAAATGGTTTGACATCAATGGCAACATAACAATTTTTTCAATTGTAATTTTCAACAATCTCCCTCTTTGACATTGATGGAAATACCTTTAGTTAACATGCAATGACAAATCTTTCTCATGATCTTTCACTTATAGCTCCCTCTATGTTCACTATATTAGATCTTTAATATCCTTAGTTTCACTCTAAGTCACATCCTCTTAGTTTCATTCTAATTCTCATCCATGGAATTTCCAATATGCTCTCACTTTGCTTCTTTTATAGTACTCCCTCTATGATACCAATTATGATTCTTCATGCTAACTCCAACTCATTTTGACTCCCTCTTTCATATATCTCCATGTAGCTTGACATATTGCTCCATCTACTAGATTTTAACTTTTCACATATCATACAAATATGCTCCCTCTTTTATCATATGGTAATTGCTTATCAACTTTTCAGGCCTTATTTGGGCATGTTTAGGCCCTCAATGGTGAGTGTGAAGTTTTTATACCAAAATTTCACACCAAAAATCCATAATAAATCCATGACTACTCATGATATGACACTAAGCCTCAATTGGTAGACTAATATATCCAAGATGAATATCCACCTCTGAAATTAGGACATTCTAAGATTGTATGATTGACTTACTAAGTAGAAATCCTCCATAAACAACTTTCCACTGAGACAACCCTTATTCAAGAAACAAAAAAAGAAATATTTTTGGGTGATGCAAGATTTTTCTTACACCTAGGATGCTCCTTCATCACTTTCTCAGCTTGCACTAGCTCACTCAGTCTTCACTACACTTTATCGCTTCTCCATTATACCTTCATGTTTATTGGTCATAACTGTCATTTAACTAATACTATTTTCTCATCTATCTTGTAAGTTCCTTAATCTTCTGCTTCAACTTATTCATTGACCTAGTAAAAATGTCACTCAGTTGTGCTTAGTGTTTTACTCTCCTTTTCTTCTCTTCTATACATCAACTCAAGTACCTTTTTTGCTTATAAAATAATCAAACAACACATTATCTTGTCAAAGACTAACTGATCAAATGCCCATCGTAATTCCATCATACTTACTCCTCTTTTTTAACAACTTCACTAGTTTATCTAGTTATCTTCTCTTTTCAAATCCTCTTCATCAATCAATAGACAATGCACTCTATACTTATTAGTAAATGTCTTACCAGTAAGGTTTGACATCAATGACAATGTAAAAAAAATTGAACTGTAGTTTCCAACAATCTCCCCATTTGGCATTGATGGCAATATCTTTAGTTACCATTCAATGGAAAAATATTTCTCATGATCTTTCACTTGTAGCTCCCTCTATCTTCACTATATTAGATATTCTTTAATATCCTTAGTTTCATTCTAATTCTCATCCTCTTAGTTTCATTTTAATTCTCATCCATCGAATTTCCAATATGCTCTCACTTTGCTTCCTTTATGGTACTCCCTTTATGATACCAATTATGATTCTTCATGCTAACTCCAACTCATGTTGACTCCCTCTTTCATATATCTCCAAGTATATTGGCATGCTACTCCCTCTACTAGATTTTAACTTGGCACATATCATACAAATATGCTCCCTCTTTTATTATATGATGATTGTAATACATTTCTCCCTCTTTGACAACAATGCCAAAAATGTCATCCTCTAGACACATCATGTATACAATATCTTGCTTCGTCTCCTATATACTAGTTGATTCTTTTATCTCCTACTAACAACCTCATCTCTATTCACATATTTTTCACACCTTTAGGAAGCTCCTAAAGTGTGACCTCCTGCATCAATCTATAAGATATTGTGTTCATACCAATTGATGTAACATTGAATCTCTTCTTAGTTTTCTTCAGATAGGGAAATGACCCCTAACTTATCTCACAGATATGCATATGCATCCTTAGGTAATGCCTTAGTGAATACATCAATTATTTGTTCCTTTGTGTTCACATACTCTAGTCTAACTTCTTTGTCTTGTATGAATTCTCTCAAGCAAAGATACATGATTGCAATGTGTTTTTCTTTTGTGTGCATCACATGATTTTTAGATATTCTTATAGCACTTGGGTTATTACAATATATTACCATAGGTTTAGTAATCTCTTCCTTCATACCTTTCAACAATTGATTGATCCACACAATGTTTGAACAATTCACTATTGTTACAACATATTCAAATTCTATTGTAAATTGGGAATTACAAATTTTCTTCTTGCTTGTCCATGAAATAAATCTTTTGCCTAGAAAGAAAGCACCTTCACTTGTACTCTTTCTATTAACAACATTTCTAGATTAATCAACATCTGCGAAAACTTTTGGCTCAAACTTGTCATTTTACTTTAACCATAAGCCATACTCTTGTGTACCTTTCAGAAATCTCAATATTGTTTTTACAGTCATCAAGTGATTTTCCCTAGGATTAGGAGAAAATCTTGCAACAATACCAATAGCTAATGTAAAATCAGGTCTTCTATGAATAACATATTACAATTTTCAATCACTTATCGACTATACAATGTTTGATTTAATTTTGTAGAATCATCATTCTTTGAAAGTTTATGTTCAGTGATCATAGGTGTTCCACCTAGTCCCGATCTTCCATTTCAAAGGTCTTTAATATATCCTTGATATACTTTGATTGTGTAATGTAGATACCTCTCTTCATTTGATAAAATTTCAAACCAACAAAGATCTTAATCTCTCCAAACTTTGACATCTCAAATTATTTCTTCATCTCATTAGCAAATGATTTTCACATCAAGTCTTGACCTCTAAATATGATATCATCAATAAAAATTTCAGCTAATAACATCCTATCCTCATATTCACTTTTCAAGTATAGATTGGTTTTATCATTAGTTCTTGCAAAACCAATTCTCATCAAATATGCATGTAGTCATTCATACCATACTCTAGGGGCTTGCTTCAAACCATATAATGATTTGTGTAATTTACATACCATGGTCTTCTTGCTAGGGTCAAAAATTTCTTTAGTGTGTTCAATGTAGACTTCTTCTAAGATTTCATTTAGAAATATAGATTTGACATCCATTTGATATAACATGAATTTTTTATAAGAAACATATGGAAGTAATGTTATTATTCAAATCTTGCAACTGGGGAAAAATTTTCTCCATAGTCAATTCCTTCCTCTTGTGCATATCCCTTAGAAACCAATCTTTCTTTGTCCCTTGTGACTTAAACTTTCTCATTTAGCTTTCTGAATATCCACTTGGTTCTAAACACATTCTTGTCCTTTAGTCTAGGTACCAATGTCCATGTCTTGTTCTTCTCTATTTGATCAATCTCCTCATTCATTTTTTTAATCCAATTTTCATTCTCCAATGCATATTTGACTATTCTTGGCACAAACTCACATAGTAAACATGTATCATTCTTCAATTTGTTTCTTTTCATGACTACTAAATCTTTGTCTCTAATGATTTGATTAATTTTATGGTGTCTTCTCATGCATTTTTTTAAGGCCTTGCCTTGATCCATCATAGCACATTTGATTCATTTTTATTTTAACACATTATGACTCAATATGCCAAGACATTTTCTAATGGACTAGACATTATTATATTATTTTATGTCATGTGATACTTTACTTTAAAATTCTTAATCATGTTATTTGATGTTTTATAAGCATGCATAATAATGGTGTATTACAGTAAATGAATTCAAGATTAGGAATATGATTAATACTTTAATTATGCAATTTTTAATGGTTAAATATGTCAGCAGAAATGAGATAACAGTTATTTAAATGAAAAATTAATGTTTTGATTAATGTGATTATCTAGATGAGTTTTATATATAAACATGTGACTTTTCTTGAACTACTAATGTGTGAATTGAGTGTGCAGGATTATTAACCATGTAATCTAATGGGGAATTAGAAATTGACCCTATGTACAATCTCTGAAAACCTAGGGTTGAGTCCAATAAAGAGATGTAGACCCCGTTGTTTCATATTTAATTTGTATCATAATTTGAATGTTTGTACCATTATGTAATGGTAAGGTGTGTAATGTTATGTAACAGTGAATCTTATGGTGTCACTTGACACTTGTAATTCATATATGTGTATTGGTATGACAATTAGGGTTAGCTGAGTAACCTGATAATCTAAGATGGATTAAGTTAGTAACCTAAGACTAATTAGTTGGTAAGCTAAATTAATTACCCTAATTAGAGTTTAGTGGTAAGTTTGCATTCCTAGGGTTTTTAGAAAGTTTAAATATTTCAAGCCAATTACTAGGTCCTAAAATGGTCCTAAATGACAAAATTAATGAAATCCAAGTGCCTAGAGGGTATGTGTATGGGTTGGGGGCATTTTCCACACCTCTAGACACTTTTGTTGATCTTTATGACCTCCTAAAAATCTCATTTTTCTTTTAGTGCAAAAATTGAACTTCTCCATGAGTTTGCCAAGTTTACACTCCACCAAAAAGGTTTCCTTAATGGTAGGATAAAGTTGGAAGACCCTAGAAGGCCTTAGTCAAGTCTGGAGTTATTGCAATTTTAGATGGGTGAATTTAGAAGCCTATTTGATTGCAAATTTGAGGGTTGAAGAGTGTTCACCCATTCTCTACATTTAAATAATGTAAAACTAATATTAAAGGAGGAAGAAGGATTAGCTCTTCTCAAAATTCCAACTTGCCATAACCATTTGTGAAGGTAGGAATCCTTCATAGTCTTGTTCTTCATGCTGTATTTTTATTTTCTTAAATAGGCCTTTTACATGTGTGTATTTTGTGTGTGTGGTAAAACATGTGAGGGATGAGTTATTGTGGGGTTCTTAATTTTTTTCCTTTTGAATTTTACATTATGTTTTGTGGAGAAAATTGTACGAGTTGTATTAGCATTACTCACCCTACGATAGGGTAGAAATGGCCATGTATGGGAGGAGGGCCTTAGTTGAACTTCGGGTCAGTGCAAAGTTTCTCCTCATGATGAGGAGAGAGAGAAAAGTAGGGAGTTATGGGCCCCTACTTGTCAATACAAACTATTTCGTGTTTAGGGAGATAAGAAGTGAAAGAATGGAAGTTTTAGTGATTATTAGCCTCAGAAGAGGCATCTATTTTGGTATTGTGATTGACTTCTCCTACCTTATAAAAATCCACCTTCTCCCTTGTCTTGTTTCCATAAGGAACCTATTGTGCAAACCTAGGATGAGAGTAATTGGTTGAATGTGTCAATGTGTTGAATCTGATTGTCACTTAGTTAGTTTAGTTCTTCATGGTTACCTTGATGAAAATTGTAGATTTCATAGTTGATACCTTGATATGGATCCAAATTGGATTTAGAGTTTTGGTGTTCTTGATTCAAATTTTTTGGGGAATTCTCCTTGAGATAATGATCCTAATGTAAAATTCATTGTTAACCTTATTTTTGAAATGACTACGATATCGAGTTTTCTTCCCTAATTCTTTCTCGATGGAGTCCTTGAATCAAGGTTTGAATAAAATAAATATGAAGTGGCTAGCCCACATGTGTTGAAAAAAAAAAGAGCAATTCCTTTCAAATGGAATTCTTTATAATTCATTTTATATGCATATGATTAATGCTAATTAGATGCAATGATGTTACATAAAGTTATGCAATTTGATTATGAACATGTGTTTGAGGAAAATTGATTTATTTGGATATTATTTCATTTTGCATTTTATTAACTATTGAAAAGAAAAATACTCCTACTTGAATGCATAAATATAACATCAAAAGTATATGCTATAATTCATCCTAGAAAATGAAAAAAAAATCCCTTTTTTGCCATGTACACAAAATTGTTTATGAAAACTCAAAACTTGGTGAAAAAAATGTCTAAGAAATTTATCTTTCTAGAGCAAAAATGCTCTCTTCTTTTTGCATGAGAGAATTTTTTAATCCTCTTTTGGAATAGAGGATATTCCTTAAAGGATTCCCTTTTAAAACTTTGTCATAATTCAAATAATAGTTTTGTAATTATAAAATACATAAAAATAAAATATAAAATAAATCATTTAAAAAATAAATCCTATTTCTACCTTATCCTATTCCTCACCTAAAACTTTGCAACATAACTTTTCAAAATTCTTTCCCTTTGTATGTTTAGATTTGGTGATGTCACTCCACACAAAAAGGAAGTACACTAGCAAAGGGAGTCAACATGATAAATGCAAAAGGAAAGGGACAATTTGATTTTTATTTACCATTACCTCTACTACCTCCAACATGGGATTGGACACAACCTTTGGGGAATGTGTAGGCAAAGTAAAAAAGGAGTAGCAAAGAATTTAAAGTCTACACTTGCATTAAATTTAAACTTAATCCTTTAAAACCCTCCCTCCAATCATATTCAAAACATTTAAGACTTTAAACAATTCCCTTCCAAGATGCAGGTGTACTCTCCAAGAGGTAACAAAGTTGTGCTTGAGGGGCTACAAATGTAGGCCAAGGTCCACATGCAGGGCCTTGTTGAACACCAAAGCAAGTGGGGGTATTTTGGAATGAGTTAGGGGGTACGAGTAGGTGTTAGGTTAGATTAGTTAGGTTAGTTAATATTGTTAAGATTAGTTAAGTAAGTTTTTTTAATGTGTTAGTTAAGTTTAGTAATTATGACATAAAGTGATGTTGGGATGTGATAAAGATTTAATTATATGGTTAGTTAAGAGTTAGTGAGTGTTAATAAAGATTAATTAGGTGTTTAAAAAGTGTAAGGGGTGGTTAGTAGTTATTGGTTAGGTATTAAAAAATAATAAAAGTAAAAATAATGTTATTTTGATTTGTTTAAATTATATTATTGATTTAGATATGTTTAATGTTAGAATAGGTTTGTAGATTTAATTATAATTGTTTTGTTTTCGTTATTTAAATTATTTAATTAAGTTATAAATGTTTGATGTTTACTTTATTTTTATATCATAATTACTTTTTAAAATGAAAGTGGTAGATTAATAATGTATTAAAGGGTCACATTTTTTCTTTGAGTGGTAGTTGTATAGTGTTAAATGTAATGCATATAGATGACAAAATTGATTAAATAATGAACGTTTAAATGTAATGATTTAATCCTACATGATTAGTTATAAACTGAGACAAAGTGTTAAGGTTTTGCTAGGGAAAACTATGTATGCATTTCAACACACCTATAGTTGTTAACTTGTAAATAAATATATTGAATCATGTCAAAACCTAATGTGACTTAAGTTATTAGTCAAGCATATCCATTCAAATTATGACGCACGAACTAAGGAACCTAATGCCTTTCCTAAATTATGATATTGATCTCTAACTAGATGTCAACTCTACATTAGGTTGAATCACAATTGGAATTCATTTGTATTCTTTTGATAACCTTTTTTAGGTGACACGTATTAACTTAGAGCTTTAATTAACATTATAAAAAAAATTATCCATGTGTTTTTGCTCCATTATTTTGGGCACAACAATTTTGCTAAGATTGGTTCAAATCTTCTCTCTTCTTGTGATAATTCACTTGGTTCAGCTTGCTCATCTCCTTCTAGTAACTCTTGTTGTAACTCAACATTCTTCATCTAGTGTTTGATCTCCTCTCTATGATGTTTGACATCCTCTCTCTTTGACTCGGATCTTACAGCTTGATGCTCAGTAGTATGTTGATACTCAACAAAGATTATCATAAGAAGGTTAGCTATGTCATCCTGCTAATGTTTGGCATGCACTATCTCTGATTTAGGTAATGTTCTAGGTCTTCCTTCATAGATGTATACAATGTTTATGTAATCTTTAGGTTCTTTCTTGCATTCTTCTTCATTCTTTTCTACAAATTCATCAACTCTAACATTTGCACTTTCCACAATTTTGTTAGTGTTAGAATTCAAACACTTGTATGTCTCACTTATGGTGGAATATTCAAGGAATATACCTTCATCACTCTTTGCATCAAGTTTTTCATGCCTTGAATATTTAAATATATAACACTTTCTTCCAAAAAAATTGAAATAATTGACAATAGGTGCATATCCATATCATAGTTCAAAAGGGGTTTTCTATGTACCTTCCTTGACTTGAACTCAATTCAAAGTATAAACAATAATACTTATAGCTTCTCTCTAATACTTTTGTGAAACACTCTTTTCCACCTTTAGTGTTCTTGCATAATGCATGATTGATCTATTTCTTCTTTCAGCTATCTTATTTTGTGGTGGAGTCCTTGGTGCAGATATTTGTCTCTTGATTCCTTTGTCATTATAGAATATGTTGAAATCATCTTATATGAAATCACCTCCTCTATTTGATCTCCAACATTTCAGAATTTTGCATGTTTCCTTTTCAACTCTAGCCAAATACCACTTAAACATTTGAAAAGTGTCAGCTAATTCTTTAAGAAATATCATAGTAATTATTCTAAAGAAATCATCAAAATATAAAATAAAGTACTTGTCACCACAATAACTTTGCACTCCAATAGGACCACATAAATCAATATGAACCAAATCCAAAATATCATTAGAAGAATAGGTATTACTCTTGAAACTAGACTTTGTCATTTTTCCCATTTGAATTTGTTTGAAACTAGACTTTGTCATTTCTCATTACAACATAAACAAATTCTTCATTAGTTTCATCTTTCATTAAAACATAAACAACTTCATCATGATCACTAAGATCACTACCAAAAATCTTCTTCAACAATATAATAATATTTCTTACCATTTCCCTTGTAGTCTTTGTTATCTCAGTTGTCTCTCTTTCCTTGATATTTGTTGTCTTTCATTTTCACCTTTTCATCTCTTTCAGGACATCTTGCAGCAATATGACCAACTTTGTTACATATAAAATAGATTATAGGATGTTTACCATGGTATTTTCCTTTTGCTCTCAGTAGTCTTCTAGACAATAATGCTTCAAGATCATCTAGGTCATCATCTTATTCACTATCACTATCCACAAGTTACTTCTTTTGTTTCTTCTAGATCCATCAAGGGTTAGTTGAGACTTGAAATCATATTCAATAGTAGTAGGTGTATAATTATCAAGATTTGATAATTCAAATGCATTAAGTCTATGAACTAGACTATCCAAGGTCAAATCTTGATAGGTGTACACCTTAGTTCTTGTATTGCATAAGCTCTACTAGCATAAATAGGAAGTAAAGTTCTCAATACCTTACTGATTAGAGTCTCATTAGATATGTATCCTTTAGCACCTCTAATTTCCTTGACCACTTCTTTGATTTGGCCATAATATTGTGCAATGTTTCACCTTCTTTCATTCTCATGTGGTCAAACTTACCTCTCAAGTTCTCAGCCTTAGTCCTTAACACATTTTTGTCACCTCCATGAATTTTTTCCAACTTATCCCACATTTTTTTTGTAGTAGTGTAATCCTTCACATTATCAAATTTGGCATAACTTAGACATGATGCCACATCTATCATCATTTGATTTTGCTCCTACTTCTCCTTGATTTGTTCAATTGTCATGGGTTTAGGCACTTTAATGTATTCATTGTCTAGGTAGTATAGTGCATAATCTTCAAATCCAAAAAGATGCAATCTATTCAAGCATTTCCATGCTGGTGAGTTCTCTTTGTTCAAATTAGGTACCTCTTTCATGCACATCTTTATCTTTATCTTTAAGTCCCTTGAAACTTTCCTTACAAGCACCAAAAAGCTCTAATACCAATTATTATAATCATTAGAATAACTGAGAGGGGGTGAATCAATTATCCTCATGTCTAGATGTACCAAATCAACATTTAATAACTTCAAATAGCTTATTCAAACTCTTAAATCCACTCAGCCAATATAGCAACTTAACTATAAATCAACTTATTCATTTGAGTACTTATTTCTTTGTTTAATATATGTTGATGAACAAAAATAGTAAATAGCAAATAGTATGAAACATAAAAATAACATTAACATAATTGTGACACTAGTGTTTGATGTGGAAACCAAATTTGGGAAAAACCACCAAGTAAAATGCTACCACTTTTCACTCTTCTAAAGTGCGCTCAGCTAAGAGCCAACCCTATTAAAGGTTATAAAACACATTGTTAGGTGTGACCATGTTAAAGGATTTGAATTACCCTGTTAGGAGTGTCCTAGTTAGAGTTCTTTAGATAATTCCATTAGAATGTCACCTTGATTAAAGGATCTTAAAAAATGACTATTGGGCCAACCTTGACTAAAGGATTTTATGACCACAAAGGTTAGAAAGTAATAGGTAGGTTTGATATGATAGTATACAACTCACTTTACAAATTCAGATCTTAATTCAACTCAATCTTGGTTCATTGACTAGACTTCATCACGTTCTCCATCTTTGATTTGCTTGGCAACCCTTCGAGTAATCAATCTTCACCAACTTCTCACTAATCCTCTACAACTCTATTCTTCACTTGTCCTTTAGAAATTTTCCAATCAACAAACCAAACTAAAACATCTCACATGCCTCCTTAAATAGGTAGCTTTGATCTTTTTCCACTTAAACATCATCATATAAATCTTAGGGTTTAATTAGATGCAATGAATATATCCATTGTTTTGTCCTTCTTCTTCCTTTCTTCAAATTTTTGGAAAATTCTCATCAAATCTTTACCTTGATTGCTTAAAAATGAGTTCTTGCACTACATATGTCATCTCATCAACCCTTATCGTTCATGCATTTTGACAAATTTAAAAATTCAACCATGTTGACCTAAAATCTAGATTCTTCCACAAACTGATATTTGCTGACACTCAATCATCACTATGTTCTTTAGCTCCATCATCATTGTGTAGCTCAGTCTCCACTGATTCTATCTTTCTTGACTCAAACTATTTAGCTCGATCTCTACTAGTTTTTTCTTTCTCAGCTTACACTGGCTCACTCGGTCTTCACTCTGTTCAGTCGCTTCTCCATTACACCTTCATCTTGCTTGATCATAATTGTTATTTGACTAATACTATTTTCTTGGATATCTCTTAAGTTATTTAATCTTATGCTTCAACTTCTTCATTGACCTAGTAATACTATTAGTCAAGCATGCTTAGTGTTTTACTCTCCTTGTCTTCTCTTTTATACATCAACTCAATTATCTTTTTTTCTTAGTAAAATGATCAAACAATACATTATCTTGTCAAAGACTAATTAATCAAGTTCCCATTGTAATTCTATCATACTTACTCCTCTTTTCTCAACAACTTCACTAGTTCATCTAGTTATCTTCTCTTTTCTAATCCTCTTCATCAATGAATTGATATGACACTCTACACTTGTTACTAAATATCTAAATGATAAGGTTTGACATCAATGACAACATAATAATTGGTCCAACTGTAGTTTCCAACATAGATTGCATGAGAGAAAGAGAGGTAGAGTGCAGGAGAAGCAAGACTAAATCCAGAATAAATAGAAGAAGATAAAGGCATCTTCAAGGAGCCAAATTAGAGGATATATTAGGAAAGGTGTGCCATAAACTCAAATCTATTACTATATTTTGCATTCTAACCATTGTATCTTTTTTAAGTCTTTAGCTAGGAAGACTTATGATAAGTCATCAAAATCCTCTAACAAGGTATCCCTTCAAAATAGATCTAAATCCTCTAGAAAGGTAGTCTTAATTGGCTAACTGCAATCCTAAAGGTTAATGACATTCCTAATAGGATATGTTCTCAGAAGGAATAAATGTAAGTTAACTAAGCACCCATTTACTTGCAAGAAAAGGTTAGTGGATAGAATACTCCCACCATGGTTTGCATCCTCTCATCAAGGGTTTCCACATATAAATATATGTGTTACTTATGTATGATTATAATGTGGAACATTCTATTATTTTATTATATATCTTTTATCATCGTGTAAAGAGGCAATAACTAAGTGTCTTGAAAGAATAATTAGACTAACTAATAAAAAGAGGATAAGAGTAGGTATTGACTCACCCCCCTCTCAGTACCTATTGGGACAAAAAATTGGTATTAGAGCTTAGACCATTATAGGAAAAAAGTCTAATGACTTAGGGGAAGATCCAGTGGCATCACTTAGAAGATAGCTCAAAGAAGCTTTGGACACAGTTAACGACTTGAAAGATAGATTGAGAGAATACTTGGTTAAGTGAAAGAAGAGGATGAAGAATCTTGGAGAAAATCAAGAAATGATAGAGTCAAAAATTGAGGAACAAGATTGAGGAACAAATTTGATCTAAAGAGTCAAAAGAAGCTATATCTAAACTCATGGCCGAGAATGACAAGATGAAGAAAATAATCACAATCCTAAAGAAAGAAGAAGAACACTCTACAGTAATATTAAGTGAGGCTATGGATGCAAAAGGAAGTGCTATCCAATGCATAAAAGAATCCCACGAAGAATAAAGACTAGCTTGGGAAGCTAAACAATGTGTTGAATATCTGGTAAAAGAAAAGGAAAGTGGAATAACTCTCACGATCAAAGAGCACAAATATATAGAGAAGGAAAAAAACATGCTACATGAGTATGATAATGAAAAGATTGAACAATCGAGTACTCTGATGGAAGAAGCCAGGCAAATGGAAGATCAAATCAAACAATTGACAGGTGAACTAAAAGTGGTAAAAGAAGAGTGTGATAAAATTGCTAGGATGAGGGAGAACAACTCAAATGAGGAAAATGTATTGGAAACTCAAGGAGAAGTATCTAACCCAACTAATTTAGGATTCCAAGGAATCCATACATATGAGAAAGGAGAATCCTCAAATAATAATAACTCAAAGATTGTGCAAAGAAAAAAGGGAAAGCAAGAAGAGGTATGTCACCAAACAAACCCACTTGTCTTTACTATGGTGAGATTGGACATAAGTTAGATAGGTGTTGGCATAAGAAAGTGAAAACTAGTAGCACTAATACAGATATAAAATTATGTTACAACTATTACTGGCATGAACAAAAAACACATGAATGCAAAATAAAATAAGAAAGAAATATTGTTGCTACTATGTCATGTATGGTCACAATGAAAGGAAGTATAAATCACACAATTCATCCGCTCCAAACAAAAGAGATGTCTATATCACTTTGGAAATGACAGACACATTGCATCACAATGCAAGTGGTGGATGAAACAAGAGAGACAAGTAAGATGATAGGAACAATACAAGAAAGACATGATACATATGTCATAAGGCATGTCATGTAGTCAGAAACTTTTTAATCAAGCAAAGACCCAGACAATACAACAATGATAAAAATAAATAAAAGGGAAAGACATTGATATCACACAAGTTAATAGGGAGTTCGCCAAGGCATGGATCATCAAGAAACAATAAGAAAACATAGGAGTAAAGATTAGAGAAGGAACAAGTTCACTAGTAAGTGGTGAGTGCTCCCAATCAAGTTAGGAAAAGATGAGCTTAACATGGGTTAGGAAAGAAAGGTGAATCTTACATTGGTCCCCTTATTTAAAACTAGTAGGTCATGACAGAATGACTCAAAAGGTAGCAGTTAAGCTACACCCAAAAGTGGAAGACAAGTTGTCTTCAAAATCCAACCTACATAAAGCCTATGATAAACTAGATAGGAGGTTCTTATGTAAAATATTATAAAAATTTGGATTTTCTCGCCAATGGATCAATCAAATTTTCAATTGCATAACACCCAAATCTTGCTCCTAATCCATGGAGTTCCAGAATGTTTTTTAGCATTTCTAGAGAAATAAGGAAAGGAGACACAATATCACCATTTCTTTTTATCATAATGGAAAGAGTATTTGGAAGAGCTATTAAAAAGGCCCACGAAGAAGGGGGATAAAGAGAGTCACAATAGTAGAAGGAATACCAAAAATTACACCTAAAAATTTTACAAATGACACTATTCTCTTAGGAGAGAGTAATACAATAGAAGTAAAAAATTTCAAATACATAATTAAAACATATATGAAAGCTTCAACCCAAGTACTCTCTCACTCTATCTTTCAACTCTTCACTTGATTGGCAATGTGTGTGAAGATGACAAGTATTATACTAATTCTGAGGGTATATTGGATGTGTTTACCCAGTTTTATTAAAATATTTTCACCACTAAGGACAAGGGGAGGCTATGAAGGGGGCAAGGGATAAGATCAAGGGTATTATCCAAAAAAAACCAGAGACAATGGACTCTTCTAAGTTGGAAGCTCCTTTTTCTATTATTGAAATCAAAGAGGTCATCTCATCAATGGGTCAAGAAAAAGTTATTGGTATGGATGGGATTAAAATATATTTTTTAAAAATCAATTTGCATTGGATTAGCCCCATGCTGCTAGATCTATACCAGTATTCACTAGCAAGTGGTTCCCTAGGCCCAAACATCAATTCTAACCTTATCAAATTATTGTACAAAGGAGGTGATCAAACCCTAACAAAAAATTAGAGACCAATTACTTTATTGATTGTTTCTCACAAAATTCTAGCTAAGGTGTTGGCCTCCAAGATTGCTCCTATTCTCCCTAAGATCATCAGTCCCACATAAACGATATTTGTTAAGGGTGGGTATATTTTGGAAAACCTTCTTACTTGTTGAGAAACCATTGGGCAAATTGTTCAGGACATGAGATTGGGATGTTTTTGATAGATTATGAGAAGGCTTATGATAGGATTGAATGGGGCTTTATTTTCATAATGCTAAGTGTAATGTCCCCATCTTTTTAGTAACTCAGTGTAGTTCTTAGCCTTTACATTCTTCGAAGGCTAAGTGAAGAAATAAGGAGAAATTGATTAAATTAATTTCTTATAATATCATTAAAAAAAATTAAAATTAAAATATGACTTTATATTTAATTAATTTAATTTTCTAGAAGCACAATTAATTATTGTATTGCAAGGGAGAAGCTTCTAGAGAGTGCATTTTTTAGAAATACAATTAATTATTGTATTGGAAAGGGGGAAGCTTCTAGAGAATGCAATTAAATAATATTTTATTTCCTTCTAGAAGGGTGAAGGAAAAGAATAAATAGACATGAGAGCTTCATTGTTAATCATCCAATTATTGTGAATTGCATTTGATAAGAACTTGGGAGAAGAAACTAAGGTTTCTAATTTTAGTCAGCCATTGGAGAATGTCAACTATTTAGTGTTGCAACCATTTGAGGTGGTGAAATATCTATTGAATTTGGTATTCAAGAGAGCTTTAATTTAGGAGTTCTATTTGTGCTTAAATTGGAGAATACATTTATTGTTGGCTACTAGAGTATGCAAGAATGATGCCATGCTACAATACTAATTCTTGATTCATCTCCATCCTTGGGCATCACTATTATTAGGTTTCTCTTGCAACTATTAGTAGTTAACATTGTAACTTTCTAGGGCATATGATTTAGCTATGATAATTCATAATTAGATTTTGGCATTACTGTAGTCATTATTGTAAGTCATTTGTCTTGGCAAACTCATAGCAACCTTGTACATGAGAATGAATTCAATAAAGGAGATACATGTTGCATACCATTTTTTTGATGAAATGTCCATCTAATAGCACTTATGATCAGCATAATAGTTGTCTATCAGTTGTTTGTCAAAATGTTAGTTGGCTGTAGGTATGCATTCCATATCTGGTTTCCATGTATATGTATTGAAAATACCAAAAGAACTGCACTTGCATATTAGTTCATTGTAAGAGGCATTGTAACCTCATTTGCGAACATTCTAAATTTTTTCACATTGAAAGGCAGCATACAAGTGTTTGACAATATTCCTTGAGCTAAAATAAATTAGTTTGGGCAAGGGATATTACATTGGTATTAGAGCTAAATCTTGCCATCCTGAGGATTTAGCAATCACAAGTCACCTGGGGTTGACTCTCAAAGATTTTTAACTATCAGGTCAGCTTTGTTTGACAAGGAACAAGATTTTGACAGATAGCCAGAAACCATGGGTGACAGGCAAGAGCTAGCCCACCAAGAGACAATTGGAACGAGGATTAGGAAACAAGGGAATTTTATAGAGCAATGGTATAGGACAAGAGTGGATGGCTTAGGTTTTGCAGACACTCACCACCATGGTTGAGTGCATGAACCCATAGGATAGACATAATTAGGAACAAGGGGATAATAGGAGTGCAGTGGAATCACCTAGAGCTCATAGAACTCTTTCCAGAATAGCAGACATGCCCACACGTCCTAACTTTGTTAGAGAGGAACTAGTATAGGAACTAATAGAGGAAGTTGAGGATGAAACATTTGCAGATATCCTTATGGCTACAAATGATGAATGGGAATTATTGGCACCACAAGTTTGGGAGAGGATGACCTTTGAACACTTTGTAAATCAGAGGAGAGAACATTATAGGTCACTCAGACAGGATAGGAGGCCTAGGGGTCAAAATAGTGAGCTAAAGAGGGCTATAGGCAAGCTTACTATGCCTACATTTGATGGGAGTGGTAAGATGACATCTCAAGCTTAGATTCATAAACTTGTCACATTCTTGGCACTGAGGCTAATGACATAGATTGAAGCTATCAAATACACCACTTTTCATTTGGAGGGAGTAGCACATGATTGATGGTGCCATGGTATGGTAACACTTTAGCATAATCAAGTGATAGAGTACTAGGACTTCGTGGATAGGTTGGTTGAAAGATTTGACAAGAAAGATCCAGAGGTTTACTTCTGAGAATTAGCATAGCTAAAAAAAAAGGCAACTTGGAGTATTTCATTGGTAAATTTTAGTGGTTGGTAGTCATGGTGCCAAACATTTCAGAGCATAGATTGATAGTTCTTTTCATTAAGGGCCTATCTGAACCACTGAGAGGTTGGATAAAGGCATTTGATCCCATTTCTTTACAAGAAGCTATGAAAAAGGAAAGAAGTATGGAACATGCAGTCCCAACAAACAAATTTTAGTCCAAAGGAGCATCTTCTAGTAAGGATAACAAACCATTTTATAAAAAACTAGAAAAGATTGATTTTTAAAATGATTCTAAAGATAAAACTCTTGCAACTCTAGATAGGGAAACATTAAATGACTTGTGGAATAAAAAATTATGTTTCTACTGTAAGGGGCCCTATGATGCAAACCATGATTGTCCTCTTAGGCCAAAGTGAAAAGCTAACAGAATTATGTGGGCATACTATGAGGAATCAAAATCAAATAATTCAGACTAGTAGTTTGATATAGAGGAAGTAGATGGTGAAAAAAGGAAGACAACACTGAAAACTTCTTTAAAATGGAGTCCACAGATGAGGAAGGAGATGAACATCTTAGGGAAGCTTGTCTCACTAGTATTAAGCAGGAAGGATCATTTTGAATGAGAGGAGTACTTGCTAGACAACGAGTTATAACTTTAGTTGATATCAGTGCTACTCATAATTTCATTGATACTAGGTTGGTGGAGAAGCATGACATACAGAGGAGTTTGGGGGAATTAGAGTAAGGGTAGCTGATGGCTATGTCCTCAATTGTGATTGTAAAATCATTGGACTCCCTTTGGAAGTTAATAGTTAGTCCTTTAAGGTAGATTTCTATGTTGTGCCTATGAGAGATACATATATAGTCCTTGTGATGAGTTGGTTGCATGATATTGGTGAGTTCACTCTTAATCTCAAGGAGATGGAGATGACATTTAAAGTGAATGGGAAGACATAGATTCTTAAGGCAATTAGGGACAGTGATTTCAAAATGGTCTCTTTCCAAAGGATGGCTAGATTTATTCGACATGATCAGGTAGAGTGGGTAGTAGAGTGCATGTTAATGCCATCATAGGAGGGACAACAAAAGACTAAATATACTCTTGATATTCAGGAGCTTAGAGTTAAACACTCTAAGGTGTTCAGTGACATTCCACCAGGTAGACCACTGGATAGTGGTATTGAGCACATTATTGAGTTAGAGGAGGGGGTGAAGCCCATCATGATTACACCTTACAAGCATCTGAAGAGGTTGAAGGATGAAATTGAAAAAAACCGTAAAAGAGTTACTTGCCACGGGGCACATTAGACGAAGTGAGTCTCCTTTCACTTCTTCAGTGGTATTGGTAAAGAAGAAGGATGGGACATTGAGGATGTGCATTGATTACAAGGTGCTTAATAGGAAGACAATTAAAAATAGGCAACCCATTCCTAGGTCAATGAGTTGATAGATGATCTTCATGGAGCTTGCTTCTTCTCAAAAATAGATTTGAGATCAAGTTATCAATAGATCAAAGTTAGAAAGTAGGACATTGAGAAGATAACCTTTAGATGTCATTGTGGCCATTTTGAGTTTTTAGTTATGCCATTTGGGCTAACTAACACACTACTACATTTCAAGCAACAATGAATAGGATTTTCCATCCTCAGTTGAGGAAATTTGTACTTGTCTTCTTCGATGATATCTTGATGTACAATAGATCTTGGGAGGAGCACTTGGTTCACCTTGACACAGTGTTGGATATATTGGGCAGAGAGTCCTTGTTTGCAAAGGAGTCAAAATGTGATTTGGGTATGAAAGAGTTGTTGTATTTGGGTCACATCATCAGTGCATAAGGTGTACACATGGATCCTAAAAGGATTCGTGTTGTTGTGGAGTGGCCTTCACCAGTGAACCTTACATAGTTGAGGGGCTTCTCAGGATTATGTTCTTTCTACAGGAGGTTTGTGGATGAATATTCTAGGCATGCAACATCCTTGATAGATTTGATGAGAAAGGGAGCTTTCTTGTGGACTCCTGAGGCACAAAAGTGTTTTGAGAAATTTAAGGAGTTGATGACTTCTTGTCTAGTATTAGCATTACCAGATTTTAGCAAACCTTATGAATTACACTATGATGCTTTTGGAAAGGGCATTGGAGCGGTGCTTATGCAAGAGAAGCACCCTATTGCTTATGAGAGCAAGAAATTAAGAGGGCCAGAGCAAAGCTTCAACATATATGATAAGGAGATGTTAGCCATTATGCATACTTTGGTTAAATTCAGACAATACTTGGTAGGTAGAAAAATTTGTATCATAATTGACCATAATAGCCAAAAACACTTTTGGGGCAGTGAGATCTCAATGATAGACAATAGTAGTGGGTGAGCAAGTTCTAGTCCTATGAGTTTGATATTACATATTTTAAGGGGACACAAAATGTAGTTGTTGATGCTTTATCATGTAGGCACCATTTGAGCTTTTTGACATATATATCAGAGGATTGGGGACACTTGATCCTTGTAGAGTATGCAAAGGATGCATGGATAGCTAGATTCATAGATGGAACTATTCAGGACAACAAACACACTCTTGTGAATGAGCTCATCATTTACAAAGGGCGGATATTTTTGTTCCAAGCTCAAGCAGTGATGAGGCTCTGAAATCTTTTCATGATTCACCTATGATAGGACATCGTAGTTTCTACAAGACATACCGATAGATTAGAGAGTGCTTCACATGGAAAGGGCTCAAAGAAGAGGTATTTTAGTATGTTAAGGAGTGTCCCACCTATCAACAGAATAAGTAGGAACACTCCTATCTAGCCGGTTTACTCTAACCACTTTTGATTCCTGATAGGAAGTGGGAGTGTTTATCTATGGACTTCATCACAGGACTGCCTAGAGCCCAAGGCAAGTACTGCATGTATGTGGTTGTGGATCACCTTACAAAGTTTGCACACTTTTTTCTAATCACTACTACACAAGTGGTAGAGTTGTTCTTCAAGGAGATATTCAGATTACATGGATTACCTCAGAGCATTGTGAGTGATAGAGACAATAGGTTTATGAGTCACTTTTGGCAGGAGCTATTCATGTTGTGTGCAATAGAACTCACTCTGAGTACTAGCTACACCGTCAGACAGATGGTTAGACGAAGATAGTGAATAAATGGATGGAGGGATATCTCATAAATTATATAGCAAGGCAACAAAATGCATGGGTAAAGTGGATTTATCTCTGTGAGTATTACTAAAATACCACTTATCACATGTCTATTTAGATGTCACCCTTTATGGCCCTCTATGGGTATGAGGCACCCAATTTTATGGATCTACTTTTGAGTGACAATAGAGTGTCAAGTGTAGGTGATTTGTTACAAGAGAGTCAAGACATTGTTAAGGCTCTCAAGGATAATATAATGAAGGCACAAAATCAGCAGAAGCAACATGTAGACCAAAAGAGGACTAAGTAGACTTTTGAGGTTGGAGATATGGTGTATCTTATGTTGTAGCCTTACCGTCAATCCACTCTCAAAAAGAGTGGTGCCAAGAAACTTTAGCCACGATACTATGGTCCATTTAGGATTATTAGGAAAGTGGGAGAGTTTGGCTTATGAGTTAGATTTATCGATGGAGAACAAGGTGCACAACGTTTTTCATGTGTCACACCTCAAGAAGGTGCTAGGACATCATATTGTTCCTTCTACAATGCTTCCACCCTTGGATGATGAGGTTAAATTGGTATTGGTGCTAGAGGCTATCATTGATTTCAGGTAAAGGAACTTGAGGTGACGTACTATAAGGGAGTATTTGGTGAAATGGAAGGACTTGCTAGTAGAGGATGTGACATGGGAGAATGATGAGATTTTGCAACATCTGGACTTGAAGTTGCTTGAGGACAAGCAATTTCAAGGAGGGCGGACTGTGATGTCCCCATCTTTTTAGCAACTAAGTGGAGTTCTTAACCTTTACACTCTTCGAAGGCTAAGTGAAGAAATAAGGAGAAATTGATTAAATTAATTTCTTATAAAGTCATTAAAAAAAATTAAAATTAAAAGGTGACTTTATATTTAATTAATTTAATTTTCTAGAAGCACAATTAATTATTGTATTGCAAGGGAGAAGCTTTTAGAGAGTGTATTTTCTAGAAATACAATTAATTATTGTATTGGAAAGGGCGAAGCTTCTAGAGAATGCAATTAAATAATATTTTATATCCTTCTAGAAGGGTGAAGGAAAAGAATAAATATACATGAGAGCTTCATTGTTAATCATCTAATTGTTGTGAATTGCATTTGATAAGAACTTGGGAGAAGAAATCAAGGTTTCTAATTTCAGTCAGCCATTGGAGAACATTAACTCTTCAGTATTGCAACCATTTGAGGTGGTGAAATATCCACTAAATTTGGTATTCGGGAGAGCTTCAATCCAGGAGTTCTATTTGTGCTTAAATTGGAGAATACATTTATTGCTGGCTGCTACAGTACGCAAGAATGATACCATGCTATAGTACTAATGCTTGATTCATCTCCATCCTTGGGCATCACTATTATCAGGTTCCTCTTGCAAATATTAGTAGTTAACATTGTAATTTTTTAGGGCATATGATTTAGCTGTGATAATTCATAATCAGATTTTGGCATTACTGTAGTCATTATTGTAAGCCATTTGTCTTGGCAAACTCATAGCAACATTGTACATGAGAATGAATTCAATAAAGGAGATACATGTTGCATACCATTTGTTTGACAATATGTCCATCTAATAACATATATGATTAGCATAATAGTTGTATGTCAATTGTTTGTCAAAATGTCAATTGGTTGTAGGTATGCATTCCATATCTGGTTTCCATGTATATGCATTGAAAATACCAAAAGAACCACACTTGCATATTAGTTCATTGTAAGAGGCATTATAATATCATTTGCGAACATTCTAAATTTCTTCACATTCAAAGGCAACATAGAAGTGTTTGACAATATTCCTTGAGCTAAAATTAGTCATTTTGGGCAAGGGATATTACACTAAGTGCCCTGGGATTTCCAAATGTTTATTCTCAAATGGTAAAAACTTTGCTTAGGGATGCTAATATAGTTTAGAGGTGAATGAGGGAAGATCACAATGCTTTGAACTCATAGGGTCCATCAAGAAAGGATGCCCCCTTGCTCCTACACTCTTTGTAATCGCGGCTAAGGCTCTACACTATCTTCTCTAGGATGATGCTTTATCCCCAAAAGTTAGAGGTCCCCTATTACCATATGGGTAGGAGATCTTGAATATTCAATTTGTAGATGACACAACCATTCTATTTAGACTAGATGAGGGAAATATGAAGTGTCTAATGAGGAAACTTGATCTTTTTTGCATGGCATTAGGTAGTAAGATATCTGTGGTCAAATCAATTCTTCTTGGTTGGGATCCCAACCCCCCTTTGTGGTGTGGCAAGTATGGTATCAGCTAGGGTGGCCCTAATCATATTGTGCATTACTTTAGCATCCCTTTTTGTCATCAATCCCAATATTAATGACACGCGGGTCTAGCTAAAGGAGAAGATCAATGAAAAACTCTTTAAATGGAATAACATGTACTTGTTCCTAGCTAGAAGGATCCAAGTATGCTAGAAAATCCTCTCTTCATATACTACATACTTCTCCTTAGCCTAGCTATTTAATATTAATCAGTTTGCCTCTATTTAGAAAATTATCTGAGACTTTCTCTAGTCTGATGGTAAAGGGACCTTCAAAGCTCATGCGGTCAAATGGGAGTGGTGTACAAAAGGAAAAGCATGGGGGGGGGGGTCTTGGCCTGAAGGATCTGAGACTCCAAGGTATTGCTTTAGTGGTTAAATGGCTAGCAAAAGCTTCAGTGGGTGAAGAACCTTGGAAAATCTTAATTAGGCATAACCTAAGCAGAGGACATCCATGTGGGGCAAAGTTTTGGAGTGATTGGAATGCACTGGACTTTCTAGCAATGGACTATAAAACTAGAGTAGGGGGATCCAATGTATTTAAGGAAATTTGGAAGAGTTGGGCGTATGTTAGACCCTTGTTGGGAGACATCCAAAGAACTAAACAAGGCAATATCTAGTGTGGGAGTTGTTCTACTTGGCGGAACTTGAAAATCAATAACAAACCCTTAGCATTGCTATAGGGATGCTTAGCTAAAAAATGGGCAAGTGTTGGTATTAGAACATTCAATGACATTCTTGTTAATGAGAAGCTTTTGGATTGGGCTGAATTGAAAACCAAGTTCTCCTTGAAAGAATCTCAAAAGAAGACATTCTCTATGATTTCTAAGGTACTAGAAAACTCTGGGGTTAGAAGAGCTTGCTATTCTAAAAATTCTTGCTCAATTAAACTTAATTGGCCCTACTCCTGTCCTTTGTACTTGGTTAAATCCAAGCTAGTCTATTCGATGCTTACTTATGATGCTACTATCCTAGACCATCTCAATGCTTGTTGGAATCTTTCCCTTCCTCATAAAGACTGGAAGAAAATTTTAACTGACCTGTGGAACCCAAAATCACTTGTTTTTTCTCAAGGCTATTACTACACAAGCTCCCCTTTGCTAAACCTAAGGGAGAACCCAATAGACGTTCTATTTGTACCCAGCCAAAATCTATCAATCATGTCTTCTTTAACTGCCCTTTTGCCCTTAATATTTGGCACATGTTTGTTTTTGTTATGATGGTTAACTTTTCTATTGAAAATCTCATCTTTAGTAAAATCTATTATAACAACAACAAGTTAAATATGTTCTGGTTTGTTTTCTCTTCTTTTATTCTTTGGTATCTTTGGAAATTAAGGAATAATTGTGTTTTTTGAGGAGTAGATAGAGTCCTTACTGAGTCTCTTAGGAGACTTATTTGGGTGGAAATGTATGTGCATGTTACGACTATCTTCAAGTTGAAAGAGGAATAGTTATGAAGGTTTATAGAAGAAGGACAAGGGGTGCTTTCAAAGGACCTACACTATGGCTTTACTATACTGTCTGGGAAAGAATGCAACCAGTAGGAGGATGCCTTCAATATTCCCCCATCCCAGCTGGTTCATAAGATTCAGAGGGAGGGTAGGTGGCTCCCCTAGAATGAAGGGCGTAATTTTAATTCTATGCCTTCTCCTATGAGGTTTGCTACCTTAGAATCTAGTGAGGATGAAGATAATTAAGTAGCTGGGTTTATTAGTAGTTGGAATTTTTTTTGTATAACTTAAAGCTCTCTTGGTTTGTTATACTGTACTTTTAAACTTTTTGTGACAACCTTAATGGCTGACAGTTTTTGGTGGTGATCGTTATGTATTTTTTCTTTAGCACGTTACTATGTCCCTTTTTGACTTCTTGATATGTAATATTTAAAAAAAAAAGATTGAACGTGGAAGATTTTTTTTAGAGATATTTATGCATCTTCGCTTTGATTTTATCATTATGTACAATTAAACTATACAATTAAGTAATTAAGAAAAACATAAGAAAATAATTTTATAAAATTAGGAAATGAAATAATAAAATAAAAATAAATTATATATAATAATTTTTTATAATTATAATTTAAAAAATAAAATAAAATATATTAAAATAGATATATGCTATCTATCATCATTCTATTTATTAGTTTTATATTTAAATTAATTCAGCCAATCATTTTATAATATTAAAACTTTCAAATAAAATTTATATAGTTCTATTGAATTTTTAATTTTAAAGATTATTAAAATTGCTATTTATTTCTATTAGTTAAAAAATCATTTATTTCTTTTTAAAACACCAAATACATCACCATCGTAGGGAGAGCATTGATTATAATAATAATTATTATTAAAATAGCATGCCTCGTTTTTGCAGCCAGGACTATGCCGTGCTCACTCCTTTCTCTTTTTTTTGTACTCTCAATCCTTAAATTGTTTGCATTACTTAAAATTTATTTTGGGGGGTTAGTAAATCTCAAGAAGTTCTTATAATATTTCATTGAATTTATTTTTATTTAAAAAAAATAAAATTAATAATTTATATTAAAAATATTAAAATGATATATTTTTAAAATTAATATTTTTAAAATATAAACATTATGATATTATAGTTTTGTTTCCTACTTACATCATTACAATAATTATTAGTCCCTATAAATGTAGGAAACTAATTAGAATTGGGATTAATTTTTGTAGCGAGAAAACTAATGTTATATTCAAATTTTCAAAGATTTAATTTTTAAAATTAATTATCATATAAAAATAATGATTTTATGATTGGTCTGTGCATAATTTCATCGACTTTATTTGAATTTTGTTCCAAAAAATTAGAAAATTTAAGTGCTGTGCTACAGAATAATTAATGAAGCTAATTAATTGCTTGTTAGGCTCACATCTCAGAGATTAAATTTTTGTTGTTGAATGCAGACTCGATTTTCACACATTTTTGATTTGTTCCTTCGACAGATTTCAATATTTTAAACAAATATTTATAATAAATAATGCAATAATTTTGAATAGTTTAAATAGATATCCCTAATAAAGAATGCAATAATTTCACTCTCTATTATTAAGTTTGTAATATATCACATATTTTCACTTGAGAAGAAGTTGGCATCATATATTCAATCAATTTTTTTTTTTTTTACAAAGATTTTATAAAATGATACGTGTAAAAAAAATAGTATTATATAAAATGAATTTACAAATAACTAAATAATAATTTTTAAAAATATATTAGGAAAATATAATTGAAAAGATATTATCAATTTATGTGTTAGGTATCACTTTTGTTGTTATGATCATCAAAATTTAACTTTTAGATAATTCCAAAATATTGTAAAGGGTTTATCATTTACTTGATTAATTAAATAATAGATTTTTTTGTGATGCCAACAAAAAAATATTTTTTCTTAAAACTTTTGAAAATTTATTTGAAAAGATAATGAAGTAAAAATTATAAAACACTATATATCTTATTACACACCAACAACATTCCTACAATTAAAAGAAAATTAAAATACCTAAAAGTTGAGAACTAAAATTATGAAATCTAATTCTAAAGACTATTGACAATTATTTTTTAGTTATAAATACTAATATTGAATTAATAATAATATAAGTTTATAAATATAATATTTGCCAACTCTTAATATACACAATCACAACTACAACTATCAACAGAGAAAGTTATATTCTATTTCACACAAAGGCCAGGGCTCTAGTTCTTGAAGAGCTCTTGTTTTCATTATAATTACATTTAGGTATATATAATAACAAAAAAAATTAAAAAATTGTATGACAATTGATAATTTATTTTATAAAATAAATTGTAATAAGTAGAATTTATATTAATCTATATAGATATAATTTAGAGATCTATACAATATTTACATATATAACTTTAACATCTATTATTAAACATAATTTATTTGTACTTGGTAGTTATAATAATATTCTTTTTGGTCACATTCAACATTAATGTCCAACTATTTATTGTCTACCATTCCATTTAAATTGTCCCAATAATTATAAACTAAACAAAAACATTCCAAAATCCCTACCCTCCACAACAAAAATATTTATTATACACCTTATAAGCATTCAATGAATGTGAAAATTAAAAAACAAAAATTTTTTTTTTACCTCCTAGATAAATTAAAAAAGCTTTTACTTATATAAATATTACCAATGAACTCAATTACTATTCTTAATCTCAATTCTAAATGCATTCGTCCTTGTTTTTAATGTTTTTATAATAATAATAGTAATATTATTATTATTATTATTTAATTATTAATTTTCCCCTATCTTTTAAATATTATATAAAATTAAGAAATTAATAAACATGTGGAGTGCACGATCACGTTGTCAGTGCAGTTATGGGCGTGGGTATCGGGAGTATGGCATACATCCACAGACATATTGATATGGCTGGGTACTGGGTAGCCATTGCCGTATCAAAGGCCATCGGTCCGTAGTTATGCCCTCACTACAACGGTGTGCAAAGTAATAATGAAATCCTTATCCATTGTGGAATTTTGCCTTTAGAACAACAAAAATCATACCCCACAAGCCGCTTTCAGTGACCCATGAAGAAGACTTTGCTCATTTTCATGGCTTTCCCAGAAGCTTTCGTCATATTCGAATCAATCTACTGATGAACCATCTAACTGAGAGTAATGAATTCAGTATATGCTTGAAATATTCGAGAACATGTGCGCTGCTACCTACGAAGATACGGTTTGATCCACACAATTTATTAGTTCCTGCCGTATGGCAGGATACTATAGCATCCAAGTGGATGCAAATTTTCAATAAGTTTTGACCAATTGAAATGTTTTATATATGCATTCCAACCTAGTTTCATAATGTTTTTGAATTCATGCCATTATTTTTATTTTAAATTCAAATTTCCCATTGGCTGTTGTTGTGAACAGTAGGGTATTGAGCTTTTTTCATTGTATTAAAAAATGAATTTGTGGCAATGCTGACGGATGGATGGAACATAGCAATAGTGATTTTCTTTATTGCTTGGCTTTATGTTTCGTCAATTGTCTTATCTGAACCACTATGCTTAGCCAATTCCCAAATCTAAATCTTGAGGAAATCCAAGGAAATCCACCGTATTCTGATTTGGATTTATACTATGCACTGTATAGTTGTCATATTGTCAGCAAAGATGTCAGTTTTGGGAGAAAATGTGGTCACAATTCTTTGGTCTGTCTTTTACTCATTGTCTTGGGGAATGTTTTTCGGCTGTCTGTCGACTGCATTTAATTGGGTTCTTCAATTCTGGTCATCTAAAATTCTTATTTATTAGTAATTGTTGATTTCGGAGGCATCGGGAAAATTGGACACTCCCTTCTGTATGCTTCTGAGAAGTAGGTTTTGTTGCAGAAAACAGGTATGTTTTTGTCTTTCTGTGATGTATTTTGCTTAAGATTTTGTTGCAGAGAATAAGTATGTTTTTCATTTGTTGATACTGGTTCTAGGTATGTTTTTCATTTGTTCATACTGCTTCCTGTACTACTTTTTGTAAAAAATTGTTTCAGGTTTGATATGCGTTCTGTGTTTTGTACTACTTTTTGTAGAAAATTGTTTCAGGTTTGATATGCGTTCTGTGTTCTGTGTGTATAGATGGCTTATTTTTCTATTTACTCTTCAATATTTGTTTCGCCTTCTGGTAGCTCGTCTTGTCATATTTGTGAGGATTTGAGCGTACCTGATAAAGGCCTGTATTCTAGCAAGCTCTGTTGAGTCGCTGTATTTAGGCAAAAGTTCTTTGCTAGGAGCAAAATTTGTTCTGCAAAATCTGTACCCAAGAACAACAACAAATCGATCAATAAAGAAGCGAATCTAGGTATATACATTATTCATTTCTATTTAGTCTTTGTGTTCTTCTGAAATCAAAAAATTATTGATCAAAAGCTGCAAAAGTGACGTTTTTGTCGGCAGCCATGAGGTCCTTCCATACCTGGTCTTTCATACCTTCCTATTGCAATAAAAGTAGGTGCAATAAAATCGGCCACAAAGTGCTGAATTTTAGCCTGACAGAAGGACGGGGAGTCCAGATTTGAACCGAAGTATTGCAAGATCTTTGAGATATCTCAAAAATGTCTTCCCCTACTCTGAGCGGTACGGGGGTTGTAACCCCAAATCGTATGTTCAGATTGAATGTTGACGTTGTTAGTGCCTTTCCCCTTCTGCTTACAACATCTTCTGTAACCTTTGTGCAGACGACTTCTCCTAGTACACTCAATTCTCTCCTTCTACTGGTCGCTAGTGTGCCTGGTGGGCCAGCTTTTGGGCTATCACTGCTTGGGAGAGATATTAAGCTGTTAGCCCCAGAACTGCTGTAGTATAAATTATAATACACACACACATACACAGGCAAACCCACCCATAGCCAAGGAAACAAATTGTCATACCTGTGTACCTGAACCCTGTACCCATAACGGAACCCAAATCAGCAGCTTAGTTGAAGCCGTCTAATGGGTTAATGCTTGAAGCCATGAAGATGGTGCTCTGGGGAAAAAAAACTGTTAGACAATCCCGAAGAGCAAGCAATAAATCCCGAAGTTACTTATTGGCTCCTCTCCCAGCCTTAAAGCGCACCCGCGGCGGACAAGTGGCTTCGCTCCTTGCGCGGTAAGATGCCTACGCTCCTATCCTTACTGGGCAAAAACTTAAAAGCGTATTCAAAACTTAAAGACTCCTCAACAGAAGCAAAAGTTGCCCATGACTATCTAAATGAGCGAGGAAATGATAACAAAAAGACGGTTCTCTGTGTAATCTGTGGGCTCATCTGGGTTTTTATCTTTGAAATCTGTGTAGAATGAATCCTTGTTCTCGTCTACGAGCCAAAGAAGGAGCAGATCTCCAGAAATAACTCTCTTGCAGTGGGAGGAAGATCCTCCAGGTCGAAGAGAAGGCCTTTCTTTTCTATACTATACTGATCTTCTGCGGAGCCAAAAGCCTTTCCGCCTTTGATCCACTCAATCACTCGCCTGAAAGCTTCATCCTTGTCGGGGCTTTGGCAGATATACGCTCCTACCCGTTCTACAAGAACCGGGACGCCGTCGCAGACCTCCACGATCTCGTTCATCTGATGTTGGGGTATCTCGGTTTTTACACCCAGTTTGTTGGACAAGAGCTTCATGGCATCCCGGGAATGCAGGGGTCTAACAGGGTAGACTTTAGTACGGATCCCACGCTCACAGCCTGAGATCACCTCCGCAGCCATCTCATCTCGAGTAGTGAGGAGAATCGTGAGCCTTTTGCAGGACTTGGGTAAGAGCTTCTCAACATCTTCCTTCCTCGGCAATGCGCTGTCACTGTGCATGTTCATGTAGATGAATGCTCGCTCTGCTTCATGAGATCCGTCCCCAACGCTTCCATCCGTGCTTTGGGAGAGATATTAAGCTGTTAGCCCCAAAACAGATCGTCCACACCTCGTACACAATCCACATCAAAACACGGTGAAAATGAATCCAACAACTCACCTGAAAACACTTCCCGTGAATCGAACCCTTGATCAGTAAAAAGACACCAGAAGCTTACAGAAAAACCACTGTTCTCTGTGCAGAAAACACCATTATGCAAACAACCAAAAAGGGTATACAGCAAATTTCATTGCGTTTGAATCCCGGCGATCAGCGCGATGAAATTCGAAGCCTTGTTCCTTCCTTTTCAGACGTCCCCCACCCAACTACCTTGAATGAATGCCTGGGAATACACACCGATCAGATGCTTCATAACGTTCCTACACCGCCGAAATTAAATGACACGAACTCGAAAATAACGCAAATGACGCCAAATGCCATGAAATCGAACCAAAGGACGCGTAGTGAAAGCCCCCAGCGCCACGAAACGAAAAGAAGTTCAGCGAAATTAAATGCCACTCAGAAACGTGGACCGGCATATCCGCTGGAAAGCACGTCCCGTACATTTATTTTGGCTCCCCAGTCCACCTGTTGGCTCGGTTCCCGGTCGCCCTCTAAAGCAAATCGGAATCCCGCGTCGCGTCCGCTGGGCGCATTTCAAAATGTAGCGAAATGAATTTATCTAGACATGATCTCGTTAGGTTCAATATTCAATGGTATTTATGTGACTAGAAAAACTTGAAGCTTTTTAATGCTTATCTCTTAATTCATTAATTGAAGGAAATATATGGCTCAATCAATTATCATGCCAATATTTATGACATGCACGTTATGTGTAGGATGCAAGAGGTTTTACATACTTTTCCAAGATGCTTGATCATGCACATACGGGTGCTAAAAACAAAATTTCATGGCTCATGGTTATGGACGTACCAATTGACGTTTTCTTGTTTATGATTTTCTCTAAATTGGAGGGTGTTGCAAAGATTTTACTATTATATTTTACCAATAATAATATATTGAATTTCTCCATTTAAGTTTTTCTTAATAACGTTTTAGTGGAAAACATTTGTGTTTGGTTTTTTGTTGGTCGAAATTCGGACTAAATTAATAATAGTTGCGACTAACTCTCCTTCCCAAAGAGAAGGGGATTGGACGATCTTCCATTATTCTACAAACTTTAGATATTATATGGATAATACTACGTTGGTAACCCCACATCATGGGTTCAAACCCAAGTGAAATGAGGGTAAACTTCGACTTCCTGCATGTATTCAATGTATCTTTCTATGTTTGTTCATATAAAATTTTCTGTAAATTGATGACCATTATTATTGTGATTGGGCCCTTCAACAGTTTTATAAATGAGATTATGTTGTGTTGTGGAATCTTTTCATGAAAAGTCTTTCCTATAAATTGGGCCATTATTATACACATTTTAATAATTAGTCATTAAAAATAATAGTTGGGCTTTTCTAGATCTTCTTTTGACTATGTGATATTTATATTGATCTTAATTCATCTGGAAGTGGACGAAAAGACGAAATGGATTGATTTGTTTTGAAAAATATATGTAAGTAGAATAGTAATTTTTATTTCTAAATCAGTAAATTTTGAAATTAATTATTTCAATTACAATGATTTAAAAATAATTTATTTAATTCGTAAAAAAAATGCTACTATTTCAATTATAAAGAATAGAGGAAAATAAAAAAATGATTTAATTTATGTAATATTTTTTGAAGTTGTAAAATAATGTATTAAATAAAATATTATATTAATTAGAGAGAAAAAATTTGATTTATTTGTGTTGAAAAATATCTGTAAGTAGAATAGTAATTGCTACTTTTTAATCAGTAAATTTTGAAATTAATTATTTCAATTACAATGATTTAAAAATAATTTATGTAATTTGTAAAAAAATGCTACTATTCCAATTATAAAGAATAAGGGAAAATAAAAAATTTATTAAAAAACACATATAATTGATGATTATAACCTATGAAAAGATTAAAAGACAATAAATTATAAATGACAGCTTAAATTGTGACTTTTTGAAATAACATCAGACATGGATTTATTGAGTAAACAACACATGGATTTATTTAGTATTTTCCAAAACTACTCGAGTTTGCAACGTGCATTTTATAATTTTGTTTGAATTTTGAAATTTTAGATCAACCATGTCACTTCTCTTGAAAGTGTTTATTCATTTTGAATATGTGACAGATATTGTGTTATCAAAATGTCTGAACGAATTTATATTCCAAGTTCGGGTCCTCAGTGGGATTGTCCAATCATTGGTGCAATTCAGTCTACAACTTTGGAGCATGTATTTGTCATAGAATGCAGAAATGTTGAGAAAGCATTACACAATGTGCTTGGTGAAGAATTCTTGGAAAATAAATCTGGGAGAACAACTTATGCAGATATTATTTCTAAATTCCTCACCAATTGCATGGATCTTTTAGAAAATTCTGAAATTGTAAAGAAAATGGCAAATGCGTATGTGAAGCCTTGTTTCAAACCTCTTGAAGACTATGATGCATACATCAATGCATATGTTATAGAGATGAGTACTAGCCTCATAGGTGGCTTGTTCTCTCTTGAATCTTTGAGCTCTTGTGATGTTACGACTTGTGTTTATTATTCCCTGAAAATTGCAATAAGAAGTAAGTACAAGCCTCTAGTGGACCATGCATTGCTTGCTCACCAAACTCATTTCTATGAGCCTAGTGCATCAAGAATCTCAGATGTTTGCAATGCAATGATACTTTTGCAACTACATATTTCTCCTCCTATAATTTCACCTTATGTAAGCACCATTTGCTCAACAAAACCTCAACCTCCTGGGGATGTTATATAACCTATTACACATTCATCCATATGGAATTGTAGTAGATGAGCATCTTATCCATATATGTACATAGCAAACAACATATGCAATGGATAAATGTAAATGTTTCTTAACTTTTGCAATAAAAATACATATAATTATCTTGTTATCAATGCATCATATTTATTTTGATTTAGATTATCACAATGTATAAGTCATGAATGAAGTTAATCAAATATTGAAAAAGTGATATGAGACATATTTGTACTATAGTTTTTTTACATATATTGTACAATTTCTGGTTTAGTAATCTTTATGAAAATAAATATCATACATTTGTAACAAATGATTTTCTGAACTATGTAATTAATTGTTCTTCTCTTTCTCTTTGTCAACTGCACAGGTCGTGAAAGATACATTGAAGGTTGTCAAACTGGAAGAACATCTCAGAAACAATTGATAATTAACTAGTATGTTTCCATCCTTTTTTGCTCACAAAATTGTACTATCACATGTCAGTGAATTAAAATGCATTTATTTTTTGTAGTTTCTCAAATATTTGCAATGCATTTATATTCCTTGAATTAAACCAAAACTTGATCAATTTAATGTACATTTTCTCGTTTTCTTTTATCATATTTGTTCTTGCCCTCATCATTATTTTCCCCATCTTTTCTCTTTTCCATCTTTTCTTGGTCAGTATTTCTCTTTTTCTTCTCATAGTTCTTTTCTTTACCATTATGTTTACCCTTCTTAATGTTTTCCTTTTTTTTTGGTCTTTCTCCTTAATCTTGTCTTGGTTTTCCTTGTTCTTTGTGTTTTCCCTTTTTAGCATCCTTGTCCTTTTCCTTCTCTCAGTTATCTTTATCCACAGCTTGATCCTTTTTACCATCCTTCTCCTTTTCCTTGTCTTGCTTTTCCCGATCCACAACCTAGTTTTGTTTTGGATTCATTCTATTTATTTTTATTTAGATTATGAGAATGAATACTGAATAGGTGATATAAGCCATATTTGTACTATTGTTAGTACACATTCCTCTTTATTTTGAAATATTCTACAATGCATTCTATGATTCAAATATTGATATTTTGTACAATTATTTCGTTCAGTAATCTTTATCAAAATAAATATAGTAGATTTGTAACGAATCATAATGTGAATCATGTAATTAATTGTTCTCCTCTAATTGTTTTTCAGGTGCAAAGGTCGTAAAAAAGACAGTGAAGGTTGTG
Organism: Cupressus sempervirens; assembly: GCA_028749045.1. Lineage (NCBI taxonomy): Eukaryota > Viridiplantae > Streptophyta > Pinopsida > Cupressales > Cupressaceae > Cupressus > Cupressus sempervirens. The sequence continues at coordinate 507,401,998 of CM053789.1, read as the reverse complement.
AAAGAACAAGAACGTCTCAAAAACAACTGATAACTAACTGGTATGCTTCCATCCTTATTTACTTGCAAAATAACGCAAGTATTATGAAAAACATATAATTTAGATTTAGTCTTAAAAACGGGAACTTAATTAGTCAATAAATAACAGTACATGGGTAGAATTTATTTTACAAGTTGAAAATTGTACTATCATATGTCATTGAATTAAACTGCATTTATAATTTGTCGTTTCTCAAATATTTACGATGCATTCATATGCCTCAAAATGCATACTTGTCTATAAATAGTAACAATGTTTACGGTCCTACTACATCATCCTACTCTTTATCGTACATATCTGAAATTTTTGTGCTATCTATCTATAGAAACCTACATATTAATTACATGCATATGAATTTCCCACCAACAATATCTCTAAAAAAATGGAGAACAATGAACTTAAGCTATATCTTAGAATTCAATTATTCGTAGAAAAAACTAAGAAATGTTGGTCGTTTTCAACAGGTTTTCCTCTGTCCACATTGCATCAGTATGAATACTATAAATGCATCTACTATAACATATCCTCGAACAGATGAATTGTCTGAATTTCAACAACTTTGTATCCTTGAAAGAATCCAAGAACTTCCAAGTGAATGCCAAAGAAAAATATTGGAAAGCTATTTTTATGACAACCATGCTCCAATGTTTCGATATCATGGATGGGGAAACATTGAGCCGATAGAAGAGACCAATGAAATTCATGTTTTGTCTCCATTCATGACAAATGGAGAATTAATTTACCTAAAACATCTGGTGCGGATATATAGGGAAGCTCATATAATAATTCGTTGTCAAGATATTTTAATTCATTTCCCTCACGGAAATCATAGTGTTCAGGAATTAACTGCCATTTTCAATCCAGCAACTAAAATGCTATTATGTCAGCTATCACCATTTAGGGCAAGTACTGAAAATGACACACTTATGCACATAATAAACCTTATCGTCTCATATCGAACTCTTTCACTTGAATGGATTATAAGATATGATAATATAGAGCTTGTAGGACAATGGTATGATGATGATAGAGGACATCTAGCAACTAAAACCATAAAGCATCATTACTCATACCATTATTTGTATGAATTTTCAAATAGTGACATGTCACCTGGCATTCATTTTGTAGCAGATATTGGAAGGTGGCATATCCCAAATGGATGAATTAAGTATTATATCATGACGATTGACAGAAGCAAATACTTCTGATGTATAAGATTAGCCTCGATTTCTGAAAAGTTGAAAAAATCTAGAGCAATATGTATCTGCTCATTGGCATGTCAATAATGTCTGCATATCTAAGTTTACCAAACTATGTCTTTCACTAGTACAAACTTATAGCAATTTCATGAATTGCACTTAACATGGAAGGATAATAATCTCTTTAGCTTGGAAGGTTGTCATCTTTTTAAAATATATTCATGTGGCAGGATTGACAGATTTCAGGGACACATCTATTTTCTATAAATTTGAATTTCACATCAAGAGCCATTGAAGTTGTTCAAAAGTCGCTGTTGGAAACTGTCAGGAAACAATGGAACTTCTTGAAATAGTATTGGGAGTTGAATTTTTCTCTCTCTTGGTTTTATTTTTCACTGTGAATGAAACACCTACTTTCATTTATTTGTTGACTTTGAATGTAGTACTCTTCTATGTAATTCTCTATCTATTTGAGAAATATATGTAATGTCCATTGCGAACAAGAATTTCATAGACAATAAAGTAAATATTATTGCATTCAAATGTAGTTAATGTTGATGATATGATGACACGACTGCATCACCCAATGTAATGAATAAGTATATCTTGTAATTAAAGTAATTGAAAATTGTCAAATATAATGACTTCTACTTGTTTCATCCGTTCAAATAATCATGTTTATGGAAAAAAAATTTTCTCTTCACAGAAGCAATGAAAACCATGACTACTTTCATGCAAATACCAATTGTTGATTTAGATAATGAAGAAACATCAACTTTTGAAAAAATCAAGCAAACCTGTTGCAAAAGAAGGAAATGTTCCAAGCATAAAGTGTACAAGGGTGTGAGGAGACGACCTTGGGGCAGCTATGGTGCAGAAATAAGAAATCCAAAGACTAAAGATCGAAAATGGCTTGGAACATTTCAAACTCCTGAGGAAGTTGCAAATGCATATAGAGAAGCAGCTCTCTCCATGAAAGGTGCAACAGATTGTATAGATTGTCATATAAATTTGTTGGGAGCAAATAGTGAAGCAATTCATAGTGCTGATATAATGACAATGAAAGAATCTCTTTGTCAAAGCAACCATATCTCAAAAAACATGGAAAGTCATGTCTGTAGAGACTTGACTGATATCTCTCAAGGAAAAAAATTCCACTCACCATGCCTTGATGATATTGCATTTGAGAATATAATGGCTTCTGATGCAAAATATTTACTGACATCTAAAGATATGAATCACTGTCAATCAAGAAATTTTGAACATTTACAATGTCCAACAAAATTATCTACCTCATATGAACCCAACTATTGCACACAATATAGCTGTCCTCAACAACAACCATTATACACCATAGATACCCAGAATGCACAACAAATAGAAAAACAAGAAAGCATATGCCAGCCATACAATACTTCAAATATGCAAAAAGTTGTTACCACAAAGCCAACATTAACATATAGTTCCAATGTTGGAGATACAAATTTTGACCAGGCAGCTATCGGAATTCTCAAATCTACAGACTTAGAATGGATGAAGTACATGGTAGCATTGGTATGTCCTCAAACCTGTTGCTACATTTTACATTAATAGATTAATTGATTAGCATTTGTAAATGGAAAAAAATAGTTACTACAATCAAAATATTGCCTCTATACATATCCTCATTTCTGCTAAGTACTTTATCTAACTATATCATTCCACAATCTAATGTAGGAAATGATACTATGGCAAGGCCTGCAACAGAAGAAAGACTACCATGGAACCCAACTAGCCCAGTCATCCAAAAAAATACATACAATTGTGACTTGAGTTCAATGAACATTGAAGATAGTATGCAGCATAGAAGCGGGTCTACCTATGCAACAAACAAACAAAGAATTAGCTCAACATTTGGTGATTTGCATTCCTCAAACAATCTTGACAATAAACACCTTGCATTGTATGACAAAATTAATTTGGAAATGAATGTCATAAAGTGCAAGGTATCGAAAATTGAGAGCATTGTAACTAATATTGAACACTGTCTATTTAATGCTCTCAACGGTAATAGCCAACCACTATGAAAGGTCTTTACCCATTTATATGAAGGGTCTTGTTATTGAACAATTTAAAGCTTAAACAACAATTATTAAGAGAGTCCAGAAATCAATATTCATAAAAAGTATAAATGTTTGTGTAAAAGTGTGCAAAAAAATACTATTACAATGGCTTTCAAATAAAATTTATTTAGAAATGTAATTACTTTGTTACTTAGATTATTAAGTTTATTCAATTATTAGCCAATCTTATAAGTAGTCACTATTTTCCAACATTTAAAGAAATCTTTCTTGGAAAATAATTCGAAACATTTTATATATCTAGTACTATTGGTTGAAATAGTATAATAGCAATGTTTAGATGATAGCCGTTTTTGAGTAAACTAACAAAATTTTGTACGTAAAATATTCTATATATAAAGTGACCCAATATAAATGAAACATTAATGTAAACATTGATTCGTAATAAATGCAGGCTGCCAACCTATAGCATATGGTGCAGAATCAGAATGTAGCACATAACTGTCAACATACTACATTTGAAACAAACAAAAAACTACAACTTGCAATTTAACAATAAAAAAAAAAAAGAATCAAACTCATTAGTGGAAGACTTCATTGTATGAAAAAATTGAACAATCAAACATCTACAAATCATGCAGCAAGACCAAAACAAATGTAATTGTAATGTACATTCAACTGACATTGACAAAACTCTTCTAAAGCATGGCTTATATAGGCCTCATGACTTCAAATACAATATCGGTGATTGTTTATTTGATACATTTGAATATCTACTAAAATTTCAACATACATCAAATGAAATTCGTAATGGAACAATAGATTTCTTCATTGCTTGCCTCCAAAATGGAGATGAGGAAGCTATCAATTCCTATAACCATGAACTCCACCCTCAAAGCCTGAGAGAGCTTCACAATGTAGAAGATATTTCAACTTATTTGCAAAGAATGCGTTTATCCGCAAAACCATCAACTAAGACAAAGCAAAATGGTTTGTGGGGGGATATATTTTGCATACATTGGATATCAAAGTGGCTCAATATTCGTATATGTGTTTGGTCTGCATCTTATGGAAAACGATATTTAGATTTTAACAACCACCTCAATTCTACTCCATTCAATATCCTCTTTCATGATGCAAATCCTTTGTCAGGGCACTTTGAACCACTGCTAACCAATGGAATCTTACAACAAAAACAACATAATATCAAATTGCACAGATTAAAAAAAATGATAAGAAACAATGGCAACACACCACTCAGACAAAAAAAGCAAAAGAAAGAAACATTAAAGAACTACAATCTGTCTACCAATGATAAGCATAATATTGCAAAAAATCAACACAATATAACATTGCGTGCAGTGAAAAGATTAATTAGAAATAAAGCTTGCAACATTAATCAACAAACAATTACAACCGAAAACACTAATATTTTCTCGACTGATAACCAAAATAATATAAAACCACAAACTCAATCCAGAACAACAATAAGTAGGAAAAGGAAATCAACTAAGACAACTTTGACACCAATTGATAAATTTTTTACCACAGTAAAAGACACACCAAAATATACTTGCACAATTTGTCAAATGCTCCATTTCAAGAAAGATATAAAACAATACAAAGAGGAACACACAGTTCTATACCACAATTTGACAAAATCTTACACACCACTGCTTACCGAGTACATATGTAAAATATGTAACAATTCTCTCAAAAAAAAAAAAATACCTAAATATGCAGTTCCTCACAACATACGCAAAAATAAGCCATTACCAAGTGTACAAAAAATAACACAACTAGAGGAACGTCTAGTTTCACTAAGAATTGCATTTGCACAAATTTGGGAATTAGGATATAAAAAGTCTCAACTTGGACTAACTGGTTCCATCATAAACGTCCCTGTAAACATATACAATATTCAAAATGCTCTACCACTATCACTATCAAACACAACAACAATTGCAGTGGCTCTTAAAAGACAATTGCAATATAAAAATGCATTTCAAAAAGGCATGGTACGACCATATATAATAATGCAGGCTCTATTCGATTTAAGCAAAACAACCCTTTACCAAATGCAAAATGTACAAATAAATGAAAAGTGGATAGAAACATTAGATATCAACAATGAAGACAATGGTTGTGAAAACAAAAGTTGTTCTGAAAGTGAAACTGAAAGTGATCTTGAATATGACAATCCAACTGATTCTTTAATACATGGATACACAGACTCTACATGCATCCACAATATGGATGACAAAATAATTCAAATTGCACCTGCTGAGAACTGTTATCCTATTGGTATTTTCAAAGACAAGTATGCAGAAGAAATGAATTTTCCAACCCTCTTCTTTGGTGAGCCACGCAATAATGACATAATGGACAAATTTAGTTATCAAAAATTATCACAGTGGGAATTACTTCATTATGAGCAAGATTTTTCACTTCATACAACAAACCTTTTCTTCAAAGCTATAAAAATAATTATACATCAGGTCTTATCGACACTATGGATACGAATTAGAAAAGGACAATTAAAAGGACGCAAGTTACTCGCAAAAGATGTAAAGCAAAAACCAAATTTGGAAAAAATTTTACGATCAGACATTGGATATGTAGATTTCAAAAGAATTCGAATATCCCCAGACTACATGCATCAATTGAAAAAAAACATATTTGCTATGATTCGACAACTTGGACCACCTACATTTTTCCTCACTTTTACAAGTGCGGAAGAGAATTGGGAGCCCCTAATGTCGACTCTCCAATATTTACAAAAATTACGTCAACAAAAAACAAAAACAAATGACACATTTGAATGCAACGACACCAACAAAATAATACTTGTGAAAAAAGACCCAATAACATGTGCAAGGTACTATCGACATAGGATTAATGCTTTAAGGAAACTACTATTTCAAGAAAAATCACTATTTGGAAAAGTTGTTGACTATTTTTCGGTCACTGAATTTCAAAATAGGGGAAATGAACATGAGCACATGTTAATTTGGGTTGAAAATGCACCTATCTATGGAAAGCAAACAAATGATGAAATAGTAGAGTTTGTGAACATGCACATCACATGCAATACTGATAACTTGGAAGCAGAATATGCCAAATTGCATAAACATCACCATACTAGACAATGCAAAAGAACGTCATACAAAAAATGTAGATATAATTTCCCCATTCCACCTATGCCAAATACAATGATTTTGGACCCTTTGTGCGATAAAGATGCTATTATGAATACAACTGCCAACCAAATATTTGAATCTTTGGAAAAAAGAGACTTCAATACCTCCTTCACATTTGAAATGTTCATTGATGAATTGCAAATAACAAAAAATGACTACATCATTCTACTACGATCAACAATAGACAAGCCAACTATATTCCTTCAAAGAAATCCTTCCCAAATATGGAACAACAGTTTCTGCAAACAAATGCCACAACTATGGAGAGCTAACACAGATGCCCAATTCGTGTTAAACGCATATGCTGCTGCCATGTATTGTAGTTCATATATGGTAAAGGTTGACAAGTCTATGACACGTGCATTCAAAAGAATAAGAGATGATCACCAAAGTGAAAATATAGATGCGGTTAAAATGATAACAAAATTAGAAAATGCTTTACTAAATTTGCAACAAATGTCAGCACAACAAGCAACACATTTAGTTCTATCCCTTCCCCTTAATAAGAGTTCACGAAAATGTGTTTTCATTGATACAAGATCAGACAATGAGCGAGTATTTGTACTCAAGTCTGCCTCAGAATTAAACCAGGAACCAGATAACTCAGAAAATGTAACAGCAAAATCATTAATAGACCATTATAAAAATCGCCATGACAATGTACAAAACATATGCCTAGCCGAGTACATCTCTAACTATAACGTTAGAGGAAAAAATAAAAAAAGAAAACAAAAAGAAAATATTATACGCTTTATTAGTTACAATAAACACAGTGACTTAGAAAACTATTGCGGAGAACAACTACTTCTTTTTGTACCATTTACAAATAACAAATCCCAACTAAAAGAAAATTTCAAAACTTGGGAAAGTGCATATACTTTTCATGAAAATATAATAAGACAAAATAGTTCGAAATTCTACTACAAATTAAATCAAGCATGGGGTGACATTGATAAAGAAGCTACAGAAATCAATAATCGATTATTAGAAAACAATGACAATAATAAAACAAACAAAACAACTATCATAGATGACACATATGACATTCATGATGATATTCAAATTGGAAGATATAACAAAATTACAAATACAAAATATGTAGGTTTCGAAATAGGAAAACACCCAGAAATAATTGACAATGATGAATACTTCAAAATTCGACAAATGCTAAATACAGAACAACAGGCAATAGTAAAAGACATTGTCTGCAAAAAGGTCACAAATAAAACACCACTTCACTTATTCCTTACTGGCGGAGCAGGCACTGGTAAGACCTTTACGGCAAAAATGATCTATCAAGCACTGTTGCGTATATATAACAACACAATTAACAACAACCCAGATAAACCAAAGGGAATAGTTGTAGCTTATACAGGAAAAGCAGCTTACAACATCGGTGGCATGACTATACACTCTGCATTTCATATTCCGTTCAATAAATCAGAATTCCTTCCACTAAATAGTGACACGCTAGACAAAATGTCCAAACATTATGAACAACTCAAAGTTATATTGATTGACGAAATATCTTTAGTAGGTTCAACATTCCTACGCTATATAGACAAACGACTAAGAGAAATAATGCGCACACCAACCTCTTATTTCGGCAATTTGGACACAATTTTTGGTGGTGACTTATATCAAGCCCAACCAGTTCTTGACTCTTCAGTATTTGAAAATAAAACTACAGACAAAGACTTAATGCCTTACAACTTTTGGAATGATAACATCAAATGTTACACATTGCACACCACAATGCGTCAAAAGGATGAAAATTTTATACAAATACTTAATAGAATTCGATTGGCAAAACAAACAATAGATGATATAACATATCTGAACAAAGAATGCTTGCGGCCAATACCAAATGACCCAACACTTCCTTTCCTTTTCTATAGAAAAAATGACGTATATGTACACAACCAAAAAATGTTAGCAAATATGTCTGGAGAAGTTATTGTTCTAAGGGCCATAGATGAATACGAGGACAACATAAATGGCATAAGACTTTACAACCATACAGCAACCCTCCCAATTGAAATACAACTAAAACGAAACATGCTGATAGAGTTATACTCAGGAAACTACAATACAACTGATGGACTAGTCAATGGTTCAGATGGAATATTCAAAGATTACACAAACCACAACAATTTAGAAATTGTTTGGATCAAATTTAATGATTCTAATATTGGAAATCTCCAAAAAATAAAATATGCACAATACTACAACCAAAGTATTGAGAAAGCATGGGTCCCTATTGTACAAATTTCAAGACCAATCCAAAAAATCTCAACAAGCAAAAAAATTACTATTAGAAAACAATTTCCAATACAACTAGCATCTGCACGCACAATTCATAGATCTCAAGGATTGACAATGGAAAGATTAGCTTTTGATCCAACAAGTATAAGACACCATGGAATAACATATACTGCACTATCACGTACAAAAACGATACAAAACCTATATCTTGTGAAACCACTCGCTCAAAAACATTTTCATGTAAAACCAAAAATAAACATGCAAATGGAACGCCTACAAACAAGTGCTTGTTGGAAACTTGAAAATGAGGCTTCATGCACAAATAATACTGAACATTTGCTTTTGTGCACATTAAACACACGAAGTCTACATGCTCATGACAATGATTTATTCAATGATATTGAAATTATGTCTTCAGACATTATATGTTTACAAGAAACTCACACAAATTCAATAAAGCAAAATTCAGTTCTAAAAGACTTCACTATTCATGTCAACCATGGAATACATGGCATTATGACATTAGTAAGAAACAATATCAATGTAACAACATCATCAACTAACACAACAAAACATGTAGAAGCGATCACATTAACCATAACAAATTCTACCAATATATTGAATATTTGCAATATCTATTCAAGGCCAAATACTCCCTTCATAGATATTAAAAATGTGTTAGACACTCTAACTTCCAAAATGCACCCAACTGCACTCACTTATATTCTAGGAGATTTTAACATTGACATGTTAGCTAATACAAAAAATACAAAAGAGATAAATAATCATATGCAACAAATGAAATACACATTTCTACTTCAACATAGACATAGTATGAATAAGCCACTCATAGATCACATTTGGTCAAATAAAACATCAAATGTATGCTTTATCCATAAAACAGAGGCATATTGGTCAGATCATTTCTCTACATTTCTTAAAATACATTTACCTGACATAATGACTATAAAAAAATGACATTTCCGTCATTTGCTCATAAAACTTTAAATACAAATTTACTTGCAAGATTCATTTTCTACATTCAAAACAATTCCACATAACAAATTTTATTAACCACTATATGAACAATAAACTTCAAATCTCAATAATTGCATTCTAAAAATTATGGAAAATGTCTAGAGTAACAAAAAATCTGATGCACTAAAGCAACGTCTCATTTCCACAATTTATGCACAGAAATCAATGGATGCAAACAAAAGAGCAGGAAAGGCTACACAAATGAGGCAAGACCAGTCTACAAAAAGGTAACATCTACTTGCTTTCATGAATTTAATAATTCTATATGCACATGGAAAATGCACTAACATACATGTCAATGCAGGACAAAAGTGAAAACTATTGGCTCCATTACAATAGAAGATTTGAATGCAAGAAAAGGAGGCAACATATTTGAAGGAGACGTGTTGGTTGTCTACAAAGTCAACTTGGACAAAGTCAACAAAACACGAGAAGTGTTACGAGCAGATCTGACAGATCATAAAGCAGAAATGACAATAACAGTCACTGTCAATCCAAACTTAGTACAACAATTTGAAGACAAAATAATCCCAGGCATGGGTGTTTGCATTACCGGATTTGACATCCAACCAAAATCAGACTTTGATAGAGGTGATTGCGACTGCATTATTCTACTAAAGGAAACAAGCACAGTGGAAACAATCAATCGCATATGCAATGACTACAATTTCATCCCTAACACTACAATAAGCAACCTACTGAATAGCACAAGCAACTACCCAATTGGAACAATAGGTGCGTTGGTCTTTGCAACAAAAAAGCAAGGCAATCTCAACATTCTAGAAATAAAGGATGGTCAATCTGAGGAAGACAAAGCACAGGTAAGAATTAATGGCAATTATTTCTCAGACTGCACTTAGTCTAATCAGTAAAGCATTCAATATGCAAATAATCCACATAATCATTTAAACTCCGTATACGTATATTTTATGCAGCTAGAAATCCATCCAAATTTCCTTCAGCACTACACCGCAGCAGAAGAACATCTTGCTCAAAATGAAACACCAACATTGCTTTTTAGAAATATTGTAACAAGGACAGACAAAAAGCATACACTTCGTACAGGGCTCTCCACATTTATTTGCAAGCTAAATGACAAAATGACATTGGAAATGTTACAAGACATAATGCAAAAAAACAGAGAGGTAACATATAAGCAATATGAAAATCTAACAATTGTCTCTATTAAATGTGACCAACACTTACACACTGCACTTTGCAACAGGAACATGGAAAATTGAAAATTGCAAATCCATTCTCTAACCCATTTGCTGCATTTTGTCCACACTGCAACCACAAATTTGAAGGATATGGAATCCTTGATGAAGAAACTGCACACTGCATTAGATGCAAGAAAGATGTCAACTATCTGCACAAGTTACACTTGAAGACATTGCTTCTTACTGAAAATAAACAGCCAATCCAATGCTTCATTGACGACACATTAATTGAACAGTTAATCCCGCGACTCCACAGCATCAAGTATGACGAATATATGCAACAGAAATCCAATGTCATCTTCATGCTTAAAGAGCTTTGCATTGAAGACACTTTCACCTTGACCCAGGCCAATGCAATTATGCATGTCAACCGGAACCAGAAGACACAGGCAAGTCATAAAGTAAGTTAACAAATACATTTTAAGAAAATCACAAATAGGAATGAGTAGAGATATGTTTCATATGTCAACAACAACTATGTAACATTATTTTGTGGGTGAAATTGCAGGCTAAAGAAGAATGAATAAAGTGCAGCCAACAATATGAAAGGAATCTCTGCTACAGAATGCTTGCAAGCCTCATGAACTACAAGCCTCATGAACTACAATGTCAATGGTTACTCAAGTTTAACTCCTATGTAATTCTGTAAAACATAAACCCTGTAAAATAAATAATTTTTTTCTCGGGCTAGACTGGAGGTTTTCTTCTCTGTTCTTTCCTACCAGTGCCCATTTGAACGGAGATAAGCTATTGTAACTTTCTAGTTAAGTTAAACAAAATTAATGAAGGCCTTGGCCATTTACTGATAAATGTTATTTCTGAAAATAACTAATTTGATACAGTATAAAGTAGATGAAAAAATAACACAACTATCTTCTCAATCTAATGCTTTAATACAAACAGTGACAAATCAAATAGCCCATTCAAGAACTTGCAAAAGATTTTGTATTAAATGCTGTTCACAGTAACAACACTACCCAACACATCTTTAGCAAAAGGTCAAAGATGAAAATAACAAACAATAAAAATAAACATACAATTTACTTCACAAATACTACCAAAAACTCAAACAAAACATAGAGCTAAAATAGATAGCACTTCACAACTTTTAACAATGCAATAATGTAAAAAATTATGAAGCATTCTAACTCAAAATCTCCAATTTAAAGTTAATTTCCTCCCAACATAATCTAACTAAAAAATTGAAAAAAAATAATGCCTATTGAAGAATTCAACTAAACAAATACAAACATACCAAATATCTGGCCAATTGAAAAAGATATTTCATTTCAACACTATAAACTTCCAATCACAACACAACAAGGCAGGAACTAGACGCTTTGCTTCCTTGTTTTTAATACGTTCTCACGATTTCCATATGCATAAACCTGTATAAGTATCCATATTCCCTTCGCCTCGCCCCATATATGAGCACGAATGCGTCACGAGGCTGGTGAATAATGGCTGCTATATTTTTGCAGACCTTTTTCATTATTACTTGCCTTATTTGTTGGATGTTTTCATCGGCCGCGACACCATTGCCTCTCAGGTTTAAAAGAAATGGGAAGTTCAAAATATTACAGGTAATATCATTCTCATCCCCTGCGTTCCATGTTTAAAATAGTTTAAGAAATGAATTAAATGTTCCATGCTGGCATTCGCAGGTTGCAGATATGCATTATGCGGATGGCAAAAGTACCAAGTGTTTGAATGTGTTACCCTCTCAGTTCCCCACCTGTACTGATCTCAACACTACTGCTTTTGTCATGCGAATGATTCGAGCAGAGAAGCCAGATCTTGTTGTCTATACAGGTATCTAAATGAACTTCCAACTCACTGCTTTCTTTTTCATTGGTGGAAGATGTTATAATTTGTATTGGTGGTTTGATGGCTAGGAGATAACATCTATGGGTTGGATACAACAAATGGTGCGGTTTCTATCAAGGCAGCTTTTGAGGCAACAGTAGCAGCCAAAATTCCATGGGCTGCTGTTTTGGGGAATCATGATCAGGAATCAGCTACTTTAAATCGGGAAGGAGTGATGAGACATATCGTGTCAATGGATTACACTCTGTCCAAACTCAACCCTGATACCCATAAAAAAATTGATGGGTTTGGAAACTATAATTTGGAAGTAATGGGAGTGGCGGGTTCAGCTCTGCAGGGCAAAAGTGTTCTCAACCTGTATTTTGTAGACAGTGGAGACTACTCAACTGATCCTAATATAAGTGGCTATGGTTGGATTAAGCCTTCTCAACAAGCCTGGTTTAAAGAAATCTCTGCCAAATTACAGGTAATCTTCTACAAAAAAAGAAATGTTTACGTATTTACTGCTGTCTGAAATTTGGTGGCTCAGTTGCTTCTAATTCTTCTAGTTAAATTTCAATTTGGGACTGGCGGAAATACTGAAATTGCTTTAAAATGGTCTAGACGGAGCATTTTGCTTTCTGGCCTTATAATTGGGGACCAATACGTTTTTTAATGGCGGCAGCAAATTGGATTTATAATCTTTGATTTTATCCGGGCGGAAATTAGGCCCTCTTAGTTCTGTGACTAGTTATTGCTTTCAAAATAGATAAGAATACTTCAAATGGTTTCGAGTCTTAGAACTGCATAAGAGGAGTCCGCCAGAAGACAACAATATCCAAGGTTGAAGAAATTTCCGGAGTAGTTTACTCTGAACCAAAAGGCTATATATACTGTTGGGTATTTACAGCGTTGAAACATGCGCTTTCAATTTTTTGTCTCGAAAGACATTATTGCCAACTGGGGTGTTTTGTGTTTCAAAACTGGGGCTTTTAGTGTTAGCATTTCTTTCCTCCTAATTAGCCATTCCCGTACTTGAGCTCGGACAGCCACAAGAAGATGGTATTAGCTTTCACAGAAGGACAAGATCTTCATGGTCTAGCTGGTAGTTTTCGTTTATCAGAACATTCATATAGCCTCTTCACCCTTCTTCCATGGTTTGTTTGTCTGTTTTTATGAATCTTTGTCAGTTCTAGGCCCAATTTTTCTTCACAAGGGGGGAAATTGAACATATTCATTTACTATTCTATACTTATAGAGGTCCATCAAAAGGAATTTCTCTTTAATTTTCTAGAAAACTCTTACTAGATCGATAGATAACACATCTCCTTGTTTGGTGCACGTAAGCCACTTCTCTATAATGCAGGTCTGCAAAATGAGACAAACCTTATATTTCTGTAGGAAATGTGCTCTCGTATTTGCATTTTATCAAATAAAAGTTGTCTATTGCTTAGATTCAATGTTCTATGGGGATTCGTCTCATGAATCCAAATCCCCTCATTCCTGGGATTGGAGGGGATGTACCCTTGCTGTCTCATCACTGCTGTTCAGGACTGGGGGACATTTTCAGGATTTCCCTCTGGTTTGGAGATTCAAAGATGTCAATCCGAGATGTCTAAGAGACTCCAAGTAACATCCCTCATGTAGAAGAATAGAAAATTAGTAGTTTCAAAAAATTCAGAAAATTGTTTGATTTCTTTACTACAAATCTTAATCCTAATGATCAATGGTCTCCGCCCAATTTTTAAGCACTTACAAAAAACTTTAAAATAAGCATCTAACTTTTAATCCTCATGTCAAATCAGTCTCATCTTTTAGAATTAGCAAGGATTATATTGAAAAAAAACAAATGATAAAATTCAAAAAATTGACATTTGTCATGAAGGTATTTTTTGGCTTTGAAAACCTTATTTAGTAATTTGTGTTTGGTTGTGGGGACTCTACCTCTTGACCCCACCCTTGATCTTGATGGGGGTCAAGCCACAAACCCTCATGAAGAGTGCTGCTCCTCGACCTTTCTTGGGGCTCGAACTCCACGTCCTTGCAAGGGATGTTGTTCTTCGGCCATGCTAGAATTCCAAGCCTCCATGTGCTATTATTAATGGTCAATGTATTCAATGCATTTTTTTTCATATTCAGTAGTTTAAATTTTACTTTGCATGTCAAATTTACATTTGTAATGCTCTGGTTCTCTCGTGTTTATTGTTTGTTTTGCTTCTCTCCAACCACCACTTGAGGCTCCCATTCTTGGGTGGCCTTTCTTGTTTGGCTCTGGCAGTCCCTTAGACCCTCTTTGTGGTCTTTTTTTGGACATTAATAAATTTATCATATCTTATTTTTTATATATCTTTTTTATAACTAATGTTGCAAACACTATCCTCAAACTTAGATGCTTGATCCCCCATTCTATGATATTCTTGTTGATGTGTGTTTTGTGACTAGTCCAACATGCAGGATGAAACACTTACTATCCTAGAATAGAACACCAATATCAAATCCTCTTTTGAACAAGGGGGCTTAGATGCTAAACATGTATATGATTGTGTCATCAACTAAGATAACCTCAAGGTTCTTTCTAATCGTTGACTTACCTCAGTTGAAATGATGTGATATGTTGGATATCATGTGGGCGCTTATGCTATTCATTAAATGGATATGCTATCAACTTTGCAAATGCTAATGATTTAACAATGTAGGCTTCTCAACTACTTCTAACAAAACAAATTGCAAAAAGGTTAAGTGTTTAGGAAATCTAATCTAAATCTAACAATGTAAGAGATTATTGAACATGAGGTGCTTTGTCAAATCAAACTTCGCTGAGGGTGCTTGCTTCTAAGGATGCATGGTTGATTTTTATATTATTAGTACTCATTCAAATACTCAATGAAGGTGCGACCCAAATGAACATTTTCAGTTGAAATGAAATGCTTGCAATAAGGCCCAGACTAACCTTACACTGATACTTATAGTCAAGAAGTATTGAAAGGCATGAATACTGGTTTCACAGTGATTCACCAATAACAATATCTTCCATTCATCTATTTCTGCTTCTGTTCAATATAAGTAAAATCCTATTTTAAGTGAGGAAATTTAGAAACCATGCAATGCCCCTAAACTGCACAAACATTCACCTTGATAACAACAATGAAGGAGGAGCAATTTTGGTAGCATTATAGGAACATTCTCTCCAGATCTTCCTCCGACTCTACTCTAATCAATGAATTACAAATGAGAAGGCCTTACCTACTTATAGGGAGTTGATTTATCCAACAAGGCCTTAATGTGGCTACCAACTGCAACCATTAAATGCTTGTCCAATTACATAATATCAGTTAAGGACAAATCAGAAAATTACATTGCTTTTATAGACCACTGAGAAAATAGTTTAGGTGGAGAAATTAGGTGTACCCTTGGAATGATTTGATTGGATGATCTTGGACACGTGAAATTGGAATTTTCTGATTGGTTGAAGATGAGTGCGTGCCAATTCAGCATGCTTGTCTTGTAGACTCATCAGTTCCTTGAAGATGAAGAAATATCTCTTGATACTCAACGTTTTAAAGTCCTTGATTGATTGTAATGATCTGTATTTGAAAATTCTTTCATCTTTGTGGACTTTTTCCATCATTTTCATGTTGAAACCTTCTCATTGAAGTGGCTTCAACTTGCTTGTGCTTGAAATCTTGATTTGTTGTCCTTGGTCTTGTAAAAGTGATACGGGCATTTCTTGTAGTTGAATTCTTCAAACTGAACTTGGGTTTCCGAAAGAAATTTATGTTTGTGATAATTTCTTCTAACTATTTGTAGATGAAATATCCTAACTAGCAGTTCTTCAGAGAAATATAAAAATTTTCATGGAATTATCACAACCTAATTCAAACATACAAGTTATAGGAAAATTTGAACCTTATGATATCTTTGAGTTTCCCTTAATCCTAATTGAACTTTCTTACATTAAAATACTAGAAATGTTTAAATAGTATCTAATTCTGATCGCCAAATTTGGCGTTTAACAAAAAGCATACTAGATCACTATAATCTGTAGTTACAGGCAGCTGCATGTTTATTCATCTTTGCAGGCCATGATTACTTTATTAATTCTGTGTTTTACAAAATCAAAGGATGGCATATGGGTTCAGATCTGATGAGCCTTGTGTACGTGCAGATTGCTCCCAATTCCCCTGACTGCTTTCAGAACAGTTATATTCCATGGCTTACTGCTACTGTTTCTCGACTTTCCATGTCAATTTAATAATCATTAATCAATATTTTGTGCTAGGGTTGCACCCAGAACAGCTGCAAAAAAATCATAAACTTGGCATGCCTACTTTTCTCCCATCAAACTCCTTATATATTATCTTCTTTCTCAAAAAGCTGTAATCCCCTCACAAAATCCTTGATTTTAGGCGACTTGACTTGGGCATTAAGATTAACATTAATTATTTTGAAATATCCTTTCCTGAGCATATCACCTAGTAAAATCATTTGCAACTTAAAGTGGTCCAATCAATGACTAAAATATAGGAATATCAGTCATAATGAATTATAAGATATTTTGTAACTCAACTTTAGCTTTTAGGGCTAATGTTGATTAATTCCTTGGCTCCAAATTGGGGACATTATAGTAGACTTGTTCATTTTCTTTGCACATCTTCTCTTCTTAAATTCCATCTTGATCTTGTTCTTGGGTTTGCAACTTCATTTTTGACCTTGATCTCAAATCATGTTCTTGCTCCCACTCTTGATGAATGGTCTGCACCTTGTTGATACCTGAAATTGTCCATTTTGCTCTTGCTTGGAATCCTGGACTTGATCCTGCCATAGTCTTCCCTTGCTCTCAAGCATTACCATCCTCTATTTCAACTAGGACAACAAGACAATGCCATTTGTTGAAGGTCCACCGTTTTATTTTGCTTCTAGCTTGCCATTGAAACTTTATCTCACCCTTGCCAAATCAAAATGATTTCCAAACTTATGTTAAATTCTGAATCCTTGAGGTTCTGCAAGATTAATTAAGAGCTTTTCATGCTTAGAACCTTATTTGAAATGATTCTACAATGCAATTCTAAAGGTTCTAACTAAGTTCAGATTTTTCACTTGAACTCTGCTTTCTATTGGAAGAGCATTCAACTTTTCCATCTTAATTCATGTGTCCCTTATTGTAGATTCATCATGAAGCATATCTTACAAGCTGTGATAAGGGAAGTCTGAGTTTATAAGTTCAGATCTGTAAGTTCTCGAGCCCTTGTAAGGTTCTCTACACTTTCAGGCTAATAATTTTCACACAGATCTGTACTTTTGATCCCTCTCAATCTGATTTTCCTTGGCGCATCTACCACTTTCTTGGTTCAGATCTGCACCTGTTTCAATTATTTGACCCTAGCAAGGGGTCTTCTTTGCTTGGTCAAATTGTTTGGAATGGAGAGTTCAACCTGCAATTGGGAAGTGAAGGCAGCAGGTGAAGTTTCCAATGGGGGTCAAAATGTCTCAAGTTGGCTTGTGTTGCCGCCTGAGGGAGGTCAGAATTCCAAACTTCCTTGGGCTCAAGTCCAAAGGTGGGGGTTTGATCCTCTTCCGTATTCCACTTAAACAAGTCAATTTCAAGGCTTTCCCAAATTGATTTCCAACCAGATTCTCATCATTCCTTACAATTTCAATGCAAGATTGCATTTCACTTTTCTTGCTTTGAAATTCCAAATCCAATACTTAAATTTTCTTGCAAATGATTACTTTCACCCATAGCATCCTCATGTTGTGATTTTGTTTTCAATGTTGGGAAAGTTCGGGAGGTGGTTGGCTGTAGATCCCCAAGGAGGTTGGAATTCCATTCTCACTTGGGCTCTCCCAAGTTAGTGACCACTTTATTTTTTGCAGCTCTTGCTCTCTCATCCTGATGATGAATCACGTAGTGTGATTCGAAAAGTTGATGATAAAAAATTTTCAACGCAATCTAATCCAGAAGCAATACTAACAAATCTACTAAGTGCTCGTTACAGTTGCATATTCAATCTAAAATATAAAATCCTTCATTTCTAAATTCCATTTATTAGCAAATCAACTCATTTTTCCACAATGTTGCCATCAGCAAATTGGTTGAAATTTCTACTCCTTATTTCTTAATAGCCTTTTTGTTTCACTCTAAATCTTGCCTCATGTCTTCATCAAATTCCTCACGGATTGCATTGCAAGCGGGGGTGTTTGAATGAAGTGCCAAGAAGAGGGGTCAAGTAATGGCTAGGCTATGGAGCTTCAAGTAGGTCAGAATTCTGACCTGCCTTGGGCTCCTTGAGTCCAAAGTTGGTTGGAATTTGACCTGCCTTGGTCAAAATCTTCAATTTTTTCAGTCTCAAATGTCATGCCCAAAATATAAGGGCAAAAACGCGCACAAATATTTTTTTGACTAATATTTTAATAAGATAATATGGTCGACAAAGATTAAGATGTTTAACTAAAATGGAGTTAATTGTCCGAGGGGTTTAAGATTCAGATAACCATAGGTACTCTGAGACTAGATGCAAGTTCATCATCAATGATAAAAAGGTTACAACTCGGTTTGAACATTACGTAAAAAGGGTTATTCGGCTGAACTGAAAGTTTCTAGTAAATCAATTAATTAAGTCAAATGACTAATCCATTTAATCCAAAGTCCTACTCCATCAATTTGATTTAATGATTCAATAATTTATTACCTCCTAAGGAAGACACTAGATTATCACGACACTTATTCGATACGTTAAAAGTAAAACTATCATGCTAACTGAAAGACATCTGTCTCTTAATTGCATATCTTGTCTAGCATCAATTTAGTTATGATCTAAATACCACTAACCTTATAATGAATTGATTAACTAGTCCCTTTCATTAACTTGATAACTTGAACGTCATTACGATTTTAATCATTTAACATTAAGAGAATTTGATGCTTTAGAAGATGAATTCCAACTTGACTATTCCATGCGTGGTAACTATGTCTATAACTTTAATAAAAAATCTAACTAGCCTTTAATGTACATACCATAGAGATAAACATTATTATCGATTATACTATCTACATTTTAATTTTCAAATTTATTTCCTAGGTTCTCATAATGATCTAATTTATATTAATCTATTATTTACAATTAAAATTGTGACAAGAATTAATTCAAATAAATCTATAAGTTAAACTAAGCTTTATTCAAAACTATTATAATTTAAAGTCCAATATTAAAATGTCAATGTTACAATTAATCTAACTAATTCACAATAGTATCAAACTAGTTTATAACACATTAAACCTATTTTAATTAAAATATTCTAATTTCAAAATTTAAACTTTTAAAATTAGAACAAATATAATATTCTAATAACCAAAATTATTATTCTATGCTAACATCTACATAACTTATAATGTTATGTCACTTTCAAAAAAAACATAAATTAACTACTAATCTAATTATAGAATTAATGCCACTCTTGTTTAAAATAAAACATAAATCTATAACTAATGGAACAACTTTTCTATCCTAAATTCATACTATAAAAATTATACCTATGCTACAAAGTAATTACTAACCCCCCCCACCCCGCCCTTAGCTACCTACACCTAGTGGCCTTGGCATGCGTGGCCCCCTATGCCCCTAGCAGCGCGCTGCCCAAGGGTCTGCACACGCAGGCCTGTCCTTGCGTGAGGGAAACCCATGCATTAACCAAGCACATGGGGTGGGGGAAGTAGAATATAGGTAAGGTTTTTAAGTTTTTTAAAAAAAAACTATACTTTATAACATCTTCCCTTGCTCCCCACTTGCGACATGACCACTGTACTCCTCCAATGGAATGATAGAACAAGCAAGAGAATACCCCACTTGCGACATGACCACTGTACTCCTCCAATGGAATGATAGAACAAGCAAGAGAATGGGGAAAAATTAATTTTAGTGGGTAGAGTTTAGGTTTTATTTTGATTTAAAAATTAAACTGGACATAAAGTCCTAGGCCAGTGCCTTGCCTCCTAGCCTCTAGGGATTTAATGCAAAAGTTTTATGGTTGAGGAATGTCAACAAGACATGTATTTAATTATTTTAATTTCAAATGTAAATGATTTATATTCTTTTTAAAAGATTTAATATTGATTTTTAGTTGCAATTCAAGGAATAATTCAGAGAATATTCTCTGTGACTTAGGGGGGAATTAAAATTTTCCCCATACATTTTCTAGAGAGGTTTTTCACTCCTGGAGATGCACATTTTTATTTTGAAGCCAATTTTGACTAAGTGTTGGCATGTTTTTCTTTGCTATATACATATTTATACAAGGAGTGATTTTTAACCTAATGAAACATTGATTCCCCCTTTTAAGCATGCTAATACATGGATGTGAGAAAGGTTATAATTTCTTTTCTCTCCTATAATTTATGTTTTATAAATCATCACATAGCAAGGTATATGTTCCTTTATATTCAGAATTCAAGGTGGAGCCAAAATTCTTAATCAAATTTGATTTTGTCAACTATGAAACTTAACAAAGAGAGAGATAACTTTGTGATCACAATGTAAGATTTTTATTTCCTCTTAATACTTAAACATCAAATTTGAAACTTCAACATATCAATTTGCTTTTTTATTAACGTAATTGAAAACTTGAAAATTCATAATTCAAGACATTATCCAATGAGCTATTTTCTCACATACATATGCAAAATCTGAAATCACATAAGAGCAATACAAGGAGATTTTCATAATCTTTTTCTTTCTCTATTATTCATCATGGTTCAAGGCTCCATCGGGAAAGAATCAGTAAGAAAATCCGATGTCTTTGCCAATACATCAAAATTCAAATACATTTTACATAATATTACAATTCAAAAGAAATCTCTTCAAAATCCTTCACAAGTACTCTGTTCCAATACCTTCAAAACTTCAAAGAAACACAAGGAGAAGACAAGAGCTGACCCGGGTGAATAATCACAACATCAAGAACAATTCAAGCATGCACCCTAACCCGGTTTTGCAGAATAGGTCCAAACATAGAACCTGACTGGAGGTGGATTTTCCCAATGAGAGACATCAATCACCATACCAAAAAATAGCCCTTTCGGGGCTAAAACTTCAAGAATTTCCATTCTTTTACAAGGCCCTTTCGGGGCTATTTCCACAAGGATTTTCATTCCTTT
Source organism: Cupressus sempervirens (assembly GCA_028749045.1). Lineage (NCBI taxonomy): Eukaryota > Viridiplantae > Streptophyta > Pinopsida > Cupressales > Cupressaceae > Cupressus > Cupressus sempervirens. The sequence continues at coordinate 507,380,020 of CM053789.1, read as the reverse complement.
CCATATTCAAGAATTCACAATATCAACCAAGGTATGTGATGACAAGTAGGGGCCCATACACCCTACTCTCTTTCCCTCCTCTCACCATGAGAGGAGACTCTACACCATTGAGGTCCAACTAAGGCCCTTCCCCCGTACATGGCCACTTCTTCCCTATCCAAGGGTGAGTAATGCCAAAACAATCCCTATGAAATCCCTTCAAAACAAAACATCAAAACAAGCATAAGAAGAACATCAAGAACAAGTTAAGATCCCTCCAAATTAATCCCAACACACAAGCAAGCAAAACAAAAAACAACACAACAACTTGTGCATGATTCAAGCATGAACAACATGGAAAAACAAAATCAAAGAGTGAAGAACTCCTACCTTCACAAAAGTTATGGTAAAATGAAAAGTTGAGAAGAGCTTTTCCCTTTTCTTCCTTCAATCTTCAAACTTTCTCTAAAACTAGAGATTGGGGGACAACCCCAAAACTACTCCAAAATGCCTCTAAGTATCATCCCTTAACTCAACTAGACTTCAAGTAACTTCAAGATGGAGTTTGAGTCCAACTCAAGTAGATGACAATCAATTTTCGCAATCAACCAAAAGTAGGGTTTTTGAGTGACCCTAAAAGTCAACCAAGGAGGCTAAGGGGGTGGAAAGTACTCCCCACCCATACCTTTACCCTAGGGCACTTAAATTTCATGTTTTTAGGCCTTAAAGACTTAATAGAACCCAACAAAAGCTAGGAGGGTTTTAAAACTATATAACAACCTTCAAAGAAAACAATGCAAAAATAACACAAATTAACAAGGGGTTTTAGTTTCGTCTTTCCATTGGGTTTCCCGGCTAAATTTCCTGCACACTCATTGCACACATCAGTAGGTTCAAGAAATCACATGCATTATGTAATTTACATATCAGAAAAATCATATAAATTAAAACATCCATTTTTTTTCTACCATTCAATTGTTTATCTCATTCTATTCATTAAAATTGGAAAAAAATTCAAAGTGTTAGTTCTGCATTCATTCACTACATCATCATACATGTTCATAAAGCATTAAATGACGAAATCAAATATCAGAAAGTAAAGCATCACACATCATAAATAGCATAATAATGTTAAGTGCATCAAATAATGTTCTAACATATCGAGTCATGAATATCAAAAATAATAATGTATCATCGATGCTAGGATGGGTCGGGGTGAGGCCTCACATCAAACTTGAAATTATACTTTTCTCTATGGTTTTGACTCCCAAATTGACAAAAGGCTGACATCTAAGGCTGGTTTAACCAAGCCTAAGGACTTGAAGACTCTGAAATTGCCACCATACTAAGGCTACCTAAGACAACCACTCCACTACCAAGTGAATAAGAGGGGGATCCTCATTTGCAATGGGGCGATGGTGTGAAAACCTCATACCAATTCCCCCATCCTTCCTGTAGAGGACTCCAGGAACTTAGCTTTTTAAACTTGTTTCCCGCCCTTTAGGAAACTCCATGGAACATAGCTTGCTTTTAGATGGCAAGGCAAATTGTAGTCAATCTTTTGAGTGTGGAATATTAAAATATTGTATTTTCTTATCATCTCCAAACCAAGCCATTGTTTATTGATTTCCTTATAAAATTCTCTAAAATCTCCAAATTGGCTTCAGCATTAGCCAGAAGACCAGCAAGCTAGTTTACTTCAGAAAAACAGTGTCAAAATGAAACAGATTTGAAGGAAGAGGCCAACCTTTGTGCCTCCTCTAGGTTGATGTTTATTTCCTGTCACCTTTGATTAGTAAATAAACACCTACAACAATGATGTTTAGGATCTCATGAGAGTGGGGTACTGCAAGATTTTCAATAAGTGCTACTACTTCGCTCAAATTGTTGGAGCACAAGCCTTTATTTGCTATGGGTACATACAAAATATCCTTCTCCGTTACTGGTTGGACAACCAATTGCAGCCTTGCCAAGATTCCCTCTTACTGCTCAATTAAAAATGATTTTCCAATAATTCACTTGGAGTTGTTCCTTCAATCAAAGGTTTTGCTTTAACCCTTAACAGGGAAAAGTATACATATTTTAGATCCAAGAATGATAAGCAAGTTATAGTAGCCACTACCTAATTTTTAAGGTGTAGGCATATCCAAATTGAAATTCAAAATTCGTTAATGTCTCTTAGTGATAAAATAAATAAATAATGGCATTAAGTTCACAGTTAATAGAACAGTTTGTTCTAGTACCAGACAAACTTTGACAACTACATGAAAAAAAATAGGACTCAATATATAAGTGCAGAAGAATTAACATACTAACGAATCATACAAACTCAAAGCATGTTTTACCCTGTCGCATAGTAAGAGAGCTATTTATTGGTATCCTAAGTAGGAAATTTTTGAAGTCATTAGCAGTACAAATTGCTCAGGTTTGTAGTGCTTGAGGAAAACAATGCTGGGTGCCAATGAAGAAGCACTTCCAAGAATGAAGAATCCCTTCTACTGATGTAGCTAGTAAGATCAAATATATATAGAATCCAGGGTTACTCTTTAGAAACTATAACATAGAATCAGAGTTCAAATTATCCTATAATGTTTAGCTTACTTCCACGCATCATTGCTTCCAATATCTACATATTTATATTAAAGAATCAAATTTCAAAATAACCTATGATATTCAGGTTAGTCCCAAATGTCCTTCAATTTATGGGGTCAACAATGACCGTGAACTATTATTGAGCATGCCTTTTACTACATGGTAAAGGATGAAAGTAATTTTAACAGTTGAGACAAAATGCCAACATTTCCATCTGCTTGGTGAGAGCTGTTTTGTTTTCCATTGCAATACCTAGTTATATAATATTATATCTATTATGAAAGAGAAATTAAGAAATTGACATAAATGCATTTTTCACTTCAATAAATTGTTCGAAATTTTGTTTTAGAAAGTTAGAAAGTACTAGTAGGAAATAGATAATGGATATTAATGATATTTCGAGTGCATAAATGCAGAAAGAGTATACAAGCACTCCACCAGCACAATCTGAACCTGCTCCAGGACTTGTATATTTTCACATTCCTCTTCCAGAAGTAAATGAACTGGGAAGTTCTAACATCACAGGCATAAAACAAGAGGCCATCAGCTGTCCTTTATATAATTCTGGATTTATGAAAACAATGGTGAAAACAGGGGATATTAAGGCTGCATTTACTGGTCATGATCATCTGAATGATTTCTGTGGGAAGGTAAAGGGAATTGAATTGTGTTATTCAGGTGGATTTGGTTACCATGCTTATGGGAAAGCAGGATGGGCAAGGAGAAGCAGAGTGGTCATTGCGTCTTTAGAGAAAGACAGAAATGGGGGCTGGAAAGGTGTCAAATCTTTAACTACTTGGAAGCGATTAGATAATAAACATCTCTCAAAAACCGATATTCAGACCTTGTGGACTAAGCGTATGGATGAGTAATATCTTGAGCATGCCAATGTTAAGAATCGGTGGAGTTATTTTAACTTATGTCAAGAAGTTTAGGTTATAGATATTATAGGCACTTGGAATGTGTGTTCATGTTCATTACTTACTGTTATGTAATTTAAATACCTGACTATTATCTTGAAGGACAATTTAAAGAAATATTGACTTTGAACCATAATTTTGCCATCTGTGTTATCCTACATAAATTTAATAAAAAACAATTGCAAATGTCCATTTCAAACTATCTTTTCATGGAGTTAAACTACTTGGATTAATAATGAGAAGCTACACTCCTTATTGCATTATACGCCTTTATCTGATATATCATTTTTTAGTGGACTCCTTATGAATCATTGAATTGCCTTGAAAGTTGAAGGATTTTTTTGTTGTCTTGAAGTTTTATCATTTTCTTTTCTCCTTTTTAGTTTGAATCAAAAAAATTTGGAGGTCTTTGTTCAATTACCTTCAGTCAAAAAATTAAAAACATTCTTCCAGTTTAAAACGATCAAAAGTTATTATGGTCCTCTCTTAAAATTTTAAATGTAAGCATGTTGAAATTGTAGTTGAAAATTTATTAATGTTTGTTAGTCATAAATATAACAAATGAACTTCTAAGTCTATGGGAACAGACTTGTGCATATAATTATATGAAATAAATAGAAGTTGAACATGCAATAGTTTAATATTGTAAAATAATAAAAATGTTGAAATATTTCACAAACATGTCTTACAAAACTAGAAAATAAGATGGAAATTAAAAAACAGAGAAAATACACAAGATATAACGTGGTTTACCAATTTAGCTACATCCATCAGAGCAGAGTCAATATTTTATTCAGTCATTCTAGCTAACAACTTACATGTACAGGGCGCTGGCCTCATATATACACAATATTCTTCAATAGAAGACAAAGAGCCAAAGATGGAAGATGAAATGAAGAGTTACAGAAGAAGAAATGAACAATTAGACTTCACATCCAACAATGTCCCACTTGAAGTTCAACTCACAATGGAGCCTCACATCTAAACAACCTCCTACATGAACTCTGCTTTTCCTCACCAATATCATGGTAATAAATTGCCGAAAGACAATCTTTATAGCTGGAATATCAATCACAGCTAGTTGCTAATCATATCTAACCACACAACATTAGTAGATTTATGCCAAAATATCTAATTGATACAACTGACCGAGTAAAAAACACTATCTTCCAACAGAACACACCAAAAAACCAATGATGTGCAAAAAACTAGAGACCATTATAGAGAAATCTAAAATGCATGAGCAATGTCAGCCAAAAGTTGACTTAATGTGTGGCAATAATTTGAGATGATATGATCTGCAAACCAACCTATTGCAAAATATCACATGGCATCTTCCAAGTCCTTGTGAGAAGACCACATATTGTTATTAAAAAACAATGAAGTACAACAACAATAGATGACCTTAAAAACCTCTTGAAGGGACACACATGAAAACCATAATTCATCATTCTACCATCACCACCAAGTTCCCAACTATGTCTAGTATAATCTCCTCTCCCTCCCCATAGGAGAGCATTTACAACACCCAAACACCACAGATGAAAGACCTTGTAAACAAGACGATCAAAATATAATTTTGTTTTTTCCAAAACTAGGAACCATTTCAACCATTTCCTAAACTCAAATGTACAAGGAGATAAATATGCTAGAGTAGACCAAGAGTGGAAAGTGAGAATGCTCCTCCAAGATACATCAAGTTGCAATGACTCTTTTCCAAGAACAATCTCCACCAGGTCCATTATGAATTTGTGTCCATCCATAGATGTAGGCTCAACTTTATGTTGATACCTTTAAATAGAAATTGTCTCAACAAATGTCCTCCAAACCCAAGAGAATTGTTGTCTCACTCAAGTCAAGCCTCTTAGTTTTAAGAGCACCTCCATGATCGATCTGTCAACATACTCAATATCAAGAGCACTAAATAGACCAATTGTCAAAACTCCCACTGCACGTTTGAACACAGCATGTCAACTTATCTGCAAAACTCGTGCTTCACAGAGTGAAACTTATCAAAATAATCTATAGGATGTCGACTCTCTAAAAACATCTTCAATCATTAAAGCTGCAATTTCTCAAGAATGAGCCAAATCAAACATCACCATATAAATATTGCAACTAATAGAACTGTTTCCAGAGAAATAATATAGGTTCAAAAAATCACCTCTCTGTTTCTGCCCATCATTAGAATTAGAAAAACGTCATATGGTTTTTATAGACCGTTTTACCTGAAATACATTAGCCCTCTGCAATTACGTCTACCTCAACCATCCGCATAACTTCAGCTGGATAAATTTTCTCCCTCGGGCACTTGCTTTTCTTTCTTTATATAAAACCACAACCATTGGCTTTTCTCCTGGTCCAACAACAACCAACAACCCTGTAAGGCCATAGTTTCATGATACTGTGCACTGCTGTGGGCGAAACTCTCCTAGCAATAAGCTGCTATGCATGGAAAACGGGGTTGGTCGGATTCATAGCAACTTGATTCTATTCAGCATCTTCAATGAGGCCCAAAAAATTCATAAATGCCATAGAGGAGGGAGGGGCTCGATTCCCTTGATCATTCACAATGATCACCACTCTTTCATGTTGCCACACACCCACACAAGAATACGCGATACTAAGATTGATAACAGAAGATCCCTCTCGTTATTTATATTGCCTCCTGGTGATCGATCCACACATTTCTGTGGTGACAAACACACTCTCCACCATATATCGCAATTATGTTAATGGAGGAGTCAAAATACTCTGCTGCGGATTCTCGAGCCTTCTCGTTTGCACAGAAAAGGGGAAGTTTTACTAGCTATCAAAAACCCTTAAACAATACCCACATGCAAGCTAGCATTCCTTCTCCGTCATGGCTGTAGTAATTTTCTTGTTTCACACAACAGAATCCCCTCTGAGGCTCATTACATGCTCCAGCTCTCTTTCGAAAGTTGTCACCGTTTCTAATCCACAACCTCTGACAAGAAAATTTATTGTCCCAATACCAGGAATGACCATCCCGCTTCTCATCCTTGGACATATGAACCACCGACAAATTCTTGAGAAGCAAAATACCAACCGACCTTCACTGCAAAAACTTTAGTGTGTTCCTTATCTGACTTCTGATCTTATCATAAAACCATTTGAGATCTTTGAAGAATTTTACGCATCCACCATTTCCTCGTACCATTTTGCTGCTTTGCTAATTCACTTCTATCCTTGGTGCTCTCTTCCGCCATTCTACCATTTTCCCAAACACTTGCCATGCAATGACAATTACCTTGCAGATTTGGTTTTCAAATATCTTAGAGTTTTCTTCCTCACATATCAATCCCATACCGAAAAGATTTAATGCCACACGATGCTATTGGTATTCGTGGTTGGTCATGCAGAAAAAGAAAAACCATCATGAACCGTCAAAGGGGATTCAATCATCTAAGCACTGCATATACCATGAACTTGTGCAGCTATTATGCAGAAAAAGAAAAATCATCATGAACCGTCAAAGGGGATTCAGTCATCTATGCACTGCATATACCATGGGCTTGTGCAGCTATTACACAGAATCAATAGCAATTGGGCAAAACCACCTTACTGACCATGCTAACTCCGTCTCCATCACACGGGGAGTTGGGTAAATTGTTTGCGGGGATGAAACGTTGGAACCAAACCCAACTCTTCTAAATGCTACAATGGTAGGTGTCAATAACCAAACCCAAATGGAAATGATATTGGCCAGCAGTTTCATCTTCTGCAGAACATTACCCTGCTGATTTCCTCTCCTCTGCAGTTTTCTTTTACAACAGTCTGGGGTCCATGGATGCCAGCTTCCTTAACAATAGATGTACAAGACTGTTTTTAGGAAAATTACAAGGTGAGCTGTCCTGATTTTTAATAGTGTATTTCACAATTTCAGTTCAGTTCTTAAATTTAAGTAAAATATTTTTAAAATTTTTATTTTTATTAAGATTTTTAAGTTTTGATAAAGAATGAAGCATATCATTTTTTTGACAAGTTACTGAATATTTTTTTTGGTGGGACTATTTACCTACTTTAATTAAGAGGCCTAAAAAAGTGGGGTTTCTATTTTGAAAGAAAAGATTTTAATTAATTCTAGAGTCCCCCAAAAATTCCTGAGAGACCTCTCGGACCTAAAAATTAGATCTGTAGCCCTCCTCATAGTATCCCTGCCTTATTATTTGTTGGAGTTCTTATGACCCCTTTTGCTCTCCAAGATCTTACATGCTCTGATATCAGTTATTAAAATTATAAGACAAATTTGAAAGTACAAAACAGAGAAAAGAGACACAAGGCTTAATGTGGTTCACCAATTTGACGATGTGAATTTTAATCTAAGTTGCCGGATTCGTCCCCTGCTGCCTAAATTTGGGTCCGGGTCCGCATGAGTCCAGATTCGCCCCCGGGTTTGCTGTGGGTCCGGGCAGGGTCCTTAGTTTTGACTATGGATTCGTCTAGGTCCTCGCTGAAGCAAACCCAGACGAACCCACAGTGAACCCAGGGCTAAAACAACATTAAAGCGTGTGTTTTTTTAATTGTTTTCTTATATAACTCTCAAAGGAACTTAATAAAAAACATTTCACTCATCTAATGCCTTATGTCAAAGAGGAGGACGATGATATAGCAGCATATGGGACTAGTGGAACTAGTTTGGGTTCCAATGATGAAGATCTAGAGATAGTTGCAGTTGGGGATGAAGCCATTGATCCCTCATTTTATGATGATCCATTTGACCCTTGAAGGGCATTTGATACTATGATTATTGATAAACTACTAAACACTTGTCACCTATCATCATGTTTCAGACTTTATTATTTGATGAACTAGTCTTTGTTTTGCAATTTAGTAATTCAATGTATTATTTGATGAACTAGTCTATGTTTTGCAATTTCATTTTGCAATTTAGTAATTCAATGTATAATTTTCTACAATCATGAAGATAGATTAATGAGCGAGTATTTAATGTTTTTAGATTCAGGTAAAAACAGGTTTTGAAGGGACCCCAAACCCTTTGGCATTTGGCATTGATCAATGATCAAGCAACAATTGTTCATATTGTGAAATGACTTTGTTTCACAACTATGCATGTTTCTCTTCTGTGTGTGTGTGTGTGTCTGTGTCTATATATATATATATATATACTCATGAACCCACCCACGAACCCAAATAGAGAAAATTTTTTTTTGCCCGAACCCACGAACCCTAACCCCGAACCCGAATCCGAATCAACAACTTAGGAATTTTTTATTCAGTCATTGCAGCTTAGAGCTTATATGCATAAAGCTTTGGTGACATGGCATATATATACAATAGTCTTCAATAAAAGACACAGAAAATAAAAAAATGAAATGAAAAGTCACCGAAGAAGAAATGAACAGTAGACTGCACATGCAACACAAAGATAATACAAGTATTTAATGACAATATGGATAAATGAGTAATACCTCAGGATTCTTGATATTAATAAAAAAGATTAATAAACATTTCAAGCTGAAGGATCCTTCCTCGTGAGGAAACAAATAACAGCAGACCACTTGCAGGTGTAATAAAATTAATTATTAATTTTTTGCAACATATCAGAATTTTAAATATATGAACATCATAGACTATCATTTGGCTTTGTCTTATGCTAAATCTTCGGTGAATGAAAGTCTTTTCAACAATTAAAGGCAACATTTTCAGCTTTTGTTGGGAGTCATTTTCCTTTTACATTGCAATACTACTTACATCATTTATGTTTCCTCTGTACATTGCAATGGCTGCCACGAAAGAGAAACTGAGCAATTAACATGTGTTTATCTATTATAATAAATTGTTGGAAGTTTGATTGAGAAACTACTGGTCGCAGACCAAATAAGGGCTATTAATGATCTTCCTATTGAATAAGTGCAGGAAAGTTATACAAATACACCACCAGCACAATCTGAAGCTGCTCCAGGACTGGCATATTTTCACATACCTCTTCCAGAAGTAAATGAACTGGACAGTTCTAACATCACAGGCATAAAACAGGAGGCCATCTGTTGTCCATCATACAATTCTGGGTTTTTGAAAGCAATGGTGGAAGCAGGAGATGTGAAGGCTGCATTCACAGGCCATGACCATCTAAATGATTTCTGTGGGAAGGTAAATGGAATTGAATTGTGTTATTCAGGTGGATTTGGATACCATGGTTATGGGAAAGCAGGATGGGAAAGGAGAAGCAGAGTGATAGTTGCATCTTTAGAGAAAGACATAAATGTAGGCTGGAAAGGTGTCAAATCTATAACTACTTGGAAGCGATTAGATGATAAAGTTCTTTCCAAAATTGATGTTCAGACCTTGTGGACTAAGCGCATTGACAAGGAATCTCCTTCTAACATAGAAAATTTAAGAGTTGATGGAGCCATCTTTAATGTATTCTGAAATTTAGGATAAATGTATATTATTCCACTTGAAGGGTATGTTCATGGTCATACCTTACTTTTAAGGATAATTTATAGAAATATACAATACCTTTTAACCATGATTTTGTCATCTATGTTATCCAAGGCCCCAATGCAAGTCAAATTACGAGGCCCAAGCTAATATTTTTTCCCATCAAATATACTTTCAGTTGATAAGTAGGAGATAATTTCCACAGCTAGTCAAATTGTGATATGAATATCAGGATTTAACTGTGTGATTTTGAGTCAAACTCGATGACTCATGTTTCATGAGTAGTGATTCAACATGAATCCATCTCTCATGAGAATAAATGGAACACTTAGCACTCATTGGATCTAGGTGATGCTCACAAGGGTGAAGCACCGGGACTTCCCGGGAGGTCACCCATCCCAGTACTACTCCAGCCCGAGCGCGCTTAACTACAGAGTTTCCTCCATAGTTAAACCCAAAGCTTGCAACCCCATTTAAAGAGAGTACTTAGCACTCATTGGATCTAGGTGATGCTCACAAGGGTGAAGCACTGGGACTTCCCGGGAGGTCACCCATCCTAGTACTACTCTAGCCTGAGCGCGCTTAACTACAGAGTTTCCTCCATAGTCAAACTCAAAGCTTGCAACCCCATACTTTCAGTTATTAAAAAGAGTATTTAAGTGGAATAAATTGTGCAATTAAATATTTTTGATGTACATATTATCTTAAACACTTTGGGTTTATTTGGCTGAAAGAATTGTCAAATGCGACATTCATCTATGTTGGAATAAGCTCTCTTCTCGTATTTGCCCATTCTTAAAATAAGTTCTTGAATGTCATTTGAACTTGTTTGGTTGACTTGGAAGAGAAGTCGAAAGATTCATATTCTGTGTTTGGTGGAGCAATTTTTTTAAAATATTAATAGTTTATTTTTTAGTTTGGTAATATATTAAATAAACAATTTTTATTATTTATAAATCTGACTTTTTAATAAATTTTTTAAAAGTCAAATCATTTTAAGTAGCCTGTATTTTATTTTTTATATTGACTTTATTAATGAAAGGTATACCACAACATTTGAAATTCTTTGAAATTCAAAGGACTTTATATTGTAAATTATAATTATAATTCTAAATTAAATCAAATTATTTTAAAATGATATTCAATATTATTTATAGCTACTTAAATTCTAAGTGAGATTTTTAAATATTTACGTTTATTATTTAAAAAATGAAAAAATATTATTTTAAATTATAAATATTTGATAGCATTTTCTAAATTTTTTGACTTAAATATAAGTATAAATTTGAGTGTAAGATCAAAACTAAAATCATTTTATTTTTAAATATATTAAATAAAATAAAAAATACAAATAAGTTGAGGTCATTAATATGATATTTAAATGATCTTTCAACACAATTTTAATTATAAGACTAAACACAAGATCCATTTGTAAAGATAATTTTATGAAAGTTTATAAAAGTTATTGAATATGATATTAGTAATTTTTGCTATTTAAAAAAATTCACATATTAAATGTTAAATAACATTGACTTAGTTTTTATCTTATGTTGAACAAAGGAAATAATCCAAAAATACATTTGAGCAACAAAATGTAATGGAGCAGTAAAGTTACGGACCGAACAACACACCAAATTGAGTTTATTAAAAGTCGGAATAAGAATAAGCTATTCTTATTTCACCTTTCCTAAGGAATCCAACTATGCTAATTTTGGGGTCAAAGTAGGATATGTATGAATTTGCCTTAGAGCAAAATCACCCAAGACCAAGAAACTCAACAACTAGCACAAAATAGACCAACAAAGTATGATTAAAATAACAATATGAAATTCAATTGATGTACAAGTACACTAGAAGTCCTTGAATATAAAAGCCTCTAGAATGCTTTTAGAATGACTAGGAGTTAGCAATATGATAAGCCTCACAACTAAGCACATGTCCACCAAGAGTGGATCATCCTCCATTAAGCACCAGAGTTAGTGCGATGATGAGAGGATAAGTTTACAAAGGTGTGTCATATAAAATTATGTTGTAGACATCATGTGTTAAATTAGAGTTTCTTACTCATGTGTTGTCAACAAGACAACTCATATGAGTATGCAAACTCCTAGGTGTCTAACCTAATAAATAATAAAATAATGTGCATTTGTCCTAAGTAAACTTAAGTAAAGTGTAAATAATAATTATTTACACTAACACCCCCCTCCCCTCTTAAGAGCAACTTAAGGGAATGCACTAAAGCTCACAAAAGCTATGGTGAAATGCATAATGGGTCCTGGCTCCCAGGCCATGTTAGGTACTCAAGTACAAATGCAATAAAATCTCTTTGAAAATGGAGAAAGAGGGAAAACCTCATGGAAAAAGCCCTTCTCCAAAAAGAGAGATATGTACAATAGAGAAGAGAAGGATCATGTGATCCCCCTAGTGAAAAATTCCTCACCCCTAAGAGATCTCACAAATGAAGATACTTGACCTCCATGAAGGGCTTGGTGAAGATGTCAGCTACCTGCTACTCATTAGGACAATACTACAATGCGATGACCTGCTCATGAATCAACTCTTGAATGTAGTGCATATGAACTTCAATATTTTTGGTGCGTTAATGCTGCACTAGATGTTTTGAGATCTTAGTAGCACTTTGGTTATCACAATGGATGACTATGGGTTTGGGTAGATCAAAACCAAACTCCCTCAGAATTTGCTATAACCAAATAACTTCTGCTGCCACAGTCACAGCTCCTCGATACTCAGCCTCAGTTGATGAAAAATCAATGGTGTTCTATTTTTTACTCTGCCAACAAATGGGGTTGGAACCAAGATGAAACATATATCCTAAAGTAGACTTGCGAGAATCAAGGTCCCCTGCATAGTCAGAGTCTGTATATCCCACTAAATGAAGTTCAGTACCAATTGCATATTATATCCCATGTGTATGTGTACCTTGGATATAGTGCAAGATTTGTTTTGCTACCTTCCAATGAATTTCATGTGGCTCTTGCATGAAGCAACAAACCATGTCAACTGTAAATGAGATCTTAGGGCATTTATGTGTCAAGTAGATGAGGCTTCCAACCAACTATCGATACAAAGTCACATCAACAAGTGGAGTGGAACACTTTGTTTCTAACTTAACACCTGAAAGAAATGGGGTAGATGCAGCCTTACAGTCACTCATGTGAAATTGAGCAAGTAGATCAAGAGCATACTTGGGCTGTGATAAGGTGATCCTTGATGAAGACTGATATATCTTGATACCAAGGAAATAGTGTAGTAGACCCAAGTCTGTCATTGAAAACCTGTCCTGCAAAGTAGCCTTGACACTATCAATAATGGATGTTGTGCTCCCTGTAATGATCAAGTCATTAACATAAAGCACAAGAAACAAATGTGAATCATCCCTCTGAAAAATGTAGACATTTGGATCAGAATGACATCTGGTGAGCCCTACCTGAGAGAAGGAAGGAATCCATCTTGGCATATTAAGCTCTTGGAGCTTGTTTAAGTCCATAGATTTCTTCAATTTGCAAACCAAGGCAACATCTTGTATGAACCCCTGTGTCTACTCCATATATATCTCCTCATGAAGATCCCCATTCAAAAATACACTTTTCACATCCATCTAATGAACAACCCATCACTGAGTTGTTGCTATAGCTAGTGTCAAATGAATGGAATTCATCTTTGCAACTAGTGCAAAGGTCTCAATGTAATCAATGCCAAATACCTAAGAGAAACCTTTTGCAACAAGTCAAGCCTTATGTTTATCAACACTTCCGTTTGCAGTGAACTTGGTTCGATAGATCCACTTACACCAAACCAATTTTCTTCCCCCAAGAAGAGAGACTAAGTCCCATGTATCATTTCTCATAAGAGAATTATATTCTTTCTCCATTGCTCTATCCCGTTTTGGAATACCCGATGCTTCTTTAAATGATTGTGGATCAACAATTGCAATATAAGCATGTGGGAGTGAGTTGTGCTGTGATCTTGTCCTCCTAGTATTTGAAGGATTCGTTGCCAATCGTCTTGCCACATCCAATGTCTGCTTAGCCCATCTTAGTCTAGTGGAAGAAGATGTAGAAGGTATATCCTCAACCTCAACTATTTGATGCCTTTGTTTGGGTCGGGGATGAACATCTTCCAAGTCACTATTATCACTATCACTCTCTTCAATGAAGGAGGAAGAAGGAGGAGTTGAAGAAGTAAAGCTTGGACAACTTTCTTCAAAATGTACACTCCTCTCATAGAATATATCACGTGTCTCTGGATCCATCAACTTGTAGGCTTTATGTGAGTCTGCATATCCAACAAAGATGCAAGGTTTTCTTTGAGCTTCCAATGTCTTGCATTTCTGTGGAGGTATTCGTGTCCATGCTCGACAACCAAAGACTCTAAAGTGCTTAACCGTAGGTTTCCTACTAGTCCATGCTTCAAAAGGAGTTATACCATCCAAAGCTTTATGAGGACTCCTATTTTGAATATAGTTAGCACAATTCATTGCTTCAGCCCAAAAGACTTGATCAAGAGACTTGTTTTGTAGCATGCAAGTGGTCATTTCCTTGAGAGTTCTATTTTTTCTTTCAGCAACACCATTCTACGGTGGTGTATATGGTATTGAATGTTGAAGGTCAATTCCCTCTTGAGTGCAAAAGTCTATTAGTCTTGTGTTCACATACTCCCCCCCATTATTTGTTTAAAGAACTTTGATGGCTTTCCTTGACTACTTTTCTACTTGAGCCTTGAAGCTGAGAAATTTTTCAAACACTTCACTATTATGAGCCATGAAGAAAACCCAAGTAAAGTGAGAGTAGTCATCTATGAAGGTGAGTGCATAGCGAGACTTGCCAAATGATGACACTGGAAATGAGCCTGCTACATCACTATGAACCAATTCAAGAACACATTGTGCTCTCCAAGACTTCCCCTTTTCGTACATTTTTTTTGGATGTTTTCCAAGTGAGAAACTTGAACAAACACCTTCTAAAAATTGGACTTGAGGTAGACCATTAACCATTTTCTTGTTGTTAAGTTGTTGAAAATATCTATAGTTGAGATGTCCAAATCTCTCATGCCATTGTTTTCTTTCAACATTTGAATGTAATAACAAGGCTTGAGCATTAGATTTAGGCACAAAGGAGGAGAAAGTGTAAAGCCTTGAATCACGATTGGCTTCTCCTATTGCAATCATAGTGTCATCCTTGGGCTTTTCACTACCATTGAATTAGGAAGAAATTCAACCTTATTTCCACCTCCATAGTGAGTCATTTGGTAGACTAAAAGAAGGTTGGAGGTAAGATTAGGAACATATAGGACATCCTTGAATTCTCTATTTTTCATATCAACTTCACCTTTACCTTCAACTTCCACTTTAGTATCATCACCTACAAAGATGTGTGATACCTCTGAATGTGTCATGGAATAAAAATCTCTCTTTGATGCACCCATATGATATGTGGCACCTGAATCAATGATCCAATCTCCCTGACTAACAATGTTTGCGAGTAAAACATGCCCTTTTTGCTTAGAGTAAGAGGATGAAGAGCCTTTCTCCTTATAAGCATTAGACACTGGAACATTGTGTTTCTTCATGATGTTCTTCAACTCATCAATCTGTTTATGATAACACCAATGTTCATCTTGACCCATCTTCTTACAATAGGCACACTTCTTCTTCTCTTGATTAGTGTCTCCCTTTTTGTTTGTATTTGAGGAAGACATGCCTTGTTGATTTGATGTTGGTGTTGACTTTTCTATATCCTCTTGTTTTTTATTCTTCCACTTCTTCTTTTGGCCCTTTCCTTTGTTTGAACTTTGACCAGTTGAATTTTGAGAACCCTCATTATTAGCCACCAATGCCTTAGACTTTGAATACTTGAGAATTCCCATTGTTGTCAACTTACTTTGTTCATCCTCTAATAGCTGAGCATAATCATTAAAATCAACTTTCTTATAGGAAGCTCCTAAGGTAATCTTTCTGGTGTTGAAAGAAGAGACAAATGTGGAGTACTTGGATGACAACTTATTACGTATGAGATAGATCGACCTTCCAAATTTAATATGACTACCATAATCATCAAGTTTTGTTCTTAATTCATTTATCTTAATGATAAAATCCTGTATTGAATCAAAGGTCTTAGGATCTAGGGAGACAATCTTATCTTCAATTTTGTAAACATCATCCTCAGTCACTTCACCATATAGGGCTTTGAGGGTATCCCAACTTTCCTTGGATGTATCATACTTCATGATTTGATAGAGGATCTTGTCTTCAACCCCTAACCTAATATCACTTAGGGCTTTCCTATCTACCTTTACCCAAGCTTTGATATCACTTTGAGATACTTTATCACTTGTTGATTTAGGAAAGGAACCATCTACATATTGAGAAACTTCATCATGCATCAATTCACACCATTTTTTAATAGACCATGTGGCATAGTTATGTGGTGTTAATTTTGGAATCTTAAGATTTCCCATGATGCAAGAGATGTAAGATAACAACAGGAAAAGAGGAACACAACACCAAGAGACACCCCCCCCCCCCAAATGAAAGATTTTGGCACTTTATACTTAGTGCGATTACAATAGCCACTTGCCAATTTTGGCCTTAGTGGACTTCTGATTTTTCTGTTTACAACCTTCTTTTGGAGTTCAAAACTGGAACTTTACAAGTATCTCAGATATACAACAATTTTGATGTTTTATCAAAGCATTACAATGCAAAAAAGGACCTAATTCTAAAAGTGGTATTTTTGTCCACACAAACCTATAATCTGATTACAGATCTAGAAAGTAAACAAAAAATTATTCACTTTCAAAAAAAAGGAATATGATTTGGAGTCCAGATGAGCCCGTACAGAGCATTTGAAGTTGCAAAATGCAGGATTGGACATGTACAGTCACCAAAAACTACAATTTTTGACAAATTTGTGCACCAAAATTAGAAAATAATAGCACTACTAAAAAATTCAGGAAATTATAGCCAAAATTAAAAAATTGCATTGATTTGGAGCGTAGATGACTGAGGTATGGCCTCCCAAAGTTAGACTATCAAATTAAAATTGAATCTGGAGAGGGGTCTAATCAACAAATTGCAAGGTTAAATTTGACATCAAATAGTCATTGCAACAGTGTAATCTGGCTTGCTGATGACAGTCAAACGATCGTCAAATTTAATTCCATGCTCGACTAATGTTAGTGAAAAATAGTCCCCTAGTGATGTGGCATGTATCGATATTGATGTCAGCAATGTTCTCAACGATATGAAATTGTACGAAATTTGATGTGGTGGCACACATGGCAGTTTGACTTGTCATGTGATTGGGTTGACGTGTGTGCCATGTGTCTTGTTGAGCTAGCGCTATGTCATTGCGAACGTGTCATCATGTCACATGACAGATTAATGTGGTAGCTTATATGTCCCCTGACTGGGCTCAAAGACTGACTATGCAGGGCATTGTTGCATGGCCTACTGTTGTGGCTGTCTGTTGTCCAATGTGGAGGGGTTGATGTCATGTGTTCAACTGGCAGCGAAGGTGGCTGGCATTTGAGGCCTGCGATGGTGGGCGGCCCGAAAAATTGCAACAGTGATCGACATGAAGTAAGGCGATGATTGGTGCCGATAGAGTTTGAATGCCGATGGGAGGTGAAAATGAGACCAGCGATGGCCAGAAATAGTGTGGAAATGCTGCCAGTGGTCTGATTTGTTAATCCCACATGCGCAAGGAAAAAACGTTTGAATGTGTTTATAAACACAAGGCTGCCAGAGTTAAGCAAAGTGAAGTCGCCAAATGTTTGATGCCGGTCGAGGGTTGAGCTTGCCAGATTATGAATTCGGACAATGGTTGAATGGAATATGTTGTGGCCAGTAGAAATAGAATATTCCACGCAGACTATAAGTGAAATATTCTATGCAGGGGCTGAGATTTGACCACCCAGTTCCTACAAAAAAATTTCTCTATAGGTGAATTTTTTTTAAAAGTACAAATCCAAAAATTGTAGAATAATGGCAGAGAAAATAAATTTAGATCTAAAAAAATAAATGCACAGATCTAAAAAATGATCATATGTAATACTGCAAATCGGGCCTTCGGGTGCCAATTTGCAAAATATTTTTGCCTCAAATTTCACTATGGCCTAGGATAGGTGAATTTATAGTCAAATTTTACCAAATCGACGCTCCAAACTCAATGGTGAGGTCTTCTTTGGCTTTAGATGCTCCCAATAGCTGTGGATACTCTAGATTTGAATCGAGGTGTCCTCAGACAAGTGAAGTAAGAATCATCTCCAATGGCTAGGAAATGATGCTCCTATGGCTCTGATACCATGTAAGAATTTTCCTTAGGGAAAAATCACCCAATACCAAGAAGCTCAACAACTACCATAAAATAGACCAACAGAGTATGATCAAAATAACAATATGATTCAATTGATGTACAAGTACACTAGGAGTGCTTGAATATAAAGGCCTCTAGAATGCTTCTAGAATGACTAGGAGTTAGCAATATGATAAGCCTCACAACTAAGCATGTCTACCAAGAGTGGATTATCCTCCATTAAGCACAAGAGTTAGTGCGATGATGAGAGGATAAACCTACAAAGGTGTGTCACATAAAATATGTTGTAAACACCATGTGCTTAATTAAGAGTGTGAACAACTATGTTGTTAATATGACAACTCAGTTAATTATGCAAACTCAAGTGTTGTAGACACCATGTGCTAAATTAGAGTTGCTTACTCCTATGTTGTCAACAACACAACTCATATGAGTATGCAAATTCCTAGGTGTCTAACCTAATAAACAATAAAATAATGCATTTATCCTAAGTAAACTTAAGTAAAGTGTAAATAATAATTATTTACGCTAACATGATAGACAAATTCTAATTTTAATTTAGTATTTTTTAAACAAATGCCAAGTTGGCGAATGTGAGTATTTAAATTTTCGTATTCTTGCCCAATTCCTGCAATTCTTGCAACCAAATGGGGCCTTATTGAATGAGGTGCTTAAAATATTTTGGTTTGTGTGTTGTAAAACTACAATGTATAAGCTTCAATGAAAATTGTGAAGTCAAACAATTTTTTTACGAACTCCCACGTGAATCCTTTTGTGCCCTCTGCAAAAGTTGTTTCACTAACAAATCATTTGCTTCGACATATAGCTATGTGAAATTGTTTTCACGGTCAACAAAATCAACGATGAACATAAAAATCAATTGAAATTAGAACAAGTTTTAGATTATTTTTCTACTTTTGATCTAGTCATCAAGATTCAAGATTCAAGTTTTAGATATATTGATGGTCTGAAACAATATATGTTGAAAGAAGTAACTTCTAGTAACATTTGGTGTTCTAATGACATGATTTAATAAATCAAATGAGATTTCAAAAATCTAATTGTTTTGATCATTATTTGACATCTAAATTAAAATTAAAAAGAATAATCTCTTATTAGAATTTCAACATATTTTCACAAATGTAAAGTTTGTAGAAAAATTCAATGATTTCTATCGAGAATTAAGCTTTTATGAAAAATCATAATTTTTTTTACAAATTGTCAAAAATGTATTAAGCAAACATGATTTTTTTTTTCAATAGTAGCCTTTTCATCAACACATACTCTGATTTGAGTCCACAATAATTATTTCATGGAAAATCATAAACAAATATAAATCACCCAAAAATAGTTTGTTTATTGTAAGAAAATCAGAAGTTTTTATTGCAAGGTCTAGTTATCAAAATTAACTTGCAATAAATATTTCATTGAATTCTTTTTTGATCAATTAGAAGATATGAAAAAATCTTTTCAAACTTGCACGAAAAACAAATTCAACAAATAAATCTTAGTAATCTAAAAAATCAAGAATTTGAGGCCAAAAATTGATGTTTAGCCCACAATGGGCACCAAAAATGTGTGTGTGAGAATTGTAGATGTAGCAACAAAACAACATCACTAAATCATTATATGTTTGGTTAGTTAACTCAAATTAATCAAAAGACATAAAGCATAAATAATCATACAAGTGGATCTATTGTCTCCTATTCAATGTAAGTATGAATGATCTAAGATTTTTCAAGCTATTGAATGACTATAGATATCATTGAAACAAAAGATATAATTGAATGCACTATTAAACTATATATTTTAGTTCCTTTCATGAAGGTAGGAGACTAATATTTTCAAGGACCACTCTACCTTCAATTTGTTTTGAAAAATCAAGAGAAATCCCTTAAAGATATGGTTCTACACAATATTTGTATTAAACTAAATATTTTTAAAACTAATCTTAATTTTCTCATTGTCTTTTTAGATTTTTCCCACAAGCCTTTTCAATTTCTTTTGAAAAAAATCTCAAAATATATGGCGTGCTATTCAAACTACTTTGAATTTATGCTATCTTCTAACAGTTAATTAATTTGATTATTTTGCTATCAATTTTTCTATTAGAGACTACTATGATGTTGACACATATGTGCTTGATTATTTTTTTGTGTTGTCAACATTTCTATTACAGACTATTATGATGCTACCACATATCGACTTGACATGTATCCCTTTAGTTTTTGAAGGTTTGTAATGAATGCATAATGAATGTAGAAATGAAACAAACTCATTTACCACTAATATCCTTCTCTCTATGAATGGAGTGGATTATGTGTGTAGCAGTAAAGTAGATATCATAATACATTTCCTCTCTTTTGGATGGTATGAGAAGGGACAATGTAATGCCTTAAAATAGTACCTGTACCTTGCTCTTCACAAAGTCTCATGCTCTTGATGAATTTGGCTGCCTCAAATGCTTAGATCAACAACCTCTTTATTTCTATTTGTGACATTTAGAAGGGGGAGCTTTTTTTCATTTTTTTTTCCTGGAGGAAATTTGGATTTGGCACTTAGATTGGGAGTTAGTAGCCATTGGTTTGTATGGGTGCTCCTCATGTACAAGACTAAGGTTGCAAAATGATATTATTTTTAACTTTTACCAAACAATTTTAATTATTGTTTACTTTGGCTACTCATATAGGGTTGTTCCTATTAGCCACCCAAATAATTCTACTTCGAATTGTGCATGTGATGAAGTTTTGAATTAAAAGAAAAACAAAGAAAGAACAACATAAAAAATAGAGAGATGCATGGCAAAGCAACTATGAACACTACAAACTTAGGACTTATATTAATAGAGAACTTTGCAAGAAAAATTGTTACATACATGAGATAGGAGGCTGGGTATTTATAAGCATATTGTAGACCTCCAAAAAGTTCTCATAAGCTACAATGGATTAGGGAGCAATCTGGATACTTCAAGATGTTTCTGGACTGTTTATTAAATGCTCAACTACCACATTCTGAAATACTCAACTACAAAGAAATAAATAAACATTATTTATTCTAACAATCCCCCATAATGTTTATTTTAAGGGGATAGGAAAATCCTTGAGTTGTAATATATCTTTAAGTTTGACGAACTTGACAATAGACAATGCTTTTGTAAATATATTAGCAACTTGATCATATGTTCCACAAAATTGCAGCTCCACCTCTTTTCTTTCAATTAGATCTTGAACAAAATGATAATGTACTTCTATATGCTTGGACCTTGCATGATATACTAGATCTTTTGCTAGCTTGATAGTACTTTGCTTGTCACAAAATATTGTAGTTGGAGATTCTTGTGGATGATGCACTTCTTCAAGTAATCGCCTAAGCCACAATGCTTCTTGAGATGCCTTTGGTGAACCAATATATTCAACTTATGTAGATGAAAGTGACACCATTTCTTGCTTCTTGCTACTCCATGAAATTGGTCCCGATCCAAGATGGAATATATATACTAAAGTTGATTTTCTATCATCTGTTGAAATATGATTGAAAAGATTACTATTCAAGAAAGGAGATTGTTGAGAAGAAGGGATATTGTTGATAAATAATATTTTCAATCATTGTTTTGTCACTGATGTCAAAACTGCTATTTGTTGGAATGACAATTGCTTATAAGATCCAAGTATTATCACTTAGTTGATTGATGAAGAGGATTTAATCAATAAGATGTAACAAAAGTACCTAAGGGAAAGGTTGAATTATGTTTTTGTAATGAAGTACAAGGATCAGTTAAGACAATGGTAAAATGATGTATTGATAATGCATTTGAAGATATAAAGGTTGGCTACATTTAGAAAATCTAGAAGAATAAGTTGTAACAAAGCTATCTACAAAGCTTTACTAAATTCATTAGTGGGTACCAAGCAAGTTAGTTCATGCTGAGCAGATTATCAATACGTGCCGAGCAAATGCAAAATCTAGTGTGTGCCGAGTGAAACAAAAGGTGCTAAGAAAGTTCAGGTGCCGAGCTAGACAAAAATGTAATAGGTGCCGAGCATTAATAAAACTTAGTTGATGTCGAGTGAATCCACAATAGGTGCTGAGAAACATAGTATATGTCGAGCATTGGAAAGTCAATAGTGCCGAGCTGCTGCATTATTTGAAAAGTCAAAGATTCACCTGATCTAAGTTGACAAGTTTGCTACTTTGAATTTTGTGAACCAGATGGAAGATAAGAATGTTGAGCTAGTGGTACAGAATTTTAGGTTAACCATTTTTGGGCGAATGTAGGTAGACTCTTCATGATGTTTCTAGAAGAAACAAGATAAGTTGTAGATACATCATATCTTACTTAATCTATTCGAACCAAAAATAAGAGCGAGAAAATTAGAGTGGGAAAAAGCATTCCAGACTTCTATTTAAGGAGTTACAGGTCAAGAAGCAAGAGTGGTTGGTGAGAGTATGTGGTGTCAAGGAGAAAGTATTGAGAGGGAAGGATAGAATATAGAGACTCTACTTCGATAGGTGACCATAGAGGTGATTGCATTGGCACAATGAGCATGGAGACTCAAGGAGACAAAGATTGAAAGGAGGACAAGCTGTCAAAGCTGTAGAAACTGAAAGCTAGGCAATTTTGTGAACTAAATTGAGATTTGAAATTTGCAAGTTATGTTGTGAGTTATATCAGATCAAAAGCCCTCATTGTTATTTTCTAGAAATTGTATCAATTAGGGAAAATCCTATGGACTTAGGTTGGTTTAACAACCATTTTGTAAATCCTTTAATAGGGTGACATTCCAAGTGAATGTTCTAAAGTCCTTTAACCAGGCCCACTTCTAATAGGGTGGTTGACATCCCTTAACTAGGTCACATTGAACAATGTGTTTTATAGCCTTTAATAGGGCAAGCCTTTCATAGGGCATCACTTCAGAAGAGTGAGAAAGGAGTAGC
Organism: Cupressus sempervirens; assembly: GCA_028749045.1. Taxonomy (NCBI): domain Eukaryota; kingdom Viridiplantae; phylum Streptophyta; class Pinopsida; order Cupressales; family Cupressaceae; genus Cupressus; species Cupressus sempervirens. The sequence continues at coordinate 507,356,832 of CM053789.1, read as the reverse complement.
ATGTTATTGGTGGTTTTTTCCAAATTGGGTTTCCACGTAAATCACTATGTTATGTGTTGATATTTCATATCTTATTTCTACTTGTTGATTTATCAGTAACTTGCTAAGAAGAATGTTTAGCTTGGATGCATGGTTGGTTTAAATGGGCTCACTATACTTAGTGAAAAAGTTTTATTAGGACATTTGGACCTTGAATAACAGATTCACCCTTCCCCTCTCAGTTATTCTAAAGCATATCTAACAATTGGTATCAGAGCCATCTGATAATTTGGTTTAAAGGTATTAGAAGCACAAAGATGAAGATGTCCAAGAGAGAAGTTCCTAAGTTCAATAGAGATAACTTCGCTGCATGGCAAAGTTTAATGAAGCTGCACCTTGGATCAATAGGAGATCATGCAAAAACCTCAATTGAAGTGGAACATGTTGATCTAACAAGTGTTCCTACTGTAGCAGATATGAAGAAAAAGGAGCACAATCAGACAATGCTGGAGATTGCCTCTGCTCTCAACTATGGTGAATTTGATGACATCAAGGGATGTACCTCTGTATTCGAGATGTGGAAAGCCTTGTCAAAAATTTATGGAGGAGATCAGAATATCCAAAGAGCAAATAGAGAAAGACTTAGAAGAAAGTTTGATGACATGAAAATGGAGGAAGGTGAGAACATTTCTCAATATGCCTCTAGAATAAAGGAAGTAGTAAGTGCAATAAGAAGTTTGGGTGGTCATTTAGATGATGAAACTGTTAATAGAAAATTCTTAAGAACCTTGCTCCCCATCTATGCTATTAGAGTATCAGCCATCCAAGAGTTAAGATGCATAATAGGAAACAAGCTAACTCTTGAAGGTATAGTGGGAAGACTTACTGCATTTGAGTTATCCAACTTTGATAACTACAGACCTGAGAATCTTGAATCTACTTTCAAGGCCAAGTTGTTGTTGAAAGACACTAAAAAGGTGAAACCAAAGAAGAAGAAAAGAAAGATAAAATATGCATCTAGTGACAATAACATAGATGAAGAAGATGTGGAACAATTGGAAACATTGTTGGCCAAAAGATTTCATAGAGGCAAAGGAAATTTCAAAGGTAAGCTGCCTATCATTTGTTTTAATTGCAGTGAAGTAGGACATATTGCTGCAAGGTGCACATAGAAAAAGAACTATAGAGAAGGCAACAAGTTCAAGAAGAGAAGAGAAGATGATAGTAGAGATTACAAAGACAAAGGTAAAAAGTGCTACATTGTTGAAGAAGAGGATTCCGATGAAAATGATGATGAGGTAGTCTATGTAGCTATGAAGGATGAGTCAAATGAAGATGAGGCAACAACTCTAGTAACTTGTGTAAAAACGAATGATAGGTGGATCATAGATAGTGGGTGTTCACATCACATGACAGGAGACAAAAGTAAGTTTGTTACTTTAACTTAGTATGATGGAAATAGTGTTAGATTTGGATATGATGCTCCATGTCTAATCAAAGGAAAATGTTCTATTAAGCTTACAGAGAAAATTTTGAACTACAATCTACTGAGTGTGTCACAGTTAAGCAATGTAGGATGCAAAGTAGAATTTGGAAATAAAATTGTCAAAATCTATGACATTGATGGAAATCTGATAGGAAAAGGAGACCAAACTAGGAGTAATCTGTTTTACCTAGATATGGACGATGCTACCTGTCTCATTGTAAGATTTGATGATGTGTGGCTATGACATAAAAGGCTATGTCATGTCAACTTTGATAATATGATTAACATCAACAAAATGTAGAAAGTCAGATGTTTACCTAAATTGAAAAAGTCTAAAAATACAATGTGCAAATAGTGTCAGCTAGGAAAGATGACCAAGTCAAGTTTCAAAAATAAAACCTATACTTCCAAAGAAGTACTAGAGTTAGTCCATACTGATTTATGTAGCCCAATAGAAGTGCAAAGCTACAAAGGAGACATATATATAATGTTTTTTGTTGATGACTACTCTAGGGTGATGATTGTCATGTTTTTAAAGTAAAAATCTAATGCATTTCAAATGTTTAAGTGGTCTTTGGTCAGGGTAAAGAAGGAAATAGGAAAGAGTCTGAAGTGTCTAAGATTTGACAGAGGAGGAAAGTTCACATCAAAAGAATTTGAGACATTTTGCAATGACAAAGGAATTAAAAGACAAACATCAACACCTAGAACTCCCCCACAGAATGGAATTGTAGAAAGGAAGAATAGATTAGTGATGGACTATGCCTGACCACTAATGATGGAGAAGAATGTTGTTCTAAAGTACTAGAGAGAAGTTGTAAGTACAACTGTCTACACCTTGAATCGAGTACAAATCAAGAAAGGTACAAATGCAACACCTTTTGAGTTATGGTATGGTCACTCACCCAATGTAAAACATTTCAAAGTGTGTGATTGTAAGTGCTATATTCTTAAAGACACTAGACATGGAAAATTTGATGCAAAGAGTAATGAAGGCATATTCTTTGGATACTCCACTAGAAGTAAAGCATATTAAGTGTTTAAATACTAACACTAATACAATTGTGGAGAGTGCAAATGTAAACTTTGATGAGCATATAGAAGTTCATGTTGATGAATCCAAGAAAACAGAAGAGTATAGGTCCTTTGTATACTTCTATGAAGGAATTCCTATTGAAGAAGAAGCTTCCAATCAAGTTGGGAATCAACAACAATTTTCAGTATCTGTTGAGTCACAACTAGTGAATGCCAAGTTGCATTCATAAGCTGAGCTACAGAATGAAAATAATGCAAATTCTGATTCTGAGATTAGTACACATGAAAGAGATGCTGAACTACCTAAAAGAGATGTGCATAGTGACTCTGAAGCTGGAAGAAAAAACATGGAAACAAGGATAGAACCAAGGCTATCCAAGTATGTGAGAAGACATCACCCTACAGAACAAATCATTGGTGACAAGGAAGCCAAACCAATGACAAGGAATGGACTAAGAAATGAATCATGTCTATTGAGCAAGATTGAACCCAAAATAGTGAGAGATGCACTACAAGATGATGATTGGTGCAAAGCTATGGAAGAGGAGATTGATCAAATAGAGAAGAAAAAAAATTGGACTTTAGTTCCAAGACCAGCTGATAAGAATGTGATTGGTACCAAGTGGGTATTTAGGAACAAGCTAGATGAGAATGGTGAGATCACAAGAAATAAGGCCAAACTAGTCTGCAAAGGCTATGCTCAAGAAGAAGGACTGGACCATGGGGAAACATTTGCCCCTATTGCAAGGATGGAAGGAGTAAGAACTCTACTTGCATATGCTACTTACAAAGGTTTTAAAGTCTACCAAATGGATGTAAAGTCTACTTTTTTGAATGGTATATTGGAAGAGGAAGTCTATATAGAACAACCAGAGGGATTTGTTGATGAAAACAACAAGGATATGGTTTGAAAATTGCATAAAACACTCTATGGTTTGAAACAAGTGCCTAGAGCATGGTATGTGAGACTTCACAAATATCTTGTGAAGATATGATTTGAAAGAACATATGACAACAAAAACCTGTATATCAAGGTAGAAAAAGGTAAACACATTCTGATATCTAAAATCTTTGTTGATGATATAATATTTGGAAGAAAAGATGCCCTATGCAAAGATTTTGTTGATAAGATGAAACATGAGTTTGAGATTCAATATTTGGGGAAATCAAATTCTTTGTTGGATTGCAAATACATCAACTAAAACATGGCGTATTTGTGACTCAATCAAAATATATCAAGGAGATACTCAAAATATTTGGCTTAGAGTATTCAAAACCAGTTAGTACATCTATGGTAATAGGATATAAGCTATCCAAAAATGATGTGTCAGCTGAAGTAAATCAGACAATGTACAAATCAATGTTTGGAAAGTTGCAGTATGTTGTACATAGTAGACCAGATATTGCATTATCTGTTGGAATAGTGGCAAGATTTTCTAAAAACCCAAGAGAAAATCATCTTATGGAAGTAAAAAGAATAATGAGGTACCTAAAAGGAATGGATGACTTTGGCTTATACTACAAGAGGACTGAAAATTTTGAGTTAAATGCCTACACTAATGCAGATTGGGGAGGTAATATAGATGATAAAAAAAGTACCAGTGGAGGAGCACTTTTCTTAGGTAAAATATTAGTCACTTGGACTAGCAAAAAGAAAAGTTGTACCTCACAGTCCACAGTTGAAGCTGAGTATGTTGTTGTTGCTATCAACTGCACCAATATTGTATGGATCAAGCACTTGTTGAAAGGTATGAAGGAAGATATAACTGAACCTGTGATACTTTATTGTGATAACACAAGTTCCATAAACATATCAAAGAATCATGTGATGAATGCCAAAACAAAACACATTGCAATTAAGTATCACTATGTAAGAGAACTAGTGGAAAACAAACAAGTGAAGATGGAATATGTCAACTCAAAGGAACAAATTGCTGACATCTTCACAAAACCATTACCTAAAGATGCATTTGAGTATCTTAGAGGTAAGTTAGGGGTGATACCCCTATCTAAGGTTGCTTAAGTAACAACAAGATTGCCCTACATCAAATGAGTTGATTGCTGAAATGATATAAATTGATGCAAAGGATACTTATTTTAGGTTTTGCCTGAATTAATTAAAATATTGAAATTCCAAATTAGTCACAAGCAAGGCGACAGAGGGAGAAATTGGAGTTCCTACAAATGCTACATTTGCATGATAAGATACTAAAATCATGTGTCTTTGACATTGTTGTCAAAGAGGGATAAATAGCATAAACTGATCAAGTCTACATAATCAAATGTGTAGAGGGAGAAAAAGTAGAAAAGAATGGAGAGGAGAAATAACAAAAGGAGAAAATAGCATAGACAAGAATCAATCAGGATGACAGGATCAGAGAGGGAGTAGAACAAAAAAAAGAAGACAATGTATCGGAAAAAGTGATATCCCTAATACTTTAAAAGAGGGAGTTACTTACAAAATTTAGAGGGAGTCATAAGAAATTCAAAGTTGTTGATAGAATGAACAAATTTGGATACTAAGTTTTCTTTTTGGCATTTAACTTATTGTTTTAATCTAGTTAGCATTTTGATAACTTGGTTGATCAGTTTGGTTTGCCATCAATGCCAAAGAGGGAGATTGTTGAAATTTGATTGAAAAGATCACTATTCAAGAAGGGAGATTCTTGAGAAGAAGGGAGATTATTGATAAAGAATGTTTTCAATCATAGTTTTTTCACTGATATCAAACCTACTATTTGCTGGAATGACAAATGCTTATAAGATTCAAGTACTATCACTTAGTTGATTGATGAAAAGGATTTAATCAATAAGATGTAACAAAAGTACCTAAGAGAAAGGTTGAGTTATGATTTTGTAATGAAGTACAAGGATTAGTTAAGAAAATGGTAAAATGATGTATTAATAATACACTTGAAGATACAAAGGTTGGCTACACTTAGAAACTCTAGAAGAATAAGTTGTAACAAAGCTATCTGCAAAACTTGACTAAATTCATTAGTGGGTGCCAAGAAAGTTAGTTCATGCCAAGTAGATTATTAGTAAGTGCCAAGCAAATGAAAAATCTAGTGTGTGTCGAGTGAAACAAAAGGTGCCAAGTAAGTTCATGTGCCGAGCTAGACAAAAATGTAATAGGTTCCAAGCATCAGTAAAACTTAGTTGATGCTGAGTGAATCCACAGTAGGTGTCGAGTAACACAATATGTGCCAAGCATTGGAAAGTCAATAGTGCTAAGCTATTGCATTATTTGAAATGTCAAAGATTCGCCAGATTTGAGCTGACAAGTTTGTTACCTTGAATTTTGTGAGCTAGATGGAAGATAAGAATGTTGAGCTGGTGGTATAGAATTTTAGGTTAACCATTTTTGGGTGAATGCAGGTGGATTCTTCATGATGTTTCTAGAACAAACAAGATAAGGGTTAGATACATCATATCTTACCTAATCCATTCAAACCAAAAAAAGAGAGACAATTCGAGTGGAAAAAAGTATTCTAGACTTCTATTTAAGGAGTTACAAGTCAAGAAGCAAGAGTAGTTGGTGAGAGTGTGTGGTGTCAAGGAGAAGGCATCGAGAGGGAAGGACGAAATATAAAGACTCTACTTTGATAGGTGATCACAGTGGTGATTGCATTAGCACAACAAGCATGTAGACTCAAGGAGACAAAGCTTGAAAGAAGGACAAGCTGTCAGAGCTGCAGAGACTGAAAGCTAGGCAATTTTGTGAATTGAATTGAGATCTAAAATTTGCAAGTTATGTTGTGATTTATATCAAATCAAAGGCCCTCATTGTTATTCTCTAGCAATTGTATCAGTTAGGAAAAAATCCTATCTACTTAGGTTGGTTTAACAACCATTTTGTAAATCCTTTAATAGGGTGACATTCCAAGTGAATGCCAGGCCCACTTCTAATAGAATGGTTGAAATCCCTCAACTAGGTCACATTTAATAGTGTGTTTTGTAGCCTTTAATAGGGCAGGCCTTTCATAGGGCATCACTTTAGAAGAGTAATAAAGGATTAGCATGCTACTGGTGGTTTTTCTCAAATTGGGTTTCCACATAAATCACTGTGTTATGTGTTGGTCTTTCATGTCTTATTTCTACTTGTTGATTTATCAATAACTTGCTAAAAAGAATGTTTAGCTTGGACGCATGGTTAGTTTAAATGGGCTCACTATACTTAGTGAAAAAGTCTTATTAGGACATTTGGACCTTGAATAACTGATTCACCCCCCCCCTCTCAGTTATTCTAAAGAATTTCTAACATCATCAATGTCACTTGCATAATCAAAATTTGTATATCCAACTAAAGTAGGCTCTCCTCCATATTTATATTTGATTCCAAGTTGGTAAGTGCCCTTAATGTATCTTAATATTCTTTTAGTCACTTTCCAATATTTAATGTGTGGATCTGTCATGTAGCTGGATACGATACCAACAACATATGCAATATCTGGTCTAGTTATAGTAAGATACAAAAGATTTCCAACAAGTTGCCTATAAAATTTTCCATCCACCTACTTTTAAGTAGATTTAGTACTCAACTTCAATCCTGCTTCACATGGTGTATTAGATGGTTTACAATCAATCATATTAAATTTCTTTAGTACATCAAGAGCATATTTAGTTTGAGAAAGCATGGTCCTTCCTTATTCTTGCCATACTTGTATGCACAAAAAGTAGTGCATTAGCCCTAAATTAGTTATTTCAAAAACTTGTTTGAGTTGATCTTTAGTTATCTCAATATCATGTGTGTGATCTCCTGTAATAATCAAGTTATCCACATGTAATACAATGATAACAATTTTATCATCACAATATTTTATACACACATCTGGATCAACTTTACTTCTTTTAAATCTAATATCTAAAAAGTACTTATTTATTTTGGAGTACCATGCCCTTGGTGCTTGCTTGAGACCATAGAGTTATTTTTTGATCTACACACCAAATTTTCTTCATCATACTTAATAAATCCTGGTGGTTGTTGCATGTAAATTTATTCTTTTAAGTCACCATGCAAAAATGCACCTTTTACATCCATTTGAATGATTTTCCAACCAAATTTAAGCTAAAGCAACTATTGTATGAATGGCAGTCATTTTAGCAACTGGAGCAAAGGTTTTTGTATAATCTATACCTTCTATTTGCGAGAAACCTTTAGCCACTAACCTTTCTTTGTATTTTTCAATAGCTCCATCTAATGTAAACTTTGTTTTATAGGTCCACTTGCAACCAACCACATTTTTTCCTTCTGGAAGTTTTGTTAATTTCCATGTTCCATTCTTTATTAATGAGTTGTATTCTTCTTGCATAGCCACTTCCCATTCATCTTTTCCTTTTGCTTCTTCATATGTGCTTGGAGTGTAAACCTGCATCACCTTAGTCATATGAGCATAGTTAGCAACTATATGTCTAGGACCTTCTTGACAAATTTCTTAGATGCTTCTAAATTTCCTTGGTTGTTCATTATCACTTTCACTTGATTCTTCAACTTGAGTCTCTTCCTCTGTAGTAGTTTGCACACGTTCACTTTGATCTTTGATAGAAGTAGACTTTTCTTCATCAATCCAAATTGGAAATAAAGATAATGTTGGTGAGTTATCATTGTTAACATCTTCATCAAACCATGCATTTCTTTCAATATAGATTTCATATGTTTTGGGATTGTATAACGTATATCCTTTTGATTCCTCACTATATCCAACCATTATAAACTTCTGACTCTTCCTTTCTAGTTTGCTCCTTCTTTCATAAAAAATGTGAGCATATGCATTACAACCAAAAATTCTAAAAGAAGATATTGTAGGCTTTCTTCCACTCCATGCCTCTTTTGGGGTTGTGTTCAAAACTGCCTTAGTAGATGTCCTGTTCAAGATATATACGATAGTATGAACTACTTCAGCCCAAAATTTAGCTTCTAGATTTCTAGAGTGAAGCATACACTGAGCCATTTCTATTATAGTTCTATTTTTTATTTCAGCAACCCCATTTTTTGGGGTGAATAAGAGATATTTGATTCCTTCTTTATGCCATGTTCTTACAAAAACTTAAAAAAGCCTTATTCATGTATTTAGTACCTCTTTCAGTTCTTATTATCTTTAAACACTTTCCACTTTGTCTCAGTCAAAGCTTTAAACTCCTTAAACTTTTAAAACACTTCATCTTTCTTTTGTAGAAAATACCCCCTAATTCTTCTACTATAATCATCTATAAAGGTGAGAGCATACCTTGATCCTCCAATTGAAGGTGTTTTAAAAGGATCCATTACATCACTATAAACTAGATGTAGAGGAGTTTTTGCTCTCCATGATTTACCTTGTGGGAAACTTTCCACATGTTGTTTTCCCATTGCACAACCTTCACATATTTTTGAATCTAATCCCAAATTTCTCATTGGCTATTTATATTTTTCCCACAAGTCTTTTCAATTTCTTTTGAAAGAAATCTCAAAATATATGGCATGCTATTTGAAGTGCTTTGAATTTATGCTATGTTCTGATAGTTAATTAATTTGATTGTTTTATTATCAATTTTTCTATTAGAGACTATTATGATGCCCACACATATGTGCTTGATTAGTTGTCTACGCTGTTAACATTTCTATTATAGACTATTATGATGCTGCCAAATACCAACTTGACGTGTATCCCTTTAGTTGTTGAAGGTTTGTAATGAATTCACAATGAATGTAGAATTGAAACAAACTCATTTACCACTAATTTCCTTCTATCTATGAATGGAGTGGATCATGTGTGTAGTAGTAAAGTAGATATCATAATATATTTCCTCTCTTTTGGATGGTATGAGAAGGGATAATGTAATGCCCTAAAATAGTACTTGTGCCTTGATCTTCACAAAGTCTCATGCTCTTGATAAATTTGGCTGCCTCAAATGCTTAGATCAACAACCTCTTTATTTCTATTTGGGACATTTAGAAGGGGAAGCTTTTTTTTTTCTTGAAGGAGGAAATTTGGATTTGGCACTTAGATTGGAAGTTAGTAGCCATTGGTTTGTATGGGTGCTCCTCATGTGCAAGGCTAAGGTTGCAAATTGATATTTTTATTAACATTTACCAAACAATTTTAATTATTGTTTACTTTGGCTACTCATATAGTGTTGTTCCTATTAGCCACCCAAATAATTCTGCTTCGAATTGCACATGTGATGAACTTGTGAATTAAAAGAAAAACAAAGAAAGAACAACATAAAAAAAAGAGAGATGCATGGCAAACCAACTATGAACACTGCAAACTTAGAAGTTATATTAATAGAGAACTCTACAAGAAAATTTGTTACATACATGAGATAGGAGGCTGGGTATTTATAAGCATATTGCAAACCTCTAGAAAGTTCTAATAAGCTACAGTGGACTAGGGAGCAATATGGATACTTCAGGATGTTTCTGGATTGTATATTAAATGCTCAACTACCACATTCTAGAATGCTCAACTACAAAGAAATAAATAAATATTAATTATTATAACACTCCCCCATAATGTTTATTTTAAGCGGATAGGAACATCCTTGAATCATAATAGATCTCTAAGTTTGATGAACTTGACAATAGACAATGCTTTTGTAAATATATCAACAACTTGATCTTATGTTCCACAAAATATCAACCCCACCTCTTTGCTTTCAATTAGATCTCAAACAAAATGATAATGTACTTCTATATGCTTGGACCTTGCATGATATACTAGATTTTTTGCTAGCTTGATAATACTTTGGTTATCACAAAATATTGTAGTTGGAGATTCTTGTGGATGATGCAATTCTTCAAGTAATCACCTAAGCCACAATGCTTCTTGAGTGCCTTTGATGAACCAATATATTCAACTTCTGTAGATGAAAGTGACACTGTTGCTTGCTTCTTGCTGCTCCATGAAATTGGTCCCAATCCAAGATGGAAGATATATCTTGAAGTTGATTTTCTATCATCAATGTCACTTGCATAATCAAAATCTATATATCCTACTAAAGTAGGCTCTCCTCCATATTTATATTCGATGCCAAGCTAGTAAGTACCCTTAATGTATCTTAATATTCTTTTAGCCGCTTTCCAATGTTCAATGTGTTTATTTTCCATGTAGTTGGATACAATACCAACAACATATGCAATATTTGGTCTAGTTATAGTAAGATACAAAATATTTCCAACAAGTTGCCTATACAATTTTCCATCCACCTTCTTTTAAGTAGATTTAGTACTCAACTTCAATCCTACTTCACACGATGTATTAGATGGTTTACAATCATACATATTAAATTTATTTAGTACATCAAGAGCATATTTAGTTTGAGAAAGTATGATTCTTCATTCTTCGTGCCATACTTGTATGCCTAAAAAGTAGAGCATTAGCCCTAAAAAGTTGTCTACCTCAAATGCTTAGATCAACAACCTCTTTATTTCTATTTGTGACATTTAGAAGGGGAAGTTACTTTTTTTATTTTTTTTATTTTCTGAAGGAGGAAATTTGGATTTGGCACTTAGATTGGAAGTTACTAGCCATTGGTTTGTATGGTTGCTCCTCATGTACAGGACTAAGGCTGCAAATTGATATTTTTATTAACATTTACCAAACAATTTTAATTATTGTTTACTTTGGCTACTCATATAGGGTTGTTCCTATTAGCCACACAAATACTTCTGCTTCAAATTGTGCATGTGATGAACTTTTGAATTAAAAGAAAAATAGAGCAAGAACAAAAAAAAAAATAGAGAGATGTAGGGCAAAGCAAATATGAACACTACAAACATAGAACTTATATTAACAGAGAACTCTATAAGAAATTTTTTTACATACATGAGATAAGAGCTAGGTATTTATAAGAATATTGCAGACCTCTAGAAAGTTCTAATAAGCTATGATAGATTAGGGAGAAATCTTGATACTTTAGGATGTTTCTAGATTGTATATTAAATGCTCAACTACCACATTCTGGAATGCTCAACTACAAAGAAATAAATAACCATTATTTATTCTAACAACATGTAATTGTCACAACCCATTTTTATCCAACCGTAAAAAAATTGTCTTTTAGTGCACCCATTATATATATATATGTGTGTGTGTGTGTGTGTGTGTGTGTGTGTGTGTATAACATTGGTTAAATTAGAAAGAAGTACCTACCATTTTTTATAAGGGCATGATTTTAGAAATACAACAAAGTTGTGCTAGCATGGCATGTATAGTAGGAAAAATTTCCAAAATAAAATAAAATGATGCACAACTATAATTAAATAGAGATTGGAGCCATGTTTATGGAACATAGAAGGATTGAGAATGGATGGGGAATGGGTATTTCTTTTTGGGAAAGGAGTGGTTGGTAGGACAGAAAGTGTAAGCTTTGGGGAGTGCTCTATTTTCCATAGAGAGGCGATGGTTTGAACATGGGATAAATGGAGGAAGGTGTATGTTAGAAATATTAACTGATTCAATTTATGCAAAGAATAATTTATGAATAGCTAGCTTGGGAATGGAGCAAGGATACAACTGTTCCAACAATTACAAGGTTCTTGTTTATCTTATTTTTCAAAGATGCAAAATCTATAGTTAAATTATCCATTTGTACTTAGTTATATTGTACGTCTTGATTTTAGAAACATTATTATGTTGTGATTTAAGATCTATCAATTATTTTGTTTGTTCAAATCCGTTATTGTAATCATATATCCTTAAATTTGGAGTAAGATGAATATAATGTAGGAGGATCTATAACTGTTAGATTATATGTTTTAGTGATATTATCTATGTCAATGGTTTATGATGTAAAATGTTACTTTAGTTCTACATCTATCTAGAAACCAATAATCACCTTGCTACGAGACTCTATAGCTATGATTAGAAGGTTGATCTGCATGGATTTCTTATCTTGTTTGACCCTGAGTTTAAGTGTTTTATTAGAAATATATAAATAAATAAATAAATAAATAAATAAATAAATAAATAAATAAATAAATAAATAAATAAATATATATATATATAAAACTTATTTAACTATCCTTATTAGCATTTCTATATTAGTCATTAGATCTTTCTTCAAGATTTGTTATCGCTTCTAACTAGAAATTACTACTTTTATTGAAAGACAATTTTATTTATACTTTTAGATGGAGCGTAAAGCGCCTCTCCCTGTCCTCAATTGTGACTAGATTTATAGCCCTTGCAGATACCGAGACTTTAACTTTCATGATTCTACCACAATCATGATTTGAGGGGTGGTTAGTTGCATCCAAAACCCAAATGAAAGCCTTGGATGCCTAATATCTTATGGTAGGTTTAACATTTTTGTTTTCTTCTATTTTGTCTCTCATGGTTGATAGAATGATGTTGATGTAGGTATCCCTTTTTTTAAGGTATCTTTTCTTGAGCATATCGTACTCATATTAGAAAATTGAATTTATATGAGTTTGGGTGATTAATTATGCATGTATTTCTTATCTTTTAGGTTGGAACTTATAACTTCTATTTATTTAGTTTTAATCGTCTTTTTCATTTATTGACAATATCAATTTGTGAATTGGGATTAATTTGTTACTTAAATATTTCATAATATTAAATGATATTTGGATCATCATCATCGATCAAATTATGAATAGGTAAATGTACATTTATATTGTTAAGAAAATATTTAAAAAAATTAATATTACCACTACATTGGTTATTAATGGATTTTTTTTAGGGAATTGCTAATTCGGGCTACTTAATAATGAATATAGGGATAAAAATTTAAATCAAAATAATGTGAATATGACTATAAAGGTTTCAATAGGTTGAAACTTTTAGTTGTAATTTGATTAGTATTTTCATTTTAATCATATGAGATACCTTTTCTTTTGTGTCATAGCCAATCTAGAACTAATCCGACATTTATGGATAATATCTACATATATTGAGAACTAAGAAGTCTTATTTATCCTTTTATATATAAATGTGTTTAAATAACATATACATGATGATGTTTATGGGTTTTTGATAAGTATCATTTCTTGCATGAAATAACTTGGTTGTTCCCTAAGAGTGGGAAACGAGAACATGAAATAATATAATGGTTGGTGAAGATATGATTTTATTTGAATTATTTTCTTAAGCATTATGATGTTAATTGTTAGCACTTTTTGTATGAAAGATACACTACATAGTTCCATTAGTCTCCTTAGTTTTTCTTGGTTAGTTATTGTCATTGTCGGCCTAGACATCTTTCATGTCAGGAAAGATTTTGGGCAAGCTTAACAACTTCGTGATAGGGTGGTAAAGCACTCCTACAATATTCTCAAATTTTATGTTCTTAAGCAAGTTTTGGAGCTCCTATCAGCTAGTTCATCGTGTTCAAAAAAATCTTGGTTTAATCATATAATTGACTAATGGTCTTTCAGATATACTAGATTAGTCAATTGTTGAATTTGTTAAACAATGTCATTCATAAAATTAGAACATGTTAGATTATATTCTTTTGGCACACACACACGTGCGCACGCGTGCACACACACACACACACACACACACACGTGCGCGCACACACACACACACACACACATTTAAATTTAATGAAAATTATTGTTGTTGACCAGTTAATGGGTATATTAAATTTGACTCTTGTAGACTTATCCACTTTTTATGAAGATTTCTGATGTGGCACATATTTTGGAGGGGTAGTTCTTATAGTAATATTGGCATCTCATATGACCAATAAGTTTCTCATAATATGAGAGAGAATATATCTATTTAAAACATTCTGTAGTAATGTCTAATCTCTCCTCATGCTGGACCCAACCTTGATTATGCTTGGCTTATCTGTAATAATAGTGAAGGCATAAACTCTGGTTGTATAGATTAGTAGAACAAGGCTAAGAACAAAATTTATCGTGGAGATTGAGATTTGATAGTTCTGTGCCTAAGACATGGTGGTGTTTACAACCATGATTGTTTATTCGTTTTCTTCTCGAATCTTTATAGCTTGGTTTTCATTCTTAGCTCTATTGGTCTTAGGCATAGAACATGTATAAAAGTTTTGACATTAGTCCTATATTCAATTAAATTCAACTTTGCAAGTTTATGTTAGGTTTGGACCGTGAAGCCAAGATTATCACCCGTCTACAAGATCCTTCCTTTCTCATTGCTAGTATAACTTTTTTTTCTTAAAACTAGTCCAACCCATTTTTCAGCTTTATTGTCTACACATTGGTTTATTGCAGAAAAAATTGCTACCAATAGAAAGTCAAACAAACTTTTGTAAAATTTCTGTAGAGATTGTCAATCCTCCAAATATAATACAATAAACCTAAAACTATTCTATGATTTTCACCACTTACGAAGATAGAAAATTTAATTTACAATAATATAAATTCTTTTAAAATAGGCAATAAAACTATTAAACTTGATTCTTTGAAATCCTTTTAAAATAGGCAACAATAATATTCAACTTGATTCTATTTTATAGGAGTGCATCTTTGTGTTGAATTAAATACAATGTAAATTTATTAAATTAAGTTCTTTATGGTATGCTTTTGTTTATACTTTATGTATCCCACATGCGAAAGATTTTTTTATACCGTGTTGCTAATTAATGTCATACTTTCACTATAAGAAAAAGTAAAGCCTTCAAAAAGCAGTGCAAGACGATCAAATTGACCTGAATAGGCATTACAACTCAAATTTATACTACAATAAATAGACATTTCAATGCAAGTTGAGTCCACCCTACGTCGTGCACATGACACTCTTTCTTGTCCTTTAGAGAGCACATAATTTCTAAGAAAATGTTGCTAACACATTTCTTATAATTTCTAAGACCTCTGAGTTTGGACTTATTTAGTTATTGAATTTGTCATACAAGTTGTTGACCATGGTAACCACATTTCTATTGTTTTCAATAAGAAAGAAAGGAAAATAAGTATTTGTATTTGTTCTCCAGCTCAGTTGGTTTTGCCACCGCAGTGCCCTTTTCAGCCAAATTTGACTCTTCTCTTTGATCTAGATTATCTACTTCATATATTTCCATGGGTATAGTTTCAGATTCAAAAACAACAAAAGCTATTTTCTCATAAGACATTATTTGTTTTAGTTCTTATATTTATTTATTGCTCACAATTACAAGGAATATGAAGTACAATATCAATCTAAAATTCATAAAAAAAGACATACTTCTTTTATGACGTCTTTTCATTTTTCACTATTTGGATTTCGAGCTAGAGAATGTCTCTCCTTTATGGGTGTGAACTATACAAATTAAATTCATTATTTGTTATTTCTATATTTATAGGTTAGAATTGACAAGTATTTTGTTGTTTTACATTCATCTATTTTTCAATGGATGATTAGTCTATCTCTATCATTTTGTGGATAAATTTTATTTTTTTAACTAGCTGCATCCACAAATGCTTAAAATATGTACAAAACAACCACGTAGAGGTTAACATATTATAAAGATCATTGTGACTTGTATTCTTCTATGTAAAGATCCAAATTTTAAAAAATAGTTTTCTAATATGCCATGTACCCTTAAAGCTATAAATTTCCTTTCTAATATCATTTATGTCATTTATACCTATTGATTTTCTAGGATCAAATTTTGTCACTCCCAATGTAATGTATTGTCAAAACTATTAGGCTGATTTTAATTGTCATTGGATCATCATTTATCATAGTCCACAATATATATACAATTAATTTTTTCCTAGGTAGCCCTATGTAGATTACAATCATAAATATATTAGGGTTGGAACTTCATTTTTACCATTCCAAATGATTGTGAGATTTTTAGTTTTTAACTTATTACGATTAATTTAGAAAATTGCTTCTTTTAAGTATTATGTGCTAGAAAGGCTAGTAGGTTTCCTTGTGATTATCATGGTGATTTATCATTCTCAATTAAGGGTGTATTTTCTTCATCTTGATCATTCCTCTAGTAGTTTTAGTTTATCTTATTTTTTCAGATAATTTCAATTGTGGAAATAGTTTCTAGCATGTTATGTAGTTTTAATGTTGCATTCAAGTTAATTTTGAAAAATAGTTTTCAACATTTCATACATCTTGAAAGTATACTAGTTTACTTGGAAGTGGTAGAGTTTTCATTCTTAGTATGATCATTTGCGTAAAGGATATTTAATAATTTATTTTAAATGGTTTAAATTTATTCAAATAAATTAAGATTTTCATGGTTTTGATATAAAGAAATCATTTTGAACCATATCCTAGTGCCAGCCATCTAGCTTTTGGATGATCTTGCATAGCATATGAGAACGTGTCTGATGTTAGAAGCATCCCATGTAAAATGTGTATAGAAGAAATTTCATGCTCTTTGTAATCTATGACTTAAAACCTAATGATTGTTTTCACTAGAAATGGGTTCATGTTTTGACAGTACTAATCCAACCTTTATTGTATGGCTTGTAAGTATGGCTTTGGTTGCTACATGTATTGAAAAATATATTAAAGCAAAGTATATTGAATGACTTGAATTATCAGATTTGGTTTCTTAAGTATTGACATCAATGGACATAATCCATTCTTACCAACAACCATTGGAGGTATGCTGATGGTAGACTATAGAATCAAAATCTATTACAATATTCAAACCTAATAATGGAAGAGGACATAGAAGGAGCGATATCAAAATTGAAAGGAAATCTTAAATATACTAGACACTATTTTTTGAGGTACATTGGTGATAGATTTTCTTTACTTCATAGGTGTCTTCAACAAAACCTTATGCTAGCTAGTTGAAAGTTTTTGCTATTTTTCCACAAGACAAGTTCTCATATTTTATTACTAGGCAAGGACTCTAGTTGCAAGGAATTTTTTTAAAAATATTCTTTTAAGGAAATATGATGATTTTAGATGAAATAACAGATAATCTAAGATGGAAAAAATCCTCACGATGGCCCCCACTCCTATTCCCGCTCATGCCCCCACTCCTCCTTATCAAATTTTTGGATCTCCTACGCTTGTTTCTCTCGCTCCTTTTGGAATTGCTGTAGTCTCTGCTCCTGCCTGTCGTTTGGGTGGAGGTGCTGATAAAGGGGGATGTGAAGTGGGTGCGGGCAGTGTGTCTGCCTCACATTTGGCTGCATCTGCAGGTGGGGGTGGGGCTTCGTCTGCCCCTCATGCGGCCTCTGTGTCTCCTGCTCCTTGTCCTAGGTCTCCTGGTTCTAGATATAGGTCTTTTGCAGACGTGGCTGCCTTTGAAGCCAGTTTGCATGATGCTTCCATTTCATCTGGTCCCTCTCACATTTTTCCTGTAAGTGCTTTAAAGCCTATTAGGGTTTCTTTAGACCCAGAATCAGTTGAAGACATTTTCCATACGGTAGAAGACCTTTCTTCTCTTGCTGCCATTTTTCGCTTCTACAGCTATTGGCCCTCTCTTGCAGACCTACATGGCTGGATCTCCAAGAATTGGATGCAACTTATAGATAATAAAGCCCACATCTTCCCATGTGCTAAAGGTTTTTTTATAGTAAAGTTTCAAAGTACCAATGACAGAAAGATTATTTTGTGTCACAATAATTTTTCTTGGCAAGGCAGATTTCCACTCATGCCCAAATCATGGCACATGGATTTCGATTCTCTCTCAAAATCCTTTAATAAGTTCCCTATCTGGGTCCGACTCCCTAATCTTCTGTTACATCTTTGGCAAGATTCAATTGTTGAAACTATTGGGAATGCTATTGGGGATTTCTTATATGTGGATGCTGACACTTCAGATATTCTCCACTCGACCTGTGTTCACTTTCTCGTAGAATTGGATGTTTCTAAGGGCCTTCTTGAGGCAATTTTCTTGGATTCCTTGAGGGGTTCTTGGACACAATTGTTGGATTTTGAGGGTATCCCTTTTTGTTGCAGGAAATGTCACTTGACAGGCCATATTGCTGCTCCTTGTGCTGCTGGGAAATCCAAATCTAGGTGACCACCTTCTTGGTGGTCAAAGGCCTCCTCTGAGAACTACATGGTGAAACATTCCTTGGTTGCTCCTAAGGATTCTGAGGCTTAGGCTAGCTCCGAGCTGGTGGCTAAGGAGGATGCTCTGGTGGAACTTTCCTTGGATACTTCTAAGGATTCTATGGCTGAGGTTTGCTTTCAGTCCGAGATGGTGGTGGAGGTGGATGCTATGGTCTCTACCCCTAGTTTGGATGTCCCTGCTAGGGGTCAGACATCGTCTGATTCTCTCATGGAGGTTGTTGCATCTTTTGTGTCCCCTGGGTTCCTCAGGTCTTTGTTTCCTGAGGTTGCGAAGATTGAGGATGGTTGGATCACGGTTAAATGGAAGAAGTCTAATTATTTTGCCCCCCCTTTAGATAGGGTCCTTCGGTCGGGTAAGGAAAAATTCATATCTAAAGGAAAATCTTATGTTTCCTTATGATGATCAGTTTTTTGTGTTGGTGAATTGGTTGCTTTACTGGTTCGTTGGATACTAGTTTGGGAGGTTTTTCAGGTTGCTATTCCAGTCTATTGACCTTCCAAGTTCTAGTATTGTTTTGGTTGATTTTTTTGGTCACATCTGTTGGTCTCAGGTCCTTGTAAAACCTGATTTAGTTGTTTAGCTGGTTTTTGGTCTTTGTACCTAGTTGTGCTTAATGGTTTATCTTTCTCTTAGATGTAAAGGGTTTCAGAGCCCCTTCAAAACCTTCTTTTACCTTAATCTAAAAATAGATAATCTAAGATGGAAACATGATAAAAAAAAATTATGATATGAAACAATTAATCTAAATGAACTAAATAAGAAACTCTCCAAGATGTGATGTGCCATAGCTCTAGAGAACAACATGCAGAATCTCTTCACTCTTTAATTGCACACATTGTATATATTAATCTTCAATTGTGCATAAGAAATAAGGAGAGGAGAACCAATTTTATAGAAAACCCTAAGAAATCAATCAGCAAGATTGATTGAGATAAATAGTTGAGCTTAATCCAAAGATGAGATAAAGATGAGTTTAAAGCATAAAAGTTGAGTTGATAAGATTCTTTGAAAGATGAAAGCTTCCTTTTTAAGTGCTTTTAGAAGATAATAGAAGTAATAATTCTTTTTCATTTTTTGATTATTTAAATTATGCAAACTCGTCTTTTGACTCAATTTTTTTTTGTCCTTGATTTTATCAATTTTGAGAATATTTGAGATGATAATTCATCATTTCTCTAAATTAATTGATATTTAGTAATTTTTACATTTTTTATTTAATTTATTCAAATTAATTCCTTTTCAAAGTATAAATGGAAAATAGGTTTAATTTTATTATTGTGCTAGGACATTTAATTAAATTAAATGATTTAATTGCCAATCAATGTCGATATTTAGGAATTAATATATTTTTGATGGTTTTGTAGATGTTTGATGAATTATTCAATTTAAATGATTAGTTCAATTGATGATAGAAATTGATTTCCTTTTGGTTAGGGCTTTGATGATTTCAATTGATACTCAAATTAGAGGCTCATGGTTTAGAAGATCAATTCTAGGTGATTATACTAATTGATCCTCTAAGCCTAATAATTAATTAAATTATATTCATTCTTTTCACATAATTAATTATATTTCCCTTTATTCTTCGAAAGTTCAATTATTTTAATTAACTTAAATAATTCATATTATTCTTCCTATTTTTAAATTAATTTCAATAAATTATGCTTAAGCTTTAGCATAATATCTTATAAGTCCCAATTAGTTATTTATTCCCTTGATTATTAACTAATCCCCTTGATTCATAATCTCATTAACATTTCTTCTGATAAATTAAATTCTCCAATTTCTTCATATGACCATTTCGTCTAATTGTGTATTCTATCTTCTTCAATATGATATGCATATGTCACTTCCCCACTTTTCTAACTCAACATGTAACATTTTAAAAAAAAAATTGGTACATACACATGTGTGAGAGGCCCATTATCCTTATAGTCACCCTATTAATTCCTCTTTCTCCATGTGTCACCTTTCCTCCCTTACAACCCTTCCACTTTGCCATTTTTCTTCCCACTTGCTATTCTCATCTTCTTCCCAAGCTTGCTAATACATATGTGAGCACACCTTGACCTCTTCCCCATGAATTTTTTTCCCCTAATGTCTTGCCACATGTTACAAGATTATGGCCTCAACCCAACTCATCCTCTTACAATCAATCATATCGATCCATAATAATTTAAATATTAACCATCCATTCCACCTCTTTAAAGTCCTTAAATTGGAGCCTCCTCCCTCTTAATAATATTAGCTTCATGGTATATATATATATATATATATATATATATATATATATATATATATATATATATATATATATATATATATATATATATATATATATATAATGATGTATCAGTGTATTACAGTCTAATTATACACACACACACACACACACACACACACACACACACACACACACACACACACACACAATAATATTATAATCCTAAATACAAACCAAGTTACATATCAAATAGATCAAGTTACTTGTATTTGGCTCTATGCATGAACCAAAAGCTAAGTAGATGCAAGCCTTAGTTAAGGCTGAGGATTATGTAATGTATCAATAGCATCTAATCAGTGTATGCACTTGTGAATTTTGAAAATATCAATAACAAGGAATTACACTCTCATACATATTTGGATGTACATATTTTATATATACTTGAATAAATCAAAACAAATATATTAAAAGGAAGATCTGTAATCTTTATATAAGATTTATTATTTCTAGTTCAAGTCTCCACCAATAAACGATCATTCAAATTTACATGGTATTAGAGCCAAATTGGTAGTGAGACTTCCAAATTTAAAATCTTGAAAAAAAAGTGACAGTATGTCAAACAATGTTAGAGTAGAGGATAGGCTTGAAGGAGTAACAAATTTATTCTCATGGAAAATTCAAAATTTTACAATTCTTGAAGAATTAGAACTAGAATCTTTCATTGAATCAGATGTTTCAATTCCTGAAGATGAGGCAAAAAAGGCTACTTGGAATAGACGAAATAATAAAGCTAGGAAAATCATTGTTGATTTAGTAAGAGATCATATTCTTCCATCCATCTCAAATCTCAAAAAAGCATTCAAAGTATTCAAGACAATTAAGGATGCATTTGAAATCAACAACTCAAGTAGATTGATTACATTAAAAAATCATTCGATGAACACAAAAATGAATAAAGGAGAATCAATTTCATTCTAACTTGGAAAAATTTCTAAAATAAATAATCATCTATCTTCTATTGGAAGCAAAATACAAGACCAAGAACTATCCATAACAACACTTACAGGATTACCTATATCTTGGGAAATGTTCATCTAGGTTGTTAATAGACCTTTAATACCAGCTTTTAATCAACTAAAAAATGATTTCACATTGGAACAATCAAGACTAATTTATAGAGGGATCATTTCAAGTCAGGAGGGAGAAAATCAAGCTCATTTCTCAGTCTCTAACAATAAAGGGAAAAATATGAAATTCAAAGAAAAGAAATATGAAAAAAGGAAAGGAAATAATAAGTACAAAAGAAATGACTTCTCCAAAGTTCAATTTTATAAGTGTGAAAAATTTAGACATACCTACATAAATTGTCTAAAAAGGGAAAAAGTCCTAGCTTCCTTAGCCGAAACAAAAAAGGAAGGAAATTTGTTATTCTACTTTTCCCTATCAAGTAAAATGAAATCCAATGAAAATATGTAGGTAATAGATAGTGGTGCTTCCTAACATATAACATGATTCATAGAAAAGTTTGAAGCTTTTGAAAATATCTCACCGAAGGAGTCACCATTGGAGACAACTCTACCTATCTAGTAAAAGGAATTGGGACTTGTTCTATACAACTAAAAGCTAGGGTTAAACTAAAATTGAAAGTTGTTTTTTGTATTGGACATAAAAAGAAATCTAGTATGGATCTCTAGACTCACTGATGAAGGGTTTCAAGTCACTTTCAATGAAGACAAAGTATTGCACTCACCTAAAAACACTAATATCAAGAATGCTATCACCATAGGGATTAGAGATGGGGCCTTATATAAACTATGCAACATTCAAAAGTAAGCCCTAAGCCACAAAGTGACAAATTCTAATGAAGTAACACATAGAAGGCTCAAACATATTGGATTCAGTTCCTTCCAAATGTGAAAAAAATCACCACTGGAACACCTAACTTAAATTAAAAACATATTGGCACTTGTAAAGGATGTTCTCTAGGAAAGAATATAAAAAGACCTTTTCCTCATATTCAACACAAATTAGTTCTGGAACTAGTTCACTTTGACTTATGTTGACCTGTGCCAACACTTTTCGTAGGAGGATTATCTTACTACATAATATTCATTGATGATTTCTTTGGAAAAACCTAGATCTATTTTTTAAAGGTTAAAGAATCAAATGAGGTCCTATCAAAATTTAAAGAGTTCAAAGAAACTATGAAAAATCAAATGTCAAAATGAATTAAAACTCTAAGATCAGACAATGGAGGAGATCGTATCTCTAAAAATTTCAATTTTTTTTGTACCTCTGTTGGGATTAAGAGGGAGTATATACTACCTTATAATCCTCAATAGAATGGGGTAGCATAAAGAAAAAATAGAACCGTTATTGAAGCAACAAAAGCCATGCTTCATGCTCAAAATTTACACTTCTCATTTGTTAGAAGTAGTAGATCACCAATATAGAGGGGGGGGGGGGTGTGTGAATCATTTATATAGCAATCTTAAAAAATTCTTAAACAATCAACCAAAGCAAAAAATAATCACAAAGAAATGCCCATGCACAAATACACCAGATATGTTGACCAGGGAAACCCTTGATCAGAGGGAAAACCCTGGTGGGAATGATGCCCACAAAATAATGTACTAATTTGAATATCCCTTATTAGAGGATGGACCCTATTAGGATTCTATTACAATACTTAGTACAAAGAGTCCTTGTTAGGAGACTTTGAATCCCTGTTAGGGGATTCCAACCCTATTAGGAGTTGTGGAAGGCAACTGAACCCATTGTCTAAACAACTTCAAGATCAAATCAATGAACCCACTGTCTAATTGATCTTGGTACTATTCATTTTAGAATAATAGATATGTTACAATCTTTTTCTTCTTTCTCTATGCAGTATGTCAAACTTCTTCACCTTCAGGTCATACAATCAGATCTAGAACTCTGTATCCATTAATAGTTAACCCTTAAGGTCACTTACACACATTAGCAGATTACTCTGCTCCTCTACTTTGCAATTCACAAGTCTCCTCTACTTTTCAATCTCACTGATGGTTTCTAAAACTTGGAAAACATTTTCCCTTTATACCACACTCAATATTAATTCTTTGAGTTGGATCCATACTTTATCATACGCTAATTAAATAAAATACATATTCAATTAATGCTGTCAGCTCACAGTTATACCCAAACTTTCACATGTGTGACTTCTGTACCTATGCACTTGCTAACATCATTAGTAGTTAGTGTGCTATCTCTAGTTAACTATGCAACCCTTAATTCCAAATACAATGCTCTATATTGGTCATACAATAGAAACTGTTACTCCATCGCTCTTTTTTCCTACAGTTCATTGTAAATTATCAATATCTTATGTATGATATCAATTCAGGTTCTGTGTACTTGCCCACATGTCAAATACATATTGTAGTATATGTTGGTAACTGCGCATAAGAAAATTCGTAATGTAGTGTCCTTAATACAAAAATCTCAGTCAACTGCTCTGTCAGTCTTATACAAACTTGTTGTTATGTTGTCTTCAATGACAAACAATGTTTTGCAATGCTCCCCCATAGCATCAACATTAATGCTAACAATCTCCCCCTTTGGCATTGATGGTAACATAGATGAAAAACATCTAGTTCCAAGAGTACCAAGCCTTAATTGCAACACTCCTCCCCCATAATAAAAACTTTCTCTAATGTTTCTCAGGTCATTCTCTCCCCCATTGACATCAATGTCAAAGATAGTATATGAAAGGTTTAATTGCTTGAGCATACAACAATCTATTAGCACGACCATGAGCTGATCTATTTCTTTCACAACTTTTGTATATAATTCTATAAACAACACAAGTGTCTAAAGACAGTGTTGTATACCAATTATCAATCACCAAAAGTCCTTGTTGGCTCTGTTCATCACAGATATTCCCCGATTAAGGGAGCATCATCATTCAATCCAGTCTAATAATGGTGCTATTTACCTTGGACTGATGCACTTTTGCATCTTCTACTAAGTTAGGTAGGGGCATAACCCCAAGCATACCTCTCAGGTACTCAAAGGTATCCTTTGGTAAGGCCTTTGTAAAAATGTCTGCAATCTATTCCTTAGTATTAATATACTCCAATCTTATTTCTTTCTCTGCAACTTTTTCTTTTAGCACATGATACTTTATTGTTATGTGCTTAGTTCTGGAATGCAAAATAGGGTTCTTAGACATGTTAATAGTATTTGTGTTATCATAGTAAATGATAACAGGTTCTGTGAATGTAATTCCAATATCCTTCATCATATGCTTCATCCATATGACTTGATTACAATTGTTTGCTGCTGCAACAGATTCTACCTTTGTAGTACTTTGTGAGGCACAATCTTGCTTCTTGCTGAGCCAAGAAACTAGTCTTCCTCCAAAGAAAAATGCTCCTCCACTATTACTTTTTTTGTCATCCCTATCTCCATCCCAATCAGCATCTATATATGTACAAAGAGTAAAGTGATTGCTTCTATCATACCAAATGTTGTAATCTGATGTTCCTTTTAGATATTTGAATATCTTTTTTACTACTACATAGTGATATTCTTTGGGATCAGCTTGAAATCTTGCCACAATTCCAACTACATTTGCTACATCTGGTATGCTATGAGTCAGATACTGCAATCCTCCAATCATAGATCTATATTTCTTTTGTTCAATAGTAGGCATCTCATCTTTTCTTGATAACTTATGACCAGTTACCATAGGAGTTCCAATAGGTTTACAATTTTCTAGACCAAATCTTTTCAACAAATCTTTCAAATACTTGGTCTAAGAGATGAAAATACCTTCTTTGTTCTGAATAATCTATAGTCATAAGAAAAATTTCATTTCTCCTATCATGCTCATCTCAAACTCATTCTTCATGTCTTTTGAGAATTTGTTACTGCCTTCATCATTTCTACTAAAAATGATGTCATCAACAAATACAATGATTATTAGCAAACCATCTTCTATTTTCTTCAAGTACAAGTTACCATCTACTGTTCCTTTAGAAAATCCAAGCTTTGCTAAGTATTTGTCCAACCTTTCATACCAGGTTCTTGGTGCTTGTTTAATCCATACAATGCTTTCTTTAGTTTGCAAACCATGTCCTTCTCTTCCGTTAAAAGAAAACCCTCTGGTTGCCAATGTAAACTTCTTCTTCAAGCTCTCTATTCAAGAATGCTAACTTAACATCCATTTGATATACTTTAAAATTCTTATGTGCTGAATATGCTAGGAACATTCTAACTGCTTCCATTCTTGCTACAGGTGCATATGTCTCTTCATAGTCAATTCCTTCTTGCTAAGAGTAACCTTTGCACACAAGTCTTGCTTTGTTTCTTATTACTTCTCCCTGTTCATTCATTTTATTTCTAAATACCCATTTTGTGCCAATCACATTTTTGTCCTTAGGTCTAGGAACTAATTTCCATGTGTCATTTTAAATTAATTTTTGGAGTTCTTCCTCCATTTCTCTTATCCAATGATCATCTTTGATTGCTTCATTTGCACTTCTTGGTTCTACTTGAGATATCATACATAGTTCTTCATTAACTCCGCTCCTTAATATTACTCCTTTTTTCTTACTTCCTATTATTTGATTAGTAGGATGATTTCTTATCAAGTTCCTATTTGGGGTAGGAGTAGCTACTTCAATTCTTATTTCTGATACTACACTCTGCTCTTCTCTCACATATTCAACTTGCACATTATTTTGCAAGTTATTGTTAGTCTTGAAAAATAACTCATTACTTCTGTTAGTCATTCCAAAGTAATCATCTCCATCAGAGTTATAATCCACTATCTTTTCCTTAGTGCCAAATTTTTCATTAATTATACATTTGTGCACTCTACTATAGTTTTTGTTCTATAGTTGAAACATCTGTAAGCTTTACTTTTTAATGAGTAGCCAAGAAACATACCTTCATCACTCCTAGGATCAAACT
This sequence comes from Cupressus sempervirens, assembly GCA_028749045.1. Taxonomy (NCBI): domain Eukaryota; kingdom Viridiplantae; phylum Streptophyta; class Pinopsida; order Cupressales; family Cupressaceae; genus Cupressus; species Cupressus sempervirens. The sequence continues at coordinate 507,330,187 of CM053789.1, read as the reverse complement.
TACCAATATCATCATCTCTTTTGATGTAACATTTGCTTCCAAATATCTTGAAATATTTGACTGATGGTGAGTGACCAAACCATAGCTCGTACGGTGTTTTGTCCGTACCTCTTCTTATCTACATTCTTTTCAGTGTGTATACTAATGTATTGACTGCTTCTCTCCAAAAGGTTTTTGGTACATCATTTTCAAATAACATGGCTCTTGCTACTTTAGCAATTGACTTGTTTCTTCATTTAGCAATCCCATTCTACTTAGGTGTATGGGGTGAGGATAGCTGTCTCTTGATACCATTTTCTTCAGAATAGATATTGAATTCTCTAGAGGTGATTTTCTCCTCCTCTGTCTAATCTTAAGCTCTTGATTTTAACTCCATATTCATTCTCAACTTTGTTCTTAAATATCTTGAATTTCTCAAATGCTTCCAATTTTTCTTTAACAAAAGCTACCCACATCATTCTAGTGAAATCATCAACAAAAATAATAGACTACCTTTCTCCATAAAATCCTCTTGTTCTTGTAGGACCACTCAGATCTGTATGAACCAATTCTAGCTTTTGTGTAGTACAAAACTGTTTGCTAGGAAATAGGACTTTCTTCTACTTAGCCAAGATACTTTCCTTACAAATAGTGTTAGCGAGCTTAGTGATCTTGGGTAAATCTCTCACAGCAAGTGTATTACTGGCCTTCACAATGTTATCAAAGTTAATGTGACAAAATCTTCTATGCCATAACCAACCGTTGTCAATCTTTGCTACTAAACATGTTATTTCAATGGAATTTCACTGAAATACATTACCTCTAGTTTTTCTTGCTAGTACCAAGTGGTTTATCTTCCTTTTCTTGATAATGCATGTGTTATTACCAAACTACAGTTGATAACCCTTGTCCATAAGCTGTCCAACACTTAACAAGTTGTGTTTCAATCCATCAACAAAGTAAACATTATCAGTGTATGTTTTACCATCAAGAATGATAGATATAATTCCTATAATGTGATAGTCTGCATTGTTCCCTACTCTAACAATTCTTCCTTCATGGCTTTTGAATTTGACAAATTTGCTCATATCACTAGTCATGTAATGTGAACAACAACTATGAATAATCCAATCTTTCTTTTCAACCAGTGAGATCAACACACTTTCTTCTCTAATTTCTCTATCAAGATCATCCTCCTTTATAGCCATGAATCCTAATTCATCTTCACTTATGTTTTGATTAGAATCTTCCTTTTCTCTTCATTAGCATATAAATAGTCTCTAGGTCTTCTAGAATTAAATCTTCCTTTATATTTTCTTTCTCTTTTAGGACACTTAGATGCATAATGACCATATTCATTACATGTCCAACATTTAAAGATATTCTTACCATCTTTTTCTCTTTCTACAAGAAGAGCCACTCCCTCTTGGATCTTTTCCTCAATAGACTTGCTGCTGCTAGCAATGTCTCCCTGCACTTTTGTGTTCTTTGCTAAATCAAGTTTGATATTCAATGCACTAAATGCTATCTCAATCTTTGCTAATTCTTTAGATTATTTCAAATCAAATTCTTCAGCTTCCAATCTCACAAGCAATGTTTCTTTGGTGAAGTTAGTGGTGCAAGGTAACATTACTCGAATCATCCGTGTTATTGTCTTGAAGGGTGGTGTTAGAATTTTCAAGATCTTCCATATTACTTTATCATTAGATTTATTTCCATCAAGAGATGTGATTCTTGCAACAAACTTAGATATTCTTCCAACATAACTTCTTCGAGATTCATCTTCCATCATTCTAGCATCTTGGAATGCACATTACAAATTTTGCAATCTAACCCTCTTTGCATGTGTATCACCTTCATAAATAGTCTCTAAAGTTTTCAAAATTTCATGAGATGTTTTAAGTTGTTTTACCTGACTATACTCGCTTTTAGATCATACTGACAATATTGCTTCTCTTGCCCTTATGTTGCACATAAACACTTCTCTATGTTCCTTGGCATAGGCTTCAAGATTGTCTTCTTCTGCAATGTTCTTAGATGTCTTGGTTACAAGCCAATATCCTGGACCCATGCACAAGAGATGAGTCTTCATTTTATCCTTCCAACTATCATAGTTTGTGCCATCAAATCTAGGACTTTCCTTCCTGAACAAATTTTCCATGGATCTCCCAAAGTTGTTAAACTTCTTTTCAAGGACTTCATGCTTTGATACATTATTAGAAGTAGTAGATCATAGATATAACTGGGGGGGGGGGGGGGGGTGGTGAATCAGTATATATCAATCTTAAAAAATTCTTAGTTAATCAACCAAAGTAAACAATAATCACAAAGAAATGTGCATGCACAAATACACTAGATATGTTGACTAAGGAAACCCTTGATCAGAGGGAAAACCCCGGTGGGAATGTTGCCCACAAAATAATGTACTAACCTGAATATTCCTTGTTAGAGGATGGCCCCTATTAGGAGTTTGTTACACTACTTAGTATAAAGAGTCCTTGTTAGGAGACTTTAAATTCCTATTAGGAGATTCCAACCTTGTTAGGAGTTGTGGAAGGCAATTGAACCCACTATCTAAATAAGTTGTGGAAGGCAATTGAACCCACTATCTAAATAGCTTTAGGATTAGATCAACGAACCCACTGTCTAATTGATCTCGATACTATTCCTTTCAGAATAATAGATATGTGACAATCTTTTACTTCTTTCTCTATCCAATACATCAAACTTCTTCACCTTCAGTCATGCAATCAGATATGGAACTCTATATCCATCAATAATAACCCTTAAGGTCACTTACACACATTAGCAGATTACTCTACTCCTCTACTTTGCAATTTAGAAGTGTCCTCTACTTCTTGATCTCAATGATGGTGTCTAAAACTTGGAAAACATTTTTCCTTTATACCACAATCAATATTAATTCCTTGAGTAAGCTCCATACTTTATCATACATTAATTAAATAAAATACATATTTAATTAATGTTGTTGGCTCATAGTTATATCCAAACTTTCACATGTGTGAATTCTGTACTTGTGCACTTGCTAACATCATCATTAGTCAGTGTGCTACCTCTAGTTAACTGCACAACCATTAATTCCAAATATAATACTCTATATTGGTCATACAACATAAACTATTTTTCTACTGCTTTGTTTTCTTGTGGTTCTCTGTAAATTATCAATATCCTCCATATGATGTTGATTCAAGTTCTACACACTTGCCCACATGTCAAATACATACTATAGTATATGTTGGTAATTGTGTATAAGCAGATGCATAATGCAGTGTCCTTAATACACAAATCTCAGTCAACTACTCTGCATGTCTTATATAAACTTATTGCTATGTTGTCATCAATCACAATAATGTTCTGCAATGCTCCCCCATAGCATTAACATTCATGCTAACATCATTTTGGGTGGAGGATAGCAATATTGATGTATACATTCAAAATAGATGTCCACACTCAATACTAGAAAACATAACATTTGAAGGAGTCTTTATAGGAACTAAACTTGACTTAAGTCATCTTAGAATTTTTGGTTTCCCTATTTACATTCACATAGCTAAAGAAAAAAGAACTAAGTTAGAACCATCTGAGAAGCAGAGAATATTTTTTGGGTACAGTGACAACTCCAAAGGGTATAGAGTCTATGTACATGGACAAATATCAATTGAAGCGAAAAGAGATGTCATATTTGAAGAAAAAACTACTTTAAAACTATCAACAAGTACAAAAAATGAGCCCATCACAGACTTAGATGAAAATTTACAAACTAAAATTCAGAGGGAGAGCATATCAAAAGAGAATGAACCATTACCAAATACGAAAAATAGAGACATCTCTAATATTAAGAAAATGTCATTATGGGAAAGGAAAATGATTGAAGAAAATAATGTTAAGCTAGATGAAATTTCCAAAGAAAGCAAGAAAACTAGAAACAAATCTTGTTATACTATGCTAGTAATTGAGCTTACTAAATATGAACCATCAATTGTTGAAGAATCCATAACCTATCAAGCTTGGAAAGATGGTATGGTTGAAGAATATCAATCCATATTACAGAATTATGTTTGGGATATTGTACCTAGACCAAAAGACAAATCAGTTGTTTCATCAAAGTGGTTATACAAAATCTAACAAGCTTCAGATGGAAGTATTGAAAAATATAAAGCAAGGTTTGTTTCTTGAGGTTTTTCTCAAAAGGTAGGTATTGATTATGAGGAAACTTTTTCTCTAGTTTCTTGATACATTGTGGTAAGAACAATTATTGCAATTGCATCATCCAAAGGATGGAAGATACATCAAATGAATGTCAGGACCACATTCTTGAATGGTTTCATTAATGAAGAAGTATATATTGAACAACCTAAAGGTTTTTCTATAAAAGATAAGGATCTATATGTATCTAAACTCATGATTTTTCTCTATGGTCTCAAACAAGCACCTTGAGCTTGGTATGAAAGGATATATAGCTACCTCACTAAAATAGGATACTCAAAGAATGAAGTTGATCCTAACATATACTTCAAAATTTCTAATGATGACATGTTGATACTTTTTTTATATGTTTATGATATATTGATAATAGGTAATGATCACTTAATTGAAAGATGCAAACAAGATCTTATAGCTAAATTTGAAATGAAGGATCTAGGTCTACTACACTACTTTTTGGGCCTAGAGGTCTGTCAAAAGAAGGATCATATTTTTCTAAATCAAGGGAAGTACACTCAGGGCATATTGACTAGATTTGGAATGATGGACAACAAACCTCTAACAACTCCAATGGAAACTAATCTACAAAAACTAAAAGAAGAAGCTATTGATCCCACTCTTTATAGGTAGATCATTGGATCACTTATGTATCTAGTAAATGCTAGACCTAATATATGCTATGCCACAAATTTTTTAAGTCATTTCATGTGTGAACCAAAGAAGATTCATTTTATGGTTTCTAAACATATCTTGAGATATCTACTTGGCATTATTGGTATTGGTTTGAAGTAAAAAAAATGTTGGGATTAAACTTGAAGGATACACTAATTCTGATTGGGTTGGTTGTTCCATAAACTACAAGAATACTATAGGGTATTTCTTTAGTCTTGGATCAACAATGATATCCCAGTTCAGTAGAAAACAACCAAAAATTTCCTCAAGTTCCACCGAAGCTGAGTATATGGAAGCCTCCATGGGAGTATGTGAAGAAATATGGCTAAGAAAGCTATTAGTTGGACTTTTTAAAAAGAAACTAAGTCCTACAATGATACATTGTGAAAATCAGAGCTACATCAAACTTTCTTGTAATCCCGTTTTCAATAATTGATCGAAGCACATTGAGACTCCTTACCATTACATAAGAGACATGGTTGATATAAATGTTATCAAGATGATTTATATCAGCACTAATGAGCAGGATGTTGATATTTTCACCAAGCCTCTTGCAAAGTTGAAAATAGATTACTTCAGAGGTAAACTTGATATGACAAAATTTTAAATACAATTGTAAGTTAATATATTCATGAATAAAATTAGACGTTTGCAAACTTGTGTTATGAAAGGTGATTTCCTTTATTTTGTGTAAGGTCACTATTGTAAGGTGACAACCTTATTCATAGTTGATCTATCTTCTAACACTAAAAGTGTTGAGGTAAGTGTTATCTTTGTTCTTCAGGCCAGATTTTGCCAAACACATTGATAACCATCATGGTTCTTTGGGCCAGATTTTGTTGGACACCCTAATTTGGTTGACCACATCTTTAAATGGTGTATAACCTTGTTAAAGAGAGAGTATTAATAATATTAGCTTCATGAAAATTGTATATATATATATCATACATACATATATATATATATATATATATATATATATATATATATATATATATATATATATATATATATATATATATATATATATATATATATATATATATATATATATATATATATATATATATATATATATATATATACACACACACACACATATACATACATATACATACATTCATTCATACATACATACATACATATACATATACATATACATACATATACATACATATACATATATACATATATATACACACACACACACACACACACACACACAGAGAGAGAGAGAGAGAGAGAGAGAGAGAGAGAGAGAGAGAGAGAGAGATTTATATAATATTACTCTTATACATTCTTATTCAAACATATACACACATATATTAAATGCATTTGTGAATTTTGAAATATATCAATAACAAGACATTACATTCTCAGACATATTCAAATCTACATAATTTATATATACTTGAATAAATCAAAACAAAGATATTAAAAGGAAGATATGTTATCTTCATATAAGATTCATTATTTCTAGTTCAAATCTCCACCAATAAATAATCATTCAAATTTACACTTCCATAACAAATCATCCACTTTTAATGCTAAAATCACTATGCCAAAATCTTGATATAGATCATCATTATGCTAATAATGAGACTATATCACATATTATAAATCAATTCAAATTAAAAGAGAAAATCAATGGAGGAGTTTTCCTCCTTTAAGTTCATCAACCTAAATTGAAGTAAATTTGGTATTAGATATTGATAAATTTTTTGTTCCATTTTTAATTCTAAGATTACAGTCTTGCCCCACTCCAGGAACACACATATATACATAGGCAAACTCATATATATGTGTGTGTGTAAAGTATTATATTATTATTATTATTATATAGCCTTGGGATCATAAAGTATTATTATAGCTATCCAGCTATCTATCTAGATAGCTAGATGGATGCATAGATAGATAGATAGATAGATAGCTAAAATAATACTTTATGATCCCAAGATTAAACTATAAATTTTTGGGGACATTTTGTTTGTTTATCCATTTCATGGTATTAAATAAACCATGATAAAAAGAAAGTAGTAAGTTGTAATGCCCAACCTGGGAAACCATGAGAAATTAACTTTACACTAAGTTGATGTAAAAAAATTTTTCCATAAACATTAAACAATATAAATGTGGAAGAAAGTATAAACATAATTTAAGATAACATCACTAACATATGAGAAGATATTATACTAATGTACATAAATCTAGTTAACAATCCGAAGGGTTCCAAAACATAGTTACATATAAGTTAACTTATCTAAAAAGAATAATCTTAACATAATAACATGATATATCTTATGTTTGTTTTAAAATTCAAACTCAAATCTGAACTAGTTACATGATTAATCACATTGAAAAGAGAATAAATCATAAAGTACAATAGGTATATTGTATCGAAAGAACTAAAATACATTCATTATATCAATGTAATCAAAGCTACACAAAATAAGATACAACTAATACATCATGATACACATAGTAATGCATCTTTCACTGCACATGTTAAATGGATCATAAAAATGAATTCATTCAAAAATACAAATCAAGTACATATATATCTCTTGAAGGATGTCTCAAATCAATATATCATATTATATAAGGTAGACATCTCATTATAACAATAAAAAAGTCTCCAAACCATGAACATAGTAGTAGCAATAAGGATTATTTAAGTGCAAGAAAACACAATCGTTATATCTCAATGTAAAAAGAATTACTACCACCCAACCACGCAAAACTTAGAAGTCTACTTCCACCATGCTAAGATAATGAACACTAGACATCACTAAAAGCAAATATCCAAACAAGAAATACCATGCAAAGGTACACTAGATAACAATGATTTAAGTGGTTATACAACTATCAAGTATAAATAATTGAGAAATAAATTAGGTGTACCAAATGCTCATAGGAACCTAGAACACATATAAGAAAATTTTATCATATCATCATCTACTTGAGCTATCCTAGATTGGTCACTCTAAACCCCATGCCCTCAAATAAGACCCATGTAGAACCATTTTTTCTTTCGTAAAAAAAGGCAACCAATCATCTCATATCTCTATGTCCCTTAGATGGGCAACTAGAATCTCCTAGTCCCATACTTAGCCTAAACTGGAACTTAGAGTATATGGGAGGTACTAAAATTATCTTAGAAATGTTTTTCCTAATAATTTTTTCAATATATCACTTATTACCTTGCTTACAATGAGTTACCTTGCCAGACTCTTTAGGGCCTTTATCCTCATTACAAGCTAGTTTCACTCTATAATCCTAGATAACTTACCCTAATACTCTTAGAAAAAGAACCAAAGAGAAGGAAAAACCCAAATCAAAGACTTCTCATAAATAATAAATAACCAAAGTAATGTATTAGAGAAAAATAAATAATATCACATCCTATACAAGGATGCAAATTGTCTACTCCATAATGCACATCTCAAAAAAAATTTACCACATCTACGTGGTTATCATGTCACAAGATCCATGGTCCTAAAAAATAACTAATTGATAATTTTACTTTTCAAACATGGAATCAAATGTAATCCAAAAGGTCATCATTTAGATCATCAAACAGTCACAAAAGAAGAAATAATGTGACCATTTAAATTGAATCTCAATATTAAAAAAGATGTTGCCTCTAAAGATAAAATAAAATAATGTTTGAGGACTCAGAGAACACGTGACATCACTCACAAATGCAACCAAAACCACACATGCATAATCATGACACAAATATGGTTATGAATTTTTCACAATACAAACCCAAGGGAAAAAGGTATAAAACCATTAAAATATTTCATGTCCCAAAGATGCAATCCCCACCTAGGGCATTACTCTATGCACACTAACACCAAAGCAGCATGACATAAGACATGCATATGGAAAATATTTAATCGTTTTAAATTTGACTATATAATATTGTCATTTTATTAATTTAAATAATTATAAATCATAAATGAATTAGTTAATAACATAAATATACATCATTGGATTAAATATTAATACCAATTCTATTTTTAGAATATCATTTAACTTTGACTTAAATCTAATAACAATATTTACTTCTTTGTAACTATAAATAATCCAATTAATTTTTTTAATCAAACTTGACTATAATTTAGATAAAACAATTATAATTTCACTCATACTATCATATAGTAATAAATAAATGATTAGATACTAAATTCAACTATATCTCTTAATATACTTAAATTATCAATATATATTTATTAACTCATAACCACACTTTGTTTAATATATACATAATAAATTATATGCAACTAACAATTTAACTAATAAACTTATAGCTTAGGTCCTTGCCTTGGCCAAGGGTTAAGGTAGATGAGAGAGGTGGAATTTTAGTAGTATATGTTCAAAGTATTTATAATTTTAAGGTACTAACAATTTGGTTGTTAAAATACCTTTGATATTGCGAGGAAATCAAGGGATTATTTGTGGATGTCCATTTGTGTATATATTTTGTAGACTTTCTAGGAAAATCAATTTGAAAAATTATACCAGTAAAGTTAACCTAATATATAAAATCATATTATATGAGAATTATTTTTTAACCATAATTAAGATAATTTGATATTGTATTCAAATTCCATAACAAGTATTTTATTGTGTTATTCTACTACTAAATTAAGCTACACAATCTTAAATTTATTATACTTAAATCTATATGAATTATAATTTTAAATAAAAGGCCAGTCAATTTTTAACTAATTTTTAAATAAATACTTGACTAGTAGAGAAATTAATTAAACCAAATATAATTAATTAATTTAATTAATAATTTAGTTCAATATTGATCCATTAACATTCAAGCATGGCCATATGAATGCAATTAAAGGTTCATATTTGTAGATTTATATTGAAATTCTTTTAGAATAACTAAGAGGGTGGTGAATCAATTATTCAAGGTCTAGATGTGCAAATAAAACTTTTTTCACAATTCAATGAACCCATTAAATATTCATACCCATGCATGCATTCATTATGTATCAAATAAAACTTATATGTTACTGTCAAATCAATTTGCAGAAATATAAAGCATGAAACACAACACATTCATCAACACATTTGATACAATGATTTAATGTGGAAACCCAATTTGGAAAAAACCACTAGCAACATGCTACCCCTTTTTCACTCTTCTAAAGTGATGCCCTGTGAAAGACCAACCTTGTTAACGGTTATAATACACACTATTAAATGTGACCTTATTAAGGGATTTCAATCACCCTGTTAAAAGTGAGCCTTGTTAGAGGAATTTAGGCCATTCACTTGGAATGCCACCTTGTTACAAAATTTTCCAATGATTGTTAAGTCAACCTTACTCCAAAGGATTTACCCTAGATTGATAAAATTGTTAGAAAGTAACAGTAGAGCTTTGATCTATTACAACTTACAACTTCACTTGCAGATTACAAATCTCTATTTAGTCCTCAATTCTGCTTAGCTTTTATTCTTTGCAACTTTGACAACTTGTTCACCCTTCAAGCATTCATCTCCTTAAGCCTTCTGTCTTAGCATGCCATTGTAGACACTACTCTTTGGGTCACTAGATGAAGAAAAACCCCTTTCTTTTTCTCCTTCTTAGGTTCTCACACCAAAACTCTCTAACTTTTTTGTTTCATGACCAAACATTCCTATACACAAGAAATTATAACATCTTCTCACTCATTATCCATTGTCTAAATTAGGGTTTTGAATGGATTAGGTAGGATACAATGTATCTACCCCATATCTTGTCTTCTCTAGAAACTTCTCTTAGAATCCATTTGAATTCGCCTCCAAAATGATTTAAATAAGATTCTATGCCACTAGCTCATAAATCTTATCTTCCTCATGGTTCACAAGTTCCAAGAAAAAAAACTTGTCAGCTTTTATTTGATGAATCTTTGATCTTTGTCATAATGTAGTAGCTCAACATTATCAATCTTTTGATGCTCGACACATACCGCATCACTCAACATCAACTGTAAAATCATTGGACATTAACTATATTTTACTGGTGCTTAGCATCAACTAAAATTTACTTGACATCTACTGTCTTGCTCGACATCCACTATAATTTTCTTTCACTCAGCTCCAACTGACTTTTTGCTTGGTTTGAACTAACTTTTCTTGGCACCTAGTATCCACTCGGTCAAGCTTGACAATTAAACTTTTTTTAACTTATTCTTCTATACTTTCTAAGTGTAGCCAACCATTTTTAAAACTTAAGTAGATCATCAATACATCATGTCATCACTATCTTAACTGATCCTTGTACTTCTTTACATAATCATAACTCAACCTTTCCTCTAGGTACTTTTGTTACATCTTGTTGATCAAACTCATAAATAAACTAAGTGATAGTACTTGAAACATATAAGCAATTTTTTTACCAGAAAATGGCAAGTTTGACATCATAGATAAAATAATTATTGAAGCACATAATAATCTCCCTTTTAAAAATCTTTCTAATCAATGATCTTTTCAATCAGATTTCAACAATCTCCTTCTTTGGCACTGTTGGCAAACCAAACTAATCAACCAAGTCAGTCAAATGATGAACATCTTGTTAAATCAAATTAACTAGGTTAAAATAATAAGACAATACTAAAAAGAAAACTTGTGTTGAAATTTCTCCCTCTATCAACAAGTTCCATCTTCTAATTAGGTTACAAAATATAACTCCCTCATATGCCTCTCTTTCATACTATTTTGATTAGCAAAATATCTCCCTCTGATAATGATCCTTCTAAATCTCTAATCAATTCCTCGCTCTTTGTTTTGATCCTTTATCTGACTACTTTCTCCCTTTTTGATCTTTTGATCAGTTTCTACTATTTCTCCCTCTTTGTTTCTTGATCTTCTGATGATGTACTTTCTCCATTGTTCCTCTTGCACTTGATCAATTTAATTTACTTTCTCCCTCTTTGACATCAATCCCAAAGACATATACCAAACACTTGGCATCTTTAATACATGTAGATATAGGCTTTTGCAGGTTCTTCAATTTCTCCTTCTATCACCTTGCTTGTGACTGATTTGTAGTTGCAGTTTTGTGATTACTTTAGGCAGCTCCTAAAGTAAGATCCATTGCATCAATTTGTATTATATGAACATTAGCTTGTTTGATGTAGTGCATTCCCTCTATCTCTTACACAGTCTTTGATAGGGGTATCACCCCTAGTTTACCTCTTAGATACTCATAAGCATCCTTAGGTAATGCTTTTGTGAAGATATCAACAATTTTCTCCTTTTTATTAACATATTCCATCTTCACCTCTTTATCTTGAACTAACTATCTTACATAATGATACTTGATTGGAATGTGCTTTGTCTTTGTATGCATCACTGGATTCTTTGATATAGTGGTAGCACTTGCATTATCAAAATAAAGTATCACTGGTTCCTTGATTTCTTCCTTCATTCCCTTAAGTAACTACTTGATCCATACAATGTTTGTGTAGTTGATAGCAACATCAACATATTTTTCTTCATTAGTAGATTAGGAAGTACAACTTTGCTTCTTGCTAGTCCATGCAATTAACCTTTTGCCTAAGAAGAATGCTCCCCCATTGGTGCTCTTTCTATCATCAATGTTTCCAACCCAATCAACATTAGCGTAGGCTCTCAGTTCAAACTTTTCATTCTTCTTACAATATAAACCAAACTCTTCTATTCCTTTTAAGTATTTCATTATTCTCTTCATGGCCATCAAGTATACTTGTTATCCCACGAAGAATTTGATCTCTCCAAACATAGACATTTCAAATTCTTGCTTCATCTAATTTGCAAAGTCCTTTCACAAAGCATCTTGTCCTCTAAATATGATATCAACAAATAAAAAATACCTTTTCCTTCTTCTGTCTTCATGTACAAATTGTTTTTATCATCAATCCTTTCAAATCCAATCTTCACAAGATAAGTATGAAGTCTCTCATACCATGGTCTTGGTGCTTGCTTCAATCCATATAGGGCTTTGTGTAGTCTACATACTATGTTCTTATTGTTTTCATCAACAAATCCTTCTGGTTGTTCTATGTAGTCTTCCTCTTCTAGTATTCCATTCAGAAATGTAGATTTAACATCCATCTGATAAACTTTGAAACCTTTGTATCTAGCATAAGCAAGTAGAATTCTCACTCCTTCCATTCTTGCAAAAGAGGAAAATGTCTCACCATACTCAATTCCTTCTTCTTGTGCATATCCTTTGCAAAATAATCTTGCTTTGTTTCTTATCACTTCACCATTCTCATCTTGTTTTTTTTTTGAATACCCATTTGGTGCCTATCACATTCTTGTCTTCTGGTCTAGGAACTAGACTCCATGTTTTGTTCTTCTCTATCTACTGAATTTATTCTTCCATGGCCTTGTCCTAGTTATCATATTCCAATGCATCTTTTACAATGTTAGGTTCCTTCATGCTTAACAAATATGTTTCACTTCTCAATCTATTTCTTTTCATTGGCCTTGCATCTTTGTATCCAATGATTTGATCTGTAGGATGATGTCTTTTGATATATTTGGACAATCTTGGTTCAGTTCTTGTAACTAAATTTTGTCTCTTAGCTTTAGTATCACTAAGTACATATCTATAAAGTATTTTAGCATCTCTTTCATGTGTACTGATCTTAGAATCAGAATGTGCATTTTTTTCATTCTGCAACTTGACATCTGAATGCAACTCGGTTCCTGAATGCAACTCAAAATTCATAGGTCGTGATTTGGCAGTTACTGAGATTTGCTACTTGTTTGCAATTTGATTTGTAGCATCTTCTTTAGAAGGCATCCCTTCATAGAAGTATACAAATGATTTGTATTCTTTTGGTTCTTTCATAAGTTTAGCCTCATGTGCTTCTGTAAACTCATCAGAATTCACATTTGCACTTTTCACAATTTTGTTAGTGTTAGTATTTAAACACTTGTAAGCTTTAATTTTTATGGAGTAACCAAGGAATATTCCTTCTTCACTTTTTTCATCAAGCTTTTCATTCCTAACATCTTTAAGAATATAAAATTTGCTTCCAGATACCTTAAAGTATTTCACATTAGGTGGATATTCATACCATAGTTCAAAATGTGTTGAATGTGTACCTTTCTTGAATTGCACATGGTTCAAGGTATATACAATAGTACTTACAACTTCTCTCCAGTATTTCAGAGAAACATTTTTCCCTATCATAAGTGTTCTAGCACAGTCCATTATAGACTTGTTTCTTCTTTCAACAATTCCATTCTATGGAGGGGTCCTAGGTGCAAATGTTTGTCTTTTGATTCCCCTATCATTAAAGAACATCTCAAACTCAATTGAAGTGAATTCTCCTCCTTTTTCTGATCTCAAGAATTTTAGACTTTTACCTATCTCTTTTTCAACTCTTGCCAAGTACCACTTAAACATTTGAAAAGCATCAGATTCTTGTTTTAGAAACATGACTGTCATCATCCTAGAGTACTCATCAACAAATAGCATTATGTACTTATCTCCTCTATAGCTTTGCACTTCAATAGGTCCACACAAGTCAATATGAACAATCTCTAGTAATTCTTTAGAGGTATAAGCTTTACCCTTAAAGCTTGACTTTGTTATTTTTCCTAGCTGACATTGTTTGCATACTATATTATCAAGTTTCTTTAACTTAGGAAAACCTCTAATTCTTTTCATGTTACTAATACTAACCAAATTATCAAAATTAACATGACATAATCTCTTGTGCCAAAGCCATAAATCATCAAATTTTGCAATAAGATAAGTAGCATCCTCTATATCTAGATAGAACATATTACTTCTAGCTTGATCACCTTTACCAGTCAACTTCCCATTTGTGTCATATATCTTGCCAGTTTTATTTTTAAACTCAACTTTGCATCCCAACTTATTCAATTGTGACACACTTAACAAGTTATAATTTAATCCTTGAAAAGAGTAAGCATTGTCACATGAAATCTTTTCTATGAGTTTGATAGACCCTTTTCCTTTTATAAAAAATGGTGCATCATTACCAAACCTTACACTATTTCCATCATAACAAGTTAAGGTAGCAAACATACTTTTTTCTCCATTCATGTGATGTGAGCATCCACTATCAATGATCCATTTATCATTCTTGTTCACACAAGTCACAAGTGTAGTTGCCTCATCCTCATCAGATTCATCCTTCATTGCAACATATACCACTTCATCATCATGTTCATTAGAGTCATGTTCATCAACAATGTATCATGACTTCTTGCCTTTGTCTCTATAGTCTCTGCCATCATCCTCTCTTCTATTTTTGTGTTTGTTTCCTTCTTTGTAGTTCTTCTTCTATGTACATCTTACATCAATATGACCAACTTCATTACAATTGAAACAAATGATGGGTAACTTACCTTTGAACTTGCCTTTTCCTCTATGAAATATTCTTTCCAGTAGTGCTTCCAATTGTTCAATGTCTTCCTCATCTATGTTGCTATCATTGGATGCATATTTTATCTTTTTTTGCTTCTTCTTCTGCTTTACCTCCTCATAATCCTTCAATAACAATTTGGCTTTGAAAGCTAATTCAAGACTCTCTAGTTTGTAATTTCCAAAATTAGATAGCTCCAAAGTAGTGAGTCTACCTACCAGACCTTCAAGGGTTAGATTATTTCTTGGTATACATCTTAACTCTTGGATTGCAGAAACTCTAATAGCATAAACAAGTAATAGTGTCCTCAAGACTTTACTTAGCACAGTATCATCATCTATTTGGCTATTAGTACCTTTTATTTCACTAACAACTTCTTTTATCCTAGCAACATATTGAGTAATGTTCTCACCTTCTTCCATTCTCATGTCATCAAACTTACCTCTGAGATTCTCAGACTTGGCTCTTTCAACATTTTTGTCTCCTCCTTAGATGGTGGCTAGGGCATCCCACATTTTCTTTGCACTGTCAAGACCTTTGATATCATCAAATTTGGCATAGCTTAGGGCAGAGGCAATCTCCAACATCGCCTAATTGTGTTCTTTCTTTTTCTTCATATCTTCAATAGTTAGGGCTCCTGCTGGATCAACATGTTCTATTACAATGGAAGATTATGCATGATCTCCAAGTCCTCCAAGGTGTAGCTTCATCAAACCTTTTCATGTAGGAATGTTATCTCTATTGAGCTTGGATACTTCTCTTTTAGACATCTTGATCTTTATGCTTCTAGTACCTTAAAACTAGTCCTCTTAAGTAGATGGCTCTGATACCAATTGTTGGAATTCTTTTAAAATAACTGAGAGCAAGGTGTATTAGTTATTCATGGTCTAGATGTACAAATAAAGTTTTTCTCATAATTCAGTGAACCCATCAAATATTCATTCCCACACGTGCATTCATTGTGTATTAACTAAAACTTATATGTTACTATCAAATCAATTTGCACAAATATAAAGCATAAAACACAACATGTTCATCAACACATTTGACACAATGATTCGATGTGGAAACCCAATTTGGGAAAAACCACCAATAACATGCTACTCCTTTTTCACTCTTCTAAAGTGATGCCCTATGAAAGTCCAACTCTATTAAAGGTTACAATACACACTATTAAATATGACCCTGTTAAGGGATTTCAATCACTCTATTAAAAGTGAGGCTTGTTAGAGGACTTTATGCCATTCACCTGGAATGCCATCTTGTTAAAGGATTTTCCAATGACTGTTAAGTCGACCTCAATCCAAAGGATTTACCCTAGACTAATACAATTGTTAGAAAGTAACAATAGAGCTTTGATCTAATACAAGTTACAACTTCACTTATAGATTACAAATCTATGTTTGGTCCTCAATTTTTCTTGGCTTCCATTCTTTGCAGCTCTAACAACTTGTTCATCCTTCAAGCATTCATCTCCTTAAGCCTTCTTGCTTAGCATGCCATTGTAGACACTACTCTTTGGGTCACTTGATGAAGAAAAACCCCTTTCTCCTTCTCCGTCTTAGGTTCTCACACCAAAACTCCCTAACTCTTTTACTTCATGACTAGAAATTCCTATATACAGGAAGTTAGAACATTTTTCCACTCATTATCCATCATCTAAATTAGGGTTTTGGATGGATAAGCTAGGATACCATGTATCTACCACATATCTTGTCTTCTCTAGAAACTTCTCTTAAAATCCATTTGAATTCACCTCCAAAATGGTTTACATAAGATTCTGCACCACCAGCTCATCAATCTTATCTTCCTTATGGTTCATAAGTTCCAAGAAAAAAAACTTGTTAGCTTTTATTTGGCAAATCTTCGATCTTTGTCATAATGCAACATCTTGACATTATCAATCTTTGGATGCTCAACACATACTGTGTCACTCAACATCAATTGTAAAATCACTCGGCATTAACTGGATTTTACTAGTGTTCAACATCAACTAAAATTTACTCAGCATCTACTGTCTTGTCGGCATCCACTAGAATTTGCTTTCACTTGGCTCCAACTGACTTTTTGCTCTGCTTGAACTAACTTTTCTCAGCACCTACTATCCACTTGGTCAAGCTTGGTAGTCAAACTTTTTAAAACTTATTCTTCTATACTTTCTAAGTGTAGCTAGCCATTTTGTAACCTTAAGTAGATCATCAATACATCATGTCATCACTATCTTAACTAATCCTTGTACTTCTTTACATAATCATAACTCAACCTTTCCTCTAGGTACTTTTGTTACATCTTGTTGATGAAATCCTCCTCATCAATCAACTAAGTGATAGTACTTGAAACATATAATCAATTATCTTACCAACAAATAGTAGGTTTGACATCAGTGACAAAACAAAGATTGAAACACATAACAATCTCCCTTATAACAATCTTTCTAATCAATGATCTTTTCAATTAGATTTCGATAACTTATAAAGAAAGTGGGATTATTTTTATCTTTGGATAGATTTTATAAAACAAAAGCCTTATCTTCTCTTTACTACCACATGTAAACTACAACTTCTAAAATAAACCATTAAAATCATGATCAATCCCAAACTAATGCCAAAAAATGATTATTATGTGTACTCAGATCTGCAATGCTCATCTATATCTTAGATAGTTTTTGAATTTTACCATGGCTACCTATCTAACTTTCTCCTTCATTTGTAGATGATTGGTTGTCTAATTTAGATACTCCTCTACCTATCCTTTTGGCTCAAAATTGGGTACTAGGGTTTGTAAGAAACATTGGGAGCAGGGACTGGATTGTTTCTGGAGTGTATTGTATTTCATTTCATTTCTATTAATGACAAGTGAAATATATTCCTTTGAACATCACAAATGAAATGAATAATTTTCCACTGTTCAAAATTAAAATCAATAGGATCATCCTTAATAAATTAATGAGAGAGAAATAATGAGGAGCAAATAACATACCAATAATAGATTAGGTTATAGGGTGACATGGATTGATCAAATAACTAAATACAAATATCTGATACCCATTGTTAGAATAATTTCCACATGCACAACAAGCATTGACATTTTTGCACATAATTTTATTACTTAAATAATATTCCAAGATAAAATAAAAAAGCTTAATAAGACAAAATTTGCAAGGAAATCAACCAACTACAAGACAACTATCACGTTTTTTTGTGATCTACTACAGAATTTGAGGATGATTTTTTATGCAAATGTTGATTTCCCATAGGGGATTGTTTATCAATGTCTTTCTTCCATAATTTTAAATCTATTCATAAACAACTCAAAAATACTATTAGATTTCATCCACGTTGCATTCACTTTGGTTATTATCACCATCTTTTTTCCCATAGAAGCCTTGTTAAGAGAAAATGGAAGTTCATCCAATTCCACAAAATTAAAATTATTATTTTGACTTGAGTCATTTGTCATATATAATTTGGCCTTGAAAAATAGTGAACAATTCCCAGATCCAACTTCACTTTTTATATGTATGCTTTTAAAAAATTTGATTTAGATGTTCAAATGTTAAATAAAAACTAGCACAAAAGTAACCTCATATAAAAAGTTTTCAAAACCTCGCTTAAAATGAACATAATATGTCATTGAAAATGTAGTGACGGGTTCCTGTTTGGGTTGAATTCCCAGGTCTACCCTTGCCCTGCTAGCCTTTTATTGAGTCTTTTGCCCAAGCCCTTGGCAAAGTTGTTACCAAGGAGCCATAAATTTTTTTTAATGCTCGCCCTCAGCAGCATGTTTGCATTGAAGTCGATCTTTCTAAAGATCTCAAGGATTCGGTGGAAATCCAGATTGGTGCTCAAACCTTCGCACAGAAGGTGCTTTACTTGAACCTACCTAACACCTGTTATAGGTGCCAGTCTACGAAACACAAGATCAGGGACTGCCCTTTGGCTACACCTAGGGTCAAACCCCAGCCTAAAGCGACGCCTGTCAAGCAGGTTGAAGGAAAAAAATAAGAATGGGTTACTGTTGGGCGCAAAGGCAAGCCTGCCTTGACTCCTTTGGCCCCCAAGCCATCCTATGCAACCGTAATCTCGATTCCTCCTACTTCCATCGAAGTATCAGTGCCTGCTAGCGCGGAGATGCTAGTGGCTCCTATTGCGCTAGTTTCGGTTCCGTAGGTTTCAAACCCTGCTGGCTCGCAGGGGATTAAGGTAGCCGCCAGGACCTCATCCTTGGCTGGGGCTCATTCTCCTCTTGCAGTCTCTTCTATAGTACCACCAGAAACAAGGTGTTCTCGCAGTCCTCCTGGATGTGCAGGGATATCAGGGGTCAAACGGCAGGCTGTAAGTCCAGAGGATTTCCCATCTGACTTTCACCCAGTTTCTACCTTTTTGCAGAATAGTTACTCCTCTCTCGAGGACAAGGATGATATGGAAGAGTTTTCATGAACTTCCTCTCTTGGAATGTTTGAGGTCTTACAGACCTACCCAGAAAATTCTATGTCCAGGATACCCGTCATAGACTTGGGAATTTAGATTTTCTTTGCCTGCAAGAAGTTAAGATTTCTGGTTTCATGCTTTCTGCTGCATGCCGTGTCATTTGGCAAGATAGCGTCATGTTTTTTGCTCAGCATGAAGGTGGCCAAGGTGGTGTAGTTACTCTCCTGTCACCTCGCCTTCATTTTGCTATTATTTCGCACGGTTCTGACCCCACACACCGTATTATTTGGCTTTTGCTTTCCATCAACAATCATTCTTTTGGAGTCATTAATGTTTATGCCTACAATGATGCTATGGAAAGGGCGCAAATGTGGGTTTGGCTTGCTGACAACCTGCTGCCAGCTACTTGGATCTTGTGTGGGGACTTCAATATGGTTGAAGTGGCCTCTGACAAAGATGGCATTCTACCTTTCCGTTGGACAGCTAGGGAAAGACAAGCTTGGTTTCACATGCGTCATAAATTGGGCCTCTTTGATCCCAATACTAGCCGTCATCATGATAATGGGGCTTGGCACACTTGGTCCAATTTTCGAGCCAGTCCTGATCTCATATTGAAACATCTTGATCGTGCTATGATCTCGGCGCAATCTTTTTTTATTTTTCTGAAGATCGTGATCTACCTGTCATTCCCCTGACAGATGTGACGTTGTCAGACCACTATCCCATTTATTTTGGCATTTCTTGGCAAACAGCTGTCCCCAAAGTGGTTAAGTCTCAATTCTTCCTCAACACGTCTGTGCTATTGCATGTCTCCACTATCTCCCACATACAATGTGTCTAGAATTTGGAACCACATCCACATTCCCATCGAGGTTGGATTCAATGGTGGAATGATGCCATTACCAGAACAACTCATTTTTTGCGCATCTATGGGCGTCAGCTGGAAATTTTCAAAAAACGTTCTTATGAAGCCAACACGCTTGCCCTCAAAAAAGCCTCTGAAGCGCTCACCTTCAACCCTTTTGATGTGGATCTGCAACTTCAGCTTGCCAAGCTTCACCATGAAAAGAAAATTGCTGATAACTATGCTGCCCGAGGAGCTCAAATCAAAGCCCGTCTCCACTGGTTGGAGATTGGCGAAAAAGCCTCGAAGGAGTTCTTTCAGGCTCTACGAGCCTGTCATACCAATATTGGGATTAAAAAGATAAAACAGGGAACTGAGGTTCTTTCCAATCTACCAGACATCTTGCAAGCTTTTGTTCTTCACTATGAGAATGTTTTTGCTTTGCAAGGCCATTCTGTTGCTCAGGAGGAGGCTCTTAGAAAGTGTATTTCTGTTACTCCAAACTGCCTCGCAGTTGAGCAACGCTGTAATGACCCTTACTATAAAGGCCACTGAAACCCTCAAACTGGACTTAGGAATTTTGTCAAACAGTTGGCATGTAACCGAATAAGGCTGCAATATTACTAATTGTTGTACAACAAAACCTCAATATATGATGCCAATAATGTATGAACAACAATTCCAGATTATAACACTACCAATCTAAGAAATAGATGACAATATGAAACTCAAATATGAAGTCCAATGCAATTCTGATTTTATGACAGCAAATAGAACTGATTACAATGAGAGACTATCACAACTATGCACTTCTAACACATCAAGCTCTTGACAATGCAATGTTATGACATGAACAATAACCCAGTTCAGATTTGGAATGCAAATGATGAAACTTTTACAACAGTTATTAATGACTGGAAATAACTATTTATGCAATGACAGTGCTGACTGTTCTAATCCAGAACATGCAATATTTTGGCAATCAAAACTTTAGTTTGTGCACCTGGAATAGCTCCAATTTTGCCGGATATGAATGCTGAATTAATGCCACATGAACACCTCACAATCTACCCCAAACCAACTCACAAAATTGCTGCTGCTGCTTAACTGACAGGGCCGTACAGGTACGGCCTGGTACGACTGCTAGATAAAAATATTGCATCATTTTTTGTCACTCCAAAAGCAATAAATCTGGGTGCCTAGGGTTGCTGAATAACCCCCTAAAATATGAAATTCATCCGTCAAGCCAATTAGGAGTTATGAGCAAAAATGTGGGTCCAAACCCTAGACTGGCAGTCTGAAAATAATGCACAACTGTGTCTACAAACCCTGTTAATCAATCCACAAATGCTAGGGCACAACTGAAACCCTTATTCCAACCAAAGTAAACCCTTATAACTGAATCTCAATGAAGTCCAAATGAGACGGCTGAATTACCAACTCCTCAAATGCAACAATTCAGGTGATATTTCACACCCTCAAAGTCGCCAATCCAAGGGAGTGATTCGTTCCCAAAGATCAAATAATTTGCAGACCCAAGAGACTACAAATTTGCTCCACAATGGAAGAAGTAGAAGAAATCTCAAATCCAAGCATGTCCAAAATGAGAGGCCCAACCCTCTACTTATTCACTTTTCTAAGAAGTTGCTAGAACTTCTAGAAACATCCTTTATAAAATCTTATTATAATGCACTTTTTATAATAAAGTAATTTTATAAAATAAAAAGTGCAACTCAACTTAAAATTATAACATGTAGGCCCCAATAACACATAATAATAAAATATAACCTCTTAACACTTCTTCAAGAGCAAGATATGACCATCTGATCCACAGAATTGACTCTCTCTCCACACCATTTGCCTACGAGAGTCTGGAATAGGAAAAATCCATGATCAATGTCATGTCGAACTAAAGAGGGGACATTACAAACGCACTTTCTATGAGCAACTTCTTTCCCTCCGAGACCTTAAAGAGGCATCTTACTCCATGGCAGATGACAAATCCCCTGGGTGTGATGGATTTCCCTGTGAATTTTACAAACATCTTTGGGAGCAAATTGGTCCTGATCTACACAAAGTCTATCTTGAAGCATACCATTCTAAAAGCTTAGGAATGATCATAAATAAAGGCAATATTAAATTCATACCTAAAGCTGGCAATCCTAAGGACATCTACAACTGGAGGGCCATCACCCTCCTTAATGTGTCTTATAAGATCATTGCTAAGGCACTCTCTCTCAAAATCCGCCATATGCTTCCTCTAATTGTGCAGCTTGAACAAACTGGCTTCATCAAATCCAAGTATATTCTTGACAACATCACTACTATCTGGGAAGGTATGGAATGGGCCCATAAGTCCAAGCAGCAGGCTATCTTTTTAAAGATAGATTTTGCTAAAGCCTATGATCCTATTGAATGGCCTTTCATTTTGGCTATGCGTTAGGCTCTGGGTTTTGGTCCCAATTTCCTTCAATCCGTGGAGATGCTCTTTGGTGATGCTAATGCTTGCATCACCATCAATAATTCACAATCTAAAGCTTTTGGACTTTTTCATTCCATCAGACAAGGTTGTTCGTTAGCTCTTGCGCTTTATGTCTTTGCTACTGAAGGCTTTGGTTATTTACTTGCTCATTCTGTGTCTTCTGGGCTGGTCCATGGCATTTCCTTGCCTGATTCTTCCTCCCAGTTAGTCAATGGTCATTTTGCTGATGATTCTTTTCTTACTCTTCTTGAGGATGAAGAAAAAATAAAAAATGTGTTAGATTGTCTTGACACTTTTTGTCAAGCCTCTGGATCTGCCATTCAATGGCATAAAACGCTCTGTTATCGACAGTCTTTTTTTCCAGCTCCACCTTGGCTCAGCCAATACCAATGGAAATGTGTTACTCATGGAGAAATTTTCCACTTTCTTCACATTCCCTTTGCTTTCCAAGCTTCCCCTATGGAACTTTGGAATGCTGTGCTTACAAAGATTACCAAAAAGCTTGATTATTGGATCACTAAGCCGCTTTCTCTTGCTGGTAAATTCCAGATTTGTTATAAGATTTTGGCTGCCACCCATGTGTTTTATTCTTCTTTTTGGGCTCCCTCCAAAGCTTCATACCTCAAATTAGAATGTTTGCTCAGAGATTTTCTTTGGGCCTCTGGTTCTGACCATCATGGTTTTCACAGAGTTGCTTGGGATTTCTATTGTCTCCCGATGGAATCTGGGGGTCTTGGCCTGCTTTCCACTTGGAAGAAGGGCCTTGCCCTCTGTGCTAAATGGATTATCAGAGCTATTTCTGGAGATGAAGCCTAGAAAATTCTTGTCAGACATTGCATCTCTTCAGGCTTCCCTGCTAACAGACCGGCCTAGAAGGGAATTGGTTTTCAGACCCTTCTTACTATGCAAGAACCAGTGGTCATACAGGGCTCCTTCATTATAAAGAGCATCTAAAAAGCCTGGGAAGCTATTAAACCTTGGCTTCGTTGGGCTGGTAATGAGTTCCGCAATGGGTTGTCCTTAAATCAGCAGAACATTTGGTGGTCTCCCCTATTTGCCTTCCAGGGTATTCCTCTTGCCAAGGCTCAAGGTGCCAGTGCTCTGTGTTTCTATAAATGAGGCATTCACACTACGAAGGATATTTTTTCAAGAGTCACCATGAATTTTAGGTCTTGGGAGGATATGCAAGTTCAATACCGCCTTGTTCATGCCGATCGTTAGACTTATGAGCTTCTGTTGTCTTCCATCCCTGTGCACTTACTTCATAAAGTGGAGATTTAGTCTATTCGACCTTGGTGGTATGATTGGAAGTGGTTTCCTACCACTCAATTTACCAATTATAAGCCCAATATGGGATATAGATGGCTTTCACCCCACCTTCCAATGGTAGACACACTTAATCAACGGTGGCATTTGCAGTCTTCGCTTTCTCAATGGAGAAAACAATTCGACACCATTTGGAGTGCCATTACAGAACCTAATATTTCTCACTTTGCTTGGTGCCTTGCCTTCCAAGGTCTTCCCTTGGGGCCTCGGCTCAAGCACATTGGGGTTCCTGATCCTAGATGCCCCTTCTATGGCCAACCTGAGTCCTTTTTGCATATTTTTTGGTTTTGCAAATGTGCTCAGAATTATTGGCACTGGATCCATGATTTTTTCAAGCCTTTCAGGCCCGAACCTTTTTCATGGCACATGATACTTCTGGGTGATTCCCCCAGATTTCCTCTGAAGTTTTCCCAGATTTGGCATACCTTCAGGATGGAAATTTTGTTTTCTCTATGGAAAGATAGGAATGCAGTTTTATTCACTCACAGTTTTTTGGATGTTAACATTGCAATGTACACTAAGGCATGCATTTGTAACAATGTCATTATGCAGATATAGGTGCAAACTAATAAAGTTGCATTGGAGGTTGCCCACTTACAAGAATTGTTAAACCACTGGGGCAATGCTCCTTGTACCATTACTAGAGTGCCTCCGGAGGCCTCAGCTGATGCTTCCTCATCCCGTGGTCACTGTTCCAGATGCCAATCCTCTGGCCACCATTCTCACACGCCGTGCTCCCAGGGTCCCCACCATCGCTCTCCCAGCGGTGGTCATGGCAGTTGGAGGCACCGCTCCACTTCCCCACCATGTGGTGGTGCTGGCTGGTCCCCGGCTCCCCCCCCTGGGCGGGCTTCTGGCTAGTCTCTGACTCCTCCCCTTGGACGAGTGCACTTTGGCAAGTTTCCCCAGCTGGCCTTGGCAATTTCTCCTCCATGGCCAGACAAGAAGGATGCGAAGACTGCAACTACCCCAGATCCTGCAGATGCTGCTGACGGCTGGACTGTTCCTAGTCTGCCTTATAATCCCACTGATGCGTGGGGATTTTCAGATAAAGATTATCCTCCTCCCTCTGTTGGTACTGCCTTGGTAGCATGAGGTTGTTTTATTTTTTTTTGATGAATAGTTTATAGTTGCTAGTTGCGGCCATATTGTTTGCTCCGGCTTTGGCCGATTGAACTCATTCGCGGGGTGATCCTGTATCCCTCAGCCCTTTTTTGTGAATTGTAATCTTAGTAAATTTTATTAATTGAAAAGGACTATTCATCAAAAAAAAATAAAAAAAAATGTAGTGACAAACAAAGCAATGATTAATGCGTTAACTCAAATCTTCTTGGAGAAATCACTGATATTTTGGACGTTTAAGACATATTTTTGGAATACGTGATGCAACCAAGTTAGTAATGGATAAATTATTTTATTATAGACATCAAGGCACATATAATAAAAACTTAAAATCTTTACCTGGTCACATGGCCATCATTGGGGGAAAATTTATTGGTATCAATTGCTAGAAGAATTTTTATATACAAGAAAGCAACAAAATGATAAATCAAGGAAAAATAAAATAAAATAATATATATATATATATATATATATATATATATATATATATATGAGAGAAACAAAATGATCAGTCGAGAACAAAGAAGAATATGTCAAAATAGAGAGAATAAAGCCAAGGAAGAAGTAAAAGATGGGGAAAACTAGCCTTCTGACAACATTACCAATATCAAAAAGGACTCTTTACCTTTTTGTTTGTTTGCTTTAAGACCTGTAAAAGAAAACAATCAATTCTTTTTAAAAAAAAATTCTATCAAAGGTGATATCAAGATATCTTGGAAAATGAACATGAAAAAAAATTTATGTAGTGCAGAATATGGAAGGGAAAACAAAACAAAGTAAGTAGTTTTAGAAACTCCATAAATGACTAGAGAAGAATGCATCTGCAACATATGGAAGTTGTCATAAAATAAGTGGAAAAAAATCCCTAATGCATGCAAGAAATAAATAGCATTCCTACATCAACAAAATGTCACTTGTGTTAGGAAAGAAACAATACAAAAACACTTTCAGAATGCCAAATTAGAGAGAAGTAAGAAACAACAAATTTAAAAAAGAGATGACAAAGAAAATAAATTATTAAATACATCAGACACAAGATACAGATAAAAAAAAGTTTAACATGGGAAACTCTTCTAGGAAAAAACCCACCACCACAAAAACTCGAGAAACTTTGTATTACAATAACAAGTTACATACAAAAGTATGATTTTTCACAGGTTCAGATTGCCCACACAATCAACCTGGTTTTCATAGATACTACTTCTAATGAATTATTGTAGCCATTAAAACATACTGCATTTCATTTCAGAATTTGGTACAAAAATAGTTATAGGCAAAATGACTTCACCATACAGGTCATAGTCACCCTCACATATGAACTCCATCATATGCCTCATTTCTCACCTACTATCCATCGTACACAAAAAATTAGAATTGGTTCACCATACAATATGGTGGAGTCATACTCTTCACCACCATATGGTAGTCACACTTGTACGATGTCACCTCCACCGTATAGTGGACTTTGTTTGTCCAACAATCCCCCACTTGACAAAGTACGAAGTCAGACAAGATGACTAACAAGAGTGAAGAGTTTTAAGCCCCAAAGAGCTTGTGCACCATTTGAACTTGGTTGTGTTCACTGGCTTTGTTAATGCATCTACAACATTCTCCTAAGTGTCAACCTTTTCTACATTTACCTTTCCATCTTCAACCATGAATGAAATGATATTGTACATAAATGTTTTTTGTTCTAGCATGGAAAGTAGGATTCTTCGCCAAACATATTGTAATCTGACCAAAAAAAATTGTAATTCTGCCTGCATCATAACTAACATTAGAACACAAATGCTTAAGCCAAACTACTTCCTGAGAGGCACAAGTAGATGCCATATACTTTTCCTTAGTTGTCAACAATATAGTTACACTTTTTCATTTGCTCATCCAACTAATATCACCACCATTCACCATGAATACATATCCATTGGTGGATCTTCTCTTGTCAATGTCCCCAGCCCAATCCACATCAAAATAACCTTGAATACTAACTAATAATATAGATCCCACTAAGTTACCTTGATAACATAATTCATACTATGATTTAACCTTCAAACATCACAAAACTCTTTTTACAACATCCCAATGTGACTTTCCCAAATTTTCCATAAACTGAATCAATACTCCCACTACTTACACAATGTCTAGTCTCATACTGACGATTGCATACAAGAGGCTTCCAACAATACTTTCATAAGGTACTCACTTCATGTCTTCAATCTCATTAGGAGATTTTCGATTGTCATTGATTGACAACTTCATTCCATTTAACAATAGAAATACCTATTGCTTGCATCCATTCATATCAAATTGTTCCAGAACATTGGTAATATATTTTCTCTGGCTAAGCCAAAGCTTTCTACCAACCCTATCCCTTTTGAATTCCATCCCTAAAATAAAATTTTCTGACTCTAAATCTTTCTTTTCATACTTTAGAGACAATTGATTATGAAATTATTTCCTTACAATTTCCTATAAACAACATATCATCTACATATAGAGAAATAATAAGTATTCAATGACCTTTAACTTTATAATACACCTAGTGATCCAATTTAGATCTCATAAAACTCAAAGATAAAACATATGTATCATACTTTTTGTACCAAATTCTGGGTGATTGTTTCAAACCATACAAAGACTTCTTTAGTTTACATACTAGATGCTCTTTACCTTTTTGTAAAAAGTACTCTAATTGGGATGTGCATATCTCTTCTTCAAGGTCACCATGAAGAAATTCCATCATCACATCTATATGCTCAATTTCAAAGACAAGCACCACTACAAGTGCAAACCAAAATCTGATAGATGTTAGCTTAGCTATAGGAGAAAATATTTCTCCATAATTAGTCCCTTCTTTATGAGAATACCCCTTCATAACCAATCTTGCCTTATACTTGTTAATCCTTCCATCTGGATCGTACTTCTTCTTAAACACCCATTTGTTGAAAACAACTTGACATAAGTACAAGAATGTGTTTCAATAATTGTTTTGTCACTGATGTCAAATCTGCTACTTATTGATAAGACAACTACCTAGATGATTTGAGTACTATCATTTGTTTGATTGATGAAGAGGTTTTGATCAAATGAGATAACAAAAACACCTATAGGAAAGGTTGAGTTATGGTATGAAAAAGGAGTAAAAAGATCAGTTAAGATACTGATATTATAGTGCATTGATTATCTACTTAAGGTTGTAGAGGATGGATACACTAATTAAATCTAGAAGAACAAGTAAGAAGAATTGAGTCTGCTAAGATTGACCAAGTGGACAGTAGGTGCTTAAAAAGTTAGTGCAAGCCGAGTACGAAATCAATTGGAGCCAAGTAAAGTGAAAGTTTAGTCTATGCTGAGTGATACAGTGTAAGCCAAGTAAAGTTTAGTTGATGTTGAGCACTAGTAAACTTTAGTGTTTTCTGAGTTATCTAGTGGATGACTAGTGGAAGAACAATTTGGAAGCCAAATGGCAACATATTTATGCCAAGTACCAGTATTCATGTTAAATCATAGATTTGATGAATATGAGCTGAATCTTTTGTTTTTTTGAATTTTGTGAAGCATGTGGAAGATAAATATGATGAATTAATGCTACAAAATACATGGCAAACCATTTTGAGGTGAATTCAAAGAGGATTGAATAAGTTTCTAGAAGAGACTAAAATGAAATAATGGGTAGATTCATTGAATCCTACCTAATCGTAAAATGGATGATAGAGGTTAAATGACAAAAGATCTTAATTTTCTATAGAGATGGCTAGTCAAAAACAAGGTTGGTCAATGTTTGAGAACCTAAGTTAGACAAGAGGTCAAAGGTATTGCTTCATTCAGAGACCAAATAGAAGAGACTACTATTGGAAAGCAAAGTAAGAAGGATTAAGAGTATGAATGCTTGAAGGGTGAACAAGCTATCAGAGCTAAAGTGTGTTAAAGACAATTAGAATGAATGACTAAAACAAAGATATATAATATGCAAGTGAGTTGTAATTTGTTATCAGATGAAGCCTTACTATTACTTTCTAATCATTGTACCAGTCCAGTGTAGATCCTTTGGATTAAGGTTGACCTAACAGTCATTTGTAAATCCTTTAACTGGGTGACATTCCAAGTGAATGATCTAAAGTCCTCTAACAAGGCTCACTCCTAACAAGGTGATTGAAATCCTCTAACCAAGTCACGTTTAATAGTGTGTATTGTAACTTTTAACAAGGTTTACCTTTTACATGGCATCACTTAAAAAGAGTGAGAACTAGTAGCATGTTATTGGTGGTTTTTTCGAAATTGAGTTTCTATGTAAAATTCTAGTGTCAAATGTGTTATTGAATATGTTATGTTTCATGTTTACATTTTTGCAAATATGTTTTAACCTAGAACAATAATATACAAGTTTAAGTGATTGTATGATCTAATGGATGCATGCATGAATATATCTTATAGATATGGGTTTAGTAAGTTGTGAAAAGTTTTATTTGTACATCTAGACCTTGGATATCCAATTCAACTCCCTCTCATTTATTCTAAAGAATTCCAACAATTGGTATGAGAGCCATCTACTTAAGAGGACTAGTTTGAAGGTACTAGAAGCAAAAGATCAAGATGTCAAAAAGAGAGGTACCCAAGCTTAACAAGGACAAGTTTCCTACATGGAAAATTTTGATGAAGTTATAGCTAGGAGGTCTTGGAGACCATGCACAATCTACCATCACCACTGAGCATGTTGATCCTATTGGAACCCTAACTACTAAAGATCTAAAAAAGAAGAAATAACACAATTAGGCAATGTTGGAGATTTCCTCTGCCCTAAGTTATGTCGAGTTCAATGACATCAAGGGTTGTGATAGCGCAAAGAGGATGTGGGATGCTCTTCACACCATCTATGGAGGAGATGCAAATGTTTTGAGAGCCAAATCTGAGAGTCTTGGAGGTAAGTTTGATGATATGGAGATGCAAGAAGGTGAGAATGTTCCTCAATATTGCTCTATAATAAAAGATGTTGTTAATGCTATAAGAGGATCTACTGGTAAGATGAACAATGATACATTATTAAGAAAAGTTTTGAGAACAGTACTATCCATCTATGTTATTAGAGTTTGTGCATTACAAGAACTGAGATGCATACTAGGTTCTAATCTGACTCTTGAAGGTTTGGTAGGTAGGCTCATTAGTTTTGAGCTATCTAAATTTGATAACTTCAAATCTAACAATGTTGAATCTACTTTCAAAGCTAAGTTGACATTGAAGGAACCTAATGAGAAGAAGAAGAAAAAGGTAAAATATGTTTCTAGTAGTAGTAATACAAATGAGGATGTAGAACAACTTGAAGCACTACTAGCAAGGAGATTTCACAGAGGTAAAGAAAAATTCAAAGGTAAGTTACCTATCATTTGTTTTAATTGCAATGAGGTTGGTTATATTGCTACTAGATATCTAAAGAAGAAGAAATATAGAAGTGGTGACACATATAGAAGAAGAAGAGATGAGGACAACAAAGATTACAAAGAAAAAGGCAAGAAGTCTTGCTACATTACAGAAGAAGAAACCAAAGATGGATTTGATGATCATGATGATGAAGTGGTGTATGTTGCAATGAAGGTTGATTTTGATGAGGATGAGGCAACTACACTAGTGTCTTGTGTTAACAAGAATGACAGACGAATCATTGATAGTGGATGTTCACATCACATGACTAGAGATAAAAGTAAGTTCATTACCTTGAATTATTATGATGGAAATAGTGTAAGGTTTGGTAATGATGCACCCTATCTGATAAAAGGAAAAGGATCTATCAAACTCATAGAAATTTTTTTATGTGAAAATGCTTTATATGTCGAAGGACTTAACTATAATTTTTTGAGTGTGTCACAACTGAATAGTTTAGGTTGCAAGGTTGAGTTTGGGAACAAGATAGCCAAGATATATGATATTGATGAAAAACTAATTGGAAAAGGTGATCAAACTAGAGGTAATCTATTCTACCTTGATATGGATGATGCTACTTGTCTAGTTGTAGAATTTGATGATGTGCGGTTATGGCACAAGAGCTTATTTCATGTTAATTTTGATAATTTGGTTAGTATCAGTAACATGAGAAGATTTAGAGGTTTGCCTAAGTCGAAGAAATCTGAAAATATAATTTACAAACAATATCAGTTAGGTAAAATGACAAAGTCTAGTTTTAAGAGTAAGAATCACACTACTAAAGGAATTTGGGAGATTGTTCATATTGACTTGTGTATACCAATTGATGTGAAAATATACAAAGGTGGTAAGTACATTATTCTATTTGTTGATGAGTATTTTAGGATGATGACAGTTATGTTTTTGAAATAGAAATTTGATGCTTTCCATATGTTTAAGTGGTACTTAGCAAGAGTTGAGAAGGAAATAGGTAAAAGTCTAAAATGTTTGAGATCTAATAGAGGAGGAGAATTTACATCAAATGAGTTTGAGATGTTTTGTAATGATAGAGGAATCAAAAGACATACATCTACACCTAGGACCCCTTCAAAAAATGGAATTGGTGAAAGGAGGAATAGATCTCTAATGGACTATGCTAGAACACTCATAATGAAGAAGAAGGTTTCTTTGAAATACTAGAGAGAGGCTATAAGTAAAACTATCTATACCTTGAACCATATGCAAGTGAATAAAGGTACTCATTCAACACCTTTTGAACTATGGTATGGATACTCACCCAATGTAGAATATTTTATGGTATTTGGAAGCAAGTGTTATATTCTCAAGGATTTTAGAAATGGTAAATTAGATGAAAAAAGTGAAGAAGGTATATTCTTTGGCTATTCCACAAGAAGTAAAGCTTATAAGTGTTTAAATACTAACACTAACAAAGTTGTGGAAAGTGCAAATGTGAAATTTGATGAATATACAGAGGTACATGAGGATGAACCTATGAAGGAACTAGAGGAATACAAATCTTTTGTATTCTTTTATGAAGGTATATCTACTAATGAAGATGTTGTAAATCAAGTTGCAAATCAACAATAAGTTTTAGTGATTGCTTAGTGACATACAATGAATGTTGAGTTGCATTCAAGAACTGAGCTACAGTTAGGTGCCGATTTGCATAATGAAAGTGAGGCACATTCTGATTTTGAGATTATGTACATGAAAGAGATATTGAATTACCTAATAGAGAAATACATAGCAATTTAGAAAATTATAGATCTAAGGAAGAAAATAGAGTAGAACCAAGATTGTCAAAGTATGTCAAAAGACATCACCCTATTGCTCAAATAATTGGAGATAAGGATGCAAGACGATTGAGAAGAAAAAAGTTAAGGCATGATACATGCTTGATTAGCATGCATGAACCTAAAAAAATGTAAAATTCCTTAGAATATGTGGACTGGAGTAAAGCCATTAAAGAAGAGATTGAACAGATTGAGAAGAACAAGATATAAACTCTAGTTCCTAGACCAAAAGATAAAAGTTGATTGGCACTAAGTGGTTGTACAGAAACAAGTTAGATGAAAATGGGAAACTCACAAGGAATAAGGAAAGATTAGTTTGCAAAGGGGTATACACAAGAAGAAGGTATAGAATATGGAGAAACATTCGCCCCTATTGGAAGATTGGAAGGAGCAAGAACTCTGCTTGTTTACCCTGTATGCAAAGGTTTCAAAGTTTATCAAACGGATCTTAAATTTGCATTTCTAAATGACATATTGGAAGAAGAGGTCTATATAAAATAGCCAGAAGGATTTTTTGATGATAACAACAAAAAAAGTGTATGCAGACTACACAAAGATTTATATGGTTTGAAGCAAGCACCAAGAGCATGGTTTGAAAGGCTTCACAATTATCTTGTGAAAATTGGATTTGAGAGGATTGGTGATAATGGCAATCTGTACTTGAAGATAGAAAAAGGAAAAGGTATTTTACTATCTAAAATTTTCATTGATGATATCATATTTGGAGGTCAAGATACTTTATGTAAAGCTTTTGTAAATGAAATGAAGAAAGAATTTGAGATGTCTATGTTTAGAGAGATCAATTTCTTTGTGTGTTTGTAAGTACATTAGATGAAATATGGTATATACATCACTTAGTCTAAGTATGAAAAAGAGATACTAAATTTTTTTGGATTGGAAGATTCCAAGCCAATAAGCACACCTATGGTGACAGGACACAAATTGTCAAAGAATGATGATTCAACTGAGGTGAATCAAACATTGTATAGGTCTATGATAGGAAAATTGCAATATGTAGTGCATAACAAACTTGATATTGCATTTTCTATTGGGACAGTTACAATATTCCCTACTAATCTCATGGAGAATCACTTGATGGCTATTAAGAGAATAATGAGATAAAGGAACATAAGGATATGGCATATACTACAAGAAAAATGAGATGTTTTAGTTGAGAGCCTATACTGATGTTGATTGGGTTGGAAATATTGATGATAGAAAGAGCACTAGTGGAGGAGCATTTTTCTTAGGAAAAAGGCTGGTTATATGGACTAGCAAGAGATAGAACTACATATCTCAATCTACTACTAAAGATAAATATGTTGTTGTTGTAGTAAATTGTACAAACATTGTGTGGATCATATAGTTACTCAAAGGCATGAAGGAATAAATCATTGAACTTGTGATACTTTATTGTGATAATACAAGTGCTATAAATATATCAAAGAAGCTTGTGATGCATATAAAAACTAAGTACATTGCAATCAAGTATCATTACTTGAGAGAGTTAGTTCAAGACAAAGAGGTGAAGATGGAATATGTGAATACAAAAGAGCAAATAGCTGATATCTTCACAAAAGCTTTACCTAAGAATGCTCATGAGTATCTAAGAGGTAAACTAGGGATGATACCTCTATCCAAGGCTATTTAAGAAGCATGAGAAGTGTCCTGCATCAAATGACATGATTGACATATGTTACACATTAATGCAGTGGATCTTACTTTAGGAGTTGCCTAAAGTAATCAAAGAGTTAGAGCTATAGATCAGTCACAAGCTAGTTAACAGAGGGAGAAATTAAAAATATTCATATCTAAAAGTTGAGATGATAAGTATTTGGAATTGTTATCAAAGAGGGAGATATAAATAGTGGTGTACCAATCAAAGGGAGAAACATGGAATATCTCCTTAGAGGGAGATAGTGTACCTGATGATTACTACAAAGGAAGAAATGATTAAAAGACATACATCTACGTAGTAAGAGGGAGATAGTGTTGAGGGAGATATAAGAACAGAATAAGAGATAGAAAAATACCTAAATATTAGAAAGAGAAAGTGATCAAGAGGAAGTCATATGGATGAGTTTATTGTATGTTGATCAGGATAAAATCTTGTAGCCTATACAGAAGATGAAAGCTACTGATAGAGGGAGAGATTTCAATACAATAAACTATTTTCTTTTTGGTATTTTTGTTTGTACTAGTTTTCCATCAATACCAAAGATGGAGATTGTTGAAAATAACTTGAAATAAGTATGAGAGTGTGTTTCAATCATAATTTTGCCATTGATGTCAAACCTGCTACTTGCTCGTAAGACAACTACCTAGTTGATTTGAGTACTATCATTTGTTTGATTGATGAGGAGGTTTTGATCAAATGAGATAAAAAAAGCATCTAGAGGAAAGGTTGAGTTATGGTATGATAAAGGAGTACAAAGATAAGTTAAGACAATGAAATTATAGTGCATTGATTATCTCCTTAAGGTTGCAGAGGATGGATACATTGATTAAGTCTAGAAGAACAAGTAAGAATAATTGAGTCTGCCAAGCTTAACCGAGTGGATAGTAGGTGCCAAGAAAATGTAGTGCAAGCCAAGTAGAAAATCAATTGGAGCCAAGTAAAGTGAAAGTTTAGTGTATGTTGAGTGATACAGTGGAAGCTAAGTAAAGTTTAGTTGATGCCAAGCACTAGTAAACTTTAGTGTTTGCTGAGTTATCTAGTGGACGACTAATGGAAGAATAGTTTGGAATTTGAGTGACAAAATATTAATGCCGAGTGCTAGTATTCATGTTAAATCATAGATTTGACGAATCTGAGCTGACTATTTTGTTTTCTTGAATTTTGTGAAGCATGTGGAAGATAACTATGATGAGTTGGTGTTATAGAATTCAAGGTAAACTTTTTTGAGGTCAATTCAAAGAGGATAGAAGAAGTTTCTAGAAGGGACTAAAATGAAAAGATGGGTAGATTCATTGAATCTTACCTAATCCTACCTAATCCTAAAATAGATGATAAAGGTTAAATGACAAAAGATCTTAATTTTCTATTTATAGAGATGACTAGTTAGAAGCAAGGTTGGTCAATGTTAGAGAACCCAAGTTAGAAAAGAAGTATAAGGTATTTCTTTATTTAGACCCTGAATAGAAGAGAATGCTATTGGTAAGCAAAGAAAGAAGGCTTAAGAGTATGAATGCTCGAAGGGTGGACACGTTATTAGAGCTGAAGTGTGTGAAATCCAAGCTAAATGGAGGACTAAAACACACATTTGTAATCTACAAGTGAGTTCTAATTTGTTATTTTATCAAGCCTTACTGTTACTTTCTAATCATTATACCAGTCTAGGGTAAATCCTTTGGATTAAGGTTGAACTAATAGTCATTTGTAAATCCTTTAACTGAGTGATATTCCAAGTAAATGATATAAAATCCTCTAACAAGGCTCACTCCTAACAAGGTGATTGAAATCCTCTAACCAAGTCCCATTTAATAGTGTGTATTGTAACCTTTAATTAGGTTGGCCTTTCACATGGCATCACTTCAGAAGAGTGAGAATTAGTATCATGTTACTAGTGATTTTTCTAAATTGGGTTTCCATGTAAAATCCTAGTGTCAAATGTGTTATTGAATCTCTTATGTTTCATGTTTATATTTTTGTAAAGATGTTTTGACCGAGAATAATAATTTACAAGTTTAAGTGATTGTATGAACTAATGGATGCATGCATGAATATGTTTTTATAGATATGGGTTCACTAAGATGTGAAAAGTTCTATTTGTACATATAGACCTTGGATAACTAATTCACCCCCCTCTCAGTTATTCTAAAGAATTCCAACACCATTTACATCCCACATGCTTTCTATCATTAGGAAAAGATATTAGATCCAAGGTTTAGTTCTCCAAAGATTTCATTTGATTCTTCATGGGTGACAACCAAGAATCTAAATCTGGTACATTAACTACTTCTTTGATAGTCCTAGGCTCATCAAAATCTATAAGAAAATCATAGGCACAATTAACCTTCAACATAGAATAAGTAAACCTCTCTAGTGAACAACCATACCTATCAGGTTGTTGCCTCTCCTGAGTAGACCTACCCACTTCCTATGGTGGAACTTTATGAGGTTCAACATGAGGTACATGATCATGTTCTTCTTCACTTGTATGATTGCTCAAGCTCTTATCATCCTCATTCTCAAGTAATTCTGGATTCTCACTCTCAGCTTCATTTGGAGTCTAAAATACCTCCCGTTTGGAAGTTAAAGGGATTTGAACTACTTCCTTTCTCTTCTCAGTCTTCCCTAATAGTTCTAGTGAGATAGGCTTCATGCCACAAAAGATTTAAGATCCCTATTGTAAAACACCTTTTCATTGAGGGTTCCACAATTTGTATCCCTTCACACCAGTACCATACCCGATGAAGATACACTTCATTTCTTTGTTATCCAACTTTGACCTACTAAATTTAGGCACATGAGCAT
Source organism: Cupressus sempervirens (assembly GCA_028749045.1). NCBI lineage: Eukaryota > Viridiplantae > Streptophyta > Pinopsida > Cupressales > Cupressaceae > Cupressus > Cupressus sempervirens. Next base: position 507,293,032 of record CM053789.1, on the reverse strand, counting down.
ATGCTTCACAACTAAAGAAACGTAAATGTCTTAATGAGGGATTCTTACCAGACCATGCTTCCATAAGTTTCTTTTCAACTAGCATTTCCATAGGAGAATAGTTCAACAAGTAATGCACTATTACCATTGCTTTGGCCCATAAATTCTATTCCAAACAACACCTCCCAACATGCTTCTTTCTCTCTCCATCAATGATTGATTCATCCTTTTTGCTACTCCATTCTGTTGCAAAGTATAAGGTGTTGTCTTATGCCTCTTGATGCCATGATCTACATAGAATTTGTTAAAATCTACATTGCATAACTCACCACTTTTATTCGTCCTTAAACATTTAATCTTTTTCCTAGTCTAGTTTTCAACAAAGTTTTTAAATTCCTTAAAACATTTGAACACTTCTAATTTGTTCTTCAAAAAATAAATGAATGTTCTTCTCGAATAATCATCAATAAAAGATACATAAAATCTTGAATTAGATAGAGAAGGAATATCCATAGGACCAAATATATTAGAGTGAATATAATCGAACAAACCAAAAGATTTTTGAGAAATAGAATAAAATTGAACACGATTTTACTTTCCATAGATGCAATGTTCACAGAAATCAAATTTAAGGTTACAATCAACCAATCCCTCAACCAAGTTTTTATTCTTCAAGGTTTTTAAACCTTTCTCACCAATATCAACAAGCCTATAATATCATAGTATTTTTTTCTCAGTAGGAAATTTAATTTCTATAGTATTTGCACCATGGGTTGTTACATTACATTTATCAGACTTTACAGAGACACTATTATAACATATGGGTTTGGCATCTAACTTATATGTTATTCAAATACATTCACCCTTAGCTAAACCAATAGATCCCCTAGTAGTATTGCAACCACCATGGTCAAATGTTACCTAGACTCTGGCATCATTTAGCTTACTAACAAAAAGTAGGTTTTTAGCCAAACTGGGTATGTCAATTACTCCATCATTTCCTTTACTCTATCATTGGGGAACTAGATTTTCACTCATCCTCTTCCAATGATTTCTACTATGGAATCACTCACCAAGAACAAATTTTCACCATTTTATATTTTATATTTTGAGAACCACTCTTTGGGAGACGTCATATGAAATAATGTTCCTGAATCTACCAACTATACATCATTGAACATAGGCACTACCAAGGCTGCTACAAAGGCATCAACATCACTTTAAGAAGACTTAGTATCAAAAGTATATTTCTTCATTTTATTTTTTCCTCCATTAAACCCTTCATATATGACCTTTCTACTTGTAATTTCAACACTTCACCTTGGACTTCTTTCTAGGAGTGGCAAATCACTCCTGAGACTTCGACTTTGTGTCCTTCTTAATTTTGTCCTTAGATCTACCTCATACAATTAGAGATTATTTGACTATCTCAGAGGACTTCTTTTGCATCTCCTCTGATAGAAGTGCATCAACTACTTCATCCATTTTCAACTTGGTAGTTGCAATTTTGATAGTCGTTACCAAATGATCCCACGAATTAGGCAATGAGCATAACAACAGCATGCACTGATCTTCTTCATCAATGAACACACCAATAGATGTTAAGTGTGTAGACACCATATTGAATGAGTTTAAGTCATCTTCTAAAGCCATTCCTCCATCCATATTCAAGGAGTATAATTTATTCCTTAAGAAAATCTTGTTTACCAAGGATTTTCCTTGATAAATATCTCCTAATTTTTTCCACAAAGAATGCACAGTTTTTGCCTCATAGAAATTCAATCAAATTGAGTCCACAAGACTCAATCTTATTAATTCTTTGGCCTTCCAATCCATTAGTTCACAATCTTCCTATTTCATAGTTGAAGGCTTAATGCCAGACACAAAAATCCACAAATCTTGATAAACTAGCAGATCTTCTACTTTAAGTTTCCACAACTCAAAATTGGTGCCATTGATTTTTTCAATGTCCACTTATCTTGATGTACCTACCATCTCAGTTCATAGAATTTTTTTTTGTAAAATCTCACTAAAACCAAATTGGCATTAAAAATAAAACCCTACCCAACAAGGATAACACAACTCGCCAGGCTCTAATACCACTTGTTAGGAAAGAAATAATGTGTAAACACTTTTTGAATGCCAAATCACAGGGAAATAAGCAACATAAAATTTAAAATAGAGATTAGAAAGAAAATAAATTATCAAACACATCAGATGCAAGACATAGAGAAAATAAAGTTTAACATTGGAAACCATTCCGGGAAAAACCCACCACCACAAAAAACATAAGCAACTTTCTATTATAGTAACAAGCTACATACAAAACTCTAATTTTTCACAGGCTCAGATTGCCCTCACAATCAACCTAGTTTTCATACATACCACTAATGAATTCTTGCAGCCATTAAAACATACTACAATTTGTTTAAGAATTCATTACAAAAATAAGTACAAGAAAAATGATGATTACAAGCAAAATGGTTTCAGCATATAGGCTGTAGAGACCATCACACATGAACTTCACCATATAATTCATATCTCACCCACCATCCACCGTAAATGAAAAACTAGCATTGGCTCACCTTATAGTGGCTTCACCTCCACCGTACAATATGGTGAACTCATACTCTTCACCACTGTATGGTAGTCACACCTGTATGGTGACACCTCAAGCTTATGATGGACTTCATGAGTCCAACAACTTGCAATGTCCATTTCTTTTGCTTAACATAATGCAACTTGTAACATTTATTATATTTTTCATAATATTTTGTTGGAAAAAGAAAAATACTACAAGGACAAATGGTAGGAATCAATAGAAAAAGGAAATTTACAATTCTAATGTCACTATAATTCTAAAATGTCTTCAAAACTATCTATTTTTGCATTATTTTTGTACATGATAAAGTTTCCAAAGAATTAACTGATGTTCAATAAGCCATTGGAAACACTAGTCTCCTACCTTAACTATAAGAACTAATAAAATAGATTATCAATATCTAATATGAAAAAGATGTCTTAAAATGAAACAATACTAACCCAACCTTGGTATAGTAGAGAGGGAAAAAATCCCCCCATCAAGTTGGGAGCTATCTTGTAAAATAACCACCTAATTAGCGATCAACTTTTTAACAAATCAACACTCACCTAGTTGTCAATGACTTCAAATTCATGTACTATGTATGTATATGATAGTTAGGTTTTAGTAAATTCAAATAATTTTTTATATTTTTATTTTATTTTCTTTGGTAATATCATAGTCTTGTGTTGTGATTTCCGTTAGGTAGATATTTAAGCCTCTAGTTAGGAGAATTTCTCGATGATCACCTGCACCCATTATGAAATAGGTTAAAAAATTATAACGTGGAGTTTCAGAAAATCATGAAACATTGTGTAGATGTTGGGGTTCCAATTCCCTATCAATTTTCAAGTTATATACATAAATCTCTGTAGTCCATCCATCAACAAAATAAATCCTATTATTCATTAAATAAACTATCATAGATGCATTAGTATAAATATACAAAAAAAATTGTGAAAGAAATACCTGAATCAATCTCGGAGGAGCGGATTGAAATTAATCACATATAGGTCATAATCTATGATTTTCTTCAGATCTATATCAAGGCACTCAAAAATCATATAAAAAATTAGTTTTCCTTTCTTCTCAGCATGTTAGAAAGAATCCTTAAATAACAATTTTATCATCACATACAATCAAAGAAAATCAAAATAACCAAACCCATATGTATATAGAAAGATGCATTATTGAAATACAAACTAGAAATAAAAGAGGCGCCTTTGGTGTTTAGATCTAGGTATGATACAACATGTATTTGAATAATTAAGTCAACTTGTGTTGGCAGCCATAATGAGATTCCACAAATTATAGTTTCCAAACATTTTTGTAGATGAGGTATATTAGTATGTTGGTATTTTTACCGAGAACTTTTGTATAGTCATTTCCTTTATTTATATTGTATGTAGTCATAGTAGTTGTAGGCTCTTAGAAATATAGTAAGTGCATATGTAATTGTATCTTAGGTGTGATTAAGTATGTCTATACTTGTATCTAACTTGATTTAATTAAGATATCTATCTTTTAATTATCTCCTGACATTAGGATCACGAACATCTACAAGTTGGTTGCTCCGATTTCATGCTTATTTCCTCCCAAGCATAGTAAAATGAACTTCAATTTCAAGGTACAAAATTATAAAATGAAAAAATCATATTTTAAACCCAATCATAAAAAATAACCACTCAGTGTCAAAAAAGCTTGCTAATAGGAAAATTATAATGAAATAATACCCAATAAGTTACAAATGTATACTTAACAACATATGAATTGAAACACCTATGGTATGTGTTATGAAAAGAAACCCTAATCATATTTATTGAAACATTAAAAAAAAAAAAATAGAGATAGAAGTCCACATACACTTATATTTCTTCTTGTACTATCTTGTAAGATGATGCTTCACATATGTGGTTTTTCCTATTGATAATAATATCAATAATCAGCCACACATTGGGATAATCTAAAACAGTAAAAATAATAAACCTTGAAATTCATAACTTTTAAAAATATCATCTTACCAGTGCCTCTATCATCTAATTATGTGGACTTTCTCCTCCATTAGGAATAATTGTTTAGAGCTCCAATTTGACTATGTTGGCTCAAATGTGACACAACGAGGCCCATAGAAGAAGTGCTAGCAGTGATTAGTGGCAATGAGGGTGTTAAGGAATTATACATTCATACATATTTTGTATCTTCTCATGGCTTGTGTTGAGGCTATTTAGAAAAATGGTTTGAAGATGAGTAGAACCTTATTACTGTTGCTAAATTTGATCTCCTTTTGTTTTCCAATGTCAAGTCAATCAACTAATCCATTCTAAACTCTACGCCTCTCTATGTAAAACTAAAATACATATGACTATTAGACAAAGACCAAACACGACACATCAATGGCATCTATCTTTCACAGACACATGCAAAGGTCATGTTAGTGGTTGAAATATTTGTTATTTTTTCTATCGATAAATTAAAAATACTACTAGCAAAATAGAGTACAACTAATAGAAAATTTAAGAATAATATGAGGAAATTAAATTTAATACTATCATAACACTAGACCATAGGATAAATTCAAGTTTAATGATTCCCAAAATATAGATTAATACCAAAATGAAGCTTGAAAACTTTAGTCTCCTACCTTATGACAAGGACTAATGAAAAAAAATAAACATTAATATTAATATACACTTATATAATACATATATAAAAGAAAGATAAATTAAACTATTTTAAACAACCTATTAAAATATTTGAATTAAACTATTTTTACAACATGTGCTTGTGCAAAAGTTTTTAGTGAAGTGTGGATCATAACCAATGATCTGAATTCTCCCAGGATTTTCAAGACTTTAGTAAAATTTTGCATGGTAAAGTGACAATACAACCAACTAAGCCCTTCTTCATCAATCCCCAATTCTAGTTATATAAAACAAAGTGACAATAAAAAAAATTGAACTCTGCGTATTTCAAACCTATTAGGTAGGGTGAAGATAGTGTATTGATAGATCATGCTCAGAGCTCAAAATCCCTCCAACATGGAGCTTTTTTGAAACCAATCAATCCTAATGCCACATTTTTGGGTATTAGATCTTTTGAGATTGAAGAATTGTCATAGGTGAGGGATCTAAATAGTAAAATAGGAATTTAATAGGAATGATGCTCATCCTATGACTAATACTAAATTCAATCTCTTACAATTGATAGGATTTCAGATTAGGTAGTGGTGGAGGTTGAATTACGAAACCATGTTATTTAGCTATATGTGTCAATTTTAAAGAAAACTATCCTTATTGATTGGTTTTCTAGTTCATCTCTCCAAATTTTAGACATTCTACATTGGGTTAAGATTTATTAGGAAGGTGTTAAGGAGGCTTTCTTCATCAACTTAGACAACTTTTTTTTTTTTTTGAATCATAAGGTCATACCTCAATAAAGTACATATATTAAGGGTTGGTTATATAAAGGGCTTAGATTGGTGACTTTTCCTTGGGTATCTAATTTTCAAGTGGACCCTCTTCTATGTCCCTTTGCTCCAATGTGGAATTTGTTCCTACCTCACCTTTTAGTACAAAAATTTGGATATCATATAATTAGTTATTAAGATGCTGGGTGTATTTGTAAAACATGATCATATTCCATATGAGAATCCTAATTGTGAAGTTCATGTATGTCTATTAGTAAATAGTACTAAGCCACTTCCCAAAGTGTTTTATTTCAAATCCAATTCAAGTGTTTGGGAACAAGGTATTTCTATTGAGGACAAGGCTATGATTGATTGGTTTGATAATAAGCTTGATCATTTCAATTACAATTGTGTCAAAATAGTTTGACACATGAGGAATTGGTTTGTAGGATGATACTAAAGACCCTATGAAGTTATCTATAGCTAAGTTGGGTCATTTCATTTATCAATGTTAGAATAGTTTGACACATGAGACTTTGGTTTGTAAGGATATTGCAGTAGATCCCATTAAGTGATCTATAGCTAATGATCATGTACATTCCACAATATCTTCGAAGGGAGTGTTACATGTTTTGGGGTGTTAAAATCAAATGGTGGATGAGAGGATAATTAGAATAATCATTATGTTAGTGAAGGGCTAAGGGTAATAGACACTGCTCATGAACTTTTATGTGGGTTATTGTTGACATTACAATGTTATTTTTGGAAGAAACATCTCAAATATTTGACAGCTAAAAAATGTAACAATAAGTCACCTACCCTAGATCCTTAGCATGACTAGTCTCCTCTTGTGGATTTTCAAAATGCAATAGTTCATGCTTTAATTTTCCAAGATAAGCATCTTTAGATGCCTCAAATCAAGCCAATTGGTAATAAGTGTGAAATGTACGATCGACAACTAGAAGATATAGAAAATGAAATATTATATTTTTTAGCATGAATGGTGATCATATTCCTATGGAGGAGTAATATTTGGGAGATTTTTAGTATGGTTACATGTTGCATTCATGGAATTGTTTATCATTGATGTCAACATAATGGTTATTCTGTTAAGATTGATAGATAAGTAGTTATAGATTGAGACCGCAAGGTTTGAGAATTGAAGATGAGGTCAAGTGAAATTGAAGATATCTTCTATAGATTATTCTAATGGCATGGTTACAAGCACATTTAGAAAGTCAAAGATTGGTGATAGTTATTCAAGATTTAACTAAGACCATATAAAGATAGAGTTCTTGAGAAGTATTTTTTGGTAATTGGATTATATCTCCTAATAGGAATAGAATCTAGTTAAGAGAAGTTAGAAAAAGGTGGAAGAAATCACATTGATGATGTAGGTGATTGCACAAAGTCTGAGGTTGCATGTGTGAATATTTGAGAAGATTGTGAGCTGACAATATTTTGTAATTATGATGTAATGTGTAATGTTTTATCTTAATGTGGTCCTATTATAATTATAAATTGAGAAAGCCTTGAGGATGACTTAATAAATTAATTTGAGGATTTAGTATAAAGGAATTATGTTTTTTTTGTGGTTAAGTATGGATGTGAGTTGATCTAAGTGAGTTGTAAATGTGAATTATATGCAAGTGAGTGATCTAAGGGATTTATGTGATATGAATTTGTGAATCTGGTATTGAGACCTAAAAAGTGTTTGGTGCAACAGAGGCACAATGAAAGAGTGAAGTAATTATATTTGGCAGAGAGTTCTTGAAGATAGTTGATCATTTGGTATTTTTCTAAAAGAAATAATACAAAGGCTAGTTGGATAGTGATTTCAGTGGTCTTTCTCCTGAAGCTCTTTGGATAGTGGGTCCTTCTACCTTCCACAACTCCTAATAGGATTGGAATCTCCTAATAGGTATTCAAAGTCTCCTGATAGGGATTGGTACATGTACTAAATTATTTCATTGAGTCCAAATAGAGTCCATCCTTATGGAACCTCAAAGTTTGAGTGTTGTTGCTGACTTTTGGAAATTTAAGTTATAGTTTTGAGTAACATTTTGATTTTGCAATTTTAGGATGTAAGAAATCTTAGCCTCTAATTTCACATTTTCCAAACTAAGTTCATGGTAATACTCTAATTTTGTGATTTTAGAGCTAAGCTTTCATTCGTACATTGATTTTGTGATTTCAGTAAAGGAGACATCTTTGATGAGCAATTTCTCAATTTTGATGATATTGGTTCTCTAACAATCCATAATTTTGAGAATTAGGAGGCATCAATTTCATTAATTGATCGATATAGGAGGTTAGGTCAAGGATTTTTTCTATTCATTTAGTTTTCATTCAAAATGATATTAATCGAGGATGAATCGTGCTAAGAATTTGAAGGAAATATGGTCATTTAATGTGTTCTTCCTTGCTCATAGATATAAGGACACATGGTAGGTTTCTTCTCTTTCAAAGAAAAACATTCTTGTGTTTTTTTCTATGTTTGTTTTGTAGGACATGAGCTATGGGTTTACTAGTACAATTACATGAGGATGATGAAGTGTCACGCCTAGTCACACAATTGGGATTGATACCAACACAAGAGGAACAATTCAACATCATCAATAGTATGTACATAATTGCATGGGATTTGTGGACAATGTATGCCTGGTACTAGAGTGACTACCATGAAATCTTAATGGAAGAAAGATAGGAGAAGATTTAAGCATGTTGATAGTAGTGCCAAATGAACATATTTTCAAGCGTTTGGAGTAAATTCTTGACATGATTCAAGAATTTTGCTTTTCTTCCATTTTCTCTTTTTTATCATAATAAATTTGTAACAAGTTGTAGTTAGTTTCTAGGTAGTTAGGATGAAAAGACTTGAAGCTTTTTTGCACCCTTCTATGCTCTATAAGAAAGGGCACTAAGGCCCTATATAGGGGGACAAAGATACAAAAGGATACAAAAAGAAATATTATGGATTTGCACATGCATAGCAGTGTTCAATACTGCAATGTGTTCTAGCCTAGTTGTACTCCATTTTTGAATTAATAAAATATACCATGTTCTTCTCCAAAAGATAGAGAATTGGTCATTGATTTCACTAGAATTAAATCTTTATTGGATTGATACTATTTGTAGAGAAAAATTGTGACAAGCCTTTGAAAGAAAAACTCACATGCTTATGTATATTTTGTATAAATGGTCTTCACTAGAAGTTAAAGTTAATTATTTGGGGTTTGTTGAGTTCTTTCAATTTGTCTGCTCATTGGTTGATGGTGGTGCACTAGTCTCCAAGATATAAGATCTATTCAGTAATTGTCAAAGTTGACTCTCTTCTCTGATTTGGAAGGCATTGGTCTTATTATAGTTTGAAAATTGAGAACGAGATTGTGGAAGGTAAACAATTAGTATTAGTGCAACTTCATGTGTCATGGTATACAGTTATACATTTTGTTTGAAATCATCCCTATTTTTACAAACACTTGTTATCACAATCAATTTCTCCTTGAGAATATTTTCCAACTCAAGAGCATTGTTAAGTTTGCATATTATACATCATTAATCAAAGGTACAACCACTTAGGTCTTGTTGATCCTAAAGTGTGGAGGTTGAACCAAAAATATTTCAGCCTTCCTTGTTGACCAAAATTGTGTTGAGTTTCCTAGCACCAAGTAGGCAAGCTTGTAGGAAGTCAACCAATAATTTTGCACACCAATAGATTGGAAACTATACCGGTTAGCATTTCTCAATATTTATATTGTGTAGTTACCGAGAGCTTTCAAATTTGCACACCAGATATTGAGAAGAAGTAGAAGTATTTAATTTAAATTTGACTTTCCTAGAGGGAGAACTTAGAAGACCTAGAAATAATATTTTTTAAAGTGAATTAGAATATTTCCAAACTTTACTGGAGTATGAAATATTGCTTGAAGAAAAATTGGTGACTATACTATTTTGTGTGTATTTATGAATGATCAATTGTTCATAATTGAGAATCAAAGAAATGATAGACACTTATCCTTGAATTTTATGTAGGGAAAGAGGTCTATACATTCTGGAAAACATTTATTGTACACTCTAGAAAATAAGAAGAAAAGATAAGAAATTAGTAGACATATCGTTGACCGGATATAAATAAATTTGTAGATAGAGAAAAACACAAGATGTGATGATGATCACATGGATATAAAACAAGAAGAAAATCCTTTTTTTGATTTGAATTTTGGGGAATTTAAAGCCCACCAACTCTTTGATGTTTCTAGTGAAGAAGGTGATGATGAAGAAAAAAATGAGGATTATCAAAAGCTTACAAAAGCATTAGAAATTCTTTAGTCCTTGAAAAGGGCCACAAAAGTATTAATAGGAGTTCCAAATGAATTATTGGAAAAGTCTGGTTTGAGAAAGATGCTATCACTACACCAAAGTGTGTTGAAGAAAAGATGAAAAAAGACAAAGGTCAGTCATGTAAATACACTCCTTATAAAAATAAAAATTCCTCTTTCAATATTTTCCATAAAATCCATTATATATAAATGAAGAAAAGAATAATTTTCTTAACCAAAATAAGTACTAGACAAATAGAGATATTAACAATTGAAGGAATAAATCAAAACAATAATCAAGATAATGTGAGGATGCTCAAATTTAATCAAAATAACCAATGGAGAGAGTCCCTATGAACATAGAAGGGTATAAATAGTTAGACTTCATAGGATACCAAGGTATCCTAATCCTATATCCAATGATCTTAGGAAGGTTATACCTATATTCTCCAGGGAAGGAGATCAATTTGCAGAAATGCATGCCACTAATCCCAAAAGTATCATTGAAGAATTAGAAGAACATAATGAAGATGTATTCATGAAATCATTTTTTCATTCCCTAACCAATGATGCTGAAAATGGTACAGAGGATTGCCTGAAAAATTATATAACAAGTTGGTAGGATTTTGTAAACATGTTCCTTGATCAATTTGGGAATCATATTGACATTTCTTTTATGTCTCATAAATTAACCAGTATGAAGAAGAATTCCAATGAGATTTTTTTTGAATTTAATAAAAGATTTAATAAATTTTTTAACATGAAACCTCAAGATATTAGGCCCATTGATTCTTTTCTCATAAATTTTCTTTAATCACCTTTGAGAGAAAGAAACACTATGAGATAAGATCCCATAGACCTAATATATTGCAAGAAGCTTATAAAGTGGCCATGATGATTGAACATGATAAAAGGCCACATGTAGGGTTGGAAAAAGAGAAGACCCTAGGTTATTTGATCCCAAGGCACCTAATAAAAATGAGGACACTATTGACAAGATCTTAGGAATGATTAAAGATTTGCATGTGAAGGGTAAGAATGAAGGAATGAAGTTTTGGAAATAAAACAGGAGTAATTGATAGGGGAGAGGTGAATTAGTTACCACTAAAATGAATCCTAGATCTCTTAGATGTCAATGAAAAGCATAAAATCAACTGAAAATATTGATGCTTGGTTAATACATAGACACTCGGTTTACACTAAAAATGTTGTAACTTGGCAAATGCAAATCTTAAGATATTTTCTATGATTAGCCTAATTTAACTTAGTTGCATACACCTAAAAGAAATAGTATGAACACAAGTGACACCAAGATTTAATGTGGAAACCCAATTTGGGAAAAACCACCAATTACAACTAGTTACTAATTTTCACTCTTCTAAAGTGAGCCCTATTAGGAGCCAAACCTGTTAAAGGTCACAAAACATACTATTATGTGGGACCCTATTAGACGATTTAATCACCCTATTAGGAGTGGCCTTGTTAGAGGTCTTTAGACACTTCAATCTAGAAATGCCACCTTGTTAGAGGATTTACAAATAGGTGTTATGCCAACTCTGTTAAGAGATTTAGATCATTGCTACAATGGTTAGAGAGTAATAATGAGATGACCTAATTTTTGATGCAACTAAATTGCTGATTATAGATCTCAATTCTGGCTTGTATACTTGGTCAGTCTTGATTGAATGTATCTTTGTAGCTCAACAAGGATATTCTTCTTATCCTTCTAATTTGCTTCCTCTAAGCATCTTTAAATCTTCTATCATGTTCCACACATTCAATCCTCAACTTGACCTTATATTTATATCTTACACATTGTCAAGTTGGCTTGAATATAACTTAGAATACTTAATATTCATTTCCTTAGTCGGCTAGAACTAATAACCAAATAAATTAAACTCAATATGCCAAAACAACAAAATCCTTCATTAGTTTACCTTGCTCAGTAGACACTAACTTAGAAAGTGAACTTGGTTAATAATGCATCTTCACAAAGCTCCTTTCGTAACCAAGTGAGCTCAATTAGCACTAGTTCCATCCAATATTTTCTTCATTAACCAAGTGAGCTCAGTTAACACTCAACTTCTATAAACTTTCCTTTGATGACCGAGTGAACTTGGTATACAGTTTTTTCTAAACTTGGAAAACTCTAGAATGCATGACAAACAAAAGAAACTATCTTCATTTCTAGAGTGAGTTTGACATACACTGACTGGAAATGATATGATATTTTGTGTAATATCAAAGACAATATACAATTAATGAATTTTTTTCAACAATCTCCCTCTTTGGCATTGATGGCAACACAACATGTTATAATATAATAAAATTTTAGAGAAAGAATAAAGTAACAAACATATCTTTAGTTTCATTATGATTATCATTCATGAGAACTCCCTCTATTAGTGTGAACTACCTATGCCTTTAGTTTCTCCTTATGTCTGCAAAATTCTATCTTCAACATCCTCTTTTGATAAACAACTTTCCTTCTTTCATATCAAACCAAGTTCTCCCTCATTGACATCTCTAGAAGAAATATAAAATTTGTGAAATATATACTCTCCCTCTTTATAAAATTTATGTGAGATATGAAAAGAAACTTCTCCCTCTTTGACATCTCATGCCAAAGAAAATATTCAAATAATATCAATGTACCAATTCATATGTACTAATTCATATGCAATGTGACCTTTTCAATTCTGCATCAACTGACTGATCTTCAACATTCTTTGGTTGATGAGTCTCTAAACTTCATTTAATGAGCTTTAGATAGGGGAATGACCCCTAGCTAACCTCTTAGATACAAAAATGCATCCTTAGGTAATGGCTTAGTGAATATGTCTGCAATTTGTTCTTTAGTATTACATATTCCAATCTTATCTCTTTGTCTTGTACCAATTCTCTTAAAAAATAATATTTTATAGAAATGTGCTTAGTTTTGGTATGTATCACAAGATTCTTAGATATATTAATTATATTGGTATTATCATAGAATATAACTTCTAGATACTTGATTTCTATCTTTATACCTACCAACAGTTGCTTGAACCAAACAACATTGGAACAATTAACTGTTGCTGCCACATATTTTGCCTCTACTGTGGACTAATAAATACAATTATGCTTCTTTCTTTTTCAAGACACTAGTCTTTTACCAAGAAATAATGCTCCACCACTAGTGCTCATTCTGTCATGAATGTTAATCTCATAATGGTTTTTGACTAGTGAGTGCTTATAAACTTAAGTCATTTACTTAGTTCATGCCAAACAAGTAACATATGCTAAGCACAACATATAAGTTAGAGCATTCTAAGTAAATAGTAAGTGTCGAGTCACTCAAAGTGCCAAGCAGATAGTACATGCCAAGTGATTCAAGAGCTGAGTAAGCAGTGCATGCCGAGTCATTTAGATGCTGAGTGATAGTATTGAAGTTGATATGTGCTGAGCACTAGGGACTTTAGTTGCCAAGTAAAACAACTTTTACAAACTACTATGTAAACCATTTTTGAGCTGACTTAAAGATTGAATGATGATATATTAATGATGAGGATGAATCTTAAGTTGGAATTCCTATGCATTACATTCACCCAATCAAGTAAAGGGAAGGTTTAGTAGTAATATGGATGAATCACAGTCATTGATTTGTAGCTAACCCTAAGTCACTTGGGTCTTCTTAAGGAGGAAAATCCCTAAACTTCTTATGAGCATGAAAGGGAATGAATGAATGATCAAGGAGAGTTTTGCATGCACAAACTAGGATATTCATGGTGACCAAGGCATTATGATCTAAATTGTATTGCAAAATAAGTTAAAGGAGAATAGAGGAAGGAAATAGTGAACAAAAAAGAGACAAATAATCAAGAAGGATCAAGTATACATTAGTTTATACATGATCTGACATCAAGCAACAAAATGCTAATCACAAGATCAATGTTGAAACATTCTAATAGGTGAATCAGTTAAATCTTTTAATAGAGTAGTCCTAAAAGGCTATTTTGAAATCCTCTAACAAGGTGCTTACTTGATTGTGAGTTGAAGTCCTTTAACAAGGCACACTCCTAATAAGGGTGTTAAAATCATTTAACAGGGTGATACCTAATAGTCTTTGTAAGCCTTTAACAAGGTAGACCTTTCATAGGGTAGATCATGGTTCATGATGAAACATTGTAACTTTCATTGGATACAATTTATTACTACAGTAGTGAAGATTTGTGGGTGTCATTCCCACCCTAGTTTTACCTTCTTATTGGAGGGTTTCTAGGTAATCATATCTGGTGTCATATATATGTGTGAATGGTTACTTACATGCTTTAGATGTATATGCTTTACATGGTATTTTAGTTTACTTATTGAATATGTGAGATGGATGTGTAGTGAATATTTTTATGGGTCAAAGTTTAAAGCAGTAATTCACCCTGCACCCCACCACCTCCTCTCAAAATTTTACCTTTCCTATTGTAATTCCAACAATTGGTGTTAGAGCACTAGATCTCTAAAAGTGAAGCTTTGCAGCTTTGAGGAAAGATCTTGGAAATGGAAGTCTACAAGTTGGAAAAGATTATTGAGAACTAGGAGAATGAAATATATTTCATTCTACATCAGTTGAATGAATCAAGAGAAGATCTAAATAAATCTTTAAAGAGAAGAAAGGAAATTGCTATTGAAGAGAATGACACACAATAGAAAGAGATCCACACTACTAAGATATTTGCAAATGGTAACTCCAATGAATTTGATGCAACAGTTGCAGATTTAATGGAAACGAAAAAAATTCAAGCTAAAGAAATCAAAAATCTTAAGTTAGAGAAAGAATTACAATGTAGTACCTACCCCTAGTTTGCATTTTGTTATTATTGTTGAACTCTTTTGGGCTAGTTTATGCTTGATGATTAGTAGCATTATCTTTTAGATTATCATATATTGTTTTCATACTCAGTTGATTTTATGATGAAACTACTTAGTACTAGTTACTTCATGTATTCATAATTATACCTGGATGATGATTATTACAGTGATTTCAATTATTTGATGATGATAGTTAGATGGATTATGTGTATGTGTTTTCTTATGGATAGTTACCCCATATTGCATGTGTATGGTGTGCATGTATGTTTTCTTTATGTATGACATTTTTGATGTGGTTAAGGAAGGGAGTCATTGTCACCTACTAGTTAGGATCTACACAATGCACCACTTATTGCCATTTCCTGTTTAGCTTAGAATATATGTGTTTGTACATGCATGGATTTTATGCAGATTGTAGATATTGGGTATCGACTTCCCTAAATTGCCAAGATGAGCGCACCCTATTACAATATCTCAATGGTAAGAAAGGGGAGATAAATTCTTAAGTCCAAATCCTAACCTTTAAACCATTTGTCCTAGAAAATTAGGACACGTATCTATGGTGTTTACCCCTATGAATTCGTTGTATGACATAGATTCGTGATTATAACCCTTGAGTTTGATCTTGTATGTGGTATATTATGATGGCTTTTTTAATTTCGTCTTATAGGCCTTTGGTGATTTAACTATTAATTAGGTCAAATTAAAAGATTATTTAATTTAATGAAAAATTATTAAGATTATTTCAATATTTAATTAATTGAATAAAAAGAATTAAAGTTAAAGAGAAAATTGTAATCTATTTTGAGAGTGTAATAATATTTAATTAATTTAATAACAATATATTTAGGAGATCATTCTTAAATAAATGCTAAATATTATTATTATTTAAGTCAATAAATTTTATATTAAAAATATTTCAAAAATTATTAAGAGAGAGTAAGAAATTATTTAATAAAGTTTATTTCAATTAAATTGCATAAAGCTTATGTATGAGATTAAAATATAATAAATTAATAAAAAATAGAAAGCAAGTAAATTTAATATAGATATTTTATATTGCAAAATGCATGCATGAAAACATAAAAGAAAAGATAATAAAGAGTTAAAGGGTGGTGATTAAGGAATTCCCTTAGGTGATCGCACAATTAGTGCCCCAAATTTAGGAGAGAACTCCTTATCAGCAATTGAGGGTTCATTTTCCATTCAACACTAGTTTTGGGAAAACTCAGAATTTTGGAGAAGGAATTTTCAGAGAGAAGGTTTTGAGAGAAGAGATTTCTCTCAGAGTTTTGGGTGTTTGCAAAATTTAGCATCAGAACCAGGTAGATTCTTGTGTTTTGTTCACCTAGTTAAATTATGTTATGTAATATTACTGTCTTCTTCATGATTGTGAATTGTTTATTCAAATTTCGTTATGATGAATCTTTTAATATTGTATTTTGGAATTATTGGTATGCATGTGGGTTTCTTCTATATAGGTGAAGATTAAAATATCATTAGAACCCTCTTTCAGTAGATTTAAAATTGAAAATTAAATTGGGAAGGATTTTGAACTGAATGGGAATTTTAAATTGAAAATTTGATTAGATTGCCATTATTTCTCTATCACAGTATTGATAGAATTCTTTAAAAAAATAAGTACATACTATAAAACGCGATACCAGGGGGGGAGGTCTATTATTAAATAAATTTATTTTGAATTTAAAAAAAATGAAATATTTATAATAACTATGGGGAGCGAGGACACCACACCCCCACCTCCCACCTTCCTTGTCTCTGCCATGGCCATCTTAGGGCTATTGGTGGCCTTTAATGGGCCACACAATAAACATGCTACTGTGACAAAAAATGTATTGCTATGATAGTACTCTGCTATCACAACAACAAAGCTATTGTGGCAGCATGCAGGCCTGTGACCTTCTTAAAGTCGCAAGTGCTATATTTTAAAGAATTGTTTTCTTAAGTGTTTTAAATTATTTTAATGTTATTAAATTTAAAATGTAATTAATTTAAATTATTCTTTAATAATAATTTTTATTAATATTTAATAATTTAATAAATAATTAATGAATGTTGATATAGTTGTTTATTTTATTATTATTAATTAAGTAAATTAAATTTAGTTTAATTAAGTTTGATTAATAATGAATATCATTTAACAAAGTTTTAAATTTATTTTATTATTATTAATATTATTGATTTTAATAAAATTGTAATTATTTTATTTTAAAATAAATAATAATTATTTTAATAATTTAAATAAATAATTACCCTTAAATTATTTTGGAATAATTGACTTATAACTGAATAAGGGTAATTGTGCATTTTATTCAGATGTAAGAAATGGGTTAATTTGTAAGGGTAAACTATGAATCTTATTTGCTTGAATCTTACATTGAAACAAAAACTTTACCTTACTCTTAACTCAACTATATGTCTTCAAAATTAAACCAAACTATGAAACTACTCTGTTATCTGTATGTTGTCTATGTTTTGGGTTTGGGTTGACTAGAGTGCTGACCAGTTTTAGGACATCTACCAGAGGTTTGAAAGTTCTATGTTTGTGCTATTATGATGATTTGATCTCAATCTTTTAAACCTCAACCATGGTAATGTGTTTGGTATGCTCTATGATTACAAGATGAATGTTATGACATACTTGACTTAACCTTTTTTGAGTCATCGATTAGTTATTTTTGGGATGCTTTCTAGTTGCTTGTAAAGAACTGAGGGGTTATATCTTTTGATGCTTTCCAAACACTTGTATAGGATTGAGGTGAAAATTTTGATTCTTTAATTTGCAATTTTATGAGCTTAGGGTAGGTTATCTGTATGTAATGTTGAGAAGTGGCTTGCAATGGAGGCCAGGGCCCAAAGTGGCTACTAGGGTAACCCATTGTAGGTTGTTTAATAAGTAAAATCACTACACTAAATGAGAGTAAAATGAACCTAATAAGAGTCTTTGTATGTTCTCGCCCATGCCTTGAGTGCTAGTACAAACTAAGATGGGAGTAGAGAGAATGTTTGGTTGTGACCATGCATCGTTAGTATGCCTTTTTAGTACGAAAGGATACTAGTGTAACATAGAGTTGCTAGGGAGAAAGATCAAGTTATACTACCAAGGTAACTCTAGCATTGATTTATGTGATGACAATTTTTCTCTTACATAGTAAATTCCCTACCTATCTGTATTTGCCTCTGGGTCTAGATGTTTATTTATCATGAAACCTTTGAGTTAGATTACTTTTAGGGTTTCCTTGACTTAGATATTACTTTTGATTTTGGGATTGATATCCTTTTTGGGACTTGAGACTATCTTCTCAACACGGTGGGAGTGGACCTTTTTGGGTTACCATGTGGTTGGGTGGTAGTGCTTTTTACTTTTACCATTGAGATCCATCCATTGATGTGGTGGTCGGAGTTCCTTGTTCTGCAATTCTTTTCATTCTATCTTTGTATATTATGATGGATGAGTATATCTTTATGATGGATGATTTTACTTATTGTATTGTACTTCGTTTCATGAATCTAAAAGGGATGATGTAATCTAATTTATAAATGTATATTCTTTTATCCTTTCATATCCCGTGACATGTATAGTGGATGATTTTGCATTCCAAATTTTATTTCCAAGTGGCATTTGGAACAAATGCATATTAATTAAATGGTCTTGGACTTGCAATTATTCTTTCATGTGGAAGTGGTATTTTTTAGACTTAGTATTTATTAAAATTAAATGTGACTTAACGTCTTGGGATCCTTAAGGAATGTAATCTATTATGTGTACTCAGGTATGATTGTATGTTATTGCTTCCACTACTTTATGATTGTTGTTATATGTTTTATTTAAAAAAAATGTTTGGAAAAATTAGTAAAACTTTAGGTTAGTTCTTTTGGATCCCTTGGTGGGGTGTTACACACAAGCCATATTACTATGTGAGGTGACTGAATAGAAAAAGAAAGCAGTGGAAGACAAAGCCATGAATGAAGATGAAAAAAAAGTTTTGACCAGTAGATTGGAAGAGAGATCATCAGAGGTAACTAAGATTGCTAACATGTAATTGGAAACTTTGGGTCAAATGATGATTGCCAACCATGAACTAAATGCCAAGGACATTGAGATAACAACATTGAAGTTTTAGAATGAACAATTGAGCAATGATCTGAAAAGAGAAAAGAAATTTATGGAATGTTTCAATAAACCAAATGAAGCTATCAAAGACTTTGGGCAATTAATGAGATCTCTTAGATCTGACAATGATACATCTAGAATGGGATACACAAGTACTAAAGAAGGAGAATCATCCAAAAGTGTTGAAGAAAGAAGTAACAAAGGTAAGAACTCAAAACCCACATGTCATAATTGTGGTAGGAAAGGACATACTGCTAATGTGTGCATGAGCAAGACTATAAATCAGAATGTTAAGCAAAAGAGCATGGGTCACTGCCATAAGTGCAACAAACAAGGTCTTCAAGCACATGAATGTAGAACTAAGACCATGCACACTGAAAGATTTGAAGGATATTGTTATAACTATTAGAAGTATGGACATTGAGCTTTTGAGTTCAGATCCAAACCCATGTGGTCATCAAACAAGAAAACAAAGGTAAAGAATAATGGTAACTTTTATAATTGTGATTATAATACAAGGTATAGTTGTCACTACTATCAAGAATATGTATATGTTCTTGAGAATTGTATTAGAAAACACTTCAAAAGTGACTACAAAAGATGGTTGTGTCAAACCACATGCTCTAGCTATTTGAAGACTGGCCACCAATATTGTCCAACAAGGTCAAAAGCACCAAGTTGTGAGTTTAACAAAGATAAAGGCAAGGTAGATATTGAAAGTGTTAGAAATGAAATAATTAAGACATGGAAGAGAAAGGATGATTACAACACATCAAGTAGAGAAGGGATCACTTCACCCAATGGGTCAAGTGATCACATCTCATCAAACCAAGCAATCAAGAGGTATGTGGGATTGTTATTTAAAAAGGATGCATCATACATTAGTTCTAAGGATTCAGTTCTAAAAAAATTACATAGGCATGAATAAATATGCAAAGTGTTATTAGGAATTAAGGAAAAATCTTTAAGATTTGTCAGTTTTTTCATGTTGCTGTTGAGCATGAAAAGTTTCATATGGTTGCTGAGTGGAATGCTAGTGGATGCCAAGCTAACATAATGGCTAATTGATGTCAAGCTCATAATGGTTGTCAAATGAATGGAAAGACATGTGGATGTTGAGTGAGCCAAAAATATATTGATGCCAAGCTTACAGTTGTGTAAGCACTTAGCATTAATTGCAATGTTGTAAAGGGATATTTGATTAATTTTTTCTTATTTAACATCATTCAAATTCAAGAGAGATAAAGAAGAGCTAAAGGTAATTTGGAAATTTCATCCAAAGTGTTTGTAGGAGATTTAAGCAGCTATTCAACATCATTTCATCAAGATTTACAAGGTATTCTTTGTGTGCTGAGCTACACTATTTCAAATTTCATAAACCCCATATTTGCATAATGGCATCTAGTTCTTCCAAAATGAAAGGTGTAGAGGGATAAGAGGTTTTAAATGTTTATTTAGTTATAAATGAGATAAAAAGACCTATTTTCAAGGCTGTTCTAGACATAACATACAAACAAGATCCCTCTGGTGTGTTATTTATGATACCACTGCAAGCTTTAATGATTCAAGATGTCAGAATGTGATATAATTATAATATTGGGAGTATTGGTGACATGGAAATTAGAGAGGAGTATGGAAGAATATGTGAAAATGGAGTGTTGAGGAAAGAATTCAATATTGTAGAAAAGAAAGGGTTAACTCATGCCCTAGATTTTCTTAACATTTTCAAAACCAAATGGATCAGGATTATTTTGAGTAGAATTCATGATAGATAAATGTGGTTAGATAATGGACCAATCAAAATCACAAAAAGGATAATTAATAGGGTAATAGTGTATCCAACCCTATATTGACCAAAGATTATGAGAAGTGAGTCCAAATAAGTTATTGAAAATAACACAGGGACTATGTGGAAATTAGAGGGGAATAACCATATACACAATCATAGATCCCTGATAGCTTTTGCAGTTATGGTAATTGCACATAAGTTTTATCAATTAAGTAGATTTAATAGTGTACCCTACATTGTAGTGGATATGGGCTACAAGATTGTGAAGAAGGATCATACATATGATCTTGTCGAGCTGTAACTACAAAAATTGATTAAAAATCTAGGAGCAATAAGGAAAACAAAAAGTGCTTAGTGTAAATTTGGATCTATTTTGGTATGTATCTTCTTTTATGTATAGAACACATTTCCTACATTTGATAATGTTACATGGAAGAAAAATAGGTCTATTGAAGTTTAAATAGGAGAGTTCATTGAATAGTTAGGTGATAACTTTGAGTTAATAATGACTAGTTATTTTGAGGATTTCAAACAATCCATGAAGAAGAGATTAAGGATTCTAGTGTCATTAGTGGAAAAATATTATGATAATATTTGTTTCCTAGTTGATGCTGATCACACATTTGTTCAAGCAACAATTCCCAAAGTAAGATGGCTAAGGCCATTAAATTATGAGATTTATGTTGATGAGGTCTCTACAGAAATCATGACATTACTTTCAAGAGAAGTGGACAAAGATGCCAAAGCCTTTGGTAACTATGAGTTGGCCAAATCAATGATTACTATGGAGTTAAAGACTACTTCAGTGATTAGAAAGAAGGATAAATTGGTGAAGAAACTAAAAGAAAAATTTGGTGAAGGTATCGAAGAGGAATAAAAAGAATAAGAGGATGAAGAGGAAGAAGACATTTAGATTCAAGCACCACTAGCATTGACACAAGCTCAAGGTGAGGATAAACAAGAGGAAGAAATAGAGACTGTAGAAGGTGCCGAGGAAGAATAAGCTAAGGAAGAACCTATTCCTACTAATCAGAAGAAGAGAAAGGCCAAGGCACAAGTAGTGATAAGACCTAAAAAGATTGGTAAATCAAGCCAACCCAAACCAACAACACCTACCACAAGGGCCAATACATGAGTGATTGTAGAAAAGGCTAAAGAGAAAGCCAAACCTAGAGAGCAGGAAGGTGAAGCACATAAAAGACCTAGAAGAAAATATATTGCTTAGGCTAAATCTAATGAGGAAAGGATAGAATCTGATGACAACAACCAATTCCAATTGGTGAGTCATAATCCATCTTCAGGTCTAGATATCTTATGTGAGAATGTTAGAAACAATGTTGATTTATCAAGTTTCTCTCACATTGATTTTGAAAATCTTGGAAAAGTTGAGAAGAATCAAGTGGAGGAGGCAATATATGTTGTGATGACTACTTTTAAGAAGGCTCCACTAGAAATTTCCAACTCTATACCTAAAAGTCTATAAGAAAGAGTTCAACAAAAATGACACTATTATTTAGATACAGAGAGGCAAATTAGGGAGACAACCCTCACTCAAGTTATGCTAGAACTTAGCAAGGCACAAATATCTAAAGCCATAAAGAAATATTCTGTTAGATTTGTTCCTAAGTATAGGGCATTCAACATATTACAGAACAACATAAAGGATGTTGTAAAGAAGACCACATAGATGTGGAAAATCACATATGGGCTAGCCTTAGTCAAAGAAGGTGAACAAGAACATATTGAGGTCAAAGATGATGAAGATGATGACAATAAAGAAGGCATAGTTGAAGGAGGCACTGATATGAATATAGATGATCATGCAACAGTTGAGGAAGAACAACAACAAGAACAAAGTGTACAAGATACACAAATGTCTAGTGTCATCCCTCCACATATAATAAGTGTAAGTACTGAAATTATTATAGTAAAGGATGTTTATGATACTACTACTCACAAAATCAATCCCTTAATAGAGGAAGATTTGAAAAAGATACTTGACCAATCTACACTACAGGTCAAGTTATGTGACAACCTTTTCTTGGTTAGTATAGATGAAATTCATAAATCAGTGACTATAACTATAAGGAAGGAGGTGAAAACATGAAAATTACCTACAATCACTCCTCAAGTCACTAGTGTACAACCTTCACAACCCTTCGTTGTATATCAGAGGAAGGAGACAATAGAATGCACTATCAGTACATACACAGATAACACTCCAGTCTGAGAAAATGTACCAATAGTTACAACAAATAAGGTTGAGAGTTGGAGAGGATAAGGTGGAAACATTGGTCACTAATGAGACATATAGTCAAATAGATTAGATAGATTCACCTACACCTCCAACACAAATTCAAGGTGAAATTGAAAACAATGAGGCAGAAAAGGACAAGCCTAAAGAGACTAATTTGACAACAAAGCCGAAGGAGCTAGTAGCAATTCAAGCACTGGTAACTTTACCAGAATCTGAAACTCCTTCTAATCAATTATTCAAATGTAGAGAATAGATGCAACACCTTTTCAATTCTCATTGTTGAGTCCTAGTTCATCCAAGGTAGAAGAGGTAATAACCTATGGAGATGTTAGCCTCAATGTAGAAATTATATTTCCCAAGTTTGATCTTGCAGCAATAACAATTGAGTAGATGGGTATACTTCAAGAGGCCCTAGCTAGAAAGAAACATCAAGAACTGCTCAAAAGGGAGCATAAGAAGAAGCAAGCTTTGATTGAGATCAAAGACATTTACTTAGATGCATTCAGTCTACCTACTCTAGATGAAACAAAGGCAATCATTGAACAATTGACGAACATAGTGGAAAGAGTAAGTGATACAAAACTAGATACAAATGCCAAATTATTAGAATGGTCTGAGAAGAAATTTCAAATTAAAGTAAATGAGAATATATCTAGTGAAATAGCACTTACACAAGTTGCATTGGCAACTAAGAAAGACAGTGTGAAGAAGATACTAAAGAATATTTTCTCTCTGTATACCGAATTGTGTAATCCTACACTCTTTGCACAAGAGACAGGGAACCACATCTTGAGCTTGGAAAGTTAAATAAATTCATCAAGTGCAAAATTTTCCATGACTCTAGCTCAAAGTGAGAAACACTTCAGGATCCTATTGCAAACCCAAAGTCAGTTAGCAATCTATTTGCAGATGAAGCCAACATAAGGGCTAAACTTAAAGCATCCAGACTACATTGATTCCTCACATGGAGATTTTACACAAGGAGTTCCACTATGTAGAAAATCTTATGAAGAAAGACCCCAATATTTCTACATTAGATGACCTAGAACACCTTGCTCCTAAGCTAGGCATCTAAATTAAGTCTTTTGAGGTAGCTTGTAATAATTGGGATGCCACTCTTAAGATTATTCTTGAGGTCCATAAATCTTTTTTGGACAAATACACTATTAGTGTATAACCCATTGACATCAGTGTCAAAAAGGGGGAGTAAGATAATGGGGGAGCAAGCATGGGAGGAGAAAACATGGGAGAACATAAAAAAAGAGTATCAGTTGAGGCAAATCTCCTCAATAGGAGAGATTTTTATACAAAATAAAATAGATCAAACAACTCAAGGGGAGTTATGTAATTTTTGAGGTATATAAGTTGTTGCAAAATTTTGATATTTTGAAATTCTGTATAGAAATTGAATAGTCAGTTATGTTATGCTCCTAAGAATAAGAGTATTAATACATGACCAAGTGTTTTTGACACTCATGTCAAAGGGGGAGATGTTGATCTCAGAATGGTTTTTGATTAGAGAGTGTTTATACACTTAAGTCATTTACTTAGTTCATGCTGAACAAGTAACATATGCCAAGCACAACATATAAGTTAGAGCATGCCAAGTAAATAGTGAGTGTCGAGTCACTCAAAGTGTTGAGAAAATAGTATGTGCCGAGTAATTCATGAGCTGAGTAAGTAGTGCATGCTGAGTCATTCAGATACTGAGTGACAATATTGAAGTCAGTATGTGTTGAGCACCAAAGGCTTTAGTTGCTGAGTAAAATAGTTTTGTCATAGTTTTTTTGTATTGGCACAAACTATTATGTAAACTATTTTTTAGCTGACTTAAAGATTGAATTATGATATTTTGGTGATAAGGATGAATCTTGAGTTGGAATTACTATGCATTATTGTTAGCATGAATGTTGATGCTATCACTATCTGGGAGCATTGCAGAACATTGATATTATGTATTCATGACTGTGTTTGTCATTGATGACAACATAGTAGTAAGTTTGTGAAGATTAATAGAAAAATAGACTGTGATCTTTGTATAAGAACAATACATTACTCATCTATTGATGCACAATTGTCAAAGTATACTACACTATGTGTTTGTTGCAAAGGTAAGTGTGCAAAACTTGAATTTATAGTATACGTAAGATATTATTGATCTAAAAACAAACATATGGAACCAAATTATTAGGAAAGCAATTCCTATTGTGTGATTGCTGCAATTCATCAGAAATGTAATGAAAGGTTGTGCAGTTAACTAGAGACAGTATACTAGTTGGTGATGACATTAGATAATGCACATGTACATAAGTCGCACGAGTAAAATTTTGCATATGACTGTGAGCTGACATTATTAATTCAATGTGTATTCATTTAATTGACATATTTTAATTGAGTGGGTAGCCGACTCAAGGATTTATTATTGGGCATGGTATAAAGGAAAGATATTTTTCCATGTTTAATATATAGAGAATACATGAGACTTGCAAACTATTGAGGAAGTAGAGCACTAAAGAAGCAGAGTGATTTACCTATGCATGTAAGTGACCTTTAAGGGTTATTGTTACTGAAATCTAAGTACCAGATCTAACTATATAGTCTAAGGGAGAAGAAGTCTAATATACTAGACATAGGAAGAAGTAGAAGCTTGTTTCACATCTATTATTTTGAAAGGAATAGTGTCGAGTTCAATTGGATGGTGGGTTCATTGGTCTGATCCTAAAGCTATTTGAATAGTGGGTTGAACTATCTTTCGCAACTCCTAATAGGGTTGGGATCTCCTAATAGGAATTCAAAGTCTCCTAACACAGAGTTTTTCTACTAAATGTTGTAATAAAATCCTAATAAGGTTCATCCTCTAACAAGGAATATTTATATTAGTACATCATCTTGTGGGCATCATTCTCACTAGGGTTTTCCCTCTAATCAAGGGTTTCCCTCGTCAACATATCTGGTGTAATTGTTTATATGCATCTTTATGGTTGTTGTTTACTTTGGTTGAATGGTTAATTTTGTTTAAAGAGGATAAAAATTTTAATTGTTAGATAACTGATTCACCTCCCCCCCCTTCTTGGTTATCTTGGTGGACTATTGTTTCTAACAATTGGTATCAAAGCATCAAGTCCTTTAAGGATAAGCTTAAGAACTTTGGAAGATCAGTTGCGAGCAAAGATAGTCCTAAGTTTAGATAGTAGAAATTTTGACATAGAAGCTCTTGGTGAGTTATCCAAAGAAGACATGAAGATCAAGGAAGGTATTGATCTAGTTATGAAAAGAGAAAAAGAAGGTATGGAAAGTTTTTTCTTGTTGGATATGTAATGAGTTTGGTCATTATGAATCTACATGCCCTAAGAGAAGAAGGAAATATAGAAAGAGTTTGATTTCTCATGAAGATGAAGAATTTAAAGTATGGAAAGATTCTTGAATGACTGTGATAAAGATAATAAGCTTGATTTGGTTAAGGAAAAGGAAGTAGTAGAAGAGATAGCCTTGGTAACTATTGTTGATCCAAAGGCTAACCATGAAAATGTGGAAGTTATCATTAACAATGATTTGCATCATGGGAATCAGATTAAGAGTAGAGATCTTAGCTTAGAGCAGAAGAAACAGTTAAGTTGAAGACTCCTGAACAACATGGCATTGTAGAGAGAAGGACAAGTGAAGTGAAGTGAAGTGAAGAGAATGACACTATGAATAGAGTTCAAGTGAAGAAGGATACAAACAAGATACCTTATGAACTGTGGTTTGGTCACTCACCTATAGTTAAGCACTTTAGAATATTTGGAAGTAAGTGTTACAATAAGAGAGATTATGACATTGGTAAGTTTGATGCTAGAAGTGATGAAGGTATGTTTCTTGGTTATTCATTGAAAAGCAAGGTTTATAGATTTTATAACCAGAGAACTAAGACTATTATGGAAAGTGCTAATGTGAGAATTGATAAGAATTTCAAAATACAAGAGAGAATAATTAATTACAATTTAGATGTTGTTTTTGTTGTTACTAAGCTAAGGAATGATGAGGTATTTCTTGAGACTAACCACTTGAAGGATTTTCTGAAAAGGTTTGGTTTGGAAATATGTAAACCTATTGGAACTCCTATGGTAATTGGTCACAAGTTATCTAGCAAGGATGAGACACCTATTATTGAACAAAAGAAGTACAAATCTATGATTGGAGGATTGTAGTATCTAACTCATAGTAGACTAGATGTAGCTAATACTATTGGAATTGTGGAAAGATTTTAGGCTGATCCTAAAGAATAATCACTATGTAGTAGTTAAAAGGATATTCATATATCTGAAAGGGACATCTGATTATGGCATTTGGTATGACAGAGGTAATGATTTTACTCTTTGCACTTATACTAATGCTGATTGTGTAGGAGATATGGATGATAGAAAAAGCACCAGTGGAGGGGTATTCTTTCTTGGTGGAAGATTAGTTTCTTGGCTAAGCAAGAAATAAGATTGTGCTTCACAAAGTACTATAGAGGCAGAATATGTTGCAACAACAAACAACTATAATCAAGTTGCAGAGAAAGAAATCAGACTAGAGTATATTAACACTAAGGAACATATTGCAAACATTTTCAGAAAGGCCTTACTAAAGGCCACATTTGAGTACCTAAGACGTATGCTTGGGGTTGCCCCTACCTACTTCATAATAGAAGATGCAAAAGTGCATTAGTCCAGGGTACACAACACATTTGCTAGATTGGACTAAATGTTGACACTTCCTGAATGGGCGAGTATCTGTGATGCACATTATCAACAAAGGATTGTTGGTAATTGGTAATTAGTATGCAACAGTGTCTCTAGAAACTTGAGTTGTTTATGGATTTATATACAAAAGCTATAAAGAAATAGACCAGCTTGTAGTCGTGCTGATAAGTTATTGTATCTTTGAGCAATTGAACTATTTGTATATTATACCTTAACCCTTGACATTGATGTTAATGGGGGAGAGAGTGACATGAAAAGAATTCTATGGAGAAGAAATGAGAACATGATGCATGATGTTTGCTTGAGGAAAATGAAGCAAGACTTGATTGATCTATATACTTAGTATTCTTGGAACATAGATATTTTTCATCTATGTTGCCATCAATGCCAAAGGGGGAGATTGTTAACATGGATGTTAATGCTATCACTATGGAGGAGCATTGTAGAACATTGATATTATGTATTCATGATTGTGTTTGTCATTGATGACAACATAGTAGTGAGTTTGTGAAGAATGACAAAACAAAAAACTATGATCTTTGTATTAAGAACAATACATTACTCATCTATTGATGCACAGTTGTCAAAGTACACTACAGTAGGTGTTTGTTACAAAGGTAAGTGCATGGAACCTGAATTGACAGTATATGAAAGATATTATTGATCTATAGATAATTATATGGAACTAGAGTATTAGGAAAATAGTTCCTATTATGTTATTGTTGTAGTTCATCAAAAATGTAATGAAAGGTTGCACAGTTAGTTGTAGATAGTATACTAGCTGGTGATGACATCAGAGAAAATGCATGCATGGAAGTCACATGATTAAAATTTTGCTAATGACTATGAGTCAACAATATTAATTAAATGTGTATTCATTTAATTGATATATTTTAATTATGTTAGATGTTGACTCAAAGATTTATTATTGGGCATGGCATAAAGAAAATACATTTTTTCATGTTTAATATATAGAGAATACATGAGACTTGCAAACTATTGTGGAAGTAGAGTGCTAAAGAACCAGAGTGATTTACTTATGTGTGTAAGTGACCTTAAGTGTTATTGTTATTGAGGACTGAGTTCCATATCTAATTGCATGGTCTAAGGGAGAAGAAGTTCAACATACTGGATAGAGGAAGAAGTAGAAGCTTGTTTCCCATCTGATATTCTAACAGGAATAGTATCGAGGTCAATTGGATAGTGTCTTCATTGATTTGATCCTAAAGCTATTTGAATAGTGGGTTGATCAACTGTCTTCCACAACTCCTATTAGGGTTGAAATCTCCTAATAGGGACTCTTTGTACTAAATATTGTAATAGAATCCTAACAAGGTCCATTCTCTAACAAGGAATATTTATATTAGTACATCATCTTGTGGGCATCATTCCCATTGGGGTTTTCCCTCTAATCAAGGGTTTCACTAGTCAACATATCTAGTGTATGTTTATGTGCATCTTTATGATTGCTATTTACTTTGGTTGAATGGTTAAGTTTTTTTAAAGAGGATAAATGTTTTAATTATTAGATAACTGATTCACCCCCCCCGGCTCATTTATCTTGGTGGACTATTTTTTCTAACAGTTTACAGTAATGAGCTTGGTAGACACTGCAAAGCTTGATAGACATTACTTTCTGCTTATGTAGCTCAGTAGCAATTTTAAAGCTTGGTATACACTATAAACTGCTTCTAAAACTTGATAGCAATTGTAGTGCTTGGTATACATTGTATTCTGCCTCTGAAGCTTGGTAGCAATTGTAGAGCTTCGTAGAAATGTAATCCAATTGATTAAGTGTTTAGTCAATAAATGACAAATTATTTGATCATAAGGTCAAAAAGGACTACATGTAGAAATATAGAGGCTTAAGGATCATACTCAAGAATGACTTTTGGAAGTGAAAAGGTACTACAATGTTTTTTGCCTTCAAAATTTTGAAGGTGAGTCTAAGACCAAGCTTATTGAGACACAATCAGTGGTCCAACAATTCTGAGGAACATTCAAAGATGCTTTGTTAGTTGAAGACATAAAACAAGCATTCAAGACGGAAGAGATATTGTAGGAGTTGCACATAAAGCATGAGGATTTTGTGGAAACTTGGATTAAAGCTAGTAATTATTGATAATTAGTAAAGGATAAATATGTAGCTTTGGATTTTATAGAAGCTATCCTAGTCACTAAGATTATAGAGAAGTTTAATAATAATCATCCAAACATCATTTTTGTCTAAAGGGGAAGAAAACCCAGATGTTGGAAATGTAGTTTTAATACTTAGAATAATTTTGGATTTTTTGGAACCTCTTACCAAGGTGTGTAGGTGTAGTTTTCATAAAGGTGTGTTGATAGTTTTGAGTAAGAAGTAGTGCGTCAACAATTTATTGTTATTTCTTAATTCATAGCATTCCATGGACCAGAAACACATTTTGACGGCAATCCAACTCCCATAAATGCCTAGATAAGGCCAAGCTTCCACTTATAGAGCTTCTAGATATTCCTAGATCATCTTGCAACTACATTATTCTTATCTTCTCATTCTTTTATTCTTTTGTGCCATATAAATGCTCATGCACCCATTAATGAATATAAACAAGGGTGGTGACATACTTAGCACCATTTAGAGAGTCAATTTGTATATAATTAGATTTGTTTTATTTGGTTTTATCATAAGTTTGCATTTTAAAAAGTCTCACTCCTAACACAAAGGGAGGAGATGATTTCTTATAAATACATGGATGTAAAATATATACGAGTTGTTATTTTGATGCAATAATATATGCTATTGGTGCTCTCATTCTGAGTGTAGTTACTCTTGCTAGAGTGTGTAATTTTTTTAAATGCATGTTCATGAATAATAATGGAGCCAATGGCTTTATTGTGTTGTTATGATTGTGCAATCTTTTAGTTATGGTGTTTGCCTCATGTTAACAAATTTCACTAACATACCAAGTTGGAGAAAGGATCACCTATTTGTTCTTGCATAGTGTTTTGTCTCACATGAGTGCACTTTCCATGACCTTGCATTTTGATGAATGTGAAACATCTCTCAATCGATAATTTCATCAGTGGAGTTGAGGAAGCTTTGCTCCTAATTTCAATGGTTTCCTACCCAATATTTTTGATGATTTAATCCACAAATGGGTTGTTACTATGGTTTATGTCCATTAGGAGTTTTCCCCTTCAAGTTAGTTTATTTAATCTCTCGTTACCCAATATTTGTTATGTTCTTTTCTAACACTTGGTTAAAATATGAATTCATATAGTTGCATCAATAAAATGCATTCATCATAAAATATAAAATACCAAAAATATATCTCTTTTGTGGTTACTTTTTCAAAATGCAATAGATCAAACAAATTATTTGAAATTGGTTGGAAGGAACTAGAAAAGGCCTCTTTGTAAACATACACATTTATCTTGAATTGAACATAATACAATAAGGTTGTAAGATGACTTGGAACCTTGGAGTTGATCCTTGATTAGCTTTTCAAGAAAGGAATTCATAAGGATCCCTGTTGTTCATCATTGTCCGAAATGACAACTCAACAAAGAACATAGTAGGAAATGGATTTGGATTAAAGTTTAAATGTTTAAGATCTGATAGAGGTGGAGAGTTTAATTCAATTGAGTTAAAAAAAATTGTAAAGTAAATGGAATTAAAAGACAACATTTAGCCCCTAAGATGCTCGAGAATAATAACATAGAAGAAAGGAGAAATAGATCATTAATAGAGGAAATAAGTTGATAAGTAGGAGATGATTTCCACAGCTAGTCAAATTGTGATGTGAATATCAGGATTTAACTGTGTGATTTTTGAGTCAAACTCGATGACCCATGTTTCATGAGTAGTGATTCAACATGAATCCATCTCTCATGAGAATAAATGGAACACTTAGCACTCATTGGATCTAGGTGATGCTCACAGGGGTGAAGCACCGGGACTTCCCGGGAGGTCACCCATCCCAGTACTACTCCAGCCTGAGCGCGCTTAACTACGGAGTTTCCTCCACAGTTAAACCCAAAGCTTGCAACCCCATTTGCAAAACCTTCACCAAGTGTTGTGCCTTATGAACCATTCATTAGAAAGCCCCTTAAGCTCATCAATTGATAAGTAGGAGATGATTTCCACAGCTAGTCAAATTGTGATGTGAATATCAGGATTTAACTGTGTGATTTTTGAGTCAAACTCGATGACCCATGTTTTATGAGTAGTGATTCAACATGAATCCATATCTCATGAGAATAAATGGAACACTTAGCACTCATTGGATCTAGGTGATGCTCACAGGGGTGAAGCACCGGGACTTCCCGGGAGGTCACCCATCCCAGTACTACTCCAGCCTGAGCGCGCTTAACTACGGAGTTTCCTCCACAGTTAAACCCAAAGCTTGCAACCCCATTTGCAAAACCTTCACCAAGTGTTGTGCCTTATGAACCATTCATTAGAAAGCCCCTTAAGCTCATCAATTGATAAGTAGGAGATGATTTCCACAGCTAGTCAAATTGTGATGTGAATATCAGGATTTAACTGTGTGATTTTTGAGTCAAACTCGATGACCCATGTTTCATGAGTAGTGATTCAACATGAATCCATCTCTCATGAGAATAAATGGAACACTTAGCACTCATTGGATCTAGGTGATGCTCACAGGGGTGAAGCACCGGGACTTCCCGGGAGGTCACCCATCCCAGTACTACTCCAGCCTGAGCGCGCTTAACTACGGAGTTTCCTCCACAGTTAAACCCAAAGCTTGCAACCCCATTTGCAAAACCTTCACCAAGTGTTGTGCCTTATGAACCATTCATTAGAAAGCCCCTTAAGCTCATCAATTGATAAGTAGGAGATGATTTCCACAGCTAGTCAAATTGTGATGTGAATATCAGGATTTAACTGTGTGATTTTTGAGTCAAACTCGATGACCCATGTTTCATGAGTAGTGATTCAACATGAATCCATCTCTCATGAGAATAAATGCTATGAAATAAGTGCTATGATGTTTAACAATGATATATCAAACACATTATGGAGAGAAGAAGTTAACACAACAATATATGCTATGAACAGAGTTCAAATCAGAAAAGGTACCAAAGACCCCTTATGAGATTTGGTTTGGACATGCACCCTTAGTTAAGTATTTCAAAAATTTTGGATTTTTTTTTTTTTGTGGCAAAGTGGACAAGCCATTGATATATATATTATTTAAAATTGGTTCAAGAGCTCAACTAGGAAAGAACCAGTAAAGAAAACCTAGCATCGTCATAGTATGTACAAATTACAAGCATCAATATTGACAATCATAGTTTATCGATGGAAAAACAATAATTTCACCAAAATTCAACCTTTATCAAATTTTTCATTTTTGAGCATATCAAAATAATAGGCATAAGGGACTCAATACAACCAAAATTTTCAAACATTTTACAAAACATGCCTAAAGTTTAGAAGAAAAGTCCAAACAAAAAACAAAAGAATGCCAATAAACTATTTTTCTTCTATGTCCTCCGCACCCTCTATAGTAGTTTGTACCGATTGACCCCAACCAAAATTAGAGCATGGTAGTTGAACCACCTCCCACCCTGAGCTTGAGCCTTTAATAACAACATGAGAAATACCCCCCATGCTATTAGTTTGAGATGATCCAAATGGGGTTTTTGGACAAGGTGTCCCCAGCCAACAATACTTAGAGCAGGAACTGAGTAATCACCAGTTTCATGAACCAATTGAATTGAGGGAGCTAGAGTCATCTTCTTATGAGCACATACTACATGTGCATTAGAAATTGGAAGACCCAAAATGTCAAGCAGTGCAAAATGAATTTTCTTCACATCTTTAGACATCTAAAAACGCAGAGCTTTTGCTATGATTTTTAAGGTCTTAGTCAAGAACTGTGAATTGTGCTTTTTGCATGCCTTTTGTAGTGCCTCAAAAGTCACCAAAACTTCATGCTTTTTCTTTAGAATGGTCCTTGAGAATAATCCTCCCACCAAGGCATCTCCAAACCACAAATCATAATTCTTCACAGCTCGCTTAAGTTTATTTTGAGCCCAAAACTTTGGTTTGACCACCTTGTAAACAATGATTTCTAGTCTCGATGTTGACTAAAGAAGATCCATAGCATTAGATAGAAAAATGGAGACCAAATTTGAGGGATATAACACTTGTCTTGAAGTTGTAGAGAAGAAGTCCTCCCTAATGACATTCCAAATCACACAATGGGTGGAAGAAGAAAGAAGAATGAACATAATATCCAACATCTCATCATTCAAGAGATAAGAGAGTGCATCTTCATCTACTTCTAGTTGAAGAAAAATCCTATAATTTTTGGGTAAGATGCTTCTATGATATTGATGACAAGACTCACATTTCACACAAGCATCCAATGAGAATGGCATTCTGAAAATTGATAAGGCAAGCAAAAGGAGCAGGGAAGAAGGAATCAAAAAAGGAAATCCATTGATCGCCTATAAAATCTCCATCAAATATTGAAAAGGTATGACACACTTGTTATGACACACCTGCTCCCATATGAGTAATAAATAAGGTGCAATTACATCAAAGTCCAATTGCAATTATATAGAGTGAAGAACAAGATTGACAACCCCAAAATTGAATAAAGAATGAATACTCTACATCCATATGTACTAGAATAGAAATAACCTTATTACCATCTATTAATGTCATCCTTGATCAACTTGAGACACACTTTTGACTTAAATGCAGATTTTATCTTGCCAAATGTAAAACCACACAAGGTACTCAAGTGATGACAACAAAGAATAATACTGAGCAATGTGAAAAGATTTAGTATGATTGCACCATAATCTCACACATGCAAACCTCCTTGAGCATCAAAGAAACTCCATGCCACTGACCTTTAGAAACTTGGACACCATACCACCATGTGGACCTGAATCACTTAGCAAGATCAAATAGCTCAGATAGCAAACCCATGAGCACTTGGTAAAAACTATGAACAAATAGCTTGGCAAACACCTGGTTGGAAGTCGGTCAATACCTCGTCTGGGGGAACTTGGTAATTAGTAAACTGAATAGCTTGGTAATCCTCAAGTAACTCAGTCAATACTAAACCTAAGCTTGGTTAGTAAGCATTGAACCAAGGTTGACTCAGTCAATAATGAACTTGAACTTAGTGAACTTGGTCAATACTGTACTCGATAAACAATAAGCCAAGAGTAACTCAGTCAATCCTAAACTTGATAAACATTAATCCAAGAGTAACTCAGTCAATTCTAGCCAAGAATAACTTGATCAATACTAAACTTGGTAAACATTAAGCCAAGAGTAACTTGGTCAATACTAAACCTAAACTTATACTTTTTGTGCAACCACCATAAAATGATGAAGAGATCAAGCTAGTATTAAAAGATTTGATCTTGCTGAATTAAGGTAAATAAAGTGGGAAAGTTGGCAAGAACAAACTTGGTAATACTTGCCTCATTAATATTCAAGTCACAACCAATATTGGATAAATTATCTGCAACCTAGCTTCCCTCCCTGAGGGTATGAGAGAAGGACACCCCTTTAAATTTATCAATCATTGTCCAAGTTTTTTCTAGAATATAACCAAACTTCTAGTTCTCTAATTTTTTCTATACACATGAATTGATAACCACTAAAGAATCCCCCTCAATGTGAATATTAACTATGTTTAGTTGAAGTGCCAGTTCTAAACCAAGAAGGAGTGCCAAGGATTCAACTTTATTATTTGTACCAACCAGCAATTTTTGAGCCAACATACCTAACACCCTCCCATTATGATCTCTTATACACACTCCAGCTCCCAATTCGCTAGGATTGCCTCTCGAGCAACCATCAAAATTTAATTTCCAATATCCCCTAGTAGGGGGAATCCATTTCACAAACTTTCTATTAACTTTCTCATGAGGTCCACCAGATGTAATGAATTGATAAGATGGAGAAGGTAAAGAAGTCCATCTATTTGCCAAAGTAATATCCCACCCTATAACAATAAGATGCTTAGAATTTCTTTCGATATAGGCTACCACAACTTCCCCCACTACAAATTCTAATGCTGACAACATAGTTTCCAATGTCAAAGGTTGCTTTCAAAAAATCCTTTTATTCCTCTCCCACCAAATTGCCCAAATAACAATTGCTGGTATAGACTTCCAAATACACAAATAGTAAGAGTGGTTAATCAAACTTGGCCAATCTTGGAACATATCCCATAAGGTATTTGGTTTAAGAGAGAAGATGATATTAGTAAGTTTGATACAATAAGTGATCAAGATGTGTTTCTTGGTTATTCATTGAAGAGTAAAACATATAGATGTTTTAATCAAATAACTAAGACTATTGTTGAAAGAAAAAATGTTAAAGTTGATGAGACATATCAAATTCAAGAAAGATTAATTGATTCTGATCCTGATGAAGAGATTAATCCAAAGGATAACCAAGAGAATGTTGAGTAATTTTATGAGACTGACACAGTATTGCAGAATGGCATACAAATTATGACACATAGAGAAGAACCAATGAATGGACCTAGAGCTATAGTAAGAGTTGATACAATGACTCCTAATAGCAATATGATAAGGAATCATCACGCTAATCAGAATATTGGTAGCAAGGAAAAAGGTGTGATGAAAAGGAATGAGGTAAAAATAGAAGAACTATGTTTGATTTCTCAATCAAAGCCTAAAAGTTCAAATGAAGTTGGTAAAGATGACTTTTGGATTCAATTTATGAAAGAAGAATTAGATGAGATTGAGAAGAATGACACATGGGAATTGGTTCCTAGACCTAAGGACAAGAATGTTATAGGAACTAAGTGGATTTTTTATAAACAAAATATAAGAAATAAAGAAATATTGGTATGTAAATGTTATTTACAACAAGAAGATATTGATTATGAAGAAACATTTGCACCTACTACTAGAATAGAAGAAGTTAGAATGTTTATGGCACACGTGGAAAATAAGAAATTCAAAGTGTATCAAATGGATGTGAAATCAACATTTGTGAATGGAGAACTTGAAGAAGAAGTTTACATTGAGCATCCTAAAGGTTTTCCTATGAAAAAAGGATGTGGTCTCCAAATTGAAGAAAGCACTATATGGTTTGAAACAAGCACCTAGAGCCTAGTATGTGAGGTTGGATAATATTTGACAAAATTAGGATTCATGAAAGATACTACAAATAGAAATTTTCATCTGAAGGAAACTGAGAATGGTCTACTGATTATTGACTCATTTTTTGGATGACATAATCTAAAATAAAGAAGGAAATTTAGATGAGCATGGTTGGTGAAATGAAATATTTTTTGGGATTGTAGATTGTGCAAAACAATGATGGTATTTTCTTATCACAAACTAAGTATCTAAAAGACTTGTTGAAAAAATATTTCATTTGAAAAAATTTAAACATGTTGGTACACCTATGGTAACTAGTCATAAGAGACCTAGAAAAGATGAGACACCTACTATTGAGATGAAGAAGTATAGATCTATGATTGGAGGTTTTCAATATTGACTCATGCCAGACCAAATATAGAAAATATAGTTGGCATCATTGTGAGATTTCAAGTTGGTCCTAAAGAATCACATTATGCAACAATAAAAAAAATTTCAAAAATTTGAAGGGTACACCTAATTTTGGATTATGGTATAACAAATCAAATGACTTTTCCTTATGTGCATATAGTGATGGAGATTGGATAGGTAGTATGGATGACATAAAGAGTACAAGTGGTGGATCATTTTTCTTAGGAAGAAGATTGGTTTCTTGGCTAAGCAAGAAACAAGATTGCATTTCATAGAGCACAACACAAGAAAAGTATGTAGCAACAACAAATAATTACAATTAGAACATATGGATGAAATAAAAATTAAAGGATGTTGGAGTTGATTTTATAAAGCCTGTTATCATATATTGTGATAACACAAGTACAATGAGTATGTCTAATAATCTTGTATTACATTCTAAGAAAAAGGACATATCTATTAAATGTTATATTTTGAGACAAAAAGTTGCAGAGAAAGAGATCAGATTGGAGTATATTAGTACAAAGGAGTAGACCAAGATATATTTACAAAGCCTTTTCCAAAGTATACGTTTGAGTATTTGAGAGGTATACTTAGGGTTATGCACCTACCTACTTTTGAATAGATGGTGCAAAGATTGCATCAATCCAGTGACACAAAACACTATTATTTATCTGGACTAGATGTTGGATGCTTCCTCTATGGGGGAGTATATGAATTTGAGCTGAGTCATGAAGGACTCTTGGTAGTTGGTGTTTAATAATGTTGCTGGAAACTTGACCTTATTAAAGACTTATTTGTAGTTGAGTTGAAATAATGATACCTTTGTCATTGATGTCATGGGGGAGAGAAGTACACAAAAAAAAACTTATGGATATGGGGGAGAAGCTATTTCTATTATTGAAAGAGAAGTGTACTTGAATATTAATAAATATTGATGGAAGTGTATCAATGTAGGAGAGATCTTCCTGTGAGAGATTTATTTGATTGATGAAGAGGATTTTAAAAGAAAGAGTATAGAAACAGAGTTGTATGTTTGGTATTCTTGGAACTTGGATGTTTTTCATCTATGTTTCCATCAATGTTAAAGGGGAAGATTGTTAGCATTGCTGGAGCATTTGGGAGATTGTTAGTATGATTACATATTGCATTCATGGAAGTCTTTTGTCATTGATGTCAACATAGTGGTTATTCTATGTATATTGACAGAGAAGAAGTTAGAGTTGAGATCATGAGGTTTGAGGATTGAAGATGAGGTCAACCACAACTGAGGATATGTTCTACAAATTGTCTTGATGACATGGTTATGAGAACATGCATAAAGTAAAAGACTAGTGAAAGATATACAAGATTTATTGAAGATAGTATACAGACAGAGTCCTTGAGAAGAAATTTATGGTAATTGGATTATATCTCCTAATAAGGATAGAATCTAGTTAAGAATAGTTAGATAAAGGTATAATACATCATGTTGATGACATGGTTGATCATCCATATTATGAGTTTGTAAATGTGAATAATTGTGAAGATTTTTCAAGATGACAATTTTTTTAAATTATGATATAATGTATGTAATGTTTTATCTTAATATGGTTCTATTGCAATTATAAATTGAGAAAACCTCAAGGTCAACTCTATAAATTAAATTGAGGACTTCGTATAAAAGAAAGATATTTTCTTTGTGGTTAAGTATGGATGTGAGTGGATATAACTGAGTTGTAATTATAAATTAAACATGAGTGAGATATCTAAGAGATTTATATTGTACGAGTTTGTAGATATGGTATTGTGATCTGAGAAGTGTTTGGTACAGTGGAGGCCCTGCATAGTGAAAGAGAAAAGTGATTAAATTTGGCAAAGAGTTCTAGTGGACAATTGATCATTTGGTCTTTTTTTTTAAAATAAATAATAAAGATGTCATATGGACAGTGAGTTCAGTGGTCTTACCCTAAAGCTATTTGGACAATGGGTCCTTCTTCCTTCCACAACTCCTAATAGGTTTGAAATTTCCTCACAAGGATTCAAATTCTCCTAATAGGGACTGATATATACTAAGTGTATTTTATTGACTCCTAATGGGGTCCATCCTTTTGCAAGGAACTTAACTATTAGTACATGATTTTGTGGGTACTATCCCCATCAAGGTTTTCCCTATGATCAAGGGTTTCCCTAGTTATCAAGTCTAGTGTTATTGTGTATGGTTATCTTCTTGCGGTTATTGCACTTTCTGATTACATGTTTCAGATTTAATTAGGTTAATTAAAGTTTTTTTAATTTGATAATAGATTACCCCCCTAGTTATATTGGTGAACTTGACTTTCTAACAATAGTCAATGTCTTCCAAGATGATTCAAGATATTGCTTGAGAAGAATGGGTTTGTCTTCAAAAAGAGTTGGAGGATGAGCCCTTTGTTGATAGTCAATATGTTTTCAAGGCTTGTGAAATGGAGTGGTCATAGACTTACATAATGATGATTCTTCCATTGAAACTTCATTGGTTCATCAAGATGATTCTTTATTGTTGGATGAAATGAATCAAAATGAAGAAAAAATAGATGGCCATCTTTTATCCAAAAACTTAGTGAAAACCTTTGAAACTATTTGATACTCATTTATATTTAGATGTTGGTGTAGATATGAGTAATAGTGCCAAAAATAGGGATGTTTTCCTCACAAGAGTTTCATGATAATGAGAACAATAAAGAGGCCATAAGTGAACTTTACATAGAAGAAGGGGAAATAGATGTGGCCTCTTATGATTTTAATTATATTTTATCTTAAGAATAAAACCTACAGTCAACTTGACTCTAAAAAAACTCCTGAATTGAGGGGTGGAAAACCAAAGAGTGTGAAGGTCAAAGAAGAAGTAGAGGTAGGGATTCAAACTACCCT
Source organism: Cupressus sempervirens (assembly GCA_028749045.1). Taxonomy (NCBI): domain Eukaryota; kingdom Viridiplantae; phylum Streptophyta; class Pinopsida; order Cupressales; family Cupressaceae; genus Cupressus; species Cupressus sempervirens. Next base: position 507,252,580 of record CM053789.1, on the reverse strand, counting down.
AGATGGGAATTGTTTAACAATTAAATGAACAAAAAGGAGAACAAAGGGTTCTCCTTGTCATCCATGAGGAATATATCATGGAATGATATAGGCATAAATGCCTCTAAGAAGAGAATTTGAATAAAAAACAAATTGATTCTTCACAAGAAAGTACAATCTTGTTGTAGGAGACTAAATTGTCTTATGAAAGGTATGAAAAGACTATTCAAAAATTGAATATTTGGAAATTATGTTCATGCCAGAATCCTAAATCTATTCAAGTTTAGTTTGTAAGATATGCTATGAACTAATAGTTGATTAAGGTACAACACTTTTAACTTTTATTCCACCTTTTAAATGTGTATGGTTTTACTTCCACCAATAACAAAAGAAGGTTGTGGGAACCATTAACATCCATAATTCAAAGGTTATAGGATTTGAATATCATATTGGATGGGATTTTAGTCTCATCCTCAATGCAAATGAAAATATTTGTGATATTTGTCTGTCTACCAAATTAGTCCAAGATTTATCATCTTTCTTACTAGATAATGATTATTTTGATGTTCAGTCCGAGTCAGGTGCCTTTAAATGGACCAATAAGAATTTTAGTTTTCTTCAAATAGTTGAGAGACTTGATAGATTCTTAATTTCACAGATGTGGAGAGGTCATAATAATGTTATTAAATATAATATTTTGTCATTTTCAGCATCTAGTCACTTTCCAATTGGCCTATCTATAATATTATCTTCCTCATTGGCAGCACATAGATCTCTGCTAAGAAAATAGTAGGTGAGTGCTCTATTATGTAAGGACAAGAATATGTATAAATTTTGTTCTTTACTCAAATTTATGAAAAGCCAAATCAAGAGTCAGAATGAAAAGGTTTTGAAGAATATTTTCTATGAGAAACATATGGTTAAGCACAAGTTGTATGATATGAATAATCATATTATAAAGCACAGTATGGATAATGAGTCATATATACAACAAAATATGCTTCAGGACAAATGTGACGAACTCTATTTCCAAGAGGAGTATTGGAGACAAAACTTTGAGTTATGGTTGAGATAAGGTGATAAGAATACAAAATTCTTTCATGCCTTAGCAAGATAGATGTGTGTTATGAGTGTTATCTTATCCATCATAGATGTATAGTCAAGAAGCACAATTTTAGACCTAGATGACATTCAATCAAAGGAGGTTAAGTTGTTTAAGGGCTAGCTAGATCCTCCTACAACAACAAGAAGATGAACTTCTTAATAAGATTCCAAGGTTGGTATCAGATCAAGATAACTTTAGATTTATGACTCCCTTTACTATGGGTCAAACATATGGTAGTTTTTCCTCTTCCACTTGATAAAGCCCCGAGTTTAGATGGACTTGCAACACTTCTTTACCAAAAAGGGCTGGGATATTCTTTGTTGAGATTTTTTGGTTGCACTGGAAGAGTCAAGGAAAAATAAATCAATGTTGATAATTTTTAATACTAAAAGTAGTACTCTCATTCATAAGGTAAAATATCCTTAAAAAATTGGTGAATTTCATCCCTTTTCTCTTCGAAGCGCAATTTATAAAATTTTCTCTAAATCCATATAAGTCTAATTGAACAATTTAATTCCTAACATAATTTATCAAGAGAAAGGTTTCTTTGTGCCTAATTGGGAGACAATAGAGGGTGCCTTGGTTGTGCACGAGACCTTACATTCTATCTAAAATAATCGACACTCAAACTTTATCATCAAGTTAGATATGATGAAAGCTTACATGATAGAGTGTTCTAGGATTTTTTATTCAAACTTGTGCTCAATAGATTTGGATTCTCTTCTACTTGGTGCAAGTGTGTTAAAGCATGCATAAACAAGGCATTATTTCAATCATTATTAATGGAGTTCCAATTGGCTTCTTGTTGTGGTTTCACAATGCACGCCCCATTTCTCGTAAGAAATGGAGACCCCTTAGTAATTTTCTTTTCTTTTCCAAATCCCTATTTTAGGGTATGATTCTTTTTAGGACTCTATCTAGTGTTTGATCTAGCCTAACCCTTTGCTTAGAAAACCCAGAGGCTAGAAATTGAAGAAATTGGATGAAAAACTGATTTTAGAAGTTAAACGGGCACACTAGCGCACCCCTCAAGGTGCACTAGTGCACTAGTCATGCTAGTGCGGAGCACTTCCTCTTAGAAGTGCGCACCTGCGCACATGCGGAGGTGCACACCTCCAAGAGGTGCACTCCATCTCAAGCCTATAAAAGCTTGGGATCCCCCTTCCTCCTCAATCATGTTCTCCTCTAAGTAATCTACTGGTGCACCTCTGCACCCTCCAAGATGTGCTATCTCTGAGGTTCTACACACACAAAGCAACATCTAGGTTAGAAGGTACACAATTACACACCTGTCCAAGGTGCACAACTACACACCTTTAATGATAAAGCTTTTTAAAAAAAACACCTAACATCTAAGTGTAAGGTGCTTGTAGTGCTTGCCCCTGGTTTGCATTTTGCTATTATTTTTGAACTCTTTTAGGCCAATTTTATGCTAGATGATTAGCAGTATTATTTTTCAGATTATCAGATATTGTTTCATATTCAATTGATTTTATGATGAGACTACTTGGTACTATTTATTTCATATATGCATGATGATGATTATTACAGTGATTTCAATTATTTGATGATGATTAGTTAGATGGATTATTATACGTGTTTTCTTATGGATACTTACCCCATACTACATGTGTATGGTGTGCGTGTATATTTTCTTTGTGTATGACATTTCTGATGTGCTTAAGGAAGGGAGTCATAGTCACCTACTATTCAAGATCTACATGATGCACCACTTTCTACCATTGTCTATTTAGCTTAGTATATATGTGTTTGCACATGTGTGGATTTTATGTAGATTGCAGGTATCGGGTATCAACTTCCCTAAATTGCCAGGATGAGCATACCCTATCGCAATATCTCAATGGTAAGAGAGGGGAGATAAATTCTTGAGTCCAAATCCTAACCTTTAAATCTTTTGTCATAGAAAATTAGGACAAGTATTTATGATGTTTACCCTCTTGAATTCGTTGTATGATGTAAATTCATGATTATAACCCTTTTGTTTGATCTTGTATGTGGCATTTTATGATGGGTTTTCGTATTTCGTCCTATAGATCTTTGGTGACTTTTCTATTAATCAGGTCTAATTAAAAGGTTGAATTAATGAATTAATTTAATGAAATATTATTATGACATTTTTAATATGTAATTATATTTAATTAATTGAGAAATTAATTAAATAAAAAGAATTAAATTTAAAGATAAAATTATAAGTTTAATTTTAGAGTGTAATAATATTAATTAAATTTAATAATAATATATTTAGGAGATCATATTTAAATGAATGCTAAATATTATTATTACTTAAGTTAATAAATATTTTATCAATTAACGCTTTGAAAATAAATTAAAGAATGGAAAAGATATTAATTTATTAAAGAGTTTTAAAATTGCATAAAGTGTGCATGAGATTAAAATATATAATAAATTAATTAAAAAGAGAAGGCAAGTACATTTAAACAAAGATATTTAAAATTGCATAAAGTGTACATGAAGTTTTAAAAAAATAACAGAGAGTTAAAAGTTGTGAGCACGAAGTCCTCTCAGGTGATCATACAATTAGTGCCCTAAATCCATGAGAGAACTCCTTATCAGCAATCGAGGGTTCATTTTTGGGGGACTGGGAATTTTGGAGAAGGAATTTCAGAGAGAAGAAACTCCTCTCACAATTTTTTGGGTGTTTACAAATTTAGCATTAGAACTAGGTAGATTCTTGTGTTTTGATCACCCAGTTAATTTCGTTATTTAATATTCCTATCTTCTTCGTGATTGTGAATTGTTTACTTGAATTTCTTTATGACGAATCTTTGAGTATTGTATTTTGGAATTATTGGTATGCATGTTGATTTCTTCTGTATATGTAAAGATTAAAATATCATAGAATCCTCATTCAGTAATTTTATAAATTGAAATTTAAACTGAGAAGGGTTTTGAATTGAAAAGGAAAATTTAAATTGAAAATTCGACTGGTTGGTTGTATTTTCCCTATTAGGGTATTGCTAGAAATTTCATATATATATAAAATAATTAATTATTAAAAAGTTATAGTGTGGGAGGGTTTTTTTTATAAAAAATTATTATAATTTTTTTATAAAAAGATCATTATTGGGAGGGGGTGGGGAATCCCCACACCCCCCCTGTACTGCCTGGCATACAAAGTCGTGGTAGCAGACCAGACTACCAACCATAATAGCAATAAATACTGCTACCTGTGCTAGGAGTCAAACCTATCGCCGCAGGTCAAAGGCCGATGAGCCTTTTAAATATAAATGCATTGTGGATTATGCAATTTTTTTAAATAAAATTTTTAAAAGTTGTTTTTATTAATAATTAATAATTTTAAATTTTAAATTATTAATTTTATTAATAATTATAAATTTAATAAATAATTAATAAATGATTAATATAGTTAATTTATGTAATTTTTAAAGTTTAATCAATTATGGAAGTTAATTAATGAAGTTTCAAATTTATTTAATTATTATTAATAATAGTGATTTTAATAAAATTGTAAATTATTTTATTTGAAAATTAATATGTATTAGTTTAATAATTTAAATAAATAATTACCCTGAGATTATTTTGGAATAATGGACTTAAAATTGAATAAGGGTAATTGTGCATTTTATTCAATTATAAGAAATGGGTTATATGGTTAAGGGTAAAATGTAAATTCATATGTTCGAAAACTTTCATTGAATGAAAATACAAACCTTATTGCTAACTCAACCATGTGTTTTCAAAATCAAACCAAACTATGAAACTACTATGTTATCTATATGTTGTCTATGTTTTGGGTTTGGGTTGACTAGAGTGTTGACCAGTTTTAGGACATCTACCAGAGGCTTGGGAGTTTTGTGATTGTGGTATTACATTGATTTGAACTTGATCTTTTAAATTCAACCATGGTAATGTGATTGATATGCTCTATGCCGAGTTTGGTTATATTGTTGGTTATTGTTTTTAGTGTCCTTGTGGGATAATGAGATGGATGTTATGACTTAACCTTTTTAAGCCTTTGATCAGTATTTTTGGGATGTTTTCCAGTTCCTTGTAAAGAACTAATGGGTTATTGTGAATTATCTTTTGATGCTTTCTAGTCACTTATATAGGACTGAGGTGAAAGTGATTCTTTGATTTGTACTTTTATGAGCCTAAGGTAGGTAATCTATATGTTAAGTTGGGAAGTGGCTTGCAATGGAGGTCGGGGCCCAAAGTGGCTGCCAGGGTAACCCATTGTAAGTAGTTTAATAAGTGATAACATTTCATTAAATGGATTTAAAATGAATTAATAAGATATTGGTACCATAGAAAGTCACTAAGGGGCTGGAGGATTAAAATACTAGCTAGGTAACCTTAGAGTTGACTTGTTAGTATGCATTGTCAATATAAAAGGATACTAGTGCCGCATAGATTCACTAAGGGGCTAGAGGATTAAAAGACTAGTCGGGTAACCCTAGAGTTGGTTCGTGCAATGACACTTGCCCACTAGTAGTATAGATTTCCTACGTGTCTATATTTGCCTCTAGGTCTAGATGTTGATTTATCTTGGAACCTTTGAGTTAGATTACTTTTAGGGTTTCCTTGACTTAGATATTACTTTTGATTTTTGGATTGATATCCTATTTGGGACTTGAGACTATCTCCTTTGTGCAGTGGAAGTGGGCCTTTTTGGGTTACCACATAGTCAGCTAGTAGTGCTTTTTACTTTTACCATTGAGATCCGTTTGTTGTTGTCGTGGCTGGAGTTGCTTGTCTATGTTTCCTTTCATTCTATCTTTGTGTATTATGATGGATGGTTAAATATTTATGGTGGATGATCTTTACTTGTTGTATTGTACTTTTTTTCATGGATCCAAAAGGGATAATGGAACCTATTTTAAATGTATATTTTTTTAGCCTTTCATACCCTGTGACATGTAAAGTGGATGTTTGTGCATTCTGAATTTTATTGCCAAGTGGCATTTGGAACAAATGTATATTATTTAAATGGACTTGGACTTGTAGATATTCTTTCATGTGGATGCAGTTTTTATTAGACTTAGTATTAATTAAATTTAAATGTAACTCAATGTCTTGGGATCCTTAAGGAATGTAATCTGTTATGTTTGCTTATGTATGATTGTATGTTATTACTTCTGCTACTTTATGATTGTTGTTATATGTGTTATCTTTAAATAAAAAATGTTTGGCAAACTTAGTAAAATTTTAGGTTAATTCTTTTGGATCCCTTGGTGGAGCGTTACAGTGTGCATATGCACAACTATCCAAGGTGCGCATATGTGCACCTTACAAAATCGAAAAGTAAGGCATTTAACAAATGTTGCGTAGTTGTGCACCTTCAAAGGGTGTGCACATGCACACCATTTAGTTTTTAAAACTAAGTATGTAGAGTTAGGGTTCATACATGCACACCCCATAAGGTGTGCATGTGCACACTCTTTATAGTAAAACTTGCTAAGTGTAAAAGATGCACCTAACGCACCCTCAAGGTGCATAAGGTGCACCAAAAAATTTCATAACAGAGTATAAAATAAGGGTTTTTAGTTGTTTTGGGATGCTTTAAGGTTATAGGTTTGATTTTCCTCTAACTAGGGTTTATTTATGATTGAATTTTTTCCACCTTCTTGACTAATGTGCTTCTGTTTTGTGTAGATATAATGACATCTTCTTCATCCTCCCTAGCAAGAAAGATTGCTCCTAAGCCAATGGTTTTCAAATTTTAAGGTGTACCATTTAAATCTCATTTCCAAGATGCACATTCAGAGATCTGAGATATAGAAATGGGTCATATTGATTGGAATGCATTCCTAGTTCTCTGCAACAAACCAAACAAGAGGTCCCCAATAGTTTCTACACTCATAAGATTGGGATTAGTAAATGTAGCTTCACACCCTGTTTCAATATAATCTTCCAAGTTGACCATGGATGTGGCTGAGAATTATGTTTTAGAAGAGAGGGTGGTCAAATTAATAACAGGAGAGATTGTTCTTGATCTAAGACCTAAGAATATTGGGAAAATAGTCCATCTTTCGAGGGCAGACCAATATATCAGAATGAAATACCATCAAGTAGAAAGGTGGTATAAGATAATGAATAGAAAGAAACTAGAATCATTCAATCCTCATATCTCATTAATAGAGCACCTGTGGGGCGAACAGTGGGGAAAATAAATATGACAAGAGGTTACATGAAGGATGATATTGGACATTCCATAGTACTCCTCAACAGAATCATGGGATTACCAATAGTAGGACACTTAAACATATGGATGGTACACTTCATCAAAACCATCAGAACAACAAATATACCAATTGATTGGGCTACAATGCTTAGTGAGAAATTGGATGAATAGATGGTGGTCATCAAAACTAATCCATGATTCTATATGACCTCATACTTGGTATATCTATTAGCAGCAAAGACTAATGATTATCCTAGGTTATGTAAGAAGGGAAGCATAATGTATGTGGTATACTCGCAGCTGGTGAAGAAGAAATTGTTAGATCAAAGTAAAGAGTATTGGATTGTGAATGACACTTTCATTTTTGCAATAATCAAATTTATTGAAGGTGATTATGCAAAAAGAATGCCAGTAGAGGTAGCAACAAGAATTGCAGAAATAGGTGCCTACTACATCCAATTTAAGACATTTACTTACCTAAGGGTAGCAAGCACAATGGTAAATCCCAAGAAGATCCCTAGATATCCATCTAATAGACTCATTTTGCTGGAGATAGCAAGGCAACTCACATCTGCATATGAAAGAGTGAGAAAATAACATAAGAAGACTTGGGTATGGCTCATTACTATAGGTCCTTTAAAAGTTAAGAAAAATAAGAGTATAGTGACTTTTGATTTAGAATGGGATTTGTAGCCCTTGGAGGATTATAACTCCCCACATCTTTGTATTGACAATATTTGGTGGCAAAACAATTTGAGCATGAGGATGCTATAGACAATCATTGGATGAATGCAAAAGAAGACTATGATATCCAAATTAGGGAATATTGTAGGATGACTCTTTATCTAGCAAAAAAGGTCTTGAAGATTAAGGTCTCATTTAAGGTGGTTCATCAAGACACATAAGAGATATTGGATCCCTTGTACAATCAAGATAAGATATTTGATCAACCAATCATGAATGCATAGATTGACAAGGAGGAGAATGTAGATATTAGTTACAAGGCAAGACATATTATTCAATTAACAAAAGATTGGATTAAGAAGCCCTTCAAGATGGACCTAGTTTTGCAAGTAGTGACTTTCCAAGCTATAGCCCGCCTAGTGAAAGGTAGAGGGGCAAAGGTTATAGTACGAACATTTAGAGCCCGATCTCCAATTAGGCCAAAGACAATATATCAACATAATAGGGAAGTTGTGTACTTCAAAGTGGACAAGAGAAAGAATAAGAGGAAGATGGATTCTCCTCAAGAAGCTGAGCCCGAAGTTGAAGGGACTAAAGCCTAGGAGGCAACTCAAGCCCCTAAGAATCAAGAGCCAAGACATGTAGAAGCTACTCAAGTCCAAGATAATCTACAAGTAAAACCACTAGAACAAGAGAAAGGATTAGAAGAAAGAGCACAAGAAGTGTCTCCAAGTGACAAAGAAGAAGCACAAAAATTGTCTCCACCTAGTCAAGAGGCTTGCCCATCAATAGCTAAGAAAGATAAGAAGAAAAAGACTCCAGTAAGAAGAACTAGGAGACAAAAGGAGATAAGAAGGGTTATTCCTATTCCCTCAGTTCCAAAAACTATTCCTGAAGAGGATGAAGATGATGAAGAGGGTGACCTTCCCTTGAGTCAAAGGAATCATCCTACTAGGGCCACATAAGAAGAGTGGAGAAGGAGCTCTACTATAATGCCACCATCCATTCCTACACAACCTATTCAGGTTACTACTTTAGAGGATGAGCTACAACAATGGATTGAAGAGCATGAGAATCAAGGAAATGATGAATTCAATATGTTAGATTTTGACTTCATGCCTATGGACACTGAATTTTTTGGTGATAAGATAAGGGATACACCAAAAAATCATCCTTTGGAAGGGGATTTGAGTCAATCACCACTTCAACCACAAGGACTTCAAGGTTCCCTTCCATCACCAAGTCAAGATTTATATTTCTTGAATAAAGGTTCAGCCACTCCCCTCCCTCTAGTCAATGAAGAATAGGTGCAACTAGTGCAAGAAGAAGAGCCACAATAGAGACCTGCCAATATAGTATTAGAAGAGGGGAAGATATATGAAGAACCTCAGCAAACTTGCCAAGATACAAAGGCATGGACCGTTGACTCCACTAATACAATGATGCTTAATGCAGATCTCTCACAAAAAGAGAAGACTTTAGAAAGGAGTGATAAGGGAAAGGGGCTAGCCATATATACCACCTCTTTAGCTCAGTATATGTCTCTGATGGGAACTTCTCCAAGCTAGTTGAAAAGGGAGGTGATGATTAGAAAGAAGAGGCAATTGTATTGTATTGAGGATGAGGCAACAAAATAATTGGTTGAAGCCCCAAACATTGTGCTTCATTATGAAGAACCAAAATCAGGACTTGTTGGCTCATATTGTCATCCCTTTGTTATAAGTAGATATTGAAGATCTAACCCCAAAAGACTATCAGATTAAGGAGGTCTTTCTTGGAAAGCCAATGGTGGACACTGCCAAAGTTTTGGTTACTACTAGAATCAGAGAAGTGTTTAAGTGTTTAGACAAAGATGAGGTTGAATTGGTCAAGTTGAGAAAGAAAAATGAAATCATGAGGGGATTTCTGCATGAGTTATTTGATCCTATTGACCCAAATAATCTGGAGGCCACCCTTGAAGTATCTTTAGAGAAGAAAGATAAAGAGAGGGTAGTTATACAGGTGAGTCCATTTTTGAAGGCTTGTCATTTATGCCAAGAAATTTTTGAGGAAAAGGATGTGCAAATAATATAGGGGAACCTTAAGTTATTGCACCATATGCAGAATAATGTGGACAAACTGGTTGCTATTTTGAACCAGGATTTTGTATTGATGGATGAGGTACATACCTAGGGAGAATATCTTTGAGCATTATAGTCAATAAAAGGTCAAAGGTATTGTATGTTGATGGATGTATATACGGGGAATGAGTTAGATAAGATAGATGATTGGGTCGATAAGATTGCAGCTAGTAATAAATTAATGGAGACATTATATTCATAAGGTCAAGGATCAAACCCAAGAGAAAATTTTGGAAGCAGAGAAGTATTATAGTGATGCCTGCCTTGACATTTTTGAAGATGAGTCAAGAGATAAACTCATGTCTGTGCACATAGTTGTTAAACATTTTTGAAAGTTATTTGATGAAGTTTCAACTGATGAAGATATCAAAAAGCATTTAAGACAAAGAAGGCATTTCTAGAATTGGATGTAAAGCTCAAAGACTTTGTTGAGACTTGTATAGAAGTAGGCAACTATAAGAAAATAGTAAAAGATAAGTCTATGATGCTTTGGATTTTTTGGATGCAACCCAAGTGATGGAGATAATAGAGAAATTCAAGAGCAAACATCCAAACATAGCTCTAGTATAAAGGGGAACAAAACCCAGAAGCTAGAATTTTAGTTTTGACACTTGGGAAAAATTTTGGGTTTTCAGCCCTATCACTAAGGTGCACCTCTCCAAAGCTATGCAAGGTGCACCTCTCCAAAGGTGTGCTTCTTCAAAGGCTTGCCAAATTTTTTTTAAGAAGTTAGAGGTACATCGATAGTTAATTGTCAGTTCCAAATTTAGAACTTTCCATGCACCAGAAACACATTCTAACAACAGTTCAACTCCTACAAACATCTAGATAAGGTTGAGCTTCTATTTTTGGCATCTCCAGAGACTCCTACTTCATCTAACAACTTCCTTCTTCTATTTTTCTCATGCTTTCTTTGTTTTAAGACATGTAAAGGCTCATTGTTGGAATGTCTTAATGGGAAGAGTGCTTTTGAGAGGGGGGTGTGAATCAGAAGTATTGACCTTTTTCTAGTTTTAAATCCTTAATAACATATAAATGAAATTAACATGCATGCATATAAACATTAAACAATCATGAGAAACAAACATGCATCACCACATAACACTTGATATTTTGGTGACCCAAAAACCCTCCAAGAATAAGAAGGTAAAATTGGGGTGGGGATGATGCCCACAAAATTACTACAACAATTGATTTCAACCACTTCTGATGGTTTTCCCTATTAAAGGCCTACCTTGTTAAAGGCTACAACACATTGTTAAATGTGACCCTATTAAAGGATTTCTACACCCTATTAAGAGTGTGCCTTGTTAGAGGACTTAAGAACATTCAACTTAGAATGCCACCATGTTAAAGGATTTACATAAGGCTGTTAAACCCACCTAACTCAATAGGATTTCCAAATTCCTAATACAATTGTGAGAGAGTATTAGAGTAGTACACCTGATCTAATGCAATCTCTAATGCTGATCTCAGGTACTTGATCTGCTCTTCTATTACTAATCTCTGCTAGATCTAATCTGTTGATTGTGTTCCTTGTTCTGTTCTAATCATCTAGATGAGTAAATGTCATCCTTTCCACTAAATCTTTGACAACAAATGTTCTGCAATGACCTTAATGATAGGTTGTACTTTTCCTTCTTCTTTCCTCTCTTACTCTCACATTGTTCAATGGAATCAAGACTCCCTTATAAAGATTAGTGGTTTGTTATGCATCTTTGATTCAAATGTTCTTGCTCAAACCCTTGAAATTCACCTATTGGCCACACACAGTCTCCAATTTTTTGATTGGCTACATGAGGATTGCATAGGTGGATGTGAGGATTTGATATTATCTCCTTATCCTACTATGATTCATGCATAACTATTTTACATCTTTGTTTGCAATTGCACAAACTCTTATGATAATTCTACATTGCTCAGCACATGAAGTAATACTGATGCTCGGCACCATCTATTCTAGATTGCTTGGCACCCTTTGTAGTTCCTGCATTACTTGGCACCTATAGAATTCCTGTGTCACTTGACACCTATTGTTTTTTTGCATTGCTCAGCTTTTACTGATTCCTTAATCATTCAGTTCTTATTAACTTCACAATACTTGGCTCCTGTTGGATCGTGAGTTACTCGGCACATGTTTAATTCTGTATAGCTTGGCATATTACTATAATGTGTTCTACTCAGCAACAACTACAGTTTGCTCAGCACTATCTATGACTCAGCACATAAATAAATTCTAGCTCGGCTTCCATTGTGTACTCGGCATGTATTGTGAACATGGTTAAGTGTGTTGACACTCATTTGTCAATTTTACTTATTTGATCAACAATCTCTCCCTTTGACATGAGTGTCAAAAATACTTAACTGATCATTCATGATCTAAACCTTATGTTTCCATTCTTCACTTACAAAATTTCAAAAAGATATTGTGAACAACAATATATCTTATGACTCCCCTGAGTTGATTCTGTCATGAATTATAATGTCTTGTGCTATTGTGCCTAATGTTCTTTGTTTCTGTCTTGTTCTTGCCTTCTGAACTTGCATTTTTCCTCCTTTAATATATCTCCCCCTTAGAATATTATCTCCTACATTATCTCCCCCTTTGAATATTTTCTCCCCCTTTTTGACACTTATGTCAAAGGATTCTAAATGGTAATGCCATGCTTGGCCAAAAATGTCTTATTTACCTCAAGGAGAATTTTGAGAGCTGCATCCTAGTTATTTAATGCAATATCCAATGACTTGTGTTGGATTGCAAGCTCTGCTACTAGATCAAAAAGTCCTTCATGTGTAGAAATATTTGGATCCTTCTTCAGAACTATTTCTGCATACATTTGTTCCTTGTGTAAGACTTCCAAATGGGGAGTGATAGAGGCTTGTATTTGCATCAGCTTTTCTTTAATAGTGGCCTCTTCTACTGATAATGCAACTAATTCCCTCTGAGTGTGAAGTGTTTGAGAAAAATGATTCTCACTTTGTGTAGGATTTGAGGGTAGTTGCATGCTGGAGAGCTTTAGTTTTCTCTTAATGTTCACAATTTTTAGATTTATTTCTTGTGTGAACCTAGAAAAATCACACAATTTTCTATAAAGGGAAAAGATGTTCCCTAACACAATTTTTACATTATCCAATTTCTTAGCTAGGTCAACTTGTCCCAAAATAATTTTACTAGCTATCTTTTGGTTGATCGTTCCTAGAAACTTCTTTTCTGACCATTCCATTAATTTTACATTTGTATCATGGTCGTCATTATTCACTTGGTCAACTATATTAGATAGTTGCTCAAGGATTGGCCTGCTTCAATCTGGAGGTTGTAGGCTGAAGGCATCCATGAATATATCTTTGATCTCATTCATTGCCTACTTGTATTTGAAGTCTTTCCTCATTGCCTCTTGCCTCCTTCTTTTATCCAATGCACTCTATATTTCATTCATCTTTTCCTCAGTTAGAGTGCTTGAATCATAATAGGGTATTTGGATTTCTTCATCAAGCTTAGGAATACCATAATGAATGGTCCTAGCTACCCTAGTAGAACTTGAGCTTGGTGTACTGACTTGTATAGTCAACATGTCAGTACTCAGCTTCTGAATAGGTTTGGTAGGAGTTCCTATTTTTGGCAATTCAACCAAAGTTTGTATTGCAGATTCCTCCTTATCCTATATTTCTTCCCTATCTTCTTCTTGTGTCACTGCTGTTGGGGGTGTACTTGTGATCTTTATTGATGTACTTGTGACTTCCTCTACTATCGCACTTGGCTCCTAATGAACTTTCATGGCTATTCTTGGTGGTGATGAAGGTGATAGAAATGGAAGTCCAGTAGTTTGAGTGATTTGAGGTGGTTCTTGTGGTGACACCTTGGCTTCTTTGAGTTTATCTACTGACTTTTGGAGCTCATCTACACTAACCAATATGGGACTTGTACACAACTATGCTTGAAGAGTTTTTTGGTCATGGATCTTAGTGAGATCCTCTGCAGTTAATGGATTGATGTTTTGAATTGAGGTGTCAAAAACATCCTTAATCTTTATTCAATCTCTGTAGGTGTGGTGATAGAGGGAGGAGGACTAGGAGGTGGGAGTTGTGTGTCTTGCACACTTTGCTACTCATCAGTACCCTTGTCTTCATCTTTTCCTTCCTCCTCTTCAACCTTTTTCTCTACTTCTATCTTCTCTTCTCTTCTCTTTCTTCTCTCTTCTGGTTTAGCTGTGGCTTCTTCTTTGTATTCCTCTTCAAGGACATCTTCAATTTTCTTATACAAATTCTTCCATGATCTTGTTTTCCTTTGTACAACTTCTTCAATTTTATTTTGCAAAATGGACAATGCCCTATACTTTGGTGTAAACCTTTTATTATGCCTTTTGACTACTTTAATTATTGTTTCCTTTGTCAAATCAGGCAGTATACTTGCTAGGGTTGATTCCCTCATTTCTTTCTCCATTTTCAAATAGAAATCTGATCTGTCTTCTACAATTTTAGACAATTCCTTTGGCAATTGTCCATCTAGTTCAAGAGGTGTATACTTGAACTGTGCCATCATCACATAGACTAATTCTTCTATTTTTTTTTGTTCCTCTTTAGTGAAATTTTTGAAATCAATCTTTTTCATTTCACTTAAGTCTCCATTCCTAATCTTTTCACATAATGTATCAATTGAAGACTTAGAAGGATGACTTACCTTTTTAGACTGATCTTCTTCATTAGTATCAAGTTGAGCCACATATTTTTTCCTTTTCCTTGGCTCTTCCTATGCCTTCTTGGTTGTTTGCTTCTTCCTTTTAGCTTCCTCTTTGGCTTTTTGTATGGTGGCCCTTGTTGTAGCTCTAGTTGTTGGCTTCTTTGGTGTAGGCTGAGAAGCAAGAGGTCTATTTGCCTTCCTTTTGATAGCCTTGCCTTTGATGGGTGTTTCCTTGGCTTCTTCTTCCTCGACACTCTCATCTTTATCTTCACCTTGGCCTTGTGTTAATTCAAGTGGCCCTTGTTCTGGCTCATCCTCATCTTTCTCATCATCACCTTCCTCTTCACCTTCACTAATTTCTCTAGCTTCTCCTGCTGCACTTGTTGCTTCAACACCAAATTTCTTCTCTATCTTCTTCTCCAACTTTTCCTTCTTCTTCACTACTGTAGCTATCTTAAGGTCTGTTACCACCCTTGATTTGACAACATCATAGGTTCCAAATGCCTTTGCATATTTTTCCATTTCCTTTGCAAGTAATGTTGTAATAGCTATAGAAGCTTGATCAACATCAAGCTCATATCCCAATGGTCTGAGCCATCTTACTCTTGGAAGGACTACTTGGATATAAGTATAATCAATGTCAACAAGAAAGCATATGTCATTCTCATTTTTTTCTACTAGTGAAACTGGTATTCTCATTCTCCTTTTCATTGCATTCTTGAAATCATCAAAATATACAGTCATTTGATCATCAAAAATGTCTCCCATTTGTGCAATGAAATCATTAATTTGATCAACAAATGTTTTATTTTGACTCCAATTGACTTTGCCAAATGAAAGGAATTCCTTCATCACATAGAAGAACATACAAACTAATACTGACCCAAATTTGCATTGTGCTCCCTTGGACTTTCTAATAGCTCCAAGATTTTCATTAATCTACTGCAATATGAGTTTTGCAAGGTCGTATATATGATCCTTCTTTATTAGTTTGTATGCAACATCAATAGCTATACAAGGCATGCTATTCAATCTGTTGGACTGATAAAATTTGTGTGATATGATCCTCATAGAAAAATCTAATAGGGGGTCTTTTATTGTGTCAATTTTCATTCCCCTGTTATTCCATTTTGCACCTGTGTTCTTCTCTATTGTTTCCTTCTTTTCACTTCTAAGTGTCTTGGACTGATCTAGGGTTGGAAATCTTGTAACCCTATGAACCATCTTCTTGGTAATTTTAACTGGCATGAATCAGAAGTACTGACCTTTTTCTTGTCTTAAATCCTTAATAACATATAACTAAAATTAACATGCATGCATATAAACATTAAACAATCATGAGAAACAAACATGCATCACCACATAACACTTGAGATTTTTGTGACCTAGAAACCCTCCAGGAATAAGAAGCTAAAACTGGGGTGGGGATGATACCCATGAAATTACTGCATCAATTGATTTCAACCACTTCTAATGGTTTTTCCTATTAAAGGCTACAAGACACTATTAAATGTGACCCTGTTAAAGGATTTCTACACCCTATTAGGAGTGTGCCTTGTTAGAGGACTTAAGAACATTCAACTTAGAATGCCACCCTGTTAAAGGATTTACATAAGGCTGTTAAACCTACCTAACTCAATAGGATTTCCAAATTCCTAATACAATTGTGAGAGAGTATTAGAATAATACACCTGATCTAATGTAATCTCTAATGCTGATCTTAGGTACTTGATCTACTCTTCTATTATTGATCTCTACTAGATCTAATCTGCTAATTGTGTTCCTTGTTCTATTTTGATCAACTAGATGAGTGAATGTCATCCTTTGCACTAAATCTTTGACACCAAATGTTCTGCAAGGACCTTAATGATAGGCTCTACTTTTCGTTCTTCTTTCCTCTCTTACTCTCAAATTTTTCAATGGCATCAAGACTCCCTTATAAAGATTAGTGGTTCATTATGTATCCTTGATTCAAATGTTCTACTCAAACCCTTGAAATTCACCCATTGGCTGCATGAGGATCGCATAGGTGGATGTGAGGATTTGATCTTATCTTCTTATCCTGCTATGAGTCATGCATAACCATTTTACATCTTTGTTTGCGATTGCACAAACTCTTATGCTAATCCTACATTGCTCGGCACATGAAATAATACTGATGCTCGGCACCATCTATTCTAGATTTCTTTGCACCCTCCGTAGTTCCTAAGTTACTTGGCGCCAGTAGAATTCCTATGTCACTTGGTACCTATTAGTTTTTGTAATAATTTTCCTAAGGGCAAAATTCACCCAGGAACTAAGAACTCAAACACAAGCACATAGTAGACCAAAAATGGATATGATTAATTAATCAAAGTATGTCCGAATACATTGCTCTGTTCAGAATGTGATGTTCAACACACTAGGAGTGCTTGTATATAAAGGCCTCTTAGGAAACACCTAGAATGTCTCTAGAAACAACCAGAAGATAAGACAACTAAGCACCTTATCCAACATTCTAGATGAATGGATAAGAATGACTAAGTGTCATATGTGTGTAGAAGATTTATGTGTTGTAGACAACATGTGCTTAAAAGAGGTGCAGACCCATTATGATGTCATCAAGACAACTCACAAGAGTGCACAAACTCCTAAGTGTCTCACAAATAAAATAATGCAAAATAATTAAATAATGCATTAACCTAAGTAAACTTAAGTAAGTGTAATAAGTGAATACTTATTTAAACCAACACCCCCCCTTAAGTGCAACTTAGGGGAATGCCCTTAAGCTTACAAAACTAGGATGAAGATGCATAATGGGTCTCGTCTACTAGGCCATATTAGGTACCCATGTACACAATGAAAATACAAATCTCTCATAAAGCAGGGAAAGAGGGAAAACCTCATGGGAAAACCCTCCCCCAAAAAGAGAGATAAATAAGGATGCATCAATGGATGGAGTAATCAAGACCCCCCCATTATGACATACATCCATGTATATACAAGAAAGAATGGAGAAGGACAAAACCTCCTATGAGGAAAAAGTCCCCCCCAAAAAAGAGAAGAAGGAGACAAGGTAGTCCCCCCCACTTAAAATTAGTATGCCGATCAATGAAGAATGCTCCTATGTAGAAGCTGATCCATGACCTCTATATGATGTTCCTCCCCTTTGAAAGAAACAAGAGCAAGGGTACCTGTGAGATGCGTCCCCTGGATGGAGAAGGAATCTCTATGATGACTGGTATCTCTAAAGCCTGTCCAAAAGTCCCTGTGTTGATAGTGATAATGGCTTCCTCCAAAATTGTTGAAGAGAAGAATAGATCAAACAAGGAAGGATGTAGAACCTACTTCAAGAAACCACCAGTCTTCTCAAATGTGAGAGAGACCTCTTGCAGAAGCTATAAAGAAGAATCCACAATCACGCCAATCTGGAAGGATTGATTATGTAGAGCATGGAGTTGAGGGTCAGAGTGGGTCCTTGCAACAATTGTAGAAGACTCCTCGGCAAAGAGAAGCAAGAAATCATCATAAAAGTCTTCCATGTCTACTGTGTGTGACTCCAAGAACAAAACTGAAATGTCTGGCAAGAAATCATCACCTGGAAGACCATGAGTACCCTACAGTGCTAAAGTACATGAATCTGTCACTGTGACAAAGGATGAAGTATCTGCCTCAAAAAGAAGATGAATGTCATCAATAATGTCTCCCAGATCTTCAATGTGAGACTCCATGAACAACTGTACAATGTTTGAAAGGAAGTCTTCACATGAAGGTAGAGTAGGAAGACATAAAGTATCTTGCTGCACTGATTCAGAAGCATTTGTGGCTAGAACAGTATCAGTAGGAGCAACAGGAGCTAGAGGTGTGATCTCATCTGAAGAGGAGTCAGCTACAACTGGTGGAAGAAGATCTTTTGGGAATGGAGGAATAGCTAGATCTCCATAATGCTCCCAAAGATACATCCAAAAAATATATGGATTAGATGACTTAATTTTGATGAGCTTTTTCAGAACTTTATAGTCCATATGTAAATAGAGAGTACGCCAAATGATGTCACACTGATCAAAAGTAAACTCAAGATCTAGTGCATAGGGCAGTACATTGTGCTGACGAAGATATCTGATAGCAAGTTGACTCCATTCATGATAGTTGTGTGGGGTCAATTCAATCAAATCTTCCTCTTCCATGATGGATCAATCAATGAAACCTCCAAAACAAAAAAGAACCCCCCCTAAAAAAGATATTATTTGCACTTGAAAGCCACTTGCCAATTTAGGGCCTATTTCTAAAAGTAGCATTTCTGTCTACAAAACATATAATGTGATTGTAGATCTGGAAAGTAAACAAAAAAAATGCACTTTCAAAAAAAATAGAACCTGATTTGGAGTCCAGATGAGCCCGTACCAAGCATTTTAAGTGGCAAAATTTGAAATTTTGGAGTTGCAAAAAAATTCAGAAATAGAGATCTCAAACCACCTATACCAATGTCTAGATCACGAAATCCTACCCCAAAACAAAAAAATTGCTTGCAAAAAGGAGTCCGTATGAGGTAGATATTGTTGTTTGAAAATCGCTGCTGCTGTTATTTTTTCTGAATCGCCGTCGCGCCTCCAAAAAAAAAAATGGCTCTTGATTTTGCCTTAGATGTCTGATTTGGATGAAACAAAATCTGATCTGGGGATTTTTGGACCTTTTGAATGTGATGCAAATATCAGATTTGCTCCAACAAGCTTCAATCTTCACCTACAAAAAATCTCTCCTATGGCCCTATGGCCAATTTTTTTTTTGAAAAATAATGCAGATCCGAAAAAAAAGTAGAGATGCTGATGAAAAAAAATAAATATGAGAATTAAATGTACAGATCTAAAATGATCATACCAATTTTGCAAATCGGTCCTTCGAGTGCCAGTTTGCAAAAATTTTTTGCCTCACAATCGACTTTGGCCTACGGTAGGTAGCTTTGCAGCCGATTTTCACCGAATCAGCATTCCGGATGCAATGGTGAGGTCAGATCTGATGTTGGACACTCCCAATTTCTATAGCACTCTGGATTCAGGTTGAGGTGATGAAGCAAGTGAGATCTCGAATAGCTATGTGATGAGCAAATCTCCAAGTTGCTCTAATACCATGTAAGAATTTGCCTAAGGGAAAAATTCACCCAGGAACTAAGAACTCAAACACAAGCACACAGTAGACCAAAAATGGATATGATCAATTAATCAGAGTATGTCCAAATACATTGCTCTATTCAAAATGTGATGTTCAACACACTAGGAGTGCCTGTATATAAAGGTCTCTTAGGAAGCACCTAAAATGTCTCTAGAAACAACCAGAAGATAAGACAACTAAGCACCTTATCCAACATTCTAGATGAATGGATAAGAATGACTAAGTGTCATATATGTGTAGAAGATTCATGTGTTGTAGACAACATGTGCTTAAAAGAGGTGCGGACCCATTATGATGTCATCAAGACAACTCACAAGAGTGCACAAACTCCTAAGTGTCTCACAAATAAAATAATGTAAAATAATTAAATAATGCATTAACCTAAGTAAACTTAAGTAAGTGTAATAAGTGAATACTTATTTAAACCAATAGTTTTCTGCATTGCTCGACTTTTATTGATTCTTGAATCACTTGGCTCCTATTAACTTTGCAATGCTTGGCTCCTGTTGGATCCTGAGTTACTCGGCACATGTTGAATTCTATATAGCTCAACATATTACTATAATGTGTTCTACTCGGCAGCAACTATAGTTTTCTCGGCACTATCTATGACTCGGCACATAAAGAAATTCTAGCTCGACTTCCATTGTGTACTCGACATGTATAGTGAAAATGGTTAAGTGTGTTGACACTCATTTGTCAATCTTACTTATTTGATCAACAATGCAAACATTAAACGATATAAACAAGGTTGGAGTCCTACTAAGCACCTCCTAGAGAGTTAGTTTTCATATATTTAGATTTGTTTTATTAGTTTTAAGCATATATTCGCATAAAGGAATCTCTCACTCTCAACACAAATTGAGGAGACGATTGCCTATAAATTGAGGAATTAAATATGTATTCCAGGTTGTTATTTTGATGCAATAATATGTGCTATTGTGCTTTCATTTTGAGTGTAGTTTTCTTGCCGAAGTGTGTTATATTTGGTGAATGCATGTTCATGAGTGTAATGGAGCCAATGGTTTTGTTGTGCTATTTTGATTGAGTGATCTTTTAGTTCTAGTGTTCACCATGTGTTTACAAATTTTGCTAACATACTTAGTTAGAGAAGAGATCACCTATTGTTCCTACATAGCTTTTCGTCTCATATGAGCACACTTTCCATGGCCTTGTGATATGATGAGAAGGGAAACATCTTACGGTTATTGAATTCCCATCAATGGTTGCATCAGTGGAATTAAGGAAGTGTTGCTCCTACTTTCATTGATTACCTATCGATCTTTTCAAAGGCTTAATTCGTAGATGTGTTATTTCTGTGGCTTATGTCAATTAGGAATTTACTTTTCAAGTCATTTGCTTAAAATTCTTGTTACCTTACCTTCGTTATTTACTTTTACAAACACTTTGTTAATTTAGGAATTCATATAGTTTCATAGTTAAAACTACATTCATTATAAACAAAACAAATACAAAAATATATTTATTTTTGTGTGGTTACTTTTTTTTGAGATAGCAAGCAGATTCAATATCTTATCCGGAATTGGTCGAACCAGAAAAGGCCTCCTCATGAACACTCACATTTATCTTCTACTAAGTAGATTCTAGTAGGTTGCAAGATCATTTGGAACCTTTGAGTTGATCCTAGATTAGCTTTTCAAGAGAGGAGTTCAAAAGGATTCCTGTCGTTAAGCATCGTGCAAAATGATGGCTCAACACTTCTTTTCATCTTCTCAAGAGTTAGGCAAGGCGATCTCTTGTCTTTGATTCTTTTTATCCCAATGGTCAAAACTCTCAGTAGGTCCATAAAATTTTGGTATGGACAAGGTGTATGGCAGGGTGCTTTAATTGTGGGTAATAATGTATCAATTACTCATTCATTATTTTTGGAGAACACAGAACATTTGGTTTGACATTAATTTAGGAAGCTAGACAGATAAAGAAGACTCTTTAATTATATTCATTAGCCTTGGGTCAAAAGGTCAATCAATAAAAGTCCAAGATCTATCTCTTCAATATAAAGTTTGTGTTATCCAACTGATATATGAGCACCTTGGGCTTTTTCATGGATGAACTTCCATCTACATACTTGGGCATTCCTTCTTTTGTAAGGGCTAATAAGTCTTCATACCAAACCTCTATTGTTATCAGAAGTAAAAGTCGTAACTCTACATGGAAAGTGAGATGATTTTTTCTATTAGGAATAAGTCTACTAATCAAAATAGTGTTATCAACAATACCCAACTACTTTTTAGATGTTTTTAGAGTACCTACTCTAGTCATTAATCAAATTGGAAATTTGATTAGAGATTTACTTTAGAAAGGTAATTTGTTTGAGGAGAAAAAGAATTTTCTTGTCTCCTTGAATGAGATGGCTCATTCAAAAATCTATGAAGAGGTGGGTTTACATGAGCTTTCCAAATGAATTAAAGCATTCAATGGGAAACTAGTCTGACTTATGTATGAAAGTTTGTATTGAAAATGGTGCACAATCATGCAGAAGAAATATTTTGATGTATGCATTTTTACAATGTTGGATTTGCCTAAGAGGTTAGCTATTTGGAACTTCATGTTGTCATCTTGCAAGGTAGTCTCCAATGATATCACGTGGGAAGTTCATAACGAGATGAGAGTTTCTTTTTGGACTGATTCTTGGTTGGGTATACCTCCCATAGAATACTCTTGTATTGTTATTGACATAATGATAATCACCACACAATGTTGGGGTAGTAATTTAGTATACTATGTTGATACCATTGAATTATTCTCAGGGAATGTTCTATTGAAGGACTTAGTGGGCTTGTTTCTTGACACCCATCAAAGATCTTTTTTGACATTTTTTTGTGTGGAGAAAGTCATTTTCTTTTTTTACAAGGAAGATGTTATTAGGTAGGCCCCTTGCAAGAAGACAAGTATTGTGTCAAAGAAGGTAATAGGGCTCTCCATCAAATGGATGAGATGAGACATTCACATCGAACCAACACTTTTTATTGGGGTAATGTAGTGCTTCCCAACTTGGGATGTTTTACATGGATTTCCTTAAAAAAGAGGATTTTGACAAGCGATAAACTTAACAAGCTTTGGACTGCTCGTTGTTTTAACTATGTTTTGTGTGATGATTCAATTGAAACAACATATCATCTATTTCTACAATGCCCTTTTGCACAAAAATTCTAGTTACACGTGCTTAACAAACTAAATTTCATGACGCCTCTTATGAATAACCTATGGTTCTTGTTTCAGCCATGGCCTCTTCTTTATTCCAACTCATTGTTTCATTGCATTTGGAAATGTGCTCTGACATTAATAATATGGGTTGTTTGGTGGAAGAGGGATAAATGAATATTCCATCATGAGTTTGTGCAAGCATATTGATAAGTCTATGTCAAAAATTATGAATGCCACATTGTCTACGGTAAGGTTTAACCATTATTATTTAGCTTGTGATGGTAGTATTATTAGAGAATGGAAAGACATTCATATTAATATGGGATCTTCTCCTAAGGTAAATTCAAAAGGGATTGTGTAAGGTACAATGATCAAATGGAATCCTTTAATTAAAGGTTTTGCCAAGATTAATATTGATGGCTTTTCTTAGGGTAATCTAGGAATTTCAAGTATTTTAACTTGTATGAGAGATCACCAAGAGAAATTGTTGATAGTTAAAGAAAATCCTATTCCCCTAGGGATTATCAATGTGGTTAAGGCACATGCTCTTTTTGTTGGTATGATTTTGGCTTAGAAAATGAGATTATCCAAGGTGCACATTGAAGATGATTCAATGGTGGTTGTCAATGCATGTATTTCGAGATCCTCCATTAATTGGAAAATTTCAAACACATTAAATCAAATTTAGCAATCAATGAATTCCTCCCATGATTTTCGGGTTTCCCACATATACAAGAAAGGTAATAAAGTAGCAAACTGTTTGGAAAATCTTAGTTGTGATGACCAACACCTTGAACCTTTTGTTCCAGTAGTTAGTTATATTCCAAGTGATCATTCAGTTTTGCTACCTGCTTTTCCTAAGTTATCAGACATGAAATCTCTCAAGTGTGCTCGGTGATACATTAGGGTCTTCTCTTACTTCTCATTTAGATGGGGCCATTGGAAACTAGAGTTGTCTAGTGTTAGTCGAATTTGTGTGGAATGCCTTCTGTGCACAATGGGCATGAACATCATTTTATTATGAGGAAGGAAGCTTAAAGGGGCTGAACGGGGACAATATATATCCTCTTGTCTTAAAGGGGAAGTTCAATATGTTCATTGCGGTCATTCTTGGCAATCTGTGAGACTTCCTCATTTGAGGATTTTGTGGGTGCCCAAGGAAAAATTATTAGTTCTTTGTCTGCTGATTGGGGTGATTGTGAGGAATTGCATATTTTGAATTTAGGCCAGAATTTGGGTTTGCAGAAGGTTTGTTGAAATGCGAGGGATTGTGTGACTTGGACTATCTGAAATGGGCATCATGTTGCTCCGTGCAAGTGCATCCACTATTTACTTGTACATAAGTTTGGAGTTTGGCTCTGTCTATGGAATGCCAAGGGTATCATGCTGAAGCAATATAGAGGATTTGGCGTTGGCTGCGGATACTAGATTTATGGGTGTCCACCGGCTCTGTATTACGCATTTCTCTCTTTCCTAGTTCTAAACATTACACCTTCAACTCGAGGAGGACTGGGAGGTAATAACAATTTGTTTTTCCCAAACTACTCAAGTTTGATAGTATCCATTGGAGGTATTTGTAATGGTCACATAGGCAAATCAATTCAACAAAGTGGAGGATTTTTTTTGTCTTTACAGTTGCATAAACATGCATTTGTGTGATAACTTCAGGGTCTTAGGTAATTTGGGCTGCCTTATATCTAGACTTAGATGTATTATTTAATTTCTTCCTTAAAAATATAGTAATAGGGAAGTATAGTAATAGGGAAGTAGGGTTTTATTGTTGGTTCTTTTTCTACATAATTTTCAAACTAACTTATTAATAAAATAATAAATAGTATAATACATGGCTCCATTTAAATTTGATAATATATAATAATAATATTTTTTTGAATTTCTGAATTTAGAAACTAATAAATAATTAATTTTTAATTTCTAAAATAAATTAATATCTTTTTTAAAAAAAAAATTAAATGAAAAATTTTCATAATCCAAAGGAAGACCAAAGTTAGAAAATGGTAAGACTTAGTGTAATTATTCTAAAATCCAAACTTTTTCAAAACTACCAAAGTCCTTGGATGCCTTTACCAAAGAGATATCCCAAACTAAACATTGAAAATGAAA
Source organism: Cupressus sempervirens (assembly GCA_028749045.1). NCBI lineage: Eukaryota > Viridiplantae > Streptophyta > Pinopsida > Cupressales > Cupressaceae > Cupressus > Cupressus sempervirens. The sequence goes on along the minus strand of CM053789.1, from coordinate 507,227,393 downwards.
ATCTATGTTTATTTTCTCTTGTGGGATCAATTGTGATATTTTTTGGCATCAACATTTGGTCATCAGTAAGTAGGAAAGCAAAGGAATGGAAGAAAATAACTTTATTGACTTTTCTACAAACTTTTCAAAACAAACCTAATTATCAAAATCACAATATCAAAATGAAGACACGTGCTAGGATCATAGAAAAGAAACATACACGAGGTAGAAAATCTTTTCAATTAAACTTTGCAAAGATTGAAAACCCTACCTCATATTTGAGGAGCAATTTGATAAGAACAAAGTACAACTCTCATTCTAAAATTCTGACTTCTAATTAATTTACGCTTACCAAAATCCTCAAAATTCTTCAACCTAAAATAACAAGCCCCTAAACTAACAATAGATCCTAAAATGTAAATCAAACTTCAACTCTAAACTTAATAAAATCTCTTAATTTCATTTTAAACTTCACTTAAGTTTGTACAACTTAACTCTTGATTTGACTTCAACTTTATTTTCATCAAAATGTATGCATTCAAAAGTATATTTAAATTGTAAAATTTATAGTTTATTCAAATTAATATTTAAAGAAATATTCAAACTATACAACTTGAAATGTAAATTATTAAATAATCTTATATTAATATTTCAATATTCTAGAAAGTTTAATTATTTAATCTTTATGATTAACATCTAATCAATCTTTTACTAACGTCACAACAATATTTGACACTATATGCACATTAAAATACAAGCACTTTGACAAATTTGGATAATGAACCCAAAATCTTCCAAATAAGAGGCTCACAATTTACTATTGTGAATCGATTACTTATGAAGATTGTAGTTGTCACTACTAGAAATTTTAGATTCTTTAACAATAATATTGGATATGCTCATATTCAAACTTTGAAACTACTTGTGCCATTTTCCCTCTTGAAAAACATATTTAAATAATAATAATATATAGTTTTGGTATGAATGTTGAAATAAAATGATTCAATAGGGGAGATGACCAATTAGTTGTACTTTATGATTGTCACAATACTTTTTTTTTTTTTTTTAAACATGAGATTTGAAGGCCATGCCATACTTTTTAATCAAGATGTCTTAAATAATCATGTTTTATTGATAAACTAATGTATCATCACATGATTTGTTGAATTTTTTAACTTAAAAAAAAAAAATATTTAATTTGAAATAACAGCTTTGAAATTACCACTAATTTAATATTATCAAAATATCAATTTAATGAATAAATTAGTATATATTACCATAGCTACAACAACTAGAAGAAATTGTAGATTCTTTAATGATAATATTGAATATGCTCATATTCAAACTTAGAAACTACCTATACCATTTTTCCTCTCAAGAAACATATTTAAATAATAATACTATATAGCTTTGGTATGAATGTTGAAATCACATGTTTCAATAGGGAGAGGACCAAACTTTATGATTCTCACAATCAAGTTTTTGAAAGCATAAGATTTCAAGGCCACATCATATTTTTATCAAGATGTCATAAATCATTACTTTTTATTAGTAAACTAATATATCATCACATAATTTGTTAATTTTAAAAATACAAAATATCTTTCATTTAATTAAATAACAACTTTCAAATTAACTAATATCTCATCACTTATTTGTTTATTTTTTTAACTAGAAAATATATTTTATCTAATAAAATAAAAACTTTAATTTTCTAATTTATTTGTTTAATAATATTTTTATAATATTGGTAATTTCAAAGTTGTTATTTTTAAGCTCTACTAGTATTGGGGGAGTGGCTCGTTGTAGTTCTAGTGATGTTAAATTTTTTTTCTCAGTGCATAAGGGTGACTACACTAACAATCTCATGAAGGCTCAGGCCATTTTATATGCTATGGAATAGTGTTGTTTGCAGGGATGGCACAAGATTATCTGTGAATCTAACTCCCAAGTGGTGGTGAACGTGCTTTCCTCCCACGAGCTTGAGGATGTTAGTTGACTCTCAAGTGGTGGTGAACTTGCTTTCCTTACACGAGCTTGAGGATGTTAGTTGGTAGCTGGGCACTGTTGTTAATCAGATTCTTCTCTTTTGTACCTCTCTTGAGTTCATTAGGTTTACTTACATTCCTCATGAATGGAACAGAGCTACTGATTGTTTGGCCAAATGGGCTTTTAGTCATGCTCTGGGCTGGAATATTATGGATAGAGAAGAATTTGATGAACTTGTTGCTTAGGACAGAGCTCTTTGTTGAGCTCTCCTTGCTGAAATCCTTTGTCTGAATAAATTTTTACCCCTCTTTTTCTAATACAACAACTACATGAAGTCATACAACTTAAAACCAAACCAGTCCATAGCACGTCATACTTTAAACTAATCAACCAAAGATAATATCGTGCTAAGTTCTTAAGAAAGCCTTATCTTCCTTGTATTTTTGACTGGGAACGCCAAGATCTTTAATGACACAGGAAGAAGACTTGGCCTATTTTCATGTCCTCTCCGTAAGCTTTCGCCATAGTTGTAGGCGGTTATTGGTGAAAGCTAGGCAATCGAGTTGATCTATTAATGAACTATGTGTAATGGATTCAGTATATGCGTCAAATATTCGAGGATATACGCTGCTACCTTGCAATATACGCTTAGATCCACCCAAGCAAAGTTACTTTTAATTCGTTCTATACAGTTAGCACCTCATAAAAGTTACTTTTGAATTCTTCTCAGGGTAACAATATGCATAAACCCCTGCTTCTATAAATGCCGATTTCCACACTGCCTAATATCTTATATGAGCACTAGTGGGTAAGGAAGCTTATGGTCAATGGCTGCCATGGATTTGCAGACGTTCTTCATTATCGCTTGCATTATCTGTTCGGCGGTTTCGTCGGCGGCGAAGCCATTGCATCTCAGGTTTAAAAGAAATGGGAAGTTCAAGATTTTACAGGTAAAGTCAGTATCTTTCATAAAAAAATGCTGATATAGTTTTTTGAAAAAGAGTAAAATATTGAATACTCTATGCTGGCCTGATTTACAGGTTGCAGACATGCATTATGCAACTGGGAAAAGCGCATATTGTTTGAATTTATTTCCCTCTCAGTACGCCACCTGTTCCGACCTCAACACCACAGCTTTCATCAATCGAATGATTCGAGCAGAGAAGCCTGATTTTATTGCATTTACAGGTATTTATAGGAAGATGGTTCCAAATGACTTGTTTTTCTTCTATTCATGAGATGTTATAATTTGTACTGGTGGTCTGATCATGATGAGCAGGAGATAACATCTTTGGGTTCGATACGCCAGATCCTGCTGCTTCTATCAAGGCAGCTTTTGCACCAGCAATAGCTGCCGAAATTCCATGGGCGGCTGTTTTGGGGAATCATGACCAGGAATCACCTGCGCTGAATAGGGAAGGAGTGATGAGACATATTGTGTCCATGGATCACACTCTTTCCATGCTCAAACCAAATTCCCATCTTAAAATCGATGGCTTTGGAAATTATCACCTGGAAGTAAAGGGAGTGGGGGGCTCATCTATGCAGGGCAAAAGTGTTCTCAATCTCTACTTTCTAGACAGTGGAGACTACTCAACTGATCCCAACATCACTGGCTATGGTTGGATTAAGCGCTCTCAAATTGATTGGTTCAAACAAACCTCCCACAAATTAAGGGTAATCTCTTTTTTTCTTTTTTGTTTGTTAAGAACAGTTTTTCCTAAGGGAAGAGTAGATTTTTATGAAATTAGTAGCAGAAGATGAATAATAAGTATTAATGAAATTTTGAGTGCAGAGATTCTTTACAAGCGGTCAACCAGCACAATCTCAAGGTGCTCCAGGACTGGCATATTTTCACATACCTCTTCCGGAAGTGAATGAGCTGGACAGTTCTAACATCACAGGCCAAAAACAAGAGCCCATCAGCGGTTCAGCATACAATTCTGGGTTTATGAAAGCAATGGTGGAAGCGGGGGATGTGAAGGCTGCATTTACAGGTCATGATCATCTGAATGATTTCTGTGGGAAGGTGAATGGAATTGAGTTGTGTTATTCGGGTGGATTTGGGTATCATGCTTATGGCTTAGCAGGATGGCCAAGGAGAAGCAGAGTAGTGCTTGCATCTCTAGAGAAAGATAGATATGGACGCTGGAATGGTGTCCAATCTATATCTACTTGGAAACGACTAGATGATAAACATCTCTCCAAAATTGATGTTCAGACCTTGTGGAGTAAGCAGAGATGAATAATATTTTTAACATGGGATTGTTAAGAATTGGTAGAATCATTTTAAGTTTCAAATATGTCAGACTTAGGATAAAGATAGTTGAAGTGCAAGTTCATGGTCATACCTTACTTCCATGTAAAGCTTTTACCTGAATATTATCATGAAGGACAACTTAAGGAAATAACTTTCTAACTTACAGAAATAGTATACTTTCAACCATGATTTTGTCATCTATGTTATCTTGTACATAAATTTGAGCAAAAGTAATTACAAATTCCATTCTAAAAGCTCCATTTCAAACTATTTTGGCATGAACTAAGTTAATTGAATGTTAATAAATTATTTGTATTGTATTGTATTTATTTGTTTTTCAATTCTAGATCAAATATAGAATTCTCTGACTTATCAATTTAGAATTACATTTTATATCTTTTTTAATTAAGAGTCAAACGTTGAGATATAGGGAAAAAGTCATAGTGGTTGCTAGGTTAATTTTGTGCATCTAGATTTTTTAAATTGTAAATCTAATTTTGTCAATTTTTTTGATGAACCTTTGGAGATGAGTAAAGATTTTAAAGAGAAGGATTTGGCATTTGGATAATTACGAATGCTTTTGTACAACTTGTGCAATGTGAAGTGGTCCAAAAATATCATTTCAAAATGTTTGTCTTTATTTGAAAATGTTTACGTAGAACCCGATACCTAAACCACTTACACCAAGTGGAGCATCCAACTTAAACACACCTTATACTATACTTAATCACCTGAAACACATTTTTATTTCACCAAATGCCACGTTACCACTTATGGGTTGCCCACATTTTTACAAAGTTTTTACAAAAACCTTGAGCTACCGCAAAGTTTTCTGAAACTTCCATTTGAAATTGTACTTGTATGTTTTAATCATTTATGCTTGAAATCATTGCATGTCACTTGACCAAAAGGAATAAGTAGAGTATATATGAATGAAATATAAAACATTGTCAATTTCATCATTTTTGAGGGTTTATCTTCAATCACAAAGTATCAAATCTCTCATGGTTATTTATCATTCAATGTGTGCTGGTAGTGATTTTCTTGTGGTTAAACTTGTAGGTGCGAATCATTTCATCTTGAAATCACTACATATATTGTTTTAGAAAGAAAAAGTTAGGGCAATGTAAAATAAGTAGTGGGCATTGTCCATAAAATCACTATTGGTGTAGCATTCTATGTCAAACTTGACACTTTCTTTTGAGTTTTTATTTTAAAATTGGGGTTTCTATGAGTTCCAATTTATTTTTGTAATCTCTCAGTTGTTTATCATTCAATGTTTGTTTGTAATAACTTTCCTATCCTAAAAGTTGCAAGTTTTAATCATTTAAGCTTGAAATAACATCAAGTAATGTGATAGAAAAATATAATTAAAGAGGGGATGGGAAATTAATAGTTGACATAGTTGACATAGTCATTACATGTTCTTTTTTAATCTGAATCTTGATAGTTTCTTCATTTTTTCTATTAGCTATAGAGATATCAAAAAATAGGAATACACAGTTCATCGAGAGTCAAAAAGAGGCATAGCCTCACTCCAAATCCAAAGTATCAATTATACAACTAGGACAAATCATATACAACAAGAACCAAACATAAACAACAGAAGAATTAGTGCAGAATATCAAAATAAGTATCCACCCATGCGGTCCAACCAAGTGGGCCTTCCATCCAAACAATATTCTTCCACTCCTAGATTTGGGACAGCATAAAGATCTCCTCCTTTTTAGTGTTATGATTCCTCCTAATGTCTTGGTTTAGTTTCCAACACGTGTGCTCAAACATCCATAGATTATCAAGAGTCCTTCTCCATTGATAGTCATACTTAAGTTCATAAAAGAAGAAAGTAGCTTGCCCATCTTTGAGAAACCTTCTTTATTTATCCTTTTCAATTATCATGGTAGTTTGAATCTACAAGAAGATTTTAAAATATGTGAGTTTATGATAAAAATCAGTAAGAACCCTTTGCTTACCTTGGTATTTTTCCTCATTCCTACATTTCCAGATCTACCAAAGAATGTTAGAAGACAACATGTTCTAGAAAAAAATTGCATCCTTACTAAGACCTTTAATGTGACCTGTAACAATTTCAATGATATTCACATTAATAGGATAAAAAATACCAAAAAGATTCCATATTTCTTTAGCAAAAAGGCAATCAAACAAGAGATGTCTACCAGTATCAAGCAACTTGTAGATATTGCATATGTCAGAATGTTGATTATCTCTTTTAATCAGAAGTCTATCAATTAACATTAGCCGTTTAAAGCATTGAATTTTTTTCTCAACAAGACTTTTCCAAATAGTATCCAGAAACTTATTCCAAGTTTTATTATCAAAATAATAGTACTAGATTTTGTTAATATGAACAATAATATCTTCATTGTGATCAATGATCTTGTATATATTCTTAGCTTTAAGCTTGTCTAAGACAATTCCATCTGGCCATTTACATTTAAGGTGTCTATAAGAATCCACATGGCAGATAGAAGGAAGTTCTTTAGAAGCTTGCAAAATTAAGTTATAAGTCTTCTTTTGAGATTGTGGTAAATTAAACTTACTCTTGAGATCTTCCCAAGGAATAAGAGTATCATGTTCAAAAATATCAGCAAATTGAGTAATACTAGATTTAGCCCAGGACTTGGCAGAACAACCCCAATAGAGGGCTAGGGGTTTGTCATTCATACACAAATTCCACCAAATAGATCTCTCACCATAAAGTTGATTATCATTATAAAAATTCTTATTGGTGATAAATCTTCGGACATGGTTCCAGACACACCAAATAGATTTGAAAATGACAGAACCTTGAACAACAATCGGGAATTTACCAACAATAAGGTCATAGAAAGGGAGATTCTTCCAAGATATAATCTTCTTGGAAAAACCTGTCTCAATGTTGTGTCTAACAAGCACTTTCCAAGGACTATCACCCTCCAAAGATTTAAAGATCCACTTGGCAGAAAGAGATATACCTTGTAACTTGAGATCTTTTAACCCTAGCCCTCCCAGGGACTTATCAGAATGACACCAATCCCATTAACAGCATGAGTTTTTCTTTTGCCCCTGCCATCAGACTAGAGAAAATGCCTAATAGCCTTTTGAATTTCAAGAATGTGGTAATTGTTGAACATCCAAGTAGAAGAATAATAAATACTATAAGAAGACAATAACTTTTGACAAACTTGAATTCTTCCAGCAAGAGATAAGGATCTATTATGTCATTTATTAATTTTATTCTCAACCTTAGCCTTAACCCAAGCCCACATGTCCTTAAGAGAAGGATCAACAAAGTAGGGTATACCAAGATACTTGACAACTTTTTTAGGATCTCCCCATTGAAATTTGTGCTAAGAGAACCATTCAAGATTCTAATCATCCCAACCCAAGCAAATAGATTTAGCCTGGGAAATTTGAGCACCCAAAGTAGTACAAAAAAAATCTAACTTGGTTTGCATATTTTTAAGGTTGTTATCATTGAGCTCAAAAAATAGAGTGGTGTCATCAGCAAAGTGGCTATTTATAAGCTCATCATTATTAGGAAGGTACAGACCTCTAACTTTTGGGGAAAGGGTGTTATCTCTAAGAATATAGTACAAAACTTCAACAACAATAACAAACAGAGCAGGAGCCAATGGGCAGCCTTACCTGATGGACCGACTGAGAGGGCAAGGGTCAGAAAGAGATCCATTAATCTCAATTTGAGCACAAACATCTTTGAGCAGAGTTTGAACAGCATTATAGAAATAAGGAGAAAAACCAAAAGATTGCAACATCATAATGATAAAATTCCACTCAACTCTATCATAAGCTTTCTCAAAGTCAAGGAGGAGCAAAGTAGAGTTCTAATGAGAACATTTAGCCCAATCCATGGCTTCCCAAGTAGTAATAAGATTGTCTAGAATGTATCTACCTTTAATAAAACCTATTTGAGTATTACTAAAAAACTTAGGGAGAATGTGAACCAATCTAAGGTTTCTACTTATGTTCATGTGATGTTTGTAATGGTTTGTGTGTGCTTATTGTTGTATATTTCAATTGTTTCGGCTTGAAATCAGTGCATGTAATGTGAAACAAAGAAATAATTAGAGAAACTACTGAAGGAATAGTTGTATTGTCGATTTAATCATTACTTGGTGTTATAGTTCTTATGAATCTCCATAGTTTATTCAAGTTTTTATTTTAAATATGAAGGTTTCTCTATGTTTATCATTGTCTTACACATACTATTTTTCTGAAAACTTCATGCTTCCCACTAGTCTTATTTTCTTAGCTTACATTAACTCTATACATTCTTAATTTTTCATTGATTTGTTCGACACTTCAATTATACTCATTTTCATACCTCTATTTGACAACATTATCTCACTAAAGTAATTGTATGCATGATTAGGTTTTCATTATATGCATTTTCAAGTTGCCATGGGGGAGATCGAGATAACATTAGGTATATACATTCTTAAGTTAACATTGATTGTATGCATTTGTATTTTAATGTATCCATTCTTCAATTGACATTCACTGTATGCATTGGTCTAGTTTTCAATATGCTAGTTTTCACTGTTCAACTAACATTGTTTCCATATGAAGTTCGTGTTGATTGGATTTTCTCGTGTACAACCTTCAATTTGTAATTGTTCAATAAGTATATTTATGATGATTTTCTTTGGTTTTTAATCACATGTTTCACTCTGTAGGGTGCAAACCAATTCATGTAATGTGCTCGAAATATTTTTTTTTAAAGAGAGGAAATTGTAAAGAAATAGTGAACATTATCAATTTGTTAGCCTAGGTTGTCTATGTCTATCAACTTAAATATTAAAAATTGTGTAGGTTAATATGAATTCACTAAAAATTTGTACATTGACCCAAAACACTCTCATAACACATTGCCCCAAAAAGGTATGAAATCTTCATGCATTTAAGCCAACTTCATATAATACTGCTTGAATAGTTAATTATGTAACACTTGCCAATCCAACTAAATAAAATAGATGGAAGCAGAAGAAAAAAAAATGAACACATAATACAAATTTCAAAGCAATTTCAAATCAAGAAGCCATTGTATGAAGCAAACATTAAATGCAATTCCTTGTATGAAATGAACTATTACTTCCCAAGAAAATTTGAAATTCAAATCAACCGTCCTCCTCTTCAATGACTACATTCCTATAAGAAGGATGCAGTCTCACATAAAACTCATGGAAAATTCCTTGTTTGACTATTCTTAGTTTATTCTCTGTCGAACATTATGATACTCAATTCTTACTTTATGGTACTCGATTCTTTATGCCTATTTTTATTACAAATTATCTTCTTTCACTATGTACAATAGGTTCAAATCTATTACAAAACCTTGAGCCAACATAGTTCAATGTAGTCTCTTATTACACATTGTTAACTTGGTTTTGTAATGTTCTTCATGAGTACATTACAAAATTTACCAAATGTTGAAACTCCTTATAGTCTATTCTTATTGAATGCTTTATGCTTTATGCTTTGTGCATAATGTATACTTAAATCTATTGCAAAAGGAAGTCATCCTACTTGCACACCTCTATTACATGCCTTTTTTCTTTATAATCACATGTATTTCAAACCAATTCGAAGTTTTTTTGTTGTAATGTATTTAATAATACATGTAGTGCTCAATATAGTTAAGTTCTTACTGTATTTAAATTCTAAATATTTATGTATGCAACCAAGTATTATAGTCTCATGTCTCACATTACTAACTTAGGCTTGTAATTTTCTCAATTAGTACATTACTAAACTATGTCAACATACTAAACAATTAGTTTTGTGATGTATTCAATGAATAAATATACTTTTCAATCTAGAAAAGTAGTTTCATGCCTTTAAATTTTAAGTATATATGTATGCATGCAAGCTTCCTAGTATCATATCTCACATTGTTGACTTTCTTTTGTAATGTTGTCAATGAGTACCCACGTATTGCCTATTCATTTTTAATGCAGTACATTTCATATCTCTTCTTTAGTTTAGATTGGAAGGATATCTCATTTATTCCTTATTTATTCATTGTTATTATATTCTTAATATATAATTATTTATTATAGTTTGAAATGTATTGCATAATTATGTCAACATAGTTATATGCCTTTTACTAGTTACTGTAGGTTCAAAATTTTAGTAATGCTTATTTAAAAATGTTCAACAACTATTTCCATATTTAAATAGTTTTTTTTCAAAATTATAAAAGAACAATTTCATCCATATTTGCATAATTAAATATTCTATGATTTTATCTTTACATATTCTTATTAGCATACAAATTTATTATTTTAAAAAATATTATTTTATTTTAGGTGTTCTTTATGGACCAAACTTTCGGTCTTCAATGTCTAGTAGATTGCCAAGAGTCATTGGAACACCAATGCCCTAGATTATTTTTCACACAAGATGATGATATCAAGGAAGCTACTCTTTATCTTGTGCAACACAATGTAGGTGACTCGCATATACACATTGGGGTCATATATGAGGTTGTCTTTTCTTTCCTCATTCATGTTATTGGTATAGTTGACTAGGTATTGGAGGTCTTTAACCATGTTGTGGTACCATCTAAGTAGAAAAAAGTTGCTAAGGGAATTTATAATATTTATCCTCACATGATCACTAGAAGACTTGGAAAAATATTGAATTTTGAGAAAGAGGGAACCTTGTGAAGATCTTATGGTGGAAGCATGGGAGTTAATCATGTATTCATGTTGTAGCAATGACTTTAGTTCCTTTGCAATCCTCAATGCTATCAAAGAAGATTTTTTTCCACTTCTTAGAAAGTTGTTTAATCATAGACTAATTCTATGGAGTTTCTCTTTTTGTCAAAAAATTAGCACATCTGTAGACTTATGGGTGTGCAAATTTTCCTACTTCCACACTAATTGCATATATTTTTATTAGAATAAAGAAATAACTTAATTATTAAGTCATCTTAACTTGATTGTTAAATTGTATTTACTTTTCTCTTAAGATAACACTTTATGAATTAGTGGAATTTAATAATTATATTAATTATTAAATGATTTCTTTTTAAGGGTTTCTTATTTTAGAACTCTTGATCTCCTTTATAAGGATTGATCATTATATCCTTATTGATGTGTTTGAGCTAATAGTATGATATTTAATATTTTTAGAGCCCAAATCCTTGCTTTATTAATCCATTCTTCATAGTGATAGGTTATCTTTGCATGCAAGTGTTCTTAGCTTCATGAAGTTGGATTGACAACTTCTATATCATATTAGAGCATTGAATTGCTGCAACTTGTTTGAGTTTTGAATTTTTTTTAGAGTAATGAGGGTTTTCTCAGATGAATTAGTTGTTCATTTGGATTTTTTATGGAATAGGGGATCATTGTTTTTTGGTGCACTTTGAGCCCAAACAAACCTCGCTGTTGGTTTTGTAGTGCCCAAAAACCTCCATTTCAATATAAAATTTGTCCAAATTGGAAAAAGTTACAATATGAGACAAAAAAGAAATTTAGCTCAAGGTCATACGACCTTGCACAAAAAACTCGAGGAGTGACAACTATTTGATTTTTTTAAAACACAAATTAAATTTTAAAGAAATGTAAAAGGAAGGTTGATTCAAAAAGTGACACACATTTTAATACTTGTGCATGTTTTTTTAACATATAGGTCAAATCAAAATTTTACAAAAAAATATGCATGAACACATGTTTAAAATAAAGAGGGACTTGTACCATGGGGCATGTCTATACCTTCTGCAACACCACCCACCCTATCACATCAGGTCCACATGTTTATTTTATGGCCCCTACACCTTTGTATTCAACATTAATAGGGCACAATTGTTTAAGCCCATCCTGACACAGCACCACCTTGGATTCATAGCCCCACATAGATTTATAGCCCTTGGGTTTCTTTTGACAACAACCTCATGGTGTGTTAATAGTGACCAATTTTTTAACTAACTTACCTACTAATGTTTTTTGTTAAGGATAATTTTTTTTGGCAGATGGGTCTTTTTCCATTGACCTAATTTTTTTTCAGTGAGTTTTCCTAGTTGGGATGTTATATTTGTAGTGATAGCCATATGGCCATGAAATTTTGGCATGTCATCTAGTGACGCTATCTTTGCATCAACATACATGCAAGCCCTTTTGGCCCATTTGGAGCATCCTTGGGTTTTTTTGGCCATATCTTCGTCATATAGACTCCATTTTTGTAAACAAGATATCCCAAAAAGAAGGTTATGATCCTATTGTAGTGGTATACATTTAATTTACTAATTTTATTTTTTTGATAGTAGTTTTTTCTATAAAACTTAGGGGTTCTATTTAACACTCCATGAGACATAACATGAGCAACCAAAATCTATTTTTTTAAAACTTTACATCATTAAAAATTTTGTTATATGCTCTTTGTAGTGATATGGATCTTTTTTCTAGATTCTACTCCAAGTACTTTTTTTTTTTTTTTTTTTTTGCATTTTTGCATTTTTGCACTCTTGTGAATATGATCGTTGTTTTAGGTCTAGAGGTCATTTTCATTGCATGGGATGACTTGTTTTGGGTTGTTCATTCTCACTACTACATTTAGCCCTATTTTTTGATTTTACTTCTTGAAGGAGGCGACACATTTTTGTGAAATTAGTATTTGTTTTAAATGCACCCTAACAACATCATCATAATTATGACTACCTAGGTTAAGACAGTTGAATTTTAGATGATAAAGGGGAATTCACAAAAAAAAAGGACAAACACTAAATCATTTTCATATTCAACCACACATGAAAGGCATTGTTTGAATGTGACATTTGAGTATGGAATTTTCCTTCTAGTGACTTAATATTGCAAGCCAACATATCATTTGCATTACCAAGGTAAGAATGTGTACTACCTAAAGTTTATGTAATTTGAAAATGAAATTTCTTGATACCTTATCTATATGATTTGAAAATAAAATTGTTTGAAAACTGATTTAGGTGATTTGAAAATGAAATTTCCTAGCTTGAAACCTGATTCTATGTCAAAATGGAATTTCTTCAAACTAAAAAAAAATTGTGCAAAAATACCATCATTTACATCCTAAGAACATTGTAACCCTTGATGCATTCGAGTAGCACAATTTGTGGCACCAATCTTTTCAGGATGACTTTCTATCAACACTAAGTTGCAACACAAATACAACCACCTAGCCCAGCTATATAATATGTACATTCCCATGTCATTCATATATTGATTTAGCATCAACTAGCCTTGATTATGGTTTTTTTTTTAATATTCTAGTTTATGTGGTTTTGATTTATAAAGCTAGGTGGGATTGATGAGAAATAGATGGGATTTTTCAAAGGTGGATAAGAATATAAATAGTCATGAATGACTGAGAATTGAACAATATAGTCCCTTATTGCACATGGATTTGATGTGGTGTTCTGACCATAGGTTTTTTTCTCTCTCCTCTTTACATACACAAAATTTAATGATAAAGAGAAACCAGGACAGTGAAATCTTTTATTGAGTTGGGGGAATGGAAGGGAAACTAAAAGTCATTAATATTTTGATTGATTTTATTGTAACTTATGCTCATAGCTTAGTTTTGCATTCATTCATTAATTTAAGATTGAGGAGTAAATATATTTTTTGTCTCTTTTTATGCCCTTGTAATCTATGTTAGATTGTGGTGACTGATTAGGAAAGTACTTGATTATGGTGCCCTTGTAATCTATGTTAGATTGTTCTGGCCTATTTTATCAAGATTTTGGGCCGACATGTAATTATTAATTATAACCCTAAAGCAATAAAAATACTTGTATAAAAGAGCTTAGGATTAGGTATTGTTACATAGTTATGATGCAAAATCAGTTCTTGTGGCGGTATTGAGCTATAAGGGATTATGGATTGTGTTAGGAACCTGTGTGTTCCTTCTGTTTATTTTGTTAGAGTAGTGTTGTTGGATGCATATGCTTTGTAAGTCGTCCCGCGAGTATATTTTATTATCCCACATGCATAGGTAGTATTACTTTTCTAGATCGTACCCAGTATATAAGAATAGGTTGAGGCCCTTGATGGGCACGGACGAATTTATTGTATTGAGCTTGCTCAAAGGAGGTTGCCCCCTCGAAGTGGCCTGCGATCAGTAGATTCATTCTGAGTTCTGCTATCACTTTGTATTCTGTTATTTCGAGCATTCTCACGATATTGCTATAAGGAGGTTCATCACATCTGGTATCAGAGCACTCTCTTGGGCTCGCTGGGTGGAAATTACATCAAAATTTTTTTTTTTCTGTCGTGGCCTTCAGGTTCCTCTCACTTCTAATATCTCTTGTTATTGCAATAACTCTTTTCAGTTGTTCTGTCTGTGAGTGAATTTTTCTAAGTCGACTGTTCTCCAAAAAAAAAAAAAAAAAAAAAAAAAAAAAAAAGAGTAAAAATTTTTCTGTTTTTTAGTCGTAGCTTCCTTGTTTGCTTTCTGTTTCTGCTCATACTTCCGCAAAACGTCTGCAATATCATTTCGCATACTTCCTTCCTTGGCGAACCAACCCCAAATTTTACATATCAAAGCCCTAAATCCCTCATTTATCTAATTTTAGGGTTTGCCCTATCTTTTTCACCTCTCATCCGATCGCCACCAAACTGAGCCACAAGATTCAATTCCTCATTTTGCTCCCTTATCCCTCTTGGACTGTTCGCCTCATTTCGCCTCCCTACCCTTGAAACCCTCATTTTTCTTTTTCCCTTGTCCCTAGATAGTCTCCCACCACCCGTCGAACACCCATTTCCTATATGAGTTTTACCCAAATCCAAGTTTGCCGTAACTAAAAAAGTTTTTGTTTCTCATCTTCTACCCATTCCAAAAAAAAAAAAAAAAAAAACCCTTGTTTTATGGTTGTTACGCGTACAGGAGCAAAAATCATGGAAGAGGAAATTGCATCCCTCAAAACCAAACTTCAAGATCTGGATGACAAAATTTTGGGTCTTAACTTTCAGCAGTCAGCCATGAGCCGAAACCATTCAGGAGATACTGGGTCCTCTTCTGGCAATTTCCGTGGACCAAAGCTTGATTTTCCGCGCTTCGATGGTTCTGATCCGACTGGATGGATCTATAGGGCAGAGCAGTATTTCAGCTTGCATAATACTTTGGATAACCACAAAGTTTCCCTTGCATCTTTTCATTTGGAACATGAAGCTCTTCAATGGTTCCGTTGGTACATCAAGGCTAATGTAGGCCCAACGTGGAGAGAATTGTGCACCCTCATTTTGGAGCGCTTTGGCCCTAGTTCCTTTGATGATTTCACAGGAGCACTCACTAAACTGCGTCAAACAGGCACTGTAAGAGAATACCAGACAGAGTTTGAAAAATTAGCTAATCACACCGAGGGCTTGTCTGATGAATTCTTCCGTAGTTGTTTTGTCAGTGGTCTGAAGGATGCACTTCGCTCAGAAGTCAAAATGTTTCGACCTACTACAATGATGGAAGCCCTTGGGTTGGCTAAGTTAGCGGAAGACAAGATTAGTGCTCTACAACGCTCCAGATCTAATTTTGTTCCATTCAGAAATATAGGTTCTCACAACCCTCCAGTCATACCAGCTCCCAGAACTACTCCGATCAAGCACTTTTCTGAAATAGAGATGCGAGTCAGGCGAGACAAAGGGCTTTGTTATAATTGTGATGAGAAATGGTCTCGGGGCCATAGATGTGTTCAGCAAAAGCTCTATCTCTTGGATGTGGATTCTCCACCGAAACTGGAAGAATATGTAGATGCTCAGGAAACAGTGGATGATGAGGTTGAGCCTCACCAGCCTGAACCTCCTTCACCAGAAGCTCCACCAGAGATATCTGTCCATGCTTTGGCAGGAGTCACTACTCCACAAACCATGCGGGTCCAGGGTTTCTTCAAGAAGATCCCTCTTACTATATTCATTGATTCTGGTAGCACTCATAACTTCATTGATCCACGAATAGCCAAACAGGCTGATTGCTTTATCCATCCCTGCTCTAGCTTTGAAGTCATGATTGCCAATGGGGGCACTTTACCTTGTAAAGGGAAATGTTGTAATGTGCGTCTCTCTATTGGAGATTATAACATGCGCTCTGACATGTTTGCCTTACCCTTAGGTGGCTGTGATGTGGTTTTGGGTGCCCAATGGTTACGCACTCTTGGCCCCATTCTCTGGGATTTTGCTGAACTTTGGATGCAGTTTTCAGCCGAGGGGCACCAACACACTTTGAAAGGCTTACAACCAGGGTCTCTCAGCATCATCAGTTCACACCGTATGGAAAAACTTCTTAAGAAAAATTCACATGGTGTCATCGCTCAGCTCCATTCCATTCAGATGCAGCCATCAGCAGTCTCTAGCACTCCTGCCGATCTCCAACACATTTTGGACAAGTATTCTCGTATATTTGCTGAACCTGTGGGATTACCTCCTTCTCGTCCAGAGGACCACCGTATTCAGCTCCTTCCTGGCAGTGTTCTGCCCAACATCAGGCCCTACCGCTACCCATTTCATCAGAAGACCGAAATCGAGATACTTGTCCGTGACTTACTGAAGCAAGGTATTATTCGCCCTAGTACCAGTTCCTTTTCTTCTCCAGTTCTGCTTGTTCGCAAAAAAGATGGGTCATGGCGACTCTGCATTGATTTTCGAGCACTTAATCATCTCACTATAAAGGACAAGTTTCCCATTCCAGTTGTTGATGAACTTCTTGATGAACTTCATGGGGCTCATTTTTTCTCCAAGTTAGATCTTCGTTCTGGGTATCATCAAATTCGGGTTAATGAGGAGGATATACCTAAAACTGCCTTCCGCACACATGATGGTCACTATGAATTTTTAGTCATGCCCTTTGGCCTCACGAATGCTCCTTCAACATTTCAGGCAGTGATGAATAACATATTTCGACCATACCTCCGGAAATTCATTCTGGTCTTCTTTGATGATATCCTCATATATAGCAAAACTTGGGCTGAGCATCTCCATCATCTGGAGCTTGTCTTGCAACTTCTCTCTGATCATCAACTCTGTGCAAAACTATCTAAATGTGTGTTTGGCCAGGAGGAAGTGGAGTATCTCGGGCATATTGTTGCACACCATGGCGTGCGGGTGGATCCTACAAAAATAGATGCCATGAAAACTTGGCCGCATCCTAAAACTCTCAAGAGCCTTCGGGGTTTTTTGGGGTTGACTGGCTACTACCGCAAGTTTGTCAAAGATTACGAGAAAATTGCAGCACCATTGACAGCTCTGTTAAAAAAGGATGCCTTCTCCTGGACCCCTGTTGCTGAGACTGCATTTGAACAACTGAAACAGGCTATGTGCAGTACACCTATTCTCGCGATGCCAGATTTTTCCAAACCCTTCACTATTGAGAGTGATGCTTGCGGCAATGGATTGGGTGCTATTCTCCTGCAAGATGACCATCCTATTGCGTTCACTAGCAAAGCCCTCTCTGGTAAGAATCTAGCCCTCTCTACTTATGAAAAAGAAATGATGGCTATTTTGCATGCTGTACAGAAGTGGCGGCCATACCTCTTAGGGAGTCATTTTTGCATCAGAACCGATCACCAAAGTCTGAAATACTTCCTGGAACAACGGGTATCCTCTCCTACACAACAGAAATGGGTCAGCAAACTCATGGGGTATGATTATGAGATCACCTACAAGAAGGGTAAGGAGAATATTGTGGCAGATGCTCTTTCTCGCACATTTGATAATCAAGCTTCCCTTTTCGCTATTTCTATGCCCATTCCCAATTGGTTAGCGTCTGTTCAGCAGGGCTATGACAGTGACTCTTCTTTATCTCAAATCATTCACCAGCTAGCCAATAATCCTTCTGCTATACCACATTACTCTTGGGATGGTACTTCTCTTCGATACAAGGGTCGGCTAGTGCTTCCTCAGAACCCAGCTCTACATCAGGCTATTTTTTATGAACTCCATGCTTCTCCTTCAGCAGGGCACTCAGGCTTCCTCAAAACTTATGAGCGAGCAAGGAGAAACTTCTTTTGGAAAAGGATGAAACAGACGATTCAACAGATGGTGGCTGAATGTGATACTTGCCAACGCCACAAGGGTGAAACGACCCTCCTTCCTGGCTTGCTCGAACCATTGCCCATCCCTACACGGATTTGGACTGATATTTCTATGGATTTCATTGAAGGGCTTCCTAAATCCGGTGGCAAGACAGTGATCTTGGTTGTGGTTGATCGTCTCTCGAAATATAGTCATTTTTGTGCCCTCAGCCACCCCTATACTGCCTCCTCTGTTGCACAAATCTCCATGGACCAGATATTTCGTCTTCATGGACTCCCTTCTTCCATTGTCTCTGATCGTGATGCAACTTTTACCAGTCATTTTTGGACTGAACTGTTTCAGAAAACTGGCACCAAACTGAAGATGAGTTCGGGCTATCACCCACAAACTGATGGTCAAACTGAAATTGTCAATAAATGCTTGGAAACTTATCTTCGTTGCTTCACTTTCGAACAGCAACATCAGTGGGCCAAGTGGCTCCCTTTAGCTGAATGGTGGTACAATACCTCTTACCACACTGCCTCTAAAATGACTCCATATGAAGCAGTCTATGGTCAGGCACCTCCAGTGCTCCTTCCCTACACTCCCAACAGCTCACCAGTCCAGGCAGTTGACATAGTTCTCCGCAGCAGGGATCAGATTCTTCGTACCTTACAGGATAATCTTCACATGGCCCGTAATTGGATGAAACAACAAGCAGATCAACACCGTTCTGAGCGCTCATTTCAAGTTGGGGATATGGTTTTTCTTCGTCTACAGCCATACAAACAATCCTCCCTAAAGCTGAAAGGGCGTCATAAGCTGGCCCCAAAATTTTATGGGCCTTATAAGGTTCTGCAGACGATTGGTTCAGTTGCTTATAAACTGGAACTTCCTCCTTCTTCCCGCATTCATCCAGTCTTTCATGTTTCTTGTCTAAAGAAAGTTCTGGGTACCACTGTCAGAGCACAAACTACTCTCCCTGAAATGGATACGGAAGGATCCATTATCCTGGAGCCGGTGGCAATCATTGACCAGCGCACTCGCCAGCTTCGCTCTCGCTCCATCTCTGAGGTCTTGATTCAGTGGCATGGCATGCAACCAGAGGATGCTACCTGGGAACCCCTTCTTCAGATTCAACAACAATTTCCACACCTTAAGCTTTGAGGACAAAGCTTTTTTCTAAGGGAGAGGGGATGTTAGGAACCTGTGTGTTCCTTCTGTTTATTTTGTTAGAGTAGTGTTGTTGGATGCATATGCTTTGTAAGTCGTCCCGCGAGTATATTTTATTATCCCACATGCATAGGTAGTATTACTTTTCTAGATCGTACCTAGTATATAAGAATAGGTTGAGGCCCTTGATGGGCACGGACGAATTTATTGTATTGAGCTTGCTCAAAGGAGGTTGCCCCCTCGAAGTGGCCTGCGATCAGTAGATTCATTCTGAGTTCTGCTATCACTTTGTATTCTGTTATTTCGAGCATTCTCACGATATTGCTATAAGGAGGTTCATCACAGATTGTAATCAGGTTATAATCACTAGGTCATAATAATATCTAACTTGCTATTTGGTGGATGTAGCCCAAGATTGGGTGAACCACGTTAAATTTTGGTGCCTTGTGTTCTTTTCTATTTGATCTATTATTTTCTATTATTGGTTATATTTGCATGTAATTGTTATTTTCTATTTGTGGTTTAATCCTAACAAGTGGTATCAGAGCGAAGTTGTTTTTCAGTTATCCTCTATAGGAAAGTCTCATGGTTGAGTGGGAGTCTCATGGTTGAGTGGGAGCAATGGTAGATGAGGGTAAGCTGAGGGTTGATAGGTTTAATGGGTAGAACTTCCAATTATGGAAGATGCAAATGGAAGACTATCTTTATCGAAAGGATTTATGGAAGCCATTGGAAGGAAAAGCCAAGAATCAAGGATCTATGTCAAATGATGAATGGGATTTGTTGGACAGAAAGGCACTTGGAAGCATTCGATTATGCTTGGCACCATCTTTAACATTTAATATTACAAAAGCGAAGATGACAGAAGAATTGATAAAAACCCTAGCGACACTGTATGAAAAGCCCTCTGCTTCAAACAAGGTATTTCTCATGAAGCATTTATTTAATATGAAAATGGTAGAACATGAATCTATTGCAGATCATTTAAATGAGTTTAATACTATTACTAGTCAATTATCTTTTGTGGGTATCAATTTTGATGAAGAAATTAGGGCTCACTTGATTTTGTGTTCTTTACCTGAAAGTCAGAATGGTTGTGAGTAATTTTCTTTCTGGATCTAGTACCCTAAAATGTGAAGATGTGATCGATGTTGTTTTGAGTGAGGAAACTCGTAGGAAATCCTATGGTGGATCTACATCAAGAATTTCTTTGAATGCACAAAGTAGGGGCAGAACGATTGAGAGGGGAAGTAATTCTTAAAATCATGGGAAATCAAGAGGAAAGTCAAAGGGGAGGAGGTCTTAATCGAGAGGACTGAATGACTGCTGGTACTATGGGAAACCAAGTCATAAAAAGAAAGATTGTTGGAATTGAAACAAAAATGAAGGAGATAAACCAGATGGGGACAAGGAGGCAAATATGGCAAGTAACAAATCTAAAGAGGATTCTTTGCTTCTGTCTTTAGAAAGTGTTGATGATTCATGGGTTTTAAATTTTGGTGCTTCATTTCATGATAAAACTCATAGAGGTTATTTCATTGATTATGTCCAAGGGGATTTTGGGCTTGTTTATTTGGGGATAATGAACCCTATCAGATTGCTGGAAAGGGAAAAACTAAGATTAAGTTGTAGAATGAGAATCATTGGCTACTACTTGAGGTAAGACATGTTCCGAGGCTAAGTAGGAATTTAATTTCAGCAAGGCAACTTGGTGATGAGGGTTGTGTAGTTACATTTAATGAAAAAAATTGGAAGGTTTCAAAAGGTTCCCTTGTAGTAGCAAAAGGTGTGAAAGTAGGCACCTTATATCTTTGTACAAGTCATATTGTTCCTTCTACTTTAATTGTTTCAAAAAAAATTTGAATGTTTAGGAATAATTGTTGTAGTTGAGTAGGGAGAACAAATAGTTGCTATAGATTATGATACAACATTTAGCACAACAGACTTGGGCACATGAGTGAGAAAGGTACAAAAGTACTTCATTCAAAGAAAGTTTTACAAGCTCAAAAATGTGTTAATATGGATTTCTATGAAATTTGCATGTATGGCAAACAAAAGAGAGTGAGTTTTGTAAAGACTAGGAAGGAAAACAAAAAGGAAAAATTAGAGCTTGTGCATACAGGTGTATGGGGACCGGCTCAGGTATCTTCCTTTGGTGGATCTCATTATCATGTTACATTTATTGATGATGCAACTAGAAAAGTATGGGTTTATTTCCTTAGATAAAAATCTGATGTATTTCAAACTTTTAAGAAATGGAAATGCTTGGTTGAAAATGAGACTCGTAAGAAATTAAAATGTCTCAAATCTGATAATGGTGGTGAGTATTGTAGTCATAAATTTGAATATTATTTCTCTACTAATGGTATTCATAGATAGAAAACTATTCCAAGGACTCCAAGGGAAAATGGAGTGTTGAATACATGAACAGGACTACAATGGAGCGTGCAAGGAGCATGAGGTTACATGTTGGGTTTCCCTTACACATGTGGGTGGAGGCTATCAATATTGCAATATATTTGATTAATAGAGGTCCCTCTACTCCTTTAGACTGTGGTATTCTAGAGGAAGCATGGATTGGTAAGAAGGTGAATTATTCTTTTCTCAAAACCTTTGGCTGTGAAGCATTTGCTCACCTAGATTCTAAAAATAGAACCAAATTGGAAGCTAAGTCAAAGAAATGTGTATTTTTTGGATATGGCATTAATGAATTTGGTTATAGGCTTTGGGATTTTGAAAATAATAAAATTGTAAGAAGCAAGGATGTCATATTCAATGAGAAAGTGTTGTATAAAGATCTGTTGCAGCAACATGAGAAGAAAGAAGATGATTATGTAGTGTTAGATGATACTCCAAAAGCTAATGTTCCAGCCATTCCTCATGATGTGCAACAACCACAACAACAAATACCATAGTCACCAATGAATGTTAGATAGTCAACAAGGCAAACTAGACCTCCAGAAATATTCTCTCCCTCTTTGTATTCAATTTTACTTACTGATGCTGGTGAACTTGAATGTTATGATGAAGTTGTGTAGGTGGATACTAAGATTCAGTGGGAGTTTTCAATAAAAGACAAAATGGACTCTTTGCTGAAGAATCAGACATGGGATTTATGGAAGTTGCCTAAAGGTAAAAAGGCTTTATAGAATAAGTGGGTTTACAGGTTGAAAGAAGAGGAAGGAGGCAAGAACAAATTTAAAGCCAGGTTAGTTGTGAAAGGATTTGCATAGAAAAAGGGAATTGATTTTGATGAGATATTTTCTCCTGTTGTTAAAATGACTTCTATATGTACTATTTTAAGTCTTGTTGCTGCTAAAGGTTTGCATTTAGAGCAGCCTAATGTTAAAACAACATTCCTTCATGGTGATTTGGATGAAGAAATATATATGGCTCAACCATAGGGATTTGAAATCAAAGGTAAGGAGAACTTAGTGTGCAAATTGAAGAAAAGTTTATATGGCTTGAAGCAAGCACCTCGGCAATGGTATCTAAAATTTGATAGTTTTATGCATGAGCATGGGTATAATAGGTGCCATTTAGATCATTGTGTTTATTTTTAAGAGGTTGGATGATGACAGCCACATTATTTTATGTTTATATGTTGATGATATGCTTGTAGTTGGGTCTAACATGGATCACATTAAGGGGCTGAAATTCCAATTAGCACATGCATTTTCTATGAAGGATTTGGGGGCAGCAAAACAAATCCTTGGTATGAATATTTGCAGAGATAGGAAGAACAAAACATTGACACTATGTGGAGAAGGTGTTGCAACATTTCTCTATGGAGAATGCTAAAGCTATCAACACACCTTTACCTAGTCATTTGAAGTTGACTAAGGAGATGTGTCCTAAGACACAAGAAGAGGAGGATAAGATGTCCAAGGTACCCTATGTTTTAGCGTTAGGAAGCTTGGTGTATGCTATGGTATATACTATGCTAGATATTGCACATGCAGTGAGAGTCATTAGCAGGTATATGAATCATCCCAGAATTGAGCATTGGAATGCAGTCAAATGGATTCTCAAATATTTGAGAGGAACGTCCAATAAGTGTTTACACTTGGAGGGCTCTATTACTAATTTATAGGGCTATGTTGATTCATATTTGGCAAGGGATATTGATACTAGGTGGAGTACTATAGGTTATGTCTTTACTATTGGTGAGGTAGCTGTGAGTTGGGTTTCTAGGTTATAGAAGGTTAATGCTTTATCCACTATAGAGGCAGAGTATGTAGCTACTATAGAGGTAACCAAAGAGATGATATGGCTTCAGTTCTTCTTGGAAGAATTGGGACACCCTCATAGGGATAATTATTTGTTTACAAATAGTCAAAGTGTCATTCATCTTGCAAAGAATTCAGCTCTGCATTTAAAGACCAAACACATACAGTTGTGGTACCATTTCATTTGGTCATTTTTGGAGGATGGATAGTTAAAGCTAGATAAGATACATACAGATAACAATTTAGTAGATATGTTTACAAAGGTAGTAACAAGGGAGAAGCTGAACTCCTATTTAGCTTTGGTTGGTCTTTGAGACTACACATGAATAAAAGAACAGCAGAGTCCAAGGTGGTTTGATCCAGCAAGAGCCTCATGGAATAGTAGCATAGCTATCGGATTAGTCTCCAAGTGGGAGATTTTTGTTTAGTGTGAATCCTGATCAGTCCCCGAGTGGGAGATTGTTAGAT
Source organism: Cupressus sempervirens (assembly GCA_028749045.1). NCBI lineage: Eukaryota > Viridiplantae > Streptophyta > Pinopsida > Cupressales > Cupressaceae > Cupressus > Cupressus sempervirens. The sequence goes on along the minus strand of CM053789.1, from coordinate 507,203,295 downwards.
TGTGGTGATTGATTAGGAAAGTACTATACATACTTCATAAATTCATTGGGGTTTAGGGCATTGCCCCGAAAAAAAAATTTGGGGCCCTATTTTATCAAGATTTTGGGATGACATGTAATTATTAATTATAACCCTAAAGCGATAAAAATACTTGTATAAAAGAGATTAGGGTTAGGGATTGTTTCATAGTTGTGATGTGAAATTGATTCTTACAAAGGTATTGAGCTATAAGGGATTACAGATTTTAATCAGGTTATAATCACTAGATCGTAATATATCTGACTTGTTGTTTGGTGGATGTAGCCCAGGGATTGGGTGAACCATGTTAAATCTTGGTGCCTTGTGTTATTTTATGTGTGATCTATTATTTTATGTTATTGGTTATATTTGCATGTAATTGTTATTTTCTATGTATGGTTTAATCCTAACATCTCCATAGTGATTTTTTTTAGTGGAGACAAAAAAAAAGGAAAAGGAACGGTCTTGTATACATAGTGTAGTAAAAGTGGCTTACATACTACCACATTAATGGCTATCAGGAGTGGTAGGAATCTAGGTCAGTTAGTAGTAGTCATAGTAGTAGAAATATTACTAACTATACCATACTATACTATGCAAAGATAGGCTATACTATGATCTTAAATAATAACTAGGGCTAGGCATGTTCATGCCCATCATATGATTGTGTAGCATGCAATCTAGATAATGCTTTATCAATTTTAGGTACAAGCCTACAAACTCATTCTTATTCCCTTGTGACCTAATTTTTAAATCCAAATAATGGAGGCACTTGAATTTGGTTAAAGACATGATAAAGGTGATGAACAACTGCCTCCTAGATTTTGATTAGATCCTACTAAGGAATATCTCATAATACATGTATCTCATGAGAAAGGTTTTAGACAACAACTTCACAGGAAGGACCATTAGTAAAGTGTCATACTCATTGCATCATAAGATGTTTGAAGATATTTTTAGTATCGATAAATCTTGTCCTTTTTTTGAGAAGATGTAATTCCCATGTGAGAAAAATCTTATCATCAGGGTTAATTTTTGACCCTATGTATATCTTATGAACAACTTACGAGTTTAGTATCTTTATTATTGATAGAAATATCAAAAGCCAAGGCTGAACTAATAGTGCACACTATCAATATCATTATTTTTTCCTCATGCATCAATTATCTTCCTCTTTTTGGAATATTCTGTTTATTTCCATACCAAAGTCCTTTTTCAATTCTTGTAGAAATTGTGATTCATTGGCCAATATGACCTCTCTAAGTGTACCTCTCTAATGCAATTTTTTATATAATACTTTATGATTCTCAGGTGGATTATTCTACAATTTTATACCATTGTTTGTTAGTTTTCATTGATAGATGTTCTTGCATTGTTGGTTTATGTTCATGATTTCACGATTCTTCATGTTCTCGGTTTACTTGGTTCAAAATTAATTATTAAAAGAAATATAGAATAATATAAAGGGAAGAATTGGTTTTGCACAGATACACTTTTATTGTACCAACTTTTCTTGACCAAACACTAGTCTTATTTTTCTTGGAACACACCCTAATTAAAATAAATCCTCTTCTCAAATATAAAACCCTTTAAAATTCAACAACATACAATTACCCACCTTGATACAATAGTAAATATTCCTTATACTAAAACATCATTTCATAACTAATATTTTAATACTTGTTGAATATTCTTCTCCATCAACACTAATTGGTTCACTTGTTGGTAGATTCCTTGGTTCTACTACCCCTCTTGGATGCAAAACATATTCAATGTGAAATGGACTCTTCCTTGTACTTCTATTGATTAAGTCATTATAGGTAAATTATGCTTGGATAAACTATTATACCCTTTTTCATCATACTCCTTAGTAAGGCATCTAATTAGATTTCCCAATGACCTATTAGCAAATTCAATTTGTCCATTCATTTGAGGATGGCATACAAAGCTAAATTATAGAATTTGTGTCTAATTTCTTCCAAGGTGTGTGTCAAATATATCCCACAAACTTGACATCTTTGATGATACCATGTTGAGAGGTAAACCATGAATTCTTACTATATCTTTGAAGAATAGTGTTTTAATATATGAGACATCACATGCTTTTACAAGGTTCATCCTGGGGTAATTGGGAAATCCTATAGGAGTATTGGGCTTAGACCATGTGGACCTTATGTTTTATACAGTTAGGGTTAATTTTGACCCATATAGGTGGACCTTTTTCTATGTGTGCATAAGGATTGGAGTGATCGTATTGGAGTTAGAGATTTTTTGGTGGTTGGTGGTAACATGTTTCTATTTCTTGGGAAGACCTTCAAGATTATTTTTGCAAGCTTCGATCTATGGGAGTTGGCTTGTGCAATATTAGATGTGGATCATTAGATGGCATGTGGTCCTATGTTTGAGACTACATAATGTTAGTTTACCTTATGAGTTAGTTATGCATTGTAAACTTGGGGTTTTTTTGAAGTATGCATTTAATTTAGTTTGTCAAGTTGACTTGTTGCTTGAGTGTTTATTTAATGTAACTTGTTAGGCTAACATGTGGCTTGGTTTAGTATAAGTAGAGGGTCTTGTGATATCTAGAGATATATTCAATTGGAGCATGGAGAAGATGGAGCAGTTGAGAGGAGAAAAGTTAAGTAGAGATGGTAGCTAAGTGCGGGCTTGGAAAACAAGAAAGTTCCTTAGTGGGTTGCAAGAACAAGTTTAGATTCTTCTTAGGGTTTCTACCAAATTGTTGTGTTGTTGCATATTTGGGCTAGCTTAGAGTTAAATTTGGATCTTGTGAGATCTTGCAAAATTGTTATTGTAATTGTTTATATATTTGGTCATAACCTAGAAGGCCTAACACTTGAGCATGTTGGGTGTAAATTTGATTATTCTGTTACAAGAATATGTGTTGCAATTGATCTAAATCTATAAGTTATTGTTATTCTTCTTATGTGTGGTTATTTGTTAGGGGCTAGGAAATCTCCTTTGGGGATTCTCTCACCTTGTACTACATCAAGTGGTATTAGAGCTAGTTGCAATGTGATTGATCTTATTAAAGAAAAAGGTTGATCTAGTGGTGATCAGTTGCAAAGGGTTTACAAAGATCTTGGAAGATTCCCCTAAGAAGATTGGACCCTAGGGAAATTGCAAATCTCTATGATGTTGTGGAGACTACGATTTCCAAAAAGGTTAGATCAAATTTTAGATCTAAGATCGAGTTGATGAAGAATGATATGGTCAATAAGATCATGAGGGCTATAGAAGATGGTTATGAGGAAGTTATTGAGTATTTTGTGATTTCTAGATCTAGTGGCGAAGACATAGTTGATCAGATGGAGAGATCTATGCAATACATAATTGATCGGTTGGAGATATATATATATGTATGTATGTGTGTATGTATGTATATGCTAAAGCACAAGATGGGTGTTTCTAATTTCTTAGGTACTTTGAATCCTAAAGACCTAATTGATTGGATTAGTGAGTTGGAAGATTACTTTGAGTTAGAGGATATTGGCAATCCTTTCAAAGTGAGGATGATAGAGACAAAGTTGAAAGGACATGCTTCTTTATTGTGGGAAAAATTACAAAGAGATATAGAAGAGGGAGGTGAAATAAATATCACTAGGTAGAGATTGATGGTGGCTAAGTTTCAAAGGCTAAGTTCATTCCTTTCAATTATGAACTTGAGTTGTTTAAGAGGTTGTAGAATCTAAAATAGAAGGATTTTTCTATGAAGGATTATACTAAGGAGTTTTAAAAGTTGACTATTCAGTCTGGACATAGAGAACTTTATAAGGAAAAGGTGGCTAGATATATTAATGATTTCAAAATCAATATTTAGGATGAGATTGGTTTGCTAAAGATTGATTTAGTTGAGGATGCTTATCAGTATGCTCTGAAGGAAGAAGATAAGTTGAAGAGAAGACATCAAGATAATTCTTGAGGGAAGGATAAGCATGATCACTTGATGAAGAATAGATAGATTACTAGGATGAACCAAAGCCTTTTGAGTAGTAGAGAAGAATAGGTAGAGGTGCATTTAAGGGTACTTGTTTTAGAAATGGTGAGGAAGGAAATAGATTTTTTGAATTTCCCAATGGTGATAGAAAGAAAAGTGATAGAAGAGTTGTTGTAGTACATGAAAATGATGACTTAGCGAATGAGCCTAAGGTGGAAGATAACTTGCTAGTCTAGTGAGTTTTATTTAGTAAAAAGGTGTTGGAACCTTGTCAAAGGAGGAAATTTTTAGGTCTTGTTGTGAGTTTAGAGGTAATTTCTAGAATATGATTTTAAATGGTGGTAGTACTGATAACCTAGTTGCTAAGGAGATGGTTCATAAACTTGTTTTGAAGAGAGTGAGACATCCTTGTCCCTAGAAGATTAATTGGTTACAAGATGAACATGCTTTGGAAGTAAGAGAGTGGTGTCTTATTAATTTTTAGATTAGATAGTAAGTAGTTCAAGTGTTGTGTGATATTGGGGACATGAGTAGTTGTTACTGATTGTAGGGTTGTGTATGATTGTTTAGTTGATACAATGTGTTTACTATTGAGGAGGGTGGCATGGAGTTTAATCTGATTCCTTTGCAAAATGCATAACTTGGTAGGAGAAACCTGAGTGCTTTTAGGTGAGTTGAGTTGAAGGATTCTTAAAGGGTTAGAGGTCAACATGGGAAACAAACCTGTGGCACACCAAAGATAGATGTGAAGATGAAAATTGTAGGAAATGAGCTGTAGTAGTGGAACAAAGGAAAGAGTGTACAAGTTGATAACTTGAGGAACATGTATGTGAAGAACTAGTTTGGGGTTTATGTTCTTAATCCTAGAAGATGTTCTTCCAGCTTTTGAAAATATATTTTTGCACCTGGGGTGTTTGATTTAGGAGCATTCTAGTGTAGTGTAAAATCCTACAAGAGCATCGGGCTTGGATTTTATGGACATTATATTTCATGTAGTTAGGGTTGTGTTCAAGAGATATTGGAAGACCTTCTTCTTTGTGCGCATAAGGATTGGAGTGATCGTGTTGGAGTTAGAACCTTTTTGGTGGGTATTTCTACTATGTTCCTATTTCTATGGTGGACTTTAGAGATTGTTCCACAAGCTTCAATTTGTGGGAGTTGGCTTGTGGTTCACTAGATGGTGTGTGGTCCTATGTCAAAGACCACATAACATTAGTTTACCTTATGAGTTAGTTATGCACTAAAAACTTGGGGCTTATCCTAAGTATGTATTTAATTAGTTTGTCAAGTGAACCTATGGCTTGAGTGTTTATTTAATGTAACTTGCAAGGCTGACCTATGGCTTAGTTTAGTATAAGTAGAGGACCTTGTTATGTCTAAAGATATACTCTTTTGGAGCATGGAATAGATAGAGTAGCTAAGGGGTAAATTTTAGCAAAGATGGTAGTCGAATGTGGGCTTGAGAAATAAGAAGGTTGCTTGGTGGTTTGCAACACAAGTTCTTGGGGATTCTACCAGATTATTATGTTGTTGTATATATGGGCTAGCTAGGAGTTATTTTGATCTTGTGAGATCTTGCATAATTATTACTATAATTGCTTATGTTTTTGGTTGTAACTTGGAAGGCCATACAACCAAGATGTTAGATGTAAATCTAATTATTCTATTATGAGAATATGTGTTGCAATTGATCTAAATCTCTAAGTTATTGTTATTCTTAATTTGTGTGGTTATTTGCTAGGGGCTATGACATCTCCTTTGTGGATTCTCCTACTTTGCACTGCATCAATAAGAAATGTGCCAACTTCTAAATCTATCTACAAAAAAAAAAATATTGTCAAAAAAAATATGTATTAGGAATTCACATGACAAAATCCATTAAAACACTTTCCCAAGGCCTAGATGGATAAGTAATATCTAGTACAAACCTACATTAGTGGTTTCTTTCTTGGCTTTTCAATAGACAATGCATCCCTCTACATATTTTCTTAGACCAAGAGTAAAATCTTCTAACCTATTCTAAGGTCTTTTCTAGAGAAAAGTGCCTAGTTAATTTTTTACAATGTTTCTCTTTTATTATATTTTCCCTCATAGAGAAACTAGGTACACAATGGCATCCCCCTTTGAATAGTAAACCATCTTCTATATCATGTATTTAGGAAAATCTTTATGATAATATTTTGAGAGTTTAGTGAAAACATCGTAAGCTTCTTGAAAGTCTTCATCAAAACTATACATGTCTTTGAGTTCCTTAATCCTTGAGCTTTGTACCTATATCTCTTGTATAGTCAAGATCCTTCTACTTAATGTATCAACTACCTTGTTAGCTTGCCTTTTTTGTGTTTGATGGTGAATGTGTAAGCTTTGATTAACTCTACCCATTTTAGTGCCTATGGCTCAACTTGTCTTGATTGCTTAGGTAACTCAAAGCTTGATTATTAGTAAACACCACAAATTATTTTGGTAGTGGATAGTGTTTCCACGTTTAAAATTCTGGACCAAAGCATATAGTTCTAAATCATAGGATGAATACTTCCCTTTTGTTTCATTTATTTTCTCACTAAAGAAAGAAATGGGTCTTTGTTCTTAACTAACTACTACCCCTAAAACCATATTTGAAACACCAAATTCAATGGTGAGTATTTTATTGAAATTAACGAAGGTAAGTCCTTGTTATTTATGAGATTTTTCTTCAAAACCTTAAAAGATTCTTCTCCAATGGTTTTCCATAGAATTTTTTTCCCTTTTTCCTCTTTTTATTGTATCCAATATGGGAGTACATCTATGACTAAAATTCATGATGAATTTTCTATAAAATATAGTTAACACATGAAATATTATGACATCCCTAGTGGTTTTATGTGTTGGCTAAGTGAGTGTATAACTTATACTTTATTAGGGTCCATTATAAGACCTCTCTTTTAGATTAAAAAACCAAGTCATACCAATTATTCTTTAAAAAAACTACATTCATCTAAATTTATCATCAATTTTTCCTCAAGTAATTTTTTTAGTACTTGATCCAAATATTTCATACAATCTTCTCTAGTTTTGCTAAAGAAAAAAATGTCATCTCAATATGCTACCACAAACTTCCCAATAAAAATTTTCAACACCTCATTCATTAATCTCATAAATGTACTAGGATAATTTGATAGGCCAAAAGGAATCACCATCCACTCATAAACACCATTAGTTTTTAAAATATTTTTCCACTCATTTCCCTCTCTTATCATGATTTGATGGTACCCACTTTTGATATCAATCTTATAATAATACCTTGCTCATCCTAGAGAGTTAAGAAAATTATTTATTATAGGCTTAGGGAACATATATCTAATGGTTATCCTATTACTAGCCCTAGAATCAGTACATAATTTCCATGTTCCTTCCTTCTTAGGTGCTAAGACTGCAAGGACTACACATGGGTTTAAGCTCTTCCTTATTAAGATTCTATGCAATAAATTTTGTATCTATTTTGTAATTTCCTCATTATTTATAGGGATGGTCTTGTATGAAACCTTATTATAGAGTGTATTTTCTAGAATAAAGTCAATCTAATGTATAATTTTGCTAGTAGGTGTGATGTAGAAGGTATGCCATCAACTATTACTCCTTTAATAATGATTTAATGGTTCTCTAACTTCTTTAGGACCAACTTCCTTCTTTATGTCCTTAGATTTCCCTTCCTTATTTTTCTCTTCTTATTTGGATAGGATGAAAAAGGTACAACATGGGATACATTCCTGCTTCATGACTTTCAAAAACTCTATTCCTCCTACCCACATAAGAATGACTTCTCTTTTTTTCTCTATGCTACTATTAGGTAGTAGTATCATTATAAACCTAACTTCATTTTAGGATAGTGTAAGTATTCTTCCTACCATTATGTTGGGATTCCAAATCATACTACTATGGGTGCCCTAAAAGTGAATGATATGCATTCATTTCTACTATATCACTGAGTGTCATGTCCTTATACTCATCCACTTGAAATTCTATCCAAGCTTGTTCATTAACAAGACATGTATGCCCCTTAGTCAACTATAACACTTTTTAAGGGTAAGGGTGTGGAATCCTTGTAAATTTCAGTTTTTCAACCATCTCAAGAGAAACACAATTTCTAGAAGAACTAGAATCAATCATGATCTTACATACCTTGCCTTGACTTTTATAGTTGTTTCTAAATATAGTATTTCTCCATGGTGGTTCTTCCATAGTTAGTACCTTAAGAAAATTCCTCATCATCATACATTCACCTTCTTCTAGATCTAATAGCTTGGATGGTGAACTAGTACCATGATATTCGTATTGAATTAATTGTGATCTTCTTTCTCCTTGTTGATTTGGATTACCCTTTATAGGACATATATGTGCAAGATGACCTTATTGATTATAGTTCTAACATTTGAATGGTTTAAAACCTCTACCTCCAAATCTTCCTCTTCTAATGTGTCTTTTTCCTCTATAATTTTTCTATTACTTATCCATCCTTGAGGTTCTCCTTGATTGCTCTCATTTGTTGGTGTAGCATATTGTCCTTTTCTAATTGCCTCACTTCTACCTCTGAAGTTTATGCTACCACTTCCTCTTCCACTATGTTCTTTTTTCCTCTTTAACATATCTTCTAGTCTCCTATTTAATTGAAAATGCTTATGAACCTTATATATGCATAACAAGCTCAATTCATCTTGAATGTTAAATTTTAACCTATTTAGGTATCAGGTATCATGCTACATTTTCTTTTTCACTTTCATGTACCCTTGACCTTATACCAAGTCTATGGAATTTCTTTGTATATAACTAGTGGCATTCATGTGTCTTTGTTTTAGATTTCATCTTTTCCTATGTAGTTGAACCTCATAATCATCTAGTAAAAATATTTCTTTGAATTTTTAAGCCATTTTGATCCAAGAAGAAATTAAATTATTTCCTTCTCTTGTTCTTTTATCTTGGAGATAATTCAACCAAGTAAGTGAAAATCGTTTCATCTTGGACCTTTCTATCTTAACCTTTTGATTTTCTACTATCTTTTCACATTAAAAATAATTATCTAGTTCTTGAATCCAATCTATTAATTCATCATGGCTCATCTTTCCAAAAAACATTGGGATTTCTGTCTTTTTGTCATTGACTATTCTCCTAATTGAATCAAGGCATCTAAGAAAGAATTCTCATATGTGGGCATGACTACTTCCTACTTAGGAGTTTCCTCCACTTTCTCATCTTCTCCTTCTTCCTCAAATAATCCTTTAACCTTCTTTCCCTTATTAGTCAATTTCTTAATCTCCTCTACTAACTTTTGGTTTCATTCCTCCATCTCTGGGAACCTTCTAGCCACCTTAGTACTCATCCCTTTTAGAGAAATATTGTCAAAAACCTCTTCTTCACCACCTAACATAAACTTCACTTTTTTAAATCCCCTTTCTCTAATACTAATATGGTATAGAGGTATGTCAACATAAACTCACACCCAACACTAACTTTGCCACAATCTTAGTGACATTTATCACTTTCGTAAACATTTCATTAGATTCCTCATGGGAGATTATGTTCAACCCTATACTCATCAAACTGAATTCCTTTTACTGAATCCCTTTTGCATACCTAACACACCTCCCAACATCCCAAAATCACCTTTTTATGGCTTTTCTACCATGGTTTTTAGAACATTCATCCAAATGAGAAAAATCACCCTTAATCAACCTAATTGAGAATCAGATCGACCTAATTGATTTTCAAGGCACAATCCCAAAAACTTCCAAAGAACCTTCTAAAATAACTTCAATTTCTTATAACATTTTGGGATCTCTATTAATCTCTAAAGCCTCAAGTCCTATAAATTGAGCATTGTATAAAAATTCTCATGATTCCTACTAGGTCAATAGGCTTAATTAGGTCTCAATCTAACATCTATATAAGGTTTATCCCAACTTACCGATTATGTTTCACCAATCTCCTTCCACCCAACCACCTAGATTGCAACTCAATAACTTAGTTCATAAAGTTTGATAGGTTGATCACATGATGTTGCCTTCCTAGGGTGGGCTTGTTCTCCCCCATGCCAAAAAAATTATGCTTGAAACCAAAATAAAATGAAAACAAATCACATCTACTTGTGATTCCCAAATGGACATAAAATTTATATGCTAGGAAGTCAATTAAAGGGCTCCATTTCTTCCAAACTTTGAAAAAATGAGGGTTTCACAGGAAGTCATAGAATTTTGACTAATTAAGCAAACAAAACATAATTATATGTCACCAAAATAAAGGAAAATGGAGTTTGCACATATCTAAATCTATCACACACTTGAACCTTTCTTTAGAAGTCCATATACTCCAACAACAACCGAGTTTAAACACAATTTACAAAAAACTAAGACACAACTTTTTATCACCAATAACTACACTTTGCATTCATACATAATTTAACTTCCACACTTTGACCTAATGGTATTTTATTTACTTCTTAAAACTTCCCCAAGTAGTCTTTTGAACTTTCCACATATTTTGGAAGAAGTTGATTGTTCAACTTCAAAATGATGCAAGAAACTTTTCCAACTTTGCATTTCTTAATCCACAACTTGTCAAATCTTGCAAAAAGTCTTGAGAAAAATTCCTAGGACTTTTGTGCCCTCCCCATGAATCTAATGGTCCCTTTGACCAAAGTTGAAAAATGCACAATGGTCTATAAAATAGGCCTTATTCCTTGACAACTACATCGTTTATACTCAATGGCATTCCATGAGTTTCCTTGTGAAAAATTCCTTATTTTCAGCATTTCATAGGAAGAGTCTAAAAATAGAGAAGCTTTCTTCTCTATTTTGTAAGGATGGGAATGGGTGGTTTGGAAAATAATGAAACGTATTTTTTAAAATAAATTTTAATCTTTAGGGTTTTCCCAGCATCAATTTGGCCCCTATCTTTTGGTGCTTTTGAGTGGAGATTTTTAGTTCATAGCTTCTTATTCCAGATCCTTTCCATGTGATTGTTTCTTTTCTTAAGGAGTGGTTTATCTTCTTTTTCTTGTTATGGGTTTTCTTTTTTTTTTAATTTCCTTTATGCATTTTCTTTCTACTAATTTTCTTGAGATTGGTCTTTGCTTCAATTGGATGGAGGGGTTTCGTGGGTCTCTCTACTAGATTTACTCCTATATTAGTCTTCTCTTGGGGGAGGATCTTGCTTCTTACTCTATCTCATGTTGTGAAATATTTAATGGTTGTAGTGTTCTCCTCTATTTTTAGTGTGTTGCTCTATGAATTCTAGCATAGACACTTGTTTTTTTACTATACTATTTTTGTGTATCAAGAAATAAAGTTTGTTGGGAGGGAGGGGATGTTGTTTCCTCTTCTTTAATACTCTTCACATGGGGCTAGAGGTTATGGTTGTGTGCTTGTTTGGGATTGAGGTGTACTCATTTCATATCTTAATGCTCATGTTAGTTTAAGGTTCTATGTTTCTCTCACCACACCTCCTTATTGGTGATTATCTATGGTTGTGGAGGGATATTTCTCCCTCTCCTCCTAGGAAGGATTTGTTTCTTCTCTTCTTTTTCTTAAGGGGTTTTTTGGTGCAGTGTAGGTGGGTTTTTTGCATCAATACATTCTTGGGTTGTGCTCTTAGTCTTTTCCTTGCAGAGTTGGGGTTTTCTTGTTTCCCTCTCATGGAAGGATTTTGTGGTGAAACAGTGTTGGGTGGTCTTGTGGCCCTTTTGTGAAGGGTTTGTTCCTAGTCTTTTGGCCACTTCCTTGTATGACTCCAATAGAGGAGGAGTCATGACTTTGTGAGGTGGGTTCTCTCTTTTTGGTTTCGATTTAAATCTTATGGATACAATATACAAATGCTCTACAATATTAGTGGTTAGTAGGATAATGTAGAAACCTAATATACATTCCAAATCGATGAAAGAAACTCATGCCAAGAAATTCCTACCAAAAATAAGTGGCATGCAAAATGAGGTGACATAAAAATTGCTCAAAAATAAAACTTACTAGAATTCAAAAAAATTGAAAACCTACCTTAAAAATCAATCAAACATCTAAAATCCCAATAAATTTTGAATTACAAGCTCACATGCAAATTCTAGCAGCATAAAACTATGAAAACTTACAAATTGAATCACATACATCACACAAATATTCATTCCCATCCAATCAGGTCAAATTAATACATGAAAATATGGGGGAACATCAGCCCTCATTCAACAACCAATTAACAATATAAAAATGAAAGCTAAAATAGGTTAAAATTAAACAAACAGGAAATCCCTACCTCACACAAAAGCTCCAAAATGTGAAATGTGCAACTACAAAAAGAATAATTCACTAGATCCAATGAAATTCTCAACAAAAAGGAGATCCCTACTATGAATCCAATGAGACCAACCTCGTGATGATCTAGCGAGCCAATCTCTCCCAAAAGACAAAATATTGAAAGAGGCAAAGAGGTTTCTAAAGGGTTTGGTCCAAAAATATGATTTTTTTTTTTGAGAAGTCTTAATTAAGACTCACTTTTGCCAATATAAGCACTTTTTAAAAAGTGACATATAAATTAGAATACTAATTAATTATAAAGTAATCAGCCCCTTTTCCCAAATAAAACTAGGAAACTCCAAGTGATTGGAATTCATCTACAGTAAATTAGTTAGTAAATAAACATAAATTAAATGAAATATAAATTTTCTCCCAAATCAAATAAATCAACATTTTAAATAACATTTTTCACTACAACTACAAAATCCTAAACGTATAGACACGCTCATGGGTCTAATCACATAATGTATTATGAATTTGGATTTACCAATTACTACATGGTTAATAACAATGAATAGATAGATACACTACCCATAATGGGATGACATTGGCTTAACATGAATAGTCAAATCTACTATCTCTTGGTGACACTACTAGGGATATAGGTAAACACTCAAATCCTGAACTCGGGATGAATATACCTAGTGCCTATTCAATAAACAAGAAAACATTAAGTGCAAACGGTCAATACAACATATCTATGTGAAGGAGAACATGACACCATGTAGATCTCACAACCAAGTGACTATGGCCTTGTTCACACTTCATGCTAGCACCATGGACAATCCACACATAGCAGTGGTGCAATACGACATAAAAATATATAATCATATAACAAAGAAATATTTAAGTTAAACCATTTAAATAATATTTTTTATCATTGAGAAAATATGTACTAAAGGCGAAAGATAGATATCTACAACATAGAACACACCAAAAATGAATCCACTAGCATCCATCTAATAACTCAAAAATCTTAAGCCATGTCCAAATACAAAATAAACTAGACCTCGTTATAAGGCATCATGTCACATCACCAACATTATTATACAAATATGATCAAATTGAATAGTAACACATCTAACATCTAGCAGCTATGATATTGGTAATCAAAACCATGTAAAGTCGTTGAAGCATCACAATATGAAAGGACACATGAAATCATCAAAGTATCTCTTGAATGAATAATAATTGTGGAACATAATGCATACAAAAGAGGTACTACAAGGTTGATACATGGATTCATGATTCAAAATTGATTAGGGTGGTTTGGGATGGTTTGAAGTGGTAGCATGGAGGTGGATAAAGGTTTAGAGATTGGAAAGGATTGGGAGATTTTCTTGAAAATTATGAAAGTGGATCAAAGTTGGGAGGATAAATATGGGTTGCCGACAAGAATAGATTAAAATTAGGGCAAGTAGGATCTTGTTTGAGTGGATGAATAAGGTTATGGGTATGAATGGAAGGATTGAGTGGTTTAGAATGAGTGTACATAAATACTTGGGGGATGGACTTAAGTTTGATTTGGATGACTAACAATTGGATTCAAGTTGTATTCATGAATGTCATTTTGATGCGTGTTTTCTCAAGGCAATGGTATACTTTTTTGTTAGATTGGATTTAAATGTTAGAAATAAGCATTGTAAGTATGACACAATAAAAAACAATATAAGACACAACAACAAGACTGTGCTAGTGAAGTACAAAAGGATGCATTCATAAGAATGATTCTACTCTAGTATATATTGTCTTGGTGTAATATATAAAACATATTATGTGGTATTTAGAGCTTTTGATATCCTAAGATCTCACAAAAAGTGCAAAGGGAGAGAAAATGTAATATATGTGTTTGTTTCAAGGGACATGCAATGAGTAACTTCCTAAGGTAGTCTATGTTTGATTCATCATTCTCAAGAATGTTTAAAGGTCTAAAGAAATGTAAAAAATGATTTTATTAGAGTATCCTCAAAATACTAACAGGTATTTAAAGTCTCATTTCATGAAATAGAGAAAGGAAGTGTCTAATGGCCTAGTTCAGGAGGGTAATCTACTCTCCTCGTTCACATCCAATGGTAGGTATGAAATTCTTTAGTGCTTAATCAAAACAACACATTTTTTTCTAATATATTGAAGATCCATCTATAACTATCTATACCCCACATGAACACTAGAGTCAAAGTTGTCCCTTGTGATGATGAAATTCTTAGACAAACCTTCCTAAATAAATAAAAACAACACTTATTTTTTAACCTCAAAATTTTCCTAAGATACTAATGAATGTAACTTTTGAAATTAGAAAACAAGTTATAAATTTTAATACCGAAGTCAAAATGTGATCAAGGATCTAGCAAATAGATGAACACACTCAAAAGCAAATAAATTCGATAAAAATAGTGTTTGTCAATAAAACCTTCATACGACTTGTTAGTGATTTTTGATAACAAGTGATCTTCATCTTGGAAAAGGACTTCTGAAACATGTACAAAATGGAAGGGAAATGATGCTATCTCCATAGTAGAGAATGGAAGAGTAGAATTAGTTACACCATCTTTGGGACTTGTTTCTATGTTATAGAGTGTTTTTCAAATGAACATTAAAATAGATGCAACTAAAGAATCAATTATGATCTAAAGTAGGAAAATATTTCCCCAAGTTGTCCCCAATGATTACATAGAATCAAGACAAAACTGGTGTTTTGATTCATCCCCTTCAAAATGCTCATGATGTGGTGGTGACATTTACTAGATTTGAGGACTTTGGTGACAACATACACAAATCAATGAAGATAAAACTATCAAAATATACCCTAGCTATGAGCCAAAAATGCACACCAAAACTCTAAGACTACGAGATGGAAACATATAAAATGATTGTATTATAATGTCACACAAATCAAATGGCTTATAAGTTAAACACGTAAGATGAGACATATAAGCAAAGAAACAAGGTTGGAAAAACTTAACGCCTTAAAACCTACAATAGTGGAATGTACCCACATTGATGATTTATGAAGGATTCTAAACTGTGAAGTAAAAGCGAATTTAATTTTTTCTGCAACCCCACGTTATATAACTCTATTCTGCCATGAGAAGCCTTGAATATGTGCTGACATGGATGAATGTTCAGGCTTGATACCTTATATTTACAACAGGTTCAGGCACAAAGGCCACACGTTTAAGAAGTTATCAAATGAAAAAGTGGCTCAGCAGAGCAGAAAAGAATTGGAAATAATGGAGGTGGATAATTCCAAAACTGTTCCGAAGAACTGGCCTGGATCTAGGCGTTATAAGATGTTTTTTCCAAGTAAGAAAGTATATGGGAAACACCTTGTTCAGTGTAAGCCTAATCAACAGAGGTGGGGAAATGATGATGTCTATGCTTACCTGAAACATGAAGGAATATGGGAAAATGGTCCTTGTGGACCATTGCTGTACTCTTATTGATAGGTCGTATAGTTTTCTATGATATTCTTAATTAGAATGTGAACTATATTATAGATGTGTCACTTATGTACTTCATGTGTGCTAAACCTCAGTTTATTTTGTAATGGATTTTAATGGTGGTGGTTTGATAATATGAGATTGTTAATGGTGGTGGTTTCATAATATGAGATTGTTAATATGGCTTTTTAATGAACATGGACTATATCATAAATTCTAAAATAGGATTCGTAGGAGATTTGAAGATCATATTTGAATTCTTTTATATCTATTTTGCTTACAAAAGTTTGTATTTGTGTAAAATTTATATAGAATATGTAGAAAAATACCATTTAAAAATATACATATTAACTATCAATTGATCTTTAATATTCATTTGTAAGGTGGAGACTAAATATCTGTCACTATCATAAATTTTACAAATAGATTGATTGTAAGCTTGCATATGGTCATTGAGATTAATCAATAAATATCTTTATTTTAAAAAATCATCTCTCAAATTACAATATCTTACATATTTTAAAATATACAAATATGCTAATTATATATTCAAATAAATAGTATGAAATTGTATCAAAACATTTAATAATTTAATAAATTGTACAAGGTGATAATGTTATGAGAATTAAAGATTTCTAATAGTTTCGCAAGGATAAGATTGTTGAGATGAAATCCTAGAAGTGATTTCAAAATCTAGATGAAAACAAAAAAATTATTTAAAAAAATCCAAATAAAAAAATCAAACAAATTGAAAGACCCTATTAAATACGCATGTATAAGTCATTTAATGATCAATCGAATTGAACAAGATGACAAGATCTTGAGACTTAAACCCTCCAAGAATAATCTAATTGGAAATTTAAGTCCCAACCAAACACAAAACAAGCTATAAATCCAAAAAAACATCAAAGATATCAAACAAATAATGGTACCTAGACCACAAAAAAATCTAGGAGAAGGCACTGACGTACTACAATTTTTATCCATTTAATAATGGGCTTAAATTTGCCAATCACTCATTTCGAAGTCCAACAAAACTTGATGAATATTGAAAATTGTCCAAATGTTAAAGTGATTATTGAAATTCATCTATGAACCACTTATGCCCAAAAACAATATATATCATATAATAATAATAATAATAATAATATCATGTTTGATTTGTTATAAGAAAAATAGTACTTTTAACTTGTTAGTAACTAATTTTATGATAGTATGGTCATGTCACCATGAATATATGTCCCTTCTAATATGTTTGTTGTAATTAGATAAATTGAGAGAGCCCAAACTGTTAATAGGTAATTAACATCAAGTCTGGTAGATGATGAAAGTGAAATTCACGATAAGTGAATTCCAACAACTAACAACAACTAGATAGAATATAGGAAAAACAAGAAATAAATGAATACTAACAAAGAATCACCAACACAACACCAAACCAGAGACTAATACACACAACCCAAGGCCCCTCCATAAACTCCTGACCAATAACAACTACATTTTTAGTTCCCTGATCTTCTCCAAAAAAGAACGCCTCTTCATTAGCCTCAAGGAGGCCACATCACTATAACATCCCCATCATTAAATAAAATAAATTAATAACTTTGTAGGGGGTCATAGTTGATTTTTGTATATCTTGGGTTGATCTTTAATTTTCTGTAGGTGTAGCTATTTTTGTGTCATGTGTTAGCACGTTGTTTCTGCCTCGGGAATTTTTCTTTGATGGGGTATATATGTCTATCAAGTTAGTGGTGGTTTGATAAAATGAGATTGTTAATGGTGGTGGTTTGATAATATGAGATTGTTAATATGGTTTTTTAATGAACATGGACTATATCATAAATTGAAAAATAGGATTTGTAGGAGATTTGAAGATCATAGTTGAATTTTTTTATATCTATTTTGCTTACAAAAGTTTGTATTTATGTAAAATTTATATAAAATATGTAAAAAGATACCATTTAAAAATATACATATTAATTATCAATTGATCTTTAATATTCATTTGTAAGGTGGAGACTAGATATCTGTCACTATCATAAACTTTATTAATAGATTAATTGTAAGCTTGCAAACGGTCATTGAGATTAATCAATAAATATCTTTATTTTAAAAAATCATCTCTCAAATTACAATATCTTACATATTTTAAAATATATAAATATACTAATTATATATTCAAATAAATAGTATGAAATTGTATAAAAATATTTGATAATCTAATAAATTGTACAAGGTGATAACATTATGAGAATTAAAGCTTTCTAATAGTTTCACAAGGATAAGATTGTTGAGAAGAAATCCTAGAAGTGGTTTCTAAATCTAGATGAAAACAAAAAAATTATTTAAAAAATCCAAATTAAAAAATCAAACAAATTGAAAGACCCTATTAAATACATGTGTATAAATCATTTAATGATCAATTGAATTAAACAAGATGACAAGATCTTGAGACTTAAACCCTCCAATAATAATCTCATTGGAAATTTAAGTCCTAACCAAACACAAAACAAACTATAAATCCAAAAAAAAAACATCAAAGATATCAAACAAATAATGGTACCTAGACCAAAAAAATCTAGGAGAAGGCATTTACGTACTACAATTTTTATCCATTTAATAATGGGCTTAAATTTGCCAGTCACTCATTTGGAAGTCTAACCAAACTTGATGTATATTGAAAACTATCCAAACCTTGAAGTGATTATTGAAATTCATTTAAGCACCACTTATTTCCAAAACAAAATATATCATATAATAATAATAATATCATGTTATGATTTATTATATGAAAAATAGTACTTTTAACTTGTTAGTAACTAATTTTATGATAGTAAATCTTCTAATGATCATGTCACCATGAATATCTTTCCCTTCTAATATGTTTGTTGTAATTAGATAAATTGGGAGAGGGCCCAAACCCTTAATAGATAATTAACATCAAGTTTGGTGGATGATGAAAGTGAAATTCATGATAAGTGAATTCCAACAACTAACAACAACTAGACAGAAAATAGGAAAAACAAGAAATAAATGAAGGTTGACAGAGAATCACCAACATAACACCAAACTAGAGACTAACACATATAGCCCAAGGCCCCTACGTAAATCCCTAACCAATAACAACTACTTTTTTAGTTCCTTGATCTTCTCCAAAAAGGAACCCCTCTTCATTAGCCTAGAGGAGGCCACATCACTGTAATATCCCCGTCATTAAATAAAATAAATTAATAACTTTATATGGGGTCCTGGTTGATTTTTGTATATCTTGGGCCAATCTTTAATTTTCTATAGGTGGAGGTATTTTTGTGTCATGTGTCAACACGTTGTTTCTCCCTTGGGAATTTTCCTCTAACAGGGTATATATTTATGTCAAGTTAGTTGTTATAGGTATGTGATTTGGATTATTTCTTTGTACTGCGAATTCATGTTGGGATTCTATATGGTTCTCCATTTTGGAAGTGGAAGATATTCCCTACTTGATCATTCAAGTTTCAATGGGATTCAACCCTCGCCTTATTCTTTCTTGTGTTAATTTTCTTCTAATTTAGTACATCTAGAGTGCCATCTTTGTTTTGTAAATTTAATATTTTGACTTTTGGCAATAAATTATTATATCTTTTTGTTGACATATGCTTTTGTGTCTGACTATTTTTTGGTGTATTCAGTGGATTATATCTTCCGTTGACATCTCTACATCACTCCCTTCAACACATTCCTCAAACAGTACTATAGCATTAGAACTTTCCCTTAGGCACTTTCCCTTAGGTGCATTCCCTCAAATACTTTCCTTCAAGTGTTTCCCATGGGCACTTTCCCTCAGGCAGTTTCCCTTGAGATTTCCCTCATGTGCTCTCCCTTGGATACTTTCCCTTGGGTACTTTACCTTAGGCACCTTCGCTTAGGTGTTTACCTTAGATACTTTCCCTCAAGATCTTCTCTTGAGCACTCTCCCTCAAATAGTTTCCTCAGACACTTTCCCTTAGGTGCTTCCCTACCTCAGATACTTCCTACAAGTCTCTTCCCTTGAAAAAAATTGGGTGTATCATTGGGGAAAATTATAGTGGTATCAGAGCCAATGATTCTCCTAGCTTATGGAAGTGAATACATGGTTATGCCCGAAGGAGAATGCGAGATCAACTTTTTGGTAGAATGGCAGATCCCTAGGATCTTATGATAGAACTCATGAATCTTTTAACAGAGCACAAAGGAAACCAAATGCAAATCAATGAAACCCAAAGGCTTGTGTTGGAAAAATTACAAAAAATTAGCTAAGGGAAAGACAATGGGAGAACAAAATGGGCATAGCAATGACTCCATTAGAAGAAGGAAAAACCCTCTTGCTCTGGACCTTGATACCCATCTTCCTTCCAAGGTCGAAAATAGCACACAAAGAAAGGGAGCCCACTTTTTAGGAAATGCAAGAATAACTTCAAGAAGATTGAATGAATGCAAATATGAAAGGTGATATATCCTACAAATACTATGTTGATCTAAGAATGAGATATTTAGGTAGGGGAAATCATGGTTATTTTAATGATGATCTCAGGAGAAAGATAAGAAAAGTAAACTTATCACCATTTAATGTATTTGGAGCCATCATTGCACAGGCATGGGTTTTGAAGGTAGACACCTATTTCTCTTGGTCATGACCAAGTGACCTCTTACATCAAGGTCATGTAGAGACTCATCAATCATTTCAATGGGAAGGATTTGGAACTAAACTTCAAAGATCTAGCATAGCTATGGAAAATAGCCCTGGATGGTAGAAAATTACATCACAGAGTTCCAAAGTCTATCAGTACTACTCAAAGACACCTCTAAGAGACGTCAAATCATTTTATTCATGGATAGAATGAGGAAGACCTTGAGAGGATGGATCAAAGGGTTCAACCTATGCACACTCAATGAAGCTATTAAGAAGGTGCATGACATAGCCACATCTTCCTCCAAAACCAATATAGCTATGCCAACACCTTCCCCACAAGAAGACAAAGATAAGGAGCCAATTCAAAAGAAGACGAAACCTCCTAGATGAAGACTCTTAGCAAGAGATCTAGAGAAAAAAATTGTTTCACATGCAAGGAACCATGGGGACCGGCTCACTATTACTTTGGGAAGGGAATGATTCATGACATTGTGGTGGTTCCTGATGATGACAAAGGAAAAGTATCTAAAATAAAAAGTGAAGAAAGTAACCAAGATGAGAGAATAAATTCCCTTATGCAAAAAGGTGCTTCCATTGCTACTCTCACTAAAATGGCTTGAAGTAGTACCTTCAAGGTTCATGACACACTGCATGGAAAATGAGTCTTTCATAGTGACATCACACTCAATTTCATTAATTTATCATTGATCACTAGTAAGGGATTGCACATAGTAGAGCATAGATGATTCGAGGTTAAGGTTGCCAGAGGAAAATTGTTATCGTACACTCATGTGATCCCATGGCTCAACATTTCCATGAGAAACTATACTTTGACAGATGATATCTTTGTCATAGATTTGGCTGACAGTGATATCATATTAGGCATCCAATGGATGGAGACCCTAGATCAATAAACCTAAAGCTTCAAGATGATGGACTTTTCATTTGAGATAGACAGCAAGAAGGTGTTACTAAGAGGAATTTCCAATAAAGGACCAAGGGAACTCACAATCAAGAATATGGAGGCCTTTTTAAAAATTTATATGATCCCAAAATTTAACTTTGATGTTGCAATGGAAAGTAAAAACATGACAGTCAATACTTTTCCCCATTTCTTGGATGATTGATTGGACCATCTATTGGTTGAGTACTCTGAGAACACTTTTGCATGTTAGTTGATAGATGTCTATATACATGATGAAAGATATGAATTGATTGATAATATCATATACAATGGTAATAAGATCTACTTGGTTCCTGACTCCAAACTAAAGAAGCTAATTACATAAGGTTTCCTAGAATTGGATTATAATTGCTTGAGGGCAAGAAATTTTTGGGATGAGAGGAATGTAATATCCCAATCAATAAAATAAATTAATAACTTTATTTGGGGTCATGATTAATTTTTGTATATTTTGGGCCCATATTTAATCTTCCATAGGTGTAGGTGTTTCATGTGTCATGTGTCAGCACATTTTTTCTCCAACGAGAGTTTTCATGCGATAGGGTATATATGTCCATCAGATTAGTTATAGTAGGTATGCAATTTGGATTATTTATTTTTACTTAAAATTCCTATTAAAATTCTATATTATTTTCCATTTTAGAAGTGGAAGATCTTTTGTACTTGTTCATTCCAATTTTGGTGGGCTTCAACCCTCACCTTGTTCTATCTTGTATTACTTTTCTTCAGATCTAGCACATCTGGAGTGCCATCTTTTTTTTTGCAAATATAATATTTTGAGGTTTCAACAATAAATTTTAATATCTTTGTGTTGACATATGCTTATGTGTCTAACTATTATTTGGTGTATTCAATGTATTATATCTTCCCTGGGTATCTTCATCTCACTCCCTTTGGAATTTTTCCTCAAATAGTATTGTGGTGTCAGAACTTTCCCTTGGGCACTTTGCCTTAGGTGTTTCCCTTGGATGTATTCCCTCAAGTACTTTCCCTTGAGCACTTCCCTCCTATGTTTCCCATGGGCACTTTCCTTAAGGTGTTTCCCTTAGGTACTTTCCCTCAGGTGCTCAACCTCAGATACATTTTCCTAGGTACTTTTCCTCAGGCACTTTCCCTCAGTCACTTTCCCTCAAGTGTTTCTCTTAGGTACTTTCGCTTGGGTGCTTTCCCTAGGATACTTAACCTTGGACAATTTCCCTCGAGCACTTCCCCTCAGATGCTTCCATCCCTCAGGTACTTTCCCTGTGGTGCTTCCCTCCCTGAAGTAATTTTCCTCGGGTGCTTCCCTCAAGTACTTTCCATCAAGTACTTTCCCTTACATACTTGCTATGAGTGTCTTCCCTTGAGAAAACTCAGGTGTGTCATTGGGGAATATTATAGAAATTTCCAAATCCTCCTTTGCATCCATCTGGACATTTTCCTCCCTTCTCTTTATTTTTGTCATCCTCTCCTCCAGCTTGGCTTGAATACCACTAAAGGCCTTATTTTTCTTCTCTTGCATCTCCTTACTCTATTTTTCCATCTCAAATATCTACTTTCCTAGCTGGGTCTAGGACTCCTTCATAGAGTCAAAGGCAGTCATGATTAGGGTGTTTTTTAGTGGTGAACATTCATAATTTTGTGAATTTAAAAAAAAAATTGCTAGTAATTTGGCTAATAATAAAAGATTTAATTCAACCTAAATCACCACATTTTTATTAAATTTAGTTCTAAAATATTTAAAATCACTCAATTATTTATTTAAAAAAAAAAAACTCAAAGATTCACCACAATATTCAATACATGATTAGATTTGATTAACCTATATATTATATACTATCGAAGAAATTAAAATTAATTCACCAATAATTGTGTTACTTTAGGGATATATTACCAATACTTAGTTTTCACTATTGATTTAAAATATAACATAATTATTCTCATAATTTCCATGAGATAAAACATGTTCAATTTTGATTTGTAATATTCCATGATGATTAGAAAATTTCCTATTAATATTGAGATTCGCCAATATTTTCTACTCAAAAATTATGATTCCGAAATAATCGCCAATGTAAACAATATTTAAAATAAAAAAATTGAGAGATTCATAAATAAAAATAATTTGGTTTTTTAAAATAATGAAAGATTCACTAATAATTTATATCTTTTTTTAGAGGGGGATTTCTTAAAGTTTACCATGTTCAGGATTCCCATCTTCTCCTCTTTTGAGGGCATCGGGCTTTTGAGGTCCATAATATTTCTCCTCCATGAACTCCCAATTGTGTAATTTTTTTTACCAAAATCCTTTTCCACATGCCACAAGATATCATTATCCTTCCCCTTCATCCATTCCATGACTCTTCTTTTAGTGTTAGTAGTCAACTCTAACTTATTGACTTTTTTCTCTTCACAATCTAGAGATAGAAAAATAGCCACTTAGTGATTGTTGTATGCTTATAGTAGAAGATATATAGTTATTTCACTTTACTAACAAGATCCTTCCCACCAAGACCTTGAGCATAATTAGCTAGGGTAATTGGGTCGGGACATCTTGGGATGAAGGGATCCTCAAAATAGAAGAGTTGGGTATTGGGAGAAGGTGGGACAAAAGAGGTGGAGGGAGAATTCTACACCAACCAATGGTTGGAATTATCAGGCTCTACCCAGACTTGGTGGACTAAGAAGAAGTTGAGACTTTCAACAGTTCAACTAAACCCTCAATAACATTTCTACTTTTTCCCTTTCTAGTGGAATTAACTTAGGAGGAGCCTATGACAAGGGAAAAGTCTTGGGTTTTGGAGGGGGAAATAACATGTGTCTTAGAATGAGACAAAGTAGGGTTAAAAGTAGGATTGTTAAGCTAGATGGATAGAGTGGGGGAAGGATCTAATTATGGGGTGAGTTTCAAATAAAAATTGTACATTTTAAAAACCAAACCTTGGTGAAGAGGGGTCCTCCCCCCACTTTAACTTTATTTTTACCCACCAAATGAAGCAAGGAAAGATCCAAAAGGGAAAATAAATTATAATATCCATCCTAATATTGTTTAACAACAAGGAAAGATGGGAAGGAAATATTTTATACCTTTAAATTTGAGTGTTATAAAGCTAAATAAATGTCACAATCACCTTCCCCCAGGAGCTTCTCTCTATTAAACCCACTTTGTTATCTTATAATCTTTACTCAAGAGTCTAGAAAGAATTAAAGGTCATCTTTGTTAGATGCCTTAGCATATCTAGGTGATTGGCTACCTTCCATACTTAATTCACTAGCCATTGCAATACTATATATCATCACCACTAAGGAAACATTTCTAATGTTTATCTTCCCATCATTCCACAACTCTATGAAATTTTTGTTAGAAATAGATAATACTAAGAGGGGGGGAATCACTATTCTATAAACGTTTTCTCACAACTAGATATTATTAATTACTTTACAGTATGCATATGAAAGTAAACCAATAATATTGAATAGTAAATAAATCCACACACAAAGAGTACTCATAACACCATATTTTATTAACTAGGGAAACCTTGTCCAAGGGATAACCCCAGTGGGGATGGTATCCACAAAATATCTACTAAACAAAAAATCATGTTAAGGATATTGACCCTATTAGGAGTCTATGAAATACATATAGTGTATTAGTCCTTGTTAGAGGACTAGGTCCTGTTAAAAGCCTCAACCCTATCAGGTGTTGCTTCAACCTTGTTAAGAGTTGGTAATACAATTACAAATGTATGCAAGAAGAGCCCACTACCCTAATATACAATTATATAATATATTGCCTTTATACAAAACAGATAGATACAAAAACCTCTTTACTACTAACTTTTGTACTTCTCATATCTCTAATCTTTCATTAGAATTCACATCACACAGCCTTCACTTAAGTGATGGGGACACAACCCAACAACCAGAATAGACACAATAGAAAGGGGAAATTATATTATCTGAGAAAATAAGCTGGTACAAACAGTGTAGAGAAAATAAACTCAAAACATGCCCTGCGGGTTTACAATAGCATAATTCTGAAGAATATTTCTCCTTTTAGCACCTCCTCTCAAGCTCCAATCCGAACTGCCTTTTACAATGCCAGAAATCTCCTTAAATAGACCCCGGAGGGTTAAGGACTAGGAGTACATTCTAGAAAGTGCTAGTAGCCATCCACCGACAAAATAGAAGGTTCCGGAAGCTGCGTTAGAAGTCGGTGCAATTCTAGAAGAATCCAAAAACGGTAGCCGAACTTCCGGGAGGCATAACTTTTAAACTGTAACTCCGATTGACGAACCGTTTACATTTTCGGAAAGCTCTCGAAGCGCTCTATAGCCCTATGGACAAGCTTCACTCGTCCCCCATTTTTTGACCCTTTTTGAGGTCATTTAATGCCCCAAACCTGACTTTGAAGCATTCTTAGGGGGTCTCCAAAACCCAAAAAACTACAATAACTTTCAAACCGTGGGGCCTTTTGACCTGATTCTTTTTTTTGGAATGCTCTAAATCTTGATTACATTCATCTTGCCAAGTTACACCTTCTAGGTCACCAAAATGATGGTCAAATTACATGCTCCTATTTTTTCGGGATTTTTAAATGCACTGATAGTTGAACTATGAGAGTTGGAACCTTTATTTGAGCCAAATGGGTATCCAAAAATGCAAAGACATAAAATAGAAACTAAGTCTAAGTACATTTTTTTTGGGTGACACAGGATTGCCCTTATACCTCTGGATGCTCCTGCATCAGACACCCAGGGTAGATTGAAAAGTGACCCTGTCACTTAATGGATGGTAGAGGAAATCCCAAATGGGAAACCTCAGCTGCTGAAATCCAAGTCGAGTCTTCGATCGATCGTCCTTTCCATTTGACCAAATACTCTTCATACTGCCTGTTTCTGGTACTCCTACCCACACGATGATCTAGAATGTCTTCTATCTCCTCCTTCTTAGAAGCAGGAATTGGACATGGCTCTAAAACCAGCTCCTCATCAGCACCATCATCATGATACTCTGTCAAATCTGCAATGTTGAAAATGGGAGAAATGTGAATACCATCTGGCAGCTCCACCTCATATGCATTTCCTGAGTTATGTTTCTTCAAAATTTTGCAGGGGCCAAATTTCTTCATTTTCAGCTTGTTGTAAGTACCAACTGGAAATCTTTCTTTTCGTAAGTGTACCATGACAAGATCCCCTACTTGGAATTCCTTATGTCTTCTCCTTGCATCAGCCCTAGCTTTATACTCTTGATTCATCTTGATAATGTGTGCTTGGACCTCCTCATGTAGACGCTTGATGTGTTCAGCAAAATCCTCAGCTTCAGCACTTGTTCTCTCCCCTTGTTCTATCTTCCTCAATTCTGGTGCAGTCCTTGGGCTATTTCCATATACAATTTGAAATGGTGATTTTCCAGTACTCCTATTTACAGAGTTATTATAAGCAAACTCTGCCTGTGGTAGAATCAAATCCCATCCCTTGGGCTTATCTCCAACTAAACATCTCAGCAAATTGCCCAGACTTCTATTTACCACTTCTGTTTGGCCATCAGTCTGTGGGTGATGCGTGGAACTGAATTTCAAGTCTGTTCTCAACTTCTTCCATAATGTCCTCCAGAAATACCCCACAAATTTAGTATCTCGATCAGAAACTATACTCCTTGGAAGACCATGTAGTCTTACCACCTCTTTGAAAAACAAGTCTGCAATATGGACAGCATCATGAGTTTTGTGGCATGGAATGAAATGTGCCATTTTGGAGAACCTATCAACCACCACAAATACTGAGTCATTACCCCTTTGTGTCCTTGGCAATCCAAGAACAAAATCCATACTTATGTCCTCCCATGGCCTTGATGGAACAGGCAATGGCTGATATAGGCCAGTATTTTGACTAAACCCCTTGGCCACTTGACAAACCTGGCAACTCTGTACAAACTTCTTCACATCCTGTGTAATTTGAGGCCAAAAATAATGTTCTCTAAGAATGGCAATGGTCTTATCCCGACCAAAATGTCCTGCCATCCCTCCACTGTGTTTCTCCTTAATCAGATTTTCCCTCATGGAACTCCTTGGAATGCACAATTGACTACCTTTGAACAACATGCCATCCTGAATCAAATAGTCTAACCACTTGGTTCTATCTACAGCAACAGGTTCTTTACAAGCTTTCCATGCTTCAGCAAAATCAGGATCCTCAAGGTACAAATTCTTGAGTTCATCAAACCCAACTACTTCAACCTACATTGTTGTAAGCAACAATTGTCTCCTACTTAATGCATCTGCAACCCTGTTAGATTTTCCACTTCTATGCTTTAACACAAATGTATAACTCTGCAAGAATTCTACCCACTTCATATGCCTCTGATTCAATTTACCTTGGCTATTTAGGTACTGTAATGCCTGATGATCAGTATACAAAACAAATTCCTTTGGCAACAAATAATGCCTCCATTTCTTTAAGGCCTGAACTATCGCATAGAACTCTTGATCATAAACAGAATACTTCTTCTTTGCATCATTCAATTTTTCACTAAAATATGCAATAGGCTTACCTTCTTGGCTTAATACAGCCCCAATAGCGCTACCACTAGCATCACAGTCCACCTGGAATACTTTTCTGAAATCTGGAAGTGCCAACACAGGCTGTTCAGTCACCTTCTTCTTCAGCAATTCAAAACTTCTCGCAGCTGCTGCAGTCCATTTGAACTCTTTTCTATCCCCTCTTATTGTATCAGTTAGGGGTGCACTTATGCCACTGAAATTCTTAATAAACTTCCTGTAAAAACTAACCAGACCATGAAATGATCTTACCTCAGTAGCAGACCTTGGAGTAGGCCATTCCAAGATAGCTTTAACCTTCTCTGGATCCATTTTGAGTCCTTCAGGTGATATAACAAATCCCAAATAGACTAACTCCCTTTTTGCAAAGACACACTTCTTTAGATTAATTAACAGTTTCTCTTCCCTCAGCCTTTTAAAGACACTACGAATATGCAGCAAATGTTCTTCCAAAGTCTTGCTGAAAATTAAAATATCATCCAAATAGACAATAACAAATTTTCCCAAGAACTTCTTAAGTACCTCATTCATGAGCCGCATGAAGGTGCTTGGGGTGTTCGTCAATCCAAAGGGCATGACTAACCACTCATAAAGACCCTCCTTGGTCTTGAAGGCTGTTTTCCACTCATCTCCTTCTCGTATCCGTATCTGATGATAGCCACTCTTCAGATCTATCTTTGTGAAGTACTGAGCTCCACTCAAGCAGTCCATAAGATCATCCATCCTTGGTAAAGGAAACTGGTACTTGATGGTTATCCTATTTATAGCTTGAGAATCTGTACACATCCTCCACTCTCCATCCTTCTTTGGTGCAAGTACTGCAGGTACTGCACATGGACTCAGGCTCTCTCGAATCAAGCCCTTCCTCAACAGCTCCTGAACCTGTCTATTTAGCTCCTCTGTTTCAGTAGGAGTCATCCTGTGAGCAGCCTTGTTAGGCAAACTAGCTCCTGGAATCAGATCTATCTGATGACTGATTTGCCTTACTGGTGGCAATCCATCTGGAACATTATCAGAGATAATATCTCCAAATTCTCCTAGTAAATCTGAAACTTCCAATGGTATTTCACTACTACCTTCTTTATCTTTCCTAGGAATCAAAGCATAGCACATACGCTGATGTTTCATGCCATCTAAAAACTTCCTTCCATCAACAAGACAAATCCTAGCACTGCTACATACCTTTTCACCTTCCTTTTTCATGGGCTTCAATTTGTGGCGAACTCCATCCTTTGTCAGAGAGTATGTGTTTGCACGTCCATCATGTATTGCATGTCTATCAAACTGCCATGGTCTACCCAACAATAGATGGCAAACATCCATCGAAATAACATCACAGAGGACTTCATCATGGTAACTACCAATTTTGAATTTTACTAAACATTGTTCACTTACCAGGACCTTATGATCATCTTTTACCCAAGAAATCCGATAGGGCTGGGGATGTTTCTCCCTCTTGAGCTTCAGCTTAGAGACCATCTCTTCGGATACCAAGTTATCAGTGCTACCACCATCAATGATCACATCACAACATTTATCCTCACAGTTGCATCTGGTATGGAACAAACTCCTTCGTTGTCCTGGTTCATTTTCACCACTTAGTAGGACTCTTTCATTTACCAAGGTCTCTCCTCTTTCTGCATCCTCTGAATGTGATGATTGTGCATCCTCATCCACATGAGCAACCCTAGCTTGGCCCTCAGCTCTCCTATCTGTCCTTCCTTGTCGTTGAGGGCATTCAAAGGCATGATGACCTTCTTCATTGCAATGGAAATAGGTACCACGGAAGCCTCCTCTTCCTTGTCCACGTCCTCTACCTCTTCCTCTTTGATTTCCAAAGTCTTGATCACGGGAGCGGTTGAAACCCTCATTCCTCTGGTTCCTGCTAGTACCCTCATCTTCATTTTTCTTTTGAGTTTCATTGCGGCCTCCAGATGATCTACTGCTTCCCCTTCCTCCTTGACCGCGCCCTCTTTGTCTTCCTTCAAACCTTTTACTCAGCTTCTCTTCAACTCGTAGGGCAAACTGGTATGCTTCTTCAACACTGGTCATTCTTACTAGACTTAGTTCCTCCTGGATGCTAGGTCGTAACCCACTGATATAACGAGCAACCTTCTCCTTATTTGCTTCTGCATGCCCCGCTCTAATCAGGAGTCGGTAAAACTCCTCTGTATATTCTTGGACTGATCTTCCTGCTTGCTTTAATCCATGCATCTTCTTAAACAGATCAAGCTCGTAGTCCACAGGAATGAACTGCTTCTTCAATTTGTCCACCATGCGATCCCATCTTGTGATCTTCTCCTTTCCTCTTCTAAGTCTTTCCAGTTGAACCTCTTGCCACCAAATTTTGGCATGGCCTTTTAGTTTGGCCTTTGCAAACTTAACCCTATCTGGGTCCCTTATATCCTCATACTCAAAGTATTCATCCAGTTCATTGATCCAATCGATCAACTCATCTGGTTTCAAATTTCCTGAAAATATACCCACTTCAATTGTAGGTCTTTTCCCAAACCTAGAAATGGCCCTAAAAAGCCTTTCCTCTACAGGATTCAGAACTTCCCCGTCAACTTCCATTACTTCCTCTTCATTGTCATCCTCACTATTGTCATCTGCGGCAATATTTGCTCCTCTACGAAGCTCCTCTTGCAATGCTTGTACCTGTCTCTGGAGGGCTCTAACCTCCTCAGGATCAACAGCTCTGGCCCTTCCACCATGCTCTCTTCGTGGAGGCATCTTCTAACTCGAACCCACAACCACACAGTCCTGGTGCAAACTGCCTCACAGTCGGCGCTCTGTCTACACACTCAGGAAAACCCGCTCTGATACCACTTGATGGGGACACAACCCAACAACCAGAATAGACACAATAGAAAGGGGAAATTATATTATCTGAGAAAATAAGCTGGTACAAACAGTGCAGAGAAAATAAACTCAAAACATGCCCTGCGGGTTTACAATAGCATAATTCTGGAGAATATTTCTCCTTTTAGCACCTCCTCTCAAGCTCCAATCCGAACTGCCTTTTACAATGCCAGAAATCTCCTTAAATAGACCCCGGAGGGTTAAGGACTAGGAGTACATTCTAGAAAGTTCTAGTAGCCATCCACCGACAAAATAGAAGGTTCCGAAAGCTGCGTTAGAAGTCGGTGCAATTCTAGAAGAATCCAAAAACGGTAGCCGAACTTCCGGGAGGCATAACTTTTAAACCGTAACTCCGATTGACGAACCGTTTACATTTTTGGAAAGCTCTCGAAGCGCTCTATAGCCCTATGGACAGGCTTCGCTCATCCCCCATTTTTTGACCCTTTTCAAGGTCATTTAATGCCCCAAACCTGACTTTGAAGCATTCTTAGGGGGTCTCCAAAACCCAAAAAACTGCAATAACTTTCAAACCGTGGGGCCTTTTGACCTGATTCTTTTTTCTGGAATGCTCTAAATCTTGATTACATTCATCTGGCCAAGTCACACCTTCTAGGTCACCAAAATGATGGTCAAATTGCATGCTCCTATTTTTTCGGGATTTTTAAATGCACTGATAGTTGAACTATGAGAGTTGGAACCTTTATTTGAGCCAAATGGGTATCCAAAAATGCAAAGACATAAAATAGAAACTAAGTCTAATTACATTTTTTTGGGTGACACAGGATTGCCCTTATACCTCTGGATGCTCCTGCATCAATAAGTTTGCATATCACATACATAGTTCACGTACTCATCATACACTTCTCAAATAATGATTTCTTACTAATGCTTTTCCTTTTTACAAAACTTTGTCCAGACAGATTTGATGCTTTCACACATTTGGCTAAATACAAAATTATCTCATGCTAAATTAGGGTTAACATCTAGGATGTTGTCCCTCAATAATTAAGTGACTGTTTCATAATAAAAATAATTCCTTAACCTGTTATTCATCTTTTATTGTTATGCTTTATGTTGTTATGTTCATTGTCTTTACTAGTAAATCTAATACAATTGGCATTGTACTGATTGTACCATACTGTGCACTTAGCCATGTCATCTAGATTTTGTGTACTACCTATTCTTAACTATGCACATGCCAAATTATATTATAGACTTCACAATATTAAAAATTGTCTCTACACTAATATTAAAATTGTCTAACACTTAGACAATTTTCTATCTCTAATCATGGAATCTTCAATTGTACATTTTTCCTTCCATTCCAAAATTATATGTTGCCATAAATGACAACCTTTACTCATCCTACTTATCCATATTCCCAACAATCTCCCCCTTTGTCATTGATGGCAACATATGGTAAAATTGGCTAAGTCCCAAAATGTTACTCAAAAACTTCTTCAAAATTTGGCCTTCAAAACTTTACAAAATTTCAAAATTAGAAAAAATGTGTGGATCATTACACATATAACTATCTTCCCTTATATCTCCTAATAATATTATACTACTCCCCCTTAGTATATAACAGTTACTCTTTACCTTATACAATGTGCTCTATAATTTTCCTATAATCTTCTCCCCATAAGATTTTCCTATATTCTTATCCCCCTTTGACATCAATGAAAAAGGTGTCAAAACTTATGTACATGTCAAAATTTGGTTCATTGCCTCTTCTTAGGGTGATAGGTGAGAAATGCAGTCTGCAAAGCTAACAGACAGACTTTTCATATTCTTTTCCCATGAATCTTTTGTCCCTTCTGATATGCCAAGGATAATGTATAATCCATAAGATACAATCTCCATTGCATTCAAGTCCGAGTAAATGAACTAGTCAAAAGATGTCTTTACTAACAAACACTCTTCTAGTTGATGCTCAATTTTTCTTAAATTCACAAATAAGTGTACTATCAAAAGTAAGAACCTTTTGATTATTTTCTCCTTGCTAACTTCTAGTAGACTTATTGCATCATAAGTATTGCTCACTTGTGTTTCAATTCCTTCAATATTGACACTAGGTTAGCTCAACTAATCTACCAGTGCTTTCATTTCATCATGCCTTTTCCTATATTCCTCATCAATGTCCTTAGTGAATTTAAAGGACATGGAATATTTGGCATACAAGGTCTTGCCTTCAAGTTCATTCCTTCTTAATTCCTTGATGCAAGCATCAAGAGTTGACAAATCATTTCTGATGTTCTAACAAATAGTGTCAAACATCTATACATCATGCTTTTCTTGAACTTGCGATGCTGCTACCTCTCACAAATTCATGAATTCAACATCAAATTCTAGAATCCTTTGGCTTTGTCCTCCAGATTACCTGATCAAGTGACTTTATAGTCAATGTTCCTTGTAACTTTTCAGTGACATCCATAAGAATTTTTTTCAAACTCTTTACTTGCATGTTCTTGTTGATGATCTTTCTTAGGGATGATATTAGTTTAGACTGATCATCATCATTAGAACCTATAAGTGTTGTAAGGTTTAGAGAAGTGTTTGGTGCACTTGCTTCCTCTTCTTTCTTCTTCCTCTATTCTTCTTCTCTTTTCTTTTTCTCATCCTATTTCTTCTCTTCTTCTTCCTTCCTCTTGATTTCTTCTTCCTATTTTCTCTTCTTCTCCTTTTCCTTCTTTTTTAGATTTTTCTTTCTTTTTTTTTCTTTCTACTTCTTTACATTTTATGTTCTTTCCTTTTTCTTCCTCTCCTCTTCTTTCCACTCATCTTCTTTTCTCTTTCTCTCTTTTTCTTAATTCTTTCTTTTCTCCTCTTCCTCATCAAAGCTAGAGTAATCTATAGTATTGCCAACAATGTTTGGCCCAAGATCCTTGAAGGATCTTTTTGCAATGTTTGTTGTCACCTTTGTGGTACTAACTTGCATGGTGTCAGTACCAATAAAGATCTGTGAAGATAGATATGTTTTCTAAGTGCCCTTGAATTTCATTGTTGTTATTGCTAGTGTACTCTTCTTAATAGAAATAGGGCTTACTCCGCCTAACTTCATGCTCTGCTCTGTGACCTTACGCAGAGAAGTCATGCATTTGACAATGGCTTCCTTTGTCTCCTTATTAACTTCTTCATAATTTCCTCCCATCAAGAGAATATCTCTTCTTTTGTAATGAGTAATGGGTTTAAAATATTTTCCTATGCAATTATAACAATAGAAATGAGTAATGGGTTTGAAATACTTACCTATGCGATTTCTCTTCATATGACCATTTTCATTGCATATAAAATATCTACCTCTAAATTCATGTCTTACCTCTTTAGGTGGTTCACTTTCTCTATTTTCTTAGGTTCATCACACTTCTCAAGTTGAGTTACTTGCTTAACTTCTTTAGGTACTTCTATAGACTTGCTTGGCTCAATATTATTCTAATTAATCTCCTTAGGTTCAGGGGTTTCAATAACTAGATCTTCTTCCTTTCTAACTTCAACTTTCTTTGACGATTTTTCTCCAATAAGATATCCAAGACCAGTCTTATAATAAGAAGATCTCTATTAGAATAGTTGTTCATCAATTTTCTCACTACTGGAATATAGCTTCTCTGACTATTTCTTAGCCTAGGGAAGCTCTCCTTTCACAATGGTATTGTATTTCTCTAATTCTGCATGCTCTAATTTGATAGAATCTAGTTCAAATGTCACTTTTATTAGATGTGATCTTAAGTCTACATTCTCAGATTTTAGATCTGATTCATATTTACTTTTATCTTTCTTCAAAATCAACTATATTTCAACAATCTTTTACTCATGTTTTAAAATTTCATTTTCTTTCTTTAGGGTTGTTATCTCATTACTATCACTAGTTTTCTCTCTAGGTTATTTTTTAAATTTGAGATGATCAATCTTATCTTTCAATTTCCCAATGTAATCTTTAGCATCTTCATACCTTTCTTTCGGGTTGTCTCTTTCTTTTGTAAGAAGATCAATTTTCTCAAAGGCTTCTTCAAGATTCCTCTTTAACTATTCCATATCCATAGAGATCTTACTTAATTTGTTAAGCCTCTTTTGAGAAACTGTGCTCTGATACCAATTGTTAGAAATAAATAACACTAAGAGGGGGGTGAATCGATATTCTACAAAATTTTGCCCACAAATGGATATATTTAATTACTTTACAACATGTATATAAAAGTAAACCAATAATATAGAACAGTAAATAAATCCATACACAAAGAGTACTCATAATACCATTTTTTTTAACTAGGGAAACCCTAGCCATGGGAAAACCTCAGTGGGGATGGTACCCACAAAATGATCCACTAAACAAAATAATCCTATTAAGGATATTGACCCTATTAGAAGTTGATGAAATGCATATAGTGTCTCGGTCCTTATTAGAGGAGTAGGCCATATAAAAATCCTCAACCCTATTAGGAGTTGGTAGTACAATAAAAAATGTATGCAAGAAGAGCTTATTACCCTAACATGCAATTATACAATACAGTGCCTTTATACAAAAGAGATAGATACAAAAACCTCTTTAATGTTGACTATTCTACTTTGCATATCTATGATCTTTCATCAGAATTCACATCACACAACCTTCACATAAGTTTTCATATCACATACATATTTTGCATAATCATCATACACTTTGCAAATAATAATTTCTTACTTATACCTTTCCTTTTTACAAAAATTTGTCCAGTTGGCTTTAATGCTTTCATACATTTGGCTAAAAACAAAATTAGCTCTTGCTTACTTAGGGTTAATGTCTAGGATGTCATCCCTATATAATTACATGATTATTTAGTAAACAAAAAAATTCCTTAACATGTCATTCATCTTTTATTGTTGTGCTCAATTCTACTCTGTTTAATGCCTTTACTAGTAAATTTGATATAATTGACGTCATACTGATTGTACTATACTACATACTTAGCCATGCCATCAAGACTGTCTATACTACATGTCCTTAACTCTGCACATGCCAAATATCACTATAGACTTTGCAATATCCAAAGCCATCTTTGTATTGATATTAAAATTGTCAAACACTTAGACAGTTTTTTGTCTCTAATCATGGAATCTTCAACTGCACATTATTTCTTCCATTCCAGAATTATATGTTGCTATAAATGACAACCCTTACTCATCCTACTTAGCCATATTGCCAACACTTTTATAATTAACCAAGATGAAAACCCACCACTCCTCTCACAAACTTATCCATGTGAATGTCACACATAATTTTCCAAACCTTTGCATTGTTCTTGTAATCATCACATTTATTAGGTTTACTTTGATGCAACTCTCCCCCATCGTTATGCTATAGATATCTAGAATAGTCAGTTTTTCCCTACTAAGGGTGTATCCCCATGGAAGGGGGCTTCCAAAAATATTTAAGAGGGTGTTTCTTGAGATATTTTAGGATTTTTTTGATGTGGATGGTCACTTGAATCTTGTACTAGAGTTTATTTTAAAAAATAATTAAGTCTCATAATTTATGGAAGTTGGTGGTCTCGTATATTTTTATAAAAATTGTATATTTAATTCATTTACTAAATAAATAAATAAATTATATTAAAAAGAATACTATGAATAAAAAATTATTATATAATTAACGAGTGATAGAAGAGCCTAAGTTAGTGGGGCAATTTCTAGTGCCCCCTTCTGCCTTTTCCACTAGCTCAAATTTGTACCCTAAAAAGTAGGGCCACTACATTTAAGGATAATATTTCAATTAGTCATGTAGAAAACCTTTATCTTGCTTCATGCGACCACCTTCTCCACAAAAATAGATCACGCAGTCCCCCTCATGGGACCACACCCTAAGCCTCCAAAACTATGGCCAAAGGTTGAAGGCCAAGAAAATCTAAAATTAGAGGGAATTTGTATGCTAGATGATATTAGACATAATTGCTTTCACCAAATATAGAGGAGACAGAAACCTTGGTAGTGTAGTGCTTCTCCCATTTGACTTTTGTAAGTCGTCCCGATGGATGCAACCTTGATGATCTTTTGTTGTGATGGGATCATGATTGTGACCCTGAGTGGTCTACACTGTTGAGGTGTTTGGGTTTATGTTTCTGTATCAGTTGCTTTGTTTATGCTTTTGATTGATCTTTGAGATTATGATGTGATTTTTGGTTCACTGAGGTTTGTGACAGTGGTTACCAGGATTGATGTGGTATCATGAGGTTGTTATGTGATTACCTTGAGATGTGTGCAGAGATTGCACTATGTTCTATTAGCATGCTACACAAGACTAGGTTCCTGTAGCAGTGGTTAGTCATGTTTGCGACTGTGTTTTCTTATGTGTTTTAAATGCCTTTTTAATGCAGAGTAATCAATCATTATTAAATGCTTAAGTAATTAGAATGGATTGTTCTTGTTGGATTATTTGGTTATGTGTTGCGGGCATTTACCTTGTTATATTTCTGATTAGAGAGATATTTGTTACTCATGTTATGTTTATATTTGAGAGGACCTGAGGGTCAGATGTTACATCTTGATTCTAGTATCATAGATTTTAGACTACTATGTTGTTCAGTAAATCATATTGCATTATGATGCCATTTTGAGATGACAGTGTGTTTTATGATGATATTTGGTTATCTGGTATTTGGACATACCTCTGATTTTGTTATGTGATGGATTTAATGCTATGGTTATTTACTTCATTCCTACGTTGTTATGCTTTATGTGAATGTGAGTGATGTAAATAGATTATTTTAATATAATGAAATAAATGGTTAAATTAGGTGATTTAATGCATTTATTGCTTCGGCTATGTTATTATATGCAATTGCACTTGATCGTGTTGTTTAGTGTGCAGGATTTATATCCCTGGCAGTTGCACATGGAGTTAGTGATTCAGCCGTTCATATTTTACCAATGTCATCCTTGTATGGTCGATGTATCCTTTATTAAATGTTTAATTTAAACCTTTCGGTGATTAGTAAATCCAAACTCATTTGCACTATGTGATTAGACCAGTGAGTGTGTCTATGCATTTAGAAGTTCGCAATTGTCGCAAAAGTGTTAAGTGTTTTTCTATGTTTTTGGGGTTTTCGAGTTTTAATCTTTTTAGATTTAATTTCTGGCAACTTTTCCTTAGGTGAATTTCCATTACAGATAATAACCTATTTTCGTTTGGGTCGATTTGGAGTTTAACTACTCCAGCTAGCTATTTTCCAGAATCGACTATTCACCCAAAAAGTGAATAAGAATTGCAAAAGTGATTTCATAAATCACTTATCACAATTTGGAAATTGAAATTTGGAGAGCAATTTGGAAATCCTCTTCTATAGGATTCTTGTTTTGTTCTATCTGGGAGCTATGAGTGTGGGATCTTTGCGAGGTTGGTCTCATTGGATTCAACTCGAGGAGTTTTTGCTTTGCCGTTAGTTTCAGCAGTTTTGGTGAATTGATTATTTTATTGTGCGGGTTTCAATTTTTACCCCTTTTTCCATCAGGTAGGGCCTTCTCGTTTTATTGGTTTTACTCCGTTTCTACTTCTGTTTCTTGTAGTTGTATGTTAGGAGAATGAGAACTAGTGTTTCCATCTGTTTCTATTTGTTGGTTCTGCCCGGTTGGTCGAGTATGAATGTTTTCCCTATTTTTGAAATGGGGGTTTGGGTTTTTACGCCATTATGCTGGCCGTTTTTGCATACAGTGTTCGATTCCATTTATTTTTGGATTTTTAGGGTTTTTGAACCCAAAGGCCAAATGGGTTTTAATTTTGGAATTTTTTTTAAATTTGGGGCTTTTACCTCGTTTTGCATGCCACCTTGTTTTCTTGAGTTTTCTTGGCACAATGTGGGTCGTGGACCTTGATGATTTGTTTAGATATCAGTCAAACCACTTTTGCACTTTTATGTTGCATTGGGATGCATGTTGCATCCGTACTCTCGACGTTGTGTCCGGTTGAGTGATTTTATACTTGTTATGGTTTTTGTTGGACCTTTGCTTTTGTTTCATGAGCACTAGGATTCGTGTAGAATCCATACTCTCGGATTGAGGCTAGTTGAGTAAGTTCATGACTGTTGGTCTTATTGCATCATTGGGATTCGTGTAGAATCCATACTCTCAAATTGAGGCCGGTTGAGTGATTTCATGATGTATGGTTTTATTGGCTTTGGGATTCATGTAGAATCCATCCTTCCCGTGTTGCTTTCAGTTGGGTGTTTTTTTTGCATTGTGTTCTCATTCATGTCCTTGTATTATGATCTTCGTGATGGTGGTGCGCCACACATGAGTACGTTAGCATACATTTGTCGAGTGACTTGCGAGGCTCGATCTTCTGTGGTACTTCCGAAAGTTATGATCATTGGGGTTGGAATGGGAGTATGCATACCCACGGGCACTTGTCGTAGGATGAGCATGGGTAGGGTAGGGTAGCATATGGAGGGGGCTTCTACCTTGCAGCCTAGTGATAATTGTGCCTAGAGGGTTGACAAAGGAAGCTTTAATTAAGTGAAAATTTAAATAAATGTGTGAATGATAATAAAACTTAAGATAATAAAAAGGTTTGGGCTGCAAGAGCCTTTCCGTTGAGGGATGTTGAATCTGCACAAGTTCTAGCTTGGGCTTTTCGATGCCAAGTAACTCTCCATGATGTTAGTCCCTACATAGTAGCCTATTGAGTGTCTGACCAGGACCTGAACTCCTTGCATTGTCTTAGATTCTTGGTTCAAAGATCATACTGTCTAGCGTGAGTGTTAGCCTTGGATGTTGTGCTTTATGTGTGTTTGTGGTTGGATCATTATCTCCATCAGCACGGCGGGTGTGGACCTACGAGTTCCACGTGGTTGGGAGGCATAGCTACCTTCACCACTGCTAGGGATCGGTGTACAGAGATGATCTTTTGTCCTAGTGCAACCATTGCTGGATGTTTTCATTTGGTACTTCGAGTTTCGAAGTATGCTTTCTTGTGATTTATGCTTTCATTGGGATTCTTGTATATCATGTTTAGATGATGTTATTTTATTTGGCGCATTCCCTTATTATGATGTTTAGCATATGATTAGATGATGTGATTTTCTTTAGTAGTATATATGTTGCTTACTGTTGTTTAGCATGTGATAGGTGATGTTATCTATTGTAGGATTATCTTCTGCGTTATCACTAGCATGTTAGATTTTCTTATGCTATTATTGTTGCATGTTTTTAGTAGTGACGTCTCTATTAGGACAGTACCGACGATCTGGTCGGTGGCTTGGGATGTTACGCACGAGGGATGGCTAGGATCCACGATGGTCTTATGATGCTATTGATGGTTGGGAGGAACCGTGTACTTAGTTTGATTGTTTAGCTCTCTACGATGTTTATTTCAGTGTGTTCTTTGCTGCTGTAGTTGAGATGGACAAATGTTCTTCTTTCTGTGTTGTTCTGCACTCGAGTGTTCATTCCTTGATTCGCATGGATCCGGTACTCCCTAGTGTGGAGGTTCTTTGCTCCATTTTGGTTCTTTTTGCTTCTGGGAGTGTTTTTTTTTTCTATGGGCAACATTTGTTCAGCATGGTGTGACACTTTAAAAATTATCGCACGCCCATGCAAACTATGTCGTACGACACTGTAAAGTATCGAAAGCCTTCTTGAGAAATGTCATACGAAACTGGAAGAGTGTCACACGCCTTCTTGAGAAATGTCGTACGATGCTGAAAAGTATTGCATGCCTTCTTGAGAAGTGTCGTACGACACTAGAAGAATGTCACACGCCTTAAGGAGAAGTATCGCCCTCCCTTAGTAAAAAGTGTCGCACGATTTTTGTGAAAAACCTACGCATGCCATCAGCAGGCACTTTTCTTTGTGATCCGATCATTTTGATAGTTGATCTGGATAACCTTTTGGGCATTCTTCATGCCTGTGTTGTTGCATTTTGAATTCTGTCAATTTCTCTTGAAATCGAGTTTTCGTGTTTCTATTTTAGTCTCTTGAGGTTTAAAATATATCTGTTTTAGTCTCTTGGGGTTTAAAATATATCTGTTTTAGTCTCTTGGGGTTTAAAATATATTGTTTAAGTATAAGTGTACATATATTTAATTTCTTATACTTAAGATATATTTTAATATATGCAACAAATCATTTGAGATAGGTTTCAGACCTCTCAGAGATAAGTTATGGATTCTAGGAAATTTCAAGGCTTCAGAAATTCAAACTTAGCCAATTTTCAGGGCTTCAGGATTTCAGGCTTAGCTAAATTTCAGGATTTTGCAATTTACCACAGCTTGGTGTTTTGTTGATGAGTGGTCATTTCTTGTGCCCTCATCTTGTTGTGGTGGTTGTTGGCTTTTTTTTGGGTGTGTCAGTTGGGTAGTGGCATTCGGAGATTTGTTGGTTGTCGGGATTGTGTTGAAGTCTTCCGTTGTGATCTTTGTGACCCCTATATGATGTTGTCTTGTGGATTCATACTTGTAAAAAAAAAATATCTTGGCTTGATTTGAATCCTTGTTTCCAAGGATCTTCGGGTGGGGCATTACATCCAAGATTAGTACATGGCGCAAGGCAAGAGGTCCTAAAGACATTCCCAAGATACCCTTGTTAGAGTTAAACAAAAAAACTATATTGAATTCGATGAAGATATGATGAGAGAATCTTCTTACAATATACCATGCATAAGTCCTACCTAGTTGCAACCATATGCACTTAAACTAATATCAATGAGCTTAGGAGCTTGAGCTTATTGAAGAAACTTTTTATTAAATTCCTTCTATCCAACTTCATCACTACTTTCCTAATCCTAGATCTCATATTAAATAGCTAGCAAGACCACAAGTTGGAATCTTCAACAACTTAATACAAAATATATGTCCTTCCCCAAAGGGAAAATTAGCAACCTTAAAAATATGAAAACAAGTATCCTTGGGGAAAAAAATAGGTCTACAAATGATACAAGAAGAGAATCCTAAGGGGTGGAAGTTCTTGATATCACAAGTAACCTAGCAAAAGCCAAAATTCACATGTTACCTTGTATGCAAGAAAGTAAGAACCCTTTGAAAAA
This sequence comes from Cupressus sempervirens, assembly GCA_028749045.1. NCBI lineage: Eukaryota > Viridiplantae > Streptophyta > Pinopsida > Cupressales > Cupressaceae > Cupressus > Cupressus sempervirens. The sequence continues at coordinate 507,161,550 of CM053789.1, read as the reverse complement.
GAGAAGGATAACTCCCAAATATGATGGAATTAATTTTGGTGAGCATAGGATAAGGATCCATGATAGGTCTATACTAAGAAACCAACTATGCCAAAAGAAATAACATAGACAACAAGAGTCATTCCATGAACAATAGATATGAACAAATAATGAGAAATATTTTTAGTTGATGCAAGATTGCCAAAGCACCCAAGATGCTCGTGTATCAGTACCTATCATAAAAAAATTAATGATATAGAAATATTTCCTATCATTTCCCAAGGTGGGAATGTCCTTCTTGATCACCACACAACAAGCCACTGGGGTCAAGTTGTACTCTTCTAGAAATTTTAAACTTGTCATAAGATGACCTTCCACCACTATCCTTTTAGTGGCATGATTTCCTTCTCTTAGGATGTGATGGAAGAGAAAGGCTTCCACTATGGTGAAATGAATTTTTACCTTATGACACACTCCATCTCCCACCCTACTTTTACCATATTGTTAATGATCTATTTATTATATTTTTCACATCTCCTTCAATGATGACCTTTTAAAATTATCTTTCTCTTACCAACTCACTATTGTAGTACAAAGTTAACACCTTTTCCACAGATGTAGTTTGGATACCTAGGGTTAGTTGGGCCTATCCCTTGAGTGTAGAGTCTCTTCCCTGGAAGGAAGAGGGATATGCATGTAGTATGGGATGCATGTGCCAGTACATTGTTATGTACTTCAAGGTGATAAGGAGAGAAATTTTGTGAGAGTTGGTAATTATTTTGTATGCCTTGTGAAGGAAGATTTGGTTTTATGTATTTGGCTTCTCCTTGGGGTTTTAGGCACACCTTCACCCATTATATTGGTTGCTATGGTAACCTATTGTGTAAGCTCAAAAAGGGTGTTAAATATTATATCATGTAATTATTGTTTTATGTGGTTGCGCTTGATTGTTACCCGGTCGGTCTTGGTTCTCCAAGCTCGGTGGGTGGTCTAATAGATACCTAGGTTGGGAGGTTAGCTCTCCATGGTTTTTCGTGTTGTTTTCTACAGGTGTCATATGGATTTGTGTTGAAGAAAAGCTTAGAAGATTTTATTTTCTATTGGAGATTTCAAGATGATTTATTATGAATATTTGTAAAGGTTCTATATTGTAAAAGATCACATGTAGATCTTCATATATGTAAATCTTGTTTTGTTGTAAGATCCAGATGTGATTGTAATATTGGAAGAGACATGTCAAAGTTGTGAATACATTTCACTTTAAATATGTCCTAGAATATGATTAGATGTATTTGAAAATTAGTAGCAATAATTTATAAATGATTTGATATGGTTTCTTAAAGTGTTTCAAATTTTAATTTTATTAATATTATTATGTAGTATGTGTGTATGTGTGTCTTGTTCAAAATTTGGGCATGACATTTGGATACCTAGGTTGACCCCATATGTGAGTAGGAATTTTCCTCTAATGTCCCTAATGAGGCCACCTCCTTCCACCCATTCTAAGTTATGAACTAAGGACCTATTAAAATTAAGGTTTACCCATTTGAACTCAAGGTTGTCATTGTGTCATAAAAAAATAGTGTGGCAACATGTAATAAGAGCTAGGTAAATCAATATCTAGACCACTTTATATCATTGTTATATTTTTCTTGTACATATATAAAAAATGGTGAGATCATCATATTCAAAGGAATTAGTTTAGAAATAATTTTTATGTTCCTTGTAAATAATAGGATATTTATATGCATGAACACAAAGATCGAGTATAAATATATACATAAATGAGCATTTTTAATGTCTAGGGATTAGGACCATTTAATGTATCAAAGATTGTTATCATAAAAGTAGTAAAATAAAAAATGAATATAAATATTTAAATTGAATTAGAAACACAAGTAGACTATGATGGTAAGCACATTTCTAAGTTTTTATTAGGGTATTTTCACATCAACTTAATAAGATATTATTGAAAAACCCCTAATACCACTTACAAATCTTAGTAAAACTGGTTTAAAAAGTCATATAAGTATTAACTCATTTCCTATATAACTTTATAGAATAAAAGATACATATAACCTTTTAAATAGGTATTTACAAATATCAAAAATTTACTAGTAGATAAAATAAGATATATCCTAGAAAATATTCAACTGCTCAAATAATTAAGACTTAGTTTAAATTATAAAATATTGTAAACATTATAATGCACTTGTAAATTATCTATGAAAACTTGTGAAACATCAAGCTTTCCAATGAATCTTTCATGTGTCTAGCATTTATCTAAGCATCTTATCTCATGCTTCAAATACATAAACTCTTTATAAAAATAAGTCCAATACAATTCGCAAACCGCCAAGTAGACAAATCTCCAAGTAGTCAACCCCAAACACTAAACATGTGTTTTCTTTTTTAGAATCAAACCGAAATAAAATAATAATGTGGCAAGGGAAAATCATTCACCTCAAAATTACAAATACTCAAATATCATTGATCTCACATTTATATTTTTACACGAAATGTTTTAAATATTAAATTATTTTCTCCAAATACTAGGTCCACACATACAATATCTAGTCAATGTTCCATACAAATTTTTGGTACAGCTTCCTATCATAAACATATAATGTCATCCATGCTAATACTTGTAAAGTTGGTTTTAAAAATTATATTAGGAAGACTTATAATGTGTATGGGTGAGTGCAAGAAGTTTAGTACCACGCTGGCCAAAAAGTGGAAGCATTTTTCCTATTTTTAAAAATTCCTATCACTTGATGTGTGAAACTAAAGCACATCAAGATTGAATCTTGAAAAACTTCACTAATTGAAAATGTAGTGCTCAAAGTCTAGTTTTCAAATATGTAGTTTGTTGGAATACATAGATGGTCTAAATTGCATTTTGGAGGACACGTTCAAAAACCACTTTTTCAAAATGTATGTTTTAGGATGATACCACACACTATATGACCACCCTTTTTTGGAGAAAAAAAAAATTGTGATTTCTTTTGAGGAAAGGTACTCAATACACCAAACATTTATGATAATATCTTTCCATATTTTTAATTGAATTTTATAAAAAAAAAAAAAAAAAATTATTCAACCATAAAGTGGATTTTGAAAACCTTTAGTGTACAACCACCATAATTTGATGAAAATTTCACTTTTTTCAAAAAAAAATTCTATATTGAATTACATTCTATGTCGATTGATGACATATAATTTATTTTTCAAAAAATAAAAAATAAAAAAAAGTTATTAAAATTTTAGGTACAATACTATTTAAAGTTTAGGTACCAATTTGGTTTAGTAAATATTGTAAAAATACTAAAATAAATCATATATCACTATAAAATTTATATTTTTAGAATCTAGACAGAGAGTACTATAATGGTTTTTGTTTCATCATAAAATTCATTCGGAAAGTCTTACAAAAAAATTATTGCAAGTTAAAAATTTCATGTTCTTATGCCTTAGCCAAATTTTTGTTGGCACAAACACAGGCTTGGTCCTACCAAGCCTGTCCCAAGCCAAAACTCAATGCAACCCATGGCTTGTGAAATTCAAATTTTAAGAAATGAGTACATGTTTGAAAATGAGTACCCATTTTTAAAAATGGGTAAAAATGAGGTTTTATGTGCCCAAAATTAATCTTTTGAATTTTTTTAGAAATGGTTACCCACTTTGAAAATAATAGCTACCTATTTTGAAATTAACGAGTACCTATTTTGAAATAGGTTCCCATTTTGAAAATGACATGTGTGCGTTTTAAAAATAAAAAGTGCTGATTTTTTGAATTTAGGATTGTGCATTTAAGCCTTAAGTGGGTACCCATTTCTAGCGACAAAGTTTTTCCTCAAGGACTTCTACAATTTTGGTGCTCAACTTCTTGCATTTACCCATATATTTGGATAGAGATTGGGTTGGTTCTCGATAATGGTTAACTTCTTCTACCAGCCTAGTACTTTGTTTTTAATATTACAGTTGTGTTGTGATGGTTGACATCTATTGCAATTGTGTTGTGAAAGGAAAAATCTTCCTTTCTTCTACTATTGTTGTTAGTTTCTAGTGGTTTATACATTGTGATGTCTTAGCTTTGATCTTAAAGTGATTTTTTTACTATTACTTTTGGTTGTATAAAGGATTAGCCCCCTTGTTTTGATTGTTTTAATATTAAAAACTTATAATGTCATCCATAATTTCCAATAAAACCTATACACATAAACTATATTTTAAAGAATTATAATAACTACAAATTATTATTTTTCAAATAACTTCCATAGTTCAAAGTACTAAAGTAATAAAATGGCTTACATATTTCAAAGTACTAGAAAAACTATTTTTTATAAGTTTATATTTAATCACTAATAAACCATAAAACTATGCAACCCATAAAATAGAAAAAATAAATCAAATGACAAAGAAATTGAACTCTCACTTGTTTTTTGTTAATTTTAGAGAAGATTGTTTTCTGCTATAACCTCAACCTCATGCAAGCTACATATTTTTTACCTATAACTATTTGAAAGAAAAGAAAATGAATGTGCAAAGAAGGAAAATCTACTCACTACCAAATTCTTTCAGGAAAATATGGGATTGTTTGAACTTTCAATAAACTAGATTATATACTTGTGTAAATAATTTTCTTTAGAAATAAGGATTGTGGGGAAATCCGTTGACATGTGAACCTTTTATTTTAGTTGTACATAATATATTTGTAAGAAATACAAACCTAAAAATTCAAGGAAATACTTATGATATATCAAATAAAAGTAAATAAGACAATGAGAAATTCTCATCAAATCTATGTTGATATGTGAGACTTGTTCCAAATAATTATATGTTGGTACTCAAATAATTATGTGTGTTGTATGAAACTAGTTGATGGAATTAGGGTGATGAGCCTTCATTAACATATTTCTTAGGACATAAATGAAAGAAAATGATAAAGATTTGGAATCAGTGGTTAACATTTAATTACATGAAAAGGATATGAATATTTTGACAAGTACCACAATAGGATGATATATCCAATATCAAAGAAACCTAAATTTTGTCTCATTGTGAGATACAACAAGATCAAGCCAATTATAATGGGATTAAATTTAATAAGGTGGAATCTAAGCATTCTCATACATGTGTGAGCACATATTTTATGTGTGGAAATGCTCACACATGTATATATAGGAGGTGGAGATGATTAAAGTGACAAGGTCAATGAATAGGATTTCCCAAAGTTGGCATACTCACATGTGAAGTTAGAGGAGTTAAGGTAGGGAGTTAACATGCCTCTAACTAGAGAGTATTAATGAGGGATTAATTAGCTCATATCAACTGAGGATGGAACAATAAATTGATTTAGTTGGAAGATTAGACTGTAAGGGTTAATTAATATTAACATAATTGATTAGTAGTGGTATATAGAGGGGATTAATGGATGATTGAAAAATGGTCAATTTTGAATATAATGAAATAAATAGTGTTTTATCTAATTAATTTTATGAAGCAAGTATGAAGAAGGAGGAATGAAATCATGTCTACATGAATCATAGTAACAATTTGTGAATAGACTTGAATTACATAAATACTAAGAATTGACAATGAAAATGCAACAACTATGCTTAATTTTGGTTAATTGGAATCATAACTACTACCATTACAAAATGAGTTCCAATCAACTCTAGGAGTGATCTATGTTCACTAAACAAATATTAGACTCAACAAAGAAGTAACTGAGAAATGGAGCACTATCAAGAAATATTTGTAATGTCCCTTCCTTAGGATTTTTATATTGTAGTATATGTTGGACTATAATTAGGGGCTCATGTAATCGATGGGGACCCAACCATAATTAGTGGAACCTCGCAAGACGCTTTACAAAAATTTATAGATATGAAGATGGAATATCCTATTTTATAGGACAATCACCTTATTTAGGAAGAAACTAGGAGATTCTCTAAGAGGCATTTTTGAGTCATCCATGTGGTTAGAGATAGTTTATAAGTTTTAGTAAGGGATCCTATTTTTTAGGATGGGATTGGTAGTAGCCCTATTATATTTAGGCATTAACCTTAAACTAGTGGCAACACTTAGTTTTTAGTTTGGAGTTTAGATGAATAAATTTTAAATAATAAATTCATTGTCTAATTTTAAAATTTAAATAAAAATAAAGTGATTTAATCAAATCACCTTATAACATAATAATTTGTTATTTGGTAGGATGTATGGCATGCATTCCTAGCAAACATAAGTTTTTTTAAAACATGGTTATTTGATTAATAAGGTATAAGACCATTGAAGGGGTCAAAACCTTTTGAATACATTTGAATAAAATTATCAAAGGAAGAAACCCTAAAGTAGCCAGTTAGGGTTTGTAGGTCAATAAATAGATATTTGTAATAATTGCTCATTCATTTAAGAATTTATTTAGAATTATTATCTGTGATAATAAGTTTCAATACATATTAGAATTCTAGGAATTAAAACTTCTTGGAGATTGGAAGGTTGGACAAAAATCCAACACTTCTTAGAGAGTGAGTTAATTTAAAATTCATCATTGAGCATAAATTTATAGTTTCAAATTTATTGTACACCATATTATAGGGGATTGATTGTAGACATGTTTCATTTGGACCTATATATTCATTATCCAAAAATACACCAAGCCTATTATACCTCTTATGGATAGATTGTAGAAACTAACTAACTAGGCATAGGATTTTGGAACCCACTTGAAAATATATTGGAAACGTTTTAGACCTTCTATTACATATCAGACTTAACAAAAAACAATTTTCATGAATTAAGACTTTTTATGTGATGGTCAGACATCTCAAGAATTTTTAAATATGTACTTGACTTATACAAGTGTGTACATGGAGTTTTTGAGTCCACAAGGAATAATAAGTTATTACTTTGGTGTATCTTTCAATTTGAACATGCATTTATCATTTAATTTGTTGTACTTCATTTTCAATTTGCATATATCAACAAGACAACAAAAACCCTGGAAAAAAAATCAAAACATTTTAAAACAAAAAAAAATGAAATTCAAAGAAACACAAAAAAAAAAAGAGTTATAGTCATTGGATCAAAGAAATCTTTGAAAGGCATTAGAGTTATGATCATTCCAACCTAATGGTATTGTGATTATTTTTATATATCCTAGAAGGGTTAGGCCTCATAAAAATATTATACTTGTAGGATAATACAAGACCAATTGAATTTTTATATAGGTATTCCATTAGGTGTAGTTTTGGTTGAAATTTATGATAATAGTAGGAGTATATACCTACATGCTAGAAAAAACAAAATACGATGATCTAGATCACAATTTATTTAGAAATCTCATTAATACACAACCAGTAATTGTGCATGCCCTACAACAAATTAGTGGAACCCTTGAAAAAATAGATTTAGATCATTTGAGGAATCTGTGTGATTGGAAGGACACACATGATAGATCACATCAGTTGCAAGGAGTCATGGGGGTATTAGAGCTCCCTCTTAATTGAATAGTTCATTTGACTATCCTATGTATGGTAGGGAACATGGAAAGGAGACACTGCTAACTAACCTACTTGAGGTCATGAAGTTTTAGAAAAAATTTATGGAATATAGTGACAATTGGGCACAATTTATAGAGAATGATAGACATTATTTTCCTCTTTATGGATGTTGTACACATCATAAAGACATTATAAGGATATTTGGTGATAGGAATCTTAGATATAAACATAATGGTGACCTTAATAGAACTACTAGAAAGCTTATTTGTATCTTCCTTTGATGGTAGTGTAAAGACTAATATGTGAGCCTAAGTCCACCAAATTGATATTATCTTTCACTTAAGATGATGTCTAAGGAAGAGGCTATAAAAAATTTAATATTGTAGTTGGATGACATGTGCTTGGCCAAAAAATGGTATTAGAAACCCAAAGCAATGGACTACTTAATTCAAGATTGGACACCCCAAATGATTCCTAATGCACTATTTAGTTCTAATTTAATTATCAATCAAGGACGTAAACTTGGAATAGCATCTACAAAGTATATGCTTTAAACTCCTCTTCGAAGCCTATTTAAGGAATTCAAATGCTTATGCTTCAGGAAAACTAAACCAAAATTGATAAGCAAATGTATTCTAATCAAAGTAGGAAATTATAGTTAGAAACTACTCCAATTGATTATGTTGTAGGAGTAGGGTACTAATTCTATTATTAGTGGATGTAGGAACAATAGAGTTCTAAAACATATAAATGAATAGGAAATGAACTCTACACTAACAAAGCAATTCACTCATCAAGTGGGCCCCCCTTGAATGAGTGAATGGAAAGTACAATCAAGATGAAAGTAGAAAACTTGGACTAAACATTCTATTCATCCATAAAAATTATTGCACTTGATTGAAATAGTATGCAAGAGTTCTCTATTAAAAACTAGTTTGTTCAAATAACTCTAAAAAGAGTCACAATAGTCAATTATTTAAATGGAAACTACTACTAACTTCTTAAACCTATAATCACTTCATAATGAGGATTGGTACAACTCATAAAGTTTCATAATAGAAACATTATTAAACATGAACAATCCCAGAATATAGTGCATGCTAAATCTGCACGTTGCATGCAATAGTCCAAGCATTGACTTGCTTTGCAAAGGTTCTACAATCAAGGTTGGCTTCAATGACTCTCGTGCTAGTATTTTGGTCCTTGAATATCCATGTTCAGCTCCTGCAAGATAATTAATGCACACACATCCAACCATATACATATATATCCACATCATCAATATTAGGAAAAGGTGTTAGTCTTAATTATCACTCTTGCAAACCTATGGCTATAGGAGTTAACTACCCAAAACATAGCTTAGCAAAGAAAACATCCATTAATATGTATAACTATTATATTGACCATTCTTATCCATGAAATTAAGTAGATATTATATCTTTAGTGATATCCACATTCCATCTTATGTTCACACACATACATAATCATATACATAGAAACCATAAGTTCATATGCTTAAAACCATAAATGTATGTCTATTTGCAATCAAATGTCTTAGAAAGAGGATAAAAAGTGGGGAGAAAGATGGCTTATTTAGGAGCCCATCATTCCCCCCAACTGAACTATTGTTGGCCCCCATCAATCATAGAGTTTTGAACCTTGGCATGGACTCTCAAATCACTAGTTGTTCTTTGCCCTAGCTCATCATGAATATAGTCAAAGTATCCATGAGTATCTTTGAGTCTTTCCCAACACTATACTTCAAAGGCCATGTCATAATTTTTTTCACTGTCATTCATTGGAAACAATGGCTGAAGGAAGAGTGGAGGCTGAAACCTTAATGAAACCCAATAGTTAAGGATTGTCCTACCGAACTTAGTATACCATGGAACTCTCCTTGTCGCAAAGGTTAGATTCTGAGGTGAGTGAGGCTCCATTCTCTTTAGATCCTATGACATCCTTATCCAACTCTACCTAGAGGCATTAATTGCTATAGCAACATCCCAAGAGGAATGTTGGTCCCAATCCACAAAGGCTTGTTCTCTCACTAGATAGATCTTATTGGCTCCACTAGTGTTTTCTATTACAGAGATCCAATCAAAATATGTTCTTTTGGAGTGTTGTACCTTAGGCCTCATCATTAAAGGAACTGAGATTTCTTTCTCCCTATATGGCATAGACTAGTGTTCATGACTTATCTCATTCTACATCCATGACATAACTACTCTAAGCTATACATCTCCTACATAGAGAAGTGAATTCCACTCTATGTTATAAGGAACTGCCAGGTTATGCAAGTACAATTCACACAATAGATTTTTTAGAGTCATTAGGGTAGACTAATAGGCATAGTAAAATCCATGGGGAGTTGATATGGGTGGATTTAGGCCTTCTACAATCCTTGTTAATTTGAAGTTAACAAGTTGCTCTTGAAGGAATATTGCATACACTAGTGAGGGTGATCTGCTTTCCATCAGTTGTAGAATTAACCTAGTAATCTAATCAATTCTTTGTTTCAATACCTCAATCTCATCTAATTTTTGCTCCAATTGAGAATTCTACTTATTAGTGACTCATTTCAATTTTATTTTTTATAAATTCTATTGTGTCTTTTCCCATAACAACTGTTGGTTCAAACTTATTCCTGTTGCAAGAGGTGTAAACAAATCTGATGGGGGTAAATGTTCTTGATTGAGTATTTCCAACCATCTAGAAGGAAAGTGAGGAATTTTAACTATTTTTGCAAGTGTAGAGGACTTATCCTTCCATGCAACAATTGTCCTAATTGAATTCATTTCTTCACTAACATCAACTGCCACCTTAGCCAACATTTCTAACTTTTCCTAACTACCCTGTTGGGGTACTTCTTCAATAATTTCAATCCCAAAGTTAGGCATTTCCTCTAAGTTCATACTAACATCCGGCTGGGCCAAATTATCTACAGAGTCCTCTATGTCTTTAGAGTCATCAAAATCTTGATCACTATCTATCAGTATGTAGTTAACCCCATGGCTAACCTCTATTTCTAGACTTTACTTTCTCATTATTGTGTCACTGGGTGTAGATTGATTATTCAATTCCTTAGAAGAGGAATTTCTCAAAGGTTCATTTTCTATAGATTCAAAATAATCAATGTTAACAATAGGAATAGATGCTTCAACATCTTTCTCAAAAAGTCTTTTACTTTTCCTCATAGGGGGTGTGGATGAGCTCGAAGGACTCTTCGATATCTTTTTCTTCTTAATGACCACCTCCTCTACCACTACTTTAGGAGGTTTTTCAGCATTCTCTTCCCTAGGGTTCTCAGAATTCTCTTCTAGAGGAAATTCAAGATTCTCTTCCCTAGGGGAGTGTATGGTTTCTTCCATATTATCAGTATTGTCACCAAGCTAAGGTTCTAATGTTTCCTCTTCTAGTTCCATTATTTTACCCTTACCCCTCCTAGATGCAGACCTTGTCCTTTCGGATAGTGAAGATTCCATAATATTAGGAGCTTCTACACTTTTGTTTTTCTTCATCTGAGAAGTAGAGGCTCTAGAATTGGAAATTCATTTTCTAGGTGACCTAGAAATGGAAAGAGAGGCTTCTTGATCATTCCCAATTCTTTGAACAATTTTACGAACCCCAAAAGTTGTTTGTTCTCTCCTACCAACACCATGACCTCTAGGGCCAACTATTCTAGGTTCAACCTCATTCATCTACAAAAATTCTTTCCATGTCCCAAACTTTTGTCTATTCAATTTCCTTTCCACCATTAATTTTATTAAGCAATGGTGTGAAATGGATTGGTTGCTTCCTAACTAAACTAACAAAAACTACTTTTTCATAATATTAAATAAGAAGCTAGGAATATTTATCAATCAATCATCATGGCAGAGATGATTGAGAATTTTTAAGTGCAAAGCATGTAGGTATTTGTAGTGTCCCTTTTAGGTGAAGTACTAAATAATAAATAAGGTTGGCTGAATAAACTCTAGGGGCAAAGATAATCACCCAGTTCCTTGCTTCTTGTCAATATCCAACTGAGGATCACCATGTAAAGTGAACTATGATCTTTTTTATTGCAAGTCAAAATCTTTCATCCATGGTTCACCTTCCTAAGGCAACCATGTCAACTCAGCAACTGCATCTTCTATGAACTCAATTTTTGAACCTTTAACTTCTGCAACCCCATCTTTCAAGGTGGACATAAATTGTAGAGAAACTTCCTCATTAAAAGCCTCAAGGCTTAAACAATAATCCAGCCACCCTTTCCTTCTAAACATTTCATAGGTGGGCACATCATTAGCAAAATTGTGTGGTCCACTAGTTCATGCCCTTGGAGGTCACCTCCCATTACTTCTCTCAGAAAAATTTCTAACTTGCAAATCACAATTCTCAAAAAATTCAGTGATGGCAACTCACAAAACTCAATGCATTATGAACAAAATGCTACAAAAGAAAATGATGTACAAACTACAACTTGATTCATAAAATTAAAGATTTTTTTACATGAAATCTAATGATATGAGTTTTACATAACATCTCATAAAGCTCACATGTGCCAAGGCTGCCACCCTGAACATGTCATAGCACATCATTAAAATCAAGATCATCTTTTAATATCTTTAATTCATTTTGATTGTGATGATGCAATCAAAAAAGGACATATCATCATGTCATGTCACAGACAAATTTTGAAAATAGAACAGTTCACCCCCCCAAACTAAGTAATGGCATGGGCCCCACCAAGCTAGGTTAAGCAAGAATGAAAAATTAAAATGATACAAAATCCTAAAAATTAATGAATAGAAATAATATATGTATGAGTATATGCTGTACTAACCTATATGTGCTATAGGAAGAGTTGTCCAAAAAAACTGCACCTACATATGTGAAGTATTGGGATGGGGGTGGAAAAGAGAGAAGGTGAGATGAAAAATTATTATGGAGAAAGTATTCCATGAAATGTGAAATATTTATTATGGTGGTCTTGAATAGAATTAGGAATCAATAGAATCATGGGTGGAAGACCCAGATTCTTCAGCTATAGGAGTTGTTGCTTCAACTATGTTCTAGAACTGCTTTAGGAACATTATGGTAAAGTCTCAGACGATGCCCATTGATGAGTAACATGAATTGAACAAGATCTATTGTTGAAATTTGTATAGCTCCATTGTCAAATATTGATATAATCTCATAAGGCCCAAGCCATCTAGTATGAAATTTCTTTGGTATATGTTGGTATCATGAATCATATAATATTGTTGAATCTTTGATAGAAAATTTCTTATCATGGATGAAATTATCAAGCCACTTTTTCTGTTGCTACTATATCAACTCTGTATTCTATAGAGTAGAGTTCATGTATTTATCCAATCCATTTAATTTCAATAACCAGTCATGTTGTACTTTGGTGATATCTATATCCAGATCTAAAGTAGTGAAAAGTGTTTTATGTTGGAACTCAATCGGCATAGAGGAAAATTTTCCATAAACCAACTCGAAAGGATAAAACCTTGTGGTGGTTTTCCATGTGGTATGGTAAGCCCATATGGCTTCAAGAAGGTGAGTAGCCCAATCCTTTTTATGCACAACTACTATTTTAGTGAGAATAGATTTTATCTTCCAGTTTGTAATTTCAGTCTAGTCATTGGCCTGAGGCTGATAGGGTAAAGACTTTCCATGATGCACCATGTATTCCTACATCAACTCTGTGATGAGGTTAGATGTGAATTATGCCTATTGATCTATGACAATATCCCTTGGTACTCCAAATTTGGTGAATATGAATTCATAAAGAAACTCAGCAACTTTTTGATCTCTAGCATGTCTGATAGCTTCGGCTTCAACCCATTTTGTTGCATAATCTATACATATTAAGATGTAAGACTTTCCATGAGAAGAGGGTTCAATAGGTTTAACGAAGTCAATACCCCAATTGTCAAAGGGTGTGACAACAATATGTGGTTACAAAGGCATTTCATCAATCTTTGTGGGATGTCCCATACGTTGATACCTATCATAGTGTCAAGTATGTTTTGCTACATCCTTATGCAAAGAGGCCAGTATTACCTAGTTGTCAAGATTTTATAGGTTGTCCTCTTTGTAGAAAAGTATCCTCCACATGGCTCATCATGGCATGCCCGAAAAATGTCATAAGTTTCATCTTCTTGAATACATTTCCTTGTGACCTAGTCTAGTCCTACATAAAACATAAATCCTGAGATCCAAGAGAAGTTAAAACTCTTCTCAACTAAAAAGCAATGTTATTTAGGAGAAAAGTGAGGTGGTGCTCTCCCTGTAGCAAGGTAGTTTTCCAAGTCTTCATACTATGGGTTAAAAGAATCAATAGAAAACAAGTGCTCATCAAGAAAACTATCATCAATTACTACAAGATCATCTGGCACTTATAGTCGTGACAAGAAATCAGCCACTACATTAGCCTTGCCTAGGTTTTCTATGATCTTTACATCAAACTCTTGCATGAGGAGTAACCAATGTGCTAGTCTACCACTAATGGAAAGATTATTCATTGAGTATTTTATAGTTGAATGATCAATATACACAAATAATTCATAGCTTATAACATAATGCCTAAATTTTTTTAATGCATAAACAACTATTAACAACTCTTTTTCAGTAATAGCATAATTCAATTCTACTCCTTGCAAATTTTTACTAATATAGTAAATTGCATGTTCAATAATACCTTCCTTTTTTCCAAGAACTACTCCAATAGCATAATCAGATGCATCTATGTGGATATGGAATGGAAGCTTCCAATCAGGTCCTCTAAGAATAGGTTTTGTTGTCAGAGCATCCTTCAACTTCTGGAATGATGCTTCACATTCTTCTGTCCATGTAAAGTCAACTTCTTTCTTCAAAAAATTGTACAATGGTGCTGAAAGTTAGCTAAAATCTTTTATAAACCTTCCGCAATAACCAGCATGGTCGAGGAAACTTCTGACATCATTCTTCTTAGTTGGTGTGGGAAGTGTGTTTATAACTACATATTTTGTAGGATCAACATTAATTCCAAAAGATGAAAGATAATGTCCCAAGACCACTCCTTCCTCCATCATCATGTAGCACTTTTCACTATTAAGAGAGAGATTATAATCTTGACATATCTTAAGAACCTTTTCCAAGTTAGCTTGTGGTTCTTCAAATGTTGCTCCATGAGTTGTAAAGTCATCCATATAGATTTCAACACAATCAGTAGCAATGTTAGAGAAAATACACAATGCTACTCTCTAGAAAGTAGTAGGGGCATTACATAATGAAAATTGCAAGACTAAATGAGAAAAGGTTCCCCAAGGATAGATAAACATTTTCTTGTCCTAATCTTCTGGTGGTATTTGTATCTAATTATACCCATTGAAACCATCTAGAAATGAGAAATACTTTTTACCTGCCAGATTATTAAGCACTTGGTCAATGAAAGGCAATGGAAAGTGATGCTTCTTAGTGGCTTTGTTAAGTTCTCTATATAGTCAACACAAAATCTCAGCTTTCCTCCTTTCTTTGGAACAATGACAAGAGGAGAAACCCACTAACTATCAGAGATAGGGTAAATAAAACCCGCACTAAGAAGCTTTTGCAACTCAATCTTGACTATGTCTATCAAAGAAGGCTTTATTTTTCTTTGAGATTGTCTTACTCACTTGTATTCTAGGCTTATATATATTCTATGAGTATTTAGTTTAGGATCTAGGCCTGTCATGTTAGTGTAATCTCATGCAAAGGCTTGCTGGCTATCTTGTAAAAGCTTGAGAAGACTAGACATCTGAGACTCAGTGAAGTTTTTATTAACATTCAGCTCCTTTCCTGAAGAAATTTCAACTCTCTCAAATTTTTCTAACATCAACACTTCTACTATGGATGGAAACTTTATCTCATGAGGTAGCAAAGTGTGAAGGTAATCAAGTGTTGCAAGACACTAAGATGTGGTTTGCTTGGGCAGTATTGTTTGAAGGGAACAATTTGGATCATCACAAGATGACTCCTTAGAACCATACTTGTTGGTAAGGATTGTTGCAAGAATGTCATCCTATTCTTGGGATACCATGAACAGATTTTTTTCAATAACCATGAGTTTTTTCATAGAGCTTACTTCAAGAGTAGCATCTCTTAAGTCAGGCTAGACAACTCCATCAAGTTCACTTTGGGGTTTTGCTAGAGAATACAAAGTTAACTTATTGGTATTTATTCCATCTAAAATGGTCATCTTTCCTGAATGGCATGTAATGCAAGCATCAGTCATGGCTAACCAAGGCCTTCCTAAGATTAATGGGTAACCTCCAAGTGTGGCTTTGGGTGACAAGACTATAAAATTTGAAGGGTACTCTAAAGAATCTAGAGTAATAGCAATATCCTCAACCATACCGTTAGGCTTGACTGTGGAATTATCATCTAACTATAATATTGTTGGTGTGTCCTACAAACCAATGATACTAAGCTTCAATAGAACTTCTTTAGTCATAACATTAATTGATGCTCCCAAGTCAATTAAAACATTCTAAATTTGGATACCATTAATGAAGATGGTTACAACTAGACTTCCTGGTTCTAAATACTTAGGCATGACAACGTTACTTAGCATGAGATCAGAGAGTTGACCTAAGACATGGATAGTATTAGGGTCTTTCTTTTTCCTTCCAGGTTGCTTGATATGAGCTTCTTTAATTGCTTTGGTATAGATTGGAATTTCTTTAAGTGCATCCAACAAGGGAATTTGCACTATCATTTGTTTGATTTGATCAATAAAATCAGTGGTGATATGATTTTATTTTGGAGGAACAACCTAAGACAATCTCTATGGATAAGGAGGATTCTTAAGCACTAGTGCAGTTTGAGAAATAGGTGGAACATTAATAGGTTGGCTCACAGGTATATCCTTAGTATTGACAACTTTAGTTATTATGGGCTCTTTGGGTGCAGGCAGTGTAGTTCTTGATCTAAGATGGATGTCATTTATATGCAAAGAATAGGCCTATAGCTTATTATTAGGATTTGGAGTTGGCTGAGCTAGAAGTTGAGTTGGCTTTTGAGGAGTGCTATTTGCTACAAGAGGTGGTGGCATAATAGCTTGCTATTGAGGTGGAGGCATTAGTGTTGGTTGTGGATTAGGTTGATTAGGTCCCAATTAAGGTTGTGGTTGCTAAATACCCAAAAGTGGCCATTGATTATTCTACTGTGACTACTGATAGGAGTTATATTGTTGTTGGTATGGGTTAAATGGTGGTTGTTGCTGATAGGTTTGGTTATAATATGGCTTTTGATTGGACCAATTCTTATTACAATGCTAACCTTGAGGAGTAGAATTTTGGGGGTTTTGGTTTGGCCAATAGTTACTAAATTATTATTATAACCAAAAAAATTTAGTGGATCTGAAGGCATACCTTGTCTCTGAACCCATGGATGCCTTTGAGTAATGTAGAAAATGTTGAGATAATGAGTGTTGTACACATTGCATAATATTGTTATATTGTATTATTTTATTTTATTATGTAATGTTGTACCTAGATGGACATGCAACATGTAAAGATTCCCATGCGATATACTTGACGAGATATATTGTAGCATTGTGATAATATTTCATATAATTATTTAATATTGGGGAAAAGAATTAAATTTCTAGTATTAAATGTGGGGTCAATGGGTTAGGTAGCACATGGTTTATATAATACCACTTGGTGGCTTTGTGGGACTTGCTACTATATAAGAAATCACAAGGGTAGTTGTTGTGTAGTGAGAAAGTGGTAAGAAGGCAAACAGGGAAAGAGTCAAGCGGGACAAGGCTTGATAGGTTAACCAAGGGAGCATTTGTGAAGGTTGGAAGTATGGCATGGGATGTGTGTATTCATGCTTGTTCACATAGTTTGCTCGGTTGTGTCTATGGATTTGAAGGCTTCCATGCTTATATTGCAATGGTGTTTTTTTCTAAATAGTACATGGTGATGGATGCTTTTGGAGGCTGGCTTTTTCCCTCAATGAGGGTTTCCCAAGGTATATCTTGTGTCACATTTTGTGGGTATGTTGTCTATTCTCTTGCATGTGGATTTCAATTTCATATTTATTTCAAATCTATTATGGGTTATGTGAAAATAGTTATATTCTTTGTTGCAAGTTTCCTTAAAAGTGGTATCAAAGCTATGGTTTTATTGTTGTAACCCTAGATTGAATCCATGGGAATGCATGAGAGGATAAAAGAAAGGGAAAGTTATATGAGTTTTTTATTATAGATTTGAGGGTTTTGGGTTTTTTGTTATGATGGGATGTTGCTAGATTTTGTGCATGTGAAATTGTTGGACAAATGGATTTTTTGGATGTTTCATTTAAATGAGGTTTTAGGGGGAGCTTGTAAAAATGACCTCCCGAGTAAAAACAAACCTCAACATTGGATCTGGGTCAACATTGCCATAAATTTTGATATATAATGTGCCTTAGTTTGGCCATGTTTAGAGGAAATGAAAGAGTACTTTAGTTTCAACCTATGATGGCCATTAAATTTAATCCTATTCAAATTTTGATCACAAAAAAATTGCAATGAAAATGGTAAAAAAACTATCTTAGTAAAACAGCCATAACTTTCTCTCGGGATATCAGATTTCAAACTTCTTATATGCGTTGGAAAGATAATTTAGAGCACTAAAATTTGGTGTAGGTCTAGTTTTGTGATTTTGATAATTTGTCAAGTTTTAAGAGCCCAAAAGTTAGAAGTTTTTTATTTTGAGTGCAAATTAGGGCATAACTTGGGCATATCGAGACAGATTTTGGACTTCAAGTAGTCAACAGAAAGCTCTTGGAGAGCTCTACACATTGGTTTAGATTTGGTGTAGGTTTAGCATGATTTATTTGGTGATATATTAATTTGAACAGTTTATAGTTTATATTGACTATGGTAACATTGTGAGTTTATGGCACTCTATGTTTGGAGATTTAAGATTTGATGTCATTGTATACTCAGTTTATATTTTAAATTGGTCTCATGATGAAATGATTATTAGTATTTGGTTTGGATATGTATGATGACTTTTTGGATCTACAAGTTGTGCAATGTTGTAAGTAGTCTATACTTATAGGTTGCATTTATGGCTTGGTTATGGGTTGTCTTTGCCCATTGATCTTTCATTATTGATGCATATTTAGATTGGTGGCTTGAATTTGTGTTGTATATGCCCTAAATCACATGGTTTGCTAATTTTTCTTTATGTAGAAGGGATGAGATATTGTTATCAAGTACAATCATGGTGGAGGATTGTAGTTGACTATTTTATGCTGACAAGTTGGACATATTGAGAATTAGATGCTCAGTTCATGGATGTGATCATGGTGCCATGGATTTTGGCATGACATGATTGGATATACAGGTACATCCTTGATATTCATTGGTTTGGATTCCTAATTCAATTATGGTGGTATATCTTCTTAGTTGAGGATCATGGTTATTTGGTTTCTTTTGAGGAGCTCATGATGTGCACTTTGATTTCTTTGATGTTTTGATACCTTGGTTGATTCTCATGGTTAGAGGATGGTTTTTTTCACCATGATGTCATGGATAGCTTGGATACACACTTTAGTAGGAGCTTGTGATAGTCATGAGCTGACAATGCAGGACCAGTTCCTAGTTTGGTTTATATCTTCTTGGGTTTGGAGATTTTGGTTGCACTTGGTATTGACACTTTGGTTGTGTGAGTGTAGACCTAGAGGATATTCATGTAGGAGATAGTTCTTCATGGTATGTGGAGATGGTTTTCTTCATGGTATCTAGAGATGGTTTTCCTCATGGTGTGTGGAGATGATTGCATCTTAAGGACTCATAGGGTTCCTTGTAAAGGTGTGGTTTATGCTTTCATTTGACATGTTATCCTTGGTGTGAGGATGGTTTCATTATTAAGTCATGGTATACTCTTGATATGCATTTAGAGTTGTGATATGTTATAGTATGTTCATATGGAGCATGTTATCTCTTTGGTTGAGATGGTTAGACCATATTATCATTTTTATGTTCCTAAGGCCATGGTTGGAACTTGGACATTGATCTTGGTTTAGTTTCTTGGTGTTGAGTACATTGATCATAAGCTAGATACTTCATGATATTTCTATGTTTCATTTGGAGTTAGCATGGATTGATTGGTTATAGGTGCTCATGGATACTTAGAGATGGTAGTGATGTTGATTTCTCTTGGATTAGAGAAGTATTTGTTGGAATGGTTGATGGTTTCAGTAGGAAGTCTAAGGGGCATTCACCCAATATGGACTTGAGAGGAGATTTTTCTTAGACAAGTCTTGGTTGGAGACTTGGATATCTTGATGAACATTCTCATTCCCCACTCTTGGTCTACTCAGTGGTTTGCTACTTGAGAGGTATAGCCCATTGTTTCCCTCAATTGCATTATATTTATGCTTGTCTTTCATGGATATGGATCTTGAGCTATGATACATGAGTTAGTTCTAGAGGATTCATTTAAGAGATGGTTTTGCATTGGTTATCTCCATTTTCATATGTTGTTATGTTGGTTCAGTTTGGGAGATGGTTTTATATTGGACATATTCCTTGGTTTAGGAATGATTTATGAGTTTGATCTTCTTGTCAGAGGCTTACATCCATGATTAGTTATATGGTATGGTTTGGGTTTTTTTGAGGCTTCTTGTTGGGGTTTTATGGAAGAGATCATACTTGCATAGTTTACATCTAGAGGTGTGTGTAGAAGGACATGATACGGGTTATGATTTGCATGGTGTCTCTCTGGTCTTGGTTATCTTCTTGGATGTTTAGTTTCACTTACATTGGGTTTGGGATTGGTTAGAGATTTTGATCACTAGTTTATGTTCATGTATTTCATGCAAGATATGACATGGTTATTCCTTTATCTCTTTCCTTTTTTGGTTGTGGAGAACATGGTAGAGTGTTGGAGACTTGTTATGAGAGTTGTTCATGCAGGATATTAGTTTATGTATTGTGGATGTCCTTGATACTACATGGATTCACTTCTTTGAGATGTTGTGAGTGGATTGGTTATTGATTTGACATTATATTTTGTAGTGGGAGCTTCTTGGTATATATGTGGAAAGTATTTCTCAAGGCTTGTGATTGCAGGTTATAGATTGGATATGTCGATGATGTGAGATTCACTTGGTATATCTTTGGAGGTATGTTTGGCACTTTTTGTGGGTGCTATTTCAGCTATGGAAAGTTTGACAAGTATGGATACATGTGATTACCTTTGGATTAGGTTTTTTTGTGCTTGGTATTTCAATTAGAACAAGATTTTATTATCTCCTAATGTGACAAGTTGGGTGGATTTCTCTTTGGATGGCTTCTATGTATGTTCGATGGTAATGGTATAATAGGAGGTGAGATCATTTGTGTTTGAGATGCTAGGTACTTTGATTTTGTTTTGGATACCAGGATGGAGCACATGGTGTACTTTGATCCATGATGGTGGATGTGTTGGGAGGGATTGTTCCCTTTTTCATTAATATGGCTACAGATTGACCCTATGTAATGTATACAACAAGTGGGAGATTGTTGAGATGATGAATGTTGCACTCATTTCATAATATTCTTATATTGTATTATTTTATTTTATTATGTATTTTTGTACCTAAATGGGTGTGCAACATGTAAAGATTCCCATGGGATATACTTGATGAGTTTTATTTTAGCATTGTGATAATATTTTATGTAATTATTTAATACTGGGGAAAAGAATTAAATTTCCAATATTAAATGTGGGGTCAATGGGTTAGGTAGCACATGGTTTATGCAATACCACTTGGTGGTTTTATGGGACTTGCTACTATATAAGCAGCCACAAGGGTAGTTGTTGTGTAGTGAGAAAGTGGTAAGAAGAAGGCAAAAAGGGAAAGAGTCGAGAAGGACAAGGCTTGACAAGTTAACCAAGGGAGAATTTTTTAAGGTTGGAAGCATGGCATGGGATGTGTGGATTCATGCTTGTTCATAGTTTTCTTGGTTGTGGCTATGGCATTAAAGGTTTCCATGGTTGTATTGTAATGGTTTTTTTTGTTGAATAATACATCGTGATGGATGCTTTTGGAGGCTGGGTTTTTTCCCTCGATGAGGGTTTCCCAAGGTATATCTTGTGTCACATTTTGTGGGTATGTTGTCTATTCTCTTGCATGTGGATTTGAATTGCATATTTATTTCAAATATATTATGGGTTATGTGGAAATGGTTATATTCTTTGTTGCAAGTTTCCTTACAAAAAAATTCTCCATTCTCCTCATCTATAGCTTTGAGTTTGATGGGAATTGAGTTAACATCCACAAATGCAACTATCTTACATTTACAATTTTTTTTCCTCTCTCTACAATGAGAATAGAACTTAGCAAGCACAACATCTGACTCTTCCTTCTTCCTCCTTGCTTGCATACTATCCAGCTAAGTGGCGACATCATTAATTATGTCTTGCTTGAAATCAAATAGTAGATTAGACAGCTTCATTTTAGATACTCAAGAACCACTATTGGACTTATGTGGTAGGTTTCTAAGTCCCCTACCCTTTTTCAAAGTGGCCCTTGAGTAATTTTCACATATATTCTTTATGTCAACCCATGCTTTTTATGTGATATCACCTCTTGCCATTAGGTTTAAAGTCTCAATGCTTCCATCATTCACACCTTTTAAGAAAAGGTGCTTCTAAGATGCCTCATTTAGCTAGTGTGGAGGATCACACTGCAGGTTAAACATTAATCTGGATACATAATCCTCCAGTGTTTCATCCTCCTTCTAAGACATTTTAAAAATTTCATCACCTTTCAAATCTTGACCTCTACAGTACTCTTTCTACTTTGTAAGAAAAATTGTACACATGGCATTCCAATCTGATATAGCATTAGTACCCAACCTCATGAACCATCTCAAAGAAGCTTCTTTTAGAGTTGATGGGAACAACTTCAACTTGTGGGTATTAGTGGTGTAGTCATGACTCTGGAAAAGAATATCAAATTCAAAGAGAAAGGTCTGAGGGTCTTTTGTTAGGAGGCCATAAAATTTAGGAAGTGTAGCAGTAGGTATATTTTTTAGATTTTGGTTTCCTTGTTGTTGAGGTATAGGAAAAGGAAAGGGAGCTTGAGTAGTCATTCTAGGAGGAGGACCTTGTGGTGGTGGCTGATATACAACAAGAGCAAGTGGATTATCTTGATATTTAGTTTCAGAAAATAGGTCATTCAAATGCAATTATTCTTTAGATGATGAAGAGGATATGTGTTCTTGATCATTAAAAAATGGAGTTTCAAGGGGTTCTTCTTCATTCTTGCTTTGTGATTCTTCAATTTGAGGACTAAATAAATCAAATGGTTCTCCTTGATAGTTATGGGGAAGAAATCTCCTAAAGTGATCTCTTCTTCTATGCATAAAAGTGCTTTTTGAAATACTAAATTAAAACTAAGATTGCAACTACAAGGATTAGTTTGAATTAACACCATCCTCGATAATGGTGCCAAAAATGCTTGGCCAAACAATGGTATTAGAAACCCAAACCAATGGACTGCTTAATTTAGGATTAGACATCCCAAATGATTTCTAATGCACTATTTAGTTCTAATTTAATTATTGACCATGGACGTAAATTTGGAATGGCATCTATAAAGTATATGCTTTAAACCTCCTTTTCTATGCCTATTGAAGGAATTCAAATGCTTATGCTTTAGGAAAACTAAACTAAAACTGATAAGAAAATGTATTCTAATCAAAGTAGGAAATTATAGTTAAGAACTACTCCAATTGACTATGCTATAGGAATAGGTTATTAATTTTGGTATAAGTGGCTATAGGAACAGCAAAGTTCTAAAACATATAAATGAATAGGAAATGAACTCTACACTAACAAAGCAATTCACTCATCAAGTGGGTCCCCCTTGAATGAGTGAATGGAAAGTACAATCAAGTTAAAAGTTGCAAACTTGGACTAAAAATTCTATTCATCCATAAAAATGATTACACTTGATTGAAATAGTATGCAAGAGTTCTCTATTAAAAACTAGTTTGTTTGACCAACTCCCAAAATAGTCATAGCAGTTGATTATTTAAAAGGAAACTACTACTAACTTCCTAAACATATGATCACTTCATAATGAGGATCAATTACAACTCATTAAGTTTCATAACAGAAACATTATTAACTATGAACAATCCCAGAATATAGTGCATGTTAAATCTACATGTTTCATGTAATAGGAAGCATTGACTTTCTTTGCAAAGGTTTTGCAATCACGGTTGGCTTTGATGACTCTTGTGCTAGTATGTCAATCCTTGAATATCTATGTTCAACTCCTACAAGATCATTAATGCACACACATCCAACCAATATACATATATATCCACATCATCAATATTAGGAAAAGGTGTTAGTCTTAATTATCACTCTTGCAAACCTACAGCTATAAGAGGTAACTACCCAAGACATAGCTTAAGAGAGAAAACATCCATTAACATGTATAACTATTATATTGACCATTCTTGTCCATGAAATTAGGCAGATATTATGTCTTTAGAGATATCCACATTCCATCTTATGTTCATACACATATAATCATATACATAGAAACCATAAGTTCATATGCTTAAAACCATAAATGTATGTCTATGTTCAATAAAATTTCTTAGAAAGAGGATAAAAAGTGGTGAGAAAGATGGTTAATTTAGGAGCCCATCAACATGGTTTATGATTGATGGTATTATGCCTTCATTTCCTAAAACCATAGACTCATTCATTTTGTTAGAAATTCTTTAGAATAACTGAGAGGAGTGGGGGGGGTGAATTAGTTATTCAAGGTTCAAATATCTTAACAAAACTTTTTCACCAAGTAAAGTGAGCCCATTAAATTATTTATGCATCCAAGCTTAAACTTTCCTACTTAGCAAGTTACTGAAAATCAACATACAAGAATAACACATGAAGAATCAACACATAACACAATAATTTACGTGGAAACCCAATTTTGGGAAAAACCACCAGTAACATGCTACTCAATTCTCACTCTTCTAAAGTGATGCCTTGTGAAAGGCTTGCCCTGTTAAAGGCTACAACACACTATTAAATGTGACCTAGTTAAAGGATTTAACCACCCGATTAGAAGTGGGCCTGGTTAGAGGACTTTAGAACATTCACTTGGAATGCCACCCTATTAAAGGATTCACAAATGGCCATTAAACCAACCTAAGTCCATAGGATTTTACCCTAAATGATACAATTGTTAGAGAGTAACAACAAGGGCTTTTGATACAACTCATGACTTAACTTGTGAATTTCAGATCTTTGTTTAGCTCACAACATTGCCTAGCTTTTAGTCTCTTCAACTCTGATAGATTGTCCTCCTTTCAAGCTTTGTCTCCTTGAGTCTCCATGCTCGATGTACCAGTGTAATCTCCTAAATGGCCACTTATCAAAACAAAGTCTCTGTGCTCTATTCTTCCTTCTCATTGCCTTCTCCTTGACACCTTTCAACAACTTCACAACTTGGCACCCCAGCCACTCTTACTTCTTGGCCTGTGACTCCTTAAATAGTAGTCTAGAATACTTTTCCCTCTCGAATCTTCTTGCTTTTAATTTTAGATTGAATGGATTAGGTAGGATTCAATGAATCTACCCCATATATTGTTCCTTCTAGAAACATCATGAAGAATCCTCCTGAATTTGTCCAAAAATAGTTTACCTAAAATTTTGTGCCACCAGCTCATCATCCTTATCCTCCATCTAGTTCACAAAATTCAAGGTAACAAACTTGTTGGCTCAAATTTGGAAAATCTTTGACTTTTCAAATAATGTAGCAGCTCAGCACTATGGAAATTCTGGTGCTTGGCACATACTGTGTTACACGACACCTACTGTGGATTCACTCAGCATCCACTAATTTTTTTTGATGCTTGACACCTGAACTTGCTTGACTCCTTCTGTATCACTCGGCACACACTAGATTTTTCTTTTACTTGGCACTAACTGAATATCTACTTGGCATGAACTAGCTTTCTTAGCACTTACTAATGGACTTAGTCAAGCTTTACATACAGCCTTGTTACAACTTATTCTTCCAAGGTTTCTAAGTTTGGTCAACCTCTATATCTTCAAGTGTATTATCAATACATCATTTTACCATTGTCTTAACTGATCCTTGCACTTCATTACAAAACCATAACTCAACCTTTCCCTTAGGTATTTTTGTTACATCTTGTTGATTAAATCCTCTTCATCATTCAACTAAGTGATAGTACTAGGACCTTATAAGAAATTTTCATTCTAGCAATTGACATGAGTGACAAAACAATGATTGAAAACATTATTTATCAACAATCTCCCTCTGTGCAAACAATCTTCCTTCTTCAACAATGATCTTTTCAATTAGATTTCCAACACATTCATATAAGGAATTCACTAAGAGATTGATTGTCAGATTTAATTATGAGGATGGTGAGTTTCACTACATGGATTTAGTAGTGTTACAACTAATAGACATTTTAAAACTTACATTAATGATTTTCTCTTATGATGTGGAGCCTAATTAGACCTAGAGGTTTATTTATTGTGGTTTCCTCCATATTATTTCTATAGGGGTTAAGGAGCAATGCCCCCATGGGGTTTTTGGGGGCAATGACCCTGAAGCAAAAACTAACTCGCTATTGGAAAAGGTGCCAGCTGTTATATTTTCTATTGAATGACTTATTCTGGCCCTAATTTTGTAAGCAGAAAAAGCTTGTATAAAATGTCTTAGGGTTAGGGATATCATAATGTATGATGATATTGTAGCTTCTTGTGATGGTATTGAGATGTAAGGGATTGTGGATTATAATTATTGAATAATAATAATATTAGACTTATTGTTGGTGGATGTAGCCCGGGAATTGGGTGACCCATGTTAAAACCTTGTCTCTTGTGTTCTCTTGTATGTGATTTATTATTTTCTAATATTGGTAATTTTTTGCATGTAACTATTATTTCTATCTATGATTAATCCTAATAAGTGGTATCAGAGCCAGACTATCATCATTTTTTTATTAGCCCAAACTGTCATCATAGTTTTTTTAGTTATCATCTTTAGGAATATCTTACAATTGAGTGGGAGCAATCAATGACAAATGAGGGTAACCTAAAGGTTGAGAAGTTTAATGGGAAAAACTTTTAGTTATAGAAAATAAAAAATGGAGGACTATTATTATCAGAAGGATTTATTGTGACCATTGGAAGGTAAAGCAAAGAAATAGGGAACTTTGACAAATGAGGATTGGGAAATTTTGGATAGAAAGGCACTTGGAAGTATTCAATTATGCCTCACACAATCAGTGACATTTAATATTATAAAAGTGAAAACAATGAAAGAGTTGATGCAAACCCTAACGAAACTATATGAAAAGTCCTCTGCTTCAAATAAGGTATTTCTCATGAAGCATTTATTTAATATGAAGATGGTAGAAGGTGGACTTGTTGCAAATCATTTAGATGAGTTTAATATAGTTACTAGCCAATTATCTCCTGTAAATGCTAATTTTGATGATGAAACTAGGGCTCTCTTGATTTTATGTTCTTTTCCTAAAAGATGGAATGACTTGGTAATGGTTGTGAGTAATTTTGTTTATGGATCTAATACCCTAACATTTGATGATGTGATTAGTGTTATTCTGAGTGAGGAAACTCATAGGAAAACCTTAGGTGGATCTACATCAGGAAGTTCTTTAAATGCACAAAGCAAAGGCAAAATGATTGAGTGAGGAAGTAATTCTAGAAATTGTGGGAAATCAAGATGAAAATATCAAGGGAAGAGGTCTCAATCATTGACTACTACATAAGGTAAGACATGTTCTAAGACTGAGTAGGAATTTAATTTCAGCAGGGCAATTCAATGATGAGGGTTGTGTAGTTACTTTTAATGATAAAAATTGGAAGGCTTCAAAATGTTCCCTTGTAGTAGCAAAAGGTGTGAAAGTAGGCACCTTATATCTTTTTGCATATCATACTGTTCTTTCTACTTTAATTATTTCAAAGGAAAATTAATGCTTAAGAATGGTTGTTGTAGTTGAGTAGAGAGAAAAAATTGTTGTTGTAGATTTTGATACAATGCTATGGCACAACAGACTTGGGCACACAAGTGAGAAAGGTATGAAATTACTTCATTCAGAGAAATTTTTACCAGGTCTAAAATGTGTCAATATTGATTTCTATGAAAGTTGTGTGTATGGAAAACAAAAGAGAGTGAGTTTTATTAAGAGTGGGAAGGAAAAGAAAAATGATAAATTAGAGCTTGGGCATAGGGATGTATGGGGACTGGATTAGGTATCTTCCCTTAGTGGCTCTCATTATTATCTTACATTTATTAATGATGTAACTAGCAAAGTATGGGTTTATTTCCTTAGACATAAATCTATTGTATTTCAAAATTTTAAGAAATTGAAATTCTTGGTTAAAAATGAGACTAGTGAAAGATTGAAATATCTCAAATCTAATAACGATGGTGAGTATTAGAGTGTTGAATTTGAAGATTATTGTTCCATTAATGGTATTCACATACAAAAAAATATTCCAAGGACTCCACAGGAAAATGGAGCGATTGCACGCATGAATAGGACAATAATAGAGTGTGCAAGAAGCATGAGACTATAAATACTATTGTATATTTCATTAATAGAGGTCCCTCTACTCCTTTGGGTTGTTGCATTCTAGAGGAAGGATGGACTGGTAAGAAGATGAGCTATTCTTTTATAAAAACCTTTGGTTGTAAAGCATTTATGCATATAGATTCTAAAAATAGAACCAAGCTAGAAGCTAAGTCAAAGAAATGTGTTTTTTTTGGATATGGCATTGATGAATTTGATTAGAGGCTTTAGGATTTTGAAAATCATAAAATTATAAGAAAGGATGTCATATTTAATGAGAAAGCATTGTACAAAAATCTATTGCAACAACATGAAAAGAAATAAAATGATTATGTATTATTGGATGATACTTAAAAGGAAGATGTTCCAGTAGTTCCTCATGCTCTACAATGACTACAATAATAAATATCACACACCCCAATGAATTTTAGATAGTCAACATGGCTAAATAGAACTCTAGAAACATTTTCTCCCTCTTTGTACTCTATTTTACTAAATGATATTGGTAAACCTAAATGTTATGATGAAGTTGTGTAGGTGGATACTAAAATTCAATGGGAGTATACAATGAAAGAAGAAATGGAATCCTTGCTGAAAAATTAGACTTGGGATTTATTGAAGTTACCTCCAGGTAAAATGGATTTATAGAATAAATGGGTTTACATGTTGAAAGAAGAGGATGGAGATAAGAAAATATTTAAATCTAGGTTACCTATAAGAGGATTTTCACACAAAAAGGTCATTAATTTTGATGAGATATTTTCTCTTGTTGTTAATATGACTTCTATTTGTATTGTTTTAAGTATTGTCACTACTAAGGATTTTCATTTGGAGTAGCTTAATGTTAAAACAACCTTTCTTCATGGTGATTTGAATGAAGAGATATATGTTGCATAGCCACAAGGATTTAGGCTCAAAGATAAGGAGAACTTAGTGTGCAAATTGAAGAAAAGTTTATATGGCTTGAAGAAAGTGCCTTGGAAATGGTACCTTAAATTTGATAGTTATATGCATGAGCATGCTTATATTTGGTGTCATTTTGACCATTGTGTTTATTTTAAGAGGTTAGATGATGGCAGATACATTATTTTATGTTTATATGTTGATGATATTCTTGTATCTAGGTCTAACATGGACATTTACTATGAAGGATTTAGGGATAGCAAAGAAAAGCCTTGGTATGAAAAATTTTAGAGATAGAAAAAAAAATTGGCATTATCATAGGTTGATTATATTGGGAAGGTGTTGCAATATTTCTCCATGGAGAATGCTAAAGTTTGTCAGCACACCTTTACCTAGTCATTTGAAATTGACTAAGGAGATGTGTCTATAGACACAAGAAGAGGTACCTTGTTCTTTAGTTGTAGGAAGTTTTATGTATGCCATGGTATGTATTAGGCCAAATATTATACACACGGTGGGATTTGTTAGCAGGTATATGAGTCATCCTGGAACTAAGCTTTAGAATGCAGTCAAATGGATTCTCAGATATTTGAGAGGAACATCTAGTAAGTGTTTACATTTTGGGGGCTCTACTATTTATTTATATGGTTATGTTGACTAATATTTGGTAGGGGATATTGATACCAAGTGGCTCACTATAGGTTTCATATTTATTGCCAGTGCGACAATAATGAGATGGGTTTCTTGGTTATAGAAGGTGAATGTTTTATCCACTACAGAAGTAGAGTATGTTGTTGTTACAAAGGTATCCAAGGAAATGATATGGCTTCAATTCTTTATGGAAGAATTGGGACACCTACAGAGGGATAATTATTTGTTTACAAATAGTTAGAGTGCCATTCATCTTGCTAAAAATTATGCTCTATATTCAAAGACAAAACACATATAATTGTGGTACCATTTCATTCGGTCACTTTTGGAGAAGATAAATAAAGATGATAATCTAGTAGATATGTTTACCAAGGTAGTAACAAGGGAGAATGTTAACTCCTCTTAAGCTTTAGTTGGTCTTCTAGAATAAGTAGAATAAAAGAATAATAGAGTCTTGGGTAGTTTAATATTCCTATGGGAGCTACAAGTTTAGCAGTGCTATGATTAGTCTCCAAGTGGGATATTGTTGTGTTGTGGAGACTAATATGACTTAGGGGTTTATTCACAATGGTTTCCCCCAAGACTATTTCTATAGGGGTTTGGGGGTAGCACCCCTTGCAGGGACTTGGAGCAATGCCCCAAGTGCACTCCTCGTCATAGTACAAGGTGGGGTTAAGGGGCAATGCCCCCATAGGAGTTTTAAGGAGAAACACCCCCAATGCCAAAAATGACTCACTATTATAAAAGATGTCAACTATTACTTTTTCTAATGGAGGACATATTCTAACCCTAATTTGTAGGTAGAAAAAGCTTGTAAAAAATGTCTTAAGGTTAGGGATTTTATAATATATGATTATATTGTGGCTTCTTGTGGTAGTATTAAACTATAAGCAACTACAAATTTTAATCACTAGATAATGATAATATTAGACTTTTTCTAAGTGGACATAGCCAAAGTATTTGGTGAACCATGTTAAATCCTTGTGTCTTGTTTTCTCTTCTATGTGATTTATTATTTTCTAATATTGGTTATATTTGTATGTAACTGTCATTTTTGTCTATAGTTAATCCCAATAGTTTTAATATATGTTTTTTTAGGCTTTTAGAGATTCTTGATAGACATATGGTTATGTTATTCATTGAAGATTTACATGGCATTTTATAGGGCTTTGTCAAGGCTCTTAGGCTTAGGATTTTGCAAGAATCTATTCAAACTATCTTAGACCTTGATGTCTCACCACTACCTTATTATTATTAGTAGTAGGATAAGAATTTGGCTAGGAGCTCAAATACATTTTAAAGCCTTCTATATAATACAAAAGTGCACCACCTCCTTCTATGGTGGATTAAGTGAGACATAATGAGTTGAGGAGAAAATTTTTATTCTTGTGTAAGGAGCTATGGGAGATAGGATATTGATTCCCTAGAAAAGGCAAGATGCATCTCATAGAGATTATATTTAATGTGGCCCTACTAAACATTTACATGACACGAGTTCAAAGAAGAGTAGTGTTATGGGTGATAATTAGATTCTATAAGTGGACCTTAGAGATGGCCACACATTATATATGTCTAATGGTACTATTTCCACCCTCTTAGGAGTTCCTATGTAATATCCCTTTTAACTCAAAAGATTGTTTAACATGTTGTGGGTGACTTACTAGATGTATAGTAGAGTCAAATAAACTTTTATTGATAAGGGATTGGTTTCTAGGAATCAATTACATGCTAAGGATTTCATGATTATAATGTAATAATCATAGAGGATTTTTCTATGAGATGCAATAAAAAATTTGCATATTTTATCATACATATGGGATGGTATAGGTTGACCAATAATTTCTATGTTCTTATACTAATTAATATTGATACAATAGTCGGCATTCAATGGTCATAGTTACTTGGTAGGTTGGTAAGTGCACCAAGATGGTGTGAAAAAGGGAGGTATAAGTGGTCACCTTTTTTCCTAAAATCAAGTAAACCTATTCTTGGAAGACCCATTTCAAGGTCATGCACTCAAATGAGAAAATGTGTAAAACAAAAAATTGTATTAATCTAAATCTAGTTTCTAAACTATTGAGATTTTTTTTAAATGGATAAGATTAAGAGGGTCAAACCCTATGCACACGAAAAATTGTTCCTATTTTTTGCTAAAAAATATAACATAGTTATTTCCATGCACTCAACAAAACATATAGTTATATTTAATATTTTTTTAAAACCCTTTGGTAGAATGATAGGTAAGAGTGAGATCTAGAATTTTTTAATTTTTTCATAATTTTTTGATTAGTAATTTGTTTCCTATTATTTTTTGAAGTGACCCCATCATGAAATTTCGGTACCTGTTCATGTGCTGGGAATAACTCGCATCAAAATAATATAAAATCAACACCTTTTTAAAAAAAGTGTATAGATAAAATTTGGAAAATACTATATAATTTGTTTTTTATTTGGTTAAGTAAATCAAAAGTTATTAAAAAATGGTAGATATGTGTCTGAGAGGACTATAAAGATGGTGATATGGAAAAATTAACTTCACAATTTTAATGTTGTCCAAAAAAAAAAATTTAAAAATTATATATTTAGAAAGGTAAGAATACATGTAAGATTATGGTGTAATTTTAGAGATACCCAATTCACCATTTGCAAACCTGATGATGTCAAAAACCAAAATTGATCTTACAAGATGAAAAAATGTCTAAAGTAACAAAAATGGAGGGAAAAGATCAACCCAAGGCTTTAGGTAGTTTAACAGGCCTATTACCAAGACTAAATGTGATTGTGTTATAATATTTAAATAACATGAGCATGTTATAAATAGTAAAACTCAATTATCATACAATTTCTAATGTGATCACATTATAAGTGTATAAAACTAAAGTCAATTGTCACTTCCCATTAACATTATATGTACATACATACATACATATGTATATGTGTGTGTGTGTGTGTACTAACAGATTTATAGTTACGTCTCTCTCTCTCTGTATATATAATATGTCTCTAGCTATATATATATATATATATATATATATATATATATATATATATATATATATATATATATATATATATATATATATATATATATATATATATATATATATATATATATATATATATATATCATCTATCTATATTTTTAGTTTCTCTCTCTCTCTTGATGATCATACACCCTTCTCCCCTCACCCTGTAATGGTTTAGGTCTTTATAATGCAATTGCATTAGTAATGCAATCAGATTTTGTGCATTATGGAAAATTTTGATCATTATGTTTAGGTATTAATAATGCAATCGTGATTTCACATAATGGCCTTAAATAACCATTTCAAGTTGCCAGAAGATCTCATTGTTGTGTCATAAAGTGTTATGCTACAAGTACGCATATTTTTATGTCTTCTTACTTTTAAATGATTAAAATTTCATTTTTTTTGGTGTCGTGTTCATGTTTTTATAATCATTATAACTCAACTTTATAGAAAATGATTGAATTTAATTATTTTTGGAATTTATATTCATGCAATGTTTTTGTTATTTTGTAGGTTATGAACAATGGGAAAGAACAAGAGAAGATCAACTGAGGGACAAGAGGTAATGAAGGAAACAAAGAAGGACTATACGAGGAGATCATGTCATGCTAGAGCATCAAACACACATTAGGTGAGTGGTGAGAATGTACAAATTAATATTAAAATGATGAATTCACCTAATGAATTTCAAGGGTACACCAATTGAAATTAATGCCCCTGATGTATCAAATGAGATTCAAGAGCACACACCAATTAAAATTAATGCACCTAATGTAGCAAATGAGATTGAAAAGCACACACCAATTGAAATTAATGTACCTAATATAGAAAATGGTATTCAAGATCATGCACCTATTTCACCTCTTGCACCTAATTTTCATAATGAATCATATTCACCTTATGCACCTAAATCATGTGATGCATGTAATTCACCTCACGTACCTAATACACTTGATGTGTGGAATGCACCATTTTCTACTCCTTCTAGAATAATTTGTAGAAAGCCAAAGTTTCTAATTAACATTGATGAAATAAATTTTGAGGCTAATTAATGATAAAATTTTGAAAAGAAATTGTAGAAGAATTGTTAATAAGATATAGAATAACTATTTTAACAATTTAAATGTAATTGGAATATGTCAAGTAGTTTTTGAAATGATTAAAAATCTAAAATTTAGAGAGACAATAAAAATTTTGGGGTTAAGATCCTCTGAAAATAGTAGTGAAAGAACCATTGTGAGAAAACTTTTTGATGCATATCAACCCATTGGTTGAAAATCATGTACTAAAGATGTTAATGTTAGTTGACATGTCCTCACATCAACCATAGTGGGAAAGGAAATGAAAAAATCTCACATAATAAGAAGAACAAGAAAGACCTTAAATATAAGTAGAAAAATATTATGCTAATCCTTGGAGAGGTGACATAAAATCAAGGATCCTAATGGTAATTATTAATTTTGGTCATTCTCAAGTAGACTTCCACTCAAGGACAAGGTTGTTGTTGATGCATTGGGAACATTAATTGAAAAGTTTTGGTTTAGAAACACAACGGTTTCAACAAACCAAAAGGATGTTCTCAAGAGGTGGATTGGGAATACAAACTGTGACCTAGATGCAAAACACTTTTTAAATTTGAATAAAACATAATTTTATGAAAGTTTTCTTCGAAGGCATCCTCAAGTTAGAATCATCCAAAGGTTTTTTTTATATGACAAAACCATTTTATGTTAAGATTAATCATACATGCACTACATGTTGGTGTAGGGTCCATGTTGAATTTTCCATGCATTATGATATTTATTACTATATATGTTATACTTTGCACACTAACAATGTTTATTAGGAATGTGGTCTAAAAGAACCTTAAAGTCATCAAGTGAAAAGAATTCTTTTAGAAGTTCAAATACATTATCATTAGCAATTTATACTAGATAGCTCATGTGCTTTTTCTCCATGTGTATGCATTTTGTATGGGACAAATGTGAATAAAGACAATGTGTTGATAATTGGTCCTATAGACCTTCACAACCTCTTGGTTCATATAAAATCCCTAGAGCACTACAATTGAACTAGATTGAAGTATCAATAGATTGGGAGCACATATCTAACTTAGTTGAGGTAGGTAATTTTTTAATTCAAAATGCTTCTTTAAAATTGCACTCTCCATTCTTTTTGGTATTAACATATCCTTGTACATTAAATGTAGGTCATGTATATACAATTATTGAAACTGAGGATAATAAAGAAGGGACAAATTACTTTTCATTTTGATGTACTAAGGGAAAAAAATAAATTGAAAACTACATTCACTGATGGTGAGGGTATCAAGTACTTCACACTTCTGCTCATTTTCCTTCAGTCTTATTAACATCAATAACTCTTTGTTTTACTCACTCAATCCTTCTATGGTTATTCCCTCCTTTTCTATATTATATCATTTGTTTTGATCTCTTTTGATATTCTCCCCTTTTCATAGTAATTCACTTCTTTTTAGATTCTCTCCCTCTCTCATTTGTTTTCTTTCTAGTCATTCACTTTCTTTAATCAGGTTATCTCCCCTTATTGATTCAATCATCTTATATGATTCACTCCCCATTTGACAACAATAAAAAAGGTAAATATAAGTTCCAACTATAAACTCATAAAACCTTGTAGTTATACCTTGTACCTTGCATGTACTAATAACATCATCTTCATTACAATCACTCTTTCACAACTCTAGAAACAACTTCCTAAAGTGTGAACACATGCATCAACTCCACAAATATATTCTAATTCATCCATAAATTGAGACAACATGAATTTTTTTTTAGTGAATCTTGGATAGTTGAAGGACCCTAACTTACCTCTTAGAAAGAAAAAGCATCCTTAGGCAATGGTTATGTAAATATGTCTACAATTTTCTCCTTAGACTTTACATACTCCAATCTGACTTTTTTTTCTTGCACTTGCTCACTTAAGTAATGATACTTGATAAATATGGAATTTTTTATTGCATGCATCACAAGATTCTTTGATATATTTATAGTACTTTTGTTGTTACAATAGATAGTAAAAGGTTTGGTGACTTTCTCTTGCATACCTTCCGACAGTTATTTGATCCAAACAATATTTTAGTAGTTAATAGAAATAATAACATACTCAACATCAAAGGTATATTGGAAAATACAACTTTTTTTCTTGTTCAACCATGTAATTGGTCTTTCTCCTAAAAAGAAAGCTCCACCACTAGTACTTTTTCTTTCATCAACATTTCCAACACAATCTGCACCAATACAAACTCTCAACTCCAAATACCTTCTTTCTTATATCATAGTCCACAGTCTTTTGTTCCTTTTAGATATATGAATATTCATTTTATTGTAGGTTTGTGTGTCTCTTTAGGATTAGATGAAAATATTGCAACTATTCAAATTGGAAGTACAATATTAGGTCTTTTGTGTACAACATATTGAATTTTTCTAATCATTTATTTGTAATATGTCTCATTCTCTTTAGATGTATCATCTTCCAAAAATAATTTGCATTCAGTTACCATAGGTGTATTGACTAGCTTAGATTCATCCATACCAAAATTCTTCAATATCTCCTTAATATAATTAGACTAAGTCACATATATTCCTCCTTTTGTTTTACGAACTTTTAAACCAATGAAAAACTTAATCTATCCAAACATAGACATCTCAAATTCTTTACTCATCTAATTAACAAATGATTTTCATAACAAATCATCTCCACCAAATATTATGTCATCAAAAAATATTTTAGTTTGATGACCTTCTCATCAATTTCACTTTTCAAATACAAGTTACTATTCTCACTTGATCTAAAAAATCCAATTCTTATCAAATATGAATGCAAACTTGCATACCATGCTCTTAGTCCTTATTTCAAGTCGTATAGTGCTTTGTTCAATTTACCTACCAGGTCCCTCTAATTTGTCTCTATATATCCTTCTAGTTTCTCAATCTAGAATTCTTCTTCTAGTATTCTATTTAGAAAAATAAATTTAACATCCATTTGATATACTTTGAATCTCTTGTAAGTGGCACATGCAAGTAGACTTCTAACTCTTTCCAATCTAGCAATAGGTGCAAAGGTCTCTCCATAGTCAGTTCCTTCTTCTTGGGCATAACCTTTACAAACTAATTTGGCCTTGTTCCTCACAACTTCACCTTTCTCATTCAATTTTCTCTTCAATACTCACTTAGTTCCAATAACATAATTGTCTCTAAGTCTCACTACAGGTGTCCATGTGTTCTTCTTTTCAACTTGATCTATCAACTCATTCATAGCATTAATCCAATATTCATTTTCAAGTGATTCCTTTTTAGTTCTAGACTCTAACTCAGCAACCAGACATGCATTGTCCTTCAAATTACTTATCGTCATGACTCCATCACTTTTATCTCCAATAATGTGGTTATGTAAATGGTTTCTTCTAACATATTTGGCTAAAACAAGCTCAGTATTTTATCTCCAACATAATCATCACTTAGTTGGGGCTTAGCATTCTACTTGAGTTGTTCTATCTGTGGCTCAAGTAGTACAAGTTATTTCTTTATGGCCTTCTATTATTTCTAGATGTACCATTACAATGAATTATTAATTGGTACTCAAGTACAATACAAGCTACATCATAATACACATATACAAATCTATTATAATCCTCAGGTTCTTTCTTTCTCTCCTCATAATTATTATTTGCAAACTCATCAACTCTAACATTTGTGCTCTTAATCATTGTGTTCGTCACCTTATTTAAACATTTGTAAGCCTTGCTTGTAGTAGAGTAACCCACCTGAATATACCTTCATCACCTTTAGAATCAAACTTTCCATTCCTTGATTCTTTATGAATATAGCACCTACTTTCAAAGATTTTGAAATAACTTACATTCAATGTATGACCATACCATCATTCATATGGTATCTTATTTGTTCCTTTCTCCAACTGAAATTAGTTGAGAATATAGACAATAGTTCTTATAGCTTCTATCCAAAATATTTGTGCAACTCCTTTTTCAATTATTAGTGTTCTAACACAATCAACAATGGATCTATTTCTTCTTTCTACAACTCTATTCTGTTGTGGTGTCCTAAGGGCAGATAATTGTCTCTTGATTCTATTCTCAATACAATATTTAGTAAATTCATTAAACATAAACTCTCCACCTCTATCTAATCTCAAGAATTTTAACTATTTACCAATCTTCTTTTCAACTCTAGCTTTATACTACTTGAACATTTAAAAAGCATAAGGTTTCAACTTCAAAAAAATTACTATCATCATTTTAGAATAATCATCAACAAATAGTATGAAATATTTATCTCCATAGTATCTCTCTTTCATAGGTCTACAAAAATTAGTATGTACTAGCTCCATAATATCATTAGATGGATGTATTTTACAAGTAAAATTAGACTTGGTCATCATATCAAGTTGATATTGTTTACACCTAACATTATTTGGTTTATGCAAGTTTGGTAAGCCTCTAATTTTCTTCCTTCTACTAGTTTTAGGAATGTTATCAAATCTTACATGATAAATACTCTTATGCCATAACTAAACATCTTCAACTTAAGAAAATAGGCATGTATTCATTGTAGGATCTAGGTAAAAAAGGTTACCTCTTATTTTCTCACAAGTTCCAATCAAGTGTCCATCACCATCATAGATCTTAACTTTTTACTTCTAAAACTCCAATCTCTAACCTAAATTATTCAATTGATAAACACTCAACAAGTTATACTTTGGTCCTTGAACCCAATAAATATCATCACATCTCATCTTGTCATTCAACATCAATGGTCCTCTACCTTTCACTAAACATGGAACATCATTTCCAATTTTAATAGTTCCACCACCATATTCTTCTAACTTTTAAACTTATTTATATCACTAGTCATGTGATGTGTACATCCACTATCAATAATCTATGTATCATTCTTATTAACATGTGAAATAATGGATTTTTCATTCTCATACTTTCCTTTATCTTATTCTTCTTCAATAACATATACAAATACCTCACCATGATTCTCATCATTAGATCCTAACTCAGTATTCTCTTCCTTGACAATGTAACTTGACTACTTCCCTTCTTCCTTATAGTCCTTTTATTCTCCCTTTTTCCATCTTTTTCACTCATGCTCTTGTTAAGAAATTTAGTAGAAAAATGGTCAACTTCATTACACTTGAGACATATCAGGGTTAGTTTACCTTTATACCTTCATTTACCTATTGGTAGCCTTCTTACAAGCAATGCTTCAAGTTCTTCATCTTCTTTATCATCTAAATCTACATTTTTCATCCTTTAAACATCCAAAATTTAATGATGTCTCAATAGAATTCTCAATCTTAGGTACAATATTGTCAAAGTTACTTAACTC
This sequence comes from Cupressus sempervirens, assembly GCA_028749045.1. NCBI lineage: Eukaryota > Viridiplantae > Streptophyta > Pinopsida > Cupressales > Cupressaceae > Cupressus > Cupressus sempervirens. The sequence continues at coordinate 507,122,495 of CM053789.1, read as the reverse complement.
AAATACAGTTAATTTACTAACCAACTTATTGTGGTTTCACAACACACACCTCATTTCTCCTACAAATGGGGACCCCCTAATAAATTATTGTCCCCTAGACCCCTAGTTTTGGGAATGGTTCATTTTGGAACTCCCCTTAGAGTCTAGGTCTGGTCCTCTTCTCTAACAAAGAATCTCTATGGTGTCAGAACTAGGAAATTTTGGAAGAATAAGTGAATTTGTGCAAATAAGCACACTTAGCATAGATGTACACCTATACTAGGTGCATAGGTGCACTAAATGTGAAATAGGACACTTATTTCCGTTGGAGATGTGTACATGCACATTTGAGCATGTGCACACCTCCAAAGGGTATGCATAAGGAGTCCAAGTTTATATAAACCTCGGATCATGTCCCCTCTCCTCACTTCTCTCCACAACTCCTCTACAACTATACATTCACACCTTCAAGGTGCAGTACAAGACACAATACACATTAGTGTTAAGACATCAAGGTGCACACATGCGCACCTCATCAAGGTGCGCATCTGTGCACCTATGATCACCTCAAGAAACCTAAAACATAAAATTAACTAAAAACCTTTAAGGCATGAAGACTATTCGAGGTGTGCATAGGTGCACTATTCAAGGTACACACATTTTCTTTTTAAACCTTAAGACAAAGCAACAAGCACCTACGAAAAAGTGTGCATGTGCGCACCTCCCTAAGGTGCGCACATGCGTACCTTTCAAAGTAACTTAAAACAAATTAGGGTGCACACATGTGCACCCCATCAAGGTGCACATGTGCACACCCTTTTTTCACAATGAAAAAAATGATGAACTTAAGTCCCCCCCTACACTTGCTACATGCATGTGCACAATTGTGCACATGCACATCTACACACCTCACCAAGGTGTGCATGTGTGTAGGTGTGCAATTGCACTAAAATAGTCTTAAAATGGTCATTCAATGCACTTAGCACACTTGTCAAGGTGTGCTAGGTGTGCTATTTTTCATTCCAGGTATGAAAGCAATTAAGAAATTCTACCATTATATACTAAGGAGCAATATATATGAAATTGTGCCTAACCCTATGGTTAAGACATTGCTAATGCAGAATGAATTGGGCAAGAGACTAAGAAAATGGATGGCTATATTGCAAGATTTTGATTTGGAGATTCAACCAATGAAGTTGGTAAGAGGAAAAGGACTAACCAAGATGATAGTTGATAATGAGATCAGTAATGATAACAAAATTAGATTTGATGATGAAATTAGCACTAATAATCAACAAAAGATTGTGGTGTCTCAAGTGAATATTGATCAAGGTATAATCACTAATGTTTGGTATCAAGATATTGTTTACTATCTTTTTCAAAATCAATACTCCAACAGGATGAATAGATTCTAGTGCAAAGGACTCAAGATGAAATGTGAATCCTATATGCTACAAGATAGAAAACTTTACAAAAGGAACTATGAGGAAATTTATTTGAAATGCTTGGGACACGAAGAAACAAAAGAATTTTTCGAACATTTTTGAAGATAAGTAAAAAACCAAGCTCAATTCAGTGTAATTAGTAGTCCAACAATTTCAAAGAACTTTTGAGGATGCTTCATCTAATGAAGATATTAGGCAAGCATTTAAGACTAAGAGGTATTGTTGGAACTGGACACTAAATTTGAGGAGTTTGCAGAAATCCCTATAGGGGTTAGTAACTACCAAAAAGAAGCTAAAGATAAATATATAGCTTTGGATTTTCCATAAGTTACCCAAGTAGCAAAGATCATAGATAAATTCAAGAATAAACATCTAGACATCACTTTGGGATAAGGAAGGAAAAAACACAAATGCTGGAAATTTAATTTTGACACGAGACAATTTTGGATTTTTGGAACCTTCCTTCAAGGTGCACAAGGTGCATAGGTGCACTATTCATAGAGGTGTGTCAACAATTTTGAAGAAGTAACAGTGTGTTGACACTTAACTACCAGTTCCTAATTTAGAGCATTCCATGTAACAAAAACACATTTTGATAGTAGTTCAACTCCCAGAAATGCCTAGAGAAGGTCAACCTTCCATTTTAGAGCTTCCACAAAATCTTAGATCCTTTTGCAACTTCCTTCTTATTATCTACTTCTTCCTTCTTTGCTTTAAGCCATGTAAAGGCTCATGCATTCGTTAATTGATATAAACAAACGTGAAGTCCTACTTAGCACCATTTAGAGAGTTAGATTGTATATAATTAGTTTAATTTTATTAGTTTTTAGCATGGTCTTGTATTTTAAGAGCTCTCACACTCTCAACACAAAAAGAGGAGATGATTTATTATAAATACATGAATGCAATATGTACTCTAGGCTATTATTTTAATGTAATAATATATGCTATTGGTACTCTCATTCTAAGTGTAGTTATTCTTGTTAGAGTGTGTTATTTTTGTGAATGCATGTTTATGAATAATAATGAAGCCAATAGTTTTGTTGTGCTGATTTGATTGTGTGATCTTTTAGTTCTGGTATTTTGCTTATGTTAATGAATTCTGCTAACATGCTAAGTTGGAGAAAAGATCACCTATTTTTCCTACATAGCTTCTTGTCTCACATGAGCACACTTTTTGTGGACTTGTGATTCGATGAGAAGTGAAACATCTTTTGTTTATTATTGAGTTCCCATCAATGATTGCATTGGTGGAATTGAGGAAGTGATGCTCCTATTTTTATTGGTTCTTACCCGATCTTTTCTACAATTTAACTCATAAATGTGTTGTTATTGTGGTTTATTTTTATTAGGGATTTCCCTTTCAATTTATTTTCTTTCATCTCTTGTTAACTTATCTTTGTTATTTTTCTTTGCTAACACTTGGGTAAAAATAGGAATTCATATAGTTGCATCGATAAACTACATTCATCATAAAACATAAAATATATCATTTTTGTGGCTAGTTTTTTCAATTTAATAGCAGATCATACATCTTATCTAAAATTGGTTCAAACTAGTAAAGGCCTCCTCATGAACATACACATTTATCTTCAATTGAGTGGATTCTAGTAGATCACAAGATTGCCTAGAACCTTGGAGTTGATCCTAGATTAGCTTTTCAAAGAGGAGTTTGAAAGTATTCCTATCATTAAGCATCATGCAAAATAATAGCTCAACACAATCCATCAACGGTAAGAGAATTACCAAATATAGCTTAGAATTCTTGAATAATAGAAACTCTAATAAGATAAATAGGCAATAAGTTTCTCAGCACCTTTTTTACAACTTCTTCATCACTGATGACTCTTCTAGCTTATTTGATGGAACCCATGACTTCTTTGATTTGATTACTATATGGAACTATGTTTTCTCCTTTTTCATTCTCATTTCATCATACTTCCCTCTTAGGCTTTCAACTTTGGATCTTATACATTCTAGTCTCCACCATGTACAAGTGAAAGTTTATCCTAAATATCTTTAGCAGTAGCACAATTTTTTGATATCATCAAAAGTAACATCGATAAGTGTAGAGGAAATTTCAATCATCAAGTTGTTTTCTTTCTTCTAGTTCATCTCAACAATTATCATAGGTTGGTTTAGAGGTGTACATGGGTTGTCTAAATAGTGTAATGCATTATCTCCAATACTTGAAATATACAATCTCATTCTTTTTTTCCATTGTGTTAACTTCTCCTTATCTAGCTTAGGTACCTTTCTCTTATACATCTTCATATCTTTAGTGTAATTCCCTTTAAAATTTACCTTCAAGCACTCAGTTCTGATATAGATTATTAGATAACTAAGAGGGGGGTGAATCAATTATCTAGAGGTCCTCAAAGTCCCTTTTCACAAACTTAAACTTTTATACTTTTATTTCATAAGCTTAATAAACATATTAGACATTATAATATAAAATTGATAAATACTTTTTAATAAACTATCAACTTCATTCCCTTCATTTATCGAATAATAGAGTTAATTTTCTATGTATATATGGAGATGCAACAATAGATAGTAAATGTGAAAATAAAATACAACTTAATAAGCATTCACACAATTTGATACAAGTATTCAATGTGGAAACCTTTTAAAGGGAAAAACCACCTAGGAACTAACAACCCCAAAACTTTACTCTTCTGAAGTGAGCTCAATTAGGAGCCTACCTAGTTGATGGCTACATACACATTATTACATGTGACCTTGTTAGAGTATTTTACCCAAAGATCATCTAGATCTTATCACTCCATGAAATATTTATAGAGTGACCTACTCTAAAGGACTTATAAACATTACTATTGACTGTTACCATATAGGATTTCAAAATCCTGTTAGGTCCACTTAGTTAAGATATTCTTTGCTACAATGGTTAAATAGTAACAATGAAATTATTTATTAGGTTTTAGCACTACCTTGCTTGTTGAGATCTTTGTTCTACTCTTCTCTGTTTCCTCTTTCTCCCTTCTGACTTTTTTGGTTGATCCACTCAACTATTCATCCACTTACCACTTCACTTGCTTGATATCCTCTAGCTATCAATATCCTTTTTCAACTTGATTAGAAATTACGAACATTGCATTCATTATTTAAATAATAAACTCTGTACTTGATCTTTGCATCTAATCCATCTATTTTTCCACTTAAACATAATCATTAGATATTCAATATGCTCAAGTTCATTGAATCTAGACACTCGGTTAATACTTTGACACATTGAAGTTTGTACTTACTCTGAAAGTAGTAAATCTCATTCATTAGATATTTCTTGAATTTCTCTAATCGTTGATCAGATAACTAACTTTTTCCTTATCCTTAAAACTTCTTGATCATTCTTTATTTTAATCAAATGTCGGCCTTAGATTTCATTTTTTCAACTTTTTTATTTTCTTCCCTTGCTCAATTAACATTATGTCTTTCTTGGTCAATACTATGCTCACTTGAAACTAAACTTCTTTCTTATTTTATCAGGTGATCAGTTACAATTGTAGTAACTCAATTAATATTGGGTTTTTTCCTTTATCAACTAAACTAGCTTCTCTTCTCAAGACTTTGTAACTTATTTATGCATGATTCCATGACTTAATCAATTCATGTAAAATAATTAAATCAACATTATACTATCATAGTCCAACTTATTCAAGTTCTCATTCATGTCATTTACTTACCATCACTTACATCATTATCCTTTCTTCAAATCCTCTTCATAAATCAAATGATATGACACTCTACTGAATTAACATAATGTTTCACCAATTGAGGCTTGACATCAATAACAACATAACAACTAATATTAATCTTTCACATGCATTAACAACATTATTAGTTGGGGCTAACAAATAATACATGTGTGATCAATCAATTAGGCCCATGTCCTACTCGGTGACTTAATGGTGGTCCATCTCCTCATGATCTCTATGTTTAATAAAAGAAGTATATAAGTTTCATGTCTACACATGTACATATGTATTAATTTAAATACTTGAATTTAAAAACAAAATGTACATACATACATATCTAATTTACCTATGTGTTATGCTACACGAGATCGTCAGGTGTCAATAGATTTCCTTATGGACTTATGATATTATTGATAATATCCTAGTGTGTGTGTATGCATCTACACACACCACTCCCCCCCCCCCCCCCCCAACACACACACATACACACATGTCTGTGTGTGTGTGTATATATGTGAGTGTGTGTGTGTGTGTGTGTGTATGTGTATATATACATATATCTGTGTGTGTGTGTGTGTGTGTGTGTGTGTGTGTGTGTGTGTGTGTGTGTGTGTGTGTGTGTGTGTGTGTGTGTGTGTGTGTGTGTGTGTGTGTGTGTGTGTATCAAACATTGAAATTCAAATTTGCAAAATTATTTATAGAGCTGATATACATGTGTACATGTTTTTTTTTTTTTTAATAATTATATATGTACCATATAAGCATGTAATGCTCTTTCAATATCGCTCAAGTTTGAGTCATGCAAGGACATCTTTATAAGATCAATCTAATCATCCATAAATAAGGTGGTAAAGAGTTAAAAATATAGATGTGATGAAGTGATGTAGGTAATCTGGGGAGGTATGCTCTGACAATATTCTTTTCTGGGTAATCTGAAAATATGGCCTTAACATTGACCACAAACACACTCCTCTCAATCATCCTCTACCTAAATGTCCCTTAGATTGTGTAAACTAAACTCTCATTAAATGTACTATTAAATGTGTCATATTATTTTTTATGTTTCATCCTTTTGCACAATACTCATAAGCTCTTTCTCAATACATGTAAGCTTCTCCCTAATAAGGAAGACATGGGTATTTTGCAACATCTTCTCTAGTTGAGCTAGAGTGGTGTGCAATCTATGTATAGTCTCATGTCTATGACTCTCCCTACTCTAGGGAGTGTCACAAGATGAGGAGTGTGAAGTATTATAACTACTGGGATGAAAACTAACACTAGTCTTTGAACCACTCGATGTCATTATCTATATTATTTTTCACAAATATATAAAAACTACAAGTGTTCATGCATTAAATAGAATCCCCTTAAGACATTTAAATAATAAAATATTGCATCTCATTAAGATAGATTTAATTCATTAAACATATTGCATCCCCTTAGGACATTTAAATCATTATATGTACACTTAAATTTTGCAACACATACATTTTAAACAATATTAAAAACCTTGTAAATTAAAATTTATTTAATTTCCCTTACACACTCAAATCATCCCCTTAAGAAATTAAAAAAATTACATGTTGCATTCTCTTTAGAAAAATTCAAATCATTAAACATATTACATCCCCTTAAGAATTCAGATCATCAAATGTACACTTTAATTTTGAAACACATTCATTTCAAAAAAAATTATTTTAACCTTGTAAATAAAAAACAATTTCATTTTTCTAAGGCATTCAAAACATCTCCTTAATAAATTAAAATCATTATACATTACATCATCTTAAGTCATTCAAATCATTACATATTACATCCTCTTAAGGCATTCAATCTTCAAGTGCACTTAAATTTTGTGATGGCTTATACCATCTCATCTACCTATATTTGTAGACAAGCATGTTAATATTTTTGGAAAAATGAGACACGTGATTTGAAAGATTTTATTTACAATTTTAAGGTTACACATAAGATTCAAGATCATGAATGTGAGGTTTGACACACTTAACATAAATTTGCACCCTACTAAAAATTAATTAATTTTTATATATCAAATATGGATTATAATGATTGTGGACCTATCTTAAGTTAGGATAATATAAGGATACAAATATAGAACAAAAGAACATAGACAAAGAAGAGGGTATAATTAGTTAGGAATATACAAGTGTCAAAGAAATGCATGCATCTAATATATGTTCAAATAAGAAACTAGTTTTAAATGTGTACTTAAGAGTGTAAAGGAGTACATGGAGAGTATAGTGGGGAAGTAGAAAAGGAATTATGTGAGGGTTAATAGCTTAATGATTTGTGTTTTTCTTTAGGTTTAATAGTTTAATAGTTTAAGTTTTATTTTAGGTTCAGGTTTAAGTTTGTCTACAGGTTTAATAGTTTGAAGGTTTGAGTTTTGTTACACCTTTAATAGTTTAAAGGTTCAAGTTTTGTTATAGGCTAGATACTTTGGAGGTTTAAAGTTTAAGTCATATTTCAATTTAATGGTTTAAGTCATATTTTATGTGTTGTTTTAAGTTACATATTTAAATCTATTCAAAAGACTACAAAATAAATTTTCTTTACAAAAAAGCATATCAAAATTAACATTTTTTCACAATAAAATATTAATATTATTTTTCATATGTATCATTATAAAAAATGAAAAAATGTACATTTTAAACTAATAAAGCATTTTTAAAATGTTTTTAAGCATGTAATTGATATAAACATAAACATAAAAATAAAAATAAAAATAAAAATATAGAAAAAAATTGTGGTTCCCCTACCTCAAACTCTATTGAACCCCTTGAGCCTCCTTTTCTACTCTAAAATCCCCTCAATGTTCGAATGAGAGGCTTAAACGAGCTTTTGGGGTATAAATAATTGGTGGTGCTACTTGGGTGGGTAGGACTCAACCATGTCTTACTTGACCAAGTAGTGCATGCCACACAGTGCCATGTGGGGCACATGTGGACTTGACTGAGTCTAACTCAGTCAATTAGTACCTTCTCAAAAACTAATTGATTGAGTTTATTGGGTTAGCTCCAAATATGACACCCAATCATTCTTTTACCCTAGTATCACACTTATACAATCTCATTGCTTCAATTAGTTACACAAAACTTTCTTGGTGTTCAAACTAATATACACATGGAAGTGTAGATCCACATTAGTTATCCCTCTAGTTTATTTTTTGATCCCTTAAATGTTTCTTATCTTCATAAGGATAAGGACAAAGCATGATAGTGAATATATTTGTCTCTAGTAAAACTAAATAATCAAACACACATGTCAATGACATATAGCTCAAGTTATTAATAAAATTAATTTCATTGGACTACATTATGTTAAAGGTATACCCACCATAGCTATATGCACACTGATGAAGGGTGCTCCCCTTAATACCACAAACACATAACATAAATATAAAAATAACAACAATTTGTGAGAATATAATATGGGCTTCGTATTATCTCCACAAATGTAAAATTAAATAATTCAAAATTACAATATGCAAATCCACATGGGCACCTTCCTTATAATAATTTGTAAGACAAAGTTGTGAACTATCATCCAGAGTTGTCCTAGACAACCTACATGCCTTTTTAAATAAGCACTCTTACATCACCCAAGAAGGTTCTAAACATCAAACCCTAACCAATGAGGTTGACTAACCCTAAAATTACATATAGAGTTAGCTTTAAAAAATTATGATGTTTATTTTGAAATGTTTGGGTGGCCCAGCTTTGGAAGACCATAATTTGAAAACCGTTGAGCTAATTGACTATTATAACCCCGTTCCAAAATCCTCAACTTCTAATCACAAGGTTTGACATGTGTAAGCTCCAATCAACTTCATTTTAGAGACCATCTGGAGCCTCTAAGGCCTTCAAAACTGATCTTGAAGATTTTATACAAATTTTCACACCAAAAATATGCAACAACTTCATAAATACTCATGATATGGCAATGAACCTAAATTGGTAGGATGATATATCCAAGATAAACCTTTGCCTCTAAAATTAGGACATTTCAAGCTCATATGATTGACTTACTAAGTAGAAATCCTTTATAAACAATAATTGTACTCTAAGATAACCTTTATTTAAGAAATAGAAAAGAAATATTTTTGGATGACACAAGATTTCTCTTGCACCAAGGATACTCCTGCATTAAACACCCATCATAATTTCAGAAGCGATCTTATCATGTTTGAGGTAGTCATAGGAAAACCAAGATGGTGGACCTCCTCCCTTGCTAGCCATGATGAGTCTTCTAATGGTGTCTCTTTCCATTTGGTCAGATACTCTTCATAGGTTCTTTTCCTTGTGCTTTTGCCAATATAACTATCTAGTATCTCCTCAATCTCCTTTGTAGTTGAAGTAGTTGTTGGAATACTCTACTGCACTTATGTGACTTCATATTTGTTACCTCCTTCCTGATACTCTATTATATCTGACATGTTAAATACTAGCAAAATATTCAATTCAATAGGAAACTATACTTCATAGGAATTTCCAAAATCATGTTTTCTTAGTATCTTGCATGCTCCAAACTTCTTCATTTTTAGCTTATTATTTGTACTCACTAGAAAAATGCTCCTTCCTCGAATGAGCTATGACTTCATCCCCAATCTAAAATTTCTTATACCTTCTTTTCTCATCTACCTTAACCTTGTACTGTGTATTCATCCTTTTAATGTGTTTCCTCACCTCCTCATGAATGTTCTTCAAATATTATGTGAAATCATCCTCTTTAGCTCTACTTATCTCTCTCTTATCCAAATTCCTCAATTAAAAGGAATTTATGGGAGTAATCCCATCTATAATTTTGAATGGTTATTTACTAGTACTTGTATTGATAAAATTATTTTATGCAAATTTTGTTCGTGGTAAAATTAGATCCCATCCTTTTGGCTTATGTCCAATCAAACATCTTAGAAAGTTTTCCAAACTCTGATTCACCACCTCTATTTGTCCATCAATCTATGGATGATGTGATCAACTGAACTTCAAATCTATTTTCAATTTCTTCCATAATGTACATCATAAATACCTAACAAAACTTGGTATCTCAATCTAAAACTATACTCTTTGACAGACCATGTAGTCTCACCACTTCTCTAAAAAACAACATCATCATATGAACAATATCACTAGTCTTCTTGAAAGGAATGAAATGTGTCATCTTTGAAAACCTATTAACCACCACAAAAAATGAATCATGCCCTTATTGAGTCCTTGGTAAACCAAGAATGAAATCCATGCTAACTTCCTCCCACGACTTCTCCAATACACATAATGGATGATACAAACCCATATTTTTCTTCACTCCTTTTTCCATCTAACATACTCTACAACTCTCTAAAAACTTCTTGACAAAGTGTTGCAACTATGGCTAGTAATTGTTGAAAATAAAATTGTTCAATTGTATATTGTCTTTGATGTTATACAAAATGTCAAGTCTTTACCAGTCAATGTTTTTTGAGCTCACTTAGGCAATGAAGACAGTTTCTAGTGTTTGTTGAGCATTCCAATGTAAATAATTTTAGATACAGTATATGCCAAGCTTCACTTGGGTGCCAAATAAAGTTTGCAGGAAGAAAGCGTCTATCAAGTTCACTTGGGCACCAAAGAGAAGTTGGTGTGGAACTAGTGTTAACTATGCTCACTTGGTTACCAAAGGAATTTAGTTTAGGATCTAGTGTTAACTGAGTTCTCATGATTAACAAAGGAGTATAAAGAAAGTCTTTTCTAAGTTAGTGTTGACTGAGCTGGGTTGGCTAACTAAGGATTTTCTTGAATCAACATATTTAGTTTGATGAATTTATTTGTTAAGTCTAGCTGGCTTAAGGGATGAATATTGAATATTTGTAAGTGTATTCAAGCTGACTTGACTATGCAAAAGATATAAGTTCAAGTTCAAGTTGTGGGATTGAAAGAGAGAAGCATGAGATTGAAAAGATAAACCAAGGAAGTGAATTGGAAGGATAACAGAGTATCTTGAGTTGACTAATTTGTAAAATTTTATTTGATCAAAGAGGATCAAGTATTCAAGCCAGACTAGAGATATGAAATCAGTAATATAGTTGCATCAACAATCAAGTCATATCATTGCTACTCTCTAATAATTGTAGTAGTGTATCAAATCTCTTAATAGAGTTAGCTTAATAGCTATTTACCAAATCTTCTAACAAGGTTACATTTCTAAATTGAAGTGTCTAAAGACCTCTACTAAGGCCACCTCTAACAAGGTGATTAAATCCTTTAATAGGGTCACACCTAGTAGGTTATTTTGTAACCTTTAATAGGGTTGACTCCTAACAAGGCTCATTTCAGAAAAGTGAAAAATAGTAACTAGTTGCAATTGGTGGTTTTTGCCAAATTGGGTTTCCATGTTAAATCCTGGTGTCATATGTGTTCATATTATTTGATTTCTATTCTGAAAATAAGTTAATTGTGGTTAATCACATTAAACATATAAAGAATTAATATTTCAGTGCTTACCAAGTTATAGTAATCCTTAGTGTTTGTTGAGTGATTTAGTGCTAACCGAGTTACAACACTATTTTCAATTTCAACAGAGTTTGGTTTTGATTTTTATTGGCATCTAAGGGATCTAGGATTTATTTTTGTGGTAACTCATTCATCCCTCCCCTCTTAGTTACTCTTCTTATATTTCTATCAATTGGAATTGGATCTTTGGTGCTTGCAGAGAAGGTTTCAAGGACCTAAGCTAAAGATCAAGATGTCATATAGAAGGCAGATCCCTAAGCTAAATAGAGATAACTTCAAGGCATATGAGGAACTCATGAGATTTCATTTGAAAACTATTGGAGACTCATGCCTAAAGTACCTAGATGCCAAGTATGTGGCACCTACTGGAACTATGACGATTGAAGAAATAATAGAAACTAAGAATCATAACATTATGTTGATTGATATTGCTTCAACTCTTAGCTATGTTGAATTCGATCATGATGAAGTCAAAGACTATGATATTGCTCATGAGATGTGGATCAAGTTGAAAGTCATCTATGGAGGAGATGATAATGTAAGAAGATCCAAGGTAGAAAGTCTCAGAGGTCAATTAGATCAAATGAGGATGAGAGAAGATGAGAACAATGCAAAATATAGTGAAAGAATAAAAGCTAGTGTGTGTGCAATTAGAGCTTCAGGAGGAAAGATTGAAGATGAGATAGTGGTAAGCAAGGTTCTCAAAACACTTCTTCCTATATATGCAATCAGAGTTTCAGAAATTCAAGAGATGAGATGCGATCCAAAGAATGATATAACATTGGATGCAATAGTGGGAAGATTGACAAAATTTGAGTTAGATAACTATGACAATTATGTTCCTAACACTAGTAATCTTGAGTCTACATTTCAAGCTAAGCTATTACTCAAGAATAAAGATACAAAATCTAAAAGGCAGTCTGACAGTGAGGATGAAGATGGTTCTAATGAAGATCTTGAAGTCATTAAAAGAATTCCTTGCAAGAAGATTTCCCAAGGGAAAAGGGAAGTACAAAGGAAAAAATCCTTTGATTTTCTTTTCTTGTGAAGAGGTTGGTCACATTGTTGCAAGGTGTCCAAATAGAGAAGGAAAAGAAGAAAAGAAGAATGATAAGTACAAGGGAAAGAAGGAATTTAAAAGCTACAAATACTATAAGGAAAAAGGTAAGAAATCTTGTTACATTGCTAAAGATTCTGAAAGTAGTGAAGAAGAAGATGAAATGGTCTACGTTGTTGTTAAATGAATCAAATGATGAGAATGATAAAATGACACTTATCTCTTATATTAGTAAGAATGATACATGGATTATTGATAATGGTTGTTCTCACCATATGATTGGTGACAAATCTAAATTTGAGAACTTAGTACACTATGATGGTCAAAGTGTTAGATTTAGCAATGATGCACCATGTTATGTGAAAGGTAAAGGTTGTATTGCACTAACCAATGATCTCATATGTGATAATACTTATTAGGTTGAAGGACTAAAGCATAATATAATTAGTGTGGCTCAATTAAATAACATTGGAGTTAGGGTAGAATTCATGAATAGAAAAGCCATTCTATTGGATGGGAAAGGAAATCTAGTTGGGACTGGCAAGCAAACAAAAGGTGATCTATTCTACCTAGATCTTAATGGAAGTTCATGTTTCATTGCTAAAGTAGAAGAAAGTTGGTTATGGCATAAGATATTATGTCATATGAATTTTGACAATCTAATAAACATAAACAAGAACAAAAGGGTTAGAGGCATTCCAAGCCTGAAGAAACCTGATATGGGCATTTGTAAGAATTGTCAAATTGGTAACATGGGCAAGACAAGTTTTAAAAGTGAGAACTATCATTCTAAAGAAGTGTTGGAGCTGGTCCATTCATACCTTTGTGGACCTATTGGAAAAAAAAGCTACATAAGAGATAAGTATTTTATTTTATGTGTTGATGACTATTATGTATTTGAAGGATAAATTAGAAGCTTTTGAAAAGTTCAAATGGTATTGGCTAGAGTGGAGAAAGAAATAGGAAAGAAACTAAAATGTTTGAGATCAAACAAAGGAGGGGAATTCATTTCTAATAAATTTTCAACGAATTCTATAATGAAAGAGGAATTAAAAGACAAGTGTCTACACTTGGCACACCTTGATAGAATAGTATTGTTGAAAGAAGGAATAGATCAATCATGGATTGTGCAAGGACCCTTATGATAGAAAAGAATATTGCTATCAAATACTAGAAGGAAGCAATCAGTACTGCAATTCATACCTTGAACGGAGTTCAGTTGATGAAGTAGTCAAATCAAACACCTTTTGAGTTATGGTATGGCTACAAACCTAATGTATGTTAATTCAAAGTATTTGATAGTAAATGTTATATTCTAAAGGAGTATAGAAAAGGAAAATTTGATGTCAAAAGTGATAAAAGAATATTTTTGGGATATTCCAATAAGAGAAAAGCATATAAATATCTAAATCTATCTACTCGTAAAGTTATAGAAAGTGCACATGTGAAGATTGATGGGTTTGCAAAAAAGAGAGAAGAACAAAGTAGTAAGGAACATGAAGACTACAAAAACTTTGTTTACTATGAGCCTGATATTGTTCCTAATGTTCAAGCAAGTGGAAATCAGAAACCTTCACCACATAAGTCTCCAAAATCTCTAGTTCAACCTAAGTTTTAGCAAGAGGAAACTGAGTCACAATCTGATGGACCCGAGTCACAAATAGTGGGACCCAAACATGAAACAGAACATCATAGTGAACCTAGTAATTTTAGAAAGAAGGAGCCTAGACTTGAAGGATATGTTAGAAGGCATCATGCACCCAAGAAAATCATTAGAGATCAGTCAATTGGTACAATGACAAGGAAAAAATTAAAAGATACATGTTTGTTTACTAAATTTGAACCTAGATATGTAAAATATGCATTAGAGAATGAAAGTTAGATTGAAGCTATGAATGAAGAAATTGATTAGATTGAAAGGAATAAGACTTGGACTCTTGTTCCTAGACCCAAGGATAAGAATGTAATTGGCACAAAATGGGTATTTATAAATAAGTTGAATGAGAATGGAGAAGTTTCAAGAAATAAGGCAAGGCTAGTTTGCAAGGGATGTGCTCAAGAGGAAGGTATTGACTATGGAGAAAAATTTTCTCCTATTACTAGACTTGAAGGTGTTAGAACACTCCTTGCATATGCAGCACACAAAAGATTCAAAGTGTATTAGATGGATGTGAAATCAATATTCCTAAATATAATCTTAGAAGAGGAAGTCTACATAGAACTATTAGAGTGGGGTTGAGATTGCATCAAAAGATTTATCTTTCAATGCCCGATACAACCACTTAACTTATAGTACATAGGAGGTGGTTAATCCCTTGTCATGAATCCTGAGGGGAGTGCTAAACAAATTTCTAAAAATCTCCCCCTTGACGTTACCCAAGGATCTAAGGATTCAAACCTGTGACCAAGCTTTGATGCCACTTGTTAGAGTGGGGTTTCCATTGCATCAAAAGATAGATCTATCAAATATCTGATGCAACAACTCAAATTATAGTACACAGGAGGTAGTTAAGCCTTTGTCACAAATCCCAAGGGGAGCACTCAAAAAATTTCCAACAAGAGCAACCCTAAGGTTTCATTGATCCTAAAAAAAGGGAAATGGTTTGTAGACTACAAAAAGCTTTGTATGGTCTCAAACAAGCCCCCAGAGCCTAGAATGAGAGATTGCACATGTATCTCATAAAGAAAGCTTTTCAAAGAATTAATGACAACAACATCCTATACATCAAAGAAGGACTAGATAAGAAGATTGTGTAGGCAGAAATCTTTGTGGATGATACATTATTTATTGGAAATGATGATTTGTGTAAATCTTTTTCTGAGGAAATGAGTAAGGAATTTGAGATGTCAATGTTTGGAGAGATCAAATTATTTGTTGGCTTGCAGATTCAGTAGAAGAAAGATGGTATTTATATTACTCAATTAAAATACATCAAGCAGATACTGAGGAAGTTTGGAACGGAAGATTCTAGACCAGTGTGAACACCTATGTCTATTGGACATAAGATTTCAAAAGATGATGACTCAAAAGAAGTAGATCAAACTACATATAGATCAATGATTGGAGAACTTCAGTATGTGGTGCATGAAAGACCTAATATAGCATTAGTAGTTGGAATGGTGGAAAGATTCTCTACTAATCCAAAAGAAACTCATATGATGGAAATCAAAAGAATCATGAGGTATCCAAAGGATACTAAATATTATGGTTTTTGATATAAGAAAGGAGGCAACTTTGAATTGAAAGCATTCACTGATGTTGATTAGGCAAGAAGCATTGATGATAGGAAGGGCACTAGTGGTGGAGCATCCTTTCTTGGAAAGAGACTAGTATCTTGGACAAGAAAGGAGCAAAATTGTATCTCTTAGTCAACAACAGAAGCATAATATATTGCTACAACAATCAATTGTTCAAATATTGTTTTGTTCAAACAACTGTTGGCATGCATGAAGGAAGAGATCAAGGATCTAGTTGTTGTTTTTTGTGATAACACCAATGTAATTAACATTTCCAAGAATCCTATGATGGATACCAAAACCAATCATATTGCAATCAAGTATAATTTCTTAAGAGAATTGGTGCAAGATAAGGAGGTAAGATTAGAATATGTGAATAAAAAGAACAGATTGAAGACATATTCACCAAGCCATTACCTAAGGATGCATTCTTATATATAATAGGTAAGCTAGGGGTCATTCCCCTATCTGAAGCTCACTAGTCAAATTTCAATGATGCATCAACCAAGCATGCTAAAGATCAGTCAAGTTGATGCAGTATTGTAAAGGGTAGATTGCATATGAATTAGTACATCATGTACATGGAACTTCACTGAATGCTATATTTGGCATAAGAAATCAAAGAGGGAGAGTTATTTCATCCATCTAAGAGATTTTATGTCTAATAGAGCGAGTTTTCTATCATATATTAGAGATATTTTATATATGTCAAAGATGTCAAAGAGGGAGAATGAACTTACATTTGATATTGCAATCACAACAATCAAAGATTTATGTTAGAGGGAGTTCACACTGACAGAGGCAATTCTCATGGATGAGATGCAAAATGAAACTAAGGATATTACCCTTAATTTTATTTTTATCTAAAATTTCATTGTATTATGACATGTTGTGTTTCCATCAATGCCAAAGAGGGATTGAAAATAATTGTTCAATTGTATATTGTCTTTGATGGTACAAAAATTGTCAAGTATTTACCAGTCAATGTCTGCCAAGCTCACTCAGGCAATGAAGATAGTTTCTAGTGTCTGTCAAGCATTTCAGTGTAAACCAAGTTCAAAGACAATAAGTGTCAAGCTTCACTCGGATACCAAAGAAAGTTTGCAGGAAGACAATGTCTACCCAGTTCACTCGGGCACCAAAGAGAAGTTGGCATGGAACCAATGTTAACCATGCTCACCCAGTTACTAAAATAATTCAGTTCAAGATGCAGTATTAATTGAGTTCTTGTGGTTAACAAAGGAAGTTTGAAGAAAGTCTTTTCTAAGTTAGTGTTGACCAAGTTGGTTCAGCTAATGAAGGATTTTCTTGAATCAACATGTTTAGTTTGATGAATTTATTTGTTAAGTCTATCTAACTTAAGGGATGAATATTAAATATTTGTAAGCTTATTCAAGCTAACTTGACTATGCAAAAGATATAAGTATCAGGTCAAGTTATGGGATTGAAAGATAGAAGCATAGGATTGAAAAGATAAACTAAGGAAGTGAATTGGAAGGATAACAGAGTATCCTGAGTTGACCAAGCTACAAAGTTTTATCTAATCAAGGAGGATCAAGTATTCAAGCCAAAATAGAGATTTGAAACTAGAAATGTAATTGCATCAAAAATCAGGTCATATAATTGTTACTCTCTAATAATTTTAATAGTGTATTAAATCTCTTAATAGAGTTAGCTTAATAGCTATTTGCCAAATCCTCTAACAAGGTGGAATTTCTAGATTGAAGTGTTTAAAAACCTCTAACAAGGCCACTCCTAATAGGGTGATTAAATCCTTTAACAAGGTCACACCTAATAGTGTGTTTTGTAACCTTTAGTAGGGTTGGCTCATAACAGAGCTCACTTTAGAAGAGTGAAAAATAGTAACTAGTTACAATTGGTGGTTTCTCCCAAATTGGGTTTCCACATTGAATCCTAGTGTCATATGTGTTCAAGTTATTTGATTTATGTTCTACAACTAAGTTAATTATGGTTAATCTAGTAAACATCTAAAGAAGTATATTTTAGTTCTTGCCGAGTTACAACAATTCTTAGTGTTTGTCGAGTGATTCAATGCTAACCGAGTTACAACAGTATTTTCAGTTTCAACAGAGTTTGGTTTTGATTTGTATTGACATCTAAGGGATATGGGATTTATTTTTGTGGTAACTAATTCACCCCTCCCTTCTTAATTACTCCTCTCATATTTCCAATAGGAATAATTCTCAAAAACTAAAGCAATTGTTTCATCTCTACCAAAATGTCCAACCAATCCTCCACTATACTTCTCCTTGGTAAGATTCTCCCTCATAGATCTTATGGGAATTCACAACTGACTTTCTTTGAACAACATACCATCCTAGATTATGAAATCCAACCACTTTGTTCTATCAAGTGTAATGAGTTATGTACAAAGCATTTCAAGCTTCACCAAAATTAGGATCTTTTGGTTACAAATTTGTGAGTTCCTTAAGCCCAACCACCTCAATCTGCATATATCTCAACAAAAGTTGTCTCCTACTAAACAAATATGCAACTCTGTTAGACTTTCCACTCTTGTGTTTCAAAATAAATGTATAACTCTACAAAAACTCAACCCATTTCAAATGCCTCTAGTTCAACTTTGGTTGATTGTTCAAATATTGCAAAGTTTGATGACTAGTATGCAAAACAGACTCCTTAGGAAGAAAATAGTGTATCCACTTCTTTAATGCTTGAAATATAGCATAATTTTTTTGATCATAAATATAGTATTTTATTTTGGCATCATTCAAATTCTCACTAAAATAAGCAATAGGTCTACCTTCTTAGCTCAAAACAACTCCTACTATAATACCACTAGCATCACAATATACTTGAAATGCCTTGTTAAAGTTTGGAAGTGTTAAAATAGTTTGTTCTATAACTTTTTATTTCAATAAATTGAAACTCTTATCTACTCCTATAGTCCACTTAAATTCTTTCCTAACCCCTCTCATTATTTTAGTCAAGGGTCCACAAATACTACTAAAACCTCTGATAAACTTTATATAAAAACTAGACAATTCATGAGAATATATTACCTCTATAACAATCCTTGGAGTAGGACATTGAAGGATAATATTCACTCTCTCAAGGTCTATTTTTATACCTTGTGCTAAAATTATAAATCTGAGGTACACTAACTCCTTCTTCACAAAACTACAGTTATTCAGATTAATTAGAAACTTTTCTTCACTCAACTTCTCAAACACCTTATGAATATGCATGATATGCTCGTCTAATCTCTTTCTAAAGATCAAAATATCATCTAGGTAAATAATGACAAACTTACCCTGAAATCCCTTAGTACCTCATTCATGAGTTGCATGAAAGTATTTGATGCATTTGTTAGCCCAAAAGGTATGACTAACCACTCATACAATCCTTCCTATGTCTTTAAGGTAGTCTTCCATTCATCTCCTTCTCTAATTTGAATATGATGGTATTCACTTTTTAGGTATATCTTTGTGAAATACACAACTTTTATCAAATAGTCCATAATATCATCCATCCTTATCAATGAAAATCTATACTTGATTATGATCTTGTTGATAGCATGAGAATTTATACACATCCTCGATTCTTCTTTGGTGATAATACTACTGGTACAACACATAGACTTAGGCTCTTTTGAATCAAACCCTTCTGTAACAACTCATACACTTGTATGTTCAACTCTTCACTTTCTCCTAATGTCATTTTGTGTGTTGCCTTGCTTGGAAAACTAGTTCATGGAATCAAGTCCATCTAGTGATTGGTCTTCCTTATTGGTGGTAATCCATAAGATACAATACCTGGAAACTCTTCCAACAAATTTGCAATTTTTGTAGATACCTCTTCTACTTGTTCTTTACCATATTTTTGAATATAACAAAACATGTATGTTCATGCCTCATACTCTCTAGGAACTTCTTTCCATAAACAAAACATACTCTAGTAACACTACATACCTTTATGGTCTATATCCTTTAATGACTTAAACTTATCTTCCACTCCATCCTTTGTTAGTGTGTAGGTATTCCCATGACCATCATGTACAACATGCCTATCAAAATACTACAACCTCCCTCGAAATATAAGACCTATGTCCATAGGTATGATATCACAAAGAACCTCATCTTGTAGCTTGCAATCTTGAACTTTACTATGCATTTCTCATCAACCATGACCTTGTGGTCATCCAACACCCAAGGAATATGGTATGGATGTGGGTGTTTCTACCTCTTGAGTTTTAACTTCATGACCACCTTTTCTGACACCAAATTGTTAATGCTTTCACCTTCAATCATCACATCACAACACTTATCTTCACAATTGTACCTTGTGCAAAACAAGCTCCTCCTTGATTAGGCTCATTCTTACCACTTAGTAGGACTCTTTTATTAACTAGGACCTGTCCTCTTTCAACGTCTTTAGAATGTGATGATTTAGCATCTTCATTAACATGCACAACTCTAGCCTAGCCTTCACTTCCCCTATATTTCCTTCCTTGGCACTAAGGGCATTCAAATTCCCTATGTCCTTCCTCTTCGTAGTGAAAACATGTTCACAAAAGCCCCCTCTTCCTAATCCTTGCCCTCTTCCTCTTCCTCTATGATCTCTATTGTTTTGATCATGGGAGCGATTAATTTTTTTCCCCTTTTACTGCTACTACTAGCCTCATCCTTCTTCTAATCTTCATTTTGGCCTCCATAAGATCATCTGCTAAATCTTCCACCATGACCTCTTGTAGTACCTAGCCCTAGTTTATTTTTTTGTTATATAGCCAAATTCTTTTAGGCCAATTTTCATAGTTATGTGATTTGATTCATTGGTACTTGGTAACCTAATATGGTTGATACTATTTACAAGTTTGGATTATATATTTGATAAGATACTTTATACTCAGATATTAAAGTGTTCATGGTTATTCTTTTGAAGATGATGCTTTGTATGCTTCATATAGTGATTCAATTGCTTTGATAATTACAATTATATGAGTGATTTATATATAGTTTTATGATTACTTACCCCATACTTGCATATGTATGGTGTACATGCATGTTTTACTTTATTCTTTGAATTTATGATGTGGTTGAGGGAGGGAGTCCTAGTCATCTACTAGTTGAGATCTACATGATGTACCACTCGTTGTCATTGTCTATTTATTCTACAATGATGAGGAGTGGTCCATTGTGTAGATCCTAACTTGTAGGTGACTATGACTCCCTCCCTCAACCACATTAGAAACATCAAACATAAAGTAAAATATGCATGTTTGACTTTTATGTAGATTATAGGTATCAGACATCAACATCCCTAAATTGCCCAGATGCACGTGCCCTATCGCAATATCTAAATGGTAAAAGAGGGGAAATAGTTATCAAGTCCAAATCCTAAACCTAAGCCAATTGTCCTAAAATATAGAAGTATCTAATTTATTTACTTTTCCAAATTTGTCAAAATGACATGAATTTGATAATTTTTAACCTTTGAGTTTGATTTGTACTTTGTCTTTCTAGTTGACTTTTCTTGTTTTAGTTTGTGGGTCTGCTATGATTTTCTACTATAATTAAATCAAATAAAGATGTTATTAAATGATTTGATTTAACAAAAAAATTATAAAGAAAATCAATTTTTAATTATATTTAATTAATTGAGAAATTAATTAAATAGAGGAAATAAATTTAAAGATTTAATTAAAAGACCAAATTTGGCATAATTATATTTATTTAATTTAATAATGATAAATTTAGAAGTCTCATTTTAAAAATGAATCATTCCCTTGCCAAATGTGACGTTATCTAACCACTATCCCATTTATTTTGTCATTTCATGGCAAACAACTGTCCAGAGAGTTGTCAAGTCACAATTTTTTTTCAACATGTCTGTGTTGATGCATGCTTCCACTATAGCTCATATTCTATGTGTCTGGAATCTGGAGCCATGTCCGCATTCCCAAATAGGGTGGATTTAGTGGTGGAATGATGTCATTATCAAAATTGCTCACTTTCTCTGCATCTATGGATAGTAGTTGGTGGTTTTTAGAAGGTAATCTTATGAATCCACTACCACTGCACTCAAAAGAGTTTTTGAGGCTCTCACCCTTAATCCTTTTGATGTTGATTTTCATATTCAACTTGCCAAAATTTTCCATGACAAATAGGTTGTGGATAATTATGCCACTCGAGGGGCCCAAATCAAATCTCACCTCCACTGGTTGGAGGTTGGAGATAAAGCTTCAAAGGAATTCTTTTTGGCTCTTCAAGCCCGTCATACCAATTTTGGGATTAAAAAAATAAAATAAGGCACTTTTTTTCTCTCTAGTCTCCCTGACATCCTACAAGCATTTGTTCATCACTATGAGAATGTTTTTTCTTTGCAGGGAAATTTGGTTGCTTAGGAGGAAGCTCCTAGAAAATGTATTTTTGTTACTCCAAACTGCCTAGCAGTTGAGCAACGTGATTTCTGTGAGAAACTTCTTACCCTTTGAGACCTTAAAGAGGCAATTTTCTCCATGGCAGATGATAAGTCCCCTAGGTTTGATGGGTTTCCTTATGAATTTTACAAACACCTCTAGGAGTATATTGCTTTCGATTTGCACAAAGTTTATCTTGAAGCCTATCATTCTAAAATCCTAGGAGTGATTATCAACAAAGGAAACATTAAATTCATACCTAAAGCTAGAGATCCTGAGGATATTTACAATTGGTGGCCCATTACCCTTCTTAATGTTTCATATAAGATTATTGCTAAGGCAATTTCTCTTAAAATTCACCACCTCCTTCCTTTAATTGTGTGGCCTGAGAAAACTAGCTTTATCAAGTCCAAATATATTCTTGACAACATCATTGTTTTCTGGAAAGGTATGGAGTGGGCTCGCAAGTCCAAGCAACCAGCTCTTTTTTTGAAAATAGATTTTTCAAAAGCCTATGACAAGATTGAATGGCCTTTCATTATGGCTATGCTCTAGGCTCTTGGTTTTCATCCCAATTTTTTGTAGTCCATGGAGATGCTCTTTGGAGATGCTAATTCTTGCATTACCATCAATAACTCCCAATCTAACACCTTTGGGCTTTTTCATTCCATTAGGCAAGGTTGCCCTCTGGCTCTGGTGCTTTATGTTCTTGCTACTAAAGGGTTTGGCTATTTACTAGCCCACTCCATGTCTTTAGGTTTGGTTCATGGCATCTCTTTACCAGAATTCTCTTCCCAGTTGGTCAATGGTCATTTTGTTGATGATTCCTTTCTCACTCTTTTGGAGGACAAAGAAAACATCAATAATGCCTTAAATTGCCTTGATACTTTTTGTCAAGCCTCTGGCTCTACTATTCAATGGCATCAAAATGCTTTGTTATTGCTAGTCCTTTTTGCCAATGCCACCTTGGCTGAACTAGTTTGAATGGAAATGGGTCACTCATGGGGATATTTTCTACTTTCTAGGCATTCCTTTTACTTTTCAAGTGTCGCCAATGGATCTGTGGAATGCTATGCTTGCTAAGATTACTAAGAAGTTGCATTATTGGATTACAAAACTACTTTCTCTTGCAAGAAAATTCCATATTTTCTCTACAATTCTTGTAGCAATCCATGTCTATTATTCTTCTTGTTGGGCTCCTTCAAAAGCCTCCTATCAGAAATTAGAGACATTGCTTCGTTATTTTATTTGGGCTTCTAGTTCTGACCATCATGGCTTTCATAGAGTTGCTTGGGATTTTTGTTGTCTCCCAAAAGAATCAAGAGGCCTTGGCCTTCTCTCCACACAGAAGTAAGGCCTTTCGCTATGTGCCAAATGGATTATTTGTGCCATCACTAGAGATGAAGCTTGGAAGATTTAGGTTTGACGTTGCATTTCTTCTAGGTTTCCTATTAACAGGCCTACATCGAAGGGGATTGGCTTTCACACCCTTCTCATCATGCGAGAACCTGTTCTCATATAGGGCTCCTTTGTTAACAAGAGCATATAAAAAGATCAAAAAGCTATAAGCCTTGGCTTTGCTAGTCTGGTGATGAGTTCCATGATGGGCTCTCTTTGAACCAGTAGAAAATTTGGTGGTCTCCTCTACTTGCCATCTAGGGTATTCCCCTTGCCAAGACTCAAGGTGCTAGTGCTCTACATTTTTCAAATGAGGCATCAAGACTCCTAAATCTCTTTTCTCTAGGGTCTCAGATCTTGGGAAGATATGCAAGTTCAATACCATCTTGCCCATTTAGATTGGCAAACTTTTGACTTATTACTTTCTGTAATTTTAGGCCACTTAATTCATAAAGTGGGTATTCAATCTATTAGACCTTGGTGGACTGACTGGAAGTGGTATCCTACCACTCCTTTCACCAATTACCAACCAAGTTTAGGTTATAGATGGCTTTCTCCCCACTTGTCGATGGTGGATACACTCAATCAAAGATGGCATTTGCAATCTTCTCTTTCCCAGTGGAGAAAGTGCTTTGACACTATTTGGAAAGCTATTACAAAACCCAAAATTGCCCATTTTTCTTAGTGCCTGGCTTTTCAAGGTCTTCCCCTTGGGCCTTAGCTCAGACATATTAGGGTTCTAGATCCTAGCTATCCATTATGTGGCCAACCAAAGTCTTTTCTATATATTTTTTGGTTTTGTAGATGTGCTCAAAATTATTGGCACTAGATTCATGATTTTTTTAAGTCTTTTTGGCTTGAATGCTTTTCTTGGCACATGGTTATTTTGGGTGATTCCCCTAGGATCCCTAGAAAATTTACCCAAATTTGGCATACCTTCGGAATGGAGATTTTATTTACTCTATGGAAAGATAGAAATGTTGTTCTTTTCACTCACAATTTTCTTGATATAAATATTGCTATGTACACTAAGGCGTGCATTTGTAATAATGTAATGATGTAGATTCAAGTTCAAGCAAACAAGGTGGCCTTGGAGATGGCCCACCTTCAAGAGCTTCTTAATCACTAGAGCAACACCTCTTGTACTATTGCCAGGGTACCTCCAAATGCCTCAGTTGATACCTTGATGCCTAGAGGTCACCACTCACACACTTCACATTCGTAGGCTTCCTGCTACCACTCTCCCAGTGGTGGAAATGGTGGATGGAGGCACTACTTAGTTTCCCCACCCCGTGGTGGCAATGGCTAGTCCTAGACTACTCCTCCTAGCCCTCGGCGAGTGGTTCCTAGGAAGTGGCTTATTCACTTGGATTTGGCTATCTCACCTCTGCGACCTGATCCAAAGGATGCTAGCCAAGCCCCTGATGCTGTTGATGATGGTTGGATTGTTCCCAACCTCCCTACCAACCCCAAGGATGACTAGGGATTTCATGATCAAGATTTCATGAGAAGTTGTTTTAGCTTCTTGAGGGTTGCTTTATATTTTTTTCTTTATGAATAATTGTTGATTCCAGCTTCAATCATGTGAACTCTCATAAGGTGATCTCATATCCCCTGGCCCTTTTTTTTTGAATTATAATCTTAGTATATTATTTATTAATAGAAAAGGACTATTCATCAAAAAAAAAGTAAGTGAGAATAATTTAAATAAATGTTATTATAATTATAACACGAGGAATTAAATAAATTAAAATAATAAAAGAGAAGACTTTTGCATGTTCGTGAAATCAAAAATACTATGAGGAGAAAAATTCTTTATTAGTAGATTAGAGCTCATTTCTCCACACACAGATATTGGGGAGCAAAATTTGGAATTGGAGCAAAATAATTGTTGAAATTTTTGGAGGGTTTGGATTTTCATGCATTCATAGGTTGTCTTAGATTTTAGCTATTATTTTGAGGTAGGGTTTGAAAACCCATGGTAGAATTTTATCGAAAGAACTGTCTACTTCATGTTATCCTAGGTGTTTGCATAATGCTTATTAATTTATTGTATTAGTCTTTGGATAAAGAATTATGTTATAGATTTTGAAAAAAGGAAAAACTTATTAATCAAGAAAACGTGACTGAAGAATACTGTAGAAAATTACTATGACTATTCTTTTAAAACCCTTTTAAATTTGATTATAGAACATTGGAAGAAAACAACAAATTGAACGGCTAGGATTTGAACTTTAAATTTGTCCACTGATTATCACGAGTTTTCTAATTAAAGATAAATATTCTTCTTATATATAAAACAGTTTAATTACAAAATTTATTGGAAAAATAAAAGATTAATTGAGAGGAAAGCACATTGTAGCTAAACCTATACATGCATGTGAAAATAGTTATACTAAATATAGAAAACTAAGTATATCATGGTTGCATGATTTGATAGATCAAATGCATGCAAAAATACTAATTGTATATTGATTTATTATTTTATAAAAATATAATATAGTTTTTAGATTTATTTTTAAAAAGAAAAAAAAAAACTTATTTTTAATGATTATTCATTAATTCTAAAAATTCAATTTTTGGAATTTTTTTCTAAAAAAAAATTGGAACAATTTATTAATTTTGATTTTTTTAAAATATTAATTAAAAAAAATATTTATTATTATTTATTAATTTTGAAAATTAAATTAATACTACTCATTTAGTTATAAAGTGGTGGTTGGTATTAAAAAATCTTTAAGTTTAGTTAAACTATTAGTTGCATATAAATGATTTTATATTTATTAATACAAGCGAGAAGTTAATAAATAAATAATTGTAATTTAGTTATATTTTAAGAGAGGATATAGTGGAGTTCACTTTATAATCATCGAGTTATGAATATTTAAATATTATGAGAGAAATTGTAAATAATTTAATTATAATTATAATTTCAAATTTGAGTTATCTCAAGTTGCATTATGAATTAAAGGAAAAGTAAATATTAATATTAGATTAAATAGAAGTCAAATTAATATTTTAAAAATGAAATTGATATTAAGATTTAATCTTATAATATACATTTATTTTTTTGAAATATAAAGCAACCAAAACAAGGAGGTTGGCCCTTACAAAAAATAGCTAGTAACCAGCACACTACTAGCAAACACTTATAGAAGTAACAAGGGGCAACCTAGCCACATAAACTATATCATCCAAAGAGCACCAGCAATAACGAAGCAAAACTAGCAAAAGTCTAAAACAAACTAACCAACTAATGTTCAGAAATGTAAAACCAATAACAGTATCCAAAAACTATAGAACTAAACAAACTATAAAGTTTTGAATAAAATTTGTTGGCTCAAACAGGCCAACCCAAGTCTTAGTAACAATTGTGAACTAGCAACTATATAGCAGCAGAAAACAAAATAAACTATGATCATTACATCTTGTATAAATAGTCAAATCATTTGTCATCTTTTTCTTTTCTTTTTCCAGCCAAAAGAACCTGAGCCTAGTCATTAGCAAGAAACTTATAGAGGAGCTTATTATCTTCCATGTCCATCCCCAAATCATCCTTCTCCTATGCCAGCAACTAAAAGGTGGTAGTCGTTGCATGAGTGACCTTTAGTGCAAATTTAGAGAAAGTATGAAATCCCTCCTCCAAGGTTCTGACTCTATCTTCCAGTGGTGCAGTCTTTTCATTTTGTTCCTCCTCTTTTTCATTTCTATCTTTATCAACCTTTCCAAGTCCCTCATTAGTCTTTGTCAATTGATTTTCATCCTGCAAAACTTGAGGGTTAGTAAAAACATTACATTTTTCTTTAACCAGGGAGGAAATTGTGATGGGTAAGCATCTACTTTCTTACTGTCTTCACAAAAAGTAATGGGCTAAAGGGTGAAGTTGGTCGACACATGAGTCTCGGTGGTAATGTCCTTACCAACCAATGCCAAGGTATTACTAGTAGACACTTGGGAATTATCCATCGAGTTTTCACTTTTTTCTTTTTTCCCTTCCTCGTTATCTCTCTTGGAGTCAGAGAGATTTTCCTCCTCTAGCTCCCTTTCCTTGCTCTCAAAACTCTCCTCTTCCTCCTCTTCTACCCTATATCTTTTAGATTTCTACTTGTACCTAGCCTAGGATTTAGCAATCTTTCCTGACCTTCTCCTACCCTTACCCCCTCCCTCCTCTTCTGACTCCTCAATTTCCACCTCCATAGGTTTTTCAACCTTAATTATTTTACAACCCTTTTTTCCCATAGCCAACTCTGGTTTTTTCTTTTTCTTATCATCTCCACTTGGGGAGGGACACAGGGTGTAGATTTTGGTACTTGTGCTGGTACTCGGGGGAGGGGGGGGGAGAATTTCAATTTTGGCATCGATTATCAAACACTATAACCTTAGGGGGACAAAGGGCTGGGTGGAACTAATAGAGCCTAAAAATTAGGCCTTGATCAATAATGGTAAAATTAAGTCCCTTACTCCTTTTTTCCCTAACATCGTTAACCATATCCTCAAGAGAATGTAAGAGAAAAAATGGAATAGAAACGAAATATCTTTTTCTAAAATGATTGAGTAGTGGAAAGTGATAGTAGTAGTAAACTTCAAACCTACCTTCAAGCATAAGGTATTTCATAATCACCAGGAAGATGTCATCCCATAGAGCTAGAAGCTTGTCCCTTTTGAATCCTCCCCTATACCACACTAGTTCTTCATTATCCTGAAAAAAATTAATCATACTAGCCTCATCCATAGTTTTCATGACCTTCTTCCATTTTTGCCCCCTCATGGACAGCCCAGTAGCCATTGCAATCACTTCCTCATTAACTTGGAATGTAATTCCATTTATTGTGACCTTGCACTCATTCCACCCATTCACAAATTGGAGTGCACAATTTTCATCATATCCCACCATCGCCTGCATATAGGGAAGAAATCCTGCCTCCTTTAACAAAAACCAAGTTGTCATTCTGTCTTTAAAATTTTCAATCTTCGATGGTTCTAGTCTATTCAAATCTCCACCCATCTCCTCCTCACTAATTTCTACCCCTCCAACCTTAGTAAGTTGCATTTGAATTTCCTTATTGTCAATGTTCTTGTAAATATTAATCACCAATATAACAAAAATTCTATGATTAACACAAATAGGGGTTTTAATCGTCTCCCAAAATAGTTTTTGGGCTGCTTCGAAATCCCAATCAAAATTATGATGGGATTCATACATACTTAGCATTATTATTCTCACATCCCTAAATGTACTAACAGCCTTGGTACTAAAAGCTTTCATACTTTTGAAAAGGAAGTAATTCAAATTTTTTCTTGTGTTACCATAATGGTGAAATAACTACCACCTCAAATCACATCCATTTATTATCCAATTAGTACGGTGTTGTCTTATCAACTTCCCCTTAAACTTTCTATTAAATTTAGCACTTTTCGTCTTCCTAAGTATAATGTTGCCAAAATTGGCACTGACCTTTATTTGCCAAATCATGCTTAACTTTTGCTCCCCTCCTTTTCCTTGTTGATTAAGGCCTTCATTTCCTCCTTTAGAGTTTTTGAGTTTCTCCAACATGTCAATTTCCTTAATTTGAATCCCATGGTGGCAACAACATCTACCACCATATTTCCTTCTTTGTAAATATGTTGCAATTGGACTTTCTCCATCCCATCAACAATATGTCTTATATCCATGATAACATTTAGGATATTCTAGCCAAGTTTAGGAACTCCCATCACCAAATCAATGATTAATTTGGAATCATCTTCTATGGTTATTTCATTTATTTGCATTTCTCTTATCAATTGCAAGCCCCAAAGCAAAGCCATTGTGTCAGCCAAATTATTACTTCCTCCTCCAATATTCCTAGAATACACTAGCAGCACATCACCATTTCTATCTCTCAGCACACCACTTGCCACTTCTATACCCCCTTTTGTAGCACCGTCAAAATTTAGTTTAAGCTATGTTAAGGCTGGTGGTTCCCATTTTGTTTTATGTTTCTTTAAGACCTTGGAGTTATCAAAATGATTGAAACCCTCCTAGATACCCCATTTCTTTGCTATTTGTGTTTCTTTTCCCCCTAGTTCTTCCTTTAGTAGCTTGTATTTAGCAATCATTATATTTTCCTTCAGCAATTTTTGCATAATTCCCATCACAATCTCCTCTAGTTTTTCCTCCTCCCAAAAGATTCTATTGTTTCTTTCTTTCTAGATGTGCCAATAAATATAAGGTGGGACACTCTGTTGCCCTCAACTTTCTTCATAATTTCTAAGTATACTTTTCCAAGCCTCAAATTTCATAATAGAGGATTCACCAAATAGAAATGTGTCATCCATGAATTGTTGTAACACCTCAATATCAGCAGTAGTTGCAAGTTTTATTCCTTTCACACATTCTGTATTAACCAATTTAGAAAATGATCTCCCCAAAACCTCTTCCACCATAATCAAAAGATAAGGAGATAGCATATCACCCTATCTTAGTCCTCTTCTCATAATAAAATTACCCCAAGGAGAGCCATTTAGAAGGACAGCATATTGAACCGTCCCTACCATCATCTTAATAAGTTTTATAACTCTATCATTAAACCCCACTCTTCCAAGAACATCATAAAGGAAGTCTCATTTTACCTTATCATATGCCTTAGATATATCTAGCTTGAAAGTCATACTAGTTTTTTTATTCTTTTCCATAGAATGTATGATTTCATGAGTAGCAATCGCTGCATCTAGGATTTGTCTACCCAACACAAACCCCTTTTGTGGTGTTCCTATAATACTTTCTAGGAAAGGTTTAATTTTATTAACTAACACTTTTGCAAATATCTTATACACTGTGTTACGAAGGCTTATAGGTCTAAACTCCAATAGACTCATAGATGTTGGGGTCTTGGGGACCAAGGCAATAAAGGTTTTATTTATCCTTTTTAGCATCTTCCCAATTTTGAAAAAATCTCTAGTAGCCCATATCAGTTCACTTTTAATGACCTCCCAAAATTGCTAGAAAAATGCAGGGGGGAAACCATCAAGACCTGGGGCCTTATATGCTTTCATGGAGAACACAGCCCTTTTCACTTCCTCTTCTATGATGTTACCTAAAATAAAATTATTTTCCACATCACCAAGCACCTATGGGATTGTATTTATTAGACTTCTTCTGATAACCTAATTTCATGTATTATTGTCCTTTTTATAGGCTTTGTAGAATTATTCTACCATATGTCTCCCCATCGCCTCTTGATCATTATATTCTCTTCCCCCTTCTCCTTCCAACCTTTTAATTGTGTTTCTTCTTTTATGATTTGAAGTAGACCAATGGAAGAAAGTAGTGTTCCTGTCTCCCTTAGTTAATCATTGAACCCTCGACCTTTGCTTCCAATAAATTTCCTCCCTTAAAATGATATCCTTCCATTTTTTCTATATTCTTCCTCCTCTTGAGTAGGAGCATCTAGATTATTTCCCTCTATAATCTCTTTTTGTAGCTTTTTAAGTTTTTTCTCCACTTCCCCTTTAATCTTGAACAAATCACCAAAGGAACTCTTAGCCCAACCCTTAACATTCCTCCTAATATTGTCTAACTTTTGTGTTAGTCTATACATAGCAGTACCATCAATTTTTATATTCCACCATTCTTGGATACAATCTTTGAATTTTGGGTAGGACTACCACATAATTTCATATATGAAGGGCTTTGATCTTCCTCTCAAACCATCCTCCCAATGAAACATTAGAGGGGAGTGATCAAAGGAAGTTCTTGTGAGATTCTCTAGAACGAAATTACCCAGTCGGTCCCAATTCCCAGACACCATTAATCTATCTAGTCTTACTTGGATTAGATCTCTTCCTTTTCTATTATTAGTCCACATGAATGGGTTCCCTCTTAAATCAACATCAATAAAATCCATTCTACCCATAAAATCATGAAGATCTTGCAAGCTTTCAAGGTTGTCTCTATGTCCCCCTATTTTTTCTAAGTGATAGAGGGGGGTATTAAAATCTCCCATACACATTAACTATTCATCCCTCATGGTATTTATAATCCTTTCTAACTTTCCATAAGTTTCCTTTCTCCCTACCTTGTTGTTAGAAGCATAAATGTTAATAAGACCGCATTTCTTATTACTAGTTTGGAATTTCATTATTATAAAAAAAGTGTCCTTCCATATCTCAGCCCTAGTCATAGAGCATAGGTTCCACATGGTTGCAATACCCCCTAAGGCTCCATCAGCATCCATATGCATGAAGGTAGCCCCCAGCCAGACATGACTAACTAGTCTAACAAAATTAGCACTAGACATTTTTGTTTCTTGAATTAACACACAATCAACCTTTTCTTGAAATATACACTACTTTAGAGCATATTTCTTCTAGGGGTTATTTAACCCCCTTAGATTCCAAGAGAGAAATTGCATTTCTTACCTCTTGTTATAGTCTCCAGTGTAAGTTTCTTACCACTGGCCATGTCCCTTGCTACTTGTTTTGTCCTGGTTGCTCTACTAGTCGGTCCTCTCGCTATCCCACAAGTTCCAACATCAAGTTTCTTCCCCCCCTTTTTCTTTCTTTTATGCACCTCTCATTCCCCATTCTCACCCTCTTGTAGTGAGAAGGGACTTAATTCCTTTTATGCTTTCTCCAAACTTGTCATCACCTTAGTAGCAATCTCTATTGGGGAGGCCTTTATCACTCTTAGAGGAGTGCACACTTGTTCTTAGGTACCACGGTCTACCTCAATATGTTCCAGCAAGCACATATCACCCTGACTTGCTGGTGAACTAGGAAGGGAGTGATGTGCCACTATTTCACCCTCCTCCATAATTTCACCTTCCTTAAGCCCCCCCAGTGGTGAGCTTATTAATTCCTCTATCTCACATCTAAATGGGTATTCTTCCATTTTCCTATTCTCCTCTAGAGCTTCCCTTACTTCAAGTACATTATACCCCTGACTCTCTTAGCTAAGGTATCTTGAGTCATGTTATCATCTATATTTTGAACATTATCAATCCCCTCCTCTAGTCTTGGGGCATCTAAGGGTTCCCCAGCAATCTCTTTAACTATTCTAGGGGATCCAACTTTTTGTTTCTCTTTCTGCATTTGGGTTTTATAGTCAATAATAAGATGTCCAAATTGCCCACATTTTTGACAGAAAATCCCAGCATTCTCATACTCTATGGGTTGGTATTTCTCTCCCCATTTATTTTTTAGGGTAACTATAGTTGGAAGAGCCTGATTTGATGATGCATTCACACAAAATTTGCATAAACCAATTTAGATTTTTGCATTGTCACCTTATCCACAGTCACAAAGTGGCCAAATGAATTTCCTATCCACCTTAGTATCTTCTCATCCCAAAATTCAAGTGGTAATCTAGGTAGCCTTACCCATACATGAGCTAGCTTATTGAGTTCTATACTAGCATCAAATCTCGAGTGCCACCTTGTTAATGCAAGACAGTGCTTCCCATAGTACCAGGTTCCTAAGAGTATAAAATTGAGATCCTCCTTTGCAAAGAATTTAAAATAGAATATGCCACTTGACATAGCCGAGATATCAATAGCACCCTTATCTTCCATTTTTGGCTAACCCACTTACGCACCATCTCTATCATGGGTTTGAAGGCCACAAATCTCCCCACCACACAAAATTTTAAACCAAAGGTAACACGGTCCATCCAATCATCTGGGAGGGAGATCACTGGCCCATTGACATTATGAGCTATCTTGGGTTCCTCCTTAGAAACATTAACCACTTGGGATCCCACAAGAGCATTCTTCCAACCTCCCAGGGTCCCATTTGTCATCTTCTGACCATATACCACCGGACAGCCAGTTGAGACCTCATTATCCAAAAGATTAGGATCAGAAAGGTTCCTTCCCACCTCCTCCATGTACCCACCCCCAACTATCATGACCTCCAAATCTTTGTGCAAAGTCAACACCATCTATAGATCAGGGTAGGGTGGAGGGTCCGGAGGCTTAAGGCCTACCATGGACAAACTCAAATTCAAACTTCAAAAGAGCGACAATTTGTAGAGCAATCACTATCATGGCTTCAATATTCATAGCTTATATACATTTATGTTATTAATTAAATTGTTCATTATTTAAGGTTATTTAAATTAAAAACATGATAATATTGCATGAGTGATAACCTTTATCAAACTATGATATGATTATGAAATGAAACTTTGAATTTGATGCAAATCAATTTTTTATGGAATTTATTTATTTTTTAAATACTAAATAACTATGCTTATTTTAAATGCATGTAGAGATGTCATGTTTTATTTTATGGTGGGTTTGAGGGAAACCTAACAGTTTAACCAAATAGGCATATTTACTAGAGGCTTGGGAAGTGGTTGTTTTTGTGATGCTTTTATGTATATTGCTTTTTCGAGGTTATTTTATTTGCAACCAATGTGTTATATCCATGTGTTTTTGTGATGAGAGAAAGTTCTTTTTTGTTAGCTCATGTATTGTGATTTTCTTGGTGTATCCTATAAGATGGGTACGTGCAAGATCATGGTGTGCCAAAAAGTGGCGATGTGAAAAAAATGGAGTTTGAAAATGTCTAAAAGTGTTTCAAAATCTGCTCTAACTTTTTTCCACCCATCCTGATACCAAAGCTAAAAATTTAGGACCAAGTCTTTCTGAGTATTCAATTGGTAATGGGGTATTTGATATGAAATCGGATACCCAAAACCTATAACATAGATTTAAAATAAAAACCCAAGAGCAGTATCAGATTTCAAAATGGGTATACGATAAGGGTAAGTTTTTTTATGTTTTGAATTAATATTATTATAAATTAGTTATTTTTAATTGAATTTGTTAAAAATTAGATTTTTTTAATATAAATTATTGAAATTTAGGTTTTTTTTTATAGAAATTATGTTTTGCAAATTAATAGGCATGGCTAACCTAGATGATGATTTTGAGGCAGGAAACAATGATCCTCATAACCCTCCACCAAATGATCTAGTACCCCCTCAAAACTATCCACCAAATGATCCCCTACCCCCTCAAAACCCTTCTTGAATTGAAGATTTGATGTTTTAAAATCTTGCCGAACTAAGGGTTTTGTGAACCACATATAACACTATACCCACATTGGCTCCCATGTTATCCATATTTCACCAAATGCATGCCATGTTTGATGATGGGTTGGACTATGATGAGGTTGCGGCCCTAAATATAACTAAATATGATATGGTTAAACTTTTTGAGGACCCAAAAACCAATAAACAAGTAGATCACACTAAGCCCAAACTATCAATTAAATGGTGCATAAATGAGGCTATGTGTGCAAACTTTTGGGATCATTGGTGGATTTTTTTGACATCCATCTACATAGAAATTTAGAGATGTCATTTTATTTCATTAGAAAATTGTATGCCAAATTCGTGTTGGGCCTCAAGGTGAACTATTGGAGCATGAGGCCCAACATGAGTGTAGGAGGAGGACCTCCTTAGGATAGACCCTTTGCCCAGTGGAAAAAAGCTTGCACTTTTGTCCCCCTACTAATGTCTCCCCCCTCATCCAATGCAGCATCCTAATATCATTATAGAGGCTAGCTCTTAGACTATTAGAGTGATCCATAGATTGAGTAGACTATTGATATCCCAGGCTAGGTCAGTGTTGCCTCCCTATGTTGATGATGATTGCATGAGTTCATCACCGGCAAGCTCATCACATGTTTGTGTGCCCCATACTTGCATAATGTGCAAGAATATTTGTCTCGGTCCCATAGATGACCTTTTTGAGTATCAATTTGTATTTGAGGAGGATACACTAGATGCGTGTATAGAGGCTACACACCTTGACGTGAGAGAGGAGGGGCATGTAGAGGAATGGAATCCTACTGTGTTGGTATGTGTATACATTTTTTGTTTTTGGTAAGAAAAATAGGTTTTAAGGGATACTGAAACCCATAATTTTTACATAAACAAGGCTGATAATAAGCCAAAGAAGCCTAGCCAAAATAGAGGTCCAATAGCTGAAAAAAGACCCAAAGGCCCAGCCCAAAACAAAGGCCCACAGAAAGGCCAAAAAACAAACTAACTAAAATAGACTACAGAAAACCTGTCGAAAAGCCAAAAGCTAGGAAGACAAAAAGATAAAAGACAAGAAAACTAGTCTTCAGTTATCTTCTCCATTTCCTACATAGTCTGAGCTACCTCAATTATCTTTTGCTGCTCCTTTGCCATTTGATCCTGGACCTTCTCAATGCCCTGATCCATACTAGTGAGAGTACTGATTGTGGCCTTGTCATCATCCAACCTGGCCTTATCCCTATTCTGTCCTCCGTCCTCCACCAGCAAGCCCCTGTCCTTAAGTTTACTAGCAAGGGATTGGATGTTGTCATTCATTGAACTCAGGAGAGAAATCATCTGACTTGCCAGGTTGTGGTTGTAGTTTTCAAGATTTCTTAATCTCCTTTCATTTAAGCTTTCTCTGTTTTCCTAGTCCTCCTGGCTGTCATTACCTATCTTATTCTTAATACTTTCCATTTGGGATACCCTTTCTCTAACTTCCTACAGCTCATGGAAGAGCCATTTGATTGATCTAAAGTTGTCAATCATACTACTGCGGGCATTATTCAAAAGGTTCATTCCAGTCTCCCTTGAGTTGTCCAAGATGGCCAGGATAGTTAGGTCTATGAGCTCATTGAGCCTAGGCTGCTCCAGATTGTCCACCAGGATCTAAGGGTTCATAGCTTCCCTAAAAATCCCCATAGTAGCAGTCCTCACATTGAAATTTTTCTAGGCCTTTATCCTATTTTTGACCTGCACTTCCCCCTCATTCTCACCAGTGATGACATTCACTTTTCCTCTGAAGGAGGCTAAGACTGGACAGGGGAGAGGGGAAGAGGAATAGCATTTGTCCTCTAATTTCTAGTCTCCTCAACTCTCACAACCTCCCTCTTCCATTTTTTCCCAGGTTTCTCCTCTTCCTCCTCCTCCTCTGACACTTTGTCAGAATCTTCTGTATCCATTTCCTCCTCCTCCTCAACATAACCCTCTTTTGCATGAGCTTGGACATGATCCCTAGGGCTTTTCCTACTGGGAGTTGTAGCAGTGGATAGTTTCCTGGCTTGACCTTTTTTCTTCTTTCCTAAGGAAACATTCTCCTCCTCCGAGCTAATGCTCTCAATGTCATCAAAGTCAGAAGAAAAGCTGGAGTTGCCTTCGTCAACATCCTCAACATGAGGAGGGTTCTTGAATATAGATTGAGCTTTGAAATGCTCATGGATGAGGAGCAATAATCCCTCATGCAAAGCAGGGTTAACAGTGGCTTTATTCTTGAAACTAGAGATTTCCTTGTTCATAGAAGTGAGAAGGTAAAAGGGTATGGAAATTCTTTTCTTATGGCAAAAATGATTTAAAATCACAAAATGGTGAGTTATGACCCAATCAAACCTAGGGTCCAGGGTAACATAATCAATGAGGGCATATAAAACATACCTCCATAACTTCTTTATAGTCTCCATCACATAGAAAGACTCTTTCTTTTCCAGCTTGTTCATCTCTGTAGAATTTTTCACGAACTCCTTGACTGCATTGGACAAAAGTTTCTTGTCCCTGTAGAATTTGAAACCCTCCATAGGGATACCAGTGACCTCTACAACCACCTCCTCTGTGATTTGGAAGGAAACCCCGTTCACCTTGACCTTTCCATTGTTCCACGAGTTCACCATGTTGTTGGTGACCTCAGGGTCAAAACCATGGAGTTTCTCGAAAAAAATCGCAACTCTGCCCTTTTCCAATTTTTTCCAGACTTTGCCCATATTCTTCAACTTCTCCACTTCACCCGTCGGCTCCTTTCTGCTCTGTTCAACATTTTTTTGTTATGACATATGAAATTTTAAGTTAATCTTTATAATAGAGTAATTTTAATTTTTAACCCATACTAACTTATACATGTATGTGATCTTCATTCATGTTTAGTTGATGACTGAGGAGGAGCTCAGATAGGTTAATAATATTATGCTCTTAGCTATTTCATTTGGCCTTGAGACATCTACATTATATTATGTTGTGTTCACATTGTTTTTTCTATTTGATATTGGAGCATATATGGTTTCTAATCTTTCTTTTCTCTTGCAGGTATCACTTGTCAGTGGGGCACAAAGTGCGGGGGATGAGACACAACCCATTGACAAGGGAAAGGTAATTAGGTGCTTTTAAAGTGATTGAATATCAATGCATTCTTGTAAAATGTTTGTGGTAATGAAATTTAATTTCATTCTTTATTGTATAGGGTGTGACTACTGGTGATGAGTCTAGGCAAATTCCACATCATAGACCCTCTAGCATTTCCATTCGCAGTGAGAGCCCCATCGCATCTATAAGTATCATTTATCTTTTATTTTCCTTATTTTCATAAATAAATTCAAAACTAAATTTTGTGATATTAACTACTAGTATTTTATATCTCATAGGAAACACCTAGTGCATAGGAGATTGGATACCACAATTTTGTATCTTTGCTGACACGACCATTATATCTAGAGGAGGATTCAACATAGGTAAGTTGTAGTTTGAATTCTTGATTATATGTTATAAATTTAGCACTCTATGAATTACAATGTTATAGTTCAAGTTGTAGATTCATCTGAAAAACATACTTGAACATACATAGGCCACAATCAATGAGGTTCAAGCATTGCTAAGGACGTGTGAGAGGACTATTGACCGGCACAAGAGGTCAATGAGAGAGGTATTTATGATTAAAGTTTAATACTATAAATCTTCATTAAAAAAAATATCATTATGCATTTGAGTAATTCAATGTTAGATACATAGAATCATATAAACTTGGTAGTCTAACTTTGAATTTTCCTTTTTTGTTTATGTAGGAGGTATCTGATCCACCTAGTGCAGTGAAGAGGCTACATTTTGATCATCCACTATTAGCATAGGATAGTATAGTTGTCATAGGATGTTTCATGAGACATTTTGAGATGGCATATGCCACATTGTATACAGAAACATTGATATTATACACATTCTAATGACATGATTAGCAACATTTTGTATATGGATCTATGTATTTTGATATATATTTGCATAATTTGTCTATGGATACATGAACTTTGATATATATTTGTGTAATTTATCTATGGATACATGTATTTTGATATATATTTTTGTCATTTATGTGCACAATGATGTACATATTAATATAGTATAGTATTGTTCAATTTATCGTGGATCATGTGTATTGTGCATGTTTATGGAATATCATTCATTTTGATCATTTATTATATTCGATTCAAATGCAATAATTTGTGAATAAAATTTTAACAACCTTCATTATCAAATTTTGATGCAATGTTTAATTTGAAATGCTATCATATATGTTTAATTTGAAATAATCTCTGCAATCCCTTAGGATGTCACTATGGTTCACCCGCACAAACACACTTAGAGAACCTTGGAAATGAGATAGGTTACTTTAGGCCTCAACATGATTGTCCTATAGCATTCAATATATCATTGATAGCCCTCACAAGATCTGAGTTACGACCCTTGGAAGATTGACCTCGAAATGCACTTAGAGCACCTAGGAGACTCTTTGGTACGGGGTGGTTACAAACAATGGAGGCTCTTTGTAGTTAGAAAAAGGGTGTCACTAGGGTTCATATGCCCATTTAGAGCTAATGGCATTGACGATTTGATGCAAAGATCAATGGTTTCAAAGTTACATTGTGATGCACCTATGAACTGAGGCACATTGCGAGTTTTAGCATCGAGCGAGATCGCTATGTCGAAACCAAAAGGAATGTGATCTCTCAAAAATGAGATAGGTTATTTTAGACCTCCACATGACCATCCTATAGCATTTGACATGTCATTGATAGCCCTCACAAGCTCTGAGTTACAAACCTCAGAAGATCAACCTTGAAACGCACTTAGAGCACCTTGGAGACTCCTCAATATGGGGTGGTTGTGAATGATGGAGGCTCTCAGTAGCTAGAACAAGGGTATCACTAGGGTTCACCCACCTATCTAGAATTAATGGCACTAATAATTTGATGCCAAGATCAATGGTTTCAAAGTTACATTGTGATGCACCTATGAACTAAGGCACACTGCAAGTTTTGGCATCGAGTGATATTGCTATGTTGAATCCAAATGGAATGTGATCTCTCAAAAATGAGATACATTATTTTAGTCCTTGGCATGACCATCCTATAGCATTCAACATTTCATTGATAGCCCTCATGAGCTCCAAGTTATGACCCTCAGAAGATCAACCTCAAAATGCACTTAGAGCACCTTGGAGACTCTTTGGTACGAGGTGGCCATGAACGATGGA
Organism: Cupressus sempervirens; assembly: GCA_028749045.1. Lineage (NCBI taxonomy): Eukaryota > Viridiplantae > Streptophyta > Pinopsida > Cupressales > Cupressaceae > Cupressus > Cupressus sempervirens. The sequence goes on along the minus strand of CM053789.1, from coordinate 507,082,459 downwards.
GGCTCTCCATAGCTAGAATAAGGGTGTCACTAGGGTTCACCCTCCCATATAGAGCTAATGGCATTGACAATTTGATTTCAAGATCAATAGTGTTAATGTTGCGCTTTGATGCACCTATGAACTAAGGCACACTATGAGTTTTGACATCGAGGGAGATCAATGTGCCAAATCCAAATAGAATGTGATCTCTTGAAAATGAGATAGTTATTTTATGCCTTGGCATGACTTTCTTGTAGCATTTGAAATTTCATCGATAGCCCTCACAAGCTCCGAGTTACGACCCTCAGAAGATCAACCTTGAAACGCATTTAGAGCACCTTGGAGACTCTTCTATATAGGGTGACCACAAATGATGGAGGCTCTTTGCAACCAAAATAAGGATGTCGCTAGGGTTCACCCGCCCATCTAGAGCTAATGGTGCTAACAATTCAATGCCAAAATTAGCAATTTCAAAATTACGCTTTGATGCACCTATGAACTGAGACACACTACGAGTTTTAGCATCAAGTGCGATCACTATGTTGAATCCAAAGAAAATGTGATCTCCCAAAAATGAGATATTTTATTTTAGGCCTTGGCATAACCATCTTCTATCATTCAAATTTTCATTGATAGCCCTCATGAGCTCTGAGTTACAATAATTGGAAGATCAACCTTGAAACGTACTTAGAGCACCTTGGAGACTCTTCAATATAGGGTGGCCATGAATGATGGAGGCTCTTCGTGGCTAGAACAAGGGTATCACTAGGGTTAGTATTAAGTAAAAAAAATATTTTTTTAACTCTCTAAATTTTTTGACATTGGGTATAGTGCAAGTTTGTTGTTAGTATGTATTAAAATCATCATTTTTTAGGTCCCTCCACATAAATTGCATTAAGTAAAATCATCTTTGTTTCTTACATTAAATCAATAAGTTTACATTTATAATATCTCAAGTTTTTCATCATTATTACATCAATACACAACTACCAAAAATCATAGTGTCAAAAATAGTAGTGTAAAAAATCGTAGTGTCAAAAATAGTAGTGTCAAAAATCGTAGTGTCAAAAAAGGTAGTGTCAAAAATAGAATAGATTTTTCTTCATTTTGCTCCTTATTTAGTTTTTTATCTTCATGAATGGCTACTCTTCATGATGTACTTACATTCCAATATCATAAAAAATATTAGTAACTTATTATATTAAACAAGATAATCATCAATTCACCAAATCATTATGAACAAAATAACATAAGAAGTAAATATACCTAGTCGAGTGTTCCAATAGGGTCCTCTCTCTGTTTTAGGGTCTCCAATAGGGCTTCATTATCAGCATTAGTAATAGTAAAAAGTTCTTTTACTTTTGGTCATCCTTGATGCTTCAAAAAATTCACACTTGTTGCTATAATAAGATGCGAATATATGAGAATTGTTTTGTGCTTCTGATAGTCTTCAAATGTAGGAATTCCATTCCTTCTAAGCATGTATGTCTGCAACCATGTTCCAGAAACAACCACTGAACTAGTAGGATATGTTAATCCATCATCATCTATGATTGGTTGTGCAAGCTTTTTTTTACCTCTTACACAACGTGCTAACCAATAATCTAATTTCTCATCATTCCCTAGTGGTGCAACCAATGCAAAGACATGTCCTGGTTGAAGAAGATCTGATAGATGGTTATGCTCAAGTGAACTTTCCATTTCATCATTTATGATAGAGGGTATTATAGACAATGGAGTAAGATAATGTGGATCCCATGTGTCCACCCACTCACTCGACTTAGAGTGATCCCAATCACACTGAAAACAACTAGGACAAAAGCAAGCTAGTTGTCATGTCCAAATGGTCCATGTACTAGAATTAGAGCTCTAAAATGAATGCATTTTTTATGAGTCTCTCACTATAGTACAATCTGATCTATCACCTATGGACCCTGCCTCAACCAACCAAAAGAATTTTTGTACTACTGAATCAAGAGTCCCCCCTTGTGATAATGTTGAACTACACCAATCAACAATGCAATGAGCATCAAGAAGCTTTGCTCCTAAAATGTTCAATTACTCCTTAACTAGAGCTCTCTTCACACATGCCCCTACTCCATCATGGTCCCCTTTTCCATGGCCAGACTCAAAAAACTCCAAATATGAGGCACCCCCCTCTCTACATGCATCCTACAGAACCAATAAGACATGTGAGCATTCTTGGATTGACCTGTGCAATTATCTAACCAAATGATATGTTTATTTATACCAATTTCATGCTCCTATAAGAAATCAAAATTATTCTTGAAACAATGTTGCACAAACTCATGAGAGTGAGATCTATCATCACTCATATAAAAATGGTACTCTCTAATAATATTTCAATTATCTTCCACACTATCAAGGGCGTGTCTATATGTTATGTGGACAAAAATAGAAATTTGAATGGAGTTGTAATATTGATATTATATCTCATTTTGTGGCTATAATGTGTAGTTCTTAGCAAAGTCAACAACTAATATAATAGTGCCAATGAGAAAAGTCTCCTTACACATTCTAAATTATTGATCCAACCACTAAGACCTATGACTATGTCTTGCATACTTGTAGAAAAGATTTGTCTTGAAATCTAAAATAGAACTAGCCATGCTAATTTCTTTTGTAACCAATTCACATCTAGAGCCCTCACCCTCACTCTTCAACATGTATTTCATCATTTCATAGACCATTTTTTTTACAATTGTATTCCCAAGATCTTGTTCGCACCCTTCATGGAAACATGTGTCAAACATGGATAAGCCACCACATTCTGAACACTTCTCATTTAACCATGCATTTCTATAAAAGAAACAACCATTAACTCTACGACATAAAAATTGATCTAGCAAGTCTCTTGATGATTTTGGAAGCCCACTAGCACCACAATTCTCAAACATTTCTTTACTATGCAAAGTAGAATGGATGGAGTGTAATAGTTCATGGTGCATAGAAAACTCAACATATATTTTGAATTTTAAGTGGCACATAGTAAAATGGCTTCAAAGATTCAAAAGCCCTTTTTGATATATGCAATCTTGGATGAATCTATCTAAATTCTTTGAATAACATAGTTTGGCTTACCTCCAAATAATGTATGGGATGTGGCATGCGGTCTCTAATGCCAATTCTTAACCTCAAAAAATTCTTAACCTCAACGTGTCTTTACCATTGGTTGATAACCTTGAGCTAGAGTGCCAAAATTGTATAATTTCTTCCTTCACATCATTGGATGTAGTCTTATCAAAACATAGAAGTCTCCCACCAAAAGCCCATGTTTCATTTTGAAGAGGATCGTCAATTCTCTCTCATCGATTAAGTGCTCTTCTCAAAGTAGTATGATTTAGGTTCAAGTCAATACAAGTTTGTCTCACATATCTACCCTTTCTCAAATTATGACTTACCAAAGAGATTGTAATAACCCTTCAAGTAGCTCTCTTATCCTTCTCCCTTCTATTTTTCCCAATGCTATTGAGAGCATTAAAAAGATTCTTCACAATAATGGCATTTCTTTCCAATTTTTTATTGACACACATCTTCAATTTGGAAAGCATGCGTTGTTAGCATGAATGCAAATGCTATGGGGGAGCATTATAGAATATTGATTTGATGTAATTATGTTTGTTGTTGATGACAACATAGTAATAAGTTTGTAAAAAACTGATAGAGTAGCAGACTATGATTTCTATATTGAGAACATTATATTACTTATCCGATGATGTGCAGTTACCAGTGCATGCTATAGTGTGTATTTTCTACATAGGCAAGTGCGCAAAACCTGAATCAACAGTATACGGAAGATATGACTGATTCATAGAGAATCATATGGAAATAGAGTACTAGGAAAGCAATTCCTATTGTATGATTGCTACAACTCATTACAATTGCAATGAAGGGTTAGACAGTGAACTACAGATAGTTTACTAACTTTTGATGATGTTTGAGAGTGTGCATGTATGGAAGTCAAGCATGTGAAAGTTTGTGTATAAATGTGAGCCAAAAAAATTAATTAAATGTGTATTTCATTTTATTAATGTATGATAATGAAGTATGAAGCCAACTCAATGATTTATTGATTAAGTGTGGTATAAAGGAAAGATGTTTTTCGTGTTTTAGATAAAGAAAAAAGAGAATACTTGAAAATTACTAAGCAGTGGAGCGGAGTGACATTCTAATGCTTGTAAGTGACCTTAACAGTTATTGTTACTGATCACAGAGTTCTAGATCTCATTGCATGGTTTGAAGGTGAAGGATTCTGACATACTAGATAGAGGAAGAAGTGAAAGCTTATTACACATCTATTATTCTGAAAGGAATAAGTACTGAGGTCAATTGGATAGTGGGTTCATTGATATGATCTTGAATCTATTTGGATAGTGGGTTTGTTGATCTAATCCTAAAGCTATTTGGACACTGGGTTTATCTGCCTTCCAGAACTCCTAACAGATTTGGCACAACTCCTAATAGGGTTGGAATCACCTAATAGGGATTCAAAGTCTCCTAATAGGGACTCTTTTTACTAAATGTTGTAATAGACTCCTAACAAAATCCATCCTCTAACAAGGAATATTTATAATAGTACATCATCTTGTGGGCATCATTCCCACTGGGTTTTCCCTCTAATCAAGGGTTTCCCTAGTCAACATATCTAATGTAATTGTGTATGAGCATCTATTTATGGTTATTATTTACATTGGTTGATTGATCAAGATTATTTAAAGAGGATAATTGGTTTAATTATTGAATAATTGATTCACCCACCCACCCCCCCCCCCCCCCCCCAGCTATATTCGTGGACTATTGTTTCTAACAACTGGTATTATAGCTTTAGGTCCTTGAAGAAAAAGTTTAACAACTTTGGGAGATCCATGGAAAACATGTTCAGAAAAGATGAGATTTGATGGCACAAATTATGACAGCTAGAAAGATAAAATGAAGACTCATCTTTTGTGCATGGGTCCAAGATATTGGCTTGTAACCAAGGCATCTAAAAACATTGTGGAAGAAGACGATCTTGAAAGATGTACTGAGGAACAAAGAGAAGTATTTATGTGCAACATAAGCGCAAGAGAAACAATATTGTTAGCTTTACCTAAAAGTGAGTATAGCTAGGTAAAACAACTCAAAACATCTCATGAAATTTGGAAAACCTTAGAAGCTAATTTATGAGGGTGATACATATGCAAAAAGGATTAGATTACAAAATCTATATTTCACATTCTAAGATGCTAAAATGATGGAAAATGAATCTATAAGAAGCTATATGAGTAGAATATCTGATATTGTTGCAGGAATCACATCTCTTGGTGGAAAGAAATATGATGATGAAGTAATATGGAAGATCTTGAAAAGTCTAACACCACCTTTCAAGACAATGACACAGATGATTCGAGTGATGATACCCTATACTACTAATTTCACCAAAGAAACATTGCTTGGTAGATTGGAAGCTAAAGAATTTAATCTAAAAGAATCAAGAGGATTAAAAAAAGTTTAGATAACATTTAGTGCATTTAATATTAAACTTGGTCTAGCAAGAAACACAAAGGTGTAGGGAGATATTGCTAGTAGCAACAAGTCTATTGAGGAAAAGATCTATGAAGGAGTGGCTCTTCTTGTGGAAAGAGAAAAAGATGGTAAGATAATCTTTAAATGTTGGACATGTAATGAATATGGTCATTATGCATCTAAGTGTCCCAAAAGAGAAAGAAAGTATAAAGGAAGGTTAAAATATAGAAGACCTAGAAATTGTTTATATGCTAATGAAGAAGAAGAGGAAGAAGAACCTGATCAAAACAAAAGTGAAGATGGATTAGGATTTGTAGCTATAAAAGAGGATGATCTTGACAAAGAAATTAGAGAAGAAAGTGCATTGATTTCACAAGTTAAAAGAAAGTATTGGATCATTGATAGTGGTTGTTCACATCACATGACTAGTAATATGAGAAAATTTGTCAAATTTAGAAGCCATGATGGAGGAATTGTCAAAGTAGGGAACAATGCAGCTTGTCACATCACATGAATTGGATCTATCATACTTGATGGTAAAAAAAATACTAATGATGTTTATTCTATTGATAGACTAAAACATAATTTGTTAAGTGTTGGAAATCATATGGACAAGGGTTACCAATTATAGTTTGGTGATGACACATGTATCATCAAGGAAAAGGAAGGAAAATTGCTTGGTACTGGCACAAAAACCAGAGGTAATATATTTCTGTTAAACACCACTGAAATTACATGTTTAGTAGCTAAAGTTGACAATAATTGGTTATGGTACAGAAGATTTTGTCACATAAACTTTGATAACATTGTGAAAGCTAGTAATACACTTTTTGTGAGAGATTTACCTAAGATCACTAAGCCAACTGACATTATTTGTACAGAATCTATCTTGGTTGAGCAAAAAAAAGTTTCATTTCCTAGCAAGCAATTTGGTACTACACAAAGGTTGGAATTGGTTCATACAGATTTGAGTGGTCCTGCAAGAACAAGAGGATTCTATGGAGAAAGGTGTTTTATGATTTTTGTTGATGATTTTACTAGAATGATGTGGGTAGCTTTTCTTAAAGAAACATCAAAGGAATTTGAGAAATTCAAGATATTCGAGAACAAAGTAGAGAATGAATCTAGAGTTAAAATAAAGAGCTTAAGATTTGATAGAGGAGGAGAATTCAATATCTACTATGAAGAGCATGGAATTAGGAGATAGATATCTTCACTGCATACACCTAAGCATAATGGGATTGTTGAAAGAAGAAACAGATCAATTGTTGAAGTAGCAAGAGCTATGTTATTCAAAAATGATGTACCAAAGACTTTCTAGAGAGAAGCAGTCAATACAATAGTATACACTCTAAATAGAGTACAAATCAAAAAAGGTATGGAGAAAACACTTTATGAGTTAAGGTTTAGATACTCACCATCATTCAGATATTTCAGAATATTTAGAAGAAAATGCTACATCAAAAGAGATGATGATATCGGTAAGTTTGATCCAACGAGTAATGAAGGTATGGTTCATGGCTATTCATTAAAAAGTAAAGCTTATAGATGTTTCAACTATAGAACAAAAACTATAGTAGAGTGTGCAAATGTGAGAATACATGAAAAGTTTGGCACCAAAGAGAAAGTAATGGGTTATAACTCTAATGGAGATGATTACTCTGGGATGACCAATAGATGTAATGAATTATTTCTCAAAACTAACAATGACTTGTAGAATAATGGACAAAGTGAAGAAGTAAGAGAAGAATAGAGCACAAGAAAGAATGTGATAAGAAATCATCCTGTTGATCAAATTATAGGAAGTAAAGAAAAAGGAGTAATGAAAAGAAGTAGAATCAATGAAGAACTATGCCTAATATCTCAAGTAGAACCAAAAAGTGCAAATAAAACAATCAAGGATGATCATTGGATGAAAGCAATGGAAGAAGAACTTCAACAAATAATAAAGAATGATACATGGGAACTAGTCCCTAGACCCAAGGACAAAAATGTGATTGGCACAAAATGGGTATTCAAAAACAAATTGAATGAACAAGGAGAAGTAATAAGAAACAAAGCAAGACTAGTATGCAAAGGATATTCTCAACAAGAAGGAATTGACTATGAGGAAACATATGCACCTGTGGCTAGAATGAAAGTAGTTAGAATTTTCTTAGCATATGAAACAAACAAAAACTTCAAGGTATATCAAATGGATGTTAAGTTAGCGCTCTTAAATGGAGAACTTGAAAAAGAAGTTTATATTGAGTAGCCAGAAGGTTTTCCTTTAATAGAAGAGAAGGATATGGTTTGTAGATTAAAGAAAGACTTGTATGGATTAAAGCAAGCACCTAGAACCTAGTATGCAAGGTTAGATAAATACTTAGCAAATCTTGGATTTGCTAAAGGAACAACAAATAGCAAGTTGTACTTGAAAGAAATAGAAAATGGTTTTTTGATAATCATTGTATTTGTTTGGAGGAAATGATGAAGCCAATAACAAATTCTAAAAAGACATGAAGAATGAATTTGAGATGAGCATGATAGGAGAAATGAAATTCTTCTAAGCATTGCAAATTGTTCAAAACAAAGAAGGAATCTTTATTTCTTAGACCAAGTATTTTAAAGATCTACTGAAAAGATTTGGACTAGAAACTTCTAAACGTGTTGGAACTCCTATGGTAACTAGTCACAAGCTATCAAGCAAAGATCAAACACCTACTATTAAACAAAAGAAGTATAGATCTATGATTGGAGGATTGTAGTATCTAACTCATAGTAGATCTAATATAGCAAATGCAGTTGGAATTGTGGCAAGATTTTAGGTTGATCCTAAAGAATATCACTACGTAGCAGTAAAAAGGATATTCAGATATCTGAAAGGGACATCTGATTATGGCATTTGGTATGATAGATGTAATGATTTTACTCTTTGCACTTAAACTAATGTTCATTGTGCTAGAGATACAGATGATAGAAAAAGCACCTGTAGAGGAGCATTCTTTCTTGGTGGAAGATTGGTTTCTTGGCTAAGCAAGAAACAAGATTGCACTTCACAAAGTATTGCAGAGGCAGAATATGTTGCAGCAAAAAACAACTGTAATCAAGTTGTATGGATGAAGTAGATGATGAAGGATATTGGAATTACATTCAAAGAACCTATTATTATTTATTGTGATAATACAAGCATAGTTAACATGTCTAAGAATATTGGTTTTCATTCTAAGACTAAGAACATCTCTATAAAATATCATGTATTAAAAGAGAAAGTTGCAAAGAAAAAAATTAGACTAGAGTACATTAACACTAAGGAATAGATTGCAAACATTTTCACAAGGGCCTTACCAAAGAATATGTTTGAGTACCTAAGAGGTATGCTTGGGGTTATGCCCTTGCCTATTTCAAAATAAAAGATGCAAAAGTGCATCAGTCCAGGGAACATAGCACCATTGATAGACTGGACTAAATGATAATGCTTCCTCAATGGGGGAGTATATGTGATGAACAAAGTTATCAAGGACTCTTGCTAGTTGGGATACAATAGTGTCTTTAGACACTTGAGTTGTTTATGGATTTATATAAAAAGTTTTAAAGTAACAGATTGGCTTGTGGTTGTGTTGATTGGATGTTCAAAAAATGAACCATTTGTGTTCTATCTTTGACATTGATGTCAATGGGGGAGAAGTATGGCATGAAAAGCATTGTACTATGGGGAAGAAGTATTGTAATAAAGGATTTGCATGAAGAAAGATTTGATTGGTGAAAAGGATTTGAAAAGACTTGTTGGTATTCTTGGAACTAGATGTTTTTCATCTACATTGCCATCAATGCCAAAGGGGGAGATTGTTAGCATGAATGTTGATGCTATGGGGGAGCATTGCAAAATATTGATATGATGCAACTATGTTTGTCACTGATGAAAACATAGTAATAAGTTTGTAAAAGAAAAATAGAGCAACAGACTGTGATTTTTGTATTGAGAACATTATATTACTTATCTAATGATGTGCAGCTACTAGCACATACTACAGTGTGTATTTCCTACATAGGCAAGTGTGTAGAACCTGAATCAACAATGTACAGAAGATATGATTGATTCATAGAGAACCATATGGAAACAAAGTATTAGGAAATTAGTTCCTATTGTATGATTGCTACAGCTCATTATAAGTGCAGTGAAGGGTTGCACAGTGAACTAGAGATAGTTTACTGGCCATTGTTGATGTCAGAGAGTGCACATGTATGGAAGTTGCACATGTGAAAGTTTGTGTATAACTGTGAGCCAACAACATTAATTAAATGTGAATTTCATTTAATTAACATATGATAATGAAGTATGAGATGATTCAAGGATTTATTAATTAAGTGTGGTATAAAGGAAAGATGTTTTATGTGTTTTAGATAAAGAAAAAAGAGAAGACTTTTGAATTACTAAGCAGTAGAGTAGAGTGACATACTAATGCATGTAAGTGACCTTCAGGGTTACTATTACTAATCATAGAGTTCCAGATCTGATTGCATGGTCTGAAGGTGAAGGAGTCCAACATACTAGACAAAGGAAGAAGTGAAAGCTTGTTACACATCTATTATTCTAAAAGGAATAAGTACTGAGGTCAATTGGACAGTGGGTTCAATGATCTGATCCTAAAGCTATTTGGATAGTGCGTTTAGTTGCATTCCACAACTTCTAACGTGATTGGAATCTCCTAACATGGATTCAAAGTCTATTGACTCTTTGTACTAAATGTTGTAATAGACTCCTAACAGGGTCCATCCTCTAACAAGGAATATTTATATTAGTACATCATCTTTTTGGCATCATTCCCACCAGGGTTTTCCCTTTGATCAAGGGTTTCCCTAGTCAACATATTTGGTGTAATTGTGTATGAGCATCTCTTTATGGTTATTGTTTACATTGGTTGATCGATCAAAATTATTTAAAGAGGATAATTGTTTTAATTATTGAATAACCGATTCACCCCCTACCCCCCTCAGTTACATTGGTGGACTATTATTTCTAACATAGGTCTCATCTTTTGCATCTTTAATAAGTGCATAAAAAGTTGACATTGCCCCACCACTATCTTGTTGTCGAAAAACATCTTATATAGTCTTGAAGCCCATAACTGAATGGTTCTTTCTGATTTTTTCCCTTCCAAATTGGTAATAATCGTTTCATCAATTTCAATTATCCATTTTGGTGTTCTAAAACCTTCATATCGATTATAATTAAGAGATATGTAACGTTCCTGTGCATTATCATTTTCAACATGGTCAATCATGTAATTTACATTATGAACTAGTACGTATCATTATCAATTGGTACATTTTCATTCCCCAACTATACATATTCATTATCTAACTCTATGATTTCACCTTCGATCAATACATCATCAACTTGACCCACATTTAACATACCTTGTCTCTTCATTTGATGATTTACCTTGTCCCTTTCCCTATATGCTACAATGTCTTCATTCGATACCATCCTCTTGCATTTACCCTTTCAACAACTATTGCTCCCCATTCAGAAAACATTATTGGCCACTTAATCAAACATTATAGAGCCTTTTTCGATCGTATGGGCCCCAAAAAATTATTTTTCTCCAAATCTGTGAAAATGGCCCTAAAAAAATGTGATTGTTGGGTCTATAGTGATAGAGAATATTTTGAAAAAAGTATGCAAGTATTTTGGGTACTAGATCCCATATTGAGTATTTGATCCCAAATCGGATGCCCGATATGATATCAAGTACCCAAAATGGGTGCCCAAATTTTGGAGGGAAGTCAAAATTTGGAAAGTGTGGGCAATGTGAACAAATTTGTACAAATGCTATTATATATTAGTATTTTATTAAATACAATAATTGTATATAATAATTATTATGAATATTATTATTATGATTATGATTATTATTATTATTACTATTATTATTATTATTATTACTCAATATAATATAGTAATGTATTATTATTATGACCTATAAATATAATATATTAATATATATGATTATTATTATAATATTTAATAAGATATTATATATGATTATTATATTATATTATTATGATTTTTACTATTATTATTTAATAGATGAGAGAGAATTGATATTTAGGAAAAGCATTCTGAATTTAAAAAATTGTACTATTGAATTTTAAAATAGGTTACCATTTCAAACGTTTCATTTTTTAATAGTTATATATGGACATTGATGACAAGTCCGACAAATAAGAATTTCAATGTGAATTTCATGACAACATATGTCCCTAGGGGCCCTACGACCCCTAGGGACCCATTTGGTTGGTTTGAATGCATCGAAAGGGGTCATAGGTTAACCTATGACCCCTTTTGATGCATTCAAACCAACAAAATAGGTCCCATGAAATGCGTCAAAAGGGGTCATAGGTTCGACACATTTCATGACAACATATGTCCTTAGAGGCCCTAGGACCCCTAGGGACCCATTTGGTTGGTTTGAATGTATCGAAAGGGGTCATAGGTTAACCTACAACCCCTTCCGACACATTTCATGAAAGCATATGTCCCTAGGGGCCCTAAGATCCCTAGGGACCCATTTGGTTGGTTTGCATGCATTGAAAACCTATGACCCCTTTCAAGGCATTCTATTACAACATATGTCCCTAGGGGCCCTAGGACCCCTAAGGACCCATTTGGTTGGTTTGAATGCATCGAACGGCATCATACAATAACCTATGACCCCTTTCGATGCATTTCATGACAACATATGTTCCTAAGGGCCATAGGAACCCTAGGGATGTTGAAAGGGGTCATAGGTTAACCTATGACCCCTTTAGATGCATTTCATGACAACATATGTCCCTAGGAGCCCTAAGACCCCTAGGGACCTATTTGGTTGTTTTGAATATGCCGAAAGGGGTCATACAATAACTTATGACCCCTTTCAACGTATTTCATGACAATATATGTCCCTAGGGCTCTAGGACCCCTAGGGAACTATTTGGTTGGTTTGAATGCGTCAAAATAGGTCATACGATAACCTATGACCCCTTTCAATGCATTTCATGACAACATATGTCCCTAGGGGCCCTAGGACCCCTAGGGACATTGAAAGGGGTCATAGGTTAACCTATGACCCCTTTTGATGCATTTCATAAAAACATATGTCCCTAGGGGCCCCAGGATCCCTAGGGACCTATTTGGTTGTTTTGAATGTGTTGAAAGGGGTTATACGCTATATATGACCCCTTTTGATGCATTTCATGATAACATATGTCCCTAGGGGCCCTAGAACACCTAAGGACCTATTTGGCTGGTTTGAATGCATCAAAAGAGGTCATAGGTTAACCTATGAACCCTTCTGATACATTTCATGACAACATATGTTCCTAGGGGCCCTTGGACCCCTAGGGATCCATTTGGTTGGTTTGAATGCGTCAAAAGGGTTCATAGGTTAACCTATGACCGCTTTTGATGCATTTCATGACAACATATGTCCCTAGGGGCCCTAGGACCCCTAGGGACTTATTTGGTTTGTTCGAATGTGTCGAAAGGAGTCATAGGTTTTTGACACATTTCATGACAACATATATCCCTAGGGGCTCTAGGATCCCTAGAGACCCATTTGGTTGTTTGGAATGCATCAAAAGGGGTCATAGGTTTCGATGCATTTCATGGAAATATTATATTTAATAATAATATAATATGGTATATTTTAATATGATAATATATTACTAGATTATGTAACATTAATAATCATATATATTATTATATATAATAATAATACAATTTTACTATATATAATAATAATCATAATCATAATCATAATCATATGTAATAATAATAGTTAATAATAATAATGCCCACACTTCCCAAATTTTGGTTTCCCTCCAAAATTTCAAAAATTTGGGTTGGGCTATGAATGCTTGAAAGAATTTTGGTACTAGATTTCATATCGGGTATCCGATCTAGTATCAAATACCCAATTTGGCTTTTATTTACCAAACTTATTTGGTCAACTTAAAAAATGTGTTTGAGAAAGGTTTCATTGACATTCAGACTTTGAGTAGCCACTAGTAAATTTAGACTCAATTTTTGACGAATTTTGGTTGAAATTTCAATGCAGGTTGGTCAAAATTTTGACCAAGTAGTTTGTGGTAATTTTTCTTGTTGACAAAATTTTGACCAATACATTTGTCAAAAAAATTAATTTTTGCTAGCTCTAATTTGTCATTGTTGGTCAAAATTTCCACCAATGTTTGGTCAATTTTTTTTATAATTGTTGGAAATTTTGACTAAGCCTTGGTAGAAAACTATCAAGAATTGGTTGAAATTTCCACCAATGTTTGGTCGATTTTTTTTTATAATTGGTGAAAATTTTGACCAATTCTTGGTAGAAAACTATCAAGAATTGGTCAAAATTTCCACCAATGTTTGGTCAATTTTTTTTTAATGTTGTATCAAGCAATTGTTTCTTATCCAAGCCATTTAATTTGTAACCTTTTAAATCTTTGTAAAGATAAAGTTGGAGCAGGAGAATTTTTCTTCTCAAAGGTGTCCTTTGATTGTAAAGCATCCATTCCATTATCTATTTAACAAATGGACACTTTACAATCAGAGGACACCTTTGAGAAGAAAAATTCTTCTGCTCCAACTTTATCTTTGCAGAGATTTAAAAGGTTGAAAATTAAATGGCTTGGATAAGAAACAAATACAACATGGAACAATTGGACATTTATGCATAAGACACAAATTAAGTGGATAAAAACATGAAATACTCCCATGAGTAAACAATTGTGGTAGCAAGCAGTTGCAATCTAATAAAGCAATTGCAAGTCCTCCAATATTTATTATCTATTACAAAGTATTTAGAATCTCAAGAATGTTATAACTATTAGTGCACATGCACTAGGTAATGGTCAAGATCTAGAGTATGGTACAATACACCTAGTAGAAAACAATGGGGTGACTAAGAGTCAACAGGTCAAGCAATTCTAAATACCCCATTTTACAATATCAAGTGACTGAGTTTATGTTCCCCATCATGCATCTAGCATTAAGACCACCATGGTGAAGATGACAATAGACAAGAAAATTCTATTGTAATTTACACTATTATCTAGGATTTTTCTATAGTGAATATACTTTCTTATGGTGCTTCATGATTCTCTATCTTAGGAAACCCTATTATTTGGACTATAATCTTTCAATAGGAGATGGTAAGCCAAAAAAACATAAAATTGTTGGGGGTGCTTCTCTGATACTAGGTACTTATACGAAACCAACCCTTTATTCTAAATTTTTCATAATGTCTATGTAAAGGCCTACAATGTACTATTAGGTTGTGCTTAGTTGATAGTGGTCAAAGCCAACCACAACATGAAGAAGAAAATACTCCTGTTTGGAATTACAAGATGAAAATAAACTAGAAAATAAGAAAGAAACCAACTTCATCAATATAGGCAAACTCTAAATCTAAAGTTGAGAACCCTAACGATGGAAACCAACAACCTATAGAGCCAAACCACAAAGAGATTGTGAAGGTGCAATCATGCTTCAAGATGTTATGGACTCCCCTCAATAATTTGTTGCATTTGTAGATAAAAGAGAACAAGGTGTTTCAAACAAGCAGAGGAAAGTAGAAACCTTGCAAAGAAATGAAAAAGAAGAAAACTCTAGATATATTGTGTATGTTTTAACTGCCAATGTTTCAATTAGATTACTCTACTGACTTAATAGAAAAAAAAAATTCAAGGATTAAATAATCAAGGACATACTAGCCACGTGTATTTAACATGTCAAGGCCAATGTAGGGTCAATTCCCTTGATTCCATCTTTCAACCAGGCATTTGGAGTTGCTTTAAAAACTCCTAATCCCTTCAACTTGATGATATGAACTTTGAAGAGAAGTCATTTTAGGAGCAACATACTTTCATTTTTTTTAAATGACCAAATTTTATGGTAACTCCCAAAAAGACACTTTAGTCACAATACATTACACAAGAAAGCAACATATATGCAACAGACTCAAAAATGATCATCTAAAGGAAGAAGCTTCAAGTCCCTTACTTTCATTCTCTGTGCCTGATTGCCAAAAGAATAGTCCTAAACATATTATTTTCTCTTAACATATCAAATTTGAGCATTAGTTACCTGAACCTCAAATTTGTTGCTATAGAAGTAGATTAGAATTGTTGACTAAAAGACTAGCCACTGCTGATTTTTTTGTCTTTTCATTTAACTCTTACAAGTTGAACAGAAAAAAAAAGAGTTTCTAGTTCTTTTCGTTATAGAAAATTTGTAAGCTTGTCTTCTTCTCTTTTGTAGATGGTACTAGTAGAGCCAAAGAGGCTGAAAATAACAATGCCAAAATAACAACCATGAGCATTAGTATTATGTCTCCAAATCAGTAAACCACACAAAAAAAATTTAATGCATCTTTCTTTATCTAGAGAGATTTGAGTATTTCAGGGTGCTAAAAACCTCTCCCCATCTTAAGGTTATCTCAACTGAAGCATACTTGACCATTTATAATTGATATATTAAGCATATTCTGGAAAAAGAAATCAACTTACTTTCTTGAACTGCTAATAGAAACACAGGAGTATGAATCATAAGTTACTTGGCTAGCATGATGTTTCATTTTCTTGATCTACAAAGCTTCTGAAGAATCTATTCTCAACCTTGTAGTCTTAGATATAGAATTTGTATTTGCCAATGATGGGTTGGCAGGATTTGATAGTTGAAAATTTAATAGCTTTAGCTCCCTTTCAACTATAAATACTACAGAATGTTACCTACTTCAAAGGGTGTTGGAAGAGGATTTTTTGTTGGCAGAGACCTTACATCAAATTCATTGAGGAAAACACCAAGACTTGTACCAGTTGCAACCAAGTGGGGCTGAAGAGAATGTAAAACCATACAACACACCTATGAAGAATTTATAACAAATTAGCTTCACCAAATATGATTCTAATTTCATGGAAATTCAACTTACTAAATAATGAATGGTAACAATCAACACATTATTGATAATCTATAACAATCAACACAACCTGAAAAATTGGGATAAAAGAACAATTCTAAAATAATAAGCATATGCAAAACTAGGACTAGATGAAATCCTAATTGCAAACCAAGTAAAAAATATAAATCCATACATGATGCAAAGCGAAGAACAAAGATGCAACCAAATTTTTTTATGCAAAACTAGGATGAGATGAAATCCTAATTGCAAATCAAGCGAAAAATATAAATCCATACATAATGCAAAGGGAAGAACAAAGATCCAAACAGTCATTTCTTTATACAAAACTAGGATGAGATGAAATCCTAATTGTGAACCTAGCGAAAAATATAAATCCATACCTATTGCAAAGGGAAGAAAAAAGATCCAAATTGTTATTTAACTCAAAAGGAAAGAATCTGAAGAATAAAGAAAATGAAGGAAAACTTTTTAGGAATAAAGCATCTTATCAGTATCCAAGAAAGATATGTAGCTTGAAATTTTCAAAAAGTATTCAGTATCAACCATAGAAAATAGAAAAATGAAAAGGTCTTATCACTGTTTGTGTGCATTCATATTTTATTTATGTACAAAAGTGTGATCAATTGACACAAATTTAAGGAGAAAGATATTTTAAGCAAATAGATATGGAAATAATGTGATCAAAATTTGTTAAGGACAACCAGCCTTGGAAAGGAGTCATGTCATGGATTAGAAAATTGACCATAGTAACCCACTTGAAGGAGAGATGAAGTCTAGATTAGACTTTTGAAATTGACATTGTACAATAAAATGGCACATCTCATGAGCTTTCCAGCAACATATGCTATGGACATAAGACAATAATGACTATTAAAAAAGCATTGATCTAATAGTATGCAAAATAAATGTAGTGTTAAGATTTATTGCATTTTCATTTGCCTACCATTACTAAACCTTTGTCTTCAAACATGTACTTCAAACCTTCTTGCACCAATTGATGTGCTCTACAAACAAGCTCCAAGTCATTGATGTGGTTGAACTATGGATCCAAGAATGTTTTTAAAAGATCATTTTCCAGTTTAAGTGATAACACTAATAAAATTAGTCCAATATCTTGAGCCTTATTCTACACTCATTAGAAAAAATGATGGCTCTGCTTACCTTAGATGTTACGTAAGACCCAAAAAGCCATCCAACACCATGAGGACTAACTACCCAGGTCTCAATATCTTCTGGGTCACTCCACATTAAATCACAAGAGGACCCTTCATGTGGTATTTCATAATGCATGTTAATGACTCTAATCTGGATATAAGAACATAGATATATTAGATCATAAAACTGGCCTTAAGTTTAAATCTTTCAAATTTTAAATCACAAATGCTTGTCTGAAAAATCTTGTAACCTGATCAATTGCTCGTATGTCAGGTGAAAGTCCTCCATGGACACAAAGGACCTAATTTTAATAGCCAATGAAATGAGATTAAGTTCAAGAAACACAACTATTCTACTTCACATTTATACACAGTCACCTCCAATCATCTTGGAAGATCAAACATACACAAAATTTGTGCATTTGCATAAACTATAATAGACTATGTGATATTATTGATAATTGTAAAACCTCCAATAGATTGCAAATATATTTTTTCAACACATACCAGTACACTACATGCTTGACACTTAGATTTCTAGAAAATTTTAAGAGAAGTAAGCTTACCCTTCTATCATGATTGCTAATAATGTGAGGTAAGCTTACCCTTCAACTATCACAAGGAATAGATTTTATGCATCGAATTTAGATTAGCCCAGTGGGGTTACTTGAATTAAATAGACAATTATAATTGCTATTAGAAAAAAGGAAATAAATGGATATAAATTTCTTATAGTGCACCCACGATTGCATTGCCAAGGAAGAAACATAAGCCTATGCTTACTCTAACCTCTAGACCCAGTGCTCTACTAATAAGGTAATAAGATCCACCACCCTGAATTTACAAAAGACATAAAACTTTAATGACAAGTAAATAATTTATAATTATTGATATTAAATGACTAGAATGCAGTACTGTAATCCTGTTCTCTCAAGATCATCCAATACAAAAACATACCCAAGGTTTGATATATTCAATGTGATTTAGAGCACACAAAAATACACAACATTCACTAAATCTAATTCCTACAACATATTGTCTTACTGATAAACTTCAGCGAAGGTCTATTATAAATAAATAACAAATTCCCAATAGACCCAATGTGTTAAAAGCATAATTGAGGGGAAACAGGTACAAAGTACTATTTTTCAAGACCTAATATGAATATTGTTGGAGTCCAGACACAAAAGTCATATAATCTGTAACAAAAGATTCTCATTACTTGGAAGTTTAGAATTAATATAATTCATTGATGCTATTCCAAAATGTGTGTGTGTTTAGTGTGTACAAAAGAAATACACTATCATTAATAATTATAATTAGAAATTGACTAGAAACTAAGAACTTATATAAACTAGATCTAACATAAGCCTAAAAAGCAAACTAAATTTGATTTAATTTCAATCTAGCTTAAAAGAAAAGAAAAACAAATAGAGGATGTCTAACATTTCTTTTTGCTAGATAATGTGCTGAGGCAGTGGATATAAATATTGGAAAATTATAGTGAGATGTCTCTGCCAATCTATAGTGGACCATAACTACCACTATTGAAAGCCATTACTACATGTCTTGTTAGTTGTAAACAAAAGGGCTTTCTACCATTATATGCTTGTCCATTGTGATTACATTATAGCCATGCAGACCATAATTACAAGGAAAAATCACACTTGCATGCTTCCAGACAAACTAAAGAGAAAGTAACAACCAAAGTGAAATATTGAGTAAGAACCAAGGGAGCCATCAGAAGGAACAGTTATCAACAACTATTAGCCAAAAACTGCCCAACCCTATATCCACATACCTTCATAGAATTATAGCTCCATACTTTACACTAGTAAATTATGGTGAACCAATTCCATACTTTACTCCAAGGTTGCATGTGAGAGTATTAGTCAAGGTAATGGAATTGGTTTGCCATAACTGATAGATACAAACCCTACACTGGGCGAAAGGAATCCTAGATCTGGTGAGCAATAATGTTGGTGTTTACAACCCTGAAATACTCTCAGATCCCAAGAAACAAGATGATTTCCTACCTTTAATTCACACCATGTTCAAAAGATGAAACTATACCATTAATAATAATATATGGTGGACAAATGCCATGAGGACCTGCAATACAAAAGGACCAACAAATGCAAAAGATGTCAAACTGCATATCCAAACAATACAAACAATATTATTTTTTAGTTGATGCCAGGGCTTTTCTCATAGTATCAAACAATGTACAATCTGTTCAAGCTATTATTTCACAATTTTCTCTACAAAATATTCAACTTTTGTGGACAGATCCATCATAACATTAACAAGCTATTTCATTTATGTAGGAAATAGCACAACTACTCTATATCTGAATCCATCCTAAGAAGATATTAAAAAGAAACAAAGGCCTATGTACTTGTAACAATGTTACAATTCTCTTTGATCAAAGAGCCAACTGAAAATAAAAAATATTTAAAAGGAGGGAAAATAAACTACTCTCTAGTTTGAGTTTACTAGATACACATTTTTTCACCCCATACATTTAAAATATCAATCAATAGACATGTAAAGAAAATCTTACCATGTAAATGTTCCTGCATTTCCAAACATCAAAAATTTACAAATCCAATCCATCTTGCTTTATATGGAGACTTAGGGAAAAAAAAATCTAAATAAGCACTTCTCAAGCCCTTCAAAGACCAATGCAATATCAATAGCACCTCCTATCATTCTTGAATCCACTCAAAAATAAATTGAATGGTCCACTTGGTATAACTACCATATATGTCTGGAGCAAGTCCTACCAAGTTTGAATGAGATCTAAAAAGACATTTTTTTAGTGGAGGGACACAAAGAAAATCAAGCTCTCTAACCACTTATTATGTATAAATTACACAAAAGGAATGTTCCCATCTTTGCAGTATTCAGTTAGCCATACTACTTTGTGCTACAAATGCTCATGTAACAAAAGATTTTGCAGAGTCTAGTGTTTCCATCATTACAGATTACTAAAAGGATCCAAATCAAATGGGAATGAAAATGATTAGCATACATGGAGGATCTCATTGAGTAGATGGTGCCCTCAATCTTGCAGAATACTTAAGAAAAGGAATTTTGCAAACAAATTTTAGGCAACATGGAAGAGACTTTATTAACCATTCAGTACCTTAATTCTCATGAAGCAATTATAGAACCAAACCAAACTAAGTAAAGCCTTTGAGAAGATGAAATTTATTTCTTTTTCTACTTAGATACCATGCAATGATATAAGGCTCATTCAAATCAGCTAAAGATGTTCAAATGCTATATGGAGGAAAGGACTTCATCAAGCAGAGTGAATCCAAATTCTCATAGAGCTTGCATAGACTAAACTGAATTGAGAAAATTCTATAAAGGAATTACTCCAATTTCCCTTTGAATTAGATTTCGATGTCTTAGAATAGCCCAAGTCCCATTTAGCTTGGCTGAAAGAGCTGGGCCTTATCCAGAAGAGTGGATTTTACACAATAAATTGGCACCTAATGTCTACATAAGGATATTGAACCACAAGAGAATTAATAGGTTTGTTAGTCCTATATCTTCTAACAATGGATTAAACAGTTCTGTAACAACACAAGTCCCATTTAATTAAGTTGAGAAATTGAAGTGTCATGTAGAAGGTTGGACATTATCAATCATATACTATCTCAATTCTCCCATATCTATAAAAGAGCCCAACTGGACTAGGGTCTATGAAGTATAAGCCCCATTTCTGTTTATTATTAGAATTTTTTAATTCAGTTGAGAGATTCAATCATATGTGATAAAGGGGACTTTAGGAGTAAGATAACACCCTAATCTTCACAAATCCATAATTTATGAAAACAGATGATGAATTCTACTTAAATTTTCTCTGAATTGACATGTCCCACAATGACCAAATCTAGATTAGACCTAGTTGAGAGATTCAAGCATTATCTGTAAAATGGAATAAACTCACATTTCTAAAATAAACACAATAGATCCCAACTAAATTGAGAATGATACATGAAAGGATTGAAAATACACTTTTATTTTGAACATAGATGTCCTGCGACAGCACGACTCATAATAAACTTAGTTATGAGATTCAGGTGATACGTCAAAAAGAAGAGATGATCAACCTTAAAATCTTTTCATGATCACTAGACCCTTGATAGCCCGACTTAACGATTTAAGTTAAGAAAATTTATGAAGTCATGAATCTTGTTCCTTCTTCAATTGGAATTATGTACCCTGTGATGAAGTGACATCATAGTGGCTATTTTATTATTTTATTATTTTCACTTTATTTTTTATTAATTTATTAATTATAAGTCATCTTTTTCAAGTAATATTAATTTTTGGATAGCTTCATTAATTTCATTGAGTGAGTTGACCAAAAGCTAGAGACATTATGCATGTTGAAGGGAACTATGGTGCAGAGTTTTCTATTCAAGCATACCTTGTTGATACACCTCAAATATTTGTGTTTGTAAACATTAAGCTAGAAATGGAAATGGAAGCTATGAAGAGCACATAGGAAATATTTTAAAAGGAGGTGTCACTTTTTTAGAGCTTTTAAACGCATAAAAACACATATAGTGAGTAACCATAAAAAAAATGCTAACATCAAAGCTCTAGTGGAAAAAAACTTGCCCAGAAAAAAACCACAACTTACAATAGCTTTTATTAATAGAAATGGGCACCAACCCAGACTAAAAAAGTGAGCTCCAACCCTCTTCAAAGCATTGAAGCACCAATTCCAATTAGCTAGCTAAGGCACTAACCCCAAGATATACTTAGATGGCAGCTCAGTCTAGTGTTGTAGAGACACATTAAACTATTTGTCATTGCCAAAGCCTTATTTAGCAAACTATAAAATTGTAACAAAGCATGATATCATAAGGTTCTTCCTTGTAATGAATTTCAATTTTTTTTCTTTTATAATAGACATGAGAAGATTAGGAATTAGATCTAAGAGCTAGGAGATTACAAATAAGCTCCACCAAAGAAGGAAGAAGCATGGAGTTTGAGTATACATTTTCAGTACCCTACCAAAACTGTTATCAAGAATAGATCCATACACATGCATGGAGATTTTGTATACATTTTCAATACCTTAACAAAATCCTTATCAAGAAATATTTGATGTGCCCCCAGATATCTATTGACCAAATTATAGGAAGCCCTCTTATTTAGTAGAGCAAAAATTCCCTCCACATACCACAAGTGCTCAGTGCAAAGAAAATACTTGGTAAACAACATTTAGAACAAGAAGGGAACCTTTAAATTGATGATTATAGGCTTATAGCTTATACCTTTAAGATAATTACCTTGCTATATTCTCAAGGTTGACAACTAAAGTCTTGTAGCTATATCTCAACATGTCATAAGAGATGGGAATATCACAGAAGCATGCAAAACTAACATTGTTAAGAAAAACAAAGTGGCACGCCCACTTAACCAAAAAATTGCACTTGAGTAGATATACATAAGCTAAGCTCATGCATTAAGTCACCTCCAACTAGGAAAAAAAACCCTACATGTTTGTACCAAAACACTCAAAATTAGCTTGTCCATAAATTGATCAACAAGTGTTGAAAATTAAAATATAGGTGATCATGATGTATTCTAATGGTTATACATCACTCATAACGTTATATGAATACTCTTAAAACTGGTTTTGAGTTAAAGGTTCAAAGGTTCTATATTAGCAACACATACTAATTTGTATATTATTTTGTACAGTCTATTTAACAAACTTGCAACAATTTCTTAGGCTTGTTCACATTAAATCATAATTGAGGTTGGAGATTGAGTTTAATTTCCACACAAATAACACTATCGCCTACTTTTACACATGATTTTCCATAAGAAATTGGAAAACAACCTCAAAAGATGTAGAAAAAATTTGGGAGAGGGTGGAAGAAGTGGACCTCCAAAACAAAGATACAAAAATATTGACTTTGGAAAGTAATTTCCAATTAGCAAGAATTATACTTTTAAGGATCATATAAGATAAGGTTGTGCATTAAAATATCACCTCCAACAAACTTGCATAGGCTCCATAGATTAAGAAGAAAAGAAACACACCTTTGCAATTATGTACCTAATGACCCAGAATATAATGCAATAAGCTAAAACATTGCAAAACTGTACATTTTTCTAGTCATTAGGTTTTTTTGTTATTATCGATGCTCTACAACTGTACTGTCATGACAGATCTGATCAAAAGATCATGCATAAGAAGCTCTAGTAGCCTTCTTTGTAGCTTCATATCTTTTGACTAAAACCTTACTAATTCTGTGAATTATTCATATTAACCCCACTTTTTTGGATTAGATTTTCAAGAGTCTAATTCTAAATAGATAAAACTACACTCAAATAGGAACTGGATCTCTATGCCCAATGTTTTTGTTGGGTCTTTACATCTACAATTTGAAGTTGATAGTTGAACTTTTATGTCCAAGGGGTTGTGGTGTAATAATAATAGGAACAATGAATGGAACATAATATTGCTCTCAAACTAGAGCTCTATTTTTATGTCAAGGAAGTTATGGTGTAGTGTTAGATGAAAATTAAATAGTAAATTATATTGCTAGCAGATTAGAATTGAGTTTTCAAGAATAAGGTGTTGTGGTGTAATCATAACTAGAGTCACTCAAGTATCCCGAATGCCACAATGTAGTTGCACATTAATCCATATAGGAGACCTATTCAGAGATCTAAGGTTGTCATGTGCAAAATATGGGACATCTCAGGTATAATTTATATTTACAGATCTTAAGATTGAGGATCATGTCTACTCTTCACAACATTAGAGGCATTAAAGCCATTCACAACTTTGTGGCATTAAAGGCAATCCATGTTTCTAAATCTTTATAATGTGGCTCAACATTACCAACAAGGCATTAAAGGTAGCCCGAAAGCTCACCCCAAAAAATCATTACTATATATAGTAGGCTACAAAAGTTAATATATTATTGTTAAGAGGGAGAAATCATAAGACAATCTAATTTCAAATCCTATTGTATATGGTAAACTTAAGCTTAATCAACATTTTATTTTAAAAAACTTAACAAGGTACAACCTTGTTCCACACATCATTAAAGATGACTCACATACCCAACCAATACTTCAAAGTAGAGAATGAACATGTCAGGCAACTAAAAAACAAGAAAAAAAATTACTACATGGCGACAAAGTGGCCCATAAGTCCAGCAACATGGAGTGAACTAGTCATTTTATAATTATATAATACATTTTAGAATAATGCACATTTCAAATTCTTAACAAATGGTTTAATCTTAACCCATAGAATGTTAATAGGCAATACATAATCTTGCCCCAAAACATAGAGAACGAAAAAATTGGAGTTGCGATGGAGAAATGGAAAAAGAAGTAAAAAATGACAAGAAATGCATGCCTAAAGAGCTTTGGGATTGAATTCGTCCACTGAAAGATAGAACTGAAACCCCTCTTTAGCTTCAACAAGCCTGCCAGCAGAGTCTAGGATCCTTGACCATCCTCCACTCCAACTCATAGGGCTCCATGTACATCAGAGTGTCTATAATTTCAATGGCACTGTCAAATTCCCCATCTCTCATCCTTAAAGCCAAAAGACCCTTTAGTGGTTTAGGATCTTTGGGCCTCTTATCAACAATTTTTTCCATCACTCTCTTTGAATTCCCAAGGAAATTTTTCATTTTTCTAGAATCTCTTTATGGCTTTAACTCTTATTCTTGTACCGGTTTTAGAAGTCTTACCAAATGGCCTATACCAAGCTGCCCTAGCCGGCCAATAGAATAATGTGCCCTGGGCATTAAGGCTAAGAAAACATATTGATGTGACCAAAAGACCAGCTCTGGCTACCTTTTTGACCTTCTCAATTGAGCTTAGACTTGAGTTCACAATTTTATGATTGTCTACCTATTGATGCAACTACCTTGTGATTAGGGCACAGAGACAACCTAATTGTAAGAAGAATGACAAAGGCTCTGCTTCCCCATCAATTTTTGCCCCTTTGCAATGTGGCTACAAATAAATGCCAATGCCATGACTAACACCAGCAGTAATCCCAAACCAACAGACACTGAATTGTGCAACCTTTTTTGCCTTTTCACCAAAACTTTAACCAGTTCCTTCAATCTCAATTTCAATTTCATAACAAATTTTAGGGAATCCATTTGCAAATTAAAACTTAAACCCTTAACCATCCTCCAACTCCTTTGTGTGCTCGATCAAATGATTTTTCATTTTAAAGTTAAAGCCCATGTTGGTCGTAATTTTGACCAACATGGGTTAGATTTTTAAAAAAGAGAAAAATTTCCTTCTACAATCCAACCAACCTAAACCTTTTTAAGTGATGGCCAAAATTTTCAGTAGAAAAATGAGGTCAAATGTAGTAGTAAGCCATTTGACAATATTATTTTCATCGAAATTCAATGAAATGAAAAGGGTTTTTTTATAACACTCTCAAGATTCCATTGATATAATTGTTATCAAATTCTAAGTTCAATGAGTATTTATTAGTTAATTTTTAATGAAGATGACTATAAAGTGCTTATTGACATACTGATTGAAAAATAGCTATAAGTTTCAAACAGTATAACATTTTTGAAATCTAAAAGTTGTCACATTCTATGCTTCACCTAGTATAAGGGAAAACAAATTAATTTGGTAAAATTTTCAATTAGTTAAAATGGTTAGACATGGGAGTTTTTATTCTAGAAAAGTTATAGTAGAAAATGCATATTTAATTATTTATTTGGAATAAAAATACCCAAAAATATGCGTCACATCCGAGCATGAGTCTACTTTTTATATCTATAATTATATTAAAAAATATTATCATTTGATTTTGATTAAGGTGGTCAGACATAAACCTACTTTTTTTTTTTGCCCTAAAAGTTTTGTAGTACTGCATTAAAATCCAAACTTTTGGCCAATCAAATAAATTTTCCTCTAGATAAGGCCTAGTAGTTTAGAAACTACATTCAATTTCCTACAGATTATATTCTTACAAATTTTTGATATAAAGTCCAAAACCACTTTAAAATTATGTGTCAAGTTGACATAACCCTGATTTGTTGGATTTTCGCTGCCAGTTAAGGCCATAGGTTGGTTGACCATGATCCTGCACATACCCCAGTTTTCGATCAGATATCTATTAGTGCTTTCTAATTGATTGTATAGGACTGAGGTGAATATTGTGATTTGTCTGTTGGTTCTTTCTAGTTGCTTGTATATGATTGAGGTAAATATTGTGCTTTATCTATTGGTGCTTTCCAATTGCTTGTATAGGACTGAGGTGAATATTATGATCTATCTATTACTACTTTCCAGTTGTTTGTATAAGACTGAGGTGAATATTGTGATTTATCTATTGGTGCTTTCCAGTTGCTTGTATAGGACTGAGATGAATACTTTGATTTTATGACATGTACTTTTATCAGCTTAGAGTAGGTTATCTATGTGTATGCTGAGAGGTGGCTTGCAATGGAGGTCAAAGCTCTAAAGAGGTTGCTTGGGTAACCCATTGTAAGTTGTATTAATAAGTGATAACATTTCATTAAATGGATTAAAATAAATTAACAAAAGTCATTTTTTTACCTCACCCATGCCACGAGTGCTAGTACATGCTAGGATGAGAGTAGAGAGGATGCTTAGTTGCAACCTTGCCTCATTAGTATGCCTTTTTTGTAAGAAAGGATATTGATGCCACACAGAGTCACTAGGGCATCGAAGTCTATAGAGGCTACCAAGGTAACCCTAGAGTTTCCTCATGTGATGACACTTTCCTACATGCATATTAAGTTTCCTACGTGTCTTTGTTTCCTTTGGGATTAGATGTTATTTGTGTACTTGGTACCTTTGAGATAGATTGCTATCAAGATTCCTTGACCTAGATTCTTGTTTGAATTTTGGATTTTTATCTATTTGGGACTTGAGGTTATCTCCTTATCATGGTGGGAGTGGGGTATTTATGTTTCATGAGGTCAGGTGGTAGTGTTTTTATACCATTGAGATCCGACAACTAGATGTTGATGCTTGTGTACCTTATGCAATTGTTTTATCTTTTTGTTCTTGTGATTATGTTCTATGGTCATATTCTAATTTATTATACTTTGATTATTTGAGATCCTATGAGATGTTGTATCTTATCTTGATGTATATTCTTTTAGCATTTCATACCCCGTGACTTGTATAGAGGATGATTATGCATGTTGGATTATGTCATTTGACATATTATGTATAAATTTATATTATTTCATTTGATTCATAATGTTGGTTATTATATGATGTGGATTTTTTTATGTATTAGATTTAATATTTATAAAACTCTCTGTGTGATTCAACATTATGGAACCCTTAAGAGATGTAACTATAAATGTATTTCTTTGTATATATGTGAGTTATTTCTTGCACTATGTTATCTCTTTTTGTTTATAATCTTCCAAAAAGAAAGAGTTTAGCAAACTTAGTGACATAATAGGTTAATTTATTTTGGGTTCCCTAGCGAGGCATTACTCTTCCACTTTTCTTGTTCTCAAACTTCTTGTTCAATTTTTCCTCAACTCTTAAGATGAACTAATGCCTCCTCAATATTGTTCATTTAGACTAAACTCAATTCCTCTTGAATGCTTGGCCTCAACCCATTAAGGTAATAGGAAACTTTCTCCTTGTTAGCTTCTGCATGGC
Source organism: Cupressus sempervirens (assembly GCA_028749045.1). Lineage (NCBI taxonomy): Eukaryota > Viridiplantae > Streptophyta > Pinopsida > Cupressales > Cupressaceae > Cupressus > Cupressus sempervirens. Next base: position 507,054,171 of record CM053789.1, on the reverse strand, counting down.
CTATTCTAATGAGAACTTGGTAGAACTCTTCTGTATACTCTTGAATAGATCTTCTTGCTTGCTTCAACCCTTTCATTTTCTTTAGCAGATCTAGCTCATAATCTATGAGAATGATTTTTTGCTTCAACTTAGCTATCATCTAATCCCATCTTGTGATTTTATCCTTCCCTCTTCTATTTTTCTCTAATTGAATCTCCTGCCACCAGATCTTTGCATGATACTTCAATTTGGCCTTCACAAACTTGACCCTATCAGGATCCTCAATATCTCCATACTCAAAATATTCATCTAACTCATTGATCCAATCAATCAATTCCTCCAGGTTAAGATTTCCCAAAAAAAGTGGGAACCTTAAACTTAGGTCTTTTTCCAATCTTAGAGATGGCCTAAGAAATCCTTTCTTCTTACAGGTTCAGAACTTCATCTTCTACTTCCTGATTGAAATGTTTCTTTCTTCTTCTTCTTCTCTTATCATCCTCACTTTCATCTCTTATGGCAAGATTCATTCCTTTGCACACTTTTTTTTGCAATGCTTGTAGTTATCTTTGCAGAAACCCCAGATTTCACACTTTTAGTTGTTCTACCATGCTCTCTTCATGGAGGTATTTTTGCATTTTTGCTAAAACCCTAGTAAAAACTACCTTACAATCAGCGATCTATCTATACAATCAACCCAAACCATGGTCCTAGTGCAAACTACCTCATAGTCAACAATCTATTTACACACTCAAGAACTCCTACTCTAATACCATTTGATGAAGGGTGCTTCCCTTCATACCACATAACAAAAATAGAAAAAAAACAATAATTTGCAAGAACAAACTATGAGCTTCTTATTATCTCCACAAATGTAGAATTAAAAAATTAAGAATTACAGTATGCAAACCCACATGAAGCCCTTCCTTACAATAATTTGTAAGACAAACATGCAAACTACCACTTAGAGTTGTCTGAGACAACCTATAGTTCTTCCTTATATAGGCAATTCTACATCACTTAGGAAGGGTGTACACATCAAACCCTAACTCTTGAGGTTGGCCAACCCTAAAATTATATATAGAGTCATCTCAATATAATTATGACATATATTTTGGAATATTTGGGTGGCACAACTTTGGAAGACCATAACTTGCGAACCGTTCAGCTGACTGGCTATCATAGCTATAACAACCACTTTTACTAGGTCTTAATTAACAACTTAACATATCAAAAAAATACAATTATTACTTCATTTTCATAGGAAAATAGTTTAATCAGTTACATTCATATGAATGAGATTAACGGTTAAAATTAGTTAGACAAAATTTCATAACTAAGAATTGAAATTCCATAAATGAATTTTCTATGGAAATTAAAATCTATATACCATAGAATTTGAACTGATAAATCATTATAAAAATGCTTCTGCAATCACCCAGATTAGTCCACAAATACCACTATAACAATATCATATAATGACTACCATTCAGTATCACTATATCAAAATCAAATGACAAATACCATTAAATATCACTATATAAAATTAGGGCATCACATACCACTGTATCAATTGGGGCATCAATTACCATTAGATCATTTAGGGCTTCAGATACCACTATATCACTTAGGGTTTCAAATACCACTGAATCAGGCTTCAAATACCATTGTATCAATTAGGGCTTTAGATACCACTATATCATTTAGGGCTCCATATACCACTGAATTAGTTAGGGCTTTAGATACCACTATATCATTTAGGGCTCTAGATATCGATTTATCATTCCTATCATTCTGATTGCTTAATTGTGGCAATAACACAAGATTAGAAGATATGCTCATATTCAATATTCATATAAATGAAAGACTGAAATAACAATCCATCAAATAATCTATTTCTCAAAACTAAGTGTAAAATAACCACAATGATGATATAGCTCAATTAATCTTACCTTCTTGCATATACTTCATAAAAGTAAAAAATACCTGTTTCCAACAAACAATTGATTGGATAGCTTATCTTTGTCTGTTGTGCATCTAACAACTTGGGGAGAGGTGAAACATTGTTAGAGGCTTAACCATCCAACCTTAGACCAAAACTTATCCCCACACAATCTCTAACAAGAAAGGCCCTCCCTACCCAAAATAGACAAGGAACATCATGTCATCCACTAAGCATCCTGGTATCTAATCACACCACTCAACTTGACAACTAGGAAGTATAATAAACATGACCACACATGAGCTATTAAAATTTTCCTTCAAAATAATAAATTTTATTATATCTTATCTAATTCTATTTCCTTGTTATTGCAGATCTCTTTCTCTCACCTCTTCACCATTTTCCTTGGCTATACAATCAGGTGAGTCCGAGGTGTTTGAATTCTCAGAATAAACAATTCTTTCTATTGATTCTTAGTTGTTTCATAATTAACATTTATTCCAGTTTATCACAATCTGTGATTTGAGAGATTACATTCTTTAAAGATTTCAAAATTGATTGTTTAATTATAATATCTAGTGGCATAATGATTTATGGATCCATACTTTGGTTACTTGATTATCACCTACCATGAACAAGGCTAAATTAAAGAAGTTCAATCTGTAAATTTAAACAAGATATCATCATGATAAATATTGAAACTTGTTTCAATCTTCTCTATGCATAGATTTTCTACTTAGTATGCTTATCACAACTATGACCAGAAAGATTATGTTCTTGAGACTATTTGGAAAATATCATTGGATAGTATATTTCATTCCAGATTTTATTGCATTTGGAGAAATGCTTCCATAAGGGTTGTATCTAATTTATTATGAAAGTCTAAAGAAGAGGACTGATAACAAAGGGCATGAAGTATGTAGCAAAAATCATATTTGTATCTTGAAATAAATCTGGAAAAGAGAAAGTCGTAGGAGCCTAACTAGCTATTATGGAAAGAATTAAATAATATTGAAATGACATTGCATGACCTAAGGTATATTTTGAATATGTTTGATCCTTGAAATTTGAATTGCAAATCTGCTCTCCTTTAGATGTTGCAGATGTATCAATGTAAAAATATTTGTTCCTCAATAGTCAAGTACATAAGATAGAGCTATTGCTTATAATGGATGTTTTTGATTGAAAGAAAAGAGACTTTGGCACACAAAATATCTGGAAGTCAAGTGTTATGAAGGGCAGAGAGAAGACTGGAAAATGTAGCAGGAGATAGTCGGGTGTATGAACTATATGTTTGTCTCTTCTCATGACTTCCATATTTAAATAACAAATCATGACTTCTTGGCTTCTGCAAGTTAAAAGATTATATGCAAATTCATACAGCCAAGTGTTTAAATCGATTGTAAAAGATAGGGAAAATAAAAGGTTGGAAGAAAGAATTGGAAAGATTATAATTTGATTATTGTCAATTTATCATGCCAAGTGTTAGTCAATTAAAAGCAAAGAATATTAAAATGGAAAAATAAAGTTGGAAGATTATTATTATTTATTTATATATGTACATGTAAATATATATTAATGAGGTGACATCACTTTATTAAATTATTATAATATAATGATGCCATTTCATTTTTATATCTATATGTGTGTGTGTGTGTGTCTTTTCTATATATACATACATACATATATATATATATATATATATATATGACGAAAAATCCTTTGAGATACATTTTATGTTTTAACTCAATTATTTATATTTTCCTAGATTATTTTCTTAATATCTCAAGCGGGTCCCACAAATTATATCATGTGCTCAAGTCGTTAGGTCCTTAACCCATTTGCCCAGTGATGGTAATGCTCCTATCCTAATTCTTTTCTAACAATGCTTCCACCCCTTTGACGTGCTTCCTACAAGGAAATTCTTTGTAGTTAAATCATAACAAGTTATAAATAATCATAACGGCTAACCACCTATTCAATTTCATGAATTCATGACAAATAATTATAATGACTAACCATCTTACCATTTCGTAAGATTATAACAAATTTAACTATCAACTGACTTCATGTGAACCTCAATGGCTATCAAAAATTGGGATGTAACATACCATTCCCCTTGTGTTTCATTGTCCTTGATGAAATTGAAATTGTAACGAACATTATAAAGGAGCATTTAAAATTGGAATGTAATGTACCATTCCCCTTTGTGTTTCATCATCCTCGATGATCATTGCAAATTAGACACTAAAAGAGTATTCCAAATACAAGATGTATATATAGCACCGTGATATCTTTTCTTTTCAAAATTGGATCAAAATCTAAATCATGATAAAAAAATCAAGGTCCATTTTTACTTCAATGTTTCTAGAAAGATACTTGCATGATATCAAAAAATTAAACACATTCTCACTTGAGTTCACTTTACCGTACTTGTGATCATCTCAGCATCAATTGAGTTGATTCTATTTCATATTCCTGTCATACTCATGTAGACACTCACCATATCATTAGTTCGATTCCATATTGATATCTTTATTTAAGAGAATTTTCAGGGTTCAATAATTGAGAGTAAGATAAATATTCAAAATTGGAATCCTTCAACTAGCAAGTTCTAGGTCATAACTTGATCACATAACTTAAGTCACTTATACATACCATCTAGCATATGACATTCATTAATGAGTAGACCATCCTTGTAAACTTGCAGATTACCTGAAAAAGATTAATAGATCCATGTTTTTCCATTTATGTAACCTTGACCTTTTTGTTCATCTTATCACAATAAAATTTCATTAGAATAATCATCTCATGATAGAATATACACTTCATCTCCAAAACAATATACAATAGCTCAGTATGTAAAGTCAACATCGCATGTGTATTATTCATTTATAGTAGTGTGTCAAAGGGTAAAAACATGATATACTATGCAAGATCATCATAAATCTAATCAAGATCATAAGTATTTCAAACAATTCATAAGGTTCTTATCGAGTAGCTCATCATTCATCTATAAATATCTGGAAGTTTATCTTTTCCATTTGTGTGACCTAGGCTTTCATGCCCATCTCATCAATGTAATGTTTCAAGGAAAAACTCTAGTCAAATAAAAGTCTACATCTATAAACAAGCATTGATAGTTTCAATTATGCAAGTGTGTTTACTCCATGCTAGAGCACAAAATGATCTTGTCAGTTAATCAACATCAGAAAGGATCATGGTTCATGATTTTGTTTTCCTTCAGTTCAAGTTCAAAATAAATTTAAAAAAATATTACTACCATTTCATATAAATAGGAATATAATTGCATAAAGTAAATGTTGGGAACATTCAACTGAAAAGAAATATGTAGCCATCATTAGGGTTTTAGATAACATCTCATCAAGGTTATAAGAGCTATTTTGGATTGCTCAAGCCTCGACATCTCAATCTAGTTTAATTTTCTCATTCTCTATTGAGAATGGCCCTCCCTCCTGGGATAAGGTACATGTACCATTTTGGTCCTGCCACCCAAGTATCTTGGTGTTAGAGTGTTCACTTAGCAACAAACAAGGTTGAGGATGCACTTCCACCAACCTTTCTCTCTGTCGGTTGGCACTACTGACCTCTTAGTGATCCATTTTAGGCAAGCATGCCTTTAATCTACCTTGACTTCCACAAGTTAAAAGATTATATGCAAATTCATATAGCCAAGTGTTTAAATTGATCGTAAAAGAGAGGGAAAAATAAAAGGTTGGAAGAAAGAGTTAGAAAGATTATAATTTGATTATTGTCAATTTATCATGCCAAGTGTTAATTGGTTAAAAGCAAAGAATATTCGAATGGAAAAATAAAGTTGGAAGATTATAGTTCAAATATTATTATTATTTTATATTTATATATGTACATGTAAATATATATTAATGAGGTGACATCACTTTAGTAAATTATTATAATATAATGATGCCATTTCATTTTTATATCTATATGTACTTATATACATATATATTATAATAATATGGAAAAAAATCCTTTGAGATACATTTTATATTTTAACTCAATTATTTATGTTTTCCTCGATTATTTTCTTAATAGCTCAAGTGAGTCCCACAAATTATATCCTATGTTCAAGTTGCTAGGTCCTCAACCTATTTGCTTAGTGATGGTGATGCTCCTATGCCTAATTCTTTTCTGACAATGCTTGCACCCCTTCGACGTACTTCCTAGAAGGAAATTCTCCACAATTAAACCATAAAAAGTTATAAATAATCATAATGGCTAACTACCTATTCAATTTCATGAATTTGTGATAAATAATTATAATGACTAACCATCTTACCATTTCGCAAGATTATAACGAATTTAATTGTCAACTAACTTCATGTGAACCTCAAAGGTTATATTTTAAATTAGGTCAAAATTGGGATGTAACAATTATAGAATCATCAACTTCTGATCTATAGGGTTGTGTAAGTTCTAGCAGACCTCATTTCAAAGTCCATCTGGAGCCTCTAAGGCCTTCAAAACTTACCATGAAGTTTTTATACCAATTTTTCATACCAAAAATCTGCAATAACTTCACAAATACTCAAGATATGATAATGAACTTCAACTGGTAGACTGATATATCTAAGATGAACCTCCACCTCTGAAATTAGGAGATCCAAGCTTATATGATTGACTTACTAAGTAGCAAGCCTCCACAAACAACAACTCTGCACCGAGACAACACTTATTCAAGAAACATAAAAACAATATGTTTGGGTGATGCAAGATTGATCTTCACACATAGTATGCTCCTGCATCATCCACCTACATTATTGTCCTTGTCATGTGTCAACTATTAATTAGTCCACACATCTTCATGTGGATAGGCTTATATTCTTCCAAGCTCCATATATTATACACAAAGAACTATGGTAGTCAATTTTAAAAGAAGTTATGAAGCTTACATGAAATTTGTGTTCTTTAAAGTACTAAATATAATGATCTATGAATTATAATTTTCTTTTAAATTTTTATTTATTTATTTTAATTGAAACAAAGAAAGTTTACAAAGAATAATAGTTACACAAGGTAGCTGGAAGAGAGATTCATCATATAAAACAAATCACTACAAAACAACTAACAACTGGCATTACATTGAGAGGACATGATGAAACACTTTGCAAAGGTCCATATGGCAATTACTTTGAAGCTGATTCACTTGGTCTTTAAGTTGTTGTAGCTGGGCCATGATCGATAGATTCCTTATAGATACATTTGATATCTAAGACAACAAAAAATCAACTTGAAAAACTACATCAGAGTACAACATTAAGATGTCTCTTTCCTGCAAATAATTGCTTGAAAAACAACATTGCATCTAGTTTTCCAAATATGTCTTAAGATAATTTGCCTAATAGAATCAACAATAACATCATTATGAAGGCCAAAGACAAGGAGAGCTTCCTTCCAATTCCATTTATGGTGAAAAATAGCTGAAACATTTTTAAAGATAATATTCCATTATTTTTGCACGTAGGGGCAGTCCCAAAATATATGCTTCATATCTTTAGTATGCAAACAAAAGGGGTACCTAATTGGTTGCACTGCAATGTATTTTAATTTGTCACCAATAGGTAATTTGTGGTGTAAAACCTTCTAGGCCAGCAATTGCAAATCAACATCAGCTTTGGATTTCCAAACTTGTGCACTCATATTGATCCATCTTTTCACACTAAATCTACATTTCCACTTCTGATTGAGATGGGGGAGGATAAACCAATGGGGTAAGGAGCACAAATTTTCTTTCTTAAGTGGAAGATGGTTAAAATGAGATGAAGAGAACCATTTCCAGTCTTTAAAAAAGTTGCATTCTCTTGGGGTGTAGATTTTAATGGACAACTCAAGTGGAACTAATGACTACACAAATATGATAAATAGTTTGTATTTGTTATCTAGAGCAAATTGATTTTTAATATTCAGCCATGAAGCCCACTCAAAAATACTAAAGTCCCAAATATTCTTAAAGTTTCTCACACCTTTCTTGAACAAATAAGAGGCCTGCTTTAGAAAGAAAATTGCAAGGGGTTGGCTATGGTATTGAACCAGCTTGTTCCACCAAATGGATGAAGAAGCAAAGTTGAAACCATGCTGGAAAGAGGAATCATTCCACTGAAGAAAATGACAAACATGTTGCCAAGCCTTCCAAATGGATTGTAGGGGAACAGAAGCCTTGATTTTTAAAAAAGACGCCATGATGATCTTGTCAACCCAATTGTGTAGTGCCTTCCCCTAGTTCGCATTTCTGTTATCATTGCCGAACTCTTTTAGGCCAATTTTATGCTTGATTATTAGTAGCATTGTTTTGAGACTATTAGATATTGTTTTACATTCATTTGATTATATGATGAGATTACTTGGTACTCTATACTTCATGTATGCATGATGATTATTCAGTGTTTTCAATTATTGATGATGATTAGTTAGATGGATTATTATGTGTTTTCTTATGGATACTTACCCCATACTGCATGTGTATGGTGTGCATGTATGTTTTCTTTATGTATGGTGTTTCTGATGTGGTTAAGGAAGGGAGTTGTAGTCACCTATTAGTCAGGATCTACATGATGTAGCACTTCCTACCATTACCTATTTAGCTTAGAATATTGTGTTTGTACATGCGTAGATTTTATGCAAGTTGTAGGTACTGAGTATCGACTTCCTTGAATTGCTAGGATGAGCGTACCCTATCACATTATCTCAATGGTAAGAGGAGGGAGATAAATTCTTAAGTCCAAAACCTAAACCTTTAAGCCATTTGTCCTAAAAAATTAGGACAAGTATCTGAGTTGTTTACCTTCCAAATGTGTCGGATGACATTAATTTGTGATTATAACCCTTTAGTTTGATTTTGTATGTGTTTTTCTTTGATGGGTTTTCGTATGTTGTTTTATGAGTCCTTGGTGATTTTTCTTTTAATTAAGTCAAATTAAATTATTAAATTAATGATTTAATTTAATGAGAAATTATTATGATATTTAATAATTAATTATATTTAATTAATTGGGAAATTAATTAAATAACAAGAATTAAATTTAAAAGATAAAAGTTATAAGCTTAATTTTAGAGCATGATAATATTTATTTAATTTAAAAATAATATATTTAGAGTTCATTTTTAAATAAATGCTAAATACTATTATTATTTAAGTTAATAAATATTTTATCAATTGACGTTTCGAAAATAAATTAAAGCATGAAAAGATGCTAATTTTTTAAAAGTTTCAAAATTGCATAATGCGTGCATGAGATTAAAATTGATAAATTAATTGAAAAGAGAAGTCAAGTGAAAATTAAATAAAGTTATTTTATAATAAATGTGCAAAGAAAAGATAAAGAAAAATTAATTTAGAGTTGAAGTCTGGTGAGCAAGGAGTTCTCTTGGGTGAACGCACAATTAGTGCCCCAATTATAGGAGAGAACTTCATATCACAATTTGAGGGTTCATTTTCAAGGAATAAAAGTTTTGGGGAAGGACGCAAAATTTGGAGAAGGGGAATTTTCAAAGAGAAGGTTCTGAAAGAAGTGAATTCTTTCACAATCTTTTGGGTGTTTGCAATTTTAGCATCAGAACCAAGTAGGTTCTTGAGTTTTATGCACCCAGTTATATATGTTATTTGAATAATCCTGTCATCTTCATGTTTGCTAGAATTGACTTTCTGGATATCATTGTACGAATCTTTCACTCTCTTGTTTTGAATCTTATGATATTTGTATTGTATCTCATCTGTATATTAGAACTACAAGAAAAATAAATCAATTTGAAATATCGTTTTGTAGGAGAAAGAAATTAGTATTTTTATTCGGGAAGGGTTAAAAATGATATGGAAATTTTATATTGAAAATTCGATTGTTTCGTTGAATTTTGTTAAAAATATATATTTTTAAAAATGTGTAAAGCGGGGGGGGGGGGGGGTTAGTTTTGAAAAAAAATAATTTTATTAAAATAATTTTTTTTTTTTTAATATTAAAAGGGAGGCAAGGGTCACCACCTCCTCCACCCCCTTTCTCTCTCCCTCACTGCTTAAATGCGGGTTACCTTGTTGATCGCAGGGTATTGCGACAGCAGTGATATGAACCACTGTGGTCACAGGCACCTTGCCACAGCAGGGGGCCTTCTTTTTTTAAAAGACTAACAACCTTATTGAGAATAGCACCAGTTTATTAATTTTTTTTAAATTTTAGTTTTATTAAATTAGTTTAAAATAAGTTTTAATTATAATTTATTATTAATTTTTAATATTATTTTAATAAAATTTATTAAATGTTATAATTTTAATATTTAATTAAAATATTATTATTATAGATTTTTTTAATAAATAAATTAATTTAATTAGATTTAATTTAATTAATTTATTTTTAAATGGAAGTTATTTAATAGGAAAAAGGATTTATTTAATTACTAATAATCTTGACTTTTAATAAAATTGTAAATTATTTTATTTTAAAAATCAATAATTATTATTTAATAAATTTAAATAAATAATTACCGTAAATTATTTTTGAATAATTGACTTGAAATCAAATAGGGGTAATTGGGCATTATATTTGAATAAATGAACAAGTTAAATTGTAAGGGTAATACTGTGAATTTTATCTACTTGAAACATACTTGAGAACTAGAATTGAAACTTTACTGGGTGATCCCACAATAATGGGTTCCACCTTTTGACTAATTTTGACACTGAAATCAATATTTTTGCAACAAACATCACGTTTAAGTGACTATATCTCCAAAACTATAAATAATTTCAAGATGACATAAACTAGTGATTTTGAGTTCTTTGTTCCTACTTTGTAACTATATTTTTTAATCTAAAAAAAAATTTATTTATGTCAACTTTTTTTATCTCCTCCGAAAAGTGATACATAATAAAATTCAATATTTTAAAGAGTGACAGTCTGTTTGACACACATAACTTTTTTTCTAGAAATGATAATGAAGTAATTCTTTCGGTGTTGGATTTGTAACATCAATATCCAGTGTCTGTATTTGGTTTGATTTAATTTTGTTGAATATTGTATAGTTTATGAAGTTTTGAAGTGACACGAATCGTAATTCAGACATATGTTCCGTTTGACACAGATAATTTGAAGTCAATTTATCATAAACCTAAATTTTTTTTTTTAATAGTAAGGTATCTCAATAAGCTAGTGCCTATATATTTTTCAAAAAAAATTTGACCTGATTTACTAATTTTCCCGAGGTGTCGAAGTCGGTTGATGTTCAATCGGTAATGAACCTATAATGAGTTAAACTCATATTTGAAAGTGTTAATGACTAAAATATGTATTGAAATTATAGTCGTTGGAAAGCTTGCTCCGAGCAGCACATTTTGACATTTTTTATTTTACAGTAGAAGATCATTCTCCTGCCATTATGGGAGTCAAAAGAGCAAAAAAAAAAAATTATGAAAAATGGGTTGAAATTTTCTTATTTTTGTGCATTCGCCCGAACATGGTGTTCGCATGAACATATAAAGCATGTTCGTGCGAACATGCACATTGAAATTTCATGGCAGTCAAGAAATTAATTGGCCATGTTCGCACGAACATGTCTAATTTTTTGTGTTCATGCGAACAGTCAAAAAAACCAAAAAATTACCAGACATGGGACCTGCATCTATCATTCTATCCGCGAAACAAAAACCAGTGCCACATCTCGCATTTCAATCATTGAGTGCAAATTTCCATCATAGACATCATTTTGTTTCACCAATCTCTGTATTTGGCATCAACCTGATAGTGCATTGCAGGCCTGTCTTTGCCACGAATTTCGTTCACAGATACATTGAAGGCAGGTGAGAGATTTCTCAATATTTGCAAATTAATGTTCTTCCTATCTTCATTAATGCTTTCATCAATATTTTCTATCTTCATTCACAATTTGAATTAATGAAAAGTATTTAATTTTATTTTCAAATCAAATTCATTCAATAAAAATACATGTGCCATAACTCTTTATGAATTCTCAATTTCTATAAAGAAATAATCTAAGGTTTTCATTTCCTTCTAGAACATAGATTAGATGATTTTTTGTTACTAATGGTCTCCTTGTAGCATGTGGCAATTGTGGGATGAAGATATGATCATAACAAACTACTAATGTTTGCTTTGCAAGACGTTGTCGAAGACCATTGTGTGTTTGTCAAAACCATGTGTGTGGATTTATTAGATTAAATAAAACTTCATTTGGTGCTTAAAATGAACTTTTTATTTTCTGTCTGGCGTGTTTACAGTGTTTAAATCCCTAGGAGTTGCATTGGACGTATCCTCTCCCCTCACCATTCGTGGATCTTGGGTGTAAGAGAAATCCATGTAACTTCTATAGGAGGCTTGCCTTGGACCAAGATACTCGATATTGGGTATGCCAGGGGACGACCTCAGAGCAATAATGGGCCAAAAGCCAGGTCAACATTCCAGCCGCTATATAAAACTCGATTATGGTGAAAGCTGTGTCGGCGGTATTGCTGAGTGATAGCTCTCCTCCAGTACCCTTGTGGTGCATCAAACCCCGGTTCTCGGGGATGGGAGACCTTCTGAGGAAGTTTATCACTCACTTGCTGAACAGAATGCCCTTACTAAAAACCATGTTTTAGTGGCCAAAATCCTTTCTATCCACTGGCTCAAGGGGTCACCCATGCCCATGAAGACATCCTACATTCTCGCAGTCCTTAGTAGAGACAACAGTTCCTTGGGAAGTCATGCCCCTTGGGAAGCAGATCTTGGTAGCCCCAAGAAGTGAGTGCGCTATAAGGGGGAGCCTGTGGTGCCAAGGTCCTATGTTGTCCACTCTGGATAAGCATGGCTAAACTTTGGTTCAAGTAGGAATTTAGTGGATACAGTCCTAAAGCCTAGGTTGTGGTGTGACTATTCACTTTTAACAATAGCTATTCTTGTCTTAATGTGTCTTGCATGTGTGTAAAACATAATCAAGATAAAAGACAACATTCAAATTTACACCTTGGAAACTTGCAAAACCTTGTCAAAATATCAAACATTGTCAAAACATCACAAACTTTGGTTCAATATATTCAAACCTTAGAAAACATGGCAACTTTTTCTCCTAAACGTGCCTGGCAAAACATAGATTTCACTCTTGCATAGCCTCCACTTACATTCTTCATAGTTTGAGCCTCATACTTGCATCATATAGACTTCATATTTCACCTTTTTAGTATCCCTCATATTCACATTGCAATCATTAGCATTTAAGCTTGCATCCTTTGCATTTCACCTCAAAAATCATCACTTTGCATCTTCCATCTTGCATCTTTGCATACACAACCCTCATCTTGACCACTTTAACCATCATTTCAGATGTCCTACACATCATTTTGAGCATTCATTTCAAATTATCTCCTTGAATGTGTCTCTCCCTCACTACTCTCTCCCTCTCCCACACACACACAAACACTATTTACTTGTGTCTCATTTTTATATTCATCCCTCCATCTCTGTCTACCCCTTTCACTTCTCTCATCACCTATCCCTTTTCTTCTCTACATACACCTCTCCTCTATATCCATATTTCATCTCCATCTCTCCTTTTATCCATCTCTATCCCTATATCTCCCTCTCTACCTTCTCTTAGTTATATATTTCATTCTCACTATCTTTACATTTATCTCTTCCTTTCATCTCCATATCCCTCTTCTTCTCAATCCCTTACTCTCTCTTTCTCTTCCCTTTTCATATTCTCTCTTTCTATCTCCTTTCCACCCCCCACCCTACCAAACCACATCTCTCTCTCTCTCTCTCTCTCTCTCTCTCTCTCTCTCTCTCTCTCTCTCAAATTATTATTTTTTCTTTATGTCAATTATAACATATCAAATAATTATATATTTAAATTAAAAAAATATGTTATTATGAATCATTTAATATTACGAGTTTAAGTTTGTTAGATGACATTTTTTATCTATATTATCTTTTAATTATCATTTGGAGTAGTGATCTATATATAACTATTGTAAATATTTACATTCATTATAATATAATTAATAAGTATACATTTTAATTGTAAGTTATTTTTTTATTAAATTATTATAAACATAAGAATTAATGCAACCTATTTAATTGAATAAATTTATATTTAAGAATTTCAAAACCTTCAAAACGACACCTTGCATTTGCACTTGCATAACATCCCTAGGACATTTGCACTTTGCATATCAAAACCCTAGGTCATTTAACATTTCCTCACATTGCATAACATCCCTAAACACTTAAAAATATCAAAAACACTCATATCTTGCATATCCACATCTTAATTATCAAGTTTTGACATCTTTTATCAACTGCAACCCTGTTTTACCAACTGCACACTTCATGGACGCAGTTGGTAGTTTTAGGGCGCACTTGGTAGTTTTAGGGTGCACTTGGTAATTAGGTGTTTCATTCTAGGTTCCAAAACCTAAATCTACACTTCCACACCTTGCATTGTATCCCAAGACCTTAGGAAACACTCTAAATCACTCAAAATACTCAAAATTTGCATTTTAGAAAACTTTGGAGCTACATCATTTGCAGAAGAAAGAAGGACATGGGAGCTACAAACGAAAGAGGGGGTTTCTAACCTTGTGTTTTCTTCTTTTGATTAGTTTAGCTTTCATGTTAGACTAGTGGGTGCTAATGTATGTTGATTGGGTTTTGTGAATTCTCATAGTATGTTATACATTTAACCCATTTTTCTTGTCCTACAATAAGAACGAAAAAAATTAAAGAGACAAAAAAATTATATATTTTATAAGAAAGAAAAATTTATTTTTTACCTAACAAACATTCTAGTATTCATACCATGTTATTTGTTTGTGATTCAATGATGGCTTAAGAAGGATTTGGTGCTTTACCACTTGTAAAGAATGCGACTCACAGATTTTAGTCATATAATGATGAATATTTATGCCTTGTTGCAGACGACTGCATTCTATTGATTTCTGTCAAACAATTTAAAAGTACTGACAGCGACAGACAAATCCGTACAGTGATTTTTTTATCTGGTTATTGCGTGAAATTTATCTTGAGGCAAGGGATAAATTTTTTTTTTTTTGATTTTATAATGGGAAACAAGAGAGGAAGGAAAAACAAATATGCAAGGAAAAGATCTGATGAAGCAGAACAAAGAAATATTCAGAAGACTGTGGCACGTTATCATCGAATTAAACAAGGTGAAAGAAATGTTGAAGAAGGCTCAACAGAAGTAGAAGTAGTGCATATGGGAGAGAGGTTAGGAACACTCCCTATGGAATCTCAAACAATGAATGTTGAAGAAGGCTCAAGATCACTCCCTACAGAGGTTCAAATAACAGAAGTCAGAGAAGAGTCAAAATCTTTCCCTGTAGAATCTCGAACAATGGATGTTGGAGAAGGCTCAAGATCAGTCCCTGTAGAAATTCTCGTAACAGAAGTCAAAGAAGGGTCGGGATCAGGTGCAGGAATTGGTATGGATGAAATCTTAAATATTGCCCAATCTGTAAAGAATAATATTTCTCATAAGAATTTAGATCATCTACTTAAAATGGATGTGGATAAATTGAGAAAACTTGCAACTAGTGTTCAATCATTAAGTTTTTCTAAGAAAAGGTCAATGAATAAGAAGATAAGAGAAATTATGACTCAATTTGATAACACTGAAAGACTTGAACAAGCTTAGTTGCTTTCACTTTTGCTTAAACAAAAGAAGTTGCAAGAGGCATTGAAATTGTTAGGTGTAGACACAACATCAAAAAAGAGAAGGTTTTCTAACATGCAAATTGATCTAATTGAAAATGTTAAACAAGGTTTGAGAAACATAGGAAAACACTCTCGAACTAAAGATAAGTCTGCGGCAAGAAAAGTGATGTTGATGTCTGTTGTAAGTAATAATATGACCCAAAATAGACAAATATCTTCAATTTCTTCTAAAATGGGTTTTAGTAGGAAAACAATGAGAGAATATGTTAAGAGAAGATTAATTGTGGATGACAGTACTATGGAGGGAAATTGAGCAATCATGTGTAGAGCACCTCATTCTGATAGGATTGAAGAGTTATTAAAAAAATTAATCATATCATTTTGGATTGATAACACTCATCCTTCATCAAATAGTAGAGATGTTATCAGGCATAGGATTGCACCTGGTCAATATGAACATCATACAAAACATTGGTTGGACACAACACAACATGAGTTATATGTGTCATATTGTAGTCAACATCCTAATGTAAAAGTTGGGCAAACATTGTTTGAAAAAATGAAGCCATACTTTGTGAGGTCAAACAAAGTGTTTGAAACGTGTTATTGTCGTCATCATATTGAGTTTGATCTCCACTACCAGGTATTTCAAAAGTTTGTAGAACACACATATGGTTTTCATGCTGCTCCTCCTAGTAGGAGAAGTGATTTTATATCATCCATTTTGTGTGAAAACATAGATGATCCAGCTGGTCAAATAAATTGCATCAAAGGATTATGTGAAACATGTGGTGAATTGGCTCTATTTCCTTTGAAAATTGAAAATATTGATGTAACAAAAATATTGAATTGCAAAAGTTACAAGTGTGTCAAGAATGAAATAAAGTTGGGGAAAGAAACAAAAAGGTTGGAATATGTTGAAGAGGAGTTTCCTATTCTAACATTTATGGATAGATTTAAGAAATTGATTCAACCTTATATTCGTCATGCATTTTTTGCAAAGTGGCAAGCACAACAGTTTCAAACTCTGAGAGATAATTTTCCACTTGGAACAATTGTATCAATTGTTGATTTTGCAGAGAACTATTCCTTTGTTCATCAGAAAGCAATTCAATCAGATTATTACTTTAATAAGCAGGTACATGTTTGTTATAGACATGCATAGTTAGATTTGGATGGTATTCAGAGTACAGTTCAAGCACAAGTAATTATAAAGGAATGTCATTTTTATATAAGTGATGATAAAGAACATGACATTCACTATGTAGAACATTGCTTCAATATGTTATTTTCTAATTTGAAAGAAAGAAACATAAATGTTGATAAACATTATGTTTGGTCTGATGGATGTGTCGCACAGTTTAAATCATCTAGACCATTTTATGCATTGTGTAGATATCATCGCAATGAGAATATAAAACACATAAGGAATTTCTTCGAGAGTGGCCATGGAAAAGGTGAACATGATGGTGCTGGAGCTTGCATCAAATGTGCTTTGCGAAAGTATCAAATGAATTATCAGGGAGTTCGTATAAATGATGTACATGATGTTGTTGAATGGTGTAAGGCTCATTTTACATTAGATGAGGTCAGGACATCATCAACCATGAGTCGACATGTACCATATAGAGTCTTCTGGGAGATAACAGGTATGGATGTGTACATCTGTTTAACTTTTATGCAATTAAGTTCCGAAATTTTATTGTTAGGTTTTATTTTTCAATTCGTTGAAGTTTAAATTCAATTTGTCTATATTTTTAATTTAATTCAAAGTTTCAGGTGTTAATAGAAAAAACATGCATGGTTGCAAGAGGATAGAAAATACACGTTCCTTACATTCAGTCATGAGTACAGATAATTGCAATTGGACATTGAAGACAAGAGAATACTCATGTTTTTGTGATAGTTGCATTGATGAAGACTATGAAGAATGCATCAATCAAACACGTGGATATACAGGTGCATGGATTTCGGTACCACTTGATCTTACCGATACATTTGATAAAGATGATGAAAATTTTGATGATATTCCATTGATTTCTAATGATTATAATCATAGCTCTGGATTGGTAAAAGTGGGTGAATATCATAAAAATTAATCTCAACTTGTTAATTTTAATTATCAATTGATTTCAACAGTGTTATATATATCGTACACATACATTCATGTATAATTTTGTTATGCAGGAGATGTCTTTGCAGTGATTGCTGAGCCTGGAAATCATGAAGATGTCAGTTATTATTTATTGTGATGTACTGCAGAGAGGAAAAAGTTATATGACCCTGAAGAAAGCGATGGAATGTTGTTCCCTATAGGTAAATTATACATATACATGTATGCAAATACATATTTAAATAAATAAATATATATCTAGGTAACTTAATATCTATCAAATTTTTAAATACTTAAATTTGTGGTGCAAGTTCTATTGTGATAGAGGGAACATATTTGAAGCAAGACAAAATAGTCCACCATGGATTACACTTTGTTGATTATCAATGTGACAACAAGGTTTTACAATATAGGCACCTGGTCGTTGCTACCGAGCTTTGTCTACATCCAGTCAAACTTAAGCATGTACGTCGCAAGTGGAGACTAGATAGTGAAGATCATGAAAAGATATTACATGTTATAAGTGTACATCATGGTTGATTAGACCTTTGAGATTTATTTTATAATAATCTGAATATCAACTTTGATGAAATGTGTTTTTAATTGTATGATCATAGTCTTAGTTATCATAGTTTATTAAAAAACTATAATATTAATTGTACTATGGATGAATTTAATAATTTAACAATAAGTGATTTAAATATGCTAGAAGTTAGTTCGAACTTACACAATTTCATTATCTATAGATATCTATCAAAAATAATTTAATATGTTACAATTCTTAAATATCAACTTCTTTTCAAACTATTGAATTTTGAATCTTGAATTAAATGTGTTTTGAATTGTACGATCATAAGTTCTTAATTATCATTAGTTTATTAAAAAAACTATATAATTTAATAATTTAAATTAATTGTACCACATGGATGAATTTAATAATTTAACAACTTGATATAAATAGGCTTTAAGTTAGTTCAAACTTACACAATCATTATCTATAGATTTATATCAAAAATAATTTAATATCTTACAATTCTTGAATATCAACTTCTTTTCAAACTATTGAATTTCATCTTGAATTAAATGTGTTTTTAATTGTACGATCATATGTTCTTAATTATCATTAGTTTATTAAAACACTATATAATTTAATAATTTAAATTAATTGTACCATGGATGAATTTAATAATTTAAATTCATTTATCAATTTTTTTTCAAACTAGATTGAATTTCATAAGTGAAAATTAAATGTGTTTTTAAAATTGTAAGATTATAAGTTCATAGTTATCATTTAGGTTAGTTTATTAAAAAACTATATATTTTAATGTTACTTTATTACATCTACGGTCATTTACTCTTAAAGTTTAAATTAGTTTAAATTAATATTTTTTTTGATATTATATTTTGTAAAAGTTTTCTAAAATAATGTATTGGCTTACCTAATTAACATATTTTTATCCACATAAAACTAATATTTATCTTTAGCAGGTTAGTAATTGATAATTTAAAAA
The DNA here is from genome assembly GCA_028749045.1 of Cupressus sempervirens. Classification (NCBI taxonomy): domain Eukaryota; kingdom Viridiplantae; phylum Streptophyta; class Pinopsida; order Cupressales; family Cupressaceae; genus Cupressus; species Cupressus sempervirens. The sequence goes on along the minus strand of CM053789.1, from coordinate 507,034,932 downwards.
ATATGTATCTTTCTAACTTCCTACTAATTGATAATTGATATTCATGTACACACGTCTCAAGATCATGTTCTATAGCTATAACATGCAAAAAAAATACACATATGTACACATATACACGTCTCAAGAATAAACATTTACAGATCTAATATATCTCTATGTATCTGAAATGCAAACTGTAAATCTCGAATAAATACACATATGTAGCAAAATATAAAAAGTCATATATACGTACATGTGATCTGGTATCTAACTACTGAAATACTCAATAATCAAATAAATAGTGAAAGTACATGTATGTCATCAAGGAACTGAAATACACATGATGTGTACATGTAAACTGGAAGGTCTCCAATATATAAATGCATCAAAAAATATATAAATCTGATATACTACTAGAGGGACCCCTCAAGACGCATACGAACAACACGACCCTCTGATCGAGTCTCCTATGCATCCTCTCGTCGAGGCGCATCAACCAAGCCCTACAAAAATAAATACATATATATACATACACATGTGTTAGAGTTCTATCTTTAAAACATATATATACATACATGCATCATGTACATGTACATTCAAATTAAATACAAACTTGCATATAACTTTAAGCAAACTATTTAAAACTCAAGTACCTAAGCACTACTAGGTGCCTCAATAGAATCATCTCTCTCATGTACATGATGCCCTAAACCAACAGTATGTGTAACCCTGTGCTCAGTGATCTGTGCCTACATGATTTATTATGAGTTAAAGATTAAATTAAATATATATATATATATATATTTGAACTAAATTTTTCAATAAATGAACATATTTTTTAATTTCATATATATTTAAAATTAAAAATAAATTATATATGTACCTGGGTCTCTAGAGGTGGAGGATGATCAACAGACTCCATCGTATCATCTACTGATGCACCTGAGCCTAAAACTCCATGTCCAACTCCTAGTAAATCTGAGTGAAGTGGACTATGTATCTGGCTAGGTAATGGTGTAGAATCAGTGCTGCCAGGTCTGAACAACAGGTCCATGTACGATGAAATACCCAGGCTCGAACTAGTATCAATCTCAGACAGACCTCGCAACTGCTCACCAAAATCATCAAGACCCTCAGCTGTGATATGGACATCTACAACTCATATGCTTGAGTCATCTGTAGAGTGTCATGAGCCTGGTGCTGAATGCTGTGAGCTACGCACAAGTGTATCATCTGTCACTGGTGTGGCAGCCTGTGTCTATGGAACTATGTCGGGGCTCTGATGTTGTCTAACAACATCCATCACCGAGTGTAGTGGAATCCTTTGTGTATCGAAAATATAGCTAATCAAGTGCAACATATCCTCCAAAAAATATTGTGCCATATCCATATGTGTCTGCTGTCCTGAAAGACCACGAATATCCCCTGGCAGTGGTAGCCCAGCAGCTCTATATGCATCATTAGAGGAGGCACCTGAAGTGCTACTAGATGCCTATGAAGATGGTTGACCAAGTGGACGAGGACGTTGACTATGAAGATAACAACCAATAGAATCTAACGTGATACTAGCTGCCACAGATGCAATCTGCCCAATAGTGTCAATTGCTTCCCTCTGGGAAGCAACGACGACTCTATCTGCAATAGGCGCATGTGCAGGAGTCACAGGAGGCATCCTCGGTCCAACAAACTGTCTAAGATCTGCAGGTGGCAGACGATCTACACTGCGATACTGGTCACGATCTACGATCTGACCATGCCCCTGTCCGCAATAACTAGGAATATCAAGGTAGTTGACATTGAGCCCTATACAAAACTCAGCGTACAACTACTGTGCAAAATAAAGGGTTATCTGGTCATTATTAGGATAACGACCATGTGCAGCTAAAAATTGTGGATAGATCATGCTAGCAATAACAGGGTCTCTGCATCGTGTGACTCTGTAGCCTCTCACCCTACCCTGTGTCCCCTCATACTCTAGAAAGAGCTCTCTCTGGATGACGTCTTTGGGGGCTACCCTCTTGATGTCATCGAACAATGTAGTCCCTGAAACCTCAGCCCTAAGCTCCCTAGATATGGAAGCTAATATGTCAGGAGTAAATGAATGGTGAGCTCTGAACCTAGCTGTCAAATCCTGTAAACTCCTACATATCGTAACACATATGTCTCTATAAAGACCATCCTCAGAGGTCAATATAGAGTGCTGCAATCTAGCAACCTCCTGCTCTAAAAATAAAAATACAGCATCGATATCGATGTGTGGAGGTGGTGCAGCAGGACCTCCAGCAGGAGCTGTAGGTGCAGCCTGACCTGGAACAGGAGCCGCACCAGGAGCCAGAACATGAGCTGCATGACGAGCCCTACGTCGAGGTACATGATGAGCCCCACTAGAAGCTATAGCATGAGCCCCACCATGAGCTGCACAAGGAGCCAAACCAGGAACTACATCAGGGGTTGCAACAGGAACCGCATCAACCTGTGCCACAGTCGGAGCCAGAGCAGGAACTACATGAGGTGCCGCACCAGGAGCCGCAGCAAGAACTACATCAGGTGTCGCACTAGGAGCCGCATCAAGCTGATCATGTGAAGCCATACCTGTAGAAATGTATAAAGAGCTAAATTGCCTACTGTACACATAATTTTTTATTTTTAAAATTAAAAATTATACACATGTAATTGAACATACATCACACATCATGGACCTAGATAATCTGTAACACATCCAGACCTAGATTAATTTGCATATAAGTATAAGATAACTTTAAAGTTGAGAGTTTGGTTATGGTTAGAGTTAATTTATTGTTCTAGGATTTTATTATATACTTTGGGGGCCCGTATTATTAGAGAATTCAATTAAAGGGCCCGTATTATTACTCTTAAATGATAATGTTTCGAGGTTCAAGTTTCAAGTTGGGTTACATATATATCATTTAAAACAAGTGTCATAAGTTTCATGTATGTGCATGTATCTCAAATGTAGTTTTTAACAATTTAGGATTAGGGTCAACTTGTTTTAATTTTAATGTAAGTTAGGCCTCAATTAGGTTTTGAAATAGGGTTTTAGTGTAATTAGGCTCAATTTTAGGGTAAGATTTAGGACCTTATGATCACCTATATAAATATTCTTAAATATTGATGTGAAACCCTTACAAATACATAGGTTGCAATTCTTTCAATACTCTTGATGTGTCAAGTATAACTTTGATATATCGAGGACTTTCATTTTTCGTACTTTATAATTGTTTTGGTTAGAACTTAGCTAATAAGGTGAAATTATTTAAACATATTGTGATCATTATAAAATAATCAAAGAAAAATCAAACATAGAAATCTTACATATATAACCATTGAGACCTTTCCTCTAATATATACATTTATATTACAATTATAAAAATTAAATGAGAACTAAAGCCATCAAGGACACGTACTTGAGAAAGTTACACGGACCTCAATGTTAGAGCAAGCATAAATTCATTCTCTCATCACTCTTTGGCAGCCAGAAACTCTTGACAAAATTGAAAATGAAGAATTTGTTCCCAGAATTACGTACGAAGATTTTTCTACAAATGCAAACCATGTCTCATTTTTCTTTGTTCTCTTTTATATAATATTTAATGCAGTTTTATAGAGGTATCTTTTGAGATTGTAAGATTTTGAGCAATTTTTTTTAGAGTTAGGGTGGGTTCTATTGTATGGAATACTTATTAGGTTCAATTCTTGAGTTGCTGACTTGATTCTCGGGAAGAGTGTAAAAATGCAGTGCAATGTGCAGTGGGTTGCCTTGTGGAAATTGCCCAGGTTATATTATTATGGAACTTGTGTGAACAAATCTGAAATGGAAAATGTTTTAACTGTGAACGACTATAATTACGCCGTAGGCATTTCCATATGAAAGAACTCAGGCTAACTTTTACAATCAACAGTGCATTATAGTGAAGAGGCCTTCGATGACCATAGAATCGATTGAATCACCGTTCAAACACTTAAGCCTTTGCGCTACTGGGTATTAAAATGACTAAGAGTCCCCCATCCTCACCAATGTGGGATAAAGGCAGCGGGGCTATTCACAAAATAAAAGATGTGCCCCTACAGATAGACGCCTTTCTCCGCTGATTGATCATTAAAAACCATTTAAAAACATTTTCGCACCATTGAGAAAACTGTGTCAGGAGGCCTGTTGCCTGGCTTTAAAAACTGATTCAAACATGTGATCGAGCTCTGAAACCTTGGATATATCATCTCTCTGACACGTTCAATAGGCCTGCAAAATCTCGTCACATGATGACATCGGAGTCAAAAGATATCGACCTTTGAACATGCCCAATTAAAACTGCCGGCAGATTAAACAAGTCAGAAAACCACAAAGTGCATTTAGTTTGAGCTTCGAAAACTGAATAAACGAGCACTTGGGATTCTGAAAACTAGGGCACTGGTACTTTTCCATGAGGAGAGTATGATTCTGTGATTTGGTCTCATGAAGAATCACGAGGTGCATTTGGCAAGCGTCTGAAGTTGGCAACCTGGAACTGCAGGACAGGGAACAACAACAAAATAACATTTTTGGCAAATGGAAAGGCCCTGGAAAAGTGTGAAGACGGATTCATCAAGGTCTATAAACTGGCACACTTAAAGTATTTTCAGAGTAGAATGCAGTAGAACAAACCATTCAATCCCACCAATCCCAGATCAAAAGATATAGCATCACGAACAGGGCACCTGAACAATCTACATCTCTAATTACCAGTGAAACTCTATAAATTGCATTCGGAATAGCATTTGAAAATTGAACAAACGGATTCGTCATGACATCAAATCTAGAGCGCAGCAAGTCTCTGACCCCTAGAAAATGATGCAAAAGAAATTTTCTCATTTGGGTCAACTGGTCAAAAGTTATTACCTGTTAAACAGGGCCACCTGGAAAAATGCATAATTTGCAGATTTACAACAAAGGTAACTGACCAACTTTGAAAGGTTCGAAACCTAGTCAAAACATGTCGAAACCACTTGAAAATTGAAACATAGGTTCTTTGTTATGCATATTAAAAATAATCAAAGTGGTGGACCATGAAACATAACCATGTAAAAGATATTCAAAGGAAAACTGGGCTTCCGACCACTGTTTGACACTTGGGTAGAAAATGCAAAATGACACATGCTCAAAATGGAACTTCACTGAATGGCTCAAAATGTCATTTTATCATCATGAAACATATGCATAGGCTGAAAGAAATGTGTTAGAAACATAAAACACCACATTGACTAACAAGACAATAGCTGGGACACAAGCATGAAAAGCGTGTATAGGGGGCAAAACTGACTCAAAATCACGAACAGGCACTCAAAACGGGAATGCAATTTTGAGTGCCAACAAGTTATGCGGACCTCAATGTCAGAGCGAGCATAAATTCATTCTCTCATCACTCTTTGGCAACCAGAAACTTCTGCAGTGAAAAAATTTCTTAGCTTGCCAAGATTTATGTTAATTTGCTATTAATTTAAAATGGTATGCCGAGTGTGGCATATGATTCATTGTCATTATACAGATTTTATTTTGCATCCGTGTATTTTATTTCTCAAAATAATTTATAATTATGTATAAATTTGTATGCGTACGAAAATATGGTAGAATATGAAGATAGTGAGGAGGAAGGAGAATTTGCCCAAAAAGACAACCTTCAAATTTACCAAGTATTACCTCTAAGACAAATAGCTCTCGACAAAATTGAAAATGAAAAATTTGTTCCCAGAATTACATACGGAGATTTTTCTACAAATGCAAACCAAGTCTCATTTTTCTTTGTTCTCTTTTATATTATATTTAATGCAGTTTTATAGAGGTATTTTTTGAGATTGTAAGAATTTGAGCAATGTGTTTTAGAGATAGGGTGGGTTCCATTGTATGGAAGAATTATTAGGTTCAATTCTCGAGTTGCTGACTCGATTCTCGGGAAGAGCTTAAAAATGCAGTGCAGGGAGAGATTAAAAATAGGACATACATAATTGATCTTCCATACATCTACGACGTACCCATTGCACACTAAGGTGTGATTGCTAGTTGTAATACATGAGGGAACTTAGCATATGGAGTTTATGATTTGGTTCAAGATTATGATTTAGGGTATTTATTATTATTTATAATCTTGGGTTTAGAAATTAAATTTTAAGATCAAGGTTAGGGTTTGGTTAGGTTTGGGTTAGGGCTTGGATGTACATGTATGTTATATTCATACCTAGATATGCAAATTAATCTACACTCCTATATATGTATAATTTAGGATCTCCCCTTAAGACATGTCATTGAATAATTTAGTTAATTATATACTTCTAATTATTAAGACATTAAAAATAATAATATATGTACATTTAAACATGAATATTGAAAACATATGTATGCACGTCTATATCTAACACATGAACATATTTACATGTACATTTATGAAATAAAATATACATTTTAATCTACATTCTTATGTATAATTTAGGATCTCCCCTTAAGACATGTGTCATTAAATATAATTAATTACACTTAACTTTATAAGATAAATTAAGATCAATAGTTAACATATACACAAATTATACATATAAAAATGGGAATTTATTAAAAACATGTACATACATCTACTTTTAACCATGAACAAATATACATGTACATCTATGTTCAAAATAAAAGATTATACATTCTAATCTATATTTTTACATGTACAATTTAGGATCTAGACCCTTAAGATATGTCATTTAATTAAACTTCTAAGATTAAGACATAAAGGTGAATTTGACATATATACATAAACATTAATATCGAAGACATACGTGTCTACATTTAACATTATATATATATATATATATATATATATATATATATATATATATATATATATATATATGTTTTCTAAAATTTGTAGTTGACGTAAATTTTGTAATGTTTTTCTAATGTTTTTATAAATTTGTTTTCTAAAATTTATATTATTATAAATTTTCTAACATTTTTCTAATGTTTTTTCTAAATTTGTTTTTTAAAATTTATATTAAATTATAAATTTTCTAATGTTTTTGTAATGTTTTTTCTAAATTTGTTTTCTAAATTTTATATTAAATTCTAAATTTTCTAATTTTTAGTAATTTTTTTTTTAAAATTTTTTTCTAAATTTTATATTAAATTATAAATTTTCTAATATTTTTTCTAATATTTTTCTAAATTTATTTTCTAATTTTTTTAAATATTTTTTCTAAATTTTATATTAAATTAAAAATTCTCTAATATTTTTTATAATGTTTTTCTAAATTTATTTTCTAATTTTTTTAATATATTTTTTAAATTTTATATTAAATTATAAATTCTCTAATATTTTTGTAATGTTTTTTCCAAATTTGTTTTCTAAATTTTCCAATGTTTTTGTAATATTTTTTTTCTAAATTTTCTAATTTTTTTAAATGTTTTTTTTCTAAATTTTCTAATTTTTAAAAATATTTTTTATAAATTTGTTTTCTAAGTTTTATATTAAATTCTAAGTTTTCTAATGTTTTTTCTAAATTTTCTAATATTTTTCCTAAATTTTCTAATATTTATTTAATATTTTTTTACCTTTTTTTCGAAATTTGTTTTCTAAATTTTATATTAAATTATAAATTCTCTAATGTTTTTGTAATGTTTTTTCTAAATTTGTTTTCTAATGTTTTTCCTAAATTTTTTACTATTTTTCCTAATGTTTTCTAAAATTGTTTTCTAATGTTTTCTATACAATATTTTTTCTGTTTTCTAAATTAATATAAATAAACAATAAAAATATTAAATTAACATTTAAATATGCTTTCAAAACCATTAAAAACGTAAATAACATTCAAATATACTTTTAAAACATTAAAAAAATGCATAGAAAACGTTAAAATCTACTTTAAAAACATTTAAAAATACTTTAAAAACATTAAATTAATACTATTTACACATACCCGATGATAAGAATGAGAAGGAAAACGATTGGATGACACAGATGGAGGTAGACAAAATGCACATTCGCTTGATCAACAGTCGCCGTGAAAATGACATTCAAAAATTAGAAAACGCAATATAAAGCGCCAAAAATCGGCGTGCCATATGTTCGCACGAACATGTACACTGGACATGTTCGCGCGAACATGCCTTATTAGGCATGCACATGTTCGCTCGAACATGTCCAGTGTACATGTTCGCACGAACATGTCTCGGTTGTTTGCACGAACAGTCGAAAATTAGAAATCCAAAAATTGAGCAATTTTTCCAAGTTTCTTCGTCCCACTAAAGTGGAACCCATTATTGTGGGTTCACCCTACTGTTTAACTCAACTGCATGTTTTTAAATCAAACCAAACTGTGAGACTATTATGTTTTCTGTGTACTATCTATGCTTTGGGGTTTTGGGGTTGACCTAGCTTTGACCTGTCTTAGGATGTTACCAGAGGCTTGGGGGTTATGTGAGTGTGATGTTATGATGTTTGATTTTGATCTTTTAAACCCAACCATGGTAATGTGTCTAGTATGCTCTATGATGTGTGTTGATCTATTGATTGTTATTGCTTTCCAGTGTTCTTGTGAGAAGTTAAGGTGAATGTATGACCTACTTGACTTAACCATTTTTGAGTCTCGATTAGTTGTATTTGGATTGCTTTCCAGACCCTTTTATAGGACTGAGGTGTTTGTATGATTTGTTCTTGGTGATGTCATGCTATGACATGTTTGACTTAACCATTTTGAGTCTTCAATCAGTTATGTTGGGATGCTTTCCAGTTGCTTGTAAAGAACTGATGTGTTATTGTGATTATCTTTTGATGCTTTCCAGTCATTTGTATAGGACTGAGGTGATTTTATATGATTCTTTTATTTACATTTTTGTGAGCCTAGGGTAGGATATCTATATGTAATATCAGGAAGTGGCTTGCATTGGGGGCCGAGGCCCTAAGTGGTTGCCAAGGTAACCCATTGTAAGTTGTTTGATAAGTGAAAACACTACACTAAATGGGAATAAAATGAACCTAATAAGAATCTTTGTATGTTTTCACCCATGCCTCGAGTGCTAGTACAGACTAGGATGGGAGTAGAGAGAACGTTTGGTTGCAACCTTGCATTTGGAGTATGCCTTGTCAATACAAGAGGATACTAGTGGCCGAATAGGGATCACTAGGGGGTCAGGGTCTTGAGAACTACCAGGGTAACTCTAGCGTGATTCATGTAATGACACTTGCCTGCTTACATAGTAGGTTTCCTATGTGTCTTTGTGTGCCTCTGGGTCTAGATGTCGATTTATCTTGGAACCCTTGAGTTAGAATACTTTTAGGATTTCTTGGAATTAGAGAGTATTTTTGATATTTGGTTTGTTATCCTGTTGGGATTTGAGACTATCTCCTCAGCGTGGTGGGAGTGAGCCATTTAGGTTCCATGCAGTCGGGTGGTGATTTTTACTCTTATCATTGAGATCCATTCGTAGTGACCGTGGTTGGAGTTTACTTGTCTGTATTTCCTTTCATTCTATCTATGTATCATTATGATGGATGGTTATATTATATGATGGATGTTTATATCTTTTATGATGGATGGATATATTATGTATGGTGGATGGTTTCATTTATTGTACTATACTTTGTATCATGGATCTGAGGAGGATGATGTATTTCTATTTCTACATATGTATATTCTTTTAGCCTTTCATACCCTATGACGTGTATAGTGGATGATTGAGCATTCTGAATTTATTTGCCATGTGGCATTCGAAACAAATGTATATTATTTAAATGGACTTTGGAATTTTATTTATTCTTTCATATGGATGTGGTAGTTGTTAGACTTAGTATTAGTTAAATTTAAATGTGCCTCAACATCTTGGGATCCTTAAGGAATGTAACCTATTATGTATGCTTATAGATGATTGTATGTTATTGCTTTCGCTACTTTATGTTTGATGTATATGTTATTCTTTCTTGTTTAAAAAAAAAGTTTGAAAAACTTAAGCAAAATTTTAGGTTAATTCTTTTGGATCCCTTGGCGGGGTATTACAAATTGACTGTTTACCATTTTTTATTTGCAGTAGCCTGCAACACACAGTTATGAATAAGAATTTTCCATGGTTCGTCTCCTTTAGTAGCTCTCAATATCCATTTTGTAGCAAGACAGACCCCTTGAGTCTTAGGGTCAATAATTCCCAACCCACCCCTATGCCTTGGTTGAATGCAATGAGACCAAGAAGCACCAATAAGTCCATCATTTCCATCCCATTTAGACCAAAGAAATTTCTAAATAAGTTTGTTCAACTCTTCATATTTCCTCTTTGATGGCATCCAACATGATGAATAGTAAACATGGGAAGCAATGAATATTTTGTTTGTAACTTGTATTTTCCCTTCTAAAGATAAGAATCTATTATTCCTATGGAATAATTTCTCTTTAAGTCTATTAAGAAACCACTTCCACATGTCTGAAAGAGAAACCCCAATACCAAATGGAATGCCCAAATATCTAGTGATCTCTCCATGCCTAATATGCCTCCATTCCTTAGGAATCCACTTTGGAATCTTCTTAGAATGGGTCATCATAAATTCAATTTTACTATGGGCCAACTGGGAGCTAGAAACAACACAATATAATTCCAAGATATCCAACAGATTATTTAACTCTTCTTTAGAATTTTGCAAGAAAAGCATGTTGTCATCAGAAAAATGAGAGTTGATAATCACCTGATTTTGAGGGATGGAAATCCCTTTGATGAGATTCAAATGATTAGCACCATGAAGGAGATGACCCAAGGCATCAGCTATAATAACGTATAAGAAGGGTGATAAAGGGCAACCCTACCTAATAGGGAGAACATTTGCTTTTAATTATTGGCACTTGACCCCTACACTCATACTTATTGCTTTTTTTTGGAGTGTGGAGAATATAAGGATATTAGGAGCAATTGTATTAACATCTTAATAGGTGATTCTTAGTATAGCACTTTCAATAAGGTAGAATTTTTTTGGGGAGCTTATCATTGTCTTTTACATAAAAAGATCTAAATTGAAAAAGTCAACTATAAGGTTGACTACCCCATAGACTATCTAATATTTAGCCTTGCAAACATTAAAACTTTTTCTTATGTTCTTCCCTTTTTTAATAATTTAAAAAATGACATGCTATAATAAATTATGTTCAATAGAAAGATGCATCCATTGCATATGTGATTATTAGTTATATATAAAAATATCAACCATTCCTTTTCAAAAGTATTCCATCATATTTATTAGTTCCTGCCGATAGGTAGGATACTATAGCATCTGATGAGATACTTTTTCTAAACTTTTACTCAGCCAATCAAATGTTTAAATTTTTATGTATTCCTATTCTAACGTAATGTTTCTTTATATAAAAAATAAAATTAATTTTCAGAAAAATTATTTATCTTTAATTCTATAAGCTCATACATTGAACAGTTGTTATTCAAAGAAAAAATTAAAATTTTCATTGCTCGGACGATGAAATATTTATTCTGAACTTTGTTGTGTTAACGTATAGCACAGTGCATCATGGGACATGTGTATTATTGTGAAATCTGAAAGCCAAAAGATCTACAAATATAGACTAAAAATGTATTGCTTCCATCTGTATGCCAGCGAGATATTTGCTATTGTGTGAAGTGGTAATAGTTAAAGTTTAATGTAGTCTACCAAAAAATTATCGGCATTGAATGTGGGGCAGTGGTTCAAATTGTACAAAAACTCTATAATCTCAAACATTCACTTATTGTATTTAGTCTTCCCTATTGTCATCATCTCTCATCTAAATGAAGTTGTAGAGAACATACTGAATAGCATGAAAATAGAGGATATTTTAATTTACATTCCATTGCATGTCCTCACAACATAGACACTTCAAATAAATCCATGATCTTCATGGATGTGTTCATTGATTCATAGCTAAAAGCCCTATTACAACCAAGCATGTGCTTTGTGGAGGATAAAGGTAATACACATTGCCCTTTTCATTTTCTCGTCTTTTATTATCACCTCAACTCATAGAGTAAATAACATTTTAATTGATCTTGAGCTTAGTTTCTAAATTATAATAGTTGATTTATAAAACTTCTTTTCGATATTTTGTGCTATTTTTAAATTTAGTTGTTATTATCAAACCGAATTTTATTATAACATGCTTGGTGTCATTATATTGCATTGTCTTTGTGTAAGCAATGCATACAATTCTTTAAACTGGAGAATTCTATTCCTCACAATTTCACATGGGCATTTAGGGAAAAACACTCTATGTTGTAGAGACAGATTGAGTTCAAATATGGGCAAAAAATCATGCAAGGTTTTCATTTCATGATGCTATGGATCTCTACTCAGATGGTTCTTTGGTCTCAATTGTATCTGCTTTCATTATTCTATCTAACACTGGCAATAGTATGTATGGGACATAGCTTTCATTAGGATCTAATAAGCTACCATCACTATTACATTAATGTGCAGGCTAAATTATACATTTATGGTTTTTGCAGGTTCACTCATTTAGCACATAGGAGCCAATTTATTGAACCTTATAAAGTTGGTTAGATTCAGTGAGCAACAATTTTTAGATCGTGACCATGAGGTCTATTTCTCTTGCAAAGTAGTTGATATTTTTCGGACTTTTATCTTAAAAATAGACTATGGTAGTTAATGTAGATTTTTCCTTCGAAATTGGCACTATGATCCTTCAGATTTAGATGACAGTGACTCATGTTGCAATGGTGGGCCTATGTCAACTGCCTATGAGTATGCCTTGAAAGCCAGTGGGCTATAGAAAGAAGAAGACTATCCATACACTAGAGTTAATGAGACCTCTAGGTTTGACAAAACCAAAGTTGCAGCCAAGGTTGCTGACTTTGTTGTCTCCATTGATGAAGATCAAATTGCAACGAATTTGGTCAAGAATGATCCATTAGTAGGTGAAAATTAACAAGCCTACTTATAACTACAAAGGTAATTTATACTCTACTGATAAAGGCTCATTATTAATGCAGTGGGTATCAGTGTTGCTTCCTGCCCCAATGTTTGTAGCAAAAGAAATCTACATCTTGGAGTATTACTTCTAGGATATAGCCAATCAACTAATGCCCCAAGTAGAATGAAGGAAAAGCCATACTGGATCATCAAGAATTCATGGGATCTTGACTAGACTGAACATGGTTACTAGAAATTCTGTAGAGGATATAATGTCTGCGGAATCAACCCATCATTGCTACAACCATAATCAATTAAATAGACAAACATTTGTCTATCAAACTTTGTTTAAATTTATAGAGTCAAGTTTGTTTAAAATTCCTTAATGTAGTACACATTTAAGGTTGAATTCTTCAGCCAAAAATGCCTACACCCTTTTGATTAGTGTCAAGGGTAGTACACACCTATGACTTGAAAGTTTCAATTAACTATATTCTCATCTTACCATATCTTAACCCATGAATTCTTGATGATCTAGTATGACAACGAAGAGCAGTGGATCATAAAAACAAAAAATTGGATTCAAATCTGGTCTAGATGCTGACATGGTCCATCTATGGGGTCACTTAGGGTTTTGTTCAAGGGCATTGGATTTGGCTGGAAGTAACAAGGGGAGAGCCTAAGTCAACCTGTAGATAAGAAATGTTATCTTTTATTACTTTGTATAGAAACGACAAAAATATGTCTATCTACTATATTTTCCTGTTTTTCCTATGGATGATAAGATGAATCACATGATTTGTCTCTTAAACTTGTGTGTTTAATTATTGCTTACTTGCTATTATTCTATTATTGTTTTAAATTGATGAATAGGAGATGTTTCAAATTGCATAATTTGATTTATCTTTGTAAACTTGTGTGTTTAGTTATTGCTTAATTGTTAGTCTGTTTTATTATTGGTTTAAATTGATAATTATGAGATATTTTTTATAGCAAGTTAATTGTCATATTGCTATCATAATTCATATGTCTAATTTTTTGAGTCAAACTCATTAAAAATGATCTAATTTTTTATTACTCACTGACAATTTTGTTACAAATTACAAGATATAATAAAGATTAGCATATGAAACAAAATAATAACATAATGCTCCAACCAAATACTTAACTAAAAACTTAAACTATGTTAAGCAATGACAGGAACTAGACGCTATGTGTCCTTGTTATATGTGAAAACTAACATTTTATAGTTGAAAGAAAAAGAACTTACAGAAATTGTTCCTTCACATTGATGATATAACATTTTATATTTGAAACAAAAAGAACTTAATAGAAATTGTTCCTTCACAATGATGATATGTAAGAAATAAATTTTTTATATGCAAAACTAAAGAAATCAAGAAAATTGTTCCATCACATTCCTAAGATATAACATCACATTCATGAACTACCATTTTTTTGTAAAACTAAAGAAACAAGATTAAACAAGGACGCAAAGCGTCTAGTTCCTACCAAAATTATTTTTAACTTCTTGCTACGTGTGTTATGTTATTTTTATAATAAAAAAATATGTTAGTGCATATGGTTAGGATTGAAAAAAATTATTTGATTAAATTTCTTTAAGTTTAGTTCTTTTGTTGTCAACTGTTTGTATTTGTTTAGTTGAATTATTACATAAGCATGATTTTTTTTCAATTTTTTAGTTAGATTATGTTGGGAGGAAATTAACTTTAAATTGGAGATTTTGGGTTAGAATGCTTCATAATTGTTTACATTATTGCATTGTAAGAAGTTGTGAAATGCTATCTATTTTAGCTCTATGTTTTGTTTGAGTTTTTGGTTGTATTTGTGAAGTAAATTGTATGTTTTGTTTTATCATTTGTTATTTTCATCTTTGAACTTTTGCTAAAGATGTGTTAGGTAGTGTAGTTACTATGAAAAGCATTCAATACAAATTCTTTTGCAAGTTCTTGAATGGGCTATTTGATTTGTAACTATTTGTATTAAAGCATTAGATTGAGAAGATAGTTGTGTAATTTTTTCATCTACTTTATACTGTATCAAATTACTAATTTTAAGAAATAAAATTTATCAGTAAATGGCCAAGGCCTTCATTAATTTTATTTAACTTAACTAGAAAGTTACAATAGCTTATCTCCGTTCAAATGGGCACTGGTAGGAAAGAACGGAGAAGAAAACCTCCAGTCTAGCCCTAGAATAAAATTATTTATTTTACAGGTTTTATGTTTTACAGAATTACATAGGAGTTAAACTTGAGTAACCATTGACATTGTAGTTTATGAGGCTTGCAAGCATTTTGTAGCAGAGATTCTTTTCATATTGTTGGTTGTACTTTATTCATTCTTCTTTAGCCTGCAATATCAGCCACAAAATAATGTTACATAGTTGTTTTTGACATATAAAACATATCTCTACTAATTCCTATTTGTGCTTTTATTAAAATGTATTTGTTAACTTACTTTATGACTTGCCTGTGTGTTTTGCTTCAGGTTGACATGCATAATTGCATTGGCCTGGGTCAAGGTGAAAATACCTTCAATGCAAAGCTCTTTAAGCATGAAGATGACATTGGATTTCTGTTGCATATATTCCTCATACTTGATGCTGTGGAGTCGTGGGATTAACTGTTCAATTAATGTGTTGTCAACAAAGCATTGGATTGGCTGTTTATTTTCAGTAAGAAGCAATGTCTTCAAGTGTAACTTGTGCAGATAGTTGACATCTTTCTTGCATCCAATGCGTGCAGTTTCTTCATCAAGGATTCCATATCCTTCAAATTTGTGGTGGCAGTGTGGACAAAATGCAGCAAATGGGTTAGAGAATGGATTTGCAATTTTCAATTTTCCATGTTCCTGTTGCAAAGTGCAGGGTGTAAGTCTTGGTCACATTTAATAGAGACAATTGTTAGATTTTCATATTGCTTATACGTTACCTCTCTATTTTTTTGCATTATGTCATGTAACATTTGCAATGTCATTTTGTCATTTAGCTTGCAAATAAATGTGGAGAGCCCTGTACGAAGTGTATGCTTTTTGTCTGTCTTTGTTACAATATTTCTAAAAAGCAATGTTGGTGTTTCATTTTGAGCAAGATGTTCTTCTGCTATGGTGTAGTGCTGAAGGAAATTTGGATGGATTTCTAGCTGCATAAAATATACATATACGGAGTTGAAATGATTACGTGGATTAATTGCATATTGAATGCTTTACTAATTAGACTAAGTACAGTTTGAGAAATAATTGCCATTAATTCTTACCTGTGCTTTGTCTTCCTCAGATTGACCATCCTTTATTTCTAGAATGTTGAGATTGCCTTGCTTTTTTGTTGCAAACACCAATGCACCTATTGTTCCAATTGGGTAGTTGCTTGTGTTATTCAGTAGGTTGCTTATTGTAGTGTTGGGGATGAAATTGTAGTCATTGCATATGCGATTGATTGTTTCCACTGTGCTTGTTTCCTTTAGTAGAATAATGCAGTCGCAATCACCTCTATCAAAGTCTGATTTTGGTTGAATGTCAAATTCAGTAATGCAAACACCCATGCCTGGGATTATTTTGTCTTCAAATTGCTGTACTAAGTTTGGATTGACAGTGACTGTTATTGTCATTTCTGCTTTATGATCTGTCAGATCTGCTCGTAGCACTTCTCATTTTTTTTGACTTTGTCCAGGTTGACTTTGTAGACAACCAACACATCTCCTTCAAATATGTTGCCTCCTTTTCTTGCATTCAACTCTTCTATTGTAATGGAGCCAATAGTTTTCACTTTTGTCCTGCATTGACATGTATGTTAGTGCATTTTCCATGTGCATATAGAATTATAAAATTCATGAAAGCAAGTAGATGTTACTTTTTTGTAGATTGTTCTTGCCTCATTTGTGTAGCCTTTCCTGCTCTTTTGTTTGCATCCATTGATTTCTGTGCATAAATTGTGGAAACAAGAAATTGCTTTAGTGCATCAGATTTCTTCTCACTGTAGACATTTTCCATAATTTTTAGAATGCAATTATTGAAATTTGAAGTTTATTGTTCATATAGTGGTTAATAAAATTTGTTATGTGGAATTGTTTTGAATGTAGAAAATGAATCTTGTGAGTAAATTTGTATTTAAAGTTTTATGATAGAATGACGGAAATGTCATTTTTTTATAGTCATTATGTCAGGTAAATGTATTTTAAGAAATGTAGAGAAATGATCTGACCAATATGCCTCTATTTTATGGATAAAGCATACATTTGATGTTTTATTTGACCAAATGTGATCTATGAGTGGCTTATTCATGCTATGTCTATGTTGAAGCAGAAATGTGTATTTCATTTGTTGCATATGATTATTTATCTCTTTTGTATTTTTTGTATTAGCTAACATGTCAATGTTAAAATCTCCTAGAATATAAGTGAGTGCAGTTGGATGCATTTTGGAAGTTAGAGTGTCTAACACATTTTTAATATCTATGAAGGGAGTATTTGGCCTTGAATAGATATTGCAAATATTCAATATATTGGTAGATTTTGTTATGGTTAATGTGATTGCTTCTACATGTTTTGATGTATGAGTTGATGATGTTGTTACATTGATATTGTTTCTTACTAATGTCATAATACCATGTATTCCATGGTTGACATGAATAGTGAAGTCTTTTAGAACTAAATTTTGCTTTATTGAATTTATGTGAATTTCTTGTAAACATATAATGTCTGAAGACATAATTTCAATATCATTGAATAAATCATTGTCATGAGCATGTAGACTTCGTGTGTTTAATGTGCACAATAGCAAATGTTCAGTATTATTTGTGCATGAAGCCTCATTTTCAAGTTTCCAACAGGCACTTGTTTGTAGGCGTTCCATTTGCATGTTTATTTTTGGTTTTACATGAAAATGTTTTTGAGTGAGTGGTTTCACAAGATATAGGTTTTGTATTGTTTTTGTACGTGATAATGCAGTATATGTTATTCCATGGTGTCTTATACTTGTTGGATCAAAAGCTAATCTTTCCATTGTCAATCCTTGAGATCTATGAATTGTGCGTGCAGATGCTAGTTGTATTGGAAATTGTTTTCTAATAGTAATTTTTTTGCTTGTTGAGATTTTTTGGATTGGTCTTGAAATTTGTACAATAGGGACCCATGCTTTCTCAATACTTTGGTTGTAGTATTGTGCATATTTTATTTTTTGGAGATTTCCAATATTAGAATCATTAAATTTGATCCAAACAATTTCTAAATTGTTGTGGTTTGTGTAATCTTTGAATATTCCATCTGAACCATTGACTAGTCCATCAGTTGTATTGTAGTTTCCTGAGTATAACTCTATCAACATGTTTCGTTTTAGTTGTATTTCAATTGGGAGGGTTGCTGTATGGTTGTAAAGTCTTATGCCATTTATGTTGTCCTCGTATTCATCTATGGCCCTTAGAACAATAACTTCTCCAGACATATTTGCTAACATTTTTTGGTTGTGTACATATACGTCATTTTTTCTATAGAAAAGGAAAGGAAGTGTTGGGTCATTTGGTATTGGCCGCAAGCATTTTTGGTTCAGATATGTTATATCATCTATTGTTTGTTTTGCCAATCGAATTCTATTAAGTATATGTATTAAATTTTGATCCTTTTGACGCATTGTGGTATGCAATGTGTAACATTTGATGTTATCATTCCAAAAGTTGTAAGGCATTAAGTCTTTGTCTGTAGTTCTATTTTCAAATACTGAAGAGTCAAGAATTGGTTGGGCTTGATATAGGTCACCACAAAAAATTGTGTCCAAATTGCCAAAATAAGAAGTGGGTGTGTGCATTATTTCTCTTAGTCGTTTGTCTATATAGCGTAGGAATGTTGAACCTACTAAAGATATTTCGTCAATCAATATAACTTTGATTTGTTCATAATGTTTGGACATTTTGTCTAGTGTGTCACTATTTAGTGGAAGAAATTCTGATTTATTGAAAGGAATATGAAATGCAGAGTGTATAGTCATGCCACCGATGTTGTATGCTGCTTTTCCTGTATAAGCTACAACTATTCCCTTTGGTTTATCTGGGTTGTTGTTAATTGTGTTGTTATATATATGCAAGAGTGCTTGATAGATCATCTTTGCCGTAAAGGTCTTACCAGTGCCTGCTCCGCCAGTAAGGAATAAGTGAAGTGGTGTTTTATTTGTGACCTTTTTGCAGACAATGTCTTTTACTATTGCCTGTTGTTCTGTATTTAGCATTTGTCGAATTTTAAAGTATTCATCATTATCAATTATTTTCGGGTGTTTTCCTATTTCGAAACCTACATATTTTGTATTTGTAATTTTGTTATATTTTTCAATTTGAATATCGTCATGAATGTCATATGTGTCATCTATGACAGTTGTTTTATTTGTTTTATTATTGTGATTGTTTTCTAATAATCGATTATTGATTTCTGTAGCTTCTTTATCAATGTCACCCCATGCTTGATTTAATTTGTAGTAGAATTTTGAACTATTTTGTCTTATTATATTTTCATGAAAAGTATATGCACTTTCCCAAGTTTTGAAATTTTCTTTTAGTTGAGATTCGTTATTTGTAAATGGTACAAAAAAAAGTAGTTGTTCTCTGCAATAGTTTTCTAAGTCATTGTGTTTATTGTAACTAATAAAGCGTATAATATTTTCTTTTTGTTTTAGTTTTTTATTTTTTCCTCTAACATTATAGTTAGAGATGTACTCAACTAGGCATATGTTTTGTAGACTATCATGGCGATTTTTATAATGGTCTATTAATGATTTTGCTATTACATTTTCTAAGTTATCTGCTTCTTGGTTTAATTCTGAGGCAGATTTGAGTACAAATACTCGCTCATTGTCTGATCTTGTATCAATGAAAACACATTTTCGTGAACTCTTATTAAGGGAAAGTGATAGAACTAAATGTGCTGCTTGTTGTGTTGACATTTGTTGCAAATTTAGTAAAGCATTTCGTAATTTTGTTATCATTTTAACCGCATCTATATTTTCACTTTGGTGATTATCTCTTATTCTTTTGAATGCACGTGTCATAGACTTGTCAACCTTTACCATATATGAACTACAATACATGGCAACAGCATATGCGTTTAACACAAATTGGGCATCTGTGTTAGCTCTCCATAGTTTTGGCATTTGTTTGCAGAAACTATTGTTCCATATTTGGGAAGGATTTCTTTGAAGGAATATAGTTGGCTTGTCTATTGTTGATCGTAGTAGAATGATCTACTCATTCTCTGTTATTTGTAATTCATCAATTAACATTTGAAATGTGAAGGAGCTATTGAAGTCTCTTTTTTCCAAAGATTCAAATATTTGATTGGCAGTTCTATTAATAGTAGCATCTTTATCGCACAAAGGGTCCAAAATCATTGTATTTGGCATAGGTGGAATTGGGAAATTATATCTACATTTTTTGTATGAAGTTCTTTTGCATTGTCTAGTATGGGGATGTTTATGCAAATTAGCATATTGTGCTTCTAAGTTATCAGTATTGCATGTGATGTGCATGTTCACAAAGTCTACTATTTCATCATTTGTTTGCTTTCCATAGATAGGTGCATTTTCGATCCAAATTAACATGTGCTCATGTTCATTTCCCCTATTTTGAAATTCAGTGACCGAAAAATAGTCTACAACTTTTCCAAATAGTGAATTTTCTTGAAATAGTAGTTTTCTTAAAGCATTAATCCTATGTCGATAGTACCTTGCACATGTTATTGGGTCTTTTTTCACAAGTATTATTTTGTTGGTGTCGTTGCATTGAAATGTGTCATTTATTTTTATTTTTTGTTGACGTAATTTTTGTAAATATTGGAGAGTCGACATTAGGGGCTCCCAATTCTCTTCCACACTTGTAAAAGTGAGGAAAAATGTAGGTGGCCCAAGTTGTCGAATCATAGCAAATATGTTTTTTTTCAATTGATGCATATAGTCTGGGGATATTCGAATTCTTTTGAAATCTACATATCCAATGTCTGATCGTAATTTTTTTTCCAAATTTGGTTTTTTCTTTACATCTTTTGCGAGTAACTTGCATCCTTTTAATTGTCCTTTTCTAATTCGTATCCATAGTGTTGATAAGACCTGATGTATAATTATTTTTATGGCTTTGAAGAAAAGGTTTGTTGTATGAAGTGAAAAATCTTGCTCATAATGAAGTAATTCCCACTGTGATAATTTTTGATAACTAAATTTGTCCATTATGTCATTATTGCGTGGCTCACCGAAGAAGAGGGTTGGAAAATTCATTTCTTCTGCATACTTGTCTTTGAAAATACCAATAAGATAACAATTCTCAGCAGGTGCAATTTGAATGATTTTTTCATCCATATTGTGGATGCATGTAGAGTCTGTGTATCCATGTATTAAAGAATCAGTTGGATTGTCATATTCAAGATCACTTTCACTTTCACTTTCAAAACAACTTTTGTTTTCACAACTATTGTCTTCATTGTTGATATCTAATGTTTCTATCCACTTTTCATTTATTTGTACATTTTGCATTTGGTAAAGGGTTGTTTTGCTTAAATCGAATAGAGCTTGCATTATTATATATGGTCATACCATGCCTTTTTGAAATGCATTTTTATATTGCAATTGTCTTTTAAGAGCCACTGCAATTGTTGTTGTGTTTGATAGTGATAGTGGTAGAGCATTTTGAATATTGTATATGTTTACAGGGACATTTATGATGGAACCAGTTAGTCCAAGTTGAGACTTTATATATTCTAATTCCCAAATTTGTGCAAATGCAATTCTTAGTGAAACTAGACGTTCCTCTAGTTGTGTCATTTTTTGTACACTTGGTAATGGCTTATTTTTGCGTATGTTGTGAGGAACTGCATATTTAGATTTTTTTTTTTTTTTTGAGAGAATCGTTGCATATTTTACATATGTACTCGGTAAGCATTGGTATGTAAGATTTTGTCAAATTGCAGTATAGAACTCTATGTTCCTCTTTGTATTGTTTTATATCTTTCTTGAAATGGAGCATTTGACAAATTGTGCAAGGATATTTTGGTGTGTCTTCTACTGTGGAAAAAAATTTATCAATTGGTGTCAAAGTTGTCTTAGTTGATTTCCTTTTCCTATTTATTGTTCTTCTGGATTGAGTTTGTGGTTTTATATTATTTTGGTTATTAGTTGAGAAAATATTATTGTTTTCGTTTGTAATTGTTTGTTGATTAATGTTGCAAGCTTTATTTCTAATTAATCTTTTCACTGCACGCAATGTTATATTGTGTTGATTTTTTGCAATATTATGCTTATCATCGGTAGACATATTGTAGTTCTTTAATGTTTCTTTCTTTCACTTTCTTTCTTTGAGTGGTGTCTTGCCATTGTTTCTTATCATTTTTTTTAATCTGTGCAATTTGATATTATGTTGTTTTTGTTGTAAGATTGCATTGGTTAGAAATGGTTCAAAGTGCCCTGACAAAGGATTTGCATCATGAAAGAGGATATTGAATGGAGTAGAATCGAGCTGGTTGTTAAAATCTAAATATCATTTTCCATAAGATGCAGACCAAACACATATACGAATATTGAGCCACTTTGATATCCAATGTATGCAAAATATATCCCCCCACAAACCATTTTGCTTTGTCTTAGTTGATGGTTTTGCAGATAAACACATTCTTTGCAAATAAGTTGTAATATCTTCTACATTATGAAGCTCTCTCAGGCTTTGAGGGTGGAGTTCATGGTTATAGGAATTGATAGCTTCCTCGTCTCCATTTTGGAGGCAAGCAATGAAGAAATCTATTGTTCCATTACGAATTTCATTTGATGTATGTTGAAATTTTAGTAGATATTCAAATGTATCAAATAAACAATCAAACATCTACAAATCATGCAGCAAGACCAAAACAGATGTAATTGTAATGTACATTCAACTCACATTGACAAAACTCTTCTAAAGCATGGCTTATATAGGCCTCATGACTTCAAATACTCTCAAATGCAATATCATCAAGGCATGGTGAGTGGAATTTTTTTCCTTGAGAGATATTAGTCAACTCTCCACAGACATGACTTTCCATGTTTTTTGAGATATGCTTACTTTGAGAAAGAGATTCTGTCATTGTCATTATATCAGCATTATGAATTGCTTCACTATTTCCTCCCAACAAATTTATATGACAATCTATACAATCTGTTACACCTTTCATGGAGAGAGCTGCTTCTCTATATGCATTTGCAGCTTCCTCAGGAGTTTGAAATGTTCCAAGCCATTTTCGATCTTTAGTCTTTGGATTTGTTATTTCTGCACCATAGCTACCCCAAGGTCGTCTCCTCACACCTTTGTACTTTTTATGCTTGGAACATTTCCTTCTTTTGCAACAGGTCTGCTTGATTTTTTCAAAAGTTGATGTTTCTTCATTATCTAAATCAACAATTGGTATTTGCATGAAAGTAGTCATGGTTTTGATTGCTTCTGTGAAGAGAAAAACAAATTTACATAAACATGATTATTTGAATAGATGAAACAGGGAGAAGTCATTATATTTGACAATTTTAAATTACTTTAATTACAAGATACACTTATTCATTAGATTGGGTGATGTAGTCATGTCATGATATCATCAACATTAACTACATTTGAATGCAATAATATTTACTTTATTGTCTATGAAATTCTTCTTTGCAATGGACATTACATATATTTCTCAAATAAATAGAGAATTACATAGAAGAGTACTACATTCAGAGTCAACAAATAAACGAAAGTAGGTGTTTCATTCACAGTGAGAAATAGAACCAAGAGAGACAAAAATTCAACTCCCAATACTATTTCAAGAAGTTCCATTGTTTGCTGAGAGTTTCACAGTGACTTTTGAACAACTTCAATGGCTCTTGATGTGAAATTGAAATTTATAGAAAATAGATGTGTCCTTGAAATGTGTCAATCCTGCCACATGAATATATTCACTTTAACTGGCCATTGAAAAGCATATTATGGCTCAATGATGACTATGTCTACATTGGAACTTTGAATGCTTTTGCTTTAATTATAACAAGACATTGTTGGAACTGTATTGAATGACAAAATTGCAATTGGATTTCTAATGAATAAATTTATATTTTTTAAAAAGATGACAACCTTCCAAACTAAAGAGATTATTATCCTTCCACGTTAAGTGCAATTCATGAAATTGCTATAAGTTTGTAATAGTAAAAGACATCATTAGGTAAACTTAGATATGCAGACATTATTGACATGCCAATGAGTAGATACATATTGCTCAAGATTTTTTCAACTTTTCAGAAATGGAGGCTAATCTTATACATCATAAGTATTTGCTTCTGTCAATCGTCATGATGTAATACTTAATTCATCCATTT
Source organism: Cupressus sempervirens (assembly GCA_028749045.1). Taxonomy (NCBI): domain Eukaryota; kingdom Viridiplantae; phylum Streptophyta; class Pinopsida; order Cupressales; family Cupressaceae; genus Cupressus; species Cupressus sempervirens. The sequence continues at coordinate 507,010,670 of CM053789.1, read as the reverse complement.
GGGATATGCCATCTTCCAATATCTGCTACAAGATGAATGCCAGGTGACATGTCACTATTTGAAAATTCAAACAAATAATGGTATGAGTAATGATGCTTTATGGTTTTAGTTGCTAGATGTCCTCTATCATCATCATACCATTGTCCTACAAGCTCTATATTATCATATCTTATAATCCATTCAAGTGAAAGAGTTCGATATGAGATGATAAGGTTTATTATGTACATAAGTGTGTCATTTTCATTACTTGCCCTAAATGGTGATAGCTGATAAAATAGCATTTTAGATGTTGGATTGAAAATGGCAGTTAATTCTTCAACACTATGATTTCCATGAGGGAAATGAATTAAAATATCTTGACAACAAATTATTATATGAGCTTCCCTATATATCCCCACCAGATATTTTAGGTAAATTAATTCTCCATTTGTCATGAATGGAGACAAAACATGAATTTCATTGGTCTCTTCTATCGGCTCAATGTTTCCCCATCCATGATATCGAAACATTAGAGCATGGTTGTCATAAAAATAGCTTTCCAATATTTTTCTTTGCAATTCACTTGGAAGTTATTGGATTCTTTGCAGGATACAAAGTTGTGGAAATTTAGAGAATTCATCTGTTCGAGGGTATGTTATAGTAGATGCATTTATAGTATTCATACTAATGCAATGTGGACAGAGGAAAACCTGTTGAAAACGACCAACATTTCTTAGTTTTTTCTACGCATAATTGAATTCTAAGATATAGCTTAAGTTCAATGTTTTCCATTTTTTTAGAGATATTCTTGGTGGGAAATTCGTATGCATCTAATTAATATGTAGGTTTCTATACATAGATAGCACAAAAATTTCAGATACGTACAATAAAGAGTGGGATGATGTAGGAGGACACTATACATTGTTACTATTGATAGACAAGTATGCATTTTGAGGCATATGAATGCATTGTAAATATTTGAGAAACCACAAATTATAAATGCATTTTAATTCAATGACATATGATAGTACAATTTTCAACTTGTAAAATAAATTCTACCGATGTCCTATTATTTATTGAGTAACTAAGTTCTCATTTTTAAGACTAAATCTAAATTATATGTTTTTCGTAATACTTGCGTTATTTTGTAAGAAAAAAAGGATGAAAACATACCAGTTAGTTATCAAGTGTTTTTGAGACGTTGTTCTACTTTCACAACCTTCAGTGTCTCTTTTACAACCTTTGCACCTAAAAAACAAATAGAGGAGAACAATTAATTACATAATTCACATTATCATTCCTTACAAATCTACTATATTTATTTTGATAAAGATTACTGAACGAAAAAATTGTATAAAATATAAATATTTGAATCATAGAATGCATTATAGAATATTTCAAAATGAAGAGGAATGTGTACTAAAAATAGTACAAATATGGCTTATATCACTTGTTCAATATTCATTGTCATAATCTAAATAAAAATAAATACAATGCATCAAAAACAAAATTAGGTTGTGGATAAGGAGAAGCAAGACAAGAAAAAGGAGAAGGACGCTAAAAAGGATCAGGCTATGGATAAAGATAAGTGACAGAAGGAAAAGGCCAAGGATGCTAAAAACGGAAAACACAATTAGCAAGCAAAAGGAAGACAAGATTAAGGAGAAAGACAAAAAAAAAAGGAACACGATAAGAAGGGTAAAGATAATGCTAAAGAAAAGAACTATGAGAAGAAAAAGAGAAATAGTGACCAAGAAAAGATGGAAAAGAGAAAAGATGGGGAAAATAATGATGAGGGCAAGAACTGAGATGATAAAAGAAAAGAGGAAATCTACATTAAATTGATCAAGTTTTGGTTTAATTCAAGGAATATAAATGCATTGCAAATATTTGAGAAACCATAAATTATAAATGCATGTTAATTTATTGACATGTAATAGTACAATTTTGTGAGCAGAAAAGGATGGAAACATACCAGTTAATTATCAATTGTTTCTGAGATGTTCTTCCAGTTTGACAACCTTCAATGTCTCTTTTACGACCTTTGCACTTGAGAAAGAGAAAGAGAAGAACAATTAATTACATAGTTCACAAAATCATTTCTTACAAATGTATTATATTTATTTTCATAAAGATTACTAAACCAAAAATTGTACAATATATAAAGAATAACAAACTTTCTATAAATTTCATCAATCCGCCAGCATTGCCACAAATTCATGTTTTTTAATACAATGGAAAAAGCTCAATACCCTACTGTTCACCACAACAGCCAATGGGAAATTTGAATTTCACATGTTCTTATAAATTAAAATAATGGCCTGAATTCAAAAACATTATGAAACTAGGTTGGAATGCATATATAAAACATTTCAATTGGTCAAAACTTATTGAAAATTTGCATCCACTTGGATGCTATAGTATCTTGCCATACGGCAGGAACTAATAATATTAACTTGTAAAAAAATATAGTACAAATATGGCTCATATCACTTTTTCAACATTCGATTAATTTGGTTTATGACTTATACATTGTGATAATCTAAATGAAAATAAATATGATGCATTGATAACAAGATAATTATATGTATTTTTATTGCAGAAGTTATGAAACATTTTCATTTATCCATTGCATATGTTGTTTACTATGTACATATATGGATAATATGCTCATCCACTACAATTCCATATGGATGAATGTGCAATAGGTTATATATCATCCCCAGTAGGTTGAGGTTTTGTTGAGCAAATGGTGCTAACATAAGGTGAAATTACAGGAGGAGAAATATGTAGTTGCAGAAGTATCATTGCATTGCAAACATCTGAGATTCTTGATGCACTAAGCTCACAGAAATGAGTTTGGTGAGCAAGCAATGCATGGTCCACTAGAAGTTTGTATTTACTACTTATTGCAATTTTCAGGGAATAATAAACACAAGTCGTAACATCACAAGGGCTCAAAGATTCAAGAGAGAACAAGCCACCTATGAGGCTAGTACTCATCTCTATAACATATGCATTGATGTATGCATCATAGTCTTCAAGAGGTTTGAAACAAGGCTTCACATATGCATTTGCCATTTTCTTTACAATTTCAGAATTTTCTAAAAGATCCATGCAATTGGTGAGGAATTTAGAAACAATATCTGCATAAGTTGTTCTCCCAGATTTATTTTCCAAGAATTCTTCACCAAGTACATTGCGTAATGCTTTCTCAACATTTCTGCATTCTATGACAAATACATGCTCCAAAGTTGTAGATTGAATTGCACCAATGATTGGACAATCCCACTGAGGACCTGGACTTGGAATATAAATTCGTTCAGACATTTTGATAACACAATATATGTCACATATTCAAAATGAATAAACACTTTTAAGAGAAGTGACATGGTTGACCTAAAATTTTAAAATTCAAACAAAATTATAAAATGCACGTTGCAAACTCGAGTAGTTTTGAAAAATACTAAATAAATCCATGTGTTATTTACTCAATAAATCCATGTGTTATGTTATTTGAAAAAGTCACAATTTAAGCTGTCATTTATAATTTATTGTCTTTCAATCTTTTCACAAATTATAATCATCAATTATATGTGTTTTTAAAGTTGTAATCGTGTTTATTTGAAAAATCAAAAATTTATCTTACAAGGTCTAAACGCAAAGGAAGATTGTAATCTGATAATGATCGGTTTCAATCTCTCCAACTGTTGATACAGTTGTCACTATTCACAGGGCGGACAGGGTCAATTTCAGAAGTAACTATCACAGTGACAAATCTGCTTACCAACAATTTTAATAAATTTTGTAAGTTGTATTAAGCTCCTCGACTGGAAGGAGGAGTCTTGAATTTAAACTATTTAATAAAAAGTTTTTGCCTTAGACCTTTTATCTATCTAAAAAACATTATCCCTCTATTTTTTTTTTCAATCTATAAAACTCTTCATGCTAATAGTTTTCGGTAGAAATATTTGTTTACTTTCAAATTGTAATCTAATTGGAGATGCTTATTGAGGTACACATGGGTAAATTCCCTAGGAAGAGAGCTGTAACCCATGTAAAAGTATTCCTAAGCTGAGGAGATACCACAATATAACAAATAAAACCCATGAGCTTTGGCCAGTGCAAAATCTAATGTCAAAACACAAAATATAAGAATCATGAAAATATATTTAACCTAATAGATTTAACCATAATACCATATCAAGAGACTTGTGCATGGCAAGCTCCACATCCCCCTTAAAAAATCAAACAATTTAAGGCCAAATTGATCTGAAAAACATGCGAAAAGCTAATTTAGATGGCTGTTAACAGTTTCTGGTTCTAAGATAAATTCATCAAAACTGGTTTGGTTGTCTTGTACTCTCTAATGGTTTGTGCATATCTATTTTGTAGATTTAGACTAGATTCTCCAAAAACTAGTTCACATTACACCTACCCAATTGGGGCTTGTTAAGATATAAACATGTTGCATACTGTAGAAGTTTAATTTGAATCACTACAATTCTTTGATGACAGTTTTCTTGGGTAGATATTCCTCAAAACAGTCTTGCCAAATCAAGAAAACCATATTCTCTAGAAAATCTATAAGAATGGTATAAATTTGCACAAAGCAAAAGAGGTAATTGAATTCAAGTCTAATTTGAAAAGCACTAGGAAAAAATGATATAAATCTCTACACAGAGCAGAACAGAGTATAAAATTTAAATTTGGATTTGTGCATGATAAGATTTACCTTCTCCACAGCCAAGTTTGGCTCATTTGTACTGAGTGTGATAACAAAGATAAGAAAGAAGAGTAGTTTTTGGGTGGATTTGAGATAAATCCACTTCAGTCCTTTGGCCATTCAACCAAAAATAGGCACATCAATCTCAAGTAAAACCAACTTCAAATGGCATTTGGCAAAGGACAGAAGACATGAAACCGCTACTTCGCCTGAAATGTCCTTGGTAACTAAATTTGCAAAGAAATACTAGTTTCTCTCCAATAAAGTAATGACACAAAGAATTGCTATACTTGCAAAGATTGACTTTATAATTAAATGGAACTGGCTGAAATGGGTTTTGAAAACTTATTTCCTAGGAATAATTGCATACCCAAAAATACACCTATCTTCAGCATGTTTTCTTCAATACCTTAGCAATCACAAATAGGCTATCTAATATGATATGCTTAACCACATGAGCTGTGCATAGCCTGGGCATTTATTACAGGTCGTCCCTGAACCTCTATGTTCTAGACAATAGTTCTGAAAGCTTCGGCTCAATCCATACCTATGATATTCAGGTTCTTGGCCACGGCTGCCTGATAAACACACACCTTCCGTTCTAAATGACAACAGATGTCTTTGGGATTCCATCTAAAGAGTCTTTCCACAGGGATTACGTCCTATAGGAAATTTAGCAAGAACACTTGCAGAGAAAACAATAACAATAGCCAAATGAATCCCTCATCAATCTAGCCAATGCAAAATAGACTCCAGCAATTCGAAAAAGCTGGATTTTTCCATTCTTTGCTTGAACTCAAAGTTCAAACAGAAGTTCTTAATTTCTTAACTAGCCTGAAAATGATCTTGATTCCAGATTAGCCTCGAAAAATTGCATATTGGTGAACATTTTCTACAATCCTACTTTTTTAATCACCAAATACAGAGGATCTTGGGATGTAGGTAAGGAAGGGTGCAGAGCAAAAGTTAGTACTCTAAAGCAGAGGCTTTAAACATTTGGAAATTGAGCTTTCTTTGATACCAAAATAACTTCAATCACATGTGGAAATGCAAGCAGGAAGTAGAGATCAAGAAAGAGGGCAGGGGCGTTATTATTTAAACCAAAGCTCCACCCTGACCATCTAGCATTAGAAAAGTGGCTAGCAAAGCATGAAATGGGGAGCTCATTGAAGGAAGGAGCTGCCTATTGTTTTAAAAAAACAGAAACGGCAAGCCAACAAAGAGAAGGCTCGTGCAAAGTTGTGGCAGCATGAAAAGAACTCCACGCACGCATTAAAACTGGAATTCGCAGACCTAAAGGGCACTGCTTGGAAGCCATATGCAGGAAGACGATGCCCATAAAGCAAGCAAGCCACCATGTTTGAGAGAAGACACCACTTCAAAACCAGATCACATCACACATCAACCTACGACCACTGTGAAGAATAATGCTGCAAATTCTTAGAAGAAAAACAAAGCATACTACAAGGAAGAAACAACCAACAAGCTGTTAAGAGAATAGGAAATATACATGACAGGAGTTCAACAGAACATAGCAAAGAAACAGGACTAACTAGCTCGAAATATATAAAGAAATTTATATTCTAGTTTTCATATCTTTCCATGAAATTTAATTCTAGATTGACCAAAAGCACCACAAAGAATGTGAGGGAGCAAACTTTAAATGGTTGCCAAAATTTAGTTAGGGCCGAGCTACCAAAAGGCCAAACCAATATTGAAGAGTAAATAAAAAGATAAGCCATGTATACACACAGAACGCATATCAAACTTGAAAGAATTTTCTAGAGAAAGTAGTGAACGAAGCAGTATCAACAAATGAAAAACATACCTATTTTCTGCAACAAAATCCTAAGCAAAATACATTACAGAAGGAGAAAAACATACCTGTTTTCTGCAACAAAACTACTTCTCAGAAGCATAGAGAAGAGACTGTCCAATTTTCCCGATGCCTCCGAAATCAACAATTACTAATAAATAGGAACTTTAGATGACCAGAATTGAAGAATCCAATTAAATGCAGTCAACAGACAGCCGGAAAACATTCCACAAGACAATGAGTAAAAGACAGACCAAAGAATTGTGACCACATTTTCTCCCAAAACTGACATCTTTGCTGACAATATGACACCTATACAGTGCACAGCATAAATCCAAATCAAAATACGGTGGATTTCCTAAAGATTTAGATCTGGGAATTGGCTAAGCATAGTGGTTCAGATAAGACAATTGACGAAACATAAAGCCAAGCAATAAAGACTACAAAGAAAAAAATGTCATTGACAATATGCTTATTTAATGTTAGATCAAATGTTGTCAAAATTGGCCAGATATTGTTCAAAGATAGGTGAATAATATTAATGAAATCACTATTGCTATGTTCCATCCATCCGTCAGCATTGCCACAAATTCATTTTTTAATACAATGGAAAAAGCTCAATACCCTTCTGTTCACCACAACAGCCAATGGGAAATTTGAATTTAACATGTTCTTATAAATGAAAATAATGGCATGAATTCACAAGACACTTTTTACTTTTTCACTTGTCTAATAATATGCATAATGCAGAAAATATTCTTTAACATTTTTAAAAACCCAATATCACTTACAAATTGCAATGGGCAAAAAATTATTGGGTTTCTATAAATTTTATTTTTTTCACTCTTTTTGCTATTTACAAACTCTATAGTAAATTAATACACTATTTTCTAATGTTGTGTATTTCCTCACAATTTTCTATAATATAAATATACAATATTGTCACTTTCTTATTGGCTCGTACTTTGAATAGTAAGGTTTTCACTTTTTTTTATGTAGGAACAAGTAAATATTTTAGTTGTCTTTATTATATATTCAATGCTATGTTGGTTTAATGGTGGACATAGTACAATAATTGTCACTTTCTTTGCTGATAGCTTGGACTTTTGATTTTCACAATGCTTACTTATGATAGGTGATAGGTGCAGTCACTTCTGTCCACTTCCATCATTTTTAATTAATAAAACAATACAATGCTTAAATGTTGGATTTATGATTGTTTTATTAACCAAACTCCATCACTTTACCTAGATTTTTTAATACTTCCTTTTTTTCAATCAAATCATTTGTAGGAATGGATGACATTTGATTTGTCTAGTATGTATAATATTTTTTTTATTAATTTAAAAAATGAAAGATAAAAAAATATTAATTATTATACTATTTATTTGTTTTCAAAAATATATGTAAGTAGAATAGTAATTTTTATTTTTTAATCAGTAAATTTTGAAATTAATTATTTCAATTACAATGATTTAAAAATAATTTATTTAATTAGTAAAAAAAATGCTACTATTTTAAAACTTAAAGAATAGGGGAAAATAAAAAATTGATTTAATTTATGTAATATTTTTTCAATTTGTAAAATAATTTATTCAATAAAATATTATATTAATTAGAGAGAAAAAATTCGATTATATATAATTGAAGTTTTATAACAATGTTGTGGTTAAGATTATTTTGACAAGCTTTTACTCTTCTATTAATGTGATCAGATTTCCACAATCCATCATAGTTATGTAAATCAGTTTCTGGATTAGATCGTGTTGAGATTTTTACCATCAACATTTTGAATCACACTACGTGATCCATCATCAAGATGAGAGAGCAAGAGATGTCAAACAAAGTCTAATAATATGCAAGACACTTTTTACTTTTTCACTTGTCTAATAATATGCATTATTTTAGGTTCGTAAAAGAGGAATGCTACTATTGAAATAATTATGAGAATATGACAAATATTGAAGGCTACAATATTCATCTGAAATGGATCTGGTCATTTGATTCTCTGAAAGATGTGTTGTTCTAACGTCTTCTACGTGCTTTTTTGCTTAATGCAGAAAATATTCTTTAAAATTTTTAAAAGCCCAATATCAATTACAAATTTCAATGGGCAAAAAATTATTGGGTTTCTATAAATTTTATTTTTTTTCACTCTTTTTACTATTTACAAACTCTATAGTAAATTAATAAGTATGTTGTTTAATAAAATTGCAAACTTAATATAAGTCAATTATTAACTTATGTTAGTTAAAGTTGACAACAAATGAACTAAACTTAAAGAAATTTAATCAAATAATTTTTTTCAATCCTAACCATATGCACTAACATATTTTTTTATTATAAAAATAACATAACACATGTAGCAAGAAGTTAAAAACAATTTCGAATTTTTATAATAAAAAAATCTGTTAGTGCATATGGTTAGGATTGAAAAAAAATATTTGATTAAATTTCTTTAAGTTTAGTTCATTTTTTGTCAACTTTAACTAACATAAGTTAATAATTGACTTATATTAAGTTTGCAATTTTATTAAACAACATACCTATTAATTTAATATAGAGTTTGTAAATAGCAAAAAGAGTGAAAAAAATAAAATTTATAAAAATCCAATAATTTTTTGCCCATTGCAAGTTGTAAGTGATATTGGCTTTTTAAAAATGTCAAAGAATATTTTTTGCATTAAGCAAAAAAGCACGTAGAAGACTTTATAACAACACATCCAATGACCAGATCCATTTCAGATGAATATTGTAGCCTTCAATATTTTTCATATTCTCATAATTATTTCAATAGTAGCATTCCTCCTTTTACGAACCTAAAATAATGCATATTATTAGACAAGTGAAAAAGTAAAAAGTGTCTTGCATATTATTAGACTTTGTTTGACATCTCTTGCTCTCTCATCTTGATGATGGATCACGTAGTGTGATTCAAAATGTTGATGGTAAAAATCTCCACATGATCTAATCTAGAAACTGATTTACATAACTATGATGGATTGTGGAAATCTGATCACATTAATAGAAGAGTAAAAGCTTGTCAAAATAATATTAACCACAACATTGTTATAAAACTTCAATTATATATAATCAAATTTTTTCTCTCTAATTAATATAATCTTTTAATTAATAAATTATTTTACAAATTGAAAAAATATTACATAAATTAAATCAATTTTTTATTTTCCCCTATTCTTTATAATTGAAATAGTAGCATTTCTTTTACTAATTAAATAAATTATTTTTAAATCATTGTAATTGAAATAATTAATTTCTAAATTTACCGATTAAAAAATAAAAGCATACTACAAGGAAGAAACAACCAACAAGCTGTTAAGAGAATAGGAAATATACATGACAGGAGTTCAACAAAACATAGCAAAGAAACAGGACTGACTGGCTCGAAATATATAAAGAAATTTATATTCTGGTTTTCATATCTTTCCATGAAATTTAATTCTAGATTGACCAAAAGCACCACAAAGAATGTGAGGGAGCAAACTTTAAATGGTTGCCAAAATTTAGTTAGGGCCGAGCTACCAAAAGGCCAAACCAATATTGAAGAGTAAATAAAAAGATAAGCCATGTATACACACAGAACGCATATCAAACTTGAAAGAATTTTCTAGAGAAAGTAGTGAACGAAGCAGTATCAACAAATGAAAAACATACCTATTTTCTGCAACAAAATCCTAAGCAAAATACATTACAGAAGGAGAAAAACATACCTGTTTTCTGCAACAAAACTACTTCTCAGAAGCATAGAGAAGAGACTGTCCAATTTTCCCGATGCCTCCGAAATCAACAATTACTAATAAATAGGAACTTTAGATGACCAGAATTGAAGAATCTAATTAAATGCAGTCAACAGACAGCCGAAAAACATTCCCCAAGACAATGAGTAAAAGACAGACCAAAGAATTGTGACCACATTTTCTCCCAAAACTGACACCTTCGCTGACAATATGACACCTATACAGTGCACAGCATAAATCCAAATCAAAATACGGTGGATTTCTTAAAGATTTAGATCTGGGAATTGGCTGAGCATAGTGGTTCAGATAAGACAATTGACGAAACATAAAGCCAAGCAATAAAGACTACAAAGAAAAAAATGTCATTGACAATATGCTTATTTAATGTTCGATCAAATGTTGTCAAAATTGGCCAGATATTGTTCAAAGATAGGTGAATAATATTAATGAAATCACTATTGCTATGTTCCATCCATCCGTCAGCATTGCCACAAATTCATTTTTTAATACAATGGAAAAAGCTCAATACCCTTCTGTTCACCACAACAGCCAATGGGAAATTTGAATTTAACATGTTCTTATAAATGAAAATAATGGCATGAATTCACAAGACACTTTTTACTTTTTCACTTGTCTAATAATATGCATAATGCAGAAAATATTCTTTAACATTTTTAAAAACCCAATATCACTTACAAATTGCAATGGGCAAAAAATTATTGGGTTTCTATAAATTTTATTTTTTTCACTCTTTTTGCTATTTACAAACTCTATAGTAAATTAATACACTATTTTCTAATGTTGTGTTTTTCCTCACAATTTTCTATAATATAAATATACAATATTGTCACTTTCTTATTGGCTCGTACTTTGAATAGTAGGGTTTTCACTTTTTTTGATGTAGGAACAAGTAAATATTTTAGTTGTCTTTATTATATATTCAATGCTATGTTGGTTTAATGGTGGACATAGTACAATAATTGTCACTTTCTTTGCTGATAGCCTTGACTTTTGATTTTCACAATGCTTACTTATGATAGGTGATAGGTGCAGTCACTTCTGTCCACTTCCATCATTTTTAATTAATAAAACAATACAATGCTTAAATGTTGGATTTATGATTGTTTTATTAACCAAACTCCATCACTTTACCTAAATTTTTTAATACTTCCTTTTTTTCAATCAAATCATTTGTAGGAATGGATGACATTTGATTTGTCTAGTATGTATAATATTTTTTTTATTAATTTAAAAAATGAAATATAAAAAAATATTAATTATTATACTATTTATTTGTTTTGAAAAATATATGTAAGTAGAATAGTAATTTTTATTTTTTAATCAGTAAATTTTGAAATTAATTATTTCAATTACAATGATTTAAAAATAATTTATTTAATTAGTAAAAAAACTGCTACAATTTTAATTATAAAGAATAGGGGAAAATAAAAAATTGATTTAATTTATGTAATATTTTTTCAATTTGTAAAATAATTTATTCAATAAAATATTATATTAATTAGAGAGAAAAAATTCGATTATATATAATTGAATTTTTATAACAATGTTGTGGTTAAGATTATTTTGACAAGCTTTTACTCTTCTATTAATGTGATCAGATTTCCACAATCCATCATAGTTATGTAAATCAGTTTCTGAATTAGATCGTGTTGAGATTTTTACCATCAACATTTTGAATCACACTACGTGATCCATCATCAGGATGAGAGAGCAAGAGATGTCAAACAAAGTCTAATAATATGCAAGACACTTTTTACTTTTTCACTTGTCTAATAATATGCATTATTTTAGGTTCGTAAAAGAGGAATGCTACTATTGAAATAATTATGAGAATATGACAAATATTGAAGGCTACAATATTCATCTGAAATGGATCTGGTCATTTGATTCTCTGAAAGATGTGTTGTTCTAACGTCTTCTACGTGCTTTTTTGCTTAATGCAAAAAATATTCTTTAAAATTTTTAAAAACTCAATATCAATTACAAATTTCAATAGGCAAAAAATTATTGGGTTTCTATAAATTTTATTTTTTTTCACTCTTTTTACTATTTACAAACTCTATAGTAAATTAATAAGTATGTTGTTTAATAAAAATGCAAACTTAATATAAGTCAATTATTAACTTATGTTAATTAAAGTTGACAACAAATGAACTAAACTTAAAGAAATTTAATCAAATAATTTTTTTCAATCCTAACCATATGCACTAACAGATTTTTTTATTATAAAAATAACATAACACATGTAGCAAGAAGTTAAAAACAATTTCGGATTTTTATAATAAAAAAATCTGTTAGTGCATATGGTTAGGATTGAAAAAAAATATTTGATTAAATTTCTTTAAGTTTAGTTCATTTGTTGTCAACTTTAACTAACATAAGTTAATAATTGACTTATATTAAGTTTGCAATTTTATTAAACAACATACCTATTAATTTAATATAGAGTTTGTAAATAGCAAAAAGAGTGAAAAAAATAAAATTTATAAAAACCCAATAATTTTTTGCCCATTGCAATTTGTAAGTGATATTGGGTTTTTAAAAATGTCAAAGAATATTTTTTGCATTAAGCAAAAAAGCACGTAGAAGACTTTATAACAACACATCCAATGACCAGATCCATTTCAGATGAATATTGTAGCCTTCAATATTTTTCATATTCTCATAATTATTTCAATAGTAGCATTCCTCCTTTTACGAACCTAAAATAATGCATATTATTAGACAAGTGAAAAAAGTAAAAAGTGTCTTGCATATTATTAGACTTTGTTTGACATCTCTTGCTCTCTCATCTTGATGATGGATCACGTGGTGTGATTCAAAATGTTGATGGTAAAAATCTCCACATGATCTAATCTAGAAACTGATTTACATAACTATGATGGATTGTGGAAATCTGATCACATTAATAGAAGAGTAAAAGCTTGTCAAAATAATATTAACCACAACATTGTTATAAAACTTCAATTATATAATCGAATTTTTTCTCTCTAATTAATATAATTTTTTAATTAATAAATTATTTTACAAATTGAAAAAATATTACATAAATTAAATCAATTTTTTATTTTCCCCTATTCTTTATAATTGAAATAGTAGCATTTCTTTTACTAATTAAATAAATTATTTTTAAATCATTGTAATTGAAATAATTAATTTCTAAATTTATCGATTAAAAAATAAAAGCATACTACAAGGAAGAAACAACCAACAAGCTGTTAAGAGAATAGGGAATATACATGACAGGAGTTCAACAGAACATAGCAAAGAAACAGGACTGACTGGCTCGAAATATATAAAGAAATTTATATTCTGGTTTTCATATCTTTCCATGAAATTTAATTCTAGATTGACCAAAAGCACCACAAAGAATGTGAGGGAGCAAACTTTAAATGGTTGCCAAAATTTAGTTAGGGCCGAGCTACCAAAAGGCCAAACCAATATTGAAGAGTAAATAAAAAGATAAGCCATGTATACACACAGAACGCATATCAAACTTGAAAGAATTTTCTAGAGAAAGTAGTGAACGAAGCAGTATCAACAAATGAAAAACATACCTATTTTCTGCAACAAAATCCTAAGCAAAATAAATTACAGAAGGAGAAAAACATACCTGTTTTCTGCAACAAAACTACTTCTCAGAAGCATAGAGAAGAGACTGTCCAATTTTCCCGATGCCTCCGAAATCAAAAATTACTAATAAATAGGAACTTTAGATGACCAGAATTGAAGAATCTAATTAAATGCAGTCAACAGACAGCCGAAAAACATTCCCCAAGACAATGAGTAAAAGACAGACCAAAGAATTATGACCACATTTTCTCCCAAAACTGACATCTTCGCTGACAATATGACACCTATACAGTGCACAGCATAAATTCAAATCAAAATACGGTGGATTTCCTAAATATTTAGATCTGGGAATTGGCTGAGCATAGTGGTTCAGATAAGACAATTGACGAAACATAAAGCCAAGCAATAAAGACTACAAAGAAAAAAATGTCATTGACAATATGCTTATTTAATGTTAGATCAAATGTTGTCAAAATTGGCCAGATATTGTTCAAAGATAGGTGAATAATATTAATGAAATCACTATTGCTATGTTCCATCCATCCGTCAGCATTGCCACAAATTCATTTTTTAATACAATGGCAAAAGCTCAATACCCTTCTGTTCACCACAACAGCCAATGGGAAATTTGAATTTAACATGTTCTTATAAATGAAAATAATGTCATGAATTCACAAGACACTTTTTACTTTTTCACTTGTCTAATAATATGCATAATGCAGAAAATATTCTTTAACATTTTTAAAAACCCAATATCACTTACAAATTGCAATGGGCAAAAAATTATTGGGTTTCTATAAATTTTATTTTTTTCACTCTTTTTGCTATTTACAAACTCTATAGTAAATTAATACACTATTTTCTAATGTTGTGTTTTTTCTCACAATTTTTTATAATATAAATATACAATATTGTCACTTTCTTATTGGCTCGTACTTTGAATAGTAGGGTTTTCACTTTTTTTGATGTACGAACAAGTAAATATTTTAGTTGTCTTTATTATATATTCAATGCTATGTTGGTTTAATGGTGGACATAGTACAATAATTGTCACTTTCTTTGCTGATAGCTTGGACTTTTGATTTTCACAATGCTTACTTATGATAGGTGATAGGTGCAGTCACTTCTGTCCACTTCCATCATTTTTAATTAATAAAACAATACAATGCTTAAATGTTGGATTTATGATTGTTTTATTAACCAAACTCCATCACTTTTACTAGATTTTTTAATACTTCCTTTTTTTCAATCAAATCATTTGTAGGAATGGATGACATTTGATTTGTCTAGTATGTATAATATTTTTTTTATTAATTTAAAAAATGAAAGATAAAAAAAAATTAATTATTATACTATTTATTTGTTTTGAAAAATATATGTAAGTAGAATAGTAATTTTTATTTTTTAATCAGTAAATTTTGTAATTAATTATTTCAATTACAATGATTTAAAAATAATTTATTTAGTTAGTAAAAAAAATGCTACTATTTTAATTATAAAGAATAGGGGAAAATAAAAAATTGATTTAATTTATGTAATATTTTTTCAATTTGTAAAATAATTTATTCAATAAAATATTATATTAATTAGAGAGAAAAAATTCGATTATATATAATTGAAGTTTTATAACAATGTTGTGGTTAAGATTATTTTGACAAGCTTTTACTCTTCTATTAATGTGATCAGATTTTCACAATCCATCATAGTTATGTAAATCAGTTTCTGGATTAGATCGTGTTGAAATTTTTACCATCAACATTTTGAATCACATTACGTGATCCATCATCAGGATGAGAGAGCAAGAGATGTCAAACAAAGTCTAATAATATGCAAGACACTTTTTACTTTTTCACTTGTCTAATAATATGCATTATTTTAGGTTCGTAAAAGAGGAATGCTACTATTGAAATAATTATGAGAATATGACAAATATTGAAGGCTACAATATTCATCTGAAATGGATCTGGTCATTTGATTCTCTGAAAGATGTGTTGTTCTAACGTCTTCTACGTGCTTTTTTGCTTAATGCAGAAAATATTCTTTAAAATTTTTAAAAACTCAATATCAATTACAAATTTCAATGGACAAAAAATTATTGGGTTTCTATAAATTTTATTTTTTTTCACTCTTTTTACTATTTACAAACTCTATAGTAAATTAATAAGTATGTTGTTTAATAAAATTGCAAACTTAATATAAGTCAATTATTAACTTATGTTAGTTAAAGTTGACAACAAATGAACTAAACTTAAAGAAATTTAATCAAATAATTTTTTTCAATCCTAACCATATGCACTAACAGATTTTTTTATTATAAAAATAACATAACACATGTAGCAAGAAGTTAAAAACAATTTAGGATTTTTATAATAAAAAAATCTGTTAGTGCATATGGTTAGGATTGAAAAAAAATATTTGATTAAATTTCTTTAAGTTTAGTTCATTTGTTGTCAACTTTAACTAACATAAGTTAATAATTGACTTATATTAAGTTTGCAATTTTATTAAACAATATACCTATTAATTTAATATAGAGTTTGTAAATAGCAAAAAGAGTGAAAAAAATAAAATTTATAAAAATCCAATATTTTTTTGCCCATTACAATTTGTAAGTGATATTGGGTTTTTAAAAATGTCAAATAAATATTTTTTGCATTAAGCAAAAAAGCACGTAGAAGACTTTATAACAACACATCCAATGACCAGATCCATTTCAGATGAATATTGTAGCCTTCAATATTTTTCATATTCTCATAATTATTTC
Organism: Cupressus sempervirens; assembly: GCA_028749045.1. Lineage (NCBI taxonomy): Eukaryota > Viridiplantae > Streptophyta > Pinopsida > Cupressales > Cupressaceae > Cupressus > Cupressus sempervirens. The sequence goes on along the minus strand of CM053789.1, from coordinate 506,994,033 downwards.
AATAGTAGCATTCCTCCTTTTACGAACCTAAAATAATGCATATTATTAGACAAGTGAAAAAGTAAAAAGTGTCTTGCATATTATTAGACTTTGTTTGACATCTCTTGCTCTCTCATCTTGATGATGGATCACGTAGTGTGATTCAAAATGTTGATGGTAAAAATCTCCACATGATTTAATCTAGAAACTGATTTACATAACTATGATGGATTGTGGAAATCTGATCACATTAATAGAAGAGTAAAAGCTTGTCAAAATAATATTAACCACAATATTGTTATAAAACTTCAATAATATATAATCGAATTTTTTCTCTCTAATTAATATAATCTTTTAATTAATAAATTATTTTACAAATTGAAAAAATATTACATAAATTAAATCAATTTTTTATTTTCCCCTATTCTTTATAATTGAAATAGTAGCATTTCTTTTACTAATTAAATAAATTATTTTTAAATCATTGTAATTGAAATAATTAATTTCTAAATTTACCGATTAAAAAATAAAAGCATACTACAAGGAAGAAACAACCAACAAGCTGTTAAGAGAATAGGAAATATACATGACAGGAGTTCAACAGAACATAGCAAAGAAACAGGACTGACTAGCTCGAAATATATAAAGAAATTTATATTCTGGTTTTCATATCTTTCCATGAAATTTAATTCTAGATTGACCAAAAGCACCACAAAGAATGTGAGGGAGCAAACTTTAAATGGTTGCCAAAATTTAGTTAGGGCCGAGCTACCAAAAGGCCAAACCAATATTGAAGAGTAAATAAAAAGATAAGCCATGTATACACACAGAACGCATATCAAACTTGAAAGAATTTTCTAGAGAAAGTAGTGAACGAAGCAGTATCAACAAATGAAAAACATACCTATTTTCTGCAACAAAATCCTAAGCAAAATACATTACAGAAGGAGAAAAACATACCTGTTTTCTGCAACAAAACTACTTCTCAGAAGCATAGAGAAGAGACTGTCCAATTTTCCGGATGCCTCTGAAATCAACAATTACTAATAAATAGGAACTTTAGATGACCAGAATTGAAGAATCCAATTAAATGCAGTCAACAGACAGCCGGAAAACATTCCCCAAGACAATGAGTAAAAGACAGACCAAAGAATTGTGACCACATTTTCTCCCAAAACTGACATCTTCGCTGACAATATGACACCTATACAGTGCACAGCATAAATCCAAATCAAAATACGGTGGATTTCCTAAAGATTTAGATCTGGGAATTGGCTGAGCATAGTGGTTCAGATAAGACAATTGACGAAACATAAAGCCAAGCAATAAAGACTACAAAGAAAAAAATGTCATTGACAATATGCTTATTTAATGTTAGATCAAATGTTGTCAAAATTGGCCAGATATTGTTCAAAGATAGGTGAATAATATTAATGAAATCACTATTGCTATGTTCCATCCATCCGTCAGCATTGCCACAAATTCATTTTTTAATACAATGGAAAAAGCTCAATACCCTTCTGTTCACCACAACAGCCAATGGAAAATTTGAACTTAACATGTTCTTATAAATGAAAATAATGGCATGAATTCACAAGACACTTTTTACTTTTTCACTTGTCTAATAATATGCATAATGCAGAAAATATTCTTTAACATTTTTAAAAACCCAATATCACTTACAAATTGCAATGGGCAAAAAATTATTGGGTTTCTATAAATTTTTTTTTTTTTCACTCTTTTTGCTATTTACAAACTCTATAGTAAATTAATACACTATTTTCTAATGTTGTGTTTTTCCTCACAATTTTTTATAATATAAATATACAATATTGTCACTTTCTTATTGGCTCGTACTTTGAATAGTAGGGTTTTCACTTTTTTTGATGTAGGAACAAGTAAATATTTTAGTTGTCTTTATTATATATTCAATGTTATGTTGGTTTAATGGTGGACATAGTACAATAATTGTCACTTTCTTTGCTGATAGCTTGGACTTTTGATTTTCACAATGCTTACTTATGATAGGTGATAGGTGCAGTCACTTCTGTCCACTTCCATCATTTTTAATTAATAAAACAATACAATGCTTAAATGTTGGATTTATGATTGTTTTATTAACCAAACTCCATCACTTTACCTAGATTTTTTAATACTTCCTTTTTTTCAGTCAAATCATTTGTAAGAATGGATGACATTTGATTTGTCTAGTATGTATAATATTTTTTTTATTAATTTAAAAAATGAAAGATGAAAAAATATTAATTATTATACTATTTATTTATTTTGAAAAATATATGTAAGTAGAATAGTAATTTTTATTTTTTAATCAGTAAATTTTGAAATTAATTATTTCAATTACAATGATTTAAAAATAATTTATTTAATTAGTAAAAAAAATGCTACTATTTTAATTATAAAGAATAGGGGAAAATAAAAAATTGATTTAATTTATGTAATATTTTTTCAATTTGTAAAATAATTTATTCAATAAAATATTATATTAATTAGAGAGAAAAGATTTGATTATATATAATTGAAGTTTTATAACAATGTTGTGGTTAAGATTATTTTGACAAGCTTTTACTCTTCTATTAATGTGATCAGATTTCCACAATCCATCATAGTTATGTAAATCAGTTTCTGGATTAGATCGTGTTGAGATTTTTACCATCAACATTTTGAATCACACTACGTGATCCATCATCAGGATGAGAGAGCAAGAGATGTCAAACAAAGTCTAATAATATGCAAGACACTTTTTACTTTTTCACTTGTCTAATAATATGCATTATTTTAGGTTCGTAAAAGAGGAATGCTACTATTGAAATAATTATGAGAATATGACAAATATTGAAGGCTACAATATTCATCTGAAATGGATCTGGTCATTTGATTCTCTGAAAGATGTGTTGTTCTAACGTCTTCTACGTGCTTTTTTGCTTAATGCAGAAAATATTCTTTAAAATTTTTAAAAACCCAATATCAATTACAAATTTCAATGGGCAAAAAATTATTGGGTTTCTATAAATTTTATTTTTTTTCAATCTTTTTACTATTTACAAACTCTATAGTAAATTAATAAGTATGTTGTTTAATAAAATTGCAAACTTAATATAAGTCAATTATTAACTTATGTTAGTTAAAGTTGACAACAAATGAACTAAACTTAAAGAAATTTAATCAAATAATTTTTTTCAATCCTAACCATATGCACTAACATATTTTTTTATTATAAAAATAACATAACACATGTAGCAAGAAGTTAAAAACAATTTCAAATTTTTATAATAAAAAAATCTGTTAGTGCATATGGTTAGGATTGAAAAAAAATATTTGATTAAATTTCTTTAAGTTTAGTTCATTTGTTGTCAACTTTAACTAACATAAGTTAATAATTGACTTATATTAAGTTTGCAATTTTATTAAACAACATACCTATTAATTTAATATAGAGTTTGTAAATAGCAAAAAGAGTGAAAAAAATAAAATTTATAAAAATTCAATAATTTTTGTCCCATTGCAAGTTGTAAGTGATATTGGCTTTTTAAAAATGTCAAAGAATATTTTTTGCATTAAGCAAAAAAGCACGTAGAAGACTTTATAACAACACATCCAATGACCAGATCCATTTCAGATGAATATTGTAGCCTTCAATATTTTTCATATTCTCATAATTATTTCAATAGTAGCATTCCTCCTTTTACGAACCTAAAATAATGCATATTATTAGACAAGTGAAAAAGTAAAAAGTGTCTTGCATATTATTAGACTTTGTTTGACATCTCTTGCTCTCTCATCTTGATGATGGATCACGTAGTGTGATTCAAAATGTTGATGGTAAAAATCTCCACATGATCTAATCTAGAAACTGATTTACATAACTATGATGGATTGTGGAAATCTGATCACATTAATAGAAGAGTAAAAGCTTGTCAAAATAATATTAACCACAACATTGTTATAAAACTTCAATTATATATAATCGAATTTTCTCTCTCTAATTAATATAATCTTTTAATTAATAAATTATTTTACAAATTGAAAAAATATTACATAAATTAAATCAATTTTTTATTTTCTCCTATTCTTTATAATTGAAATAGTAGCATTTCTTTTACTAATTAAATAAATTATTTTTAAATCATTGTAATTGAAATAATTAATTTCTAAATTTATCGATTAAAAAATAAAAGCATACTACAAGGAAGAAACAACCAACAAGCTGTTAAGAGAATAGGAAATATACATGACAGGAGTTCAACAGAACATAGCAAAGAAACAGGACTGACTGGCTCGAAATATATAAAGAAATTTATATTCTGGTTTTCATATCTTTCCATGAAATTTAATTCTAGATTGACCAAAAGCACCACAAAGAATGTGAGGGAGCAAACTTTAAATGGTTGCCAAAATTTAGTTAGGGCCGAGCTACCAAAAGGCCAAACCAATATTGAAGAGTAAATAAAAAGATAAGCCATGTATACACACAGAACGCATATCAAACTTGAAAGAATTTTCTAGAGAAAGTAGTGAACGAAGCAGTATCAACAAATGAAAAACATACCTATTTTCTGCAACAAAATCCTAAGCAAAATACATTACAGAAGGAGAAAAACATACCTGTTTTCTGCAACAAAACTACTTCTCAGAAGCATAGAGAAGAGACTGTCCAATTTTCCCGATGCCTCTGAAATCAACAATTACTAATAAATAGGAACTTTAGATGACCAGAATTGAAGAATCCAATTAAATGCAGTCAACAGACAGCCGGAAAACATTCCCCAAGACAATGAGTAAAAGACAGACCAAAGAATTGTGACCACATTTTCTCCCAAAACTGACATCTTCGCTGACAATATGACACCTATACAGTGCACAGCATAAATCCAAATCAAAATACGGTGGATTTCCTAAAGATTTAGATCTGGGAATTGGCTGAGCCTAGTGGTTCAGATAAGACAATTGACGAAACATAAAGCCAAGCAATAAAGACTACAAAGAAAAAAATGTCATTGACAATATGCTTATTTAATGTTAGATCAAATGTTGTCAAAATTGGCCAGATATTGTTCAAAGATAGGTGAATAATATTAATGAAATCACTATTGCTATGTTCCATCCATCCGTCAGCATTGCCACAAATTCATTTTTTAATACAATGGAAAAAGCTCAATACCCTTCTGTTCACCACAACAGCCAATGGGAAATTTGAACTTAACATGTTCTTATAAATGAAAATAATGGCATGAATTCACAAGACACTTTTTACTTTTTCACTTGTCTAATAATATGCATAATGCAGAAAATATTCTTTAACATTTTTAAAAACCCAATATCACTTACAAATTGCAATGGGCAAAAAATTATTGGGTTTCTATAAATTTTATTTTTTTCACTCTTTTTGCTATTTACAAACTCTATAGTAAATTAATACACTATTTTCTAATGTTGTGTTTTTCCTCACAATTTTTTATAATATAAATATACAATATTGTCACTTTCTTATTGGCTCGTACTTTGAATAGTAGGGTTTTCACTTTTTTTGATGTAGGAACAAGTAAATATTTTAGTTGTCTTTATTATATATTCAATGTTATGTTGGTTTAATGGTGGACATAGTACAATAATTGTCACTTTCTTTGCTGATAGCTTGGACTTTTGATTTTCACAATGCTTACTTATGATAGGTGATAGGTGCAGTCACTTCTGTCCACTTCCATCATTTTTAATTAATAAAACAATACAATGCTTAAATGTTGGATTTATGATTGTTTTATTAACCAAACTCCATCACTTTACCTAGATTTTTTAATACTTCCTTTTTTTCAGTCAAATCATTTGTAAGAATGGATGACATTTGATTTGTCTAGTATGTATAATATTTTTTTTATTAATTTAAAAAATGAAAGATGAAAAAATATTAATTATTATACTATTTATTTATTTTGAAAAATATATGTAAGTAGAATAGTAATTTTTATTTTTTAATCAGTAAATTTTGAAATTAATTATTTCAATTACAATGATTTAAAAATAATTTATTTAATTAGTAAAAAAAATGCTACTATTTTAATTATAAAGAATAGGGGAAAATAAAAAATTGATTTAATTTATGTAATATTTTTTCAATTTGTAAAATAATTTATTCAATAAAATATTATATTAATTAGAGAGAAAAAATTTGATTATATATAATTGAAATTTTATAACAATGTTGTGGTTAAGATTATTTTGACAAGCTTTTACTCTTCTATTAATGTGATCAAATTTCCACAATCCATCATAGTTATGTAAATCAGTTTCTGGATTGGATCGTGTTGAGATTTTTACCATCAACATTTTGAATCACACTACGTGATCCATCATCAGGATGAGAGAGCAAGAGATGTCAAACAAAGTCTAATAATATGCAAGACACTTTTTACTTTTTCACTTGTCTAATAATATGCATTATTTTAGGTTCGTAAAAGAGGAATGCTACTATTGAAATAATTATGAGAATATGACAAATATTGAAGGCTACAATATTCATCTGAAATGGATCTGGTCATTTGATTCTCTGAAAGATGTGTTGTTCTAACGTCTTCTACGTGCTTTTTTGCTTAATGCAGAAAATATTCTTTAAAATTTTTAAAAACCCAATATCAATTACAAATTTCAATGGGCAAAAAATTATTGGGTTTCTATAAATTTTATTTTTTTTCACTCTTTTTACTATTTACAAACTCTATAGTAAATTAATAAGTATGTTGTTTAATAAAATTGCAAACTTAATATAAGTCAATTATTAACTTATGTTAGTTAAAGTTGACAACAAATGAACTAAACTTAAAGAAATTTAATCAAATAATTTTTTTCAATCCTAACCATATGCACTAACATATTTTTTTATTATAAAAATAACATAACACATGTAGCAAGAAGTTAAAAACAATTTCGAATTTTTATAATAAAAAAATCTGTTAGTGCATATGGTTAGGATTGAAAAAAAATATTTGATTAAATTTCTTTAAGTTTGGTTCATTTGTTGTCAACTTTAACTAACATAAGTTAATAATTGACTTATATTAAGTTTGCAATTTTATTAAACAACATACCTATTAATTTAATATAGAGTTTGTAAATAGCAAAAAGAGTGAAAAAAATAAAATTTATAAAAATTCAATAATTTTTGTCCCATTGCAAGTTGTAAGTGATATTGGCTTTTTAAAAATGTCAAAGAATATTTTTTGCATTAAGCAAAAAAGCACGTAGAAGACTTTATAACAACACATCCAATGACCAGATCCATTTCAGATGAATATTGTAGCCTTCAATATTTTTCATATTCTCATAATTATTTCAATAGTAGCATTCCTCCTTTTACGAACCTAAAATAATGCATATTATTAGACAAGTGAAAAAGTAAAAAGTGTCTTGCATATTATTAGACTTTGTTTGACATCTCTTGCTCTCTCATCTTGATGATGGATCACGTAGTGTGATTCAAAATGTTGATGGTAAAAATCTCCACATGATCTAATCTAGAAACTGATTTACATAACTATGATGGATTGTGGAAATCTGATCACATTAATAGAAGAGTAAAAGCTTGTCAAAATAATATTAACCACAACATTGTTATAAAACTTCAATTATATATAATCGAATTTTCTCTCTCTAATTAATATAATCTTTTAATTAATAAATTATTTTACAAATTGAAAAAATATTACATAAATTAAATCAATTTTTTATTTTCTCCTATTCTTTATAATTGAAATAGTAGCATTTCTTTTACTAATTAAATAAATTATTTTTAAATCATTGTAATTGAAATAATTAATTTCTAAATTTACCGATTAAAAAATAAAAGCATACTACAAGGAAGAAACAACCAACAAGCTGTTAAGAGAATAGGAAATATACATGACAGGAGTTCAACAGAACATAGCAAAGAAACAGGACTGACTGGCTCGAAATATATAAAGAAATTTATATTCTGGTTTTCATATCTTTCCATGAAATTTAATTCTAGATTGACCAAAAGCACCACAAAGAATGTGAGGGAGCAAACTTTAAATGGTTGCCAAAATTTAGTTAGGGCCGAGCTACCAAAAGGCCAAACCAATATTGAAGAGTAAATAAAAAGATAAGCCATGTATACACACAGAACGCATATCAAACTTGAAAGAATTTTCTAGAGAAAGTAGTGAACGAAGCAGTATCAACAAATGAAAAACATACCTATTTTCTGCAACAAAATCCTAAGCAAAATACATTACAGAAGGAGAAAAACATACCTGTTTTCTGCAACAAAACTACTTCTCAGAAGCATAGAGAAGAGACTGTCCAATTTTCCCGATGCCTCCGAAATCAACAATTACTAATAAATAGGAACTTTAGATGACCAGAATTGAAGAATCCAATTAAATGCAGTCAACAGACAGCCGGAAAACATTCCCCAAAACAATGAGTAAAGGACAGACCAAAGAATTGTGACCACATTTTCTCCCAAAACTGACATCTTCGCTGACAATATGACACCTATACAGTGCACAGCATAAATCCAAATCAAAATACGGTGGATTTCCTAAAGATTTAGATATGGGAATTGGCTGAGCCTAGTGGTTCAGATAAGACAATTGACGAAACATAAAGCCAAGCAATAAAGACTACAAAGAAAAAAATGTCATTGACAATATGCTTATTTAATGTTAGATCAAATGTTGTCAAAATTGGCCAGATATTGTTCAAAGATAGGTGAATAATATTAATGAAATCACTATTGCTATGTTCCATCCATCCCTCAGCATTGCCACAAATTCATTTTTTAATACAATGGAAAAAGCTCAATACCCTTCTGTTCACCACAACAGCCAATGGAAAATTTGAACTTAACATGTTCTTATAAATGAAAATAATGGCATGAATTCACAAGACACTTTTTACTTTTTCACTTGTCTAATAATATGCATAATGCAAAAAATATTCTTTAACATTTTTAAAAACCCAATATCACTTACAAATTGCAATGGGCAAAAAATTATTGGGTTTCTATAAATTTTATTTTTTTCACTCTTTTTGCTATTTACAAACTCTATAGTAAATTAATACACTATTTTCTAATTTTGTGTTTTTCCTCACAATTTTTTATAATATAAATATACAATATTGTCACTTTCTTATTGGCTCGTGCTTTGAATAGTATGGTTTTCACTTTTTTTGATGTAGGAACAAGTAAATATTTTAGTTGTCTTTATTATATATTCAATGCTATGTTGGTTTAATGGTGGACATAGTACAATAATTGTCACTTTCTTTGCTGATAGCTTGGACTTTTGATTTTCACAATGCTTACTTATGATAGGTGATAGGTGCAGTCACTTCTGTCCACTTCCATCATTTTTAATTAATAAAACAATACAATGCTTAAATGTTGGATTTATGATTGTTTTATTAACCAAACTCCATCACTTTACCTAGATTTTTTAATACTTCCTTTTTTTCAATCAAATCATTTGTAGGAATGGATGACATTTGATTTGTCTAGTATGTATAATATTTTTTTTATTAATTTAAAAAATGAAAGATAAAAAAATATTAATTATTATACTATTTATTTGTTTTGAAAAATATATGTAAGTAGAATAGTAATTTTTATTTTTTAATCAGTAAATTTTGAAATTAATTATTTCAATTACAATGATTTAAAAATAATTTATTTAGTTAGTAAAAAAAATGCTACTATTTTAATTATAAAGAATAGGGGAAAATAAAAAATTGATTTAATTTATGTAATATTTTTTCAATTTGTAAAATAATTTATTCAATAAAATATTATATTAATTAGAGAGAAAAAATTCGATTATATATAATTGAAGTTTTATAACAATGTTGTGGTTAAGATTATTTTGACAAGCTTTTACTCTTCTATTAATGTGATCAGATTTTCACAATCCATCATAGTTATGTAAATCAGTTTCTGGATTAGATCGTGTTGAGATTTTTACCATCAACATTTTGAATCACATTACGTGATCCATCATCAGGATGAGAGAGCAAGAGATGTCAAACAAAGTCTAATAATATGCAAGACACTTTTTACTTTTTCACTTGTCTAATAATATGCATTATTTTAGGTTCGTAAAAGAGGAATGCTACTATTGAAATAATTATGAGAATATGACAAATATTGAAGGCTACAATATTCATCTGAAATGGATCTGGTCATTTGATTCTCTGAAAGATGTGTTGTTCTAACGTCTTCTACGTGCTTTTTTGCTTAATGCAGAAAATATTCTTTAAAATTTTTAAAAACCCAATATCAATTACAAATTTCAATGGACAAAAAATTATTGGGTTTCTATAAATTTTATTTTTTTTCACTCTTTTTACTATTTACAAACTCTATAGTAAATTAATAAGTATGTTGTTTAATAAAATTGCAAACTTAATATAAGTCAATTATTAACTTATGTTAGTTAAAGTTGACAACAAATGAACTAAACTTAAAGAAATTTAATCAAATAATTTTTTTCAATCCTAACCATATGCACTAACAGATTTTTTTATTATAAAAATAACATAACACATGTAGCAAGAAGTTAAAAACAATTTAGGATTTTTATAATAAAAAAATCTGTTAGTGCATATGGTTAGGATTGAAAAAAAATATTTGATTAAATTTCTTTAAGTTTAGTTCATTTGTTGTCAACTTTAACTAACATAAGTTAATAATTGACTTATATTAAGTTTGCAATTTTATTAAACAACATACCTATTAATTTAATATAGAGTTTGTAAATAGCAAAAAGAGTGAAAAAAATAAAATTTATAAAAATCCAATATTTTTTTGCCCATTACAATTTGTAAGTGATATTGGGTTTTTAAAAATGTCAAATAAATATTTTTTGCATTAAGCAAAAAAGCACGTAGAAGACTTTATAACAACACATCCAATGACCAGATCCATTTCAGATGAATATTGTAGCCTTCAATATTTTTCATATTCTCATAATTATTTCAATAGTAGCATTCCTCCTTTTACGAACCTAAAATAATGCATATTATTAGACAAGTGAAAAAGTAAAAAGTGTCTTGCATATTATTAGACTTTGTTTGACATCTCTTGCTCTCTCACCTTGATGATGGATCACTTAGTGTGATTCAAAATGTTGATGGTAAAAATCTCCACATGATTTAATCTAGAAACTGATTTACATAACTATGATGGATTGTGGAAATCTGATCACATTAATAGAAGAGTAAAAGCTTGTCAAAATAATATTAACCACAACATTGTTATAAAACTTCAATAATATATAATCAAATTTTTTCTCTCTAATTAATATAATCTTTTAATTAATAAATTATTTTACAAATTGAAAAAATATTACATAAATTAAATCAATTTTTTATTTTCCCCTATTCTTTATAATTGAAATAGTAGCATTTCTTTTACTAATTAAATAAATTATTTTTAAATCATTGTAATTGAAATAATTAATTTCTAAATTTACCGATTAAAAAATAAAAGCATACTACAAGGAAGAAACAACCAACAAGCTGTTAAGAGAATAGGAAATATACATGACAGGAGTTCAAAAGAACATAGCAAAGAAACAGGACTGACTAGCGCGAAATATATAAAGAAATTTATATTCTGGTTTTCATATCTTTCCATGAAATTTAATTCTAGATTGACCAAAAGCACCACAAAGAATGTGAGGGAGCAAACTTTAAATGGTTGCCAAAATTTAGTTAGGGCCGAGCTACCAAAAGGCCAAACCAATATTGAAGAGTAAATAAAAAGATAAGCCATGTATACACACAGAACGCATATCAAACTTGAAAGAATTTTCTAGAGAAAGTAGTGAACGAAGCAGTATCAACAAATGAAAAACATACCTATTTTCTGCAACAAAATCCTAAGCAAAATACATTACAGAAGGAGAAAAACATACCTGTTTTCTGCAACAAAACTACTTCTCAGAAGCATAGAGAAGAGACTGTCCAATTTTCCCGATGCCTCTGAAATCAAAAATTACTAATAAATAGGAACTTTAGATGACCAGAATTGAAGAATCCAATTAAATGCAGTCAACAGACAGCCGGAAAACATTCCCCAAGACAATGAGTAAAAGACAGACCAAAGAATTGTGACCACATTTTCTTCCAAAACTGACATCTTCGCTGACAATATGACACCTATACAGTGCACAGCATAAATCCAAATCAAAATACGGTGGATTTCCTAAAGATTTAGATCTGGGAATTGGCTGAGCATAGTGGTTCAGATAAGACAATTGACGAAACATAAAGCCAAGCAATAAAGACTACAAAGAAAAAAATGTCATTGACAATATGCTTATTTAATGTTAGATCAAATGTTGTCAAAATTGGCCAGATATTGTTCAAAGATAGGTGAATAATATTAATGAAATCACTATTGCTATGTTCCATCCATCCGTCAGCATTGCCACAAATTCATTTTTTAATACAATGGAAAAAGCTCAATACCCTTCTGTTCACCACAACAGCCAATGGGAAATTTGAACTTAACATGTTCTTATAAATGAAAATAATGGCATGAATTCACAAGACACTTTTTACTTTTTCACTTGTCTAATAATATGCATAATGCAGAAAATATTCTTTAACATTTTTAAAAACCCAATATCACTTACAAATTGCAATGGGCAAAAAATTATTGGGTTTCTATAAATTTTATTTTTTTCACTCTTTTTGCTATTTACAAACTCTATAGTAAATTAATACACTATTTTCTAATGTTGTGTTTTTCCTCACAATTTTTTATAATATAAATATACAATATTGTCACTTTCTTATTGGCTCGTACTTTGAATAGTAGGGTTTTCACTTTTTTTGATGTAGGAACAAGTAAATATTTTAGTTGTCTTTATTATATATTCAATGTTATGTTGGTTTAATGGTGGACATAGTACAATAATTGTCACTTTCTTTGCTGATAGCTTGGACTTTTGATTTTCACAATGCTTACTTATGATAGGTGATAGGTGCAGTCACTTCTGTCCACTTCCATCATTTTTAATTAATAAAACAATACAATGCTTAAATGTTGGATTTATGATTGTTTTATTAACCAAACTCCATCACTTTACCTAGATTTTTTAATACTTCCTTTTTTTCAGTCAAATCATTTGTAAGAATGGATGACATTTGATTTGTCTAGTATGTATAATATTTTTTTTATTAATTTAAAAAATGAAAGATGAAAAAATATTAATTATTATACTATTTATTTATTTTGAAAAATATATGTAAGTAGAATAGTAATTTTTATTTTTTAATCAGTAAATTTTGAAATTAATTATTTCAATTACAATGATTTAAAAATAATTTATTTAATTAGTAAAAAAAAATGCTACTATTTTAATTATAAAGAATAGGGGAAAATAAAAAATTGATTTAATTTATGTAATATTTTTTCAATTTGTAAAATAATTTATTCAATAAAATATTATATTAATTAGAGAGAAAAAATTTGATTATATATAATTGAAGTTTTATAACAATGTTGTGGTTAAGATTATTTTGACAAGCTTTTACTCTTCTATTAATGTGATCAGATTTCCACAATCCATCATAGTTATGTAAATCAGTTTCTGGATTAGATCGTGTTGAGATTTTTACCATCAACATTTTGAATCACACTACGTGATCCATCATCAGGATGAGAGAGCAAGAGATGTCAAACAAAGTCTAATAATATGCAAGACACTTTTTACTTTTTCACTTGTCTAATAATATGCATTATTTTAGGTTCGTAAAAGAGGAATGCTACTATTGAAATAATTATGAGAATATGACAAATATTGAAGGCTACAATATTCATCTGAAATGGATCTGGTCATTTGATTCTCTGAAAGATGTGTTGTTCTAACGTCTTCTACGTGCTTTTTTGCTTAATGCAGAAAATATTCTTTAAAATTTTTAAAAACCCAATATCAATTACAAATTTCAATGGGCAAAAAATTATTGGGTTTCTATAAATTTTATTTTTTTTCACTCTTTTTACTATTTACAAACTCTATAGTAAATTAATAAGTATGTTGTTTAATAAAATTGCAAACTTAATATAAGTCAATTATTAACTTATGTTAGTTAAAGTTGACAACAAATGAACTAAACTTAAAGAAATTTAATCAAATAATTTTTTTCAATCCTAACCATATGCACTAACATATTTTTTTATTATAAAAATAACATAACACATGTAGCAAGAAGTTAAAAACAATTTCGAATTTTTATAATAAAAAAATCATTTAGTGCATATGGTTAGGATTGAAAAAAAATATTTGATTAAATTTCTTTAAGTTTAGTTCATTTGTTGTCAACTTTAACTAACATAAGTTAATAATTGACTTATATTAAGTTTGCAATTTTATTAAACAACATACTTATTAATTTAATATAGAGTTTGTAAATAGCAAAAAGAGTGAAAAAAATAAAATTTATAAAAATTCAATAATTTTTGTCCCATTGCAAGTTGTAAGTGATATTGGCTTTTTAAAAATGTCAAAGAATATTTTTTGCATTAAGCAAAAAAGCACGTAGAAGACTTTATAACAACACATCCAATGACCAGATCCATTTTAGATGAATATTGTAGCCTTCAATATTTTTCATATTCTCATAATTATTTCAATAGTAGCATTCCTCCTTTTACGAACCTAAAATAATGCATATTATTAGACAAGTGAAAAAGTAAAAAGTGTCTTGCATATTATTAGACTTTGTTTGACATCTCTTGCTCTCTCATCTTGATGATGGATCACGTAGTGTGATTCAAAATGTTGATGGTAAAAATCTCCACATGATCTAATCTAGAAACTGATTTACATAACTATGATGGATTGTGGAAATCTGATCACATTAATAGAAGAGTAAAAGCTTGTCAAAATAATATTAACCACAACATTGTTATAAAACTTCAATTATATATAATCGAATTTTCTCTCTCTAATTAATATAATCTTTTAATTAATAAATTATTTTACAAATTGAAAAAATATTACATAAATTAAATCAATTTTTTATTTTCTCCTATTCTTTATAATTGAAATAGTAGCATTTCTTTTACTAATTAAATAAATTATTTTTAAATCATTGTAATTGAAATAATTAATTTCTAAATTTATCGATTAAAAAATAAAAGCATACTACAAGGAAGAAACAACCAACAAGCTGTTAAGAGAATAGGAAATATACATGACAGGAGTTCAACAGAACATAGCAAAGAAACAGGACTGACTGGCTCGAAATATATAAAGAAATTTATATTCTGGTTTTCATATCTTTCCATGAAATTTAATTCTAGATTGACCAAAAGCACCACAAAGAATGTGAGGGAGCAAACTTTAAATGGTTGCCAAAATTTAGTTAGGGCCGAGCTACCAAAAGGCCAAACCAATATTGAAGAGTAAATAAAAAGATAAGCCATGTATACACACAGAACGCATATCAAACTTGAAAGAATTTTCTAGAGAAAGTAGTGAACGAAGCAGTATCAACAAATGAAAAACATACCTATTTTCTGCAACAAAATCCTAAGCAAAATACATTACAGAAGGAGAAAAACATACCTGTTTTCTGCAACAAAACTACTTCTCAGAAGCATAGAGAAGAGACTGTCCAATTTTCCCGATGCCTCTGAAATCAACAATTACTAATAAATAGGAACTTTAGATGACCAGAATTGAAGAATCCAATTAAATGCAGTCAACAGACAGCCGGAAAACATTCCCCAAGACAATGAGTAAAAGACAGACCAAAGAATTGTGACCACATTTTCTCCCAAAACTGACATCTTCGCTGACAATATGACACCTATACAGTGCACAGCATAAATCCAAATCAAAATACGGTGGATTTCCTAAAGATTTAGATCTGGAAATTGGCTGAGCATAGTGGTTCAGATAAGACAATTGACGAAACATAAAGCCAAGCAATAAAGACTACAAAGAAAAAAATGTCATTGACAATATGCTTATTTAATGTTAGATCAAATGTTGTCAAAATTGGCCAGATATTGTTCAAAGATAGGTGAATAATATTAATGAAATCACTATTGCTATGTTCCATCCATCCGTCAGCATTGCCACAAATTAATTTTTTAATACAATGGAAAAAGCTCAATACCCTTCTGTTCACCACAACAACCAATGGGAAATTTGAATTTAACATGTTCTTATAAATGAAAATAATGGCATGAATTCACAAGACACTTTTTACTTTTTCACTTGTCTAATAATATGCATAATGCAGAAAATATTCTTTAACATTTTTAAAAACCCAATATCACTTACAAATTGCAATGGGCAAAAAATTATTGGGTTTCTATAAATTTTATTTTTTTCACTCTTTTTGCTATTTACAAACTCTATAGTAAATTAATACACTATTTTCTAATGTTGTATTTTTCCTCACAATTTTCTATAATATAAATATACAATATTGTCACTTTCTTATTGGCTCGTACTTTGAATACTAGGGTTTTCACTTTTTTTGATGTAGGAACAAGTAAATATTTTAGTTGTCTTTATTATATATTCAATGCTATGTTGGTTTAATGGTGGACATAGTACAATAATTGTCACTTTCTTTGCTGATAGCTTGGACTTTTGATTTTCACAATGCTTACTTATGATAGGTGATAGGTGCAGTCACTTCTGTCCACTTCCATCATTTTTAATTAATAAAACAATACAATGCTTAAATGTTAGATTTATGATTGTTTTATTAACCAAACTCCATCACTTTACCTAGATTTTTTAATACTTCCTTTTTTTCAATCAAATCATTTGTAGGAATGGATGACATTTGATTTATCTAGTATGTATAATATTTTTTTTATTAATTTAAAAAATGAAAGATAAAAAAATATTAATTATTATACTATTTATTTGTTTTGAAAAATATATGTAAGTAGAATAGTAATTTTTATTTTTTAATCAGTAAATTTTGAAATTAATTATTTCAATTACAATGATTTAAAAATAATTTATTTAATTAGTAAAAAAAATGCTACTATTTTAATTATAAAGAATAGGGGAAAATAAAAAATTGATTTAATTTATGTAATATTTTTTCAATTTGTAAAATAATTTATTCAATAAAATATTATATTAATTAGAGAGAAAAAATTCGATTATATATAATTGAAGTTTTATAACAATGTTGTGGTTAAGATTATTTTGACAAGCTTTTACTCTTCTATTAATGTGATCAGATTTCCACAATCCATCATAGTTATGTAAATCAGTTTCTGGATTAGATCGTGTTGAGATTTTTACCATCAACATTTTGAATCACACTACGTGATCCATCATCAGGATGAGAGAGCAAGAGATGTCAAACAAAGTCTAATAATATGCAAGACACTTTTTACTTTTTCACTTGTCTAATAATATGCATTATTTTAGGTTCGTAAAAGAGGAATGCTACTATTGAAATAATTATGAGAATATGACAAATATTGAAGGCTACAATATTCATCTGAAATGGATCTGGTCATTTGATTCTCTGAAAGATGTGTTGTTCTAACGTCTTCTACGTGCTTTTTTGCTTAATGCAGAAAATATTCTTTAAATTTTTTAAAAACCCAATATCAATTACAAATTTCAATGGGCAAAAAGTTATTGGGTTTCTATAAATTTTATTTTTTTTCACTCTTTTTACTATTTACAAACTCTATAGTAAATTAATAAGTATTTTGTTTAATAAAATTGCAAACTTAATATAAGTAAATTATTAACTTATGTTAGTTAAAGTTGACAACAAATGAACTAAACTTAAAGAAATTTAATCAAATAATTTTTTTCAATCCTAACCATATGCACTAACAGATTTTTTTATTATACATATAACATAACACATGTAGCAAGAAGTTAAAAACAATTTCGAATTTTTATAATAAAAAAATCTGTTAGTGCATATGGTTAGGATTGAAAAAAAATATTTGATTAAATTTCTTTAAGTTTAGTTCATTTGTTGTCAACTTTAACTAACATAAGTTAATAATTGACTTATATTAAGTTTGCAATTTTATTAAACAACATACCTATTAATTTAATATAGAGTTTGTAAATAGCAAAAAGAGTGAAAAAAATAAAATTTATAAAAACCCAATAATTTTTTGCCCATTGCAATTTGTAAGTGATATTGAGTTTTTAAAAATGTCAAAGAATATTTTTTGCATTAAGCAAAAAAGCACGTAGAAGACTTTATAACAACACATCCAATGACCAGATCCATTTCAGATGAATATTGTAGCCTTCAATATTTTTCATATTCTCATAATTATTTCAATAGTAGCATTCCTCCTTTTACGAACCTAAAATAATGCATATTATTAGACAAGTGAAAAAGTAAAAAGTGTCTTGCATATTATTAGACTTTGTTTGACATCTCTTGCTCTCTCATCTTGATGATGGATCACGTAGTGTGATTCAAAATGTTGATGGTAAAAATCTCCACATGATCTAATCTAGAAACTGATTTACATAACTATGATGGATTGTGGAAATCTGATCACATTAATAGAAGAGTAAAAGCTTGTCAAAATAATATTAACCACAACATTGTTATAAAACTTCAATTATATATAATCGAATTTTTTCTCTCTAATTAATATAATCTTCTAATTAATAAATTATTTTACAAATTGAAAAAATATTACATAAATTAAATCAATTTTTTATTTTTCCCTATTCTTTATAATTGAAATAGTAGCATTTCTTTTACTAATTAAATAAATTATTTTTAAATCATTGTAATTGAAATAATTAATTTCTAAATTTACCGATTAAAAAATAAAAGCATACTACAAGGAAGAAACAACCAACAAGCTGTTAAGAGAATAGGAAATATACATGACAGGAGTTCAACAGAACATAGCAAAGAAACAGGACTGACTGGCTCGAAATATATAAAGAAATTTATATTCTGGTTTTCATATCTTTCCATGAAATTTAATTCTAGATTGACCAAAAGCACCACAAAGAATGTGAGGGAGCAAACTTTAAATGGTTGCCAAAATTTAGTTAGGGCCGAGCTACCAAAAGGCCAAACCAATATTGAAGAGTAAATAAAAAGATAAGCCATGTATACACACAGAACGCATATCAAACTTGAAAGAATTTTCTAGAGAAAGTAGTGAACGAAGCAGTATCAACAAATGAAAAACATACCTATTTTTTGCAACAAAATCCTAAGCAAAATACATTACAGAAGGAGAAAAACATACCTGTTTTCTGCAACAAAACTACTTCTCAGAAGCATAGAGAAGAGACTGTCCAATTTTCCCGATGCCTCCGAAATCAACAATTACTAATAAATAGGAACTTTAGATGACCAGAATTGAAGAATCCAATTAAATGCAGTCAACAGACAGCCGGAAAACATTCCCCAAGACAATGAGTAAAAGACAGACCAAAGAATTGTGACCACATTTTCTCCCAAAACTGACATCTTCGCTGACAATATGACACCTATACAGTGCACAGCATAAATCCAAATCAAAATACGGTGGATTTCCTAAAGATTTAGATCTGGGAATTGGCTGAGCATAGTGGTTCAGATAAGACAATTGACGAAACATAAAGCCAAGCAATAAAGACTACAAAGAAAAAAATGTTATTGACAATATGCTTATTTAATGTTAGATCAAATGTTGTCAAAATTGGCCAGATATTGTTCAAAGATAGGTGAATAATATTAATGAAATCACTATTGCTATGTTCCATCCATCCGTCAGCATTGCCACAAATTAATTTTTTAATACAATGGAAAAAGCTCAATACCCTTCTGTTCACCACAACAGCCAATGGGAAATTTGAATTTAACATGTTCTTATAAATGAAAATAATGGCATGAATTCAAAAACATTATGAAACCAGGTTGGAATGCATATATAAAAAATTTCAATTGGTCAAAACTTATTGAAAATTTGCATCCACTTGGATGCTACAGTATGGCAGGAACTAATAACCTATCAAAAATCCATACATGGGACCGCTTCATTATTTACGGACTTCCAACCTAAAAAGTAAATGGGTGATGGAGGATTTCCATCAATTTTTTTTTGGATATCCAGCGATGACAGAAAGCAGAGCATTGTCATATGGGCGACAATTTAACTCACCAGGTTATGATGAGTGTACGAACAATTAATTTCCTCTCTTCTGGGATTTATGAGATGCTTGTCTCAATGCTCGTGGGTATTCGTTTTCGTATGTTACAGATGGAAGGTCGTTTAGATGGATTTTGTTGGAGCATGGTGGAAAGAATTGGCACACAGTTTGTAGTTGATGGATCACCATTTTATGTAAATGGGTTCAATACATACTGGCTAATGGTGTACGCCGTGGATCCTTGTACCAGACCCACTGTAATTTCTTTGTTTCAGGAAGCAGCCTCCGCAGGCCTTACTGTAGGACGCACATGGGCTTTCAATGATGGTGATTGGAGAGCTCTTCAGATATCTCCTGGTGTTTATGATGAACAAGTATTCAAGGCAAGAAAATATAGAGGAGGATCTCTTCATTTATTGTTGTCGAGATAATCCAATGGTGATTTTGATTCACGGTTTTTGGGAATGCGCAGGCTTTAGATTTCGTAATAAGGGAGGCAGAGAACAACAAAATTCGCTTGATATTGAGCCTGGTCAACAACTGGAATGATTAGGGGGGGAAAGCACAATATGTAAAGTGGGGAAGAAATGCTGGCTTAAAGTTGCATTCGGATGATGCGTTCTTCTGGGATCCAACAATTCGGAGTTACTTCAAAGCACATATTAAGGTTATCTCAGCACCTTACCTATCGTTCTGCTTTTATTAAAAAAATTTAAAAGGTTACTTTTAATTGATACTCGTAAATGCAGCGGAAGATGCTTGCTTGAATTGAAGAGAATATACATACTGGATGAATTAATTCACAATCAGTTACAGTTTGAGGGGCAACAAGACCAAACAAATATATAGGAATAAAGTAGGAGTGCTAAATAAACATCTGGGACTGAACAAAAGAAACAGCAGACAAACAAACAAACGGCGAAAGACCCACATCATCTTGGACCACGTTTAGTAATCTATTAACTCTGCTTGCTGCCCGATATTGTCTGCATGGACAGTATATTAGAAAAGTAGAACAACAAAAACAAAGAGGAGAAAGAAAGAACTTCCAGCTTAATTTTATTGAATAATAGATGCAAATTTATACAATAGCTTGACTCAACAACATTCTTAAATGACTGTTAATTAGATTGGCAACAAACTACTTCATGATTGACAACACACACATAAACTTGACATTAACTGAAAATTAAGGACACCTAACTCAACACATCTACAATAAGAACTTGATTCAAACTAAAACTGTTTGACTCAATTCTAAACTAAACTTGTGTTGCCAACAACTCAGCAAGGCTTGCCACATGTGCAACAATTATTATTGACTAACATTGGAATATTAACTCCAACACCCCCACTTAATGTGATAACTAAAGGAAACATTATCTAGAAATTATACTTTGAAAATATGTCATAGAGGAGTAAGACTTTCTTCATAATTATGCAGCTATCATCTAGCCTTGAAACACCATTGGACACACCATCTCCATATGAAATGTCTCGTAACCCTTGTAAAGGTACGATGCCAAGCTTCCAGACTTTTAGATCTCTCCGAACTATTGGACACACCATCTCCACATGAAATGCCTCATAACCCTCGTAAAAGTATAGCCTCTCCGATCCTATAGCACCTCAAACTATTTGAGCATCCATTTAACCTCCACTACATCTTTTCCTATTTTTCAGAGCATTGATCTCTTCAAAGTCAAACAATTTTTTCAATGAAAATATGATCATTTGGTGGTTCTTCTCTTGGCCTCATCTTCTTAACAAGTTCTTCTCTATCAGACAAAACTTAATAGGAAGATAGCTCTGATACCATATTGGAAAAGTAGAACAACAAAAACAAAGAGGAGAAAGAAAGAACTTCCAACTTAATTTTATTGAATAATAGAGGCCAATTTATACAATAGCTTGACTCAACAACATTTCTAAATGACTACTAATTAGATTGACAATAAACTACTTCATGATTGACAACACACACATAAACTTGACACCAACTGAAACTTATAGACACCTAACTCAACACATCTACAATAAGAACTTGATTCAAACTAAAACTCTTTGACTCAATCCTAAACTAAACTTGTGTTGCCAACAACTCAACAAGGCTTGCCACATGTGCAACAATTATTATTGACTACCATTGGAACATTAACTCCAACGCAGTATGCTCTTGCAATTTGTTGTTAAGACTTCAAATAGCCAACTAATTTGGTGGATGAATTCTTAACATGGTAGGTGACCAACTAAATCTTGCCAAGAGCCTCACACACTAACTCTATCTTAAAAGCAAAGACAAACTTCTCCACAGATTTTTTCTTCAAAGCTTTAATAATAAGACGTGACACATGAGAGAAACCTAAAGCTTCTCCTTCAGCTAGATTGTTAATTGTTTTGGCATCTGGAATAGGATGTACACTGCTTGCACTGCATGTCAAAGTTGAATTTCCAGTACCTACGAACAGGATTGGTCTGTGAGAAATCCTTAGTATTCACATTAGATGTTCTGTTTCCTTTAGCACCAAACTGATTAATGTTCGCAGAAGATCTATGGCCCTCCAAGAGTTAAAGGTTTTCAATTTCACGTGCAATGAGCTGATAGTAGGGTAAGTTGCACTTTGCGAAGTTTTGCAAGGTCAAACTCAAATGTGCTCCAAACTTTTTCTTTATTGAAGTGATTTGCTAAAGATCTCTGTGTTCGTTTTGAGCCCTATGATCCAGACAGGCATGGTTGGGGTCACATTTCATAGGAACAGAAGATCTTTTCTCTTGAAGGGAGTTTTCCATTCAACCACTAGTGATTCAAGAGACACAGGTATAATCTGAGAGACCTTAAGCTTTTACATTATCTTTCTCCATAGCTTGAAGGCAAAGAGGCAATGAAGAAGGTATGCACCAGTTTCATCAGTGTTATCATACATAATACATTTTATGTGGACCCTTCTTCTTTTGGTTTTCTTGATAGAAATTTACCATGAACAACTAGCTAGAGGGAAAAATAAGCTTTTGATCAAGTTTCAAACTGCTGTCGGTACTACTAGAGAATTTGTGTTGATTTCTTCATTAGTGGAGCAAATTAGGCTGATTTTAATAGTGTATTTTCCAAAAGAAGAGAGATTCCGTCTTATTCTATCCTCTTCTCTAGAAGCCATTAATCTTAATTTGAGCTGTAGAGAACTAAGGACATCCCATGCCTGGCAAAGCTTGAGCAGGACCATAGCAAAACAATTTCATCTTTTAATTGTTCTACCATTTTCTTCTTCTTAAATCGAGTAGCTCTCTACATTTTTTCCTTGAGTTATGTAGAGAAAGCATTGAAGATCTTTTAAGTCCTTGAAATCAAGTGGCTAGTTTTAAGCTAGATATCTTTACATAAATTTATCTTTAAACCTCTTCAAACACTCTATTTGACAAAGGAAGGCATTGAATTCCTAATCCTCCGATGCTGTACCAGATAACAGATTGCCAGGGGCTATCTTTAGCAGTTTCTTTTTGGTTCTTTCCCGTCCAATTGTTTTTCTCTAAAGACTCCACCCCAGAGGGAATCATAATCACTAAGTTCGAACAGATAAGTCTCAATTATGATTGACCCTAAAAGGGGCACTACAAAGTTGCTGGTTCAGATTCGTGTTCAGAGTTGGGTTCGAGATTTGTTCAATTTTTTTTGGGGTGGGTTCAGGTTCATTTTGGGTTTGTTGGTACAAAAACGTGTGTGTGTGTGTGTGTGACAAGAAATAAACCCATACACCATTATGCTGATAGTAAAGTAACATAGCAAAATACACCACCATATCTATGTTTTAGTTCAATAGGTTATTAATTGCATCATTTAGCCATACATACAACATGATACGCTTGCTTGGTCACATGCATGAAACATATTTCCATATCAAGGAGACAGTTTGATAATGAAAGGAATCATTAAAACGTAAGTGTAGTTATCTAAATTTTTGTTTTGTATTGTTTAGAGGACTTAGGATTTCTAGCCAAATCTAGATCAAAAGTTAATATACTAATTTTAAGCCCTGAATTCAAAGATATCACAACTTTTTAAAGAAACTCTTCTAAAATCGTCAATTTGGATTTCACCTATTGTCAATTTGGATTTCCTCTATAAGAAAACTTTCTTTTTTATTAACAAATGCACAAATGACATATAAACCATCCTTTTTGGCCTTTTTAGTAGTCACTTTTAGGTTTGGGAGGGTCAAATAGACCAAATTAGGCAAAAAAACACTTAAAAAACTCAAGATTTGTTTTGAGACCAGATTCGGCCCAAGTTTGCCTAAGCAGCAAATTCTTCCAAATTCGCCCCAAATTTTGCTCGGGTTCCTTTGATAGAATTTGCAACAAATTTGTGGCTCCATAAGTGAACTTGGGGCGAATTTGACAAGGACTAGACTTTGTGTAGAATTGAACCAAACCTTTAGGGTTGCTAGAGAGAATTTGTTAACTTAGGGGAAAACCCTCCTACTCAAGGGAAAAACCCAACCACACCCAAAATGTGTTAGAGTTTGTAGCTATGATAGAAATCTTTATCTCTAGGCATTAACTCCATTATAGTCATCTTCAGCTGAGAATGGCATTTATGATAATTGTAATATTAAATATAATATGCGTCATTCATCATGCGTTAAGACATGGAAATACAAAGAGTTGTATTTCTAATTAAGAGTTATATTGTTGGGAATTTCAAGAGACCTTTCGTTGTTAAGTAAAGAGTCTCTCTTGTGTTTTATATATCACATCTAGCAAAAGGCATTGTACACTTGATTTTATCATCAATAAAATGATCTTTTGTTTTGTGTGGTTGGGTTTTTGCCTTCATTCTTGAAGGGTTTTCCCAGGATATTTTTGTGTCTCTTGCATCTATTTTGGTTATTCATTATTGCTTTTTATCTTGTTTGTGGGTTAAAAATCCAAAATGGTATCAGAGCTAGGCTAGATAACATCAATAATGGAATTCTATTTGTTTTAAGTCCCTACATGTGTTTTAGATTACTATTTTGTAATCTCTCTATTAGCGTTGGAGTATTGATGTTAGGTCAAGTCATGTTTTCTTTGTTAAAGAATCTTGTACATATCATGTAACTATGTCTTGCATATGTTGAGGTCAATGGTTGTGCCGTCAATTTATTCTGGTATTCTGGAGACATCTGTTCATGATTTTTATTGATCATTGTTGATTTTTTATTATAAGATATTGCATCCGTTCTTATCTTCTCTTGGAGTATGATTTGTCAGCATATGTCAAGAGTGTCTTCTTCGTGTGCATGATTATGGTCATGCTGCCGATCTAGTAGTTTATGCTCTAGAGGTGTTGTCTTGAGATGTAATCATCGACTTCGCAAGGATGCCCTAATAGTTGGCCCCTACACTTTCCTGTGAATTTTCTCAATGTCATCGTGGTGATTGAAAAGAGTCTGTAGGGTCTTAACATGTGTTGATGTTTTGTGTATCATGTTTTTTTATTACAAACAAAAGCTTGTACCCTGAACTATGTTTGTGGGGAGATTTGAAGCCGACTTTTTTTGTCTAAGTTCGATTTGGGGGCTTTTAACATGCGTTTCATTCCGACCAATTGATTTCTAGATGGAAGATGTTCAAGTGAAGTATCATGCGAATGTTTTCACAGGCCTCAGGATTGATACAAATAATAAAGGAATTCTTAGCAACTGATGTTGTGAAGAAAGGAAAAAAAACCATTGATTGTGCATGTCACGATAGATTGTGGGAGAAGTCATTAGTTAATTTTTTATCAAGGCATAGTAAAAACAATGGAATGAAGTAAAAGGACTAGAATGGTTGTGAATATAAAATTTAATTTCTCCTTCGACTCTTCATAGGATGACCATGCCATGTTGACTATCGTTTATTCAAGAAGGACACAACAATTCATCTCACCGTCTCAGCAAGTGTTGATCGCTCCTTTCGGCAAGTTGGAATCATCCTCACACCGTGTAACTTAGTGATAATCTTGGATTGCTATCTCCTCGTGGGATTCATCAGAATGGATAGATACATTGTTTATCTTTCTTTATTTTCATCAGAGATTGTTCGATGTGTTTTTATTTGGTTCTTTCAAACAAGAATTTTGTTATCGTCTATTTTTTCGTTTCAGTGTCTTTGTTTTGATGGGGAATAGATAAGTCATATTACTCTTTTATATGCTTTAAAGAAAGTTGGTGTCTATAGTTGCAGAGCTTGGTCATCTTCTGTCGGTTCAAGTTCTATTTTCAAGATTGAATGCTCATAACGGATAGCCGATGCCTATATGCGTATACATGATCAGAACAAAACTTATGATGCTTGTACGCATATGTATGGTGTAAAGACCATTAGAACATATGCAATTTGATGGTTCAATTATCATCTCCATTTGTAAAACAAGATGAGGAGAGTATAGTCGAGTATGTTATTCTGGGAAACAAAAGAGGCATCATAATTATTATTACATGGCATGACAATTTCTCTAATCTTCTTCCAATGGTGCATCACTAGGAGAATGTTTGATTCTCTTATTTCCTTCCAACGATGTATGATTGGGACACATAGATGCGATAGTGCATGATTGAGACTTACACAAACAAATGGCATATGATGAAAGAAAGTAACTACAATTTAGCAGAGAGACTTGATCATTTTCCTTGGTCTCAGTCTGTTCATTTGTAGACATTGTTGTCAAGTCTTCTTCGTCGAGTGTTCAAGTACAACAATCTATGATCAATTTGTGTCTTGATCACATGAATTTGTCATATGCTTATTGTAAAGAGTTTTTTGTGTCAGTATAATTTGAAGATTTGGGTTAGATACTTGAACTATTTGTTAAGCTCAACCTCTTCATATTCATATACATGTGGTTCCTATTTCTGTTTGCATCAACATTAGGTTTTGGGCATCCCATCCTTGGTGGCTATTTGTTGACGCAGGGTAGGCTGGGAGAGACTAAGGCCAAAAGGCACACTTAGCTACCCAAACCACCATGCGAAAGTTAACACAATGGAAGCAAACACAAAAGAGAACAACACCATAGAGAGAGAGGAAAATATTCTTTATTGATTCATGAAAATATCATCATACATGCCCAACTGTAAGGCCTTCTGGGTTACGACCAAATACAATTACATTCACGATCTAAGATCCAGCGTCAAATTTGCACTTTCCAGTTCTGCTCTCCAATCCTCCTTAAAATTGCTCTAGCTCTAAGCCTAAACACTCTATTTATACTAGCCAAAACGGCTTACAGATCATTCTAGAACATAGAGAGGCCACAAGTCGATTCTCAGCAAATATTAAATACCCATCATGAAAATAAACCTAACATTGAATACTTGAAGAGCCACAAGTCGGCCTACATCAGCAATTAAATGTCTAGAAATCAATGTCTGAGCAAAATCGCGATATCTCCTAGCTCTGATTGAATTAGAGCTCACATTTTGAATTTTGGGTAGTATTTTAGGTCCTCTACAACCCCTTAAGTGCGCAAAGGCTGATTTACCAAGGATAAGTGCGCATCCATCCCGAAAGTCAAGCACATAAAACTATCGTGCAGAACTGCCAAAAATCGATACTTTGGGAGAATTGCCATATCTCCCAACTTGTGAGGAATTACAACTTGCACCTTTGACATAAGGAAGTACTCTAGGCCCTCTTCAATCCTTGAAAAGCACATCCTCTAATTCATTGTACAAAATTAGTTACACGGTTTGCAACAGGCACCCAGAAACTAGAAAACATAGTTTCAACAACAAGGTAAAAACTGAAAACATGCAGGATGCTCCTGCATCATCTGTGACCACATGGAATCATACATTTTTTTGGCTCTCAATTACTGCTTCATCCTCTTAATGAGTGAGCTTGATCTTGATGATACTTGTAGACTCTCCATAAACTTTGGTCTAGGTACATGTTGCAAAGATAAGTATTGCATGAAATTGCTAAGATAAGTATGCTATGATTTTTGAAGTTCTATTATAGTTGAAAATAGTGGTTACCTTTCAGTACAATTGACTATAAATAGCGATTGAACTTTTATCTCTAATAGTTGTAGGATGCAACAAGAAATGCAATAGGTTGAATTGATTAAGAGGGAGATGTTGAGCTTTAGAGGGAGATTGTAGCTTCGGAGGGAGGCTTCATAATTAAGAGGGAGTGCTTATGGAATCCCCTTCATTCTCATATATACTTGTGATGCTTGTGGTATTTGTAAAATTCGAGACTTAAATGGAACTAAGTCTAGTTTTGTTATGCCTATTTCTATTCTTGTGTGAATAAATGAGATTGTAAGAATCAACTATGATAGCTCTTTCACTCTGGGAGTGATCATCATGTGGAGAGAATCCATGATGACATCATGTGGAGAGAATTTGTAATGCGAGTTGGATGTCATATTGAGTGATTCCATGATAGTTCACGTAGAGAAAATCCGTGATTAAAGGCTTAGATGGGATTCTTGCAAATCTATCATGTTGAATAATTCCATGATTATTAACAATGAGTAAATTGTTCTCTTAGTGTCATGTTTAGAGATTCCATGACAACATTATGAAAACTGTTTGTGTTTCTTGCAGGGTTTTTCATGTTGAGCGATTCCATGAAATTTTATAAGATCTGTGTGATTAGATATTATCATTGACATTTTAGTTGCAGCCTTTTGTGATTGTCTAACTAAAGATTTCTCTCTCGCTAAGAGGGAGCATTGGAGTTTGTAGCTGCGATAAAAATCTTTATCTCTGGGCGTTAATTCTGTTATAGCCATCTTCAGCTGAAAATAACATTTATGATAACTGTAATATTATATAATGACATGTGTCATTCATCATCTGTTAAGGCATAATATACAAAAAGTTGTATTTGTAATAAAGAGTTATATTGTTGGGAATTTCAAGGGACCTTCCATTGTTAAGTGAAGAGTCTCTCTTGTGTTATATATATCGCATCTAGCAATAGACATTGTACACTTGATTTTATCATCAATAAAATGATCTTTTGTTTAGTGTGGCTGGGTTTTTCCCTTCATTCTCGAAGGGTTTTCCCAAGATATTTCTGTGTGTCTCTTGCATCTATTCTGGTTATTCATTATTGCTGTTTATCTGATTTCTGGGTTAAAAGTCCAACAAAATGATGATGCCTTTATTGTAGATCTTAGAATAAATAAAAGTATCTTGCTTATGATTGAAGTTCTCAACAATCAATCAATAAGCCTGCCTCTTTCCAAGCATCTAACAGTCTCAAATGAGACAACTGCTTAACAATAAACATGGTTCACGGACCAGCTCGACAATCATACACATATCACCTAATGAGTCAATACAAAATGTGTTTTAAATCTCTGCACTTATATTCTTAGTACAAAAGAGCAGCAAAGCAATGTCACAAAAATAATCCTCTCTTGCTAAACAACAACAACAAAACCTGTGAATTAGTTCTCTATATATAAACCGAACAAAGATATATATCATTACCATAAAACTGAAGAATCCTATATTGAGGAGCAATCATCGCTTGTTTTTGATAATTAAACAACCAATAAGGGGGCTAGCCCTTTACAAGAAGGAAATGGAGAGGACCATTAGCACAACAATAGGGGTGTCGCACTATCTGTAGAATAACACAAGGTCACGATAGACCAATTACAATGCAAGTGCCAAAATAGGCACATAAGATAACCAAAGGCCAACAGAGCCATCTTATACATGACCAAAAAGCAATCCAAATTTTCCCACTTCCGAGCCTTGAAGAACCTTGAGGAGAGCAAAGTCCCCCGATGGTGAAAGAAAACATCTCCAAAGAGATCCACTTCCCGATTGCACATCCCCTTTCCACCTCAATAGAAAAGGGGCCCATCTCAATAGGAACAAGGAAGAAGTACACCAAAAGGAAGAGGAGGAAACACTAGACCCCCTTCCTAGCCATCTGAGCACTAGGCTCAACCACAAAGTTGGGAGAAGTCCCAAAACCAGCTGCTTAAATTACCCAAAAATTCCAATCCAGAACGAGCCATTGAAAACTAGCAGCAATCGTCTTGCATGTAGAAAAAGCAAAACAACTCTCCCATATAAGCATAAGGGAGAGGCCACTCAACATGGAAGTTAGAGACGAGCCTTTCAACCACACCTGCACTCCCGTAAGGAGACCCATCACCTTCCAACAACAAATTAGAGAAACCTGGATAAAACCACAATACCTCTTGTCCTAGCAGCATCAGCCCCAAGGAGTTGCTTCAAGATCCACCCAGAGCGGTTTACATCAACAAAAGTAAACAAACCTTTTGTTGGCTTCTGTCTACTCGCCCCCCAAATAGGGTAACCACCATTTGAAGAAACAAAGGCCACCAAATAATATGGTGTTGAGTAGACCCTACAAATGTACAACCAAACAACACATCTTGAGTAGCTAACATTTGGAAACCATAACTGAAGCCCTCAATATTTCCTACAGGGACAACACTTGGACAACCAAGCACCATCCCCTCAACTACAACCTTCTTTTGCAAGTAGAGAGTACCCTAGGCCAACCTTAAGACCTAGTCAAAAATTTGGGTAGAGACCCCATCATAGTCCCTAGGCACAACGTTCATTGTCTACTGCTAGAGCAAGCTATAATCAACAGCTTGGGTCCTCCAAGTCCTTCTAATAACAGTCACGTAACTAATCATCCCTATAGTAGCACCATACTGGTGCCATCGACTCCTTAGAAGAAAGCAAAAACCCAAAATAATTCGCCTCAACAATTGAGGGAGTAAACCCTTTAGCAAGTCAAATGTTTTCCAAAACAAAAGCAAAGCCATGGGTAGAGATCAGGGTCAAAACCTCAAAAGCATACGTAGGCTTTTTCCCAAACCTATTCCAATAACCACAAATAAGTGTGAAAAGGGCAAAAAAAGTAACAAGTGCAAAAAGCCTGCGAGAATCCTCTTGCCAAAACACATCACAACAGTTGCAGTCCAGTAAAATCCCTAGCCAAGACTCATGCCCACCCATGTCAGAACAGATAGAAACCACATAAAGAGGAGATCGAGAGCCATAACTACAGCTCCCCACTTGGACTTTGTAAGTCGTTCGCGATAAACACATCCAATGGGTTTGTGGAAACGAGACACGAGAAGTAGAAGAGCCCGCATAATTAGACCCCCAACCTTTGAAAATCTCAGGAAGCCACCAAGGACTAGAAGCTCCCACACCATCATTGAAACTAGACAAAGCCTTAGGGACAAACCCCTTTGAATGCAAGTCCCAACACAGGAAAGATATTCCCGAACAGGTCCAAACCAGTCCATCCCCATTAGGAGCACACAACCAAAGAGAAGGGGAACCCACAACAAAGGGCACACCGCTAGAGAATTCCACCCAAACAAGGAACCAAGCATTCAAACGAGAAAGAAAGTGGCCCAAGTATGCCAAAAGAACAATGATCCTTTTGTAGGAAGCCCTAGATGCCAAAGACACCTCACGAACATAGATCCCAGCAGAAAACTCCGAATGTAGCAAAGAAGGGGAGAAACAAATCACCCATTGCATCAACTCCTTCCCAAATCCTCCTGGATCATCCCCTACTTTAGCATCTTTCTCTCTAGAACACTCTGATTTTGAAATGCCACCCCCATTCCTCTTCTTGCTCAGAGCCTTTGAGTTAGATGGAACAACATCAACATCTTTAATATAAAAACCGATGATATCAATTAGCCAACATCATCAATGAATAAACAGACGGCTATATAATATAAACAGTCAACACTTCCATAAATAAATTAATTGATGATATGCTCTGCCAAGGGCAAACTATACTTTACAACTGTACAATGCCAAGAAAATTAATGGGAAAGATACATGAACACATCTAATATAGACGAAGGTTGAGCCAAGTTGTCGTATGATTGATTTGAACAAATGAATAGGATAGGAAAAATACGATGGTAGGAACTTGGAAGACGACACCAACAATAATCATGATGCCAATAAAAGAAATACGATAATAAATACGGAGAAGGAACTAAGAGATATGATGCCAACAAAATAGTCTTACAAGATCTGAAACCACGCAGCATGCTGGAGTATCATGAACAAAAGTTTGAACATATAGGATGAATCACACAACAAACTATTATAGGTACAGAGGAGCTCTATCGCAGCTACTTCATCTTTAACACTCTATCATAGCAAGAGATAAGTCCTTCACATTTCATAGCATAGCAAGCAAAAGAAGCATAACTACTCCTAGAGGGTGAATGAGAAAATCAGAAAATAAAGTAATGGATTCACAAATGACTTCCACCATGGCTACTCTCAGAGGGTGGATCCACCATGGCTATTCCTAGAGGGTGGAACAAGGGATTTCACCTTGAACATCTCTCGTAGAGAAGAACTCATTAACAAGGGATTTCAACTTGAAATCCTCTCCCAGAGAAGAACTCATTAACAAGGGATTTCAACTCAAACTTCTCTCATAGAGAAGAACTCATTAACAAAGGATTTCATCTCAAACTTTTCCTTCATAGAGAAGAACTCATTAACAAGTCTTCATGATGATAAGGCTCGCTTAGAGACAAATATCAACCTTTTGACCTATGAAATCAAACTCCTTCTGAGTTAGGTATCAACCTTCTGACCTCCTTGTCCAAGGTTGTCTGTGATGAATAGACAGGCTCCCTCTAAATGGAGACTCCTCAACAGAGGCATCTTTCTCACTACTTTGATTATCAAAATGAAATAGATCTGATTCCAATGTTGATCAAACAAGGAGCTTTAACAGTCACACTATTACACAAGCTAGCTAATTCTCAGCAAAAGGATTTGGGCCTCTTCCTTTATTGCTCAAGCTCCCTCTGAATCTTAATTCCTCCTCTTAGAATAAACTAATCACAAGATAATCTGAATAGGTACTTCTTCAAGAGACACCAACTCAGTGCAGGCTGCAATCTTTGATCATTCTTTTGCTCCTCAATCCATCATGGAAGTATTTTAGAGACATTAGTAATAGGATCAAATAGACTAATGCTAGAAGCATACATAATTCACTACGCTCAATGTTATTGCATGAATTAAATATATAAAGTTAATTGAATAACATTAAAGGATACATTTGTAAGATACCCATCTCTTCATAGTTTAATCTTCCTCACAATATGGGAACAAAATTTCCCCCAGTAATATATTGTATAGTTATTACAGGCTTTGTAACGTCATTTGACTTTGAGACACTGGATACACTCATTCCAATTGCACTTATCAATAATGCAAGTCAGTAAATGACATGAAGAATAGGTTGGTAGTGGGCAACATCCTTCACTAGATTTGCATCATGGCTTAATCACCCCATGTGCCTTCTATAAATCTAGTGGTTGTATCAAGCATTAAAATATTGATCTTTTGGCACAACAACAACCCTAATAGTTAACAAGTGGTATGAGAGCTTGGTTACGGGTTCAAATCCTTGCAGGCCCTAGCGAGTAACGTTGAGAGAGGGATTGTTGGCAGTGGGCCAATGCCCCTCTTTGGATTCGCAACATGGCTTAATCGTCTCTTGTGTCTTCTATAAGTCTAGTGCTTGTATCCGACATTAACAGGTCGATCGTTTGGTGCAATGACAACCCTAGCAGTTAACATAACAACAATCACAAAATGTCTTATTGCTGCCAACTTCACAATTGCATACAAATTGTGTACTTCTTGAAACACAATCGCCCATCTCGAATGACAATCATCATCCATGCTCCTCTGGAAACTTACACATATATGTGACTCTAATCCTACAACTAGAATGATTAAAGCCATCTCAAGTTTCAACTCCTCTTGTGAGAGAGTCAAGGCTGACCAAGCTCTGATACCATGCTGATGTTTTGGGACCAGAAAAGCATAAATGCAATACATTGTAACATAGAAAAGCATAAGAATAGATGAATCAGTTATTTATCTTGGGAAAATCCTCCTATTTGAGGGAAAAACCAAGCCACACCCAAAATGATGATGACTTTATTGTAGATCTCAGAATAAATACAAGTATCTTGCTTATGATTGAAGTTCTCAATAGTCAACCAATAAGCCTAGATCCTTTCAAGCATCTAACAATCTCAAATGAAATAACCGATTAACAATAATGTTGATATTTCATACAATTAGATTTATATTCAATTCTCACTTATTTAAATATCCTTGTAATATATTTCCTCTTTATATTATAAAAAGAATCTTTGAAACAATTTATAATATCAATTCTTCTGCCACTTTAATTCGGGTACTATTGATTCATTTGGTAGTAGCTAACATCAAATATAAATTGGATTGCTTTATATGTATCTTTCCTATTCAATGTGTTCGATGATGTGTTCAATGAATTGCCAATGAAAGATTTGGAAACATATAATATATCCTATGATATATTGGGGTGTGATCCTATAGACACCCCTTGAATATTCGCACACTTGACTAAGCGGAAAACATAAACTCAAGACTTGATTTAACTAAATCAACCTTTCGATGAACATGGGGGATAGATGTACATGATGTGACACGAGGGCGGATAAAGTTGCATGCACATGACTGAAGGACAGATATTAACAAGCCTAATGCAGATCGTATCACCTCGTGTAACCATGTTGATCGACGTTGACACTAGCAAGTCACACAAGGCCTAAAGCCCAAACATGGACATCATTGATAATGATATCCAATGGGCAATAATTTGAGAGAGAATATATATATAAATACATAACCCTTCGATATATAAAACCCTTTGATATATAATCATACTATATAATATATATAGAAATATTAGCATACTCTGTAAATATATATATGTAAATGAATTCTCATTATAATATTTAATCAATAAATGTTTCTTATGATTTATCCAACGAAAGCTATTTAAACATTAACACTCCCTCTTAGCTAGGGAGGATAAACAAAAATAAATATTACTTCAAAGTAATATAGCAATTTTATGGATATTTCATTTGATATCTCAAATATTTCTATTTGTTTGATATTGCATATGATATTAAGAGTATTGGTTTCTCAGAATATCAACATTTGATATTCACTGAATACTCAAAAGGTTTTGATATCACGTTTGATATCAAGAGCATTGGCCTACCAAAATATCAAAGATATTCACCAAATACTCAGAAGGTTTTGATATCATATTTAATATCAAGAGTATAGACCTCCCAGAATATCAAAGATATTCACCAAATACTCAGAAGTTTTTGATATCACATTTGATATCAAGAGTGTTGGCCTTCCAGAATATCAAAGATATTCACCAAATACTCAGAAGGTTTTGATATTACATTTGATATCAAAAGTATTGGCCTCCTAGAATATCAAAGATATTCCCCAAATACTCCGAGTAATGGTCTCCTAGAATGTTGAGATGCAAGACATTCACCATTTACTCAATTTGTTTGATCTCATAATACAAGTTATTGTAAGATCATCACCTTACAACAACTTCTCCAAATACAAGTGATAATCATTTGGAAGTCGTCACTTCCTCATGATGTACATAGGGGCAGGCCCATCATTATCATATACAATGATGTTTTCAACTCCCTCTAAATAACAATCATCAGAGCTCCTCATTAATTCCCTCTTCCTGTAATATCATTCTCAAAACAGAAAGATCAAGGCACATAGCTGTAATTAAAAGAATAAATACACATAGATAATATAGTACAATAATTTGATATTCTAAGACTCCATCTTAGAAGTGTTAGCAAGCTTATTTTACATTTCAATGAATATATATAAAAGAACTCCCTCTTAATCCAATACTTCACATATGTTAAGGATATTCAGAAGTTTCTTTAGAATGGACGTTTCTCTGGATCTATATCAAAATCACTGACTTTGGCAAAAGCTGCTTGATGTTTCAGTCTATCAGGGCATTTGAATACTGAGTGACCATAGTTGTCACATCTAAAGCATTGCATTTTCAAGTAATCTACATGTCTTCTTTTCCTTTTGAATTTAGGTTTCTTGTTTTTATCAACTTGGGTTGTGAGAGCCTGAACATCATCTCCAATAGGAATATCGCCTTGAGATATTAACATGCCCTCCTCTTGTATGCAGTCATCCTTTAGTCAACCAAGTTTAGGAAGCTTTGATCGAGCACATACCCCTTGTCTGAAATATTTCCACGATGGTGGCAGACCCTTTAGAGCTATCATGGTTAATTCTTTTTCATCATAGCTCTGGCCAACTTTGGAGAGTTGGTTTCTTAGTTCTGTTATCCTCATGAAATATG
Source organism: Cupressus sempervirens (assembly GCA_028749045.1). Lineage (NCBI taxonomy): Eukaryota > Viridiplantae > Streptophyta > Pinopsida > Cupressales > Cupressaceae > Cupressus > Cupressus sempervirens. The sequence goes on along the minus strand of CM053789.1, from coordinate 506,957,650 downwards.
AAGCAATGGATTCTCCTTTGTTCATTTTAATGTTGGAGAGATTGTCTTTCAAGGTTATAATTCTCGTTGTATTGTTTATCTCAAACATTTCTTCAAGAGTTTTAAACATTTCATGTGCTGTGTCTAATTCAGAGATAGTAGGGAGTAGACGATCCCTAACACCATCCACAATTAATTTCATGGCTTTAGTGTTATCTTTTTCCCATTTAATCAATTCCTCATTTCCTTTTGGTTGGTCAGATTTTTCAATGAATTGCTTGAGGTCATTCTCTTTTAAAGTTAACTTCATTCGTAATTTCCATGCTGTATAATCTAAATCACCGTCAAGTCTATCCTCAACCTTGATACCGCTTACCATTTGATTGAAAAGAAAATTGAAAATAATTTTAGTGCACTGAATAAAATAAATCTAATTGAATCGTCTCTTAAACCTGCTCTGATACCATGTTGATTTTTCATACAATTAGATTTATATCCAATTCTCACTTATGTAAATATCCTTGTAGTATATTTCCTCTTTATATTATAAAAAGAATCTTTCAAACAATTTATGATATTAATTCTTCTGCCACCTTAATTCGGGTACTATTGATTCATTCAATAGTAGCTAACGTCAGATATAAATTGGACTGCTGTATATATATGTTTCCTATTCAATGTGCCCGATGATGTGTTCAAGGAATGCCAATGAAAGATTTGGAAACCTGTAATATATCCAAAGATATATTGGGGTGTGATCCTATAGACACCCTTTGAATATTCACACACTTGATTAAGTGGAAAACATAAACTCAAGACTTGATTTAACTAAATCAACCTTTATATGAACATGGGGGATAGATGTAAATGACGTGACACGAGGGCGGATAAAGTCCCATGCACACAACTGAAGGACAGATATTAACAAGCCTGATGCAGACCGTATCACCTCATGTAACCATGTTGATCGACATTGACACTAGCAAGAAAATCACACAAGGCCTAAAGCCCGAACATGGACATCATTAATAATGATATCCGATGGGCAATAATTTGAGAGAGAAAAATAAATAAATAAATAAATATATATATATATATATATATATATATATATATATATATATATATATATATACACAACCCTTTGATATATAATCATACCATATAATATATATAGAAATATTAGCATACTCTGTAAATATATATATATGTAAGTGAATTCTCATAATAATATTTAATCAATAAATGTTTCTTATGATTTATCCGACAAAAGCTATTTAAACATTAACAAATAAAAATGGTTCACAAAACCATCTCGATGATCATCCACAGGTCACCTAATGAGTCCATACAAAATGCATTTTAAATCTCTGCACTTACTTTCTCAGTACAAAAGAGCACCTAAGCAATGTCACAGAAATACTCCTCTCTCGCTGAACAACAACAACTAAACCAGTGAATGAATTTCTCTATATGTGAACCGAACAAAGATATATTTCTTCACCATAAAACTGAAGTGTCCTATATTGAAGAGCAATCATTGGTGGTTATGGAACAACATCAGCATCTTTAATATGACAACCGATGATATCAATGAACCAGCATCATCAATGAATGAACAGATGGCCATTTTAATCAATTGACAATATACCCTGCCGGGTGCCCACTATAAATTACACCCGTATGATGCCAAGAAAACTGACGGGAAAGATACATGAGCACATCCAAAAGATGAATAGGATAGGAACAATACAAAGGCGGTAGGAAGCTAGAAGACGACACCAAAGATAATCATGATGCCAATAAAAGAACCACAATAATAAATACAGAGAAGGAACCAAGAGATATGATGCCAACAGAATAATCTTATAAGATCTGAAACCATGCAACATACTGAAGTATCATGAACAGAAGTTAGAACGTACAGGATGAACTGCACAACAGACTATGACAGGTATGAAGGAGTTCTATCGCAGCTACTTCACCTTTAACAGTTCACTACTAAAATGGTAGGAATAAAGGTACACCACATTGAAAACAGCACTGATATCATCACCCCTTGGGCAGTTCTGACAAATAAGCATTTTCAATAATCTTCTCAAAAAATTTGCATGACCCCTTTTCTTCTGCTTTTACTGTTGCACTTCCTTGCAGAAATCTTTCTTTATACAGATACACCATAACTTGATTAACTTACACTTTTTATCTGCAATGTAAATCGACATTTCTTTTGTATTGCTCTTTTGTTAATAGCAGTTGACGCCTCACTAGTTGGTACACTTCTAGGATATGTCTCACAAATCCACTGAAGCTTGGTTCACCAATCTCCCATTTGGATGATCTATAAGATCAACAACTCCCTTATAATTGCTTCCCAACACAACTTAGAAGGGAGAATTTCCAGTAGATCTGTTAATGCTGGAATTAAAAGAAAATTCAGCTTGTGCCAAATTAGACTGCACTATCTAGGATTCTCCCCAAGTAAGCATCAAAACAAACAACCCAAACTTCTGTTCTCCACCTCTGTTTGGCCATCTGTTGGAGGGTGGTAAGATGAACAATATTTAGTTTATTGTCAAGTTTTCTCAACAAAATTCTCTTAAAGTGACTTAAAAAACTTTGAATCTCGGCCACTAGTAATAGACTTGGGTAGCCAATGCAAGAAAACATTATCCTTAAAGAACAAATCAGCAGCATTACTTGCATTTTGGGTTTTTTAGATGGAATGAAATGGGTCATTTTAGAGAATTGGCCAACAACAACAAAGATGGAATCATTTCCTCATTGAATATGAGGCAAACCCAACACAAAATACATGGAGATGTAAATCCATAGTCCCTCAAGAATGAGCAAGGGTCTGTACAAGCCCATGTTTTATTGCCCTCATTTAGAAACTTGGCAAAATTTACACATAGAAACAAACTTATTCACATCTTTCCCTAATTGAGGACAAAATAATTTGTCACCTACCAAGCTCTAATTTTTATTCCTTCCAAAGTGTTCCCCCATGTCATTTGAATGCACTTTTCTTATCAACTCTTCTCTCTTAGACCTTATTGGTAGACAAAGCTTGAGTTTCCAAAAAACAACAAATAACATACACAATCAAATCAAAAAACAGAAATAGCATTAGAAATGGATTGTGGAAATCTGATATTGTTAAAGAATCTATTTGTGAATAGGTGGTCTTTAGAGTTTTTTGTAACAGTAGGATTGTTGTGGCAATAATCTTGCTAAAATAAAAATCAATTGCATATTCTTCCTTCATTTCTTCAAACCCAACAATCTCATTGGTCTTGGTGACAATTAGGTGATGCCTCCTACTTAAAGCATCAGCCACAACAAAAGGTTTCCCATCCATATGTAGTACAAATGTATAACTCTGCGAAAAAGAAAACCTTTTGGCATGCTTATGTGGTAATTTGGCCGAAGATATGATACATTTCAAAGCTTGATAGTTAATCAATAAAATGAGTTCCCTATGTGATAGATAGTGCCTCTACTATTTTGAAGTTTGAACAATAACATACAATTCCTTTAAGTACCATAACACTATTAAGCATCATTTAACTTTTCACTAAAATAGGCAATCAGCTTACCTTCTTGACTCAGCAGACCACCAAAGGCTACTGCAGAAGCATTAAAATCAATGGTAAAAGTCTTTGCACAATCTAGTAATGCAAGAATTGGGGCTCCGTCGCCTTCTTTTTAAGCTTCTCAAAACCACTTTCTGCTTTCTGAATCCAAGCAAAAGACCTCCCTTTGGTGCAATTGGTCAAAGGAGCATTTATCGCACTGAAATTTTTGATGAATCTTTGATAGAAATTTGCCAACTCATGAAAACCTCTTATTTTTGTAATGTTTTAAGGGATTGACCACTCAGGTATATCTTTAATCTTTTCAAGAGTGTTCATTATTTGTTTAGTTGAAATCACATTTCCAAGGAAAATCGTAGTGCCTCTCCCATTTGATTTCTGTAAGTCATCCTGATGGATGCAACCTTGATGATCTTACTCTGTGAGTGATCATGATTGGGACCCATGAGTGGTCTATACCCTTGGAGTGATTTGATTATGCTTATGTTTGGTTTATGAGATTATGATGTACTTGATGGTTACACTGAGGTTGTGCTAGTGGTTACCTGGATCCATATGGTATCACAATGTTGTTCCGTGAGTACCGTTAAGATGTGATTAGTTGTTTCACAGTGTTTTATTTGTTCTGCTGCACTTGACCAGGATTCTTGCAGCAATGTTTACTCATGTGTTTGACCATGTTGACTTATACATTTATGGTGTTATTTATGTTGTTGGGTAGTTGTTATAACTTCCATTATTAAATGCTTAAGATAATTGCAAAGTGATTTATGCATATTGGATTCTTTGGTTATTGTGCTACGAATTATTACCTTGTCTCTTCTGTAAATTTATATAAAAAGGCTATTAAAATGACTAGTTAATGTTTATTTAAATGAAGTAAATGAGAAGCTTTAATTATGTAATTTACATACTTTTCGGTTGTGTTATATTGTGCATCTACACTTGATTGTGTTTGTTTAATGTGCAAGACTTATATCCTTGGCAGTGGCACATGGAGTTAGTGATCAAACCTTTCATGTTGAGCCAATATTGTCCTTGTATGGGCGATGTATCTTTTAATTGTTATTTTAACCCTTTGGTAATTGGTAAACCCAGATTCATTATGCATATGTGTCTAGATTTGTGAGCTTGTCTATGCATTTAGGAATCTGCAGTTATCACGGAAAAATTTAATTAAATGCTGATTTAATGGGTTAGAGGGGTTATATTTATTGGATTTAATTTATTTTATTTGCCAGCTAATTTGCCGTAGTTGAATTCCAATTTAATTGGAATTGCCTGATTTTATTTGGGTTAAGAGAGCTAATTAAATTATTTTATTTTGATACTTGAATTTATGTCACTTTGTAAAAGTGCATATATTGGCTAAAAGCTAAGTTGCCGTATTCGCTCAGAAATCGTGAAATTTGATATTCGATTCATTGAGATTTGAAGTCTGTTTGAATTCGGTCCAAATTTGCCCATTGCCTTCAAAATTCCCTGCGGATTCATTGTTTTGGACCTTGGTCGAATTTGGAGGAATTCGTAGCGAATTTGTTTGACGTCGTAGCTCAGGAGGAATGTGAACTGAATTTGGGTGAATTTGGGAACCACACCATTTTGTTGACTTTTCAACTTTGACGTAAAGCACTTTTTGAGCATGTTGAAACCTAAAACATCTTCGTTTTGGCATATTACAACCGAAAACGATGCTGTTAGTGCATATCTTAACTCGCGTTTGGGATTTTTGGCAGCACAGTTTTAGAATGTTTGCAGCTTTGTATTAATCGTTTGGATGCATTTTCTTCACCGATAGGATTAATTGTTGGTTTTCTTTTCTTTGGCAGAGGCAAGGTTCTTTGGCAAGCTTCCTACAAACAATCATTCATAGACAGGCATATTTCAAATCATTGAAACCTAAATAGTATTTCACTAAGTCGTGAGCCTCTACATTGCTATAGGTATTTACTATTTTAATGTTTTATTAATTTTTAATTGTTATTAAATTTTTTAATTTTATTATAATTATGTTACAATGAACTATCACTATACTCATACTATATAGCCATAGGCCTGCAAATTTATGATAACAGTGAACACTAATTAGCAAAGAATTGAAAAATACTCATAATTTTATAATTATGAGTATTCAATTCTTTGCTAATTAGTGTTTAGTGTTATCTATTTGATGTGCTTGCTGTTATCTTTTCTCATTGTTGTAACTTGCTTTGTTTGTTTGTAGATTCTATCATGGCTGCAAGTGCTTTTGGTGCCAATAACCCCCAATTCAAAATCGATAGATATTTCCCACTCTGGAAACATGTGCAAATGATTCGATCAGTGTTAGGTGGAGGAGGTTATGTGTGGATTTGTAACCACTGAAAAGAGGAATTTAGTAACTCGTATAGTAGAGTAAAAGCACATCTGTGCTTTATTCCTTAAAAAAGCATCAAACTTTGTATCGGGAAGCCAAGAGTAAATAGAGTGCTACTTAAAACCTTCCTTCCAAATCACATCGTAAACAAATACATTCAAGAACAGAAGAAAGTAGACGAAGGTGCTGGGAGGGCAAATTCTTCACATCTGTTGGAAAGTGGTAGGCCTTCAAAGAAAGGAAAAACATCACCTGTCTTCAACTACCACTCCAAGTGAACCACCTATAGAAGACCATCCATTCTTGTGTCTTCAACAACAAATTGTAAGAGAGCAGTGGGGAATCATTATTCGAAAATGAAGCTAGAGATATTGCTGATCAAGCCAATGCTTGATGCATCTATGCAAATGAATTGTCATTTAATGTTGTTCACTCACTATATTGGCAATACATGGTGAGGGCAGTTAATGATGCTCCAAACGAGTTCAAGGGCCATGGTTATGAGAAGATACGCACCACTTTATTGGATGATGAGGTGGCCTGTGTAGAGAATGCCATGTTGCCCATTGTTACATCTCATTTTTTGGCTCAATTTAAAATTGTTCGTATAGTCGCTAAGGTTTCTTGTGAAGTCAGTTGATTGGTAAAATTGGTTACGATCATGTGAAATGGTAAGATGGTTAATCGTTATAATTTCATATGAAGTTGACATACTAGTTCACTGTTATGATGATACTTTAATGTTATCTTGGAAGGTTGGTTATTTATCATGAATTCATGAGAAGTGAAATGGCGGTTAGTTGTTATGATAGTTTATGATTAAAAACTTGTTATGGTAATTATTATTAGATTTAAGATTATGATTTAAATGTGCAGAATATCTTTGTGGGGAGCACATCAAAGGGGGTGGAAGCATTATTAGAAAAGAATTGGACATAGGGGCACCACCATCAGTGGGAAAATAGGTATGAATCTTGAATCACCATGGCTAAGAGTAGTAAACAACTAGGCAAGCAAGAGTGTACGTTGGGCAATATCATGAGCTACTTGGTCAAACATATAAAAACAGTAAATATCTAAAATTCTTGTTCAGAACTATTACCTCTCTGTTGTTCTTAGACACCGGCAATCTTATCATAAGAATATATATATATATATATATCTCTAAACTACACCCGTATATAGATGTACATATATTTATAAGTATAATTTTAGATATAATAGGTAGCATGATGAAATCATATATATATATATATATATATACACGCACATATATAATATCTTAAGAAAAGGAACTTATGGTAAATTTAAAACATACAATCTTTTTATAAGAGATGGCCATCTCCACTTGGCGCCCTCCTTTCAAATTCAATGACCTTATGAAACTGATGATCTTTTGAAACTAATCTTGAAAACAAGACGAGTGCTTAAGGCCATGGCTTGCTTGGCCAGAGAGGATGTTTTTATTTGAGAGTCTTGCATCAAACGATACACAATTGTTGTTAATCAGAAATCTATTTCTTTCTTCCTCTTGGTCTGCCTTTTTACGTTCTCTCTCAATAAACATCAAAGATCGGCCAGTAGAGCCGTACAACTTAAACAACATCAGCTTCTCTTTGGCTTTATTTGATTTCGATCAAGTTATGTTCTAAGTCCATTTCACTACGATTATACTATGGTCTACTTTTGTTGACATTTCTACAAACTTTCTAGTTGACCATCTTTGAGGCTCAATATGCAAAGAGCCTTGATTTTAATTTTGCATGTTCATCTTCTTTCTTCTCTAAATTCCTAGTATTTTCTTAGGATAGTTTTGTATTACAGATCTGATAACCACAACAGAATATATCATTGCACATGATAGTGCTTGCGGTATATCCGTTGATGGATAACAATCCAAGATCACCATGAGATAATATATATTAGTATGAAATAATAGTCTCCAAGGACTCGCCCTAGCTAGTGAAGCCAATGAAAGAGGGTGGAGAGGAGAGGATCCCTGCAAGGGAGAAGTAACAACAAATCAAAACTTCCATGTATGAACATTTGAACTTTATGATGATTATTAAAACATCCAAGTCAGCTCATGATTGTCCAAGTATACTTAGTTGTCAAGTCAAGTGGTGGAATTAAGTACTAGGATGCTCAGTGGTTGGTCAAGGTGCTCCGTGTCTATTCCAGGTAGGGAGGGCCTTTCTCCGATGAGATTTTGTGGGGATATTTTAAGGGTCTGCGGTTGGGAGGTTAATCCCCGAACAATGTTCCCCCTCTCCACCAGATGCCAAGACATGAACAAGACATAGATAAGTTATGCACTCAACATATGTTGGTAATAGGTATTTTACTTTTATGATATTTGGAATTACAAGTTGAAGATACATTAGATTTATTTAATTAATTTGGTAACCAGTTAGATTAGTTGATCTTCCATTTGAATATGAAATGTATCTATATGCATGAGATAGGCTTATCTTATGGTTGTTATTTCTGTCTTTCATTTATGTGAATAATGCTTATGAACATATCTTTTAACTATATGGTATTGCCATAATTAGCAACTTAAAACAAAGGGATGATACAATGGTATTTGATGCCCTAAATGGTATTTGTCATTATGATATAGTGGTACAACTATTTGTGCCCTAAGTTGTATATGTGGGTTAACTTAGGTTTTGCAGATGTTGCCCTAGGTGGTTTCTGGTTTCGAAATTTAGGGTATGTAAAAATCAAATTCTTTATTTAGATTTATTGTTGATGCTATCAATTGTTATTTATGAAATTTTCATTTAACTGATTGTAACTATTAATCTCATTCATATGAACATAACTATTATAACTACCTTCCTAAGAATATGAAGTGGTAATTGTATTTCTATGATATGCTAGTTGTTAGTTAAGACCTGGAAAAAGTGGTTGTTACATCCATCAAGGATTCATGGGTCAAAATAGGTGTGACAATAGTATCAAATGGATGGAAAGATGCAAGGAACTGCCCTTTAGTGAATGCTATTGCAGTGTCTACAAGAGGTGCAATGTTTCTGCAAGCTGTGGATTGTGAAGGAGAGGTAAAGGATGGTCCTTTCATTGCAAACATTCTCATCCAAGCTATTGAGCAAGTTAGCCGTCCATATGTTGTTTAAGTAATAATTGACAATGGGAAGAATTGTAGGGCTGCCAGCTTATTGGTTGAGGAGCGGTATGAACACATTTTTTGGACACCTTGTACTGTTCACTCACTCAACCTTATGCTGCAAAAAATTGACACTAAGGCTAATTAGATAAAAAAAATGTATGAAGAGGCACAAGAGATCCAAATGTTTGTCACAAATCACCATATGATGCAAGCCATGTTCAGACGGTTCTCAAAATTGGAGCTCTTGAAGGTAAGTTGAATTGTTCAAAATTTAAACTTGTTTTAGAAATCTAGTCACTTTAGTAAACTTTCTATTTTTTCAAATTTTCAATCTATTCTTGTTTTGATTTTAAAATAGGTTGCTAAGACCCGCTTTGCCTCCCACACTATTGTCTTGAGACGCCTTGTCAAGGTTTAAGATGCATTTTCTAGAATTGTAACTAGTGCTAATTGGAGCGTATGGAGGCATTCTAATAGTACCAAGGCAGCTGCCATAAGGGGATTGATACTAGATGAATCTTGGTTTGATCACTTTGAGTACCTTCTGAAGATCACCGAGCCTATATTGAGCATGATTCGACACACTGACATGGATAGGCCTTGCTTGGGTGAGGTATATGATGGCATTGACTCCATGATTGAGGACATTAGAAATATCATAACAAGAAAGAGCAAGATCCTAATGAAATGTTCTTCAAGGAGCTATAGGTAATCATGGCAGAGAGATGGAATAAAATGACTACCCCTTTGAATGTACTTGCCTTTGCATTGAGCCCGAGGTTCTATAGCCAATCGGTCCTTAAGGGGAGAATGGTGTAGGAGCACCTAGGAAGGCTAGTGTGAAACCTAGGGTTTCCTTGTTTTTGGCTTGTAGTGATGCTAACCACATCACTAGTCAAATAAGAGGTCCTATTTGGTCCTTAGGTGTGTTTAAGAGAGTTAACAAGACCCAAAATGGCCAAGTTGCTAGAAGTTGAGAAATGTTGTCAATTAGGGAACTTAGGTCCTAGAATGGGTAAAATGGTCTAATAAGGTTCATATGGCCTTAGACATGTTATTTGAGGTCATTTAATGCATATTACATGCCCATTTGGTTTTTGGAACAAGTTTGGAGGTCTAACTCCAATTTGGCCAAAAGTTGCTGAAGTCAACATTTTCTTGCTCAGAGCAACTTTTTGCAAGTTCGAGTTTGAAATGCTCTAACTGTTTATAACAGTTATGAAACTAATGGAGGAACCTTTAAAAGAAGGAGGACAACTTTTTCCATGGGTTGATCAAGTTGGGAAAAGTACTGTACGGATTGTGCACAACATTTTGGATTGCCAATTTATGGTTTTGAAGGCATTTGAATAGAATTGGATTGGATGGTGTGAATTAGGTGTTGGAAAAGCTCTGTAATCTTGTTTTGCATTTGTGTGTAGTGTTGTCTTGTTTATTTCAATTAGGTGGTGGTAGTTTAGAAATTCATTTTTGCTTTTGAAAGACTGCTAGTTTGAATAGGATTGCATCAAGAACATGGGGTCTTTGGCCCACTTCCCACCATTGGTTTCCTTTGGTCATTTGGGATGTGGAACTAAGGTCCATGTAGAATATGCACCAAGAAGCCGAGCCCTTGGAAGTGTCAGCAAGCCTTTATAAGTTGATGCCCTAGGCAAGCGAATGCAACTTCGCTAGGGATCACAATTCGAAAAACAAACAATAGAGGGGATTGAGAGTGTAGATACCTCAGTCCAGTCACGTAGCAAGTAAGAAGGAGGTCTAACCTAGCTCCATTCCAAAGGAGGTGTCTTGGAAAGCTTTCTAAGGAGGTCTTTGAAGTCAATAGCCACTAAACCCTTGAAACCCTCATTTCAAGCCTAAAATAGTGCTTTGGCTGTATGGACAGGTTGGGGGTTGGAGAATCAAAAAATTTCAAAGTAGACTGAAAAGGGTATCCGTAATGCCAATTTGTTCGAGGTGTTGTTAAGGATATTTTCATGATATCATAGTTTTAAGTCATTTGGAAGGCTAACCCTAGTAGCCCATTTTGCAACATTTTGGTGTTTGAATACTTGTGGAAAGGAAGTTCCCATGATCACAGCATTGGTTAGTGTCTTAGGTTTTGTAAGGCATCCAAGGAAACCTTAGATGATTGGCTGACATCCTTGGGTGTCATAGATGGACTTGAGGGTTAGGTGTGGATTGGAGCAGGCTAGTAAGCAAGATGATGGAAATTTGTTGATGTATCCCAATTGAAGGCTTAGGACCTCTTGAGAAAGGTCCTAGGAAGCATAGGGTGAGAAGAAACCCTAGTTGGTCAGACAAATGACCGAAGGAAACTCTAAGAGTACTTGGGGAAAGAGAGCAAGATTGGGTGTCACATCAGAATTCCACTAGAGTTGCCCCATATAGAGATCCTGAAGTTGCTCAAGGGTACAAAGCAGCTCTTCAAAGACTCTTTCCTGAGCACCTACAACCTCCAGGGAGGTTTGAATTTATGAGTTTTGCAAGCACTGATGATTGTGATATTGATGCTCTTAAAGACAAGAACAATGTTGATGCTCATAAATGGTGGTACTTCCATTGACAAAGATACCAACACTTGCAGACGATTGCCATCAAAATTTTATCACAAGTAAATTTTTAATCTTAAGATTCTAATTTCTAGTTTCTTGTTGGTAAATACTCAAAACTCTAATTTTTAGTTTCTTGTTGATAAATTTGCAAATCTTGATAGTTTGCTAGTTCATCACGAGCTGAGAGGAATTGGAGCACATAATCCTTGATCCTCTCAGTAAAACATAACCGACTAAACTCCAAGAAGGAAGATAACTTGGTGTTTGTGCATTCAAACTTGAGGCTCACAACTCACAAAGAGAATACCTTAAGAAGGGGGAGGCAAAAAAATGGGATGTTGAACAAGAGGCTGCAAGGTTGGAAGTCCACTTTGATGCACTTGTGATTGGAGATGGTGATCCTGAGATACATAGTAATGATGGAGTTGATTATGAGGCTATGGCTTTGACTACAACTGAGACTGCTGATGCTAGAGGCACTAATTGTGCTTCTAACCAACAAGTGCCTACTGATGATGAATTCTTTGATATTTTTGATGATACATTGATATTTGATCAAATATGAGTCTATGACTGATTAGTAATGTTGAAATTGCTGTTTTAAAGTATTTGAATTGAAACATTCATATGGTGGTGTATTTTGACATTTTGTCATGCCATTCGAACAAAAACGTCAATATATGTGGTGATGTATTTTGCTAAATTGTTTTATATTAGCATAGTGGTGTATGAACTTAGTTGTTGCAGCATTTTTTACATATATATATAAAAAAAAAAAATTAAAAAAGAAAAATCTTTTACCCGCACAAAAATTATTTGAGAAAATTCTGAACTTGAATGTTGAACCCGCATTTGAACTAGAATCCAAACCGGCAACTTAGGCTAAAAGTGAGTTTATTCACACTTCTCACATTTTAATTTAGGATTTTTGGAGCAAATCGTCCAAAACCCGCTTGTGAGCTTTCCTTGTTTTATTTGTTGTGGGAGATGGGCTCGGCAGATTGACGCGAAAGTGTTCTCGTTGGATTCGTAGTGGGAAAATCTTCATTTGCCAAATGTTTTGTTAGATTCGATGACTTGTTTATTTTACTAGGGATTTTTCCGTTTTGCCCACTTGACTGCAAGGTAGGGCTCTCTCATTTATTGTTTTGGCTCTGTTTTAGTTGTTGTTTTTTATAGTAAATTAATTGGAGGTAATGAAGTAGTGTGCCCCTCTATTTTGGTATGCTAGTTTTACCCGGTTGGGCAGGTATGAACATTTGAGTGTTTTCGAGGGATTTAAATTGAAGTTTTGTGCCATTATTTTGGCCGTTTTCGCACATGAGTTTGGAACTCAATTTTTATTTGATTTTTGGGAGTTTGACAACCATTTGGATAATGGTAATTTCATTGATTTTTGACAATGTTCATTTTTGAGGGATTTTTACATTGTCTCATTTTACGTGCCAACCAATCTTCTTGGGTATTTCTTGGTACTTATTTTGGTCGTGGATGTGGAATTTATGTTAGGTTTCCAATCTGACCATAGTTTTACTTTACCATCATTGAGATTCGTGTAGAATCCATCCTCCCGGATTTAGGCCATGAGTGAGTTCATGATGCTTGGTGATTTATTGCCTTATTGGATTCATGTCGAATCCATACTCCTGGATATAGGCTGGTTGAGTGAGCTTGTTATACTTGTATCATTTGTTGCATTTATCATATCCAACCCTTGCATTGGTATTACTTGATTATTTTGTGAAGTTGGTTGTACCCACACATGAGCACGTGCACATGCATATGACAGGATCTTGCGAGACCCAAACTCGTGGACATAGGTTGGTTGAGGGATTGTTCATTTTGGGGCTGGGTTGGGAACTTGCATTGCCTTTGGACACTCATCATGTGATGAGTATGGGTATGTAGGGTAGGTGGTAGAGTGGCTTCTATTGTGTACCTCGGCCTGGAAGTGGCCACCAAGGTAACGTGAGAGGTTTTAGACAAGTGATAACCAAATTAATAACTGGGTAATAAAACTTAATGATAAGATAAGAGAACACTTGTATAGTTTGTGGCCTCCCAAGGGAGTTGAGCCATACCATACGAGGGCATAACATGTGGCCTCCTATTGGAGTTGATCCATGCTAGGCATGTGGCCTCCTAAGGGAGTTAAGCCATGCCAAGAATGTGGCCTCCTAGGGGGGGTTGAGTTATACCACAAATAGCTTGGCTTTCTGATGCCAAGCGACTTACACTCCACCTGAGTCCCTACATAGTTATCCTATAGTGGGTTTGACCAGTGACCTGATGTACTGCATTGGCTTCATGAGCATATAGATGTTGGTATCATACTTGATTGGCGTGTGTGTTAGTCATAGGTGATTTTTTTATTTGATTGTGGTCAGGTCGTTATCTCCATCAACACGGTGGGTGTGGGCCTAGGGGTACCACATGGTTGGGAGTTGTAGCTACCTATACCATTGCTGGGGACTGGTGTATAGAGATGGTCTGCTTCTAGTTTGAGACTGGTGCTTGGTGTTCACTTGGTACTGATGGAGTCAAAAATTTAAAACTTTTGGACTTCCAATTCTGAATATCAAACTCCATGATTAAACATGTGAAGATATAAGTCACATTCATACTTGAAAAATAAGGACAAGCAGCATGTTAAAAATAGCAGGGAGAAGCTTTCAGATGATACAAAAGGAAAATGTGCATAAGGAGCAATATCCAATGAAAGGAGTAATCACTGACAATTAGATTTGACAGAAAAAATAAGACTCAGACATTATTTTCTAAAGACAACAATATGATAGCTTCAGCAGTAGCAAGAGGATGAATATCAGCAAACATTGTATAAAGAATTAAAAAGAAGATTCTATGATTACTAGTTTTGTAGCAGCCAGTCATGTGAAAGCAAAAGCTGAACAGGGTCGAATCTCCTAAGTCATGATTTGGGAATATATACTGTGAATCAAACTTGCTGTTGATATGGAAGAGAAGCAACCTGTATATATGTGAAATGTACATATACCCGGTCCTAGTGTGAGTCTATGAAGGATTTTGTGAAAACAGCTTCATGATTACATAGCAGCATAGATGAATATACAGAGTTTGATGGTCAAACAATGCAAAGTCTGGATACTCTATAGACTGTGATACATAGAGAATTAGAAATAATCTTTTTGCACACATCCTTATTGAGTAAAGATTAAATTCCAAACAAAATAACAATGAGGATATGATACATGTGATTATTCTGTAGATATTACTGTTGAGAAATGGTATCTCAAGGAACTATAGATGCAATTCGCTGGTATGGTGAAGCAGTGACGATGAAAGAAAGATTTGTCTCTAATGTCAACTAATAGAGCAATCCAGTTGAAGGTCATACAAACACCAGGAAGAACATAGAATTTTTAAATTGAATAAAGAAAGTATTGAATTCTTTGGCTACCATTTCTCGTGCTGGTGCCGCATAATGAAAGATAACTCCGGTTGAATAAACGAAGCCTTTGCACTGATATATGTCTCGTTGTTATATACCAAAGCTTCATAAATAATGCCAGAATAGTATAAAAAATTTCATTTGATGGGATTCGGGGGTGATGTCGAGGGTAGACGCAAATGGTTTAAAACAAAGATGTTATCCATTTCTTTCTACATTCGATACCATAAAATATGCATAAGCCGAGAATCAAAAGTGGTGGATTAATAAAAGGAAGACGAAATTTAAAAGAGCCCCATAAACATGAAATAGAGGAGCTTATGGGAGAATGAAATATTATCACCAACTATATTAAAAGGACCAAGATAAAGAGACTTGCGGCAATCAAATATTAAAATAATATTCATCGATAATATTAGTAAAAGGAAAGAGGTTCGATTATCTTCAAAAGGATGTGATTTTCTAAATTAAAAGGTCATGTCTCTCCATATTTGAGATATAAATATGAAAGGAGTTAAAATTTAAAAAGGAGATACATAGGAACATACAAGTCATTTATAAGGAGAGCATTTTATATTAATTGTATGAAGGAATAAGTTTCTTATGACTTTATAATGAAATTTCATTATTTTATTGTTATAAAATTATTTTATTTTAATAATAAAATAAAAATGTTCTTTGTTCATAATTAATGGCATGGAGATTTAAATTACAGGCGAATCGTCCTTCGTAATTATACTTTAGAATTCTATATATGATTTTGATATCAGATAAGTGGACATGGTCAATTAGCATTTTAGATTTGATCATCATAGGTGTTTTGAAATATTAAATTGTTTCCGTACCTCTGTCCAGTTTGTCTCCTTCTCAGCGGAGTTAAAATTCAATCTGGACTAATTTAAGATTGCATTATAATTGGTCTGTCGCATCTGGATTATTAAAATTGTTGGCAATATAAGTGCATTGAACATTATGAAGTTGTACGTGAAAGTTCACCGAAGTTGACTCTATCGCCCGGATTAACAAAGCACTGGTCCTTTGTTATTAAAGTCAGAAAATTTAAATTATCCTTCTCACAAAAAATCAAATTCATTATTATTAAAATTTTATGCTTTTTGATGTTCTCGGGTGTTTGCTCCTCGCATTTGGTGGTTCCGGTATTCCCTGATGTGTGGAAGTTTTATCTTTCCATACTTTCTTTTATGCATTTTAGGGTGGTTGTCCTTCTGATGTCGCATGGGAGAGCAATGTCTTGTGTGGTAGTGCAATATCTTACGTGACAGAAGCAATTTGTCGCCTGACAAGGCAAGGTCTCGCGCGAACCTTTGGTGTCTCATGCGAGCCTAGAAAGTTATCTTGCTTGGCTTGTCGGGAATGCTTGCATGGGAGCTAATTCTGACTCGAGCGAGCTTTCAAGTTGTTTTGTCGCATGGAAAACAAGGAGCATTTTCACACACTTTGAGATGATGCAATTTGTACTTTTGGATACCCTTTTGGGAGTTCTCATTCCCTAGACCTCGAAAAATTTCTTATTGGACGTTCTAAATGTTATGTGATGAGGTCTCTTCGTTATGGTGTTTTAACTTGGTAAATGAACTTGTATTGATTAATCACTTGGGATCTTTGGATTTGGGATTTAAAATGAACCCCAGTTGTAATGTTAGATTACATGTTGAGATGAACCTTGTATGATTAATTCATGTAGATGGAATGAATGTGAGTAAGTGATGAATGCTTGGGGATCTTTGGTTGGCTGGTTAGTTAAGTCTTCCGTTGCAAACTCTTTAATGTTTGTTGTTGCTTTTATCTATGTTTTTTCTTTATATATATATATTTGTCTTTGTTTATCCT
Source organism: Cupressus sempervirens (assembly GCA_028749045.1). Classification (NCBI taxonomy): domain Eukaryota; kingdom Viridiplantae; phylum Streptophyta; class Pinopsida; order Cupressales; family Cupressaceae; genus Cupressus; species Cupressus sempervirens. The sequence continues at coordinate 506,940,750 of CM053789.1, read as the reverse complement.
TGTTTCCAAGGATCTCCGGCTAGGGCATTACAAAAATTAATTTGTTTCTACAAAGCTCAGTCTTTACCTTCTAAGTGTATCAAGGACAAGTTGCAGGCGCTTCACATGTTCTTCCATGCTCTTGCCAAAACTCAAAATATCATCAATTAAATTACGACGACTCTTCCAATGTATGGTCTAAATACCAAGTTCATGGTGCACTTTAAGGTAGCAGGGAGATAGACATTCAAAAAGGCGTCTCCAACCATTCATATAAAGCATCCTTGGTTTGGAATATTGTCTTCCATTCGTCTCCTTTTCTGATTTGAATCTGCTGACGTCCACTTCTTAAATCTACCTTGGAGAGACCTGTAGCATCTACCATAACATCTAGCATGCCATCCATTCTAGGAAGAGTTTAGTGGTACTTTATTGTGATCATATTGATTACTCTAGAATCCACACACAATATCCTTTGGCCTCCTTTTTTTAGTCGAGTAAAGTTGGTATAGCATATGGACCCATTCTCTCCCTTACAAACCCCTTTTTCTGACAACTTCAAATGATTTTTTTACCTTCTCGTCATTTTCTTTTAGAGATAATTGATATGCTGCTTGATTAGGGAGCTTTGATCCTGGTACAAAATATGGTGTCTAATACTTCTTGAATGAGGCAAATTCACCGGGAACTCTGATTGAATTATATCAGGATATTTTTTCAACAACTTTTTCTTTTCTGGGGGACATTATATCCCACTAGGCGCAGTTTCTTTTCGTGGCCATAGAAAATAGAGAATAGTTTCCTTGCTCTCTTTGCAGATGACTTTATAGCTCATTGATGCAATGGACAAGGCTGACGTGCCAAACACATCGTTTGTCTTCCATGGTTTCAAGAGTGTTTTTCTACCATGATGGATTGGTTTTTGATCATTTTGTCAAGGCTTAATCAACAACAAATGGCATACATCCATTGACTCCACACCACATAGCACTTCATCTACTAAAGTGCTAATTTGAATACAACTAGACAAGATTTATCTACAAGCACACTAAGATCCTTTTTTCAGCCAACAATGGAGACTAGATGTAGGAATGCAAGCAAACTGTAATTTGTCAACCATTTCTAATCTCACTAGAATGTTAGTAGATCCATCATCTATGATCACTTTACACACCTTGCCCTTGCATTGCATTTCATTTGCAAGACACTCTTCATCCAATCAGCTTCTAGCGTTTTAGTGTCAGTGTCTCCCTGACTCAGCTTTAGCTGCTTCAATCCCATGTTCTCTTTGTGGAGCTACCATTGCCCTTTTGGGGTTTTGAAGGAAATCAAGAGCTCTATAAGACACAGAATTAAAAACTTCAAGGGATTGTCTTCTCCAAAAGGCATTCTTCCTCATCCTCTACCATTGAAACCTTGCCTTCCTGGATATCCAGCTTCACATAATCCTCTGGTTCGTCATTTTGACAGGTTTGAAAATACTTAGTCTTCCTCTAGTTTGGTTGCTAGTCAACTTTCTTTTACAAGTCAATTTCCCTTCTACCCTTAAAGGATAATTATAAGCTTCATTCTTAGTAGATAATTTCACTAATGCGAGCTAGTCCTAAAGTTGGAACTACAGGCCATTCACATACAAAGCTGCAGCTTGACTTTCACTTTCTTGTATATCTGTCTGAAAATGAAGCTTCAAAAATTGTTCAGAACTAGCTTGCATTGACTGATCTTGTTTTAAAATTTGAAATTCTTTGAATATGGGTTCTTGTAAATCACCACTTATGAAACATGGGTCAATGTGTTTGACTCAAAAATTGCACTCTCGAATCCTGATAGCAATATCATAGTTCTTTAATCATTTTTTTGTTGATGGTTTGAGGGCAAGATTTGAGCTTTCAAATGTTTCAACAGCTTAGGCCGAAGTAAAATTTTATCCTTTTCCCATCTCCTCAAACTCTGCATAGTGTCCTACGAAAGGGCTACATGGGACTTAATCTTGGAAGCAGCCTTTGGATCATTTTCATAGTAATTATCTAACCCTTGGATCCAGTCTATGAATATATCAAGGTCAAGCTCACCTTTAAAATCTGGAATATCTATCTTTACTTTGGAACTTTGATTTGCTTTAATAAGCTTCTCCATGGCATCTGACATCCTAGCAGTGTTCTGCAAGTTTTCTGGTTCCTCTTCAAACTCATCCAATATAAAGGGTTTCTAATCTTCTAAGCACTTCACTATTGTTCCTTTGAGGGCCTGCATTCCTCCTATCCCTTCTTCTCCAATTGACAATAACACCATCTGGACCATTGCAAATTGCTCTGTTACTAAAAACTGATGTAGATAATGCCTCTGGGCCATCACAATTTGCTGTGACACTTAAAAAGTGATGCAGATGACGTCTGTGCATACACAACAGTTCTTAATAACAGAAATCTAAAGACATAAAATAAAGACAAGTGAATTTTGTACTGTGTGTAGCTACAGAACACAGGAAAGAATTAAAACCACTGAAAATTTTGCAACCTGTATCTTCCATTAACCTTTGAAAAGAAGAGAAAATACGGCAGGGACATTGATTCCATAATACCATTAAGGAAAGTTGTTCTTAAAACAGCTCCAGCACTCACTTCCACACTAAGCATGGAGCTTTATTTGCCTAAATACATAAAATCCCAAAAATCTGTTATCCCCCCAAAACATCTCCCATTTACAGTAGCAAGAAAGTGGCAATACAGGTAAGCCCAAAATAGAAGAAGAAAGTAAAGGGAAATACCTTATCAACAACTGGAAATTTCTGATTTGTTTATTATATTCTGCTACATTGGCTTATCTGGCATAGCAATGTTAACTGTTCCTAGATTTCTGTAATGTACACCTGTTTTCCTTGATGAAAGTTGCTGATGAATCTCTGATTGTTTGATACCTCTGTTTAAAGATTCTATGCTTAGAACCAGGGAGCTGCATGGACACAATATTAATGGTGTCATCCTTGCAGGCTGTGTTAACACGGGTCAATACATTGACGAATGTGGCTTACAAGGATGATCCTACTATTTTCTCTTGGGAGCTAATCAATGAAGGGAGATGTCAAACTGATCCCACGGGAGATACGTTCCATGTAAGTTCATAACCCAAATAATAGTTAGGGAAACCAGGGAGATGTATCAGATTTCAGAGTCAAACTAGGCTATGGTGTTGGGAGAGGCGCTGAATAAAACAATTCTGTTGGTGTTGATGAAATCTAGGTCCTTTTAATAATTAAATAGTTTTGTGGACTCTTTAGGAGCTGTTTATGTTAATAAAATCACCTGATAAATTACATGAAACTGGTGGTTCAATTATCTGTTTTAAGAACTGCAATGTTATATTCTTAAAATTTACCTGAAATTCGCTAGCAGAAACTTAGAAATGCGGATGACTTGTAATGGTTTCATCACTTTCACCTAGATCTGATAATACTCAAAATAGTGGAAGAAAGTTTCAGCCCATATTTCCAGTCTTCAAGATAATACTTTAATTTATTCAGTAGCAGTTTTTCATGGCATTATGAACCCTATTTTTGCAGAATTTTAGGGGCCTGGCCCCACTCAATAGAACTATATACTTAGTAATTAGAATAGGAACAATGACCAATGTGAAACTCTTTTTTGAAAATGCATCTGTATCCAAGTAACCTAACTACCTCCCTTTAAATAGAGTTGTACATTGAGCAACCTACCCATAGCATTGATTAGTTGGTAGCACTATTACTACTGAGCTTACCTAATTTTCCCTATATTTGTCATCAATGTTACATTAACATTTTTCTCAAAAGGGTTTGTGAGCCCTTTTGGTTGAAGCTAAATATAATAAACGAATCGTTGAATTCCCTCTCCAACATGGGGTTGTATAATTGCATAGTAAGTTTAGTACCATACTTCTTTTTGGCTGCATGCTTTTCAAATGGAATGAGTAAGGTTATTTGTTTGATTATCCTCATAATTAATTTCTTTTCCTTTTAAAATCGATCAAGCCTAATACATAAAAATTGAGTTTTTGAAATTATTTCTGCTAATAAATATTCCTCATATCAATGCCTAAATCAGGCATGGATTGAAGAAATGGCACTATATGTGAAGTCTATTGACCCCAATCACCTGGTGGGGATAGGAACAGAAGGATTTTATGGGCCTTGTAGTCTTGACAAGCTCCAATTCAATCCCTATAGCTGTGCACATCAGGAAGGCACCAATTACATTCGCAACCATCAAGCTGCTGGAATTGACTTTGCCTCTCTACACATTTATCCCAGTGTCTGGTAAGTGAACTTCATAATTTCCTTAATACTATTTCTACTTGAAAAGCTTAACGCAAGCTTACTGTCCTTGACAGGATCTCTGAAAGCTTCAGCCCAAGTCATTTATCATTTACAAAGAAGTGGGCATTGACTCACATAGAAGATTCGGAGAATATATTGAAAATGCCCGTCTTGTTTACAGAATTTGGGGTGCCTGATAGAGATGTGGAATACAGAGAAAGTTTCATACAGATTGTATACAACAGTGTATTAGGTTCTGCTGAAAAAGGCGGGGCAGGAGCAGGAAGCTTGATTTGGCAGTTATTTCCAAATTTCACCCAAGCCAAGCGGATGAACGATGGATTCGAGATAGTGCTCTCCCAAAATCCATCTGTCGCTAAAATTATTTGGGAGCACTCCAACCAGTTAAACTGTATTAATAACAGGAGAATGTGCCTGGTACAATTTGATGGGGTTGAAGAGAGTTGGGAGGCAGTAGATGCAGAGGCCAAAGATGTTTCTCTTAATGGGAGTCCAATAGTAAAAACATATTATTGGAAGGCATGAACAACGATATCCAGGTTGCTAGAACTGACCATCAAATCACTATACTCAAACCCAATGAATAGAGTTGCAGGTCATCAAAAGCATGGTTATTGTTAGAGTAAATGTATATCATTAAAAAAAAGGGAATTGCCTTAGGATATCGATTAGGCTGATTCCGTTAGAAAACGTCAACACATGGTCACAAGGAATACTGAAGATCCCTCTTAAGTCATCTCAAATAATTTCTGCCTTAGGAGGGAATCCATTCCCATTTTAATTTGTGTAAACAACCATGAGTTCAAATTTGTTTATATGTTAATATAATCCATTGTTAAATGTTGTAACGGTGAAAATTGTATATCTATGGTTTTTAATTTAATTTTTATTTTGTCTTATTTTAATTAGTGCTGCATATACAATTACACAATACAAGTATTAGATTCTTACACGAATTAAATTGATTAGTAGGAGTTATTTTTTATAGTAAGTTAAATTGTGATATTTGCTATGAGGATTCAATTGTGCAGTTTTTGAGTCAAGCTCATTGACCCATGTTTCATGAATGGTACGGACCCATATCTCATGAAAATGAATGAAACATTCAATACTCATTAATAAGATTTTCATGCCCTACTTATGTTGTCACTCATTCTTGGAGATTGATTCTAATATCTGGATCCATTTTTATTACTTTAGATTATAATTATAGATGTAAACTTAACCCAAGTCACTTATGTGCTTGCAAATCTAAAGCTTGAACATTTAAAATTAAAATTAAAATTTAATCTTTTTGGCGCCCTCTTAGCAACCATTACAAATTGACCTAGCATGTTTATGTTAATTTGTGTGCTTGGATGTTATATTTAAAGATCATCAAGAGCATTCTAGGGATATCCAAAGAAATTCTTATGGAGCATTTATAAGAGCATCCTAGCAACCTAGCAACATTATTAGAGTATCACATTGTTTGAGTTCTATTGAATGCTTGCTTGGTACCCTCAAATATTGCTTCATAGTCATTATATACATGCAACTAGGGGCTTAAATTTGGAGAACATGACCCTTATAACTTAACAAAATCCATAAAGGAGATTGTTTTAATGTCTAATTCCTTCCTTTTCAAATATCAAAAGATCAAGGTAAGCAAGTTCTAACAGATAATTACTATTTGTTCATTCATATGGGTACATAGCTTGTTTTGCATGTATGGTACATTTTTGTTTTTATCATTTTTCTTCCAATATATCTAAGAAATTGTGGATATGAGTTACAATTAAAAAATTGACTTCAAAATAGAAAGTAAAATATTAACTACCAAAATCAGCTAAACGATTTCATTTTATTTTTCTAATTGCTAAATTGTTGTCAATAAGTGTAACTATAGAAGTGAGTGTTATTAAAAAAATGTTCAACCAGATAATTTAATAGTCAACAAATTAAAAACTATTAATAACTAAGAGACTTGTAACACGGATATCTCTTATAACATGGATAAAGAAGTAACTTATGAATATCATGTGAATACCTCCAATTTTGACATTATTTTTAAGGTTATAAAAGGTAAAATCTAGGGGTTGACTTCATAGTGCAACATAGTATTAATACTACAATCATGGTTGACATTATTTTTAAGGTTATAAAAGGTAAAATCTAGGGTTTGACTTCATAGTGCAACATAGTATTAAAATTGCAATCATGGTTGGAATTTCACTAGTTAAGTGTTAATGCCTTGACATGCTCTTGGGGATGGGCCTAGTACAAGCTCCAATCACAAGTGGCCACCATTATATAAAAAAAGTAAAAGATCAATTTCTACATTGTACTTTTGGTTATTTGTTATTGAATTAACTAATGTTATAATAAAATTAGACATATATTTATTCAATTTATAATACTAGCACATCTAAGTGGCATGGATATATCCAAATTGCCATTGAGAATAGATTAGCATTTCTTGATATCTCTCGGTATTTTTAGAAGATAGATGCATGTAGGACACCTATAGTAGTATTACATAATGTTTTCAAAATCTAAATTGGCTTAAAAGGATTATATTGTGTGTTATATTATATAATGTAAATTTAGAAAAAAAAAAATTAATGTTTTTGTTACATTTTTTGTGAACCTTACTTTCTTCTAATCCTTAGGGTATATTCCTCCTTCTATTAGGGGTTTAAAATCTATATTTAATTGTTAGTTTTCATATTTGATTACAGTTTAAATCAGCCTCCATTTGTGTTCCATTGGCTTGTCTTAATTAGGGTTTGGGGTATATCACTTTCTCTTTGATTGCATCTCTTTGCCCTTGGTTTGTGATTTATTGATACATCATACATCATGTACTCTAATAATCAATTGCCCTCAATAGTTAGTTATGCCTATTTTAAAGGGCTCAATATATCCTTCCACCATCAATGTTCTCATATCTTTTTATGCTTTCAACGAGGATGGATTTTCTAATATTTTACTTTCGCTCCTTTATATATTTCCTTAGTACTCTTCCTCTTCTCTTAAATGCACTTGTTTTAGTTGTTTGTGAGCTTCTACTTTTCCTATGGCCATTGATAATGATATGCATGAGCATAACAATGCTTTACATTTGTGTACTTTTTGTTCCCATGATTTGGTTCATTATTATGTACTTTATTCTTAACCTCTCATAATAAGTATCTATTGATATTCATTCATGTGATGCAGTTACATCTAGTCAACTTATATTTGCACATTTCTTGATAATTCTCATCCTTGTATTTCTCTTTAATTAATCTTTCAATGCAGAGGCTAAACATGTGGTTTCACTTAGATATAATATTATGATTTCTTTCTATAGATTTTGATGATGATTTTAACTTGCAAACCAAGAATCATTTGTAAGAACACCACTTGTGACAAAGAAAGATCAACCAAGAATATTTTTCTCAACACAATGTGAGACTTTTGTATGGATTACACAACATGAATTGGGATTATAATTGGATTTTGATGGATTTTTATTATAGAAAGCAATAGCTCTAAAACTAGAGAAAAGATAACTAGAGCTAGAAAATCAAACTGGCGCCAAACTAGACTAAACTAGTTTAATTAGGGTCAATTGCAAGGCATGATAAGTAATGCCCCATTAAAGAACCCAAGAGAAATCAATCTAATATGTTTTTGAAATAAAAAGTGACCAAAAACAAGGGGGTCAACCCTTACAACCAAAAAGTTGGTAACCAGCACATTACCAGTAGAGACCAAGGATAATAACCAAATGCTAAAGTTCCACTTAAGCAAAGTAATACTTATGCATGTTACCAACCAACATAATACTATGAACAAAACCATCTAAACTATAGAAGAAGTCTATTATGTCTATCATACTACGAAAGTTCTTCATAAAAACTGTTAACATAACCATGCCAACCCAAGTTTGAGCAATAATTGGAAACCAGCATAACCAAAAACAATATATTAACATATAAAACTTGGATCCGAGGATCCCCATTAAACTAAAAAACTTAATTCACAGTTTTCTCCTTTCCCTTTGCAGCTAGCAGAATTCGAGCCCAGTCATTAGCCAGGAATTTGAAGAGGAGCTTATGATCCTCCATATCCATTCTAGTATCTTTCTTCTCCTATGCCAGCAGTTGGAGGGTGGTGGCAATAGCGTGGGTGACCTTTAGGGAAAATTTAGAGAAGGGGAGGAACCCTTCTAAGATTTTAACCCTCTTTTCCAATTTGGCATACACCTCCAATTGCTCCTTGGTCTCCTCCTTATTATTTGCTTCCATGTTTTTAGCTTCCTCTTTAGCATTCTGCACCTGGTTATCATCTTGCAAAACCCTTGGGTTAGTAAAAACCTTAATTTTTTCTTTGGCTAGGGAGGAAATAGTAATTGGGGAAGTGTCCACTTTGCTGTTATCCTCATAGAAGGTGATGGGCTGAAGGGTGAAGCTAGCGGAAACATGGGTAATCTCTGTGGTTGCAGCATTGTTAGCTGACACCTAAGTATTATCAGCATACAATTGGGCATTATCAATAGAAATGTCTGCCAAGTTAACACTTTTTTCTACCTCCTCCTTTCCTTCTTCTCCTTTGGAATCCTCCTCCCCTTCTTCATTATTTTCTGCGCTCTCTTCTTCAACCTCCTCAACCCTAAATCTGTTGGATTTTTGTTTGTGCCTTGCCTGGGATTGGGCAATTCTCCTAGACCTTCTCCTAGCCTTTCCCTCGGCCTCCTCCTCTGAGTCCTCTTCTTCCACCTCCACAGGTTTTTCCATTTTAATTTTTTTACTACCCTTTTGTTCCCCAACCATATTAGTTTTTTTCTTTTTCTTATTTTCATGGATAGGGGAGGGTCGCGAGGTATGAATTTTAGTTCCAGTATTAGTGCTCGGGGGTGAATTCTAATGGTGGTGTTGGTTGTCAACCACCACCACCCTAGGGGGGCAAAGGGCAAGGTGGAATTGGTACAGGCGAAAGATAAGGCCTTGGTGGATAATGGTAAAGTTCTGCCTTTATTTCTCTTCTCCCTAACATCACTGACCATATCTTCAAGAGCATGTAGCAGAAAAAATGGGATAGAAATAAAATCCCTAATCCTAAACTGATTCAACAAAGGGAAATGATAGTAGTAGCAAACACTGAACCTGCCCTCCAGTGTCAGATATTTTATAAGAACTAGGCACACATTGTCCCATGGAGCTGGCAGCTTGTCCCTTTTAAATCCTCCTCTATAGCACATAGGTTCCTCCTCGTCTGCAAAAAACCTGTTCATACTGGCCTCGTTCCTAGTTTTAGTGACATTTTTCCATTTTTTTCCCTCTCATTGAAAGACTAGTAGCCATGGCAATCACTTCCTCATTCACTTGAAAAGTGATTCTATTAATGGTGACCTTGCATTCGTTCCACCCATTGACAAACTAGAGGGCACAATTCTCGTCATACCCCGCCATCAACTTCATGTAGGGCAAAAAGCCCCCCTCCTTCAATAGAAACCAGGTGGCCATCCTACTTTTGAAGTTCTCCATTTTCATGTGCTCTAGCCTATTCAAATCCCCGCCCATATCTATCCCGCCAATTTCCTATTCCCCCACTTCAGTGATGCACATCTGAACCTCCTTGTTTGCGAAAGCACTGCACCTACTATCAACCCTGAGTCTTTCAATAATGAGCAAAAAGGTTTTACAGTACCGTGTTTGATAAATTTCAAAATCCCATGCGAATTCATTATGGGATTCGTGATTAGATTGTATCATAATTTTAACACCACAAAAATCTCTGACAATTTGATAAATGATATCATTCATACTCTTAAATGGGGAGAAATTTGAATTCCACAATGGGTTACCATAATGATGAAGTGACATTCCTCTTAATTTGCATTCACTCATATTTCCATTTGTACAGCCACATCTCCTCATTTCCCTAAAACCTTTCTTAATTTTAGCACACTTTGACTCACACTTGCCAAATTTGGCCCCTACATTAAATTTTATAGACATTATTAAATGATACTCCCTCCTCTTTCCTTGCTTATCAAGGACTTAATATCTTCGTTAAGATTCTCCATATTCCTCCAGCACGTGACTGCTATAGAATTAAACCCCATAGCAGTCGTCACGTCAACCACCTTATTTCCTTCCCTGTAGATGTGTTGTAGGTGGACTCTTTCCATCCGATGTAATATATGCCTGATATCCATAATGATAGTTTGGATGTTCCATCCTGGTTGGGACACCCCATCAACTAGATCAATGATTAATTTGGAGTCCCTTTCTATTGTTATTTCCTTTAGTTGCATTTCAATAATTAGCTGTAGCCCCTAGAACAAAGTCATTGCCTCAGCTAAATTATTACTTCCATTTCCCACCTTGCCAGCATAGACTAACAACACATCACCATTCCTATTTCACAACACTCCACTTGCCACTCCAATACCTCCTCTAGTAGCACCATCAAAATTTAGTTTAAATTGTGTAAGGGTAGGTGGTTTCCATCTCGTTTGCTGTCTCCTCAAAATTTTTGAGTTGTCAAAAAGGTAAAAATCCTCATGACAACCCCATTTTTCTACAATTTGTCCTTCTTGCCTACTTGGTTCTTCCTTCGACTTTTTACATTTAGCAACCCTTATATTTTCATTCAGCAATTTCTCCATTATTTCAAAAACCACCTCTACCAGTTTTTCCTCCTCTATAAATATTCTATTATTTCTTTCTTTCCATATATGCCAACAAATATATGGTGGAACAATTTTCCATAAGAAGATCAATCTTGGGTGATAGAATGGACAACACTAGTTCTCCACGAATTGACCCAGATTGTCTTTCATAACCCAGTCCAAACCAAATTTCTCCTAGACCCTAGTCCATATCCATACTACATACTAGCATTCAAGGAATATATGAGAAATGCTCTCCTCCTTTTCCTTACAAAGATAACAATGATTTATTATATAAAAGCCCCTTCTTTTTAGATTGTCTAAGGTTAAAATTTTGTCATGCTGAACTATCCACCAAAAAAAGTTGATTTTAGGAAGAAGGTTACAAATCCAAACCTTACTCCACCCTGGTGGATGGGGGTCCTTTCTAGAAAGGTGTTTGTAAGCCAATTTAACTGTGAAGCTACCACTTGTAGTTAAGTCCTAGACTCTAGTGTCCTCTTGGAATAGAATTGGGGGTCTCTGTGCTCCTAACAACTCTTCCAACTCCTTTAGTAGCTGAATATCCTCTTGAGAGTAAGTATCTTTATAAAGTTTCTTCCATTTCCTCCCCTGATCAATATAGTCTTCTACTTTCCTTCCCATGTCTTCTTTAAGTAACTCCATTAATCTTTTGAATCTGCTGAAGACTAGCAGTTTCCCTCCCAACTAATTATCTTCCCAAAATCTGATGTTATGACCATTCCCCACTATCCACCTTGTCCCTTCTCTCAATAATCCTCTACTCCTAACAATATTCATCCAGATTTTAGAGCCTCCTGGGAGGTCATTATTGAATAGGTTCCAATTGAAGGGGGAATTTGATAGATATTTAGCTTTCATTATATTACCCCAATCAGTGTTGTCTTCTCCCAATCTCTAGCCAATCTTCATGAGAAGAGCCTTGTTAAGGTCATGAAGTCTTCTTACTCCCAACCCCTCCTTTTCCTTTGGCTTGCACACCTCTTCCCAATTGACCAAACTAAGTTTATTTTTCTCTTTTGTACCTGACTAGAGGAAATTCCTTTGAATTCTCTCAATGCTTTCTGCCATATTTTGGTTACTTTTGAAAAGGGACAAGAAGTAAATGGAAGTGCCCTAGAGAGTTGCTGAGAGCAATTGTATTTTCTAGCATTGCTTAAGATCTTCCCTTTCCATCCTACTAGTTTCCTCTGAATTCTATCCACTATCGTATTCCATAATTTATTAGTCACTTCTTTAGTAGTTAATGGTAATCTAGGATAGGTATCTAGAAGGTTTGCAGACTGACAACCCAAAATGTTCCTTATCCTCCTTTGTAATGGGGCATTGGTATTAAATAAATAAATCTTACTCTTATGGTAATTTACTTGCTTCCTTGAGCTTTCTTCATAATTGTGCAATATAGTCTTCCAAGCTTTAGCCTTCATAACCAAGTATTCTCCAAATAGGAATGTGTCATCTACAAATTGCTATAGAACTTTAGTTTCAGTAGTAGTAGCAGGCTTGACCCCTTTGACACAACCAATATTCACTAGTTTAGAGAAGGACCTTGCTAAGACTTCCGCAACCATGATTAAGAGGTAAGGAGAAAGTGGGTCACCCTGTCTTAGACCTTTCTCTGCACCAAAATTGCCCTAGGGAGAACCATTTAGGAGAATAGAATAATGAATTGAGCCTACCATCATCTTGATTAGATTTATAACCCTATTATTAAACCCCACTCTTTCAAGCACATCATGGAGAAAATCCCACTTGACCTTACCATAGGCCTTGGAAATATCCAATTTGAAGGCCATACTCAGTCGTTTGTTTTTCTCCATTGAGTGAATAACCTCATGTTTTTGTGTACTGCCAATTATTTTTTCCAAGAAAGGTTTTATTCTGTTAACCAAGACTTTATCAGATATCTTATAAACAATATTACATAAACTTATAGGCCTAAAATCCAACAGGCTCAACAATGTGGGAATTTTAGGAACTAGAGCAATAAAAGTGTTATTAATCCTCTTTAGCATCTTTCCAGTTCTGAAAAAATCCCTAGTATCTCAAACCAGTTCAGGTTTAACTACCTCCGAGAAATGTTGGAAAAACACAGGGGGGGAACCCATTAGGACCTAGAGCTTTATAAGCTTTCATAGAAAACACAACACATTTCACCTCCTCCTTCATGATGTTTCCAAGAATGTGATTTCTTTCCTCCATACCCAGCACTTGTGGTATCGTATTAATCAAGCTTCTTCTGATCACCAAATTTCCAACTTTATTGTCCTTAACATAAGCCTTGCAAAAGTATTGCACTGCATGTCTTCCCATTTCTTCTTGATCCTTATAAATCCTTCCCCCTTCATCATCTAGCCTATTGATTGTATTTCTTCTTTTATGGTTAGAGGTAGACTTGTGAAAGAAAGTAGTGTTTTTATCCCCCTCCATGAGCCATTGTACTCTTGATCTTTGTTTCCAAAAAATTTCCTCCCTCAATAGAATATCCTTCCACTTTTTTCTATATATCTCTTCCTCTTGAGTCACACTTTCTAGGTTGATACCTTTAGCAATTTCCCCTTGGAGTTTTAAAATTTTTTCCTCCTCCTCACCTTTGATTTTAAAAAAATCGTTAAATGAGTCCTTAACCCAGCCCTTAACATTCTCCTTATGTTATCCAATTTTTGGGTCAGTCTGTGCATTGCAGTACCTTCTATCCTAATATTCCACCATTCTTGGACTCTCTCTTTGAATTCTAGGTGAGACTGCCACATTATTTCATAGCTGAAAGGTTTCAACCTTCTTTTAAAACCATCCTCACACTGAAAGATTAAGGGGGAATAATCCGAAGCAGTTCTAGTGAGGTTCTTCAGATGGGAATTACCAAGCCGATTCCAATTCCCTATCACCAATAACCTATCTAGTCTAACTTGGATAAGGTCCTTCCCCTTTCAATTATTACTCCAAGTATATGGGTTCCCTCTCAGTTCCACATTAATAAAGTCCATTTGGCTCATAAAATCATTAAGTTCTTGCAAGCTTTCTGGGCAGTCCCTATTACCACCCAATTTCTCCGAGTGGTACAGGGGAGTATTAAAGTCTCCCATACACATCAAATACTTATCCTTCATTGTTTCTATAATCCTAGCCAATTTATCATATGTTTCCTTCTTCCCTAGCTTGTCGTTAGAAGCATAGATATTGATCAGCCCCCAACATTGAATACTAGATTGGAAATCAGTTATTATGAAATTTCTATCCTTCCAAATCTCAACTCTCATCATAGAGTTCGGGTTCCACATAGTAGCAATACCCCCCGATGCTCCATCTGCCTCCATATGCATGTACGCAGCACCAGGCCAAACATGACTAACAATTTTATCAAAATTGGCACTAGACATTTTAGTTTCTTGTATTAGAACATAGTCTACTTTTTCCTGAAAAATACATTGTTTTAGAGCATATTTCTTCTGGGGGTTATTCATCCCCCTTAAATTCCAAGAGAGAAATTTCATTTCTTACCTCTAGTAACGATCTCTAGTGTAAGTTGCTTACCACTGGCCACATCCCTTGCTGCTTGTTTTGTCCTAGTTGCTCTACTAGATGGCCTTCCAACAGTCCCACAAGCACCCACATCTAGTTTTTTACCCCCTTCCCCCCCCTTTTCTTTTTCTGAACCTTCCATTCCCCATTATCCCTCTCTTGTGGTGAGGTAGGGCTAAGCTCCTTATTAGTCTTATCAATGAATGCCATTACTTTAGTTGCAATCTCCGCTGGGAAGACTTCAACCATTTTTAAGGGGGTACAAACTCTTACTTGAGTATCACATTCTGTGGCCATAAGGTCCTACAAGCTATTACCTCCTAGATTTGTTGGGGAGCCAGGAAGAGGGTGGCAAACCTCTATTTCAACTTCCTCCAAACACTCTCCTTCCTTAAGTCCCCCCATGGGTGAACTCAGTAGTTCCTCTAATTTCCTTCTAAAGGGCTATTCCTCCAATTTCTTCTTGTCCTCCAAAGCTTCCCCAACCCCAAGAGCATTATGCTCTTTTCTTGGGGTGGAAAGCACATTGTGAACCTCCATAGTTTGTATATTAGCGATCTCCACCTCCTATCTTGGGGCCTCTGAAGGTTCCCCCATAGTTTCCATAACAATCCCTGGAGTACCCTCCTTCTATTTGTCCTTTTGCATTTGGGCCTTGTAGTCCACAATAAGGTGTCCAAACTGGCCACATTTTTGGCAAAACAAACCCGCATTCTTATATTCAATGGGTTGGACCTTCTCTCCCCATTTGGTCTTAAGTGTAACAATAGTTGGGGGTGCTCGATTCAAGGCAAAATTCATACAAAACCTAGCGTAAACCAAGTGTGATTTTTGCATAGTTACCTTGTCCATAGTGACAAAATGTCCAAAAGAATTCCACACCCATCTTAGGATCTTTTCATCCCAAAATTCAAGGGGCGGCCCAGATAATCTAACCTAGATTGGGGCTAATTTATTTAACTTTGCACTAGCATCAAAAATCGGATTCGACTTTGTCAAGGCAAGACAATGTTTCCCATAATACCAGGTACCTGAGAGAATAAGATTGATATCTTCCTCCGATGTAAATTTGAAACAAAAGAGGCCACTGGGCATTGCAGAAACACCCACA
The DNA here is from genome assembly GCA_028749045.1 of Cupressus sempervirens. Lineage (NCBI taxonomy): Eukaryota > Viridiplantae > Streptophyta > Pinopsida > Cupressales > Cupressaceae > Cupressus > Cupressus sempervirens. Next base: position 506,925,162 of record CM053789.1, on the reverse strand, counting down.
CTACCCTTAACTTTCCATTTCTGACTCACCCATTTATGAACCATCTCGATTGTGGGTCTGAAAGCAATGAATCTACCAACAACACAAAGTTTGAGGCCAGAGGTCACATTGTCCACCAAACTATTAGGGAGCGAGATCACCGGACCATTTAAACCACGAGCAATCTTGGGATCCTCCGAAGGGACATTAGTCACCGAAGATCCCACAAGTGCATTCTTGCAACCCATTAGGGTCCCATCAGCCATCTTCTGACTGCCCTCCAAAGGACAACCAACAAGGCCACCACTGCCCAAGACAATACTGTCAGTAGAAGTCATCTCAACATCCCCCTTGGACCCATAACCATCCCTCATGTCCTCTAAGTCCCTGCATAATGCGAGCACCATTTGCAAGTCTGGGCATGGAGGCGAATTCGAGGGCTCAAGGCCTGCCATAGTTTCAAAATTCAAATTCAAAATTGGGTAGCAAGATTCAGAGTGGCAAGTTGCAGAGCAACAAGTTTTATTGAAAAAATTTTATTCTTAAAAGTATGTAAAACATTAAGATGACAACGTGAAAGCAATACAATGAATATACATCACATGCACATCAATGCAAATAATTCGAGGTTATGGTTCTCATGAGTTCCATAACATAGAATCACATAAGTGTAAATTTTATTAGGTACAGTAATCTTAAGTATAATGTTCACATTCATAAAGGAATATCAAACACATTAACTCATGAATGAATGCATACACAAAAATGACATCGCAAGATATATCCTATAACATAACATCCACTACACAAGACACAATGTATGTAATGATGAACAAAATACAATACAATACATTGTCCCATAGGGACCTCAAAGATACAAAGTACATGATACATTGGCTCATCAAGTGAGAATAAAGAAAGTCTCCAAGTGATATGAATAAGAATGGTACAACTACAATAATGAAATTTCTAGCACATGTATAAGTTTGTTGGGATCTCAATGATAGAATCACTATCATCTAATCACATGGAACCCAAGGTAAATTGGTCACATCCTTAAATGAAAAATTACATCTCACAATTGAATGGGTTTAAATTGAGATATTAATTAATTTAATATCTCCCTTGACACTATAATTAATTATTAATTAATTAATTATACCTTGTCATATTCTTCTACTTATTTAATTAATTTTACTTAATCAAATGGGTTCGCTTCCTTATGTATTTGAATTTAATTCAAATATTCCCCCCTAATGTATTAAATTCATTTAATACATGTTTCCATCATATATTCCCCTTTTAAATAAATTCAATTTATTTAAATCCTCTACATGCTTAACCTTCCCTAAACTCTAATTAAGATTAATCTAATCTTAATCTTAACCCATCCTCCATCAAATTTAATAAATGATTTCTGAAAATCATTTATTCCCCCTTTATCCATCTAGCCTTTAAAATGAATTTTAAATTCATTTATCCTCCATGTCTCCCACTCATCTCATTCTTTAACCCTCCACTCCTCCATGTCTCCCACTCATCTCATTCTTTAACCCTCTACTCCTCCATGTCTTCCACTCATCTCATTCTTTATTCCTCCACTATGACACGTCTTCCACTCTCCTCATTTCTTTATTCCTCCACTATGACATGTTCCCCATTACCTTCAATTTTAAATTGAACCCACTATCTCCCTTTCTTTATTAATTTTATAAAATAATCAACCCCCAACCTCACCATGGTTGGATCAAACTCTATCCCAAGCCCTTGGAAAAAGCTATAAATACAAGGCATTCTAAGAGCTAAAGGAGGCCATTTTAGAGCAAAGAAACTCTGTTAAATTAAGCATTCTTTCTTTCAATTCTAATTCATTTCACTTGTTTTCTAATTCAATTCTAGCTTAATTGCTTTATTTCTTAGCTTGATTATAGTCCATGCTAGCTTACTATTTCAATTCTAAGTTTGAATTTTGCATTCATGCTAGCTTGAACCTCTCATTCTAGGGGTGTCAATGTCACTGATTCGGTCTTAATTTTGAGAGCAATTAATTCCATTTACATACTCATTCCTTAGTTAGAGAGCAATAGGATGGTTTCATGGGTTTTATGCTTGATTTTAATTTATTATATGTGCTAACCCTATGATATAATGTCTTATTGAAGTGTATTGGTTTTGTAGATACATGATTTGCATTTCTCACACATAATGTCAAGGCTCGCTCGTATAACAATCCATAACTTGCAACAAAGAATCTAGGCAAGGGAATCTTGATAGATCTCTATCACATAAGTACTTCATGTACAATAAAGGTTATACAACTTATCCCAAAGGCAAGCAACACACATAAGAAATCTAAGTTGCATATGGGGAAGTATCATTGTATGAGCCAAGTCTATAGTTACCTTAGTTGTCTCTCTAGATCCTAGTCCTGTAGTGACTCTATGCGATATTAGTAACCTCTAATACAAACAAGGATACTCACTATGCAAGACCTTAATAAAGACTCTTCTCTCACTCCCATCCTAGCCTATACTAGCACCTAGAGCATGGGTATAGAACACTTTATATTTTAAGTTCATTTTAAACCCATTTAATGTTTATGTCATCACTTACTAAGTAACCTACAAGGAGTTACCCTAGTAGCCTCTTTATGGCCCTGGCCCTCATTGCAAGCCACTTCCCCCCTATTATTTACATATATAATATACCCTAAGCTCATAAGTCAAATAAATCTCATAAATCATAATAATCACATTTGGTTCTATAACAAAAATATGGAACTAGCTACTAATCCTCTAACCAAGATATCATAAAAGCATTCTCAAATAACCACATGGCATGAGCTTTGTATTTTAAGGTTGGGTTCTATTATTGAAAACATATAATACATCATGAAATACATTGACAATAAAACACAACCATAGCCCCCACCTTTGGTTCACATTCCTAAGTGGACAACTAAATATCCCTAATAAGCATCATAAAATAAAACACTGAATAGAACTACCAAAAACCAATTATAACACCAGTTTCAGCCACTTTAAATATTCAAGATGTGTTCTAAAGTCCAGGTTGACAATGAAAGCATGCATGTAAAAATATATGAATTTCAAATTTAACACTCATCATTCAATTTCCTCTAAATTTCACAACGACCTTTACTAAAAGACATATATCAACAAAATATGGTCTATTAATTAGTGAAAAACTTAATTATTAATCAATAAATAATAATATTAATAAAATTAATTATAAAATATTAATATTTATAATTAATGATTTAAATGTGCTTAGGAGCTATTTGAAATCTCTTGGAGCTTCAACTAGGATTTTGAACCCTAGGGGAAATGTCCTAGTAGCCACCCAAGCTAACTTCGTGCACCTACAGTTCCTAACCATATGTCAAAATTTTCCCATTTTTTTGTGAACCTTCGTAGATGAGTGAAGAGCTTAAAGCTAACCTTTCAACTTTCCCTCGTTTACAGAGCTCTTTGAAGAACACATGGAGTGTGAGGTGGTTTAAAAGTGCCATTTTAAAACATTCATTCAGTGCTCGCCACTAAGACCCCCCAATAGCCGTTATAGTAATTTTTGTATAAATAGACCAGTCAGAGATCAAGAAAACTAAAAAATGAAAAAAAAAGTGAATGGATAATAGTGTTCATGGTGATTTGTTTTCACATGTTTGTGTGTAGGTACAAGGTTTTTTTTGATGATAATAGGGGGTACATAGGCAACAACAGGCTCGTTTCCCATATTATCTCCTACTTCTAATATGAAGGTGTCTTTTCAACATTCTAGCCTGAGTAGAATGCGTTTATTCCTAGATCAACATGAAAACAAACAAAATGGTGTTGTCACGACATTGGTTGGTTTGGGGTCATTAGTTGGTGACAGGAATCAACTACAGGTGCAAATGAAAAGAAAGGATTTGTGTTGAGAATAGGTGCATCCCCTTTAGACTGTGGAGGGAAAAATGCATGTCATTCATAATGGACAGTTTGCGAGTCATAAGGGTGGGGTGTACGATCAACACACGTAGCAAAAGATAATAGAGGTAATGCCTCCAAACATGCAATGCAGGCTAGGGCCTCATGTGAGGTGTTTCCTCCTACCCAAAAAACTATTCAGTGGCTTTAGATGGGGATGTTGATGCAAAGGTGGTTAATAATGTGAATGTTTTTCTATACTTGGGTTGATCAATCAGTTTCAGGGTCTATGGCCTAGCTTGGATCTCTACTAATTGCAAACCCATCATCACTAGATGTGTCAAGATTTACTCGATGGCTAAAGGAATTTTTATTGTGGTGTTTGAAATGTAAGAATTTGGTATAGCTATGATACCAAGAAGAATTTTCCTTAGGGAAAAATAATGCTAAGATCAAGAAGCACAAGACTAGCACAATATGGACCAAATAATGTATGATCATAACAATATGAGAATGAATAAATGATTATCTTTGGATATCAGATTATTCAATAATTGATAATTGATTGTGTATTGATGTTGTTTGATGTACAAGTACACTAGAAGTGCCTAAATATAAAGGTCTCTAGATTGCTTCTAGAATGACTAGGAGTTAGCAAAATGATAAGCATCACAACTAAGCACATGTCCACCAAGAGTGGATTATCCTCTATTAAGCACAGGAGTTAGTGCAATGATGAGAGGATAAGCCTACAAAGGTGTGTCACGTAAAATTATGTTGTAGACACCATGTGCTTAATTGAGAGTGCAAATAACTATGTTGTCAACATGACAACTTAGTTAATTATGCAAACTCCAGTGTTGACACCATGTGCTAAATTAGAGTTACTAACTCTTGCGTTGTCAACATGACAACTCATATGAGTATGCATACTCCTAGATGTCTAACTAATAAATAATAAAATAATACATTTATCCTAAGTAAACTTAAGTAAAGTGTAAATAATAATTATTTACACTAACACCCCCTATTAATTGCAACTTAGGGAATGCACTTAAGCTCACAAAAGCTATGATGAAATGCATAATGGGTCCCAACTACTAGGCCATGTTAGGTACCCAAGTACAAAGGCAATGTTGTACATACAATGCAATGCAATGAAATGCAATCTCTTTGACAATAGAGAAAGAGGGAAAACCTCATGGGAAAAACTCTCCCCCAGAAAGAGAGATAAGTACAATAAAGAAAGATGTATGCATAGATGGAGTAATCAAGACCCCCTATTATGATATACATCATGCATATACAATAGAGAATCCCTCCATGAAATCCCCCCCCCTTAGTGAAGGATCTCCTAATGAGTGCTTGAAGACAAAAGTGAATCCAATGCCTACAAAGAACATTTCTCCCTTTAAAAAGAAGATACACCATGTATAGGTGCAAATATGCTTCCCACTGTGGATAGGAAGATTAAAGATAAATCCATATGTAGTATGGTGTGGATGTTGTCTCTGAAGTCTACTCATATGTCAACAAGTCCTTGATGAATGTAGATGCCATGAACAAATCTGGTGAATGCCCAACATAAGGTGGCAAACAAGGTAACATGTCCATGTATGACGTTGAATCAATCTCCAAAGATGATGAAGCATCCTGATAGGAAGATGTAGGAAGAGAAGTAATGGTGCCTCCCCTCAATGATAAATGCACACGCATGATAGAAGCTCCTCGATGACTGTAGAAGCTGCATCATGAAAGCTGAATGAAGTTCCTCCTTGTAGGAAGAAATGGTGCCATAGGTGTAATAGAGAATGCTCCCCAACTAGTAGGAAGAATCCTTAGAAAATATGATGTTTGAGGAAATTGGATTACAATCTCCAAAGACTGATGTGTCTTCTTTGAAGTAAAATAGTTCTTCTCTAACTGCTATAAAGAAGTGTCCAAAATCATGTCAGTCTCAAAAGAAAGATCAAGTGCTTGAGGGTCAAAGTGTGCCCTTGCAACAAGTGAAGAAGAAGTCTCCTCAAAAAAGAGAAGATTGATGTCATCGATGATATCTCCCACATCTTCAATGCAAGACTCCACAAATAACCTTGCAATGTCTGGAAGGAAGTTTATCCCATGAAGCTGAAATAGGAAGACATGGTATATCCTGCTACATTGAATCAAGAGCATATATGGTTGGAACTAGGTCAGTAGAAGCAACAGGAGCATTAGGATGTGTGATCTCATCTAGAGTTGGAGTAACTAGAGGTAGAATGTCCTCTAGAAATGGAGGAACTGATGGATCTCCATATGCTTTCCAAAGATGCATCCAAATGTCATAAGGTTCAATTGCCTTTCCAATGACAACTAAACCATCAACATTGAGACTGAAAAAAATGACATCTACAATTATTTAAACAGGTGGCAGATTAGTGGAAAAGGGCAGTTCTTTGGAACATAAATAAGGAAATACTTCCTTATGCTCTCTTCTTAGATGATCAATGATTAAAGCACTCCATTTGTGATAGTTCCTCTTTGTCAGCCTTGGTCTAACACCAAATGAAATGTGAAAAAAAATTCCATGCGATCAATAAATGTATGCAACCCTAAAATGCAAAAATAATCAATCAACCCCCCAATGTATGATTTGGCACTTTATACTTAGTGCGATTACAATAGCCACTTTGCCAATTCAGGCCTTAGTGGACTTTTGATTTTTCTGTTTACAACCTACTCTTGCAGTTCAAATTTGAAACTTTACAATGTAGCTCATAAATACAACAATTTTGAAGCAATACAATGCAAAGAAAGACCTATTTCTAAAAGTGGAACTTTTGTCCACACAAGACTATAATCTGATTATAGATATGGAAAGTAGACGAAAAATTATTCACTTTCAAAAAAAAAAGAACCTAATTTGGACTACAAATGAGCCTATATGGAGCAATTGAAGTTGCAAAATGTAGGATTGGATAGGTACAGTCGCCAAAAATTACAATTTTTGACAAATTTGTGCACCAAAACTAGAAAATAATAGCACCACTAATTTTTTAAGAAAATTCTAGCCAAAAAAATGCACCTAATTTGGAGTTCGGATGACTGAGATATGGCCTCCCAAAGTTAGACTGTCAAATCAAGATTGAATTTGGAGAGGGGTCTAACCAAAAAACTGTGAGATTAAATTTGACATCCAAACGATCATCATGGTAGTTCAATTTGGCTTGCCAGTGACAGTCAAACGACTATCAAATTTAAGATAGTGACTAGCTGACGTCAACAAAAAAAGTCTCTTGTGGTGTTGTGGCAGATGACATCACTTTTGATGTGGTAGTGTATGGAATGATATGGCATATAGTTGTGTTTACGTGTTTTTTGCTAAGTCAGATCTACGTGGCAGTGTACAAAAGGTACACATGGAGGGGTGCAGAGCGGACCACGTGGCAGTGTCTTCACCGTTGGTGAGGTTTAGCAAAGTTAAGGTGGCTCCACATGGTGCCGTTGGTGTGGTGGCTATAGATTGGTGGAGGAGGAGCTTTGGCACTTCTTGGAGTGGAGGAAGTAATGGTTCCAAATTGTGAATTGCTAGCAAATGGTGGAATGGGCTAGTAGGAGGGTTTTTAACACTGACAGTGAGTTTATGCGGCCAGAGTTTTTTGGTGGGTGTTTGATCCCACATGCCTGTGGAGAAGGGTGTTTGGGATGTTTAAAACCCAATGCACTTAGCAATGCCCTTGGCTTTGAAGCCGCAGTTGCATTTGATGCCCGCCATGTTGTGTGTTGCAGTTGCCAAAATTTGGTTGAAACGACCATAATTGTCCGTCGATTTAGAAATGTTATGGTAAGCTAGAATTTGCAATGAAGGAATATTCCACTGTGGAATTCTGTGGGTGCCAAGATTTGATCATCGGGTGCCTGTAAAAAAAATTGCCTCTATAGGCCTGATGGCCTTAATTTTTTTTTGAAAAATAATAGGGTATGTGTAGGATCATGGTGTACCAAACTATGGCCTTAAGTGGCAGTGAAAAATCAACAAATCAGGGTTATGTCAACTTGACACATAATTTTAAAGTGGTTATGGACTTTATATAAAAAAGTTATAAGAAAATAATCTACAGGAAATTGAATTTAGTTTCTAAACTACTAGGCCTTATCATGAGAAAAAAATAATTGATTGGTCAAAAGTTTGAATTTTAATACAGTACTACAAAAATTTCAGGGCGAAAATAAAAAGTAGGTGTATGTCTGACCAACCTAATCAAAATCAAATGATAATATTTTTTTTTAATATAATTATAGATATGAAAAGTAGACTCATGTTTGGATGTGATGCATATTTTTTGATATTTTTATTCCTAATAAATAATTAAATATGAATTTTCTACCAAAACTTTTTAAAAAAAAAAGTCCCGTGTCTAACCACCTTAACTAATAGAAAATTTTACCAAATTTAATTTAATTTTTTTTTCTTATAATAAGCGAAGCATAGAATGTGACACAACTTTTAGATTTAAAAAATGTTATACCATTTGAAAGTTATAGCTATTTTTCAATCAGTATGTCAATAAGCACTTTACAATAATCTTCATTGATAATTAACTAATAAATACTTATCGAACTAAAAATTTGACAGAAATTACATCGATGGAATCTCGAGAGCGATATTAAAAAACTCATTTCATTTCATTCAATTTCAATCAAAATAACATTGTCAGACAGCTACCTGAAGTCTGAGTATCACTAAAACCCTCTTCAAATACATCTTTTGGGTTGACCAAGTAGGCTTGGTAAATACCAAGCCTAATCGGATATTCAATTTCAAATTGGATATCTGATTTCAAATCGGATATATGATATGGGTCGGTGAATTTTGGTGGAAAATTTGAAATCCCAACCCATTTTGGAGGGAAAACCATATTTAAGAGTATTAGCTTATGATTTATAAATTACTTTTGTTATATTACTGTGTAAATATGTATTATAATATATTATATATATATAATAACGTAATGTAAAGATATAACATATAATATATTAATATATAATAATTTATTATGTTATTCTTATTACAATCTATAAATATAATTTATATTATTATTATTTTTACTAAATATAATAACGTAATATTTTTATTAAATATAATAACGTAATATATATATATATATGTTATTAATATATATAATAACATAATATATATTATAACGTAATATTTTTATTAAATATAATAACATTATATATATATGTTAAGATATATAATAACGTAATATATATTATAATGTCATATTTTTATTAAATATAATAACGTAATATATATGTTATTAATATATATATAATAACGTAATATTTTTATTAAATATAATAATGTTATATATATATATATGTTATTAATATATATGTACTTTATTAATATATATGAGTCAAAGGGGGTCATAGGTTGACCTATGACCCCCTTCGACCCATTGCATAATGACATATGTCCTTAGGGGTCCTAGGACCCCTAGTGACATATTAGAATTGTTCTTATGGGTCGAAGGGGGTCATAGGTTGACCTGTGACCCCCTTCGACACATTACATGATGACATATGTCCCTACAGGTCCTAGGACCCCTAGGGACATATTAGAATCATTCTTATGGGTCAAAGGTGGTCATAGGTTGACCTATGACACTCTTCGACCTGTTAACTGATGACATATGTCCCTAGGGGTTTAGGACCCCTACAGACATATTAGAATCGTTCTTATGGGTTAAAGGGGGTCATAGGTTGACCTATGACCCCTTTCGACCGATTAAATGATGACATATGTCCCTAAGGGTCCTAGGACCCCTAGGGACGTATTAGAATCATTCATATGGGTCAAAGGGCATCATAGGTTGACCTATGACCCCCTTCGACCTATTACATGATGACATATGTCCCTAGGGGTCCTAGCACTCTTAGGGGGACATATTAGAATCATTCATATGGGTCGAAGGGGATCATGGTTTGACCTATGACCCCCTTCGACCCATTACATAATGACATATGTCCCTAGGACATATTAGAATCATTTTTATGGGTCAAAAGGGGTCATAGGTTGACCTATGATCCCCTTCGACACATTACATGACGACATATGTCCCTAGGGGTCCTAGGACCCCTAAGGACATATTAGAAACATTCATATGGGTCAAAGGGGGTCATAGGTTGACCTATGACCCCCTTCGACCCATTACATGAAGACATATGTCCCTAGGGGTCCTAGGACCTCTAGGGACATATTAGAATCATTCATATGGGTCAAAGGGGGTCAAAGGGTGACCTATGACCCCCTTCGACCCATTAAATGATGACATATGTTCGTAGGGGTCTTAGGACCCATAGAGACATATTAAAATTATTCATATGGGTCAAAGGGGGTCATAGGTTGACCTATAACCCCCTTCGACGCATTAAATGACAACATATGTCCTTAGGGATCCTAGAACCCCTAAAGACATATTAATTTTTTTTATATGGGTTAAGGGGGTCATAGGTTGACCTATGACCCCCTTAGACCCATTAAATGACGATATATGTCCCTAGGGGTCCTAGGACCCCTAAGGACATATTAGAATTGTTCATATGAGTCAAAGGGGGTCATAGGTTGACCTATGACCACCTTTAACCCATTACATGATAGCATATGTCCCTAGGACCCCTAGGGACATATGATAATCGTTCTTATGGGTCAAAGGGGGTCATAGGTTGACCTATGACCCCTTTCGACACATTACATGATGACATATGTCCCTAGGGGTCCTAGGAGCCCTAGGGACATATTAGAATTGTTCATATGGGTCGAAGGGGGTCATAGGTCTACCTATGACCCTCTTCGACCCATTAAATGATGACATATGTCCCTAGGGGTCCTAGGACCCTTAGGGACATATTAGAATTGTTCATATTGGTCAAGGGGGGTCATAGGACCCCTACAGACATATTAGAATTGTTCATATTGGTCAAGGGGGGTCATAGGTTGACCTATGACCCTCTTTGACCATTTACATGATGACATATGTCCCTAGGACTGCTAGGGACATATGAGAATCGTTCTTATGGGTCAAAGGGGGTCATAGGTTGACCTATGACCCCCTTTGATGCATTACATGACGACATATGTCCCTAAGGGTCCTAAGACCCCTAGGGAAATATTAGAATTGTTCTTATAGGTCAAAGGTGGTCTAAGGTTGACCTATGACCCACGTTGACCCATTACATGATGACATATGTCCCTAGGGGTCCTCAGAATCCTAGGAACATATTAGAATCGTTCGTATGGGTCTAAGGGGGTCATAGGTTGACCTATGACACCCTTTGACCCATTACATGATGACATATGTCCCTAGGGGTCCTAGGACCCCTAGGGACATATTAGAATGCTTCTTATAGGTCAAAGGGGGTCATAGGTCAACCTATGACCCCCTTCGACCCATTACATGATGACATATGTCAAAAGGGGTCCTAGGACCCATAGGGACATATTGGAATCGTTCTTATGGATAAAAGGGGGTCATAGGTTGACCTATCACCCCGTTTGACCCTTTACATGATGACATGACCCTAGGACCCAGAGGGACATATTAGGGTCATTCTTATGGGTCAAAGGCGGTCATAGGGTGACCTATGACACCCTTTGACCCATTCAATGACAACATATGTCCCTAAGGGTCCTAGGACCCCTAGGGACATATTAGAATCATTCTTATAGGTCAAAGGGGGTCATAAGTCAACTTATGACCCCCTTCGACCCATTACATCATGACATATGTCGCTAGGAGTCATAGGACACCTAGGGACATATTAGTATTGTTCTTATGGGTCAAAAGGGGTCATAGGGTGACCTATGACCCTCTTTGACCCATTAGAAGGATTCTAAAATGTCCCTAGGGGTCTTAGGACCCCTAGGGACATATGTCATCATGTAATGGGTAGAAGGGGGTCATAGGTCAACCTTTGAACCCCTTTGACCCATAAGAATGATTCTAATATGTCCTTAGGGGTCTTAGGACTCCTAGGGATATTTGTTGTCATTTAATGGGTTGAAGGGGTTCATAGGTCAACCTATGACCCCCTTTGACCCATAAGAACGATTCTAATATGTCCTTAGGGGTCCTAGGACCCGTAGGGACATATGTCATCATTCAATGGGTCAAAGGGGGTCATTGGTCAACCTATGACCCCCTTTGACCCATATGAGTGATTCTAATATGTCCCTAGGGATCCTAGGACCCCTAGGGACATATGTCATCATGTAATAGATTGAACGGGGTCATAGGTCAACCTATGACCCCCTTAAACCCATAAGAACGATTCTAATATGTCCCTAGGGTTTCTAGGATGCTTAGCGACATATGTCATTATGTAATGGGTGAAAGCGGGTCATAGTTTAGCCTATGACCACCTTTGACCCATAAGAACGATTCTAATATGTCCTAGGGGTCCTAGGAACCCTAAGGACATATGTCGTCATGTAATTGGTCGAAGGGGGTCATAGGTCAACCTATGACCCTCTTTGACCCATATGAACGATTCTAATATGTCCCTAAGGGTCATAGGACCCCTAGGGACATATGTCATCATTTAATAGGTCAAAGGGGGTCATAGTTCACCCTATAACCCTCTTTGACCCATAAGGATGATTCTAATATGTCCTTAGGGGTCCTAGGACCCCTAGGGACATATGTCGTCATGTAATTGGTCAAAGGGGATGATAGGTCAACCTATGACCCCCTTTGACCCATAAGAATGATTCTATATATATGTCATCATTTAATGGGTCTAAGGGGGTCATAGGTTGACTTATGACTCCCTTCGACCTATTACATGATGACATATGTCCCTAGGGGTCATAGGACACCTAGGGACATATTAGAATTGTTCTTATGGGTCAAAAGGGTCATAGGTTGACCTATGACCGCTTTGGACCCATTACATGACGACATATGTTCTTAGGGGTCCTAGGATCCCTAGGGACATATTAGAATCATTCTTATGGATCAAAGGGGCTCATATGGTGACCTATGACCCCATTTGACCCATTACATGATGACACATATCCCTAGAGGTCCTAGGATCCCTAGGGACATATTAGAATCGTTCTTATGGGTCAAAGGGGGTCATAGGTTAACATATGACCCACTTCGACACATTACATAATGAGATATGTCCCTAGAGGTCCTAGGACCCCTAGGGACATATTAGAATGCTTCATATGGATCAAAGGGTGTCATAGGTTGACCTATGACCCCCTTCGACCCATTATATGATGACATATGTTCCTGGGGGTCCTAAGACCCCCAGGGACATATTATAATAGTTCTTATGGATCAAAGGTGGTCATAGGTTGACCTATGATCCCCTTAGACTCATTACATGATGAAATATGTCTCTAGGGGTCCTAGGACCCCTAGAGACATATTAGAATGCTTCATATTGTCAAAGGGGGTTATAGGTTGACCTATGACCCCTTTCGACCCATTAAATGAAGACATATATCCCTAGGGGTCATAGAACCCCTAGGGACATATTTGAATCATTCATATGGGTCAAAGGGGGTCATAGGTTGACTTATAAACTCCTTCAACCAATTACATGACAACATATGTCACTAAGGTTCCTAGGACCCCTAAGCCATAATAGAATCGTTCTTATAGGTCAAAGGTGGTCATAGTTTGACCTATGACCCGCTTTGACCCATTACATGATGACATATGTCACTAAGGATCCTAAGAACCCTAGTGAAAAATTATAATCGTTCTTATGGGTCTAAGAGGGTCATAGGTTGACCTATGACCCCCTTCAACCCATTACATAACGACATTTCTCCCTAGGGGTCCTAGGAACCCTAGGGACATATTAGAATCATTCTTATGGGTCAAAGGGGGCTAGAGGGTGACCTACGACCCCTTTCAACCTATTAAATGATGACATATGTTCTTAGGGGTCCTAGGACCCTCAAGTACATATTAGAATCGTTCTTATGGGTTGAAGGGGGTCATAGGTCAACCTATGAGCCCCTTTGACCCATATGAACGATTCTAATATGTCCCTAGGGGTCTTAGGACCCCTAGGGACATATGCATGTAATGGGTCAAAAGGGGTCATAGGTCAACCTATGACCACCTTTGACACATATGAACGATTCTAATATGTCCCTAGGGGTCCTAGGACCCCTAGGGACATATGTCATCATGTAATGGGTCATGAACAATTCTAAGATTTCCCTAGAGGTCCTAGGACCCCTAGGGTCATATCTCATCATGTAATGGGTCTAAGGGGGTCATAGATCAACCTATGACCCCCTTTGACTCATAAGAATGATTCTAATATGTCCATATGTCATCATTTAATGGGTCGAAGGGGGTCATAGGTCAACCTATGACCCCCTTTGACCCATATGAATGAATCTAATATGTTCTTAGGGGTCCTAGGACCCCTAGGGACATATGTCATCATGTAATATGTCGAAGGGGGTCATAGGTCAACCTATGACCTCCTTTGAGCCATAAGAATGATTCTAATATGTCCCTAGGGGTCATATGTCATCATTTAATGGGTCGAAGGGGGTCATAGGTCAACCTATGACCCTCTTTGATCCATATGAAGCATTCTAATATGTCGTTAGGGGTCCTAGGACCCCTATGGACATATGTGATCAGGTAATGGGTTGAAGGGGGTCATAGGTCACCTTATGACCCCCTTTGACCCATTAGAAGGATTCTAATATTTCCCTAAGGGTCTTAGGACCCGTAGGGACATATGTCATCATGTAATGGGTCGAAGGGGGTCATAGGTCATCCTATGACCCCTTTTGACCCATAAGAACAATTCTAATATGTCCTTAGGGGTCCTAGGACCCCTAGGGACATATGTCATCATTTAATGGGTTCAAAGGAGTCATAGGTCAACCTATGACCCCCTTTGATCCATAAGAACGATTCTAATATGTCCCTAGGTGTCCTTGGACCCGTAGGGATATATGTCATCATTTAATGGGTCAAAGGGGGTCATTGGTCAACCTATGACCCCCTTTGACCCAAATGAACAATTCTAATACGTCCCTAGGGATCCTAGGACCCGTGGGGACATATGTCATCATGTAATGGGTCAAACATGGTCATAGGTCAACCTATGACCCCCTTTGACCTATTTGAATGATACTAATATGCTCCTAGGGATCCTAGGACCCCTGGGGACATATGTCATCATGTAATGGGTCGAAGGGGGTCATAGGTTTGACCCATATGAATGATTCTAATATGTCCCTAGGGGTCTTAGGACGCTTAGGAACATATGTCATCGTGGAATGTGTCGAAGGGGGTAATATGTCATCGTGAAATGTGTCGAAAGGGGTCATATGTCACCCTACGATTCCCTTCGACCCATATGAATGATTCTAATATGTCCCTAGGGGTCTTAGGACCCCTAAGGACATATGTCATCATGGAATGTGTCGAAGGGGGTCATAGGTCACCCTATGAGCCCCTTTGACCCATAATAATGATTCTAATATGTCCCTGGGGCTCCTAGGACCCCTAGGGACATATGTCGTCATGTAATGTATCGAAGGGGGTCATAGTTCACCCTATGACCCCCTTCAAACCATATGGAAGATTCTAATACGTCCCTAGGGGTCTTAGGATCCCTAAGGACATATGTCATCTTGTAATATGTCGAAAGGGTTCATAGGTCATCTGTGACCCCCTTTAACCCATATAAACTATTCTAATATGTCCCTAAGGGTCCTAGGATCCCTTAGGGACATATGTCATCATGGAATGTGTCGAAAGGGGTCATAGGTCATCCTGTGAGCCCTTCCGACCCATCTAAACGACTCCAGTAGAAATAATATAGTAAAAATAATAATTATATATATATATATATATATAATATTTATAGATTATAATAATAATAACATAATATATTATTATATATTAATAACATAAGTCATAATATTAATAATATATTATAGATTATAATTTACATATGATAATAATAATAATATATTATAGATTATAATTTATATATGATAATAATAATAATATGTATTAATAACATATATATAATATATTACGTTATATTATATTTAATAAAAATATAGTAAAAATAATAATAATATATATTATATTTATAGATAATAATAATAATAATAACATAATATATTATTATATATTAATAGATTATATATTATATCTTTACGTTACGTTATTATTATATATATAATATTATATTATTATATAATGTATAGATTATATATTATTTTATATATAATAGTTATGTTATTATATTATATTTATAGATTATATATTATATCTTTACATATTTCATAACTCAAATTAGTTATATCACTTACCATTTCATTTTTCCCTCTAATTTTTGTGCCTTTTCCCTCCATTTTTATGCCGCCGGTATCAGATATTGGATCTTATATCGGATATCTGATATGAGATCC
This sequence comes from Cupressus sempervirens, assembly GCA_028749045.1. NCBI lineage: Eukaryota > Viridiplantae > Streptophyta > Pinopsida > Cupressales > Cupressaceae > Cupressus > Cupressus sempervirens. The sequence continues at coordinate 506,908,800 of CM053789.1, read as the reverse complement.
GATATCCGATCCCAAATCGGATATTTGATAAGGCTTGGGCCTTACTTTCCAGGTTTGGTACTTGGATAGGTGAAAAAAAGTCAGAGCGGATTTTGAAGCGCTTTTGGACGTGTTCAAACTCTATTTTTGTCACATCGCCACTTTTTGGCACACCATGATCCTGCACATACCCAATAGGAAAATTGTAGATTTGAAAAGGAAAATCTAAAAATTCAAAAAAAAATTGTAGAGACTTAGATAAAATAGACAAATCCAAAAATTAAATTCAGAGATCTGAAATGACCATACCAATTCTGCAAATCGGGCCTTCGGGTGCTGGTTTGCAATTTTTTTTTTGCCTCAATTTTAACTATTGCCCAACATAGGAAAATTTATAGTCAAAATTTATCGAATGAATGCTCTAAATGCAATGGTGAGGTCCACTTTGGCTCTAGACGCTCCCAATGATTACAGATTTGATGAATCTAAATCAGTGGCCCTCGAGAGGTCAAGCAAGAATTGTCTCCAACGGCTATGAAATGATGCCTCTATGGCTCTGATACCATGTAAAAATTTGGTATAGCTATGATACCAAGAAGAATTTAACGCCAAGATGGAGCACAAGACTACCACAATATAGACCAAATAATGTATGATCGTAACAATATGAGAATGAATAACTGATTATCTTTGGATATCAGATTAGTCAATAATTGATAATTGATTGTGTATTGATGTTGTTTGATGTACAAGTACACTAGAAGTGCCTGAATAGAAAGACCTCTACAATGCTTCTAAAATGACTAGGAGTTAGCAAAATGATAAGCCTCACAACTAAGCACATGTCCACCAAGAGTGGATTATCCTCCATTAAGCGCAGGAGTTAGTGCAATGATGAGAGGATAAGCCTACAAAGGTGTGTCACTTAAAATTATGTTATAGACACCATGTGCTTTATTGAAAGTGTGAATAACTGTGTTGTCAACATGACAACTCAGTTAATTATGCAAACTCCACTGTTGTAGACACCATGTGCTAAATTAGAGTTGCTAACTCTTGTGTTGTCAACATGACAACTCAGTTAATTATGCAAACTCCACTGTTGTAGATACCATGTACTAAATTAGAGTTGCTAACTCTTGTGTTGTCAACATGACAACTCATATGAGTACACATACTTCTAGGTGTTTAACTAATAAATAATAAAACAATATATTTATCCTAAGTAAACTTAAGTAAAGTGTAAATAATAATTATTTACACTAACATCAAAATTCTCATGACAGGAAGTTGGTGCTATGTGATAAGATGTGGAGTTCGGATGAGAAGTTCATTTTTGGTGCTAAAGCCATGACACCTAAATTTCATCCCAATCTCAAAAGTTTTCAATAAGATCCCATTATGGGTGAGGCTCCCAAATATTCCCTTACAACTGTGGTTTGATTCTTGTCTTGCAATTGGTGAAAACTCATTAGATAAATGTTTAATGGTGGATTAAGAATAATCTAATCTCCTTCACTTACCTTTGCTCCTATCGTGGTTTGATTCTTCTCTTGCAACAGTTGAAAACCCATTAGGTAAATTCTTAATGGTGGATTAAGAATCATCCAATCTCCTTCACTTCACCTTTGCTTGTATTCTGGTGGAGATGGATATCTCTAATGAAATTCCCTCATTAAACCTTCAAAATTCTATTCGGTGTAGCCTTTAGAATACAAAGGCAAGGCATCCCCTTTAGATGTAGACGTTGCTTCTAGATTAGCCATATGGTGGAAAAATGTGCCAAATACAGAGTTTGAAAGGAGGCGTCATGGTGGAAGGATGTTGCTCAATTGTACTACCCTATGAAGAAGAGTGTTGAGAAGCAAAAGTGCTTCTTAGAGGTTGTGGAGGAGAGTGTTGAGAAGAAAAAGAGCATCTCTGAGGTTCAACTATGGTGCCAGCCCCTATAGCCCCCCTTTCCATAATGATAATTTTACGGGCCTATTTGGTTGTTAGAATATGATTTGAGAATTGGCATTTAGGATCCTGGATTTGGGATTCTGGAACTTGAAATCTAGATTACAGTTTTGGGGATTTGATTTGGGACCGCTTGGTTCATTAAGAATTCATAATGCCAAAAATATTTCCTCCATTTGGTTGCACATCTCTAGAATTAGAATAGCAACCAAAATAAGCATTTTTTTAATTTCCACCCTTTGCTCATGGTTTACTAATTTTGCCAAGCTCAAATTAGCTTGGATTATCATTCTCTCCTTTTGATCTGTTATTAAAGTATTTCATTCCTTGATCTCTAACCCTTAAACTAATTGGCCTTCCTTCATATCTGCATGAGAGGGATGCAACAAAGGGATGTATCAATGTTATTCACAAAAGTTTATACCAGGTATTTCAGTCTGCTCCTGTTGTAGATTGGATTGTTTCCAACATAGTAGAGGAGTTGGAGAAGCGAAAAAAAAATGAAAAGAGCTGCAAATTCAATCGGGAATCTCATTTTGTTTAGTTGATCCATTGCTTCAACCCACAGGCAATGAGGGGAGAAGCATGTGGGGTGAATATGTCTTCAGGAGCTGGCTTGACAATAAAACCAAGAACCCCATTCTCTACATTTCCTTCAGAAGTTATGCCCATGTTTCGAATGCTCAAATTTATAAAATGGCGACGGGATTGTTGGTGGGCAAGAAACCATTCATTTGGGTTCTTTGTCCTGATATCATGGCCTATGAAGTTCAAGACTTACTGCTGGATGATTTTTTGGAATGCAAAGATCACAATGGAAAAAAGGCAACGTTAGCACATGCAATAAACAGAGCTAAAAACGTGAAGGCCTAAACTCACCACAATGATCAAACAACGACCTAAAACTGGCCAAGGATAATGTTGTCCAAGCGGTGCTTGTCAGTAACAGTGGCCTCCGCTTGACTTTGTCTATGAAAGAATTGATACCTGCGAGTAAATAGACGATACATGCGAGTAAACAGAGCCAATGAAAATATGCAGAGGCGGAAAGAACAAAAGAAAATCTCGTTTTTGTACAGCGAAAGTGAGGGTTTAACGCATAGATCTCTTGATTGGCAAAGTACGACAATGAGGGTGGTAAATTATTATTATTTTGGATAGGCATGGTTAATAATCGTTACTTCTTGTGTCACAATTTATCATTGTATTATAGGCTCGTGCGTGGTTTTAATTTAATATTTATTTATTTATTTAATATATTTTTTAATTAAAAAATAAAATATTAATTTTATTTTTATTTTGTGGATTTACACCCGCTACACTATTGTCGCAGCTCTGCTACCCATGATAACTCTAGTGCTTGTAGATGTTGAGTTTGTTTGTGATAACCTTACTACTTGCAGCAGTTGCGATTGCCGACAACAACCAAGGTTGCTCGCAACATCCTCAATTTGTTTGCGATAACTTATGTTGTAGGGGACGGTTAGGGTCCCCCCGTGCCCCAATAATAATGTTCTATTTTATTTTTAAAATTATATATATACGATAATAATAATAAAAAAATATATAAAACATATTTTATAATTATATTTTTAAAAATATTTTCTTGTATAGTTTGATTGGAAAAGTAATTCTAGCAATCATTATTTTATTTTGTTTTTGCTTTTCAATAGATTTTAGTGCAACTACATTTATTTAAAATACAAGAAAAAACTTCTCTTTCTATTTGGAAATTCATGATAATTTCATGGCTTTTATGACATATTTTTATGATCAAAGCATGACTAGTTTTTCCCCATTTGCTTTTTTTTATAATGTAATTTTTTCTCCAACAACCTAGGGTTTTTGCTAGATCCATTGTACCTTAGTTTTTCTAGTATTTAAATCAAACATTCATTAGATTTGATGTTTAGTCAAATGTTTCTACACAAGCATTCAAGAAATTTTCTCGTCTCAAAATTTAAAAAAAAAAAAGCAAAAAAAGAAAAAGAAATGTCCTCTTTCAAATTCATAGACAAAAGTCATTCATTGATTTAACAATCTAATGCAAAGCAAACAATCTTCAAAGAAACGAAATTTGCAAAGGTTCCCAATTCCTACCTCAAATCCAAGAGCTGAATTGTCAAATAAACAAGCTAATATGAATGATCCAAAATACTCCTAATCTTTGAATTTTTTTTTCCACTTTGATTCTCAAATCACCCAAAAAATATAATCTAGACTCTTTGAAACTTATGTGTGCTAAATGACCATAAATGAGTCTAATAAAGCCATCCTATCTCTCTAGGGTTTTTAATTTACAAATTCTAAAAAAGAAAAGTCAACTTAAAATTGAAGAATAAATATTTTAATTTACTAATTTCCCTCATGCACAATAATTTACTTTATATTTATATTTTCCATTTCCACTTTATTTATGCATGCACTTTTAAATTACATAATCAATATTCTAACTTTATAATTAATAGTTATAGCATGCTAATTATACACAATTCATAATTAGTTATTATTAAATTAATCATACATTAAATTCTAATTTATCTTTATCATTTAATTAAACTCTCAACTTCCACAATCAGACTTTTAAGTCAAGTCTCCAAATTAAATGTATGTATTTAATTGATTTCTAATTAATTAAAATACCCTTATATTTTAATATTTGTATATTCTAATAAATGTAATAATTTGATAATTTAATTAATCTTATTTAATTTCCTTAGTTGATTTAATACCACATTCAACAACAAATCACATGACATACAACCAGCTAGTAAAACTAACAAAATCCAAAACCTAAAACCAAACTTAAGGGACAAGTTCATGAATTCAAGTCACCTTGACGAATTTAGATAGGCAATGAATCAAATACTTGTCCTCTATTTTAGGACAATAAATAACTAGGTTGGGATTTCGACATGAACACTATCCCCCTTTCTTACCATTAATATATTATGGCAGGGCACACTCATCCTGACAATTGAAGGAAGTCAATTCCCAATACCTAAAATCCTACATAAAAGATGAGCATGTAAAAATATATCTATATATAATAGACAATGGCAAGGAGTGATACATCATGTATATATTGGCATGTAAGTGACTAGGACTCCCTCTCTCAACCAAATCAGGCATACCAAAAAAAAAATGTAAAATATACAAGATACCCATACATATGTAAGTATGGGTCAGTAACCATTAAATCCATATAAAAATATGATATCATAACATATAAGTCCATCATCATGAAAATACTTCATAATCACTAAATGAAAGCATATAAAGTATCACCACATACAAGTAACCATAACCATCACATAAACACATATAATGTCTCAACTATGCAATAGCTCATGATATATAAATCCAAACATAAAGTAGTGTCATACAACTAGATAATCAAGTATCACTAAATAAATGAACACGTGCATAAAAATTGGCCTATAAGAGTTTGGCAATATAAACTGAAAAGTAAAATACAAATGGGCACTACATGATAGGTACCCATGCATAAATCAATATGACTCTCACAAAGAAAGAAAGAGAGAAAACTCAATGGAAAAAAAAGCATCTTCAAAAAGAGACAATATGATAAACATACTAGTTCAATAAGGAAAGAGGGACTTAATGTGAGCCTTGAAAGACTAATTCTATCATAATAGTACAATGACAATCCTCTCATAAGAGAGAAAAGGATGATATAGAGTCCCTCCAATAACAAAGTAGCTCCCACATCAATGATGAATGCTTAAAGATGCAACACTATCTACTACCTATAAACAAAATTTTTCCCCTTATCAAGAAAAAAATCCACTAAAGATAGGGAAGCCACTCCAACAATTTAGAAAAATAAGGAATCCAAGTCCATAGTAGGATAACAAGAATAAATAATCTTTCATCAAAGAAGTTAAGATACAAAAATATGTCCCTAATATTTGCAATGTGTGACTCAAAAATAACCATACAATATTTGGAAATAGTATCATCCCATAAAGTGGAATGTAGATAGTGTTAGGATTAGAGAGACATAAATAAAAATTACATGCAAATGTAACCAATATCATAAAATAATAAAGCACAAAGATGAGAACAAAGGACATAAATATTTAATGTTGTTCACCCAATCCTTGGGCTACATCCACCAAATAGCAAGTCCAATATTCTTATTGTCTAGTGATTATAACTTAGTTACAATCTACAATCCCTTGCAACTCGATACCACTGCAAGAAGCTACTAAATCACCATCACGCATAAAAATCCATTACTCTAAGCCATTTTATACAAGCATTTTTCCTCTTACAAAATTAGGGCTAGAGTCAGTTACAATATGTTAGCCCTTGGAAAAATAGCCCCATTTTTTTTTCCCAAAAGAGGGTATGTGCAAGATCATGGTCAACCAAACTATGCCCTTAAATGGCAATGACAAATCAACAAATCAAGGTTATGTTAACTTGATGTACAATTTTCAACTTGTTATGAACTTTCTATAAAAAAGTTGAGACAAAATAATCTCTAGGAAATTGAATTTAGTTTCTAAACTACTAGGCCTTATTTGAAAAAAAATAAAAATTGATTGGTCAAAATTTTTAAGTTTAATGTACTAGTACAAAATTTTTAGGACAAAAATAAGAGGCGGACGTATGTCTAACCACCTTAATCAAAACCAAATGATAATATTTTTAATAAGATTATTGATATAATAAGTACACCCATGCTTGGATGTGACACATATTTTTGGGTATTTTTCTTCTAAATAAATAATTGATTATGAATTTTATACTATAGTATTTTTGGAATAAAACAACTCTTGTGTGTAACGACCTTAACTAATTCAAAACTCTAAAAAACTTAATTTTTCTTTTTTTCCCCCTTATAGTAGAAGAAACATAGAATGTGATGTATCTTTTGGATTTTGAAAATGTTGTACTGTTTGAAAGTTGTAGTTGTTTTTCAATCAATATGTCAATCAACACTTTATGCGTAACTCCATTAGAAAATAAATAATAATTACTTAATGAACTCATAATTTGATAGACATTACATTTATGGAAAGTTAAGAATATTATTAAGAAACCCTTTTTATTTCATCAAATTTTGGTGTAAAAAAAGTCATTCAGATACATGTTTGAAGTAAAAAATACACAAGAATAGGCCAAAAACACGTTTCTGGGATGTTTTTAAAGTTGACCATATAGGGTTCATATCCAAATATACACTAGGCCTTATAAAGGTATTAATGTTTTGGTTTGGTATCAGGATGGATGGGAAAAAAGTTGGAACATATTTTGAAATGCTTTGAGGCATTTGAAAACTACATATTTTTTAGATCGCCAAGTTTTTTGGCACACCATGATCTTGCACCTACCCAAGAACATAGAACATAGAACATAGAACATAGGGATTGAGAATTTGAACATTGAACTAAAACTTGTAAAAAAGAAAAATTGGTAAATTGGCAGAGAAGAAGAAACATTCACTAAGTAAGAGGAGTGAATTAGATCATCAAACGAAAGATACTCAATATTAGTTTGAAGAAATTTCAAAAAAATTAGAGGGAAGCTTGTTTGATGAATCTAAAGTTGCTATATCAGATTTGATGGAAAAGACCAAAACTCTTATTGGGCAGGTTGATTCACTAAAGAAGGAACACAAAGCCCACTCAGTGAGAATTTATGAAGTCTTAAAACAAAAGATAAAAGATGATGATGATAGGAGAATGATAAAAGATGAGAGAAGAAAAATGAGTGTAAGACTAGATGAGAAAGATGTGGAAATTCAGAGGTTGACAAAAAACCACTATGATATGAGAAATCGATTACTTGGTGTTAATCATGAGATTGCAAGGGAGGTAGAAGATATTGCTAGATTAAGATTAGAAAATGAAAAACTAAAGACTAAACTGAAAACTAAAAAAGAATCTAATGAAAGACTAAAGAGATTCGAGGAAAGTATAAGGAAACTAGATGAATACCTAATAAATTAGAGAAGACCAAGAACTCTACAACTATGATAGGATAATCATCAAAGAAATAAGAACAAAATAATATGTATGCCACTCCAAAACCTAAGAAGCAAACATGTTATTGTTAGGGTTAAACCTTAGATAGAAATAACAATTACATGCAAATATGAACAATATCAGAAAATAATAGATCACACAGAAAGGAACACAAGACACCAAGATTTAATGTGGTTCACCCAATCCCTAGGCTATGTCCACCAAACAACAAGTTTGATATTATTATGATCTAGTGATTACAACTTGATTACAATCTGTAATCCCTTACAGCTCAATGCTGCCACAAAAACCAATTTTCACATCACTCACTATATAACAGTCCCTAAACCTAAGCCCTTTTATACAAGTATTTTTCCGCTTTAGGGTTACAACATATCGGCCATAAATTGGTCAATATTAGCCCAAACTTTAGTGGTGAATCAATGAATAGTACCAACATTTTTAGAATTTATGAGGTATGTACAGTTCTTCCCTGATTAGTCACCACAAACTAACAATCTCCCACTTGGAGACTAATCAGACTCCACATTAGACAACTATCTCCCACTTGGGGATTGATCCTGTAGGTATGCCGCTATGCCATGAGGCTTCCACTGGATCAAAACCCCCTAGCCTCTTCTATTCTTGTATTCCTATTCAATCTAGAAGACCAACCAAAGCTAAAGAGGAATTTAGCTTCTCCCTTGTCACTACCTTTATAAACATATCCAATGGACTATCATCTGTATGTATCTTATCTAGCTTTAACTATCCATCATCTAAAATTGACTGAATGAAATGGTACCGCAACTAAATGTGTTTAGTCTTTGAATGCAAAGCTGAATTCTTTGCAAGATGAATGTCACTCTAACTATCTGTAAACAAATAATCATCCCTTTGAGGGTGTCCCAATTCTTCCAAGAAGAACTAAAGCCATATCATCTCCTTAGCTACCTCTATAGTAGAAACATTCTCTACCTTTATAGTGGATAAAGCATTAACCTTCTATAATCTAGAAACCTAGCTCACCACTGCCCCGCCAATAGTAAATACATAACCTACAATACTTTGCCTAGTATCAATATCTCCTACCAAATTTGAGTCAACATAGCCTTGTAAGTCAGTAGTAGAGCCCCCAAAGTGTAAACACTTACTGGATGTTCTTCTCAAATATCTGAGAATCCATTTTACTGCATTCCAATGCTCAGTTCCTGGATGACTCATATATCTGCTAATGACTCCTAGTGCATGTGCAATATCTGGCCTTGTACATACCATAGCATACATCAAACTTCCTATAGATGAAGCATAGGGTACCTTGGACATCTTATCCTCCTCTTCTTGTGTCATAGGACACATCTCCTTAGCAAACTTCAAATGACCAGGTAAAGGTGTGCTAATAGCTTTAACATTCTCCATAGAGAAATGTTACAACACCTTCTCAACTTAAATAGCTTGAGATATCGTTAATTTCCTATTCTTCCTATCTCTGTAAATCTTCATATCAAGGATTTTTTTTTGCTGCCCCCAAATCCTTCATAGCAAATGCATGTGCTAATTGGCATTTCAGCCCCTTAATGTGATCCATGTTAGACGTAGCTACAAGCATATCATCAACATATAAACATAAAATAATGTAGTTTTCATCATCTAACCTCTTAAAATAAACACAATGATCTAAATGACACTTTCTATATCCATGCTCATGCATATAACTATCAAATTTTAGATACCATTGCCAAGGTGCTTGCTTCAAGCCATATAAACTTTTCTTCAATCTGCACACTAAGTTCTCCTTAGCTTTGATCTCAAATCCGAGAAGGCTATTTTAACATCAAGCTACTCTAAATGAAAATCTTTAGTAGCCATGAGACTTAAAACAATACGGATAGAAGTCATTTTAACAATAGGAGAAAATATCTCATCAAAATAAATGTCCTTTTTCTATGCAAATCCTTTTACAACTAACCTGGCTTTAAATCCTTTCTTACCTCCACCCTCTTCTTTTAACCTGTAAACTTATTTATTCCATAAAGCTCTTTTACCTACAGGCAACTTACATAAATCCCATATCTTATTCTTTAGCAAAGAGTCCATTTCATCTTTCATTATAGATTCCCACTCAATCTTAGTATCCACTTGCACAACTTCATCATAACATTCAAGTTCACCAGTATCTGTTTATAAAATATAATATAAAGAGGGAGAAAATCTTTCTAGAGGTCTAATTTTCCTTGTTGACCATCTAACATTCACTGGTCTGTGTGGTGTTTGTTGTTGTGGTTGTTACACATCATGAGGAATGACTAGAACATCATCTTTTGGAGTATCATCCAACACTACATAATCATCTTCTTTCTTCTCATGTTGCTACAATAGATCTTTGTACAACACTTTCTCATTGAATATGACATCCTTGCTTCTTACAATTTTATGATTTTCAAAATTTCAAAGCCTATAACCAAATTCATTAATGCCATATCAAAAAAATGCACATTTCTTTGACTTAGCTTCTAGCTTGGTTCTATTTTCAGAATCTATATGAGCAAAAGCTTCACAACTGAAGATCTTGAGAAAAGAGTAACTCACCTTCTTACCAGTCCATGCTTCCTCTGGAATACCACAACCTAAAGGATCAGAGGAACCTTTATTAATCAAATATACAACAATATTGACAGCCTCCACCCACATGTGTAAGGGAAACCATAGTCATGTTCATGCATTCAACCACTTCATTTTCCTGTGGAGTCCTTGGAACAATTTTTTGTCTACTAATGCCATTAGTGGAGCAATAATATTTAAATTCATGATTACAATACTCACCATCATTATTAGATTTGAGACATTTTAATTTCTTACTATTCTCATTTTCAACCAAGCATTTCCATTTCTTAAAAGTTTGAAATACATCAGATTACTGTCTAAGTAAATAAACCCATACTCTTCTAGTTGCATCATCATTGAATGTAACATGATAATGAAAGCCACCAAGGGAAGCTACCTGAGCTAGTCCCCATACATCGGTATGCACAAGTTCTAATTTCTCCTTTTTGTTTTCCTTCCCAATCTTCACAAAATTCACTCTCTTTTATTTTTCATACACACAAATTTCACATAAATCCATATTAACACATTTCATACCTGGTAAAACATTCTTTGAATGAGTTACTTTCATACCTTTCTCACTCATGAGCCCATGTCTATTGTGCTACAATGCTATATCTGAATTTACAACAACTATTTGTTCTCCCTGTTTAACTGCAATAACTATTCCTGAACATTCATTTTTCTCTAAAATAATCAAAGTAGAAGGAACAATATGACCTATACAAAGATATAAGGTGCCTACTTTCACACCTTTTTCTACTACAAGGGAACCTTCCAATTTTTATCATTAAAGGTAACTACACAACCCTCATCACCAAGTTGCCCTGCTAAAATTAAATTCCTACTCAGCCTTAGAACATGTCTTACCTTATGTAGTAGCTAATGATTCCCTTTTTGTAACTTAATCTTAACTTTTCCCTTTCCAACAATTTGACAGGGTTTATTATCCCCCAAATAAACAAGCCCAAAATCCCCTTGGACATAATCAATGAAATAACCTCTATGAGGTGTAGCATGAAATGAAGCACCAGAATCATCAACACTTTCTAAAGATAGAAGCAAAGCATCCTCTTTGGATTTGTTACTTATCACATTTGCCTCTTTGTCTCCATCTAGTTTATCTCCTTCATTTTTTCTTTCAAGGCCAACAATCTTTCTTTTTATGCCTTGGTTTCCCATAGTACCTATAGTCATTTGATCCTCTCAATTGAGACCTTCTTCCCTTTGACTTTCCTCTAGATTTCCCACGATTTCTAGAATTACTTCCTCTCTCAGTTATTCTGCCTCAACTTTGTGCATTCAAAGCACTTCCTGATGTAGATCCACCTGAGGATTTCCTATGAGTTCCCTCACTCAAAATAACACCGATCACATCATCATATTTTAGGGTACTAGATCTAGGAACAAAATTACTCACAGCCATTCCAACTTTCAGGAAAAGAACAAAAAATCAAGAGAGCCCTAATTTCTTCATCAAAATTGATACCCAAAGAAGATAATTGACTAGTAACAATATTAAACTCATTTAAATGATCTGCAACAGATCCACCTTCTACCATTATCATATTAAATAAATGCTTAATGAGAAATACCTTGTTTGAAGTAGAGGGATTTTCATACAATTTCGCTAGGGTTTGCATCAAATCTTCTGTTGTCTTTTCTTTTGTAATATTAAATGCCACTGATGGTGCCAGGCATAATCGAATGCTTCTATGTGCCTTTCTATCCAAAATATCCCAGTCATCATTTAACATAGATCCCCGATTCTTGGTTTTTCTTTCCAATGGCTTCTATAAATCCTTCTGATAAAGATAGTCTTCCATTTGCATCTTCCATAACTAAAAGTTTTTCCCATTAAACCTATCAACCCTTATCTTACCCTCATCTACCATTGTTCTCACTCAACCGTGAGACTTTCCTACAGAGGATAACTAGAAACAAAACCTCACTTTGATAACACTTGTTAGGATTAAACCTCAGACATAAATAAAAATTATATGCAAATATAAACAATATCAAAAAATAATAGATCACACAGAAAATAACACAAGACACCAAGATTTAACGTGGTTCATCCAATCCCTGGGCTACGTCCATCAAACAACAAGTCCAATATTATTACAATCCAGTGATTAAAATCTAATTACAATCTGTAATCCCTTACAACTCAATACCACTACAATAACCAATTTTTCTCTCACTATATAAAAATCCCTAGCCCTAAGACCTTTTATACAAGTATTTTTGCCACTTTATGGTTACAACATATCAACCATAAATTGGAAAATATTAGCCCAAACTTTAGTGGCAAATTAGTGAATAGTACCAATTTTTTTAGAATTTATGAAGTATGTATAGTACTTCCCTGATCAATCACCACAAACTAACAGTTCTCTTAGTGGTAAACTAGGTCACACAACATATGTATACATGAGAAAGGTCAATAAGACATTTGTTACTCCTAAATTTGATGGATATTGTTATAACTATAATGAGTTTGGTCATCAAACATTTAAGTGTAGATCAAAGCTTAACACATCCCCGAGGCAATAGAAGTTTGATGGTTATTCCTACACATGCAATAAGTATGGACACAAGTCACAAGATCACATATCATAGAAAAAGCAAGACTAGATACCAAGGAGATAGGGAAATACAATCAAGTGGGATTACAACACAAGGATTATATGTACAACTTATGGAAGATATGGATACATTGCAGTAAATTGTATGAGAATACACATGAGAGGAAGATCTGGTACTTGGAATAAATCTAGCATGACATGTTTTCATTGTCATTGGGTTAGTCACATGAGCAAGAACTATAGGTACCGAGCATATACACCTAGAAATGATGAAAAATAAGGAAATGGAAATATATGTATTGATGAGACTCAAAATTAGATAGAAAAGACATAGAGAAAGAAGAAAGAAGAAAGTAGAACAAAAATTGGATCAGTTAGTGACACCTTATCCTCTAGATTGGACAACTCTGTAACCACAAACTAGACCAAACATGTGTATTTTGGAACTACATTTAAATTATTACATCATTTAATAGTTCCTTAAAATCATGGAATGATATCCAAATTATAATAAGACAAGAGGCACTGGGATAACTCACATATCGTTGAAAATTAGTATGGTTAGTAAGCTTAACCAAATAAGTTAGACAATTAGTGGTAATGCATTGGGAACCAAGCAAAAGTTTTGAGATCAGTAAAGATGTTGGTTGATATCTGATCAAGGTTAGAATTGTAGCATTTATTGCACCCTATCTAACCCCTAATTTTTTTTTACTATAAATAGGGCATTCGACTCTTCATTATTCACGTTGCTTACAAGAGTCTTTCTAAGAAATTTCAAGAAATTTGTGTGAGCAATTGACCTTTGATTTGAAATAGGTGAATTTGTCAAAGACTTGAGCCAGTTGAGTGATTTTTTGTAAGGATTAGAATGTACCTAAGCATTTTAAGCATTAATTTCTGAAGCCCTAACTATACAACTACAAAAATGACATCCAATTATGCACCAACAAAGGCATCCCAGGTTGTGAAACCAAATATAGTGAAGATCCATACTATAAATTATATCCTAAAGTTGCATCCAAAATGGATGATAGGAGAATTTTCATCATTTCCTCTAAGGGTTTTATTGGTTTGTGAAACTAGGTCATGCATTCACTGTAATCTTGGAGAATTCTATGGACATGAATTACAAGAATCTTACAAGGAACTACATGCAAATAGTCAATTGAAGGATGAACACAGACACATAGAGACTAAGGGATTGGCCCATGTCCTATACTTCTTAAGGTATTTAAGGATGAGTGGATTTGAATTATACTTACAAAATTGTAAAGAAAGGTTTCAAGATTGATCTTTCCAAGCTACAACTGAAACAATTTGAAGATACTATGAAGACCATTTGAGGTGCAAAGATCAATACACTTAAATACAGATTGTTGTTGGTATGTATCTTCTCTTACTCTTTGCCTACAATAGGAGAAGTTAACTGGGATACAAGGTCTATCATTTATGAAATTAATGATTACATCAATAGTTTGGGTGAGAACATCTTTGACAAAGTGATGAATGAATACTTTGAAAAATTTAAGTCCATATTGCATTAGAGGTTAAGAACTACCCTAGATTAAGTTGAGTATTACAAAAACACAATTTGTTTCTTAGTAGACATTGGTACATGCTTGATTGAAGCCATAAAACTAAGGATATCATGATCAGAACCAATTGGCCATGAACTTGATATTGACCAAGATACTTTGAATATTTAAGCCTTTCTTGAACTAATACATAGAAAAGCACAAAGATTTGGGACATTTGAGGAAGAAAAGAAAAGGATAAAAATTGAAATCTTAGTTCCTAAGATGGAGAAAAAGTCCAAGAAAATGATAAGCTCACTAGAGGAGAGATTCAACGATGAGAAAGATTAGTTGGTTGGAGAGGAAACCAAAGGTAATGAAGAAGGAGTTAGTGAAGAAGAAGTTGAGGGAGAAACATAGGTAGAGAAACCTAAACCAAAGAAGGATAAGAAAGAAAAAGTTGTAAAACCATAGAGTCCTAAAGTTTCCCATTCTAGGACTAGATCTTCCAAAAAATCTACATCCCCTGCCATAGAAAGGAAGAGCCAAAATCATTGATCCCAAGCACAAGAAAACTCAGACATATTAGAAAATGAAAAATGTTCAACAGATGGTGACCAAGCCATCAAAGAAACAAAAGCTTGTGAAAAGTGACGTCTATGAGAAAATATAATGTGATGTGGAATAATTCAAAGTTGTGAAGAACTTTGTGCCAAAGACTATTGATGAATATGTAGAAGGTATAAGAAAATCAGGAAGCTTTGGTTCCATATATGTGATAAAATAGGATAAATTGACAGATGAATATACAATGAAGATTGAATAAGCCATTATTGATACAATGTATACAAATCATTACACATCCATTGAGCTTTCAAGTATGATTCCTAATAAACTATACCATACAATTTCTAGTAGATGGAGATAAGCACTTGATACCAAGAGACAAAATTGAGAGAAAGGTCAAAAATAGTGACTATGCCATATCTTATAGTACTTAAAATTGATGAAGCTATGGAACATCACAAGAAAAGATTCATGGTCAAATAATTGATAGTTATGATGGAAAGGACACCATAAGTTGAGAAGGAAAGTGATAAAATATGGAAAATGATTTATAAATTGGCTAACAAACAAGGAGAAGATGATGTATTAAATAACAAATAATTGGAACACATATAATTGGATAGTGAGGGCATGATAAAAAATGTGATTGATAACATACCATTGATGGTAAAGGAAACATAAGAGAAGGTTAAAATTGTAAATATTAATGATAATGATCCAGATGAAACTATGAATAAGGATCAAGATTTCATGGATAGTACTCAACAACCACCTAAGGAAATAAGAATTACTAAGTCAGCCCTTGTACAAGCTATGGAAGATGCAATAGTTTTACCAAAAAATCATGCATATATAGCCCCAACAACTATAATTGACAATGTAAATATTTCTATTGATTATTTATCCACTAATGTTCATAGTAAATTGAGCAATCCAAAGACACAGATAAGAATGATGAGCCAAAAGCCACCGAGTGGACAACTAAAAAATTGTATCCACCAAGAAAAGTAATGGTGAAAATACTAAAAATACAACAAACACATCTACTATAGGAACATGATTAGATACCTAGGACACAAAGAAATATAACGAGAAAGAAAAAGGAATTCTAGAGCAACATACTGAGGAAAAACCTCAATAAGAGGAAAACACTAAGAAATATGCTGACATCGAGGCCCCTACAAAACAAAAGGATAGTGAAATGAAAGAGGAAATACCTTCAAGTTAGAAGTAATAGAAGAAAACCAAGTAGAAGGCTCTAGTGCAAACAAAAATGTCCCCAAGTACAAGCTCCATCGCATCCCAAGATAAGAAGAAAAAGAAAAGGAGAAGAAGGTATCAAGTTGCATTAGATGAAGAAATAATAGTTCCAATACGTGATCCAACCAAAATATATCCTAATGCTATGATGAAATATGGAGAAGTGGTAAAAAGGAAAGCTACATAAGACATTTTGAGACAAGAAGTGAAATATAAGAAAGTGTTATCATAAATAAAAGAGATCTTATTGCAAATTGTTCCAGATGCACCAACAAATGAAAAATCTCCAATGATTTATCAATTAGGATCAATTGTAGGGAAAGTGAATGCACATGATGTTGATTCTTCTAAAAATATTATGCAGTTAATAGAGAAAAGAATGGAACAAAAGGTTATCAAAAAGCTTTATCAATCTAAAGTAGCTCAACAAGTTGAACTTGATACCATTTCTACTAAGTTGGAAAATACACTAAAGGAGATAATCAAGCTATTCCAAAAATTATGTAATTTTTTGTTGACATTAAGTCAAGTTTGTTATTAGTGAAACCACTTATTCAGATTCTATATGGCTACTGAGCTCATTAAATAGTCTATAGTGTTTTCCATGTAATTCAGTAGCCATCGAGCTCTACAGTTCCTATTGAGCATCCAGTGGTTACTAAGTGAATTCAGTTAGTGTGAAGTGCATCAGTTCAAACTGAGTAGAATCAGGTAATGTGAAGTCCAATAGTTCAACCGAAGCAGTTCAATGGTTACCAAGCTTCGCAGTTCAAATCGAGCCAATAGTTCATGTGAAGTGAAGTTAGTGTTAACCAAGCTATGTGATGATCAATGTTTACCGAGTGTAGTCATGGTAAACATGTAATTCAATTTCTACCAAGTTACACAATATCTATCAAGTCACTAGTGTAGACTGAGTTTGAGACTACTCTAAGATGATTAGTATGGACCGAGCTTCTACTTCTACCAAATGCATGATGATGCTGAGTAATGATAGTGGACACTGTGTATTAGAACTTCACCAAGTCAATCTTCAGAACTTGAGTGTCTTCATTCGAGCTGACTTTGTAATATTGGTGTTAACTTGTATATTGGCCGACTTTGCAGTTTTGTAAATTGGATATATATATATATATATAGTATCATATCCAATATATATGAAGGAATGAATAGATGAATGTATGTATGCATGAATGAAAAGTGAGAGTGAAGAATATCTAGGAAGCATGTGAATGTGAATCAACAACAAAGTATATTGTAAGGCCATATCAACAAAGGAGTAGTAGAGTCATATCTATCACATAAAGGTGATCAGTACTTCAAAGAATCTCTATTAGCAAATTAGTTGTAAGTCAGAGATCTACTATTTCATTCTAATAGGTGAACCAATTCAAATCCTCTAACAAGGTAGACTTAATAGTCTTTTGTCAAATCTCTTTACTAAGTGCATACTTCATTGTATGTTTGTAAATCCTCTAACAAGGTGGACCTAGCAGTCCTAATTGCTCCTAATAGGGCAGATCATCAGAAGTGATCATTATAAGCCTTAACAGGCCAACTTTATGGTGCAGTATTGAAGTTTTGTGGGTATCATCTCCACCCCAGTTTTACTTTCTATTTGGAAGGTTTTTGGGTCACCAAATTATTGTGTTCATGTGCCATGAGTGTTTATGTTTTCAGTTTCTCATGCATGCAATTAGATCTGATTTAATGAATTAAATGGTTATTAGATTATTGTAATTAAGATATGAATTTGATAAAGTTTTTGAGGTTACTGATTCACCCCTCCCCTCTCAGTAACCTAGCATAGTCTTGAATATTTCCAACAATTAGTATCAAAGAATTTGTGGTTCTTAGGATAAAGCTTGACAGCTTGAGAAAACATCAAGGACAATGGAGATATTCAGACTTGATAAGGCAATTAACAACGAAAAGGTAGATCTAGAAATGGCCATTGCACAACTCAAGAAAGCTAAGGAGAAACTTTCCCAATCCCTAAAAAAAAGGATGGAACTTATAAATCAGATGAATGATCATCATTACATTGAAGAAAAGATTGAAGATCTTTTCCCTTCAAGTAGCTCAGATGAAGCAAATGATGCAATCAAATAACTCTTAGAGAAGAATGGTTCCCTGCAAGAAGTAAGAAAGCTCAAAAGAGAACAAAAAGTTCAATCAGTAAGGCTATGTGAAATCTTGGAACAAAGAAACAAGATGAAAGAATAAATGGATGGAAGAAACAATGAGATCTAGAACCAATCCATTCAACATGAAGATCTTATAAATCAAATCTCCAATACAAATGAAGAAATCACGAGTCAAAGACAAATCAATAAAAGATTAAGGAATGATCTAAATTCAGAAAGACAAATCAATGAAAGAATAAGAAGTGAGCTGAGATCTGAAAAGAAAACCAGTGAAATATTGAAAAATGACCTAAACACTGAAAAAAAAATCAATGAGAAAATGATGAAATCCCAAGCAGACATGAATCAATTGAATCAACTGAATGAGAAAAAGCTCTATAGACAAAAAGGTAAATCAAGAATTGGATACAAGGAAGAAGGTGAATCCTCCAAACAAGGTGCTCAAAGGAATCAAAGACCTACTTGCAATCACTATGGTAAGATAGGTCATACATCAAACAAATGTTGGAGTAATGGTAAAGAAAAATTCAATGGTAAATGTTACAATTGCAATCAGCATGGTCACAAGGCTAATGAATGTAAAGAGAAACCAACATTTGAAGGAAAATGTCACAAATGTAAGAAACAAGGTCACAACACATCAAACTGCAGAACCAAGTCATTCAATATAGTAGAGAAAATTGTGAAATCAATATTTGGTTGGGACTATAACACCTTGTGTAGATGTCATTACTATGGAGAGTATGGACACATTGGCATGAACTATGTTAAACATCACACAAGGAAAATAGATACCACCATAAGATGTTTCACTTGTATAGAACTTGGTCATCTAGCCAAGAATTGCATGAATACAAGTAGAATTGAAGATGAAAAGAAAGCTAAAGCAGACAATAGAAGAAATAAAATGAGGCAGCAATGGATTCCTAAATACACTGAGGAAGCTAATCCAAGTGATGATGGTCATGTCACTCAAGAAGTGGGTGACTCCACCATTTTCAACTAAGTTCTTAAGCAAGAACTGGAACTGCATTATCATGATTACATCTAAACAATTCCAAAATTGAAAGGAAGCAAAGATCCAAATCAGTATTCAAGATACAAAGGGATCACAAAAGATCATCATCAATTATCATTGAGTTACTTTGTCTACCAAGTAAGGTTGGTTCATGGACTCTATTGAGCAAAGTTGGGAGTAACTAGTCACACATGTTTGGTTGTCAAGTTATGAAGTATTCACCAAGCGATTCAAATAGATAGTAGATGAAAGCCTATCATGCATAATGATGTCATCATAGCTACTTTTGTACCAAGCATTAATGGTGAAGTGTTATAAAAAAGGTAGGAGATCGAATTCATTTTTCACCCAAAATTTTAAGTGTATTGTGATCAAGCAAATTGTAGAGCAATCAAGCGATTTCGAGAAAAAATTGCAACAAAAATTTTCAAAGTTTTCCATAACCTACTGAGTAGCCATGGTAGCATCAAGTAGTAGTAGCAAGGCAAAGAAAGGGTCAGAAATGTTGGTCTGAGGACTCGAATGGAAACCACCAAATTTCAAAATTTTGCTAGTAATTACTAAAACCCTAGATCCAAATGGAGTATAGTTGCAAATCCCTCCTTAAGTACTACTCATTAACAATATTCAAACTCATTTTAAGTGTGCAATTCAAGAAATCAAAACCCTAGAGATGGATGATGCTCTAGATGAATTGTGTGTCAATGGTGTTCTTAAACCTGAATATAAGCACTTGGAAGATAAGGGTTTAACCCACATTCCCCACCTACCCCAAAGTTTCCAAACCAAATGGACCAGGTACATCTTAAGCTGAGTTCACAATGGTTAGTTATGGCTTGAGCAACTAGTTTTGATCACTAAGAAGATGATTCATTGTATCACCGGCCTTCCCATTCTCTCCAAAGCCAAAACTACTAAAACCTTAGCTCAGGCAAAGTTAGAGAAGAAAATGCTAGCCAAGTGGGATGATAGAGGTATGAAGATTAGTAGTGTAACAGATGCAAAACTAAAATTTGGTAGACATGTGATAACACACAAGATCTATAGTTCTAATCATATAAGTAGTGTGTCATGTGAAGTAGTAGACTTGGCATTCAAAGTCGTGAAGAACAAATTGTCATATGATCTTGCAGACTTGTTCTTGAAATAGTTTAACAAAAACATGGAAAGTATTAGGACATCAAAGAATAACCCTTGCAAATTCGGTTCATTGTTGACATGTCTATTTTTCTATGTTCAAAAGTGTTTCCCTTCTAAAGGTACAGTCACATGGAGAAAGGATGTGCTAGTTTTGTATCAGATTAATGAGTATATTGCAGAAATGGGTGAGAATTTTGTCAGCATGATGGATAACTACTTTGATGTCTTCGAGGAGAAAATGAATAACAGATTCAAGATTCCCAAGAAATTGGTTGAAGATTACAAAGATGATGTTTGTTTCATGGTAGACAGTGACAAAGTCTACATTCAGGTAATAAATCCAAGATTTGTATGGGTAAAACCTCTTCCCTATGAGGTGAACATTGATGAAGCAAAAAAAATACTTGAGGCCTTGATAAATGAACTTGTTGATCCAAAGACACCACACTTTGGAACATATGATGAGGCCAAGGTAAGAATAGAGCTTGAAATCAAGCTTCCATAGATAGTTAACAAAGGCAAGAGGAGAATAGAAAAACTCAAATCTAGCACACCTCTTATGTTGAGCGAGGCTATGGGAGAAGATAATGATGATGCAGAGGATGAAGAAGATTTAGAAAAGGAAGAAGAGCTACTAAAGAAGAAAGGCAAGGTGATCATCACCAAGCCACCCAAGCCATCTACTGTAGTGTTTACCAGGAGATCTAGGAAGAAAGGTAGTGAAGTTTTGTTCAACAAGCCTCCTCCCACCTTCCAAGAAAAACTAAAACAATTGGAAGAAGGTGTAGGCATAACCAACTTCAAATCATTGAAGTATGAGACTAGGATAGAGGTTGAGAAGAAGCAAATTGAAGAATTGGTTCTAACCAAGATGGGCAAATGGAAGTATTCCCCTAATCAAATAGCCTCTCAAATCTCTAATGAACTATTAGATAAGTTGAAGCCAATATGGGATTCAACTATGTAAGTAGAAAAAGATATCTATGAACAAACCCTGAAGCAATTGTTATCGAGCATTACCAATGCCAAGGTAAAATATTCTATGAAGAAAAATGAAGACAAGATGACTCTTAGATTCAATACTTGTTTAATTTTGTTAAAGGATATAGAGCATGTAGTCAAGAATGCTATAGGTATGTGGAAGGACATTTATCACTTGCATAAATAGAGTGACTTTCCAGTAGAAGTCAAGGATGATGATAGTGATGATGAGGAAGAAGGAACATACTTTGAGACAATATATTTTGACAATGAAGAAGTTGAAGAAGATAAAGAGGAAGAAGCTACTAAGGAAGACAAATAAGATGATGAGGAGACTGATCCTATGAAGATAGAAGTAGCAGTCATTGCTTCACTTCCTCATTCTCCAAGAAAATTAGTAGCTACATCAAGTTTAGAGGCAACTTCAATGAGTTTAATTGTGACCATAGTAGATACATCAAATGTCCAATCACTCTTTGCTCCCTTATAGTTTAGCTCATCACTAATGGAAGTGTTTACCACTTCATCTACCGAGCGTTAGCCTCCCTCTTCTTTAGCTCTCGAGTCAAGTTCATCAACAATGAGTATAGCATGTTCTATAATTTTGTGTTCTTCAACAGTAAGTACATTTTTGAGTTCTACAATTTTGGATTCTACATTTTTGTTTTCTATTTTTGTAAGTAATTTAATTTTGTATTCAGTAAGCATACCAATCAGTGTTTCATCTGTTGGTACTATATCAATTTTTACAGCTAGTCCTACTATCTCTAGTATTGTTTCCATTTCGGATTCTAAGGCATTATGTACAAAGGTAGTTGAACCTAAGGCTCAACCAAGTATAAGAATTTTGAGTGGAAAGGAGATAGAGGAGGATATTGATCTAGATGAAGAGATTGAAATTCCAAATTGGGATTTTGATAATGCCACTGCAGATCAAATGCAAGTAGCTAGTTAGCTCCTCCAAAAGAAAGTTAAGTAGAAGAAATTGAGAGAGAAAAGAGAAAGAGAATATAAAATCATTGAAAGTGCTAAGAATATTTTGACTGAGGTAATAGGTGTTGAAGTTGATACTTCTCAACACATTTTGTTTCAATTAGAAGAGGTAGTCCAAAAGTTTAATGAGGACTCCAGTGGTCAAGACAAATTGATTGAGAAAGTAGAGAAGAAATTTGATAACAAAGTGCTTGAGCACATTGCTCAACAAATTTCCATCCAACAAGTGGAGCTTTCCTCAATTTTGACCAATCTTGAAAACTCTTGCACAAATGTAACATCACTTTTTGAGAAATTATGTAATGTTACCAAATTCATAAAGGAAATAAAGGGAAAACTGGCAAAGATTGATGAAGATCTAAAGGCTAGTGCACAACAGTTGCAACTTGACCCTAGTTCAAGCTCTACACATCATATGAAAATCAGATTCTTGTCAGATATGCAGGCAAATTTGTTGAGAGAAGAAGCAAGGATCCAGTCTTCACTGATAGATATTTAGAATATGATCCTTCCCATCATGGACATAATGCAGAAGCACATTGTTTACTCAAAAACATTGATCCATGACAACAATTTCTCAATTGTAGATCACATGATAGAACTCTCTGCAAAAGTCCAAGTTGCTCTATATATTTGAAAAATTTTGCAAGAAAATTGGGATAATACTTTAGCACTCATACTTAAGGTACATTTTGGGTTTCTTTCTTATATTGGTGTCTCTGTGTAAATAAGTTTTGAATCAATCTTTGGCATTATTGTCAAAAAGGGGGAGAAACAATATGTATATATATGAGAAATAGTATGTATATTGTATGGGGGAGAATCATGCGAAGGATAGTATATTGTATATACTTACAAAGAAAAATTTTGAAAAATCTCAAAAATAATATACAGTACCAAGCCATTATCAGACTGTAATAAGTTTTGGCTGATAAGTGTTTTTGTCACTAATGCCAAAGGGGGAGATTATTGACACTAAGTCAAGTTTGTTATTAGTGAAAACACTTATTCAGATTCTATATGGCTACCAATCTCATTGAATAGTCTACAATGTTTGCCATGTAATTTAGTAGCCATTGAGCTTTACAGTTCCTACTGAGCATCCTAGTGTTTACCAAGTGAATTCAGTTAGCATGAAGTGCATTAGTTCAAACCAAGTAGAATTAGGTAGTGTGAAGTCTAGTAGTTCAACTCGAGCAGTTCAGTGGTTACCAAGCTTCATAGTTCAAACTAAGCTAGTAGTTCATGTGAAGTGAAGTTAGTGTTAACCAAGCTATGTGATGATCAATGTTTATGAAGTACAATCATGGTAAATGTGTAATTCAGTTTCTACCAAGTTACACAGTATATACCAAGTCACCAGTGTAGACCAAGTTTGAGACTACTCAGAGATGATTAGTATGAACCAAGCTTCTACTTCTACCGAATGCATGACGATGCCAAGTAATGATAGTGGATGCCGTGTATCAAAACTTCACCAAGTTAGTCTTCAAAATTTGAGTGTCTTCATTCAAGCTAACTTTGTAATATTGGTGTTAACTTGTATATTGGCTGCCTTTGTAGTTTTGTAAATTGGATTGATATATATATATATATATATATGTAATGTATTGTATCATATCTAATATATATGAAGGAATGAATAGATGAATGTATGTATGTATGAATGAAAAGTGAGAGTGAAGAATATGTAGGAAGCATGCGAATGTGAATCAACAACAAAGTATATTGTAAGGCCATATCAGCAAAGGAGCAGGAGAGTCATATGTATCACATAAAGGTGATTAGTACTTCAAAGAATCTCTATCAACAAATCAGTTGTAAGTTAGAGATCTATTGTTTCATTCTAACAGGTGAACCAGTTTAAATCCTCTAACAAGGTAGACTTAATAGTCTTTTGTTGAATCTCTTTATTGAGTGCATACTTCATTGTATGTTTGTAAATCCTCTAACAAGGTGGACCTAGCAGTCCTAATTGCTCCTAATAGGGTAGATCATTAGAAGTGATCATTGTAAGCCTTAACAGGCCAACTTTATGCTATAGTATTGATGTTTTGTGGGTATCATCCCTACCCTAGTTTTACTTTCTATTTGGAAGGTTTTTGGGTCACCAAATTATTGTGTTCATGTGCCATGAATGCTTATGTTTTTAGTTTCTCATGCATGCAGTTAGATATGGTTTAATGAATTAAATGGTTATTGGAATATTGCAATTAAGATCTGAATTTGATAAAATTTTTGAGGTTACTGATTCACCCCTCCTCTCTCAGTAACCTAGCATAGTCTTGAATATTTCCAACATTTTCCATATTTTACACATGATGTTTTACATAAGTTGTAAAATATTGAAGAGAGAAGTCTTGATAAGTTAATCATGAAACCTTTGGTCATCTGAGGTTCACTATCAGAAGATACAAAATTTTATGAGCCTAAAACTAGATTTAAGGAAAGAAGAGAACAAGATAAGAACAAAAATACCTAATTTCAAGCACTCCTCATTCCTCATTTGGATCTCATACATAAGAACATCAATAAATATAGATAACTCATTGTAACACTTGAAATGTTTGTGATTGAACATATTTTAGATATTTCATCACAGATACATTCTCAATGCCTAGCATTGGAGGCACTCAAAGACCCATGGAAAACCACCCTAGAAAGTGCAAAGAATTCACATAAAGTTTTTTTTGACAAACTGTAAGTGTATCATGTACAATAGATTCATTTTTGGTGTTACTATAAAAAAGGGGGATACATATTATATACAGTGTAAGAAATATGTATTATGTCAAGATGATGAATATATATGGTTATAGGAGGTAGATATATGGGGATGATGCATAAGCAATTTTGAAAAGGATATTGTAGAATCAAGAATTATAGGTTTAGGGGAGCTATCAATTTTTCACTATGTAAATTTTTGATTCCATACATAAGTTTTTGTCACTAATGCCAAAGGGGGAGAATGTTACTCCTAAATGCATTAAGTGTTGTCATTAGTGAAAAAGTATGTTGAAGAAATATGTCGGTGAATCTTATTACTAAACAAAGAGAGACACCAAATAAGGATACAACTACAAAACAGATATGGATACTGATTAGTGTATATTTATGAAGCACGAAGATTACCAAGTGAAGTATGCTATCAAGCAAAGAGTGTTACACAAGGATCAACATATTAAATGAGAAAAGTCAAAAAATATTACTGAGTGACAAAGGATGAAAATTAGAGTTTGTAGATTCACAAATACTATGTGATTAAATCTATCATGGATTGTAAAAAGACATTGATGATTGAGCAGGAGATCTCTCAGATATTCTGGAGAGAAGCAATCAATACTACTATCTACACTCTCAACTAAGTTCAATTGAACAAAGGAAGAAACAAGATAACCTATGAGTTGTGGTATGCTCATACACTGAATGTAAGTTATTTCAAAATCATTGGAAGTAGGTGTTACATTCAAAAAGATGCTAGGAATGATAAACTTGATTTCAAAGGTGATGAAGGTATTTTCCTAGGATATTCATCTAAGAGAAAAGATTAAAAATGTTTGAATACATATAATAACAAGATGATTGAAAGTGAAAATATAAGGTTTTGATGAGTTTTTAGAGAGAAATAATCTAGATCGAAATAAAGAACTCAAAGATTACAATAAGTTTGTTTATGTCTATGAAGAGGTACCTAATACTCTACCCAAGTTACATCATAGGTCTACCAAGCATCAAATAATGGCTACTAAGTCCTAGATAGTTATACCCAAGAAGGAATTTTAACCTCTACTAAGTGAAGAAAATGTCGAGAATCAAAGAACTAAACTTGTATTGGCCAAATATGTGAGGAAGAACTATTCACCTAAACAAATAATTGGAGATAGAAGTGCTATAGTACAAATAAGAAGCAAGATAAGAGGAGGTGCATGTTTAATAGCTGATTTTGAGCCTAAATTAGTTAAAGCTATATTGGGTGATGAATGTTATGTTAATTCTATGAATGAGGAGATTGATCAAATTGAGAAGAACAATAACTAGAAACTTGTACTAAGAAATATCGATAAGAATGTGATTGGAACAAAGTGTATTTTTAGAAACAAGTTTAATGTGAATGGAGAAGTGGTAAGGAACAAGGATAGATTGGTTTGCAAAGGTTATGCACAAATAGAGGGATTTGACTATGGTGAAAATTTTACACTTGTTGTAATATTGGAAGTTGTAAAGAACATTGTTGGCTTATGCTATATACAAGAAGTTCAAGGTATATCAAATGGATGTAAAATATATATTTCTAAATGGAATACTTGAAGAGGAAGTCTACATTGAACAACTGGAAGGATTTTTTAGACTTGGAAAGAAGGACATGGTCTGCAAATTGAACAAAGCATTGCATGGATTGAAACAAGCCCTAAGAGCATGGTATGAAAGGTTACACTCTTAACTGATTAAGATTGGATTTTTTAGAACAAGTGAAAATAATAATATATATTTGAAGAATGAATCACAAGATATGGTATTTATTGCTAAAATATTTTTTGATGATATAATATTTGGTGGAAATTGTAGTACCCCAAAATTGGCTCATTGCCATGATCACCAATTTCTATCTATTTCAATCAATCCTAAGTCCTATGTCACTAGGCAATTCTCATTCTGATTGTCGCTAATTGACTTAATTGTCAAATATAGAAAACCCTAATCTGCATTCATCATATTTATTATTTAATTCCTATAGTATTTACTCATATTAGTCGTATTGAACCTATTTGATTTAGATTTAATTTAATCTAAAGTATTTATACTTTATTAAATTAAATTATCTCCTAAGGCTAATGTACTAAGGAATTAAATTTATTTAATTTAATAAATATGTTTATTCTAATTAATTGAATGAAATTATTTAATTAAATGGAAAAAGGTATTTATGAGGTCATATCTCATTTTGTTAAATTAAATATCTTTCCTAATTCTACTCTTCAGTTCAAAATGGAAAGTCCTAGTTAACTATTGATCAAATTAGAAGTGATCCAAATCACTTGCTCTCACACTGAAGTCTATCTGAGTTAACTATTTCTTGCACTCAGGATCTGGGGTAGTTAACTCCATCTAAATTTGTAATCTTACACTATGACTAAAACTGTGCTTCAATCCTAACTGTCGATCTGAGTTGATCTCAACCATGGAAGGATTTCAGTAATTCTATTTAAGCATCCCCCAATTCCTCATTAAAGGGATAGATTTTAATATCGAATTGCTGCTACATTTTATACTCATTTTAGCTCACATATTCTCATATGTTTTATATTCTTAGCTTAATCTCATCTAGTTCTTAAAAATGCATATGGTTAATCTAGTTTGCTTTACATGTTCTTAGATTAATTGAATAATCATTTAAACTGCATTGCATTCTCATATAAACTAGTTACATTCTTAAATCCTTCATTCTTAGAGGGTCTGGTTGCCTACACCTCAAATTTGAGGATATTAAATAGGAAAAATCCTTCTAGATAGAAGGCATTAGGTCACCTTGCTGGAACTATTTCGAGTGAACAATCTCATGTTCATCTCGGGATGAATCCACATACATGACCATGTTGAAGTGTGTGTGTGTTAAATAGAGGCCACATTACACGCATACAGAATTAATATTTTGAGTAAGACATTCTTTCATCAAATGAGTATTGAATTTGAAATATTAATGGTTCAAGAGATAAAATTTTTATTGGTTTGCAAGTCTATCAAACACATAAAGGTAACACAAAAAGGTATTTATGTCACTCAATTTGCATATGTGAAGTAAATATTGAATATATTTAAGATGGATGAATCCAAACCAATCACTACACCTATGGTGACTGGAGTCAATTTGGAAAAGGAATACACTACTGAAGAAGTTGATCAAACATAATATAGATCTATGTTTGAAAAGATACAATATTTTTATATATAAGATTGGTTTGGAGTGAAGAATCTTTAATGGAACAATCATTATTTTGTTAGTGATGTCAAACTTGCTACCTGCTGGTGGGACAATTACTTTTTGGTCTGAAAGTTATCATTTAGTTGATTGATGAAGAGGATTTAAAAAGAGGAAATAACAATAACACCTAAAGAAAAGTTGAATTATTTGGTATGTAAAAGAAGCCCTATGACCAAGTAAGACATTGATACTATAGTGTATTGCTTATCTAGTTAAAGTATGAAATAAAATATTACTCAAGTTAAGACTAGAAGAAGATCTAGTATGAAAAGTGTTTGTCAAGCCTTGCTGAGTAGTTAGTTCAAGTTGATTAGAAATTAGTGGATTCCGAGTGAAAATCAAGTGGTGTTGAGAAAAGATGAAAATTAGTGCAAGTCGAGTGATTGTCAGTATATTTTGAGTAAAGTTTAGTTGATGCTAAGCATCAGTAAAATTTAGTGTTCACTGAGTAAACTAGTGTAAACCAAGTGGAAGAATAATATAGAAGCCAAGTGACAACATATTAATGCCGAGTGCAAGTATTCATGTTAAATCAAAAATTTGATGAATTTGAGCCAACTATTTTTTTCTTGAATTGTGTGAAGCATGTGGAAGATAACTATGATGAGCTGGTTGCACAAAATTCAAGGTAAACCATTTTGTGGAGAATTCAAGGAAGATTGAGGAAGAAGTTTTAGAGGAACCAAATGGAAAAGTGGGTAGATTCATTGTATCCTACCTAAACCTTAAATTGATGATTGTGGTTAAGTGGAAAGAGATCTTAAATATCTATTTATAGAGAGAGATGGTTAGAAGCAAAGGTTGTCATGTGCAAGAACCTAAGGAAGACAAGGAGTCTTGGGTATTTCTTTATTCAGTG
Source organism: Cupressus sempervirens (assembly GCA_028749045.1). Classification (NCBI taxonomy): domain Eukaryota; kingdom Viridiplantae; phylum Streptophyta; class Pinopsida; order Cupressales; family Cupressaceae; genus Cupressus; species Cupressus sempervirens. Next base: position 506,879,212 of record CM053789.1, on the reverse strand, counting down.
GCCAAATAGTAGAGACTAAAATTGGCTTGCAAAGCAAGAAGGCTTAAGAGTATGAATGCTTGAAGGATGAAAAAGCTATTAGAGCTGAAGCGTGTCAAAGCCAAGTAGAATGTATGACTAAAATAGAGATCTGTAATATGCAAGTAAGTTGTAATTTGTTATCAGATCAAGCCTTATTGTTACTTTCTAATCATTGTATCAGTCTAGGGAAAATCCTTTGGATTAAGGTTGATCTAATAGTCATTTATAAATCCTTTAACTAGGTGACATTCCAAGTGAATGATCTAAAGTTCTCTAACAAGGTTCACTCCTAATAGGGTGATTGAAATATTCTAACTAGGTCACATTTAACAATGTGTATTATAACCTTTAATAGGGTTGTCTTTTCACAGGGCATCACTTTAGAAGAGTGAGAAATAGTAGCATGTTAGAGGTGGTTTTTCCCAAATTAGGTTTCCACGTAAAATCCTTTTGTCAAATGTGTTATTGAATCTATTATGTTTCATGTTTACATTTTTGCAAAGTTGTTTTGGCCTACGATCATAACCTACAAAGTTTAAGTATTGTATGATCTAATGGATGCATGCATAATAAGGCTTTATGTATATGGGTTTACTAAGAGTTAAAAAGTTTTATTTGTACATCTAGACCTTGAATAAATGATTCACCCCCTTTTAGTTATTGTAAAGAATTCCAACAATTGGTATCAGAGCCATATTGCTTAAGAGGATTAGTTTGAAGGAATTGGAAGCTAAAGATAAAGATGTCAAAAAGAGAGGTACCCAAGCTGAACAGGGAGAACTTACCTGCTTCAAAAAGTCTAATGAAGCTACACATAGGAGGTCTTGGAGATCATGTAAAATCTACAATATCTACTAAGCATGTCAATCCATTGGAGCCCTAACTACTGATGATCTAAAAAAGAAGAAAGAACACAATCAGGCAATTTTGGAGATTGCCTCTACCCTAAGTTATGGTAGATTTGATGACATCAAGGGTTATGATTCTACAAAGAAGCTATGGGATTCTCTTCACACCATTTATGAAGGAGATGTAAATGTTTCAAGAGCTAAATCTAAAAGTATTAGAGGTAAGCTTAATGATATGAGAATGCAAGAATGTGAGAATGTTTCTTAATATTACTCTAGAATAAAATACATTGTTAATGTTATAAGAGGATCTACTGGTAAAATAGTTGATGATACTGTATTAAGAAAAGCATTGAGAACACTATTTCCCATCTATGCTATTAATATTTCCACCATACAAGAATTAAGATGTATACATGTTCTAATCTGACTCTTGAAGGTCTGGGAGGTAGGCTCATTGCCTTTGAGCTCTCTAATTTTGATAACTTCAAATTTGAGAATGTTGAATCTTCTTTTAAAGCTAAACTATCTTTAACGAAACCTAAAGAGAAGAAGAAAAATGCCAAATATGTTTCTAGTGATAGTGACATATATGAGGAAGATATAGAACATCTTGAAGCACTGCTAACAAGGAGATTTCAAAAAGGCAAAGGAAAGTTTAAAGGTAAGTTACCTATCATGTGTTTTAATTATAATGAGGTTGGTCATATTACTACTAGATGTCTAGAGAATAAGAACAATAGAAGTGGAGACAAATAAAAAAGTAAAAGAGATGAGGACAAAAAAGATTATAAAGACAAAGGAAAGAGGTCTTGCTACATTGCAAAAAAGGAAACCAGAGATGGATCTGATGACCATGATGATAAGGTGGTATAAGTTACAATGAAGGATGAATCTGATGAGGATGAGACAACTACATTGGTGTCTTATGTGAACAAGAGTGGTAGATGGATCATTGATAGTGGGTGTTCACATCACATGAATGGAGATAAAAGTAAGTTCATACCCTAAATTATAATGATGGAAATAGTATAAGGTTTGGTAATGACACAACTTGTCTAATAAAAGGAAAAGGTTTTATCAAACTCACAAAAATATTATGTGTGAAAATGCTTATTATGTTGAAGGACTTAACTATAATTTGTTTAGTGTGTCACATCTGAATAGGTCAGGATGCAAGGTTGAGTTTGAGAAAAAGATAACTAAGATATATGATACTGATGGGAAACTAATTGGGAAATGTGATCAAACTAGAGGTAATCTATTTTATCTTGATATGAATGATGCTACTTGTCTTGTTGTAGAATTTGATGATGTGTGGTTATGGCACAAGAGGTTATGTAATGTTAACTTTGATAACTTAGAGAGTATCAATAACATGAAAAGAGTAAGAGGTTTTCCTAAATTGAAGAAACCTAACAATATAATTTGCAAACAATGTATGTTAGGCAAGATGACAAAATATGGTTTTAAGAGTAAGACTCACACCTCTAGAAAAATTCTTAAGATTGTTCATACTGACTTGTGTGGACCAATTAATGTGCAAAGCTACAAGGGTGACAAGTACATTATCCTATTTGTTGATGATTAATCTAGGATGATGACAATAATATTTTTGAAACAAAAATATGATGTTTTTCAAATAATTAAGTGGTACTTAGCAAGAGTTGAAAATGAGTCAGGCAAAAGATTGCAATGTCTCAAATCTTGATAGAGTTGGATAATTTACATCAAATGAGTTTGAGATGTTCTATAATGATAGAGGAATTAAAAGACAAACATCTACACCTAGGACCCCTCCACAAAATTGGATTGCTAAAAGGAGGAAAAAATCTATAATGGACTATGCTAGGACACTCATGATGGAGAAGAACACTACTTTGAAATACTAGAGAGAGGTTGTAAGTACAACTGTCTATATCTTGAACCACGTGCAAGTCAAGAAAGGTACTCATTCAACACCTTTCACTCAATGTAAAATATTTTAAGGTATTTGGAAGAAAGTGCTACATTCTTTAAGATTTTAGGAATGGTAAATTAGATGCTAAAAGTGAAGAAGGTATATTCCTTGGGTATTCCATAAAAGTAAAGCTTATAAGTGTTTAAATAATAATACTAACAAAGTTGTGGAAAGTTCAAATGTGAAGTTTGATGAATATAAAAGGTACATGAAGCTAAACCTATGAAGGAGCCAGAGGAGTACAGATCTTTTGTATACTTTTATGAAGGTACACCTACTAATGAAGATCTTGCAAACCAAGTTTCCAATCAACAACAAGTTTCAGTAACTGCTGAGTCACATACAATGAATACTGAGTTGCATTAAGGAACTAAGCTAGAATCAAGACTTGAGTTGCAAAAAGAAACTGAGACTCATTCTTATTCTAAGATAAGTGTACATGAAAGATATGTTGAATTACCTAATAGAGAAGTGCATAGTGATTTAGAAGTTGACAGATCTAATGAGGAAAGTAGAGCAAAACCAATATTGTCAAAGTATGTCAAAAGACACCACCTTGCCAAACAAATTATTGGAGATAAAGATGCTAGACCAATGACAAGGAACATGCTAAGAAGTGATACATGTTTTCTCAGCATGCATGAACCTAAGATAGAAAAAGATGCCTTATAGTATGTGGACTAGAGTAAATCCATGAAAGAAGAGATTGAGTAGATTGAGAAGAATAAGAAATAGACTCTAGTTCCTAGATTAGAGGACAAGAATATGATTGGAACCAAGTGGGTGTACATAAAAAAGTTAGATGAAAATGGTGAAGTCACAAGGAATAAGGAAATATTAGTTTGCAAGGGGTATGCACAAGAAGAAGGGATATAATATGGAGAAATTTTTTCCACTATTGCAAGATTGGAAAGAGTAAGAACTCTTCTTGCTTACTTTGCAAACATAGGTTTCAATGTTTATCAAATGGATGTGAGGTCAACTTTTTTGAATGACATATTAGAAGAGGAGGTCTATATAAAACAACTAGAAGGATTTGTTGATGCTAACAACAAGAACATGGTATGTAGACTACACAAAGATTTGTATGGTTTAAAGAAAGCCCCAAGAGCATGGTATGAAAGGCTTCACAATTATCTTGTGAAAATTGGATTTGAGAGGACTGATGATAACAATAATCCATACTTGAATATAAAAGGAGGTAAAGGTATTTTACTAGCTGATATTTTTGTTGATGATATCATAGTTGGAGGTCAAGATGGATTATGTAAGGCATTTGGAAATAAAATGAAGAAAGAATTTGAGATGTCTATGTTTGTAGAGATCAAGTTCTTTGTTGGTTTGCAAGTATATCAGATGAAATATGGTATATACATCACTCAATCTAAGTATGTAAAGAAAATATTAAAACATTTTGGATTGGAAGATTCCAAACCAATTAGCACACTTATGGTGACATGACACAAGTTGTCAAAGAACAATGATTCAACTGATGTGAATCAAACATTGTATAGGTTTGTGATTGGAAAATTGAAATATGTAGTACATAGCAGACATGACATTGCATGATTTGTTGGAATTGTTGCAAGATTCTCTGCTAATCCTAAGGAGAATCATTTGATGGCTATTAAGATAATTATGAGATATCTGAATGGTGTTGATCTCAGATTGGTTTTGACAAGTGAGTGTCTATACACTTAAGTCATTTAATTAGTTCATGTCGAACAAGTAGTATATGTTGAGCACATCATGTATAAGATAGAGCATGTCGAGTTGATAGTGAGTGCTGAATCATGCATGTGCTAAGTCACTCAAGTGCTGAGTAGATAGTGTATTCTGAGTGATATAGGAGCCAAGTAAGTAGTGTAGGACAAGTCATTCAGATGTCGAGACTCAATATAGAAATTAGTATATACTGAGCATCAGATACTTTGGATGCTAAGTGAAATAGTTTTTTCATAGTTATTTGTATTGGCATAAACTACAATGTAAACCATTTTTGAGCTAACATACAGATTGAATTATGATATTTTTATAATAAGAATGAATCTTAAGTTAGAATCCCTATGTATTACATGCATCCAATCAACAAAATGAAAGGTTTAAGCAGAAAAATGGATGAATCATAGTTGTTGATTCATACCTAACCCTAAATCACCTAGATCTTCTGAAGGAGGACAAACCCTAAACTTCATATGCATGTGGAAGAAGCAAAGAGAGAAGTTTGCATACAAAAATAGAGCACTCAAGGTGACTAAGGAATTGTGAATTGAAATTGCATTGTAGAATCAATTAAAGGAGAATAGAGGAAGGGAATAGTATACAACAGAGAGACATATGATCAAGAAGGATCAAGAATACACCAGTTTAGAGGTGATCTGTTATCAAGCAACAAAGTACTAACCATAGGATCAATGCTGAGTCATTCTAAAAAGTGAATTAGTTAAATCTCTTAACAAAGTAGTCCTTACAGGTTGTATTGAAATCCTCTAACAAGGTGCTTACTTTATTGTGAGTTAAAGTCCTTTAACAAGTCACACTTTTAATAGGGTGTTGAAATCCTTTAACAGGGTAAGACCTAATAGTCTTTGTAAGACTTTAACAAGGCAAACCTTTCATAGGGTAGATCATGTTTCATAATAAAAAATTGTAACCTTCGTTAGATACACTTTATTACTATAGTAGTGAAGATTTGTGGGTGCCATCCCCACCGCAGTTTTACCTTCTCATTGGAGGGTTTATGGGTAATCATATTTGGTGTTATATATGTGTGAATGCTTACTTGTTTACATGATTTAGATGTACATGCTTTACATGGTATTTCAATTTACTTATTGAATGTATGAGATGAATCTGTGGTGAATATTTTATGGGTCAAAGTTTAAACTACTAATTCGACCACCCCCCCACCCTCAAAAGTTTACCTTTCCTATTGTGATTCCAACAATTAGTATGAGAAATTTGTTCTCTAAAAGAGAAGCTTTGCAGCTTTGAGGAAAGATCTTGAAAATGGAAGTCTACAGGTTGGGAAAGATCATTGAGAATCAGGGAATTGAGAATCAGGGAATTGAAATACAACTCATTCTACATCAATTGAATGAAGCAAGAGAAGACCTAAAGAAATCTTTGAAGAGAAGGAAGGAAATTGCTATTGAGAAGAATGACACACAATATAGAGAGATGGAAACTACTAAGCTATTTTCAAATGGAGACTCCAATGAATTTGATGCAATAATTGCAGAGCTAATGGAAAAGAACAGAGCACAAGCTAAAGAAATCATAAATCTCAAGTTAGAGCAAGAATACCAAATCATACCACTATATGAGGTGACTAAATAGAAAAAGAAAGATATGGAAGACAAAGCCATGATTGAAGATGAAAAAGAGTTTTGACCAATAGAATAGAAGAGAAATCATCAGAGCTAACTAAGATTTCTAACATGCAATTGCTACTTTGAGTCAAATGATAAATGCAATCTATGAGCTGAATGCCATGGAAATTGAGATAAAAAAATTGAAGTTGTAGAATGAGCGATTGACAAATGACCTAAGAAGGGAAAAGGAATTTTTTGAAAGTTTCAATAAACCAAGTGAAGCCATCAAATACTTTGAGCAATTAATGAGATCCCCAAGATCTAAAAATGATACATATAGATTATGATACATAAGTACTAAAGAAGGATAGTCATCCAAAAGTGTTGAAGAAAGGAGGAAAAAAGGTAAGAATTCAAAACCTACTTGTCATAGTTGTGGTAATAAAGGACATATTGCTAATGTGTGCAGGAGCAAGACTTTAAATTAGAATGTCAAACATTAGAGCATGGTTCACTGCCATAAGTGCAACAAACAAGGTCATTAGGCACATGAATGTAGAACCAAGATCATGCACACTCAAAGATTTGAAGGATATTGTTATAACTATCAAAAGTATGGACATAGAGCTTTTGAATGTAGATCCAAACCCATGTGGTCATAAATCAAGAAAAAAAAGGTAAAGAACAATGACAACTCTTACAACTGGGATTATAATACAAGTTATAGTTATCACTATTGTCAAGAGTATGGACATGTTCCTAACAATTGTATTAGAACACACTTCAAAAATGATTACAAAAGGTGGTTGATTCAAACCACACGTTTTATCTATTTAAAGATTGGTTACATCAGTTGATATTGTCCAACAAGGTCAAAAGCATCAAGTTGTGAGTTCAAAAAAGGTAAAGGAAAAGGCAAGGCATATATTAAAAATGTTAAAAAGTAAATAAACAAAACATGGAAGAAAAAGGAGGATTTTAGCACATCAAGTGGAGAAGAGATCACTTCACCCAATAGGTCAAGTAATCACACCTCATCAAACTAAGCAATCAAGAGGTATGTGGGACTGATATTCAAAAGTTATATCATACATTAGTTCCAAAGAATTTAGTTATGAAAAGATTACATAAGCATGAATAAAGATGCTTGAGATGTTATTAGGAATCAAAGAAAAATATTTAAGTTTTTCATGTTACTACCGAGCATTAAAAGTTTCCTATGATTGCCGAGTGAAATGCTAGAGGATGCTAAGATAATAAATTGGCTAGTTGTTATTGAGCTTGTAATGGCTGCCAAATGAATTAAAAGACTAGGGGATGTCGAGCTTACACCTATGTAAGCACTTAGCATTAAGCATTAATTGTAGTACTTCAAAGGGGTGTATGATCGATTTCAACTTATTTTTACATCATTTCAAAATTGAGAAAGAGAAAGGAGAGCTAGAGGCAACCAAAAAATTCATCCGAAGAAATTACAAAAGATTTGAACATCCATTTGACACCATTTCATTAGATTTTTCAAGGTATTTATCATGTGTCGAGCTACGCTATTTCTATTTTTGAAAACCATAGTTTTAAAAAATGGCACCTAGTACAAAGGGTGTAGAGGGTAAAGAGGTTTTGAATGTTTAGTTGGTTAGAAATGAAGTGAAACAACTGATTTTCAAAGCCATTCCAGACATTGCATATAAATAGTATCCCTCCAATGTGTTATCCATAATACCATTGAAAGTTTTAATGATTCAAGATGTTAGAAAATGTTACAATTGTAAGATTGGGAGTATTGGAGACATGGAAATAAGAGAATCATATGGAAAAATTTGTGTAAATAGAGTGTTAAAGGAAGAATTTAAGATTATAGAGAAGAAAGGTTAACTCGTGCCCTAGATTTCTCAAATGTTTCCTAAACTGAATGGATAAATATTGTATTGAGTAGGCCTAAGACTACGAGGAGTGAGTCAAAAGAGGTCATTGAGAAGAACATAGGGGCTATGTGGCATAAGAGGGGAATGACAATAGACACCATCACAAATCCACTAATAGATTTTGCAATAAGGGTAATTTCACATAAGTTTTACCAATCAAGCAGATTGAACAGTGTGCCCTATATTGTAGTGGATGTGGGTTACAAGATTATGAAGAAGGATCATACATATGATCTTGCTGAGCTACAACTACAATAATTGATTGAAAACCTAGGAGCAATAAGGAAAACAACAAGTGCTCAATGCACATTTGGATCTCTTTTGATATGTATCTTCTTCTATGTTCAAAACACATTTCCTACATTTGGCACAGTAGCATGGAAGACAAATAGGTCCGTGGCAGTTCAAATAGGAGAGTTTATTAAATAATTAGGTGAACATTTTGAGTCAGTAATGACTAATTACTTTGAGGACTTCAAGCAATCTATGAAGAAAAGATTGAGGATTCCAGTATCACTAGTGGAAAAACATTATGATGATGTTTGTTTTCTAGTTGATGCTGATTATACATTTGTTCAAGTAGAAACTCCAAGAGTAAGATGTCTAAGGCCATTAGGATATGAAATTAATGTAGATGAGGCCTCTGTAGTAATAACAACATTACTTGCAAAAGATATAGATAAAGATGCCAAATCATTTGGTAACTATGAGATGGCTAAATCTAAGATTACCATGGAATTAAAGACTGTCTCTATCATCAAGAAGAAGGAGAAGTTGGTAAAGAAATTGAAAGCTAAATTTGGAAGGTTCTGAGTAGGAAGAGGATGAAGAGGAAGAAGACACTCAAATCCAAGCATCACTTGCATTAACACAAGGACTGAGTGAATATCAACAAGAGGAAGAGATAGAAACTACATAAGGTGCCGAGGAAGCACCTACTCCTACTGATTAGAAGAAGAGAAAGGATAAGGCTTAACCAGTGACAATATCCAAGATGATTGCTAAACCAAGCCAACCCAAACCTACAACACCTACCACATGGGCTAGTGCACATATCATAGCACAAAAGGCTAAATTGAAAGCAAAACCTACAGAGCAGGAAGGAGGAGCATTGAAAAGACCAAGGCAAAAATACATTGCTCAAGATGAATCTAATGAAGAAAGGACAAAATCTGATGATAATAGCCAATTCCAAGTGGTGAGTCATAATCCATCTTCATATTTATGTGTATTGTGAAGGTTACCCCTATTCAAGGGCACTATTTGCATCCTTTGATGCCTAGAGGCCATTGTGGGCATCCTTGTTTAGGAAGGGCCTTGCCAATAGAGATTCTTGGGTAGGATAACTAGTTTTATGCTATCTGAAGGGTAAATCTACCCACCCATATAATTTTGGTACCATTTTGGGTAGGATAACTAGTTTTACACTATCCAAAGGGTAAATCTACCCACCTAGACCATAACAACATAGTATTTCTTGATTCTGCTACTCAAGCATGTTGTAGTGCCAGAATTCCTTAAGGCCAATCCATGGCTATGGTGAGGCCACTATCGGTAGACCTCATCCTTTTTAGGTGGGGATCACCACTGCCAACATCCTCTCATGGTATAGAATGCCTTAAAGGTGCCCATGAGTGCTCCTTCATCATGAGCTGGTATGGACCTTTACAAGGGTCCCCATAAATCGATACGACCAGAGTGCCGATAAGATTTATGATATGGTATGTAATACCTCATGATGCTGGTACCATTAACCCACCTATCAATAGCTATCCTTGTCCCCTTTGCCATGAGCTGAGATCACTTTTAATCTAGAACCTTTCCCTGTACCCTTCACCATGAGCTGGGATCATTATTAATCCAAAACCTTTCCCTGTACCCTTTTCCATGAGCCAAGATCACTGTTAATCCTACCCTTTGCCCTCCTTTACCATGGGCTAGTATACCTATTTCATAACCTGTATATGCCCGCCCCTTGCCCCCTTCAATTAGATAGTACATTATATACATAAACAAGTATAGGGGTTTTAAATAATTATGAATACTCTATACATAAAGAATTAAGTGGAGGAGGCAATATATTCCATGATAGAAAATTTTAGGAAAGCCCCACTAGAGATTGTCAAATCTATACCTAAGAGTTTATATGCTAGAGTGGAGAAAAAATGACATTATTGTTTGAACATAGAAAGACAAATAAGGGAGACATCACTTGCTTAAGTTATGCCTAAACTTAGTAAGGCACAAATTGCTAAAGCCATAAAGAAATATGCTATTAGATTTGTCCCAAAATATAAAGCCTTCAACATATTGCTAAACAATATTGAATATGTTGTAAAGAAGACCACACAAATGTGGAAAATTACATATGGGCTAGCTACAGTAATAGAAGGAGAACAAGAGCCTGTTAAAGTCAAAGATGATGATAACAATGAAGGCACAGTTGAGGGAGGTACAAAAATGAATATAGATGACTGGGGAACATCTGAGGTAGAGCAACAACAAGAACAAAGTGTACAAGATACACAATTGCCAAATGTTAGCCCTCAACAAATAACAAGTGTAAATATTGAAACTATCATAGTTAAGGATGTTTTTGATCTCATTGCTTAGAACATCAACCCCCTAATAGAGGAATACCTGAAAAAGATACTTGATCAACCTATAGTATAAGATAAATTGTGTGATAACCTTATATTAGTGAGTGTAGATAAAATTAGAAATCAGTGACTAACACTACAAGGGAAGAGGTGAAAACATAAGAACCACCTACCATCACCTCTCAAGTCACTAGTGTACAATTTTTGGATAAAGTACCAAAAGTTACATCAGAAAAGGTTGATATAGTTGGAAAGGATAAAGTGGAAACTCAAGCCACTATTGATACACAAAGTCAAATAGGTCAAATAGATTTATCTACACCTCCAACATAAGTACAAGGTGCAATTCAAGGTATTGTGGCAAAAAAAGAAAAGCCTGAAGAGACTAAGTTGACACACAAGCTGAAGGAGCAAGAAACAATTCATGCCCTAGTTACCTTACCAAAATCAAGCACTCCTTCTAGTCACACTCTTTAGAAGTTGAGCACAAATGTAACACCTTTTCAATTTTTAGTGCCAAGTCCAAGTTCATCAAAGACAGAAGAGGTCATAACTTATGTAGATTTAAGCTTGGATGAAGAGATTTTTTTTCCAAAGTATGATTATGCTACAATAACAAATGAGTAGATGGGTATACTACAAGAAGCCCTAGCTAGAAAGAAATGACAAGAACTACTTAGAAGGGAGCATAGGCAGAAGCAAGCATTGTTTGATATTAAAGATATCTTCCTAGATGCATTTAGTCTACCTACTCTAGATGAAACCAAGCCACTTATTGAACAATTGAAAAACATAGTGAAAAATGTAAGTGATGCAAACCTTGATACTAATGCAAGATTATTAGAATGGTCTGAAAAGAAATTTCAAAGTAAAGTGAATGAGAAAATATTAGGTTTTTCTCACTATACACCAAATAGTGCAATCCCACACTCTTCACACAAGTGACAAGGTGTCACATTTTGAGCTTGGAAAGTCAAATTGATGCATCAGGTGCAAAATTGCCTATGACTCAATCTTAAAGTGAGAAGAATTTTAGAACTTTATTGCAAACCTAGAGTTAGTTAGTAGCATTATCTATAGAAGAAGCCAACATAAAGGCCAAATTGATTAGCATCCAAACCACATTGACTCCTCACATGGATATTTTGCACAAGAAGTCAGGCTATGCAAAAAATCTTATGAAGAAAGACCCCAATCTTTCTACATTAGATGGGATAGTCCACCTTGCTTTCAAGCTAGCCATCAAAATTAAGTCTTTGGATGTAGCTTGTGAAAATTGGGATGCAACTCTTAAAATTATTCTTGAGGTCCATAAATATTTTTTAGACAAGCACACTATGAATGTATAGCCCATTGACATCAGTGTCAAAAGAAGGAGAAAAGTGAGCTTAAGAAAAGGGGGAGAAAGTAAAAGGAAAGAGGGAGAAAGTTAGGTTAAGCCAAAAGGAGAGAAAGAGAGCTAAGCTAAAACAAAGTAAGAGCATGAAAAAGTATCAATGAACAACATAGATAGCATGAAGTGAAAGAGTATTAGTTCAGGCATATCTACTCAATACAAGTAACATTTTGAGTACAAAACCAAATCAAACAACTCAGGGAGAGTACATGATTTTGAGGTATAAGCTGTTACAATTTTTTTGATATTTTGAAATTTCGTACATAAGCCGAATAAGAGATATGTTATGATTGTAAGAATAAGGATATCAATGCATGACCAAGTGTTTTTGACACTCATGTTGAAGGGGGAGATTGTTGATCATAGATTGGTTTTGATAAGTGAGTGTCTATACACTTAAGTCATTTACTTAGTTCATACTGAATAAGTAATATATGCCAAGCACAACATGTACAAGATAGAGCATGCCAAGTCTATAGTGAGTGCCAAGTCATTCATGTGCCGAGTAGATAGTGTATGCTGAGTGATACAAGAGGCATGTAAGTAGTGCATGCTGAGTCATTTAGATGCTAAGTCTTAGTACAAAAATTAGTATATGCCAAGCATCAGAGATTTCAGATGCCAAGTGACATAGTTTTGTCATAGTTGTTTGTATTGGCACAAACTACTGTGTAAACCATTTTTGAGCTGACTTACATATTGAATTATGATATTTTTGTGATAAGGAAAAATCTTAAGTTGGAATCACTATATATTACATGCATCCATTCAGAAAAAGGGAAGGTTTAAGTGGAAAAATGGATGAATCATAGCAATTGATTCATACCTAACCTTAAGTCACCTAGATCTTCTTAAGGAAGACGAACCCTAAACTTCATATGTGTGTGGAATAAGCAAAGAGAGAAGTTTGCATGTGCAAATAGAGCACTCATGCTGACTAAGGAATTGTGAATTTAAATTGCATTGTAGAATTAGTTAAAGGAGAATAGAGGATGGGAATTGTATACAACTGAGAGACATCTAATCAAGAAAGATCAATAATACATCAGTTTAGAGGTGATCTATTATCAAGTAACAAAGTGCTAACCACAGATTAATGCTAAGTCATTCTAATAGGTGAATCAGTTAAATCTCTTAACATAGTATTCCTAATAGGCTATATTAAAATCCTCTAACAAGGCACTTACTTTATTGTGAGTTAAAGTCCTTTAACAAGGTAGACTTTAAATAGGGTATTGAAATCCTTTATTAGGGTAAGACCTAACAATCTTTGTAAGCCTTTAACAGGAAAGACTTTCATAGGGTAGATCATGTTTCATGATCAAACATTGTAACCTTCATTAGATACACTTTATTATTGTAGTAGTGAAGATTCTTCTGTGTCATCCTCACCCTAGTTTTACCTTTTGATTGGAGGGTATATAGGTATTCCTATCTAGTGTCATATATGTGTGAATGCTTACTTGTTTACATGATTTAGATGTACATTCTTTACATGGTATTTCAATTTACTTATTGAATGTATGAGATGGATGTGTGGTGCATGTTGCTGATTCACCCTCGCCCCCTCAAAAGTTTACCTTTCCTATTGTAATTCCAACGAAAGGAATAGAAGACTATGGTCTATACTACATGAAAAATTAAAAATTTGAGTTGAGAGCCTACACTGATGCTAATTGGGCTAGAAATATTGATGATAGAGAGAGCACAAGTGGAGAAGAACTTTTCTTAGGAAGGAGGCTGGTCACCTAGACCAGAAAGAAACAAAATTGCATATCTCAATCTACTCCTAAAGCTGAATATGTGGTTGTTGTAGTAAATTGTACCAAGATTATATGGACCAAACAACAACTCAAAGGTATGAAGGAAGAAATCAACCAGTGGTACTTTATTGTGATAATACAAGTGCTATAAATATATCAAAGAACCCTGTGATGCACACAAAGACTAAGCACACTGCAATCAAGTATCATTACTTGATAGATTTAGTTTAAGACAAAGAAGTGAAGATGTAATATGTGAATACAAAAGAGTAGATAGTTGATATCTTCGAAAAAGCTTCCCCTAAAGATGCTCATGAGTATCTACGAGGTAAACTAGAGGTGATACCCCTAATCAATGCTATTTAAGAAGCATGAGTAGTGCCATGCATCAACTAAGATAAATGTTGTATCTTACAACTTGATGAAGTAGATATTACTTTAGGAGCTACCTAAGGTAATGAAGGAGCAAAATTAGAAGATTTATAGTTGCGTGCAAGGTGATAGAGGGAGTATCTAAAATTGATTATATTTGCATATAGAGATGACAAGTCTTTGGCATTGTTGTCAAAGAGGGAGAAATATAACTGAGAAAAGATAGGGAGAAATGACCTATTGAGGGTGTTATAGTTTTAGGTGACTCTACAATACCCCCAGGATCAAATGAAATACCAAGATGACTTCCACAAGAGATTGGCAAGACAATTGCATGAAGATGCAAGAATGCTATTATTGATAATGTACTTGATTGACATCCAATGGATTTATTTGAAATGTACATAATAGGCCTCCTTATATAGGAGAGATGATAAGAGATAATGATAAGGAGAAGATAAACTATCACCCACACAAGGTGGAATCACATGTCCCATTTTAGTGGATCATCCTCCATTATGCAATGAAGTATGTGCAATGATGAGGATGATAATGTGATATGTGTACTAAAGGTGGAATGAGATAACAACTATGATCACCTACAATGAAATTCTCCTACACCATGTGTTTAATTGAGGTGCAAACTCTGAAGTGTCTCAATCACAAACTACTATGCAATGCATAGTAGTAAGCTTAAGTAAGTGTAATTAGTGAATATTTAATTATACTAACACGCCCCCTCAAGTGAAACTTAGGGGAATGCACTTAAACTCACAATGCAAGATGGGTCTTGGCTACTAGGTCATTTTAGGTACCCATGGACAATATGCAATGCAATACATGAAATGTAATCTCTCATAAAGTGGATAAAGAGAGAAAATTGCATGGGAAAAACCCTCTCCAAAAAGAGAGATGAAAACAAGATGCATAGATGGAGTACTCAAGCCCCCCCAAAAATTGCATACATCATGTATATATAAAGAATGACCCTCCCACAGGAAGGAAATAAGGAGACATGATATCCCCACCATAATGAAGAAGCTCCAATGTAGATGAAGAGTACGTACAAGAAAAATATAATCCAATGCCTAAAGAAACATGTCTCTCATTAGGAAGAGATAATTACATCACATGATGGAGAAGACACTCAATGTAAAAAGTGAGGAAGGAGGAAGAAAGTCTCCATTTATGCATCTCTGAAAACTGAATAGCTGTCTTTAAGCTCAAAGATTCTATCACACCATCAAGCTGACCTATGAGTTGTGAAAAACCAAGAGAACATTAAGAGTTGGAAAATCCAATCTGCAAAGAAGGTGAAGAAGTATCTCAAAGAGAAACCACCTTAGATGTATTAACCAAATTTTCATTATGAGACTCATTTGAAAGAGAATCTAGGAATTCATCCCACACTACAAGATCTGAAGCATAAAGATTGTCCTATTGAATAGTAGAGCTCATGTCTAAAGAAGCAGGAGGTGGAGGAGTAGGAAGTTCAACACTTGTCCCAAGAACAAAGTGACTCAAGTGTCCAATGTTCTCCTCACATGAATTATTCACCCTTGATAAAGGGTTAGGTACGTCATGAATATCATCATCATTATCAACAAAATATGCAAAAGAATACAAGTGTGACATATGATCAACAACTCCCATAGCTATGACATCTCTAGTCTCCATGTCCCTAATATAGACATAATCAGGAGTGAACTCAACAATTTTACCTTGTGCCCCATAAGTAATTTGGTAAATGGAAAGGATATTAGTGGTTAAGGATAGTACATAGAGAACATCATTAAATGTACCCTGTCCCATTGGAATAGAACCTTTCCCACAAACCTTCATGTATGTATTATTACCCATCAATATAGGTGGATAATTACAAGGTTGAATAGAAGAAAACATATCCATAGAAGATGCCATATGATGTGATGCACCTGAATCAAGAAGCCATTTACCTTGCTCAAGATGTGTGGAAGCAATGAGTGCTTCTCTTTTACCTTTGGATAATGATGTCAATGTAGATGTAGAAGCTTCCTAATGTGTAGAAGGAGTAGACACTAATGAGGGGTCATTGGATATTGTTCTTTTGAAGAATATGAGTGAGTTCATCAATCTTCTCATAGAAACATTTATGCTCATCATGTCCTATCTTTTTGTAATAAGAACATTTATCTCTCTTTCTTCTAGACGATTCCTTTCTTGAAGAGGACTTGGATTAAATATAATGTTGTGAAGGAGATTCATCACCGAGGATCCTTGTATTATTTATTTCCCTTTCCTTTGGCAGCCTTTAGAGAGGAGTCATTTGAAACCAATGCTTGATACTTTGAAGGCTTCAATTGACCCATGTGTGCTAACTTTGCTTGTTCCCTTATGAGTTGAGCTAAAAATTCATCAAGAGAAGGCATTTTATATGCCCTACCAAGAGCATCCATAGTAGCATAGAATGTGGAAACAAAGATTGAAATTTCAAGACATAGCTTAGAAAGAATAGATAATATCAATTGCTCATCGTCTTTAGTAATACCACAATTTTAGCTTCAATCTAATGGAATTAAACTTAGATAAAAAGTCTTGAATATGGTCAAAATCACATGGAATTAGACCTATAAGCTCATTCTCCAATTTGAATTTTCTTATTCTCTCATGTTTACCAAAGATTCCTTCCAATGTTGTCCAGGCATCATGAGGATGTGTGCAGGATGCAATATGATATATAAAATCATTGGAGATGGTAGATCTAAGAGAGCCAAGTTCTTTATCCCTTCCATCAAACCATTTCCTTCTTTGTGCAACACTTGTAACTGGTTCTAGATCATGTCCAAGAATCATTCTAAGCAATCTAATACTCATCAACTGATTAGAAATGCTTGTTTCCATTCATGATAGTTATATGAAGTGAGTAATGGAACTTTTGAAAAATCCATAATGAATCAAAGAATGATTGAAATCAACTTATAACTCCTTCAAATTAGTGATTCAATTATGAAAATTGCAATCCAAGTATTCACCAAGTGCAAATATAGCCAAAAAAGACCTATTTTTGAAAGTGATATGCCCACTCCAAATCACTGAAATATGGTTATAGATCTAGAAGGTAGAGGAAAATTCTTGCACTTTCAAAAAAAATTTCACTTGAAAATGTTAATAAATGTGCCCACATAGAGCCTTGAAAGTTGAGAAAAATGCGATTTGCAAATTTTAGAAAAATTCAGAGATAGAGATCCAAAATCACCTGCACCACTATGTATATTGTGAACTTTTACCCCAAAACAAAAAAAATTGCTTGGAAAAAGGAGTCCGTATGAGGGAGATATTGCTATTTGAAAATCGCCTTTGAAATTATTATTTTTGAATCATCACCGCCACACCTTCAAAAATAAAATGGCTCTAGATTTGGCCTTAGATATCCAATTTGGATGAAAAAAATTGATTTAGGGTTTTTGGACCTCCTCTATATGATGCCAACCTTTGAAAACCAACTAGCTCCAAGTTTTTCCTGCAATAGAAGGTCACAAAATATGACTCCCAAAATCTCCTCCAAATTGTGATGTTCACATTGCTAATGCTACACCAACAATAAGTCAAGCCAAGATTGTAGTTCTTGAGAAGAGGTCTTCACACCATGAGAGCTTTGATACCATGTTAGAGTTTTAGGTAACTCTACAACACCCACAGGATCAAATGAAAGACACAGATAACTTCCACAAGAGATTGGCAAGACAATTGCATGAAGATTCAAGAATGCTATTATTGATAGTGGACTTGATTGAAATCTAATGGATTGATTTGAAATGTACATAATAGGCCTCCTTATATAGGAGAGGTGATAAGAGACAATGATAAGGAGAAGATAAGCTATCACACCCACAAGGTGGAATCATATGTCCCACAGTGGTGGATCATTCTCCATTATGCAATGAAGAATGTGCAATGATGAGGATGATAATGTGATATGTGCACTAAAGGTGGAATGAGATAATAACTATGACCACCTATAGTGGAATTCTCCTACATCATGTGTTTAATTTAGGTGTAGACTCCTAAGTATCTCAATCAAAAACTATTATGCAATGCATTATCCTACTAATTAGTGAATATTTAATTAAACCAACAGAGGGAGATATAAAACTAAAGAAATATGTCTGCCAAGTAAGAGGCAGAGAAGTATTGAGGGAGATATAAGTCTGAGGGAGAAGATTCAATAATGGAACTTGACAAAGCTTACATTACCCTACACAGAGGAAGGACATATAATACACTAATGGAGTGAGAAATTTCAAAGATTTATGTTCTTTTTGGTATTGTTGTTGGTATTTATTTTCCATCAATGCCAAAGAGGGAGATTGTTGATATAAGATTTTTTTGGACTGAATAACCTATAATAGAACAATCATTATTTTGTTAATGATGTCAACCTACTATTTGTTGGTGAGACAATTGATTTTTGTTCTAAAAGCTATCATTTCATTGATTGATGAAGATGATTTGAAAAGAGGAGATAACAATAGCACCTCAAGAAAGGTTGAGTTATTTGGTATGTAAAATAATCCCTATGACCAATGTAATGCCCCACTCGGAGATCCTTAGAAACAAGGATGAAAACAAGCCAAAATAAATTTTTTTAAAAGAAGTGTAAGAGCACATGACAACAACATACACGGATCATATAGATCGCAACAGAAGACTTAACGACCATCCTGACACCCAACAAATCTCCAAACGTCACCACTAACCAAAAACCAAACAAGAAAACATAAGAGATTGACTGAGATAAAAGACCAAAATAGACTCCTGAAAAATTGGCTAAGTCTGAATTCTGAAGCCCTAAAATATCCTAGAATCTTAATCTTAGCCCGTAGAGGTCTGAAACCCATCTCAAATGAATCGTCGCATACATTAAAATATATCTTAAGTATAAGAAATTAAATATGTGTCAACTTATAATTAAGTATAAGAAATTAAATATACATCAACTTATACTTAAATGATATATTTTAAACCCCGAAGGACTAAAACAGAAACCCAAAAATTGGATTTCAAGAAAAACCAACAGAAATCAAAATGCAACAACATAGGGTTGAAGAATGCCCAAAAGGTATTCGGATCAACTCTTAAAAAGTTTGGATCATGACAAAAAGTTCCTGTTGTCTGCCTGCATAGGTTTTTTACAAAAACTGTGCGATACTTTAATGCAGCATAGAAAAGTGTCGCACGACATTTCTCAAGAAGGAGTGCGACACTTTCAGGGACTGGGTGATACTATTCCTTAAGGTGTGCGACACATTAACAATGTCACACGACACAACTCTAAGAGGCATGCGATACTGGAAAGTGTCGCGTGACACTTCTCAAAGAGGTGTGAGACACTTTACAGAATTGTATGATACATTTTGTATGGGACTGTGACACTTTTTAAATATCGCACATTGCTGAACAAAAGTCACCCATACAAAATAAAAACACTTCCAGAACTCAAAAATGGGGAAAAATTGACAAAAGAACCTCCACACCGGGGAGTACCGGATCCACATTTCGAGGCTAGAACACTCAAACCAAAACTGAGTAACTAAAATACAAAAAATGGAAACTAACATCTAACAAATAGAAAAGGAACTGTACAGAAAGGAAACATCACCACAACTAAAATAACATCGCAATGAACAAAACAACCACAAGTACACAGTTCCTCCCAACCATCAATGGCATCATAAGACCATCGTGGGCTCTAGCCATCCCTCACGCATAACATCCCAAGCCACCGATTAGATCATCAGTGCTGTCGTGATAGAGACATCACTACTAAACATGCTACAAAATAAGTAAATAAAATATAACATGCTAGTAGAAAGCATAAGATAACCTTGTAATCAGATAACATCATCTACTATATGCTAAACATCATAATAAGGAATGCGTAAAACCAACATCATGTAAACATGGAACACAACATCTCAATGAAAGCATAAATCACTAGAAAGCATACTCTGCAAATTGAAGTACCAAGTGACACATCCAGCAACGATCATGCTAGAATAATAGACCATCTCTGTACATCGATCCCTAGCAGTGTTGAAGGTAGCTATGACTCCCAACCACGTGGCACCCGTAGGTCCACACCCACTGTGTTAATGGAGATAATGATCCAACCACACACACAAAAAACAACAACCATGGCTAACACACACGCTAAGCAGTATGATGACTGAATCCAAGACATAGACAATGCATAAACTATAGGTCCTGGTCAAACACCTAAATGGGATACTATGTAGGGACTGACATCATGGAGAGTTGCTTGGCATCAAAAGCCCAAGCTCGGATCTGTGTAGCTCAACTCCCTCAACGGAAGGCCAATACATTGTGTAGCTCAACTCCCTCAACGGAAGGAAAATACACAAAAGTACCATTTTATTTTCTTTAATGTTATTACTACCTAATGTTTATTTAATTATCACTTACTTAAAACTTCCTCTGCCAACCCTATGGGACTAAGGTCACCAGGCTGCGAGATAGAAGCCCCCTCCATATGCTACCCTACCCTACCCATGCTCATCCAATGATGAGTGCCCGTAGGCATGCAAACTCCCAACCCAACCCCAATGATCACATCTTCCAAAAGTACCTGTTGTCACTTAGGTTTGCACCCTTGTCCAAGGCCTAAGCATGAGAACAACCTAGTGAAACATGGAAACAACCTCCAAGCTGTGGGACTTGAACTACGAGGTTGAGTCTCTGGAGAAGGCCGGCTTCCTCTTACTATCAGGGTGCACCTATCTATTCTCAAAAGGGAAAGGGAGAAAGAGAGCGTTAAAGCAAATCTACCTAGTCTAATCTAAGGCGGTGATGCACCAAAACATAGTGTTCAGACTCATTCCTGCCCATATATGCACTACAAAACTAGGGTAATATACAAAAGTCATACACGTCCAGACTTATATTGATCAATAATCACATACAGATCAGAAAACCAACTAAATGACACCAGGAAAAGGAGATTTCACTTGTATATTATCCAATAGGCCAAAGATAGATACAGTATGCAGATCACTGATCTCAACAATACACCAATGGGAGGCAAGGTGATGCACATGCACACTGATGGCTGAAAGAGATGATACAGGATATTACATGGCTCAGAGACAAAGGGATTTTACACTACAAGTCTGCAAGCAGTAGCAGAGAAAATCAGGAAGAGTCGACCTTGAGAATAGATCACAAAATTGCCTTTATAGATCAGACATAACTAAAGATTTCCATGTTACATTCACTTCTTACCTACTGGCATTAACTTCCCATCTTGAGAATCCAATCGGAGATCTGATTGAATCCTAGCTTGCAGACCAAGAAATCTCATTTCTTTCTGAGAAGAGCCTGGAGAAGACAGAAACGGTGCCACAACATTTCCTGACATGGTAGATGGATCGACTGGATGGGTGGAGTGTCCTTATGTCTTGCATTCATTCCTGGTAGATCAAAAATGATCACGAAGATCGAATCACAAGATAACATCGATCATCCCTACTTCTTGGTTCACGAATCAACCTAGCCTATCAGTCGACCCAGTTTCTTATATGTCGACTAGGCCATGCGGGCCAATCGTAATCCTTTGTTTTGCCACCTCGAGAGTCCTTCCACGGTTGACCATCTTCATCGGACTGACCACGCCACCTTTAAATATTGTAATGAATGTGATGGTCACAATAAGCGCTAACTGCAAATTGTTAACCTTAATCAAGCCAGCGAGACACATGTCATTCAGGCGCATTGTCGCTATCACTATCTCTCGAGTAGTTCTTCATAGCGCGATGGCGCCCACTGTAGATCTGTCTCCATCCGACGATCATGAAGAATCATCGTGCTCTGTGCTGTCTTTACCCTGGGCCCATCGTATCTGGTGACACCTCAGCATCCACACCGCACCTGAATGACACGTGGTAAATGGGTGCTATGTCACCATGATAAAAAACTCACAGCTTCACCATGGCGAGATGGTGCCTGCCACCGATCTCTTCTAATTTGACGGTCATAGAACTTGACCTCCCGTAACCCTCCATTTCTATTGATTTGCTGGGCTCGCTAATATGTGGCGTCCTCCTATTGGTCCATCAGTCGTTCAATCCTCGACTGCATGAAATTGGTCCCACTAGGACACGCGGCGCACGGGCACTATTTTTCCATGATAAAAATCCTACAGCTTCGTCATAACATGATGGCGCCTGCCATCGATCGGCCCTGATCTATTGGGGAGATCCTAAACCCGACTGTGCTAGCTGTGCTATCAAAAATTTTGGCCTGGTTACACGTGGTGGTTCCTTACTGGCCCAGCGAAACACCACTAGGTAAACTTACAACTTGGCCTCACAGGGTGACCACGTGTCGACCAGGCACCATGTTGCTATGGGAAAATTGAGGTTAAATTCCCATAGCGCCATAGGGCCCAACCGATGACATGTCCCTATCTATGCGTGGTTCCTTCTGATTCGCTACCGTAGCATCGGGCTCCACCAACTGGGTAGATGAGGTACATAATGGGGCCCAATGTTTTGCCTAAAGTTCTCGCTGTTTATCTTCTTCGACCCGCCAAACTTTACCCGACCGCCGCAACATTTTTTTGGCAATGTGACCTGCCCGCCGTGAATATTTCCGTCGGGCGCTATGTCGCTATGGAGATTCTCCGGCTAAAATGCGATAGCGACATAGCCAAATTTTGGACCCCACCCCGCGATGTGTCGCCAGGGCACGATGTCATTGATATAATCCTCGTGCAATTCTGCCATAGAGAGATAGCACCCTTCGCTGATCTCAGTTGATCTGATGGCCAGAAACTCGTGGGTCATAAGAATATATTATAAGGTTTAAAACATTGGTAATTCTAATATCTCCATAGGTATTTGAATATGGGCATATCGAAGGCGGGAAGGGCAATATAAAATGCAAATTTTGGCAGGAAGTGGAAATACAACATTTCTGGCGACTCACAGGGGGCATGAGCCCACTCAATGCATAAGACTAGTGCCTGCAAAAAATCCATTGGGCTATGGAGTCAAGAAATGGGTATGAAAGGTACGAACCTGAGAACTGCAAGAAACCCTAACCCTTAAAGAGGAAATCAAAACATTGAAAACCTTTAAGGTTCTAGCTCTGCTTCAATGATTGGAAACAAAAAATAGAACCTCCTCAGCAACCTAAGACATGTCAAAACTTTGGAAATCGGCGACTCAAGAAGAGAGCCATGTGCACGTGCACTTATTGCAAAACAGAAACAAACAGGAAGCAACTAGATTAGCTATGTACATGGACTCATAACCCTTCAGAAACAAGGCTTCAGATAGATCCCATTGACTAGAATGGGCAGAGTTTCACCATTAGGTCTGCTCAGTTGGAATGCATTTGCCTGTTTGCAACTGGAAATCAGATAAGGGCCGCTCCATAGTGTATCAAATTTGAAATGTCTTCCTGGTTTTGCTCTGTTTGAGTCCCATTTGAGGACTAGATCCCCCTCTCTGAAGATTCTAGCCCTTGTCTTTTTATCAAAATTCTTCTTCATCTGTTGTTGATGAATCTCTAGAGTTTTCATGGCTTTGTTTCTCTTTTCTTCCAACTCAATTAGTTCTGCCATTCTTACTGACATGGCATCATCTTCAACTAGTTCCAGCTGATGAGCTAACTCCAAGGATGGGAACTCTAATGAGACTGGGAGTCTAGCTTCCCTACCATATACTAGCACAAAAGGTGAATTCCCAATAGATCTCTTCGGTGTTATCCTATCAGCCCACAGAGCAGTCCTTAATTTCTTGTGCCAGGCCCTCTGATTGTCTTCTATTGTCCTCTTCATAATTCTGATCAGATTCTTGTTGGAAGATTCAGCCAAACCATTACCTTGAGGATAGTAGTTCGATGATGTGCTCAGGTAGATATTGTGATTCATGGCCCATGCACAAATTTGGGTTCCAACAAAAGACTTGGCATTATCTGAGATGATAGTAGAAGGAGCACCAAATCTAGATACAATTCCATCAAGGAATTCAACAACTGATGGCTCTGTGGCATCCTTCAAGGCAACTGCCTCTGTCCACCTAGTGAAATAATCAGTAGCAGCCAAGATCCATTTATGACCTACACTAGATGGAGGATTAATGGGGCCTATAAAATCCAACCCCCACTGGGTGAAGGGCTGATCCACCTGAATAGGATGAAGAGGAAGAGTTGCAAGTCTCTGTTTGCCTGATAAAAAAGCACATTTCTCACATTTCCTCACATACCTATAACAATCATAGAATAGAGATGGCCAATAATATCCAGCCCTCATGATCTTCATGGCGGTTGTTCTTGCAGAGAAGTGTCCACCATCAGGGCCATCATGAAGTTCTTTAATCATCCTCTCAACCTGATCCTCTTCAATACATCTCAACAGGGTCCCATTAAAATCCTTTCTGAATAGGATATCATCAATCACAACATAGGGAATGGATTGCAGTCTATATTGTCTCCTTTTAGTTTTGTCCAATCCATGAGGGTACCCATCTCCTGATAGAAAGTTCTTCATGTCATCCATCTAGCTCTTTGGGGCACTAACATTTCTTTCCCCCTGCTGCTCTGTAATTACCATAGTAGCTTCTTCATCTGAATCTTGGTCTGATAAAATCTCCTTGCATAATCCTCTCCCTCTTACCAATTTGGTAATTTGAATGTCAACATCATATTCCATTACCTTAGTGATCCATCTAGCTCTCTTCTCATTGATATCTTTGTTTAATAGGAAGTCTTTTACACTTGCATGGGGCACCAACAAATGGATCCTATTATGGGATAAGAGGTGTCTAAACTTCTTCAAGGCTCTAATGACTGCAAGGGCTTGCTTCTCAACAAAGCTATACTTATCCTCGTATTCCTTGAGCCCTTCACTAAAGAAGGCTATGGGCTGCTCCTCATTCTTGTCATTTGTTTGAGTCAAGACAACAAAAACACTTGACTCACCACCTAAAGTATAGAGGATGAAGTCTTTCTCAAAATTTGGGTTCATGAGGGTAGGGGCCGATGCTATGGCTGCCTTGATCTTTTCAAAACTCTTCTTCCCCTCCTTGGTCCATGAGAAGACCATATCTTTCTTGAGCATGCCTATAAGGGGTTTCACCATGGTAGCAAGATTAGGAATAAACCTTCTTACAAAATTTATCCTACCAAGGAAACTTTGCAGCCCTTTCTTGTGTTTAGGGAGGGGAAGGGCAAGTATTGCTTTTGTTCTTTCTGGATCAATGGTCAATCCATCCTTAGATACAATGTGTCCCAATAGTTTTCCCTGATTTGTAGCAAAGACACATTTGGCTGGGTTGAGAGATACCCCAAACTCTCTACATCTTAGAAATACCTGTCTCAAATGATCAAGATGATCTTCCACATTCTTGGAATACACAATTATATCATCAAGGTATACTAAGACAAACTTGTCAATTAATCTTCTGAAAGCTACCTCCATTGCCTTTTGGAAAGTGGCACCTGCATTTGTTAATCCAAATGGCATTTTGCAATAAGCATAGGTGCCCCATTTAGTAGTAAATGCTGTCTTGTATCTATCAGACTCTTTAACCAGCACTTGGTTATAACCAGAAAACCCATCAAGAAAAGAGAATCTCCTTGACCCACTGACCTTGGACAGAATTTTCTCCATAGAAGGAAGAGGATGGTGATCTTTAAGGGAAGCCTGATTAAGATCCCTAAAGTCCACACACAATCTGATTTCTCCATTCTTCTTCCTTATAGGGACAAGGCTAGCTACCCATGATGAGTGTTTGATAGGAAAAATTATGTTAGCCTCAATCAGTTTGGATAGTTCTTTCCTCATTAAAGGTTCAATCTTGGGATTCACTAGCCTCTTCTTTTGCCTTACTGGTTTGACCCTATCAACTAAATCTATGGTATGCTGAAACAAACTAGGGTCAAACCCTTTTAAATCATCATATGTCCAAGCAAATACATCACTGAATTCTTGACATAGATGAATGAAATTTTCTTGCTCAGCTTCAGAACATACCTTCCCCATGTTAAGAGATTTTCCATCAGCAATAGTAACTGGGGCATGGTCATCCTTTTCTGCAGCTAGATTCATTCCTTTATCCCTTGACTGATCATCAGGATTAAAGACACTCTCCAAGGTGATGAGACCCTTGGGCAGCTTGTTGGAACTAAGATGAATGATCTGATCACCATATTGATCTTGTAGTCTTGACTGATTTCTCTCTGAAAATTCTACTTCATTCTACAAGAAGCTCACAATTTGCTCATCAGACTCAAACACTTGCCAATGAGTATTATTATTAGGAACAACAGGCCTTACCACTACCCTTACTTGTTGTTTCTTTTCTTCCTCGAGATTCCTTGGCACATCATAAGATGCACCCACTGCTGCAAGTCTATCAACATATTTATTTTCTTTCCTAGGAATGCTTTGAATATTAAATGCTTGGAAACCCTCAAGAAAATCCCAGACTCTATGTTTATAAGACTTGAGCAGGCCATTTTTGGTGATATTCTAATTTCTCACTTGGTTCACTACCAACTCGCTGTCCCCATATACTTTCAAGGCTTGAATTCCCCTCTTTTGGGCAAGTAGGAGACCTTGGATCAAGGATTCATACTCGGCCACATTATTGGTACAACTGAATTGGAACCTAAAAGAGAAGTAGTATCTTATTTGTGTAGGAGAGATCAACATAACACCAGCCCCTGATCCATTTCTATTCCTTGAGCCATCAAAGTACATACTCCATACTCCATTTACATCATCATTAGTCTCAAAAAGGTCAGGAACTTGAGCCTCTTTCTCTATTATGCAATATGTACTGAGGCCTGTCTCAAGGGTTTCCGACATAGGCTCAAACTGACATGTATTTGCCCACTTATCTAAGAAGAAATCAGGAATCTCTGCTATGGAAGTGACAGGCTCGTTTACTATGTTATTTTTGTCCATCTCTAGGATAGGGAAATTCATATTGATGAAGTTAGGAGTGTAGGGTTCAGTGTGATGAAGGGCTTGAGGTTTTGCTCTTATTGAAGCATTGGCCCCATATCTGGTCTTAAATGACATGTAAGACCAATCAGCAGATATGAATCCACCAATTTGAGAAGTGAAGTCTCTTGAAAGACAGATGGCAAAATAGGGCTTAACCTCAGCAACAAATATGTCTTGAATCATAGTACAACCAGGGCATGCATGTAGGGCCATTTCCACACCTCTAAGGATGCCTACAGTTTTGACAGTACTCCCATCTAGTTGTAACACATCCCTAACAATGGGCTCATATTTCATCCCTATAGCATCAGCAACACACCTAGGCATTACTGAGCTACTAGCCCCCGAATCTATCATGCAATTATGAACTAATTTGCCCCCTATAATCAGAGAAACATAAAATGGAGGAGGTCTAACCTTTTTATTTGTCTCCACATCTCCTACTGGTTGTACTAAACTAGTGGCACTCTCCATGGTAGATGACTGATCCTTGGGCTCAATCCTTTCCAACTCTTGCTGTAGGATCTTCCTCTGCATTGGTATGATAGCAACAACATCCCACATGGAAATGTTTACATTGGTCTTCTTCATTTTCTCTACCACACTCAATGGTGCGTTAGGAATTTTGGTAGAAACTTTGGGAGCTGCACTCATGAGAGGTTGAGATGGAGCAACATAGGGATCACTTGCATTCTCCTCTCTTGGACCTTGCCTTTGCTGTTGTGAAGTGTTTGTTTTCTCATTTTCCATCTGTGTGTTAGGTATAACACTTGAAGTTGAGGCCTGCTTAGGAGAAGGAGGAGCAGCATGTTCCATAGCTCTCTTCTTGCTTCTTGTGTTATGAGCAATGAAATCCTGGTTTACATTACAATGCTCCTCCATCTAGTGATTCATGAAAGAGCAATCACCCTGCCTCTGAATATATGAGGCCTCCTTGGTATGATCTTCTTTGTACGGTTGCTTTGCTGTAGGTTCTTGGACAGTTAGGGCCATATAAGATTCTGCCTTCTGACACATGCAATAGGTATAAGAATAGTTGCAAGAAGGAGAAAAATCTTGATCTTGGGCCAAGTTATTTTGAGGGACTAAAGCTCTGTTCAAATTTGAGCTTGAAGCGACAACATGACTATTTTGCCTATTTTGATCAAAAGAGCTATTCCACTGCTTAGGAGGCCTATCACCACTTGGAGCTTGATATTGTAACTGAGGGGGCTTGCCACCTTGAGCTTGCTGCCTTTCTAAGGCCACCACCTTGTTACTCATCTTTTGTATTAGAGAAAAACCATCCTCTAATCTCTTCCCTTGGTCCTTCAACTCCCTCCCCTGTTCTTGTAATTTTTTATCTAGGGTCTTTTCTCTTTTATCTGCATTCAACACTAGACCTTGGAGCATTTCCTTGAGTTCATCTATTCCATTTGAGGATGTGGAAGCATGGGGAACTGGAGTAAGGGCTTGTGATGTAGAAAGTGTAGGGAGAGGGGCTATTGCTAGTTGGTGGTTGGGAACATTAGGAAAGAAAGGCATAGGAGGCCTTGGAGCCAACTTTCCACCTTGTATTAGGATATTCTCAGCTTTTATAGCTGTCTCATAAGCATTTGGTAATGTATCTCCTCCCATAGTTTGGATTGTGGTGGCAATGTCACTATTGAAAGCTCTAAGGTAATGCAAGAAAGCATTACTAGGGGTAGGTTTTACTATAGTAGGTATTCTATCCCATGTCTTTTGGAATTTGTAATTAAAATCAATCATACATTCATGGGGGGCTCTTTTTATTGTAGTCAGCTGCTCTAATAGTGACAAATGGTCACTCTTATCCTCAAAATGTTTGCATAATCCTGCTCCTAGTCCATCCCAATCAGTTATGGAACCATGAGCTAAGCCTCTATACCACTGTAATGCTTTTCCTTTTAAAGATGAGGCTAGAAGTCTGACGGCAACATCATCTTCTGTAATACCATGAATATTGCAAACATTCGCTACCTCTTGGATATGCTCTAGGGGGGAAATAGAAGTTTCACCAGTAAAATTAGGTATGCTTTTTAGTGCAGCTACTGGTATATCATGTCTTTGGGCTAACAATAGAGGACTTCCACCATTAAAGGTGGCAAAAGCATGAACTCGAGGGTGTGCCATATAAGCAAGTGTTCTATTGATGAGTGCTGATGGAAATCTAGGCTGAGTTCGGACAGTAGGAGGAGTAGAGACAGATCTTACAGGTATATTAACTGTTATTGCACCTCTAACTGGTGATAATGAAGCTCTAGCCCTCCTTCTTCTAGGACTTGAAAGTGAGAGTTCTTGATATTGAAAATTACCTCTAGAAGACACCCTTGTTTTAGCTCTGGGCATGAATTTCTACAACTTTGGCCTGAAACCAGATTTGTTGATGTTCAGAGTCGCCAAGTACTTGATGAATCAGCCTCTTGAAGGCTTGAATACTGAAGCCAACACTACTTCTTCAACATTAATCTCAAAAACTCTTTCTTCTTTTGACACCAGTAGGCATGAAATCTTCTGATATGAGTCCCACCAGGCGTGCCAAAAACTATTGTCACTTAGGTTTGCACCCTTGTCCAAGGCCTAAGTGTGAGAACAACCTAGTGAAACATGGAAACAACCTCCAAGCTGTGGGACTTGAACTACGAGGTTGAGTCTCCAGAGAAGGCCGGCTTCCTCTTACTATCAGGGCACACCTATCTATTCTCAGAAGGGAAAGGGAGAAAGAGAGCGTTAAAGCAAATCTACCTAGTCTAATCTAAGGCGGTGATGCACCAAAATAGAGTGTTCAGACTCATTCCTGCCCATATATGCACTACAAAACTAGGGTAATATACAAAAGTCATACACGTCCAGACTTATATTGATCAATAGTCACATACAGATTAGAAAACCAACTAAATGACACCAGGAAAAGGAGATTTCACTTGTATATTATCCAATAGGCCAAAGATAGATACAGTATGCAGATCACTGATCTCAACAATACACCAATGGGAGGCAAGGTGATGCACATGCACACTGATGGCTGAAAGAGATGATACAGGATATTACATGGCTTAGAGACAAAGGGATTTTACACTGCAAGTCTGCAAGCAGTAGCAGAGAAAATTAGGAAGAGTCGACCTTGAGAATAGATCACAAAATTGCCTTTATAGATCAGGCATAACTAAAGATTTCCACGTTACATTCACTTCTTACCTACTGGCATTAACTTCCCATCTTGAGAATCCAATCGGAGATCTGATTGAATCCTAGCTTGCATACCAAGAAATCTCATTTCTTTCTGAGAAGAGCCTGGAGAAGACAGAAATGGCGCCACAACATTCCTGACATGGTAGATGGATCGACTGGATGGGTGGAGTGTCCTTATGTCTTGCATTCATTCCTGGTAGGTCGGAAATGATCGCGAAGATCGGATTGCAAGATAACGTTGATCATCCCTGCTTCTTGGTTCATGAATCAACCTAGCCTATCAGTCGACCCGATTTCTTATATGCTGACTAGGCCACGCGGGCCAATCATAATCCTTTGTTTTGCCACCTGGAGAGTCCTTCTGTGGTTGACCACCTTCATTGGACTGACCGTGCCACCTTTAAATATTGTCACGACTGCGACGGTCACAATCATCGCTAACCGTCAACCGTTAACCTTAACTGAGCTAGCAAGACACGTGTCATCCGAGTGCGTTGTCGCTATCACTATCTCCCGAGCAGTTCTTCATAGCGTGATGGCACCCACCATAGATCTGTCTCCATCCGACAATCATGAAGACTCATCGTGCTTTGTGCTATCTTTACCCCGGGCCCATCGTATCTGGTGACACTTTAGCATCCGCACCGCACCTGAATGACACATGGTAAATGGGCGCTATGTCACCATGATAAAAAACTCATAGCTTCACCATGGCAAGATAGCGCCTGCTACTAATCTCTTCTAATCTGACAGTCACAGAACTTGACCTCCTGTAACCCTTCATTTCTATTGATTCACCGGGCTTGCTAATACGTGGCATCCTCCTGTTGGTCCGTCGATCATTCAATCCTCGACTGCATGAAATTGGTCCCACCAGGACATGCGGCGCACAGGTGCTATGTCGCCATGATAAAAATCCTGCAGCTTCGCCATAACGTGATGTCGCCTGCTGTCGATCAGCCCTAATTCGTCGGGGAGATCCTAAACCCAGCTGTGCTAGCTATGCTGTCAGAAATTTTGACCTGGTTACACGTGGTGGTTCCTTACTGGCCCAGCGAAACACCACCAAGAAAACTTGCGACTTGGCCTCACAGGGTGACCACGTGTCAACCAGGTGCCATGTCGGTATGGGAAAATCGAGGTTAAATTCCCATAGCGCCATAGTGCCCAACCGATGACATGTCCCTATCTGTGCGTGGTTCCTTCTGATTCACTGTCATGGCATCAGGCTCTGCCAACTGGGCAGATGAGGTACATAATGGGGCCCAATGTTTTGCCTGAAGTTCTCGCTGTTTATCTTCTCCGGCCCGCAAAACTTTACTCGACCGTCGCAACATTTTTCCGGCAACGTGACCTGCCCGCCGTGAATATTTTTGCCGGGCGCTATGTCGCTATGGAGATTCTCCGGCTAAAACACGATAGCGACATAGCCAAATTATGGACCCCACCCCATGACGTGTCGCCAAGGCGTGATGTCGTTGATATAATCCTTGCGCAATTCTGCCGTAGAGAGATAGCGCCCTTCGCTGATCTCAGTTGATCTGACGGCCAGAAACTCGCGGGTCGTAAGAATATATTATAAGGTTTAAAACATTGGTAATTCTAATATCTCCACGGGTATTTTAATATGGGCATATCGAAGGCAGGAAGGGCAATATAAAATGCAAATTTTGGCAAGAAGTGGAAATACAACAGTACCATGAAAGATCGAGCCCTGTAGGTCAATCGATAATATACATGTGTGTGGCACACCACCATCACAGAGATCATACACAAGGACATGATGAGAATGCAAACAAAAGTCAATTGATTGAAAACATAATCAGGATGACGGATGCTACACACATCCCCATGTAAAAAAAGATGTAAAAGTGCTTCGACTGGTATCCAAACAGATCATCCAGGTCCATGAACCACAATGTGCCGAGAAAACTTGAGAAAATAGGGTGGCACACAAAACGAGATAAAAATCCCAAATTTTGAAAAAATTCCAAAATTAAAACCCATTTGGCCTTTGGGTTCAAAAACCCCAAAAATCCAAGAATAATTGAAAATGGACACCGTATGCAAAAATGGCCAGCATAATGGCCCAAAAACCCAAACCCCCATTTCAAAAATAGGTAAAATGTTCATACCCGACCAACCGAGCAAAACTAGTAAACAAAAATGGAGGGGGACACTAGTTCACAACCTCCTAACATAATGCTATGAGAAACGAAAGCAGAAACAGAGCAAAAATGTTAAAATGGGAAGGCCCTACCTGACAGCAAAAAGGGCCAAAACTGAAACCCATAGAATAAAATAAATACTTCGTCAAAACTGCCGAAACTGATGGCAAAGAGAGAACTCCTCAAGCTGAATCCAAAAAGACCAACCTTGCAAAGATCCCACACTCACAACTCCCACAATGAGCAAAACAATAATATTTCAGAAGAGGATTTCCAAATTTGCTCTCCAAATTCAATTTTTCAAAATGTGAGAAGTGAATAATGAATTCACTTTTCTAATATTTATTCATTTTTGAGTAAATAATTCATTATGGAAATAGCTAGCTAGAGTAGTTAAACTTCAAAAAAACCCAAACAAAAATAGGTTATTATCCATAATGAAAATTCACCTAAGGAAAAGCTACCAAAAATTAAATCCAAAAAGATTTAAAACTCTATAACCCAAAATTATAGAAAATCACTTAACACTTTCATGACGAATGTGAACTTCTAAATGCACAGACATGCTCACTGGTCTAATCACATAATGCAATGAGTTCAGATTTACTAATTACCAAAAGGTTTTAATATAAAACAACTAAATAAGGATACGTTGACCATATAGGAGCGACATTGGCAAAATATGAATAGCTGGATCACTAACTCCATAGGCCACTGCCAGGGATATAATTCCTACACACTAAAACACACAATCAAGTGCAATTGCATATAACATAATAGCTGAAGCAATTAAAGCATTAAATAACTCATTAATCCATTTACACCACTCACGTTCACATTAATCATAAAATATGAGAATGAAGTAAATAACCAAAGCATAAGGTCCATCACATCACAAAACCACAGATGTGACCAATACATCATATAACTAGATAATCAGATATCATAGATCTATTGTCATCTCAAAATAGCATCAACATGCAAATATGATAAATTGAACAACATAGCAACAAAGCATCTATGGTACGAAAATCAAAATATAACATTAGACCCTCAGGTCATCTCAAGGTACAAATATCAAAAGAGTATCAAGTATCTCTCAAATAAAAAATAGACAAGGTACAGACTGCAAACACAAGAGGCACTACAACCAAGTAAGACATTGATACCATAGTGCATTTTTTATCTACTTAAAGTTTGAAATGAAAGATTACTCATTTTAAGACTGGAAGAAGACCTAGTATGAAAAGTGTCTATCAAGCCTTCCTAAGCAATCATTGCAAGCCGAGCAGAAATCAGTGGATGTCGAGTGAAAATCAAGTGGTGTTGAGAAAAGATGAAAATTAGTGCAAGCTAAGTGATTCTTAGTATATGTAGAGTAAAATTTAGTTGATGCCGAGCATCAGTAAAATTTAGTGTTCACCGAGTAAACTAGTGTAAGCTGAGTGGAAAAATAGTATAGAAGCTGAGTGACAACATATTGATTCCAAGTGCCAGTATTCATGTTAAATCAAAGACTTAAAGAATCTAAGATAATTATTTTGTTTTCTTGAATTGTGTGAAGCATCTAGAAGATAACTATAATGAGCTGGTGGCACAAAATTCAAGCTAAACCATTTTGTGGTGAATTCAAGGAAGATTGAGGAAGAAGTTTCTAGAGGAACCATATGGAAAAGTGGTTAGATTCATTATATCCTACCTAATCCTACCTAACCCTAAAATGGATGATTATAGTTAAGCGAAAAAAGATGTTAAGTCTCTATTTATAGAGAGAGTTGGTAAGATGTAAAGGTGTACGATGTTAGAAATGCTTTAGAATAACTAAGAGGTGAGGGGTGAATCAGTTATTCAAGGTCAAACCTATCTAATTCAAACCTTTCAGCAAGTAAAGTGTTCCCATTTAACTATTCATTCATCCAAGCTATAACTTTTCTATTAAGCAAGTTACTGTAAATCAACATGCAAGCATAACACATGAAAAGATTAATACATAACATAGTGATTTATGTGGAAACCCAATTTGGAAAAAACCACTAGTAACATGCTACTTAATTCTCACTCTTCTAAAGTGATGCCCTGTGAAAGGCGTGCCCTATTAAAGGCTACAACACACTGTTAAATGTGACCTGGTTAAAGGATTTAATCACCCTATTAGAAGTGGGCCTAGTTAGAGGAGTTTAGAACATTCACTTGGAATTCCACCTTGTTAAAGGATTTAAAAATGGATATTAAACCAACCTAAGTCCATAGAATTTTCTTCTACCCTAACTAATACAGTTCCTAGAGAGTAAAAATAAGGGGTTTTGACCTGATTACAAAATACAACTCAACTTGCAGATTTCAGATCACTTCTTAGCTCATATCATTGCATGGCTTTTATTCTCTACAATTCTGACAACTTTCCCTCCTTTCAAGCTTTGTCTCCTTGAGTCTCCATGCTCAATGTACTAGTGCAATCATCTCTTTTTGACCACTTGTCAAAGCAGAGTCTCTATACTCTATTCTTCCTTCTCCTAGATGTCTTCTCCTTGACACCCTTCTAACCACTTCACAATTTGGCACACCAGCAACTCTTGTTTCTTGGTCTGTGACTCCTTAAATAGAAGTCTATAATTTCTTTTTCTACTTGATTCTTCCCTTCTTAAATTTCACTTCATATGGATTAGGTAGGATTCATTGAATCTAACCCATATTTTGCTTCTTCTAGAAACATCATGAAAAATCCTCTTGAATTCACTCAAAAATGGCTTACATAGAATTTTGTGCCACCAGCTCATCATCCTTATCTTCTAACTGGTTCAAAAAATTCAAGGTAACAACTTTGTTAGCTTAGATTTGGTGAATCTTTGTCATTTCCAATAATGCAATAGCTCAACACTATTGAAATTCTGATGCTTGGCGCAAACTATGTTACTCAGCATCAACTGTGTTTTTACTGATGCTCGGCACCTGAAGTTCACTTGGCACCTTCTAAATTTTCTAATGCTCACCACTTGTTACTTTTCTTGACACTTGAACTTCACTTGGCACACACTAGATTTTCTATCTGCTCGACTCTACTAAAAATTTGCTCAGATCCAACTAGCTTACTCGACACCCACTGATGAACTTAGTTTAAGCTATGTTGTCAACCTTATTACAATATTCTTCCAATGTTTGTAAGTGTAGCCAACCTCTATATCTTCAAGTATGTTATCAATACAACATTTAACCATTGTCATAAATGATCCTTGCACTTCATTACAATATCACAACTCAACCTTTCTCTTAGGTGCTCTTATTACATCTTGTTGATCAAATCCTCTTCATCAATCAACTAAGTGATAGTACTTGGATCTTATAAGCAATTATCATTCCTAAAAATAGTAGGTTTGACATCAATGACAAAAAAATTATTGAAAACATTCTTTTAACAACAATATCCCTCTTTGACAATAAACCTTCTTCATCAATCATCTTTTCAATCAGATTTCCAACAATCTCCCCTTTTAGCATTGATGGCAAACCAAATTGATCAACCATCAGACCAAACTATTCAATCATGTTATCAAAGTGCTAACTAGGTTAGAATAGTATGTCAAATGCCTATGTAATCTATTCTTCCTTCTCCTAGATGTCTTCTCCTTGACACCCTTCTAACCACTTTGCAATTTGGCACACTAGTAGCTCTTGCTTCTTGGTCTGTGACTCCTTAAATAGAAGTCTAGAACTCCTTCTCTCACTTGATTCTTCCCTCAAATTTCAATTCATATGGATTCAGTACAATTTATTTAATCTAACCCATATTTTTCTTCTTTTAGAAACATCATGAAGAATCTTCTTGAATTTTCTCAAAAGTGGTTTACATAGAATTTTGTGCCACCAACTCATCATCCTTATCTTCCAATTGGTTAACAAAATTCAAGGAAACAATTTTGTTGGCTTAGATTTGATGAATCTTTGTCATTTCTAATAATGTAGTAGCTCGACACTATTGAAATTATGATGCTCGACACAAATTGTGTTACTCGGCATCAACTATATTTTTACTAATGCTCGACACCTAAAGTTCACTCAGAACCTACTAAGATTTTTTGATGCTCAGCACTTGTTACTTTTCTCAGCACTTGAACTTCACTCGGCACTTGAACTTCACTCAGCACACATTATATTTTCTATCTACTTGGCTCCTACTAAAAATTTTCTCGGCTTCAACTAGCTTTCTTGGAACTCACTGATGAACTTAGTTTAAGCTTTGCAGTTAACCTTATTACAACTTATTCCGCCAAAGATTCTAAGTGTGGCTAGCCTCTATATCTTCAAGTATTTTATCAATACAACATTTAACCATTGTCTTAATTGATCCTTGCACTTCATTACAATATCATAACTCAACCTTTCTCTTAGGTGCTCTTGTTACATCTTGTTGATCAAATCATCTTCATCAATCAACTAAGTGCTAGTACTTGGATATTATAAGCAATTGTCATTCCTACAAATAGTAGGTTTGACATCAATGACAAAACAATGATTGTAAACATTCCATTAACAATAATCTCCCTCTTTGATAGTAAACCTTCTTCATCAATGATCTTTTCAATCAAATTTCCAACAATCTCCCTATTTGGTATTGATGGCAAACCAAACTAATCAACCATTAGACCAAACTATTCAACCATGTTATCAAAGTGCTGACTAGGTTAGAATAGTAAGTCAAATGCCAAAAAATAATTGTGTTACAATCAGTTTTCACATCTCCCTCTTTTGATCTACTATCCTAATTGCTTCATTTCTATTTTTCCCTCTTAGTTTCTATATCCTCTTTCTTTCCTTTTTAAACTTACATTTTCTTCCCTTGTATGCATTGCTCATCTTTTGCTATTCTCTATTTTGATCAATTTCTTGCTACTTCTCTTCTTTCTTCCTCTAGATTTGACAATCTCTACACTTTCTCCCTCATATTATTGATCAAATGCTATTGATTAGTTTCTTGACATTTTTCCCTCTTTGACAACAATGCCAAAGACATATTAACTTAGCATCTTATCATGCAAATATAGCATTTGCAGGTTCCTTCAATTTCTCCCTCTGTC
Organism: Cupressus sempervirens; assembly: GCA_028749045.1. NCBI lineage: Eukaryota > Viridiplantae > Streptophyta > Pinopsida > Cupressales > Cupressaceae > Cupressus > Cupressus sempervirens. The sequence goes on along the minus strand of CM053789.1, from coordinate 506,841,569 downwards.
ACCTTGCTTGTGACTGATTTGGAACTTCAACACTTTAATTACTTTAGGAATAGTCCTAAAGTAAGTATCCTCTACATCAATATGTAATAATTCAATAGTCAATTTATTTGATGCAGGGGAGTCTTGCCTTTTCTTAAGTAGTCTTGGCTAGTGGTATCACCCCTAACTTACCTGTAAGATACTCAAAAGCATCTTTAGGTAGTGCTTTTGTGAAGATTTCAGCAAGCTGTTTGTTTGAGCTAATATATTCCATCTTAACTTGTTTGTCTTCCACCAATTCTCTTACATAGTGATACTTGATTGCAATATCCTTGGCTTTAGCATGCATTACGTTGTTCTTTGATATGTTGATAGTACTTGTATTATCACAATAAAGTATCACAAGCTCATTTACCTCTTCCTTCATACCTTGCAGTAAATGTTTGATCCATACAATATTGGTGCAACTGATAGCAACTACAACATATTCAGCTTCCACTATTGACTGTGAGGTACAACTTTGCTTTTTGCTGGTCCATGTAATCAATCTTTTTCCCAAGAAAAGTGCTCCTCCACTGGTGCTTTTTCTTTCATCAATATTCCCTCCCCAATCTGCATCAGCATAGGCTCTTAGCTCAAACTTTTTACTTCTCTTGTAGTACAAACCAAAGTCATTAGTTCCTTTTAGGTACCTCAGTATTCTCTTTACTATCATTAGGTGATTTTCTCTTGGATTATCAAAAAATCTTGCTACTATTCCAATAGCTAATGCAATGTCTGGTCTACTATGTATAACATATTGCAACTTTCCAATCATTGATCTATGTAATGTTTGATTCACTTCAGCTAATTCATCATTCTTGGATAACTTGTGTCCTATTACCATTGGTGTGCTAATTGGTTTTGAGTCTTCTACTCCAAATTTCTTGAGTATCTCCTTGATGTATTTTGATTGGGTCAAAAAAATGCCATGCTTCAATTGATGTACTTGCAATCCAACAAAGACCTTGATTTCTCCAAAATTTGACATCTCAAACTCATGCTTCATTTGATTAGCAAAATCTTTGTGTAGAACATCTTTTCCTCCAAATATTATATCATTAACAAAGATTTTAGATATCAAAATGTCTTTACCTATTTTTGTGTTGATGTACAAGTTGTTGTTTTCATCTATTCTCTCAAATCCTATCTTCACAAGATGTTTGTCCAGTCTCTCATACCATGTTCTAGGTGCTTGCTTCAATCCATAAAATGTCTTATGTAGTTTGCAAACCATATCCTTGTTGTTGTCATCAAAAAATCCCTTAAGTTGTTCAATGTAGAATTCCTCTTCCAGTATACCATTCAGAAAAGAAGACTTCACATCCATTTGGTAGACTTTGAAACCTTTGTATACAACATATGCAAGTAGTGTTCTCACTCCTTTCATTCTTGCAATAGGGGAAAATCTTTCCCCATAATCCATTCCTTCTTCTTGTGCATAGCCTTTGGAAACTAATCTGGCTTTGTTTCTAGTTATCTCACCATTCTCATCAAGTTTGTTCCTAAACACCCATTTGGTACCAATTACATTCTTATTAGCTAGTTTAGGAACTAGGGTCCAAGTTTTGTTCTCAATTTGATCTATCTCCTCTTCCATAACTTTATACCAGTCATCATCTTGTAGTGCATCTTTCACTGTTTTGGGTTCAACCTTGCTCAACAAGCATGATTCATTCCTTAGTCTATTCATTTTTATTGGACTTACATCCTTATCACCAATGATTTGATCTACAAGGTGATGTATTCTCACATACTTGGCTAATCTTGGTTCTATCCTTCTTTTCATGTTTGATCCTTTAGCTTCAGAGTCATTTTGCTCTTCTCCATTTGGTAGTTCATCATCTCTTTCATGTATACTATTTTTAGAGTCAGAATGTGCATTTTTTTCATTTGATTGCAACTTAGCTTCTAAATGTAGCTTGGCATTCACTAGTTATGACTCGACTGATATTGAAATTTGTTGCTGATTCCCAACTTGATTTACAACATTATCTTCAATAGTCATTCCTTCATAGAAGTATACAAAGGATATATAATCCTCTAATTGCTTGGACTCATCAACTTGGACTTCTGCATGTTCATCAAAATTTACATTTGCACTTTCCACAATTTTGTTAATGTTATTGTTCAAACACTTATATGCTTTGCTTCTAGTGGAGTATCCAAGGAATATCCCTTCATAACTTTTTGCATCAAACTTTCCATTTATAGTATCTTTAAGGATATTGCATTTACAACCAAGTAATTTAAAATATTTTACATTAGGTGAGTGGCCATACCAAAATTCAAAAGATGTTGCATTTGTACCTTTCTTGACTTGGACTCTATTTAGGGTGTAAACAACAGTACTTATAGCTTCTCTCTAGTACTTTAGAACAACATTTTTCTCCATAATCAAGGTCCTTGCATAGTCTATCACTGATCTATTCCTTCTTTCAACAATACCATTATGTGGTGGAGTTCTTGGTGCTGATGTTTTCCTTTTGATACCTTTGTCACTGCAAAATACCTCAAACTCTTTTCATGTAAACTCACCTCCTCTGTCTGATCTTAGGCATTTTAGACTCTTTCTTGTTTCCTTCTCAACTCTTGCCAAATACCACTTAAACATTTGAAATACAAGCATATGCAAGCAATTGATGGTGGCTTGGCATTTGTTCAACTCTTGCCAAATACCACTTAAACATAATGTACAAACAATGTCAACTTAGTCATCTTCCCTAGTTGACATTGTTTGTACATTATGTTTTCAAGCTTATTCAATTTAGGTAAACCTCTAAATTTCTTCTTTTTGCTAATGCTAATTAGATTGTCAAAGTTAACATGACACAATCTTTTATGACATAACCACACATCATCAAGTCTAACAACAAGACAAGTTGCATCTTCCATATCTAGATAAAACAAGTTACTCCTAGCTTGTTCACCTTTTCCTATCAGATTTCCATCAGTGTCATAGATCTTGGCAGATTTGTTTCCAAATTCTACTTTGTAACCTACATTGCCTAACTATGATACACTCAACATATTGTAGTTCAATCCTTCAACATAGTATGCATTATCACATAAAATTTTCTCTATAAGTCTAATTGAACCTTTTTCTTTTGATTTGACATGGAGCATCATTACCAAATCTAACACTATTTCCGTCATATTGAGTAAAGGTAATAAACTTACTTGTATCTCCTGTCATGTGATGTGAGCACCCACTATCTATGATCCACTTTTCATTCTTGTTCACACAAGTCACCAATGCTATTGCTTCATCTTCATCTTTATCTAATTCATCCTTCATGGCCACATATACTACTTCCTCATCATTCTCATTAGAATCTTCTTCAACAATGTAGCATATTTTGCCTTTGTCCTTGTAATCTCTGCTATTATCTTCTCTTTTTTTCTTATACTTGTTTCCTTCTTTGTAGTTCTTCTTCTGTGTACACCTTGCAACAATATGACTCACTTCATTACAATTGAAACAAATAATAAGAAGCTTACCTTTGAATTTACCTTTGCCTCTATGGAATCTTCTAGCCAGTAGTGCTTCTAACTATTCTACATTTTCATCTGTGTTGCTATCACTAGATGCATGTTTTCCTTTTCTTCTCTTCCTATTTGATGTCACCTCCTTAGTGTCTTTCAATTTCAGCTTGGCCTTGAAAGAAGATTCAAGGTTTTCAGGTCTATAGTTGTCAAAGTTGGACTATTCAAATGCAGTAAGTCTTCCCACAATTCCTTCAAAGGTTAGTGTGTTTTCTTGTACACACCTTAGCTATTGGATGGCTAAAACTCTAATAGCATAGATGGGGAGCAAGGTCCTTAAGTACTTTTTGGTGACAATATCTTCTTCCAATTGACCACCTAGACTTCTTATTGTACTTGCCACTTCTTTCATTCTAGCAACATATTGAGCAACATTTTCACCTTCTTCCATTTTCATCTCATCAAACTTTCCTCTGAGGCTTTCTCTCTTTGCTCTTTGAAGATTCTAATCTCCTCCATAGATATTTTTTAGGGCTTTCCACATTTTGAATGTAGTGTCACATCCTTTGATATCATCAAATTCAACATAGCTGAGTGTAGAGACAATCTCCAACATTGCCTGATTGTGCTCCTTCCTTTTGCTCAAATCTTCTACAGTAAGAGGTCTAGCTAGGTCTACATGTTTTGTTCCAATTAAGGTTTGTGCATAGTCACCTATTTATCTAAGGTGTAATTTCATCAGACTCTACCATGCAACAAAGTTGTCTTTGTTGAGCTTGGGAACTTCTCTCTTGGACATCTTGATCTTCCTGCTTCTAGTACCTTGAAACTAAATAAACAGATGGCTCTGATACCAATTGTTAGAAATGCTTTAGAATAATTGGGAGGGGGGGTGAATCAGTTATTCGAGATCCAATATGTCCAATTCAAACTTTTTAGCAAGTAAAGTGTGCCCATTTAACTATTCATTCATCCAAGCTATAACTTTTCTATTAAGCAAGTTACTATAAACCAACATGCAAGTATAACACATGAAAAGATCAACACATAACACAGTGATTAATGTGGAAACTCAATTTGGGAAAAACCACTAGTAACATGCTACTCAATTCTCACTCTTCTGAAGTGATGCCCTGTGAAAGGCTTACCCTATTAAAGGCTACAACACACTATTAAATGTGACATAGTTAAAGGATTTAACCACCCTGTTAGAAGTGGGCCTAGTTAGAGGAGTTTAGAACATTCACTTGGAATGCCACCCTATTAAAGGATTTACAAATGGCTATTAAACTAGCCTAAGTTGATACAATTGCTAGAGAGTAATAACAAGGGGTTTTGAACTAATTACATAATACAACTCAACTTGAAAATTTCAAATCACTTCTCAGCTCATATCATTGCCTAGCTTTCAGTCTCTGCAATTTTGACAGCTTGCCCTCCTTTCAAGCTTTGTCCCCTTGAGTCTCCATGCTCAATGTACTAGTGCAATCAACTCTTTCTGACCACTTGTCGAAGAAAAGTCTCTGTACTCTATTCTTCCTTCTCCTAGATGTATTCTCCTTGACACCCTTCTAACCACTTCATAATTTTGCACACCAGTAGCTCTTGATTCTTGGTTTGTGACTCCTTAAATAGAAGTCTAGAATTCCTTTTCCTACTTGATTCTTCCCTCCTTAAATTTCAATTCATATGGATTAGGTAGGATTCATTGAATCTAACCCATATTTTTATTCTTTTAGAAACATCATAAAGAAGCCTCTTGAATTCTGTCAAAAATGGTTTACATAGAATTTTGTGCCACTAGCTCATCATCCTTATCTTCTGATTGGTTCACAAAATTCAAGGTAACAACTTTGTTGGCTTAGATTCGGTGAATGTCTATCATTTCCAATAATGCAGCAGCTCGACACTATTTAAATTTTGATGCTTGGCACAAACTATGTTACTCGGCATCAACTGTGTTTTTACTGATGCTCAACACTTGAAGTTCACTCAGCACCTACTATGATTTTATGATGCTTGACACTTGTTACCAGTGATTTTTTTGGTGGTGAATCTTTGCCAGTTGACTATTCTGTCTCTTTGGAAAATCACAATTTGGCTAATAAAACCTACATATGGGGTCAACCATGTCACCGAGATATTAAATAATTTGGGTCAAAATCCAAGGCTAATTGCTTATTAGTTTACACATAATTGGTCCCAAATCTCGGTCCAATCGCTAATGTAATCTACATTTAAAACACAAATATTTTAAAATTTTTGCCAATATTTCTATAATGTTTTCTTATTGGACAATATTATTTCACCCTTAAAATAAGATAATATTTTCCCTTGGGTTGAGCATCGCCTACCATTTTATTGACATATGTCTCTAACTATCCCCATTTAGCCAACTATTTTATGTTTTGGTCTTTGGGACACGTGTCCTAATTCTGGGAAGATTCAAATTTTATGGTATGCCATTTAAGATTGGGCCCAAAATAGAGCTAAAGCCATTGATCTATATTGCATCAATGGTCCAAATTAATTCCTTTCACCATAAAGTGACAACATTAAAAGTGATGACGACCAAGTTGGCAATAAAAAAGGGCACATTATTAATTGAATCTTAGTGGATTAGCATACTACAAGTACACTGTATAATGTATACTTGGCATGTGGGCCTTGGACCACTTGTAACTATAAATTCACCAAAAAAATAAATAATCTCTCTTTGGAAACTGACATATTATCCAATTATATTAATATTTTGTGTTATATGAAATAATTAATTTTCCTCTTACATTATAAAAATATTTATGACCAACAAAAAAAATCGCCTACATTTATTTGCGCAACAATTTTTTTTATAAAAAATTCGCCACAGTTATTATTAAATTTTGATATGGAAAGGAAAATTTTACCAATAGAAAATAAATTTCTCACTTGCCTCGAATGAAAAAATTGCCATTAATTAGAAATTTTTCATGCATATAAAATGTTGAATTCGCCAGCATTTTACATATTTTTCTCGAGAGGGGTTTCTTTTAGTTATCCCTGTTTGTTACTTTTCTTGACACTTGAACTTCACTCAGCACACACTATATTTTCTATCTACTTGGCTCCTACTAAAAAATTTCTCCACTTTAACTAGCTTTCTCGGCACCCACTGATGAACTTAGTTTAAGCTTTGCAGTCAACCTTATTACAGCTTATTCCTCCAATGTTTCTAGGTGTGGCTAGCATCTATATCTTCAAGTATGTTATCAATACAATAGTTAACCATTTTCTTAAGTGATCCTTGCACTTCATTACAATATCATAACTCAACCTTTCTCTTAGGTGCTCTTGTTACATCTTGTTGATCAAATCCTCTTCATCAATCAACTAAGTGATAGTACTTGGATCTTATAAGAAATTGTCATTCATACAAATAGCAGTGTTTGACATTAATGACAAAACAATGATTGAAAAAATTCTTTTAACAACAATCTCCCTCTTTGACAGTAAACCTTCTTCATCAATGATCTTTTCAATCAGATTTCCAACATTATAAATAAGGATTACTAAGAGTGTGGGGGTGAATTAGTAATCTACAAACTTTAGTCACTAACTGGATATTATTTTTTACTTTATACCATACATAAAAAAGTAATAAAGTAATGGTAAAGAGCAATAGTAACCATGCACAAAGATAACTCATAACACCATATTTTGTTAACTAGGAAAACTTTGGCCAAGGGAAAACCCCTGTGGGGATGATACCCACTAGATAATATACTAATATATAAGTTCCTTGTTAGATGATGGAACCTGTTAGGAGTCAATCAAAAAATTTAGTATAGAGATCCCCTATTAGGAGACTTTGAATCCCTATTAGGGGATTCTAACCTTGTTAGGAGTTGTGGTATAGTAGATGCAAGATGAGCCCACTACCTAAACATGCACTTCCAATTACAAGAAGAGTTCACTACCCAAATAAGAAATCAAACTTATAGAATATAGATTCTTTCTTAGTTCAATCTTGAATCGCAAAATAGCTTCACAAACTTTGCATATATCGCTTGCACAGTAAGTTTGCATATCATAATACTTGCACAACTTACAAAAAAATTACACTTCTTATCACAAGATGTCCTTTGCATAAATACCATGCCTTTATATGAATTACTACTAGGCTAGGTAAGATAATAATATACTTTTCCAACTTATAGTAAACATCTAGGATATCAGCCCTAATTAGACAAGTAACTATTTTGTAAACAAAATAATTCCTTTCCTTTAATTCCACTGACCTGTTTCACTGGTAAAATATGAATATGTCTTTTCGGTACAATTTGTACTAACTTCTAAAGTTATATATGTCATCATCAACATGTATACTATCTCTGTCTAACTTTACTAGTCATAATATAACATCAACAACAAGTTACAAAAAAAACAATACACTGATGTATACCAAATTCATACTTAGACATTTTTCTGAGTACCAAAACTAAGTATATTTATTTCCAAGGTTTCCTATAAGAATGTACATCATGTGTTGCCATAAATGACAACAATTACATATGTTCACTAGCCAATTTTCAATAATCTTCCCCTTTGGCATTGATGGAAACAAAATAGGGAAAATTGGCCAAGTGACAAAGACTTAACAAAAATAATACAGTAACATTACATCTATTACAACTTGTTCATTTTACATATGCCCCCTGTTACAATTTGATTTCATAAATTAGCATACTATCCTTTCTTTACCTAATTTACAATTTTCTCATGCATTTTATCCCCCTTTGACATCAATGACAAAGGTTAGAATGCCAAAATTTGTCCATCTGCTGTCAAAATTTCTATAGACTATGCCTTAAATTGATAGTATCTTCATGCAATCATCAAAATTTGATTTAAGCCTATCCATATCTTTAGTCCATGTATCTTTGGCTACTTTAGCAGAGGTGAGAATTGCACATAAGGCATATGATGCAATCTCAACTACATTAAGGTAGGAGTATAAAAAGTTAGAATAAGTGTCCTTGGCCTTGACACATTCCTCTAACTGTTTCTCAACAAAGATATTTTTAGAGAAATAGACTCTCTAAAATCTGATACTCTCTTCAAAATTTGTTCCTTCCAAAGTTCTAGTTTCGTGATATCATTGTGAATACTAGCCACTTGTCCTTTAAAATCATCAACTTTACAAGATGAATGCTATATCTGGCTAGATAGAGCTTCTAGCTCAATCATTTTTCCTCCAATTTGATTGCCAATATCCTTAGTCATCTTGTGAGATAGAGTAGACTTAATGTACAATATCTTGCCATCCTATTGAAACTTCTAAAGTTCATTGATACAAGTACCAAGACTTATCAAATCATTCTTAATATTTTGACAAATGGTGCAAAAAAAAAAGCTTCAAGTGAGATTTGTGCCTTAGATTCTACAACATTCAAAAAATTTGTGAATTCCTCATCAAATGACTTTAGCACTACCTATGCCCTTTGTTCTAGATCTACCTCTGTGTGTTGCACTACCAGAGTACTATGTAATCTATCAATAACATCCATCAAGGTTTTTTGTAGGATCTTCACTATTCTATTCTTTTGAATGAGTTTTGATAAGGATGAGATCAAAGAAATTTGATCATCATCATTAGTTGTTAGGCTGGCAAGTGAAAGTAGAGTAGATTAACTAGAAGGTTTAGTGTCATCTTCCCTTTGCTTCTTGGCTGCCTCTTTGGATCTTCTCTCTTCTTCCTCTCTTTCTTCTCTTTCCTTCCTTTCAATTTATTTCTCTTCTTCTTCTTTTGATCTCTTCTTCTTGTCTTCCTCTATTTTCCTTTTCATTTCTTCTTTAGTTAATCTTTTATTTTCATCCTCTATTTTTCTTTTCTTCTCATCTTCAAGCAAATTTCTGCTTGGCCTCTTCTACTTTCCTCTTCTCTTCCTCTAATAATCTCTTCTCTTCTTCAATTTTCCTTAGTTTGTCTTCTATATCTTTGGAATGAGATTCAGGTGGTTTTGAACTCTCAAATAGGTTAGTATCCTCAATGTTAATGGTAAAATTGGTCTGATCTATCTTCATTGTGTTACTGCTCACTGACACTTCCAAGGTTCTGGGTGCTAGTGAAGATGCTACCTAAGACTATGTCATCATCTAACTTATAGCTACCACAGTCTCACTTCTTAACTTGTCTTTCTCACCTAACATAAACGAAAATGATCTTACCTTGTTCCTCAAGTACAGTGCTAGATTGTTCAACAATCTCATGATTTCTTCTTTGTCACTAGTCTTGCAAATAGTTCTTGGCATAGACTTTTGAAGTTCTAAATCTTCTTCTCTAGTTGGGGCCTTCTTTTCAATAAGTCTATCATAAACCTTCTAGTTCACCATGCCTTCATTATCCTTTAGTTTTAGATTGTTGGCTATAATGTATCTCATAGTTGAGATATCAATATGATCTTTCTCAAAGTTATTATACAAATCATAGAATTTGTTTATCTACACAAATTTTCCTTCATTAGCAATAGCTAAGTTTATCTTCTCTATCTTCAACTTCTAGGGTTTCCAAGTTTTTCGTATTGATTTTTTAGAAGTGGTTACCTTCTCTACTTGTTTAATTTCTTGTTCTTCTTCTTCTTCACTAGACTCAACAATTGTCAACAATGTCTTTTGTCTCTTTCTTGGTCCTGTGGCTTGTTGTTTGACCCTTTTAGTCTTTGTAGTCATAGCTTCCACTAATCTCTTTGATTTTCTCTTCGGCTCATTTGGTTGCACATTTGATACTGCTACATAGGGAATTCTTTGTTCTAAAGATGTTTCTACAAAAAATACTAACAAAGGTTGAACATTTAGTATACCTTGCTTCATAGTTTGCCTAATTGCTTATGACTCACTCTCAGTCATACTAGCTTCTGTTAAATATTTCTTCATTATATTTTCTATATTCTTGTGAGATGCCTTATCCAAGGATTCTTGATGAGCTAATTGGGTAGTCTCATCATAAGTTCCAAATCTTTATTTAGATTGTTCCTTCTCTAATTTCAGCAATAAGTCAATGTATCCAATTGCTATATCATCACTCAATTCATAACCTAAGGGATCAAGAAATGTTTCCCAAGGTTCTACTACTTGAATACAAATAAAATCTATATCAACCATAACAGAAACATCTTCCTTAAATCTATCTACAATTGCAAGTGCAATTCTTAATCTCTATTTCATTTCATTCTGAAATGTTTTCATAATCAAATTTCCACTATCCAATATCTTATTTGTTGGATGCCTTCTACATACTTCTGTGATCTTCTCCATTGTACATCTATCATTACTCATAATCTTTGTGACTGATAAATATGGAAATATTTTAAGCACATGAAAGAATATGTGAATAATCAGTGACTAAAATCTAAACACCATTCTTAGTCCTCTTGATCTTTTTTAGGTTTTCAAGAAGTTGCATTCTTAGTATTTCACTAAGATTAACTTGTTCCTTCTCAATACATATCTTATAGGCTACATAGATGAATCCGACTAAAAATTTATCAATCTTTGAACTTGTACATACAGAGTAGGCAATACTTCTACTCAAAAATCTTACATCATCTTGTTTAATGGTTCTGATCACCATGGCCTTTCCATTATAAATTGCTTTAGTATAACTCTCAACTTTCTTCTTAACAAATTTCTCACCTATGGGTACACTAGCTTGTTTACTAAGACCAATTTCCTTGTGAACAAGGTAGGCTAGAATATCTACTACACTATCTTGCATCCATAATTTCCCATAATGTATTCTACTTAATATGATTTGTGTCCACTCATCTATGTCTAATTCTCCATAGAAATGATATTTGAATAGGTCTAGTTCCTTCAAGTGTTCAAATCCGAGTTTCATAGTCATATCATGATTGAAAACTAATTCCATATCCTTGTTCATATACTCATTCCCAATATATTCAAACTTACTAGTAAGATAACTTTCTAAATCTTCCAAATACACTTCATTGTTCAAAGTAATGGATAATGCTGAGTTAGGGTTTCCTTCTACATGTTTCATGGAAATAATCTTCAATTTTGGTCTCTCTTCATTCTCAACATTGTGAACTATTGAAATATCCATGATTCTATCAAATATGAACTTTTTATCAAAATAAATTTTGTAGAAAATGATAAAATACCTCTTTTGAAAATAGGGTTTGCTTCAAAATTGCCTTGACAAGTCACTTCTAAATGCTCTTTACTTTTGATGTGATCACAATGAAGTGAAAATAAAATCTATACTCCATCTATTCCATGAACTTGAACTTGCATTAATTAAGTACTTTGCAATCATGATAAAGCTGACAATTATATTTTGTAGTTAAATATTTCCTCAAGATCTTCTATCTGATCTTTAGATGCTACTCTCTAGTTTACCATAGCTTTCTTCCATGATGAAAAAGCTCTACAAAACTTTGCTTCAAATTTTTTTTTTAGTAAAAACATAGTTTTCATCTTCTGCTATAAAATTAACTTTCTCTATAATAATGGTAACTCTTAATTCCTTTACAACCAGTTAAGATAAGTTCCAAATTACAAGCGAGCTTAGATACTATCTAAACTTATCTTGATACACCTTTTCCCAACTTCACTACCTCTAATTCAATCTCTTATTGGCATTTCAGATTTTGGTGCTATGAACAAGCTTAATTCAACTTAGTTGAATCAAATTCAATAATTGACTGCAATCTTCCTCTCTCATTAAGTTCTAGCTTTTCTTTTGAGATGTCTAATCCTTTTACAATTGCCTCATTGAGTTCTTCTCGAAGTTCATTGACTACATTTCTTTGTTCCTCATTGTCTTTGTTAGTTCTGGAGTTCCTCTCATGGTTCCTTCTATCATTTTTGAGATTTCTTCCATCATTCCTTTTGTTTCCAAATTTTCTTCTATTGTTCCTTCTATATCTAAAGTTTCTATCCATTCTGCAATACTTTGTTGTATGTCCAAAGTTGTTGCAAAACTAACATGCCAAAGTTATGCTTCTAGGATTCTACTGATCATCAGGTGCAAGACAATTCTAAGCTATGTGTCCAAAGTTGTTACACTTATAACACACAATCTATCTTCTTTCCTCATAAGGTCTTTTTTCTCTCGATGTCCTTTCATTAGATCTTCTTCTATTTGTAGGGTTAGTATTCCTAGACATTCTACTATTTCTTCTATCATTATGTGAGGCCTCATTTGATCTACCCAAGCATAGAGGACATATTTGCATTATGATACTCCTAATTAAATATTTTGATACACTTTTTAGACTATAGGGTTATGTCATTTTAATATCTACATTTTGGTGATCTACACTTATGTTTGCATATTAGGACTTAATTGATATATTTAATGATCTCATTTCATGTTCTAAATTATTTCAATTATTTTAATAGAAACTGAATTGTATAAATGCTCAAAATATCAAATTTTAATGTTTAGATAGAATTTAGTGTTAAAGGATAGATTGTGATATGCAATAGGACCTAATTCACTTGCCTGGTGACTTAATAGTCATGGATTCAATATTTCATCACTATGACAGAAATAGATTATAACGTTGTTCAGAATGTTATTTAGATCATGTTAAGAAAAGATCAATATTTATGTGTAGGGATTGATATTATAATGTTTCAAATATTTTACATGAAAATAATTAGAAAGGGAAAGTTAATTTGAAAATGATGAAATATGCAAGCCTAATGTTGAGTGACATAAATATTTATTGCACATATATACTTATTGCTTACATGATATTCTTGGACTATTGATACTTGAGTTTAGTGTGTAGGAATTAGACCATGGGGTTTAATGGGGAACAAGGCTCAAGCCATATGAATATGACATAACCAAGGTTGAATCAATAGAAAAGATTCAAACCTCATTGTAATGTGTTTTGTTTTGTAAACATGAATTGTATGGGTGTGTAATAGTTTAAATAATATATATAATTAGAGACATGTAACTATAAATGTAATGTGTTATTTTTATGTGTCACTTGACACTTGTGTTGTCCACATGTTGATGACTTGTCATTTAGAGTTTTGGGCAAATGTCACCTAACCTAAAACTTAACCCAATGCAATACCCAAGTTAATCCCTTATGGTAGAGTGTTAAGAGAAGTCTCCATCAAAGGGAAATTCGAATTCCAACTTCCTATTAACTTTTAAGGATCAAAAAGTGGTCCTAGGAGTTATTTTGGTGAAAAATAAGTGCTCTCATGATAGCACTATGGGTTGGGGGTCTAAATCTAACCTTTAGTAGGCCTAGGTGACCTTGGGAACCCTCCAAACAAGTCACTTTCAAAGCAATTCGAAAATTGGAGTGTCACCTAAATTTTTCCACTCTATTAGTTGGTCAAGGCTACATTTTTAGAAGCAAACCAAGGTGTAAGGAAATGCAGCTCATGTTATGACCACTTTTAGATAGTGGGGGTTTTGGGATCCTTTTTAGAGGATTGGGGATGGGATTAGGGGGTTGTCTACCCACTCTCTAACTTTAGAGACTCTTAGGGTTTGTAAGCTTGGGAGGGAGCTCTTCTACAACTATTCATTACCATTTTGAAAAAAAGGATTAAAGGTTTGTTTCTTCTTGCCCATGAATTATTTTTCTTCAAAACTTGCATAATGGTATTTCATTCATGAGCATGTAGGGGTGTGAGTTCATATTGTGAGTAGATTTCATGGTATTGTATTGTGATGTAGTATTCATGTAAATTTTTGAATGGCGTTCTTGCCATGTAGTTGGTTTGCTTCCATTTTGAAGTTGAGTCTTGGTATTGCATTCATGAGAATGACATTGAAGGGGAAATGTGTGGTACCATCTTGTATCTTGTTGTGTTGTGTTGTGTGGTGTTGAGTATGAAGTTTGGATTTCCCTTGTTTTCTTGCTTTCTATCTTCCATGATTTTGTGCATGAGTGTTGTTATGGGTGTGAGGGCTTCACTCACCCTTTGGGAAGGGAAGAGAAGTCCAGGGTGAAAGGGTTAGTTAGGTTTGAAGATATATTGAGAACCTTGGAGTATGGGCTCCATTGTATGCCATGAACATTCATATCTTGCTGGGGGTGATAAGGGAAGTATGATGTATAAATAAAGTTTATGGAGTATGGGCTCCAAGAGAGTTATAGCCAATGATAGTATGGTTGGAGTATGATTGTGAAGGCCCCAAAAGGGCATGAAATTGATGTTTGGTGAAAGCCCCAAAAGGGCATGAAAATTGTTTATTGTCGGTATTATTTTTTATTGCAAATCTCCATTTGGAAAGCACACCTTCACCCTATGTTATGGTTTCATTGATGAACCATTGTGATTTATCCTTGGGATGGGATTGTTCAAGCTTTGAGTTGTAAGGTATATGTTCTTGAAAGTTTGTATGTGAACCCCAGTTTGAGCCTTGTTCTCCTAGCGTAGGAGTGGTCTCTTTGGAGGCCTATGGTTGGGTGGAAAGCACCCATGGTCCTTGTTGTTTTGTTGTGATGTATTTGCAGATTTTATGCTTGAGTAGTGATTTCATGGGAAAAGCTTGGAGTTTCTCATTGTGATGTTACATGAAGGAGAACATGTCATTTGTGCATTTCATTGTATGGAGGAATCTACATCTTATTTGTATTGTTGAAGTATTATTTCATATTAGAAATGTAAGGCTTGTGAAAGTATAGCTTGGATCATTATGTTGAGATGAGAATTCATATGTAATGAAATGAAGAGATGAATGTCTTTGATGAAATAATTGCATTACAAGATAACCCATTTCAATAGATAGTTTAATGTTTTAACCCTCATAGAAAATGTTAGACATTGTTTGAGGAATGTTCATTCTTGAGCCATAGATGGAAAATGCATTTAGTTATGATTGCTCATAAAAAGGAGCTCCATTGCATAAATAGGTTGGCTAAGTAAATTCATTTAAATTTTTATTATAAGGATTGTTCTAGCAGATGTGTTTAAATGGATCTTAATTAAATGTAATAGGTGAGAATGATGTAGTCTAGCAATTAACTTGTAGGAACAAACTTTAGGATACAAGCTTATGTTCCAAAATTTTCAAGTAATCTTAACAACATTGTCAACCTTGGTATACTCATTTTCATGGTAGGTAATGATATCAAGCTAATCATCAAATTATGATGTGAATAGAAAGAAAATAAATATAATAACCTTATGATGGAAGTCACCACTAAAACTCTAATCCTGTATGTGCTCATTTCCTCTCTAGAAAATGTATGGAGAAAAGAAATAAACCCTCCCCCTGAAATACAGAGCAATATAATAATAAATAGAATATTCCTAAGATCTAGTACACTAAATATTATAAGCATAACATTTATCCTATGGGAAAAGAACTTTAACAACATCAAATGACATTGCAAATAGAGACTCAAGTGAGTCATGTGACTTCATTGTCACCATCATGCCAATAAAAAGGGTTAATATATAAAATTAAAAAAAAAAAAGCGATATGTCACATCTTAGGAAACTTAATCCTAATTTAAATACAAATGAAACAATAAAAAAATTAAAAATAATAATAAACAAACTTGGGATTTATTTAAAAACAATGCCATATGCTAGGATGGAGAGTAAAGGTCTTACCACCCTATACTAGGTGTTGATTTGAAAAGTTGCTTGCATGTTGGAAGAGATACGCTTGAAAATTTTCTTGCATGTTAGAAGAGATATGGGTGCCTTTTCATGGGTCCCATCACCCTGACACGTGTCAGGGCATCCATCCTTAGGTGCCTCCTTTCCTAAGTGAATCATTAGTGCCTTTTGGGTCAAGAAAAAGGTGCAGACCCAAGTCAAATCTCACCACCTTGGTGCCTACACCTTCCAATGCATAGAGGGCCATCCCATCTTGGTAAGGCCACCATGGAAAGTGGGGCAAGTAGTAGATGCCACCTTGGGGAAAGGAGTAGAGTTTAAGATGGGATGGGGGGTGTGGAGTAGGTAGGATAGTAGTAGGTAGTTAAAGTTTTTTTTTTTAATTGTTTGTGTAAAGTGTGTTTCCTTTTAGTGTGGATCATATTAATGTTCAGGGGTTAGTATCAATGTCTTAAAAAGGTAATGTCCAGATTATTTGTGGGCAAGTGTATCTTAAGTAGGATTATATTTTTGTAAGACTCATATGCTAGTGGTAGTTAGCAAGGGACTTAGGGAGTTAGTAATGTTGGGATATAGCTTGTAGTCAAGAGCTTTTAAATTAGTTTGTGAATGAGTTAGAAATTTTATAGCCTTAATTGTATTAGACTAGGTATTTAATTATATGAATAAAGGGGTTAAGAGGTGAGAAGCATGTATTAGCCTATAATTGCAAGATGATTTAGGAAGGAATATGGTTATCAAGATATAACTTCGGGCATAAATTTAAAAAGGTTGAAATTTAATATTTATAGAAATTAAATTCAAGATAAACTTAGTATTATCTAAAAATGATGTTATAATAATTGTTAGTATTAGTAATAATAAATTGAAGGTTAAGTTATTATGTGAGAAAAACTAAACAACAAGTACAAAATAAATTAAAATAATAGCAATAAAATAAATTGAATTGTAGGAGAAAAAAAAAGAGTAAGATAAAATGGTTAGTGTAAAGTCAATTTTGTTAGTTGCAAATTGGGGATTGGAATGAGAAAGATTTAGTTGGAAAGTATAAAACATAGATAAAATTAAGAGGTGTTGAGGGCAATGATAGATAGTTAGAGCTAGTATTGAATGGTTAGCTCATTAATAGGAAAATTTGGTGCTAGTAGCTTAAATTTTTTATATATGTATATAGTAGTGATAGATGAATGACCTATTTGATGTAATTATACAACATGGATGATTGGCTTGAGGAAGAAATTAAGTTAGAAAGAAAAAATCAAGTATTAGTGATGGCTAAAGTGATAACCTTAATTAAATTACTAATAGTACATAGATAGTATGTCATTACAAACAATTAGAATTGGATACAATAAGAAAATGTAAGGCTACCAATGAAGTATTTGATTGCAAGTAGGGTCTATAACCATGCTCAGATAGCATTTGTGAAGTTGTGAATTCCATTACACAACTCATGTTATGACATTGTCTACTAGATTATAAACCTAATTAAACCAAGAAATTTAGTAACTAAGTGTGTTCATCTCTTAACATATTATTCTTGATTCCCTATTACTACCCTTTAATTGGATGTGTACCAACTAGTGCACATTATAAATGTATTCAAGGTCATCTATATATTTGATCTAGGGCCCTT
Organism: Cupressus sempervirens; assembly: GCA_028749045.1. Classification (NCBI taxonomy): domain Eukaryota; kingdom Viridiplantae; phylum Streptophyta; class Pinopsida; order Cupressales; family Cupressaceae; genus Cupressus; species Cupressus sempervirens. The sequence goes on along the minus strand of CM053789.1, from coordinate 506,823,820 downwards.
ACCATGTTTTATTATAAGAATAATTGATAACTCAAAAATGGACTTCTTGTCATAGAATTGATGCAAGCCTTGGCAACATGTTCTTATATTATCTAAGACCCCAACTAGGACTAGGATATGTTTAGCCTAGTAATTAGAACATTTTCATAAGAGCAGTGTTAGTAGATAACTCCTCTGTTGTAAAGTGTCAACCACCTATGATTATCTTTAAAAAAAAAATTGTTAGTTGTGTTTTGCTCTTGAAAATTTGGGCATGACATATTATCATACTTAGGTTTGCTACAATCATTTTCTCTATGACCCATACCATGACAATTATGACAATAAAATTCTATAATATGATTAAATGACTTATTTGTACAATCTCTTTTCATATGACCTATTTCACTACATGATAAAAACTTACCTCTAAATTCATATGTGGTTTCCTTAGGAGATTCCACTTGCTTTGGTTCATCAAATATTTCAGCTTCCTTCTCTTGTCCAACTGTAAGAAATCGAGCAAAATGAAAAGTAATAAAATAATCGAAGAGAGCTTAATGTGTAGAATGATACCATAAACCAAATATGTTTCCCAATGGATCAACAAGAATGGAGACAAGAGATTTTTAAAGGGGAAAGCAAAGAAAACCCCTTGTGTAATATTAAGAATGTGGCAAATAAGCCTAAGGAAAGAGAGAGGAGGAAGAAGTATTGTGGAGCAAATTAGCTCATTACAATAACATCAAGAAGATGTGTAGAAGAAGTTGTTGAAGAATGAGAGAGGCATATCTTTTATAGCGATGAGAAAGGAGTTGCATGTGTAACTCCCATTTCTATGAATGCCACCATTCAAAATAAGTGTGTGCAAAGTTTCAATATCCTCATAAGGAGGAATAAACTACTTTTCTTAATAAAATAATTACAAAAAAGGAGTTATCCTCACATGTGGAATAGAGGACAAGAAAATAATATTGTATCACCTAGTTTAGTAGTGAAAATTGAATATTAACCATTAAATGAAAGCATTAACAATACTAAGCAAGCTAACACTTAAGATAGGACCGATTTGTTATCACCACAAATGGAGGCAAACCAAGAATGGTAAGCTCCAAATGGTATAACACAATGATGCAATAGATATGTCCCCAATTTAAGGTATGCATGCTCAAAAGTATAGCTCAAGCTTAGATGGATGGATAGAGTGAATGAGGCAAGGTTTCAACAATGAAGTCATGGAGTGATTTTGCCATTATAATGGTATTTTGGTAGTTTATGAGCTCTCAAAATAGCATTATAACTTTGCATGGAAGGTGGATTCATTTTAGTGAAGGGAGAGGGTTCAATTTATAGGCCAAGGGTTAGAGGAATGGAGGGCCAAGATGCAAGGATGGAAAGATGGTGAGGGAGGGCTAGGATGCACTCAAAGGAGAGCACATGTATTGTGCTTGTTTAGCACCAATAGGGAGGTGACACTTGTCACAAGGAGGATGAGTGTGAGAGGATAGGATAAGGGTTGGTCAAAGGCTTGATGAGGGTGGTTGAGTATGTAAGAGTCATGAGTGAGGATGTAAGAGCCATTTATGGCTTTGTAAGAGCATTGAAGGCTTATGGTTGGGATATTTTTGGACGGAGGAGACTTTGGTTTGGCTTAGGAAAGTCTTAAGCTCACTTAGGGAATGTGACAAGGTTAGGGGGGGGATTAGGCTTGGGTTAGGATTAGATTAAGGATGTTAGAGATGTGCAAGTGGATGACATTCATGAGGGTGGGTGAGTTAGTGGCTAAGCTAAGTTAGTATGGGTGGATGGGGTGGATTAGGATAAATGGAGGATTTAGGATAGCTTAGGGGTTATTAGATTTGAGGGTTTTTATTTATTAAAGTGATTTTAATAAATTTAGGATTTGGAATTAGATAGGAGAATAGGATTAATTGATAAATAATGGGTTATTTGATTTATCAATTAGGAGTATAGATGATTAATTAAATTAATCAGCTAGGGGATGGTAAAGGATTAAATAAATAGGAATTTAATTAATGATGCCTTTAGAGATAGCTAAATATGATTTTCAAAGAAGTGTAATCGAATTTAGGTGTCTACATTTTGCCCCTCTTTGACATAGTGTTGACACAACACTATTTCAAAGAAGTTCGAATGGAGACGACACGAGGATGATGTTTTAGCAAAAAGGTTTCCCCAGTCTTTGATAAGAAGGTGAGACTAGACTATGAGATGCCCCCTCAAGAAGGTGGCAGAGAGAGAGAAGGCAAGGCTCGATGACTTCTTGAAAAGTATAAGAATCTAGGATAAGCAAGGAGACTCAGATTGGCAAAGAGAAGGGGCTGAATTAACTCAAACTCTCACTATGGGAGAATGATAAAGGAAGATCAGATGCACAAGAGGAAGCAAGCTTAAGACATTCCAAGATTGGGGGGAGGAGGGAAGGGGTGGAGCGTGATAAAAGGAAACTAGGAGGAGGGGAGGGATGATGGGAAGATAAAGCTGATGCAATAGGGTTTCAAAGAGTTAGATTGGTGGAAGATGGGTTTCAGAGATCCCTAGGACTAGGATTGTGGATTTTGAAAGATGAGGCTTAGTGGATTCATTTTAGTGAAGGGAGAGGGTTCAATTTATGGGCCAAGGGTTAGAGTAATGGAGGGCCAAGATGCAAGGATGGAAAGATAGTGAGTGAGGGCTAGGATGCACTCCAAGGGGAGCACATGGATTGTGCTTGTTTAGCACCAATAGGGAGGTGACACTTGTCACAAGGAGGATGTGTGTGAGAGGATAGGATAAGGGTTGGTCAAAGGCTTGATGATATGAAGGATTGTCCTTCACATGTCTACTAAAGGATAAAATACATAAGGGATACCTTGGTTTATCCCATTTAATAAATAAATACAACCAAGGGAAGATTACTACTTCTAACACCAACTTCTTCATGTTTATCAAAAGATTGACTAGATTCAATCATATCATCAAATTTATCTTTTTCTTTCATATCTAATCTAATCTCAGGTTTCTTTGTAGAAATGTTAAATAGATAACCGACATTAGTCTTATCATAAGTATGTCTCTATATTGCCATTGAATTATCAAGCTTTTCTCTGCTAGAATACAGCTTCTCAAGTTGTTGCTTGCACTAAGTTAATTCATCTTTCGCAATGATATTGTATTTATGAAGTTCTTCATGATCTTCTTTCAATGTTTCAATCTCAAATGTCTTCTTTGCCAAATTTTCTATAAGATCTACATTCTTAGTCTTCAAATGATTTTCAACTTTGCTAGGACCATTCCTCAAAGTCAACTTTAGATTCGTAATCTTCAATTCATGCTTCAAGATCTTGTACTCTATCTTCAACTTTGAATAATCATCATCACTAGTTTTAGATTCAGTAGATTCATGCTTGGATTTGAGATGTTCAAGTTTTTCCTTTAGTTGTCCAATGCATACTTTGGAGTCTTCAGATCTATTCTTCAACTTATCTCTTTCTTTAGTAAGGAGATAAATTTGTCCAAGTGCCTCTTCAAGGTTTGTCATTAACTGTTCCATATCCATAGGGATCTTACTCAAGCTATTAAGCCTCTTCTGAGTAACTGAGCTCTGATACCAATTGTTAGAAATAGGGATTACTGAGAAAGGGGGTGGGGGTATGAATTAGTAATCTACAAACTTTAGTCACCAACTAGATATTATTTCTTACTTTAAACCATAAATAATAAAGTAACAAAGTAATTCTGAATAGTAACAACAACCACGTACAAAGATAACTAATAACACCATATTTTGTTATCTAGGGAAACCCTAGCCAGAGGAATACCCCAGTGGGGGTGATACCCACTAGATAATATACTGATATATAAGTTCCTTATTAGATGATGGACCCTATTAGGAGTCAATGAGAAAATTCAGTATAGAGAGCCCCTGTTAGGAGATTCCAACCCTATTAGGAGTTGTGCTAACCCTATTAGGAGTTGTGGTATAGTAGATGTAAGATGAACTCACTACCCAAATATGCACTTCCAATTACAAGAAGAGCTCACTTCCTAAACAAGTAATTAGACTTCTAGAATATAGATTCTTTCTTAGTTTGATCTTGGATCACAAAATAGGTTCACAAACTTAACATATATTGCTTTTACAGTAAGTTCACATATCACAATACTTGCACAAATTACATCACAATTACACTTCTTATCTCAAGATGTCCTTTTTGTAAATACTATGCCTTTACACAAATTTTTGCTAGGTCGGCTAAGACCATAATATAGTTTTCCAACTTAGAGTAAACATCTAGGATGTTGACCCTAATTGGACAAGTAATTATTTTGTAAAAAAAAAATTCTTTCCTTTAATTCCGCTGACCTGTTTCACTAATAAAACATGAATATCTCTTTTCCATACAATTTGTACTAACTTTTGAGGTTATACATGTCATCATCAACATGTATACTATCTCCGTCTAACTTCACTAGTCATAATATGATGTTAGCAACAAGTTACAGTAAAATAATACACTGTTGTATACCAAATTCATACTTAGACAATTTTTTTAGTACCAAAAGCTAAGTATCTTTATTTTTGAGCTTTCTTGTAAGCATGTACATCATGTTTTCCATAAATGACAATAATTACATATCCTCATTAGCTAATTGTCAACAAAAGTTTGTTATGTTCGAGAACCTAAGGAAGAAAATGAGCCTAGGGTATTGCTTCATTCAATGACTAAAAAATAGAGACTACAATTCATGTGCAGAGAAAAAAGGCTTAAAAATATGAATACTTGAAGGGTGAACAAGCTATTAGAGCTAAAGTGTGTGAAAGCCAAGCAGGATGGATGACTAAAACAAAGATCTGTACTCTGCAAGTGAGTTGTAGTTTATTATTAGATCAAGCCTTACCGTTACTTTCTAATCATTGCATCAGTCTAGGGTGAATCCTTTAGATTAAGGCTGAACTAACAATCATCTATAAATCCTTTAACCAAGTGACATTCCAAGTGAATGATCTAAATTCCTCTAACAAGGCTCACTCCTAATAGGGTTATTGAAATCCTCTAACCAGGTCACATTTAATAGTGTGTATTGTAACCTTTAATAGGGTTAGTCTTTCATAGGGAATCACTTCATAAGAGTGAGAATTAGTAGCATCTTACTAGTGGTTTCTCTCAAATTGGGTTTCTACATAAAATCCTTTTATCAAATGTGTTATTGAATCTATTATGTTTCATGTTTACATTTTTGCAAAGTTTCTTTAACCTAGGACATTAACCTACATAGTTTAAGTATTGTATGATCTGATGGATGCATGCATAATAAAGTTTTATGAATATGGGTTTACCAAGCATCAACATGAAAAGTTTTGTTTTTACATCTAGACCTTGAATAACTGATTCACCCCTCTTTTAGTTATTCTAGAGAATTCTAACAATATGTTGTACATAGTAGACTAAATAACCATTGGATATAATTGATTAATTGTGTATTGTTTTTCATGCTACACAAATTCCATATCATTATCAATCATTGCATGCTAAGCTCACTCAGGTAGTGAAGGTAGTTTTCTGTGTCTAGCAAGTGTTTCGATATTTTCCTAGTTCAGAAGGCAGTGTCTACCAAGTTAACTTGGGTGTCAAAGGAAAGTTTGTAGAAGATGAGTGTTAACCAAGCTCACTCAGTTAATGAAGGAAATGTTGGAGGGAACCAATGTTAACCAAACTCACTTGGTTACCAAAGGATCTTTGTGAATATGTAGTGTTAATTGAGTTCACTTGGTTAACATAGAAAATCATTTCTGATTTAGTATCTACCAAGCAGGTTCAGCTAACAAAGTATTTTCTTGTTTTGACATATCGAGTTTAATTAATTTATCTATTGGTTCTAGCCAGTTGAGGTAATGAATATTAGTTATTCTAAGTTGTATATGAGCTGACTTGACAATATGAATGATATAAGTATAAGGTCAAGTTGTGAATTTGAAAGTGTGTAAGAGTGTGAATGCATGGAAGATTTTCAAGATCTAATGATACAGTAAGGAAGCAAATTAGAAGGATAAGAAAAATATCCTTATGGAGCTGAAAAGATATATTCAATTAGGAAGGATCAAGTACAAGCCATAATAGAGATCTATAATTAGAAATTTAGTTACATCAAAAATCAGATCATCTCATTGTTACTCTTTAACCATTATAACAATGATCTAAATCTCTTTATAGAGCTAGCTTAACAACTATTTTTAAAACCTCTAACAAGGTGGTAGTTATATTAAATTTTCTAAAGACCTCTAACAATTCCACTCCTAATAGGGTGATTAAATCCTTTAACAGGGTCACACCTAACAGTGTGTTTTGTAACCTTTAACAGGGTTGGCTCCTAACAGGGCTCACTTCAGAAGAGTGAAAACAATAACTAGTTAGAATTGGTGGTTTTTCCAAATTGAGTTTCCACGTTAAATCCTAGTGTCAATTGTGTTCATTCTATTTTTTTTTATGTGTTTGGATCTCAGTTAATATAATGGTAATTAGAGATAACATCTAAGATTTTCATGTTAAGTACTTACCGAGTATATTTAGTATTTATCGAGTTACAACATTTTATGTGTGTTTGTCCAGCATCAACAATATTCAATTTTTAGATTTTATTTTGTACTCACATCTAAAGCGATCATGAAGATTTATTTTAGTGGTAATTGATTCACCCTCCCCTCTCAATTACTCCTCTTATATTTCCAATAATTGGTATCAAAGATTTTGGTGCTTGCAGAGAAGGTTTCAAGGACCTAAGCTAAAGATCAGGATGTCTTATAGAAGAGAAATTCTCAAGTTGAACAAAGACAATTTTGTAGCATGGAAAGGACTTATGAAGTTACATTTGGCTACCATCAGTGATTCAAGTTGTAAATATATTGATGTTGAATACAAGACTCCTACTAGAACATTATTAGTTGAAGATATTGCTAAAAAAAAAAAATCATGACATCATGGTGATTGATATTGCATCTACTCTCAGTTATGCTAAATTTGATGAAGTAAAAGATTGTAAAACTACTCATAAAATGTGGACCAAACTAAAAGGAATTTATGGAGGAGATGACAATGTAAGAAGAGCTAAGGCTGAAAGTCTTAGAGATCATTTTGGTCAGATGAAAATGAGAGAAGATGAGAACATTGCAAAATATGTGGAAAGTATCAAAGCAAGTGTGAGCACAATCAAAGCATATGGAGGAGACATTCAAGAAAAAATAGTTGTAAGAAAGGTACTTAGAACTCTTATTCCTATTTATGCAATTAGAGTGTCTTTTATTGAGATGTGATCAAAATACTAAAATATCTTTGGATGCTCTTGTTGGAAGATTAACAAATTTTGAGTTACATAACATTGATAACTATGTTCCTAGCTCAAAAGGTATTGAGTCTGCATTTGAAAGTAGACTCTCACTCAAGAAAAAGAGTAAGAAATCAAATCCTAGTCAATCAGGAAGTGAAGAAGAAGAAAGAGAAGAAATCTCAGATAGTGATCTTGAAGTTGTTGAAGCCCTACTTGCAAGAAAGTATTCCAAAGGCAGAGGAAAGTACAAAGGTAAATTTCCTCTGATCTACTTTTCTTGTGAAGAAGTTGGTCACATTGTTGCAAGGTGTCCAAACAAAGAAAAAAAGATGAAAAAAAAGCAATAAGCACAAAAGCAAGAAGGATTACAAGAACTATAAGAACTACAAGGACAAAGGTAAGAAATCTTGTTTTATGGCTAAAGATTCTAATAATAGTGAAGATGAAATGGTATATATTGTGGTAAAATATGAATCTAATGATGAAGGAGCTAAAATAACACTTATCTCTCATGTTACAAAAAATGATACATGAATGATTAACAATGGTTGTTCAAATCATATGATTGGAGACAAAATAAAATTTGAGCACATGGAATATTATGATGGAGATAGTGTGAGATTTGGAAATAATGAAGCTTGTAACATAAAAGGAAAAGGATGTGTTTCTTTGTCAGAGGAACTTGTATGTGAAAATGCCTATTGGGTTGAAGGACTAAAGAATAATCCACTAAGTGTGGTACAATTGAATAATATTGGATTTAAGGTAGAATTGATGGATGGATAGGACAAACTACTAGATGGAAAAGGAAATCTAGTTAGATTTGGCAAGCAAACAAAAGGTAATCTATTTTATCTTGATCTTAGTGAAAGTTCATGTTTTATTGCTCAAGTAGAAGAAAGATGGTTATGGCACAAAATATTATGTCATGTAAACTTTGATAATTTGGTTAAGATAAGAAAACATAAAAGAGTAAGAGGTATTCCTAGTTTGAAGAAGCCTGATATGAGTCTATGCAAAAATTGCCAAATTGGTAAAATGAGAAAGACTAGTTTTAAAAGAAAGAACTATCAGTCAAAATAAGTATTAGAACTTGTGCATACAAACTTATGTGGAGCTATTGGAATAGAGTGTTATAGTGGAATTTTTTTTTTATTCTTTTTGTTGATGATTATTGTAGAATGATGATTGTAATGTATCTGAAAGAAAAATCTAAAGCCTTTCAAAAATTCAAGTGGTATCAGGCAAGAGTAGAAAAAGAAACTGGAAAGAGATTTAAATGTTTAATATTAGATAGAGGTGATGAATTCATCTCCAATGATTTCAATAATTTTTACATTAAAAGAGGGATCAAAAGACAAGTATCAACCCCTGGTACTCCACAACAGAATGGTATAGCTAAAAGAAGAAATAGATCCATCATGGACTGTGCAAGAACATTGATGATTGAAAAAAATGTTGCAATCAAATACTAGAAGGAAGCTATTAGCATTGCAGTTCATACCTTAAATAGAGTATAGTTGAAGAAAGATTCAAATCAAACTCCTTATCAACTATGGTATGGCTACAAACCTAATGCAAGTTACTTGAAAGTATTTTGTAGCAAATGTTATATCTTGAAAGAATTTAGAAAAGGAAAATTTTATGTCAAGGGTGATGAAGACATATTTTTAGGAGACTCCTACAGAACTAAAGCATACAAATGTCTGAATTTTTCTACTCATAAAATCATAGAAATTGCACATGTGGGAATTAATGAGTTTTGCAAAAAAAGAGTGAAGAAGAAATTAGCAAAGAGCCAGAGAATTATAGAAAATTTGTTTACTATGAACTTGATACCCTGCCAAATCTATCTGAGAGAAAGGAAGCTTCACCCCTGAGTCCCCAAAGTCTCCAACAGTTACCAAGTTGCAGATAGTGCAAATCGAGTCATAGCCTAAAGGACCTAAATCATAGTCAAAAGCTACCAGGTAGTTCAAACCGAGTCTAATAGACCTGAGTTGCAGACAGTGGAAATTGAGCTTGATATTGAAGTTCATGATGAAAATAGTGGAACTCATTCCAAATCCAAAGAGCCTTTATTAGCAAGATATGTTAGAAGGCATCATGCACCTAATTAGATCATTAAAGAAAAATATGATGGAACAATGACAAGAAGAAAATTAAAAGGTACATGTTTACTTGTTCAATATGAACCTAGAAATGTTAAAGATTCTCTAAATAATGAATGTTGGGTTGAAGAAATGAATGAAGAAATAGAAAAAATAGAGAAGAACAAAACCTGGACACTTGTTCCTAGACCCAAGGATAAAAATGTAATTGGCACAAAATGGGTATTTATAAACAAGCTAAATGAAGATGAAAACGTTTCCAAAAACAAAGCAAGATTGGTGTGTAAAGGCTATTCTCAAGAAGAAGGTATTGACTATGATGAATTTTTTTCTCTTGTTCAAGATTATAAGGTGTTAGAACTCTACTAACATATGCAACACACGAAAGATTTAAAGTGTATCAAATGGATATTAAATCTACATTCTTGAATGAAATTCTTGATGAGGACATCTACATTAAACAACCAGAAAGTTTTGAAGATCCTAAAAAAAGAGACATGGTTTGAAAATTACACAAAGCATTATATGGTCTCAAGAAAGCTCCCAGATCTTCATATAAAAGACTTCATAATTACTTGATACAAATTGGCTTTCAAAGAAGAAATGATAATAGTAGACTGTTTATCAAAGAAGGACCAGACATTGCATTAGCAGTTGGTGTGGTGGAAAGATTCTCAACAAATCCCAAAGAAAATTACATGATGGCAATCAAGAGAATCATGAGATATCTGAAAGGTACTAAAGACTATGTCTTGTGGTACAAACTTGAAGATAATTTGGACTTAAAGGTGTTCACTGATGCTGATTGGGTAGGAAGTATTGATGATAGGAAGAACACTATTCGTGGAGCATTTTTCCTTGGTAAAAGCACTAATATATTTGGCATCGATTTACGATGGCTATGTGTCGCAATTATGACAGCAATGTGTCGCCACTGTGATAGGAATTGATGTCATAGTTATTTAGTCACAATTAATGATGTCTACCCCTTGCCATCACATTTGCAATGCCAATCCATCACTATACAACCACCTTATTGGCACATCAACCCTGTCACAATTCCTGTGTTTTCTGTCACAATTGCGACGGGATTGCCGTCACATCTACAACAACTCCATCGCAATTGCTGGGGTTGCCGTCGTAATCAACAACTTCATCGCAATTGCTGTGGTTGTCATCAAAATTGTGACAACAACCCTGGGAATTGCGATGGAGTTGCTATAGATGTGATGGCAACCCCGTCACAATTTTTGGGGTTGCTGTCGCAATTATGACGGTAAAAGAAGTAAAACAAAAAAATAATATTTTGTGTCTGTTTACTTCGGTGCTCTATTTTTCACCCTGCTTAACATCATGTTCAACGGATTTATAGAGCTTTCTATTACTATGACTCACCTTCCCATGTTCTACAAGTAGAGAGATTCAAAGTTGTATCTTGCCTGGGCTTATTCACTTCCTACATGGGTCATGAGAGTTCCTCTCTCACTCTTGGAATCTTCCATATGGGTCATTCTCACCTACTATACCATTGGCTTTACCCCAAATCCCCAAAGGTATTAGATTCAAGACCATTCATTTCCTCATAGCACCATCAATTCAGCACTTGATGACTCTAATCCATTCCCTCATGCATGTTTTTTTGACAATTTTTACTCTTATTCGTCCTACACCAAATGTCTCTCTTGCTTTTTCATTTAATTGTTATAGTCAGATGGAGTAAGCTTGTGGAAAACACCTTTGGAACATTTGTACTACTGATTGTATTAGTCCTTGGTGGATTCATTGTATCCAAAGGTACCATACCATTGTCAACAAAGTAGAATAGATTCTAGTAATCCAGACTTGAAATAATTTGACATTCCTCGCGGATCTTGTGTTTGCAGAGGACATCAAGCCCTGGTGGATATGGGGGTACTGGATATCTCCTCTCATGTATTCTCAAAATGCCATTGCAGTGAATGAATATCTATCAATGCGTTGGCTGAAGGTTAGGATTGTAACTATGTTATAACATATATAGATTAGAAAGGGGCACTGATGTTTGTTTTGTGTTTTAGTTGAGAAATGTTATGATAATGTGATGACCAGTTATTGTTGCAGCGGTGTGGCAATGTTAGAAGCTTGTGGATTGTTTCCTGAAAGCTACTGGTACTGGATGACCACTGGAGTACTGGCAGGATACGCAACTCTTTTTAACTTGCTCTACACCCTTGCATTGGCCTATCTAAATCATAAGTTGAATTCCTGATATCCTCTTTCTCTTAATTGTATTGGGTAATTCAAATTATTTAGATTGTAAGTTGAATCCCTAAAATCCCCTTTCTCTTAATTGAATTGGGTGATTCAAAATACTCAAGAAAATAATGATCTACCTGTCCATGTAAATCATAGTTTTTTTAGAGTCAATTTTTCATCAACATTTTGCATCACATCCTAAGGATGGATCACAGAGTGTGTTTCAAAATATTGATGAAAAAATCCTTTAACAATCGATTCTAGAAGGATCAACTGAAGAATTCTTATAAATTGTGGAGACTTACTATTAAATCATTACTTATGCAACTCTTGAGAGACCTCAAGCATTGATTCTAGAAGAAGACTCAGAGGAAAGCCAAACAGAAAGAGAGAGACTACAAGAAATGAAACTTATCTCTTTAGTTGGAAGTAAGCTTGTTTGAAAGGTTTTTCTATGTTTTTTGAATCAAATTTGGAGTGGGTAGGGAGGGATTATCAGTAATGTTTCTAAGGTATTGTGTTTGAACTTTGGTCTCAGCAATTAAAAGGGGAATGGTGTTGCCTTCTATTGCAAATTATGATGCATTGTTGTTATACTTTTTCATGGCTCCACTAGTCCTTACTATCCTAGATGTTTTATATATATTTGTGGTGACATTGAAACTTATTTATCAATGGAAAAGCAGTCTCCTACCATCAATAAGAAGTGTTGAATGTTCTAACTTTTATATTATTCTATAATTAATTTAGGAGAAAAGTGGAGAAATAAACAATAAAACTCCTTATAGTTTTCTTTATGAAATACAAATTATAGCCATTCTCTTCATATAGTTACATGTTTTTAAAAGTTATAATAGATACACTGGATGCAATCTTACACCAACATGCTGACCCAAATTATCATTCTCATTAGTCTCTAACTCTTGTCATTATATTTGTTTGAGCAATATAGTACTCATACAAACTATCATCACAACAGGAACATAAAATGCTCCACCAAATCGATGCTACAATTAGCATATATGGTTGTCCACAATTAAATCAGGCAAAAGTTGTTCACCAAATAAACTATCTACACTCAATACTCTATTAGGTATATCACAATTAAAATAAAACTGATGGATCCACACAGTGTAAGCAAATGCTGCATAATAATTGATATAATATTACAACATAAGAAATCCAAGTAGAGAGTGTCGTGATTGTCTCATATCAAAGTTGAACCAAAAGAAATTACCATTTTTGTGGGCAATAATAAACTTACTTGTCAAGTACTCAATAAATTTTCATACATATGAATTCAGCTGTATGAAGAGAACAAGTTAATATTTGGCCAAAGACATAGTCTCAAAATTTGGTAGATAGAGAAAATGCTCATTCAAATATACAAGGCTCGTAAAGCCTAGTAATTATAACTTCTGCATTTAGTGTCAAAAAATTGAATTCTTGAGAATTGGGGAAATTACCTAGTATGCAGTCAAAGAGCCGAACCTGCTATTGTCTGTGTCATCACTCCCTTGTTCCTATGGCAAAAAAGAAAGAATTGTCACATCATGCGGCATTCAAAGAAGTGAGAGCAAGCAAACAATTTGACAGCTATGAATATGCAAGTAATAAAGGCTAAGAATTATCATTACGTATTGTGCATGTTGCAAGTTTGATAAAGCATGTATTCTGTTGCAGAACTACCTAGAAGCCATTGTAAAGTCATTATCCGTTTAACATATGTTTGAGTGAATAATTTCTATCTCAGTATTCATTTTTATATTTATATCATAGGCTTTCTTTTGGTTGTATTGCATATGACCTTCTTCATGGTGAGTGTAGCTTGTAGAATTTTTGCTATTACATACATCTAGCCAAGAAAATAGAAGCCAGACTTGCAGGAAAGAACAGAGAAAAATAGAGCAGCACATAGTGACAAAACAACTAGTTCTATAATGAAAAATTGAACTGCCTGAATTACAATGATGGAATCCATCGAATATAACAACACATTAATTACGGTGATGATGTTAAGAATTAACATTAAGTCCTGTTCACAATCAAAGCATAAAATCCTACAATTTGAGAAAAAATTATGCAAAATATTGCATGATAGATTGATGGATCAAACTGGGTCTTCCATAAATTACCTTTTGAACTGAATTAACACCAACAGATCACCATCAGGAATGAACTAAACTGACAGTTGGAATTTTGAATGCTAAGAATATTAATTTATATCTAATTAAATTTAAATAACACTCTAACTTTGTGTAACCATTTACTCAAAACTAAATCCTTGGCTACTAATATGGCATGTGGCAAGTGTTTCTCTTTGGGAAAAGTTAAATGACCATCATAGTTCCTAGTTCGTTACATACCTTACAAACATTTCCTAGATTAAACATTTCACAGTATTCCTCTATTTTACTCGGTTTGTGAGTAGCATCAATAGTTTGACAGATACTACAAAAGCATGCCGATAAAAGATATTATTAATATATTACATGGAAGCACATACAAAGTGATAAATGATTGTTTTTTCTAGCAACAAAACATAGAACCTATTGTTGCATTCAGTCACAAAGCTATGAGCATTTGATCACGATGCTTCAAATGCAACTGATTATGACTTGCTTCTTAATTATTTTTCTCTCTACCATCGGCTTTCACAAAAAGATGTTTATATCTTGAAATTAAAAAAAAACTAAAACAAAGACTTCAACGAAGCATTCAGTCATGAAACTATGAGCATTTTCTCATGATGCTTCAAATGAAGCCCTTTATGACTTATTTGTTAATTAATTTCATCTCTATCATCAGCTTTTACAAGGAGATGTATGCATCCTATATTTATAATAAAAAAATACAAATAGACACTTCAAAATGTCAAATATTATTGTATTAGTCTAAACAAAATAAAAAATATTCTGCCATGCCTAAATATCCTAAATAATCTTTTTTCATTTTCCCTATCTCAATAGTTCCTACATAAGCAGCTTCTAGCTTCTCTGAAAATTCAAGTAGTCTTGGATTTTCATCTAGTTTTGGCCTGCCGTAAAAGCAGTAAAAGAAATTAAACAAAGAGAAGATACTGGAAGTGAATCTAGATCATTCTTAGGATGAATGCTTGTTAGATCTGAAAGAAGTTAGTGGATACACTATCATGTAGATGTTGGTCAAAGCCATAAATAGAATGTGGATCACCCATTAATAATTGAACTTCTAAACTAGGTGCTCATACCTGTGTGCAAGCCCACGCGTCCATGCAAAGATAGAAGCTATACTATTTGTGCTAGTTTCAGCTCCCTTTTGTCACACTCTAGTATATCATCCAAAATGCCATAGTATCAATTTTCAGACTCTCGAGGATGTAAGTCATTTCTAGATGAAATATTAGTCACTTGAAAGACTACAGTTATTCTTGAATCACAAGTTTTTTTTGTGTCATCCAACACTTTGACACGAAATTTTTGACCATTACAGAACATAGCCTTGTGGTGTTTAACCTGCAATAATATGTGAAACATGTCAAAATTATTATATCATGATTTGATAAACATATGGGTGATTAATAAATTTGTACGTACCTGAAAATCTCTTAAACCACATGCTAAATCTATTTCCCTTTGCGTAACATTGGAATCTCCATTACAATGAGATTCTTTAACTAATGAAGATACACCTTCCCATGTTAATGTCTAACCAGAATGTTGACATTGTTCAATCCATACCGTCATCCAATCAAGATTTTTTGCAATATACAAATGTAGTGCATCCCACTCTTGAGCACCTGTACAAAAAAAAATAGACAATTTAATACCAATTCATTTTGAAAATTAAGAAATAATTTATTACAATAACATCTTATAATTTATTACCTCTCACTTTCCTCAATGTACCTTTTCCCATCAAGTACTCCCCTTCTAATTTTTTAAAAGGCTCGAGATCCCAAATGCGATCTACACGGATATTTGATGCAAACTTAGGAAGATATTCAGTAATGTACACCATATTATAGTATACCATATATCCCTCTACCATAGAACCCTCAGGATGTGCTCCTTGTCAAACCAAAGCCTTCAAAGATTTCAAGTGCCTCTCAACCATCCACATTGACCTAGTGTGTATAGGTCCACACAATTCAATCTCCTCAACTAGGTGTATGAGGTAGTGTTCGTGTGCATTGAAAAAAGTTGGAGGTAGGAACTTTTGCATTTCACATAGTAAATGAGGAATTCTTCTCTTCCAATAGTTTATATTTTCTTTATGGATTTCTTTAGATGACAACCACCTACATTAAGAGATTCAAGTCACAAAAAATATATAGATACGAGACTTTACAAAATAATATACAATAGATTACATGGCAAGAAAAAAAAATCACGAATATAATAAATATATACAAAAAAATGAACAAATATTACTGCTTACCTCATGTATTTTCCAAGGTCGTATATCACTTGTTTGATATTATTGTTGAAGGGCTCTGGGAGATATAGAGGAAGCACATATTGCAGTAATTATAAACCAATCATTTCATTATTTTCTAACATAACATAACGAACAATACACGTAGTTTATGAATATATTGTAAATACAGAAGAACATAACTTACATTGATGAAAGTATGCCAATCATGCATTTTGAGCCTTGGCCCAAATTGACTTTTTTTTTTAAAATATAAGATTGTTTATGTTCGCACCAAATCCTGTGAGAAATCAAATTTTTCTTATGACTTCTTTTATGGCATCACTTTGCTACTTCGTTAATAACCAAGGAAGGGCACTTATATTAATCTGATCTCTGTTGCTATTTGAGTGAATGAAATTCTTCAATGCATGATTGGATTCATGAATTTCATTACAAAATTTAAATTTCTTTTCTTTGTCACGCCTTCCATCCAATATTTTCCGCAATGTCTCTGTTATATTCTTTCCAATATGCATAGAATCAAACAAATGCACAATTTGTAAGTGCTCATAGTAGGGAAACCTGCTAAATTGTCTGGGATAGCTTTTAGTCCCTTTGGAAGGTTGTCAATACTGCCTTGACGACCTTCATGACCATCAATTACACAATTAGTAAACAAAAATCATAATAGAAATATATAAATTACAAACATAAACCATTAGGTGGAATGGCATTACCTCGACGATTAATTCTATTATATTCCAACTTCCATAGGCGAGGTTTCATTCTTTGTGGCTTTGATGTAGTCTCTTCTTTCCCATTGAAAATATGTTTTTTCGTACTTCGATACTTATGATTCCTGTGGAGGAAGTGTCTACTCTCATCAAACACCCGCTTTCCTAAACTTTTTGAATGACGAGATTTCATTTTTGGACCACAAACTGGACATGCAAATTTTCCCTTTGTTTGAAGACCTACAAGATAATGATATAATTAGATTATTAAATATGTTGATTTTTATAATTAGAATTATCGTGCGCAACTTGAATTCACTATAACATACCAAAAAAATGTGTTAGCCTTGGGGCATCATGTATTGTCCATGTAAGTATTGCATGGAATTGAAATTGTCTTTATCCTATTAGTCTAGACACGTCATACATAGTGACACCATTCCATAACTCCACCAACTCGTTGATAATAAGCTCAATATATAAATTCATATCTTTAACTTGATATTTACCTACTTGAATGAATAGTAACATTACATAATTATTGTGACTGTTTTACTGCAAGATTTGTAAGTACATGCAAATTAATAACTATCAAATGATAAGATACCTAGAAAAATCATTGCCAACATAATGTGCTCCCTCTTTATTGACATCCACGGAGGAATGTTATTCTTGATAACAAAAATAGGCCACACAAAGTAAACATATCTCGTCTCTCCAAATGGATTGACACCATCCGCTGCCAATGAAAGCCTGAGATTACGAGGTTCTTCTTTGAAGTGTTGCCACTTTTCCTCTATGTGCATAAATGCCAAACCATCTACAGGGATTCAAATAATATCATCTCGACTTCTATTATGTGCATGATAATCCATAAATTGAGCCAAGCTACTACACCTGAATAATTGTCACATTTGTGGAATAATGGGGATGTAACGAAAGACCTTTTGAGGCACCTTTTTTGGTAGTCGATCTGTTTGATATCTACTCATATGACATACATGGCATTGTGTTGCAAATTCATGTTCTTTATAATATATAATATGATCATTGGGACAAGCATGTATTGCTTGATACTCCATTGCAATATCTTTCATAACAGCAGATAATTCTCGATATGAGCGAGGTAGAATATTTGATGATGGTAACAGAAACTCGCCTATCAATCTACAGGAAAAAATATAAGTTGTTAATATAAACAATATTAGTGGTACATTATTCATCCTTTGTTAACTATAAAGACATTTATGACATACCTTAACATACGTGACATTGTTATGTTCGATAAACCACTCATAACCTTCAAGTTCAACAAAAATAATACAACAGAGAGAAGAGTTGTTTGGGAGTCTTTATATAGGGGCTCGTATGCCTTCTCAAGTAGAGGTACATTGAGGCTATCATCATCATCATGATTAGATATGCTTGGACTAAATGTGTCATGGATCAATGTATTTATACCATCATCTTCAATTGTGTTTTTTGGTGCATGATCATCATCTTCCATGGGATCATTATCTTCACCTTGGATATTTGCACCTCCATGTTCCTCCACTTTGAAAAGTATATTCTTTGGATTGTTGTGGTTCATATCATGTACTTCCCTAGGGAGATCAACCTATATAAAATTGATTAACATAAATAAACCATGATCATCAACTCATCATCAAGTGATTTCATATGTATATAAATTGTTAAAATGATATAATGAACGAATTACCAGTGGATGATAGTCATGGCCCCCTTCAATGTGACCATTCTCCCTACAATGTCTCTTAGCTATTTTGATTAGCAGTCTTCTACGATTTAAGCCCTTACAAATTTTGCAAGGGCAATAACATTTTCCATCACCTTTTCTTTTCAAGTTAGACCACAATCTAGCGATTGTCTCCCTGTTTTGTTCTTCACTTATATTATCTAACATGATTGTTCTTTGCAGAAGAAAAAATTGAGCTATGAAAACTTCGGTCTACAACTTCCACAAACTAAGAAAAACTATCAAAAGTACACAAATCTTCTTAGACCTAGCTAAATACTTTAATATTTTGAACATACTTTCTTTGACTTTATTCCTAAGACATTTAATCCAATCACCTTTTATAATATTCAGTCAATTGCTCTAGGCAAATTTTTGGATAAGATTATTTGTAAAACTTTGACCAACCGCTTGAAGGTCTTATTTCAAGAGACCTTACAACATTAAGCCACTAAAAAATATGCAATTTTCATACCCGATCGTGTGGCTATATAACTCGTGCAATGACCTTCTTGCTTAGCTATAGAAGCTCTCCAGCAATTAAATCATACAAGCTACAAGGCCTAACAGCAATTTCAAAACATATAAGCTAAAAGTCTAGTTAAAATATACATTAGATTAAAAAATATGCAATTTTCATACCCGAGCGTGTGGCTATATAACTTGTACAATGACCTTCTTGCTTAGCTGTAGAAGCTCTCCAGCAATCAAATCATACAAGCTACAAGGCCTAACAAAAAATTCAAAACATATAAGCTAAAAGTCTAGTTAAAATATACATTAGATTAAAAAATATGCAATTTTCATACCCGAGCATGCAACTATATAACTCGTGCAATGACCTTCTTGCTTAGCTATAGAAGCTCTCTAGCAATCAAATCATACAAGCTACAAGGCCTAATATCAATTTCAAAACATATAAGCTACAAGACAAGACATATTATATGACATGGAAAAAGGAACAAAATTTACAAGTTTTAGCAAGACATATTAAATGACATCATAGTGCTAGAGAGATCACAATTATATGAGTCAAACATAGTCATGAAAAAGCACATAAATTATTTGGTTATTGATTTGTTGACATATTGTTGTTGATAATGCTTTGTTATTATCTGGTTCGGAGATTTGATATATACTCATTGTTTTTGTTTAAATGCTATTTAAATGCATATATTTAATTACATCATTATTATGATGGTTTAAATGGTGATCAGATATGAAAGCGTCAATGTCCTAACATTTGAATATATAAGAATGATTACACCGTCCAAATGTTGCCATTTTGAATAATCTAGAAGAATTTAAACTTTTTGGAAGGGATGGGGTTATTATAAGAAATGTTGATGCCTTAAAATACTTATTCATTGATCATTAATGTTATTTTCACCAATAATTGAGTTCTCTGTAATTTTCAGTCTATCACAGGTCGATTGAGTGTGCATATGTGCATGATTGGACATTTGTCATTTTGAGGTTATATTCTTTGCGGTAATACACTTAAACTTTACATATGCTATTATATGGCTATGTGATGTGAAATGTACTTTGGATCACTTAGGGATTCATACTCTTGGCTGAGATGCCAACTGAGTATGCTTGTTGCACATTGCCTTTGCTTGTAAAAGGGGATCTATGAGATGTTGTGGATATTGTGATTTGGTATATTAATATATTGGGATATTTCTTGGTAATGTGAGATCTTATTGAGATCCACCCTCTTGGCATGTTTTCCAATGGAGTCATGTTATTATATTGTGTGATCATCTTGGGACCTGCACTCTTGGTGAAGACCAATCAAGTCTTTTGAGTTTATATTGTTACCTTCTTTGAAAAGTTTAAGCCATGGGTGACTTCTGAGGTCAATATGCATAATAGAATCCCCGACCACACCATAAGCAGTTTCTCAAGGCTATGGCTGAATTGTGAGGGTAGTTTCACAATTAAATCCCCAAGAATACCGAGAGTGCTACCTCAAGGCAATGGGTGACTTATGAGGGTAGTTTCACAATTAAATCCATGAGCATAATACCATGAGCACTTCCTCAAGGTAATGGGTGACTTGTGAGGATAGTTGACAAATGTATGGCCATGTGATGACATTCCCTATGCACTATACTCAACCATCAAAGTCCTAGTAGTATGAATAGCATCTCTTGGGTATTGGTTGATTGAGTGTGTTTAGATATTGCATTGTGGCCATTGCTTCATTTTATGTTGCTCCATGTTTTCTCTTAAATAAGCCTATGATTTATTTGCACTCTATATACATTGATTGGTCTAAGTATGCTTATACCTCCTTGTATGCCTTGTGTTCTTGTTTGGGCTATGTGACTATGTCCACAAGCATAGTGAGGCAGACCTAAGAGTACCACATGATTGAGTGGTGTGACAAGGCACTGTTAGGGACTGGTGTACAAGTATTAAATTAGATTTATTGGTACCTACATGAGTTCCTTCTGCACCTCTCTCTCTCCCTCTCTCTCTCTCTCTCTCTCTCTCTCTCTCTCTCTCTCTCTCTCTCTCTCTCTCTCTCTCTTCTAATTTTAGTAAGAGTCATGCATGTATTCATGGATATTGTAATGTAGCAAATTGTTGTATATGTATGTTGTTATACTCAAGTGATTTGGCCTTGACAATCATGTTATTGGACCCTAACTGAAGAGGATGTTATGTATTCAGCCATATGTTGGAGTTAGCACAGTCTTGGGTGAATATTAACTCAGCTTGTGGGCAAGTTTTCTAAATTTTCTTATAGTAAGAACAAGTTTGTTGTGTTGCACAGGGTACCAACAAAAAAATAGTGTATAATATCTTTTTCTTTACCTGGCTTTCAATAAGGGTTGTCAGTGGCAAGTAATCAAAGAGATATGTAAAATACTTCCATACATTTGCATTTCCATATTTTCGCAGACATTCATCATAAAATCCATACCTAAAATTGCAAGAAAACAAAATAATTCTTGAACACAGTCGAAAAATTAAGATAAATTACATAGTCATGAAAAAGCACATAAATTAGTTATTATATGCAATTAAAAGATATATAGTTAGATAGGGACATCCATAGGGCATATTGAAGAAATGAAACGGTCATATAGATTTCATATAGGATTTTGAAGATGATAGTGTTCTAAGGAAAAGAATTAGGAATCTACCTCCAGTCAAACAAGAATCAGGAATCTATCTCCAGTCAAAAATGTTACAAAGAGAATGCGCTTTTTTATATTGATTGTTTTTCATGATTTTGCTACTACCTTGCATAAGTTTTTAGCATGATATAGCTTTAAAATAACTACCAATGATTTTATTTTGTAGTTTTGGTGGTGCTGTGTTTATGTGGCTTGCTTCTTTGTTCATGTTCAGAAGCATGTTAATTGATGTGCACGTGTCATCAATATTTCCAACAATGTTGTGTTTAAGTTCAAACACTTGTATTATATTATGCAATAGGCTAATCACTAAGTAATGCACTCAAGGTGATCATTGAAGGTTTTAAAAGCTACAAGGAGTAGGTGGCGACTGAGCCATTCAGTCCCAAGCATAACACTGTAGGTAATGTTACTTTTTTAGCAGGTGGCGACTGAGCCATTCAGTCCCAAGCATATCTTAAATCTCTTTTAGCAAAGTCTAAACTGTAACATATATGATTTATTTGTATAGAATCTTTATCTTTAAAAGGTTGTTTGAACTTCATGCTATATTATTGCTGTCAATAAAATGACAGTGTGGAGGAAACTTTACAAGGTTGATGAGGTGCAAGGGTGAATGCTTTGAATCAATAAGATAGGTACCATACCAAGTCACATGTAGAACACACCTATAAGTTTGAGACAGATAGTCAGACTTTTAACCATAATCGTACTCATATTCCCTCTTCTTTGCAGGAACCCATGGAAAAGAATCCATGTGTATTTGATCAAACAAAACCATGAAAAGTGATCTTAGATTGCATAAAATAGAGATATGATAAATCAGTCATGATTTTGCTCACATAGGGAATTTATTGAAAAAAATGCCAAATACACATTACAACTATGGATGATTGGTGGGGTCTCTTTTTTGCTGGTGACATTGTTATGGGAGCCAAGTTTAATCCCATTTTGAAGGGTTGGGGATCCTTTAAAAAAAATTGTGTTCTTTTGGAGATCCTCTAAAAATCCCATTATGGTTGTGGGATCCAAAATAAATCCCATGGAGGTTTGGGGAGTCTTCTTAAACCCTAGAGTTTCAGATCACTTTCTAATGATCATTTCTACGAGGTATGTGATTTTTAAAAGACTTGGGAATCCTACCAAAATAATTGTGCAATCCAATTCAAAATTTGGGAGCATTCCAAAACCCCAAATTTTTAGTTGGATTTTTGATGATTGATCTTCTAAGGTTGTGGGTGATGATGTTTTTGAGAGCCATGTTAAAACCCATAGTAGTGGCTATGGGAGCAAAGTCAAAACCCAATGATGAGGTTCAGGGAGCCTTTCTAAATCTCGTGGGTCTCCTTGATAGATAGAATCATTATGTTATGTGTGGCTTTAACATTGTGCTAACTTTTGGGCAAGTGGATCTTTGTTTAACTTTATTTTAGTTGTCAATTGTTTTCTTGTTTTGGGTTGTTGTCTTGTAATACTTTTTTCTATTGTAGCTATTTATTTTAGTGGGGTACCACATCCCCTTAAACATTTTATTGTAAAGGGTTTTGGATCCCCTTCAAGGACTAGTTTTTCCCTAATAAAAAATATTCCTTAATGTTCCAACTCATCCACTTGAGTTATCCTACATTTGAGATTCAAACTTAATCAACTAATTACCATGGAGACTTGGTTCTAATGACTGCATATCCATCATGTATTGATTTGCATCTATAGACTAACTTTCAAAGTGTAGGAATTCTTATTTTTGTAAGGATCAATAATTACTTTAGTGTAGATTAGGCTTTTATTTGTGAAGAGTAGATTCAGAATTTTACTGTAATGTTCCCTTGCTATAAAGACTTGTGAACATATGATGATTTTCCTTTAAACTAATGATATTAGAGTTCCTTCCTTGATTTTTTTTAGTGTCCCAATGAGTCACAATCTGATTCGTCAATTTGATATCTATCTAATGATATGGGTTTTGTACAGAATGGCACAAAATAGCTCTCATGCGAAAAATCTTCAAAAAACCTATAGGAGATATCCACATATAAAGTTCTAAGAGTATTACTAAGCATGATATTTTACAAAAGCCTTTTTTTAGAAGGTTTAGATTTTTATGAACAGGGCATTGATATAGCAGAAGTAATGTTTTGAAATTCAAAGGCATCAAGTAGAATTTCTTATAATAGAACTATACTGAGCTTTCCTATGATGAATAGAACGTGCCTAATATATTATTGAAGACCCAACAAATGATCTATTCAAAATTTCAAAGAGAGGAGTACAACTCTTGTAGGATCTAAAATAAAAATAACTTAAGAATAGTCCACAACAGAGGTTATACACAGGAAAAACTATATCATCAACATGCAAGAAGGAGTAGTGTTAGTGTAAAAGCTATCACATTTTTAAGACACATTAACTTCATTACACAAGTGGGAATATTTTTAAGATATAACTCAGAAATGAAGCACAAAGTTTATTACCGGTTGAAGCTTTGAAAAAAGGTAGCATCTACATTAAGAAAAAAATGAAAATTATGTAAGGAGCTTTCAAAATAGAAGTATGGTACTGGTCTTCACTGAAATAGTTTTTTCTAAGAGGCACCTAATGACCATGCCTGCGAATTTCTTGAGTAATAGTAGGAATGAAGAGTATATCAAATGTTTTAGAAATAATTTTCCAATGCAAGAGATTTGAAGATTCTTTTTAAAAATAAATCTATCTAAAAGAAAGCTTTTAGTTTTATTAACCTATGACATGTTGACAAGCAAGACTAAAAGAGAAATATTTTATTTAAAAAATCACAAAGAATTCATCAAACAAGAAAGTTACAACATCCTCTGAGAATAAAATGAAAACTCAAATTATCAAACAGAAGTAGCAATATGGTAAGAGTAAGAGGATCAGGAGCCATTGATAAAAAAATTCAAATAATACTTCTCGACATGCAACTCTCATAAATTTTTTAGTTGGAAATCGATGCAACTGATTCCATGCCCTTGAATCAGAGAGGAAGCTGATGCATTCACACTTCAATGGGAGCTCTGAAGGGAGATCATGATGCGTGAATCGATCGATTCTTTTGCATGAATCCTGGAATCCATAGAGTCAATGCTTCTCCTAAAATCTTTGCACCCTCTTGCTTGTTCAGCTATAATTTCCCCTTAATTTCCCCTTACTCCACTCAGAATGCTCGGCTCTCAATGGTGGTGTCTTCCTTCAAAAACTCTGTCGCTCCATGCAGGGACCCTCGATCAGAAACTCTTGAAGTGTATAATGACAACCAATGCACCCTTTTTTTTTTTCTTATAACTCGACGATGTAGCAATTGCGATGCCTGACGTCGCAATTGCAACGTCGTCGGGCTATAATTTAAAAAAAAAACCCAAAACAAAATAACATTTTCCCACTGTCACAAATTGGCATCGCAAATTGACCTTTAATCTATTAGTGAAGACTAGTGTCTTGGACAAGAAAGAAACAAAATTGCATCTCTCAATCCACAACAAAGGCAAAATAAATGGTAGTAGTAGTTAATTATTCTAACATTGTTTGGTTCAAACAACTATTGGAAGGAAATGAAGATAGAGATCAAAGATGTAGTAGTCATATACTGTGATAACACCAATGCAATCAATATATCAAAGAATCTAGTAATGCATACCAAAAAAAAATAGATTGTAATAAAATATCACTTTTTAAGAGAATTAGCACAAGATAAGGAAGTCACATTAGAATATGTGAACACAAAAGAATAGATTATAGACATATTCACCAAGCCATTACCTAAGGATGCATTTCTATATCTAAGAGGTAAGCTAGGGGTCATTCCCCTATCTAAAGCTACTAAATGAAGTTTACTGATGCATCAACAAGAACCTATTGAGGATCAATTAGTTGGTGTAGTATTGACAACGACATATTGCAAATGAATCAGTACTTAAGTACATTTTTATTAATAGAGTTGTCTTTGGCATGTGTTGTCAATGAGGGAGAAGCTTACTGTCATATCTCATAAGAAATTTTAATTAGATTGAGAAGTTTTCTGTAAGAGGGAGAAGTATGCTCTCATAAAGATGTCTAAGAGGGAGAATGAACTTGGTAGAAGTTTTTTGACAGAGGGAAAAACTAAAGATAGAAACAATTCATATTGATAGAAAAAGTTCTCATAGATATAAATCAAAATGAAACTAAGGATATGTTCCTTAATTTATTATTGTTCCAAAAATTTCATTGTGTTATGACATGTTGTGTTGCCATCAATGCCAAAGAGGGAGATTGTTGGATACAATTGATTAATTGTGTATTGTCTTTGATGCTACACAAATGTCATATCATTATTAGTCAGTGCATGTCAAGCTCACTCAAGTAGTGAAGATAGTTTTGTTTGTCTACCAAGCGTTCCCATGTTTGCCTAGTTCAGAAGGTAGTGTCTACCGAGTTAACTCAGGCATCAAAGGAAAGTTTATAGAAGATGAGTGTTAACCAAGAAAAGTTAAATATAATTTTGATAATTTATGTTTCAAATTTTTATTTCATACCTATCTTGTCACCTATTCCTAACTCTTTTTTTTTCATTATGAAATATTTTAAATGATGAAGAATAGTTTATAAACAATTATCACAATTTTCAATATATGTTAAATTTTAATAATTTATAGATATTTTAACTATATTATATTTTAATTTTGAAACTAAATAATAAATATGAATAAAAATATAGCATTTGCAATTATTTTATTTACATTATTATTATTATTTCATGATATCTTGCAACAATTTTATTTTATAAAATTTAATATATCTTCATTGAATTTTTCATATCATCTTTACAATAAAAAGCTTATAGTTATGATAGAAAAGAAAATCAATCCTCTAATCTTTGTGAATTTTCAGTGTTAATTGAGTTCACTTGGTTAACATAGGAAAATAATTTCTAAGTTAGTATCTACCAAGCAGGGTCAGCTAACAAATGACTTTCTTGTTTTGGCATATTGAGTTTAATTAATTTATCTATTAGTTCTAGCCAACTAAGGTGATGAATATTAGTTATTCTAAGTTGTATATGAGTCAACTTGACAATGTGAATGATATAAGTATAAGGTCAAGTTATGAATTTGAAAGTGTGTAAGAGTGTGAATTCATGGAAGATTTTGAAGATCTAATGATGCAATAAGGAAGCGAATCAGGAGGATAAGAAAAATATCCTTGTGGAGCTGAAAAGATATATTTGATCAAGAAGGATCATGTACAAGCTATAATAGAGATCTATAATCAGCAATTTAGTTACATTAGAAATCAGGTCATCTCATTGTTACTCTCTAACCATTGCAGTAGTGATCTAAATCTCTTAACAGAGTTGGCTTAAGAGCTATTTGTAAAACCTCTAACAAGGTGGCAGTTCTATTGAATTGTCTAAAGACCTCTAACAAGGCCACTCCTAATAGGTTGATTAAATCCTTTAACAAGGTCACACCTAACAGTGTGTTTTGTAACCTTTAATAAGGTTGGCTCCTAATAGGGTTCACTTTAGAAGAGTGAAAATAGTAACTAGTTGCAATTGGTGGTTTTCCCAAATTGGGTTTCCACATTAAATCCTAGTGTCAATTGTGTTCATGCTATTTTATTTTATGTATTTGCATCTAATTCAAAATAATTGTAATCATAGATAACATCTAATATTTTAATGTTAAGTACTTACTGAGCATATTAAGTATTTACCGAATTACAATATTTTATGTGTGTTTGCCGAGCATCAACATTATTTAGTTTTCAAATTTTATTTTGTACTAACATCTAAAGGGATTAGGGAGATTTATGTTAGTGGTAACTAATTCACCCTTCCCCTCTTAGTTACTCCTCTTATATTTCCAACAATAATGCCCTAGTTGTTGGAATTGTTGCAAGGTTTTCATCTAATCCAAGGAAACATATATGACTACTTTGAAAAGGATATTTAGATATCTCAAGAAAATTGGAGATTATGACTTATGGTATAAAAAAGTGGATGAATTTAATCTTGAAGTCTACATTAATGTTGATTGGGTTGGTAATATTGAATACAAAAAATGAACAAGTGGTGGAGCTTTATTTTTAGGAGAAAGGTTGATTAAATAGATAAGCAAGAAAAAATGTTGTATTTCACAATCTAATATTGAAGGTGAATATGTTTCCACTTCAATCAATTATTCTAATATTTTATGGATCAAACAATTGTTGGAAGGAATGCAAGAAGAAGTAACTGAGCCTACCACTATTTTTTTGATAACACAAGTGTTATAAACATTTAGTGATTCATGCAGAGAAAAAACACACACCAATCAAGTATCATTACTTGTGAGAACAAGTACAAGAAAAAATAAGTAAAGATTGAGTATGTGAAGTCTAAAGAACAAATTACTAATATATTTACCAAGCCATTATCGAAGGATGTTTTGAGAATCTAAGAGGTAAACTAGGAGTCCTTCCTCTATCCTAAATTCACCAGGTAAAGTTGCATGCCATATCAATTCATGGATGAATTATAATATCTTTATGAAGTTGATGCAGAAGTGTTCATACTTTAGGAGCATTTATACAATTGTAAAGTTAATTGTGATGACACTAATATAATCTATACATGCAGGGTACAAGGATAGCTACAAGATTATATACAATTCATGATGAAATTTATAATGACCTTTGGCATTTTTGTAAAAGGGGGAGAATATACTAGATGAGGAGAATACATTGAAAAAGGGGAGACGTCAATGAAAAGAAAGAAAGAAAGATAATCAAAATAGTAAAGGAAGAGAGATTACCCAAAGGGGGAGTGATATAAAGATGAAGGTGATAGAAGATTGAACCTAAAACAAGAAATCCCAATAAAAGGGGACAAATTTTGAAGAAGTTGAAGTGTTTATTGCTATTGAAGATACATACCAAGGTACAAAGTACCAATTTGAGAAACCAAAATTGAAAATTTGTATCATTGTCAATGCACAAATTAGATTACCTTATTTAATGTTTTTTTAATGTAAAAGCTTATGTTAGGTGTTTCCATGAATGCCAAAGGGTGAGATTGTTAGCCCCAACTAATATTGCAATTGATAGTGGGAGATTTCTAGGTGACTATACTATGAATGTATGTAAGAGAGTCATATTAGTTGTTATATTATCATTGATGTAAAAATTTTAGTTGGCTAGACATTATGTTAACTTAGGAAAGTACCATATCATTAGAATGATGAAGAAGATATAATTGATGAAGAGGATTTGATGAAATATGATAAAGTCAAAGTTGATATGTAAAGTAGTCAATGGGTATTTGAATGAGCTGGACAATGATTATGTAATATTGGTTTGATTGTTTTGCAATCATGTATTGTTGCAATGTATTAGAGATCAAAAGGTTAGTGAATGGAGATTGTATTCACTAAGTGACTACAATATTGCTTGAGTGATGGTAAAAAAAAAAACATAGTTGTTCTTAAGAAAGTCACTATTAACTGAGTTATATGTTTCACAAGTAAATGTTATATTTATAGAGTGACAGCTAGATGAACAAGTTTGGAAAACTAGAATCTTAAGTTGACTCTTGATGGAAATATGGAAATATCGAGAAGGTTTAAAATGAGAGTCATTTGTTTTTACAAGATCCACAACCGAGAAAATTCAAGAAGGATCTGATGTGTTGGTCTCATATTGGTTTTGACAATTGAGTGTCAACACACTTAACCACTTTTAATATAGAAGCTGAGTACACTATATATGTCGAGCCATAGTATGTGTCAAGCCAAAATTTCTATAGGTGCCAAGTGATCTTCAGGTGTTGAGCAATCTTTAGGTGCCAAGTGAAGATCAAGTGCCAAGTGAATTCAAGTTTCGAGTGAACCATATGAGCCGAGTGATATATAGGTGTTGAGTCACAGTTGATTCTAACCAAGCTAGAATCATACATGTGTCGAGTAAGACAAAATGAATAGGTGCCAAGAAAAGTAGAATCATTTATGTGTCAAGTACCAGTAAACCAGTATGTGCCGAGTAACATAGAATCATCATATGAGTTTGTGCCTTCAAAAACTCAGATGCAAACCATTTTTTCAGCCAACATAGAAGGATCTCAAAGGATAATAAGGATAAGAACAAATCTTTTATATTTCCTATGTAATTAGCATGTAGCCAATGAGAAAAATGGAGAAGGCATGAAACCAATAAGAAAAGTGCAAGGAATGAGTGGGAAATAAAGATTCAATATGGATCATAGATCCATACCTAACCCTAAGTCTTCTTAATCTTTAAAAGGAGGATAAAAACCCATTGCATGTATGGATGAGAGAAGAGAATTGGTAAACTATAGTGAAATTTAGAGGGAAGAGTGAAAAGAATTAGAAGAATAGAGCAGTATTGCAGCATCTAGTTGATGAAGAACAAAGTATCAGAATATTGAAGAGTAGCATATCAAATCTTAGAGGATCAAGATCAGAATGAGCAAAACTAGTGCCTAAAATAAGCAATTTGAGATTGTAAGCAATCGAGTTTATGAATCTAATACTCTCTAGCAATTGTATTGGAAAAGGAAAATCCTATGTTGATAGGTTAGCTTAACAGCTAGGTTGTAGATCGTTTGAAGAGGTGATAAACTCCTTTAATAGGGTGACACTTCATGTAAAGTGTTTGTAAATCCTTTAAAAAAATCACTATTGATACAGTATAAAGCCTTTAATAGGGTAGGCCTTTAATAGGGAAGATCATCATAAGTGGTCAAACATTATTGCTGCAGTGATTTTGTGGGTATCTTCGCCACCCCAGTTTTACCTTCTCATTTTGGAAGGTTTTTGGGTTACCAAATTTGGTGTTATGTGTTGTTAATGCATGCATTTACTTTATGCTTATTTGATATATTTACATGCATGGAGTTTACTTTCAGTTAAAAGTTTTAATGGATAAAATGTATTACTTTTGAATCACCCCCCCCCCTCTCAGAATTATTCTTCCCATTTGATTATTCCAATAATTGGTATCAGAGCTGAGTTCTAACAAGGAGAAGCCTAACATCTTAGAGAAAAGATCTGAAGGTGGAAGTCTTCAAACTTGGGAAGATTATACACAATTAGATTATTGATGTGCACCTCACTCTACACAACTTGGAGGAAGCTAGAGAAGGATTGAGAAAATCCTTGAAAAGATGGAAGGATATAGCCATAGCTGAAAATGAAACACACTACAAGGAGATTAATACCACAAAAGTGTTTGCCAATGGAGATTCCAAAGAGGTTGATGTAGAAATAGCATAATTAATGGAGAAAAATAGAGCTTAAGTAGAAGAAATTAGAATACTCAAGCTTGAACAAGAATCACAAGCCATAACACTTTGTGAAGTAACTGAACAAAAGAAGAGAGCCATTGAAGACAAGGTTACGCTAGAAGATGAGAAGAGAAATCTTACCAACAGACCGACGGAAAAGACAATTGAGTTTGAAAGAATCTTAAACATGTGGCTAGATACGTTAAGCCAAATAATGAATGCAGATCATGAGTTGAATATGAAAGACATTGAGATCTCTACACTAAAGATATATAATGAACAAGTGCAAAATAACCTAAAAAGAGAGAAGGAAGTTGTAGAAAGCTTCAAAAAACCCAATGACGCAATCAAGTACTTTGAGCAGCTACTAAAATCACCAAGGGCCAGTAATGATACTTTAGGACTTGGTTACATCAACATTGAAAAAGGAGAATCATCCAAGACTACAGAAGAAAGGAGTAAAAAAGGTAAGAACACTAAACCTACTTGTCATTTCTGTGGTAAAAAGGGACACACTTCACTAAACCTACTTGTCATTTCTGTGGTAAAAAGGGACACACTGCTAATGTATGTAGGACTAAGAAGAACAATTAGCATGATAAACCTAACAATGAAAGCTACTGTCACAAGTGCAAGAAGCAAGGACATCAAGCACATGAATGCAAGACTAAGACTGTCAAGACACCAAAATTTGAAGGTCACTACTACAATTATAAGAAGTATGGACATAGAGCTTTTGAGTGTAGGTCAAAGCCTATGTGGACATCAAATCAAGGAACAAGAGAAGGTAACCATGGTCATCATTACTGTCAGGAGTATGGACACATTCCTAAAAACTGCATAAGGAAAAGTTTTAGAGGGAACTACAATAGGTGGTTAAGTGAAACCACATGTTTTAGTTTCTTGAAGATTGGTCATATTAGCAAGAATTTACCAACAATGTCAAAGGAATTCAAGTTATAAGTACATAAAGGAAAAGAGAAGGTAGATGTTGAAAACATCATAGGACAAATGAATAAGACATAGAAGAAGAAAGATGAGTGTAGCTCATCAAATGAAGGGATCACTTCACTTAACAGGTCAAGTGATCACACCTCATCCAACTAAGCATTAATAGGTGTATGGGATTGATATACATAGTCATATCATGCATCAATCCCAAGATAAACAAGCACTGCAAAGAAGAAAATAGCATGAGAAAAGATGCCAAGTTAAAACTTTAAGTTTTTGCAAACACTGCAAGGTTGTCCTCAGATGCCGAGTTGCCAGTAGCGACTGAGTTGATAGTTAGTGTTGAGTAATGGAAAACCAATGGAAGCTAAGTCATGTTGAAAACTTTAAGAGCCAAGTGTACAATTGTATGCACTAAGCATTTAATGCTAGGTTCAAAAAAAGTATAAGGTCAAATTTTGATCATTTCTCGTCATTCGAACATAGAGAAAATATAAGAAGAGCACACAAGAGATCAAAGAATAGCATTGAATCCATTTGCATGGATTTCAATAGTGATCAAGCACAAATTTTGTCAATCTAAGGTATTCTTCAAGTGCTGAGTTGCGCAGTGTTAAAGTTTAAATCTTTTAAAACCCTAGATCAATGAAATGGCTTCTAGTTCTAAGAACACAAAGGATAAGGAAGGTCATGAGGTCCAATTAGTTAGTAATGAGGTTAAACAACCAAATTTTAGGCCGATTCTAGAGGTAGCTTATGAAAATGACCCTACTAGCACACTTTCCATTATTTTTCCCAAAATTGTTATGCTATAGTATGTAAGGAAGTGTTATAATTGTAAGATAGGTGCAATAGGAGACTTGGAAATTTTTCAAGCATATGATAAACTATGTGATAAAAAAATATTTAAGGATTAATTCCAAATTATTGAGAAAAAGGGTTTAACTAGTGCCCTAGTTTTCCCCATATTTTTCAAGACTGAGTGGATATGGATTGTCTTGAGCCAAATTCATGATGGATGTTTGTGGTTGGAAGGAGGACTAGTTAAAATAACAAAGAGGATAGTGCATAGGGTTACAGGCTTTCCAACCCTAGATTGGCATAAGACCTTGAGAAGTGACTCAAAAGAGGCCATTGAAAAGAACATCGGGGCCAAATGGAATAAAAGGGGCATGACCATTAACACAATCATAGATCACCTTCTAGATTTTGTAGTGAGAATCATATCTCACAAGTTTTATCAATCAAGTAGATTGACTAGTGTACCATGTATTGCTATGGACGTGGCATATAAACTCATCAAAAGGGATCATACATGTGATCTAGCAGAACTAATGTTGTAGCAAATAAATGAGAACCTAGGAGCAATCAGAAGATCTAAAGGAGCTCAGTGCAAGTTTGGTTTAGTCCTTGTCTACATATTCTTCTATGTTTTGGAAGAATTTCCCTCAATTGGAAAAGTGAACTGGAAATCAAAAAAATCTACAATTACTCAAATCAATGAGTATATTGAACAAATGGGAGACAACTTTGAAGCACAAATGACAAGCTACTTTGAGGATTTTAAGAAATCCATGAAACAAAGATTGAGAATACTAGTTTCCCTAGTGGAACAACATGTCAATGACATCTGCTTCTTAGTTGATATTGATTACACCTACATCCAAGCAATAGTTCAAAGGGTGAGATGGCTAAGGCCATTAGGTTATGAACTAGATGTGGATGAAGCATCAACAACAATAACTGCATTGCTTGTAGAAGAAATAAACAAGACTGCCAAACCTTTTGGTACATATGATGTTATGAAGTCTAAAGTTGAAGCAGAGTTGAAGATAGCCTCTATAATTAAGAGGAAAGATAAACTGGTGAACAAGATAAAGAAGAAATTTGGTGTAGAAATTGAAGGGACAGTAGGTGCTAAAGAGGAAGAAGAATAAGTAGGTGAGAGTGAAGAAGAACAACAAGGGCAAGGCCCAATGGAATTAACTCAAGGCTTAGGTGAAGATAAGGAGGAAGGTGCAGAGGAAGATGAAGTTGAGGAAACACCATCTCAAGTAGAGTCAAAGAAAAGAAAGGCCAAAGTATAGCTTCTAGCCCAGCCCAAAGCCAAGAAGGATACAAAGCCTACACAATCCAAGCAGACACCTACAACAAGAGCTACCACAAGGGCATCTACTCAAAAGGCCAAAGAGAAAACCAAAGAGCAGAAGAAGAAGGCCACTGAGTAGACTAGTGAAGTGCAAAAGAAAAGGATAAAGTATGTAGCACAACCAAATTTTGATGATGAGGAGAAGATTGAATCAGAGGACATCAGCCAGTATAAAGTGGTAAGCCATCCTCCTAAGTCACACATAGATAAAATTTGTGAAAATATTAAGAATGTAGATTCTACTAATTTGAAAAATATTGATTTCAATAAACTAAGTAGAGAGGATCAAAACAAGATAGAAGAGTTAGTGTATGCCATGATGGCAGAATTCAAGTACACACCTCTTGAGTTAGACAATACTATGCCTATGGAGTTGTATGAGATTATTGAAAATAAATGGCATTATTGTTTAAAAATGGAGAAGGAAATAAGAGAATCAACACTGGCACAAGTGATGCCTGATTTGACAAGAGGTCAAATAACTAAGGCTAACAAGAAACATGGTGGAAAATTTGCACCAAAGTATAGAGCCTTCAGCATCCTACAAAATAAAATTGAATATGTAGTAAATAAGTCCACAAAATTGTGGAAGACAATATATAAATTGATTGATGACAAGGATGAAAAAGGAGAGGAGGAGGATGCAGAAGCAAGTAAGGTAAAGGCCAGTAAGAAGGAGAAAGAAGACAAAATAGAAGAAATGGAAACAAGAAAAGGAGAAGAAGAGAAGAGAGAAGAAGAAAGAAAGAAGAAGAGAAGAAAGATGAAGAGGAGAAAGAAAAAGAGGAGGAGGAGACATAAAGAGGAGATTAAATGGAAACAACTAAGAAGGAGCAACAACAAGACTCGAGTGTGCAAGACACACAATTGCCACCTCCTAGTCCTCCTCATATAACCATCACACCTGAAAACAGTATAATTGTGAAGGATGTTCCTGACACTTCTGCTTAGAACATCAATCTACTGACTGTAGAGGATCTCAAGAAGATCCTTCACCAATCAACTCTGTAAGCACAATTATGCACAAATCTATATTGGTGAGTGTGGATGAGTTGAAAAAGGTAGTAGCAGAACTAGTTATAGACAAGGTGAATCCACAAGAACCACCTTCCATCTCTACAACTTCTAGTACTCAAATTTTAATACTTCTACCACCAATTGCAATAGTTGATACATCTGTAATAGTTGATACCATAGTGTAGAAGCTGAGTGTAGAGGTAGTGAAACACATAGAGAAAATAGGATAGATTGCTACATTTGATCCTATAGTACAATAAATAGGTATACCTTAGATTATTGTGATTGATCAGAGGAGAATAGATGAGGAAAAGGAGGATAAATCAAAAGAAGAGGAGTAGGCCACAATACAAACATTGGTAGAGTTAGCAAAAATAGACACTCCTACAAAAACTCTTCAGAAGCCAAGCACTGATGCAATACCATTGCAAATATCTACACTAGGCTCAAGCTCAAACAAAGTGACCAAGGTAATTCACTATGGAGACCCTAAGTTAGATGAAGAAATTGTCATACCTACTTATGACTCTGAGACAATCAACATTGTACAGATCACAGAGATGTAGGATGCATTGAATAGGAGAAAGAGGCAAGAAATACTCAAGAAGGAGTATAAACATAAGCAAGCATTGCATGAGATTAAGGAAATCTTTATGGATGCCTTTAGCTTGCAGTCACCAGATGAGACAAAGCATATAATGGAACAATTGTCAGATATTGTTGACCAAGTGACAAGTGAAGACTAGGAGACAAATGTGAAACTCATGGAATGGTCTAAAAGGAAGTTTCAAGGAAAAGTAAATGAGAAAATATCTAGTAACATAGAACTTCAACAAGTTGAATTGGCCAAGAAGATTGAAAAGGTCAAAACTATGCTTGAGAATATCTTCTCATTGTACACCAAGCTGTGTGATTTTTCTAATTTCACACAAGAGATAGGCCAAAGAATACTAAGCTTGGAGATAAATCTAAAGATTTCTAGCATGCAACTACCAAGAGATCTAGCTCAAAGTGAGAAGAATTTTACCCAATCGCTTCACACCTAAAAGGAGTTAGCCACACTCACAAGTGAAGAGGCCAATATAAAGGCCAAATTAATGTAGATTCAATCTTCCATAACCCCACATTTGGAAGTACTCCATAAAGAGAAAGTCTATGTTGAAACTATTTTAAAGTAAGATCCTAATCTTTATACATTAGATGGACTTGTACATATTGCTACAAAGAATGCTATCCAACATAAGTCACTAAAAATTGCTTTGGAGAATTGGGATGCAACTCTTAAGATGATAATGGAGGTCAACAGTACATTTTTGGTGAAATATGGTATTACTCCTTAGTACCCTTTGACATAAGTGTCAAAAAGGGGCAGAAATAAAATAAAGAGGGAGATATAATAAGGTAAATGTAACAAAGGGGGAGGATACTAATAATTTTAGTGGTTAGATTCTTTCATTCATTCTTTTGGAGAATAAAGGGGAAAGATTGTAGATAGCCAAAAAGGGGAGATAAGAGATAATACATGGTGTGGGGGAGATACAATTTTTTGGGAATTGTATGAAAGGTAACACAGGTACAGAGTATAGAAATAGGACAAAGGCAAAGAGCATCAGATATAGTAACACAAGAATTTTGGTTATAGGAATAAAATGGCACAATCAGCTTAGGGGGAGTTATAAGAATTTTAAGGTATATTGTTCCGTACAAAATTTTGAACAAGTTTTTGAAATTTTGTATATATGCTGAAGAAATTGGATAATGTACTCATAAGACCAAGTATAATGCTTAGTTAAGTGTTTTTGACACTCATGTCAAAGGGGGAGATTGTTGGTCTTAGATTGGTTTTGACAATTGAGTGTCAACACACTTAACCACTTTTCATATAGAAGCTAAGTACACTATATATGCTAAGCTACAATATGTACAGAGCCAAAATTTTTGTAGGTATTGAGTGATCTTTAGGTGCCGAGAAATCTTTAGGTGTTGAGTGAAGATCAAAAGCAGAGTGAACCATATGAGCTGAGTGATATATAGGTGCCGAGTCATAGTTGATGCCGAGCAAGCTAGAATCATACATATTTTGAGTAAGACAGAATGCAATAGGTGCCGAGAAAAGAAGAATCATATATGTGCCGAGCACTAGTAATCTAGTATGTGCCGAGTAACACAAAATCAACATATGAGTTTGTGCCTTCACAAACTCAGATGTAAACCATTTTTTGAGCTAACATAGAAGAATCTTGAAGGATAATAAGGATAAGAATGAATCTTTTATATTTCCTATGCAATCAACATGTAGCCAATAAGAAAAATGGAGAAGGTATGCAACCAATAAGAAAAGTGCAAGAAATGAATGGGAAAAAAAGATTCAATATGGATCGTAGATCCATACCTAACCCTAAGTCTTCATAATCTTTAAAAGGAGGATGAAAAAACATTGTACGTATGGATGAGAGAAGAGTATGGGTAAACTATAGTAAAATTCAAAGGGAAGAGTGAAAAGACTTAGAAGAATAGAGTAGTATTGCAACATCCAGTTGATGAAGAATAAAGTATCAGAATATCGAAGAGTAGCATATCAGATCTTAAAGGATCAAGATCAGAATGAGCAGAACCAGTGCCTGAAATCAGCAATTTAAGATTGTAAGAAATTAGGTTTATGAAACTAATACTCTCTAGCAATTGTATTAGAAAAGGAAAATCATATGTTGATAGGTTAGCTTAATAGCTAGGTTGTAGATCCTTTGAAGAGGTGATAAAATCCTTTAACATGGTGACACTTCATGTAAAGTCTTTATAAATCCTTTAAATAGGTCACTATTGATACAGTGTAAAGCCTTTACTAGGGCATATCATTAGAAGTGGTTAAACATTATTTCTATAATGATTTTGTGCATATCATCCCCACCCTAGTTTTACCTTCTCATTTTGGAGGGTTTTTGGGTTACCAAATTTGGTGTTATTTGTTGTTGGTGCATGTGCTACTTTATGCTTATTTGATATATTTGCATGCATGTAGCTTATTTTTATTTAAAAGTTTTAATGGATAAAATGTATTACTTTTGATTCACCCCCCCACCTCTTGAAAGTATTCTTCCCATTTTATTATTCCAATACTAATGAAGGAATTTTGTTGTAAACTTAAGATTGACTCTAATTAAGAGAAAAAAGATGGAAGAATCTAGAAGCATTGAGAAAACTATTCATGGAGGAGAACAAGACAATTCTTGGTTTCTAGTTCAAAGTAGTTGCTGATAAAGAGCTCATGATGTTAGTTAATTTCTAGATAAGAGTTGGAGATTTGATGGAAGGTTATTGAGAAGTGTAATGTTATTGAAGGAAAATAGCTAAGTTTTGATCCAAGTAAACTAAGAAGAGATGACATTAAACAAGAGGAAGAGTTTTTGGAAGACATAATCAATTGAGTGAGTCAAATATAGAGACTAAGAAATAATAAAGATCTAAAAAAGAAAAGGTAGTTGCTATTATTAATATATCACTTTATACTATTACTCTTTAAATATTGTAGCAAAAAATCTTGGAAGTATTATGTGGACATAACAAGTCTATGAAGTCCTATATGGTAACATTAATTAGTGGTGTTTGTAAGTCCTTTAAATTAAGCCACTCTTTCTCATCAAGGATAGGGAGTGATAAGGTTGAGATGATCTTTTGGTGAAAACCTCTAATAAGGTCACTCTAACAAAGTTTATGTAACCTTTAGCTAGGCTATCTCCTAACATAGATCACTTCAAGAAGAGTGATTTTTTTTGGGTTGCCAGACCTAGGTGGTTTATCCCTTAATAGGGTTTCAATGTTAAAAATCTTGGTGTTAAATTGTGTGAATGTTATTTGTGTTGCAAGTTGATTTATATGTTTTGAGAGTTTACTACAACTTGGTAATGACTAAGATATAACTAGGTAATAAATAAAAAGTTAATGATAGTCAATAATGCAAGGAACAATTTGATAACAATTTGTAAAGAAGTGAATAAATGGATTAAGTATTGAGTAGGATGTGCCTACCAAGTAATTAAGTTATTGTTGTTAATGTGATGCTTTGATGGTGTTGAAATATTTGAAGGGGCTATGAGATAAATGGACATAAATGATTCAACCCCTCTCTTAGTTATCTAACAATTTGGTATCATAGTTGAGTACTTGAAGAAAGAATTTTAAAGTTACTTGAGCTAAAGATCAAACTATATAAGAGAGAGCCACCAAAGCTAAACAAGGATGACTTTTCCTTATGGAAAGGTTAAATGAAGATACATCTTTATGGCATTGGAGATAATGTCACACACTAGTTGGAGAATGAATATGACACACTTGTTGGTCCTGAAAAGTGTAAAAATGGATCTGTAACAATGCTGATAATATTCACCACTATTCATTTATAACTATTGATCTAATATGGAATAAGTAATAGAAATGCTTGAAATTAGACAAGATAAGATACATACCTCAAAATAGCACCAATGTGGAAATACCTATTTTCTGATGCTTGTGTACAGTTTCTAGAAAATTTGTAACCTGTCCTTGTTCCAGATTGGAAATGTCAAGATAGAGAAAACCCAAAAAAAAATTTATCCTTTTGAAGGTAGGTTAACCTTGACCTAGATGGCGGGGCATAATCTTACCTTAGGGCACAATTGTGCCCCAAAAAGTTAACTT
Source organism: Cupressus sempervirens (assembly GCA_028749045.1). Taxonomy (NCBI): domain Eukaryota; kingdom Viridiplantae; phylum Streptophyta; class Pinopsida; order Cupressales; family Cupressaceae; genus Cupressus; species Cupressus sempervirens. The sequence goes on along the minus strand of CM053789.1, from coordinate 506,784,064 downwards.
GACCTACACTACTCCGATGAAAATTCCATTTACAAAATTTAGAAGTTTTTCAAAAAGGGTATCCAAATCTGTACTCCAATCTTTAAAACAACACTTGCATATATCTCAAAATGGGGTTTTGGGATAGCTATATAGGATTTTTCCTTAGTTAAACTCCTGTTTTGGTGATTTTTACCTCCATGAATAGCTAGATGCAATAGAATATGTGTGTGTATTGAATGTGTAATGCCAAAATCTAATCCACTAGATTGAAACCCTAGCATGAATATGTATGAGAAAGAAATGCATAGATTTGAATAAGATAAGAAAGAATACCAAGCCCCCAAGGATAAATTACACCTACCAAACTCATAATCCATAATTTCTACCCCATGATTGTATCTTTGAATGCTTGAATATTGATAGTGGTGTATCAAGGAAGATAGGATCTATAATGCCTGACTCAAAGATCCTTGGAACAAGGATTCAATACAAGCCTATATATATATATATATATATATATATATATATGAATGCACATGACAACATCATACAGGGATCACAAGGATTGCAATGGAAGACTTTACTAACAATCCCATCAACCAATGAATCTCCAAATGCCACCACCAAATTGACACAATCAAACTGATGAGAAAAATCCAAGATGACAATAGAACCTAAAAAATCTAATCTATCAAAGCATGGCAACACTAGCATTCCTAAAGGGCACTCAAAAGTCCAAATTGCTTTCTCTGAGAAACAATAAAGATGCCCCCAATTTTTTGTGTGAGAGAACTTACAACTGACAGTCTCACATGAGGAAGTACCTCATCATGTGAGAAAGTATACCAAGTCACATGAGGAAATTCCATCTCACACAAGGAAATATAGGGATCAACAGTCAAAAGCACTGCACTATTGTGGGGTTTCATGTGAGGATATATGATGAGTCATATGAGGAAACTCAACACACCATGTGCACCTTTGCACTCTTGGGCGAGAATGTACAGTATCGCATGAGGATCCACAATAGTAAAATAGAAAAAACATGAAATGAAAAGATAGAAAGAAGATTTCCTCCACATTGAGGAGTACCAAATCCATGTAGATCAAGGAATGAACACTTGAGAACATAAATGACAAGAAGCCATGAAACAAGAAAGAGGAACATCTATCCATCTAAACTATTAAAACATATGAAAGAACATGTAGAAAGAAACATCACAATGTATATATATGGTTCATAAACCAAACATCATATGAATGAAACATGAGAATATAAGCACAAATACAAGTAACACTCATGTGTGGTCCCTCCCAACCATAATAGCATCATGAGACCTTGAAGGTCCTAGCCATCCCCTGCACATAACATCTAAAATTTCCAACTAGATAGCCAAAGCTGTCTCATGAGGATGTCACTACTAAAGTGTAATAATATCATAAGAAAAAGAAATCTAACATGCTAATACAATAAGAAATAGATAATCAAACTAAGAAAATCACAACATCTAACCATATGCTAAACATCATAATAAGGGAATGCGTCAAATAAATAACATCATCTAAACATGGTATCCAAGCATTCCAATGAAAGCATAAATCACAAGAAAGCATACTCTAGAACTTGAATTACCAAGTGAAAACATCTAGCAATGAACACACTAGTCCCTAGCAGTGGTATAGGTAGCTACACCTCCCAACTATGTGGAACCTATAGGACCACTTCCACTATAATGATGGAGATAATGATCCAACCACAAATACACATAAATAAAATTCCCATGGATAACACTCATGCTAGATAGTAGTGATGATTGAGACCAAGATCATAAAACAATGCAGTACAACAGGTCCTGGTTAGACACTCAGTGGGCTACTATGTAGGGGTTTACATCATGGAGAGTTTCTTGGCATCCAAAATCCCAAGCTAGTTTGCAACAAAACTCCCCAATGGAAGGTGCACAAATCCTAATTTTAATTATCTTAAATTTATTACCGCCTAGTATTTTAATTTAGTTATCACTTATATAAAACTTCCTCTACCAAGAAATGCAAAATAGTCACTAGGCTACAAGATAGAGGCCCCTCCATGTGCTACCCTACCCTACCCATGCTCATCTAACAATGAGTGCTAGTAGGCATGCAAGTTCCGAACCCAACCTCAATGATCATAACTCCAAGAAGTAGCACAAAAGATTGAGCCTTGCAAGTCACTTGATAAATGAATGTGCACATACTCATGTGTGGCACACCACCACCATGAAGATCATAACACAAGGACTAGATGAAAACACAAGAAAAATATCACTCAACCAAAAAAGACTCAGGAGGAAAGATTCAACAAAATCTCAAAGAACAATAAAACCATACATCATGAAATCACTAAACTAGCCTTAATCTGGGAGTATGGATTCTACACAAATGCCAATGATGCAACAAGACCAAACATCATATACTCACTCAACTAGCATCAATCTAGAAGTATGAATTCTACACAAATCCCAATGATGCAACAAGACTAAACATCATGAACTTTCACTCAAGAAAACTCAACCTGAGAGTATGGATTCTACATGAATCCTAGTGTCCATGAAATAACAAGGGTCCAAAAGAAACAATAACAACAAGTATAAAATCACTCAACCAAACATAAAGTTGAAAGTATAGATACAAAACACATCCCAATGCAACATAAAAGTACCACAATGTTCTAATTGACATCCCAATGGATGATCTAGGTCCACAACCAACTTCATACCAAGAAAACTTGAGAAAATAGGGTGGTACACAAAACAAGGTAAAACCTCAAACTTGAAAGCTTCAAAGTTAAAACCCATTTGGTCTTAGGGAACAAAAGCCATGAAATTCCAATAAAATTTGGGTTTGGAGTTTGTATGCAAAAATGACCAACATAATGGTGTAAAACTCCAAACCCTCACCCGAAAAATAGGAAAATGCTCATACATGCCCAACTTGGTAAAGCTAGCATTCAAAAATGGAGGGGAACACTAGTTCTTAGCCTCCTAAAAAATGACTAAAAAAAAAAAAACTAGAAACAAAGCTTAAAAAAAAAAATGAGAGATCCCTACCTTGTTAGGATTAAACCATAGATAGAAATAACAATTACATGTAAATATGACCAATAATAGAAAATAATAGATCACACAGAAAAGAACACAAGGCACCAAGATTTAACATGGTTCACCCAATCCTTGGGCTATGTCCACCAAACAAAAAGTCTAGTATTATTACAATCCAGTGATTATAACCTAATTATAATCTGTAATCCCTTATAGCTCAATATTGCCGCAAGAACCAATTTTTCATCACAACTATGAAATAATCCCTAACCCTAAGCTCTTTTATACAAGTATTTTTACCGCTTTAGGGTTATAATTAATAATTACATGTCGGCCCAAAATCTTGATAAAATAGGGCCCCAAATGTTTTTTGGGGCGATGCCTTGAGCCCCAAAGAATTTATGAAGTATGTACAATACTTTCCTGATCAGTTACCATAGTCTAACAATCTCCCACTTGGGGACTGATCAGGCTCCACACTAAAGAACAATCTCCCACTTGGAGACTGATCCTATAGCTATGTTGCTACTCCATGAGGCTCTCACTAGATCAAACCACCCTAGACTCTGCTATTCTTTTATTCATGTTTAGTCTAGAAGACCAACTGAAGGTGAAGAGGAGTTGAGATTCTCCCTTGTTACTACCTTTGTCAACATATCTACTGCATTATCATTTGTATGTATCTTCTCCAGCTTTAACTATCGATCCTCCAAAATTGACTGAATGAAATGGTACTACAACTGTATGTGTTTGGTCTTTGAATGCAAAGCTGAATTCTTTGCAAGATGAATGCCACTCTGAATATCTGTGAAAAAATAATTATCCTTCTGAGCATGTCCCAATTCTTCTAAGAAGAACTGAAGCCATATCATCTCCTTGGCTACCTCTGAAGTAGCAACATACTCTACCTCTGTAGTGGATAGAGCATTAATCTTTTGTAACCTAGAAACCTAGCTCACCGCTGCCCCACCAATAGTAAAGACATAACCTATAGTACTCTACCTGGTATCAATATCCCCTACCAAATTTGAGTCAACATAGCCCTGTAAATAAGTAGTAGAGCCTCCAAAGTGTAAACACTTATTAGATGCTCCTCTCAAATATTTGAGAATCCATTTGACAGCATTCCAATGCTCAATTCCTGGATGACTTATATACCTACTAACAACTCCCACTGCATGTGCAATATCTAACTTGGTACATACCATAACATACATCAAACTTCTTATAGTTGAAGCATAGGGTACCTTGGACATCTTATCCTCCTCTTCTTGTGTCTTGGGAGACATCTCCTTAGTTAACTTCAAATGACTAGGTAAAGGTGTGCTAACAGCTTTAGCATTCTCCATAGAGAAACATTACAACAACTTCTCCACATAATTAGCCTGAGATAGCATCAATGTTCTATTTTTCCTATCTCTACAAATCTTCATACCAAGGATTTATTTTTCTGCCCCCAAATCCTTCATAGCAAATGCATGTGCTAATTGGTGTTTCAGCCCCTTAATGTGATCCATGTTAGACCCAACTATAAGCATATCATCAACATATAAACATAAAATAATGTAGCTATCATCATCCAACCTCTTAAAATAAACAAAAGGATCTAAATGACACCTATTTTATCCATGCTCATGCATAAAACTATCAAATTTTAGATACCAATGCCGAGGTGCTTGCTTCGAGCCATATAAAATTTTCTTCAATTTGCACACTAAGTTCTCCTTACCTTTGACCACAAATCCCTATGGCTAAGCCATATATATCTCTTCATCCAAATTCACCATGGAGGAAAGCTATTTTAACATCAAGCTACTTTAAATAAAAAAATTTAGTAGCTGCAAGACTTAAAACAGTATAGATAAAAGTCATTTTAATAACAGGAGAAAAAATCTCATCAAAATCAATGTCCTTTTTTTGTGCAAATCCTTTTACAACTAACCTGGCTTTAAATCTTTTCTTACCTCCATCATCTTCTTTTAACTTGTAAACTCACTTATTCTGTAAATCTCTTTTACATGTAGGTGACTTTCACAAATCCCATGTCTTATTCTTCAGCAAAGAGTCCATTTCATCTTTCATTGTAGACTCCCACTGAATCTTAGTATCCACCTGCACAACTTCATCATAAATTTTAGGTTCACTAGCATCTGTTAATAAAATAGAATATAAAGAGGGAGAAAATATTTTTGGAGGTCTAATTTTTCTGGTTGACTATCCAACATTCACCAATGTCTATGCTATTTGTTGTTGCAGTTGTTGCACATCATGAGGAATGGCTGGAACATCAGCTTTTGGAGTATCATCTAGCACTACATAATCATCTTCTTTCTTCTAATGTTGCTGCAATAGATCTTTGTACAACACTTTATCACTGAATATGACATCCTTGCTTCTTACAATTTTATGATTTTCAAAATCCCAAAGCCTATAACCAAATTCATTAATGCCATAGCCAACAAATACACATTTCTTTGACTTAGCTTTTAGCTTGGTTCTATTTTTAGAATCTATATGAATAAAAGATTCACAACCAAAGGTCTTGAGAAAAGAATAATTCACCTTCTTACTGGTCCATGCTTCTTCTATAATACCACAATTAAAAGGAGTAGAGGGACCTCTATTAATCAAATATATGGTAGTATTGATAGCCTCCACCCACATGTGTAAAGGCAACCCAACATGCAACCTCATGCTCCTTGTGCACTCCATTATAGTCCTATTCATGCATTTAGCCACTCCATTTTCCTATGGATTCTTTGGAATATTTTTTTGTCTACGAATACCATTAGTGGAGCAATAATCTTCAAATTCATAACTACAATACTCACCACTATTATAAAATTTGAGACATTTTAATTTCTTGCCATTCTCATTTTCAACCAAGCATTTCCATTTCTTGAAAGTTTGAAATACATTAGATTTTTGTCTAAGGAAATAAACCCATAATTTTTTAGTTGCATCATCAATAAATGTAACATAATAATGGGAGCCACCAAGGGAAGATACTTGGGCTGGTCCCCATACATCTGTATGTACAAGCTCTAATTTCTCCTTTTTGTTTTCCTTCCTAGTCTTCACAAAACTCACTCTCTTTTGTTTTCTATACATGCAACTTTCACAAAAATCCATATTAACACATTTTAGACCTCGTAAAATTTTTTTTCAATGAAGTAATTTCATACCTTTCTCGCTCATGTGCGCAAGTCTATTGTGCCACAATGTTGTATTAGAATTTACAGCAGCCATTTATTCTCCCTACTCAACTATAGCAATTGTTCTTGAACATTCATTTTTCACTAAAACAATTAAAGTAGAAGGAACAATATGACCTATACAAAGATATAAGGTGCCTACTTTCACACCTTTTTCTACTATAAAGAAACCTTTTGAAACCTTCCAATTTTTATCATTAAAAGTAACTACATAACCCTCATCACCGAGGTTCCATGCTGAAATTAAATTCCTACTTAGCGTTGGAACATGTCTTACCTCATGTAGTAGCTAATGATTCCCATTCTGCAACTTAATCTTAATTTTTCCATTTTCAACAATCTGATAGGGTTCATTATCCCCCAAATAAACAAGCCCAAAATCCCATTGGACATAATCAAGAAAATAACCTCTATAAAGTGTAGCATGAAATGAAGCACCGAAATCTAAAACCCATGAATCATCAACACTTTCTAAAGATAGAAGCAAAGCATCCTCTTTAGATTTATTACTTACCATATTTTCCTCCATGTCTCCATCTAGTTTATCTCCTTCATTTTTCATTTGATTCTAGCAATATTTCTTTATATGACCTAGTTTCCCATAGTACCAGCAGTCATTCAATCCTCTTGATTGAGACCTCCTCCCCTTTGAATTTCCTCTTGATTCCCACAATTTTCAAAATTACTTCCTCTCTCAGTTGTTCTGCCCTTACTTTGTGCATTCAAAGCACTTCCTGATGTAGATCCACTTGAGGATTTCCTACAAGTTTCCTCACTCAAAACAACACCCATCACATCCTCACATTTTAGGGTACTAGATCTAGGAACATAATTACTCATAGCCATTACCAAGCCATTCCGGCTTTTAGGAAAAGAACACAAAATAAAGAGAGCCCTAATTTCTTCATTAAAATTGATACACATAGAAGACAACTAACAAGTAATGGTATTAAACTCATTTAAATGATCTACAATAGATCCACCTTCTGCCATTTTCATATTAAATAAATGCTTCATGAGAAATGCCTTGTTCGAAGTGGAGGGCTTTTCATATAGTTTCACTAGGGATTGCATCAATTGTTCAGTCATCTTCACTTTTGCAATATTAAATGCCACTGATGGTGCTAGGCATAATTGAATGCTTTTGAGTGCCTTTCTATCTAAAAGATCCCATTTTTCATTTGACATAGATCCTTGATTCTTAGTTTTTCCTTCTAACGGCTTCCATAAATCCTTCTAATAAAGATATTCTTCCTTTTACATCTTCCACAATTGAAAGTTTTTCCCATTAAACCTATCAACCCTCAACATACCCTTGTTTTCCATCGCTCCCACTCAACCTTGAGACTTTCCTATAGAGGATAATTGAAAAAACAACCTCGCTCTAATAGCAATTGTTAGGATTAAACCATAGACAAAAATAACATTTACCTGCAAATATGACCAATAAAAAAAAATAATAGATCACATAGAAAAGAACACAAGGCACCAAGATTTAACGTTTTTCACCCAATCCCTAGGCTACGTCCACCAAACAACAAGTCTGATATTATTATGATCTAGTGATTATAACCTAATTACAATCCATAATCCCTTATAGCTCAATACCACTGCAAGAACCAATTTTGCATCAGAACTATGAAACAATCCCTAACCCTAAGCTCTTTTATACTAGTATTTTTACCACTTTAGGGTTATAATTAATAATTACATGTTGGCCCAAAATTCTAATAAAATTGGGCACCAATTTTTTTTCCGAAGAATTTATGAAGAATGTATAGTACTTTCTTGATCAGTCACCACAATCTAACATATCTCATAGCCAAAAAGGAAAAATGAGAATTTGAACCATAAAATAAAAGCCCCACAGAAGTAGCCAAAAATCATGTCAATCCAAGGTCTCCCCATACTAGATCCAACGAGATCAATATTGCAATGATCCCATGCTCATAACTCCCATAATGATCAGAATAGTAAATCCTCATGAAGAGGATTTTGGGTTGCACTCTCAAACTTTCTAATTCAAAAGTGAGAAGTGAGGAATTAAATTTCTATTTCAATACTTATTCACTTTTCGAGTGAATAACTGATTAGGGAAAATAAAAAACCAACCTAATTAAACCTTGAATTGAACCAAATGAAAACAAGATATTCCTAGAAATAGGAATTAATTTATGGAAAAGCTTCTAAAAATTAAATTCAATAAAATTTAAAACCCAAAAACAAAATTCACAAAAAATTCCTTAACAACTTTCATGACAATGCAAACCTCTAAATGCACAGACACATTCACTAGTTTAATCACATAATGCAAATGAGTTTAGATTTAATAATCACCAAAAGGATTAATTAATTAAAATAAGGATACGTTGACCATACAGGGATGACATTGGTAAAATATAAACAACTGAATCACTAACTCCATGTGCCACTGCCTAGGATATAAATCCTGCACACTAAAATAATTGGTCAAGTGAAATTGCATATAATAACTTAGTCAAAGAAATAAATGCATTAAATCACCTAATATAACCATTTATTCAATTATACTGAAATAATCTGTTTACATATAGCATAATGAAGCAAGAATGAAGTAAATAACCATAGCATTAAATCCATCACATAACATAATTAGAGATATGTGTTGTCACAAAAGCTTGCACCCTTGTCCAAAGTTTTTACTTAAGAACAACCTTGTGAAACATGGAAATATCCTCCAAGTTGTGGGACTTTAACAATGAGGCTGTGTCTCTAGAGAAGGCCAAATTCCTTTGTTATCAAGATGTACCTAAACTGCACTTGGAGAGGAAAAGAAAGGAGGAATGCATTAAAATAAGCTACCTAATCTATTCTAAGGAGGTGATGCACCAAAATAGAGTTTTTAGACCAATCTTTGCCCATACATGCATAGTTGACAATCCAAAGATATAGAAATTTAGCTTTTTTTTAACCCAATAGCCACATGCAGATTAGACAACCAAATGAGTGACAAAAGGAAGAGGAGATTCATTTTATATCATTTTTAGGCTATAAGAGAAACACACATGTAGGTTACAGAAAGGAAAATAAATCTTTCATAGTACATCGATGGCTAAAAGAGAGAGGACAGAGTGTCATATAATTTAGACATAAAAAGGAAATTTATAATAGTATGCCAAAGCAATACTAGAGAACCAGGGAAGATACGACCCTAAGAAAGATTACAAAATCTTCTTTTATAGTGTAAGCATAACTTAGATAGATTCTACCCTAAGATAGAACTTTAGCAACTACATTCAAGTTTGTAGAGAATAATTATTGCAAAAATGGAAAAGATCTAATCATAGCACAAATCCAGATGCAGGAAGATCACTTATTCACCAAACAAAACACTAAGAGGACAAGAATGACAACCATTAACCTTTTGATTTAGTAGATAGATCAATTAGCCATGATGGAGTGTTCCTCATACTTATCAGGTCTAGGGAATGACAAAAGTGGTTGTAGAAGATAGAAAGATTAGATTCACCATCAAAGAGATGCCTATTCATTGTTACCAACACACCAAGTTAGATAAAAAAAATGTGGGTCAACCATATTCAACTATCACTCTGTACCTTTTTGACTACCTGATTAGTCAAGGACTCCTCTTTTTCTAGCTTGGCAAGTAAAGCTCTTTATATATTTGGCCAATACTAGAACTCATGATCATACAATCATCAACTATGGTCAAAACCCTTCATGTAACTTTTTATTCAAACCTCTACAATCCTATGATTGCCTATACTTTGTAGCATCCCATCCTTTCATTCTCCTTACGATCTTTTGATGGCAATAAGACCTATAGTCGTACAATAGAATGATGGCATGATAATGCTCTTAACATAAGGTCGTGGTACCATCAATCTCCTCTTGCAATGTTATGAGAATGGTTGACTTGACCTTCATGATCTTATGATTGTAGTCTATTATAACATCAAAAACTACAATAATAATAATGCCATGATCCTATGATTGCAATTAACTAACTTTCTATTGTGACCTCAACAGTATCCTCATTTGCACTTGCAACCTTATAACAGCAAAAAATTGTAAGATCAGAACCCTTGATGTTCATCTGAAAATTTCCTCCACCCCTTCATAGTATCGATAGCTTAGGAAGTCAATCCCATGATCCTACAATCACTAACCTTTCATGGTGTCGAAACACATATTCCTTTGACTCACAATCCTACAACATCTTCGATGTCATGACAACCCAATGTTGTGCCAATAGGAACCTTGTAGTATCTAACCATTTCTTGATTCACCTAATTGTAAGGTCCCTCCTCGCATGTACTTATTAAATATGAATTTCTCTGTCAAATCTGTTGTAGGAGATTTGAATGGATATGAAGTAATGTTGTAGGTTTTTAGATGTCCTAATGAAAATTGAGAACAACAGATACATCCATGCTTTAATACTTAAAGATTAGAGAATGACTATGTTGTCTTGACTGTTTAAACATTAAATTTGCACTAACAATAATACAAGGTGTTTCACTTAATGATGATGTTATTGATTTTTTTACCTCAATGATTATTCTTGTATTTTATTTGAATTAATGAATAAGTTATATGTCATATTGATTATGTAATTACTGATGATTAAATGTGAGTAGAAATGAATTAAATAGTTAAGTAATTGAAGCATTATGTTTTGAGTTCACCTTGATCCATCGTAGCATAGTGATACATTACTATTATTTTGATACTCACGAATCGAGATGTCGAGACATTATCTGATGCTTGAACATATTGATTATTTCATGGTGTGTGATGTTACTTTTAGATATTTGATATCCGTCATTTAAGGTTTTATATATATGTATGTTGATGAATTAAGTAAAATGTAGGATTAACACATTAATTTTGGAATCTTTATGATTAAGGATATAAGTAGGATGAAAGAAACCCTGATTGATGTATGTTTCAATTTATGTGAATTTTTGATATGTATATACATATGTACATGTGATTTTATGGGACTACTAATGTGTGCAATGAGTGTGCAGATATTTTAGCTGAGAAACCCAACGGAGGAATAGAACTGATCTCTATGTGCTAATTTTGGAAATGTTGTTGTTCATAATTAAATTAATTGTGAGATGTATGTATGTATCTTTTTGTGATCTTTAAATGTTAATGTTTGTAACTATATTCTTATAGTGTCACTTGACACTCGTGAATTTGCTTATGTTCTTCAGCGTGCTAGTTAGGGTTAGCTGTGTAACCTTTGGACCTAAGTCAGATTTAGTTAGTGTCTTTTTGCTAATTGGATTCTTAATTGAGTTTATTCACCCTTAATTTAGATTAGTGCTTAATCTACTTTTTAGAGTTGTTAGTTGGTCCTAATTATTTCCTAACTTTTGTTTGGTTCCAAACCTATTCCTAAGGCTTTAAAACATGTAATATTTATACCCAAGGGTATGGGTATGGGTTGGGGGTCTTTTCCAACCCCTAAGCCCCTTTTGTTGACTTTTGAGGCCACTCAAAAAGTCTCATTTTACCTTTGTGCGAAAATTGCAAGTGGTTACCATGAGTTGCCTTGCCTCACCTCCACTTAGTGTTTAACCATAGTGTGGGTTGAGTTAGGAGCTTCTAGATTTGTAGGTGGGTGGGAGAAGTTATTATTTTTGGTTGGTGGTTGAGTTTGAGGCTTATTTAGAGGCCCTTCTTGGACTAGTGGAAGGGGTTACCCAAACTCTACATTTAGAGAGGAGCCTTGGAAGATTGAAGCAAGGAAGGGAAAATATCTACTCAAACTTTTTCATTTGCCATTACCTCTTTGTGCAGGTAGGAATTCTCATCTCCCTTGTTCAGATTTTCATGTTTGTTTCATGCTTATTCTACCTTGTTGTTTTTTGAATGTTTGTGCATTTGTGGGTATGTTGGGAAGATTTGAAAACCTTGTTTTTGAATGATTTCTTTTCATGTTTCTGTTTGAATTTTGAAGTTTTCTTGTAAGGGTGTTTTGGCATTACTCACCCTTGGAGAGGGCAAAAGTGGCCAATTTCGAGAAAGGTCATTTTAGTTGGACTCCAACAGTGTAGAGTCTCTTCTCAGGATGAGAAGAGGGAGAGAGGGTAGGGTGTTATGGGCCCCTACTTGTCAACACAAACCACGTATGAGTTTTGGCATGTAAGAATGGAAGAATAGAAGTTCTTGATTTATAGCCTCGATTGGGCACCTGGTTTGGTGTTGTGTCTGACGTCTCCTGTTGGAAAATCCACCTTTCCCTAGTTTTGATTCATTGTGAATCCTATTGTGAAAACCTTGTATGAATATGCATGTTTGATTTGTCTCTTAGTCATGCTTGTTGATACCTAATTAGATTTTGTTCTCTCCACGGTTCTTAGAAATGTGTTGTAGAAATTGATATGGAACCCTTGTTAAGGGCCATGATGTAAATGTATATTGATTGTTGAAATTCAAGTACATTTGGGATTAGAATCTTGTGTAGAAATGTATTTTTAAACTTCTATTGAAGTGGCAACAAAGCCAGGTTTTCTTATTGGTTCTTTCCCGGTGGAGCCTTTGAACTAGGTAGTTTAATAGAAAAACAAGATTTAGTAAATATGCTTGCATTGATTCTTATAGCTTTGTTTTCAGTTTTGCATATGTAATTTAAAAATCAAATGTGATGGTGTTACCTTACTGCATTTTTTTTTTTATGATTGGTAATCACATTCATTTAAATTAGATTAATCAGATAACATGTTGATATATATATTTAGCTATGAAAATTTAAGTTTAAAATGTTAAGAAAATTTGCATTTGAGTTGTGTTTAAATTTTATAATTATACATGTGCATGAGGAAGTTAAGTGAATTTATTTGAAAATTTGTTTATTACATTTAATCCTATTATCACTTTTAAATATTAAAACATAACTTGTTGGTGTTTTTTGGGCATGACACTAATGATCCTCTAATAGGAGGGTTATCATAAGGTTGAGACCATATTATCTTGTCATGGCTCTAAGAGTTAAAATATAATAGAAAGTGGCTTAGAACTTAGGGATAACCTAAGGTTGTAATGTGCATTGTGCATATTCAAATGTTGGAACTTTGAATCTTGTAACTATTGGGTAGGTTTAAATATTTTAATTCCATCTTTTGGTGGGAGGGAATGTTTGGCCAACATTTATGTTTTCTCAAGGGGGATGCAATCTAGCTTGGCATATGACAAGTGACCAATAAAAAATGCATTTGGCTATAGAGTCTTTGAAACCATAGAAACTTTTCTATTTCATCACCTTTGCTACATTCTGATTCACAAAATAACCCCATTTTGCCTCTACAACCCTACAAAACTCCTCAAAACTATCATTCTAGAGGAAAAAAACAATGTGCACCCAACACTTCTTAGAAAATAAGAAGGAATGAAAAGTAAATTACTTCTAACTATATACATGAAACAACAAATTTCTTAGAGATAGGGTTTAAGATATATCCCATTCACTAGAATAGGGAGAATTTCACCATCAGTCTTTCTTAATTGAAAAGAATTGGCCTATTTACAACTAATAATCACATAGGGACCACTTCATAAGGCATCAAATTTAGAGTGTCTCCCTACCTTTTCTCTATCTACATCCCATTTGAGAACAAGCTCACCTTCCTTGAAAATTCTAACCTTAGCCTTCTTATCAAAGCTTATCTTCATCTATTGTTGATGTACCATAAAAATTTGCATGGCCTAATTTCTTTTCTCCTCTAGCTCCATCAACTCTTCTATTCTTATAGACATAACATCATCTTCAATTAGCTCTAGTCTAAGAGTGGAAATTCCAATGAAATAGGAAGTCTAGCTTCCTTGCCATACACTAGCATGAATGGATAATTTCCAATAGCCCTCTTAGGAATTATTTTGTTAGCCCATAGGGCTATTCTCAATTTCTACTAACAACACCTTTGATTATCTTCAATAGTCCTCTTCATAATCTTGATCAGGTTCTTGTTAGATGATTCAACCAATCCATTGCCCAAAGGATAGTAGTTTGAGGATGTGCTCAAGTATATATTATGATCAACCACCCATGCACTAGTTTGGGCTCCTACAAAAGACTTTGCATTATCTAAAATAATGGTTGAAGGGGCACTAAATTTGGTCACAATTTCATCAAGGATTCAACAACTAAATACTCTATGGTATCCTTTAATGCAACTACCTCTGTCCATTTGGTGAAGTAATCTATAGTAGGTAGGATCCATTTATGACTAGAGCTAGAAGGAGGATTGATGGGGCTTATGAAATCCAATCCCCACTGAGAAAAAAGATGATCAACTTGGATCAGATAAAGTGGAAGAGCTACAAGATTCTGTTTTACCAGTAAGGAAAGCATATTTTTAACACTTTTTGACATATCTATGGCAATCATTGAACAAGGATGTCCAATAATAACTAGCTTTGATCATCTTCATAGAAGTTGTTCTTGCTGAAAAGTGACCACCATCAAGACCATCATGAATCTCCTTAATCATTCTATTGGCTTGGTCTATATCAATGCACCATAACAAAGCTCCATTGAAGTCCTTCCTAAATAGGATACCATCAAGGCATAAGGAATGGAATTTAATCTTAACTATCTTCTTTTTGCTTTATCCAATCCCTGAGGATATCCATTGCCTGACAAGAAAGTTCTTATATCATCCATCCAATTCCTTGGATTATCACCTCCTATTTCTTGCTTCTTTATTGATAGTAAAGAAACCTCCTCTTTTGATTCTTGGGATGCGACCATTTGTCTACATAGTCCTTTCCCTCTTACCAACTTAGTAATCTAGATTCCACATCACAATGCATCACTTTGGTGATCCAACCAGCTCTTTTCTCATTGATCTCTCTATTCAAAAAGAAGTCCTTGACTCTGGCATGAGGTACTAGCAAGTGAATCTTATTATGGGACAAAAGATTTCTAAATTTCTTCAAAGATCTTATGACTACAAGGGCCTACTTTTCCACATAGTTGTACTTGTCTTCATACTCCTTAAGCCCTTCACTAAAGAAGGCAATGGGTTGTTCCTCATTATTATCATTTGTTTGAGACAATACATAAGAAATACTTTACTCACCTCCTAAGGTGTAAAGAATGAAATCCTTATCAAATTGGGGTTTATAGGTGTAGGAGTGAAAGCTATGGCTTCCTTGATTTCTTCAAAACTTGTCTTACCTTATTTTTTCCATTAGAAGACCATGTTTTTCTTAAGCATAGTTGTAAGAGGTTTCACCATGGTAGCAAGATTAGGAATAAGTCTACTTACAAAATTCATCCTACAAAGGAAAATTTGTAGCCCCTTCTTGTGACTAGGAAGAGAGAGAGAAAGTATTTCTTTTGTTCTCTTTGGATCAATAGTTAGATCATTTTTGGATACAATGTGTCCTAACAATTTCCCTTGATTAGTGGCAAAGACACACTTGCCTAGATTCAAGGATACTCCATACTCTCTACATCTTATGAATACTTGTCGAAGATGGCCAAAATGATCTACGTTCTTTGAATATATGGTGATATCATCAAGGTAGCCCAACACAAACCTTTCAATCATGTTCTCAAAGGACATCTCCATTTATTTTTGAAATGTGGCATTTGATAGTCCAAAAGGTATTTTACTATAGGAATAGGTTCCCTACTTGGTGGTGAATGTAGTTTTATATCTATCAGACTCTTTGACCAACACTTGATTGTAACCAAAGAATCCATCCAAGAAAGAGAATCTCTTTGAACCACTAACCTTAGACAATATTTATTCCATGGAAGGAAGAGGGAAATGATCCTTACAGGAGGCTTGGTTAAGATCCCTAAAGTCTACACATAATCATATTTCTCACTCTTTTGCCTAACAGGGATGAGGTTAGCTACCCATGATAAGTGTTTGAAAGGGAAAATGATACTGGCCTCAATCAACTTAGATAGCTATTTTCTCATTAATGGATCAATCTTGGAATTAATTGGTTTCTATTTTTTCCTAACTAGTTTAATATTATCCACTAAATCTATGGTATGTTGAAACAAACTTGGGTCAAAACCCTTTAAATCATCATATATCCAAGCAAATATATCATCAAATTATTTACATAGATGGAAAAAACTCTCTTGTTTAGTTTTAGAACATACCTTCCCCATATTAAGAGTTCTCCCATTATAAATAGTGATAGGAATGTAATCATCCTTTCTTGCAGCAAGATTCATGCCTCTATCTCTTGCTTGATCATTAGGAGTGAAAGCACTTTCTAAGGTAATTAGACCCTTAGGCAACATGTTGGAGTTGAGCTTGATGATTTGATCCCCAAAAGGATCATGTATCCTAGAATTGTTTCTATTTTAGAACTCTACTTCATTCTATAAGAAACTTACAATTTGTGCATCATATTCAAATACTCACCAATTTCAACATTGTTATCAGGGATAGAAGGTCTAACCACCATCTTAATCTATTGCTTTCTCTCATCTTTAACACTACTTGGTATGTTATAAGATGCACCAATTGCTGCAAGTCTATCAACATGCCTATTTTCTTTCCTAGGAATGCTTTGAATATTAATTGCATAAAAAACTTTAAGTAAATTCCACACTCTATGTTTATAAGACTTGAGCAAACCATTCGTAGTGGCATTCTAATTCCTCACCTGATGAACACTCAACTCACTATCTCCATATACACTTAAGACTTGAATTATCCTTTTTTGAGCAAGTAAGAGGCCTTGAATCAATGCCTCATACTTTTCTACATTATTAGTACAACTAAATTGATGCCTAAATGAGAAGTAGAACCTTTCTAATGTAGGGGAGACCAACATCACACCAACCCCTTATCCATTCTTATTCCTTGATCCATCAAAGTATGTGCTCCATAGTCCACTAGTGTCTTCCTTGATTTCATTAGTTTGGAAAAGAGAGCATCCTTTTTTGATATACAATATGTTCCAAGGCCTATCTCAATGGCTTCTAGTTTAGGGTCAAGATGATATGCACTAGTCCATTCATCTAAGAGAAAATTAGGTATCTTTCTTAGGGAAGTAGTAGGTTCATCTACTATGCCTCCCTCCTCTACTATGATCCAAGCTTTAGTTCCATATCTTTTTCTAAAAAATATGTATGATCAATTTTAGGAGATATAGCCACCTATTTGGGTAGTAAAGTCTCTAGAAAGATAGATAGAAAAGTGTGGTTTGAAGTTAATAATTGATATATCTTGAACTATAGTACAACTAGGGCATGCATGTAGGGCCATTTCTAAATTTGTAAGGATTCCTACAGTCTTGATAGTACTAGCATCTAGATTCAACACATTCTTAATAATGGGCTCATATTTCATTCCTAGGATATCAACAACACACTTAGGAATCATTGAATTACCATCCCCTAAATCTATCATGCAATTGTGGACTAGTTTATCTCCTATAATTAAAGATATTTAGAAGGGAGGAGATCTAGTTTTCTTACTTGTTTCTTCTTCTTTGCTTGGCTGCACTAGGCTTCTTACACTTTCTTCTCTAGATAGCTAATCTCTGAGTTCAATGATTTCAAATTCTTGCTATAGTAGCTTCTTCTGTGATGGTATAGTGGCCACAAAATCCCACATAGAAATACTCACATTTTCCTTCTTCATTTATTCTACCACACTAAATAATTCATTAGGTGCTTTGATATAAACCTTGGGTTTTGCATGTGTAGGAAGTTGAGATGGAACAACTTGAGGGCCATTCACATCTCCTTTGGTATTGTTTTTCTGTCAACGAGCATTACAATTTTGATTAGCACTATTTTTTTGATCCACTACTTGTATATGAGGTGTTGCACTCAATGTTGAGAGTTGATTAGAAGGAGGAGGGGCAACATCTTCTACAACTCTTCTTTTTCTCTTGGTATTATAAGCATAGGAATCTTGGTTTACATTACAAGGATCCTCCACCTGATGGTTCATGAAGGAGAAACTACCTTGCAAAGAAGCATTGACAAGTTGATTAGCATTGTGTTGCTAGTCAACTACTTGCTCTAGTATATTTAATGCCAAGTAAGATTTTCCTTCTGACACATATGATATCTATAGTAGTAGTTACAAGAAGGTCATAAATCTTGATCTTGAGCAAGATTTTTCTAAGGGACTAAAGCCCTATTTAGGTTGGTATTCATAGCATGAAAACTATCGATAGGTGTATTCTAACTGTAAGGGGCATGACTTTGGTTTGGGGATCTATTATAAATGAGACCTTGATACTAGAGTTGGGAAGGCTTATTATTTGAGCTTGTTGCCTCTTCATCATCACCAACTTATTGCCCATCTTTTGCATCACTGCACCATTTTCCTCCATCTTCCTTTCTTGATCCTAAAACCTCTTGTCTATATTATGCATCAATTTTTGGATCATGTCCTCAATCTTTTCCACCCCGTTAGATGAGTTGGATGCTATTGGGATCACAATGAGGGGATAACTTGCAAAGTGAGTAGGGCTAGGGGCTATACCAGGCTGATGATTGGGTATGATAGGGATGAAGGGCATTTGGGGCCTTGGAACTAACTTCATTACTTGTATCAAGATATTTTCTACCCTTATAGCTACCTCATATGCATTTGGTAAAGTATCCACTCCCATAGACTACAGAGTGGTAGCAATACCACTATTAAAGGCTCTGAGGTAGTACAAGAATGCATTACCAAGGGAGGGCTTTATTGAAATAGGTATTCTATCCCATATTTTTTGAAACCTATAATTAAATCAATCATACATTCATGGGGTGCCCTCTTGATGGTTGTCAGCTACTCTAAAAGTGAAAGATAGTCACTTTTATCCCCAAAATGTTTGTATAGGGCTGCTCCTAACTCATCCCAATCAACTATAAAGTTATGATGCAACCCTCTATACCATTGTAATACCTTCCCCTTTAAGGATGAAGCTAGAACCCTGACTGCTACATTGTCTTCAGTGATGCCATGAATATTATAGATGTTAGACACATCTTAAATATGCTCAATAGGGGAAATGGTGGTTTCAACAATAAACTTAGGTATACTTTTGAGGGAAGAGGGTTTCCACCATTGAAGGTGGAAAAAGCATGTGATCTAGCTAGATAAATGACTGGCCTATGATATGAGTAGATGGTATCCTAGGTTGAGATCTATTAGTTGGAGGGGTAGAGATGGATCTTATAGGTGTATAGACTTCCTCTGCACTCCTAACTAGTGATAGAGATAATCTAGCCTTCTTTCTTCTAGGATTTGAAAATGAGAGCTCCAAATATTGAAAATCACCTCTAGAAGATGGCCTTGTGTGTGCTTTGGGGATGAATCAAATCAACTTTGGTTTGGAAACTAGATATTTTTGAAGCTTGGGGTCGCCAAGTACTTGAGAAAATAAGCCTCTTGAAGACTTAAATACTGAAGGTAGTACTATCTCCTCAGCATGAACATGAAATATTTCTTTGACTCTGGTGAACTTAGAGAGTTTAATATGAGTCCCACTAGGCATGCCAAAAACTATTGTCACAAAAGCTTGTTCCCTTGTCCAAGGTTTTTACCTAAGGAAAACTTTGTGAAACATGAAAACAACCTCCAAGTTGTGGGACTTGAACAAAGAGGCTGAGTCTCTAGAGAAGGTTGACTCCCTTTGCTATTAGGATGCATCTAGGCTACACTTGGAGAGGAAAAGGAAGTAGGAATGTGTAAAAAAAAGCTACCTAATATATTCTAAAGAGGTGATGTGACAAAATAGAGTGTTCAAACCAATCTTTGCCCATACATGCATAATACAATTGTCGTGACAATCCAATGATATACAGATTCAGATTTTTTTTAACCCAATAGCCACATGTAGATTAGACAACCAAATGAGTGAAACAAGGAAGAGGAAATTAAATTTATATCATTTGTAGGCTGGAAGAGATATATACATGTAGGTTAAAGATATAAATAGTACATCAAAGAGAGGCAAATAAAGCTTGTACAGTACATTGATGGCTGAAAGAGATAGGATGGTGTGTCATATAATTTAGAGGCAAAAAGGGAGTTTATAGTAGTATGCTAGAGCAATATCAAAGAAATAGAGAAGATATTACCCTAAGAAAGATTACAAAATATTCTTTTATAGTGTAAGCATAACCTAGATAGCTTCTACCCTAAGATAGAACTTCAACAACTGCATTCAAGTTTGCAAAGAATAATTACTACAAAACTAGAAAAGATCTTATCATAGCACAAATCTAGATGTAGGAAGATCACTTATTTATCAAAAAAAAACATTGAGAGGAGAGGAAAAATGATCATTAACATTATAACTAAGTATATAGATCAACCAATAGTGATGGAGTGTTCCTCATACTTATCAGGTCTAGGGAATGATGAAAGTGGTTGTAGGAGATCACAAGATTAGATTTTCCATCAAAGAGCTACCTATTCCTTGTTACCAGAATGCCAAGTTAGATAAATATTCAACTATCACTTTGTACCTTTCCTACTACCTGATTGGTTGAGGACTCCTCTTTTTCTAGCTCAGTGGGTGAAGCTCCATCTATATTTTGGCCAATATCAGAACTCACGATCCTACAATTATCAACTATGGTCAAAACCCTTCATGTCACTTTTTGTTCATAACCTTGACCTCTACAAGCTTATG
Source organism: Cupressus sempervirens (assembly GCA_028749045.1). NCBI lineage: Eukaryota > Viridiplantae > Streptophyta > Pinopsida > Cupressales > Cupressaceae > Cupressus > Cupressus sempervirens. The sequence continues at coordinate 506,763,153 of CM053789.1, read as the reverse complement.
ATCCCTATAATTCATAGCATCAAGCCCATCCTTCATTCTCCTTACAATCTTTTGATGGCAACAAGACCTATGATCTCACCATAGAATGATGACATGATAATGCTCTTGGCATAAGGTCATGGTACCATCAATCTCCTCTTGTGATGTTACAAGAATGGTTGACTTGACCTTCATGATCTTATGATCACAATTTATTGTAACATTGGTAGCTACAATCATAACCCCTACGATCCTATGATCATAGTTAACTAATATTTTTGTGACCTTGGAGGTCTCCTCATTTGCACTTGTGACCTTATGACAAGGGAAAATCATAAGACCAAAACTCCCGATGTTCTCTTGATACTTGTCTCCACCCCTTCATAGTATCAATAGCCTAGGAATTCAACCCCACAATCCTATGATTGCTAACCTTTCATAGTATTGAAACACATATTCCTTTGACTCATGATATTATGATATCTTTGATGTCATGACAACATGAAACTATGCCAATAGGAGCCTCATAGCTTCTCACCACTACTTGATTCACTAAATGATCCTTTGATACAAGGGTTATCATAAGGTCGAGACAATATTATCTTGTTACAGCTTTTGGATTTAAAATATAACATGAAATGGCTCAGAACTTAGGGATAACCTAAGGTTGTAATGTGTACTAGTGCATATTAAAATGTTGGATCTTTGAATCTTGTGATCGTTAAGTGGATTTAAATATTTGAATTCCATCTTTTGGTAGGAGGGCACTTTTGGCCAACAATATGTCCAAATACTAGATAACTAGATAGCATCATAAAACATACTATCATCTCAAAATGGAAACATCATGCAAATATGATCAAGTGAACAACATAGTAGTCTAGCATCTATGATACTAAAATCAAAGTATAAAATCTAACCTTTAGGTCATCTCAAACATAACATGAGTACAAGTATCTCTCAAATCAAAATATAACAAGGTAAATATCCATAGAACATAACTAAAGAATCCAACACGGACAATCCATCTCTAATTATTTAAGCATTTAATTTTTTTTGTTTAAACAACATTAAAAGGGAACTTAAAACACATAAGTGAACACAGTTATTTTCATGACTAACCACTACTATAGGAACCTAGTCTAGTGTAGCAAGATAATAGTACATAGTGCAATCTCTACACACATCTCTTGGTAATCACGTAATAACACATGATACCACATTGATCCTAGTAACCACTGGCACAAACCTTAGTGAACCATCTAGCACATGATAAACTCATAAATAAACCATAAGCATAATCAAAGAAACTAATACAATAACAATAATCTAATCACCTCAAGGGTGTAGACCAGTCATGGTCCCAATCATGATCAGTCACCAAGTGAGATCATCAAGGTTGCATCCATTAGGATGACTTACAAAAATCAAATGGTAGAGGCACAACATGATCTCTCTTGTTCTAAATGGATGTTCACAAAAATGCTTGATATCCACAATAGATTAATCTTCTATATCATTCTCTTGAAACCTTGCATCTTCATAGCATTAACTTCTTCTCTTGTTATCTCTTGATTCTAGTTGTAAATGGATGCAAATGAGAGTCTTTATATAGAGGCTTCAAGGTGAGAGTCCTAGAGTAATGTGAGGACCCATAATTCAAATTTCAATTTAAATTATGGTCCAATCACAATTAAAAAAATGAGGGAAAATAAATAAATGAATCTTAAATTAAATCACTTTCATAGTTGGATCCAAAAGCCCGACATTGATTTTGGGGCCCTCCGGGACCAAAATTTGAAAAGGGGGAATCAAATCCCAAAAAAGGTCAAGGATGACCTCAAACCTAACCTATATCAGGGATGAACTCAACCTAACCTAGGTCAAGGTCAGTCTAGTTAACCATGTCCTAGGTTGGGGTCAACCTAGTCACCCTTTCCCTAGGTTAGGGTTGACCTAGGGGTCAAAACCCAACTAGAGTAGAAAATAGAAGGTCTCGAGGATGCCCAAAAACCTAAAAATGATATCAGAATAGGACTAAATGCCAAGAATAAGCATAAAATCCTATAATGAATATAATAAAGGATAGGAGGACCTATAACTATGTCCTACCTAGAAAATAGAGCCATAAAGAAGGGAAATTAAGGAGAATCTTTGAGATCCTAAACCTAATTTCACCTAGAATGAAGGAATCAAGTGCATAATACATCCTAAATGCAAAAATATCAAGACAAATGTAGTAAAATATGGTGATAAACCTACCAAGAGGGATGTGCTTCCATTTTAAGATGATACATTTAGCCCCTACTTTAGCTCAGATATGACACCACATGAATATGCAAGCTAAAGTAAGAAAATATTATAGTAAATAAAAATAATATAGCCATGTCCTCAATATAGAGATCCTGCAAAAATTTGTTAGAACCTGCAACACACAAGGTTAATGTAAAAATAACCTAAATCTTACTAAATGACACTTGAGAAGTGCATAAAGTCTCTTATATCCCCCTATTTTGACTTTCTATTTTCGAAGGGTGAAACAAGGTGATAAGGATAATTCTAGACACTGGATATGTAGTTTGTTGAAAAGATCTTTCTTCGACCAATTTGAGGGATTTGTAACCTTCCTAAATTGATTCAATGATTTAAGTATCTAAATCATGATTTTGATGCTGCTAATGACACTAAAAATAGAGTTACCAAACTCAAGTTACGATGAAAAGAGTGAATGTCTATCTAATTGCTTGAGAAAAAGGGGAATCTAAGTTTACATTAATAAATGCTAAAAGAAACCATAAATTTAACTATAAATAATGAAAGGAAAGTCATACTTACTCATTCTTATCTTTTGTAGATTTTAAAATAGAAAGCAAGATGCCAAGGAGAGAAGAAATTTGAGTGAGACATGTGGAGTTGTTGAGACAATGCCTAGCTACTAGACAGTCACTTCTTGAGGTGAGTTTGATGTTGTTTGTTTCTATACTTTGCAATTTTTTTGATTTCTATAAGCAAGATTGATCCTAACCCTTAAAGTTTGACCTTGACCTAGTAATGTTGACCTTGACCCAAGAAGGTTGACATAGACAGGTAGGTTTTCACTCATTATGGGATGAGGTTGTCCTTGACCCAAGAAGGTTGACCCTAACCCAAAAAGGTTGACTTATCCTTGGAAGGTTGACCTTGACCCACTAAGGTTGACCTTGACCTAAGTGAGGTTGACCTTGACCTAGTCAAGTTCAATTTGTAGATTTCATGATATAGAATATTGATATGATACTTATTTGTGCTTACAAGACATGGTTTGTCTCTAAGAGCCTCCATTTGGAGAGTTGTGTGTTACCATTAGAGAGAGACTATCTGAGCTTGATGAGGATGATATAAAACTACTAAGAGATGTAGGATTGTACTGGGTAGTAGTCATACCATAGATCAGGCTACACCAAGCCATGTTGTTAGTTTTGATAGAGAGGTGGGATGAGGATACATTCTCCTTTCATCTTCCCTCAGGGGAGATCACAATGACATTAAAGGATATCTATAGGATCTGGCGGCTTCCAATCCAAGGTGAGACCATCAGATCTAGAGAAATAAAGTCTATGAGGAGATCCTTGAAGACAAGGAGTATTTCTTAGGATAGGTTCCACAAATGTAGACATGATCAGATCATGTCCTTCTATCATCCAAACTATCAAGCCCTACACCTTTGGTAAAAAGAATGATGCTTGGTATAGTATCATTGGTTGTCTTACCCAACTCAAAGGGTACCATATTTTAGACACCTCTTACCCATGTTATATGAAGGATGGAGAGAAAGAAGATAGTATTCTAATTGGGTCACAACATGTTAGCTCATCTATACCATTATCTATGTCAGTTTGTGAGATATTGGAGAGAGTCTATTGATATGCACTTTGTTACAAATTTGGCTATTTGAGCACTTTATAGGTACACATCCACATTTTATCCCAATGATGGTAGATTCAAGCATAGCAAGAGTATTTTCTTATCTATGAAAGAATGCTTAGCAGTTTGGAGATATCTTGTATTGGAGAGTATCTCTAGACTACATTCCAAGTGTAGATGTGATATGGAGACCCTACTATCGAATGATAGAGTGGCCTGATACTCAATTATAGATGAGATACTCATAGTAGATAAATCTACTAAAGGTTCACAAGAATCATATAGTGATGGCATATTACTATGATCAGGTGATGAGATAGTTTAGGCTAGTACAAGGAGTCCCTAGAGCAATACCTCGCTATGTGCATCTAACAAGGTTATATCAGAGACCCGACATCATACACCGACCATCAGTAGCATATATAGAGGATAGTGATGTTGATGATATAGAGGATATAGAGGTACCATTATATGTGACCTATTTAGGAATAAGACAAGATTACATCAAGTGCTGGAGTCTGTAGGGGTCTTGACCCATCTTGCCTAAGAACTATCCTATAGGTGATCTAGGTGTTTAGAGAGGACACATTGAGATGATGGAACAATAAAGGAGGATGAGGATATCGGATATGAGGAAGAGCACATCTTTGAGGGAGATCCCATGGAGGAGGAGAGAGAGGAGGAGAGAGCAGAGGAGATAGAAGAGGAGAGAGCAAAGGAGATGCCCCCAGATAGTGATATTGGTGTAGATGTTTTTGGAAGCATGAATTTTGATGATATTCCTATGGGGGAGAATTGTAGAAACATGATTAGATCATTATCATGATGATATGTTACATTCATGACTATGTTTATCATTGATGGAAACATAGCAGCTTTTTGTGGTATTTGATAGAAGAACATCAGTAAAGATCTGTTGACATATCAGTCAATTTTGTTATTAGTGTCATACACTTATTCAAATTGTAAGTATCTACCAAGCTTATTGTATAGTTAACAATATTTTCCAAGTATTTTATTTGCTACTAAGTTCTATAGTTGCTACTGAGTCCTTTGGACAAATTCTAGTGTCAATGGAGTAGTTATAGTTAGTGTGAAGATCAACAGTGTAAACTGAGCATCTTAGTGTATGCCAAAGTTTACCAGTGCAAACCAAGCTATACAATGCTTACCAAGTTCATAGTTAATATGATGCAAGTCCAATATTAACAGAGCTGATCAGTGTTAACCAAATGACTTAGTTTATACCAAGCTCATGGTGATAGTCTTTATCGAGCTATGCAAAGGTAAACAAGTGATTCAATTTATATAATGAGTTTTATAGTATTTACTCAGTCACTAGTGCAAACTGAGTTCAAGACTACTTGGAAGTGATTAGTATGGATTGAGCTTCTAGATCTACCAAATGCATGATGATGCCGAGTGGTAACATTGGATGTTGAGTATCATAACCTCATTGAGTCAGTCTTCAAAACCTGAGTGTCTACATTTGAGCCGACTTTGTAATATTTGTGTAAACCTATAGTTTTGCTAACTTTGTAATTGTATAATTGGATTGGTATATATGTAATGTATTATATCACATCCAATGTGTGTAAGTATCAATGTAATAATTAGTGAAGAGCAGAAAGTGCAAATTACAAAAGGCTACAATAGTATAAGGAGCAGAAAAGATTCATCTATCATAGCAAGGTGATTTATACACTTAAAGGAATCTCATTCAACAAACCAAGTTGTAGAACAAAGATCAGCTACTACTTCATCCTAATAGGTGGATCAGTAAAATCCTTTAACAAGGTAGACCTAAAAATCTTATGCAAATCTCTTTACTGAGTTCATACTTCATTGTATGTTTATAAATCCTCTAACAAGGTAGACCTAGTAGTCCTTATTGCTCCTAATAGGGAAGATCATTAGAAGTGATCAACGTAAACCTTAACAGGCCAACTTTATACTGCAGTACTAAAGCTTGTGGGTATCATCCCCACCCCAATTTTAGTTTCTATTTGGAAGGTTTTTGGGTCACCAAATCTTTTTGTCAAAGTGTTATGAATGCTTTCATATTTTTAGTTTCTCATGCATGCAGTTAGATCAGAATATTCATATTGGATTAAAGTTTTTGAAGTTTTATAAGTTACTAATTCATCCTTCCCCTCTTAGTAACTTAGCATTGTTAAGAATATTTCCAATAATTGGTATTAGAGCTTTATGGTTCTTACGAGAAAGTTTAACAGCTTGAGCAAAGATCAAGGCCATGGAGATATTTAGACTTGACAAAGCTATTGACAATGAGACACAAGATTTGGAAATGTCTATTGCCCAACTCAAGAAAGCAAAGGAGCAACTCTCTCAATCCATGAAAAGAATAAAAGAACTTGCAATTCAAATGAATGATCATCTCTACATTGAAGAAATAATTGAAGACCTTCATTCAAGAAATCTAGATGAAGCCAATGAAGCAATCAAAGAACTCCTAGAAAAGAATGATTCACTTCAAGAAGAAGTAAGAAAACTAAGAAGAGAGCAAGCAATTCGGTCAATAAGACTATGTGAAGTCATGGAAGAAAAGAACAAGATAAAAGAAGAGATAGAAGGAAAGAACAATGAAATCCAACAATAATCCCTTTAGCAAGTAGACTTCATTGATTAGCTCTCTAATGGAAATGAAGAAATCATGAGTCTAAGATCTGAAAATGAAGGATTGTGGAATGACCTAAACTCTGAAAGACAAATCAATGAAAGAATGATGAAATCCCAAGCAGACATGAATGAGAAAAATCTCTATCCACAAAAAGGAAAAGTAGTAATTAGATATATAGTAGAAGGAGAGAGCTCAAAAGAATCAAATACCTACTTGAAATAATTGTGGTAAGATAGGTCATACCTTAAACAAATGTTGGAGCAATGGAAAAGAAAAATTGAATGGAAAATGTTTCAATTGCAATCAGCATGGTCATAAGGCATATGAATGCAAAGAGAAACCAAGATTTGAAGGCAAATGTCACAAATGCAAGAAGAATGGGTACAAATCATCGAAATGCAAAACCAAGATATCAAATCCAATAGAACAAATTATGAAAGCTATATTTGGTTGGGAATACAACACTTGGTGCAAATGTCATTACTATGGAGAATTTGGACACATTGGAATGAATTGTGTAAAGAATCATTTCAAGAAAAGAGATACTACTAAAAGATGTTTTATTTGTACAAAACTTGGTCATCTTGCTAAGAATTGCATGAATATTGGTAGAATCGAAGATGAAAAGAAGGAAAAAGCTGATAACATCTAAAAAAAAATGAGACAACATTGGGATACAAAGTCTACCAAGAGTCCCAATAATGATGAACAAGTCACTCAAGAATTAGCTGACTCCAAAATCTCTACTTGATTTCTCAAAGAAGAAACTAGGACTAGGTTACCAAAGAAGAGATCCAAATTAGACCTAGATTGAAGGAACAAAAGATCCATATCTGTATTCAAGATGCAGAGGGATCACTGGGTAAAAAGGGTACTAGTCACCATTGAGTTACTTTTGTCATCGAGCGAGGTTGGGTCACAAACTCTACTAAGCAAGGGTGGGAGAAACTAAAGTTTCATATGGCTACTGAATGATGGAAGAATATTGAGTAATCAATACAAGGAAGTGGGTGACAGTCTGTCACTTTGATCTACCATCCGTATCGAGCATTTATGGCAAAGTTTGATAAAGCAATTTTTTACTAAAAGATTTCAAATTTTCTCAAACCCTATTGAGTGAAAATGACATCCAATAGTAGCAAAGAAAAGCAAGGTTCTGATATGCTAGTTCATGGAGAATGGAAGGCTCTAGATTTCAAGCTCACTCCTGTAATCACCAAAACCATAGATTTGAGTGGAGCTTAACCTTAAATCTCTCCAAAGGTACTATTGATTAATGATATTTGGTCTCACTTTAAATGCAGGATTCAAGATATTAGAATTTTGGAAATTGATGAAGCCCTAGATGAGTTGTTTGTTAATGGTATTTTGGAACCTGAGCATCAACACCTAGAAACAAAAGGGTTAACACAAATTCCTCATATGCACCATGAATTTCAAGTGAAATGGATCAGGTATATTCTTAGTTAGGTACATAATGGTCAATTACAGTTAGAGCAACCAATTTTAATCACAAAGAAGATGATTCATAGAATCACTAGTCTCCGAATTTTGGCCAAGGTTAAAATGACCAAAACCTTAGGTCAGGCTAAACTTGAGAAGAAAACCCTAGCAGAATGGGATGGTCAAGGCATGAAGATAAGCAATGTGACTAATATGGAACTAAATTTTGGCATTCATATCATAGCACACAAGGTCTATAGCTCTAGCTAGTTGAATAGTGTACCTTGTGAAGCAGTTGACCTTGCTTACAAGGTAGTCAAGAACAATCTTTCTCTTGACCTTACCAAGCTTCTATTGAAGCAATTCAACAAGAACATGGAAAGAATACAAACATCAAAGAACAACCCATGTAAGTTTGGTTCTCTATTGACTTGTTTATTCTTTTATGTTTAGAATGTTTTCCCTTCAAAAGGTTCAGTTGTATGGAGAAAAGATGTGCCAGTTCTTTACCAAATTAATGAATACATTGCTAAGATGGGAGAGAACTATAATATTATCATGGATAAATATTTTGATGCATTTAGAGAGAAAATGAATAATAGATTCAGAATTCCAAAGAATTTAGTGGAAAACTACAAGGATGATGTATGTTTCATGGTAGATAGTGATAAGGTATACATTCAGGTAGTTAGGCCTAGAATTTCATGGGTGAAACCTCTTGGATATGAGGTTAATATTGATGAAACAAAGGACATTATTGAGGCACTTGTAAATGAACCAATTAATCCCAAGGCTGCATATTTCGAAACATATGATGAAGCCAAAGTTAGGATAGAAATGGAGATCAAGCTCCCTCAGGCAGTAAACTAAGGCAAGAAAAGAATTACCACGTTGAAAACTAGTTCCACTCTTTTTTTGACTGAGGGAAAAGGTGAGGATTAAGAAGTAGAGGATGAGGATGAATCAGAGGAAGAGGAACTATTGAAGAATAAGGGAAAGGTAATCATTACCAAGCTCGCTAAGCCATCCACTACTATGTTTACTCGAAGAGCCTCAAAGAAGAAGGTTGACAAGGAAGGAGGAGATATAATATTTAGAAAACCTCCACCCACCTTCCAAGATAGACTAAAAGAACTATAGGATGGGGCCGACATAAATTTTTTTAAGGCATTAAAGTATGAAATCAAAACTAAGGAGGAATAGAAGTAGATTGAAGACCTAGTGATGGACAAAATGGGTATGTGGAAATACTCACCAAACCAACTTACATCTCAGCTTCCTAACATTTTGATGGCTAAGATTAAGCCAAGATGAGAATTTTCCATGCAAAATATAAAATACATCTATGGGAAAACCCTAAGGAAACTTATTCTAAGCCTAACAGACAAGGATATTAAGGAATTTCTAAATAAATATGAGGAGAAATTAGGTCTAAAATTCAACACTTGTCTTGTTTTGATAAAAGATTTTGAGCATGTTGTAAGAAATGCAACAAATACCTTGAAGAATATATATCTTCTTGATATGCTGAGTGATTTTTTTATTGAGGTGAAAGATGATGATGATGATGAAAAAGAGGAGAAAGATGAAGAGGAAAATGTTGACGAGGCAACACATTTTGATAACATTGATGATGAAGAGGAATAGGAGCAAGAGGTTGCCAAGGAAGAAACATAGAATGATGAAAAAACTAACCCAATCAAGATTGCTATAGTAGTTATAGCCTCACTTTCTCATTCTCCAATCAAGGTATTGAGCACAACAAGCACATAGATGGCCTCTATAGGTTTGATTATGACTAGAACTAAAAGCACAACCAGCCAACCAATCTTTGCACCAACTTAGCTTAGCACATCATTAACTAAAGTGACCTCCACTTCATCTACCAAGCTGTAGACTTTTTCCTCTTCTACTATATTGGATACATCAATTTTGGACACATTAGTTTTGAATACAACAATTTTGGCTACTTCGGGTATTTCTACAATTAGTGCAGTTTCAATTTTTGTGGTTAGTCCTAGTATGTATACTATTGTTTTGATACCTAGTAAGCAAGAAATAAGTGTAAGGATAGTTTAGAACAAGTCTCAATGGAGCACAAAATTTTTGGGCCATGGAAAAGAAAAGGAGGATGAAATAGACCTTGATGAGGAAATTGTAATCCCAAATTGGGACATTTCCAAGCTTAATCTAGATCAAATGCAAACATTTGGTGACCTTCTCCAAAAGAAAGTCAAGCAATGAAGGCTAAAGAGGAAAGGGACAAAGAGTTCAAAATTATTGAAGATACCAAGAATATTTTTCCAGAGGTAGTAGGTATAGAGGTTGACTCATCACAACCAATTTTCTTTCAGCTTGCAAAGGTAGTTCAAAAGTTCAATGAAGATATAGATGGACATGATAAGTTATTGCAGAAGGCAGAGAATAAATTTGAGAATAAAGTGCTAGAGCACATTGCTTAGCAAATTGCAATTTATCAAGTAGAACTCACAACCATTTTGGGTTCCCTGGAAACTTCATGTACAAATGTATCAACACTTTTTGCAAAATTCTGTGATGTTTCAAATTTTACTAAGGAAATAAAGGAAAAATTGTCCAAGATAGGTGAAGGCCTCAAGGTGAGTTTTGAGTAGTTGCAGCTTGAACCTAGTTCAAGCTCTATACATTTCAATAAGATTAAATTTTTGATAGAGTTATAGGTAGAATTGCTTAAGGAAGAGGCCAGAATCAGATCTACCTTAGTAGATATTCAAAACATGATTCTTCCCAACATGGATGCACTTTAGAAATATATTGCACATTCCAAACCCCTCATCCATCACAACAACTTCTCCATAGAAGACCACATGATTGATTTATCAGTAGAAGTGGAGATTGCACTTCACACAAGTAAGTTCTTGCAGGACAATTGGGACAAAATGTTGGCCATAATACATTAGGTACATTAAATTTTTTTGTCTCATTTTGGCATTAATATGTAAATATATAGAATAAATCTTTGGCATTATTGTCAAAAAGGGGGAAAGCTATAAATAGAAAGGGGGAGAAGACATAGAAGATATACAAGGAAAAGATATGAAGATACATAAATGATGAGTTATGGGGAGAAAATGTAAGAATTATACATAAGCTATAAAGGAAATAGATGTGAGATAGATGTATAGAAAGTATGTATAGTATACTGTATAGAGGCCTTACCATGTACAAAAATATATCTTACAAAAACAATTTTGAAAAATCTCAAAAATAGTATACTCTACCAAGCTAAGAATCACATGGTGATGGATAAAGATATTCAAGAACTCTTTTTTGAATTCAGTTTTGCTGATAAGTGTTTTTGTCACTAATGTCAAAGGGGGAGATTGTTGACATATCAGTCAAGTTTGTTATTACTGACATACACTTATTTAGATTGTAAGTATCTGCCAAGCTTATTGTACAAGTAATAGTGTTTTCCAAGCATTTTAGTTGCTACCGAGTCCTTTGGATTGTAGAACTAGATCTTAGTGTGCAAGGAACATTAACATTAAAGAAAGCATTCACAAAACAAAACTAAGTTCACATATATGCTTAGACAAAGAAAACAAACAAGAGATGCAAACCTCAAAAGATGAAGCACTTCATTGCTTTCTTGATTTTGTAGATGCGTCCTTTGATGTGGATGTATGCTCAAGATGCTCAAAGTTGCTTCAATGGTGGAGATGGGTAATGTCAAATTGGTAGCTTTGTAAGCTCTCAATTTGGCATTATAAGGGTATGGGTATGGCTTTAGGCTCTCAAAAGGGCATGATAAATTTACTCAAATGGTTGTGATGAAATGGCTTGGGAGGGGATTCAATTTATAGGCTAAGGGCTTGAGGGATGGAGGGCTAAGATGCAAGGAGAGATGAAGGCTTAAGAAGGGCTAGGATGCACTCAAAGGAGAGCACATGGATTATGCTTGTTTAGCACCAATGGGAAGGTAACACTTGTCACAAGGAGGATGAGTGTGAGAGGGTAGGGTAAAGGGTTGGTTAAAGGCATGATGAGTGGGGTTGAATATGTAAGAGAGATGTAAGAGGAATGAGTGTGGAAGAGGGAAGAGTGTGGAAGATGGATGTAAGAGTCATGAGTGGGCTTGTAAGAGTTTTTTATGTTTTGTAAGAGCACTCATGACTTGGTGGTTGGGATTTTTGAGGGGAGACTTTGGTTTGGTTTAGGAAAGTCTTAAACTTGTTTAAGGAATGTGAGAACATTAGGGGGTGGATTAGGCTTGGGTTTAGTATTAGATTAGAGATGTTAGAGATGTGCAAGTGGATGGCATTAATGAGGGTGGGTGAGTTAGTGGCTAAGCTTGGTTAGTATGCGTGGATGGGGTGGATTAGGCTAAATGGAGGATTAGGGATAAGTTAGGGGTTTTTAGATTTGAGGATTTTATTTATCAAATAGATTTATTTAATAAATAGAGATTTTTGGAATTAGATAGGAGAATAAGATTTAATTGATAAATAATAGGTTATTTGATTTATCAATTAGGACTATAGATGATTAATTAAATTAATCAGCTAGGTGATGGAAAAGGATTAATTAAATAGGAATTTAATTAATGATGCCTTTAGAGATAACTAAATTAGATTACCAAAGCGGTGTAATCAAATTTAGGTGTCTACATTTTGCCCCTCTTTGACATAGTGTTGAGACAACACTATTTCAAAGAAGTTTGAATGAAGACAACATGAGGAAAATGTTTTAGCAACAATGTGGCCCTAGTCTTGGATAAGAAGAGGAGAGACTAGACTTAGATGATGCCCCCTCAAGAAGGCGGCGAAGAGAGAAATGAGGCTTGACAACTTCTTGAAAAGTACAAGAAATCGAGATGAGCAGAGACAAATATTTGGCAAAGAGGAGGGGCTGAATTAGCTCAAACTCTCATTATGGGAGAATGATAAAGGAGAATCAGAGGCACAATAGTAAAGCAAGCTTAAGACTTTCTAGGATTGGGGGGGGGGGGGAGGATGGAGGAGTGGAGAACTATAAAAGGAATCCAAGATAGGGAGATGGATGATGGGATGATAAAGCTGATGCAACATAATTTCAAAGAGTCAGATTGGTAGAAGATGGGTTTCGAAGATCTCTAGGACTAGGATTGTGGATCTCGAAAGATGAGGCTTGGTAGATTGATTTGATTGGTGGATCCCTAAGACTAGGATTGTGGATCCCTAAAGCTAAGTGTGAGGAGTGATCCAAAGAGATATTGATGCATAAGCTGGGGGAGGAGTGACAGATGCTGGAGATGCATGGGGGATAATGGAGATGAAGGGAATCCATTGAAGCTTTTTTTTTTTTTTTTTTGAGTGGGGGGGATACTTCAAAGAGAAGTACCACCATGTAGTTGAGCACTAGATTTGCTATAAGACTGTTGGTTAATTGCCAAGGTTACCAAGAACATCAAGGCCTTTTCACCAACCGTCCAAAGGACTCACAAACTGACTCGAAACAAACACATAAGGATTGCCCTAGTATCACACATGAATCCTAGAGGAAGCAACATGGAAATGACATTGGGTAACCCACAAGCAGAAAAAGAAAACAAGCAAAAGACATGATCAAGACCTTACGCTCTGATTGTCCCATTTGCAGCATACCATGATATGGAAGATCGTGGATACCTTGAGGAGGGAACAAGGAGATTTCTTGGAAAAGATATTTTCAAGACCCAAAAGGGAAGATTCCAAATCAAAAGAAAGCAAAAATTCAAAAGAGAATTGTTTTCCAATGAGATGGGTAGGATGAGGTACTAACGGACCAAGATCAGACCTGAGGAAAGCTATATCCTGCAAGGACCTATCGGAGAGTACCTAAGCTGGTGGATTTGGATGAGTGATGCGTCTGGCAAGCTGAACTAAAAAGGATAACACTTTGGTGAGAGAAAATCTAGCTAAAGGGTGCATTGGAATAGCTAACCAAGATGTGCGATGTGCGCAAGATGCTGATCAAGGATGAACTGACACGAACGCTGGATAGATACAATGGTACTAAGCTAAAGAGGATGTACAAGTTGATGAACCAAGATATGTTACAAATGTACAAGTTTTTTCATGTTTTGGTTTTGTGAGATGGAAATATTTGTGAAGGATGGGATGTCTATAATAGTTGATAGGTGGATAGGTAGATGGTTTGTGAAAAGCTTAAGTGAAAATGGGGTTCTTTGTGTGCATGTGATAGGATACAAGCTAGGATACAAGATTATTTACAAGTTGGAATATGGTACAAGCTTTGGACAAGATTCAGATATACAAGGTATGGTACAAGATCTACAAGGTATAATACAAGCTTTGGTACAAGATTTTACAAGTTGAGGTACGAGATTTTACAAGCTGTACAGGAGGTATTTACAAGCTCCATTAGATTTTGGATATTTGGTTGGAACACCAAGGGAACAAGTAGGTGTTTTATGGCAATGGTGGGTGCATGGATGAGGGTTAGGATAGTGATAGATAATGGATTAGTTTTTAGTACACAAGGTGCCTAAATTACCAAGTTTTCACCAAAGTACCTATCCAAGGCGCTTGAATTGCCAAGTTTTCACCATTGGACGCTTATTTCTCTTTACTATTTTTTTTTTTTTTTGTATTTTTCAAAAGCTAGGTATACTAAGGATCTTCAAGAATAGAACTTTTTGAGATGAATGATGTTAGTAGGATCATTCAAGAGTTCCCCTTCTGGTGTAGATAGCTGATAGGCCCTGGAGCCAAAGGATGCAATGACAACATAAGGACTGAGCCATGTAGGTTCAAACTTGCCTTTCTTTTCTCGATCTGCTTGGACTTTCATGTTTTCTTTGAGGACCATGTCGCCTGGCTGAAAGTGTCATGGGGGCACCTTCTTGTTGAAATTCCTTTTGAGACGAGTTTGGTAGACTGTGAGATGGTCATAGGCTTCTTGTCTCTTTTCCTCTAAGAGATCTAGTTGGGTGAGCCGAGCTACTCTGTATTCTTCATTTGAGATTTGCCCTCGCAAAGATATGTGTAGTGAGGGAAGTTCAACTTCTATAGGTAATACTGCTTTGGCACCATAGACTAGGGAGTATGGAGTATGGAGTTGTTCCTATGGATGTAAAGAAGGAGGTTCGATAGGCCCATAGAGCTGGATTTATTTGTAGGTGCCAATCACAGCCGAAATCATTGACAACTTTCTTTAGGATTTTGAGGAGGGTTTTGTTAGAGTCCTCTACCTGGCCGTTACCTTGTGGGAAATATGGGCTAGAAAAGTGATGATGGATGTGGAGGGAAGTGCATAATTCTTCCATGTTGAGATTTTCAAAGTTACCTCTGTGGTCGGTGAAGATGGTGGATGGGATGTCGAAGCGGCAAACAATGTGGTACAAGATGAACTTGGAGACCTGAACTCCTATAGCTGAGACTAGGGGGACTGCTTCCACCCATTTAGTGAAATAGTCTGTAGCTGTTATTATCCATTTATGTCCATCAAATGAAAGGGGTGTGATAGTTCCAACTAGATCAAGGCCCCAACAAGTGAAAGGCCAAGGTGGTGCAATAGGTTGTAGATCTTGTGCTGGAGCGTGCACAAGATTTGCGTGCTGCTGACATGAGAGACACTTTCTAACAAAGTCACAGGAGTCTTCTTCAATGGTAGGCCAATAGTAGCCTGCTCTAAGGATCTATTGCACTAGGACAATACCACTCGTGTGGGCACCGCAAAATCCAGAATGTACTTCTTTTAATGCCATCGTGGCCTCATTTTCATCTAAACATCGAGAGAGAGTATCATGATAACCCCAATGATATAGGGTATTGGCTATGATAACATAGCGGGATGATTTTTGGATGAGGTTCTGGCATTGGGTACGTGTGAGGTGACAGGATATGATACCATCATTAAGGTAACCATGAATTTCATGGTACCAAGGGGATTGGGGACCAACCAAGATACAAACAAGGTTTGAATCCTCATTCGCATAGGCGGGTGTGAGGAGCTACTCGACTAAAAACTCATACTGTGTAGCTGCTTGGGGAATTTCCAAGAGCGATCCGATAGTAGCCATAGCATCTGCTACTTTGCTATGCATTCGAGGTACTTGTGTAAACTGAAGCTTTGTAAAATGTTGGGTTAGCTGATCAACTAACTCTTTGTAGGGTAATAGCTTTTCATCTTTGGTTTGATATTCATTTAGGACTTGCTTGATGATGAGCTGAGAATCACCAAAGATTTGTAACTCAGTGATATTCCATTCTGCAGCTATCTTTAATCTTGCTACAAGAGCTTCATATTCTACTATATTGTTGGTGCTAGGGAATTGTAGCTTGAAGGCTTTTGGAATGTAATCTCCCTGAGGTGTAACCAACAATATTCCTGCCCCTGATCCATGAGATGTGTATGAGCCATCAAAATAAAGCTTCCATGGGGGCCATTCTTCAATTAGGTAGATATGCTCATCTAAAAATTCGATGAGCAAAGGATATGCATCTACTAGAGGTGCATCAGCTAGGTGATCTGCTATAGCACACCCTTTGATCACCTTTCTGTCCACATACTGGATGTCAAACTCACTTAGTAGCATAACCCATTTTGCTAGCCGACTTGTGAGTGTTGTTCTAGAGAGCATATACTTGAGAGGATCAATTTTGGATACTAGTTGGATGGTATGACTTAGCATGTAGTGGTGAAGCTTTTGAGTTGAGAAAACAACTGCCAAACAAGCTTTTCCCATAGGAGTATAATTGAGTTCATAACCAACTAGGGTTCTATTGATATAGTAGATGGCTCTTTCTCTGTCGTAGTCATCAAGCTATGCTAGAAGTTCCCCTAGAGCAATAGGCATTGCTGATATGTACAAAATCAAGGGACGGCCAGGAACTGGTGGAACCAAGATAGGAGGATTAGCTAGATACTGCTTGAGTTGATCAAAGCTGCGTTGACATAAAGGATCCCACTTGAAGTTCCCATTCTTCTTTAGCAAATGTGAAAAGGGGTTGCACTTATCTGCAAGCTGGGAGATGAAGCGCCATATGGATTGAAGCTTTCCCTGAAGAGAGCGAAGTTGTCGCAGTGTCTAGGGAGGAGGCATGTCTAAGATAGCCTTGACCTTCTTGGGGTCGATCTCTATTCCTCATTTAGAAACTATAAAGCCTAGAAGCTTGCTAGATGTGATCCCAAAGACACACTTCTTGGGATTCAGCATGAGATGATATTGGGCTAACCTATCAAAGACTTTCTCCAGGTCAGCGAGATGATCCATGAAGGTGTGAGATTTGACTAGGATATCGTCCACATAATCCTCCAAAATGCTATGGATAAGATCATGGAAAATGGCTGTCATAGCTCTTTGATAGGTAGACCCAGCATTCTTTAGGCCAAAAGGCATCATGGTGTAGAAAAGTATTCCCCAAGGGGTAGTGAATGCTATCTTATGCTGATCCTCTTCTGCAATCTTGATCTAATTATACCCAGAAAATCCATCCATAAGGGATAGAATTTCATGTCTAGTTGTAAGATCTACAATCATATCTATGTTGGGTAAGGGAAAATCATCTTTTGGACAAGCTTTGTTTAGATCTCTAAAATCAGTGCAGATTCTGATGTCACCAGAAGGCTTAGTGACAGGGACCATGTTGGAGATCCACTCTGAGTAGTCGATAGGTCGGATAACCTTAGCAGCTAACATTCTTTCTAATTTAGCTTTGACCAGTAATGCCACCTTGGGGTGCATTTTTCTAAGCTTTTGTCTAACGGGCTTGATTTTTGGATCGACTGCAAGATGATGAACTACAAGCTTTGGATCAAGTCTTGGCATGTCCTGATATGACCATGCAAATCGGCCAATGTTCTCTCGTAAGACCTCAAAGAGGAGATCAACTTGGTCTTGTGATAGGGATGCAGCAATGTGAACAAGTTTGGGGATCTCTGAAGAACCGATGTTGACTTCTCTAGTATCCTCTATTAGAATAGATGACACCTCTGGTCGATTATCTTGAGGAGGCAATACTAAATCTTCATGTTCTACTTATGGCTCTGGATTTTCTTGCTAAGAGGTTCTCTTCGCTGCATTAGCTAGTCTTGGATTCACCTTAGTTCCAATTTTGGGTGTATCGGAACTAGGTTGGGGATTTTCTCCAAAATACCCCTTGGGATCTAGCTTATAGATATAGGTAGAATCTAGCTTTGTTTTCTTTTCAAGTGTTTCAACTCCCATGAATCTTAGAAGCACTTCCTCTGATGCAAACTCATCAATGTGTATGACACTTAGTTGGTCCCAATCTATGAGTTGTGGATGAGCGAGTGGTAGGTCAATGAGATGGATGGATAGTTCTTGGAGAACATAGTCTCCTAGGAAGATTTGGTCTGGGATATCATCATAGGCTCTCTTTTCAACTTCCTTAGGAATGTCTTCAATTTCAATAAGATCATGCTGGATGTTCAAAAAAGTGTGACTGTTCTCGTTGGTGCCCCCAGTTGTGGGTATGCCAAAGCCAAGACCTAACTTTGTTTCCCACTGATGTGCTTCGATGGGGCACTACATGCCTCTTTCTTCTAGTCCTAGACCACCTTCTTGATAGTTCCATTTTTCAGTGATGAGCTTATCTTCTTGGGGATACTTCTAGCTAAAGTGATCAAGGCGTACTTGATTTCTTGTAGGTGTATCCTTATGTAACCAATTGTTGATATCTGGAGTGAGCTCTTCATGAAGAGGGGTTTTTGAGGATACAAAGGTGGTTGGGCCAAACTATTTGTATCAAGAAGGTGGAATATCCTTAGCTTTGTGATATGTCGGTCATCCATGGGCATGTGGATCAAGTAGGAGTACCCGACAACAAATGCATCTGACAGACTATACTCTCCACAACCTTTGTTATTGATCTTCATGGTAGATAGGGTGGAGGCGAGGATGGTTTTTGGGTCATTACAAGTGTGGGATGAGTTGGCGATGGCTGTGCCAATATCAATTCCAAGGCAATGATTTGTATATGAGGCTTCAACTGCATTGTAGTAAGAAAAGGGTTCTGGATTGGCATGGACGGTCACCTTAGTGCCTTGATGCAAAAATTTGATGCACTGATGGTATGTGGATGGAATGGCTTTCATGGCATGAATCCATGGGGGCCGAGGAGGATGTTAAATGGTAGGTTTAGATCAATAACATGGAAAACCATCTCTTGGATGATCGGCCCAACCTTAATTGGTAGCAAAATAGTTCCTTCTATGGTTCTTTCCAAGTTGTCATAAGCTTTGATGGTGATAACCTCACTGATCATATCTGCCTCAGTATACCCAGCTTGTTTTATGAATTTTAGGGTGTAAATATTCAAGGCTGATCCATTATCTATCATTACTCTTTTCATAGAAAAATTGGATACCATGATGGCCATGCGAAGTGGAAGGGTGTGATCTGGCTCGACCACGGGTATGTCGGTGGGTTTGAAAGATAGGGCACATGAGGATGAAAGGTGTCCAACAAGATTATGAAAATCAATAGCATTGATATCAGAAGGGACACAGGATTTTATGAGAGCACTTTCAAGGATGTCTTTATACACAGGACTAGTGCGAAGAAGGTCTAAAATGGAGATTTGGGCTGGCATGTTCCCAAGGTGTTCCAAGATATTGTACCAGCTTTTTGATGGAGTTGACGGTGCTGATGAAACTAGTGGGCCTGCGATGTTAAATTACGCTCTTCGAGTGGTGACTGCACACTCATTGTCTGGTCCTCAGATATTGATAACATTGACAAAAGGCTCTTTCTCAGATATACAACCTATAAGGCTACCATAGTCTATATAGGATGAAGTGTGGTCATTGTTCTTCCGATGCTGTTGGTTTGGCTAGCGGTTGTTGGTGTTGTTGTTGTTTTGGATAGGTGCTTTTCCAGGATTTTGGTTATTGTGAGGAGGAAACACATTTTGATATATTTGCAAGCCTGCATTGGGAGAGGTTTGTGCTCCAACTGTGATTTCTTTTTTTATCAATGAGGTCCTGCACATAATCTTTCAGTTTCATGCATCTAAGGGTGGTGTGACCTTTTACCCTATGAAATTTGCAGTACTCATTGTCTTTGTACCACGTAGCTTTAGATTGGCTTGGGTCAATTTTTTGGGTAGGAGGAAATTGGATGAGGTTTTCCCTGACTAATTTCTCAAAAATGACATCCAATGGCTCACCAAGGGGTGTATAGTTTCTAGGTGTAGGTTGGAATCTGGGCTTTTTCCCTGCAGCTACATTGATGACATTAGCTTGATTGCTAGATCCTTGGAATTTGGGTCTTGGATTGTGGTTTTGATAGCTTTGGTTACTCTGCTGTTGGTAGTTGATAGCTTGTTGATTGTTTGTTTGATATGGCAGGTTAGACTAATTTTGGGAAGGACCAACAATATTCACATGTCTGGTGTCAGTGACGCCATTTGTTGCAATGTGCTTGTTTTTGTTTCAATACCTAGACTTTTCATTGGAATGTGATTGATTTTGGTTGGTTTCCTTGTAAATCTTGACCACACCATCTTTAATGAGTCCTTGCTCAAGGATCATTCCTTTCTCTTTGATATCTTTATAGGTCTGCAAACAGTTCATGGTCATATGGTGAGCCAAGATGGGATGGGCATTATCAATAAACATTTTCACCACATGGTGCTCTGGCAAGGTGCAAGATATGCGGGTGGTAAGGGTTTTCCATCTTTGCAGGTATTCAACAAGGCTTTCTCCACCTTTTTGCTTAGTGTGGACAAGGTCAACTATTGATAACTCTGTTTTAACAAGATGGGCATATTGGGCTACAAATGCCTCAGACAATTTAGTGAAGTTTTTAATTGTGCCATATGGGATTCTATAAAACCATTCAAGAGCTGGCCTAGCCAAGCTTTTGGGAAAGAGGCATAAGAGGAAGACATCACTGTATGCCACTTCTTGGCAGTGCATGTAAAATTCTTTGATGTGGGTGACTGGGTCTCCTTTTCCTCTAAATTTGTCAAATTTAGGTACCTCAAAATGATCGGGGAATGGAGTCATAGTAATGGCTCTATCAAATGGATAAGGACACATAGTCTCAAACTTGAATGTCTTTAGATCATTCCCTTCTTGGATGGCTTTCAGAGCTGTCTTCATTTGCTCCCATTCTGAATTGATAGGTGATGGCTGGGGTGCCCCCAATGTAGGAGTGCCTTGAGGTAGGTATGTGCTAGATGGAGCCACTGAATATGGATGGATATGAGGGATTTGCTGATAGGGATTGTACATTGTTTGGGCAACTACATGGTGGATGATGGGTTGCTGAGGTGGAGGTGGTGCATATTGTTGCATGTGCTGAGAGGCTTGCTGTTGATATGGGATTTGAGGTTGGGATTGAGGAACATAAGCTGGCTGTGAGATAAATGGATTGCTTTGTGGAGGTAAGGTATAAGATGGTTGTGAAGCTTGGGGAAAGGATCGGGAGGCTTGTGGGGTTTGACCAATATATGTGGTTTGCACCCCCATTTGGGATGGTATCTACAAATAATTGGTGGTTGGCTAGGGTGGTGGATTACCTCCTAGAAGTGGCATTGAAAAGTAGTTGGTAATAGAAGGTAATGGATTAGTTGGTGGTGGAGGTGGTGGGAATTGAAAGCTTGGGAATGGAACTAATAGGGTTTGATAACTTGGTGGCTGGATTTGGAAGCTTGGTAGAGTGGTGGCAGGAGCTGGCGTCACTTGGGAGCTTGGTAGAAAATTGGTAGTAGCCTGTGGGATTTGATAGCTTTGTGGAGTGAAGGTAGTAGCTTGTGGATTTGTGGCTGATGGTATTGAGCTCCCATGACCTAATGTAAATGATGAGATTGTGCTTTGGGCTATGGTGAACAACTTGGGGGTGATGAAAGGTTGATTACTTGGCCCCATGGGTGGCATCCCTATTGTATATTGCTGAGGTTGGCCAAAGATGCTAGCACTGATTTGGGAGATGGGTGGATTTGGAAGGCTGGGTTGGGGAGCAGCAGCAACAATAGTGAAGGGAGTGAATGGTGAGGTATTTTGGGCAAAAGCAGTTTGGAGCAGAGAGGTATGAACCAAGGATGGAGTGGTAGTGGCTGGATTGGCTTGCGGAATGGAGATTTCGACTTGGGTGGAGGATGGTATGTTTAGGTCTGTTGGATCAAATGGATTGGCTTGAGGCTCTTCTTTTGGCATATATTGAGGATAATTTGGATCATAAGAGCCGATGGGTGGTGGCAACTACCCAAACAATGGGTGAGATGGATCTGATAATGGAGAGGGTCTTCCAAAGTCAAAGGTTCCTACATTGTCCCTTTGAAAATTAGTCATGATTGTCTCTTTGTTCTTGTCTATAATGGCGTTTACCAATACTACATTTCCTGGTTGGTTCATGAAAGCTTCAATGTCAGTAGGTGATGGCATAGCTTTCTCTGGGCTGAAGGATGGCTGAGTGCTCAAGGGGGGTGGTGTTGTTCGATCCAAATGATAGGGCTCCATTTTTTCTTTCTTCTTGGCTAAGTGAGTGACGGGTGGCATGAAGATGCAGAGTGTTCCTAGGGATGAGATGCAATAATGCTGATGGATGCAAAAGGGGGAAGGCTTTTCTATGTAAATGATTTCCTAGGTTAAGGCAAAG
Source organism: Cupressus sempervirens (assembly GCA_028749045.1). Lineage (NCBI taxonomy): Eukaryota > Viridiplantae > Streptophyta > Pinopsida > Cupressales > Cupressaceae > Cupressus > Cupressus sempervirens. The sequence goes on along the minus strand of CM053789.1, from coordinate 506,740,597 downwards.
CTATATGACAAAACCTAAGGAGGATTGGGTTGGGGATTGTAACTTCAAAGATATGTTGCCAAAGCACGAAAGGTCTGCTTTCCTATGTGCAAGCTTGGTGGTGATTGTGTCAACTTAAGGATAGACTGATGATCCTTTAGGAAGAACATGAGATTGACCACTTGTGGATCCCAACCTTTAGCTCAAGGTGATGAGGGATAACAAGTGATAAGGCTAGATTACCCTAGACAAAGCTCTGTCAAAGGGATAACCTTGGTGAGATTGGTGGATTTGGAAGATTTTAGGAATGGCAAACTTTTGGCCAGGTGACAACAATTTTGGAAGCTTAGATGTGAAGTTTTTGGATTGCTAGCTATATGGTTTGGTTCTAAATGAGATGGATGAGCTAATAATGCTTACAGGGATAACCTAAGATGGCTGGCTTTTCTACAAAGATGACTCTAAAGTGAAGCTTATCCAATAAGATGTGGAGAAACAAGGGTGTCTAATCATAGAAATCATGCCTAGTTGGTAAGGCATAAGCAGGATTAACTCCTGGATGTTGGCTAAATTTGATGGTGCATTCTAACTAGGCCTCTTGAAGTGCTTCATTGGTAGCTTTGTCCTCTGCTTTGTGGAGTTTGGAAATTCGTGGGCTTGGTGTTATTTTTTTTCTCTTGGCTAAATTTTTTTGGTATGCTAGAGATGGCTTGAGTTTGACTTTGTGAAACTTTTGTTTGGGTTTGGGTTGTTCCGACATAAATTCTTAAATCTACTTGGCTTTGAGAGATCTTAGTTGTTTTGCTTCGACTCGTTCAACTTCTAAAATAGGTAGTGACTATGCTAAGTGTGCCCTAAACTAGGATTGACCAAGTTTTGCAAACATTCATTCAACAAGTAAAATAAAATCAAGCAATAGATAGGAACACCCAGATAGAAGTTTGTGGTTCTCAGAATGTGATACTTGCACCGAGGAGTGTGTATGTTCTACAAATGTTTCGATCAGTCACTTCAAACATGTTAACATCCTAGGTGGTTGTCTGCAAGGCTGACATTTGGTTTAGCTAGGGAGTCCTCGATATACCCAAGGTACGTGAGGCCCAAATCTATAGATGAGACAAAAAAGATGTCACATAGCCAAGAGGAGCGGTAACCCACTTCTCCTCTTTCACTTCTCAAGGGTATAAAGTTCCTTGAGGCTTAGCCTGAGTGACAAAATCTTGATCCCAAGAGAGGTGTCTTTCGATTCACCTCTGGGTTCTTATACTCCGCTGAAACGTTGGAGTTGAGGTCATCCAAGGGGTGATGAAATCTCCAAGAAGACCTCTTAAAAAAAGAAACAAGGTTTTGGATCCTAATATTATGCACCCAAGATGGCCTCGAAAGATGACAAGGGGAGAGAAGACTTGGATGACCTTGGGCTAAAAAACACGCTTGTTCTTTTACCAACTGACTCTTATGTGTGCTAATCTAGACTTTGCAAGCACTCATGTTTAAGAGACAATGTTCAATTCCAACTTGAAGCACCAACAAAAGTAAATCAATCGAAGAATGCAAACAAGAAGAAGAGTTAGGGTCAACAAAAGCAAACTCACACGCCCGGAGGCCCTCCACGTCAAGTATCGATTAATTTTCTTTAAGACATTCAAGATTGAGTGTGAGTTTGTTTTAAGCCCAAAACAAAAGTGTGTGAGATTCAATTTCAAGCGCGCACCTGGAGGCTCTCCACATCAATTGTTGTTCAATTTTAGTGCCCAAACTTGAAGTGTGATCAATTTAATTTAGAGTTTTGATCATTTAAACTTTTTGATAAAGTTAAAGCAAATGTTCAAAGACCAAGTGAGTTAGTTAGATTGTGGAACATTTAACACCTTTTTCAAGTAGACCCATCCCCATAAATGGCACTGAGATTGCAACCAATGGTTGAATTGATGGGTGATTAGAAAAGAGGTGAGTCCAAGAAATTACTTAAATTGATTTTTGCAAATTTGTATTTAACTTAACAAAGTTTCTTAATCTTCCAAAAATCAAACTTTGCCTAAATTGCATGCAAAAGAGAGGTTTGTTTGTTCTTTTTAATGCACCAAAAATTGAAGTGTGAGATATTGCAATGGTTAATTGATCTTTGCATTCAATATTGAGTTGTTTGTTTTAAGCATGCATTCCAAAGAAAATTGATTTTAATCCATGGCATTCAAGAGTGTGTTTTGAACAATATATATTCAATGAAAAATGTATTTAACCATTCAAGTTCATTTTAGCAACATGCATTCAAAGACAAATGATTAAACATTCAAGTTCATTTTTTAGCAACATGAGATCCTACAAGAAACATGGTTAGTGGTTTTATATGTGCTCCAACCTGCAATGAGACAAAAAAAAGAAATTTGGTTAGTCACCCAAAATCTTCCAAAATGAAAGCTTAACTATGGGAAAAAATTTTAAAACTTTTTTTGCTATTTTTCCTACGCGTAAAAATGCTTAGAATGGTCTAAATCCTACAGATATGCTAAAATAGAAATGTAACATAAACAGGCAAAGACGACATTTCATCAAGCGGAGATGCCAAAATTTGGAGATGCTAATCCGTGGAGACGCCAATCTGTGGAAATGTAAAAACTCGCAAATGATAGTCTGATGAAGAAAGCAACTGGCAGTGTCAGAGATGATAGTTGACAGATTGCGATAGCGGAGACGACAGTTTGTCTGCTGGTGGTGGCGAAGATGATAGTTCTAGCTCTAGAGGCGGCGCAGACGATAGAAGCTAGGTGGAGACGCTGAAACTCGTAGATGTTGATCTACACAGACATCGAAATTCGCAGACAATAGTTCAGGTTTCGGCACAGACTACCAGCAAATAGGCTAAGATGCTAAAATTTGCAGACGATAGCTTGAATTGGTGGAGACGATGGTTGAACTTTCGCAAATGACGTTCTGCGAAGACGATAGGCATAAACGCCAGTCTGCAGAGATGACAAGTGGAGACGCCAATCCATAGAGATGACACTACACGAAGTGAACTGACAGACGCGAGTTTTTTCTAAAAAATTTTTTTTTTCTTAATTATTTTCAAATTTTAAAAGGGTATGTCTTTCTCTCTAGTGCGTCATTCAACCTGCAAAAACAAGCAAAAGCACCTTGCACCCACTCAAATCTCAACAAACATTAGATGGTTAGTTTGTAAGCACAAAATATGGATTGAAAAAGATTAATGAATGACCCATAGTGGGGTGCCACCGGGCGTGTCAAAATGTAGAACTAGATCTTAGTGTGCAAGGAACATTAATATTAAAGAAAGCATTCACAAACCAAAATTAAGTTCACATATATGCTTAGACAAAGAAAAAAAACAAGAGATGAAAAACTCAAAAGATGAAACACTTCATTGCTTTCTTGATTTTGTAGATGTGTCCTTTGATGTGGATGTATGCTCAAGATCCTCAAAGTTGCTTCAATGGTGGAGATGGGTAATGGCAAATTGGTAGCTTTGTGAGCTCTCAATTTGGCATTATAAGGGTATGGGTATGGCTTTTGGCTCTCAAAAGGGCATGATAACTTTACTCAAATGGTTGTGATGAAATAGATTGGGAGGGGATTCAATTTATAGGCTAAGGGCTTGAGGGATGGAGGGCTAAGATGCAAGGAGAGATGAAAGCTTAAGGAGGGCTAGGATGCACTCAAAAGAGAGCACATGGATTGTGCTTGTTTAGCACCAATGGGAAGGTGACACTTGTCACAAGGAGGATGAGTGTGAGAGGGTAGGGTAAAAGGTTGGTTAAAGGCATGATGAGTGGGGTTGAGTATGTAAGAGAGATGTAAGAGGAATGAGTTTGGAAGAGGGAAGAGTGTGGAAGATGGATGTAAGAGTCATGAGTGGGCTTGTAAGAGTCATTTATGTTTTGTAAGAGCACTCATGACTTGGTGGTTGGGATTTTTGAAGGGAGACTTTGGTTTGGTTTAGGAAAGTCTTAAACTTGTTTAGGGAATGTGACAACATTAGGGGGTGGATTAGGCTTGGGTTTAGGATTAGATTAGAGATGTTAGAGATGTGCAAGTGGATGGCATTAATGAGGGTGGTTGAGTTAGTGGCTAAGCTTGGTTAGTATGGGTGGATGGGGTGGATTAGGCTAAATGGAAGATTAGGGATAAGTTAGGGGTTTTTAGATTTGAAGGTTTTATTTATCAAATAGATTTATTTAATAAATGGGGATTTTTGGAATTAGATAGGAGAATAAGATTTAATTGATAAATAATAGGTTATTTGATTTATCAATTAAGATTATAGATGATTAATTAAATAGGAATTTAATTAATGATGCCTTTAGAGATAACTAAATTAGATTACCAAAGCGGTGTAATCAAATTTAGGTGTCTACATGGAAAAATTCTAGTGTCTACTTAGTAGTTACAGTTAGTATGAAGATCAGTAGTGTAAACTGAGTATCTTAGTATATGTCAAGTTTACCAGTGCAAACTGAGCTATGCAATGCTTACCAAGTTCATAGTTAATATGATACAAGTCTAGTGCTAACCAAGCTACTTAGTGTTCACCAAGTGACTCAGTTTATATCAAGATCATGGTGATAGTGTTTACTAAGCTATGTAGAAGTAAATAAGTGATTCAATTTATATGATGAGTTTCATAGTATTTACTGAGTCACCAATGTAGACCGAGTTCAAGACTACTTGGAAGTGATCAGTATGGACCAAGCTTCTACATCTACTGAGTGCCTAATGATGCCGAGCAATGATAGTGGATGCCAAGTATCAAAACCTCACCAAGTCAATCTTCAAAACTTGAGTGTCTACATTTGAGCAGACTTTGTAATATTTGTGTAGACCTATATTGTGGCCAACTTTATAATTGTATAATTGGATTGGTATATATGTAATGTATTGTATCACATCCAATATGCGCAAGTATCAATGTAATAATTAGTGAAGAGAAAAAAGTGCAAATTACAAAAGGCTACAATAGTATAAGGAGTATCAAAGATTAATCTATCATAGCAAGGTGATTTATACACTTAAAGAAATCTCATTTAGAAAACCAAGTTGCAAATTAGTGATCAGCTACTACTCATCCTAGCAGTTGGATTAGTAAAATCCTTTAGCAAGGTAGACCTAACAGTCTTATGCAAATCTCTTTACCAAGTGCATACTTCATTGTATGTTTATAAATTCTCTAACAAGGTGGACCTAGTAGTCCCTATCACTCCTAACAAGGTAGATCATCATAAGTGATAAACATAAGCCTTAATAGGCCAAATTTATACTGCAGTACTAAAGCTTTTGGGTATCATCGCCACCCCAGTTTTACTTTCTATTTGGAAGGTTTCTGGGTCACCAAATCTTTGTGTCAAAGTGTTATGAATGCTTTCATATTTTTTAGTTTCTCATGCATGCAGTTAGATCAGATTCATATTGGATTAAGTGATAATTAGGTTAAAGTTTTTGAAGTTTTAGAAGTTACTGATTCACCCCCCCCCCAGTAACTTAGCATTGTTAAGAATATTTCCAACAAGATCAACTTGGTACAAATATATCATTGAATATTTTCACTAGTGAGGTTAATGGGAGTTACTACTAAGTGTCTAGTATATGCATCTAACCATAGAAGTATAAGATATTGAGTTTGGAAGGAGTTATGCAAGTTTTGGTGAAGAGTGTTCTAAGATAGAGTTTACAAAAATATTTTCTAGTAAACTTGTTATATCTCTTAGCAGAGTTGTTATTCAGAGAAGCAAGGTTAAATGAATGTAGAAGACACATTGGAGATGTGGTTAAACTCACTTGTCATAATATTAAATGTATTGAAAGTTATTCATGTTACAAAGTGATAGATTAATGTAATCACTAATGCTATAAAAGAATGAAAATAAATAATTGCAAGAAGCACAAAAAGCAAAAAAAAAGAGAAATAAGTTGATATGTGAGGATAAGTAGAATAGAGGGAAGTTGGAGAGAACTTTGTTGCTGAGGTTTTATTTTGAGATTTGTGGTTTGATATTTGTGTTAGAATCAAGTTAGAATAACTGAGAGGGGTGGGTGAATCAGTTATTCAAGGTCCAAATGTCCTATTCAAACTTTACACTAAGTGTAGTGAACCAATTTAACCATTCATTCATCCAAAATTTTACTTATCTAATCAGCAAGTTACTATAAATCAACGTGCAAATATAACACACAAGAAGTCAACACATGGCACAATGATTTATAAGGAAACCCAATTTGGAAAAAACCACTAGTAACATGCTACTCAATTCTCACCCTTCTAAAGTGATGCCCTATGAGAGGCTTGCCCTATTAAAGGCTTACAACACACACTATTAAATGCGACCTTGTTAGAGGATTTAACCACCCTGTTAGAAGTGGGCATGGTAAAAGGACTTTAAAACATTCACTTGGAATGCCACCCTATTAAAGGATTTACAGATGGCTATTAGGCCAACCTAAGTCCATAGGATTTTCAGATCTAATATAATTGCTAGAGAATATTAGAAAATCTTGACTTAACTACAATATAAAACTGATCTTGCAGATCTTAGATCACTTCTCTGCTCATACCCTTGCTTGACCTTCTATCTCTACAACTCTTAACTGCTTGCCTTATCTTTCTAGCTTTGTCTCCTTGAGTCTCCATACTCAATGTACCAATGCAATCATCTCTTCATGATCACTTGTAGAAGAAAAGCCTCTATTCTCTTCCTTCTCCTTCTTGACACTCTTTGAATCACTTCACAGATTTGACACTTCTGTAGCAACAACATCAACAACTCTCTTCTCCTTGGTTTATGAATTCTTAAATAGAAGTCTTAAAGTTCCTTTTCACACTCAATTCATCTTTTCTTCAATTTCAATTCACATGGATTAGGTAGGATTCATTTTATCTAACCCATATTCTATTTTCTCTAAAAACTTCTTGAATAATCCATTAGAATTCACCCAAAAATGGTTTACATAGGATTTTGTGCCAACAACTCATCATCCTTATCCTTCAACTTGTTCACAAAATTCAATGTAACCACTAAGTTAGCTTGGATTTGGTGAATCTTCATTATTTGAAATAATATAGTAGCTCGACACTATTAAAATACTGGTGCTTGACACATACTGTGTTACTCGGCATCAACTATGTTTTTCTTGATGCTCGGCACCTGAAGATTGCTTGGCACTTACTAAATTTTTTTCCTAATGCTTGGCACCTAATCTTTCACTTGGAACTAACTGAAAATGTTTGTTAGTCAGCTTCTAATAACAATTTTCTCGGCTTTAATTGATGATCAAGGTTAAAGCTTTCCAGTTAACTTTGTTACAACTTCTTCATTCAATTATGTCTAAGTGTGACCATCCTCTGTATCTTTGAGTATGTTATCAATACATTACTTAACCATTGTCTTAGTTGATCCTTGCACTTCATTACAACATCATAACTCAACCTTTCCCTTAGGTGCTCTTGTTACATCTTGTTGATCAAATCCTCTTCATCAATCAACTAAGTGATAGTGCTTGAATCTTATAAGAAAATATCATTCCTACAAATAGCAAGTTTGATATCAATGGAAAAATAATGATTGAAACATTCTTTTACAACAATCTCCCTCTTTGATCTTCAACAAAAATGAGCTTTTCAATCAGATTTCCAACAATTTGGATCCAAGGTTCGTGACCTAGTCTACAAGATCTTACAATGATTGGTCAAATTGACAAGACAGAGGAAATAGGATTACAACATGGTATAGATAAGTATTCTAGAAGGAATAGTTGAGAGATCAGTTGGATAGTGAAGTTCAGTGGTCTTGCTCCATAAGCTATTTGGATAGTGGGTCCTTCTACCTTCTACAACTCCTAATAGGGTTGGAATGTCCAAATAAGGACTCTTATGTACTGAATGTGTTTATAGACTCCTAATAGGGTCCACCCTTTAATAAGGAATATATATATATATATATATATATATTAATCTATCTTTGTGGGCATCATTTCCATTGGGTTTTCCCTTTGATCAAGGGTTTCCCTAGTTAACAAAACTAGTGTAATTATGTATGTGCATCTTGTTATGGTTGCTATTTACTAGGATTGAATGGTTAAGATTAGTTAAGTTTGATAAATGTTTTAATTGGATAATTGATTCACCCACCACCCTCTTAGTTATCTTGGTGGACTATTATTTCTAATAATTGGTATCAGAGTTTCAAGTCCTTGAAGATAAAGTTTAACAACTTTGGGAGATCCATGGTGAATATATTTAGAAAGGATAGTTTAAAGTTTGATGGAAAAAATTATGACAACTGGGAAGAAAAGATGAAGACACATTTATTGTCTATGGGTTTGGGATATTGGGTTTTGACAAAGTTAGAAAAGACAACTATTGCTAAAAGTGCATTGGAAACTTGTGTTGAGGATGAGAGAGAACTTTTCATGTGCAACATGAGAGCTAGAGAAGCACTATTTTCTACACTTTTTGAAATAGTGTACAACCAGGTAAAATCACTTAATACTTCTCATGAGATTTGGAAAGCTTTGGAAAATAGTTTTGGAGGTGATGAACATTCTAGGAAATTAAGGCCACAAAGTTAGATTTGTGCATTTCAAGATGCTAAAATGATGGAAGATGAATCCATAAGAATGTATGCAGGTAGGATTTTAGAAATCATTGTAGGTATTAGATCTCAAGGAGGAACCAAGGAAGATGATAAGGTGATTTTTAAGATATTAAAGAGTTTAATGCTACCACTTAAGCAAGCACTTCAAATGATACAATTATTGATCTCTTGTACCAAAGATTTCAACAAGGAAATATTACTTGGGAGACTTGAAGCAATTGAGAATGAGCTTAGATAGTCTAGAGAATCATCCAAAATAGAGACAGCTTTTAGTGCCCTAAACATTTGACCTAATCTATCAAGGAGCACAAGTAATAGAGGAGATTTTACTAGCAATAGTAGTTTGGACTTGTAATGAGGTCATTATGCATCTAAATGCCTTAAAAGAGAGAAAAAGTATAAAGCAAAGTTCAAACCTAGAAGAGATAAAGATTTCTTGTATGGAAATGAAGAAGATGAATCTAAAAAACAAGAACTAAGTTCCATTGATGATGAAATATGACTTTTGGCTATTAAAGAAGAAAGTCTAGAGAAAATGGCTTTGGTATCACAGGTTGAAAAGAAATTTGATTAGATAATTGATAGTGGTCGTTCATATCATATGACTGGTGATATGAATGTTGGAAGAATGAATGATGATGATAATTATATGGGGGAGTATTTTAGAAACATGATTAGATAGTTATCATGATGATATGTTACATTTATGACTGTGTTTATCATTGATGTCAACATAATAGTTTTTTGTGGTATTTGATAGAACAGGAATGGAAAGATCAAGTTGGTACAAATAGACAATTGATCATTTCCACTAAGAAAGGTTAAAGGGAGACACTACTAAGTGTCTAGGATATGTAGATAACCTTATAATCATAAGATGTTAAGTTTAGAAGAAGTTATGCAAGTATCGGTGAAGACTGTTTTGAGATAGAGTTTACACAGGAATGTTCTAGTAAACTTGTTATATCTCTTAGCATATTTGTTATTATGAGAATCTAAAGTTAAAGATGAGAAGAAGACATTTTGGAGATGATGTAGCTAAGCTTTCTCATCATAATGTTACATGTACAGAAATTTATTCAAGTTACGAAGCGAAAGATTAATGTTATCGCTAAGTGTAACATGTTCTAAATGAGGTCCTATAATAATTAATTAAGGTGTAATAACTGACTCAAGGAACTATTTTATGGATTTGGTGTAAAGGAAGGAAATTTTTTCTTTATCATGGATGAGATGTAAAAATGATTGCAAGAAGCACAAAGAGCAGAATGTGAAGATAAGTAGAGCAGAGCAAAGGTGAAGAAAACTTTGTGGCTGAGATTTTATTGTGTGATCCAAAGTTTGAAACTTGGATTTGAGGTTTGTGACCTATTCTACAAGGTCTAACAATGATTTATCTAGTTGAGAAGACAAAGGAAAGTAGTTAAAGTACACTACTAAAAATTATTCTACAAGGAATAGTTGAGAGATCAGTTGGACAGTGAGTTTAGTGGTCTTGCCCTATAATCTATTTGGATAGTGGGTCCTTCTGTCTTCTACAACTCCTAACAAAGTTGGGAAAACTCCTAATAGGGTTGGAATCTTCTAAAAAGAATTCAAAGTCTCCTAACAAGGATACATATGTATTAAATGTTGTAATTGACTCCTAACAGGATCCATCCTCTAACAAAGAATATTTATATTAGTACATCATTTTGTGGGCAGCATTCCCGTCAAGGTTTTCGCTTTGAACAAGGGTTTTAGTTAACATATCTGGTGTGATTGTATATGTGCATCTCGTTATGGTTACAATTTACTTTGGTTGAATGGTTAAGATTAGTTAAGGTGGATAAATATTTTAATTATTGGATAATAGATTTACCCCACTGTTATCTTAGTGGACTATTGTTTCTAGCAATTGGTATTAGAGCATCAAGTCCTTGAAGATAAAGTTCAACAACTTTGGGAGATCGATGGTGAAAAAATTCATAAAAGATTGTCCTACATCTGGTACATGAAATTTTATTACTCGGATGATGAAAATTCTTGGTGAGTTATCAGATTTGTGTAAAGATTAGAGCATTGAATTTTTAGATCTAGAATCCTTTTGTTGTATACAAAAGAATAGAAGCACAAGCAGAGATAAGTACAGATCTAAAGAAGACATAAAGATAAAGGAAAGTATTGATCTACTTATGGAAAGAGAGCCAGAAGATATGAAATTTTTTGTTTGTTCGATATGTAAAGAATTTGATCATTTTTTGACTAGACGTCCTAAGAGAATGAGAAAAACTAGAAAGAGTTCAGTTTTTGATAAAGTTGAAGAATTTAAAGCAAGTATGAAATGATTCTTGAATAATTGTGATAATGAGCCTAGATTGGTTAATAAAGAAGTACTAGAAGGGATAGCTTTGGTAACTATTGTTGAAAGTGAAAAAGTAAAAGTTGATGAGAAATTAAGGATACAATAAAGAATAGTTGACTATAATTCAAATGATGAGAATGTTGTTATTAAACCAAGGAATGCTGAAGTATTCTTTGAGACTAACAATGATTTGTAGAATTAAGGAGAGCTAAGGTAAGAACAAAGATTGGAACCTTCAATAGAGATAAGAGTTGAGATAAAAACTCCTACTTCTGGTAAGAATATGACAAAGAATCATCCACCCAAGTAGATCATTAGAAGTAGAGATAAAGATGTGATGACAATAAGTAGAATCAATGAATAACTATATTTGATATCTCAAGTTGAACCAAAGAATGCAGATGAAGAAACTAGAGATGACTATTGGAAGCAATCTATGAAAGAAGAATTGGATCATATAGTGAAGAATGAGATATGGGAATTGGTCCCCAAACCAGCAGACAAGAATATGATAGGAACAAGATGAATGAACAAGGTGAAGTTGTAAGGAACAAAGCAAGATTGGTATGTAAAGGTTATTCACAACAAGAAGGAATAGACTATGATGAAACCTATGCTCCTATGGAAAGAATAGAAGTAGTAAGGTTATTCTTAGAATATGCAATATATAAGAAATTCAAAGTATATTAAATGGATATGAAGTCACATTTTGGAATAGAGAACATGAAGAAGAGGTATACATAGAATAGCCTGAAGGTTGTCCTTTAATAGATGACAATGACATAGTATGTAAATTGAAGAAAGTATTGTATGGCTTGAAGAAAGCACCCAAAACTTGGTATGCAAGGTTGGACAAACATTTGACAAAGCTTGGATATAGCTAAGGTATGATAGATAATAACCTATATTGTAAAGAAATTGTTGATAGATTGATAATTTTGGTAATATGTGTTCATGATATCATATTTGGAGGAAATAATGATGAAAGTGACAAGTTTGTAGAAGAAATGAAGAAGGAATTTGAAATGAGCATGATAGGAGAAATGAAATATTTTCTAGGATTATAGATTGTGTAGGACAAAGACAAAATATTTATTTCTCAAACTAAGTATTTGAAATATCTACTAAAAAGGTTTGGTTTAGAAACATGTAAACCCATTGGAACACCTATGGTAACTAGACACAGGTTATCTACAAAGGATGAGACACCCACTATTGAGCAGAATAAGAATAGATCTATGATTAGAGGATTGCAATATATGACTCACACAAGGTTGGATATATAAAATGTAGTTGGAATTGTTGCAAGATTTCAATCTGACCCTAGAGAAGCAAATTATAAAATAGTCAAAAGGATATTTAGATACCTGAAGACAACACCAAAGTTTAGATTGTGGTATGTCAAATCTAATGATTTCACTTTATATTCTTATACTGATGTTGATTGGATAGGCAGTATGGATGAAAAAAAGAGCACCAATGGTGGAGCCTTCTTTCTTGGAGGAAGATTGGTTTCATGGCTAAGCAATAACAAGGAATCTGCCTCACAAAGTACAACAAAAGCAAAATATATTGTAACAGTAAAATTTTATAATCAAGTTGTTTATATGAAGCAAATGCTAAAGGATATAAGGATAGAATTCACTAAATCTATTGTATTACATTGTGACAATACAAGCGTAGTGAATATGTCTAAGAATATAGTGTTTCATTCTAAGACTAAGTATATTTCTATCAAGTATCACATGTTGAGAGAGAAAGTTGCAAAAAAGGAAATTAGATTGGAATACGCAAGAACCAAATAGAAGATTGTAGATATACTCACTAAACCTCTTCCAAAAGAGACTTTTGAGTATTTGTGAGGTATGCTAGGGGTTATGCCCCTTCCTACATTAGAGTAGATGATTCAAGAGTGCATTGGTCCAGTGTAACAGAGAACTATTATTTGTCTAGATTGAATGTTGATGCTTCCTATATGGGGGAGTATCTATGACAGACAGAGTCATCTAGGACACTTGCTAGATGTTGTTTTTAACAGTGTCTTTGGACACTTGAGTAGGTCACAGATAGTTGATATAGAGATTGATGGTTGTTGAAACCTTTGACATTGACGTCAATGGGTGAGAAGTACAACATGAAAAACAAATTGGGAAAAGAAAAATAGTTTGGGAGAAGTACAACATGGAAAAATAGTTTGATATAGACCACATTGAGTTATATCAATGGGGAAGATTGATTGATGAAGAGGATTTGAAGAGAAATATTAACAATCTTTTATAGCTGGTATTTTTGGAACTAGATGTTTTTCATCTATGTTGCCATCAATTTCAAACGGGGAGAGTGTTTGAAGCATGAATGCTAATGATACTTCTATGGTGGAGTATTATAGAAATATGATTATACAGTTATCATGATGATATGTTACATTCATGATTGTGTTTGTCATTAATGTCAACATATCAATTTTCTTTGGTATCTAATAGAAGAACAACAAAAAGATCAAGTTGGTACAGATAGATAGTTGAGCATTTCTACTAAGAAAGGTTAAAGGGAGATACTACAAAGTGTCTAGGATATGCATCTAACCTTGCAAGCATAAGATATCAATTTTGGAACAAGTTATACAAGATTCAGTGAAGATTGTTTTGAGATAGAGTTTACAAAGGCCTTTTCTAGTAAACTTGTTATATCTCTTAGTAGAATTTTTATTCTAAGAAGCTAAATTTAAAGATGAGAAGAATACATTCTAGAGATGACATAGCCAAAATTTCTTGTCATAATGTTACATGTACAAAAAGTTATTCAATTTACAAAGTGAAAGATTAATGTTATCGCTAAGTGTAATATATTCCAAATGAGGTCCTATAATAATTAATTGAGAAGGTGTAATAGCAAACTCAAGGAATTGTTTTATGGATTTTGTATAAAGGAAGGAAATTTTCCTTTATCATGGATGAGATGTGATAAGATGTATGAATGATTTCAAGAAGCACGAAGAGCAGAATGCAAAGATAAGTAGAGCAAAGCAAAGGTGAAGAAAGCTTTGTTGCCAATGTTTTATTATGTGATCTAAAGTTTGGTACTTGGATCCCAGGTTCATGACCTAGTCTATAAGGTCTAATAGTGATTGGTCCAGTTGACAGGACAAGGGAAAGAAGTTAAAGTATAGCATTGTAACACCCCAAAACTGGCACATTGCCATATTAACCAATTTTGGTCTATTTAATTATTCCTAAGTCCTATTTTACTAGGCAATTCTAATTCTAATAATCTCTACTTGACCTAGGTGTCGAATACAAAAAACCCTAATCTATATTAATCACACTATTGATTTAATTCCTAAATATTTATTCAAATTAGATATAATAAACCTATTGATTTAATTTAATTTAATTATAAGTGTTCATACTTTAATTAAACTAAAATGACCTCTTTAGCTAATGTACAAAGGAATTAAATACATTTGATTTAATAAGATATCTCCTCTTTTTAATTATTGAATTTAATTATTCAATTAATTAAAGTTTATCCATTTATGAGGTCATATTCTATTTTATTAAATTAAATATTCTCTCCAAAATCTTCTCTTTAGTTCAGACATGGAAACTTTAGGTGAACTAAAATTAGAAAAGGAATTAAATTAGTTAACTCCTTTTATCACTTAAAGGCAACCGGTTAACTCCCTTTTCATGAGGAAATTTCCATTATGACCGAGTCTCCTCTTCAATCTTGATCATCGATTCCAATTAATCTTGACCATCGATCAACTCTAGGGTTCTATTTAAGAAGCCTTTGATTCCTCATTATAGAGGTTGAAAATTGGAATTTGCATCAAACTTATGCTGAAATAATCTACTCATTTGCTCTTGCATTCTTAGCTTAATATTCTTTCATATCAATTTCATACTAGTTTAATATGCATCCATTTAGCATGATATATTTCTTCATTTCTTATCTTAATAATGAATTCTCATCTAGATTAATCTTGCATATCTCATATAGCTTATAATCCATCATTCAAGAGGTCTAATTGCCTACTTCTCATTCTAAGAGCAATGGAAAAATCCTTCTAGTTAGAAGAAAACAAGTCACACTATTGGATTCGCTCCCAAGGGGGTAGGATGATTAAATCATTGAATCTTTCAAAATTGGCTTCAACTTAATCTAATTCTTATGTCTTCATCACTTGAGGCATCTTGTCCCCTCTATTTGACATCATTTGTCATCTATCTTATCTTTTCATCAATTGATCAATCTTATAGCAATTCTTGTTAAAGTTGAATAGATAGGTATAAGGACAGTCTAAACCCTGACTCCTGAGGATCAAGCCTCATTCTATGGATGATTCTACAACTCATTATAGGTCTTGTTATCTCTTTTATCAATTTAGGTATCTAGGTGCTCTATTTGGGTTCCTTAAGATTAAGCTCCATTCTAGAGATAATCTTTAAAAGCTTATCAATCTAGGTATCTAGGTGTTCTATCTAGATCCTTTAAGGTTAGGATTCATGCTAGAGATAACCTTTAAAAGCTTATCAACTTTGGTATCTAGGTGTTCTATCTTGATCCACTAAGGTTAAGCTTCATTCTGGAGATAACCTTAAAAATCTTATCAATTGACCTATATATTATCAATCTCAAAACCAATCTCATTTCTTGATCTATGCTTCATAATTTTGATTTCTTTGAATCAAATGTGCTATTCACACATTCATTCAAAGAGGGGCAAAATTTAATACCCTAAAATTGGGACATTGCCATATTAACCAATTATGGTCTATTTAATTATTCCTCAATCCTATTTTACTAGGCAATTCTAATTCTGATAATCTCTACTTGACTTAAGTGTCAAATGCAAAAAAATATTAATCTGTATTAATCACTTACTTTAATTAATTATTGAATATTCATTAAATTTTCTAAATTAACCTTTTAATTAAATTAATTAAATCATAAGTGTTCATACTTTAATTAAATTAAATTCACCCCTTTAGCTAATGTACACCATAATTAAATATATTTGATTTAATAAGACATTTCCTCTTTTTTATTAATGAATTTAATTATTCAATTAATTAAAGTTATCCATTTATGAGGTCATATTCTATTTTATTAAATTAAATATTCTCTCAAAATCTTCTCTTCAATTCAAAAATGGAAACTCTGGGTGAATGAAAATTAGAAAATAGATTAAATCAATTAACTCCTTATTCCACTCCAAATCAAATCAATTAACTCTTTTTATCACTCAAAAGCAACTAGTTAACTCCCTTTTCATGAGGAAGTTTCCATTATGATTGAGTCTCCTCTTCAATCTTGATTGTCCATTTTGATTAATCTCGATCGTTGATCACCTCTTGAATTCTATTTAAGAATCTCTCCATTCCTCATTACAGAGGTTGAAAATTGAAATTTGTATTGAACTTATGCTAAAATATCTACTCATTTTCTCTTTCATTCTTAGCTTAATATTCTTGCATATCAATTTCAAACTAGTTTAATATGCATCCATTTAGCATAATATGTTTCTTCATTTCTTAGCTTAACAATGCATTTGCATCTAGATTAATCTTGCATATCTCATATAGCTTAAAATCCTTTGTTCTAGAGGTTTGGTTGCCTGCTTCCCATTTTGAGAGCAAAGGAAAAATCCTTCTAGTTAGAAGGCATCATGTCACACTATTGGATTTACTCGGGTGAATAATCTCATATTCATTTTGGGATGATCTTTTGGATAATGACCATGTTGAAATGTATGTGAGGATTTGAGGCCCACAATTCATGTATAAAAGTACATACAATTATTCTGCAAGGAATAGTTGAGGGATTAGTTGGATAGTGAGTTAAGTGGTCTTGCCCCAAAAGCTATTTGGACAATGGGTCCTTCTATCTTCTACAACTCCTGACAAGGTTAGCACAACTCCTAGTAGGGTTGGAATCTTCTAACAAAGATTCAAAGTCTCTTAACAGAGACTCATATATACTAAATGTTGTAATTGACTCCTAATATAGTCCATCCTCTAACAAGGAATATTTATATTAGTACATCATCTTGTGGGCATCATTCCCATTAGGGTTTTCCCTTTGGTCAAGGGTTTCCCTAGTTAACATGTCTAGTGTAATTGTGTATGTGCATCTTGTTATGGTTGCTATTTACTTTGGTTTAATGATTAAGATTAGTTAAGGTGGATAAATTTTTTAATTATTGGATAATTGATTCACCCCTCCCCCTCTTAGTTATCTTCATGGACTATTATTTCTAACAGTGAACAATTTTTTTGACTTCAAAAGTTATGATGGAAGCATTAAAAAATGCAGCTTGCCATGTTAAAGGTATTGGATCTATAACTCTTGATGGTATGACTAACATTGAGGATGTATATTTTGTTGATAGTTTGAAACACAATCTTTTGAGTACTAGACAACTGGTGGATAAAAATTATTAGTTACAGCTCATAGAGAAGACATGTATGATCAGAGATAAAGATGGAAAGGCAATTGGAATTGGAACCAGATCTAGAGGTAATGTATTTTAGTTGAAATCCACTAAAATGACATATTTGGTTGCAAAGGTTGATGACAATTGGTTATGACAAAAGATATTTTGTCATATATACTTTGACAACATTGTGAAAACTAGTATTATATTTGTAGTTAGAGATTTTCCTAAGATTGATAAGCCTACTAACACAATTTACAAGGAGTGTGTATTGGAAAAGCATAATAAAGCTTCTTTTCCTAGCAAGAAGTTTACTACTATAGCAAAGTTGGAGATTTTCACACACTAATCTTAGTGGTCCTACAAAGAATAAATGATTCTATGGTGAAAGGTATTTCATGATTATTGTTGATGACTTTTCTAGAATGATGTGGGTTGCATTTCTAAAAGAGAAATCTGAGACATTTGACAAGTTCAAGATATTCAAGAATAGAGTTGAGAATGTATTCGGTATGAAGATTAAATTTTAAAGATCAAATAGAGAAGGAGAATTCACTTCAAATGAGTTTAACATAATATGTGAAGCTAATGAAATCAAAAGACAATTATTAGCTCCTAGAAGCTTGAAAAAAATGGCATTGCAGAAAGAAGAAACCTGTCATTAACTGAAGAAGCAAGATCTATGTTAGTTATGAATAGAGTGAAAGTTAGGAAAGAGACAAACAAGACCCTTTATTAACTATGGTTTGGTCACTCATCTATAATTAACTATCTCAAAAATGTTGGTAGGAAACATTATATCAAAAGAGATGATGATGTTGGTAAATTTGATGCTAGAAGTGATGAAGGTATGTTTCTTGGTTATTCATTGAAAATAAGAGCTTATATACGTTATAATCTGAGAACTAAGACTATTGTTGAAAGTGCAAGTGTAAGAGTTGATGAGAAATTCAAGATACAAGAAAGAATAGTTGACTACAATTATAATAATGAGAATGTTGTTGTTACAAAACCAAGGAATGATGAATTATTATTTGAGACTAACAATGATTTGCAGAATGAAGGAGAGAAAAGGCATGAACAAAATTCAGAACCTACAATAGAGCCAAGAGTTGAGATAAAAACTCCTACTTTTGGTAATAATATGACAAAGAATCATCCACTAGAGTAGATCATCAAAAGTAGAAATAAAGGTGTGATGACAAGAAGTAGAATCAACAAAGAACTATATCTAATATCTCAAGTAGAACCAAAGAATGTAGATGAGGCATGTAAAGATAACTACAGGAAGCAAGCTATGAAAGAAGAATTGGATTAGATAGTGAAGAATAAGACATGGGAATTAGACGCTAGACCAGCAGACAAGAATGTGATAGGAACAAAATGGGTATTTAGGAACAAGATGAATGAAGAAGATGAAGTTGTAAGGAACAAAGCAAGATTGGTATGTAAAGGTTACTCATAGCAAGAAAGAATATACTATGACAAAACCTATGCTTCTGTGGCAATAATTGAAGTAGTAAAGTTATTCTTAACCTATGTAACACATAAGAAATTCAAAGTATATCAGATGGATGTCAAGTCAACATTTTTGAATGGAGAACTTGAAGAAGAGGAATACATAGAACAACATGAAGTTTTTCCTTTAACAGATGACAAGTCCATGGTATGCAGATTAAAGAAAACATTGCCTGGCTTAAAACAAGCACCCAAAGCCTGGTATCCAAGGTTAGACAAGTATTTGACAAAACTTTGATTTAGTAAAGGTATGGTAGATAATAATCTATAATGGAAAGAAATAGATGATGGATTGATGATTTTGGTAGTATTTTTGATTATATAATATTTGGAGGAGATGATGATGAAAGTGACAAGTTTGTAGAAGAAACCAAGAAGAAATTTGAAATGAGCATGATAGGAGAAATGAAATACTTCCTAGAATTATAGATTGTGGAGGATAAAGAAGGAATCTTTATTTCTCAGACTAAATATTTAAAAGATCTATTGAAAAGGTGTGGTTTGGAAATGTGTAAACTAGTTGGAACACCTATGGTAGCTAGACACAAGTTATCTACAAAGGATGAGACACCTACTGTTGAGTAGAAGACATACAAACCTATGATTAGAGGATTGCAATATCTAACTCACATAAGGCCAGATATAGAAAATGCAGTTGGAATTGTTGCAAGATTTCAAGATGATCCTAGAGAAGCACTTTATGCAACAGTTAAAAGGATATTTAGGTATCTGAAGGGAACAATAGAGTTTGGATTGTGGTATGATAGATCTTATGATTTCACTTTATGTGCTTATATTTGTACACTAAGAAAAGTGCACTTCTCTAAACCCTTCTATCCAAGGTTTTTCTTAGATTGGAAATCTTGAGATGTTAGCGTAGAGATCCCTATAAACAGAGTGCAAGAGAGTATATTTCAAGCATAAGAAGGCTCTCAGCTGAGCCTTAGAAATACACTTCTTGCTAGTAAATCATGCAATGGGAGGTTCCAAAGACAACATGTAGGAATAAAAATGTCCACAAGGAGTTCCTCAATGATGCAATACAAAATGGAAGCTAAGCTAGAATGAGGATGCAAAATGTAACTATGCTAAGCAATATGCAAGTGTTATAAATCCATAATAGTATTATAAATCCCACTATTATGCTATGTGATTTAAGCTATTGCAAAGAAATTACCTTAACATGAAACTATGCTAAAATTCTATATGCTAAAATACCATGGATGAGAGAATGTAGACAAGAAATATAAGTTCTCCATAAGCATAAGCCTTCAATCCTACAGCATAACGGTAGCAAAAGAGTGGATGTAAGAATGAGACAAGAAGCAAGAAGTTCTCCATGAGCAAGAAGGTCTTCAAATCCTACAGCATAATATTAGCCAAAATGAGATGCCCTTTCCCTCTTGGAATGCCTCCTATTTATAGATTTTTTTCAAAGAGTTTTGGGTAGAGTTTAGGATTTACCATGGTGAAATTTAATTTGTATGAGACACACTTTGAATAGAATATTCATAGTGGGGAATCCATTAGATTTTATAATTCAAAGTGGAGATCCCACTTTGAATAAAATAGTCATAGTGGATATCCCATTATGACTATTTAGAACATCAAATGCATAGTGGAGAGTTCATTAGATTTTATAATTCAAAGTGGGGATCCCACTTTGAATAAAAAAGTCATAGTGGAGATCCCATTATGATTATTCAGAATATCAAATTCATAGTGGAGTGCCCATTAGAGTTTTATAATTCAAAGTGGGAATCCCACTTTGAATTAAATAGTCATAGTGGAGATCCCATTAGGGATTATATAATTTAAAGTGGTGATCCCACTATGAATAGAATATTATCAAATTAAGATCCTTTATTACACTTTGTATTTTTAGTTTGATTGGAAATATGACTCATTTTGATTTTATTGAAAATCTATATTCATGCATTTTTCTCAAAGGGGTTCAAATTTGAATTAAATTAGAGTGTCTAACATTTGAATAAATTCAAATGTATAGCCATCCTAGGTAGAAATGAGAGAATAATGAGTATGAGCTAGAATTTGATTCAATGATTGTTCAATTTTGTTTGATTTGATCATAAGAATTAATGAATTTAGCAATTTGGTTTTGTGGGGCCAATTTTGGGTAATTACATTTGCCCCTCTTTGACTAATGTGTGATCGATATGGGAACACATGTGGTCAAAGAATAGTTAAGAAGCCAAGAATTCCTCATCTAATATGTGATCAATATGGGAACACATCAAATGAAAAAGCCATGATAGCAAATAGATATATAGCTCTAACTTCAAAGTATGATATCATTCTCTAACTAATGTGTGATCGATATGAGAACACGTGTAGTAAAAAATAAAGAGACTATAATAGAAATATCAAGCCTTAAGTGATCAAACTGATAGCGATAGTCTAGAACACTAGATAAATCAAGAGCAAATGGAAATGGTCAAGCATATGCCCCTAAAAGAGAAAATATTTCCAAAAAATATCAATGATAGGTTATGTCTTCCCCCTCGAGATTGAAATCAAAATGATAGAGGAAGTGCAAAACTAGCAAGATATGATCAATAAAGAACAAGAACAATCATCAATGAAATGAAAGTATGCCCCAAGAAAGGATGAAATAGAAGAAACATGATATGAAGTGAAATGGTAAGTAAAAAGAGAATGGAAGCAATGTGAAAATGAAGAAGTGAAGAAAGGCCCTAGTGAGAATCAAAGATAGGTTCAAGCAAGTCAGCTAACTGCATAGAAAGAAATGGATTTTAAAATGCAATTTTGACCTTAAGATGAACTCAAATTTTGATTTTGATCCCAAAAATGGATCTGGGACATCAAAATTAGCCAGGAGTCAAAGGGTTATATAGATGTGATGACAAGAAAGTAGAAGATCAAGAAGAAAAAAAGAAAGATATGAAAGTAGTTAGCTGATATGTCCGTGAAAAGATGAAGAGAGAGTTCTCCCCATATGCAAGAATGCAAGACTATGCTAGAGAATGGACCTAAAATGTAGGCTAATATGCAAAGTGGTTTACCAGCAAGAAATGCATAACATTTAGACTCTTATTTCATCATTAAGTGTTTATAAGATCATACAATCATCACTAGCATGAACTATGAAGATATGAATATGACCTTATCTAGATGTCAGAATGAGGTGTAAGAATTAAGGTAGAAGAAGTCGAAATGACCAGAACACCTATCCCTTTTAATTTAGCAAGTGAACATAAGCATCAAAGCATAAAGGCTAGGATGACTAGAATGTTTCTCATAGACAATCACATGAGACACGTGAGAGATCCTTCTCATGCCAAGTAATCAGGAAGTATTATATTCACAATGACCCTTGCGTTCTTAACCTAAGACAAAAGTTTGCTAAGTATACTCATAGTGACCCGTACGTTCACTAAGAGAATGAGTATCAATATGTACTATAGCATAGAGAACTCACTCAAATAGACAAGGAGAATAACCAACCTCACTAAAGCATCCATATAAAATGAGGGTCAAGGTATGCATGACCATCCAACACAAGATAGATGCTCTTATAGTAGGCACATTGGATTTGATTTAGTGTACGATAGCTCACAAAAGGTATTATATTCAGAGTGTTTGTTAAAGTGTATTTGGTTTTAGCATGTGTGGATGATAGGTAGGAGCACAAATGGGAAATGTCTTTGGAAAGAATTAGTATTGTTGTGCAATAATCAAAAGGTATTGTATCCTTAAGTGGCAAGATAAGGTTGGTTGTTGTGCAATTTTGATATGTCATGAGATGTGCTAAAATTAATTAGAGTGGCATTATTGTGCATCATTTTTGAAAAAGATGGTGGACAACTCACCTACTCCCAATAAGTCAGTATGGTGTAGTAGAAGGTATTGAGAGTTTGTTGCCATAAATGGGTGAGTGATACCCATTGATCACATAGTGTATTTAAGTGATTAACAAACACAAGAGAAGCTTGAGAAAATAATTGTCTATTTGAAAATAGCAATGGTGGACTCACAAGAACATGCACAACAAAAAGCTAAGTTAGTAAAGGTGGGAACTAGAGGATGGATCAAGGATAATAGTGAAAGCCTAGTGGATGGAAAGTGGCCGAGGAGGTAGAGGAGAAGAGAAAAATGTAGTTTCCAAGAAGTGAGTCAAGCATCCTCTCATTGAAATGTGTATTCATGTGAACAGGAAGCCATAGAGGCAAGTCAAGATGAAATGCCCCAGGATCCAAGAAAACAAAATGAGGAGGATCCTACTTTGCTGCAGATGTTATCTGAAAGTGCAACGCCAATTGCAAGGAAAGATGAGATAGCGGAGGAGACTAGATCTCTAGGTGGGCAGACACAACTACAAGATAGAAATGTGCATGTCTTCCTTATAGATAGCTAGCTAGAAGATCAAACATGTATTGGAAGGGACTACCCTAGCTATAGAGAAAGGAGCTATGGTGAAGCTAGTGGCATCACCATATTGGCATGGAAAGATTATACTTGGGGGAATGATCAATGTATCTATAGAGAAGGCAAGTAGTTTTATTATGTCTTCATTTCATTCTTTCAGAGAAGTGCAACCTGGTATTTTCTTACAACTAGTTCATGATGCAAACATGGCAATGGAAGTGGAGCTAAAGAAAGCATTGGAGGCTAAGAAAAAGTGGGCTAATAACACAAAGAAAGATATAGAGTTCTTTCAAGGTTTTATTGAGAGAGCCTGAGAAGATGGAGCATGTGAGGAAATGAAATATGTAGAAGCAATGTTGGTAGAAAAACAAGCATGAGCATAGACTATAGAGGCATCTCTAGTAGTAGAGCAGGCATCGGTGGAGAAAATCCAAAATGAACTAGTCTTGTTGCAAGTGTAGGTGGAAGCTTTCAGAGAAATGATGGCAAAGACAAATGTCATAGCATATTAGTCCTAAGATCAACTAAATGCTGCAAATGCAAGGATTACACACTTCATGAGTCAAAAGCATGAGGTGAAGCATGAGAGGGAGTCCTAAAAAATGATTGTGAATACGTATAAGGTAGAACAGGACATCACTCAATAGGCAACAACACTACTTGGGCTAGCAAGACTATCATCAGATATGAATGAAGTCTAAGAGTAGTTAGAGAAGCTTGCACGAGAGGTGGCATACTACATGGGATTGTATCATTAGGTAGTCCCTCCAAAGCACAGGAGAGGAGTATCCTTCTCAGATATAATGTTTATGGTACAAATAAACACTATGTTGAGATGTGGCCATATCTTGATCCCTATGGATACAATTTGGGAAGGTGAAAGACTGACACTAGGAGCTTCATCATCTAGAATTGTGCAAATAGGTGTGCCCCCAGCTAGAAATTCAAATGTCCAACCTCCATGAGGAGGAGCTCAATGAGCATTCACTATTTTATTTTTCCTTCATTGTGTGGAGTTGTGGAAATAGATGTTCTTGTGTTGTCATTTGGATGGTTTGTAAGCAATGCTCATTTATTAAAGAGATAAAATTGAAAGTTTATTTTTTTCTTGAAACATTTTTTGTATGGTGTATGATGTGTTGAAAATATGGGTTTTTTTTGTAGTGAAGTATTTCGAGAATATTAACTTGGGACCTCACCAATGTTTTCATATGAACCCAGTCAAGGTAGACATGGCCTTCCAATTTGGAGGAGGCACTTATAAATGGACACTAGACAAATATGAAAATATTGGATCATTGGAAAGAAAATACCAATGAATACTTAACTTGGTAGAAAATGAAACAATGTTTCAATTTTTATGGAATATATGGATGTTTTTGAAGTTTTATGAGTTTTATGAATGTTTTTTTGAGTATTTTTCAAACTATTATGATTTTTTTTTTTGGATATTTATGAGGCATTTTTTGATTTTTTTGGATTTTTTGAATTTAAAGCTTAGCATAGCTCAAATAGCATTGATTGTATTGGTGTAAAGTGTTCAAGAATTTACAACACTTAAAGTAGTAGAAATCTCATCAATAGTAGTACAACAATAGGAAGACACAGTTAGAACAATTGGTGACTGACAGACAAGAGATTCTTGAGTAAGAGCATCTCTTTAGTAAGATGGCGATAGTAGACAGACACAGTTGGAACAATTGGTGACTGACGCACAAGAGACTCCTGAAAAGCATCAAGACATGACCCTTTAAACTTGGTAGATTATCTTTTGAATAGTGTGAGAGTATATGCATAAGCAAATGTAGCAAAAAAAAGTAGAAAAAAATGTGGGGCACAAGAAACTATACAAAAACCATGAATTTCCATTCTTTTGGATTTTTTCAGCATCATATATGGATTTTTTTGGGTTTTTTAGAATGACTTAAAGATTGCTAGCTCTTAAGCATGATCACATCAATTTGTCCCAATGTCTAGCAAGGTGTAGGATATTATGGATAAGCAAAGATGGAGAGGCAAGGAGAATGAAGTGAGTGAAAGTGGTCCTCAAGGATTGACTCCTCAAGAGTACCCAAGCTAGGTAAAGATAGCCATATGAAACATATTTTAGATAAGCAGTGGAAGCAAGGAGCAAGAGATAGTAGTAGCATAAGCTGATAAGTGAGATGACGTAGAGGCATAGAAGCCGATAGCAAGAGCATAATGACAAGACATCATGAAAGCAAGTAGTCCAAAGAGTGAACATGCCAAGAGAATGTAGTGATCAAGATCAAGGGGATATGATAGCGAAAAGACAACAATAGGAATAATGCTAGATATGAAGGAATGAGTGAATGAGAAATATAGGTTGAGTGATAGATAAGATAGCCAATGCACTTGGGTAACTCAATAATGTCAAGATCAAAGAGAGAAGAGGGAATGGATGGATTGTGGAAGAATTAAGCATGATGCCTATTTGCTAGGTTTTCATCATGGTACTTATCCAAGGTGCCACAAGAAGTAGTTTTCACCATAGGATGAATTTTTTTTTTTACTTTTGCTACCAAGGTGCCACAAGAAGTGGTTTTCACCAAGGTAGGTTTTCATATTTTTCCTTTTTTCTTAAATCCTTTTTTAAAAACTTTTTTAGAAAGAAGGCAAGATTTTTAGAAAATGCTCCCTGAAAGGATAAACCATGATATGCCAAGGATTCAAAATGATATGCTCAAAGATGTTGATAGGGAAAGGAAGATGGAAGAGAAAAATGAAGGATAAGGTTTTATGCAAAGCAAGTGAGATTGGAAGATAGGAGGAATAGGAAAATGAGGGAAAAGGATAGAAGGTAGAAGGATAGTGAATGGAAGGATTGTGAAAGGGTAGACAAAAAAGGAAGGAAAGATCAACGTCAACACACACCTTGAAGGGTGGTGAGAGGATGGAGGAAATGTAAAGGAAGGAATATGGTGAATGGATAGAAGAGGTTGTGGTTTAGGCACATGGAATGGAAGAATGCTTTTGGAAGAAGATGAAGTGGAAGTCTTTGGAATCTTGAATGTCAACTTCACTTGTTTCTCAACATTAGACTCTTTCAAGAGAGACTTTGGAATCCATATAGTCATAGGATTTTCATTTCTTTTTGATGATTTAGAGAGAATATCTTCAATGATGGATTTTGGAACCCATACTTGTTTTGTAGTTTTCTTCTTAGATATATCTTTTGACTTTATGCCTCTATGTCGATTAGAGGAGACATGGTGATCTTTTTTAGATGGATTCTTGTATTTCTTCTTTTTCTTTTATTGAAAATTCAAGTTACTTCCAAAATACTTGGGATTTGTGGAAGAAGAAGGGGGATATGACTAGTTTAGATGGATAGATGGGTGAAAATTCATCAAGGATGAGTGCCTTTGTTGATCTTGAGGTGTGATAGAAGAGATAGGAGATGTAGGAACATAAGGCCCCAATATGGAAGGGATTTTTGAAGGCTTTAGCTTATATGAATAAGGACAAAGGATAGATTTGGAAGATACAAATTGATAGTGAAAAAGGGTATCAACATCTTTAGAGAAAGCAACATTGCCAAAGAAATCAATAGACTTACAAGTAGCTTTGATAGGAGCAACATCTTTAGTAGGAGCATTTAAAGCTAGAGCATATGTTTGAAGTGGATTTTGAGAAGTGGATCAAGAGGGAATACTTTGATCTTGACATGTTCCTTTAGATAGTATAGGCATGGAAGGTTTCTCATAATTTTTAGTAAGCTCAAGTATAGTATCATTGTCATACTTAGGAGGTGGAAGGATGACATTTTGAAGGATATGAGTGAGTGGTTGATCTTGAAATTTATCCTTTGGCGAGTCCTCTTGACATGGAGCCACTTCTAATGACAAGGAGGAATGTGGAGATAGCAGATAATTAGCAGAAGCAAGATAAGAAAGAATAGAGTCGCATGAAGGTTGAGCCTTTCTAGCTTTAGTAGCATGGAAAAGGCTTGCAACCAAGTGTTTATCTTGGTTATCTTTTAGAGGTAACCCTTGAGGATATGAATAGCTAGTGTGGAAAGCATTAGGTTCTTTGTTTTATGGAAGCATGTTGGGAAGATTTGAATCTTTAGGAGACACATTAATGTTGGAAGAAGTGGAGGTATCAACGAAACCACTACTAGATGTAGGTTCATCAATATGATCTTGCTCAAGAGAAGTATCCTCATCACATGAGTCATTAGAAATATCAACAATCCCATCATCAATAAGATCACTCTATGTTTCAACTCAATACAATCTAAAGTACTATGTTTATTATTTTGATGATAAGCATAATATATATCCAATAATGGGTTTCCATATGAGCTAAACTTAGGCAGCAAGAGGAGCTAATTAGCAAGGAGTATTTGCAAGATGTTATAATAAGAATCTTACAAGGGAGTAAAAGTTCTATCAAAAGTATGTCTAGAGTCCTTTTGTTGTTTCTCAAGTGAATGGTATGCATCCATGTCTTCATCATTGTCTTGGTCAAAGATAGGTCCATCATGATAGCTTGGAATAGGCTCAAAGGAGGTATCACTTTCTTTCTCTCTAAGGAGGTATTTAGATCTAGAAGATGAAGGCATTTGATGTCTTGGAGTAGAATATGTAGACCTTGAAGAAGATGAACCATATGTATGTAAAGGTCTCAAGGAAGATTCATTTAAGAATGAAATCTTCTCCTCTAATCTCTTCTCAAGTTTAGACTTGATTTCTATCATACACTTAGATGAAGGTAAGAAACATCGTTTGTCTCTTCTAGTTCTTTGTATTGAGCATATAGATCTTTAAACTCTTTAATGGCATGGAGGATATCATGATCATCTAGATTTGGTTAAGGTTTGGTAGCACAAGGTTTGAATACCATAGTGGTAGATAGATAATCAAGCATAAAGGAGACTAGAGGAAGCTAAGAAGGTGACACAAGATAACTTGATGTCCAAACTAGAGAGGTAGAGTGTTAACTTGCCAAAATAGTAAAGATAAAGTAAAGTGGCTTGTCAAGAAAGTGTCCAAGAAACTTACAACACTGGTGACTCAAGTCAAGATCTAGGCAATAAGCCAAATAGCCAATTAGGGTGACAAGTAAACAACTTTCCCAACCTAAGATTGTAGTCAAGAAATCAAGGTAACCATTTCAGCAAAAAGATAACTAGCAAGAGGACATAGACCACGAAGATAGAAAGACCAAGAGCACTAAGACCAAAGAGCCACTTAAAGCATGTTCAAGCACTGGAGACATAAAAATGAAAAATCAAATAATGAGACTCCCCTTAGCAAGCAACACAAGAAAATGTTACGACTTGATGCTTTGACTTGGTTGACAAAGTTTAACAATAGTTGATAGCATAGCAAGTTTGATGTTCAAAAACAATTTCTTTCCAAGCAAGATAGTGATACATGGAGTAGTCTTCAAACAATCAAGCAAGGGACAAAGCAACCTTGCATGATAAAAGTATATGTGAGGTCTTGAAAGAAAGTCCTAGAACTATCATCATGTGTATGCTCAAAATATTTCCATAGGTCTAACACATTCAAGAACACATCAAACAATATCTAACTAAAAGTCACGATTCATTACTTAATGACTTGGCCCACACTAGATGCTCCTTTGCCTCAAACCAAGTGGTTGACCACAAGAGATATTGGCTTTATCATGGAAGTGTCATAAGTACAACCAAGGGAACATAGATGGTGAGTATAAAATCTTGGGGTGATCCAAGTAGTCCACTAGGATCGATCCTTGCACCAAGAAGTTGAGCAAAAAAATAGGGTTGTTAACCTAGGGTGTCTAGATAGGGCTTCCATTTTTAGTGTTTCTCTTGCACCCAATTAAGGGACACCCTACCTTGTGTTGGGTAGTAGAGCTCATGGTCACAAGGGCACCTTAAGCATTCTTTCCTAGTGATCTCCCTATGGTTGAAATCCCACAAGCGATCACACTAAGCTAAGACAAACACTACATCTACCAAAGTTTTGTGTCCTTGATAGCCTTGAATTTATAGTGGTTGGAAGAGTCAAGTAATTTCTTGTCACCACTTGGGTCATTCCTCTAAGGTTGTTTGAGAGTAGGCTCTCTAACAGATCCTAACTACCACAATATGGATCCACTCTCAAGGGTCAAGATTTATGATTCACCTCAAGGGTGAAGAGCATACTCTCGTACCTTGATTGCTTCCCCCAAACACACCAAGAATATTAAATTATCCCCTTGATTTTGAAAATCCAAAGGTGGGTCAAGATTTTTGATTCACCACAAGGGTGAAGAGTATACTCTCCTATCACTAAAGAACCTCAATCACAAGTTTAATGTGCCTAAGAAATGAACATGACTAGTAGAGTGTCGCACATGAAAGTGAATTAACCCTCTTAACTTAGGCTAGATTTTGAAAATAAATGCCACAATTTAAGAAAAAAAAATTTAAGCTTACCTTGTTTGAAGCCAACAAAGGCTAGGCACATTTTTAAGGCTCTTCAATATGTTTTACTTTTTTAAGTCTTTGACATGCATTTTGCAGACCACGTGTAGAAATCCAAATTTTGTATGAAAAACTCTTAGCAACATCCCAAACATGCTCATTCTAATGATGATGATCATTGGATGTCTTTTTAAAGCATCTTCATACCTACAAAACATAAAATAATGAGGCTTAAATGCCCCATGCTGGGTGCCAAAAATGTACACTAAGAAAAATTCACTTTTCTAAACCCTTCTATCTAATGTTTTCCATAGATTGGAAAGCTTGAGATGTTGGCTTAGAGCTCCCTATCCATAGAGTGCAAGAGAGTATATTTCAAGCTTAAGAAGGCTCTTAGTTGAGCCTTAGAAATACACTTCTTGCTAGTAAACCATGCAATGGGAGGTTCCGAAGACAAGATGCAAGAATGCAAATGTCCACAAGGAGTTTCTCAATGATGCAATACAAAATGGAAGCTAAACTAGAATGAGGATGCAAAATGAAACTATGCTAAGCAATATGCAAGTGTTATAAACCCCACTATTATGCTATTTGATTTAAGCTATTGCAAAGAAACTATCTTAACATGCAACTATGCTAAAATGCTATATGCTAAAATGCCATGGATGAGAGAATGTAGACAAGAAATAGAAGCTCTCCACAAGCATAAGTCTTCAATCCTATAGCATAATGGTAGCAAAATAGCAGATGTAAGGATGAGACAATAAGTAAGAAGTTATCCACAAGCAAGAAGGTCTTCAAATCTTGTAGCACAATATTAGCCAAAATGAGATCTCCTTTCCCTCTTGGAATGCCTCCTATTTATAGATTTTTTTCAAAGAGTTTGGGATAGAGTTTAGGATTCACTATGGTAACATTTAGATGAATTAAAAATCATTTGTATGAGACACACTTTGAATAGAATATTAAAGTGGGGAATCTATTAAATTTTATAATTCAAAGTGGGGTTCCCACTTTGAATAAAATAGTCATCGTGGAGATCCCATTATGACTATTTAGAATATCAAATGCATAGTGGAGAGTCCATTAGATTTTATAATTCAAAGTTGGGATCCCCACTTTGAATAAAAAAGTCATAGTGGAAAGCCTATTATGATTATTCAGAATATCAAATTTATAGTGGAGAGCCAATTAGAGTTTTATAATTCAAAGTGGGAATCCCACTTTGAATAAAATGGTCATAGTGGAGATCCCATTATGGATTTTATAATTCAAAGTGGTGATCCCACTATGAATAAATAATGATATCCTAGATCCCACTATGAATAGAATATTATCAAATTAAGATCCCTTATTCCACTTTGTATTTTTAGTTTGATTGGAAATATGACTCATTTTGATTTTATTGAAAATGGATATTCATGTATTTTTATCAAAGGGGTTCAAATTTGAATTAAATTAGAGTGTCTAACATTTGAATAAATTCACATGTATAGCCATCCTATGTAGAAATGAGAGATTAATTAGTATGGGCTAGAATTTGATTCAGTGATCATTTAATTTTGCTTGATTTGATCATAAGAATTAATGAATTTAGCAATTTGATTTTGCAAGGCCAATTTTGAGTGATTACAATACTAATGCTGATTGGACAGGAAATATAGATGATAGAAAGACCACTAGTGGTGGAGCATTCTTTCGTGGAGGAAGATTGATTTCTTGGTTAAGCAAGAAGCATATCTTACAGAGTATAGCAGAGGATAGTTATGTTGCAGTAGTAAAAAATTGTAATCAATATGTTTGGATGAAGCAGATACTGAAGGATATAAGGAGAGAATTTAGTGAACTTGTTGTCATACATTGTGATAGCACAAACACAATGAATATGTCTAAGAATCTAGTGTTGCATTCTAATACTAAACACATTTCTATTAAATATCATATGTTGAGAGAGAAAATTGTAGAAAAGGAAATTAGATTGGAGTATGTA
Source organism: Cupressus sempervirens (assembly GCA_028749045.1). NCBI lineage: Eukaryota > Viridiplantae > Streptophyta > Pinopsida > Cupressales > Cupressaceae > Cupressus > Cupressus sempervirens. Next base: position 506,708,893 of record CM053789.1, on the reverse strand, counting down.
AGCACCAAAGAGAAGATTGTAGATATTTTTACCAAGCCTCTTACAAAAGAGACTTTTGAGTATTTGCAGCATATGCTAGGGGTTATGCCCCTACCTAGATCAGAGTAGATAATGCAAGAGTGCATCAGTCTAGTGATACAGAGCACGATTATTTTTCTGGATTGTATGATGATGCTTCTTGTATGGGGAGTATCTATGATGGACAAAGTCATCTAGGACTCTTGATAAATGTTATTTTGAGCAGTGTCTTTGGGCACTTAAGTAGGCCAGAGATAGTTATTGCAATGATAGTTGTTGCTAAAATCTATGACATTGATGTAAATGGGGGAGGGATTACTGCATGGAAAATAGTTTGATATGGAGCACATTGAGGTTTATGAATGGGGGACATTGATTGATGAAGAGGATTTGAAAAGAAAGGATAACAATCTTTTATAGCTGGTATTTTTGAAACTAGATGTTTTTCATCTATGTTGCCATCAATGCCTAAAAGGGAGATTATTGGAAGCATGAATGTTGATGATATTCCTATTGGAGAGTATTTTAGAAACATGACTAGATCATTATCATGATGATATTTTACATTCATGACTATGTTTGTCATTGATGTCAACATAGCAATTTTCTATGGTATCTAACAAAAGAACAACAGTAAAGATGAAATTGGTATGGATAGATCATTGAGTATTTTCACTAGCAAGGTTAATGGGAGTTACTACTAAGTTTCTAGTATATACAACTAACTATGGAAGCATAAGATATTGAATTTGGAAGAAGTTATGCAAGTTTTGGTAAAGACTATTTTGAGATAGAGTTTACATAAGCATGTTCTAGTAAGCTTGTTATATCTCTTAGTAGAGTTATTATTCTAAGAAGCAAGGTTATAGGCATGTAGAAGATATGTTGGAGATGATTTGGTTAAGCTCACTTGTCATAGTATTACACATACAAAAATTTATTCAAGTTACAAACCAACAAAATAATGTTATCGCTAAGTATAATGTGTTCTTAATGAGGTCCTATAATAATTTATTGAGAAGGTGTAATAGTTGACTCAGGGAATTGTTTTATGGATTTGGTATAAAAGAAGGACATTTTCCTTTTTTATAAAAGAATGAAAATAAATTATTGCAAAAAGGACAAATAGTGGAACAAAAGAGAAACAAGTTGATATGTGAGGCTAAGCAAAATAGAGTGAAGTTGGAGAGTACTTCATTGTCGAGGTTTTATTTTGAGATCTAAGGTTTGATATCTAGATCTAAGGTTCTTGACCTAGTATATAAGGTTTGATAGTGATTGGTATGGTTGACAAGATAGAGGAAAGAGGATTAAAGCACAATACGAACAAGTATTCTACAAGGAATAGTTGAGAGATTAGTTAGACAGTGAAGTTCAGTGGTCTTGTCCTCGAAGCTATTTGGATAGTGGGTCCTTCTACCTTCTACAACTCCTAACAAGGTTGGAATCTCCTAACAAGGATTCAAAGTTTTCTAATAGGGGCTCTTATGTAGTGAATGATTTTATAGACTCCTAACAGGGTCCACCCTCTAACAAGGCATATATATATATATATATATATATATATATATATCTTTGTGGGCATCATTCTCACTAGGGTTTTCCTTTTGATAAAGGGTTTCCCTAATTAAAAAAAACTATTGTTATTGTGTATGTGCATCTTGTTATGGTTTTTGTTTACTTCGATTGAATGGTTAAGATTAATTAAAGCTAATAAATGTTTTAATTGGATATTGATTCACCCCCTCCTCTTAGTTATCTTGGTGGACTATTATTTCTAATAGATGTACACATCTATCACATATCACCAATGAGATCTCAATGGCCCCCACATGTCCATACAGAGACACCACTAGTGAAGGCTAGACATAGTAAACATGGAAAGAGTAGTCACTCCATGCCCTCACCATCCAGACCTTTTAGTGATGTCTAAGAGGGAGACCCAGGTATGAAATATGAGATATGATCAAATATGTAATTTGATTTGAAAAGGTATGAAATTGATAAATTTAATTTTTGTTCTTCAACTAGCGTATTGGAGTGGAGGAATTTGGTATCCAAAATTATGAAGGATACATGCATATCCTACTAACTACTAGTGAGTCAAAAAGAGTCCTCTCTTGGCTACATAGATCTTGGTAGGCATTGTAAGAGTTGATAAAATCCAACTCCACAGTGTGCCAAGATCACCTACATGCAAATACCTTGTCAAAGAGAAACCGAAGGAGCAAGAGCTTGAAGCAAATAATGCAAGAGAAAATATTTCCCATAGGAAAAATGAAATTTTTATGTGAATGAATATGAATTTTCAATGAGAGAGAGAGAGATTGAATATAAAGGCCTCAAGGAAGCTTGTAGAACAAGCTAGAAAGTGTTAGAAGACAAGGTTGACAACTAAGCATACTTCCATAAAAAGGTGGAATACACTAGAAGGGAACAACCTCCCGTGTAGTCAACAACTCATCAACTATAACTATTAACTAATGTATTAACCTAAGTAAACTTAAGTAATAGAATAAATAATTATTTACTCTAAACCCCCCCCCACCCCTTAAGTGAAACTTAGGGGAATGCCTTAAGCTCACAAAACTAAGATGAAATGTAGAATGGGTCTGGGCAACAAGGCCATGTTAGGTACCCATGTACAATGCAAAGAAATGCAACCTCTGAAAATGGGGAAAGAGGGAAAATCTCATCGGGAAAATTGTCCCTCGAAAAGAGGTAAGTACAAACATGTTAAAAAAAAGAAGGAAGGAAGGAAGGCCTGAACAAGACCCCCCAAGGACAACTTCCACCAAAAATGTTTCAAGAGACTCTTTCAAAACCATAAGTACAACCAACCCCCCCATGAGAGATAGAAAAGATGCCAAAGCCCCCCAGAATAATGGAGCCCCTAGAGAAAGAATCAAACCAATGAAACTCTAGTGTAGAGTAAACAAGGGAACAAAATAAGGAAACCCCTGAATGAGAGGGAAAACTAGAAGGCCTAGCTGATGCTTAAAGGAGAAAATATGAGGATCCTAAAAGGGAGTCCCCAAGGCAAGTGCGATGACACTATCATGATTGTCCTCTATAGAATTTGTAACAAGTGCACTTGGAGGCTTGATGAATGAAGCTAGAGGATTAGGTAGAGTGGAAGAAGAATCCTACAAAGGAGAAAATCCCTCAACTAGATGTGGTGTAGAAGTCAAAATAGGGATCTCAGGAACAATACAAAGGTTCAAGTATCTTGACTACACCACATGATGCTCCTACGAAAGACACCAAAAATGGAGATGGTGGGAAAAAGTGTGAGAAGGTGTAGAGATGGGTGGAAGAATCAACTATCCCTATAGCAATAAGGCCTCATGTAGCATGATCCTAAATGAAGATTTAATCTATAGTGAAATCAACTATCTTCCCTGATCCACTGCATGTAATCTAAGAAATTGAGAGAAGGTTGGCAGAAAAAGATGGAACATACAATACATCATTGAATATACCATCCTAGATGTGAAATGAACCTTTCTCATAGAATGGTAGGTTAGTGTTATTCCCCATGAGAATATGAGGAATGGGAGAAGCCTCAAGAGTAGAGAAGACACCTTGAGAAAATGTCATATGGTGAGAAGCACCTAAATCTAGTATCCAAGGAACCTATGAAGGAGATGCAATGGAAGCCTATAATGCATGACCCTTTCCAAGATTTGATGTAGATGGAAAAGATGTGGAATAAGACTAAAAGGAAGACCCCTGTGAGGTAGAAGAGGATGGAGAAGAAACAATTTTCTTTTGAAGAAGAGTTTGCAAATTTGCAATTTGTTTCTCATAGCCATCAAATCTCTTTTGAAAATAATGTGCCTCATCATGAGATCCTTTCCGACAATAGGAATAGGTAGGAGTCTCAATCTTCTTTTTCTCCTTCTTCTTAGAAGATGATGAACCAATAGAAGATGGATCTAATATTTTCTTTGACTTCTGCTCCTGTGTATCCTTGACAAGCAATGCTTACAACTGTGAACCTAAAAGTTAATCCATCTAATTGATCTTGGGCTATTCATTAGTTAACCGATCACAAAATATCTCAAATGAAGGCATCCTATGTCTATCATCCAAGGCATCCATAGTGGAGTAGAAAGTAGAAGAGAAGATCTGATACTATCCTCTCAACTTTGAGAGTATCAAAAAGATACACTCATCATCTATCTTGGTTTTCCCACATCCCTGCAAAAGTATACGCAAAGATTTGAATTTCATCAAGAAGTCCTCAATGGTGGAAAAGTTATTAGGTGTCAAAGAAGTCAATTTTACATCAAGCTGAAGTTCTTGGAGCTCATTCACTGTGCCAAACAAAGTCTAAAATTTGAGTCAATAAGCTCGTGGAGTGGTCAAACCATCCAAGTGAAATAGTAGACTGTCTGAAATATTTAGTGGAATTAATCCTGTGGCCTCATCTATTTTATTCCTATACTAAAGAACCTTAAAAGGGTGTGTAAGAATATTTTGATTCTCATTCAGACATGACCGTAAGCCCCTTGACATGAGAAGCCTAGTCATTTGTGCCTTCCAGGTGTGATAGTTGTGTGGCGTGAGATGGGTCACAAATGAATCCACCATTGAGAGAAGAAGATAGAAGTAGAAGGGTCTTATTCTAAATTAAATTATAGAAAATAAAATCCCCCCCCCCCCCCTTACAACAGATAATGGTATCCCCCTCACAACAGATAATGGTATCCCTCAAATACCACAAAAAACAACTATGGAAAGTAAGAAAAACTGAAAAAGAACCTGGATTCTAGATGTTGAGAAGGAGGAAACAAAAGCCTCTACTTTGATGCCAAAAATGTAATCTCAAATGAACTTGGAATTTGATGAATCCAACACCATTGTCTCCATCTCTAAGTCAGCTTTCTGGCACTTCTTTTAGATTAGAAGAGTACCTCTATATGCTCAAGTTATGGCCAAAAAACCAACAGTTGCTTCAAAAGACAACTTTGCTAGAAAAATACAGTCACTAGAAAAAAATTTATGACTATACAGCCATCAACTTCTCGTCGCTAAAAAAAATCTAGCTTCCAAAAAATGAGGTCAGCTACCATAGAGTGACTCAAAAACTAGACGTAGAAGCTGAAGCCGAATGCACAAGCTAGAGCCAAATGTAGGAGCTAACATCGTATGTGGGAGCCAATGCTAGATGCAACAACTGGTTGTGGGAGCCAGACATAGAAGCCAAAGCTAATTGTAGGAGCCAAATGTAGGAGCTAGATGCAGAAGCCAAAGTCGACTGGAGGAGCTAGACACAAGAGCCAAATGCAGAAGCTAAAGTCCGATGTAAAAGTCGGTCACAAAAGCTAAATTTGAATGCAAAAGCTAGTTGTAGAAGCTAAAGCCAGATGTAAGACCTAAAAGTGCCCCCAAAAAAAATGCACTTCCTCTCGATTGAAGAAAAATATCACAAACAAACTAGGGTTTGTGTCTCTAAATCATGGCTTAAAAAATTCTTCAAACTAGGATGTAGCAAGGAGGCTCTAATACCATGTAGGAGTTGATAAAATCCAACTCCATAGTGTGCCAAGATCACCTACATGAAAATACCTTGCTAAAGAGAAATTGAAGGAGCAAGAGCTTGAAGCAAATAATGCAAGAGAAAATATTTCCAATAGGAAAAATAAAATTGCTATGTGAATGAATATGAATTTACAATGAGAGAGAGACCAAGTATAAAGGCCTCAAGGAAGCTTGTAGAACAAGATAGAAAGTGTTAGAAGATAAGGTTGACAACTAAGCATACTTCCGCAAAAAGGTGGAATACACTAGAAGGGAACAAACTCCCGTGTTGTCAACAACTCATCAACTACAACTATTAACTAATACATTAACCTAAGTAAACTTAAGAAATAGAATAAATAATTAATAAATAATTATTTACTCTAATAGGCATGCCACTATCTTTTTAGTTGTCCAATGAGAGTTAAGGATGTGCAGGGAAGGGGAGGAGAAATTGATAGTTGAGCTATAGACTAGCTGAGAGTGCTCACATGGTATGAGCATATCTAAGAGCCATACATAGACACATAGATCTACCTCTTCCTATTATATGCCAGAGAGATCCAATAGCCATTGGTCATATATGTATCAAAACTTAAATCACTTTTTGATGAATGAAAAACTTTCCTTTACTAATTAGCTCTATGTTTGATATAAAACTTAATAGAAAGAAAGAAGATGCATAAATATATTCAATATGTAATTTTATTAAAGCTACATAACCTATAAAACAAAGTCTATAAGGAATATATAAATGCAGAAAGAAAAGAAAGAATAAAGTTAAGGATAATAACGTTTAATTTGCATAGTATTAATAGGTTCCTTAAAAGAAACACCATCCATATCAACATGTCTATAAGCACCTGAACCAAAGTCTTCAATGAGAACAAAAGATCCAAGCCAATTAGGCTAAACTTTCCTTTCTCACTAGATAAAGTATTCACATTTCATTGATTCTCATATAAAACTAAATACCAACCAAAAATGTTCATTTAATTACCTTATGATTATATTTATCCTAGAGAGATTTATGATAAGATTTTATATGTTCAAAAGCATGTATTCATTATTCATCCAATATTTCTAACTCTTGTAAGTGGTGTTCCTAAAAAGCATCTTTGTCAATGATCCCATGAAATGAAACACAAAAATAAGGTATTTCTAATTCCAAAGGCATAATAGCATCCATACAATAAATGAGATTTTAAGGACAAGTACCTATGGCAGTACAAACACTTGTCCTATAAGTCCATAAAGCATATGTCAATTCAGTATAACAATCTTTTGCATGCTTCTTAACTATTTTTCTCAGAATCTCCTCAATGATTTTAGTTAATGCTTTAGCTTGACCATTAGATTGAGGATAACAAGGAGTTAAAAATTTATGTTGAATTCAATATTTCTCCAAGAATTTCACAATTTATATGTTTTTAAAAGAAGTACCATTATCTAATACTATCATTAAAGGTAATACCAAATATTGTTATGTTATTATTAAGGATGAAATCAAAATTAACATGTACAGTTGTTGAATGAAGAGGAACAACTTCAATCCACTTTGTGAAATACTATGCAGTAGTTAAAATCTAAGTATGAGATTTTTCCAATAAGATCAAAACCCTAAATACTAAAAGGCCATGGAGAAACTTGATTATGAAGCTCACAAGTAGGATTATGAATCAAATTGCTATGTTTTTGACATTGAGGACATTTCTTAAGAAACATAAAAGAATCTTGCTCCATCATTTTCCAAAAATATCCCATTCTAAGTAATTTATTAACTAGAGATTTTCCACCACATCTCCCAAAGCTACCAAAATTTTAGTCCTATTAAGACATCTTAATAATAATCTATCATAAGAGTATTTGTAAAGTGTATCTCCTAAAATGATGTAACACGTTGCAAGCTTCCTAATACAATTATGTGTATTTTGTGTTGTTGATTCAGGAAAAGTACCATCTTTCAACAAATGAAAACTGTGGAAATACCATTCATCCAAATGCAAATTAAAATAATCAAAGGTAATATTTTTAGAAATTAAAGGGTTTTTAACAGTTTGTATAATAAATTGAAAGTTCTCAGCATTATTTTCAAGATACACCAAAGAAGTTGCACTTGCCATTGCATCTGCATGTCAATTATGTTTTCTAGGTAATGTTTAAATCATATAAGAAGAGAATTGTGCAAGAACATCAAGAGCCAAATATCTGTATTGTGTCATTTTATTATTCTTAGTTTGATAAGATCTCTTATTTTGTTCAACAATCAATTGTGAATCTCCATATATTTGCAAGTGTTTGATGTTAAGGGATGAAGCTTCTCATAAACTAGCTATAATAGCTTCATACTCTATAATGTTATTAGTACAAGAGAAAGTTAATTTGTATGATAAAGGAATTGGAATTTTTTAGGAGGAATTAAAATAATACCAACACCAAAACTTTTCGTACATTTAGATCCATCAAAATACAATTCCCAAATACCATCTTGTTGAATAGCTAGACTATTATCATCAGGAAATTCCATAAAAGTAGAACATGTATCTAAATGAGGAAAAAGAACTTCAGCTAAATAATGTGTTAAAGCTTGTCCCTTAATAGGCTTTTGAGAAATGAAATTAAGATCAAATTCTATAAGTAACATGACCCACTTTACCAAATGGCTAGAGAGATCAGTTTGTGAGAAAAGATGTTTCAAAGAATCAAACTTGACAATCACATTGACTTCATCATTTATAAGATAATGCCTAATTTTTTGACATGCATAAAGTATAGCTAGACATTGTCTTTCCAAATCTATGTATCTTGTTTCATAATCAAGTAAAGTTTGACTAATGTAATACATAGGTCTTTCCTTACTAGTATCATCATTTTGAGCTAACAAGGCACTCACGGCCTTTAGAGTCATTGAAGTATACAAATGAAATGGCTTATCCAATTTAGCTAACTACAAGATAGGAGGATTTTCAAGATACTCCTTAAATTGGTCAAAATTTTGTTTACATTCATCATTTTAAGAGAAAGTAGTATTCTTTCTAAGCAAGGAAGTTAAAGCAATTTTTCAATCAAGCAATTTAGAAACAAAGTATGAATAGCTTGCATCTTTCCTTGTAAACTATGTATCTAAGAAATATTCATAGAAGGAGGCATATTAATAATAGCATCAATCTTTTTAGTATCAACTTCTATGCCTCACTTAGAGATTATCAATCCTAATAATTTACCAAAGTCTACTCCAAAAACACACTTCTTAGGATTCAATCTCATTTTGTAACTTCTAATCCTTTCAAATATTGTCGTAAAATAGTAACATGATCTTCTCTTTGCATAGACTTTGCTAAGATATCATCCACATAATCTTCAAGAATCTTAAGGATGTAATCATTAAAGATCAAAGTCATAGCGCATTGATAAGTTGATCTTGCATTCTTTAATCCGAAAGGCATCATGACCCAACAAAATTTCCCCCAAGGTGTTATAAATGCAGCTTTAAATTGATCTTCAAGAGGAATATAGATTTGATTATATCCAGAAAAGCCATCCATAAAAGATAAAAAGGCATGACTTGCTATTGAATCCACAATCATATTAATATTGGGTAATGGGAAATCATCCTTTAAGGATACCTGGTTTAAATATCAAAAATCAATACACATCCTTATCTTATTTTCTTCTTTTGAAATAGGCACAATGTTTGAAATTCAATTTGAGTAATCAATAGAACAGACAAATCCAAAATCCAATAATTTTTAAATTTCACTTTTGACTATAAAAGCAATCTGTGTATTCATCTTTCAAATTTTCTACTTTACAGGTTTCATGTTTGGTTTTCAAACAATATTATGAGTAACAATCTTACATTTTATACCTGACATATCCAAATATGTCCAAGCAAAAATATCCTTGAATTCAAGTAAAAGGAAACTCAATTGATCATGTTCAACCTTATTCAAACATTTCCAAATCTTTATTATCTTCTTAGGATTATTCTCATCCATTTGAATATCAACAGTCTCAGTTATTAACAAATCACTTTGTATTAGAGGATCTATCGGTAAAGGAACAGTTTCTTGATTATCATGTTCTCTGAAATAAGCATCTATATTTAAACAATAAGGCTTCCTTTGTTTGTGATGGAACTTAGGGAAATCTTCATAAACCCCTAGAAATTCCATTAATGTTTCATCCTTAGGAAAGTATCCCAAGTAGGTGCTTGATTCATGTCAATGAGAAGTGGATTAACCAATTTCAAGTGACCACCACATATATGATTAACATTGAGAAGAAAAGTTGATGGCTTTTTATAGAGATTAAATCCTAAACCATATGTATGATCATAAATTTTATTATCCAAAGGTACTTGTATACCTTACTCATATTTACCACATCCTTTCCCATTAAATCCTAATTTATTAAGAAAATGATAACCAAAACCATACCAATCAGCCATTTTAAATGGAGTCCACGAAGTGACATATGTCACAATATCAGAACAATCAAGTTTTATCATTTCAATCATTTCATTAAATCGAAGCAACAACAAAATTATTTTTTAATTCCTTAGAAAGTAGTGAAGGAATAAAAAATTGTTTCTCAAATTCACTTTGTTGCTTCATGAATTCCAAATCAGAGACCTTAAATTCTTCAACAAAAGTAGGATTAGAATCCAATGTTCCCCAATCATCCTTAGTCAAAGAAGAAGATGAAGCTTTAGACTGTTGAATCTCAGGTTATTTTTCAATCTCTTTACCTGGTTGAAGATGCTCAAAGATCTTAACATATTCTACATTTAAGAAAGGATTCAACACATCACCTATATGTGATGTATAAATTAAGTTTTTTTATAAATAAACCAAACCTTATGATGGAGAGTAGAAGGAAATACACATGCATAGTATGTAACCAAGCTCTTCCTAAAAGAAGGTTATAATTGAGAGGTCCATGCATAACATGAATAGGAATATTCAAGATGATCATACCTACTTTAATAGGTAAAGCCATTATTCTCTTGGAATCCAGTCCTTAGGTCATTTACTTAATCATCTCCTAGCATTAAAAGATCGAACTCATCGATCCTTATCTTCAATATGCTTTCATATTCCAATAAATCAACTTAGTTGGCTAAAAGTTCAATTTCTCATAGATTGTTAAAATAATATTCCTTGTACAACATTGTGTTTAGACACTTGGTCATCACTGGGTTACTCAATCACTACTAAATTTCTTGCTCGACATATGAATTGTCACTTGGTCAATAATGACGCTCAATCAACAATAATTCTTCTCATCTTTTTCTTGGTTGTCAGTCAATGCTAGAATCACTTGGCATATACTTCACATTATTGTTCTGCTCTGTTTCTTGATCAAGCTTATACATTTTGTAGTGCCTCCCCCTAGTTCGCATTTCTATTATTATTGTCGAACTTTTTTAGGCCAATTTTACGCTTATGATTAGTAGCATTACTTTGAGATTATCAGTTATTGTTTCACATTTAGTTTATTATATGATGAGATTACTTGGTACTCTATATTTCATGCATGTATAATGGTTATTCAATGTTTTGAGTTATTGATGATGATTAGTTAGATGGATTATTATGTGTTTTCTTATGAATACTTACCCCATACTACATGTGTATGGTGTGTGTGTTTTTTTTCTTTATGTATGGTGTTTCTGATGTGGTTAAGGAAGGGAGTCACGGTCACCTACTTGTCGAGATCTACACGATGCACCACTTCTTTCCATTGCCTGTTTAGCTTAGAATATTGTGTCTGTACATGCGTGGATTTTATGTAGGGTGCAAGTACTAGGTATCGACTTCCCTGAATTGCCAGGATGAACGTACCCTATCTCATTATCTCAATGGTAAGAGAGGGGAGATAAATTCTTAAGTCCAAATCCCATACCTTTAAGCCATTTGTCCTAATTGAAAATTAGGACAAGTATCTGAGTCGAGTACCCTCTAAATGCATCAAATGATGTTAATTTGTGATTGTAACCCTTTAGTTTGATTTTGTATGTGCTTTTCTATGATGGGTTTTCGTATGTTGCTTTATGAGTCTTTGATGTATTTTCTATTAATTAAGTCTAATTAAAAGATTAAATTAATGATTTAATTTAATGGAAAATTATTATGATATTTTAATATTTAATGATATTTAATTAATTAAGAAATTAATTAAATAAAAAGAATTAAATTGAAAGATAAAAGTTATAAGTTTAAATCTAGATCGTGATGATATTTATTTAATTTAATAATAATATATTTAGAGTTCATTTATAAATAAATGCTAAATATTATTATTAATTGAGTTAATAAATATTTTATCTACTAAATTTCTAAAATAAATTAAGAAGTGAAAAGATATTCAATTATTAAAAGATTCAAGTTCGCATGATGTGTGCATATGATTAATTAAAAAGATTAAACATGTGAACTTAATAAATCTATTATTATAAAGTGCTCATTAGATTTAAAGTAATAAATTAATTTAAAATTAAGTCAAGTCTAATAATTCAATTAATGTGCATGAAAAGATAAAGCAAAGATTAATAAAAGTTAATTTTGAGTTTGAATTTGGTGAGCAAGGAGTCCTCTCGGGTGAACACACAATCAGTGCCCCAATTTGAGGAGAAAACTCCTCATCACAACTTTGGGGTTCATTTTTGATGGACTACGAATTTTGAGAAAGGAATCTTGGGAGACGAATTTGAATGCGAATTTTGGAAGCCAATTTTAGGAGGGGGATTTTGGGAAATTTTTCAGAGAAAAGTTCTTGAAGAGAAGTGAATTCCTTCATAGTTCTCGGGTGGTTGTATACTAGCATCAGGCTCAGGTAGGGTCTTGTGTTTTGATCTCTAATTAATTACGCAATTTTCCTTTTTCTGTCTTCTTCGTGCTTGTGGATTGTAAATACGAACTCTCTATGATGAACACTTAAACATTTTAATATTTTAAATTATTCAATGCTTGCCAATATTTTGTAGAGATTAGAAAAGTGATCAGGAATACTCGTTTGCTAGATTAAAGAAATCAAGATTTAATCAGGTTTTGGGTTGAATTAAAATGGAATAGAGAGAATTAATCAAGAAGAGTTTTGAGATTAAAAAGAAAATTCTAGATTGGAAATTAAAAAGGTTGTTTATAATTTCCTATCAGATTAATATTAAAAAATAATAATTATTAAAGAAAATAAATAAATAAATAATTTTTTAAAAAAATGTTTAGATTTAATTTTATTGGCTTTTAATAAAACTTAGCTTTAAATATATTAAGCTTAATTATATTAAATTAGAATTTGAGGAGGTTTAAAATTTAAAGTAAAATATAACATTGAATTAACTATAATTTAATTTAATTAAAAATTGAAAAGTAGATAAATTATGGAGGGTCGTTTGGGTTGTTATTTTAATTCTAGAAAATAGTACGTATTGAGAAGACATCTTATAAAGTTTATATATATATATATATATATATATATATATATATATATATATATAAACTTTATAAGATGTCTTCTCAATACGTACTATTTTCTAGAATTATATATATAATATATATAAAACTTACCACTCTTAGCTGTTGTACCTGCGATCATACCTGCAAGAATTAAGTGGCTGCACGACTATATGAAACTAAAGCCAGCGACCTATTTATAAAGGAGTATGTTTAAAGCTTTTTTCATAAACTTTTATTAAAGTTATGTTTGAAGTCTATTTTATTAAAAGATACATTTAAAGTTTTATAGACTTTTATTAATATTGTAATTAAAGCAATTTCTTAATAGTTTTATATATTTTTTAATTATTATTTTAATTTATAATGTTTATTAATAAATTTTATTAATAGTTTATTAATATTAATTAATTAATTTTTGAATACTTATTTAATAAATGTCATTTAATAATGTTTTATTAATGATCTTTATTAATATTTAATAATTTAAATATTAATGCATTTTAATATAGTTGTTGTAAATATTAATTTATTAATAATTTTTGGTTAAATATTAATAAATTAATAATTAATGAAGATATTAATATAAGAATTTAGATCAATAATTATTAATTAATTTAATTAAAATTAGTTGAATTAAAGTTAATTATGGGTATTATTTGATAAAATTGTAGAATTAGATTATTGATTTAATGAAAGTTTTTAATGAGGGTATAATTAATGATGCTAAATTTTTTTTATAATTAATGATTTTAATAAAGTCATAATTATTTTATTTAAAATCATTAAGGATCATTTTTATAACGTAATTAAATAAAAGATTATCCTTAGAATACTTATAGGGCAATTGTATAATTATTTAAATATAGAAATGGGTTAATTGTGAAAACTTATTACTTGAGACATACATGAAACTAGAACTTAAAACCTTACATTAACTCAAAATTGTATTATCATTCATACTTAACTGTGTGATGATTCTATTTTTTCTATGTGACTATTCTATTGTCTATGTTTTGGGGTTGACTAGATTGTTGACCAGTTATAGGATGTTTTCCAGAGGCTCGAGGGCTATGCGATTGTGATGTTATGATGATTTGTTCTCAATCTTTCTAAACCCAACCATAGTGATGTTTTGATATGCTCTATGATGTGTGTGGATTATTGATTGTTATTATTGCTTTTTAGTCTTCTTGTGTGTGTATGTATATGAGATACCTAACTTAACCATTTTTGAGTCATCGATCAATTATATTTTATTTGCCTCCCAGTTGCTTTGAGAGGACTGAGGTGTTTTAGATGATTTTTTCTTAGTGATGTCATGTTGTGACATGTTTGACTTGACCATTTTGGAGTCTTCGATTAGTATTATTTTGGGGATGCTTTCTGGTTGCTTGTGGAGAACCGATGGATATTGTGATTTATCATTTGATGCTTTTTAATTGCTCGTGGAGAACTAATGTGAATATTGTGGACTATCTTTTGATGCTTTCTAGTCACTTGTAGAGGACTGAGGTGATTTTACTATGATTCTTTGATTTTTGATTTCATGAGCCTAGGGTAGGTTATCTATGTGTAGTGTCAGGAAGTGGCTTGCAATGGGGGTCGGGGCCCCAAGAGGCTACTAGTGTAAACCCATTGTAAGTTGTTTAAATAAGTGAAAACATTTACACTAAATGAGAGAAAAATGAATCTAACAAGATAATTGTATGTTCTCTCCCATGCCTTGAATGCTAGTACAGACTAGGATGGGGTGGAGAGAATGCTTGGTTATGACCTTGCATTCCATAATATGCCTTATCAGTACGAGAGGATACTAGTGGCCGCAAGGATCATTGGGGACTCAGGATTCCTAGGGGATTGCTCGGGTAACTTCCAATGTGATTTGTGCGATGACACATTCCTACTTACATAGTAGATTTCCTACGTGTCTTTGTGGTGCCTTTGGGTCTAGATGTCGATCTATGTGTTGAAACCCTTGAGTTAGTATGATTTTAGTATTTCCTAGACTAGAGAGAGTACTTGTGGTTATGTGGTTGATCTTGTGATTATGTGGTTGATCTTGTGATTATGTGATTTGATTTTGAGTTATGTGATTCGATATCCTATTTGTGACTTGAGACTATCTCCTCAGCGCGGTGGGACTGGACCATTTAGGTTCCATGCAGTTGGGTGGTAGTGCTTTTTCACTCTTACCATTGAGATCCAGTTGTAGTCACCATAGCTGGAGCTTCTTGGGTATGCTTGTTATCATGTTTAGATGATGTTGTTTACTTATTCTTTATTCTAGTATGTTAGATTTCTTTATGCATATGTTATAGCATGTTTAGGTGTGACATCCCTATTATGATAGTACCGATGATCTCTTTGGTTTCTTGGGATGTTATGCATGGGCATGGCTAGGACCCACAATGGTCTAATGATGCTATTGATGGTTGCAAGGAACCGCACACTTAGATTAGTTGTGTTTTATGATGTTATATCTTTTATGATGGATGGATGTATCATGTATGTGATTAGTTTCATTTACTTTATTGTATTTTGTATCATGGACTTGAGGAGGAGGATGTATCTTTATTTCTACATATGTATATTCTTTTTAGCCTTTCATACCCTGTGACATGTACAGTGGATGATTGAGCATTCCGGATTTCATTTGCCAAGAGGCATTCAAAACAAATGTATATTATGGGCATTGGACTTTCTAATTATTCTTTCATGTGGATGTGGTAATTGTTAGACTTAGAATTAATTAAATTTAAATGTGATTCAACATCTTGGGATTCTTAAGGAATGTAACCTATTATGTATGCATATGTATGCTTTCAATTGAATGTATGTTATTGCTTCCGCTACTATGTGTTTGATGTGTATGATGTTATCTTTCTTGTTTTTTTTTTAAAACATTGTTTGGCAAACTTAGTAAGACTTTAGGTTAATTCTTTTGGATCCCTTGGTGGGGTGTTACATCTGATATCAGAGCTTGAGTTTTTACATTGGGAGCTTTGGGTATATTGGACAGCCACTAGTGTTAACTAGTTGAACAAAAACCAAAACTTTAAATTGTTATGTATATCTTTTTCAAACTGAAACTTAAATGAGTTGAACTGAAATAGAACTTAAACTTTTAGTTGTATATTTTTTTTCATACTTCAACACTTATACTTCAAAATTGAAATTATACGTAAACCTAAATATAGGCAAACTAAAAATTGAACTTAATGTTTTCAAGATATGTATCTTTCATCTATGCTTTAAGGTAGTATTCCTTTGATTGTCCTTGCAAGTATTATGTTATTATTGTTTAGAGTGTTTAGGGGATCCATTTCAATACTTGGTAAGAAGGATAAATGTTGGATCGATATAGTTTTTGATTTATTATTAAACCAAAATCATATTGCTCTAAGTGTGTTGTAGCATTCTCAGTAGAGTCATATCCTCCCACAAGGGGAAAGGGTTCAATGGGACCCACACAGTGAGTCCTTAGCTTTACTTTTCTTCTAGGCTTCTAGGAGTAAGCCTAAGTCAAGGGGGGGTGGATGTAGTGCTTGCCCCTAGTTCACATTTATGTTATTATTGTTTAACTTTTTAAGGCCAGTTTTATGCTTATGATTAATAGAATTACTTTGAGTTTATTGGTTATTGTTTCACATTTAGTTTATTATATGATGAGATTACTTGGTACTCTATATTTCATGTATGATGATTATTCAGTGTTTTCAGTTATTGATGATGATTAGTTAGATGGATTATTATGTGTTTTCTTATAAATACTTACCCCATACTACATGTGTATGGTGTGGGTGTTTGTTTTCTTTATGTATGGCATTTCTGGTGCGGTTAAGGAAGGGAGTCGTAGTCACCTGCTAGTTAGGATTGACATGATGCACCACTTCCTTCCATTGTCTGTTTAGCTTAGAATATTGTGTCTGTACATGTGTGGATTTTATGCAATGTGCAGGTATCGGGTGTCAACTTCTCTGGATTGCCAAGATGAGCGTACCCTATCGCATTATCTCAATGGTAAGAGAGGGGAGACAAATTCGTAAGTCCAAATCCCATACCTTTAAGCCATTTGTCCTAATTGAAAATTAGGACAAGTATTTGAGTCAAGTACCCTCCAAATGCGTTGATTGACGTTAATTCGTGATTATAACCCTTTAGTTTGATTTTGTATGTACTTTTCTATGATGGGTTTTCATATGTTGCTTTATGAGTCTTTGATGTATTTTCTATTAATTAAGTCTAATTAAAAGATTAAATTAATGATTTAATTTAATGGAAAATTATTATGATATTTTAATATTTAACGATATTTAATTAATTGAGAAATTAATTAAATAAAAAGAATTAAATTTAAAGATAAAAGTTATAAGTTTAAATTTAGATCATGATGATATTTATTTAATTTAATAATAATATATTTAGATTTCATTTATAAATAAATGCTAAATATTATTATTAATTGAGTTAATAAATATTTTGTCAATTAAATTTCTAAAATAAATTTAGAAGTGAAAAGATATTCAATTATTAAAAGATTCAAGTTCGCATGATGTGTGCATGTGATTAATTAAAAAGATTAAACATGTGAACTTAATAAATCTATTATTATAAAGTGCTCATGAGATTTAAAGTAATAAATTAATTAAAAAAGAAGTCAAGTGGAAAATTAAATAAAGTTATTTAATAATTCAATTAACATGCATGAAAAGATAAAGAAAAGATTAATAAAAGTTAATTTTGAGTTTGAATCTGGTGAGCAAGGAGTCCTCTCGGGTGAACACATAATCAGTGCCCTGATTTGAGGAGAAATCTCCTTATCACAACTTTGGGGTTCATTTTAGATGGACTGCAAATTTTGAGAGAGGAATCTTTGGAGAAGAATCTTGGGAGACGAATTTGAATGCGAATATTGGAAGCCAATTTTAGGAGGAGGATTTTGGGAAATTTTTCAAAGAAAAGTTCTTGAAGAGAAGCGAATTCCTTCACAGTTCTCAGGTGGTTGCGTACTAGCATTAGCCTTAAGTAGGGTCTTGTGTTTTGATCTCTGATTAATTATGCAATTTTCCTTTTTCTGTCTTCTTCGTGCCTGTGGATTGTAAATTTGAACTCTCTGTGATGAACACTTAAACATTTTAATATTGTAAATTATTCAATGCTTGCCAATATTTCGTAGAGATTAGAAAAGTGATCAGGAATCCTCATTTGCTAGATTAAAGAAATCAAGATTTAATCGGGTTTTGGGTTGAATTAAAATGGAATAGAGAGAATTAATCGGGGAGAGTTTTGAGATTTTAAAAAAAATTCTAGATTGGAAATTAAAAAGGTTGTTTGTAATTTCCTACCAGATTAATATTAAAAAAATAATAATTATTAAAGAAAATAAATAAATAAATAAATTTTTTTTAAAAAAATGTTTAGATTTAATTTTATTAGCTTTTAATAATACTTAGCTTTAAATATATTAAACTTAATTATATTAAATTAGAATTCGAAGAGGTTTAAAATTCAAAGTAAAATATAACATTGAATTAACTATAATTTACTTAATTAAAAATTGAAAAGTAGATAAATTATGGAGGGTCATTTGGGTTGTTATTTTAATTCTAGAAAACAATATATATTGAGAAGACATCTTATAAAGTTTTTATATTAAAAAGAAAAAAAATAAATTTAAAAACAAATATATATATATATATATATATATATATATATATATAACTTACCACTCTTACATGTTGTACCTATGATCATACCTGCAAGAATTAAGTGGCCACACGACTATATGAAACTAAAGCCAGCGGCCTATTTATGAAGGAGTATGTTTAAAGTTTTTTTCATAAACTTTTATTAAAGTTATGTTTGAAGTCTATTTTATTAAAAGATACGTTTAAAGTTTTATAGACTTTTATTAATATTGTGATTAAATTAATTTGTTAATAGTTTTATATATTTTTTAATTATTATTTTAATTTATAATGTTTATTAATAAAGTTTATTAATAGTTTATTAATATTAATTAAATAATTTATGAGTACTTATTTAATAAATGTCATTTAATAATGTTTTATTGTTGATCTTTATTAATATTTAATAATTTAAATATTAATGCATTTTAATATAGTTGTTGTAAATATTAGTTTATTAATAATTTTTGGTTAAATATTAATAAATTAATAATTAATGAAGATATTAATATAAGAATTTAGATCAATAATTATTAATTAATTTAATTAAAATTAGTTGAATTAAAGTTAATTGTGGGTATTATTTGATAAAATTGTAGAATTAGATTATTGATTTAATGGAAGTTATTAATTAGGGTATAATTAATGATGATAAATTTTTTTATAATTAATGATTTTAATAAAGTCGTAATTATTTTAATTAAAATCATTAAGGATTATTTTTATAACGTAATTAAATAAAAGATTATCCTTAGAATACTTATAGGGCAATTGTATAATTATTTAAATATAGCAATGGGTTAATTGTGAAAATTTATTACATGAGACATACATGAAACTGGAACTTAAAACCTTACATTAACTCAACAATGTATTATCATTCATACCTAACTGTATGATGATTCTATTTTTTCTATGTGACTATTCTATTGTCTATGTTTTGGAGTTTTGGGGTTGACTAGATTGTTGACTAGTTATAGGATGTTTACCAGAGGCTTGGAGGCTATGTGATTGTGATGTTATGATGATTTGTTCTCGATCTTTCTAAACCCAACCATAGTGATGTGTTGATATGCTCTATGATGTGTGTAGATTATTGATTGTTATTATTGCTTTCTAGTCTTCTTGTGTGAAGCTAAGGTGTAGGTATATGAGATACCTGACTTAACCATTTTTGAGTCATCGATCAATTATATTTGATTTGCCTCCCAGTTGCTTTGAGAGGACTGAGGTGTTTTGGATGATTTTTTTCTTAGTGATGTCATGTTGTGACATGTTTGAGTTGACCATTTTGGAGTCTTCGATCAGTATTATTTTGGGGATGCTTTTTGATTGCTTGTGGAGAATCGATGGATATTGTAATTTATCATTTGATGCTTTTCAGTTGCTCATGGAGAATTGATGTGATTATTGTGGATTATCTTTTGATGCTTTCTAGTCACTTGTAGAGGACTGAGGTGATTTTACTATGATTCTTTGATTTTTGATTTCATGAGCCTAGGGTAGGTTATCTATGTGTAGTGTCGGGAAGTGGCTTGCAATGGGGGTCAGGGCCCTAAGAGGCTGCTAGTGTAAACGCGTTGTAAGTTGTTTTAATAAGTGAAAACATTTACACTAAATGAGAGAAAAATGAACCTAACAAGATAATTGTATGTTCTCTCCCATGCCTTGAATGCTAGTATAGATTAGGATCAGGTAGAGAGGACACTTGGTTATGACCTTGCATTCCATAGTATGCCTTGTCAATATGAGAGGATACTAGTGGCCGTAGGGATCATTGGGGACCCAGGATTCCTAGGGGATTGCTCGGGTAACTTCCAACGTGATTTTTGCGATGACATTTTCCCACTTACATAGTAGATTTCCTTTGTGTTTTTGTAGTGCCTCTGGGTTTAGATGTCGATCTATGTGTTGTAACCTTTGAGTTGGTATACTTTTTAGGATTTCCTAGACTAGAGAGAGTACTTGTGGTTATGTGGTTGATCTTGTGATTATGTGGTTGATCTTGTGATTATGTGATTTGATTTTGAATTATGTGATTTGATATTCTATTTGGGACTTGAGACTATCTCCTCAGCGCGGTGGGAGTGGACCATTTAGGTTCCACGCGGTCAGGTGGTAGTGCTTTTTCACTCTTACCATTGAGATTCATTCATAGTCACTGTAGTTGGAGCTTCTTGGGTATGCTTGTTATCATGTTTAGATGATGTTGTTTATTTATGCTTTATTCTAGTATGTTAGATTTCTTTATGCATATGTTATCGCATGTTTAGGTGTGACATCCCTATTATGATAGTACCAATGATCTCTTTGGTGGCTTGGGATGTTATGCGTGGGGTATGGCTAGGACCCACGATGGTCTAATGATGCTATTGACGGTTGGCTAGGAATCACACACTTAGATTAGTTGTGTTTTATGATGTTATATCTTTTATGATGGATGGATGTATCATGTATGTTATTAGTTTCATTTACTTTATTGTATTTTGTATCATGGACTCAAGGAAGATGATTTATCTTTATTTCTACATATGTATATTCTTTTTAGCCTTTCATGCCCTATGACATGTATAGTGGATTATTGAGCATTCTTGATTTCATTTGCCAAGAGGCATTCAGAACAAATGTATATTATGGGCATTGGACTTTCTAATTATTCTTTCATGTGGATGTGGTAATTGTTAGACTTAGAATTAATTAAATTTAAATGTGATTCAACGTCTTGGGATCTTTAAGGAATGTAACTTGTTATGTATGCATATGTATGCTTTTAGTTGAATCTATGTTATTGCTTCCGCTACTATTTGTTTGATGTGTATGATTCTTTCTTGTTTTTAAAAAAAAAAATTGTTTGGCAAACTTAGTAAAACTTTAGGTTAATTCTTTTGGATCCCTTGGCAGGGTGTTACACATTTAATCTATTTGTGATCACACCTTTATTTCTACCAAATTTTAAAATGACTTTTCCACCAATCAAATAGCATAGTAGTACCATGAAGTATTTAAATTTCAAGTACTCTAAACTTAGAAGCATGCATTGAATGATGCATCAAGGAGGACGATCTATTCTTGTCACATAAACTAGTATGAGTTATTTTTAATATGCCCAGAGTTTCATAGTACATGTATGCCTATGATATAATTTAACAAGAGATGCAAGTGTCATAGTTCCTACCATTTGAATTTTTAGTTTAAACAAAATAGAAGTAGAATTGAAGATAGTGGGGGATAAGTAAAGGGCCAGGAATAAGTTGAACAAGATGGGAATTGATGTTTGGTGGTAAATAAGTTTAGAATTTTACAATTGTTATAGCTAATTACACCACAACTAAATAAATTCACTCATTTTTCTAGCAATGCTCTCATTCAAGATATATTAAATGGTAACTTTCAAAAGAATTTTAGGTGCTTAAAAACTATTGTCTATCCAAAATTCAACATACATTACAACACTACATATCTATAATGTATGCAATCAGAATCTTAATTCAAATATTTTGTCAATGACATTGATAATTGTATGATATAATCTATGTTGAATCTTGATGTGAGAGACTTGATATTGTTTGAACAATGTAAAACTAACTTACTTACAGTGGATACAAAGTCTTGCTTCACTTAGAATCTTAATTCAAATATTTTGTCAATGACATTGATAATTACATGAGATGATCTATATTGAATCTTGATGTGAGTTGCTATGGTTTGAACAATGTAAAACTAACTTACTTGCATTAGATAGAAAATCTCACTCCAGATAAGATGGTGCCTTGGTATATTAACACAAATTCACCTCATAATACAAGAAATATAAAAGATAAATAAGTTCAAATAAAATAATGCAAGAATAGAGAAAAATAGACAATTCACATAGTTCATAAACAGTTGTAGGTGAATTAAAAGTCATCTTCAACATTCTTATCTACAAAATTTATTGTGTGTAAATATAATGTCAGATTAATTAGATTATTCATTGATAATGAGTACATGGAATGCTAAAATATAAAAAATGTATGCCTTCTATTTTGTGTACCCTTACAATATCAACTATAAAAAGAAAACAATTTAGAAAGTTAATAATTATATTATCAAATCATTTACTATTAATTATTAAAAATAAAGACATTATTTATTTACAAGTTATGAAGATAGAGAGAGAGAGGAAGGAAAAAGGTTAAAATTTTATATAAAATTCAATATTTAAGTAGAGATATTACAGATTAATAAATATAAAAGAAAAAAGACATTTGGAAGAACTCTTTATATAATCATTATATATTCATAACAAAATATTTGAATTATTGATCTTTATATTGCTCAAAATTTACAAATATAATTTCAAATGTAAAAATTGCTAAATTTTTATTATAATTTCTTTGATATTTTAGAATGTAAAAGCTTAATTTTTAAAGTTTTTATAATGTTCTTAAATAAAGTTTAATAAATAAATAATTATAAATAAAATAAAATCTAATATATTTATATTAAATTATTGTCATTAAATATTTATATAAAATTCAAGTTCATAATCAATAAAAAAAATTGTAAAATAGAAAATTAAACATAATAATATAAAATAATAAAAATAAAGTAAAACTATATTGAAAGATATTAAGATTTAAGTTTTATCTCTTATATAAAGAAAATGGTCAATATTTCATGTCATTGATATAATTACTATTTGATCTTTATATTTAAAATAGTTTTAAAAATGAATTAAATGTCCATGGTTCTATAAAAGAGGACATAAGCTATAATTAATGGATAAGCTATAATTAATGCTTTAAAAGTAGAGAGTACAAAGTATAGAAAATTAATTTTACTCCTTATTGCTCTAAGTTAATAGAAAAGAGATAAATTATTTTCTCTGAATCATTTAAATAGATAGAAAATTTAAACCTATAGTTTATAGACATATGTTTTAAAAATTCTTTATCTTGATTGGTCAATTAAAAATTATAATTGCATCTAATGGATGCAATATTATCTCGATGATAAATTTCTTCAATCAACAAGAGCTCTATAGAGCATGAGTCTTGCCTAATACAAAAAAAAATGAATGACAAGAGATTAGATATAATCCAAAAATATGATAGATACTAGAGTCAAATTTTCAAGCTATATTTTTATACAAGAATATTTCAATTTTTTGTTGATATTTGAAGGGTTTGTGTAAATATTGTCCCTGTTATATTTTTTGCTAAAGTAATATTTGGAACACCATTGAATACATAGATTGTGGTTCGCAATCATAGGGCAGCATCAAAAAATTAATCTTATGGAGTGTATGAAGGATTGAAACTTATACTAAGGGCTGCAATCATACATCATATAAAAAATAGTCTAAAAATGCATTTTAGCTACAGAACACATGTTCAATCTTAATATGCACATTCACAAAACTCATTATAAATGCAACAAATTGTAGAAAAATCAACAATTCATAAGTACATAGTCCTAAGTATTGTCAAACACATGCATATGTATCAAAATTAGTCTACCTTATGTGAAACACAAAAAAATATCAAATTTTAGGAAAATAGGCACATCTATCAGACAACAAGAACACACATTATGCTCTTTTTTTACGTTATACCTAGCATGCTTACTTGCCTTAGAAGAACAAAAAAAAATCCTCTTTTAACAGAGGGTCATTCTAAGCAATATTGATATAAGAAGCATACATTAAAACATGGGGCTTCTTTACTAGATTACTCATTTATTTTGAAAAACCTCTTATAAACAAATAAACAAAGAGAAAAAGATTTTTTTTCTTCTTGTGATCAAAATGTTGTTTTTCCATTTTAGACACTTCCAGAAGTTGTTCTAGTCCCTCTATTGCTGGTATGTATTGTCAATGAAAACAAAATATCAATATAAATTCCAGGGTTAATCAACAAAACTTTTGAGTTGTACCAAAGATTTTTGCAACATGTCAAATGAAAATATAAGATGGGTGATAATATTTATTCATTGCCATGGCCATTTCTTGACACGTATGGAAGGATGTGGAAAGGTGGATTGTTTGCATCTTTAGTCTAGAAAAGTTTTTAACCTTTGAAAAAAAATTGATTCACAATAGAACAATAGAACTTTCCAGAAATGAGTGCAATTCTAAGAAAAAATATTAAGAATTTTGAATTATTTACATCATGACTAGCTAGATTGTTAATCCCGCCTATCTATAGGCAGGATTAATGTTTTCATGTTGATGCTTTTGACGTTTATTTTCATTGAAATTTGCATTTTCAATAAATATTAAAGCATATTCCTAATGTTTGTAGTTGTTTCATTTTATTTTTTATTTTTTCAAGAATATTTTCTTGATTCTGATTGGTGGACAATATTTTTGCTGGCCTTTTTCTATTTTTAACATTTCCAAATTTAAAGATTTTCTTCGTGGCCAATGAAAAACAAGGTGAGAAAAAACATCTCTAATTTTCTAATATTTCTAAGATATGTCTCGAAATTAAAATATGCCACTTAGAAACATTAGAAATCAGTTTCTAGGATTTTCAATGCAAACAAATATAGATATGCCTAATAATACTACATAATTAAAATTAGAGTTTACGGTGGTGGCAAAGGCGACGAAGTTAAACTCCACATTCTAGAAAGCCAAAAAAAAGTTTCCCCGAAACATATCTTAGAAACATTAGAAACTTAGAGATATTTTTTCTCACCATGTTTTTCATTGGCCATGAAGAAAATCTTTAAATTGGAAATATTAAAAATAGAAAAAGGCCAGAAAAAATATTGTCCGCCAATCAGAATCAAGAAAATATTCTTGAAAAAATAAAAATAAAAACGAAACAACTACAAACATTAGAAATATGCTTTAATATTTTTTGAAAACGCAGATTTCAATGAAAATGTCAAAAGCATCGACATGAAAACAATAATAAAGTTGCTGAGACATGATGCTCGCTGATTCCACATTCATTACATGAATTTCAAACATCAGAAAATGCCCATGTGTATAGTATTATAAAATCCAAAGCCAAAAACGTTGGCTATTTTATTTTACGACCTCGTAAAACACAGTACAACCATTACAAGTTCAAAATGGTGATTCCATTAATTTAAGAGTGGCTCTTCATATTCACATTCAGCTACACAGATGCATAAAGGAAGCAGGCATAGTTCCGTAGAACTTGCAGGACACTAATTATCACAGACCAATAATTCACTATAAAGTCGGCTACGATTAGGATTGGACCGTCAGTATTAAATTTCTCGTAATAGTTGCAATTTAAAAAAAGTGTCGTCGACTGCTTTTCTGTCCTGGAAAATACCGACCCATTTACTATGGGCAGCGGCATTGTTAGGAGTAAAACTATTGTCGCTAAAAGGTTTTAGTTAAACAATTTGATGCATGGTTGATAAGGTATCATATTTGGTGAAGGTTTTGCAAATGAGATTGCAAGCTGAGTGGGTTTAACCATGGCGGAAACTCTGATGTTAAGTAGACTTAAGTTGTAGTAGTACTGGGATGGGTGAGCTTCACCTCTGTGAACATCACCTAGATCAGTGAGTGTTAAGTGTTCTATTTATTCTCATGAGAGATGGATTTGTGTGAATTACTCCTCGTGAAAGATGGGTCAATGAGTTTGACTAAAAAACTACACAGTTAAATCATGATAGCAATATCATAACTCAAAGATTTATTTATTAGAAATTTTATATTTTTATGATTTACGTAAATTTAGTATAATAGTTCAGTATAATTTTACATTCAAATATGTACAAAAAAAAAATCTTCTATTGATATTTTGGTACAATAATTTCTGAGTTTGTCAAAACAATATTATTAATATTTTGAATTATATTTTATTCATTTTTTTATAATTAGTAAAAAACATTCATAAAATAAATTTTTGTTATTTAATTCTTTATTATATTATAAAATGTGATCTAAAGTCGTGGTCACTTTTATTTTTACATAATACCATTTTTTCAATTTGATTATGTAAACTTGGTTTTTAATCAAACTTTCAAATCATAGTCATATTTTTTGTTCCATTGTTATTTCATAATTAGTATGATATATCATAGATTATAGTCCAATATAACGATGAGTGTTTTTAAAAAATTCATTATTGTTTTCTGCTTTCTTATATAGATGATAAAATATAATTTAAAATCTTAATAATAAACAAATTACATAATCAAATTTATAAATATCTAAGTTCATATCATACCACATTTTTTTGGGTACTAAGTTACTAATGTCATAATCATGATAGGAATATTACAATAAAAAATTTACAATTCCTAATGATTCAATAAAGATGCTCAATTAACATTAAACTACATTCATGGATTTGTCATTAGTAAGATATTCTACAGGTTTATACTCAACAAAATAATTTTGAATAAGTTAATGGATGTAATAAACCAATAACATTAACTTAAATGTGTCTTAAATTAAAACATATAACAAGTTTTAGCTCAAATGATAAAAAATGGTCATATATACGTGACACGTGATACCTAATTATAGGCACTCAAAAACTGTGTATTACAACCACCTCAAAAAATTGTACAACTAATTCAATACTTAGTTTGAGCTAATAAACACTACATACTCTTCTAATGAATATTTTGGTCAATACTTATGTATATATGTAACGTGAGTTCCCATAAAGTTCCGCAACTCTACTAGAACATTATAACTAGATTAGAGGTACAAGTAGTTGGCTATTTGTACATATACAATATTTTGTGGGATTTTAACTTATTTTTATGTTTAATTAGTAATTGGAGGTTGCTGAGTAAGGAGTGAAAATTTATTGGAACATTGAGGGTAACTAGGCCACTTGTCAAACTCTCTCAAATTTCATTCATCTCTTATGATGTAGCACTTGCCTTTAAAGATCTTGAAATACTTGATAGTAGGTATTTTTCAAAACCAAATATTGTAAGGTTTCTTTGTGTGATTGACTCCCACTTGTACTTTGTTTTAAAAAATTGTATAAAAAAAGTCTCACCAATACAAATTAGGAACATGAGGTTAGCATCTTTCAACATCTAGTTGTAGCAATCTCATCATCACTCATTTTCTTTCTTTCAACAACTACACTTTTTTGTGAAGTTCTAGGGGTAGATAAATGTCTTCTAATTTCATTTTCTTCACAAAACATATCAAAATCGCATGATTTAAATTCACAATATGTATTAGACCTTAGAAACTTGAACTTAGCATCTACTTGATTATCAAAAATATCATAAACTTATCCAAATTATCTTCTATTTTTTCTCTTAAGAAAGTAACACGTGTCATTTTAGAATAATCATCAATAAGCAACATGAAATACCCTTTACTATATAGTCCTTTTGTCCTTGTAGGTCCACACAGATATGCATGAACTAGCTCCAAAGGATTTGAGGTAGATTATGCCTTATTCTTGAGCTTTTTCATCATCTTCTTTTCTATTTGGCATTCTCCACACATATTATTAGGGGGGCTTTATAATGTTTAATAACTATCTCACAACATTAGAAGAACTAAAGCTTCATCATATTGTTAAAATTGACATGTCTCAGTCTCTTATGCCATAACCACCATTCACTTATCTATGCCAACAAATAACTTTTTGCTTGGTTCTATTATAATGTAGTAGAGTATTATGTAACTGGCCTTTTTGAACCCCTTTTTATCTCACATTTGGATGAATTAAAGAGCTTGCAACATCTACCATACATTTCACTCATAATAAAGAGATTATGTATTAATCCATTAACATAATAAACATCATCAATTTTATGCTTACCATTAATTCATATGACTCTCTTACCACAATTAGGTACAGCTTCTTCACCAACAAATTTAGTCAATCTACGACAAAAAATTTCAAACTTAAGGAGTTTTCCTCTTACCTAATGTAATTAAAAATTTTGGAATGAATTATCCAAGTTCTAGTTTATTCTCTTGAATGTTTAAGG
This sequence comes from Cupressus sempervirens, assembly GCA_028749045.1. Lineage (NCBI taxonomy): Eukaryota > Viridiplantae > Streptophyta > Pinopsida > Cupressales > Cupressaceae > Cupressus > Cupressus sempervirens. Next base: position 506,680,257 of record CM053789.1, on the reverse strand, counting down.
AACTCCTCATAATTATTGAAAATTGCATTTTGACTTTTGGACCCACCATTGTCATTTTTCTTAGTAAAAAAGAATACTTCATCATTTGAATTATTCACATCTTAATATTGAAAAATGGATCTCTACTGAGAAAAGACTCTTCTTACCTATATATATTTTTATCTATCTTTATATTTTTTTAATCCATTATATAACTAACCTTTTCTATTATCACCATTATATTGATTTACTGTTATCTTCCTTAAAAGGAAATCTAGCATAATGACCTATTCTTCAATAATTAAAAATTTTGAAAGGCATATTACCATTATACTTTCTAGATCATTTCTTCATTCTTCTTACAAAATTACCCTATTTATCATATGTATATTTCATTTTCTTAGGTACATCTTCAATATTCTTTGTAGCCCTAAATGGAACATCCTTATATGTATGTTGAATGTTTTGCATTCCCAAAAGAAAAGAGTTATCCATAGAATCAATCCAATATGCATACATTCGTTCCATTATTTTCCTCAATATCATAAAACTTAGGTTTGTAGGCTTTAAGCGTGGCTCTCATTAAGCTTTCCCAACAATTTCATTATCTTCTATGATTCTAGCAATAACTCTATTTGTAATTACAACTTCATTCAATCAATGGTAACTCTCACTATTTTCATCCTCGAAATAATTAGGGTTTCAAAACCATCCTTTATATTCAATATCTTTACTTCCTTAAATTGCTCTATCTCCTCCATAGATGTTGTTGGAAACTACAATTAGAAAAATTGTTATATTTTCATGGATGCCAAACCTATTGGTAAGATATTGTCTAGCTTACTAGAGTGACATTTACTAATAGTGTAGAGTCTCATATCTATTGATTGATGAAGATGATTTCAAAAGAAGAGATAGAAAGGTGGGCTAATGATGTTGTTGAGAAAGAGAAGTTAAGTATCATGGAACTACAATGGGCACTTGATAAGTTAGTCATCGAGAAGATAATGTATTCTTTAATCATTACATGAAGTCAAGAAGACAAATTGAATTGATGTATAAGTGAAATGATAAGAGTTGAGTTAAACTCTAAGAATGAATGAGTATTAGTATCAATTGGTCAATGAAGGAATTGGAATAGAAAATTAAGGGACTTAAGAAGAAGCCAAAATTTTTTTAATGCCACATGATAGTTATTGTCAAGCAAGTTGATGAACAAAGGTTAGAAGCAATCAAACATAGTAATGGCCGAGTGAAATATATTAGTGTATGTCAAGCTACATAGTGACGAACAAGTAGAACATAGTGATTGTTGAGTTACAATAGTTACAATGCATAAAAGAATTGAGTTTGAGGCCAACACAGTTGATTTTTTGGATGGGTCAAAGTGTGTGAATGACATGGATTGATGAGTTTTTGTATTTAATGCACAAAGAGAGTTTTCTATATGATCAAAGACAAGGATTTAATCATAAGTTTTTAGAAGCATCAAGAAAGGAGAAGGAGAACCAAATGATCAAAGGGTTCAATGAAACAGACCTAACCTTAAGATCTATGATGATGTTTAATTTGAAAAAAAATCAAAATTACCTATTTAAGAAGGTACAAGGGAGGTCTTCAAAATTTAGTTCATTGTTGATTGACGATATTAAGGAGAAGATGTGAGGAGCATAGCAACATATGATAAGTGTGAAGATACTAGTGAATAAGGATTTCTTTAAGGTATGTAAGGCAGATCAATGATGGAGATTATAATGGAGTTCAGTTAATGAACCATCAAATGAGTGTATGAAGATTTGAATTTGCAAAGTAATTTTTGTTTTATGAATCAAACCTTTTGTTACATTTTAAACATTATGATAGTCAAAATCTTGTTAGAAATAAGTAATACTAAGAGGGGGTGAATCAGTATTCTACAAAATTTTTCCCAAACCTGAATATTGTTAATTACTTTATAACATGCATGTGAAAAAAATATAACAAAGTTGAATAGTAAACATAACCATGCAATAAGAGAACTCATAGTTCACCATATTTTTTTAACTAGGGAAACCCTAACCAAGGAAAAACCCCAGTGGGGATGGTACCCACAAAAGGATCTACTAAAAAAAAGTATCATGTTAAGGATGTTGACCCTTCTAGGAGTCTATTAAGTGCATATAGTGTCTCAATCCTTGTTAGAGGACTAGGACTTGTTAAAGGCCTCAAACTTGTTAGGAGTTGCTTTAATCCTATTAGGAGCTGGTATATATAATTACAAAATGTATACAACATGAGCCCATTACAAAAACATGCAATTATACAATATAGTTCATTTATACAAGAGAGATAGATACAAAAACCTCTTTATTGTCAATATCTTCAATATCTGATCTTTCCTTGCTTCTCTTCACATACCTCTAATCATACATTATAATTCACATCAATATATTTTTCATATCACTTTGCATATCACATACAACTTGCCCTTTACTTTGCATAATACAAATTTTCCTTTATACCTTTACGATTTACAAAATTTGCCAAGTTGACCTTCAACCTTTCACATGCTTGGAAAACAACAAAACTAACTCTTTCTCTCTTAGGGTTAACATCTAGGATGTTGTCCCTAAATAGTTAAATAATTATTATTGTACAAAAAATAATTCTTTAACCCATAATTACCCAATTATTATTATGCTCTATTCTACTCTGTACACTTCCTTTACTGGTGTTTATTCCATAACTCCTTCCATACTATTTGTAAAGGCACATGTGCACTTAGTTAAGTCATCCTGATATACTATACTATATGTCCTTATCTAGGCATGTGCCAATTATTACTCTTTCATCCGTACACATCAAAATTGTCTCTTCTGTACTAGATAATTGTTTGATACTTATACAATTTTCCATGTTTAACTGGATAAAGTTATATGTACATAGTTCCTCCTTCACATAAGATATATGTTTACATAAATGACAACACCAATAATCTACCAACATACTTAGCCATATTACCAACAATTTTCCCCTTTGGCATTGATGGAAACATATGCAAAAATTGACTAAGTCCCAAAATGTTGTTTAATTCTTTTTAACAAAATTAGGCCTTTGAAAAATTACAAAATTGTGGATTGATTCAATTTATAACCATTTTTTCTTTATTGCTCCTATTACAACATGATTTTCATAGATATTACTCCCCCTTAGCACATACATCATATACTATACACAATTTTCCTTATACTTCTCCCCCTTTGACAACAATGACAAAGGTGTCAAAATTTTATATACAAGTCCAAATTGTAGTTCTTTACCTCTAGATTAGGCTAATAATTGAGAAATGTAGTTTGAAAAACTTACCTTTAAACTCTTCAAGTTCTTTTGACATGTTTTTTTCACTCCCTCTAACATGTTGAGGAGAGCACACAACCCATAAGATTCAATATCTGCTGCATTCAAATCTGAGTATACAAACTTATCAAAGGAAGTCTTAGCTTTTAGACATTCCTCCACTTGCTTTTTAAGTGTTCTCATCTTTAGAGCTAGATATTCTCTCAAGAGAGAAAACCTCTTTGTAATTCTTTCCTTGTTCAACTTTATGAGACTTATCTCATCACAAGTCTTACTTATTTTCCCTTCAATGTCTTCAACTATGATCCCTAGTTCTTGAAGTTGATTTTCTAGTGCCTTGACATCATCATTCTTCTTTTGCAACTCATTATAATTATCCTTAGTAAAATTGAATGACATCTCATATTTGGCATATGATGCCTTTCTTTCAAGCTTTCATCTTCTTAGGTCATTGATACGAGCATCAAGAGCTCCTAGATCATTTCTAATGTTATGACAAACTCTGTCAAACATTTTAGCATTGTGCTTTGCTTGGGCTTGAACTGATGTCACATCTAACAAGTTGGTGAATTCAACATAAAATTCTTGAATCTTGCCTTAGCTTTGTCCTCTAGATCAAGGTCTACCATTCTCATTGCAAGTTTACTCTATAACCTTTTTAGTTACATTCATAAGAGTTTTCTACAAACTCTTCACTTGTCTCTTCTTGTTGATTATCTTATTCAAAGATGATATTAACTCTATCTAATCATCACCATATGAGCCCATTAGAGTTGTAAGGGTAAGAGATGTGCTTGGTGCATTTTTCTTCTTATCCTCTTCCTCCTCTCTTCTTTTCTTCTCTTGATCTTCTCTTCTTTTTTGTTCTTCTGCCTCTTTCTTCTTCTTCTCTTCTTCCTCCTTCTTTTTCTCTTCTTCTTACTTCTTATTTTTCTCATCTTCCCCCTTCTCCTTCTATTCTTCCTCCTCCTTCTTCTTTTGTTCTTCCTCTTTCTTCTTTTTCACTTCTTCTTCCTTTTTCTTCTTCTCTTCTTCCTCTTTTTCCCCTTCATTTTCCTTCTTTTTTTGTTCCTCTTCTTCTTTCTTCTTCTTTTCATCATCCATTTTTTTCTTCCTTTCTTCTTCTTCCTTCATTTTCTCCTCTTTCTTCTTGCTTTTCTCTTCTTCTTCATCCACATATTCTTTAGAACTGGAATAAATGGTGATATTTCCAACAATGTTGGTGTCATGATCCTTAAAAGGATCTTCTACGATATCAATTGTGACCTTTGTGCCACTAATCTACATAGTATCAGTTCCAATTGTGATTTGTGGTGCTGCAGTTTTTGCTTTGTTTAGGTATGCCATCAATTTTACAATAGCCTTTTCAATCTCCTCATCAACTTCCTGATAATTTCCTTCCATTAATAGTATGGATCTTTTCTTGTTTCTCAAATATGGTTCTAGACTCTTTATTAAACTTTCCATATGCCCATCACTATCAACTTGACATAGTTTACTGATCTAGTTTTGTCTGATGTTGTTATCTTCATTAACCACTCTCTTCCTTCTATTTGTCAACCTCTCATAGAGGTCTTTTTGGATTTCATCCTTGACATCCTCAAATTTCTTATTAGATAGAATTATGTGTCTAATAACAACATTTTCTAGTTCTAATTTGTCAGTCCTTATATATAAATGATAAAACTTATTTAATTGAGAAAATTTGTCTTCATTGATGATTGCACTATTTACCTTCTCAATATTAGGCTTCCATGCCTTCCTCGTTGATTATGCAACTTCTAGTTGCTTCTCTACTATCTACCTAACCTCACACCTTCTTACTAGGTAGATTATGCATTATCTCCTTCTATCTCTTTCCTGGTCTTGTTTTCATTTCCTTGATTATTTTCTTCATGGGGGAATCAATTGATTCTTGCTTCACCTTAGCCAGTGTAACTGACTTTCTTTTGACCTCTACAACTACAACTTCTACTACTTCCTCTAATTCTTCTGTTGCTGAAATAGCTCATGTTATGGGTGTCTATTAATGTGAAACTATTGCATAAGGGGTATTAGGTGTTGTAGTAGCAAGTGCCTCCACTATCACTCCATTTTTTGGTCCAAAAGATTCCAAGGATGGTATGTACATCATTTCTTGTTGACCAACTTTCCTCATGCCAATGATTGTTTTCCACATTGTGCTTGCTTCCTTAGCTATCAGTTCAGCTTGTTACATAGTCTTCTTCATGACATACTCTTTCTTCTCCTATGGTGTGTTCTCCAATTGGGCTTGGCTAGCTGATTGGATCATCTCTTCATATGTTCCCAATCTTTCAAACTCCTCATCTCTTTCTAATTTGAGGATAGTCTTAGCATATCTATAATGCCCCACTCGAAGATCCTTGGAACAAGGATTCAATACAAGCCAAGATACATTTTTTTAAAGTATGAATGCACATGACAACATCTTACATGGATCACAAAGATCGCAATGGAAGACTTCACCAACAATCCCAACAACCAACAAATCTCCAAATGCCACAACCTAACTGACACAACCAAACTAAAGAATGAAAGCCATATATGATATCATAAAACAAAGTCTTTGATCTATCAAATCATGGAGCCACAAGAAATCCTAAAGGGTACTCAAAAGTCCAAATTGCATTCTCTAAAAAATAGAGGAGAGGCCCCTTGGTTTTCACACAAGAGAATAACAACTGATAGTCTCACACAAGGAAGTACCTCTTCATATGAGAAAGTACACTGAACCATGTGAGGAAACAACATCTTGTGCAAGGACATGCTTGACCCAACAACCAAAACATCCAAAACTATGTGGGGTTTTTCACAAGGATTCACCCCAAGCCATGTAAGGAAACCCAACACACCACATGAATATTTGCATTCTTGTGTGAGAAAGTACAATTTCATGTGAGAATACAAATCAGCAAGTCAAAAAACATAAAGGTAAAAAGCTAGGAAATAAATTTCCTCCACCCTAGGGAGTGCCAAATCTATGTCGATCGAGGAATGAAAACTTGAGTGCATAAACAACAAGATTCCATGAAACAAGAAAGAGGAACATCTATCCATCTAAACCATAGCAGTAAATGAATGTACTAAAATCAACATTGCAATGTACAAGAAAAACAAAACTCATGCGCGATTCCTCCTAATCATAATAACATAATGAGACCTCGAACGTCATAGCCATCCCTCGCGCATACCATCCCAAACTACCGACTAGATTGTTGAGGATATCTTATGAGGACATCACTACTGAATCATACTACAACATTAGAATAAGGAAATCTAACATGAAAAAAGTAAAGCATTAGATAATCCAATAAATCAACCACATCATTTATCATATTCTAAACATCATATGAATAGGAAATCTAACATGCTAAACCAATAAGCAATAGATACAAAAACAAAGCAATTCACATCATCTAATCATATGCTAAACATCATAATATAGGAATGCATCAAATAAACTAGCATCATCTAAACATTATATTCAAGCATTCCAATGAAAGCATAAATCATAAGAAAGCATACTCTGGAACTCAAAGTATCAAGTGAAAATATCTAGCAATGGTTGCACTAGAGCAATAGGCCATCTCTATACACTGGTCCCCAGCAATGGTGATGGTAGATATGCCTCCCAACCATGTGCAGCCTATAGGCACACTCTCACCATGCTAATGGAGATAATGATCTAACCACAAGCACATAAAAAGAAAATTTTCATGGCTAACACTCATGCCAGATAGTAATGATGAATAAAACCAAGATCATGAAACAATGCATGTACGATAGATCTTAGTAAGACACTCAATGGGATACTATGTAGGGGCTAACATCATGGAGCATCACTTGGTGTTGACAAGCCCAAGCTTAGATAATGTGTTTCAACTCCTCAACAAAGGGACTCACACAAACGTTTTATTATCTTAAGTTTTATTACCACCCAGTATTTTTTTTAGCTATCACTTGATTAAAACTTCCTCTACCAACCTTTTGGGCAATGGTCACTAGGCTACAAGATAGAAGCCCCCTCCATATGCTACCCTACCCTACCCATGCTCATCTAATGATGAGTTCCCATAGGCAAGCATATGCCCAACCCAACCCCAAATGATCATAACTCCATTGACGTGCAAATGGGAGATCAAGCCTCATAAGTCACCTAATAATCTATGTGCATGTACTTGTGTGCAGTGCACCACCATCACAAAGATCATATCACAAGGACTAGATGAGAATGTATAATAAAAATATCACTCAAAAAAATACAACTGAGGAGGATGGATTCTACATGAATCCCAAGAATAATAAAACCATACATCATGAACTCACTCAACCAGCCTCAATCAGGGAGTATGGATTCTACATGAATCCCAATGATGCAACAAGATCAAACATCATGAACCCACTCAATCAGCCTCAATCTAGGAGTATGGATTCTACATGAATCCTAGCGTCCATAAAATAACAAGGGTTCAAAAGAAATAATAACACTAGATAAATAATCACTCAACCAAACACAAAGTTGGGAGTACAAATGCAACATAAAAGTGCAACAATGGTTTGACTAGAATCCTATAGATAATTCAAGTCCATGACCAACATCATGCCAAGAAAACTCGAGAAAAATGAGTGGCATGCAAACTAAGGTGAAAAACCTCAAAACCCAACAACTTCAAAATTAAAACCCATTTGATCTTACGGTACAAAAGCCACAAAATTAAAATAAAACCTAGGTTTGGAGTCTGTATGCAAAAATGATCAGCATAATAGTGCAAAACCAAAACCCTCATCCCATAAAATAGGGAAATTCTCATACTCGCCCAACTGGGTAGATCCATCATACACAAATGTAGGGGAACACTAGTTCTCGGCATCCTAACAAACAAATACCAAAAACATAAGTAAAAATAGAGCCGAAATAGTAAAATAGGAGATCCCTACCTCACAACCATAAGGGGAAAATAAGAATTTGAACCATAAAATAAAAATCCCACAAAGTAGCTGAAAATCATGGCAATCCAAGCTCTCCCCAAGCTAGATCCAACAAGACTAATCTTATGCCAATCCAACGCCTACAACTCCCACAACGAACAGAATAGTAAATCCTTATGAATAGGATTTTGGGTTTTACTCTCAAAAATTTCTAATTCAAAAGTGAGAAGTGAGGAATTAAATTCCTCTTTCAATACATATTCACTTTTCGAGTGAATAATCGGTTAGGGAAAATAGCCAGTTAGACTAGCTAGACTCTTAATTGACCCAAATAAAAACAAGCTATCCCTAGTAATATGATTTCATCTATGGAAAAGCTGCTAGAAAGTAAAATTAAATAAAATAAAATTGAAAAAGCCCAAAATTAAAAAATTTTCTAACAACCTTTGTAATAATACAAACCTCTAAATGTATAGACACACTAACAGGTCTAGTCACATAATGCAAATGAGTCTAGATTTAATCAAATCACCAAAAGGTTTAATTTAAACATTTAAATAAGATACGTTGACCATATAGGGATGACATTGGTAAATATGAATAGTTGAATCACTAACTCCATGTGCCACTACTAGGGATATAAATATTGAACACTAAAATATATGATCAAGTGTAATTGCATATAATAACTTAGCCAAAGAAATAAATGAATTAAATCCATCACATAACATAATCAGAGATATGTCCAAATACTGGATAACCAAATATCATCATAAAACATACTATCATCTCAAAATGGCATCATCATGCAAATATGATCAATTGAACAACATAGTAGTCTAACATCTATGATACTGAAATCAAAGTATAACATATGAGCCTCAAGTCATCTCAAATGTAAAACATAACATTAGTAACAAGTATCTCTTGGGTCAAAATCTAATAAGGTAAATATCTGCAACATATAACACTAAATCCAACATGGATAATCCATCTCTATTTATTTAAGCATTTAATAATGGTTGTTTAAACAACAACAAAAGACACTTAAAACACATAAGTGAACACAGTCATAAGCATGAGTAACCACTACTATAGGTACCTAGTCCAATGTAGTAGGGCAATAGTACATAGTGCAATCTCTGTACACATCTTGGGGTAATCACGGAACAACATCATGATACCTTATCGATCTTGGTAACTATTGGCACAAGCTTTAGTAAACTATCTAACAAATCAAAATCTCATAAATCAGCCATAATCATAATCAAAGAAACTAATACAGTTAATATAAATCCAATCACCCCAAGTGTGTAGACTAGTCATGGTCCCAATCATGATCACTCACCAAGATAGATCATCAAGGTTGCATCTATCTAGATGACTTATAGAAATCAAATGGGAGAGGCACTACATCATCTCCCCCAAAGACTAGGCCTACTCCTAGAAGGCTGCAATCCAATAATAGAAACCAAAAGACACCAAGAACAATATCAAAATTGAACAATAGGAATGACTCATCAAATTCTCTACAAGTCAAACCCAAATCACACCAACATTCACAAACCATCTTGTCAAACCCCAAACATGTCAACCACTCCAACAAGGGACTCCTTATATACTAGGAAAACCCAAAATCAATAGTATAAGGTAAGGAAAAAAACCCACTCTACCTTGTTAATAGGTGCCCAACTATGACATGTACCTACCAAATGACCACAAAACCAGGTAAAAACACTACGTACCTCCAACAAGAGTTGGAATCATGGGGAATAATCATCCCAAATTCCTAACAATACTATCTTGCCACACATGAGCATCCTAGAAACCATGTAAACTCACCCTTTGAACATAAAGGATGACAATTTACTAACAAAAGTACACACTCCAAAGGATAGTCTCCACAACTAACCACCAAGCGTAGGAGCACATAATCTCTATAATACAATAAGCTCAACTATCACTAGGAACTTGGTTTATATAACCCAACCAAACAAGATGTCAATTTTCCACAAAGTTCCAAAGAATTTCATCAGTGGAAAAAATCAAGTAATAACTTCATACCAACTCATAGGATGGTAACATGTGTCCAATGATACCATGTCTCTCTAGCACCATGCTGGGAATACCACACCCAACCTACCTATAAACTCAATCTCCAGCCTCAAGCCAACTATCAATAAGTAACTTGAATGAGACAATCCTCTAGAAGATATAAGGTTAGAGAGATCAAAAGTACAGAGCATTAGGGCTTAGAGGGAGTCTCTCTCAACCTCTACACTAAACTAGCCCAAGATGCATTAGAGAATCTTCCAATCCCACCAACTATCAAAATACTCATCCAACACTAACTGAGCTAGTGGCATAACCACACTAGCCTACTTTCTCAAGAGAGAAAAAGATAAAGAGATGTGCTAAATTTAGCATCTAAAAGGAGGATCTAGACTCATCAAAATATTGAGTCACTCTCAAATGACAAGGCAACATCAACCTCAAGCAAGGAATGCTCACAGTCCACACTTCTTCTCACAAAGGTGTATCAAGGTTATAGGAAACACATAACTCAAGCATGGATCCCAACAAGTACCTAGTAGATTATGAAGGCTTGTTAACTCCTCCCTTAAGAATAACATGAAGGGTTAAACTTCTCTAATAGCAATAAATGTGATATGTCATGATCAAATTGGCCTCTACTCGATAAAGGGTAATCGAAACATAGATCTACACCTTCAAAAGTGCAAAAGAGTTTCTTGTTGTTCCTCGAGTGAAATTTTGCATTAGCACAATCTCACGCAAATTTTCTTAAAAACTAGGCAAGATAATGCAATGAACCAGGTGAGAAAACACATGACCACTTGTTTCTCATGTGAAATTTCAAATCAGCACTAAAATTGCCTTCACTCTAGAGGCCATAACTTTCATGTTCTAACTTCGATTGACTCTGTTCAAAAAGCATCAAAAAGATATTGATGAGGCCTAAAAAATGATGGAGCTTAGAGAGTCCTAAGACCTAAGAGTTTTAATCACCACTCAAAATAAAAAATCATAGGAAAGCTTAAACTGTCTTGGTTACCAAGACAAGCAATGAACAAAACGTCCAAAACATCCCAAGAGCACACATGCCCAGAATGATATAAGACATGAAAAGAAAGGTAATTCATACATTGAAACCAATATTACTCTTCTTTCATAATTTCATTAGTTAAACATAACACAAGAATTAATGCATAATGAAACTAAAAGGTTTTCAAATAAAGGGTTCAAGAGTCACTTACCACAAAACAAGTAGATATCTTTTCAAATTTATTTCTAGAATAACATTATGTATACTCATCATTTAAACCATCCAATCACATTAACAACTTCACATCTATTACAACCATAATAGTATGTTATCTATGATATTATCCCATGTATGTACTACTATAGGTTTGAGATGAACATGATATAGTCACCACACACAGTTGGGCAATAGTGAAACACATTTAGAATAGTCATCATGAACCAAAATGAAGATCCCAAATGGGGAATTATAAACTCCAATAGTAAATCACAAAAGATCTCATTTCAACAATAATTCATGTGTGAAAATGGCCACAAAGAGAGCGATAGATTAAATTTTATGACTAGAAAATATTGAAAAGCAATGTTAGCCCAACAACATGAGGAAACTACCGCTAGCTAATAAAATAAGGCATCAAATGAATCACATTACATGTAATGACTCAGAATAGTCACACGAGAGGGATAAATTATCACACAATGTTAAGGAATACATAAACATAGTGGCATTAGAGAACACACCCACACACATCAAGCAATATACCATCAATAAACTTGTATATATCATAGATAAGATTAATTTATTTTACTTGTAAATAGGAGAAAATGAGGAAACAATGCACCTTACTCTACAATGAGAAACAAAAAGAGGCACTCAAGCCAACATATAGACACCAATCAATGGTCCATCAAAAGGGTCACACAAGTGACCAACCAAAAAAAGGCACATCAATTCCATCCAAAAATGAGGGAAGACTCACTTCCTTCTCCTCACACTACTCTAGTTACATCTACTAGACAAGAAAGTCCATCACAAGTATATACCAAAGCAACAAAACTCATGAGCTATCACCAAGACACTCGCACTCACACAATCGTAGCATCAACCATATGGGCAACATATACATAGAGATCCCAATGTTTGAACATGAGCTCTGATACTAGATGTAATTGCCCACCCAAAGATCCTTGGAACAAGGATTCAATAAAAGCCAAGATACTTTTTTTTAAAGTATGAATGCACATGACAACATCATATAGGGATCATAAAGATCACAATGGAAGACTTCACCAACAATCCCAGCAACCAATGGATCTCCAAATGCCACAACCTAACTAACATGACCAAACCAAAGAACGAAAGCCAAAGACAATATTAGAACACAAAATCTTTGATCTATCAAATCATGGAACCACAACCAATCCAAAAGGGTACTCAAAAGTCCAAAATACATAAATAGTGGAGAGGGGCCCTACTTTTCATGAGAGAGAATAAAAACTAATAGTCTTGCATGTGAGGAAGTACCTTTTTGACTAAGCCATACAAGGAAACACCATCTTGCATGAGGACATGATTGGCCCAGGAGCCAAAACACCCAAAACTAGAAGTCATGCGAGGAAACCTAGCACACCATGTGAACATTTGCATTCTGACATGAGAAAGCACAATTTTGCATGAGGATACGAATAAGAAAGCTAGAAAACATAAAGTTAAAAATTTAGGAAATAAATTTCCTCCACACTGGGGAGTACTAGATCCATGTAGATCGAGGAATGAACACTCGAGTGTATAAATAATAAGATGCCATGAAAAAAGAAAGAGGAACATTTATCCATCTAAACCATAGTAGTGAAAGAATGTACTAAAAGCAACATTGCAATGTATAGAAGCAACATCACATTGTACAAGAATTAAAAAAACTCATTCGCGATTCCTCCCAACCATAATAACATCATGAGACCTTGAATGTCCTAGCCATCCCCACACATAACATCCCAAACTAGCGACCAGATGGTCAGAGATATCATATGAGGATATCACTGTTAAAACATACTGCAACATAAGAATAAGGAAATCTAACATGCTAAAAGTAAACTGTTAGATATTCCAATAAATCAACCACATCATCTATCATATGCTAAACATCATACGAATATGAAATCTAACATGCTAAACCAATAAGCAATAGATACACCAACAAAGAAATTCACATCATCTAATCATATGCTAAACATCATAATATAGGAATGCATCAAATAAACTAGCATCATCTAAAAATGATATCCAAGCATTCCAATGAAAGCATAAATCACAAGAAAGCATACTCTAGAACCTGAAGTTTCATGTGAAAATATCCAACAATGGTTGCACTAGAATAGTAGACTATCTATGTACATTGGTCCCTAGCAGTGGTGAAGGTAGCTATGCCTCCCAACCATGTGGAACCCATAGGCCCACTCCTACTATGATGATGTACATAATGATCCAACCACAACCACACAAAAGTAAAACATCCATAACTAACACTCACACCGAATAGTAATGATGATAAAAAAAAAAGATCATCAAACAATGCAAGTATAACAAGTCATAGTTAGATACCCAATGGGCTACTATGTAGGGGTTGACATCATGGAGAGTCACTTGGCATTGACAAGCCCAAGCTCAGATTGTGCATTTCAACTCCTCAATAGAGGGCCTCACACATACATTTTATTATCTTAAGTTTTATTACCACTCAGTATTTTCTTTAGTTATCACTTGATTAAAACTTCCTTTGCCAACCCTTTGGGCAATGGTCACTAGGCTATGAGATAGAAGCCCCCTTCATATGCTACCCTACCCTAGCCATGCTCATCCAATGATGAGTGCCCGTAGGCATGCATATTCCCAACCTAACCCCAAATGATCATAACTCTACTAAAGTATAAATAGGAGATCGGACCTCATAAGTCACCTAAAAATGTATGCATAAGTACTTTTGTGTGGCACACCACCATCACAAAGATCATATCACAAAGACTTGATGGGAACACAAGAAAAATATCACTCAATTGAATACAACTCAAGAGGATAGATTCTACATGAATCCCAAGAACAATAAAACCATACATCATGAACTCACTCAACTAGCCTCAATCTAGGAGAATGGATTCTACATGAATCCAAGTGATGCAACAAGACCAAACATCATGAACTCACTTAACCAGCCTCAATCTAAGAGTATGGATTCTATGTGAATCCTAATGTCCACAAAATAACAAGGGTCCAAAAGAAACAATAACACTAGATAAACAATCACTCAACCAAGCACAAAGTCAGGAATATAGATGTGACACACATCCCAATGCAACATAAAAGTACAACAATAGTTTGAATAGAATACTATGGATAATCCAAGTCCATGATGAACATCATGCCAAGAAAAGCTGAGAAAATTGGATGGCATGTAAACTAAGGCAACAAAACCTCAAAACTCAAAAACTATGAAATTAAAACCCATTTGATCTTAGGGCACAAAAGCCACAAAAATCAAATAAAATCTAGGTTTGGAGTCTATATGCAAAATTGGCTAGCATAATGGTGCAAAACCCCAAACCCTTATCTCAAAAAATAGGGAAATGCTCATACCTTCCCAACTAGGTCGAGCCAGCATAAAAAAATGGAGGGGACCACTAGTTCTTAGCCTCTTAACAAATGACTACCAAATATAGAAGTAGAAATAGGGCCAAAACGATAAAAAGAGAGATACCTACCTCGCAGCCAAAAGGGTAAAATGAGAATTTGAACCATAGAATAAAAATTCTTGTAGAAGTAGCCAAAAATCATGACAATCCAAGGTCTCCCTAAGCTGGATCCAATGTGACCAATCTCACAATGATTTGATGATCACAGCTCCCACAATGAACTAAATAGTAAATCCTCATGAATAAGATTTTGGATTTTACTCTCAAAACTCTCTAATTCAAAAGTGAGAAGTGAGGAATTAAATTCCTCTTTCAATACTTATTCACTTTTCAAGTGAATAATTGATTAGGGAAAATAGCTAATTAGACTAGCTAGACTCTATATCATAACATAATTAGAGATATGTCCAAATACTAGATCACCAGATTTCATCATAAAACATACTATAATCTCAAAATGGTATCATCATGCAAATATGATCAACTAAACAACATAGTAGTAACACATCTATGATACTAAAATTAAAGTATAACATCTGACCCTCAGGTCATCTCAAATATAAAACATAACATGAGTAACAAGTATCTCTTAGACCAAAACATAACAAGGTAAATATCCACAACATATAACTACTAAATCCAACATGGACAATCCATCTCTAATTATTTAAGCATTTAATAATGGTTGTTTAAACAACAACAAAATGCACTTAAAACACATAAGCAAAAATAGTCGTATACATGACTAACCACTACTATAGGAACTTAGTCTAGTGTAGCAGGGGAATAGTACACAGTGCAATCTCTGTACACATCTTAAAGTAATCATAGAACAACATCATGATACTCATTGATCCTGGTAACCACTAGCACAAACCTGAGTGAACCATCTACCAAATCATAATCTCATAAATCAACCATAAGCATAATCAAAGAAACTAATATAGTTAACATAAATCTAATTGACCAAAGGGTGTAGACCACTCATGGTCCCAACCATGATCACTCACCAAGAAAGATCATCACGGTTGCATCCATCAAGATGACTTCTAGAAATCAAATGGGAGAGGCACTACAATATACTTCTATTTCTTCTTCAGTAATCTCATATCCCAAGGGTTCAACATATAACATCCTAGGCTCTATAGCCTTAATGTATGTGAAATCAATGTCGACCATAAAAAAATGTCTTCCTTGTACTTTTCTATCATAGAGGGTGGAATTCTGAATCTTTCCCTCATATATGTCTAGTATGTCTTCACAATCAGATTAGCACTATCATTTTCCTTCTCAATAAGGTGTCTATTATATACTTCAAATATCTTCTCTATTGTGTTCCTATCATTGCTCATTATAATTTATACTTTCATGAATGGAAATATCTTGATCAGGTGGAAAAACATGTGGGTGATCAAGGATTGGAATCTTAACTGATTGTTCTTGACCTTTTTTATCCTTTCCAAGTTCTCTGTCAACTATGCTCTTAGAATTTTAAATAAATTTGCCTTTTCTTTGTCAACATAGATTTTATAAGTTACTAATAAAAACCTAGCTACCATATCATCTTCTTTTGAGCTATATAGCATATCCTTTCTGCTATGATTCTTCTCATAAACTTGACATCATCTTGTTTAATCTTTCTTATTACTATCCCTCTACCATTATACATTGATTTAGTGTTGGAGAGCACTAATTTCTTGATATTCTTCTCACTAGCTAGAATACTTCCTTCATTACACAACCCAATGACCTCATGAATAAGGTTAGCAAAGATGTCAACCACATTATCTAACCAAAACTTGTCATCATGAATTCTACTCAAAATTATCTTGGTTCATTCTTCATTATCAAATTCTTAATAGAATGGAAACTTAACTAGGTCATTATATTTCAAGTATTCAAATCCTTGTTGATAACTCATGTCATGATTATAAATCTTGTTAAATTTTTTTGATATGTGTTCCTCTCCTACTATCTCAAATCTTCTTCTTAGGTAATTACCCACATCTTCTAGGTGAATGACATTTTTGGGCATCTTTGACAACTTGGTGCTAGGTTCATCAACTACATGCTTAACAAGGTTTACCTTCATCTTAGTTCTAGCTACTTGTTCCACATTATAGATCAAAGACTTACCCATCTCTATACTTGAATTTTTGACACAATTCACAAATCAAATTCTTGCTTAAGAGTGAATACCTCATTTTGATGCCTAACAAAGACATTTTGTTCTTTGCACTTGAAACACTTCAATCCTCCTTTAATTTCCTTGTCAAATCACTCTTGGTTTCTCCTTAACTCTTCACATTGTTGAATGATACTCACAATATTGCTTGCATGACTTATATCTCATCACATCAGACTTTGCATTAATTGTACAACTGCTTAAATTGTAAAAGTTGTTTTTGATAACCAGTAAACTTGTTTCCATTTGTATTCACATGTGCCATCTCAAAATGACATGCATTCTTAACAAGATCTTCCTCTCCGACTTTCTCTACCTCATGCTAACTTCCAAAATCTTAACTCAATCTCTAACCTTAGTTATATACCTTTCTAATGCTCAATCTTTAATAGAAATTTTCTTAATTTAAATAAAATGAATCACATATAATAGATGACCTTAATCTTTCATCAAGTGCAACAAAATATTGTTCTTCCAATACTGTTTGTAAACTTGATGGATCGTTTGCCTCCACAAATACTTCTTTGAGTTCTTCAACATGTTCTTTTAGTTCATCTTTCTGACTATTGTCGTTGCTGTCATTCCTTTTGACATTTTTGTTATTGTTCCTTCTGAAATTTGGATTCTTGTTGATGTTCCTCATATCCATTCTGCACAACCTTGCAATACTACCAAAATTTTTGCATAGCGGACATACTGGTGTACTTCTTCTCTGATTAACTATTCTCTGCAATTTCTAGCAATGTGTCCAAAGTTGTTACACTTGTAACATGCAATGTTACTCCTTGTTCCATTAGATCTTTCTCCTTCATCAAATTTTATAGAGGATCTTCTTCTTTCATTACCTACAAGGTTAGTATCTCTAAACATTCTAATATTTCCATTATTACTATCGAACTTAGGTTTCCTACAATCAACTACCCTATGACCAGAACCATGACAATTATTAAAAAAAGAAAAACATAATAGGATTGAATGTCTTACCTATACAATCACTCTTCATGTGAGAAACTTCATTACATAGAAAGCATCTACTTTTGAATTCACACCTTACCTCTTTAGGTTATTCAACTTGCTTTGTTTGCTTATGTTCATCACTTTTCTCAAGTTGACTTACATGTTCAACTTGTTTAGGTATATCTTTAGACTGATTTGGTTCAATCTCATTCTGATCATTCTTTTTAGGTTATGGGGTTTCAGCATTTGGATTTGATTCCTTTCTTGCTTCAAATTTTTTTTCTAATTTTTCTTCAATGAAATATCCAAGACCAATCTTATCATAGGAAGTTCTCTGATAATATAGTTGCTTATCAATTTTCTCACTACTGGAATATAAATTTTCAAATTGTTTCTTAGCATGGGTTAACTATCCTTTCACAATAGTATTGTATTTCTCAAGTTTTTCATGCTCTATCTTGATGGAATCAAGTTTAGATGTTAGTTTTGTTAGATGGGATCTTAGATTTTCATTTTTAGATTTCAGATATGACTCAACCTTGCCATCATCTTTCTTTAGACTTAGCTTTAGTTCAAAAATCTTTAATTCATGTTTCAAAATCTCATTTTCCTTCTTTAAAGTTGATATCTCATCACTATATTTTGTCTTCTCTTTAGGTTACTTTCTAGATTTAAGATGATCAATATTAGCTTTCAATTTCCCATCATATTCTTTTGCATCATTGTACCTTTCTTTTAAGTTATCTCTTTCTTTAGTAAGAAGATCAATCTTCTCAAGGGCTTCTTCAAGATTCCTTTGTAACTATTCTATATTCATAGAGATCTTACTTAAACTTTGTTAAGCCTCTTCAAATTAACTAAGCTCTGAAACCAATTTTTAGAAATATGTAGTACTAAGAGGGGAGGGTGAATTAGTACTATAAAAACTTTTTCCCAAAAATGAATATTGTTAATTACTTTATAACATGCATATGAAACTAAACTAACAATATTGAATAGTAAACATAATCATGCAAGAAGAGAACTCATAACATCATATTTTGTTAACTAGGGAAACCCTAGCCAAGGGAAAACTCTAGTGGGGATGGTACCCACAAAATGATCCACTAGACAAAAGTATCATGTTAAGGATGTTGACCCTATTAAGGGTCTATTAAGTACATATAGTGTCTCAATCCTTATTAGAGGACTAGGCCTAATTAAAAGCCTGAACCCTGTTAGGAGTTTCTTCAAAACTATTAGGATTTAGTATCTATAATTACAAAATGTATGCAAGATGAGCCCACTACTCAAACATGCAATTATACAATATAGTTCCTTTATACAAAAGAGATAGATACAAAAACCTCTTTATTGTTGATATCTTCAATATCTAATCTTCCTATTACTTCTCTTTACATACCTCCAATCAGACATTATATTTTTCATCAATATAGCCCACATATCACTTCAAATATCACATACAACTTGCCCTTTACTTTACATGATACAATCTTTCCTTTATACCTTTACAATTTACAAAATTTACCCACTCAACCTTCAAGCTTTCACATGCTTGGAAAAATACAAAACTAACTCTTTCTCTCTTAAGGTTAACATCTAGGATGTCATCCCTAAATAATTAAATAATTATTTCATACAAAAAATAATTCTTAAACCCATATTTACCCAATTACTGTTATGCTTTATACAATGCATTTACTGGTGTTTATTCTATAACTCCTTTTGTATTGTTTGTATAGGCTTGGACATATTTATGTCATCTTGACATAATATACTATATTTCCTTAACTACACATGTCCCAACTATTACTCTATCATACTCACACATAAAAATTATCTCTGCTATACTAGATAATTGTCTAATACTTAGACAATTTTCCATGTCTAACTGGATAAACTTATCTATTCATAGTGCGTTCTTCACATAAGATATATGTTTCCATAAATGAGAACATAAATAATCTACCAACTTACTTAGACATATTACCAAAAAAATCCTTTAATCAAGGTGACATTCTAATGGA
Organism: Cupressus sempervirens; assembly: GCA_028749045.1. NCBI lineage: Eukaryota > Viridiplantae > Streptophyta > Pinopsida > Cupressales > Cupressaceae > Cupressus > Cupressus sempervirens. The sequence goes on along the minus strand of CM053789.1, from coordinate 506,660,073 downwards.
ATGATCCAAATTCCTCTAACAAGGTCACTCCTAATATGTTGATTAAATCCTTTAACATGGTCACATTTGACAGTGTGTTGTATAACCTTTAATAGGGTTGGCTCTTAACCAAGCTCACTTTAGAAGAGTAAAATATTTGTAGCATGTTACTTGGTCATTTTTTCCAAAAAAAATTTCACATTAAATCTTGGTGTCAAAGTGTTATTTACATGTACATGAATGTTACTTTAAGCATGTTATTTTTACAATTGTTTATTTTATTGTTAGTCAACACACACATAGATAGAATAGAAAGTTAAATAATGTTAAATAATTGAGGTTTTTAATGTGATTGTTTGAAGATGTTGAAAGTTGAATTGGTACATCTGGTCTTGACGGTAACTAATTCACACACCCCCTCTCCCAATTTATTCTAAATAATTATAAAAATTGGTATTAGATTTTTGGTGCTTGTAAGGAAAGTTTAAAGAAACTCAAGTTAAAGATCAAGATGTATAAGAGAGAGATACCAAAATTAAAAAAGGAGAACTTCCCAACATGGAAATGGTTGATGTGATTGCACTTATCTAGAATTGGATATTCTACATCATACTACTTGAACAATGAATACATTTAGGTAACTAGACTCATGACTATTGAACAAATGAAAGAGAAGAAGGAGCACAATCAAAAGATGATTAAACTTGCACCAGCCCTAAGTTATGTTGAATTTTATGATGTGAAGGAATGTACTAGTGCAAAGAAAATGTGGGATAAGTTAGCACAAATTTATGGACGGGACAAAAATCTATTAAGAGCTAAGTCAGAAAGCCTTAGAAACAAGTTTGATGATATGAGAATGAAAGGAGGAGAAAGCATTGCACAATATTGTGGCAAAATCAAAGAGATGGTGAATGTTATCAGAGGAGGTGAAGGTATCATATATGATGAGACTATGATAAGTAAGGCATTGATGACTTTACTTCCTATCTATGCAATTAGAGTATCTACAATTCAAGGACTAATATATACACCTAGTAATGGTCTAACCTTGGATAGTCTAGTTGGTAGATTCACTACATTTGAACTATCAAATTTTGATAAATATTCTCGTGCTAGTGTCGAATCTTTTTTCAAGGCTAAACTGACCCTTGATGGATTTAAGAGAAAGAAGAAAAGAAAGTATGTAGAAAGTGATAGTGAATTTGATAATGATCTTGATGAGCTTCAAACATTATTGGACAAAAGACTACCTAGAGGAAAAGGAAAATACAAAAGTAAACTTCCTATAATTTGTTTTACATGTAACAAAGTTGGTCATATTACTGCTAGATATCCTAACAAAGATGAGAAAGATAAAAGGAAACATTTCAAGTATAGAGGAAGGAGAGACAATAGAGATAACCAAAGTAACAAAGGATACAAAGACAAAGGTAAAAAATATTGCTACATTGTTGAAGAAGATGGTTCTGATAGTGATTTTGCTGATCATGATGAAGAAGTTGTTTATGTCACAATGAAAGGTGATAATGATGAAGATGATAAAAGTACATTGATTTCAAATGTGAGTAATAATGATAAATGGATAATTGATAGTGATTTCTCACATCATATGACTAGTGATACAAGTAAGTTTGAGAAGTTAGAACAAATGTTATAATGGAAGTAGTGTTAAATTTGGTAACCATGTTATATGAAAGGTAAATGTGAAAATGCATAGATGATAATATCAAATGTGAAAATGCATATTGGGTTGATGGACTAAATTATAACTTGTTGAGTGTGGCACAGTTTGTTAGTTCAGGCTACAAAGTTGGATTCCAAACTAAGAAGGTAAAGATCTATGATGCTACTGGTGAACTAATTGGAAGTTGAGAGAAAATAAGAGGCAACTTGTTCTACATAGACTCATTTGAAGATACTTGTTTATTTACACACAAGTTGAGGATGATTGGCTATAGCATAAGAGGTTATATCATCTGAACTTTGATAATTTGGCAAACATTAGTAACATGAAAAAAGTTAGAGGGTTACCAAGATTGAGAAAACTTGATAAGGTGATCTGTAAATAATGTCAAATGGGTAAAATGACAAAGTCTAGTTTCAAGAGGAAGGCCTATTATTCTTATGATATTTTAGAACTGGTTCATACTGGTTTATGTGCTCCTATTGGAGTGCAAAGCTATTATGGTGACAAATATTTTATTATATTTTTGACGACTTTTATAGAATGATGATTGTGATGTTTCTTAAAGAAAAATATGATGCATTTCAAAGGTTTAAGTGGTATTTGGATAGAGTTGAAAAGGAAACATGAAAGATTCTAAAGTTCTTGAGACTATATAGAGGAGGTGAATTCAAATTAGATGAGTTCAACATATTCTGCAATGACAAATAAATCAAGAGGCAACTAAGTGCACCTAGGGATCCACCACATAATGGTATAGTTGAAAGAAGGAATAGATAAAATATGAACTGTGAAAGAACATTGATGACGGAGAAGAATGTTTCATAGAAATATTGGAGAGAATCTATAAGTACTGCACTCTATACTTTGAATGAATTCAAGTGAAGAAAGGTACAAGTAAAACACCTTTTAAAATTTGGTATGATTATGCACCTAATGTGAATTATTTCAAAGGTTTTGGAAGCAAGTGATACATATTAAAAGATGCAAGAATAGAAAAACTTGAAGAAAAAATTGATGAAGGCATATTTTTAGGACACTCCACTAAAAGGAAATCTTATAAGTGTTTGAATTCTAACAATAACAAGATTGTGGAAAGTACAAATGTTAGAGTTGATGAATTTGAAAAAAATAATGAAAATGAATGCAAGAAAGAACTTGAATACTACATGTAAATTTTGTCTATATCTATGAAGGTGAAACTAGTACATTACATGAATTAGAAAAGGTGGTCATCAAGCATCAACAGTTGGGCACTATCAAAGTTCTACTGAAGATCTATGTTGAGCATCAACAGACTGCTAAGCTCAAGCTATAGGATTTGAGTCATAGATAGACACTACCAACCACTAGATAGATGAAGTAGAGTTGTAGCCAGAAATACCTGAAGGAGAAGAGAAAGATGAAACCACTAAACCAAAGCAAGAAGAAATAATACTTGAACCTATTTTGGAAAAATATGTAAGAATACATCATGCACTAGATCAAATCATTGGAGACAAAGATTCAAGAGTCATGACAAGAAGTAGATTGAAGAATGATTCATTTTTATTATATGAATTTGAGACTAAATCAATTAAAGATGCCCTAGAAAATGAAGACTAGAAAGGAGCAACGAATGAAGAGATTGTAGAGAAATGAGAAGAACAAGACATGGACATTAGTACCTAGATCAAAGGACAAGAATGTGATTGGAACTAAGTTTTTTTTCATAAATAAGCTTAATGAGAAATGTGAAGTCACAATGAATAAGGAAATACTAGTTAGTAAGGGATATGCATAAGAACAAGGAGTTGAATATGGTGAGACTTTTTCCCCAGTTTCAAGGTTAGAGGTAGTGAGAAATTGTCTTGCATATACATCTTACAAATGATTCAAAGCATATCAAATGGATATCAAATCTACATTTCTAAATAAAATCTTGGAGGAAGAAGTATACATTGAATAATCTGAAGGATTTGTTGATCCAAGAAAGAGGAATATGGTATGTAAGTTACACAAAACTTTATATGGTTTAAAGCAAGCCCCTTGAGCATGGTATGAAAGGTTACACTGTTATATAGTGAAAATTGGTTTTGAAAGAACTAATGACAATAGAAAATTGTTTTTGAAAAGTGAATCTGAAAGTAAGATATTACTAGCTGAAATTTTTGTTGATGATATCATATTTGGAGGAAAACATTCAATGTATAAGTCATTTGTTGATCAAATGAAGTAGGAATTTGAGATGTCAATTTTTGGAGAGATCGGATTCTTTGTGGGATTGCAAGTCAATCAAATGAAAGGTGACATATACATCACACAATCAAATTATGTCAAGGAGATATTGAAATTTTTTGGAATGGAAGAGTCGAGACTAGTTGGAACACCTATGGTTACTAGTCACAAGCTATCAAACAATGATGATTTTGTTGAGGTGATTCATACATTATACATGTCCATAATTAGAAAATTTCAATATGTTGTACATAGAAGACTTTGCATTGCATTAGCAATTGGAATTGTGTTTAGATTCTCTACTAATCCTAGAGAAAATCATATGATGGCATTGAAATGGATACTGAGATATCTGAAAGGAATAGAAGATTGTGGATTATGGTACAAGAAAAATGATAAGTTTCAGTTGAAGTTTTTCACTGATGTGGATTGGGATAGAGATTTTGATGATAGAAAGATTACAAGTTGAGGCACTTTCTTTCTAAGCAAGAGACTAATTTCATGGAAAAGCAAGAAGAAGAACTATATTTCAAAATTGATAGTAGAGGCTAACTATGTTGCTACAATAGTGAATTGTGAAACATTGTATGGACCAAGAAATTATTGAAAGATATGAAGGAAGAGATCATTGAATATGTTGTGATATATTGTGATAACACAAGTTCTATAAACATATCGAAGAATGCCATGATGCACACAAAGACTAAACATATTGAGATCAAGTATCATTACCTGATAGAGTTGGTTCAAGACAAAGAAGGGGTACTAGAATATGTAAATACAAAAGAACAAATAGTTGAAATATTCACAAAGGCACACCTAAGGATTGTTTTGAGTATCTAAGAGGTATGTTAGGGGTCATTTTCCTACCTAAAGAAAACTAAGAAGAGATGATGCATTGCATCAATTTTTATGATCATATTATCTTACAAATTGATGCATGAAGTCACACTTTAGGATCTACCTAAGGGCATGGAAAGAAAGATAATAAACTATGAGCATATGAAGCTATAAGGAGTTGTGATGAAAGACAATGGAATGCCACTTCTACATCAGTTAGAGAAATGACATGAATATTTCATGTATGCTATAAAAAAGAGATAAGATGCACATGAATGTTTGATGTCAAAGAGGGAGAGAGTACTATATATGCTACATACAAAAAGGGAGAGATATATTCATATAATGAGGGAGACATATGTTGCTATAGGTGTTTTGGTTATTATCAATAAGAGGGGGAAGTTATCCAATTACTATTCTATCTCTAAAATGATAGAGGGAGAAATATCATATAGTTAATACTACTAGATTTGATGTTAGAGGGAGCATCCAAAGATTGCATTGAATTTGAATCAAAATGAAACTAAGAAAGAGAAGACAAACACAAAGGGAGCTGATAGTACAAGTTTAGGAAAATAAACATAATTAAAATTTTGGATTGCATTGTAACTAGATGTGTTTCCATCAATGCCAAAGAGGGAGATTCTTGGAGACTATAAGTGGAACAATTTTAATGTTGTCATTGATGTCAAACCTACTAGAGTGATATTTACTAAGAGTGTAAAGTGTCATATCTATTTGTTGATGAAGAAGATTTGAAATGAAGAGATATCAAGGTGAGTTAGTAATTTTGTTGAGAAAGAAAATTTTAGTATCATGGAACTACAATGGAACTTGATAAGTTAGTCATTTGTGAATCACTACTCATGATACATGGGTCAACAAGTTTGAATTAAAAAATTACTACACAATTGAATCCTAATAGAAATATCACATTTTGACTTGTGGAAAATATCTCCTACTTATCAAGTTAGTCATTGACAAGATAATTTATTGTTTAATCATTACATGAAGTGAAGAGGACAAATAAATTTGATGCATAAGGAAAATGACAAGAGCTTAGTTCAGCTCTAAGCATGACCAAGTATTAGTATTGGTTAGCCAATGAAGGAGTTGGAATGGAAGATTAAGGAACTTAAAAAGAAGTCAAACAAATAGTTTAGGTCGAGTAATAGTTATTGCTGAGTAGGTTGATGAATGAAGGTTAGTAGCGACCAACCGTAGTAATGGTTGAGCAAGCTAGTAGATGTTGAGTGAAATAGAACACTGTATGTTGAGCTACATAGTGGTGACTGATCAAAAGAATATAGTGATTTTCGAGTGACATCAATAGTTATAGTTTGTAAAAAATTGAATTTGAGGCCAACACAATGAATTTTTTGGATTAGTCAAAGCATATGAATGATAAGGATTGATGAGCTAGTGTATGTAATGAATGAACAAAGTTTTTCATATGATCAAATGTAAGGATTTAATTAGAAGTTTTTAGAAGTATCAAGAAAAGAGAAGGAGAACAAAATGATGGAAGGATTCAATGAATATAACCTAACCCTAAGATCTATGGTTACATTTAAGTGGAAAAAGATCAAAATTACCTATTTAAGGATGCACAAGAGATGTCTTCTAAGGTTGGCTCATTTTTTATTTGTAATCTTAAGGAGAAGTTGTGAGGACGAGAGAAGTAGAGGAGAAGTGTGAAACGACTAGTAATTTATGATTACTAGAAGGGATGCCAAGCATATCAGTGATGAAGATTATAATGGAGGCCAATTAATGAACCAATAGATGAGTGAATGGAGATTTAAATTTGCAAAGTGAGTTTTGTTTTATAGATCAAACCTGCTATTACATTCTAACCATTGTGATAATTAAAATCCTTCAATCAAGGTTGACCTAACAATCATTTTATAAATCCTTTAATCAAGGTGACATTCTAATGGAATGATCCAAATTCATCTAACAAGGCCACTCATAATAGGGTGATTAAATCATTTAATAGGGTCAAGTTTAACAAGATGTTGTAAAATCTTTAATAGTATTGGCTCTTAACTGAGCTTACTTTAGAAGAGTGAAAATTTGGTAGCATATTACTTGGTGGTTTTTCCATGTTAAATTGTAGTGTCAAAGTGTTATTTACATGTGTGAGTTTTACTGTATGCATGTTATTTTTACAGTTGTTTATTTTACTGTTAGTTGGCACACACATGGACATAACAAAAAATTAGAGAATGCTAAAGTGTTGAGATTTTTAATGAGATTGTTTGAAGCTATTAAAATTTGAATTGGTACATCTAGACCTAAGAGTAATTGATTCACCCCCCTTCCCCACTTTTAGTTATTCTAAATCACTCTAACAAATGCCACTCAATATTTCCCAAACTTTTTTTTTTAGCTTTGCAGTTTATGACTTCCAATATAACTCTAGATCACTTAAATCATTGACTATGAAATTTTTTTCCTTTGCATTATTCTCATGCTACTCAATATAAGAATATTAGAGATATTTCTATGTCAAATATTATATCCTTTCTTAACAATATCCCAAGTACTTCAATCTCATCCTCTCTTAGATGTACTCTCACCTTAATTTCCACATGTCCAACATGGATTTCTAGGGTCAATGTACCATCACAAGAATTTGGGATAAGACATGAGCAAGTCCTACTCTTTCTAAGCCTTAAGTTTAATAGGCTTGACTTCTTGTAACATATGGGTTTGAACACTCAACCTTCACTTCAACAGACCAACTATGATGATTCAATGGTTCTTGACTCATTTTTGAAGTTAGGTGACCATTGGTAACCAAATGCATAATTAGGCCAAATATTGTGAATGTTGTCATTAGTGATGCAAAGACAAGAAGACCTAAGAAAAAATACTTGAAATGGATCATTAAGGTTCAATGTTTACATAAGATTCAATGTGTTTCTAATGCACCCAAGTTCCCCCAAATGCACAAAACATGAACTCACTTGCACCCATTTGTCTTAATACCTTAGAATTCATTATAAGACTCAAAGAAACATGTTTATATAGGTTTCCAAAGCCTAAGTTCTGATGTTGTATACAAATCCAATTTCACACCCAAGGTTTTCCCACTTTTCACCCAAACCTTCCAAAACATAAGACAATTGAATCAGACTTCTAGATATCCCTATTTTTTTTATTTAACGTAACTAAAAATAATGTACACATTGCACTCATTGGTAGGTGGTGTTGGAATTAAGTTATGTTTTTCATTAGTGTCAAAACTTATTCATAATCTTGTATGGTTACCAAGTTCATCATTCAGTCTCCAGTGTTTGTCGAGTAATTCAATGGTTACCAGGTTTCACAGTTCACACTAAGCATTCCAGAGGCTACTAAGTGAAAATAGGTACTGTGAAGTCCAACAGTTATCACTTAGCAGTTAGTGGTTATCGAGCTTCATAGTATCTACCGAGTCATTAGTTCTTGTGATGTGAAGCTAGTGTTAACGGAGTGATGGGATGAGTAGAGTTTACCGAGTGCAAGGAAGGTAAACATGGTATTCATTTTCTACCAATTCACACTATATCTACCGAGTCTCTAATGTTCACTGAGTTTGAAGCTACATTGAGTGATTAGTATGGACCATGCCTCTACTTCTACTGAATGCATGATGATGCCAAGTAATGTAGTGGATGTCGAGTATCAGAAGGTCACCATGTTAGCTTTCAGAACCCAAGTTTCTATATTTGGGCCAACTCAGTAATATTTGTGTTAACTTCTATTTTGGCTAACCTTGTAATTATGAGAATTGGGATGATATATATGTAATGTATTGTATCATACCCAAGCATAATGAAGTAGTGATGTTTTTGAGAAGAAGGAAAGTGAATGTGAATCAATAGTAGAGCAAAGTATTCAGCAAGGTCAATGTCATGCCTAAACTACGAGGCAAAAACACAATATTTTTTTAAAAAAATTTATAATCAAAATGCTCTAAGTTCGATAAGGTTGTGATCACAGTTTAAGTAAAGGTTCTCTACATTTCATCTTAAGTTTATAAACTTGTGGAGGAATACATCGTTAAGATTTGAGCTTATGTTCTTAAAATGATATCGACATTAATCATGTTATTTTATTAACTTCTCAACAAGATATGAAAGTTATTTAAATAACATTCTAAAGGAGTTCGGGTTTAGATTATTATGAAAATATCTAATCAAATAAAATCTACATTTAAACTTAATTTAAATAGCCAATTAACCTTTAAAATTAAAACTACTTAATACTCAAAAATTAAATTTTACTATCAATATAAGACTAACTTAGAACTTTATTAATTTAACTATCATCACAAAACTTACACAATTCTAACTAATTAAATTTAAAACTATCTTAATAGTAAATATTAACTAAAATAATCTTGACTAAATATATTTAAAATTTAAAACAAATCACTTTAAACAAATAACAATTAAATAACACAATGAATAACTAACTTAAAACTTTAATAAATTAAACTAATTACTAAAATAAACTAACCTCTCTTAACTAACAATACTATTAACAATATAAAAATAACTAATTAATACTAAATGAAAAAAAACTCTTTTAAATTAAAACTAAATAATATTCAAAAAAAATATTAAATTAACATTAATATAAAAACTAACTAAATTTACATTACAAAATTAAACAAACCTATATGAAAATAACAACTAACTAGAACTATTAACAAAAAACAAAAAAATTAAAATTAAACATAACATAACATAACAAATACTAAACTAACCTAACACTAATACTAACACTAACCTACTTACTAACTAAAACCTAATACTAACCCTTAACTCCTACTCTATCCCACAAGTCAAATCGACCCCCAGCCAAACCCTCATCACATCCATGTGCATTCCCAAGCGCTAATACAGGGTACAACGCTCTGCCCAATGGAAAAAAGTGTAGACCCTCCCATGAAAATGGAAACACAAGGGAATTTGAAGGTGAAAAAAAAGTTTAAACTTTATTGCATTCTAAATCAATCCATTCCCAAACCAATGCAAAATGGGCCAGCGCTTCCCAAGGAAGCAACTCGCTGCCAAGGACAATTAAAGGCTAACACAAACCTGCCATGTGAGGTGGCGATGAGAAAGGAGGTAAGTATGAAGTTTAAAACATATGCAATCTCCTTCCTCCAAAGACCCCAATGCTTCCTAAGGAAGTTATTTCATGCACAAGGTCAGGGGGGTAGTACAGGGGTGACATCATCCCTAACAATCATTTTTTACTTTGTTATACAAACAACCCTTTTTAAAAAGCATCCTTAGAACTAACACCCAAGGGGAGATGGGTAAGCAGTTAAGAGATAAAGTTTATTAGGTAAGTCTTGGATATTTTTGATGATATGTTCTATGAATAATTTATTTATTTATTTATTTATTTTTGCAATTTCCTTTGTTATTATAACATATATATCTATGTTTTCTTTCTATTTGTTTTATTCCTGATTTTAAATATAAGAATATTCTTAGGAATATTCTCTGTTACCAAGAGACAATTAAATCCCAAGCCCATACAAAATCCAGAGGGCTTTTGCTCTTGGACAACAAATTTTTTTTTTGAAGTCATAATTTTTCTAAGTATAGATTTACAAAGCAATGTATTTTTTTTTTCAAGGTGTATATTTTTGCATGGATTTAAAACAGATTCAATAGTTTGTGTCACAATAATACCAGATTTATTTGATCTCCTAAAAAAACTTGAATTGAAATATATCAACCATATCCATTTTCCTTTCCTTAACATAATTTTCATTTTTAACATATAAGGAAACTTGAAAATTTTGCTTAACTAAACCATCATCATTTCATCCTATTTTTGATGTGCATCCATATAACTGAAAATTACGATTAAATCTCAAGATAAGCAATATTACTCAATCACCATTTTATTGGCAACCCTGATTCAAAGGCTCAGCCGAGAAAGAACCAGGAAGAAAACTCGGTGTCATTGCCATTACAACAAAGTTTTAAAATACAAATTACATAGGATTCCAATCACAAAATTACAACAATTTAATTGAATTTCCTTCATGACCCTCATCAAGGGTTCCATATCAACTTATGCAACACTTTTCTAAGAACCGTGGAGAGAACAAAATCTGATCAAGTGTCAACAAGCATCACCAAAAGACAAATCAAACATGCATATTCATACAAGTTTTTCACAATAGGATTCACAATGAAACAAAACTAGGGAAAGGTGGATTCTTCCAACAGGAGAAGTCTGACACAACACCAAAATAGATGCCCAATCAGGGCTATAAACCAAGAACTTTCGTTCTTCCATTTTAACATGCCAAACTCATATGAGGTGTGTGCTGACAGGTAGGGGCCCATAACACCCTACCCTCTCTCCCTCTTCTAATCCTGAGAAGAGACTCTACACTTGTTGGAGTCCAACTAAAAAGACCTTTTCCAAAATTGGTCACTTCTGCCCTATCCAAGGGTAAGTAATACCAAAATACCCATACAAGAAAACCTCAAAATTCAAACATAAACATGAAAGGAAAACATTCAAAAAACATGGTTTTCAAATCTTCCCAACTTACCCAACATACATACAAGCATTCAAACAACAACCAAGTAGCATAAGCATGAAACAAGCATGAAAATATGAACAAGGGAGATGAAGAACTCCTACCTTCACAAAGAGGTAATGGAAAATGAACAATTTGAGTAGAGATTTTCTCTTCCTTCCTTCAATCTTCTAAGTCTCCTCTCTAAAATTAGAGATTAGGTAACAACCTAAACTACTCCAAGAAGGGCCTCTAAATAAGACTCAAACTCAACCACCAAAAAGGCAATGACTTCTCCCACCCACCTACAAATCTAGAAGTTCCTAACTCAACCCATACTATGGTTAACCACTAAGTGGAGGTGAGGTGATGCAACTCATAGTAACAAATTGCAATTTTCGCACAAAGGCAAAAATAGGCTTTTTGAGTGACCTTAAAAGTCAACAAGAGGGGCTTAGGGGTTGGAAAAGACCCCCAACCCATACCCATACCCCTTGGGTATAAATATTTCATTTTTTAAAGCCTTAGGAATAGGTTTGGAACCAAACAAAAGCTAGGAAATAATTACGACCATCTAACAACTCAAAAAATGCAGATTAAGCACTAATTCAAATTAAGGGTGACTAAACTCGATTAAAAACCAAATTAGTAAAAAGACACAACAAGGTTTCCACAATTAGCACATAGGGATCATTTTTGTTCCTCTATCGAGTTTCTCGGCTAAAATATCCTACACACTCATTGCACACATCAGTAGTCCCATAAAATCACATGCACATATGTATATATGTATCAGGGAATCACATAAATTAAAACATCCATCTATAACAAAATCAGGGTTCCTCTCATCCTATTCAATTCTTAACCATTAAAATCTCTTAAATCAAAGTGTTAATCCTACATTTTACTTAATTGATCAACATACATATACATAAAACATTAAATGACGAACATCAAATATCTGAAAGTAAACATCACACAACATGAAATAATATAATATGATATGTTCAGTGTATCCGATAGTATTTCGACGTATCGAGTCATAAGTATCAAAAAAAAAATGTAACAACTAAGGCTACAAAGGGTCAAGGTGAGGCCTCATAGTCAAACAAGGAGTAGTCAAGTTAAATCTATCACAAAGAGGTGATCAACATTTCAAGGAACTAATCAGAAATTCAGTTGTAAGTCAGATCTACTATTTCATCCTAATAGGTGAATCAAATTCAAATCCTTTAATAGGGTAGACTTAACAGTCTTTTCTTTAAATCTCTTAATAGAGTACATACTTCATTGTATGTTTGTAAAAAGTCTAACAAGGGGGACCTAGCAGTCCTAATTGCTCTTAATAGGGTAGATCATTAGAAGTGATCATTCTAAGCCTTAACAAGCCAACTTTATACTGCAGTATTTAAGTTTTGTGGGTATCATCCCCACCTCAATTTTACTTTCTTATTGGAAGGTTTCTGGGTCACCAAATATTGTGTTTGTGTTCCATGAATGTTTATCTTTCATTTTCTCATGCATGCAGTAGATTAGATCAATTAATGATGAATGGATTATGTTGTTATATGCTAAATTTGTTAAAAGTTTTGAGGCTACTGACTCACCCTTCCCCTCTCAGTAACTTAGCTAGTCTTGATTATTTCCAACAATTGGTATCAAAGCATTGTGGTTCTCAAGATAAAGTTTGATAGCTTGAGCAAAGATCAAGGACAATGGAGATATTCAGACTTGACAAAGCTATTGAAAATGAGAAGCTAGATCTAGAGATGGCCATAGCTCAACTCAAAGAAGCAAAAGAGCATCTTTCCCAATCCCCAAAAAGAAGAAAGGAATTTGCAAAATAGATGAATGACCACTAGTATATTGAAGAAAAGATTGAAGAATTTTTCCCTTCAAGTAGTTCAAATGAAGCAAATGATGCAATCAAAGAACTCCTAGAAAAGAATGGCTCCCTATAAGAAGAGGTAAGAAAACTGAAAAGAGAACAAGAAATCTAGTCAATAAGATTGTGTGAAATTTTGGAATAGAGAAATAAGGCAAGTAAAGACTTGGAGGCAAGGAACAATGAAACTCAAAATCAATCCCTTTAGCAAGAAAGTCTTATCAATTAGCTCTCTAATGCAAATGAGGAAATCATAACTTTGAGATCTAAAAATGAAAGGTTAAGGAATGATTTAAGCAATGAAAGACAAATCAATGAAAGATTGAAAGTTGATCTAAATTCTGAGAAGAAACTCAATGAAAGAATAATGAAATCCCAAGCAGACATGGATCAATTAAATCAACAAAGTGAGTAGAATCTTTATAGGCAGATGGGTAAAGTAGGACTTGGATACAAAGAAGAAGGTGAATCCTCCAAACAAGGTGCTCAAAGGAATCAAAGACCTAATTGCAATCACTGTGGTAAGATAGGTCATACATCAAATAAATGTTGGAGCAATGGAAAGGAAAAATTCAATGGAAATGCTACAATTGCAGTCAACATGGTCATGAAGCTAATGAATGCAAGGAGAAACCAAATTTTGAAGGTAAATGTCACATATGCAAGAAACAAGGTCACAAGGCATCTGAATGTAGATCTAAACCATTCAATCTAGCTGAACAATTTGTAAAGGCAATATTTGGTTGGGACTACAACACTTGGTGTAGATGTCATTACTGTGGAGAATATGGACACATTGGCATAAATTGTGCAAAGCATCACTTGAGAAGAAAAGATACTACAATAAGATGTTACACATGCACTAAACTTGGTCATATAGCTAAGAATTACATGAATATGGGTATAGTTGAAGATGAAAAGAAAGAAAAAGATGATAACATCAGGAAGTAGATGAGACAACAATGGATTCCCAAATCTACTAAGCAAGCCAGTTCAAGTGATGATGGTCATGTCACTCAAGAAGTGGGTGACTCCACCATTTCCAATTAAGTTCTTAAGGAAGAACTAGAACTGCATTCTCAAGGTCACATCTTAAATAGTTCCAATAGAAGAAAGAAAAAGATCCAAATTAGTATTTCAAATATAGAGGGATCACAAAAGTTTAGCATCAGTATTCATCGAGCAAAGCTAGATCATACCGAACGAGGTTGGGAATAACAAAGTTTCATTTGATCGTCGAGTTACAAGGTTCTACCAAGTTATCTGCATAGATAGTGGATGACAGCCTATCAAGCACTATGTCATTATGGCTCTCATCGTATTGAGCATTAATGAAAATTTTCATCAAAAAGGAAAAATTTTGAGTTCATTTTCACCACGAATTCAGTATATTTAGAGTAGAGTGATTTACAAAGAATCCAAGCGATCTTGAGCAGAGTTTGGAGCAAAGTTTTCGAAGAAGTTTTTCTCATCTTAATGAGTGATCATGGCATCCACCAGTAGCAACAAAAAGGCAAAGAAAGGATCAGAGATGTTGGTGCAAGGTGTTGAATGGAAGGCTCTAGATTTCAAACTAGTGCTAGCAATTACAGAATCACTCAACCCTAATGGAGTACAGTCACAAACTCCACCAAAGGTACTCCTTATAAATGATAATTGTACTCATTTCAAATGTGTTGTGCAAGAAATTAGAACCCTAGAAATGGACAGTGCCTTAGTTGAACTTTGTGTGGATGGAACCCTTAAGCCTAAGCATAAACATCTAGAGGAGAAAGGCTTGACCCATATTTTGCACCTGCCAAGAAACTTTTTGATAAAATGGATTAGGTATATATTGAGCCAAGTGCATAATGGTCAGTTGTGGTTAGAGCAGCCAGTCTTGATAACAAAGAAGATGATTCACAGAATCATAGGTCTCCCTATGCTCAATAAGGTCAAAGTTACCAAAACCCTAGGTCAGGATGAGCTACAAAAGAAAACCCTAGCTGAGTGGGACTACAAAGGACTAAAAATCAGCAATGTATCTGATGTGGAACTTAGGTTTGGTATTCACATTATTGCACATAAGATATACAAATCTAGTCGACTGAATAGTGTGCCATGTGAGGCTATTGACTTAGCTTATAAAGTTATAAAGAAGAATCTGGAATATGATTTAGTAGACTTAATGTTGAAACAACTAAACAAGAACATGGAAAGCATAAGAACATCGAAGAATAGCCCATGTAAATTTGGTTCTTTGTTAACTTGTTTGTTCTTTTATGTTCAAAATATTTTCCCCTCCAAAGGATTGGTGGTATGCTGAAAGGATACTCCAGTTTTGTACCAAATTAATGAGTTTATTACAGAAATAGGTGAGAATTTTGATAGTTTAATGGACAACTATTTTGAAGTTTTAAAGGAAAAGATGAATAACATGTTTTGAATTCCAACAAAATTAGTTGAAGACTACAAGGATGATGTTTTTTTCATGGTTGACTATGACAGAGTGTACATTTAGGTAGTTAGGCCCAGAATGATATGGGTGAAACCTCTTCCTTATGAGGTTAATATTGATGAAACAAAGGAGATAATTGAAGCCCTAGTGAACGAGCCTATAGGTCCAAAGGTACCTATCTTTGGAACTTATGATGAAGCAAAAGCCAAAATAGAGCTTGAGATCAAGCTCCCATAGGCGGTAAACAAAGGAAAGAGGAGGATATCTAAACTAAAAATTGCAAGTACCCCTCTCATGCTTACCAAGGGAAAAGGAGAAGATGAAGAAGAATTTGAGGATGAAGAACAAGAATCAAAAAAGGAGGAAGAGCCTGTGAGAAAGAAAGGCAAGGTGATTATTACCAAGCCACCAAAGGCCTCCACAACTATATTTACTAGAAGATCTAAAAAGAAAGGAGGAAGTGAGATTGTGTTTAGTAAGCCCTCACTCACCTTCCAAGAAAGATTGAAGCAATTAGAAGAAGGTGTAGGTATCACAAATTTCAAAGCTTTAAAGTATGAAACCAAAATTGATGCAAAGAAGATGCAAATTGACGAGCTAGTGCTAACAAAGATGGGAAAATGGAAATATTCCCTAGATCAAATTGCCCCTCAAATTTATAATGAGTTATTAGCAAGGTTAAAACCTAAATGGGAATCAACTATGTAGATAGCAAAGGATATATATAAGCAATCTTTCAGACAGTTGCTACTGAATCTTACAAATGGTGAGGTTAAGGAAGCAATGAAGAAAAATGAAGATAAGATGATGATGAGATTTCATACTTGTTTGAGTTTGGTGAAAGATATTGAGCATGTAGTTAAGGATGCTACATCCATGTGGAAAATTTTTTATCATATGCACAAGCCAAGTGAGGACCCCATTAAAATAAATGATGATGATGGTGACAAGGATGAAGATAATGAAGAAGATAATACACCTTGTGTCACTATTGATGCTGAGGATTATCAGGCATTGATGAAGGATGGTGAAGAAGAGAAAGAGGAAGAAGATAAAGAGGAAGATAGGGAATGCGAAGATGAAGAAAGTGATCCAATTAGGATAGTTGCAGAAGTTATAGCCTCCCTTCCTCACTCTCTAGTAAAAACAACCACATCATCAGGCATGGAGACAGCTTTAGCAAGTGTGATTGCAACCACAACAGATGCATCATCTACTCAATCACTATTTGCTCCCTTTCAGCTCCAGGTATCACTAATGGAAGTGTCTACCACTTCATCCACCAAGCTGCAACCCTCCTCTTCTTCAGGTCCCGAGTCAGGGACATTAGCATTAAGTACGACATCCAGTTCTATAGTTTTGTCTACTTCAATTTTGCATACTCCTGTAAGTGATTCATTTGTAAATACTTCTATCAGTCTTCCACTTGTAATTACTTCAATTTTGGGTAGCACATCAATTTTGGATTCTTGTAGTGCTCTAGTCAGTATTCCATCAATAGGCCCCATACAAGTTTTCATTGCAAGCCCTACTATTTCTACCATTATTTTTGTTTCAAAGTCCAAAGCAGTAATGTTAGAAGTTGAACCAAAGACACCACTTAAACTTCTACTTAGTGGAAAAGAAATTGATAATGATATAGACTTGGACAAGGAAATTGAAATTCCTAAGTTGGATTTTGATAATGTTGTTGTTGATAAAATGAAATTGGTCAACGAACTTCTACAACAGAAGGCCAGACATAAGAAGTTAAGAGAGGAAAGGGACAAAGAATTCCAAATTATAGAGTGTGCAAAGAATATCTTGACAGAGGCTATAGGCATGGATATCGATTCATCTCAACATATTTTGTTGTAGTTAGAGGAAGTAGTAAATGAATTCAATGAGGACTCTACTGGCCAAGAAAAGTTGATAGAAAAAGCTAAGAAAAAGTTTGACAATAAAGTGCTTGAGCACATTGCTATTCATCAGGTAGAGCTTTCCTCAATTTTGGCCAATCTTGAAAATTCTTTTACAAATGTAACATCTCTTTTTGCCAAGCTATGTGATGTTACCAAGTATAAAAACAAAATAAAGGAAAAATTGAATAAGATAGATGAGGATCTAAAGGCTAGTGCACAAAAGTTGTAGCTTGACCCTAGCTCAAGCTCGACACATCACATGAGGGTCAAATTCCTATCTAATATGCAGGTAGAATTGTTGAGAGAGGAAGCAAGGATCAAGTCTACACTCATAGACATCCAAAACATGATCCTTCCAATCATGGACACAATGCAGAAGCACATTGCTTATTCAAAAACATTGATCCATGATAACAATTTTTCAATTGCAGATCATATGATTGAACTCTTAGCCAAAGTTCAAGTGGCACTTCAAACCTGCAAAATTTTACAAGAAAAATAGGATAAGACATTAGCTCTTATTCTTAAGGTAAATTCTGAGTTTCTTTCACATTTTAGTGTCTCTGTATAAGTATATTGTGTATAAATGTTTGGCATTATTGTCAAAAAGGGGGAGAGACATATGTACAGAATAAAAGGCGAGTGATTTGTGAATAATAGGAAAGTAGGAGAAATACATGTATATACACTCAGTATGATATTATATGGTATGTACATTGTATGGGGGAGATATGTAAAAATGCATTACAAAGACAAATTTTGAAAAATTAAAAAATTAGCATGACACTGTACATAAATTTTGGCTAATAAGTGTTTTTGTCACTAATGCCAAAGGGGGAGATTGTTGGCATTAATTTATGTTTTTCATTAGTGAAAACACTTATTCATAATTCTGTATGGTTACTGAGTTCATCATTCAGTCTCCAGTGTTTGTCAAGAAATTAAGTGGTTACCAGGTTTCATAGTTCACACCGAGCATTCTAGAGGCTACCAAGTGAAAAAAGGCATTGTGAAGTCCACCATTGATCATTGAGCAGTTAGTGGTTATCGAGCATCACAATATCTACCGAGTCATCAGTTCTTGTGATGTGAAGCTAGTGTTGACCGAGTGATGGGATGAGTAGAGTTTATCGAGTGCAAGCAAGGTAAACATGGTATTCAGTTTCTACCGAGTTACACTATATCTACCGAGTCTCCAATATTCACCGAGTTCGAAGCTATGTTAAGTGATTAGTATGGACCATGCCTTTACTTCTACCAAATGCATGACGATGCTGAGTAATGTAGTGGATGTTGAGTATCAAAAGGTCACCAAGCCAGCTTTCAAAACTCGAGTTTCTACATTTGGGATGACTTAGTAATATTTGTGTTAATTTGTGTTTTGGCCGACTTTGTAATTATGAGAATTGGGATGATATATATGTAATGTATTGTATCATACCCAAGCATGATGAAGTAGTAATGTTTTTGAGAAGAAAGAAAGTGAATGTGATGATCAACGTGCGAATGTGAATCAGCAGCAAATCAAAGTATTCAACAAGGTCAAACAAGGAGTACTCAAGTTAAATCTATCACAAAGAGGTAATCAACATTTCAAGGATCTAATCAGCAATTTAGTTGTAAGTCAAATCTACTATTTCATCCTAATAGGTGAATCAGATTCAAATCCTTTAACAGGGTAGACTTAATAGTCTTTTCTTTAAATCTCTTAATAGAGTACATACTTCATTATATGTTCGTAAAACCTCTAACAAGGTGGACCTAGTAGTCCTAATTGCTCTTAATAGGGAAGATCATTAGAAATGATCATTGTAAGCCTTAATAGGCCAACTTTATAAAATAGTATTGAAGTTTTGTGGGTATCATCCCCACCTCAGTTTTACTTTCTTATTGGAAGGTTTCTGGGTCACCAAATATTGTGTTCATGTGCCATGAATGTTTATCTTTCATTTTTTCATGCATGTAGTAGATTAGATCAATTAATGATGAATGGATTATGTTGTTAAGTGTTGAATTTGTTAAAAATTTTGAGGTTACTGATTAACCCCTCCCCTCTCAGTAACCTAGCTAGTCTTGATTATTTCCAATAGGTGAATCATTGAGAATTATCAAGAGGCCACCTATCCTGGTACTACTCCAACTTGAGCATGCTTAACTACAAAGTTTTCTCCAAAATTAAACCCACTCTATTTTAACCCCATTTGCAAATTCTTCATCAAGTGTTGTTCCTTATGAATTATAAATCCCAATATGTTCCACACACACACACACACACACAGAGAAAATATGGCATATGTCATCTAAAAATCTTTTAAAAATCTGCATATATAGACACATTGTGGCATATACCATCTCAAAATGTGCCATATGACAACTCAAAATAAGAAACAAATACAAATATTTCTAGGACATCCTATTTTATTGGGATCATCAAAATGGAGCTAGTTTGAATTATTTTTTGGCAGTGATGGAGCCTACAAGAATATAAAAGTGAAACACAAAGCTATATTACTTAGTTTATATGGGTTCTACAAATTGTACACAAATATTAAAATTCATAGTCAAAAATATCAAATTAAATTAAATTAAATTAAACTCTTAGGTGCCTTGACTCTCTAACTCCTCATTCAGTCAAGAGTCCTAACATATGTCGTAGGAAGTGAAGGGATAATGCAACCAATGTTGCCTTTGACCTGTATATGTTTACAATTAGAGATTGATCTACAAGTTAAACTATTAAATTAAAAATCCTTGATAGAAAAGTATATTTATAAAAACATTCAATTAATATTCAAATTTAACTGAGGTGGTCTTTCTTCAAAAAAATGTGGGTTGGATCAACAATGATGAAAACCCTTGGTGTGGTACCTATCTCAAACTAAGTGTCACCTAGATAAAAGTCAAAATATACTTGATACAATCATGACATGATTATGTATATACTTGATGGCAAAATAAAAACAAATAAATTTATAAATATATGTACCTTGGGGCTATCATTGTGAATTGAAATGCATGCACCTTTCTAGTGGAAAATATACCATGCAAATTAAAAATAAGTAAGCATGAGTGACAAGTAAACATTTGCATGAATAATCTAAAATACTTAATCAACCTTCCTTTGTTGATGCTTGATGCATCAACTTACCCTTGTCGATGCCTAATGCATCAAACCCATCACATTTTCCCCTAATGATGGCAAAATTTTCAATAATATGATCATAACATTTAGAAACACATGTATATACAACCATAATAAAAGAAACCAATTAGTACATTAAAACATATTTACCAAGGAAGTATCAATGCCAAATAAAATGGTTGAAACTATTAAACCCTTTAGCTATGTTATCTCTTCCTCTATCATCAATAGAACATAAATAGAAAACACATATGTATACATAAGTGGAAAATCATTATAATTAAATTCTACTGAAATTTTGAACATTTAAAATTAAGTACAATGTGACAAGTTAAATTCTTAGTCTTACCATAATAGTAAGAGTTCATGGTTCTACATTCCCCTCTATGTCTCTTGTGTGAAACAACTTTCCATGAAATTGTGCTTCAGTGTCTATAGCATCTTGTGTTGTATCGCCCCCCTCAAAGATGTAATCATATGCATTACTATCAGTAAGGGGACCCAAGCACAAATTCTTGTACATAGATACAAGTATGGGGTACACAAACATGTGAGCTCCTAGAGGAGGTGGAAGGGCCAACCTCATCAACAAAAGGAGGCAATAATGTCACACTTTTCTTAATCAATAGATCACTCAAGGTGTGAATGACTTTAATAATCCATGACCCAGCCTAAACAACAGTATTTGGATGTTGCAATTTATAAGAGGGTATCAAGGGGTGGAGGGGTTGGAAATATGTACTCACTCGATGTTCAAATGGCCTATCCCAAGGGGCACCTAAGCCTGTAACATCTTGGTTTAGTCTCATGCTCCAAGAATTTACCTTATGACCAAGCATAATTTCAATTATATTGGGACATTAAAATTACTATGGGATGGTCTATCAAAAACCATCCACTAGTGATCGGGCAAACATTCTCATTCATTGCATCATTTGTACACCACTCAATTGACAACTAGGGATTTTTTGAGTCAACTTTAGTCCCATTTTTTGATCCACAGAATGGTTACATAGGTCATGTTTAGTTATATTAAGGCTCATATCATAGCCTATTAATAATCAAGCCCATCGTCAAATTCGACATGCATGTAATCATGCTAAAGAAGAGCAACATTATGTTGCTAGGCAAATATCTCCATGTCTTCAATAAAAGAGTTAATTGTGGAAAACATGGGACACAATGTGGGGATATTGGTGTAGGTTGTCTAAAAGCCTTTGAGGTGGTTCAAAATTTCTCCTATAAGATCCTTTGGGGATCGAGAATTTAGAATTGCTTCATTTTCTTGAGGCGAGGGAATCTTTTCAGGTAGTTGGCAGTTAATTGATGGGATTGTAGGTTGTTTGGATGTGGTTATGGGTTGTTTGTAGCATCATCAAGAGGGATTTTTTATTGATTTAATTCCATGCTTGATTATAATAAAAATTACTACGAAATTGCAACCTATTTTTAAAAATGATAAACATAATCATGCAAATCCTAGTTTTTATCAAAACTGTTACAAATTTCATTTTAAAAACATCAAATTAACCAAAAAAAATTGAAAATCTAATAAAAAATTTCAATATTTAAACAAATTTGTGTCAAGGTTTATAATATCTGATTGTGGTATCTAATATTTGAAAGGGCTTGTGTTTTGAGTTTTCACAATAAAAACTAAGAATACTAATAGAAAATATCAGATATCCTATTGATCTTGTAATATGGTTAATCTCTTTGACCATGTGTACTGAAACCCAAGCCTACTAAAAAGTCAAGAAGCTTTTTAGTGCACTTTTTGATGAGTGAGAAGAAGATTTTTTCTACATCATCACTTTTTGGCATACCATGATCTGGCACATACCCACCCACTTATTTCAATATTGAAATTTGCTTCAAAGAATTTCACAATATTTTTTCACTAATATTTCATTCATCTATTTTTTCTAATGGAGGACATCTCCATTCTATATCAATAAAATAATACTTCACAATCCTCCAAAAACTTCAAAACATCAAGCTCATATAGTATTCTTCTTATTGTAAAATCTTTATAAAATTGCTTATGTCAGAATACTATCTATCAAAACTACCTTCCATCCATCATGGTTAAAAATCTTCTAGAAAGCTTAACATACATATTCCATAGAACAATTCAAAATCATTGCTTGGAATTGAAGGACAAAACAATGATGATTACTTTAACTAAGCTTTTCAAATTGAACATAGTATAATGTAATAATTTGACTATAATCATAATCTTCATAAAGAATAATTATGATGTTTTTTGTTCATTCATATCTTAATTATCTAATAGCTGAATCAGTTTGTTAACCCAAAACTACAAAAATGTACAAGCTAAACCATCAATAGCATACAAAGATGAATAACCCAAGAGAGGCCTTAAGGATTAGAAAACAATTCACAAAGCTAGGGCCTTAATCATCCACAAAAAATGGATTGATTTGAGGATACAGAAGGTATAAATTCAATAGAAACAAATCTAAATGCAACTAATAATAACATATTGAAACAAGCATTAGAACATAGCAAATCTAAATGCATTTGTGTTTTCTCAACTACAAGTCAAAGAGCATAATAGTACCATGAAGTCTTTTTTGGAAGCATGCATTGCATGAAGCATCCACGGACGATCTATTCTTGCCAGACGAAATAGACAAATACGACCTCAGTTACGTAGTACATATCTGCCATGACACTGTTTAAATAACAAACGACACTAAAGTATTCGATGTTGAAATTCTGCAATCAATGAAGTTGCTCAGAGCTCACTGAACCTTCCACATTCAAATTCAATGAATTTCAAACCTCAGAAAACGTCCACATGTATAGTGTTATAAAATCCAAAGCTGAACAACGTTGGGCATATTATTTTCTGACTCGGAAAACACACTACAAAACATTATCAACCCCAGGTCCAAAACATCAAGCATTAGACTGGCTCTTAATAGTGTACGCAGATGCATAAAGAAAGCAATAGCAGTTGCATGAAGTACACGTACAGCAGTGTTATTTCAAATTTTAATGGGCAACGAGCTTGACATCGTCTATGACGGGTCCACACAAGGAACTGAAATCATCACTTCTCATATGATAATACGTGCTGTAAAACCTTACACGAGTTCTCGCAGAAACTGCTTTGAAAGACAAGTGAGCCGTTATAAAGCCTCCGGTGCCCTTGGAGAGGTAGGGCACTTTGACAGTGTCCATTGCTGCAAAAGCCTCGACGATCATTGAGCCGTTGCATGCGTTGCATGCGTCGCCCACCAGAAAGCTCAGCACGTAGCGTTGCCCCACGTGCGTTCTCACAACCTGTGCAATCACGCTCTCTTTGCCCGCCACAAGCTCCGCCGCTTTTCTGCCTTGCGGCACTGCATAATGCGGGGAGTCGACGTATTTGACGGACTTGAGAGACTCGACGATCCAGCCTGGCAGAGCGCAGTTGCGGTCGTCTATGGAGGGCGGAAGAAGAACCCCGTTTGAATTGTTGCCCAACACAAGCGGCCCCTCTTCAAAACCCCCGTTCTTTATCAGATTACCTGGAATATACACCGGAATTCCCTAGTGTCAATATTTAACTTCAAACAATTGTAACTACACATTTACTACGGGCAGTCGCATTGTCAGGAGGAGTAATACTTACATGTCCCTGAAAACTGAGAAATATTAAATCGAATGAAGAATCGTGTCTGCTATCAACATGAACATTTTTGCAGAGAAAACTTCAGACCATTCAGTTTTGCAGAGAAATTTTCAGAGCATTATGGCAATTTGTTGTTTTAAAGTAGATATGTACTACACGCAATACATATTTAGTATTTGCAGTCTGTTGTCATTCATAGAGACCTGGTTTTTAGTTGATGTGAATATATTGTAATCAATAAGTAGGAAATATATGTTTTTAATCAATTGAAATTGTGATATTGTTATTAGAATTTAATGTATAATGTTTTGGGTCAAATTTGTCGACCTATTTTTTTTGGCAGTGTTCACAAGAATTCATTTTTATTAGGTTCTATGTTTCATGACTAGTTCACAAAAAATGATCCATTTTAATTTTGATGAGAATAGATAGTGATTCATCAGAACCCACTTCTATTCACTTTCATGTGAATAAATAGAGATTGCTTCTTGCAAAACATTATTTATAAAATATGGATCAATTATGAACTTGACTTAAAATACTATACAGTTAAATTTATAATAATTTAATATATATAAGATAGATTATAAAAACTTTTCTTTTTGTTTTAAATTCTCATCATATTTCATGAACTATTTTCTTTAGTTTTTCTTCTTATCATTTTAACCTATTATGACGGAGAGAAAAAACATATACTTTTAGATCTAATATTTTCTGCCCTTTTACATATTAAAAAGGTTAGTAACATTAATAAAATTTTAATAGAATGTAATAAATCTTTAATATAAATTATTATTATTTTTAAATTTGATTGTATTATTTTTTATTTTTTATTTTTAAATGAATGTCCTTCATATTCTATAAATTATCATCCTAATCCTAATTTGATTGTAGCATGAACATTTCATATAGTCCACAAGGTGGATGCAAATTCAATAGATATAACAAGCCATTTAACATTTAAGTGCAAACTTGCTGAAATTGGAGAGTGGGTGAATACCTCTTGTAAAGCGAGGCGGAAAGAGCTCCTTGATGGCAATGGCGTCGACGAGGGGCCCGCAGGCGGGATCCTCCACGACGCCTGGATTGTGCAGAATCACATCCACTTCACTCTCCGAAGCCCGAAAAGCCCACGCATATGAATCCCACCCACTACTGCTATATATCGTCTGCATCGGCAGCTCCCCTGCCTCTGGCGGAACAGAGACATTCAATGTCTCCAGTTGGGCACAGGTTCGAGCCACACTAAATGTGAGTGAGTAAAGAGAACCCTTTTTCACTTGTATTCTCTGGCTCAGCTGCGCCTCGTTCCCCAGCCTTGCAGCGTGTGTTCCTTCAGGAACTACCAGCAACATATCGCCCTGCTTATGCCCAGATGAGATGTATTCCACAAAGCCCCTGATTCGCCAAAACGGCAGCGAGTTCGAACCCATGACCTCTGTCCCGTTCATGGCAGACGCCTTCGGACAGTATTCGAAGTTCCCGTTCATCAGCAGCCCTGTTCAAAGCACACGAGATTCAATTTTTTTAATCAAAGTGTGTTTACCACAAGCAAAATCATGTAATGTCTAAGAAAAGCTGCGAATTTGATTCTAATCTGCATTCTACTCTCTCATTCTGATGATGAATCATGAAGTGTGATCTGAAATATTGATGATAAAAAATATACAATCTAATTCAGAAATATAATGCACACATTGCTTATGAATCATGAAGTGTGATCTGAAACATTGATGATTAAAAACTTACACAATCTAATCCAGAAATATAATGCACATATTGCTTACCATTTTTAATGGAAGCTGCCAAACTCAACCCACAGAGAAACACTAGACCATGGACAACAGAATACAGAAATTTGAACATGATGAAAGGAGTTTCGGTTTCCCTCCTTTTCTAACAAATGCAAATGAGCAAACTGGTGTGAATGAGTAACAAGCACAGACCGGGATTTTATAGGCTAATTTCTGAAACGCCCAATGAATATTTGTATAAAAATTAAATGCAGAGACGCCTCACGAGGAAAATCCCCCCGTTCTGAAAACGTGATATTTACTTTGACAAGTGCTAATGGAGCCTCTCAGTTGTACTTTTGTCGATGAGTATGTTCAAGAGACTTCATTTTTATGTGTAAATCGCATGACCTTATTTACGCTTTCGGACCAGTAAAGCTGACAATATCAAACTCGGGCTGTACCGAGTCTTATAATAGATACAATATACTAATAGAATCGTACCATAGTCGTTGGATTCAATCCAAAATGGAAAATGAAAACTCCTTCCACTTTTTGCTCTTTGGTACACTCTAGGTGTTTGTTCCAGCTTTTACAGTGTCTTCACATCGTTTGTGGGAAAGAAATTTAAAAGCTTTTGCCCATTTGCAGCAATTTTGGTTGATTGTGGTGGTGGATAGTTTAGGTCCTAGTGTTCAAGACAGCTCTAAATGTTGTTGCATCTGGTTTATCCTCATACAAAATTGCATGGTTGTGGTGTGATAATATATGATATGACATAGTATTCATTTATGTTATTCATTTATGTTGGGGAAATGCTGGAGAAACATGAACAATGAAATGATTACAATGAGGTGTCATAGGAAGTGGCATGTAAATAATTTGTATGAACACTTCTTTTTGTAGCTATTGTTGAGTCGTAGTGGCATTTTTTTTCAAGCTCTTGTGAGGGGCTTCTCTAATGTTATATGTAATTGCAACACCATTCATTCGAGGTAGGTTTAGGGATGTTCTTAGGTGGTCAAATTGTTAGTTCATGATGAAAATCACAGCACAACACAACAAAGAAACCAAACAAGAGAGAAGGTCATAGAGAGGAGAAGCCATGGAGAAACCCAAAATGGGCTCTGTTGATCCACCATGATCAGATAAACATCTGATACTCAAATCCTTACATAATGCCTCTATTTATAGAGATCTAAGAACTCTCTAGACTATAGACCAAACATATTACACATGTTATAATTTATTATAATAATACATATATTAAAACATGGGTGGCTATATTTGTGGGCTGAAATGGCTATTTATTGTGGACGGTTTCATTGTGGGCTGGATGGCTAAGTTGGGTTGTTATGGACAGCTCGTTGTTTGTGGTGGACGGCCGATAGGTGGAGAAATTACTCCGCCAATAGTTCAATAGGGTTCATTATTAAGTCTTAGTAATATTTTGTTAGTTTTTCATTTTTGTTTGGAACAATGAAATTTTTGGACCGGATAAAAGATGACTTGAGGTTTAGAAAGATGCTTTTATGCTTAATCATAGCTAGCATTCCTTCAAAAATTAATAGTCTACAAAACTTCATGTTTCGAAAATTGTGGGTGGACAATTATCTTGTTTTTAAATCTATTCTATTAAGTGGGTTAAATATCTCAAGTTGTATAATGTCGAGAAATAAAATGAAGGGCTTTCTAGTGGTCTAATTTTATTTGTTTTGTGTGTTTTGTCAAGGCAGTATTCACAACCCTCATATATATGCCAGTTTGACATTCTTGACTATGACCTTGGAAGAGACTTTTTTGTAAGCATTTCAAAAACATAATAGCTTGGCACATTCTTATGTTGACAAGGCATGTTAAATACATGAAGGTTTTGCATAATGTGTATTATATTATCCATGTATTTTAGGGGACACGAAAAATGGTGTATATTGCCTATTTTCAACATGTAAACAGGAATTTTTTTTTTATCACAATATTTTAAATGCTTATGCATTTTTTAGTTAAAAGAGACTAAAATAAATAAAAAATTTCTTGTTAAGTTGATTTAAAATGGTATGCAACGTGACTAGACCACCAAGTTATATGTACATTAGAGAAAGAGTAGGAAAGGCCTTCAAATGTAATTGTTTATGGGATCCAAAGAAAATTTACACAACCCATTATGGATGTAGGGGTTCTAATGCCAAATTCAATCCCTCTCAGGGATTTCAATTCAAATGACTCTCTTTCTTTGTCTTTTATGTGTGTTTGTTGATTAATATTATTTGATTAAACCTAATACAAGTACGAGCATGTGAGAAAATGATGAAGGGTGCTCCCCTTAATACCATAAACCATAATAGAAATAAAGAAACAACAACAAATGCAAGAACAAAATATAGACTTCTTATTTGCATCACAAATGTGGAAGTATAGAATTCACAAGTATAATATACTAACCCACATGGGTGCCTTCATTACAATAATCTATAAGACTAAGTTGTGAACTACTACCTAGAGCTGTTCTAGACAATGTTTAGGCCTTTCTTAAATAGGCAATTTTATGCTGCTTAGGAAGGCTCTAGACATGAAACTTAATACCTAGTGCCGAAAAACCCTAACAATATATATAGAGTCGACCAAATATATCTTTGACAATTATTTTAGATATTTCGGGTAGCCCAAAAGAACCATTGCTTTGATTGGCTATTATAACCACTTTTCAGAAATGTCGGCACTTGATCTACAGGCTTAAAATCTCAATAGTGTCATTCCATCGAGCTTTCAGGCACTCTAAGGCCTCCAATGTTGAGGTTGAATATTTTTTTGCAAAGTTATCCACCAAAAATCTGCAATAACTTCTTCGATACTTAAGTTGGAGCAATGAGATTTTTATGGTAGGCTTATAACTCTAAAATGAACCTTCCTATAGAAAACATTGCGAGCTCGTGTGACAAAAATAACTAAAAATAGCAAGTTCCTAGAAATATCAACCCCCTATCTACTAGTCTTTATTAAAATAGAAAAGACTAAAATAAAGATATTTTTGGGTGATACAAGATTACTCTTACACTCAGGATGCTCCTGCATCAAACACCTGAGGTAATTTAAGAAGTGACTCTGTCATGTCTTAGGTGTTCATAGGAAAACCAAGATGGTCAACCTCCTCCCTTGCTAGCCATGATGAATCCTCTACTGGCCTCCCTTTCCATTTGACTAGATATTCCTCATAAGTTACATGACTTGTACTTTTGCCAATACGACTGTCTAGTATCTCCTTAATCTCCTTTGTAGCCGACCTAGCTACTGAAATACTCCATTACACTTCTACAGCTTCATCTCCATCACTTCTTTCATAATACTTTGCCAAATCTAAAATATTAAATACTAGTGAAATATTCAATTCAACAGGCAACTCCACTTCATAAGCATTTCTAGAATCATGCCTCCTTTTCACTATCTTGCATGGTCTAAACTTCTTCATCTTTATCTTATTATATGTACCCACTAGAAAATGCTCATTTCTCAAATGAACCATGACTTCATCTCCAATCTAAAATTCCTCATACCTCCTTTTCACATCCACCTTAGCCTTGTATTATGTATTCATTTGTATGATGTGCTTCCTCACCTCCTCATGGATGTTCTTCAGTTGTTTAGCAAATTCTTCTACTTCGACACTGCTTATTTCTCCTTTATCCAATTACCTCAATTTAGAAGCATTTCTAAGACTACTCCCATATACAATCTAGAATGTTGATTTACCAGAACTCTTGTTGACAAAATTATTATATGCAAATTATGTCTATGGTAAAATCATATCCCATCCTTTTTGCTTATCTCCAACCAAACATCTTAGCAAATTCCCGAAACTGTGATTCACAACTTCTGTTTGTCCATTAGTCTGTGGATGATGTGATGAACTAAACTTCAAATCTATCTTCAACTTCTTCCACAATGCACACCAGAAATACCCAAAAAATTTGGTATCTCGATCTAAAACTATACTCTTTGGTAGACCATGTAGTCTCACCACTTCTCTAAAAAACAACTCTGCCTGTATGACAACATCACTAGTCTTCTTTCAAGGATAAAATGTGTCATCTTTGGAAACCTGTCAACCACCACAAAAATAGAATCATGCCCACGCTACATCCTTAGTAATCCAAGAAAAAAATCCATGCTAACATCCTCCCATGGCTTCTCTGGTATAGTTAATGGGTGATACAATCCTATATTTTACTTTACTCCTTTCACTTTTTGACATACTCTGCAACTCTATATAAACTTCTTCACATCTTGTTGAAACTATGGCCAGTAATAATTCTCAAAAACTAAAGCAATGGTCTTATCTCTACCAAAATGTCCATCCAATCCTCCACTATGCTTCTCCTTGATGAGATTCTTTCTCATTGGACTTCTAGGAATGCACAACTAGCTTCCTTTGAACAACATACTATCCTGGATCATAAAATCCAGCCATTTTGTCCTGTCAAGTATAACAGGTTCTATACAAGCTTTCCACACTTCACCAAAATCAGGATCATTTGGATACAAAGTGTTGAGTTCTTTGAACCCAACCACCCCTATTTACATTTCTATTGGTAAAAGTTGTCTTCTAGTAAGAGCATCTGCAACTTTGTTGGACTTCTCAATCTTGTGTTTCAAAACAAATGTATAACTTTGCAAAAACTCCACCCACTTCAAATGCCTTTGGTTTAATTTTTCTTGACTATCCAAATATTGCAAAGCTTGATGATCTGTATACAAAACAAACTTCTTAGGAAAAAGATAGTGTCTCCATTTCTTCAATGCTTGAACTATAGCATAAAATTTATGATCATAAATATAATATTTTATTTTTGCATCATTCAATCTCTCACTAAAATAAGCAACAAGTCTACCTTCTTGGCTCAAAACAGCTCCTATTGCAGTACCACTAGCATCATAGTCTACTTGAAATACCTTGTCAAAATTAGGAAGTGCTAAAATAGGTTGCTTAGTAACTTTCTGTTTCAACAGATTAGAACTCTTATCTACTCCTATATTCCACTTAAATTCTTTCATATCCCCTCCCATTGTTTCAATAAAGGATCCACAAATACTGCTAAAACCTCTTATGAACTTTATGTAAAAACTAGCTAGTCTATGAAAATATCTTACCTTTGTTGCACTCCTTGGAGTAGGCCATTCAAGGATAACTTTCACTTTCTCTAGGTCCATTTTTAGACCTTCTACTAAGATTATTGTTGTGGTTCCACAACACACACCCCATTTTCTAGCAAAATGGAGAACCCCCTACTTTTTTTTTTGGCTTTTGGACTCCTAATTTGGGATCCAAGCCATTTTGAGGTTTCCCCTAGTCCCCTAGGTCATGGTCGGGTCTTGTCAAAAAAACCTTAAGGTTGAAAATCCAAGAAAATTTAAAGAAATGGCTAAGTATTGGGAATTTCTAACGCACTAGGTGCACCTCGTTAGGTACACTAGTGTGCCCAAGGTTCAAAAATAGGCTTTTAAGCTACACAGTGGTGCACTTGCACACTTGCATAGCTACACCAAGAGTCACATCATCTATTAATGGGGGGTCCCCTCCTTTTTATACTTTAATTTTTGCATGCATTATCGCCCTCTTTTCTACTACATCACATCTCCAATTCATCAACCTCGCACCCTTCAAGCGCAACACTGCACCAGGTGAGGTGTGACTCCTTCTATCCTTCAACCTGTGGAAAACACACAAACAAAGTAAACAGACCCAAGATGGGTGCACATCAACACACCTTCCCAGGTGTGCTAATGCACACCCAACTCCTTCAAATAACAAGAAACTTGCATTCAAAGACCAAAATGGGTGCACACTAGCGCACCTAATTTGGTGCGCTAGTGTACACCCATAGAGACTTAAAAGCGAAAACAAAAATATATATAAATCCCAAAGTGCTAAGTTTAGATGCACTGATGCACACCTGAAAATAGTGATAAAACTTGAAAATAAAATAAAAGGTGTTGCACATTAGGCACACCTTCACGATGGGCTTGATGCGCCATTTTTTTGCTCTTAAGGGTGTTAACTAGGTTTTTTACATCTTGCCAAGCAGATTGGTTTTCTAGGTCTTTGTGCAATCAATTTTTAGGACATTATTAATTTAATCATTTTATTTCCTTAATTTCAAACTAATGGGAATCCTTCTTGTGCAAATATAATAGCATCCTCATTAGCATCACTTGGTGAGAAAATGCCACCGAAGCCTATTGTCTTCAAGTTCCAAGGCATTCACACAAAGGTTTCAAGATGATAACTCAGAGATTAAAGATAGAGACCTTGAGCATACTGATTTGGGGGAATTATTGAAGATTTGTAACAAACCCACCAAGAGGTCACAAATGGTCTCTGCACTTATCCGATCAGGGCTTGTTAACACAACTTCACACCTGGTGTCAGTGCAGTCTTCAGAGCTCGTCATGACACTTGTAGAAGACTTTGTCCCTAAGGAGAGAGTGGTGAAGAGTGTAATATGAGAGATTGTCCTTGATCTGTGCCTAAAGAATATTGAGAAAGTGTTTCATCTCCCATGGCTAGATCAGTTTATTAGGCTCACATATGAGCAAGCAAAAAGGTGGTATAGGGAGCATATTAAGGAAGCCTCAAAGATCATTCAATCGTCGTACCTCATAGAGAAGAATCCCTTAGGAAAGAAAATTGATAGAGTGGATATGACTAGAGGATATGTGATTGAAGACATTGGATATTCAATCATACTTTTGATAAAAGTTATGGGTTTACTTATGGCGGGACATCTGAATATCTTCATGGTACATTTTATTGAAACAATCAAAAAAGAAAAAATGCCACTAAATTGGGCTTCCACTTTGAGTCAGAATTTGTGTGAGTAGCTAGTAGTGGCAAAGAGCCAAAGGAAGTTTTATATGACATCCTACCTACTATATTTGTTAGCTGCGAGAGTAACAGACTATCCAGGGCTATACAAGAGAGGCAACATGCAAGATCCTAATGCATGGCCCTATATTGTATATCCTCAATTGGTGAAGAAGAGATTCTCGGAGCACAACAAAGAATATAGAATTGTTAATGATGCATTTATATTCACTATAATCAAATTTATAGAAGGGGATTATGTGAAGAGGTTATCTATTGATGCAGTGGCATAGATAATAGTACTTGAAGCATACTACATTCAATTCAAAAAATTCACATATCTAAGAGTAGCAAGTACAATAGTGAACCCCAAGAAGCTCCCAAGGTACCCTTATGACAGAATGGTTCTCTTGGAGATTTCTTGACAAATCTTGTCCACCTATGATAGGGTCAGAAGGCAACATAAAAAATGTTGGACCTGGCCGTTGATTATTGGACCTTTTTGGGTAGATCAGAGGCAAGATATCCCCTCTTTTGAGTGTGAATGGGATCAGTATCCCTTGGAAGAGTACGATTCTCCACAGCCATGTTTTGACAACAACAGGAGAGTACAATATTTAGCAACCAAAACATTCACCCATGAAGAAGCTATTGAAGACCATTGTATGAATGCAACAAATGACTATGATATTTGAATAAGGGATTATTGTAGAATGACTTTGTATATGGCAAAAAAGGCCTTAAAATTAAATATTCCATTGAAGATATTACAATAGGATTCCAAGGAGTTGCTTGATCCTCTATTTAATAGGGATAGGATAGTCAATAGGCCTATTATGAATGTTGAGGTTGATAGGGAGGAGAATTCAAATATCGACCATCAGGTGAGGCACACCATTGAAATGATGCAAGATTGGATCAAGAAACCATTCAAACTTGATCCAATACCTGAAATAGTAATCTTTCATGCACAAGCTCGTCCAACCAAAGGTAGAGGGAAGAAAGTCACCATCCCTACCTTTGCAACTCAGTCGCTAGTGAGGCCTAAGACAATACATCAACTTGATAGGCTAGTTGGTTATTATGGAGCTCAGAAGGGTGGAGGTTGAGGTAAGAGGAAAATAAGTTTCCTTCAAAGAATTGAGCCAGAAGAGGGTGAAATACTGGCACCTCTGTAGCAAGGAGAAGAAAATGTACAAGGGCTGAAAGATACTGGAGCTTCACAAGTCTAGGTTGACCCTCAAGTTCCACCTACTACACCAAGCCAAATAGAAATAGAGGTTGAAATCCAAGAAGTTTCCCCACCTTAGCAAGTAGAACAAGCATCCCCTTCTGTGCCTAAAAAGGGAAGAAAGATCAAGACTCCGGTCAAGAAGAGGCAAAGGGTGATTAGGAAAGTAGTTCCTGCCCCATCTATCCCTAAACCTATTCTTGAAGAAGATGAAGAGGAGGATGGTAAGGATAATGTACCTTTAAATAGGATGAACAAGCTAGCTAGAGCCATAAAATAGGAAAGAAGAAGAAGTTCTACGGCTACACCACTACCAATCTAGATGAACCTCTACAAACTACCACATCAGAGGATGAGATGCAACAATGGATTGATGAATAGGATGTAGAGGGGACTAATGTCTTCAAGATGTTAGATTTTGCTTTCATGCTTGTTGGCACTAAATTGGTAGGAGAAAAGATTTGGGATGCACCGACCAATCAACCTCAATAGGAAGATTGGACTCGGATGCCTCTTGAGTCACAAGGACTCAAGATAGCTCCTGTATCCATGTCCCCATTACAAGTCACGGTTTGTGTTGACAAGGGATCAATTACTCCTCGTCTAGGAATAGAAATGGAATAGGTCCAGGTACAACTTGAAAGGGAGCCACAACAAGTATCTACCAATGAAGTGTTAGAAGAAGGATAGATAGGTGAGCAACCTCAACAAACTTCCTAGGACATAGAGGTGAGCACTGTGGGCTCAATCGAAACAAAGAATGCAGAAGGAGAGCCATCACAAAGGGAGAAAACCCCATAAAAGAGTGATAAGGGAAAGGGGGTAGCTAAAATGACTCCTTCATCCTCAAAAGATAAAACATCTGTAGAACGGATTCTAAGATGTTTGCGAAAAGAAATGATAATGAATAAGAAGAAACAATTCAATGCAGATGAGGAGGATATTATAGAATTAATTAAGGTTCTTAGGAAACCTAAGTCTCCATCAAAGGAGGTACAAGCATTGGCTTTCATCAATAGTGACCAAAATTAAGATTTGTTTGCATAAGTGGCTATTCCTCCTCTCGATACAAAAGTACAAGATTTGACTACACACGACTATCAAGTTAGAGAGCTTATGCTTGGAAAGCCTACATTGGATTCAACAAAGCTAATGGTCACTATGGGAATGAAAGAAGTATTCAGAAGTTTGGAATAGGAAGGGGTAGAACTGATAACACTTCAAAGACAAAATGAAATCCTAAAGGGATATTTAACCAAAGCTGTTGGTCTCTTAGATCCTAAACACCCTGAAGAGACCTTAAATGTAGCAATTGAAAGAAGAGATAAGGGAGGGGTGCAATTAGATCCATTTTTTAATGTCTATTACTAGTTGCAGGAAAGTTTTGAGGAGAAAGGTGTGCTTATCATTCAAGGAAATCTAAAGCTACTTCATGTTATGCAGGAGAATGTGGATAAAATCCAGTAGCAATTTTGAATCAAGATTTCAGCCTTATGGATGAAGTACATGCCTAGAAAAAGGATTTACAGGTGCTACAGGCAATGAAAGGTCAGAGATATAGAATGTTTATGGATGTATATACTATGGAAGAGTTAGATTTAATTGATGATTGGATAGAAAAAATAGTGGATAGCAATAAAGTAATGGAATCATTATATGTAGAGATCCATCGGCTCAAGGACCAAGCTCGAGAGAAAATTTTGAAAGTAGAGAAACATTATAGTGATGCATGTTTAGACATTTTTGAAGACAATGCAAGGGAGAAATTGATGCTTGTAGAGATAGTAGTCTAGAGATTCAAAAATATTTTTGAAGAAGTTTCTACTAATGAATATATTCAACAAACATTTAGAATAGAAGAAGCTTTGCTAGAACTAGATACTAAGCTTGGGGATTTTGCTGAAACCCGTATACAGGTAGATAACTACAGGAAAGTAAAAGATAAATATAATGCCTTAGATTTACCAAATGTGGCAAAATTCACTAAGATTATCGAGAAATTTAAGGGTAAGCACCCATATATAGGTTTGGTATGAAGTGGGACAAAACCCAAAAGCCAGAATTTCATTTTTGATACTCGGTGAAATTTTGCTTCTTTGGACCCTCGAGGTGCGCTTGCTCTACTGCTGCGCCTAGGTGTGCTAATGCATTTTTTTGTCACAAAGTGTTGGAATAATTTTGAAGAAGTTAGAGGTGTACAAGTGTGCTGATGCACTTTCTTTCGAGGTATGCTTCTCAAGAGGTGCACGGACAATTAATTGCCAGTTCCAAAATTACAGCTTTCCATACACAAAAAATGCATTCTGACAAAAATTTAACTTCAATAGACACCCAGTGAAGGTTGAGCTTCTATTTTTGACACTTCTAGACACTTCTACATGGATTGAAGGCTCTCTTCTTCTTATTTTCTCATAATTTTTTTGTTTTATGACATGTAAAGGCTCATGCATCCAATTAATGATATAAAAATGGATGGAGTCCTACTAAGCACTAGTTAGATAGTTAGTTGGTATATAATTAGTTTTTTTTAATTAATGTAGAAGCATATTATTGCATTAAAATATCTCTCACTCTCAACACAAATTAAGGAGGTGATTTCTTATAAATATGAGAATGTAATACGTAATCAGGGCCGCCGTTATTTTGCAATAATATATGCTTTTGGTGCTTGCATTTGGAGTGTAGTGATTCTTGACTAAATGTCATATTTTTGTGAATGTATGTTCATGGAATTGTAATTGAGCCAAGGCTTTATTGCATTATTTATGGTTGTGTGATCTTCAAATTCTAGTGTTTGCTACAGTTTTATGAATTCCACTAACCTATCTAGTTTGAGAAGAGATCACCCATTTTGTTCCTACATAACTTTTTGTCTTGCATGAGCACACTTTTCGTGGCCTTGTGATTTAATGAAAAGTGAAACAAGAGAATCCCATTGACAATTACATCAATGGAATCAAGGAAGCACTACTGCTACTTTCATTGGTTACCCACTAATTTCTTTGAAATCTTAACTCATAAACGTGTTTTTTATGTAGCTTATGTCCGTTAGGATTTTTTCTTTCATGTTATTTGCTTAAAGTTTCTTGTCACCTTATCTTCATTATTTTCTTGATTAACCCTTTATTAAATAAGGAATTCATATTAGTTGCATTGTTAAATTGCATTCATAATAATAATAATAATAATAAAATTAAAAAAAAGAAAATACAAAAACATAGTTTTTTTGCATGTCTTATTTTGAAGCAATAAATAGATTTTACATCTCACCCAAAATCATCCGAACTAGAAAAGGCCTCCTCATGAACAAAAACATTTATCTTCAACTGAGTCAATTTTTGTAGGTCACAAGATCACCTGGAACCTTGGAGTTGATCCTCATATCAGCTTTTCAAGAGAGGAATTCAAAAGGATTCTTGCCATTAAGCATCGTCAAAAATGACAACTCAACAACTACAAGTCCCAGGTACACCAACTCCTTCTTTGCAAAAATGCACTTCTTTAGGTTTATCAACAACTTTTCTTCCCCCAACTTATCAAACACCTTGCAAACATGGATCAAATGCTCCTCCAATGTCTTACTAAAGAACAAAATATCATCTAGGTAAACAATGACAAACTTACTCAAAAACTCCTTTAGTACCTTATTCATGAGCCTCATGAAAGTGCTTGGTGCATTGGTTATCCCAAAAGACACAAATGACCACTCGTACAATCTTTCTTTTGTCTTGAAAGCAATCTTCCACTCATCACCTTCTCTAATATGAATTTGATGGTACCCACTCTTCAAATTTATCTTTGTGAAATACTCAACTCCACTCAAAGAGTCCATAATATCATCCATCCTTGGCAATGGAAATCTGTACTTGATTGTGATCTTGTTGATAGCATGAGAATCTATGCACATCCTCCCTTATCCATTTTTATTTGGTGATAATATTGCTAGTACAACACATAAACTCAAACTCTCTTGATTCAACCCCTTCTACAACTCATGAACTTGTTTGTTCAACTCTTCACTTTCTACTGGTGTCATTTTGTTCGCTATCTTGTTTGGAAAACTAGCTCCTAGAACCAAATCCATATAGTGATTGATCTTCCTCATTGGGGGTAATCCATCAGGTACATTATCTGATACAATATCAAAAAAGTCTCCATACATATTTGCAACTTCTTGTAGGTACCTCCTATGCTTCTTCTTTACTGTCTTTTGGAATTATAGCAAAACACATATGCTCATGCTTCATACCTTTGAGAAACTCTTTTCTACCAACAAAACATATTCTAGCAGTACTACATACATTTTCTTCTTTTTCCTTCAATGGATTCAACTTATGTTTCACTCCATCCTTGGTCAAAGTGTAGGTATTTTCTCACCCATTATGTACAACATGCCTATCAAAATGCCAATATGACATATGTCCATAGGTATGATATCACAAAGTACCTCATCTTGGTAGCTTCCAATCTTGAACCTCACTAACAATTGCTTATTAACCATGTCCTCGTGGTCATCTTGCACCCAAGAAATATGACATGGATGTGGGTATTTCTACCTCTTCAACTTCAACTTGGTGACCATCATTTCAAAAACCAAATTTTTAGTACTTCCACTATCAATGATCACATCACAACACTTACCTTCACATCTACACCTGTTGTGAAACAAGCTCCTTTTTTGATCAAGTTCATTCTCATCACTCAGTAGGAATTTTTTGTTAACTAGGACTTATCCTCTTTCAACATCTTTAGAATGCAATGATCTGACATCTTCATCAACAAGTGCAACTCTGGCCTAGCCTTCTATTCTTTGATATATCCTTCCTTGGCACTGGGAGAATTCAAATGCTCTTTGCCCTTCTTCTCCATAGTGAAAACATTTTACATGAAAGCCTTCTCTTCTAGATCCTTGTCCTTAGCCTCTTCCTCTTTGATCTCTATTGTGCTAATCATGGAAATGATTGGAATTGTTTCCCCTCTAGTTCTGATTGCTACTCCAAGCCTCATCCTTGTTCTTCTAATCATCATTATGACTTCCATAAGATCCTTTTCTAGATCTTCCACTGCAACCTCTTCCACTATTCTTGTTGTCAAACTTCTTGCTTAGTTTCTCCTCAACTATTAGGCCAAACTAGCACTAGTGCATTTAAGGTCATTTTGCGACCAAAAATTGTGGCCAAGTTTTTTAAATGGGTTGCTTGGTCGCGTTATAAAGCAAATTTTTGTTTTTTTTTAATAACTAGCCCATGTTGGTCGCAATTGCAACCAATTATTTTGGTCAGAATTGTGACACACAGGGAAGCATAAAACAAAAAAAAAAAGGGCAAAACATTTCATTTGGCTTTTGTGTGAGGTTCATTTGGCTTTGGTGCAAGTGAGGGTCTCCATCAACATTGGCTCTGCTACAGATCCTTTTCATCTGGCTTTGGCGCAAGGGTCTCCATCAACATTGGCGCAAGGGTCATCAACATTGGCGCGAGGGTCTCCATCAACATTGGCGCGAGGACACGTCTTGGCGCGAGGGCACTTCTGATCTGGTGCGTTTGATTGTAGAAATTTTGAGGGCACGTCTAAAATTTTGAGGAGTTCCATGTGATTCCATTAGACTAATTTATGAAAACCATTGCAATGTGCCTTTAAAATAATGTATTGGGTGCATTTCATTTCTATTTCCATTTGAAATTGCTTTCAAACAGTCTACTGCATTATGCTTTGACATTAGTTGATGGGTTTATGATAGTTTGCATTCATATTAATTGGTTATTGTATAAAATTAAAGTTGGCTCAATATTTTGATTTGTATAGGCATAACATTCCACTTATTCTCATTTGTGAAGGAACTCCAACCGATCACATTACCATTTTTATCACTAACCATTTATATCAGATAGTGATAAAAATGGTCAGTGGGTCATTCAGAATAGCGACTTTTCAAAGAAACAACTTTTATCTCTGAATTTTTGATATTTTACTTGAATTAGATGGTTTCATAGGCATTTATAGGAAGCCAAACAACATTACATAAATCTTTAAAGAGATTTCTTCTCATAGTATTGGGGAACAAATGAGTTGGGTGGCAGGCCACAACACTCATAGTTGAATGCCATTTACACCGCACATCTTTTTCCAAATCTTTTATTCAACAAGACCACATCACACACCATAATAAAAAT
Organism: Cupressus sempervirens; assembly: GCA_028749045.1. Lineage (NCBI taxonomy): Eukaryota > Viridiplantae > Streptophyta > Pinopsida > Cupressales > Cupressaceae > Cupressus > Cupressus sempervirens. The sequence goes on along the minus strand of CM053789.1, from coordinate 506,619,802 downwards.
GGACCTTCCTGAAACTTATTCAATATCTCAATTATATAGCCCATGCAAGACATCATTTAACATCATAGTCAAAATGGTCATCATGTGGTCAATCTTTCAACTTATTACTGTATACTACGGGTATGTCTATTGAGGGAATGATTGGAAAATTGCACAGAAAAATGTAAAAAATTGTATAAAACATGGGTGAATACATAAATCTTAAAATGGTGAAACTAAGGGTAGAGATTTTAGGGAGTCAAAGAGATGTTTAGTGAAATGACTAGCTTCTGGCATTGATCAGATTACATAATTAGGGATAAGGATTGTAGTCTGTAACTCTTTTTTGGGGCATCCTTTTTATGATATGTAGTGTATCATCTCATTAGATTCTTCACTCATACTATGCAACTTTCCACGAACTGCCTATTTGGATTATGTTCATGATCTCAACTATTGGGGGAAACTCTGCACACTCTATCTTCTCTCAACTGTGTAGGGTTCTAGAATTTTGAACACTTTTGATCTCCTTATGGCTTGAAGAGCCTTATCTTTATTAGGTCTTCTTCCTTTGAAATGGATGTTGTCTGAATTGACACTAAATTTCTTATCAAATGCAATTGGCTACTTTGCATAATTCACACTAATAGAAACAGCAACACCAACTACTTGTTACTCTGCAAGGAAAAAGTGAGCATCTTCTGCACCCCTTTCACAACTTTCATGCAATCTTTTGTGTCTGTTACAAAGTGCACTCCACATTTAATGATTCGTCTTGATAGAAGTCCTCTCCTTGGAAAATAACAAGCTTTTTCATTCTTGAATAGGGCTTGACTACTATTCTATTTATCCCAGGAATGCCATGTAAAACTCTCTACCATATACTGACATATTTAGGCTGTATTGTGTTTTTTAATGGACACTTTTAATGGATTTCTACCAAGTCACTAATTTAAGAATATGCTCTCTTTTGTCAAGATTACTTTCTAGGATAGTTACTAAACTTTTTATGTCAATACTTCAGTTAGAAATATGCTTTCTTGTTCAGCAACACAAAATCTGCCTTGTCTTCATAATTTTTATTATAGTAATATTTACTTTAATATATTTTTATTAATATTTACCACAATGTTAATTAATATTTACTTTAATATATTTTTACTATAGTAATATATTATAAGAAAAAATTAAATTTTTACAAAAAAAAATTAATACCAAAATATTTCTTATGAAAAAGATATAGGCTAGTGTAAATGTAAAAAAAATTAACTAAATTTTTTAGATGTTAAAACTAGCACATATGTGAATTTAAAAGATTTATTTATATAATCTATTAATATTTTCTTTAAAATTTATCTCGACTCCAAGGAAAAAGCTAAGGAGTGAGCAAACATAAATTTGAGTGGTAAATGGATCCACCCAGGATTCTATTGGAAGCCAAAGTGGATGCCCGTATTGCTGTTCTTTTTACTAAAATAGATTCAAAATTCATAAGCTTGTATTAGATAAAAGGGAAAATTTTATACAAATTGTCAAAAACTTGTGACTGTCAAATACAGGGCCTTTGATCATTTCTGCCATAAACATTCAATAGAAAAATCTCTTGTCCATAAGTTTTGGCTTCCTCACACTTACAGATGCCTCAATTCTGATTTATATATCTGAATTAAGAATCATGAAAATTAATTATAGTTCATAATTTTTTTCTACTTTCTGAGATCTATATAATTCTAATGATGGGTGTGATTTCAAAAATTGATAAAAGCAATTTGAGACAATCAAATTAAATTGTAAATTTTTCATCTTGGAAATCTTAGATTTGAATCTATTGAAACTTAATTCATAATAAAAAAAACATTTATAACAAAATCTACCTGAGCTTTGAAGACAAGTGGTTCATAGTAAACTGACAAATCCTCAAAATTGAGTATAGAAAGACTTTTAGGCCACTCTCTAGACAGAATCTCTTCCACAATCTCAATCCTCTCCTCTCTTTCCACTTCCACACTTTTACTTGAACTCACATTGAATGCATACCTCACCTGACCTCTTGATTTCCTTCTCTTCCTTTCACATTGAGATACTTGTGTTGGTAATAATGGCAGTGTAGCAAATGCTACACACTTCAATTTCATTGCATTTACCAAAGACATTGGTTGTTCCTCTCTACTTTATTATACTCAATTCAATATCTCTTGCATTTTGACATTTATAAAGCAAATTAAATGGGCCACACTGAAATAAATGAAAGCTAAATGGTTTCAGAATTCAACTTCATTTCGTGCAGATATACATTGAATCTTATCTTATATGTGGGTCCATTTTAAGACACATGTCTATACATTGGCAAAGATTTGGAATGCCTTGGCACATTCCTCTAAATTATTGTGCAGTGGATAAGATGGACTAAGCTATTGAAAGAGATTGATGGTAAATTCTGTGGACTCTGATTTGCATGAAACAACTGCGTATTATAAGTGGCTTCTATAATGGAGGACAAATTGTTTTTGACTCTTGTAAAACAACTGGCTTCTATCATGGAAAGTGGGGAAGCTAAATTTTAGGGGCTTCAAATGAAGCCAAATCTTTGAATGAAGGTCCCAAGGGGCTTCACTCGAAGCCTCCATGCTGATATTGGTGTGGGGGCTTTGAATGAATATTAGGGCTTCATTTGAATTTGACATGCAGACCTCGTTCATACTCCTAATAACCAATCGGAAAAGCTTTTAAATCCAACATTTTTCTTTTTTGTCCCATGGTTTCATGTATGAGTTGGTGGACTAGAGCGCTAAGAGGGAAGTCAGTAACATCATACCTTGCATCAGCATCTCCGTCTATGGTGCAGGAGCACCTAACTCTTATGAAGTACAACTCAGTAACTGTTTGACAAGCTTTAATAGTTGACATGTAATGGGTGATTGGTGTCAGGCTACTGCGTATGCATTAATCCTGATCTTGAATACAAAAGAAACTGTGAATTCACTAAATAGGGTCAAACTTATTTTTGTTGATTTAATAGATTTGATTTGAGAATGGTGGTCTAATGATTTGAGAGAAAGAGTTGAGAGACAGATGGAGAGAGAGATAATACAAGTGATAGAAAGACTCCTAGATAATATTCTTGAGGACAATGTGTATTATAGTCCTTACCACGTTTTCCTTTGATCTACCAAAAGGATGGTGGCATCCTACAAATGGCATGGCTCTTTCTACCACTTGTATTATCTCTCTCTCCATCTGTCTATCTATTCTTTCTCTCAGATCATCTGACCAACATTCCCAAATCAAATCTTGACCCTATTTAGTGGATTCACAACATAAACTTCAAATGCTTCTCCTATCAAATATGTAGATTTTACAATAGCTAAGAAACATAATTGTAGGCATCATGGTCACATTTTTTTGGAAACGTAATTGGGTTGTGTACCCAAGCAATGCAAAGCAACTTCCACACCTTCAATTCCAAGTTGAATTCATCTGTAAGAATCATCGCTTGCCAACAATTGCTGAATACATCTGTAGCTCATGAATACAAGGTCCTCCAACAAATGTATTCAACAACTGTTGGCAAGCGATCATTCCTAGCTCATGAATACAAGGTCCTCCAACAAATCTATTTAACAGATATTGGCAAGCGATCATTCCTAGCTGCTTTTGTTTTATAAGGTTTGTCTCAATCCCAATAGGTTGTAGTTTCATTTTCTAGATGCACTTCCTCGCTTGGGTATACAACTCAATTACATTGATTCCAAAAAAATGTGACCATGATTCTTACAATTATATTTCTTAGTTGTTGTGTCCTAAGATCCCTTATGACCCTTTACGACCATTTACGATCCCTAAGAATAAATCTTAGAGCTCTTAAAATGTCATAAAGGGTCATAAGAGACTCCTAGGAGGGGCCATGATGAGCTTCCACCTTCACGTGGTTGGCCCTGTTAAGTAGAGAATGCTATAGTTTTCACAAAACAAAGAGAAGCTCAATAATTTAAGGTCTTAGTCCATAGACAAATTAAATTAGACTTATTATCCAAAACACATAAAAGACATGCACATAAACATGGTAGGCACTAAATAGAGATAGTTGGAAGAGAATGAAAAAAAAGATTAAGGATTATGTTATTTTAAGAAATATTTAAATAACAATTATAAATTGAGTTAAATCAATAAGTATTCGTTTCTACCTTTTCCAATATAAATTTAAATATTGAATGGTCTCTCCTTTATATCTTAATCCTTCAATACTCTTAACTCTTTATTGCATTCATTTTGATCATTCACTAAACTTAATTAAATTATAATTATATTACATGTTATTTTAATTTTTTATATTTTTACTTTTTATTTTTATTATTGAATGTCATGTCAAAAAGGGGACATTATAGTGAGATGCATTACAATATAGCAAAATTACAAGAATGTTATTGAAACAAACTGATACAACATTCAGATTATAAAATCAGACTGCTGCAACAACACAAATTAACCTAACAGAAAGCATAGAATACCATTCCCACAATGACCAAACATTTACCCACTGAACTACACCTCTTCTAAATAATGTAAGATGCTGATAACAAGTTGATACTGCCATCACACATGTCAAATTAGACTGATACACACTAAAAGCCACCCTAATCAATTGTAGCTAACATTTGGATGCACACTTATAATTGATGTCAATCAGAATACTGAAGGTTTGGAATAGGGCATAGTGGCTGCTGATACAATAGGTACAAACTTGTAGAAAGCTCACCAGATTCGCCAAAGTCTACATAACTAAGACTTAGCATCAAAGGTTCTCCCTAGGCACCTCGAAACCACCAAATATTGGCCCCAAAATAGGAGCCCTTCATCTTCAAGCTCTCACATACTTGCTCCACTTGGTACAACACCTCATAAAGGTCATCTATTCACTATCAACTTGGATAGCCTACAATATGGTCTTTGTATACAATTCATTTTTTTTCGTTTCATTATATGGTTTGAACAAGTGTGGAAAAAAATCAAATTTTTATTATGAATTTTTTGTTCACCAATCTATGTTAAACTAATCAGCAAGGTCACTTTCCTAATACTTTATGAACTGGATGCTATTCGCAAGGTCGGTTTCCTAACACTCACTATAGTACTTGCTATTCAATTGAGATAGACACGGCTCATTAGTTTGTTTGTATTCTCTTTGGATTTTGTTAAAGAAGACAACTGAATGCTATATGATGAACTAAAAGTTCTGTGGTGTCAACAGGCTTGTGCATTTCTTGAGCCAAATTACCAGCCCTAGTGACATTTGTTGTTGTTCAAAAGCAGCACCATACTAGACTATTTGCAAACAACCATGCAGATAGGCATTCTATAGATAGACTTGGGAACATCTTGCCAAGTCTTTAGTACATAATAAAGCAACTGAATTTCATAAATTTTTTTTTTGATAGTCGATTTGTTTAAATATTGCCCATCAAAAATTACTTAGTACATCTCATCTTTTTTCTACACAGGAGCTCGTAGTTCTGAAGAATCTGATAGCGAAGAATTTGAAGAAGATATTGTAGCAAAGGTATATTTGGTGTTCTTTTTTAAGTGAAAATGTGATTGGAAATTTTGTATATTGTCATATTTCACTTGCAGAAAGGTCAAATTGTAAATAGAGGTGAACTTGTATGGATTTAAGTTTCTTCTTCATTATTTATAATGCTCTCGATTCCTCCTTTGTAGCTATAAAAATACTTGTTTATTTTCACCTTTCCAGATACCCTTTACCAGGTTCTTCAAGATTCCAAAATATCTTGGGCTGACCCCAGTCCAGCATGTCCTAACTCCTACTTGGTTTAGAGACCATACTCCTTTTTATATGTGTCTTCCTCTTACTACTCCATCTGCAGGTTGCAAACAAATCATCCTTCTTCCACCAACAAGTCATTCCATTCAAGAAAGACCATGTCTGATGATATCAACGAACAAAAAAATAGGGAGGCAATTGCTAGACTGCGGTCTAACTTAAAAAGAAAAGGTGATGGAAAATGTTATTTACCTTGCAAAATGTGTAAGGGGTTAAAGACTCGAAGATATCTAATCACAACAGCTGAGCAACATTGTAGGCAACATGGTCACATTAAAGGGGGAAACGAGTATTGCCCATTGGTATGTATTTTAATAGTTTATAAATTACATGAGACATGATTTGATGATGACATCATGGTCATGGTTAATATAAGGTAATCATTTTCATATAGGTCAACATCCCTGAGTTTCATGTTATGGACCATGACAATTTGGAGAATGCGGATTTCCAAATGAGGGAACATGGAGGTGTGAATATTGAAGTAGAAGGTAATGATACCATGGAAGAAGATCAGGATGATGAAGATCATGATGATCAAAATGATCACGATGATCAAGATGATAATGATGATGATGATGATGCTGATGATGATGTAGAGTTTGATGTACCTTTACTTGAGAAGGCAGAGCAGCCCCTATATGAAGGCTCCAAAACAACTCTTCTTGCCACTGTATTGCTATTGGTGAACTTGAAGGTAATGAATGGTTTATCCAATGTAGCAATGACATGTATGTTAAGGTATGCCATCTTCTTTCATTATTTTACTCGTAGTTCCCTTACAATTAACATTGGGTTTGTGTAGCAATTAATATTCTTTAAATTAAGAAATTATATTTTTGGTCGTAGGTTGATAGGTGAGTGTTTGTTACCACCATCAAACATTCTACCTCGCTCGTACAGAGAATTATCTGCCATCATCAAAGATATTGGAATGGGGTATCAAACAATAGATGAATGTCTAAACAATCATATTATATATTATAAATAGCATGAATTTGCAACAAAATGCCCTACTTGTCATATCAGTAGATATCAATCAGATCGATTAACAAAAAAGGTGCCTCGCAAGGTTCTTTGGCATATTCCCATTATTCCACGTCTGCAACGATTATTCAAGTGCCATAGCTTGGCACAATTTATGGATTACCATGCACGCAATAGAAGTCAAGATGAAATTATGTGAATGCCTGCAGATGGTTCAGCATTTAAGGAAATACAGGAAAAATGGCCACACTTTAAAGAAGAACCTCGTAATCTCAAGCTTTCATTGGCAGCAGACGGTGTCAATCCTTATGGAGAGATGAGATCTACTTACTTAGTGTGGCCTATTTTTGTTATCAACAATAACATACCTCCTTGGTTTTCCATAAAGAGAGAGCACATAATGTTGACACTAATTGTTCCAGGTATTTTTTGATTTAGTGGTCATCTAAATTAATTTATTATTACTAATCCATCAAATGGTCAAAATAATTATGTAATGTTTTTTCTCATTCAACTAGGTAAGTACCAAGTCAAAGATATCAACGTATATATTGAACTCCTTATCGACGAGTTGGTGGTGTTATGGAATGGGGTTACTATGTATGACATTTGTAGACCAATAGGACAAAGACAATTTCAATTTCATGCAATGCTTGTATAGACAATACACGATGCCCCTGGGCTAACACATTTTTGTGGTATGTTCTCTTCTTGACACCTCTTTTTTGGTATGTCAAAGTTAACACATTTAATCCAATTATACATGATCTTGTAGGTCTTCATACAAAGGGTAAATTTGCATGTCTAGTTTGTGGTCCAAAGACGAAATCTCGTCATTCAAAAAGTTTAAGAAAGCAAGTGTTTGATGAGAATAGACACTTTTTGCACAGAAATCATAAGTACTGAATTACCAAAAAACATCTTTTCAATGGTCTAGAAGAGACTACATCAAAGCCACAGAGAATGACACCTCGCCTATGGAAGTTGGCATACAATAAAATAAATCGTTGAGGTAATGTCATTCCATTTGATGCTTTTTGTTTCAAATTTATATTTCCATATTGTGTTTTTTTTACTGATGATGTGATTGATGGTTGTGAAGGTCATCAAGACATCAATGTCCAACTTCCAAAAGGACTAAAAATTTATCCTACACAATTTACTAGGTTGCCGTACTATGAGCAACTCCCAATTGTGCATTTTTTTGATCCTATGCATATTGGAAAGAATGTAGCAGAGACATTATGGAAAATCTTGGATGGAAGGTGTGACAAAGATCAAATTGTCAAAACTTGTAGTGACATTGAAGAATCCAACCATGCAATGAAAAATGGTATTCGACCAAATAACAATGGAGACCAGATTGATACAAGTGCCCTTAGTTGGTTATTGTCAGAGCAGCAGAGCAATGCTATAAAAGAAGTCATAAAAAAAATACGATTTCCCACAGGATTTGCTGCGAAAATAAACAATGTCATATCAAATAAAAGTGAATTTGGGCCAGGGTTGAAAAAACACGATTGGCATACATTTATTAAGGTAATTCATGTTATTTTGTATTCACTATATATTTATATACTGCATGTAGTTTCAATTGCATTCTTTTATAAAATATTGACAAGATCATTTTACAAATATTGCAGTATGTTCTACCTCTATCTCTCCCACACCACTTTTCCAACAATGTCAAACAGGTTATATATGATCTTGGAAAATACATGAGGTGGTTGTCATCTAAAGAAATCAATAAAGAAGATATAAAATATTGGAAGAGAAAAATTCCTCTTCTGATGTGTGAAATGCAAAAGTGTCTACCTCCAAGTTTTTTCAATGCACAAGAACACTACCTCATACATCAAGTTGAGGAGATTGAATTGTGTGGACCTGTACCAATCAGGTTAATGTGGATGGTTGAGAGGCACTTGAAATTTTTGAAAGGCTTGGTTCACCAGAGAGCACATCTCGAGGGTTCCATGGTGGAGGGATATATGGTATACCAGACCATGGTGTACATTACTGAATATCTTCCTAAGTTTGTAGCATAAATCCATGTAGATCATATTTGGGATCTCAACTCAATTAACAAATTCAAAGGGGAGTACTTGATGGGCAAAGGTAGATCGAGGAAAGTGAGAGGTAAATCTAAAATTTTATTGTAGTTAATTAATTCATATAAATCTTCAATATAAGTTATTTTTAATTGGCATATTTATTTGAAACAGGTGGTCGAGAGTGGGATGCAATACATTTGTATATTGCGAACAATCTTGATTGGATGACAGAATGGATTGAATGATGTCAACAAAATGGTTGCTCATTAACATGTGAAGGTGTTGGTTCATTGGTTACAAAAGCTCATCGTAATGGAAATTTCAATGTTATGCCGATGGTAGTTGATCTAGTAAATGGTTTAAGAGGTGGAGAGGTATGTAGAAATTTATTAATGATCATAACTTGACATATGTTTCATATCAACTCGCGATGCAAATAATTTACACAGACTTCAAAAATTGCAGGTCAAGCACCACAAATATATGTACTATCATGGCCACAAATTCCACATAAAAAGGTTGGATGACACAAATAAAACTTGTGATTCTGGGATAACTACAGTTTTTGAGGTCACCAATATATCATCTAGAAGCGACATACATCCTCAACAATCTCAAAATCAATACTATGGCATCTTGGATGATATAATTGAGTGTGAATTTAACACCTTCAAAGTAGTTCTATTTGTTGTCAAATGGTATAGGTTACGACTAAATCAAAATGATCCAGATAGAACGGTTATTCAAGATGATAATGGATTTACAATGATCAATACAAGGTCGTTTGAGCCAGTTGGAGAAGAGCCCTACGTTCTTCCAAGCCAATGTGAGCAAATTTTTTACTCAGAGGTTCCAAATAAATAGGGTTGGTCATTTGTTGTTAGACATGATCCAAGAGGAAGGCCGATAAAGTATAATGTTATGGAAGAAGAAGATATTGAAGATGATGAAGAAGCAGATGATGAAGATCAAGATGATGGTGATGACAATGATGGTGATGGTGATGGTGATGATGATGATGATGATGGCGATGGTGATGATGGTGATGATGATGGTGATGATGGTGATGATGATGGGGATGATGATGGCGATGATGATGGTGATGATGGCGATGATGATGATGATGATGGTGATGATGATGGCGATGATGATGGCGATGATGATGGTGATGATGGCGATGATGATGATGATGATGATGATGATGATGATGAAGAAGAAGAAGAAGAAGATAATCAATGACTACAAATGTCATCACCCCTTCTGTTGACAATCTTGCATTCCATATATAAGGTAAATTTGTTCATGTTTACGATGTTGCATATTGTTCTTGTTGTCTTCTAAGTTATTTGTAGCATACACGTATCATGTAATTTTTAGCGAACTTAAGATAAATTATTAACATATGTAGGAAATTTGATTATATATTTATTGTGTTCATTTCTAATGATTACAACATATGTTATTTATAATTACCAATGTTTATGTTGTGTCTGATTATGACCCTTTTTGCAAATAGTCAATTGACTACAGGTACATCGTCACCCCTTCTGTTGACATGTTTGCGATGTTGCCTATTGTTCATGTTGTCTTCTAAGTTATTTGTAGCAAACGTGTATCATGTAATTTTTAGCTAACTTAAGGTAAATGATTAACATATTCAGGAAATTTGATTACATATTTATTGTGTTCATTTCTAATGATTACAACATAGGTTATTTATAATTATCAATGTTTATATTGTGTCTGATTGTCACCCTTTTTGCAAACAGTCAATTGACTATAGGAGATTTGACCCGTTTGGCGTGGATTGTGCACAGTGACATGGATCAGCAGGTATAAGTCAATAAATAGACATAATTTTCTTATATTCTTCTTGTTTATCATTGAGCACGTATGTTATAAATAGACATTATATAATCATATAATGTATATATAGACAAAGAAGGTCCGTATAGAAATATAATTGTATAATCACTTTCAACTTACTACATTTTATATATGTCACTTTCACTTTCCATTTGATGGATTGCAGGACCCACCAAATAGGTACTTGTCAGATCTATCTACATCGAATGAGAGAAATGAGGAAATGGTATATGAAAGCTCTACATGTAGTACAGCTAAAAGAGGGAGATCAACTAGAGGTCAAAAGAATAGAAAAAAATTTGATAAACGCATGCAATTTTTCCTTGCTAATGGGGGGTCATGTTCTTATGATGATGCGACCAAAGGCGACATCAAGGTGCCCTTTCGGTACTCACACATTGAGAAAGAATGGATACCCAATGAGCTACCTCCAATTAACATAGATTTTTGTGTTAATGAGAGGATATATTGCATTGCTCCATCCTCATTACATGGTTTGGGCCTATTTTCCATGGATGGGATAAAGGTATGTTACAAAAAAGTTGTCAAATTGTTCAAGTATGTCGGTCCATGTTACAATTACAATGATTGGATGCGGATTGTTCGATATAAAAAAAGTATGCGTAGGTATGGGGTATCAGCTAATTATATACAACAGAAAGAAAATGATCAAAGTAAAAGATTTTCTATGTACATTGATGGGAGACCAAAAGCAATAGGTAATATTGCAATTTTTATAAATAGTACGCGACCTGCTTCAACTAGTAAGCAACCCAATTGCATATTTGAGGCACATGAGGGGAATGAAGTTTTTGTTTGTGAAATAAAATCAATAAGTGCAGGGGAAGAACTGCTAATTGATTACCATTTAAATCGCATAGATACAAACAATGTTACTATCATGAGGGCTATAAGTACTATTTACCATTTTGTTAATAAGTTTTTTTTTTTGCTGTCTATTGCTTTCAGTTAGCTGAATTTTTTATCTTTAATCTTTTTGACAGGATGATATGGATCCAACAAATGATAGAGGTTAGCAGGATGCTACTCCCACCCCTTCTTCAGCGAGGGTAAACCTTTTTGAAATTGTACAAATTAGATAGTTGAAAAATGTTATATTATTACGTTATTTTATTTACAATTTTTGAGTTTTTATGATAGTTTTACTAATATTCCTCTCACAATTTGATGTTCAAGATAAGGGTAAATCAGTAGCAGTGACCACCGAGCCACTAATTATGCATTCTGATGAGGCCGATATTTCTAATACTCCCAATTTTATAAAAATATTTTTAAAAAAATTAGGCAAATTAATTTAGAAGCAATGAAAATTTTGGATGAGGCAAATATGGAACCCGAGGAGATGAGGAAGAGGCTATCAGAATTGAAAGCGCAAGCTCAGTGTTATGAAGTAAGCTCCAATGAATATTTAGTTATAACAAAAGTTCAATAAAGATTTATATTTTATACTCGTTTATGTTGTGAAGTAAAATATGTAATATGTGCAAAAATACTTTATTGATGCAATTTTTTTAAAGAGTTGTAAGAAACTTTAACTACTAAATTCTTGTTATACAAGAATTTTTGGGAATTGATCCAGAATGTGGTCAAGGACAACGTGGTGAGGGCAGTAGTAGCAGAGTTCCGGATGCCACTGGTAAAATAATCTTTTAGTTGACAAGTTAGAAGGAAATTTTTATTTCGAACATTTAAAACTTCTTAACTCTTACTTTTATTATTTCAGAATGTCTTTGCTAACAATGTATTGTTCAAGTCATCTAGTGCAGGCGACTCCTACAAGGTTGATGGATGCCTGTACGAGATTGCCGACTACAATGTCGGCAACAAGGGGACATCCAACTAGTAAATCCTTGTTTTGCTATATTTGGTTTTGTGTTAATTATGAGTTGATAATATGTACTTTAATCTTGGGATGCATCACATAGTGTATTGTTTTTTTTGGTGGTAGGAGATGCACCGTCTGGTACATCACCAAATGCGGATCATAGTACATCTATTGGTGATAATTCACCATCATTTCCTGGAGCTACCTATGTTTCTAGCACAGGATCTATGGAGACATCATTGTTGATTGATGATAATGAATTAATGCCTTTGAAATGTCCTAAGCTTCCAGGTACTTTAAATAATTATTTTTTATATTGTAATAAGGATTTTCTTGCAAGATGTAAACATGATAGGAAGTGGTGAATGCAAGGGCTTTTGATGTGGAGTGATGCTTAATGACCTTTAGTGTTTCGTATTGTGCAAGTTGTTTAATTATTTTGGAATTCCTTTTTATTAGGGGTTTGGTAGGATCATTTGAATTATCAATAACCTTTTGTCTATACTAGTAATTCTCTAGTTTAGGAATTTGGTACATTGCAATTTCATGCTTTGAGTAGAAGATACTAACTAATTTTTCTACAGAGAACCAAAAGTGGGAGTCTTCTTTCATATGATTCATTTTAATGGTTTTTACTATTAATTATCCCATGACATTTTTTGCAAGAAACGATACATTTTATAGGAGGCTTTATGACCTCACGTTGCGAAGATTCAGGCCCACCATACGTACTAGGTTGATGTACATCATAACTAAACTAATTTTATCCCACTATTTTTTTTCATATCATTAATTGGTGCAACATTTTTCCTTTCATTCGAGTCTTTTCTTATACTAGCTATATCTAACAATTTTGTGTTTTTTCTTATAAGGTGGAACTACCAATCTCAAAAATTAAAAGATGGGCTCATCAAAGATATAGAGCATGAGTTTGGTAGTAATATTTTTGATCATAAGAAATTGTTACAAAAAGTTGCCAGACATCTCAAGGTTGTGAGGGACACATATAGAAAGAGCCTCATCCACAACCCGAAGTATGAGCGTCTTCCCTTTGTTTCAGCGAGGGACTTGAATGAGTTCATTTTGGATGCAAAGGAGAAAGGGCAACGTCTGCCAGAAGAAAGTGCATCAGCAAATACAAAAAGGTATGCAATAGTATTAACTACTAGTACATTAATGAGAAAATTTAGGGTTCAACTTCAGTATCAACAATTTCAACTAGCTCAATTTAATCTATCTATTGATGAAAGGTATGTAAGTCATATGCTGACACAATTGCTTATAAATCTCAATCTCAATTTGGGCATAAATCCTACATAAGATATATTGACAAAATGAAGCCCTTTATTCATATTTAGTGACAAATTTTAGAGCCTATGTCTCCTATGGGTTCTTTTCTCAAATTTTATCTTCGCTAAACTCAAACTCTAATTCAACTAAGAAATTCCTACTCAAAGTTGTGACAATCGAATCTTGTGATATGATGTACCATGTTAGATTTTGAGTCATAAAAATAGGCAATGCCTTGACCACTATACTTGTTGACTTTCCCTTTCTTTTACAATAATTGCTCGCTATCTTGAGTTTCCTATCCCCTGTTTTCTTTTGGGTCATGTGTGCATCAAATCTGCACTTAATCTGCATGTAAATCCTGATGAAATTCATCATTGAAGATATCAAATCCCATATTCTATAGTATTCTATTAACTATGATAACAGTATATAATGTTTTCATTAGTGATTGTTATTTTATACTGTCATCAATTCCATTTTGTGCTTTGTTGCATATCAAAAAAGAAGTGCATATACACTATACATCAGATTTAAGTGTGAAGCATCACAAAATCTAATCTCTATCTTCAGATAACAATGTAGTTTGAGAATCCTAAAGAATTTAAAGCTGAGCATTTCCACCACATCTAAAATCCATTCTTCTTTTTTAGTATTTTTCGTTGCTGCTGAAGCTTTGATCACATGGATTATGTGTCTATACCCAACCAATAGATTATCCTTTTTAGGGAATCCCTGCTTTTTCTCCTGTCCAAACTGTAAAGATGGAAACTCATTAAGAGATTTTTCCTGATATCACCCTGCTTCCAATCTTTCTCTTCCATTCCTTAGCTCTTTGCAAGCTCACAAAAGGCGTATCAGCTTTGGTAACATGTTAATTATTTGTGTGTAGACTAATTCAAACACATATATCAGTGAAGTAAAGAGACAAAGTACCAAGCCTAACACATCTACCTTGGGGGAGCACTCTTAAAATACAACATAATGTACAAAAAAATTCACAGTGTGTACAAATGACTCTTCATGTTATTTGAACCTTCACTTGCACCTCTTGTTCCTTCACATCCTCATCCTTTTGAATTCAATATTTCTCGCTATGTTGTTTTGTCAAAATCCCTAAAATAGGAGTTATTTCTCCAACATACTACCACGCATAATCCTCAATTTTGGTATTTAAATTTTGTTATTGTAAATATGAAAGGTATGTAATTCATATACTGACACAATTGCTTATAAATCTCAATCTCAATCTGGGCATAAATCCTACATAAGATATATTGACAAATGAAGATATATTGACAAATGAAGCTTCTAATATGTTCTCTCTGTGACCAAAGGCACTCACCCTTATAAAACCTTCACTTGCAGGTCCAAACCCACTTCCTGGAGTTGTAACTATATGTGCTTTCTCAAGGATCTTAGTAAAAATATCCCATGAATTTTGACGAAGAAATCGAACCCATACATATGGCACATTTTTTCCTCCAAAGACATCAAACCCAAGTGAAGTAAATGTTTCCACAATGATTCTAGTATTCTCTTTATATCATCTAACATATTTCAAACTTTTCATAGGTTGCAGGACACATCAAAGGCAACAAAGGCAAGGCTGGAAAAGGTTGGGCAGCACAAACTTGGCTCTGGGGGATATTCGAAAATCAAAGCACGCGTTGTAAGTAGCAATAAATGAATTGAAAAGAAAAATTATTTATAAAATGCAAATAATTTTGTTAATTAATAAAAAAATGCAGGGCATTGATTTCAATCTAGAGGCCACAGGAGAACACAAAAAATTTGCCTTCAAGCAAGGCTATGTAGCGGTGGCTGAACGCCTATGGCAAGCTTCCATTGCCCCAACCGAACAATCTCTTGCATCATGTGCACAGGTAAATATGCCAAAAAATGTATTATAAATTGAATACTTGAGCAAAAATTTATTTGATAATAATGTCATGACATTGCAATGCAGCCTGTTAATCCTGACACAGATCATACGCAGCATCATGAAGCCCCTGATGTGCATCGTACTATCGATGGAGGTGCTCATTTGTTATTTAAAACTAATTATGTAATTATTAATACAATTTAACATCTTTAATTGAACTTGGTATAACCTTTTTGTGTTGAGGATATAGAATCATGTCGTGCTGAATGAGTGCCAGAGGATGTTCAGACTGATCAACAGGTAGATCATGTGGCACATTCAGGTAAAGAAAATCTATGTTTTGTTCTTTTAAATTAATTTTTTGATTTATAGTTCTTTTACTTAAATAAAAACTCGTAATTCACTAATATAAAATGGTGGGAATTTAACCTCATGAAGTACTTGTTATTGTAGCGGACCCCTTTTGGTGCAGCGACCTCATGGTGTTCCTGAACGGATGAGGAGGAGACATGTGTTAGAACCAGTAGAGGAGGGGGATCCTAACGAGGACATCGATATTCCTCTTAGAAATTTTATGAAAAAAAGAAACAGCAAGAAAGCAAAAAATAGATGATTATTCATGAATGACTTACTCTTGAATGTTGTTAATGAATATTGTGTTAATGAATTATTCATGAATGACTTACTCTTGAATGTTGCATGTTAATGAATTATTCGTGAATGTTGTGTGTTTATGAATTTTATGTGTTAATGAATGTTATCATGTGATTATAATGATTGAATGTTCTATTTCAAAAATGGATGAATTGAATGTTATTAAATGTTAATGGGGAATTTAGAGTGATGTTAGGGGGGGGGAGGGGCCAAATGAGCTTCCACCTTCACGTGGTTGGCCCTGTTAAGTAGAGAATATTTAACTATTCTCGAAACCAAGTAAAGCTCAAACTTTAAAGATAAGCTTATAGTTAATAGTGACAACCAATTAGCAAGTCAAAATGAAGTTCTTCATTACAGGTGCCTTTTTAGTTTTTAAAGCACGATATCATGTTTTAATATTGTATAGTTTTTTTCTCTTAAGTTAAAGTATTATTTTACTATAACAACATAATTTATGACCATTTTAGTAACTATTCTAACATCTCTTTATGACAAATCCTATTTCTCAGATGTTGAGCATGGCTGCAGTTGTGCAATTGGCATTTCAGAGTATTGGTGTGGTTTATGGGGACATAGGAACATCACCACTTTATGTGTATGCGAGTACTTTTTTTGATGGCATCAAACATCCTGATGACGTTCTTGGGGCTTTATCTTTGATCATATATTCTCTCACTCTTTTGCCCCTCATCAAATACGTCTTCATTGTATTGTGGGCCAATGATAATGGAGATGGTAAGATTATAACAGCTCTAGTTTCACTTTGTTTTTAAGTCAAAGTTTGATCTTTTTGATGTGAAAACATGTGTTCTAAGTTTAAAGGGACGGTTTCTTTTGCAGGTGGAATGTTTTCTCTTTATTCTTTGATTTTCCGCCATGCAAATGTCAGCATGATACCCAATCACCAGGAAGAAGATAGGAAACTCTCCTCATATACACTTGAAGTTGCAGGTAGATAGCCCAATAGAGCCATTAGGATAAAGGAAGCTCTTGAACAAAGTAACTTTTATAAGAGATGTTTGTTAATACTAGCCCTTGTGGGGACTTGTATGGTTATGGGAGATGGCATCCTCACCCCTTGCATCTCTGGTACATATTATTGTTTTTACAATATGTAATGCTTTTTGTTGTTATTTTTCAATATATTGTATGCTTGTTATATCAATGTTTCAATAGTGTGATCTATTATCATATGTTAGGAATCAAACGATCTCAAAGTCTACTTAATTCACAATAAATCCCTTAGATTGTACAAAATTTGTTAACTTTTTCCTTTCTTCAAGTAGTTTCACTAACACTTAATTTGTTGATATATTTTAGTTCTTTCAATAGTGGAGGGAATCAAAAGGGTGGACAAGTCACTCAACCAAGGTGAGTTTTCGGCATTTGCTCACATTATAATATTTGAGATGGGTAGGAAGGTTATGGTGAGCAGAAAACATGAACACGAAATTAGATTGATAAACTAATGACATTTCATTCTTTGTCCTATTCCTCAATTTCATGCTTGGGTTTTATAACCCCAATTGATCTTCCTTAAAACATTATTCCATTTCTTTTATGAATTCTGAAGTCAGGAATCTCTGAAATTGTAATGACTTTGCAAGGTATCCCAGCAAATCTCAAATTCACATTCTTTTTTTTCTATCTTAAAGTCTTGCCTGTAGGAAATTGTGATCTTGTGTTGAATACACATGTTAACCTATGAATTTATCTGACTTTCTTTTTGCAACTGCTTTTGGTGTAATCTTAGAACCCATATTGTTGTACTCAAATTTGGAAGGCGTGCTGGAGGTGGCATAGCTATGAAATGCCTGTGTTTGGAAAGTTGTTTGGTTTTTATCTTGATTGATGAATAGTTTGCTGTCATTATGTGGATAATGGCTTCGGTTATGGGCATCTTATCTTTCCAAAAGCTGTCAAACCTAATGACCTGAGAACATCCTAAAATTTTGACGTGTTATATCTGATTTGGAGGAGGAAGAAGTACAAATGATTCAAAAGGTTGTCTAGGATGAGAGAGTAGTGTGCTTCCATAGTTTTCATCTATCTTATTTTTGTATATTGGAATGACTTGAATATTTTTTAATGCAGGAAGAACTACGCAAAAAAGAATGTAAAAATCAGGATGAATTTCGAAGATTGCTGGAGGATCATAAAGCAACTGGCTTGCTTATAGCAAAGACACACTTCATTTGAAGCAGGCTCTTTGCTTTATGATCCTCCGGTTCTTTGATAAAGCAAAGAACTGGAGGATCATAAAGCAAAGAGCCTGCTTCAAATACATCTGGTTCACCACCCAAGGATTTGTTTGAAGATTTTGCAGAAGGGATAAAAAAGCAGGTAAGAAAGTTGCATATATTTTAATGATTTGATTGCAGGATTTAATTGCACTTTCACAATCAGGCTTGCAATCATTATTACTCAAGGCAATGTATGTTTGATTCCTTTGATGTAACCATTTTTTGAATATGTATCTTTGGCAGTACTAGAAGGACAAATCAAACATAAAAGATGCTATGGAGTTAGGAAAGGTGTGCCTTTTGTGCTTTAAGATTTTCCATTGGATGTAAAATATATTGTAATCTTTTTGATGTAATGATTGTAGCTCGCAGTAACATCAACATGGACTCTTGACAATTTCAAAGCCTCCATTGGGGAACTATATGATTTGGCTGCTACATCTGAAACAAATCTTAAGGTTTTTTTTGGTTACATTTCTAGATTTTTTGTCTCAGCTACAGAAGACTTCACAATAAAAGTATTTGGTATTTTCCTTTGAACAATGTTCTCACATATTGTTATGTTCCTAGTAACTACTATTTATACAAACAAGGATCTTATCCTTATGTTCCATATGACTCTGGTTCCTAACTAATTCGATCATTGCATCAGCTATATTATGTTTTGACTCATTTGCACTGGTAAGTAGTTGCTGGAAGTGAATCACTATCACAAATTCATTAGTCTGTTCTCATTAGTGGATAATGGATTTTTATTAGGTTAAACTAAAACAATTGCAAATGTTGAAAGTAATGCAAGTTGTTTTGGGATATATGATTTTGTTAGGTCTTACTGACATCCTATGTATTGTTTGCAGCTTGTGTTTGAAGAAGTGATTGAACAAGTAAAGGAAAAGGAAGAGAAAGAAGCAAAAAGGAGGGAATGGCTGGCATATGATTTCACGGCTTTTCTTTATTCTCTGAAGGTTTACATTATTCATTTTGGAAAAAATCCTTCTAATGCAGTCTCTTTTTCCTCTATTACTTTTACACCTGGAGTAAAATTTCAAAAAGTTTTGTACATTAAAAATCTTTAATATGAATGAATTTCTATTCTTATCATAAATGAATTTCTATCTATGTAACGATAAATTAGTTATATATTGTTTTTCCATTTCAAGAAATTGTTGCTTCCTCAGAATGGGAGGATTGCATACCTTTTCTCAAAGATGTGGAAGCATACAGGTAAAAGAGCCACTATCAGGAATTAATCTTATTGTGAGTAATTAAAGGTAGTTATCATGTACCTTACACTAGTAGTAGCTATAAATATATTAGATATGAATATTCAGGGCAATTAGTGATGAAAGCTTCTCTCGGGAGATATCTGATAAGTACATTGCAAATCTTCACGAAAAGGTTAAGGAAAACAAGCGCAAACGAGATGAAGAAGAGGTACATGCCCTGATTATCATTTCCACTTTCATATCTAATTTTGTCAAGATCTAATTGTTGTTTAAATACCTTTTGAAAGCATATTTGGGTGAGTGTTGTACTGAGAATGCAAATTAGACCTCCTTATGAAGATAATTGTATTACTAACAAGTTATTTTAACTACTTTTACAAACTAGCTATTCGAAGTTAAATTGTTGCAAACTAGCCTTTATCAAGATTTGATATGACCTAGATGAGATGAGTTAGGGTTAGTAGACTAACCAACATGAAAAAGCCAAAAGAAATAAAAAAGTTGTCAACAACACTCTTGACATTCTCTATGTATATCCTAAACAAATGTGTTATCATCAAATGCACTTAACGATGATGTCAGCCATTCCAATATGCATGCAGCTTTAATGTTAAATGAAGATAATTCTAATGTAACAATCAATCATTCTAGCAATTCTTTTGGCCACAACTTCTTCCAGGCTAAAATCTCTTCCTCTGTAATTAACTTCCAAATACCTCCATAAAATCCTTCAACCTCACCTCCTGCTTCATGATGACGTTTCCTATTGATTGGAGCACGTCTCCATCGAGAACCAGAGGTATATTGATGAAGAGATATTGAATCTTATTAATATAACAACTAACTTGATAGCATTAATATACATTATGGATGAAGAGATATTGAATCTTATTATGGACCTTATCCTTGGTGGCTATGAAACGACATCTAACTTGATAGCATTAATTTTGAAGTTTCTAACTGAATGCCCTAAGGCATTGGAGCATTATTAAAGAAAACATCAAGGGATAATATTTGAATTGTGGATATTTGTAAATTATTTTGGTTTTAGATAGTTATAGTTATAGTTATATATGCACTCTTATGATGATGTGATTGGGACTGTAATTTTTTTGTCATGTTTATCTGTTTGAAAAATAGATGAAATTATTGGCTTTCATTCCTGATAAATAATTATTTCCTAATTTTATTCTTCCCTGCAGGAACCAAAATTTAGATGCGGTGTGCCAATTATTGCAAATCCTTTGCTCTTATAGGAGCCTTCTAAACTCCACAAAATTTGAGTTGTAAAGCATAATTGCTCAGTGGAAACAGGATATCGTGCACATTTCTTCCTCCTTCCCATTATTTTGTATAAAATAAATCATTTGACAAATGAAACAATGGTGTGGAGGAAGAAATGTGCATGATACCTTGACTCTCATGCATCAATCAATTACACTTTATAATCAAGTTTTGTGTAGTTTTGAACGCTCCTATGAGAGCAAAGATTTCAAAAAAAATGGGACAACGCGTCTCAATTGTGACACATTTTGGTCTCAATTGCAACCAATATTCATCGCAATTGAGACACCAAACTGGCAACCTTTTAGGTCATGAGTATAGCACCGGCGTTGAAAGCTAAGCATATTTGGTCAGAATTTTGACAAAAAATTGGGCAAGTTTACGTCGGAATTGAGAAAATAATAGTTTACGTTGACTAGAGTACTCGATGAAATCTGTGTCGGTAAATCCACGTTTATGTAGTCGAAATTTCAACGTGAAATGAATGTGGCAGAAAACTGATCAAATTTGTGTGATGATGACTTTGGTCACTTTAGCGATGTACGCTTGTCGAAATTGAGACCTTTTTGCATCGCAAATTAAGCCTAAATTTACTAGTGTGGTATGCCTACTCAATACTGTTCATTCAAACTAGACTCTACTCATCCTAAATACTTGGCCTTAACCCATTAAGATAATGTGCCACTTTCTCCTTATCAACTTTCGTATGGCTAGTTCTAATGAGAATTGGGTAGAACTCTTGGGTATATTCTTGAATAGATTTTCTCGCTTGCTTCAACCCTTGCATCTTCTTTAATAGATCAATCTCATAATCCATGGGAATGAATTGTCACTTCAGTTTAGCTATCATTCAATCCCATTTGGTGATTTTTTCCTTTCCCTTTATATTTCTGTCCAATTGAACCTCCTGCCACTAGACCTTTACATGTCCCTTTAGTTTTGCCTTCGCAAACTTGACCCTTGCAGGACCCTCAATATCTTCATACTCAAAGTACTCCTCTAATTCATTGATCTAATCAATTAGCTCCTCTAGGTTAAGATTTCCCAAAAATGTGGGAACCTTAAACTTAGGTCTTTTTCCAATTTGGAGATGGCCCTAAAAAGTCTCTCTTCCTCTAGGTTTAGAACTACCTCTGCTTCAACATTTTCTTCTACTTTGTCCTCATCCTTGCTTTCATCTCTTATGGGAAGATTTATTCCTCTTCACATTTGATCTTCCAATGCTTGCATATATCTTTGGAGCACTCTAAAACCCTTATGCATAACACCTATAGCTCTTCCACCATGCTCTCTTCATGGAGTCATTTTCACACTTTTGCTAAAACCCTAGTGCAAACTGCCTCACAATTGGCCATCTATCTACAAGCTCAACCCAAACCATAGTCTTGATGTGAACTACCTCATAGTCAATGATCTGTCCACACACTCAGGAACTCTAGCTTTGATGCCACTTGACGAAGGGTGCTCCTCTTAATACCATAAACCATAATAGAAACAAAGCAACAAAAACAAATGTGAGAACAAAAGATGGACTTCTTAATTGAATACAAAAGAAAAATTACATAATTCACAGGTAAAATATGCCAACCCACATGGGCACCTTCATTATAGTAATCTGCAAGACTAACCTGTGAACTACTATCCATAGTTGTTTTAGACAATGTCCAGGCCTTTCTTAAATAGGTAATTTTACGCTAGTCAAGAAGGCTCTAAGACATTGAAAATTAATACCTAGGGCTGACAGACTCTAACAATACATATAGAGTCGGCCAAATACATCTTTGACAATTATTTTAGATATTTCATGTAGCCCAACTTTGAAAGGCCATAACTCAGAAACTGTTGCTTTGATTGGCTATTATAAACACTTTTCAAAAATGCCAACTCCTAATCTACATGCTTGGAACTACACAAGCACCCTTCCATCAAGTTTTTAAACCTCATCTGGGGACTCTAAGGCCTCCAACGATGAGCCTGAATATTTTTCTACAAATTTTTCTGCTGAAAATCCACAATAACTTCTTTGATACTTAAGTTGGAGCAATGGGATTTTTATGGTAGGCTTATAACTCTAAAATAAACCTTCTTGTAGAAAATGAGAATATTTCAAGCTTTTTTGACAAACTTACTAAAAATAGAAAGTTTCCTAAAATAGTAACCCCATGTGTACTAGTCCTTATTAAAATAGAAGAGACTGAAATAAAAATAGTTTTGGGTGATGTAAGATTTCCTTTACACCTAGGATGCTCCTGCATTAGAAAATGAAATATCTAATCTATTATATAAAAGTAAGTGCTTTGAAATTACAAAGAGATAAATGTACTCACCTTGAGGACTAGTAGAGGACACAAGATCATATCTAGAAATAGGTTGTTATATCTTATCAGAAACTAGAACATAGTTTGAACTACAATCTAGAAGGAAAATTCTACCAAATGCTAAATTTTTGTGGTCTCAGAACTAGGTAAACTTCCTTGATATAGGGTCACATGGTGTATAGGTCAAGGTGGTCCTATACCTAATAGTATTGAAACTTGAATTTATGATGTCTAACAAAACAAATCTAGATCCCAAAAATTTGTAATTTCCTCATACAAATAAGAAAATTTGAATTTGTTGGAAGGAATGGGCTTGCCTTATTCAAGCTCTCATTTTGAAATTAACCTTTAAAATAGATCAATAAAGTATGGGGAGTCATAAATATGTTAGTACTAACCTCATTTGCCAAACCTCTATGAATAGATTTATATGTGTTGTCCACATATCCTTTATCTCTTATGAAGATAGAAACTAGATTTATGGTAGAAGGAAATGTGTGTTTGATTGAATGGATGAATGTCTTCAAATGAATCCTTTCTCCCCTTCCTTGAACTCCTTGAATGTATTGTGCACCTAATAGCTTGCTTGTAAAATTTTGATTGAGTGGATTCTCAAGAACTTTGGATGTATCAAATGAATTGAGAAGGCATTTGTTTATAGGAATTTTGGACTCCAAAAATGAAAGAGATGATTGTACATAGGGGAAAAGGGTGAAAAAAACTACTATGGGCCCCAAGATCCCACAACTTTAAACCTCTACTATAGGCTGACCTTGGCATATACCGTTATAGGTTTTCTTGTGAAATCTATACCCAACATATAAAAGTATAGTCTTAAAGATCTTGGGTATGTAAATGGTTTAGGGGAAAATCAAGGGAAAATATAGAAAATCAAGCATGCATGCACCCATGTCCTGGGATCTCAATAAAATGAACCTAAAATGTAAAGTGGATTAAATAGATGAGATGATCTTATAAAAGCTAAGGAGAAAAGGAAACCTCAAGCTCCCAAGTGACCTAAATGCTCATTTAATCCATAAATATGACAAGAGAGACATCATTGAAAAGAGAGAGAGGAGAAAGGGTATGATTATGTAGTCTTGGTAAGAATGTGCATCTTACTGTGAATCACACAAAAGTCAATGTTGCAAAAGATGGAATCAAAATTTTGACAAGGTTTGTGTGGCATGCTTGTCAACCCATCAATGATTCACCCATAAGGATTTTGTCTACAAAAATGGATTATGACAGAGTGATCCATTCTTAAGCATTTGTGTGTCCACAAGGGATAAAAAATGTGGATATAGGGATCGATCTTTAAGGATTTGTTTGTCCATAAGGGATTTCAAATGTAAGAAAAATATGAGTGCAGTGTATACTGCCAAAATAATGAAAAGTTCCTTAATGGGAGTAATGGCTTTAATAGAGCATACATGCATCCAATAGAGACATTCCCACTGTGAAGTGCTTCCAAGAAAGAAAACTCAAGGGAAATTGGTGCATAACATAAAGAAATCACAAGAGAGATCTACCAACATTGGGGTCAATATTATCATATGATAATGTGTAAAATATTATATATAAATAAAATATCATCATTTTCCAAGGGAAGTAGAACTATAACACAAGGGAAGAAAGATATGTACGAGTTACATAGAAGAACCCTTTTGAGTTGGTATCATAGAGACCAAAAATAATATGGACCTACAATTTTACATCACACTAAGATGAAAATCACAAAGAAACACTTACAAATAATTACAACATGTAATAACATATATAACAAGTGAGATAAATAATGGAAGATTGATTATGGCATTTTTTTATTCCTTTATCACCTTGTGTCAATAGGAAACAAGGGTCATTTAAGGAAATCTAAACAAAACATATAACAAGAAGCACATCATGAGGGGGAAGCACATTACAATAGGAAAACACATAAAGATCAACCATACAAGATAAATGAGAAAGTTTATCACTTTCCTCCCAATCTAGCTTTGTAGTGATTAGTGAAGGTGGCTGAATCAAAAGAGGGGAAATATCAAGCACGATAGAAGGAATAATATCCAATTCCAAATACAAACCAGCTAGAAATAGGGAATACTTGGGAAGGAGGGGGGTTATCGGTATTCCAAAACTTTTTATCCAACTTTAGATTTTAGAAATTAACCATAAACCTGCATAAAAAAAAAAAATTGAATAACAAAGAGCATATCACAAATAAACTCATAACACCTTATTTTATTATCTAGGGAAACCCTAGTGGGGATGGTACCCATAAAATGATGCACTAATAAATAATACCCTATAAAGATTTTTGACTCTGATAGGAGTCTATTACATACATTTAGTACACATGTCCTTGTTAGAGGACTTGGCCTTGTTAGAGGCCTCAACCCTATTAGGAGTTGTATTATGAAAGGATATCACTTCTCATACAAAAATATACAATCTTTATAAGATATATATGTACCAAAATTGACTTTATTGATATCTTCAATATTGAATTAGTCTTTGTGTGTTCCTTGCATCTAATCATATGCCCATATAACCTTTTATCTATTCTAACCACCAAATTATAAACATACCATATAAAAAAAGGTTCATTTAATATAATTGTATATCATAGTATAAAAGAGATAGCTGAAAACCTAGTTAAGGACTATAGAATCCTCCAACTAGAGGAATGTTATAGAAAATTGAAACAAAGAGTGATTATGAAGAAACATTAGTAAAGCATGAAGAAGTCACAAACTCTATAAAAAAGAAACCACTGATCTGTAGAACCTCCTCTGAAATATAACCTGACCAAGTAGAGAAGACTGCAATCTACACTGAATCAGAAGGCAAACAAAGGAAAACAACTAAACTTGAGAATACAGATGGCATAAAACACTAAAGCTTGAAAAAATGATCAATCAAACCAAGGAAGCATGAGAAACAACAAAAGAACTTGTTGATCGATAAGTAAGATTGACAAATGAGTGTCAACACACTTAACCATTTTCACTATACATGCTGAGTACACAATGGAAGTTGAGCTAGAATTTCTTTATGTGCTGAGTCATAGATAGTGTCAAGCAAGCTACAATTGCTTCCGAGCACAACACATTATAGTATATGCCGAGCTATATAGAATTCAACATGTGTCGAGTGACTTAGGATCCAACAAGAGCAGAGCAAAGCAAAAGTCAAATAAGTGCCGAGCAAAGCAGGAATTCAATAAGTGCCGAGTGACATAGTAATCCTATATGAGCTGAGTAATTTAGGAATTAGTAGAAGTTGAGAAATGTAGAAAACTAACAGGTGTCGAGTAATGCAGAAACTATAGTAGATGTTGAGCAATCTAGAATAGATGGTGTCAAGCATCAATATTACTTCATGTGCCGAGCAATGCAAGATCAACATAAAAGTTTGTGCAATTGCAAGCCAAGATATAAAATGATTATGCATGACTCATTGATAGGATAAAAGGATAATATCAAATCCTCACAACCACCTATGCAATCCTCATGCAACCAATCAGAAAATTAGAAACTACATGCAACCAATAGGTGAATTTCAAGGGTTTGAGCAGAAACATTTTATCCAAGGATGCATAACGAACCACTAATCTTTATAAGGGAGTCTTGACACCATTGAACAAGTAGTTGGAGAGAAGAAGGAAAGGTAGAGCCTATTATTAAGATCGTTGTAGAACATTGGTGTCAAAGATTTAGTGGAAAGGATGGCATTTACACATCCAGTTGATCAGAACAGAACAAGGAACACAATCAATAGATCAGAACTAGTAGAGATTAGTTAATAGTAAAGTAGATCAAGTACCTGAGATCAGCATCAGAGATTACATTAGATCAGGTGTATTATTCTAATACTCTCTCACAATTGTATTAGGAACTTGGAAATCCCATGGACTTGGGTAGGTTTAACAACCTTATGTAAATCCTTTAACAGGGTGACATTCTGAGTTGAATATTCTTAAGTCCTCCAACAAGGCACACTCCTAACAGGGTGTTGAAATCATTTAACAGGGCCACATTTAACAATGTGTTGTAGCCTTTAATAGGGTAAACCATCAGAAGTGGTTGAAATCAATTGCTGCAGTAATTTTGTGGGTATCGTCCCCACCCCAGTTTTACCTTCTTATTCCTAGAGGTTTTCTGGGTTACCAAAGTCTCAAGTGTTATGTGGTGATGCATGTTTGTTTCTCATGATTTTTTAATGTTTATATGCATGCATGTTAATTTGAGTTATATGTTATTAAGGATTTAAAAGTCAATAAAAGGCCAGTACTTCTGATTCACCCCACTTTCAGAAGAACTCTTCCCATTTAGACATTCCAACAGAACCCCCCTAATGTAGACAAGGGTGAGGTGATAGGCAACTGAGAAAGTGGGCCAGTATCTCTTGATAAACAAAAAGAGCCAAGAACATCAAGAGTGAGGAAGAGGTAGAGACAACTATAAAGGCATGTGTCATCGATACATCATGGGGCTAATGTTGCGAAAAGGACACTCACTTTACAACGAAAGAGGGCACTAAAAGGAAAACAACTATCCCCCATGGCATTTTATAACATAGTGCTAAACATGCTTACATATGATATCAACAATGATCAGAAAGGGAAAAGAGCTAATACAACATATAATACAACCCAAAAGAAGAAATCCCATGCCACAAAAATGATCCCCATACCTAAAACATCCAAGATATCCACCATAGTGAAAAAAAAAAAAAAACCATAGTAGAAAGAGCTTGAAGTAGAATCTGGAAGACAAACTAGCATTTCTAGAAAGAGAATGTTTAAAAAAAATAGAGATGGGATGCTCAAGATATAACCTTTGGTGTGAAAAATTGAACACCCAGCCTTGACTACCCAAATAAGAAACCAAACTACATCAAAACCCAAAAAATCCTATGCCATTGTCTTCATCTCAAAACTAGGTTTCTAGTGCTTCTTTTGGATAGAAAAATGACGTCCATATGCTTGAGATATCACAAAAAAACCAATAGGGCTCCTAGAAATGCAAAAAAATAAAAAATAAATAAATAAAATAACTTTTTAAAAAAACCACACCACAGATAGAGTGGCAGTTGGTGACACTTTAGGTGGTGGAGCTACTATGACGGTGGTGGGAGGGAGGTACCTCTAGTGGCAGAAGTTGGTTGAGTAGTGATGGTTGCTAGGAGCTACTACAACTAGCGAGACCGTTGGTGGTTACTATTGGTAGTTACCACTAATCACTAGTGGTCTCAGTGACCGCTAGTAGTTTTCTTAAATCACATTGGCCAAAAAGACTAGAAATTGTGATTTTTTTAATTTTATTTTTCCTCAAATTAGGTGCAAAGGTTTTATGACCCTGCTGAGCAAAAATATTTTGCCTCTCGGATCAACATTGTCCAAAACAAATGAACCTTCTATAGAAATAAGGGTTTTGATGCCTTTTGAATCCATCCATGAGGTTTGCTTGGACTCAAGCTACTTCGAAAATTAGTAACCTGTTGGAATTACAATAAGAAAGTTAAACTTTTGAGACTGGGAGGGGTATGAATCAGTAGTTGAAACTTTGACCCATAAAATATTCACCACACATCCATTTCATACATTCAATAAATAAATTGAAATACCATCTAAAGCATATACATCTAAATCATATAAACAAGTAAGAATTCACACATATATGACACTAGATATGATTATCCATAAACCCTCCAATGAGAAGGTAAAATTGGGGTGGGGATGACACCTACAAATCTTCACTACTGTGGTAATAAAGTGTATCCAATGAAGGTTACAGTGTTTGATCATGAAACATGATCTACCCTGTGAAAGTTTTTCCCTATTAAGGGCTTACAAAGTCTATTAGGTCTTACCCTATTAAAGGATTTTAATACCTTGTTAGAAGTGTGCCTTGTTAAAGGACTTCAACTCACAGTTAAGTAAGAACCTTGTTAGAGGATTTCAATACAACCTATTAGGACTACTCTGTTAAGAGATTTAACTGATTCACCTGTTAGAATGACTTAGCATTAATCCTATGATTAGCACTTTGTTGCTTGATGATAGATCACCTCTAAACTGATGTATTCTTGATCCTTCTTGATCAGATGTCTCTCTTCTTTATGTTATTTGCTTCCTCTATTCTCCTTTAAGTAATTTTGCAATGCAATCTCAATTCACAATTCCTTAGCCACCATTAATTCTTTGTTTGCACATGAAAACTTCTCTCTTTGCTCCTTCCATACGCATATGAAGTTTAGGGTTTTTCCTCCTTAAGAAGACCATGGTGACTTAGGGTTAGTTATGAATCAAGGACTATGATTCATCTATTTTTCTTCTTAAACCTTCCCTTTTTCTAATTGGATGTATGTAATCATAGGGATTCCAACTTAAGATTCATCCTTATCTCTAAAATATTCTAATTCAATCTTTAAGTCAAATAAAAAATAGTTTACATAGTAGTTTGTGCCATTAAAAATAACTATGACAAAACTGTCTTACTCAGCATCTGAAGTCTTTGATGCTTGAGACATACTATTTTCTATACTGTGACTCAATATCTAAATGACTCAATATCCACTAATATCACTCAACATACATTGTCTACTTGGTACTTGAGTGACTCAGCACATGAGTGGCTCAACACTCATTTTGGACTTGACACACTCTATCTTATACATGTTGTGCTCGGCATGTACTACTTATTCAACATGAACTAATTAAATGACTTAAGTGTATAAACACTCACTTGTCAAAACCAATCTTAGATCAACAATCTCCCCCTTTGGCATGAGTGTCAAAAACACTTTGTCATGCATTGATATCCTTATTTTTATGATCATAACATATCTCTTATTCAGCTACTATACAAAATTTCAAAATATCAAAATTTTGTAACAACTTATACCTCAAAATTTGATAACTCCTCCTAAGTTAAAAGGTCTATTCTATATTCATAATTTTGTACTCCTACTGAGTAGATATGTTTTAATTGACACTCTTTTATTGCATTATGTTTGTGTTGTTCTTTGCTTGCTCCCCCATGCTCTTACTCTATTTTCTTTCATCCCCCTTTTTCTTAAGCTCATTTTTCTCCCCCTTTGTGACACTTATGTCAATGGTCTATACACTGATAGTGTGTTTTTCCAAGAAAGATTTATGGACCTCTAGTATAATCTTAAGAGCTGCATCTCAATTTTCACATGCTACATCCAAAGACTTAATTTGGATAGCCAACTCAATAGCAAGGTGTACTAGACCATCTAATGTAGAAAGATTAGGGTCTTTCTTCATAAGAATTTTCTCATAGCCTAACTCCTTGTGCAAAATATCTATGTGAGGAATCAACATGGTTTAGATGCTAATCAGTTTGGCCCTTATGTTGGCTTCTTCAATAGATAATGCTACTAACTGACTCTAGGTTTGTAGTAAAGCTCTAAAATGCTTCTCACTTTAAGTTGGATTCATAGGCAATTTTGCACTTGATGTGTTAATTTGACTTTCCAAACTCAAAATGTGACTCCTTGTCTCTTGTGTGAAGAGTGTAGGATTACATAGTTTGGTCTATAGTGAGAAAATGTTCTCAAGTACCTTCTTCACACTTTCTACCTTAGTTGCCAATGCAACTTGTGTGAGTATTATATCACCTAATATTTTCTCATTCACTTTACTTTGAAATTTATTTTTAGACCATTCTAATAAATTTGCATTTGTATCAAGGTCTACATCACTTACCTTTTCCACGATATTTGTCACTTGTTTCATAAGTGGCTTGGTTTCATCTGGAGTTGGTAGATTAAATGTATCTAGAAAGATATCTTTAATATCCAACAAATCATTCTTCTACCTATGCTCCCTTATAAGTAGTTCTTGATGCTTCTTTCTAGCCAAGGCTTCTTGTAGTATGCCCATCTACTCTATTGTCATTATGTCATAATCATACTTAGGTAAAGAAATACCTTCATCCAGGTTTACATCTCCACATTGTATTACCTCTTCTACCTTTGATATACTTGGACTCAACACTAAGATTTGCAAGGGTGTTGCATCTCTACTTAGCTTCTAAAGAATGTGATTGGAAGGAGTGCCA
Organism: Cupressus sempervirens; assembly: GCA_028749045.1. Taxonomy (NCBI): domain Eukaryota; kingdom Viridiplantae; phylum Streptophyta; class Pinopsida; order Cupressales; family Cupressaceae; genus Cupressus; species Cupressus sempervirens. The sequence continues at coordinate 506,588,241 of CM053789.1, read as the reverse complement.
GATTCTAGTAAAGTTACTAGGGCTTGAATGGATACTTGTTCATTTAGCTTGGGTGTCAACTCAATCTCTCTATGATTGTCTTTGTTGGAAATGATTGAAATGATCATAAGAAAAGTTGTTGGAATAATATATGGAACTGGTAAAGAATGTCCTCAATCATTGTTTTGTCATTGATTTCAAACTTGCTACTTGTAGGAATGACAATTGCTTTAGTGATCCAAATACTATCAATTAGTTGATTGTCAAGGTGGAGGCAATCAATAAGATGTAACTAGAACACCTAGAGAAAGGTTGAAGTTATGATGTTGTAATGAAGTACAAGGATCAGCTAAGCCATTGATGAAAAAGTGTATTTGATGACATACTATAAGATACAAAGAATGGGCACATTGAAACATATCAAAGATTTAAGGTTTTAGCTAAGTCTTTTGCAAAGCTCAAGCTAAGTTCATTAGAGAGAAGGAGCCGAGCAAGCTAGTAAGAGCTGAGTAAATTCCTAGTTAATGCCGAGTAAACTTTAGATGGCAAGTAAACTTTAGATGCTGAGTAAACTTTAGATGCCAAGGAAACTTCAGATGTTGAGTGACATAGAGTTTATCAAGTGTCGAGCAGAACCAAGTGTCGAGTAGGTATAGGTGCCAAGTAACACAGAGGTGCCGAGCACCAGTAACTCAATAATGTCGAGCTGCTGCATTAGTTTGGAAATCAAAGATTCACCAGATCTAAGCCGACAAGGTTGTTATTTAAAAATTTATGAATTAAAAGGAAGATAAGAATGATGAGCTGGTGGCACAGAACACCATGTAGAACATTTTTAAGGATACAACTAGCAAAGTTTCAAGAAGAGAACAAGATATGGGGTAGATACATTGTATCCTACCTAATCCATTTTGAAACCCTAAAATTGAAGAGGGAGAATTGAGCAGCAAAGGAAAATCAGACTTCTATTTAAGAAGACATAAGTTAATAAAAGAAAGAGAGAGAGAGAGAGAGAGAGAGGTGGTCAAGCATAAAAGCATGAAGTGCTAAAGAATGTGCTAAGTAGAAGAAAGCACAAAAACTCTGTTTGGATAGATGACTACAAGGATGATTGCATTGAAAAAATGAGTAAGAAGACTCAAGGAGACTAAGCTTGAGAGGAAGACAAGTAGTCAGAGCTGAAGTGATTGAAGCCAAGCATAAGAATTGCACTAAAAGTGTGATCTGAGATCTGCAAAGTATGTTGTAAGTTATATCAGATCAAAAGACCTTTATCGTTACTTTTTAGCAATTGTAATAGTAAGTTTAAATCCTATGGACTTAGTTTGGTTTAATAGCCATAAGATAAATCCTTTAACAGGGTGACATTCCAAGTGAATGTTCTAAAGACCTTTAACCAGGCCCATTCCTAATAGTTTGGTGAAATCCTCTAACAAGGTCACATTTAGCAATGTGTTGTAAGCCTTTAACAGGATAGGCTTTTAACAGGGCATCACTTTAGAAGAGTGAGAATCAAGTAGCATGTTACTGGTGGTTTTTTCCAAATTGGGTTTCCTCGTAAATCATTGTGTCATGTGTTGATCTTGAATGTTTTATCTTTGCATATTGATTTACTGTAACTTGCTTATATGATTGATTTAAGTTTGGATGGATGAAAAGAGTATGGATTTATTAAAAGTAGTAAAAAGGTATTAATAGGGCATTTGGACTTTGAATAACTGATTTACCCACCACCCCCCCCCCCCCCCCCCCCCCCCTCTTAGTTATTCTAAAGAATTCTAACAATTGGTATCAGAGCCTGACTGTTGATTCAGTTTAAAGTGACTACAAGTAGAAAAGATCAAAATGCCAAAGAGAGAAGTTCCCAAGCTCAAAAAAGACAACTTTGTTGCATGGCAAAGTTTGATGAAGCTACATCTTGGATCCATAGGAGATTATACCCAAAATTCAATTGTCACTAAACATGTAGATCCAACAGGTGCTCCTACTGTAGAAGACATGAAAAACAAGCAAGAACACAATCAGACAATGCTAGAAATTGCCTCTGCACTCAGCTATGCTGAATTTGATGATATCAAAGGATGTGACACCTCATTCAAAATGTGGAAAGCCTTATCAGACATCTATGGAGGAGATCAGAATGTACAAAGAGCAAAAAGAGAAAGTCTCAGAGGAAAGTTTGATAACATGAAAATGGAAGAAAATGAGAATGCTGCTCAATATGGTGCAAGAATAAAGGAAGTGGTAAGTGCAATAAGATGCTTGAGTGGTCAACTGGATGAAGATACTGTTAATAGTAAGTTCTTAAGAACCTTGCTTCCTATCTATGCTATTAGAGTATCAGCAATACAAGAGCTAAGATGTATACCAGGAAACAATCTAAGTTTTGAAGGTATAATAGGTAGACTCACTCCATTTGAGTTATCTAACTTTGACAAATACAAACCTAAAAATGTTGAATTTTCTTTTAAGGCCAAGTTATCACTAAAAGATGTTGAACAGGTGAAATCAAATAAAGGAATAAAAATGAAGTATGTATCTAGTGATAGTAGCACTGATGAGGAAGATGTGGAACAATTGGAAGAATTGCTTGCTAGAACATTTCACAGGGGTAAAGGAAAATTCAAAGATAAGATGCCTATCATTTGTTTCAATTGCAGTGAAGTAGGTCATATTGCTGCAAGGTGTCCACAGAAAAAGGATTCCAAGGAAGGCAACAAATACGAGAACAAAAGAGATGATGACAAGAGAGATTACAAAGAAAAAGGTAAGAAGTGTTATATTGTTGAAGAAAATTCTAATGACAATGATGATGAAGTTGTTTATGTAGCCATGAAGGAACAATTTGATGAAGAAGAGACCATAGCACTGGTAACATGTATAAACAAGAATGACAGATGGATCATAGACAGTGGATGCTCACATCACATGACAGGAGACAAAAGTAAGTTTGTTAACTTTACTCATTATGATGGAAACAATGTTAGATTTGGTAATGATGCTCCATGTCAAATCAAAGGAAAAGGTTCCATTAAGCTCACAGAACACATTTCATGTGACAATGCATACTATGTTGAAGGATTAAACTTCAATTTATTGAGTGTCTCACAGTTAGGCAATATAGGTTGCAAAGTGGAATTTGGAAACAAAATTGCAAAAATCTATGATACTGATGGTAAACTAATAGGAAAAGGAGATCAAACAAAGAGTAATTTGTTTTACCTTGATATGGATGATGTTTCTTGTCTATTTGCAAAATTTGATGATGAATGGTTATGGCATAGAAGATTATGTCATGTCAACTTTGACAATCTAGTCAACATTAGTAAAATGAAGAAAGTCGGAGGTTTACCAAAATTGAAGAAGCTTGACAATATCATGTGCAAACAATGTCAGCTAGGAAAGATGACAAAGTCAAGTTTCAAAAGCAAAAACTATACATCTAAAGAGATACTTGAGTTAGTTCACACTGACTTATATGGTCCAATGGAAATACAAAGCTATAGAGGAGATAAATATATAATGCTATTTGTTGATGACTATTCCAGGATGATGACTATTATGTTCTTAAAAAAAAAATTTGATGCTTTTCAAATGTTTAAGTGGTATGTGGCTAGAGTTGAAAAGGAAACTGGAAAAAGCTTGAAATGCCTAAGATCAGATAGAGGTGGTGAATTTACATCAAATGAATTCGAGATATTCTGTAATGACAAAGGAATCAAAAGACAAATGTCAGCTCCTAGAACTCCCCCACAGAATGGAATTGCTGAAAGAAGAAACATATTTGTGATTGACTATGCTAGAACATTAATGATGGAAAAGACTATTGCTCTAAAATATTGGAGAGAAGCTGTAAGTGTAGCTGTTCATACACTAAACCGAGTACAAGTCAAGAAAGGTACAAATACAACACCTTTTGAATTATGGTATGGTTACTCACCCAATGTAAAACATTTCAAAGTGTTTGGTTGCAAATGTTTTATCCTTAAAGACACTAGAAATGGAAAATTTGATGCAAAAAGTGATGAAGGCATATTTCTAGGTTACTCCACTAGAAGTAAGGCATATAAGTGTTTGAATATTAACACTAACAAAATTGTGGAAAGTGCAAATGTAAATTTTGATGAGCACACAATAGTCCAAGCTAAAGAACCAAAGAAAATGGAAGAGTATAGAACCTTTGTGTATTCTTATGAAGAAATGACTGTTGATGAGGATGATGTTAATCAAATTGAAAATCAACAACAAGTATCAGTTTCAGCCGAGTCACAACCAGTGAATGCCAAGTTACATTCAGAAGCCGAGTTGCAGAATGAAGGAAATGGACAATCTGATTCTAAAAAAAATACACATGATGAAGAACAAATTGACAACAAAGTGCATAGTGATCCTGAATTCGAAAGATCAAACATAGAAACAAGGATAGAGCCAAGGTTATCCAAATATGTAAAAAGACATCACCCTGCTGAACAAATAATTGGTGACAAAGATGCAAGACCAATGAAAAGGAACAGACTAAGACATGAATCATGTCTGATCAACAAATCTGAACCCAAGATAGTATATGGTGCATTACAAGATGATGACTGGTATAAAGCTATGGAAGAAGAAATTGATCAAATAAGAAAAAACAAAACCTGGAGTTTGGTTCCCAGACCAACTGACAAGAATGTGATTGGCACCAAATGGGTATTCAGAAACAAACTAGATGAGAATGGTGAGATTACCAGAAACAAAACTAGACTAGTATGTAAGGGTTATGCTCAAGAAGAAGGAATAGACTATGGAGAAACATTCACTCCTGTTTCTAGAATGGAAGGAGTAAGAACTTTACTTGCATATGTTGCCTACAAAGATTTTAAAGTCTATCAGATGGATGTAAAATTTTCCTTCTTAAATAGTATACTAGAAGAAGAAGTCTATATTGAACAACCAGAAGGATTTTTTGATGAAAATAATAGGGATATGGTGTGTAAGTTACATAAAGCACTCTATGGTTTGAAACAAGCACCTAGAGCATGGTATGAGAGACTTCACAAGTATCTAGTGCAAATTGGATTTGAAAGAACTGATGATAACAACAACATGTACATTAAAGTAGAAGAAGGTAAAGAAATTATTGTATCTAAAATCTTTGTGGATGACATAGTGTTTGGTGGTAAGGAAGTACTTTGCAAAGGCTTTGCTGACAAAATGAAACATGAATTTGAGATGTCTATGTTTGGAGAAATCAAATTTTTTGTTGGGTTGCAAGTACATCAACTCAAACATGGAATATTTGTTACACAATCAAAATACATCAAAGAAATTTTTAAAATGTTTGGATTGGAGAAATCCAAACCAGTCAGCACACCAATGGCAACGGGAAATAAGCTGTCCAAAAATGATGAGTCAGTTGAAGTCAATCAAACAATGTACAGATCCATGATTGGAAAACTACAATATGTTGTACATAGTAGACCATACATAGCATTAGCAGTTGGAATAGTGGCTAGGTTCTCTGCTAATCCTAAAGAAAATCATCTCATAGCAATAAAAAGAATAATGAGATATCTTAAAGGAACTGATAACTTTGGTCTATACTACAAAAAGAATGGAAAATTTGAGCTCAATGCATATACAGATGTAGACTAGGGAGGAAAAATTGATGATAGAAAAAGCACAAGTGGAGGTGCATTATTTCTAGGCAAAAGGCTGGTTACCTGGACTAGCAAGAAACAAACATATACATTACAGTCCACTGCAGAGTCAGAATATGTGGCAGCTGCAGTCAGTTGCACAAACATTGTATGGCTCACACATCTATTGAATGGAATGAAAGAAGAAGTAACAAAACCTATGATATTGTATTGTGATAATACAAGTGCTATAAATATATTCAAAAATCCAGTGATGCATGTAAAAACAAAGCATATTGCAATCAAGTATCATTATGTCAGAGAATTGGTAGAAGACAAACAAGTAAAGTTGGAATACATTCACACAAAGGAACAAACTACAGATATCTACACCAAACCATTGCCCAAGGATGTCTATGAATATCTTAGAGGCAAGTTGGGGGTCATACCCCTAACTCAAGCAGTTTAAGGCAACAAGGAAGCTACCCTACATCAACAGGAATAAATCATTGAAATATTAATAGGTTGATACAAAGGATGACAACAGGAGTAGAAACTCCAAATCAGTCACAAGCATGGTGACAGAGGGAGAAAAAAAACAAGAAACCAAAGCTTATATTTTGCATGATAAAGATACTACATCTTTTGCATTTATGTCAAAGAAGGAGAAATATGCAGAAAACTGATCAATACAAAGAAAGAGGGAGATATATGAGATTAGTAGTAAAAATAAAGCAATACAACATATACAATCTTGGTGGTAACTAAGTTGATTAATTGATCAGTTTGGTTTGCCATCAATGCCAAAGAGGGAGATTGTTGGAAATGATTGAAATGATCATAAGAAAAGTTGTTGGAATAATATATGGAACTGGTAAAGAATGTCCTCAATTATTATTTTTTCATTGATGTCAAACTTGCTACTTGCAGGAATGACAATTGCTTTAGTGATCCAAATACTATCAATTAGTTGATTGTCAAGGTGGAGGCAATCAATAAGATGTAACTAGAACACCTAGAGAAAGGTTGAAGTTATGATGTTGTAATGAAGTACAAGGATCAGCTAAGCCATTGATGAAAAAGTGTATTTGATGACATACTATAAGATACAAAGAATGGGCACATTGAAACATATCAAAGATTTAAGGTTTTAGCTAAGTCTTTTGCAAAGCTCAAGCTAAGTTCATTAGAGAGAAGGAGCCGAGCAAGCTAGTAAGAGCCAAGTAAATTCCTAGTTAATGCCGAGTAAACTTCAGATCTCTAGTAAAATTTAGATGCCAAGTAAACTTTAGATGCTGAGGAAACTTCAAATGCCAAGTGACGCAGAGTTTATCAAGTGCCGAGCAAAACCAAGTGCCAAGAAGGTATAGGTGCCGAGTAACACAGAGGTGCCGAGCACCAGTAACTCAATAATGCTGAGCTATTGCATTATTTTGGAAATCAAAGATTCACCAGATCTAAGCCGACAAGGTTGTTATCTAGAAATTTGTGAATTAAAAGGAAGATAAGAATGATGAGCTGGTGGCACAGAACACCATGTAGAACATTTTTAAGGATACAGCTGGCGAAGTTTCAAGAAGAGAACAAGATATGGGGTAGATACATTGTATCCTACCTAATCCATTTTGAAACCCTAAAATTGAAGAGGGAGAATTGAGCGGCAAAGGCAAATTAGACTTCTATTTAAGAAGACATAAGTTAATAAAAGAAAAAGAGAGAGAGAGAGAGAGAGGTGGTCAAGCATAAAAGCATGAAGTGCTGAAGAATGTGCTAAGTAGAAGAAAGCACAGGAACTCTATTTGGATAGATGACCACAAGGATGATTGCATTGGCAGAATGAGTTAGAAGACTCAAGGAGACTAAGCTTGAGAGGAAGACAAACAGTCAAAGCTGAAGTGATTGAAGCCAAGCATAAGAATTGAACTGAAAGTGTGATCTGAAATCTGCAAAGTATGTTGTAAGTTATATCAGATCAAAAGACCATTGTCGTTACTTTCTAGCAATTTTAATAGTAAGTTTAAATCCTATGGACTTAGGTTGGTTTAATAGCCATAAGATAAATCCTTTAATAGGGTGACATTCCAAGTGAATGTTCTAAAGACCTTTAACCAGGCCCATTCCTAACAATTTGGTAAAATCCTCTAACAAGGTCACATTTAACAGTGTGTTGTAAACCTTTAACAAGGCGGGCTTTTAACAGGGCATCACTTCAGAAGAGTGAGAATCAAGTAGCATGTTACTAGTGGTTTTTCTCAAATTGGGTTTCCACGTAAATCATTGTGTCATGTGTTCATCTTGAATGTTTTATCTTTGCATATTGATTTACTGTAACTTTCTTATATGATTGATTTAAGTTTGGATGGATGAAAAGTGTATGGATTCATTAAAAGTAGTAAAAAGGTATTAATAGGGTATTTGGACCTTGAATAACTGATTCACCTCCCCCCCCCCCTCTCAGTTATTCTAAAGAATTCTAACAATCTTTTTCTATGACAATGCCTTGAATTGCACCTTGAACTTGTGTTTGAGGTGTAGATAAGTCTATCTAACCTATTTGACTCCTTGTATCATTAGTGGCTTGAGTTTCCATTTTATCTACTTTAACTGTATCAACCTTTGTTGGTGTAGCTTCTAGTACTTTATCTAAAGGTTGAACATGAGTGACTTGAGGGGTGATAGTAGGCGGTTCTTGTGCTTTCACCTCTTCCCTTGGAGTGTCAATCACTAATTTCTGAATTTCATCTATACTCACTAACACAAGATTATCACACAATTTTTCCTATAGTGTAGATTGATCTAGTATTTTTTTCATATCTTCCTCTGTTATAGGATTGATGTTCTAAGCTGTAGAAAAATCCTTTGCTATTACTATTTTAGTATTTACACTTGTTATATGTTGAGGGCTAACGTTTGGCAATTGTGTATCTTGTACACTCTGTTCTTGTTGCTGCTCTACCTTACCTATTTCCTTGTCATCTATATTCATTTCAGTACCTCCCTCAACTCTGTCTTCATTGTTGTCATCTTCTTCATTGTCTTTAACCTCTATAGGCTCTTGTTCACCTTCTTTCATTGTAGCTAATCCATATGTTACTTTCCACATTTGTATGGACTTCTTCACAACATCTTTAATATTATTTTTTAAATATGTTGAAGGCTCTATTTTTGGGTACAAATCTAACTGCATATTTCTTCATGGCCTTAGAAATTTGTGCCTTACTCAGTTTAGGCATAAATTGAGCAAGTGATGACTCCCAAATTTTTCTTTCTAAATTCAAACAATAATGCCATTTTTGCTCAACTCTTTCATATAAGCTTTTAGGCATTGAGTTGGCAATTTCTAGTGGGGCTTTTCTTAAAATTTGCCATCATGGCATATATTGCCTCCTCCACTTGCTTCTTCTCAACTTTTCCAAGATTATCAAAATCAATGTGAGAAAATCCTCACAAATATTCATTATTTATAGTATTCTCACATAGGTTTTCTAAATTTGAAGCTAGATTGTGACTCACCACTTGGAATTGGCTATTGTCATCAAATTCTATTCTTTCCTCATTAGATTTAGCTTGAGCAATGTACTTTTTCCTTGGAATTTTTCAATGCTCCTCCTTCTTGTTTTGTAGGTTTGGTCTTCTCTTTTTCCTTTTGTGTAGTGACATGTGCACTAGCCCTTGTGGTAGGTGTTATAGGTTTGGGTTAGCTTAGTTTAGCAATCTTCTTGGATCTTGTCACTAGTTAAGCCTTAACCTTTCTCTTCTTTTCATCAGTAGGAGTAGGTTCTTCTTTAGATTCTTTTTCCTTGGCACCTTTTGCAAATTTTATAATTTCCTTTTTGATCTTCACCCATTCCTTGTGTTAATTCAAGTGGTGCTTAGGTCTAGGTGTCTTCTTCCTCTTCATCCTCTTCCTGCTTGACACCTTCACCAAATTTAGCTTTCAATTTCTTCACCAACTTCTCCTTCTTCTTTATAACATAGTTAGTCTTTAGTTCCATGGTAATTTTATGTTTGGCCATCTCATAATTACCAAATACTTTGGCATCTTTATTTATATCTTCAAGTAATGTTGTTATTGCTGCAGAGGTGTACATTGATTTCAAAGCCTAATGGCCTTAGCCATCTTACCCTTGGAGTTGCTTCTTGAACAAATGTATAATTAGCATCAACTAGGAAACAAAAATCATCATAATGTTTTTCCACTAATGATACTACAATGCTCAATCTTTTCTTCATAGATTACTAGTCATTATTGATTCAAAGTTTTCACCCAATTATTCAATGAACTCACCTATTTGAACTACCATTGACTTATTTGTTTTCCATGCCATAGTGCCAAATATAGGAAATATGTTTTGAAAATAAAATAAAATACATATCAAAATAGAACCAAATTTATAGTGAGAGCTCTTTGTTTTCCTTATTGCTCCTAGATTCTCAATCAACTGCTATATTTGTATCTTAGAAAGATCATATGTGTGATCCTTTTCACAATCTTATAACCAACATCTACTAAAATACAAGGCACACTATTCAATCTACTTGATTCATAAAACTTATGTGCAATTACCCTTATTGCAAAGTCTATCAATGGATCTATGATAGTTTCAATTGTCATTCCTCTCTTATTCCACACAACTCATGTATTCTTTTCAATAACCTCTTTTGAATTACTCCTCAAAGTCTTAGGCTGATCTAGGGTTGGATACCCTATTACCCTATGGATTATTCTTTTGGTGATTTTAGTTGGTTCATTGTCTAACCAAAGTGAACTATCATGAATCCTACTCAATACAATCCCAATCCATTTAGTTTTGAAAAAATTTAGGAAATCTAGGGCACAAGTCAACCCTTTCTTCTCTACAATTTTAAATTCTCCCCTTAACACCCCATTTTCACATAGTTTATCATATGCTTGTCTAATATCCATGTCTCCAATACTTCCAATCTAATAGTTTTAACATTTTATCACATTTTGAACCATTAAAACGTCTAGTGGTATCATAGATAACATACCAAAGGGATCCTTTTTATATGCAATATCTAGTATGGCTTTGAAAATTGATTGTTTGACCTCATTACTAACCAGTTGAATAGTCAAAACCTCATTACCCTCTACACCCTTTGAATTATATTCCATTATGAAAAATTAGGGTTTATGAAAATTAAAACAATGTAGCTTGGCACATGATAAATACCTTACTAAATTTGACAAAATGGTGTTGAATAGCTATTCAAATCTTCTAGAATCACTTCTAATGAATTTTGTGATTGCCTTTAGCTCTCCTTGCTCTTTCTCAATTTTGAAATGATGTAAATTGAGCTAAAAATTGATCAAATACCCTTTTGAAACATTATAATTAATGCTAAGTTCTTACATAGCTATAAGGTCATTATCGACCAATTTCAGGCTCACTCAACATCCATTAGCATTTTCATTTGTTCAACAATCATTACGAGCTTGACATCAACTAGTGAGTATATTAGCTTGACATCCTCTAGCAATTCACTTGGCAATCATAGGAAACTTTTCATGCTCGACAATCACATGAAAAAATTAGGATTTTTCTTTGGTTCTTAATAACATCTTGCATCTTTATTTATGCTTATGTAATCCTTTTAGAACTAAATCCTTTGGAATTGATGTATGGTATAACTTTTGAATATCATTAGCACATACCTCTTGATTTCTTAGTTTGATGAGGTGTGATCACCTAACCCATTGGGTGAAGTGATCCCTTCTCCACTTGATGTGCTACAATCCTTCTTTTTCTTCCATGTCTTTTTCATTTCATTTTGACGTTTTCAACATCTGCCTTTCCTTTTCCTTTATTGAACTCACAACTTGGTTCCTTTGACCTTGTTGGACAATATCGAGTAATGTGACCAATCTTCAAACAACTAAAACATGGTTTTACTCAACCACCTTTTGTACTCACTTCTGAACTATGTCCTAATACAATTCCTAGGAAAATGTCAATACTCTTGAAAATAATGATAGCTATATCTTGTATTATAATCCCAATTTTAAGAGTTTCCATTGGTCCTTACCTTTGTTTTCTTGTTTGATGACCACATGGGTTTGGATCTGCAATCAAAAGCTTTATGTCCATACTTATGACAATTATAATAGTATCCTTCAAATCTTTATGTGTGCATGGTTGTGGTTCTACATTCATGTGCCTGATGACCTTGTTCGTTGCACTTATGACAATGAACCATGCTCTTATGCTTGAAATTGTGATTTATAGTCTTGCTCTTGTACACATTAGCAATATGTCCTTTCTTACCATAATTATGACAAGTAGGTTTGGAGTTCTTACTTTTGTTGCTCCTTTCTTCAACACTCTTGGATGATTCTCCTTCTTCAGTACTTGTGCACCCTAGTCCAGATGTATCATTATTGGATCTAAGGGATCTCAATAATTTTCAAAGTATTTGATGGCTTCACTTGGTTTATTGAAACTTTCAGCAAATTCATTTTCCCTTCTTAAGTCATTTTTCAATTACCCATTCTACAACTTCAATGTTGTTATCTCAATGTCCTTGACATTCAATTCATAGTTAGCATTCATCATTTGACTCAAAGTGTCCAATTGCATAGTGGAAATCTTGGTTAGCTTTGATGATTTCTCTTCCATTCTATTGGTCAAAACTCTTTTATTTTCTTCAATCATGGCTTTGTCTTCCATAGCTTTCTCTTTTTGTTCAGTCACCTCACATAGTAGTATGGCTTGTGATTCTTTCTCTAACTTGAGATTTTTGATTTCCTTAGCTTGTGCTCTATTCTTTTCTATTAGATCTACATCTGCTACATCAAATTTATTTGAGTCTCCATTATCAAATAGCTTGGTAATGTCCAGTTCTTTGTATTGTGTGTCATTCTCCTCAATAGCAGTTTCCTTCCTTCTCTTTAAAGATTTCTTTAGGTCTTCTCTTGATTCATTCAGTTGATGTAGGATGAGTTTTATTTCAATTCCCTAATTCTCAATGATCCTTCCCAACTTGTAGACTTCCATTTTCAAGATATTTCCTCAAAGATGCAAAGCTTCTCTTTTATGGAACTAGGCTCTGATACCAATTGTTGGAATTATAATACAAAAGGTAAAATTTTGAGGGCAAGGGGGTGTGAACTAGTAGTTTAATCTTTGACCCATTAAACATTCACCACACATCCATCTCATACATTCAATAAATAAACTGAAATACCATGTAAACAAGTAAGAATTCACACATATATGACACCAGATATGATTACCCAAAAACTCTCCAATGAGAAGGTAAAACTGGGGTGGGGATGACACCCACAAATCTTCACTACTATAGTAATAAAGTGTATCCAATGAAGATTACAATTTTTGATCATGAAACATGATCTACCTTGTAAAAGGTTGGCCTTGCTAAAGGCTTACAAAGACTATTAGGTCTTACCCTATCAAAGGATTTCAACACTTTGTTAGAAGTGTGCCTTGTTAAAGGACTTCACCTCACAATTAAGTAAGCACCTTGTTAGAGGATTTCAATACAACCTATTAGGACTACTCTGTTAAGAGATTTAACTAAATTACCTATTACAATGAATCAACATTGATCTTGTGGTTAGCACTTTGTTTCTTGATGAAAAATCACCTCTAAACTAATGTATTCTTGATCCTTCTTGATCAGATGTCTCTCTAATGTATGCTATTCCCTTCCTCTATTCTCCTTTAACTGATTCTACAATGCAATTTCAATTTGCAATTCCTTAGCCACCATGAATGCTCTATTTGTGCATGCAAACTTCTCTCTTTGCTCCTTCCACATGCATATGAAGTTTAGGCTTTGTCCTCCTTAAGAAGACTTGGTGACTTAGGGTAAAGTATGAATCAATGACTGTGATTCATCCATTTTTCCACTTAAGTCTACCCTTTTCTAATTGGATGCATGTAATTCATAGGGATTCCAACTTAAGATTCATCCATATTTCCAAAATATCATAATTCAATCTTTAAGTTGGCTCAAAAATGGTTTGCATAGTAGTTTGTGCCATTACAAACAACTATGACAAAACTATCTCACTCTGCATCTAAAGTCTCTAATGCTTAGCACATATTATTTTCTATACTATGACTCAGCATTCAAATGAATCAACATCCATTACTTACTCAGCTCATGTATCACTCAACATACACTATCTACTCGGCACTTGAGTGACTTGGCACATGAGTGGCTCGACACTCACTATGGACTCGACATGCTCTATCTTATACATTTTGTGCTTTCCATGTACTACTTATTTGGCATGAACTAAGTAAATGACTTAAGTGTATAGACACTCACTTTTCAAAACCAATCTGAGATCAACAACCCCCCTATTTTCTTAAGAAATACCTAAAAAACTCTAGATCTAATTTTTCAAACCCTCATTCTCCATTTTTCTCCAATTATTGAACAAGCTACAACAAAACTGGGGTTTTTTTTATGTATTTCCTGAGAAAACAGGGGGTTATCAGAGAAAATACACAAATCAAATCCTCTAAGCCCTCGAATACTTGCATGTAGAAAACCTATCATAGAGAAGAAAAAGATGAGGAGTCATGGGTGTTCTTTGAAAACTTGCAAATTGTATTCTCAGATAAAAAAAGATGTAAAATTACAAAGAGATCGATCCTTATAAAAGGAGATCAAAACTCAAAAAGGGTAACCTAAAAGGTAAAAGCTATTTAATAATTACTAATTAATAATTAAATAGAGAATGAAAAAAGCACATAAAGCAAAATCTTAAGAAGGGAGAAAAGGTAATTCAATTAATGAAATTAAATTAACCTTTTTCTCTAACAAGAGTTGCCAAAGAAACACCAATGCAACCAAGAGATCTAGTAAGCTATACAATTTGTACCCCATAGACTTAGAAAAACTAGGGAAGGTAAAGAGATGTGATGAATTTATTTTTGAGGAAAAAATAACATGCTAATCAACATAATTTTGAGGATCTCAAGTAGGACCTGTTTCCAGGATTTCACCACTTAACATGATTTTTTAGTTTTTTTTCAAGACTTTTTAATGATTTTTTTTTGTATTTTTTGAGATATTTGATTTTTTTTGGTGATACATAAAAGTTCTTATTTCTAGGGTTTATCTAAGATGATCATTTTTAGGACATTTATAGTTTCTATGATTTTTTCATAGCCATATATAGTTTTTTTTAAAAAAAATTTCAGGATCATATAGTATGTGCAAAGCTTGGAGTACCAAGAACATCAAGCATAGAACTTGTTGAGATGTGGGATAGTGATAGGCTCATGGATTTTTTATCTCTTAGTTGTACAAAGATGATAAGCGCTAGATGCAAAAACAATAGTGATAATGCATGGACACAACCAATTAGGTTTAAACTTGCTTTTATGTGCTATGTTTTTTTGATTCTTTGGATTCTCTCTAAGAACAAGATCACAAACCTAGAGCTCTCTAGGATGAATTTTATAGTTATAGATTTGAGACATCCATTTCTCATAATCTCTTATATGATCAAAAGAAGCTTTTGGACATTCATTGAGAAGCTCTATTTCTTGCATTCTCATAGTTGTATAATCTTCGTTAGTGATCAAATGTTTCAAAGAGACATGTAGAGGAGTCAACCTCAAGTGGTAGAATGACCTCTAATCAATATACTAATGCAAAATTTGTAGCCCTAGTAGTAATCTAAATTATGGTCCTATAAGTGGATAATATAGGATTTATCTATAAGTATTGGTCCCTTCCGGAATTTGAATAGTTCTATGCAAGATATTTAGGAGTTTCTTGTTAGCAGCTTCATCTTGTCCATTCCCTTGATTATAGTAGATTGAGGACCAATGTTATTTAATCTTAAACTTCTTGCATAATTTTTTGATATCTTTTTTCTTAAACTATCTTACATTATTAGTGATTATAGATGAAGAAATGCCACAATAATATATTATGTGACTTAGTATAAAAAGAAACATGTATTTTCTTGTAGCAAAAGAAGGGAAAACTTCAACCCACTTTGTAAAGTTCTCATCTAATATGATAATGAATTTATGGCCACTAGAAGAGTTAGGATTGATCTTTCCTACTAGGTCAAAAGCCCAATGTTGGAAAGGCCAATGTGTAATGGAAGGTATCAACTCACATCTTGGAGCATGAATCAAGCTACCATGAAGATAACATTTCTTACAGGAATTAGAATATCACACAACATCAATTTGCATAGTAGGCCAATAGTAACCAAGAAATAAAATTTGCATTCATGTCCTTGTAGTTGTAGAATAGATGCTAAAGTAGTCATAGAATTAGCAACCTTATTCTCATCCCTAGGAATCTATTAGAATGTGACAAAAGTAAAGTAATTCCTAAAAGAATCAATTAGATTCTTGTAAGGGATCAATTTTTCATCTTTATTTTGGTAGTCACTATTAAATTTATTGATGAGATGTTGAGAGTCTCCAAAGATCTACAACTCTATTATCCTCCATTCAATAGCTAGCTTAATTCCATTTGTAAGAGCCTCATATTTAGCTATATTTTTGATGCAAGGAAACAACTTGTAAGATTTGGGAATAATGTATCCATGAGACGTATAAAAATAGATACCAACACAAGCACCTTTCTAAGTATGAGATCCATCAAAAAAAAAAATTCATGTCCTCTCAATTACATACATAATAGATGAGTCAAGAAAATAAATCTAGTATAGGAGAATAATCTTGTAGGAGAAAATATCCTATCCTTTGTGTAAGGAAACTTGGCAATAAAGAATATAACCGTTTCCACATAACCCATAATAGATCTAAAATAAACACGGAATTAAAATCCACATGCAAGAGAATAGACAACATACCCACAAAATTGTGACACAAGATATACCCTGGGAAACCCTCATTTAGGGAAAAACCTAGCCTCCAAAAGCATCCATCACCATGTACTATTCAGCAAAAATACCATTGCCATACAACCATGGAAGCCTTCATGGCGATAGCCACAACCGAGCAAACTATGTGAACAAGCATGAATCCACACATGCCATGCCATGCTTCCAACCTTCACAAATGCTCCCTTGGCTAACCTGTCAAGCCTTGTCCCATTCGACTCTTGCCTTTTGTCTTCTCCTTGTCACTCTACAACAACTACCCTTGTGGCTGCTTATATAGTAGCAAGTCCCACAAAACCACCAAGTGGTATTACATAAACCATGTGCTAAAACCATGTGCTACCTAACCCACTGACCTCACATTTAATATTGGGCATTTAATTCTTTTCCCCCAATATTAAATAATTACATGAAATATTTTCACAATGTTACAATACAACTCATCAAGAATATTTCATTGGAATCTTTACATGTTGCACGTCCATCTCGGTGCAACATTACATAATAAAATAAAATAATAAAATATAACAATATTATGCAATGTGTGCAACACCCATTATCTCAACACTTTGATACCCTTACAATCAATATAATGAATGTCAAATTTTGAAATAATCATCATCCATTTACCTATTCAACTTGTAAGATAAGCTTAACTTAAGAGGTACTTGAGAAGATCAATCTAAGCAACCAAGTTTGTAGTATAAGCTAGCATATAGTGTCAATTTTTTTTTATGTGAACACCACAACAAGGAAAACCTTATCAATGTTGTTATAGTTGACCTCATAAGATACTAGTGTTATATTGATGTACTAGATAGTTCTTTCTTTTTTATTCTCATCTTGTTGTGCTAGTAATGCCCCAAGGAAGTAGTTGTAGCCAAAATGTACAAAATCAAACGTAATCTCAAGATAGGGGGCATTATAGTAGGAGGTTTAGTCAAGTACTCTTTGATTTGATTGAGGTTTTCCTCACATT
Organism: Cupressus sempervirens; assembly: GCA_028749045.1. Classification (NCBI taxonomy): domain Eukaryota; kingdom Viridiplantae; phylum Streptophyta; class Pinopsida; order Cupressales; family Cupressaceae; genus Cupressus; species Cupressus sempervirens. The sequence continues at coordinate 506,570,798 of CM053789.1, read as the reverse complement.
CTTCATTACATATGCATGTGGATCCCATGTGTAATTTCTTATTAAAATATTGTGACCTATCAGCTAACTCAAATATGAACGTCTTGATTGAGTAAAGACCTCCTTGAAGATTCCTTAGTTGACCAATGTTGCAAGGAGGTGGCATTTCCATGATAGCTTGGACCTTCTTAGGGTCAACCTCAATTCCCTTAGCAAATATTATGTATACTAGTCGTTTACTCAGGGTAACACCACATGTACATTTCTTAGTGTTTAACCTAAGCCGAAATTATTTTATACAATCCAAAATCAACCTCAAGTATTCTAGATGAGTGTTCCTTTTCTTTCATTTTTCTAGGGTTTCTTCCATATTCATGTGCATCATATCATGGAAAATAATGGCCATATCTCTGTGATAGGTAGCACAAGAATTATTCAATCAAAATGGAATGAGATTCCAACAAAAGGTACCCCATGGACATGTGAAGCATTTTTCTCTTTGTCTTTTAGAGCTATGTTAATTTGGTTGTAACCCAACACCCCATCCATTAAAGAGTACATCTTATATCCCAAAATCATATCCATCATAATGTAAATGTTAGGAAGTGGGAAATCATCTTTTGGGAAATCTTTATTCAGATCTTAAAAATCTATACATACTCAAATAGATTTATCATGCTTGGAAATAGGTAAAATATTGGAAATAAATTAAAAATAGTCTACAACTTGTATGAATTTAGTGCATAGGAGATTTTCTAGTTCATCTTTCACCAAAAAGGTGACATGTGGGTGTATTTTTCTCATTTTTTGTTTCAATGGATTGACACTAGGAGTTATGGATAGGTGATGCATGATGAGCTCAGTGTCAAGTCCTAGCATATCTATATAGGTCCAAGAAAATTTACTTTTTTCCTCTTGGAAAAATTTAGTAAACCTCTCTTTCACTTCAGTTTACAAATACTTTGCTAGATGTATGATCTTAGGTTCCTCTTCCATTCCAAGATTGATAGGTTGTTTAGATTTAATTAGCACAAACGATCTCTCATAAAAGTAACTAGGAAGATGCTAAAGTACCTCACGACCAAGCTCCTCAAAGAGGTTTTAACCTTTGTGTACACCTTTATGTTTACTATTGTTGGCTAGGATACTTCCACAAAGTGGTTTTCACCATCAGAGAACCTATTATTTTTCAATTTTCTTTTGATTTTATTAATAAGGTACTTGATATCTGATTCTATAATATTTGTAAGTTGTTCACTGGTGGAAGAGACCATAGGTTCAATGGCACTAAGATAGCAAGTAATTTTGTTGTCATTTTAGAAAGAAGGTAGTTGAGGTGACCAATTTTGTAACGACCAATTAATGAGATCAAGATACATGAGTGGAAGAGGAAGTATTTAAGGAATAAATACAAAGGGAACCATCTCTAGTGAAAAGGTATTCAGAGTCTATAAGGTAGTCTTCAGAGACACTCAAATTAGAATGATTCCTAGAGAGTTCAACATAGTCCACTAAGTCAACATGAATTTTCAACTCATCAAGTCCCATGGATGAATCATCTATTTCATCATTTTGGTTAGCCTAAGAGTGTATAACATCTACCCCTGATTCATTAAGGAAAAATAAGAGATAAACCCATTCATATTCATCATAATTAGTACTACGATCATGTTATATGGGGAAACCAGTGTTTCTCCTACTTATATCTTTGGTAAGATCTACATTTGATTCACCAAACTATATAGAAGTATATGCTTCAGCCTAATGATCATTTGGTTTTTCATCTTCTTCCAAGAGGATAGAGGTAGATGGAAAAAAGTCTCCATCATCTTGACTAGTAGTATTGATAGGTTGGACTTCCTCCTCTGAATCACTTGTAGTATGATGTTCTTGACCGTAAATGGGTAAGCCATCATTGATAGAAAAACCTAGACTAGTAGTATATTTTCTCTATCCATTAGCATGGCTTAAAGGTTCAACAAGATCATGTTTATTTTTAGTCAAAGGACCGTGTCCTAGATATCCCATCTTCTTATGAAACTCATAGCTCTTTCCATAGAACTTAGGATAAATTGGATTAGTAAGTGCAACTTCATTAGTTGTCTCCTCTCTATGGATCCAATCCCTAATAGATTGATCTTCTTCCTCATCTTCTAATGGGACTAAAGACTAGAAAAAAGTGCCAAATATTGTCATGGAAGAAGGTAAAGGTATCATACTCTCTAAAGGTTTTTCATGGGAGAGAGGGGAAACTAGAAGGGAAAAAATAGAATCAAGTGTGTACTCCCCCATGCCAATGTCATCATTTTGAGTTTACTTTCATTGTCAAAAAATGTAGTTTTAGCCTCATCTACATCTCTATTATTTGGTACCAAAGACTCAACAACAATTAGTGTATTGATAGTCATAGAGTTATCCCCACAAATAGTTACCTCCATACCATTAAAAGGGAACTTAATACACTGATGGAATATAGAGGGAATCACCTACATATTATGGATCCATGGTTTCCCTAATTGAATCTTGTATGCAAGAGGTATGTCAAGAACCTGGAAGATTGCATTCTTCTCAACTAGACCAATTTGGATAGGCAATACCACTAAACATTTAGAAGATCTTTCAACCTAATTATAAGCCTTTATTGTGACCTTTCTCCTAGGATAAATAGAAAATTTAGATAGACCTAATTGTTTTACAATAGTGAAAGATCAAATGTGTGACCTAATACCATTTTCTATCACCATGTTTCTCAATCAGAGACAATAGATTTGGACCACAATCTGGAGGGAAAGGTTATGTAGGTGGCTAAGAGATTTTTCATCATCTAAAAAAATTAAGAGGTAGTGTAGATTGTAAGTATGATTAGCCATAGTTTCGAATTTATTATCATCAATATTAGTGGGGACACTCGTTATGTGCAATTCTTTTTATAGGATATCCTTTTACAAAGGGGACAACTCTAGTAGCTCAAAGATAGATATATCTACAGGGGTACATTGAATTTGATCCACAAGATTTTAAGTAGATGTAATAGTAGTGGGATCTTGTTTGGAAGAGGAAGACCCTACCTTCTTAGGATTATATTTCTTGAAAGAATTTTCACCTCTAAGGATAACCTTTGTTGAGATCATTTGTGTTGCATAGATTGCATAATATTTTTTATATTCTACTATTTTATTTTACTATGTATCATTATACTAGGAGCACCTAGATGGTCATGCAACATGTAGAGGTTCTCTTAGAATATATTGATGAATTATATTGTAATATGGTGATAATATTTGACTTAATTATTTAATATTGGGAGAAAATATTAAATATGAGTCAATAGGGGTTTGGTAGAACATAGTTTTAGCCCCTAGTTTATATAATACCAATAAGTGGTTTTGTGGCAGCTTGGTACTATAAAATCAAACACAAGGGTAGTTGTAGAGGCAAGTAGAAAAAAATATAAGAAAGGAAAGTTTAGTAACACAAGGTGAGATAGGTTAGCCAAGGGAGAATTTGTGAAGGTTGGAAGCATGGCATGGGATGTGTGGATTCATTCTTGCTCACATGGATTTCTTAGTGGTGGCTATGCCTTTGAAGACTTCCATGGTCATATTAAAATGGCATTTTTGTTGAATAATACATGGTTATGTATTATTTTGGAGGATGTATTTTTTCTTCAATGAGGGTTTCCCAGGGTATATCTTGTTTCATATATTTTATGAATATGTTGTCTATTCTCTTGCAAGTGAATTTTATGTTCTTATTTGTTTTATATATTTTAAGGGTTATGTCGAAATGGGTATATATTTGGTTGCAAGTTTCCTTACAACCTTAGCTTGGCTACTAGTGATAGTGTTAAGTCTTTCACAATGCAAGGAGGGTTTGCACATCTAATCACGATCATTGGTTTGTGTTCACTAAAAGTTTGTCTTTGTGTGGAACCAACACCTCTCAAGATAACCTTAGGTCTCATGTAAACATATGAATCATAGCTAGACTCATCATATTTGGGTTTCAACATGTGAATGCTTTCACTTACAAGCTCAAGAATGTGAATAAAATTGTCCTTGTTTGTGTAAGTGTAGTTGATTTTAGCATCTCCATTTTTTTGGATGTTGAAATTTCTCCTTGTTTATATTTGGAAAGAGGCTATTTGAAAGTATTTTGATGAAAAATTTAACAAGTTCATTTATGCCAATGTTCTCACTCTCAATAAGATCTTCTATGATACATTTCACTTTGATGCAACTATCACTACTATGACCCTTGTTCCTATGAAAGTTGCAGTAATGATCATCTCTCTACCATGGAGATTTGACATCGAGTTCATAGGATCTTGATTTGTTAGATAGTATGATGATATTATTGGAAATAAATTTTAAGTATCATGCCACATTAATCTCCCAAGGCAATGAAATCACATTTAGGTTTTTATATCCTTGTACATTTAGACAATTGGAGTCAATAGTTTTAGAAACCTCTTGTTGTATTGTCACTAGGATACCACTAGTCAAGTTGAAGATAGGTTCAATAGTCTTAGATAGATCAACCACCCCATCATTGACAACATTTTTTTTTGTTCCAAGTTTCATTCTTGTCATTGTCATTTCCATTATTAGGCTTATCCTTGTTAAAATTTATCTCTCCCTTCTTGATGACAACACATTCTATGTGAAAGCCACTCTCAATCATGTCATTAGATATGAGGAATACTTTCTTGCTAAGGTCATAGTACAATTTTGGTATAAGATTATTGACAAAATGTTAGAATAAATAGTCCGCTAATATAATGAAGGGTGGGGGGTGGGGGGGTGAATCAGTTATACAACTATTATGCCAATCATTAACTTTAAACAATCTTAACCATATGAGTAATGTTAACTAAAAACACAACAAGATATGTAGACACAATTAACACCAGATATGTTAACTAGGGAAACCCTTGATCAAAGGAAAAACCCCAGTGGGGATGGTATCCACAAGATGATGTAATAATATAAATATTCCTTGTTAGAGGATAGACCTTGTTAGGAGTCTGTTACAACATTCAATACATATGAGTCCTATTAGGAGACTTTGAATACTTGTTAGGAGTTGTGGAAGACAACTAGACCCACTTCCCAAACAACTTCAAGGTTAAGATCAAGGTTAAGATCAAAGGTCCCATCGTCCAAATGATCTCGGTATTATTTCTTCTAGAATAATAGAACTGAAATGTACTTCCTTTCTCTATCTCCATCTTGTCAACCAGACTTGTGGTCCTTAGATCTTGTAACCAAATTTCATACTACACATCCAATAATCCCTTGGATCATTTACACACATTTAGTAAGCATCCTGCTCCTTTTACTGCGCACTAATACTTCACATTCCACTTGATCCTCTAATCCAAGATACATTAAAAGAAAGAAAATAAATTTTCTTTATACCATATCTTCATAATAATTCCTTGAGTTAGCCTTGAGGCTTTTCCAATTAATTAAATAAAATAATAAAATAATTTACAATTACAACAACACTGTCGACTCACAGTCTATACAAAAATTCACACATGTGAAACCACATCTCACATACATGCTGGCATCATCATATGATTTTCCTCCATCACTATGTGATTGTACATCTCTTATTACCTCTTAGATGAAAGATAGTGATAGATCATCAGAACTCTATTTTCCAATGCTTTGTTTGTACACTTTTTCCAGCAAATCAAGTGTAACTTATGTACACCATTAACTTAGACTTAGTCCTCTTAAGAACATCATTAGGAAAACCTTAGGAACATTCCCTCCATTGTGGATCATCTAAAACTTCCTCAAATTTTGCATATCTTAAGATTACTTACTGCAATTCTTCTAGTCTTAATAGAATTAATACTATGTTGAGATCAATAATAAATGTAGTCATGAATGCAACATATCAATACTCTTTAATGCTTAGGATACTCCCCCAATGTAGTATCATCAATGTTCATGCTAAAAATCTCCCCCTCATGCATTAATGACAACATAGATGAAAAACAATTAAGTTACAAGAATACCAAATTGCACTTTTTTGTTGCTGCTACCGTCATCTTCTCAAATCCTATTCATCAATTTAAAATCTTCTGGCTATTTTTACGAGTTGTTTATGGTAAACAACTTACAATACTTTTCTTGCTGCATATCTATCCCATAGAGATATCCTTCTGTGCACTTACATATTCTTCTACATACATGAATCTTTGTTAATCTCCTAAAAGAAATAATACCCCCCCATTGACAACTCAATAGGTTCTTCCCTCACATTTTCTCTCCCCATTTCCTAGGAGGTGTTTTTCATGTACACATTCTTCTCCCCCATTGACATCAATGTCAATTAAGCTATCAATAAAAGAACACACTTATATTTCCTCTAATCAGCTCAAGTGTCCAAAGACACTACTTAATGCAAAATACCAAAATACAAAGGGTCCTCAATGACTTAATACATACTAGATACTCCCCCATACAAGAAGCATCTGCATTTAGTCCAGTCTAACCATATTTCTTTGTACCACTAAACTAATGCACTCCTTGCATCATCTACTCTAAAGTAGGTATACTCAAAAGTATCTTTAGGAAAAGGCTTCATAAAGATATCTATAATTTGTCCTTTAGTACTTACATACTCTAACCTTATTTCCTTTTCAGCTACTTTCTCTTTCAAGTCATGATAATCTATGCATATGTGGTTTGTCCTAGAATGCAATACTAGATTCTTAGACATACTTACTATACTTGTGTTATCATAGTAAATAATTACAGGTTTTATAAACTTAATCCCAATATCCTTCAACATTTTTTTCATCCACATAACTTGATTACAATTATTTGTTGCTGCAACATACTCTGCCTCAACTGTACTCTGACATATGCAATTGTGTTTCTTGCTCAACCAAGAAACCAATCTTCCTCCAAGAAAGAATTCTCCACCACTGGTGCTCTTTTTCTCATCCATGTTGCCTACCCAATATTCATCAGTAAATGCACACAAAGTGAAGTCACTTGATTGATCATGCTAAAAACCATAATCATATATCACACCCTTCAAATATCTAAATATCCTCTTTACTACTACATAATGATACTCTTTTGGCTCAGCTTGGAATCTTTCCACAATCCCAACTACATTTTCTATATTTGGTCTGGTGTGAGTCATATATTGCAATCCTCCAATCATAGATCTATGCTTTTTTTGCTCAACTATAGGTGTTTCATTTTTACTAGATAACTTATGACTAGTTATCATGGGTGTACCAATAGGTTCCCAACTTTCTAAACCACACCTTTTCAACAAGTCTTTTAGATACTTACTTTTTGAAATAAGTATCCCATCTATGCTCTACGCAATTTGCAATACTAGGAAAAATTCCATTTCTTCCATCATGCTTATTTCAAATTCATTTTTCATCTCTTCAGAAAACTTATCACTTTCTTTATCATTTCCTCCAAATATTATGTGATCCAAAAATATTACAATGATAACTAAACCATCACATCTTTTACTCAAATACAAATTACCATTTTGTGTACCTTTGATAAATCCAAGATTAGACAAATACCTATCCAACCTTCCATACCAAGTTATAGGTGATTGCTTCAGACCATAGAGTGCTTTCTTTAGTTTGCATGGTAATTATTTTTCTCTATTAGAGGGAATCCATCAAGTTGCTCAATGTACACTTCTTCTTCAAGTTCTCCATTTAGAAAAGCTGACTTGACATCCATTTGATAAACCTTGAAATTCTTGCTTACTGCATAAGCCAAGAACATACTTACAACCTCCATTCTTACAATAGGTGCATATGTCTATTCATAATCTATGCCTTCATGCTATGAGTAACTATTGCAAACAAGTCTAGACTTGTTTCTCACAACTTCTCCTTGCTCAGTCATCTTATTTTTGAATACCCACTTGGTTCCTATTGCATTCTTGTCTTTAGGTGTAGGAACTAATTCCCATATCTCATTCTTCACAATCTAATCTAGTTCTTCTTTCATTGCTTGCATCCAATGATCATTCTTACATGCCCCATTTGTGCTTTTAGGTTCTACTTGAGAAATTAGACACAATTCCTCATTCACTATGTTCCTTATCATCACACCCTTATCCTTTCTCCCAATTATCTACTTTGGAGAGTGATTCTTTGTCATGTTTTTGTTAGAAGTAGGAGTTGACATCTCAACTCTTATCTGTTCCCTAGGTTTAGATCTTTGTTCTTCTCTATGCTTAACATATATATCATTCTGCAATTCATTGTTAGTCTCAAAAATAAATTTAGCATTTTGTCTAGCAAATCTAGAATTATCCTCTTCTTCATCAGAATTATAATCTACCATCTTCTCTTTAGTACCAAATTTATCACCAATCCTTACATTTTTACACTCAACTATTTTCTTAGTTCTATAGTTGAAATATCTATATTTTTCACTTTTCAATGAGTAACCAAGAAACATACATTCATCGCTTCTAGGATCAAACTTACCAATACAATCATCTATCTTTATGTCACACTTAATTCCAAATATTCAGAAGTACTTGACTGATGGTGAGTGACCAAACCATAACTCATAGGGCATCTTTCTCATACCTTTCCTAGTCTATACTCTGTTATGAGTATATACTATAGTATTAACTACTTCTCTGCAAAATGTCTTTGAGACATCATTCTCAAATAACATCACTCTAGCTACTTTTGCTACTAATGTCCATTCTCTTCATAGAACATGTTGATCTCTCTTGAGGTGAACTTTCCTCCTTTTTCTAATCTCAAACATTTAATCTTGACACTAGATTCATTTTCAACTCTATTCTTAAATATCTTAAATTTCTCTAAAGCTTTAGACTTCTCTTTAAGAAATTCTACCCACATCATCCAATTGAAATCATCAACAAAAATCATAAAAGTACCTTTCACCATAGAATCTTCTAGTTCTTGTAGGACCAGTTAGATCTATGTGAACAATCTCCAATTTCTCTATAGTAGAGAACTTCTTGCTAGAAAAGACAATTTCCTTTGCTTAGCCAAAATACATTCCTTAGAGATGACATTAGTAGGCTTAATAATATTAGGCAAATCTCTCACTACAAATGTACTGCTAACTTTCACAATATTATCAAGGTTTATATGATAGAACCTTCTATGCCATAACCAGCTTATGTCAACCTTTGCAACCAAACATGCTATTTTAGAAGGATTCAATTGAAATACATTACCTCTATATCTGCTTCCAGTACCAATCAGCTTACCATTTTTGTCTTTAATAATGCAAGTCTTTTTTGTGAACTACAATAGATATCCCTTATCTACGAACTATCCAACACTTAGAAAATTATTTTTCAAACCATCAAAAAAGTAAACATCATCAATGTTAGTTTTACCATCAAGAGTAATAGATCCAATCCCTGTAATATGATAGGCTACATTGTTACCAACTCTAACAATACCTCCATCGTGACTTTTGAACTCAACAAATTTGTTCATATCATGAGTCATGTGATGTGAACATCCACTATCAATTATCTAATCTATTTTTTCTCAACTTGGGTAACTAGAGCTCTCTCTTCTCTAATTTCTTTATCAAGATCATCTTCCTTGATATCCACAAATCCTAATTCATCATTACTTTCACTCTAATCTCTTTCATTAGATTCTTTATCCTCATTAGCATATAAAAAAATTCTATCCTTGTCTCTTCTAGGCATAAATTTTCCTCTAAACTTTTTCTCTCTTTTAGGACATTTAGATGCATAGTGACCATATTCATCACAAGTCCAACATTTAAAAATTTTCTTACCATCTTTCTCTCTTCTTACCAAAAGGGCTATTCCTTCTTCAATCTTCTTATCTTCTTCAGATCTACTACTCCTAACAAAGTCTCCTCTTGCACTTATACTTCTTGATAGATTAGGTCAAATGTTTAGAGCACTAAAAGTTGTCTCAAGTTTGGCTAGTTCTCTAGACTATCTTAATTCTACTTCTATAGAGTCTTACCTTCCAAGCAATCTTTCCTCTATAAAATATTGGGTGTAGGGCATTACTAGTTGAATCATCTAAGCTATTTGCTTGAATGGTGGTATTAAAATTTTCAAGATCTTTCATATAACCTCATCATCTTGTTTAGTTCCACCAAGAGATTGAATACCTACAAAAATTTCTAATATTTTACCAACCTAAGTTCTTATAGATTCATCTTCCATCATCTTAGCATCTAGAAGTGCATAAATCCAATTTTGCAATCTCATTCTTTTTGCATGATCATCACCTTCAAAGGTAGATTCTAATGCTTTCCAAATTTCATGAGAAATCTGAAATGTCTTTAGCTTATTGTATTCCTTTTATGGAAGAGATTACAATAGGTCTTCTTTGGCTCTCATGCTACACATGAATAGATCTCTTTCTCCCTCACTACATTCCTCTAACTTAGATTCTTCAACAATTTCCTTATTAGCTTTTGTCAAAAAGCCAATATCTTGGAACCATGCATAGTAGATGAGTCTTCATCCTTTCCTTCCAACTATCATAGTTGGCCCCATAAAATCTTGGACTATCCTTCCTAAACATGTTCACCATCGATCTCCAAAAGTTGTTAGTCCTTATCTTCAAGGACTTGATGTTCTGATACCAATTGTTAGAATATATAGTCCACTAATATAAATGAGGGGGGGGGGGGTGTGAATCAATTATACAACTATTATGCCAACCATTAACTTTAAGAAATATTAACCATATGTGTAATGTTAATTGAAACCACAAAAAGATAATCATACATAATTAACACCAAATATGTCAACTAGGGAAACCATTGATTAGAGGGGAAACCTCGGTGGGGATGGTACCCACAAGATGATGTACTAATATAAATATTCCTTGTTAGAGGATAGACCTTTATAGGAGTTTGTTACAACATTTAGTACATATGAGTCCCTATTAGGAGTTGTGCCAACCCTATTAGGAGTTATCGAAGAAAGTAGGACCCATTGCCCAAACAACTTCGACTAGTACATTTGACCCCATTTGTAGACCAAAAATTTTGACCATCTATTAAAATGGGGTCAAATTGGTTGGAATAGGCAAGGAAAAATGTCATTTTTTCAAAATCCATGCCCATGTTGGTCAAAATTTTGACCAACATGGGCTTCATTATGTCAAAATGAAAAAGGTCGCTTTCTATTTCATTGTTATGATGCAATTTGATCGCACGCAGGAGCTATATGCTGGTTGAATACACCAACTCCCATGGCTTCAGAGCTTAAACTAGTCTCCAATGAAGGTCTTGGCTATGTTCTTGAGCACATGCATTGCATGGTTCAGATCAAGGGTCGAGTTCATGAGGTTTGTCCCATTCCACTTGTTTCTATTTTTGTTTTAGAATTTGTTAATATTTGTATATCCATTTTTCAATATTCGATGAAATATAACCTAGCTGGCCTAGATTCAATCATTCTAACTATTCCCAATGCCCTTACCAAATTATCATCAACTCCTAATGCACATATCGCAGAAAAGTAATCTATAAGCTATTTAAATGCCCTTGTATTTAGCTTTGTTGTCTTGTGGAGATTTCAGTTCATCGATGCTAGTCTTACTACAACGTAGGTATTTGAATAAGTTCTCCTTATCGACTACTTTGTTGTTTTCTAGGGTTTTAATAGATTCTTTTTGTTGTTTTCTAGGGTTTCAACAGATTCTTTCTGTAGTCTATTTCCTCAGCTTAAAAATGGAAGCAAGGCTTTAAAATAGTTGTAGTTATCCTCCTACACAAGCAACAATGTAAAAGAACTTGTAAAGTGGAAAGAAAATATTTGTGGGAAATATGATATTTTCAATTTAGTGATGTGTGGTTGAATAAGGTGTGTGGGAGGGCTTGTGAGATCCCCATGCTCATTTTAAAACCATTATTTTAATTGTGATTTGATCATTTTTTTAAAAGATATGAAAGTTAACTTTGATGTTGGGATGCTAGTTTGCCAAAATGGTGGAAGGATGCCTCCAGGTGCCTTGGGGATGACCAATTATCTCCTAGATGTTTCCTTATATTCCTTATACTACACCGTGTTTCAAAATGTTTAGGTAGTTACAACAATTCTTGCTAGTGGCCAAGGAATGTCACCTACTAGTTGCACCTAAACTACCACTCTGGATGAGGATGGGGGCTTGAGGGCTTGGTACATGTTCCTGTGGAATATGGGTGATATCTTGTTAGTGTTGCAACCCTTCTTAATGCTGTTTTGCACATAACAATTTCATTTTAAGAACTCTTTAAAGATCATTTTTAATACAAATTCCTTTGAGTTTTTTCAAGGACCCTTAGGAATTCTCTTTATACAATATTTTTTCAAGAATGAGCACATCAGTCAAGCATTGATTGAGATACCAGAGATTTATTTTGACAAGATAGTGGAATAGCCGCCTTGTTTATGGATCACTATTAGTTATCTACTATGATTGATCAATAGAAATTTCTATTACATGCTGGTATGCCTAATGAAATAAAATGATTGTGTTCATCTACTTCTCTTGAATTTAATCTCCCATCCTATCTTGTATATTATTTAATTACTTTATTTTGGAAGATTAGTTTTTGTTCATCCTGCAAAACAAGTGGTAGTAAGGATATGCCATTTATTCAAAGTAATATTTTCTCACATGTGAATGTCTTCTATTAGTCTCGAGTCTTGACAAATAGCAAGGTATCTACCTCCTCACTGAAGTATCCAACGCTGGTCCTCCTGGTGTTCCAATGCCTATATACACTAGTACCGACTTGCAATGTTTTAATGAGATAAATATCTATGTTAATAAATGTGTTTGAGATATACATTGTTTGTGCGTCTACAATTAGATTTTAGATTCTGAATGAACTACTTTACTATTTTTTTTCATATACAACGTAATATCTAGATTCATAATTATTTCGATGATGTTTCTCCTCTGACATTTTACATTGGAACTATGTTTAGATCACTAATCTAGCCCTTCTTAATTTCGTTCTATTGCCAGCCTGTTGTTCTTCAAAAAGAGCATATCTGTATACTTGATGAGAATTATATACAAACATTGCTAGTTGTGAGTATTAATCCTCTTTTATGATCATTTTCCTATGCACTTGATTATCTTTCTTATCTTGGATTGAAAACGTGTTTTATTGCCACTAAAAGTAGTGTTGTCACTCTATTTTTATTGAAAGTAAATTCTACAATTGTAACCTGGAATGCTTGTGTTTTTTGGTTAAATTTGTGATATAAGGGAATAAAAAGATATTCAAAAGTTTATTTTCAAAAACTTTCAACTATTGTTGAATGCTTACTTCCAAAACCACTTTAACTCATTTGCTTCATTTATCATTTCTAGATGAAAGGTCTTAAAGATGAACTCGAGTGCTAGACCCTGACTTACACTTTTTGGAATCAGTCTAAAAGAAAACTTGACATGCAAGGATGGCACCCTATCACATTTAAACATTCAGATGTTGATGGAAAATTTATGGAGAAGATCAAGGTACAATAGAAGTTTTAATTTATTTTTTGTATTATTAATTTGTCCATTTGAAATATCCCTTTGGGTGTTTTTTTTGAATTGTTGTTGAAGAATGATAGCCACAAGATTCATATCTTATTATCAGTCAAATTTATTTATAACTGTGAATTTTCAGTAAAATAAGCAATGCTTTAGAAAACATTACGTGATATGGAACATTATGGAATGCCAAATTTATTAATTTTTTTCTATCCCATACCTTTGACAGAGAGACACAAGGTAAAAAAAGGATATATGAACGTTAATCAAACTCAATGCAATATATAGCATATAAATTTTAGTAGAGACTTAGATAAATATGTTTGCAGTCTTCTGTGAACAACCTATCCAGCTGACAGCCTAGAAGAGTGGAGAAATGTGATCAAACTTTCTAATGGAGTTGTCTGGGAAGATAGTAGCAATATGTCCTTTAGGGTGTTGCAGTATTCAATGATCATCTACAGTCCAAATGGAGTAGCTCATTTTATACTTTCATAGCCCATTCATTCCTTATGGGGTGTATGAGTTTATTCAAGGCCTCTTGATCAAGGGTTGAGCTTCTTAGCATTCAGTAGTTTCAACCTTACGCTCGAAAGTGTAACTATAGTAACTTCTATCACCCAAGCATCATATGACTCTCATGCATATAAATCCTAGATGCAATCAACATGCAATTATTGTGAGAGAAACAAATCAAAAAAACTATCCACAACCTAAGCATGATTCAAAAACAAATAGGTGATTGATAATAGCGTATAATAGCTTTGGTGAAGACAAGTAGTTAATGCTTATATAACTATGGTGAGAGAGAAAACTAGATAAAAGTGGTATTTTAAAGGCATAGTAACCACCACAGTATGCTTCCCTAGTCCAATATGTAGGGGTGCTTTTTTTACAACATCATTTCTATACAGAACCTTTCTTATGTAGGGTAGTCATCACCATCCCATAATAATCCCATATAGTGTGATACATTATAGTAATAAGTAATAAGTTATTAATAATTGTTGGCATTCTATATTATAATATTTTTATAGCTATAGAAATCCACCAATCTCCAAAAATTGAAAGAAAATAACTCATGCAAGCTAATATGAAAGAGGATTTTGTCCTGGATTAACCTAGGCAAATAAATCTAGGAGAAATCCAAGTTAACCTTGCAGAAACCATATTGAAAACATCCAAAAAAGAATATTTATGTCTTTGTTAAAATATTTCATGATACAAAATATTCAGGGAAAAATGCATTTATGGATAACCAAAATACATACATACTCTGGATTTTTCTTAATATTAATATTCTGAAAATAGACACTCAAATTATCCACCTATTTTTAAAAAAATCCATTTGTGGATCCAAAATTGAGTCAAGACCAGAACATAATAAACAAGGCTTGTTAAGTAATAAATAACCAAACCATAACAAAGATCAGTTCTCAATGCACAAAAATTAGATACCCTAATGATTTTTGTTTTGCACTATTTAACATGTATTACTTTTTTCAA
Organism: Cupressus sempervirens; assembly: GCA_028749045.1. NCBI lineage: Eukaryota > Viridiplantae > Streptophyta > Pinopsida > Cupressales > Cupressaceae > Cupressus > Cupressus sempervirens. Next base: position 506,555,782 of record CM053789.1, on the reverse strand, counting down.
TGTTTTGAGATTACCATATTGGTATAGAGGATATTGTATATTACATAAATGCAAATAACTTGAAGATATATATCATTGCCAATTTTCTCATTTTTGAGGTGCCTTATCTGTCAAATTAAACTTTGTTATTTTTGCCCCTCAATTTGTGAGCACTTGTCTGCAATCTATCATTCTTTTCCTTTCATCCTGATGATGCATTGGAGTACTATCTTTAAAAGTTGATGTAGAAAACTATGTCGATGTAGAAAACACTACAGTTGCATTTGCATTTTCTTTTAGAAACAATCTTGATTCCAATAATAGAGACTCAAGATATTATGTCTCTATCTCTGTGTTTATATTTATATCATTTCTTCAAAGTTACTAAATGAAATATATAAAGATGATAAGTGATAGTTCAATGACCTTTTTCCAAACATTAAATTGTAAGATCTGAATTATTAATATATGGGCATCTGCATTTGATTTAGTTGTTTTTTGTTGTTGGGTTGGGTGGCCTAGATCACATCCCTTCCAGTTCTAGGTTTCTGGTTCCCTATAATAAGAGAGGGCATAAGGGCGGGTGGGAGGGATGTAGCTATTCCACTCGGTGAGAATCTCAACATGACGGAAGAGACCCATGAATAGCTAGTGACATATTGAGTATCTCTTTTATCCCTGGATAAAGGATTGAGTAAACTGAATTGAGGAACCTAGTCAAGTATTACCTCCTATCTGTAAGAATGTCTAATGCCTCAAAGTTGAATCAAAATGATACTATCAAGGAAAACCACATGATTTGATGGTTGATTGTGAGCTCGCTTCTCAAAAGATTGACAATGATCTTGTAAACAAAATTCACCATCATTGTAGATTAACCATGTTGGCCCTTTTGTACAAGGTTAAGAGTAAATGTATGTTATAAGGAAAATGGATAAATAAATTTGTAGATAGCCTTATGCTATTGTAGGTCAACATAAACAATACAAGGCTAGAAGACTTGAGTGACCTCAAAATTTATTCTTTGATTCCACCTGTAGTACATTGATTGAACTGGTCAAGATTCTATTCAAATATAGGTAGTACCTCTTGTCCCAGTGTCAGGATCCAGTCTATAATAGTTTAGGCATGGCTAGGGCTTCAGAGAATTATGGGACTTATTCCTGTAATAGTTACTGCATACTTACATATGTTAGTGATATTAAATATCATTTTAATATTTTACCATGTGTTATAGTAATTGGTACTTTAGTGTCAAGAATAATTTTTGACAATTTGATTGTCATATTTAATCCTATTTTATCTCTTCTTGAAATTTTTCATAGTTTAGGCATGGCTAGGGCTTCAGAGAATTATGGGACTTATTCTTGTAGTTAGTCAAATCAACTATATCCAACTTGAAACACTCCAATTAGGATAATTTTCTAAAAACATATATTATACAAGCTTCCCTGGTTCGAATCCAAGTGGGCCCTAAATCATCTTAGATTTAGCTGTTCAATTAGAAAAGTTGACAGTCTAATTTATTTTAGAAATTTATCTTCTATTTTATTCATAACACACAAAAATGAACAGAAGAGAGTTCGTCAGAAATTAAGAGCAATATTGTATTCTACAAGTTGTTTCTAGTTGCTGTCAATTCCGAACAGGGTTGAAGTCTCAAAATAATTTCTCTCTTCAGTGCATCTCTCTTCACTTTTCCTATTGTGGTTCTTGGAAATGGCTCTTTATGTGGGAAGAACACCCTTGGCAACTTAAACATGTTTATACAATGCACAAACCATTTCTTTCCATTTTTAAGGTGTGGGAAGATAATCCAATAATAAATTCTTGAAAATTATCTGAAATATTAATTACAAAACATACATAGTTGATCCTAGATGCAATCTTGTTGATTGTGTCTCTATTCAAGATTTTCCAACATATAAGGCTATGTTATAAAGAATATAGCCACATAATCTACAATTTTTAAAGAGGCTGATAGGAGAGGCATACCCAGAAAGTCCTTGTTGTTTACAAAACAATTGTAGTAGCATTGGGGAAAATTTTTTGTGCTGATTCATAGCTACATTGTTCAGCATTGCAAAATTCTGATGTTCCCAATGCCAATCGTCCCTTAGCTAGATGCATGTAGTAAAAATTTCAATAAACCTTGGATTTGGGATTCTGATATTGACAACTGCCAAAATCCCTGGATGCTGTAATAGTATCTTCTCCACCTGTGATGGTAGAAAATTATTTACTGGTATATATAAAACAGATGAGTATCATCTTGACCATCGATGAAAATTATGCTCAGCAACTAAAGTTAATGTGCTTTCGTTTGAAACAACTTAATTTTTTGTAGATGGGAGACTTTAAAAAGAACCAAAAAGTGCCAAAAGTAATTGAGTAGAGGTGAACATATCCAGACCAATAACAAAATAAACTACCACAATAGAACAAGATGATTTTTTGGGTGCAATTTTACAACAAATGATGTTATTATAAGTTAGCATTGACCTTGGAAGGATAAACATTTTCTCCACCACTTTTAATCATGTCTTTAGATCGGCCAAGAAGCCATAATCTGCCCTCTTCATCAATCCATCCAAGATCCCCTGTATTTAGCCATTCATTTTCACTCAATGTTGTTGTGGTTGAATCATTTTGGCCCTAATACTTCAGTGTCACACGTGGGCCTCTTATCATTATAGTCCCCACATTGTATAAGTTATTAGTTTCAAGACATTCATCACTATGTTCTATCTGTATTTCCACATGATGAGCAAGCTTTCCCACACAAACTCTTATTCGGTGATCTTGAAAATTATTCTGATCAGTTGGATCCATGGAATAATCCTATATTTTGGTAAAACTTCCTTGTCAAATGATTGGATCATGGGAAAGAGTGAAAGTCATTGAGGAATAGGTCTCTGTCATACCTTTTTTAAAATAATAACAAACAAGAGTTTTGAAAAAGAAGTAGAATTAGGTCTCCTTAGGAACTAATATGAAATAGGTTAATGAATGCAACTACATAAAAGAAAATAACATGACATAAAGGTTAATAGAAATCATTAAATGGGAGAGTTTTCAATGATTCTATCATCTCCCTCTATTATTAAAGCAGACCGTAAACTAACCATAAGCCAAAAAGATCTGAGCTCTCGGAAAAAATTTATTGACTTTCTTGATAAGTTGTGGTGATAGGCTTCCAACTTCATTAAGTATCTTCTCAAGACTTGAAAAGCATATCGTTGATTCTCCTTTCTTTCTTCTATTGTAGAAGCATGAGGGATAGACAATTAGCAGTGTCTAAATTAGATTTATTCTTGCAAGTTCATTTTTAGCCTTTACAAACATTATAATTTTACAAAAGCAACAAACATACAAAGGAATTTTCAAGTACAAACATTATAGTGATATATGTGGTTAGTATTTGATCTTCCCATTGAAAATAGTTGTTGCTCAGCAAATGTTCCTTCTACTCAACACTTGGGTTTGGTTCTAACTTGTGTGCAACCACATTTTCCAAAAGATTACCAGTGACTACATCTCTTCTTACTACAGCTTTACTACATATTGATAAAACCTGTTATTTCTACTAGGTTTTGACAAAAAAAAGAAACCATGTTTTGCCAAGAGAGTTTGAACTTTGGAATGGTCTGAATAAAACATTTTAATATTTATGTTTTTAGTAAGAGAATTCAGTTACACAAGTAAAAGTAATTAGTAGCATACCTCGAATTGATGCAAAATGTAACTATATCAGCAAGCATAGTTGGTACAGTGATCATCGCTGATACAGAGTATCTTTGTATTGCAAATAAAGTAGAAGCTACTTCAAACTTGGGTATAAAGATATGGCATCCTCCTGCCAGTACAATGGCCAACGGTGAAGAGATTCCACCAATGTGGCATAGTGGAGAAGTGTGAAGATAAACCTATCAAATGTGATATGAGGAAGAACAAATGAGAATTTTACAGATTCTATAATTTGGAGCCATCTTGAAAATAATTCTTACATTTTTTTCTATAGTTGATGGCTTAAACATCACACATTAAGGCTTGATTCATGGGCTAAAGTGTTAAATAGTCAAAGTTGACTTACTTTTTCCAAGCCTAATGTTTCCTTAGTATGTGAAGTTTAAGGGTGGTTGTACTCTTCGTACTATTTTTTAAATTGAAAAATTTCTAATTTACTAAACTGGGACATGTGTTGTGAGAAGCATCTACTGAAGCAAATGGAATTACAATAAAATTCAATTATACGTTTATAGTAGTACTTGATAGATACACCATTATCAGTCTTTGTTAGTCTTTATTATTAACTGATATGCAATGATTACAATATTCATTTGTTAGTCTACTAATCGGCCATGAGTCCTCAACTATGAATCAATGATTCAATACATAGTAGGTCAATGGTAGTTAAGATGACCACTTGTCGATATATACTAGATGACAACCAATGGGAAATTACCAATTACAATGCATAAGAAATGACTACCCAAATAATTAGAAAATAAACTCTCGATTGACAACTATACTTTCTTTTATTAGGAAATATTACAAACTACATCTTTTTTTGGGGCACTCTTGATTGACAATTAAACTTTCTTTTATTGGTTGAAATGTGCATTGGAGCAATTTCATAAGCTGTTGCCTTATTGTTTTAGTCATTGGTTGTTTTAGGTCTTAATTTTGAACTGCTTTTCATATTGACCATAGTGGCCTTGAGTTTGGAGAATTGTGCTGCATGATGGACTGGGTTCTTTCTGTAGGTGGGTAGGATTAAGTTTAGAAGAGATCTACAGGGCTGTTGTTAAGGCATGGAGGCAACTACCATAATATGCCAGTGTAGTTGGTGTGGGAATCCCAAGAGAGTTGTGGAAGATGATTGGTGAATGTCTATAGTTCAAACCTTCAAAAAGGACTACTTTTAATGCTATGTTATCTATTTTTTTGTGTCATCTATAGGAGATCCCCCTTACTCCTCCTACAAGCCTAGAGAAGTAAGATAAGTTTTCATTTTAACTTTGCAGCAAACTTCTTTGGATTTAATTGTTATACCTTTCCTTTGGTAATGGTTGCATAATGAAATTATTTTGTATGCTTAAGGTGCTTGTTTCTTGAACATGGTACTAAGTTCCACATATTCAAGTCTTCACCAATAAAATAGGTTAGGAGTTTTTTATTGTACAATCTTACTAAGCATTGTGCTTATATGATTTGTATATTAGTGCTGCGTATTATCTTCCACTACTAGCAAGGATTCTCCAACTCCATTTAAATGTTGATATACTCTGCATTGATCTTTCTAACCATAATTCTCAGGTATTTCAAACATCCAATAAACATAGATGTTGTAGTTGGTGTCCCTCGCCATTTGGCTTGCCCTTCTCAATGTGTTTGTAGCATCTAATGTAATAGTAATAAGTTGTCCTAGCTAGAGCTTCTTTTTTTTACATATAAGACCCCTGTTGGTCAAAATTTTGACCAACATAGGGCTTATACATCCATGAAGGAAAAAAAACATTTGTCATTTTAGGTCTTTCCCGTGCTCGATTTCATTTCAAGTTTTCTCTAAATTTTTGCATGGTTTTGGCAGAGGGTAGGGTTGGTCTTCAAAGTGAATTTGCCCCCTGCTATGGTTACAAGAAAATGTGGGCTGGTCTTGAAAGTGAATCTACACCCTTCACCCTAGTTGAGCTTCTTCTGAAAAACATGGGCTGTCTTTCCTATCTACTCAATCCTCATTGTGAAGTTTATGGTGTTTGAGGAGGGTCAGTGCACTATTTGCCAGGTATTTCATTATCTTCATACCCATAGTTAGAATATAGAATATATAGTTGCACATTCTTTCCCTTTCTATAGAATTACACTTAATTGGAGATTTAATTGTAGTGTTTTTTTGAGATCAAGTTTTTAAGTCGATTGTATCTTAAAAATATTAGAGCTTTTTAAAATAGTTTCGTAACAATTTGTTCATATTATTTATATAATAGTAGATTTGTTCACTGCTAGATACACATGATATTTTAGTTTTATGTTCTCAAGTTTTGGCTATTTTTTAACTTTTAAGACATGATGGAAGTTTGTGAAGGATTTTCCATGAATTAATACTCTGTATTTTACTTCTTAACATTACCAAAATTGATTGTTTTGCACTTGATTAATGTCCATTCTTTTGATTCATGATTACCACGATATAATTTATAACAACTTTATGCTCATGTATCATTTTCAACCTTGTGTAGACCATTTTTATCTTTTTCTATACAATTTTTTTCTTGCTAGTTTGAATCCATTCATAGAGAACATAGAAAGGACAAAAACTAGATCATCATATTGAGGAAAGTAGTAGTTAAAGCTTCTTTGGATGCACAGAAAATATTTTTAATGTTATTTGTTAAGGTAGATTACTAAGGTTTCAGTTCAAATACGTTGGGATGCAATCTTTCATTGCATTGAAAATAATATAGTTTGAAAGACAAAGAGTTGTACTTTTCTAATTCTCATTCTTAAAATTAGTCTTAACACCTTGTTTGTTCATAAAGGGAAGTCTTTATTTAATCACAAGAAGAAGTTAAAAAAATATAATAGACGTTGACAAAGAAATTACACCAAGGATGGTCCGATAGAGCCAGTGAAGTGCCTAGGGACAATCAGGTTTGATAGCTCCTCAGCTTTGAAAATGTCTCATGTAGGCTGATTTCATTGGCCTTTCTGTCAACAAGAGTTAATTTTTTGGAGGAATGAATTGTTGGCTAATCTGATCAAAATTTTGAATAATCTTAAAATTAGATTAAACACAAGATGAAGTTGTACAAATTTGACTACATATTTTCCCAAAAGACATTGGATTACCAACTTAGAATCTCCATAAATATTAAAGATTCTTTAACTTTTTTAATTTCAAAAGGAAGGCCAAACTTCCAGATTATAAATTCAGCAATGTTGTTGGATGCTTGCTGAAGCTTTATGTTGAATTTTGATAGCTTTAAAGGAGGTTCAGACCAAAGAACACAATTAGTAGCACAAATATTAAGTTTGTCTTTCAAGGCACCACTAAAAAAAGAAAGAAGGATATATGAAATGAATTTTTAGACAAAGGAAACTTGTCGATGAGTAGCTGATGAATTTCATAAGGTTTCATTCTTTGAGAAAATAAATTTCCACATTAGATAGCTCAGTCAGAGTTCATTTTTTCTTGAGATAAGCTTTGACATTTTTCATCATAGCCTGCTGAATATTTTGTATCAAGGTGTTCTTCAAGGTAGCCATGTCTATAAAAATTATTTGGTTCTTGTCAGTCCAAATGGACCAAAAGATAGGTAAGGGAGAGTACAAAAACTTAATAAGGGACTTGCTACATACAAAATTAAATTCTAATGCCGAGTGCAAAATTCTAATTTCAGTTTTGTTTGAAAGTAGACATCAAAATTGAGAGAGAGAAATCTGACTAGAAAACACTTTCTTTTTGTCAAAGAGAAGGTGATGTTGGGTTTCATAGATGTTGTAGCATCTACAGCAAATATTAGGTCCCAAGATTCCCCTTTTTCATTGGTGAGAACTTTGTTCTGCTTGACAAGCCACTGAGACATGCAACTTTAGAGGTAATGCTGAAACATTTTTAAGTTTTTGACTTAGAGGACTATTAAGAGGTTACCCTTCATGGAGAAGATGAAAATCACATCAACTGAATACATCCTTGTAGAACTAATTTTTCTCCAAGTTAAAATGTCAGCCCTATATGAATTTGTAGGAATAATGCCCCTAAATCTCTTCCTAATCAACACCCATTCATTTTGAAGTTCCTTAGAAAGCCCATTAATACTAGAACACTTTGGAAAAATCCTTTCTAGTCGAATGCAGTATTCAAGCTTTTGCCACAAGTTTGTTTCATGGACAAAAAAGGGCCACTCAAAGAGCTTAAGCATTCATTACTGAGAGTTGGACCATCTAAGAAGTAAGATATGATTTTATGGCTATCTTTAGGATGCTTAATTTTATCAGTAGCTCTAACAGCTAGAGTCCATATTTTAGAGATGCCTTTCTTTTGAAGGGTGGAATTTAGTGAGCACATGCATTGTTTTCCATCACCATATTTGACAAAATAAAATCATTGTTTTCCATCACCATATTTGACAAAATAAAATGAAGACTTAATGGAGTATATAAGAATGTCCAAACAAGCTCAGTCCTTGGGGTAGTACTCATTGTGAGTGAGATCTAATTCCCAAACCACCTTGCAAGTTTTCTTTAGTAATTTTATCTTCAACTAACAAAATAAAATTTCTTCTCATAGATCTGATTACACTCTTTCCATAAAATGTTATTTTTTATCTGAAAACTGAAGAATTAGAATGGCAACACAATATGACATGAGTTGATAGAGAAAGGTTAGAGATGACTGATTTTATCAAACCAATCTACCCGTGAGATTTAGCTTCCCATTGTTGAAGCTTTGAATGTGCATGCCAAATCTTTTCCAAGAGTTAAGTCAATAGTTAGATCTTTACAAATTGAAGTTAATAGGAACACTCAACTATTAAAAGAGATTAACATCATTTTGCATAAATTGAGGAATCTGAAAAAGCTTTGTTATTAGTAGAAGAGGTGTTTATACTTATAGTGTAAAATTTGCATTTTTTAGCATCAATCGCATCATTCAAAGTGAAAGTAGAAACTGTCAAGACAACTTTAGCTGGCTAACATTGAAGTTATTGACTTTCTTAAAAAATGGTGTTATTAGTGAAGTGAGCATCAGTAATCTTTCTGATCTCATTGATAACCTTGATTCCAATACCAATTGAATCTTTCATTGAAGCTAATAGGAACATACATAGAGCTTCTTCTAAAATGATATATAGGTATGGAATGACTGACTAGCCTTGACCTAAACTTTCAATGGCCTTAAGAAATTGATCTAGAGATTTGTTGATAATTAGACCCACCCAAGGGCCAATGATGTGTCAAAGATTCATTTCATGATTAAAAAACGGTGCCCGAAAGCTTGTAAGACTTGCATCAAGAAGTTAAGATCAATTCTATCAAAGGCATTTGCCATGTCATGTTCAATGGAAATCCTTTTCTTAGTCACCTTGTTGTTGGTATCCAGTGCAACAATAACAATATTCTCATACATTTACTTACCTAGAATGAATCATCCTTGCTCCTCAAGGATGTTAAAACTTAAATCTTTTTTATTTTGTTGGCTAAGATTTTAGTTATGAATTTGTCAAATGAATTCCAAAGAGAAATAGGCGTGAACCTTTTGAAGGCGAGAGTGTTCTCTTCTTTCTAAAGGTAGGTATCCATTTTCTAGCCGCACCTACAAACACAAATTAGGGGAGATGACAAATTATTCAGAAGGAGATAATTAGGGGCCTAACTGTAAGGATTTTCAGCATACAAAGGGCAACATCGTCTCTTTCTTTTTTAGTTCTTTCTTCTCTCTTTCGCATGAAAAAGAGAAATGCATTGTAACTCATTTTTCTAAGTATTATAGCAACAAGCTCCTTTTAGCTCAATAAAGTGTAGGAGTTGTTCCTTCTTGATCTTTCTTATCTACTCCCTTGAATGAATATAATTTTATGTTTTCTATTTTTTGTAATCAAAAACTCCTGACAACGTCTTACTCAAACATCAATGGTGCAAGATGAACATTTTTAGTGTAGGTCATAATCTATGTTAGAGTAACTTTAGGTTGTGAAAACCCTCATTTTCCTTCATGAAAAAGTCAATGTTTAAACCTTTCTATGAAGTGCTTATGCCTGACATGTCTTGATTCAACTTGTGAGATGAGATTAATCTTTTATCAGCTGATTGTGAATGAATGAAGTTTGTAAGATATTGGTCTATCACCAGGCTTAGCTAGGAGTATTTCATTTTAGGATGTTCAAATTGACTTTGATGATCGTTAAGGTTCATCTGTATCAAACAAAATACATATGAATAGGTTTTTGAGGTATAGCTGTATAAATTGTAAAATTTGCACATTGTTCCTAAATCAACTTTATAATATGTTAACATTGACTTATTCTTATTGTCCTCCAAACAGCAGCAAAACCATAATATGATTACCATAGAGATGAGGTCATATACTTTTTAGCATTTCAATAGTTTAGTCATGTGTTTGATATGGAAGTTGGTGTTGCAACTGCTCTATATCCAAATGTTGGATATTCTTAGTCTAATATATTTATTGCTTTGGCTCACCGAGGATGCAGTTCAGTAGCCCTCTTTAATCAGGACCTCTCAGAGTCGACATGCTTGATTTTTTAAAGTTTCCCATGTGTTAATGAAGATTTGATTAGTAGTGCTTCAAGGTAATATTCTTCTTGTGTGTGTGTAATGGTTCACAATTTCATGATTCTGTAATCTACCTGTTTGGCCTAACTTTTTTGGATTCTATAGTAGTATTTTTGCTGCAATAGTATGGACAAATGAATTGTGTCATTAGTATTCTGAAGCTTGTGTGCAAGTCTACAAAGAGATGGGTGTCAAGGTTATAGATTAGGAATGGGGTCATCTTCAATCTTTAGAAGATTAAATATGAGCCAATTCCTGACTATGGTAATGAATCTAAAAGCTCCTTTAGCCTAAGCATATCATGTCCTTCGGATGATCTTTTTGAAGCTGCTTCAACATTGTATCCTTTAGACTTTAGTTTATACCTACCAACAACAAGACTAATTTGCATCATTAGAATCATGAATAAGGAATGCAGAGGTAAGCTTTTATAGGTTTTTGCTGAGAAAATGTTAATATTAAAGCAGTGGGCCTGCTTAGCATTTAATGCAAATTTGTTTGGTGTAATTTAAGATTTGAAGAAAACTATTGAAATTTCTCTTGTCCTTCCTATTTTATGCAAATTAAATATGAGATTCATTGTTACCTAACGCCTCTACAATTTTCAATAACTACTGGGATACTAAGAGCATATCATCTTGGAATGTTGGTATCATGGTTGTTTAACAAGGTTACATTTAATGTTAAGTGCTTAGTAGAACATAATTTTGTATCTCTTATAATCTTGTTAGATGGCTCAAGGATTTTTTTTTTTGAGTGTAAGATTACACATAATACATTCCCCTATCAGTTTATGAATTAGAATCATAGTTTGGGACACCCTTAATTTATGTGTTTGATCATTCTACTACTGGTATGATTGTGAATGCATTTCTAGAGATAAGTTTTACTCAATAAATTGTGAAGCACATGGAATATTCTATGATTAATCCAAACAAACACATATGCCCCTTTATAAGTTAATTATTTGTTTGAGTATATATAATATATTTCTTGACAATGTCTTTGGTTGATGTGCAACATCAAGACTTTGGTTTTGGTATTTCTTCTGTAGTCGCAATGAAGGATTTTATATTACTTGTAGCTTGTGGAGTAGATGAGATTCTTCCTCAAAGTCCTAAATTTCTAGCTAATATCTTCACTTCATGTCTCACAACACCTATTAAAATTGCATTGCGATGGTATTATCTTATTCTCATACCTCTAATCATCTCATTCTTTTACACATGATTGGGAAACTACAATTTGTGATGCGTTAATAGCTAGCTCCTTTGCTAGGTACAAGAACTGGACATATTAGGGAGCGAATTAATAGCATGGTTTCTTGTACAAAATCAATTTAATATAGATTTTTGGTACTGACTATTTATCTATCTTGTATCTTAAATTATTCTTATTTCCCTCAAATATGTGTCATAATGGATATAGTGTTTACATGTATCATAATATTGAAACGATTCTCTAAGGCAGGGCAAAGTTGTTTACTATGCACAAATAGCTCACTTCTAATGGAATGGAACTTAAAAACATTGGGATACTAAAATTAGTGATCCTTTTATTCCTGTCATGTGAAATTTTTGGTTTTTGCAATGTATGTTACTAGTTTTGGATTTATGTTTGCTAAACATGATTACATCTTTATCTAACAAGACATAAAGAATTACCAAAATGCTTTTCACCCATCCTTGTACAATGCTAATGATTCTTTGTTGGAGTAGTTCCAAGATAAGTTACCTCTTGGGAAGTCTTGATGCTTACCCCTTAGAGCATTGCCTGAATTGAAAAGTGACAAGTGGACCATTCATGCCCACGAGATGGTTTTCCATGATCCGCATTTGATGAATTATGGGTCAACAACTTTGATTCAAAAAACTATTCAGCTGAATCCTACTACAACATAATGTAAAAATTACCTTATTTTTCAACCTAATTTGTGTGTACAATTGATAATACATTAATAAATAGAAAATTAAGAGCTAAAATTTAAGCCATAGTATGCCGATTTTGCACACAAAAACTTGGCCTTATCTGTCCCAGCAGAAACCTTTAAAAAAAAGCCCACATTGGCACCCAAGAAGGATTTGAATAAACTAGCAATAGAAAAATAAAAGGACTATTAGATGATGGATCATGTTTTTCTATCACATTGAGTTTTGCATATTTTTTGAGAAAACATAATTCTGGTGCTACCCATACTAAAACACTAGAAAAATAAAAAATAAAGAATAAAAGACTACGAAGCAACGAGCTAAAAGATATGTGTGAGGGAACAAGCTCAATAGATATGCCTATTCCAGTAGCTTTAAAAAATCAGTGTGCAGCGGAAGTAGATTCAACACCAAAGACAAGTCTATTTTTTCTAATTTTGGCATGCAGCTTTATGAGAATAATAATTGAGTATCCCATATGTTCAAAACATGAAAATAAGTCTGTTTATCATATATTTTATCTTTTAGTGGGCCTTGTTAGACATGGACTGCCTTCATACAATGTACATGATTTGTCTCAATCATATGACTAATTATATATTCTTCATATTAGTTACTATCGATGTTTTTCAGACATTCTATAAAATAGTTCACATGCCTTGCATATGATATGACATTTTGCATGCATCCTGCACTCTCTCTCATTCAAATGATATGGATTACGTAGAGTGATCTGAAACCATGATGCTAAAAAACACACAATCAAATCCAAAATGAACTTACACTACAAATGGATTTCGGAAATCTGATATTGGTAAAATTGCATGCATGTCTACCAAGACAATCACAACTTTAACATATATTTGTCCTGGTAGACATGCATGACAAATTAACAATATCATATTTCCAAAATCCATTTGTAGTGCAAGTTCATTTTGGATTTGATTGTGTGTTTTTTAGTGTCATCATTTTAGATCACTCTCCGTAATCCATCATCAGCCGGATGATTGAGTGCAGGATGCATGCAAAATCTCATATCATACACAAGGCATGTGAACTATTTTATAGAATGCCTAAAAAATTTTTTACACCCAGGCATTGGTAGAAATTTCTACCTTCATTGGTCAAAATTTATACCTTCAATGGTCAAAATTTTTGACCTTCATTGGTCAAAATTTCTACCTTTCTTTGTCAACATTTTCTACCTTTATTGGTCAAAATTTCTACCTTTCTTGGTCAAGATTTTCTACCTTCTTTGGTCAAAATTTCTACCTTTTTTGGTCAAAATTTCTACCTTCTTTGGTCAAAATTTCCACCTTTCTTGGCCAATATTTTCTACCTACATTGGTCAAATTTTCTACTTTTATTGGTCAAAAATTTCTTCCTTATTTGGTCAAAATTTTGACCAATTCCTAACAAATTTTTGACCAATGGGTTGGTTGACTTTGGTCAAATTTTGATCAGAAAGTGGGTCAAAATTTTGACCAATAATGGTTGAAAATGGTCTCAAATGTACTAGTGTTCAAGGTTACGATCAAAGAACCCACTATCCAAATGATCTCTATAAATTATTCCTTCTAGAATAATAGGACTAAAATGTACTTACTTCCTCTATCTCTATCCTAGTAACCAAAATTATACTCCTTTAGATCTTGTAACTAGATCTCATACTGCACATCCATTGATCCCTTGGATCGCATACACTCATTCAATAAGCATCTCGTTCCTTCTTGCACCGTGCACTAATAATTTTCATTCCACTTGATCCTCTAATCCAAGACACATTACAAACAAGAAAAACAACTTTCCTTTATTCCGTATCATCATAATAATTTGTTGAGTTGGCCTTGAGGCTTTCCCAATTAATCAAAATAAGATAATTATATAATTTACAATTAAAACAACACTATTGGCTCACAATCTATACAAAAATTCACACGTGTGAAACCATGTCTTGCATGCTGGTATCATCATACAATTTTCCTCTATCACTGCATGGCTATGCATCTCTTACTACATCTTGGATGAAAGATAGTGATAGATCATCATAACTCTATTTTCCAATGCTATGTTTTTGCACTACTTCTAGTAAATCAAGTGTAACTTCCATACACCATTGACCTAGACTTAGTCCACTTAACCATGTCATCAAGAAAATCTTAGGAACATGTGCTCCACTATACATCATCTAAAAATTCATTAGCTTCTACACATCTTAAGATTACTAACTACAATTCTTCTAGTTTAAATAAAATTACTTCTATGTTGACATCAATTAAAATGTAGTCATGAATGCAACATATCAATACTCTTTACTGCTTAGGATACTCCCCCAATGTAGTTTCATAAAAATTCATAATAATAAAAAATATAAATTATCTCATTTTCAAGAAGTTGTTTAGGATATATAGAGTATTACTCCCTCCACCTTTACAAGAAAGTAATAAAGGGTTCACCTAGTTTTTGTCTAAAGTTGCATAAATCAAGCATTGTGACAATATATTGAATGTTGTAGGAATAGTGTTGAATAAACCTTTGATAAATTTCATCAAAATAATTGAGTGGGGATGTGATATTCTTATACCATTCCATAGCTCAACCATTCAAACTTCTTTGTAAAAGTCTCATGAGTTAAGTGTTGTTGTACATAAAGGCCATACTTAAAGCATAAAATTTCCTTATGTGGTCATGTGGGTCCCCATTTTTGTCATATTTTTCATACTTAGGGATATAAAAGTCTCAAGGGAAAGACATCATGTAAATATTTCTATCAAAATAAAAAGGCCATATAGATTCCATAGCCAAGGAGGTGTTGTGTTTTGAAACACCTTGGTTTCAAATTACCCCGATGAGAACAAGATACATCTAGGGGAAGCTACTTCCCATCTTTAACACAACCTTTTAGACATTGGGTCAACTATAAGGTTAGACCCTTCTTCTACTTCAAGCTTTGAAAAACCTAGGTAGGCAAACCTCAAATTTACTTATATGGTACTAGTGCTAAAACATACACTTGCATCTTGATAAAGCAGATAAAACCCTAAATCTTCTAACACTTATGCAAATATCTTAGGCATCGAATAGCTAATAACATGGCCTAAGAAATTTCTAAGTTAAGTGAGGGTAGCACATTTCAGTTTTTCAATATTAAAGGGAAAGATATTTGATTAATGATGTTGATTTTCACCAAAAAACATGACATGAACAACATAATACTTTGATCTTGTAGCTAATCAATGCCTTATCTATTGCGCAATCCCACAAACCCCTAACACACATCCCTAAAAGTCATTGACATATGCCATATGTTAGGATGTCTTGATCTATCTATTCACCTTATATATCAAACATCTGCATCTTTTTGTATCTCATACTCGACCTATCCCTTCATGAGATTTGCAATCCTATGATGATAAATTAAGCATTTACATGACTTCTTGAGTCATAAGCAAAATAAATCAACATATAAAACTAATAGTTTGCAACTAAGTTTCATACTCTTTGTTTATAAAACACAAAAGATCACAAACAACATGAATGGGAGATAAGATATCAGAATGAAGATTAGCTTGTTGCTCCATTTTCATTCATTTCATTGAAAAAAATACAATAAGATGCATGCAATTGAAATGTAAAACTTCCTAATAGATTATAAGTATCTATATTCTTATTTCTTTCTATTCATTACAAGGGAAATTGCTAAATAATATGGTGGAATCATAGCTCTGGTTCCAACAATGTGGTCTCAGAGACAAACTGGAACCAACCCTTACAATGGATTAGAAAGAGAAAGATATAGAAGAAGAATGAAATCCTAGATCTGATTTGGAAGTGACACGTGTCCACTTGAATCTTCATTCTCTGTAGTTGTAAAATATCTCTCCTCTTTCTACTCATGAAATCTAATATGATTTTCATCATTATTTTGTAACAAACTTGGAAAAATATCTTATGAATGATGAAAACCCTTGTATTGCCTAAAATATCTAAAATGTTGATAATACCTTGATTCAACTAACTTGGATGAGACAAAATTTGACCCTAACTTCATTTTTACTACCTTTTCACACATTGAGTTCACCACCTTGCTAGAAATCAAATCTAAACTTCAATACCTAAATGTGGTTGCAAACTAAGTATCTGGGACAAAACCTTGTATAACCTAAATAGGTGACTTCTTGTGCAAAAAAGAACTCCAAAAATGGAAAGTTCATTCTCTCCCAATTCCAGTGATATGTAATATTGCTATATTTTCTTATTGGAAATGCCCATGAGATCAAAATGAAAAATAGGCTCATTCAAGGCTCTTTGGTCTTCACTTGCCTCTTTAAAATTTATGCAAAAATTTTACATTTCCTAAAGTTCAAACTTTAAGTTATACCCTCTATTTAAATTTAAAAATTCTTACACATGATTTTGAGAAAAATATTTAAAAATCACTTTTTCGTTATTTTTTGATTTTTTCCCTCATCCATGAATCTGGGTCAAACCTAGGTTTGACCACTTGTGCCAGATGGCGGCATGAAATTGGTCGATGTCTACCACATCACCTACCACCTGGGCACCACATGACACCCTTTGATTGGTTGACACATCACCACCACATGTCAATATATCATTGGCTTCTAGACTTCCATGTCAATGCCACATAACGTTCTACTTGATGCCTACCACCTCACCATTGACTAGGGCCTACTACCATGTGTCAGCTAGGTGCACTCTCACATACATAGTTAGTAGCTACTGATTGTGTATGCGAGAATGCACCTTTGTGACATGTGTTCCCCTTGTGCCATATCAACACATCATTTCTTGCACGAAGCTAGAGTCGCCTCTGACACGTATTGATTTCTAATTCATTCTCAGGTGCCACTTGTCAATTTTTAGTTGGTCATTAGCTACCACATCATGCTAATGTCATCATCTTTGACTATGGCTTGCACTTGTGCTTTCCAACAATTTTTTTGGTCTTTTTTCCATCTACCTTGCTCATTAGTGGTGGGCCCCTTCACATGAGCCTTGTGTCTTCAAAAGGCTTGCACCTTTAAGACATTTTGTTATTGCATGCTTGGATATAAAAATACTCAGGAGACCTTCCACACAATGCATGTGGGACTAAGTGAATATTAGTTCCCTACAAACAAAGACCTTGGTAAGTTGCTTACCTTCAAGTGATGACCCCTCTTTTGACTTGAGGGAATTCTCAGAAATGAGATCCACTTTCATATACTCCAACTTGAGGCCTCAAGACACATGATCAATGATGGTTTTCATCACCAAGCATCTACTTCCTCATTTTTTAATGCAAACATGGATGAGTCTCCATAATAAGATTGAAAAAAAAAATGCTATGAAAAATTTGAAATGGGCACCCTATTATAGGCATTTGATGAATTGTAAATGGGATTCTTAGATGGTAAACAATCTCACTCACCGATGTGCACTTTCAAACCTTCTCCATTGTGGACTCCTATGGTTCTTGCAACCTCTATGACATGGCATAAATATATGGGGAATGGTACAAAATGTTCTTTTAACACCTCCATTTTAATGTGACTTCTCCCTCTTTTCATTAGGTTACTAATGTCACCTCCTTTTATGTTGATTGTTCCCACATTTCCAATTCATGACATTTCTTCCAAATGCTTCAAAGTGTTATGGTTTAACTGCGCTGACTACTACCTTGTTATGACTTGTGATTTGATTTGTATGTCCTTGATGAATAAATTGCCTTCCACTTAGAATAATCAATAAGTGATGATCACCACCACTTGTTGCTATTAGTGGGTACTGAAGGACTTCATGTCCCAAGTTCCTTGGTTTTATGGATGATTCTTATGTTGTTCTATTCAAACAAACAAATTTGAAGGATGCCTCATCCTAAAAATGCCATTTACTCCCATTTTGGTGTATAACGTGTGTTTTAAAAGTGTAGATCTTGTTTAAAATGAAACCACAACAAGCACCTCCCTTTTTGTATATCAATTCATTGATGCTCGAGTTAATAATTACATTTAGATCTGCTCAATTCTCTGATAACTATTTTCATTTTTTCATTTCAAGTGTAGTTGGCCTCTGCACTCATAGAGATGGGATGATTTAACTAGGAAACCAATGGTTGCTTTTCTCGAAGACCAAGTCATTCTATTAATGTGGGTTCTCATTAAATCATTTGGTGTGGTAGTTTGATGTATATCAGGTAAGAGAAACCTTTTTCTTTTATTCTTGAGACATTGTGGCATGTTATCACCCTGCATGTAATTTCTTATTCCCTTTAAAATGTTTCTCCTTTCATACCTTTATTAAAATATATTATTAAAAACCACTATCCATTCATTTTGTGGCATTTTAATCTCATTAATGCTATCAATCCCTTTTTTTCCACACATCATTCCAATGCGACAATCATTGTTGATGTGGAATCTAATAAATGTAAACTTTGGACCCCATCTAAAAGCATTTTCCTTATGAAGTATCCCCTTATCAATCTAACAAAATCAGTCGAGCCCCCAAGTGGGTCTAGCTAAAAAAAATTCATTTTCAAACACCTGAATTGTCAAATTGATCCATTAGTCATCTAATTATAATTTGAAACAAATTTGATCACTAGAAACAATTTTTAAAATCATTTTACATCTTTCTACAAATTGCTAATTTTGTGTTGAGAGGTCCTCTGACTGGCTTTAAAAACTAACCAAAATACCCAACTAGGCTCTACAATCAGACATGCTAATTCTTTTTTCAACAATCTTGTACCTTGTTGAATCTTGTCTCATAAAAAATTCTCAGTCAAAAGATATTGACTGTTAAAGTTACCTTCTCAAAATTGCCTGAATTTGCAGAACTAGAAGCAAAGATAGATTCGTCAAGACTTGCAAACTAACACACTTAAAAAAAATTCAAAGTAGAATGTGGTGGTACAATCCATTCAACCTCACTTATCATGAATTCAAATTTATGACATCAAGAACATGGGTATTGACCAATCTACACTTCTTAACACTAGTAAAACTACAAAAATTACATTTGGAATCATGTTTGAAAACTAATCAAACAGATATTTCATAAGCTCAAAATTTAAACATAACAAGTATTTGACCTATAGAATGCAATGCAAAAGTAATTTTCTCATTTTGGTGAACTAGGTCAAAGTTATGACTAATCAAATAGGGCCTCCCAGAATTTTGAACAATTTTCATCAACATGACAACAATAAATGACTGACTTTGAGGGATTCAAAACCTAGTCAAAACATATCAAAATGACTCAAAATATGAAACATAGGTTCCCTAGTATGGTTACTAAACACTATTGAAGTAGCAAGTCATGAAACATTACTGGGTGTGAGATATTTAGATCCAAACTAGGCCTCCTATCATTGTTTGACACTTGGGAAAAAGTGCAGATTTGGACATTGCTCAAAATGAAACTTCACAAAATGACTTAGAATGGAAATTTATCTTCATGGAACACATGAATATGCTAAATTTAATGTGTTGGAAATATTAAACAACTCTTAGACCTCAAACAGACAGTCGGGTAAACATGCATTAAAAAATGCTTATAGGGCTTGATTTTTAGAATGGTACTCAAAATTAGGACTTCAATTTTGAGTCCCAATAGGAGGATTTAGAAGTTTCCCTCTCTTTCTTCAAGTTTTAAATTTTATCTTTCAATTCTTGTATCTATTGGAAATGTAAGAGGAGTAACTAAGAGGGTAGAGGTGAATCAGTTACCACAAAAAAAATCTGTCCCGTAGATGTCAATACAATCTTCCACTTAACATACAGTGTTGAATATCTTGGTTAACACTAGAATATAATTGATGCTTGATTAAAAAATTAATATTAACATGTATTAATCTATTTTATCCTTTAGTGACTTAGTTTTAGAAATATAAAACATAAGTAAATAACACAAACACGGATGGCACCAAGATTTAACGTCGAAACCCAATTTGGCATAAACTATCTTGCAACTAGTCACAATAATTTTCACTCTTCTAAAGTGAGCCTTGTTAGGATAAAAACCTATTTAAGGTTACAAAACATACTACTAAGTTTGACCTTGTTAGAGGGTTTAGTTCACCCTATTAGGAGTGGCTTGGTTAGAGGTCTTCAAACACTTCAATCTAGAAATGTCACCTTGTTAGAGGATTTAAAAAATGATTGTTAAGTCAACTCTTTTAAGAGATTTATTTACTTCTATAATGGTTAGAAAGAAAAAAAAATTGACTTTATTTAAGAAGAAACTTTCTTTGTTGATTCAAATCTATGTTCTAGCTTGACCTCTAGATCCTTCTTGATCAGATATTTCTTTGCATCTTAACTTTCACACTTTCTTTCTCTACCTTGTCTTTTCTCACATATCCATCTCCTTCATATTCATCTTGATACCTATCTTTCCATCACAAATTTACCTTTTATATATATCATAATTTAGGAAAAGTAGGCTTGAAACCCCTTTCAAAACATCAATAAACATTCAAATAGTCAACCTCAATTAATAAAAACATCTTGTAATTTAAATCTATTCTCACTCAGTCAACACTAGAACTAAACACTTGGTTGAAACTTGTTTGCAATATGATCAGATAAATATCTTGAGAGTTTTCATTTATGCAAACATGTATTTAGTATTTCATTTGTGCATTTAGAGTTGGAAAATTGTGCAAGTGTTAGATAGTTTGTAGTAGCATGGAGACAAATGAGATGTGTATGGACAAAACACTTTGAGTTAGCTTATGCACAGTTGAGGAAATATTTATAATAACATGATGATGACATATGCCAATTTAAAATTGTGTATGAATAGTATGACATGAGTTATAATTAAAATACCAGTATAGATATTTGATAGAGCAAAACAGAGCATAGTAGAGAATTGAGTTGTATGACTTAAGGAATTATTTTGGTACAAAATAATTACTAAGTGACGATGATCTAGATTTATTGATATTATTCCATAAGTTACTTTATATTATATCAAGCATGTAAACACATGAAGGTTGATTTAGAAGAGAATTACTAATTTGTGAAGTACAAGTGAAGATTTTATCTTGCACAGATAAGTGTGCGATATGTTCTAGATGTGGAAATTATATGATATGCAAACTCTTGTATGGACAACTTGAAAGTTATATGAGCACTATGTAATGCAAAGATCTGAATTATTATTACACAAAGTGTGAGTTACAACTGTGAGAAAGTATTGTATGTATATCTATTCTTGTGAAGAACTTTATTATATAAATGCATGTTAGGGCAGTGGGATCTTCTTCCATACATTGTAATTGTTCTACTAACTCCTACTAGGGTTGAAGAAACTCCTAATAGGGTTGAGACTCCTAACAAGGCCTAGCCCTCTAACAAAGACTTAAGACACTATATGTACTTCATAGACTCCTAATAGTGTCAATATCCTTAACATGATTCCTTTTTGTTTAGTGAATAATCTTGTAGGTATCATCCCCTCCAGGGTTTTCCCTTGGCCAAGGTGTCCCTAGTTAGAAAATAATGGTGTTATGAGTTCCCTATGTTTATGGTTATATTACTATTCAACATATTTGGTTTACTTTTATATGCATGTTATAGAGATTTAGTTGTTGGAAAAATTTTGTAGAATACTAATTCACCCCCCCCCCCTGCCCTCAATATTATATATTTCTAACAACATTGTGACTTCTTCATTTCTCAACCACTTGATCAATACTAAACTCTTTCAATGTCTGACCACTTGGTCAATACTACAAGCATGAATCCTTTCATTAACCATGTTGGCCTCTAATTTGACATAATTTCAACAAATTTTTCGATGATCAAAAAACCTAGGAATAAGCTAGAGACCATGATTGGCTTTCTAAAATATAAACTTAAAGGCCAACTGACAAGAGTCTGATGTCCTCCACTTTGAATTTTGAAAGACTTAGGTGGGTATACTTAGGATATAAAGTATACCCAACTAGATCAACTTAAGGGATGACCAATGCCTTATCTATTGGGCTATAAACTCACCAAAATTAGATATTTACTTTTGGATCTTATCTTAACACTATGTGCTAAGATTATCAGTATTCATTTCTAGATCTTATACTTATCAAAATATTCAATGAAAACCATAAAGTTCTTTCAATTTACATTGAGCATTTACATAACCCATTATATTATTAGGAAAATCAAATTGAAATATAATTCAAAGTGAATTACAACTAAAATTTATTAAACATTGCCATAAATCTCAAAGAAGATACAAGATCTAGGATGAATAGTCAGCTTTCTACATTTTTACTAACTTCTTTGAAATTATATACATTCAATGGTCATCCATATCAAAAAAATAACACAAATAGACCAACAACTATTAACTTTCTATTCAATTTTGCAACAAAAATACAATATACATGGACTGACTTAGAACTTGAACAAAACCTAGATTAGAAAAATGAAACTTGAACCCTCACTCCACATCTTGGAAATCATTTTTTAGAAAAAAGGATTGCAATAAGCTTTAGATGGGAGGACAAATGTTCAAAATTTAGTTACAATAAATTTTTCAAATGAGACAAAACAATTACAAAAAAATACTAGAGATAGCCAAAACTTGAATAACTATCAAATTTGATATTTAGGATCAACTCTGTTAATTTGTAATGAGAGAACACCCATGGTAGGTGAACCACAAAGATAAGGTGTCTCTATCAGATAGTTGTCCTCCCTCTTGATGTTCTTTGAGTTTTCTCTACATGTTCAATCACTATCTCCAAATGGAATAGCCTTTATGGTAGAAATCACCTCCCAGATGGTAATATTAGAATCTTCATTTGGCTAGGTGGCTCCCCTAATTACATTCAATTTAATAAGGGACTTATTCCACTTTGCATCAGTTAAAGCTCTAGCCTCTACATCTATTTTTCTCATGTCTTCTTCCAACTTGTATAGAAGATCAATGATATCAAATACTATTGTGATGTTTGTTTCTCCATTGTTGTAGGCAATAAACCTCTCATGCCTCAAAATATCATGAAAATAATTTGACCATTCTCACCAATCTTTTATCTTATTCTCATCATCAGTTATCTTTTGGATAAAACAACATGTATCAATTGCAATGGTCTTCATTTTATTACTTATTAATTGCAATTTTCTTAAAAGAATGCATTTAAATCCTTTACTCTATTTACCATTTTCTTAGTGGAAATAATGGTTTCTTTAGGAAATTCATTTTTTTGAGTCAAAACTAGGACTAGCTTATCAAAGAATTGTATATAAGGGCCTCATTAAGTAAATAAGGGGGAAAGAATGAATAGTGCTTCTATAAACTAGTATTATGCTCCCTACAGTGCAATATAATTTCTATGAACACCTTGGAAAACCTATTTAAGAACCATTATCTTGTGTGAGAGGATTCTCTCCATTGTTCTAACTTGTGTCTCTTTTCCAGCATTCATCTCATCCACTTCCATTTGTTGATCCATACCCACATCTATTGCATCAGCATCAGTTTGGGTTTCTTGATTCTTGACCTTTATAATAGGCCGAGTTACAGTCCTCAATGTCCTTACCTCATTTTTTAGGTAGCTATTCTTTTCTCTAGCACATGTGTTTTCTTGAGTTCTTCCTCATATTTCTTCCTTGCATCAATGTATATGTTGTATGTTTGGTACAACTACTCTTCAAGAATATCCATTTGTTCTTCCCCATTAATGATGCATTGTTCATTAAATTGTGAATTTGACCACTTGAAAAAATAGTGACATTCCAAAATATCACATTTCTCTAGGGTGAGTCATTGACCTCCATTAGAGTTATCTTATCTAAATCAGGGTCCATGCTCTATACTACCTTTGTCTTGGAGTTCACATTGAATCCTAACCCCTAAAACTCTCCTACAATGTGTTTCTCCTCAAATAGGATAGATTTGTCTTGTCTTCTAATCTAGTTGGGCATAAAATATGAGATGAGCTTCCATCCTAGGAAAAGTAAGATCCCACTCATTTGCACTAGCTCCTTGGCCTCATCCATAGTGAGAGTTTCAATCTTAGGGTCATACTCTTGTAGTTTCTGTACCAACTTACCAACACACCTATTTTTCTAGTGAATCTCCTAGTTGTAGTTGATGAGTAAGCATTGACATTTTAGTTAGGTTCCTTTATTAGTGACACACATACTTATTTAGATAGCTAGTAATTATAGAGCTTATTGTATAATCAATAGTATGAAACAAGTGTTAGGATTCAACCATGGACATAAATAACAATTACATGCAAATATAAACAATGCTAGAAAATAATAGATCACATAGGAAAGAATACAAGACACCAAGATTTAACATGTTTCACCCAATCCCTAGGCTATGCCCACCAAACAAGTCTGATATTATTATGATCTAGTGATTACAACTTGATTACAATCTTTAATCCCTTACAACTCAATACCACCACAAGAACCAATTTTTACATCACCACAATGAAACTACCCCTAACCCTAAGCCCTTTTATACAAGTATTTTTACTACTTTAGGGTTATAGCTAATAATTATATGTCAGCCCAAAATCCCAATAAAAAAGGGCCCAATTTTTTTTTTGGTTGAGGCATAGGGTACCTTGGACATCTTATCCTCCTCTTCTTGTTTCTTGGGACACATCTCCTTAGTCAACTTCAAATGACTAGGTAAAGGTGTGCTAACAGCTTTAGCATTCTTCATAGAGAAATGTTGCAACACCTTCTCAACATAATCAACCTGAGATAGCATCAATTTTCTATTCTTCCTATCTCTACAAATCTTCATACCAAGGATTTTTTTGCTGCCCCCAAATCCTTCATAGCAAATGCATGTGGAAACTAGTGTTTCAGCTTCTTAATATGATCCATGTTAGACCCAGCTGCAAGCATATCATCAACATATAAACATAAAATAATGTAGCTGTCCTCATCCAACCTCTTAAAATAAATGTAATGATCTAAATGACACCTACTATATCCATGCTCATGCATAAAATTGTCAAATTTCAGATACCATTGCCAAGGTGCTTGCTTCAAGCCATATAAACTTTTCTTCAATTTGAACCCTAAGTTCACCTTATCTTTGACCTCAAATCACTATGGTTGAGCCATATATATCTCTTCATCCAAATAACCATGAAGGAAGGTTGTTTTAACATCAAGCTACCCTAAATGCAAATCTTTAGTAGCCACAATACTTAAAACAATACAAATAAAAGTCATTTTAATAATAGGAGAATATATCTCATCAAAATCAATGCCCTTTTTCTGTGAAAATCCTTTTATAAATAACCTAGCTTTAAATATTTTCTTACCTCCATCCTCTTCTTTTAACCTGTAAACCCACTTATTCTTTGAACCTATTTTACCTATAGGCAACTTGCATAAATCTCATGTCTTAGTCTTCAACAAAGAGTCCATTTCATCTTTCATTATAGACTCCCATTGAATCTTAGTATCCACCTACACAACTTTATCATAACATTTAGGTTCATAAACATTAGTAAGTAAAATTGAATACAAAAAGGGAGAAAATCTATTTGGAGGTCTAATTTTCCTTGTTGACTATCTAACATTCACTAGTGTGTGTGATATTTTTTGTTGCAGTTGTTGCACATCATGAGGAATGGCTGGAACATCATCTTTTGGAGTATCATCCAACACTACATAATCATCTTCTTTCTTTTCATGTTGCTACAACAGATCTTTGTACAACACTTTCTCATTGAATATGACATCCTTGCTTCTTATAATTTTATGATTTTTAAAATCCCAAAGCCTCTAACCAAATTCATTAATGCTATATCCAACAAATACACATTTCTTTGACTTAGCTTCTAGGTTGTTTCTATTTTCAAAATCTATTTGAGCAAATGCTTCACAACTGAAGGTTTTGAGAAAAGAATAACTCACATTCTTATAGTACATGTTTCCTTTGGAATACCACAACAAAAGGAGTAGATGGACCTTTATTAATCAAATATATAGTAGTATTGATAACCTCTACCCACATCTATAAGGGTAACCTAGCATGCAACCTCATGCTCCTTGCATGCTCCATTATACTCCTATTCATGCATTCAACCACTCCATTTTCCTATGGAGTCCTTGGAATAGTTTTCTATCTATGAATACCATTAGTGGAGCAATAATCTTCAAATTCATGACTGTAATACTCACCACCATTATCAAATCTGAGACATTTTAATTTCTTTCCAGTCTCATTTTCAACCAAGCATTTCCATTTCCTAAAAGTTTGAAATACATCAAATTTCTATCTAAGGAAATAAACCCATACTCTTATAGTTGCATCATCAATGAATAGAACATAATAATGAGATCCACCAAGGGAAGATACCTGAGCTAGTCTCCATACATCGGTATGCACAAGCTCTAATTTATCCTTTTTGTTTTCCTTCCCAGTCTTCACAAAACTCACTCTATTTTGTTTTCCATACATGACTTTCATAGAAATCCATACTAACACATTTTAGACCTGGTAAAACATTCTTTAAATGATGTACTTTCATACCTTTCTCACTCATATGCCCAAGTTTGTTGTGCCATAGTGTTGTATTAGAATTTACAATATCTATTTGTTCTACTTACTCATCTGTAGCAACTGTTCCTAAACATTCATTTTTCTCTAAAACAATTGAAGTAGAAGGAACATTATGACTTGTACAAAAATATAAGGTGTCTACTTTCACACCTTTTGCTACTACAAGGGAATCTTTTGAAACCTTCCAATTTTTATCATTAAAAGTAACTACACAATTTTCATCACTGAGTTTCCCTACTAAAATTAAAATTCCTACTCAACCTTGGAACATGGCTTACCTCATATAGTAGCCAATGATTTCCATTAAGCAACTTAATCTTAACTTTTCCCTTTCCAACAATCTGATAGGGTTCATTATCCCCCAAATAAACAAGTTCAAAATCCTCTTGGACATAATCAATAAAATAACCTGTATGAGGTGTAGCATGAAATGAAGCACCAAAATCTAAAACCCATGAATCATCAACACTTTCTAAAGATAGAAGCAAAGCATCCTCTTCAGATTTCTTACTTACACATTTTCCTCCTTGTCTCCATCTAGTTTATCTCCTTCATTTTTATTTCAAGTCCAACAATATTTCTTTTTATGCCCTAGTTCCCATAGTACTAGTAGTCATTTGGTAGGTCTCGATTGAGACCTCCTCCCCTTTGACTTTCCTCTTGATTTCCCACAATTTCTAGAATTACTTCCTCTCTTAGTTGTTCTACCTCAACTTTGTGCATTCAAAGCACTTTCTAATGTAGATCCACCTAAGGATTTCCTACAAGTTTCCTCACTCAAAATAACACTGATCACATCATCATATTTTAGAGTACTAGATCCAAGAACATAATTACTCACAACCATTACCAAGCCATTCTAGCTTTCAGAAAAAGAACACAAAATCAAGAGAGCCCTCATTTCTTCATCAAAATTGATACCCACAGAAGATAACTAACTAGTAATAGTATTAAACTCATTTAAATGATATGCAATAGATCCACCTTCTGCCATTTTCATATTAAATAAATGTTTCATGAGAAATACCTTGTTTGAAGTGGAGGGCTTTCCATGCAGTTTCGCTAGGGTTTGCATCAACTCTTTTGTTGTCTTTACTTTTGTAATATTAAATGCCACTAATGGTGCCAGACATAATTGAATACTTCCAAACGCCTTTCTATCCAAAAGATCCCGGTTGTCATTTGACATAGATCCTTGGTTCTTGGTTTTGCCTTCCAATGACTTCCATAAATCCTTTTGATAAAGATAGTCTTCCATTTGCATCTTCCATAACTAAAAGTTCTTCCCATTAAACCTGTCAACCCTCAACTTACCCTCATCAACCATTTCTCCCACTCAATTGTGAGACTTTCCTATAGAGGATAATTAAAAAAACAACGTCACTCTAATACCACTTGTTAGGATTAAATCATAGATAGAAATAACAATTACATGCAAATATAAACAATGTTGAAAAATAATAAATCACATAGAAAAGAACACAAGACACCAAGATTTAATGTGGTTCACCCTATCCCTGGGCTACGTCCACCAAATAGCAAGTCTAATTTTATTACAATCCAGTGATTACAACCTGATTCCAATCCATAATCCCTTATAGCTCAATATCACTGCAAGAAAAAATTTTCACATCACCACAATGAAACAATCCCTAAACCTATGCCCTTTTATACAAGTATTTTTATTTCTTTACGGTAATAATTAATAATTACATGTCAGCCCAAAATCTTGAACCCTAGTGAGGAATTATGGAGTATGTACAGTACCTTCCTAATTATTTACCACAATCTAACAATCTCCCACTTGGGGATTGATCAGGTTCTATAGTAAACAACAACAAGTAATTAAGGCTCTACCGAGTTCTATAGCTTCTCTTGAGTTCTAGGAACATCATTCAATTTGCACCAAGTTGTTTCTACCAAGTTGGTGATTATTAGTATAAAGTAAGCTTTATAGTGTTTATTGAGTTTCTTAGTGCAAACCAAGTTGTATAGTGCTTGCCGAGTTTGTAGCTTCAGTGATGTGAATCTAGTGTTGATCGAGCTATGTAGTGTGAATCAAGTGATTCCATTTATATGTCAAGTTTTGCAATGTTCACCAAGTCACTAATGCAAACTGAGTTCAGACTACTTGGAATTGATTAGTATGTCTCAAGCTTTTATGTCTAGTAAGTGCATGATGATGCTCAAAGTTGAAAATGGTTGCTAAGTATCAAAACCTCACCGAGTTTGTCTTCAAAACTTGAGTACCTGTAATTGGGCCAACTTTATGTATTTTGGTGAAACTTGTATTGTAGTTGACATTGTTGAATTATAATTTGGAATGGTATATATGTAATGTATTATATCAAATCCAAAGCATGATATGTGGAATATTAAGAAGATAAATAAAGAGTAGAAGTGTGAGAAAAAGGCTACAATAGTATAAGGAGTAGTAAATATTTATCTTTCATAGCAAGGTGATCATTACACTCAAAGGGATCTCATTCAAAAAACCAAGTTGCAGAAGACATCAACCACTGGTTCATCCTAACAAGTGGAATAGTTAAATCCTTTCACAAGGTAGACTTAATAGTCTTTTTGAAATCTCTTTACTAAGTGCATACTTCACTATATGTTTGTAAATCCTTTTGCAAGGTGGACCTAATAGTCCTTATTGCTCCTAATAGGGCTGATCATTAGAAGTGATCATTGTAAGCCTTAATAGGCCAAGTTTATACTGTAGTACTAAAGCTTGTGGGTATTATCCCCACCCCAATTTTATTTTCTATTTGGAAGGTTTCTAGGTTACCATATTGTGTGTCAAAGTGTTATGAATTTTTTAATGCATTCAATTTTTCATGCATGTAATTAGATAGGAATATGCATAAAGGATTAATTGGTAAATTAAGATTAAGTTTTATAAGTTACTGATTCACCCCTCCCCTCTTAGTAACTTATCCTATTTCATATTTCTAGCAATTGGTCTCAAAGTTTTGTGGTTCTTAGAGAAAAACTTTAATAGCTTGAGCAAAGATCAGAGGCAATGGAGGTATTCAGACTTGATAACACTATTGACAATGAAAAGCTAGATTTGGAATTGGATATTGGGTAACTTAAGAAAGAAAATGAGCAACTCTCTCAATCCTTGAAAAGAAGAAAAGATCTTTTAGTGCAGATGAATGAAAAACTCTACATTGAAGAAAGAATTGAAGACATCCATTCAAAAATTAATTTAGATGAAGCAAATGAAGCAATCATAGAACTATTAGAGAAGAATGGTACACTTTAGGAAGAAATAAGAAATCTTAAAAGAGTACAAGAAATTCAGTCAGTAAGATTGAATTCATGGAAGAGTAAAACAAGATAAAAGAAGAGTTAGAAGGAAAGAATAATGAAATTCAACATCTATATCTTCAACAGGAAGACTTCATTGATCAACTTACTAATGCAAATGAAGAACTCATGAATCTAAGATTAGAAAATGAAAGGTTATAGAATGATCTAAACACTAAAAGGCAAACCAATGAGAGGATGATGGAATCTCAAGCAGACATGGATCAATTAAATGAGAAAATCTAATACAGACAGAAGGGAAAAGCAGGAACTAGATATGCAGAAGAAGGTGAATCATCCAAGCAAGGAGCTCAAAAGAATAAAAAACCTACTTATAGTCACTATGGTAAGCTAGGTCATTCATCAAACAAATGTTGGAGCAATGGTAAAGCTAAATTCAATGGAAAATGTTACAATTTCAATAAGCATGGTCATAGAGCTAATTAATGCAAAGAAAAATTTAAATTTGAAGACAAATGTGACAAATGCAAGAAATATGGGAAGAAATCTTTTGAATGTAAAACTGAGATATTGAATCCAGTAGAAAAGATTGTAAAAGCTATATTTGGGTGGGACTAAAACACTTAATACATATGTCATTACTATGGAGAATTTTGACATATTGGAATAAACTATGTAAAACATCACATGAGGACAAGAGACACCACTAGAAGGTGTTTCATTTGTATAAAACTTGGTCATCTTGTCAAGAATTGTATGAACACTAGAAGAATTGAAGATGAAAAGAAAGCCAAGGCTAACAACATTAGAAAGTAGACGAGATAGTAGTGGATTCCAAAATCTTCTAAGAATGCAAGTCCAAGCAATGAAGCACATGTCACTCAAGAATTGGGTGACTCAAGCATTTCTACTTGATCTACCACAATGACAAATGGAACCAAGATTCTAAAGAAGACATCTTACATCAATTCCAATTAGCTTGAAGGAAAGATCCATATCAACATTCAAGATGCAAAGGGATCACCACATATCTAAGGAAATTCTAGACATTATTGAGCTAGGTTGGGTTGCAAGACTCTACCAAGCAAGGTTGGGAGTAACTAAGTTGTTTTGTACACACTGAGTCATCAATGTTCCTACCGAGCAATTAATTCAAGATAAGTGGAAGATAGTTTTTCATTGACCAAGTAGTCATACCAAGAATTTATGTCAATTGGAAGGTAACATTTGATAATAAAAAAGGGCAAAATCAATTTCATTTGTCACCATAAATTTTCAAGAGCTATTTGTAAAGAGCAATTTTTGTGCATCAGAGTAATCAATGAAAATTATTATTGAAGTTATCTATGTTTCGAAAAACCCTACTGAGTGATGGTATCCTCCAAAAACAAGACAAAAAAGGGTCTAAGATGTTAGTTTGAGGAGTTCAATGGAAAGCACTAGATTTCAAGTTAAGTTCAACTATTGCGGAAAGTCTTGATGCAACCAGAACTTAGTCTCAAATTCCATCCAAGGTACTTCTAGTAAATGATATTCACTCAAATTTTTGATATTCTATTCAAGATATAGGAACCTTAGAAATGGATCAAACTTTGGAGAATTTGTGTGTGAATAGTGTATTAAAATCAGATTATCAACACCTAGAATCTAAAGGTTTAACTGACATTCCACACATGCCCCAAGATTATTAGATAAAATGGATAAGGTTTATCCTTAGATGTATGCACAATGGTAAGTTATGATTGAAGTAGCCTATTACTATAACAAAGAAAATGATTCATCAGATCATAGGTCTTCTAATGTTGGCCAAGGAAAAACCACCAAAATCCTAAGTCAGGTAGAACTAGAGAAGAAAACCCTTGCTAAATGGGACGAAAGAGTTATGGAAATTAGTAGTGTTACTCATATGGAGCTAAAATTTGGAATTCATGTAATTAAACACAAGATATATAACTCTAGTCAACTCCTCAACAGTGTATAATGTGAAGCTAGGGATCTTGCTTTCAAAGTGGTCAAGAACAATATGTCCTTTGACCTTGCCTAGTTGATGTTGAACCATTTCAATAAAAACATGGAAAGCATCAGAACTTCAAAGAATAACCCTTGTAAGTTTGGTTCACTTTTATCCTTTTTATTTTTCTTTGTACAAAAGTTTTTCCCTCAAAAGGTATAGTTGTATGGAGGAAAGATGTACCTATTCTTTATCAAATCAATGAGTATAGAGTAGAAATGGGTGAAAATCATGTTAGTATCATGGAGAAATATTTTTTATGCATTCAAGGATAAGATGAATAACAAAATCAGAATACCAAAGAAAATTGTAGAAGACTACAAGGATGATATTTGTTTTATGGTAGATTGTAACAAAGTGTATATACAAGAAGAAAAATCAAGAATTGTATGTGTGAAGCCTCTAGGTTATGAGGTCAATATTGATGACACCAAGGATATTATTAAAGAAATTTTAAATGAACTTGTAGATCCAAAGGCTGCATATTTTGGAACATATGATGAAGCTAAAGCCAGAATTGAATTAGAGATAAAACTTCCTTAGGCTATTAGCAAAGGTAAAAAGATGATAGCTAAATTGAAACAAACCAACTCTACTCTCCTATTGACATAAGGTAAAGGAGATGATATAGAAGAAGATGATGTAGAAGATGAGGCAAAATTTGAAGAAGAAGAGCCAGTCAAGAAGAAAGGTAAGTTTATTATAACCAAACCTGCCAAGTCATCAATTACAGTGTTTACAAGAAGAGCATCTAAAAGGAAACTAAAATTGGGTATGTTGGTGTTTTAAAAATACTATCAAACAAAATGCTTAATACTAAGATGACAGTACTTTCACAATCTAAAGACTAGCCAATTCTTATTAACAATTGCATGTGCAAAGCATTTGGGCCCAACTTCAACAAAACCAAGGGTGGTTTTCTACTCTTCTGGCTCTATAAAACCAGGGTGGGTATACCTAGGGATGATTCAAGACTGGCAAAACTGTATGAGAATTATTTTTAGTTTCATTCTGATTCTCATCTCAAATCCTCAAATACATACACAATTCTTGATAACTTGATAAAAACATCCCATATAACAGATATGGCCAAAAATTCTTCTATAGATCTATAGGTGTTCTCAGCAAAAGTGGCTAACTGAAGCTAAAATATTCCATGCAGACAAGTACTGGCCAACTTTTAAGATCTACAGGAAATAAAAGTAAAATTGATCTAATTATGCATTTTTGACAACCATTTGTGACATATTTCTCTTTTAGCTGGATCAAATTTGATCAGTGCCTAATCCATTGGGGCTCAGAGTCTACTACAAATTTTTACATCTAATTTGTTACCTTACAACAAATTTCATCAGCAATTCTTCTCAGAACTCATCATTCAAAATCCTTTCCCCTACTACAACAATCTTATCATATTCATCAGAGCTTTTATTTAACCCATTTAATTAACAACAGTGATAAACAGATATACAACCTAACTGGATTGCATTCAATTGCACACACCTTTACTTATACAACATCAAGATAACCAAATAATCAAAAGGAGACAAAGTTTAGAAAGAAAAGATATGGGGACAGTTCATAATTTGTATTCATTTTCCTTGAAAATTATATACAATTTACAGTAAACTCATTATGACCTTCAAAAAGAAACACTTATCATTCTATATTCATGTATTCTCAAGATCTGACAGAGAAAATTCACCACCAATTTTTACTCAATATAATGGACCAAAAACAGACTAAGCATATCACTTAGAAAAATAGAATTCGGACCATCACATTGCCTTGAAAAATCACTTATATTGGTGTGAGTTGCAACAAGCAAAGGGAAATGTGACTGATAGATGTCCTTACAAGAGGAAAATGCATACATCTGTCAAAAAGAAAATGAATAATAGGAAGTTATGCCAATCCCACATTCTCTTGCGAGCTTCTGACTATCACCTCCTTTTGTTGATTTTGCTCCAATGGTGATTCTATTGTATATGTAACAAGTAAGCTTGTCCCTGACAAAATCTATTCTGTTAATTGCATTCTATCCTCAACCCATGGGTTTTCTCAAGATAACTACTTTGTGAAATTTATCTTTACTTCCCACTCTTCACTGATCATTACAGGCTTCAGAAATAATGGAAAAATTACTTAGTGTGCAACCCTTGAGCAGGGAGATAGTGTGGCTATCAAATATAAAAAAATGGGTAACTTATGATTCCCAACCATGTCTGCTTTCTTAACCACCTTTTGACAAAAAATTTCCATCCACTGACACAAAAAAGGTGCATGCTAATAAAAAGCGAGAATGACCATACCTGTGAGTATGAAATCTTCTTCACTTTCCTAAAAACTATGCACGGGATCCCACACATTTCTATTACCCTAGCATCAGGCTATGATATCTTGAAAATTTGTTTAAATGATGATGTTACCATTAAGAGGGCTATTATCTTATCAGGTTCATTGATTATCCTTCTCAAAACCTTGGTTACTTGACTATGACATCTTACCATAGTTTCAAAGAGATGAAACTTTAAGAAAACACTCAGGATTACTAGTTTTCCTCTATCAAAATTCCATATACTTCTACAGGGGACAAAACACTTCTTTTGTTCAAACCAGTTTGAACTAGTACGTGGGATATTACAATCCTAGGCCCAAGTATTTTTAACTACTAATCCCTCTGCTATCCACAACCCAAGATCTAATGAACTCTTTAGAACCATCCTTTGATTAAACCATACAAGACTAAATTGTTTTCAGAAACTATGGCATGAGAACTTACTTGGAGTTTTTTTCTCTTCATAACTTTGCAATATATCTTTGAACCAATCGCTCCACACTTGTGCAAGGTAAAATTGGGAAAATCTTGCCTATTATACTCTATTATTAACTTCACAGGAAAAACTTTTCACATCTTATTAATGTGTAGAGTGCCACCACCTTTAGCATTTAAACCTGCACTGTCGATCCTTTGAAATCATACGATTAAGGAATGAAAACTAGGCTGACTTAATATTCCTTTTAGCATGCTGACAGT
The DNA here is from genome assembly GCA_028749045.1 of Cupressus sempervirens. NCBI lineage: Eukaryota > Viridiplantae > Streptophyta > Pinopsida > Cupressales > Cupressaceae > Cupressus > Cupressus sempervirens. Next base: position 506,520,690 of record CM053789.1, on the reverse strand, counting down.
CAAAGCAATAAACTACCTCCATCCATATCTTTCTTTCAAAGCTGGCATTTCAAACTGGGCTCACAGATGACAAGGACACGTGTCATCGACTTGTTAACTCACTATACTTATCTTTCAAGCACCTTTTCATAGTGAGCTAACGTTAACTATTGATCTTTCTTTGATCTTATTGCAAATACTCAAAGAAACTTTTAAGAACACAATGGTGGGTCCCTCGCTTGTTAACTTGCTATACTTATCTATCAAGCACCTTTTCACAGTGAGTTAATGAGAACCATTGATTAATACTTGATCTTGTGGATTGCAACTTATTGCAACGGTGGTGGATCATTACTCACTAACTCGCAATGCCTAACTTTCAAGAATTTTTCCATAGTAAGCTAACAATGGCCTTTGATCCTGGTTTGATCCAATGATCAGAATTCTTTGTATGCTTCATACATGGGGAGTGGGTCCATATACATCTATCACTAAGATGGATGAATATGCTAGCACACACATGTACTCCTTTTTATCTATTAATGACATCACATGTTCTTGGCCTTGCCGCGTTTATGATTTTCAGGCGGGTCACCACATCACTACCGGTAAAAACATTAAAAATTCGGCTAGCAACCTCCTGGTAGACAAACACCGCGACATAAAGCTCCACTTGCAGAAATAAAAGCAAAGTCTACACAAGATTTTCTTTGAGATCCTCAAAATCACTTCCTATTATAAAAGAATGTTGTTTTTTCCAATGATCAAGTCCTCGCTAAGTCGCTACTGGGAAAGTAGTGTTTATTCTGGCTAGCAATTATAGTGACCTTTGACAGATTCTCATTTTCGGTGATAGAAAATAAAACACACACTGACTGAAAATCTCACCAATAAATGCTGGTGGCAGAGAAGGTGGTCATGCACATTTATAATGCGGTGTGGGAACTTCCATGGTCATATCAGTCTTTTGAGAGAACACTGCCCTTTTGCAAAATTCAGGCATTCGTTACGTCACCACTGACAAGACGCATGAATTTTTTCAATAGTGACTTTGAGAATGCCATAAAAAAACTTGGACGTTGATGACACCATTCACATTTTTTTTCACGTGCGGCTATTCTCAAAACTGACAAGCCTGGGATACAGTATGTGCCAAAATTTACCTTATGCTTAACATTAATTCTCGGTGCCAAATTTCACCCTTTAGCATCATAGACACATGTCATCGACTCGTTAACTTGCTATACTTATCAGTCAAGCATTTTTCCATAGTGAGTTAACAATGACCATAGATTCAAAAGGATCCATTGGTGGGTAAAACTTATTTGACAAGGATTTGAACAACAAACTCACATGGGCGAGAAAAGAATATTCGCTTATCCTCCTACTTTTTAAACATTTCACGCTAGGGAAAAAATTAAATAGAATGGGACACAGGGTTTTAACAAAATTTTCAAAGGCTATCAACATATGACTTATCTAGGAACCCTACTCACCATTAATGGATTGGAATTTGAATTTTGTTTTACTTGGACAACAAAAACCTATTATACAAAAATTCAGACCAACAATGGCTCTATTTGGGGACATTAAATGCTCTAGATTCAAGTGAGGGCTCAGAATTTTGGGGATAAGTAGACCACATACAGACTCCCAAAATTTTCTTCTTGGATGGCTTCATGAAAAGCAAGAAGCTAACACTAAGGTTATGTATAAACGATGGCCCCATGCCACCAAAATTCAATAAAAATTTTTACCTCTATCATAGATTTGATTCTCATATGAACATGCATGAGGTAAACTAAAAATATTTCTCTCATCAATTTCATCAATCAGGTTGGTATCATGAATCAACTTTCTTGATAAAAATGAAACTACAACTTCACCTTTATAATGCATATAACAACTAAATTCACTTGCAATCACTTGCTCATTGTAAAGGTTCTGATCAGCACTCTTAAACATACCAAACTAAGAATACTCTTTATTTAATGACTTATGCATGTTGTCAATCTCAAATATGAAAGTTTCATATTCAACTTCATGAGGAAAAGGATCACTCATACCTTCAAATTGTGTATCCATGTGCATATCCTGATGGTACTCTGAAGAACAATCTGACTGGTACTCATACATATCATCAATGTCAGAAAATGAAACTAATCCAAGATCTTCAAATGATTCTCTAAGATTATCAAGTGGGTTAGTCATCTTATTAGAATATTTATCATAAAATTCATTAAAAGGTGCATGCTGATTTTCAACAACACCTTCATAAAACACCTTGTTACCAATTTCATAAGATGCAATCTCATCAACACTTTCACCATCATATCCAGAAGTAGAACAATCTGATCTCTCACAATAGTAAGACAATGTATCATCGTTAAACTCATTCTCAGCTAAATCTGAACTTTCCATGTCTTCTTCAAACCAAGGGTTAATGATTCCATGCATTGATTCCTTTTGCACACTAGGACAAAACATGAGTTGCTCATCCTCACAAGCATCATCATATAAAGTGTTATCATATACTTTGAATTCACTACCCATTTTATCTTCATGGAAGATTTCATTGTATGAAGAAAGGTCAGAACTATATGAAAACTCCCTTTCTATTTCCTCTACCAAATATATAGTGTCCATAATTTCATCCTCTTCATTATCTTGTTTAGAATGACAATTACAAATAGACCCTGATTCATTCCTAAACATCCCACTATATGCTCAATCTTTATTGTCTGATATAAAAGAATTTGACAACTCTTCCCTAAAATCTTCATATTCAAATTTATTAGCATCAACTGACTTCACCATCTCTTTATCTTCACACTTTGTGGATAAATCACTTTCATATTTTTCATTTGCTGACTAATTTGTGTAACACAAAAACTGATATGCACTTTCCTTTTTAGATTCAAAAGAAGGATTCATACCTTTACTGACCAAAGAGTAATCACTTCTACCATTTCTTTCTTCCTCCCAATTTGTATCTGATTCACATGACGATGAAAAAATATTAGAACTTTCCTCTTCTTGACTCGAGTAACCTCTCTCATCATTGTCTTCACATAATGCCTCTCCATAATACACTAGGTCAGCAACTTTATTATAACAAGTTGAAACATGACTTTTAGCTTCCTCATACTCACATTGATGTGATTGTCTTTCAAATTTAGGTTTAATAACATTCTCAACATGATGCACTCTATGAAAAAGATAAATCATTTCTTGCCTATTTAATTGATCAAGTGAATCTATATTACCATCTACTGCCGAGGCATTAGAAACATGTGAACTCTATTCTTCTGACTGTAACTGAGATAAGTGTGATTCATATTCTTCATTGTGTATCTCCTTTCCATGGCATGTCAGATCAGCAATATCAAACTCGTGATCATGGAGATAGCTCTTAGCTTCCTTACTTGCACAAAAATGAGATCTAGGTGCTGCAGCTTCATTAGCAATAAAATCATGTATACACTCAACATCATAAGAACTTGCTAATGTAACTAATTCTTGATCTACACTATCAACACATTGTTGAACCCTTTCAAAGTCTAAGATACATCCTACTACTGTAGCATCATGAATAAGTGTGTTGTCATTTGTAACTAGGCTAACCTTGCCTACATACATATTCTGATCTAAATTCTCCATTTGATTAAAACCTATAGTAAGGGTATTGATATGATTATTTGAAACTGAAGCACCAACACCACATTCATCCTTTCTTTCAAATACATTATGCCGACACTCATACATAGAAAAATGACCTTTAGTCAATCTGTACCTCAAATTATTTTCAATATCCCTAGCGGTCACAAAAGCCTGATATAATGTCTGTGGTTCTTTATCCCTTAATAGATAATTCATTTTCTTGTCAAATGCATCAAAATACACTGCTAAACACATTTGGTCATCACGTCTATAGTTCTCAGGGATTTCATTCAAAACTCTTGCAAATTTGATGTTAAATTGAGAGACAAGTTCATCACTCTAAATATGAATCTTTAAGAACTTGTCATATGAATCATATATGCTTACCCTTTCTCCAAATTTCTCCATGAAGGCAGAATGCAATTCACCCCAGGATGAAATAGAACACACTGGTAGAAAAGAAAACCAGTCTCTAGCATCACCTTCTAAGGTTTGAACAAATAACTTCATGTGCACATCCTCATGAGAAATCTCATAGTCACCCATCAAATTAGCAAACAATTCTATATGATGACTGGCTGGAACAAGATGGTTCCAATTAAACTTAGGCAAACTTTTTCTAACATCACTAGGAATGACATTCGGGAAACCATGAATACCATTAAAACATAATGGCATATACCACTTGGTAGAGATGGATCTATGAATTTCATTAACTGGCTACATCCTAGGTGAGCTGAATCTTGACATTCTTAACAAATTTGAAACTCATTCACCCATAATAAATTCTGATTTATAACTTGTAGGAAATCTATCCCCTTCTATCCATGAACTACTTCGAACTATACACTTCATAAACTTTAAAACAACAATAGAGACTTGATCCAATGAAGTATATGAAACCCTTTTAGACTATTCTCCTCCCCTTAGTGCTAAAATTTTCTTGATGGAGAATACTTTTCACAATCAATTTTCATGAAAAGAAATTTCATGAAAATGAGAATACCTTTAGTGTTGTTGTATAAGAACACTGATCTGCTGATTGGCTTGGTGCTATTCTAAAATATTTACACCACTGATCATAACCTTACAGATTCGCCATCTCCTTGAGGAGAGAAATGAAATCACAACAATGATTCACATTTTTATCATTACAAATTCTAATAACAACACATCAAACAACACTTCAAGACTTACTAGTCAGAAACTTATATACTCTCTCTTCTATTTAAAAATTTCAAATACAATTTTCAGATTTGTCTGATTCAACTAAAAAATCTTGAAAACAATTTATACATCACCAATCTACAATGGTTCAGAGATCCTTTAGACAGAGTTGCCACTCACTTTTGTGAGAAAGATTTTAAACATGATTCATAACACTATGGATATAAACTGAATTGTCAACTTTGTAAAAAATTGCAAATCTTTAAAACACTTAGAAGAGAGAAACCTTTATTCAACAATTATGACTCTGATCTTATAGCAGTATTTTGAAAACCACAATCAACTGAATTGATTGAAAATAATATTTAATGACAACACAATCTACATTCAATCTTGAAGAATACTACTGCAACTGGATAAAACATACTGGGGTGCATGAAGTTGAAGTAAGAAATCTGGAAAAACACATAAGAGAACTTATTGTTTTAAAATTTTCATGCCCCTCTCCTAGTGTATTGAATCTCCTTTCAAATTCTCAAGGTTTGTCTTTCACATAGATTCAATACAGTCCCTAGCAGAGTCACCATTTTGTTGGTGACTTGGATGGGCCAAACCCAACTGAGAGTAGGACTAAAATATTCAACTTATATACTAGAGACTCTTGTCCTTTTAATAGTGATTTACTTCACTATCATTCCCCAGTAGAGTCACCATTTTTTTGGTGTTTTAAAACTACTAAACAACAAAATACTTAATACCAAGATGACAGTACTCACACAATCTAAAGACTAGCCAATTCTTATTAACAATTGCATGTGCAAATTATTTGGGCCCAACTTCAAAAAAACCAAGGGTGGTTTTCTACTCTTCTGGCTCTATAAAACCAGGGTGGGTATACCCAGGGATGATTCAAGACTGGGAAAATTGTATGAGAATTATTTTTAGTTTCATTCTAATTCTCATCTCAAATCCTCAAATACATACACAATTCTTGATAACTTGATAAACACATCCCATATAACCGATATGGCCAAAAAATCTTTTATAGATCTATAGGTGTTCTCAGCAAAAGTGGCTAACTGAAGCTAAAATATTCCATGCAGACAAGTACTGGCCAACTTTTAAGATCTACAAGAAATAAAAGTAAAATTGATTTAATTATGCACTTTTGACAACCATTTGTGACATATTTCTCTTTTAGCTGGATCAAATTTGATCAGTGCCTAATCCATTGGGGCTCAGAGTCTACTAAAAATTTTTACATCTAATTTGTTACCTTACAACAAATTTCATCAGCAATTCTTCTCAGAACTCATCATTCAAAATCCTTTCCCCTACTACAGCAATCTTATCATATTCATCAGTGCTTTTATTTAACCCATTGAATTAGCAACAGTTATAAATAGATATACAACCTAACTAGATTGCATTCAATTGCACAAGCCTTTACTTATACAACATCAAGATAACCAAATAATCAAAAGGAGACAAAGTTCATAAAGAAAAGATATGGGGATAGTTCATAATTTGTATTCATTTTCCTTGAAAATTGTATACAATTTACAGTAGACTCATAATGACCTTCAAAAAGAAACACTTATCATTCTATATTCATGCATTCTCAAGATCTAACAGAGAAAATACACCACCAATTTTTACTCAATACAATGGACCAAAAATAGACTAAGCATATCACTTAGAAAAATAGAATTTGGACCATCACATTGCCTTGAAAACTCACTTATATAGGTGTGAGTTGCAACAAGCAAAGGACAATGTGACTGACAGATGTCCTTACAAGAGGAAAACACATACATCTATCAAAAATAAAATGACTAACATGAAGTTATGCCAATCACACATTCTCTTGCGGGCTTCTGTCTATCACCTCCTTTTGTTGATTTTGCTCCAACAGTGATTCTGTCATATATGTAACTGCTAAGCTTGTCCTTGACAAAATCTAATCTGATGATTGCATTCTATCCTCGACCCGTGGATTTTGTCAAGATAACTACTTTGTGAAATTCATCTTTACTTCCCACTCTTCATTGATCATGCCAGGCTTTAGAAATAATGGAAAAATTACTTAATGTGCAACCCTTGAGTAGGGAGATAGTGTGGTTGTCAAATATAACAAAATGGGTAACTTCTGATTCCCAGCCACATCTGCTTTCTTAACCACCTTTTGACCAAAATTTTCCATCCACTGACACAAAAAAGGTGCATGCTAACAAAAAGTGAGACTGACCATACCCATGAGTATGAAATCTTTTTCACCTTCCTCAAAAACTATGCACAAGATCCCACACATTTCTGTTACCCTGGCATCAGGCTATGATATCTTGAAAATTTGTTTAAAGGACGATGTTATCGCTGAGAGGGCTATTATTTTACCAAGTTCATTCATTATCCTTTTCAAAACCTTCGTTACTTGACTATGACATCTTACCATAGTTTCAAAGAGATGAAACTTTAAGAAAACACTCAAGATTACTAGCTTTCCTCTATCAAAAATTCATATACTTCTACATGGGACAAACACTTCTTTTTTGCAAACTAGTTTGAACTAGTATGCAGGATATTACAATCCTAGGCCCAAGTATTTTTAACTAGTAATCCCTCTACTATCCACAACCCAGGATCTAATGAACTCTTTAGAACCATCATTTGATTAAACCATACAAGACTATTTTTTTTCGAAACCTTTGGCATGAGAACTTACTTGGAGTTTTTTGCTCTTCGTAACTCTACAATTTATCTTTGAACCTATCGCTTCACACTCATGCTAGATTTATCTTGATCCTTGCAGTAATTATCTTTATTCAGAAAAGATTTCAAAATCTTTATTCGTGCAAGGTAAAACTTGGAAAATCTTCCCTGTTATACTCTGTTATTAACTTCACATGCAAAATTTTTCACATCTTATTAATGTGCAGAGTGCCACCACCTTTAGCATTTAAACCTGTGCTGTTGATCTGTTGAAATCATATGATTAAGGAATGAAAACTAGGCTGACTTAATATTCCTTTTAGCACACTAGCAGTCAAACTAATAAACTACCTCCATCTATATGTTTCTTTACAAGCTGGCATTTCAAACTGGGCCCACAGATGATAAGGACACATGTCATCAACTTGTTAACTCGCTATACTTATCTTTTGATCACCTTTTCATAGTGAGCTAATGTTAACCACTAATCTTGCTTTGATCATACGACAGATACTCAAAGCGACTTTTAAGAACACAATGGTGGGTCCCTCGCTTGTTAACTTGCTATTGATATCTTTCGAGCACCTTTTCATAGCAATTTAACAAGCACTGTTGATTAATAGTTGATCTTGTGGACAACAACTTATTGCAATAATGGTGGGCCATCACTCACTAACTCGCTATGCCTAACTTTCAAGCATTTTTTTGTAGTGAGCTAACAATGGCCTATGATCCTGGTTTGATACAATGATCAAAATTCTTTGTGTGCTTTGTACATGGGGAGTGGGTCCATAGCTGAGATGGTTGAACAGGCTGGCACACACATGTACTCCTTTTTATCCATTAATGACATCACACGTTCTTGGCCTTGCCCTGTTTATGATTTTTAGGAAGGTTGCCACATCGCTACTGGCAAAAACGTTAAAAATCTAGCTAGCAACCTCCTGGTAGATAGACATCGAGACATAAGGCTCCACTTGCAGAAATAAAAGCAAAGTCTGCACAAGATTTTCTTCGGGATCCTCAAAATCACTTCCTATTATAAAAGAACGTCGTGTTTTCCAATGATCGGGTCCTTGCTAAGTCACTACCGAGAAAGTAGTGTTTATTCTAGCTAGCAATTATAGTGACCTTTGATAGATTCTCATTTCCAGTGGCAAAAAAAAAAACACACACTAACTGAAAATCCCACCAATAAATGTTGGTGTCAAAGAAGGTGGCTGTGCACATTTATAATGCGGCATGGGAACTTCTATGGTCATATCAGTCTTTTGAGAGAACATTTCCCTTTTGCAAAATTTGAACATTCGCTACATTGCCACCAGAAAGTCACATGAATTTTTTCAATAGCGACTTAGTGAATGCTAGAAAAAACTTGGACACCGGTGACACCATTCACAATTTTCTTCACGTGTGGCTATTCTCAAAATTGACAAGCCTGGGATACAGTATGTGCCAAAATTTACCTTATGCTTAACATTAATTCTTGGCACTAGATTTCACCCTTCAACATCATAGACACATGTCATCGACTCATTAACTTGCTATACTTATCAGTCGAGCATTTTTCCATAGTGAGTTAACAATGATCATAGATTCAAAAGGATCCGCCAGTGGGTAAAACTTCTTTCACAAGAATTTGAACAACAAACTCACAAAGGCGAGAAAAGAATATTCACTTATCCTCCTACTTTTTAACCATTTCGCGCCAGGGAAAAAATTAAATAGAACAGGACACAAGGTTTTAACAAAATTTTCAAAGGCTATCAACATATGACTTATCTAGGAACCCTACTCACCATTAATGGATTCAAATATGAATTTTGTTTTACTTGGACAATAGAAACCTATTATGCAAAAATTCAGACCAACAGGGTTAAGAAGCAGGAGATGTTATTTTCAAATAGCCCCCACCCACATTTCAAGAGAAACTAGAAGAAATTGATTCTGGAACTAGCATGGAAAATTTCAAATCATCAAGGTATGAAACTAGAATTGCAAAATAGAAGAAGCAAGTTGAAGACATGGTTATGTCTAAGATAGGTAAATGGAAATATTCACTGCACCAACTTGCACAACTTTCCAATGAATTAATGGAGAAAATTAAGCCAAGATGGGAACATGCAAAGAAAACTACAAAAGATATATGTCAATAGACCTTAAGGCAACTCATGTCGAGCTTAAGTGACAAAGAAGTGAAAGAATCCATCAAGAAAAATGAAGAAAAACTTATGTTGAAATTTAACATTTGTTTGATATTGATCAATGACACTGAACATGTGGAAAGGAATGCCACTAACACATGGAAGAACATCTACAATTTTCATAAGCAGACTGATTTTTTTGTTCATGTTAGTGACAAGGATAATGATGAAGATGAAAAGGAAGAAGAGGACAAAGATGATGAAGAAGAAACAATTGGTGAGAATAAAGATGACGAGGAACAAGAATAGGAAGCCACCGAGGTGAATCTCCTTCAGATTTGGAGCATTGAGGAGACTAACCCTAAGAATATTGCAGTAGTGGTTATAACCTCACTTCCTCACTCTCTGAGAAAAGATTTAAAGCCATCAAGCTCAAAGAAATCTATTGCCAAGTTGGTTGTGTCAAACACTGCAAATCCAAGCACTCAACCAATCTTTTCACATGTTCAACTCAATACGTCATTGACTAAAGTGACCATTGAGTAGTTAGTGCTTCCTCTTTCATCAATTTTGGTCACTCAACAAAAAGGTATTTCTTCAATAAGTATATTATCTACTTTTACTACTAGTCCTTCCATTTCCACTATTGTTACTATTCCAAGCATGCATATAATAAGTACAAAGGTAGTTGAAGAGAAAGCCTCAAATTAGTACAAAAGTTTCTAGCAAAGGAAAAAGAAAAGGAAGAAGACATTGATCTTGATGAGGATATAGTTATCCTAAATTGGGATATCTCTACTCTAAATCCTAATCAAATTCATATAGTAGGAGAGCTTCTAAAGAAGAAAGCTAAGCATGAGAGGCTTAGACCAGAGAATTTCAAGTTCTTGAAGATGCAAAGAACATTCTTACAAAGGCACTCAACACTGAGGTTGATACTTCTCAACCTATTTTGGCTTAGTTAGTAGAAGTGGTCCAAAAGTTCAATGAAGATTTAAATGGATGAGAGAAATTATTGCAAAGAGTAGAGAAGAAATTTGAAAATAAAGTGTTGGATCTAGTAGCACAAAAGATTGCAATATACCAAGTAGACTTGTCTACTATCTTAAGCTCACTAGAAACCTCTACCAACAATGTCACTTCTCTATTTATTAAGCTCTCTAATTCATCCATCTTTACATAGGAAATCAAAGATAAAATCTCCTAGATAGATGAAGGTATGAAGGCAAGTGCACACCAGTTGTCACTTGATCCGAGCTATAGTTTTTCTCATTATTTAAAGATCAGATTTTTGACTGATATGCAAGCAAAATTTATAAACAAATAAGCTAGGATAAGGGCTACACTTGTAGACATGCACGGCATGATTCTTCCAAACATGGATACATTGCAAAAACATATTGCACATGCTAAAAATCTCATCCATGATAACAACTTCTCCATTGCTAATCACATTATGGAATTACCAGTAGAAGTTCAAATTGCATTGCATGCAAGAAAGGTGTTGTAAGAAAATTGGGATGAGACAATGACACTAGTTCCAAAGGTACATTATGATTTCTTGTCACATTTTTGAATAAAAATGTAGCATACACCTTTGGCATTTATGTCAAAAGGGGAAGAAGATGTATATAACATGTAAAGCATATCGTCAAGAGGGAGACAATGTAATATAAGATGTGATATAAAAAGGGGAGAATATGAGAAGTTGTATATAACGAGTAAAGTATATTGAATGTATATTGTACAAGGGAGAATCATAATATTATGCATGTAGAGATATTCAAATGAACATCTCTTATAAAAGCAATTTTGAAAAATCTCAAAAATAGAGTATGTCACTGAGTTGAAGACACAAGATGGAGACTAATATTATTTGGAACTTTTTGAGAATTTAGTTTTGATTAATAAATGTCTTTGTCAGTAATGCCAAAGGGGGAGATTGTTGACATTTCAGTCAAGTTTTTTTATTAGTGAGACACGCACTTATTCAAATAGGTAGTAGTTATCAAGCTTATTGTATAGTTAATATTATTAACTAAGTAATTCAAGCTCTACCAAGTTCTATAGTTGCTACCAAGTTCTAGGAACATCATTCAATTCACACCAAGCACTATCTATCAAGTTGGTGATTATTAGTGTAAACTGAGCTTTATAGTGTTTAACAAGTTTCTTAGTGCAAATAGAGTTGTACAATGCTTACTGAGTTCATAGCTTCAGTAATGTGAATATAGTGTTGACCAAGCTATGCAGTGTGAATCAAGTGATTTAGTTTATATGTCAAGTTTCGTAGCATTCACCGAGTTACTAGTGTAGAGTGAGTTCAAAGTTCTTCAAATTGATTAGTATGAGTTGAGCTTCTATGTCTACCAAGTGCATGATGATGATGAGCTTTTACAATGGTTTTCGAGTATCAGAACCTCACCAAGTTTATCTTCAGAACTTGAGTACCTACAATTGGGTTAACTTTGTGTATTTTGGTGAAAATTGTATTGTATCCAACTTTTTTGAATTATAATTTGGATTGGTATATATGTAATGTATTGTATCACATCCAAAGCATTAAGAAGACATATAAAGAGTAGAAGTGCAATGAAAAAGGCTACAATAGTATAAGGAGTAGCAATGATTTATCTATCATAGCAAGGTGATCATTACACTCAAAGGAATCTCATTTAGACAACCAAGTCATAGATCAAAGATCAACCACTGGTTCATCCTAATAGGTGGAATAGTTAAATTCTTTCACAAGGTAGACTTAATAGTCTTTTGTAAATCTCTTTACCAAGTGCATACTTCACTATATGTTTGTAAATCCTTTTGAAAGGTGGACCTAATAGTCCTTATTGCTCCTAATAGGGAAGATCATCAGAAGTGGTCATTGTAAGCCTTAATAGGCCAAATTTATACTATAGTACTAAAGCTTGTGGGTATCATCCACACCCAAGTTTTACTTTCTGTTTGGAAGGTTTCTAGGTTACCATATTGTGTGTCAAAGTGTTATGAATGTTTTAATGCTTTCAATTTTTCATGCATGCAATTAGATTAGAAACACATGAAATATTATTTGGTGAATTAAGATTAAGTTTTATAAGTTACTGATTCATCCCCCCCTCTCAATAACTTAGCCTATCTCATATTTCCAACAGTAAGCTCATTTTGTTTATTTTTAAATAGGAATGATTTTAATTCCTCTAAATTTATGAAGTCATCATCCATCATAAATTCCTAAGCTTGGACTATCCTTTCATTCAACATCTTTATTTGAAGCTCATTTTTATTAGGGATTCTTTCATGTTGGCATGCCTGCCTAATTATAAAGTTGTGCCTTATTTCATCAAAATATTTAGTACCCCTTGGCAAGATTTGCAATTCCTTCTCCCTTGCCTTATCTAGGATTTCTATCATTTTTCTACTTTTTTCTATGTCCTTGGGCCCATGATGAACCTTCAATTTGATCATCTTCAACCTCTATTTCAATTACATCCTCCTACTATGGAAATTAAGGTTCTACTCTATCTCTTATTTTAGAAGGTACTTAAGACATTATACTATCAAAATTGTCTAGGCACTTATTGTACCTATCCAAGTGATGCAGGATCATCCTAGGTGTAAGAGCAATCTTGCATCACCCAAAAATATTTTATTTTCAATCTTTTCTATTTTAATAAGGACTAGTAGACATGGTGGTTACTATTTATGGAAACTTTCTATTTTTAGTAAGTTTCTCATATGAGCTCAAAATGTTTTCATTTTCTACATGAAGGTTCATTTTAGAGTTATAAGGCTATTGTTAATAATTCATTGCTCTAGATTAAGTATTAGAGAAGTTATTGCAAATTTTTGATGGAAAAATTTACAAAAAAATCTTCAAGCTCACCATTGGAAGCCTTAGAGTGCCTGAATGAGGTCTGAAAAATCAATGAAAGTGTGCTTGTGCTATTCCAATCCTATATATTAAGAGCTAACATTTTTGAAAAGTGGTTATAATAGCCAATCAAAGCAACGATTCAGAGTTATGGCCTTTCAAAGTTGGGATACCTAAAATATCTAAAATAATTGTCAAAGATGCATTTGGCCAACTCTATATGTATTGTTAGGGTTTGTTGGCCCTAGGTATTAAGTTGCAATGTCTAGAACCTTCCCAAATGGTATAAAATTTCCTGTTTAAGAAAGACCCGAACATTGTTCAGGATAGCTATGGGTGATAGTTTGTAGCTTATCTTGCATATTATTGTAATGAAGGCACCCATGTGGGTTGACATATTGTACTTGTGAATTTTGTAAATCCTCATTTGTGGCACAAATAAGAAGTCCATATTTTATTCTAGCATTTTTTTTTATTTCTTTTTTTTTGTTATGTGTTTATGGTATTGAGGGGAGAACCCTTCACCAAGTGATATTAGAGCTAGAGTTCTTGAGTGTGTGGAAAAATCACTGATTGTGAGGTAGTTCACACCAAAGGAGCTAATCTATTTGATCAATGAATTAGAGAATCACTTTTAGTGTAAAGATATTAAAGATCCTAATAGGGTCAAGTTTGTGAAGGAAAAATTTAAGGGGCATGCATAGATCTGGTGGCAGGAGGTTCAGTTGGAGAGAAATAGAAAGGGAAAGGACAAAATTACTAGATGTGATCAGATGATAGCTAAAATAAAGTGATAATTCATTCTTGTGTATTATGAGCTTGATTTGTTGAAGAAAATGCAAGAGTTGAAGCAAGTGGGAAAATCTATTCAAGAGTATACCAAAGAGTTACATCAAGTTCTGATTAGAACTAGCCATGTAGAAGCTAATAAGGAAAAAGTTGTCCATTATCTTAATGGGTTAATGCCAAGTATTCAAGATTAGATGAGTCTAGTTAAAATGAATAATATTAAGGAGGCATACCAATTTTCCCTAAGAGTTGAGGAGGACATAAGAAAGAATTTTGACAACAATAATAGTGGAAGAGGTCATAGTGGAAGATCTAGAGGATGATCTTATGGAGATCATAATGATGATCAGAAGAACAAGGATGAGGCTTGAAGTAGAAGTCAAAATTGGGGGGGAAACAATTCCAATCATTTTCATGATCAGAACAATAGAGATCAAAGAGGAAGAGGTAGAGGACAAGGATCTAGAAGAGGATGCTTCTATGGGAAATGTTTACACTATAGAGAATAAGGGCATAAAGCATTTGAATATTCCTAGTGCCAAGGAAGGACACATTGAAGAACAAAAGGCTAGGCCAGAGTTGCATATGTTGATGAAGATGCTAGATCCTCACATTTAGAAGATGCTAAAAGAGGAGAAGTCCTAGCTAATATAAGAGTCCTACCAAATAGTGAGAATGAACCTGATCAATGAGGAGCTTGTTTTGCACAAGGTGCAAATGTAAAGATAAGTGTTGTGATGTGATCATTGTTGGTAGAAGTACTAACATTCTACTATCAAAAATGATGGTCACCAAGTTGAAGCTAAAAAGATAGAAACACCAATGTCCATACCATATTTCTTGGGTGCAAGATGACCAAAAAGTCATGGTCAATAAGCAGTTCTTAGTAAATTTCAATATTGGAAGCTACTATGATAAGGTACTTTTTGATATCATACCTATGGACATATGTCATATGTTGTTGGGTAGGTTGTGGAAGTTTGACAGGCATGCTATACACAATGGGCAAGAAAATACCTACACTTTGACTAAGGATGGAGTGAAGCATAAGTTGAAGCTATTGAAGGAGAAATAAGAAAAGGTATGTAGTGTTTTCAAAATATGTTTTGTTGATGGTAAAGAGTTTCTCATATGTATGAAGTGTGAGCATATGTGTTTTTCTATAATTCCAAAAGATAGTAAAGAAGAAGTAGAGGAGGTACCTATAAAAGTTGTAGATATGTTGGGAGAGTTTTCTAATATTGTATCAAATAATGTACCTGATGGATTTCTCCCAATGAGGAAGGTCAGTCATCAAATGAATTTTTTTTCTGGGAGCTAGTTTTCCAAACAAGGCACCACACAGAATAACACTAGTAGAAAGTGAAGAGTTGAACAGACAAGGACATGAGTTGTTGAGAAGGGGTTGATTCGAGAGAGTCTAAGTCCATGTGTTGTACCAATAGTATTAACATTAAAGAAGAATGGAGAATGGAGGATGTGTATAGATTCTTATGCTATCAACAAGATCATAATCAAGTATAGATTTCAATTGCCAAGGATGGATGATATTATGGACTATTTGAGTGGAGCTACATATTTCACAAAGATAGAGCTCAAGAGTGGATACCATCATATTCATATCAGAGAAGGTGATGAGTGGAAGACTACTTTCAAGATGAAAGAAGAATTGTATGTGTGGTTAGTCATGTCTTTTGGGCTAACCAATGCATCAAGCACTTTTATGAGGCTCATGAATTAGGTATTGAAGGAGCTTTTAGATAATTTTTTCATTGTTACCTAGAAGATGTTTTGATCCTTACTAAGATATAAATTCTACCATAGGTGGAATTTGCATATAATAATTATGGAGTACTGGTAAATCACCATTCCAGATTGTATATGGGAGTAGTCCCAAAATAGCTAGATAAAGAAGAGATAAGTAGTGTTGAAGCATAAAAATTTGCTAATTATTTGAAGAACATCCATCAGGAGGTGAGGAAGCACATCATAAAGATGAATACATAGTATAAAGCTAAGGAAAATGTGAAAAGGAGGTATAAGGAATTTCAAATTGGAGATGAAGTTATGTTTCATTTGAGAAAGAAGTGGTTTCCAGTGGGTACATATAATAAGTTGAAGATGAAGAAGTTTGGACCATGCAAGATATTGAAAAGGCATGATTCTTGAAATGATTATGAAGTGGAGTTCCTTGCTGAATTGAATATTTCACCAGTATTTAATATTTTAGATTTGACAGAGTATTATGAAGGAGGTAATGAAGATGAAGTTGGAGAAGCATAGTGGAGTATTCTAGCAACTAGTTTGGATACAAAGGAGATTGAGGAGATACAGGACAATTGTATTTGTAAAAGAACTAGAAAAAAACTTATGATGAATATTTGGTCAAATAGAAAGAGAGGTCAGTAGAGGATTCATCATGGCTAGCAAAGGAGGAAGTTAACTAACTTGGTTTTCCTCTAAACACTTGAGATGTGATGGAGTCACTTCTCAAATTACCTTGGGTGTCTGATGCAAGAGCAATCTTGCATGACCCAAAAATATTTTCATTTCTATCTTTTCTATTCTAATAAGGACTAGTAGACAAGGTGGTTACTATTTATGGGAACTTGCTATTTATAATAAGTTTCTTATATGAGCTTAGAATGTTCTCATTTTTAACATAAAGATTCATTTTAGAGTTACAAGGCTACCATAAAAATCACATTGCTCCAGGTTAAGTATCAAAGAAGTTATTGCAGATTTTTGGTGGAAATACTTGCAAAAAAATCTTCAAGCTCACTATCAAAGGTTGTATAGTGTCTAGATGAGGTCCAAAAACTAAATGAAAGGGCACTTGTACCATTCCAAGAATATAGATTAGGAGCTGGCATTTCTAAAAAGTGGCTATAATAGTTAATCAGAGCAGTAGTGCGTGACTTATGGCCTTTAAAAGTTGGGCTACCCAAATTATCAAAAATAATTGTCAAAGATGTATTTGGCTGACTCTATATGTATTGTTAGGGTGTTGGCCCTAGGTATGAAGTTTCAATGTCTAGAATCTTCCCAAGTGGTATAAAATTTCTTATTTAAGAATGACCCAAACATTGTCTAGGAGAGATCTCAATGATAGTTCACAACTTGTCTTGTGGATTATTGTAATGAAGGCACCCATGTGGGTTAGCATATTGTACTTGTGAATTTTGTAATTCAGCAATTTGTGGCACAAATAAGAAGTCCATATTTTATTCTCACATTTCTTTTTGTTTCTTTATTTCTATTGTGTGTTTATGGTATTAAGGGGACCACCCTTCAACACCAAGTATCTCTCCTCATGGTAATGAATTTTAAATGAGGGATTAACTCTCTTAATTTCTTCTTCCACCATCATGATCTCTTCTCATCTTAGGGTCCTAATTCTGTAGTCCGCTATCTCTTAATAGTTTATTATTACATCCTCCTCCCAATAGGTTATGTTTCTTGGTAGAGTATATTTCCTCATTTACTTCAAGACATGCCTAACCAATTCATTACGATCATATTTCCTAATAGGAGCAATAGGTATTAGGAATTCACTTATGAATCTATCTATCTCTTCTATTGCATCCTTCCATATGAAAAAATTTCCCATCTTTACATTTCAAGGGATAAAGGAACCCTTCTTTACTATGGGACCTAGGTATTCCCTATTCATTATTATTAACTACCAAAAGAATCCTATTTTCCCCAACCTTTCTAGAAAATACCTAGGTAGAACATGAGGGTTTTAGGGCATCCATAAACCCTTATCAAGGAAAAATTGCTGAAAAGAAACAAACAATCCCAATCATGACCTAGTGTTCTATCCTTATTAGGGAATGTAGAAGGTCTTATTAGCATTTTAACCCCCCTAAGAACCATCTTTGTTATATTAGCAAGAATAATTGAAATAGGAAAAAAAAAATCATTGTAAAAAGTAACAACATTAGAATAAGGATAAAACCTTTGCCAAAATCGAGTCCATAGTTGCACAGGAAAGTTTTCTCCATTCTCCTCAGTTTCTTTAATGAAATTAGGATTGATATTCCCTATATTCTTATAGAGGATGATGTACATCAACAATGAGTAGTGGTGGAACTTGAAGTTCCCCATATCTCCCCTCTGAGTAGTAGTGATTTCATTATTCATCACATTGATTATGTGTGTCACAAAATCATACTCTATATTATTGTGTAGTTCTTGGATGTCTAGGGTGATGATGTATGTATTTCCTGGAGCACTTATTGTGCCATCTAGTCTGATCACCTTATCCACTCCAAAAAAAACATACTAGAACTATCTGTTGAAGAATTTTGGTGGCATGAAATTTCCTACCTTCTTTGGTAGCTCACTCTTCTCCTTATTAGACTTGGGGATATGTCTTCACATAACCTTTCTACTAAATAGACTTCTTTGATTCTTGAATTTTTCATTGATCTTCTCTAGCTCAGTGGGCTTTGTCATGGGTCCTCCCAAGTTAAAAACTTCAATGAAGGTTTCTTTACTCAATTTGCAAAGTAAAATCATGTCCTTCCTTTGGAATTCATGAGTGGTAGGATTATAGGACTTTATTAGTGCTTTCACCATGTCTATACCTTCAATTACCTCTAGCATGATTAGCTTTGCCAAATTTCTATTCCATGGGTTAAAAATTGGTGGTTTCTCAAACCTATTGTTATAAAAGTACCAGAAAAGATCATTTCCATTGGTTTCTAGCATAGTGGCATCCCTAAAGAAACTATATGCATCTTTAAAAATATGTGATGATCCTATAAAGAAATAGACCCTCTCCTTAGCATACAAGTTGGATAGCTTTCCCTTTTTTTCTCAACACCCTGAGAAAATTCTTCCACATTGAGCTAGGCAATCATCTTTCCTTCTTTTGGCTCCATTTTCTTTGAATACAACTTCTTCAAATACTCTATCTATAATTGAAAAATTTGAAACTCTAAAAGAAACTTCGTGTTCAATATTCTTTGCTTTGAATTCTATGAATGATGTAATTATAAATCCATTACATAACATTTTTAATAGAAGTTGACAAAAATAATAGCATTAATGGTGTCTTAAAGTTAGCATGCATGAGAATTCTCAAAATCTCCAAAAATGTCACAATTTGGTTTACAATGCTTGTAATACCAGCTTTCAAAATCCCTTTTGCACATTTTTAGATAGTACCTATCTTTTTGATAATCATAAGGTTATAAAAATCACTTTAATATTAAATTATTATGTTGTGACCATGTGAACACTACATCTTGCTAGCTATCCGCAACTTCACAAGGCTCATTTACCATTTTATGTTTTTACTTGCAACTGAGTGAATCCCTTGGTTGTTGCTTTAGAGTCTATCTTTTTGTTTAACACCTTAACCTTGCAACTCAAAGATCATTCTTTAAAAACCTTTTTGTTGCTTCCTAGACTCCTTTGTGCTTCATGCTCTTAACTACACGATTGGGTGACCACACAAATCTTAACAACCCTTGACCATGTCGCATGATCACAACTTAATTTTAACTTCAACACTTAAGGCCTGTGACCATGTGAAACCCTTTAGGTTTGAGTGATTGCTTGGTCACTTTAGATGTGTGACCATGTGAATAGTTAAAATGTTATCAACTCTTAACTATTTCACTCATTTGCAACTTCCTATTCAACTTAAAGTTTGATCTATGCAACCAAGCAATCAAATATTTGTTCAAAGGTTCTAAAACTTTTTGCCACTTTATAGTCTCTTATTTAGCTATGACTTTTAGGCATGTGATTGTGCGATCAAAGAATTTGTGAGGTTACAACTTCACTTTATTTTTTACCACTTTTTCATTCAACTACATGACTAAGCATTTCTTGCCTCATACTTAACAACTTTGTTAGCTCATAACTATGATTTACTTCATGTCTTATAACCATGTGACCATGCAATAAAGTACAACTTCACAAGCTCATAACCATATTTCCTAATCATAAATTATACTTCTTGTGACTGGACAATTATAGCTAGTCATTGAGTCACACCATAATTTTGACCTTCTGAACTTTAGGTAGTGAAGTAGCAACTAGCATTTCTTTAACCTTGTTTGCACAATCGCATCATAATCTTTGTCTGTTATGATGATTCAATCTTCTCATATGGTCCATATGTCAAATTGTTTGAACTACTAAGAGGGTTACAACTAAGAAAAAATGCCTTTTTGCATAGTCATTTCTTGAAACTCTAACATCATTTTTCACTGTGTAACCGTACAACTACTACTTTCTTAACTATTTCACTCATTCATTGTCTAAAATGACCATTCACAACAAATCACTATGACCAAGTGAACATGGAGCTTTTTAACTATTTTTCACAACCACGCCATAAAAATGTTAAGAGATTAATCACATAATAGCCATGTGATCACCTTGGTCACATGGTCGTACAGTAAAATTTCAAAGGACTTTTAAAAGCATGAAAATAAATTTTGAAATAAGGAGGGTTTCTAATGGAAACAAGGATACAAATGATGATACTAGGGTTTTTTAAGGTAATTTAGTTTATGAAAATTACAAACCCTAACTACTCAAAATGAAACAAAAATGGATCAAAAATTTAAATAAGTTGAAAAATTAGGCCAACAGTGGCTTTGTCTGGGGATAATGGATAGCTAGCATCCATTTAAGAATTCAAAATTTATGGTTGAAGCAAACCACATACTTGGAAAATGACAACATTTTTAGAGATCTACACAAGAAAAACACAAGAAATATATACAAAAAAAAACACCTATATATAGGATTTACAATTTGTACAAGAACCTAAACTACTATTCATGGAAATAAAAGTACCTTCAACAAAAGTAAATTTTCAAGAATTATCCATGAACTAGAAATTCAAGAATATTTGCTAATAATTCCTTCAAGAAATATGAATCTTCATCTTGTGTGAATTCCATTAAGTATGGGCAAAGCCAAATTGCTTCAAAATTTCCATGCTTGCCTTTATCTTCAATCCTTGCATTCTACATCAAGATCAGATCTTTGGGCTCAAATTTTCTTGCTACTACCTTATTTTCATAAAGATTTTTTTCCTTGCAATTGCAACTTTACATTCTTCGCAGAGGCTTCCTTCCTATTCTTAGTCAATCCTACCAATTCATCCATTATGTCTTCTTTGTCATCTATTATATCATCATCATATATCTGGATATAATTGTACAAGCCTATTAGGTCATTCTAAGGCATTCTAGCTTGGATTCCATACACTAAATCAAAATATGAAACACATATTACTTTTTTATGTATCATTGTTTTAGTGCAAATTGCCAGATGAAGCTTGGAACCCCAAGCCTTCTTATTATCATACATTGTCCTCTAGATAATCTTTAGAAGTCTCTTATTAGTAGATGTAGCCTACCCATTCCCTTGTGGATGGTAGGTAGATGATGCTGACATTGTAACTCCATATTTATCACAAAATTTTATGAATTCTTCTAATCTAAAACATCTAGCATTATCTGTTAATATTCTTTCAAGACAACCAAATCTGGTTACTATATTATTTAACAAAAAATTGTTCCCCACTTTGCTAGTATCTTTCCTAGTAGGAATGGCCTCCACCCATTTTGTAAAATAATATATTTCTACTAGGATCCATAAATAATTTGTGCTAGACTTGGTTGATATTTCACCTATGAAGTCCACTCACCATTGCTCAAAAAGGGGTGTTTCTCTAGAATTTTAACCTTCCAACAAACCTTTGGTAGGGATCACATTTCTTAACTAGATCATGTGCATCCATAAATGGGATTGGCCACTAGAAACTAGCTCTCATCACCATATGAGTAGTGGCTTTGGCCATGTAATGACATCCACATACTCCCAAATGCATTTCAATGAGTACATTTTCTAACTCCTTATGGTCAATATACTTTAGCAGTATTCCTTCAAAATTTCTCCTACTTGGGCTACTATTGGCAATAATATATCTAATTGCATGTAGCTTCATACACCTTCTTTCTTTATTAGTTAAATGAGATGGAACTTCCATGTGTTGCAAATAATATATAACTTTTCTATGCCAATCACAATCATCCATATCATATATGTTTGACCTATGGTCCTCATCTACAACATTTATCTGGTTAGCATCCAAATTTGACCGAGCCATAGATTTTGCTAACCCCTAACCCCTTACTAGTTTCATAATCTAAATTTCAATGTTGAAATCTTGGATTTTGTTAATCCATCTGCATCTCCTTCCATACACCTCTTGTTGGTAAAATATATCCTTTACAGGTATACTAGGCATAACAGCTATAACAATAGCACCTAATAGATAACATCTAAAAGCTTTAACAAATTTTACAAGAGCATATGCATGTTTTTCATTAATTTCATAATTTAGCTCTGCAGGCTGGACTGACTTATTGAAAAATGCAATAGGTTGTTCATAACCCTCTTCATTCTTTCTAAGGAGGACTGCTACAATAGTGTGAAAGAAAGAAAATGAAATTATGTCCATTGTCTTTTCATAATCTAGTGTTCTCAATAGTGGAGCATTTTTATGGTATCCTTGATTTCTTGCAGTGCTACTAATGGTTCACCCTCCCAACTTATCATTACACCTTTCTTAAGAATTTTGGAAATAGGTTTACTAATCTTACTAAAAAAGTTTACAAACCTCCTTAAAAAATTTAATTGACCAAAGAAATATTGTATACCTTTTACACTTTTTAGCTTAGGGACATTGTCTATTGTTGCTACCCTTTCTTGATCAATCTTAACTCCATCCTTGGATACTATGTGGCCAAGTAATTTCCCCTTTATGAACCCAAAGGTACATTTCTTTGGGTTTAGTGAGACTCCAAATTCTAAGGCCTTTCCAAATATTTTTTCTAGATGCCTATAGTGATGTTCAAACTTCTTGAAATAAGCTATCAGATCATCCTAGTATACAATCATGAATTTATCTATGTAATCTTTAAATGAAACATCCATGGCTCCCTAGAATGTATCTCTTGCATTAACCAAGCCAAAAGGCATCGAAACATATACATATGATCCCCAAGGATTTGTAAAGGTTGTATTGAAATACTCCTTCTCATCATCCAATAGTTGGTTGTATCTAGAAAAACCATCCATCATGGACATCAATTTAGAAATTAGTAACCTACTTCAGCATGGCTTCCAATTTTTGGCAAGCCATAGTTATCTTCCAAGGAAGCAATATTCAAATTCCTTAAGTCTACACACAACCTAATGTCACCATTTTTTTTCCTAACTAGTACTATGTTAGACACCTATGAAGAATGTTTGATGGGCTTAATAATTCCTCCATCCCTTAGCTTCATAAGCTCTTCTTGCATCTTGGGGGCTAATGTGGGGTTAACAGGTATTCTTTTGTTTGAAGGGTGTGATATTCTCTTTTAGGGGTATAACATGCTGAAACAAGTCTTCCCTATAAGATTTAAGGTCATCATATGATCATGCAAAGACATGCCTAAATTTTATTAACAAATCAACTAGGGACTTTCTTATTGAGGGAGAGAGAGTCTTATCCATATATATCTTTTTGGGAGATTTGCTAGTCCCTAGATTGATTTCTTTCAGTTCTTGTGGTTTTTTTTTCTTGACTTCTAAGTGAACTCTATCCTGATTATCAAAAACACTCTCTCAAACCAATAATTCTTTAGGTACTTTGTTTATATTTAGCTATTAAATCTCTTGGCCAAAGATGGTCTCCTTCCCAACAATATTTTCGACCAAAGTGTTACAATCAATTTCTTGTCCATGCTATTTATCTTCATTTAAAAGAAAATTTCAAATATCTTTATCATCCTCAAATACCTACTAGTTCTTTATTTTCTCAGGAATGGATGGCCTATTTTGCATTTCAATCTTGGAAACATGAGCAAACGATATATCATCAGGCTTAATGGCTACATTAGCTAGTAGACTAGACATTTTTTTGTAACTTCTATCCATCCAAAAAATCCCAAAAGTATCAAATGCTTCAATCTTATCCCAAAAAAATTTCCTATACTATTTCAACCTCTTCTTCTTGAATGTATATGCCTCCTTAATTCAAGACATAACTAAATCTGAATCAGAAATAACATGCATTTTCTTCGTACCATAGTTTGTTGCCACTTTTAATACAAGTAAAAGTTCTTAATACTCTGCTATGTTGTTAGTAAAAGTAACGTTCAAGGTGAATGAGTATCTAAATGTATTGTTTTATGGAGATATGGAAACTACTCCAGTCCCTGACCCATCTTTAGAACTAGTCCCACCAAAATACATAGTCAAAAGCTTCTAAGAATCTAGGAATTTTGTTTCTTCCTTTGAAATTAGTGGGACCATCTTTTCAACTTCTTGAATGGTGATCTCAGCTCTAAAAGAATTCACTTTTGTGTCTAGAAAACAAGTGGGATCTATATCAATCTTATCCTCAAGCATGTGGACACCCCTTGGCTCTCTATCAACTTTGATGGCTTTATTTCCTATGTAAAATATGGCAAAAGACAAGTCACACAGTAGGATACCCCCCACTGCAATGCTCCATTTTCTTGAAAGAAACATTCTATATTGTGGATGAATATCAACTACTAGGACAATCTTAGTTAGCTTAACATTAGGATAATTCATAAGGTGTTTTGTTTGTACCTTTCTTTAAGTGAACTTGGTTCAGTGTGTGGATCGTTGTGTTGATTTCTTCCCTCCAATATTTTGGGTCAACATTCTTTTGTGATAATAATGTTCTTGCACATTCTATGATGGATCTATTCCTTCTCTCTACTATTCCATTTTGTTCTAGAGTTACGAGTGTTGAGACCTATCTTTTGATTCCTCTTTTATTGCAGAACTTGTTGAATTCATTTGAGATGAATTCTCCTCCTCTATTTAATCTAATAAGGAAATTTAGATTTTTCCTTGCTTCTTTCTCAACTCTATCCAAATACCAATTAAACTTTTGAAAAGCATCATACTTATCTTTTAAAAACATTATAGTTACCATTCTAGAGTAATCATCAACAAATAGATTGAAATATATATCTCCATAGTAACTTTCTACACTAATTGGCTCAAAAATATGTGTGAACTAATTCTAAAACTTCTTCAAACTTATAGAACTTACTTTTAAAACTTATTTTACTCATTTTACCAATTTAACATTGTTTGCACATTCCCACCATAGGTTTCTTTAGATAAGAAATGGCTCTTACTCTATTGTTCTTGCTTATGTAGACTAGGTTATCAAAGTTAAGATGACACATTCTTTTATGCCATAGCCAACTTTCTTCAACTTTAGCTAATAAAAAAGAGCTTCCATTGAGATCTAGGTAAAATAAATTACCTTTTGTCTAATTACCAATTCTAACTAGTTTTTCCTTTCCATCTAGTAGTCTAGCTTTGCAATTCATGATTTCAACTTTGTATCCTATATTGTTTAGCAAAGCTAAAATAAGTAGATTATGTCATAATCCTTCAACCCTATAGGTATTCTCATATTTTATTTCATCAATTAATGCTATGATCCATTTTTCTTTTACATAACATGGTTTGTTGTTTTCAAATCTAACACCTCCACTATTATAGTGTTCTAAATGTTCAAATTTTGTTTTATCACGAGTCATGTGATGAATGTTAAAGTTGATAAAAGATCAACCCCAAAATTCTCAAGAATCACCTACATGCAAACACCTATAACAAAAAGAGATGAAAAAGTTATGGAGGCTAGAATTTCTAGATCCATAGATGAGACATTCTTGGTGAGCAAAAAGGAGATTACTATTATCAAAACTCAATTAATCTCAATTGATGTTTACAATGAGAGATCGTCCTTGTAAAGGAGATAAAAATGTTAAAAAGGTCTAACATAGGTTGCATCATAATAATTAATAGAAGAATTAATAATAAGATGCCTAAAGTTTAGCTTAAGAAAACTAGAGTTAATTAAAAAATCTTTAATTACTCTAACACCCCCCCTTAAAACAAACTTAGGGAGTAGCTAAAAACTAATAAAATACTACTAAAATTATATTTGGGTCCCAGAAACAATGCTTAATAAGGTTCCCAAGCACAACCAAATCTCTGAAAAGAGGAGAAATAGAGAAAACCTCATGGTAAAAATTCTAATCAAAAAAGAGATGGAAAACATGCTGAAAAGACTAGTGAAGGGCTAAAGAAGCCTCCAAACCAGGGAATATCCCAGAAGATAGGAACAAAATATGATCATGAAGAACACCACTAAAGCATGTAGAAACTACAAAGCTCTATCAAAACTAACTAGTAATCTAAAGAACCTCCATTGAAATAGAACCTAACTAGGTAAATAAGACTATATTCTACATCAAATCAAGAGGCATACAAAGGAAAACAACTAAACTCAAAGATACAGATGGCATGAAACACCAAAGCCTAAAGAGATGATTAATCAAACCAAGGAAGAATGTGAAATAATAGAAGAACCCCCCTAATGCAAATGAGGGTGAGGTGATAGGTAACTAAAAAAGTGGACCAAAAGAGCTACATGTCAAGGAACCATGATCAAGATGCACAAAATAGTACATGTGAGGCTAATGTCATAGAAGAGACACTCATTAGACAAACGAAGATGACAAACAAAGGAAAAACATCAACTTTATATGACATTTGATTAGATTAGTGCATGTACAATAAGGCACAAGATATGGTGAATCCCAATAATAGAATAATCTATACGAGTACCTTAGATGACACTACTTGAATTAGAAGGCGAAACAAGGAAAACAACTGAAACAAAAATATAGATGCAATATGGCATTTTATCTCAATGTGTTTTACAAATGATGTCTAAATAGACTAAAAGAGGCAAAAGACTAATACAATAGATATTATAAGTCATGACAAATCATTTGAAGCAATATAATTGATCCTTGAACCTAAAACATCCAAGATACCCACCAGAATGCAAAAATGCAAAAGACTAAATAGAATATTCTTGGAGAAAAATATGGAAAAAGAACTAGCATCACAGGAAAGAGCCTAGAAAGACCTTTGCAATGATATAAAGATTTCCAAAATCAAAGATTGGATGCTCAAGATATGTCCCCCAAATTGAAAAATTTTACCCCTTACTTTGACAAAAGAAAAAGCCATAAAAAAGCATTAAAACTTAAAATGAACTATACCACTATGAAAAGATTGGAACTACCTTTCTAGTGATATCTTGTTTGCAAAAGGTGGAGTCTATATGCCTGAGATATGAGAAAAATCATGAAGGTAGATCAAAAAAAAATCAAGGAGGTGACAATATATGTTGATCCAATACTCACATGGTGTTAATGTTAGCAAGTAACAAGCCCAAATTTGATAGGTAAAAGACCATCGAGGCAAAAAAAAGCAAGAAAAAGACCCCTACCAAAAAAAACAATCTAGCCATCCTAAACACAATGCCAAATAAAGGGTTGGTGAGGGATTAAAAATCAATGGCCAAAAAGGATTTCCCAAATTACTTTGTTTCATACGCCAAATAAACATTTGGATCCAAATAAAAGAGCCATAAAACCAACGGATCACAAATAAGGGCATTGTTAGAGGGACACATTAGGGCTGGGACAAGCTTTGTTTTTCCAAAATATAGAACACCAAAAAGAGTGTTGCAAAAGCATAACATAGAAAACAACACCCATGACTGGGGCCTTAGTGGAGTCATCGTGGGCCATGTGGAACTGTTGACTAGAAGTTATATCCTAAGGATAGGTTGGCAGAGAGTTTTCTAAACTGGCACCATACAAAGGAGGGTTGTAAAATAATCTTTTTCACCACAAAGAACATTTCTCCAAAAAATATTTCCAACCTCCATGTAGATTCAAGCTTTTCATACTATACATAGGGGGTGATGCAGGCCAGAGGAACTCCAAGCAAAGGTAGAAGGAAGGGGCTCATTGGGTCAAGGATGAGGGTCATTTTACCAATAGTCATTAGACTTTGTATGCACCATTGAGCTAGAAAAGGTAGGTCAAAACTATAAACTCCCAAGATAAAGAATTCGTGCTCTTCAAATGGGTCAAAATTTCCTGTTAAAGTTTCCTAAAAAACACCCCTTCAGAAAAAAAATGTGCCACCCAAAAATGACATCCAAAACTACTAACAAAGAGCCTCTCATATGCAAAGATAGTGTACACAAGGAGCCAGACAAAAGAGGTTGCTAATGTGGACCTATGGGGCTAGAGGCACATGAATAAACACACAAATCCATGGTGTTGATTGGTTCCAGAAAAAGGGTTGCACTGGGTGTGATCCAAACTAGGAATGTGGTCAATGTGAATGGGATCTGCCCAAAGTCCCAATCTCAAACTCTAGAAATGTCGCATGGGAGATAAGAATTATTCCAAACTATCAATGAGAAATATGCATAACCATTGATCAAGGGAAAGAGCATCAAAAAACTCCAAAGGGCCAAAAAACCATACCTATGTTGTGATTAAAAAAATAGTTGACTCTCAAAATTTTGCCAACAACTTCTCATAAAGCACTAGATATCCACACTACTTAAAAGACATGTATGTGAGAAGAGATTGTGCAATGGGGAGCAAGGTTAGAAATAGAGATCACACAATAAAGGGAATTTGGGCCAATAAATTATATACTTGGTGATATTTCCATAACAAAATTCTTCTCAAAATAAAAATCATAGAGACTAGCTGATTTGCCATGAGGAACAAAGGCATGCTCATGTGAGCACCTAAAATACCAACTAAAAATCTCCAAGAAATATCTTCCCTCCTTGGTCACCACATGTGTGGCTAAGGAAGAGAGTGTTGGTGTAAATAGATATTTACTATTTAAACTTTACTTAGGTTAGTGCATTATTTTATTATTTATTTTTATGAGACACTTGAGTTTACACACCTTTTTGAGTTGTCATGTTGACAACATAGAAGTACACAACTATAATTAAGCATATGGTGTCTACAACACTGGAGTTTGCATCATTCACTGAGTTGTCATATAGACAACACAGTTATTCACACTCCTAATTTAGCACATGTTGTCTACAACACTGATTTACATGATACACCATTGTAGGCTTATCCTCTCATCATTGCACTTACTTCCATGCTTAATGGAGGATAACCCATATTTGGTGGACATGTGCTTAGTTGTATGACTTATCATGTAGCTGATTCATAGGCATTCTAGATGCCTCTCAGAAGCCTTTATATATAGGAACTCCTAGTGTACTTATACATAGAATTGAATACTATACAGTTATTTTGATCATACTCTGGTCTATTTTGTGCTTGTGTTTGACTTCCTTGGTCTTGGATGAATTATGTACTAAGAAAAATTCTTACATGGTATCAGAGTAGAGGGAGATACTCGTCACATAGCCATTAGAGACCTCATTGCTTCATCTCTTGAAGGAACCCAATTTAGATCCAAAGCATCTATAGTGATTTGGAGCATCTAGAGCCAAAGCAAACCTTGCCATTACATCTAGAGCAATGATTCGGTGAAGATCAAAAATAAATTTACCTATTTTAGGCTATAGTCAACTATAAGGCAAAATATTTTTGCAAACTAGAACCTGATTTCTTTTGCAAAGGCACCAGGTAGTCACACCCTGGTCCTGTGTAGAGAATATTTTGTAGAATATTCTTTTTTTATTGGTAGGCATATATTTCGACAATGGCTCTACAAATTTTTGGACAAATAACTATAATTCTGGGGACTTACTGGACTAGACACTACCACATTGGTGGCTCTCACATATCCAATTGACGGCCATGCAATTACCCTCCTATAGTTGCTACTTTATTTTCATATATAGTGGTTGGTGTTTAAAAATAACACCCACAACCTTAGTAGTTTGCATGTGGGACTATTCCCTTTGCCCCTCGTTGTCAATGGTTACTTTTTTGGCCAAGGAAAAATTTTATTTAGTGAGTTAACTTGCAAGCAGTGTTTGTAACCCCAACCTGCAGTGACCCAAACTTCAGTGCCATTTATACAACCCCCATGCAATAGGCAATGCACAGGCCACATGGTGAATTTTTATTCGACCACCTCTGCACCCAAGCCACAACTACCAGTAGACACATGCACTGCCAACTATTTAGTGGACAAGTCGATAGATCCTCCACCACCTCAACACATAGCAATGCCACATAGGATTGACACGTTAGTAGCCAAGACAGTTCTTCCATGTTAGATCCATACCTGACATAGATTTTTTTCCATACAGATTCGTACATGTTGATGTCATCATCCATATAGGTGATGTCATCTACACATCAACATGGGCTTGCATTTTTGTTGACATCAGCAATCTATGAGCTCAATTTAACAGTTGTCTAACCATTATTCTAGGGAAAATTTGAAATGTTGCAATGGTTATTTGATCATCAAATTTAGGATAGTGGTTTCCTCTCCAGACCCCTCTTCAGATGTAGTTTTTATTTGGCAGCTCAACTTTGAGAGGCCATAACTCGGTCATACGGACTCCAAATTAGGTGCAATTTTTTTATTTTGGGTAAAAATTTCCAAACTTTTCAGTGGTGCAGTTCTTTTCTCATTTTGGTGAATGGATTTGTCAAAAATAGCACTTTTTGGTGACTATACCTATCTAATCCTACATTTTGCAAATTCAAATGCATTGTACAGCCTCATTTGGACTCCTTTTTAGGTTTTTTTTTTTTTTTTTGAGAGT
Organism: Cupressus sempervirens; assembly: GCA_028749045.1. Classification (NCBI taxonomy): domain Eukaryota; kingdom Viridiplantae; phylum Streptophyta; class Pinopsida; order Cupressales; family Cupressaceae; genus Cupressus; species Cupressus sempervirens. The sequence continues at coordinate 506,489,702 of CM053789.1, read as the reverse complement.
GCATATTCTTTGTCTACTTTTTAGATCTGTAGTTAGATTGTAGGCTTGTATGGACAAAAACACCACTTTTAGAAATAGGTCATGTTTTGCATTACATTGCTTCACAATTCTTGTATTTTTGAGCTACATTGTAAAATTCCAGATTTGTACTCTATACTGAGGTTGTAGTCAGCAAAATTAGAAAGTGCACTTTGTCCATTTTCACAAGTGGCCCATTGTAAATGCACTATATATAAAGTGCCAAAATCATTCATTTGGAGGGGGGTAATTTTTTGATTGAGTGAAAAGGGGGGGTGTACTGTGTATTGTGTCTCCTTGATCTTGTGTTCTTGCATTATGGGTTCTTTTTCAAAGTTAAATTCACATAATTATACTACTTGGAAAGAAAATATTAAGGAACCATTGGTAGAAAAAGGTTTACTGCATTATGTAACAAGTGGAACAAAGAAACCTCTTGTTGATGTTAGTGAAGCTCGGAAAGAAGATTGGGAATCCAAACAAGAGATGGCCCTAGGAACCTTGTTGAAAAATATCTCTAATCCTATCAAATTTCACATTAGGAAGCTTACCAATCAAATAGAGGTAAGGCTAAACTTGAAGCTTTGTACTAGATAGTAGATGAAGACATGGCTTGTACCATAGAGGAAAAACTTTTGAAGTTGGATCCTATAAATTTTGACACCATCAAAGACTATCTTACCCAAGTAGACCTATATAGGGCACAACTTAAGGATTGTAGTGAACCCATGAAGGATGGAAAGATGATCAAACACATTATGACTCATCTTCTACCTAAATATGCTCCTTTTGTTTCTAGGTTTAATATTCACAAATTAACAATGGGTAGTGCCTATATTAAGCCTTCATTTGAGAAATTTTTAGAAATGTTGATCTTAGAACATGACAATCTAGTGGGTATGGGAATTGTCAAGTCTTCCAAGACCAAAGTCTTGGTAGAAAACAAAGGTAATTCAAGTCGTAAAAACTTCAGCAAGAAGCAAAAGTAGTGGAGCGCTAAGCCACAAGATGACACACAATAGTCCTCCTCAAAACAACTATTTTTCTCAAATCAATATTCTTCCACTCAACTATATTCTTCACAACAAGGAAATTCTTCTTCCAAAAATAACCAAAAGGGGAACAATTCCAACAAAAAGGAGAAGAAAACTTGTTCCTATTGTAAGAGGAATGGTAATGATAAACATGAGTGCAAGGATAAGTAGATTGATGAATTGGTCAACATAATGAGGAAACACAAAATTGATGTACCAAATTCATATAAGGATAAGGGATCTTTATCCACTTCAAAAGGTAAGGGACAAGCTTTGGTAGCTAGTACAAATAATGTTGATGAATGGGTTCTTGATTCAAGAGCAACACATCATATGGGTACTTCAAAGGATCAATTTTCCTCTTTGAAACCATCAAATGTACCTTACATCTATGTGGGCAATGATACTCAAGTGGAAGTAGAAGGTAAAGGAAATGTTGAGTTGGAAAAGTGCATCTTCAAGGATGTTCTACATGTTCCTAACCTTAGCACCAACCTTCTCTCCATCTATCAAATAACTCACTATGGATGTGGCAACAAAGTAGAGTTCCTCCTCAATATGGCTATGGTGAAAAATCTCAAAGATGATTCTATGGTGGCGGTTGGAAAGGAAAGTCATGAGACAAGACTTTATTATTTCTCACATTTTATGCCTAAGTCCACTTCCCTTTCCTTGTTGACTCATTCAAATACTCAAAATAAACTGTGATTTGGACATCTTAATTATCACTACCTTCAACAACTTAGCAACAAGGAAATGGTCATTAGTCTACCTCAAGTCAAGTATTCAGAGGGTTTATGTCTAGGTTGTGAAGTAGGCAAGCATCTTGAAGAGAAATATGATAAGGGGAAGTCTTGGAAGGCAACTGTTGTTCTTGAATTGGTTCACAGTGATGTAGCTGGCCCATTTCTAATACCATCATTTGGTAAGGCCCGCTATGTTCTCACATTTATTGATGACTCTTCAAGGTACACTTGGGTTTTTTTTCTTACTCATAAGAGTGAAGTATTTGATAACTTCATCACCTTCAAAGATCAAGTTGATAAAAAATTAGGGAAAGCCATCAAGATCCTAATAATAGATAATGGCAAAGAATATGTCAACTCCAGGCTTATAGAATTTTGTACACATGAGGTTATAGATCTTCAACATTTAGTTGCATACATGCCACAATAGAATGGTCTAGCTAAAAGAAAGAATAGAACCCTTAATGAAATGACCACTTCTATGCTTCAACATAAGTCTCTAGGTCAAGTGTTTTGGGTAAAAGCCATGTGTTGTGCCAACTACATCCAAAATAGAAGTTTGCATAAGGCCTTAGATGGAATAACACCTTTTAAGGTGTGGTGTGGTGGAAAACCAAGTTTCAAGTACTTCAAAGTTTTTGGTTGTCCGACATGGGCAAGGATACCTCCACAACAGAAAAAGGCATTAGAACCACACAAAAAACCATGCATATTTGTTGGATATCTTGACCATCTCAAGGCATACAAATGAATGGATCTAGAGACTCATGAAATATTTTATGAGAGGAGTGTTCACTTTGAAGGAACTTGTCCAAGTTTGGCTTCTTCAACTCCTCTGTCTTCCTCCTTTGTGGATAGTGATCATAGTGATGATAGTGATTCAGAAGATGAGATTCCTCCAACTTTGACTAATAGGACAACGCCTTCATAGGGTCAACAAATAGTTGAGGACATTCCTTCTTCTTCCACTAAACCTCATTGGGCATAGCAAACCCTTGATGCAATAGGTTCATTGGTGGGAAATCCCTTAGACACTTGAAGGAAAAGGTTATAGCATAAGTCATTTCCACATGCATATATAGCCATTGCTTTAGATCCACAGTCATTTAAGGAAGCATCAGGGATTCCAGAATGGGACAAGGCTATGGAGGAAGAATATAACTCCTTGATAAAAAAATAATACTTGGGACTTAGTTCCCCTTCCTAAGGGAAGAAAGGTGGTTTGATGTAGGTGGATCTATTGAACCAAATTTGTAGTGGATGGAAGTGTGGATAAGCATAAGGCTAGACTAGTTGCTAAAGGTTTCTCACAAGTTCTAGGTATTGACTATACATAAAATTTGCCAAGATGAACTCCACTGACACTAGCTATTGCTGTAGCTCATGGTTGGGTTGTACACTAGATGGATGTTACGAGCATTTTTTTGAATGGTGATCTTCATGAAGAGATTTATATGTTGCAACCATAGGGGCTCGTATAAGATTCTACTATGGTTTGTAGATTGAAGAAGTCTATTTATGGTCTTAAGAAAGCTCCTCAACCTTGGTATGCCAAAATGGATTCCTTCTTACTCTCAACAAGATTCACAAGGTGTCATTCTGATTTGAATGTCTATATTCTTCAGAAGGATGACTCACACTTAATACTAGTGCTTTATCTAGATGACTTGATCATTATAGGAAGCACTTCATCCATCATTGCTAGTGTCAAGACCTCTCTACAAGAAAGTTTTTCCATGATAGACTTGGGTTTGCTACATTACTTCCTTAGTATTGAGATCAAATAGTCTTCAGTAGGGATTACACTTTCTCAACTCAAGTATGCTCTTGACTTAATTTCTTGGTTTCACATGAGTGACTGTAAGCCTACTGCTACTCCCTTTCTATTAGGTGTCAAGTTAGAGGCTAAGTGAACCACTCCACTTGTTGATGCTACATTATACAAATAGTTAGTTGGGAGCCTTGTCTACTGGACACATACCCACCCTAATATAGCTTTTTTAGTTGGTATAGTTTCATGTTTTATGCAAGAACCACATGAGCTTCATTGGAAGGCTACCAAATGCATTTTGCACTACATAAAGGGTACACATACACATGGGATAAATTATGCAGCAAGTATAGGACTTTAGCTGATTGGATACAAAGACTCAAACTATGCAGGGGACTTAGATTCTCACAAGTCCACTTTAGGTTATATATTTCACCTTGGTTCTAGGCCTATTTGTTGGTAAAGTAAGAAGTAAAATAATGTTGATCTTTCTTCCACAAAGGCTGAGTATCAAGGAGTTGTCAATGTAGCTATAGAGGTTGTTTGGTTATAGCACATCTTGGAGGAGTTTGGATTTGATCTACCTAAGCCTATAGTTATTCATTGTGAAAATTAGAGTGTAATTGAGATCTCTAAGCATCTAGTTCAACATCAGTGAACTAAGCACATTGAGGTTCATATGCACTACATCAGAGTTGATACATGAGCAGATAATTGCACTACAATACTATCCTACAATAGAATAGGTCACTAATATCTTCACCAAACCCTTCACTAAGTTCAAGTATATTCATTTGTGAGATCTCTTGGGGATGCTAGATGTTGCAAAAAAGGGAGTCCTTTGACTTCTCTCTTCTCTTTCTTTTGGGAAGGATTTCTTCCTCATCTGAGGTCTTCTTCTCTCTCATATTATTTATTGTACTTATCTCTCTTTTGGGAGGAGGTTTTTTCCCATTAGTTTTTCCCTCTTTCTCTACTTTATGACAGATTGCATTGCATCATTGTATGTAGAGCATTTCTTTTGGACATGGGTACCTAACATGGCCTCATAGCTAAAACCCATCATGCATTTGTGAGCTTGAGTGCATTTCCCTAAGTTGCACATAAAGGGGGGTGTTGGTGTAAATAGATATTTACTATTTACACTTTACTTAAGTTTACTTAGGTTAGTGCATTATTTTATTATTTATTTTAATGAGACACTTAGGAGTTTGCACACCTTTTCGAGTTGTCGTGTTCACAACATAGAAGTATGCAACTCTAATTAAGCACATGGTATCTACAACACTAGAGTTTGCATCATTCATTGAGTTGTCATATATAAAACACATTTATTCACACTCCTAATTTAGTACATGTTTTCTACAACACTAATTTGCATGATACACCATTGTAGGCTTATCCTCTCATCATTACACTTACTTCCATGCTTAATGGAGGATAACCCATATTTGGTGGACATGTTCCTAGTTGTATGACTTATCATGTAGCTAATTCTTAGGAATTCTAGATGCATCTCAAAGGCCTTTATATATAGGCACTCCTAGTGTACTTGTACGTAGAATTGAATACTATACAGTTATTTTGATCATACTTTGGTCTATTTTGTGTTTGTGTTTGAGTTCCTTGGTCTTGGGTGAATTCTACCTTAAGAAAAATTCTTATAGAAAGAAAATTTGATGTCTCAAATAGGAAAAGAGGTACACTACATCCAAATTATATTATGAAAATAAATTAACTGATGTCTTGGTTTGCATGCCTAGGTCAAAATGACCTAGGTACAAAAATTTTTTGCCTTAGATTTCAACATCTTAATGTGATATATTTTATATGGAAATGGGGGTGTTCAAGTGCTTTGAGCTTAAAAATGATGCTTGCTTTTCTTCAAAGTTTCTCAAAAATTAGTGACCCCCCAGATCAAATAAAAAACCCACTGAAAGCTCTGATCTAAAAATTGATACCAAATATCTCATGAACAGAATAGGGGCATGAAGATTTTGAGATTTGATACCATGTTGAAGTTGATGAAAGATCAACCCCACAACTTCCAAGAATCACTTACATGCAAACACATGTCATAGAAAGAGAAAAGAAAAAGCTATGGAGACTAGAATTCCCAGATCCATAGATGAGACATTCTCAATGAGCAAAAAGGAGATTGTTATCATCAAAATTGAATTAGTCTCAATTGAGATTTACAATGAGAGATCGTCCTTATAAAGGAGATAGAAATCCTAAAAAGGTCTAACCTGGGTTGCATCATAATAATTAATAAAAGAATTAATTATTAGATGCCTAAAGTTTAGCTTAAGAAAACTAGAATTAATTAGAAAATATCTAATTACTCTAACAATGATAGAAACCACTATCTATGATCCATGTATCATTTTTTCTAATATGTAAGATAAGTTCCATCTTTTAATTTTCCTCATCATCAGATTCATCTTTAATATAAATATAAACTACTTCATCCTCATCATCATCACTATCAAAATCTTTTGCAATGTAACATGATTTTTAACCTTTTCCTTTGAAGTCTTTGTACTTTTTGAAGTCTTTCTTGACTTTGAATTTTTTGAACTTCTTTTCATCTTTTTCTTCTTTGTTTGGACACCTTGCAAGAATGTGATCAACTTCTTCACATGAGAAACAAATCAATTGGATCTTTCCTCCTAATTTTCCTTTTCCTCTTGCTGCCCTTTTTGCTACTAGAGCTACAATGACTTCAAGATCCTCATCTAAATAATCTTCATCTTCACTATCAACTTGTTTTCCTTTTGATAATCCTCCTTTTCTATCTAGGATTATTTCAGCTTTGAATGCAGATTCAAGATTGTTAGAAGTAGGAGCATAACTATCAAATTTATCCAACTCAAAAGTAGTAAATCATCCCACAAGAGTATCTAGAGTTAGATCATGTGTTGGATTACATCCCATCTCTTGAATAGATGAAACTCTAATTGCATAAATAGGAAGAAGAGTGATTATTACCTTTCTAATTATTGTTTCATGATCAATTACACCTCCTATAGCTTTGATTGTACTAACACTTTCTTTGACCTTTTAACTATATGGGTGATGTTCTGACCTTCTTTCATTTTCAATTGATCAAGCTTTCCCCTTAGATTTTTTTCCTTAGCTCTTTCCACATTTTTTTCACCTCCAAAGACTTTTTTAATATTTTCCCACATTTCAAATGTAGTAGGGAAATCCTTGAAATCCTCAAACTAGGAATAGCTTAAAGAGGATGTAATATCAATCATCATAATATTGTGATCCTGTGTTTCTTTTATTTTCTCCATAATCATATGGTAGGGTGGTGGTACATACTTGTTCTCCAGGTATAGTACACCAACGTCATTGATGCTTGATATATGAAGTTTCATTAACTCCTACCATGATGAAAACATTTCTCTATTAAAATTAGGAATCTCCCTTTGATAAGACATACCGATATTTAGCTTAGGTCCTTAAAACCTTTTCCTGCAAGCACCAATGCTTTGATACCAATTGTTAGAAATTTAGGATGAGTGATTGAAAGGGGAGGGGTGAATTAGTTACCAAAAAAAAAAATCTATGTCCCTTAGATGTCAACACAATCTTCCACTTGACCTACAATGTTGAATAACTTGGTTGACACTAGAACATAATTGATGCTTGGTTAACAAAATGATCTTAAGATGTATTAATTTGTTTAATCCTTTAATGAATTAGTTGTAGAAATAAAAAGCATAAGTAAATATCATGAACACATATGACACAAATATTTAATGTGGAAACCCAATTTGGGAAAAACCACCTTGCAACTAGTCACAATAATTTTCACTCTTCTAAAGTGAGCCCTATTAAAGGTTACAAAACATACTTTTAAGTATGACCTAGTTAGAGGATTTAGTTCACCCTGTTAGGAGTAGCCTGGTTAGAGGTCTTAAAATAATTCAATCTAGAAATGTCACCTTGTTAGAGGATTTAAAAAATGATTGTTAAGTCAACTCTCTTAAGATATTTCTTTACTGCTAAAATGGTTAGAAAGAAACTACCATTTGACCTAATTTAAGAAGTAACTTTCTTTTTTGATTTAGGTATCTATTATGGCTTGTTCTTTGGATCCTTCCTGATCATATGATTCTTTGAATCTTAACTTTCACACTTTCCTTCTCTATCTTGCCTTTACTCACGTACCCATCTCTTTCATATTCATCTTGATACCCATCTTGTCCTCACAACTTGACCTTTCTTATATATCCTAGCTTGAAAGCCCTTTTAAAACATCAATAAATATCCAAATAGTTGGCCTCAATTAATAATTTTTTAAAATTTTAATCTATTGTCACTCAATCAACATGGGAATAGAACACTTGGTTGACACTATGACTTCTTCATTACTTAACCACTTAGTCAATACTAGACTCTTTCAATGCTCAACCACTTGGTCAATACTACAAGTAGGAACCCTTTCAATTGAATTTGGAGGAATTCTTTATCATACTCGAATGTTATTGTTGACACAAAATCTTGCACCCTTCCCTAAGGGAATGCATCTTATGCAACCTTGTGTAACATGGAAATAACCTCCAAGCTATGTGACTTGAATTGTGAGGTTGAGTCTCTAGAGAAGGTTGATTTCCTTTACTATTAGGATGCACCTAACTACACTTGGAGAGGGAAAGGGAGAAGTAATGTATGAAAGAAAATCTAGCTAATCTAACCTAAGGGGTGATGCACCAAAATAGAGTGTTCAATCCCATCTGTACCCATCCATGTACAATTAACTATCATGACATAAAAATATATACATTCAAACTTGTTTAATCTATCAATCACATGCAAATCAAAAAACTAGACAAAAGACACAAGGAAGAAAAGATTCACTTTATATCATTAATAGGCCAAAAGAGATACAATTATGCAAATGGTAGACAACTAAATACATTTAAGAAGGGAAAATGAGTCTTGAAAAATACATTAATGGTTAAAAGAGATAAGGAAAAAAGTCATGAATAGTTTAGAGGCAAAGGGAATTTACAATGTGCATTTCAAACATATCAAGGAAACATGTAGTCCACTTATGACCTGTGTTAGTACCTAAACCAATCAAGGCCTTCTTGTATGCCAACTTATATTGATAGCTCTTTTTTGTAGCATGAAGATTGAGAAATGACCGACCAACCTCCACATGTTGGCACATCACTTCCATACATTGTCTAAAGTTTGAGCAATTCCATAATGTGGGAAAGTGACCACTATAGATCTATTTAAGTTCTAACAATGGGGAAAGTTGCAGAGCCCATAAAACCAACCTTAGGAAAATATAGAAATATATAAAGTTTTATAAGGTTTATTTCTTATTTCTGTTGGCATTTGAATATCTAAATATGGAATGTGACTATTGGGTGAACTATGGCATTTGAATTCAAATATTTGGTGGGGAGGCATTTTTGGTTAACATTTTTGGTGACTCAAAGGGGATGCAAGCCTATTATGCATAAGACTAGTGACCTAAAGCATCCATTGGGCTGCATAGTCATTAAAAAATGTGAGTCCTATGCATTATGAAACCCTAACCCTACCTTTGCAACAACAAAACTCTAAAAATCTCGCCTTCATCTCTCTACAACTTCAAAACTTCAAAATTTTGGCTATCTCATAAAGAGATAACCTGTGTTTGTGCACTATTTGGAAAATAGGAAGAAACCAAAAACAAAATACTCTACTATGTATACATATTTACATATATACAAGGTAAAACAAACACATTGACTAGTTTGTTAAAATAGCTTCCCTTCCTCACCAGTTGATTTCTCTTTCCATGCATAAGGGTAGTCAAGTGAATTAGCAAGCATGACAAGCATACTACTACATGGAATATCTCCCTCCCAATGCTGAAAATAATGAATCTCTCTAGCATTGGGATGCCTTGGCTTTGAGAAAAACATGCTTTCTCTTCCTTGTAGAATCCTCCCTCATACTCTAGAGTGAGCCTGACTGGGGCAACTTGCTATTTTTTGCAGAGATAGATGCTTGATGGAGCATCCTCTTGATGGAGCAAGGTCAAAGGAATCATCCTTGACCATATTGTACTTTGTAGTGAAGGTATCCAATTGGTCTGGAAGTGGCTCCTCTACTTCTTATGAAGAAATAATCTTCACATCTTACTCATGATACTCATGAGCCACCTCCTTGGGAGCTATTGGTATGGTGTCAAGCCTTGAGTAGAAATCTATTATGATGCTAGAAAAATCATACTCTTCCCCTTTCTCATGCTTGTCTTCTTACTACAATTGATGATTTTTTTCTTCTTCTCCTTACAGCATGTCTAATCATTCTTCCCCATTTGAAGGTTGATCAGCTATCTTTGGTTCTCCGAGGCTAGGAACCACTTCATCATCCTCTATCTCCTTCCTCTCTATTGTAAACTACTCAACCTTAAGCTAAGGAAGTGTAGGTTCTTTATGATTACAACAAGGAATGGAAATTTGGGGAGGTTCACTTCTTCTAAAGCTAGTAAACTTTCATTTGGGTGGCTCTTCTTCAAATTGGTTTAGCAATGTGGCTTGTGAGTGGGCCTTTGGCTCTTGTGTATCATTTTGCAGAATAGGAGGGTTTCTCTAGATGAAGTAAGAAAATATACATCTTGGAGGGTCTTGTGCTTTAGCTACTAGCACTTTAGTAAGCCAAATATTTACCTCCTCTAACTCCCTCATTTTTTCTTCTCTTTTTGTTATTGATCCTTATTTTCCTTTTCTCCTCCTCCCACTAAAAATGGGAGAGAGCTTCCCTAGCCCTTTTAAAAACTATTGTAGTCTCACTTACCACCTTAAAGGTATAAGATTCATGAAACAATGTCTCCCTACCTCTATAAATTGCATCAACCCAAGAATTCATGAGGAGCATGAAGTAGGCAAGGTTCCCAATATATGAAGGCTCATAAGGGTTATGGACTTTTTCAAAAGTTCTTCCTAGGTTGGAATAGGCAAAGGAAAGACTGTCTATGTGGCTACAAAGCTCCTCCATCATGACCTAGGGAATTTTATAAGGTTTGGTGGGCAACATAGTGGGAAGGTTGCTTGGTATTGAAAGGGGGACAAAAACTAAGGAGGAATCTGCAAATGAGCTTGAATTTTCCTCCCTCTAGTGATTTGTATAATCCTAGTGGTCATAACTAGGTTATGACTGACATAGGGAATAGGAGGGATGAGGGATAATTTCTTCATGATATAGGGGGAATAGTAATTATTTCTATGAAATGGATTCATGATTAAATCTTCATAAAAACTAAAAACTCATAAAAAACCTAAAAATCATAAAGATCAAGAGTGATCCTTACATACTAGCACTTTATCTCTGCAAAACTAGAATATGTGTAGTAGAGTCGCAATGGTGTTTGATAGAATACTTCCAAAGGCTAATTTCACTGAGAATAACACTCAAATTCTCAATGTATTTAGATCAACTAGATAACTAGCGGACTTATGTAGCTGAAATGATTAGTCCCATTAGGCATGCCAAAAACTATGGTATGACCAGTGGAGGTTATGGAATTGGTTTGCATATATTAATATCAGTCCCACCGAGCATGAAAAAAAATTTTGACACAAAAGCTTGCACCCTCTCCTGAGGGAATGCATCTTAGGAAACCTTTTGTAACATAGAAACAACCTACAAGTTGTGGGACTTGAACTATGAGGTTGAGTCTCTGGGGAAGGTTGGTTTCCTTTACTATCAGGATACATCAAACTACACTTGGAGAGGAAAAGGGAGAAGGAATGCACGAAATAAAATCTACCTAATCTAACCTAAGGGGTGATGCAGTAAAATAGAGTGTTCAATCCTATCTCTACCCATACATGTGTAGTTAACTATCATGAAATCAAAAATATATAGATTTAGACTTGTTTAGTCTATCAATCATATGTAGATCAAACAACTAGATAAATGACACAAGGAAGAAAAAATTCACTTCATATCATTCATAGGCAAAAAGAGATACAATTATAAAAATGATAGACAACCATAATACATTGAAGAAGGTAAAATGAGTCTTGTACAGTACATCAATGGCTGAAAGAGATAAGGAAAAAGTCATGAATAGTTCAAAGGCAAAGGGAATTTACAATGTGATGCCAAAACATGCCAAGGAAAAAAAAGAAGAACTAACCCTATGAAAAGTTAAAGAATCTACCTTTATAGATTAGGCATAACTTAGATAGCTTCTACCCTAAGGTAAAGTATAACTACCACAATTAACATGGCAAAGAACAATCATACAAATCTAGGGAATATTTGATCTTGGTACATGTCTAGATGCAAAAATCTATTAAACCTTGACTAGAAGAAACCCTAAAGGTGACATAAATGGCACCATTTAATGCAAAAACTCTCCAAATAAATAACTAGTCATCAAGCAACATGTCTTTCATGACTTTCTAGCACAGCCATAACTCTAGAGTGGTTGGGGTCAATCAAGAAGATCAGATCACACAAGAAAACCACTCTTATCCCATGGTTGGCTTGACAAATCATCAAATTTAGTAGGTCAACTGATTCATTCAACACAAAAGGGCCATGTGGACTAATATTCTTATTTCTTTTCACCACCTCATGAAGTCTTCAAATATTGACTACCTTGTTGGTTCTACCAACTACTTGCTCCATGAAACTATGGACTTAACCATGATTGTCACTACAAAATTTATCTCTACTTAACACCTGGGCATCCAAGAACACGTGTCCTCAAGGTTCTTTCTTGCATCACTAAAATCCTCACAACTTCAAAATGTGGAAAAGCATCAATCATCAATCTCCACAAGATCGATGATCATGAAAAACACTAGTTGTTGCAGTGCCTACCTTTAAAAAATTTGGGCCCACTGAACACTTAGCATCCACCTTTGTAGACACATAGACCATTAATGAATAGAAATATTTCCTTACACCAACTCATCTGACATCTTTTCCACCTCACCTATGACCCATAAAACATGACACACAATCCACGTACTAGCAAGGCCCTTGCCCGCATTCCTTAAAATCCTTGCATCTTCACAAAGTGGGGTAGTGCCAACCATATATCATCTTAAATGTGATGGTCCAAAAATATACATTCCACTTATGACCTATGTTAGTACCTCATCCAACCAGGGCCCACTCATATGCATCTTGGTAGCTCTCTTTTGAGGCAGGAAGATTGAGAAAGGACCCACTAACCTCCACATGTTGGCACATCTCTTCTCGGCATTGTCTAAGATTTAAACAGTTCCATAATGTGGGAAAGTGACCACCATAGATCCATGCAAGATCTGATGGTGGGGAAAGTTGTGGGGCCTGTGAAACCAACCTTAGGAAAATATAAAAATATATAAAATTTTATAAGGTTTATTTTGTATTTTCATTGGACTTTGAATATCTAGATATGAAATGTGACCATTGGGTGGACTATGGAAATTGAATTCAAAATTTGGTGGGAAGGCATTTTTGGTTAATATTTGTGTAGTTCTTAAACCAATACTTATTGAAAATACCTTTAAAAGTATCCATTCAATAAAACATTTAACCCTACAACATTGATTTCTCCTTGAGAATGACTTTATGTCCCAAGAGTATCAAGAAATAAAATATGCATAAGAAACATCAAAATATTTGCATTAGGTATATCCACCTAGGTTAGAAATCCTAAAGTGAAGATGGTTTGATCTCTATGTTCAACCCTAATCATTATCCAAATTGTTTTGGATTACCCAACATTGAGAAAGCAAGGCCCATAGGTTTTCCAACCAACAATTCGAGCAACCAAGCTATAGAGGACTTTCATACATTTTATCACATGTTGAGCAAGTCAAAGGTTTCTAAGCACCCCATTTGAGACTAAGTAAGTCATTTGAGACCAAGAAAGAATATAATCTAATTCAGTTGAGACTGAGCAAATATAAAGTTAGTTATTATCAAGTGAACATAATATATTGAGTGAGCAAAAGCTAAGTGACAATATGAAAGTTATGATCGAGCATCAGAACATTCAAGTGGTGAGTAAACCAATATGTTAGTTTTTAATTGCTCAAACACTTATGTAAATAATTATATCCTACCTCTACAAGACATTTAAAGATTGAAGAGATATTTAAGGAGGAGATTACACCTTTTGTTAGAAGTTATTAATCCCTAGGCAAGAAAAGTAACCAACTAAAAAATTAGAATAGAAAATTGCAAAAGGATGAAATATGGATCGTTGATCCTATAACTTTCAAGATTATCTATTTAAGAAGGGTTCCTACCTTAGAATCATAACAAGGCATGTGTATATGTATGGAAGCAAAGTAAAGGAATGAACAAGCTAAATAGAGCAAAGGAGTTCAGAGAGTGCAACCAAAGAAGTGAAGGACATAACATAGATATCAAATTGATATTTTAAAAATAGGAGATCTCTAATAAGTTGTCATAGAAAATTGAGGGGTCAGGTACTGAATCAATTTTAATAGATTGAATTATGGTAAATCTCTTAAAGGAGTGATTCTAATAGACCTATTTCAAATCTCCTAAGAAAGTCCTTACTTTATTGTAAGTGTAAAATCCTTTAAAAGGGTAAGACCTAATAGTCTTAAATTCTTTTAATAGAGTAGACCCCTCATAGGATAGATTATCTTATATGATCAAAAGTATAACCCTAATAGGTTTTTTTTTTATTAAAATAGTGAACCATTATGGGTTTTACCCCCACCCCAATTTTACCTTCATAGTTAAGTATATCTAGGTAACCAAAATCATTGTGTTATGTGTTGGTGATTTTTCATGGATGTTATGCTTAGATAGATTTCACTTTAGCATTACATCTTTATATTTATATGGTATAATATTTTAGATATCATATGGATTAGGTATGATTTTTTTTTTATTAGTGAAAAGTGTCATAGATCCTTATTCGCCACCCCCTCCCTCCTCTTAGTATCTTGTTTCCCATTTAGATCTCCAACAATTGATTTTAGAGCTCAATTCTCTCGAAAAAGTCTAACAACTTAAGAGGATCATATCTTGAAGATGGAGGAATACAAGATGCGAAAAATCATTGAGAATCAAATGATTGAAATCTAGATCATATTGCAACAACTTAAAGGAGCAAAAGAAGAGTTAAGGAAATATTTAGAGAAAATAGAATAAATGTCTATTTAGCAAATTGATACACTATACAAGGAAATTAATACACAAGGATTGCATAATAGTGGGTTTACTAATGATAGTGATGCAACAATAGCATATCTACTATAGAAGAATAACATTCTGAACAAAGATGTCGAAGAACTCAAGAGAGAATAAGAAATTCAGTTAGTAAGATTATTTGAGTTGACTAAACAAAAGAATAAAGTAGAAGAAGATAAAGTCATGGCTAAAGAAAAGAAAAGACAAATGGCTACCAAACTTGAAGAAAGGTCATTTGAGGAGCAAAAGCTCACAAAAAATTAGTTGGACATGATGAACTATTTGCTAATAGAAATTTAGAAGTTGAAAAGAAAGGAAATGGAGATCAAAAATCTAAGATTACAAAGTGATTAGCTGAGAAATGAGCTAAGGTCTAAGAAAGAACTACTAAAAAAATAAATAAACCAAGTGAAGCTATAAAATAGTTTGAAGAAATGATGAGATCACAAAGTTCATCCAATGATACTTCTAGTCTAGGACATAACAAGAACTCTTCATCTACTAAGCCAAGAGAGTTATCAAAGAATGGAGAGAAAAGAAATATCAAGTCCATAGGAAAACCTATTTGTCATCATTGTAGTAAACTTGGATACACTGCTAACATATGCAAGAATAAAAATGGTATGCATAACCCTAAACCTAAGTTTACTAGTAACTATTTTAATTGAAAGAAGCAAGGACACCAAGCACTTGAATATAGATCAAATAAAAGTAATACACCCACTACATCAATATTTGAAGGACATTATTATAACTATCACAAATATGGACACAGTGATCATGAATGTAGATCAAAGGAAAAATCTAAGGACATCTGAAAATAAAACACATGTACCTAATCAAGGTAACTCTTACAATTGGGATTACAACATGTGGTATAATTGTCATTATTGTGGAGAGTATGGGCACATTTTATAGAATATTATAGAGAGACATTTTAGAGGTAACTATAAGAAATTGTTGAATGAAAATCTATTTTGTTTCAATTATCTTACGGTTTGACATATTAGTAAGAACTATAGAACAAGAGCACCAACACCAAACAATAGATATAAAAAAGGGAAAGGAAAAGATGAGGTAAAGAAAACATTGAAAGAGATAGTGGAAGCTAGAAATAATGGAGAAAGAAAAGTTGAGATCACCAAATCCAATGGATCAGGTTATCACACGTCATCTAAGTAAGAAAAAGAAGGTATGTAAGGGACTATAAAATTAATGAAATATCACACATCAGTTCCTAAAAATCAAATTGATAAAATTCCATATCAGCATGAATCAAGATGTATTAGGAAAAATTTGAGAGAAGTATTGGAAACTAAAATATGTTTGATTATCAAGTGTTGAGCATTAGTAATAAAATCTATGTTGACAAAGCACTACAATATAGACTAAGAACTTATGATGATTGCACTAATGTATTGGCCAAGAAGATTGGTATTAACTAAGTGAGGTGATAGTGATTGATTATTTGAAAAGAGGAACAAAAGGATGAGACACCTGTTATGCACCTACCAAAGTACAAATGCATTTATTATAGACATAATTAGTGAAATTGAAGGCAAATGTCAAATTTGGACATTCATTTTTACTTTACTAGGAAAATTCAAGTGCATAAGTGATTTTGAGGAAATTGAGGATAATTTAGTGACAAGCAAGTGAACATGATGTTCCATTGGTGATTTAATAGAATTTAGTAAGTAAAACCTTTAATGAGGATAATTATTGCCTCTATTTCATGATAGTTTTTAAACACTTTGTTAATACTCTATTTCATTTTCACCAAAACATTTGTGGATCTATGTTTACCTAAACCAATGATTAACCTATGGGTAGATAATATATCATCTTTTGCCAATATCATATATATGATGTAGTATTTCATATAATTATCAAAATGTGTGTTCTTATATTTGAATTTAATTTAAAAATGCTTATTTACAATTATCTTTGCATTATAACTAACCTATTAGCAATGTAGTTGAAAGATGATTGGAAGAATTCAAAGATGAGCGTGAAGACAACCAATAGCATTCAAAGAGAAAAGAACACTGAGCTGTAGCCATGGTGGAGTAAAGTCATAATGGTTCCAAAGGACATGACAGTGAGTATGGAGGGCTATGAAGACTTATTCCATTCTTTTCATTTATTCCTATGGTAAGCAGATGTTTAGACTTTATTGTTCCAACCCTAAGCCGTTATCTGTTCTTCCCATGTTGAGTTGTTATTTTCTTTCTTTCACTCCTGCAAATTTATAGCTAGGTTGTTTACTTTTCTATTTTGGAATAAGCGTCGATCTCCTATACATAGGAATCAGACCAAGTGTGTTAGTTTAGTTAGGGATAAATAGTTTATGAGAATAGATTGTTAACTTTGAGTTGAGTTTTTACAGTTCTATGTGTTGTTTCCATGTAATGAATTTCTAAAATCTAATGAAATAGTTTTTGGCTTCTATCCTGTGTTAGTAGTTTAGTTGAAGTTGACCAAGGGGGGCCACTTGGAAGGTGGATTAGATTAGGATAGTATAGATTTATTTCTAAGTATTTTTAATATTGTAAGTAGAAGTTGTAAGTTCCTTCCTGTAGTATCACACTTCATGAATGTTCTTGTAGCATATGTGAGAATAGTTATAGTGGATGAACTGAGTTGGAATATTTGTTAGCCTTTAATTGTATTTCGAGTATTCATAAAGTTAAGTGTGTTAGTTCCCTGTAGCAATATTTTAAGTTCCTTTCCTTGCATTTTACTTTCCTACAACATAAGCTTAGTGACTCATTAAGAGATCTAGTGCACATACTGTGCCAACCATTTAAAGTATATGTCCCTAGGTTGACAAGATTAAATACACCTCATAGTGTAAAAAATAGTCCTTAGATTGAATACATTATTCCTAAGCATGGCCCAAAGCATGAATATGATACACCTATTATGAGGTAGACCATTTTTGGTGTCACTTCCAGGGATAGTGTCAAGCTAGGAGCATTTTTGAGTCATAGTTCTTAGATAAAGTTTTTAAAGAAATTTCTTGTTTTGAAGCTTCCTTCACCTATTTGAAGAGTTTAATTGCATGCATTGAAGAGGAACATGATGAGATGAATATGATAGATTTCCTCCACAAGAGTTTATTAATTTGAACAAAGAAATTGAAGAAAAAGAAGTTGAGTTGCCTTTTGAAGATGCAAGCCCTGTTTTTCCCACAACATCATCATCAAGAGTTGAACCAATAGATACAAGTGGTCTTTAGCCTTTCACTAAAGTTTTGGCCAATTTTCTTGATAATATTGCTTTGAATCCACCAGTTGTTAATCATCTAGTACCTAATGTCCCTTTTCAGTAGCAACCTCATAATCTAATACCTCTAGTAATGGCACAACCTACTATTCCATTTCCTCTCCTTAGCCTTATAAATACTGATAATATCAAGAATAAACCTACAGCTACCCTTCAAAAGTTCTATGGTCTTGCAATCGAAGACCCTGATACTTTCTTGTTTGAGTTTGACATACTTTGTCATAGTTTTGACTACAACACTAATGCCCATAAGATCAAATTGTTTCCAACAACATTGAAAGAATCAGCTCTATGATGGTTCATGGGCTTAGAGCCAATACAATAGGAACTTAGGATGAAATGCAAACTTTGTTTCTAGATAAGTACAAATGGTATTGCAAAGGATTTGGTTCAAGAGGAGATGATGACTTTAGGATATCATAGGAGGAAGAAACATTGGAAGACTATGTTTCATGTTTCTTATATACACTGTAGAACAACCCTTAGCATGTGTTGTCTAAGGATTCACAAAAGCTAGTCTTTCTAAGAGGTGTGAATGATAACTATCTAGAAGTGCTAGACCTGATGGCTGGTGGTAATTTATATCAAGCTTCCTAGGAAGACCTTAAGAAGATCTGTTAGAACTATTCAAGGTCAACCATGAAGAAAGGCCAAGGACCTCATTCCACAGTCACTAAAGGAATCAGTAAGGGTATTTCAAATTTCGAGATATCTAACCTATTGTCAGGTTTTAAGTAAGACATCATCAATGATGTCGCTACACATCTTGACATAATGACTACAAAGAAGAAGTATGGAGAAGTTAAGCTATAGCTGGTTGAATACTACCCTCATTGTCCAAAGCAAAAGAAGGATTGCCAATGTAAACCGGTTGCAAGCAAGGAGAATCAACATCTTCCAACTAAGTACCTCAAGAAAGATAGAGATGATGTGCAAGTATTTTTTGTTGCTCAATGCCGACCATGGGCCCAACATCAAGGTATGCCTTAGGACCCTTTGCAAAATTTAAACTCATATGGTAATCAATGGAAAAACTATAATTCCCAAGGTCCTCCACAATATCAACCTAATTGGAACAATGCTGGACAAAAAAACTTGCAACAATCTCAATGGCCTCAAAATTCCCCACCACCCTAGCCTAATCAACAAAGTAACCAATGGAAAAACCAACAGAACCACTAGCAAAACTAGCAAAACCAATGGCAATCACTCTAAGAGAATTGGTAGTCTATGAACCAATGGAGGGGATCTCAACAGTGGCCTAACCAAAATACTACTACTCCACAATTACCACCTCCAGTTCAAAAACCTTCTCTAATGCCACCACTTGCAAATCCTAGATCTCAAAAGTAGACACAGTTACCTGCACAACCTAAGCCAAACCAAAATAGCCAATAGCCATAGTACAAATGCTCAACAGTATCCTGCTTATGCTCTAAGTGTTGCAGATAAACATCTAAGATCTAGTACAAGTTTACTAGTGCCTAAACTACCTCTTATAACTGAAATACCAAATCCTCCTATAGCATCAAAACCCTCATTTGCTGAAATAATTGACCCAATCAATGTCACCATGTCAACCCAAGCTCAACCAGCAGTAGAACCTCCTTTTCTATAAAATTTTATACAAATCATACCTATACAAGTAGAGGAATAGCCTTTTGATATTGTCGATTAGTTGAAGAACATACATGTCCAAAAACCCATGTTTCAAGCCATTAAGGATGTTCTATTCTATGGAAAATCCATTAGAGATGCTTACCTAAAGAAGCTTGGAAAGAAGAAAAAGGACCCCACCGCAATCCATTCTATGGGACAATTGGATAACATCATGTTATGGAATTTGATCACACCAAAATATTTTAATCTAGAAAGTCTAATAGTGAATTTTAGTATAAATGGTCAATTTGTTAAAAATTCTTTAATAGATCTTGGCACTTCTATAAATATCATGACCAAGGACACTATGAAGAAGTTGAAAATAGAAGGAGTAAGGGCTACTCCAACGATTCTGCAACTTGTAGATAGTTCTACTATCACCCCCGATGGGATGATAGAAAACATAGTTGTACCCTTAGATTCTCTAGAGTATCCTACATACTTCATGATTTTATCCCCCAAAGTTAATCTTTCTAGTTACCCTATCATCCTAGGTTGACCATGGTTAGCCACAGTTGATGTAAATATAAGTTGTAGATCAAGGAATATGACCATATCAAAAGGCCAAGCAACAAAGAAATTTGATTTATATCCTCCAGCACAACTATTACCAAATTTGAGAAAATCTGTTTGGTTAGATTTAGGGGATGAAGAAGAAGAGTTAAATTCTATAGTATAGCTCATGATATTGCATAGACAATCCTTTGTAAAGCTACAAGAGGAAGATTTGGTACCTTAGAGCATCCTTACTAATAGTTGTGTAGTAGAAAATGATGTGTTTGAAAGTTCTGTGTTGGAATTAATCACATATGAAGAATGTGATAAGAATTATACTTTGTTCAAAGAATCTAACATTTTTCATCCACTCTTACTGTGTGAATTAAAAGCAAGTCCAATATTTGAAGCTGCTATGATAGAGTCCACCACTATTGTTGAACTAACTAAAGGTCATAATCTCCATGTTAATCCCAAATTAACACCCACATAGATGAAACAGTTAAAAGAGTTACTTCAAAGGCATGAAAAAGCCTTTGCATAGGACTATAGTGATATGAAAGGGTTGAGTCCTACACTATGCACCCATAGGATATACATCAATGAATGTTTTCTACCACTTCATCAACCTTAGAGAAGGATAAATCCAAGCCTTAGAGAGATAGTTAAAATTGAATTGCAAAAATTGCTTGATGATGGTTTTATTTATCCATATCTGATAGTAGATGGGTGTCAACCCTGGTCATAGTGCTTAAAAAGGGAGGAAAATGGAGAATTTGTGTAGATTATAGAGAATTGAACAAGGCCATCAAAAAGGATCACTTTCCTTTACCATTTATAGACCAAGTTCTAGACACTCTAGTTGGAAAGAAGTATTTCTCTTTTCTAGATGGGTATAGTGGTTATAACCAAATATTTGCTCTTGAGGATCAAGACAAAACAACATTTACATGCCCATGGGGTACTTTTGCATACTCTATTTTACCATTTGGTCTATGTAATGCTCTTGCAATGTTCCAACAAGCTGTTATTAGCATCTTTGTCGATATATCACATGATTGTATGGAAATATATATGGATGATTTCACAAAATTTGTAGTCACTTTTGAGGAAGCAATGATGAACCTTGAAAAGGTTTTGGTAAGGTGTTAAGAATATAATTTGGCACTTAATAGTGAAAAATTTTTCATGTTCATGTAGGAAGGTGTGGTACTTGGTCATTTCATATAAACTATAGGAATACAAGTGGATCCAGCTAAGATAGAGGTAATTCAAACATTACCCATACCTACAAAATTGAAGGATGTAAGATCTTTTCTAGGTCATGTTGGATATTACACACATTTTATAAGAGATTTTAGAAAAATAGCTAGTCCCTTGTATAAGTTACTCACAAAAGAAGCTGAATTTAGTTGGACATTTCAATGTGATGTAGCCTTCCTATAACTTAAGAAACTTCTAACTACAGCCCTATTTTTACAAGGCCCTGATTAGAATTTTCCTGTTCATATATATATATAGACACAGATGCCTCTGATTATGCCATAGGTGTATTTCTAGCACAACAATCCTAAAATCTTCAAAATGCAATCTATTATATTAGCAAGAGCCTTCATGGACTAGAATTAAACTACACAATGACTAGAAAAAGAATTGCTAGTAGTAGTTTATGACCTGAATTTACATAATTGGCTATTCCATATTTGTTCATACTGATCATCTAGCAATTAAATATCTCATGAATAAACCTACTATAATCGGCAGGTTAGCAAGAAGGTTATTATTGTTGCAATAATTTGATATAACTATTGTTGATAAGCTTGGAAAAGCCAATGTTGTAGCTGATTATTTACCAAGAATCCATCATGATGATACTGACACTACTTTGGTAGATGGTGCATTTTTAGATGAGCATTTATTTCATATTTCCTTTCAAACTTCATGGTATGTAGGAATTGCTAATTACATTGTAGTTAATAAAATACCAGAACATTTCTCTTACAAAGAAAAGAAGCTCCTTGTAGAGAAAAATTTTTGTTTCTGCTGGACAGATAATCTCTTGTTTTACACTAGACCTGGTCAAGTTATGAGAAGATGTGTGAGAGAGGATGAGACATAGGACATTCTATATGCATTTCATAATGAATCATGTGGAGAACAGTCTGTAGCAAAAAGAACAACCTTGAAAATCTTGACAACTGGTTATTAATGGCCTACACTTCACAAAGATGTAGCCAACTATACACGGAAGTGTGATAACTATCAAAGGATGGGCAACCAACAAGAATAGATGAAATGCCTCTTAACTCTCAGATGGCATTAACACCATTTGAAAAATGGGGCATGGACTTCATTGGTCCAATTGATCCTCCATCTAATGGGAAATCCTATATTCTTGTGTGCACTGATTACCTAACAAAATGGGTTGAACTCAAAGCCATGAAGCATACTTGTGATAAAAAAGTTGCAGCATTTCTACATGAAGAAATTTTTACCTACTATGGTGTACCCAAAGAGCTAGTCACTAACCAAGGTGCACAATTTACCTCTAATCTTATCTTAGAGTTGATGAAACATGTTGGGAATCTTATTGAAAAGATCATTAGGAGAAGAAGATTGATTGAAAGAGCGAGATTGTTGATAAATAATTTCTTCAATCATTGTTTTGTCATTGATGTCAAACCTACTATTTTTAGTAATGACAATTACTTATAAGATCCAAGTAATTTCACTTAGTTGATTGATGAAGGAGGATTTAATCAAAAATATGTAACAAGAGCACCTAAGGAAAAGGTTGAGTTATGGTTTTTTAATGAAGTGCAAGGATCAGCTAAGACAATGGTTAAATGATGTATTGATAACATACTCAAAGATACAAAGGTTTCTCACACTTAGAAACACTAGAAGTATAAGTTGTAACAAAGTTAATTGCAAAGCTTAAACTAAGTTCATTAGTGAGTGCCAAGAAAGCTAGTTTAAGCTAAGCAAATTTTTAGTTAGAGCCGAGAAAATGGAAAATCTAGTGTGTGTCGAATGATATAGAAGGAGCCGGGCATGTTTAGGTATCGAGAAAAGTAATAGGTGTTGAGCATTAGAAAATCTTAGTGGATGCCAAGTGAGTCCATAATAGGTGTCGAGCATCAGTAAAATGTAGTTGATGTCGAGTAACACAATATGTGTTGAGTACCAAAATTTTAATAGCACTGAGCTACTGCATTATTTGAAAAGTCAAAGATTTGCTAGATCTGAGCTGACAAGTTTATTACCTTGAATTTTGTGAACTAGTTGGAGGATAAGGATGATGAGCTAGTGGCACAAAATTCTATGTAAACCATTTTTGAGAAAATTCAAGACAATTCTTCATGATGTTTCCAGAAGAAACAAAATGTGGGTTAGATTCAATGAATCCTACCTAATCCATTCGAAATAAAATTAAAGGAGGGAAGAATTGAGTGAAAAAAGAAATTACAAACTTCTATTTAAGGAGTCAAAGACTAAGAAGTAAGAACTACTAGTGTGCCAAATTGTGAAGTGATTGAAGGGTGTCAAGGAGAAGGCATCTAGGAGAAGGAAGAACTAAGCACAGAGACTCTACTTGAATAAGTGGTTAGAAAGAGAGGATTGCACTGGTACATTGAGCATAGAGACTCAAGGAGACAAACCTTCAAAGGAGGACAAGCTATCAAAACTAATGAGACTAAAAGCTAGGCAATATTATGAGTTGAAGAGTAATCTGAAATCTACAAGTTAAGTTGTATGCTGTAATCAAGTCAAAACCCCTTATTGTTACTCTCTAGAAATTATCTTAGTTAGGGTAAAATCCTATGGGCTTAGGTTGGTTTTAAAACTATTTGTAAACCCTTTAACAGGGTGGCATTCCAAGTGAATGTTCTAAAGTCCTCTAACCAGGCCCACTTCTAACAAGGTGGTTAGATCCTTTAACCAGGTCACATTTAAGTATTTTGTAGCCATTAATAGGGTAGGCCTTTCATAGGGCATCACTTTAGAAGAGTGAGAATTGAGTAACATGTTACTAGTGGTTTTTTCCAAATTGGGTTTCCATATAAATCACTGTGTTATGTGTTAATACTTCATTTGTTATGTTTGCATGTTGATTTACAGTAACTTGTTACGTAAGGGAAGTTTAAGCTTGGATGGATGAACAGTTTAATAGGCTCACTTTACTTGATGAAAAGTTTGAATTGGACATTTGGACCTTGAATAACTAATTCACCCCCTCTCTTAGTTATTCTAAAGCATTTCTAACAATTGGTATCAGAGCCATCTGTTGATTTAGTTTCAAGGCACTAGAAGCAGGAAGATCAAGATGTCCAAGAGAGAAGTTCCCAAGCTCAAAAAAGATATCTTCATTGCATGGTAGAGTCTGATGAAATTGCACCTTGGATCAATAAGTGATTATTTAAAAACCTTAATTGGAGTGGAGCATGTCGATCCAGCTGGACCCCTCTCTACAGATGATTTGAACAAAAGGAAGGAGCACAATCAGGTAATGTTGGAGATTGCCTCTGCACTTAGCTATGCTAAATTTTATGACATCAAAGGTTGTGACACTACATTCAAGATGTGGAAAGCCTTTTTCAGATATCTATAAAGAAGATCAAAATGTTTAGAGAGCAAAGAGATAAAGCCTTAGAGAAAAGTTTGATGACATGAAAATGGAAGAAGTTGATAATGTTGCTCAATATGGCTCTAGAATGAAAGAAGTGGTAAGTGAAATAAGAAGTCTGGGTGGTCAATTGGAAGAAGAGACTATTAATAGCAAATACCTAAGGACCCTATTCCCCATCTATGCTATTAGAGTTTCAGCCATCCAAGAGCTAAGGTGTGTACAAGGAAACACACTAGCCTTTGAAGGAATAGTGAGAATACTTACTGCATTTGAATTGTCCAACTTTGATAACTAGAGACACGAGAATCTTGAATCTACTTTCAAGGCCAAGCTGAAATTGAAAGACACTAAGGAGGTGAAAACAAAGAAGAAGAGTAGAAAAGGGAAACATGCATCCAGTGACAACAACATAGATGAGGAAGATGTGGAACAGTTGGAAGCACTACTAGCCAGAACATTCCACAGAGGCAAAGGTAAATTCAAAGGTAAGCTACCTATCATTTTTTTAAATTGTATTGACATAGGTCATATTGTTGTAAGGTGTACAAAGAAGAAGAACTAAAAAGAAGGAAATAAGTAAAAGAACAAGAGAGAAGATGATAGCAGAGATTACAAGGACAAAGGAAAAATATGCTACATTATTGAAGAAGATTCTGATGAGAATGATGATAAAGTAGTTTATGTAGCCATGAAGGATGAATCCAATGAAGATGAAGATGAGGAAACATCATTGGTGACTTGTGTAAACAAGAATGACAAGTGGATTATAGACAGTGGATGCTTACATCACATGACAGGAGACAAAAGTAAGTTTATTACCTTTACTCAATATGATGAAAATAGTGTTAGATTTGGAAATGATGCTCCATGTCAAATCAAAGGAAAATGTTCAATTAAACTTATAGAGAAAATTTCATGTGATAATGCATACTATGTTGAAGGATTGAACTATAATTTTTTGAGTGTATCATAGTTAGGCAATGTAAGTTGCAAAGTAGAATTTGGAAACAAAACTGCCAAAATCTATGACACTGATGGAAATCTAATAGGAAAAGGTGAACAAACAAAAAGTAATCTATTTTACCTAGATATGAAAGATGCAACTTTTCTTGTTAAATTTGATGATGTGTGGTTATGGCATAAAAGGTTGTGTCATGTTAACTTTGAAAATCTAATTAGCATCAGTAAAAAGAAGAAAGTTAGAGGTTTGCCCAAACTAAAGAAGCCTGAAAACACAATGTGCAAACAATGTCAACTAGGAGAGAAGACCAAATCAAGCTTCAAAAGCAAAACCTACACATCCAAAGAAGTACTAGAGCTAGTTCATACAGACTTATGTGGGCTAATAAAAGTACAAAGCTACAAGGGAGATAGATACATAATGCTATTTGTGGATGACTACTCCAAGATGATGACTGCATTGTTTTTGAAGCAAAAATCTGATGCATTTCAAATGTTTAAGTAGTATTTGGCCAAAGTTGAAAAAGAAACAAGAAAGATTCTGAAGTGCTTAAGATCAGACAAAGGAGAGTTTACATAAAAGAATTTGAGATATTTTTCAATGATAAAGGTATCAAAAGGCAAACATCAGCACCAAGAACTCCCACATAGAATGGCATTATAGAAAGAAGGAATAGATCAGTGATAGACTATGCTAGAACATTGATGATGGAGAAAAATGTTGATCTAAAGTACTGGAGAGAAGCTATAAGTATTGTTTTTTATACCCTAAATAGAGTCCAAGTCAAGAAAGGAACAAATGCAACACCCTTTGAATTGTGATATGGTCACTCATCTAATGCAAAACATTTTAAAGTATTTGGTTGTAGATGCTATATTTTTAAAGATACTAGAAATAGCAAGTTTGATGCAAAAAGTGATGAAGGCATATTTCTTGGATACTCCACTAGAAGCAAAGCATATAAGTGTTTGAATACTAACACTAACAAGATTGTGAATAGTACAAATGCAAATTTTGATGAGCATGCAAAAGTCCAAGTTGATGAATCGAAGCAATCAAAAGATTATAGATCCCTTGTATACTTCTATGAAGGAATGATTGTTGAAGATAATGTTGCCAATCAAGTTGGGAATCAACAAAAAATTCAAGTATCATCCGAGTCACAACTAGTGAATGTCAAGTTGCATTCAGAAGCTGAGTTGCAAAATGAAAAAAATGCACATTTTGATTCTAAAATAGTACACATAGAAGAGATGATGAAATACCAAATGGAGAAGAGAAAAATGACTTTGAAACTAAAGGATCAAACATGGAAAGAAGGAAAAAACTAAGACTAGCCAAGTATGTGAGATGACATCACCCTACAAAACAAACCATTGGTGACAAGGATTCAAGACCAATGACAAGGAATAGACTAAGAAATGAATCATGTTTGCTGAGCAAGGTTGAGCCAAAAATAGTGAAAGATGCTCTACAAGATGATGACTGGTATAAAGTTATGGAAGAGGAGATAGACCAGATTGAGAAGAACAAATCATGGACCCTAGTTCCCATACTAGCTGATAAGAATGTAATTGGTACCAAATGGCTCTTTAGAAATAAACTTGATGAAAATGGTGAGATAACAAGAAACAAGTCTAGACTAGTCTACAAAGGTTATGCACAAGAAGAAGGACTAGATTATGGAGAAACATTTGCCCCTATTGCAAGAATGGAAGGAGTAAGAACATTGGTTGCATATGCTGCTTACAAAGGTTTCAAAGTTTACCAAATGGATGTAAAGTTTTCTTTTCTGAATGGTATACTAGAAGAGGAAGTCTACATAGAACAACTTGAGGGATTTTTTGATGACAAGAACACGGATATGGTCTACAAACTACATAAAGCACTCTATGGTTTAAAGCAAGCACCTAGAGCATGGTATGAGAGACTACACAAATATATTGTGAAGATAGGATTTGAGAGAACAGATCACAACAACAACTTGTATATCAAGGTAGAAAAAGGTAAAGACATTTTGATATCTGAAATCTTTGTTGATGATATAATATTTGGAGGAAAAGATATTTTATGCAAAGATTTTGCTAATAAAATGAAACATGAGTTAGAAATGTCAATGTTTGGAGAAATTAATTTTTTTGTTGGATTGCAAGTACATCAATTGAAGCATGGAATATTTGTGACCCAATGAAAACACATCAAGGAGATACTCAAGACATTTGGATGAGAAGACTCAAAACTAGTCAGCACACCAATTGTGACAAGACATAAGTTATCAAAGAATGATGAGTCAGATGAAATAAATTAGATAATGTATAGATCAATGATTGGAAAGTTGTAGTATGTTGTACATAGTAGACCAAAAATTGCATTAGCTATTGGAATAGTGGAAAGATTTTCTAAAAATCCAAGGGAAAGTCCTCTAATGGCAGTAAAGAGAATACTAAGGTACCTAAAAGGAACTAATGACTTTGGTTTGTACTACAAGAGGAGTGAAAATTTTGAGTTAAGAGCCTACATTGATACAGATTAGGGAGGTAATATTGATGATAGAAAAAGTACTAGTGGAGAAGCATTTTTCTTAGGTAAAAAATTGATTACTTGGACCAGCAAAAAGCAAAGTTGTACCTCACAGTTAATAGCAGAAGTTGAATATGTTGTAGCTATTATCAATTGCACTAATATCGTATGGATCAAACATTTGTTGCAAGGTATGAAGGAAGAGGTAAATGAGCTTGTAAAACTTTATTGTGATAATACAAGTGCCATCAACATATCAAAGAATCTTGTAATGCGTGCCAAAATCAAGCATATTGTAATTAAGTATCACTATGTAAGAGAATTGGTGGAAGACAAGCAAGGATGGAATATATCAATTCAAAGGAACAAATTGCTGACATTTTTACAAAAGCTTTACCCAAAGATGTTTTTGAATATCTAAGAGGTTAGTTATGGGTGATACCCCTAGCCAAGGCTACTTAATTAACAAAAAAGACTGCCCTGCATCAAATGAATTGATTGTTGAAATATTACACATTGATGTAAAGGATACTTTAGGATTTTTCCTGAAGTAATTAAAGTGATGAAGTTTCAAACTAGTCACAAGCAAGGTAATAGAGGGAGAAATTGAGAGAACCTACAAATGCTACACTTGCATGTTAAGATGCTAAGATAATATGTCTTTGGCATTGTTGTCAAAGAGGGAGAAATAGAAAAAATTGATCAACAATTGAGGGAGCAGATGAAGAAGAATGAAGAAACTGATCAAATTTATGCATAGAGAAAGAAGTAGTTAAATACCAAAAGAGCAGAAGATGAGCAATCCATATAGAGGGAGAGAATGTAAGAAGGGCAGAAAGGAAGGAAAAAGGATACAACAGCTAAGAGGGAGAAGTAGAAGTAAAACAATCAAGATAGTAGATCAAGAGAGGGAGATGTGAAAACTAAAGATTACACAACTTCTTTTTGGCATTTGACTTACTATTCTAACCTAGTTAGCATTTTAATAACATGGTTGAATAGTTTGGTTTGATGGTTGATCGGTTTAGTTTTCCATCAATGCCAAAGAGGGAGATTGTTGGGAATTTGATTGAAAAGATCATTGTGAGAAGAAGATTGATTAAAAGAGGGAGATTGTTGATAAATAATGCTTTCAATCATTAATTTGTCATTGATGTCAAACCTACTACTTTTAGGAATGACAATCGCTTATAAGATCCAAGAACTATCACTTAGTTGATTGATGAAGGAGGATTTAATCAATAAAATTTAACAAGAGTTATGGTTTTCTAATGAAGTGCAAGGATTAGCTAAGACAATGGTTAAATAATGTATTGATAACATACTTAAAGATATAGATGTTGGCCACACTTAGAAATAAGTTGTAACAAGTTTACCTAGAAAGCTTAAACTAAATTCATTAGTGAGTGCCAAGCAAGCTAGTTTAAGCCAAGTAAATTTTTTGTTAGAGCCAAGCAAATGGAAAATCTAGTGTGTGCTGAATGATATAGAAGGAGCTAAGTGTGTTTAGGTGCCAAGCAAAGTAATAGGTGCTCAGCATTAGAAAATCTTATTAGATGCCGAGTGAATCCACAATAGGTGTTGAGCATCAGTAAAACATAGTTGATGCTGAGTAACACAGTATATGTCGAGCACCAGAATTTCAATAGTGTCAAGCTGTTGCATTATTTGAAAAGTCAAAGATTTGCTAGATCTGAGCGGACAAGTTTGTTACCTTGAATTTTGTGAACTAGTTGGACGATAAGGATGATGAGCTGGTGGCACAAAATTCTATGTAAACTATTTTTGAGTGAATTCAAGAGGATTCTTCATGAAAATGTGGGTTAGATTCAATTAATCCTACCTAATCCATTTGAATTGAAATCAAAGGAGGGAAGAATAAAGTAGGAAATGAAATTCTAGACTTTTATTTAAGGATATGAAAACCAAGAAGTAAGAGCTATTGGTGTGCCAAATTGTGAAGTGATTAAAGGGTGTCAAAGAGAAGGCATCTAGGAGAAGGAAGAATAGAGCACAAAGACTATGCTTCGATAAGTGGTTAGAAAGAGAGGATTGCACTGGTACATTGAGCATGGAGACTTAAGGAGATAAAGCTTGAAAGGAGGACAAGCTGTCATAACTGTAGAGACTAAAAGCCAGGCAATATTATGAGCTAAAGAGTGATATGAAATATGAAAGTTAAGTTGTATGCTATAATTAGGTCAAAACCCCTTATTGTTACTCTCTAGCAATTGTATCAGTTAGGATAAAAATCGTATGGATTTAGGTTGGTTTTATAGCCATTTGTAAATCCTTTAACAAGGTGGCATTCCAAATGAATGTTCTAAAGTCCTCTATCTAGGCCCACTTCTAACAGGGTGGTTAAATCCTTTAACCTGGTCACATTTAATAGTGTGTTGTAGCCTTTAATAGAGCAAGCCTTTCATAGGGCATCACTTTAGAAGGGTGAGAATTGAGTAGCATGTTACTGGTGATTTTTCCCAAATTGGGTTTCCATGTAAATCACTATGTTATGTGTTGATACTTCGTGTGTTATGTTTGCATGTTGATTTACAGTAACTTGCTAAGGAAAGTTTAAGCTTGGATGGATGAACAGTTTAATAGGCTCACTTTACTTGATGAAAAGTTTGAATTGGACATTTGGACCTTGAATAACTAATTCACACCCCACCCCCCCCCCCCCCCCCCCCCCCAAGTTATTCTAAAGTAGGCACAAAAAATCTAGTTCTTATCACCCTCAAGCTAATGGACAAGCAGAGGTCACAAATTGTGAACTAGAGAACATCCTAACAAAAATAGTTCATCTAGATCATAGGGATTGGACCAGTAGATTACAAGAAGTTGTTTGGGCTTATATAACAACATGGAAAACTACTATAGGATTCACATCATTTGAGCTCTTGTATGAAAAGGTAGTAATGCTTCACATTAAATTTGAACATAAAACTTTAAGAACTTCATTAGAGCTAGAAATTGAACTTCTTATAGCATAGAGAGAATGTCTTCTACATCTTAACTCTTTGGATGAAATGCACAAAGCTAATTTGGAATGTACTTAAATTATACAAAAGCAAAGGAAACAATGGCATGACTCTCATATTATTAGTAAATAATTTCAAGTTGGTGATTGGGCACTACTATATGATTCCAAATTTAAAGATATGTCAGGCAAGTTGTAGACAAGATGGTTGGGTCCATATGAAATTAGTCATGTCTTTGATAATCGAGCTATTCAATTAACTAGCATTTATCCAGTACCTTTCAAATTATTAATCAATGGTCACAGACTCAAGTTATATAAATGGCCCTAAACAAAAGAGGACTTCTTGCAGTAGTTCCAGTGGCCAAATTCAAATACAAACAAGGTAACTCTTCCTACAGCCGATGGTGGCAATCTTCTATATGCCACTCTTCAACATTAATTTCTTTGTGCATGCTCATAATAAAAACTTTATGCCCACATAAATTTCAAAATTTCTCCATTCACTTTCTAATTCCATCTCATCTCTTTACTTTCCACCCATCCACCTCATCTCATTTCTTTACCTTCCATCCACCCAATTTCCATGTCATCCATTTCTAATGCTTTCAATAAACTCCGTGAGATATTGATGGATGTTGTCACTATTGATATCAATTCTGCCACCTTTTGGTATGTGTGAAAATCAATTAATAGGTATAAGGTTTTACAATTATAATTCATTTATAGTTTGCAGATTTTGTCAATTACATTTTATACCGTATTCTTTATATTATGGTGGTGCTATATCAATTTTCTACGCCGTACTAATTCTGACAAGTGTGGACACTTGTCCTTATTTCATAGGGGACAAAGAAGGTTACTAAAACCCAACGACTACATTTATTCATAAAGATTTTTCCAAATCTTCATATTTCCTTAAGTACACAAGTGGTTGGGTGTCGTACCCCTTATTTTTGAATTATTTTATTGTCAGGCTATGATGTCACTTGCGTTTAAATTTTAAGTGATCTGAACCCCATTTTTGGATGATTTTTACACACTTCCATGATTTACTCTCATTAAAGCCACATTATTGCTCATAACGAATCGTTATGTCATTAATTATCTATCAAATGAAATGTGAAATGTTTTGTAAAACAACAAAAGAAACATGAATCTGAAAGGGGAAAATAGTGAAGCGGTGCAGATAGTGAAAGTGTTAAAGAAGAATGTGTGGACAGTTGTAGAGGCAAGAACTAGTGGAGCATACTATTTTTTTCTCAGATGTAGAAGTTGTGAGGAGGTTGCTAGAGCTCAATTTGTCATACCAACCGACCCTCAGATGGACATTACTAAGCAAGAATGTAAGAAAATGTATCTTCTGCCACCATACAATGAACTAGCCATGCACATTAGTTGGTACCTCACGTGCAAAGGCAAATTTTCATATTTACATGCACATCATTTTAAATTGCTTAGTTGTATAAGGCATAATCATCCAGTTAATGTTCCTAACTTCTTGTACAATATGTTGCATATTAGTGAGGAAAAAAATCAAAAAGGAAAAGACAATTTCATCACCCATCATGCCCTAATTAAATTACTCATAGAAAGGTTGCTTAGGGATGTTTCTCCCCTATCATGGGTGGAATTTTTCCAAGCCAAAACCTTGCAACCCCAAGCTACCCTTCATGAACAACCTAGTGAGGAGAATGTAGTTGCCACTAATGAACAAAGCACTCAAGAGGCTGAAATTGAAAATGTGCAAAGCAATGTTAAAGAAAATGTGCAAGAAAATGTACAAGAGATTTTGGCTTCTCCTGTTCAAGAAACCTAGAAACCTACCTCTAGTTGAACAAAGAGAAAATGAAAATTGCAAGAAGAAAACTCTGTTCTAGTAAAAGAAGAGCCAAACCCTATAGTTGTGAGGCAAAAGAGAACTAAGAAGGGCCCTACAGTAGTTACTCTTGCAGTAGAGACACCAAAAGGAGGAGGTAGGTAGAAGGCTGTGATATTAGAAGAAACCCTTATAAGAAGAAGTTCTAGAATGAGAGGACAAATTTTCAAAGAATCCCCCTCATCCAATCCATCTACTAAAGAATCCCCTATATAGATTGTTCTTGACCACTCTCCTCCTCACCCTGAAACTAAAAACATTCTTAAAAACCCTAACAAGGAATGTAGGGTTGAGGTTAATAAAAATCTAAATGATACCCCGATAAACCAACTAGGTACTTCAAGCTGTAGGGATGAAACAGTTCCTAAGCAAGTTTTTCTAAACACCACCCTAGTTCCCTATAAATGAACATGTTTTATTGATATTGTAGAACAATTATGGAGGGAACGAAGAAATAGGAAATGAAACAATGAGGAAGACAATAGTTCCATTACCCTACAGAAACTCATTTTTCAGTTGTTTGGACAAGATATGTTTGCTAAGGCCTTATGGGAAGAGGAGAGGAAAAGAATGAAGAAAGATATAGTGTCTCTAAATGTAGAAAGTATAGATTTAAAAGAGCAGTTGGCGAATCAATAAGAAAGGATGGATCATGCCCTCAAATTGTCTAATCAAGCACTTACCTATACACTGTCACCACAAATTTATGCTCTTTGTTTAAAAGAACAATTTCTCTTATTCCAACTCATGCTAACCCTTAAGAATATAAATGTAGAGTTTAAATCAGCCTTGGAATTTTATGGTTTATATTCGACTCTACCATTTTGAAAACAAAATTTTCTTTGTGAATTATATGTGCATAATTTTGTTATCCCTTTAGAAACCCAATGGAACCCTTTACTTTATATAAGGGATATAGGTTTAAGAGCTTTGATGTCCTAGATTTCTAATGAAGCAAACTATGATAGGCAACTGAATAATTACAAAGACAAGGAAAGGATAGAACCCCTATCGTTAAGAGTTGAAAGCAACAAACCAGAAGAAGTTCTTAGGGACTAGTTTAGGTTAACTTATGGGGATAAGAACAAGGGAGTAAGGGATAGATTGCTAGAGCCAAGGCCTGTGCTAATTATGAGAACTTGCCCTCCTTTTCTTTTCAGAGAGGTATGGCTAGTGCTATAAGTAGATGGGCCAGATTACCTGAGTCACTTAAAAGGTCAGAGCCACATAGTCCCATCAACTTGGAAGTTGCCCTTCACCGAGCTCCAAAGTATCTAGAGCAAGGAAAATAGGCTAGACCTAAATTATGGTGCCCACTCACTATGCAACCTCCAATGCTAATGTGGCCTTTATATGACATTAATGCTAACAAACTTGACAAGTTGGAGGAGGACAACAAAAGGGAGGTTTGGAAAAAAACACGAGGATTCTATTATACCTTCAAGAGCAGTAGGAAAGGAAGGGTAGAAGAGGAGGAATTCAGGTCACTAACTAGGAAATGCCATTCTTGAGGACAAGTATCAGTTTACCAAGGGGCAGATGATGAGGCTAATTATTGCCTCTATTTCATGATAGTTTTTAAACACTTTGTTAATACTCTATTTCATTTTCATCAAGACATTTGTGGATCTATGTTTACCTAAACCAATGATTAACCTATGGGTAGATAGTATGTCATCTTTTTCCAATATCATATATATGATGCAGTATTTCATATAATTATCAAAATGTATGTTCTTATATTTTAATTCAATTTGAAAATGCTTACTTGCAATTATCTCTACATTATAACTAACTTGTTAGCAATGAAGCTAAAAGATGATTGGAAGAATTCAAAGATGAGTGTGAAGACAACCAATAGCATTCAAGGAGAAAAGAACACTGAGGTGTAGCCACAGTGGAGGAAATTCATAAAGGTTCTAAAGGACATGGCAACAAGTATGGAGGGCTATGAAGACTTACTACATTCTCTATATTTATTCCTATGGCAAGTAGATGTTTAGACTTTATTATTCCCACCTTAAGTCGTTATCTCTTCTTCCTGCCTTGAGTTGTTATTTTCCTTCTTTCTCTCCTACAGATTTATAGCTAGGTTTTTTACTTTTCTATTTCAAAATAAGCATGGATCTCATATATATAGGAATTGGACCAAGTGTGTTAGTTTAGTTAGGGAAAAAGATTTTATGAGAACAAACTATTGACTTTGAGTTGAGTTTTTATAGTTTTATTTGTTGTTTTGATGTAATGAATTTTTGAAATGTAATGATATAGTTTTTGGCTTTTAGCCTATTTTAGTAGTTTAGTTGAAGCTAACCAAGGGTGCCCACTTGGAAATTGGATTAGATTAGGATAATATAGATTTATTTCTAAGTATTTTTAGTATTGTAAGTAGAAGTTGTAAGTTCCTTCTTGTAGCATCACACTTCGTGAATGTTCCTATAGCATATGTGAGAATAGTTATAGTGGATGAACTAAGTTGGAATATTTGTTAGCCTTTCATTTTATTTCTAGTATTCATAGAGTTAAGTTCATTAGTTTCCTATAGCAATAGTGTAAGTTCTTTTCCTTGCATTTTACTTTCCTATAGCATAAGCTTAGTGACTCATTAAGAGACCTAGTGCACATACTGTGTCAACCATTTCAAGTATACTTCCCTAGGTTGACAAGATTAAATACACCTCATATTGGGAAAAATAGTCCTTAGATTAAATACATTATTCCTAAGCATGGCCCAGAGCGTGACTATGATATACCTATTGTGAGGTGGACCAACCTTTATAATCAAGCTAGTTATTTTATTAGGTTGTCAAAGAAAAGTTTTTTTTAGAAACCCTATTTTTAAATGGCATCATCTGCAATTGCAGGTGAAATGTTGAAGGAGAGAAATGCACAAATTGTAAGGAATGAGCAGTTTCACCCACCTAATTTCAAGGATTGCTCAAATTTTGAAGAAATAGAAGATGAAATTGGTGCTTTGTCATCAATTCCACCAATGGTTTTGACTATTCAAGATGTATGAAATTGTTATATGTGCAAAATTGAAGAAGTTAGAGATTTTAAGATGAGAGAAGTTTATGAGAAGCAGTGTGATAATGGAGTACTAAAGGATGATTATAAGATTGTTATAGAGAAAGGGCTTACCTATACCCTGGGTTTTCCAAACATCTTCAAAGAAGAATGGATAAAGATTGTATTCAGTCGTATTCATCATATGAAGGTATGGTTAGAAGTTAGGCCAATTAAGATCAACAAGGCCATTATATGTCAAGTAATAAGATACCTTACTCTAGATAGACCAAATTCAATAAGATGCACAAAAAGAAATGAAGTTGAGAAATTGGAAAATTCTAAATAGAAGGGTCTAGGCATGTCAATAGATGGGATTGCAGACCTTGTGAATTTACAATACGAGTGATTACACATAAGTTTTATCTATTGATCCGACTGAAGTGTTTCATGCATTGCAGTGGACCTAGGCTACAAAATTGTTAAAAATGATAATAGTTATCATCTTTTCAAGCTACAAATG
Source organism: Cupressus sempervirens (assembly GCA_028749045.1). Taxonomy (NCBI): domain Eukaryota; kingdom Viridiplantae; phylum Streptophyta; class Pinopsida; order Cupressales; family Cupressaceae; genus Cupressus; species Cupressus sempervirens. The sequence continues at coordinate 506,453,002 of CM053789.1, read as the reverse complement.
CAATAATTAACATAGAATCTTGGAGCTATAAGGAAAGAAAACAATACATCATGTAAGTTTGGCTCTCTATCAGTTTGTAAAATTTTCTATGCACAAAATTCATTTACTACCATCAACATATTAGCATGGGATAGAAGACTAGCTATGGAGCAAGAAAATGACATGATAAGCCAACTAGGAGAAAATTTTGAGGCAATTATGGATAACTATTTTGAGGAATTCAACAATAAAATGAGAAATTGTATGAGGGTAAAAGTACAAAGCTATGTTACTTTTCAGGCTGACTTATCAGAACTATTAAATTTGAGTATTTATATCTTAAAAATAATTTTTTTCAAACATATGATCTTGATATAATTATTCTAGCTAAGTTATATATAAATTTGAGTATTTTCAGGCTGACTTATCAGAACTATTAAATTTGAGTATTTATATCTTAAAAATAATTTTTTTCAAACATATGATCTTGATATAATTATTCTAGCTAAGTTATATATGGTCTCATGCTTTTCCAATTGGAAATGTCTATTAAATGCATGTTTTATACTAGTTAGTATCCTATTACTAAAAAAATACAATTATTTTAGAAAACTGACATTTCAATAACTCTTGCTATTTATTATGATATTTTGTTAATAACATATAAGCACTATTTTATAGATATCAAAGTCAAGAATATTCTCATAAAGAGTTCATAGTGTTTTAATTAGATATAGTATATTGTAATTAAAAATTTCTAAAGTACGTATTTTAACACTCGAGAAGATGTCAATTTTGAGAAAGAAGAAAATATTAAATAATATTAAAAAAATCAAAAATTATATGATATTCTAGAGGAGAGAGTCCTCTTCTAGAATCTATAATTTTTCTTTTGGTTGGAATAGATTTATTTTCAAAAATGTGGTCTAAGATGAAAACTATCGATTTGAATAAGTTGAAATTTGAATCATTATAAAAGATAAAATATAGGTCTAAATCCCATTTTTATTTTTGATTGTTCTAGCTACATATATTATCAATAACATAATCTAAGATCAAAGAGAAATAAGTTTATTTCCATATAGTTTTGTAGTGGGAACTAGACCCCTAGACCCCTAATTTCAAGCATTTTTCAGCAGCTAAAATTTATCTTTAATACGTAGGAAAATATATAATTTCTTATTCCAAATCATTATTAAAAATTATAATGGTAGACATAGAATTTTTTTATTCCTAGGTGCAACTACGTAGAGTTGTGTGGTTAAGGCCAAGCCTTATGAGGTAAATGTTGATGAAATCATAATAGTAGTGATTCCACTTTTATCTGAGGATATTGATGTGAATATCGAGACATTCAATGCATATGACATAATAAAGGATCAAATGAATGAAGAGACAAGTCATCCCAAGAAAGATAAAAAAAGAATGAAGCTAATCAAAGTTCTTGACAAAAAAGATGATGAAGGGAAAAGATCTGAACATACAGCTGAAACCAAGGAATCTAAAGGCAAAGAACTAGTTATTGTTGAGCCCAAGGAAACAAAGCACAAGAAAATAATCATTTTTGATCCAAAGGTTAATGAAGATATCAAGAAAGGTGTGTAGAAGGTTTATATAAACTAAGAGCCAAAAGTAAGAATACTAATGAGATCCAAGATAGCTCATCCCCCAGCTGCAAAACCAAAAGAGAAACTTGATCAGTACACCAAAGCATAACCTACCTAAGAGGCCAAAGAGAAAACTACTTGTAACCCAAAGGAAGAAGATGATGAAGAAATGTAGTCTGGCGATCTAAGAAAATTTTAGATTGTGCCAAGACCACTTCAAACAATTGTGGATAAGGTATGTCGAGAGATTAGTGAATTAGCCACTTTGCCAGGATTCAAAGACATTAATTTTGATTCTTTAAGGAAAAAAGACCAAGAGAAGCTCAAAAAATATATGATAGATATGATGATACAATTCAAATATACACCTATAGAGTTAGGAGAAGGCATTCCAAAAAAATTGTATAATATAGTTGATGCTAAGTGGAAGTGGAAATTATCTATAGAAAGATAGATTAGGGAGACCACATTAGCACAATCAATTCCAAATTTAGGGAAGATGCATATGTCTATAACCTTGAAATACTTTGTGAAGAAATTTATGCCTAAAGAGCAGGCTTATACAATTTTGATGAATAAAGCTCATGAAGTTGAACAAGAGAGCATAAAAATATGGAAGGAAGCATTTGAGTTTCTTATTTCATTGGCTGATAAGGAAGATACAGAATGAGAAGAAAGAGATGGATAAGTTAAGGAGGAAGAGGATGACGTATTAGAAGTTACAAAACTTGTAGAGGAAATTAGACAATTGGTAGAAAGGTGTGAACAATAAGATGTTGTCACAATTGAGGAAATTCCTAATTCATGTTGAATCAGATACATCTCTATCAAGCATCAGATACATTTCTATCAAGAATCAATCTAGTATTAATAAAAATGAAGGATTATCCAAGGATTGAAATTGCCAAAATTGATAGTTTTCCTATTACATTATTTACTGTTGATATAAGTTTCAAGCAACAAGGCAAGGCTATAATTGTGTTTCCATAATTTACTTGTACCCAAATGGGCCATAAAGTTGAGAAGGTTGAAGAAGAGAAAGAAAAATAAATGAAAAAAGAATGTAAGACACCCAAAGGACAAGAGGTTATACAAGCTCTTATATAACTGCCCATTTCCAAATCAGCTGAGATACTAATTGTTACACCTAAACAAGGGGTTATGTCTACTCAATAGGAGCATGAATAGGTATCTAGATTAATTGAAAAGGGTAAACAATTTTAGCTATCACTACCTAGTAATACAATCCCTCAATCTCAGAGAGTGGCACAATCAGATAAGATTACATAAGAGTTAATAAGTCTAACTAAGGTAATCACTTTACCCATGCCCAAATTAAACAACATTGGAACAAATGTAAGAGTTGTAAATTTTTTTAAGTCGTAAGGAAAAGCAAGAGCAACTAAGAAGAGAGCACAAAAAGAAGCAGGTATTACATAACATTAAAGACATTTTTTTTATGCATTTAGAATCACTGATGTTAATATTCAACATCCAAATATAGATTAGTTAGTGTATATAATTTTAAAAGAATTAAATATATAATTTTGAGACCAATGATAGATTGATGCAATGGTCTAAGAGACAATTTGAGCACAAAGCAGTGGAGAAAGTCCCTAGGAAACTTGTACATACACAAGTAGAGATTTGTAATTTAATCTTGACAAACAGATGGAAGACATTTCAAAGATCATTCATTCTTTATATATGAAGCTTTGTGATGTTGAGTTCTTCACATTGGAGAATCAACGATCAAATTGTATGATTTAGGAAAATATGAAGGCTTGTTCACATTCATTGGGCACAAACACAAGTTCAAGCTAACCTTCGTATAATAAGTTGACATTTGGTCAACAAAGGTTAGTTGAGTTACTAGCTAGAGATAGTGGCATGAGGAAAAAATTGATTTCTATTCAATTTATGCTACTAAAACATTTGGAAATCATTCAAAAGGAATTATTTATAACACAAAGTCTATTGAAGAAAGACACTCATCTTTCAAATTTTAAGAGCTTAATTAATCTAGTTGTTGAGCTAGAGATTCATAGTAGAGTCATGGAATCCACAAGAGACAGACGGAATAAAGGGCTTGCAGAAATTTTTTCTACTCATCAAACATTTTTTGATAAGTACAAGATATCTCTAGAAAACCCAAAGCCATAAATGACAAAAATAAGGCAAAACTATCTACTTGACACATAAGAGAAGGGGAAACATAGAAGATGACAAAAATTGGATACAATATTGTTAGATTGAAGAATATTAGAGATTTCGGACATGTATATACTATATAGAAGAGATAAAACATTTTGCAGCTTGAGCTATAGTCTCAAGGACAATATTAGTTTTACATGGAAAGCTACATCATGACAAAGTATTTTTGCCACCAATGTCAAAGGGGGGGATTGTTGATCTATAAGTCTAAGTTGTCTATTAATGTCTAACAGTTAGTTATTTTCAAGGTAGTGTTGGATGGTCATCAACGTGATCTTGCCATCCAGAGAAGGCCAAACTACAAAGGACTTGTATACATTTTATCACATGCTAAGAAAGTCAAAGGGTGTTGAGTACCCCATTTGAATCCGAGAAAGCATATAAGTTGAGTAATTCAGATCAAATTGAGAAAGAAAAATTTTAGTTATTGTTGAGAAAACAAAATATATGAGTGAGTAGAAGCAAAGTGACAACATGAATGTTAGTTATGACTGAGCATCTTAACATTCAAATGTCAGGTAAACTAGTAGTGAGATATGAGTTTGTAATTGCACAAACACTTATGTAAATCATTCAAGATTATCTCTACATGACATTTAAATATCGAAGAGATAATTAGGGAGGAGATTATGCATTTTGTTAGATGGTATTAATCCCTAGGAAAGTAGAGTAACCAATCAAAAAATTGGAATGGAAAATAGAAAAAGGATGAACTATGGATCATTGATCCTGGAAATTTATCATACTAAATGAGTAACATTATTCTGATTGTTTTTCAAGATAAGAATTAATATAAGATTGTAAGACAATCATGAAAATTGAATCACAATATGTTACATGCACTAATTTATATATTCTTGAAGATTGAATAAAATATTTGTTTACTGCATAATATAATTAGTAATGATGATAAATTTATATGTGGATAGTTTTTCTATGGATCATGACTGATAGTTGTTCTATACAAATATATTTCAACTTGATTGCATCCTTCTCAACCATATCTACATAATGGTATGGTATCTTGATGTGTTGTTCTCTATTATGAAACACTAGATTAAGAGATAACTTGGTGGAGCTCTAGTTACTACAATAAATGGTAGTAGGTGGAAGTATCTTTCCAAATAATCCAAATAGAAGTTTTCTCAACCATACAGCTTCTCTTGCTCCCATAGATGCAACTATGTACTCAACTTCTGTAGAACTCTATGCTATTGAAGACTACTTCCGACTAAACTAAGATATCATTGTTGAACCCAAGGTAAATCAACATCCTGAAGTACTCTTATGATTATTTTAATTTCTTTCCTAGTTAGAATCTATATATTCACTTAAATTTAGTTCAACTTTAGTGTATTTGAGGCCATATCCAATTGTACCATTGAGATATCTGAGAATGTGTTTTTCTACTACTAAATGAGTTTGTCTAGGTTAACACATGAACTAATTGAGAACATTTACAACATAATAGATGTCAGGTCTTGTGTTTACCAAATACATAAAGAACCAATTATTTGTCGACACAAAGTAGGATCAACATTTGTAGAATCTTTTGTTACTTCTTTTAGTTTCTTGAGGTTTGTTTCCATAGGATTCTTCATTTCCTTTCTATCCAACATGCCAAATCTTTTGAGTAGATCCAAAGTATACTTCCCTTGATTTAAAAAATTCCATTTGAATGTTGCCATACTTCTACTTCCAAGAAATAGTGCAGTATTCCTAAGTGCATTTCAAATTCAGATGTAAGACCTTGTTTACATTTGTCAATAAGATGATCTTCTCTTGTAATCAAAAGATCATCAACATATAAAATCATAATAAACATATCTTGATGTATTACCTTGTAATATAGATTAGGATTTTCAATGTTTTTAGAGAAGCCAAGTTTAGTTAGCTGAAGATCTATCTCTTCATACCAAGCCTAGGGTGATTGTTTCAATCCATACAAAGCTTTTTTAATTTGCATACATGAGTTTGATTATTGTGTACTTCAAATCCTTTAGGTTGTTCAAGATAAAATTCCTCTTCCATAAAACCATTTAAAAATGGGAAAAATAGTTCTGACAAAGGTATATCTGGCTACTATAGAAAAAGTTTCCTCATAGTCTATTCTTTCTTTTTGTGAAAATCCTCTTGCTACAAACCTTGCTTTTTACTTATTGATACTGCCATATACAACATGTTTAATTTTAAATAACCATTTTGAGGAGACAAATGATTTATTTTTGGGTCTAGGAACAATATTCCAAACATCATTTTTAAGTATGGAATTATATTCTTCTATCATAGCATCTTTCAAATTTTGATGTTTTATTGCTTTTTTTACATCAGATGGTTCAAATTTGGAGATTTCACTCATTAATTCAAGTAACTAGAGTATATGTTAGGGTATTTTCTGTCCCTAATGAAATTTCAGGGAATGGAATTGTTCTCTTCAATTAGCTTTTTGGCCCATAGTGGTCTTTTCTTTTCCTAAAAAATGTGAGTAATGTCCATAGGTTCAATTGAGTTATCTTCCTCCACTAGAAACTCCCTCTCATTGTCAGAGTTTTGTTCTTCTAGAGTTTCTTTTGAACTTGATTCATTTTCATCTTTAGATCTTTTGAAAGCCAAATCTTCATCAAAAATTACATCTCTACTTAGTTCAATATTTCTTTACCTACGAATATAGATATGATAAGCTTTGGAAGTTTTACTATATCCTACATAGATTCCCTTCTTTCCTAAGGTCTCTAGTTTCATTCTCTTCTCCTTAGAGACATACACATAGATAGGGCAACTAAAAATTCTTAGGTTTCTTCCCATAAAATGCCTCTTCAAGGGTCTTGGTTTCAAGATGAGAGTGTAGACATCTATTTTGAAGGAAGAAAACAGTATTTACAGCTTCTCCCAAAAGAAAAGTTTCAAGATTTTGATCATGGAGCATTGCTTTAGCACCTTCAACTATAGTTCTATTATTTCTCTCAACTATTCTATTCTGTTGAGGATTGTAGGGAACATAACACTCCCTCTTGATCCCAATAGTTTTATGGTAATTAAAGGTCTCAGAAATGTATTATTTACCATTTTCTATTCTCAAAAATTTTATTTTCTTTCTAGATTGATTTTCTACAAGGGCTTTAAACTCTTTAAATTTTGATTGGATTTCTTTAAACTCTTTACTTTTAATAAAATAGATCCAATTCTTCCTAGAGAGATCATCCAAAAATATAATATAGTATAGAAAAGCTCCTAGTGAAGGAACTAACATAGGACCACACAAATCTAAGTGAATAAGTTCTAGAATTTCTTTGGATTTGCTTTGACTCTTTTAAAATTTAATTTTAATATTCTTTCCCAGAGAAAAAATTTTACAAGTTCCTTCATGGTATGGATTAAGTTTAGGTGGACCCATTACTATTTTACCTAGAGAAGGTAATCCTTGAAAATGAAGATGACCCTATCTCCTATGCCAGATTTCATTTTCATGAAAGAATCATGAAGTAGAGATGAATGATTTTGAGAGTTAATTTGATAAAGAAATCCATGTCTAGAGCCAATCTTGTATGTATTATTTATGTTAGAATTCTTAGTCCAAGCTAAGACCTTTCCTTCCATAAATCTAATTTTGAATCCTTCATCTTCAAGAGTTGAGATGGAAAGAAATTTTCTTTTTATACTAAGTACATATAGTACCTTAGTAAGTTCAATTGTTTTCCCTAATTTCAGATGAATAGTATAGGTTCCTATTCCCATTACAGTATAGCTTGTATAATCTCCAATGATTACTTCATCAACATAGTCTTCCTTGATAAAGTCCAACTGTTCTCTAAAACCTATAATATGTTGAGAGGCTCCACTATCAATTACCCAAGTACTTGATCTGGTTGATGCTTTTCTGGAGAGGGATGAATAGAAAGCATTATGTTTAGAATTTCCATTTGATTTTTGAGTGGTGATAAGTGAATCTTGTTACTTAGTTCTATCAGGACATCTAGATGCTGGATGTCCAATTTTATCACATCTAAAACATTACATTTTGGAGAAATTAGGTTGCTTTCTCTTTCCTTTGAATTTTCTTTTCTTCTTATTTACTTGATTAAAGAAAACTTGTAAATCTCTTTTAGAGGAGGAGACATTTTAACCCTTTGCTACTTGCATACACTCTTCTTGTATACAATCAGCTTTAAGTCTTTCAAACTTGGAACCTCTTGTTTGAAGGTATCCCATGATGATGAATGACCATTGAGAGCCATTATTGTTAACTCCTTTCCATCACAGATGTATCCTATTGAAGATAGTTTATTTCAAAGTTTAGTTATTCTCATAAAGTATGAGGAAATTTTCTCTCCCTTATTCATTTTAATATTTGACATTCTGTCCTTTAATGTGATAATATGAACAACATTATTGATCTCAAACATATTTCAAAGAGCATTGTACATCTCATGAGTAGTGTCTAGTTTAGAGATTATAGGAAGTAGATGGGTTTTAACACCATCCACAATAAGCTTCATGGCCTTATTGTTGTCATTCTCCCATTTTTCTAGTTCATCATTTCCTTTGGGTGGTGGGTTAGAATTTTCAATGAATTTATTTAGGCCATGTTCTTTCATGGTGAGCTTTAGTTGTAGTTTCCAACCTGCAAAATCTAAATCACCTTCTAATTTGTCTTCTAGCCTCATGTTGTTCACCATTTTAGAATAATATATGACTAAAGTTTGATATTTGATCACTCCTTTAAACCTACTCTAATACCATGTAAATGTATCAAACTAAATGAGTGATATTATTCTTATTATTTTTCAAGATAAGAATTAATATAAGACTGTAAGACGATCAGGAAAATTGAATCACAATATGTTATGCACTAATTTATACATGATTGAAGACTTCATAAAATATGTGTTCACTACATAATATAGTTAGCAAGGATGATAAATTTATACATGGGTGGTTTTTCTATGGGTTATGACCGATAGTCATGAATCATTCTTGAGTCACATCTATTAGGTGTGACTCATTAAAAAAATCACAAATGTATTATCCTTTCCAATACCGATAATCATTTTAACATATCGATAGGAGTAATAAGGATAGTAAGACAATTTATAACTCAATTAGATTATTCATATATGTATAAATGAGTATATTTAAATATCTTAACCATATAGAATAATATCAATATCAATATAAGAGTTATTAATAAATCCTTAACTAATCTATACATTAACATATTCTAATCTAGAACTTTCAAGGATTATCAACTTAAGAAGGGTTCCTACCCTAGAATCATAACAAGGAGTGTGTATATGTATGGAAGCCAAGTAAAGGAGAAAACAAGCTAAGTATAAAGCAAAGGAGTTTAGATAGTGCAACTTAGACAAGTGAAGGATAGAACAGAGATATCAAGTAAGGAGATTAGATTGAGATTTTGAAGAGAGGAGATATGTAATAAGCTTTTAGAGAAAATTGGAGGGTTAGGTACTGAATCATTTTTAACAAATTGAGTTAGGGAAAAACTCTTAATAGAGTGGTTCTAACATAAATTTTTCAAATCTCCTAACAAAGTCCTTACTTTATTTTAAGTGCTAAATCCTTTAACAAGGTAAGACCTAACATTCTTAAATGATTTTAATGGAGTAGACCCCTCACAAGGTAGATCAACTGATATGATCAAAATTGTAACCCTAATAGGTGAAGTTTGTCGTTGCAATAGTGAAGATTTGTGGGTTTTATCCCCACCACAGTTTTACCTTCATATTGAAGTGTTTCTTGGTAACAAAAATCTATGTGTTATGTGTTGATTGTTTTCATGGATGTTATTCTTAGATATATTTCATTTCAATATTACATGCAAATTTTTATATGGTATAATATTTGAAATATGAGATGGATTAGGTGTGAATTTTTTTATGAGTGAAAAGTATTATTGATCCTAATTCACTCTCTCCCCCCCCTTCTCATTATATGGTTTCCTATTAATATTTCCAATAGAAAGTGGACCCTTTACTAAAGAAGGTGAGAATTCTAGAGAGAAGACATTAGAAATGGAGAGAAACTCACTTTGTGACATAAGGATGCTTGATTAAAAAATCAGCTTGAAACATATCAAGTTGATAATGAAGATGAAGAAGATGGTGATGAAGAGAATGAGGAAGATGCTCACAAAATAGATGCAACTTTTCAGATACTATGTACTATTGCACCCAAGAAAGAAATCAAGGCTTTAAGATAGGTTCCTTATGAAATGCTTGAAAGAATTGGCATAAAATGAGATCAAATTGTCACTCCTAAGAAGACTAGTGATGATGGGAATCAAGAAACCAACAAAGTTACTAAATATAATCCACCTCATAATAAATATCATGTTTACAATAACTCACATAGAAATCATCTATATGAAAGAAGTAGGAGACAAGATGTTAATCGACATTGGAGATTGAATCTAAATAAGGGAACTGACTATCACCAAAATGATAAATACAATGGAATAAATAGAAATAACAACAATATAAATAATTTTTAGAACAATTAGAAAACTGTAGCAAATAATCAAAGAGGGCAAAATCAAAACTAGCTAAATACAAGACATAAGGCTAGAAATCATATGGTAATTTAAAGATAAAGATAGCTTAAATTCATTAGAATTGTGGGATATCCAAATCCTTTAAAATATGAATTGAGAACTACAATTCCAAAAAAAAAATGAGAAGAGACCTATTCTATTAAAGCACATGTAATTAATTTTTAAAATGATCATTGAAGAAATGGAAGAAATGTTGCCAATTAGCTAATAGTGATATGTAATTGTTCTCATTTATGGAAACACATGATGTACATGTTCATAGGAAACCTCAAAAATAAAGATACTTAGTGTTTGGTAATAAAAAAATTGTCTAAACATAGAATTCCATTTATAGCGGTGTATTTTTTTCTGTATAACATGTTGTAGATGTCATATCATGACTATCAAAATTACATGGAGATAGCATACATATTGGTGATGACATGTATAACCCAAGAAGTTTGTACAGACTATACAAAATAGAGATAATCATGTTTTGATGAAGCTGGATAGTGGAATTGAAGGAAAGAATTGTTTTTTTTACAAAATGATTACTTGTCTAATTAGGGCCGACATCCTAGATGTTTACTTCAACTTGGAGAAGTGAATTGTGGTCTTAGCTGACCCAACAATAATTTATGTAAAGGCATGTCCTTTATGCAAAGGATTTCTTCTAATAAGAAGTGTGCAAATGTACTTGTAAGTGCTATCTTGTAAGATAGTGAAGTGAGTGAACTTTTGTGAAAGTGATATATGTGAAGTTTTATATGAGATATATGGTGATCCAAGATCAAGCTAAAGATCAAAGATCAATCAAGGAAGAAAGATAACAGTAAATTACTTGTTTGAGTAGTGAGCTCTTCTTGTAGTTGAAAGTACATGTTTAGGTAGTGGGCTCTTCTTGTATACATTATACCACAACTCCTAACAGGGTTGGAATCTTCTAATAGGGATTCAAAGTCTCCTAACAAGAATAGCTTAGAGTAGATTTTCTCATTCACTCCTAATAGTGTCCATCCTCTAACAAGGAACTTATATATTAGTATAATATCTAGTGGGTATCATCCGCGTCAAGGTTTTCCCTTGGCCATGGTTTTCCTAGTTAACAAAACATGGTGTTATGAGTTATCTTTGTGCATTGTTACTGTTACTATTCATCATTATTTTATTTATTTGTTATGCATGGTTAAAGTAAGTAATAATATCCAGTTGGAAACTAAATTTTGTAGATTATTGATTCACCCCCTCCCCCCACCCCCACCCACCCACCCTCGCAGTAATCCCTATTTCTAATAATTGGTATCAGAGCACAATTTCTTTGAAGAGACTTAAACAAGTTAAGTAAGATCCCTATGGATATGGAATAGTTGATGAAGAACTTTGAAGAATCTCTTGAACGAATTGATCTCCTTATTGAAGAAAGAGATAAGCTGAAGGATAGATATGAAGACTCCAAAGTTTACACTAGTTAATTGAAGGAAAAGATTGATTATCTAAAATCCAAGCCAGAATCTACTAAATTTGGAACTAGTGACGATGAATATTCAATGTTGAATATAGAGTACAAGATCTTGAAGCATGAGTTGAAGATTACAAATCTGCAACAAAGATGAATCTGATTTGAAGATGCAGATCTGAGAGCAATTCTGGCAAAGAAAACATTTGAGTTTGAAACATTGAAAGAAGATCATGAAGAACTCCACAAGTACAATACTATTGTGAAAGGTAAATTGATATAGTGTGAATAGCATCTTGAGAAACTTTATTCTAGCAAAGAAAAGTTTGATGATTATGTGTCAATTATATAGAAGCCTACTTATGATAAGACTAGTCTTGGTTATTTAATTAACATGTCTAGAAAGAAACTTGAGTTTAGATCAAATCCAAAAGAAAAAGACAAATCTGATGATAAGATTGAATCCACTCAATCTTCTAAGAAACCTAAAGAAGTTGAGCAAAACAAGGAAGTTGAGATCATGGATGAAATAAAGAAAGTGGAAGCTCCTAAGGCAATTAGGTATAGAATTTAGAAGTAAGTGTTTTTTATGTAATGAAATAGGTCATATAAAAAGAGACTAAACAAATAAGTAATTTAATCATGTTAAGGATTTTCATTGTCATAATTGTCATGGTATGGGTCACAACGCAATTGATTGTAGGAAACCTAAGTATGATAGTGATAGAAGACATAGTAAAATGTCCAGAAATACTAACCCTATAGATAGGAGAAGATTTAGTGAAAGAACATTGAGAGAAAGAAGATCTTATGAAGATATAAGATAGATCATGTGTTATTACTGTAGCAACTTAGGACACTTGCTTGGAATTGGCATGCACCTGATGATCAACAGAATCCTAGAAGCAAAGCACCTATATGTCAGTTATGCAATAACTTCGGACACACAACAAAGTATTGTAGAATGGATAGAAACTTCAAAGATAGAAGGAAATGGAAGAAAATTTGGGAATAGAAGGAATGATGGAAGGAATGTTGGAAATGATAGAAGGAACTAGGAAAGGAACTCTAGAACTAGCGAAGACAATGAAGAAAAAAAGAACATTGAGAGTGAACTTCGAGAAGAACTTAATGAAGCATTTGTAAAATGAACTAATATCTTAAAAGAAAATTTAGATGAAGATGAGATAGGAAGATTAGAGTTAGATTTTGAGTTTGATTCAATTAAGTTGAATTAAGCTTGTTTATAGCATCAGAATTAAGAACTTCATTCAAAGCCTAAATTAGAGGTAGAAAAGCTGGGGAAAATGTGTATCCAGTTATGGCTTGTAATTTGGAGCTCATCTAAACAAGTTATGATGGAATTCAAAGTTACTGGTATTATAGTAAATACTAATTTTGTAACAGTATATGAAAAGTATGTTTTTGCAAAGAATTTCATAATGTGAAGTCTTAAGGATGTTTTTCATGATGGAAGGAGGCTACAGTAAACCTTGGGTGAGATTTGAAGATCGAACAGATGATGTTGAATAGTTATCTAATTGCAAAATGTAATTGACAACTTTTTCATATTTGGAAGTATGCAATTAATGCAAGATCGAGTTAATGAATAAATGGATTATAGAATTGATTTCTTATTTCATTGTGAACACATCCAAAGCAAAGAGCATTTAGAAGCAACTTGTCAAAGTAATTTCAAAGAAAACCCTATTTTTTGAAATGGGTATTTTATCATTTTTCTACAAATTTGTTTACTAAAAGATATTGTTTGATAAAGATCATGGATATGTTAGTAGTACACAGTGTTGAGAATGAAGATAGACCTAAGTTTAAGATAATTTCCATAAAACCTACTAATGGAAACCCTAACTTAGTGTTTTCTATCACTCCAAACAATGTAGTTTATCTTGAAGATGTAGAAAGTTATTTGAATTGCAACTTTGAGTTGATTGGTAGTGAACACATGAACAAAGATATAAAACTAGTTTTTAACCATGACATGATAGTGAAACCTAGATTTGAACATCTAAGGGAATTGGATTATTTTACTTATAATTTCTACTGTGAGTTAGATATAGATGAGTAGATTGAAATCATATTGATTATGATACTTGGTGGAAAACTATGGATGCAAGATAATGTAGTAGACATTTTGGCCAACTTTATTCATGAGGTAAATGGTCTTAGTAAACAAGGTAATGTACCTATAGCTAAGAAGTTGGTAAAGAAGAATGTTGAAAGCTATACTAAGACAGTGTAAAATGCTAAGGCTATGGTGATCAACACCATCAAACAAAATGATGTGAGATTTATTAGTAGAATTGTTTCTTTTTCAGTCTATGCAAGTTCTAAGATAGATGAACTTTCACTAGGATTCATATATACAGCATATAAGATATGTGTTCAAAAAGAACAAGTAAATTTGAGTGAAATAATTAGAATACAACTCCTAGAAAACCTTGAAAAGATTAAGAGAACAAAGAATGGTATGTTTAGATTCTAATCATTGATAAATCATATATTCTTTCATGTACTCAAAATATTTCCTTACTTATGAGTCACAAACATAATGAGAAATGATTGATGGACTATGTAGAAGAGTGTAGAGGTATGCAGAAGGCACCCTAATGACAAGGTATTAGACAGTGGAAACTTAATAATGAGGACATTTCAAAATGATGAAGCAAAGATTTAGAATAACACCTACAATTGTGGATAGCTTCAAAGAAGATATTTGTATATTAGTTGATACAGATCATACATATAATCAAAAAGTGGAACCTCAGGAGACATTTCTTGTTCCCTTGTGCTATCAATTGAATGATAATGTAGTAGTTGGATACATTGATTTGTTGCTAAATTTAGAGAGAGAAAAAGTAGAGTATAGATTTGGCACATATGATGAGATCATTCAACATGCTCATCAAGAAACATTAGAAAAGGCATCGCATAAGAAGGTTGAATCAGTCATGAAAAAAGAACTATCAGAGGCTGAAATGATAGAGAGTGAATCTGAGACCATGAGCCAGACAATAAAGAAAGGTGTACTAAACATACAACCATTGTCAGTATTAGTTACTGAGTCATCTTTAAAAAAGAGCATTCCATATGTAGCAGTGTCTGATATTCAACCAAGTGATTAGAAAAGAAAATCTAAGAGATTAGTTGAAGTAGTGTTAACAAAGACAAACAAAGTCAAACAGATGGCCACAGGACCTAGTAAGAGATAGAAAACATTGTTGGCAATTGACTCTAGTGATGAAGACGATTAGGAATAAGAAACTAAGCAAGAAAAAAGGGTGACTCCACCTAAGCAAGTAGCAAGAAAATCTTAGCAACCTTGGAAGCCAAAGATTGAGAAGATTAATATAGCTATTGCTAATGAGGGAAACTTTGTTCAGATGAACAAGTTGTTGGAAATGATTGAAAAGATCATGAATGAAGAATAATGGAACTGCTAAAGAATGTTTTCAGTCATTGTTTTGTCATTGATGTCAAACTTACTACTTGCAGGAATGACAATTGCTTAAGTGATCCAAATACTATCAATTGGTTGATTGACAAGGAGGAGGCAATCAATAAGATGTAACTAGAGCACCTAGAGAAAGGTTGAAGTTATGATGTTGTAATGAAGTATAAGGATCAGCTAAGCCATTGATGAAATAGTGTATTGATGACATACTCTAAGAGGATGGACACACTGAGACACATCAAAGATGTAAGGTTTAACTAAGTCATTTGTAAAGCCTAACTAAGTTCATTAGAGAGAGTTGAGCAAGCTAGTTAGAGCCAAGAAAATTCATAGTTGAAGCCGAGCAAGTTCAACTTCAGTGTGTGCTGAGAAATCCTTCAGGAGTCAAGTAACACAGGAATGTTCAAGTGCTGAGTAATTGTTCAAGTGCAGAGTAACTCAGGAAAAGAGTTTAGGTGCCGAACAAAAAACAAGGTAATGGATGCCGAGAAAATTTCTTCAAAAGCCGAGCATCAGTAAATGCAATAGAAGCCGAGTAACACAAAAGGTGTCAAGCATCAGTAAATGTAGTAGAAGTTGGGTAACATAGAAGGAGTCGAGCATTATTAAACTAATGATGCCGAGTTGTTGCATTATTTTTTAAGTCAAAAGATTCGCTAGATCAATAACAATAAGTTTTTCACATCAAATTTTGTGAATAAGTGTATGATAAGGATGATGAGTAGATATCATAGAATTTTATGTAAACCATGCAAACCAATTCAAGGTGAATGTTGATGGACTTATCATGAAGTTTCTAGAAGAAACAATTTGGAGGGAAAATAATATCATTTTCTTAGATCAATTCAAATTGATGAGCGGGAAGAGTTGAGCAGGAAATGTAGAACAAAACTTCTTTATAAGGAGTCATAGGTCAAAGATCAAAGAAGCAAGAAGAGAGGGAGTTGGTCATAGGTGTGGTAATGTAAGAGAAGCCAAGAGAAGGCTAGTGTAAAGTTTCAAGAAGAGGACATGGTGAGGAGTAAGCATAGAGCATCAAGACTCTGAGTTGATCAAGTGACCATAGAGTGCATTGGCATAATGAGTGGAAGAACTCAATGAGACAGATCTTGAAGGGTGAACAAGCTATCAGTACTGCAAGGAAGAAAATCCAAGCAAAGAAAAGAATTGAAGAGTGATCTAAAATTTGAAAGTTTAGAGTTGCAATCTTTATCAGGTCAAAACCCTTCTAATACTTTCTTACCATTGTATTAGACATTGAAATCCTACATTGCTAGGTGGATAAGCCTTAGGAAAAGGATAGAAGATCCCTAGGAGAAGGATAGGAGATCCTTGGGAGAAGGATAAGAGATCCTCAAGAGGAGGATAGGAGATCCTTAGAGAGGGATAAAAGATTCTTTTGAGAAGGTGACTGTAAATCCCATGGACTTGGGTGGGCCTAACAGCTCTATGTAAATCCTTTAATAGGGTGACATTCTAAGTTGAATGTTCTTAAGTCCTCTAACAAGGCACTCTCCTAATAGTGTGTAGAAATCCTTTAACAAGGTCACATCTTACAGTGTGTAAAGCCTTTAATAGGGCAGGCCTTTAACAAGGAAGACCGTTAGAAGTGGTTGAAATCAATTGTGCAGTTATTTTGTGGGTGTCATGCCCACCCTAGTTTTACCTTCCTATTCCTGGAGGGTTTCTAGGTCACCAAAATCCTTTGTGTTATGGTGTGATGCATGTTTACTTTTCATGATTGTTTAATGTTTAATTGCATGCATGATAATTTCAATTATATTCCATTAAGGATTTGACAAAAGGTTTGGATTGGACATTATTAGACCTTGAATAACTGATTCACCCCCCCCCCCCCCCCCTTAGTTATTATTAGACCTTGGACATTATTAGAATTGTAAAAATTGGTATCAGAGCGCACTACTAATTTGTAATTTGTTTCAAGGTACTAGCAGTAGGAAGATCAAGATGTCCAAGAGAGAAGTTCCCAAGCTAAACAAAGACAACTTTGTTGCATGGCAAAGTCTGATGAAGTTGCACCTTGGATCAATAGGTGACTATGCAAAAACCTCAATCATAGTTGATCATGTAGACCCTACAAGACCCCTCACTGCAAATGACATGAGCAAGAAGAAGGAGCACAATCAAGTGATTTTAGATATTGCTTCAGCACTAAGCTATGCCGAGTATGATGAGATCAAAGAATGTGGTACTACACATCAGATGTGGGAAACATTATCAAGAATCTATGGAGGAGATGATAATGTCAAGAGAGCCAAAAGAGAGAGCCTAAGAGGAAAGTTTGATGACATGAAAATGGAAGAAGGAGAGAATGTTTCTCAATATGGTGCAAGGATGAAGGAAGTGGTAAGTGCCATAAGAAGCCTAGGAGGACAGTTAGCAAAAGAAAAAATATGTAGCAAATACTTGAGAACTTTGCTTCCTATCTATGCTATAAGAGTATCAGCCATCCAGGAGCTAAGGTGTGTACTAGGAAATGCATTATCATTTGAAGGAATAATTGGAAGACTCACTACCTTTGAGCTATCCAACTTTGAAACTACAAGCCAAAAAACTTTGAAGCTGCATTCAAAGCCAAGATGACAATAAAAGACAACGAGGAGGTGGAAACAAAGAAAAAGAATGGAAAAGGAAAGTATGTATCCGGTGACAACAGCACTGATGAAGATGATGTAGACCAATTGGAAGCATTACTAGCAAGAATATTTCACAGAGGAAGAGGAAAATTCAAAGGTAAGCTACCAATCATTTGTTTCAATTTTAATGAAATTGGTCACACTGTAGCTAGATTCACACAAAAGAAAAATTACAAGGATGGAAGAAACTTCAAGAACAAGAAAGAGGACAACAAGGACTACAGAGGTAAAGGCAAAGATGCTACATTGTTGAAGAAGACTCTGACGAGAATGATGATGAAGTAGTCCATGTGGCTATGAAAGATGAATCAGATGAAGATGAACTAACTGCCTTGGTAACCTACATGAACAAGAATAAAAAATGGATCATAGACAATGGATGCTCTCATCACATGACTGGAGATAAAAGTAAGTTCATTTCCTTTGCTCAATATGAAGGAAATAGTGTTAGATTTGGTAACAATGCACCATGTCAAATCAAAGGGAAAGGTAGTATCAAGCTTACTAAAAAGATATCATGTGATAATGCATACTATGTTGAAGGCCTGAATTATAACTTGTTAAGTGTCTCACAGTTAGGCAACATAGGATGTAAGGTTGAATTTGAAAAAGGAGTTGCTAAGATTTATGATTCTCAAAGAAGTCTAATAGGAAAAGGTGACCAGACTAGGAGTAATTTGTTTTACATAGACATGGAAGATGCTTCTTGTCTCATTGTTCAAATTGATGATGTATGGTTATGGCACAAAAAAGCTATGTCATGTAAATTTTGACAATCTAATAAGCATTAGCAAAATGAAGAAAGTCAGAGGTCTTCCAAAGTTGAAGAAACCTAATAACACCATGTGCAAACAATGCCAACTAGGGAAGATGACAAAGTCAACTTTCAAAAGCAAGGCTTATACTTCTAATGAAGTATTAGAGCTAGTTCATACTGACTTGTGTGGTCCTATTGAAGTGCAAAGTTACAAAGGTGACAAATACATAATGCTATTTGTAGATGACTATTCAAGGATGATGACAATCATGTTCCTAAAACAAAAATTAGATGCATTCCAAATGTTCAAATGGTACTTGGCCAGAGTTGAGAAAGAGACTAGAAATAGCCTAAAATGTTTCAAATCTGATAGAGGAGGTGAATTCACATCAAGAGAATTTGAATAATTCTACAATCAAAGAGGAATCAAAAGGCAGACATCAGCACCTAGGAAACTACCTCAGAATGGTATAGTAGAATGAAGGAATAGATCAATTATTGACTATGCTAGGACCTTAATGATGGAGAAAAATGTTGCACTCAAGTATTGGAGAGAAGTTGTAAGTACTACAGTCTACACACTCCACAGAGTTCAAGTCAAGAAAGGTACAAATGCAACACCTTTTGAATTATGGTATGGGCATTCTCCTAATGTAAAACATTTCAAAATATTTGGATGCAAATGCTATATATATAAAGAGTCTAGAAATGAAAAGTTTGATGCAAAGAGTGAGGAAGGCACGTTTCTTGGTTATTCTACTAGAAGCAAAGCTTATAAGTGCTTGAATTTTAACACTAACAAAGTAGTAGAAAGCACAAACGTGAAATTTGATGAGCTTGCAGAAGTTCAAAATGTTGAGAACACCAAGAAAGCAGAAGAATACAAGACCTTTGTATACTTTTATGAAGGTATGCCTAATGATAATGAATCCAGTATCTGCCAAGTCACAGATAGTGAATGCCATGCAACAGACACATTTAGAAGTTGAGCTACAAAATACAGAGAATGTTCATTCAGATTTTGAGAACTATCAACAGGAAGGAAATGAAGAAATATCTGATGAAAATACACATGAAGATTTAGATTCTGAAAGAGACAACATGCAAACAAGGAAAGAACCAGTATTGGCAAAGTATGTAAGAAGACATCATCTTGTAGATCAAATTATTGGAAACAAAGGGGAAGGACCAATGACAAGGAATAGACTCAGAACTAAGACATGCCTGTTTAGCAAAATAGAACCAAAAATAGTAAGTGAAGCCATAAAATATGAGGAATAGTACAATGCTATGAAAGAAGAAATTGAAGAAATTGAAAAGAACAAGACATGGACCTTAGTCTCAAGACTAGCTAACAAGAATGTGATTGGAACCAAGTGGGTGTTTAGAAAAAATTTAGATGAAGATGGTGAAATCAGAAGAAACAAGGCAAGGCTAGTTTGTAAAGGGTACGCACAAGAAGAAGGACTAGACTATGGAGAAACTTTTTCTCTAGTTGCTAGAATGGAAGAAGTAAGGACCTTACTGGCATATGCGGCCTTCAAAGGATTTAAAGTCTATCAAATGGATGTTAAGTCCACATTTTTGAATGGTATACTTGAAGAGGAAGTCTACATAGAGAAACTAGAAGGATTTGTTGATGAAAATAGAAAAAACAAGGTATAAAAATTACATAAGGCTCTATATGGATTAAAACAAGCCCCTAGAGCTTGGTATGAGAGACTTCACAAGTATCTAGTGCAAATAGGATTTGAAAGAACTGATGATAATAGCAACATGTACATCAAATCAGAAGAAGGTAAGGATATCATTGTATCAAAAATCTTTGTGGATGACATAGTTTTTGGAGGAAAGGAAGCACTTTGCAAATTTTTTTTTGAAAAAATGAAACATGAGTTTGAAATGTCTATGTTTGGAGAAATCAAGTTCTTTGTTGGATTGCAAGTACATCAACTAAAACATGGTATATTCATGACACAATCAAAGTACATCAAAGAGATACTCAAGACATTTGTATTGGAAGACTCCAAACCAGTCAGCACACCAATGGAAACAGGACACAAGCTATCCAAAAATGATGACTCAACTGAAGTCAATCAAACAATGTACAGATCCATGATTGGAAAACTACAATATGTTGTACATAGTAGACCAGACATAGCATTAGCAATTGGAATAGTGGCTAGATTCTCTACTAATCCTAGAGAAAAATCATCTCATGGCAGTAAAAAGAATAATGAGGTATCTCAAAGGAACTGATGATTTTGACCTATACTACAAAAAGAATGAGAAGTTTGAGCTCAATGCATACACAGATGCAGATTGGGGAGGCAATATTGATGGCAAGAAAAGCACAAGTGGAGGAGCATTATTCTTAGGTAAAAGGCTAGTTACTTGGACTAGCAAGAAACAAACATGCACATCTCAGTCCACTGCAGAAGTAGAATATTTGGTAGCAGCAGTCAATTGCACAAACATCATGTGGCTTAAACATCTATTGAAACGGATGAAAGAAGAGGTAACCAAACCTGTGATACTATATTGTGATAATACAAGTGCTATAAACATATCCAAGAATCCAATAATGCATGAAAAAACCAAGCATATTGCAATCAAGTATCACTATGTCAAAGAATTGGTGGAAGACAAACAAGTGAAGATGGAGTACATTCACACAAAGGAACAAATTTCAGATATCTTCACCAAACCATTGCCCAAGGATCCTTATGAATATCTTAGAGGCAAGTTGGGGGTAATGCCCCTAACTCAAGTAGTCTAAAGCAACAAAGAAGCTGCCCTACATCAATAGGAGTAGATCATTGAAATATCAAAAAAATGATGGAGAGGATGACAACAGGAATAGAAATTCTAGATTAGTCACAAGCATGGTGACAGAGGGAGAAAACATGAGATGTAAAGTTTATGTTTCATGTGTTGAAGATGCTACATCTTTGGCATTTATGTCAAAGAGGGAGATTTATGAGAAACTGATCAATGAAAGGTAAAAATATGGAGATATATGAGAATGTATGAAAGGAGAGATGAAAGAGGGAGATTCAGAAGTGAAAAAAATTGATCAATAAGCAGCTATGAAGGATTAGGAATACAGAGTAAGGATGCAGCAGTAAAGAGGGAGAAGCAGAATAGAGGATTCAGTTTGTATCAACAAAAGAGGGAGTTATATACCAAATAGAAAACATATATAATTTTGGTGGTAACTAAGTTGATCAATTGATCAGTTTGGTTTGCCATCAATGCCAAAGAGGGATATTGTTGGAAATTATTGAAAAGATCATGAATGACGAATAATGGAACTGCTAAAGAATGGTTTCAATCATTTTTTTGTCATTGATGTCAAACTTGCTACTTGCAGGAATGACAATTGCTTAAGTGATCCAAATACTATCAATTGGTTGATTGACAAGTAGGAGGCAATCAATAAGATGTAACTAGAGCACCTAGAGAAAGGTTGAAGTTATGATGTTGTAATGATGTATAAGGATCATCTAAGCCATTGATGAAATAGTGTATTGATGACATACTCTAAGAGGATGGACACACTGAGACACATCAAAGATATAAGGTTTAACTAAGTCATTTGTAAAGCCTAACTAAGTTCATTAGAGAGAGCTAAGAAAGCTAGTTAGAGCCAAGTGAATTCATAGTTAAAGCTGAGCAAGTTCAACTTCAGTGTGTACCGAGAAATCCTTTAGGTGCCGAGTAACATAGGAATGTTTAGGTGCCAAGTAATTGTTCAAGTGTCAAGTAACTTAGGAAAAGAGTTCAGGTGCCAAGGAAAAAAAGGGTAATGGATGCTGAGCCAATTTCTTCAGGAGCTAAGAATCAGTAAATGTAGTAGAACCTGAGTAACACAAAAGGTGTCGAGCATCAGTAAATGCAGTAGAAGCCAAGTAACACAAAAGGAGCCGAGCATCAGTAAACCAATGATGTCGAGTTGCTGCAATATTTTTTAAGTCAAAAGATTTGCTAGATCAATAACAATAAGTTTGTCACATCAAATTTTGTGAATAAGTTGGATGATAAGGATGATGAGTAGATGTCACATAATTTTGTGTAAACCATGCAAACCAATTCAAGGGGAATGCTGATGGACTTATCATGAAGTTTCTAGAAGAAACAATTTGGAAGGAAAACAATATCATTTGCTTAAATCAATTCAAATTGATGAGCAGGAAGACTTGAGTGGGAAATGTAGAATAGAGCTTCTTTATAAGGAGTCATAGGTTAGAGATTAAAAAAGTGAGAAGAGAGGGAGTTGGTCATAAGTGTGATCGTGTAAGAGAAGCCAAGAGAAGGCTAGTGTAAAGTGTCAAGAAGAGGACACGGTGAGGAGTAAGCACAAAGCATCAAGACTCTGAGTTGATAAAGTGACCATAGAGTGCATTGGCATAACGAGTGGAAGAACTCAAGGAGATAGATCTTGAAGGGTGAACAAGCTATCAACACTACAAGGAAGAAAAGCAAAGCAAAGAAAAGAACTGAAGAGTGATATGAAATCTGCAAGGTTAGAGTTGCAATCTTTATTAGGTCAAAACCCTTCTAATACTTTCTTACCATTGCATTAGACATTGAAATCCTACATTGCTAGGTTAGCTTAATAGCTAGGTGGATAAGCCTTAGGAAAAGGATAGAAGATCCTTAGGAGAAGGATAAGAGATCCTCAGGAGGAGGATAGGAGATCCTTAGAGAGGGATAAATGATTCTTGTAAGAAGGTGACTGTAAATCCCATGGACTTGGGTGGGCTGAAAAACTCTATGTAAATCCTTTAATAGGGTGGCATTCTAAGTTGAATGCTCTTAAGTCCTCTAATAAGGCACACTCCTAACAGCATGTAGAAATCCTTTAATAGGGTCACATCTTATAGTGTGTAAAGCCTTTAATAGGGCAGACCATCAAAAGTGGTTGAAATCAATTGCGCAATTATTTTGTAGGTGTCATCCCCGCCCCATTTTTACCTTCTTATTCCTAGAGGGTTTCTAGGTCACCAAAATCCTCTATGTTATGGTGTGATGCATGTTTACTTTTAATGATTGTTTAATGTTTAATTGCATACATGATCATTTCAATTATATGTCATTAAGGATTTGACAAAAAGTTTGGATTGGACATTATTGGACCTTAAATAAATGATTCACCCCCCCCCCCCCCCTCTTAGTTATTCTAAAATAATTCTAACACAAGTTTTATGATTTATATAATAATTTTGACAAAGATCAGATTGATATATCTACTATGAGATATATCATAGCAAGTGATCAAAGTTTGAAGGATACTGAAGGAGTGGTAAACCAAAAAGTCTATGAGAGACTTATAAATAAGAAGAATATGACAAGAGAAGAAGAGCTTGGACTTTGGAAGTCTATGCTGAGGACTATCTACAAGACCAATGATGAAAGTGAAATAAAAGGATTGTTGAATAACCTCGCACCATACTTAAGATATAAATTGAGACCATTTATATTTATGGTTGGTGAAAAGGATAAGTTGAGAAAAGAGATTGCAACAACTATTAGTAAGATGTTGAAAAAGTTATAGGTAGCATGTCCTCCAGCCCCTAGAACCTTGGCAATGTTAGTAAGTGGTGACACCATGCAAATTGATCATACCAATGTTACTCTTAACATTGATAATACCAATCCATTTGGTGGTTTTGAACCAAATGAACTATCCACCAAGGATATTGAAGATAAATTGAAACAAATTGAGGAAGAGAAGAGGCTACTGGAAGTTGAAAAGAAGAAAATAGAGGAAGTCAAGCATAATTTTCTTGAAGATGATAGGAAAAGAAAGGAAAATGATGACAAGAGAAAGATTACAAAAGAAGAGAGGATAAGAAAAATTGTGGAAGAAGAGAATAAAAGATTAGAAGTGAAGAGAGAAAGAGAGGAAAAGGAAAAGAAGGAAGATGAAGAGAGAAGAACTAAAGGAGTTGCAAAGAAACAGAGGGAGGATGAGACTAAACCATCTAGTTCATCTACTCCACTCTTTCTTTCTAGTTTAGCTACTGATGATTATGATCAAACTAATATGATTTCATCCTTATCTAAACATATATAGAAGAATAAAATGGTGAAGAGTTTATAGATATCATTAATGCAATTGACTGACTGACTGCACAGTACTTTGATTATATAGCATACTAAGTCAGATCTTAAATAAAGAGCACAAGTAGTGCTAAAATCCTTTGATGAAGAGTTTCCAAATCTATTGAATGTTGTAGAGGCAATGGCTAAAATTTTCCATGATGCTAATCTGTTTAGCATCATTTGTCAAAATATCAAGAATGACTTATTCAATCTTGATACTTGTATAAAAGAACTTCAAAAATGTCAGCAAGAAGGAAAGACTTTGTATGTTAAAGTGTACCTTATCATACAAGCTGACTAAAGACTTGGACAGTGAGATAGAGATAAAGATGAATGATCTAGAGGCCTTGTTCAACCAAATCCAGCATCTATCTAATAAAGTAGACGATTTTAAGAGTCAAGTTGCCAGTGTTCACAATGATATTAGGAAAATGGAACTTCAAAAAAAGAAGATCTTGAAGAGAACATCTAATTTTAGAGAATCCATTGCTATGAAATTATCTTTCATTGAGAAGAAGTTAAAGGAATGTGTCAAGGCCAAGGACACATATTCAAACTTTTTGTATTCAGACATTAATGCAGTATAGATTGCATCATATGCTTTATGTGTAATTCTCACATTAATTGAGTCTACCAAAGAGACATGGACCAAAGGTATGAACAATTTGAAGAATATTTTTTATGATTGTATGAAAATTATTTTTAACATAAGGAAGGACAGCAATTTTAGACAGTTTTTGGACAATATCTTGACATTTTTACCTTTTTCATTGATGTCAAAGGGTAAAGAGATACATGTGAAAATTGTATACAAATCAAAAGGAGAGATTTTTGGGAGAGATACATTTTAAATTGAAAAACAAGTAAAGTATATTGTAAGGGGAGCACATATGTAAAGTTGTATAAGTTGTAATAGATGTAATGTTTATTTTGTTAGTTAAGTTTTTGTCACACAACCAATTTCCCTATTTTGTTGCCATCAATGTGAAAGGGGGAGATTGTTGACAATTGGCTAATAGTGATATTTAATTGTTGTCATTTATGGTAATGCATGATGTACATGTTCATAGGAAACCTCCAGAAATCAAGATACTTAGTGTTTGGTAATCAAAAAATTGTCTAAGTATAGAATTTGGTTTATAATAGTGAATTGTTTTGTGTATAACATGTTGCAAACGTCATATTATGAATGGAAAAGTTATATGGAGATAGTATACATCTTGGTCATAACATGTATAACCTCATAAGTTTGTATAGACTATACAGAACATAGATAAACATGTTTTTATGAAGTAGGATAGTGGAATTGAAGGAAAGAATTATTTTGTTTACAAAATGTTTACTTGTCCAATTAGGGCTGACATCTTAGATGTTTACTCTAACTTGGAAAAGTGAATTGTGGTCTTAGCTGACCCATTAGTAATCTGTGTAAAGGGATGATATTTATGCAAAGGACTTCTTGTGATAAGAAGTGTGCAAGTGTACTTGTAAGTGCTATCTTGTAAGATTGTTAAGTGAGCAAACTTTTGTGAAAGCAATATATGAGAAGTTTTATATGAGCTATCTGGTGATCTTAGATCAAGTTAAATATTAGAGATTAGTCAAGCAAGAAAGATAACATTATGTTACTTGTTTGAGTAGTGATCTCTTCTTGTAGTTAAAATTGCATGTTTGGGCAGTGGGCTCTTCTTGCATATATTATACTACAACTCCTAACAGGGTTGGAATCTCCTAATAGGGATTCAAAGTCTCCTAACAAGGACTTCTTCTACTGAATTTTCCCATTGAGTCCTAAAAGGGTCCATCCTCTAACAAGGAACTTATATATTAGTATATTATCTAGTGGGTATCATGCCCACCAAGGTTTTCCCTTGGTTAGGGTTTCCCTAGTTAACAAAATATGATATTATGAGTTATCTTTATGCATTGTTCCTATTACTATTCAGCATTACTTTATTGCTTTGTTATGAATGGCTTAAAGTAAGTAATAATATCTAGTTGGTGACTATAAAATTTGTAGATTTCTGATTCAACCCCCCACCCCCCCCCCGCCCCCGCCCCCCCAAGTAATCCCTATTTCTAACAATAAAATCATGAAGATATATTTATGAATTTATTTGTGAAATCTCTCACTGATGATGCAGATTAATGATATAGAGGCCAACCTGGTAGTTCCATTTCAAGTTGGCATGAATTTGTGGAGTTATTTAATAAGCAGTTTGGAGATCATAGTGATACATATTTTTTATCCCATGAGTTGACTAGCATAAAAAAGAACCCTAATAAATCAGTAGTAGAATTCAATAAAAGGTTTAACAAAGTTTTGAATAGGATGCCAAGAGATATTTGACTAGTAGACACTTTTATGATAAATTTATACTTGAGTGATTTTGATAGTAAAACTCACTATGAGAGAAGATCTCATAGGCCTAACACACTAGAAGAAGCCTTCAAAGTTGTAGCAACTATTGAGAATGATAAAAAATCTGTTGGTAAGATTGGGAAAATAGAAGATCCTAAGTTGTTCAATCTCAAAGCTCAAAAAATAAATATAGATTAGGATAAGATTGATATGTTTTTTAACATGATCAAGGATTTATAGCTCAAACAAAAAAAAAGTGAGTCTTTCAAATCTAACAAAAGTAATAGACCCTAAAAGTATAGATTACAATATATGTCATACAAAACCAATTGGAAAGATGACAAGCCTATAAGGAATAACGAAACTTTGATCCCTTAAAAGAAACAATAATTGGATTAAAAATGGCCCTCAATGTGAAATTTGTAAGTTTCCACATGCCCTTCATTAGTACTTGATTGCTCATACTGTTTTGGAAGAAGAAGTGGAAAGAGAGGAGCAACCCACTATCAAAACCACTTTGGGGAGATGATGATTCCTCAAAGGATGAATATATTCTTGATGTCAACATGATGAGGGAAAGGCAACAATGTTCATAGTAGATTTTATCTTATCAAGAAGAAAACACAAAAACAAGATAGTTTGTTGAAGAGGAGAAGAGAGTGTACACCATTGTAGAAATTGAACAAGCTAGAAGCAATTATAGATTAAGAAATAAGATTATAAATCCTATGAATGAAAAATCACTAGGAAAATAATAATAGGCCTTAGATTGATTTGCATAAAAATATAATGAGAAGGTGATACCAAATTAGAGAAAATTGAGGGAGACTCGTCAAAGAAGATATTAAATAAACAAATAATAAATGTTAATTCATTCATTTCAAGTGTTTTCTCTCAAATAAAAATTACAGTCTCATTCTTTGAAATAGTTAAAATCTCAAAATATGGGAAATATTATGCAAAGAACAATATGTGGATACTCCTTATGGGAAATTTTATGCAATGGACAATCAATCTATTCCAGTGGTAGGAATCATGAAAGGAATTGAATTTAGATTTCCCTCATGTCCAAATATATCATATAAAATGAATGCTACTATAGTAGAGATACCAGCTTATTATGGTATGTTACTTTCAAGACAATGGTCCAGCATGATAGGTAGGCATATTCAATTAGATGTATCCTATGCAACCAACACTATAAATGGAAGATATATTAGAATTTACAAAGAACCAAGATTTACATACTTGGTTGAGAGTCTCAGCCCTAAATATGGACTTATCTTTTGGCAAACTAATATGGAAAACTTCAAATTGAATTTGAGTAAATCCAAACAATATATTGATGATATAATGGAAATTTATCCATAAGAGGAGAGAAAATGAATATAGTAGATGAAATTTGATGAGGCCTGTAGTAAGGAGGGAGATGGTATAGGAGTAATTATTATATCTCCTTCCAAAAAAAATTAAAATGTTCATTTTTATTAAATTGTGAATGCACCAACAACATTGTTGAATGTAAAACATTACTATTGGGACTAAACATGGATAAAGTGCACAAGATTAAATTCTTGTTAGTTTTAGGAGATTTTGAACTAATAGTATCTCAAATTAGAAGCCAACTTACTAGTAAGAATTTAAGATTGAAGCAATACATAAATTATGTATGGGAATTGATTGACAGTTTTTATGAATTTTCAATAAAATGGATTGAAAGATATATGATGGCTAATTTACCTATCAAATAAATTGGTATCCCATTACAAGAGATTGTTCAAATTGAAATGAAAAATAGGTCATTTAGACTAGATAATGTGCACAATTGGAAATTTTTTAATAATGAAAAGGATCTTCTTAAATTTCTAACATGTCAAGGATGTTACCAAGACCAAAGTATTGTTAGATAACTAGAGGTGGGGGGGTGGTGAATTGGTTATTTCTATTTATCCTATAGTCCCTCGAAACTATTTCAGTACTAACAAAACTTCATAAACATCAAAAGCAAACACTCACTATACACATCCAACTTATCACTTAGCTCTTTCAACCAATTCGCTTGAAATTATTAACTTATTATCCTTTGCATAACTGTGTATTAGTAAAATAACTTATTTATTACCTAGTTTCTATAATAAGTAAATCAACTTATAACACAGATAATATTCACACTTTAGACACCATAATTTTAACATAGAAACCATGTTAAGGGAAAAACCAATGGGACAAAACATTTCACTCTTCTGAAGTGATCTCGGCTAAAGATCAAACCTTGTTATAAGTTACATACACATTGTTTTAGATTATGGTAAAAATAGGTTTTGAAGGGACCTCAAAACCCTTTAAAAAATCAAAAAATATAAAGATTAATAACCACCTAGAAAAGTAGTCCTGAAACCTACTAAAAAGCAACATCAAAATCAAGGTTTACAGGGACCTGAAACCACAACCAAAGTCCAAAAAAGTACCCAAGTAATACAAGGACCTAGTTTCACCTTGGAATGCTGACCTAATCAATTTCCACACTTATTCAGAGTAGAAGCAAGAGGTTTCACCTTGGTTTTCTGATCTATATTGTTGCTTCTAGTCACTACCTCCTTATTAATGTTCTCTTTTTTTTTCTTTAGCCCTTTTTGTTGAAGCATGAGAAAATCAGGCTTTTGTTCTCTAACATAATTCCTAACAATATTCAGTTTATGAATACTTTTCAGCCCCCTAATATACCTAGTAATGATTTTCATATCTATTTTTTAGGGGTAAAATCCATAATAGTTGTCTTCCTACTATCACCAATATTCTGCATACTTTCTAACTCTCTAGTTTTCCTAATGGATCTTCTTCCAGGTTTGTACGGGGAACCAACATCTGGTTTCACCTTGGATTGTTGTACTGCTCTTTTTCAAGATTTATCCAAAGAAGAAGCAAGAGGTTTCACCTTGGTTTGCTGATCTATTTTGCTACTTCTAGTCTCTACCCCCTTAGTTATGCTCTTTATCATAGCCCTTTTTCTTTGGTTTAGTTTATTCTTTGAGTTTTCTCCTTTTTCTTTCATAATATCAAGGGGAGGAGGTTCATCCATAGGAAAGTCATTATCAACCTGAGATAACACCTAGATCTCCCTGGACTAAGAAAAAGGAAGATCTCCCTTCTCAGATTTATTTCTAGTTTCAGCCAAGATTTCACCTTCCTCTTGCACAATTTTGTCTTCTAAATCCCTCCATCGATCTTCTATCCTTTGATAAATAACAATTTGTTTTGATAGATCCACCAGATCATCAATTCTTTGTTCAGGCATTATGGTATTTGATTGTAAACCATGTCCTTCTTTATTAGAGTTCTCTTTCTCAAAAGAAGGTTCTAAAACCACCTCAGCATGTGGGGCTTTAGAATCTTCATTTTTCTTTTGTTCTTGGCAATGATCTTCTTTGGGTTTCCATACTTTGATTTGTTGGATCTTGGTCTTTTTCCCATCTGAAACACTGCTAGGATGATTTTTTCTTTTGGAGGGACAATTTTTAACTAGATGCCCCTATTTATTACAAGCATAGCAAGAGTTAGGAAGATCTTCAAAAATAATTTCTTGAGCTTTTTTTACCAAGCTTAGATATTAGTTCCACCTTTTCTGGGAGATGATTCAAGTCTACCACTTTAACATAAAGTCTGGCACTTTGAAGTTTGGTTCTAGAAGCCATAGCATTATCCAATGCCACAAGTTTACCAAAAGAACTGGCAATACCCTTAAAAATTTCCTCATGCCAAAATTCTAAAGGAAGACCAGGAAGTCTAGCCCAAATGGGAGTGGTTAAGAAAAAAGAATCTGAAAGATCCAAGTTAGGCTCCCATTTTTTAATAATGAGAGAGCATTTTCCAAAAGACCATGATCCTCCAAAAAGAACCATATTCATGTCTTCATTACAGTTGAAGATAAATGAGAAGAAAGCATTCGACATTGGTCCAATATCTACTTCTCCTTGAATAGTCCATTTCCTTTTAACCATTTTTCTAAGAGATTCAAAATCTGGTCTTGCCCCTAAAAATTTTCCCACTAGGGTGAAATCCATGGAAGACACAAAAAAATCAACTAAAGGATTAGGAATAAAAAATTGAAACTCACCTTTCGACCAGCAAGACTTAGCAGTCATCGACAAGAAAAGAGATTTTCTAGTAGGTTTCTTGAAAAATAGAGAAGACCAAGACTTCAGCCCTTCTAAAGACTTTTCCTTGTTAGAATCAACATTATCTTTCACCTTCTTGAGGTCCTGCCCTAACACATGAAAAGCAAAAGGGGAATCCAATGGGGAAACGCAAACCCCACAAAAAGGATTAGGTTCACATGAAGCCTTACCTTTAACCACACCAACCAAAGATTTAGACCCAATATTCTTCTCAGAACCCCCTATAGTTCCTCCAGGGTATATACCTCCTGCCAGATTTGCTCCAACTAGTTTCACGCCTACTTGTGAACCAGCAAAATCAAAAATTGATAGAGCACCCATACCCTCATATTTGGCCCTAGATATTTTGTGGGGGACACAAACCCCACAAAAAGGATTAGATTCACATGAAGCCTTTCCATTTTCTACACTAGCCAAAGACTTTGACTCAACATTCTTCTTAGAACCCCCTATAGATCCTCTAGGGTCTATACCTCCTACCAAATTCTCTTCGACCAGTTTCTTGCTTGCCTACGCACCAGCTAATTCAAATTCTAATAGAGCGCCCAAAAGGGATAGACACTCATTACCATCCATTCCAATGGATCATAGATTGAAACTTGTTAGTTACATACACATTGTTAATTGACCTTGTTAGAGGATTTAACCAAAATATGATCTAGACCTTATCATTCCTTGATCATGTGGAAAGAGTGGTCTAGTCTAAAGGACTTACAAACATCACTAATCAATGTTACCATATAGGATTTCATAGACTTGTTAAGTCCACTCATATTTTTGAGATTTTCTACTACAATGATTAGAAATTAATATTATAAAAATGATCTATCTAGGTATAACACTACCTTTCTTATTTAGATATCCTTTCTTTTCTTGTCTTGGTATGATCTTTTTCTTCTTATCTATTTTCTTTATTTACTTGACTAGTTGATTCAATCCTTCTTTTTCAATTAACTCTTATTGATTCTCTTGGTTCAACTATTTTCTTTCACATTCTTCAATAGTTTGTAATTTCTTCAATTCAATAACATAACAACCAACAATCAAACCAACTTCCAACTAGTAACTAAAAACTATCTTAATCTTCTCCTTAAATAGTCATTTTGATGCTTCTAGATTCTCCAATCTATTACCACTTAATCACAATTGTCAATTTCATATTCCATGTACTAAACCATATAGAAAATATAACTTTTTATAGAACTTTATGTTTATCCTAATATTTTTTCAATATCCATCATTGTATCCTTATTTGAAATTTCCTAATTGTTTATCTTGCAAAAAACTTTGACTCATGCCTTTGAGCTTCTTAAACTTTCCATATTTTCATCAAAAGTCAACCTTAGATTCCAATTTTCCAAACTTGCTCTTCCAATTGTTGCTTGGTAAATATAACATGTCACTTAGGAAATATATCACTCATTCAATACTAGAATTGCTTGGGCAATATTGAAATTCTTCTTACCTTGGCAAACTACCTAGTCAACATTGTAGCACTCGATGAATACAATCTCCCTTCATTAACCTTGTTATTTGGTCAATTTTGCATTCTTCAATATAATAAAATATTACATGATTGTAAAATAATCAAACCATCATTATATTATCACTGTCTAACTCATTCAAGTAACCATTGAATATCATACTTATCAATACTTTCTTCAAATCCTCTTCATTAATAAAATGATATGGTACTCTACTAAATTAGCATAATGTCTAATCAAATAAGACTTGACGTAAATGAGAGTATAACAACTGATATGAATCTCTTACATACATTCACAGCATAACCTATTACATTATCAATTAGGGTTAACAATCTCCCCCTTTGGCATTGATCAAATCACGTAACATATGATTTTACATCACAAAAAATTACATAGGATAATCAAATTTATGTATTATCAGCAATAAATACTTTATTTCTTTGTCCTTGATTTGAATCTTTAGTAACAACAACAATCTTATGTAGCATATCTCCCCCTTAGGATATGATCTCACTCTAAGTTTTGATCTTCATTTAGTCTTCTCTAGTCTTTTGCATACTTCTTCCTTTTCTACATTCTTCTCCACCTTTGGGTATATATATCTCCATAGATATCTTATTTGATATTTCCCCCCTTTGAAATCAATTCCAAAGGTCACTACAAATTTCAATGTAAAACTTATAAAACATTATAGTTATCCTTGTACCTTGGATGTACAGTATACATCAATTTCATCATAGTCATCTTCACAACTTCAAATATGTTCCTAAAGTGTGAATTCTTGCAACAACTCCACAAATATATTACAATTCATCCATGAATTGATACCACATGCATCTTCCCTTAGTGAATTTTGGATAGGGCGAGGAGCCCCAATTTACCTCTTAGATACTCAAAAGAATCCTTAGGAAATGGCTTGGTAAATATGTCATCAATCTTTTTTTTAGACTTTACATATTCAGGCCTCACTTATTTTTCTTTTACTTTCTCTCTCAAGTAATGATATTTTATCAATATGTGCTTTATTTTTGCATGCATCACCTAAGTTTTTTAAATATTTATTGCACTAAATAAATAGTTAAAGGCTTGGTTAACTCTTCTTGCATGCCTTAAAATAATTTCTTAATCCGTACAATGTTTCAACAATTGATTTAGGTAGCAACAAATTTAGCTTCAACTGTAGATTTGTAATTACAACTCTATTTCTTTCTTGTCAATGTTATTGGTTTTTCTCCTAAAAAGAAAGCTCCACCACTTGTCTTTTTTTATCATCAACATTACCATCCCAATTAGCATCTATATAGACTTTAATATTAAATTTATGCTCTTGTTTATACCATAGACCATAATCTTTAGTTCCTTTGAGATTTATGAATATCCTTTTCACAACAGTTATTGATTCTCATTTGGCTTAGATGACAACCTTGCAACAATTCCTACAACAAGTGGAATATATAGTCTATTATGTATAACATATTATAGTTTACTAATCATTGATTTGTATTGAGTTTCATTTACCTCATCAATAGGGTCTTATTTTGATCATTTCACTCTAGTCAAGATTTATTTCATATACTTAGACTGAGTTGCATATATACTTTTATTTGTTTGACAAACTTGCAATCCAATAAAAAATTTAATCTCACCAAACATTCACATTTCAAATTTTGTATTCATTTGTCTAGAAAATGTCTTATTCAATATATCATTTCCTCCAAATATAATATCATCAACAAATATTTAAAAGATCAACACCATATCTTTGAGTTCAATTTTCAAATATAGATTATTGTTTTCACTTGTCCTAGTGAATCCAATCTTAATCAGATAACAATGTAACCTTTCATACAAAGCTCTCAGGTTATGTCTTATTCCATAAAATGGTTTGTTGAATTTACAGACCATGTTCATCTTTTCAGGTTCAATAAATCCTTCAAGTTGTTTGATATATATCTCCTCCTCAACTATTCCATTTAGAAATGCAAATTATACATCCATTTCATATAATTTGA
Organism: Cupressus sempervirens; assembly: GCA_028749045.1. Lineage (NCBI taxonomy): Eukaryota > Viridiplantae > Streptophyta > Pinopsida > Cupressales > Cupressaceae > Cupressus > Cupressus sempervirens. The sequence continues at coordinate 506,418,169 of CM053789.1, read as the reverse complement.
ATTTCTTGTAGGTAGCATAGGAAGACAATGGTCTAACTCCTTCTAATCTTTCCATAGGTGAAAAAGTTTCACCATAGTCAATTCCTTCTTCTTATGCATAATCTTTGTAAACAAATCTTGCATTGTTCCTTACCACTCCTCCATTCTCATTCAGCTTATTTCTAAAAATCCATTTAGTTCCAATCAATTTTTTTTTAGTAGGTCTCAATACTAATGTCGAAGTATTATTTTTTTAATCTAATCAATCTCCTCATTCATAGCATTAACCCAATATTTGTTATCCAATGCAACCTTTACTATTCTTGGTACAAAATCAATAATTAGACAAGTAACATCTCTTAAATTACTTCTTATTTTTATTGCAAAACTTCTATCTTAAATTATCAATTCAGGTGAATGATTCTTTCTCACATGTTTTGCCAATACAAGTTTAGTTCTTTGAATTCCTTAAATTTATTCACTTAATAGGGTTTGAACTTCTTCCATGGGGTTGAACTTCATGATGCTTGAGTATAGAATTTTGAAACTTGGGTATCATTGGTTGATGCTTGGTGGATCATCGCTATGATTTAAGAAATGTATCAAGAGTCTCTTCATAGACATATAAAAACATGTTCCAATCTTTAGGTTCTCTCTTTCTTTTCACATTATTCTTTTCTGCAAACTCATCAAACCTTTCAATTGCACTTTCAATCATCTTGTTAGTATCTTTGTTCAAACATTTATATGCTTTTTTCTTAGATGAATAACCAAGGAATGTACCTTCATCTCTTTTAACATCAAGTTTATCATTCATTACATCCTTGTGAATATAACATCTACTTCCAAAGATCTATAAATAACTTACATTTGGTGTGTGACTATACCAAATTTTATAGGGTGTATTGTTTGTTATTTATTTTCAGTTCAACTCAATTACAAGTGTAAATAGTAGTACTAATTACTTCTCTCTAGAATATCTAACAAACCTCCTTCATAATCATCAATGTCATTGCACAATTGATAATTGATTTATTTCTCATTTCAAACTTACTTAGATCACTAGTCATGTGATGTGAGCATCCCCTATCAATAATCCATGAGTCATTCTTACTAACATGTGAAATAAGGGAAGTTTCACATTCATACCTTTCAGCATTTGGATCTTCTTTTATTGTAACATAAACCATTTTAATGGTTTCCTTGTCATCATTAAAAATAAACTCGGTATGCTCTTCTTTAGCAATGTAGCATGACTTGTTCCCTTTGTCTTTGGAGTCCCTATTCTTTCGGTACTTGAAATATTTCTTGTCATTTATGTGACTCCTACTTTTATTAGGACATTTAGTAGAAAAGTAACTGACCTCATTGCATTTGAAATAAATCAAGGGAAATTTACCTTTGTAGTTACCTATACCTCTTGACAATATTCTTATAAGAAATGCTTCAAGTTCATCCAATGCATCCTCAAATTTAGATTCACTTTCTTCTTTTCTTTACTTTTCTTTCTTGGAACTTCCAATAGTTAGAGAGGATTTAACTACATTTCCAATTGTAACCATACTAGTTTCATGTTCAACTTAAATGAAGTCAACTGACCAACTAAACTATCAAGTGTTAATACATTACTAGTTATGGCTCTCACTTATTGAATAATAGAAACTTTCATATCATAAATAGGAAGAGGAGTCCTCAGAGCTTTACTTAAAATTTTAGAATCATTGATAGCACCTCCAACATCTTTGACTATTCTTACAACTTCTTTAATTTGGTTCACATACTAAGAAACATTTTCTCCTTCTTTCATTCCCATGACATCACACTTTCTTTTGAGACTTTTAACTTTGTCTCTTCTGATATTAGCATATCCTTCATGTACAAGTGTCAATTTATCCCACATCCACTTAGCATTCATGCAATCCTTGATATCATCAAACTTGACATCATTGATTGCAAAATAAATATCAATCATTAGGATATTATGATTTCTCTTTTCATTCATTTTCTTCACAATCAGAGGACTAGTAGGTGTAGCATATTTAAATTCCAACCAATGTGATACATATCTCTAGTTCAAGATAGATGCAACTTCATTCCATCCTTCAATTATGATAACTTCTCTTTGTTCATTCTTAGTACCTCTCTCTTATAGTTCCTTTAAAGTTATTTCTTCAAGCACTATGCTCTGAAACCAATTGTTAGATAACTAGTAGGGGTATGGGTGATGAATTAGTTATGTCTAGTTATCTTTCATTCCTTGTAAATTTTTAAAGTCATTTGAGCCAAATATTCTAGAAGTTGTGAAATGCAACTTTTCAAAAGTTATGAAAACACAAAATGGGAAGTTGGAAGGTCATAAGAGGAAGTTGAGTATTTATAACTTCCACATGAAGTTGTAAAGGCTATTAAAACCTTGTAATGGTCATTCATAGGCATGATGTAAAGTTGAAGAAGGATTGGAAAGCATTGGAAGCATTTTGGTATCAAATCTGTGTTGTTTCCATAAATTGTTTTTTTGTATTTAAATTTTTCCTCTTGTTTTCAGGTCTTGTACGAAAATGTATAGCCTGAAAAAAAGTGTATTTATATTATGGTAGTTTATTACATTGAATAATATTTCTATTTAATTTGGTTTAAGATGATTTCATGCAATATTGAGGAAGTTGTCAAAGTTTTGGTGAAAACTATTTGTAACTACCCAAAACTCTTATTCATGGTGACTAGTTTTGGGAAAATAATCATAACTTTTTATTACACCATTAGATCTTTCTATAAATTAGAGACATGATATATAATTATCTATTCTACAATATGAATGGTGGGATTGGTCTGATTATGACGATTTGAATATATTTTTATGAATGTTTATGACTATATTTCCATGACCAGTATAGAGTTTATTTCACATGTGTCAATACCTCTATCACGTTGAAGAATTTTTTCTTATATTTGAACTCTATGGTTGATTTTGGATTCATGGGTAGATTTTCATGATGCTTTGCATCAACTACCTAACTATATCCAAGGTGTATGCTCACTAGAGGCATAATCTACCTACCAAACTGCCTACATACTTGTATCCATGGGATGAAGACTATTGAACTACTCACTCTAATGAATATGTTCTTTTGGTTTCTGATTATTTTGATGTAGCTATATTCCTATAACCACTAGTGAGCTTTACTTGCCTAATACAACTCTTTGTCATCATAGATCCACTAGGGAAAATTAGGCAATTTTCTATAATTACAATACTATAATGCCCTGGTGCAACCTTTATATTGTAGTTTATAGTTAATGTTTAAGGTTAACCTATATACATCCTAACTCGCTCCTTATATAGTTATGTTTAAAAGCTTGTGAAAATACCCATGGCCATGCTACCTATTGAGTGAATTTTATTATTTTTCTAGTTGTGTCAAGATCTCTCTATTTATATATATAGATACATACATTTACACATATATATGCATATACATATTATATATGTATATACATACATACATGCATACATACATATATAGATATCAGAAGGGCATGACAATGACATGTAGAGATCACAAGGGCATGGAAAAAAAATGTAGCGATCACAAGAGCACAGCAATGAAATCATAGATCTCTACTAATCTCCACAATGAAGGATTTGAGAAAATATGCAAATCAAATCCACGAAGCCCTCAAATACCTACATGTAGAAAATCTATCACGGAGAAGAAAAAGACAAGAGGAGGCAAGGGTTTTCTTTGAAAACATGCAAATTATATTCCTAGATAAAGAAAAGATGTATATTATTACAAAATATCTATCCTTATAAAAAGAGATTGAAACCCAAAAGAGTAACCTAAAAAGTTACAAAGGGTAACCTAAAAGGTAAAAGCTATTTAATAATTACTAATTAATTATTAAATAGAGAATGTTAAAAGTACATAAAGAGAAATATTAAGAAGGGAAAAGAGTAAATTCAATGAACCTTTTTCTCTAACACTCCCCTTAAGATGAGCAACAATGTAGTTACAAACAATGCAGAAAGAGAAAGGAAACAACAATACAATGGTGAAAGAAAACTAGGGTCCCAGCAACAAGGCTTGATGAGGTACCCAATCACAACCAAATCTCTATGAAATAGAGAAAGAGAAAATTTTCAGTGGGAAAAAATCTACTCCAAAAAGAGATAGCTGAAAACTTAGTGAAGGATTGTAGAAGCCTCTAACTAGAGGAATGTTCCTGAAAATAGGAAAAAAGAGAGATCATAAAGAAACATCAGTGAAGCATGAAGAAGTCACAAACTTTGTCAAAAATATACTTCTAATCTGTAGAACCTCCTCTAAAATAGAACTTGACCAAGTAAGAAGACTATAATCTGCATTGAGTCAAGAGGCAAACAAAGGCAAACAACTGAACTTGAAGATATAGATGACATGAAACACCAAAGCCTAAAGAGTTGATCAATCAAACCAAGGAAGCATGAGAAACAATAGAAGAACCCCTCCTGATGAAGACAATGGTGAGGTAACAGGCAACTGAGAAAGTGGGCCAATAACTCCAGCAAAACAAAAAGAACCAAGAACATTGAGAGTGATGAAGAGATAAAAACACCTATAAAGGAATGTGTCATTGAGACATCATGGGGCTAATATCATGAAAGGGACACTCACTTGAAAAAGGAAGAGAGCCCTAAAAGTCAAAGAACTATCCCCCCATGACACTTTATAATGTAGTGCAAGTACAATAAGTCACAATGATGAAAAAGATCCTGAAAAATTCAAGGAGTGGCACTTTATCTTAGTATTTTTGCATAAACATGCTCACAAATGATACCAAAAATGTTAGAAAGGTCAAAGAGCTATTACAATAGATAGCACATACCAAAAGAAGAGATCCCATGCCACAAAAAATGATCCCAAGACCTGAAATAACCAAGATATCCACCATAGTGCAATAAAAAAGAAACCATAATAGAAAGAGCTTGGAGAAAAATGTAGAAGACAAACTAGCATTTCTAGAAAGAGTACTAAACAAGCTTTCCAAAAATATAATGTATTCAAAAAATAGAGTTGGGATGCTCAAGATATACCCTCTGAAGTGAAAAATAGAACATCCAGCTTTGACTACCCAGATAGGAAACCAAACTACATCAAAACCAAAAAATATTGATCCATTGTATCCATCTCAAAACCAGATATCCACTACTTTTTTTGGATCAAGAAAAGACATCAGTATGCTCAAGTTACAGAAAAAAAACTGATAGGGCCCCTAGAAGCAATATAATTTTTTCTAAAATAAATTTAAAAAACTCCCACCACCGGTAGAGCAGTGTGTGGGTAGTGTTCTCTGGTGGCATAGCCACAGTGATAGGGTCACAGTGGAGGGTGGAGTGGAGGCACTAATGGCAACAAAAAAACCCAACACTGGCAATTACTGAAGCCACTGCGGTTGGTGGGACTGCTAGCTATTACTACTACTACTAGCAATCAAGGTGACTGTTGGAAGTTTTTTCAAATTGTGTCACCCAAAATCACTAAAAAATGTGATTTTTAAATTTTTTTTTTTCCTCAAATTGTGCGTAGAGGTCATACGGCCCTACTAGGCAAAAAGTTTTTGCCTCCTAGATCTACATTGTCTAAAATAGATGAACTCTATATGGAAAGAGAGGTTTTGATGCCTTTTGAATCCATTCGCGAGGTTTGTTTGGCCTCAAGAAGCTCTAAAAATTAGTGACCCCTATTTTCTCAAGAAATACCCAAAAAAATTTAGATATGGTCTGTCAAACCCTCTTTCTTCCCTTTTCTCCAAATATTGAACAAGCTACAATAGATCTAGCTTCGATACCATGAAGCATTTGAGGAAATACACAAATAAAACCCATGGAGCCCTTGAATACCTACATGTAGAAAACCTATCATAGAGAAGAAAAAGACAAAAAAAGGCAAGGGTTTTCTTTGAAAACATGCAAATTATATTCTCAAATAAAGAAAAGATGTAGATTATTACAAAAGATCAATCCTTATAAGAGGATATCAAAACCCAAAAGGGTAACCTAAAAGGTAAAAGCTATTTAATAATTACTAATTAATTATTAAATAGAGAAAGTGAAAAGCGCATAAAGAAAAATCTTAAGAAGGGAGAAAATGTAATTTAATTAATGAAATTAAATTAACCATATTCTCCAACACACAATCCACAAAATCACTCTATATATATACATACATACATATATACATACATGCATGTACATACATACATATATATACACACACACACATACATACATACATCTACATATACAATTTTATTGTCATGCCCTTGTGATCACTGCATTTCATTGTCATGCCCTTATGATCTTTGCATTTTGTTGTCATATCCTTCCTCGAGATCAATGGAGATCTAGGATTTAGTTGTCATGCCCTTGTGATCTTCATGCCCTTTCTCTATGATTTATTTCTCATGTCATGCCTCTATGATCTATGTGTCCTTTACATAACTATAACATTTGGGGCCAAATTGTGATAGTAATTTGTGATGGTAGTGTAATTTGTGGTGTTCAGGCCCAAATATAGTAGTGCTTTCTCTGCAATTTTCTTCAAGCAGAGAAGAGGTACCTATGTAAATGTTCTTTTCTTTTCCTTCTAAACATGTGTATCTTTGTATTTTTACTAGTAGGTGATTAGAGAAGCTTCTCTTTATGTATATGTATGTGTATATATATATACATACACACACATATATGTTTGTGTGTATGTATATATATATATCCATGTATATATACATATACCTATGTGTGTGTGTGTGTGTATATATACACACAGACATACATAAAAACATACATATACAAAGATCATAAAGGCATGGCAACAAGATATAGAGATACATACATATATACATACATCTGCGTATGCAATTTTATCACCTTGGAAAATTGTATTTGATCTTTACTCAATTACCAAGAGATAGTAGAATTTGTAAGTACAGGTCTCTACATACTTTTTTTGGTATGAATAGTCTCAATTGAATTTGTCTGAGGAGTGTGAGTCTATTCATGATGATAATGGCTCCATGTATTGGGTCTTTCAAAGAGAGAGACTTACAAAATATTAGATGTTTTTTATGGATATGGCATGATTTGTTCATGTGAATGGATAATTGGGAAAGCTACAAAAAATTGGGGTGTTGTAAGTACTTTCATTAATTTGATAAGGGGATTAGCTTTGAAAGTGAGATGATAAAAATTGGCATATCTATCCTTATTATAGATGTCTATATCTCATAATAGAAAATTACCACAAATGACAAGTAAAAAATTATTAAATATATGGAAAATCATAAGAACATTCACCTATAAAATTTTTGAAGGACAAAAATAAAATAAATACATAATTTTGTGGAAAAAGTCATGGGTTGTGTAGCTCTACATTATGGCTATTCCACTATCCAGTGGTAGAAACTCTTCATGTTAAATATGAAGATCTTGAAACTAAAAAAGATAACTATTAGAGATCTATATTTGTGTTTTAGTGATAATAAATATACAATATAATTTTAAGAAAAATAATAGTCTTCAATTTATATGATTAAATAAAATAAACAAGAGTACTAGTTGTAGCTGTATAATTCTAGTATCATTGATTATGCTAAAAAAAAATTCAATAAAACAAGTATGAAGTAGCATAAATGGGTCATCTACTCAATCCTATTATGAATTAATGTGAATGCATCCAATCATTATTTGGACAATATTAATCATGAGATCTTTACTCAATCACCAAGAGATAATATAATATATGAGTACATATTTTTGCATACTTAGTTTGGTATGAATAAATTCAATTGAATGCAAGGATAATTGCTTGTGTGAATTGAAGACATGAATGATTAATTTAATTTAGCACAAGTACTATGAAAGTGTGTATGTATGCATGTAAAGTAGTTCACATAGTGAACTAATTCACATACATACATGCACATATGCATACAATCATCATAATTACTTATCCTTGAATCTAACCAAAGCTATTATATATGATCAAGAGATACATGTTTAGAAGGAAAAGAAAAGAACATTTACATAGGTACCTCATCTCCCCTTGAAGAAATTCACACAATAAAGGCATAAAGATCACAAGAGAATGACAAAAATATCCTAGATCTCCACTAATCTCTACCAATGTTTAGAGCTCTCCACCCTCAGTCAGAGCTTTCCACCCTCTTTTGTGTGCACCTATCCACAATCAGTCAAAAAAAATGGGGAATTATTAAGCTCATATTTTCTATTCTTTTTGGTTTATAATCCATAATCTACAATACACAATATCTCTCTATATATACATACATACATACATAAATACATATAGACAAACATACATACATATATATACATACATACACATATATATACATACATGAAAACAACAATGCACTTTCTAAGAGTTCACAATTGTTCAAAAAAATTAATATTTTACAAGAAAATGCATCTAGAGAATTTTTAGCTTAGAAGCAAGAACATGATGTTGAAATAGTACAAAAAGAACTTGACATGAGAGGTCCACAAGTGAGGGTGTTGACCAATCTTGAAAACTTGAATGCTGAAATGAAAGCTATCTATGATCAAACACCTATTCCAGAGTTACAACACACTGTGGAGTTGATTTTAGATAAGGTAGAGGTAGATATTTAGAAGTTTGATAATTAAAATTTAAGGAATGAGAGTGAAGGAGAAGGAGTGGATTTAAAGAGAACGAGAAGGAGCGGCTTTAAAAAGAGACTACAGGGTAGAAAAAATAACTAAACAACATAGAGGATATTATGGGAGCCACTAGATAGAATCCAAGAAAGTCTTGTGGTAGGTACTATGACATTGGGATCACTTGCAAGTTTCTTTGAGAATTTATAGTCCAAATATCAAATGCTTATAAGTGTGTTTCAAGAATCGACACAATCTCCCTGCGATGATCCCAAATATCAAATGCTTATAAGAGTGTTTCAAGGTTGGGAACCACTTCAACATCCTTTGCATGGTTTAGAGGTAATATCATTGTGGTAGACGCTTCTGCAAGGGAATGAGCCTCGTGATTATGGCCTTTACACAAAAGTAGAACTTGCTTCTTCAACTCCTTACACTCAACTCTTCACTAAATTTATTCCTCAATTCCTTGCATATGCAATTTTGGTCACCTTATAAATTTGTATTTGATCTTGCTAGCTAGGAACAACTCATATTCATCTTATTGTATCTAATTTGATGAAAGTTATATAGGAATTTGTAATCAACCCAGCTAATTAGCAACTAGATCCATTTAACTAGTTATGGCTAGTTTCTCTCTAAAAATATCTTCTATGATATGTTTTTTTTTAATTTCTTGCAAACTTTACCCATTTTTCCTAGTCTAATTTATTTTTGTGGAGGATCTTGAGGTAGTCATTTAGGATGGGTTCAGTGAGTTTTTTTTTTTTTTTTTGGATTCTAGAATATGTATGTAGCTGGATCAATTTTTCTATTCTGTAGCTAAGATGTAATAAGCACCTTAAAAAAGATCTCTAAATATACATGTTCAAAAGGAGATATAAAGAGATACCTATTTAGAAGGAAACAAAACCAAAATTTACATACCCTTGAAAAAAATTGCAGAGCTAGGGCATGGCAAAAAAATTGTAGAGAAAGGGTACATCATAGCAAAAAAATTGTAGAGCAAGGGCATGACATGGAAAAAAAATCATAGAGCTAGGGCACGACACCAAAATTGTAGAGAAAAGGTATAGCAACAAAATAGAAAGATCACAAGAACACACCAAGCATATATGCATAATCACGAGGCCCATTCACTTGTAGAAGCCATAACCTTTTTAAATATACGTATATATCAACCCAGCTAATCGACAACTAGACCCATTTTACTTGTTATAGCTTGTTTCTTTCTAACAATATCTACTAGATATGTTTTTGCAAATTTTTCATGAACTTGGCCCATTTTTTGTGGTCTACATTTTTTTTGTCTAGGATTTTGAGGTAAGTCACTTAGTATGGGTTGAGTATTTTTTATTGTTTTATTGTTTGGATTCTGGAATATGTATGCAAGTGGATCATATATGTGATAAACACCTTGAAAAAGATCTCTCTAAATATATAAAGAGATACATATTTAGAAGGAAATATAAGAACATACATGATTACAAGGAAAAGAAAAAATATTTACATACATACCTCTTCTCACTCTTGAAGAAAATCATAGAGTAAGGGCACATAGATCACAAGGGCATGGCATGAGAATGAAATTGTAGAGCAAGGGCATGACATGACAATGAAATCATAGAGAAATGACAAAACACAACAATGAAATTGTAGAGCAAGGGTATGAGATGAGAATGAAATTGCAAAGCAAGGGCACAGTAATAAAATGTTGAGATCACTAGGGCACAACAATTAAATGCACTAATCACAAGGGCCACAACATCATTCACTTCTCTCCACCCCTTTCACACATAGATCTCTCTAAAATCAAAACAAATGAAAAATGATTGTCATGTTTCTTTTTTTTTGTTTTATTCTCACGAGGGTGTCACAATTACAATGCTAACATCGGTATTATGACAGTGTTAAGGAAAATTGTGATAAAAGCATGAAAATGAGTGCAAATTACACTATCATCACAATTTGATACCAAATCTTGTCGTGAAAATTATAATATTGTTCATAATAGAGAAAATGGTGACGACGGTTCTATTATAATAATAAAACTAGAGCCAACCTTGTGGTATCACAATAATAAAAATTGGAACCCTTACTTCACATTTTGGAAATCCTTTTATAGAAAAGGATTGGAACAAGCTTCAAATGGGAAGACACATGTCAAAAATGTATTGGAAAATAAATGAAAAGATTTTTCTATGTATTACTTTACAAAAAATTCTCTACGTTCGAACAAATTTTGGGGAAGTAGTTGCAAAACTAGCAAGTGTCACTTTTTGCAGGCATCTTCAACATTTTTCTATTTGTTCTCTAACTATCTATCCCTTTTCTTGCCTTTTCTTTACCTTTTTTTTCTTTTTCCTCTAACTGCATCTTTGAGTTGTCTTAATCACTTTCACCGAATGGTATGGATTTTATATCTACTATCACTTCCTAGATAGCAATAGTGGTGTCCATATCAGGCCAGGTTGCATCTCTAATTGCATTTAATTCTTCAAGGTGTTTGCTCTATTTAGCATCTATTATAGCCTTAATCTCTATAGTTATCTTTGACATCTTTAATTCTAACTTATATAGCATATCTATTAAATCATGTACTACTATTACACTTGTCTAAAATGATGACCATTCTATCCATTCTATCCAATCCTTAGATTCTCCATTATTGTCCAAAATGATGGGCACAAAACTAGATGTTCCTGTGGTAATTGGTTTCATTTTTTTATGAATTAGCTGCAACTTGCCAACAAAGAAACCATTGAAATCCTTTTCCTTGTTTATGATTTTCCTAGTACTTATAATCACCACTTTCAGCAGATCTTTATTTTGTGCAAACTGAAGTATAAGATTATCAAAAAATAGAGTGTAAGGACCCCATGTAGTGAAAAGGGGAGACAATAGAGAAACTACCTCAGAACACTTATATTCAACCCCCTATAAAACAAGATAATTGTTGTGTACATTCTAAGAGACTAGTTTCAATGCATTTACCTTGTGAGCTAGCAAGTTCTTGATAGTTCTAATTTTAATCTCCTTGCTAGATTCCAAATCTTCTTTATCAACTACCATGGCTTGGCCTGATGTACCTTCAATCTCAGATGCTTGGCCCCTAGTATGGATGCCTTTGTCTTAAATTTGCGCAATTGATCTAGTAGTGTTCTTTAAAATAGCTATTTCATTCTCCAACTAAAGGTTCTTCATTATAAGACATAATTCTTCTTCATTTCCTCTTCATAATGCCTCCTAGTTTTAATGTACCACTCATAGGCTCCTTCTAGTTGTTCTTCCAATACATATATCCTATTTTTTCCCATCATTATTGCCAAACTTTGGAATCCATATATTTGGCTACTGGAAGTAGAATGCACATTCCAAAAAATAACATTCCCACTAGGGGACTCTTTAATTTTCATAAGAGTGGGCTTTTGGTTTTTTGGAGCTAAACTCCATATTGCCATAGTTTGGATATCAATGTTATACTTAGAGCCTCTCAATTCTCCCATTTGGTTCTCATATTCAAAAGATATTGTTCTTTCCTATCTTCTCAATTGATCCAATAACAATGAAGATCCAATGTCCCATCTAGGGAAAAAAATCATACCACTCATGTGCACTAGTTCTTTGAATTCTTCCATAGTGAGGGTTTCAATGATAAGGTCATACTCCTATAGTTTTTGAACCATCTTAGAAACCACTAATGAGTCACCTAGCTTCATTTGCAAGCATAACCCATTTTGTTTCAATTTAAATAGAAAACACTTGAATTCCTCTATTTTGATGAAGTTATCATCACTCATGAATTCATTTTCCTCTATGATCCCATCATCAAGCATTTGAGCTTAGAGTTTCAGTTTCTTGGCCTTCTTCTCATCTTTAGTGGCTTGATTTATCAAGAAATTTCTTCTTATATTATCAAAATAATGACTACTCCTTGGAATAATTTGTAAGGCCTTCTAAGTAGCCTTTGGTGGAATCTCAACCATTTTTAGCTTCTTATTTCTCTATTCAGCCCACTCTAAAATTTCTACCTAGTCTTCTTCGTCATCACTAACTTCTACCACAATCTCTTGGTCAGAAGACTTGGGATCTACTCTTTCCTAGATCTTGTCAGGTACTTGGACTGAAATCTCATCAAAATCCTCAACACATTTGTTCAATCTGGCCCAATACTCCATCTTAGGATAAAATCCCTTGAAAGATAGATCTTCCTTCCTCGTCCTTGTTCAAAATAGACAAAATCCTAAAATTTAATCATTCTCTCTCTAAAAACATTTTCATCTAGTCTAAAAGTAATGATGTCCTCCTCCCATAGGCATTTTGTTGGAGGCAAGGTAGAATTCCTCATGCTCTTCAAGGCATTCTTAACTACATTGTTAGGGTCATAAATTCTAGTAGGGGTCACTAGAAATTTGTATTCTATAAGGAAAGCATTAGCTTCCTCAATTGCATTCTTTCCTATCTCAAAGTCTCCTACTTTTGTACACCTACATAAGAAAGTACCCTTCTTGATAGTTTTTCTTAAATATTCCTTGTTTAATGAGATCAATTTCCAGAATATTTCTACAATTCCTAACATCTTTGGCACATTTTTTGGAAGAAGATGGGAGGCTGAGAACATTCAAAACCCCTAATGATATTGTAATTTCAAAAATTAAAAAACTACCCCAATTATGCCCTATCTATTTTCCCTCATCAAAACATAAATTTGGCTTAACTATCTTCTTCACATTATGAGGCATTCTTTCACTAATAGTTCCTATCATCTTTAACATAGGGTGTACAAAGTCATTATAGAAAGAAATAGCATTAGAATAATGATAGAATCTTTGTCATACCCTTGTCCATCTCTACATCAAAAATCTTTCTCCCCACTTTTTTGTGCACTCAAAGAAACCCTGATAAAAAAGATCTACATTTCTGAACAATATCTGATGCATAAGCATGGAGTAGTGAAAGAACCTAAAATTCTCCAAATTTCCCTCCTAGGCAGCAACAATTTCATCATTGATCTTGATGATGATGATGTATTCTACAAAATCATATCCTACATTTGTGTTCAGATTCTGAATGTTTAATGCCATGATGTAGTGTGCACCACTAGCATACATGTTTCCATGTGAACCTAGGACTTTGTTTAAAGTAAAAATAGTATTTTTCAAATACCTTTGAAATAACTCAAGAGGAATGATTCCATCCACTTCCTTTTTCTTTGGTGTTTCCCACTTTTTCTTTGTGTACTTTAGGGATGTGCATTGTCATAACCTTTCCCATGTAGAAATTATTATGGATTTTGAAATTCTCATTAAATTGTTCTATGTCAATTGGCAATGACATAGGGCCTCCCAAGTCAAATGCCTCAATGAATGTTTCTTTGTCCAAAGCTAGGAAGATATTTCTATCATTCCTATGAAAAGGACTTGTTGACTAGGTTGTAACACTTCATTAATGCCTTCACTAGGTTGACATCCACAAAAACCTCTGGCATAATTAACTTGCCCAAATTCATGATCCAAGGGTTGCATATTCAGACTTTCTCTATCCTATTATTGTACGAATGCAAAAATAATTGACTGCCATTCTTGTCAGGCACCTCTTCATCTCTACAAAATACATAAGGATCCTTCAAAGCATGGTGTTTCATAGCTTGTGCATTTGAGGAACCTGGTAAAATCTACATCCATTCATCCACAAATAGGCTAGGGCTTTTCCCTTTTGAATAATATTCTTCAATTACGGCTTGTGCTATCATTTCTCATTCTTTTTACATCATCTCTAAAAATAATCTTAACAGTTCTAACTATTAGATGCTAGAAATTTGCTTGAATTCACTCTACAACTTTGTCTCTACTCTAAAAACTCAAACAATCATGCAACTAGTGATGAAAATCTTCATGCTTCTTAGAATTTATCTCTATCTATAAAATGGAGCGTTGCATTAAATTACTTTAAAGACCGCATGCTTGAAATCCTTGAAAAGCTATCTTCATTTTCACTTTTTCAATTATTCATGTTTCTAGCTCATATTTTTTCTTCCAGCACATGGCTATTGAAATTTTTTTTGTGCATTTAAAACTAAGCATTGTGATGGTGCAATGATCTCTTTGTCACTTCTTTGCAACAATTTTCTTTCTTTACTTATCCCCAGCCATGATCATGCTAAGAGGGCTATCTTGGCTATTTTGCAGCTTCACTACCTTTTTTCATTATCTATTAGGTTAATTTTGTGACACTGTGATCCCTTTAATCACTACTTCACAACTTTATTTCTTCATTGATGGCATGAGCTTGTGAAACAACATTCACTTCCTTATATGCTTTATCACTCCTTCACAGTTGTTCAATGTTTCAATTTACTAATCATATTGACTAAGTTATTACCATTAATTTTACCATTTTGCACATTCATGGAAGTTTAGAACTAAATATCTCTTATACTTGTGATGTTGTAATTCCTAAGATGTTATCCTTGTCACCTCTTCGTAGCGGCTACACCCAAAGCTTGCTTTAACTATGTGATATTGCACTAAACCTTTCTAATTAATCATTACTTCACTTCACAATGTTGCAACTCAAAATTTTAAATTCCTTTGAAACCTTGTGATGGTGTGATTATAAGATTTCACCACTTCACTACATTTACCTTTAGTCAATCATAACCTCTTGTGAAGATGTGATGGTTTAAATGTTAACTACATGATTCTTTCTCACTTCATTGCAACTTAAACTTTATTAACTTTATTTTCATCTATGATGTTGTACAGCTACTTCAACCTTCACATTTTCTTTGTTCATAGTATCACAACCTTAAGTCTTAACCATAGCTTTAACCCCATGAAGATGTAATCAAAAAAAATTCCCACTTCATAGCTTTGATCTTATGTTAGCCTTAACTCCATTTGATGTTGTGACTACTCTAAAATTTAACTACCATGATCACTTTCCACACCTTTTTAACTTAAGATTTTTACTATAACTCAGATATTTCTGATGGTACAATGATTATTTCCTTTAGCCATCAAATAATTTTCACAGTTTCACAACTCAAAATAATTACTCTTAGCTTAACCATGTGATGCTGTGATGACTATTTTCTCATTCATCACTACTTCACAACTTGAAATCCCTTCAATTTTTTCTAACTTTTGACAATGCAATAACCATTTAATATTAACCTTTTCTTTCCATCGCAACCTTGCAACTTAGGTTTTTAACTTAGCATTTAACCTTGTGAATCTATAATCATGATATTTCACTACTTTGCCACCTTAATCTAGGGTTACTCTTAACCACCCACAAAGATGTGATAACCTTAAAACTTAACTACTATTGAAACCTTATGCATCCTCTCATGTGATAACCTTAAAACTTAACTACTATTGAAACCTTATTCATCCTCTCAATTTAAACTCTAGGGTTTATCTAATTGCTTGCGATGGAGCAATGATTCAATCTTGTACTACCACTTTATGCTTTGCACACATTCGCAACTTAAAAATTCCAAGCCAGAATCCTTTTGCAATCATGCAATCTCTATAAAACTTAACTATTGTTGCTACCTTAACTTTGGGCCCACTGATACACATGTCTCTTTGTTTCTTTCCTACTTTGGTTAAACATCATATAGCTTCAAAATGTGGAAAAGTGACAACCATTAACAAACAAGATCAGACATCATCGAGAAGGTGATGGTCCTCCATAAAAAATAGCATTTACAACCAATAAGGACATGCCACTTGGACCCTATTTCTTCATTGACTACGTGGGTTTTAATCACTACTTCGCAACTCTACATCCTAAAGCTTGATACTACATGTGACCTTTTGATTAACAACTTATCACCTCTTTGCAACTTAAACCTTTCATTTAACCTTAATAGTTGTGAAGCCTCACTGACTATGTTGATGGTTTTTTCACATCCTTGCACCCTTCAAAAAGTTTAGGGACCATAAAGGAGAGATGTTGTGAGTAAAACACTTTTACAACATTGCAACTTAAAAGTCTTTAGAAACATGAAATATAAAGTGACAAAAGATCCAAAGAATTATGGATATCAAAGTATAAGCAAAAATTTCATATGTCCCTATTTGATAATTACATGACATTATAAACGTTTTGACAAAGAACAAGACATAACTATTTCCTCAAGGTTTTTTTCATAAGGGAAAACAAATTTTCAATAATCCTAAGTAGTTGAACCAAAAAATTTTATGATTTTCATAAGGTGTTTCAAACTTTTTGGCTAGGTGAAAAATCAAGTCAGTCCCTTGTGGGCATGGCAAGGATTCAAATCTCCGAAAGAAGCAAAACACTCCAACAATTCTCTTGAACAACTTTATTGAAAATAGGAAAACTACTCTAACTGTACAAACAATGGCCCTAGGCTACCAAAACTTTTTAAAACTTCTTACCTCTATTGAACACTTGATTTTCATTTACATCTCCTTGAGGTAAACTGAAAATATCTTTCTCATTAGTTTTACCAACAAAATCAACATTTTTCATTAGCTCATTTGGCAAAACGAAATCACTTTCATAGTGCATATAAAAACTTGAAACACTCTCTTCGTCTTGCTTACTATGAAAATGCATATTAGCATGCTCTTGAATTCTAAAATCAACCTAAGAGTCACCATTATCAAAAGACTCATGCATGCTATCAACTGGAAACACAAAGTGCTCAAACTCTTCTTCATTTAAAGAGTCATATTCATCATAAATTTGCAACTCACCTTGTGTACCTAGATGTGAAGAGTATGTAAAATCTAATCCTTGCTCAGTTGTAGTCTCATTACTCTTCCAATCAGATTTATCATGTGTTGAAACCTCTTCACACTAAAACATTAGATTAGTTACCAAGTTTGAAAATCTACATTGAAAGTGTTCACTCACATTGAACTAATTTGTATCATTATTTTTATTAAGAACTTCAATAGAAACCTTAGATATATCACATCCATTTTTAGGTATATCAGCATTAGTTTCATGATCATATGAATAATCAAACTAAATGTAGCATCATCAGCATGAAAAGAATCTAAAATAGTACAATAATTCTCCCTAATAGAATTCTCCACATTAGACAAGTCCTCATGTGTATTGGAATTTGAACTACTATCATATACACCTCCAAAATCTAACAAAGATTGTTCTAAATTTAAAACACCTTCAACATCCAACCTTAGGGAAAGGAATTTTCTATGGAAAAAGGAAAAATAGGGGAAAGCATGAGCGTCCTGAGAAACATTTACACATGTTTCAAGATCAAGGGACACTAATTCTGAAATTTCATCAGGATTCAAAAAGACTTCATGACAAGTCTATTTTCACTGGTTATGATCACAATTTGGATGATCTAAAAAACTTATAGCAGTAGTATCACTAGTAGGAAAATCTAAAACATCAAAATCCTTATCACAACAAACTTCCTCTTCTCCACACAATACTTCAACACTGGGTACTTTATCATTTTCATTTTTATCATAAGAAGAGTTATACCTACTACTTTCAAAACTTATCACACTTTCACACATACTATCACAAGATTCATTCTCATTTGTGTATTCATCTTCATCTTGCTGCCTAAAATCATCTGATTCACTAGATCTAGAATCCATCTCTTCATAATCATAAGACATGTTATCATCTATGGATTCAGTACAATCACTACTATCTTTAGCACATTCATTTCTAATATCAAAGGATTCAGTACATAATTCATTTCTACTTAAATCACTTTCAAATTTCCTAAAAGAATCTTTAACATGTAAACTCTGTTGTAATCTCAAATGTGTTGGCCAATCAACTAAATTGGGCATAAAAGTATCTAGGAAAACAATAGGCCATGAGGATTCCTTAGGTCTTAAAGAAGATTGCAACTGCATGAGTGGTGATTTGAACTTTATATAAATCTAATCATCCCTTAGACCATGAATAATTCCTATCGCATGTCTTATGAAATTAATAAGTTGACTACAAGTTCCTCTTTCAACATAGTAACTTCTTCAATCACACTTAATGACTTGGTAAACAACCATTTTCAGATCTAAGATATGACACCATTTTGAAACTAAAACTCTACCTCCTTCTCATAGTGTTGATAATCACTGAATAGAGGTATTCATTTTTAACACTTGACTTTCATGAAAAGAGAGCACATGAAAATCAAAATACCTTAAGTATTGATGTTGAAACTTGATCTGTTGATTTTGGCATGGGTGTAAACTTGAACTTCTTCACACCATTCATAAAAACCATGTAGAGTCGCCACCTCCTTGAAAGAGGAAAAAGAAATCACTATTGTGATTCACTTTCTAACATTCAAATTCTTACAATAGAAGATGCATACAACACCTAAACATAAATCAAGAACAGAAACTTCTTTTCCAATAATTATTATCAAAAACTTCAAATTTTCCCATACAAGCTAAAAGTCCTTCAAAATATTTAATAAAAAATCAAATAGGAAAACTAGTACAAAGATATAGAGTTGCCACTCACACTTGTGAGAAAATAACATAAATGCTCACTTGAAAATTCTGAACTAGACTTTCAATTTGTAGGAAAAATGCAAATCATCAAACCACTTTTGGAGATTTACAAACTTGGAAAAGAGAACAAACCCATTTGTTCATTCTTGACTCTAAAATTTTACAAAAATTCTTTGAAACATTACCCAACTAAACTAATTGATGATAAAATCACTAGTAATAATGCAATTTACATTCAACTTTCAAAGCTACTTTTATCCTCAATAAGGTAACCACTGGGAGAAATGAGTTTTCAGCAAAGATATGGGAAATACTTCACAACCTTGATGCTGTAGAAAATTCTTCCTAATGTATTGAATCTTTTTTTTTCAAATTCTTAAGGTTTGTCTATCATATAGAAGCAATACACTCCCTAGTAGAATCGTCATTCATCAGTTGTACATTGGTCACTTCTAAGCTTAATTGCAACAATATTGAGAAAGTTTATCTCATTGTAGTGTTTGTTTCACAAAACCTTTGCCACTACATGGTCATGCATACCACCAGCTGGTTGCCAAAATCAATGCTTTGAAATACATCATGAGTAAGGTTGCACTTACAGGTAGACTAGTGAAATGGATGATGATTTTTTCAAAATTTGACATTGAATATGTCAAAAAGAAGGCCATTAAAGGACAAGTGATTTCTAATCAACTTGTTAAGTTCCTGATCACAGATAATACTCCTATGTAGATTAAGTTTCCTGATGCATCCTTTATGTATATTATAGAAAGGACCTGGAATATATTCTTTGATGGGTCATATACTCAAAATGGTGCTAGTATTGGAATTATGTTTGTCACACCTCATGGCTACACCATTCCAAAATCTTACAATCTATCATCCCATGCACAAATAATATAGTTGAATATGAAGCCCTCACTAATGAAATCAAGCTAGCCCTTGAATGGAGAATAATAGAGATACATATCTATGGAGATTCCCAACTTGTCATCAATCAAGTGAACAATGATTACCAAACTAATGATGGCATGCTAATACCCTACAAGAAATTAATTGATGCCTTAAGGAATTACATCACATTTTTTACATTCCAAAAAATTCCTAGGGAAGAGAACAAGGTTATAGATTCTATGGAAACTTTGGTATCTATACTACAAATAAAAGAACATGAGTTTCTCTTCAAATTCCTTGTGGAAGAACTATGTCATCCCTCTGATGATTCCCCTAATGACTGCATCATTTTCACTATTGTTGGTCATGATTCCTCCTACTACTCTATCATTTTCTTCTATTTGTAAGACCAAAATATTCATTAAAACCTTACATGCAATTAAAATAATCAGCTTATCCATATGTCTCCCATTACACCATCCTCTCTGGTGACCTATATAGAAAGAGCTTAGACTAAACACTCCTTATGTGTGTAGATATAGGTGAGTCTGAAAAAGTATTAGCCAAAGTTCATGACAGCATTTGTGGGTCACATTCTAATGGCCTTGCACTTGCTCAAAAATTTCTTAGGGTGAGATACTATTGGCCAACTATGCAAGCTAATGTTGTCTAATATGATAAATCTTGTAAGAAGTGTCAATTACACAGCAACTTGATTCATTCTCCTAGGCATGAACTCATCCCTTCTATTACACATTGGCCTTTCTAGCAATGGGCCTTTGACTTGGTTGGCAAGATTCATCCAAGTTCATCTAGTAGACACAAGTTCATTATCAAAGCAACCAAGTATTTTACTAAATCAGTTGAAGTTGTTCTACCTTTTCCTTCTATAGGAAAATATGTTGCCTTGTTTATATCAAATCACATCATTTGTCACTATGGTATTCCTTCTTCCATAGTCAGTACCAATGGGTGCAGTTTAAGAATAAGGACCTTAAGTAGGTTTTCAGAAGTTTAAAATCAAGCAACATTGGCCTTTAATATACTATCCCCAAGGAAATGGCCAAGTTGGCACCTAAAATAAAGCACTACTAAAAATTTTGCATATGATAGCTCACAAATCAAGAAGGGATTGGCATCTATAGATTAATCTAGCATTATGGGCCTATAGAACCACCATATGCACTCCAACTAGGCCTATGCCCTTTGCACTAGTCTATGGTTCTACGGTTGTACTCCTATTAGAAGTTGAGATTCCCTCTCTACAATTCTCTTTACATGGATTGATCACTGATGAGGACCATAAGGCTATGAAGATTCACAAGCTTTAGACTCTAGATGAATGTTGAAAGGTTTCTTTTAATCATTTGTGTGCTTATTAGAAAAGGATTCTATCAATTATATCAAGAAAGTCTATCCTCTTGAATTCCAAGTTGGTGAGATTGTTTTTAGAGAGAACCCAAAGAATTAGTAGAATAAAGAGTAGAAAGGTAACTTTGAGCCTAACTAGTTGGGTCCCTATATCATCACTATTGCATTTGGATCTATTGCCTATCATCTTTCTACACCTAAGGTATAATAGCTCCCTAAGCCTATCAATTTTCTCCATTTGAAAAATTTCTATGCTTAAGGCTTTGATTGCTCATCTATTTGTACATATTCTATGATTCTCAAAAAAAAATCCTAAAAATCATATATGATACTAAAAAATCCTAAAAAAATAGAAATATCTTTAAAAAATGATCATCTTGGTGAAAACCTAGGAATAGGCACTTTGATGTATCACCAAAAAAGTCAAAAAATTCAAAAATACAAAAAATCATAAAATGTCCTAAGAAAATTGCCAAGTCAAAAAAACTTGGAGACAGGTGCTACTTGAGACCCTTTCACCTATGTCTATTGGTCTTTCTTTGCACTTATTCACTTCATTTTCACTTTGCATCATCTATCTTGGAATTGACTCTCCCCTAGGTCTACAGGGCATAAATTGTTTAACTTATCAAGGTCTCTTTGTGTGTTGTTTTTTCTTTGGTAGCTTTCTCAATAGTGTTTCTCAACACTTCCCTTGACATTGAGTGTTTCTCAACACTTTTTATATACCTTAACTATGGTCTAGGATGCTACAATATTTCTCAATGCCAGATTTGAGTCCTAAGGAGATGGTCATGTGACTTGTACACACACACTTGAATATTAAACTTGTTGAGACTTGATTGACTTTATTTGCTTTGTGTGTTATGTATGATGATTTATTTGATGAGTGGTCCCTCCCTAATAGTCTCTTAAGGATTTCATGGACTATAAGATTGGAGGCATGGGGCATGTTTTTACTTTTTTTCTACTTTTGGCTATACTTTGTTGATCTAAAGTGTCCTAAGCATTCATGTTTGTCAAAATTAACATTTTAGATCTACAATGAATCATCCTTGTCCATTTCTATAAGATTTCACTTAGGGTGTACTTGTCCTAGCACTTATGCCTAAATATAGGTGTAATCTTGCTATATTAAACTTATAGGGAACCTTACTGCATTAGTCAACTTGACCTATATGTCTTAGATTCTTAGGTTGGGTTCCCACATTTTATCCAATATAAATCATATTGATATCTTCATACCTATACTAGTGATGATTGAATTAGCATTAGCACAAGCTTGCACGAAGTTTCTCACCAAATCAGGCAATAAAGTGCAATGAACCAGACACAAAAGTGCATGACCACAAGTTTCTCATGCAAAATTTTTAATCAGCACAAAAATTGCCTTCACTTTGGAGGCCATAACTTTTATGTCTAGACACCAATTGATTCCATTCAAAAAGTGTCAGAAAGATATTGACAAGTGCTAAAACATGATAGACCTTAGATATTCCTAATACCTAAGAGTTTTAATCACCACTCAAGATAAAAAATCATAGGCAACTCAAATTGTCTTGATTACCAAGACACAAAATCGACAGAACATCCTAAATAACCAAAGAGCACAAATAGGTAATTCACACAATGAAACAATTATTACTTATCTTTCATAATTTCATTATTTAAACATAACACAAGCACTAATGCATAATGAAACTAAAAGGTTTTCAAAGAAATGGTTCAAGAGTCACTTACCATAAAACAAGTACCTATCTTTTCAAATTTCTTTCTACAATAACATTAAATTAAATCACCATTTAAACCATCCAATTACGTTAACAATTTTACATCTATGAAAAACACACTAGTATGTTCTCTATGGCATTATCTCTTGTACATAGTACCAAAGGTTTGAGATGAACATGGTAGGGTCACAACACACAACTAAGTAGTAGTAAAACACATTCAGAATAGTCATCATGAACCAAAATAGAAAGCCCAAATGGTGGGTTGTCAACTTCAATAGTAAAACACTAAAGATATTAGTTCAATAATAAGTCAAGTGTGACAATAGCCACAAACAGAGCGGTAGAGAAAATTTGATGACTAGTCCAAGAAAGGAAAATATTGAAAAACAATGCTACCTTAGCAACATGATGAAAGTACCTCTAGCCAAATAAAATAAGACATCAAAAAATCAAATTATATGTGATGATTGAGAACAGTCACACAAGAGGGATAAATCACCACACAATGCTAAGGAATACATCATCCCAACAGTGTTAGAGAACACACTCACACACATCAAGAAGTATACCATCAATAACCTCGTGCATATGCAAACTACATTAATTTCCTTAATTATTTTCCATGTAATGAAACATTTAGATATCTATCTATTCAAAACAATTTCCATAAACTAAAGAAGCAATCAAATTGGGGACTTAAGTCATAAACCCAAAGGATAAAATGTAAAACCTACTTATTTGCAATGATTCACAATAAACACTCATTTTTCAATGAAGCGAACCATTTCATTAGTATAATGACATAACACAAAACCAAAAATAAGATTCATTTATTTACTTACAAATAGGAGAATATATGGGGGAAAAAATTCACCTTTCTCCTTCATTTTACTTACAAATAGGAGAATATATGGGAAAAAAATTCACCCTAATCCATAAGGAGAAACAAAAGAGGCACTCAAATCCAACACATGGACACCAATCAATGACTTCATCCAAAAGGGTCACACATGCATACAACCAAACAAGGCACATCAATTCCATCTACAAAACTAGGAAAGACTCACTTCCTTCTCTTCACACTACTCTAGTTGCATCTATTAGACAAGGAAGTCCATCACTTGTCAAAGCTTCAAAGATCACAAGCTCTCACCAAGACGCTAGCACTCACACAACCCAACATCAACCATATGGGCAACATATACACAGAGATTCCAATTTTTGAACATGGGCTCTGATACCAAATGTAATGCCTTTCCTGGAGATCCTTTAAACAAGTATTCAATACAAGCCAAGATATTTTTTTACAAGTATGAATGCACATCACAACATCATACAAGGATCACAAAGATCGCAATGGAAGACTTAGGCACAATCCTAGCAACCAACAAATTTCCAAACGCCACTATCGAACTGACACACACAACTCAAGAACAAACACCAAAGATGGAATCAAAACACAAAATCTTCAATCTATCAAATCATGGAACCACTAGCATTCCTAAAGGGTATTCAAGAGGCCAAATTGCATTCTTTGAAAAAAAGTAGAGATGGCCTATTTTTCACACAAGAGAATAACAATTGATAGTCTCATGCAAGGAAGTAACTATTCACACAAGAAAGTACAACAAGCCACACAAGGAAACACCATCTTGCACAAGGACATACTTGGCCTAGCAGCCAAAACACCCAATTTGGTATGAGGTTTCATGCAAGGATTCACCAAAGATGCACAAGGAAACCTAGCACAACATGCAAACATTTGCATTCTTGTGCAAGAAAGTATAATTTCATGCAAGGATATGCATTAATAAGCCAAAAAACATAAAGGAAAAATGATAGGAAATAAATTCCCACTACACCAGGGAATACCAGATCCACATTTTGATGCATAGACAGTAAAAACAATAGCTACTAGATGCATCTACATCTAACCACCTAATATAGCAGATAAGGGAAATAACTAAAAGCAACATCACAATGTACTAAAATAAAATCACAATAACTAAACAACCAAACTAAGTATGTGATTCCTCCCAATTGTCAATAGCATCATAAGACCATCGTGGATCCTAGCCATCCCCCATGCATAACATCCCAAACTATCGACTAGATCGTCAATGCTATCTTATGAGGACGTCACTACTAAAACATGCTACAACATAAGAATAAGGAAATCTAACATGCTAAAAGTAAAGTATTAGATAATCCAATAAATCAACCACATCATCTATCATATGCTAAACATCATATGAGTAGGAAATCTAACATGCTAAACCAATAAGAAATAGATACACCAACAAAGTAATTCACATCATCTAATCATTTACTAAACATCATACTATAGGAATGTGTCAAATAAAATAGCATCATCTAAACATGATATCCAAGCATTCCAATGAAATAATAAATCACAAGAAAGCATACTCTAGAACTCAAAGTATCAAGTGAAAATATCTAGTAATGGTCACACTCAAATAAAAGACTGTCTCTATACACTGGTCCCTAGCAATGGTATAGGTAGCTATGCCTCCCAACCACATGGAACCCATAGGCCCACTCTCATCATGTTGATGGGGATAATGATCCAACTACAAACACCCATAAAGAAAACATCCATGGCTAATACTCACACCAGATAGTAATGATGACTGATACTAAGAATAGAGACAATGCATAAACTATAGGTCATGGTTAGACACTCAATGGGCTACTAAGTAGGGGTTGAGATCATGGAGAGTCACTTGACATGAATAAGCCCAAGCTTGGATCATATTTGGAAACACTCTCAAGGTACTCCTTTGGAACCATCACAAGAATGTGGACACTCAGTCAAGGTACTCCCTTGAAGGCCAACACATAGAACATTTTTCATTATCTTAAGTTTTATTACCACTCACACATTTTATTTAGTTATCACTTACTTAAAGCTCCCTCTACCAACCTATAGCACCACATCATCAGGCTACAGAATAGAAACCCCCTCATATGCTACCCTACCATACCCATGCTCATCCAACGATGAGTGCCCATAGGTATGCATGCTACTATCCCAACCCAATTGATCATAACTTCTAAAAGTACCACGAAAGATTAGGCCTTGCAAGTCACCCAAAAAATGCACATGTACATACTTGTGTGTGACACACCACCATCATGAAGATCATAACACAAGGATTGAATGAGAACACAAGAAAAATATCATTCAACTGAAACAAGCTTGGGAGGATGGATTCTACACTAATCCCAAAGAACAATAAAACCATACATCATAAAATCACTCAACTGGCCTTAATTCAAAAGTATTGATTCTACATGAATCATAGTGATGCAACAAGACCAAACATCATGAATGCACTCAACCGGCCTCAATCTAGGAGTATGGATTCTACACAAATCCTAGTATCCACAAAACAATAACAAAGGTCCAAAAGAAACCATAACACTAGGTATTAAATCACTCAAACAAATGCAAAGTCAAGAATATGGATGCAACATGCATCCCAATACAAATATAAAAGTGCAGCAATGGTCTAACTAACATCCTATAGATAATCCAAGTCCATGACCAACACCATGCAAAGAAAACCTAAGAAAACTAGACAACACACAAATCGAGGTAAAAGCCTCAAAACTCAAAAACTTTGAAATTAAAACCCATTTGGTCTTAGGATACAAAAGCCACAAAAATCAAATAAAATATGGTTTTGGAGTCTATATGCAAAAACATCTAGCATAATAGTGCAAAACCCTAAACCCTCATCCCATAAAATAGGGAAATGCTCATACCCACCCAACCAAGTAGAGCCAACATATAGAAATAGAGGGGAACATTAGTTCTCAATTTGCTAACAAACAACTACCAAAATCAAAAGCTAAAATGGAGCAAAAACAATAAAACAGGAGAGCCCTATCTCACAGCCAAAAGGGTAAAATGAGAATCTGAACCATAAAATAAAAACCTAACAAAAGTAGCTAGAAATCATGTCAAACCAAGGTCTCCCTAAGCTAGATCCAACGAGCCCAATCTTGTGACGATCCCAAGCCTGTAGCTCACATAATAAACAAAACACTAAATCCTTATGGAAAGAATTTTGGATTTTACTCTTAAACTTTCTAATTCAAAAGTGAGAAGTGAGGAATTAAATTCCCTTTTGGATACTTATTCACTTTTCAAGTGAACAATCAATTAGGGTGAATAACTAGACAACCTTATTAAACCCTGAATTGACCCAAAAAAAAATAGGCTATTCCTAGTAATCGAAATTCATCTATGGCAAAGTTGTTAGAAATTAAATTCAATTAAATTAAAAACCCAAAAATCCAAAATCATAGAAATTTTCTTAACAACTTTCATGGCAATATGAACCTCTAAATGCACAAACACGCTCACTAGTGTAATCACAAAATGTAAATGAGTTTAGATTTAATAATTACCAAAAGGATTAATTAATTAATTAAAATAAGGTTGTGATGACCATACAAGGACTACATTGGTAAAATATGAATGGTTTAATCACTAACTCCATAAGCCACTTCCAGGAATATAAATCCTATACACTTAAATACACGATCAAGTGCAATTGCATATAATAACATAGCCGAAGGAATAAATGCATTTAATCACCAAATTTAACCATTTATTTAATTATACTGAACTAATCCATATACATCACTCATGTTTGCATAAAGAATAATAACATAGGAATGAAGGAAATAACCATAGCACTAAATCCATCACAAAACATAATTAGAGATATGTCCAAATACTAGATAACTAGATATCATCATAAAACACACTGTCATCTCAAAATGGTATCATTATGCAATATGATCAACTAAACAACATAGTATTCTAACATCTATGATATTGAAATCAAAGTATAACATCTAACCCTCAGGTCATCTCAAATGTAAAACATAACATGAGTCACCAATATCTCTTGGATCAAAATATGACAAAGTAAATATGTTCAGCACATAACCAAAGAGTCCAACATGGATAGTCCATTTCTAATTATTTAAGCATTTTAATAATGTTTATAAAAATAACATGAAAAGGCACTTAAAATACATAAGTGAACATAAGCATAAACATGACTAACCACTGCTATATGAACCTAGTCTAGTGTAGCAAGGTAATAACGTGCAGTGCAATCTCTGTACACATCTTAGGGTAATTGTGGAATAACATCATGATACCACATCAGTTCTAGTAACCACTAGCACAAACCTCATTGAACCTTCTAACACATCATAATCTCATAAATAAGTCATAAGCATAATCAAAGCAACTGATATAGTAACATAAATACAAACACCTCAACAATGTAGACCACTCATGGTCCAAATCACGATCCCATCTCAAGGAGAGATCAACAAGGTTGCATCCGTTGGGATGACTTATAGAAGTCAAATGGGAGAGGCACTACACATCCTTAGAAACCACCCAAACCCCATAGTTTCACGTTCTCTCCCCTACTTAGCACTAAAAAACCACACTAATCTTAGCCCCACAACCTTGGGGGCTCTAATGATCAAACCTAGGAAAACCATCTATGCAACAAAACTATGTAAAATCACATCAATACTTGTCATGATGTATCAAAAAAAGATCATAAATGATTCTACTCTATTGTGTACATGAAAAAACTAAACTAAATAACTAAAAACATGCAAAAATTAATCAAAATTACACTATGTGATACTTCTTCCTAATAGTATGTGATATTTCTAGTTGTTTTATATCATGCAATACTTTACAAATTACTCGTGTGATAGTTTTTAGTTGTGTGATATTTTGCACCATCTCATGCGACTAAGGGGTGGTGCTCCTATGACCAAGTTTCTTATACTTTTGTGATACTATATTGTATTGCATGATAGTTCATTCAACTTGTGTTTGATACTTTTAAAGTATCATACGAGATTTTACAAAAAAAATTATAAAACCTAGTAAAAGAGACCAAAATTCTCAAAAAAATGACTTTTAATGCTTGTAAATTCAAAAACATATTGGGGAACGATAGTCGACAGGCTAGTTATGCAACCAGTTGTGCTCGAAATGATGTCTATGGGTCAAAATCATTGCTTGTGCATCAGTATCTCTCTCAAATTCTCAAAATCACAAGAAGAAAAATGAATTAAAAATGACACGTGGACCCCTTATATAGTCTTCCAACCCAATTTTAACCTAATTTTTAAACTCCTTGTAATTGCATGAAAATTACACCCCTAGCTAATTTCAACCTTGGATCCATTTTTGAGATTAAAATTGAAACCTGAGTTCATCTTGATGGTCAAATGTGCACTTTAAAATTTATTCCTTATTATATGCAGTTGGTTGACCTTTTGAGGCCTAATCTTTGAATCTCACTAGGTCATCATCATTTATTCATTCCTTCATCATTTCTATTCTCTTCCATGCTTCTTAATCACTTCAATACATTTCATTTCACCTTCATTTCATCTTTCTCCTTGATTTGACCTCAGTCTAATGTGATATCTTCCTTGGTCAAACTTAGTCAAACTAGGGCATGTTATCACTTCTTAGTGGTCACTCTTTGGTTTTAATCACCTATATGTCATCGTGTACCTTGCTTTATCTTGATTTGATCATATTTTTCTCATTTATTCATCTCCTCTACCTCATTTTGATTTCAGTCTTGAGGGGGCATGAATATTTTATCATCACTGTAAACTAATTGCTTGTTATGGATATCTATTTCTTAGGAGCATATGCTTGACCTTTCCACTTTCTCTTGATATATTTTCTTTACTCAACATATTATTCCTTGTATCAAGTTTTGATACCACCTCTCTCTCCTAGTATCCAATACCATCACTTCCAAGTTGTGCACTCAAGATGTACTATTACACTCTACACTTCATTCTTTGGAGTCAGGTCTCTCTATCTACTACCAATTTCTTGGCTTCTTCATTCTTTGACATAATTTATTCCTAGAATAATCACACTATTCAAAGAGGCGCAAATGTAATCTTCCAAAAATGTTAACCTAGACTATTAACCCTCTTCTTAGTATTTTGCTAAAATTATTAAATCATCCATCTAGATCAAATCTTTAAAAATTAATTTATTTGAATTTATCCTATTGTTTGACCACTATGTCCTAAGTTCTTATTTAATAGAAAGGAACATGTCCCCTTTTTAATTAAATAAAAAAAAAATTATCTCTTGTCCTAAGTTGCACACATAAAGTCATTTTCCCATTTTAAAAATAAGAGAAAGGTCTTTTGTCTCACATGAAAAAGTCAACACTTTGTGATTAGTGGAAATGATCTTGCACATGGATCATGCAAAAGTAAACTCCACACCCTTGATTATATCATCTTGTCTCATGATCTCCATCATTTGTACTTCTTTAAAATGGAGAGCTCTGAGCTTTTGGAGGATCTTGTGGCTTCACACATAGTAATCTAATTGCGTATTTCATTAGTATAGCTTCTTTTATGCAATAGAGTATCCCATTCAACTTAATTAGAAGAATTGAAACACTCTCATATTGATAGTTAGTATGCATTCTTTGCATTTCATATAGTTTAGTTGCATTTTTTTTTATAGCATTTCATGGTAGTTTTTGGATACTAACTCTTGGATTCAATTGTCTGATTGTGTGTTGTCTTTGATGTTACACAAATATCATATCAGTTGTCTGTCAGTGCTTACCGAGCTCACTTGGTCAGCAGGGAAATTTTCCTTGTCTACTAAGCATTCCTGGAGATTACTTTGCGGAGATAGTGTCTATCGAGCTCACTCAAGTGTAGAAGAAGATTATGGTAGAAAGTAGTGTTAACTAAGCTCTCATGGTTAACAAAGGAAAGTTGGTCAAAGTTAGTGTTCATTGAGTTCATTTTGTTTCCAAAGGATTTTGCAAGATTGCAGTGTTAACCAAGCTTCTATTGGTTAACACAGTAAATTATTTCAGGATCAGTGTTTACCAAGCAAGGTCAGCCAATGAAGGATTTTTTTGATTTAAGAAATGAAGTTTAATTATTTCAAATATTGATTCCAGTTGATTGTGATAATGTTTATTGGTCATTGTAAATTGTAACTAGGCTAACTTGATAATCTAAATGGTATAAATGAAAGATCAAGTCAAAATTCTAGAATGTATGAGTGAGTATACAAGTGTATTGATTGTTTGAAGAGGAAAGTGTGAGCAAATTTGAAGGATGGTCAGATATCCTTAAGGAGCAGCAAAGTAATATTTGATTAGGAAGGATCTAGTGTGAAGCAGAACAAAGATATGTAATCAGCAATTTAGTTGCATCTCATTTAGGTCATTTCATTGTTACATTCTTACCATTGTAGTAGTGATTCCAAAATCTATTAGCAGAGTTCGTTTAATAGCCAGTTGCAAATCCTCTAAGAAGGTGATAGTTCCATTGAATTGTTCTAAAGTCCTCTTGTAAGGCCCCTCCTAATAGGGTGATTAAATCCTCTAACAAGGTCACACCTAATAGTGTGTTTTGTAACCTTTAACTAGGTTGGCTCCTAATAGGGCATCACTTTAAAAGAGTGAAAATTAAATTAGTAGCTAGTTACTTGGTGGTTTTTCCCATATTGGGTTTCCACATTAAATCTGGTGTCTCATGTGTTCATGTTATTTCTTTTATGCGTGCATGATAATCACTGTGAATGTTTAAGATCTGTTAAAGTATAACATACACTACATTTACTGAGTTACAAAAATCTCTGTATGTTTACCAAGTAACAACAGTAATTAATTTTATCTAAAATCTAAGGGATCTATGAATATATTTTTGTAGTAACTGATTCACCCCCCCCCCCCCCCCCCCCACCTCAATTACTCCATCTATATTTCCAACAATTGGTATCTGAGCTTTTGATGCTTGCAGGAAAGGTTTCAAGGACCGAAGCTAAAGATCAGGATGTCTTACAAGAGAGAAATTCCAAGGCTTAATAGAGATAACTTTTCAGCATGGCAGGGGCTCATGAAACTTCATCTAGCCTCCATTGGTGATTTAAGATTGAAATACCTTGATGAAGAATACACAACTCCTTCTCGTACATTATCTGTTGGTGACATTGCTAAGAAAAAGACTCATAACACTATGATGATAGACATTGCATCTTCTCTAAGCTATGAGGAATTTGATGATATCAAGGACTACAAAACCACCGTTGAAATGTGGAACAAGCTAAAAGATATCTATGGTGATGATGGAAATGTTCAGAGAGCCAAAGTAGAAAGCCTTAGAGGACAATTTTATTAGATGAGAATGAGAGAGGATGAAAACATTGCCAAATATGTTGAAAGGATCAAAGCAAGTGTCAATGCAATCAAAGCTTCTAGAGGAGAGATCAAGGAAGAAACTATTGTAAGTAAAGTTCTTAGAACATTGCTTCTTATTTATGCAATTAGAATTTCTACAATTCAAGAAAGAAGGTGTGAGACAAATCATAAGATAACTTTAGATACCTTAGTAGGAAGATTGATAGCCTTTGAGCTAGATAACTATGACAACTATGTTCTAGCTTCCAAGAATATTGAATCTAAATTTGAGGCAAAGATTTCACTTAAGAAAAAAGGAAAGAAAATAAAGAACACTTAGTCAGAAAGTGAAGAAGAATTAGAGGAAAGTTTTGACAGTGATCTTGAAGTTGTTGAAGCTCTACTTACAAGGAAATATTCTAGAGGCAAAGGAAAATACAAAGGTAAAATTCCAATAATCTATTTTTCATGTGAAGAAATTGGTCATATTGCTGCTAGGTGCACAAACAAAGGAAGTAAGGATGAGAAGAAAGGTCACAAGTGCAATGGCAAGAAGGATTTCAAATCATTCAAAGATAAAAGTAAGAAGACATGTTTTATGGCTAAGGATTCTAATAATAGTGAAGATGAAATAGTTTACATTGCTATGAAAGTGAATCTGATGATGATGAAGAAGATAAGATGGCACTTATCTCTCATGTGAGCAAAAATGATACATGGATCATAGACAGTGGATGTTCACATCATATGATTGGTGACAAAAAAAAGTTTAAACACTTTGAAGACTATGATGGTGGTAGTGTAAGGTTTAGAAACAATGAGCCTTGTTGCATAAAAGGAAGAGGTTGAATCTCATTAACCAAAGAACTTGTATGTGACAATGCCTATTTAATTGAAGGACTAAAACATAATCTATTGAGTGTGGCATAGCTAATCAACAATGGATTCAAGGTGAAATTCATGCATGGCAAGGCAAGACTACTGGATGACAAAGTAAAAGTGATTGGATCAGGAAAATAAACAAAAGGTAAACTATTTTGTCTTGATCTTGGTGAGTGCTCATGTTCTATTTCTCAAGTTGAAGAAAGTTGGTTATGGCACAGAAGGTTATGTCATGTAAATTTTAATAACATGGTGAAAATAAGAAAATTCACCAAAGTAAGAGGCATTTCTAGTTTGAAGAAACCTGATGTTGGTCTATGCAAGAATTGGCAGATTGGAAAAATGGGAAAGACTAATTTTAAAAGAAAAAACCATTAGTCTAAAGATATCTTGGAAATTGTGCATACTAATTTGTGTTGACCTATTGGAATTAAGAGCTATAGTGGAGAAAAATTATTTATTCATTTTGTTGATGACTACTCTAGAATGATGATTGTTATGTATTTAAGAGAGAAGTTAGAAGCATTTGAGAAATTCAAATGGTATTTGGCAAGAGTAGAGAAGGAAACAGGGAAAAGATTGAAATGCTTAAGGTCAAATAGAGGTGGTGAATTCATCTCTGATGAATTCATTAACTTTTGCATTCAAAAAGGAATCAAAAGACAGGTATCAGCCCCTGAAACTCCTGACCATAATGGAATAGCTGAAAAGAGAAACAAATCTATCATGGATTGTGCAAGGACTCTAATGGTTGAAAAGAACATTGCTATCAAATACTAGAAGGTAGCTATCAGCACTACAGTTCATACCTTAAACTGAGTACAATTGAAGGACTCGTACAAAATCCCCTATGAGTTATGGTATGGCTATAAACCGAATGTAATTTACCTAGAAGTATTTGGAAGTAAATGTTATATCTTGAAAGAATCTAGAAAAGGAAAATTTGATGTGAAAGGTGATGAAGGTATATTTTTAGGATATTCTTGCAAGAGTAAGGCATATAGATGTTTGAATTTGTCTACTCATAAAATCATAGAAAGTGCGCATGTGAGAATTGATGAGTTTGCAGAAAACACTAAAGAAGAAAGCAAAAAGGAACCAGAGGACTACAAGAGATTTGTTTACATTGAACCTGATACATTGCAAAACACATCTATTAATTAGGAGACTTCTACTCCTAAGTCTTCCTCAGTCACCGAGTTGCAAGAAGTTCAAACTAAGTCACAGGGACCCGAGTCACATTTTAAAGCTACCGAGCCAATGCCTACCGAGTCTAAGCAACCAAAACCTAAAGTTGAAGTTCAAGAGGATGACAATGCAATTAATTCAAAAGGAAAGGAACTTGTATTGGTCAAGTTTTTCAGAAGGTATCATGCACCAAATCAAATTATTGGAGATAAATTAGAAAGTACTATGAAAAGAAGTAAGCTAAAAAGTACATGTTTACTTGCTAATTTTGAACCTAGAAATGTCAAAGATGCATTGGAAAATGAAAGTTGGATTGAGGCTATGAATGAAGATATAGAGAAAATAGAAAAGAAAAAAACATGGACTCTTGTACTTAGGCCTAAAGATAAAAATGTGATTGCAACAAAATGGGTATTCAAGAACAAGTTGAATGAAGATGGTAAAGTATCAAGAAACAAAGCTAGATTGGTATGTAAAGGCTACTCTTAAGAAGAAGGAATTGATTATGGTGAGACTTTTGCTCCTATTGCAAGATTGGAAGGCTTCAAGACCTTAGTTGTATATACAACACATAAAGGATTTAAGGTATATTAGATGGATGTTAAATTTGCATTTCTCATTGGTATTCTTCATGAAGAAGTCTAAATTGAACAACCTGAAGGTTTTGTTGATATAGACAAAAGGGACATGGTCTGCAAATTACACAAAGCATTGTATGGTTTGAAACAAGCTCCTAGAGCATGGTATGAGAGATTGCATAACTACCTCATTTAGATTGGTTTCTAGAGAACTAATGATAACAGTAGTTTGTACATCAAGGAAGGACCAAACAACAAGATTGTTTTGGCAAAAATATTTTTGAATGATACTTTGTGTACAAGGAATAATGATCTATGCAAAGAAGTTTTAGAGAAAATGAAGAAAGAGTTTGAAATGTCTATGTTTGGTGAGATTAAGTGCTTTGTTGGTCTTTAGATTCAGTAGATCAAGAATGGTATCTACATTACTCGGTCTAAGTATATCAAGGAAATACTCAAGAAGTTTGGTATGGAAGATTCAAAACCAATTGAAACCCCCATGTGTACTAGACTAAAGCTTACCAAAGATGATGACTCAAAAGAGCTAGATCAGACCTTATACAAATTGATGATTGGAAAATTATAGTATGTAGTTCATACAAGGCCTGATATTGCTCTTGCAGTTGGTATAGTGGCAAGATTTTTGGCAAAACTCAGAGAAAATCATATGATGGCAATCAAAAGGATCTTGAGATATTTCAAAGGTACTAAAGATTATGGCTTATGGTATAAACTTGGAGAAAATTTGAATTTAAAAGTGTTTACTAATGCTAATTGGGTAGGAAATATTGATGACAAAAAGAGTACAATTGGTGGAGCATTCGTTCTTGGAAAAAGGTTGGTATCTTGGACAAGGAAAAGGAAAAATTGCACATCCCAATCTATAGCAAAAGAAAAATATGTTGCAGTAGTAGTAAATTGTTCTAATATTATTTGGTTTAAACAATTATTGAAAGGCATGAAGGTTGAGATCAAAGAATTAGTTGTTATGTTTTGTGATAATACAAGTGCAATTAACATATCAAAAAATCTAGTGATGCATTCCAAAACCAAGCACATTGCTATAAAATACCACTTTGTCAGAAAATAGGTGCAAGACAAAGAAATTAGATTGGAATATGTCCATACAAAAAAAAAGATTGTAGACATATTTACACACCCATTACCTAAGGATGCATTCTTGTATCTAAGAGGTAAGTTAGGGGTCATTCCCCTATCTAAAGCTCACTAAAATAAAATTTTAGTGATGCATCAATAGGAACCAAGTTGAAGATCTATCAGTTGATGCAACATAGTTAAAGAAATCATTGCATATGAATTAGTACTCAAGGTACATTGATACTCATTTGGTATGTGTTGTCTTTGGTATGTGTTGTCAAAGAGGGAAATTTTACTATCATATCTTTCTAAAAAAAGATTGAGGGAGAGTTTACTATCATATCTTTCTAAAATCTATCTAGAGAAGAAGCTATGTAATTCCTTCACGGAGGGAGATTACAGCATTAGAGAAGTTTTTGGTATAAAATCTAAGAGAGAGAAACTTTCTATCAAAGAAAGTCTTATTTTCAAATTTCATTGTGCTATGACATGTTGTGTTGCCATCAATGTCAAAGAGGGAGATTGTTGGATTCAATTGTCTAATTGTGTGTTGTCTTTGATGTTACACAAATGTCATATCAATTTTCAGTCAATGCTTACCGAGGTTACTTGGTTAGCAAGGAAATTTTCCATGTCTATTAAGCATTCCTAGATATTACTCTATGGAGATAGTGTCTACCAAGCTCACTTGGGCATCAAAGAAGATTATGGCAGAAAGTAGTGTTAACTAAGCTCTCATGGTTAACAAAGGAAAGTTGGTCAAAGTTAGTGTTCATCGAGTTCACTCAGTTTCCAAAGGATTTTGCAAGATCACAGTGTTAACCAAGCTTTTGTTGGTTAACACAAGAAATTATTTCAAGATCAGTGTTTACCAAGTAGGGTCGGCCAATGAAAGATTTTTTTGATTTGAGAAATGAAGTTTAATTATTTCAAGTATTGATTCCAACTAACTATGATAATGTTTATTGGTCATTGTAAGTTGTAATTGGGCCGACTTGATAATTTGAATGGTATAAATGAAAGATCAAGTTCAGATTCTAGAATGTATGAGCGAGTATGCAAGTGTATTGATTGTTTGAAGAGGAAAGTGTGAGCGAATTTGAAGGATGGTCAGATATCCTTGAGGAGAAGCAAAGTAATATTCGATCAAGAAGGATCTAGTGTGAAGCAGAACAAAGATCTATAATCAACCATTCAGTTGCATCTCAATCAGGTCATTTCATTGTTACTTTCTTACCATTGTAGCAATGATTTCAAAATCTCTTAGTAGAGTTGGTTTAATGGTCAGTTGTAAATCCTCTAACAAGGTGACAGTTCCATTGAATTATTCTAAAGACCTCTTGCAAGGCCACTCCTAACAAGGTGGTTAAATCCTCTAACAAGGTCACACCTAACAATGTGTTTTGTAACGTTTAACTAGGTTGGCTCCTAATAGGGCTCACTTTAGAAGAGTAAAAATTAGTAGTTAGTTACTTGGTTTTTTTTCCCATATTAGGTTTCCACATTAAATATGGTATCTCATGTGTTCATGTTATTTCTTTTATGCTTGCATGATAATCACTATGAATGTTTAAGATCTTTTAAAGTATAACATACACTACATTTACTGAGTTACAACAATTTATATATGTTTACCAAGTGATAGTAGTAATTCCTTTTATCTAACATCTAAGGGATCTGTGGATATATTTTTGTGCTAACTAATTCACCCCCCCTTAGTTACTCCATCTATATTTCCAACACTAACATCCTTTCTTTTGTCTTAGAATCTCTCTTTTCATGGTGTAATTGCAAGGCGCTACATTTCTTAGGCTTAGTTGACAGTCATACTATTGTTACTTGCATTCATTTGCACTCCATGACTAGGGAGCTCTAGATCAACATTTGAGGCTTTCATTTCCTTGAGATTTCTCAAATAGAAAGACTTAGAGAAGTGCACATTTTTGTGCATACAGTTTGGACCTTCTTGACCAGGGTCAGCCTATTCTAAACCAATTTAGAAGATTGACCTTTAGGGTCTTCCTCTTTGAGTTCTACACTAGTTAAGGTGAAAGATAGAGTATGATGTGTCAGACTATCATTTGGAGATCCAATCTAGGATTTTGAGGTCCTAAAAAGAGAGGATACTCACAGACTAGGTCCTAATGTATTGAATATGTGAAGAAAGAGGGAAATTAAGGAGGATTAGTTAAGTCCTACCTCAATTTCATCTTGAAGACAGAGGATAGAAGAAGTGAGGTGTTTTCTTAAAGTGTGAATATGAAATGCAAATACACTAAAGAGGAGCTAAAAGGTCTTAAATTAAAGTGTGTCCAATTTAAGATGGTACACTTCCAAGGTTCAGCACATAAACCTCAAACTAGTTCTTCACATATATGTCCCTTATGTTATCAACTTGTACACTCTTGCCTTTGTTTCACTTCTACAAATATTTTCTTTCAACACATATTGTTTACTCAACTTGTCCAAATCCTTTCTATTTGTACCATAGGTCTATTTTTCATGCTAATCTCTAACCCCTTGAAAATTCTTCAACTCAACTCACATACCAATACTCATGTTTCTCCTACCAAGATCTACATTCTACAAAGGAGTCAATGAAAACTTCTTGCCACCCTTCTCAACAATAAACACATTCTTGAGAAAATCATGCACAGCTCTACAATCATACTACCAAGGTCTACCAATAAATATGTGACAACTACTCATGTATACAATCTCACATAACAATTGATCCACATGTTGTCCAATCTAACAATTAACAAGACATTGCTCCCTCACTTCCAAAGCATGTTAATCTTGCAACCAATTGAACCTATAAGGACAAGGATATCTCACTCTCTTCAAACCAAGTTTTTGAACCATTTCCTCAACAACTAGGTTATTTTTACTACCACCATCCACAATCACATTCTAGCATTTACCTCCAAACTTACAACAAGCCTTGAACAAATTCCTTCTTTGACAAGGTTTTAATATCTTCTTACCAAGCAACACTTGCCAAACTAGGAAGTTCTCCTCCTCTTGCTTGGGCTCATTTACTAAATCCATATTTTCATTTACCATATTAACTTTTCTACAACAAACCTTTCTATCAATATTAGGACATTGAAAAGCTCTATGACCTTCCTCACCAAATTTTAAACATGTACCCTGAAATGCACCTCTATCTATTCTCTTTCTCTGTTCAACAAGTTTTGGTTCATCCTCAACAATTTGTTAATTCTTCACCTATTGAGCATACTTCATCAAGAACTACCTTGTTGTCTTCTCTTTAACTTATCTCCTTCCCTTAGAGCATAGTGATAAGCATCCTCCACAAAATCAATCTTCAACATACCAATCTCATTTTTTATATTGAATCTCAAACCATTAATATATCTATCCACCTTTTCCTTAGAAATTTCTTTATGTCTAGACAAAATAGTCAACATATAGAACACCTCAATATAATATTTTACTATCATATCCTTCTGCATCAAATTCTGCAATCTTTTAAACAACTCAAGGTCATAATCATCACCAATAAACTTAACCTTTACTTTTTTCAGCATCAATATCCACCTAGTGATCTTTATTTCATCTTCCTCTTTTCTATCTCTTTGCAACTCTTTCCACCATTAAGTAGCATGTCCTTTCATCTTAGTTTGTGCTATCCTCACTCTAAGTAGATCTACAATATCCTCTAACTCAAACTAGTCATCTAGCTCACTAATCCAATCAATCAAGTCTTCAAGATTCAAAGTACCTAAGAAATTAGAAACATCCATCTTGAGCTTCAACTTCAATTGATCTTTAGCTTTATCCAACCAACTAGCTTTTTCTTCCATAGGTCTCTTCATGTGATCAGCTTTGTCCTCATCACTAAATCTAGCAATGTCAAAGTCTTTAGCAACTTCCTCATAACCATCTTCAGTACCCACATTCCTTGGTATGCAAACTATGGCTCTCATTATCTCAATGACCATATCATTCTTCATCAACTCCATCTTAGATCTAAAATCTGCTTTAACCCTCTCTAAAATCTTAGCCTCCATAGCATCACATAGATCTACAATCACCTTAGGGTCCAATCTTCTTGGAGGCATCTTCCAAGATCTTCAAAAGCCCAAGGAAACCAATCCACAAAATCAACCTTCTATGATACCACATGGTGCAGTGCAAGGCAAGTGTATCCCCAAAGGAGATGGCTTAGCTCCTAGCAAATAACCACACAATGAAATATAAACAATAACAATGAGATTTAGATTCAAAACAATTCCAATTGTCATAATAGAATTATAAGATTTACATCCAATATGCTTGCTTGTAAGGCCTTCTAGGTTATGGCCAATTAATACATCAACAATTATAATAAAATTTCTACAAGACCTTGCAAATCCAAATTCCAAGTAGTCTAGACCCACAATCTGGTAGAAACTCCAAGAAGAATCTAAAATTGTGCTCACAAGACACAAAGAAACCTTCTTAATTCCCAAGCCCACACTTAGCTACTAATTATGCTAAACTTCACTCCTCTTAGCTACTTAATGCTAAACTCAATACTGAATGATGTCTCAAGACAAGACAAGACCATCTAATTATACTAAACCATGCTGCAAGTGAACATAGCAAGTTACATTAAAGAAACACTCACATTAAATAAACCTTCAAGGCACAAGTCATCTTGGTAACAAACATTAAATACATGAAATAACTAAATACTTAGGACAAGCCCCAAGTTTGCAATGCATAACTAACTCATATGACAACATGAAAGTAAACGCTCTTAGGCCTAGATCCAAGTGCCATCCAACAATCCTTATCCAAGAGTGCACATGCCAACTCCCTCAAATCGAAGCTTACAAATGCAATATCCAAAGTATGCCCATGAAATAGGAACATGTTACCAGCAAGCACCAAAATGACTCTAAATCCAACATGATTACTCCAAACATTATGTGCACTTAGGAAAAGGTTCCCCAATATGTCTCAAACACATCCCCAATTGTGTGAACCATGATTCTACAAAATTCAAGCTTGATGCTCCTACATACATGATTGTTGACTACCCTAGGATGTCCCTGCATCAATCCTAAAATGAATTTAATCATAATCCTACGGATAGTCCTTAGCATCCAAATAGCTCCAAGTTATACCAAGGAACCTTTGATTTTCATCCATCCATAAATCCATAGTTTCCTTTCCTTAGTAAACAATAGGATCAGTCTTAAAGTCCTAAAAAATGTTCAAAAACATCATAAGATTTCCTTTTAAAACTCTTCAAAACATTCAAATTCTCATCCTAAAATAAATCTTTAAAAATATTTTTAAAAGTCTCCTAAAAAGTCCCTAAAGTTTTTGAATAGTCTTGATTCCTAAAATTTTCATTAAGACCTAATATATATATATATATATATTTATAATATATATATATATATATATATATATATATATATATATATATATATATATATATATATATATATATATATATATATATATATATATGATCCTAAAATAGTCTTTAAAAAAATTAAAAATATCAAAAGGTCATCTAAGAAAATAATTTTTGGGTGTATATGATAGTCACTATCTTTTTCTTGGTAGTCACACATACCTCAATTCCAAATATATGAACCCAAATATATGCAAAATAAAAATTTCAAAATGTCAAAATTATTGTAATAAAAGCTCTATCACAATAACTAAAATGAAAACAATCAAGCATCAAACTAGATCAAACAATGAGCTTCATAAATTAACAATAGACTCATGAGACCTATCTTTATAAAAATCCAAATTGTCATCAATCGATCAAGAATCAAACCAAATTAAATAATAAGCTTCATAAATTAGTAATGCACTCATGAGATCTATCTTCATCAATAACCAAATTTTTCATCAATCCACTTTTATATACAATGATGGATACAATTGAAACCAAATAATATGATCGTATAAAAGTAGTTTATTCAGGAAACTAGACACATCCATTTTAAATAAAACTTAGCCAATCAATGATCACTAAGGTTGTTAACAAAGATAGGCATGTTGTTCCATTATATTGATTCATCTTTCATGATTATTTTTATATACTCCTAAAGGATACCACTGACTGGTGAGAGAGGCTATGATGGTTAATATTCTTGTTTTCTTTATTTGTTGTTTATGGAGTCTTTCAATAAAATTTTGGGGCAAGGATGATACAGGGTATATGTGATAAGAGTTGTCACATATCTAGCAACCATACACACTTACGATCTGAGAAAACTCTAGAAGGATATTGAACCATTCCTTTTTTTGGCTTGTTAATCAAAGATAGTAGTGGTATTTAGATGTTCAATATCTAGGTGCACTTGTATCTCTTTCTTTTCAATAAATCATGGTGATGAAAATCTATGAAACACATTCAAAAATGACTCAATATATCATCCAAGTCGATAGCATAAACTCAATTCTTCAAAATTGTATCTCTTAATTCATTCTTCTAGCTAATTCATGCTTCTCCTAACATTTCTTCTATCAATCAAGAGAGGTAATCCATCAATTTGTCAGAAAAAATTAAATCATGTTATCAATTAATAATCATGTCTTATATAGGATGTATATTTCCTAAAACCAAACATTGTCACTTATCTTGTATAAGATATATCTTCCTTGAAACTAGATGATATAGTTAGTCTTATACATGATGAGTCCTTCCTGAAACTAGACATGATTCTTGTTAACAATATTTGTCAATCAAACAATCATCATCATCTACTAAGTCTTCATGACTTACTAACTTTCTCCTCTTTCATTACTTCATCTAACATTTCTCATCTTTTGTGAAGAGGTCATTCATGCCTTTCTTGCACAAAAAATCTCTCAAAGAGGCATGCAGTCCACCCATTATTACTAGAGTAAGTTGGGGTTGGTTATATTCTAAAATTATTTGATGCAACACTCATAATCACACTGCATCAAAGAGGGGAAAATGTAGACACCCAAAAATGGACATACTAGCGAATACACATTTAATACACTAATTATTTTATTATTATTAATTATTTCTTTAATCATCTCATTCCCTCTAAAAAGTGAATCTTTGATCATTTGCTCATTTTTAAAATATTAATTTAATAATTAATATTATTAATTAATTACCTTTGATTCATTAATCCTTGCTAGTTAATTAAATTCAATTTCTAAAGTTTCATAATTTAAATTTTTATCATTGATTATTTAAATTAGCTAATTTTTTCCTCTTAATTAAATTAATTCAAAATTTTTTGTTAGAGTAAATGACTAATTTAATTATATTTTATTAAATTGCATTTACTCCATTCTTAAGATTTCCCTTTATGCACCTGAATTTCCATTTAATAATTAAATATTAATCATTAAAT
The DNA here is from genome assembly GCA_028749045.1 of Cupressus sempervirens. Lineage (NCBI taxonomy): Eukaryota > Viridiplantae > Streptophyta > Pinopsida > Cupressales > Cupressaceae > Cupressus > Cupressus sempervirens. Next base: position 506,374,652 of record CM053789.1, on the reverse strand, counting down.
GTCATTTACCTCTTAGGGTTTCCCTTTTAGATTTTAGGATCTCTTTCTATAAGGATTTATCAATTGTATATTTCAATACATTCTTTCAGTCTGATAATATACTCTTGCATATTTTTAGAGCCATACCCTCTCCTTCTCTTGTCTTTTTCTTCTTTGTGATAGATTCTTGCATGTAGGTGTTCTACTAGATCTGTATATTTGTTCTCATCAAATGTTTCATGGTATCAGAGCTAGATTTGTTGTAGCTTCTTCTTATTTTGGAGGAAAATAGGAATGAGGGTTTGACATAACATGTCTAGCTTTTTTCAAGTATTTTTTGTGGAAATAAGGGGGTCTCTAAAATTCAGATTACTCTGAGTCCAAAAAAACCTTATGCTTGGATTCAAAGGACATCAAAATCCCTATTTTGATATAAAGAACTTCAATTTTGGCCACCATTAACATGAGAGGCAAAAAAACATTTGCTTCTAGACCCTGTAAACCCTCTACATGCATTAGGATTCAATTTTTTTTTTTTAAATAAAAAATATATTAAAATGTGTTTTGTAAAAACACATTCCATCCTAATTACATTGTCGCTTGCTAGGTTGAGTGGCCACTACCACTGCACCCTACAACCTCTGAGCGCAACCCTATGGATTCTTGTGGGCAACCAACCCACCGCCTTTGCCACTATTACCACCTAGCCCATGCATAATCTATATTGCCCAACTCCATCTATGCATTCCTAATGAACCACCACCAGGGCACCGAGCCCTTTTTTGCAAGCAGTCGATCACGTGAAAGCCCTAGGGGCTTATTTTTGGTGGCTTAAGGGGGGTTTTTTTCTCCTTGGCATAACAAGGTACCTCTCAATTTTTTTGGCTCTATTAGGAACATATGGTATCAAAATTTTAAAATTGAGATGTAATTGGAAAGATGATTCTAAGACAGACACGTTGCTGCAGGTTTTACCAGTGAATTTCTCTAGTACGGTACTTATTTTTGCATTCAAAACCAAATGATTTTTATTGCACTCTGAGGGACTAGATTGCTCAACTTTTTTCTATTTTTCAATCTGGAAGAAGTGATGGAAATCTCTCTTCGAGCTCTTTCCAAATTCTTCATTATTTTCATCAAAAGTTTTCAAGGTACACATGTTTCTCATTTGAACCTTTTTGGCTCTTCTTGTTGGGGTTCAATTTTTTGCATTGTGGGGGATGTTTTATATGCTTATTTCTATCATTTACATCAAAAAATCATAACTATACCAAAACAAACACCTTCTAAAAAATGGTCTAGACATCTTCTTGTCTAGCTCTTCTGACCTCACATAAATATCACACATGGAAACCCTAATGACAAGGCTTCTCCATTCAAAAGGATTGTGGTCTTGTTTAAATTATGTACAGTCAGTTTTAGACAACCTTTGACGTCATGTAGCATAGGAACAAGATGGATGAGGCCATTAGGTTGATTACTTTGCAAGTATCCAAAAGTTTATAGTTTCATCTTGATGGGTGCACACTCCTTGAGATATGTGGACTACACTAGAAGGCTTATTTAGTACAATCAATGAGTTCATGGCACTTTACATTGAGGAAGAACTTACATCACTTGTACCTAGTGTTTTTCACTCCATTGAGGACTTTCTAATGAATTTTAAATTACAAAGATCTTTGTTACATGGTTGTGGTAAAGATTGATAAGGAGTGAATTTATTAGATTTTGTCAAAGCTTCGAGGAAACTTTCATAGTTTCTCTTCTACCTTACATTCCACTATGGATGCTTTGGGTCCCAGATTTACCATGCCCACATTTGAGGTATTTTTTGATCGGTTGACTAGAGAGAAGGCCAAGCTCACATAGTTGCACTCTCTAATAGGATCAAAGAACTAAGCATTGGTTGCTTCGACATCTACATGGAAGTCAAAGCAAAAATTGAAGACCAAAATAGATTTAGCTGGCAGTGAGAGTTCCTCCAAGCCATCTCTTGAATCAAATTCTTAGAAATCAACTCCAAAGGGTAAACCTTCTAAGTTTGATGAGTCTTTCTCCAAGACTAAGAAGTTTATAGGTGATCCTTGTAGTTTTTGTGTTTAGGAAGGACATCCAATTTACAGGTGTTGGAAACATCTTTAAGATTTAGAGGAGGATATGTAGCAGCACAGTATTGCTTCTCAGAAGCCACCACCTCCTCCTATGAGGGAAGGAAATGCATTGTTTGTATGATCTTTGCCTTCCTTTGCTACATGGATCATTAATTTAAGTGATTCCCACCATATGAAACACTCACCTAATTTGATTACTTCACTTGCTAAAAGTGTTACTACACAAATTGTAGTTGGTGAGTCAACATAACTTTTAGTTCTAGCTTATGGCACTATCTATTTGGAGGGTAGTTCTCTATATGATGTTCTATTTTTTCTAACCATTTCTATGAAACTATTTTCTGTCTATCATATTTTTCACTTTGTCTCTAGTAAGACAGTTGAGTTCTCACCTAATTTGGTTGTTGCTATTGGGAGTGTTGATTTACAGTCTCACTTGTATCAGTTTGATGGCTTCAAAAGCTCTAATTCTATAGGTGTTTCTCTTGTTTCTTGTGCAAACACAATGTGAAAACTTTGGCATGAGTAGTTTCACCAAGTGAACTACAAATATCTATAGTAGATGAGTACATAGGAGCTAGTGACTGGGCTACCTTAGATCTCTTGTATTGACAATGTTTGTCAAGGTTGTGTACTTGGAAAACATAACAAAGATCATTTTCTAGTAGGTAGATCCACACATGCTAAGGCACCATTGGAGTTGATACATAGTGACCTTATGTCATTTCCTACTCCATCTTTTTTTGGTGCTTGATATGTACTTACCTTCATAGATGACTTCTCTAGACACACATGGGTGTACTTCTTGAAGTACAAGTCTAATGTCTTTGATTAATTTCAAATCCTTAAGAAAATTTTGGAGAAGTCTTCTAGTCTTTCTGTTAGGTATATACACACTAATAGTGGGAGGGAATATGTGAATCAATCTTTTAGATATTTTTGCACTAAGCATGGTTTGCAACATCAATTCACAGTTCCACATGCCCCTTAGTAGAATGGAGTTCTTGAGAGAAAGTATAGAACATTAAGGGAAATGGCTAAGTGTATGATGCAGTCTCAAGATATGAGTCCTTCCTTTTGGGTTGAGGCTATCAATTATGCCAACTATATTAATAATTAGATGCCTCACAAGGCATTGCAACATTTGACTCTTGAGGAGACTTGGACTCATGTCAAGCCCGATGTTTGTACATTCCATATTTTTGGTAGTGAGGCTTGGGCATTTATTCCATATGCACAGTAGAAAGCCATCAAGAGGAAGAATCGACCACTCATATTTGTTGGCTAGTACAGTTTTTTTTATCCTAATTCCAAAGAGGTCTTGTTTCAACAAGATCTCAAGTTTGATGACCATTATCCTCTAATGGAGCCTCCATCACTAGCTTCTCACTCACTACCTAGTACTTCCTCCTCTTCTCTATAGGATTCTTTATCCTTTGAGGAATATTTTGATGATTATCCACCTTTCCCTCCTTACCCCTGATGTTCTATGAGTACCCAAGTAGGCTCAACATGATACTGTCAATGCAGTGTGACCTATGGCAGGAGATCCTTTAGATTCTCATTGCACTCATGCTCAAGCATCTAATATTGAACTTTTGAGTCATTCCATTTCAAATAATCCATATTTTTTTTGTAGGTGACAAGACACTCAAATTGGGACAAGGTTATTGATGAACAGTACACTTCTTTGATGAAGAACCACATATGGGATCTTTGTCCTCTTCTAAAAGGAAGAAATTTGGTTCAATGTAGGTGGGTTTATCGTATCAATTATGTTGTAGATGGATCTATTGATAAGTACAAGGCACTTCTTGGTGCAAGGGTTTTTAACAAGTGCAGGGTATTGATTACTCTGAGACCTTTTCTCTTGTCACCAAGATGAACTCTATTCACCTTGTACTTTCTTTTATAGCTTCTGAAGGATGGACAATATTTCAAGTGGACGTGAAGAGTGTCTTTTTGCATGGAGACCTACATGAGGAAATATATATAGAGCAGCCTCAAGCTTTTATATAGGACTCTTCTATGGTGTGTTGACTTCAGAGATCCTTATATGGTCTCAAACAAGCCCCTTGGGCTTGGTATGAGAAGACAGATTCCTTGCTTCTTGCGTCACACTTCACATGCTATCAATTGATACTTGTGCTATATATTGATGAAATAACCCTCTATGAGTTAGAGTGTTCGACAAGCTTTGAGAGAGTAGTTTGAGATGACAAATCTTGAACTTCTGCACTATTTTTTGGTCCTACAAGTTGTTTAGTCTTCAGATGGGATAGTCATACTCTAGGAGAAGTATGTTCTTGATATGCTTTAGAGATTTAACATGCTCAATCGCAAGCCTTCTCCTACACCTTTTCAATTGGGTGTTATTTTATCTACCAATTGCTCTACTCCTACAATAGATTCCACTTTATATAGATAGCTTGTGGGCAATTTTTATGCTTGATGCACACACGTCCTAATCTTTCCTTTGTGGTTGGCCTTGTCTCTCGATTCTTACATGATCCTCATGAGATTCATTGACAAGATCCCAAATTCATTTTGACATAAATTTAGGGTACTACATGTTACGACATTCACTATACATTAGGGGATCCTCACATTGTTGGTTATACAGACTTAGATTGAGCTAGTGATATTCATGATCAAAAGTCCACTTCTGGCTTTATTTTCTACCTTGGTTCTAGTCCTATTGCATGGTCTTGTAAGAAGCATCATGCTAACACATTATCATCTATAGAGGTAGAATACAAGGAAATTGCACTAGATAGTCAAGAGGTTTTATGGCTTTGACAGTTGATGAGAGAGTTTGGATTTCCCTCTAATAGTTCAACCTTTCTTTGGTGTGACAATTAGAGTGCTATACACATTTCCCATAACCCAATTGAGCATCAATGGACCAAGCACATTGAGCTTCATATGCACTTCATCAAGCATTTAATTTAGGATGGCTCTCTTAGCTTGGAGTATATTCTCATTGCTAAGTAGGTTGCAGGCATCTTCAATAAACCTTTTGCATCACATTGGTATCTTCAGTTGTGTTCTATGCTTGGGGTGAAGGAAGTTGTCCTTGGGGGGTCTTAGTGATGAGTTCTTCCTTCTTTTTTTAGCATTCTCCTATCTCTTTTTGGAGTAGGGTTTTTCCCACCTTGTCTTCCCTAATTCTCTTATTTTCAAAGATTTGGTTGTGTTGGATACCTCATCAGGCCATGTTGTTGGGACCCATTTATGGTTTCAACATTATAGTTTCCTCACTTTTTCATGCATTGTTTGTAGTTGTAGTGTTGCTCATCTTGAGGGGGGATTTAGAGTAAAGGATTTATTTTATTTTATTTTATTAAATTACCTTTACTCCCTTCTTAAGATTTCACTTTATGCACATGCATTTAAATATTAATTATTAAATGTCATTTACCTCTTATGGTTTCCCTTTTAGGGTTTATGATCTCCTTCTATAAGGATTGATCAACTATTTATTTCAATTTATTCTTTCACTCTAATAATATATTCTTGCATATTTTCATAGCCAAACCCTTGCCTTCTCTGGTCTTCTTCTTCTCTGTGATAGGTTCTTGTGTGCTACTAGATCTATGGATTTTTTCTCACCTTTATGCACATGTATTCTCATTTAATAATTAATTATTAATTATTAAATATCATTTACCTCTTAGGGTTTCCCTTTTAGGTTTTACGATCTCCTATAATGATTGTTAATTTTATATTTCAATTCATTCTTTTGGTCTGATAATATATTCTTGCATATTTTCAAAGCCAAACCCTTGCCTTTTTTTGTATTTTTCTTCTCTGTGATAAGTTCTTGCATGGAAGAGTTCTACTAGATCTATGTATTAGTTCTCATCAAATCCTTCAATTAATTTGAATCAATTTCATCTCAATTTCTCTCAATTTCAATTTTCTATTGATTCTATTTAATTTCAACTAATTCCATCTTTCTAATTTAATTTTATTTTTTATTTAATTAATTTTATTTATGTAGAATTGTTGATTTTAAAATTTAAAAATCATCACAACTAAAGAATTAGTTTTTTTCTAAAAATCCTATATTATTCAAAATGAGAAAATAAAATAAAATCTTTTTAATTTTAATTTTTGGAAACTTTATCTCTCCAAAAAATTAAGAATATCTTCACATAATATCTTTTGTTTTTCTAGTTTAAAAATGGAAAATTGCTAGTTTCTTCTTCAGTCTTATCAATTATTGTCTGATGATCTTGACTTTTTGTGATTAATCTTGATCACATATTTCAACCATGAATTTAATATAAGTAGCCATCATTCCTTCATATTTCTCTCTCTAATAGGTTGGATAGGGATAAGTTGATGTTGGTTGATGTAACACCCTGTAAGACTACCTAAAAGAAATTAACCTAAACTTTCACTAAGTTTGTCAAAAAAAATATTTTAAAGTTTAAAATAACAAGAGATAATATAGCGGAAGCAATAACTCAATTACATACAAAAAAACCATAAAAAAATTACATCTCTTAAGGGTTCCATGATGATGAATCACATATATAAGTATTATTAAAACTAAATCTAATACATAACGAATCCAAATCACAGAATAACCACAAGTACAAATCTAATTAAATAATATACAATTACATAAGATGCCACATGGCATAACTAGAATGCATAATCATCTACTATACAAGTCACGGGATATGAAAAGCTCAAAGAATATACATCATGAATAAATACAACATCTCATAAGATCTTTGATAATCAAGTACAATAGAAACATAAGATCAAAATGAAAGGAACAACTACACAAGTATATCCAATAATGACTTCCAGCTATCAGATATCAATGGTATAAGAAACACTACCACTCAACCTTGTGGAACCTAAATGGACCACTCCCACTATGTTGAGGAGATAATTTCAAGTCCCTTAAGGATATCAATCCAAAAAGTCATAACCAACATCTAGGTCAAGGAAAACTAATAGCAATCTATCTCAAATGTACCAAGACACAAATAACATCTAAACCTAGAGGCAACAAAGACACGTAGGAAATTTACAATGTAAGTAGGCAAGTGTCACTACATGAGCCAACTCTAAGGTTATCCTAGCAACGTCTCTGGACTTTGGCCCCCTAATGTCTCTATCACTAGTGCATTTTACCCTAAATTTTGACCAAAAAATTTGACTAAGTATTTTAAATGGGTTGGTTGGTCAATTTATAAAGAAAATTTTTGTTTTTTTTTAATAACATGCACGTGTTGGTTGCAATTGCACACCACAACATAAAACAAAAAAGGGGGGGGGCGGGGGTGGGGGTTGAGGGGGGGGCCAAAAATATATCACATTTCATTTGGTACAAGGGTTCCAAAGTATTCCTAAGAAGTGTGAGTTAATGGTATGTCCAGAGAACAGAACATAAGGGTGGGCTTAGGATGGGATCAAAAAAACAAGCATTCAGATGCATGCAGAGGGATGATTGAGTTCGTTGAATGCCTTTGAGTTTTCATGCAAAGTCACCATTGGTTCTCACTTTCGATGGTTTGTGAGTGCCATATAATTTTAGGCATAGAATTGTAGGGCAATCCATGAAATGCTTCTTGATGTGTCGGTGGTCGACCTCCATTGACCCACCCAATCATATTACGTATATAATAAAAGGTGGCATTACACTGAGCTCTGTTGATATATGATAAAGGGTCCCAGGTGGCCTACCCTACTAATATATCACATTTCATTTGGTGCAAGGGTTCCAGATTTGCAAGAAGTACGAGTTAATGGTATGTCCAGAGATTTGATATGGTTCCATCGAGCACTTCAACTCCTTCACTTCTAGCATTTCGCTCGCATGAGGGCATAGATTTTAAAGGGGGGTTCCAGAAGAGAGGACTCGGCATTGCGTAGGGACCATTGTAATAGGTAAAATTTTAGTGGTATTTATGATAATAGGTTTTCTTTACCATGGCATTGTGTAGGGACCATTGTAATAGGTAAAATTTTTGCACATATATGATAATAGGTTTTCTTTACCAAGGCATTGTGTAGGGACCATTGTAACAAGTAAAATTTTTGTGGCATATATGATAATAAGTTTTCTTTACCACAACATTGTGTAGCGGACCACTATGACAAGTAAAATTTTAGTGGATTATGTGTTTGTGTTTGATTTGAATGGAGACACAAAAAATAGTTGATAGAGTCAAGGCCCTTGAACAAGGTTTTTGTCTAGCTAATTGTGTATGAAATCCTTGTGTTTGAGGTGTACGATTAACCCACTAAGGAAATTTCCCCCTCATTTTCTTATAGGCCCTCCAGGACTGGTGGAAATCAAGAAATTAATATGCTAACTGCTTTGAGATTTGGATCTGAGTTGAATTGGATTTCAACAACCCACTCCCTACCATGATGAATAGTCAACTGGAGAACATATTGTGGGAACAAAACCTTGATTATGAGAATGCACAATTTAAATGTTTGGATTGTGAATATGGACACTTGGCTAGGGATTGGCTCACTGAAATGCTTAAAACTACTTATCTATCTTGAGCTTGACCAAGATGCAAACCCTTTCCCAACCTAGCATCAGGTAGAAAGTACCTTCAAAGCATTGCATTCAAAAGGATGTATCAGTTCTTGAATAAGGTTATGTCAGGGAAGAGTAAAATGAAAAGGGGGCTAATGAACTGGTCATAAAAAAATTTGATTTGAATTCTAATTTTCAGTCTCTTATTTGTGTGTATTGAGAATTTTTTCTATGTTTGTAGCTAGGGGACTGAGGAAAGTGGTCCTAGCCTTAGCCTCCATGACTGCAAAGGCAATTCCTTCTAAGAAAATGATAATCTAGAAATTCAATTCTACTTAGGCTAACATCCATTTTCTTTCACATTCTTCACAATTTTTCATGCATGTGAAAGAAGGCAACTAATGAACTTTAGGGGATTCAAGATGACACCCTTGCTATCAATTCTATATAGAGAGAATCTAATGGCTTATTCAAAATATGTTGCATAGTAGATAGTAAAGAAGATGACTTAAAAAAAAGCTATTTTATGCATAAACATGAAAGAATCATACAAAAGAGTAAATATGATCAAGTAAGAGGAAGGTTGTCAAGAGATTGTGGAAAATTTGCTAGTGTTCATAGCCAGAAGAATATAACCAGACCTTTACTTGCTAGTCTATAAATATTACACTCCATGCACCTATTAATACTATCATGCCTAAATCTATAATGGGATTACATTTTTGGTAGAACTACATCAAGACTCAAATAAATTTCTACAAATAACTAAGATTACACTTCTCCATATTGTCTGAGAACCATGTTTAGAATGCATCCTTATATGTTTCTTTCCCATTTACTTGTAACACCATCAAATAGGACTGTGGACACAAACTTAAACACTCATCATTCAATGTTGTAAACATTCACAAAAGATCACAGGAATGGATGATCCTTCAAAGATGATAGAGTTGGACATTACTGGGCATCTGGAGATGGAGTTGTCATTTCTTGTTGAATTGAGCTGCCTAGAGAGAAGTACCACTAACTCTTCTGAGAAGTTTTGTATGATAATATTTTCAATGTCAGTCTTCATTCTTCACAGTCAGAGTGTAGTGGTGTAGAAATTTGGATTTGGTGGGAAGGATAGGAAATCTTCCAAAACTTACGGAGCTATGCATTATTGAGTGTCTTCATTTTAGGAACTTGCCTATACTCTATGGTCTAAGTAACCTAGAAACCATTACAATTGATGGATGCGGGAAGCTTAATCATTTAAAGCCAATTGATGGTAGGATTTTAGAAGGGGTGTGAAGTAGCTTTAATATGAACCAGTTGGTGCACTTGTGGATATTAGATCTCTTCCCTATTTTGCATGTCAAACTTGTTTGGAGGGGATTCAAATAATCAAATGTATAAAGCTGCTAAAAATAACTATTCTTTCTGGTGTAAGGAATCTTGAAAGGATTGAAATTAATGGATACAAGAAGCTTAATCACCCCCAGGTGACTGATAGTGATTGTGCAATTACAGAAGGAGTCTCAAGTAGCTTTGATACAAGTCATTTATGATAGCTGTGGATATCAAATTGTCCAAAGCTATCTTGTTTTGTGCATCTAAGTTGCCTAGAGTGGATTCACATATTCAGGTGTGAAGCCAAAAAAAATAACATTTCAAATGTCATTGAACAATCTTTAATTGGAGTACTTTAAAGAACTTATAAGCGTATCAGAAATATTCCATCTGAAGAGTCTAGTAGAATTAATTATATCTAAGTGTTGGTAGATTGAGTCTGATTTGTGTCTTGAGGGTATGGACTCTCTCTAGAATATTACATTGTGATGGTTGTGTGAAGATGATTGTTATTGATTCTTGTGAGAAGTTGCAACATTTTTTCCAATGACACTCATCAAACTTAGAGTGTGTAGGTACAAGAAATTGAAAATAGTCACAGGAATTGGCAATCATACAAAGTTAATAAACATGTGCATTGGTGAGTTTCTTGAGCTTGAAGAGCTGTCATTTCTCACTAGACTAGGCTACTTAAAATTTATTAATATTAAGCTACTTGGATTTGCAAGACCATAATCATCTTAATTGAAATCTTAACTTCTACACATAACTTGTCCTTGATTCTTGTTGCCACAGAGATATCTAAGATCTCTAGACATGAACAACCTCTAAATATCATCTCCTCTGCTTACAAGAAATTGATCACAAGATAGTATGAAATTTCACACATCAGAATCCTTTAATACTCATCCAAGATAGTCTCATTTAAATCTACAACCTTTTATAAGACAAATCTATCCTAAAATTCACACCAATCTCTTCCTCCCTCCCAAGCTCGTTGATTCAAATTATCTCTTTGATGATTGTATGCCAAATAAACTAGGCTTGTTGCTCACTCATCCTTTGAGATCTTCAAATTGATCTTACATTTGTATTTTCCAAATCTAACATCATAACCTAAGCAAGCTAGGTTGATACAAATCTTTATGCTCATTCCACCCAAGCAAGTAGGCAAAGTACTTTCTTTGCATGTTCAAGAGATAGATATTTAGAAATCTCCTTAGATAATCATTGTCCTGATATTATCAATGAACAAACTAAACTTAGAAGATGATTAAGAACTATAATAATCCTTGTTATATTAAAAAACTAAGCCAACATCAAGCCCGCTCTAGTTAGATAAAATATTGTACTTCTTAGTATATCACAAAGTCTAGATACAACTCTCACCAATACTTCACCCTTCACAATATAAGAATAATGATTAAAACTTACTTAAGAGTAATAATAAGATTCTATTGAAGAGTACTGATCATTTAATATAAAAATCTCTTCAAAATGTATTTGTACACGGATAGATGTTTGTGTGGAAAATTACTATAGTTTCGGGATGTGTTTCAACTTTCTTCCCCAAGCTAAGAGAGTTGATCAACAGGGGAAGGGAGCTTATGATGATATGGGGATAGAAAAAAAATCAAAAAATTGAGGAGTTCTAGGTCCATCATTTGCATTCTATATTTGCTTCTTCTAGTTTATTTGCATTTTTTTTTGTGCTAGTAATTTAGTTTATATATCTCTTGGTTTATATGTTAGTTCTTTGATGTTTTGGAAGGATAGTCTAAGGTTTAGTGGGGTAGTGTTTTTGGCTTCTTACAACTCAATGTTGTTAAGAAGTATTGGATCCATGGGTTTCTCACCTATTGTAAATGGGTTATTGGAAAAAAAATTAATTTAATTTCAAATTACACTAAACATATTTAGTCACATTAATCATCTTCTTTATGAAATTGAAAATTAATATTAAAGAACAATAACAGTTTTCAATCTATTGTCAAGTTCAAAAGGCATAATCACCTATACAAAATTAATATGGTCAGTGTGCCAGTATTGGCTATAGACAGCAATTGGAGCAAGGTCTCCATAAAATGCCTTGACTCACCCACCAATGTGTGGACCGTGATTGGTAGGGTGAGTCCAATGTATAATATATTTGCATTAACCAAAGTTTACCATGTTTACATTTTGATCTATTTAAACCATCTGCAATGATGTTTTATTTGCAGTTAAATGGGCCCTTAGTTTCATGGAATAATCAGATCATTGAAGAGAATGAACAGTTAAGAGACTTTGGGTATCGATTGGTTTATATTTGCCCCTTGGAATTTGATCTAAACTATTCCAAAATTAATTAGATTCTTTGAATTGATGAAATTATTTCTTCTTATGATCAATTTCATATAGATGCTTATGTTGGAGACTTGATTCTCTAAATTGATGAAAGTATTTCTTCTTATGATCAATGTCATATAGATGCTTATGTTAGAAACTTGGTGCTTAATAGTGTAATTTTACCTTGAGTTTGACATTACATTACCACTTCAGCACATACTCTCGGCGATTGTCTTATCACACTGATGGATTAGTTCTATTTTGAAAATTTGAACTAATAATGCATTTTTTCCCTTTTTATGCCAATTTTTATTTTGTGAAGTTTTCATGTAGATTTTGTTGTTATTTTTGCATGCCTTGGAGACATCAATTAGTTACATTCAATACTGTAATGAAGCTTTTAATGATATGATTGCTCATTAGATAAGTGGATTATTGAAACAAAAAGGCAAAAATATTGTGTGTTTTCATTTGGGTGGCTTTGAAGATTAAATCTTTTGTTAAAATTAATAAGCTTATTTCTTGACAAGAGTATGTATATAACCATTAAAAATATCTGGAACTATATTTTGGATTAGAACTAAAATTAGCATTCACATCTTCTTCTATTTTAAAATTTCAAATCTATCATATATGATTTTGATATCCTTCACAATCAATGAATACCATAAATTTGTCTTCAACTCAATTTGGACTATCACTATACTTTCATTCTACTTCTTTTTACATCAACTTATCATGGAAATTATAATCAAATATTGATGGTATTCTTTTTATATTAATTGGATAAGTGGCACTAGTGGAAGTCAAATAATCAACAACTCTTTTCTTTTCAAAATAGAGTTCAAGCTTCATTGCATCAAAGTCTACTTAAATAATAGGAGCTAAGAAACTGAAGATAGTACCTATGCCTTTTGAAGTCAAGTTGCACTATAAAATTTGACATATAATACCAAATTGAGCATATTGATTTTTTGACTAGTCATTATAATTCTTTGTATCAAAATGTGTCACAGAGCTAGTAAGCATTCTATTTCTTTTAGAAAGTGAAATTCTCTTACCATATGCAACAAGACATCACCTTTGAATTGATTTCTCTAATGAATGGTCTTTAGAACCTTCTTGTTAAATTCAACCAAATCTAAGTTAATTTTTTTGGGTATTCTACTATTTTCATTACTTTTGAAGAACAAATATTAGTTTTATTCAAGGTTAAGTGAGCTTTATTTATCTCCAAGTTTGTAAAATTATCATCCATGTCAAGTATGTGAAAAATACTTTGTTTGTGTTGGATGCTTCCCTATAATGTTCTAATTTTTAGGTTCTCTAAGCCATATCAAAGTGGTTGTTTGATGTTACAAGTGATTTTAGATCTCATATATTACTTAAAGCTCTAACTGTTCCATACACTCCTTTGGTTCTGACTGTTCCAACATAGTGACCTTCAAAATGACTTAAAAACCATGAGCTCACAAAGAAACTACACTCTATTTGTATCCTTATCACTCCAAATCATCAACAGAGTCATCATCAATCTCATCTATGAAGCATATTAAAAGCTAAGGATTCGGAGTGACTCGTATACAATTCATTTTTTGTCATTCATTATATGGTTTGAACAAGTGTGGAAAAAAATCATATTTTTATTATGAATTTTTTGTTCACCAATCTATGTTAAAATAATCAGAAAAGATTTGGTCCTTTGAGTTGCAATGATTTTGAGAAAAAAACCTAACTTTTAATCACCATATCTTAAATGAATTTTCACGTTGAGGTGATCTGAGTTTGATCAATTATTCTTGATACAAGTTGGTGTTGAGTTTCCTTTTTATTATTTTGTAGATCTATTGCTATTTATTTAATGTGCAATTGTGGAAAACTTTTCAGATGTTAGACATCCACACCCTAGAGAAGATTCTAGTCCATCAATAGCGGCAGTAGGTTTTCAATACAGATCATTGTTTGATGTTGTTCTGGTTCACACAATTCATATGAGAAATGCTTATCTTAATACTTTGGGAATTTGGTGCAAATGTCAAGTGGTTGCATCCCAAGATTGGTTTGAAGCCATAAAGAATTAACTTAGGGAAAACTTTTACAACTTCACACACCATGGATTAGGGACGTGTTCTGAATTACTAAATGGCGAAGAGGAGAAAACCCTCTAGAGCACAATTTTTGCCTTGATTATTAGGAAATTTGAATGATTATTTCACTTTGATTCTTTGCAGGGAGCTAATGATTTCTTTTCACAAAGCAATAGGACAAAAGCCTCTGCAAATCATATTTTATAGGTAATTTATTTCATTTTGATTGGTTTTTGTGGTGAGATTTAGTTTTGCATTTTGTATGTCTCCTTACTAATAGCTTTGGTATTTATTCAAAGATGGTGTAAGTGAAGGACAGTTTTACCAAGTTCTACTTTATGAACTGGATGCTATTCACAAGGTTAGTTTCCTAATACTCACTATAGTACTTGCTATTCAATTGAGATAGACACGGCTCATTAGTTTCTTTGTATTCTCTTTGGATTTTGTTAAAGAAGACAGTTGAATGCTATATCAACTAAAAGTTCTATGGTGTAAACAAGCTTGTACATCTCTTCAGCCAAATTACCAACCCCAATGACATTTGTTGTTGTTCAAAAGTGGCACCATACTAGACTATTTGCAAACAACCATGCAGATAGGCATTCTATAGATAGACGTGGGAACATCTTGCCAAGTCTTCAGTACATATTAAAGCAACTGAATTTCATAAATTATTTTTTTGATAGTTGATTTGTTTAAATATTGTCCATCAAAAATTGCTTAGTACATCTCATCTTTTTTTTGCATAGGAGCTTGCAATTTTGAAGAATCTGATAGCAAAGACTCTAAAGAAGATATTGTAGAAAAGGTATATTTGGTGTTCTTTTTTAAGTGAAAATGTGATTGGAAATTTTGTATATTGTCATATTTCACATGCAGAAAGGTCAAATTGTAAATAGAGGTGAAGCTGTATGGATTTAAGTTTCTTCTACATTATTTATAATGCTCTCGATTCCTCCTTTGTAGCTGTAAAAATACTTTTTTATTTTCACCTTTCCAGATACCCTTTACCAAGTTCTTCAAGATTCTAAAATATCTTGGGTTGACCCCACTCTAGCATGCCCTAACTCCTACTTGGTTCACAGACCTAACTCCTTTCTATATGTTTCTTCCTCTTACTACTCCATCTGTAGGTTGCAAAAAAATCATCCTTCTTCCACCAACGAGTCATTCCATTCAAGAAAGACCACAACGCACAAAAAAATAAGGAGACAATTGCTAGACTATGGTCTAACTTAAAAAGAAAAGGTGATGGAAAATGTTAATGTCCTTGCAAAATGTGTAAGGGCTTAAAGACTTGAAGATATCTAATCACAACAGTTGAGCAACATTGTAGGCAACATGGTCACATTGAAGGGGGAAATGAATATCGCCCATTGGTATGTATTTTAATAGGTTATAAATTACATAAGACATGATTTGATGATGACATCATGGTCATGGTTAATATAAGGTCATCATTTTCATGTAGGTCGACATCCCTGAGTTTCATGTTATGGACCATGACAATTTGGAGAATGCGGATTTCCAAACAAGGGGACATGGAGATGTGAATATTTAAGTAGAAGGTAATGATACCATGGAAGAAGATCAAGATGATTACGATGATCAAGATGATGATGTAGAGCTTGATGTACCTTTACTTGAGAAGACACACCAGTCCCTATATGAAGGCTCCAAAACAACTCTTATTGTCATTGTATTGTTGTTGGTGAACTTGAAGGTTATGAATGGTTTATCCAACATAGCAATGACATGTATGTTAAGGTATGCCATCTTCTTTCATTATTTTACTCGTAGTTCCCTTACAATTAACATTGGGTTCATGTAGCAATTAATATTCTTTAAATTAAAAAATTATATTTTTGATCATAGGTTGATAGGTGAGTGTTTGTTACCACCATCAAACATTCTACCTCGCTTGTACCAAGAATTATCTGCCATCATGAAAGATATAACTGAGTATCAAACAATACATGCATGTCTGAATGATCATATTATATATCATAAATAGCATGAATTTGCAACACAATGTCCTACTTGTCATATCAATCATATTGATTAACAAAAAAGGTGCCTCGCAAGGTTCTTTGGCATATTCCCATTATTCCACATCTGCAATGATTATTTAGGTGCAATAGCTTGGCACAATTTATGGATTACCATGCACGCAATAGAAGTCAAGATGACATTATGCAAATGCCTATAGATGCTTTGGCATTTAAGGAAATAGAGGAAAAATGGCCACACTTTAAAGAAGAACCTCGTAATCTCAAGATTTCATTGGCAACAAATGGTGTCAATCCTTTTGGAGAGATGAGATCTACTTACTCAGTGTGGCCTATTTTTGTTATCAACAATAACATACCTCCTTGGTTGTCCATAAAGAGAGAGCACATAATGTTGACACTGATTGTTCTAGGTATTTTTTGATTTAGTGGTCATCTAAATTAATTTATTATTACTAATCCATCAAATGGTCAAAATAATAATGTAATTTTTTTGTTCATTCAACTAGGTAAGTACCAAGTTAAAGATATCAACATATATATATTGAACCTCTTATCGACGAGTTGATGGTGTTATGGAATGGGGTTACTATGTATGACATCTGTAGACTAATAGGACAAAGACAATTTCAATTTAATGCAATGCTTCTATGGACAATACACGATGCCCCTGGGCTAACACATTTTTGTGGTATGTTCTCTTCTTGACACCTCTTTTTTGGTATGTCAAAGTTAACACATTTAATCCAATTATACACAATCTTGTAGGTCTTCAGAGAAAGGAAAAATTTACATGTCCATTTTTTGGTCCAAAGACAAAATCTCGTCATTCAAAAAGTTTAAGAAAGCAAGTGTTCGATGAGAATAGACACTTTCTGCACAGAAATCATAAGTATTGAATTACTGAAAAACATCTTTTCAATGGGAAAGAAGAGACTACGTCAAAGCCACAGAGAATGGCACCTCGCCTATGGAAGTTGGCATACAATAAAATAAATCATCAAGGTAATGTCATTCCATCTGATGGTTTTTGTTTCAAATTTATATTTTGATATTGTGTTTTGTTTACTAATGATGTGATTGATTCTTGTGAAGGTCATCAAGGCATCAATGACCAACTTCCAAAAGGACTAAAAATTTATCCTATGCAATTTACTAGGTTGTTGTACTACGAGCAACTCCCAATTGTCATTTTTTTGATCCTATGCATATTGGAAAGAATGTAACAGAGACATTATGGAAAATCTTGGATGGAAGGCGTGACAAAGATCAAATTGTCAAAACTTGTAGTGACATTGAAGAATCCAACCATGCAATGAAAAATGGAATTTGATAAAATAACAATGGAGACCAGATTGATACAAGTGCCCTTAGTTAGTTATTGTCAAAGTAGTAGAGAAATGCTATAAAAGAAATCATAAAAAAAATACGATTTCCCACAAGAATTGTTGTGAACATAAACAATCTCATATCAAAGAAAAGTGAACTTGGGCCAGGGGTGAAAACACACGATTGGCATACATTTATTAAGGTAATTCATATTATTTTGTATTCACTATATATTTATATACTACATGTAGTTTTAATTGCATTCTTTTATAAAATATTGACAAGATCATTTTACAAATATTGCAGTATGTTCTACTTCTATCTTTCCCACACCACTTCGCCAACAATGTCAAATAGGCTATATATGATCTTGGAAAATAAATGAGGTGGTTGTCATCTAAAGAAATCAATAAAGAAGATATAAAATATTGGAATAGAAAAAATCCTCTTCTGATGTGTGAAATGCAAAAGTGTCTACCTCCAAGTTTTTTCAATGCACAAGAACACTACCTCATAGATCAAGTTGAGGAGATTGAATTGTGTGGACCTATACCAACCAGGTCAATGTGGATGGTTGAGAGGCACTTGAAATTTTTGAAAGGCTTGGTTTGACAGAGAGCACATCTTGAGGGGTCTATGGTGGAGGGATATATGGTATAGCAGACCATGGTGTACATTAGTGAATATCTTCCTAAGTTTGCAGCAAAGATCCATGTAGATCGTATTTGGGATCCCAACTCAATTAACAAATTCAAAGGGGAGTACTTCATGGGAAAAGGTAGATCAAGAAAAGTGAGAGGTAAATCTAAGATTTTATTGTAGTTAATTAATTCTTATAAATCTTCAATATAAGTTATTTTTAATTGGTGTATTTTTTTGAAATAGGTGGTCGAGAGTGGGATGCAATACATTTATATATTGTGAACAATCTTGATTGGATGATGGAATGGATTGAACAATGTTAACAAAATGTTTGCTCATTAACATGGGAAGGTGTTGCTTCATTGGTTAGAGAAGCTCATCATAATGGAGATTCCAATGTTTTGGCGATGGTAGTTGATCTAGTAAAGGGTTTAAGAGGTGGAGAGGTACATAGAAATTTATTAATGATCATAACTTGACATATGTTTCAAATCAACTAATGATGTAAATAATTTACACACACTTCAAAAAAATTAGGTCAAGCACCACAAAGCTATGTACTATCATGACCACAATTTTTGCATAAAAAGGTTGGATGACACAAAGAAAACTTGTGATTCTAGGATAACTGCAGTTTTTGACGTCACCAATATATCATCTACAAATGGCATACATCCTCAACAATCTCAAAATCAATACTATGGAATCTTGGATGATATAATTGAGTGTCAATTTAACACCTTCAAAGTAGTTCTATTCATCATCAAATGGTACAGGTTATGACTAAATCAAAATGATCTTAGATAGAACGGTTATTCAACATGATAATGGATTTACAATGATCAATACAAGGTTGTTTGAGCTACTTGGAGATGAACCCTACATTCTTCCAAGCCAATGCAAGCAAGTGTTTTACTCAGTGGTTCCACATAAACAAGGTTGGTCATTTGTTGTTAGACATGATCCAAGAGGAAGGCTGATAAAGTATAATGTTATGGAAGAAGAAGATATTGAAGATGATGAAGAAGCAGATGATGAAGATCAAGATGATGGTGATGATGATGATGGGGATGAGAATGATGGTGATGGTGATGATGATGATGATGATGATGATGATGATGGTGATGGTGATGGCGATGATGGAGATGATGATGGTGATGATGGTGATGATGATGATGATGATGAAGAAGAAGAGGAAGATAATCAATAACTACAAACATCATCACCCCTTCTATTGACAATCTTGAATTCCATATATAAGGTAAATTTGTTCATGTTTGCAATGTTGCATATTGTTCATGTTGTCTTCTAAGTTATTTGTAGCATACACGTATCATGTAATTTTTAGCTAACTTACGATAAATGATTAACATATGTAGGAAATTTGA
Organism: Cupressus sempervirens; assembly: GCA_028749045.1. Taxonomy (NCBI): domain Eukaryota; kingdom Viridiplantae; phylum Streptophyta; class Pinopsida; order Cupressales; family Cupressaceae; genus Cupressus; species Cupressus sempervirens. The sequence continues at coordinate 506,354,930 of CM053789.1, read as the reverse complement.
TTACATATTTATTATGTTCATTTCTAATGATTACAACATATGTTATTTATAGTTACCAATGTTTATGTTGTGTCTAATTATGACCCTTTTTGCAAACTGTCAATTTAGTACAAGTACATCTTCACCCCTTTTGTTGATGATCTTGCATTCCATATATAAGGGAAATTTGTTCATGTTTACGATGTTGCCTATTGTTCAAGTTGTCTTCTAAGTTATTTGTAGCAAATGTGTATCATGTAATTTTTAGCTAACTTAAGGTAAATGATTAACATATGCAGGAAATTTGATTACATATTTATTATGTTCATTTCCAATGATTACAACATATGTTATTTATAACTACCAATGTTTATATTGTGTCTGATTGTCACCCTTTTTGCAAATAGTCAATTGACTACAAGTACATCATCACTCCTTCTGTTGACGATCTTGCATTTCATATATAAGGTAAATTTGTTCATGTTTATGTGTATCATGTAATTTTTTGCTAACTTCAGATAAATGATTAACATATGCAAAAAATTTGACCCATTTGGCGTGGATCATACACAGTGACATGGATCAGTAGGTACAAGTCAATAAATAGACATAATTTTCTTATATTCTTCTTCTTTATCATTGAGCACGTATGTTATAAATATACATATTATACAATCATATAATGTATATATAGACAAAGAAGGCCCGTATAGAAATATAATTGTATAATCACTTTCAACTTACTACATTTTATATTTGTCACTTTCACTTTCCATTTGATGGATTGCATGACCCACCAAATAGGTACTTGTCAAATCTATCTACATCGAATGAGGGAAATGAGGAAATGGTAGATGAAAGCTCTACATGTAATATGGTTAAAATAGGGAGATCAACTAGAGGTCAAAAGATTAGAAAAAAATTTGATAAACGCATGCAATTTTTCCTTGCTAATAGGGGGTCATGTTCTTATGATGATGAGACCAAAGGCGAAATCAAGGTTCCCTTTTGGTACACACACATTGAGAAAGAATGGGTACCTAATGAGCTACCTCCAATTAACATAGATTTTTGTGTTAATGAGAGGATATATTGCATTGCTCCATCCTCGTTACATGGTTTGGGCCTATTTTCCATGGATGGGATAAAGGTATGTTACAAAAAAGTTGTTGAATTGTTCAAGTATGTTGATCCATGTTACAATTACAATGATTGGATGCAGATTGTTCGATATAAAAAAAGTATGCATAGGTATGCACTATCAGCTAATTATATACAACAGAAAGAAAATGATCAAAGTAAAAGATTTGCTATGTACATTGATGGGAGACCAAAAGAAATAGGTAATATTACAGGTTTTATAAATAGTACGTAACCTTCCTCAACTAGTAAGCAACCCAATTGCATATTTGAGGCACATGAGGGGAATGAAGTTTTTGTTTGTGCAATAAAATCAATAAGTGTAGGGGAAGAACTGCTAATAGATTACCATTTAAATCGCATAGATACAAAAAAAAGTTACTATCATGAGGGTTGTAAGTACTATTTACCATTTTGTTAATAAGTTCTTTTTTGTTGTCTATTGCTTTAAGCTAGCTGAATTTTTTATGTTTAATCTTTGTGATAGGACAATATGGATCCAACAGATGATAGAGGTCACTAGGATGCTACTCCCACTCCTTCTTCAGCAAGGGTAAACCTTTTTGAAATTGTACAAATTAGATACTTGAAAAATGTTATATTATTACGTTATTTTATTTACAATTTTTGAGTTTTTATGATAGTTTTACTGATATTCCTCTCACAATTTGATGTTTAGGATAAGGGTCAAGCACCAGCAATAAGTACCAAGCCACTAGCTACACCTTCTGATGAGGATATTGCTGAAACTCCCAATGTAACAAAAATGTTGAAAAGAAAAATTTTTAAAATTAATTTAGAAATAATGAAAATTTTGGATGAGGCAAATATGGAATCCGAGGAGATGATGAAGAGGCTATCAAATTTGAGAGTGCAAGCTCATTGTTATGAAGTAAGCAGTAATGAGTCTTTAATTATAACAAAAGTTTAATAAAGATTTATATTTTATAAACTTTTATGTTGTGAAGTAAAATATGTAATATGTGAAAAAATACTTTATTGATGCAATTTTTTTAAAGAGTTGTAAGAAACTTTAACTACTAAATTCTTTTTATACAAGATTTTTTGGCAACTGATCCACAACCTGAATGACAATGCGATGAGGCCGGTAGTAGCAGAGCTCTGACTACCACTGGTAAAATAATCTTTTAGTTGACAAGTTAGAAGGAATTTTTCAAAACTTCTTAACTCTTACTTTTATTATTTCAGAATGTCTTTGCTAACAATGTATTATTCAGGTCATCCAGTGAAGAGACTCCTACGAGGTTGATGAACGTCCGTACGAGATTTTTGACTGCAATGTCGGCAACAAGGGGATGGAAAGCTGGTAAATTCTTGTTTTGCTATATTTGGTTTTGTGTTAATTATGAGTTGCTAATTTGTACTTTAATCTTGGGTACATCACATAGTGTATTATTTTTTTTGTGGTACGAGATGCACCGTCTGGTATGCCACCAAACGCAGATCATAGTGCATGTATCGGTGATAATTCACTGTCATTTCCTAGAGCTACCCATGTTTCTAGCACGAGAGCTACGTAGACATCTTTGTTGATTGAAGATAATGAATCAATGCCTTTGAAATGTCCCAAGATTCCAAGTACTTTAAATAATTATTTTTTATATTGTAATAAGGATTCTCTTGCAAGATGTAAACATGATAAGAAGTGGTGAATGCAAGGGCTTTTGATGTGGAGTGATGCCTCATGACCTTCTTTAGTATGTCGTATTGTGCAAGTTGTTTAATTATTCTGGAATTCCTTTTTATTAGGGGTTTGGTAGGATCATTTGAATTATCAATGACCTTTTGTCTATACCAGTAATTCCCTAGTTTAGTAATTTGGTACATTGCAATTTCATGCTTTTAGTAGAAGATACTAACCAATTTTTCTATAGAGAACCAAAAGTGAGAGTCTTCTTTCATATTCAATGTTCAGTTTTCAATGATTTCCAACATCATTTCTATTGCCTATTAGAGTTTTAGAGTGCTCACTTTCAGCTTCACTATCTATTTTAGCAATATTTCTTTTCCATAATATCCCAAGTATGATCAGTAACAACATCAATTAAGAATGACAAAAAATGAAGGTCATGGCAAGTTATATGTATTATAAACTCTTTTTTTTCAAGGTATACTAATTAATATAGTCACAGTACATTTTCTAGTTTCAGAACATCAGCAACAGAACCTTGGTAGAGTTTGACTGGTTTTAGACATTTTTAAATTTTTTCCAAACTTCTTTTTTAGTCAATTTTGTTCAAGTTGACCCTCCAACCCTAAAATAGATCACTAAAAAGATGAAATGTATCTCATTTTATGTATTTTTTATTCACTATGAAAAGTATTCTTCGCATGATTCATTTTAATGGTTCTTACTATTAATTATCCCATGACATTTTTTGCAGGAAACGACACATTTTATAGGAGGCATTATGACCTCACACTGTTGTTGGATACAATTGGTTAATTGAGTGTTGTCTTTGATGTTACACAAATGTCATATCAGTCATCAGATAGAGTCTACCGAGCTCAGAAGGTAAGCATAGTCGTTTACAGAGTCTACCGAGCATTGCTATATATTACATTGTAAAGATAGCTTCTACTGAGCTAACTTGGTTAACGAAGGAAGTTCAGTACTTACCGAGCCCACTCGATGATTGAAGAAAACTGTGACAAAGTGTTTACCGAGCTGGGAAGATAAGCAAAGAAAAGTTAGTGTTTACCGAGCTGGGAAGGTAACTAAAGAAAAGTTAGTGTTTACCGAGATAGGAAGGTAAGCAAAGGAAAGTCAGTGTTTACCGAGTTCACTTGGTGTCCAAAGGGAATTTGGCAAAGACAGTTTCTACCGAGCTCACTCGGTCATCTATACTTACCGAGTTCTCCCGGCGATTGAAGGGATGTCACGGAGTTCGCTGTATTAACCGAGCTCAGTCGGTTAACACAAGAATTATTTTCTGAACAGTATTAACCAAGCAGTGTCGGCCAGTAAAGGGATTTGTTGGTTTGTAATTTTTTTTAGCCGACTATTGTATTTGTTTGATTATTGATCAGTGATTAGAGCCGACTAAGATAATCTGTAAGGTATATATGAAAGATCAAGTTGTGAATTTGTAAGAAGCAAGAGTTTGGATGCATAAGAGTGTGAATGTATGGATATGGAATAAGCGAATATTGAAGAAGTGTGATGAAGGATCAAACGTGTTGAAGGAGCTGCAAAGTTGTATGTGATCAGTAAGGATCCAGTCAAGCATAACAGAGATCTGCAATCAACAAAGATAAGTTGCACATTATATCAGGTCACTTCATTGTTGCTTTCTAACCATTGTAACAGTGAACTCAAAATATCTTAACAGAGTGGGTTTAACAGCCCTATTGTAAATCCTCTAACAAGGTAACAGTTCAGTTGAATTGTTCTAAAGACCTCTAGCAAGGCCACTCCTAACAGGGTGATTAAATCCTCTAACAGGGTCACACCTAACAGTGTGTTTTGTAACCTTTAACAGGGTTGGCTCCTAACAGGGCTCACTTCAGAAGAGTGAAAAATAGTAACTAGTTACATTGGTGGTTTTTCCCATATTGGGTTTCCATGTTAAATCTAGTGTCTTTAGTGTTCATGATTGCTGAATTGTTTTGGTTACCAGTTCTTAATAATTATTAGTATTTTTTGCATTATCAAGTTTCAGTAATCTGTAACCAAGATCAAGATTTTAGACATCTAAGGGACTGTGAAATGTTTTTGTAGTAACTGATTCACCCCCTCCCCCTCTCAGTTACTCCATTCTCATTTCCAACAATTGGTATCAGAGCTTTTGGTACTTGCAGGAGAAGATTTCAAGGATCTAAGAAAAATATCAGGATGTCTTACAAAAGAGAAATTCCAAAACTTAATAGAGATAACTTCTCAGCATGGCAAGGACTGATGAAACTTCATCTGGCTACTGTTGGTGATACTGGACTGAAATACCTTGAAGAAGAATATGAAGAACCTTCTGGCACACTGTCAGTCAATGATATTTTTGAAAAGAAAACTCACAACAACATGATGATAGACATAGCATCTGTTCTCAGCTATGAAGAATTTGATGACATTAAGGACTGCAAAATCGCCTTTGACATGTGGAACAAGCTAAAAGAAATCTATGGAGGGGATGACAATGTGAGAAGAGCAAAAGCAGAAAGTCTAAGAGGACAATTTGATCAAATGAAGATATGAGAGGATGAAAACATTGCAAAGTATGTTGAAAGAGTTAAAGCATGTGTAAGTGCAATCAGGGCAGCTGGTGGTGACATCAAAGGAGAAACAGTTGTAAGCAAAGTTCTCAGAACCTTGCTTCCCGTTTATGCAATCAGATTGTCTGCAATTCAGGAAAGAAGATGTGAAGCAAATCATCAGATAAATCTTGAGGCCATAGTTGGGAGACTAACTGCATTTGAACTAGATAACTTTGACAACTATGTTCCAGCTTCCAAGAACATGGAATCAACATTTGAGGCCAAACTTTCACTCAAGGAGAAAAACAAAAAGAAACTTCAATCAAAAAGTGAAGATGAATCAGATCTAAGCTCAGACAGTGATCTTGAAGTAATTGAAGCTCTTCTAGCAAGAAAATACTCCAGAGGCAAAGGAAAATATAAAGGTAAAGTTCCTCTAATATGTTTTTCATGTGAAGAAATTGGTCATATTGCAGCTAGGTGCCCGAACAAGTAGAACAATGATGAAAAGAAGGATCATAAATGGAATGGCAAGAAAGATTTCAAATCATTCAAGAACAAAGGTAAGAAATCATGTTTCATGGCTGAAAATTTTGAAGATTCTGATAATAGTGAGGATGAAATTGTTTATATTGCTGTTAAAGATGATTCTGACAATGATGAGGAAGATAAAATTGCTCTTATCTCTCATATAAGTAAGAATGATACATGGATTATAGACAGTGGTTGCTCACATCATATGACTAGTGATAAAACTAAGTTTGATCAGTTTGAAGATTATGATGGTGGCAGTGTAAGGTTTGGTAATAATGAACCTCATTTCATAAAAGGAAGAGGAAGAATTTGTCTAACCAAAGAACTTGTTTGTAACAATGCCTATTGGGTTGAAGGTCTCAAACATAATTTGCTAAGTGTGGCACAGTTACTCAATACTGGATTCAAGGTGGAATTCATGCATGGAAAGACAAGACTGTTGAATGAGCAAGGAAAATTGATAGGATCTGGCACCCAAACTAAAGGTAAGTTATTCTATCTAGAACTTGGTGAATGCTCATGTTTTATTGCTCAAATTGAAGAGAGTTGGTTATGGCATAAAAGGTTGTGTCGTGTCAATTTTGATAATTTGATAAAAATAAGAAAATTCATGAAAGTAAGAGGCATTCCTAACATTAAGAAACCTGAGGTAGGTCTATGCAAGAACTGTCAGATTGGTAAAATGGGAAGGACTAGTTTTAAAAGTAAAAACTATCAATCTGAAGATATATTAGAAATTGTGCATACTGATTTATGTGGACCTATTGGAATAGAAAGCTATACTGGAGAGAAATTTTTTATTCTCTTTGTTGATGATTACTCAAGAATGATAACTGTCATGTATCTAAGAAATAAATCAGAAGCATTTGAAAAATTTAAATGGTATTTGGCAAGAGTAGAAAAAGAAACAAGGAAAAGACTGAAATGTTTAAGGTCAGACAGAGGTGGTGAATTCATTTCACATGAATTCAATAACTTCTGCATTGAAAGAGGTATTAAAAGACAGGTTTCAGAACCAGGAACTCCAGAACAAAATGGAATAGTTGAAAGAAGAAATAGATCCATTATGGATTGTGCAAGAACCCTGATGATAGAAAAGAACATTGCTATCAAATACTGGAAGGAAGCCATCAGCACTGCAGTTCATACATTAAACCGAGTACAGCTGAAAAAGGACTCATTCAAGACTCCCTATGAATTATGGTATGGCCACAAACCCAATGTAAGTTATCTGAAAGTATTTGGAAGCAAATGTTATATTTTGAAAGAATCTAGAAAAGGAAAATTTGATGTAAAAGGTGATGAAGGAATATTTTTGGGATATTCTTGCAAAAGCAAAGCATATGGATGTTTAAATCTATCCACTCAAATGGTCATAGAAAGTGCACATGTGAAAATTGATGAGTTTGTAGACAAATCAGAAGAAGAAAGCAAAAGGTACCTGAAGACTACAAGAGATTTGTTTACATTGAACAAGGATCCTCAACTCCTGAGTCTTCAGTAACCGAGTTGCAAATAGTTCAAACTGAGCCTCAGCAACTTTCAGACACTACCGAGCAAGTGTCTACCGAGTCTGAATCAATCAAGCCAATATTTACTGAGCCAGAACAGCAAGAATCTAAAGAACAGAAGGATAATAATGAAATTCATTCAAGAGGCAAGGAACCTATATTAGCAAAATATGTCAAAAGACATCATGCACCAGATCAGATCATTGGAGACAAATCTGAAGGAACCCTGACAAGAAGTAAGTTGAAAAATACTTGTTTACTTGCTGATTTTGAACCTAGAAGTATTAAGGATGCATTGGCAAATGATAGTTGGATTGAGGAAATGAATGAGGAAATAGAACAGATAGAGAAAAACAAGACATGGACTCTTGTACCCAGGCCCAAAGACAAGAATATAATTGGAACCAAGTGGGTATTCAGAAACAAGTTGACTGAAGATGGTAAGGTATCCAGAAACAAAGCTAGATTGGTATGCAAAGGATACTCACAAGAAGAAGGTATAGATTATGGAGAAACTTTTGCTCCTGTTGCAAGATTGGAAGGAGTCAGAACCTTACTTGCATATGCTGCTCACAAAGGATTGAAAGTTTATCAGATGGATGTCAAGTCAGCATTCCTCAATGGAATATTGGATGAAGAAGTTTACATTGAACAACCTGAAGGTTTTGTTGATCCAGATAAAAGGAACATGGTCTACAAATTACACAAGGCACTGTATGGTCTGAAACAAGCTCCTAGAGCATGGTATGAAAGATTGCATAATTATCTTATTCAGATTGGTTTTCAAAGAGCTAATGATAATAGTAGCTTGTATATAAAGGAAGGTCCAGATAATAAGATTGGCTTGGCAGAAATATTTGTAGATGATACTATTTTCATAGGGCATGATGATCTTTGCAAAGAATTTTCAGAAGAAATGAACAAGGAGTTTGAAATGTCTATGTTTGGTGAGATAAAATTCTTTGTTGGTCTTCAAATCCAACAAAATAAAAAAGGCATCTTCATCACTCAATCAAAATACATCAAGGAGATATTGAAAAAGTTTGGTATGGAGGACTGTAAACCTGTTGGTACTCCCATGTGTACTGGATTGAAACTTACAAAAGATGATGAATCCAAAGAGGTAGATCAAACATTGTATAGATCTATGATTGAAAAATTGCAATATGTAGTTCATACCAGGCCAGATATTGCTCTCGCAGTTGGTATTGTTGCAAGATTTTCAGAAAAACCAAGAGAAACTCACCTGGTGGTGATCAAGAGAATAATGAGATATTTGAAAGGAACTGAAGATTATGGGCTATGGTACAAATTTGGAGGTAATTTGGATTTGAAAGTTTTTACTGATGCTGATTAGGCAGGGAATCTTGATGACAGAAAAAGAACAAGTGGAGGAGCATTCTTTCTTGGAAAGAGATTGGTTTCTTGGACAAGCAAAAAGCAGAATTGTACATCCCAATCCACAACAGAGGCAGAGTATGTTGTTGCAGCAGTAAACTGTTCCAACATTGTTTGGTTTAAACAGTTATTACAAGGAATAAAGATGGAAATCAAAGAACCAGTTGTTATGTTCTGTGACAATACTAGTGCAATCAACATATCCAAGAATCCAGTAATGCATTCCAAGACCAAGCACATAGCAATAAAATATCATTTTGTTAGAGAATTGGTGCAGGACAAGGAGATCAGACTAGAATATGTGCATACAAAGGAACAAATTGCTGACATATTCACAAAGCCATTACCTAAGGATACATTCTTGTATCTCAAAGGTAAGTTAGGGCTCACTCCCCTATCTGAAGTTCACTAAAATAAAGTTTTAAGTGATGCATCAACCTATGACAAGTTGAAAATCAATCAAGTTGATGCAGCAGAGTATTGAAGTCATTGCATATGAATCTGTACATGAGGTACACTATAATCCAGTTGAGAAATACTTTTGGCATACAAAAAAAAAATGTTTACTGTGTTATATTGTCTTTGGCATGTGTTGTCAAAGAGGGAGATTAAATACTATAATACCTATTCTAAAATTTGTAAGCATTTGTAAAGGGAAGATAAAACTATCATATCTTTCTGTTATACAATTCCTTCACAGAGGGAGATTACTAAAAGAGGGAGAAGTTTCTATCTAAGAGGGAAAAGTATTATGTTGACATACAGTGTTGCACTAAGAGAAGGACTTGTTTTTAAATTTCATTCTGCTATGACATGTTGTGTTGCCATCAATGCCAAAGAGGGAGATTGTTGGATACAATTGGTTAATTGAGTGTTGTCTTTGATGTTACACAAATGTCATATCAATCATCAGACAGAGTCTACCGAGCTCAGAAGGTAAGCATAGTCGTTTACAAAGTTTTTCGAGCATTGTTGTATATTACATTGTAAAGATAGCTTCTACTGAGCTAACTTGGTTAACGAAGGAAGTTCAGTACTTACCAAGCCCACTCGGTGATTGAAGGAAACTGTGACAAAGTGTTTACCGAGCTGGGAAGATAAGAAAAGAAAAGTTAGTGTTTACCAAGCTGGGAAGGTAACCGAAGAAAAGTTAGTGTTTACCGAGATAGGAAGGTAAGCAAAGGAAAGTCAGTGTTTACCAAGTTCACTCGGTGTCCAAAGGGAATTTGGCAAAGACAGTTTCTACCGAGCTCACTCGGTCATCTATACTTACCGAGTTCTCTCGACGATTGAAGGGATGTCACGGAGTTCACTGTATTAACCGAGCTCAGTCGGTTAACATAGGAATTATTTTCTGAACAGTATTAACCAAGCAGTGTCGGCCAGTAAAGGGATTTGTTGGTTTGTAATTTTTTTTTAGCCGACTATTGTATTTGTTTGATTATTGATCAGTGATTAGAGCCGACTAAGATAATCTATAAGGTATATATGAAAGATCAAGTTGTGAATTCGTAAGAAGCAAGAGTTTGGATGCATAAGAGTGTGAATGTATGGATATGGAATAAGCGAATATTGAAGAAGTGTGATGAAGGATCAAACGTGTTGAAGGAGCTGCAAAGTTGTATGTGATCAGTAAGGATCCAGTCAAGCATAACAGAGATCTGCAATCAGCAAAGATAAGTTGCACATTATATCAGGTCACTTCATTGTTGCTTTCTAACCATTGTAACAGTGAACTCAAAATCTCTTAACAGAGTGGGTTTAACAGCCCTATTGTAAATCCTCTAAAAAGGTAACAGTTTAGTTGAATTGTTCTAAAGACCTCTAGCAAGGCCACTCCTAACAGGGTGATTAAATCCTCTAACAGGGTCACACCTAACAGTGTGTTTTGTAACCTTTAACAGGGTTGGCTCCTAACAGGGCTCACTTCAGAAGAGTGAAAAACAGTAACTAGTTACATTGGTGGTTTTTCCCATATTGGGTTTCCACGTTAAATCTAGTGTCTTTAGTGTTCATGATTGCTGAATTGTTTTGGTTACCAGTTCTTAATAATTATTAGTATTTTCTGCATTATCAAGTTTCAGTAATCTGTAACCAAGATCAAGATTTTAGACATCTAAGGGACTGTGAAATGTTTTTGTAGTAACTGATTCACCCCCTCCCCCTCTCAGTTACTCCATTCTCATTTCCAACAACTGTGAAGATTTGGGCCCACCATATGTAAAAGGTGGAACATCATAACTGAACTAAATTTATCCCACTATTTTTTTTCATATCATTAATTGGTGCAAAAATTTTCCTTTCATTTAGGTCTTTTCTTATACTAGCTATATCTAACAATTTTGTGTTTTTTCTTAAAAGGTGGAACTACCAAGATCAAAATTTAAAACATGAGCTCATCAAAGATATAGAGCATGAGTTTGGTAGTAATATTTTTGATCATAAGAAATTGTTACAAAAAGCTTCCAGACATCTTAAGGTTGTGAGGGACTCATATAGAAAGAGTCTCGTCCTAAACTCAAAGTATAAGCGTCTTCCCTTTGTTTCAGTGAGGGACTGGAATGAGTTCATTTTGGATGCAAAGGAGAAAGGGGAATGTCCAAAAGAAAGTACACCAGCAAATTTGAAAAGGTATGCAATAGTATTAACTACTAGTACATTAATGAGCAAATTTAGGGTTCAACTTTAGTATCAACAATTTCAACTAGCTCAATTTAATCTATCTATTGATGAAAGGTATGTAATTCATATGCTGACACAATTGCTTTCACCTTATTATGAATGCTCTCTAAATTTTGGGCATCTAATATATTGTGGTGGTTGATTACACATAGAATGCCTGTATACAACTATATATATCTCAATCTAGGCATAAATCCTACATAAGATATAAATAATGCACTTATAACTTCACATATAGCTATATTATGTCTTGAAAATATAGTAATGCTCAACTACATGTACCATAGTTGTATGTGTTAGTAGTATAGGTGATAAATGATATTCAGTCAGTGTAATGACAAGTATAATTTTTTTGAAAAACTTTGCAAGAATTTTACTAATGGTCACTCTCCTAAAAGTAATAAGCATCACATTCAATGCTAGAAACACAAGTTAATGAAAACTAAGCACTCTCCTGACAGTATGGTGTAGTTAAGTTATAAGATGCTAAATTGGTATTGTACTTGTAGGTGTCTAAGATGTATTTTGTCAGGCTACACTGGTACCTAATATCTACTAAGATGCATACTATCTGATTAATGGTCTACCAATCATATAGTTATGTGAAACAAAGATAAATAATGGGTGAGAGTTAATATCTAGATTTTTTGTTGCCTATGTTTTGGATCAAATTCTATGATTCATCATCAGGGCAGATGGTAACAGAAGAACTAACATTGTTTGTAATCTATATGGTGGTAAAAAGGCTATCAGAAAATAACTGAATATGATTTTGGCATGAATTTTTTGGTTCACTTTTTGTGATCTATCAAATTCATTATCAAGACAAGAAATGATATGTAGATGGTAGTTGTTAATTTTCTATTTATATGTTTTTTTTGTTTTTTTTATGTTCTCATAAACGATACTATAAAAACTCCTTGATGAATATTCCTTAATTCAATCAAAATATGTTTTACTCCCCAACCTCTTAGCCCAATTATTTCCTAGACAAATGTACCACATACAAACATCTGCATGTGGCACTAGCATGCAAAAAATCCGCAACTAGGTTGAATGCTGAAACATTCCACTTTCAAGTGTTTTGGCAGTGTAACACCTCTGTCAACCCTCCCAGGCATCACAGATGAATCCAGACCTACTATATTGATGGTAAAACCTCTATTTTTCTACTATTCAATCATTGATTGAGACTCTCTGAAGCTCCTTCACAACTACTCTAGCATTTATTTGCATTGTTGCTCCTCTCCCACATGTAGTAGCATATCAAAATTATTATTGCCATATTGAGATTATTGTTGAAGTTTTGATATTTCCCTTTCTTTCTTGCAGCATTTCTATGAAGGCAACTCTGTCCTTGGACACTTGTTCTTCCTCTTCTAAAGGATTAGTAATTTGCACATTTGAAGCTTTCTTAGGTGATAATACCTTGCCTTTTATTTGGTATCTCCATCTATCTTCGTTGTCCATGGAGGTGGGAACACCAAAGTGGTGATTTGACTATGGCAAGATCCTATTCAATCATCACAACATTTCTCTTTGGTCTTTGGTGTGCAAATCTTAGAGGGATCTCTCACTAGGAAAATAACCACAATCCTCTTTGATTTTGGGTGATTTCTTTTCCCTTATTTCCTTTGTGTCATTTTCTTCCCTTTCAACATTTAATAATTTGTTATTGCACCCTAACACTTTCTCTCCTCAGAAACCATGTAGAATACATATGGATCTTTAGATAGTCCTCATCTATACCACATTGCATTGACATCTAGGATAGAGAGTTTGATTGACTTCCCAAAAAGTCTCTATGATCCATATATTCAATTTATAAAGACCTCACAAACTAAATCTTCTCTATGCTCACAATACAAACAAAAACCTCCAAGACTTCCTAAATTAAACCACAATCTTATAATTAATTGAAATCCAATGATTATGTTTCTGAGTGTATTGTAGGAGTTTGAGCTCTCAAAAGATACTTATCCTTTGTAGTGGTTCACTTCCCACAATCTACAAGTCATGCAATTGCAAGAGATTGGATCAATTTTTTTAATTTGCTTATTATAGATTGTTCTAAAAATTATCCCCTATATGTCATGAACTCCATGGATAAATAGCATGATTACACACGTCACTCGAAATGAATTTCATGAGAAAGGACAAAAAAATTGAAAGAATTGAGACTAGCTCGTCAATGTGGCTAATATCTTTAACTTGAAAACTACTAACATACCTAGATTTCCCTATAAATTTAATCTTGAATTTTCCACATTATACATTTCTTGTATTATATATTCCAACTCGTATAGTCAGTGAAAAACAATTATTTTTTCATCTAATGTCTTCCACCATACTTTGATAGTCGTGTGCTCTCTCTTATTGAAATATGTGCACTGCTCCCTGCAAGCTCAACATGATGACATGAGAATATATTTGAATTTGTTATTTTAAATTTTTGAATCTATTATGAATAATGGGTAATTAAAGATCAATTTAAAAGGCATCTATGTTATGTTGTTTAGTTTTAGAAGCTATTTTATAATTAAAGGTATGATGCTATAATTTCTTCCCTTTTTTCATATTTTTGGTGGAACATGCTACTTTATGCTAAAACCTTCATACCAATATATAATAATCCACTAATTAGTATTGATCTTTATATCTATATCATCTAACATATTTCAAATTTTTCATCGGTTGTAGGACATATCAAAGGCAACAAAGGCGAGGCTGGAAAAGGTTGGGTAGCACAAACTTGGCTCTGGGGGATATTCGAAAATCAAAGCACGCGTTGTAACTAGCAGTAAATGAATTGCAAAGAAAAATTGTTTATAAAATGCAAATAATTTTCTTAATTAATAAAAAAATGTAGGGCACTGATTTTAATCTGGAGGCCACAGAAGAACACAAAAAAATTGCCTTTAAGCAAGTCTATGTAGTGGTGGCTAAACACCTATGGCAAGCTTCCATTGCCCCTACCAAACAGTCTCCTACATCATGTGCACAGGTAAATATGCCAAAATATATATTAGAAATTGAATACTTGAGCAATAATTTATTTGATAATAATGTGCATGATATTGCAATGCAACCTATTAATTGTGACAATCATATGCATCATCATGAAGCCCTTGATGTGCATCATACTGTTGATAGAGGTGTTCATTTGTTGTTTAAAACTAATTATGTAATTATTAATACAATTTAACATCTTTAATTGAACTTGGTGTAACCTTTTTGTGTTCAGGATATAGAATCATGTCGTGTTGAACGAGTGCCGGAGGATGTTCAGACTGATCAGCAAGTAGATCATGTCACACATTCTGGTAAAGAAAATCTATGTTTTGTTCTTTTAAATTAATTTTTTGATTTATAGTTCTTTTACTTAAATAAAAACTCATAATTCACTAATATATAATGGTGCGAATTTAACTCTTCAAGTACTTGTTATTGCAATGGACCCCCCTTTGGTGCAGTGGCCTCATGATGTTCCTGAATGGATGAGGAGGAGACATGCATTAGAACTAGTAGAGGAGGGGGATGACAAGGACATTGATATTCCTCTTAGAAATTTTATGAAAAAAAGAAATGGCAAGAAAGAAAAAAAGAAATGATTATTCATGAATGACTTACTCTTGAATATTGTTAATGAATATTGTGTTAATGAATATTATTCATTAATGTTGGGTGTTAATGAATATTGTGTTAATGAATTATTCATGAATGACTTACTCTTGAAGGTTGCATGTTAATGAATTATTCATGAATATTATGTGTTTATGAATTTCATGTGTTAATGAATGTTATCATGTGATTATAATGATTAAATGTTATATTTCAAAAATGGATGAATGAATGAATGTTATTAAATGTTAATGGGGAATTTAGAGTGATGTTTCGGGGGGGGGAGGTGGGAGGGGCCAAATGAGCTTCCACCTTCACATGGTTGGCCCTGTTTAGTAGAGAATATTTAACTATTCTCGAAACCAAGTGAAGCTTAAACTTTAAAGATAAGCTTATAGTTAATAGTGACAACCAATTAGCAATTCGAAATGAAGTTCTTCATTATAGGTACCTTTTTAGTTTTTAAAGCACAATATCATGTTTTAATATTGTATAGTTTTTTTTCTTAAGTTAAAGTATTCTTTTACTATAACAACATAATTTATGACCATTTTTGTAACTATTCTAACATCGCTTTATGAAAAATCCTGTTTTGGCAAAGATGGCGATAAGTGGTGCTATGTATTCCTTGGGAGATTGGATTGCACAGGTATGTATCTCAAAATCATTTGCTTGTGGTAGAAATGCATACTTACAACCATTTCATTCTACATTTAAAAACATTGATGATAATTTTTCTTGTTTTAATTTATATTTTTGTCTATAGTCATTATAAACATTGCAACCTTACGTAGCTTTTATAGGCTATGAAGAACATAGTTGAATACTACAATAATTTTGTGGTTAAGCATTTTTGTTTTCCCTACTCATAGTCCAATTTATTTATAGTTTGGAATGGTACGAGTAGTGCACAATCTACAATTTTATACTCAAATCATATATTTATTTCATAATCAATTCTGTCATTGAGTTTTCTTGAACGGATTTGTAATAATATCTTTAATCTGGGGGCCTCTAATTTCAACTTCAATGGAAGAAAGAAGTTCAATAAAAGAACACATCAGAAAGTCAAATCTATGAGTGTTGAAGATTCCTCTAATGTATTTAACTATATTACCTATTGTACTCTTTACATTTAACTATATATGTTGTTCTCTGATAACCACTCATCTCGTTATATGACAAGCTGAGAAAAAGAACAGAGAGAACAAATAATTTGGTTCGATGTGCATAGATGATAATATTACAAGGATAAATATGTTGTTGTTGGAAATTAAGAGAAGATATTCATCTCTTTCTGCTTATGATATAGGTTGGTCTTTAAATTTTTTTTTATATAGTTTGATGATATTTTTATAATGATCATGTAAATGTAAGAGACATTTGTTTATTGGTGTAGTGAGCTCTGTGCTTATCCTATCAATTTGATTCTTGGACTCTCAATGTTAAATCATTTGGAGAGCTTGGGTATAGCAAGACATTTCAAACATGAGATAAAAGAGGTTCCAGATGATGTCTATAGGTAATTGGGAGATGTTTTTTTCTGACTAATTTTAGTACATTTTATGAATTGATTTGCATATTGTTTGAAATAAATGTTCTTCCTGGGCAGATTTTGGATAGAGAATGAAATGGGTGAAGGAATGCCATTAGCATCAAACATAATAACCATTTCTAATAGTTAAGTCTTAATTTCACATAATTCTTGCTTCTAGTATATTTTATTCTATTTTTTAAGTTGTTAAGAATTTTTGTTTATTTGTATAGAAAGGTATTTTTGGTAAAGTTAATTAGATTCTCATTTCTTTTCTTAGTTTTTATATATAATATGAATTATGTTCAATTTAGAAGACCATGCCACTAGAAGACCATGTTCAATTTATATAACTAATAAGTATCAAGCCACTAGCCACTAGTACCGAGCCACTAGCTACCCCTAAGACCATGCCTGTGTAAATGGTTGGTAAAATAGTAACTTTGAATTTGAGACCACTAGCTACCCTTGAGACCATGCCACTAGCTCTAACATTTGTGAATTTGAATCTGATCCCTTTGGATACTCCATGAAGGAGATGATGTTTCTACACATCATTTGTGAGCAGTTGCATCTTACTAAAATATATTTCCAACTTCATGAGTAAATCACTAAGGATATTTTGGTCATAAATGGCAATGTGATTTGGTTGTGATAGTCATAGTAATAACTTTACTTTTCAATTAAGAAATTAGGCCTAGAAAGTCTTTGTTTTTGTTTTGATATTTCAACACAAGAAGCAGCAATTTGGCTATTGCAAAATGTAGCACATACTTCAATGGACACCACGCCAATCATGTTCGCCTTCCCTTATTCATTCTTCTTTCCCTTAGCTTTGTTTGAATGTTAGTTTTGCTATTTTGGAAAAATATCTTCATTTAGTAATTCAATTATAGACTTTTGTTACATTAAAATTAAGTTTCTAATTAGGTAAAAATATGGAATTAGGAGGTATTCATGGAATGCTATTTTCATTCATTTTCTGGTTATTTTTAATTATGTTTTGCATTGGAAAGTAGCTATTTTGGGAATTGGATTTTATAACAGTCTAATTGTTGATTCTTTAAAAGACTCTATTTTGAACAATATTTGGAAAACTAGATGTTCAAATGTCTTTTCTAATCACATTGTTCACAAGGGAGTGGAAATGTTATATTTTTATTGTGATGTTTTGTTACAATTTGCCTCTTTGTGTTTGCAATTGAAGGAGGAGACAAAATTCTTTAGACACCTTGAAGAGATCAAATGTTAGTTTTTCCAATTACTTGATGATGTTGTTCCAGTTTTTAGACAGCTTTGCAAACTTTTAAATTTCACATTTAAGCTCTACATGTTCTCTTGTTTATGTTTGATGGTTCATGTACGCTTTTGACTTCTTCTTTTAGCTTGGAGTTGAGCTTTTTAACTTCATGTTATATTTAGTTGAAATGTGAACAACCATATGTTAGAATTCTTTAGAATAACTGAGAGGGGGGGTGAATCAATTATTCAAGGTCCAAAATGCCCTATTAATACCTTTCTAATACTTTTATACCCTTTTCATCTGTTCAAACTTAAAACAGTCATATAAGAAAATTACTGTAAATCAACATGCAAAGATAAAACATTCAAGATCAACACATAACACAATGATTTACGTGGAAACCCAATTTGGGAAAAACCACCAGTAACATGCTACTTGGTTCTCACTCTTCTGAAGTGATACCCTATTAAAGGCTTACAACACACTGTTAAATGTGACATTGTTAGAGGATTTCACCAAACTGTTATGAATGGGCCTGGTTAAAGGTCTTTAGAACATCCACTTGGAATGTCACCCTGTTAAAGGATTTATCTAATGGCTGTTAAACCAACCTAAGTCCATAGGATTTATCTTACTGTTACAATTGCTAGAAAGTAACAATAATGGTCTTTTGATCTGACATAACTTACAACATACTTTGCAGATTTTAGATCACTCTTTCAGTTCAATCCTTATGCTTGGCTTCAACCACTTTAGTTTTGACTTGCTTGTCTCTCTCTCAAGCTTCGTCTCCTTGAGTTTTCCTATTCATTCTACCAATGCAATCATCCTTGTGGTCATCTATCCAAACAGAGTTCCTCAACATTTCATGCTTTAATGCTTGACCAGGGCTTTCTCTCGCACTATCCCTTCTTTTTCACTCTCTTCCACACTATTTTCTATTAACTTATGTCTTCTTATATACAAGTCTGATTTTCCTTTGCCACTCAATTCTCCCTCTCTAATTTTAGGGTTTCAAAAATGGATTAGGTAGGATACAATGTATCTACCCCATATCTTGTTTTCTTCACCAACTGTACTTTAAAAATGTTCTACATGGTGTTCTGTGCCACCAACTCATCATTCTTATCCTCCTTTTAATTCACAGATTTCTAGATAACAACTTTGTCGGCTTTGATCTGACGAATCTTCGATTTTCTAAATAATGCAGCAACTCGGCATTATTTAGTTACTGGTGCTCGACACCTCTGTGTCACTCGACATCATTGAGTTACTGGTGCTCAGCACCTCTGTGTTACTCAACATCATTGAGTTACTGGTGCTCGACACCTCTGTGTTACTCGGCACCTATACCTACTCGCCACTTGAACTTGCTCGGCACTTGAACTTGGTTTGAGCTTTACACAAGACTTAGCTAATACCTTAGATCTTTGATATGTTTCAGTGTGCTCATTCTTTGTATCTTTTAGTATGTCATCCAATACACTATTTCATTAATGGCTTGACTGATCCTTATACTTCATTACAACATCATAACTTCAACCTTTCTCTAGGTGTTCTAGTTACATCTTATTGATTGCTTCCACCTTGACAATCAACTAATTGATAGTATTTGGATCACTAAAGCAATTGTCATCCCTACAAGTAGCAAGTTTGACATCAATGAAAAAACAATGATTGAGGACATTCTTTACCAGTTCCATATATTATTCCAACAATTGTTTTTATGATCATTTCAATCATTTCCAACACCATAATTATAACTTTTAATTGATATTTCTACAGGAAGTCCTTTAGAAATATCCATTTCCACCAGGATGTGGGCAAAAGCAGAATATGGAAGATTCGAAGATCCTTTCTCAACCATTGAAAAATTTCCTATAGAGTTTCTTATAACTTCAAGGCATGAATCAAACTAGAAATGTAAAGGCAAGTTTGGAAGTCTCACCCATGGCGGTACCATGTCAAAAGTTTTAGTTGCTGGATAGAAAGAGGGTTCCAAGGCTTCAACATCAGCAGGTTCTTATTCTCCCAACTCCAAATGCTATCACATAAAATCTTAGGTTTTCTATCCTAAACATGTTCAAAAACCACAACAAAGAAACCCCCAAGACCTAGATAAATCTGAATATACCCCTTTAGAATGGTTTATCATTTCTCTAAAATCCATTTGTGAAGTTTACTTAGATTCGGCTGTAAACCCCTAAATTTTCCAATCAAACCCAGCCTAGAAAAAACTTCAACATTGTGTTGCACTTCCTTCTCCACATTGTCTACCAAGCCCATCATGATGGGCCTAGCCATTTGGGGTTTGGATAAATCTACAATGCCTTCCCTTTGCCGATGTTACCCATTCAGATTTGAATCTTTACATCCACATGCACATACCACTATTAAAGCCCATGTCTACAACTCCCAAGTGACCTATATCTCTACATCCCTGTGGCTGAGAAACCCTATTGAGTCCATTTCCCATGACCACTTCCAAATTCTTTCTGCCTATGATTAGTGGCTTCCCTTGCCCAAACCCAACCTAGTTGGCTTCTCCTTTCTCTAGCCCATCTAAGCAGACCCATCCCTCCTAAACACGATCCAGACACGGCATTGGGACACCCATTGCTGGCAATAGTTAGAAACTTTTGCACAGACCTGGAAAGAGATTGACTCCAAATGAATCCTAGTTTCTACAGATGGCTGCAGCTATTCCACCTCCTCTCTTATTCGTTCTTGGAATTGTCATTCCAGATGGTTTTGTTTATGGAAGAATTATTATATTTATTTTACATTACAACTATTTAAAAATTATTTTTATTTATCTATATTAGTCAGGACATTGTCCTTTAAAAGCAATTAATTTCCATATACCATTGTAACATTTGAACTAAAAGAATTGTTGAATTTGTATTACAGATTCATTCTGGAATTACAGATTCCTTGATTTTGAATTAGTCACTTTCTAATAAGAGGTTTTTGAAAGTTAAACTTCTATGCATTGAAAAAGTTTACTAATAGCATAATTTTAGTCTATAGGTGCACGGTTGATGGTAAACAAATCATGGAAGAATCCTTCTAGAGAATGGTGAGTAGGTTATAAATTTGTCTATGAACTTTTCACTGAAACTTTGATTTCTCATTTGAAGGTGAGCCTATTATCATTAATGCATTATTAATATCAATATTTTATTCAAGTCGTTTGCTTTGTAGATTGAACTAGTATTAATTCAGTTAAAACTTATCTATAAGGAATATCCTCACAGAAAGAGTGTAAGAAAAAATGGGAAGAGAAACATGCAGAAGCTACTTTAGATGCCTTAAAGAAGCTCATAGCATTTGATCAGGTAGAGAATAAGTGGGTTAATACTTTATTCTGGCAAATTTGTCTTAAAAAAAGGAAGATCTTTTTGTAGTAAGAGTTTCGGACTTTGTTTAGTTGATCAATTCACATAATCCCAATATGGGTATTCAATTAATTTTTCTTCCAGTTCTAGTTAATTGTTTCATGAAGTAACAAAAAATAGCAAACATTAACTCTTTCCTCCATTGAGCACGTCATAGCTCATTTTCTCAAAGCCTAGTTTGGTTGAAAAGGTTGGTTGCTTAAATGCATGCCATTGAAATAAGGGAAGCGGTAGCTCACTATGACAATCAACATCCACTAATATAAGCATGTTCCAATCTCTTAGTGCACACAATGCATAATTTGCATTAAACCAAATGAATCAACCAAATTGATGATAGAATTACTACTTCTCAACTCAATATAACAGACATTCCCTAAACATATAGGTACATTTTCTAATTGCATGTTCCCTTTACACATCACTTTGTTAAGTGCATTAAACATATATTGCATTCATTACCTTTTAAACTTGATTTTTCAAGTTTATAGTTTTTCTCAATTACTTAATATTTGTAGGATGCAATATTTTGAGTTGTGGCAACTATTCTCCATTTAGGTAATGTTGATTTTACTAAGGACAACGATAGCAATTCTTCTAAGCCAAAAGATGAGACAACTATGTTTCATCTTAAGATGGCAGTAGAGTTATTCATGTATGATTCCTTTCTTTAATGGTGATTTGGATGTTTTACTAGTTTTAAATATGTTTCTATAGTGCCTATTCAACCTTGTCTATTTATACTGACTTTTTTTAGTGTAAAGTATATAATCAACATCTTTTTGCAGCTCAAATGTTTAGACAGGTTGGGAAATACTCTATCCACATGCATATTCCATAGCAGACTACCTTTGCTTGTCTTCGATAACCTTGGTTTCTTGGGCTTTTTGCTCTGGTCATGATCCTTCAAACTATTTGGTTATAAAAATATCTTGTGCCAAGATAAGTATTGCAAATCTGAAGGTAGTTTGACAATAACTCATAGCTACCTCTTGTATTGGACACAACTAGCTATCTCATTTCTAACCTATCAAAAATATGATATGGTTGTAAGAAGTCTATAAGGTATAGTTGGAAAGCATACACTTTGATAATCATTACTTATTCCCTTGCTTGAGTCTTCAAAAGTGACAAAATACTATAAATTTTGAGTAGGTCAATTGTCAAACACATAATTAGTAAATGGGCAAAGGGCAACCATTTCAGTTCAGAAAATGCAAGCATGATACAAAATATCTGAGAAGATGGAAAAGAAGCAAGCAAAGCCAAAATTTTATCGACAAAGGATTTGTATAGATGGGATATTAAGGATTATACTAGAGACACCAAGAGGTGTAAGAGGAAACACATACATGATTGATTGGTTCTCGGAGTAGTGTAGGCCTAGTCAAAGCTACAGAAAACATCAAATTACTATTTTGTATTGCTTAAGGAAATGTTTTATCTTAAAGTTCAAGATTTAATTATTCAATACACATAATCCACTAAAATTTACCTGTTACAATGGTCCCCTACACAATGTCATGGTAAAGAAAACCTATTATCATGAAAATTTTACCTATTACAATGGTCCCTATACAATGTTGTGGTAAAGAAAACCTATTATCATATATGCCACTAAAATTTTACCTGTTACAATGGTCCCTACACATTGTCATGGTAAAGAAAACCTATTATCATATATGCCACTAAACTTTTACCTGTTACAATGGTCCCTACACAATGTCGAGTCCTCTCTTCCGGAACCCCCCTTGAAAATCTATGCCCTAATGCGAGTGAAATGTTGGAAGTGAAGGAGTTGAAGTGACCTTGGATTGATGCAGGCAAAACTGTATCAAATCACTGGACATACAATTAACTCACACTTCTCACGAATACTCTCGAACCCTCGACACCAAATGAAATGTTATATATTTTTACCCTTCATTTTTTATTTTTTAAAATGTTGCAGTGTGAGGTTATGAAGCTCTTATTTGCCTCATATTTTGTTTGCAATCTTGAATGTAATTGGAATTGAACAGTTGTCATATCTTGTGTAAAGAATATCTGAGGTATTAATAGTTGAATCAAGACGAGATGCTTTTATTGGAAATCTTTATAGCTGAATTAGTTTTACTGACCAACGTGGTGGTTTTGTGGCCAAAAGAAAAGTATCAAAAGGATTAAAAATCACAATGTGTACTCATTTTTGAAAACAAGAGGATATCCTTGGTTACTTGACATGTTGCTATCTCTTATACTTATGATCTGTTGATTTTGCACATTGACATTTGCATGCTACCTTTTCCTTTTGTTTACATAACTTTCTTTAAAATATTCATTTTCAAGAGGTGTTATTGTATTGTGTCAAAGCATTTGATGATTTATCAGGATTTGATTGCACAATTATGAGTCAATCTTCATTGATCCATTTTTTATGAGTCACAAGAACCTATCTTTTTGAATCTTGAATGGTCCACTTAGCATTCATTGCATCTAGGTGATGCTCATTGAGCTGAAGGCTGAAGCACTGGTTCTTTTGAGAGGTCACCCATTCTAGTACTATAGGCTATAGCACACTTAACTATGGAGCTTTCCGCATAATCAATCCACTTAACTTGTTACCACTGGGCCCCTTCACAAAACTTTCAGCAAGCATTGTGCTTTCTGAACCATTGTATATAATAGATCCCAAGGTTTTTTTTTACTTCTAAATAGTTTGATTCTTGTTGTTACTAATCATGGATATGCAGATAGGTGAAGGTGAGAAACTGGTGAGGGCATTTTTTGGAGTTGCTTGCTGTCGACAACCTGCAGTAATATTTTTTGATGAAATAGATTCTCTTCTCTCTCAAGTAAATATGCCATATATTTTCAAATTCATATGTTAGTCTACAAAAAAAACCATTCCATTGTAATCTAAGAGAAATGCTTAATTCTTATCCGTAATCATGGGTGACAGCACAAGTCAGAAGGAGAGCATGAGTCGAGCAAAAGATTAAAGACACAATTCCTTATAGAGATGGAAGGATTTGATGGTGGAAATGAGCAACTTCTACTAATTGGTAGTCCTTATAAACCAAAAATATATTTTAACAAACAATAATAGGAAATAATTTCTTATGCTTTTTATTGTTCCAATTAATATACTATTTTGTACAATTTTCCAGAGTCTACAATAACCTGAGTGCCATATATAGGAAATCAAAGCTTTCTTATTTGTAGTTTTTCCTTTGGTGTGCTTTCATTTTGGAGTAAAAAGAATGTTTGTAGATTTTGAATGCTTAAACTTTGACGTGCAATGGTTTGGGAGTAAACATAAAGTTTTCAAATTCAGAATGCTCAATTTTCTCAGTGCAATTTAGCCAAAACATATTCTTCTAAACTACGTTGTTCCCACATCCCAAATCCAACTTATGCAATACTCGTTTTTGTCTTTGTTGATACCATGGCTGCCTACACACTACATCTAGCATTCTTCAAAGAAGAAAATATATCACCTCCTCCTTGCTACTTCAAGCATCATCTAAAGACTAAATCAATAATCCTTCAAGATTATTTGTATCCCTCAATGGCCAGTCTTGCATTCTTACACTTGTATAGGAAGAAAACAGTTATGGGAGGGTTAATAAATACATTATATATTATCTTAGGTGTGATGTTAAGGTTCTAGAAGACTCTTTTGTAAACGTATCATTGTGACTTGAGATGAAAGCACTACAAAATATCTTGACCCAGTTGTTGCACTTACTAGCCGAGATGCATTGGAAAAAATAGTATACTCACAATTGTTTGATTAGTATGATGTACCATTTGTGAGTATTGTATTGCTTAGGACAAGATCTCAAAGAAGAATATATTTGGAGAGTGAAGTATATTTCTTAGTTTTTTTAGAAAGTATATTGTTCTATGGGCTCTTCTTAAGATAATGCCATTCGTATTGGATACAGGCTGGTAAATAAAATAAATAATTCAATTGGCCAGGACCCTAATTGGCATTCTTGATATTTATAGTTTTGATATTTTCAAGAATAACAAGTACTTTTAATAGACATCAAGACTACACATTTTAAATCATGCCTTGTAGCTATATTCACTGCAATTTAACGAGCTATATTTGAAAGCTTTAATAATAAAAAATGTTTACATATTACTCTTTGGTGAGCTAAGGAAAACCTATTTTTTGCTTCATTGTAGTTTTGAACTGTTCTGTATTGATCTTACAAATGAGAAGCTAGAACAACACTTCAATCAAGTCAAAAAGTTCCATATCTATTAAATTATCATAATTTTTGAAAGAAATATATTTTTTATACATTTTTTTTTTGCTCTTTGCTCAAGACATATTTTCTTATGGCCTAGAAATCTCTTACAAATCTATCCAAGTTTATAGCCTATTATTATTATGAGCTTTATAAGTTTATACAGCTCATTTTTTGTTAAAAATTGCTATTACATTTTAGTTTTCTTTGTGTTGTACATAATTGAAATTGAACCCATTTATTTCTTATTATAGGGTCATATCAGCGTTATGCTCAAAAAAGAAGAGGAAGCCTCATGTTATAAAGAAGAGGAAGCCTCATGTTATAATATTAGAATCACAACAGCCATAGGAGAATGTCGAAGATAGTCACGATATGCCTATTAGTAGTAGGCACATCATGACTATCTTCGGCTAATAGGAACATCGTGACTATCTTCGGCATTCTTTAATCAAGAATTCTCCTTCAGTTGAGAGCTCACAAAGGAGATCAGCTAGCGAAGACGCTCTATTAGCGCCTTCAAAATCGATAGGAAAGTGGGGTGTAGGACCTCCTCCAGAAAATGGTATCGTTGGATCAAATCCAACATTAAGCAATCAAGGTTTAGAACCAGCTCCAAGGTAGTTCATCATATTAGAACATGGCAAATGGTGCCTTGTACTACCTTTTTATGTTTATCACTTACCTATCTGCAACTCCACAATCGATATTGACAGTCTCTTGCCCTCACCTTGCAACTGAACTACTTTAGTTTTATTGATGCAGCTGAACTACGAGTGCCTTTTGTGTTCTTGACAAATCGTAAGATTTCAACTTTTGTGAAGCCATTACAGATGCAAATGAACAACTGGTGAGGTGTCAATTTTAAGGCAATTTTTTGTTTCTATAACATATAGTTCAATTGCTAGAAATATTTCATCTAGATTGTTAATTGATAGATTGTTAAATTTTCATGTCATTTTCTACTTTGGTTGGGTAGTTCTCCTTGCATTTGTAAATCATGTTGCAGTCTTAGCCTAAGGACAGTGTGGTATTACATCCAGGGTGATAACATAGTTGACTTAAAACTTTGCATTAAAGAAAACATCAAGGGATACTATTTGAATTGTGGATATTTGTAAATTATGTTGGTTTTAGACATAGTTATAGTTATAGTTATATATGTGTTCTTATGATGATGTGATTGGGATTGTAAGTTTTTTTGTCACATTTATCTGTTTGAAAAATAGATGAAATTATTGGCTTTCATTCCTAATAAATAATTCTTTCCTAATTTTATTCTTCCCTGCAAGAACCAAAATTTAGATGCGCTATGCCAATTATTGCAAAGGCTTTGCTCTCATAGGAGCCTTTTAAACTAGACAAAATTTGAGTTGTAAAGCATAATTGCTTGGTGGAGACTTAGGATATCGTGCACATTTCTTCCTCCTTCCCATTGTTTTGTATGAAATAAATCATGTGATGAACAAAACAATGGTGTGGAGGTAGAAATGTGCACGATACCCTGACTCTAATGCACCGAGCAATTATGCTTTAGAATCAAATTTTGTGCAATTTAGAAGGCTCCTATGAGAGCAAAGCTTTTACAATAATTGGGATAGCTTGTCGAAATTTTTACATATCTTGGTCTCAAATTTGACGCAAACGTCTTCATGTTGACATTGATTGTATGGCACCGGCATAGAAAAGTAAGGAGTTTGGGTTGCAATTTTGAACCAAAACTAGTTGTCTTTGACATCAATTGTATGGCACGGGCATAGAAAAGTAAGGGGTTTTGGTCACAATTTTGATGCTAAATTCTAGGTTTACGTCAAAATTTTGACCAGTGGCGCCCACAAATGAGAAAATAATAGTTCAGGTTTCACGTCGATAAGTCCACCTTTATGAAGTCAAAATTTTGACGCAAAATGTATGTGTCGAAAAATTGAATAAAAAAGACCGACAACAAGCTTAGTCACCTTATTGACCTACTCTGGTCAAAATTTTGACCTTTTCGCATTGAAATTTAGGCCTAAATTTACTAGTGTATGCAGCATTGTATCCTTTCGTACAAACAAGGCATACTAATGAGGCAAGGTCACAACCAAACATCCTCTCTAGTCCCATCCAAGCTTGTACTAGCACTCAAGGCATGGGCGAGGAAAAACACCAACTCTTATTAATTCATTTTAAACCCATTTAATGAAATGTTATCACTTATTCAAACAATTTACAATGGGTTACCCAGGTAGCCTCTTTAGGGCTCCAACCTCGATCGCAAGCCACTTCCCAACATACACATAAATAACCTACCCTAAGCTCATGAAAAGTACAACTCATAAAATCGCAATATTCACCTCAGTCCTTATACAAGCAACTAGAAAGAGCCAAAAGATAACCAATTAAAAACTCAAAGGTTACAACAAGAAAATCACAATAATCACCTTAGTCCTATACAAGCAACTAGAAAGCACCAAAGGATAACTAATTGAAACTCAAAGGTTACACTAGGAAAAATCACACCATTCACCTCAGTCCCACATAAGCAACTAGAAAGCACTAGCAAACAACTGATCAAAACTCATCATAGAAATATGTGAATACATCACAATGGTTGGGAATAAAAGATTGTGACCAAATATTAAACATTGACCCATATCTCAAAGATCAAAACATAAACCACAACATCTCATATAACATCATAAAATAGTAACTCCCAAGCCTATGGTCAACATACTAAGTCCAACCCAACCCCAACTCAAAATAAACCATGCATCACACTAAAAGTAGTTTCATAAATCATTTGGTTTGAAAACATACATGACTGGTTTACAAACAGGGTTCATGGTTTTTTTTTCAATGTTACCATTTGACAAAGTTTCTCAAGTTCATTAGTATAACAAATTCCTTAGTATAAAATAACATTTCATATAAAATGAACCCTCTAAGAAAAATTTGAGTCTTATTAAAAGCCATCAATTTTCCAAATTGAATTATAATTATTAATACAACATGTGTGTGTGTGTGTGAGTGAGTAAATCCATTTATACTAATCTTTATTTATATATTTATTAAAATCTAATACCAACTATTAAATTATTAATAATTATTACTATTAAATTACTAATAAATAATATTCATTTATTCAATATTAATAACAATTATTAAAGACTTTAATAATAATAATTAATAATAAATATTATTTAAAAAAATATTTAACATTTAATATATTTAAAATACTAATTTTAAAAAAAAATTAAATTAAACAAACTTACCATATCTTTTAAATCCTGTAGGTTGTAGAGGTTGTCGCGACAGTAGTACCTACTGCTATGGCAGCAAGATCATCGCATGCAGACCTGTAAAGGTTGCCAGCAAAAGAAATGGAGGGGGAGGTGAGGGTGGTGGCCCACCTCCCAATTTTTTTTTAAAATATATTTCTTTTTGTAAAACCCAAACCAAATTGAAAGCCCCCTGTGGCATAAACAAAATCATTTTTTTTTATATTTTATAATTATCACAATAATTATTAACTATTGTGGTAATTATATATATATATTTATTTATTTATTTATTTATTTATTTATTTATTTATTTATTTATTTATTTATTTTTGATAAATTTTCAATATAGATCTTATATGAAAGATATTTACAACTGATCAAATTTGTTAAATAAAATCCTAATTTTCTTTTCCAAACCCTACCTGAATTACAATTATTTTTCTAAATTGATCCAATTGCGAATACAAGATTTCTCAATAAGGGGTTTCATATTGATTTCATCCATAGATGTTTTTGAAACAAAGAACAATAATTTCATAAACAAAAGGGTCATTTATAAAACAAAATTCTCAAACAAGCACGAAGAAGACAGAGAGAACTTCGAAGGAAAATTATTGTGATAAATTTAAGCAACTATCCTACCTTGATCTGATGGTAACCAGACAAATGTCGGAGATTGCAAGAATTTCCAATTTCCTTGAAAAACCCTTTTCTCAAAATTTTCTCCTCCAACTCTATGTGTGGAGAAATGAGCTTTAATTTCTTAATAAAGAGCTTTCTCCTTTACGGTTTTGATTTTGCAAACATGCAAACCCCTTTTCTTTTATTAATTTAATTTATTTTAATTTCATGCAACTTTTTACATTTTTAATTAAAATAAACATTATTAAAGCATAAGACGTCTTTAATAATATATTTATTAATTTAACTAATAATAATATTTAGAGTTTAATATTTAAATAAAACTCCTAAATAAATTATTATTAAATTAAATTAATATAATTACACCAAAATTAGAACTTTAATTAAAAAATTTAAATTTAATTCTTTTATTTAATTAATTTCTCAATTAATTATATACAATTAAAAATTGATTTTTGTTTATAAAATTTTCATTAAATTAGATCATTTAATAATCTTTTTATTTTATTTAATTATAACTGAAAATCACAATAGACCCACAAAACTAAAAAGAAAAGCCACCTGAAAGACAAAGTACTAAATCAAACTTAGGGATCAAAATCTTGAATTTATGTCACTTGACGAATTTGGAAGGGTTAATAACTCATATACTTGTCTTATTTTCTAGGGCAATTGGCTTAGGTTTAGGATTGGACTCATGAATTATCTCCCCTCTTTACCATTGTGATACTATGATACAGCACACTCATCCTAGCAATTCAGGGAAGTTGATGCTTAGTACCTACAATCTGCATAAAAGTTGAGCATGTACATATATATATAAATCTAAACTAAATAGGCAATGACAGGGAGTGGTGCATCCTCTAGATCTTGACTAGTAGGTGACTACGACTCCCTCCATCAACCACATCAAAAATGTCAAACATAAAGTAAAACATACATACATACACCATACACATGCAAGTATGGGATATGTATTAGAAATAGAGAATACTGAGCACGGGGGGGGGGAGGAGGGCGGTGAATCAGTATTCTAAAAACTTTTGTCACCAAATGGATATTATTAGTTACTTTGAACTATGCATAAGAAAGTAAACAAGTAATGCTAAATAGTAATAATAACCATGCATAAAGAAAACTCATAACACCATATTTTGTTAACTAGGGAAACCCTGGCCAAGGGAAAACCCCAATGGGGATGATACCCACTAGATAATATACTAATATATGTGTTCCTTGTTAGAGGATGGACCCTGTTAGGAGTCAATGAGAAAATTTAGTATAGAGAGTTTCTATTAGGAGACTTTGAATCCCTATTAGGAGATTTCAACCTTGTTAGGAGTTATAGTACAGTGGATGCTTGAGAAGAGCTCACTACCCAAACATGCACTTCCAATTACAAGAAGAGCTCACTGCCCAAGCAAGTAATTAGTCCTCAAGTATATAAATGTTGTACCTTCCTTCTTGGCTGATCGCTAACCTCAGCTCGATCTCGGATCATGAAATCAAGTTCTCAAAAACTTTGCAAATATCGCTTCACAAAAAGTTTGCATATCACTTCTCATATTACAATTACACATTACTTCACATCGTTAATGACTTTGCAAGATGTATTTGCATAAATACCATGCCATTTCACAAATTGTTGTTAGGTCAGCTAAGACCATAATATACTTTTCCAACTTAGAGTAAACATTTAGGATGTCGATCCTAAATGGTCAAGTAAATATTTTGTATACAAAATAATTCCTTTTCCTTTAATTATGTTGTTCTATTTCACTGGTAAATTATGAATAACTCTTTTATAACTATTTGTACTGATGTCCGAGATTATACACATCATCATCAACATGTATATTGTCTCGATCTATCTTCGCTAGTCATAATATGATGTCAGAAACATTTCACAAATAAAACAATGTACAATTGTAAATCAATTTCATACTTAGACAATTTTCTAAGTACCAGAAGCTAAGTATCTTTATTACCAAGGTTTTCTACAAGTAAGTATATCATGTGTTGCCATTAATGGCAACAATTACATCACTACATAAAATCAATTATGAATAGTCTACCTCTTTGGCATTGATGGCAACAAAGAAAAATTGGCTAAGTGATAAAATCTTAACAAAAACTTACAATACTTATCATCTATTACATTACATATATTTCTTAATTGCTAAATTGCTTCCCCTTTGAGTATGATTGCTACATACATAACTTACTACAAAATTTTCTTCTACAACTTCTCCCCTTTTGACATCAATGACAAAGGTCAGAAAATCCAAAAACTGTCAATAAAGTTGTCTGTTTGTTGTCAATACATTGTCTTGCTAGCTTAAGCTATTAAAATCTTTATACAATCATCAAAATTTGCCTTCAAACTATCCATACCTTTCTCCCATGTGTCCTTTGCTACTTTGGTAGTAGTGAGCATTGCACATAAGGCATATGATGCAATCTCAACTACATTAAGGTCAGAGTAGGTAAAGTTTGCATAAGTGTCTTTTTGTCATGCCCAAAATACGAGGGCAAAAACACACCATTTTTTTTTAAGTAATAATAATTAGGTTCACTAAGGTTTAAAAGTTTGATTCGCAAGTGAAAGTATAGGTACACCTACATCTCACCCCAAGTAAAAAAAAAAAATCAAGCGTAGGAATAAATCATTTAATTTAATTTATCATTATAGAATCAATATTGGCATTTGTTTTGTTAATACATTACCTTACAACATTCTATTTATAATTATTGAATAACAATATAAATTAAAAATTAAACTTAGATTTAATCTAAACAAAACAAATTAACATTATCTATTAGTCTATCATATACTCACATATTAAGACAAGATAATAGCTCACATGAAGTTTACTAAAACCTTTAAATATATTTATAAAATTTCTACTAAATTAGAACTAATTTCTAAATTAATCTATAATCTAAACACTTTCAACTAATACTAATTAATACTAATAACTTAACATCTTTCACTAATAACAAAATTCAACTAACCATTTAATTTTAAAACTATAGTTATTAGAACTAACATCTAATAATATTTAAATGAAGGAGACATTTCAACTATACTTACAACAATTTTCAATATTAACAAGCACTATAAAAATCCACATACTAAATTTCATTTATACTAATCCAAGATTTAAACTGACGTATTACAAACTATCATAAGTTAAAACAAAACATTAACCAAAGACCACTAACTTAGATTAATAAACTAACTAAAAACTAGCTTAAAAAGTAATAACATAAACCTAATACAACTAACCTAAATCTATCTCTAATGCATTTATTACTTTCTAAACTAATACTAATCCTAAACTAAATTTAACTAAACTTTAAAAAGAACTAGCTAAACTAGCCTCCTAACCTATCTACACACACACCCCCCCCGGGCCATGTGCATCCCAAGGGGCATACACACTGCCCAAGCGCTGACAGGCATACCCCCTTGGCAGGAAACTTCCACTTCCTGCACGTGACAGTCCCTCTTGGGTGGGCAATCCAAGGGGGCATTGAGAAAGGAGTTTTACCAATAAACTTGTTGCAGACTAACATTAATGCTAAACTAGGCACATGACAAGGTGGAGGTAAGTATGATTGCGCCATCATAAATGTGTCTGACAACGTAAAAGGATGCGCTTTGTAGGTCAAACAGGGGTAAGGTAAGCTTAGTCAGACTTAAAGCAAAACCAATGACTTGCTCACATCCAAAATTGCAAATCACCAAAAAAAATATTAAGTGCCAAAAGAGTCAGCAAGGTCTGCACCAGATTATGACAAGGTTTTAAATAGTAAAAGGAGTTAGATAGATCAATTTGTAGTGGAGGGAAAAGGATTAAAGACATAAAGTTTTATAGATGGACTCTAGGATATTTAAGATCTTTAGTTTATTATCTCATCAATCTTTATGCATTTTCCTTGTTATTATTTTTTTTTTTTTGAATTTTTAATTTTAAACTTAAAAAAGATTCTCAAGAGTATTTTCTGTTGCAATGTGGAATTAAACACCAAGCCCATACAAAATCCAGAGGGCTTTTGCTCTAGGAAATGTATTTTTCTTTTCTAAGTGTCATTTTGCCTAAGTGATGATTTTTCAAGCAATGTGTTTTTCTAACAAGGGAGTAATATATATATATATATATATATATATATATATATATATATATATATATATATATATATATATATATTTAACACTATTAATCTTGCTAAAACATAGGTAAGCCAAGAAATTGAAAAATTCTTTTAAACAACATTGCAAGATTGATTTTTTTTTTTTTCTATTACTACGAAATTGAATCAACATTCCATACATAACATAATATCATTTATTTACTTATTTGTTAATTTGCCTTAACTTATTTGTACCTAAAATTCGCAAAATTGAACATCATCATTTTATCTTATCTTGATATTCATTCCTATAACTGAAAAGAAAATACGAAAACCTCATAAGAATGATACCACTCAAACACTATTTTATTGACAACCTGGTTCAAAGGCTCCGCCGGAAAAGAACCAGGAAGAAAACCTGACATCGTTGCCATGACAACAAATAGTTTTAAAAACACTTTACACAGGATTTCAATCCCAAACATAACTGAATTCCAAACAACAATTTAAATTTCCTTTCATGGCCTTTAATAAGGGATTCCTTTCATTTTTTACAATACGTTGTTGAGATTGTGGAGAGAACGAAAACTGACCAAGTGACAAAACAACATAACAAGGAGACAATATCAGTCATTCCCAAACCGAGTTCTCACAATAAGTTCGACATTGAATCAACACTAGGGAGAAGGTGGATTTTTCCAACAAGAGATGTCAGACACAACACCAAAACAGGTGCCCAATCGGGGCTATAACTCAAGAACTTTCATTCTTCCATTCTTACATATCAAAACTCATACATGGTTTGTGCTGACGGGTAGGGGCCCATAACACCCTACCCTCTCTCCCTCTTCTCGTCCTGAGAAGAGACTTTACACTGTTGGACTCCAACTGAAGACCTTTCCCGAAATTGGCCACTTCTGCCCTATCCAAGGGTGAGTAATGCCAAAACAACCATACAAGAAAACTTTGAAATTCAAGCAAAACATGAAGGAAAAGCATTCAAGAAAACATGTTTCAATCCTTCCCAAGCATACCCAACATACATACAAGCATACCAATGAACAACACAATAACATAAGCATGAACCAAGCATGAAACAACATGAACAACATGAACAAAGGAGACGAAGAACTCCTACCTTCACAATAAGGTTATGGTAAAATGAACAAGTTGAGAAGATTTTTTCCTTCCTTGCCTTCAATCTTCCAAAACTTCACTCTAAAACTAGAGATTGGGTAACAACCAAAACTTCTCAAAAATGCCTCCAAATAAGATCCAAACTCAACCACCTAAAAAGGGCAATAACTTCCCCCACTTGCCTATAAATCTAGAGGTTTCTAACTCAACTAAACCTAAGGCTAACCTCAAGGTGGGGTTAGGGTCATTCAACCCATGGTGAAATCATTATATTTTCGCACTAAAGAAAAAATGGACTTTTTGAGTGACCTCAAAAGTCAACAAAAGGGGTTGGGGGGTGGAAAGTGCCCCCAACCCATACCCATACCCCTTGGGTATTAAGATTTCATGATTCAAGGCCTTAGGAAATGATTTGGGACCAAACAAATGCTAGGAATTTTTAGGACTATCTAACAACTCCAAAATGCAAATTAAGCACTAATTCAGATTAGGGGTAACTAAATTCGATTAAAACAGATTAGCGAAAAGGGCACTAACTTAGTCTGACTTAGGTCCATAGGTTACATAGTTAACCCTAACTAGCATGCTGGAATGCATATACAATTCACGAGTGTCAAGCGACGCTATAAAAATACTATTACGAAACGTTAACATTTACTAAATTACAAAATGGTACATTCATACATCTCACAATACAATTAAGATACGAACAACAAGGTTTCCACAAATGGCACATAGGGATCAATTCTGTTTCTCCGTCGGGTTTCTCAGCTAAAATATCATGCACACATCAATAGCCCCATAAAATCACATGCATATATGTATATACGTATCAGGGAAATCACATAAATTAAAACATATATCTTTCAATTAATCAGGGTTTCTCTTGTTCTACTCATATTCTCAATCATTAAAATTTCATAATCAAAGTGTTAATTTTGCATTCACTTACTTCAATACACATGTTCATAAAGCATTAAATGATGAAACCAAATATCTGAAAGTAAAACTCCACACAACATAAAATAATATAATATGTTCAAAGTATTCGATAGTGTCTCGACATATCGAGTCATGAGTAACAAAATAATAATGTATCACTATACTATGATGGGTCGGAGTGAGGCCTTACATTTTTGCTTTGACACATTCTTCCAACTTGTTGACATCTTCGAAGTTCTCTGATACAAGTATCAAGGCTCAGAAAATCATTCCAAATATTTTGACAAATGGTGCTAAAAAGATTAGCATCATGTGAAATTTGAGCCTTAGACTTAGCAACATTCAACAAATTTGTAAACTCATCATCAAATGATCTTACAACTTCTTGTGCTCTCTGTTCAAGGTCTGCTTCAATATGTTTGGCTGTGAGGGTGTTATGCAATCTATCAGTCACCTCCATTAATGCTTTTTGTAAATTTTTCACCATTTTGTTCTTCTCAAACAATTTTGTCAATGATGAAATCAAATTAGATTGATCGTCATCATCACCTGTAAGATTAGCAAGAGATATAGGAGAGGATGAGCTAAATGCTTTCACCTCATCTTCCACTTGTTTCTTCTCTATTACCTCCTTTCATTTTCTCTCTTCTTCTTCCTTCTCTTCTCTTTCTTTCTTTTCTCTTTCTTCCTTTTCTTTTTCTTTCTTTTCTCCTTCCAACTTTTTCTCTTTTTCTTCTTCTTTCCTCTTTTCATCTTCTTTCTACTTCTTTTCCTCTTTAAGCAATTCAAACTTGGCTTCTTCAATTTTCTTATCTTCTTATTCTAGCTATCTTGTCTCTTCTTCAATTAGTCTCAACTGATCCTGAATATCTTTGAAGAGGGGCTCAAGTTGATCATAACTTATGAAAGCATTATCATCAATGTTAATTGTGACCCTAGTTTGATCAATTTGCATAGTATTAGCACTTGTTGATACTTCCAAAGTTTTCTCTGTAGTGGTAGGAGTTGTCTCTACCTCCATCAACATTTTATTGATAGCTACAATAGTTTCACTTCTTATTGTGTTCTTATCACCTCCCATAAATAGAATAGGCCTCATTTTGTTCTATAGATAGGGTGCTAGTTTACTCATCAATTTCTTTATTTCTTCTTCATCTTCAATCTTGCACATAGCTCTTATCGTTGATTTCCAAAGTTCCATATCCTCTTCCTGAACTGGTGCCTCCTTTGCTATAAGTCTATCGTAGACTTTCTAATTGACAAATCATTTAATATCCTTAAGTTTCAAGTTATTTAGAATCATATATCTCACAGTAGAGATATCAACCTATTCTTTCTCCATATTACTATACAAATCATAAAATATGTTCATCTATACAAAGTTCCCTTCATTAACAATGCTTGTGTTAATCTTCTCTATCTTAGATTTCCAAAGTTGCCTTGTTTTACCTATTGGTTTCTTGGAAACAATAACTTTCTTTGGTTGTTTGTCTTCTTGTTCCTTCTCTTCTTCTTCATCACTAGAGTCTTCAATTGTCAACAATGTCTTCTTTCTCTTCTGGTCTAGTAGCTTGTTGCTTAACTCTTTTTTACTGCCTTTTGAATCCACTTGGTTGTTCGTCTGATATAGCGACATATGGAATGCTCTATTTTGCAGGAGTTTTTGCAATAGATACACCAAATTCTTGGTCAATTGACAAAGCTGCCAAATACATTATGCCTTGTTCACTAGTTTGTTTCAATCTGGAGATAGTTTGTCTAACTTCTTTTGATTCTTCTTCTGACATATCGGCCTCAAATAGTGCTTTATTCATTACAAATGCAATCTT
The DNA here is from genome assembly GCA_028749045.1 of Cupressus sempervirens. Taxonomy (NCBI): domain Eukaryota; kingdom Viridiplantae; phylum Streptophyta; class Pinopsida; order Cupressales; family Cupressaceae; genus Cupressus; species Cupressus sempervirens. The sequence continues at coordinate 506,317,487 of CM053789.1, read as the reverse complement.
CTTATGAGATTCCTTTTCTAATGATGCCTGGTAAGATGATTGGGTTATCTCCTCATATGTTCCAAATCTGTATGATGCTTGATCTATATTGAATTTCAACATTAAATCAATATAACTAATAGCTATATCATCGCTCAATTCATAACCTAGGGGCTCAAGAAATGTTTCCAAAGGTTCCACTGCTTCAATATAGGTTAAGTCAGTATCCACCATAAAACATATATCATTCTTAAATCTATCAACAATTGTAGGGGCAATTCTGAATCTTTGTTTCATCTCATTCTAAAATGTTCTCACAATCAAATTTATGTTGTCCAAGATTTTCTCTATTGGATGCCTTTTGCACATGTCTGTTATCTTGTCCATAGTGCATCTTTCACTACTCATAATATCAGTAACTGATAAAAATGGAAATATTTTAAGTACATGAAAGAAAATATGATTAATCAAACACTAGAATCTAAATACACCATTCTTAGTTCTCTTAATTTTCTCCAAATTCTCAAAAAGTTGTACTCTCAGAATCTCACTTAGATTCACTTATTTTTTCTTAACACATATCTTATAAGCTACATAAATAGAATATGCAATGATTATGCTCAAGAATCTTACATCATGTTGTTTAATGGTGTTGATCACCATTTTTTTTCCATTATAAACTGTCTTAGTATAACTTTCAACCTTTTTCTTAACTAGTTTCTCACCAATAGGTACATTGCCTTGTTTGCTAAGACCAGTGACCTCATGAATAAGGTCGGCAGAGATGTTTACTACATTGTCTCCCATCAAAATCTTTCCATTATGAATTCTTCTCAATATGATCTATGTTCATTCTTCTGTATCAAGTTTGTGGTAAAAATGATATCTTACTAAGTCCAAATCTTTCAAATGCTCATATGCTTAATAGTCATATCATGATTGAAAACAATTTCCATATCTTTGTTCATAAACTCACTTCCAATGGTTTCAAACTTACTACACATGTATCCTACATCTTCTAAGAAAACTATGTTGTTTGGAGTAATTGATAAAGTCGAATTTGGGTTTTCATCTAGGGGTTTCATAGGAACAACCTTTAATTTGGGTCTCTCCACATTTTCAGCATTCAAAACAACTGAAATATCCATGATTACACCAAATAAAAATTTATCGAATAATTTATGTGTGGAGAATGATATTCCTATGGGGGAATATTGTAGATGTTGATATGTTACATTCATGACTGAGTTTGTCATTGATATCAACATAGCTGTCTTTTGTGGTATCTGACAAAAGAACAATAGAAAGATCAAGATGGTATGGATGACTAGTTGAGTATTCTCACTATCTGAGGTTATGGGAGATACTTCTGAGTATCTAGTATATACAGTTAATGATGGGTGAAGAAATGTTAAGTCTGGAAGAAGTTATGTAAGTTTTGGTGATGTCTATTCTGAGATAGAGTTTACAAAGGCATATTCTGGTAAACTTGTTATATCTCTTAGCAGAATTGTTATTCTAAGAATCAAGGTTAAGGATGTAAAGCTAAGCTTGCTTGTCATAATATTACGTGTACAAAAAGTTATTTAAGTTGCAAGGCAAAAGATTAATGTTATCGCTAAGTGTAACATGTTCTTAATGTGGTCCTATAATAGTTAATTGAGAAGGTGTAACAGCCGACTCGAGGAATTCTTTAGGAAGGACATTTTCCTTTATCATTGATGTAAGGTATGAATGTATAAGATGTATGGATGTCTAAATGCAAATGATTGAAGAGTGAAATGTGAAGATAAGTGGAGCAAAGCAAAAGTGAAGTAAACTTCATTGCCAATGTTTTATTGTGTGATCTGAGGTTTGATATTTGGATCTAAGGTTCGTGACCTGGTCTATAAGGTCTGATAGTGATTGGTTCGGTTGATAGAATAGAAGAAAGAGGAACTTAATAGTAAACACTTGTTTGGGCAGTGAGCTCTTCTTGTAATTGAAATTGCATGTTTGGACAGTGGGCTCTTCTTGCATACATTGTACTACAACTCCTAATAGGGATGGAATATCCTAACAAGGATTCAAAGTCTCCTAATACGGACTCATATGTACTAAATGTTGTAATAGTCTCCTAACAAGGTCCATCCTCTAACAAGGAATATTTATATTAGTACATCATCTTGTGGGCATCATTCCCACTAGGGTTTTCCCTCTGATCAAGGGTTTCCTTAGTTAACATATCTAGTGTAATTGTCTATGTGCATCTTGTTAAGGTTGTTGTTTATTGTGGTTAAATGGATACGATTGTTTAAGGTTGATAAATATTTTAATTGTTAGATAATTGATGCACCCCCCCTTCCCCTACTAAGTTATCTTGGTGTACTATTATTTCTAACAATTCCTTCTATCATTTCTGAAGTTTCTTCCATTATTGCTTCTGTCCATTCTGTAGTACTTTATTGTATGTCCGAAGTTGTTGCATAAATGACATACTGGGGTTCTGTTTCTAGGATTCTATTGATCAATAGGTACTTGACAATTCCAAGCTATGTCCAAATTTGTTACACTTATAACACACAATCTGCTTCCTTTCTTCATATGGTATACTTTCTCTCGATGTCCTTTCATTAGATCTTCTTCTATCTGCAGGGTTAGTGTTTCTAGACATTCTACTATTTATTCTATCATTATCATGTTTCCTACAATCAATTGCATAATGACCAATACCATGACAATTATGACAGTAAAATTTTGTAATATGATTAAATGATTTATTTATACAATCTCTTTTCATATGACCTATTTCATTACATGGAAAATATTTACCTCTAAATTCATACTTGGTTTCCTTAGGAGATTCCACTTGCTTAGGTTCATTCAATTTCTCAATTTCCTTCTCTTGTCCAACTTCTTTGGATTTATCAAAAGATTGACTGGATTCAATCTTATCATCAGATTTCTCTTTCGGATCAGATCTACTTTTAGGTTTCTTTGCACGCATGTCAAATAGATAACCAAGACCAGCCTTATCATACGTAGGTCTTTGTATTGACATTGATTCATCAAGCTTTTCTCTACTAGTGTAAAGCTTTTCAAGTTGTTGTTTGCACTAAGTTAGTTCACCTTTCACAATAGTGTTGTACTTATGAAGTTCTTCATGATCTTCTTTCAATGTTTCAAATTCAGGTGTCTTCTTCACTAGACTCGCTCTAAGATCTGAATTTTTAGTCTTCAAATCATATTCAATTTTGCTAGGATCATTCCTCAAACTTAGCTTTAAATTGGTAATCTTCAAATCATGCTTCAAGATCTTGTACACTGTTTTCAATTTTGAATATTCATCATCACCAGTACATTCAGTAGATTCAGACTTGGATTATCCAATGCATACTTTGGAGTCTTTATATCTATCTTTCAGCTTACCTCTTTCTTCAATAAGGAGATCACTTTGTTCAAGTCTCTCTTCAAGGTTTTTTATCAATTGTTCCATATCCATAGGGATCTTACTCATCCTGTTAAGCTTCTTCTAAGTAACTGTGCTCTGATACCAATTGTTAGAAATAGGGAATATTGAGAGGGGGGTGAATCAGTATTCTACAAACTTTTGGCGCCAACTAGATATTATTAGTTACTTTGAACCATGCATAAGAAAGTAAACAAGTAATGTTGAACAATAATAATAACTATGCATAAAGAGAACTTGTACACTATATTTTGTTAACTAGGGAAATCATGGCCAAGGGAAAACCCTGACGGGGATGATACTCACCAGATAATATACTGATATATATGTTCCTTATTAGAGGATGAACCCTATTAGGATTCAATGAGCAAATTCAATATAGAGAGTCCCTGTTAGGAGACTTTGAAACTTTGTTAGGAGATTACAACCCTGTTAGGAGTTGTAGTATAGTGGATGCAAGAAGAGTTCACTACCCAAACATGCACTTCCAATTATAAGAAGAGCTCACTACCCAAACAAGTAATTAGTCCTCAAGTATATAGATGTTGTACCTTCTTTCTTGGTTGATCTCTAACCTCAACTCGATCTTGGATCATGAAATCGCATATATCACTTCACAAAAAGTTTACATATAACTTCTCATATTACAATTGCACATTACTTCCCATCACTAATGACTTCACAAGATGTCTTTGCATAAATACCATGCCTTTTCACAAATTGATACTAGGTTGGCTAAGACCACAATATACTTTTCCAACTTAAAGTAAACATCTAGGATGTCGGTTTAATTGGTCAAGTAAATATTTTGTAAACAAAATAATTCGTTTTCCTTTAATTTCGTTGTTCTATTTCACTGGTAAGTCATGAATATCTATTTTCCGTATTGTCTGTACCGATGTCCGAGGTTATACACATCATCATCAACATGTATATTGTCTCCATCTATCTTCGCTAGTCATAATATGACAACAGAAACATTTTACATATAAAACAATGTATTGTTGTAAACTAATTTCATACTTAGACCATTTTTTTGAGTACCAAAAGCTAAGTATCCTTATTACCAAGGTTTTCTGCAAGTACATCATGTGTCATTATTAATGACAACAATTACATCACTACATAGAGCCAATTGTCAACAATAAGCATCCATAGAAACTGCATATAAATTATTCATCTAGCTATCATCATGAAATAATTGAAATCACTATATGAACATACGAACCATCATCATCGAAAGAATTTAAACATGAACACATGAAATGACTGAGTATCAAGTAGTTCATCAAATATCTAAACTGAGTATGAAATAACATCCAATCAAATCAAGTAACCAAGTACCGCTAATCATGAAACATAACCATAATGTTGGCCTAAAAGAATTCGGCAATAAAACATGAAAAGTAAACTAGGGGTATGAATTACATCTGGTGTGGAACACTTGTTAATGTCGAATTCCAAGAACTAATTCGAATAGCCTTTAATTCTGTATCAAACTTATGCAAGGTTTCAATCATAAAGTTTTGCATCGAACCTCTATCAATTTATCATCGCAATCATTAGCAATTGTACTCTTTCATAATATTTTTCAGAGCTCAGAGTCTAAGTGTTGTCAGAATCACAACTGAGTGTTCACATCATACGAACAAAGAGAAGCTGTAGAAGATGCTAAGCATTATTCAATTTCTTTTAATTTTGTTTATTTCATTTGTTGATTATCACGCCTATATTTTGTTGTTTTGCAGAGTTAGCTTTATTAGCATTTGATTTAAGCTAAATCTTTTGGTATTGATCTCTCTTTCTAGTCTTGCAAATTTCCCCCTGACATGTGTGTGTGTGTGTGTGTGTGTAATCGATAATCATATTGATAATAATGTGTATATGGTTGCAATAAATATCAATTATAATTAATGTTAATGAATAGGTATTATTGTGGAACACAAAGTATGTCTCACATAGAGACATGAATCTATGAAAGACCATATGGTACGGCCACCCTTAAACATCACACACTAAGGAAGAAATTAAGCTTGAAAAAAATAAGTCAACTTTGACTATTTAGTAGTTTTAGCTTAGAAATGAACCTTAATTTGTGATGTTTAAGTTGTCCATATGGTACGAGTAGAGCCATGTTTGTATGGGAGACATGGCCCCTCAATAATATAGATATGGAGGTTTTTCTCATTCTCGGAATATGTCGTAATCAATAAGTGCATAACCAAGATACATCGACGATACTTATCTCAACAAAAGTACTTAGCCTCAATTTAATATTGAGGCATAATCAAATTGTAGTAATGTTGCACTTCAAGACTAATTCAAAGGAAGTAACATTGTCATTACATATCAATTTAATATCGTTATTGAGATCATAGCAGATCTATATTGACTCATAGTAAATTGGTATTGACATGCATTTCTAATATATATATATATATATCTCGGTAAACGACGGAAGCCTAGATTAATTATCATTATTAATTGTAATTGATTATTTTTATGTGTTAAGCAAATTCGAATCCAAGACCTCCCACATGAGAGACTCACAAGTTATTGTTGTGTTGTAAGCTCTTGCCTAGACATACATTTCTAATTATTATTATTTATTATAATCAACATAGAATATTCAGTATTGTTTGATCTGCATATACGCCTTCAAAACAGAGATTAGAATTAAAAAAATTATAGCATATAACTCTGATATAACTTAAATGAGGACCCTCAAATCACTTTCTTGGCAGCATATTTGAACGCCTATACAGCCACGAAAATGCACTTTCATACGAAGGAGAGGACTTAGTTAATTTTTTAAAAAGTTAGAAAAAGCAATGTAAAGGAAGTGCATTTTCGTGGCTGTATAGCCACGGGCGACTGTGATTACACAAAGCTCTAAAAAACAGGAGGTTTTGAGAATGTAGAGTCAAGCCCTAACCCACCATTAAAAAGTGTGCATCCTCTTCCTTGTGCCCACAATCAACAAGATCAAAGCATCCACTTTCGGCCCTATCGCATCAATTACCCCGACATATACACCATTCCCACAACATTCCAAGATTCTCCATATTCACTCGTTCCTCTTGATATTTTCTTGTAAAAGTTAATCCTTCGTATCTCTTTGAATTTGAAATTTCTTAAAATAACATTATTTCACGCATTTTATCATATCCAACTATTATTTGATTTAATTTATGTTAGACATACCAATTGTTTTAACAATTTCTTAATTAATATAAATTAACATTAAAAAATGTTTTCCTTCAAACTATCATTGTTGTTCATTTTGGTGTATCTGCCTTTTTCAATATTTTTTCTTCTGTCTTTTCCCTAATTCATATTTTCTTATACCCTCGAAAATCTCAATCTTGACTGCAAGAGAATCCGATACAAACAAAACATAAAACTATTATCTCCATGAACATGCTCGCTCATTTCAAAGGTTGTCCAAGTCCATATAGAGTATACCAATTATATCTAAACTACCATAAAAAAGAATATAAATTTCCATTGGAGCTGCTGCAACTTCAAACAAACAAAAGAAATACCTCCTATTTTTGCTGCATTGGGCATTTCTTTTCTTCTGTATGTGAATTTCGAGGAAGCCAAAATTATGACTGAATGGGTTGTAAAAATATATCAAAAGACCGGAGAATCTGGCGCAATGATGCTGTTGCCAGCTGGGCTTTAAAACCTGCGGGTGATATCATCATCCATGTTCCTTCCACAATAGAAAATTAGTTACCAACCATTGAACCTCGTGGGGGCTGTATCACAATTGTCTCTGCACATGAACTCTCCATACTCAGGCAGTCGACCATTTCAGTTGTCTTTGCTTAAATTAGAGTTTAGGCATGTGACTTGTCTGGATGCAGCATAGATTGAAAGGCGTTATTGAAACCATAATAACATATTTAATGCTATGTCACGCAGAAAATCACTGGATGGTCAAGTCCCGATGATTAAAGTATACAATTAGGTTTCATTTGAAGCCACGTTCTGTCAATCTAGGGCGTGATCGCTTGGAAATTTCTTTCTGCCCCTTTTCCAAGATTATTTTAATGGTTATGAATTTGTATAAAAGGCCGCTGAAGTTCAATGATCTGCATATTCCAATCAGTTTGCAGTTGGTTGAATTCATTCAAGTGGAAGTTATCTGGGAAGCTCTGTGTGCAAGATGAAACATCTGTTTTTCGCTTCACATCTAGTCTATCTATGTTGCATTGCCGCAGCAGCTCCTATTAAAAATGGTGAGGATGTTTAGATATGATGGTCAATTGTTTTTCAAGTGAATTGTGTTAGATGGTATTTTAAAAATTACCATTTTGCATCATGTTTTGAGAATTTTGAGTACAACAATGTGGAAAATTACTATAGAGGTGGGAGATACTGAATAGAGATAAATAGATTTCATAATAGGGGATTGGGTACACTGCAATTTTCCATACTATTATGCCCATCTAAATACGATTGGAAATAATAATTTAAAGAAAAAAGTCTAGTCTAGAATAAAACGATCATACTGTAAATTGTTTTGTGTGTTTTAACTGTTCATAAACAGTCCGTATAGTTAATCAAAGAAATCAAGTTTTCACAGTTCATCATGATTAACTTGTTGTGTTCATGGATTAAATTGTGTATAAGTGTTATTTATATGCATCAACATTAATGCAGATAAATTACACAGTTTAATCCACAAGCATACAAGCTTGTCTGTACATTTGTACATTTGATATGAAATACAATGATTTGCATATTCCAATCAGTTTACCCAATGGACTGAAGTAGAAGTTATCAGGGAAGCTCTGTGTGGAAGATGACTCAATTGTTTTGTGCTTTATATCTTAAAAATGGCGAGCATCAACGTTTAAAGATTTTGTTTCTTAACTTGAATTGTATTGCATTATTTTGTAAACCAATGTTTCAAACCATATTTTATGATATCTGAATACAATAATGTAAGAAATTGTAAAAGTGAGCAATGATAAATAGAGGTCAGGTATCTCATAATGAGAAATTGATGCAATTTGAACTCGTATTCATAAAAGATCAAGAAGTATGATTGGAAAATCATAATACAAATCTTATTCTGATAAGAGATCATGAAGAATGATCAAAATGATTTGTCATACATATAATCCAGGAAAAATCAGCAATGCCTGTACATTCATCATAATACACTGGCCAAATAGGCTCTTTCGTACTCTAATTTTTCTCAAATCTCAAGCTTGGATTTGAAAAAATAACCAACAAGGATTGTGGCTGTGTATGATGAACAGGTTTGCTGAAGAATGGGAACTTTGAGTTCGCTCCAAAGCCATCCCTGTTAAAGGGAACAGAGATCAAGGGATCGAACTCGCTGCCCTTTTGGCAAATAGAGGGCTTTGTCGAATACATAACAAGCGGGCACCAGCAGGGCGATATGTTGGTAGTAGTCCCGCAAGGGAGTCATGCTGCAAGGCTGGGCAACGAGGCACGCATAAGCCAGAAGGTGGAGGTGAAAAAGGGATCCTTCTACTCTCTCACATTTAGTGTGGCTCGAACCTGCGCCCAGCAGGAGGCTTTGAATGTCTCTGTTCCACCGGAGGCAGGGCAACTGCCAATGCAGACATTGTATAGCAGCAATGGCTGGGATTCCTACGCTTGGGGTTTTCAGGCGGCTTCCACCGTGGCTCAAATCATTTTTCACAACCCGGGCGTGGAGGATGATCCCGCCTGTGGCCCTCTCATCGATGCAGTCGCCATTAAGGAGCTCAAAATGCCGCGACGTCTTAAAGGTAAAACGCCATAAACACTGTTAACCCTAACTGATACATTATAGAGTATGATGTGAAACTCTAATGATCCAGAAGCACACTATAAACCCTGACAGACGGATTATATACACCCTAATTGATGGATTATACGATATGATGTGAAACCCTAATGGTCCAGAAGCGCGCTGTAAATCCTAATTGATGGATTGTAGAGTATGATGTGAAACCTCAATGATTCAGAAGCACACTGTAAACCCTAATTGATGGATTATAGACTCTAATTGATAGATTATAGAGTATGATGTGAAACCCTGATGATCCAGAAACTTTCCATTTTTAATTCTAGGTCTTGGTAAATGTCCTAAAACCAACTAATTTGGATGCATTGCAGGAAATTTGATAATGAATGGAGATTTTGAAGAAGGACCTCTTGTGTTCCACAAATCTTCCATGGGCGTTCTCCTGCCTCCCAACATCGACGACGACAATTCACCTCTGCCGGGCTGGATAATCGACTCTCTCAAGTCTGTCAAATTCATCGATGCTCTGCATTACTCTGTACCAGGGGGCAAAAGAGCCGTGGAACTCCTGGCGGGCAAAGAGAGCTCCATTTCCCAGACTGTGCCGACAATTGTGGGGAAAAGTTATGTGCTGAGCTTTATGGTTGGAGACGCAAGCAATACTTGCAGTGGATCCATGATTGTCGAGGCTTTCGCAGCTAAAGAGACTGTGAAAGTGCCCTACGAATCGAAGGGCACCGGAGGCTTCAAAAGTGCCCAACTCGCCTTCAAAGCAGTTTCTGCAAAAACTAGCGTGGTGTTCTACAGTACATTTTATCATGTGAGGAATGACGATATGAGTTCACTCTGTGGTCCGGTCATTGACGATGTTAAGTTGTTTGCCCATTAAATTTATATCTGATATGCTGGTCAGAAGAAGATGACAGGCCTTTGTGAGGCATAGGAGATCACTTATCATTTAGATCTGTTGCAAAAATGAACCCCGTTGACTGTAATAGCATCATGAAAGCACCCTGTTATAGGTTGGGCTGATATCGATCCAGGCCAGACAGTCAAAAATGTATTTTAGAAATAATGGTTAATGTATTAATTATTCTTAGTGATTTTTTTCAGTGGATAATTGAGAAATATTCTTATTACTAATATAGAAGTTTAAATATTATGCTGTTATAAAATTCTCAGTAATTTAGTGATAATGAAAGAGTTTCTAAAGTTAAGCTCCTCTTGAATGAGAGATGAAACACATTTCAATGAGTTTGACTCAAAAAATTCTATTGTTGAATCATTGTAGCAATATCCCACTTTGTCTTGTTATGGAAAATAGATCTAATTTATCAATCAATGAGCTTAAGGGGATTTATAATGAATGGTTCATAAGCACAATTGATGAAGGTTTTGTAAATGAAGTTGCAAGCAAAGTAGGCTTAATCTTGGAGAAAACTTTTGTGGTTATGTGTACTTGAGCTGAAGTAGTGCTGAGATGGGTGAGCTAAAAGGAAGCCTCATGCTTAACCTAGATGTGATGAGTGCTAAGTGTTTCATTCATTCTCATGAGATATGGGTTGTTGTGAACCTCATGAAACATGGGTCAATGAGTTTGCTTATAACACACATAATTGAATCATGATAGCAATATCACTATTTGATTTGTTGTGGAAAATATATCCTACTTATTAATTGATAAATTAGTTTTTTTCATTAGTTTTTTTTGGCAATAATTAAAAGATATATTTATTAATAATTTCAAAGTATAGTTTTTATTTTGTTAAGTTGAATGTGCTTCCTTATTTGTGAAGGGTGAGCTGAAATTAAAAATCAATGATTCATAACCTACTAGGGGAAATGTCCTAGTAGCCATCAAGGCTAACTTTACACATCTCGATCTTCTAAACTGTAAGTCGAATTATGCCAATTTTTGGTGTACCTCTGTAGGTGACTCAAGAGCTTAAAGCTAAGGTTTCGATGTTTGGGCATTTACGGATCTTTCTGTAGAGGCTATGGAGTTCAAAGTGGTCGAAAAATGTCATTTTAAAACACTCATCTGATACTTGTTATGCTCACCCCCCAATAGTCACTCAGTAAAAATACCAAAAAGTATCAGTGCTTGTGGTAAAATGTCCCAGTAGTCATTATGAAATGTCCTAGTAGTGGTGCACATGAAATGGATCAATCACAATCCAAAAAAAATTTTAAATGATTGATTATTAGTACATGTGTGATAGCCTATTGGGGGTACATCTATGATAACACTATGATGATTATTAGACCCCTTGTCGGTTACTAGGTCTCTTTTCCTGGAGGAGTGGACAACCATAGAAATCTAATTGGTCTTTGGATTTTTTATATCAATGTTTAAAATTGTCCCTCCTCTGAATTGTCGTTGTCTTCTCATTTTGTGATGACATTTACAAAGACAACATCTTCTTTCTAGAGGTTGATGATTCAAGTTATAATCAAAACTTCTAGATGAGTTAACTTTTACCACCAACAATGCATCTTGTGGCAAAGGGCATGGAAGACCATGAAGGAGATTTCTGTTGTGTTTTGGGATGGGACAATACAATGGTAGTAGCCTTCAAGTGCAAGGATCGGGTAGTTTGTTTCTTTCCATGAGAGATTTTTCTATTATTCGAGGAACTGGGTTGTTTTGATATGCTCATGGCTTTGTTGATGTCACCAATGTTTTTGCATCTAGTGGGTTTGATATTACTCCCAAGTATTATGATAACTTGAGGAAGACATGCAAGATGATGTAAGCTATTCGAACCTCAACATTCTCATGGCTATAATCCTCTTCTCTCACAATACTTTCCTTAGTTGGGTTTACATAGATTTGGGGACAAATACACCAAGGATGCCAACATGGTTGTTAAGATTTTAAGATGTGTAGGAAACTCGATGGCCCTATTTTAGCTTCCCATCAATCTACAATTTATTAATGGAATATCTTGACTACAAGTCACCAGTTGTAGGGTTAGCAATCTATTTCCCCATTCATCGAATCGTCCAAGACTACAATGCGTTAATTATATTAATGTGTTTTAAGCAATGAGTGTCATTAAAGGCAATTGGCTTTGTCTTGCTCCTTGTCCTACAATTCACCCACTAAATTTTTTTATTTCCAAAAGACTATGTTGTCCTTGATGCAAAAAAAATTTGGAAAGGGTTATGTTGATTTTCATTTGAAAAGTCAAACTTTAAATATTATAATTGGTTCTGCAAAGTAATCAATGGAGGATATGATAAACATGGTCATTGAGCATAACTTGAGTCAAGTCACTTAACTTGTGTTGGCATTTAACTTGGCCATGAATAATCCACTTGTCTTATTTTTATGGAAGATTTCAAACAACTTGAAATGTGGTTAAGGAATTATCAAGAGAAAGTGTAGAAGGTCTTTCACTTTGTTTTGCTATACTTTTGAATAATTTTGAAACCCTATTTAAGGCACCGCCACCATGATAATATTCACATTTTCTATGAGATTTTTGCTACGGCTTGGGTTGTGATTATATTTTAGAGATCTTGTTTGATGTTTAGCTATGATAAGGAAAAAAACATTGAAAGGTTTGTGCAGAGACTTCATGATTGAATCTAAGGATCTCTTGTTTTGATTAAGTAAAAATAGGTTTTGAAATGACCTAAAACCTTTTACAATGGAATGAGAAAAGACTAAGAGAAATTGCGCATTGACACCAAAAAGATAAACAAGCCATAATATAGAGCCCTAAAAAATAGTCAGAAGATAAATATAGCAGAAAGACTGAAACGAGACAGCTATAAGGTCTTTAGCAGGTCAGCATCCTAATTAGCCAGAATGTTCATGTTCATAGCAGAAGCCCTCAACTCGTTGATCTCTTTATCATCCATGGCCTCAGTCTTCTTCAAATTTTCCCATGTGCGTCTGCTACGGCCTTGGTCCTCCTTCATTTCCTTTGTTCCCTAGTTCTTTCTCCCCTGCTCCATCTTATCCAATAGAACCTTGATATTATTAGCAATACCTTTCAAAATGGAGCAGCTCTGATCAAAAATCTTCTTCAAAACATTCTCAGTGCCCTCAACTCTATTGTCCAAAATATCAATACTTTTATGCATGTCCTTCACCATTTGATCCATAGCTCTAGTTTTATCTTCAAGAGGGGGGACTTTCTATTAGCATGAATGTTGATGATACTACATTAGGGAGTATCTTGAGCATTGGAGAGTACTGACATGTTGCATTCATGACTGTGTTTGTCATTAATGTCAACATAGCGTGGTTTCTGTAAAGACTGGTTGAGTAGAAGACAGAGATCTTGATGGTATGGCAAATGGTTTAATTTTTTGGTGATGCATAGTTATGGACATGTTCGACATAGTGTCTTGATGATGTGGTCAAGTACAGAGAGTCTAAGTTGAAGATGTGCAAAAGTTGTACCTAATTTACAAAGGGCAGTTCAGAGATAGAGTATTGGGAAAGCAGTTCCTGATGTTTTTTGGCTATCTTACACTTGAGATGTAATGAAGAGATTCGCAGTCAAGGAGTGATAGAGGATAATCAATTGATGACATTAGTGAGTGTGGAAGCCTTTGTATCACATGTGTGAAGTTTTGTATAGACTATGAGCCAATAGTGCTATTATAATTGTAATTAATTAATTATCTTATTATAATTAATTGGAAAAGCCTTGAGGCTGGTCAAGGAATTATTATGAAAATATGATATAAAGGAAAGATGTTTTCCTTGATTGTAGTGTCTATCAAAGTGTTGTGATCATTGTATGAAGTGTGAAGTATGAAAAGAAGAAGAGTGCTTACTGAATGCATGTACCAAGGGATCATTGGATGCAAGATTTGTGATCTAGTTACAAAATCAGAAGGAGCAGTGGTCTGGTTGATAGGATAGAGAAAGAGGAAGGAACAATATAGTATAATTCTATTATTCTGCAAGGAATAATACAGAGATCATTTGGACAGTGGGTTTATTAGTCTTTCCCTTGAAGTTGTTTAGGTAGTGGGTTCAGCTATCTTCCACAACTCATAATAGGGTTGGAATCTCCTAACATTAATTCAAAGTCTCCTAACAAGAACTCATATGTATTGAATGTATTTATAGATTCCTAATAGGGTCCATCCTCTAACAAGGAATATTTATATTGGTACATCATCTTGTGGGTACCATCCCCACCGATGTTTTTCCCTCTTATCAAGGGTTTCCCTAGTTAACATATCTAGTGTTATTGTGTATAAGTATCTTGATGTAGTTTCAATTTATGTTACTCATATGGTTAAGTTTTTTTGGTTGATAATTGTGATAATAGTTGGATAACTAATTCACCCCCCTCCCCTTCTCCCCTCTTTCAATTATATCAGTGGACTATATATTCTAACAATTGGTATCAGAGCATTAGGTCCTTGAAGGATAAGCTTAACATCTTTGGGAGATTGATGGAAAATCTTTTCAGAAAGGATAGATTGATGGGGCCAACTATAATAGTTAGAAGGAGAAGATGAAGACTCATTTGTTGTGCATGCGCCTAGGATATTAGATCTTGACAAAGAGTAAGAAGAAAATCATTGAAGAAGAAAAGGTAGAAGGTTGCAATGAAGAAGAAAGAGATCTATTCATGTGTAACATGAGAGAAAGAGAAGTTTTTCTAACAGCTCTTCCAGAGAATTAATATAGTCAGGTAAAGTGACTTGAAACATCTTATGAAATTTGGAAAGCATTAGAATCTACTTTTGACAGTGATGATCATCCAAAAAGAATGAGATTACAAAATTGGATATGTACATTTCAAAATACTAAAATGATGGTAGATGAATATGTAAGAAGTTATGTTGGCAGAATATCAAAAATTGTTGTAGGAATTCAGTCTCATGGTGGAACCAAGGAAGATGATGAAGTTATATGGAAGATCTTGAAATTTTTGACACCACCATTCAAGCTAGTAGCTCAGATGATTCAGCTAGTAATGCCTTGCACTAAGGATTTCACAAAGAAAATGTTGCCTAGAAGATCAAAATCAGCAGAAGTAGATCTGAGACAATCTGGAGATCTAGCAAGTGTCAAAACAACTTTCAGTGCCCTAATCATTAGACCTAATCTGACAAGGAGTACAAGTACACGTGGAGATTTTGTTGGTAGTAGTAGATCTAATGAAGACAAGAAGATTGAGGAAGGAATGAACCTTCTTGTAAGAAGAGAAAAAGATGTTGGTGCAAAAGGGTTATCTATTGCAGTTCACTGAGAAGACCTACATTATCAAAGACAAAGATGGTAAGATGATTGAAACTGGTACTAGATCTAGAGGTATTGTATTTCAATTGAATCCTACTGAAATGAAATGTTTGTTAGCTAAAGTGGATAATAGTTGGTTGTGGTATAGAAGATTCTATCACATAAACTTTAATAATATTGTGAAGGTTAGTAGCACTTTTGTAGTCAGAGACTTGTCTAAGATTACTAAGCCTACTAATGTTGTGAGTAAAGAATGTATTTTGGATAAGTAGAAGAAAGTGTCATTTCCTAGCAAGAAATTCATTACCACATAGAAGCTGGAGATTGTTCACACAGATCTGAGTGGTCCTTCTAGAACAAGAGGATTCTATGGTGAAAGAGAATGGAATCAAAAGGCCGCTATCTACACCTAGAACACTTGAGAAAAATGGGATTGCTAAAAGAAGGAATAAGTCAGTAGTAGAATTAGCAAGAGCAATGTTGCTTGAGAATGATTTTTCCAAGACATTTGGAGAGAATAAGTCAATACAATAATATATACTCTAAATAAAGTAAAAATTAGAAAAGTTATGTGAAAGACACTTTATGAACTATGGTTTGGTCATTCACCATTAGTTAAGTATTTTAGAATATTTGGGAGCAAATGTTACATTAAGAGAGATGATGACATTGGTAAGTTTGATCCAAGAAGTGATGAAGCTATGTTTCTTGGTTATTCATTGAAAATCAAGGCTTATAGATATTTCAACTATAGAACTAAGACAATAGTTGAATGGAAAATGTAAGGATACATGAAAAGTTTGGAACTAAAGAAAAGATGATAGATTATAATTTAGATGATGAAGAAGATAATTCTAAAATTGTTAGACAATGTTGAAGTTTTCTTTGAGACTAATAATGATTTGCAGAATGATGTGCTAACTATTGAGCAAAGCAGAGATCTAAACCAAGAGAAAAGGTAAGAGTTGAGATGTTAGCTCCTACCCCTAACAAGAATCTGACAAAGAATCACTCTCCTAAGCAAATAATTGGAAGCAAAGACAAACGTGTGATAAAAAGGAACGGAGTAAATGAGGAGATATGTTTGATATCTCAAGTTGAACCTAAGAGCATAGATGAAGCATGTAGAGATGATAATTAGATTCAAGCAATGAAGGAAGAATTAGATTAGATTATAAAGAATGATACATGGGAGTTAGTTCCTAGACCTAAAGACAAGAATGTGATAGGAACCAAATGGGTATTCAGAAACAAGATGAATGAGCAAGGCAAATTTGTGAGGATCAAGGCTAGACTTGTATGCAAGGGATATTCATAGCAAGAAGGCATAGACTATGAGGAAACATATGCACTTGTAGCCAGAATGGAAGCAATAAGGATTTTCCTGGCTTATGTAGTGAATAAGAAGTTCAAGGTTTATCAAATGGATGTTAAATCAACCTTTTTGAATGGAGAACTTAAAGAAGAGGTATATATTGAATAGCCTGAAGGTTTTCCTTTATTAGAATATAAAGACATGGTATGCAAATTAAAGAAAGCTTTATATGGTTTGAAGCAAGAACCTAGAACCTAGTATGCAAGGTTGGACAGTTATTTGGCAAAGCTTGGATTTGCTAAAGGTATGACAAATAGTAACTTGTATTTGAAAGAAGTTGAAAATGATTTGCTAATTATTGTAATATTTTTTGATGACATCATTTTTGGAGGTAATGATGAAGCAAGCAATAAGTTTGTTGAAGAAATGAAGAATGAATTTGAAATGAGCATGATAGGAGAAATTAAGTTTTTTCTAGGATTGTAGATTGTACAAAATAGTGATGGTATTTTCATTTCAAAAGCTTAGTACTTGAAAGACTTGTTGAAAAGGTTTGATTTGGAAAGTTGTAAACCTATGATAATTGGTAACAAGTTATCCAGCAAAGATAAGACACCCGCACTAGAACAGAAGAAGTACATATCCATGATTTGAGGTTTTTAGTATCTAACTTACACCAAACCAAATATAGAAAATGCAATTGGGATTGTAGCTACATTTTAATTTGATCCTAATGAGTATAATTTTGTAGCAATGAAGAGAATATTTAGATATTTGAAAGGGACGTCTAATTATGGAATTTGGTATGACAGATCGAGTGATTTCACTCTATGTGCATATACTAATGTGGATTAGGCAAGAAGTATGGATGATAGAAAGAGCACTAATGGTGGAGGAAGATCTGTTTCTTCGTTAAGAAAGAAGCAAGATTGTATTTTGTAGAGTATTGTTGAGCTAGACTATGTTGCAGCAATAAATAATTGTAATCAAGTTATGTGGATGAAATAGATGTTGTAGGATATCAGAATTTACTTTGAAGAACCTATGATCATTTACTATGATAGCACAAGTACAATGAGTATGTCTAAGAATCATGTATTGCATTCCAAGACTAAGCATATATCTATTATCATGTGTTGAGAGAGAAAGTAGTAGAAAAGGAGATCATATTGGAGTATGTGAGTACTAAAGATTACATTGCAGATATCTTTACGAAGCCTTTGCCTAAAGATACTTTTGAGTACTTGAGAGGTGTTCTTTGGGTTATGCCCCTACCTACTTCTGAGTAAGTGATGCAGAGAGTGCATCAGTCCAGTGGTACAAAGCACTATTGTTAGCTTGGATTGAGTGTTGATGCTTCCCATATGGGGGAGTATTTGTGATGAGTAGAGTTATTGAGGACTCTTGGTATTTGGTTTTGAATAGTGTCTTTGGACACTTGAGCTAGTTGAAGACTTGGAGCAACATATTGGCAACTAGTATTTAACAATTGGTATGTTGTAACATTGAGATTGAGGTCTTTGACATTGATTTCAATGGGGGAGAATATGCATGAAAAACACATCTCCCAAGGTATGGGGAGAGCTTCTCCTAAGACATGGAGGAGAGATATCTCTTTAGAGAGATTTAGAATGTTAGATTGTGGTGACTGATCAGGAAAGTACTATACATACTTCATAATTAGTGGGGTTTGGGGCATCGCCCTAAAAAAAAAAAAATGGTACTATTCGTAGATTTGCCATTCGTAGATTCATCACTAAAGTTATGGCTAATTTATGGCCGACATGTTATAACCCTAAAGCGGTTTAATACTTGTATAAAAGGGTTTAGGGTTGGGTATTTTCATTATGTTGTGATGCGAAATTGCTTCTTGCGGCGGTATTGAGCTGTAAGGGATTACATATTGTAATCAAGTTGTAGTCACTGGATTGTAATAAGATTGGACTTACTGTTTGGTGGACGTAGCCCAGGGATTGGGTGAACCACATTAAATCTTGGTGCCTTGTGTTCATTTCTGTGTGATCTATTATTTTTTGTTATTGGTTATATTTGCATGTAGTTTTTTATTTATGTCCGTGGTTTATCTTAACATAGAATTTTTCATGAAAGGAAGCAGGAATATGCACCTGATGTATTATAAATTGTTTAGTGTGAAGTAAATAATTTATGTCTAAGAAGAAGGAGTATGCACTTGTATGCATCTGTTGTGTTTAAGATTCTTTTTAGCATGTGGAAAACTAATGTTTCTCAGCAGCAACAACAAAACATTATTTGGTATTCTTGGAACTTAGATGTTTTTTCATCTATCTTGCCATCAATATCAAAGGGGGAGATTGTTAGTATGAATGTTGATGATACTGCATTGGGAAGTATCTTGAGCATTGGAGAGTATTGACATGTTGCATTCATGACTATGTTTGTCATTGATGTCAACATAGCATGGTTCCTGTAAAGACTGACTGAGTAACAGGCAAATATCTTGATGGTGCAGACAATGGTTTGATTGTCTGGTGATATGCAGTTATCGACATGCTTGGCACAGTGTCCTGATGATGTGGTCAAGTGCATAGAGTTTAAGTTGAAGATGTACAAAAGTTGTACCTAATTTACAGAGAGTAGTTTAGAGATAGAGTAATGGGAAAAAAATTCCTAATGTTTGATGGCTATCTTACATCTGAGATATAATGAAGAGGTGTGTAGTCAAGCAGTGATAGAGGGCAATCAGTTGATATTAGCGAGTGTGCAAGCCCTAGTATCATATACGTGAAGTTTTATATAGACTATGAGCTGACAGTGCTATTGTAATTTTAATTAATTAATTATCTTATTATAATTAATTAGGTAAGCCTCAAGGATAACTCAAGGAATTATTATGAGGATATGGTATAAAGGAAAGATATTTTCCTTGATTATAGTATGTATCAAAATGTTGTGATCACTATATGAAGTGCGAAGAGTGAAAAGAAGAAGAGTGTGTATTGAATACATGTAAGCGATCCAAGAGATCATTGGATGTGAGATTTGTGATCTAATTACAAGATTAGAAGGAGCAGAGATTTGGTTGACATGATAGAGAAAGAGGAAGGAACAGTATAATACAATTCTATTATTCTGCAAGGAATAATACAAAGATCATTTGGATAGTGGGTTCACAGGTCTTTCCCTTGAAGTTATTTGGGAAGTGGGTTCATCTATCTTCCACAACTACAAACAGGGTTGGTACAACTTCTAACAGGGTTGGAATCTCCTAACAGGGATTCAAAGTCTCCTCACAGGTACTCATATGTACTGAAGGTATTTATAGACTCCTAACAAGGTCCATCCTCTAACAAGGAATATCTATATTAGTACATCATCTTGTGGGTACCATCCCCACCAGGGTTTTCCTCTAATCAAGGGTTTCCCTAGTTAACATATCTCATGTTATTATATATGAGTATCTTGTTGTGGTTTTAGTTTATATTACTCATATGGTTAAGTTTGTTTAAGGTTGATAATTGTGATAATAGTTGCATAATTGATTCACCCCCACCCCCCCTCCATTATATCAATGGATTATATATTCTAATACTTTCTTCATGATATTAGTAACATCTTCAGCAGTCCCAATCAAATCTATGAACCTATCTAGATGCTGGCCCGAAGTTCTCTTACCCTCGATCTCTTGTTGACTCTATTTATCGTGTATCATTGTTTTTTGGTTATGGACTGATACAAACCTTTTTGTTTGTGTCTTCAAATGTGAATGAGAATTGATAAGGATATGGAGAATAACAGAATCTTGGTCTCTCTTGAGATGGAAAACAAAGTTTTTAACAAGGTAGAAAACCAAATAAAAACTTTAAAGTTAGTTATTTTTGGTAGAAAGAAGATTAAGGTGATAGTTGTTTCAAAAGATTATTCTAAAGTTCACACTTCTTCATTAACATTATTCCAGGTCTTGATTATTTGAAGGAATTTGAAAATCAGTTGACAAGCTATTGTAAAATAGTTACATTGGTTGTAAGTATCATTAATCTTTTTGACTCTAAATTTTTTAATATATCCTTATATAAGGGAATGTGTCTGTGTGAAAAAAATGAAGGAAAGAGAAGACATACAATCACATTTCTCTATACATAGAATACTTGTTTAGAACCTTGAAGGCATAATGATAAAATTATTTATGTACATAGGTGTATGAAATTATATAGTTATGCGTGTAAGTGATTTGGACACAAATATGTTGTAAAGGAAGAAGGGTTGCAGCCCTAGTAGTAGAAGTTGTTGTTGTAAAAGTGAGTTATTGCTCAATAAAATTATAGGTTCCATTGGAGTGGTTTTCCTCCCTGTGAAAAAATTGAAAATCTTTTGAGGGTTTCCCACTGAGCACAAAATATTGTGTCACTTTTATGTGAGTTACTCTTATTGCTTTGATATTTTACATTTTGATTCATAACCAATTTATATGGTTGATGGTTATATGGTTAGTATTTGGAAATAATTTGAATTAAATATACTATTTGGATTCACACCCCCCCCCCCCCCCCCCCCCCCCCCCCACCAACTCCAAACTCCTAGAATAGTCATCAATTTCAACAAGTGGTACTAGATCTAGGGTCCCTCCCTAGGTTTTCCTAAAGGGATTTTTCCAAGGACTTCTAGAAGTAAAATGGTACAGGCTGAAGGTGCCGCTCTTAATTGGGATCCATTATTTGATGGTAATCATTATGTTTTCTAGAAGATTATGATGGAAGCCTTTATACATTCTTTGGATGTCAGAATGTGGGATGTAGTTATTTCCAAATATATTGTCCCAAAAATAGTACCCACTAATCCAAATGATAAGCTCACATATGAACTAGATAAAAAGGCTAGATATGCTCTTCTATGTGGTCTCACAAAAGATTTGTTTTCGATAGTATATTTTCAATCTACCAATGATATTTGGGTTAAATTAGAGACTATCAATCAAGGAG
Source organism: Cupressus sempervirens (assembly GCA_028749045.1). Classification (NCBI taxonomy): domain Eukaryota; kingdom Viridiplantae; phylum Streptophyta; class Pinopsida; order Cupressales; family Cupressaceae; genus Cupressus; species Cupressus sempervirens. The sequence continues at coordinate 506,295,794 of CM053789.1, read as the reverse complement.
ATGATAAGGTCAAGGAGTCAAAACTATTAACCCTAAAAACATAGTTTTGCAATCTAAAGATGAATGAAGATGAAAACATAGCAGCATATTTCTTGAGAATAGATGAAATACTAAATCCAAGATGAGGTTTAGGAAAATCGATAGAAGAATGTGACATAGTTTCAAAATTTATAAGATTTGTTTTACCAAAATTAGAAACCAAAATTACTACGTTGGAAGAAAAGAAAAACTTCTCTAAAGTTACTTTACATTAATTGCAAGGAACTTTAACTACCTACAAAATGAGAATTAGCAATCAAGATGGTTCTACATCAAAAGAGACAACTGTTGTCACAAAAGTTTGCACCCTTGTCCAAAGTTTTTACCTAAGGACAACCTTGTGAAACATGGAAACAACCTCCAAGTTGTGAGACTTGAACTGTGAGGTTGAGTCTTCAAAGAAGGCCGACTTCCTTACTATCAAGATGCACCTACACTACCAATTTGAAGGAAAAGGGAGAAGGAGACTCAAATTAAAATGAAGAAAGGGAAAGGGGGTGATGCACTGAGATAGAATTATGGTTATGACTCTTTCCATCTATTTACAACACATCAATGAAAAGTCCATAATACACTAGTCTTGACTCTATTCTATCTCCAAGAATCCACATGGAGGTTTGGAAGTGGTTGAAGTGATGAAAGGAAAGACATCTTCACTTACACAACAACCATCAACAATTTGGACACAACATACAAACCTTGAAAACTAGAAAGAAACACCCACCAAAAGGCAAGATACATGCACATTTGACAAATGGTAAGAAGAGGTAAGGAAAGAAAACTATTTCATTAATGGAAGGAAAGGAATATAGTTGTAGAGCACATGGCTGCTACAAGTAAACATAACAAAATAGAGAAAAACCCAAAAAAAAGTGTTTACAACTGCCTTTTAAAGAGTTTAGGGATAACTCATATCTAACTTGAACTTCATACCCCAACCCAAGGTGGAGTCCAGCTGTAGAGAGCAGAAATAATAAATATTAGAACTAAATCTGATCTTGAAATCAACCTACTATAATGAAGTGATAGGCAAGCCAAAACAAATGCACCCAACTGTAAGAAATCAAATCCCATTAGATTTGATCATTACAATCATTAACAAGGTATGGGAATGCATTAACATCATGGAACCAGGCCCAAAATATTGGTTTGCATTAGAGAAACAATCCTTGTAACGTGTCATGGCTGTAATAAATAAATCCCCACCATTGTCAAAAAATGCAGGGTGGGATAACAGGCAAATTAACCCACTACAAAAATTACAAAAATGACCCACATCAAATAAATTTGATCTACCCAAAAAATGTATGAACTATTTATGTAGATCTTCTTTTAATTATGATGACCAAGATGCTACAACAAATCTCCCCAACAAATCAATAAAACACAACTGTAGATCAAGATCTTTACCCAACCACACAAATGGCTGAGATGTACTCATAAAATATCTAAATATTTGTCATGTGGCATGAAACTATTGGTTGGCACATTTCTTGAATGTTTGGTTGAAGAGGTAGTAGTAATTTTGTGATTTTGTGAAAGCAAGAAGATAATGCCTTCCAAAATAGTGAAATTTGCTATTTTAGAAAGAGCAGAAAAGTCATTCTCCGAAATTGCAAATAATTAATGTAGAATGTTAACCCCGGCAGAAAACACATTTTAACCCACAACGTAGCACATGAACAAAAAATGAGCCAACTCTATCAAAGAACAAACTGAACTAGCTTGGCACATGAAGGAACCAAGCCAACTAGGCTTATAAAGAAATCACGTTAACACAAGATACTAACCCAACCAAATAGCATGTTAACTCATATCAAAGAATCTAGCCCATTGAAGATCTCTTAGATCAGTTATCAATTATGGGCTGAATGGGGGCAAAAATGGCCAACATTCTTGGTGACTCAGATGGGATGCTTGCCTACTAAGCATAGACCAGTGGCCTTACGAAATCTATTAGGCATAGAGTCACTACTAGGAACTGACGCATTATCCCACCTAGAACTTCACAAAATTCTACAACTAGCAAAAAACAAAAACTCTAGGGAGGTTTGGAAAGCTCAAAAAAAATCCCAAAAAAAGGAGCAAATGTGCTCATGCACTTCTTGGAAAGAAAAAAACTCCTAATCTAATATGTACAAATATTTAAAATTTACAAAAATCAAATGGTTCCATTGACAAGCTTGTTAAAATAGTTGCCCTTCCTCACCAGTTGGTTTATTCCCCCATGCACATGGGAAGCTAAAAATGATAGCAAGCATAACAAACATGTTGTTGCATGGAATACCTTCCTCCCAATGCTAAAAATAATGAAGCATTCCAGCACTAGGGCATTACCGTCTTGAGCAAAATATGCTTGCTCTTCCTTGTAGAATTCTTCCTCATACTTTGGAGTGAGCATGAATAGGGGCAACTTGCATTGTTGTAAAGCCAGATGCCTTATTGGGCATCCTCTTGATGGCTTTAGGTCTAAGCAATCAGCCTTGACCTCACTATTGTGCTCTACAATAGTTGTATTCTCTTGGCCAACAAAGGATAGTTTTGATGGTTTGGCTGACACTATGTGTGTTTCCTCATGTTGTAGCTGCAACATGCATTCCTCCTTAAGCCCATCCGAATCCTTGCAAATAAGGGGCTACACTTCCAACACTTTTGTAGGCTCTTGTGATGTGGGAGGAGGAATGGTTGTGTCTCTTCTATTTTTGATGTAGCACTCATCATGCTCATTGGCCTCTCCTATAGCTCCTTCTCACACTATTCCTTCTACATAACCAACTCCCTTGCAAGAATTGCTTTGTGGTCTTTTTTTTGGGTCTCTAGTCTCTTTGTAAATTCTGCTTCAAGCCTCCTTGAAGTTCTCCCTCAAGATGTACTCATTGTGTTTCTAGTTGCTGCAACAAGGTTTCTCCCTCTGGAGTGTGTGGTGGTTCATGAGAAATAATTGATACCTCTTGAACTTGGGGTAGTAAAGGAAAGACTTCCTCTTTCGTATCATGGGAGACCTCTTGCTAGAACACATAGTCTAGCTTTTCTTCCTTTTGCAACCGACCCTCAAGTTCCATCCTAGGCTCAAAAGCCATGATTTGTTCCTCAAAAGAAAGAACAACCTCAATTTCTTCCTTTTCTTCCTCAAAAAAAGAGGGAAGCTCTTCAAATAAGAGGATTTAATCCTCTTCCTTCTTCTCAATTGCAACCTCTTTGTCCTCCTCAATAGGTTGCAACTCCTCCCTTTTTGGTTCTACTTACCTCATTTCATTCTCCTAAAACTCCATGTTTGGGCCATTAGGAGTCCATGCAATCGGTCCACCCTTAAAGAGTGAAATGGTGACAGGTGTGGAAAGCTCATGACCCAACAAGTTTTCTTGCACAAGGAGTGGAGAAGTTTGAGCAATAGACTCTTGTAATGGAGGGGGCTTCTTGAAGCTTGGGATGACATATTTTGGAGAATGGGTTGCCTCTACTTCTTTGTGCTAAAAATGAGCTAACTAGAGTCTCATTTCCTCTTCTCTTACTGTAGCAAGTTGCTTTGCAAGATTCTCCTCAAAATGTCTCTGTCTCTCCCTCTCTTCTTCTTCCCACTACATTTAAAGGGGAACCTGATGAGCCTCATTGAAAATATAGTAAACTTCAAACACCATGCTACAAACATGAGGGTCATCTTCCCATGTCTCCATGTCATTTTGCAACTCTTCATTCCAAGAAGGACCATAATAAGCTTAATGTGATAAAAATCCCCATAATCTATATCTAGGTATGGATTTTCATAACAGTTGAAAAATCTTCCAAGTTCAGCAAACTTGAAACCCAAGCTATCTAAGCAACCATAGAGTACTCTTTCCTTTGATATGCGAACACTATAGGGTCCCAAGGAAGACTAGACAGGCTGATGTAGGGAGTGAGATGGATGAGGGATAGCCTCTTCATGATATGGGGGAAAGTGAGAAGGATCTCTATGAGAAGAATCCATGGTAAAGCATTCAATTAACTAATCTCATAGAAAATATTGAAAACATAAAAGATAAGAGATGATCTTTACACATACTAGCACTTGATCTAAATGAAACCAAAAAATGCATAGAGTCACCATGGTGTTGAATGAATGCCTCCAAAGGCTGATGACATTGAGAATAACACCTAAATTCTCAATGGATAATGATTACAACTAGTTAACTAGTGAACTTATGAAGTTGAATCTGTGTCCCACCGGGCATGCCAAAAATTGTTGTCACAAAAGTTTGCACCCTTGTCCAAAGTTTTTACCTAAGGACAACCTTGTGAAACATGGAATCCATCTCCAAGTTGTGGGACTTGAACTGTGAGGTTGAGTCTCTAGAGAAGGCCCACTTCCTTACTATTAGGATGCACCTACACTACCACTTTGAAGGAAAAGGGAGAAGGAGACTGAAATTAAAATGCAGAAAGGGAAAGAGGGGTGATGCACCAAGATAGAATTATGGTTACTACTCTATCCATTTATGCACAACACATCAATGAAAAGTCTAGAATACACTAGTCTCGACTCTATTCTATCTCCAAGAATCCACATGCAGGTTTGGAATTGGTTAAAGTGTTGAAAGGAAAGACATCTTCAATTATACAACAACCATCAACAGTTTAGACACAACATACAAACCTTGAAAACTAGAAAGAAACACCCACCAAAGGGCAAGATACATGCATGTTTCACAAATGGCAAGAAGAGGTAAGGAAAGAAAACTATTTCATTAATGGAAGGTAAGGAATATAGTTATAGAGGCACACATGAAGGCTGCAAGTAAACATAAAAAAATAGAACAAAACCCAAAAAAAGTATTTACAACTACCTTTTTGAAGTTCAAACCCTAACCCAAGGTGGATTCCAGCTGTAGAGAGCATAAATAAATAAATATCAGAACTAAATCTGATCTTGAAATCAACCTATTGTAATGAAGTTACAGGAAAGCCAAAACAAATGCTCCCAGTTGTAAGAAATAAAATCCCATGAAATTTGATCAGTACAATCATTAACGAGGTATGGGAATGCATTAACACCATGGAACAATGCCCAAAATGTTGGTTTGCATTTGAGAAACAATCCTTGTAATGTGTCATGGTTGCAATAAATAAATTCCCACCACTATCAAAAAATGTGATGTGGGATAACGTGCAAATTAACCTACTACAAAAATTATAGAATTGACCTGCGTGGAATAAATCTGATCTATCCACAAAATGTATGAACTATTGATTTAGATCTTCTTTTAAATATGACGACCAAGATGCTACAACAAATCTCTCCAACAGATGAATAAAACACAACCATAGATCAACATCTTTACCTAACCACACAGACAGCTAAGATGTACTCATAAAATATCTAAAGATTCACCATGTGGCATGAAACTATAGGTTGGCACATTTCTTGAATGTTTGGTTGAAGAGGTAGAAATGATTTTATGATTCTATGAAAGCAAGAAGATAAGCCTTTTGAAATAGAAAAATTCACTATTTTGAAAAGAGCAAAAAAGTCATTCTCCAAAATGGAAAATGATTAATGTTGAATGTTAACCTTGGCAGAAAATGTGTGTTAACCTGCAACTCAACACATGGAGAAAAAATGAGCCAACTTGGTTTATGAAGAAACTATGTTAACACGAGATGTTAACCCAACCAAATAACATGTTAACCCATAATGAAGAATCTAGCCCATTGAAGATCTCTTAGATCAGTTATCAATGATGGGTTGAATGGGGGGAAAAACGGTCACAACAACCTTTAAGGCTGAGAAACAAGAAGAGAGTGATTCAAATTTAATTCAAAATTTATAGAAGCTCTAGAAGCATTACTAGTTAGAAAAATAAAAAAAGAAATTTCAAGGAAAACCAAAATGTTTTAGTTGTTGTCAATTAATGGGACATTATGCTCCAAAGTGTCCCTATGTAGATCAAGATGATAATGATGAGAAAACTAATTTTTTTTCCTAAAAGAAACCTTTGAATCAAAATAAAAGATTCAAATATTTTAAAAGAATCAAGTGATCTAGATGAGGAAGAAGAAATATTGTTTATGGCTAACATAATTAATGTCCCCAAATTAGAATCCAATCAATTAGAATCTTCATCTAATTCAGATGAAGAAGTTGATCTTGAAGAAGAACTACTTCAATCCTTGCAAGAAATAAAGAGAGTAAATAAATTAACCTCAAATCATGAAGTGGTAAAAAAAAGATTCAAGTTGAATTGGAAAAGTTAATCAGTTTATTGAAAATTAGAAACTATTGCTTGATGAAAGGGATTACAAACTAATTTTATTACAAAAAATGGTTGATCAAACTTATTTGAATTTCAAAATAGTTAAAGAAGACGAGTCTTCAAAATAGGGTTCAATTTTTTTTAAAGGATATTGTTCAAACTGCAATATTTTTTGTCATAAGGCATATCAATAGAATTTGAGCAAAGATGATTATGGTTTCAAGAAAGTAATCATGTGTTTCAAGTGTTTTCATTATGGTCACTATGTAAATCAGTGTAAACTAAATTTGAATCCTAGACAAATATGGAAACCAATTGTTGAAAAATCTCTAATTGTTGAAATAGCCTTATTTTCCCATAAACTTGCAACTTGGGTTTTAAATAGCAGTTGTTCACACCATATGGCTAGATGTAAAACCAATTTTAGAATCCTAAAATATTTTAATGTTTGTTTTGGTGATAATTTAGATGCACATATCATAGGTCATGGCTCAATAATCCTAAACAAAGATACACCTATTCATCATGTGTATTTTGTAGAAGGTTTGAAACATAATCTTCTAAATGTTAGTCAGTTTTGTGATAGTGGATACTCAATCCCATAAAATACTAAAGGATGTTCTATCAAAAATGAAAAGAATAAAGTCATTGCTAGTGGTTTAAGAATAGGTGGAAACCTTTATAATCTAATTAATTCTATCAGTAAAGAATCATCGTTAGTAAATACTTGTCTTGTACATAAAGTTGAAGATAGTTGGCTATGGCATAAAAGATTGAGACATCTAAATTTTGACAATCTTGGTAGGATTAGCAAGAACAAAAAGGATAGAGGTTTGCCTCTAATCAGAAAACCAACAAATGTTTGTGAAGAGTGTGTAAAAGGAAAACAAATAAGACCATCTTTCTAAACTAAATAATACTTATCCAATAGACCATTAGAACTTATGCACCTTAAATGGTGAAAAATACTTCATACTTTTTTAATTAAGGAAAATAGGTTTTAATAGGGCCCTGAAACCCTTACACTACAAAAAAATAGACATAAAAAGAACACTTAGAGTAACAATTTAACTAAAAGAAACTAACTAAAACAACCCCCCCAAAATAAAAGAAAGTAACCTAAAAAAACTAGGGGGGTAGGACAAAAAACCAAGATTGGCCAAAAAGCTAGGAAAGAAACTCAAGTGATTTCTCTAAGAATTTTTGTTGCACGGATATCCAGCTCTAACATTCTATCAACCGCCTTCTTCATGTCCAAAAGATCCTTGTTAGGTTCCTAGATATCCTTCTTTTTCATGTTGGATCTAGTTCACTTCCTTGAACTATCTTTAAGTGACCTATCCTTGGCGTTGTTACGAGAAGGGTCTTCCTCCTTGTTGGCCCTATTTTCATCCACTTTGCTAATAAATACCTTTATTTTCTCATTAGCCTCTTTGATAATGTTATAGCTCTATTCAGCTATAATATGCATTGAGCTCACCATAGTTTGGAACCTACTCTTCACTTCCTCCACTCTGTTCTCCATGCTATTCTCTTCCTCTATTTCCTATTCTTCAAGTTATAGTTCTCTCTCTCCAAGCTACTCACTCTGTATTTGAGCTTTTGGATTTCATGAAAAATCTATTTGGTGGTGCGAAAGCTATCCACCACACTATTTTAGCATTGTTGAGAACATCCATTTGAGGATTTTCCTTAGTGGTGTCACTAAAAATCACAAGGGTCAGGTTAATCAACTCTTCCATTTGGATTTTTCCCTCTTCATTCTCTTTGACCAAAGTTCTCAACAATTCTCTATTAATCCCCATTCTAGTAGAAATAGTGTCAAAATTTCTCCACACCACATTCCTATCCTTGCCCATAATTGAGAATTTGTATTTGTTGGTTCTGAAATCCTCATAGACTTGCTCATGCTCATCCCCTTCACTATGATTAATGCCCCCCCCCCTGACCCATCCTTCCCCACCCCCTATTTTTCCTCCTTGGAATTAGAGACTTTCCCTCTTTTCCAACCCTTGAAGGTCATGACATCCTCCTCGTTGCTTGTCGACATTTTGATGGTGATGTCAGTCATAGTGAGGATAATGGGAATGTCAGTCATAGTGGAGATAACATCCTCCATCACCATGAAATCCACCCCATCAATTTTAACGATTCCCTTGTTCTAGCTCTTCACCATACTCTAGGTAACAAAGGGTTTCCAACCATGGAGTCATTCTATAAAATTTGTGACTTCACCTTTTTTTCAGAATGCTCCACACCTTAGAGTTTATGTGCCATTTCTAAGCTTTGTCATATGGTTCCTTCCTATATCTTTCCCCCACCATGATGCCTTCCTCTATTCAAGCTCTATTTCTGGTATTGATAACCTTCAAAGATGGGATATCTTTGGCACTAGTTATTTTCTTGAAACTTCCTTTCACCTTATGTACTTTCTGCCCAAAATTGATCCTCAAAGTAAGTTGATGGATATTGTTGGTGTGATAAGTACAAGTGTTGTTGTACTTAGACATCACATTTCTGAACATTCCCCATAACTCATAAACAATCATAATGAATCTACACATAATATTTCTACCCATTCTCCATAACTCATAAACAATCATAATGGACCTTTTATGATTCCCAATCTACTCGAGATCCTTACCCTTTCGATTAGCTCATTGATAGCTGACGAGAAATTATGCCCATTCGTCCACTTAGACACTTCATTATACTTGACTATCTAATTAGCCAACTTATTTGCCACTTGATTAGCTTCTCAATACTCATAAGCCACATAGGTTTTTTTAAAGGTCTTTAGGTGTTGGATGCATTCTTCAATGATATTCATTATTGTCCATGTTGGCTTGTAATTCTAGTTAAGGCAATCTATAATATTTTTTGAATCTCCTTCCAACCAAAGATTTTTAACTCCCATTTCTCTAGCCAATTTTATTGTTTGATGAGCCACAATCACTTCTACATAATGATTAATTGAACTCCCATAGGGGAAGAAACCACAACAATCCCTTTACCAACTACATTTTTGATGATGCCTCCCACCCTTGCCTTTCCTAGGTTACCTTTGGTCATCCCATCAAAATTAGCTTTATGCCATCCCTTAGGTGGAAAAGCCCATCTTCAATTTTCCCTCTTATTTTTATCCCTACCCTTTGTGCTGAGAAAGGGGATAGGACCTTTGATTTTGGTGCAGTTTTCTAGCAAAGCATTACGACATTTGTGAAAGACAATGTCTGCATTTGTTTCCTTCTCCCTAAAAATTATGTTGTTCAAGTCTTTCCATACCCCCCAAAAAACATTGGGTAAGGTCTAATTCCACATGACCATGATATCACCCCCTAACAACCCATTGTGTCATTGTTCAAAGAGCCCCAAATTGTTGGAAGGAAAACATTAGGTCATATTGAAAAAAGATAGGAAAAGAGACTAGATAATTATGATGAAATGGCAATGGATAAAGATATGCTCAACACTCTCACTATGATTTTTACATAGAATGCATCCATTGGGCATCATATTCCCCCTCTTGGTTAAATTAACCACCATGAGAATGTAGTTTTGGAGCATAATCCAGAAAAAAGTTAATTTTTGGGATGAGATGTGGATACTAGGCTTTGGCACAAATAGGGGTAGGACCATTTTTTTGCATAGATTTATAGCTAGAGGCTATAGTCTAATTTCCATTCATAGTCTCCCCCAAAATTATGGAATCCTTGCTATGGGATAGGGGAATATGCCTGACCATGTCCATCAACAACTTGAGCACGAGGGACATCTCAGCTAGGTCAATCCACTCATTATGGATCTTGTAGTCACTCACCTTGCTCCTATATATTTCCATACAATCATTAGCAAATTTTTTATATGGCTCTATGTCACATAGAGGCCCTAATCTAAGCCAATCATCATGCTAGAAATTGATATCTTCTCCATTACCCAGTTGCCATTTAGCTTTCTCAAAAGCTAAGCTCCTCATTCTCAAAAAGCCATTCCAAATGTTAGAGCCCCTTGGGTCAAGATCCCTACTGATAAACTATATAAAATTGATGTTAGTAGCATACTTAAACTTCAAAATGTCTCTCCATTCCCCATTATTTTTGAAAAGCCTCCAAATATATTTCGCTTGAAGGGCTCTATTGAACTTTTTCAAATTTTTGATCCCTAGTCCCCCCCTATTTCTTTGATCTGCAGATGTTCTCCCAAGCCACCAAAGGGTATTTCTTGTTGTCATTAGTGCTAGAACATATAAAATTCCTCTATATTGCTTCCAGATTATTAGCCACCTTAGATGGGATAGAGAAGAGGCTTAAAGCATAAGTTGGAAAATTCTGCAAAGTAAATTTAGTCAACATCACTTTGCCAGCCTGACTTAGAGTGATGCCTTTTCATCCCACCAGCTTCCCATTGAATCTATCAATGAAATTAGTCCCCCAAGGGGAGACACAAATAAATGGAAGGGAGGAGACCAACATTGCAATCGAGAATGTCAACAATTTTCCTTTGTCTATCTGCTAGGGTATCAAAAAAGAATGCCAAATTCTTGTTCTAGTTGATGAGTTATCTAGTGGCATTGGATTAAGTATTGAGGATGCTCTTCACATTTCTAGCTTCTCTCAATGAGGTCTCTCCCCCCAAAATGGTGTCATCCCTGAATTTTTGGTGGGTGAAGACCAAAGGACCAAAGGAAAGTTTCAGACCCACTAGATCCCCTCTACTCCTATTGAAATGGATAAGCTTGCCCAGACTTTCAGCCAGGATGATGAAAAGGATAGGTGAGAGAGGGTCTCCCTACCTAAGCCCCCTTAAGGATTTGAAGAAGTTAGAGGAGGTCCCATTAACCATGATTGCAAAGGAGGGGGTAGAAACCAATTGAGAAATAATCTTTCTCACAATGGCATTGAAGACAAAAGCTTCTAGAATTTTGTCCAAGAACCCCAAATCCACCCTGTCATAGGCCTTAGAAAGATTAAGTTTGAGAAGAAAACCCTCTTATTTTCCAACATCAAGGGATTGGATCACTTCGTGAACCTCAATGATGGAGTCCAGGATTTGTCTGCTAGGGAAAAATCCTAATTACTAAGGTGCAATAAGCTTTGGAAGTAATTTGATAAATATATTAGTTAACACCTTCACAAAAATCTTGTAGAAAGAATTGAAAAGGCTAATCAGCCTAAAAGTTTCAAAAGAATTAGCACCAATGACTTTAGGGATCAAAACCAAAAAAGTGGCACTAATTTATTTAAGCAAGTTCTTGGCTCCAAAAAATTCTTGAACAACTTTGACAAGATCATATTGAATAATCTCCCAATACATATCAAAGAAAAAAGTGGGGAAACCATCAGAGCCAAGGGCCTTCTTAGCTGACAAAGAAAACATCGCTTCCTTAATTTCTTGTAACTTTGGGATGGCCACTAAGGTCTAATTTTGAGCATCACTAATCACACTAGGAATGGTATTAAGTATAACATTCTGGTCCTCTTCTTCTATGTTAAGGTCTTTATCAAGGATGAAAGAAAAGTGCCTAATAGCTTCCTCTATTATCTCATTATCTTCCTTGATAGTATTGTTCCCCTTTTTAATCTCATAGATTTTTTTGGCAGCCCTATGTTTTAGAGTGGAGAGGTGGAAGAATCTTGAGTTTTTGTCCCCTTCCTTGAGCTAGATCGACCTAGACCTCTGCCTCCAAAAAATTTCCTTTTTCCTCACAATGTTGTAAAACTTAGCTAAAATATCCTTCTTAAAATTCATCCTAATGTCATCATAACCCCAAACTTGAATCTCTTCCTGCACCTTAGCAAGGTCCTCCAAAATTTGTTCTTTAGCTTGAAAAATATTACCAAAGTCCATTTTATTCCATTTTCAGATCTCCATTTTAATGAATCTAAGTTTCTTGGCCACCTTATACATGGTAGTTCCTTCAACCTCTATACCCCACCAATCCTTAATTTTTCAAATAGATCAGGGTGAGCACACCACATCTTCTCAAATCTAAAGGGGAAAGCCTTCTTTCTATTAATGGTATCTAAGGAAAGAGAGATCGAAGAATGATCTAATCCAAGACACATTATAGGCAAGAGCTTGCAGTGAAAATGGTTCATCCAATCCAAAGTGATGAAGGCCCTATCCAATCTCACCTAAATGTAATCCATGCCAATTCTCTTGTTGGACCAAGTAAATTTGTCTCCCCTGAGATCAACATCCAGAAGGGCTAGGTCCCTTATCATGTTAGCCAAATGTTTCCTGCTATCCACATTAGGCGAGACCCCAGTAACTTTTCCAAGGTCAAGAGAGGGGCATTGAAATCACCCATAATGATGCCCTTTGGTTTTCCCATCTAGGCTACCAAATCACAATTTTTTTTCCAAAAGATTCTTTTGTTCCTCTTAGTATTAGGGGCACAGATGTTCATGAGAAACTAGCTAGCTTGGGCCTCAGGATTAAAGAAATGAATGAGAAAAATATTACCTTCATCAAAGATGATGTCAGCTTCAAAGGTTTCCTTCCAAATTACTAACAAGCCTCCAAAAGCCCCATCAAGGTCTATAGTCATGTTCTTCATCCCTTTACTAAAAAATATCTTTTCAACTTTCTCCTTCTTCATTTTAGTTTCTTGAATAAAAAATAAATATAGCCTATGATCCCTAATCATATTCCTAACAATTTCCTATTTGTGAAGTCCATTGAGCCCATGAATGTTCCAGGAGATGATGTTCATGCTTTATTATGGCTACATGTTTCTTGGATGGTTCTTTGGGTCCCATCTAGAATATTTCTCCTTGCTTCTTCCTTTCTGATTTGATGCTTTTTCTTCCTGCTTGGAGTATTGGATTTGCTTCTAGTGTTAGCTTTTACCCTACTCTTTGTTGCTATAGGTGAGATCAGCGAGAGGTCCCTACTATTTTTATTTTTCTTATTCTTGATTGATATCCATGGTCCTTTATTGGCTTCCTTGTAGCTATCAAAGAGAGCCTCCATCTAGGAGAGGTAGCTAGGAGTGGTGGCAGAAACCCTCTCAAGAAATTGATTGACTATTGTAGGGGAAACCCCTTTGCTTGTGCTAAAGTTGGATTCTTGTGTAAGAGGTTGTCCTACTACCTCCACAAGAACCCCATCCTAAGAGTCAGGAAGACTTGATGCTTCATTAGTTTCCACCACTATGGTCTCATTGGTATTCTTCCCTTGGGTCATAACTTCATCTATATTGCCAACCACATTATCCATTCCTCCCACTTGAGTGGTGATTTTGGGATTAGTCTTGGTACCTATTAAGACCCTGTTACTATTTGTCAGTAAAGCCTTGTGTTGTGCCTCCTCATAATCTTTGTTTCCTTTTGAAGTATTGTCTTCTAATGAGGTCTTCATCTTGTCTCTCTCTCCAAGAACTCCTCCCCCCTTGAGATCTTTCCTTCTGCTACTTTCACCTTCCACATCTTCCTAGGAGCTCCCACTTAGTTCAAGGATTTTTGTTGGTTATCCTTGTTCTTTACTTTTTTATTTTGATCTTTCCAAAATTTTTCCTTCTCTCTAAAAATAGGGCAAGCCTTTGCTTTATGTCCTATCTTTTTGCAATGAAGCAGGCAAAAGGAACATTCTCATAATCTATCTGTTGCACTCATCTTCCTAGACGTGATTGAAACTTTATCACTTGAGGCATATCTTGGCCCTTGACCACTCTAATGTAGATTATAGAATACATGAGTCTTTTCTTGGCTACAGTAATAGGATCAATAGATATCAGTTCCCCAAAAGAGTCGGTGATGCTGATGAAAACATCTTCATGCCAGTATTCTAAGGGAAGTTCCAAAAATCTAATCCAGATTGGGGCCTGGGTTAGGAAATCATTGTTGAGGTTAAGGTTGGATGTCAACTTTTGTAATATAAGAGTAGACTTCCCCATTAACTAGTTTCCCCCACAAAGAATCCTTGAGTAATCTTCAAGGTAGAAGAACTCAAAAGACATAAAGCCTTTTACCATAATTGTTACTTCAACCTAACCTTTCAACTCCCACTTGTTTCTAGAAAAGACTCGCACCATATCAATATTTGGTCAGGGGCTAATGGACTTACCCACTAGGGTAGTAGCCATGCCTAGAATATTATGATCTATAATCTCTGTGGGAACTTCTAAGGCAAAAATCCCATTTTCCTTATTTGATTTATCAATGATCTTAGGGAAGGAGGATTTACCCAATGGTTTGACTCCAAATAGATTAATCTATCATCCCTAGGCCCCTAGGGCCCCTCCTCCTGGTGTCCTTGGTTTTGGAGCAAAGATAGCCTTTTCTCCTGGATGTGGCTACAATGAATCTAGGTCCCCATCTTCTAATGCATCCCCCTTTCCCTTGTCATTGTCTTGCTCCAGGCCTGCAAACTGGTCACGCTGCCTTAGCTTTGCAAGATTCCCGCTAGAAATTTCATTCAAAAAAGTTCTTCCCAGATCCGCTCTACCATTTTTTGAAAAAAAATTTACTTCATGTTATTTATAGATGATTATTCAAGAATGGTTTAGGTAACCTTTTTGAAACACTAGTCTGAAGCTTTTGAACACTTTAATTTTTTTAGAAAAATGGTGGAAAGGGAAACTAATATGAAGTTGAAGTGTTTAAGATTAGATAGATGTGGAGAATTCACCTCTAAAGAATTAATTGAATATTGTGAAAAATGTGGCATAAAAATGCAATATTAAGCAACTGCTCATACACCAAAACAAAATGGTGTTGTGGAAAGAAATAATATAACAATTAAAGAAATGACTAGAACAATGTTAAATGAAGAAAAATTACCTAATAAATTTTGGAAAGAAGTTGTTCACATAGCTATATATATTCTAAACATGGCCCAAATAATAATGAGGGCTACTTATACTCCATATGAATTGTGGAATGCTAAAAAAACAAATGTCAACAACATTAAGAATTTTGGTTGTAAATGTTTTATTCAAAAGGATAATTATTCTTTAAAGAGCTTTAATTCAAGATCCAAATAAGGTATCTTTCTAGGATACTCTACCCATAGTAAAGCTTTCAAATGCTATAATATAAGGTTGAACAAGATCATAGAAGCTATAAATGTAGTATTTGGTGGATGCTCCTTGTTAAACAAGAATGATGAAAAAGATCTTGAAGATATTTCCTTTCAAAGAATAGAAAACATATTTGATGATAAATTTTTTGATAATGTTCATTCAGAAACATCTGATACAAATGAAAAAGAAAGTTGTTCAACTCCTAAAATTACAAATACTAGTCTAAAAATGACTAAAACTCTATCCATAATTATTGCTAAAACACATCATGAGTCTTAAGTCATTGGAGATGTAGAGGAAGGAATTCTAACTAGAAGAAAATCAAAAATAGATGAGCATGCTCATATTGCTAAACATTTCTGCTTGATATCAAACTTTGGGCAGAAAAATGTGACTAAAGCATTAATAGATCCTTGTTGGTTGAATGCTATGCAAGATGAGATAAATCATATTGACAAAAATAAAACATGATAACTTGTTCCTAGACCTGATGACAAGAATGTGATAGGTGAAAAATGAGTATTTTGAAATAAACTAAATGAAGATGGCAAAGTAGTAAGGAACAAAGCTATATTTGTATGTAAGGGTTATGCTCAACATGAAGGTATTGACTTTGGTGAAAATTTTGCATTAGTTGCAAGAGTGGAATCTATTAGAATCTTTCTTCCATGTGCTAGTTACAAAAAGTTTACTATTTATCAAGTGGATGTTAAAACAACTTTCTGTAATGGCTATCTTGAAGAGGAAGTATATATGGAACAACTAGAATTTTTTGAATCTTCTTATAAACTAGATTATTTGTATTGTCTTAAGAAGATGCTATGTGGTTTGAAATAGGCTCCTAGAGCTTTGTATTCCAAGTTGTATAAGCATCTTACTACAAATGGTTTCACTCGTGCTAGTGTAGACAACCCTTTATATATTAAAGTTTTCAATGTTTGTATTTAGTAGTGCAAATCTATGTAGACTATATTATTTTTGGATCCACGAATGATGAATTATCAAAACATTTTTATAACATCATGGAATCCGAATTTGAAATGTCACTTTTGGGTGAACTTACCTTCTTTCTTGGTTTTCAAGTGTCACAACTTGAACATGGTTTATTCTTATCTCGAAAAAAATATGCCAAAGAGATTTTGAAGAAATTCAACATGACGGATTGTAAACCTATCGACACACCTGTGGAAACAAGTTGAAAGTTGGCTAGAGAAGATGACTCACCTTTAGTTGATCAAAATTCATATTGATCCATGATTGGTAGTCTTTTATACCTTACAACATCTAGACCTAATATAATAGAAGAAGTTTGTATGGTTTCAATATTTTAGTCTACTCCAAAACAATCTCACCTTAATGTTGTTAACCGGATATTCAAATACATTCAAGGTACTCTTGATTCTTGTTTATGGTATCCACTGATTGACAATTTTGGTCTCCTTGGTTATACAGATACAAATTGGGGTGGATCTAAAGATAGAAAGAGCATGAGTGGTGTTGCATTCTTTTTTGGTGATCCTTTAGTTGCATGTTATAATAAAAAGCAAGAATGTGTTACCTTGTCCACATGTGAATCTAAATTTGTCACTGCTACAACATGTTATGCATAGCTAATCTAAATGAACTATCATTTTTCTAATTTAGGTATTCATGTTTTGAAACCTATCAAAATTCTATGTGATAATATGAGTGCAATACAACTTAGTAAGAATCATGTTTTACACTCCATGACTAAACATGTTGTGAAACTTGACTTTCTTCATGATAAATTCATTGATAATGAGTTTCAGTTGGTATATGTTCATATTCAACAATAGGTTGCAAATATTTTTACCAAAACTTTTCCTTGTTAGGATTAACCATGAACATAAATGACAATTACATGCAAATATAACCAATATCAAAAAATAATAAATCACATAGAAGAAGAAACCAAGATTTAATGTAGTTCACCAAATCCCTAGGCTACATCCACCAAACATCGAGTACAATATTATTACTATCCAGTGATTATAGCCTGATTACAATCAATAATCCCTTACAAATCAATATTACCCCATGAAGAAATTATCATGTCACATCTACTAAAAAACTCCTAACCCTAAGTCATTTTATAAAAGTATTTTTGTTGCTTTAGGGTTAAAATTAGTTACAACATTTCAGCCCAAAAATGTTGATAAAATAACCCAAAAACAATTTACTCAAGGGTTACACCCCCAAACCCCACTAATGAGTTATGGAGTATGTACAATACTTCCCTGATCAATCACCAAAAAACTAACATTCCTTGTGACAATTTTGAACAATTTTGAGCATGGCTAGGAGTTATCTCTCAATTCCTCTTGTCATAATTCTCTTAAACTAGGGGAGTCTTCTATAGGTTTTTCTCCTGTAATCAGTTGTTTATAAAGTCTAAAAGTAGTGTATTGTGACAATATAAGTGAACCTTGATCATTTTCTGTTCTTGATGCAAAATTGCGAGAGAATTTAATTTTGTGATGATAGTTTTTTTCAGGACAGTATTCAATTTTGTGATTGTGTGATTACATTGATTGACAATAACATTGATTATTAGTATTAACAAGAACATTGATCAATAGTATTATTTCAATTTTATCGGCATCATTGATAACAATTTTAGTTGTATCAACATCAGTGATAACATTGTGTTAGTGACTAGATTGTCTTTTCCTACAAAATTCAGTAATTCAATCTATGTCGAAGACTGAAAATCCAATAATGTTCATAACAGTTGGGTAAAAGTTATGTTAATTGTTTCCCTCTAAATTTTTATAGGTACAACTCCCTTCACAAATAAATTATCAATGACGTTGAAAGATCAAAATAACAAATTGTACACTTTTACCGAAAAGTGTTTAAGGAGCTCTTGTGTACCCTTAGGTATGGAGGTATTGCTTTACAACGTTAGAAATTTAACATCAAATTGAAAAGCTCATAGTCTTTCCACAATGAACAAGATTCAAATATGAAATTAAAGTCTACAATGATTTAAACCAATTTTCACAAATAAAGACAAATATGAACATCAAGAGAAACAACAACAGATGTCATGCAATATTAACCATCATAGCTCTCAAAGTAGCCACAAAATATTCTACTCAAACTCTAAGTTTCAAAGCATGATAATATATATATATATATATATATATATATATATATATATATATATATATATATATATATATATATATATATATATATATATATATATATATATATATATATATATATATATATATATATAACAGTACTATATGTCTATCACTATCTCCTTCAAAGAGATTTTAACAATACTAAGCTATTAGAGTATTTTTATGCTATTAAAATTATCCCTATTCTAGCCAAATGCTCTAGCATTTATAGTATTTTACAAACCTAAAAAGGCCTCCATCAAAACCCATCCTTTTAGTTGAAGATAGTTATAAATTAAGAAATAGTTTTGAAATTCAAAATGCCAAAGATAATCAGTTGTAACTACATGTCCTCGCTAGGCTTTTCTCTATCCATGATGGTTTTCTTGACTAACTTCTAGCTTCTAAAGGTGCTCAAAAATTCCTACATTACATGGGAGTGGGGATTTTTCAAACTGAGTAGTTTCAATCCAAAGGCATCTTTCTACCACTTGAGCTCCTTGATCCTATAGTTGTAAAGTCTCTGGAAGTAGGCGTGTCACTATCCTTTATCTGAGACATGGTATCATTGAAACTCTTGGTTAAAACCATAGAGTCCATGTTTTCATCATAAAACTATAAGATACTGATAGGATTAACAATCTACATATGTTTTAGTAGCTCTTTATGCATTCTAGCAACGTTGAGCTCTATCGCTCACATCTCTTCGATGGCTCCCTTGTAGATTGAATCTTTCCAACCCATATTGGTTTTAAGAATGAATTTCATACATGAGTCCATATTCTTCATGGGATTTTCATTTAGGAACTTCAACACACCATATCTTTCAACTTCATACACTTAAAACATAATGGCTTGGCACTAGCTTTGATCTACCTCCCATACTAGAATGAGGGTTTGAACCTCTCCCAATAATACTTCCCACTCCATGTACATGGTAGTGAAATCCAAGATGAATTTACTTCCCCCCTTAACTATGACAGTTACCCATTCCTATACTGCTTCTGAGAGTAATCTTCCTTTTTGCATTTGCTTGATCAATTGTTGACTATCTAATGAATTGTGATCAAAATATTGTCGAGTCTGAATTAATAGAAGAGTGCCCAAATTCATCAGAGAATCTATGTATTTAGCCATGGTTATTACCAGCCTTTTCAATTCTTTCTTTTCTTTATTTTCCCTTTTAGATTGAGTCAACATATGATCTGCTAAGAATTTGAAAAAGTCATTCCCAGTATCTCTAGTAATAGCTCCCAATTCTACAGTACTTAGTGATGATGTCTTTGATAGATATGGACACTAGTTGAAGGTTGTGTTTCTTGCTCACAAAGGTTGATAGATAGGGTGGAATGGTAGAAATGGTTTTCATCCCTTGGTTACCTTTGGGAGGGGTCATGAAACTAGATTGCTTTCCTCCTAAGCCCTCTATTAGTTCCACATCACCATTATGGTTATCTTAGAAAGTGAGCTCTTCTCTTTTGTCTTGTTCCTAAGCCATGATTTTCTCTTTCTGAACCCTCTTCTATTGAAGTACCCTAGATTTGGTTTTGGACTTGGTCCTAGGAGCCATGATTTTCTTAGGAGATGCTACTCTTTTTTTCTTCTTGGAAATCAAAGTACCACCTCCAACATGAGATGAAATTTGGATGTTAGAAGTTAATCTTTTAGAGAAAGAAAATGCCTTCAGGGATTTTGTAGTTTGTTTCTCATTGGCTAACCTCATATTTGTTTTCCTTAACCAATTATCTATATGGGTTAAAATGGATCTTGTTCTAAGTTTTATATCATCTTCTTCATCTCAATTCTAGTCCACTTCTAGTTGCTTCTATTCACTTGCCTCTTCCCATCCTAGTTTAACAACATCTAAACCATCTTCAATTATTACCTCCAATTTGAACTTGAATTTCAAGGAATTAATCTAAGGAAGTTTTAATCTTGAATGATCCCTTTTAACCACTTTGCTCTCATAATTTTAATCTTCCCACAAATCTTCTAAATGAGGAACTATTGGTGATTGATCCCTAAGGCCGAACACCTTTGTTGTGAAACCTTTGCTATCAAGATCTCTCCTGCCCTAGTAGAATCTAAGGTTAATGCTAAGTTTCATATTACTGCAAGCTAAATGACTAAGTCTGATGGGAAAAATAGACTCCCACTTCTCCTAAGGTAGGTTATCCTTAATCACAAAAAATAATTGCCTACATATCTTGGCTATAATTAAAAAATCTAACGCATACTGATGTAGCTTCACAGGTTCTTCTTCAAATGCCCCTACTCGCAAGTATGTAAACTTAAGAAATTGGATGAAACTGCTTCCATATATTTGAATTATCTTTTGGGCCTTTGGGGATATCCTCAACATTGGTTCTTTTCTAAGGTTCAAATGCACACTTTCTATCAAATCATCATATGTTTTCTTGAATTTTTCAACACTTTGTCCTTTTGTAGTAGGGGGCAAGATTTGTAAACAATTACATCTTTGCTCCAAGGTTCACGGGGAAGGAAAGTAATATTGCTGACACACACAATGTAATAGGTCAAGTAGGAAGACATATATAAATCGTCTCTTGATATCTTATAATGTTTAAGTTGATTCCTTAGTGAACTACCTATCAATTCTACCCAATCTAGAAACTATTTTCCTATCATAATATCTATGTGGTAGTACATCCAATCTTCAAAGATGAAAACATCAGCAAACCCTTTAACCCAGTGTAACAAAACCATGAGGTCATGGACATGATGAGGCTTCATGTGATGTTTAGTGATTATTTTGGGCATTCTTGAACAACCTTTATAGTTTGTCTCTGTCCATTTTCAAGCCATCATGTTGCAATACTTGTCTAGGTTCCCTTGTTATTTAAATAGAGACCGAGCAAGGCCAAAAGAAGAAAAGGTGCACTCAAGTAGATGTAATAGTGGCAAGATAGTCTCCCTAGTGATGGACAATACTGGCTCCCTATCTTTATTCAAAATGCTTTTAGTTCTTGCATCATAGTGGTCAATGCACAACTAAAGCAATTCAGGAATTAAAAGAATGGGGGGAAAGTAATATCTTTGAGTAAACCACTCATCATAACTTCTAAACAACCTTTAATCTCATTAGCTTGATCAAGAAAATTCTCTTGTAGTTTCTCAACCCTAACCCCTTCTAAACTAGTGTAGGAAATGACAAGTCTTTTACACTCAAGACTGAAGATATTCCTAAAGAAATGCAGAATAAACCTCATTCTAAACAAAAGGAAAGAAATACCTAATATTGCTCCTGTTTCTCAAAGTAACAACACAAAATAAAGAATAAGACATTTCTTGTATTTTCACCTGTAACTAGCTGAAAGAAAACATACCACTTCCCTTCTTTCACTGATGCTACACTTCTAATTTGCCTTTGCATAAGATAAAATAATTAAGTGGGAAACTAGTGTTTTAAAGTTAAGAGAATGTACTAGCAAAAGTACCACCTCATAATGAGGTATTCATGGCGAGATTATCACGGCTTAACATACACACTTGAAACTATGACAATACTCCTTCATTAAATTATCACCTTACATGAATGTCCTTTTAATAATTATTAACTTTTGACATCTAATCTCGCCCACAAATGAAATATTTTCCTTCATTTTAATCATGCTGACAACTCGACCTTCACTTCAATCAATGATGAATCAGGCAAGACCTTTTAATCATTACTCTGACACCATATTTAATTTCTTGAGAACTATCATCCTTTTCAGGATCATTAATATCTGTGTGCAAAATCCTCAGTAGTAGAATCACTTTGAATTGCTTTGAACCAAGGTTCAAAGAGGTTCAAGAAAACATCTTTGCTACACCTAGTAGGTCCCACCTACAAAAAAGGCTAGTATTAAAAAGCTTTGGTTGAACTTCTTTGAACTACTTTGAACCAAAGTTCAAAGATGTTCAGAGTGGTTCAAAATAAAGATTCACAAAAAGGTATCACAAGACCAACTCCCATATGTGAGACACAATGACTTTTGAAAAGAAGAAAGCATGAGGAACTTGTCAATGTGAGGTTTTAGATTTTTAAACAAGAACTAGAAAGTTATAATGGCGACTCAAAACTAGGGCTAACACATTGATAGAGATGGTAAAATTAGCATGATAGTTTATGATAGGTACAATTCATTTTTTTCTCATGGCAAGTTCATGTGAATGATTATTATATATGCAAGTATGTATATACCCTCACATATGTGTCATGCCCATAAATATGAGGGCAAAAACGCACAACAAATTTTATTTTTATTTTTTTTAAGTTAATAATTAAAATTCTCTAAGTTGATATGTTTGTGACCACAGTTAAAGTATAAGTTCTCTACATTTCATCTTAAGTTTAATGTCTTGAGGAGGAATAATACATTAAATTCAAACTCTCTTTATTAATTTAATAACGACATTTGTTTCATTAATTTGTTTCTTATACCACACTGTATTTAAAATTATTGAAAACCATTTAAAATTTGACTAAATGAATAAAGTAAAACTAATTAACATTATTTAATAGTCTAACATCTACTAACATAATAACTGAGACACTCGCTAGTTTACTATCACTCTAAAAAATATTCATAAGATTTCTACTAATTTCCAAATGAATTTACAATCTATACACTTTCAATTAATACTAAATAATAATTTAGACTTTCTTAAATTTGAAAGGAAACTTTATATTAATAAAACATGTTAAACTTAATAGTTACAAACATCTAAATTAACTACATATTAATGCTAATAAGATTTTAAACTGTTCTTAAATTCTACTAACTTAATTTAAATATTATCTTAAAAAAATTCTTATCTAAAATTTAAATACTAACAAAATAGACTGATTTAAGTTAAGGTTAAACTAACATAATTATAACACTAAACTAAAAATATATCAAAACCTAAACATACTATTTCAGTTACCAATAAATTAAAACTAATCCAATTAAAACTACAACTAAAACTTAAAACGTATATTAACAAACTAAACAAGATAATAAATAAACAAAAATACTAATAGCTAACATATACAAATAAAAAACATAATAATTAATAACTAACTTAACTAATACTAATCTAAATTACATCAAACTAAATCTTACTAAACTAAACTAAACTAAATTAAATAACAACTAACACATAAAACTTAGACTAATCTAAACTAAATCTAACTAAATCTTAAACTAAATTAAATTATAAATTAACATAATACAAAAGTAAACTTTAATAACATTTACTAACAAAAATAATAATAATAAAACAATATTAAACTAAACTAACCCATCCTAAATCCTTAACACTAACTCACTAACTCACCCATCTAATCCTACCTTATTCCTCTATACCTATACTAGGCCTGCACTATCTACCCTCCCTACCCTCATGGTGACGTCCAACTACCATGCTGATATCCTTCATTACCAAGTTTCTAGCACTTTCCAGGTTGTACACTCTGCCCGAGGTGATATGGTGCGTTGACAAAGGTAAATAGGTGGGAGAAGGAAATAAAAGAAAGTTTCTAACACAAAGTTCATAATGCAAATAAAACTAACCTAAAATCTTAATCACCCCACTAAACTCAAGCAAGGCAAAAAGGAAGTTGCGCCCACGCAACAAGAAGACCTACCCACGTGAGCACAGGATCCCACATACCCATCTTTATGTATAAACAAGTACCCAAAAAAAATGCACTACAAAAAGGTTTAAAGATGTTTGCTTTTGTTTTTAAAACATTTTCTGCAATTTCATTTAAGCCCCCTCCTTACTTTTTCATTATCACAAGTCAAGTCACATGGAAGGCTTTAATAAGAAAGTCTTAATCACAATCAAGCACAATGCAATCAATCAAAGAATAAAATAAAGCTACGAGTTCCTATGCAGGGGGTACCAGGGTGATGTCACCCTAAGCAAGATAGCATTGACTTTGGTTTTTCAAAAAAAACTTTTCAAACCCATTGCAAGAGTTGGTGCCTAGTAAGTAGATGGATTAAATGCATAAAGTAAATTTGATAAGAAAGGATATTAAGTTATATGATTTATTAACTCATGCAATTACTTGTATATATATATATATATATATATATATATATATATATATATATATATATATATATATATTTATTTATTTATTTCAAATTCTAATTTAAATTTAGGAATATTCTCAAGAATAGCCTTTTTTGTAATGTGACTATTAATCCCAAGTCCATACAAAATCCAAAGGGCATTTGCCTTAAGATGAATAATTTTTTTTTTTATGTCATATTTTTCTAAGTATAAATTTTAAAGTTGATTTATTAACCAAGAGGGGTTATATTTTTCTTTTCAAAGTAAATCTATAAGGACTTGTTACAAACTAAATATACCAAGAATTTGAATTATCCATTTTAACCACAATGCAAGAATTGTTTTGTTTCCAAAAAAAATTATGAAAATTGAACCTACGTTCATAACATAATCTTTCATTTTTCAACATATATGAAACTTGAAATTTTGCTTAATTGAACATCATCATTTCATCTTATTTTTTACGTGCATCCATATAACCAAGATTTATGATTAAATCTCATCATAAGCAAATATACTCAACCATTATTTTATTGGCAAACCTGATTCAAAGGCTCAGCTAGGTAAGAACCAGGAAGAAAACCTGGCATCGTTGCCGTTACAACAAAGTGATAAATACAATTTTCATAGGATTTCAATCTCGAATTTTCAAAAATCAAATAATTTCCTTCATGTCCCTCATCAAAGGATCCATATCATTTTTTGCAACACATTGCTAAGATCGTGGAGAGAATGAAATCTGATCAGGTGTCAACAAGCATGACCAAGAGACAAAATCAAACATGCATATTCATATTAGGTTTTCACAACAGGATTCACAATGAATCAAAACTAGGGAAAGGTGGATTTTTCCAATAGGAGATGTCAGACACAACACCAAACCAGGTGCCCAATCGGGGCTATAACTCAAGAACTTTCGTTCTTCCATTCTTACATGCCAAAACTCATACGTGGTTTGTGCTAATAGGTATGGGACCATAACACCCTACCCTCTCTCCCTCTTCTCATCTTGAGAAGAGACTCTACACTATTGGAGTTCAACTAAAAGGACCTTTCCCAAAATTGGCCACTTCTACCCTCTCCAAGGGTAAGTAATGCCAAAACACCCATACAAGAAAACTTTGAAATTCAAACAAAAACATGAAAGAAAAGCATTCAAGAAAACATGATTTCAATCCTTCCCAAACACACCCAACTTACATACAAGCATACCAACAAACAATCACGATAGCATAAGCATGAAACAAGAATGAACAATCTGAACAAAGGAGATGAAGAACTCCTACCTTCACAAAGAGGTTATGGTGAATGAACAATTTGATAAGAGCTTTTCCTTCCTTGCCTTCAAACTTCCAAGACTCCTCTCTAAAAGTAGAGATTGGGTAACAACCAAAACTACTCCACAAAGGGCCTCTAAAATAAGATCTAACTCAACCACCAAAAAGGGCAGTAACTTCCCCCACTCACCTAAAAATCTAGAAGTTTCTAACTCAACCAAACTTAGGGTTAACCACTAAGTGGAGTTGAGGTTATGCAACTCATGGTAACCACTTTCAATTTTCGCACAAAGGCAAAAATAAAATTTTTGAGTGACCTCAAAAGTCAATAAAAGGGGCTTAGGGGGTGGAAAATACCCCCTACCCATACCCATACCCCTTGGGTATAAAGATTTCATGTTTTAAGGCCTTAGGAATTAATTTTGGACCAAACAAAAGCTAGGAAATAATTAGGACCATCTAACAAATCCAAAATGCAGATTAAGCACTAATCTAGATTAGGGGTAACTAAACTCGATTAAGAGCCAAATTAGCAAAAAGGTCACTAACTTAGTCTGACTTAGGTCCAAAGGTTACACAGATAACCCTAACTAGCATGCTAGAATGCATATGCAAATTCACGAGTGTCAAGCGACACTAAAGAACACGGTTAGGAAGCATAACATTTACTGATAATGAAAAGATACATTTATACATCTCACAATAAAATTAAGTTACGAACAACAAGGTTTCCACAAATGGCACATAGGGATCAGTTTCGTTCCTCCGTCGAGTTTCTCAGCTAAAATATCCTGCACACTCATTGCACACATCAGTAGTCCCATAAAATCACATGCACATATGTATATATGTATTAGGGAATCACATAAATTAAAACTTACATCTATAAATCAATCAGGGTTTGTCTCATCCTACTCATATTCTTAATCATTAAAATCTCTTAATCAAAGTGTTAATCCTACATTTACTTATTTCGTCGACATATGTTCATAAAGCATTAAATGACGAACTCAAATATCTAAAATTAAACATCACACAACATGAAATAATATAATATGTTCAAGTACCCGATGATGTCTCGACGTATCGAGTCATTAGTATAAAAATAATAAGGTATCAACTATGCTATGAAGGGTTGGGGCGAGGCCTCACAATATGTATATACTTATTTGTGTATATGAGTGTGATTAATTTTCATTTACAAAATTTGTGATGTATGAAGTCAAACAAAATTTTTCTTCAAGGATAATGGGAGAGTTTGTTGGTATATGTTATCCTTGATGCAAATAATCTAGAAAGGGTTATGTTGATTGTCATTTGAAAAGTCAAACTTTTAATATTATAACTGGTTGTGAAAAGTAACCAATGGAGGATACGATAAACATGGTCAATGAGCATTGTTGTGATGTGGAGCCTAATTAGACTCGGAGGTTTATTCAGTGTAGTTTTCACCCCATATTATTTCTATGGGGGTTTGGGGGTAGCACCCCCAAGACGTGGTCAAGGGGCAACACCCCTAAAGGGTCTTGGGGTAATGCCCTAAGTGTGCTTCCTATCATAGTACAGGGCGGGCTCAAGGGGTAATGCCCCTATGGGGGTTTTTAGGGGCAGCGCCCTCAAAGCCAAAAATGCCCTTATATTGTAAAAGGTGTCAGCTACTATTTTCTATTATTCTAGCCCTAATTTTGTAAGTAGCAAAAGCTTGTATAAAAAGGCTTAGGATTAGAGATTTCATAAGTAATGGTGATATTATAGCTTGTTCTGGCACTATTGAGCTATAAGGGATTACAGATTGCAATCAGGTTGTAATCACTGGATAATAATAATATTGGACTTGTTGTTGGTGGATATAGCCTAGGTTGGGTGAACTACATTAAATCTTGGTGTCTTGTGTCCTCTTTTATGTGATCTATTATTTTCTCATATTGGTTATATTTGCATGTAACTATTATTTCTATCTGAGGTTAAATCCTAACAAGTAGTATCAAAGCCAAATGGTCATCATTTTTTTTTAGCGATCCTCTATATGAAGGTCTCACGGTTGAGTGGGAGTCTCACAATTGAGTGGGAGCAATGACAGACAAGGGTAAGCTAAGGGTTGAAAAGTTTAATGGGCATAACTTTTTGTTATGGAAGATGAAAATGGAAGACTATCTTTATCAGAAGGATTTATGGAAGCCTTTGGAAGGAAAAACCAAGAATCAGGGATCTATGACAAATGATAACTAGGATCTTTTAGACAGAAAGGAACTTGGAAGCATTCGATTATGCCTGGCACCATCGGTGCCATTTAATATTACACAAGTGAAGACAATAGAAGAGTTGATGCTAACCCTAGTGAAACTGTATGAAAAGCCCTCCACTTTAAACAAGGTATTTCTCATAAAGTGTTTATTTAATGTATAAATGATAGAAGGTGGATCTATTGCAAATCATTTAAATGAGTTTAATACCATTACTAGTTAGTTATCTTCTATGGGTATCAATTTTGATGAAAAAATTAGGGCTCTCTTCATTTTGTGTTCTTTTCTTGAAAATTGGAATGGCTTGGTAATGGCTATGTGTAATTTTGTTTCTAGATCTACTATCCTAAAATATGATGATGTGATAAGTGTTATACTAAGTGAGGAAACTTGTAGGAAATCCTCAAGTGGATCTACATTAGGAAGTGCTTTGAATGACAAAGAAGAGGTAGAATTATTGAAAGACGAAATAATTCTAGAAATCATGAGAAATCAAGAGGAAAGTCAAAGGGGAGGAGGTCTCAATCAAGAGGACCAAATGACTGTTGGTACTATGGTAAAACAAGGCATAAGAAGAAATACTATTGGACTCGAAAGAAAAATGAAGGAGAAAAGAAAGATGGAGGCAATGAGGCAAATGTGGTAAGTAAAAAATCTGAAGAGGATGCTTTGCTTCTATTTTTAGAAAGTGTTGATGATTCATGGGTTTTAGATTCTAGTGCTTCATTTCATGTTACACCTCATAGAGGTTATTTCATTGATTATGTTCAAGGGGATTCTAAGCTTGTTTATTTTGGGGATAATGAACCCTATCATATTGTTGGAAAGGGAAAAGTTAAGATTAAGTTGCAGAATGAGAATCATTAGCTGCTACATGAGGTAAGACATGTTCCAAGGCTAAGTAGGAATTTAATTTCAGCAGGGCAACTCAGTGATGAGGTTTGTGTAGTTACTTTTAATAATAAAAATTAGAAGGTTTCAAAAGGTTACCTTGTAGTAGCAAAAGGTGTGAAAGTAGGCACCTTATATCTTTGTACATGTCATATTGTTCCTTCTACTTTGATTTTTTCAGAGAAAAATGAATATTCAAAACAATTGTTGTAGTTGAGCAAGGAGAACAAATAGTTGCTGCAAATTCTAATACAACTATGTGGCACAATAGACTTGGGCACATGGGTGAGAAAGGTATGAAAGTACTTCATTCAAAGAAAGTTTTACTAGGTCTAAAATGTGTTAATATGGATTTTTGTGAAAGTTGTGTGTATGGAAAACAAAAGAGAGTGAGTTCTATGAAGAGTAGGAAGGAAATTAAAAGTGAGAAATTAGAGCTTGTCCATACAGATGTATGGGGGATAGCTCAGGTATCTTCCCTTATTGGCTCTCATTATTATGTTACATTTATTGATGATGCAACTAGAAAAGTATGGGTTTATTTCCTTAGACATAAATCTAATGTATTTCAAACTTTTAAGAAATGGAAATGCTTAGTTGAAAATGAGACTTGAAAGAAATTAAAATGTCTCAAATCTGATAATGGTAGTGAATATTGCAATCATGAATTTGAAGATTATTGCTCCACTAATGGTATTCATAGATAGAAAAATGTTCCAAGGACTACACAGGAAAATGGAGTGGTTAAAATGTATGAACAGGAGTATAACAGAGTGTGCAAGTAGCATGAGGTTGCATGCAAGGTTGCCCTTAAACATGTGGGTAGAGGCTGTTAATACTACTATATATTTGATTAATAGAGGTCCTTCTATTCCTTTGGATAATGGTATTCTAGAGGAAGCATGGACTGGTAAGAAGGTAAGTTATTCTTTTCTCAAAATCTTTGATTGTGAAGCATTTTCTCTTATAGATTCTGAAAATATAACTAAGCTGGAAGCTAAGTCAAAGAAATGTGTATTTGTTGGATATGGCATTAATGAATTTGGTTATAGGCTTTGGGATTTTGAAAATCATAAAATTATAAGAAGTAGGGATGTCATATTCCATTAAAAAGTGGTTAACAAAGATTTGTTACAGCAACATGAGAAGAAAGAAAATGATTATGTAGTGTTGGATGATACTTCAAAAGTTGATGTTCCAAAAATTCCTCATGATGTGCAACAACCACAACAACAAATACCACACACCCTAGTGAATGTTAGATGGTCAACAAGGATAAGTAGACCTCCAAAAATATTTTCTCCTTCTTTGTATTCTATTTTACTAATAGATGCTGGTGAACCTGAATGTTATGATGAAGTTGTGCAAGTGGATACAGAAATTCAATGGAAGTCTACAATGAAAGAAGAAACGGACTCTTTGCTAGAAAATAAGACATAAGATTTATGCAAGTTTCCTATAGGTAAAAAAGCCTTATCGATTAAGTAGTTTTATATGTTGAGAGCAGAGGATGGAGGTAAGAAAAGATTTAAAGCTAGGTTAGTTGTAAAAGGATTTGCAAAAAAAAAAGGGTATTGATTTTGATGAGATATTTTCTCCTGTTGTTAAAATGACTTCTATTTGTAATGTTTTAAGTATTGTGGCTACTAAAGATTTGCATTTGGAGCAACTTGATGTTAAAATAGCCTTCCTTCATGGTGATTTGGATGAAGAGATATATATGGCTCAACCATAGGGTTTTGAAGTCAAAGGTATGGAGAACTTAGTGTATAGATTGAAGAAAAGTTTATATGGCTTGAAGTAACCACCTCGGCGATGGTATCTAAAATTTGACAGGTTTATGCATGAGCATGGATATAGTAGGTGTCATTCAGATCATTGTGTTTATTTTAAGAGGTTAGATGATGATAGCTACATTATTTTATGTTTATATGTTGATGATATTCTTGTAGATGAGTTTAACATGGATCACATTAAGGGGTTCAAATGTCAGTTAGCACATGCATTTTCTATGAAGGATTTGTGGGCAGAAAAAAAAATGCTTGGTATGAAGATTTGTAGAGATAGGAAGAAAAAAGAAATTGACATTATCTCAGGCTGATTATATTAAGAAGGTGTTGCAACTTTTATCTATGGAGAATGCTAAAGCTGTCAGCACACATTTACCTGGTCACTTGAAGTTGACTAAGGAGATGTGTCCTAATACACAAGAAGAGGAGGATAAGATGTCTAATGTACCCTATGATTTAGCTGTAGGAAGCTTGATGTATGCTATGGTATGTACTAGGACAGATATTGCACATGTAGTGGGAGTTGTTAGTAGTTATACGAGTCACCTAGGAATTGAGCATTAGAATGCAATTAAATGGATTCTCAAATATTTGAGAGGAACATCCAGTAAGTGTTTGCACCTTAGGAGCTATACTACTGATTTATATGGCTATGTTTACTTAGATTTGGTAGGAGATATTGATACCAAGAGGAGTACTACAGGTTATGTATTTATTGTTGGTGGGGCAGTCATGAGCTAGGTTTCTAGGTTACAGAAGGTTAATTCTTTATCCACTATAGATGCAGAGTATGTTGTTGCTATAGAGGCAACCAAGGAGATGACATGGCTTCAGTTCTTAATGGAAGAATTGTGACACCCTTAGAAGAATATTTATTTGTTTATAGATAGTCAAAGTGTCATTCATCTTGTGAAGAATTCAGCTCTACATTCAAAGACAAAACACATACAGTTGAAGTACCATTTCATTTAGTCAGTTTTGGACGATGGATAGTCAAAGCTAGATAAGACACATATAGATAACAATCCGACAGATATGTTTACAAAGGTAGTGATAAGGGAGAAGTTGAATTCCTTTTTCCCTTTGATTGGTCTTCTCAACTGAATAGAATAAAAGAATAGTAGAGTCCAGGGTGGTTTGATATTCCAATGGGAGCTATAGGTTTATTAGTGCTATGATCAGTCTCCAAGTGCGAGGTTATTGTTGTGGAGCTTGATTAGTCTCCAAGTGGGATATTATTGTGCTGTGGAGCCTAATCAGATTTGTAGGTTTATTTAGTGAGGTTTTCTCCTCATATTATTTCTATGGGGGTTTGGGGGTAGCACGCTTGTGGGTCCTAGGGCAGTGCCCCAGGTGTGCTCCCTATCACAATACAAGGCGGGGTTAAGGGGCAATGCCTCCATGGGGGTTTTTGGGGGCAACACCCATAAAGCCAAAAATGCCCTTATATTGTAAAAGGCATTGGCTATTATTTTCTATTATTCTATCCCTAATTTTGTAAGTGGAAAAAGCTTGTATAAAAAGGCTTAGGGTTAGGAATTTCATAAGTAATGGTGATATTGTAGGTTCTTATAGTGGTATTGAGCTATAAGGGATTATTGATTGTAATCAAGTTGTAATCATTGAATAATAATAATATTGGACTTGCTATTAGTGGACATAGCCCAAGGATTGGGTGAACCACATTAAAATCTTGGTGTCTTGTGTTCTCTTTTATGTGATCTATTATTTTATGATATTGGTTATATTTACATGTAACTATTATTTATGTCTGAGGTTAAATCCTAACAAGCATAACTTGAGTCAAGTCACTTAACTTGTGTTGGCATTTCACTTGGCCATGAAAAAGACACTTGTCTTATTTCTATAATAGATTTCAAACAACTGGAAATTTGGTTAAGGAATTATTAAGAGAAAGTATAAAAGGTCTTTCAAATTATTTTTCTATACTTTTGAATACTTTTGAAACCCTATTCAGGGAACTGCTACCATGATAATGTTCACATTTTTTGTGAGATTTCTGCTACGGCTTGGGTTGTGATTCTATTTCAAAGATCTTGTTTGAATTTTATCTATGATAAACAACAACATCGAAAGGTTTGTGTAGAGATGTCATGATTGAATTTAAGGATCTCTTACTGATTCTATATATCTTCTATCATCATTTTTTGGTTATGCACTAATACATATTTTTTGGTTTGTGTCTTCAAATGTGAATGATAATTGATGTGGATATGGAGAATAACATAATGTGGGTCTCTCTAGAAATGGAAAACAAGGTGGCAAATGAGAGTAAAAGTTTAAAGTTAGTTGTTTTTGGCTAAAAGAAGATTAAGGTGATAGTTGTTTCCAAATATTATTTTGAAGTTCAAACTTCTTCATTAACATTATTCCAGGTCTTGATTATTTGAAGGAATTCAAAAATCCATTGACAAACTATTAGAAAATAGTTGTAGTGGTTGCAACTATCATTAATTTTTTAATTGTAAAATTTTGTAGTACATCCCTATAGAAGGGAATGTGTCTGTGTGAAAAAAAAGAAGAAAAGAGAAGACATACAAGCACATTTCTTTGTACACAAAATACTTGTTTGGAATCTTCAAGGCATTATGATAAACTTATTTATATACATAGGTGTATGAAATTATACAGTTATATTGTATGTAACTGATTTAGACACAAATACATTGTAAAAGAAGAAGGGTTGAAGCCCTAGCAGTAGAAGTTGTTTTTGTAAAAGCAAGTTGTTGCTCAATAAAATTATAAGTTTCATTGGAGTGGTGTTTCTCCGTATGGTGAAACCAAAAGGGTTTTGAGGGTTTCCCACTCAGCACAAAATATGGTCTCACTTTTCTGTGAGTTACTCTTTTTTCTCTAATCTTTTGTATTTTGATTCATATATAGTTTATATGGTTTATCGTTCTATGATTAGTATTTTTCAACAATTTTAATTAAATCTATTATTCTGATTCAGCACCACCCCCCCCCCCGCCCCCCCCCCCCCCCCCCCCCCCCCCCACCTCAAAATAGTCAAACGTCAAACCATTGTAGCTATTATAATGCAAAAAGAAAAACATGGTAAGACATTATCATTACATGATTTTCATGCATATTCATCCTCCATATGATGCATCTTAGGATCCAATCATATAGTTAATAGGAATTTAGATAGATAATTTTTTTGAAATTTTTTATTAAGTAGTTCTTTTTTAAAATCTATAAGTTGTGCAATAAATTTCAAAAATATTTAAAATTCTATTACCTACATGTATAGCCCAAATACCATGAAGATATGAACCAGATCTAAATCAAATTGGATGAGAGAGAAAAGAAGCTTGGCCCAGACCCTACAATCATACCATTCTTTGAAACCAAGTTGGTTTGAGGCATTTTTTAATTTTTCATTTTCACCATTCATCTACCTTTTTAGATTTTCCATTTTGATTTTTAGCACAAGGTCATAGTTCATGTATGGAGTTGTTGAAAATAGAAGATGATTGTGTTACTTGACAAAATTCTTCAACACTTAATTATCTAAGAATATTTTGGTATGATTTTCATTGCTGGCAAATCATACTAGAAAACTATATTAGCACCAAGTGAGTAGTTGTAGAGGAAAGTCTTATTGAGACACTATAGTTATATTGGATAACTAAAGTGTTATTGGTATACATATAGAACTTATAAATACAAAGGAGGTACAATTAGAACAAGGGAAAGTTATTGGTGAAGGAAAGAAATAATTAGATAACTAAAGTGTTATTGGTATACACATATAAGAACTAATAGGTACAAAGGAGGTACTATCAAAACAAGGGAAAGTTGTTATTGAAGGACATAAATAGTTGGATAACTAAAGTGTTATTGGTGTATACATAGAATTGATAGGTACAAAAGAGGTACTATCGGAACAAGGGAAAGTTATTGGTGAGGATAGAAATAGTTAAATAACTAAGAGGTATAATCATTATAGGGAAGATTCATTGAATTGGGATAGGTGACAAGACAAAGGAAATATGTTGATAAATCATGAGAAATAATTTATAGGAATAGGTAAAAGGATTTAAGGGCAACAATCAATGAGTTAGTGAATGGGAATAAAGCTTATTGGAGAGGACATGCATAGTCAAAATGGCTCAAGGAAGATTCAAGAAGGAGCATTTTGGAAACCTAATTAGGGAAAGAGGCTAGATTTAGGAATAGAGTAAGGATATAAGGATAATTATAAATGGGAGAAATTTTTTTTTTTTTAAATGTATATATATATATATATATATATATATATATATATATATATATATATATATATATATATATATATATATATATATATATATATATATATATATATATATATATATATATATATATATATATATATATATATATAATAAGAGATATTGGTATAAGTTGTTTACTAGCTATCAATTTATCATCAAAAAGTTAAATAAGTATAAAATATGTGAAATATTGATTCAACCCTCCCCCTCCCCCCCACCCTTGCCCCACTCATCCATCATTGAAGTTGAGAAAGGCTCAACCCACAACTTCCAAGAATCACTTGCATGCAAACACCTCCCATAGAAAGCAAGAAGCAAAGCTATGGACTCTTGCATTCAAAGATCCACAAAAGGTGAGACATCCTTAGTATGAAAAAGATAAATTGCAACTGTATTTAATGAATTTGTTGATTACAAAGAGAGATCAATCCTTGTAAAAGGTGATCAAACCCTAAAAGATAACTAACCTAGGTTGCATTATAATGTTTAATAAAAGAAGTAATTTTTATATGCCTAAAGTTTAGCTTAAGTAAAATAGAGATTATAAGCGACTTAATAGTTAATTCAAAATGATTTAATTAATAAGACAATACCTTATTACTCTAACAACCCCCCCCCCCTCCCCCCCTTCAAATAAACTTACAGAGTAGCTTAAAACCTAGAAACTACCACTTAAAGAAAACTTGGGTCCTGACAACAAGACTTGATGCAGTACCCAATCACAACCAAATCTCTGTAAAGTGGAGAAATAAAGAAAACCAAATGGGAAAAAATCTACTCCAAGAAGAGATGGAAAGAATGTTGAAATACTAGTGAACGACTATAGAAAATTTTAGACTAGAGAATGTCCAAGAAGATAGGAACAAAAGGATGATCATGAAGAACACCACTAAAGCATGAAGTAGTAAATATTGTCAAACTGCTCATTTGAAGAACCTCCATTCAATAGAACATGATTACGTA
This sequence comes from Cupressus sempervirens, assembly GCA_028749045.1. Classification (NCBI taxonomy): domain Eukaryota; kingdom Viridiplantae; phylum Streptophyta; class Pinopsida; order Cupressales; family Cupressaceae; genus Cupressus; species Cupressus sempervirens. The sequence goes on along the minus strand of CM053789.1, from coordinate 506,259,832 downwards.
AAGAAGACTAAGTCTAAAGAGTTAATAAATTAAAGATGGAAGATATCTTCATGACCTCCAAAAATAGGAATGAAAGAGTGTTCAAATGGTAAATGATCCATCTTGCAAAAATGCATAGGTACCCAGCCACTACATTTGCCTAGTATAGGAATAGTTATCAAATACATAGCTCACTCTATCAAACCAAAAAAGTATTAGAACCAAAAAATCCTCCTATAATGTTGAGATGTAAGATAGGTACACTAAAATTGAATGCAAAAGCTCTTGTAGAGAAGAAGTGGGAACATCAAGAGTGTTGAAAAAGTACAAACACATGTAAAGGCACATGTCATATGTGCATCATGAGGCTAGTGCCATGAAAGGAACACTCACTTCATAAATAAAGATGAAAAAAAATGGCCAACATGAAACCCCTCATGAGACCTTATAGTGTAGTGTGAGTATAAAAAGACAAAGATGTGAAAGATCTCCAATTGCAATAGAGTGACACTTTATCTTAGTGCAGTTGCAAAAAAAATGCTACAAAACATGTCAGTAAGATTAGAAGAGGAATGAGTTTGGTACAATAGAAATTACAACCCAAGATGATTCATCCCAAATGACAAAAGTGATCCCCAAACCAAATTATTTAAGATATTCACTAGAGTGAAAAATGTGAAAAATTGAATAGAATGTACCTAGAGTAGAATTTGGAAAAAGAACCGACAAAACTAGAAAGAGCACAAAAAAAAGATTTCTAATGATATTAAGTTTTCACAAAATAGAGATTGGATGCTCAAGATATGTCACCCAAAGTGCAAAAAAGAACCCTTTAGTTTAACTGCAAAAAGTCCATAAAAAACAACAAAGTTAAATAATACCCTACCACTATGATGGGCTTGGAAGCAACTTTCAAATAGTATCTTCTTTGCAAAAAAAAAGAAAATATGCATGAGATATGAGGAAAAAACTAAAGGTAGGTCCAAATAGAGCCAAAAGAGATAACACGCATGTTGATGCAATATTGACATCGGTAGATGATAAGCCCAAATTCGACAGTCAAATGATTATTGAGGTAAAAAAAAGTCTTTCACTAAAAAACTTGTCAAGGAAAAACCATGTTGAAGTTGAGAAAATATCAACCCACAACTTCCAAGAATCACTTGCATTCAAACACTTGTAATATAAAGAGAGAACAAAAGCTATGGAGGCTTGAATTCAAAGATCCACTAAAGATTAGACATTCTTGATGTACAAAAAATAAATTGCAGTTGTAATGAATTAATGTGTTGATTACAAAGAGAGATCAATTCTTATAAAAGGAGATCAAAATCCTAAAAGGAAATTATTGAAACAAAAGTCTTTGCACATGCCCAACGTGTTATCTTTAGGTGACCTTGCGTAATATGGAAACAACCTCCAAGTATGGGACTTGCACTCTGAGGTTGACTCTCTAGAGAAAGACAACTTTCTTACATTCAAGACACACCTAAACTATTTTTTTTGAGGAAAGGGAGAAGGATTGCATAAAAGTACATTACTAAAAGGGAAGGGGCATGATGCACCAAATTGAAACATGGTTACACTCTCTCTCCATAGTTGCAGTAAAAATTAATGAAACAACCAAAATACACTAGGACCTTAACCCTAATATACCTACCAAAAACATGTATGCATGTTAGAACGGATTAGATGCTAAAAGGAAATAGGTTTGCACTATGTAGCCTCTATAGTAAACTTTAAGTAACATAAACTTTTAGTCCAATGTCCTAAATATAACAGACTTACAGAATGTAAACATTAATAGGAAATCATAACAAATAACATCCACACAAGTTTGACATAGGATTTAACGTCCACAGAAACCCAATTTGATTAAAACACCAGTAACATGTCACCTATATTTTCACTCTTCTGAAGTGAACTCTATTAGGAGCCAATACTATTAAAGGTCACAAAACACATTTTTAATGTGACCTTGTTAAAGGATTTAATCACCTTGTTAGGAGTGACCTTATTAGAGGACTTTATAACATTCTATTAGAATGCCACCTTGATTAAAGGATTTCAATACCAATACAATGGTTAAAAAGTAATAATAGGTTTTGATCTAGAAAATACAACTCACTTTGAACATATAAATCTCAGTTTGACTCAAATGGTGATCCAATGATTAGCCTCCATTATCATCTCAATCTTTGATTCACTTGGCAACCCTTCAAGAAATCTCACTTCAACTATTCTTAACTCTAGTTCTCAGCCTTCTACTTAAGTTTTCCAATTAATAGCATCAAAAACTACTCTAACCTTAATAGGTTAGCCCTTGTACATCCTTAAATAGGTAATTTTTTTGTCTTTTGTCACTTATCACCATAGATCTGAGGGCTACGATAAGATTCATCACATACAATGAATCTGTGCACCTTATTGTTCATTCTCTCCTTTTCTAGAAACTTCTCTTTCTAATTAATCCATTGATTTCTTACCAAACCCTATCCTTTCATTAAATGTTCTAGATAATTGATCCTTTATATTCAACACACTTCACACATTGCAAGAAATTACCTCCATCAAGAAATCACAATTTTGCATAAATTGTTAAAATGTTGTCCCTCGGCCAACACTATGTTCTAATACTCAATCATCATTGGATTACTCAATTGCTACTAACTTTCTTTTTGGAACATTTACTATCACTCAGTCAATATTAATGCTTATTCAACACTATTTTTTCTTAACATATACCATGGCTCAATTCACACTAGCATCACTCGGCATGTATTGCAAGTTCCTTAATCTTGTGCTCTACTAGTTGGTAAAGCCTATGTATTTGGTCAATCTTTGATCAATTCTCCAAGGCTTTAGTACAAACATCTTCTTCACTTGTAGCATAATTACATAATCACTTTATCTTGCCAAAGTCTAACTAATCAAGTACCCATTTTGTAGTTTCTTTCCATAACTAAACCTTTTCTCTAGGTGCTTTTTTTATGATTAACTCCTCAAATCCTCTTCATCAATCATCTAGATATGACAGTCAAATGATATAGAAAACTATCTTACCAATAAGATCGACATCAATGATAACATAAAAATTGTTCCAATTGTAGTTTCCAACAATCTCCCTCTTTGGCATTGATGGCAACACCTCTAGTTATCATGCAATCCAAAAGATGTACTACATCAAGCAAACTCCATCTATGTTCTTTGTATCCAACAATCTCTTTCTTTTAGTTTCATTCTGATTCTCATCCATACAGCTCATATAAGCTCTCTCTATCATATGAGATCATTAAATCAATCAAATTTTAATGTATTGCTAGCAACTAGTTATTATCTCTCATAGTAACACATAATCTCCCTCTTGTCGATCACTGTAATTGAATTACATCATGATCTTGTAGACAGTTAAAATTGTCCTACACACTATATTAATTGATTTAATATCTCCCTTGACACTATAATTAATTATATGTTGTCATGTTCCTCTGCTTATTTAATTAAATAGGTTCAGTTCCCTAATATATTTAACTTTGGTTTGAATACTTCCCCTTAATGTGTTAAATTTATTTAATTGAAATGTCCCTTTACTAATTTTTTATGATATTTCCAGCCTCAAATCAGAACTTTAAAATCAAACAACCAATATTACAAAGATCTGTCAATTCTCCAATAAAACCCAAATCGGGTATGTCCAAACTAGTGCCAAAAAAACTTCACAACTTCACAAATTGTTAATAAATCTGAAAATGGACATTTTTACAGAAATTTCAGCAGCATAAAAGCCTAAAAAATGACATTTCCAGATTTGTACAGCCCTTACACAACAGATCACAAATGTAGAGCAAAACTATGCTCAATCGGGCTCCCGAAATTAACACCAAAATGCCCGAAAACACCAAAAAACACTCATAAATTATCTCAGAAGTTTGATCACGACCCAATACATATATTCGGCTCTATTTTAACATCATAAAGTCTGAAATACAACAGCAATCCAAACTGATATGAAACACTCAACTGAAAACCCAAATTCAAACCAAAAACAATCCCCGAAAACACCCAAATCGGCACTATTCAGCACAAGGGCAAACTCTGTATGAGCATGCACATGGAATGGCTTCAAACTCCCATCCTTAGCCTTCCTGGAAACCTGCAAACTCCCATTCTTGGGTCTCCTTCTCCACAGGTTTGGCAGCCTCTGAAGAACAACAAGAATATTAGCAAGAATCAAGATGTAGAATGAGCCCAAAATGCCTCCAAAACCCTTTTTAAAGAGGCATAACCCTAACTCACGTCCAAGAGGGGTTAATAAAATATAATTTAATAATAATTTTTATTTATTAGTCCATTGGTTTCCAAAGATTAACCCCTTTTTCCAAAATTTCACCTTTTTGGAGCCTGCCTGCCTTAACAAAGTTTTTTTTTTTTTTAATTATTTGAATAGGGGACATGACATTAATGCATAGTGCTACATAAATCCCCTTTTAAATAAATTTCAATTTATTTAATTTCCCTTCACATTATTAAATTATATAATCCTATGATTAAATTAAATCCTATTTAATTTAATCCTAATCCCACCTAAAACCTAGCCTACCTACCATCACCCTCATCCTTCTAAGCCTACCCACTAGTTAATCCCATTCTATTATCCTAAATACCCTCTTAAACACCTTTTAGCCCCTAAGTGGTTGCTCACACATGTGTGAGCAAGTCAAAGCCCAAGAAGTCCACCTTTCATTAATCCCTCCAAAAAGCCACTTGCACCCTTGTCTCCCCATTCCTTTCCCCAAGGTTGCTCACACATATGTGAGCACACCTTGAGCCATCTTAATCATAAAAGACTTATATTGACCTTTGCATGGCTTGTCCCTTAGCCCATGTGTCTCCCTTGTGGTACCGATGGGGATGCCACATAGATACCACCTCCTCAATTTCTCCTTCAAGCCTATAAATAAAGCCCTTCTCTCAAGCATTTTTCATCTCTTCCATTGCATTGCTATCATGCTAGTATAGTCTTAGAGATTTCTTAGAGATTTTTTATGCTTAGAGCTAATCTTTGGTAGTTGTTAGTATGAATTATTTCAATTCCTAGTTCTTTCACATTTTCATGGTAGCATATCATTGTTAATTACTTTATTGCATCTTATTTCCATATTCACATCCTTTGGAATCCTTTTGAGGTTGGCTTACTCATAGTTGTTTCTTGAAGGTATTCCACATACATTTTATTATAGATTCATACTTGCATTTTTCATTCATTCAAACCATTTTAAGGGGATTCATTTATAATTGTGTTTGAGAAGAGAACATCCACATCCCTCACTATTGAGCACACCAATAAAGCCTCTTGTGGGTGCCCTTGTTGAGCTGCTCTAAGGTTGCATGATGACTCTTGTCTTTCTGTCACATTAGTTTTAAAACTCAAGTAGAATTAGTTGTATTTTGAGTTACTACAATCTTTGATAAACATGTACAACTAATGTTTTCTTTTTTACGCGAACTCTCGATGGGTTAGGCTTTCATGCATACACATCTCCCTCTTTCTTATGGTAAATACTTCATAACATCTCCCTCTTTGACAACAATGCCAAGCACACTTTGTCTATCTCATGCATCTTTTCATATAGATATATTTTGTCAGTATTGAATTCATCCTTTGTCGTATGTATATGACCGATACAACATTCTATCATTCTTCCTTCACTACTACCTTAGGAAATTCCTAAAGTAGGACTATCTACATCAACTTATAAGATATTATGATCAAGCCATTTGATGTAGCGCATCATTTTATGTTAAGTAGCCTTGTCTAGGGGAATTGCCCCTAATTTACATCTTAGATATTCATGAGCATCCTTAGGTAAGGCTTTAGTGAATATATCAGCGATTTGATCCTTAGTATTCACATACTCCAATCTCACTTATTTGTCTTGAACTAGCTCTCTCAAGTAATGATACTTGATAGCAATGTGCTTAGTCTATATGTGCATTACATGATTCTTTTATATGTTTATAGAAATAAAATTATCACAATAGATAACAACTAGATTAGTGATCTCTTCCTTCATCCCTTTCAACAATTGTTTTGATCCATGTGATATTTAAACAATTCACTATTGCTACCACATATTCAGCTTCAACTATTGAATGAGAAATGTAGTTTTGTTTCTTGGTTATCCATGAAACTAGTCTCTTTCTTAGACAAAAAGCTCCTCCACTTGTACTTTTCCTGACATCAACATTTTCTGCCCAATCAAAATCAATAAACACCTTCAGTTCAAACTTATCATTCTTCTTGTAATACAATATATAGTATTTTTTTCCTTTCAGATATTTCAATATCCTTTTCACTACCATCGTATAATTATCCTTAGGACTTGTAGAAAAAATTGCAACTATCCCAACTCCTAATGTAATATCAAGTCTATTGTGAACAACATATCATAGTTTTACAATCATTGATCTATATAATGTCTAGTTCACATCAGTAGAATCATCATTCTTATATGACTTGTGTCTAGTAGCCATAGGTGTACTAACTAGTCTTGAATCTTCCATTACAAAAAATTAATATCTCCTTGATGTATTTTGATTGAGTAATGAATATCCCTTTCTTCATTTGATATACTTGTAAAACAACAAAGAATTTGATCTCACCAAACATAGACATTTCAAATTCCTTGTTTATCTCATCAGCAAATGATTTGCATCATGCTTCCTTGCCTCCAAGTATAATATCATCATCAAAGATTTCAGATAGCAATATCTCATTGTTATCATCAGTCTTCAAGTATATATTGTTGTTATTATTAGTTCTAGCAAAACCAATCTTCACCAAATAATTGTAGAGTCTTTCATACCATTCTCTAGGGGCTTGTTTCAAACCATATAGAGCCTTGTGCAACTTACATACCATATTCTTTTTGTTGGGGTCAACCAATCCTCGTGGTTGCTCTATGTAGACTTCTTCTTCACATATTCTATTTAGAAATATAGATTTGACATCCATCTGGTATACCTTAAATCCTTTATAAGAAGAGTATGAAAGTAGTGTTCTTACTCCTTCCAATCTTGAAATAGGGGAAAATGTTCCCCATAGTCAATTCCTTCTTCTTGTGCATATCCTTTGCATACCAGTGTAGCCTTATTCCTTGTAACTTCACCTTTTTTATTTAGCTTGTTCCTGAATACCCACTTTGTTCCAATAATAGTTTTGCCCTTAGGTCTAGGTACTAGTGTCCGGGTTATGTCCTTTTGTATCTACTCAATCTCTTCATTCATTGATCGAATCCAATCTTCATCCTCCAAAGCATCTTTTACTGATTTGAGTTCAAACTCACAAACTAAACATGTCTCACTTTTGTGTCTTTTTCTTGTCATGACACTAGATTCTTTATCTCCAATGATTTTCTTAGATGTGTGATGCCTTCTTACATATTTTTCTAGAATAAATTATTTCGTTCTCTCTTCTTCTATAGATTCATCTTGAAAAATGATTTCAAGCTCATTTTCTCTCTCTTATTTAGGTTCTAGTTCATGTTCTACTTGCTCGACATTTCCTTCTTGGTGTTCAACTCCTTCTTTCTATGACTCAACATCATTTTGTAATTTCTTGGCAGCCACAGTCTATTGCTCAGCAACTAGCTATTACAACTCAACATTCTTATTTTGTTGTTGATTTGCAACTTTGTTCTCTTGTTTAGGTGGGGTGTTGGGAGCACCTTCATTCACATATATGAATGTACTATAGTATTTACGTTCTATCTTGCATTCAACTTCATTCTTTTTTGCATATTCATCAACTTTTATATTTGCACTTTCCACAACTTTATTTTTGATAAGATAAATAGGCTTTGAAGGGACCCTGAAACCCTTTACAAATCAAGAATTTTCAATAAAGCACAAACCAAACAAAACTACAGTCCTAAGGAAGAATGGGTCACAAAACAAAAGTGACCAAAGTGGCATCACAAATAAAATAGTACACATTAGCCACACAACTAGGTTTTGAAGGGTGTGCAAAACCCTATATGAGACAACAAAGGAGAATCAAGTCACCAAACAAAAGGTGACCATCGTGGCAAAAAATAAAAAAAGACAATAATAGCCACAAAAATAGGTTTTTATCGAGCTCCTAAAACCACAAAATGAAACATACTGCCAAGAGCAAAAGGCCAAAAGAGCTAGGAGACAACTGGCTAAAAGCCAAGAGAGTCGGACTTTCCCTTTTGAGCCCTTCTTGTTAGACCTCAGTGCCTTGTCAAAAGAGAGTGTGGGTGGCTTTACCTTTTTTCCTTTTACTACACCAAACCAATGGCCTTCTGCCAGCAAAAATCAGCACCACCATAGCCAAAACCTAAAACCCCGGAGGCTAGGGAAAAGGACAAAGAAGAGGAAGTGACAGCAGAGACTTGAGATAAAACAATGGCACCTAGCAAAGGTACCACAGGAGGAACTACCTTGGAAACACCAAAAGAAAGACCAAAAACCATAATTGAGGAAGCCAAAAGTGGATCCATCAAGAAGAATTTAGGAGAGGGTAGATCAATAGAGACAGGAGCAGAGTCCAATCTAGAAACTAGGAAATCTAGAGACGGACCTATTGTCACCACTAAAGGAGCCAGAGGAGGGGACAAAAAAGAAACAGAAGTAGAATCCACCCTAGAAATAGGGATAGTATTAGGAAAACCAAGAATAGGAATAGAAACCAGAGACTGGCCAGTAGTCACCATGGAAGGGGTTGAAGGATGAACCTTCTTCAAGATGCCAGGAGAAGAAAGAATCGGAGAAAAGTTCTTAGTAACCTTCTCATACGTGTAGTGGTCTTCCAAGACCCCCTTCCACCAAGAAGGGGACATTTTCGATCTAGATTTACTTGAAGAGCACTTGGCAACCAGGTGACCTATCAAGTGGCAATTCCTACAGCGAAAGGGGATACACTCATAGTCTAGAAGAATATTCCAAGAACCAAGAGGAGAATCCACCATAGTCAAATCTCAGAGTCCCTTAGAAATGTCGATCTCAATAAGAATGTGAGAAAATGTTGACCGATACATGCTGGCTGTATCTGAGTCAAATTTCATGAAGTCTCCAAGCACATTCCCCACCTCCACTAGGAAAGGATCCAGCCAAAGATGAAGGGGAAGGTTCAGAAACCTTACCCACAGAGGGATCTTATTAAAAGTTTTAGTCAAAGGGATGAAATCCTGATGCAAATTTTTTTCCATCAAGGGAAACTTCCCATCCCAAGAGAAATTATTGCTGAGGATGGCATTTCTATCATCTGCAGTATCAAATTTCACAACAAAAAAACCCCTTGCCATAGGGTAAATCTGGGCACTCTTCAAAATGAATGGTTCCCAAACACAGGATATCCATGCATGCAAATTTGAAAGAGAGGGCTAGAAACCCTTAAAGTGAAAGATAGTAGTAGAAACCATGAAATCATCCAAATTAATAGAAATCTTATCAACTATAGAAGAATTTAGATGAAGCCTTTTTGGGTTACATACCACAATCGGCATAGCAGCACGAAACCTCGAATGCACGGTATCACAAAACCCTGGTTGCACAGTCTGTCCACCAATACTAGCCTCAAATATAGCCACATCAACATAGGAAATGGCTGAACCACCCACAACTCTAGGCGAAACCCTAGCCTGAACAATAGAAGCAAAAGTGATTGTTGCAAAGCCAAACACAGGAGAAGAAGCCAAAGTAGCCATCAGAAAGAAGCTAGATGTAGGAGACAGAATAGGATGGGTTGGGCAAAAAACCAAATGGGAAGCTGAATCCAAACACAAGAGAAAGAACAGAACTCAAGCCCAAGCCCAAGCCGAGCGCAGGCGTAGAAGCTAAGTCTGAAGCCGAAGCTAGGTGTAGGAGCAAGGCGCAGTAGATGAAATGAAGGTAGGGGCTGAAGCCAAAGCCAAATCCTGGTGCAGGGAGCTAGGCGGGAAGAAAATACAAAAAATAATAGCTTAAAACAATAAATCCAAAACAAAGCCAGTGGCAGAAGTCGACGTCAAAGCCAGGCACAGGAGCTTGGTCGAAGCTAGGGGTCGAAGCCGAAGCTAAAGCCAGGCACAAGGAGCCAGGCGAGAAGAAAAATTCAAAAAAAATATTGGCATATGCCAAATTTTTACTTTCCACAACTTTGTTAGTGTTAGAGTTCAAACACTTATAAGCTTTTATCTTAGTGGAATAAGCTAGGAATATGCCTTGATCACTTTTAAAATAAAGTTTCCATTTCTATTATCCTTAAGTATATAGCATTGTCTTCCAAAAACTTTAAAATACTTTACATTAGGTGCATATCCATACCATAGTTTAAAAGGTGTAACATTTGTACCTTTCTTGACTTGCACTCTATTCAAAGTATAAATTATTGTACTTATAGCTTCTCTCCACTATATCTATGACACATTCTTCTCCATCCTCAATGTTCTAGCACATTCCACGATTGATCTATTTCTCCTTTCAACTATTCCATTTTGATGAGGGGTCCTAGGTGATGATATCCACCTTTTAATTCCTATATCATTGAAAAATAAATTAAATTCATAGGAAATGAATTGTCCACCTCTATTAGATCTCAAGAACTTTAGAGTCTTTCATGTCTCCTTTTCAACTTTGGTCAAATACTACTCAAATAATTGAAAGGCATCAAATTTTTCTTTATTTATCACATTCATCATTCTAGAATAGTCATCAAAAAACATAATGAAATATTTGTCTCCACAATAGCTTTGAACAACAATAGGTCCACAAAGGTCAGTATGAACCAATTCCAAAATATCATTAGGATAATATATCTTTCTCTTGAAACTAGACTTTGTCTTTTTCTCCAATTGATATTGTTTACACATAGCATTATCAAGTTTCTTTAGTTTTGGCAAACCTCTTACTCTTTTTATCTTACTAATGCTAACCAAATTGTCAAAATTTACATGACATAACCATATATTCTCATATTGTGCAAGAAAACATCTCTCATCAGATAAATCTAGATAGAACAAGTTACCTATTATTTGATCACCACTTCCAATCAGTCTATCATCAACATAAAATATTTTGGCCTTTATGTGATGGAATTCAATGTTGTATCCTAATTTGTTCAACTATGAAACACTGAACAAGTTATAGTTAAGTCCTTCAACCCAATAAACATTGTTAAACTTGATCTTATCAGTCAATTGTATTGATCATTTACCTTTCACAAGACATGGTACGTCATTACCAAACTTAACACAACAACCCTTGTATGGTCTAATAATTTCAAATTTACTTTTATCACCAGTCATGTGATTTGAACAACCACTATCAATTATCCATCTATCAAATTTATTCACATAAGAGATTAATGTAGTTTTCTCATCAGGATCATAATCATCTTTCATAGCAACATTGACAACTTCTTCATCATTACTTTTAGACTCATTATTATTTTTTTCCTTAGAAATGTAGCAAGATTTCTTACCTTTGTCTTTGTAGACCTTGTTTCTCCTATTGTCTAGGTCATCTCTTCTTCCTTTGTACTTGCTCTCCCTCTTTTCATCCTTGTCTTCTCTATCAGGACATGTTGCAGCAACATGGCCAACTTTGTTACATGAAAAAAAATTATAGGAAGTTTACCTTTATATTCCCCTTTGCCTCTTGGAAGTCATCTAGCCATCAATGCTTCAAGTTCATCAAGTTCATCAAGTTCATCAGCAAAAGTAACACTATCTCTTTTCACATATTTTCCTTTTCCTTTCTTGCTAAGAATAATTTATGATTTATAAGAAAATTCAATAGTGGTAGGAGTGAAGTTATCAAAATTTGATATCTTAAAAGTAGTAAGTCTACCAATCACACCTCCTAGAGTTAGGTCATTACCTAGAGTACATCTTAGTTCTTGTATTGCAGAAACCCTAATAGCATAAATAGGAAGTAGAGTTCTCAATACCCTCTAATTACAGTTTCATCATCAATATTTCCATTGGATCCTCTTATAAAATTTATGACTTCTTTGATTCTTCCATAATACTAGACTATATTATCACCTTCTATCATTCTCATCTCATCAAACTTACCTCTTAGCCTCTCTAATTTTTCTCTCAAGACATTCTTATCTCATCCATAGATGTTCTTCAGTGTATCCCTTATTTATTTGGAAGTCTTGCAATATTTTATGTCATCAATCTCAACATAGCTTGGTTGTGTTCTTACTTCTCTTTCAACCCTTGAGCTACCAAAGGGATTTTTTCTATCTCCACCTATGCATTGTCTAGAAAATGTATTGCACCATCACCAATTCCTTCTAGATGTAGCCTTATCAAAAAATTTCATGCATGGAAGTTCACTTTGTTCAACCTTGGCACCTTCTTTTTGTACATCTTTATCTTTAGCTTCAAGTACCTTCAAAATTTTCTCTACAAGCACTAAAGCTCTTAAACAAATTGTTAGAATGTTTATAATAACTAGGAGGGGAGGGGGGTGGTGGAGGGGTGAATCAATTATCCAAGGTCCAAATGTACCAATTGAATAAATAAACACTTAAACTACTTCAAATCTTAACATTTTTTAGCTCAACCACTATATTAAACTTTTAGTAAGGTAAACTTGGAGTCCACTGTCCTAAATATAGCATACTTACAGAATGTAAACATTAATGATAAATTATCATAAATAACATCCACACAAGTTTGACTCTAGGATTTCAAGTGGAAACCCAATTTAGGAAAAACCACCAATAACATGTCACCAATATTTTCTCTCTTCTAAAGTGAGCTCTATTAAGAGCCAACCCTATTAAATGTGACAAAAAAAACTATTAAATATGACCTTGTTAAAGGATTTAATCACCCTATTAGGAGTAGCCTTGTTAGAGGACTTCAAAACATTCCAATAGAATGTTATGTTGATTAAAAGATTTTAATACTGATACAATTGTTAGAAAGTAACAACAAGTTTTGATTTGGTAAATACAACTCACTTTGCAAATATAGATCTTAGTTAACTCTTCTTAACTCTTCTCAGCCTTATACTTAAGTTCAATCAATAATGTTAACAACTGCTCTAACCTTAATAAGATATCCCTTGTACCTCCTTAAATAAGTAAGTATAATATTTTTCCACTTAAATATCAATGTATATCAATCTTTGATCACTTCTTCAAGGCTTTAGCATAACTGTCTTCTTCTTCACTTATAGCATGATTAGACAATCACTTTATCTTGTCAAATTCTAACTAATCAAGTGCTCATTCATCATTTCTTCTCACAATTGAACCTTTCCTCTAGGTGCTTTTGTTATGACCAACTTCTTAAATCCTCTTCATCAATCATCTAGATATGACACTCAAATCGGATAGAAAATTGTCTTACGAATAATATTTGACATCAATGAAAACATAAAAATTGTTCCAATTGTAGTTTCCAATGAGGAATTGATAGGAAGATTGAAAATGACCCTTGATGATGTGGACATACTACCAAAAGGAAGTATCAATTCTAAGGAAGTTGGTGTTGTTATCTGTATCATCTTAAAATGGAAGTAATTCCATGTTAAGAGTGTTTATCCCTCTGAGTAAGTGGTCTGGGGTCGTGTCAAGTGCTTTGAATGGGAATTTTCATTGATCTAGTATTTTTTCCCTTGTTTTGCTTCTCTCTTTCTATTTCCATCCTAGTTCTGATAAATTGCTCTGTGAAATTGAGGACTTTGGCCTCTGGGTCAAGGATAACCTTCTAGGTCAAGGTCGACCTCGACCTTGACCTAGGTCAAGGATGACCTCAACCCTGACCTAAGGCAAGTTTGACCTTGTCCTTGATCCCAAGTTCCATTTTCAATTTCAGGGAGTTTCACGATCTTGGGCTTTAGAAAGTTTCTTTTCCCACTTCTAGGTCAGCAGTTTTAGATCTTGGAATGGTAGACTCTTAAATTACATTTAATTTAGGTCCATTCCTAGGGGTTAAGGTTAAATTGGATTTAATTCTGTCATTTTGATCTCCTTTGGGATTTAGTGCCTTAGATCACTATATAAGGAAGCCTTCTCCTCTCATTTTTCTCTAACCTAAGAACGTATGCAAAGATTAAGGATCTATCATACATGAATGACTACTATCTATGAGTAATTACCTACTTTTCAAGATCAAACAAATATTCTATCATTCAAGCATTTCACTAAAGATCAAGGATTGAAGCATTCAAGCCTTTGAAGGGATTTGGTTCAAGCATTCAAGATTCATCATTGAAAACCCTAGATCTAGCCATCATAGTGGTGTGATATTCCTTGAAGATCCTTTGCTCATCTTCAAGATTTATTCATTCTTTTATTAAGGTGAATTCTAAGCATAAAATCATGGGGGTTTCAATTTACATTTTCTAATGTTATGTTCAAGCTTTCATATCGACATACTTGTTTATGTTTCAAATACAATTGCATATCTATTGTTTCAAATACAATTGCATATCTATTGAGTATCATAGCTTCATTATTAGATTCACTTCTACTACTTGCTAGCATTCTCTATTTCAATTCAATTATTAAGGTTGATTCCAAAATGGGGTTTGACCAAGGTAGACCCCTCATCCAAAAAACAAAACTATTTTTCTTTCACATACAGCTGTGGAACAACAAATTGAAGAGTAGATTTAGATATTCTTTTCATTGAACTTGTGAGATCCACAAACATAAATTTTGTCAGAGTAGTGCAGGTCAAGGTCAATTTTTGGGGGTACAATTGTGCCCCAGGGTAAGATTGTGCCCCACCAACATGGTCAAGGTCGACCTCCCTTCAAAAAGAAAAAACATTTTTAGGTGTTCTCCATCACAACATTTTCAATTCAGAATAGGTTGCAGATTTTCCAGAAACTACATAAAAACATCAAAAAATAGCATTTTTCATATTCAAGGTTAGTATTTGTCTTTTATCTATTTTAGTATTTAAGCACATACACCCCCACAATAGAAAGATTATATACCCTCCTTTCTTCTGATTTTCCATCACTTGATCTATTTTTGCATTGAACAATTTCTTGTGCTTAATCAATTTGGATCATCACATTGAAAATTAGGGTTGAGAAGAGGGTTTCCATTTTCTTTCTATTCACTATTGCTGATCTATTGAAAAAGAATAATGAAATACTTGAGGAACTTAGTCAAATGAAGAAGGAACTTGAAATTAAAGCCTTAAGAATGATAGCAGTAGTGGAAAAAATGAGGACTATCAAGTGCCAAAGAAGATCTTGAAATAGAAAAGAAAGGATATTGAAGAAATGATTGTGAAAACAAAACTTATTGCTAGAAAGAAAAAAGGAAAAAAAAGAGAGTTCCATGCATAGAATAAAATGATAGAGAAATTAGGTGATAGGAGTTTACAACTACAATCAATAAATTAAAATCTAAAGAAAGAGAATGAAGACTTCTAGAACAATCTAAAAATTGAAAAGGAAATAAATGTAAGACTCAAAAAATTTGAACAAAGCATGCAAAAAATTGATGAACTATTGAAAAATAAAAGAAAACTAGTTGACACTACTAGTTAAGGATACATTAGCAAAAACACAATGGAGACAAGAGAATCATCAAATTGTGGAAAACAAATCTATAAAGAATCAAGTGATATGCAAGGTAATAAACCCTACAAATCTACTTGCTACACTTGTGGAAAATATGATCACACTGCAGATGTTTGTATATGTAAAAAAGTAAGATATCCTAAAACTACATCTTTTAATGGTCAATGTTACACCTACAATAAATATAGACATAAATCTCGTGAGTGAATATCTTAAATTACTAGTAGAACATCTGAGAAAAACTTCTATCGATACTATTACAAATATAACTACTATGGTCGCAAAGCTAAAGATTAGATGACCAAAACACTAGCAACTACGAAATTAGTTTACTAGTGGAGAAAAGAAGTAGAAAATTTTGTTACATGTTTCAAGTGTGGAAATTCAAGACATATAACATCATAATGCAAAAAAGGAAATAAGGAAGGAATATCTAAAACCTAGAAACTATTTGCACTTCCTTGTTATATTTGTTCAAAGTTTGGTCATGATGCCTATAACTGTAGATATTAGTTTACTACTAATAATGACCAGGATATCAATTGAAAGAGAATCAAGAATCAAAAAAAAATTAAAGAAGAAATGAAGAAGATATCGATAAAGAAAGAAGATGACACAACAAGAATGGAAGATCCTATGTTAAGGATTAATTGAGGAATAAACCCTAGAAACTAAAAATTTCTAAATGATTAAGGAAATACTAAAACCATAATGGTAGAGAGAATTGTATTAATTGAAATATCATAGGAAGATGAACCTAAAAATTAGTTAAGTTCTTTGAAGGAAGCATAAGTAAATGATGCTAGAGCATTATCATGGATACAAATAGAGTCATATTGATAGAAGATGTTACAACTTATATACAAAGAAAACATATTGAGATTAGTGATGACGACATACTTGGTTGTAGACAACTTACAAGGAACTATGCAAGGAACAGGAATTATTGAGTGACAAATTTGGACATCTCAAAAGAAAAGGACTTACACATATTGTGCATATGTCAAAGAGCTTTAAAGGAGAATTGATTAAATGTGTATTTATTTGAATACATGGAGACTATATGTAGCTAGAAACAGATAGGAAAATTGAGATCACAAACAAAAGCATTAATGTGGTCGCTAGATTATCAATAAATGGATAAAAATGTAAATGAACTCGATCCTAAAATAAAAATTAAAGGTTTAATAAGGTACAAGAAAGATTTAAAAAGCCTTTTTGTAAGCAATATTGTGGACAAGGAAATGAAATTTGCAACAATGGTTATTGGATACAAGATTTATCAGTCAGATTGAATAGATAATATATCAGATAGAGCACTACAGGTTGCATATGAGATTGCTACTAAAGTTAAAAGATGTGATTTAGCAAAGGTGGTGAAGAATCAATTGATGATGAATCTAAGAAAAATCAAGAAACAAGGACTAATGTGTGGAGAATTATTGTTATTATATTTTTCTATGTACAAACTATTTTCCTAGCATTGGTAGAGTAAATTTGATAGTAAATGAGTCAATTATGTATCAAATTAACAAGTATATTGAGAAATTTAGAATAATTTATGAGATATCAATGTGAAATTACTTTAAATAATTTCAAGAAAAAATACATGAAAGGTATCTAATACCTTCTCATATTGTTGAAAAATATAAATAAATATATGTTTTTTAGTTAGCACACACTCGTGTACAATCAAAATAGTAGAAAAATGAAAATCATGGTTAGAACCATTTGGATATGAAATAAAGAAAGGCAAGTTAGTAATGAGCATTGATAAATTGTTAGAACAATCTAAGGATAAAAATTATAATCGGTTTGGAACTTATGATATCAAAGAATAATATCAAAAGAAAAGAAATCAAAATGAGAAAGAAGTAGTACAATGAGAAGACATAAATCAACTATAATACTAGAGACATATGCAAATATTAAGGGTAACCAAGCAAAAAATAATAATTTCACTAACGAGGAAGAAGAATAGAAAAGAATAAGATAGACAAGATCTAGAAAAACACAAGCATAAAAAAGAAGAACAAGAATGCATTCTACAGATGAAGGTGTTATTCTCATAATGGTTTTGACATATGAGTGACAATATACTTAAATCATTTACTTAGTTCATGTTGAACAAGTAATACATGTCGAACATAAGTTTCCAAATAGTATATACCAAGCGACATATATTTAGTATGAGTCGAGTAACAAGTAAGTGTCGAGCCACTCAAGTGTCGAGCAAATAGTAAGTGTTAAGCAGATAGTATGTGCCGAGATATACAAATTTCAAGTGATCAGTGGATGTTGAGTCATCTAGAGGTTGAGTTACACCATTGAAGTTATAGTTGATGCCAAGCATCAGGGACTTCAAGTGCTGAGTTACAAAGTTTTGACATAGTTATTTGTAATGGCGCAAACTTCTATATAAACCATTTTTGGGCTGACTTAAGGATTATTTTACGATTATTTTTTATAAGGATGAATCTTACTTGTAAATCCCTATGCACTACATGCATCTAATTAGAAAAAGGGAAGGATTGGGTGGCGAGATGGTGAATCACAATTGTTGATTCTAACCCTAAGTCACCTAGGTCTTCTTAAGGAGGACAAACCCTAAATGTTCTAAGAATGCTTAAAAGAGAATTGAAGAGAGTTTGCATGCAAAAATAGAGCATTCATGGTGATTAAGGTGTTATTATTTGAGTTATATTGTAGAATCAGAAGACAACATAGGTACATCTGATCATAAAGGATAAGTACACATTAGTATAGAGGTGATATGACATTAAGCAATAGAGTGCTAACGAAAGGATTGTTGTTGAGCCATTCTAATAGGTGAATCAGTTAAATCTCTTAACTGAGTAGTCCTAAAATGTTGTTGTGAATCCTTTAATAGGGTGCTTACTTTATTATACATTTAAGTCCTCCCATTAAGCACACTTCTAATAGGGTGTTGAAATCCTTTAACAGAGTAAGATCTAACAATCTTGTAAGCCTTTAGTAGGGCAAACCTTTCATAGGGTAGATCATGTTTCATGATCAAAACATTATAACCTTCATTGGATACACTTTATTACTACAATAGTGAATATTTTTGGGTGTCATCCCCACCCCATTTTTACCTTCTCCTTGGAGGGTTTTTGGGTAACCAAATATCTTGCATCATACATGTGTTAAATATTTTACTTTCATGCTATGGATGTATATGCTTAATTTGGTATTTCAGTTTATATGCATAGATTGTGAGATAGATGTGTGATGAATGTTTTAAGGTTGAAATTTTTAAGTGTTGATTCACAACCCCCCCCCCCCCCCTGAGTTTACTTCCCTATTGTATTTCCAATAGAAGGAAATAGTACAAGGATACAAAGAAAGAAAAATGAACCTAAACCTATAATAGAGAAACCAAAATTGAATGTTTTGAGAACAATTGATTTAGCAGAAGGAATAAGGAATATTGAACTTGTTAATCTAAGATTGATCTTGAAAAATATTGACAAAATACTTAGTCATTATTCAACAAAGATCAAGGAATATTGAGCAGATAGTTCGTGCTGAGTAATATGATAGTTAGTGTTGAGCACTAGTAGGTGTTGAGAAGTCAGTGTATGTCAATTCATTCAAGTATTGTGCCAACAAAGGGAGTCAAGTAAATAGTATGTACCAAGTGATTTTGGTGTTGATAAAATAGAGTCTAAGTTACAACATATAGAGCACAATGAAGGCCGAGCATCAAGGCCTTTGGATGATGAGTGAATAGTTTATGACATAGATGTTTGTAATGGAACAAACTTCTATGTAAACCATTTTTTGGCTAAAATAATCATATTTTTTATTATAAGAGATAAGTATGAAGCCATATTATGAATCCCTATGAAATACATGCAACCAATTAGATTGAGGGAAGCATTAGGTGGCAATAAGGATCAACCTCAACCATTGATTCTTACCTAATCCATCACCACTAGTGTTGATTTAAGAAGGCTAAACCCTAAGAATTTTATGTGTATATGAGAAGATGAATGCTAAGAGTTTAGAGGGAATTCATGGTAATTTAGATGGTTATGATAGAGTTATGCATTATAGAATCAATTTGAGAAGAATATAGTAAAGAACTAAAAGGAAAGAGGAGACATATTTGATCAAGAGGATCAAGGTTTAAATAGTAAGGAGAAGATCTGACATCAAGCAGCAAGGTGCTAAGTGAAGGATTACAATGTTGAATCATTCTAACATGTGATACAAAGAAAATATCTTAACCGAGTAGTCCTATTGTAAATCTCTTAACTGAGTGCTTGTTTTATTGTAAGTTTAAATCCTCCAACAAGGTAAGACCTAAGAGTCTATGTAAGCCTTTAATAGGATATACCTTTCACAAGGTAGATAATAGATTATGATCAAACACATTGCATCCATAATTGGCCACAATTTATAACTACAGTAGTGAAGATTTGCGAGTGTCATCCCCATTCTAGTTTTACCTTCTGAATGGAGGGTTTCTGGGTAACCAAATTTATTGTGTTGTCTGTTATTTAATTTATGCTATAGATGTGATGCATGTTAAGTTATTTCAGTTTATATGATTAAGTTATGAGAAAAATGTTGGTGATACACTTTAGAGGCAAAAGTTTTAAGCATTGATTCACACCCCCCCGACACACACACACACACACACCCTCTCAAAAGATACTTTCCCATTGTTATTTATAACAATTATTATTAGAGCTTTGTTCTCTAGAAAGGAAATTGTTATAGCTTCAGAGGTAAGATCTTGAAGATGGAAGTCTACAAGTTGGGAAAAATTATTGAGAACTAGAAGATTGAAATATAGCTTGCCCCACATTAACTCAAGGAGGCAAGAAATGAATTGTAGCATTTATTGAAGAGAAGAAAGGAAGTGGTTGTTAAGTAAAATGACACTCATGAATACCAAGAAGAAGACACTACTGGATTTTTTGAAAATAGAAACTCAAATGATTTTGATGTAGCTATTGTAGATCTAATGGAAAAGAATGGTGCCCTAACAAAGAAAAAGTTATGATTGAAGAAGAAAAAAGAGTATTGACTAACAGACTTGAAAATAAGACATCAAATGTACAAAAGATTGCTAACATGCAATTGGATACACTGAATCAGTTTATGCTTGCAAACCATGAGTTGAATTAAAAGGACATTGAGATGACAACCCTAAAGTCACAGAATGATCTACTACAAAATGAATTAAGAGCATAAAAGGAATTCATTGAAAGATTCAATAAACCAAGTGAAGTCATAAAATACTTTGAGAAATTAGTGGAATCACCAAGACCTAATAATGATACTATTTGATTGGGATACACTAATACCAAGGAAGGAGAATCATCTAAAAGTGGCAAGAAAGGGAATAAAAAAGGTAAGAACTAAAAACCCACTTGTCATAATTGTAGAAAATTGGGTCATATAGAAAATGTTTGCTGGAGAAAAACTATCAACCAGAACCCTAAGCAGAAATACAGAGGGTACTACTACAACTGCAACAAATAAGGACATTAGGCAAATGAATGTAGGACCAAGACCATGAGCACTCAAATATTTGAAGGATGCTATTACAATTTTTAGAATTATGGACATAAAGAACATGAATGCAAATCTAAGACCAAGTGGTCATTAAACAAATAGACAAAGGTACACCAAAATGGAAACTCCTATGATTGGGATTACAACACAAAGTAAAATTGTCACTATTGTCAAGAATATGGACATGTTCCTAAAAATTACATAAGGACACATTTTAGAGGCAACTAAAATAGATGGTTGAGTGAGATTACATGCTTCAGTTGTCTCAAGACTAGTCATGTCAGTAGAGACTGTCCAACTAGGTCACTATCATCAAGCAATGAATGCAGTAAAGGAAAAGAAAAGGTCAATATTGAGAAAGTGAAGGTGTAGATGAACAAGACATGGAGAAAGAAGGAATATTATAATACATCAAGTTTGCATAAGGTCACTTCATCCAATGGGTTAGGTGATCACATCACCCCCAACTAAGCAATAAAAAGTATGTGTGGAACTAACATTTGAAAAGTTATATTATGCATTGGTTCCAAATATCTAAGATTTGGAAAGAATAAATATCCATAAATCAAGATGCAATGAAGAAGTTAAGAGTGAAATTTATTCTATAGATCTATTTTTTTCTATGTTGTTGTCAAGTATGGTAGAAATTATAGTTATTGTTGAGTGATGGAGTCAAGGCTAGTATGAGGTAAGCTCACTATGTTAGCTGAGCATGTTGAAAATCCTATGATAGATGAGCTTATAATTGTGTAAGTACTAAGTAATTAATGTTGAATTTGAAGGGTTATATAGTCAATTTTTTACTCATTTTACTTACCAAAGTTTGAAGAGCATGAAGAGCATAAAAGCAATTGACAAAAGGAGATTCTAGTGTTTGCTGACTAGATCTAATTGCTACTCAATACCATTCTATAGATCAAGAGGTATTTAGCCTTTTTCGAGTTATGTTGTTTGTGATATTCACAAACCCTAGGAAAGTAAAAGTAAAATGGTATCTATTTCTTCATCTACTACTTGGAAAGAGAAGAAGGAAGCTTTTGATGTTCAATTGATTAGCAATGATGTTAGGTAGCCCCCTTTTTGAGCAATTCTTGAGATTTCATACATGGGAGATCCATCTAGTGTTTATCTATGATACCACCAAAGGTTTTCGTGATCTAGGATGTGAGATGTTGCTATACTATAAAGATTGGAGAGGTAGGAGACATGGAGATTATAGCAATTTATAGTAAGCTATGTGAAAATGGAGTTTTGAAGGAAGAGAATAAGATTGTCAAGTGAAAAGGGTTATCGTGTGGCCTAGACTTTCCTCAAATATTTAAAACTGAATGGATTTGGATTATTCTAGGTTGTATACATGACAACTAGATATGGTTAAAGGGTGAACCAATTAATATTTCTAAGAGGATTGTGCATAGAGTAATAGGGTATCCTAGCCTTGACCAACCAAAGAGCATGTAGAGTGATCAAAGGAGGTTATTAAGAAGAATACAGATGTTGTGTGGAATAAGAGAGGGATGTCGATTGACACTATTTCAAATCCCATTGTTGCCTTTGTAGTCAAAGTCATTTCCCATAAGTTCTTTTAGTCAAGCTGACTAAATAGTGTTTCATGTATGGTAGTAGATTTAGGTTATAAAATTGTGAAGAGAGGTCATTCCTATTACCTTGTTGACTCACAACTACAATAGTTATCAGAAAACTTGGAAGCCATTAGGAAACCCAAAAGTGCATATTTCAAGTTCTGTTCTTTGATTGTTTTCATATTGTTCTATGTGCAAAACACATTCCCCACCTTTGGTAAAGTTTCTTGGAAGACCAACAGGTCAATTACTCAATAGATTTCAGAATTCATTGAGCAACTTGGAGAAAATGTTGAGTCAGTTATAACTAGCTATTTTGAGGATTTTAAGAAATCCATGAAACAAAGATTGAGGATTCCTATAACATTAGTGGAAAAACATTACAATCATGTGTGTTTCCTAGTCTATGCAGACTATACATTTGTGCAAGTAGCAATACCCAGGGTCAAATGGTCAAAACACTTGCCATATGAGATCAATGTGGATGAAGCCTCTATAGAAATCATAGCCTTATTGGTAGAATAAATTGATAAAGATGCTACATCTTTTGAAAACTATTATGAAGACAAATCCAGAACAACCATTGACTTAAAAACAACTACAATTTTGAGAAAGAAGAACAAAATTTTCAAAAAGCTTAAGGAGAGATTTGGTGAAGATGAAGGTGAAGAAGAAGATGAAGAAGATGAAGAAGAAGAATAGGGCCAAGCACCATTGAAACTTACCCAAGGCCTAGGTGAAGATGTTGAAGGTGTCAAAGAAGAAAAAGAAGTCAAGGAAGAACCTAAGGAAAATGAGAAGAAAAAGAAATAAAAGACTCAAAGAGTGGAGAAACTTGAGAAGATTGTGAAGAAGTCTCAGAAAAAGCTAGTTGTACCTATAACTAGGTTAAGCACAAGGGAAACCATTATACATGATAAAGAAGTGCCAAAGGAAAAAGGAAAGAGAGTCAGCATTGCAACAAAGTTGAGCCAACCTACTCCAAAGACATTCAAAAGATTAAGGAAGAAGTATACTCCTCAAAAGGATTCAAATGAGGAAAGGTTAGAGTTAGATGGCTTGAGTCAATTCAATGTGGTAAGTAACGATCCCTATTATGACATTGACAACTTGTTTGAAACATTATAACCAATGAAGATCTGTCGAGTTTTACACATGTTGATAAAAATAAAGTTGAAGAGGCCATATATTATATGATGGCTACTTTCAAATCTATTCCAATATATATTGTCAACTCTTTACCTAAAATTATTTATGACATATTTCAGAAAAAGTGGCAATTTAGTTTGACCACTAAGAGACAAATAAGGGAAACTATACTAGCCCAAGTGATGCCTAAATTGAATAAAAAGATGATTGTTAAAGAAATGTAGAAGCATAAAGGGAAATTTTCTCCCGAATATAGAGCATTCCATATTTTGAAGAAGAACGTAAAATATGTGGTATCCAAAAGTACATCAATTTAGAAATCTATTTATGGGTTATCTACTCAAGCAATAATAGAGAAAGGTGAACAAGAAGAGAAAGAACTTGAGAAGAATGAGGAAGAGATAGATAAAGAGGCAAATCTAGTCAAAGGAAGGTAATGTGGAGGGTACTGAAGGAACAATAGAGGAGGAAATAACTAAATAAGAGCAACAAGATGTGCATGATACACATATGTCGAGTTCCAGTCCCCCACATGATGACCAAGAGATTCATGACAATTTAGTGAGCATCAAGGATGTTCATGATAAAAAATCACATAATTTCAATCCTTTGATTGAAGATGATCTAAAGAAATTTTTTGTAAGACTCTAACAATGCAACACTTTTATGCAGTAATCGAATATTGGTGAGAGTGGATGAGATTCAATAGGCAAATTTTGCATCTGCAAGGGAGATACAACAAGCTACATTAAATATGCCCCCACCATCTATAGAGATAAAGGATAAGGAATCACAAGATCTTCAAAGAGATCAAATTATAAACTTGGAATAGAAGGATGTTACAACTAAGACACCATTTGCAATGCCAATAATTGTCATTCAGATGAAAGATGTAGAAGCACAACCTATAGATACATTAGTGCTAAGCCTAAATAGTTTAGGTTTATCAGCTATAGTGATTATTGAGAAGGATGGACTAGAAGTGCATAAGAGTCATGAAGCAAGTCCTGTGCCTATTCCACCATCACAAGGTGAAGTCCAGAAGGAAGGAAACAAGACTGAAGAGTTGAAGCTAACTACTAAGCTTGAGGAGAAAATTACAATACAAAATATGGTTACATTGCTAGTTTCTACATCTCCTCTCAATTATCACACTCTTTAGAGGTTGAGTATACTTGTCACACCATTATAGATATCAAGGTTGAGTTTCAGCACACCCAAGAGTGTTGAAATTACATCATTTGAGGATGTAAGTTTAGATGAAGTGATTGAGCTACCAAAGTTTAATTTGAACACAATCACTATTGAAGAAATGAGCATTCTTCAAGATGCTCTACAAAGGAAAAAGAGGCAAGAAATCTTATGAAGGGAGCATAAGAAAAAGAAAGTTGTGCATGAAATCAAAGACATATTTTTTTATGCTTTTAGTCTCCTAGAAATGAATGAAGACAAGCCTAAAATAGAGTAACTTGTCACTATTGTGGAAAAGATAAAGGATAAAGACCTAGATCATAATGTTGAATTATTAGAATAGCCAGAAAGAAAATTTCATATAATGGTTTTAGAGAAGATATCTAGTGCTATTGCACTAAGACAAGTTGATCTTGCAACCAAAATGGAAAGTGTGAAAAAGGGTTAGAGAAATTTTTCACTCTCTACAAAAAGCTATGCAATATTGATCTATTCACTAAGGAAAATCAACAAACTATTGACCAGCTACAAGGAGATTTGAAACTCATATGTAATACTTTAAAACTATCTCCTTATAATAGTTATATACACTTTTAGAGGTTGCTGACAACTCAAGGTAGGCTCATCGATTTACAAGCAAAAGATGCCAATATAAAATCTACTCATATCAGTATCCAGTCAATGTTAAAACCTTACATGGAAGTGTTACACAAGGAACTAGCATATGTTGAAACTTTGATGAAGAAATACTCCGAACTTTGTACTCATAATGGCTTAGTTGACCTTTCTACTAATCTTGAAATAAATATTCATTCATTAGATGCAACATGTGATAACTGGGATGTAGCATTGAAGATCATACTAGAGCTACACAAACCATTCTTGGACAAACATACTATAAGTGTACAACCCAAATGACATAAGTGTCAAAAATGGGGATATGAAGCTTTGGATAAGTATTTTTGTGAAATTATGAATGAAATTTTGAAAGAAATTTATCAAGGCAACATATCTACTCAGCTAGAGTAATGAATGAAGAAATAGAAATCAAGTATTTACTTAGGGGGAGTAATAAAGTATGGAAGATAGACAACAATTTTGCAAATTTTGAAATTTTGTAGTTTTGTATTGAAGTTGAGCATTGAAGATACATTATCTAACTTTTGCATTAGATATGTCAAGACAAAGTGTTTTTCCACTCTTGTCAATGGGGGAGATTGTTAATCTTAGATTATTTTTGATAAAGTAGTGACAAAACACTTAGTCATTATTTAACAAAGATCAAAGAATGTTGAGCATAGTTATTCAAATAGTTCATGTCAAGTAATATGATAGTTAGTGTCAAGCACTAGTAAGTGCCAAGTAATCATTGTGTGCCCAGTCATTCAAGTGTCGAGCCAACAGAGGGAGTTGAGTAAATAGTATGTGACAAGTGATTTTGGTGCCCAAAAAATAGAGTGTGTCAAGCTATTAAGAAGTTGAGTCACAACATTAAGAGCATAGTGAAGTTCAAGCTTCAGAGCCTTTGGATGCCGAGTGAACACTTTATGACATAGATGTTTGTAATGGCATAGACTTCTATGTAAAGAATTTTTGGTCTGACATAATCATATTTTGAATTATAAGAGATAAGTATGGAGCCATATTATGAATCCAATGCAATTCATGCAACCAATCAGATTGAGGGAAGCATTAGGTGGCAATAAGGATCAACCTTAGCCATTGATTCTTACCAAATCCATCACCACCAGTGTTTATTTAGGAAGGATAAACCCAAATAATTTTATTAGTGTGAGAAGATGAATGCTAAGATTTTAGAGGGCTTTCATGGTGGTTTAGATGGCTATGAAAGAGTTATGCATTGTAAAACCAATTTGAGAAGAAAAGAGTAAAGAAGTGAAAGGACAAAGGAGACACATTTGATCAGGAGAATCAAGGTTTAAATAGTAAGGAGAAGATATAATATCAATAAAGAAGGTGCTAACCAAAGGATCATGGTGTTGAATCATTCTTACAGGTGATACAAAGAAAATCTCTTAACCGAGTAGTCCTAACAAGCTGTTGTAAATCTCTTAATCGAGTGCTTTCTTTATTGTAAGTTTAAATCCTATAACAAGGTGAGGCCTAATAGTCTTTGTAAGCCTTTAATAGGGAATACCTTTCATAGCATAGATCATAGATTATGATCAAACACATTGTAGCCATGATTGGCCACACTTTAGAACTACAGTAGTGAAGATTTATGGGTTTCATCTCCACCCCAATTTTACCTTCTCATTGGAGGGTTATTGCGTAACCAAATTTATTATGTTATGTGTTATTTACTTTATGCTATGGATGTGATGCATGTTAAATTATTTTAGTTTATATGATTAATTTATGAGATGGATGTTGGTGATATACTTTAGAGGCAAAAGTTTTAAGTGTTGATTCATCCCCCCCCCCCCCCCCCCTCAGAACATACTTTCCTGTTGTTATTTCCAACAGAACTATTAGACATGTGTGAGAAAAAGTATAAATCAACTTCAAAAGAGATAAGAAAATAATAAAAGATGCAATAGTATTTCACATTTACAAGTTGAAAGTATTTCTGAATGAATTGACAAGAATATTCCTAGAGAACTGCATACAAAATCAATACAAGATGGAATAAAGTTGTCAAATAGGAAAGTCAAAGTAGAGAAAGATTCTTGATATTTACAACACCAAGAACAAATGTTGAATACATTGATTTTATAATTAAAAAAATGAAAATAGGTTTTTTGTAAAGTATAAAATAACTAAGATAATGGAAGGACTGCAAAATGAAGTAGAAGATGAATGACTAAAGTTGTGGAAAATAATCTTTGATGTAGAAAAATCACAAAGGGAAGAATCAAAGTGCAACTTTGTGAAATGTATAAGTTGAATGAGAAAATGGAACAAGTTGAGCATATAGATCTATCTAGAGAAGAAATCCCTACAAGGTTTAACAAAGAATAGGAAAGTCAACCTATTGACATATATGATGAGTCTGATGAGGATATTGATGATGAGGAAGGAAAACAATCAGAAAAGGAACATACACCTGAAGTTACAGTAGGATATACTGAACCAGAAAAGGAAATATAAGGTACTAATATGCCCTCCACTATTAGTGAAATAGTATAAATGGTCATAATAGAAGAACACAAACAAGATACAAAATAGGTTAAAGAAAAAATTGAAGAATATAAAGAGAAATTTGTATGGACACTACATGATATGAAAATGATTGAAATAGTACAAGATAAAATGAAAAGAGACTCAAGATCTAAGGAAGGCTTAGACAAGGGACTAAAACATATAATTATGAAGGAAGATCCCAAAAAAAAGTAATATGAGGACAAAAAAATATATCTTCATAATTATAAAGAAAAGTTAAAAAAGGAGAAGCAAATCAAGAAAAAGAAACAAAATAAAATCTTAAAAAGAGGAGTTGGTACATTTTTCCAGTCAGCTACCAAAAATCACTATTGACAAGAGAGAATCTCAATTTGACCAACCAAAAATGTATATAGACAAAATTGAGAAGGGTCATAATAGTAGAGAAGAATTCAAAGAAAAGATGAATCAATTCTAATTTGATAGGATAATAAAACCAAAAGTAAGATAACATAGCTTATGAGAACACTATCAAAGAAACTAAAAGAAATAAAAAAGATATTTATGGAAGAAAAAAATTCTTAAAGAAAATGTGCATAGATGTAGATGTGAACATGAAGACTAAAATTTAATTTACAATTACCCCAGTCATGCATATAATTGAACAACAAGTGAACGATGTTACCAAAATTTTAGACTTCAATAGTACAAAGGATGGCACAAAAGAAATCATAAAAATCAAAATTAATATTAAAGGATTGAGTCAACTAAAGGAACTATGGAGCAACACCTTGCAAAACATCAGGAATAGGTACACTAACATTTTCGAGAGACCCAAGTTGTGTGTTACAATCTTTGGCATTACTACCAAAAAGGGAGAGAATAAGTTTTAAAAAATTAAGGATAACAAAAGGGTATAAGAAAAACAAAGGGGGAGACTAGGAATGAGTATAGTGATGAAAAAATAAGATGAACAAGAATAGGCATATAGAAGAAAAGTGCAGCATAAGAGGAACTCAAATTCTGACATGTTTTTTTCCATTACTCCTAGTAGGATATTAGACACTCCTAACAAGATATTAGACACTCCTACTAGGATGGAGTTGTTTAGAAGATGACATTGATGTAATCTCTTAACCGATCATCTTATTTCTCTAGTGATGAATTATGGGTACCATACCCACTGCAAGATTGTGATCTCAATGATCAAGTGGGGATAATTCTATTAGGAGCAAGGGAAAAATTTTAATAGGAATATCAAGAGATTGTAGAGGGATTGAACTTCTTAAAAGATTACAATTCGTAGTTAATTTTTGATGGGATCATGACCCTAAAGCAAGAGGTTGGAGAAGAGGAAATTTATATGATCTTGAGAGGTATCATGAGGGTTGGTTAGTAGTGCCAAAGGAATGCATCCCTAAAGCCAAGAGGCTAGGAAAAAGGTTATTGATCCCATATGGGCATGATCATGAGACCTTTAGGGTTCGTGGAAAAGTAAGAACTAAATGGTGGGATCGTGGGAACTTGGGTTAAATTGTGGTTAAAGGAGACTAAGATAAAGAGGATACAAAGGGGGCACTCAGGGCTAGATTACTAACTCAACTGGGCTAGCTAAACTTAGTTTACTTATGGATGTAATTTGTGGTAGATTGAATTATATCTCTAGAGAGGTGCATATTATTATTGTATATAGGAGATCACTTCATATTCATTGGCTAGGCATAGGTATATGTTACTGGCTTGGGACAATTGGTGTGGGTGCCCCAAATTAAGACATACATGGAGATGGTGCATGCATTGTGTGAGTGATGATACTTGGAGATTTCTACCTTCCATCTCCTAACTAGGGAGATAATAGTGATGTTGGAGGATGTATATCATATTTTTTGATTACACATCAAGGTACTGAGCTGATTGTTGGGGTACTACTTAGAATCATGTGGTGCATGCTCTTGTTGGACTTTTGTAAGACCCATGCTATGATAAGGATAGATTTCCTTAAGTAGACACATTAATAGAGAAATGATAGATCAACTAGTGTACTTATTTTCTTGCAAGCTAGTTACGGGTTGCATTAACCTAGACATGAGAGGGACTAATGTGACTTTGCTATTGATCCCTTTGATTATGTGGGTCATTGATATGGGGGTGCTAATGGCTTGGGGTACTCTTACGCTCATAGATATGATACATTGGATTATATATCATAGGGTTGAGGGACATGGGATGAGCATCAACTTCCCCATATTGTTGTAGATGTGGGGTGTTGATATATCATTCAAGTTTGTTATTAGTGACACACTTATTCAAATTATATATAGCTACTAAGCTTATTGTATAGTTAAAAGTATTTGCCAAGCATTTTAGTACTTGCCTAGTTCAATAGTTGCTACTGAGTCCTTTGGACAAATCCTAGTGGTTACTAAGAGATTCCAGTTACAGTGAAGATCAGCAGTATAAATTGTACATCCCAGTGTATGTTGAGTTTACCAGTGCAAACTGAGCTATGGAGTGTTCACCAAGTTTGCAATTTATGTGATGAGATACCAGTGCAAACTGAGCTATGGAGTGTTAACCAAGCTACTTAGTCTTAACCAAGTGACTTAGTTTATACTGAGCTTAAGGTGATAGTGTTTACTAAACTATCCAATGGTAAACAAGTGATTCAATTTATATGATGAGTTTCACAATATCTATCGAGTCACCAGTATAGACCAAGTTCAAGACTACTTGGAAGTGATCAATACAGATCGAGCTTCTACACCTACCAAGTGCATGATGATGTCGATCATTGACAGTGGATGCCAAGTATCAAAACCTCACCGAGTTAGTCTTTAGAGCCTGTGTGTCTACACTTGAGCCAACTTTGTAATATTTGTGTAAACTTGTATTATGGCTGACTTTGTAATTTGTATAATTGGATTAGTATATATGTAATGAATTGTAACATATCCAAGTGTGTGAGGAAGTGAATTTGAATGCAACGTAATTGAATATAATTAGAGAAGAGTGGGAAGAGCAAATTACAAAGACTACAATAGTATAAGGAGCAGAAAAGACATATCTATCACAACAAGATGATTAGTACTTAAAGGAATCTCATTTAGCAAACCAAGTTGTAGAACAAAGATCATCTACTACTTCATCCTAATAGCTAGATCAATCAAATTCTTTAACAAGGTAGACCTAATAGTCTTTTGTAAATTTCTTTACCAAGTGCATACTTTATTGTATGTTTGTAAATTCTTTCACAAGGTAGACCTAGCAGTCCTTATTGCTCCTAATAGGGCAGACCATCGAAAGTGATCAATATAAACTTTAACAAGTCAACTTTATCTTCCAGTACTAAAGCTTGTGGGTATTATCTCCACCCCAATTTTAATTTATATTTGGAAGGTTTCTAGGTCACCAAATCTTTGTGTCAAAGTGTTATGAATGCTTTCATGTTTTTAGTTTCTTATGCATGCAATTAGATCAAATTACTTGTGAAGAATTAAATGCCAATTGGACTATTGGATAAAGAGTTAAATTGTTGAAGTTTTAGAAGTTACTAATTCACCCCTCCCCTCTTAGTAACTTAGCATAGTCTAGAATATTTCCAATAATTGGTATC
Organism: Cupressus sempervirens; assembly: GCA_028749045.1. NCBI lineage: Eukaryota > Viridiplantae > Streptophyta > Pinopsida > Cupressales > Cupressaceae > Cupressus > Cupressus sempervirens. The sequence continues at coordinate 506,228,077 of CM053789.1, read as the reverse complement.
AGAGCATTGTGGTTCTCAAGAAAATGTTTAATAGCTTGAGCAAAGATCAAAGGCATGGAGATATTCAGACTTGAAAAAGCTATTGACAATGGGAAGCTAGATTTGGAAATGGTCATTGCCCAACTCAATAAAGCAAAGGAGCAACTCTCTCAACCCCTGAAAAGAAGAAAAGAACTTGTAATTCAAATGAATGATCATCTCTACATTGAAGAAAGAATTGAAGACCTTCATTCAAGAAATTTAGATGAAGTCAATGAAGCAATCAAAAAATTTCTAAAAAAGAATGGTTCCCTATAAGAAGAAGTAAGAAAATTAAGAAGAGAACAATAAATTTAGTCAGTAAGGCTAGGTGAAGTCATGGAGTAGAAGAACAAGATAAAGGAAGAGATAGAAGGAAGGAACAATGAAATACAACACCAATTCCTTCAGCATGCAGACCACATTGATCAGCTCTCCAATGTAAATGAAGAAATCATGAGCTTAAGAACTGAAAATGAAAGATTGTGAAATGATCTAAACTTTGAAAGGAAAGTAAATGAAAGAATGATGAAATCCCAAGAAAACATGAATCAATTGAATAAGAAAAAGCTCTATAGACAAAAAGGAAAAGTAGGAATTGGATATACAGAAGAAGGAGAATCATCCAAGCAAGGAGCTCAAAAGAATCAAAGACCTACTTGTAATCATTATGGTAAGATAGGTAATACATCAAACAAATTTTGGAGCAATGGAAAATAAAAATCCAATGGAAAGTGCTACAATTGCAATCAGCATTCTCATAAGGCTAATGAATGTAAAAAGAAACCAAGATTTGAAGGCAAATGTCACAAATGTAAGAAACATGGACACAAGTTAGTAGAATGCAAAACCAAGATGTTAAATCTAGAAGAACAGATTGTGAAAGCAATATTTGGTTGGGACTACAACACTTGGTGCAAATGTCATTATTGTGGAGAATTTGGACACATTGGTATGAATTATGTAAAGCATCATTTGAGGAAAAGAGATACTACTAAAAGATGTTTCATTTGTATAAAACTCGGTCCTCTTGCCAAGAACTGCATGAAAACTAGAATTGAATATGAGAAGAAGGAAAAAGTTGATAACATCCAAAAATAGATTAGGCAACAATGGGTTCCAAAGTCTACCAAGGATACAAGTCCAAGCAATGGTGATCAAGTCACTCAAGAATTGAGTGATTCTGAGAAATGGAACTAGGATATCAAAGAAGACATCCAAAATAGTTCCAAATTGAAAGAAAAAAATAATCCAAATCTATATTCAAGATACAAAGAGGGATCACTGAGTACAAGTGTCTACCAAGTTACCTTCTCTACCAAGTGAGGTTGGGTCACAGACTCTACCGAGTGAGGTCAGGAGTAATGAAGATGCATATGGTTACTAAGTCACGAAGACTTTGTTGAATGTTTAATGCAAAGTAGTGGATGATAGTCTGTAAACATGATGTCAGTCAATCTACCTTTCGTACTGAGCATTTATGGTGAAATTTTGATAAAAGACAAGGAATTGAAGTCATTTATTACTGTGAAATTCTTGAGCTATTGCAAAGTGCAATCTTCAGAGCACTCAAGCAATTTGAGTGAATTATCAATGAAAGATTTCAAATTCTCTCAAACCTTACTGAGTGAAGATGGCATCCAGCAGTGGCAAGGTAAAGTGAGGTTTAGACATGTTGGTTCATGGAGTGGAATAAAAGGCATTGGATTTCAAACTCACCCCTCAATCGTAGAAACCCTAGATCTAAGTAGAGGACATTCTCAAATCCCTCCAAAGGTGTTGTTGATCAATCATATTCACACTCATTTTAAATGTGTTAAACAAGAGATTGGTACTTTGGAAATGGATGATGCCCTAGATAAGCTATGTGTGAATGGAGTTTTGAAACCCAAACACAAATACCTAGAAACTAAAGGGTTAACTCACATTCCTCACATGCCTCACGAATTTCAAGTAAAATGGATTAGGTTTATCCTTAGTTGGGTGCATAATGGATAGCTATGGTTGGAACAACTAGCATTGATCACAAAGAAGATGATTCATTGAATCACTGGCCTCCTAATGTTAGCCAAGGCTAAAATGACCAAAATCCTAGGTCGGGCTAAACTTGAAAAGAAAACCCTAGCAGAATGGAATGGCAAAGGAATTAAGATTAGCAATGTCTCAAACATGGAGTTGAAATTTTATATCCACATCATTTTGCACAAGATATACAACTTTAGTAGGTTGAACAGTGTGTCATGTGAAGTTGTGGACCTTGCATAGAAGGTAGTGAAGAACAATTTATCTTTTGACCTCGTTGAGCTACTGTTGAAATAGTTCAACAAGAATATGGAAAGCATAAGGACATCAAAGAATAACCCATGTAAGTTTGGTTCCCTATTAACCTATTTTATCTTTTATGCTCAAAAATTCTTTCATTCAAAAGGTACTATTGTGTGGAGAAAAGATGTTCATGTGCTCTATCAGATTAGTGAATTTATTGTTGAGATGGATGAAAACTACAATAGTATTATGGACAACTATTTTGATGCATTTAAGGAGAAAATAAATAATAGATACCGAATCCCCAAGAAATGTGTTGAAGATCATAAGGATGATGTATGTTTCACGGTGGATTGTGATGAAGTATACATCCAAGCAGTTAAACCTAGAATTGTATGGGTAAAATGTCTTTGATATGAGGTTAATATTGATGAAACCAAAGATATCATTGAAGCACATGTTAATGAACCAATTTATCCTAGGGCTCCATATTTTAGAACATATGATGAAGCAAAAGCTAGGATTGAACTAGAAATAAAACTCCCTTAAGCGGTTAATAAAGGAAAGAAAAGAATTGCAAAACTAAAAATAAGCTCTACCCTTTTGTTGACCAAGGAAAAAGGTGAGGATGAGGAAGTAGAGGATGTGGAAGAATCTGAGGAAGAGGAGCCATTAAGGAAGAAGGGCAAGGTAATAATTACCAAGCCACCAAAGCCATCCACTGCAGTATTCACAAGAAGGTCCTCCAGGAAGAAATCTAATAAGGAAGGAGGAGATATTATATTTAGAAAACCTCCACCCACCTTTAAAGATAGATTAAAAGATCTAGAAGTAGGAGTCAGTATAAAAAACTTCAAATCATTGAATTATGAAGTGGGGAAAACTGAAGAGCAAAAGCAGATAGAATATCTAGTGATGGAAAAAATGGGAAAATGGAAATACTCACCAAACCAGCTTACTTATTAGATTCCTAATGATTTGTTGGAGAAAATCAAGCCAAGATGGGATTTTTCCATGCAAACTGTGAAAGACATCTATGGGCAAACCTTGAGGTAGCTCATACCAAGCATATCAGCTATAGAGGTAAAAGAGTCACTGAAGAAAAAGGAAGAAAATTTGACTCTAAAATTCAATACTTGCTTGATTTTGATGAAAGACATTGAACATGTTGTAAGCAATGCAACAAACACTTAGAAAAATATCTATCTTCTACATAAACCAAGTGATTTTCTAGTTGATGTAAAAGATGATGATGAAGAGGATAAGGAGAAAGATGAAGAGGAAGATGTTGAAGAAGCAACTCATTTTGATAACATTGATGATGAAGAGGAACAAGGGTAAGAGGCTTCCAAGGAAGCAAAACAAGATGATGAGGAAACTAATCTAGTTGAGATAGCTACAACAGTTATTGCCTCACTTCCTCACTCTCCAAGAAAACTAGTGACAACATCAAGCATGGAGACAGCCCCAGCAAGATTGATTGTGACCATCAGTGACAACTCAAACGTCCAATCACTCTTTGCTCCTTTTTAGCTCAGAGCATCATTGACTAAAGTGACCTCCACTTCATCTACTCAGCTACAAACTCTTCCCTCATCTATCGAGTTGGCTATTTTAGTTTTGAGCACATCAATTGTAAATACATCAATTTTGGATTCTTTAGGTTTTTTTTTTAATATTCCTTCAATAAATATAGTATCATTTTTCACAACTAGTCCTAGTATTTCTAAAATTATTTCTATTCTGAGCACAACAAGAAATAAGTGTAAGGATAGTTGAGCCCAAGGCTCAACCGAGCACAAAATTTTTCAATAGAGGAAAAGAGATGGAGGAATAAATTGATTTAGATAAGGAAATTGTAATTCCAAATTAGGACATTTCCAAGCTGACTCCAGACCAAATGTAATCATTTGGTGAACTCCACAAGAAAGCCAAGCAACAAGGATTAAGAGAGGAATGAAATAAGGAATTCAAAAATATTGAGGATGCAAAGAACATTTTGGTAGAGACCATAGGTATTGAGGTTGATTCTTCACAACCAATTTTGTATCAGCTAGCAGAGGTCATTCAAAAGTTTAATGAAGATATTGATGGTCAGGATAAGCTAGTTTAGAAGGTAGAAAAGAAGTTTGATAATTAAGTGTTAGAGCACATTGCTCAACAAATAGCTATTTATCAAGTAGAACTTTCTACAATTTTGGGTTCTTTGGAAGCATCTTGTACAAATGTATCATCACTTTTTGGTAAGCTATGTAGTATTTCTGAGTTTACCAAGGAAATAAAGGACAAATTGTCCAAAATAGATGAAGATCTTAAGTCAAGAACTCAATAGTTGCAACTTGACCCTAGTTCAAGCTCTGCACACTTCCAAAAGATAAGATTTTTAATAGATATGCAAGCAGAATTTCTCAAAGAAGAAGCAAGGATCAAATCTACATTGGTAGATATAAAAAACATGATTCTTCCCAACATGGATGTACTGTAGAAACATATTGCACATTCTAAAACTTTCATCCATGACAATAACTTCTCCATAGCGAACCACACGATAGAATTGTCAGCAAAAGTACAAATTGCACTTGACACATGTAAGGTCCTGCAAGACAATTGGGATAAAACTTTGATAATCATTCTCAAGGTACATTCTAAATTTTTATCTCATTTTGGCATTACTATGTAAATAGAATAAATCTTTGGCATTAATGTCAAAAAGGGGGAGAAAGATATAAGTTATGGGAGAGAAGATGTGATAAGTTGTAAAAAAAAAGGGGGAGAAAGATATGTACAAAAAGATGTATATAGCAATAAGATGTATAGTATATTGTATGAAGGAACCTTACCATATACAGATATATATCTTACAAAATCAATTTTGAAAAATCTCAAAAATAGTATACTCTACCGAGCTAGTATCACAAGGTGATGGATAAAAGGTATGCGGGAAAATTTTTGAACTCAGTTTTGGATGAGAAGTGTTTTTTTCACCAATGCCAAAGGGGGAGATTGTTGACATATCAGTCAAGTTTGTTATTAGTGACATACACTTATTCAGATTATATATAGCTACCAAGCTTATTTTATAGTTAACAGTGTTTGCCAAGCATTTGAGTTGTTATCATGTTCTAAAGTTGCTACTGAATCCTTTGGACAAATCCCAATGGTTACTGAGCAGTTGCAATTATAGTGAAGATTAGTAGTGTAAACTATGCATCTTAGTGTATGTTGAGTTTACCAATGTAAATCGAGCTATGGATTTTTCACTAAGTTTGCAATTTATGTGATGAGAGTCTAGCATTAACTGAGCTATTCACTATTAACTAAGTGAATATACCAAGCTCGAGGTGATAGTGTTTATCAAGCTATCCAATGGTAAACAAGTGATTCAGTTTATATGACAAGTTTCACAATATCTACTGAGTCACCAATGCAGACCAAGTTCAAGACTATTTGGAAATGATCAATATGGACTGAGCTTCTACATCTACCAAGTGCATGATGATGTTGAGCATTGACAGTAGATGTCAAGTATCAGAGCCTCACCAAGTTAGTCTTCAAAGCCCAAGTGTCTTCATTTGAGCCAACTTTGTAATATTTGTGTAAAATTGTATTGTGGCTGACTTTGTAATTTGTATAATTGGATTGGTATATATGTAATGATTTGTATCAAACCTAAGTATGTGATGAAGTGATTATGAATGAAATGTAATCAAATATAATCAGAGAAGAGCATAAAGAGAGAGTGACAAAAGCTACAACAGTATAAGGAGTAGCAAAGAGATATCTATCACAACAAGGTGATTAGTACTTAAACGAATCTCATTCAACAAACCAAGTTGCAGATCAAAGATCATCTACTACTTCATCCTAATAGGTGGATCAATCAAATCCTTTAACAAGGTAGACCTAACAATCTTTTGTAAATCTCTTTACCAAGTGCATACTTTATTGTATGTAAATCCTTTCACAAGGTGGACCTAGCAGTCGTTATTGCTCTTGGAAGATCATCAAAAGTGATCAATGTAAGCTTTAATAGGCCAACTTTATATTGTAGTACTAAAGCTTGTGAGTATCATCCCCACCCTTTTTTTACTCTCTATTTGGAAGGTTTCTAGGTCACCAAATCTTTATGTCAGTGTGTTATGAATGCTTTCATATTTTTAGTTGCTTATGCATGCAATTAGATTAGATTACTTGTGAAGAATTAAATGCCAATTGGACTATTGGATAAAGAGTTAAATTGTTGAAGTTTTAGAAGTTACTAATTCACCCCTCCCTTCTAAATAACTTAGCATAGTCTAGAATATTTCCAATAGTAGGGATGTGAGATATTGCAATGTTCCACCTGATTGGCATATGATATCAATAGGTAGATTACCCTATGGTTTACAAGTGGGAGAAGTCACTCACATATCACAATGTGGATGACATTTACTATTGGAGGGAGGTTGTATATGGCATCCAAGATGGCATCACATGGATTCCATACATATTTGTAGGACCATGGCTTGAGGATCTATAATAGTTACCCTATGTTATGACCTTGACATATATATTCGACTTATGGGATTACTTGATCGAGTAGTATCAACTAAACATGGTGGTAAGACAAGTTGGATACACCTAGGGGATACCATATATGATAATTGGTACTAAAGGATCACACACTAGAGGCAATGAAACTTTAGGTGACCACTAGACATGAGTGGGTTGTGGGATACTTGAAGAGATATGTAGGAATTCCATTAGGACTGGAGAAAAGGATCAAAAAACATAAAAAATTGCTCAAAAGTACAAGAGCTAATATTGGGAACAACAACTAGTGGGGTGTGTAGGTATTTTGTCAGAGATAGAGAGGATTTGAGGAAATATTAGCACAAGGGAGAGATTGAGGAGGAGTTAGTTATGAAAGACATGATATTATAGCTTAGGTACCTTAGAGGATTAGGGTGGATGTAGGGTTAGTGCCTCAAGAGCCAACACCAAGGAGGTGGAAGGTGGGGGAGGTTCTTATTGGAGGAGGGGAGTAGGATATAAAATGATATTATGCCATGGAGGTGGATGCAAGGGGAGACAAAGGAGGGGAAGATGCACCATAGGTACCGACATCTAGATTTGAGGGTGTAGGATCATCCTCTAGAGGTGGTGAAGATTCTCTTACATCCTAATTGACATCATTGTAGGTGACACATGTCATGACTAGCCATTTATTAAAAGACACCCAAAGGGATCAAGATGTCATCCAATAGGAGAGAGATTACATGAGTTGATAGTGGAAGCATATTACTTTAGACTATGATGAGGCATTGATAGAGTGTGAGATGCCCTACAAGCACATTTGGTACATCTTTCTAGGAGAGTAGAGTTATGGTGGATAAGAGGGAAAAATACATAAGGTAGAGGGAAAAACTCTAGGCCAAGAGAAATAGGCTCCAACAAGAGTAGGATTATATCTTGAGAGTGCTAGAAGTGACACGGGTGGGGATTAGAGTTGGGGCTACTAGGGGACAAAGTGAGCAGGATAGGAATACCCAAGGAGGTGGAGGTGGAGGTTCTTATGGTATTAGGCTATGTACCACTCAATAGTACCCAAGGAGATGTGGAAATATTACACAAGAGCAATAGATCAAGGGATACACCTATAAGGATTGACTAAAGGATGGGGGAGCACATAAGGAGATGGATCCTCCCATGGAATAGACAAGGAGATCCATTGTTTAGGACACACATAGATTTAACATTAGTCAACTGGCGGTTTAGTACAAATGATGGAGGCATAAGGTTTAGTGATTGTTTCCTTATGGGTTGAATAGGAGGGAGAGGTCATAGGTCCAATTATAGGTCCAAGATAGTTTGGAGGATCATGTGTCACCTTGACTAAAGAAAAGAGATGTGAAAGATTAAGGATGACTTTCATGATAGGGCCACCAACTCAATATCCCTCATAGGTTTCTCTGGTACAAGACCCCATATAGGATTCAATCTCGTCAGCTAGTTAGGAGATAGGTATCCAACCTCCCATAGAAGGATCATATGGGTAGTTATATGATTATTATTTTGTACTATATGATGTATTGCTATTATTTTGTGGGAACATGACCCAAATGTTGGAGGCATGAATGCTGATGATATTCCTATGAGGGAGTATTTTAGAAACATAATTAGATCATTATCATGATGATATGTTACATTCATGATTGTGTTTGTTATTGATGTCAACATAATAGTTTTATGTGGTATCTAACAGAAGAAAAATGATAAAGATCAAGTTGGTATAGACAGATCATTGAGTACTTTCAGTAGCAAGGTTAAAGGGAGATTATACGATGTGTTTAGTATACATAGCTAACCTTAGAAGCATAAGACATTAAGTCTAGAAGAAGTTATAGAAGTTTTGGTGAAGATTATTCTGAGACAAATCTTATAGAGGCATGTTCTAGTAAACTTTTTATATCTCTTAGCAGAGTTGTTATTCTGAGAAGCCAAAGTTAAAGATGTGAAGAAGACATGTTAGTGATGATGTGGCTAAGCTTGCTTATCATAATGTTATGTGTATGGAAAGTTATTCAAATTTCAAGGTGAAAAATTAATATTATCTCTAAGTGTAACATGTTCTTAATGCGGTCCTATAATAATTAATTAAGAAGGCGTAACAACCAACTCAGGGAATTTTTTCATGGATTCAGTATAAAGGAAGGACATTTTTCTTTATCATGAATGGAGGAATGTGAATTATTGTAAGAGTCACAAAGAGCATAATGTGAAGATAAGCAGAGCAGAGCGAAAGTGAAGGAAACTTCATTGTCAAAGTTTTATTGTGTGATCCAAAGTTTGATACTTGGATCTAAGTTTTGTGGCCTAGTCTACAAGGTCTGGCAGTGATTGGTCTGGTTGATAGGATAGAGGAAAGAAGTTAAAGCTCAATACATACAATTATTCTACAAGGAATAGTTGAGAGATTAGTTAGATAGTGAGTTCAGTGATCTTGCTCCAGAAGTTGTTTGGACAATGGGTCCTTCTGTCTTCCACAACTCCTAATAGGGTTGGCACAACTCCTAACAGGGTTGGAATCTCCTAACAGAGACAACTATGTACTGAATGTTGTAATAGAATTCTAACAGGGTCCATCCTCTAACAAGGAGTATTTATATTAGTACATCATCTTGTTGGCATCATTCCCATCAGAGTTTTCCCTCTGATCAAGGGTTTCCCTAGTTAACATATCTGGTGTAATTATCTATGTACATCTTGTTATGGTTGTTGTTTACTTTGGTTAAATGGATAAGATTGTTTAAGGTTGATAAATGTTTTAATTATTGGATAATTGATTCACCCCCCACCCCCCTATTAGTTATATTAGTGGACTATTGTTTCTAACAATTGGTATTAGAGAATCGAATGCTTGAAGATAAAGTTTAACAACTTTGGGAGATCCATAGCAAACATGTTTAGGAAAGATAGTCTGAAGTTGATGGAATGAATTATGACTTGGAAACTTGTACTGAGGAAGAGAGAGATGTTTTCATGTGTAACATGAGAGCTAGAGAAGTACTCGTGTTTGCACTTCTTAAAATTGAATACAACCAGTTAAAATCACTTAATGTTGTCATTTGATTTGGAAAGCTTTGGAAAATAGTTTTGAAGGAGATGAACATTGTATGAATTTGAGGCTACAAATTTGGATGTGTGCAATTCAAGATGCTAAAATGATGGAAGATGAATCTATAAGAACATATGTAGGAAGAATATCAAAAATTACTGCGGGTATTAGGTCTCAAGGAGGAACCAAACAAGATGATGAGATCATATGGAAGATATTGAAGAGCTTAACTCCACTGTTTAAGTCAGCAGTTCAAATGATACAATTATTTATATCTTGTACCAAATATCTCACAAAGGAGACATTTCTTGGAAGACTTGAAGCAATTAAGAATGAACTTAGATAGTTTGGAGAATTGACTAGAATAGAAACAGTTTTTAGTGCCTTGAATATTTGACCTAGTTTATCAAGGAGAACAAGTGCTAGAGGAGACTTTGCTAGTAGTAGGAGATCTGACGAGGATAGAAAGATTGAAGGAGTAGCCCTTCTAGTAAGAAGAGAAAAGGATGATGAGAAAAAATTTAAATGTTAGACTTGCGATAAATTTGGTCATTATGCATCTAAGTGTCCTAAAAGAGAGAAAATGTATAAAGGAAATTTCAAACCTAGAAGAGATAAAGAGTGTCTGTATGCATGTAACGCCTTGCCAAGGGATCCAAAAGAACTAACCTAAAGATAAGAACTAACCTAAAGATTAACTAAATGTGCCAAACATTTTTTTTAAGTAATAACATGGACAACAATCATAAAGAAGTGGAATCAATAACATACAATCACACATAAGTAAACATAATAGATTACATTCCTTAAGGATCCCAAGATGTTGAGTCACATTTAAATTTAAATAATACTAAGTCCAATACATAACACATCTACATAAAAAAATAACCACAAGTCCAGTCCATTTAAATAATATACATTTGTTCTGAATGCCACTTGGCAATAAAATTTAGAATGCAGAATCATCCACTGTACATGTCACAGGGTATGAAAGGTTAGAAGAATATACATTTATAAAAATAGATTACATCATCCCTTTTGGATCCATGAAAATAAAATACAATACAATAATTAAAATCATCCACCATAAAGATATAACCATCCATCATAAAGATACAACCAGCCATCATAATACATAATATAGAATGAAAGCAAATGCAGACAAGGAACTCCAGCCATGACATCGATGGACAAATCTCAATGGTAAAAGTAAACAGCACTACCACCCAACCTCATGGTAAACCACAAAGGTCCACTCCTTCCGCACCAAGGAGATAGTCTCAAGTCCCAAATAGGATATCAATCCCAAAATTAAAAGAAATATCTAGGTCAAGGGAAAACCCTAAAAGTAATCTAACTCAAAGGTTCCAATATAAATCAACATCTAGACCTAGAGGCAAACAAAGACACATAGGAAATCTATATTGCTAGTAGGCAAGTGTCATTGCACGAACCAAATCTAGGGTTACCTAGCTATTCTTTTAATCCTCCAACCCCCTAGTGACTCTATGTGGCACTAGTATCCTTTCATACTGACAAGGCATACTAACAATGCATGGTCGCAACCAAGCATCCTATCTACTCCCAACCTAGCACTCAAGGCAAGGGCAAAGAAAGACAAGACACTTATTAGGTTCATTTTACTCTCATCTAGTGTAGTGTTTTCACTTATTAACTACTTACAATGGGTTACCTTGGTAATCACTTTGGGCCTTGACCTCCATTGCAAGCCACTTCCCAACTTAACATATAGATTACCTACCCTAGGCTCATAAAGTACAAATCAAAGAATCACATTTTTTACTTCAGCCCTATACAAGTGATTGGAAAGAATCAAAAGATAATCCAAAATAACACCTCAATTCTTTACAAGTAACTAGAAAGCATCCCAAAAATAACTGATTAAAGACTCAAAGGTTAAGTCAAATAGGTCATACCATTCACCTCAGTTTAACACAAGAACACTGATAAGCAATAACAAACAATAAAAACCAAACTCATCATAGAGTATACCAAATGCATTACTATGGTTGAGTTTTAAAAGATCAAGATCAAATCATCATGATATCACAAACACGAAACTCTCAAGTAAATATCCTAAGACTGGTCAACACTCTAGTAAACCTAAACCCAAAACTTAAGAGAACATACAGATAATAGTGTAGTTGCATAGTTTGGTTTGATTTTGAAAACACATAGGCTAAGTTAATAGTAAGGTTTTATGTTTTCATTTCAATGTAAGTTTTCAAGTATATAAGATTCATAGTTTACCCTTACAACTTAGCCCATTCTCATTTTAGAACAATTTGCCCAATTTACAATAAAAATCATTTTCATATAAAATTCATCTAGGAAAATCCCAAGTTCATCATTCACAACTTACAATTCTAATTTATTTTAATAATAATTTAATTAAGAATTCTAATTAAATATTATTAAAATTTGATAATCATTTTTGCTCCTCAAATACATAATAATAATAATAATTAATTAAAACTTTTAATTAAATATCATTAACTTCTTTAATAACTTATTTTTAAATTATTAATAAAATAACCATTATTTTATTAATAAAATTATAATAACATTAATAACAATTTAATGAATTAATTAATTATATTAATTAAATGAATTAATAACTAATAAGATGAAACCTTTATTAAATTAAAAAACATTAATAATTTTTAAATATATAAAATTTAATATTAAAATATATTAAAAACTTAATAACAATAAAAAATTTTAAAAAAAATACAAATTAAGCACTTAAGGCCCAGACGATCGACAAAAGAACTGTCGCAACAAGGTACTATTGTGTCAGCAATACTATTGTCACAGTAGTTACTTACTGCAATGGGGGAAAGGTAAAATGGGGGGTGGGGGGTTGGTGGCCCCTGCCCACCCAAACGTTCAAAAAAAATTATATTAATAAAATTTGTTTTTAAAACAAAACCCCCTCCATAACAATTTATATATATACTATATTTATAAAAGTTCTAGCTAAACTCTGATAAGGAAAATACAACAAACTTGTCAAATTTTCAATTTTCTATTTCCATTTCTTTCAAAACCCTTCCCAGTTTAATTTGCAACTTTGAATCTATAGAATGAGGGTTTTACTAATATTTTTAATCCTCATGTATATAGAAGAAATCCACATGCATACCAGTAATTTCAAAATAAACTATTGAAAGATTCATCACAATAAAACTCGCATACAAAATTCACAATCAAGAAGAAGACAGGAATATTAAACTACAAAATTAATTGGGTGAACAAAACACAAGGATCTACCTGGTTCTTATGCTAATTCGCAAACACCCAATATTGTGAGAGAAATCTCTTCTCTCAAACCCTTCTCTCTAAAAATTCCCTTCTCCAAAATTCTTGAGCCCTGGAAAATGGACCCTCAAATGTTGATATGGAGTTCTCTCCTAAATTCGGGGCACTGATTGTGCGATCACTCGAGGGAACTCCTTGATCACCACTTTTTAACTCTTTTTTAACTTTTTTGGAAACTTCATGCATACTTTGTGCAATTTTAAATATCTTTAATAAGTTAATTTCTCTCTCACTTTTATTTTAATTTTTGGAGCATTATTTGACAAAATATTTATTAAGTAATAATAATATTTAGCATTTATTAAAAGATGATCTCCTATATATATTATTATTAATTTAAATATATATTATTACGCTCTTAAACTAGACTATAATTTTTCTCTTTAAATTTAATTTTTTTTATTTATTTAATTTCGCAATTAATTAAATATAATTAAATATGAAATTATCTTAATAAGTTTCCATTAAATTAAATCATTAATTAATCTTTTAATTTGACTTAATTAACAGAAAAATCATAAAAGACTTACAAGACTAAATATGGAAACTCGTCATAAAAATACCACATATAAGATCAAACTCAAGGGTTATAATCACGTATTTATGTCATGCGACGAATTCAAAAGGGTAATCATCTCAAATGTTTTTCCTAATTTTCTATGACAATTGGTTTAAAGGTTAGGATTTGGACTCAAGAATTTATCTCCCCTCTCTTACCATTCAAATATTGTGATAGGTACGCTCATCCTGGCAATTCAAGGAAGTCGATACCTGGTACTTGCAATTTGCATAAAATCCATGCATGCACTAACACACATATTTTAAACTAAATAGGTAATGGTAGGAAGTGGTGCATCATGTAGATCCTGACTAGCAGGTGATTACAACTCCCTTCCTTAACCACAAACATCATACCTAAAGAAAACATACATGCACACCATACACATGAAGTATGGGGTTAGTATCCATAGAAAACATGTATAAATAATCCATCTAACTAACATCATCAAATAACTCAAATCACTGTAAATAATCATCATCAAGGTATAATCATGCATACATGCAGTAACTAATACCAAGCAGTCTCATCATAAAATTAACTGAGTATGAAAACAATATCAAAAAATCTGGAAAACAATGCTACTAATCATCAAGCATAAACATAAACTAGCTTGAAAGAGTTCTGCAATAATAATTCTATGCAAACTAGGGGTAGGCACTACATCCACCCCCCTAGACTTAGGCTTACTCTTAGAAGCCTACAAGAATGGTAAAACTAAAGAAGTCACTATGCAGGTCCCATTGGACCCTTTCCCCGTGTAGGAGGGTATGACTCCACTACAAATACTCTCTGGGACCTACCCATGTCTCCAACTGTAGGTTCTGAAGCCACAGGTCTCTGATCTGAGAATTGTGATTTTCATTGAGGCCAATAGGATGACTTATGTTTGCATTGTCTACATGAGAGACACTCTCTGTCAAAACTCCTCTACACTCTAGGTGTACTAGACTACTAAACACTACCCCCATTAGCATAAGACTAGTTGCTTTGCATAGGCTAAGTGTTCTGATTTCACCTATTGTACTGAGCGTTACGATAGTTCCTAGCATTAGAACCACTGCCACCACTCTATGTTGGAGGATAAGTTCTTCCCTACTATTGATTACCTCCAAAAGGAGGTTTCCTACTACCACCTACTTGTGGATTACCCTTGGACCTTGATATTGTAGGTGCTCCCACAAAGCCCCCTTGTCCTAGGTTAACACTTTTCTCTACAAATATGGCTTGATGTACCACATCTTTGAGGGTTTTAGGTTCAAATACCTTAACACCCCCAACTAGATGGTTGTTCAAGCCTTTGATGAAATGTTGAGCCAACTGTGTTAGTTTATCACTATTTCTCGAATAGGGCATGAGCTCATAGAATTTGTGCTCATACTCTACTATGATCATAAAGAATTGTCTCAAGTCTTGAAATTCATCAGCTCTCTATTGGATCCATTCCTTTGGTAGGAATTGCTCATGGAAGTTTTCCAGGAATAACTCCCATGTGACATTGTTCATATTTATACCCAGTTTCTTCTCTTCGATAGTCCACCAAGTGGCTCCAAAGAGTTCTCGGTTGGTAATAACAAACCTCGCTTTGACATTAGTGTCAAAGTCCTGAATAGAAAAAACCTTGTCAAGAGAAATAAGCCACTACTCAGATACATAACCTAAACCATTCCCATTATAGGTTTTGACCTTGGGCCTTTGAAGGTCCATTTGAGTAGCTACAATTGATCTCTGTTGGTCCCTTCGAGGGCTCCTAGACCTAGGTCTATGCTTAATCCCTACCTGATGTGATCCATCTTGACCATGAAAAGGAGGCAAGTGATCCATGATGGTCTTCATCATTTTCCTCAGGTCAAACTCCTTTGAGTCAGCCTGCTCACTGATATGCTCTCCTTTATCATCTTCTCGATTAGGGCCTTTATGGATAGACTCATGTACTCTGATGTTTCTACCTCATTCACAACCTCTACCACAGCCTAAGCTATGACCTCTAATAGAAGATCTCATCCCAGATATCATACTACAATAATATCCAAGATACAAGATGCTATAATAACCATAATCATACTACTGTAAAGCATACATAAAAGACACGTGTTTTGAAAATAGATTAAGTTCAATTTTTAGTTTTGCCTACTTTTAGGTTCAAAAAAAATTCAGTTTTGAAGTTTTAGTGTTCAAGTTTGAGAATATACAACTAATAGTTTAAGTTTTGTTTCAGTTCAACTTATTTCAAGTTTCCAGTTTTGAAATGGATATATATAGCAATTCAAGTTTCATTTCAATTTAACTAGTTCAAGTTTTCAATTTGTAGTAGATATACAGAACAATTTAAATTTCATTTTAGTTCAACTATTTAACAACTAGTAGCATTCCAATATGCCCAGAGCTCCCAATGTAGAACTCAGGCTCTAATACCAGATGTAATGCCCTGCCAAGGGATCCAAAAGAACTAACCTCAAGTTTTACTAAGCTTGCCAAACATCTTTTTTTTTTAATAATAACATGTACAACAATCATAAAGTAGCAGAAGCAATAACATACAATCACACATAAGAAAACATAACAGATTACATTCCTTAAGGATCCCAAAACGTTGAGTCACATCTAAATTTAAATAATACTAAGTCCAATACATAACACATCAACATAAAAGAATAACTACAAGTCCAGTCTAGTTAAATAATATACATTTGTTCTTAATGCCACTTGGCAAAAAAATTCAAAATGCACAATCATCTACTGTACATGTCACAGGGTATGAAAGGCTAGAAGAATATACATTTATAAAAATAGATTACATCATCCCTTTCAAATCCATGAAACAAACTATAATACAATAATCTATAATAAAATAATTAAAGTCATCCACCATAAAGATATAACCATCCATCATAAAGATACAACCATCCATCATAATACACAAGATAGAATGAAAGGAAATGTAGACAAGAAACTCTAGCCATGGCATCAATGGAAAAATTTCAATGGTAAAAGTAAAAAGCACTACCACTCGTCCTTATGGTAACCCAAAAAGGTCCACTCCCACCATGTTGAGGAGATAGTCTCAAGTCCCAAATAGGATATCAATCCAAAAATCAAAAGAAATATCTAGGTCAAGGGAAAACCCTAAAGGTAATCCAACTCAAAGTTTCCAAGATAAATCAACATCTAGACCCAGAGGCAAATAAAGACATGTAGGAAATCCATACCGCTAGTGGGAAAGTGTCATCATATGAACCAACTCTAGGGTTACCCGACTAGTCTTTTAATCCTCCAACCCCCTAGTGACTCTATGCAACACTAGTATCCTTTTGTACTGACAAGGCATACTAATGATGCATGTTTGCAACCAAGCGTCTTCTCTACTCCCATCCTAGTTTGCACTAGCACTCGAGACATGGGCGAGGAAAGACAAGACACTTATTAGGTTCATTTTATTATCATTTAGTGTAGTGTTTTCAATTATTAACTACTTACAATGGGTTACCCTGGTAGCAACTTTGGGCCCTGACCTCCATTGCAAGCCACTTCCCAACTTAACATACAAATTACCTACCCTAGGCTCATAAAAGTACAAATCAAAGAATCACAATTTTTACCTCAGCCCTATACAAGTGACTGGAAAGTATCAAAAGATAATCCATAATAACACATCAATTTTTTACAAGTAACTGGAAAGCATCCCAAAAATAACTAATCAAAGACTCAAAGGTTAAGTCAAATAAGTCATATCATTCACCTCAATTTCATACAAGAACATTAATAAGTAATAACAAACAATAAAACCAAACTCATCATAGAGCATACCAGACACATTACCATGGTTAATTTTAAAAAGATCAAGACCAAATCATCATAATATCACAAACACAGAACTCCTAAGCCTCTGGTAAATGTCCTAAGACTAGTCAATGCTCTAGTCCACCCAAACCCAAAACATAAGAGAACATATAGATAACAGTGTAGTTTCATAGTTTGGTTTGATTTTGAAAACACGTAGTTTAAGTTAACAGTAATGTTTTAAGTTTTCATTTCAATGTAAGTTTTTGAGTATATAAGATTCACAGTTTACCCTTACAACTTAGCCCATTCTCATTTTAGAACAATTTGCCTAATTTACAATAAAAAATATTTTTGTATAAAATTCATCTAGGAAAATCCCAAGTTCACCCATTAATCATTCACAACTTACAATTCTAATTTATTTTAATAATAATTTTATTAATTACTCTAATTAAATATTATTAAAATTTGATAATCATTTTTGTGCCCCAAATACATAATAATAATAATTAATTAAAACTTTAAATTAAATAATATTAACTTCTTTAATAACTTATTTTTAAATTACTAATAAATTAACCATTATGTTATTAATAAAATTCTAACAACATTAATAACAATTTAATTAATTAATTATATTAATTAAATGAATTAACAACTAATAAGATGAAACCTTTATTAAATTATTAAAATTTAATAATTTTTCACTATATAAAATTTAATAACAATAAAAATTTATTTAAAAAATACAAATTAAGCACTTAAGGCCCGCGTGGCCAGCAGAAGAACCGTCGCAACAGGGTACTGTTGTGTCAGCAGTACTTGCTGTCATAGCAATAATGCTATGCAACAATTGTTGCGATGGGGGAAAGATAAAAAGGGGGGGTGAGGGGGTTGGTGGCCCCCGCCCACCCAAACATTCAAAAAAAAAATTATATTAATAAAATTTGTTTTCAAAACAAAACCCCCTCCATATATATATATATATATATATATATATATAATTTTTATAAAAGTTCTAGCTAAACTCTGATAGGGAAAATACAACAAACCCATCAAATTTTCAATTTTGAATTTCCATTTCTTTCAAAACCCTTCCTAGTTTAATTTGCAACTTTGAATCTATAGAAAGAGGGTTTTACGTATTTTTTAATCCTCACATATATAGAAGAAATTCACATACATACCAGTAATTTCAAAATAAACTATTGAAAGATTCATCACAATGAAATTTGGATTAACAATTCACTGTCACGAAGAAGACTGGAATATTAAATTACATAATTAATAGGGTGAACAAAACACAAGGATCTACCTAGTTTTGATGCTAATTTACAAACACCCAAATATTGTGAGAGAAATCTCCTCTCAAACCCTTCTCTCTGAAAATTCCCTTCTCCAAAATTCTCGAGCCTTGGAAAATGGACCCTCAAATACTAATAAGGAGTTCTCTCCTAAATTTGGGGCACTGATTGTGTGATCACTTGAGGGAACTCCTTGATCACCACTTTTTAACTCTTTTTTAACTTTTTTTTTTTTTTTTGAAACTTCATGCATACTTTATGCAATTTTAAATATCTTCAATAAATTGATTTCTCTCACTTTTATTTTAATTTGCAAAGCGTTATCTAATAAATTATTTATTAACTTAAGTAATAATAATATTCAGCATTTATTTGGGTAGGGGCCCTAGCTCAGTTGGCTAAATCTTCTTTGTTGCAAGGGGTTGGTCATGGGTTCTAGTCTCCCCCGTCCCCGTGGTACCAGTGGGCGTGTCGCGCCAGCGCTACTGGTCACGTTAAAAAGTTTACCCGGCGCACTGTAGTTTATAGGGGGGTCGTGTTGCACCCGATTCCTATAGTCAATATATATATATATATATATTCAACATTTATTTAAAAATGATCTCATAAATATATTATTATTAATTTAAATAAATATTATTATGCTCTCAAACTAGACTATAATTTTCTCTTTAAATTTAATTCTTTTTATTTAATTAATATTTCAATTAATTAAATATAATTAAATATGAAATTATCTTAATAATTTTTCATTAAATTAAATTATTAATTATTCTTTTAATTTGACTTAATTAATAGAAAAATCACAAAAGACTTACAAGACTAAATATGGAAACCCATCATAAAAATACCAAATACAAGATCAAACTAAAGGGTTATAATCACAAATTTACGTCATACAATGAATTTGGAAGGGTAATCATCTTAGATACTTGTCACAGTTTTCTAGGACAATTGGTTTAAAGGTTAGAATTTGGACTCAAGAATTTATTTTCCCTCTCTTACCATTGAGATATTGCGATAGAGTATGCTCATCCTGGCAATTTAGAAAAGTCGATACTCGGTACCTGTAATCTGCATAAAATCCATGCATGAAATAACACATATATTCTAAACTAAACAAGCAATGGCAAGAAGTGGTGCATTGTTTAGATCTTGACTAGCTAGTGACTACAACTCCCTTCCTTAATGACATCAAAAATGTCATACATAAAGAAAACATACACGCACACCATACACATGCAGTATGGGGTAAGTATCCATAGAAAACACATATAAATAATCCATATAACTAATATCATCAAATAACTGAAATCACTCTAAATAATCATGATCAAGGTATAATCATGCATACATGAAGTAACTAGTACCAAGTAGTCTCATAATAAAATCAACTGAATATGAAAACAATATCCAAAAATTTGGAAAACACTACTACTAATCATCAAGCATAAACATAAACTAGCCTAAAAGAGTTCGGCAATAATAATTGAATGCAAACTAGGGATAGGCACTACAATGTAAATGAAGAAAATGATTCTGATGAATAAGGAGTAAGTGCTAGTGATGATGAAATGGGATTTATAGCAATTAAAGAACAAAGTCCAGAGAAAATAGCTTTGGTATCACAAGTTGAAAAGAAATCTGATTGGGTAATTGATAGTGGTTGTTCACATTAAATGACCAATGATATGAACAATTTTTTTGACTTCAAAAGTCATGATGGAGGCATTGTCAGAGTTGGAAGCAATCCAACATGTCATTTTAAAGGTATTGGATCTATAACTCTTGATGATAAAACTAACGCTAAGGATTTATATTTTGTTGATGGTTTGAAGCACAAGCTTCTGAGTGTTGGACAACTAGTGGATAAAGGTTATCAATCACATTTCATAGAAAAGACATGCATGATCAGTGACAAAGATGGAAAGGTAATTGGAAGAGGAACCAGATCTAGAGGTAATGTATTTCAGTTGAATCCTACTAAAATGACATGTTTGGTTGCAAAGCTAGATGACACTTGGTTATGGCATAAGAGATTTTGTCATTTAAACTTTGACAGTATTGTGAAGACT
Organism: Cupressus sempervirens; assembly: GCA_028749045.1. NCBI lineage: Eukaryota > Viridiplantae > Streptophyta > Pinopsida > Cupressales > Cupressaceae > Cupressus > Cupressus sempervirens. The sequence goes on along the minus strand of CM053789.1, from coordinate 506,207,134 downwards.
AGTAGTATGTTTGTAGTTAGAGATTTGCCTAAGATTATAAAGCCTACTAACACGATTTGCAAGCAGTATGTTTTGGCAAAGCATAACATAACTTATTTTCCCAACAAAAAGTTTACTACTATAGCAAAATTGGAGATTGTACATACAGATCTCAGCGGTCCTATGAAGACTAAAGGATTCTATGGTGAAAGATATTTCATGATCTTAGTTGATGAATTTTCTAGAATGATGTGGGTTGCATTTCTTAAAGAAAATTTTGAGGCATTTGATAAGTTCAAGATATTCAAGAATAGAGTTGAGAATGAATTAGGAATGAAGATTAAATTTTTAAGATCAGATAGAGGAGGAGAGTTTACTTCAAATGAGTTTAACATATTTTTGTGAAGCTAATGGAATCAAAAGATAGTTATCAGCTTCGAGAACCCCTACACAAAATGGTATAGCAGAGAGAAGAAACAAGTTAGTAGTAGAAGCAACAAGAGCTATGTTAGATGAGAATGATGTATCCAAGATGTTTTAGAGAGAAGCTATGAATATAGCAGTCTACACTATGAATAGAGTGCAAGCTAGGAAAGACACAAACAAGACCCCTTATGAGCTATGGTTTGGTCACTCACCTATAGTTAAGCATTTCAAAAAAATTGGTAGTAAGTGTTGTATCAAAAGAGATGATGATATTGGCAAGTTTGATGCTAGAAGTGATGAAGGTATGTTTCTTGGTTATTCATTGAAAAGAAAAGCTTATAGATGTTATAATCTAAGAACTAAGACTTTAATAGAAAGTGAAAATGTAAGAGTTGATGAGAAATTTAGGATACATGAAAGAGTGGTTAATTTCAATTCAGATGATGAGAATGTTGTTACTAAACCAAGGAATGATGAGGTATTCTTTAAGACTAACAATGATTTGTAGAATTAAGGAGAGCTAAGGCAGAAACAAAGCTCAGAATGTTCAATAGAGCTTAGAGTTGAAATAACAACTCCTACTTTGGGTAAGAATATGAAAAAGAATCATCCACCTAAGCAATTGAAAGAAAAGATAAAGGTGTAATGACAAGAAGCATAATCAATGAAGAATTATATTTGATATCTCAATTTGAACCAAAGAATGCAGATGAAGCATGTAAAGATGACTATTGGAGGCAAGCTATGAAAGAGAAATTGGATTAGATAGTTAAGAATGAGACATGGAAATTGATCCCTAGATCAGCAGATAAGAATGTGATAGGAACTAAATGGGTATTTAGGAACAAGATGAATGAACAAGGAAAAATTGTAAGGAACAAGGCAAGAATTGTATGTAAAGGTTACTCACAGCAAGAAGGAATAGACTATGATGAAACCTATGCTCCTATGGAAAGAATAGAAGCAGTAAGGTTATTCTTAACATATGCAACATATAAGAAATTCAAAGTATATCAAATGAATGTCAAGTCAACATTTGTTAATGGAGAACTTGAAGAAAAGGTATACATAGAACATTCTAAATGTCTTCCTTTAATAGATGACAAGGACATAGTATGTAGATTGAAGAAAGCATTGTATGGCTTGAAGCAAGCACCTAGAAATTAGTATGCAAGCTTAGACAAGCATTTGACAAAGCTTGGATATAGAAAAGGTATGGCAGATAGTAATCTCTATTAAAAAGAAATTGATGATGGATTAATTATTTTTTGTAATATTTGTCAATAATATCATATTTAGAGGAAATGACGATGAAAGTGACAGGTTTGCAGAAGAAATGAAGAAGGAATTTGAAATGGGCATGATAGGAGAAATGAAATATTTTCTAGGATTATAGATTGTGTAGGATAAAGAAGGATTTTATTTCTCAGACTAAGTATTTGAAAGATTTACTGAAAATTTTTAGTTTGGAAACATGTAAACCCATTGGAACACCTATTGTAAATAGACATAAGTTATCTACAAAGGATAAGATGCCTACTATTAAGCAGAAGAAGTACAGATCTATGATCAAAGGATTGCACTATCTGACTCACACAAGGCCAGATATAGCAAATATTGTTGAAATTGTTGCAAGATTCCAAGCTGATCCTAGAGAAACACATTATGCAGTAGTCAAAAGGATATTTAGATACCTAAAAGGAACACTAGAGTTCGTATTGTGGTATGATAGATCTAATGATTTCACTCTATATGCTTATACTGATGTTGATTAGGAAGGCAATATGGATGATAGAAAGAGCACCGGTGGTGGAGCCTTCTTTCTTTAAGGAAGATTGGTTTCTTGGCTAAGCAAAAAGTAGGATTATATCTCACAAAGTAAAATAGAAGCAGAATATGTTGCAGTAGCAAACAATTCAAGTTGTTTGGATGAAGCTGATGTTGAAGGATATAAGGATCAAATTCAACGAACCTGTTGTCATACATTGTGACAACACAAGAACAGTAAAAATGTCTAAGAATCCAGTGTTGCATTCTAAGACCAAGCACATTTCTATTAAGTATCACATGTTGAGAGAGAAAGTACAAAAAAAAGAAATTAGATTGGAGTATGTAAACACCAAAGTGTAGATTGTAGATATTTTCACTAAGCCTCTTCCTAAAGAAACTTTTAAGTATTTCTAAGGTATGCTATGGGTTATGCCCCTTGCTACATCAGAGCAGATGATGCAAGAGTGCATATGTCCAGTGTAATAGAGCACTCTTGTTTGTCTAGATTGAATATTGATGCTTCCTATATGGGGGAGTATCTATGATGGACATAGTCATCTAGGATTCTTGTTGGATGTTGTTTTTGAATAGTGTCTTTGGACACTTGAGCTAGTTATAAATAGTTGTTGTAGAGTTTTATGGTTGTTGAAACCTTTGACATTGATGTCAGTGGGATAGAAGAACAGCATGAAAAAAAAGTACAGTATGGAAAAATAGTTTAGAAAGCATGGAAAACAAGTACAACATGTTAAAAAGAAGTACAACATGGAAAAAAAGTTTGACATAAAGTACATTGAGGTATATCAATGGGGAGAATTATTGATGAAGAGGATTTGAAAAGAAAGGTTAACAGTCTTTTACAGTTGGTATTCTTGGAACTAGATGTTTTTCATCTATGTTGCCATTAAAGCCAAAGGGGGAGATTGTTGGAAGCATGAATGTTGATGATATTCCTATGGGGGAGTATTGTACAAACATGATTAGATCATTATCATGATGATATGTTACATTCATGACTGTGTTTGTCATTGATGTCAACATAGTAGTTTTCTGTGGTAGCTGACAAAAGAATAGTGGTAAAGATCAAGTTGGTATGGATAGATCATTGAGTACTAGTAGTAAGGTTAAAGGGAGATTATACTATGTGTCTAGTACGTGTAGCTAACCTCAGAAGCATAAGATATTAATTTTGGAAGAAGTTATTTAAGTTTCAGTGAAGACTGTTCTAAGATAGAGTTTACAGAGGTATGTTTTGGTAAACTTGTTATATCTCTTAGAAGATTTGTTATTCTAAGAAATCAAAGTTAAAGATCTGAAGAAGACATGTTGGTGATGATGTGTCTAAGCTCACTCATCATAATGTTAGGTGTACAGAAAGTTATTCAAGTTGCAAGGTGAAAGATTTTTATTGCTAAGTGTAATGTATTCTTAATGTGATCCTATAATAATTAATTGAGAAAGTGTAATAGTCGACTCAGGGAATTGTTTTATGGATTTGGTATAAAGGAAGGACATTTTCCTTTATCATGTATGGAGGAATGCAAATGATTGTAAGCAGCACACAAAGCAGAATGTAAAGATAAACAAAGTAGAGCGAAAGTGAAGGAAACTTCATTGCCAAATTTTTATTGTGTGATCCAAATTTTGATGCTTGGATCTGAGGTTTGTGACCCGATCTACAAGGTCTAATAGTGATTGGTCCAACTGATAGGACATAGGAAAGAAGTTAAAGTTTAGTACATACAATTATTCTACAAAGAATAGTTGAGAGATCAATTGGACAGTGAGTTTGGTGAGCTTGCTCTAGAAGCTATTTGGATAGTGGGTCCTTCTGTCTTCCACAACTCCTAACAAGGTTGGAATCTCCTAATAGGGATTCAAAGTCTCCTAACAAGGATTCATATGTACTAAATGTTGTTATATACTCCTAACAGGGTCCATACTCTAACAAGGAATATTTATATTAGTACATCATCTTGTAAGCATCATTCCCACTAGGGTTTTCTTTCCGATTAAGGGTTTCCCTAGTTAACATATCTGGTGTAATTGTCTATGTGCATCTTGTTATGGTTGTTTTTTACCTTGGTTGAATGGATAAGATTTTTTAAGGTTGATAAATGTTTTAATTATTGGATAACTAATTCATCCCTCCACCACCCCCCCCCCCCCCCCCCCCCCTCTCAGTTAGCTTGATGGACTTTTGTTTCTAACACAAAATTTGTGTATCATCTGGATAGTGACACATTGTTTTGGAAATTCTTTTATTCTTTTTTTGGGACATTTGATGGGATGTTTATTTTTCATTTGTGATACATTATTTTATATATAATTATTGGATTAGGATATGTCATGTGCCCATTTTTTCTATTTTATGGATGCATCTATGTATATGCATGTGGATTATGATGGATTGACATGTGTGTAATGTATGATATGATCTAATTTGTACATGACTTTAATGTGATACTAACATTTTTGAAATATAAAGTGACCAAAACAAGGGGGTTGGCCCATACAAAAAGAAAGCTGGTAACCAACACACTACTAGAAAACACCTATAGAAGTAACAAGAGGCAACATAGCCACATAAACTATACTAACTAAAAATTTCCAATAAAGTCTAGCAAATATTTGTAACAATCCAACCAACTAATGTTCAAGATAAACACAATAGGTAAAAGTAAGAGAATCCAACCCATACAACACATAACCATTAACAAAAACAAAAAAACTATAGTACTAAACAAACTATAAAGTTTTGAATAAAAAACTATTGGCTCAAACAAGCCAATCCAAGTCTTAGTAACAGTGGTGAACCAAAAAACTAGATAGAAATAGAAAACAAAAACTAGGATCATTAAATCCCTCATAAATAGTCAAATTATTTCTCATCTTTTTCTTTTCCTTTCCCGACCAAAAGAACCCGAGCCCAGTCATCAGCAAGAAACTTATAGACGAGCCTATTATCTTCCATGTCCATCCCCAATTTATCCTTCTCATATGCCATTAACTAGAGGGTGGTAGTAGCTACGTGAGTGACCTTCAGTGCAAATTTAGAGAAAGTGTAGAATCCCTCCTCCAAGGTTTTGAGTCTTGTTTCTAGCTGTACAATCTTTTCATTTATTTCCTCTTCTTTTTCCTTACTTTCTTTATCAACCTTTCCGGTTCCCTCATTAGTCTTTGTCAATTGATTTTCATCCTAAAAAACTTGAGAGTTAGTAAAAACATTACATTTTTCATTTACCAGAGAGGAAAATGTGATGGGGGAAGTGTCCAGTTTGTTACTATCTTCACAGAAAGTAATGGGTTGGAGGGTGAAGCTAGCCGACACATGAGTCTTGGTGGTAATGTCTTTACCAGCTGATGCCTAGGTATTACCAGTAGACACTTGGGTATTATCCACTAAGTTTTCACTTTTTTCTTTTTTCCCTTCCTCTTTTTCTCTCTTGGAGTCAAAGAAATTCTCCTCCTCCAACTCCCTTTCCTTGCTCTCAGAACTCTTCTCTTCCTCCTCTTCCACCCTATACCTTTTGGAACTTTTCTTATACCTAGCCTAGGATTTAACAAGCCTTCCCAACCTTCTCCTACCCTTTCCCCCTCCCTCCTCTTCTAACTCCTCAATTTCCACCTCCACTAATTTTTCAACCTTAATTTTTTTACCACCCTTTTTTTCAATAGTCGACTCTAGATTTTTCCTTTTCTTATCATCTTCGCTAGGGGAGGAGCACGGGGATGTGATACTAATGTTATCCTACATAATGTGATGTGTATTACTATATAATAATTAAATTTTTTCTAGAGTGGGGTTTTCATTGCACCAAAAGATCGATATGTCAATGTTCGATACAACCACTCAACTTATAGTACATAGGAGGTAGTTAAACCCTTATCACAAATTTCAAGGTGAGCATTGAACATTTTTCCAAGAATGTCCCCCTCATCGTTATCCAAGGTTATGAGGATTTGAAAATGTGACCATGATCTAATACCATTTGTTAAAGTGGGGCTTCCATTGTACCAAAAGACTGATCTGTCAATGCCCAATACAACCACTCAACTTATAGTATAGAGGAGGTAGTTAATCCCTTGTCATAAATCCTGAGGGGAGTGCTAAACATTTTTCCAACAAATTTTATGTGCTTATGTAATGTGTGTGATGTGGGATTTACATGTTTATGCATCTTTTATATAATATCCTTGATCTATGTGAGATGATTTATTTGATGTACATATCTACATGCTTTTATGTGTTGTATTTACTTCTATATGATGTGCATATATTCTTTATGATTATTTAATCGAGTTTATATGATTATGGTTATGCAAGAATAAGATGAAAAATGTTATTACTCATTATGCAATACTAATGCTTTAAGTGTAATTTTAATCAATGATGCTCAATGAACTAATATGCCACTAAAATTATCACTATTATGAGTGCAATAAATTTAAGGAATGAATCTAAATGAAAACATACTTATATGAGATTAACATGAATGCATGAGTAAAACAAACCTAAAATGAAGATCACTTAATGAAATTTAATCTATCATAACTCACATATGTGAATAAATTACAATTAATAAAAATGCACTCAATAAAATCACATGACATATCACTGATGCAACCAATATTAATGGAATCAGATCATTCAACGAGGAACCTATTGGTCTTGTTTTCACTTTAGGTCTATCTAAATATATCTCTAAGTGAATGTTCTAGGTTCCTTTTGTGAGAATTAGGGTTTGGTGCTTTTAATTTTGTTAACCCTAGAATAACCCTAATTTTTGTTTCAGTAAATGTCGCCCTAGAAAGCTTTTGGGTTATGTTTACATTGTGTGCCTTTTCAAATTAAAATATGTAGGAGAAATCATTTTAAATTCCCCCTTTCTATTTTTAGGAACATTTTAAAAAGTTGTTCACATTGTTTAAATATTTCCTCAATTTCCTAAAATATTTTTAGCTCAAGATTGTATCTCTAATTTTCCATGAGTTTATGTTTCTATTTGAAAAAGTGATCGAGTAACAAAAACCCTTGATCTTGTCAAGATTAAGGGTTGTTGCTTTGTCACCATAAGAAATCACATGTGATTTACCGCTAGCTAGATGGCAACCAAGCTATGGGACCCAATTAGTGAATAAACAAGGTTTTAAAGTGAATGGCCCACACTGTTAGATCTTCCCATCATCGAAAATGGTTTCTTTGTCACCATGGGAAGTTACAAGGTTTTTTCCCTTGGTGACATAGTGATTGCCCACCATGTGGACATGTTGCAGGAAAAACTTTTGAAGATGGCACCATATTTTCCATGTCATTAATATCTTTTTCAGCATGTCAATTTGTTTGAATGTCAAATACCACAGATGTTTCACACTGAAAGAAATGTACTATTGATCTGCACTGTCAGATCTCCTCAAGATCGACGATGGTTACCTTGTCACCATGGGAAGTTGCATGAAGTTTATCCTTGGCAACATAGTGACCAAGAGGAAATATTGTGGACCCACCATATTTACAATGAAATAATCATAAAGTTCTAACTATTCCATGCAAGGATCATCAACGATGGTCCCTATGTCAGCAAAGGGATTTGCTCAATTTTTACCCTTCACAACATAGTGAGAGCATGACATGTGTCCAGAGGCACAAGAGGGTCTAATGTAAGGTGTCAGTAGTGACAGAAAAGGCTTATGTGGAAAGATTCAATTGGATTGACCACCAACTTGGAGGGTTGAAGCTGAGTCGTAAAATATTTTATTCCTTAATCATCAGAATTTTTAGAAATTGATGGCTTGTTTTCAAATTTGAAAGGTGATGCCACCATATTTCTCTACAATCAATTTATGAGAATTAAGGCTACCTGTGCAAAGTAAAACCAAGGATATAGTGCAAGATTTAGAGATTTTCTTCATGCAAATGTATTTCTAATTTTCTAAGAGCTAAGAGCCTATTGAAGAGTTATTTTCTACCTAGTTAAATCATGAAGAATTTTCTATACCATTGATTCACTGTAGAATTTAGAAAGAAGAAAACAGAGAGCTAAGTATCTTAGTCTGTATATTAATTCAAAGCATTCTGGTATTCTACATTATTATCAAACATGCCTCCAAAGAAGGGTTTCTTGGGGAAAATAGAGTATGCTAGTAGGAATATCCATGATGATTTCCTTGAACAATTAAGTGAGTCCACAAATGAGTCATCCCAGATTAAGAAGATAGTTCCTATAAACCCTACACTCTAGATTGCAAATGGTTTTTATGGTAAGGGGAGTTGGATTAGGGATGCCATTACCTCTAAAATAGGGCTCTAGTTGTTAAAGAAATGGTTCTCAAAGAGGAAATTGTTTTCCCCATGGAAATATTTGGAACTTTGATTTAGGAAAGCTTGGTGTCCCTAGGGTTTTCATGGATTTAGACCTTCTCATAGCTATAGCCCTAAATTATGACCCAGTAACTAGGATGATGAGGACAGTAGATGGGGAATGTCTGATAAAATCACTCCAGAAGAGATTCAAGAGGTTTTTGGGTTAGAGCCATTCACATATTACCATGAGATCATTGACTTTTAGGGACTAGAAAAGGAGTATTTGTCTAGAAAGGATCAAGTCAGACAAGGTGCATTGAGAGGACACTTGGCTACAATTGCAAATTTGACCTTTGTCATAGTATCAACTAAAGAGCCTTTCAAGAAGTAATTTTTCACTACTAGATCCATAGACATTTACATGACTTTATGTAGGGTTTTTGGTGAGGATGAACAAGATTTTATGCAAATAAAGTTCATGTACATGATGACATAGATCTCTTCTTTTGGTGTGGATATCATCTTTGATTTTGCATCTTATCTAGTAGAGGATATTCACTTAGGTTTAGTTGGGATTGCAAAGAGAAAAGTTAAGAAAACATTTGGCCATTTTTCATTGTTGATGCATATGTTCTTGTTTAAAGGGGTTACTTACTTCAAAAAAGAAGTGTAATTAAATAGAGAATGTGAGGGAGAAGCTCTACCAATTCAGCTATGGAGTGCACATATGATTTGGGATGTAGAGGAGGCTACCTTTGTGAGATTTGATAGATACTTGTTAAGGAGCCTCATATTAAGGGATAATCCCAAAATTCCTAAGGCACTATTGGATTTTGTCAAGCCTATGGATAACCTTGTTGGTTTAAAGGTGTCTCACAATTGGGCAAATATTATACCATACCATGTGTCTACAATTTTTAGAGTGTATGGATTTCAAGGGACTCCCCATGTACTTCCTTACCAAGTACCTTTGAAGGTAGGGATAGCTGAAATGCTATGGCAGATAGGTGGGCTAGAGGAAGCATACCTGACTTGTTGGTCTAGAGGCTCAATTTTCCCATCTTGCACAGTTGCTCACTAGTTCATAATCACCAAGGGTGGTTGGTTGTTTTTGTATAAATTTTTAGATCAATATATAATGGCTATTTCTCATGTTCATTTCAATGATAGTGAGGGATTCTTTGATATAGTTGGATAGAGGGCCAAAACTGGTGCCAAGAAGCATCAACCCTACTTCCTTGAGGACATAATTAGAAATGAACTTTCTCTTCAAGAACAAGAGATTAAGAAGAAGTGGAGAGTTTACTCTAGGGTTTTGGAATTTATTAATTGTTTTGATAAGGATTATAAGCCTCTAGAAGATGCAAAGATAAAGGCAGATAAGATAAATTAATTAATGATCACTTTTCCAGAGATCATGGAGGTAATGAATGAGAAGAAAAAAATCTTTATTAATTCTTATCTTGATAAGGTCTGAGAGATCATGAGAAAATTGTCTTTTACCCCTACAGTAGGATCAGGGCAACTAGTTAATCAAAGGAGACCTGGCTACAATATTATTTAGAATAAAAGGACTACAGTTGACAAAGGAAAATAAATAATTGGGTCAACCAGTTCTATTTTTGGAGGAAAGACCTGATGATCCCATGCCCAAGAGGAAAAGATAGAAGAGAAATAGGTGCCTCAAATAGAGGAGTACTCACCCACTTAGTCTCCACTACATATAGGAGATAAACAACTCACTAAGGAGCAGATGGAATAATTAGGATCCCAAGGGGGAGTTTTTATTATTGTTTTAGAATTAGAAGAGGGGAATCCTCAAGAACCTCCCATGCCAAGCCTTGAGTTAACTATTGCTAACTATAGAGGAATGGAGTTGGACCTTATGGTAGAACAAGACAGTCAGGAGTTTCTTTCTGATGATAACTCTATCAAATCTAGGGCTTTCTACCAATTTGCATGAGGAAAAAATATTGGATTATTTGAAGAGAGATGTAATAAGATGAAAATAGAGCATCCTGAGATGGAAGAGGTAGCTTTTTAGAATCAAATAAAAGAGGAAATGATGCAAGAGTTTCAAAGCCTGACCCTTGAAGAGGGAAGAAAAATGATAAATCATCCAGGGTCTTTCTTCTACCCAATTGGGACATTGCTGAGGCAATAGTTTTTAACTCTATTACTAAAAAATTGAATGCAAAGGTACCAAATTTAGTGAGGATCATGCTGCATTAGTTATTTGGTCTATGAGAAAAGGATCCAAAGCTAGTTCATCTCAACTTGATGATACTAATGTAATAGAAAATTTGATTGTAAAAAGGGTGGAGGATAGTCCAAGTGAAGAGGCCACAGAGCTAGGTGTTGAAATAGCTAACCTCACCCTAGCCACAACCCTAAGGGATAAAAGGGAAAGATTAGAACTACAAGAAAAATATGAAAAAGTCTTGGATACCTATAATAAAGAAGTACAGAAGAGGATAGAACTTGAGAATAAGTTGATGGGGCACTAAGGACAATCTAGCAAGCCAAGAATCACCTATCCTCATCCACAAGTGGAGCCTTTTAAATCCACTCCTCTAATTGAAATTCCAGCCACACCACAAAGACCTTAGTATTATACTACAGAGGATTTTGAAGAAGAAAAGAGAAAACTATGGGCATTACATGTGGAATTGGATGTTTAGTATGAGGATAGATTGAGGAAATCAATTATCTATTTAGTAGATAAAATTGATTGGCCAACATTTCATGAGCAATTAGCAAGGGTAATGAATAGATGGAATGAGCTAAAAGAAAATGATGATGCTCTAAAGCCAATTGTCAATAAATGGAACAAAAGGGACAAAGATTTTACTCTGTTGTGCCTTTTAGTCATTAGTTTATGTTGTGAATATATAGAAAAGACTTATGACTTGACTAATGATCTCTTTGAATTTGATGATAGAAGAACTGCATTGCAAAGGAGAATCATTAATTATCTGCAAAATATAAGAGTAAAAATTTTGGACTCTTCTCCCATGCCCTAAATAAAAATGATAAAATAAAAAATAAAGAAGAGTGGACTCAAGAATTGGATGACCTATTGTGTCTTAGGATGAATAGAGTCATAAATGAAAAAGGAAATGCATGGTGGGCAAGTACAACTAAAGAAGTTGTAAAAGTGCAATTATTTTATGATTCTTTAAGAGAAGATTTTATTGAAATTGATGTTTTGAGTTTTAATTGGCCAAATGACACACTTTTTTACAAGTGGATGGCAGATTTTGTTCATGTAAAGTAGTTGGAACTAGGTGAAACTAATGATGATGAAATGGAGCAAGATAATTTGCAAATAATTGACACAATGATAAAAGCAAAAGAAGACAAAGGAACATAATCAACTGTAGTAACAAGCACAGAGATCCAAACTAATGACTTACCAGTAAGAGAATCAGATGTAACTATTGTTTTGTTAGTGCATGATGATGTGCATGTAGAGCCTCAAGTTGAAGTAAGCCTACAAACATCAAAACCAAGTCCATAATGAGTAATTTCATTGGCTACATCTTCTTGGAACAATAACAACATTAAAGGCAATCATGAAACTCCTCAGTAGCAAAAAAGTGTTGCAGAAGTGGTCCCACAAGAGAATATTCATGATCAAAAACTTTTTGTTGCACCAATTTTTTTTCTTCTATGACAGTAACCTAGTAAATATCTTTTTTTCTTAAGGACAGTTGTCAATACTCTCTAGACCTAAAGCTTGTTGCATCTCACATTATATAAGTGAAATTCCAAGGCTAGAGAGAAGGTCCAAACTATTGTATAACTTTTAGTTTTTCTAGTTTATTTTGGTCTAGTTTTCTTGATGTCATCTCTGTGATGTATTTTCTCTGCAATTCTAAGAATACATTAATTTTCCAAGATCATGGTGTCTTGTTTTGAGTTGTTTTCAATATTACCCAATGTTACATAATTTTCAAAGAGAATTAATACAAAGATGAACTATCTCCATATCTTTTTTCTCTGAATCATATCTCCATTGTTATTTACTGGTTATTTTGAGATTGCATGGGCAAAGCTTGTTCAATTCAATGCAACTAGAATAGGTTGTATATCAGATCACTATTGCTTTTAATTCAATGAGTTAAGTAAATTCTTCAATGATATGATAGGATTTCCAAGCAGTAATAAGGATATGCATAAGAATGAGTTTTAGGGAGAATTGCTAATGATATTGATTGTAATACAGTCAATTAGGTCAAATAGTTGGATAGACTCTAAATCCCAATGGATGAGGCACTGATCAATAATTTTAGTTAGCATATGAAGATATCATAGATAAGCATCAAAAACATATTAAAATCAAAATCAATTCATGAAGAATATCATAGCTTGTCAATACTTGTTTGCATTTAATCTCTGAGTTATAGTTAGATGTTGTTACCCAGAATTACTTGTAAATCTAAGAAGAATTATGACCAATATATTGTAGGGGATGAATATTGTAATAGAATGTTATTGGATGAATAAAATGTGGAGATAGTATCAAGTCTTGAATCTTTTTATCCTTAGGTGCACCTGCCTTGGTTTTGTAGAGCCAAAAGATTAGAAAATCTTTATGATTTTGTTGAAGTTGGGTCCAAATTTGAAGACCATCTAGTTTATCATTGGAAGTAGTTAATTATTAGGTTATTTTGAACTTCACCATCTTGGTATCAGGTATCTTATTACTTGGTAGTGTAAAAACCACCAACAAAACCTCATGAAACTTTAAATTGAAAAAATTAATAATGATTAATGATATAAGTTAGTTAACTAATGCAATTAAAATAAACTAAACACATGTAACAAATGCAATTAAATGATGTGAAATAAAATGGATTTGGTAATGCAATTAATGCAACTGAAAATTATACAACAAATAAAATAACCATGCAAATAGATGAATTAAAAATGCAATTTATAAAACGTAAAGATTGTATTCATCTTAATTTAATAAAACAAACAAATGTAAATATTGCAATCTAAGTGAGTCGATGTGTGTGGAAAGTGTTGCACAAATGCAACCTACATGTGAATGAAAATGCATTGGTGAAAATACAAAATCAACATGTCATTGTTCGACTAGACCCTCACTACAAGAAGTTGAATAGGAGAGTGGGGAGACATTTTAACAATTTTATTCATTACAATTAGAAATTTGGGGTTTTCGAGGGATCATGAAGGGAATAGGGGATTTTAATTTTGGATTGAAATTTTTTTTTTAACAGGAGATTCTAGGATTTTGACTTGATTGGTAGGATATTGTATTTTGACTTGATTGGTAGGATGTTGGATTTTGATTGATTGATTAGATAATATTTATTATTCAATGATTTTCTTGATGGATTTTGATTTCTTTTTTGTTTAGGAGGGAAATGAAATCATTGATTAATACAAACTAAATAAGACAAGTTAAACACTTTCACCCTAAGTCATTCAATACAAGAGAAAGAGGTCTTTACAAAAAAAACTTTCAATGCAATCCAAGTTATACTAGAAAAATCAAAGTAGGATCAAGTGAAGCCAATAATAAACCCAATTCTCATCAAGGAAGTATGCAAGAAAGGCCTCTTTTTTATAGTATTAATCAACCTTAAGATTTAAAATATAGTCTAATTGAATTAAATTGACCAAATTTCTTAGGAAAGTCAATCTAATGCACATGTATAGTCCAAACAAGATATAAAATCAGATCTAAAATACCCAAGGAAAATGAAAAAATTAACTTACCTCAAAATAAAATGAGGAAATACACCTTTTTGTCTGAAAATTTGATGTTTTGTAATTGTGACTTTAACTATGACTATGGATCTATGATTAGGGAAAAAACTTAGAAAATCCTATTTTCCCTAGATCTTTGGGAACATGTCAACTTAGAAGAAAAGTGTTTGGATTCTTTATGGGATGATGAACAAGTTCCTAGGGAACTATAGAAATATTGAGCTTGGATCTCTAGAAAGCTCTCACTGATAGTTTTTGGATTTATGGTTGCAATTATGATAAGCTACAAATTTGTTACAAAATGTGTGTGTGTGTGTGTGTGTGTGAGTAGCTATATAAGGGTTTTCCTTAGTCAATCCCTTATTTTTTGGTATTCCTCCTATACTTTCATGCGTGTAATAGGGGTGCATTCCAATACATTGTGGTGTACCCCATTTTACCCATTATAGTAATTTTAAGACTTGTGGAGGAATCCATATAACTACTAGAAAAGTTTCAAGTTGGGTATGTTGTGAGGACTTATAATTGATTTTTGTTCCTTGAGACTTTTCCTCTAGGCTTGATTTATAATTACATTTGGAATGTGTGACAATTATGTTTTAAATTTCACCATGAGAACATTAAGTATGCTATGCTGGGATCCCAAGGGACCTACACTCTTGGTTGAGACTAATTGACTCCCTTGTTAAAAGATTTGGTTAATGACTTTGAGAGCCTTTTATGGCATTTAACTTGCTACATTGTTTCAAGTTCCTCATTATATAACAAGATGACCCTAGTGTTTTGGTAGTGGCTCCTCACATGGACCCCAACCCATAAGTGGTTGACACAAAATATAGGAATGAGTTTTCTTAACAAATGATAGCTTGAATAAATTGAAGTAAAATACTTTAAAAAGGTAAATAGATTTTTATGACTAACTATCCATTTATGGGTGTTGATGTGAGTTAGATGTTTATTTGTCAATCTATAAGCATTGACTTGGGATACATTTTGATATCTATATGTTTGAGGGAATTGACTTAAGACTTAATGCTACTTGGGCTACAAAGAGATAAGTAATGACACTCCACCTTGAGTCCCTATGATACAACATTGATAAATTTGAGTATTGACCTTGTTTTATGTAATTTGAATGTAATTACATTATGTTTATATGTGTAGCTCTATATTTTCCTCGAGTCATGCATCTTTTTGGCATGAGGTTTAGGCTTTTTTGGGATGTTTGATCAGCTTATGTTTAGGGATCGGTCACTATAATACCCCTTCCTTTGTTATCATTGTAGACTTAATTGCTAAAGTTCTCAATGACTTTTCTATAGATGTGTTAGCCCTTATTTGATATTTGAAATGCAATACTTTGATATGTTGAGTAATTGATTACGCCAGGTTATAACAATTTCCTTTTGGTAGTGATGATGCTTTAATTTCTCATAGTTAGTTAATGAAATTACTTTTATGATGATGTCATATGGTGTGTCTAAGAAATATGTTTAGTATGTCTTCACGATGATGAGATATTCATGTTAGAATATGATATTATTTATATTTAGGGTTTACTATTATACTTACTCCATACTTGCATGTGTATTGTGTGCGTGTGTGCGTGCACGCGCGCGTGTGTGTGTTTTACATTTATGTTTGACATGCTTGATATGGTTGAGGGAGGGAGTCCTAGTCACCTACTAGTAGAGATCTACACGATATACCACTCCCCACCATTTTCTATTTAGCTTAGACATATATGCCCATGTACATGATCATATTTTATATAGATTTGTAGGTACCAAGCATTGACTCCCTAAATTGTCAAGATGAGTATGCCCTATCACAATAATTCAATGGTAAGAATGGGGAGATAATGTTTAGGTCCAATCCCACCCATAGTTTAATTACTTGTCCTAAGAAGGAGGACATGTATCTAACTTTCCACCTTTTTTTAACCCATGAGTTCATCTCTGTCTATGTTGTTTACTTTTGAGTTTTGGTCAATTTTGGTAATGTTTCTTTTATGTGGATATGACTATGTGATATATTTGGTAAATGATTTAATTATAATATTTGGGATAATCATATAGTATAGAATCATTAAATATTATTTGATTAAAAAATAAAATATTGAAATATGAGAATATTTAAATAATTAAATATATGCTTTAATTTAACAAACTTAATTTAGAAAATTGGTTAAAGAAAAATTAGAATATGATGATATTTAATTAATTAAATAGATGCTTTAGTTTAAAAGATTTGATTTAAGAAGTTAGATAAAAAGAGAATTAAAATATTAAAAGATTCAAGATTTAATATTATTTTATTATAAATATTTAATTAATAATAATTAAATTAGAGTTGCATTTAAATAATTAGCTTTAATTATTACTATTAATTTAAATAATAAACTACACTTTAAATAGTGTTTGCACTGATTAATAAAGTGGAGGAAAATAAAAGAAAAATATTTTAATTAAAAAGTTCATTAAGTGTGCATGAAAGGATTAAATAATAAAAGTTTGTTTTAAGAAGAGGTATTTGCATGTTCAAAAATTGAAAACCCTAGCTAGAGTTAAACTCTTTATTAAGATATTGGAGATTATTTCTACACGCATAGGGTTTGGGGACAGAATTGGATCAAAAGACATGTTGAAAGTTTCAGAAGGTTTGGATTTACATGCATTCACAAGCTATCTCAGATTCTAGTTGTGGTTTTGAGGTAAGGTTTGAAAACCCATTATAGAATTTTATTAAAAGATTTGTCTAGTTTGTGTCTTCTTGGGTGCTTGCATAATGCTTATTAATTTATTTTATTAATTTTTGGATAAAGAATTATGTTGTAGATTTAGAAAAAGTAAATCTTATTAATCAATAAAGCTTGATTGAAAAAAATTATAGAAAATTGAAAGAAAACAACAAATTGAACAACTAAAGTTTCAATTTTAAATTTGTCATTAGAACCATGTGATTATCATGCATTTTCTAAATAAAGATAAATATTCGTCTTATATCTAAAATAATTTTATTGCAAAATTTATTAAAAAAACAAAAGATTACTTGAGAGGAAAGCATATTGTAGCTAAACTTATGCATGGATGTGAAAACAAATATACTAAAGACAGAAAACTAAGTATAGTATGATTGCATGATTTGAGAGATAAAAGACATGCAAAAATACTAATTGTATGTTTATTTTATTTTAGAAAAATATATTATAACTTTTAGATTTTTTTTTTTTTTTAAATTATGATTAATTATTAATTTGAAAAATTAAAAATTAAAATTAAAATTTATTATTTATTTATTTTGAAAATTAAATAAATAAATACTATTTATTTTCTTATAAGTGGGTTTTTTATATCAATTACTTTTAAAACTCTAAGTGGGATATAACTTATTATATATTTATTAGTGCAAGTGGATTATCTAGCTATGAATATTTAAAATTATGAGAGAAATTGTAGAAAACTCAATTAAAATTATAATTTCAAGTTTGAGTTATCTCTAGTTGCATCACGGATTTAAAGAAAAGTAAATATTAATATTGGACTTAAATAAATGTCAAATTAATATTTTAGAAATGAAATTGATATTAATATTTAATCTAATAATATAAATTTATATTATTAATTAAATCATTCATGATTTAAGATTATTTAAATCAAGAACATTATAATATTGTATGATATTTTATATGCACCGAGAGATTTGACATTTAAATACTTATTGATTTAAATAAGTATATTAACACAACAATTTATATTAATTGATACATTCTTACTTTATTTTTAAACACATCTTTATGGCTCAAACTAAACAAGAGAAAATGATGGAAGTAAATCATATGGCTAAAAACTATGTGTTTTCTTAAATATTCTATTTATAGTCTTGTGATATTTATTTTCGTGATGGTTTTTCTTTGTGGGTTGTTTAGTTGGCCAAGTTAGGATGTGCACCAGAGGCATTTTTTAAATTGCTTTTATGATTATTTGACTAGATGTCATAATGTACATTATGATTTAAATTGAGATTTCTTTTGATAAGCCTTTATGAGAATTTGGGTTTTGAGAACCAATGTTATTTTTGGCTTGCATGTTAAGAAACCAAATTCAATCAATATTACTTTTGTGGTATGGGACACAATTGTGGTTTGTGAGTTTTGGGAAGGTAACCTAGGTGCATGTCTATGAGAGTGGCTTGCAATGAGGGCTGGTGCCCAAAGTGGTTGACAAGGTAACTCATTGTAAGTTGTGTAAAAAATGATAACATAGTAATTAAAATACTTTCCTCCCCCATGCCTTGAGATAATTAAAAAGATAATTTAGAGATTTTTCCTCATCTATGCCTTGAGAACGTGTATAGGCCAAGGATGAGAATGGGATGATACCTTGAGAGGTATGAATAGTTTCTTCATCTTTACGAGAGGGTATTTTGGTTTTGCATAGAGTCATTAGGGGGTTGGGATCTTGAGTGACCGCCAAGGTAACCTTAGAGTTGGCTCATGTGATGACACTACATAGTATGTAGCCTAAGTCTCCTTCATATTTTCTTTATATTTTCCTCTGGTGGTGTATTTATTGGTGGTGTACTTGTTGGATATTAATTTTGATGGTGTATTTATTGTGAGTTATTATTTATTTATTGGATGTCAATTATCATTTACAGATAACTTTTATTAATGAATGTCTATTATTCATTGGTGGTGTTTTTATTGTTGGAGTTAGTGGTAGGTGGTTTACATTTATTGATGACAGTTGTTATCTATTGGTTATCGTGCTTGTGACATTTGACATTGATTTGGAGGTGGTTTTATCTTTTGGTGTTGATATTTGGTTTGTACTTGGTATCTATTGTTGATTTTGGTATGTGATGTTGGTTTGAATGAGTGTCTTTTCCACTTTGGTTATCTTTTCTTTATCAGTAGTTTAAGTTACCCTTGAGGTAGATTTGGCTATTAGGATCTCTTGCCTAGGATTTTTTTATGATTTGATTATCTATGTGTGGATTATACCTTATCTCTCTTGTACAATGGGAGTGGGAGCCCAATTAAGTGACCACACAATCGGGAGGTGTTGTCTTATTACCATTTGGGTCCGCCTCAGATTGACAGATGTTGGATACTCCTTGATATAGTTGTACCATTATCATTCATATTCTTATCTTGGAGAATTCTATTTGTTTGATGTATCTATGTATCATGTGTTTTGAGATCCTACAGGATATTGTATTGTATATTGATGTACTTGTATTTATTATTGGATACCCTGCAACATGAGAAGTGGATGATGTTATCTGAATGTACCCTATCATATCAGTTATTTTATGTATAGGTATATGAGATTATATATGTGTTTATTCATTTTATGATTATGGATGTTGTAATTGAGACATAAACTTATTAATAAGCATGATTCAGCACAAAGGAACCCTTCAAGAATGAAATATGTATTGCAATGAGATTTGTGTAAATGTTGCATATGTTTATATTTCTTCTGCATTGTTACTTTGATGTTGTTTAAACTTTAAAAAAAATAGTTTAATTTATTTTGGGTTCCTGAGTAGGGTGTTACAATCATTATCTCTGCAAGCACACTGGGGTGGACCTAAGGGTTTCACATGGTAGAGTGGTGTTTTACTTTACCACTATTGATGACTAGTGTACAAGTGAAAGAATTCCTCTAGATGTGGAGATAGAATGAATTGGGTGATCCATGGTATCTTCAACCTTATCTCACGGTGATTCACTTACTTTCATAGTTTGTGATTAATGTTAACAAAGTAGCCTCCACTTATTTATTTATTTTCAAATCTTGAGTCATTTTTTCCTTAATATGTTTTAACCTAGTGCTCCTAGGTGTGGAGAAATATCACTTTTTATTTGTACAATTATTTTGGAAATACTTCTCATTATTAAACCCCAAATTGGCCTCTTAACTTTGACTCTAGATTAACTTATTAATTTTGTAAAGAATTCTTGCACATTAGATTCATATTAATCACATATGACTCATGCATTATTGTATTTACTTCATGTTTCATTTCATATTCCTATTTTTTCATCATATATGAGAAATACCCATATTCATATGCCATATGAAATGTTGTATTTTCCCTATTAAGTATCACATTTTATTGTGACTAATGGATTTGCAAAAAAAATCATTTTCCTTATTTATTTTTTGCATTTTCCTCATGTTCTAGTGCATACACTTTATCTAATGCAAATAATGAATGTTTCTTGAGGATTAATAAAAATGCAATTTATGAAGTTCTAGTCAAGATCTATAAGGTTTTTGGATGAATTACAAACTCTATTGTAATCAATTGAATGTGTCTATATCATTCATGCTTATATTTTGGTTTCTTAGGAACCTTTGGAAGTACAGATGAGCTTTTTTATTATGCATAATCATGTGGTAATTGTGAATTTCTTATTTTAAGTTTGACCTTTGATCTTAACTATGATTATCTCACACTTGTATGTGATTCATATCTTAACTTGCAAATAAAAAATTCAATACAATTTCAACCCCTTAATTCTAAGGGTTCCTTAGTAGGGCATGTTACATCTAGTATCGAATGTCATGTTCATATGTTG
This sequence comes from Cupressus sempervirens, assembly GCA_028749045.1. Classification (NCBI taxonomy): domain Eukaryota; kingdom Viridiplantae; phylum Streptophyta; class Pinopsida; order Cupressales; family Cupressaceae; genus Cupressus; species Cupressus sempervirens. The sequence continues at coordinate 506,186,321 of CM053789.1, read as the reverse complement.
GGATCTCTTCTCTATGTTATGTTACCATTGTGTTCGGTGTGAGTGATGTGTGGATTTTATATCTGATGGTGGTTATCTTTCCTTTCTTATTGTGTTAGTTTGGATTGTTTGTATTTTATATGTGAATTTGACCCATGCCTTGTTTTTCTCTTAAGGACACCTCCTAGAAATGGACGTGGTCAATGGAATGAATGTCAAGATAACCATGAGAAGAAGTGTCATGAGAAGGAGCACTAGGAAGAAAAACAACACAAGGATTGCCATGAGGAATGTAGGGAGGGTCATGATGTTAATGAAAAGAAATAAAAATTAATTTAATTAATACATGAGATTATCAATAGGCTGGGACCTCAAAGGGAGGAGTCTCACCATGGAGACTCTTAGTTTTCTAACTATGGAAAGCATGAGAATTCTCAATCTCCACTTGGTTCAAGAGTAGAGAAAAAGAGATACAAGATAGTGGTAGATGAGGATGTTATATGTGCATGTCACATGAGAGATCTTATGAGGTATTGTCCACTTATAGTTGATGGTATAGGTAGTGGTTTTGAGGATGAAACTTTGTACATTGAATCTTGGACATTGTTTCACTATGCACCCTAATGTAAGAAGGATTAGATCTTGGTGTACAATTGTAAAACTTATGATTTTTGTGTCTACTCAGTGGCACATGTTGGAAAGTACAATTGGGACAATTGTTATGTTGTCATTAATGTCAAACCTGATTGGTGAGATAGTTTTCTATCTAATTTGAGTGTCATATCTATATGATTAATGAAGAGGATTTGAGAAGTTGGTCATAAAAAAAGCACCTAGAGAAAAGGTTGAGTTGTACGAAGGAATTACAATGGACACTTGGTTAGTTAGACTTTGACAAGATAAAGTAATAATTTAATCATGTTACAAGCAATGAAGATAGTTGTACTAAAGCCTTGGAGAAATGATCAAAGATTGACCAAATGCATAAGCTTGACCAAGTAACACAATAGAAGATTAAAGAACTTGAAGTATATGTCAAGTGATGCTAGTGTTGACCAAGCCACAGTATGTGCCGATAAGAAATAGTGTTGACCAAGCATCAATGTTGACTGAGCATCAATATTGATCGAGCATTAGTATATGTGTTGAACAAGAAAATTAGTAGTGAAAAAGTAACCCAATGATGTCTGAGTGTTAGAATAGAGTGTTGATTGAGGGACAACATTTTAATAGTTTATGAGAAATCATGATTTCTAGCCAATAGAGTTGATTTCTTGGAATATGGAAAGCATGTTGAAGACAAGGATGAATGACCTGGAACATTTAAATCAAGGGAAATGGTGTTTGCACATTTCTATGCAAAGATTCAAGGAGAAGTTTGGAGAAGTTTCTAGAACAGATAAGAAGAAATGAAATGTTGGAAAGATTCAATGAATCTGGCTAAACCCTAAGATCTACAGTCATGTTTAAGCAACAAAAGATTAGAACTACATATTTAAGGGGTTACAAGGGCTAACTTAAAAAGGTTGGAGCAAGTGTTGATGTTATTAATTGTAAAACTTAAGTAGAAGGCTAAGAAGAGTTGAGAAGAGGTGAAGTGGGATTTCTTGAAGGGTTGCCAAGAGAACTAGAGATTGGAATGGCAATTAAGGCCAGCCAGTGGATTGGCATTTGAGATGAACTAAGATCTATATTCACAAAGTGAGTTATATTTGTTAGATCAAAACATGTTGTTGCTTTCTAACAATTTTATTAGATTGAAATCCTTAAATCAAGTTGACCTAACAGTCATGTAAATCCTTTAATCAAGGTGGAATTCTAATGGAATGTTCTAAAGTTTTCTAATAAGGCCACTCCTAACAGGTTGATTAAATCCTTTAACAATATCACATTTAATAGTGTGTTTTATAACCTTTAATAGGGTTGGCTCCTAACATAGCTCACTTTAGAAGAGTGAAAATATTGGTGATATGTTACTAGGTTTTTTCCCAAATTGGGTTTCCACATTAAATTATAGAGTCAAATTTGTGTGGATGTTCTTTGTGATGATTTATTGTTGATGTTTAAATTCTACAAGTCTATTATATTTAAGACAATGGACTGCTATTTTATGTTACAAAATGTTTATCATTGATGCAAGAGCATCCTAAGGTTGTTAGCAAACCAACATGTTGGAGGAATTTTGTCTAGGAGTTGTGGACTTGATCACCAAAAGAGTGGTACTCGGGCACTGATGGGTATAGTGTTGGTTGAGGTACTCAGTCGTTCAGGAGGCCCACTTGTTGTGGAATCTTGACATATTCTATTCATTGGTACTTGTTGTTCTTGACATGTGTTGGTTGCTTGACAATGCTTGGGTGTTTGCTAACACTTCGTAATGTGTTGGTCTCGACTGGAGTTCTTGTGGATTTTCTCAATTGAGTTGAAGCATTTAATGCATGCAATGTGTGATCATGACATAGATAAATCCAAGAGTTTTTGTGGACCTATTTGGGTCTTGGTTTTCTCTCCTATATGCATTTAATTTGTGTTGTAAGCCTTCTAAGGCGTTTTGGTATTTAATATCTGTTGGAGGTCAACTTGTGGCTCAACATATATTTAATGTTAGGGATTTAATTTAATTTGTAATGAACTAGGCTGACTTGTGGCTTAGTTGGGTATAAGTAGGGGGGCTTGTAGATTCTTTTAGTTATGATCATCCAACTTGAAGAAGAGGATGAAGTGTAGTAGAAAACTTTGAGAAGGGCTAGTAGCTAAGGCTTGGTAAACTAGGAGATTGTTTGGTGGGCTTGCAAGCACAAGTTGAGATTTCCTTGAGGTTTCTACCAGAGTGTAGATCTGGACTAGATAGGATTAGGATTGTGGGTTGGATCTTGAGGGATCTTGCAAAACTATTTTGTAATTGATTTTTTACAACTAGGTATATTACATGTAAATAGTTGGTTTATGAATAAAGATTTGTGATTTGGTATTAGATCTTGCATTTTTGTTGTGTTTATATTGTGTGGTTATCTATTTTAGGCTAGGACATCTCATTTGGAAATTCTTCTACCTTGCACTCCATCAAGTGGACAAAGTGTCGAAGTTGTGGCAGTTTGCACTAGGATTTGGGAGAAGGTTGGAAGAGAAGGTTGCTCTTGTGGAGCAGATTAATCTTCTAGATTTGTGGATTTATTGTAGAGGGTTTACAAAAATCTTGGAAGATGCCTCCAACAAGATTGGACCCTAGGGAAATCGATGATCTTAGTGATGTTGTAGAAGAAAGGATCTTAGAGAAGGTCAAAGCAAATTTTAGATATGAAATGGAGGAGGTTAAAGCTAGTTTTAGATCTAAGATGGCATTAATGAAGAGTGACATGATTGCTGAAATTATAAGTGCTATAGGTGGTGTACCATGACATGTGGGTATTGAAGATGGTTATAAGGAAGCTGTTGAAGACTTTTAAATTGTTGGATTAAGTGGTGAGGACAAAAATGATCGCATGGAGAGACCTATTAGAACTAGGGTTGGTCAATTTGCTAGACTTGGACCTCATTTGAGGCTGAAGCATAAGATGGAGGTTTCTAATTTCTCAAGTACTTTAACTCTTGAAGACCTAATTAATTGAGTTGATGAATTGGAAGACTACTTTGAGTTATAGGATATTGGAGATCCACTTAGAGAAAGGTTGGCACAAACTAACCTAAAAGGACATGCTGCTCTTTGGTGGAAAGAACTGCAATGAGACAAAGAAGAGGAAGGTGAAATAAAGATAATTATATGGAGATAGATGGTAACCAAGTTGAAGGCTAAGTTCATTATTCCTAATTATGAAATTGGGTTGTTTAAGAGGTTGCAAAATATGAAGAAAAAGGATATGAATATGAAAGATTATACCAAGGAGTTCTAAAAGTTGACTATTTGGTTTGGGCATAGAGATTTTCCAAAGGAGAAGGCAGCTCGAAACATTAATGGTTTGTGATTCAATATCCAAGATGAGGTTGGTATGTTGAAGAATGATTAAATTGAGGATGCTTATCAGTATGCCCTAAAGGTAGAAGATAAGTTGAAGAGGAAAAGTCAAGATAATTCTAGAGGGAAGGAGAAGTAGGATAGCTTGGCAAAAGTTAAATCAAGTGATGAAGATGAACCAAAACTTGTTGATTAGAAGAGAAGGATAAGTAGAGATGATTTTAAGGTTACTTGCTACAAATGTGGAGAAATAGTACATAGATTTTATGAATGTTAAAGGCTGGTGACATAAGAGTTGTTATTGTGAATGAGGTTGAAGTCCAAGGTAGTCAACCTAAGTAAGGAGAGAGTTTATTGGCTTGGCGAGTGTTGATTGGTTAGAGGACAATGAAATATTGTCAGAGGACTAATTTGTTTGGTACTTATTGTAAGGATGGTAATAAAGTCTACAATGTGATTGTGGATGGTAGTAGTACTAATAACCTTGTTGTTGAGGAGATGGTTCAACGACTTGGTTTGAAAAGAATGAGACATCCTTATAATTATAGGATTGGCTGGTTGCAAGGTGAGCATGCTTTGGAAGTAAGGTAGTAGTGCCTTGTTGATTTCTAGATTGGGTAGTATAAGGATCAAGTGTTGTGTGATATTGTGGACATGAACAATTGTCATGTGTTACTTGGTAGACCTTGGCATTATGATTGTAGGTTTATTCATGATTGTGTCAAGAATGTGTTTACAATTGTAAAAGGTAGCAGGAAGCATTCCCTAACTCTTTTGCAAAATGAAGAGCTTGATAGAAGGGACCTGAGTATTCATAGCTAAGTTAAGTTGAAGCATTTTGAGAAGGTTGGAGATCAACATGGAAAGAAGACACGTAACACACCTAGGATGGATATGAGGAAGTAGAAGAAGATCAAGGGAAAGAGTGTACAAGATAAGGACTTGGAGGACATGTATCTGAAGAACCAGTTTTGGATTTATGTGTTGAGTCCCAGAAGATGTTCTTACAATTATTGAAAACATCTTTTTGAACTTGGGATGTCTAATGTAGGAGTTTCCTAGGGTTGTTATCAATCATGCATGTTGGAGGGATTTTGGCAAGGAGTTGTGGGCTTGGTCACCAAAAGAGTGGTGCTTGATCACTGATGGGTATAGTCTTCACCGATTTGCTTGGTCATTGAGGGGACTCGGTCATTGTGGAAGCTCAACATCTTTTGTTTCTCAGTACTTGTTGTGCTCAACATGTGTTGGTTGCTTGGAAATTCTTAGGAGTTTGCTAACACTCGGCACTGTGTTGGTGCCAACTAGAGTTCTTGCATATTTTCTTGATCAACTTGAAGCATTTAATGCATATAACATGTGATCTTGATGTGGATCAATCTAGAAGTTTGTTTGGACCTATTTGGGTCCTGGTTATTTCTCATGTGTGTATTCAATTTGTGTTGTAAGCCTTCTAAGGTATTTTTGTATTTAATATATGTTGGAATCCGATTTGTGGCTTAATATATATTTAATGTAAGGGATTTAATTTAATTTGTAATGAACCGGGCTGACTTGCAGTTTAGTTTGTTATACGCAGGGGGTCTTGTGGAGTCTTTTAGTTATGATCATCAATCTTGGAGAAGATGATGAAGTGTAGGAGTGAACTTTGAGAAGGGCTAGTAGTTGAGGCTTGGTAAACCAGGAGATTTCTTGGTGGGCTTGAGAGCACAAGTTGAGATTTCCTTGAGGTTTCTACTAGAGTGTGAATTTGGACTAGTTGGGATTAGGATTATGAGTTGGATCTTGAGGGATCTTGCAGTCGAGCATATTGCATGTAAACAATTGATTTATAAATAAAGAGTTGTGATTTGGTATCAAATCTTGCATTGTTGTTGTGTTTCCACTGTGTGGTTATTTGTTGAGGAATGGGACAATCTCCTTTGGGAATTCTCCTACCTTGCACTCCATCATTTATAGAGGTTGAGCTAACAAATGTTAAGATTTGAAGTTGTATAAGTATTTGTTTGTGCAATTGGTACATCTAGATCTTGAATAATTGATTCACCCCCCTCCCCTCCTTAGTTATTCTAAACATTCTAACAATTGGTATCAAAGCATAGGTGCTTGTAAAGAAAAGTTTGAAGGTACTTGAATCTAAAGATCATGATGTACAAAAAGGAGGTGGCAAGGTTTAACAAAGAGAATTTCCATGCATGAAATTTTTTCATGAGGCTACATTTAGCAAGAATTGATGATGGTGCAATACATTTTGTGGATAATGCATATGTGGAGATAACAAGAGTTCCTCTGATAGCTCAGCAATTGAAAGAGAAGCAAGAACACAACCAAGCTATGTTGGAGATTGCATCAGCCCTAAGCTATGTTGAGTTTAATGATATTAAAGATTGCAAGACTACCAAGGAAATGTAGGATACATTGAAGAACATCTATGGAGGAGATAGGAATGTGTTGAGAGAGAAAATCAAAAAGCTTGAGAGGCAAGTTTCATGAAATGAGAATGATAGAAGGTGAGAATATTGAGAAGGATATTGGAGAAAATATATATAGAATATCAAATATTGAGAAGGATATTGGAGAAAATATTATAAAATTTATACAGATAAAAGGATAAATAACTAATGTCCTGAAAGGGGACATTACAAGTGGTATCAAAGCATGATCCTCCCATCCTGATTAAAATTAAAGTAGAAAGAGATTTTCAATGGAAACTTTATAATGTAAATTGGAGTTGTATGACTAGATTTACTAGATTCAGTATTGCATCGGTTATGGCAATTTCAAGCATCCATTAGAGATGAAAATTTTGGAGTTGGCCTGGTTAACTCTAGCTTGTGGACAAGATAGTTTTTAAATGAATAATAGATGTCTACTATGCACGTGCTTGGTGCTGCTCAAGTATCTTCAGCAGACTGATTGGGATTCTTACTGCTTTGTTATTTCTAAACTTGATTTGAGAGACAATCCAGACTACAAAACATGAGACTTTGTTTTAACATATGCTTTAACAAAATAATGCAGTGGGATGGGGCAACTAGAAGATAAATTCATTCAATTTTGTTTATACTAGAAAGTACCCAGTTACCACATTTTACAAGTGCTGGAGAATAGAAGAATTTCAAATCAAATGAGATTTTTATACTGAAAAGTACCCAATTACGAATGTTGCATTAACTGCAGACAGCAATTTTTGGACAATTTGAATCCGAGGTTGAGATGTAACAGTGATGACGATGAAGAAGAAGCTCATGGAGTTGTTAAAAGATTTATATTTGGTGATGTTGTAAGAAAAAAAACTTTTCAAAGGAAGTGATTGATTCAAATATACCTAATAAGATCCAAAAATCTAATAGAGTATGAGAGCCAATCTACAAATGTGAGAAAATTTATTTTGATGAACATTAGTTGTGGATGAAATATTGATTCAAATAGTCCATCATGCTACTCAACCTCATTGTAAATGTTTCCATTGAAAGGAATAGTGGATCGAACACTTGAAATTTAATTTTTAATTTTTTTGGTTGGTTCACTATCCAATAAGGATTTGAAAGAACAAAGAGAGCACTTTGTTGATTTGCGCAAACCATCATCATTTTTGTGGTATGATTTGGGTTTTAGCAGACACCAGCACGGGAGGTTGTTGCATATATTGAGGGAATTTTCCATAGATCCAATTCTCAATGACTATGTCATTGATGTTGTGTAGGAAGATATGAAGGCAATGAAAGTATGTTGTGAATTTTGTATGTGCAATATTGAAGGCAATGTAAATAGAAGAAGAAGAAATAGGGAAATAAATAAGATAAAGCATGTGCATTTGACTATTATTGAAGGAAACATATGAATGGTTACGTGGACACCAAAGGTGGAAAAATAAATTATAATATCATTGGGAGATTATTGTCAACCAGCAAAGCTTAAGAAAATTTTTTGGGTGCACACTTTATTGAAAACACACAACCATTTGTTAATACAAGTGTGAGAAAATATTGGAATTCAGACTAAGCCTTACTTGTGATGGGAATAATAAATATTTAGTGTAACCGATAGGGGTGGAAACTTCCAAGATCAAATATCGCATTTATGACTAATGACAGTTTAAATTATTGCACACAATGAAGGAGATCCAAATATGATAATGAATAAAATGAATGATCTGAATTCACACACCCCTTAGCTCCAAAAACCATCTTTGCAAATGCATTGAGGTCAGAATTATGCTCTTACGGTGATCATTGGCATAGGACACCAGCAATCATACATTTAAGGTATGAATATTGTATGTAATTTTCCATTAAAACATATATTAATCCACTTCAATATTTAATATTTAAGGGGATAAATGAAAAGTGATTTATATTAGTTATAAATGAAATTAAACAAAAAGTGGTTAATATTAGTTTTTACTTAAAAGAATATACATTAAAGTTGATAATTGGATTAATATTAAATTCTCTATTAAATGAATATATTATGAGAGTAATTGAATAGATTAATTTCTCTATCAAGGGAGGTATTAGAATAGTAATTGAGTAAATCTTAAACCTAACAAGATCATGATTCTCCAAGTTGAGATAAGGCCTGCAATGGAATGCGCTAGGTGACATCACTTGGGGTACCAGATAAAGCCTACAAGTACCGAGTAAGGCCTACGGTGGAGTGAATATCCCAAGCTACATCATACAAAGGCACCTTCTTGGGAATAATGATTGGAGAGAGGTAACGATAATGAGGGAGAACGATGAGGTCCACTAATTGGGTAACAGGGCACCCCATTATGGTTTCTCCTCCTATAATTGAATGATAAGAGTAAGTATCTGATATTTAAAAGATTATGCTTTAAAAGACTTCTTATTGAAAAATAGTTGATAGAATCACCTTAAGATCACAATTCTCCAATGATGAGATAAGGCCTGTGGTGGAATGGGATGGGTGACACCACTCGAGGTACTAGATAAAGCCTACAGGTACTAGGTAAGGCCTACGATGGAGTGAATACCCCAAGGTACATCATACAAAGGCACCATCTTAGGAATGATGATCGGAGAGAGATAACAATAATAAGGGAGAATGGTGAGGCCCACTGGTTGGGTAACAGGGCACCCTATTATAGTTTCTCCTCTCATATTCAGAAAATGATGAGTTAATAAATGGACTATACTTTTGATTGACAAGTCAATAAATTGAGACTATAAACACCTTGTCATGAGATTAATTTATATATAATGTGTACTAATGATTTTTTGGTTGTAGGTTCACAATTAAGGAAATACATAACATGTGTATTATGTTTGCATCGTGTTTGCTCCATGTCTTCATTTGTCTGCATCATGTTTGCTTGATGGCTTCATCTGTTTGCATCGTGTTTGCTTCGTGTTTTCATTTATTAAGATGTATATTTCATAAATCTTTTAGGACTTTGATATGCAAATATGTCTTGTGTCTATGACAAAGCTCGTGTATGAAAGATTTTGCTTGAGGGTAAGCAAATTTGAGAGGGGAGGATTGTGATGTCCCCACTTTGATATATAGTTTAACTAATAAATAAGTATTATATAATAATAAATGAGTATTATATATTTATATTAATATTAAAATAATAATGTTCATAAGTAATATTATATTAAAATAATAATATTTTATAACTAATATTATATATATTCATATAATAATATCATCGCATTATAGCAATATGGAAGTATGAAATGAATTAAATGATAATCTAATATAATTATAAATAAATAATGATATTATAATGATTAAGATATGATTTAATATAGGAACATTATATTAATAAAGTATTATAATATAATAATATATATAGTTGATATATTATTAAAATAATATATGTTATAGCATAATATGCATTATTATATTAATTAATTTAACTAATCTTATTGATATAAATATATAATTAATTATATTTATATTAATGAAAGAATGTGACTCTATGAAATGCATGCATATATATAGAATATCAAATATTGAGAAGGATAATAGAGAAAATATTATAAAATTTATACAGATAAAATGATAAATAACCAATGTCCTGAAAGGGGAAATTACATTGTTAATACCATAAGAGGTTCCAATGGAAATATTGATAATGAAACTTTGATTAGTAAGGTATTGAAAACTCTACTTCCTATTTATGCTATTAGGGTTTTTGCAATACAAGATCTAAGATGTGATTGTTGTAATGACCTAGCTTTAGAAGGTGTGATTGGTAGACTTACTACTTTTGAGATGTCAAATTTTGATAATTTCACTCCTACTACTATTGAATCTATTTTAAAGTCACAATTGGTTCTTAGCAAGAAAGGAAAAGAAAAATATGTGAAAAGTGATAGTGATAGTTCAGATGATGAGCTAAATGAGGTTGAAGCACTGATGGCTAGAAAACTTCCAAGCGGCAAAGAGATATACATAGGTAAACTTCTTATAAAAAAAATTCATGCAACAAAGTTGGTTATATTGCTACAAGATTTCCTAACAAAGAAGAAAAAGATGAAAGAAATGAAAACAAGTACAAAGGAAGAAGAGACAATTGAGACAACAAAAGAAACAAGGACTACAAAGACACAGGTAAGAAATCTTGTTACATTACTAAAAAAGAAATTGATAATGAATCTGAAAGTAATGATGAAGAAGTTGTCTATGTTTTTATGAAAGAAGATTTTGACGAGGATGAGAAAAATGCATTGATTTCATATGTGAATAAAAGTGATAGATGGATAATTAATAATGGTTGTTCAAATCACATGGCTGGTGATAGAAGTAAATTCGAGAACATTGGACCATACAAGGGTAGATGTGTTAAGTTTGGTAATGATGTATCATGTCTTGTGAAAGGTAAACAATTGATACAATTAACTGATAAGATCAAGTGTGATAATGTTTATTGGGTTGAAGGACTTGACTATAATTTGCTAAGTGTTTCATAGTTGAACAAATTAGGATACAAAGTTGAATTCCATCGTAGAAAGGCCAAGATATTTGATGATGATGGTGAATTGATTGGATGTGGTGATCAAATTAGGGGTAACTTTTTCTATCTTAATTTATCTAATAAGACATGTCTATTTGCACCATATGAAGATATTATCTTATGGCACAAGAGGTTATGTGATGTAAATTTTGACAACCTAGTTAACATTAGTAAGATGAAAAGAGTAAGAGGTTTTTCAAAACTGAAGAAACCTGATAATGCTATGTGTAAACAATGTCAATTGGGAAAAATGATGAAGTTTGGTTTCAAGAGAAAGATATATTCATTTGATGATATTTTGGAATCGGTTCATACTGGCCTATGTGGACCTATTTGTGTTCAAAGATAATGTGGAGAAAAATATTTCATTCTATTTGTTGATGACTATTCTAGAATGATGACTATGATGCTTCTTAAAGAAAAATATGATTCTTTTCAATTATTTAAGTGGTATTTGGACAGAGTTGAAAAGGAGATAGGAGAGAGTTTGAAATGCTTGAGATTTGATAGAGGTGGAGAATTCATTTCCAAGGAAGTTAACATATTATGCAATGATAGAGGAAACAAAATACAGATGTCAACACCTAGGACCCATCCTCAAAATGGAATAGTTGAAAGGAGAAACAAATTAATCATGGATTGTGATAGAACACTGATGATGGAGAAGAATGTGTTACAAAAATATTGGAGAGAAGTTGTAGGCACAATTGTTTATACTTGAACAGAGTGCAAGTCAAGAAAGGTACACATGTTACACCTTTTAAATTATGGTATGAATATGCACCTAATGTAAAGTATTTTAAACTATTTTAAAGTATTTGGAAGCAAATGTTATATACTTAAGGATAATAGAAATGGAAAACTTTATGCTAAAAGTGATGAAGGCTTATTCATGGGATATTCCACTAAGAGCAAAGCTTAGAAGTGTTTGAACTCTAACACTAACAAAGTTGTGGAAAGTGTAAATGTGAAAGTTGATGAATATGCAAAAAATAATGAAGTTGAATGCAAGACAAAACCTGAAGACTACAATGCATTCATATATGTGAATGAAGGTGATCCTAGCACCCCACCTAAACAAGAGAACAATGATACAAATTAGCAACAAGATAGAAAAGACGAGTTACAACAACAAGTTTTTGAGCAACAAATGGGTGTCAAGAAACAAAAAAATGATTTCGAGCCACATGCAAAAGGAGACAAACACTAGGAAGACATTGTTGAGCAAGCTAAACCTAAACCAGAGAGAGAAAATAAGGTTGAAATCATTTTTCAAGATGAACTTGTAGAAGAAGAGAGAGAGAGAGAGAGAGAGAGAGAAAACTTGTACTAGCAAAATATGTGATAAAACATCATGCACTTGAGAAAATTATTGGAGATAAAAAGTCTAGCATTATGACAAGGAAATGACTCATAAGTGAGGCATGTTTACTTTGTGAGTTAGAGCCAAAATCTGTAAAAGATGCTTTGGAGAATGTGGATTGGATTCAGGCAATGAATAAATAAATTGAGTAGATAGAAAAGAACAAAACATGGACACTAGTACCTAGACCTAAGTACAAAAATGTTATTGGAACAAAGCAAGTATTCAAGAACAAGATAAATGAAAAAGGTGAAGTCACAAGGAAAAAGGCTAGATTGGTATGCAAAGGATATGCACAAGAAGAAGAAATTGACTATGGGAAAACATTTCCCCTATTGTAAGACTAGAAGGAGTTAGAACACTACTTTCATATTATGCTTACTAAGGATTCAAGGTATACCAAATGGATGTCAAATCTGTATTTCTAAAAGGAATACTTGAAGAAGTGCACATAGAGAAGCCATAAGGTATTTTTGGCCCTAGCAAGAACAATGTGGTATGCAAGCTGCATAAGGCTTTACATGGTTTGAAACAAGCCCCTAGAGCATGGTATGAAAGACTGCAAAATTATTTGCTAAAGATTGGCTTTGTAAGAACAAATGATAACATCAATCTTTACTTGAAGACTAGCAAAAACAATGAGGTATTGTTATCTGAAATTTTTGTTGATGATATCGTATTTGGAGGAAAAGAAGCATTATGCAAATCATTTGTTGATGAGATGAAGAAGGAATTTGAAATATCTATTTTTGGTGAGATCAAATGAAGCAAGGTATCTTCATCACTTAATCCAAATATATCAAGGAGATATTGAAAACTTTTGGAATGGAAGATTCAAACTAGTTAGTGCACCCATGACCAAAGGTTATAAGTTATCAAAGAATGGTGATTGTACTAATGTGAACCAGACACTATATAGATCAATGATTAGAAAACTACAATATGGTGTTCACAATAGACCTAATATTGCATTAACAATTGATATAGTTGTAATATTTTCTACAAGTCCTAAGGAGAATCATATGATGGCAGTAAAAATAATACTAAGATATCTGAAAGGAATAGAAGCTTATGAATTGTATTACAAGAAGAATGATAAGTTTGAATTGAAGGTGTTCACTGATTCAGATTGGATAGGAAATGTTGATGATAGAAAAAGTACAAGTGGAGGAGCATTCTTTCTAGGAAAGAGACTAGTTTCATGGAGTAGAAAGAAACAAAACTACATTTATCAATCAATAGTTGAAGCTGAATATGTGGTAGCAACAGTGAATTGTTCAAATATCATATGGATCAAGAAATTATTGAAAGGTATGAAAGAAGATATTACTAACCAATTTGTTATCTATTGTGATAACACTATTGATATAAACATATAAAATAATCTTGTAATGCACACAAAGACTAAGCATATTGATATCAAGAGAGAGCTAGTTCAACACAAAGAAGTAAGATTGGAGTATGTAAAAACTAAGAAACAAATAGCTAATATATTCACTAAATCTTTACCTAAGGATGCTCATGAATATCTTAGAGGTAAATTAGGGGTGATTCCCCTAGACAAAGCTACTTAAGAAGAAATAGTGCTCTACATCAAATATGTTGATCAGAATATCTTATAAATAGATGCAGACAATCCTACTTTAGGAGTTTCCTAAGGTGGTAATGGAGGAAGAAAAGAAGAGTGTTGTAGTAATCATATACAAATGAAAAAGAATGAATTCAAAACTAACATGAGGATATCTACATGAAAAAGATGCATGAGATACATAAAGTGACTTTGACATTGTTGTCAAAGAGGGAGAGATTAGCACGATGTAGGAGATGAGTAATGAAGTTCCCATAAGACAACCATAAAAAATGAAAGGGAGAAGATGTAATGGAAGATTGTAATTTGGTTACTTATGTTGCAATTAGTACAAGGCAGAGATTGAATAAGAAAAAAAGTAGTTCATAAACCTACAAGGGGCGTTGCTAGCGAAACATAATAATTTGATAGATTTCATGATATGATATGATATAAGGAGCTTATGTGCTGCATATTAGAGCTAGATGGATTAGAATCATAATGAAACTAAAAGAAAGAGATTGTTGGACATAAAGATGAGAATCAAAATTTAAAAAGGAGATTATTGATGATCTGCTACTATATACAGAGGGAGTTTTCTTGATTCAATAAATGTTTTGGATTACATGGTAACTAGAGGTGTTGCCATCAATGCCAAAGAGGGAGATTGTTGGAAACTGCAATTGAAACAATTAGTATTTTGTCATTAATGTCAAACCTTATTGGTGAGATAGTTTTCTATTTGATTTTCAAGTGTCATATCTATATGATTGATGAAGAGAATTTGAGAAGTTAGTCATAAAAAAAGAACCTAGAGGAAAGGTTGAGTTATGAGAAGAAACTACAATGGACACTTGGTTAGTTAGACATTGACAAGATAAAGTAATTGTTTAATCATGTTACAAGTGTATGCGTAGAATATGGCCTCTGTTTAACACACACACTTCAACATGGTCTTTTTATGCAAATTCATCCTGGAATGAACATGAGATTGTTCATGCAAGAGAAGTCCTGCAAGGCGACCTATTGCCTTCTATCTAGGTGGATTTTGCCTACTTATGCTCTCAGATTTGAGGTACAGGCAATCAGACCATGCTAGAATGAAGGATTTAAATGTGATTAAGCCTATATAGTGAAATTATTCTAAAATGAGATATGAATTTAATCTAAGAACATATAAAGTAATATTAACTAGATGTATGCATATTAAAACTAAAATGATTCTTAATCTAAGAAATGAAAGTGTATGCTAATAATGAGTAAATAAGTGCATAGTTTAGCAAAGTTTCAAGAGCAATTCAATTCAACCTCTGTAATGAGGAATTATGAGCCTCTTAAATAGAATTCTTGGAATCCATCAACGGTTGAGATCAACTTAGATTGACAGTCAAGATTGAAGCAAAGATTCAGTCAAAGATGGAAACTTTCTTGTGCAGGGGAAGTGAACTGTTTCAAATCTAAGTGTGATGAATAGTTAACTAAACTTGTCACAAGTGTGAGAGTAAGTTAACTAGATTTTTTCCAATTTTGAGAAGTAGTTCACTTAGAATTTCCATTTAGAACTGAAGAGAAGATTTTGAAGATATTATTTAATTTAATAAAGTGAGATATGATCTCATAAATGCATTTTCTATTTAATTGAATAATCATATTCAATTAATTTAAAATAAGCACAATTATTAAATTAAATAAATTTAATCCCTGAGTACATTAGCCTTAGGTGACAATTTAATTAAACTAAATTATAAATACGTAATAATTAAATTAAATCTTAATCAATAGGTTTAATGTGACTAATACAAGTCAATACTTTGGGAATTAAATAGAGAGTATGATTAATGCAGATTGAGGTTTTCTGCATTTGACAATTAAGTCAATTAGCGACAATCAGAATGAGAATTGCCTAATGAGATAAGACTTAGGACTTGATCAGAATAGACCAGAATTGGTGATTATGGCAATGAGCCAATTTTGGGGTATTACATTTTGCCCCTCTTTGAATGAATGTGCGAGTAGCACATTCAATTCAAAGAAAATCAGAAAGCATGATGTGAAGATGAGATCGGTTCTGAAGTTGATGACACAGAGACCAAATGATAAGCTTTTAAGGACCATCTCCAGAATGAAGATTAATTCCAAGGAATCCAAGCAGAACACCTAGATACCCAAAATGATAAGCATTCTAAAGGTTTCCATCATAACAAATTTTAACCTTTAAGGATCCAGACAGAACATCTAGATACCTGAGATTGATAAGCATTTAAAAGACTATCTCTAGAACGAAGCTTAATCTTTAAGGATCCAGATAGAACATCTAGATACCTGAGATTGATAGCATTTAAAAGATTATCTCCAGAACGGAGCTTAATCTTTAAGGATCTAGATAGAACTCGAGATTGATAGCATTTAAAAGATTATCTCCAGAACAGAGCTTAATCTTTAAGGATCCAGACAGAACATCTAGATACCCAAGATTGATAAGCATTTAAAAGATTATCTCCAGAACTGAGCTTAACCTTTAAGGATCCAGATAGAACACCTAGATACCCGAGATTGATAGCATTTAAAAGATTATCTCTAGAATGGAGCTTAATCTTTAAGGATCCAAATAGAACACCTAGATACCCAAGATTGATAAGCATTTAAAAGATTATCTCCAGAACGGAGCTTAACCTTTAAGGATCTAGATAGAACACCTAGATATCAAAGATTGATAAGAGATCAAGATTGAATTATGATTCATAGAATCATCCCCAAAACGAGGCTTGATCCTCAGGAATCGAGGTTTAGATTGTCCCGATCCCTGTAATCAACTGATGAAAAGATGAAATAGATGACAAAGATGCCAAAAAGAGGGAAAAAAGATGCCCCTAGTGATGAGATGCCCCAAGTGATGAGGACATAAGACAAGAACAAGATGCCCGTAGCAATGAGACTCAGAATGAGTCAAGGTTCATTTCAATGATGTAATCATCCTGCCCCCTCGGGAGCAAAATCGAAAGATGACACACTAGAAATACAATGCAAAGTAGTAGATAAAGAGGTATAGAGGAAATCCAAGATTTAAAAGAATATAAAAGAGATCAGAGCGATCAGAAGAAAATTTGGAGTCAATCTAGCATGATTTCGAGGTCCAAAAGACCAAGTTTGACCAAAAAGTTGACCATAATTGACCATGGTTGACCATGGTTGACCATGGTTGACTTGAGTTGACTATTTCCAAATTGAATTTCAAAAATATGAAGAATTTTGAATTGAAAGATTCCAGGAATCCCAAAATATCAGAAAAATTCTAACTGCACAAGCGTTTGATCGCGTCAGGCCCAAAAAAATTTAAAACACATTTTTTAGGCACTAAGGTGTTTCAGATTTTGAATTCGATCCCAAAAATGGATCCAAAGCAGTCAAATTAGCTAGGGGGGGTATTTTTGTGCAAATCAGAGCACTTTGAAAAATTAGGTCAATAACTATATAAGCACCCAAGGGATCATTTTCAAATCATTTGTGCATTTTGTCTTTTGTGAATAGGAGCTTTGAGAGGAAGATGGCAGTGAACATGTAAGATCATCATTTTGAGTGCTCTCAACAACACAACTGACCGACAGACTACGAACCTCCGATGAGTCATTGATATTCTAGCTTTGTACTTTCATTTTTACGTAGTTCAAGGTCATTTATTACATTTATTGCATATTTTTCAACTTGGTCAATTAGTCTTTGTGCGAGACTATCCTTTTTTGCATGAAGACAATCTCTTCTTGCACAAAGAAACACTCATCAAGTGTTTTCTCACGCACGTTAGTGGAAGTGCTCGCGTGGGAGCCACCCACTTCTCACACGAAGAACGAGAAATTCCTCTCGATCTTCACTCGCAAGATCTTCATTTCTCTAGCAAGATCTTCATTTCTCGCACAAGATTTTGATTTCTTGTGCAAAGAAGTAAATTCTTGCACAAAGACATGACATTTCGCATGAGATCTTGCGATGTCGCATGAAATCCAGTGACAACAAAGTGCAATTTTTCAATTTTTTTTGTATTTTAACTTGAAATTTATAGTTGTTTCTTCATCGTTTCGCTATATTGACCGAGTATTGATTGTTTGCTTATCGTTGGTGATTGTGTATTCAGGAGATCTTTGACAACGTCTCATTTAGATCCCACTATCTACCATATGGAGCTTTGTTGCGGAGTCTCGATGATGCTGATAGGGCACATATCGCCTGATTGGGTCTATCTTCACTATGGAAGATCCTAGTAGTGCTGGTGAATCATGGCCTACTTACTACCTTGGTCAAGCATGTGCATTCAGAGATGAACACCTTCCATCTACCAATGGGAGAGATGACAATCACCCCAGAGGACATCTACCGGATACTATGGATCCCATTCCACGAGGCGAGGGTGTTATATGATGTGGTGCCCCGAGCAAGCACAAAGGCACTATCTACCATTTTTGGGAGGCAGTTGACGAGTGGATGAGCCATCACTTGGGATGAACTAGTACACACTTATGGGCTAACACATAGATTGTCAATAGTGTTAGTGATCTTCCTTAGCTATTTTCTGATGCTAGACAGGGGACAACATGGATTGGAGTGCGGTTGGGGGGTTATGTTGCAAAGGATGTTGGATTCTCCAGAGATATTTGGGTGGGGTTAGTGCATGCTTGCACACATGTTTCACAAGATGCATGAGATAGTCTTCCATGTGAAGAAGATTATGGCCGCCGGGGTGTATGTGCTACAAATTTGGGCATGAAAGCATTTACTAGTGTGCAAACCCATTCATGAGGATGCCCGTGAGCCAATGGAGCCATACATCTATAGATATCTAGGACACATTACCCAGGTTGCCCTGGGTAAGACTGAGCACTGGAGGACTCATCTTGATGACCTAGTCTTCATCGTATGGTGGCCCTAGCGAGAGATAGAGGATTGGGATGATACTCCTAGGGAGCTAGGCTGGATGTTCTACTCACAACCACTATTGGGCAGGATGTCACAGATTATCAAGAGGTTCGCTATTTCACAGGTGTGGTGGCAGTATGACTGACCACATGAAATCTCATAGGAGTATTGTGCCTATGCCAAATTGGTGAACACAGTGGGACTATCTCCCAGAGATAGCAGATGCAAGGATGATGCCTGCATATCAGGCTAATTTGATCAGTCATCCATTCCCGAGATTCACAGATCCTTAGGGCCCCATGGTGGATTTTGCCTACTTATGCTCTCAGATTTGAGGTACAAGCAATCGAACCATGCTAGAATGAAGGGTTTAAATGCGATTAAGCCTATATGAGTGCAGTTATTCTAAAATGGGATATGCATTTAATCTAAGAACATATAAAGTAAGATTAACTAGATGTATGCATATTAAAACGAAAATGATTCTTAATCTAAGAAATGAAAGTGTATGCTAATAATGAGTAAATAAGTGCACGATTCAACAAAGTTTCGATAGCAATTCAATTCAACCTCTGTAATGAGGAATTATGAGCCTCTTAAATAGAATTCATAGAATCCATCAATGGTTGAGATCAACTTAGATTGACGGTCAAGATTGAAGCAAAGATTCGGTCAAAGATGGAAAATTTCTTGTGCAGGTGAAGTGAACTGTTTCAAATCTGAGTGTGATGAGTAGTTAACTAAACTTGTCACAAGTGTGAGAGTAAGTTAACCAGATTTTTTCCAATTTCAAGAAGTAGTTCACTTAGAATTTCCATTTAGAACTGAAGAGAAGATTTTGAAGATATTATTTAATTTAATAAAGTGAGATATGATCTCATAAATGCATTTTCTATTTAATTGAATAATCATATTCAATTAATTTAAATAAACATAATTATTAAATTAAATAAATTTAATCCCTTAGTACATTAGCCCTAGGTGACAATTTAATTTAATTAAACTATAAATACTTAATAATTAAATTAAATCTTAATCAATAGGTTTAATGTGACTAATACGAGTCAATACTTTGGGAATTAAATAGAGAGTATGATTAATGCAGATTGAGGTTTTCTGCATTTGAAAATTAAGTCAATTAGCGACAATCAGAATGAGAATTGCCTAATGAGATAAGACTTAGGAATTGATCAGAATAGACTAGAATTGGTGATTATGGCAATGAGCCAATTTTGGGGTATTACAACAAGTGACAAATATAGTTGTATTAAAGCCTTGGAGAAGTGATCAAAGATTAACCAAGTGCATAGGCTTGACTAATAAACAAAGAAGAAGATTAAGGAACTTGAAGTATATGCTGAGTGATGCTAGTGTTGACCAATCCACAGTATGTGATGAGTAAAAATAGTGTTAACTGAATATTATTATTGATAGAGTGATAGTATATGTGTCAAACAAGAAACTTAGTAGAGACCGAGTAACCCAGTGATGACCAAGTGTCAGAACATAGTGTTGGTCAAGGGACAACATTTTAATAGTTTATGAGAAATTGTGATTTCTAGTTAACGAAGTTGATTTCTTGGAATACGTAAAGCATGTTGGAATAAGGAAGGATGACTTGGAACATTTAAATCAAGGGAAACCATATTTGCACATTTCTATGAAAGGATCCAAGGAGAAGCTTGGAGAAGTTTCTAGAACAAAAATGAAGAAATGAAATGTTGGAAGGACTAGATGAATCTAACCAAACCCTAAGATCTACGGTGGTGTTTAAGTGTAAAAAGATTGAAACTAACTATTTAAGGAGGTGCAAGGGCTAACATAATAAGGTTGGAGTAGTTGTTGATGCTATTTATTGACAAAATTAAGCAGAAGAATGAGGAGAGGTGAAAAGAGGTGAAGTGTGATTGCTTGAGGGGTTGCCAAGTGAATCAAAGATTAGGGTGACAATGAAGCCTAGTCAATGGATCAACATTTGAACCGAACTAAGATTTGTATTTGCAAAGTGAGTTGTATTTGTTAAATCAAAACATGTTACTTTCTAACCACTCTATCAATTGGAAATCCTTAAATCAAGGTTGATCTAACAATCATATGTAAATACATTAATCAAAGTGGCATTCTAATGAAATGTTCTAAAGTCCTCTCATAAGGCCACTCTTAACAGGGTGATTAAATCCTTTAACAAGGTCAAATTTAAAAATGTGTTTTGTAACCCTTAATAGGG
This sequence comes from Cupressus sempervirens, assembly GCA_028749045.1. Lineage (NCBI taxonomy): Eukaryota > Viridiplantae > Streptophyta > Pinopsida > Cupressales > Cupressaceae > Cupressus > Cupressus sempervirens. The sequence continues at coordinate 506,165,337 of CM053789.1, read as the reverse complement.
TTAGCTCCTAATAGAGCTCACTTCATAAGAGTGAAAAGTTGGTGACATGTTACTGGTGGCTTTTTGCAAATTGGGTTTCTACATTAATTGCTATTGTCAAACTTGTGTGGATGTTATTTGTGATGATTTTTTGTTAATATTTACATTCTACAAGTTTGTTATATTTAGGATAATGGATTGCTAGTTTATGTTACATAAAGGTTATTATAGAGGTTGAGCTAAAAAATATTAAGATCTAAAGTTGTATAAGTGTTTGTTTGTTCAATTGGTACATCTGTACCTTGGATAACTGATTCACACACCCCCAGTTATTCTAAACATTCTAACAACACATAGAGGATCAAAATCTCTAATTTTATATTATAATTTGCTCTTGTGAGATCTTTGAGCAGTAGCTATGTGAGCAGTTACTTTTTGAGCAGTATCTTGAGGCACATATTGATGAGCTTCTTGAGCTTTGAAAAGGGAATATTACTATAGATCTATACAATCATAGTTTATTTGAGTTGATATTGTTTTCTATCTATCAACATGATGAGCCTATGTTAGTCCATCATTTTATTGAAGGCCTCAATGGTCATATTGTATGAGATATTGCTATGCATCAACTCAAGAATCATGATTTAGCCCTTGTGAAGACAAGATTTTTTGAGGGTTATAGGTTATGGAAGTAGGAAAGGTGCACAAATTCACAGTGCACAACCTTATTGTTCAGATACACATAAGTACATAGATACAACCCATAAGATCTCCTAGGGTGCATTCAATTACTCTGAGGACATATCAATATCAACAACATAGGCATTACCATTTTTAGGGTAAAAAAAGTGGCCATAGTGTAGGTAGCCCATAAGGTAGAGACCATAGGTGGAACTAAAATATATGATCTTCAATTTTCCTAGATTGTTTGGTTGGGTGCCAATAAAGGGATTTATCAATAACCTTAATAGGACATGGTTATAGTCTAGGGGCATGTTTTACTTGTGGACAAGATGGTCATAGGGTAGTGATATATTTGTAGAGATTTGTTTCAAAGGATAGTTAGGGGAAAGTGATTTTCAAGCCTACTATTGGTGATGTAGGTAGATCCCATAGGGTTTTTCTAACAATTGATAACCATCAGGCTAAGAACCAGGGTACCATTATTGAGAGTACAGGTGTCTTGCATGGTATTTATACCTCTATACTATTTGATTATGGTGCTTCAGATTCTTTCATTTCCCCATGTCTGATTGAGTGATATGGGATAGTAGCAACACACCAAATTGATAGTTGGCATGTTGAGCTAGCTACATGTTCTAGAAGGATTGTGGACTCTCTTGTTCATGGATGTGTGTTGGATTTGAGAACCTTTATTGCCTCTATAGATCTTTTTATCCTACCCTTAGTATCTTATGGAATTGTGTTGGGTATGGATTGGTTAGCTTCCTAATAGGAGAATTTGTATATTTGGCATAAGTTGGTACAAAGTAGGAATGACATAGGTGGGTGTATTGAGCTTGTAACGGTCCAAAGATATGTTTTACTTCACATGATCTCAACTAAGAAGTTGAAGTACAATTTATGGTAGGGTTGGTAATTATTCATAGTCTCTTTTAATAACCTTAATCGATTAAGATTTGAGAGGTGTCTCTTGATGATCACCCACTTCTTCACAAGTTTGTAGATATGTTTCTAGATGAGATTCTAGGCATGCTAGCATAAAATGACATAGATTTATGTATTGATCTCATTCCTAGAGTGGAGCCTATTTCTTGAACACTTTACTATATGACCACTCAAGAGTTGAGTGAGCTTTATTTGTATGTACTAGATTGATTTTACAAGGGTCATATATTTCCTAGTGTATCCCCATGGGGTGCACTAGTCATCTTTGTACAAAATAATGATGAATCTTTGCATGTGTGCATTGATTATCAATAATTAACTATAAACGTGATAGTGAAGGTGTTTTTGTGCATTGATTACATATGTAAAAATTATTCAATGTATTTAACCCCTTTACTCTAAGAGTTCCTTAGAAAGGTGTGTTACATTTGGTATAAGAGCCCTTGTTCACATGTTGGGACCTCTTCTCTATGTTATGCTCCCACTGTATTTGGTGTGAGTGATGTGCGACTTTTATATATAAAGGTGGCTATCTTTCCTTTCTTATTTCCTTAGTATGACTTAGTTGTATGTTATATATGATCTTGACATATGGATGTGGTAAATGGAATGATTGTCAAGATGACCATGAGGAAGAGTGTCATGAGAAGGAGCATCAGGAAGAAAAATAAAACACAAATCACTCGAAGGACTGCAGGGAGGGTCATGGCATTAATGATGAAAATTCTTAATTGATTCAGTTAATACATGATCTTATCTTGATAGTTTGGGAGCTTGACAAGAGGAGTCTCACCATGGGGAATCTTAGTTATCTAAGATTTGAGAGCATGAAGAAATAAGATAGTGCGAGAATTCTTGATTTCCACATGGTTCAAGAGTAGATAAAATGAGAGATAAGATAGTGGTATATGGGGGTGCTATATGAGATCACATTAGAAATCTTATGAGGTCCCACCCACTTATATTTGATGGTATAGATAGTAATTTTGAGGTTGAGACTTTGTTGTTCGATCTTAAATGTTGCTTCCCTATGCACTCTTATGCAAGAAACATTAGAGGTTATCATGTCATTATACACCTTAGTATGAGTTTTGTGTCTACTTGGTGGCACATAGAGGATCAAAAGTTCCAATTTGATATTACAATTATTTCTTGGGAAATCTTTGAGGAGTAGTTATGTGAAAATTTCCTTTCTGAGCAGTATAAGGAGGCATGTACTGATGAGTTTCATGAGCTCTAAAAAGGGGCTATGACTATATATCTATAAGAGAATATGTTATTTGAGATGAGGTAGTTTTCCAACTATCATCATGATGAGCCTATGTCAGTGTATCATTTCGTTTAGGCCTCAATGGTTGTATTGTAGGGGACATTCTTGTACATCAATCTAGGAATCCTTTTTTAGCCCCCATTAAGGCAAGATTGGTTAAGGGTAATATGTTCTTTTAGTAGGATAGGTGCACAAATTCACACTGCACAACCTTCTAGGTAAGATGCACATAATACACATATACTGGTACATGAGCACCTATTAAAAAGGAACAACAAGAGGATCATGAGGGTAGAAGAGTTTATTATAAATTTTTAAATATATTTTGAATCCATTTGAGTCAAAATGTAAGGCTAAATAAAGCCATGTGTAGTATATTGTCAAAGTTGTCTAGTATCGTCAAATGATGTAAATCAACCCTTGGAAGGGTAAAATATTTTTAAAATGTCATTTATACTCCATTTTTTTAATGTTAGTAAGGGTTTTATAAATGTTATAGGTCATTTGTAGGAAAATACAAAAGTTGTCAATTATGTAATAAAATATTGTCATAAAATGTGATAATATAAAAAAGTTAATGTAAAAGTGAAGGTGAATGGTCATAGGAGGTAGATAATAGGTCAAAGGACTTGAAAAGGGATTAAAATATCATGTCTTGGTCTTGATTTATATGTTGTACATGTTGTATAATTTTGGAGAAGATTTGAAATAAGAAGTTGGATTTTGTAATTTTATTCCAATTTTTTTGAGTTATTTTTCCAGAAATCTGACTGTTAATTTTGTTGGCACAAGCACATATGAATAGATAAAGACATATAACTCATGTTTTTGGAAAGATATTTGAGTTATCATTAATTTGGTTCTGGTTTGGTCAAATTGCATTTAGATTTGAAGAAGTTATGATCGTTTGAGTGCATACTAGTTTGAATCTGATTTTCATGGTAGTGGTTTTGGCAAAAGTTTAATACTTGTATTGTACTGATTTTCTTGAGCTATAAATTGGGAGAAACATGTTTAACTCATTCATATTCAATATCATAAAATTAATTTGTTACATCTATTCATTTTTAAAATAGTTATAAATATGTATTTAAGGGATTTTGATGTTGTTCCAACTTATATATATAAGAGCCCTTTGTTGAAGCATCTTGAGTGCTAATTTCTACAATAAAGTGTTTCAAAAGGTGTATCCCTACATCATATTTGGTATCAAAGATCAGAAAAAGGTATGGGAAAAGGTGAGTTATGAGTTTGTTGGGGTTGTGACACGTTAAAAAAGAACTTGTAAAGTGACCAAAATACTAGGTTGAGTGGAATGAACCTAGATAGGAGAAAATGGTCACAAAAGGAGATTTATCCCATTATAAGAGGTAACTATTAGATGCATAAGTTTCATATTGGGATTTTTAGAAAAAGAAGAAGGAAGAAGCAAATAAAATAGAGGAAGAAGGAAAAAGAGAAGAGGAAGCTAGAATAAAATAAGAGATAAAAGAGAAAATAAGAATTCTAATGAGGGAACTTGAAAAAAATAAAGAGAATTTAGAGAGACTAAAAGACAAATTGAAGAAAAATATGGACAAGGAAAAATGTGATTTGAAGTAGTCATCCATTGAGGATACAAAGGTATGTTAATATGAAGTAGAGAGTCTGGATACCAATGAAGAGAAGAGTTGTCCATTGGAAGGATAAAGTGAACAAATTAATGTTGATATAAAAAGTGAGCAGAAAATAGTTGTTGATGAACCTTATGATGAATTGGTTCTTGAAGATATAAAATAGATGGGAGTGATAGTTATTGATGAGCCTTGTGATGAAAAGGTTCATAAAGATGGGAAAGAGATGGATGTGATGGTTGTTAATAGAACCATGGGATGACATTTGAAGTTAAGTAAGAAAGTGGTATGGCCTATCAAAAGGCTAATAGTAGCTACAAGGAAGAAGACTTATGATGAATTCAAGATGATAGAGGAGGATCAAATACTAATGATTTTTTCTCCATGTACGAATATATTACAACACGAAGACATTGAACAAAAGGATACTAGGGTTCATATAGTAAACCAAATTGATGAAATGATCTAGGAAGAAGTGCCATTTATTTTTCCTAATCCATTTATTATAGGTTTTGAGGGGTTTTACTTGGATACGTATGTGGAGAAGGTTTATGAGGACACACAAATAGATAACTTGGATACTTGGCAAGAGTACAAGAAACAAAGCCAAAGAATTGGAAGATGAGAAAGAGGAAGGACAATCCAAGGAACTTTGATTCTTTTATCTCTTGGAGTAGGATGCAAGAGAACCTCTTTAAAAGGACAACAAGATGATCCATTAGGATAGAAGACTTTATTATGATATTTTGAATCCATTCGAGTCAATATGTAAGGCTAAATAAGGTCATTTTGTAATACATTGTCAAAGTTGTCTACTATGGTCAAATGATGTAAACCAATCCTTGGAAGGGTAAAATATTTTAAAATGTTCATTTATAGTACATTTTGTTATGTTAGTAAGGGTTTTATAAAGTTTATAGGTCACTTGTAGGAATATACAAAAGTTGTCAAATATGTAATAAAATATTGTCATAAACTGTGACAATATGAAAAAGTTAATGTAAAAGCGAAGGTGAATGGTCATAGGAGGTAGACAATAGGTTAAATGATTTTAAAAAGAATTAAAATATCATGTATTGGTCATGATTTACATGTTGTACAAGTTGTAGAAGTTTGGAGAAGATTTGAAATAAGAAGTTGGATTTTGTAAGTTTATTCCAAATTTTCTAAGTTTTAATTTCTAGAAATCTGACAGTTGTTTTTGTTGGTACGAGTTATATGAATAGACAGAGACCTGTAACTTATATGTTTGGAAAGGTATTTGAATTAGAATTAATTTGGTTTTGGTTTGGTCATATTTCATTTTGGTCATAGGAGGTAGAGAATAGGTTATATGACTTAAAAAAGAATTAAAATATCATGTATTGGTCATGATTTACATGTTGTACAAGTTGTAGAAGTTTAGAGAAGATTTGAAATAATAAGAAGTTGGATTTTGTAAGTTTATTCCAAATTTTCTAAGTTTTATTTTCTAGAAATCTGACAGTTGTTTTTGTTGGTACGAGTTATATGAATAGACAAAGACCTATAACTTATATGTTTGGAAAGGTATTTGAATTAGAATTAATGTGGTTTTGGTTTGGTCATATTTCATTTTGATTTGAATAAGTTATAATCGTTTGAGTGTAGACTAGTCTGAATCTAAATTTTCATGGTAGCAGTTTTGGAAAAAGTTTAATAACTTTTATTCTACTAATTTTCTTGAGCTATAAATTGGGAGAAACATGTTTAACTTAGTCATATTCAATATCATAAAATTAATTTTTTATATCTATTCATTTAAAAAAGTTATGAATATATATTTAAGGGATTTTGATGTTGTCCCAGCTTACTAATTTGGTTCAAAATATATATATGATGTGTAAGAGTCCATTGTTGAAGCCTCTTGAGTGCTAATTTCCACAAAAAAGGTGTTCCAATAGGTGTATCTTCGCATCATATATAGCTCGTAGGATCTTCCCAAATACATTTAGTTCCTCCAAGGATAGGTCACTATCAACATCATATGCATCATCATCCTCAGGATCAACAAAGTGGTCATAGCGCATGTACCCCGAGAGGTAGAGACCATAATTGGAATTGTAATAGGTGATTTCAATCTAATCGGTTGTCTCAAAGTGTTTATATGGGTGCTAATAAAGGGAGTTATCACAGTCTAGTGCACCCTTGGTAGGACATGGTTATAGTTTGAGGGCATGTTTCACTTGTGGACAACATGATCATAACATAGTGATGTGTTTGTAGATAGTTATTTTAGGGACTAGTCAGAGGCAGGTGATTTCCAAGCCTACTATTGGTGTTGTAGGTAGACCCAAAATAGTTTTTACAATAGCTAATAATTGTCAAGCTAAGTGCCAAGACACCATTGTTAAGACTATAAGTGCATTGCATGATATTTCTACCTCTATACTATTTGATTATGGTGCTTCAAATTCTTTCATTTCCCCCTACTTGATTGAGCAATGTGTGCTAGTAAAAACACACCAAGTTGATACTTGGCACATTGAGTTATCCATAGGTTCTAGAGTGATTGTGGACTCCCTTGTTTATGGTTGTGTGTTAGATTTGAGAATCTTCACCACCTTTGTAGATCTTCGTGTCCTACCCTTAGGTTCTTATGACATTATGTTGGGTATGGATTGGGTAACTTCCAACCAGGAAAGTTTGGATTTTTGGTATAAGTTGGTACAATGTATGAATGACATAAGTGGGTGTGTTGATCTTTTAGGGATCCAAAGAACTATTTTAGTTTGTATGATCTCAACTAAGAAGTTGATGTACAATATATAAAAGGGTTGCCAGTTGTTTGTGGTCTTTCTTAATGACCTTGATGGATTGAGATTAGAGAGGTGTCCCTTGATGACCACTCACTTCTTCATGAGTTTGCAGACGTGTTTTTAGGTGATATTTTGGGCATGCCACCTCGACATGACATAAATTTTCATATTGATCTCATTCTTTGTAATGTCCCCTTTCTAGCATTCATAGCATGATGTTGTCGTTAGCCTATTTCCCCATAGTCCTGTAGGCTAACTAGGACATTAAACGGGCTTAGAGGCCATTTGGCCTAGACAGTTTCAGTTGCAGGTCTTTTGGAGGGGTTCTGGGGCAACTTTGGGCATACTTACTATTTATAGTAAGTCATCTTGGACATGGCCGGACATTCAGTCACAGTGGTATGTCGATGGTAATTGTTTAAAATCGACAGGAAAACTTATTTATCATTGATAAGATTTGTTATGCATTGATAAAGCCATTTTATAAAGTTAAATTTAAATATTTAACTTTATTAATGCATAGACTATAGTTTGTGGGAAATATTTAAATTAAAAGAGTTCCCTTTATTTTTATAACACATTGGAGACATAAGGTACATAAAGGGAGTTATGTTTTATCCCACATTGAGAAAACGAAGGATTGAGCTCTTGTGAGAACACTATAAAAGAAATGGAAGAGCTTTTTTTTTGTATGCTTGGATGAAGATTAATGTCATGTTGTTGGATATCTGATTATCAGGCTTGGAGGACGGAATCCCTCTTTGCTAGCATTCTCTTCGCTATTGGAAGACATAGTCAGGAGGATCAAGGGTGTTTTCACTTCAAGAAACACATTGGGTTTCATTTGGGGCGTTCGCATAAAGAAATTTACAAGGGTTTGAGGTGCAGATCTGAAGTTAGTTATTGCTATAGTGCCGCATGAACAGTATTTTTCTACAGTCGGCATGAACAATATTTTGCTACAGTGCGGCGTGAACAGTGTTGGTATCAAGTTTACTTGTTTTTCCGGCGGATTAGAAGTTTGGAGGGCTGCCGACTACATCTGCAAAATACTACGGCAACTAATTTCAGGTTTCTTCTGTCAAATTTTGATACTTTGCATAATAATTGTTGAATACAAGTCTGAATAGTTGTTGCAGCCTTTAAGGCAGCTGTGAGTGCACATCTACATTTAAAAATCACCCTTTATCAACAGATTGAAAGAGTTTCCAGATTTTTCATATACTGTTGAATGTGTGCCAAGTGTTTGTGAAAATGTTATGATGTGTAGTATGCATTTTAATGTCACTTCATAGTTGTTCGTAAATCTACTCATTGGAAAGAAATTTATTGAGGAAATCAGCTTTATGAGTTTGCATACAAAGTGTTTGACAATATTCCTTAAGTTAAATTTCTACAAGTCAAAGTTCAAATCAGGGGAGGATATTACAATGGTATCAAAGCTATAAGTCCTGCTATCCTGTGGAGGTCTTATAGGAAATTTGGAATTGGCGGATAGAGGGGAAAGTGTTTGATGAAATGTCAAAACACTAAAATCAAAGCATTTATGTTTGAGCATGCGATAGGGGCCTTATAATTTCCGCAATACCAGAGCAAGACAAAGTAAGAGTTCAGACCTACAAAGCAAACAGTCTAGTTCATCCGTACAGGGGGGTATAGAATCCAGTCATACAGACATAGCGGAGGTATTCTTTGATCAAGACAGCAATATGGGTGACCGAGATGACAGGAATACAAGATTAGGTGGAGGTGGGAATGCCGGTCCAGAGCCTGGAGAGGAAATATTCTTACAGTTATTAGAGACCTTGGTATAGGGTCAGCGAGTAGTAGAACAAAGAGCACAGGAACAGAATCAGAGATTGGATCTTATGATGCAGATGATGGCTCATCAAATGGGGTTGAATGCTAACATGGGTGGAGGAAATAATCAGAATGGTAACAATTAGAATGGAAATGATCAGGATGGGACACATAATGGAGATGAACAAGTTGGGAACAATTTCGGTCATGCACCCCAGCGAGCTAGGATAGTGAGTTCAAGGCCCATGATTCCTACATTTCCTCCTAGAGCTCCAGAGCAGCTCGTACCAGAGCCCCAGATTACTGATATACAGGACCAGTTGAGGAGAGATTGGGAAGCCGGAGGGCCAGATTTTACTGCTGCAATTACCTTTAGGGAGTATATGGATGTGCGGATGAAACATATGCCACATGGACATGACAGGAACCAGAGCTATGAGCTACGGAAGAAAGTAGGGAGACTTGAGTTACCATATTATGATGGCTCAGGAAATTCTACAGCAAGAGCTTGGGTTCAAAAGCTTGACACATACTTTCAATTGAACCCTATGCCCGAGGAAGAAGCTATTAAGTACGCAGCAATTCATCTGGATGGGTTAGCACACGAGTGGTGGCATCATGGTATGGTCACTATGGAACATGCACACATTACCTCATATGTGGAGTTTACAGAGAGGCTGATTGAACGTTTTGATAGGAAGGATCCAGAACTCCATTTCAAGGAGTTAGCTCAGCTTAAACAATGGGGATCATTGGAAACATACATTTTAGAGTTTCAGAAACTTGCAGTGTTAGTAACAGATGTATCTGAACGGAGGATACTAGTTCTATTTATGGATGGGTTAGTTGATCCGTTGAGAGGGTGGATTAAAGCTCTCAACCCTCCCACTTTGTAGGAAGCCATTAAGAAAGCTCGTGACATGGATTCTTCTTCATCTTCAAAAAATAAATTCCAGGCAAAGAGTTTCCCTTCAAGGAAAGATAAGGACAAGAAACCTTTTCATAAAGAGGTTCAGCCAGCTAAGGAGGAAAGTAAGAGGTTGGACAATGAGACACTTAATGATCTCAGGAAGAAGAAGCTTTGTTTTCATTGCAGGGAGCCTTGGGATTTGTCACATAAGTTTCCATTGAAAGCAAAAGCTAAGCAGATGGAGTACTTTTCAGCCGAAGAGTCAGTAGATGGAGATTCAGAGCAGTCATCTGAATCAGATGGAGATGATGATAGTTCTTCACAGGAGGAAGCACGTGGTGATAGCATGATAGCTCAGTTGTCAAGTATACAGGAGGCCGTCACTTTCAGAGTTAGGGGAACCTTGGATGGACAGAGAGTTGTGGCACTCATTGATACAGGGGCGACACATAACTTCATTGATGAGAAGTTTGTGACACACAGAGGGCTACATACAAAGGAGCATAGGGGATTTAAGGTGATGGTTGCCGATGGCTTCAAAATTGAATGTACCAAGAAAATCTCCAACTTGCAGCTTCGTTTGGGAGATTATGACATGACAGGAGATTTCTTTGTGGTCAACATTGGTGATCAGGATATGGTGCTTGGGATGAACTGGATGAAGTCTCTGGTAGAGTTTACATTTAACCTTGAGAAAATAGAAATGAAGTTTGAGGCAAATGGTAAGAAGATAGTGCTCAGAGGTTTGTCAAATGGGAGACTTCGAGTGGTGTCACTCAAGCGGATGCAGAGTTTCTTTAGACATGATCAGGTGCAGTGGGCAGCAGAGTTTAGAGTAATGCTTGAGATGACAGAGTAGCATAAACAAGAGTATCCACCTGATGTACAAAAAATAATAACCAAACATACTAAGGTGTTTGGTGAGATACCTCCAGGGAGACCCCCGGATAGGGGAATCGAGCATGTTATTGAATTAGAGGAAGGGGCTAAGCCAGTTATCATCACACCTTACCGCCATCCGAAGAGATGTAAGGATGAAATAGAAAAGGCAATTAAGGAGTTGATTGACATGGGGCACATATGGCCAAGCAAAAGTCCTTTCGCTTCTTCAGTAGTATTGGTGAAGAAGAAGGATGGTACGATGAGGATGTGCATTGATTATAGGGAGCTAAACAAGAAGACAATCAAGAACCGATACCCTATCCCGCGCATCAATAAGCTTATTGATGAATTGCATGGTGCATGCTACTTCTCCAAGATTGATTTGAGATCCGGCTACCATTAGATATGGGTTAGAGAGGTGGATGTGGAGAAGACAGCTTTTAGATGCCACTATGGACATTTTGAGTTCTTAGTCATGCCCTTTGGGTTGACAAATGCCCCTGCCACTTTCTAGTCCTGTATGAATAGAGTGTTCAGAGATCAGTTGAGGAAGTTTGTGTTGATATTTTTTGATGATATACTGATATAAAGTCGTACTTGGGAGGAACATTTGAAGCATATTGATACAGTGCTCAGTATTCTAGAGAGGGAGTCATTATATGCCAAGATGAGTAAATGTGAGTTTGGGATGACAAAGTTTCTCTATTTAGGGCATATTATTAGTGCAGGAAGTGTTCGGGTTGATCCAGACAAGATCAGGGCCATTTTGGATTGGCCACCACCAAGGAACACTTCACAACTCAAGGGATTTCTCGGGCTTTGTGGGTTCTACCGCAGATTTGTGAAGGGATTTTCACAGATAGCAGCACCACTTACAGATTTGACACAGAAAGATAGTTTCAAGTGGTCAGAGAGGGCTCAGGATTGTTTTGACAGGTTTAAGGAGCTGATGAGTACATGTCCTATTTTAGCCATTCCAGATTTCACCAGGCCCTTTGAGTTGTAGTGTGATGCCTCAAGAGAGGGCATAGGAGTTGTTCTCATGCAAGACAAACACCCCATCGCATATGAGAGTAGAAAATTACGAGGTGTGGAGAGAACCTACAACATCTATGACAAAGAGATGCTAGCAATCATGCACGCGCTAGCTAAGTTCAGGCAGTACTTAGTGGGAAGCCGGTTCACAGTAAAAACAGATCATAATAGCTTGAAACATTTCCTTGGACAAAAGGACCTTAATGACAGGCAACAGAAATGGGTGAGTAAATTACAGGCCTATGATTTCGACATAGCCTATGTCAAAGGGAAGAAAAATATTGTTGCAGATGCTTTATCTAGAAGACCTCATTTGCTTGCTGTTGGGATAGTCATGGATGATTGGAGAGAGATGATCTTGGCAGAATATGCTAAGGATAGTTGGGCATCTAGCATTATTGAGGGAGCTATTCAAGATAGTCGATACACTGTCGTAAATGATCCGATCATCTACAAGGAAAGGATTTATTTAGTACCCAGGTCTGCTATGAAGCAAAAGATTTTGAGGGCATTTCATGATTCACCAATGGCAGGACATCCCAGATTCTTTAAGACATATTGGCAGGTGAGAGAGCGCTTCACTTGGAAAGGACTCAAATCAGAGGTGCTTCAGTTTGTGAGGGAATGCCCTGTGTGTCAGCAGAACAAATAGGAACATTCTTTTTTGGGTGGTTTACTACAGCCCCTACCCATACCAGAGAAGAAGTGGGATAGCATTTCCATGGATTTTATCACAGGCCTCCCCAAGGCACAGGGTCGAGATTGTATCTTTGTTGTGGTAGAAAGATTGACGAAATTTGCACATTTCTTTGCAATTTCGTCTACATATTCAGCAGCACAAACAACAGAACTATTTTTTCAAGAGGTATTCAGACTACATGGGATATCACGGAGCATAGTCAGTGACAGAGACAGCAGATTTATGAGCCACTTTTGGCAGGAGTTGTTCAGGTTATGTGGAACAGAGCTCACTCCGAGTACCAACTACCACCTCCAAACTAATGGGCAGACAGAGATAGTGAACAAATGGGTTGAGGGGTACCTTCGAAACTACATTGCAGGAGAGCAGAAGGCTTGGGTGAAGTGGCTACATCTAGGGGAGTACTGCTATAATACCTCTTTCCATATGTCTATTCAAATGTCCCCTTTTATGGCACTGTACAGGTATGATGCTCCTAATTTTTTGGATTTGTTATTTGGGGACAGCAAGGTGCCTAAGGCCAAGGATACTTTGCAGGAGTGCCAGGACATTATGCGATCCTTGAAGGAAAATTTGCAAAAAGCACAAAATCAGTAGAAGCAATATGCTGATCAGCACAGGGTTGAGAGGTCTTTTGAGGTGGGAGATATGGTGTACCTCATGTTACAACCATATAGACAGTCCTCTCTCAAGAAGAGTGGAGCAGAGAAATTGAAACCACGCTACTATGGACCGTTCAAAGTAATCAGGAGAGTGGGCGAAGTAGCTTATGAGTTGGAGTTGCCTGCAGACAGTAAAGTGGATAATGTGTTCCATGTGTCACGCCTTAAGAAGGCATTGGGTCACAATGTGGTGCCTTCAGTAGTATTGCCACCTCTTGATGATGAGGGAAAGCTTATCTTGGTTCCCGAGGCCATACTTGACTCCAGGGAGAGGGTGCTTCGCAGGAGGACTATCAGGGAGTATCTAGTGAAGTGGAGGAACCTACCTGTCGAGGATGCTACTTGGGAAAATGAGCAGATATTGCAGCATCCAGAGCTAAAATTGCTTGAGGACAAGCAATTTTGGGAAGGGCGGACTGTAATGTCCCCTTTCTAGCATTCATAGCATGATGTTGTCGTTAGCCTATTTCCCCACAGTCCCGTAGGCTAACTAGGACATTAAAGGGGCTTAGAGGCCATTTGGCCTAGACAGTTTCAGTTGCAGGTCTTTCTGAGGGGTTCTGGGGCAACTTTGGGCATACTTACTATTTATAGTAAGTCATCTTGGACATGGCCGGACATTCAGTCATAGTGGTATGTCGATGGTAATTGTTTAAAATCGACAGAAAAACTTATTTATCATTGATAAGATTTGTTATGCATTGATAAAGCCATTTTATAAAGTTAAATTTAAATATTTAACTTTATTAATGCATAGAATATAGTTTGTGGGAAATATTTAAATTAAAAGAGTTCCCTTTATTTTTATAACACATTGGAGACATAAGGTACATAAAGGGAGTTATGTTTTATCCCACATTGAGAAAACGAAGGATTGAGCTCTTAGCTTTTTTTTTGTATGCTTGGATGAAGATTAATGTTATGTTGCTGGATATCTGATTATCGGGCTTGGAGGACGGAATCCCTCTTTGCTAGCATTCTCTTCGCTGTTGGAAGACACAGTCAGGAGGATCAAGGGTGTTTTCACTTCAGGAAACACATTGGGTTTCATTTGGGGCGTTCGCATAAAGAAATTTACAAGGGTTTGAGGTGCAGATCTGAAGTTAGTTATTGCTATAGTGCCGCATGAACAGTATTTTGCTACAGTCGGCATGAACAACATTTTGCTACAGTACTTCGTGAACAGTGTTGGTATCAAGTTTACTTGTTTTTTCGGCTGATTAGAAGTTTGGAGGGCTGCCGACTACATCTGCAAAATACTACAGCAACTAATTTCAGGTTTCTTCTGTCAAATTTTGATACTTTGCATAATAATTGTTGAATACAAGTCTGAATAGTTGTTGCAGCCTTTAAGGCAACTGTAAGTGCACATCTACATTTAAAAATCACCCTTTATCAGCAGAATGAAAGAGTTTCCCGATTTTTCATATACTGTTGAATGTGTGCCAAGTGTTTGTGAAAATGTTATGATGTGTATTATGCATTTTAATGTCACTTCATAGTTGTTCGTAAATCTACTCATTGGAAAGCAATTTATTGAGGAAATCAGCTTTATGAGTTTGCATACAAAGTGTTTGACAATATTCCTTAAGTTAAATTTCTACAAGTCAAAGTTCAAATCAGGGGAGGATATTACATTCTTGGAGTAGAGCCTTTTTCTTGAACACCTTACAATATCAACACTCAGAAATTGAGTGAGCTTTATTTGTAGGTACAAGATTGTTGTCCAAGGGCCATATTTCTCCTAGTGTATCCCCATGGGATGCATATGTCATCTTCATACATAAGAAGGTTAAATCTCTACATTTGTGCATTGATTGCCAACAATTGAATATAAAGGTGATGGTGAATGTGTGTTTGAGCATTAATTAGATATGTAAAATGTGACAATAAAATTACTATTATACTTATGCAACATAGAAAATTAACTATAAAAAGATCTATTTTAGTTTTTGTATTGTTTTGACTTAATTATAGTTTTAGGGATCAAGGATGCAATTTGATATATTTGTTGTTTGATACACCTAGTTATTTCAAATTGATATAATAACATATTTAGGTAACCTATAGGAATGCTCTCCTTAGTTAAGTTGAGCTCAAAACATAGGAGGGATTCATCCATTCTCACAGTCAGCCTTTAACCATTTAAAGTTTTTCCATGAGCCTCTGTTTACCTTCTTGAAGACAAGCCCTTGGTCTTAAAGAGGAGAAATATTCCAGGATTTAAGTTTGTTGATTTAAGACTTAACATATTTTTTTAACATATAAGTAAGTTCAATTAAATGGATTATAAAAGGGCCCACTTGATGGAAAAATTAACTTTGAGTTTTAGAAAAGTAAGAATTAAGTTTGCAATACTAAGGTTGACCCCATGATCATAGAAATAATATTTGAGTAGACATATTGGGGATGTACTTTATAATTGCACATAATAAGTGCCCTTAGACATCTATATCAAAACATACACTCATAAGTATATAATAAGCCTAATAAGCCTAGTTGTGTGTGTGTGTGTGTGTGTGTGTGTGTGTGTGTGTGTGTGTGTGTGTGTGTGTGTGTGTGTGTGTGTGTGTGTGTGTGTGTGTGTGTGTGAGAGAGAGAGAGAGAGAGAGAGAGATACCTACAATTGACCGTTTACTACTATACACATGTATGTCGTTCTTATTGATTCACTCAAACTAAATATGAGATAAATTATTTGGTATATAAAACATAAACAAATGTCTAAAATTCATCATTGTACTCTATTAATCCAAATAACTTCTATCAATTAAGGACATTAGTTTCCCACAATCCATCACATCATAAGCACCAATTTCTCGAAATGATAGAGTTGTCCATTGGAAGGATAAAGTGAACAAATTAATGTTGATATAAAAAGTGAGCAGAAAATAGTTGTTGATGAACCTTATGATGAATTGGTTCTTGAAGATATAAAATAGATGGGAGTGATAGTTATTGATGAGCCTTGTGATGAAAAGGTTCATAAAGATGGGAAAGAGATGGATGTGATGGTTGTTGATAGAACCATGGGATGACATTTGAAGTTAAGTAAGAAAGTGGTATGGCCTATCAAAAGGCTAATAGTAGCTGCAAGGAAGAAGACTCATGATGAATTCAAGATGATAGAGGAGGATCAAATACTAATGATTTTTTCTCCATGTACGAATATATTACAACACGAAGACATTGAACAAAAGGATACTAGGGTTCATATAGTAAACCAAATTGATGAAATGATCTAGGAAGAAGTGCCATTTATTTTTCCTAATCCATTTATTACAGGTTTTTAGGGGTTTTACTTGGATACATATGTGGAGAAGGTTTATGAGGACACACAAATAGATAACTTGGATACTTGGCAAGAGTACAAGAAACAAAGCCAAAGAATTGGAAGATGAGAAAGAGGAAGGACAATCCAAGGAACTTTAATTCTTTTATCCCTTGGAGTAGGGCGTAGGAGCACCTCTTTAAAAGGACAACAAGATGATCCATTAGGATAGAATACTTTATTATGATATTTTGAATCCATTCAAGTCAATATGTAAGGCTAAATAAGGTCATTTTGTAATAGATTGTCAAAGTTGTCTACTATGGTCAAATGATGTAAACCAATCCTTGGAAGGGTAAAATATTTTAAAATGTTCATTTATAGTACATTTTGTTATGTTAGTAAGGGTTTTATAAAGTTTATAGGTCACTTGTAGGAATATACAAAAGTTGTTAAATATGTAATAAAATATTGTCATAAACTGTGACAATATGAAAAAGTTAATGTAAAAGCGAAGGTGAATGGTCATAGGAGGTAGACAATAGGTTAAATGATTTAAAAAAGAATTAAAATATCATGTATTGGTCATGATTTACATGTTGTACAAGTTGTAGAAGTTTGGAGAAGATTTGAAATAAGAAGTTGGATTTTGTAAGTTTATTCCAAATTTTCTAAGTTTTAATTTCTAGAAATCTGACAGTTGTTTTTGTTGGTACGAGTTATATGAATAGACAAAGACCTGTAACTTATATGTTTGGAAAGGTATTTGAATTAGAACTAATTTGGTTTTGGTTTGGTCATATTTCATTTTGGTCATAGGAGGTAGAGAATAGGTTATATGACTTAAAAAAGAATTAAAATATCATGTATTGGTCATGATTTACATGTTGTACAAGTTGTAGAAGTTTAGAGAAGATTTGAAATAAGAAGAAGTTGGATTTTGTAAGTTTATTCCAAATTTTCTAAGTTTTATTTTCTAGAAATCTGACAGTTGTTTTTGTTGGTACTAGTTATATGAATAGACAAAGACCTATAACTTATATGTTTGGAAAGGTATTTGAATTAGAATTAATGTGGTTTTGGTTTGGTCATATTTCATTTTGATTTGAAGAAGTTATAATTGTTTGAGTGTAGACTAGTCTGAATCTAAATTTTCATGGTAGCAGTTTTGGAAAAAGTTTAATAACTTTTATTCTACTAATTTTCTTGAGCTATAAATTGGGAGAAACATGTTTAACTTAGTCATATTCAATATCATAAAATTAATTTTTTATATCTATTCATTTAAAAAAGTTATGAATATATATTTAAGGGATTTTGATGTTGTCCCAGCTTACTAATTTGGTTCAAAAAATATATATGATGTGTAAGAGTCCATTGTTGAAGCCTCTTGAGTGCTAATTTCCACAAAAAGGGTGTTCCAATAGGTGTATCTTCGCATCATATACAGCTCGTAGGATCTTCCCAAATACATTTAGTTCCTCCAAGGATAGGTCACTATCAACATCATATGCATCATCATCCTCGGGATCAACAAAGTGGTCATAGCGCATGTACCCCGAGAGGTAGAGACCATAATTGGAATTGTAATAGGTGATTTCAATCTAATCAGTTGTCTCAAAGTTTTTATATGGGTGCTAATAAAGGGAGTTATCACAGTCTAGTGCACCCTTGGTAGGACATGGTTATAGTTTGAGGGCATGTTTCACTTGTGGACAACATGATCATAACATAGTGATGTGTTTGTAGATAGTTATTTTAGGGACTAGTCAGAGGCAGGTGATTTCCAAGCCTACTATTGGTGTTGTAGGTAGACCCAAAATAGTTTTTACAATAGCTAATAATTGTCAAGCTAAGTGCCAAGACACCATTGTTAAGACTATAAGTGCATTGCATGATATTTCTACCTCTATACTATTTGATTATGGTGCTTCAAATTCTTTCATTTCCCCCTACTTGATTGAGCAATGTGTGCTAGTAGAAACACACCAAGTTGATAGTTGGCACATTGAGTTATCCATAGGTTCTAGAGTGATTGTGGACTCCCTTGTTTATGGTTGTGTGTTAGATTTGAGAATCTTCACCACCTTTGTAGATCTTCATGTCCTACCCTTAGGTTCTTATGACATTATGTTGGGTATGGATTGGGTAACTTCCCACCAGGAAAGTTTGGATTTTTGGTATAAGTTGGTACAATGTATGAATGACATAAGTGGGTGTGTTGATCTTTTAGGGATCCAAAGAACTATTTCAGTTCGTATGATCTCAACTAAGAAGTTGATGTACAATATATAAAAGGGTTGCCAGTTGTTTGTGGTCTTTCTTAATGACCTTGATGGATTGAGATTAGAGAGGTGTCCCTTGATGACCACTCACTTCTTCATGAGTTTGCAGACGTGTTTCTAGGTGATATTTTGGGCATGCCACCTCCACATGACATAAATTTTCATATTGATCTCATTCTTGGAGTAGAGCCTTTTTCTTGAACACCTTACAATATCAACACTCAGAAGTTGAGTGAGCTTTATTTGTAGCTACAAGATTGTTGTCCAAGGGCCATATTTCTCCTAGTGTATCACCATGGGATGCATATGTCATCTTCATACATAAGAAGGTTAAATCTCTACATTTGTGCATTGATTGCCAACAATTGAATATAAAGGTGATGGTGAATGTGTGTTTGAGCATTAATTAGATATGTAAAATGTGACAATAAAATTACTATTATACTTATGCAACATAGAAAATTAACTATAAAAAGATCTATTTTAGTTTTTGTATTGTTTTGACTTAATTATAGTTTTAGGGATCAAGGATGCAATTTGATATATTTGTTGTTTGATACACCTAGTTATTTCAAATTGATATAATAACATATTTAGGTAACCTATAGGAATGCTCTCCTTAGTTAAGTTGAGCTCAAAACATAGGAGGGATTCATCCATTCTCACAGTCAGCCTTTAACCATTTAAAGTTTTTCCATGAGCCTCTGTTTACCTTCTTGAAGACAAGCCCTTGGTCTTAAAGAGGAGAAAAATTCCAGCATTTAAGTTTGTTGATTTAAGACTTAACATATTTTTTTAACATATAAGTAAGTTCAATTAAATGGATTATAAAAGGGCCCACTTGATGGAAAAATTAACTTTGAGTTTTAGAAAAGTAAGAATTAAGTTTGCAATACTAAGGTTGACCCCATGATCATAGAAATAATATTTGAGTAGACATATTGGGGATGTACTTTATAATTGCACATAATAAGTGCCCTTAGACATCTATATCAAAACATACACTCATAAGTATATAATAAGCCTAATAAGCCTAGTTGTGTGTGTGTGTGTGTGTGTGTGTGTGTGTGTGTGTGTGAGAGAGAGAGAGAGAGAGAGAGAGAGAGAGAGAGAGAGAGATACCTACAATTGACCGTTTACTACTATACACATGTATGTCGTTCTTATTGATTCACTCAAACTAAATATGAGATAAATTATTTGGTATATAAAACATAAGCAAATGTATAAAATTCATCATTGTACTCTATTAATCCAAATAACTTCTATCAATTAAGGACATTAGTTTCCCACAATCTATCACATGGTAAGCACCAATTTCTCGAAATGATAGTGTTGAAATTGTTTGCATCAACATTTCGATTTGTGATCCATCATCAAGCTATAAGAGAAAAGGATACATTGATAAATCTTGTATTAGAATTTTTCGCATCAACTTTTCAAATCACACTCTGTGATCCATCATTAAGATAGAAGAGGGAAGGATCAATTTATAGAAGAAAGAAGGATCAATTTATCCTTCTCTTGTATTCTAATGATGGATCACAAGAATGTTTAAATGTTGATGCAATTTATTGATCCTTCTCTTCTATTATAATGATCCTTCTCTTCTATTATAATGATGAATTAAAGAATGTGACCCAAAAAAATTCCAACACAATTATTTCGAAAAGCTGGCGCCTACTAGCTTCCATCAAAATAAATATCATAGATTTAAGAATCCAAAAGTGGCAGCAGATTGGTAGAGGCTGTTTTGCACATACTTTTCCCACCGTTCAGTGTTAAACGGCGTTTTATACGGTGGTTCGAGTGGGGCGGACCTGTAAAGTCATTACACATCTGTGTTGTACGCCTTATTACACTCCGGATGTTTGAAAACGGTGGATCTGTTTTTGTGCGCTGCCTTTCTCTACCGACTTCTTCTAATTTTATAGTTTATAACTCTGCAAACTGCAGTTCTCAAGTTTCAAAGAGACTGATTGGATTGAATTTGTTTTTTATGCATATATGACGATACTTAATTTTGACGGTCGATCCTAACGGTTATCTATTTAAAATTGTTTCAGTACTAGCTCAAGTAGTATATGTTGCTAACTTTGGTACCTTTGGTGGAATGCTTGGAGCAGACCTTGTTGGTACATTCCTTCCTTGTTTTCTTTTTAGGTTTGCTTGGGGAGTGCCCTTTCTACCGCCTCTTCTCTTCAAGATGCGTGTGTTGCTAGTCCATAATTTATTCTTTTGCATATTTGGTTGGAGAGGAACCGAACCAACAAATATTTCAAGATGTCCAGATTGGAGTCATGCAACTTTGGTGGAAGATTACCCATTCTCTATAGGAGACAACTCAGTCTAAGTGTGTGTTAGATAGGGTATGGTTCCTGGTGACCTTGCCATTTGTAATCGCCTCAATTTTTAGCTTCATGGAGGGGCCCTAGTGGTTGCGGGCCAATGGTTTTGCACTTTTCCTACAGAGACTAGGCGATAGGTGAAGCAACAAGTGAATCATGAGGGGCATTGGTCACCTCCTCCGCCTAGAGTTCTAAAAGTCAACATTGATAGCTCTTCACGAGGGAATCTTGGTCCTACTAGTATTGGAGGAGTGGTATGGTCTACCTTGGTGAAGTCCAATTTTTTTTTAAATTTTAATTTTAATTTTTTTTTTCAGTGCATAAAGATTGTCATACTAACAGTCTTATGGAGGCTCTAACAATTTCACATGTTGTGGAACAATGTTGTCTGAGAGGATGGCACATAGTTATTTGTGAGTCTGACTCCTAAGTGGTTGTGAACTTTCTTACTTGGCATCTCACTTCACATATGTATCAGATTTTCCTCTTGTGTAGCTCTTGGAGTCTATTCATTTTCACTTACATTTCTTGGGAATGGAATGTAGTTGCCGATTGCTTGGCTAAATGGGCTTCTGATCATGTGCAAGATTGGAATATTATGGATAAGGGGCAATTACCCCCTCAATTAGCTATTGAATTCAATGATCTTGTTGGTAGGGATAGAGCTCCTAGCTAAGCTCTCCCTCTTGTATCCTCTTGTATCTTATTTTGTGTTAATAAAATTTTACCCCTCTTTTAGTAAATTTTGTTTTTGATTCCGTACAAGAAGTGCTTAATTATGCTACAATCAAGTTAACACTTTAAATGAATTTTGTGACATCTCTCTAAAAATACAGTTCTCTTCAAAACATGATATAATTTTTTTAAAAGAATTTTTATTACCCAACTCTATATTATTTTGTCATAATAAATCATAAAATATAATTTAAATTCTTTATGTAAACAAATTATATTCAAGCTACAAAAATTTCTATCCCTATTCACACCAATTATATTGTGTTAAATCTAAAAATAAGATGCAATAATAATAATAACAATAATAAAGTTCACAATCCTTTCCCAAAGTTAAAAATAAAATCAAAAAAATTAATCATAAACTTTTTTACTGAAAACAGACATCTCAAAAGAATTCTTGTAGGAATTAGAATAAATGTTGGCGTTAGACATTTGAAACTTATATTCCTCAATTCAAACTGGGGTAGACCTGGCAACGGCACGAACACGGGGTTTTCACTATAATTTAGTGTTGGCACTACTACTCAAATTTTTTAGCAGTACAACGGGACAAAAATCTGTAAAAGCAGGTCAGAGACCATCAATGTTTAGGCCGTGCTGTTTAGTTGGAAAGCGTTCCCTCCTCGTTATCTCGTTCCCCTGCAATGGATGCCAAAACTATATAAAAGCCAGTCCGGGCCTATTAAAAACCCAAGCTTTATTCATTCACTTCATAGTTCAGTGCATCTGGTAATACTTACTACTGCACATCTCGAAGATGTTGGAATTTATGTTTTGTCTTCTCTATGGCGTCATTATTCTTTGCTGTAACTGTGCTGCTGCACCTGTGAAAAATGGCAAGTTCATCTTCGTCCACCTTAGTTTTCATTTGAACTTCAGTTTCTGGTTTTTGTTAATGGTTCAGTGTCTGTACATTCTGTGAAGTTCACTTTCTCTATTTTATATGGGATTCTTCCGTTTCTGTGTTTTGTTTGAACTTCAGTTTCTATTTTCATATTGGGTTCTTCGGTTTCTGTGATAAAACGAGGTTCATTTGTGGGTTTTTATTTTGTGTTCCGTTTGTGGTTTCTGTATGGGGATTCAATTTCTGTATGTTACATTGGGTTCTTCAGTTTGTGGTTTTCAGAATCTGTTTTTGTATGAGGTGAACAGGGTTGCTGATGAACGGGAACTTCGAGTACGGTCCGAAGGCATCGTCGATGAATGGGACACAGATCGTGGGATCGAACTCGCTGCCCTTCTGGAAGATCAGAGGGTTTGTGGAATACATAAAAAGTGGGCATCACCAGGGTGATATGTTAGTTGTTGTTCCCCAGGGAGCACACGCTGCAAGGCTGGGGAACGAGGCGCAGCTGAGCCAGAGAATACAAGTGAAAAAGGGTTCTCTTTACTCACTCACATTTAGTGTGGCTCGAACCTGTGCCCAACTGGAGACATTGAATGTCTCTGTTCCACCAGAGGCAGGGGAGCTGCCGATGCAGACGATATATAGCAGCAGCGGATGGGATTCATACGCGTGGGCTTTTCGACCGGCATACAATGTGGTGGACATCATTCTGCACAATCCAGGCGTGGTGGAGGATCCTGCCTGTGGCCTCCTGGTTGATGCAGTCGCCATTAAGGAGCTCTTCCCACCTCGATATAAATGGGGTATGCTAATTTTTCTTTATTCTGGTAACGGGTTTGTTTTCCTCTTGCTGACATTGAGTTTATTTTCCTGTTGCTGACATTGAGTTTATTTTCCTGTTTCTGATAATGAGAGATGATGATAGTCTTTCATTCATTTTTTCCATTTTTTTGTGGAACTAAAAGTATCTTTAGAGACATTTTCTTACAGTACTTGTGATATAGCTAGCTGTTGGATTTAGTTCTCTAATTTTACTTCCAGATTGATTGATTTGTGTTTAATATAGCGGTTGGAGAGAACCTATCTCTTATATTGTTAAAGATTCATCAGATCTTAGGTGATGTTTAGAGATGAAGTTTTGCGTCTTCGTCAAAAGCTACCCATCTAAGTTTTCATTCTTTACAAAGCTTCTTTGGTTATAGAGGCTACCCATCTGATTTCCTTATTTGTAGTTTTCTTATTTAACCGTAGATTTTTTCTCTTATCTGTAAACAGCAGAACTAAAACAACAGTGTTACCAAGGGATTGTCCTTATAAGACTCTGGTTTTTAGCCAATTTCATCTTTCAGCGAGGTTTAAAGATCCCATCTTTATATCATCCAAATGCAAATAAGTGTATCATTTATTCTTACCACTCATGGGTTCCTGAAAAATGTATAAGAGAGTAAAACTTTTTTTCTTTTTTTCCCAGGTGATTTGGTAAAGAATGGGGATTTTGAAGAGGGGCCTCTGGTATTCCGCAACTCTTCGTATGGAGTTCTTCTGCCTCCCAATGCAGATGATCGGAACTCTGCCTTACCCGGGTGGATGATAGACTCTCTCAAATCTGTCAAATTTATCGATGCAATGCACTACGCTGTACCACAAGGCAGAAGAGCAGTGGAGCTCGTGGCAGGCAAAGAGAGCTCCATTTCACAGATAGTGAGAACAGAGGCGGGGAAGACATATCTGCTGAGCTTCACGGTTGGAGATGGAAGCAATGCCTGCAATGGCTCCATGATCGTGGAGGCCTTCGCAGGGAAAGATACTGTGAAAGTGCCCTATGAATCAAAAGGCACAGGGGGGTTCAAAACTGCCCAACTTTCATTCAAGGCTGCTTCTGCCAGGACTACAGTGGCATTCTTCAGCACATATTATCACATGAGGAGTGATGATTCCAGTTCTCTCTGTGGCCCTGTTGTGGACAATGTTAAGTTGTCTCTTGCTTGATCTACTTCTCTCTAAAGCAAAACCTAATATTTATGCGATGAAAATGCGGCACAACTGAATCGATTGAGATGAAGAATGTATCTGTAGAGCATTAAGATTGTTATCGTAGACTATATGTTAGCATTAAGTCTGTAGGTGTCTGTGCCCACAAATCACCTGTTATTTCATCCACACCACTGCTTCTCACATGGTGATTAAGATGAGATGCCCATATGGAAATCAAAAGTGCTCTTTTTATTCCCATTGTTCCTGAAATCTCTATGGCTCACCTGTTATGTGATTACTTGCTTTGTTATCTTGATTTTTCAAATAATTAGTTACAGATAGCAGTTTTCTACAATTCGTTAAATTGCTTGTTTAGTTTTCAAAGGGTAGATTGTATATCAACATTTTGTATCAAACTTTTTAATCTATTATCAGGATGAGAGAATTGAAAGAATTTTTTTTTAATGTTTTTGAATGTTTGATTATGATTGAGTCGATTATTATGATTACACTGTAATCTGAAACATTGACTGAGAGCAGAAGTACTAATATCTATTTGGACTGTGGAAGTCTATTTATACTAATAATTATTGATTGTTTTATGTCTCATTGTATATTTTTAATTGTGACCAGTAGTTTTTAGTTTCAATTGTGTGAGAATGTGGAGAGCTGTACGTGTAAGCTTATAGCTTTTGGCTTTGATTATGCGATTATGCTAGTGATTTTAACATCTACATTTCTAATCACACTCTTTTGAGTATTTGCATCTTTGCCACTGTCCTTGTGGTGATAATAGATTCAAAACGTTGATGCTAAAAATGCTAATACAATCAAATCTAGAGATTTACATGTACATTCTAATATGGAGAGCTATTAGAATTTAAAAATTAACTTCAAGTGTGTGAACATGTAGAAAACTATCATAAACAAAAATGCCATCAAAATTATTATACATGTATTTGAAATAATATATCCAGAACAAAGAATTAACAAGACACCTATTTTACCAAAAGTTGTTCATTATTCTTTTTACTATTACATTGACATTAAAATTTAATAATAGGTGCATTAATGTTTATCTTATTTAATATTATGATTTTATAAATGAGAAATGAATTTTATAATATCGTAACTCCATATAAAGATATACCTTTCAAAATATTATAAAAGATTTTGTTAATAAAATTTAGAAATATATATTAAAAATATTAAATATAAATGTTTGGTAAATTTTTTAACTTGAGAATGGTACTTGGATTTTATATTAAAGTGTTTTGACTTAAATCTTACTCATAATCATAAAATCTAAAATTGACTTGTGACAAATCATTAATGTTTTTTAGCTACCCAACATTTAAGAAGAATATCCTCTGTATGGTTTTGTTACAAGACACTTGATCACCATGAATTTAGTAGGTTTTTAGCATTTCTTAAGATGAACATATATCATCTTTTAATTAATTGTTTGAAGTGGCCATCAACTTTAAACGGCTAAATTTCTCCCAGATATGGTTTATACTACTATAATGACAACTTTCTAAATTTAGATTTTTTTGTTTTAGTTTTCTCTATCTTTTGATTTCTTTTGTAAATCATATTGGGAAAATTGTATGCAAATTGGCCAATGCGAATGGATAAACAGATAGATGTCATTTATGGCAACACTATTAGTAGTTAAGGTCGCTTATATATAGAATAAAGTTATGGTGTAATATGATGAAGAAATTGTCTAAGTATAATAGGGAAAAATAGTTAGCAATCATACCATTAGTACATTGGGGAAGATTTCCAATCACTGTTCATTGACATTATGACACCCAAATGTCAGAATACCAATCAAACATGTTGTCAAAAAGATCACGTCAAAGCTTCCAATGACCACAGGTGTCATCAAAATTTCAAATGCTTTCGACATTGAAATTCCATCAAGTCAGGGTTTTATTGGTATTTTTTTTGACAATTTAGCATTGGAATTCTGAAGACATCAAGAATTCTAACGACACATGTCAAGAAATTCATATCGCCATACTTGGGGATGACGTCAAATTTTTGACACCCATGCATTAAGAAATATGACAAGGATGTCATCGTACACAAAATATCCTTGGTATTGGGCTCTAGTAGAGCATTGAAAATCCAACAACCCTCTGACAAGGACGTTATCGCATATACAACATCCCCATCAGAGATGTTATTTACCGTCAAAATTATGATGATATCAAGCATGGTAGTCTTGAGGAAGAAAGTCTTGGACAACAACACCTCATTCCATATGCATGGACATCATGCAGAGCTGAAAATCACAATTTCCAACAAATGTATGCACGTTTATTAGACATTTATAGGTTTTTTAGGTTATACATTGTGGCAAAGATCAAAATTTTGACTCCTGTAGGCGAAGGAATGCTATCGACAAGCCAACAAATGAAAACAACTAAAATAATTCTAATCAAAATAGGTAAGAAATTAACCTATTCAAAAACCACCAAGGAGTTCCAACCACCAAGAAATTTTGGCTGCCAACAATTTTCTAAATATCTTTAACATATAAAGTCTTCACCTATGCATATAAGAGTTTCTGAAAGAAGGTTTATGCACTCATGATGAACACAAAGATTTGTGTGAGCATTACTGAGAGCTTGACCCTACCTTAAATGTACTAGTGATGCTTTTGTAGGATTTGGATATCATATCACTAGTACATTTGTGGCAGGGTCATCACCTAGCAATCCTTGGGTAAATATGTGTGCTCGTCACCCATGCATATACCTTCTCGGATCAATTCATATATAGGTGAAGGTTGTATATGTTGGAGAAATTCAAAAAATTGTTAAGAGTCAAAATTCCTTGGTTGTCGAAACTTCGTGGTGGTTTTTGAATACGTCAATTTCTTTGTTGTTTGATTACAAGTCTTCTAGTCTTTTAGTTGTTTTGATTTGTTGACTTGCTAATGACATTACCCTCATCTGTAGGAGTTAGAATTCTGATGTACGACACAATTTATAACTTACAAAACCTATAGAGATCTCTAACAAACATGCATACATGTGCTGGAAATTGTAATTTTCTAGCTTTGTCTGTTGTCCATGCATATGGATTGAGTTTTAGTTGTCCTTGACTTACTTCCTCAAAAGTACCTTGTGTGTGTGTGTGTGTGTGTGTGTGTGTTATTGGAAGCAAAATTGCGTGAGCAAGGCCTAGAGAAGATAACTTTGATGTCCCATTAGTAAGCCATGATCAAAATTTCATCATTATATTTTGAAGAATCGGTGCTCAAAATGCCTATAAGACTTCCTACCTCCCTTAATCTCAGAGTGATTGTATGAGTGTCCACATCATCTCATAAACCAAATTTTATTCAAGAATAAAATAAGATCAACCATATTGGCCCATTGTGGCATGCAATCGTTAGAAAAAACACCTCTGAAAATTCAAAATAACAAAAGCTATCGTAAGATACATATGCCCACAACATTCCTCTTTGTTAAATACTCTAGAAGGGATAATGTTGATCTCCAGTTTGAGACACTGAAATACACATGTAAGGATTATATAATATATAACAAAAAGGATATGATGCACTAAAATAAATTTATTGAATTTCAAGTAATGTGTATAAAACTATTGCTTAGATAAATAATATATGCATTAATAAATAGAATTGTTCCTTATGATGGGATAAGATGTTGTATTTGAGGTTTGTCTCTTGAATGAGATATGTAAATTAAAAGTTCATAAGATACCACATACCAATTACTCAGGTTACAAATTACAAATCGAGCTAGAAATGGAATCAGATTCATATCTCAAAATATAAACCTAGATTTATAAAATTTATATATTGTAGATGTATATTGAGGTACAATGCTCAGTAGTGTGATGTTTTCAAAAGAGATGAAAAGAAATTCCTTGCATCAAATCTTTTTATTAAACTTAATGAATTGAGTACTTCAATCTTACTTGTTTATAACTAAGTTAGAGTATAGATGATTTTAGTCCTCTATGTTTTCTTTTCTTTGAATTGGTGGGTACTTAATTTCTCTTCTATTTTGATAATGCCCATTTGAATTAAAAAAATATTATCTAATTTTTGCATGAAATATTCTAGATTTCCTTAGTTATTAAGTCTAGGTTCTTCCTTAGAGACTAACCCTTTTAGAATACCAAGACTCCACATGTTGAATAAGGGATGCGGCTATCCTCCAAGCAAAATGCACCTTTGACCAAAATTGAAAAAACTGAAAACACAACAGATTTTGTTGAAACAGATTTTGTTGAAATTTCAACATTTTTTCTTCATGATCTCTATGTTTTGCAATCGAAAAAAACAAAAAATCTAAGAAAAAATCATCGTGCTTTTGGAGATTTGAAGATTTTATTTTTTGAACTTTTGGTGCATTTCGTTTGGAGCATAGCTAATGCCCTAAATAAATGTCATTTACATGCTATAGATAAGATCCAATATATTTGTCAATGAGATTATAGATGTGTCATCATTAGTTAATTTGTCATCAAATAAATTTTAACTAACCATCAATTATGTGGTTGAGCTTAATTAACATATATGTAAGAAGTTAAGCTTGTCTCCAACTTAGAAAATGTAATCCATTTTAATTTGCATATTCTTTTAACCTATGGTATGTGTTATTTTTATAAGGCAGGGAGCTTTACATATGTTTATCTAACACTTAGATAATACTTCTTTCTTTTGAGAAATTTAAAAATTTGTACTTCAACCTT
The DNA here is from genome assembly GCA_028749045.1 of Cupressus sempervirens. Lineage (NCBI taxonomy): Eukaryota > Viridiplantae > Streptophyta > Pinopsida > Cupressales > Cupressaceae > Cupressus > Cupressus sempervirens. Next base: position 506,135,880 of record CM053789.1, on the reverse strand, counting down.
TCTCTCTTTTGAATATTATTGGTGTTCTCATTGTTAATTGTTTGGGGGATTTCATATAAGAAAAATTGCTTGTTTAGAAACAAGCAAAAGCTTCTTAGATAGAGAAAATGAAGAAAATGAAGAATAAGAAGGTGACTTGGTCTCTCTTTCTTATATATATATATATATATATATATATATATATATATATATATATATATATATATATATATATATATATATATATATATATATATATATATATATATATATATATATGACTTCTGTGTTTTAACTCTTTCTTTATATATATACTTCTACATTTTAAACTTCAAGTACTTTTGTTGAAGTTTTGTTTTGTAATATATCATCTAGTTGTTTATAATCAAGTTTCTTTGATTCATTTATTTAGGTTGACAAGAAGCAACCAGGCATTTCTGAATGAGCCTGCATTGCCACAAATGGGGGAGCTATACATAAATATATTGCTTAACATCATGTTACTATGATTGGTGGCCAAAAGCAGGGCTACATAGATCTAATGGCAACCACATAGACAACATTATAAGCTTGTATATAAAATCTTCATAATTGATGTATAAATGTAAGTATTAGATTGGTTTCAACATGAAAGTCAAGATAGATATTGTGAAATTAGGAAAACATTGTAAGAGCTTTGGTAGCAATCATAATTTGAATGGTATTGGGCTACAATTTTGTGTGCTTGCATGGCTAATGATGAAGAAAAGGGTATTTGATGTGATAGCATGGATGAAAATGATGAAGAAAAAGTGCATGATGAGATGAACATTAAGACCTAGCTCCTAAAGCTATTGTGCACTACTGTAAAATATATTGTGCAGAGGATGTTGCCTATAGATAAATGCTTATAATAATTATCCTTGCCATACAAAAGATAATCTAAGAACATAAAAGCACTCAAAGCCTGACATATAACCTGCAACTAGTACTCTTCTTGCATCAAAGTCACATCACCATATTGAGATTAGTCAACATCCTTAATTTTAATTCCTCTTTACTTCTCCTCTTTACACTAAATGAATTCATGATCTAGAAACATTATCTCTTCTATGCTATTTGGTTTCTTTACATGCATGTCTACATGCTTCAATTCGTACCATTTTAAAATACACTTATTCTACATCACAATTTCTTTAATAAATCACAAATTGTTGTCAATCCCCAACAATCAATTTGGGTATTATAAAATATGCATTTTCCATCAATTAAATTCCTATTTAGTTGAATTACCTAGAAATGGTGTTAATAGCCATAAGCATGATAGTGTTGAGACAGGAAAATGGGAATGAGATAAAATGTTTGTTGTAACCAATTTATGATTTCTATTATAATTTGTGCTAAGAATGGATTTACCCTTAATATTGTTGGATGATCTAACTAGATTGATCCTCAATTATATACTCTTATTACTTGTAAATGTTATAGACATTGCTTATGTTGATCCTTCCTTTGTAGTGACTCCTCTCGAGGTTTATGAACTTAATTGAGTGTGTGCTAAAATAATCCCATTTTTGTAGCCAGACAACTCAAACATATAATGTCCAAAGAATCTTTTTTATAGAGAAATTTGTAACCTAAGTAATTGGTAATTTGTAACTTTGAGCAATTGAAAAGTATTTGGGTTACAAATTACCAATCCAGCTAGATATATATTTGGGTTTTGTTTCTTAAATGAGATATGGAAACAATTTGTCACTATGCTCCTTAGTCTTGTTGATCTCAATGTTGTAACATTTAATGGAAGAGTCAAAGATTGAAATCTAAAAAGAGGTGAAAATTATTTAAGTGCTACATGACCAAGAGAAGTGTTATATTGTTCGATACAATTGTTTAATTGTGTGTTGTCTTTGATGTTACACAAATGTCATATCAGTTATTAGCCAGTATCTATCAAGCTCAGTTGGTCAGCAAAGCAAATTTTAGAGTCTACCGAGCATTCCTAGAAATTACTCTGTGGAAACAATGTCTACTGAGCTCACTCGGGTGTCGAAGGATTTTGTGGCAGAAATCAATGTTAACCGAGCTCACAAGGTTAACAAAGGAAAGTCAGTGTTTACCGAGTTCAGTCGATCTCCAAAGGATTTTGTAGGATTCACAGTGTTAATCGAGCTTCAGTTGGTTAATACTAGAAATCAGTTTTGGAGTAGTGTTTACCAAGCAGGGTCGGCCAATGAAGGATTTCATTATTTTGGGAAATAAAGTTTAATTGTTTCAAGTAATGATTGTAGCCAATTGAGGTAATGATTATTGGTAATTGTAAGTTGTAAATGAGCTAACTTGATAATTTGTAAGGTATATATGAAAGGTCAAGTTGAGAATTCTAAAATGTAATGAGCGAGCATGCAAGTGTGTTGATTGTGTAAAGAGGAAAGTGTGATCGAACTTTGAAAAATGGTAAGATATCCTTGAGGAGCAGCAAAGATTTATTCAATTTGAGAGGATCTAGTGAAGCATAACAAAGATCTGTATCAACAATTCAGTTGCATCTCATTTAGCTCACTTCATTGTTACTTTCTCACTCTTAACAGAATTGGTTTAACAACCATTTGTAAATCCTCTAACAAGGTGACAGTTCTATTGAATTTTTCTAAAGTCCTTTTGCAAGGCCACTCCTAGCAAGGTGATTAAATCCTCTAACAAGGTCACACCTAACAGTGTGTTTTGTACCCTTTAACCGGGTTGGCTCCTAATAGGGCTCACTTCAGAAGAGTGAAAATCAGTAGCTAGTTACTTGGTGGTTTTTCCCATATTGGGTTTCCATGTTAACATTTCTTTTATGGTTGCATGTTAATTACTATGAATGCTTAAAGACCTGTTAAAGATAACATACACTACATCTACCGAGTTACAACATTTTTCTGTATGTTTACTGAGTGACAACAATAACTAGTTTTGTCAAACATCTAAGGGATCTGTGGATTTATTTTTGTGGTAACTGATTCACCCCACCCCCAATCTCCCCCCCTCAGTTACTCCATCTATATTTCCAACAATTGGTATCAGAGCTTTTGGTGCTTGCAAGAAAGATTTCAAGGATCTAAGCTAAAGATCAAAATGTCTTACAAGAGGGAAATTCCAAGGCTTAATAGGGATAATTTTTCAGCATGGCAAGGTCTCATGTGACTCCATCTGGCTTCCATTGGAGAATAAGGATTGAAATATCTTGATGAAGAATATACAAAGTCCAAAGCATTGGTGGCTTGTAAAGGGAATCAAGGAAAATGGTCTAATAAGAAGTAGAAATCATGGCAACAATATTCACAACAAGAGAAAGAACACTCAACCTCCTCACCAGAAGACAACTCCAATAATAAGGAAAAATCATACAAGAAGGAGTCTCTTACTTGTGCATATTGCAAGAAGAATGGACATGAAGAACATCATTGTTACAAGAAGGAAATAGATGAACTCAAGAATCTTCTCAAGAAGAATCAAACTAGTCTACCACCAAGAATGACCACTTCATTCTCTTCTTCACATTTAGATTTTGATAAAGAAAAGGATCACATGGGAAAAGGTCAAGCCTCAGTAGCTACTTCAAGTCAAGATTCAAGGAGATGGCTTCTAGATTCAGGGGCTTCTCATCACATGGCATCTTCACAGCCTATGTTTTCATCATTTGATCCTTTTTATACTCCACCTATCTTGATGGGAAATCATACTTACATGAATGTTGTTGGGAAAGCCACTATCGATAAAGGAGAGGGATACTTCAAAGATGTGTTATGTGTACCTCACCTAAGTCATAATTTTCTTTCCAACTATCAGCTCACTCATGGAGATAGAGGAAGGATTGCAAAATTCACACCTGATTCAGTTTTTGTTAGAGATTTAGAGACTAGACAAAGCATTGCTACAGGGGTAGTTGATCATTCATCTAGGCTATACTACTTCTCAAATTTTTCTCATGATGATGACAATGATTTCTTAGCAGATTCTTTAGCAGATTTTGATCACACTTCTATTGTTGATTCAAACTTTGAGGAGAACATTGGCAACTTAAACTTAAGTGTTCTCACATATGATCAAGTTCTTGAGCCTTCCATTTCTTCTCCTGCTACTGATATTCCATCTACTATTGTTCCTGATGATAGTTGTATTCACATAGCCATGGATTCAAGTGATTCAGTGCAGTAGGATATTCATTGTCTTCTAGACTCAGTTACATGGGATGACTACTTGGCAAACATTTCTAGTTTGTTTGTCGAGTCCTACATTGCAGATTTGGGAGACACTATTAATGACATTCATATTCTCTTCGGTGAAGATGAACCTTCTTTAGTTGTTGCAAGGGAGCATGCTGACCCTTATCTTCATTCTCTACTTGATCAGTCTTTCACAGTTGACATGATGGTAGATCCTTTGATACAAAAGTTGGAGGAGGTCACTTTCTCCTCAGAGGAGACATTTGAGTCTTTGATACATGTTCTAAATTCATCCTCAGTTGATCCTGATTTGTCTTTTTTAGCATAGTGGCATAGTACACATGGTTTGGAGGAGGTACCTTTCAATATTGACATTGGGACACCTAAGCAGGTTTCAAAGATTCCATACATTTTGAGGTTTCTTCGTATAGATGGGGGAGGCTTCATTGATATACCTTTGGTTATGTTTGTTCCTAAGGAGAGGAATGTTGTTCTACAGTCATGGAGAAATTTCTACATCAAGCCTAGAGCATCTACCATTGGTGCACATTCTACATTGAGGGGAGGTTACTTGGTCTATCTTCCTCTTGTTCTCTCTTATGGAGGGGATCTTTTCCTCACATGAGGTCTTCTCTCTCATTTTCTTTTATTGTACTTATCTCTCTTTTTGGAGGAGGGTTTTCCCATGTGGTTTTCCCTCTTTCTCCACTTTATGAGATATTGCATTGCATCTTGTACATGGGTACCTAACACGGCCTGGTAGTCGAGACCCATCTTGCATTATTATCTAGGTTTTATGAACTTAAGTACATTTTCCTAATTTGCACTTAAGGGGGGGTGTTGGTGTAATAAGTATTTACTATTTACACTTTACTTAAGTTTACTTAGGATAATGCATATTCATATTAGTTTTCATGTAGACACCTAGGAGTCTACATATTCATATGAGTTGTCATGTAGACAACATAGTAGTTTGCACTCCAATTGAGCACAACTTTTCTACTACATCTCTTTATAAGATACATCTTTACATTCTTATCCTCTCATTATTACATATACATTCATGCACAATGGAGGATAATCTACTCTTGGTAGACATGTGCTTAGTTGGTATGTTTATCTCTTTGCTAACTCCTAGACATATTGGTTGCCTTTTATATACAAGGCACTTCTATGATGTATTCATCCAACATTCTCATTTGATCATATCTTGTCTCTCTTGTGCTATCTCTTGAGCTTCTAGATCTTGGCATTTAATTCTTGCCTTAGGCAAATTCTTACATTGTATCATAGCTATACCAAATTCTTACACCTTTGAAGGAATAATATGCCGATATAAAATTAACTACGTAACTCATAAAGTATTTGAGTGAGTTGTATGCAAAGATATATTCTTTTGGGTGTGTTAGTGCAGAAGTAGAATATTCAAAGCATTGATATTTTGATGAGAATAAATCTAAGTCACTAGACTATTGAAGATAAGGTATTTGGGATTAGTTACAAGTTTTTGAATCATGTGGTTGTACTTTTATTGTGATGATATTGAGATGCTATTGGTTTTGGATTAATGAAGTTAGTTTTATTCATAAAATGATTTAGAATCCACCATAAGATGTGTTAGTATAAGTAACAAACATAAGTGCCACTTGTATTTCAAATATGTAGTTAAGTGTTTTTTTTCTAGAGGGTTGGATCTAATTAAGCAAATGACTAAATGTTTTGGAGGTTATATTTACAATAAATTTAGATTTTTTTAAATATGAAGTATAGATTTGGGAAAACGAATGAATTCTAGTAGCAAGAACAACCCACCTACATTTTGACCCCATCTTTTGGTATTAAAATGGGTATTCTCTTTGGATCAAAATTGTTATTTTGGTGATCTTTTTTACCACTTTTAGCAATTTAGATTCTTAAATATGGAAGGTAAAATGTTATTCTTCTTGTTATGTCAAGATCTTTACGAAATCAGACTAACTGCTAATGTATTGTAAATCTATTAAAGAGAAGGATCTTATGCTAATGAGTTTGGCATAGCCCTTAGAACTTGCGGGGGGGGGGGGAGGTGGGGGGCAATGGAGGAAGCATTACTTATGTTCATAGCATTTTGTATTACTTATAGAAACAACAAAAGAAAAAGTGCTTTTGCTAGAACAAATTCCCTTCTTGGATATTCTTGTACTGGTGTTTCTAGTAGGCCAAAACCAAATTTCATCCCAGTTATACAAATTCCTTTGCCTCTTATTCTAATGATTATCTTGTTGGTAAATATCTTTGATAGAGATTGCATCAAGCTTAGTAAAACCTTAATTTTATATGATTCAAAGAGGCAGTGTTTGATGAAGCTTAGTAAATTGATATACAAGAAAATGCAGAGCAAGGGAATGAAGATCACAAGGGCACAAAAATGATTTGTAGAGATCACAAGGGAATGATAACGAATTCACTCACCAACATTCAAAGCTCTCCACCTTCATTCAAAGCTCTCCACATTCTTTCGCACTCAACTCTCCTCAAATGATCAAATGGGGAATGATTAATGTCATATTTTTTGGGTTTTTTTAATAATCTCGTAGATGTTGCAATTACGATGCAACATAGATGTAAAAAATGATGATGTCAGGGACACTTGAAAAAAACAAAATAAAAATCACAAATAAAACACATTGTTGTCACAAATTGTCATCGCAAATTGACCCCAAATATTATAGTGGCAACTAGTGACAGATAAACCTAAAGGAGATGTGATAGGCATTGGTTATGTTGAAGGTGAATCTTGTAAATAGTCCAAGATAATAATTGAGCATGAAACTAAACTATAATCAAATTAGAAAGTAGATTCGATGAAGCAACCTAAAGAATAGAGGAAATCATTCAAAGGAATATTTTATGCATGCAACAAGTATGGATGCATGAAAAAAGATTACAAAGGTAACTTGGAGAAAAAACCCTTTACTAAATATTGTTTCAATTGCTTTCTTTATGGACATAAATCACATGAATGCAAGAAGCCCAATTAGAGATATAGTGTAAAAATAATGAAAGATCTAACGTAACAACATGAAGACCTTTGTGAATGAACAATGTTATCAACAATGGTGTTGCTACAAATGTAACAATTTTGGACTCATAAATAGAGATTGTAGATTGAAAGTAAATATGTTTGGATCAAGGAACAAAAATTCAGTCATTTCATTTCATATTTGCAACAATTTGGGACATGCAGTTAGATTATGTAGATTTGATGGATTTATGAACACAATAAGAACACCTAATGTCAGAAAGAATAATTATGATGGAAGAAGGAACACTAATGTTAACATGACAGAGTATTAGAGCATTGACAAGACATTTGTGAGAGAAGGAAGTATTGCTAACACAAAAGTATGGAAGAAAAAGGAACATATATGCACATAGAACAAAGTGGATAAATTGACTAGCACTGAACCTATTGAAAACAGATTAATACAAGTATGAGAATGTGTTTCAATAATTGTTTTGTCACTGATGTCAAACCTGCTACTTGTTGGTAAGACAACTGCCTAGTTGATTTGAGTACTATCATTAATTTGATTGATGAGGAGGTTTTGATCAAATGAGATAACAAAAGCACCTAGAGAAAAGGTTGAATTCTAGTATGTAAAAGGAGTACAAAGATCAGTTAAGACAGTGATGATATAGTGTATTGATTATCTACTTAAGGTTGCAAAGGTTGGATACACTAACAAAGTCTAGAAGAACAAGTAAGAAGAATTGAGTCTGCTAAGCTTGACCGAGTGGACAGTAGGTGCCAAGAAAATTTAGTGCAAGTTGAGCGGAAAATCAGTTGGAGCCGAGAAAAGTCAAAGTTCAGTGTGTGATGAGAGATACAGTGTAAGCCAAGTAAAGTTTACTTGATGTCACGCACCAGTAAACTTTAGTGTTTGCCGAGTTATCTAGTGGATGATGAGCGAAAGAATAGTAGGGAAGCTAAGTGACAACATATTGATGTCGAGTGCTAGTATTCATGTTAGATCGTGGATTTGACAAATCTAAGCCAACTATTTTGTTTTCTTCAATTTTGTGAAGTGTGTGGAAGATAAATATGATGAGTTGGTGGCATAGAATTCATGGTAAACCATTTTTAGGTGAATTCAAAGAGGATTGAAGAAGAAGTTTCTAGAAGGGACTGAAATGAAAAGATGAGTAGATTCATTGAATCCTACCTAATCCTACCTAACCCTAAAATGGATGATAGAGGATAAATGACAAAAGACCTTAATTTTCTATTTATAGAGATGGCTGGTTAGAAGCAAGGTTGATCAATGTTTAAGAATCTAAGGTAGACAAGAGGTCTAAGGTATTGCTTCATTCAGAGACCAAATAGAAGAGACTGCTATTGGCAAGCAAAGCAAGAAGGCTTAAGAGTATGAATGCTTGAAGGGTGAACAAGCTATTAGAGTTGAAGTGTATGAAAGCCAAGCAGAATGGAGGACTAAAATAGAGATCTATAATCTACAAGTGATTTGTAAATTATTATCAGATCAAGCCTTACTGTTACTTTCTAATTATTGTACCTGTTTAGGGAAAATCGTGTGGATTAAGGTTGACCTAACAATCATTTGTAAATCCTTTAACCGGGTGACATTCCAAGCGAATGATTTAAAATCCTCTAAGAAGGCTCACTCATAATAGGGTGATTGAAATCCTCTAACCAAGTCACATTTAATAGTGTGCATTGTAACCTTTAACAGGGCATCACTTTAGAAGAGTGAGAATGATTAGCATATTATTGGTGGTTTTTCCCAAATTGGGTTTCCACGTAAAATCATTGTCAAATGTGTTGCTGAAGTTGTTATGTTTCATGCTTACATTTATACAAAGTTGATTTGATAGTAACCTACAATGTTTAAGTGATTGTATGATCTAATGGACGCATGCATGAATATGTTGTATGGATATGGGTTGTCTTATTTGTACATGTGGACCTTGGATAACTGATTCCCCCCCCCCCAAATTATTATAAAGAATTCCAACATGAACCTTCTACTTCAACCTAAATACTTATTAAAGCTATAGGAGAGCACTTCACCAGAATACCATAAGACCCCTCAATAGATGAGTTAAGTTATGTGATGTTAACTAGAGGTTTCTAAGGCATCAACAATCCTATATCTTAGTTCACATATGTTTATTCAAGGATTTAGAAGATCGATGCAAGTTCTAGCATGTTTTGTGACTATATCAACTTTATGTACTTTCACTTGATGCATTTATGACAAAGTGATTTCCTAAGGATTTAAAGGCAAAATTGAGTTATTTGTAAACATTCAAGTTATTTGAGAATATAGATAGTCTTGGGTAAAGAAGCAAAGTGATTCAAGAGCAATTTGTGAAGGATTTGGTGGATGCCCTAGTGGAATCAAAATGAGTTATTTACATCAAAATGAATTTGTTTTAAGTTCTTATTTGTAGTTATCTTTGAAGCTAGATAATCATGGATCAACATCAATTATACAAAATTAAGGAAAGACCTAGGTATCAATTCAAAAAGCACCATTTTATTCAATGGAAGATGACGCTATTGAAGCATTTTCACAAATCCCTGAAACATGAGAGGTATTCAAATGCCACATATGGGTTTTGTTCTTACCCTTTTCCTCTTTCTAAATTATTTTGAAATTCAAAGTTTTATTAAGAAACAAGTGAGATATTCTCATCTTATCACATTTGTTGTTTTAATCCTTTCTTTGTTCTTTGGCAATGATGGTACATTGACAATTGACAATTGTTTCTTCTTCTTTACATCTACATGAATAAGTCAATCTTGGACATAGGTTAATTGTTAATCCTTCTAAAATACTTCAACATCTAATGCTAGCATTCATCATACTAATTTTCCATAGTTTAACATCAGCTAACTAAGCATACAAATATTTATTAATCATGATTTATTACAATTGATGCTTCGTGGAATCAAGATAATATTAAAAAATGTTTTCAAATGAACTCGCACATATAAATTCAAGTGTGATAAATCATAAAATAAATAGATAATTTATGTATTCATCAATAATAAATGTCATACTCTTGTTTGTAATAAAACTCCTATCAACTCCTATTTACATTTTTAAATCATTTTTCTTCTATATATATTATTATACATTTTTGGTCAATAATTATCATAAACTTCCCTCTAGCTAAACTCGCCATTTATTTTGAAAATCAAAATTATGAAAATATCACATAATATCTCAATAATGTATCAGGTGAAAAGTATTGATAATTACATTATTAAACAATTAACTGCTAAAATTGTAGGAAAATCTAAAGAAGCCTCATTGAATGAGATTTGATGGATGAGACCCATTACAATAAACACATCTCACCCACTCCGACAAGATTAACAACTTGCAATTGGTTGTATAGAAGTGACACGAGTTTTGATTTTCTCTATGCGTGTATTTATATACCACCATATCTCATGTGCAATGTATCAAATCTTTCATTTTCCCATAGAAATTTATTTGCCTTTTGTCGGTAGAGGATCTCAAGGAAAAGATTTGACATTCAAAATAAAATAATATTTTATCTACCAAGGTTGTGAAATTATGAAAGGACATGTTCTAAATTAGTTGGGTATATCCATGTCCCTTTCTTGAGCTAACCTTGCATTCAAATCACCTAGATCTTCCTAGGTACTTTCCACTCAAACTTCTCAAAAAGCTTTGGAAAAGCCAATGTCTTTTCATTAGAACTCAAAAAGCTATTGACGGGCCAATGTGGTCCAAAATCAACCAAGATTGTTGGGTGGAATAGTTCTTGTTTGGTTCAATCATACATTAAATTTGATATCTTTTTGATGTTGGGTATGTTATTTTCTCAGGATTTTGTTCTTATTCCTATGAGTGATTAAAATTGAAAATATGAATCAATGTCGATGGGTCCTTGGTGTGCGGTAAAGTTGAGTGGTTCACAAAGAGCCTCCCAGGGATCAAGTCTCGCTGAGTGCAAAGCTCGAAGACATCATAAGAGATGAGGCCAGGGTCGTGCCCCAGGCGAATTTGGCAGCATGAATGCTCCTTAGTCCTTGGCTCTTAGTCGAAGAGGTTTCAGGCATGCGTGGACCCGTACCAGATACCTAAAACTTGTTTGTAGATGACCTCCATAAAAAAAATAAAGTGAATCAATCGATCCTCATCCAATGAAAGACATTCAAAATAATTTGAGACGGATCTCATCCTCTAGAACAATCTTTCGTAAATAAACAATCAAACTAAAAGTTAAATCTTATAAAACAACTAAACTTGATTTACAGATATGGAAGAATGCACCACCTACCCTTCCAAACCCAATATGAGTAGGATTTGGCTGGTGCATAAATCTTCCTGGATATCTGCATCTGTTGCCACTTGTTGGAAATCCTACAGTCATGGACGTCGCTGTTTTTATAACAGTAGAATACATCATGGTGGCAGAGGATTCGTCTGCTGTTTGCATTATTCCCTGGATCGGCATATGACATTCTGAACAAACATCTGTTTCATTTCCGACTCTCCACGTGAACTTCCTAGCAATCCGCCACATCTTGTTTCTTCGTCAATTAATTCCAACGCCACGTTATCTTTGAAAGTTGTATAGAAATGTCGCTTGGTACACTGAATTATTGGCGAATGCATTCCTCGGCCTTTGAATACTTCTTTATAGTTTCTTGTTTTGTTTTTTTTAACTTCATTGCAGACCAGCTGAAGTCACATGCTGGGAAGCTCACTCATTTCCCAAAATAAGAATAAGAGTTAGCTCTAGTTAAGGGAGTGGTAGGTTGTGGAAAGATAAAGCTGATGCCTAAGTTTCTATTCTCGGTGACTATCCTTTATTGTTGTGAATTTGGCATGTTCTCCAACATGTTCATGTATAATGGAAAATGGATTCTAGTAGATAATTTGTTTTTGATTTACAAATAGTTTACAATATTCGTCACTATTTCATAGTTCATGTAAGAAGGATCTTATTAGTTAGAAATAGTGTAAATAAATCTTTGTATGGTTCAGTGATTTGTTTTTGTCATTAGATATAATATACTCCATGCAACATGCACTTAATTATGCTATATATCGGTTTATATATATAAAATGTTTATCTTAAATTGTAGGATTTGAACTTGTGATTTTTCTTTTAAGAGTAAAGTACTCGATCATTAAGCCATCTTAGGTGTAAAGATAGAGTCGACACTCTTGTTTCTAATCTCGGCAAGTATTGCTTTATTATTGTGAATGAAATGGTCTCCAATATAATATTGCTGTTAAAAAATGTTACTCTAAGAAGAGGCAAGACATGTTGCACAAAATTCTTATATATAAGGGGAACCATCTTAAATTGCAAACCCTTATCTTTCACTTCTTTTTAGTGGAAAATTTTACTTTAAACTTACCATAGAGCTTAACACGAGGACGATCACTAGATTAGTGCTGAAGCATCTTAGTATGTAAATGAAAGGTTATAGGTTTTAGATCTAGTTAGTTTATTAGTGTCTTACGAGAAAATATTTTCTTCAATTAAATGTTTTTAGGATGGGAGACATCTCAAGATGTGGGGGCTTGGTACATGTCTTCCTACCATTCAATGATTGTCCAAATGTATTTAGGGAAATCTCTAAACTGTCTATCTAAAGAGAGGTGGCATCCACTAATTTTGGAAATTCCTTAAAGACATTAGAATGTTATTGAGACACTTACGAAACTCCTTCATGTCTTTTAATGACACCTAAGATATTTTTGATGGAAGGAAATGGAAATTTTGGTGTTATGAAATAGGGATGAATGTTCATCAGGATGGTCAAACAAGATAGGAAGCATTACACCAAAATTTTATCTCTTTCTCATCACATTAGGAAGGGGAACACCTACTAGGTTGTTAAGGGAACTCAAGCACTAGATGGGTGTAAGTGGTCTCCAACTTTGCTAATAACAAAATAAGCGATTAAATGCAATTTATAATGAAGAAATTGGACAAGTGGGATAAGAGAAGATGAAATTCAAATAAAAATATTTAGATGTAGATAGATAGTAGACTGCTATGATAGTAGACTGCTATGCAAATTTTGAGACAAAATCTAGGTAGTTAACATTGTAACTAACCTACACTAAAAGTATCAATACAAAATGTTTCTCAGGGTGACCTAAAGTATAGGGGACGATTAGAATCACCCTTGATGTTGGGAGGTCTCATTGATAAGCCAAAAAGAGATGACAAAAGCAATGAACTATATTAGATTATTAGTTCTTGAATTCAAATTTGAAACTCTATCACTTGTCATCTACAAAAAAATATGGGAAGAAATGTTGGGAGAAAGGCAATTTCCTTAGCAAAAACCCTCTTGGAGAATCAACCTTGAAACCAATTAAAATTTGCATAAAGTAAAATCATGTTGTGAGTATCAAAGGCTAGACAAGACATTATACCTTCACAAGAGCTAAGTTTCTCATGAAGTTTCTTGAAAGTTGTATTGATGTAGTCTTGACCTTGTATTAAGACAATAAGAACATGAATGCATTCACACATGCTAGGGTCTATACATTAATCCTTTGTTGATCTCTAACCTTATGTTATCTATTAGTGTCCAAACACTAAGTCATTTTTTAGGCAAGATTACATGATCATCACTGCGACTAAGTCATCTAGTAAAGGTCAAGCATACAAAGCTTATACCGAGCAGGATAGTGATTGTCAAGTATTCAGTTGAGACCAAGCACATGTACGCACCAAGCAATATAGTTGGAACTGAGCACATTGAGAAGTTAACAATTGTCAAGCAAATAGGTATATAGAAGTCGAGTGACAGTATGAATGAACCAACATGATCGAGCGCTAGAGCATTCAAGTGTCGAGTAGTTAAGTTTTGTCATATGAGTTATTAATGACACAAAAACATATGTAAACTATTTTGTCTGACTTCTATATGAAATTTAATATTTGTAAAGCTAGCTAAGGAGATGATCATGTGTCATTCTAGAAGGTAATGATCCCTAGATATGCAATTCAACCAGTCATAAAATCAGATAGAAACAAAAAAAGATGATGAATTGTAAACGATCGATCGAGATCTAGAACCTTCATAAAACATCAATTTAAGGAGGATTCTAACCCTATAATCAATAGGAGTGTATACATGAATGAAGGAATGAATGTGTGTATGCACATGTGAAGTGAAAAGACTATGTCTAAAAGAAGATTAGAAAGAGGGCAATTAGAGTAGTGAAGGACCAAACAAAGATACTAGATCAAGAAATCAGATCAGAGAGATTGCAAAGAGGGGACCCAAGACCAACTTATAAAGAAAATCAAGGGTCGGGTACTAAATAAGTTATGGTTAATTGAATCAGGGTAAATCTCTTAATAGAGTGGTCTTAATAGATCTATGCAAATCTCCTAAAAGAAACCTTACTTCATTGTGAGTGTAAAATCCTTTAACAAGGTGAGACCTAATAGTCTCTAAATATTTTAACAAGGCAAACCCATCACAAGGTAAATCATATCTTATGATCAAACATTGTAACCCTAAGAGGTTAACTTTATTGTTGCAAGAGTGAAGATTTGTGGGTTTCATCCCCACCTCAGTTTTACCTTCACATTGAAGTGTTTCCATGCTACCAAATCATTGTGTTATGTGTTGAATCTTTCATGGATGTGATGTATTTCACTTATATTTTAGTATTACAATTTTAAATGTTAGATCTAAAGAATGAGATGAATTGGGTGTGAATTCAGTATTTTGGTTTTGGAGTTAAAGTTTGAGATTTTGATTTACCCTCTCCCCCTCCTAGTATCTTGTTTCCCATTAACCCTTCTAACAATTGGTATTAGAGCTCAGTTCTCTTATCAGGAATCCTAATAGCTTGACAGGATCAGATCATGGAGATAGAAGTTTACAAGATGGGAAAAATCATTGAGAACTAGATGATTGAAATCTAGATCATATTGTAACAATTAGAAGCAACAAAAGAAGAGCAAGAAAATCCCTGAAATGAATGGAAGAGATAGCTATTCAAAAAAATGACATACAAGACAAAGAGGTTGACACTAAAGGACTACTTTAAAATGGCAACACTGGCAGTAACAATGAAGCATTGACAAAACTACTAGAGAAGAATAGTGCCCTAACCAAAGAAGCAAAAGATCTCAAGAGAGAACAAGAAATCCAATCAGTTACATTATGTGAAGCAATGGAACAAAAGAATAAAGCAATGGAAGACAAGCTCATGGACGAAGAAGTGAAAAGCTAAATGTTTATCAGACTTGAAGATAGACTATTTGAAGTATAGAAGCTTACAAATAATTATTTGGACATAGTAAATCAATTAGTAGTTGCAAATTAGGAAGTAAATATAAAGGACCTAGAGATCTCAAATCTAAGGTCATAGAATGAATAATTGAAAAGTGAGTTAAGGCATGAAAAATAACTTATGGAAAGAATGAACAAACCAAATGAAGTTGTCAAACACTTTGAAGAATTTTTGAGGTCACCCAGAACAAAAGAAACCTTTGGACTTGGATACAACAAGCACTTCTCATCTACTAAAGGAGAAAAATCAAAGAGTGGAGGGAAAAGGAACGCTAAATCCAAAGGCAAACCTACATGTAATCACTATGGGAAACTTGGTCACACAACCAACATTTGTAAAAGAAAAAATGATATGCAAACCTCTAATCCTAAATTCACTGGTAATTGTTTTAATTGCAAGAAAGCAGGACATTAAACATGTGAATGAAGATCAAAGAACAATGATTCAACAAAAAATGTATCTAAATTCAAAGTTCATTGTTACAACTGTCAAAAGTATGGACATAAAGCTCATGAGTGTAAAATAAAGAAAAAGTCCAACTAGATACCTGAGAAACAAACACAAACATCAAAGAAAGAAAACTCCTACAATTGGGATTACAATACATGGCACAGTTATCACTATTGTGGATAATATGGACACATTCCAGAGAATTGCATCAAAACACATTTCAGAGGAAATTACAAGAAGTGGTTAAATGGAGAAATAGTACATTTCAGTTGTCTCAAAGTTGGACATATCAGTAGAAACTACAAAACCAGAGCACCAACACCAAGGAATGGAAATGATAAAGTTGAGAGAAAGAAAACATGGATAGAGATAGTGAGAACTAGAAGTAGTGAAGTAGACAAAGAAGAGATCACCCAATATGATGGATCAGGTGATCACTCCACATCCAACTAAATAAAGAAGGTATGTAGGAACTGTATATTCAATGATATATTTTACATCATTTCCTAGCATAGAAGTATGAAAAGTTCATAACAACATAAGTAAATATGAATTAAGAATAGATTCATAGAAGGGAAAGAAAAAAGAAAATCATTTATTACATAGAGTATTGAGTATCAATTGTACAATCTATATTAACCAAGCTTTGCAATGTATAGACCAAGTGATCAAGGAAGTTGATGTATTGACCGAATGAATTAGTATTGGCCGAGTGAGGTAACCTTGACTGAGCAAGTATGGAGGCCGAACTAGCTGTCATGCACCAACCAAGTACAAAGGCATCAATTCCATACCTAAAATGAAAATTTGAAGGTATTTATCAAATTTGAACATTCATTTTTATTTTGCTAGGCAATCAAAGAGCTCACGAGAGATTTTAAGGTAATCAAGGTCATTTTAGTGACCAGTGTGAGAGAATCATAGAATAATATCAATGAATTTGACAAAGTAAGTATTACTCTTAGTGTTGAGTTGATTATTCTGTGGAAATATTGCAAAACGATTTGCTATTATAAAACCCTAGTTCATAATGGCATCTAGAAGAAATTTTTTGAAGGACAATAGTGCACAAATTGAAAGAAATGACCAAAGTCATCCACCTAATTTCAAAAAATATGTTAGCCTTGAAAAGACTCTTAATGATATTGGAGCTTTATAGTCAATTCTGCCCAGAGTCTTGACTATTTAGGATGTGAGATCGTGTTACCTATGCAAAGTTAGAGAAATTGGAGACTTGAGATTATAGTAGCTTATGAAAAGTTATGTGTTGATGGAGTCTTGAAGGATGAACACAAGATCATTACCAAAAAGGGCTTACCTATGCCCCAGGTTTTCCACAGTTCTTTAAGGTCGAATGGATAAAGATTGTGCTTAGCCGCATTCACAACATGAAAGTATGTATAGAAGGTGGGTCAATCAAGATAAACAAGGCCATCATTCACAAGGTAACTAGGCACTCTACCTTGGATCGACTAAAGAGTATAAGAAGTGCAACAAAGAACGAAATTGAAATTATGACCAAAGCAAAGTGGAATGGTCAAGAAATGTCAGTTGATGGAAATGAGGACCCATTAATTGAATTTTTTTCGTGTGATTGCACACAAATTTTATCAATCTAGTAGCTTAAACAATGTACCATGTGTAGCAGTAGATTTGGGCTACCAAATTGTGAAGAAGGATCATACTTATGACCTTGCCAAGCTTCAAATTCACCAACATACAAAGAATTTAGAGGCAATCGTGAAAGAAAAGAATACCTCTTGTAAGTTTGGATCTTTATTAGTTTGTACATTTTTCTATGTTCAAAATTATTTTCCTACAATCGAAATAATTGCATGGGATAGGAATTAACTAGCAATGGAGCAAATAAATGATTTAATTGGCAAATTGGGAGAAAACTTTGAAGCAATAATGGACAATTATTTTGAAGAGTTCAAAATAAAGATGAGAAACATAATGAGAATTCCTAAGTCTGTAATAGATAAGTATTATGATGAAATACTTTTTATTGTCAATACTGATTTTTTTATGCACAAGTAGTTTTGCCAAGGATAGCATGGCTAAGGTCAATGCCTTATGAAGTGAATGTAGACGATGTCACTATAGTAGCCACTGCACTTTTGGCTGAAGAGATAGATGTAGGTGCTGAGAAATTTGGCACGTGTGAAACAATAATTGCTAAGCTGACAGTTGAATCAGGCACACCCAAGGTAGAAAAGAAATAGAACAGGAAAAGTGTTGAGGATGGTAATAAAGATGAAGAGAAGGGTCTAGACAACCTAAAGAAGCCAAGGAAGGAAAAGGAAAGGAACTTGTTATTGCAAAGCCTAAGGAAACGAAGTAGAAAAAGGTTGTTATCATTGAGCCTAAGGTAAAGGTTGACCTGAAAAGGGATGTGCAAGGGATGGTGACACCTCAGAAGTCGAAGGGAAAGGTGATTATCACCAAGTCAAAGACTTCTTAGCTCCTTGTTGAGAACGTCAAAGGAAGTCCATCAAAGAAGAGAAAGCTGGTTGAAACACCAAAGCAAATAACATCTAAGAAGTCAAAGAGGAAATTGATCATAGCACAAGACCTGAGGAAGATGAACAAATAGAGTCTGATGTGTTGGAAATATATATGATAGGCTAAGTTACTGAGAGGGGAGGGGTGAATCAGTGACTAAGAAAACTTAATCCTTTTTTACCAATTAATTCTTTATGTGAATCTTGATCTAATTGCATGCATGAAAAAATTGAAAGTATTAAAACATTCATAATAGTTTTAACACACAATTTTGGTGAGCCAGAACCTTCCAAATAGAAAGTAAAACTGGGGTGGGGATGATACCCACAAGCTTTAGTACTACAATATAAAGTTGACTTGTTAAGGCTTCCAATGATCACTTTTGATGATCTACGCTGTTAGGACCAATAAGGACTGCTAGGTCCACCTTGCAAAAGGATTTACAAACATACAATAAAGTATGCACTCGGTAAAGAGATTTACAAAAAACTGTTAAGTCTACCTTGTGAAAGGTTTTAATCGATCCACCTGTTAGGATGAAACAATGACTGAAATCTGATCTGCAACTTGATTTGTTGAATGAGATACCTTTGAGTGTAATGATCACCTTGTTGTGATAAATAAGCCTTTGTTGCTCCTTACACTATTCTAGCTTTTTTACTTCACAATTCTTCTTTTCTCTGCTTGTTACATTTATATTATTTTCTTCCTTTGGATGTGATACAATACATTACATATATACCAATCCAAATTACAATTCAACAAAGTCAGCTACAATACAAGTTTACACAAAATACACAAAGTCAGCCCAACTGTAGGAACTTAGGTTCGTGAAGACTGGCTTGGTGAGGTTCTGATACTTGGCATCCAGTGTCAATGCTTGACATCATAATGCATTCACTAGACGTAGAAGCTTGGTTCATATTGATCACTTCCAAGTAGTCTGAACTCGGTCTGCACTAATGACTCAGTGAATACTGTGAAACTCAACATATAAACTAAATCACTTGATTCACACTGCATAGCTCAATCAATCTTATCACAATAAGCTCGATAGAAACTAAATCACTTGGTTAACACTAAGTGGCTCGATCAACACTAGATTCACATAACTGTAACTCTAAACTTGGTAAGCATTGCACAACTCGATTTGCACTAAGGAACTTAGTAAACACTAAGAAGCTCGGTTTACACTGCTGATCACCATTATGGTAGAAATTTCTCAGCATAAATTGAATATTGTTACTTGAACTTAGTAGCAGCTGTAGAACTCTATAAAGCCTTAAATACTTGGTTAACACTATTAACTGTATAATAAGCTTGGTAGATACTTACAATCTGAATAAGTGTGTCACTAATAACAAAATTGATTGCAATGTCAACAATCTCCCCCTTTGGCATTAGTGACAAAAACACTTATCAGTCAAAACTGAATTCTCAAAAATTTCAAAACACAATCTTTATCCTTCAACTTGTGTCTCCAACTTGGGAAAGTAAATTATTTTTGAGATTTTTCAAAAATTATTTTTGTAAGAGATGTTTCTTTGAATATCTGTACATGTATATAATATGATGCTACTCCCCCATACATATATTCAATATACTATACATCTTTTCCCCTTTATACATATCTTTTCTCTTTTACAATATGCTTTATATACATATACATGTATTCTCCCCCTTTGTAGTATGAGATATACATCTTCTCCCTCTTTTTGGCATTAATGCCAAAGGTGTATTCTATATGCTATACAATAATGCCAAAATGTGACAAAAAGTCAAAATGTACCTTTAGAATTAGTGCCATTGTCTTGTCCCAATTCTCTTGCAAAACTTTGCATGTCTGCAATGCAACTTGAACTTTGTTGAAAGTTCTATCATGTGGTTTGCAATAGAGAAGTTGTTATCATGGATGAGTGTTTTAGCATGTGTAATATATTTTTGCAATGCATCCATGTTTGGGAGAATCATGCCATGTATGTCTACCAATGTAACTCTTATCCTGGCTTCTTCTCTTAGTAATTCTTCCTGCATATCAGTTAAGAATTTGATCTTTGTATTGTGGGCAGAGTTGTAACTCGAGTCAAGTTGCAACCGATGTGCACTTGCCTTCAGATTTTCATCAATCTTAGAAAGTTTATCTTTAATTTCTTTGGTGAAATTTGATGTATCACAAAGTTTACTAAATAATGAAATCACATTTTTGCAAGATGTCTCCAATGAGCCTAGAATAGTAGACAAGTCTACTTGATGAATTGCAATCTTTTGTGCAATTAGCTCCAATAGCTTATTCTCAAATTTCTTCTCTGCTCTCTGCAAAAATTTCTCTTGTCCATTCAAATATTCATTGAATTTCTAGACTACTTTTGCTAACTGAGCCAAAATTGGTTGAGAAGTGTCAACCTCTATGCTGAGTGCTTCTGCAAGAATATTCTTTGCATCTTCAAGCACATGAAATCCTTTATTCCTTTCTTCTCTAAGCCTTTTCTGCTTAGCTTTCTTCTGAAGAAGTTCTCCAATGATGTGCATTTGATTACGATTAAGATTGGAGATATCCCAATTTGGGATAACTATCTCGTCATCAAGATCAATTTCTTCTTCCTTCTCTTTTTCTTTACTCAAAAATTTTGTACTTGGTTGAGGCTTGGTCTCAATTTTCCTTGTACTTTTTAATTGCATGCTCAGAATGGAAACAATGGTAGAAATAGTAGGACTAGAAAAAAAAGTAGATACTACACTTATTGAAGAAATACCTTATGTGACCAAAAATGATGGAGGAGGAAATGTTGATTGCTCAGTAGATGAAGTGCTTGTCACTTTTGTCAATGAAATACTGAGTTGAATAGGTGCACGAATTGATTGAGTGCTTGTACTTGCAATGTTTGACACAATCAATTCTATAGTAGCTTTCTCCGAGCTTGATGTTTTCAATGCTTTGCTCAAAGAATGAGGAAGTGAGGCTATGACCGTTGCTACAATCTTCTCTAGGTCAATCTCCTCAATGTTCTGAGCTTCAAGTAGATCTTCCTCGGTAGCTTTCTGTTCCTATTCCTCATCATCATCATTCCCTTCTTCCTTTTCATCTTCATAATCATCATCCTTATCACTAATATAAACTACAAAATCACTCTTCTTATGAAGATTATAAATATTTTTCCATGTGTTGGTAGCATTCTTCACTACATGTTCAATGTCATTGATTAATATCAAACAAGTTTTAAACATCAAGGTAAGTTTTTCTTCATTGTACTTGATGGACTCATTAACTTCTTTATTACTCAATCTCGGCATGAGTTGCCTCAGGGTCTACTCATATATGTCTTTAGTAGTTTTCTTGGCTTGTTCTCATATTGGCTTAACTTTCTCCATTAATTCACTCAGAATCTACTGAACAAGGTTGTATGGAGAATATTTCCACGTTCCCATCTTAGACATAACCATGTCTTCAATTTTCTTTTGCTCATCTGCAACTCTTGTCTCATACTTCTGTGATTTAAAGTTTGCCATACCAGCTCCAGATTCAATTTCCTTCAACTTTTCTTGGAATGATGGTGGTGGTCATTTGAAGATTACATCTCCTCCTTGTTTTTTCTTGGATGCCCTCCATGTGAACATTGCAGTAGATGGTTTTGCAGGTTTGGTTATAATAACCTTACCTTTCTTCTTTACATGATCTTCTTCCTCTGAATTCTCTTTATCTTCTACTTCATCTTCCTTAATATCATCACCTTTACCTTTAGTCAACATAAGAGTGGAGCTAGTTTTCAATTTTGCAATCCTCTTCTTCCCTTTGTTGACCACCTAAGGGAGTTTTATCTCTAGTTCTATTCTTTCTTTTGCTTCATCAAAAGTGCCAAAGTATGCAACTTTTGGGTCAACAGGCTCATTCAATAGTGCTTCAATGATATCTTTGTTTTCATCTATATTAACCTCATAACCTACAGGTTTGACCCATACAATTCTTGGTCTAACTACTTGCATATACACTTTATCTCAATCAACCATGAAACAAATATCATCTTTGTAGTCATCAACAAGTTTCTTAGGTATCCTAAATCTATTATTTATCGTGTCCTTAAATTTATCAAAGTAGTTATCCATCATACTAACATAATTTCTCCCATTTCAATTATATACTCATTTATTTGGTAAAGAACAAGTAAATCTTTTCTCCATACGACTGTATCTTTTGATGAGAAGAACTTTTGCACATAAAAAAATAGATAAGTTAAGAGTGAACCAAACTTACAAGGGTTGTTCTTCGAAGTTCTGATGCTCTCCATGTTTTTGTTGATATGATTCAACATCAACTTGGCAAGGTCAAATGACATATTATTCTTGACCACTTTGTATATGAGATCCACAACTTCACATGATACACTGTTGAGTCTTCTTGAGTTGTATATCCTATGTGTAATGACATGTATCCTGAATTTCAATTCCATATTTGTAACACAACTAATTTTCATTCCCCTTCCATCCCACTAGGCAAGGGTTTTCTTCTCTAGCTTGACCCAACTTAGGGTTTTGGTCATTTTTGCCTTGGTTAGCATTGGGAGACCTGTGAACCTATAAATCATTTTCCTCATCAACACAATAAGTTGCTCCAACCACTTGACTAACCATTATGCATATTGCTAAGGATAAATCTTATCCATTTAATTTGAAAGTCTAATGGCATGTGAGGAATGTGAGTCAAACCCTTAGCTTCAAGGTGTTGTTATTTTGGTTTTAATATGCCATTCACACATAGATTCTCCAAGGTTTCATCCATTTCCACAGTTCCAATATCTTGAATAGCACATTGAAAGTGGGAATGAATATCATTAATAAACAATACTTTGGATGGAATTTGAAATTGTGCTCCAGTTGGATCTAGGGTTTCAGCAACTGCTGGACTTAGCTTGAAGTCTGGTGCCTTCCATTCCATGCCTCAAACTAGCATCTTTGACCCTTTCTTAGTCTTGCTGCTAGAGGATGCCATTTGCTCGGTAGGGTTTGCAAAGACACAGAAATCTTCAACAGTAATTCACTCATATCGCTCAAATGAATTAAAATAGCTCTACACAAATAGCTTTGGAAAATTTGCAATAACAAATGAATTTGATTTCACCTTTTTATCAAATTTTGCTTTTCAATCACCATAAATGTCTGGTACGATCATTTGCTCAAATGACAGACTATCTTCCACTCAACTTGCATTGAATGCTCGGTAGGAACATCCATGACTCTATTTCTACACAATAACGAGTTACTTCTGACCTTGCTCAGTAGGGTCTTGCAACCCAACTTCACTCAGTAAGGTCTAGAACCTGACCTTACTTTGTAATGACTGGCATCTTCTTAAATGCTTGGTGATCCCTTTGCATCTTCAATGCTGATATGGATCTTTCCTTGTAACTAACTAGAACTGATGTGAGATGTCTTCTTTAGAATCCTAGTTCCAGTTCTCCTTGCAGGAGATCAAGTGGAAATTCTTGAGCCACCCAATTCTTGAGTGACAATTGCTTCATTGCTTGAACTTGCATTCTCAGAAGATTTTGGGATCCATTGTTGTCTCATTTGCTTTCTAATGTTATCAGTCTTGACTTTCTTTTCATCTTCAATTCGTCTAGTGTTCATATAGTTCTTGGAAAGATGACCAACTTCTGTACAAATAAAACATATTTTGGTGGTGTCTCTTGTCCTCATGTGATGTTTTACACAATTCATTCCAATATGTCCAAATTCTGCACAATAATGAGATCTGCACCAAGTGTTATAGTCCCAACCAAATATAGCTTTTACAATCTATTATGTTGGGTTCAATACCTTAGTTTTACATTCTGAGGATTTGTGCCCATGCTTCTTACATTTTTGACATTTTCCTTCAAACTTAGGTTTCTCTTTGCATTCATTAGCTCTATGACCATGCTGATTGCAATTGTAGCATTTTTCATTGAATTTAACCTTCCTATTGTTCTAGCATTTTTTTGATGTATGACCTATCTTACCACAGTGATTGCAAGTAGGTCTTTGATTCTTTTAAGCTCCTTGCTTCAATGATTCACCTTCTTCTATATATCCAAATATTGCTTTTCCTTTCTGTCTATATTGGATTTGTTCATTTAGTTGATTCATGTCTGCTTGAGATTTCAGCAGCCTTTCATTGGTTTATCTTTCAGTGTTTAGATCATTCTGTAATCTTTCATTCTCTGATCTTAGATTCATAATTTCTTCATTTGCATTGGTGAGCTTATTAATGAAGTTTTCCTACAGAAGTGATAGGTGTTGAATTTCATTGTTCTTTCCTTCTATCTCTTCTTTTATCTTATTTTTCTCTTTCATGACTTCACATAATCTTATTGATTGAATTTCTTGCTCTATTTTAAGTTTTCTTACTTCTTCTTGAAGTGTACCATTCTTTTCTAATAGTTCTTTGATTGCCTCATTAGCTTCATCTAGATTGCTTTATGAATGGATGTCTTCAATACTTTCTTCGATGTAGAGTTGGTCATTTCATCTATAATACAAGATCTTTTCTTCTTTTCAAGGATTGAGAGAGTTTCTCCTTTGCTTTCTTGAGTTGTCCAATAGCCAATTCCAAATCTAGCTTTTCATTTTCAATAGCCTTGTCAAGTTTGAATACCTTGTTAGGAATAAGATGTATCAACCTTGGATAATTCCTATTCTTATTATTTATTTTGTAAATGTATTTTGTGCAAATAATGTAATTAAGTGTGAGTGTACATGTCTAGTTGGCATGTTGATGTCTCACTCCACTTGTATTTGTCAACATCTTGAATTGTGTGTAAGGAGATCATGGTTGAAATGGTTATGATGGATTCCTATGACATGTAAGAGCTATCTCTAGAAGCTTTGATGATGAGTGAAGATGTGAAGACATGTGGCAATTGATCATTGAGTACTATACACTCAAGTCTCCATCTAGCACACGTGGTTCAATTTTTTTTTGGGTTCCTACTTTTCTAGAGAATGGTAAAACCCTAATATGGTTGTTCTTTAGAAGTTGACCTAAAAATGGAAAGCGCGTGATATAATCATTTTTAGGGTTGCAGATAGGAGAGAGTGAAAAGTGTATTGTTGGTTGCTACTGGATTTGTCTTTTGTATCCTGAAAGAACTTGCATTACAACTGTGTTGAAGATAATACATTGTGTAGGTTTTGGAGGGGTGGGGTTGTTTTACCAAAGTGTTTTTCCCCACCAACATATCTTTGTGTTTATGTATTTTCTTTCTCTATCTGTTTTTTGTATTCATGGTTAACTACAATATTATTGTTTACATAATATTGAATTTGAAATTCTAAGGATTTAATATGAATTTTCACAATACTTTCCATAAGTGATTAGTGTAGGAATCTATTTCCAAACCTAAGTATCCTTACAAGTACTATTAAAGCTTGATCAAATTTTGATCCTAGTTGTTGGGTAGGGATTTTTGAGCTAATCTCAAGTTGAGTGGGAGTTTTGTGCAGAAAATTCTAAATCTTATTTGCAGATTGAGATGGCTACTTCATCATATGAAAAAATGGAGGTGGAGAAATTAATAGTATTAATTTCGAGTTGTGGAAACTCAAGATGGAAGACTTGCTTAAAGATCGTGATCTATGGGAGGCAGCCTCACTTGATGTGAGACCCACAACAATATCTCAAGCAGATTAGGATCTCAAGAATCAAAATGCTAAAGGTCTCATTAGACTCTGTCTAGCTAATTCAGTTCTCCTGAACGTTCTTGATGAGAAGACTGCAAACAGTTTGTGGACATAGCTTGGGTATGTGTATAAGGCTAAATCTCTAGTGAACAAGTTGTTCCTAAGCAAGTAGTTTTCTCTAAGAATGGAGGAACGAGAATTTAATATAGATCATCTAAATGCTTTTAATTTACTAATTGCACAATTGAAATCATCTGGTGTCAAGATAAAGGAGGAGGATCAATGTATGACCCTATTATGTTCCTTTCCGGATTCATGGGACCATCTTGTGATGGCTCTTGGAAGTACTTTAGTCACTTTCAAAATGAATGATGTGGTGTATTCCCTGTTATTTGAGGAGATGTGGAGAAAGTCTTTAGATTTGGCTAAGGAAGCTCTTGCTATTCACGGTAGATCCAACGACAGAGGGAAGCAAAATGACAACAAGTTTGGAAAGGGTAGATCCAAATCCCATGGAAAATCAAAGACTCCTGGAAAGTCGAAGGAAAAATGTTGGAACTGTGATAAGATTGGGCACTTCCGTAAAGACTGTAAAGAGCCAAAGAAGAAGGACTTAGATTCAAGTTCATAAAAATCTCAAGAAGATGGTGATGCTTTCATTGCAGCCTTGGAAATGCATGCATCTGATGATGTGTGGTTGATAGAATCGGATGCTCCTTTCCACATGACCTCTCATCGAAGCTGGATCTCAAGGTATGGAGTTTTCAATGGTGGAAAGGTGTACTTGGGTGATGATTCTCACCTAAAGATAGTTGGATGAGGATGGGTCACTATTAGATTCCCTGATGGACGAGTAAAGGGGATCAACGGGTAATGCACATCCCTAATTTGGCACGAAACCTATTATCTATAAGTATGTTGACTTATGTAGGTGTGCAAGTTTTTTTTTTCTAAAGATGGATGCAATATGATGAGAGGAACTATGGTGCTTGCTAAGGGTGCTAGGAGAGATACTCTATTTCAGCTTGATGCATGCATTTCTCAGTGCAATAGCTCTTTTGTTTCAAAGAAGAGAGTGGCTATCACTTCATCCCCATCAAATGAATGAGTAGTAAAGAAGACTGTGGTTATTGGTTCTGATGGCAGTGCAACATGTGTACCTAAGGGTGCAAACACATTGGAAGGCAAGCTTCCTACAGAAAAGACAATGTTGTGGCATATGAGATTTGGCCACATTGGTGAGAAGGGTCTCAGAACCCTAAAAAGCAAGAACCTCATTAAGGGGTTAAATGATTGTAATCTTGAGTTTGACTTTTGCGAACATTATGTCTATGGTAAACAAAATTGTGTTCAATTTTACACTAGTTCTCACAAATCTTCTGATGTTTTGGATCTTATTCATTCTGATGTATTTGGTCCTGTAAAAGTTCCTTCAATCTCCAAGTCTGTATTTTTTGTATCTTTCATAGATGATTATAGTAGAAGGACATGGATTTATTTCCTAAAAAGTAAGATACGAGTATTTAGACTATTCAAGGAATTTAAAGCTCTTGTAGAGAATCAAACTAGTAAGAAGATTAAGTGTGTGAGAACTAACAATGGTGGTGAGTTTTGCTCAACAGAGTTTGAATAGTTCTATAAAGAATGAGGTATCAAGAGGCATAAGAAAACTTCTTATACGCCACAACAAAATGGAGTTGTAAAAAGAATGAACAAGACATTGATGGAGAAGGCTAGGAGTATGCTTAGTGGAGCTAGTCTTGAACAAAGGTTTTGGGCTGAAGTTGTGGCCACTGCTTGCTATTTGGTTAACAGATCTCCTACATCAACTCTTGCTGATAAGACACCCATGGAGGTGTGGTCTAGTAAGAAGCCTTCAATTAGACATCTTCGTGTTTTTGTTTGTGAAGCTTATGACCATGTTCCAAAGGAGAAATGATCTAAGTTGGAAAACAAAGCTGTCAAATGTATTTTCATCGGATACAAAGTTGGTGTGAAAGGATACAAACTTTGGGACCCTATGACTAGTAAGGTGTTGTATAGCATAAATTTTATTTTTAAAGAGCTAATATCTTCTCCTATTGTGCTACAACTAGAGGAAAAAGAAAAGAAGGAAGATATTGTTTAGTTGCCTCCTACCCCTGAGAAGACTGAATAAAAAGACCATGTTGGGTCTAATGATGAGGAGAGCTCTAGTAGCTCTAATAGTTTAGAAGAAGAGGAAGAACAATCTCGACCTCATCCCTTGAGGAGATCCACAAGAGTAAAAAAGAAACCAGAAAGGTTTGGTTATTCTATGTTAGATTCCAAACTGTGCCTTCACTTTGATTACTAATACTGATGAGCCTAGATCTGTGAAAGATGCTTTGGATATGGAAGATGTAGGTTCCTGGATTGAGGTCATGGATGATGAGATGGCTTCATTGGAAAAAACAAAACTTGGGACCTTGTACCTTTTCCTAAAGGACAGAAATATGTTGGTAGCAAATGGGTGTTCAAGAAGAAATTCTATGCAGATGGTAGTGTTGAAAGGTACAAAGCTATCTATTGGTTGCAAAGGGGTACTCACAGGTAGAGGGAATAGATTATAGTGAAATATTCTCTCCTATTGCAAAGTTGACATCCATTAGATTTCTATTATCTCTTGTTGCATCATATGATTTAGAGATAGAACAGATGGATGTGAAGACAACTTTCCTTCATGGTGATTTGGAGGAAGAGATTTATATGTCATAGCCTAAGCACTACATTTTTAAAGGTAAATAATATTTGGTTTGCAGATTAAAGAAGTCTTTGTATGGTTTGAAACAATCTCCTAGGATGTGGTACCTTAAGTTTGATGCCTTTGTGTTGTCAATTGAATTTGTAAGATCGAAATCAAATCATTGTGTTTATTTCAGAGTTGAAAATGATTGCCTTCCTATTGTTGCATTATATGTTGATGGTATGTTGCTATTTGGGAAGGGTAAGGGTATGATTTTTTATTTTAAATCTTAGATGTCAGCACAGTTTGAGATGAAATATCTTGGGGCATCAAGTTACATCTTGGGTATGGAAATAAATAGAGATAGGTCTAACTAAAAACTTTGGTTGAGTTAGAATAAGTATGTGAAGTCTGTGTTGGACAAGTTCAGCATGGCAGATTGTAGACCATTGTGTGTTCCTGTTTCTATGGGAACAAAGTTATATGTAGATGATTGTCCAACATCTCCTAGTGAGGTGGAGGAGATGAGTAGAGTACCTTATGCTAGTGTAGTTGGTAGTCTTATGTATGCTATGGTCTGTACTAGACCAAAAATTGCCCAAGTAGTGGGAATTCTGAGCTGGTTCATGGCTAATCTTGGATGGGTACATTGGGATGCAGTTAAGAGAGTATTCAGATATTTGAGGGGTACATCAGATTACTCCATTTTTTAATTATGGTAACTCTTCTAGAGCTTTGCATTCTATTTCTATTCATGGGGTTGTGGATTTAGATTGGGTAGGTGATATTGATAGTAGGAGATCTACCAGTGCTTATGTGTTCACTATGTTTGGTGGTGCCATCAGTTGGATGAGTAAGTGACAACCTGTGGTTGCTTTGTCCACTACAGAAGCTAAGTACATGGCTACTACTCATGCTTGTAAGGAAGTCATTTGGCTTAGGAGATTGTGTTCTAATATTGGTGTTGATGAAAGACAAATTACTATTTGGTCCGAGAGTCAGAGTACTATTTGCCTTGCAAAGAATCCAACTTTCCATGCTAGAATGAAGCATATTGATGTGTAGTTTCACTTTGTGAGAGATGGTGGAAGATAGAAAGGTAAATTTGGAGAAGGTAGATACTATAAACAATGTTCAAGATGTATTGATGAAACTAGTGGGCACAGAGAAGTTTAGATGATGTTTGAAGTCTATGCGCCTTTTAGCCTATAGTGGTTAGTTCCTACCATGTTCCTGTTGCTCTTACAAGGTGTTCGACAAGTGCGAGAATGTTAGGAATAAGGTGACTCAACCTTGGATAATTCCTGTTCCTATTTTTTTTTTGTAAATCTATTTTTTGCAAATAATGTAATTAAGTGTGAGTGTACATGTCTAGTTGGCATGTTGATGTGTCACTCCACTTATATCTATGAGCATCTTGAATTGTGTGTAAGGAGATCATGGTT
Organism: Cupressus sempervirens; assembly: GCA_028749045.1. Taxonomy (NCBI): domain Eukaryota; kingdom Viridiplantae; phylum Streptophyta; class Pinopsida; order Cupressales; family Cupressaceae; genus Cupressus; species Cupressus sempervirens. The sequence goes on along the minus strand of CM053789.1, from coordinate 506,105,636 downwards.
GAAATGATTATGGCATATTCCTATGATGTATAAGAGCTATGTTTGGAATATTTGATGATGGGTGAAGACATGAAGACATGTGGCAATTGATCATTGAGCATTGTACACTTGAGTCTCCATCTAGCACGCAAGGTTTGAATTTTTTTTTAGGTTCCTACTTTTCTGGAGAATAGTAAAACCCTAATATGGTTGTTCTTTGGAAGTTGCCCTAAAAATGGAAAGTGTATGATATAAGAATTTTTAGGGTTGCAAAAAATAGAGAGTGAAAAGTGTATTGTTGGTTGCTACTAGATTTATCTTCGGTGTCTTGAAAAAACTTGCATTGCAAGTGTATTATAACCTTTTGTGTTGAAGATAATACATTGTGCAGGTTTGGAGGGGTGGGGTTGTTTTACTGAAATGTTTTTCTCTACTGGCATATCTTTGTGTTTATGTATTTTTTTCTATATCTATTTTTTGTATTCATGGTTAACTGCAATATTATTGTTTACATAATATCGAATCTAAAACTGTAAGGATTTAATAGGAATTTGCACAATACTTTCCATAAGGGATTAGTGTAGGAAGTTGTTTCCTCACCTGAGTTTCCTTACATACCTCCATAGCCTTTGATCTTTGCTCAAGTTGTTAAACTTCTAACCTAAGAACCACAAAGCTCTGATACCAATTGTTGGAAATATATATGTGGGCTAAGTCACTAAGAGGGGAGGGGTGAATTAGTAACTAAGAAAACTTAATCCTTGTTTACCAGTTAATCCTTCATGTGAATCTTGATCTAATTGCATGCATGAATGAACTGACAATATTAAAATATTCATAACACTTTTAACACACAAATTTTGGTCACCCAAAAACCTTCCAAATAGAAAATAAAACTAGGGTGGGGATGATACCCACAAGCTTTAGTACTACAGTATAAAGTTGGCCTGTTAAGACTTACAATGATCACTTCTGATGATCTACCCTATTAAGAGCAATAAGGACTGCTAGGTCCACCTTGCAAAAGGATTTACAAACATAAAATAAAGTATGCACTTGCTAAAGAGATTTACAAAAGACTGTTAAGTCTACCTTGTGAAAGGATTTAACTGATCCACTTGTTAGGATGAAACAGTGGCTGATCTCTAATCTACAACTTGATTTGTTGAATGAGATACCTTTGAGTTTAATGATCACCTTGTGATAAATAAACCTTTGTTGCTCCTTATACTATTGTAGCCCTTTTACTTTGCACTTCTTTTCTTTGCTAGTTACATTTACATTATTTTCTTCCTTTGGATGTGATACAATATATTACATATATACCAATCCAAATTAAAATTAAAAAAAGTCAGCTACAATACAAGTTTACACAAAATACACAAAGTCGGCCCAACTGCAGGAACTCGAGTTCTGAAGACCAACTCGGTGAGGTTTTGATACTCGACATCCACCATCAATGCTCAGCATCATCGTGCATTTAATAGACATAGAAACTTAATTCATACTGATCACTTCAAAGTAGTCTAAACACAGTCTGCACTGGTGACTCGGTGAATGCTGTGAAACTTGGCATATAAACTGAATCACTCGATTCACACTACATAGCTCGGTCAATGCTATCACAACAAGATCAATATAAATTGAATCACTTGGTTAACACTGAGTGGCTTGGTCAGCACTGGATTCACATCATTGTAACTACGAACTCGGTAAGCACTGCACAACTCGGTTTGCACTAAGGAACTCAATAAACACTAAAAAGCTTGGTTTACACTGCTAATCACTATTATGGTAGAAATTGCTCGGTGCAAACTGAATATTGTTCCTTGAACTCGGTAGCAACTATAGAACTCGGTAAAGCCTAAAATGCTTGGTTAACACTATTAATTGTATAATAAGCTTGGTAGATACTTACAATCTAAATAAGTGTGCGTCACTAATAACAAACTTGACTGAAATGTCAACATGATGAACCTAGAAAACTTTAAATAGTGAAGAGAATCCCTCCATTGACTATATATCAGGTATGTGAAAAGTTAAAAGAATTAAATTTTTTATGGGATTCAAAGATATCAATTATTATTCTTTAAATAATGTTGATTGAGATAATCTTGATGAAGCTATGATTGACATGACAATCAAATTTAGATATACACCATTGGAACTGGGAGATGGATTCTCAAAAGATCTGTACAAATGAGTTGATGCAAAGTGGAAATGGGCATTGGCCACTGAGAGAGAGAGAGAGATAGAGAGAGAACATTGGTACAAGCAATGCCAGATTTAGGGAAGACTCACATGTCTATAGCCCTTAAAGATTTTGTAAATAATTTTATGTTGAGAGATAGGGCATATAAGATTTTGAAAAATAAAGCTCATGAAGTTGAGTGAGATAACATTTAGATATGGAAAGAAGCATTTGGAGTGCTTAATCCATTTGTGGAAGTGAGGGAAGACAGAGATAAAATAGAGTTTGAAGATGCCTACAAGCAAGAAGTTTTCTAGCTAACCAAGGAGATTCAACAATTAGTCAATCAATGTGAATAGAGAGAGATTGTCACTATTGAAGATGACATTGACACCCCTCCATCGAATCCAAATATACTAGCTAAAGAGGACATTCAAATCTTAATGTCATATTCAAGGAAGCTCTACGCTAACCCAATTTTGTTACAAATTGTAGACTATCCAAAGCTTGACAATAAGAAGACTGATGATTTTGATATGCCATCAGTTATAGGATAAAAGTGTTGAGAAACTTGGTAAGGCTATCATTGTGTTTACACCATTTACTTGTATGCCTATTTTGTAAACAATGACAATTTTTGTAAAGGAAACATGCATGGCATTAGTAGCAAAAGAAGTAACATAGAAAGAGCAAGAGGTCACTTAAACTAGTATTCAATTGTCAAGTGCCAAGGCTACAAAACCCACAACTAAGACGCCTATACATCAAGTGATTTCTACACAAGTGCAACAAAAAAGATTCAGATCGAGTAAAAAGGGAAAACAACTGCAAATATCACTACCAAGTGATACACCCACACAATCTCAAGATGTAACTCAAGCAGGCAAGGAAGATGAGTTAGTAGATCTTGATGAGATAATCACATTACCTATATATGATTTGAGCAATCTAACACTTGATAGCATGCAAGAGCTACAAACTTTGTTGAGTCACAAGGCAAAGCAAGAATAGATGAGAAGAGAGCGGAAGAGGAAGTAGGTATTACATACTATCAAAGACATTTTTGTAGGTGCCTTTGAGATTACAAATATAAATAATCAACATACAATTTTGGATCATCTGGTATATTCAATTGATAAGATTCAAATAGAGGATATATAGACCAATGACAAATTATTACAATGGTCTCAAAGAATAGTTGAGCATAAAGTATTAGAGAAAGTCTCATAGGAACTTGTACATAGACATGCTCAAATTTCTACATCAGTCACACATTAGGAAACAATTTTACAAACCATTAATTCATTGTACCTGAAATTGTGTGATATTGATTTCTTTATAGTTGATAATAAACACTCATTGGAAATTTTGCATGGACACATGAGAGCAAGTGTAATGACATTGGGAAAGAACACAACTTCAAGATCATCCTCATCAAACGAATTGACATTTGGTCAAAAGAAGTTAGCCAAGCTCACGACTAAAGATATAGAAATCAAGAATAAGTTGACACTAATTCAACTTTAGTTATTTCCATATATAGAAATCATTCAGAAGGAGATATATGTTGCCAAAAACATTTTGAAGAAAGATACACATTTTGCAAGATTTATAGATCTAGTTGCCAAACTAGAAATTCAATTTCAAATTTTGGATCAAGTCAAGGAGAGATGGAATAAAGGCTATGACAATATTGTGGAAAGTCATCAACAATTCTTTGATAAGGTAAAGTTATCCCCAACAACCCCAAGCCATTCATGACAAAGACAAGGGGGAGCATTCATTACCACAAAGGTAAACAAGGGAAATATTTGTGAAGTGATAATAAAGGAACTAGAACAGAGTAACATTAGAAGACATCAGATGATCAGATGAGCATCCGAGTTATGGTCTCAGGGGGGAGTACTCATTTTGAAGGAAATGATTATTCATGACAAAGTATTTTTTGCCACTAATTTCAAAGGGGGGGATTGTTGATCTCCAAGCCTATGTTGTCTATTAGTGTCCAAACACTTAAGTCATTTACTAGGAAAGATTACATAGTCATCACTGTGACCGAGTCATCTAATAAAGGCCGAGCATACAAATCTTATACCGAGTAGGATAGTGATTATCGAGTATTTAGTTGAGACAGAGCATATGTATGCACTGAGCAATATAGTTGGAACTGAGCACATTGACAAGTTAATGATTTTTGAGAAAGTGGGTATATAGAAGTCAAGTGACAATATGAATGAGCCAACCTGACCAAGCATTAGAGCATTCAAGTGTTGAGTAATTTAGTTTCGTCATATGAGTTTGTAATGGCACAAACACATATGTAAATCATTTTTGTTGACTTCTATATGGAATTTAGTATTTGTAGAACTAGTTAAGGAGATGATTACACGTCATTGCAGAAGGTAATGATCCCTAGATATGGTGATTTTTAAACCTTCAATCAAGAACTAGAACCTTCAAAGAACATCTATTTAAGGAGGATTCTAACCCTAGAATCAATGCTAGTGTATGCATGAATGAAGGAATGAAAGTGCATATGCACATGCAAAGTGAAAAGGCTAAGTTTGAAGGCATATAAGAAAGAGAGCAATCAGAGCAGTGAAGGATTGAACAAAGATATAAGATCAAGAAACCAGATTATAGACATTGCAAAGAGGAGACCCAAGGCCATCTGAGAGAGAAAACTAGGGGTTACATGCTGAGTCAATTATTGTTAATTGAGTCAAGGTCAATCTCTTAACAAAGTGGTCTTAACATATCTATGTAAACATCCTAATAGAGCCCTTACTTCATTGTGAGTGTAAAATCCTTTAACAAGGTGAGACCTAATAGTCTTTAAAGATTTTAATAGGGTCAACCCCTTACATGGTAGATCATATCTTATGATCAAACATTGTAACCCTAACAGGTTAACTTTATTGTTGCAATAGTGATGATTTGTGGGTTTCATCCCCACCCCAGTTTTACCTTCGCATTGAAGTGTTTCTGGGTTACCAAATCATTTTGTTATGTGTTGAATCTTTCATGGATGTGATGTATTTCACTTATGTTTCATTGTTATAGTTTAAAATGTTAGATCTAAAGAATGAGATGAATTAAGTGTGAATTTAGTATTTTGGTTTTGAAGTTAAAGTTTGAGATCCTGATTCAACCCCCCCAACCTCTCAATATCTTATTTCCCATTACCAACAATCCTTATCTTCCATGCTTTATGTTTGATGCTTGAATGGAATTTATTGGTCCTTGAATGCTTGAATTACTTGCATTTTGATAGGATTGATAGACATGGACCACAAAATGAGGGGGGTAGCCTTATACTTATACCTCTCCTAGCCATTTACGAGCTCAAAGCTTGTAGGTGGCCTTAATAAGAAATTGAAATCCCATCCAAAATTAAAAGAACAATAACTAATTCAATTTGGGGCATTTTATTATGTAAGAGTTACCTGCCAATGTATGAGGCAAATTGGGTCACACCATATACTCCAAAACACCTTTTATGAGGTCATTAAGGCTAAAAACTAAACTAAGAGTTCATCTGAATATGGGGAAATTAAAAATAAGCTTGAAATTGAGGTGTAATCAAGTATAATGGCTCAAAACCCTTTGACACTAAAATAGGGCCTAGCTAAGGAACAAAATTGTAAGTGCTTATAGTTTTGGATGCTACAATGTCCAAATTTCCATCATAGTTTGATAAAAATGATCATTAAAAAATGATCTTTGTTCCATATAATATAATGGTGTATGGACACTAACCACACAAAAATGTGTGAAAAAATAGATGGATTGAAGAATTGTGCTTAAGGAAACTAGAGATATGTAGATTCTTATATATAGTTTAACCTCAAAATTTTCATGGATTCTATAAGACCTTTAAAAAAAGAATTATGAAACATATAGATTCTATAAATGCATCATATTTTATTCACTTGAAATTTATGTTTGAGTTGCAATAGGTGTTGAAACTAATGGCAATGAAAATAAAGAGGAAAACATGACTTAATTCTATGTTAGATTAGTGGAGGAAAATGAAGGAGTTGGTGAATAGTGACACTTTTTGGATAGATATAGTATGATACATTGTTACCATCATTATCCTTTCCCTCAAAAGTACAAGGTATGGGGCAAACATACATACCAAGTTTTTAAGAAGTGTATGAACATATATTGTTAGTACATGTTTGATTAAATGAGGGCTATTATAAAGGAGAAAGACTCACATGGTGGTTCTGCAATAAACATATTCAAGCAATCATTTATTGTTGACCCCAAAGAAACATAACATGCCATATAATTGTGATATGCATTGAACCCAAAGTAGAATTTTTGAAAGATTGAAGAGTTGCATTTGTAGAGGATGTTGAAGTGAAGGTATTGTTCATAAAGGGCGTCTAGAAAATGTATGATTCAGCATAATGTGATAGTTCAAAATTGTGTCACTTTTTTATAAAAGACATGGCTAGCATCTATGTACAAATTTTATTTGTTCCACCTAAGAGGGAGTAATTTTTAATTTAAAAACAATACAAATGAATGATCTTGTAGCCCTCTTAATGTAGTTTATGTTAGTAATCTTAATTTCTGATAAAATTAACTAAGATAGTAATATAAATTGTCACCCTTTTAAATATGAAATTGATAGAAAAACAAAAAATATAAAGAAAAAATAAATATTTATATATTTTTCGTTTAGGTCGATAACTTGATAGCCTAGTTCATGAAGGGAAAAAAACATTCTTAACAAATTTTAACTTTTGAATTTTTGTAAAGTCATGTTTACTCAAAATTGCATAACTTAAATAATTAGCCATTGGCTTTTGTTTGTTTATTTTTATAGTAAAAAACTATACCTTCTTATAGATGATTGTCACCTATAGTGTCTATATATTTTAATGTTTTCTATAATATTGTAAACTTTGCTCGACATCCTCATTTTTTATTAGAATAACGTACTTGCAATAAATATCAAGACCTTCTCATGACCATCCATAACATCTGCCTCTTGCAAGCACGCTTCCCCCTTGTTGAACCAAAATAGTTGTATTTAAAAAAAAAAATTAGATTCTAAACAAGTTCATTAAATGATATATTGTTTTTTAATGAAAATACTCTTGATTTGAGAAATTTTTCTAGTTGAATTGATTTTGTGTTCTATCTACCTAAAATAAGGGGGTTGAACTCTTGTATAGTTTATTTTGGGTGCCAGTGTTTTGATAAAAACTCTCCCACTTGGAGATGTTTTTCTTGGAACCTTATCATACAAATTAACCAGGTGAATGAATTTTATGACTAAATGATATCAAGCTAGTTCAACTTTAGGAAAAAGTGTTAGTCCTAAAGCTCTTTGTACCATGAATGTGCCAACTAGTTTTGGGTTGAACCTATTTTGTTGGTGCAAAGTACACTATAGTTTTCCCATCCTTTAAACTATTAAGTAATATTTAAGTGGATAATATTTGGCACTTTGAAGGATTATCAAAAATATGCCTAGATGAATATAAAGACTATGGCTCATCCAATTTCAAATGACCCAAAATTCTATTGTGAATTATTATGCATAATACTTTGAATACCATATTAGTTATTTGTCTATTTTCTCAAGTATTTGGTTTCCACATATTGTTAAGGAGAAGTGATTTACTAAAATATTTTGTTCACTATATTAAGAGGAAGTAGTTACTTATTGTTTCATCCACTATGTTAAGAGGAATTGACTTACCTCTAGGAGAGTAGAGAAGTGCATGTATATGTACATATTCCTTTGTGTTTTGCTAGTGCATTATGCTTTCATACAAGAATAATTCTACAAACATGCAGTATGTAGAGGCAAATGAACCAACATAGATTGATGAAGATAAAACATAGGCATGGTTGGTTGGTATTGGTTTCAAGGAGCTTGATCTTGAAGATTCCATTGGCTCAAGTAAAGAGGAGTTTGACATGGATTATCAAGGTGAATGCTAATTTGAGACATTGTAACATTGATGAATTATACTTGAATTTTGAATGCAATTATTATTTCAAATATAATATAAAAACATCATTAAATTCAACATTTTCATTTCAATGCAATATATTTTAGTATTTCAAAGTTCAATAAATTATTCTTTATATAGTTTCCAAAGTTGTTTGCTAATACTATTTGTTGTGCAAGGAGATTTGAATAAACTAATGGGTTATAGAAGCAAACGAGCTATTGTAGGTTAACACAAATGCAACACACACATGGTAGGTCAATATTGGTTTGGAAGAGCTTAACTTTAAGGGGTTCACTAGCTCAAGTATAGAGAGTGTGGTATGGACTTTTGGAATGTATGAAATTTAAGGCATTGGGTCATTAGCCAAAAAAAAAAATGGGATCTTAAATTCACCATCATTTTAGATACAATATAAGTTACATATAAACATATTTGACATTTTGATTGCTTAACATAATTTTTTTGAGTATTTTAATGGGCCCTTGGTCTACCGGTGAAGTTGAAAGATTCTTAAAGAGCCCACTTGGGATCAAGTCTTCTTGAGTATAAGGCTGCGACATTGAAAAGGGATGAGGTTGGTTCGTGCATCTGGCAAACTTGATTGAATAGATACCCCCCAATCCTTGGCTCTTAGCCAAAGAGGTTCAGTCATAAGACTTGTGCTCTTGTATCAGATAGCTAAAAGATTCCGTGGAGAATCTCCATTAGAATTATTATTATTTATTATGAATTATCTTGTTTTTTGCTTATAATATTTCCTATATCTAAACTCTTGGTCAAGTATCTTTAATATTATAAAATATAACAATTAATAGAAAAACATGATATTACACTTAAACTAAGAATCTCAAATAACTAAACTAAACTAAAATGAAAACCTATTAATTGAAAATATGATTAAACTAATTGCATCTCTTTCTTTTAAAACAGTTCCAATCACATCTTTAACATATAAATAAAATATCTCATATTGTCAAATACACTTTTGGTCTCCGCATAATTTTGAAATGTTCCTAATGAACTTATAGAAAATCAAGTTATAGGAAAGTTATAGGAATCTGACAGCAAAATAATAATAATAAAATAAATTAACATAATAATAACAATTTCATAAATAACCTTCGTATAAAAATCTCCATGATAATTACAGTTATGAATCTCCAAAAACAAGAGGAGAAAGTTACCTCTTCATTGTAGTCCTACCTTGGCATCACCGACCTAGTCAATCAACCACCGTTTTCTATTCGTCTGCACCTTTCAATGTTGAGCTTTTTCATCTTATCATTTAGTGTGACACGCTTCCCCATAAAACATCACCGGTGGAAATTTTCAGAAAGGAATTATCTGACATCTTTAGCTAAGCTTTTATGATCGCCATGGCCAGGGGATATTTAATGCATGGGTCGTCGATCATGAAAAGCTGATGATTGGGCTCTCTCTGAGCACATGTCTCTTCAATGTCGACAGGCGATCGGTGGCTTCTGGACTCATTCCAACTCCATATAAGTTGGCCTTCTCTCTACTCTAAAACACACACAGCACCAATCCCTCAAATCCAATCGGATTCTTCTCCAATTCAAGATGATCAAACTCCCCTTCTCTGTATTTCATTTCCTCCTCTTCCTCTGCTGCTTCGGTTCAGCAGCCCCCATTAAAAATGGTAAGCAATTTGATTACGCCCATTTCTTCACTGTTTTTCCCCCTTGTGATTTGCATTGATAGACATTATAATGTGACTGATAAATGTTGAACTTTTGGACAGGGCTGCTGATGAATGGAAACTTCGAGTACGCTCCGAAGGCCTCGGCTCTGAAGGGAACGGAGATCATCGGTTCGAATTCGCTGCCCTTCTGGAAGATCAGAGGGTTTGTGGAATACATTCCGTCTGGGTACAAGCAAGGAGACATGCTGCTCGTTGTTCCTCAGGGAGCACACGCTGCAAGGCTGGGCAACGAGGCGCAGCTGATCCAGAGAGTGGAGGTGAAGAAGGGTTCTTTGTATTCTCTCACGTTTAGTGTGGCTCGAACCTGTGCCCAAGTGGAGACATTGAATGTCTCTGTTCCGCCGGAGGCAGGGGAGCTGCCGATGCAGACATTGTATAGCAGCAGTGGGTGGGATTCGTACGCCTGGGCTTTCCATGCATCTCAGAGCGTGGTGGACATCATTCTGCACAATCCGGGCGTCGAGGAGGATCCTGCCTGTGGCCCTCTCGTCGACGCCATTGCCATCAAGGAGCTCTTTCCGCCTCGCTATGTTACGGGTAATTTTTCTTTGCTTGGTCTTAAAATATACAAACATTTGCGGGGATTTAAATATATATGGTTCAAATTTATAAATGTTTCGTTTTGAAAGTTGATATTGGATGATTATAGTCGATGAGAGGGATGGTATGTTTTCGTAGATTGGAATTTGTTTGATATACTAATTTTGAGAATGGATTTTACTGTATGTTTTCTTTGATTCGGTCATTTATCAAGATTCAAGATTATAAGATATAATATGATAGATAAGATGACTTCAAAATCATGTTGTGGATTATTTTGGTTGAATGTATCTTTTAAGATTCAAAAATCTGGATAACTTTGGTAGAATACCTATCCTTGCAGATGATAGGGTGTTTTAGGATTTTCTTACAATCGACAATTTTTTTTTGTTCGACCACTATGAAAATTTAAACTATGAAGTATGATATCATAGATAATACCAAAATCATGTCATAAACTGACTTTGGTAGAATGCATCTTATAAGATTTGAAAGAAAAGATTAGTTGGAATCATGTAATATGACTTTGGCAGAATAGGCATCTATAGTTCAAATGATACAATGTTTTAGATTCGAGAATTTTTAGAAATTTAAAACAAGAGATTAGATCGGAATCATAAAAGAGTTTGACAATCTTTAAAATAAGAAATAAGAAATAAGAACTAGATTCATGCTTTTAAATGACTGATAGAATAGATACATGACAGTGTACTTTTTGATTCATAAATCTTCTATGATTTTCAAGAAGAAATAAGATTAGAATAGTATCATGTTATGGGTGACTTTTGTGGGATAGGTATGAATGCAATAGTAAAAATTTTATCTGTCTTTCAAGATTTTAAAATAGAATTGGTGCGAGAAATATATGTTCGAAAAACTTTGATGGAATAGACACCTTCAAAAGTTGAAAGTTATGGTAGCGTATCTACCAAGATGCAAAATTCCTCAACATGTGCTATAAAATGAGATCTGACAAATTCCCTCGACCACTCTGATAGAATGAATGTCGTTTTCAAATATTATATAGTAAACTAATGATGCTGTATATACATTAACAATCTGAACAACTAAAGAATTCCCGGCTCATTAAATTGCTCTGTTGCAGGTAATCTGATAAAGAACGGAGATTTCGAAGAGGGGCCACTGGTATTCCGCAATTCATCCATGGGCGTCCTGCTGCCTCCGAATGTAGATGATCGAAACTCTCCGTTGCCCGGCTGGATAATCGAGTCTCTGAAATCTGTGAAATACATTGATGCATTCCACTACTCTGTTCCGAAGGGCAGAAGGGCCGTGGAGCTGCTGGCAGGCAAAGAGAGCTCCATTGCACAGATCGTGAGAACAGAGGTGGGGAAACGCTATTTACTGAGCTTCATGGTTGGCGACGGAAGCAATTCCTGCTCCGGATCCATGATCGTCGAGGCCTTCGCCGCAAGAGAGACTGTGAAGGTGCCGTATGAATCGAAGGGAACAGGGGGATTCAAGTCAGCTCAGATGGCATTCACTGCCATTTCTGCAAGGACTCGCCTTGTGTTTTACAGCACGTATTATCATATGAGGAGTGATGACCTCAGTTCATTGTGTGGACCAGTCATTGACGATGTCCAGCTTCTTCTTGCTCATTAACTTCATCATTGATTGGTTCTTCTTGGCTCTGTTTCATTGGCATCCACATTGCAGATGAGAGGCTTGTATTAATATATATAGCTCTGCTTGTGTCAGATATATATAGCTAATATGTTTGTTGGGTGTTGCTTCTCTATAGAAGCAGATTGTACCTGTATCCAAATGGATTCATTAGCTTTTACAATGTATTTCGCATAGATGTTTCCTCATCTATTATTATAGAGTTTTCGTTAAAACTTTAGTTTTGTTGGTGCTTTTTTTTTTTCACACATTTCACAATTTCAGTAGTTGTAGTTGTGTGGGTTCAACGGTCATTATGGTAAATTTAAAAGTTCAAGAACTAAAATAAAATTACTTTTTTTTTTTTGATGGAGGGTTAAAGGCAACTCAGTGAGGCACAAACTTTGTGAGCTACCAACCAGCGGAGGCCACCACATAAACTTTTTAGGAACCCCATAGGGGCCCACTAGTGCTTGAAACCTATTCGGCTCAAAGCCAGGGACTGAGGGGCATCCACGCCATCAAAATCATCCGATGCATGATCCCGGCCTCATCCCTTATGATGTCAGAGTCTTACACTCAGCAAGATTTGATCCCTGGTGGGCTCTTTGTGATTCATGGAATCAATAGTTGTACACTTAGAACTTTATTCTTTAACCCAAAAAATGAATTATACATTGATATAATAAAGTTTATTCTAATTAACATGGTATAAGTTATTTACAATAAGTTTGTTGATTTTAAAACACTTAGTTATCAAACCCAAAATATCAATTATACATTAATATTATGTATTTTATTCTAATTAATGTAGTATAAGTTGTTTCAATTAGTGTATTGACTTTAAAATAAAGTTTCAATTAGTGTATTGACTTTAAAATAAAGCACCTTTGATAAATAATTGAGAGTGTGTGAAAATTATATATATCCATTGCATATCACATATATAAACGCAACGTCTAGTTTGTAATGGATAATCATTGCAACATGTACATGTTAACAAACATTTATTATCAATATATCCTCTCTTATGTATGATTAATGTGAACTTGTCAAATCTATCAAATTTGTATACTATTAATATTGTCAATTTGTGTATAACTTTTGGACTACTTGTTTAACATTTAAATAAATACTTTTATATTAATGTTACCTAACAATGTACAACTACTAGTACTTTGTCAACTCTAATCACAACACTCTCTTTACACTTTTCAATCCAGTTTGGTGCATTTATTAGTCTATTTGATCTCTCATCCACTGTTCCACATGTAAAAATAGACAACTTGTAAGACTCGCCATAAATTCAAACACCCAAAGAAATTTTTTACTAAAAGCAAGAGTAAATTTTTTAATCAAGTACAAAACATAAAAAAAAACTTATCAAAATTCTAGATACGCAACAAAATACATCCAAAAAAAATCTATTGACAATAACTAAAATTCAATCCATTATTAGAGATGTCATTTTTAAAATGTTATTGATGTGGTTGTAAAATTTCTCTTGTATTTGCAAACACAAACACTTTAATAAGGCATTAATTCATATGGTTAGTATTCAAATTCAAACAATATAAAAGCAAACCAAATAACATCTCATTGCTACCTATCTAAGAAGAGTATGATCTAATTGAGTTTTTCTCTTAGATTCTTATCCTAGATCACTAACAATGCAATCTTAGAATGGAGGATTTAAATCAATGCATTGCAAATATGCAACTAGAATTATGAATGAAAGCTAAGGAATTCAATTACTGATTGTAATATTAAGCTACGAAACAATTAAAACTTCTCAATGCAAATTAACAACATACAACTAAGATGAATGAAAACTAGATGATTTTCACCTTTGGATGACATCTTTTTATAGTGTTGAGATCAATGTAGACAATGTAGAGGGCGAGTGCACCAAGATGGTGTATAAAAAGTGGGGTATAAGTGGACACTTTTTTTCTGAAATCAAGTAAACCTGAACTTGGACGAGACATTTGAGGGTCATCCACTAAAAATGACAAGATGTGTAAATATATAAATTGTAGTACTCTAAATCTAGTTTCTAAACTACTAGAGTTTTTACAAAATGGATAAGATTAGGTGGGTCAAACCCTACGCACACAAAAATAGTTCCTGGTTTTTTTAGAAAACATAACATAGATGTTTTCGTGTGCAGCACAAAAGACATAGTTATATTTAGTATTTTGCATATCCCTTTGGTAAGATGATAGTTAAGAGTCATATCTAGAAGTTGTGTATTTTTTTGTAATTTTATAATGAGTATTTTTTTTGTTATGAATTATTGAATAGACTACATCCTAAAATTTTGGTACATTTTTGTGTGCAGAGCATAACTTGCATCAAAATAATTGAAAATGAGAACTTTCAAAAAAAAAATGTATATAATCAAGTGTAGAACAATAATATTTAATTTATTTTGAATTTGGTTTTGTATATCAATAGTTATTAAAAAAAAGGTACACGTATGTTTGTCAAGAATGTCAAGGCATTGGTAAAAGTAATTAAAGTTTACAATGTTTTGATTATGTAAAAACAAGTTTTAAAGGACTTGAAACCTTGTACAAAGTATCATAGAAACCAGAGCAGAGAAGCTCAAATGAAATAAAGCCTCATAACCTAAAAAAGAGTAGACTAAACACACCAAAAATAAGAGGCCAAGATACAACTATGCATAAAAAGACAACAAAAGAAAAGAAAAAAGACAACCTTGAGACAACTACAACATCTTCAAAAGATCTGTCGCTTGGTCTACCAAGATGTTCATATTTTCTACAAAGGCTTTCATATCATCCAACATTTTCGCTTCCACACCCTCTCTCTTCTTAGAGTTAGCCCTTATACGCCTGCTAGGACCTTGGTCCTCTTTCATATCCTTGGATCCTTGGCCTTTACTTTGTTCAAGCTTCTTCAAAAGGGTGTTAAATTGTTAGCCACTATCTTCGAGATAGTGTAGTTCTGATCAGCCAATTCCTTAATCATTTTCTCCAAATTACCCACTCCATTGTCCAAACCATCCAATATTTTTTGAAGGTCTTTGCTCAGCTGATCCAAATTTTTGTTCTTGGCTTCAAGTGGTGGAACATGTTTCATCAAATTCTTTACCTCTTCAACATTGCCAATAACCTCAGACAGTCTGTCAATATGCTGACCTAGAGTTCTCTCCCCCCTAGTTGTTCTGTTGAGCTAATCAAATTCTCTCAAGATGTCCTACATCTACTGCTTCATATTGCCAATATCCTTCATCATGAACCTTGGGTTGCCAAAGATACCCTTCAAAAACCCCTAGTCTTCTTCATCCCTATTATGCACAGGGTAATCCTCATGCCCTCCCTATTTGTTCCTATCCAATTCAGCCTCCTTAAACCCTTTATCAAAGCCTCCTTAAACCCTTTATCAACATCCAAATCTTGAGCAAGCACTTTTTTCCTTTTTCTCCCCATCCTCTTAATTAGGAGTTCATCATCAGAGGGAACAAAATCCCTTTCTACATTCTTCCCCTTGGTTCCAAAAACCTTTCCTAATCTACCTTTCTTCTCAATACCCTCTTCCTGCTCCTCTTTAGGATCAGTGTCTTGTTTAGAATCAATCTCCTTATTCTTCCTTTTCTTCCTAGAAAAGCTCTCTGGATCACATTTCTTCCTCTTCTTAACCTCATCCTCTGTATCCTCATCAAAATCCTCTCACAATCTAAAGATTTCTTTCTCAAACGAGATCTATCCACATTTTTTATTTTCAAAAGGTTCATAATTAGAACCATTAAACCCTCATGACAAGCATGATCACCCTTGAGATCATTTTGAATGGCTAAAATAGTGTTACCCAATGATTGCCTAAGGTAGAAGGGTAAATTAAGCCTAACCCTATGCCTAAAATGGTTAACCAGCATAAACTGGTGTCCATATATCTTAGTAAAGTGGCCATCTAAAGTAAGATATTCAATCACCACAAACATGACAAACCTCCAAGGGCGAGAAATGGAGCCAAGGCTAAAGTATAAATTACCAATTTTCACCAGCCTATTGCGCTCCTTAATCGTATTTGCAAACTCTTCAACCATCTGATCTGAAAGCTTCCTATCCCAATAGAAGTTGATACCCTCAGTGTCAAGACCCGTTGCTTCAACAATAATGTCTTTAGAAACCTCCATTCTCTGATTACCCACTAAAATACTCTCATCTTTCCATGTTTTGATGAATTGGCAGGTAATAGTAGGGTTACTACCTTTCAGCTTCCCCATAAATCCCGTAAAATTATCCTATTCCAGAATGTCCCAAATCTCACTCTTCTTCTTCTATTCTTTGCAACTCATCGGTTCAATCCTCTTTCTCCTATCTCCCATTTTCTCCAAGCTAAAAAAAAGTGCTCTCAGTTCTCAAAAACACCCACTGCAAGTAAAAACCACTGTCAAAATCCTAGAAAAGGATTTTGGTGAGAAAACAGACCCACAATCCGTGTGGCAATGAATAATAGGACACTCTCTGACTCATAATAACCCACCACTTCCCAATCCTACCCAAATCACAATCGATGACATATTCATCATTAACTAAACTTTTTTGTTTTCTTCTAACTTTGTTATGCTCAATCAAGGAAAGCCCCTCGATAGGAATAATATCACTTTGATTCCAAAATAACTTTTCATGACTTTTGCATGCCACATTAGCAGCCTAGTCAGCAACTTGATTAGTTTCTCTACAATTTTGGGTGACAACACAATTTTCAAAAGAATTGATAAGATCAATTGCCTTGCCAATAATATTATTAATAGTCCAAGAAGGATTAGTAACTTTATTAAGGCAATTTATAATATTAAGGGAGTCCCCCTCAAGCCAAATCTTATTCAAATTTGAACTTTTGGCATAGCTAAGACCATATAGGGCCTCACTTGCTTCCGCCACATGATTAGTTTGTTCCCCAATAGGAATTGCCATCCCACCCAATTTGTCCCCATTCATATTCTTGATGATGACACCACAACCTGCCATTCTTGGGTTGCCCTTCAAAGCCCCATCAAAGTTAATCTTACACCAATCCTTAGGAGGACAATCCCATCTAGCCAAATCCTCGAGGTTAGGACCATTTTGAACAAGACTAAGACCATTCAAATTCCAATTCTGAATCATTGTTTCTTCCCAAGCATTATGAGGTTGGTGCCCTTTTCCACAAGATTTGATATTCTCTGTCACCATATTCTTAATCTTGTAGAACAACTATCCAGAATTAGCTTCCTTGCCCCTAAACACCCTATCATTTCATTCCTTCCAAACATTCCAGCAAAGAAATGGGAGGATGAAATCCCACAACATCATAACCAAAGTATTAGTAGAGGGAGGCTTCTTGCCATTAAAAAGCTCTTGAATGGTAAGGGGGACAACCCAAATCATATTCAACAAGCCACAAATCTTTTCCCATAATCTTCTAGTATAAGAACAATGAATAGTCATATGGTTAACTGATTCATCTGCTTCCTTACAAAGATAACATTTGTTGACAAGGTTAAAAGCTCTCTTCAAAAAATTGTTAGTGGTAAGGATTCTATCCTACAAAAGAATCCAAAAAAATATGTTAACCTTGGGTGTCATACCTTTAAACCAAGCTTTGGCCTAGCAAGGCTCGTGATGCTCTTTAAAAGCATTAGCATACATCAAAGACACTTAGAATAATCCATTGGGATTATATTTCCATATCAAAGCATCCTCCTCGTAAACTAAAAAGACAACATTCATAATCTTGTTAAGATCATTAAGTTTATTATCCACTATATTGAGGTTAACCCAGTTATCCTCCTCCCAATAATCTTCAATAAAAATCCCAAAAAGGTTCTTGCATTGTTCCATAAAGCCATTCCATCTCTGATAAGAACTAAGGGTATGATTAAGAATCTAGAGATCATCCAAAAAAAAAAGATAGTTCTCCCATTTCCCACCTTCCATCTTACCCCTTTATTAATAATCTGCTTATTTTTTTGAGCTTGTTTCCAAATCATTGAACCCCCTTGTAAAGTCTCATTGCTAAGGAAGAGTTTAAAATCTTGATTCTCCTTATTATATTTTTCATTCCAAATGTCTCTCCATTCTCCCTCCTCTTTATGCCATCTCCAAATAAGCTTGGCAACTAAAGAATAATTCATAGAAGCAATCCTTCTAAGACCAAGGCCTCCTTTATTGATAGGCATGCAAACTTTCTGCCACACAATCAAAGCCAATCTTTTCTTCTTTTCCATACCCATCCATAAGAAAAGTTTCTGAATTTTCTAAATTGCCAAAGCAAACTTTCTAAGGATCTTAAAAACACTCAAAGCATACAGCGACACATTCTATAAAGTGGATTTGAGAACAATAGCCTTACTAGTCTGGCTAAGGAGGGAGCCTTTCCAACTTGCTAACTTAGAATGGATTTTATCAATCAGTGAACTTGAAAAAATCTCAAGTGGGTCAAGACAAAGGGGTAAACCAAGATAAGAGCCTGGAAGGATACCAATCTCACAACCAATAATTCTTTTAATTTTATTCTTCCTATTGTCATTGACATTGATGAAATATGTCACACTTTTATTCCAATTGATAATTTGGCCAAAAGCATGCCCATAATACTTAAGAGCTTTCTTGATGTTCTTCGCATTCCTAACAAAAGCTTCTCCCATAACAATAGAGTCATCCACAAATTGTTGATCGGAGCAAGTAAGATCTTTAGACGAAGGTTTGAGCCTTACAAAACCCCCCTAGACACCATTTTTTCCACAAATCTACCTAAGCATTCAACCATGAGAATGAAGAGGATAGGCGAAAGTATATCCCCTTGCCTCAACCCATGAGAAGCCGAGAAGAAAGGAGTTGGAGATCCATTGACAAGAACAGAGAAGGTGGCAGAGGAAACCAAGATAAGGACCAACTCCAAAAATCTCTTATTAAACCCAAAAGCTTCCGACCCTCTTTTTAGAAAATTCCAATCCACCCTATCATATGCTTTAAATAAATCAAGTTTAGTAAGGAACCCCTCTCTCTTGGACATAGTAAGGGAATGAATATTCTCATGCACCGAGATGATAGAATCCAAAGTTTGCCTGTTAAGAACAAACCCATTCTGTTGTCTAGAAATCAAATTAGGAAGAAAAGATAAGATTCTGAGAGTTAGAACTTTAGAAATAACTTTATAAAAAGAGTTACAAAGACTAATTGGTCTAAATTGATCCATGCAATCAGCACTGGGCTTTTTAGGAATCAATGTGAGGAAACTACCATTGAACTCCTTGAGAATTTTTCTAGATCCAAAGAACTCCTTAACTCCATTACAAACATCCTCTTGAATGATAAACCAATACTTATGAAAAAATAAGAAAGGGAATCCATCAAGACCAAGAGCCTTATCTCCATCAAAGGAGAAGACAGCCTTGGTAATTTCATCATTAGAAGGAATAACAATGAGGAATTTATTTTGATCATCTAAAATACATGTTGGAATACAATCAAGAAACAAATTTTGCTTATCCTTATCCAGATTGGGATAAGCTTCCAACAAATTACTAAAAAAATCCATAGCTTCCCTTTTAATAATCTCCTCACCCTTAGTAGGAACCCCATGAGCAATAAGTCTGAAAGTTTTGTTAACCATTCTATGCTTCAAAGTAGTCATATGAAAATACTTAGTTTTCTGATCCCCTTCCTTCAAGAACACTTTTCTAGACTGTTGTCTCCAATACATCTCCTCCTTGGTGATAATATCATGCATCTTAATTAACTTCAGGTTCTCCTCCTCCCTTGAAACTATCACATACCGTTCTACCTGAATATTGTCCTAAATCTCTTTAAGTTCTTCAATAATCTTCCTCTTATTGTCAAAAATGTTCCCAAAGGTATCCTTATTCCATCTTTTGATATTCTTTTTAACATTTGTCAACTTATTAGCAACTTTTAACATTTCTCAACTTATTAGCAAAGTTTGCAATGTTAATGTTGTCCAAAAAAAGAATTAGAAAGCTAAAAAGACATGTAAGATTATGGTGGTGATTTTAGAGATATCCACTTCACCATTAGCATACCTAATGAAGACAAAGACAAGAATTCGTCTTAGAAGATGAAAACATGTCTAAAGGAAAAAAAGGAGGGAATGTAATGCCTACCCCTAGTTGACTTTTCTGATTATATTGTCAAATTATTTTAGGCCTGTTTTATGTTTATGTTTATGATTATCAGTACTTGGTTACCATTTTAGATTAAATGTATTTCATATTTAGTTGATATATGTTTTGAGTTAGTTATTTCATATGTTTATGATTATTTTGACGATGATTCATGTATGTTTATTTAGTGATTTTTAGTTATCTCATGATGATAGTAGATGGATGGTTTATATGCAGTTTCTATGGATACTTACTCCATACTTACATTTGTATGGTGTACATGTATGTTTTACTTTATGATTGACATTCCTAATCTAGTTGAGGGAGGGATTCGTAGTCACTTACTAGTTGGGATCTACACAATGCACCACTTCCCGCTATTGCCTATTTAGTTTAGAATATATGAGTATGTACATGCATGAATTTTATGCAGATTACAAGTACCAAGTATCGACTTCCCTAAATTGCCAGGATGAGTGTACCCTATTGCGGTATCTCAATGGTATAAGTGGGGAGATAATTCTTGAGTCCAAATCCTAACCTAAGCCAATTGTCCTAGAAAGTTGGACAAGTATCTGAATTGTTTACCCATTTGAATTTGTCAAGCGACATGAATTCGTGATTTTGACCCTGGAGTTTGAATTTGTGTTTTGTCTTCAGTTGAGTTCTTGGATTTGGTTTTGTGGGCCTGGTGTGATTTTCAGTTATAATTAAATCACATTAAAAGATTATTTAATGAAAATTTAAAAAGAATATTTAATATTTAGTTATATTTAATTAATTGAGAAATGAATTAAATCAAAGAATTAAATTTAAAGATTTTATTTAAGTTCTAATTTTGACGTATTAATAGTTATTTAATTTAATATTAATTTATTTAGGAGTTTCATTTTAATAATAGACTCTAAATAATATTATTAGTTAAATTAATAAATATTGTATTAAAAATGTCTCGTAATCTAATAAGAGTGAGAAAGCATTAATTTAATAAAGTTTATTTTAATTAAATTGCATAAAGCTTGTGCATGAAATTAAAATAATAAAAAGAATAAAGGAAAAGGGCTTTTTGGCGTGATTGCTCAATCAAAGCCCTAATTTGGGAGAAAAAGTCTTTATCAGGAAATTAGAGTTCATTTCTCCACACACAGGTTTGGAGGAGCCGATTTTCGAAAAGAGGGGTTTCAAAAGAAAAGGAAAATTCTTGCATGCTTTGTGCATTCATTATTTAGCATCAAATCCAGGCAAGATCATGTGAATTTTGCACAGTAGTTATTGCATTGAAAATATTTGTCTTCGCTATGTCTATTGTGTTTCTGTGTTCAGAATTTCTTTGGGTTGAAACCCTTGTTTGCATATTTATTGTTCTTCGTTTTGGAAACCGTCTGTGTATGAATTTCATCTTTTTAAAATCCTCGTGTTGAAATTTAATGTTATCTATTTTTTTTATAATGTCTACTGAATGCTTTAATTTAATTGAAACCCTTGTTTCAAATCTTGTAATCGTGATTTGATTGATTAAAATCAGGTAAGGTTTGGAAAAGAAACCAAGAATGTTATATACGGATTTGTTTGATTGTTCACATTTGTTCTATCAGATCTATTGTGTAAATTGATTAAAATAAAAGTATATATGCATAATATAAAATTACCACAGTAAATAAAATTTACTATGATATATATATATATATATATATAGTACTATGACTTTCCCAATTAAAATGTGGACTGGCATTTTTTAATGGGGGTTTGTGTTGTGTTTTATTTTGTTTAAAAATATGTATATATTAAAATGCAAATTGTGTGGACGGGGCCACCACCTCCCACCCCCCATTCTCCCCTTTTGTACCTGTTGCATGCAAGTCGGCACTGTCAAGTATAGTCGTAGTTGCCTTGGCATATCGCCGATTGCCAAAGCCTTTAATGGCTCAAAGTTTTTTTTTTAGAATCTTTTTTCTTTAAAAAAAATATATTTTATGTGATTTTGTTATTATATAGTTTTTTAAAATGTTTTAATTTTACAGTATTAATAGTTTTTAAATAAATTTTATTATAATATTGGAGTTTCTAATTAAGAAATAGTATTATTTTATTGTTAATCTAATAAGTTATTATTTTTAGTAATATTGTAATTGTTATTTGTTTTAATAATGATTATTAAAAGATTTGAATATAAGGTTATTCTTAAAATTTGAAAATAAAATAATTTTTTTTTAAATTTGGAGAAATTTTAAGGGTTATTGGTGTTGTTAAAATAATAGTTCTTTTATAAAATAATGGGGTTTTATATTTGAATGACTTCTATATGAATTGTTAAGTCCTTTTGAGATTTTGTAAACTCGAAAACCCTTAACAAATATAATACTTTGAAAAGACGAAAATTGTAACCTGGTTGTTTATTGAATCTTGTGTTTTGATAACGAATTGAAAGATGAATCAATGTTTAAACAACTTTTTATGATTTGTTGAGTGTTAAGACTCATGTGGACTCGAGAACCTTATCAAACTGTAATACTTGAAAACGAAATGGAAACTTGAAACCACAGTGAAAATTAAACTGTTGTGTTCTCAAAAGTGAATGAATTATGAAAGTTACATTGTATGTACTTTATTTGATGTGTGGTTTGCTAATGTTGGGTTTTCGGGATTGACTTAGCTTTGACCAAATTAGGATGTCTACCAGAGGATTAGGGTTTTTTTTCTAAGATGTTATGGTTAAGATCTTTTATACCTAACAATGGTGATGTGTCATGTGTATTTTATGATCTTATGAGTTCTTCTACTTTTGTTGAGCTTAGGGTAGTTTATTTGTGTGTCATGTTGGGAAGTGGCTTGCAATGGAGGTCAGAGCCCTAAAGAGGTTGTCTGGGTAACCCATTCTAGGTTGTTTTAATAAGTGATAGCATTTCATTAAATGAGTGTAAAATGAACTAATAAGATATCAATGCCACATAAAGTCACTAGGAGGTCAAAGTCTTGAGAGACTACTAGGGTAACCTTAGAGTTTACTCGTTAGTATGTCTTGTTTGCACGAAAGGATACTTATGCCGCATAGAGACACTAGGGGGCTGAATTCCATAGAGGTTGCTCAAGTAACCTTAAATTTGGCTCATGCGGTGACACTTGCCCACTTACATAGTAGATTTCGTACGTGTCTTTGTTGTCGCTGGGTTTAGATGATACTTGTGTCTCGGTACCCTTTGAGATAGTTTGCTTTCAGGTGTTTCCTTGACCTAAATGTTGGTTATGACTTGTGTTTTGATATATGTATGGGACTTGAGTTTATCTCCTCAAGGTAGTGGGAGTGAGCCATTTAGGTTCCACGAGGTCGGGTGGTACTGCATTTTCTTATACCATTGAGATCTGACCGTTGGATGTGCTTGTGCAGATGTTCTTTTCTATTTTATCTTATATTTATGTTAGACGATTTTATTCTATTGTATTGTACTTGATTATCATAGATCTTATGAGATGTATATTATTGATGATGTATATTCTTTGAGCTTATCATATCCTGTGACTTCTATAGCAGATGATTAAGCATTTCTAATCATTGCCAAGTGACATCTTATATAATTGTATATTATTTAAATGGATTCATATTTGTGATTATTCCACGATGTGGATTTTGGTTATGTGTTAGATTTAATATTAATAGACTTTTACATGTGACTCAACATCATGGAACCCATAGGAGATGTAATCTATTTTGATGGTTGTATGTATGTGAGTTATTGCTTTCGCTATTTTATCTCTTGTTGTTATTGCTTCCATTGTATTATCCGATGTTTATTATCTTTCAAAAAAAAAATGTTTGACAAACTTAGTAAAACTTTAGGTTAATTTCTTTTGGGTTCCTTGTTGGGGCATTACAAGAAAAATAGTCTCCCAAGCCTTTGGATTGTTTCCCTAGGCTATCTCCAAGCCATAGCCTGATCAGGTTTTTTCGATTCAAATAACTTGATCGATTTATGAAAATAAAAAATGCATTCAAAACCCAGTCGAGTTTTGTATTACTACTACACAAGGTTAGAGAGAGAGAGAGAGAGACAGAGAGAGAGAGAGAGAGAGAGAGAGAGAGAGAGAGAGATTAGGTTGTTTATTATACTAAACAAGTGTCAGAGAGAGAGAGAGAGAGAGAGAGAGAGATTAGGTTATTTATTATACTAAACAAGTGTCTCTCTCTCTTTCTCTCTCCATCACTCCCTCTCTCTCATTTTCGCTCTTTAACCTCCTAGGAAAGATTTGGGACCTTTGCTTCCTCATGATTAGTTTTAAAGATAGGCTAGGAGTAGTAGTGGTCAAGGCAAGCAGCAGTGGCATCCCCCACAAGATCCACCAGGCAATTGTGGAAGTGTGAGTGATGCCTTAGCACGGGGGTAAGTGCACCAAGATTGTGTAGAAAAAGAGGGGTATAAGTGGACACATTTTTCTAAAATCCTTAGAAAAAGAGATAAAGAAAATACAAAGCTTCTTGCCCCCCAAGTGTGAGACAAGGAAAAGAGATCTACGATGGATTATATAACAAAATATTGAAAGATATAGGGATGAGTCATAAGAAAAAATCGATAGCCATGCACAAAATGCAAACATCCCATATCCAAAAAGAAGGATATAATGCTACACCATAGAAGGGATAAAAGAAAGAAACATCATAGTATTGATTATCTCATAATCTCATATTGATTATCATAGAGGGGATGTACACCATAGAGGAAATGTAGAAAGGTATTATCATCTTGAGCTTGAAACTTGACAAATAATAACCAATAATGTTCACCCTAGGCAACTACGATAATTACTGCATAATTTTACTTTCCAAAATTGGCATCCTTCAATCATAAGTAAAATGTAGAGACTTTTGAAGACTAATTTTAAAAAATGCATGTCCACGGAGGATTTCATATCACAAACCAAAATAGAGAAATTATGACAAATTTCAATTTTAGTTTTTCAAATATTTATTTCCTTCTTATTTGGCAAACAAGTGTTTCAGATAATTAATGTTGTGATCTTCGAACAAAGATTCTGATCCTGAACAAAGAACATGACTTGTAAACAAAAATTGCATATTGAATTAAAATTAATTCAAGGTAATTTAAAGGATAACGACATTTCAACTTCCAAATTTCCTATTTTAGTTTTTCAAATGTTTATTTCCTTCAAATTTGGCAAACATTTGTTCTAGATAATTAATGTTGTAAACTTGAACAAAGAATGCAATTTGTAAACAAAAATTGTATATTGAATTAAGATTTATTCAAGGCAATTAAAGGGGTAATAAGCCGCTTCCAAAAGCTATGGCTAACAAAGCTAGCAAATTTTAGGTACATAAACATTCTAGTCAAATAAATATTGGAAAGGCCTTACAACATAAGTGCACAAAAATCCCTAGATAAATGGAGGCATCAATGGCACTCCATCCTGCCTACTCAAGATTCATGGAGTTAACTAATTGACAAGGACAATTCACAAAGCAACTCAATTATTCAAGCTTCCAATTGTTACTGAAAGCAAATCTTGTTTACACCATTCACGAATATTGTTTAAATCCTTCACGAAAGTTATTTATAGAAGGTGCGGGCAGCTAGAAACATCTATGGTGAATTAACTCTCCATGAAATATCCACCTGAAAGAAATCAATATACAAATCTCAGAGATCAATAAAAGATCTGTTGAGATATATAAGGATCCAAACATCTGAAATATCAAAATAAATATGGTCGATGTTGAAGATTGATACGAGATTCACATTGATTGTTCATTGAGCAACTTCAATTAGGAATACAACCAATGGTATTTGGTTTCTTTGAAAAGAGAGTTTTGGGCTGAAATGTCCACCTATAATAGTCTATCGACTAAGAACTATTATCAAATGAAAAATATTGGTCTAATTGTGCAACTTTTTGAAGAGAGTTTAATACTAGATTATTGGAACCCCCTTAAAGTAGGCATCAAATAAATCTTTTTGATACTTGTTTGCATGATAAATCTCACAACATTTCTCATTATAATTTAAAGGATAAAATAATAGCTATAAACAAATTAAAAGAGCAACAACAAAATTATTCAATCTAATATACATTTAAGAGTTGTTAATGTCCCAAAAAAAACCTATGGCTGCGAGCTTCCCACTATTATTTATTTTTTATGATGAAAACAATTAGAAAACACTCATTATCAAGAGATGGTTTGTTTATATTCTGATACTGCTAAAATAGATCTTATAATCTCATAATCTCATATGGATTGAGCTATAAATTTAGCTCTTCCACGTCTATCAATTGGGTTGTTTCAAGCCTCTAAAAGTAATTGACGAAAAAGAGTAATAAGATATTTCCTGAAAATATTTAAAAATACTGTCTATATGATAATATAACTTTTATATGGCAACAGTAATGCCTCCATGACTATTGAAGCTGCTCTATAGTTGCGTCTGGATACCAACTCTTTTCCAAAATTGAATCCTAATTTGTGGGAACAGAGGTTGCCATCGCATAAGGATGGCGTTTAGAGAGGCTTAATTCTCCAAAGAGCTTCTGCTAAACCAGACGTTTATTATTATTGGGTCATATGATTACTAAATAACTCCGTGCTCCATATACATTCTTCATCTCATCACAGAATATGGGGATTCATTTTCCCCCAAATAATCACGAGGTTCTACGCTATAATATATGTTATACGGCACTAGTATCTGCTCATGGGCAGTAGATGGGTAAAACGGTACAAACTACAGAGAGGGCAAGTGTAGTTTATTATTAATGATGTGAAACCAGCTTCACATCATCTATGGTAGGCCCGCACAATGAACTGAGGTCGTCACTCCTCATATGATAAAATGTGCTGAAGAACACAACACTCGTTCTTGGAGAAACTGCTTTGAAGGCTAGCTGGGCCTTCTTAAAGCCCCCAATGCCCTTGGATTCGTAGGGCACTTTCACAGTCTCCTTTGCTGCAAAAGCCTCAACGATCATGGAGCCATTGCAGGCATTGCTTCCGTCTCCTACTGTGAAGCTCAGCAGATAAGCCTTCCCCACCTCTGTTCTCACAATCTGTGCAATGGAGCTCTCTTTGCCTGCCACGAGCTCCACCGCTCTTCTGCCCTGAGGCACCACGTAGTGCATAGCATCGATGTACTTGACGGATTTGAGAGAGCTTATGATCCATCCGGGCAGAGGAGACCTACGGTCGTCTACATTGGGCGGCAGAAGAACGCCATAACTGCTGTTGCGGAAAATTAGAGGCCCCTCTTCAAAATCTCCATTCTTTATCAAATTTCCTGTGATCACAAACAACAGGATTCAGGTTTGCGAAAAACAAGCAATGTGTGACTGTTTAGAAAACAGCTTACCCAATTTCTAGTTTCAGACTTCAAATAGCATTTCAGCTGTTTATGATTTACCGAATAGTAAACAGAGCAACAGAAGTTGCTTACCCAAACAACATGATTTCAGGGTTCAATGCTTTAAACAACAAAGCACTAACGATGTGAGGCTGTTTAAAAAGCAAATCTATCCAATTTCTGGTTTCACACTTATTGGGTGTTTGAGCGTGACTAAAAAGAAACAGAGCAACATAAGATGTTCTCCCAAACAACAGTCTTAAGGTTAAAATGCTTCGAACAACAAACAACGTGCGACTGTTCAAAAATTATAGCCAAATTCAAGTTTCAAACTTCAAACAGCATTTCAGCTGTTTAGACTTGATCCAAAGGGAAACATAGCAATTTCAGATTTCAAAGCTTTGAACTATAAAGAACAAGTGACTGCTTAGTAAAATCTAAAATTTCAAGTTCCATACTTAACAGCATTTCAGCTGCTCAACAAGCTTCACCTAATATGAAATAGAGCAACAGAAGTTGCTTACCGAAACAACAATATTTCACGTTTCAATGCTTTGAACAACAAACAATGGGTGAACATTGAAAACAAAAACTACCCAATCTCAAGTTTCATACGTCAAACAGCACTTCAGCTGTCTATGCTTTATCCAAAACTAAACAGAGCAACAGAACTTGCTTACCCAAACAACAGGATTTCGTATTTCAATGCTTTAAACAGCAAACAATGCATGACCATTGAAAACAAAATGTACCCAGATCTGAAGTTCCATACATCAAACAGCATTTCAGATGTTCAACAAGCTTTACCCAAAAAAAAGAATAAAAAAAGAACAGAGCAAGAGAAGTTCCTTACCCTTGGCATAGCGAGGCAAGAAGAGCTCTTTAATGGCAATGGCGTCGACGAGAGGGCCACAGGCGGGATCCTCTTGCACACCTGGATGATGGAGAATGATGTCTACCATATCATAAGCTGCGCGGAAAGCCCAGGCGTACGAATCCCACCCAGTGCTGCTATACACTGTCTGCATCGGCAACATACCAGCTGCAGGCGGAACAGAGACATTCAGTGTCTCCATCTGGGAGCAGGTTCGAGCCACACTAAATGTGAGAGAATAGAGAGATCCCTTTTTCACCTCCACCCTCTGCCTCAGCTGTGCATTGTTCCCCAGCCTTGCAGCGCGGGCGCCTTGAGGGACTACAACCACCATATCCCCCTGTCGGTGCCCAGCTGCAATGTATTCCACAAACCCCTCTATGCGCCAAAAGGGCAGCGCATCTGAGCCTATGATCCGTGTGCCCTTCAGGGCAGAGGGCTTCGGAGCCTTCTCAAAGTTCCCATTCGGTAGCAAACCTGTGGATCATACATCACAAGTAAAAGAAATCAGATTCCATTTCAATCCATGCTTAGATTTGAACCTGAACACATAACACAGTACTACTAGTAAAACCCTTACCATTTCTAATGGGGATCGCTGCACTAATGCCAAAAAGAAATGCAGTAACAAAAAAAGCAGAGAGCAGAAATCTCAGCATCTTTTACAGTGAGCTTCCCTTCAGATGTAGTGTGGAGACTAGCCCGATTGGGTTAATGCAGATTGTTTGTTGCAGAGATCTGAGCATTGAGTGGGGTTTTATACAGTTTCCCATCCCTTAGAAAAGCAGAGGGAAGGAACCAAGAAGAAGAAGGTGGGTCCGCCATATTCTGTCGCTTGCCAACTGATTGCTTCCGACATCAACGGGAAATCACCATTTGGAATTTGGGATTGTGGAAATCGAGATCAGTCCAGTTTCTTCGAACGGAGCATCGAACATTTCCTCCTCCATAAAAGGTAATAAAATTCTTATTAAAAACAATGGGTAAAGTTGTCCGGCATGCCAGACCACAAAATTCCAACTACATTTCTAAAATTCAAATTCTGTTCAAGTAACGTCGCCGCTGTCAGTGCCCTGCAGTATTAAAATCGAACATGCTTTGATTTGCGTGAGAGGTGGGCTTAAACATATCAGATTTCTTTTGCGTGTCGATTCAAATTTTCCATCAAACGTGTTGGACGGAGAGCATGTAAACTCACAACAGTTGCGGGAAAAGTTATTGAATTTTCAGACAGGCACATGTGCCTTCACGCCGGATGCATTGCAATAAAGAATCTGAGGAGACGTCATCAGGTGGAACAAATTGTTTTCCCTTTTGAATGTACCGCCGACATGATTTTATGGACAACGATCAGAGTGGGCTCCAATATCAGATGGATAATGGAGTTTCACATGGGCAAGCGCAAAAATAGCATAGCAGCTGGAAAGAGCAAGAGTAGTCATAGTGATTGACATAGGTAGGCGCCAAAATGAATCATATGAAGCTAAGTAAGTCGGTTATTTCAGAGGGTTTTCCCATGTGTAAATTCACTTTGCAAATTGTGGCAAGTTTTTTAATAAAAGATTAGGGAAGACACCATATGCTAATACCTTCCAATTAGTGTTTGATTTTGTTAATTACATTTTCTTTAGTGGGTTATAGAAAAGGGGTTGTGATTAGAGTAATTATGCAACTTTATTAGTATAAATGGGGAACTTTATTAGAGTATAAGTATTGGATGAATTGGACATTTGTTGTTAGTTATTGCTTATGGCAAGAATACTTATGCATTCATTCAATGTATAAAAATTAATTTCGTTAATTTTGTTAACCAATAAGATTTAAGTATTAATCTATTGCCAAAGTTTGTTAGCTAGTTTATTATTTTTACACATTTTTCAAATTAGAAAATAACTAATTATTTGAACTTTTATTAGTATAAATAGAGAACTTTATTAGAGTATAAGTATTGTATCAATTGTGCATTTGTTGTTAGTTGTTGCCTACGGCACGAATACTTATGCATTCATTCAATGCATAAAAGTTAATTTGGTTAATTTCTTTAACCAATAAGATTTAAGAATTAATCTATTGCCAAAGTTTGTTAGCTAGTTTATTATTTTTACACATTTTTCAAATTAGAAAATAACTAATTATTTGAACTTTTATTGGTAGCTATCAAAAAACGCAAGGAGAAAAATCTATTTTCTAAATCAAAATTAGAAAGAAAATCTAAAAGTCTAACAATTGCTTTACACTTTTGGCATTAAATGTTGCATCAATGGTCCGATTTTTTAAATCATCTTTCTTGTCCACCACCATAAGCATTAAATTTCACATTAATGGAGAACTTTATCTGGTTTTTTAAATCATTTTCCCTGTCCATCGCCTCTCTCTGCTTGTCTCAATTATTTTGTTGTCTGGCAAGCCATGGTTCTTGTGAGTTCTCATTTTGTATGCAGAAAAAATTGCATTCTATTATAGTTTATAATGTTTCTTGTTGATATTTATTTTACGAGATAATCATAATAATTTGCTACAAAGCAGATCTTGTGAAAAAATTGTTTACTTTCATTTTGTAAAAATGACTTAACCTGCCACATCTCTATGGCTTATATCTCTAGGTCTGTTTTTGAAATATAAATCGACCAAAACAAGGGGGTCGACCCTTTAAAAAAAAGCTGGTAACCAACATACTACCAACAAACACCTACAAAAATAACAAGGTGCAACCCAGTCACATAGACAATATCAACCAAAAAGCACTAGCAATAAGGAAGCAAAACTATCATAAGTCTAAAATAAACTGACCAACTAATGTTCAGGATCGTATAACCAAACATAGTAGCCAAAAACTACAGAGCTTAAACAAACTATAAAGTTCCAAATAAAAAATTGTTGGCTCAAACAGGGCAACCCAAGTCTTAGTAATAGCTATGAACCAGCAACTATGTTGCAACAAAAAACAAACAAAAACTGGGAACCTTAAATCCCCTAAAAATATTCAAATTTTTTCTTTTCCTTTCCCAGCCAGAAGGACCCGAGCCCAATCATCAACAAGAAACTTGTAGAGGAGCTTATTATCTTCCATGTCTATCCCCGAATCATC
Source organism: Cupressus sempervirens (assembly GCA_028749045.1). Lineage (NCBI taxonomy): Eukaryota > Viridiplantae > Streptophyta > Pinopsida > Cupressales > Cupressaceae > Cupressus > Cupressus sempervirens. The sequence continues at coordinate 506,074,157 of CM053789.1, read as the reverse complement.
CTTCTCTTGTGCTAGCAATTGGAGGGTGGTAGTTGCTGCATGAGTGACCTTCAGTGCAAATTTAGAGAAAGTATGAAATCCCTCCTCCACGGTTCTGACTTTTTTTCTAGAGGTGTAGTCTTTTCATTTCATTCCTCCTCTTTTTCGTTTCCATCCTTATCAACCTTTCCAGGTCCCTCATCAGTCTTTGTCAATTGATTATCATCCTGCAAAACTTGAGGGTTATTAAAAACATTACATTTTTCTTTAACCAGGGAGGAAATTGTGATGGGGGAAGTGTCCACTTTGTTACTGTCTTCACAAAAAGTTATGGGCTGAAGGGTGAAACTGGCTGAAACATGAGTCTCGATGGTAATGTCTTTACCAACTAACATGAGGGTATTACCAACAGATGCCTGGGAATTATCTCTGTGACTATTGTATGCACTAGGCTTATGTCTTATGAACAATTAGTTGTTTTTTTGCAAAATTGAAGTCCTGAAATCCTTAGTGTAACTAATACATGGTTATGTGGTTTTCAGCGAGAAATACAATTTTGAATTAGCTGTAGAAGTTTCATGGAAATTTCATTTAATTGTAATTTTGTGTTACTAGAGACTTAAGTGTTATTGAACATAATTTAGATTTAAGGCCCTCAGAGGAAATTACGCTTTTGGAAGCATGGTGTGAAAGGTTTGAAGGCATAGAAGGTGCAACCAACTAGTATGTCATCCTAAAGCTACAGTCGACTAAACTTGCAAATTCATTATATTTATTCCCATATTACCTTTCTACACTTATAAAGCCTTGTGACAAGGATATTTTTTCTGTTGGATAGAAGGTTACTGAGTTTTTCTATGCACACTTTTATGTTTGAGCCTAGTGATTCTTTTCCAACAATGTTCTTGCTACCAGGGTTGTGCTGCTGACAAAAAAGAATCAAATGGAAAACCCCCAAATACATGTCATTTTTCTTACAAGATTAAAACCCTAATAAAAAAATCCACTATTTTTTTTATCAATTTGAGCAGAACAAGGGGCGGCCTGCTTGTTACGTAGAGCCAGCAGTTGAAGAATTATGAGGGAGCACCAACAATAGAGGAACAATAGACCAGTTGGGCTTATTCTTATTTTGTTGTCGTGCTTGACATAATTTGGAAGTCTTTATTATTGTCATATGTAGTTTAACCAGCCTATAAGTGTTCTTCTTGGCATGAAATAAGTTTTCTACAAGCAATCCTTTCCATGATGCATTGGGTACTATTGAGTATAATTTAAAGGATTTCATTATTTCTATAGTGATAATCCAATGCACCTGCACTTTTGTTCTACGTGCAAAAACACTCTTTAAAATTCTTATAGAGGAAACATATTAGTTTTATTGTAATTATACATATAACAAATGAAAATACTTCATTTCTCTAGCAAATGGTTTTGAATAATCTAAATTAAGTTTCTTCTCATTTTTTAACTTCTTATGAGATTTTCCTATTAGCTTCTCCAATATGAATCTAGCAGTAATGATCAAAAAATTTAGGCTTTCTTTTTGTGTAGTTTACAATGCATAAAATTGGTTCTATTTTCACCTTTGTTGTTTAATTGGAGTTTTTTTTGTGTCTAAGATTGTGGAACCAAGAGCACACATTTCTTGTGTTTATTAAATCAGTATTTCATGGAAATGTTAGTAAAATTGGACATATTATATGATATCAATTTTTTCTATAACATATTATCCAAATCTTACATTTATGTGGATATTTGTACATGTCAAACTATAGACAATTCACACACCTTTTGGAGCTTTTTACAATTCCAGCAGGCAACTTACACAAATGTTTGACATTTTCTACAGCCACAACAAGTAGTACCTCTTCCCCAAATTTCTGTGCTAATGCCTAGACAATGGTGACCCATATCTCATTTCTGCAAAATGTCATCTTCTTGACAATGTTGAGACCTGTAGCAAGGGAGCTGTAAGCACGCTGCAATCGCTTAGATCACCCCTCCACAGTTTCCTGAACACTTGTTACAGACACACTATAGAAAAATAATTAGAAATAGTATTAAGAATATTTACAAATTCCTTCGAAACATTTGCCTTATTATGGAATTCCAACTCCAAATATCTAGTGCAAAGATGACAAATGCTTGAAATTTTTCTCAATATTCTCAGAGGAAAACTTTGCAAGCCTATAAATCTATTTTTCATGGGGGTAAATGTTCTTTAGTGTTCTTTAAAAGATAATGATAATTGAAAGAATATAGAAAAATCTGTAGTGTTCTTTAGATGTTTGGCTCTATAAAGTAACAGATTAGGAAACTCGTGTCTTCAATGTTTCTATATTCTAATTGAAAATCTTGAACATGGAATCAAATTTGGCAACATCTCTTCTTGCCTTCATTAAAATTCAACTTGCACCAGTCTTGCTTCAATGCATATTTTGTTAGCTTTACTACTCTTTGCTTTGACAAGATACCATTACTTTTTTCCACAACCAACACCTCACTAATTATTTGCAACATACCCTATTAAAGCTCAAGATCCTCTGTAGATGTTTCATCGTCAGTCGCCATACATAGATATGTTATTACCTAATTCAATTGAAAGTTACATTGGACCCATTGGCTCCCACTCCAATTCTCTGCTATCTAAAAGTGCCCAAGTCTGCCCAGACACAACTATATGGAGCAGTTCTACCCATACTATACAAGGATCCATAATAGGTGCTTAGTTCTCACTCAATGTCACACCCATTTTTGTTGTTTCCTACTTTGATTCTCTGGTTGGACAGGGAGAACATAGTAGGCTTGCAAATAAGATATGGTTCATGAATATTGCCTTGTAGAAGAGCCCTATGGGAAAGTGGAAGAATTCAAATGAGGTGGGTTTCCTCTCCACCACTAGAACCTAGAATTCACAGAAGGCAAAGAGTATCAACACATTCTCAAACAAGATAGAGGAAACAATAAAAGATGGCATAATGTATTGGTCAATGCATAGCATGCATGCCATGTGGTGTGTAGACTTCTGGACACATGCTAGCTATAACCAAAATTGAAGGATACAACTACCAAAGTTATGCAAAAAATTTCAATCCTTGAAAATTATTACTATAAAGTTTTTTTAGTTAATAAATTAATGTAAATATTATAGTTGGAAAATTGTGTTTCTTAAGGCCTAGGTAGTAAGGATTCGCATATGCATGATACATAAATCTAAGAAGCAAAAGGGATCAAGCCCTCCCTAAGGTTAGGTTTAAAATTGCACTTATATTTCCATCTTATCATTGCCTCTCTTAAATTTTCTTACTATCAATTGCAACATTTTGAACACGAGTGAAAACAAAAATTCAAATTCAAATGTATGATTTGATAATGGATGTTCTACATTGCATATTCATAAAAATTAGAAAATCTTGAATTAGGGACCCACAATAAGGTTACTTATGTGATTAATATTGGAACTACACCCACAATAAGGTTACCTATGTGATTAATATTGGAGCTTAATTTAACTGTAAAATAACAATATTTTTATATATAAATTTAATAAACTTTAAATTATTATTTTTTCATAATAGTACAATTTAAAAAAATTAAATATAAGGAAATACTATAATATCCCTCTTCTCTTTGTCTATTTTTACGCCATTTTCTATATTTTTATTCTTTTACTTTATCTATTCTCCCTCTCCTTCTTTGAGGGTTGCCTTCATTTCTACTTTTACCTAATCGCATTTTAGGCAGGGACTTTGATGCTTTGCATCCCTTTTTTTTTGTCAAAATAAACAGACAATTGGTTGAATTGTGCACATTTCAGCTAGTAATTTGAAATGACATTTTTTAATCCTTTTGTGGATAATGGATCTTACAACATATCTTTACTATTCAAATGAACAATATCTATATATAATAAAGTCTCATAAAATGATAACTAAAAATGGTTAAAATTTGGTGTACCATTTAGAAGACTAGGATGTGCAAAGTTAGCCGTAATAGCTCGCTCTTTGTGACTTGGAATATTTTTAAAGAAAATTGTGAAAAAGTCTTTCAAATCAAGCTTTTAGATCACATTTAATAATTAATATGTAATGAGCTTCATTTATCCAAGGTTTAGATGTATAAATAAAACTTTTAACAACTTAGTGAACTCATAAAATATTCATACCCATGCATGCATCCATAAGATTATGCAATCACTAAAGCTTGTATGTTATTGTCAAATCAACTTGTAGAAATGTAAAGCATGAAACATAATAGATTCATCAACACACTTGACACACTGATTTATGTGGAAACCCAATTTGGCAAAACAACCAATAACATGTTACTCCTTTTCACTTTTCTGAAGTGATGCCTTGTAAAAGGCCAACCATGTTAAAGGTTACAATACACACTGTTAAATGTGACCTGGTTAAGGGATTTCAATCACCCTATTAAAAGTGAGCCTTGTTAGAGGATTTTAGGCCATTCACTTGGAATGCCACCTACTTAAAGGATTTAAAAATGAATGTGTAGGCCAACCTTGATCCAAATGATTTACCCTAGACTGATACAATTGTTAGAGAGTAACAATAAAGCTTTGATCTGATACAACTTACAACTTCTCTTGCAGATTTTAGATCTTTGTTTAGTCCTCAATTCTACTTGGCCTTCATACTTTGCAGCTCTGACAACTTGTTCACCCTTCAAGCATTCATCTCCTTAAGCCTTATTGCTTAACATGCCATTGCAAATTCTCCTCTTAGGTCACTTGATGAAACAAAACTCGTAACTCCTTCTTTTCCTTAGGTTCTTACACATGACAACTTATGCTTCATGACTAGGCATTCCTGTATATAGGCAATTAGGATATTTTGCCACTCATTTCCCATCATCAAAATTAGTAGGGTTAGGATACAATGTACCTACCCCATATCTAAGTGTATCTCTTCTAGAAACTTCTCCTAGAATCCATTTGAATTTTTCTCAAAAATAGTTTACATCAAGTTTTGTGCCACCAGCTTATCAACCTTATCTTCCTCCTAGTTCACAAGTTTCAAGAAAACAAACTTGTCGACTTATATTTGGCAAATCTTTGATCTTTAACATAATGCAAAAACTCAACATTATCAACCTTCTGATGCTTGGCACATACTGTGTTGCTCAACATCAACTGTAAAATCACTTGGCATCAACTAAAGTTTACTGATGCTCAGCATCAACTCTCTTGCTTGGCATCCACTAGAATTTGCTCTTACTCAACTCCAACTGACTTACTACTCAGCTTGCACTTACTTTTCTCGACACTAGCTATCCACTCAGTCAAGCTTGGCAGACAAAGTTTGTGTAACTTGTTCTTCTAAACTTTCTTAGTATAGCCAACATTTGTAACCTTAAGTAGATTATTAATACATCATGTCATCATTGTCTTAACTAATCCTTGTACTTCATTACATAATCATAAATCAACCTTTCCTCTAGGTGCTTTTGTTACATCTTATTGATCAAATCCTCTTCATCAATCAACTAAGTGATAGTACTTGAATCTTATAAGCAATTGTCTTACCAAAAAATAGCAGGTTTGACATTAGTGACAAAACAATGATTGAAACACATAATCTTCCTCAACAATCTCCCTCTTTCAATAATCTCTCTTAAAAATAATCTTTTCAATCAAATTTCAACAATCTCCCTTATTGGCATTGATGGCAAACCAAACTAATCAAACAAGTCAATCAAATGATGAATATTTTGTTCAAGCAAATTGACTAGGTTAAAACAATAAGACAATACCAAAAAGAAAACTTGTACCAAAATTTGTCCCCCTTTAGCAACTTCTATCTTTTGATTAGGTTAAAAAACTCTTTCTTATAACTCCCTATGAGTTTTTTCTTGTATCTCCCTTTTACTAGGTAGATTTAGATTTCTCCCTCTATGATTATACATTATGGTTCTCTGATCATTATCTCCTTTCTTTGTTCTAACTCAGCTCTTGATATCTTTCTTTGATATACTTTCTCACTCTGATGATGATCAATGTAATGTACTTTCTTCTTTTTGATCAGTAGATATCCCTTTCTGATGATGATCAGTTTAATATACTTTCTCCCTCTTTGATAACAATGCCAAAAACATATACCAAAAACTTGTCATCTTAAAGTATGCAGATATAACTTTTTGTAGTTTCTTTAGCTTCTCCCTTTGTCACCTTGCTTGTGATTGATCTGAAGTTTCAGTTCTGTGATTACTTTAGGTAGCTCCTAAAGTAAGATCATCTGCATCAATGTGTAATATATGAATATTAGCTTGTTTGATGCAGGGAACTCCTTTTGTTACTTAGATAGCTTTTGATAGGGGTATCACCCCTAATTTACCTCTTAGATACTTATGAGCATCCTTAGGTAATGGTTTTGTGAAGATATCAACAATTTGCACCTTTATATTAAAATATTCCATCTTCACCTCTTTATCTTGAACTAACTCTCTCAAGTAATGATACTTGATTACAATGTGCTTTATCTTTGTGTTCATCACTAGATTCTTTGATATATTGATAGCACTTGTATTATCACAATAAAGTATATCACTAGTTCTATGATTTCTTCCTGCATTCCTTTGAGTAGTTGTTTGATCCATACAATGTTTGTGCAATTTACAACAATAGCAACATATTCAGCTTTAGTAGTAGATTGTGAAGTACAACTTTGTTTCTTGCTATTCCATGTAACTAGTCTCTTGCCTAAGAAAAATGCTCCTCCACTGGTGCTATTTCTGTCATCAATGTTTCCAGCCCAATCTACATCAATGTAGGCTCTCAATTCAAACTTTTCATTCTTCTTGTAGTATAGACCAAACTCTTTTGTTCCTTTTAGATATATCATTATTCTCTTCACAACCATTAAATAATTCTCCTTGGGATTAGCAGAGAATCTTGCAACTATCCCTACAGATAATGCAATATCAGGTCTGATATGTACTACATATTGCAATTTGTCAATCATAGACCTATATAATGTTTGATTCACTTCAGTAGAATCATCATTCTTTGACAACTTGTGTCCTGTCACCATAGAAGTACTTATTGGTTTGGAATCCTCTAATCCAAAAGTTTTCAATATTTCTCTGGTGTACTTTGGCTAAGTAATGTATATACCATACTTTATCTGATATACTTGCAATCCCATAAAAAAATTGTTCTCTCCAAACATAGACATTTCAAATTCTTGCTTCATCTAATTTGCAAAATCCTTGCATAAAGCATCTTGTCCTCCAAATATGATATCATCAACAAATATTTTAGATAGCAAGATACCTTTGTCTTTCTATGTCTTTATGTACAGATTGTTGTTATTGTCAGTCCTTTCAAATCCAATCTTCACAAGATAAGTATGAAGTCTCTCATATCATGCTCTTGGTGCTTATTTCAAACCATATAGAGCTTTGTGTAGTCTACATAGCATGTTCTTAGTGTTATCATCAACAAAGCCTTTTGGTTGTTCTATGTAAACTTCTTCCTCTAGTATGCCATTCAGAAATATAGATTTAACATCCATCTAATAAACTTTGAAACCTTTGTATGCAGCGTAAGTAAGTAGAGTTCTTACTCCTTCCAATCTAGTAACAGATGCAAATGTCTCCCCAAAGTCAATTCCTTCTTCTTGTGCATATCCCTTGCAGACTATTATTGGTTTGTTTCTTGTGACTTCACCATTCTCATTTAGCTTGTTTCTGAATACCCACTTGGTGCCAATCACATTCTTTTCTTCTGGTCTAGGAACTAGACTCCATGTTTTGTTCTTCTCTATCTATTCAATCTCTTCTTCCATGGCTGTGTACCAGTCCACATCTTCTAATGCATCTTTCACTATTTTGGTTTCCTTCATGCTTAGCAAACATGATTCACTTCTCAATTTGTTTATTGTCATCGTTCTAGCATCTCTATCTCCAATGATTTGATCACCAGGATGATGTCTTTTGACATATTTGGACAATCTTGGCTCAACTCTTATTTCTTCATTGTGTCTTTTAGTCTCAGAATCACTATGTATATCTTTGTCAAGTATCTTAGCATCTCTTTCATGTGTACTAATCTCAGAATCAGAATGTGTATCTTCTTCATTTTGTAACTCGACATCTGAATGCAACTCAGTTCTTAAATGCAACTTGCCATTCACAGGATGTGACTTGGTAGTCACTAAAACTTCTTGTTGATTTATAACTTGATTTGCAACATCTTCTTTAGTAGGGATTTCTTCATAGAAGTATACAAATTTTTTGTATTCTTCTAGCTTTTTCATAGGTTCAACCTCATGTATCTATGTATATTCATCAAAATTTGCATTTGCACTTTCCACAATTTTGTTAGTGTTAGTATTCAAATATTTGTAAGCTTTTCTTCTTGTGGAGTATCCAAGGAATATACCTTCTTCACTTGTTTCATCAAGCTTTCTATTCCTAACATCTTTAAGAATGTAACATTTACTTCCAAATATCTTAAATTATTTTACATTGGGTGGATATCTATCCCATAGTTCAATAGGTGTTGAATGAGTGCCTTTCTTGATTTGCACATAGTTCAAGGTATATACAACAATACTTATAGCTTCTCTCCAGCATTTCAGAGCAACATGCTTCTCCAACATGAGTGTTCTAGCACAATCCATTATATGCCTATTTCTCCTTTCAACAATCCCATTTTGTGGAGGGGTCCTAGGGGTAGATGTCTATCTTTTGATTCCTTTGTCATTACAGAACATCTCAAATTCATTTAATGTGAATTCTCCTCCTTTATCAGATCTCAAACATTTTAGACTTTTACTTGTTTCTTTCTCAACTCTTGCTAAGTACCACTTAAACATTTGAAAAGCATCAGCTTTCTATTTAAAAAACATAACTGTCATCATCCTAGAATAATCATCTACAAATAGCTTTATGTACTTGTCTCCCTTGTAGCTTTGCACCTCAATTGGTCTACACAAGTCAGTATGAACAATCTCTAGAATTTCTTTAAAGGTATAAGCTTTACTCTTAAAGCTTGACTTTGTCATTTTACCTAGCTGACATTGTTTGCGCACTACACTATCAGGTTTCTTCATCTTAGGCAAACCTTTAACTTTCTTCATGCTCCTGATACCAACCAAGTTATCAAAATTAACATGACATAACCTCTTGTGCCAAAGCCATACATCATCAAATTTTGCAACAAGATAAGTAGCATCCTCTATATCAAGATAGAATAGATTACTTCTAGTTTGATCACCTTTTCCAATTAGTTTCCCATTTGTGTCATATATCTTAGCAGTCTTGTTTCCAAACTCAACCTTGCATCCTAATTTTTTCAATTGTGACACACTCAACAAGTTATAGTTTAGTCCTTTAACACAATAAGCATTGTCACATGAAATCTTATCTTTGATTTTGATAGAACCTTTTCCTTTTATCAAACATGGTGCATCATTACCAAATCTTACATAATTTCCATCATAACAATTCAAAGTAATGAACTTACTTTTTTCTCTAGTCATGTGATGTGAGCATCCACTATCAATGATCCATCTATAATTTTTGCTCACACAAGTCACATGTGTAGTCACCTCATCTTCATCCAATTTTTCCTTCATTGCAACATACACCACTTCATTATCATGTTCAGTAGAGTCATCCCTAGTTTCTTCTTTAGCAATGTAGCATGACTTCTAGTATTTGTTTTTGTAATCTTTGTTGTCATCTTCTCTTCTGATCTTGTACTTGTCACCACCTCTGTAGTTCTTCTTCTATGCACATCTTGTAGCAAAATGATCGACCTCATTGCAATTGAAATAAATGATGGGTAACTTATCTTTGAACTTGCCTTTACCTCTGTGAAATCTTTTCTCCAGTAGTGCTTCCAATTGTTCAACATCCTCCTCATCTGTATCACTATCACTAGATACATATTTTATCTTTCTCTTCTTCTTCTTCTACTTCAACTCATCAGATTCCTTTAATAACAACTTAGCTTTGAAGGCAGATTCAAGACTCTTAGGTTTGTAATTATCAAAGTTAGATAGCTCAAAAGCAGTGAGTCTACCTACCAAACTTTCAAAGGTTAGATCATTTCTTGGAATACATCTCAGTTCTTGAATTGCAAAAACTCTAATAGCATAAATAGGCAATAGTGATCTTAAGACTTTGCTTAACACAGTATCATCATCTATATGACCAGTAGCTCCTCTTATTACACTAACAACTTCTTTTATTCGAGCAACATATTAAGCAATATTTTCACCTTCTTCCATTCTCATATCATCAAACTTACCTCTGAGACTTTCAGTTTTGCTTCTTTGAATTTTTTTTCTCCTCCATAGATGATGGCTAGGGCATCCCACATTTTATTTGCATTGTCAAGACCCTTCATATCATCAAATTCGGCATAACTTAGGGTAGAGGCAATCTCCAACATCGCCTGATTGTGTTCTTTCTTCTTCTTCTTCATATCTTCAACAATTAGAACTCCAAATGGATCAACATGTTCCACAAAATGGTAGATTATGCATGATCTCCAAGTCCTCCAAGGTGTAGCTTCATCTAACTTTTCCATACAAGAAAGTTATCTCTATTGAGCTTGGGTACTTCTCTTTTAGACATCTCAACCTTTATGCTTCTAGTACCTTGAAACTAGTCTTCTTAAGTAGATGGCTCTAATACCAATTGTTGGAATACTTTAGAATAACTAAGGGGGGGCGGGGGGGGTGAATCAGTTATCTAAGGTCCAGATGTATAAATAAAATTTTTCACAACTTAGTGAACCCATAAAACATTCATACCCATGCATGCATGCATAAGATTATGCAATCACTAGAACTTGTATATTACTGTCAAATCAACTTGTAGAAATGTAAAGCATGAAATATAATAGATTCATCAACACACTAATTTACATAAAAATCCAATTTGGAAAAAACCACCAATAACATGCTATTCCTTTTCACTCTTCTAAAGTGATGCCTTGTGAAAGGGCAACCCTATTAAAGGTTACAATACACACTGTTAAATGTGACCCAGTTAAGGGATTTCAATCACCTTGTTAAAAGTCAACCTTGTTAGAGAACCTTAGGCCATTCACTTGGATGCCACCTAATTAAAGGATTTATAAATGACTGTTAGGTCAACCTTAATCCAAAGGATTTACCCTAGAATGAGACAATTGTTAGAGAGTAACAGCAAAGCTTTGATCTAATACAACCTACAACTTCTCTTACATATTTTAGCTCTCTGTTCAATCCTCAATTTTGCTTGGCCTTCATACTTTGCAGCTTTGGTAGCTTGTTCACCCTTAAAGAATTCATCTCTTTAAGCCTTCTTGCTTAACATGTCATTGCAAATTCTCCTCTTAGGTCACTTGATGAAGCAAAACTCTTAAGTCCTTCTTTTTCCTTAGGTTCTCACACATGAAATTTTTTTCTTCATAACTAGACATTCCTATGTATAGGAAATTAGGATATTTTTCTGTTCTTTTCTCATCATCAAAATTAGGGTTGGGATGTATTAGGTAGGATACAATATATCTACCCCATATCTTGTATCTCTTCTAGAAAGTTCTCCTAGAATCCATTTGAATTCACCTCAAAAATGGTTTACATCAAGTTTTGTTCCACTAGCTCATCAACCTTATCTTCCTCCTGGTTCACAAGTTTCAAGAAAACAAACTTGTCGGATTAGATTTGGTGAATCTTCAATCTTTAACATAATGAAACAACTCGACATTATCAACCTTTTGATGCTTGACACATATTGTGTTGCTTGGCATCAACTGTAAAATCACTTGGCATCAACTAAATTTTACTAATGCTCAGCATCAACTAAACTTTACTCAACATCAACTGTCTTTCTCGATATCCACTAGAATTTGCTCTTACTCGACTCCAATTGACTTTCTACTTAGCTTGTACTAACTTTTCTTGGCACCTACTATCCACTCGGTCAAGCTTGGCAGACAAACTTTGTGTAACTTGTTCTTCTAAACTTTCTTAGTGTAGCCAACATTTGTAACCTTAAGTAGATTATCAATACATCATGTCATCACTATTTTAACCGATCCTTGTACTTTATTACATAATTATAACTCAACCTTTCCTCTACTTGCTTTTGTTACATCTTATTGATCAAATCATCTTCATCAATCAACTAAGTGATAGTACTTGAATCTTATAAGCAGTTGTCTTACCAACAAATAGCAGGTTTGACATCAGTGACAAAACAATGATTGAAACACATGGTCTTCCTCAACAATCTCCCTCTTTTAATAATCTATATTAATAATATTCTTTTCAATCAGATTTCAATAGTATCCTATGATAAGTCATTGTGTTATAGCAACATCTACCATGAAAAGCTATAGTTGGGTGTCACATATCAAACAAGTTCCATATTGCATCTCTCAATGATTGGATAGAAAGTCACCTTCCCAAAACCTTATCTTTTGGTTGTTGAATATAGGATATTATTATTGTGAACTCAATTATTATGAGGTGGCATAGTTAAGTGAGTGGTAAATAGTATTATCAGTTCTTATCCAACATGTGAGAAGAACAAATTGTGAAATAGGCGATAGGAACATCTGCACCCATAAATCAATATGTTATAGTAATAAAGATTAGTAAAAGGAAATCAATGATGAATTTTCCATATTTTAATCCCAAGCTATATTAAATAGTACTTATATATATTAAACCATATGCAATGTAAAATAGTAGAATGGGATGACGTGGGATGGAAATGGAATAGGGAAGTAAGTATGAAAGCACATGAAATGGATTAAAATATGGCATAAAATGGGTCACAAATAGCTCTCGTCACTTAGAATTTTAAAGTAACAATTAATAGTATAACAATATTAAAATATATGATCCTTTAATATCTCAATATTCACAACTATTTGATATGTTTACCTCATTGGCCCAACAAGGTGGCTTTAAATATGATCTTTTAAAAACTTAAAGTTCAAACCATACTATCTTAGAATAGAAGCACCCATCACTTAAGACCTTTTAGCTCTTAACCTTTAGGGACTTTGTGGAGCATGGATGGATTTATGCCTAATCAGATCTTTCTCTTGTTTAGTCTCACTTCTTCCATTTTCATCTAAGTTGTTTCTAAGACCTTACGATTACCCCTTCTCGTGATAACCCTAGAATAGGATGAACCAAGTTTTAGACCTTTTCCCTAGGGACTTTGAGTCATAGGGCCAATTTTCTCTTAAGGTTAAAAATTTGAAAATCAAGTGATCATGTTAGCTTGTTTTTTTTTGCATTAAAAAACTAGTATAAAAGGAATCTTAGGCACCTCATTTTCACATCCATGACAATCCACAAGCTATCAATCAAATCATACATGCAAGGACACTCAAGCTACTAGATTTCCTAAGGCATTTCAAGGATCCTTTGTGAGCATTTATCCCTTATTAAAATAACCTACAATGGGTTACCCACCAACCTCTTTAGGACCTCGGCCTCCATTGCAAGCCACTTCCCAACATGACATACAAAAAACCTACCCTAAGCTCAGCAAAAACAAAAGATCTCAAATGACTATAAACCACACATTAGTTCTTAAACTAGCAACTAGAAAGGTATAGAAACCATCACTAATCATAATCACAGATTTCACCAATATGATCATCCTAACAGGACTGATCCAAAATCAAGTACTCATAAACCAAATACATGCCATAAAATGACCTCACCAAAAATAAATCATATAATCACCTCAATCCTATACAAGCAACTGGGAAGCAATCCAAAGATAACTGATCGAAGACTCAAAGGTTATTTCAAGAAAGACATATCATTCACTTCAGTTCTACACAAGAGAAATTGCAAATAATAACAAAACATCTGATCAACTTAGCATACAACACACACATAACACGTCACCATTGTCAGGTATAAAAGGCCATAATCAAAACATCATCATGACATTGCAGAACAAAACAACCAAGCCTCTACTAATACAACCTAATTGGTCAAAGCTAAGTCAACCTTGAAACCCAACATCAATAACATGCATCACATATAGTACATACAAAAGTGAATTTCATATCTCATTAGGTTTTCAAGAACAAACAAGTTTAATTTTCACTATAGGTTTCCAAGTTCTCATTTTTGTTTTTATAACACAAAGATTAAATAACAACCAGGGTTTCAATTTTCTTTTCCAAGTCTTGTTGTTTATAGAGTTTTCAATTTCAAATAGGGTTCATGTTTTCATTTTCATGTATTACAGATTCGCTAAAGTTATCAAGTCCACCCGAGTCTCAACACTCAACAAAACTTAACAAGGTGTTTAAACATAGTTTCATAGTTCAATCTATTTTCTAAAGAAAACATAAGATTTGATATACAATTAGGTTTTTAGTTTTCATTTTCAAAACACTAAGATTCAATAACAACTAAGGTTACAGTTTTCGTCTTTTCAAAGTATTATATTTTGACAGAGTTTTCAAAACACAAGAACATTCGATGTACAAACAAGGTTCTAGTTTTCATTACCAAAGTATCAAAGCTATTATGGTTTTCGAATCTTCGAAAGATGTAATAGTTTCCCCTAATAATAGAAATCATTTTCATATCTAAATTGAACCATCAAGCACAACCCAAGTTGACTAAAGATAACCATTTTCCCAATTTATAATTTGCAATAAACTCGTACACATACATTTTAATAATTAGTTAATTAAAACCTTTAATCAAATATTATTAAAATTTAATTAAAATATCATTAAAATATTAATGATTATAATCATCTATTAATAAAATAACTTTTTAAAAATTATTAATGAAATAGTTACTAAGGTTTCATTTTTGTTTTAAGTCTTAGACTTACCAAAGTTGACATAATTATTTAATTAAATCGCTTATAGATTTAAAATAATAATAATAATCCAAATATACACAGTTGATAACAAAAATCAAACCAATTACCTAGAAACTTAAAATTTAATAACTAATGTAGAATTTTAAATATAAATCTTTAAAGTTAAACAATTATTATTAATTATTAAAATAATAATGATGATTAATTAATAATCACAATTACTAATAATAATAATCTAATAATAATTATTTAATATTATTAATAACGTTTAATTTAATTTTTTTAAATTTATATTTAAAACAAACTATATTAAATAAACTACTTAAACATTTATTAAAAAGAAAAATCTTTAAAAAAAAATGTTTAACATTTATGGCCTCTTGCCCTGTTGCCTTTGGGCAGCGCCACTGCTTACGCAACCTTGGTTGCCACAATGGCTATGACGGTTGTTGCTAGTCCTAGCTACCTTCGTAGCTGATGGCTAGAGGGAGAAGGGAAGGGGGATGGAGGGAGTCAAGGGAAGGGGGATGGGGGGAGTCATGTCCCCCACCCTCCCAATTTATTATATATATATATATATATATATATATATATATATATATATATATATATATATATACACACACACACACACACACACACACACATACATACATTCTAGTTTACGAACAAGAAATAGAGCATTGTTGGTCAAAGAAGAAAGGGAGGAGGGAGGTGGGGTTGGCCCGCCTCCCCAAAACAATTAAAGTTATAATATTTTGTATAAACCACACCAATTTTAATAATAATAATAACTTCCCCAAAATAAACTTTTCCCTTCCTATTATAATATATAAATTTGCACAATAGGTCTGATAGGAGAAGCACAAGCAAACAATCAAATTATACATTTAAATTTAAATTTCTTTTCCAAAATCCACAACCCGATTTTATCAAATCCATTACAAAACACCTAGTTTGAAACAAATATTTCTCAATCAAAGAACAATAAATTCTCATGCAAGGGTTTCAACCCAAATAACATTTTGAAACCAGAATACACAACAGACATGGAGAAGACAAAAGTTCAAAGAACAAAAAACTACCATACAAATAAATCACAAGATCCTACTTGGATCTGATGCTAAAATGACAATTGTACGGAGCACACAAATAATCCCCTTTTTATTGAAACCCTTCTCAAAAAATTCCTCCTCCAAAACTCAGTTATTGCAAAATGAGCTCTAGATCTGTGATAAAGAGTTTTCCCTAGTTTGGGGCTCTGATTGTGCAATCATGATAGGGAACTCACTGATCAATTTCTTTTAATATTTTATTAACTTTTACATTTTCATGCACACTTTTTGTAATTTAAAATATCTTTATTAAATAATTTGTTTTTCTCTTTAATTAATTAATTAATTATATTTTAATTTCATGTATAAGCTTTATGCAATTTAATTAAAATAAACTTTATTAAATTGTGTTTTCTCTTTCTAGTTAATCACGAGATGTTTTAATAATATATTTATTAATTCAACTAATAACATTACTTAGAGTTTATTGTTATAAATAAAACTCCTAAATAATAATTATTAAATTAAATAAATATAAATACACCTAAATTAGAACTTTAATAAAATCTTTAAATTTAATTCCTTTATTTAATTAATTTCTCAATTAATTAAATATAATTAAATATTGAATTTTCTTTATAACATTTCCATTAAATTAAATCGTTAAATTATCTTTTAATTTGATTTAATTATAACATAAAGTCATCACACACCCACAAATCTGAATACAACAACTTGATTGAAGACAAAGAACATAATCAAACTCCAGGGTCAAAATCACAAATTCATGTCATTTGATGAATTTAGATGGGTAAACTAACTTAGATACTTGTCCTACTTTTTAGGACAATTGGTTTAGGGTTTAGGATTTAGACTCAGGAATTATCTCGCCACATATACCATTGAAATATTGTGATAGGGTACGCTCATCCTGGCAATTTAAGGAAGTCAATACTCGATACATGCAATCTACATAAAATCCATGCATGTACAAACACATATATTCTAAACCAAATAGAAAATGGTAGGAAGTGGTACATCATGTAGATCCTGACTAGCAAGTGACTACAACTCCCTTCCTCAACCATATCGAAAATATCAATCATAAAGTAAAACATACAAGTACACCATACACATGCAAGTATGGGGTAAGTATCCATAAAACTGCATATAGATCATTCATCTAACTAACATCATGAAATAACTGAAAGTCACTAAATGAACATATATATCATCATCAAAATAATCATGAATAACTAAAATAACTAAGTAACTCATCACATAAATCAACTGAGCATGAAACTACATTTAACAATTTGGAAATCAAATGTTGCTAAACATCAAGCATAATCAGAAAATAGACCTAAAAGAATTTGGTGATACCATAAGAAAAGTCAACTAGGGGTAGGCATTACATTCTTCACATACATATCCTTTGCATCATCAACTTGCACAGTCTTTCCTTCTTTCGATTTCTGCAAATACTTTTCAACAACTATCATCTATTTTCTTTGATTCTTCACATTTGTTCATGACATGTAATAGATTTGCTTTCCATGTTGATCTCTAGCTCTTTGGGAATCCTTCAACCCAACTTGGTTGCCAAAACTCAAGTTCCTCCTTACAAGTTCTACATTTTGCAAGGAACCAAGGAATGCTTCCTACCATCCTTCTCAACAATTAACACATTCTTGACACAATCATGCACTTCCCTACAATCGTAGGGCCAAGGTCTACCAAGTAATATGTGACAACTACTCATGTCCACAATATCACATAAATCTTGATCAACATACTGTCCAATCTAAAAACTAACAAGACATTGCTCCCTCACCTCCAAACTATGTTCATCTTGCAACTAATTGATCCTATAAGGACAAGGATATCTTACTCTCTTCAAACCAAGTTTTTGAACCATCTCCTCAATAACTAGGTTAATAGTACTACCTATTAGAATTCTTTAGAATAACTGAGAGGGGGGGGGGGGGGGGGGGGGGGGGTGAATTAGTTATTCAAGGTCTAAATGCCCTAATAATACTTTTTCTCAAATTATAGTGAGCCCATAAACTTAAATCAATCATCTTAGCAAATTACAGTAAATCAATCTGCAAGGATAAAACATGCAAGATCAACACATGACACAATGATTTACGTGGAAACCCAATTTGGGAAAAACCACCAGTAACATGCTACTTAATTTTCACTCTTCTAAAGTGATGCCCTATTAAAAGCTTGCCTTGTTAAAGGCTTACAACACACTGTTAAATGTGACCTTGTTAGAGGATTTCACCATATTGTTAGGAATGGGCCTGGTCAAAGGACTTTAGAACATTCACTTGGAATGTCACCCTGTTAAAGGATTTATAACATGGCTATTAAACCAACCTAAGTCCATAGGATTTAAACTATCTATTACAATTTCTAGAGAGTAACAATAATGGCTTTCTGATCTAATACAACTTACAACATATTTTGCAGATTTTAGATCACACTTCAGTTCAGTCCTTTTGCTTGGCTTTTAATCACTTCAGCTTTGATAGCTTGTCATCTCAAGCTTCGTCTCCTT
This sequence comes from Cupressus sempervirens, assembly GCA_028749045.1. Lineage (NCBI taxonomy): Eukaryota > Viridiplantae > Streptophyta > Pinopsida > Cupressales > Cupressaceae > Cupressus > Cupressus sempervirens. The sequence continues at coordinate 506,055,722 of CM053789.1, read as the reverse complement.
GAGTCTTCTTACTCATCATACCAATGCAACCATATTTGTGGTCATCTGTTGAAGTAGAGTAATTGTGCTTTCTTACTCCTTAGCACCTCCTTCAGCACTTTATGCTTTCATGATTGACCTCCTCTCACACTTTTCTTCGTGACCTTATGACTCCTTAAATATAAATCTGGAGTCCCTTTCCCGCTCGATTCTTCCTCTCCAATTTTAGGGTTTCAGGTGGATTAGGTAGGGTACAATGTATCTACCTCATAGCTTGCTTTTATCTAGAAACTTCGTCTAAAGTCTAGTTGTATTCTCCAAAAATGTTTTACATGATGTTCTGTGCCACCAACTCATCACTCTTATCTTCTATTTAATTCATAGAATTCTAGATAACAACCTTGTCGGCTCAAATCTGGTGAATCTTCGATCTTTGAAATAATACAGCAACTCAGAATTATTGGTTTACTGATGCTTGACACCTCTGTGTTACTCAGCACTTGCATCTTTCTCGACACTTGTATCTTGCTCGACACCTGTATCTGCTCAGCACCTATATTTTCTCGGCACTTGTTTCTTGACTCGACACTTGTATCTGCTCAACACTTGTTTCTTGACTCGACACTTGTATCTACTTGGCACTTGAAGATCACTTGGCACTTACTGAGGTTGAACTTGCTCGGCTTCAACTAGGAATCTATTTGGCACTGACTAGCTTGCTTGGCTCCCTCTCTAATAGACTTAGTTAGGCTTCACAAATGACTTAGCTAAAATATTACGTCTTTGATATGTTTTAGTGTGCCCATTCTCTGTGTCTTAGAGTATGTCATCAATACACTTTTTCATCAATGGCTTAGATGATCCTTGTACTTCATTACAACATCATAACTTCAACCTTTCTCTAGGTGTTCTCGTTACATCTTATTGATTGCCTCCTCCTTGTCAATCAACCAATTGATAGTATTTGGATCAATAAAGCAATTGTCATTCCTGCAAGTAGCAAGTTTGACATCAATGACAAAACAATGATTGAGAACATTCTTTACTATTTCCATTACTTTTTATGTATGATCTTTTCAATCATTTCCAACACTACCACCATCCACAATTAAATTCCATTCCAACATTTACCTGTAAACTTGCAACAAGTCTTGAAAAAATTCCTTCTCTAACTTGGTTCCAACATCCTCTTTCCAAGAAACACTCTTTTCAGGCTTATTCATTGAATCCACATTCTCATTCACCATAGCAACTCTTCTCTCACCAATCTTTTTATTGGGACAATCAAAAGATCTATGTCCTTCCTCTCCAAATTTGAAACAATAAGCTTTAAATGCACCTCTACTTCTTCTTCTCTTTTGCTCAATAGGATTTGGTTCGTCTTCAACAATTTTCTTATCCTTCTCAAAGTGTTTCTTCTTTTCCTTACCTCTAGAATTACCTTGATGTTTTCTCTTCAACTTTTCCTTTTTTATCAAAGCATAATAATAAGCATCCTCAATTGAAGCAATATTCAACATACCAATCTCATCTTGGATATTGAATCTCTGGCCATTAATATATCTAGCCACCTTTTCTTTATAAAGTTCTCTATGCCCATAATGAATAGTCAATTTGTAGAACTCTTCAATATAATATTTCATAGAAAAATACTTTTGCTTTAGATTTAGCAATCTCTTAAACAACTCAAGTTCATAATCAATAGGAATGAGCTTAGCCTTCAATTTTGTCAACATCAATCTCTAGCTAGTGATCTTCACGTCACCTTCTTCTTCTCTATCTCTTTGAAATTATTTCCACCATAAAGTAGCATGTCCTTTCAACTTAGTTTGTGCCAACCTCACTTTGAGCAGATCTCTAATATCTTCTAACTCAAAGTAGTCTTCCAATTCACCAATCCAGTTAATCAAGTCTTTAGGATTCAAAGTACCTAAGAAATTAGAAACATACATCTTGTGCCTCAATTTCAAAAAATCTACAATACCCTCTACTTATACAAAACCAAGCCATAGATTGGCCTAGCAAGTTACATTAAATAAACATTCACATTAAATACAACCTTAAGCCACAAGTCGGCTTGGCAACAAACATTAAATACATGAAATAACCAAATACATAGGACATGTCCCAAGTTTACAATGCATAACTAGCTCATATGACACCATAAGAGTATGCATCCTTAGGTAGATGTCCACATGTTATCAAATGATTTAAATCCAAGTGCGTATACGTCAACTCCCTTAGATCGTAGCTTGTGAATACAATCTCTAATGTTTGCCAATAACTCAAGAACACATGACTAATAGTCACCAAAATGGCTCTAACTTCAAGGAAATTACTCCAATCATCATGCGTACTTAGGACAAGGTTCCCTAATATGTCTAAAATATATCCCTAACTTTGAAAACCATAAATCTACAAGTCTGAGTTCAAAGCTCTTGCATACATGATTGTTGACTTCCCTAGGATGTTCCTATATCATTTGTTCCTTCCTTTCTTTTTTTCTTTCTTTTTTGATTTTCTTACTTTCCCACCACTTTGGCATGGTTGTTGGTGGTTGTGTACCTCCTCTTTTGATTGAGCTTGCATGTGGTTTTCTATTGTTTTAGTAATTGGTTTGCATTCTTTTAGTGAAATGAGCTGGGTAGTCTAGATTATGGACCCCTATAGGGGCATTCAAAATTTATAGTACAAAGCACATCTCACTATAAGAGGGTATCTCTGGTTCTATCTCTTTTCTCTATGTTTCATTTGGTCTGGTGGTGCAAGTTTCACTTTTGCTATTTTTCCTAGGCACTTTCCTTGCTAGGAAGTGGTTTTCATCATCTGAGTGCCCTCTAGTACCCTCTTTTGGTCTTGGATTTTACATGAGGTAGGATCTCACTATCCAAGTTTTTTTGTGCTCGGCCAAGGTATTTATGACATGCCTTTATGGGCATTTGGGTGATGGTTTTTGGCTCTAAAATCTAGAAAGTACAAGTATGTTGTCACTATTACATGCACACGTGCAACTTCAATTTTGGTTGGATGAATGGAGGTTTTTTGGTGTGGTGAAAACTATTCCACGATGTTATAGGGTGACTATGAGTGGTGGTTTTTTACCTCTTATCATCTATCTAGATGCAACATCCCTCCTTGAGTTGAGTGTCTTGTGTCACTCACAATAGGTTTGCTGGTATTTTGAATTTAAATGGTTGTCATATCAAAAGTACCTAGCATTTATTAATCCCATGTGTCATGTGAGTGAATTTGAAAAGTTTTCTTATCAATTGCATAAGGAAAACTCAGCATTATAAGCCACGTCACCAAAAGTCTTTGTCCGGGAAACATATTTTTTGTTTCCGGTGGAGATCAACAAGTGATGTAGTTGTAAGTTTAAAACTATCTATTTTTGTACTCACAAGGTTTGAAATTGCAAGTTCTCAAGATTCAGGGATTTTTCTGCCCACTACTTGTGAGAGATAGTGTTCATGCTTCGAAGATATTGCTTCTAGTCACCATTCTTTTTCCTTTTATCATAAGTTAATATGTTTGTTTAGGATTTTGGGTTTTATGTTCCTTTTCCATTTGGCACATCTATCCTCCATAAGGAAGAGAAGACATAAGACCTCAAAATTCCTAAAATCTTAAGTCTCATACAATAAGTGTTTTTAAAAAGAGGGTTATGGCATTACCATGTGTCCGATCTCTGTAGGCACTGATGGGTACTGGACAATGAGTGATGTAAATTCTAGAAGATGGAGGCCGCCTGATAAAAATAACATCTTTGGGAAAAGATGGAAAGACAATTCCCTGAGGGTTCTAGGTTAATTACATCCCAAGATATGAACCATGGGAGGACCAATTTCCCACATAGGAATCAAGGTTTCCAAGAATGAAATTTCTAGGAGCAACAAGTTTACAAATAGAAGGAAGCTTACACAATCAACATTCTATAAAAGTGGGTTTGAAACTTGTATCTTCCTAGATCAATGAGGCCTCTCCTTCTATGTCCAACCCTTTTGGTGTCATGATATGGGAGGGTGCATAATGATGAATCCCCTTCAAACATATTTTTGAGCATGTAGGGATCCATCTAGCTAGCTTTAATACGTTATCAAAAGGAGTTTAAGTTGCTTTCAGAGGCACCATCAACTCTACAAGGTGCAGATATGGGTTCAAGATTCTTTCTTCCTCATGACTTGGTTGGGTGGGCTTGCATTCTATGGTGGTCTACATTGAACGTTCTATATTTGGGAGTCTTGCAACCCAAATCCTTCTTATATGCAGGTTAGTGTGTTGGGATTCCTTTTAAATTTGGCCTTTTCCCATAGACTATAGGTAGATAAAATCACTAACCCTATAGGCTCTTTTATTTTCTATCATTTTCTATATGTAACCCCCTTGATTCCATTTTATGATATTCAGCCAACCTAGTTCAAGTGATCCACGTAAAGAATTGTTGAAGTTGTAAGGAAACTTGCAACAAAATATAACTATTTCCACATAACCCATAATAGATATGAAATAAATATGTTATTAAAATATATATGCATGAGAATAGAAAACATACTTACAAAAATGTGACACAAGATATACCTTAGGAAACCCTCATTGAGAGAAAAACCCAACCTCCAAAAGCATCCATCACCATTTATTATTCAACAAAAATACTATTGCAATAAAACCATGGAAGCCTTCAAAGCCACAATCACAACTAAACAATCTATGTGAATAAGCATGAATCCACACATCTCATGCCATGCTTCCAATCTTCACAAATGCTCCCTTGCCTAATCTATCAAGATTTTTCTTGGTTGACTTTCCTTTTTTCCTTTTTCCCTTGTCATGCAACAACTACCCTTGTGGTTGCTTATATAGTAGCCAGTCCCATAAAACCACCAAGTGGTATTACATAAACAATGTGCTACCTAACCCATGGACCCCACATTTATGTTAGAATGTAATGTCCACCAATATAATTGAGAGGGGGGACAAATCAATTATCCAACTATTACAATAATTGTCAAACTTATTAATCCTTAACCATATGAACAATATAATTAGCAACCATAATAAGATACTCATACACAATAACACTACATATGTTACCTAGGGAAACCCTTGATCAAAGGGAAAACCCCAGTGGAGATGGTACCCACAAAATGATGTACTAATATAAATATTTCTTGTTAGAGGATGGACCTTGTTAAGAGTCTATGAAATACATTCAATACATATTAGTCCATGTTAGGAGATTCCAACCCTATTAGGAGTTGGAAAAGGTAGATGGACCAACTATCCAAACAACTTTAGGGGCAACACCAATGAACACACTGTCCAAATGATCTATGTATTATTCCTTGAAAAATAATAGAAATGAACTTTACTTCCTCTTCCTCTTCATCTATCCTATTAAATAAACTATTACTCTTCTAATCTCGATACCAGATCAAAAACGTCGCATCTAATAATCCCTTGGATCACGTATTCACATTTACCAAATACTCTGTTCTTGTTCGCACTCCTTAATCACAATTCTTATCCAACACATTTGATACTCTTCTACACATGCTTGTAAATCAAGGAAAACATATTTCCTTTATATCATGTCCTCAAACAATTCCTTGAGTTGGCCTTGAGGCTTTCCCTATTAATTATAATAGGACCATATTAAGATAATTAATTATTTTACAATCACACAATATTGTTGGCTCACAGTCTTCACAACTTCTCACAAATGAGACTCTAGAATTTGTGCACTCACTAACATCATCATCAGACTATCTTTTGTCACTGTATTGCTTTGCACATCACAATTCTATCTTTTTTAGGAGATACAATGCAATCATCACAAACTGCTTCTTATATACTTTGTCTCTATACTACTCTTTACAAATCACATATATCTTTTGCATGTCTTCAAATTACTTTATGCACACTTAACCTCATCATCAGGACACAATGTAGAACATGTACTTAACCGTGCCTGACATGAACACAAAAAAAATGTCCATACGACTTTGATCTCTATCTTTTACTCTGCCAGTCTTCATAGAAACCATGCTATGTTGTCATCAATGATAAACACAATCATGAATGCAACATATCGATCATGTTACCAATCTCCACATACTTTAGTAATTCTTTGGATACTCGCCCAAAGGAATACCATCAAAATTCAAGCTAACAATCTCCCCCTTTGGCATTGATGGCAATATAGATGAAAAACATCTAAGTTCCAAGAATACCAAAACAACACTCTGCTACAACAACTGTTGTTGTTCTTATCTTTTCAAATCCTCTTCATAAATTAAATCTAAAATCTTCTAGAAGACTGCTTTATTCTACACATCTTTTTACTCACATCAGTTGTTCACATACTAAAAAAATTTCAACTTCTCCCCCATTTAATGGTATTCCCATTGACATCAATAATAGTTTATCTTATACACTAGAGATCTCAATCTCTCCTCCATACTTTAATCTTTCCTCCATTAGAGGATCTTCTCCCCTATAAATGGTTCTTCTTTGTGCAATCTCTACCCCATAGTACTAAGGATATATTTTTCATGCATACTCTCTCCCCCATTAACATCAATGACAAAGGCTTCATTATGTCAATCATCTACTCCAAGTCTTCAGTCAACTTGAGTGTCCAAAGAAACAATTCAAAACTAGCTATCAAGAATCCTAGATGACTTTGCTCATTTCAGATATTCCCCCATACAGGAAGCATCAACATTTAGTCCAGTCAAACAAAATTTCTTTGTACCACTAGACTGATGCAATCTCTACATCATCTACTCAGAAGTAGCAAGGGTATAACCCCAAGCATACCTCTCAAGTACTCAAAAGTGTCTTTAGGAAAAGGCTTTATAAAGATATATGCAGTCTGATCTTTTGTACTGACATACTCTAGTTTGATTTATTTATCTGCAACCTTCTCTCTCAAAACATGATACTTAATAGATATATGCTTAGTCTTAGAAAGCAATACATGATTCTTAGACATACTCACTATACTTGTGTTATCACAATGTATGATAATAGGATCTCAAAATTTTGTCCCAATATCCTTCATTATTTACTTCATCCACATGATTTGATTACAATTATTTTCTATTGCCACATACTCTGCTTTAGCTTTACTTTTTGAAATAAATATTGTTTCTTGCTCAACAAAGAAACCAATCTTCCTCCAAGAAAAAATGCTCCACTACTGGTTCTTTTTTTGTCATCCATACTGCCTACCCAATCCACATTAGTATAAGAACATAAAGTGAAATCACTTGATCTATCATACAATGAACCATAATCAAGTGTACCCTTCAAATATCTGAATATCCTTTTCACTACTACATAATGATACTCCTTAGGATCAGCTCTAAATATAGCTACAATCCCATCTGCATTTGCTATATCTGGTCTAGTGTGAGTCAAATACTGCAAACCTCCAATCATTTATTTGTACTTCTTTTACTCAATTGTAGGCATCTCATCTTTGCTAGATAACTTGTGACCAATTATCATTGGTGTATCAACAGGGTTACAATTTTCCAAACCAAATCTTTTCAATAAGTCTTTCAAATACTTAGCTTTTGGAATGAAAATACCATCATTGCTTTGCACAGTCTGTTAACCTAGGAAAAACTTCATCTCACCAATTTTGCTCATCTCAAACTCATTCTTCATTTCTTTAGCAAACTTATCACTTGTCTCATCATTACCTCTAAAGATTATGCCATCAAAAAATATCACAATAAATTAAGAAACCATTCTCAATTTCTTTCAAATATAAGTTAGCAACCTTCGTACCTTTTGCAAATCCAAGTTTTGCCAAATACTTATTCAATCTCACATACTAGGTTCTAGGTGCTTGCTTTAGTCCATATAATGCTTTCTTTAATAAAAGAAATCCTTCAGGTTGTCTAATGTAAACTTTTTCTTCAAGTTCTCCATTCAATAATGCTGATTTGACATCCATCTAATACACTTTGAACTTCTTACTTGTTGCATAAACCAAAATATTTCTCATTGCTTCTATTCTGGCTATAGAGGCATATGTTTCCTCATAATCTATTCCTTCTTGCTATGAATAACCTATGCATACAAGTCTATCTTTTTCTCTCACAAATTCTCCTTATTCATTCATCTTGTTTCTAAATACCCATTTAGTTCCTATAACATTCCCATCTTTAGGTCTAGGAACCAATTCTCGTGTTTCATTCTTCACAATCTAATAAAATTCTTCCTTCATTGCTTGAATCCAATGATCATATTTGCATGCATCATCTACACTCTTATGTTCTACTTGAGCAATCAGATATAACTCCTCATTTACTCTATTTCTTTTCATCACTCATTTGTCTTAGCTTCCAATTATCTGCTCTGTAGGGTGATTCTTTTTCCAAGTTATTGTTAGGTGAGGGTGTTACTATCTCAATTCTTTTTACTTCTCTTGGTTTAGATCTATGTTCTCCTCTTTTCTCAATAATTTGTACATCATTCTGCAAGTCATTATTAGTCTTAAAGAAAAAAAAATTGTATTCTATCTAACAATTCTAGGATTTTCTTATTCCTCATTAGACTTATAATCCAACATGCTCTCTTTAACTCCAAATTTCTCATCAACTTTCACATTTTCACATTCAATAATTTTCTTAGTTCTATGATTAAAACATCTGTAAGCTTTTCTTTTCAATGAATTACCAAGGAACATACTTCATTGCTTCTTGGATCAAACTTACCAACACCATCATCTCTTTTTATGTGACACTTCCAAAAATTATGAAGTACTTCATTGAGGGTGTATGACCAAACTATAATTCATAAGGAGGATTACTTTTACCTTTTTTGATTTGTACTCAATTCATGCTGTATACTTCCATATTAACTGCTTCTCTCCAAAAAGTCTTCGATAGATCATTCTCAAACATCATTTCTTTTGTGGCCTCTAATACCAATCTATTTCTTCTTTCTGCTATCCCATTCTTCTCAGGGGTCTTGGGTGATGATAATTGTCTCTTAACTGGAATTTCTTTACAAAACATGTTAAACTCTCTAGAAGTAAATTCTCCACCTCTATTTGATCTCAAACTCTTAATCTTTACACCAGATTAATTCTCAACTCTATTCTTGAATATCTTGAACTTCTCAAATGCTTCATATTTTTCGTTAAGAAATTCCACCCACATCATTCTAGTGAAATCATCAACAAAAATCATAAAGTACCTTTCTCCATAGAATGCTCTTGTTCTGGTAGGACCACTTAGATATGTATGAACAATCTTTAGCTTATTTGTGGTAGTGAACTTCTTTCTAGGAAATGATACCTTCTTATGCCTAGCCATAATACATTCTTTGCAAATAACATTAGTAAGCTTCATGATCTTAGTAAAATATCTAACTACAAATGTACTACTTGATTTCAGAATGCTATCCAAATTTATATGACAAAATCTTCTATGCCATAACCAATTATTATCCACCTTTGCAACCAAACATGTAATCTCAGTAGGATTCAATTGAAATACATTACCTATGGATCTTGTACCTATTCCAATCAGCTCATCATCCTTATCTTTGATATTATAAGTCTTCTATGTAAACTGTAACTAATAACCTTTATCCACCAACTATCTAACACTCTACAAGTTATGCTTTAAACCATCAATAAAGTAAACATCATCAGTGTTAGTCTTTCCATCAAGACTAATAGATTCTATCCCTATGATGAGATAGACTGCATTATTACTAACTCTAACGATACTTCCATCATGATTTTTGAATTTAACAAACTTGTTCATATCACCAATCATATGATGTGAACATCCACTATCTATAATCCAATCAGATTTCTTTTCTACTTGGGAAACTAGAGCATTTTCTTCTCTAATTTCAATTTTAGAACTTTCTTCTTTTATAGCCACAAATCCTAATTCATCATCACTCTCACTTTGAACTCTTTTCTCATATTCATCATCTTTATTAGGATACAAACAATCTCTAGGTCTTCTAGGCTTGAAATTTCTCTTATACTTTTTATCTTTCTTTTAGGACAATTAGAAGTATAATGACCATATTCATTACAAGTCCAACATTTAAAGATTTTCTTACCATCTGGTTCTCTTCTTACAAGAACAACTGTCCCTTCTTCAATCTTTCTGTCCTCTTCATATCTAGTTCCACTACTACTAACATAATCTCCATGGGTGCTTGGACTTTTGGATGAGCATGGACAAACACTTAAAGCACTAAAAGTTGTTTCCACTCTTGTAAATTCTCCACACTATCTCAAACTTGATTCTTCCACTTCCAATCTTCCAAGTAAAGTCTTCCTAGTAAACTTCTTGGTACAGGGAATTAGTAGTTCAGTCATCTATGCTACTTGCTTGAACGGTGGTGTCAAAGTTTTCAAAATCTTCCATACAATCTCATCTTCTTCCTTGGATGCACTACATGATTTGATTCCTGCAACAATCTCAGATATCCTACCAACATAGATTCTCACATATTCATCTTCCATCATTTTAGCATCTTGAAACAAGCATATCCAATTATGTGATCTTACTCTTTGTTGCTGATATATGATTGAAAAGATCATTTGAGTAGAAATATTTTTGAAGAAGACTATGCATTTCAATCATTGTTTTGTCACTGATGTCAAACTTGCTACATGTTGGTAAGACAATTGCTTATATGTTTCAAGTACTATCACTTACTTGATTGATGAGGAGGATTTTAGCAACAAGATGTAACAAAAGTACCTAGAGGAAAGGTTGAGTTATAATTATGTATTGAAGTGCAAGAATCAGTTAAGACAATGATAACATAATGTATTGATGATCTACTTAAGGTTACAAAATGATTGGCTACAATTAGAAAGTCCAGAAGAGCAAAGTTAAACAAAGTTCATTTGCCAAGCTTGACCAAGTTGATAGTAAGTGGCAAGTAAAGTTAGTGCAAGCCAAGCAAAAATTTAGTTGGAGCTGAGTGAAAGAAAATTCTAGTGGATGCCAAGCAAGTTAGTTGGTGCCGAGTAATTTTTAGTTGATGCTGAGAACTAGTAAAATCTAGTTGATGTCAAGTGATTTTATAGTAGATGTTGAGTAACATAGTATGTGCCGAGCATCAAAAGATTGATAATGTCAAGCTGGTGCATTATGACAAGGATCAAAGATTTGCCAAATAAAGGTCAACAAGTTTATTTTCTTGGAACTTGTGAATTAGGAGGAAGATAAGATTGATGAGATGGTGGCACAAAATCTTATGTAAACCATTTTGGAGATGAATTCAAATGGATTCTAGGTGAAATTTCTAGAGAAGACAAGATATGGGGTAGATACATTGTATCCTACCTAATCCATCAAAATCCCTAATTTTGGTGATGAACAATGAGTGGGAAAAGTTTTCTAATTTCCTATATGTAGGGATGTCTGGTCATGAAGTAAATAGTTAGAGAGTTTTGATGCAAAAATTTGATAAAGAGAAGGAAATGGGTTTTGCTTCATCTAAGTGACCCAAGTAAGAAGTCTGCAATGACGTACTAAGCAACAAGACTTAGAGGATGAATGTGTGAAGGGTGAACAAGCTATCAGAGCTACAAAGATTGAAAGCCAAGTAGAATTGAGGACTAAACAGTGATATGTAATCTGCAAGTAAGGTTGTAAGTTGTATCAGATCAAAGCTCTATTGTTACTTTCTAACACTTGTATCAGCCTAGGTAAATCCTTTGGAGTAAGATTGACTTAACAGTCATTGAAAAATCCTTTAATAGGGTGGCATTCCAAGTGAGTGGCCTAAAGTCCTCTAACAAGGCTCACTTTTGATAGGGTGACTAAAATCCCTTAACTAGGTCACATTTAACAGTGTGTATTGTAACCTTTAATAGGGCATCACTTTAGAAGAGTGAAAAAGGAGTAACATGTTACTGATGGTTTTTTCAAAATTAAGTTTCCACATTAAATCATTGTGTTAAATGTGCTGATGGATATGTTGTGTTTCATGCTTTACATCTTTGCAAGTTGATTTAATAGTAACATATCAGTTTTAGATAACACACAATGAATCCATGCATGGTTAAGAATGTTTTATGGGTTTGTTGAATTCTGAAAAGTTTTATTTGTACATCTAGACCTTGAATAACTAATTCACAACCCCCCCCCCCCCCTAGTTATTCTAAAAGAATTCCAACAATTGGTATCAGAGCCATCTATTTAAGAGGATTAGTTTTAAGGTACTAAAAGCACAAAGATCAAGATGTCAAAAAGAGAGGTACCCAAGCTCAACAAAGATGACTTTCCTACATGAAAATTTTGATGAAGCTACACCTTGGAGGACTTGGAGATAATGCACAATCTTGCATTGTAGTAAAACATGTTGATCCAGTAGGAGCCCTAACTACTAAATATTTGAAGAAAAAGAAAGAACAAAATCAAGCAATGTTGGAGATTGCCTCTACCCTAAGCTATGCTAAATTTGATGATATCAAAGGCCTTAAAAATACAAAGTAGATGTGGGATGCCCTAGACACCATCTATGGAGGAGAAAAAAATGTTCAAAGAGTCAAGTTAGAGAGCCTCAGAGGTAAGTTTGATGACATGAGAATGGAAGAAGGTGAGAATATTGCTCAATATGTTGCTAGAATAAAAGAAGTTGTTAGTGCAATAAAAGGTGCTATTGGTAAAATAGATGATGATACTATGCTAAGTAAAGTCTTGAGAACATTGTTGCTTGTGTATGTCATTAGAGTATCTTCAATTCAAGAATTAAGATGTATACTAGGAAATGATTTAACCCTTGAAGGTCTGGTAGGAAGACTCACTACTTTTGAGCTATCTAATTTAGACAACTACAAACTAGAGAGTATTGAATCAACTTTCAAAGCAAAATTGTTAGTGAAGGATTCTGAGGAGGTAAAGTAGAAGAAGAAGAAAAGGAAGATAAAGTATGCATCCAATGATAGTAACACAGATGAGGAAGACATTGAACAATTGGAAGCATTGCTGGCTAGAAGATTTCACTGAGGAAAAGACAAATTCAAAGGTAAGCTACCTATCGTTTGTTTCAATTGCAATAAAGTTGGTCATATTACAACAAGATGTACATAGAAGAAGAACTATAAAGAAGGAAACAAGCAAAAAAATAGAAGAGAAGATGGTGGAAGAGACTACAGAGACAAAGGCAAGAAGTCATGCTACATTGCTGATGAACATGACTCTAATGAAAATGATGATAAAGTGGTATATGTTGCAATGAATGATGAATCTGATGAGGATGAGGCAACAACACTTATGACTAGTGTGAATAAGAATGATAAATGGATCATTGACAGTGGATTCTCACATCACATTACTAGAGACAATAGCAAGTTCATTACCTTAACCTATTATGATGGAAATAGTGTAAGATTTGGTAATGATGAACCATGTTTGATAAAAGGAAAAGGGTCTATAAAACTCATAGACACGATTTCATGTGAAAATGCTTATTATGTTGAAGGATTGAATTATACTTTGTTAAGTGTGTCACAATTGAATAATTTGGAATGCAAAGTTGAGTTTGAAAATAAATCAGCCAAGATAAATGACACAAATGGAAACTTGATTGGAAAAGGTGATCAAACTAGAAGTAATCTATTCTATCTAGATATAGAAGATGCTACTTGTCTTATTGCAAAATTTGATGATGTATGGCTTTGGCACAAGAGATTATGCCATGTTGATTTTGATAATCTAATTAGTATCAGTAACATGAAAAGAGTTAGAGGTTTTCCTAAGTTGAAGAAACCATAAAACATAATGTGCAAACAATGTTGGCTAGGCAAGATGACAAAGTCAAGCTTTAAACGTAAATCCTATACCTCTAAAGAAATATTGAAATTGTTCATACTAACTTGTGTGGACCTATTGAAGTGCAAAGCTACAAAGGAGATAAGTGTAGACACCTAAACACCTTTAGAAAATAAAGTATTTTTATTTTTTGAAAAATTCCTGATGACATCATCATTTATTAATTAATTAATTAATTAATTAATTAATTAATTTTTATGTCATTAAATCCCTTTATCTTAATTGAAAAATATTTAATTAAGGAATCCCTCCCAAAAATGTTTAAATCTTATTTAAACATTATTTCCTTATTTATTAATTATTTAATTAATAAATTGACCAAAAAACCCAAAATAAATTAAAAAATTATTTTTTGCCCAAAACTTGGCCAATTTCCTTAAGACCACTAACCTCTTCCAAAATCTTCTAATCCTTCTTTAATTTTGATTAAAGGCTAATCCCATCATTTCCTACCCCTAATCCTAACTCAAAATATTTAATTAAGATTAAATATTAATCCTCATTTTTATTAAAAAAGTTTTAATAAATATCTCCTCAACCCAAACCCTTGAAATAAATAAAACTTTATTTATTTCCTAAAAATCTAATTTATCCTCATCCTAAGTCTTCATCCTCATCTTGAAAGTCTTCATCCTCATCCTAGGAAGTTCTAGACTATTCTAGAAAGTCTTTATCCTCATCCAAAGTCTAGACTCTTCTAAGAAGATGTCTTTAAACCTAATCCTAATCCCCTCCTAACCTTGTCACATTCTCTAAACATGGGTTAAAACTTACTAACCCAAGCCAAAGTTAACAAATATCTCCTCCTTCACCCACCCTCATTAAATGCCATCCACTTGCCTATCCCTAAGCTAATCCTAAACCATCCTAATCCATCCTCTAATCATTTGCAAAATCCTAAGAAAGCTTAAAACCCTCCTAATCAAGCCCAAGTCGAAATTGCTCTCATCTCCCTCAAAATATCTCAACCATAAAACTTTATGAAGCCCGCAAGGTCATAAATGACTCTTCCAAGCCTTTTTATTGCTCTTACAAGCCATTATGAGGGTCTTTATGAAGATTTTATCCCTTGAGCCTCCTTTGTTGACTCATCCTTCCCCTTTCCTCCATCCTCTCACCCTGTGACATGTGTCACTCCCTGATTGGTTGTAAGGAAGCACAATCCATGTGCTCTCCTCTCATGCAATCTGAGCCCTCCATGAGCTTTTTCCCATCCTTGCATCTTAGCCCTCAATCCCTCAAGCCTCTTGCCTATAAATTGGATCCTTCCCCTTTGCAAAATAACACAATCCATGAAGTAAAGTCATAATGCCATTTTAAGAAGCCATTTTACATCAAAACCATACACTCACACCCAAATTCCAACTCCATTTGAAGCCATTTTTGAAGCATAAGCTTGAGCATAAATCCTATCTATTTAGACAAAGCCACTCAACAAGAGAGATTCTTATTGAGAGAGTCCATTAATGGCTCATATTCTCAATTGAGAGCTCATCTTAGTCTATCTTGAAGTTTATGAATTTTGTTTAGTTTTTAGAAGCTTTATTTAAATTTGGTTTCTATTAGCATAATAACATTTCTCATATACATTTTGGCACGCCCGGTGGGACCCCGCATGGGTCATCTTCATTAGCTTTTTTAGTCAAGTTTTGTATGTCATTTGCTAATTTTGGCTAATTTTACTTGTTTTTGTGATTGGTAGGATTGTATAAATTGGTTTTGTAGGTCCACATGAGCATGAAGAAGACAAAGGAACTCATAGTCTATCTCATAGTATTTGCAGATTTTTCAAGCTTATAGGTGGACAAAGGACTTGGAATTCTTCTTCCTCTTCTTGTCTATATTCTTCTTATTCCATCTACTTCTTCTTCTTCTTCTTGTGGGAGATCTCGGCCTTTTTTTTTAAGGAAGCAAAATCATACACACTTCTTTTTAGTGCTTAAAATGAACCCCCAAATCATACTTAAATCCATTAAAAAATTAAAAATTTGCAAAAAAGAAAAAATCTTTTAACAAGTGAAACTAAACCAATCCAATCATTTGCATCCTTGCAACATCAAGGTTTTAGATGCATTCATGCAAAGTTAGGAACACTTCATTTTTGGAAATTTAAAAAGAACTTCAAGTTTCTATTTCAAAAGGTTCAAAATCAACACTAAGTGCACACTAAAAGCTAAATCAAACTCAAAGCATCAATCAAGGATAAAATGAACCTCATTTGCAAATATTTTAAAGTTCTTTTAAAAATCTCATGAAAACTAAGAGTCCTAAATGGTTGCCAAAAATTGTCCTAAAAGCTTTGTTATTTGTTCCAAACAAATGTCTTGTTGCAAAATCTTGAATGTTTCTTAGGTTTTTCATGCATCAAAACAATCTAGGAATATCATTTTTGGGCTTAAAATATGCAAACTAGAACACAAAATCTTGAATGAAAACCAAAGTCCAAAGAGTCATTTTCACTTTTGAGTCCAAAACAATCTTGAATGATCTAAGGTTAAAACAAAGCACTTCAAAGTTCTTAAAACAACACACAAAATCTCAAATCTTGAATGCTCAAAGGAAAAAACTTGAATGTTTAATCATTTGTCTTTGAATGCATGTTGCTAAACACACTCTTGAATGCCATGGATTAAAATCAAATTTTCCTTGAATGCATGATTAAAAAAACAAATCCAATCTTGAATGCCAAGGATCAATTAAACATTGCAATATCAAACAGTTCATTTGGAGCTTCTAAAATTGAACAAAACAAATCTCTTTTCCACATGCAATTTAGGTAAAGTTTGATTTTTGGACATTTAAGAAACTTTGTTACGTTAAATACAAATTTGCAAAAATCAATTTGAGTAGTTCCTTGGACTCACCTCTTTTCTAATCACCCATCAATTCAACCATTGGTTGCAATCTCAGCGCCATTTATGGGGATGGGTCTACTTGAAAAAGGTGTTAAATGTTCCACAATCTAACTCACTCACTTGGTCTTTAAACGTTTGCTTTAACTTTATCAAAAATTTTAAATGACCAAAACTCTAGATTAAATCGATCACACTTCAAGTTTGGGCACTAAAATTGAACAACTATTAACGTGGAGGGCCTCCAGGCGCGCGCTTGACAATCGAGTTTCACACATCTTTGTTTTGGGCTTAAAACAAACTCACACTCAATCTTGAATGCCTAACAATCAATGAACATTGCATGGTTTTGACGCATTTTCAATGACGCTCACATTTCTTATGTTGACGATCTCTCGACTTCCATTATGCTGATGATGCTGTCAAATTGGAATGAACATTGTATGCCATAAACACAAGTGTATTCAATCATAGCTTACAAAATCTAAATCATCAAATGGAAAAGAACTCTGCTTTTTAGCCCAAGGTCATCCGAATCTTCTCTCCCCTTGTCACCTTTGCAGGCCATCTTGGGTGCATAAGACTAGGATCCAAAACCTTATTTTTAGTTTTAGGGGGCTTGCTTGGGGATTTCATCACCCCTTGGGACGACCTCAACTCCAGCATTTCGGTGGAGTATAAATATCGGGAGGTGAATCCAAAGACACCTCTCTTGGGATCAAAATTCTGTCACTTAGGCTAAGCCTCAAGGAACTTTATACCCTTGAGAAGTGAAAGAGGAGAAGTGGGTTACCGCTCCTCTTGGCAGTGTGACATCTTTTTGGTTTCATCTATGGACTTGGGCCTCACATACCTTGCGTCTATCGAGGACTCCCTAGCTAAACCAAATTTCATCCTTGTAGAAAGCTTCCTAGGATGTTACTGTGTTTGACGTGCTTGCTCCACCTTTTGTCTGCTTGTTTGTTCATAGCTTTTGAATGAATGTTTGCCAACTTTGGTCAAAATCCCAGAAAAGCAAAAATCATCCCAGCGCAAGGCATACTTAGCGTAGTCACTGCCTCATCAGAAGATCATCCAAGCTCCCCCACCACAACCGAATCTATCTAGTTCTTTGCTTTAGAACAATCCCAAATCCAAAGTCCATCCAAATCATCCCCCCTAGCTAGCTAGCAACCCAATCCAAAATCACACCCAAGCCTTTAGAGAGTTGTTGTCATTCTGCTAGAATTTGCTATCCAATCAATCCGACCAATCAGCCCATCTCACCAAGGTTATCCCTCTGATAGAGCATTGTCTAGGGTAATCCAGCTTTGTCACTTGTATCCCTCATCACCTTGAGCTAAAGGTTGGGATCCACAAGTGGTCAATCTTGTGTCATGCCCATAGGATCATTAGTCTATCCTTAAGTTGACACAATCTCCACCAATCCAGCGCATAGGAAAGCAAAACTCTCACTTTTTGATAGCATGCCCTTGAAGTCTTCCATCCACAGGAAAGCCAAAAATCTCTAGCCAATCCTCCTTAGGTCTGTCATAAAGCTTTGAATCTCCCTAGGAAATCCTTCATCATCCAATCCAAAATCTACACTTAATCCAAATCCAACCATGATATTCCGTGTTCATCAATATGCAAGACCCCATCCCCATCCGACTCATCATCAAAACATGAAATCCCAAACCTATCATGATTTTTTCGGTCGTATTGTCCTTTCTCCCGCCACCTCCTATTCCAATGATGATGAAAATTTTGTTGATTATGACGGGTATATTGAAAGCCTTAGAACATTCCCCCAAGCATCCCCCAAAATCCAAGAGTTATTCCAAACTATCTAGTCATGCCATCTGATATCCCAGCTTCTCCTCCATCACCCAATCAACCAAGCTTCCAATCTTCCACCCTCATCACACTAGCTATTCCTATCAATCCACCACCTCCACCTTCGACACATGAGTCTCCAAGGAATCTCCTAGAGGAAATACAAGAAAAGCTGCCTCCAATAGTCAATAAGCCATGTCATCTAATCCAACCATGTGAAGTAGTTAGTGATGAAGCTTCCCCATCTATAATATCACCTCCATCTCCCATAGCTACCATCCCCATACCACCCATCAAATTGCTTAAAATCCTTCCACTTACCACAAGTGTTAAAATCCCACCACCTATCAAATCGCTCCAAATCCCATCCACATCTCCTCCTCCAAGCATTATCCAAATCCCATATAATGAACCTCATGCATCCACTCCCATCCATTCCTATCAAGATCTTGTCCAAAAGCATGTTGAAATATCCTCTGATAGAACAACAGATCTCGCCATCCCACTTATTCCCCTACATGATCCACTTTTACCATCCCCTCCATATCTCAATCCTACCATCTTACTTACTCCATCTCAAGATCCCTTTCCCTCAGCCCACCCAACTCAAGATCCTATCCTCGCATCTCCTTTGCTTCATGATCATACATCTCCCATAATCCATGATGATAGATCCATTGAAAAAGAACTAATTATCATATCCGAAGCTCCAACTCCTTCAGCTAGTAATGGACTCACATCTTGTGTTCCAAATAAAGAACATCATATTGAAAAAAGAAATGAAAATGTATTTCTAGATGTTGGTATCCCCGCTATTCCTGCATGGTCCCAAGTCCTTCCATCTCCACCCCAAAGTTCCCATCCATCTTATTCCGCATCTATTTTGGGCCCTCATCCTACTCCTTATCTCCAACCCTCCATTTTGGGTCCATATATTCCTTATCTAAAGCCCACACCCTTTCCATCCATTTTGGGTCCTTACATACCTAATATGAATCCTTTATCCCCTCCATCTATTTTGGGACCTACACCTTCGCCGTTTCCATCTATTTTGGGCCCATATCCTTCCTTCCCTCCATCCATTTTCGGAAATTATATCCATCCATATCCTATCTTCCAATCTATCCTTCCATCCCCTCAAATCCACTAGCTAGATCATCAAAGGCACTCCCCCTTGAATCCCTTCCAACCTTTAAACCCTATCACTCCATCAATTATCCTTCCATCTCCTCCATGCTCTTGTTCCCATCCCATGGCTAATAGAAGCATATTGGATGCCAAAATACAAAAGCATAAATCCAAAAATCCACAAAAATCCAAGTCTCAACATGTCCCTTCTAAAATACATGTTCAAAACAAGAAACATTTAATCCCAATCAAAGAAAAAGTCAAGAGGCCACAAAAGCCCAAGCTAAAAAAGTCAAAAATCATGAGGATACCCAAGATGCTCATAAAAGAAATGCATCTCGAAGAAAAATCTCAATTGGCATACATTCATGCTACTCAAAAAGCCTCATCCATCCATCCTTCATCCAAATCCCCATATAACCATCCTTCATCCCCCCAATCCACTTTTAGTCCATATGCTTCTTATCCTAAATTTCCCATCCTCCATCTTCCAACTCTACTTTTAGTCCTTATCTTTCTCTTCCTCCATTTTCTCCTCAACCTCGCTCAAAACCATCTTTCCCACTACTTTATCACCTCTCAAGGTGTGTGCCAATGATGATCTTTCCATTTTCCTCATCAATTTACCCTCAAGCCTTATGTCTTTGCATCCATTATCTGTCAAACTCCCACCCACCATTCCACTTGTTCAATCCAATCCTTTTTCATCCATCCTACCAACATCTATGAGCCAAAAATAGCTAAAGAAAGCCAAAATCATTCCAGCTAAGTCCAAAGTCAAAAAGTCAAAAAAAAGAAAAGAAAAATAAAGCGTCCACTGGTGAAAACTTGGCAATTCAAGTGCCTTGGACAAGTACCATGATGAAAACTTGGCAAACAAGCATCATGCGTAATCCAGCCATCTCTAGCTTACCATATCATCCTCATGCTTTTGGTCGCATCTTGACATCCAACTCCATCTTCCAATCTATCCACCTATCCTCCACCCTCCATCTTCCATCTCACACCATCCACTTATCTCCTGCAGCTTCAGCCAACCATCCCAACTATCATCCATCTCCCTAGCCCCTTCAGCTTTTTCCATCCTAGCTTCAATCCTATCACATCCATCATAAGACCTCCTTTCGCATGTTATCTTCTAATTGGGGGCACTATATTCCTTGGAGATCTTGTCTTGTCCATCCTCCCTTGTCATTGGTATCTAGCTCTAGGCTATCCTCATGCAAACCCAATATCATCTCTTTATATCCATCATAATCCTAGCTATCTACCATCCTATCCAGCCATCTCATCCTGCTCCTCTAGCTATCCTTGGTCATAAAATCTCTCATCATCATTGGATGCATCTTGCTAAATCCATATCTTTTGCTATCACCCCACCCTTAGCTTTCACATCTTGCACAACATCGAACCATCCTGCTATCCTATCATCCTGAGCTTTTACTTGCTTGTAACTATCTTGGTCAGCTTCAGCTTGTAAATATCTTGGTCCGTCAACTTGTACATCCTCTTTAGCTTAGTAACATTGTATCTATCTAGCTTTTGTTTTAGTTCCTCCTTGATCAACATCTTGCACACATCGCACATCTTGGTTAGCTATCCCAATGCATCCTTTAGCTAGATCTCCTGTCACCAAAGTGTTATCCTTCTTAGTTCAACTTGCCAGACGCATCACTCATCCAGATCCACCAGCTTAGGTGCTTCCGATAGATCCTTTTAGGATATAGCTTTCCTCATGTCTGATCTTGGTCTGTTAGTACCTCGTCCTACCCATCTCATTGGCAAATGGTTCTCTTTTGGATTTTCACTTTCTTTTGATTTGGAATCTTCCCTTTTGGGTCTTGAAGTATCTTTTCCAAGAAATCTTTTTGTTCCCTCCTCATGGTTGCCATGATCTTCCATATCATGGTATAGTGTGAATGGGGCAATCTGAGCGTAAGGTCTTGATCAGGTCTTTCATTTGTTTTTCTTTTCTGCTTGTGGGTTACCCAGTGTCGGTTCCATGCTGCTTCCTTTAGGAATCATGTGTGATGCTGGGGCAATCCTTGCGTGTTTTTTTTGAGTCAGTTCATCAGTCCTCTGGACAGTTGGTGAAAAGGCCTTGATGTTCTTGGTAACCTTGGCAATTAACCAATAGTCCTATAGCAAATCTAGTGCTCAGCTACATGGTGGTACTTCTCTTTGAAGTATCCCCCTGCTCAAAAAGCTTCAATGGTTTTCCTTCATCTCCATTATCCCCCATCCATATCCAGCATCCGTCTCTCCTACCCCAGCTTATGCATCAGTATCTCTTTGAATCACTCCTCACCTTTAGCTTTAGGGATCCGCAATCCTAGTCTTAGGGATCCGCCAATCCTAATCAATCCACCAAGCCTCATCTTTCGAGATCCAATCCTAGTCCTAGGGATCTCCGAAACCCATCTTCCGCCAATCTGACTCTTTGAAATCCTGTTGCATCAGCTTTTTAATCTCCTCATCCATCTCCCCATCCTAGATTCCTTTTATAGCGCTCTACTCCTTCATCCTCTACAATCCCTGAGATCTTAAGCTTTCTTCCTCTTGTGCCTCTGATTCTCCCTTTATCATTCTCCCATAGTGAGAATTTGAGCTAACTATACCTCTTCTCCTAAGCCAATCTGAGTCTTCTTGCTCATCTCGAATTCTTGTACTTTTCAAGAAGTCGTCGAGCCTCGCTTTCTCTCCCCGCCACCTTCTTGAGGGGGCATCTTGCAGTCCATTCTCTCCTCTTCTGCTCTAGCCTTGGGCATCTTATTTTCTTATCTATGATGCCATGCCACTTGTGGCATCACATCAAAGAGGGGCAAAATGTAGACACCTAAACACTTTTAAAAAATAAAGTATTTTTATTTTCTGAAAAATTCTTGATGACATCATCATTTATTAATTAATTAATTATTTAATTAATTTATTTATTTTTATGTCATTAAATCCCTTTATCTTAATTAAAAATATTTAATTAAGGAATCCCTCCCAAAAATGTTTAAATCTTATTTAAACATTATTTCCTTATTTATTAATTATTTAATTAATAAATTGAACAAAAAACTCAAAATAAATAAAAAAATTATTTTTTGCCCAAAACTTGGCCAATTTCCTTAAGACCACTAACCTCTTCCAAAATCTTCTAATCCTTCTTTAATTTTGATTAAAGGCTAATCCCCTCATTTCCTACCCCTAATCCTAACTCAAAATATTTAATTAAGATTAAATATTAATCCTCATGTTTATTAAAAAAGTTTTAATAAATATCTCCTCAACCCAAACCCTTGAAATAAATAAAACTTTATTTATTTCCTAAAAATCTAATTTATCCTCATCCTAAGTCTTCATCCTCATCCTGAAAGTCTTCATCCTCATCCTAGGAAGTTCTAGACTATTCTAGAAAGTCTTTATCCTCATCCAAAGTCTAGAATCTTCTAAGAAGATGTCTTTAAACCTAATCCTAATCCCCTCCTAACCTTGTCACATTCTCTAAACATGGGTTAAAACTTACTAACCCAAGCCAAAGTTAACAAATATCTCCTCCTTCACCCACCCTCATTAAATGCCATCCACTTGCCTATCCCTAAGCTAATCCTAAACCATCCTAATCCATCCTCTAATCATTTGCACAATCCTAAGCAAGCTTAAAACCCTCCTAATCAAGTCCAAGTCGAAATTGCTCTCATCTCCCTCAAAATATCTCAACCATAAAACTTTATGAAGCCCACAAGGTCATAAATGACTCTTCCAAGCCCTTTTATTGCTCTTACAAGCCATTATGAGGGTCTTTATGAAGATTTTATCCCTTGAGCCTCCTTTGTTGACTCATCCTTCCCCTTTCCTCCATCCTCTCACCCTGTGACATGTGTCACTCCTTGATTGGTTGTAAGGAAGCACAATCCATGTGCTCTCCTCTCATGCAATCTGAGCCCTCCATGAGCTTTTTCCCATCCTTGCATCTTATCCCTCAATCCCTCAAGCCTCTTGCCTATAAATTGGATCCTTCCCCTTTGCGAAATAACACAATCCATGAAGTAAAGTCATAATGCCATTTTAAGAAGCCATTTTACATCAAAACCATACACTCACACCCAAATTCCAACTCCATTTGAAGCCATTTTTGAAGCATAAGCTTGAGCATACATCCTATCTATTTAGACAAAGCCACTCAACAAGAGAGCTTCTTATTGAGAGAGTCCATTAATGGCTCATATTCTCAATTGAGAGCTCATCTTAGTCTATCTTGAAGTTTATGAATTTTGTTTAGTTTGTAGAAGCTTTATTTAAATTTGGTTTCTATTAGCATACTAACATTTCTCATATATAATAAGTATGTAATGTTGTTTGTTGATGATTACTCTAGGATGATGACAATCATATTTCTAAAACAAAAATTAGATGCCTTTAAAATGTTTAAATGATACTTGGCAAGAGTGGAAAAAGAAATAGGTAAGAGTCTAAAATTCTTGAGAGCAGATAGAGGAGGAGAATTCACTTCAAATGAGTTTGAGATGTTCTGTAATGATAGAGGAATCAAGAGATAGACATTTGCACCTAGGACCCCTCCACAAAATGGAATTGCTGAAAGAAGAAACAAGTCTATAATGGACTGTGCCAGAACACTCATGATGGAGAAAAATGTTGCTTTGAAATATTGGAGAGAAGCTATAAGTACTGCTATATACACCTTGAACTGTGTGCAAGTCAAGAAAGGTACTCATTCAACACCTTTTGAACTGTGGTATGGATATCCACCTAATGTAAAATACTTTAAGGTATTTGGAAGCAAATGCTATATTCTTAAAGATGATAGGAGTGGAAAGTTTGATGCTAAAAGAAAAGAAGGTATATTCCTTGGTTACTCCACAAGAAGTAAAGCTTACAAGTGTTTAAATACTAACACTAACAAAATTGTGGAAAGTGCAAATGTGAATTTTGATGAGTTTATAGAAATACATGAGGCTAAACCTATAAAAGAACCAGAAGGATACAAATCATTTGTATACTATTATGAAGGAATGCATACTAAAGAAGATGCTACAAATCATGCAACAAGCCAACAACAAGTCTCAACAACTATCAAGTCATAGCCTATGAATTTCGAGTTGCATTTAGATACTGAGTTGTAGAATGAGGAAAATGTACTATCTAACTCTAAGATTAGTGCACATGAAACAAATGTTGAAACACCTAAAAAAGATGTACACAGTGATACTGAAGTTGAGAGATAGAATGCAACAATAAAAACTAAGCCTAGACTGTCCAAATATGTCAAAAGACACCACCCTGTAGATGAAATCATTGGAGACAAAGATGGAAGGCCAATAACAAGAAATAGGTTGAGAAGTGAATCATGTTTGTTAAGTATGAAGGAACATAAGACAATGAGAGATGCATTGGAAGATGATGATTGGTATAAGGCTATGGAAGAAGAAATTCAATAACTAGAAAAGAACAAGACTTGGAGTCTAGTTACTAGCCCAGAAGACAAGAATGTGATTGGCACAAAATGGGTATTGAGAAACAAGTTAGATGAGAATGGTGAGGTGACAAGAAACAAAACAAGACTAGTAAAACAAGACTAGTTTGCAAAGGGTATACATAAGAATAAGGAATTGACTATGGTGAAACATTTGCCCCTGTTGCAAGAATGGAAGGAGTGAGAATTCTACTTTCTTATGCTACGTACAAAGGTTTCAAAGTTTATCAAATGGATGTCAAGTCTACATTTCTGAATGGCATATTAGAAGAAGAAGCCTACATAGAACTGCTAGAAGGTTTTATTGATAAAAACAATAAGAACATGGTATATAGATTGTACAAAGCCATATATGGATTGAAATAAGCACCAAGAGCATGGTATGAGAGACTTCATACTTATCTTGTTAGGATTGGATTTGAAAGGATAGATGATAACAACAATTTGTACATGAAGACAAATAAAGAAAAGGTATATTGTTATCTAAAATATTTGTTGATGACATCATATTTGGAGGACAAGATGCTTTGTGTAAAGATTTTGAAAATTAGATGAAATAAGAATTTGAAATGTTAGTATTTGGAGAAATCAAATTCTTTGTGGGATTACAAGTATATCAGATGAAATATGGTGTATATATCACTTAGTCAAAATATGTCAAGGAGATATTGAAGACATTTGGACTAAAGGATTCAAAACTAGTAAGTACACCTATAGTGACAACACTTAAGCTATCAAAGAATGATGATTTAGCTAAGGTAAATCAAAAATTATACAAATCCCTGATTAGCAAGTTGCAATATGTAGTACACAACAGACCTGATATTGCATTAGTTGTGGAGATAGTTGCAAGATTCTCTACTAATCCTAGAGAGAACCACTTAATGGTTGTGAAAAGGATAATGAGATACTTGAAAGGAACATAAGAGTGTGGTCTATACTATAAGAAGAATGAAAAGTTTGAATTGAAAGCCTACACTGATGCTAATTGGGCTGGAAATATTGATGATAGAAAGAACACCAGTGGAGGAGCATTCTTCTTAGGCAGAAGACTTGTTACATGAACTAGAAAGTAGAGTTGTACTTCCCAATCTACTGATGAAATAGAGTATGTTACTACTGCTATTAATTGCACAAACATTGTATGGATCAAGTAGCTACTTAAGGGAATGAAGTAAGAAATCACAAAACTAGTGACACTTTATTATGATAATACAAGTGCTATCAATATATCAAAGAATGCTATAATGCATACAAAGATAAAGCACATTGCAATAAGGCATCATTATGTAAGGGAATTGGTTCAAGAAAAAGATGTGAAGATGGAATATATTAACACAAATATCTTCACAAAAGCATTACTTAAGGATGCTTATGAGTATTTTAGAGGTAAACTAGGGGTGATACCCCTATCAAAGACTATGTAAAAGATAGAGGGAGTACCCTGCATCAAATAAGCTAACATTCATTTCATTCAAATTGATGCAGTGGATCTTACTTTAGGAATTGCCTAAAGTAGTCACAGAACTAGAATTTCAAGTTAGTCACAAACAAGGTGGTAGAGGAAGAAAATTGAAGAACTTGCAAAACCTTATATCTGCATATCTCAAAGATGCCAAGTGTTGAGTATATATCTTTGGCATTGTTGTCAAAGAGGGAGAAAGTACATTAAATTGATCAAGGGAGAAGTTACATTAAATTGATCAAGTGCAAGAGCAATAATGGAGAGAGTACACCATCAGAAGATCAGAAGACTAAAAGAAAGAAAGATGGAGAAAGCATAAAGTAATCAGAGAAAGGATCAGAACAAAAAGAGGGAGATATTCTGATATTCTGCTGATCCATAAAAGAAGAGAATTAGATAAAGAGGGAGTTATATATTGTAACTAAATCAAAAGAGGGAGCCACTAATAAGAGGGAGAAGTTTCAATCACAAAATTTCTTTTTGGTATTGCCTTACTATTTTAAACTATTTTGTTTGATGGAACACAATGTTCATCATTTGTTTGATTGGTTGATCAGTTTGGTTTGCCATCAATGCCCAAGAGGGAGATTGTTGATATATGATTGAAAAGATCATTTGAGTAGAAAGATTGTTGAAGAAGACTATCTATTTCAATCATTATTTTGTCACTAATGTCAAACCTGCTACATGCTAGTAAGACAATTGCTTATATGTTTCAAGTACTATCACTTAATTGACTGATGAGGAGGATTTGATTAACAATATGTAACAAAAATACCTAGAGGAAAGGTTGAGTTATAATTATGTATTGAAGTGTAAGAATCGGTTAAGACAATGATAACATAATGTATTGATGATCTACTTAAGGTTACAAAATGACTAGCTACACTTAGAAAGTTTAAAAGAGAAAAATTAAACAGAGTTCATTTTCCAAGCTTGACCAAGTTGATAGTAGGAGCCAAGCAAAGTTAGTGCAAGCTAAGCAAAAAGTTAGTTGGAGCTGAGTGAAAGAAAATTCTAGTGGATGCTGAGTAAGTTAGTTGGTGTTGAGTAATTTTTAGTTGATGTCGAGCACTAGTAAAATCTAGTTGACATCGAGTGATTTTATAGTAGATGTCGAGTAACACAATATGTGCCAAGAATCAGAAGATTGATAATGCCAAGCTGGTGCATTATGACAAAGGTCAAAGATTCACCAAATAAAAGTTGTCAAGTTTATTTTCTTGGAACTTGTGAATCAGGAGGAAGATATGATTGATGAGCTAGTGGCACATAATCTTACATAAACCATTTTGGAGGTAAATTCAAAAAGATTCTAGGTGAAGTTTCTAGAGAAGACAAGCTATGGGGTAGATACATTGTATCCAACCTAATCCATCAAAAAGCCTAATTTTCATGATGGATAATGAGTGGGAAAAGTGTTCTAGTTTCCTAGATGTAGGGATGTTTGGTCATGAAGTAAATAGTTAGAGAGTTTTGATGTGAAAATTTGACAAGGAGAAGGAAAGGGGTTTTGCTTCATCTAAGTGACCCAAGTAAGAAGTTTGCAATGGCATACTAAGCAAGAAGGCTTAAAGAGGATGAATGCTTGAAGGATGAAAAAGTTGTCAGAGCTACAAAGATTGAAAGCCAAGAAAAATTAAGGACTGCATAGTGATATGTAATTTTCAAGTAAGGTTGTAAGTTGTATCAAATCAAAGCTCTATTGTTACTTTCTAACAATTGTATTAGCCTAGGGTAAATCCTTTGGAGTAAGGTTGACTTAATAGTCATTGGAAAATCCTTTAATAGGGTGGCATTCCAAGTGAATGGCCTAAAGTCCTCTAACAAGGCTCACTTTTGACAGGGTGATTAAAATCGTTTAACAAGGTCACATTTAACAGTGTGTATTGTAACCTTTAACAAGGTTGGCCTTTGACAGGGCATCACTTCAAAAGAGTGAAAAAAGAGTAGCATGTTACTCATAGTTTTTTTCAAATTGGGTTTCCATGTTAAATCATTGTGTCAAATGTGTTGATGGATATGTTGTGTTTCATGCTTTACATCTTTGCAAGTTGATTATATAGTAATATATCAATTTTATGTAATACGCAATGAATGCATGCATGGTTAAGAATGTTTTATGGGTTCACTAAGTTGTGAAAAGTTTTATTTGTACATCTAGACCTTGAATTACTAATTCACCCCTCTCTTAGTTATTCTAAAAGAATTCCAACATTGGTGTATGCTTATCTCCTTCAATAGTAGATTCTAAAGATTTCCAAATCTTATAAGATGTTTCTAGTGACTTTACTTGACTGTATTTATTCTTAGGAAGGGTTGTCAATATAAGGCTTCTTTGGCTCGCATATTACACATAAAAAAATCTCTTTCTGCTTCATTGCATTCTTCGATCTTCTCTTCTTTTACAATGTGTTTATCATTCTTTGTCAAAAGCCAATATCTTGCACCCATGCATAGAAGATGAGTCTTCATCTTTTCCTTCCAACTATCATAGTTAACTCCATCAAACTTAGGACTTTCTTCTATGAAGTGAGTCTCCATTGATCTCCCAAAGTTATTAAGCTTTCTCTTCAAGGACCTAAGGCTTTGATACTAATTGTTAGAATGTAAAGTCCACCAATAAGTTATCCAACTAGTACAATAATTTTCAACCTTATTAATTCTTAACCATATGAGCAATATAATAAACAACCATAACAAGATATTCATACACAATAATACCACATATGTTAACTAGGGAAAACCTTGATCGGGGGAAAAACCCCAGTGGGGATGGTACTCACAAAATGATGTACTAATATAAATATTCCTTATTAGAGAATAGACCCTATTAAGAGTGTTTGAATTACATTCAGTACATATCAGTCCTTGTTATGAGGCATTGAATCCTTATTAGGAAATTCCAACCCTGTTAGTAGTTGTAGAAGGTAGATGGACCCACTATCCAAACAACTTCAAGCGAAAGACCAGTGAACCCACTGTCCAAATGACCATCTCTATATTATTCCTTGCAAAATAATAAAACTATAGTTGTACTTTCTTTTCCCCTATCCTATCAACCTACTTTTGATCTCGATACCAAATCACAAACTTCACATCCAATAATCCCTTGGATTCTTTCCTTGCATTTACCAAATACTCTAATCTTGTTTACACTCCTTAATTGCAATTCACATCCAACACATTCGATACTCTTTTGCATACCCTTGTCAAACAAGAAAACCATCTTTCTTTTATACCATGTCCTCAAACAATTCCTTGAGTTGGCCTTGAGACTTTCCCAATTAATTATAATAGGACCACATTAAGATAACTAATTATTTTACAATCACACAATACTGTCGGCTCACAATCTTTACAACTTCTGACACATGCGACTCTAGAAATTCCACACTAGCTGATGTAATCATCAGACTGTCATTTGTCATTGCATAACTTTGCACATCATGATTCTATCTTTGTTAGGAGATACAATCCAATCATTACAAATTGCTTCTTAGATACTCTATCTCTATACTACACTATGCAAATCTACATATCTTTTGCATGTCTTCAACTTACTTTATGCACACTTAACCTTATCATTAGGACACAATGTAGAACATATCCTTAACTGTGCTTGAACTAAACACCAAGAAATTGTCCATATGACTTCAATCTTTGTTTGCTACTCTAAAAATCTTCACAGAAACCATGATATGTTGTCATCAATGAAAAACACAATCATAAATGCAACATATGAATCATGCTACCAATCTCCACATACTCTAGCAATGCTTCAGCTACTCCCCCAAAGAAATACTATCAACATTCATGCTAATAATTTAATATTGGACTTTTAATTATTTAACCCAATATTAAATAATTACATCAAATATTATCAGAATGTTACAATACAACTCATTAAGTATATCCCATGGGAATTTCTCCATGTTGCACATCCATCTAGGTGCTCCTAGGTGCAAAATTACATAGTAAAATAAAATAATACACTATAACAATATTATACAATGTGTGCAACACACATAATCTCAAAAAAAGTATCCCATTGCCTTATTATAAATTTAGTCACCTCCTTATCCAACTTTTCCTATTTCTTTCATAGTTGATACTTGGTCTATAGAAGCTTGGGAGTCGAGAGTTCCCCTCTCCACTTTTTCAGGTGATATTTATCAAATGTTCCAATCTAATGACAATTTTTACTATGTTGGCATTACACGAAAAAAAGTTCTATCAATAGGTTCTCAAGAATATAATTTCCTTGAATGAGATTGATTTAAGTAACAAAGATGAATTTATTAAGCAAAGGTACAATCCTTCTAGCTAGGACCTTAGCTAAGATTTTATAACACATATTCAACAAAATGAAAGGCCTCTAGGTTTTAACAAGTGTTCTATCACCAACCTTTGGGAGAATTTAATGACACCTCTATTTATATTTACACCTTATTCTATTGATTCCTTTCAAACACTTTCCAATGCCTTCATTCAATAATTTAAAAATAAAATTGGTCCTTAATTTTTTTTAAACCAATTTGATGCACTGTAAACAAAATGTAAAGTAAGGTTAGTGACTTTATTAGTAGATTCAAACATTTGTATGCTCAAACATATTTTCTTGTGTTTGATAATGATATTAAATGTATTTTTATTTCTAATTTTCTAAAATACATTAGAGAAAATATTATCCTTATTGAGTATACTTCTTTCTTACATCTCTATGTAGTGCTTCACCATTATCAATTACAAGTGAGCCACCTTAAGAGCACCACTTCATTAGCTTATGTTAATGTTGATAAGAGTGATATCCTTGCTAATTAAAATAAGTTTTCTTGACTTAAAAACTACATCAAAATCCATAAGGAAAGAAAGATAGTAGATGATCAAGTGGCTACTTCATCTAAAGTCACTACTTTTTCCTCTGTGTATCATCCTAATTGTGAATGCACTACTTTATCCAAACCTTTTCATGTGGTGATGTTGAAGTTGATTAATGCTAACATTATTAAGCTTCCTCCTATCCATCATATTGACACTATAAAACCAATGTGTAATTCATTTGATCAAATACTTTCTGTCAATATCATCATTAACCTAGCTATGATACTCAAAAGTGTTATTCTTTAAAAAATACTATTCTTGAGACCTTATTGATTCCACTACTATATATGTTGATGTGAAGGTTAATAGTATGTATAATTTTTTTGAAAATCCTAGTAAAAATTTGCAAATTTAAACTGACCCTTTACCTTCACATTTAGTAAATTTCATTAATTAACCTTCTTCTCATGTTACTAATATCAGTTAGGATGGCAAGGTAGAAGAATCTAATCATGTAATGCCCCACAAGGGAACTCGAAAGGATAAGTCTAAATGTTACTAAGTTTGGTGAATAATTTAAAATAAAAACATCTTTGTCTTGTTAGTTATAGTTCATCATAGATGTAAAATCCCTAACAAGTTCCCTAATCTCACCCTAAAATAATATTTCTCAATTTCCAAATTCAAGAGTTAGATTTTGTCATCCAACCAACTCAGCAAGTATTCCTTATTTGTTTCTTACTTAATTTTCAACCTACATTTAGCCCTACTACTTAAGTTAATCCATATATTAATTTTATGTCTATTTATCATTTGATACATTATCCATCCTAATATCCATTTCCAAATGAGGAACCTAATCCCTATAATCAAACATCCACTTAATGTGCAATGAAGATACATAAAATAGATTTAAACCATCATCCATATATGTAAACCAAATCATCTTCTGTTCACCAATTAATTAGATTTTTAATTTTATAACATTATGAAGAGTACGAGGTTCTTGTATTCATCATACTTTACCTGAATAAAAGGAAATATACAATGTCATATTTGTTATAAATAGGAATACTAAGATTGTGCAAAAGTGGGTGGGGGGTGGGGGGTGAATCAATATTTTACAAACTTTTTCTCAACTATGGATATCTTTAAGAATCTTTAAACATGCATATGTAATAAAAATGAAAAAAAACTAAATAAGATTAGCACAATGCAACTCAAAACAACATCATTTGTTAACTAGGGAAACCCTAGCCAAGGGGAAAACTTGGCGAGGATGGTACCCACAAAATGATCCACTAATCAAAAGTATCATGTAAAATATATTGACTTTCTTAGGAGTTTGTTACATCTGTATAGTGTATGTTAGAGGAATAGGTCTTTTTAGAAGCCACAAACATGTTATGAGTTGGTATTATAATTGCAAAAGTAGCAAGATGAGCCCACTTCTCAAACATGCATATACAAAGATATATTCTGTATACAAAAGGTATAGATACAAAAAGCCCTTGATAGTGATGATATCTTCAATATATGAATTTTCCTTTGTAGCTCTCTTCACAAAGCTTCACATTGACTACTTTTGATATGTTTCAATATATATTTTGAATTTTACAACAATTATATTTCAATGTCAAAGACATCACCCAACTTCACATATAAAATTGTTCCCTTCATACCAAAATGTTATGTCATATTAATGTTCAATTCTTCACACGTGTCCCAAAATTAAAAATTACTTTTTACTAAGTGAGGGTTAAGATCTCGGATGTCATTCCTACCTTATTAAGTCAGTATTTTGGTAAACCAAAAAAATCCCTTAACCAAAATGCCTTTACTCTGTTATCTTCTTATGTTGTGTGTATAACATGTACTTATAAAACTTGTCATAACTTTGTCCACACATCAAATATTATTTAGCGCTATTAGACACATGCTTGTAACATTTTAAGATTGCTTCCCTCAATTGTAAATAACGTTATCTACTTCTAGTGAGAGCCATGCTAAACCAAGATGCATGACTGTTCACTATTTCCCTGCAATATACTTAGACATTTTTTTAAGTTCAATCCTCCAAAAATTAATCTTATATTTTTCCCTCTTCATAGAAGGTATATGTTGCCATAAATGACAATCCTATAACATTATTTCATATCCTCCTAGCCAAATCACCAACAATATCATTATCACAACTTCATTCATCTTTTGAAATAATACAATATATTCTCATATCCCTTCATTTCTCCTAGAGATACCCTTTACTCTTTTATATAAATTTTCAATTCATGATATGTACTCATATGACTTGCACTTTATTCAAGATTTTAAATTACAATATTACATAGATTTCTTCCAAAGAAATGCAAAAAATTAATCTTTAACAACTGCTCAGCAAGGATCCATATAAAGCCATCCATTAATAATCAAATAGTGCATTAAAATTATTTTCCACCCAACCACTTAGAGCCATAAGTGGTCCACTCCCCCAAGATAGGAGATAAGAACATGATCCACATAGTTTCTAAGGTAATCTAAGCCTTATATTCTAAAATCAAAGTATAAAGGTAACATAAAGCCACACAAAAGAACAATGCTCAAAATGAAAACACAAATCAAATGGAAAACCCAAGGAAAAATCATGTGTGAGAGGTTCAACCACATCTAGGTGAGTGTCATTGTACTCTTCTATAAAAATTTATTAGCATTATTTCTTAGAGTTAGGCCCTTATGAGTATGATTTTTTTTACTCACTCACCTTGAAAACTTTTTTATAGAAAATTTGGGAAGATATTTACTTTCTACTACATTTCATGCCTTAGGAGGCATCCTAAAGATTACTAGGAAACAAGGTCTACATTATTTTGTGTGTTTTCTTTCTCTTTCCTTTTTTCAAGAATAATAGGCACTGAAGCTCCTAGTGTAGCAACCCAGGGCTCCAACCAAATATAATGCCCTGCAAGGGAACCCAAAGGATAAGTCTAAATGTTACTAAGTTTGGTGAATAATTAAATTTTTTTTTTGGCTTGTTAATTATACTTAATCATAGATTTGGGAGCCCTAAAAGGTTCCCTATTTTCACCCTTAAACAACATTTCTAAATTTCCAAATTCAAGAGTTAGCTTTTGTTGTCCAACCAACTCAACAAGTATTCCATATTTGTTTCTTACTTAATTTTCATTCTACATTTCATCCTAGTAACGTGAGTTGATCCATTTGTTATTTTATGTCTTCTTATCACTTGTTAAACTATCCATCCTAATATCCATTTCCAAATGAGGAACTAATATCCCAATCCATATAATCCAATGCATATATATACTTAACCTACAATAAAGATACATAACATGGATTTAAACATCAACCATGCATGTAGACTAAATCATATTCTAATCACTAATCGATTATATTTTTCATTTGATAAATATTGAAGAGTACATGTTTCTTTTATTTATCATACTTTCAAGTAAATAAAAGGAAATATACAATGTCATGTCATCATCATAACTTTATTCATCTTTTGAAATAATACAATATATTCTCATATCCCTTCATTTCTCCTAGAGACACCCTTTACCCTTTTACATAGATTTTCAATTCATGATACATATAAATATGACTTGGAATTTCTTTAATATTTTACATTACACATATTTCTTCCAAGGAAATGTAACAAATCTGTTGGGACTCAAAATTGAAGCCCTGATTTTGAGTACCATTGAGAAATTAAGCCCTATAAAAGCTTTTCGACGCAAGTGTACCTAGCTGCCCATTTGAAGCATAAGAAGTGTTTAATGTTTCTAACACCTTCCATTCAGTATGTCCACTTGTTTCATGAAGTTCAACTGACATTCTGAGCTATTCCATGAAGTCTCGTTTTGAGTAATTGTCAAATCTGCATTTTCACCTATGTCAAATAGTGACAAGAGGCCATGTTTGCAACTAAATATCTCACACCCAGTAGTGTTTCATGAATTTTTTCTTTGGGAGTATCTAGTGTCCATACCTAAGAGCCTATGTTTTAGATTTCAAGTCATTTTGAATCTGTTTGACTACGTTTTGAATCCCTCAAAGTTGGTCATTTATTGATGTCATGCTGATGTGAATTGTTCTGAATTCTGGGAGGCCCTATTTGACGAGTTATAACTTTTGACCAGTTGACCCAAATGAGAAAATCCATTTTGCATCATATTCTAGAGGTCAAAGAAATGCTATCTTTCAAGTTTGAACTTATGACGAATCCGTTTGATCAGTTTTTGAACATGATTCCAAATGTAATTTCTAACTTTTTACTGGTGTCAGAAAGAGCAGATTGATTAGTACCCCTGTTTGTGATGTTATTTCTCAAAATTTGTGATAGGTGAGGTCAAATAGATTGTACCACTATGTTTTATTCTAAACATACTTTAGGAGTGCCAATTTTCAAATCATGATGAATCCATCTACACACTTTCCCAGGTCAATTCCATTTGCAAAAACCTCTTTTCTGTTAAGTGTTTCTAGTCTATAAATCCAAGTAGCCTACTTTGACCATTCAACAAATGCATCCTATTTTTTTTCATGAGCCTAAATCATAGATTTATACTCTCCCTGTGATAGTGAACCAATGCCCCAGTTTTCATCTTCCCAAGTGTCAGTTTACCCAATTTTTGAAGCCAAATCTGAATGCAATTTAGTGTTTCTGACATGTTTATCTACAGGTGATTTTAAGAAGGCAACTTTGATAGTCAATGTCTTTTGACTAAGAATTCATCATGAGATGAGATTTAATGTGGAAAAAGTGTGTGGAACAAAGAATCAGTGTGTCAGATTTCAAAGCTCGGTTATCTATTCGGGTCAATTTTTAAGGCTAGTTAAAGGACCTCCTGACACTAAGTCGCAAAATTGATAGTTTGCAGATTAATGGTAAAATGAGTTTCAGTTGATTTTTCAGTGATCAAACTTGTTTTTAATCAATACGAGAGGGTGAATGGATCAATTTGGCACTTCAGATGTTTGGAAACAAAATTTTATTTAGTCAGACCCACTTAGGGGCCGGACTAATTCCACTAGGTTTATTTTGCACTAGTCTTGAAAGGCATAGTGAAATGACTTTTACTCATTATGATTCCTATATATGGACACTTGTGTTTAAAGAACGAATGGGAGATTCAAATTTTAGTAGTAATTTGTAGCTTGGTGTAGTTTTATTGTCAGATCACTTTCAAGGTTCTTTAGCTTTCACTACAACACTAAGAACTAAATACAAACTTGGACATCATGCTTTTGAGGTGAATGCTGAGGATTGTGCTTTGAGTATGACTCATCCTTTTCAAAAAGCTGAAATATTTATATATGAAGGAAATGAAATGAAAGATAATCTAGACATCCACTCAGCCTATTAGAAAGGGAGTTTTGGAGCTTTGGTTTCTCCTTCTAGGCCTGCTGACAAAGTAGACCAAGTAGGAACAAGTGGAGCATGTTTGTTGAAGATATCTTCAATTGAAAAAGGATCATGTTTGACAGGTATTGAAAATGCAGGCTCAACATGTAGAACCATAACAGGTCCATGCACCAAATTTCCAGGTGGTAATGAAGTTTACAAGAGTTCTCAAGTTTTAGTAGATCCAATACAGACTGACTTGCTGATAGGGAAGTCTATTAAGTTAATAGAACTTGAATTTTCAAGTGGACTTTCTAGAATAAATCTTGAGATAGTAGATGATGCATCAAGCTTTGTAGTTGTTGGTATAGAACTTTCTTTGTCACTATCTTCATCCAAAGACAAAGAACTGAATGATTCTTTGAGTGCTACCGAAGAAGCATCTGATTCAAATTATGATAATTTATCATTGGAGCAAATATTTGGAGGAAATGGATCCCAGGACAGAAAGGATGCTATGATCATGAAAATGTTCCATTGTGCGAGGGAAATTGAAACATAGCTATAAGAATGGACTGAATGGGCCCAAAAAAAGGGAACACAAGCATTTTCAAAGCCAAAGACAAGGAAAACGCAGATGGTGCCGACACTCACATAATAGATCATGCCTCTTAAAAAGAAGCCCACGCATCAAATAAAAGAGAAAAACATGTTGGGCAATGGAGAATTTGCAAAAGTAAATGGCCAAGAACAAGGGATGCCCACAAATAAAAAGGGAGACCCCATACTTATAGCATGAGAAGAGAAAGCCACCCACAAAAGAAAAAAGGAGAAGAACTCACACACAAAGGAAGACATGATCATAGCCCAACCCCATGTTGTGGGAATAGCTACTAACAAAGAGAGATCACATAGGCAATAAAAAGGAATCCATGCATAAGAAACAAAAGCAGCAAGAGCAGGCCACTGCATAAAAAGAGGAGGCTGTTGATTACCAAAGTAATCCCATGCATAAGCAAACAAAATCCCCATGTTAAAAGGCAAGACCACCACATAGGAGGTTGGGAGGCTGTGGTGTTGAAGGGGGCTCCCATGCCCATATCTTATAGCATCCCACAGTTGTAAGGAGACAAAGAATTCATAAGGGGGACTCCATGTCTATATGCCATCAATTGTGAAATTAATTATGATGCATGTCATGAAAGTAAGTGTGATACTCATCTGGGATGAGAAGATAAGGATGTAAAGAATTGACATGAAAAGTAGCTAGAACCTAGCAAGGATGGGGAGGGGCAGTGAGAGAAAGGTTTGCTTACAATATTTGATACTAGTAAGGATTCTGAATGGGAGTCTGAACATAACCCGCACCCATGGAGGTCAAATTCTCTACAAAACCATGCACGAGTTGAAGGACCTTACCTATTAATGCCAACACAAACTACACAAGATCTACATTTCATGCAAGTCAGAGAGAAGCATCAGAGGATAGTGTGATAGGGATATAAAGCTTTATCCTACATTGGATATGGGATAGAAGTTTTTATTGTTTAAATATACCCACACACACATAGCTTAATGTCTAAAAGACAAGCACTTTTGAAGTGCAAGCCTTGTTGTGGGCCCATGGTTGGCCAGTTGGGCACAAAGACGAAGGTTAATTTTGACCTAAATTACAAAAAAGGGAGGACACATGGCAGCTAAGTGTATCATTGGAGAGTAGATTTCAAGGGCATCCCGATGCTACAGGAGAGTCTTGAGTGTATGAGTGAGAGATTGGAAATGATAAGCTTACGAGCTTATGCGGAACGTAAAAGTGTAAAGGAAAATTTGAAGGGTCCCAATGATATGGTGACGTGTAAGAGCATAAAGGGTGAATGAAGGCGTATGAATGTAAAGGAAAAATTGAAGGGGCTCGATGATATGGGAGAATAAGGTTGGAAATATTAATAAAATATTAATATGCATAAAGATGTGAGTGCTCGTGAGAACGTAAAATAAGATTTGAAAGCCTCTGGTGCTACAGGAGATGGAGGTGAAGGAATTAAGAAAATTAATTAATATTAAAATATTAATTAATTAAAAATGTCTTAAATGTTGCATAGCCAATCAAATTCTGACAAGTAGTAAGGGTATAATTAAAGTGAAAATAAAATCAAATTCAAGTTCTCTAACGCATCAAGTTTTTAAAAAGGATGAAAATTTTAAATGAATTTCAAAGTTTTATATAGTCTAACTATAGAATTTTTAAAAAAAAATCATTTTAATGCAAAGCCATGGCTGAGGACCCTGAATTTTAAATCGTCATAACAATGGCATTTTTTTGTCCAAAATAGGCAGTGCAGTATACCATTGGAATTGGGATGATCTGAATTTTTCAAATATGAGGTCAAATTTTGCACAACAATCCACTAGTTCGAGTTATAAGAAATTTTGTGTTTTCTAAGGCATTCTTAGTGGAATGAACATAATTCATCATGGAGTATTAGAATCAGATAGAAGGCATATATAAAGGCTTTTTGAAGTCTAAATGTGAATAAAATTAATTCTAAGAGGTATTCTTGGCTTTTAGAAATCATATTTAATTGATTTTTGCTTTTACTTTGAGAAAAGTTTGGCATCAAATCAGTTATGATTTCTATCAAATATCTCATATATTTTGTGCTTGTAGAGGCCAAATGATGAGGATTTGATTTTCTAGTTGAGGGGAGAGATTAGAGAGATGTTTTCAGCTTCTTGGGAAAGAATTCTAAGGGGACACTTGTCATTGTTTGATCAAATTCTGGAATTTGTTTCTCCTATATCATTCTCTTTCTCTTTCTTTGTTTCAGTTGGTTCCAATTTTTGGAGAAAAACCACTCATTGCTGTGATACCATGTTTTGGTTCTAGTTTTGATGTGTTCCCATACTGTGACACCACATTTTCCTTCAACAAATTTCTCTTGTATGAATAGCAGTAGGAAGATAAATACAGATAGTTTAGATCTATTAGGTGTTTCTTTATTTTAAATTTAGGCATATGAAAGTATTATTTCAAGGAAATTAATACAAAGAACAACAAGTGTTTGAGTTTTCATTTTAAATCTTGACTCCTTTCTCATTGGATTTTCAATATGTTATGATCTTTGAACAAAGAGCCTAGGTCATAGATGCAGTCCCTTAAGGCTGTATGTTGTTTCATTATTGCTTATAACTCAAGGGGTTATGTAAATGCTTCAGGGAAATCAACAAGGTTGCAAGTTTATTGATGAGGATATCAAGTAAGAATGAGATTTAGATTGAACATAGATGTCTATTTACAAGGTGAATGGATAGATCAGATATCTAAAGATACAAATATGTCTCAAGTACCTATATGAATGCATTTGATTCATAGAATTGCCCAATGGATTAGGCACTGATTAGTTGTGGGATCATTTATTTCTTATTGGTACATATTAGGGGTTTTTTTGAATTCAACATCATTTATCAAATGTTCTTCCCTTTCATGTTGAAGAGCTAAACAATCCACCCCTCACTCAACTTATAAATTTCATAGATTTGCATTAAGCTACTGTAGATCTATATTATTGTATGAGTTATTAGGAGATGTAAGGGGTTTCATCTGCTATTAATAGGTTTAGATTTATGTTTTAATTGCACTGGTACCATAAATCAAAACCTAAAGGTTAACCTACCTAGGTCTAGCAGAGCCTGAAGTGAAGAAGGAGTTATGCCTTACAAGTTGGTCCAAGACTGCAGTCAAGTTTATCCATCATAGAATTTTTCTAGCCTTAGATGCATTCATCTAGTTTCTTGGTTATTTTCAAAACTGTTAAATTAGGAGTCAACAAAATCAATCTTCAACGATTGCTCAACAAGGATCTATATAAAGCCATCCATTAACACTCAATAGTATCTTGAAATAATTTTCCACCCAACCTTGTAGAGCCATAAATGGTCCACTCCCTCAAGCTAGGATACAAGATGATGATCCACATAGGTTATGAGGTAATCTAAGGCTTATACCCAAAAATCAAAGTACAAAGGTAACATAAAGCCACACAAAAGAATAATACTCCAAATGTAATCACAAGTCAAATGGACAACTTAAGGAAAAATCATGTGTGAAAGGTTTTATCACATCTAGGTGAGTGTCATCATACCTTTCCAAGGTGTTTGGGATCCACCCTTAGGTTGAAGACTATCCTACAACACAAAACATCATTTCTTTGAGTACTCCAAAGAGGAAAAACATGATTGGGTAACGTTGGGATTAACCACCTGATCTAGGTACCTATAAGATACACATGGTCTCTCTACTCCAAGTACTTAAAAATTACCTCCAAAATTATCTTTATTAGTGTGAAACCCCATAAAATATTAGTTTAATTAATGTTATCACTTATTAACCAACTCACAGGTAGAGCCATCCTACACAAGGTTTTGGTCTCTAAGACATAGGATCTCCTGGAAACCATTTATGGGCCCTAACACCTATGGTGAGACACTCACCTAGAGAAACTACCATACTAAAAAATCT
Organism: Cupressus sempervirens; assembly: GCA_028749045.1. Classification (NCBI taxonomy): domain Eukaryota; kingdom Viridiplantae; phylum Streptophyta; class Pinopsida; order Cupressales; family Cupressaceae; genus Cupressus; species Cupressus sempervirens. Next base: position 506,014,464 of record CM053789.1, on the reverse strand, counting down.
AAAATAACAATCATAGAAGAGCTTAAGGAACAAATTCCTAGGGTCCCTTACCCCTAGTTTAAACAAGAACATAAATCATCACATAAGCATCACAATACCTAAATAATCAAAAGACACAAATACTACAAGCATATTCCTTTACAAGTATTTTCAATGCTAATTACAAATGGTATACATAACATAACAATTTGATATGGCTCTAGTGTATTAAACAACAATTGGAAGCATGAAAATCCAAGTAAGAGGTCAATAGGTTAAAAACCCCTAAATCAAGCACATATAATTCTAAAACTTATAATAAAAACATGCAGTATGTAAAGAAAAGTATAGATAAGAACATATGGAAGATATCATAATACAATATTTCTTTCATCTAGTTATGAACAACCATCTAACATAAAATAATATATCTCCAAATATTAGTGGCTAAATACCATAGGGAAATACATATCTATTTTCAAAAAAAGGAACTCAAAACCTTTAAATAACTATATGCATCTAATTAAAAAAATTAATAAATCATGAGAACATATAAATAGACCTATATTTTATTAGATAAATAATGCAATTGATAAGTTCAATACATATTTCAAGTCCTACAAAGATTCAATGTTAGCATGAGCAAGGAGACAAAGAGAGAAAAATAAATCCAACTTGAGATGCATCATTCAAAGCCACTCCTATTTCAAAAACCTCCATGGTAGAATAAGACTAAATTACACAAAAACAAATACCTCTCTCAATCCTTGAAATTCTAATATATAATTCGCTCCACAAAAGGAAAGAAACTTACAAATACTTAAAGAATTATACTCATAAATCCTACCTCACATATCATTAATTTTTCTCTATAAAATATCCTTGAAAAGTGCAACCAATATTTAATCTACCTTTTAGCCATCTTCCTCCTTCATATTTACATTTTACACCACATATTTATGTTCTTGAATAACTTTCATACCCGTTTAGGTGAAAATACACCACCCTTTTAAATAAAAGTAATTCCAAAATCTGAAATTGCCTTAGTTTATGTAATTAACTACCATTTCACAAGTTGTTTAGGCATATTAGGGGCAAATTAAGGCTATTTTATGGGTATAAAATAAATAAATGGTCTAAAAATGATGTAGATACTCTTGCTTGTGCTTTATAACCCATTTTTTATGCTCATCATTGTTTATGTTCTGGTCTCATGTTCTTTCACATGGATAACATATATTACCTTTTTCTCTTGAATGTATGTTATTACTCTCCTAAATACTTGTCATTTTACCACTTTTTTAATTTATTTATTTTTATATTGTATCAAATTTCCTTTTATATCTAAGTGTATAAATAAATCACTCACATATAATTTATAACATATACAAATACTTAAATACATTAAGTATGTAACAATGTATATTTATATGGGTATATGTGTGCACCCATATATGCTTATATAAATACACCAAACAAATATCATAGACAATTTACATAAAAATATAAATATCCAAATCATGAACACATAATTCAAAACATTAAAATCCACTAATCAAAGCATCAAAATAAATGATAAAAACATAAACCCTAGACTAGGTGGTTGGCTTCCTATTAAATTTCTAAGAATACAAGGATCCCTATATGGATCATCACGGCTCCATCTATTTTTAACAACATTTGGTTCAAGGATTGTGAGGCACACTCAAATGTATGTAGCTAGGTGGAGTCAATGCAAAGTACCTACACCCAGCTACATCACCAATCAATAAGATACAATACATATGTATATATATACAAACAATGACATAAAAGGAAGGGGAAGTGTGATATCATGTATATCTCCTGAAGAAGTGACCATAATTGCCTCCCCTCATCTAGAAGTCACACCAAGAAAAGTAAACCAACACATAAATAAGACATCATGGGTTAGCTAGGTTAGCTTAATGAAAAATAATAATGAGAACATTATAAACAAGGTATTGAAAGTATAAATAATGAATTTAAAATAAAATTTAGATCATGATACAAATCAACCATATACCTAATCTCCTAAAGATATTATATAGAACATGATCAAGTGTATAATATAAAGCAATATCTAAAATCATAAGTAAGAAAGGATGTGTATGACATGTATAGAAATATTTCTAAATATATTACACCATAAGAACCTAGTTGATTATCATTTTCTGAGTAGATATGTATCATTCTTTTGTGTTAAGTTTGTCGGATGTTATCTTATAGTTTTACCTATGCATGAATTTTTGAAGTTGTGGAATCAAGGAGTACCATAAGTAACCTGGTCTCTCAACCTAGTCCAAGTATACTTATACTATATGAAAAAACCTACTAATACATGTTAAGATAAGAGAGCTATTACATCCTCCACCCCTAAATTTTGGCTTACTCCTGAAAGTTATCATAATCCTATTATCAAATTTTATGGTAACGTACCTTAAGCAAACTGTATAATCATAATTGAATGCAGTCCTTTATTAGGAGGAAAAGTTTCTTATAATGAGTTCTCAAATGCATGTTCATAATCATGTTTATTTCCACGAGTTAGTTGTCTAATTTACCTAATTATATTATGGGGTTTTCACCTCCTTCACTAGATCTTGTAGACACTTTAAATAGTCCCAAATGTTATATTAATTAATTTAATATTTCTCTTGACACTATAATTGATTATTTATTAATTAGTTATATTTTTCATATTCTTATACTTATTTAATTAGATTTATTTAATTAAATAGGTTCACTTTCGTAAGGTATTTAAATTTAATTTAAATACATCCCTCTAATGTATTGAATTTATTTAATGCATAGGGCTCCATAAATCTCCTTTTAAATAAATCCTAATTTATTTAATTCTGTCCACTTTATTAAATGATCTAAACCCATGATTAAATTAAATCCTATTTAGTTTAATCCTAATCCTACCTAAAACCTAGCCTACCACCCATCACTCTCATTCTTCTAAGCCTACCCACTTGCTAAACCCACTTTATTATCCTAAGCTCCCTCTTAAGCACATTTTAGCCCCTAAGTGGTTTGTCATACATGTGTGAGCAAATCAAATCCCAAGGAGACTCCTTTCATTAAACTATCTAAAAGGTACTCTTACACCTCTATCCCCCACTCCTTTCCTCAAGGTTGCTCACACATGTGTGAGCAAATCTTGAGCACTCAAATCATAAAGGCTCTTTCTAAATTTAGGATGGCTTGTCCTTTAACCCATGTATCTCCCTTGTGGCAGCTATGTGGATGCCACATAGATGCCACCTCCTCAAGGTCTCCCTCAAGCCTATAAATTGAGCCCTTGTCTCAAGTTTTTTAATCTCCCTGCATTGCATTGTTATCATGCTAGTATAGTGTTAGAGATTTTTTAGAGATTTTATGCTTAGAACTAACCTTTGGTAGTTGTTTGCATTAGATTCATAGTTCTTGCACTCTCATTCTAGATTTTTATTGTTATATTGATTATTTTCATCCACTTCCATATCCTTGAATACTCTCAAGCATGTTTGCTTCCATAGACATTGCTTGAAAGTGTTCTTCTTTCATCTATTTAGCTTACTTTCATTGATCACTTATCATCATGGGATTCATCATAGCTGTGTTTGAGGAGAGCACATCTACATCCCTCAATGTTGAGCACACCAAAAAGGTCTCATTTGGATGCCCTTGTTGAGCTTCTCAAATTGCATGGGATCCTTTCATTGGTTGTATTGGTTCTAAAACTTAAGTAGATTAGTTGTATTTTGGTTTATTTGAATCTTGATATACATGTACAACTAATTTTTTCTTATTTATGCATTCTCCCGACAAAGAGAGATTTTCACGTATATAGATCTAATGGAAAATAATTTCTTCTTAGTTATATGAGAAACTTCATACATTAACACAATTTATCTAGAGACCTAGATATGGTTCCTGCTATGTTAGATGTTATTCCTCTTGTGAATTTCCCACCTTTCCCTAATGATACATACCAAGATGATGTGGAGTGGGTGGTAGGGTATGTGGTATGCTTGAAGTGGACTTCTCTAGCATGGTAGTGTTCATGTGTTTGTGTTGTGACTTCCTTGTGATGTGCTCTTTGTTACATGTATTGTCTAGAATTCTTTAGACAATTTTTGTTGCTCTATTAGCACAAGATGGTAAATTAATCAAGCATGTTGTATCTAACACCCCATCATGGAAATTGTAAGGACATGACTAAATGTTACTAAGTTTAGTGAATAATTTTTTTTTTTGAATTGATTTTTCTTGGTTTGTCTACCTAACTCTAGATGCAAGAGTCCTAATAGGTTCCCTAACATTGTTCTTTAACAACATTACTTGGTTTCCAATTCTTATGTTAGGTGTAATGCCCCAATGGGGAACCCAAAAGGATGAGTTGAAATGTTGCTAAGTTTGGTGAGAATTATTTTTGGAATATCTCTTGTTTTCTAAGTTCTCTAAATCATAGACATAAAAGTCCTAACATGTACCCATAATTACTTATTTTGCAATATAGGAATTGTTCTACTAATCATTATAATCAAATGTATCTACCTAACATGAAATAAAGATACATAAAATAGAATTAAAACATCAAAACCTAATTAAAACAAATCATCTTCCATCTATGAATTACTTAGATCATTCATTTTACAATGTTATAAAGAATACCTAGCTCTCTTAAGCATTCTTCTAAAGCACAAAAACATACAATACCATAACAACATCGTAATTTCATTCATCCTTTGAATAATAAGACATGTTCACATATAACTTAATTTCTCCTAGAGATACATATATGTGCTAAATATTAGCCTTTGATTTAACCACACACTTCAACATGATAATTGTTTGTTAGGTACATCCACAAACAAACATGAGATTATTCATCCTAACTGTCTACACAAGGTGATCTACTTCCTCCTATCTAGAAAAGGTTTTACTATACACTCTCATAATTGAGGGTTTAGTAACTTGACCAACTAAAATGAAGGATCTAATTTAGATGAATACAAGATTAAGCTAGAATGTAAATGCGATTACACTATGTTTTCAAGATTTTCTATGCAATGATATGACTTTGAGCTATATGTAAAGTAGATTTAATCTATTGAAAGGAAGAACAAACTAGACTAAATTAATGCATGTTAATCTCATATGAGACAATAAAGAAACTAAATGTGAGAAAGCTTTTAATGCACAAATGTTGAGCTCTCAAACCGATAGAGTTTTGATACTCATCAATTGCATCCTTTTTTCAAATTAGAGGTAGAAGGTCTCCTTTATAGAATCCCAAATCCAATCAATGATTGAGATTGAAGTAGATGAACAGTTTAGATTAGGGGAGAGTTCAGTTCAACTAGAGAGTTTCCATAATTGAAAGAGTTAATTGGTTTCTTTTGAGGTGAATGATGCAATTAACTAATTGGTTTCCTTTTCTGATTCAAAATTAACTCATAATTTCCAATTTAGAACTAGATATAACATTTAAAGAGAATATTTTATTTATTTAATTAAATGTGGCCTCATAATTGAATATTCTAATTAATTGAATAATTAAATTGAAAAATTGTGATGAGGGTATTTAATTAAATCAAATATATCTAATTCCTCTTTTCATGTGTATTAGCTAAAGGGATGAATTTATTTAATTAAAGTGCCAGGGCTTATAATTAATTTCAAGTACAGGGTTTATTTAGCCAATTTCAAGTGATGTTTAGGAATTAAATAGAATATGTGATTATTGCAATTTTAGGATTACTTTGTAGTTTGATACTAAGATCAATTAGAGATAATTGGTTAAAAATACCTAGTAAAATAAGACTTTGTCGATTAAGGAATTGAAAATGTGAGACTGATGCATCAAAGTTGGTTCAAAATGGAAAGGTGCCAATTTTGTGGTATTACAATTTCCCCTCTTTGAATTGATGTCTGAGTAGTGCATTGATTCAAAAAATAGTCAAAAGTCTGAAGCATACAACAAGAACTATGACTCACTTTGAATTTGATGGTAGGGAAGCCAATTGATGGGATTTTTAGAATTATCTCCAAAACAAAGCTTAACCCTCTGGCATCTAGATAGAACACCTAGATACTAGTCCAAGAGAATAAATATTTTCATGATTGAGTGGATCATCCCTAGAATGAGGCTCAATCCTCAAGAGTGTGGATTAGAATGCCCTGATACTTGTCCATTAAAATATGACAAGATCAATCATAATTCATAGGATTGCCCCTAGAAAAAGGCTTAATCCTCAAGAGCTTAGGCAAAACACCTAGATACGTGTCCATTAAATGGTGATTGAAAGAGAGCTTAGGATTATCTCTAGAACAAAGCTCAATCCTCCAAAGTCTAGATGAAATACCTAGATAACAATCCATACAAGAGATAACAAGGCCTATCATGAGTCGTAGCATCATCCCTGGAATGCGGTTTAACCCCCAGGAGTTTGGATAAAACATTTAGATACCTCTCCATTGAGCTATAATGTAGACTATCATGAGTTTGATCAACATATCGATAAATGAGATAGTTAACATATGATTCTAGATAGAGGGAACAAAGATGCGCCTAGCAATGATGAAATTAAGTTTATATCATATCTGAAGCAAGATTTAATTGATTCAATGATGTAATCATCCTACCCCCTTAGGAGCGAAATCAAAAGATGGCATGTTAGTACAATGTTGAAGAGCAATAGATTTTAAGATAAAGATGTGATCATAGTTTTGGAGGAAAATAAAATAGATTAGAATAGATTGCAAGATATTTTGAGTTAATTTAGAGTGAGTTCGAGGACTATTTGACCAAGGTTTGTCTTGGTTGACCAGGGTTGACTTTTGATGAAGAAGTTGAGAATTGTGAGAACATATTGATATGATGAGATTCATAGATGAATATTGCATCAAAAGGATGGACTACACAAGTATTCAATCATGTCAGTCCCAAAATTTTAAAATGCATCTTTTTAACTATTTATGAGTGTCAGATTTTGATTTTTATACCAAAAAGGAGTTTAGAATGGTCAAATTAGCTAGGGTAATTTTCATGTTAGTCATAACACTTTTCAAAATTAGGTCAAACCCTATTTAAGGCCCCAAAAGGTCATTTTCAAATAGTTTGCACTTTTGTCTTTTGTGGAGATGAGCTTTGAGTCATTGTGGTGGTCTCCGTGTGTTCACACCATTTTGAGTGATCCAGAAATCACAATTGGCCATTAGATTATGGGGTACTGGTGAGTAGTAAAAATATTTCCCTTTTGATTCAAATTTCATACATTTTGATTGAATTTTTGCAATTTTAGGTGTGTTTAGGACTATATCTATCGCTCGCTCATGCAGGAAGTCGTTATCTTGCATGGGCCCAAAAGAAATGTTGCATGAGACTTTGCTATAAAGGAAAAGTCTCACATCCCACCTAGTTAATTCTTTCCTCCAGGGCACCAATGTGTCACATTGAATACCATAGAACAAGGTATGTGTTTGCATCACCCTGGGTGAAATCTCATGCAATCTTCTTTGCTTGTGCTAGGAGTGCCTAAGTCTCATGTGAGACTTGACATCAGAGTTGCAACCTATTATTTTCTCACATGGAAATAGAGGCATAATTTCTTGGTTATATAGTCAAAGTTTTACATACTTTGTCTTTTGGGTGTCTTCATAACTTGTTTTAGCATGTCTATAGATAAGTGTTGGAATGTTTTGCAATGTGTTAGATAGCATTTTGATCAATCAAGTAGTAATTGTGCTACATTGTTTGATTGGTTGCAGGTTGATTTTCTAGATATCACATTTTGATCCCATAACCCAACTATTAGAGTCCTAGTGAAACAATTAGATGACACCAAGGTGGTGCATCTAGATTTTTTAGGATTAACATAGGTCCCTAATATTCGGGTGAATCATGATCTCCTTATAGCATTAATGGAGCATTTCCATTCAGAGACAAACACCTTCCACCTTCCTCTAGGAGAGATGACTATTATTCTAGAGGACATATATAAGATATTGCGAATACCATTCCATGGTCCATAGATTGATTATGATACATAGCCGAGGCCCAAGATACTAGAACTCAGAGATATTTTCTAAGACATCATATCGAGTAGGGCCATCCCATGGGATGATTTGATTCACCGATATGGATAGGGGCACTAATTGGTAGTGGTACTAGTAGCATTTATTGGGAGCTACTTTATGTCAAATAGAGGACATGGATTGAGTTGTGAATAGCGAAGGATCTTGTAGTGAATGTTAGATCATCCAACATGCTTCAGATGGGGCGAGTGTATATTAGTGTATATTTACCATGAAATGAATGAGATCACCTATAGAGAGGTGAAGAGCATGGAGACATGAGTGTTTTTTCTTTAGGTATGGGCATGGGAGCGCTTGCCCATATGCGGCCTATTTGTGAAGACCTCTGAAAGCTGCATGAACCTTACATATGTTAGTACAATAGAGATATGATCCATCTTGTAATGGGTAAGATAGATTATTAGAGAGCACAACTTGATGTTTTGGTCATTGTCACATAGAGACCATGGAGAGAGATAGAGGTGTGAGATGATGCCTATACACAACTTGGTTATATGTTCATCTCATTTTCATTGATTGGCCAATCTATTTAGAGTACTGAGAGGTTTCCCTTGACTTGGGTCTAGCAACAATATGGACATCCTAAGGATATATCCTTGGAATACTATGCATATGCTCACTTCGCTGATGAGGTGAAGAAGGGTTGGTCCTTAAGGTTAGATCTAGGAAGATGTATGATAGATGTCTAGGCATTCACCATTTCTAGATGGGACTAGTTTGTAGGTATTGTAGATGATGGGGTTACTCCTGGGTATAGAGAGTATTTTTCTAGTCATCCTTTTCTCTGATTCATAGACCTAATAGGGATGGGAGCACTAGCACAATGAGTTCCAATTTTAGGGAAGGCATCACCAATCTTAGTAGCGCAAACAACACAAGAATAGGGACTTCATCAGAGGACCATATAGGTACAAATTCCTCTCCAAGTGATGAGGATAGATCTAAGTATAGGGAATAGTTGGTTAGGGCATAGATGGCCCTAGAAAGAGATGGGAATCTTGGGTATAATTGGTAGATATGTGGAGAGGTAGAGAGTGGAGGAACAATCATAAAAAAAAATGGAGTAGGGGGAGTAACAAAAGATGGGAGGAGGTGACAAGGAGATGCCTAATTAGCCTTAAGGCCCCATAGTAGGAGACCTATTAGCTCAAACCCAAGATTCCTTTCGATGGTCCTAAGAGAGAGTTCAAACAACATAGTGGCAACTAGGAAAGATATATATTTAGGTCAAAATATAGGATGATTGTCTAGTAGAGCATAATCTAAAGATTGGGGAGCTAAGGAAGTAGCTTGAGAGATAGTGTGAGGAGAGCCACCATTAGACTACTTGGGTAACATACTTTTTTTGTGCATATACTAAAGTAGTTCTTTAGGCAAACATGTGCCTTGATTTTTAGAGTATGTGTGTGGTTCTGAAGGTGCAACTACTACACCGAGAGAAGAGGCTCCTCCTCCTCCTAGCAATGAGGGGGAAGGATGTAGTTAGCTTGCTCTCTTCTTCTTATGTTGTGATGTATATCATTTTGTATAAGATGTATCAACATCACGTTTTGTGTCATTTTGAGACATTTATCATTGATAGTACTTGAGTAGCACACATTTTTTTTTATCATCCATTTATTTTGACTTTGATATATATATATATATATATATATATATATATATGAGAGCTCATATTGATATCATTGCATGTACCACATTTTTCTTTTATGAAGTTCATACATGAGATGTGTATCCTAGATGGAAATTGATTATGCAAATGTTATGTTGTATGGATGGATAACACAATGAATATATATATATATATATATATATATATATATATATATATATATATATATATATATATATATATATATATATATATATATATATATATATATATATATATATATATGTATATATATATGATGTTAATCTAATATGCACATGTGTAAATGTATGTATGATAATACAAGATGAATATGTACTAACACCTCTTACAGGTTTTATTCTTGTTTTTTATGATAGATGCTCAATTAAGTTTGTGAAGATCAAATGTGAGATCAAACACTTGGGTAGTAAAGATGAAAATGTGACACACATAAGAAGCCTTCTCTCTCTCAATTTGATGAATACAATTAAATGATTTTCCAAAACTATACCATAATGCAAGTCTTAAATGAAATGTAGTCCTATGCTAGATGCAATTCCTAGGAGTTGATTACTAAAGTCATAAGATATATTGTTCATAATAGAGCATTTTGTTAAGGCCACCAAATGTCATACAACCCTCAATGGCATTTATATCATGAGAATATGAATAGGATATTATTCATAGTTTTTTTTTTAGAATGACATGTAAGCATTAAGGAAGAAGAAGCCATAATGACTGGAACATCTTTTCCTATTGGTTTAGAAAGTGAACATAAGCATCGTAGAATAAGCACTAGGATGACTAGAATGTTTCTTACATAAAATCACACAAGACATGTGAGAGATCCTTCTCATGCTAAGTAATCAATAAGTATTTTGTCCACAATGACCCTTACATTCATAATCTAAGATAGAAGTGTTCTAAATCATACTCAGAGTGATCCATACACTCACTTCATAGGAAAAGTATCAATATTTAATGTAGCATAGAGAATTCACTCAAATAGATAAGGAGAATAACCAAACTCATTGAATTTTCCATATAAAATTAGTTGAGGTACACATGGCCATCCAACACATGATAGAAGCTTTCATAGTGGACAACCCTTTTATGTGGATCCTTAGGATCATTGGAACTAAAATAGAAAATAGAAAAAAAGAAAATATTATATCCCTAGTCCTTGCTCTTCTAGTCAAAATAGACATTCCAGAGTTTCTCAAAGGGGAATGACAAAGAGAAAGAAAAACACATAGAAAAACTTAGCATAGCTCAAATAGTTTCATTTTTCAATTTTAGTTTCAGTGTTAGAGGATTGATGTCAAGTGTTGAAATTCAAAATGTTTGTGAGAAATCTCTTAAATAGATAGATGAAAGTAGGTAGACTCAGTTAGGATAGCTAGTGGCTGACAAACAAGAGACTCTTTAAGAACATAGGACATTTTCCCCTAGACTAGGTAGGTTTCCCCTAGATTATGACCAGTTTCAATCCATGTAGGTATGAGCAGGGCCTCAAATATAACTGACAACTATACCATAAGTGAGAGCAGTAAACTAAAGCTGAAAAATGCGGAAAGTAAAGAATTTAAAGTAGGAAAATGAATGTATGGAAGCCAAAAGATGTGTTGCTAGATGAAGCATTGTGAACAAAAGGTTCTTGTTTAATAGGTTTTTACCTTCTTGGTAGAAATTCTTTTTTTTTGCTACCATGATGCCTATTTGCCAGGTTTTCGTCAATGGCACTTTTTCTTCTTTTTCAATTTTTTTGTTCTTTTATATTTTGTTATTTTTTTGGGTATTATCAAGGCACATTTTGCTAGGTTTTCATCAGGATAATAGATTTTTTTAGGACTATTTGCAATTTTTAGACTTTTTTGGGACATTTAAATATGTACAAAGGGCTTTAAAGAATATCAGTTGTAGAACCTTTTTAGGTGAAGGGTGTTGATCAGCTACTTGATCATTTATCCTTCAATGGTTGAAAGTTGATAAGTGCTTGATCCAAACAAAATAGTGAAATATAAGGACCAATCTAGTTTGGCTCAAACTTTCTCTTTTGCACTTGATGTTGTTGATTCTTAGGGTTCTCTTTAGGGCAAGATCACCCACTTGGAAGTCTTGTGGTTTAAATTTCTCGGTGTAGCTCTTGGACATCTTCTTTTGATAAGCTCTTAGATGATTTAATGCCAATTGTAAATATTCATCCAGTAGTTCTAGCTTTTGTAGCTAATATATTATATAGTCATCATCAGTGATGAGGCCTCTCAGAGAGACTTGCAGAGTAGGAATCTTGACCTCAATTAGAAGTACAACATCTACTCCATATACCAAAGAAAAGGACATTTACCCTATAGGCATTGTAATAGTTGTTCTATAAACCCATAAAGTTGGATTAATTTGAAGGTGTTAGTCCCTTCCATACCTATTGATTACGCAATATAGGATCTTAAGGATTGTCTTATTGGATTCTTACACTTGTCCATTATCGTAGAGGTAGTAGATGGAGGATCAATATTATACAATTTTGAAATTTAAACACAACTCTTTTAGATCCTTTTTTTTGAATTGCCCCCATTGTCAGTGATAATCGATGAGGGTACACCATACCTATAGATAGTGTAATTTAGAATGAACATATCTATAGTTTTTTCATTGGCTTCAATAAGAGGTATTGCATCTACCCACTTTTTAAAGTAGTTTGTAGTAGTGATAATGAACTTGCGAAGATGAATCTGACCCACTAGATCAAAGGCCCATTGCTAGAATGACCAAAGTGTGATGAATGTAATTAGCTCTCTAGCTAGAGCATGGAATATATTTTCATGGAGTTGGAACTACTTGCAAGAATTAGCATATTGGATTGCTTGTTTCTCCATTTCCAACCAGTGTCAAGCCATTTGAGTGGGATGAAAAAAATCCTTCATGTATCTCAGCTAATGCATGTTTTGACTCTTTAGGTTCTAGAAACCTAAGGAGTGTATTGTCCAAACCTCTGTTAAATATGTCTTTAGCTATGATGACATACCGTGAAGCATTTTAGATAAAGTGACATTTTTTATTCCAAGTTAGAGTATCCAAAATAATCTATTCATGTAGGTAGGAGTCTAAATGATGGTACTGGGATGAGTCATATCTTATGAAAAAATACATCATTCGAGATTCAAGAGAGTCGTAGGTGATGTTAATAGAGAGGGGTTTTGGAGATTAAATGGGGTTCACATTTATTTAATTAAATAGAGGAAGGGGAATTTTATAATAATAAATTAGACTATTGGTTCCATGTTAATTTATTAATTGGGCTATAATTAATTAATTAGGGGATATCACTAAAATAATCATATTTAATATTCAATAAAAATATTATTTAGAAGATGACTAAATTTGATTATGAATTTATGTGATTAGATTCACAGTAAAAAAGGTAGTGTAATGTTTCCAATAGGAACTCATGTTTGAAGTCATTTTTTGGAATTTGTAGCATGGAAGCCAGAATGGCCATGGCATTAACTACCTTTTTATCTGCTCAAGCGATCTTTTCGAAAGAAATGTGCATTAACCATTCGTTTGCAGGGCATCCATTTTTCATCATTTGTCTAATAAATGTCATTGACATAATGGATTACCAATAGTGAGTCTTCAAAGATATCTAGTTAATCTACCTTCTATGTAATGGTGATCTTCATTCCATTGATTAAGGCATTGTATTCAATGATGTTATTTGTACAAGGGAAAAAAAATCTTGTACACCTTAGGTATAGAGTACTTTTGTGGTGTGATGAACAATATTCCAACACTCGATCCTTGTTGATTGAATGATCAATCAAAGAATATAGTCCACATTTGGTGAGTCATAAGAAGTATGAACTCATCAAGAAATTCAATTTTCATTGGTTGGTGACTTTGTAATGGTGATTTTTCCAGTCAATCAACAATCACTTTCCCTTTGATGGCTTTCCTTTCCACATATTCGATGTCGAACTCACTTAGTATCATAACCCATTTTGCTAGTCTTTCTATCAGAGTAGCCTTTCTTAGAAGATAGTTTAATGGATCATTTTTTGGAATTAGTCTTGTAATATGAGCAAGCATGTAGTATCTCAACTTCTAAAAATAAAAAATAACCTGCATACATGCCTTCTCAATGATACTGTAATTCATTTCATATGATACTAATGTACAACTGATGTAGTAAATAGTTCGTTCCTTATTGTTGTGATGTTCTTGAGCCAACAGGATGCCTAAGGATGAGTTAGTTACAAAGATGTACAAAATAAGTGGCTTCCCATGAATGTGAGGCATTAGTAGAGGTGGGTTGGAAAAATAATGATTGATTTGTGTTAAGCTCTTGTCACATTCTTTATTTTAGTTGTACTTTACACCCTTATGAAAAGTCTTAGTGAAGGGCTGTGAATTATCTAGTTGCCATGAGATGAACCAAAAAATAAGTTGAAGTATTCCTTATAGTCCTCTCATTTGGCTAATATTTCAAGATAGAGACATTTTGATCATAGCTTGGACCTTTTCAGGATCCACCTCTATGCCTTTTGTAGAAATAATATATCCTAGCAATTTTCCTAATGCAATGCCAAATGCTGACTTCTTAGGATTTAGCCTCAAACTAAAATTTTCCATGTGGTCCAATATAGGTCCTAAGTATTTGAGATGAGTGCTTCTCTATATTATTTTAACCAAAGTATCATCAACATAATTTTCCATTTTTTGTGCATCATATCGTGAAAGATTGTTGTGACAACTCATTAGTATGTAGCCCCAACATTCTTTAAGCCAAATGGCATCACATTCTAGCAGAATGTCCCCCATGCACAAGTGAAGGCACTATTTTCTTGATCTTCTGACACAATTGTGATTTGGTTATAGTCAGAGAAATCATCCATTAGTGCGTACATTTCATACCCAGCTGTCATATCCACTATCATGTCGATACTAGGTAGTGGAAAGTCATCCTTCATGCATGCTTTGTTGAGATCCCAAAATTAGTATAGACTAATAGATTTATCATGTTTAGAATTTGGGACCATGTTAGAAATGCATTCAACATTGATGGCTCAAATGATCCATCTTTTCAAAAAAATTCAATTCAACTTTGTCCAAAAGTGCCACATGAGTGTGCACATTTTGGAGCTTTTGTTTAACAAGCTTTAACCCTGGTGCAATGGACAAGTGATGAGTGATGAGGTCATGGTTTAAACTTGATATATCTAAGTATGTCCATGTAAAGTTGATCTTCTTTTCCCAAAAGAATGTAGTGAACTCTTCTTTCTCTTCAAATGATAGTGACTGTACAAGATGTATGATGTGTAGATGCTCTTCTGTACCTTGATTTATTGGTTGTGTTGGTTATATTAGAGCTAATAGCCATTCCTAAAAATGACTTAAAAGTGCATCAAATATCCCATCCTTAGGTGCCTTAGAGAGGTTTTCACCCTTAGATACTTCTTTTCTTTTTTACTATTTTAGGCTTTGATACTACCACAATGTGGTTTTCACCATCAAAGCACCTATTTTTTAAAATTTTGATTGTATAAATGAGATATTTGATGTCATATCCAATCATGTTTACATTTTTTTAACTAGTGGAAGACATTATCAGTTCAAAAATCTTTAGGTAATAGGAAAGAGCATAATCATTCTGGAACATAAGGACTTTGTTAGATATAGTGTCGAAGTTCCAGCCTATTAGCTTAGGATAGGTGAGTGACAAAGAAATTACAGGATCAAGTGTATTCATAGTATAGTCATCAAAAGCATGAACAAGTAATTTGAAGCCTAGCATAATTTTATCTAGAGGTATGTTTGAATTCCTTAGGTTCCTAATAACATTAACCAAAGACATGTCAACATCAATAGAGTTAGACTCATCAAACCAAACCCTAGTTTGCTCTCCTACTTTGAGCTAGTTTTCATATGTGTGTTCCCTAACTACATCTTAATTATAAGTTTCATCAAAGAGGGAATGAAACTCATACTCATGAGAATCAATGCTACATGGAGGTATATTGAAGTATTCCCCAATAAACATGAGTACCCATTCACCACCTTTAGTGTCATATTGGTTTTGGTAAACTCTTCCATCAATAAGAGTATAAATAGACTCACTTTATTCTAGTTGAGTTAGGGGAGTATCTATAGAATTGTTGTCAATTTTGGAAATACTTGTTGGCTCTTGATTTAATAGTTTTGTAAAAGGCATAACTCCTTCTTCACTTTAGGCTCTGCAATACCTAGGCAGGTGGACCTATAGATTCAATTGATACCGTACTAGTGCAAAACATATCCCTGAATCTATTTACTATAGATAAAAGCCCTTATTTCTCCTAATAACCTATGCAATAACATAGAAGTGCAGTAGCAAATTACTTCTCTATGGAATGCACAAGCTGAGTGAGGGTATCACATTTAGGTTCTTCAACATGACAGGGAAAGAATGTTTGATTAATAATGTTGAATTCAAAAAAACCCCTAGATATGCATCAATAAGACTTTAATGATCCTATAGCTGACCAGTGCCTAATCCATTGGGAAAATCCGAGAATCAAATGCATACATATGGATATCTGATACTTATGTATATATTCATATATACTATCTATCTATTTACCTTGTAAATAAACATCTGTGCTCAATCCAAACCTCATTCTTACATGATATCCTTCTCAATAAACCTGCAACCCTATTGATTCACTGAAGAATTTACATAACCCCTTGAGTTACAAGCAACAATAAGACAACATACAACCTTAAGGGACTGCAACTATGATCTAGGCTCTTTGTTCAAAGATTGTAAAACATTGAAGCTCACTGAGATAGGAGACAAGATTCAAGATGAAACTCAACCTACTATTCTTTGTATTAATTTCTTTGAAACAATACAAGCATATGCATGAAATGAAAACAAGAAAACACCTAATAGATCTGAACTATCTATATTATCCTTCCTAAAGCTATTCATACAAGAGAAATTGATGAAAAATATATGGTCTCACAGTATGGGAACATATCAAAACTGGATCCAAAAATTGGTATCACAACAGTGATTGGTTTTTCTCCAAAGATTGGAACCTCTACAATGGATGAAAGAAAGAAAGATATAGACCAAGATGAATTCATGGATCTGATATGATGATGACATGTGTCCACTTGGAATTCCATCTCTTGCAATTGAATCACCTCTTCATCTTTCTACCTCTTTGATTTGGTTTGTTTTCATCATTTTTCTATAACAAACTTCTAAATATCTCAGCTAAATGATGAAACCTTTTGAGTTATCAAAACTATCTCATCAAAAATTAGTTCAGAACTTCCTTAATTGAATATAGTTGTAAGATAGGAATCTAGAAGAAAACCTCCTATACCTTGAACCAGTGACATTCTGTGAAAAAACCAACCCCAGAATCAAAAAAGTTCAATTTCTCATGATTTCGACGATATATAACATCGCTGTATTTTCCTTCCAGAAACCCATTAAATCTTAATTTGAAAAATGTCCCCCTGTTACAACTACTAGGTCTGCAACTTTTTAATTTTAAAATTTCAAAAATTTAAAAGTTCTAAAGTTAGAACTTTAGAAAAAGGGCCTCTTTAAAATTTAAACTCTCAACGTGCAAACCCCTTGAGAAAACTTTTTTTTTTTTTTTTTTAAATGCCAATTTTAAGACATTTTATTTTATCTCCTATGCCTCTATCCGGTCAATAGCCTTTGATCAGTTATCACTTGTTAGTTTTTTACTGGTCAATTGCTGCACAAGAATGCCATGTGTCATCTTTTGATTTGCCCACTACCTACATCTACCTTGTCACCATCTGAGGTGAGCCCGCTAACACGTGTCAACAACCCGCTTACCCGCTTTATGTATCCACCAAGCATCTCTGTTTTACAAAAATGTGTTTTTTGTTAGATCATGACATGTGTCACAACTTGGGACCTCCATTTGAAAATGCTCTTCATTGCAACCTCATCACACGTGTGAGACTCGTTGCCACGTGGCAGCATCCCGCATTCTCACATTCTTTATCGATCGGGAAACTCTGTTTTGCAGGTGTGCTCCAACCCTTAGATCATGACATGTGGTGACATCTGGTTTAATGGTACCACATCATCGCGCATGCTGTTCATTTAAAACTTTTCTTGTTGGATCTGACTGATTTCATTGTCTAGTCTTGCCATAGGTGGGGCCCCTATGCAAGAACCTTTGCTTCTAAAAGGCACTGTCTAATAGACATTAATCCTATTGTAAGGAAAAGTATTTAAATACTTAAGAAAGTCCCCGTATCCCCAATGTGGGATAAAAACTTTTAAAGGAACTCTACACTGCATCCTTCTCCGACGATTTTCATAGCCTTCTTCCTTTTTTCAGCCTTGCTAACTTCCCTGACACCTGCTATTTTAACCATCTCCTCCTAGTATAACACAGTGGTCTCTCCTCAACATTATGAGGATCTGCACTTGCTATGCATGATCTTCTTTTACAGCATGGGGTTTCTCAGTTTTTCCCTGCTATGGTGTCATGCTCTCTGATGGATTGAAATTCAAACTTCCCTCCTTGCCTACATGGGAGATCTTTGTTCATTTAGTGCATGGGCCTTTTTTCAATGTGGATCTTCTCTCCTTTTCAAATGTTTACTTAGTTGCTTGTGCGAGCTTCTTCTTAAGCATGCGTGAGTGTTTTTGGCCAGCTCCCTATTCTGTTGTTACTTGATCTTGCAAGGTGGCTTTAATTTTTTTTTAAAACAATTTCTAAATTGCCACAAACCTTTAACATACTGCGGCTTTAATTAATTTCTCTACTATGTGTTCCCTCTAATACTGGGCATGAGATCCTTTTAATGTTGCTGCCTTTGATGGGTGAGTTTACTTCATTCACTTTGCAATTTTGGATTGGTGGCATGTTTGCACAACCCCATCAAAAGATCTAGGTCTTTGAGCCATGCTTCTGTACCAAGCCATTTTGTGATAAGATCCCGCAAACCAAGATTGCTTACAGCCAACCACCCCTGCTGAGTGACACCATTTGTTATAGACTAGAATTTGTGAGGCCAAATATCAAAGAAGTCCTTGGAAAGATATGTTTTAAGTATTTCTGAGTGAGATCGAGACACTCCATTCATGCTATGGGAGGCCACAATAGATAAGTTTTCCATACGAACACTCTTCACAGCACCTTCTTCAATGATTGACATTCAGGCAAGCCAATCAAAGTCTGAACTAATATGTTTCTTTAGATCCTCTAAGAAGAAGAAAATTATATCATATATAATTTGTAAATGATGGGGTAGAAGGTTGCCCAAGAGCTCTACATGAACCTTCTCAAAAGCTTCTACTTTTGTGAACTTCCTCCTCCATTTTCCCATAAAACTTTACTGGATATCTTATATGAACACACTCAATCTCCCGAGGATTACCAAAGTTTAGCCAATAGTCTGGATGTTCATGTTGAAACCCATCAAGTATAACTTTTCTAAACAATCCATATTGATAATTATGTATTTTATAGTCCATTCAAGCAAAGTATCTATGCTGCACTTAATTGCATTTGGTATTAGATCGCGCAATTCTCTAACACAATCCTGAATCTGCTGCTGATCCTTTGGTTTTGATATGCCTGTCTTCCCTTGTTTGCAATCTCTCCCAGTGGTATTTGGTGTGTCTTCATGCTTGTATCTATTTACCCATTTGGTGCACAAAACAAAAGGACAAATCTGAACAATGGAAGCACACTTGTAATTGTAACTATTATTCTTTGAATCCTGTGATACCAGCTGCTTATCATTCCGACTGAAAGTAGGCACCACACTACCCAAAAGTTCACAAACTTCAAAGCATTTCTCCTGTTACCAAAGAAAAATTCAATACCTTCATATCATAGTATCCTCACAGATCTCTAAACACCATATCAGTCTGATATTGTTTAGCCAGGCCCCAAAGTGGGTCCGGCTAATTTTTTTTCGTTTTTAGACAACTGAACCTTAAAATTGATCTATTGATCATCCCAAACTGATTAGAATCAAGTTCAATTATTAAACCATCATTAAAACCTCATTTTTACCCTTTCTTGCAACTTGTCAATTTTGCATCAGGAGGTTTGTTGACTGGCCTTAAAAACTGATCCAAACATCTGACCGAGATTTGGAATCAAACACACTGATTCTAATCTGCACTCTTGCACCTTGTCAAATCTCATCTCATGATGAATTTAGAGTCAAAACATATTCACTGTTGAAGTTGACCTCTCAAAATTGCCTGCAAGCAAACATGTCAGAAAACACTAAATTGGGTTCAGAATTGGCTTTGAAAACTGGGCAGATGAACACATGGGAGAACGAAAACTAGGGTGTTGGTTCACTGTCACGAGGAGAATATAAATTTGGGATTTGGGCTCATGAAAAATAATGGAGTGCAAATGGAAATCAGTCAAAGTAGGCTACTTGGATTTTGACAACAGGAAACAATGTCTGAAAACAATTTTTGCAAATGGAAAGGACCTAGGAAAGTGTGTAAATGGATTCATCAAGACATAAAAATTGACACACCTGGAGTATTTTTAGGGGACAACATAGTGGTACAATCCATTTGATCTCACCTGTCATAGATCTCAAGTTATGATGTCCCGAACAAAGGTTCCAACAAATTTGCAAATGCTGACACTAGTAAAACTTTACAAATTGTGTTTGGAATCACGTTTTGAAAACCAATCAAATGGATTCGTCATAAGCTAAAACTTGAAACATAACAAGTATCTAACATCTAAAATGTAGCACAAAATTTTTTTTAGCATTTTGGTCAACTGGTCAAAAGTTATTACAGGTCAAACAGGGCTTCCCAAAATTCAAAAATAATTGCAAAAGCATGAAAACAGTAATTGACCAACTTTGAGGGGTTTGAAACCTAGTCAAACAGACTCAAAATGACACAAAATCTAAAACATAGGTTCTTGGATATGGACACTAGACACTCCCAAAGCAGTGAATCACAAAACATTTTTGGGCATGAGATATTCAATGGCAAACACAACCTCCAGTCACTGCTTGACATAGGTGAATGTAGATTGGGCAATTTCTCAAAATGGGACTTCACAAAATGGCTAAGAATAGTGATTTAACTTCATGAAACAAGTAGACATGCTGAATGAAAGGTGTTAGAAACATTAAACAACTCATAAGCCTCAAAGGTACGACCAATTACAATCACATCAAAAGCATTTATAGGGCTCAATTTCTTCAACGGTGCTCAAAACTTGGGCTACAACTTTGAGTGCCAACAATACTAATGTGTGGTACAAAGTCATCAAGCTCTATAAATAACGTAGCAAAATCTAGTGGAATAGGATAAGAAACAATATCCTCATCATTAGATCTTTCCTCCTAATTTTCAAAGTCAAACTGATTTTCAGGTTAAGATGGATGATCAGACTCTAGTACAAATCTTTTGATTTGGCTATTTTTTCCCCCATTTAGCCCATCATTGATAATCAAATTGAGAGATCTTCAATGGGCTATATTCTTTGTAGTGGGTTAACATGCCAGAGTTGGTTGTTAACATTTCATGTTGGCTCAATTTAATCTGTTGTCTAGTTTCAGTTCTTTTTGGTGCCAAGTGGCTTAGTTTGTTCTTTGACCTAGTATCTTGGTCTTTTTTGTTGCCGAGTAACTCATTTTCTAGCTCAATTTTTTCTTTGACTAAGTAGCTCAGTCTCTAGTATTGACCGAGTTGTGTGTTATCCCATCCTACATTTTTTGGCAATGGTGCAATTTGACTCTTTGTGGCCATCACATGTCAGAAGGACCTATTCATTTAATGTTGGGTAATTTTTGGGCCTTATTAGAATGAAACCAATGTATCCCCATGCTTGTTATTACTTGTAATGATCAAATCTTTTAGATTTGATCTTTTATGACTGAGTGCATTTTCTTTTGCTCTTTCTATCACTTATACAAAAAGTTGCATTTCATGATTATATTTTATTATGATATTCATTATTGATTCTTTGCAACTCTTAAATCCAGTCTTGTTGGGGTTCAAACTTCAAGTTTAGATCTAAGTTATGCTTGATCTATAAAGGCAAGTTATAAACATCTTATTTGGGTTCTTCTCTAGTTCATTGCAACAACATTATGCTTAGTATTTACAACCCTTTTTCCTTGCATGAATGAAAATCTTAGATTTACCTTATCTTTCTAGTCTAATACATTGTGCAATCTCTTTCCTTGTATGGGTTATTTATTTTTTGTTCTTTCATGTGTAGCTTGTTGGTGAATGTAGTCTTGCAAACTTATTTCCCTGCAACATTTCATTAGTTTTACAGTTGTGTGAGTTATGAAAGAGTAAATTTGAGCCAAGATTTGTGTACTTAAGTGTTTTGTTAATGTTATGTGCATTTACAAGGAAAGTTGTAACCATTTTTTCTATCTGGTGCATCGCTCCCTTTCCCTTTTAATATTTTAATTTTATGCAATCTCTCTACCTTTTCCTCTCAAGTGGTAGTGTAGGTGCATCTTGATTGTAAGGAAGCCAAAATTCTCCAAAGATTTAACCTTTGATTTCAAGTCCCACACTTTTCAGATTATTTCCATGTTACACAAGGTCTCTTGAGGGTCATACCCTAAGCATGGGTGTAGACTTTTTTTTCAATAGTTTTTGGCATGCTTGGTGGAACTACACTCAAGATTACTAAGAAGTCTACTAATTATCTAGTGTCAATTAAAGGACTTCAACTTCTATGCTAAGAAGATAGTGTTTCTCTTAGCATTTCAACCTTCAAGAGGCTCACATCCAAGCACTTGGTGACTCTATCTCGATATTTTGGTTTCAGGCTAGATTTGCATTGATTCATGCCCATAATTCAAACAAGGGCATCTTCTAGGTGTAATTTTGAATTTAATCAACTCTCACTTTCAAACTCTAGAAGAAGAAGAAATGGACTTTATTTATCACCAAAAAGAGGTATAGAAATGACTACTCCATCCCCTAGATCTCTTACTACTCCTCCAATTTCTAGATCATAGCCTAGGATTCCATCCATTCATTTGAATAGGCCATTATTTCATATGGCTCTCTTTATGAATCAATTTTTTTCCACATTTAATGGTAGCAACCCACTCATATTGGCTGAAAGACACGATATACCTATAGCTACACTTAAAAGTGTACCTAACTTCACCGATGAAACTTCCATTTCTCCCATAGAGCATATTCAAGAAATATCAAATTTCTATAATATTCATGGTATCACAAAGGATGATGTTTTTGTTAGACTTTTAGCTTCATTATTAAAAGGGAAGGCTTTACAATGGTATAGAGGATTACCACACAACTCCATCTATAGCTAGGATGAGTTAGGTGAAAGACTATGTAAACATATTGAAGATAAAAGTGACAACTTCTCAGTTTTGGAGTAGCTGACTACAATTAAAAGAGCACCCCATGAGTGCATGACTGAATTCAACTATAGATTTTAGAAAATGTGGGATATAATTCTTGCTACAATAAAGCCTCTTCTTGGTAATGCTTTCTTGCATTACATCAAGGCTTTTAATAAAGAAATTACAGCTACATTATAGGTAGTGGAAGGAAATATTCTGCCAGATGCATACAATTTTTCTATTACAGTGGAAAATACTTTGATTCGAAGTGTGACATTGGCTCCAAGACCTCGAACAACCCTCTTCCCTAATATGCCTATACATCAACCTATAGTGGCTCATATTCTAGTTTGGAACCTCTTGATTTTTCTCCTTTGACTTCTACATCTTCCAATGAGTTAGAGGAACTAAAAATTATTGAAGGGTATGATGAAAAACTTAGATAAGAATCTTTAGGATCAAAATTTAATCCTAGATAGAAGGTTTCAAGATCAAATCTTGGAGACACAAACTATCAAGCAGACTATTGGTCAACAAAATTTGTTAATTCAGACCCTTGGAAATGAGGTGATAGCTCTCAAAGGACATCAATCTCCAATTATTAGGCCCCCCTAGCCTTACAATGAAAATTTACAATTCAAATAGGCTAGCACATCAAAGGTAGGCTCCATGGAGCTAAAATTAATCTTTCAATAATGTGCACCATGAAGCCTCAAGTCAAACCTAGGCACTTGTTTACCAAAATAATCTTGCTCAAGAATGGGAAGAATATAGGTGTGGTTATCGATCCAATGATTAAGGTGCATTTTCTCAAGCTTTGATCGTACAAGAGGAACCAACACAAATAAGTCCAATGTTGGATATCAAGCTCAAACACATAGAGGTGTGTCTTATGTTATTTGTGGTAAGGAGGATTTTGGTGGTAGAAATCAAGAGAGAAATAGTGGTGTATCCATACATGTCATGAATGAAAGGAAATTAAATAGTGGGGTTGAGAATCTCTATGAGAATATGGCTCTAGAAAATGAGGATTATGGTGAAAAGGATCAATCCCCTGATCATAAGATGGATGAGCGGGAGATGGGTGTTATAAAAGGGATTTTGGGTAATATTGGGCCCATTTTGAAGGAATTTGGGAAACTAAAGCAATGAATATAGATTATTTTTAAGGATTTGGAGTAGATTAGTAAGACAGCCAGAGGGGAATGCATTTTGGGTCAACATATTGATCGGCTATTAGAAGTAATTGGTAATGCTAAAGAGGTGAAAAATGTAATGAAAAAGATCCCAATGGTTGAAGATAAAAATAGGGTCTTGGAGAAGGTTATTACTGATTTTCAAAAGAGGATAGAGGGTCTAGAGGCTAGAATGGGTAATGTCGAGAAATTGATTAAGAAGATGGCTAATCATAACAAAAACATTTAAAAAAAATTGGTGGATAATGTTAGCAATCTTCTGATAAAGGTTGAGTAGGACAAAAGGCATGATTCACCTACTATGACCAAGAACTAGGGACCAAGTAAGTGCACAAGGGCTCATTACAAGAATGTTGGGGATGCGAACAGGATGGAGGAAATGAAGGCTAGCATGGAGAACATTCACATTCTGGCAGATTAAGCTGCTAACTAGCTGAAGAATACATAGTTGTCTAGGTGTTGGTTTTCTATTGTCCTTTTTCTATTTTTTTCAGCTTTGTTTATGGTTGGCCTCCTAATTTTTTGTTTGTATCTATTATATGTAAGGCCTGTTAGTTGGTGATCTTTGTTGTTAGACTTTTTGTATTTCATTTAAGACTTCTTTTATTCTACTATTATCAAGTTCTTGATACTTTGTAAAAGGTTTCAGGTCCTTTCAAACCTATTTTTACTTAATCAAAACAAGGTAGCTCCCCCATTTCAAAGTTAGAATAAGGATCATAGCTGTAAGAAGATAGATGAGTTTAAGGTTGCTCCTATGTCAATGAATAGTGGATCATCAAATTCAACCATCTATGCACAACCCTAGAAGGAGGAAAATCAAAGTAAGAAAATAAAGCCACCTCCCTTTTATATCTCTTTCATCATAGGTGATAAATTACTTAATAATTGCATGATATTCTCTGGTACTAGTACCTCAATCATGCCTAGGAGGATTGTTGACCAACTAGGTATAAAGTATGAGCCTATGAATAAAGGGGTTACTCAGTTAGATGGAAATTCTTATAGAACAATAGGGGTATTCAAAGATTTAAATTTGGATTTTCATTCTTGTCTAAGTTACACTATTTTGCAAGATATATCTATTAAAGACCTCCCTACACACTCTTCCATTTGTTTATCTATAAATTTCACTACTAAAATAAGTGGCACGTGTATTGCTACTGATTGGTCCCGCATGTTTTTAAGAACTAAACATGGCACAAAGACCTCCATTATAGTAGAGTCATTTAACACTAATCATATAGAGCTTTACATGATTAGTCCTAAAAACATGAATTATACTCTCTTTAATGAGGAGGAATACTACTTGGATCCATTCAGGTATATGGATGAGGTTGAGCCAAGAATCTATGTTATCCATGAGCAAGATGTTTTCATTCGAAATCTAATCCAAGGTGTGAAATAACAATAGGGGAAACATATTTTATTGGCTAAGAGAGAGGATAAGATGAAAGCTAATCTTTTCAATAAACTCCCTACCTTTACTGCTGATAATGAAGAGGTTCTACCTAAGACAACATTAGCTAAGGTTTTTGAGTAATAATAATAAATGGAACATCTAAAGGAATGTGGTTGTCTCAAGAGGTTAATGAGGAAATTTTTCTCTTCAAGGACATGCAATATGATTTAATTCATCAAAATGAGTGGTATAATCAAATAGGAGGGTCATCTTTTATATCAAGTTCATGTGGAATGTTGTATTGTAGCTAGCCAAGTAATGATGGAAGGATGATGCTTGAACATGTCAAGCATTCCAAGATAAGGAAGAAAGGAAGTTATTTCATCAAGCCAATTAATGGATTTGTTTTGTAAATACTTGTACATAGAAGAGTAGGTTTTCTAGCTTTCCAAGAAGTATACATGCATAGCCTTTCTCTTCTCTAGAGCTTCCCGAGGCTTTTCAAAGCTTTTTTTTTGTTGGTTGCATAATTTTGTGAAGTTGTTGGTGACTCTATACCCAATTGATTTCTTATGGCCATTGATCTTATACTTAGCAGGAAAGAATCCCCTTGGAGTCACTAAGAATGTTGGCTATTTTTTCCCCCCTTCAACCCATCATTGATAACTAGTTTGAGAGATCTTCAATGGGTTGGATTCTTTGCAGTGGGTTAATGCACCAAATTTGGTCGTTAACATTTCATGTTGGCTCAATTTTCTCTTTTGCTGAGTGTCATTTTTTTTGATAAAGAGTGGCTCAACCTATTCTGTTGGCCTAGTTTTTCACATTTAATAAATGTGTTGCATTTCACAATGAAAAATTAGTGGATTCATGATTTTAGAGGTAGGGCATGTTAAAATCCCTAGATGAAAACCTTAAGTTTCATGAAACCCTACTTGTTTATGCCCTAGTTTTCAAAAGATAGGAGAGTATTGGTTTATTTTGAAAATATACAGGAAGCTTTTTGTTTTAGAAATTCTTTTTATTTTTCTTAGTGTTTACTTTAAAAATACTTTCCCTAAATTCGTTTTGCTATTAACCTTTTTTTTAAACCATGGTTTTAACCTCATGTTGACTCACTAGTGTTCATCAAAAGTGTTTTAATTGTAGTATGGTATACTTGTACAAAATGTTGACCAAAGAAATTTCAACGATGAGCACTTTCCCAAAATATGAAAGTGTTTGAGTTTTATGAAATGTGGGTAAGCACCTACATGACATGTAGCCCCTGATGATGCCAATTCCTTAATGAGTTGCAATAGTTGAAATTTTTAGAATAGTTCAAGGTTGTCAAACCATTATTAGGACACACTAGAAATCTTGAGCCATTTCATTGGATAAATTAGGTGACTGGGACTATTTTAAACAATGCAACATTGCAGCATAGATCTTGCAAAGATCAACAATCAACACTTTCCCATGATTTGAAGATGTATGGACTTTATGAAATGTGGTGAAGCACCTTACTAAAACATGTATAGGATGATATCATTTTTTTAATGCATCACTAGGATGGAAAAGTGTCAGAACACATGGTAGGTTAACTCATTTTCATTGGTTGATGTTGCTAACTAGGTTTCAAACAAAGTAAATCTTATCAAAACGTCGATCATTTGGAGATCAACAAAGAGTGCTTTCCTACTTGATGAAGATGTTCAATTTTTAAAGAAAGTGGGGAAGCACCTTGATGACACACGTCTAGGTGGGGTTAGTCATTCAAAAAGTTGCCTAGTAATGCTGAGGTGAGACACATGCCAAATATTTTATGCTGATTTTTTGAGAAGCTTATATGTTTAACAAGTTGGATGGTGACTGTGTAAGTGGGCCCAAAATATAAAAGGCAAAAATGGTAATTCCAAAGGTTTTTTCATGATCATCAATCTTGTGAATATCAACGATCGATGCTTTCCCACAATTTGAAATTGCTCAAACTTTAGCAAATGTAGGGAAGTGTTGTGTTGATGTGTGGCCAGTTTCATTAAAGTATAACATAGTCATTTGGTTTTAAAGCTAAATCATCTGATTTATAAAAATCAATGGTTAAATTTCAAATTCCACAGGGTGGCATAAAATATGACTATTGGGGTATTAATTTTGATTAATGTTATTCCGTGTGAGATCAATTTTGCAATAAGGGTGCTTAATTTTTATTATTGAACACTAAAGTTGCAAAATTTTCACAAAGAGAAGATTTTCAGAGCTAAAGACACTTTTCCAAGGGTTTGGAGTTGCTATTAATAATTTTCAAGGAGAAAAATAGTTAAATCAGGTGAATATTTTGGATTTTTGAGAAATTGAGAAAGTATATTCATAGTAAGATAATTATTAAACATGCCTCCATGAAGTGATTTCTCAGGCAAAAAAAATTTATGTAAAAAGGCTTGTGCATGATGACTTCTTAGAGAAAATTCCACAATCCATGAATGAGCTTGCTAGGGATAAAGAATTCATACCAAAGAACCCTAGGTTATTGGTCAGTGAGGGTTTTTATGACAAAGAAAACTCATTGAGAGATGTTGAAGTGTCCATCGGGGGTTTACAACTTTTCCATACATGGTTTGTAAAAAGAAGACTTGATACCCCTCTAAATGGGAATTTGACATTAGCAAATTAATTATCACAGGAGTTTTCTTTGATGATGATTTGCTTGCAATAATGTTGAAGAAATATGGTCCAATAACCAAGATAGTGAAGAATAATGCTGGTGATAATCTTTTTAGGGTTTCACCAGAATTAATTAGAGAGGTTTTCAAATTAAATCCTAACCATGCATAGTTCATAAGAACATAGATATGGAAGACCTCTAGGCTAGGTATGATACATAAAGGGTATATTTAAGGGGAGGACCACTAAGAGAACATTTTGTCAAGATAGGACCATTACCCTTGGTTATGCCAAATACTCCAGAACCATTATTGAAAAATATTTCAACCCTAGAGCACAAGCATTGTATTTCTCTCTCTGTAAGATTTTTTGACATGGATGAAAAAGACCACATCCCTAGTTCTTTTGTTTTCATTATTTCTCAAACCCTTCAGTATGGTATCAGTTATATTTTTTATTTTTCTACTCTCTTGGTAGAAGAGATTCATACTGGGTTAATGGGTATTTCAAAGGCTAAAGTTGATAAGCCATTTTGTTGGTACTCCATGTTAATTTACATATGTTTGTATAAGGGAGTAACTTTTTTCTCTAAATAAATGAAGTTGGAATTGGAAAAAGATGGAGAAAAACTCCTTGTCCAATTGTAGAGTGCAATTATGGCATAGGAGGCAACTGATTCAAGATTTGTCAGATTTGATAGGTACTTTGCCTCCAAGCTTAGAATGTTGTTAGTAGGGGATAGCCCTAGGATACCTCAACATATACTAGAACTAATCAGACTGAAAGATCATGCCAAAGCGTTGATGATAAGTCACAATTGGGGAGACATCATCCCATATGCAGTGTCTACTATACTCAAAGTTTATGATTTTTTTGGAAAACCACATGTTCTACACTATCAAGTGACTTTGAAAGTAGGAATTTCTAAGCTCCTATGGAAAATAGGATCATTGGAAGAAAGAGAATCATTGGGAAAATCCAAAGGTACTTTTTTCCCCCCAAGTTACTATTGTGCACAATATTATTTTTGTCAAAAAGTGATGGAGGCACTTGGAGAAGTTTTTAGATAAATATCAAATGGCTCAATCCCATGCTCACTTTATAGACCTGAAGGGATTTTATGACTTATTAAGAGAAAGAACTAAAGCCAAATCTCATAAACACATTTTGTACTTTCAAGAAGATATAGTTAGGAATAAGTTCTCGTTACAAGAGTAGGAACTTAGGAAAGAGAAATGGAAAGTATATAGTAAGGTCCTGGATTTTATAAATTATTTTGAGCCTAGCCATGATCCCCTTGCTAATAGAAAGTATGAGGGTACAAAAATATATATGTTAATGGACAATTTTGTTGATTTTATGCAAACTTTGAATGAGAAGGAGGAAATTCTAACCCAAGCACACCCTGACAAGGCCATTGAGGTGGAGAAAAGATTGGAAAGTAAGATGATTTTGAACCTAGGGTAGTACACATTGAAAAATAAAGCCAAGTATATAGTGGCCAAGAGTGTACAACTTGTTCCTTAATTCAAAGACCAAGCCCTAAACACCCACCTACTACACTTATACCTAAGAAGCATAAATTGGAGTAGGGATCATCTTCTAAGGTTGAAGAATACTCCCCTACCTAGACCCCACTCCAGATAGATGATGAAGGACCCTTGAGAGAGTATTTGAGACAAATGGGAGGGGAGAAGGATGTTGTAGTTACAACAATAGATATAGAAGGAGGAGTGCTTGAGGAACCTCCTATGCAAACACTAGCTCTCACTATGGGAAATTACATAGGTAAGGAAATAGATCCTGTAATAGCACAAACCTTTAAGAAATTTATTGATGATGAGAGTTTTTTCAATTCAAGAACATTTTCTCAGTTTTTGTGGAGAAGAAATATTGACAAATTTGAGGCCAAGTTTAAAATGATCAAACCAGAGCAACCTGGTAAAAAGGACTCTGAAATTGAAGAAGAAATTAAATCTAGTTTCATGGAGGAGTTTGCACAAATAACCCTTGAAGGGGAAAGATAGTTGTTAAGGGATTCAAGAATTTAGATATTACCTAAATGGGATTTTGCAAATCCCATGGTTTTTAACTCTATGAGAAAAGTGAAAGATACTCAGTTCAAAGTTGAAGAAGAGGTCTTACAAGCCCATAAGGGATTGAAATATAGTAATGATCATCAAGCCTTAGTAATATGGTCTATTTAGAAAAAGGATAAAACCAGGATGCAAGAAGCCTCAAATGCTAAATATATAGGTAGCCTCATGGTCTATAGGGGAGAGGAGGTAGATAGTGAAAAGGTGTCCAAAATGACTAAAGAAATGGTGGATTTTGGAGTTGTTGTTGCTAGGAAGGGCAAGGATTAGTTCTTGGAGCTCAATGCTAGATTTGAAGAGATGCTAAAGGCATATGAGGAAAGAGGAAATATGATACATCAATTGGAGGCTTAGATGACTCAAGTGGACAAGAAATTTGGGAAAAAAATAGTGGGAGAATTGTCCATGTTAATGGATATATGGAGTGAGCTGAAAAATAATGAGGCAACTTTGAAGCCAATTTTAAACAAGTGGAATAATAGGAGCAGGGACATCACTCTTTTATGCTT
This sequence comes from Cupressus sempervirens, assembly GCA_028749045.1. NCBI lineage: Eukaryota > Viridiplantae > Streptophyta > Pinopsida > Cupressales > Cupressaceae > Cupressus > Cupressus sempervirens. The sequence continues at coordinate 505,983,523 of CM053789.1, read as the reverse complement.
CTCAGTTATTAGTTTGTCTTATAAGAAAATAGAGAAAACATTTGACATAACTAGTGACCTCTCTGATTTTGATTACAAGAGAGTCACTTTGCAAAAAAGGATCATAAATTGTTTTTATAGATATCTAGATGAAGTTTTTGAATAGTTCACTCATGCACTCAAGAAAATAGATAAATTGAAGAATAAAGAGGACTAGGCCCAAGAATTGGATGATTTGTTGTGCCTTAGGTTAAATAAAGTGATAAATGAAAGATGGCATGCATGGTTAGCCAAAACAACTGAGGAATTTGTTAAAGTTCAAATATTTTTTATTCTTTAAGAAGGGAATTTTTTGAAATAAATAAACTAGGAGAACATGTTCTAAAAAAGTAACATGACATATTGAATTTTAATTGGCCAGATGACACACTTTTCAACAAGTGGATGATAGATCTGTACATTCAAAATAGTTAGTGTTCAGTGAAACTAATGAAGATGAGGTAGACCAAGATGAACTAAAAATAATTGATACTTTAGTTAAAGCAAAAAAGGAAAAATATAAACAATCAACTGCAGTAACAAGTATAAAATTTCAAATTGATAGCTTGGCTACAAAAGAATCAAGTATAATTGTTGGTTTGCCAGTACAAGATGACCTAGATGGAGAATTGCAAGTTAGACTCAACTTTCAAATATTAGAACCTGGTCCAAGGTAAATCCAATCATCATACAATTCAAGGAATGAAAATTGAATCAAGGCTAATTATCAAGTGGAGCTCCCCAATAATAAGAGGCCGTAGCAGAAGTGGTCCCACAAAAGCAATTTTTATGGTGTAAACATTCTTTTGCACCAAATTTTGTCTTTTATGATAGTAACCTTTTTGTAAATATCTTTTTGTCTTAAGGAAACTTGTCATTCTTCTCTAGGCTTGAAGCTTTTTGCATCTCATGCTATATAAATGAGATCCCAAGGCTAGAGAAACTCTTATGTAACTTTTAGTTTTTTGCTAGGCTTACATTCGGCCAAGTATTCTTGATGTTAATTTTGTGATATATTTTCTCTACAAATCTGAGAGTAGATTAACATTGAAGGATCATGTTGTCTTATCCTAAGTCATTCTATGTTTTACATAAATGTTGTGTGATTTTCAAAGAAATTTAATAAAAAGGAAAGTTACCACCATATCTGTTTTCTCTAAATCTTGTCTCCATTGTTATTAATTGGTTATCTTGAGGTTGTGTGAGCAAAGCTTATTCAATTTAGTACAACTAGGATAGCTTGTATATTAGTTTTCTATTTCTTTTAAGTCGATGAATTAAGTAAATGCTTCAGTGAAGTGATAGGACTTCTAGTCAATAAGAAGGATATGCATAAGAATGAGGTTTAGGGTAAATTGTTGATCATATTGATTGTAATAAAATTGATTAGATCAAAAAACTTGTTGGGTAGACTTTGATCCCCAAGCATTGATCATTTTAATTAAGTTTTTATGAGAAGGAACCATAGAATTGCATGAAGCATAGTTTCAAATTTCAAAATCAAATTTACTGTTCATGTTAAACATTTTAATTGTTGGTCAGCACTTGGTTGCATTTTATTTCTGTGTTACGGTTAGCTGCTATTATTGAGTTAAATGTAAATCTTAGAGGACTTGTGACCAAATATCTGCTATAGGGGATAGGTGTGTGTAAATGAATATCAATAAGTGAATGAAGTGTGAAGATAATATCTAGTTTCAAACCCCTTTTATCCCCAGGTGCACATGCCTTGGTTTTGTAGAACCTAAAGAGTATAAAATCTTGGTGATTTTGTTGAAGTTGGGTCTAGATCTGAGGACTTCTTAGTTGAACATAGGAAAAAGCTAATCCTCAAGCTAAATTTTTCTTCATCATCTTGGTATCAAGTATTTTATTTCTTGGTAGTTTAAAACACCAACAAGTTCTTTGATGAAGTAGCTTGGTGTTTTATATTGCTTAGTGGCTCAATTTGTTCTTTGACTGAGTAGCTCGGTCTCTAGTGTTGACCAAGTTGTGTGTTATCCTATCTTAGATTTTTTGATAGTGACATGATTTGACTTTATGTGTCCACCACATGTCACAAGGACCTATTCATTTAATTTTGGGTGACTTTTGGGTCTTGTTGGCATGACACCAATGTATTCCCATGCCTATTCATTACTTGTAATGATTAGATCTTTTGGATTTGATCTTTTCTAATTGAGTGCATTTTATTTTTCTCTTCCTATCACTTCTAAAACAAGTTTCATGATCAAATTTTATTTTGATATTCATTATTGCTTCTCTACCACTCTTAACTCCAGTCTTGTTAGGGTTTGAACTTCAAGTTTAGCTCTAAGTTATGCCTAATCTATAAGGCAAGTTGTCCGGGTTCTTCTCTGGTTCATTGCAACAACATTATGCTATGTATTTGTAACCCTTTTGCCTTGCATGAATGAGAATTTTAGCTTTACCTTATCTTGCTAGTCTAATATGTTGTACAATCTCTTTCCTTGTATGGGTTTTTTTTTGTTCTTTCATGTTTGCATATCATGTGTAGCCTACTACTGAATTTTGTCTTGTGAACTTGTTTCCTTGCAACATTTCATTAGTTTTACCTTCATGAAAATTATGAAAGAGTAAATTTGAGCCAAGATTTGTGTATTTAAGTGTTTTATTAATGTTATGTGCATGTATAGGTAGATTTGCAACCATTTTTTCAATCTCATGCATCACCCCCTTTCCCTTTCAACATTTTAGTTTTATGTGATCTCTCTTGCTTTTCCTCTCAAGTAGTAGTATAGGTGCATCTTGATTGTAGGGAAGTCATCATTCTCTACAGATTCAATGTCAAAGTGAAAGTACCACACTTGGAGGTTGTTTCAATATTACACGAGGTCACTTGAGGGTCATACCTCAAGAAAGGGTGTAGACTTTTGTATCAATAAATATCTTTTTAAAACCTAGACCTGTTGTATCATGATTCCATCTAGATGTAGCTTCGATTAGATCTATTAGACCTTTATTGTTTGGCCCCATTGGACCATTTCCTTTAAAACTTGGTTGTTTCATCAGTTTGAGGCATTTCCCATACTTCTCAAGGAATATTTCATGAGACTAAATTTTGATACTAGTTGGGACTTCTTCCCTATACAACCATGCAAAAATGGCTTTTTTCTCATATTTTTCTTTTAAAGGTACAATGGCATGTACAAAAGCACCATCAAAGATAGTATTAGATGGTACAAAAAAGGGTGTCTTCTCTTTAGAGGGTCTCCCATAGTGATAAGGAGGTATAGGAAGAGCTGTCAGAGATATTATTGGTTCTGTTTTCTACTCTCCTATGCTAGTTTCTTTCAGTTTGAGAGTATTTTCTATTGGAATGTCCAAAGGGGAAGAGTACTTCTAAGAGCCAGGGGGGGTGAATCAGAAGTAATCTATTTTTATCCTTTCAAACTCTTATTAACACATATCTGAAAAACAATTTGCATGCATGTAAACATATAAAAAAACATGAAATGAAAACATGCATCACCACATAACACAAGAGATTTTGGTAACCTAGAAACCCTCCAAGAATAAGAAGGTAAAACTAGGGTGGGGATGACACCCACAAAAATTACTGCAACAATGAGTTCAACACTTCAAGTCTTGCCTTGTTAAAGGCTACAACACACTATTAAATGTGACCTATTGAAAGGATTTACAAACACTTTACATAAAGTGTCACCCTATTAAAGGATCTACATAAAGGCTGTTAAACCCACCTAACTTAAAAGGAATTTCTTGACCTTCTCCAAAGGCTCTCCTACCTAGTTGTTAAGCTAACCTATCACCATAGGATTTCAACCTCTAATATAATTATGAAAGAGTACTAGAACATTTGACCTGATTGAATGCAATCTCAAATTGTTGGGTTGAGGTACAAGATCTACTCTTCCTATTTTGATCCTTGCTTGATCTGATCTCTGTATGTACACCTTTTCCCTTGTGCTATTCTAATCAACTTGTTATGAAACTATTGCTCTATTCCTCTAAGTCTTTTCTCTTCACACTGAAATTTTGCTATAATCTCCCCTTATACTATTTTCTTCCACACATGCAATGGTGCATTCATTCTCCTTATAAATAATGCAAAGACTTAGGATTAGGTATGGATATATGATCCACATTGAATCTCAAATTCTTGCTCATACTTTGCATTTTTCTTATTGGTTGCATGCCTTCACCATTTTTCTGATTGGTTGCATGCATATTGCATAGGGAATGTAAATGATTCATCTTTATCCTTTTTCTCCTTTAAAATTTCTCTAAGTCAGCTCCAAAAATGGTTCACATCTTAGTTTGTGCAAATACAAACTCTTCTGCTGATCTTGCATTGCTCAGAACATGAAGTATTACTGATGCTCAACACATACTGTTTCTAGATTGCTGAACATTAGCTACATTTTCTAGTTTTCTCGACACCTGTTATATACTATATTACTCAGCATATGTTGTTCTAAATTTCTTGGTATCTGAATGATTCTGTTACTTAGCACATGAACAATTCTGGATTACTTGGCACATACTACACTATGATCTACTCAACACTAACTGTGACTCGACACCTATTGAAATTCTTGCTCAACATACATTGTGTACTCAACATACATAGTGAAAATGGTTAAGTGTGTTGACACTCATTTGTCAATACTATCTATTTGACCAACATTTTTCATGTCTTCCATCTTGTTAACATGATTGTTAGTAGAATCTAAATTGGTTGGGACAAATGTACAAAAAAATTCAACATGTTACATGTGTAGCTAGTATTGATAGGTATTGTCACCTTTGCTCCTTGGAATGGGAACTTTATGCATTGGTGATAAGTTGAAGTGATTACCTAAATTTCATGAATCCAAAGTCTTCCAAATAGTATGTTGTATGCTAGAGGATGTCAAGGACCTAACATATGGCATCTCTCTCTATAGGCCCTATTTTCATAGGCAATTCACAACAAGACCTTTGGTTTTTCATTCTTCTTCATCATATGCCTTGATGGAAATTTTCCCTGCAAGGATTGATGGACTTCTCATCATAGCCAGTTGGGTAAGATAACTAGCACTTCTCATCATAGCCCAATTGGGTAAGATAACTAGTGGAACAGATGTTAAGACTAACACCATTATCTAAAAAGCACATAGCAAATGCATTTATGATGGATCATGAATTGGATATGAAGTAGTTGGTTATGAGGATGACTTATAGAATTATCATCCTTTCTAGAGAAAGACTGGTAGTGAGGCAAAGTTATGTGACCCACCATGGATTGAAACTGATAGAGATCAAGATCCTTAGGTATGCTGGCCTCAATAAGAGCTTTGTCAAGAATCTTCGTATGATAATACAAGATTTTAAGCAGTTCAAAAATATTTATCTAAGAATTAGTTTGATGTAATGTTTCAATAATTGTTTTATTTTGTAGTATTGGAAGATGTTGCAAGTTTTGTGTTCTTGCTAGTCGGACCAACAATAGCTTTGTCTTTGAGTTATTCAATCTTAGGTATAGTAGGCACAGAGCCTTTGAGTACTATTTGGGCATGGGACCATGTGACAATGTTAGCACAAAATTATGATTGTCCTTGATTAGATTCGAGAGACATAGCTCCTCTAAGGATGAATGGTGTCTTTAGTTTTTGCATTGTCATTTTTCCTTTTGATTGTGATAACATCACAATATTCAAATTCTAGAGGTTCAACCATATTGATGACATTGTCATCATTGGTATATGTGTAGTTGACCTTGTTATTTCTTTTTAGTTTAGATGTCTCTCCCTCTTCATATAGAGGAAAGGGTTCTTTAAATTCTTTATGGTCTAAGTTTTTGTTATGTCCTCCCACAACTACATCACCATCATCCATGAGGTTCTAAGTCTTATATATCATATTAATGCAGTTGTTGGCTTTATGGCATTTGTTTTGGTGGTTCTTATAGTATGCATTTTTGTTCCACCATTTAGGCCTTGGTTGTGGATCATATGGAAAAGAATTGTCTAGAGGAGTGAGAATCTAATTTTGAAGAAGTGTCTTATAGACCACTTCAAGAGGTTCAACTAGGGGTTTGTATTCATGTTTGGGTCTAGAAGCCCAATATGTGTTTTTAGCATTGTTTCTATATTGTCTAGTGTGTGCAATGACCTTCTCAATGGCTTTAGCTATGTGTATTATATCTATGAGATTGAAAGCTTCCTTATGAGGCTCAGGAGTGATATTTTCCACTACTCCATCATGTACCTCATCTCAATTTTTATTAATGTATTTGGATTTGTCTTTGCTAGAGTTGGATCCTTGTTTGTTGTCTTTTTGTAGGGTTAACTCACCTTTCTTAACCATGAATTTTTATATGTGGATACCTTGTTTAATCATATCTTTGAAGGTATTGGATCCTTGAATTTGTAGTTTGTACCCAAAATCAAGTAAGAGGTCATCCATGAATATGTCAAGCTTTACACTTTTAGGTATCTTGTGGGAAGACTTGGTGTGCATTTGTCTCCATCTCTAAAGAAATGTCAAGAATGGTTCTGTAGTTCTCTATTTGAGTTGGCAAAGATCTTTTATGTTAACTAGATGTTTAATTTTGTGTGAATATTGTCATATGAACAAGTTGGCAATCTCATCAAAAGTTTTAATCCCAGTAGGAAATCTTTCAAACCATTCCATATCTTAGCCACCTAGACTATATGGGAACAAGTGCATGAGGTATGTTTGGTCATGTATGAACTCCATGGGTAGGGCACTAAACTCCCTTAAGTGAGCTTAGGGATCAAAGATGCACATGTATTTGTTATATTTAGGTCGCTCGTCTCCTCTAGGAAAAGGAGGTATGTAAAGATCCTTGTCAAAAGGAAATGGAAAAATAGCATCCAATATGTATTGTTTAGCAGGTTTTTCTTGTCTTTCATCATTTGTGCCAATTTCTCCTACATGGATTGAAGTTTGTTTTGGAGTTTAGAGGTTTCAAATTCTTCCTTTTTGATGATAATAGTTTCCACATTGTATTCTGATGGTAGCTTGGCCCCTTCTTGAGCTACTTTGTGGAAATGCTTTTATTTTTCCTCATTGAGTAAGATTTCCATCATCTTTTAGAAAAATTTTCCTTTATGACAATTTTCTATGTCTTTTGGGGTTATTTCTTTAGTGTCCCCATACACATTTGTGCTGGTGTAGTGACCTTTGAACTTATTAGTTCTCTAGTTCCTATCTTTGTTTTCTCCTCTAGTATTTTCTCCAATTTCCTAGTTTTGGTTTGTCATTCTATTTGTATGCAAGTTTTCAATATGTGGATGTTTGGAATGTATAGGTGTAGTGTACATAGGTTTAATATATGAGTTTATAAGTATAGTTGTTCTATTTTTATTGAAAAATTCACATTTGGCAGATGAAATTTCCAAGTTTGGACATTCTTGAAACAATAGATTCTTAACTTGATTCATATTTATGGAAAAGACTCATCTGATGCAAGGTCTGTTGATAGGTGATAGAGATCAATCTGATTTTCCTCATATGTAGTAGGTGAAGGAGACTGTAAGAATCCTCCATTGCACTTAGACTATGTATAGAATTGGGAACAACCTCTACCTTGACTCCTACCTCTACCTCTACCTCTTCTAGTTTGATTGGAATGAAACACATTTCCACTTCTAGTTGCAACAATCATAGACAAGGACCATACTTATAATTTCATCTCAAAGTAGGTGTAAGTGATAGAGAGAGTGATGTATACCAAGGTATGAGTAATTAGATAAGTGGCTAGATCAACTAAGAGATTGACTATCATGACGACATGGTATGGTAGCATATAAGAAAAAATAGATCAATGTAGAAAAGACTAGTTTAGATGTGGGTCACAAGTTTTCAACCAAGGAATGTGTTTTAGTTTTAGACTATTATAGATAGAGAAATGTACAAGTGTCCCTGAATAGAGACCATATTAGACTAGAATTTTGACAAATGATTAAAAAAATAACTCATTGTTTTGGATAATTCTAGACAAGTTCACATGAGAAAATGCTCTTTGATGCAAGATTTTGATAGATTGATGTGAGTAAGTGCAGAGACTAGGAATGTAAATTCCTTTTTAGATGAGTAAATAGAGCATTTTGACAAATTATGACCAAAATTTGGTTGAGAATTGGTAAAGTCTTGCATGAGAATACTAGGCCTCCTAGGTGAGAAAGTATGCAAACAAACACGACAGAAAAAAATAACAAGGTCCTACAATCCAGACTTGCACAATATTATATAACAAACCAAGTAAGTGACATGATTTTATAGTTTGACTAGTTTTGAAGAGATTTTGACCAATTTTTATCGATTATAGAATTTTTTAAAAATTTCTAGACAAATTTCAATAGTGTTTTAGATTGGTAAATTTGATAGTTTGATATTTTGGGCTAGTTGACAAGTTGGTTTCAAGATTGATTGAATTAGATAGTAGGGACACAAGCAGTGGTAAAAAACAATCCAACTGAGGACAAAGAAAATAAGAAGAATGAGGGAGTCTTGACACAATTTTGGACATTTTGGATAGTTTTGACAAAAAAAGACATGCCTTATCTCTAAAACAAACAAAAATGGTAGAGAAGGCAATTGTTTCACAACTTATGTCTATACATTCACCTCACACAACCATGTCACCCCTTAGAGGGAACCTATGTTTTTAATGTTTCCAAGGACTTAATAACATATATGTTCAAAGGTTACCCTTAAGGCAAGGGTTGATGTCATATACCACCTTTAAACATCCATGTGCATATCTATGGTGAGAATATACAAGAAAGAATCTTCCCCCTCCTTGCACAAAGATTATGCCCCATTTCAGAGGTGAACTAGGTAAGAAACTAACTACAAAGTGTTTACTAGGATTCCATTCATATTAACCCTTGGTGGCATCACAAGAGAGGTTAAGTCCTCTCAGCCACACTAACATCTAAAAGTGTACACCCCTTGGAAATAGGGCATAGGGAGTGGCGATGCTCAGTACAATAGAAAAAGCCTCCTTAAGATATGTGATATCCAAAATCAAGAGGAATGGATTAACATGAATTTGGAGTCTTTATCTCTATAATGCCCCTTAGTTATAATGTATTTGAATCATTGGTGAAAGGTACGTGCTCACTTGGGTTGTTTCCAAAGGTTGAGTACTTCAATAGGCCCACTAAAGGTGACTATCAATACTAACAAGATTTAATTCAAGGGTCTATGTTTTTTATTCTCCAATGGAGAAGAGAATACTCTTCTATCCTCTTCATGTCTCACAAACACATAGAATACATTAATCACCGAGCTAGCTTATCAAGCCCAACTTATGTAGAAGCTTCTAGGTTTATAATTTTGCCAACTATAAAAGAGCATAATCCCCTCACTAAAAGACTCATCACAAGAACCATTACCTTCCTTTCTTTCAGAGGGTACCATTTTCCAAAGGGATCTACATTTCTGATTTACTCTTGGGAATCACTTCCAAGTAATAAAGAGCATAATCTTGTATCCCTTCATTTAGAGCCCTAGAGAAGTTCACTAGGCCTAATTAAACTATGTGTTAAAAGCATGAAAATAAGACACAATATTTTTGTGGGTTTGAAAGATATTCTTTGACATGCATATCTTTGAAATTTTTTCTACAATCAAGCAGTCAACAATTTTTGAAATGTTTCAAAGGTGTCTTTGAGATACATCCTATAGACAACTATTAAGCTATTTCAAAACATCTAGTAAATTGGTTATCAAAAAGTAGGAAATTATCAAAATATCAAGTGCAGATGTAGAATTTTAAGCTTGTTGATGCAAGAACTCATGCGAGGTTTTACTATTTTTAGGAAAGCAAATGACCACCTGTACAAGATAGAATTTAGAGCTGTAGAAGAGAATGCAACTCTCATGAAAAACTATGTTCTATCACGTAAGATTCTACAAATGTATGTGTGAGTAACAATTCTCTTGCACAATGTTTTCCAAGAGTCTGTGCTAGTAAATAAGGGTCCTATGTGAAGAAAGAACTTCCCAAGTGAACCAAAATTGAAATGTATAGAGGTAAAATACAAAATGACAAAAATATGAATAAATGAGGCTAGAAAATCAATTTTGTTACCCTATAGTGGGCAATATAAATGTATGTGCTAAATTTGGGCCTCTAATTTAACCACACACTTCAACATGGTCATTGTTTGCCATGTACATCTAGGAACAAATATGTGATTGTTCATCTTGAATGTCTACACAAGGTGATTTTTTGCCTCCTATCTAGATGGGGGTTTACAATACACTCTCAGAATTGAGATTTCAATAACTAGACCAACTAAAATGAAGGATTTAATCTAGATGAATACAAGATTAAGCTATAATGTAAATGCAATTACACTATATTTTTGGTATTTTCTATGGAAAGATATGAATTTAAGCTATATGTAATGCATAATGCATATTTGATCTATTGAAAGGAAGAACAAACTAGACTAAATGTATGCATATTAATCCAGAATAAGAAACTAAAGCAAGTAAATGTGAGAAAGATTTGAATGTGCAAACATTGAGCTCTCAAACTGATAGAGTTTTGATAATCATGAATTGCATCCTTTTTTTCAAATGAGAGGCATAAGGTCTCTTTTCGAGAATTCTAAAACCAATTGATGGTTGAGATTGAAGAAGATGGATGGTTTAGATTAGAGAGTTCAACTCAACTAGAGAGTTTCCATAATTGAATGAATTAACTAATTGCTTTTGGAGTGAATGATGTAGTTAATTGATTTGTTTCCTTTTATAATTCAAAGTTAACTCATAATTTCTAATTTAAAACGGAGAGAATATTTGAATTTAATATTGGAATTATTTAATTAAATGTGACCTCATAACTAAATATTCCAATAAATTGAATACTTAAATTCAACAATTGAGATGAGGGTATTTAATTAAATCAAATATATCTAAATCCTCATGTCATGTATATTAGCTAAATGGGGTGAATATATTTATTTAAAGTTCTAGGATTTATAATTAAATTAATTCAATTAGAGGGTTTTATTAGCCAATTTAAGTTTATGTTTAGGAATTAAATAAGATATGTGATTATTGCAATATTAGGATTTCTTTGTAATTTTATACTTAGATAAAGTAGAGACAATTGGTTAGAATTGCCTAGTAAAATAAGACTTTTTTGATCAAGAAATTGATGATGTAAGACTAATGCACTGAAATTGGTTCAGAATGGAAAGGTGTCAATTTTGGGGTATTACAATACCCTTTACCCTTTTACATAGATTTTCAATTCATGATACATAATCTTTTACAATTTTCCTAAAAGAATAACCACAATGTTTATCATTAATGAACTTTTAGGAGAGGGAGTACCAAATTGTATAGATACCACTTTATGTTGGCAAACCATTTTTGACATGAGGTTAGGGTAAATTTACCTTTCTATCTTTTTCAATCTCTTACAATATCTACCCAGGCCATCCAGAAAGATTGCACTGGCGAGGATGTTTTCCATGAGGCTCTCATCGTTTTGATCATGAACTTGCTGAAATCCAAAAAAGTTCTTAAACCTAGAACATTGAAAGGGCCTGATTAGGGTATAGAAGGGAGTATTCAAGATAAGGGCTATGACTCTGAAATGCAAGATGAAGTTGAAGGGGGTCTGGTTAGCTAAAAAAAAGGCTCAGGTGGCAGCTCTAAAAAGAAGAAAAAGAATGTTGAGGAGGAAGATTCTAATCAAGATTGGGAGAGTGACTTTGTGGAGGAAATTGTCAGAGATCATTACAAAAAGAGGAGTGGTAGCAAAGGAAAGGGTAAAGGATGCAAAGATGAGCGATTCTCTCCTTCTTTTAATGATAAGCCTCTGGTTCAACGGTTGGAGAGGAAAATAAATTCCTTGCATCGACAAAAGGATAAGTATGATACTAAGAAGAGTGGGGAATCTGAGTATGGAGATGACGGTGAATAGGGGTCCATGTCAGATTGGGGTGATAAATCTAAAGGTGGGTGAGTGTCTTCTAAGGGCATATTTGGAAAGCCTAGTTCTATTCAGAAGGAGATGGGTATCCTCAAGCATAAAATGTTGCTATTGAGTAAGGAAATGGAATAACTTATTAAAACATCTAGAGGGGAAAGAAATTTATGACAACACATTGATAAGCTTTTGGATGTGATAGGGAATGTTGAAGAAGTGAAAAATCTCATGCATAAGATTCTAGTGATGGAAGCTAAACAAAGGGTCATGAATAAGGATATCGACAGCATTCAAGGGAAGGTGGCCAAACTTGAAACCATGATGGGTAATATGGATAAATAGGTTAAAAAATTGGTGGACAATGTGAGTAATTTCTTGAAGAAGAATGAGGCTATTAAGAGCCAAGATTCCCCTCTAGGGGTTGATAATTAGGGACCAAGTAAACATACCCGATCCCACTCAAAGAAGATTGAGGAAACCAATAAGAAAGACAAGGTGAAGGCTGCTGCTAAAACCATGTACACTCCAGTGGATCAAGCTGTTGACCTGATAAATACTTCTTAGTTGGTCAGTTGTTGTTCCTTTGTTGTTCTTTTGCTATCTTTTCTAGCTTTTTCTTGTATGACCTCTTGTTTTTTTTGAGGTTTGTTTCATGTTGTTTTTGGACACTTTTCATTATTGATGTTTATGTCTTGAACTCTGTTGATGTAAAGGTTTTAGGTCCTTTAAAACCTATTTTTTACTTAATCAAAACAACTATATCTTTACATATTAATAGTTCTCATTTAAAACCCCTCTTTCTTATCTACCCAACCCTTTTACATTGTTTTCTTTAAAATACAACATCAAGATCCATTTTAGGGTTTATATTTTACTTCAATTCAAGTACATCATAATTTGGAAACATCTTCAAAATATCATCATAAGCATCTTCATAAACATCTTCATAAGCACCTTAAAACTCCAATACTAAACCACATGCAACTTTCAAAAAGTTTTACCACCCAACTACATGGAACCATAAGGAACTACTCTCTTGAGCTTGGAGATAAAACCAAGATCCACCTAGGCTCTAATGTAGTCTAAGGCTTATACCCAAAATTAAGTAGATGGGTAACATAAGGGCACACAAAAGCATAATACCCAAAATAAAATCACAAGGCAAATGGACAACTAGAGGCAAATGTAGAGTGAGGTGTTCAACCACATCTAGGTGAGTGTTATCGTACATTCCTATAGTGTTGGGATCATTCCCTTGAGCCAAAGACCATCCTTCTACACATAATGTCTTTTCCCTGAGTACTCCAACATGATATGTATGATCCTATAGTGTTGGGATCATTCCCTTGAGTCAAAGATTGTCCTAATACATAGAACATCTTCTATCCAAGTACTCCAACAATAAATCCTTATTATCTTGATTAACATGAATCTGAAAACCTCCTCAACCCATAAGTTTAATTAATGGTACCACTTATTAGTCAAATCATGTGTAGAGACAACCTACACATGGCTCTAGTCTCTAACACATAGGATTCCCTAACAACCACTTTTGGGACCCAACACCTATGGTGAGCCACTCACTTAGGGACTCTAATGAACTCATCAAAAGAATCCAAAAGAACAAAGAGTTATAGGGCATAATAATCTAGGGTCCCATACCCCCAGTCCAAAACTATAACTCATACATCAAAGTATATTCACAAGAAACAACCTTATAAAATATGAATAATATAGGAAAGTTTTCCTTCCAACTAGTCCCAAAATCCATAAGCCTCTGGTGACCAAAAGTACAAAGGAATTACAACAACTTAATCAAGGGGTTGAGGTCCAAAAATTAATATCAATATATTAATTAACATAGTTATTTGACATACATTAATTAATAGTAATTAAATATTATTTAAAAATGGTGTAATATTAATTTTACTATCACTAAATATGGTAGATTTTAATTTAGAAGGGTGTGTTAAATATAAGTGGAAAGAAAATAATAAAATGTATTTCTTACATTTTATCCTACTTCTCTATTACTCTTTCTTCTAAGTTGTTTTGTGGAGGGAGTGGAACTCAAGACCTCTTACTTATGAGGGGCCTCAAGTTACCAATGAGATAAGTGACTTACTTGAGAATATTTCCCCATTATTATGTATTTAATTAAATATTAATTGAAAATATTAATTAAAAATTAAAAATCAAATATTATAGTTTAATAAATTCCTAAAGGTTGAATTTTTTAGTACAATAATAGTATGAACTCATGTACTTTGACATCAAAATTCTTAAGATATTATTTTGAAACTTATTGGTAAGGATAGAACAATTAATCCATGTAATTTTGGCTTTTGAATCTCTCAAATCCAATGAAAATCAAGAAAGTTGTGTCATTTTTGGTGCAGGCTGTCCAAATGGGTGTTCCCATATTTTACAGTTTGAAAACAATTATAATTGTGGGTCAAATGGACTCATAAGACCATGAAATTATAGGATATGTTATTTTTTCAAATTATATAGAACTTTTATTTTTGCCATAAAATTTTATTTTGATGTTTAAAGGGTCTACCAAACATATTTCTAGAAATTGTCCCAGGAATGTTGGAATACTTTAGAATAACTAAGAGGGAGGATGAATCAATTATCCAAGGTCTAGATGTATAAATAAAACTTTTCATATCTTAGTGAACCCATAAAAAATTTATCATCATGCATGCACCCATAAGATTATGCAACCACTTAAAACTTGTAGATTACTGTCAAATCAATTTGCAGATATGTAAACATGAAACATAACAAATTCAGAAACACATTTGACACAATGATTTACATGGAAATCCAATTTGGGAAAAACCACTAGTAACATGCTACTCTTTTTCACTTTTCTAAAGTGATGTCCTGTGAAAGGCCAATCTTGTTAAAGGTTACAATAGACACTGTTAAATGTGACCATGTTAAAGGATTTGAATCACCCTATTAGGAGTAAGCTTTGTTAGAGGACTTTAGACCATTCACTTGGAATGTCACCTAGTTTAAGGATTTACAAATGACTGTTAGATCAACTTTAATCCAAGGGATTTACCCTAGACTGATACAATTATTAGAGAGTAATAGTAAGGCTTGATCTGATAACAACTTACAACTCCATTTGTAGATTACAGATCTCTATACTAGTCCTCCATTCTACTTGGCCTATACACATTTCAGCTCTGATAGCTTGTTCACCCTTTAAGCATTCATACCTTTAAGCCTTCTTGCTTAACATGCCAATACAGACTCTTCTCATAGGTCACTTGATGAAGTAAAACCCTTGACTCCTTATCTTCCTTAGGTTCTTGCACATGACAACCCTTGCTTTTGACCAGCCATTCCTATAAATAAGAAATTAAGATATTTTTCTACTCATTCTCCATCATCCAATTTAGGGTTAGGACAGATTAGGTAGGATTCAATGAATCCACCCCATATTTCATATCTCTTCTAGAAACTTCTCCTTCAATCCTCCAACTAATTTTCTGCTCAGCTTGCACTGACTTTGCTCGACACCTACTATCCACTTGGTCAAGCTTGGTAGAAGAACTTTGTTTAACTTGTTCTTTTTATACTTGCTTAGTGTAACTAGTGTTTGTAACCTTAAGTAGATTATCAATACATCATGTTATCATTGTCTTGGTTGATTCTTGCACTCCTTTACATATCATAACTCAACCTTTGCTCTAGGTGCTATTGTTACATCTTTTGATCAAATCCTCTTCATCAATCAAATAAGTGATAGTACTTAAATCTTGTAAGAAGTTTTCTTATCAAAAAATAGTAGGTTTGACATGAGTGACAAAAAAAATTGAAACATATTGATCACACTTATAAAAAATTGTTCTCAACAGTCTCCTTCTTCAATAATCTCCCTCTTTGGCATTAATGGAAAACTAAACTAATCAACCAAACTTACTAGGTTAAAATAGTAAGACCAAAAAATTACCAAAACGAAAATAATTCCTTGTATTGAAATCTCTCCCTCTATCAATAAATTTTATCAACAACATTTATCTTTTGAATAGGTTATGAAACTCCTTTGTGTCATCCTTATAACTCCCTCTGAATTATCTCCCTCTTACTAGGTAGATTTCTTTTCATATATTTCCTATCTCTCTCTTAGTTGTATATGTCTTCCTCTAGAATCAATTTAACTCTTGTGTTTTTCTTGATCAATAACTATCTCCCTCTTTGACAACAATGTCAAAGACTTGTCATCTTAACATGTAGATAGAAAATTCTTTAGTTTCTTCCTTTGTCACCTTGCTTGTGGCAGATTTATAGTGTTAGATCTTTGATTACTTTAGGCAGCTCCTAAAGTAAGATCCTTGACATTAATATATAACATATGAAAATCAATTTGTTTGATGCAGGGAATTTCTTTTGTTACTTAGATAGCCTTTGATAGGATTATCATCCTTATTTTACCTATTAGATACTCATGGGAATCCTTAGGTAATGCTTTTGTGAAGAGATCACCAATTTATTCTTTTGCGTTAACATATTCCATCTTCACCTCTTTATCTTCAACTAATTCTCTCAAGTAATGATACTTGATTGCAATGTGCCTAGTCTTTGTGTGCATCATAGGATTCTTTGATATGTTTCCAACACTTGTATTATTACAATAAAGTTTCATTGGTTCTATGATCTCTTCCATATAATTTTTATACAATTTACAATAGCAACAACATATTCAGCTTTAGCAATAGATTGTGAAGTGCAGTTTCATTTCTTGCTAGTCCATGTAACCAACCTCTTGCCTAAGAAAAATGCTCCTCCACTAGTACTCTTTCTTTCATTAATGTTTCCAGCCCAATCAATATTAGTATAAGTTCTTAATTCAAATTTCTCATTTTTCTTATAGTATAGACCATACTCCTCTATTCCTTTGAAATATCTCATTATTCTCTTTACAACCATCAAATGAATCTCCATAGTATTGGTAGAGAATCTTGCAACTATCCCTATAGATAATTCAATGTTAGGTTTTCTAGTACTACATATTGTAATTTTCCAATCATAGACCTATACAATGTTTGATTCACCTTAGCTGGATCATCATTCTTTGACAATTTATGTCCTATCAACATAGGTGTACTTATTGGTTTGAAATCTTCCAATCAAAATTTTTTTAATATTTCCAATCTATAATTAGCAAATTAGTTGCATTCAAATTAGGTCATCTCATTATTACTCTCTAAACATTGTAGCAGTGATCTAAATCTCTTAACAGAGTTGGCTTAACAACTATTTGCAAATCCTCTAACAAGGTGGTAGTTCTATTGAATTTTCTAAAGACCTCTAACAAGGCCACTCCTAATAGGGTGATTAAATCCTTGAATAGGTTTACACCTAACAATGTCTTTTTTAACCTTTAGCAGGGTTGGCTCTTAATAGGGCTCACTTCAGAAGAGTGAAAAATAGTAACTAGTTACATTTGGTGATTTTTCCCAAATTGGGTTTCCATGTTAAATATTGGTGTCAAATGTGTTCAAGCTATTTTCTTTTATGTGTTTGTAACTAAGTTAAAGTATTGGTAATAATAGATAACATCTAAAGTTTATATGCCAAGCATTTACCAAGTTACAACATTCTGTATGTGTTTACTTAGCTTCAACAATGTTTAGTTTTTAGTTTGATTTTTGTACTGACATTGAAGGAGTCTAGGATTATTTTAGTAGTAACTAATTCACCCCTCCCCTCTCAATTAGTCCTCTTATATTTCCAAAAATTTATGCATGAACAAACATACTTAATCAAATTATTTCCTAGAAGTTTGGCTGGTCGAGCTATGGAGTGGCTCTTAAAGTTGCCTATCAGAATTAGAATACTTGAAGAATTGGTCAAGAAATTCATTAAACAATAATCATATAATACACAACATTCGGTAACCATGCTTTACTTTTGATACACAAAAAAACATAGTAGAGAACCATTTCTCCAATACCTACAAAGATGGAGGAAAACATTCTATATTTATATAAGAGAGTTACCTAAAAATGAGAAGATGGACATTTTTGTTAATAACTTAATTCTAGAGGTGAGTTAAGAATTAACTTCAAGTTCCTATTGACCCTATGGTAAGACATATTTTTAATTAGTGATAAACCACTTAATCTATATAGGAAGGTTAGTTAATACTACAATCAAGCTTTCCATCAATAAACATATTTCAGTGTAGCCAGAGAAGATGAAGGTTATACTATTTTCACCGACCTTGTAGTATAAATTGAGTTATTTGAGTTGTCAGTGGAAACCAAGATCCCCAGTATGAACTGTGCTCGTAGTGTTAGCCAAGTTCTCTGCATGAACCAGGCTAACTAATTCAAGTCAAATTACCATTGCATCACCCGAGCTCACTATATTGCCTAAGCATCAACATCTGTGTCAACTTGAAGGTATAATTTGGTTGTTATGAAGATAACTCTAATGTGAGATGACTTGGTATGAAGTTATTTATTGATGGGTATATAAGGAATACAAACTCATTTGTCTAAGAAAGTATGTAAGTTGTAAAATATAAGATATATATGAAAAAAAGGAGTGAATATGGAGTTGATTAAGTAAGCAGGATACAAAGCTAGTATAAAAAACAAAGCAAAGACTCGTCCATCATAGTCAGGTGATCATAATATTTAGAGGATCTATTTTAGAAAATATAGTTGCAAACTAGAGATCATCTTATTGATTCATCCTAACAGGTGCATTGGTCAAATCCTCTAACCAGGTTGACCTAAGAGTCATTTCTTAAATATCTTAATAGAGTACATACTTAATTGTATTGTAAAATCCTTTTACAAGGTGGACCTAACAATCCTTCATACTCCTAATAGAGTAGATCAGTTGAAGTGATCAGTTGTAAGCCCTAATAGGCTAACTCTATTACTACAATAGTGAATCTTTGTAGGTGTCATCCCCACCCTAGTTTTACCTTCTACTTGGAGGGTTTCTAGGTTACCAAATCTTATGCCAAAGTATAATGGTGTTAACTTCTTTGTTTCTTTATAGTCATGCATTAAAGTAGATTATATAATCTAATAAAGTAAAAGCTAAATTATTCTAACTGAGAAAAGTTTAAGTGGTTCCTGATTCTCCAACCACACCCCCCCCCACCTTCTTAGTCACTTGCTTTTCATTACATTTCCAACAATTGGTATCAGAGCAAGGTTCAACTATTAGAGGCTTAACATCTTGAGAGTAAAGATTTGAGGAAATGGAAGTGTACAAGTTAGAGAAATCTATTAACAATGAAAAATTGGATCTACAAATGACTATGGAGAAAGTTAAGAAACTCAAGTAGCAACTCACTCACTCTCTGAAGAGAAGGAATTGGCTATACATATAAATGACAATCTCTACGTAGGAGAAAGAATAGAAGATAGTTACAAAGAAAAAAGTTTAGAAGAAGATGCAACCATAGAAGATCTACTTGTGAGAAATGCCACTCTATAAGAAGAAGTAAGAAAATTGAAAAGAGAACAAGAAAGTCACTCAGTAAGGATATGTGAAGTCATGGATCAAAAGAAAAACACTATAAATGAAAAATAAATGGCACATGAAGACAAAAGACTACTTGCTACAAGACTAGAGGAAAATATTAAAATGAAGCAGATTGTTGAAGTATAAAAATGAGGAGATTGATGAAACCTATCATGGAACAATCACTATTTTATCATTGATGTTAAACCTACTACTTGCTAGTGAGACAATTTCTAATTTCGTCTGAATGATATCATTTTATTGATTGATGAAGAGGATTTGAAAAGAAAGGATAACAAGAATACCTAGAGAAAGGTTGAGTTATATGGTGTATAAAAGGAACACTAAGACCAAGTAAGACTTTGATGATATAGTGTATTGTTTATCTACTTAAGGCTATAATGAAAGGATACTTGAGAAAAGAAAAGACGAAGGATAAGAAAATAAATGTGTCTTCCAAGCTTGAACAAGCAAATAGTGGAAGCCAAGAAAGTTAGTGCAGGCTGAGTAGAAAGTTAGTTGAAATTGAGCAAAGGAAATTCACTATGTGCTGAGCAAGGAGAAATCTAGTAGGTGCTAAGGGAAGGAATTTTAGTGTATGCCAAGCACTGGTAAAGACTTAGTGTATGTTGTGCAACCTAGTGTTGGTTGAGCATCAGAAGATAGTGATTTTTGAAAAATGTTATTGCTGAGCATCAGTAAAATGAGTCTGATTGAAGGTTTGACAAATATGAGCCAACAAAGTTGATTTCTTCAATTATGTGAAGTGTGTGGAAGATAAGTATGATGATTTGGTGGCACAGAATTCAACATAAACCATTTTGAGATGAATTTAAAGAGGATTATAAGGGAAGTATCTAGAAGGGAACAAAATGGAAAAAAGGGTAGAATCAATGAATCTAACCTAACCCTAGGATGGATGATTGTGGTTAAGCAACAGAAGATCTAAATTCTCTATATAAGGAGATAACAAGCTAGAAGAAAAGTGTTACAGTGCAAACCAGAGATAGATGACTCCCTTTATGTTGCTTCATATGGTGGCCAAAGGGATTAATCTATAGTTGGCATGCTAAGAAAGTAGGCTTAAGGAGGTAAAGGCTTAAAGGGTGAACAAGCTGTTAGAGATGAATGATATTGAATGGCAAGCATAATGGAGGACTAAATAAGAGATCTGTAATCTGTAAGAGAATTATTTTTTTATTAGATCAATTCCTTCTATTACTTTCTAACAATTGTATTAGTCTAGATAAATCCTTTGGATTAAGGTTGGCCTAAAAGTCATGAGTAAATCCTTTAACAAGGTGACATTCTAATGGAATGTTCTAAAGTCCTCTAAAAAGGCTCACTCCTAATAGGGTTGTTGAAATCCTTTAATCAAGGTCACACTTAATAGTGTACATTGTAATCTTTAATTGGGTTGGCTCCTCATAGAGCTCACTTCAAAAGAGTGAAAATTGCTAGCATGTTACTAGAGGTTTTTTCCAAATTGGGTTTCCACATAAAATCTTTGTGTCAAATTGTGTGAATGATTTTGTGGTATTGCATTTTACATTTGTGCAAAGTTCATTTGACCTATGACATTAATATAATATGGTTTGAGATATTGGATGATCAATGCATGCACATGTATCTGTTACATACTAAATTTTTTTATCTATATATTCAAACCTTGGATAAATAATTTAGCTGCCACCTTAGTTATTCCAAAACATTCAAACAATTAATATCAATGCATTTGGTCATGTTTGTGAAAAAAATAGTTTGAATGTACTTGAAGCTAAAGATCAAGATGTACAGAAAGGAGGTGCCCAAGTTAAACAAGGAAAAAATTCTTGCATGGAAAATTTTGATGAAGCTACATCTAGGAGGTCTTGGAGACTATGCACAAACAAATATCACCACTAAACATGTTGAAGTAGTTGGAGCCCTAATTGTTGAACAACTTAAATAGAAGAAAGAGCATAATCAGGCAATGTTGGAGATTGTATCTACCCTAAGCTATTCAGAGTTTGAAGACATCAAAAAATGTATCACTTCTAAAGGAATATGGGATGCCCTATAGAAGATTTATGGAGTAGACAAGAATGTGCTAAGAGACAAAGACAAAAGTCTAAGAGGAAAATTTGATGAAATGAGAATGCAAGAAGGTGAGACTATAGTCCAATATTGTGTAAGAATCAAAGATGTTGTAAATACAATCAAAGGAGAAAATGGAGTTATTGAAGATGAGACTTTTATCAAAAAAGTGTTCATAAACCTACTACCTATCTATGTTATTAGAGTCTTTGCTATACAAGAACTAAGGTTTACTCTTGGTAGTGATCTAACCCTAGAAGGATTGGTTGGTAGACTCACTACTTTTGAACTTTCAAATTTTGATAATTTCAAATTTGAGAATATTGATTATACTTTCAAAGCTAAGCTAACACTAAAAGAACCTAAAGGAAAGAAAAAGTCCAAGCATGTTGCTAGTGATTGTGACATAGATGATGAAGATCTAGAAGAACTAGAAGCATTTTTGGCTAAAAGATTTCATAGAGGCAAAATGGAATATAAAGGTAAGTTACCCATCATATGTTTTAATTGTAATTAAGTTGTTCATATTGCAAGAAGGTTTACTAAGAAGAAAAACAATATAAATGAAGACAACTTCAAAGGTAGAAAAGATGAGAGTAAAAAAGGCAATAAAGACAAGGGAAAGAAAGCTTGTTACATTGTTGAAGAAGAATCTAATGAAGAATCAGATGATCATGATGATGAATTTGTGTATGTTTCTATAAAAGATGATTAAGATGAAGATGAGGCGATTGCATTAGTATCTTATGTAACCAAAGGTAAAAGATGGATTATTGATAGTTGATGTTCTCATCACATGAATGGTGACAAAAGTAAGTTCATTACCCTTGAGCATTACAATGGAAATAGTCTTAGATTTGGTAATGATGCACCCTATCCAGTTAAAGGTAAAGGATCAATAAGATTGAAAAACAAGATCATGTGTAGCAATGCTTACTATGTAGAAGGACTTAACTATAATCTATTGAGTGTGTCACAATTGAATAGCTCAAGATACAAAGTTGAATTTGAACACAAGAAAGCTAAGATCTATGACGATAATGGAAAACTCTATTAGAAAGAATGCTGATGATACTACATTGGGGGATGAGATTATTGATATGTTGCATTCATGACTACATTTGTCATTGATGTCAACATAGCAATAATTCTGTCAAGACTCAAAGAATAGAAGTAAGTAATTTTATAATGCACATAAGTTGTAGAAGTTTAGATGATGTATAAGGAGGACATGCTCATTAGGTTTTCCTAATGATGTGGTTAAGAGGACTAAGTCTGAGTGAATAGTGTATGAAATTTACACTTGATTTACTAGAAGTAGTGTAGAAACAAAGCATTGGAAAATAGAGTTATGATGATCTATCACTATCTTTCATTTGAGATGTAATGAAGGCATGTGCAATAACAAAGTGATAGAGGATATTTGTAGGATGATGCCAACATATGTGCAAGATGTGGTTTCACATGTGTGAAGTTTTGTATAGATTATGAGCTGACAATTCTATTGTAATTGTGAATTAATTAATTATCTTATTTAAATTAATTGAGAAAGACTGAAGGTTGACTCAAGGAATTACTATGAAGATATGGTATAAAGAAAAGTTGTTTTCCTTATTTGTAAGGTATATTGAAGAAGAAGATCAAGTGGAATGTGAAGTATTAGTGTGTAGAGCAAGAAGGAGTAGAATGCTTACTGAATGCGTGTAAGCAATCCAAGGGATCATTGGATGCATAGTATGAGATCTAGTTATAAGATCTAAAGGAAGAAAAGTTTAGTTGACAAGATAGAGACAGAGGTAGGAAGCACAATTTAGTTCTATTATTCTACAAGAAATAATACATAGATCATTTAGACAATGGGTTCTTTGATATTAACCTTGAAACTATTTGGGCAGTGGATCCAACTTTCTTCCATAAATCCTAACAGGGTTGATACAACTCCTAATAGGGTTGGAATCTCCTAACAAGGACTCAAAGTCTCCTAATAGGGATTCACATTAACTAAATGTTGTAACAAACTTCTAATAGGGCCTATCCTCTAACAAGGAATATTTATATTAGTACATCATCTTGTGGGTACCATTCCCACTAGGGTTTTCCCTTTGATCAAGGGTTTCCATAGTTAACATATCTGATGTTAATTATGTATGAGTATCTTGTTGTGATTTCAGTTTATATTACTCACATGGTTAAGTTTTTTTAAGATTAATGATTCTGAAAATAGTTGGATAACTAATTCACCCCCCCTTAGTTATATCAATGGACTATATATTCTAACAAACTCATTGGGAGTGGAGATCAAGCAAGAGGTAATTTGTTTTATCTTGACATGAATGAAGCTATTTGTCTTGTTGTACAATTTGATGATGTGTGGCTATGGTATAAAAGATTATATCATGTAAATTTTGACAACTTGGTTAGTATCAGTAAAATTAAAAGAGTCAAAGGTTTGCCAAAACTGAAGAAGCCTGATAATGTGATTCACAAACAATGTTAGTTAGGAAAGATGACATAGTCTAGTTTTAAGTGTAAGACTCATACTTCAAAAGAAATTTTGGAATTAGCTCATACTAATCTATGTGGACCAATTGATGTTCAAAGCTACAAAGGTGACAAGTATTTTATTCTATTTGTTGATGATTACTCAAGAATGATGACAATTATGTTTTTGAAAAAAAAATCTAATGCTTTTCAAATTTTTACATGGTATTTGGAAAAAGTTGAAAAGGAAATTGGTAAAATCTTGAAGTGTCTAAGATCACAGAGAGGTGGAGAGTTTATGTATCAAATGAATTCAATAACTTCTATAATAATAGAGGAATCAAAAGAAAAAATTTTGCACCTAGGACCCCTCCACAAAATGGGGTAGTTGAAAGGAGAAATAGATATGTGATGGATTGTGCTAGGACATTGATGATGGAGAATAATTTTTCTTTAAAATACTAGAGATATGTTTTCAGTACAACTTTCTATACCTTGAGTTGAGTACAAGTCAAGAAAGGCACAAATTTCATACCTTATAAATTATGGTATGGATACTCACCCAATGTCAAATATTTTAAGGTATTTGGAAGCAAGTGTTACATTCTTAAGGACAATAGAAATGGTAAAATTGATGCAAAAAGTGAAGAAGGTATATTCCTAGGTTATTCCACAAGAAGTAAAGCTTATAAGTGTTTAAATACAAACACTAACAATGTTGTGGAAAGTGCAAATGTAAAATTTGATAAATATACATAAATACATGAAGATCAATAAAAGAAGGAACTTGAGAATTACAAAACCTTTATGTACTACTATGAAGGCATTAATCCTAATTCTGATGATACTGTAGCTTCTAATCAACAAGAATCAATGACTATCAAGTCACATATAATGGATGTTGAGTTGCATTAAAAAGCTGAGGTACATTTTAATGTTAGGATTAGTTTACAAGAAAGGAATGTCAAGTTACCTGATAGATAAGTACACAGTGAACCTAAGATTGAACTTCATGAATGACCTATTGTTGAAGAAAGAAGAAAAGAGCCAAGATTATCAAAATATGTTAGAAGAAATCATCTTGCTAAACAAATCATTAGAGAAAAAGAGGTTGGACCAATGATAAGGAATAGATTAAAGAAGAAAACATGTTTGTTAACCATAAATGAACCTAAATCAATGAAGGATGCATTAGAGAATGAAGCTTGGAGTCAAGCCATGAAAGAAGAAATTGATTAGATTGAGAAGAATTAAACATGGACACTAGTACCAAGACTGAAGGACAAGAATGTTATTGGAACCAAGTAGGTGTACAAAAAAAAATTGGATGAGAATGGTGAAGTAACAAGGAATAAGGAAAGGTTAGTTTGCAAAGGTTATGCACAAGAGGGAATTGACTGTGGAGGGATGTTTACCCTAGTTGCAATATTGGAAGGAGTAAGAACCCTACTTGTTTATTCTACTTATAAAGGATTCAAAATTTATCAAATGAATGTTAAGTCAACATTTCTGAATCATATACTAGAAGAGGAGGTTTACATTGAATAACCTAAAGGATTTGTTGATCTGTACAATAAGAACATGGTGTTTATATTTCACAAAGCTTTATATGGTTTAAAGCAAGCTCTCAGAGTATGGTATGAAAGACTACACAACTATCTTATGAAAATTGGTTTTAAGAAGACTGATAACAACAACAATCTGTACTTGAAGATAGAAGAAGGTAAAGGAATTTTACTAGCTGAAATATTTTTTCATGATATCATATTTGGAGGAAAAAATGAATCGTGAAAGACATTTGCAAATGAAATGATGAAAAAATTTGAGATGTCAATGTTTGGAGAAATAAAGTTCTTTGTTGGATTATAAGTTTATCAGATGAAATATGGTATTTACATTACTCAGTCCAAGTATGTAAAAAAACTCTTGAAAACTTTTAGTATGGAGGATACAAGACTAGTTAGTACACCTATGGTGATAGGACATAAACTATCAAAAACTAATGATTCTACTCAAGTAAATCAAACATTGTATGAGTCTATGATTGGAAAATTGTAATACATAGTTCATAGTAGACTTGACATTGCATTAGCTTTTGGGATTGTTGCAAGATTTTCTACAATCTTGAAGATAATCACTTAATGGTTGTTAAAAGGATTATGAGATACTTGAAAGGTACAAAAAACTATGATCTATACTACAAGAAAAATGACAAGTTTGAATTGAGAGCCTATAGACATGTTGATTGGGCTGGACACACTAATGATAAAAAAAGGTACAAGTGGAGGAGCATTTTTAAAATGTGGTGTGGACCAAATAGTTACTCAAAGGAATGAAGGAAGAAATCACTAAACCTTTGGTTATTTACTATGACAATAAAAGTGCTATAAATATATCTAAGAACCTTGTGATGCATACAAAGATAATGCACATTGTAATCAAATATTATGACTTGAGAGAATTGTTTCAAGACAAAGAAGTGAGAATAGAATATGTGAATACAAAGGAATAGATAGCTAATATGTTGACAAAGGCTTTACCTAAGGATGCACATGAATATATTAGAGGTGAACTAGGGGTGATATCCCAAGCCAAAGCTACTTAAGAAGCAAGAGTAGGGCCCTACATCAACTAAGTTGAGTGGCATATTTTACAACTTGATGCAGTGGATCTTACTTTAGGAACTACCTGAAGAAAGGAAGGAGTTGAAAAAGAAGATTTATAGTTGTTGGAAATATAGCTGGAGTAACTAAGAGTGGGGGGGGGGTGTGGGGGATAGCTAGGGGGCTGAATCAGTTACCACAAAAACAAATCCACATATCCCTTAGATGTCTTATAAAACTAGTTACTGCTATCACTTGGTAGCCACATAGAAAAATGTTGTAACTCGGTAGATGTATTGTATGTTATCTTAACAGAACTTAAATATTCACAGAGATTTAACAGGCATGCATAAAAGAAAGAACATGAACACAAGAGATGCTAGATTTAATTTGGAAACCCAATATGGGAAAAACCACCAAGTTACTAGCTACTAATTTTTACTCTTCTGAAGTGAGCCCTATTTGGAGCCAACCCTATTAAAGGTTACAAAATACACTGTTAGGTTTGACCTTGTTAAAATATTTAATCACCTTGCTAGGAGTGGCCTTGCTAGAGAACTTTAGAACAATTCAATAGAACTATCCACCCTGTTAGAGGATTTACAAAATGGCTGTTAAACCAACTCTATTAAGAGATTTAGAAATCATTGCTACAATAGTTAGAAAGTAACAATGAAGTGACCTAAATGAGATGCAACTAAATTTCTATTATAGATCTTAGTTTTGCTTCACTAGATCCTCCTTGATCAAATACAACTTTATTGCTCCTTAAGTATATCTGATCCTTCTTCAAAATTTGCTCACACCTTCTTCACAATCAATACACTTTCATGCTCTGTCATTAAAATTTAGAATTCACAACTTCACCTTTGATTTATACCTTACAAATTGTCAAGTCAGCTCATTTATAAGTTATAATTATCAATAATAATTACATCAATTAGCTACAAATATTAAATAAAACAATTAAGCTTTATTTCCCAAAACAATGAAATCCTTCATTGGCCAACCCTACTCAGTAGACACTACTCCAAAAATGATTTTGAGTGTTAACCAACTGAAGCTCAATAAACACTGCAAACTCTGCAAAATCCTTTGGAGACTGAGTGAACTTAGTAAACACTGACTTTCCTTCACTGACCTTATGATCTCGATAGAAACTAACTTCTGCCATAGAAACGTTCGATGCTTGAGTGAGAGTGGTAGAAACTGTTTCCACAAAGTATTTTTTAGGAATGCTCGGTAGACTCTAGAATTTACTTTTCTGACCAACTAGGCTTGGTAGACTCTATCTAATAACTAATATGACATTTGTGTAACATCAAAGACAACATACAATTGAACAATTGTATCCAAAAATCTCCCTCTTTGGCATTATGGCAACACAACATGTTATAGCAAATGAAATTTGAAAACAAGTCTATTTCTGACATAAAATTTCTCCCTCTTAGATTTTATGCCACAATATTCTCTAATGCTATAATCTCCCTCTGTGAAGGAATTACATAGCTTCTTTTCAAACAACAAACTCTCCACAATCAAATTCAAATTTTAGAAAGATAGGACAGTACACTCTCCCTCTTTGACAACACATGCCAAAGATGACCCAAGCCAAATGAGTAACAATGTACCTAGAGTACTAATTCATATGCAATGTTTCCATGACTATGTTGCATCACCTGATAGACCTCCAACTTGGTACCTGTTGATGCATCATTAAAACTTCATTTTAGTGAGCTTTAGATAGGGGAATGACCCCTAACTTACCTCTTAGATACAAGAATGTATCCTTAGGTAATGGCTTTCTAAATATTTCAGCAATTTGTTCCTTTGTATGGACATATTCCAATATGATCTCCTTATCCTACATCAATTCTCTAACAAAGTGATATTTTATTGTAATGTGCTTAGTTTTGGAATGCATTACTAGATTCTTAGATATGTTGATTGCACTTGTATTGTCACAAAACATAACAATTGGTTCTTTGATCTCCACCTTTATGCCTTCTAGTAACTATTTAAACCAAACAATATTAGAATAGTTCGCTGCTACTACAACATACTCTGCTTCTGCTATAGATTGGGATATACAATTTTTCTTTTTACTTGTCCAAGAAACCAACCTCTTTCCAAGAAAGAATGCTCCACCACTTGTACTCTTTCTATCGTCAATGTTTCCTACCCAATCAAAATTAGTAAATAGTTTCAAGTCCAAATTACCTCCAAATTTGTACCATAATCCATAATCTTCAGTGCCTTTCAGGTATCTCATGATCCTTTTGATTGCCATCATGTGATTTTCTTTTGATTTTGCTAAAAATATTGCTACAATACCAACTACAAGAGCAATATCAGGCCTTGTATGAACTATATACTGTAACTTTCCAATCATTGATCTATATAAGGTTTGATCTACCTCTCTTGTTTCATCATCCTTGGTAAGCTTTAGTCTAGTACACATGGGAGTCCCAACTAGTTTACAATCTTCCATACCAAATTTTTTGAGTATCTCCTTGATGTAGATACTATTCTTGCACTACTAAATTTGAAAACCAACAAAGAATTTGATCTCACCAAACATTGACATCTAAAATTCCTTGTTCATTTGCTCCAATTTTTTTTTGCATGGATCATCATTTCCTATAAACAAAGTGTCATCCACAAATATTTCTACCAAAAAAATATTGTTATCTGGTCCTTCCTTGATATACAAGCCAAATTTATCATTAGTTCTTTGAAAACCAATCTGAATAAGATAGTTATGCAATTTCTCATACCATGCTCTAGGGGCTTGTTTCAAACCATACAATGCTTTTTGTAATTTGTAGACCATGTCCTTCTTGTCTGGATCAACAAAACCTTCAGGTTGCTCAATGTAGACTTCTTTATCTAGAATACCATTGAGAAATGCAAATTTGACATCCATCTAATATACCTTAAATCCTTTGTATGCAGCATATGCAAGTACGATCCTAACACCTTCCAGTCTTGCAACAGGAGTAAAAGTCTTTTCATAGTCTATTCCTTATTCTTGAGAATAGCCTTTAAATACCAGTCTAGCTTTGTTTCTTGATACCTTACCATATTCATTCAACTTATTTCTAAATACCCACTTAGTTCCAATCACATTTTTATCTTTAGGCCTAGGTACAAGAGTCCACATTTTTTTCTTCTCTATTTTCTCTATATCTTCATTCATAGCCTCAATCCAACTTTCATTTTCTAATGCATCTTTGACATTTCTAAGTTCAAAATCAGCAAGTAAACAAGTACCTTTTAGCTTACTTCTTGTCATGCTACCTTGAGATTTGTCTCTAATAATCTAATTTGGTGCATGATGTCTCCTAACATACTTGGCTAATATAGGTTCCTTGCCTTTTGACTAAGTTCTACTATCTTCATTTTGAGTTTCAAATTCTAGTTCTAGTTGATCTGATTATTGCTCTGGTCCTTCAAACTCAGTAGGCATTGGCTCAATAGTATCTAAATGTGACTCAGGTTCCTACAACTTGATTTGAACTTCTTGCAACTCGATGACTAAAGACTCAGGAGTAGAAGTTTCCTGATTGACAGATGTATCTGGCACTATATTAGGTTCAATGAAAAAAAAATATCCTGTAATCTTCTTGTTCCTTTTTGCTTTCTTCTTCAGTCCTTTCCACAAACTCATCAACTTTCACATGTGCACTTTCTATGACTTTGTGAGTAAATAAATTTACACATCTATATGCCTTACTCTTGCAAGAATATCCCAAAAATATGCCTTCATCACCCTTCACATCAAATTTTCCTTTTCTAGATTCTTTCAAAATATAAAATTTGATTCCAAATACTTTTAGGTAACTTACATTGGGTTTATAGCCATAACATAACTCATGGGGGGTTTTGAATGAGTCCTTCAATTGTACTCAGTTCAAGGTATGAACTATAGTGTTGATAGCTTCCTTCTAGTATTTGATGGCAACGTTCTTTTCAATCATTAGAGTTCTTGCAAAGTCCATGATAGATCTGTTCCTTCTTTTAGTTATTCCGTTCTGCTCAAGAGTTCCAGGAGCCAATACCTGTCTTTTGATTCCTCTTCCAATGCAAAAGTTATTTAATTCATGGGAGATGAATTCACCACCTCTGTCTAACCTCAAGCATTTTAGTCTTTTCCCTATTTCCTTTTCTACTCTAGCCAAATACCATTTGAACTTCTAAAATGCTTATGATTTCTCTCTTAGATACATGATAGTCATAATTCTAGAGTAATCATCAACAAAAAGAATGAAGAACTTTTATCCAGTATAGCTCTCAATTCCTATAGATCCACACAAATCAGTATGCAAAATTTTCAAAATTTCTTCAGACTGGTAATTTTTACTTTTAAAGCTAGTCTTTCC
The DNA here is from genome assembly GCA_028749045.1 of Cupressus sempervirens. Lineage (NCBI taxonomy): Eukaryota > Viridiplantae > Streptophyta > Pinopsida > Cupressales > Cupressaceae > Cupressus > Cupressus sempervirens. Next base: position 505,952,507 of record CM053789.1, on the reverse strand, counting down.
CATCCTACCAACCTGACAATTCTTGCATAGACCAACATTAGGTTCCTTTATACTAGGAATGCCTCTTACTTTCCTAAATTTTCTTATTTTCATGAGGTTATCAAAGTTCACATGACATAACCTTGTATGCCATAACCAACTTTCTTCAACTTGAGCAATAAAACATAAACATTCACCAAGTTCAAGATAGAATAAATTACCTTTTGTCTGTATGCCTGATCCAATTAGCTTTCCTTTGTCATCCAAGAGTCTTGTCTTTCCATGCATGAATTCCACCTTGAATCCAATATTGATTAGCTATGCCACACTCAATAGATTGTGTTTTAGTCCTTCAACACAATAGGCATTATCAAATACAACCTCTTTGGTTAGTGAGATTCTTCCTCTTCCTTTTATGCAACAAGGTTCATTATTACCAAACCTCACACTACCACCATCATAGTCTTCAAAATGTTTAAACTTTGTTTTATCACCAGTCATATGATGAGAGCAACCATTGTCTATGATCCATGTATCATTTTTGCTTACATAAGAGACAAGTGCCACCTTATCTTCCTCATCATTATCAGATTCATCTTTCATAGTGATGTAAACAATTTCATCTTCACTATTGTTAGAATCCTTAGAATCCTTCGCCATGAAACATGTTTTCTTACCTTTGTCCTTGAATGATTTGAAGTCTTCTTGCCATCACACTTGTGACCTTTCTTCTCATCCTTTTTTTGCTTGTTTGGACACCTAGCAACAATACGACCAATTTCCTCACATGAAAAATAGATTAGAGAACCCTTACTTTTATATTTTCCTTTGTCTCTAGAATATTTCCTTGAAAGTAGGGCTTCAACCTCCTTGAGATCACTATCAGAACTCTGTTCTAATTATTCTTCACTTTTTGACTGAGAATCCTTTATCTTTTTACCCTTTTCTTTGAGTGAAAGATTGGCTTCAAATTTTGATTCAATGTTCTTTGAAGCTGGAACATAGTTGTCATAGTTGTCTAGCTCAAATGTAGTCAATCTTCCTACTATGGCCTCTAAATTTATCTTATGATTTGCTTCACATCTTCTTTCTTGAATTGTAGAAACTCTAATTGCATAAATGGGAAGCAATGTTCTAAGAAATTTACTTACAATTGTTTCTTACTTGATATCTCCTCTAGAAGCTTTGATTGAATTGATGCTTGCTTTGACTCTTTCAACATATTTGGTAATGTTCTCATCCTCTCTCATCCTCATTTGATGAAATTTTCCTATTAGACTTTTTGCTTTGGCTCTTCTCACATTTTCATCACCTCCATAGATATCCTTTAGCTTGTTCCACATAGCAAAGGTAGTTTTGTAGTCCTTGATATCATCAAATTCTTCATAGCTTAGGGTAGATGCAATATCTATCATCATGGTGTTATGAGTCTCTTTCTCAACAATGTCATTAACAGATAATGTACCAGCAGGAGTTGTATATTCTTCATTAAGATATTTCAATCATGTATCTCCAATGGAAGCTAGATGGAGTCTCATGAGACCTTGCCATGCTAAAAAGTTATCCCTGTTAAGCCTTGAAATTTCCCTCTTGTAAGACATCCTGATCTTTACCTTAGATCCTTGAAATCCATCCTACAAGCACCAAAAGCTTTGATACCAATTTTTGGAAATATAGATAGAGTAACTAAGAGGGGGGGTGAATCAATTACCACAAAAACAAATCCATAGATCCCTTAGATGTCTTATAAAATTAGTTATTGCTATCACTCAATAGCCACACAGAAAAATGTTGTAACTCGATAGATGTATTGTATGTTATCTTAACAGAACTTAAACACTCCATAAAAGAAATAACATGAACACAAGAGACACCAAATTTAACCTGGAAATCCAATATGGGAAAACCACCAAGTAACTAGCTACTGATTTTCACTCTTTTGAAGTGAGACCTATTAGGAGCCAACCTTGTTAAAGGTTACAAAAAACACTATTAGGTTTGACCTTGTTAAAGGATTTAATCACCCTACTAGGAGTGACCTTGCTAGAGGACTTTAGAAAAATTTAATAGAACTATTCACTTTGTTAGAGGATTTACAAAATGGTTGTTAAACCAACTATGTTAAGGGATTTAGAAATCACTACTACAATGGTGAGAAAGTAACAATGAAGTGACCTGAATGAGATGTAACTAAATTACTGATACAAATCTCAGTTTTGCTTCACTAGATCATCTCTGATTGAATATAACTTTTTTGCTCCTCAAGGATATCTAATCCTTCTTCAAAATTCACTCACACCTTCTTCATAATCAATACACTTGCATTCTTGCTCATTACAATTTAGAATTCACATCTTGACCTTTGATTTATACCTTACAAATTGTGAAGTAGGCTCATTTATAAGTTACAATTATCAATAATCATTACATCAATTAGCTATAAATATTATATAAAAAAATTGAGCTTTATTTCCCAAAACAATGAAATCCTTCATTGGCCTACCCTACTCGTTAGACACTGCTCCAAAAATAATTTCTAGTGTTAACAAACTAAAACTTGGTGAACACTGCAAATGCTACAAAGTCCTTTGGAGACTGAGTGAACTGGGTAAACACTGTCTTTTCTTCACTGACCTTATGATCTCAGTAAAAATTGACTTCTGCCATAGAAACCTTTGATGCCCAAGTGGGCTCAGTAGAAACTATTTCCATAGAGTATTTTTTCAGGAACACTCAATAGACTCTAGAATTTGCTTTGCTGACCAACTGAGCTTGTTAGACTCTATCTGATAACTAATATGAAATTTGTGTAATATCAAAGACACACACAATTGAAAAATTATATCCAACAATAGTCACATGCAAGGTGATAAAGGTAGAACTTGAATTGATGATATTTACATGAGGAGATGACTAGTCTTTGGCATTTTTATCAAAGAGGGAGAATATACAGAGAGAAATTAGGGAGAATGTGAAAGAGAAAGAGGAAGAGTTACAATGAATATCTGAAGAAGAAGAGAGATTGTAGCCTATACAGAAGAAGGATAGATACTGATAGAGAGAGAGATTTCAATACAAGGTCATAAGTTTCTTTTTGGTATTATTGTTGGTATTGGTTTTCCATCAATGCCAAAGAGGGAGATTGTTGAAATGAAGTAGATTTTTGAAGTATAGAAATGAGGAGATTGATGAAACCTATCATGGAACAATCATTATTTTGTCACTGATGTCAAATTTGCAATTTTTTGGTGAGACAATTGATAATTTGGTCAAAATACTATCATTTGACTGATTGATGAAGAGGATTTGAAAAGAAAGGATAAAAAGAGTACCTAGAAATAGGTTGAGTTAGATGGTGTATAAAAGGAGGACTAAGACCAAGTAAGACTTTGATGATATAGTGTATTGTTTATCTACTTAATACTATAATGAAAGGATAATTGAGAAAAGACAAGAAGAAGGCTAAGAAAAAATAGTTTCTACCAAGGCTAACCAAGCAAGCAGTGGAAGTTGAGCAAGTCATTACAGGCCGAGTAAAAAGTTAGTTGAAGCTGAGAAAAAGAAATTCAATATGTGCCAAGAAAAGAGAAATCTAGTAGGTGCCTAGTGAAGGAAGTTTAGTGTATGTCAAGCACTAGTAAATACTTGGTGTGTGTCATGTAACCTAGTGTTTACCGAGCATCAGAAGACAATGATTGCTGAGAAAACATGTTATTTCTGAGTGCAAGTAAAATGAGTTTGATCAAATATTTGATGAATCTAAGCCAACAAAGTTGATTTCTTGAATTATGTGAAGCGTGTCGAAGATAAGTATTATGAGCTAGTGGCACATAATTCAAGATAAACTATTTTGATACAAATTTGAAGTGGATTGTAAGAGAATTTTACAAAATGGAACACAATGGAAAAGAGGGTAGATTTGATGAATCTAACCCAACCCTAAGATGGATGATTATTGTTAGTGAAAAAAGATCTAAATTCTATATATAAAGAGATAAAATGCCAGAAGCAAAGTGTCATAGTGCAAACTAGAGATAGATAAGGAGTCTTTTGGTGTTGCTTCATTTGGTAGTTGAAGGGATGAATCTGCAGTTGGCATACTAAGCAACAAGGATTAAGGAGGTGAAGACTTGAAGGGTGAACAAGCTGTTAGAGATTAAGGAGATTACATGCCATGCAGAATGGAGGACTGAATAAGAGATTTATAATATACAAGTGATTTTTGTGTTATCAAATCAAGTCCTACTATTACTTTCTAACAATTGTATCAGTTTAGATAAATTCTTTGGATTAAGGTTGACCTAATCATCATGAGTAAATCCTCTAATAGGGTGAAATTCTAATGGAATGTTATAAAGTCCTCTAAGAAGGCTCACTCCTAATATATTTATTGAAATCCTTTAATAAAGGTCACATTTAATAGTGTGCATAGTAACCTTTAACCAAATTGACTCTTCACTGAGCTCAATCCAGAAGAATGAAAATTTGTAGCATGTTACTGGTGGTTTTTCCCAAATTATATTTTCACATAAAATCCTTGTGTCAAATTGTATGAATGATTTTTTAATATTTCATGTTTACATTTTTTCAAAGTTCATTTGACCTAAAATAGTAATATACTATGGTTTGAGATATTGGATGATCAATGCATGCACATGTATTTGTTAAGTACTAAATTTTTTTACTTGTACCTTTAGACATTGGATAATTGATTCACCCCACCTCCTTCTCTTAGTTATTCTAAAGCATTCCAACAAAAAACACCAATGAAGTTCAATAGTTATCTTAACATCATGAAGACCTAGCAAATTAGCTAGATGATGCAAATTAAGGAATCACTAATCTGAGAGAAAAAAATGATAGACTCTATAATGAGCTAAGAACTGAAAAGGAACTCAATGGAAGAAGATTGAGATCACAAGAAAGTGTAAATCAATTATATGAGAAAGCTCTGAAAAGACCCAAAGGTACTACTAGATTAGGGTATACTAATCAAGGAGAATCATGACAACAAGGAGCACAAAATAACAAAAGGCCCACATGCAACAATTGTGGAAAAATAGGTCATACATCAAATGTATTTTGGATCAATACTATGAAACCCAAATTCAAAGGTCAATGCTATAATTTTAACAAGTATGCTCACAAGGTTGATGAAGGCAAAACCAGATCAAAGTTTGTATGGAATTGTTTCACAAGTCACAAGCATGATAAAAAATCCTCAAAGTGCATATTAAATCAATATAATTAGCACAATGGAACAAGACAAAGAAAATTTATTTGTTGGGACTACAATACATGGGGAAGATGTCATCATTGTAGAAAACATTGAAAAATTGGAGTAAATTTTTGTAGAGATTGACTTCAAAAAAAGAAATACCAATGTGAGATGTTATGTATGCAAGAAGATTAGGCATTTTGAAAGAAATTGTATGAATGGAGCCACAACAAATTTTGGTGAAGAAAATAAAGGGATATATAAAATTGAAGAGATAAGAACTCAGATGACTCAGAAATAGGTAAGGAAATCAAAGAATAACACAAGGAAAGACAATGAAGGTATTATCATCCAATCCAATAAGTTGAGTAAAACATCTACATCCAACTAGGAAAAGAAGTTATGTTTTAACCGAGTTACAACTTAGTTGTAACCAAGTTGTCTATTATCTCTAAGCATAGTTTAAGTAGAATTTAGTTTTAACTGAATTATGTGATGGTTAGTTCATGTTTAGCTTATGAAATTGTCGAGTTATCTCACCTACATCTTTATGATGCATTTAAGAGGCCCAAATTTTTTGAAATTTTTCATAAAAGGAAAAATTTAGGATTTATTTCTTACCTTGCATTCATATTTCAGAGCAATTTTGAGCCCCCAAGTGATTAAGAGAAAAGTGTTGAAGAGAAAAGTTGTAGGAAGAATTTTTAGTTGTTGCAAATTCATGTCTCACTGAACATTATGGCATCTAGCTCAAGTTCTAAGGTGGATAAGGGTTTTGAGATGTTGTTGAAGAACATAGTTTGATTGGAACCTACATTCAAGATTTAACTAGTGATTACAGAGAAGAAAGATTCATTGGGAGCACACTTGGCTATACCTCCCAAGGTATTGTTAATCAATTCAATATTAAGACATTCTATCACTATACTATTTAGGAATTAGGTTCATTTGAGATGAATGAAGTATATAATGCACTATGTGAGGATGGAATGCTGAAGTCTAAGCATAAACATCTAAAAATCAAGGGTTTAACACATGCCCTATATATGTCGCATAATTTTCAATTGAAGTGGATCAGATACATCCTCATGAGTAGGGTTCATGACATGCCTTTCTAGCTAGAGAAACCTATGAAAATCACCAAGAAGATGATTCATCGAGTTATAGGCTAGCCAATGTTGGATAGACCCAACATGACTAAAACCCTTGCTCATGGAGAGTTTTCCAAGAAGACCCTTGTAGAATGAGAGGACAAAGGAATGAAATTAAACAACATCATTGATATGGAAATCAAATTTTGGATTCATGTCATAGCACACAAGATCTATGGCTTGAGCAAGCCAAATAGTGTTCCCTCTAAAGAAGTTGATTTGCAATACAAGGTGGTGGAAAGAAATCTACCTTTCGACCTTATCAAGTTGTAGCTAAGCCAACTAGGAAAAAATATGGAGAGCATTTGAGCATCAAAGAAGGATGTGTGTCATTTTTTATCTCACCTTTTTTTTTTAATGTTCAAGAGTTCTTTCCATCCAAAGGCAGTGTGGTATGGAGTAAGCATAGACTAGTAATCTATCAGATTAAAAATTTCATAGAAGAGTTTAGAGAAAATTATGATTGTATCATGGATGCATACTTTGATAATTTCAAGGAGAAGATGTTGAAAAGGTATAGAATACCTCATAAATTGATTAAGAAATATTCTCATTTCTCAACATATTTATTTCCTAGTTGACTATGATAATTCTCACATTCAAGCAATCATACCCAGGATTGTATGGGTAAAACACTTAGGGTATGAGGTGAACATAGATAATACAAGATATATCATAAAGGATCTTCTAAATGAGCCTATTAACCCCAAGGAAACATATTTTGGTACATATGATGAAGCTAAGACCAAGATATTTCTAGAGATAGAGATTCCTCAAGTCTTGAAGAGAGGGAAGAAGAGGATGGAAACCTTGAAGAAAAAATTGGAGAACAAAGATGACCATCTCATGCTCACTGACGAAAAAGGTGAAGATAAGGAAGATGAAAAAGAGGAAAAATAAGAAGAGGAAGAAGAGGAAGAAGAACCACCAAAGAAAAAGGGGAAAGTAATCATTAGTGCACCTAAGAAAGCTACATGTAGGAAGGTATCTACCCCTGAAATCACAACTACAAGAAAATCTAAAAGGAAACTAAAGCTTTAGAAGGATAATGATGATGATTAAGAAGAAAGAACTAATATTGTCCAAAAATAGAAGCCCCCACTAACCTTTGAGAAAAAAGTGAAGAGATTGAGAGAAGGAAGTGGTATAGCAGGATTCAAGTACATCAAATATGAATTTAGAGGCAAATAGGAACAAAAAAATATAGAGGATGCTTTGGTAGAAAATATGGCCAAATGTATGTATGATCCAAATGAGCTAAAGGGCCAAGACCATGATGTCCTATTAAAGGAAATTACACAAAGAATGACAAATATTGTAAAGTAAAATAGGATCATCAAAGAGAAAAATTTGAAGAGTATCATGCCTAACTTCTCAAATGAAGAAATTAAGGAGGCCATGATAAAACATGAGATTAGGTAGACTCCCAGTTTCAAGGCATTTAAAATTTTGTCTAATAATATTGAAGATGTTGTACAATCCATAACAAATTTTTTGAAAACTATTTTTGAGGATGAAGGAAAAATAGAAAAAGATGAAGAGCAGGAGGTACATACTATAGAAGATTTTGATACATAAATGATGGCAGCTACTATAATTACTTCTCTACCCTCCACTTCAAGCCAAGCCTTTGCTACATCAAGTGTAGAGAAATCAGAAAAGAAGGAACAAAGTCCTCCATCCACCCAAGTAGTAATTGAGAAACATACTCTCCATCCACCCAAGTAGTAATTGAGAAACATACCCAATCTACCTCTGGGACAACCTTAACTAAGTAGAAAATCAAAAAAAGTATGAGGACAAGGTTGATAAAGAAAGAAAATCCCAGAGTCAACTGAGTAGAGAAGAACAAAAGAATGAAGATAAAGGGAAAGAAATCATAGTTTCTCCAAGTACCAATGGAAAGGAAAAGGAAAAGATCTTTGATGAGATTGACCTAGATACTGCGATTCTAATTCCAAATGAGGATCAATCCAATCTCACTACTAAGAAAATGGAAATTCTTAGTGATTTATGGAGAAAAAGAGCACAACAAAGAAAACTAAAGTAAAAAAGGGACAAAGGTAAAGTTCTTGAAGACATTAAGGACATATTGTTGGATGTAATTCAAATTGAGGTAAATAATGAGGCCCATTTAATTGAACAATTACTTGATATTGTACATAAGTTCAATAAGGACATAGATGGCCAGGTGAAACTTTTGTAAAGAGTAGAAAGAAAATTTGAAAATAAAGTTTTGGAGAATGCAACAAAGAATATTGCTATTGATCAAGTGGAATTTTCCACTATTATTAGTACTCTAGAAGGATTTGTAAATAATGTTGTCTCCTTATTTACAAATATGTGTGATAGTACAATTTTCACCAAGGAAATAGAAAACAAACTGACCAAGATTGATGAAGACTTAAAGATCAGTGCTAGTCAATTAGCACTTGACTCGAGTTCCAACTCAAATTATTTTATAAAGGTAAGATTTTTGACTTATTGAGGGAGGAAGCCATAATATGGTCAACCATATCAAATATCCAAAGTATGATACCTCCTCACATGGATGTGATGCAAAAAAATATTTCATATGAAAAGACATTAGTACATGACACAAGCTCTCAGTTGCAAATCTCATGATGGAGTTATTAGGTGAAATTTAGATTGAACTATACATTTTGAAGGTATTGTGAGAAAATTGGGATAAAACTATGTCTTTAATTTTGAAAGTGCATAATGATTTTGTCACATTTTGGTATTACCCTATAGGCATATGTTAAGGCATTTTGTAACAAAAAAATGGGGGAAAGTATAACAAGCAAGAAATATAATAGAAATATATAGAAGAAAGTGTATATATAATACAAATGATCAAATGTCCAATTTTTTTTTTTTTTGGAAAAATCCAAATATAGGTCAATTGTGACCGAGCCACAGTTTTCAATTCAAACCAAGTTACAACACCAAGCACAAGGAAAGGGGGAGTTTGACATAAACTTCTGATTAATAAATTTTTAATTGCTGATAGAACTACTTAAGATAAGTGTTTTTCTCACTAGTGCCAAAGGGGGAGATTGTTGACCCTATGGAAAGACATATTGTCAATTAGTGACAAACCACTTAAGCTATCCATGAAGGTCGATTAATACAACAATTGAACTTTCCATTAGTAAACAAATTTTAGTGTAGCTTGAGTAGATGAAGGTTATACTATGTTAATCCAACTCACAATATAAACCAAGGTATTTAAGTTGTTGGTAAAAAGAAAGTTCCTAGGATGAATCGTGCTCATAGTGTTAGCCGAGCTAACTAATTCAAGTCAAATTGCCATAGTGTCACTAGAGCTCACTATATTTCTCAAGCATCAATAGAACATCAAATGAATAGTATTGCCCAAGCATCAACATTTGGGTTAACTTGAAGGTATAATCTGATTATTATGAAGATAACTCTTATGTGAGCCAATGTGCTATAAATTTATTGATTGATGGGTATATAAGGGAGACAAATTCATTTGTCTAAGAACGTAAGTAATTTGTAAAATATAAGATATATATGAAGACAATGAGCAAATATGGAGCTGATTAAGTAAGCAAGCTACAAAGTAGTATAAGGGAAAAGAAGAGACTCATCCATCATAGTCAGGTGATCATATTATTTTAAGGATCTATTTCAACAAGTAAATTTTCAAAGTAGATATCATCTTGTTGACTCATCCTAACAAGTGCATCGGTCAAATCCTCTAACCAGGTGGACCCAATAGTCCTTTATTGAATCTCTTAACAAAGTACATACTTCATTATATTGTAAAATCCTTTTACAAGGTGGACTTAAAAGTCCTTCATACTTCTAATAGTTTAGATCACCAGAAGTTATCAATTCTAAGCCCTAAGAGGCTAACTTTATTACTATAGTAGTGAAGCATTGTGGGTTTCATCCCCACCCTAGTTTTATCTTATACTTGGAGGGTTTCTAGGTTAAGAAATATTGTGTCAAATTTAAAGTATTATAAGTGAGAAAAGTTTAAGTGGTTCTTGATTGATGTAAGTAGATCCAAACTCGTAGTTCAAGCCACTATGCCCAAAATATCAACTAGCTTATTCTACCCTATAGGGTTTCTCATGACCCTAATCCTAAGAGGAAATATCTTCCTTATCCCTTTCCCAAGGATCTATCCACACCAATATTCTTCAATCACTATCACTCCCAACCTATCAAAGATGCATTTTCACTTCAACAGGAAAAGTAGGGCACAAATCCTAATGCAGATCCTAGGTTGGTTCCATGGTTTCCAAAATGTTGTCTCTTACCTGCTTTTAATATCTCAAGTCTCAACTCACAAACCCACATCATCAAACACTCTAACTTCCTTATTAGTCCTAGTAGGCCTAGTGCACCAATTAGGCCTCCCATTGGTTTTGTCATGCTTTTTTGTTAAAATATTCCAACAAAAATTCCAAACTAAATTTGAATCTAGATACCCTTTTTACTCCCCTTAAATATTATGGAGGTTTCATGTTCTCAAACTATTCGTATAGTACCAAGCTATCTTTAAGGCTATAAATGATGGTTTCATGGAAGTGTGTCAACAACAACCAAGGGTTTCATTTTTCTCACCTTAAACCTCCTCATAAAATCTTTTAATGTCACAAATAGTAGACTTATACCTTTATCTTTCCAAAAAAGTTAAAAATAGGGGACTTCCAATGGAAAAATAATATATGTGTCTTTCTTTAACTTGTTGATCCCTTGCTGTCACCCTTTAGCTGCTTAGGGCCTCAAAGTAGAACCATTGAACTTGCCTTAAAGATATAAACCAAAAATATTTAAAAAGATAAAAGACTCTATTTAAATTGTCTACAAATAAAACTTGAGGTCCACCATGTGGAACAAGAATTATTTACATTTTACTACGCCCAACTCTGTCCTAGACAACAAACTGGCAAAAATGAAAAGATTTTCAAAACCCTAACAAAACTCAACAGCAAAACCTGAAAAAGAATATTGTGATTCTCTATTCAATTCTCTATCCAAATAAATAAGGAATTTGACCTATTAAATCCATTAATTGGGAAAGAAATCCAAGTTCCTCCAGGAAAATTTTTGGACCCTTTGACTATCCTTTGACTGGATGAGTTGCTGAAGCAACTTTTAGCACTAAAAGCACAAAACATGCCAAATGACCTTGTGACTTTATCTAACCTAAGAAACCAAACAAACCCATTTAACCATTACTAGTGTGACTTTTTTTTAGTCCTTAAACCCTGGTGGTTAGCTAAAACCACCTACAAGCCAAAATTGTACTAGTTAACTAGGTGCTTTTGCACCATACTTCCCCTATGACAAAGAACTCATGGTGGATCAACCTGAATGAGTTTAGTAGGTATTTCCTTCTTTAATTCATGCTTATCTATCCATGTTACCTCTAATTTTGGTGTCTCCTTCCATTTGAAAAGGTGTTCAATATAGGTACCATGTCTAGTTTTCTTCTTAACTCTTGAATCTAGGATTCTTTCAGCCTATGGCTTAGGTTGTAGTGGAATAGTGACTTCTTGATCCTCTGATGATGTTTTTCCTTCATAAATTTTAGGCCCTTTATAGTATACCAAATCTTTCACATAAAAAATAGGAGAAATTGTCAAATCTTGAGGTAGGTCTACCCTATAGGCATTTGAACCATACTTTGCAAGTATCTTACAAGGTCCTATCCTATGAATTTGTAACTTTGTTGGAAAATTCCTAGGTAGTATAGGCTTTTTTAAATGTACCACCACCCAATCTCCAACTTCAAATTGCACATCTCTTTTCCTTTCATCTAGTTTTGGCTTCAAATTTTGGGTAGCCTCACTTAATGTCTTTTTGACCTTCTCATGTACTTCCTACATGGATTGTGTAAAATCATCAACATGTCCACTTACTTCTTCATGCTTCTTCAACTCTCTGAGTTTACAAATCCCCCTTGGATGATATCCATACACTATTTGGAATGGGGTTTTTCCTATAGTCATGTTCATGTTATCATTGTAAGAAAACTCTTCTTGTGAAAGGAACTGATACCAAGTCTGACCATACTCTTTTGTTAAGCATCTTATTAGGTTTCCAAGGACTTTGACCATCTATTTATGGATGGTAGGCTGAACTATGAGATAGGTTAGTACCCAACATTTTCCACAATGTTTTACAATTGGCTTGAAGAAAATATAAGCTATGTGAATTACATCATGCATAGTTTTGCAAGGTTTGAAATGGCTTATTTTGCCAAACTTTTCAACAACAACAAAAATATTATCCCAACCTACTTTTTTTCTTGGTAAACCAACAATGAAGTCCATGTTGATGCATTCCTAAGGCCTATTGGGTATGGGAAATGGTTGGTACAAACCTACATTTATAGATGTCTCTTTTTCTTTTTGACACACTATAGACTACTCATTATACTTTTTCACCTCTTTTTGTATCATAGGCCAATAATAGAACCTTTCTACCAACTCTAGTGTCTTATTCACAACAAAATGTCCACCAAGGCTTCCATTATGCTTCTCTTAAATCAAACTTTCCTTCATATACCATCTAGGAACACATAGTTGATTCCCTTTGAACAACAAGCCATTTTGCAAAGTAAGATCTAAATACTTGCTATGTAAATGATTATTAAATTATGAACATACCTTGTAAATCTCTAAAGAATCCTCATATCCATCTTATAGGTTCTTGAAACTATCCACTCCCATTCTCTCAAGTTGTATTTCTTGTATACTTAGCAACCTCCTACTTAAGGCATCAACAACTTTGTTGAATTCATCCTTCTTGTGCTTGATGGTGAAGGTATATAATTGTAAAAGCTCTACCCATTTGACATTCCTTATACTCAACTTCTCTTGTGAGTTAATATAACTCAATGCTTGGTTATCTGTGTAAACAAAAGAATCTTTTAGAAAGAGATACTGCATCCATTTCCTAAGTGCTTGAACAAGTTCATATAACACCAAGTCATAGGAAGAGTACCTTGACTAAGCTTCATTTAACCTCTCACTAATAAAGGCAACTGGTGTTCCCTCTTGGCTCAAAACTACCCCAACAACAATATTGCTTGCATCACACAACAATGAATAGTTTCTCAAAACTAGACAATATTAAGATAGGTTTATTAGCTACCTCTTACTTTAGCTTTTCAAACCCTTCATTCTTTATTCCACACAAACTTAGTCTTCAATCTACCTTTGATGGTGTCCAAAATGGGAGCACATATCTTAGTAAAATTCCTTATTAATTTCCTATAAAATTGAGCCAAACCATGAAAACTTCTTACAGCAGTACATGTCTTTGGTGTGGGCCAATTTAGGATGGCTTTGACTTTGTCTTCATCCATCTTCAAGTAACCTTATGAAACAAAAAAACCAAGGTAAACTAATTCTTGTTTCAAGAATTCACACTTCTCTAGATTAATAGCTTATTTCTCCTCCTATAACCTTCTCAACACAATCCCTAAATGTTTCAAGTGTTATTTTCTATCCCTGTTGTAGAGTAGTCTATCATTAAGGTATACCACCACAAAGTTACCTATATAGTGTTTCAATACTTCATTCATAAGCCTCATAAACATGCTTGGTGCATTAGTGAGTCCATATGGCATAAATAACCAGTCATATAGCCCTTTAGTAATCTTGAATTTTTTTTTCATTTATCTCATTCCTTCATTCTTATTTGGTGGTAACTACTATTAAGATCAATTTTAGAAAACTTAGATCCTCCAAGACAATCCATCAAATCCTCTATTCTAGGAATAGGAAACCTATATCTTATAGTTATCCTATTGATGACTCTAGAATTAGTACATAAACCCCATTCATCTCCCTTTTTAGGTGATAATACCATTGGAACAACACATGGAATAATGATCTTTTTGATCGATCCTTGTTCTAGTAGCACTTGTACTTGTCTTGCAATCTCCTTGTTCTATTCAGGAGTCATCTTGTAAAGAGCCTTGTTTGGTAATGAAGCTCCTAGTAAAAATTTTATTTGATGACTAATTTCCCTTTTTGGAGGAAGTGTGGAAGGTGTACCATCACTAATTATGTCCTTGAATTGATCTAATATAGCTTGTACCTCCTTTGGTAGAATGGTTTATTTCTTCACCTCTTCTTTCTTAGGTTTCAGCAAGATAGAAAAACCAACTTCTTGTTCCTCTTTGAAGTCATTTAAAAACTCATTTCCACTCATAAGTAGGAGGTTTTGATGTGGTAATGTCCCCTTCTTCTATAAGTGACTGAATTTTATAAGTTACTCTATTTGAAAGTGTACAAGTTCTTCTTTCCGTGATAGATGGAATCTCTATCATATTGACATGGTCTACCTAGAAGTAGATGACATACATCCATGGGAATCATATCACAAAGGAATTTATCTTGATAATATCCTATGGACAAATCTACCAAAATTTTCTCATTCACCAAGACTCTATGGCCTTTATTTAAATATGTAACCTTGTGAGGACAAATGTGTGGGATTCTTACCAATTGAAGTTTTTGAACAACCTTCTCTGATATAATATTATCAGTGGATCCTAACTCCACTATAGCCTTACAAAATTTACCTTGTATCTTGCATTTGACTCTAAAGAGTGCTCTTCTTTGTTTGAGCTCCTCCTTGCTTGGTTCCTTTAGCAACACCCTTCTAAACATGACATTTTCCCCTTTTTCTATATCAAGATTCACTTCTGGGTTGATGTTGCTACTTTTTTCCTCTTGGATTTAATTAGCTTTCCTTTCACCTTGTGAAGATGTAGCCTTCTTAGGGCATCTATAAGATGGGTGGCCTAGATTGCCACAATTGTAGAATTTCATGGCAGTGAAGTATGAACTCCTACCTCCACTACAATACCTTCCTCTTCCTCCATTGTTAAAGCCTCTACCCCTTGTATAATTACGCTTGCTACTACTATCACCACTTGGTTCATTTTTTTTAGAGTTACCTTGTGCCTTGGAATCATTATCTTGACCCCTATATTTACCCCTATGTGTTCCTCTTCAATCTCTATCTCCACCTCAATCTCTAACATGAGATTCTTGTTTCTTTTTGTTCCCCTCTTCTACCTCGAGGGCTAATTAAAAACATGTTTGGATATTGGTGGATGTCCACAAACTAATTTCTTCTTGGATAGTCCACCTCAGCCTCCAAGGTATCTAGCAAATTTCACTACTTCATCCTCCTAGATCTTGGTCCTTAAGCACAATATTTGGAACTCCTTTATATAGGTGGCAACATCCATGTCCTTTTTCTTTAAGGTTTGTCTCTTCTTATGCAACTGAATCTCATAGTCCTCAGGTAGATAGTTATATTTGATTTTTACTACCATAGTCTTCTATCTTGTAATTTGTCTTTTTTTTCCTTCTCTCTTTCTTCTTTGAGAAACTTCTACTAGATTAGGGTTGATCCCTCAATCTTGATTTAGAAACTTTCACCTTTTGTCCCTCTGAAATTCCCTCATGTTCAAAGTGCTTTTCCATTCCTTCTATCCATTCCATCACTAGTTTTGAGTTCATCTTGCCTGTAAACAAATGTATACCTTCCAATGACTTTCCACTCATTGCTTTGAGGGCTTTGAGAAAAGGTTATTCTTGGATTGGAGGATCTGGTTCAGGTTCCAAGTCTTCCACTTCTATGCCTTTACCTTTTCCTTTAGTTACTTCTATCTTTACTACAACCTTATCAAACCTTTGTTTCATGGCTTCCAAAGATTCCTCTAGGAATATGTTCTTATCCATTTATTCTATCACTTATTTAGCCAACTCACCATTGGTCATCATTGTAGTCTCCCCTACTGAATCATCCTAGGTGACTTCCAATGGAAAAATGTTCTAATCCGTGTCTTTCTTTAACCTATTGATCCCTTGTTATCACCCTTTAGCTACCTAGGGCCTCAAAGTAGGACCATCAAACCTATACTTAAATATCTAAACCAAACATATTAACAAAGATAAAAGAGTCTATTTACATTACTACAAAGAAAACTTGATTTCCACCATGTGGAACAAGAATTATTTACATTTTACTATGCCCAGCTCTATCTAGTACAACAAACTAGCCAAAATGAAATGATATTCAAATACCTAACAAAACTCAACACTAAAACTTGAAAATCAAGATTGTGATCCTTTATTCAATTCTCTATATAAATAAATAAGGAATTTGACCTATTCAATCCATGAATTGGGAAATAAAGCCAAGTTCCTTGAAAACTATTATGGTTGTTATGCAAAAAAACCTCTACCAAAATGTTGTCATAGTCTATACAACCACCTGTCAATTCTTGCCTTGGGATTAATGATGTTATTTTCACCCTAATGCACTTGCTCCACTTCTTGTACCATTATCTAAACCCCTAAGTTGTCCATTTGACCCTAGAATGCAAATTTTTCATGACAACTTTGCTCAATTTTGAGACTTCAAACACCCCTAGTGTAACTAGTGAAGAAATAATATGGAATAATAACACTATTAACTCATCTTCATGAAATTTTTGGACCATTTGACCATCCTTTAATTGGATGAGCTATGGAAGCAACTTTTATTACTAAAAGCACAAAACATGCCAAATGACTGACTTTGTCTAACCTAAGAAACTAAAAAACCTATTGAAATAGCACTAGTGGGACTTTATTCTAGTCTTTAAGACCTAGTGATTGGCTAAAACCACCTACAAGAAAAAATTACACTAGTTAACTAGGTGCTCCTACACCATTGATTCACCCCCCCCTTGCCATTGAATAGTTAATGGAATGATTGAAAGTGGAATAGAAATTAAACTCATCATGATCAAGAAAGGATAAATTATCATCTACAAAGAAAAGCATGATAAATACAACAAAAATAACTATAGAAAAGAAAAGTGGAAACCTTCAAACAAGAACAAACACTTAGTTAATAATGGAGTTGTAGATGGACATAATTCAATTTTATACCAAAACTATTCAACTTGTACTCAAACTTGAAAGAAGAATAGAATGAAAATAATAATAACAATACCAAAACAAAAATGAGATCCAAACCATTTAAGAACAAAAATAAGAAACCTTTGCTATCAAAACATAAAAGAACATTTACTCCATTGTGAGACACATTGGAAGTCATCCTAAAATCACTTCTAGGCAATAAAATTCTCATTATTCTTGAATTAGATCCTTGGGAACTAGAAGCAAAACCCAAGTAGTGGAACAATAATGAATATTGTGACTTTCATCACAACAAAATACTCAAGACCAATAAATGCATGAAATTTAAACACACCATTGAGGATTGGATAGATAGTGGAAAAGTAAAAGTGGATGGACACACTACAAATAATGATCACAAAGTGTTTCAACAACCAATGCCTATTATGAACAAGGTTAGTCTTCAAAGAATGAAGGTGAAAAAGTAATCTACACCTATGCATATAATGATAGTTTTATTCACATGTTGGAACCAAGTGATTGAACTATTAACATGCTCACTCTCAAAGGTGTTCAAAATAAATATGAAACTGAAACTTGTGGTGTGGTTAGAAGAAGTCAAGAGAGAACTTATAATGAAAGGATTTTCCACATCAAGTACCAAAAATGATAAAAAAAACCTAAAAAAGAGACTTCATCAATGATAAACAATTATTGTTTGTTGGATCAATACAACAAGCACCTACTAAGATATCTATCTAGGAATTGCTTAATATTTATCCTAATCATAGAGAGGTTTTGGATCAAGCTTTATCATCGACTAATATTCCAAAATATTTAGATACAAAAAAATTACACACTATGGTTGGACATCTAACTTACCCACATTATCTCTCTTTTTTAGAAGAGAATGACAAATCATTGAATCACCCACACAACTACTCATTACTTATTACATAAATATTCTATCAAATATGTCTTAATAGATGGATACATTGGTATAATAATTTTTAATTTCAACTTGGTTAAATAATTGGTCTTCTTAAATCATGTTATAGATACAAGGATAAATGTAACAATCAAGGCTTATTAAAAAGATGAAAGTTCTTCCAAAGGACTTCTGGTCTTATCCAATAGATTAGGAGCCATAGAAAGATAACTCATATGTCAAGTCATTGATTTACCTCTTGCATACAATATTCTTCTTGGAATACCCTAGATTCATGTAATGTAGGAAGTTCCATCTACATATCATCAAAGCATAAAACTCCCACATAATGGTGTTGTAGTTACTATACCATCATATTTAGGTAACTCTTGTAACACTTTGAAACATGTAGATACCATCGTACCTCATAAAAAATTATTTTATAAAGAGGAATATACATCTAAAGAGATGGTGCTAAGAATATTTTCAAAACAAATCAAGTTCCAAGATGATGGAATAGGTACATACAAGATAGACACAACACCATCTTTGGTAATATTCTCTTATGACCAAAGTCTTATAGGAAACCATCTAATGAATTTATATCTTCAATTTCAAAGGAACACCAAATCCATGAAAAAATAGGTTTAGTGAAAGAAAGGTTACCCTTATAACAAGAGAATGATTACAAGGTTTTCTTGGCTTGGCTTTACAATGAAGAAATAGAATAAGATGTGAAACATGTGGAAATTTCACCTAGAAAATATGAAAAAGGTTATGAGTTTCTTAAAAATATGGGATATGCAAGAAAAGGACCCTTTGGAAAGAATAAAGATGCTCTAGTTGAACCTATGAGCCACACAAATGATCACAAATACAAAGGTAAAACTAGAATAGGATTTAGACAATGAATATTTCAACCCCACATAAACACTCATAATAGATCCCTCTTTGATGAGGTTGATCTAGTGAAGAAGATGAAGAAAATATTATCCCTATGATATATGGGAGACTAATTTTATATACAAATTAATAATCCTAGTTATCAAGGATAATTTTACCTACTTGAGGTATTTAGATCTCAATTGATTATAGTAGATGAATAACAAGGACAAGATATGGCAAAAGAAGAGATTGAATAACTTAATCAATTTCAAGAGGAAAACTTGGAGCAAGATGAACCTAATATACAAGTTGACTCTAAAATGAAAGAGGGGTAAACAAATAATGCACAAATAAATAATGGTGATCAAATCAAGGTGATACAAATGAAAAACCTAAAAGAAGAATAGAAAGAGAAGAAGAAGATCACCCCATCACAATTTTTGAATACCTTGGATGGAACCTTGGTAGTGAAAAAAATTAACATAAATATCAATGGAATAAATATTCTAATTTCACCATGGATATTGAAGTTGATGCAATACATAAATATTCTTTTCAGTGATACAATTTGAACAAGGAAAAATATCTCATACTAACACTAGACTAATTGAGTTAGTCCCATATATTACTAACAAGGACTCAAATAATGATATGGTGATGATTAAAAATCTTTATCATTCATTAGAAACTAACTTGATTGATATAGAATATGTGGTTATTAGCAATAATGACAACTCAGTGCATAATATTAAACCTTGTGTAACTTTATCACTAGTGAATCCTAAACTAATTCATTGGTTGGAATCTAAACATAGACACTTACTATCCTTTGACAATGATTACACCCTTTTCTTGTATTTAAATGCTTATGAAATCTTTACCTCTTCCACTAGCATAGTGAGTGTTAACAAGATGGAGGGGGATATCAAGTTTCTTAGTAAAAAATAAAAGAATAAAAATAAAAATAGATCTAATGGTAAAAACTACATAGTGGAAGTATCAGAATCCAAGATAGTAAAACCAAATGATTTATCCCATGTGAAAAACTCTCTGAGGCACCAAAGGATAAAATTCTTGATATCCATCCTAATCATTTTCAAAAACTATCTTCAGTGTTGATAGAACATCCTTGACCAGTGGACTTGGGTACAATGGAGAATCCTCACATTATACATATTACTCAATGACTTTTTAAGAAGAAAAATAACTCTTAAATCAAAATTTCAAAGACAAGAAAATAAACTTTTCTTATCCCTATCCTGAAATGCTACAATTTGACACAATTAATAATGTATCATCTATCTTTGATCCAAGAGTAAAGTCTATGAAACAAAAACTAAGAAAAATGCATCCTTATGTTGTATTATTGGTCAACATTGAACTAGAAAAACTACGTAAATCTAAATTCATAAGATTAATAGATTATGTGACATGGATTCAAATATTGTTCTAGTTTCTAAAGAGAACAAGTCTATAAGATTGCACATAGACTTCATATATTTAAATAAGGCATTGTTGGTCTTAGATTGGTTTTGACAATTGAGTGTCAACACACTAAAGAAATTTTATTAGTTGATGCCGAGTTTAATATAGATGAAGATGTCAAGAAAATAGACAGTGTCGAGAAAGTTTCAACTATCGAGTGACTAACAGATGTCAAGCAAGTATATGTGCTGAGTAAACTATAAGTCGAGCAAGACAAGATTTCTATAGGTATCAAGCAAGACAAAATTCCTATGTGTGATGAGCATCAATAATCAGTAAGTGCCAAGTAACATAGAATTAGCATAAGAGTTTGTGCCCTCACAAACTAAGATGTAAACCATTTTTGAGCTGACATATGAAGAATCTCGAAGGATTAAAAGATAAGATCAAATATTTTTAATTTCCCATGAAATCAACATGCAACCAATTAGAGAAATGGAAAGATTTGAGTGGGAAAGATGGATGAATCTAAGTCATAGATTCATACCTAACCCTAAGTCATTAAACCTTTTTAAGGAGGTCAAAACCCCAAAATTTAGCAGTGTGACATAGTATGTGAGAAGAGAATGCATGCAAGGAGAGAATGCTAGAAAAGTTTGAAGGAAGTGAAAGGGGTATGAAGACTTAGAAGAAGGACAACATTGTAGTATCAGTTATTAGAAAAGAGAATCAACACTTCAAACAAAATCATATCAGATCAAGGAGGATCAGATTAGATTAGATAGAACAAGGATTTGAAATCAGCAATTGAAGATTGTAAGTTATCAGCTCAACACATTCTACTATACTTTTTGGACATTGTATTAGGAGAATGAAAATCCTATGAAGATAGGTTGGTTTAATAGCCATATTGTAAATCCTTTAAAAGAGTGACATTCTAAGTGAATGTTTGTAAATCCTTTAGATAGGTCACTTTTAATAGAGTGTTTAAGCCTTGAACAGGGCAGGACTTTTACAGGGCAGACCATTGACGATGGTCAAACTTTGTAACCTTGACAAGTTTCATATTGTTGCAGTGATAAGTTGTGGGTGTCATCCCCACCCTAGTTTTACCTTCTCATTTTGGAGGGTTAATGGGTTATCAAATAATGTGTTGTCTATTTTCATGCATGCCTTTGCATTCATGTTAATTAGAAATGTTTCATGCATGCATTGATTTTAGTTAAAAAATTTATAGCTTAAAGTTTGGTACTTCTGATCACCCCCCCTCTCAAAACTATTCTTCCCACTTGTAAATTCCAACAATTGGTATCAAAGCTAAGTTCTTATAAGGAGAATCCTTATATCTTGAAGAAAAGATTTGGAAATGGAGGTCTACTAGCTTGGGAAGATTATAAAGAATCATGAGATTGAAATACATCTCATTCTACATTCTCTAGAAGAAGTTAGGGAAGAATTGAGGAAATCCCTAAAGAGAAGAAGAGAGATTGCCATAGCTGAGAATGATACACAGTACAAGGAGAGTAACACCTCAAAAGTGTTTTCTAATGGAGATTCTAAGGACTTTGATGTAGTAATTGTATACCTAATGGAGAACAATATAGCTCAAGCAAAAGAGATCAGAACTCTCAAGATTGAGCAAGAATCACAAGCCATGATGCTTTGCGAAGAGACTCAACAAAAGCAAAGAGCTATTGAAGATAAAGCTATAATAGAAGATAACAAGAGAAACCTTTCCAAAAAACTAGAGGAAAAGTCAATTGAGCTCTCAAGAATTTCTAACATGTAGCTAGACACTTTAAGAAAAATGATGAATGCCCATCATGAGCTAATTGTTAAGGACATTGAGATCTCCACATTGAATATGCAAAATGAACAATTGTAAAATGACTTGAGAAGAGAGAAGGAAATTGTAGAGAGCTTCAACAAACCTAATGAAGCTATCAAGTATTTGAACAACAAATAAAATCATCAAGATCCAATAATGACACTTTAGGACTAGGATATACCAACATTGAAAAAGGAGAGTCATCTAAGACTCCAAAAGAAAGAAGTGACAAAGGTAAGAATACAAAACCTACTTGTCATTTTTGTGGTAAAAAGGGACATAACTCTAATGTGTCCAAGAGCAAGAATGCCAATTAGCATGACAAACCTAAGAACATGGGCCACTATCACAAGTGCAATAAGCAAGGTCATCAGGCACATGACTAGAAGACTAGAACCATTAGGACACCAAGATTTGAAGGTCACTACTACAATTGCAAGAAGTATGGACATAGAGCCTTTGAATGTAGATCTAAGCCTATGTGGAAACCAAACTAACTAGCAAAGATAAATAATCATGGACATCACTACAATTGGGACTACAATACTAGGCAAAGCTATCTCTACTATCAAGAGCGTGGACACATCCTTGAAAATTGCGTAAGAACATATTTTAGTGGAAGCTATAGTAGGTGGTTGAGCCAAATGACTTTCTTCAGCTGCCTAAAAACTTGACACATCAGCAAGAATTTCCCAACAAGGTCAAACGCACCCAACTCTAAGTTCAACAAAGGAAAAGTAAAAGTTGATGTTGAACACATCAGAGGAGAAATGAATAGGACATGTAAAAGACAAGATGAAATCAACACATCCAATGGAGGGATCACTTCACCTAAAAGGTCAAGTGGTCACACTTCATCCAACTAAGAAAAAGAAGGTATGTGGGACTAATATGTAAATGTTTTATCATACATCAATTCCAAGACAAGTCAATACTAAAAAGGATAGATCAGCATGAATAAAGATGCAAAGTTAAAACTTGAAAATTTTCACATTGTTGTCGGGTAAGAAAAGTTTCCTTCAGTTGCCAAGTAAAAACCTAGAATATGCCAAGTTGTTGGACATAACTAGTGGAAGCCGAGTGATTAGTTGCTGCCGAGTGAAACGAAATTCCAGTTGAAGTCGAGTAAGGGAAACTCTAGTGTATGTCGAGTGATGGAAAATCAATGGAAGCTAAGTGAAATAGAATTGTATAAGGAGTCAAGTGGACAGCTATATATGCACTAAGCATTAAATTCTATGAAATGAAGGGTATAAGGTCAAATTTTCAATCATTTTTATCATCACAAACATAGAGAAAGAGCAAGAAGAGAGTAAAAATGGTTTCCAAGAAGAAAAAAATGAAGCTTTTGCATAGATTCAAGCCAAGATTCAGTATTTACACTAGTGTCGAGCTACACAGTTAAATAATTTTTACAGCTTTAAACCCTAGTTTGAAGAAATGGTATCTAGCTCTAGGAAATCCTAGGAAAAGGAGTCGTTTGAAGTTCAATTGGTCAGTAATGAAGTGAAACAACCAAATTTTAGACCAATTCCTAAAGTTACTTATAAGAACAACCCTACCAGAGCTTTATCTATGATTCCACCTAAAGTTGTGATGGTGCAAGATGTTAGGTGATGTTATAATTGCAAAATTGGAGCTATTGATGATATGGAGATTAAGGAAGCATACAATAAACTCTATGAGAATGGGGTATTGAAGGAAGAGTTTCAAATTATTGAGAGGAAGGGCTTAACCCATGCCCTAGATTTCTTTACTATGTTCAAGATTGAATGGGTAAGAATTTTGTTGAGTAGAATACATGATGGATGCCTATGGTTGGAAGATGGACCCATTAAACTATCTAAAAGAATTATACATAGAGTAACTGGGTACCCAACCCTAGAATGGCCAAAAATTGTAAGGAGTAACTCTAAAGACTCCATAGAGAATAACATCAGGGCAAGGTGGAACAAGAGAGGGATGCCAATTGACACAATCAAAGATCCTCTTGTAGAATTCGTTGTTAGAGTCATATCTCATTAATTCTACTTGTCTAGCCGACTCAATAGTGTACCTTGTACTGCATTAGATGTGGGATACAAAATTGTTAAGAAGGTGTCATGTCCCCTAATTTGAGTAATATAAGTAAATTATTATGAATAAATAAATATATTATTTCTTAAATGTTAAAAGAAATATTGATATATTATTAATGGTATAATATATTATTAAGGATAAATAATAATATATTATTGATATAACAATACGTTACTAAGGTAATAAGGTAATATCAAAGGTCAAATCATTATTAATAAATAAAATAATAATAATAATGTTATTATTATACAATATAATATGACATTATAATTATAATATGATAATAGTATTAAAATATAATAATAAATAAAAGATTGATAATATTAGTAAGGTAATCAAGATGTCAATTGTACACATAATAATAACAATAATGTTATATATTAATAAATTATGTACATTGATATTAAATAAATATTGAATATATAAATATTAATAGTAGTGCATCAAGCATTATTATATAATATTGATATATATTTATTATTATGATAGTATAAAAATATATAAATAAATGATTAATGATATTATATTATGAAATGGACATGCAACATAGTCACATGCCTACAACATCACGTATACAAAGGTACACATGCACACACATGCATTAATGGGCATATACATATGCATATATGGCTACATCTTACATCATCACGTCATCTTGAGATCATTGATATGTCTATGATGAAATTCATTTTGGTATCATTGATATATGTATATATACTTACATGCTACAATGATTTATCACTTGATCATTCTAACATGTATGGATGTATCCATACGGCAACATACTTCAATAACATTTTCAGAGATGGCATCATTAATCCATGGTTGGGTGTCACTATCGTGCTGTGGATAAATAAGTAATTCATGATTGTAACAATTACTTATGTTAATCCATATGATTATTATAAGTAATTAAAATGTCTCAAGCAATGAATACTTATCGGCACTTGATTATTTTATAAGTCAATGAGATTAGCTTAGGTAGTACATTATCAGCTCACAATAACTGATCCACTTATTTTGTTGTTAATTAATCAAGGCAACAAGCATAACAAGTAAAGGCAACGGTTCACTATGCCTATTCAAATATTATATATGGAGAATGTTAAGTCAACAATTGAATATAGGACGAAGAGATGGAACATCAACACATTAATAGTTGTATAAATATTCAGATCTGACTGCACATCAAAATAAATGGCTCACCATTGTTGAAGCATTGCAGATGGCATACATAATAAAGTTATATCATAGAAAACGTGGAAAAAGATATAAATAAAGAAAGGAAAAGTAGCAAAAATGAATGACCCAAAAAAAGGGTCATTACAAATGGTATCAGAGCCTGCATCCTGCCAGCCTGTGAAAGATAGTTAATGCAAACTAATCTAAGGGAGACAAAAACATATAATAGATTTAGGTCTTCTGAATAGAAGAGAAAGGCATGAAAGAAACATTCAATCCACACCTGAAGATACAACACTAACAGAAAATTAAATAATTACATGATAGTCCAATATATCTAATATAGAGAGCTCGAGAAGCCACATCAACCAATGAATCTAATGCAACACACTTTTCTTCACAAATATTTCATCATTTTGAAGCAATTTCTTGTATTTGGAATTGAAGAAATTGAATTTCATACTTGAACTTCTAACTGGCACGCCCAAACCATTTGTAGATTGAGACACAGTTGTAGATGATTTAAAGAGGAGCAACTAAAATAGTAGGAAAAATAAAAGATATTGTCGATAAAGGTTCGACAGTGAGAAGAGTATCTCCAAGAAGGTATTTCAAAATTAACAAAGGGGGGCATGAGAGGAAATCGCAAGAGTATTAATTTTGAAAGAACAAGTATTGCTAAATTGGGTTATGGAGGCACGCGAGCTTAAAGAGATTAACGCCAAGTTTGTTAATATGGAGAAGATGATAATTAATGGTAGTGCACTACTTACAAAACTCACAATTCCTTTTGAAGATTGACAAGAATAACTTTAGAAATTTGAACAGACATAAATGCTGAAAGATAAAATACATTTTTTAGATCTTCCCAAATTACTAGAATTTGCCAAAATGTTGGAGTACGAAAAGGCATAAAAATGAAATGCAAGGAGATCGTATTCAACCATACAAACATATTGAATAAAAAGATAATATCCGAGTGCTCAGGAAGCAATCAGAGAGCAATGAAAAAAACATAAGAATAGATAGCATGAAGAATAGCAATAAAATAAAAAGTTAGAGATTATAAACATCGTGAATAGTGAAGACACAAATTATGTAGAATTTGTTCCAATAGTTTTGGTTGTGATCAACTGACTGGTTAGGGAAAATATATCCATTAATAGCACAGAGAAATCTCCAAGTCTTTACAAGGAAAGAAAAGCCTTCGATATATTCCCTGAAGTTTAACTGCCTGAATGGCAAAATTTGGTTGCATAGATGTTTATAGATTGGCCAGGGGATATTCCTGAAGTGGCAGTTGACTTTGTGAAGAAGCATAGTGCTATGGCAATGGAAGACAACGATGAATTGTAGCTTGATTTTAATGCTCTAAGTAATGATTGCATGGCTTGGTAAGCAGGTGATGGAGAATTTTGATTTGTACCTTCAGCCAGAAGTGTAGGACGTATGCAACGAGCGAATTGAGGATAAATCATATCACTACCAAAGATATTTAAATTCAATTTTATGGTCATATGCTGGTTGCAACAATGGTTTGAACAAATAGCATCACCTTGCAATACCACTAGGGAGGATAGCTAGGTTCAGTATCAAATGCCTAGGGTGTGAGAGGGACCCGCCAAGTAAGAAGCGTAAGTATACTTTTTATGTTATAAATGTGATTTTTAAAGGTAATATGTTTTAATAAATAAGAAAGCTAACTTCCTAAGATATTTATTATGTCATTTTCTTACACATTATTGATAATTTTATATCTATAAAAGATATTATTAGAAAAGTTATAAGATATTTGTTATGTAAATATTCTAACATAGAATTTTAAATGATATTTTATTATTAAATTGAACATAGATACAAACTATTTTATATTTAATTTGAATATATTTGAGACAAACATTGAAGGTGGGGCCGAATCCCAAATAAGCTAACTCTCAAATTATGAGACAAGGGATCACTTACTCCCCTTTGTCATTCATTTATATGTTTCAATCAATATTATGAGGTAAAATATATTTGATAATTGTAATTGCAAATATTAGATATATAGAGAGTTAATATTTGAATGATATTTTGTTCATAACTCATGGAAACTAATATTGCCTCTCAAGAGGGAGAATACCTAATCTCAAGTATTAATATTATTATGAAATATGATTTTGAGAAATATAATTGCTAATATGATTGTCTCTCACAAGAATTCCAATATAATAACAAATACTATGGATAAGTCCATCTACCAATCTAGCAATGGAACTACAATTATGTCACCCCTTAGTAAAGAAGCATTTGAAAATACTAAGATTTTCCCAAAGTACACAATGTGCACCAAACTCTCAATGACCACTCGTGTTGTGTTGGCAATCACTAAAATTAGCAGATAAAATTTCATAATCATAGTTAGTTATTTGATAAGGAAATAAAATGTTGGAAAGATATGTATCAAAGTATATATTTCAAATTAGATTATTATATATATTGGAATTATTTATTGTGACAAGTTACTTATTCTTGAGTATGATATAATCGTTTCTCTTATTTCTTGTTTTTCTCTACGAGCACTTGCTTTGATCTTTTCTCTCGAGTATGTCTTGTAGAAAAGGAGATATTAATATTAGATTCAAAGGGAGTTTGACACTTCCAAGGTAAAGGAGCCTAAATTTAATTAGAGGCAAGCTCATAAAGAAAGGGAAATACACAAAGGAAAATCTTTAGTGCAAAGGAATTTTGGTACATCTTCAATGATTGACCTGTTCTCCCAAAGTGCTTAATTCACATAGAAGTGGCAAACTATTCAGCAAAGGTGGTTGAATCTATAAGGACCCTTAAGGTAGTTAAGAGTAAATAATGGATAAATATCCTATAATCACCACTTCAACACATAAGGGTAATGAGGTAAGATATATATTTTGTGCATATATTGCTATGAAATAATTGATAATGTCTTTCTTATTACTGACACATTTCTTATTGTGAAGAATATTGAATAGTCTATCAATGATTCTAGTTACAAAGAAATCAAATCAGAATATATGAAAAATAAAATATAAAATGATAAATATATATGAAAAATGAAGAATGAAATATAATATTGAATTAAGAGATAGAGAGTGCAGTTGATTTTACATAAACAAGACCATCCTAGTATTCTAATAACAATAGACAATGGAAAAAGAAAGAATTTAACCAATTATGATAGAAGGGAAAGCCATGTGATTAGATAGTACATAGGGGTCTATTTTCTCATCCACATCATGATCTCTTAAGATAGGGAGTGGGTGGAGGGAGAGGCGGAGTAAATTCGAGCACCTGACAGATATCCTCTAGGGAACTGCTTGTAGCTTGTTTCATGCGCCCTTTGCACCGTCAATCTACCATCTCAAGATTATCGTAATAAGGAGAGAGAAAGATTCCTATTCATTAGATTAACATTTATTTTCTCATCCACATCATGATCTCTTAAGATAGGGAGTGGGTGGAGGGAGAGGCGGGGTAAATTCGAGCACCTGACAGATATCCTCCAAGGAATCGCTTGTAGCTTGTTTCACACACCCTTTGCATTGTCAATCTACCATCTCAAGATGATCGTAATAAGGAGAGAGAAAGATTCCTGTGTCAAATAATTATGTTCATTAGATTAATCTTCTCAACCACACTATGATATCTTAAGGTAGGTTGTGGGTGGAGGGAGAGGCGGAGTAAATTCGAGCACATGACGGATATCCTCTAGGGAACCACTTGTAGCTTGTTTCATGCACCCTTTGCACCATAAATCTACCATCTCAAGATGATCATAATAAGAAGGGAAGGAATCATCACAAGACTCATCTTTCTTTAGAGCTATTATATACTAATAATTATTTGTGTTTGTAGGATCCATGACCAAAAGGAGTATTGGGGAAGTATATTTTTCATTCCTTTACTCTACTTAATTGTGAAAATTAACAAGGAGTGTATGATGTGTCTACATCATGTATGCTTTGTGCCTTCATGCATCATGTGTCTACATCATGTATACTTCGTGTCTTCATGCATTAATGTGTCTTCTTCGTGTATGCTTTGTGTTTGCAAGTACTCAGTTATTTACTTCATGCATTATGACATTAACCACATGCATACCTTATGTATTCTTTCATTCCAGTGTATAACTTGTATATTAAATTCACAAAAAAGGTTTAGTGTAAACAATCATTGCTTGAGGACAAGCAATTTGAGGAAGGGTGGACTGTCACGTCCCCTAATTTGAGTAATATAAGTAAATTATTATGAATAAATAAATATATTATTTCTTAAATGTTAAAAGAAATATTGATATATTATTAATGATATAATATATTATTAAGGATAAATAATAATATATTATTGATATAATAATACGTTACTAAGGTAATAAGGTAATATCAAAGGTCAAATCATTATTAATAAATAAAATAATAATAATAATGTTATTATCATACAATATGATATGACATTATAATTATAATATGATAATAGTATTAAAATATAATAATAAATAAAAGATTGATAATATTAGTAAGGTAATCAAGATATCAATTGTACACATAATAATAACAATAATGTTATATATTAATAAATTATGTACATTGTTATTAAATAAATATTGAATATATTAATATTAATAGTAGTGCATCAAGCATTATTATATAATATTGATACATATTTATTATTATGATAGTATAAAAATATATAAATAAATGATTAATGATATTATATTATGAAATGGACATGCAACATAGTCACATGCCTACAAAATCACATATACAAAGGTACACATGCATTAATGGGCATATACATATGCATATATGGCTACATCTTACATCATCACGTCATCTTGAGATCATTGATATGTCTATGATGAAATTCATTTTTGTATCATTGATATATGTATATATACTTACATGCTACAATGATGTATCACTTGATCATTCTAACATGTATGGATGTATCCATATGGCAACATACTTCAATAACATTTTTAGAGATGGCATCATTAATCCATGGTCACTGTCGTGCTATGGATAAATAAGTAATTCATGATTGTAACAATTACTTATGTTAATCCGTATGATTATTATAAGTAATTAAAATGTCTCAAGCAATGAATACTTATCGGCACTTGATTATTTTATAAGTCAATGAGATTACCTTAGGTAGTACATTATCAGCTCACAATAATTGATCCACTCATTTTGTTGTTAATTAATCAAGGCAACAAGCATAACAAGTAAAGGAAACGGTTCACTATGCCTTTTCAAATATTATATATGGAGAATGTTAAGTCAAAAATTGAATATAGGACAGAGAGATGGAACAACAACACATTAATAGTTGTATAAATATTCAAACCCAACTGTACATCAAAATACACAACTCACCATTGTTGAAGCATTGTAGATGGCATACATAATAAATTTATATCAAAGAAAACATGGCAAAAGATATAAATAAAGAAAGGAAAAGTAGCAAAAATGAATGACCCAAAAAAAGGGTCATTACAGAAGGATCATACATATGATCTAGTAGAATTGCAATTACAATAGATTATGGAGAATTTAGGAGCCATAAGAAGGTCTAAGGGAGCCCAATGAAAAATTGGAGTAATTTTGATATGTGTATTCTTCTATGTTTAGAATGAATTTCCTTCCTTTGGAAAAGTAAGCTAGAAGACAAATAGGTCAATAGTAGTACAGGTGAATGAATACATAGAATAGATGGGGGCAAATTTTGAAACTATTATGATCAACTACTTTGAAGATTTTAAGAAGTCAATGAAACAGAGACTCAGGATACCTATCTCTCTTGTTGAAAAGCATATTAATGACATATGTTTCTTAATCGACATTGATTTCACATACATCCAAGCAATAGTACCAAGGGTGAGATGGCTAAGGCCACTTGGATATGAAATCAATATTGATGAGGCATCAAAAAAATAATAGCTTTACTAGTAGAAGACATGACAAAAGTGCTCAACCATTTGGCATTTATGATGTTTTCAGATCCAAGGTGGATATGGAGTTGAAAATTGCTTCAACTCTGAAGATAAGGGACAAATTGGTGAAAAAGCTTAAAGCGAGATTTGGTGAAGGAACAATAGAAAGTGAGGATGATGATGAAGAGGTAGATGAGGATGATGAAGAACAGGGCTAGGAGCCACTTGCATTGACCCAAGGCATGGGAGATGATGTAGAAGAGGTAGAAGGTGATGAGGAGGAAGAGGAAACCAAGGAAGCATTTACCAAACCTGAGGTAAAGAAAAGAAAAGCCACCACCAAACCAGCTACCAAGCCCAAGAAAGTTGTTAAGCCTAGCCCAACAAAGCCTACCACAAGGGCTAGTACAAGAGCCACATCAAAGAAGGCTAAGGAGCAAGAAAAGAAGAAGGCCAATGAATAGGGAGGTCCAGCCAAGAACAAGCTGAGAAGAAAGTATGTTGCAACTACTAAATCAGATGAAGAAAGAACATAATCTGATGACAATAGCCAATTTAGAGTTGTAAGTCACACCACCAAGTCTGATTTGGAAAACATATGTGATAACATTAGGGAAAATGTAGACACATCAGGTTTAAAGGGTATTGATTTTAATAAGTTGAATACAAAGGAACAGAACATGGTTGAAGAGTCAGTCTACACTATGGTGGCAAAGTTGAAGAACACTACACTTGAATTTGACAATTCAATGCCTAAGGAGTTATATTCAATTTTAAAAGATAAATGGCATTATTGCCTCAATATGGAAAAAAAAAAATAGAGAGTCAAAATTGGCTCGAATAATGCCTAAACTTACTAAAGGACAAATTAGTAAGGCAAATAAGAAACATGGGAGCAAATTTACACCAAAGTATAGAGCCTTTAGTATTCTATAGAATAAAATTGAAGATGTTGTCAAAAAGTCCACACAAATGTGGAAGTTAATTTATGGCCTCACAACTATGAAAAAAGGAGAAGGGAGGGGAGAAACAATGAGGAAGAAGAGGAAAATGAGAAGGAGGAAGAAGGTGAAAAAGAAAAGGAAGATGATAAAGTGGAGAAGGAGACACAAAAAGATGATATGGCAACTGCTAAGGAGCAGCGACAAGAATAGAGTGTACAAGACACATAATTGCCACCACCAAGTCCTCCACATGTAACTCCCACACCTATAGATACAATAACTATACAAGATGTTGCTAACAATTCTAGTCAAAACATAAACCCATTGACTGTAGAGGATCTCAAAAAGATTCTTCACCAGACTACACTACAAGCACAATTGTGTACAAATCTAGTCTTGGTGATTATGGAAGAATTGCAAAAGGCTCTAGTAGAAATAAAAAGAGATAAGGTGAGTCTAGAAGAACCAACTTCTCATATCCCAAAAGCTACAAGTGGACAACACCAAAAGCAAGCTACACAATATACATCTACAAAGGTTGACTCCGCAATTCAAGTCTTGATGACTAAACAGAAGACACAAGAGATAGAGGAGACAGAGCCTACAGGGGAGAAAATAGGATAGATAGATACATCTATCTCTACAACACAAAAACAAGGTGCACCCCCAATGATCACAATGATTGATCAAGGAAGAATAGAGGAGGAGACCCCAAAGGAGAAGGAGCGAGAGACAATACAAACATTGGTCAATTTTCCTAAAACAGGGACTCCTAAAATGCCTCAGAAGCTAAGCACTAAAGTAATACCACTTCAAATTTTAGCACCAAGCTCAAGCTCAACAAGAGTAGCAAGGGTACTTCATTATGGAGACCCTGCACTAGATGAGGACATAGTCATTCCCAAATATGACTATGAAAATATGAATATTGATTAGATAAATGAAGTGCAAGAGGCACTTGAGAGGAAGAAGAAGTAAGAGATACTCAGAAATGAGTATAAATAAAGGCAAGCTTTGATTGAAATAAAGGACATCTTTCTAGAGGCATTTAACTTGCAAGTACCTAATGAAACCAAGCTAATCATGGAGCAATTATCTAGTATAGTGGACTAGATATAGAATGAGGACCTTGATGCAAATGTAAAATTGTTAGAATGGTCTAAAAAGAGGTTTCAAACAAAGGTAAATGAATGAATATTAGGAAAAATAACACTATCTCAAGTGGAGCTGGCAAAGAAGATTGAAAAGGTAAAGGCAGTACTTGAGAATATATTCTCATTATACTCAAAATTGTGTGACCCATCAATTTTCACACAAGAGACTAGCCAGGAAATAATGATCTTGGAGAGGAACCTTAAAGTATCAAGCATGCAACTACCTAAGGATCCAGATTAGAGTGAGAAGCATTTTCAAACTACACTTCACACTCAAAAGCAATTAGTTGTGCTAATAGTAGATAAGGCAAATACCAAGGCCAATTTAATACAAATTCAATCTGCCATAACCCCACACATGAAAATTTTGCAGA
Source organism: Cupressus sempervirens (assembly GCA_028749045.1). Lineage (NCBI taxonomy): Eukaryota > Viridiplantae > Streptophyta > Pinopsida > Cupressales > Cupressaceae > Cupressus > Cupressus sempervirens. Next base: position 505,918,491 of record CM053789.1, on the reverse strand, counting down.
AAGAATTGGCCTATGCTGAAAATGTTTTAAAGAAATACCCTAATCTTTCTACATTGGAAGGCCTAGTTCACTTGTAGTAGAGAAAACCATCCAGCTTAAATCACTAGAAATTGCACTAGACAACTAGGATGTTGCTCTTAGGATAGTTAAGGAGGTAAATATATCCTTTTTGGCTAAGTATTCAGTTAATGTATAGAAACCTTTGACATAAGTATAAAAAATGGGGAGATAAAACTAATGGGGAGATAAGGAGATAGATTTTGAGGAATAGATAAGCCAAATGAAATTATAACTGCAAGGTAAGATATGTGAAAGGGGGAGTAAAACTAGAGTAGGGTAGATAGAACAGAGAAGATAGAGAAAGAATGGCAAGGTAGAGATAAAGAGTATTAGAATCAACATGAGAAGTTGTGGATATAGATAAGGCACATCAACACATAAGGAGTTACAAGTTTTGAGGTATCTTCATAAAATCTTGAACAATTTTTGGAAGTTTTGTATATATGTCAAATAGATGTATAATAAACTCAAAAAGATTAGATTCATCATGTTTAGTTAAGTGTTTTTGACACTCATGTCAAAGGGGGAGATTGTTGGTCTCATATTGGTTTTGACAATTGAGTGTCAACACACTAAAGAAATTTTCTTAGTTGATGCTGAGTATAATATAAATGCCAAGTTACAGTATGTGTCGAGCGAGAAATTCATCAAGTGTTGAGTTACAATAGATGTTGAGCAGATAGACAGTGTCGAGAAAGTTTTAATTGTCGAGTGACTAATAGATGTCGAGCTAGTATATGTGTTGAGTAAACTATAGGTGCTGAGCAAGACAAGATTTCTATAGGTATTGAGCAAGACAGAATTCCTATGTGTGTTGAGCATCAGTAATTAGTAAGTTCCGAGTAACACAAAATCAGCATAAGAGTTTGTGCCGTCATAGATTAAGATGTAAACTATTTTTGAGCCAACACATGAAGAATCTCCAAGGATTAAAAGATAAGATCGAATCTTTTTAATTCTCTATGAAATCAACATGCGACTAATCAAAAAAATTGAAAGATTTGAGTGAGAAAGATGGATGAATCTCAATCATAGATTCATACCTAACCCTAAGTCACAAAACTTTTTTAAGGAGGTCAAAACCCCATAATTTAGTCGTGTGAGAGAGTATGTGAGAAGATAGTGCATGCAAGGAGAGAATGCTAGCGAAGTTTGAAGAAAGTGAAATGGGTATGAAGACTTAGAAGAAGGATAGCATTGCAACATTAGTTAATAGAATAGAGCATCAACACTTCAAATAGAATCATGTCAGATCAAGGAGGATTAGATCAGATTGGACAAAATAAGGATTTGAAATCAGCAATTGTAGATTTTAAGTTATTAGGTCAACATATTCTATTATACTTTATAGCCATTGTATTAGGAGAATGAAAATCCTATGAAGATAGGTTGGTTTAACAACCATATTGTAAATCCTTTAATAGGGTGACATTCCAATTGAATGCTTTTAAATCCTTTAGACAAGTCACTTTTAACAGAGTGTTTGAGCCTTTAACAAGGTAGACCATTCATGATGGTCAAACTTTGTAACCTTGACAAGTTACATATTGCTACAGTGATAAGTTGTGGGTGTCATCCCCACCCTAGTTTTACCTTCTCATTTTGGAGGGTTTTTGGGTGATCAAATATTGTGTTGTCTATTTTCATGCATGCCATTAGGTTCATGTTAATTAGAAATGTTTCATGCATGTATTGATTTTAGTTAAAATTTTTATAGCTTAAAGTTTGGTACTTCTGATTCACCCCCCCCCCCCCCCCCCCCTCTCAGAAGTATTCTTCCCACTTGTAAATTCCAATAGGCATGTTCGAAAGATAATTTCCATTACCTAATATTGGAATGATAGGTGATTTAACAATAGGATATGAGATGTATTTAGTTATGGATGATTTCTCAATATACAGCCTAATGAAAATTTCTCCCAAAGATCAAGAGAAGACTCCATTTACATTTATATGGGGCATATTTTTATGAAAATAAAAGATAGATAAGATGTTGAGAGGGGAGGTGGGGTGAATCAATATCCTTTAAATCTCTTCTTTTTAACCAAATAATCCTTTATTTTCTCTTACAGTTACTTGGTTAACATTGAACATATAAAAGTTTTCCTACAATAAATTTCAACACATAAATTTATAAAAAATATCACACATAACACAATAAATTTTGATATCATCGAACCTTTGGTCAGAGGGAAAACTATGGTGGGGATGGAACCCACAAAACCATCATTACTATAGTAATAGGTTGCCTTATTACAATGTTTGTCACTTCTAGTCACTTACTTACTTAGGAATATACAATGAAATATATATGGATCTACCTTTTTACAAGGATCTAACAACATTCATCAAGTGTGTACTTGGTTAAGAGATTTACATGAAAGATTGTTAAGTCCACCTTTTTCAAGGATTTAAGAAACTACAATGGTGGTTAACGATAGTAACAATGACCTATAGTAACATCTTATTTTTCTTTGTTAGATCCTTTTATGCTTTGTCATTATCACCTTCTTGTGATAGATCTATAATTCATTACAACTATGTCTCTCTCATCTCCAACCTATAATTGTGACCTTGATTCCTTCCTTACAACAATAACTCTTTACCAAAATTATGACCGAAAACTACATCAAGAAAAGAACATTTGAAATGATCTCAACTACTCATTTTATAGAATTATTTTTCCATTTTGTAGCTTTACCTAATTAGGATTTCAAAACCTTCTTGATTTAATCTATGATTGCAATTAAAGGTTTTAGAATCATCTTTCATTTTCTTCATTTTTAACACTATTTTCAATGGTTTATGCTTCCTTAGAATCATCAACAATTAGTTCACATTATCCAATAAAATCTTCACAAACCTTTACCTTGATTCATGTAAACCATTTTCTTGGCTAAGTAGAATTAGGTAGCATTTGAATATATGCTAATTCAAACTCTGATGTCGGTCCTCTAACACTTAGTAAATACATTGTTGTTTTTTTTTTATACTCAGTAAATAGTCACTCGGTATCCTTTATATAACTTGGTAAGATATGTGCTAGAGGTACACGGTATTCTTCTCTTCTTGGTGTGAATAAATCTACTTAGTGTGGCTTGTATCTTGACTTAGTCTCGGTAGATATTGTATCATTCAAGTTCCACTAGAGCTCAATTACAATTGTAATGGCCTTTCATTTCCTCCTTCATTGCTTGGGAAATATAATGACTTGTTTGTTATGTGCATTTTGACACTAATAGGCAATATGATTCAATAGTTCTTCCCCTTTGACATTAGTATCAAAAATATATATACCTAAATAACTTGACCTTTCTACAAAATCTCCCCCTATACATATGCTTCCACTCGGTAAAGCTTGTATTTTTCAAAAAAAAATTCAAAATTGATTTTTTTGTTGTATAGTTAGAATATCTCCTTATAACTATGAAATTGATACAAACGTATATATATACAGAGAAAAAAAAATATTATTCCACCTTTAATAACACTTATGTCAAAAGAATTCTTAACATAGAAAAATACTTGCTAGGATACAAAACCAAAGTGTGTTAAGAAATATTTGTGATTTTTCAATATGATTTTTGAGTTTTCATCCCAATTGGACTTTATGAACTGCAAACTCTATAGTGCAATCTTTAATTTGGCTACAAGATCAACCATATGATCAGAAATAAATAGGATTAGGGTGGCTATGAGATCTTTGGCATCTTTAATGTGTATTTGCATAACATCTAGATGAGGAAATAGAAAATCTTGAAATGTAGTGATCTCTATTCTTGGATTATTTTCTTCTTGTATCAATTCATGCTGAAGTCCTTGAAGAAATCTTACTTGAGTATAGTGCTAGGAAGACATACTCGGGTCCTTTCTTAATGCATATCAATTTCTTCATCAATTTTCCTTTGTTTATCTTTAACTTCTTGGGCGATGAATGGAATATCACATAACATTTGAAATAACAATAAATTTTTTTTAACAATAGTCCCTAGTGTTGTAATAGAAGTAGATAGACTCACTTGTTCAATATAAATCTTTGTAGAGACTCTTTCAAACACTTAATTTTCAAACTTCTTTTAAGCCCATTAATAGTTGGCTTGTATCAATATCTAGAGCATTCAATCTATCAAAAAATTGTACTAGTTAGTCCAAGTTAGATGCATTCTCATTTAAATCCATTCCAGGTGCAACATCTAAGAGTATATCTTTGACATCATGTAGCACCTACTTTTGTTTAAGCTCTCTCCTCATCCTTGCTTGCTCCTTCTTTCTTTCACATAGCTCTAAGTAAATAGATATTTTTTAATCATTCAGAGTATTCAGATCCCAACTCTCTATAATGATCTCCTATTCAAGGGTGACTAGGTTTGATCAAATTGCATGAGACTTCTTCTTTCTCTGAAGCTTCTTATCTTTAGTGGTGCTTGGTGATAATTTTTGTGGCTATGGAACTTGAATTTATGGATTTTTTACTATAGTTCTTTATCATCTTAAAATGGAAGTACTTCCATGTTAAGAATGTTTAGCCCTCTTAGTAGGTGACTTGGGGTCATGTTAAGCACCTTGATTGGGTCCTCAGCTTAGATCTAGAACTTTCCCTTGATTTTGCCCCCTTTTCCACTTTTTTCTACATTTTTCTTGCACTTTGGAATGAGATCTTTAGATTTGTGACCTCATGGTCAAGGTCAACCTTTTAGGTCAAGGTTGACCTTGACCCTAACCTAGGTTAGAGTTTACCTTGACCCTGACCCAAGATCCAAATTTCAAGGTTCCATGATTTATGGATGTTAGGTTTTGGAAATAATTGTTTTCCCACTTTTGGGTTGGCTATTTTGGTTTCCAAAATGGTAAAATATTAAATAGCATTCAATCTAGGTTGATTTCTAGGGGTAAGGGTCCAATGGGAATTTATGTCTTATATGTCAGCCTCTCTAAGTGTTTGTGCCCTAGATCTCTATAAAAGGAAGTCTCCTCCTCTCATTTTCTCTAAGACAAGAACATATTAGATAAACCATTATCAAGAATCCACTTTCATGATCAATCTCTCAAATGAAAAAATTCAAGCATTTAAGATCCAATTCATCAAGAAGATCCATGTTTAGCCATTGAAAGATTCAATCTCTATGGAGCCTTCTTGTTGAAGATTTCTCCATTCACTTTCATCCACGCCTCTTCCTATGCCAAGATCCATTCAAGATTGGTGTTGAAGATCTAATTCCATTGATTTCAAACATTCTACATTCATTTGGAGCATCCATACTTGTGGATTCAAGGATCTGAATCCTCCACAAGGATTTCAACATAAGAAAGGTCAATAGTTCCATTTACTTTGTTTATACATATTTTAATTTCAATTACATCTTAAGGTCGATTCCAAATAGGGGTTTGAACAAGGAAAACACCCCATCAAAAAAAAATAAACCATTTTTCTTGTAGGTAAATGTGTGTAACAATGAATACCACTGCAGATTTGGATACCCTTTTTGGTGAACTTTTGAGATCTGCAAATAGAATTTCCATCGAAGTAGTGCATGTCAAGGTTAAATTTTTGGGATCAAGGTCAACTTTTTCTACCTAGGTCAAGGTCACGCTACCCTCAAGAGGAAAAATAGTTCTAGGTTTTTTAGATCTTGTAGTTTTGGTTGAGGAATGAGAAAATTAACAATTTTTGAGAGTTTGTGACAAGGTTCTCAGCTGATTCATTTTTAGAGGTAAGTACCTTTTATTTCTTCATTTAAATATTAGTCATCTAGATTTACTTTGTATATCATAATAATTTATATGTATGTGTAGAATATTGGTTTAGGGTCTCTTTCATGTGCATTATTCTAAACCCTATTCATCTATATTTTACATATTACATTTTGGTGAACCTGACAAGCTTACCTCCTCTCTTTTATGAAATTACATGTCCTATTTTGTTTTTGGTGTTATATTTCCCTTCATATTATCTTGTGTGTTCACCTTCATATTGCATTTTGGTGAACTCAAAAAGCTTCCCCCCCCCCCGCGCTCTTTTCTAGAATGAGATATCCTATTGTATTTTTGGTTTTAGAATTCCCTTCATATTATCTTGTGTATTCACCTTCATTTTGGTGAACCTGTGATAGACAACTCTTTCTTTTTGGTATTAAACTTACATTTTTTATACTTTAAAAATTTTATTTATTTTATTCTTTTGCATTTATATTTCAAAAATATAAATAATATTTACATTGCTTTATGGAATTAGATGCCCTTATTGTGTTTGTGGTGTTGTATTTCCTTTTCATCCTTATAAATTTCATTTGAATGCATTTGGATTTATTCAGATCTATTTTCTATGCATTTCTTTACTTTTCATCATGTGGCACAAGTTATTTTCAAGTGTTTTCAAATGCCTTATTAATAGGGATGAGAATCCTCCTATTTGGGATGAACCTTTGGATTTGGATGTTGATTACTCTCTTTCTCATGAAATCATTGTGAATGAATCTACTTTTTGGGATGAACCCTTGGATAAATACATTGATTTATCCCCTCCTCATGAAGAAGCTTTGATACAAGAGGCTTATTTATTAATGGATGAAATTTTCATACATGATGATAACTCTTTTTCTAACACACACTCCTCGTATGTGGATATTATAAATAATTTACCTTCACTTGGGATTCCTTCTATTGATGAGGCATTAGTGGATAATGATATGAATTACCTTAATTCTCTTAGTGATGATGTTATAGAGAATCAAGATCCTACCTCATCTCCTCCTATTATGTCTTCTTTTCTTTTTTCTTGTAAATTATTTTGTAGTGTTGAGGCAACTAACATGGTTTATCCAGAACCTTTTTTGACTATCAAAGGTTGTCCTCACATTACTATCAAAGGTAAATCTATGGAGCCTTTAGAGTCTTTCAATGACCAAGATTCTATATCCCACACATATCACACAAGGAGAAACCTTCAACCTAATCCAATGGTTTTTTACTTCATCGCCACTCTCTCAACCCATTCTTCCTCCTCCACCCTATCTTCCTAGCAAGGAATATGATTTGATAAATCAATTGCAAAATACCCCTACCAAGATTTCTTTATGGGATCTTCTTTAAACTTCACCTACCTACTATGAAGCCTTGCAAAAATCTCTAGAAACTCTATCCACTCCACCTCCTAATCAAGAAAACATTAATAACTTCTTGCAATGGATGCATACTACCTTGGGTGCTCCTGACATTGTATTTTCTCAAAAGGATTTACCTTCTAAAGAAGTTCAAAATCAATATGATGCTCTTATGGTGGTTTTTACTATCAATAAAAGTATCATTTGTAGGACCTTGATTGATAATGGATCTAGGCTTAATGTTTGTAGCATGGACATGTTCAAAGAAATTAAAGCCGATCTTTCAACTATTCAACCTAATAATGTTCCTATGCATGGCTTTGATAATATTACTAAGAACACTTTGGGAATCATTACCTTACCTATTAAAGTAGGTCTAGTCATTTTTAACATACCTATTCATGTTATGCCTATACCTCTTAATTATAACCTTATTTTGGGTAGACCTTGGTTCAATGAGATGTATGCTATTTGTTCCACCCTTCACCATAAAGTCAAGTTTATACATAACAACATGATTTATATACTTCATGTAGATGATGCACCAAATCCTTGTCTAAATATTAAAACCCATACTACTCCTATTTCTAATAGTAATCCTTCTTCCTCTAATGCTCTTCTTGGTGATGATTGGGAAACCTTGGATTTTAATCCTACTTTTATTGGAGAATATAAGGTTTATGATCTAGATTTTATGAAGCTACAAAGAGAGTTTTAACAACAATTTTTTACTTCTAAAGCCCTTCATAACAAATTTTTCACTTCTTCTATCCAAAATGAAACTATAAAACCTACTAATTATGACATAGTGACTAATGAAGTTCCATTGACTCCTTTTGATATGGCTTCTCATTATGGTCTTGGTTATCATTTCTTAGTTAAATAAGGATTCAATGGTCAAGCATGTGGTAAGCATAAATTCAAATGCCCTTACATAATGGGGGCATAAGAATTATTATGGATTGGTATTTAATCCTCAACCAAAAATCAATGTTAACAACATCTTAAATAACACTTCAAAACATGATGAAACTATGAAGGATTTTGACCAAGAAGTTCTTTTGCCTAAACTCCTTCATTCTAAGATGATTACTAGACCTAAACACAAAAAGAAACGTAGTCCAAACTTGAAGACTCTTCCTTTTTGTTTATATCATAGATTTCATGATTACTCTACTAATGAATGCATAATTTACATTATAAGATTAGGCAGATCATTGATAGTAAGGTTGTTTATATATCATGTGGCAATGTGTTGTACGTCAATCATGTTTTCTCTAAATAAAATTTATATTCCTATTATGGAGCTCTGCATTATGTAAACAATGTTAGCCTAATCTTTGGGGACTCGTTATCTTGTATAGTGTTGCGAGCAATATAGTAGGTCCCCTTTCATCCTTGTTCCTGTGCTTGGGGGGCAAGGATGTCATCTTCTTTTCTATCTTTTTGGGATTCACTTTTCCTTGGTTAAGTAGTATCTATCTATTATGTGATATCCAATCATACATGAAAATTTTGGGTTTGCATTAAGGATCTATTTCCTTAATCATAACCTACTTCATTGTTTGACATTGGGTTAACATGGTTGATCAATCCCTTTCTTTGGAAGCTGAATTGTGTGCTATCCCTCATAAGAGTTACTTTTTCTCTTCTTGCATGATATATTTTTACATTCATCCCTTCCAAGGCGTCATAGGAGTTATGACCTTCTTGGCGTGGATTGGGTGTTGTCCATATATATTATCTTGATTTTAAAGAAGGCTTTTTCCTTGTTCTTTTCTTTCCTTAACATGTCAAAATAATATGTATTTTTGCCATCTTAAGGGGGGGCATATATACAGCCTCCCTAATTCTATATTATGCATTTTTTTTCTAACCTTTTATTTTACAGAATGCTAAATCTCAGAAGGTAATGCACATAAGTTGCTAAATCCTAAAGAGATGCACATTTACAATTTCAAATATGCTAAATCCTTGGAAGGTAACACACATGAGTTGCTAAATCTTGAAGAGATATGTATTTTACAAGTATATTCTATGATGATATGAGAATATGGATCCATGGGTACTTTATAAAAGTTGTCAAAAGATGCACTACATCCATGCACAAAGTTTCTAGAAGGCACATAACTTTATGGGGTGACTATCAAGTTCTTTCTTGGTGTGTCATCTTATTTATTTTGTGGTTCACAATGAGATACACACATCTTACTAGGTGAGCTAGCCACTCCCCCCGCTCTCTCTCTCTCTCTCTCTCTCTCTCTCTCTCTCTCTCTCTCTCTCTCTCTCTCTCTCTCTCTCTCTCTCTCTCTTCTAGTGATGTCTCTCGTATTGTAAGCTTGGAGTTCATGAAGACTTGAGTCCCTGGGGGCTTGAGGATCTCTTTGTCCCTTTGATTTTAATAATATTATCTTATCATTATGATATCCTTTACCAAGATTTTGCATCAAGTACATACTCTTGCTAAAGTGGGGACTTTATGTATCATCTTAAAATGGAAGCACTTCTATGTTAAGAATGTTTAGGCCTCCCAATAAGTGATTTAGGGTCATGTCAAGTGCCTTAAATGGGTCCTCAGCTTAGATATGGATTTTGCCCCTAATTCTGCTACCTTTTCCACTTGTATTTTTCTAGCATTATGGACTGAGTTCTAAGATTTGTGACCTCAAGATCAAGGTTAACCTTTTAGGTGAAGGTCAACCTTGACCCTGACCTAGGTCAAGGATGACCTCAACCCTGACCTAGGTCAAGGATGACCTCAACCTTGACCTAAGTTAAAGTCAACCTCAACCTTGACCCAAGGTCCAAATTTCAAGGCTCCATGATTTCTGGATGTCAAGTTTAGGAAAGAATTGCTTTCCCATTTCTGGGTCAAATATTTTGGTCTTCAAAATGGTAAACTCTTAAATAACATTTAATCTAGGTCCATTTCTAGATGTAAGGGCCCAATCTAAATTTATTTCTCATATGTCAACCTCTCTAGGATTTTGTACCCTAGATCTCCATAAAGGGAAGTCTCCTCTCATTTTCTCTAAGACAAGAACATATTAGATAAACTATTATCAAGAATCCACTTTTATGATCAATCTCTCAAGTGTAAGCATTCAAGCATTCAAGATCTGATTCATCAAGGAGATCCATTGTTAGCCATTGAAGGATTCAATATCTATGGAGCCCTCTTGTTGAAGATTTTTCCATTCACATTCATCCACACCTCTTCCTATGCTAAGATCTATTCAAGCTTGGTGTTGAAGATCTAACTCCATTGATTTGAGACATCCTACATTCATTTGGAGCATCTCTACTTGTGGATTCAAGGATTTGAATCTTCCACAAGGATTTTGACATAAGAAAGGAGAATAGTTACATTTACTTTGTTTATACATATTGCAATTTCAATTTTATTTCAAGGTTGATTCCAAACTGGGGTTTGACTAAGATAAACTCCCCATCCAAAAAACAAAACCCATTTTTCTTGTAGGTACAAGTGTGGAACGATGAATATCAATGTAGATTTGGATACCCTTTTCAGCAAACTTTTGAGATCTGTGAACAAAATTTTTGTCAAAGCAATGAAGGTCAAAGTCAACTTTTTCTACCTAGGTCAAGGCTGACCTACCCTAAAAAAGGCAAAATATTTTTGGGTTCTATAGATATCGTAGTTTCAAAAAAGGGATGCAGAAATCAATAGTTTCTAAGACTGTTTGACAGGGTTTTCTAACAATTCTTTTTTAAAGTTAAGTATCTTTTATTTCATTGTTTCAATATTAGTCATCTAGATTTTGTTTCCATATCATAATAATTTATATGTATGAGTATAATATTGGTTTAAGGTCTCTTTCATGTGCATTATTCTAAACCCTATTCATCCATTTTTTACATATTAGAAGTCCTTATCTCTATTTTTTATCCTTCCTTCATCTTTACTTGATCATCAATAGATATTTTTGGTATAAATGGTAATAGTGCCATTCTCAATTATCCATCTTTTTCTTCATTATCCTTTATCACTTTAATCGGTAGCTCTTGCACTTTGACTTTAGTTACCTTCAAGAATTGTGGCTATAAATTTTTTGGATCAATTGTAAAACCTTATACATTACTCAAGAGTGTAAATCCTCTACTATTTAATTCTTTTGCAATTGTAAGTTGGCCTTGCCCAATTATTCCCTCACTCAGAGGTCCATGGGTTGGTGCTAGATCACTTGTAGAAGAAGTATTTGCATTATGTTCCATGGAGTCACCTCCAATTTGAGCATGTTTAGTATCACTTTCATTATCTTTAGTATTACCTTTTATATTTCTCCCTTTTTCTTGTTGTCCTTGTTGCTCAATTTTACCTTGTGTTTGCTAACCCTTGGCGTTCACTATAGTATCTACTAATATGTTGATGCATTAGCATCCTAGAGAATTTGGCAATCTTGCATACTAGAGGTGTTTTGGCCTTGGAGTTGGAGGACTTAGTAGAAAGAGCATTTATGCTCTATCACTATTGAGAGGTTCTTGGTTGTAGTGTTGGCCAAGGAGCTCAGTGTGTATTGAGCTTGGCATACATTGTATTGCTCAGCATGTATTATGTTTATTGGAACTCACTGTATTACTCAGCGTGTGTTGGTTGTTTGCAACTTGAGGAACTTGGCAATGCTTGTGGGAGCTTGGTCATGCTTGGTGGTTTTGTTGATGCCTGATAGTTATGCTTGCGGAATAGATTTCTTATAGATTGGATTGGCCAACCGAATGTATTTAATGTGTGTGATCATGGTGTGGATCAATCATAGGGATGTAGGGACTTATTTGGGCCTTGGATATTTATCCTAGATGCATTTGATGGGTGTTGTAAGCTGACTAATATATTTTTTATTTAATATCTATTGCAAGCCAACTTGTGGATCAAATATGTATTAAATATAAAGGTTTATTTAATTTGTATCTTGCTAGGATGATTCATGGCTTATTTGGGTATAAGTAGAGGGCCTTGTGGATTCTTGAATCATAGTTCATTCAGCATACAGTATTTGAGAGGAGAAAAGTTGAGAACAACTAGTAGTTGCAGCTTTAGAAACAAGGAGAGTGCTTGGTGGCTTATGAGCACAAGTTTAGATCTTGTTGGAGGTTTCTACCATAGTGTTGTTATATTAAAAATCTAGCTAACTAGGGTTTGGGATTGGATATTGAGAGATCTTGTAGATCTATTACTTGCTTTATCTTTGGCCATAATTGAGAAGGCCTTATAGCCTGACACATTTCATTGCAAATCAATTGATTTATGAATAAATTTTTGTGTTTGGTATCATATCTTGTATCTTGTATTTTGTTTCCATTGTGTGGTTAATTTATAGGGGCTATGACATCTCCTTTGGGGATTCTCATGCCTTGTACTCTATTAGGTGGTATCAGAGTGATAGTTTGGTCTGAGTGCTTGATCTTGTATTTTTTTGCATAGGGTTTGCAAAGGTATTGGAAGATACCTCTAAGAATATTGGACCCTAGGGTGATTGAAGATATCTATGATGCTATGAAAGAAAGGATCTTGGAGAAGGTCCAAATAGATTTTAGATCTAATATGGATTTGATGATGAATGAGATCATGAAAGCTATTGTTGATGTATATAGGAATGTGGGTACTAAAGATGGTTATGAAGGAGCTCCTAAAGACTTTTAAGTTGTTGGATCTAGAGATGAAGAAACAAATGATCGAATGGAGAGACATATGGGAGATGGGGCTGGTCAATTGGATAGATATGGATCTCATTTGAAGTTGAAGCACAAAATGGATGTTTCTAATTTCTCAGGCACTTTGAATCTTGAGGACTTTATTTCTTAGATTGGAGAGCTAGAATCTTGAGGACTAAGTTGAAGGGACATACTTCTTTACAAAGGAAATAATTACAAAAAGATAGAGAAGAAGGTGAAATTAAGATCACTAGGTGGATATTGATGGTGACTAAGTTGTAGGCTAAGTTCATTCCTAGTGATTATGAAATTGAGTTGTTTAAGAGATAGTAGAATCTAAAGTAGAAGGATTTATTTGTGAGGGATTATATTGAGGAGTTCTACAAGTTAACAATTTGCTCTTGGCATAGAGGACTTTTTAAGGAGAAGGTGGATCAAAATATTAATGGTTTGATATTCAATACTCAAGATGAGGTCGGTATTCTAAAGATTGATATGGTTTTAAAGATGTTTATCAGTATTCCATGAAGGCAAAATAAAAATTGAAGAGAAGACATTGGAATAGTTCATGAGGGAAGGAGAAGCAGGATAACTCAACAAAGGATAAACAAATGAATGAAGATGAACTAAAATTTGTTACGAAGAGGAAGAGGATGTGTAAGGTTTCCTTTAAAGGTAATTATTTCCATTTTGGTGAAGAAAGACATAGAGCTAATAAATTTTCCAAAAGGCTAGTGATAGAAGAGTTGTTGTAAATAAGGCTAAAGACTTAGTCAATGAACCCGAAAGGGAATGAGAGAACTTAATGGATCATTTAGTACTATTTGGCAAAAGGGTATTGGAACCTTGTCAAAGGAGTAATTTTTTTAGGACTCATTGTAAGTTTGCTAGTAAAATTTTGAATGTGATTGTAGATGGTGGTACTATTGATAACCTTGTTACTGAGTAGATAGTTTAGAAGCTTGGTTTGAAGAGAGTGAGACATCCTTGTCCTAATAGGGTTAATTGGTTACAAGATGAACATGCTTTGGAAGTGAGGGAACAATGTCTTGTTAAGTTTTAGATTGGGCAGTATAAGGACGAAGTGTTGTGTGGTATTATAGACATGAGTAGTTGTCCCATATTACTTGCTAGACCTTGGCAGTATGATTGCAGGGATATGCATGATTGTTTCAAGAATGTATTTATAGTTAAGAAAGATGATAGGAAGTTTTCACTCACTCCTTTGTAGAGTAAAGAGCTTGATAGGAGGAACCTGAGCTTTGGAAGTTGAGTTGGACTGAAGGATTTTAAATCAGTGTAGAAAAAAGACATGCTCTAAACCAAAGAAGGATGCAAAGAAGTAGGGTAAATAGTTTTATGCTATTGAGAAGGGTTTGTTAAAGTGAAACAAGGGAAAGAGTGTACAATTTGAAGACTTGGAGGGCATGTATGTGAAGAACTAGCATGGGATTTATCTATTGAATCTCGCAAGATGTTCTTCTAGCTGTTAAGAACCTCTTTTTGCATCTAGGATGTATGATATGAGAGCATCCTGGGAAGTTGGAAATCCTTCATGTTGGAGTTTTTTTGACCTTGGAGTTGGATGACTCGGTCAAAAGAGGGTTGATGCTTGGTCACTATTGAATAGATCTTGTTTGTAGAGTTCTCTAAGCAGATCAACATATATTGTTCTTGGAATATATTGCATTACTCAACATTTATTATGTTTCTTGACACTCACTACATTTATCAATGTGTATTGGTTATTCAAAACCTGAGGAACTTGAAAATGCTTGTGGGAGTTTGGTTATACTTGGTGGTTTTGTTGACACTCGACAATTTGGCTTACCAAATGGAGTTCTTGCAAATTGGATTGGCTAACTTGGCATTTTAAATGCATGTAATCACGATGTTGATCAATCATGGGGATGTATGGAATTATTTGGGCCTTGGATCTTGATCCTAGATGTACTTAATGAGTGTTGTGAGGTGACTAAGGTATTTTGTATTTAATATCTATTTTAGGATGACTTGTGGCTCAAATATGTATTTAATATAAGGGTTATTTAATTTGTAACTTTCAAGGCTAACTTGTGTCTTAATTGGGTATAACTAGAGGGTCTTGTGGAGTCTTCAATAATATTTCATTCAACATGGAGTAGCTAAGAGGAGAGAAGTAGAGAAGAGCTAGTAGATGTGGCTTGGGAAACAAGGAGATTACTTGGTGGCTTATGAGCACAAGTTTAGATCTTGCTGAAGGTTTCTACCAGAGTGCTATTATGTTATAGATCTAGCTAGCTAGGGTTTGGGATTGGATCTAGAGGATCTTGTAGAACTATTACTTGCTTTGTATTTGGCTATAACTAAGAAGGACTTACAACCTGACACATTGCATGTAATCAGTTAATTTATAAATAAAGAGTTTTTTTGGTATCATATCTTATAGCTTGTGTTATGTTTCCATTATGTGCTTAGTTTCTAGGGCTTAGGACATATCCCTTGGGGATTCTCCTACATTGTATTGTGTCACATGTACAATGATCCAATAGGTGTATCATTTTTATTCTAATCATTGGGTCTGAAGAAATATTTTACTTGTTGAATAACTAGATATAAACTAGGTATATGTGCATGTGTAGATTCATCTAATGTTGTTCCCTCTATGTTTGGATTGGTAGACACTCTAATGTATCTTTACTCTTGTAGGTTTCTTTAGTATTTGGGTGTACATTCGGCCCTAGTTATCCATCGTTATCCCTACATTAGGTGGTATCAGATCTTCAAGTTCATTCTTATGGAAGTTGGATTGTGTAGAACCCTACATGGATTTGGTTGTGGGGTAACAAATATAAGGATTTGACCTACAACTTGTAGAGTGTTATGATCTTGCAAGAACCTGATTATAAAGATGTTTCAAGGTAGAGGAAATGTTGACAATGTCATATTGGATACATTAAGACAAATTGAAGCCAGATTATATGTTGTAGAGATAGTCCAGAGGAGAGGAACACATTTGATGGGGAGTTTCTCACTCTTAGGATTTTTATTTCTCTATCCAAGGCCTTCACTTAGCCTTATTAGGGTTCCTTTTGATAGCCTAATCTATAGGATCTTTTCCTAACCCTCACCAACCTAGAAACTCACCTATAAATTTCAAGTCGCCATCGTAACTCCTCAAACCCTAGATAAGGACTAAGGTACTCTTCAAGAAGATAGACATCCCAAAGCTCCCAACTTGGAAAACACATGATTTGATCATTCCTTCAATGTTCTTGGTCCTTTACCAACCATTCTACAACTTTTCAAATACAAGTCTTCAAAATCATCAAATTGCTCTATTTCACCTTGTAGCCCTTAGAGCCCCAATTAGGCCTCCTAAAAACAAGGAAATTGCAATAACTTCAAAAAAAATCTTAGCAATCCATGTTGATTTCTACTTGAATTTGTTTCATAATCACCTAAACACAAGGATTTTCTAGGTTTCAGACTCCCATGGCATCTGTATAGTACATTTGTTGGAAATTCTATTTTTTAGGGTTTCCAAGGAAATGATTGAAAATGCTTCACCATATTCTATGTTTTCCTTCTCAAGCCTTCTCCTCTAGCATATGTACCTTTGACTCTTCCTACTACATTTCCCCAACCAATAGTTTCTCTTCCCAATCAAGAAAACATATTTTAAACCTCTCACAAGCTTCCAAATTCCTAGCCAAACAAATCCAAGCTCGCCTAAGGCTTGCTTGAAAAATTAACTAACTTGATCTTCAAACCTAAAAATTCCATATTTACATAATGTAGAGGCTAATTATTGAATCTTGAGGACTATTAGGTTTTAACCATGGGCATTCAAGTTATAGTCAAACTGCTATTTACAAACTAGTAGGAAACATAAAGCAAGAAAATTATCAAAACCTAATTAAATGTATCCAAAAATATCACATAGACCAATTACATGATAAGGAGAAACTAATCCATAAAAAATAGTGGGAGATCCAATCCAAATCAACAAGTCACAAGCCAAAAACTTGTATTATATGTATTTCTTTGTTTCCTTCACATGAACAGTCTTTACAATCCAACTTCCAAACTCTCAAAAATGGTTGAACCATTTTTAAATACCTTATTCCTAACTATCCATACCCTCAATTTGAGCCTCAAACCACTTTAGTGCATATACCTAACTTATAGGAAAAGTTTTCATGAGCAACTTTTCCATTTTTTGCAAAAATTAACGTTCGACACCTCTAACCTATCTAGTTTGATTCAAATCCTACCAAAATGATCCAAGAACATCTATGGACCTCATTTTAACCATAATTTTAATTTTGATGGAATTTTCAAATTTTACCAAGTTTTACCCTATTAGGACCTACTAGGTCTTAGCAATTAAAACATGACTCAAACTTGCATTCAACCTTCGAATACCTCCTCCTACACACCTTGGGACTTAATTTCTAGTCATTATTAGGTCAATGGTTTGATAATCCATTTACAAGACAAAAATGTCTATTAGGGCTTTTCTTTCCCCTAAGGTGCTCCTACACTAGCATCTTGTTGATGTTTGTGATGATGAAACAGTAACACCAAACCTAATCTAGAACTTGAAGAAGATCAAGATGAGGCAAGATTGTTGAGAGTATTATCCTAGGAAAATTCAAACCCTACTATAGAATTTATTTCTTATGATGGAAAATTGGACACCAATATTGTGTTGGATTGGATCTCTAATATGGAGAAGTTCTTTGAGTATAAAAACACTCCTAATAATAGGAAGGTGAAAATTATAGTTACTAGATTAAAGGGTCATGCCTCACTATGGTGAGAGAATTTGCAAACTGATAGAAAAAGGAGAGGAAAGGAGAAGATCAATACTTGGCTGAAAATGGTAAACAAGGTGAAGAACAAGTTACTTCCTATTGATTACCAAGTTAGCTTATTGAGAAAGATGCAAAATTTGAGACAAAGGGACATGCTTGTGAAAGACTATATTAACAAATTCTATAGATTGGACATCAAATATGGATAGGTGGATGATGATGTTCAAAAAATTGGAAGGTACATAAATGGATTGAGATATGGGATTCAATATGAAATTAATTTTTTGAAATTGGAAAGTGTGGAGGAATCATATAAATATTCCTTGAAAGATGAGGGAATCTTGACAAAGAAGCATGAACAAAGACAAAGAGGTAGAGGTGGTAGATTCCAAAGAGGAAAAGCTAGATATTAAGGATAAGGTAGAAGACTTGACAATTTTGTGCAAGCTAAGGGAAAATATGAACGGAAGGATGATGATAAAGGTAAGATTTAGTTGAAAGGTGGTGATTCTTGCCAAGGAGGTATTGATTCTTACTAAGGAAGAGGTAATTCTTATTCTAGAGGTGGTTTTTGTGGTAATTGTTTCAAATGTGGAAAAGAAGGGCATAGATCCTTTGAATGTAGATCTTCTAAAAATGGGCAACATAATAGAAATGGTGTGTTTCAAGGAGACTCTAAGGGTTCACCTAGTGGACTTGAGGGTGGAGAAAATATGATGGTGAGAAGAACCTTATGTAATAAGGGAAGTGATGAAGAACCTATCCTTAGGAGAAGTCTTTTCAAGACCAGATGTAAGATGGATGGAAAATGTTGTAAGGTGATCATTGATAGTGGAAGTTCTACAAACTTGGCATCTAAGGAACCGGTTAGAAAATTGTATTTGTAGAGGATGAAGCATCCTAAACCATATCATGTTTCATGGATCAAAGATGATCATAGATATTGGTAAGTGAATAGTGTATTGTGAAGTTCAAGACTAGATATTATTTTGATGAAGACTTGTTGTATATTATGCCTCTAGATTGCTGTCATCCTTTTTTGTGCGGACCTTGGAAATATGATAGATATGTTATACATGATGGAAGATTAAATTAATATACTCTTTGGATGAATGAGAGAAATCAAATATTATTACCTTCGATTGAAAGTCTAGATGAGGTTACTTGTACTACTATGTGAATTTGCATGGTTAATGGAAAGAAATTTGAAAAAGAAATGAATAGTTTTCTTTGCTATAATTAATAGGAAGCTAAGTTGTACCAGTAGTAGTTGAATAATAGAAATAAGTGGTAACCAAGTAATAGCTAGTGATGGACAAGCAACATAAACTGGTAGAAGTCGAGCACTAGTAAAAATTGAAAACCTGCTATAAGAAATAAAGAAATTGTTGTAGAAGATATTCTTGATGGTTTACCACCTATAAGAAGTATAAGTCATTGTATGGATCTAATCCTTGAAGCCAATTTTCTTAATAAAGAACCATATAGATTGACACCTACAAAGAATGAAGAACTTAATAGACAAGTTCATGAGTTGTTGCAGAAAGGTTTGATCGGGGAAATTTTGAGGATGTATACTGATTCTAGAGCTATTATCAAGATCACCATAGAATATAGGTTTCCTATGCCAGGAGGATGGATGGAATAATGGATTTTTGAGTGGAGCAAAGTATTTTACCAAGATTGATTTGAAGAGTGGTTATCATCATATCTTAATTAGAGAAGGTGGTGAATGGAAGAATACTTTCAAGATAAAAGATGGTTTGTATGAATGGTTGGTAATGCCTTTTGGTTTGACTACTGCACCTAGTACTTTTATGAGGTTAATAAATGAGTTTCTCAAAAGATTTTTGGGTAAGTTTGTGATTATTTATTTCAATAATAGTATAATATTCAGTAAGACTAAGGAAGAACATATTAAGCATGTTAGATAATTATTGCAAAAATGAAAGAGGAGAAGTTGATGATTAACTTGAAAAGGTGTTCTTTTATGCAAGAGGAGATTGGGTATTTGGGGTTTTTTATTTTAGCTAATTGTTTGAGAATGGATCCTAATAAGGTTAAAGCAATTTTGGAATGGCTTACACTTGAGAATGTGGGTGGGGTAAGATTTGTTCATCATTTGGCTAGTTTTTATAGGAAGTTTATAAAGAATTTTAGTTCTTTTTGTAATGCTATGACTAAGACAATGAGAAGAGAAAAAAAACATTTCAAGTGGACACATGGAACTAATAATACTTTTGAGACTTTGAAAAAAAAGGTTGTTATGTTACCTATATTGGCTTTCCTTGATTTTAATAAAGCATTTCAAGTTGAATGTGATGCAAGTGATAGTGCAATAGGAGTTGTATTGAGTCAAGAAGGGAAACTTGTTGCTTTCTTTAGTGAGAAATTGAATGATGCTAGAAGGAAGTATTCTATGTATGATCAAGAGTTTTATGCAATTTTTCAAGCCCTAAAGAAGTGGACACAATATTTGATTGTTGTACACTAATCATAAAGCTTTACAATACTTGGGAAGTCAACATAAATTTAATCAAAGACATATGAAGTGGTCTGAGTACTTGCAAAGTTTCACATTTGTGATTAAGAATAAAGAGAAGTCACTAACCAAGTTAGATGCATTCAATAGGAGACATTCTTTGTTGACTAAGATGAAGGTTGAAGTTCTTGGTTTTGATGGGATGAAGGAGTTGTATGATATTGACCTTGATTTTTCTAAGGTGTGGAGAGAGTGCAGAGCACCAAATCTATCAAAACACATGAGTAAGTATGGTGAGTATTTCATTTAAGAAGGTACATTTTTCAAAGGAATTCAATTGTGTATCCCTCGAAGTGATATGAGAGTTAATGTAATTAAGGAAAAACATAGTGGTGAATTGGATGGACATTTTGGAATTGATAAGATATTGAGTTTTTTGAAGGATAAGTATTATTGGCCACAGATGTACAAGGATGTTCAAAAATTTGTAAAGAGTTGTGGATTTTGTCAAGTTGCAAAAGGAGTAAGTCAGAATACTAGTTTGTATACACCTATTTCGATTCTTGAGAAACCTTGGAGTGACATCAGTATGGATTTTTTTCTTCAATTACCTAAGATAACAAAGGAGTATGATTCTATATTTATCGTTGCAGATAGATTCTTTAAGATGGATCATTTTATACCATGTTTGAAGACATTAGATGCTAAGAATGTTGCTGAAAAATTATTCAAAGAAATTATTGGATTGCATGGATTAACAAGAAGTGTTATTTCTGATAGAGACAATAAGTTTGTTGGTTACTTTTGGAAGATATTATGGAAGAAGATGGGTACTAAGTTGAAGTTTAGTTCTACATTCCATCCATAGACAAATAGACAGATAGAGGTTGTGAATAGAAGCTTGGGTAACTTGCTGAGGTGTTTAGTTGGGGATAAACTACATAATTGTGGATAGGAGTATAGGGAAAATACCTTTTGATATTGTTACTCGAATGTGGCCTAGAGGAGTATCTAAATTGAGGGATGTTGCTAGTGACAAAAAGAGAAGTGTTACAAGGGTAGAATTTGCTTATTTTATGGATTATTTGCATAAGGAAGTGAAGTTGAGATTGGAACAAAGTAATTAGAAGTAAAAGGAGAATGCTGATAAGTCTAGAAGACATCATGATTTTGAAGTTGGTGATGAGGTGATGGTTCATTCGAAGAAAGGAAGATATCCTACTAGAACATATAGTAAGATGAAGATGAAGAAGTTTGGACCTTGTAAGATCTTGAGGAATTTTGATAGTGGTAATGCTTATGAAGTTGAGTTAGCTGATGACATGGATTTATCTCCTATTTTCAATGTTGTTGATTTGCATAAGTATCATGAGTCAGATGATGAAGTTATATCAGATGATTATCCTAAGAAGTAAATTCAAGAGGTTCAACATGTTTTGAATTAAAGAGTTTGTAAAAGTTCAATTGGAAAATATTACTTTGAGTATTTGGTGAAGTGGAAGAATAGACTAGTTGAAGATGCTACATGAATTTATCAATCTAAGTTGGATTTAGCTCAGCTTGTGACACATCCATAATTTAGGAGAATCATTTCTTTCAACCATGGTTGTCTTATGCAAGAGCATCCTGGGTTGCATTTCTATCTTGCATGTTTCTTAGTTTTTGTTGAGTTCCTTGTTGTTGAGCTCTTAGTTATTTCCAAGTTCCCTATTGTTGCCAAAATTACAATTGATGTCGAGCTCTTAGTTATTGCCAAGTTCCCTATTGTTTCCAGATTTACAATTGATGTTGAGCTCATAGTTGATGTCGAGTTCTCTATGGTAACCAAGTTCAAGTTGGTGTCAAGTGCCTATTAGTGTCAAGGTCATGTATGTGTTGAGTGTTGTTGATTTTCATTCCTTTCCTTGGTCCTTCTTTGGTCAAGCTATCTATGTCTAGTTCTAGTTTAAGCTGACCTTGCATGTTAATTTCATGACTTATATTTAATATTTTTCAAGATTTGACTCATGGCTTGGTTTGCATTTAATGTAAGGCTTTATTTAGTTGGCAATTTTTAATAGGCCGACTTGTGGTTGTGAAAGTATTTAAAGGGGTCATGGGTAGAGTCTTACGCATGATTGGGGTATCATGAAGGGAGTTCTTTGAAGAGTAAGAAGTAGGAGTTGGAAAGCAAAGATCATCATTGAAGTCTAAATTGTAATGTTGGTTGTAACACAAAAGGCCTTATAGCTGGGCATGTATGTTGATGATTTGATGAATCAATAAACTAGTTTTCTCTTTTATCTCCTTTGGTTGATGTTCTTTTAGTTGTGTTTCCATTGTGTTTACTTTTGTAGGTAGCTTTGATAGATGTGTGTTCCTTTTGCCCTAGTTATCCATCATTCTCCCTGCATCAATTTCCTTCTCCTTCATCATATCCAGATTCTAGCTTCTTCATTATTTTCTTTTATTTTCTCTCCATCTTCAGTATAACCAATTTTGTAGTAATATTTTTCTTTAAAAATTCATAAGTCTCAAACTCAAGAGATATAGGATTAATAGGTTCAATTAACAATAATTCCATTGTTGACATTTTTTGGTCAATATTCACTTCTCTAAGGGTTCCAACCATGTAACCCTAGGCTCAACATCTTTTAAAAATGACATGGTCTATATCAATAAGGAAAAAAATCTCATCATAATATTTCTCAACTAATGTAGTGGGCATCTTGTATTTCTATTTCATTCTCTCCTTGAAATTTTCAAAACACTCATTCATCACACTCTCAAATTTATCACTTAGTATTTGAATGTACTCATTAATTTGATAAATAATAGGGTTGTACATTTTCAAATTGACTTAAAAAATTCTAAGAAAGTAGTTTTTCATGTAAATAAATATACATACCAAAAGAGAACCAAATTTTCATGTATTGTACTTGGCAAATTGATTTGTCTTCATATTATTTGCTAGTTGCCTATGTTATAACTTAACAATGTATATCTATGACCCTTCTTTACAATTTTGTATACTAGGTCAACTGACATGCATGGAAGATTTTTATGTCTACTGGATTGGAAGATTTTTTACATAACTACATAGACACCAAATTTTATCTCTAGATCTATTATTCTGTCAATCTTTATTCATTTGTTATCCCTTGAGCACCATTATAATAGTTTTCACTTTGTTAATGATAGGATATCTAGTAACCATATGAATTACATCTTTGGTTAAATTGACTGACATATCTAACCACATATACATGTCATGAACTTGACTCAACATAACCCTAATCCATATTGTTTTGAAATCTTGCAAAAAATGTAGGGTATGAATGACTCCTATTGACTCCAAATATTTAAATTTCTCTTTCAATTTTCTGTCCACACACATTTGATTAAAAACTTTCTTCAGTTTGAGGTCTCCCACATCTCTAATTTTGCAATGATAAAATGATCACATATCATTTACAAGTAAAACCCTAAGTGTTATGGTATATAGGGCACCCACCTTATCAAGTTGTGTGGTCATATCCAGAAATAGTTTATACTTTGGTTCTTCACATGCCTCATTTTGGATCAACTTGATTGGATTTTCCTTCACCATTGTCTACCTTTTCACATTTTTGGATCTAGAAGCCATTTTGTGTAGTAGGGTTTCAACAAGTACTCAATATGCTTGCTTGGTTTCTTCTAACTCAGTTTTCTCTTTGAATTTGCTAATGAAATTGATAGCACGAATGATTATGATACTACATTATGGGAGTATCCTAAGGATTGGAGAGTATTGATATATTGCATTCATGATTGTGTTTGTCATTGATGTCAACATAGCATTATTTCTATAGATACTAACAGAATAGCAGATAGAGATCTTGATGGTACAGACAATATTTTGATTATCTATTCATGCACTATTATAAACATATTTAACACAGTGTCTTGATGACATGGTTAAGTTCATAGAGTCTAAATTATAGATATACAAAAGTTGTACTTGATTTATAGAGAGAAGTTCAAAGATAGAGTATTGGGAAAGTAGTTTCTAACATTTTTTGATCATCTTTCATATGAGATGTAATGAAGAGATACATAGTCAGGAAATGATAGAGGATAGTCAAATGATGACATCAATAATTGTGCAAGTCTTAGTATCGCATGTGTGAAGGTTTGTATAAACTGTGAGCTGATAGTGCTATTGTAATTGTAATTAATTATGAAAGCCTCAAGGTCAACTCAAGGAATTATTATGAAGATACGATATAAAGGAAAGATGTTTTCCTTAATTATAGAATGTGTTAAAGTATTGTGATCATTGCAAGAAGTGAAAAGTGCGAAAAGAAGCAAAGTTCTTACTAAATGCATTTAAGCAATTCAAGGTATTATTGGATGTGTGATTTGAGATCTAGTTACAAAATCTAAAGGAGCATAAGTTTGGCTAATAGGAAAAAGATTGAGGAAGGAAGTACATTTTAGTTCTTTTATTGTGCAAGGAATAATAAAGGGATCATTTGGACAGTGGGTTCATTGGTCTTTCACTTGAAGTTGTTTGGGCAATGGGTCCAATTGTCTTCCACAACTCCTAACATGGTTGGCACAACTCCTAATATGGATTCAAAGTCTCCTAACAAGGATTCAAAGTTTCCTAACAGGCACTCATATGTACTAAATGTCATAACAAACTCCTAACAAGGTATATCCATTAACAAGGAATGTTTATATTGGTACATAATCTTGTGGGTATCATCCCCACCGAGATATTCCCTCTATTCAAGGGTTTCCCTAGTTAACATATCTATTTTTAGTGTGTATAAGTATCTTTTTGTGGTTTTAGTTTATATTATTCATATGGTTAAGATTATTTTTAAAAAAATTGTGATATTAGTTGGATAATTGATTCACCCCCCTCTCTCAGTTATATCAATGGACTACATATTCTAATAATTGGTATCAGAGTATTAGGTCCTTGAAGGATAAGTTTAATAACTTTGGGAGATCAATGATGAATATGTTCAAGAAGGATAGTCCAAGATTTGATGGAGCCAACTATGATAGTTGGAAGGATAAGATGAAGACTCATCTATAGTGCATAGGTCCAGGATATTGGATCTTGGCAAAAAGTCAGAAGACAATCATTGAAGAAGAAAAGCTTAAAGGATGTATTGAAGAAGAAAGAGATCTATTCATGTGTAACATGAGATCAAGAGAAGCCCTAATAATAGGTCTTACAAAGAATGAATACAATCAGGTAAAGTCACTTGTAACATCTCATGAAATTTGGAAAGCATTAGAATATACTTGTGAAGTCAATGATCATGCAAAAAGAATGAGATTATAGAATTGGATATCTGTATTTCAAGATGCTAGAATGATGGAAGATGAATCTATAAGAAGTTATATTAGCAAAATATCATAAATGGTTGTAGGAATTTAGTCTCATGGTGGAACCAAGGAAGATGATGAAGTCATATAGAAGATCTTGAAAAGTTTGACACCATCATTCAAGCTAATAGCTCAGATGATTCAACTTGTGATACCCTGCACTAAGGATTTCACAAAGGAAACATTGCTTAGAAGATTAGAATTGGTAGAAGAAGATCTAAGACAATCTAGAGAAACTACAAGAGTTGAAACAACTTTTAGTGCCCTAAACATTTGACCTAAATTGACAAGGAGTGAAAGCACTTGTGGAGATTTTGTTGGCAGTAGTAGAGCTAATGAAGACAAGAAGATTGAGGAAGGAATAGCCCTTCTAGTGAGAAGAGAAAAAGATGGTAAGAAAATAGTTAAAATTTGGACTTGTAATGAATTTGGTCATTACACATCTAAAGGTCCTAAAAGAGAGAAAAAGTATAAGGGAAAGTTTAATCCTAGAAGAGATATAGATAGAAATTGTTTGTATACAAATGAAGATGAAGAATCTGATGAGAAAGGTCAAAGTGAAAGTGATGATGAATTAGGATTTGTGGCTATCAATGAGAATGATCTTGATAGAGAAATTAGAGAAGAAAGAGCTCTAGTTACCCAAGTGGAAAAGAAGTCTTATTGGATAATTAATAGTGGTTGTTCACATCACATGACTGATGATATGAATAAGTTTGTCAAGTTTAAGAATCATGATGGAGGAATTATTAGAGTTGGTAACAATGCAGCCTATCATATAACATGAATTGGATCCATTACTCTTGATGGTAAAACTAACACTAATGATGTCTATTTTGTTGATGGATTAAAGGATAACTTGTTGAGTGTTGGACAGTTGGTGGACAAAGGTTATCAATTATAGTTCACTGAGAAGACCTACACTATCAAAGAATATTCTATCACATAAATTTTGATAATAAAATGAAGGTTATAAGTAGTTTTTCACTTAGAGACTTGCCTAAGATTGTTAATCCTACTATTGTTGTATGTAAGGAATATATTTTGGCTAAGTAGAAGAAAGTATCATTCCCTAGCAAGAAGTTCACTACCATAGAGAAGCTTGAGATCATTCACATTGATCTAAGTGGTCGTTCTACAACAAGAGGACTCTATGGCGAAACGTATTTTATGATTTTTGTTGATGATTTTACTAGAATGATGTGGGTATCATTTCTTAAATATAATTATGAAGCTTTTGAGAAATTTAAGATATTTAAGACTAGAGTTGAGAATGAATCTGGTGTTAAGATTAAGTGTTTGAGATCTACTAGAGTTGGATAATTCACCTCTAAAGAATTTAACATATTTTGTGAAGAAAATGGAATCAAAAGATAGCTATTTGCACCTGGAACACATAAGAAAAATGATATTTTTGAGAGAAGAAATAAGTACATAGAAGAGGTAGCTAGAGTGATGTTATTTGAGAATGATGTCTCTAAGACATTCTAGAGAGAAGCAGTTAACACAACAATATATACTCTGAAAAAAATATAGATCAAAAAAGGTATGGAAAAGACACCTTATGAACTATGGTTATCACATTCACCATCAGTCAAATATTTTAGGATATTTGGGAGAAAATGTTATATTAAGAGAGGCAATGACATTGGTAAGTTTGATCCAAGAAGTGATGAAGGTATTTTTCTTAGATATTCACTGAAACACAAGGCTTATAGATGTTTCAAATATAGAATGAAAACAATAGTTGAATGTGAAAATGTAAGGATTG
Organism: Cupressus sempervirens; assembly: GCA_028749045.1. Classification (NCBI taxonomy): domain Eukaryota; kingdom Viridiplantae; phylum Streptophyta; class Pinopsida; order Cupressales; family Cupressaceae; genus Cupressus; species Cupressus sempervirens. Next base: position 505,891,242 of record CM053789.1, on the reverse strand, counting down.
ATGAGAAGTTTAGAACTAAATAAAATATGATCTAGATTATAATACAAATGAAGAAGAGGATAACTCTAGAATTGTTAGACAAAATGTTGATGTTTTTGTTTAAAATTAACAATGACCTGCAGAATTATGTGCTAACTTTTGAGCATAGAGGAGAATAGAGTTTTGAACCTAGAGAAGAGATAAGAGTTGAGATGTCAACTCCTACTCTTAACAAAAATCTGACAAGGAATCACCTTTTGGAGTAGATAATTGAAAGTAAAGACAAAGGTGTAATGACAAGGAACAGAGTAAATGAGGAGTTTTATTTGATATCTCAAGTTGAACCCAAGTGCATAGATGAAGCAGTCAAAGATAATCATTAGATCCAAGCAATGAAGGAAGAATTAGATCCGATAATGAAGAATGATACATGGGAATTAGTTCCTAGACCAAAAGACAAGAATGTGATAGGAATAAAATGGGTTTTCAGGAATAAGATGAATGAGAAAGGTGCAGTTGTGAGAAACAAGGCCAAACTTATTTTTAAAGGCTATTCACAACAATAAAGTACTGATTATGAGGAAATACATGCACTAGTAGAAAGAATAGAAGTAGTAAGGATGTTCTTGGCTTATGCAGTGAACAAGAAATTCAAGGTTTATCAAATGGATGTTAAATCCACCTTTCTAAATGGAGAATTAGAAGAAGAATTTTATATTGAGCAGCCTAAAAGATTTCCTTTATTCGAAGATAAATAAATGGTATGTAGATTGAAGAAAGCTCTTTTTGGTCTAAGCAAGCACCTATAACCTAATATGCGAGGTTAGATAGTTACTTGGAAAAAGCTTGGATTTTCTAAAGGTGCGATAGATACTAACTTGTATTGGAAAGAAATTAAAGATGGATTGTTTATTATTATAATTTTTTTGATGACATCATTTTTGGAGGAAACGATGAAGCTAGTGATGAATTTGTTGAAGAGATGAAGAATGAATTTGAAATGAGCATGATAGGAGAAATGAAATTTTTCCTAGGTTTTTTGAATAATGATGGTATATTCATTTCACAAGGCAAGTACCCAAAAGATTTTTTGAAAAGGTTTGGTTTGGATAGTTGTAAACCTGTTGGCACACCCATGATAATTGGTCACAAGTTATCTAGCAATGATGAGACATCTATAGTGGAGCAGAAGAAGTATAGATTTGTGATTGGAGGTTTGCAATATCTGACTCACACCAGACTAGATATAGAAAATGTAGTTGGGATTTTAGCTAGATTTCAAGTTAATCCTAAAGAATATCATTTTGTAATAATAAAGAAAATATTCAGATATCTGAAAGGAATATCTTATTATAGAATTTGATATGACAGATCAAATGATTTCACTCTATGTGCATATACTAATATTAATTGGGAAGGCAATTTGAATGATAGAAAGAGCACCAGTGGTGGAGCATTCTTTCTTGGAGGAGCATTGGTTTCTTGGTTAAGCAAGAAGCAAGCTTGCATTTCATAGAGCATTGTTGAGGCAGAGTATGTTGCATTAGAAAATAACTATAATTAGGTTATGTGGATGAAGTAGATGTTGAAGGATATGAAAATTGAGATTGAAGAACCTATTATTATCTACTGTGATAACACAAGTACAGTGAGTATGTCTAAGAATCCTGTATTGTATTCTAAGACTAAAAATATATCTATTAAGTTTCATGTACTGAGAGAGAAAGTGGCAGAAAAGGAGATCAAATTGGAGTATGTAAGTACTAAGGATCAGATTGTAGATATCATTATGAAGCCTTTTCCTACAGATACTTTTGAGTACTTGAGAGGTATGTTTGGGGTTATGCCCATGCCTACTTCTGAGTAGATGATGCAGAGAGTGCATCAATCTAGTGGTACATAGAACTATTATTTGACTAGACTGAATGATGATGCTTCCCATATGGGGGAGTATCTAGTATATACTAAGTCATTAAGGACTCTTGGTATTTGGTATTTGATATTGAGCAGTGTCTTTGGACACTCGAGCTAGTTGATGACTTGGAGTAGTTGATTAACAATTGGTATTAAAATTGAGGTCTTTGACATTGATGTCAATGGGGAAGAATATGCATGAAAAATATTTCCTAAAGCATGGGGGAGAGTATGCATGAGATAAAGATAGAAGCAATAGAAGAGTACTACTTGGTATTCTTGTAACTTAGATTTTTTTTTATCTATGTTTCTATTAATACCAAAGGAGGAGATTTTTTGCATGAATGTTGATGATACTACATTGTGGGAATATCCTCAGAATTGGAGAGTATTGATATGTTGCATTCATGATTGTGTTCATCATTGATGTCAACATAGCATTTTTTTTGTAAAGGCTAGTAGAGTAGGAAACAACAATCTTGATGGTATAGATAATGGTTTGATTTTTTGGTCATGCATAGCTCTAGACATTTTTAGCATAGCGTACTGATGACATGGTTGAGTGCACAGAGTCTAAATCATGGACATACAAAAGTTGTACCTAATTTACAGAGAGTAGTTCAGAGATAGAGTATTGGGAAAGTAGTTCTTGATGTTCGTTGGCTATCATTCATCTGAGATGTAATGAAGAGATGTGTAGTAAGGAAGTGATAGAGGATAGTTAGATAATGATATCAACAAGTGTAGAAGCCTTAGTATTGCATGTGTGAAGTTTTGTAGACTATGAGCTGATAGTGCTATTATAATTGTAATTAATTAATTATCTTATTTTAATTAATTGAGAAAGCCTCAAGGTTGATTCAAGGAATTATTATGAAGATACAGTATAAAGGAAAAATGTTTTCCTTGATTATGCAATGTGTTAAAGTATTGGGATCATTGAAAGAAGTGTGAAGTGCAAAAAGGAGTAGAGTTCTTACTAAATGTGTGTAAAAAATCCAAGGGATTACTGGATGTGTGGTTTGAGATATGAAGGAGCAAAAGTCTAATTGATAGGACAAAGAAAAAGGAGGAAAGTATATTTCAGTTCTTTTATTCTGCAAGAAATAATACATAGATCATTTGGACAGTGGGTTCATTGGTCTTGCCCTTGAAGCTATTTGGATAGTAGGCCCATCTATCTTTCACAACTCCTAACAGAGTTGGAATCTCCTAATAGGTATTCAAAGTCTCCTAATAGGGACTCATATGTACTAAATTTTGTAATAGACCCCTAATAAGGTCTATCCTCTAACAAGAAAAATTTATATTGGTATATCATCTTGTGGGTATCATCCCAACTAAGGTTTTTCCTTTGATCAAGGGTTTCCCTAGTTAACATATCTAGTGTTATTATGTATGATTATCTTGCTATGGTTTCAATTTATATTACTCATATGGTTAAGATTGTTTAAAGTTGTTATTTGTGAAATTAGTTGGATAATTGATTCACCCTCACCCCTCTCAGGTATATTAGTGGACTATATATTCTAATAGAAATCTCACCTCAAATTCTTCTACAACTGATTCTTCACTGTAATCACTCAAACTCACTCTTATCTCTTTAAATGCAAGGTAAATAATGAAAATTGAAATTCCTATTATATATAGTAAAATTAACTTTTCCAAGATTTAGAGCATAATAAATGCATTGTACACCACTATCTTCTATATTTAATGAATTTGGTTACCTTTAGTATCTTAGTCAAGACATGTTTCCAAAGTCTCTCGAGTGACATAGTCATCTTAACTCGTACTTGAGCAACATGAAATTTTACCTTTGGTGTTATAAATGTTGGATACAATTATTCAATTGTGTGTTGTCTTTTATGTTACACAAATGTCATATCAGTTATCAGTCAGAGTCTACCAAGCTCAGTTGGTTAGTAAGGAAAAAGACAAAGTCTATCGAGCTCAAAAGGTTAGCAAAGCATATTACAAAGTCTACCAAGCACTTCTAGAGGTTACAATATGAAGACAGCTTCTATTAAGCTCACTTGAGCACTAAAGGCTTTTGTGGAAAAAATTAGTTTCTACCAAGCTAGCAAGGTAAGCAAAGCAAAGTTAGTTCTTACTGAGTTCAATCGGTCTCCAAATGATTTTACAAAGTTCGCAGTGTTTACTAAGCTTCAGTTGGTTAACACTAGAAATCATTTTTTGGAGCAGTTTTTACTGAGCAAGGTTAGCCAATCAAAGATTTCATTATTTTGAGAAATAAAGTTTATTTGTTTAATATAATGTTTGTAGCTGATTGATGTATGGTTTATTGGTAAATGTAACCTGTAAATGAGCCAACTTGACAATTTGTAATGTATAAATAAAAGGTCAAGTTGTGGATTCTAATTGTAATGAACGAGCATGCAAATGAGTTGATTGTGCGAAGAGGAAGAGTAAAGCAAATTTTGAAGAAGGATCAAATATCCTTGAGGAGAAGCAGAGTTGTATTTAATCAGTGAGGATCTATTGAAGCAAAGTAGAGATCTATATCATCAAAGTTTAGTTGCATCTCATTCAAGTTACTTATTGTTACTTTCTCACTATTATAGCAGTAATTCCTAAATCTCTTAACAAAGTTGGTCTAATAGCCATTTTGTAAATCCTCTAATAAGGTGGATAGTTCTACTAAATTGTTCTAAAGTCCTCTAACAAGGCCACTCCTAGTAGGGTGATTAAATCCTCTAATAGGGTCACACCTAAAAATGTGTGTTGTAGCCTTTAACAAGGTTAGCTCCTAACAGGGCTCACTTCAAAAGAGTGAAAATTGGTAGCTAGTTACTTGGTGGTTTTTCTCATATTGGGTTTCTACATTAAATCTAGTGTCTCTTGTGTTCATGTTATTTACTTTTGCATGCATGTTAATAATTGTGAATGATTAAAGATCAGTAAAAAGTTAATACACAGTTCATCTACCAAGTTACAACATTTTTCTGTGTGGCTACTGAGTGACAGTAGTAACTAGTTATTTAAGACATCTAAGAGATTTGTGGATTTTTTTTGTGGTAATTGATTCAGCCCCGCCCCCCCCCCCCCCTCTCAGTTACTCCATCTATATTTCCAAAAATTGCTATCAGAGCTTTTGGTGCTTGCAGGAAGGATTTCAAAGATCTAAGCTAAAGGTCAAGATGTCTTACAAGAGGGAAATTCCAAGGCTTAACAGGGATAACTTTTCAGCATGGCAAGGTCTCATGAGACTCCATATAGCTTACATTGGAGTCACAAGACTAAAATATTTGGATGAAGCATATGTAACTCCCATTGGCACATTATCTACAAATGACATTGCTGAGAAGAAGACTCATAACACCATGATGATAGACATTGCATCGGCCCTAAGCTATGAAGAATTTGATGATATCAAGGACTACAAAACTGCCTTTGAAATGTGGAACAAGCTAAAAGATATCTATGGAGGTGATGATAATTGAGAAGAGCCAAAGTACAAAGTTTAAGAGGTTAATTTGATCAAATGAGGATGATAGAGGATGAAAATATCACAAAATATGTTGAAAGAGTCAAAGAAAGTGTTAGTGCAGTCAAAGCTTCTGGAGGAGATATCAAGGAGGAAATAGTTATAAGTAAAGTTCCTAAAACATTACTTCCCATTTATGCAATCAAAGTTTCTGCAATTCAAGAAAGAAGATCTAAAGCAAATCATAAGATAAATCTAGAGGCCATAGTTGGAAGATTGATTTCATTTGAGCTAGATAACTATGATAACTATGTTCCAACTACCAAGAACATTGAATTAGCATTTGAAGCCAAGCTTTCACTCAAGGAGAAAGGCAAGAAGATAAAGGATTCTCAGTCTAAAAGTGAAGATGAATCAGAACAATATTCAAATAGTGATTTTGAGGTGGTTAAAGCTCTACTAGCAAGGAAATATTCTAGAGGCAAAGGGAAATACAAATGTAAGGTTCCTCTAATCAGTTTTTCTTGTGAAGAAATTGGATATATTGCTGCTAGGTGCCCAAATAAGTAGAAAAAGGATGAGAAGAAAGGTCACAAGTGCAATGGCAAGAAAGACCTCAAATAATTCAAGGACAAAGGTAAGAAAACATGTTTCATGGCTAAGAATTCTAATGGTTCTGATGATGAAGAAGAAGATGAAATTGTTTACATTATTGTGAAAGATGAGTTTGATAATGATGAGGAAATGACACTTATTTCTCATGTGAGAAAAATGATACATGGATCTAGATAGTGGTTGCTCTCATCATATGACTGGTGATAAAACTAAGTTTGAACATTTTAAAGACTATGATGGTGGTAGTGTGAGGTTTGGTAATAATGAACCTTGTTGAATAAAAGGAAGAGGAAGAATCTCACTAACCAAAGAACTTGTATGTGATAATGCATATTCGATAGAAGGACTAAAACAAAATCTATTGAGTGTAGCACAACTACTTAATAATGGATTCAAAGTAGAATTCATGCATGGAAAAGAAAGATTGTTGGATGACAAAGGAAAGCTAATTGGATCAAACACTCAAACAAAAGGTAACTTATTTTATCTTGAACTTGGTGAATGTTCATGCTTTATTGCTCAAGTTGAAGAAATTTGGTTATGGCATAGGAGGTTGTGTTATGTGAACTTTGATAACTTAGTGAAAATAAGTAAATTCAGAAAAGTAAGAGGCATTCCTAACATAAATAAACTTGAGGTTTGTCTATCCAAGAATTGTCAAATTGGCAAGATGGGAAAGACTAGCTTTAAAAGTAAGACTATGAGTTTGAAGAAGTTTTAGAAATTGTGCATACTAATTTGTGTGGACCTATTAGAATTGAAAGCTATACTAGTGAAAAAAATTTCATTCTTTTTGTTCATGATCATTCAAGAATGATGACTATCATGTACCTGACAGAGAAAGTAGAAGCACTTGAGAAGTTCAAATGGTATTTGGCTAGAGTTGAGAAGGAAACTGGCAAAAGACTAAAATGTTTGACATCAAACAGAGGTGGTGAATTCATCTCCCATGAATTCAATAACTTTTGCATTGAAAGGGGAATCAAAAGACAAGTATCAGCCATTGGAACTCTCAAGAAAAATGGAATAGCTGAAAGAAGGAACAGATCTATCATGAACTATGCAAGAATGCTAATGATTGAAAAGAGCATTGCTATCAAATACTAGAAGGAAGCTATCGACACTATAGTTCATACCTTGAACCAAGTACAACTAAACAAGGACTCATTCAAAACCCCCTATGAGTTATAGTATGGCCATAAACCCAATATAAGTTACCTTAAAGTATTTGGAAGCAAATGTTACATTTTGAAAGAATCTAGAAAAGGAAAATTTGATGTGAAGGTTTATGAAGGAATATTTTTGGGATATTCTTGCAAAAGTAAAGCATATAGATGTTTGAATTTGTCTACTCACAAAGTCATAGAATGATGCAGGAGCATCCAGAGGTATAAGGGCAATCCTGTGTCACCCAAAAAAATATACTTAGACTTAGTTTTTGTTTCATGTGTTTTCATTTTTGGATACCCATTTGGGTCAAATAAAGCTTCCAACTCTCACAGTTCCACTATCAGTGTTTGTGTAAATCTTGAAAAAATAGGAGTATGTAATTGAGCCATCATTTTGGTGAACTAGGGGGTGTAAATTGGCTAGATGAATGTAATTGTAATTTAGAGCATTCTAGAAAAAGAATTAGGTCAAAAGGACCCACGGTTTGAGAGTTATTACAATTTTTCAGGTTGTGGAGACCTCCTAAGAATGCTTCAAAGTCAGGTTCAGGGCATTAAATGACCTCTTACAAGACTAAAAAATGGGAGACAAGTGAAGCTAACCATAGGGCTATACAGCACTTTGAGAGCTTTCCGAAAATGTAAATAGTTCGTCAATCAAAGCTACAGTTCAAAAGTTATGCCTCCCAGAAGTTCGATTACCGTTTCTAGATTCTTCTAGATTTGTGTCGACTTCTAATGCAGCTTCTGGAACCTTCTATTTGGTTGGTGGATGCCTACTAGCACCTTCTAGAATGTATTCCTAGTCCTTAAGCCTCCGAGGTCTATTTAAGAAGATTTTTGGCATTGTAAAAGCTAGTGCGGAGTGGAGTTTGAGAGGAGGTACTGAAAGGAAAAATTATCTCCACATTTATGCTATTGTAAGCCCTTAGGGCATGTTTTGAAGTTTATTTTCTCTGTATTGAATGTACTATCTTATTTTTCAGTTAATACAATTTCCCTTTTCTATTGTGTCCATTCTATTCTTGGGTTGGGTCCCCATCAAGTGATATCGGAGCGATTTTCCTGAGTGTGTAGATAGAGCACCGACTGTGAGGCGGTTTCCACCAGGACTGTGTCATTGTGGGTTTGAGTTAAAAAGATGCCTCCACAAAGAGAACGTGGCAGAAGGGCCAGAGCTATTAATCTTAAGGAGGTTAGAGCCCTCAAAAGGCAGGTACAAGCATTGCAGGAGGAGCTCCGTAGAGGAGCAACTGTGGCCGCAGGTGATGAAAGTGAAGTCTGGGCAATTTGCTGAGATGTTTAGTTGGGGATAAGCCCAAGGGATGGGATTTGATTCTACCACAAGCAGAGTTTGCTTACAATAACTCTATAAATAGGAGTAATGGAAAATCACCATTCCAAATTGTATATGGGAATAGCCTAAGGACTACACTAGAATTGAGGAAGATAGAACAAGGGGAGAGGACAAGTGTTGAAGCTAAGGAATTTGTTGAACATATCAAGTGTCTACATGAGGAGGTTCAAGCACACATTACCAAGATGAATCAAGAGTATAAAGCTAGGGCTGATCAAAGGAGAAGACATAAGGAATTCCAAGTAGGGGATCTAGTCATGGTGCACTTACGAAAAGAAAGATTTCCAGTCGGTACTTACAACAAGTTGAAAATGAAGAAATTTGGCCCCTGCAAAATTTTGAAGAAACATGACTCAGGAAATGCATATGAAGTGGAGTTGGTAGATGGTATTCACATTTCTCCCATTTTCAACATTGCAGATTTAATAGAGTATCATGATGATGGCACAGATGAGGAGCTGGTGTTAGAGCCATGTCCAATTCCTACTTCTAAGAAGGAGCAGATAGAAGACATTCTTGATCATATTATGGGTAGGAGTACCAGAAATAGGCAGTATGAAGAGTATTTCGTCAAATGGAAAGGACGATTGATCGAGGACTCAACTTGGATTTTAGCAACTGAGGTTTCCCATTTGGGATTTTCTCTACCATTCATAAAGTGACAGGGTCACTTTTCAATCTACACTGGGTGTCTGATGCAGGAGCATCCAGAGGTATAAGGGCAATCTTATGTCACCCAAAAAAATATACTTAGACTTAGTTTCTATTTCATGTGTTTTCATTTTTGGATACCCATTTGGGTCAAATAAAGCTTCCAACTCTCACAGATCCACTATCAATGTTTATGTAAATCCTAAAAATATAGGAGTACATAATTGAGCCATCATTTTGGTGAACTAGGAGGTGTAAATTGGCTAGATGAATGTAATTGTAATTTAGAGCATTCCAGAAAAAGAATCAGGTCAAAAGGCCCCACGTTTTGAGAGTTATTGCAAATTTTTTGGTTGTGGAGACCTCCTAAGAATGCTTCAAAGTAAGGTTTAGGGCATTAAATGACCTCTTAAAAGACTAAAAAATGGGGTACAAGTGAAGCTAACTATAGGGCTATAGAGTGCTTCAAGAGCTTTCCAAAAATGTAAACAGTTCGTCAATCGGAGCTACGGTTCAAAAGTTATGCCTCCCGAAAGTTCGATTACCGTTTCTGGATTCTTCTAGATTTGTGTCAACTTCTAACGTAGCTTCTAGAACCTTATATTTGGTTGGTGGATGCCTACTAGCACCTTCTAGAATATATTCCTAGTCCTTAACCCTCCGGGGTCTATTCAAGGAGATTTCTGGCATTGTAAAAGGAAATTCGGAGTGGAGTTTGAGAGGAGGTACTAAAAGGAGAAATTATCTCCACATTTATGCTATTGTAAGCCCTTAGGGCATGTTTTGAAGTTTATTTTCTTTGTATTAAATGTACTAGCTTATTTTTCAGTTAATACAATTTCCCTTTTTTGTTATGTCCATTCTGTTCTTGGGTTGTGCCCCCATCAAGTGGTATCAGAGCGATTTTCCTGAGTGTGTAGACAGAGCGTCGACTATGAGGCAGTTTGCACTAGGACTGTGTGGTTGTGGGTTTGAGTTAAGAAGATGCCTCCATGAAGAGAGTGTGGTGAAAGGGCCAAAGCTATTAATCCTAAGGAGGTTAGAGCCCTCCAAAGGCAGGTACAAGCATTGCAGGAGGAGCTCCATAGAGGAGCAATTGTGGCCGCAGGTGATGAAAGTGAAGATGACAACGATGACGATGAAGTTTGACCAGAAGGGAAATTTGATGGGGAAGTTCTGAATCATGCTGAGGAAAGGCTTTTTAGGGCCATTACTAAGTTTTGGGAAAGACCTACAATTAAAGTGGGTGTATTTTCAGGAAATCTGAAACCAGATGAGTTGATCGATTGGATCAATGAACTGGAAGAATACTTTGAGTATGAGGATATCAGGGACCCAGATAGGGTTAAGTTTGCAAAGGCCAAACTGAAAGGCCATGCCAAAATCTTGTGGCAAGAGGTCCAATTGGAAAGAAACAGAAGAGGAAAGGAGAAGATCACAAGATGGGATCGCATGGTGGACAAATTGAAGAAGCAGTTCATTCCTGTGGACTACGAGCTTGATTTGTTTAAGAAGATGCATGGGTTAAAGAAAGCAGGAAGATCAATCAAAGAATATACAGAGGAATTTTATTAAATCTTGATTAGAGCGGGACATGTAGAAGCAAATAAGGAGAAGGTTGCTCATTATATCAGTGGGCTGCGACCTAGCATCCATGAGGAATTAAGTCTGGTAAGAATGACCAGCGTTGAAGAGGCATACCAGTTGGCCCTACGAGTTGAAGAGAAGCTAAATAAAAGGTTTGAAGGAAGAAAAAGAGGGTGCGATCAAGGAGGAAGGGGAAGCGGTAGATCATCTAGAGGCTGCAATGAAACCCAAAATAAAAATGAAGATGTGGGTACTAGGAGGAACCAGAGGAATGAGGGTTTCAACTGCTCCCATGATCAAGACTTTGGAAATCAAAGAGGGAGAGGTAGAGGACGTGGAAAAGGAAGAGGAGGCTTCTATGGTACCTATTTCCATTGCAATGAATAAGGTCATTGTCCTTTTGAATGCCCTCAATGACAAGGAAGTATAGATAGGAGAGTTGAGGGACAAGCTAGGGTTGCTCATGTGGATGAGGATCCACAATCATCACATTCAGAGGATGCAGAAAGAGGAGAGACCTTGGTAAATGAAAGAGTCCTACTAAGTGGTGAGATTGAACCAGGACAATGGAGGAGTTTGTACCATACCAGATGCAAGTGTGAGGATAAATGTTGTGACGTGATCATTGATGGTGGTAGCACTGATAACTTGGTATCAGAAGAGATGGTCTCTAAGTTGAAGCTCAAGAGGGAGAAACATCCCCAGCCCTATCAGATTGCTTGGGTAAAAGACGATCATAAGGTCCTGGTAAGTGAACAATGTTTAGTGAAATTCAAAATTGGGAGTTACCATGATGAAGTTCTTTGTGATGTTATTCCGATGGATGTTTGCCATCTATTGTTGGGTAGACCATGGTAGTTTGATAGACATGCAGTACATGATGGACATGCAAACACATACTCTCTGACAAAGGATGGAGTTTGCCACAAATTGAAGCCCATGAAAAAGGAAGGTGAAAAGGTATGTAGTAGTGCTAGGATTTGTCTTGTTGAAGGAAGGAAGTTTTTAGTTGGCATGAAACATCAGCATATGTGCTATGCTTTGATTCCTAGGAAAGATAAAGAAGGTAGTAGTGAAATACCACTTGAAGTTTTAGATTTACTAGGGGAGTTTGGAGATATTATCTCTGATAATGTTCCAGATGGATTGCCACCAGTAAGGCAAATCAGTCATCAAATAGATCTGATTCCAGAAGCTACTTTGCCTAACAAGGCTACTCACAGGATGAATCCTACTAAAACATAGGAGCTAAATAGACAGGTTCAAGAGCTGTTGAGGAAGGGCTTGATTCGAGAGAGCCTGAGTCCATGTGCAGTACCTGTAGTACTTGCACCAAAGAAGGATGGAGAGTGGAGGATGTGTACAGATTCTCGAGCTATAAATAGGATAACCATTAAGTACTGGTTTCCTTTGCCAAGGATGGATGATCTTATAGACTGCTTGAGTGGAGCTCAGTACTTCACAAAGATAGATCTGAAGAGTGGTTATCATCAAATATGGATTCGAGAAGGAGATGAGTGGAAAATAGCCTTCAAGACCAAGGAGGGTCTTTAAGAGTGGTTAGTCATGCCCCTTGGATTGACGAACGCCCCAAGCACCTTCATGCGGCTCATGAATGATAAGAAGTTCTTGGGAAATTTTGTTATTGTCTATTTGGATGATATTTTAATTTTCAGCAAGACTTTGGAAGAACATTTACTACATATTCATAGTGTCCTTGAAAGGCTAAGGGAAGAGAAATTGTTAATCAATCTGAAGAAGTGTAACTTTGCAAAAAGGGAGTTAGTCTATTTGGGGTTTGTTACATCACTCGAAGGTCTCAAAATGGATTCGGAGAAGGTAAAATCCATCTTGGAATGGCCTACTCCAAGGTCTGCTACTGAGGTAAGATCATTTCATGGTCTTGTTAGTTTTTATAGGAAGTTTATTAAGAATTTCAGTGGCATATGTGCACCCCTAACTAATACAATAAGAGGGGATAGAAAAGAGTTCAAATGGACTGCAACAGCTGCAAGAAGTTTTGATTTTCTAAAGAAGAAGGTAACAGAACAACCTGTGTTGGCACTTCTAGATTTTAGAGAGCTTTTCCAAGTGGATTGTGATGCCATTGGCAGTGCTATTGGGGTTGTATTAAGCCAGGAAGGTAATCCCATTGCATATTTTAGTGAAAATTTGAATAATGCAAAGAAGAAGTATTCTTTTTATGATCAAGAGTTCTATGCAATAGTTCAGGCCTTAAAGAAATGGAGGCATTATTTATTGCCAAAGGAATTTGTTTTGTATATTGATCATCAGGCATTACAGTACCTAAATAGCCAAGATAAATTGAATTAGAGGCATATGAAGTGGGTAGAGTTGTTGCAGAGCTATACATTTGTGTTGAAACATAGAAGTGGAAAATCTAACAGGGTTGCAGATGCACTAAGTAGGAGACAGTTGTTGCTTACAGTAATGTAGGTTGAAGTAGTTGGGTTTGATGAACTCAAGAAATTGTACCCCAAGGATCCTGATTTTTCTTAAGCATGGAAAGCTTGTAAAGAACCTGTTGTTGTAGATAGAACCAAGTGGTTAGACTATTTGATTCAGGATGGCATGTTGTTCAAGGGTAGTCAATTGTGCATTCCAAGGAGTTCCATGAGGGAAAATTTGATTAAGGAGAAACACAGTGGAGGAATGGCAGGACATTTTGGTCGAGATAAGACCATTTCCATTCTTAGAGAACATTATTTTTTGTTTCAAATTTCACAAGATGTGAAGAAGTTTGGACAGAGTTGCTAGGTTTGTCAAGTTGCCAAGGGGTTTGGTCACAATACTGGCCTATATCAGCCATTGCCTATTCCATCGAGGCCATGGGAGGACATAAGTATGGATTCTATTCTTGGATTGCCAAGGACACAAATGGGTAACGACTTAGTATTCATGGTGGTTGATAGGTTCTCCAAAATGGTACATTTCATTCCATGCCACAAAACTCATGATGTTGTCCATATTGCAGACTTGTTTATCAAAGAGGTGGTAAGACTACATGGTCTTCCAAGGAGTATAGTTTTTGATAGAGATACTAAATTAGTGGGGTATTTCTGGAGGACATTATGGGAAAAGTTGAGAACAGACTTGAAATTCAGTTCCACACATCACCCACAAACTGACGGCCAAACAAAAGTGGTAAATAGAAGTCTGGTCAATTTGCTGAGATGTTTAGTTGGGGATAAGCCCAAGGGATGGGATTTGATTCTACCACAAGCAGAGTTTGCTTACAATAACTCTATAAATAGGAGTACTGGAAAATCACCATTCCAAATTGTATATGGGAATAGCCCAAGGACTGCACCAGAATTGAGGAAGATAAAACAAGGGGAGAGGACAAGTGCTGAAGTTGAGGAATTTGCTAAACATATCAAGTGTCTACATGAGGAGGTTCAAGCACACATTATCAAGTTGAATCAAGAGTATAAAGCTAGGGTTGATCAAAGGAGAAGACATAAGGAATTCCAAGTAGGGGATTTAGTCATGGTGCACTTACGAAAAGAAAGATTTCCAACCAGTACTTACAACAAGCTGAGAATCAAGAAATTTGACCCCTACAAAATTTTGAAGAAACATGACTCAGGAAATGCATATGAAGTGGAGCTACCAGATGGTATTCACATTTCTCCCATTTTAAACATTGCAGATTTAACAGAGTATCATGATTATGGCGTAGATGAGGAGTTGGTGTTAGAGCCATGTCCAATTCCTGCTTCTAAGAAGGAGGAGATAGAAGACATTCTAGATCATTGTGTGGGTAGGAGTACCAAAAACAAGCAGTATGAAGAGTATTTGGTCAAATGGAAAGGACGATCGATCGAGCACTCAACTTGGATTTCAGCAGCTGAGGTTTCCCATTTGGGATTTCCTCTACCATTCATAAACTGATAGGGTCACTTTTCAATCTACCCTGGGTGTCTAATGTAGGAGCATCCAGAGGTATAAGGGCAATCCTGTGTCACCCAAAAAAATATACTTAGACTTAATTTTTGTTTCATGTGTTTTCATTTTTGGATACCCATATGGGTCAAATAAAGGTTCCAACTCTCACAGTTCCACTATCAGTGTTCGTGTAAATCTTGAAAAAATAGGAGTATGTAATTGAGCCATCATTTTGGTGAATTAGGAGGTGTAAATTGGCTAGATGAATGTAATTGTAGTTTAGAGCATTCCAGAAAAAGAATTAGGTCAAAAGGCCCCATGATTTGAGAGTTATTGTAATTTTTCGGGTTGTGGAGACCTCCTAAGAATGCTTCAAAGTCAAGTTTAGGGTATTAAATGAACTCTTCCAAGACTAAAAAATGGGGGACAATTGAAGCTAACCATAGGGCTATAGAGCACTTCAAGAGATTTCCAAAAATGTAAATGGTTCATCAATGGGAGATATGGTTCAAAAGTTATGCCTCCCAGAAGTTCAGTTACCATTTCTGGATTCTTCTAGATTTGCATCGACTTCAAATGCAGCTTCTGGAACCTTCTATTTGGTCGGTGGATGCCTACTAGCACCTTCTAGAATGTATTCCTAGTGCTTAACCCTCCGAGGTCTATTTAAGGATATTTTTGGCATTGTAAAAGGCAGTTCGAAGTGGAGTTTGAGAGGAGGTACTGAAAGGAGAAATTATCTCCACATTTATGCTATTGTAAGCCCTTAGGGCATGTTTTGAAGTTTACTTTCTCTGTAGTGACTGTACTAACTTATTTTTCAGTTAATACAATTTCCCTTTTTTGATGTGTCCATTATGTTCTTGGGTTGTGTCCCCATCCAGTGGTATCAGAGCGATTTTCCTGAGTGTGTAGATAGAGCGCCGACTATGAGGCAATTTGCACTAGGATTGTGCGGTTGTGGGTTTGAGTTAAGAAGATGCCCCCAAGAAGAGAGCATGGTGGAAGGGCTAGAGCTATTAATCCTAAGGGGGTTAGAGCCCTCCAAAGGTAGGTACAAGCATTGCAGGAGGAGCTCCGTAGAGGAGCAATTGTGGCTGCAGGTGATGAAAGTGAAGATGACAACGAAGAAGATGAAGTTGGACCAGAAGGGGAAGAGGTAGAGGACATGGAAAAGGAAGAGGAGGCTTCCATGGTACCTATTTCCATTGCAATGAAGAAGGTCATCATGCCTTTGAATGCCCTCAATGATAAGGAAGGACAGATAAGAGAGTTGAGGGCCAGGCTAGGGTTGCTCATGTGGATGAGGATCCACAATCATCACATTTAGAGGATGCAGAAAGAGGAGAGACCTTGGTAAATGAAAGAGTCCTACTAAGTGGTGAGATTGAACTAGGACAATGGAAGAGTTTGTTCCGTACCAAATGCAAGTGTGAGGATAAATGTTGTGACGTGATCATTGATGGTGGTAGCACTGATAACTTGGTATCAGAAGAGATGGTCTCTAAGCTGAAGCTCAAGAGGGAGAAACATCCCTAGCCCTATCGGATTGCTTGGGTAAAAGATGATCATAAGGTCTTTGTAAGTGAATAATGTTTAGTAAAATTCAAAATTGGGAGTTACCATGATGAAGTTCTTAGTGATGTTATTTCGATGGATGTTTTCCATCTATTGTTGGGTAGACCATGGTAGTTTGATAGACATGCAGTACATGATGGACATGCAAACAAATACTCTCTGACAAAGGATGGAGTTCACCACAAATTGAAGCCCATGAAAAAGAAAGGTGAAAAGGTATGTAGCAGGGCTAGGATTTGTCTTGTTGAAGGAAGGAAGTTTTTAGTTGGCATGAAACATCAGCATATGTGCTATGCTTTGATTCCTAGGAAAGATAAAGAAGATAGTAGTGAAATACCACTTGAAGTTTCAGATTTACTAGGGGAGTTTGGAGATATTATCTCTGATAATGTTCTAGATGGATTGCCACCAGTAAGGCAAATTAGTCATCAGATAGATCTGATTCCAGAAGCTAGTTTGCCTAACAAGGATTCTCACAGGATGACTCCTACTGAAATAGAGGAGCCAAAAAGATAGATTCAGGAGCTGTTGAGAAAGGGCTTGATTCGAGAGAGCCTGAGTCCATGTGCAGTACCTAGAGTACTTGCACAAAAGAAGGATGGAGAGTGGAGGATGTGTACAGATTCTCGAGCTATAAATAGGATAACCATCAAGTACCAGTTTCCTTTGCCAAGGATGGATGATCTTATTGACTGCTTGAGTGGAGCTCAGTACTTCACAAAGATAGATCTGAAGAGTGGTTATCATCAGATATGGATTCAAGAAGGAGATGAGTGGAAAATAGCCTTCAAGACCAAGGATGATGAATCAAAGGAGGTATACAATACTAGATATTGCCCTTGTAGTTGGTATTGTAGCAAGATTTTCAGCAAAACCAAGAGAAAATCACATGATAGGAATCAAAAGAATCATGAGATATTTGAAAGGAACTGAAGATTATGGATTATGGTACAAATTTGGAGGTAATCTAGATTTGGAAGTATTTACTGATGTAGATTGGTCAGGAACCATTGATGAAAGAAAAAGTACAAGTGGAGGAGCTTTCTTTCTTGGAAAGGGGTTTTTTTCTTGGACAAGTAAAAAGAAAAATTGTACATCTCAATCCACAATAGAAGTAGAGTATGTTGCAACAGTAGTAAACTATTCTAATATTGTTTGCTTCAAAAATTTATTGGAAGGTATGAAGGAAGAAATCAAAGAACCTATTGTTATGTTTTGTGACAATGCAAGTGCAATTAACATATACAAAAATCCAATGATGTATTTAAAAACCAAGCACATTGCAATAAAGTATCACTTTGTCAAAGAATTGGTGTCAGATAAGGAGATCAGATTGGAATGTATCCATACAAAGAAACAAATTGCTGACATATTCACAAAGCCTTTACCTAAGGATGCATTTTTTTATCTAAAAGATAAGTTAGGGGTCATTCCCCTTTCTGAAGCTCACTAAAATGAAGTTTTAGTGATGCATCAACAAGTATCAAGTTGAAGATCTTTTTAGTTGATGCAGAATAATCATGGAAATATTGCATGTGAATCTGTACATAAGGTACATTGTTATTCTTTTGGTTTGTGTTGTCTTTGGCATGTGCTGTCAAAAAGGGAGAGTTTACTATCATATCTTTCTAAAATTGTAATCTTTTTATGAAAATTTTGATGTTTGTATAGAAGCTATGAAATTCCTTCATAGAGGGAGACTATTGTATTTGAGGAGTTTGTGGAATGAAATGTAAGAGGGAGAAACATTCTATCAAAAAAAAACTTGTTTTCAAATTTCATTCTGCTATGACATGTTGTGTTGCCATCAATGCCAAAGAGGGAGATATATGGATACAATTATTCAATTATGTGTTTTCTTGGATGTTATGCAAATGGTATATCAGTTATCAGTTAGAGTCTATTGAGCTCAGTTGGTTAGCAAGGCAAAAGATAGAGTCTACCAAGCTTAGAAAGTTAGCAAAGTATATTACAGAGTCTACTAAGTATTTCTAGAGGTTACACTGTGAAGATAGTTTCCACTAAGCTCACTCAAACATTGAAGGCTTCTATGGTAGAAATTAGTTTCTACCAAGCTAGCAAGGTTAGCAAAGGAAAGTTAATTCTTACCGAGTTCAATCGGTCTCCAAACGATTTTGTAGAGTTTGCAGTGTTTACTGAGCTTCACTTGGTTAACACTAGAATCATTTTTTGGAGTAGTGTTTACTAAGCAGGGTTGGCCAATGAAGGATTTCATTGTTTTGGGAAATGAAGTTTATTTGTTTAATATAATGCTTGTAGCTGATTGATGTATGGTTTATTGGTAAATGTAACCTATAAATGAGTTGACTTGACAATTTGTAATGTATAAATAAAAAGGTCAAGTTGTGGACTCTAATTGTAATGAACAAGCATGCAAATGAGTTGATTGTGTGAAGAGGAAGAGTAAAGAAAATTTTGAAGAAGGATTAGATATCCTTGAGGAGAAGCAAATTTGTATTCGATCAGTGAGGATCTATTGAAGAAGAGTAGAGATTTGTATTAGAAAAGTTTAATTGCATATCATTCAGGTAACTTATTGTTACTTTCTCACCATTGTAGCAGTAATTCCTAAATCTCTTAACAGAGTTGGTCTAACAGCCATTTTGTAAATCCTCTAATAAGGTGGACAGTTCTACTAAATTTTTCTAAAGTCCTCTAACAAGGCCACTCCTAGCTGGGTGATTAAATCCTCTAACAGGGTCACACCTAATAGTGTGTTTTGTAACCTTCAACAAGGTTGGCTCCTAACAAGGCTCACTTCAGAAGAGTGAAAATTGGTAGCTAGTTACTTGGTGGTCTTTCCCATATTGGGTTTCCACGTTAAATCTAGTGTCTCTTGTGTTCCTGTTATTTACTTTTGCATACATGTTAATAATTGTGAATTCTTAAAGATCAGTAATAAGTTAATACATAGTTCATCTACCAAGTTATAGCATTTTTCTATGCGGCTACTGAGTGACAACAGTAACTAGTTATTTAAGACATCTAAGGGATCTGTGGATTTGTTTTTGTGGTCACTGATTCAACCCCCACCCCCCCCCCCCGCCCATCCCTCTCAATTACTCTATCTACATTTCCAACAATAAACTCTGTTGCTATTGCTACTACATGGTCATCAGCTAGTTGAGTTAAGCTCAATAGATTTTATTATTTCAACACTTCATGAATTTTCCTAGTGCATCAAATCTAATGTAGATATGGACTTCCTTCCATCTCATTCTAGGAATTGGTGTTGGATTTTTCAATGGTAATATAGTTCCCCAACTCCTTATGTTTTTTAGCGAGAGTTGGAGGTTTCATCTAATCCATTGGATGAGGTGTCCTCATTTTTTGCACTTGTCTCTTTTTCTTTTGTCTTCTTTACCCATTTGTTGTTCATCTATTCACACATTTCATCTACACCCATTTTTCCTTTACCTTTAAGATTTTCATTATTTGATGCTAAGACTTGTTTGCTATAGTTCTTGCTTAGATGATGGAGCTTGTGACAAGTGTAGCATGCCATGCTAGTATTTCTCTAGTTGTCAAAATTTCCTCCAAAATATCATCTCATATAGTTTACAACAATATGACCATACTTTCCACATGTAGTATATGAATACCATGTGTTGTAATCCCAATTGATAGTTGATGGGGACACAACCTAAGCATAGAATGGAAACAACAAGAAAGGGAAAATTTTATTAACTATGAAAATATGCTATTACACTTAGTGCAGAGAAATAGACTCCAAAACATGCTCTATGGGCTTACAATAGCATAAATTTGGAGATAATTTCTTCTCCCAGTACCTTCTCTCAAACTCCACTCTGAACTTCCTTTTACAATGCTAGAAATGTCCTTAAATAGACCCCAAAGGGTTAAGGATTAGGAATACATTCTAGAAAGTGCTAGTTGGCATCCACTGACCAAATAAAAGGCTCTAGATGTCACATTAGAAGTCGGTACAAAGTTAGAAGAATCCAGAAATGGTAACTGAAACTCCAAGAGGTATAACTTTTGAAATGTAGCTCCGATTGACGAACCATTTAAATTTCTAGAAAGATCTCGAAGTGCTCTATAGCCCTATGGAAAACTTTTCTCATCCCCTATTTTTTGGCCCTATATGAGGTCATTTAATGCCTTGAACCTAACATTGAAGCATTCTTAGGAGGTCTCCAAAAATCAAAAAACTGCGATAACTTTCAAACGGTGTAGCCTTTTGACCTAATTCTTTTTTTGGAATATTCTAAATTAAAATTTTAATCCTCCCTCCAATTTACACCTTATAATCCACCATAATTATGGCTCAATTGCATAGTCCTATTTTTCCAAAATTTACATGTATCCCAAGGTACTCAAATACTCTAACCTGGAACACTCTGGATGCTCCTACATCAAACACCCAAGGTAGATTGAAAAGTGACCCTATCACTTTATGGATGGTAGAGGAAATCCCAAATGGGAAACCTCAGCTGCTAATATCCAAGTTGAGTCCTCGATCGGTCAGCCTTTCCACTTAACCAGATACTCTTCATACTACCTATTTCTAGTACTCCTGCCCACACGATGATCCAAAATATCTACTATCTCCTCCTTCTTAGAAGTAGGAATTGGACATGGCTCTAACATCAGCTTCTCATCTGCACCATCATCATGATACTCTATTAAGTCTGTAATGTTGAAGATAGGAGAAATATGAATTCCATCTGGCAACTCCACCTCATATGCATTTCCTAAGTCATGTTTCTGCAGAATTTTGTAGGGGCCAAATTTCTTCATCTTCATCTTGGTGTAAGTACCTACTAAAAATATCTCCTTGCTTAAGTGTACCATGACTAGATCCCCTAATTGGAACTCCTTATGTCTTCTCCTTTGACCAACCCCAGCTTTATACTGTTGATGCATCCTTATAATGTGTGCTTGGACCTCCTCATGTTGGTGCTTGATATGTTTAGCAAACTCTTCTGCCTCAGAACTTGTCCTCTCCCCTTGCTCCATGTTCCTTAATTCTAGTGCATTCCTTGAGCTACTTCCATATACAATTTGGAATGGTGATTTACTAGTACTCCTATTGATAGAGTTATTGTAAGAAAATTTTGCTTGTGGTAGAATCAAATCCCATCCTTTGGGCTTATCCCCAACTAAACATCTCAACAAATTGTCCAAACTTTTATTTACCACTTTTGTCTAGTTGTCAGTCTACAGATGATGTGTGAAACTAAATTTCAAGTCCATTCTCAACTTCTTCCACAATGTTCTCCAGAAATACTCCACAAATTTAGTGTCTCTATCAAAAACTATACTCTTTGGGAGGCCATCTAGTCTTACCACCTTTCTGAAAAACAAGTCTGCAATATGGACAGCATCATGAGTTTTATGGCATGGGATGAAATGTGCCATTTTGGAGAACCTATCAACTAGAAAAAATATTGAGTCATTACCCCTTTGTGTCCTCAAAAATCCAAGAAAAAAATCCATAGTTATGTCCTCCCATGGCTTTGATGGAATAGACAATGGCTGATAAAGTCCAATATTGTGACTAAATCCCTTGGCCACTTGACAAATCTAACAACTCTGTACAAACTTCTTCACATCCTATGAAATTTGAGGCCAAAAATAATGTTCTCTAAGAATGGTAATGGTCTTATCTTGACCAAAATGTCCTGCCATCCCTCCATTGTGTTTCTCCTTAATCAAATTTTCCCTCATGGAACTCCTTGGAATACACAATTGACTACCCTTGAATAACATACCATCCTAAATTAGATAGTCTAACCACTTAGTTTTGTCTATAGCAACAAGCTCTTTACAAGCTTTCCATGCCTCAGCAAAATCAAGATCCTCAGGGTACAGATTCTTGAGTTCATCAAACCCAACTACTTCAACCTGCATTACTAGAAGCAACAACTGCCTCCTGCTTAATGCATCTGCAACCCTATTAGATTTTCCACTTCTATGCTTCAACACAAATGTATAGCTATGCAAGAACTCTACCCACTTCATATGCTGCTGGTTCAATTTACCTTGTCTATTTAGGTACTGTAATGCCTGGTGATCAGTATATAAAACAAATTCCTTTGGCAATAAATAATGCCTCCATTTCTTTAAGGCCTGAACTATTGCATAGAACTCTTGATCATAAACATAATACTTCTTCTTCGTATCATTCAATTTTTCACTAAAATATGCAATAGGCTTACCTTCTTGGCTCAATACAGCTCCAATAGCACTGCCACTAGCATCACAATCCACCTAGAACACTTTTCTAAAATCTGGAAGTGCCAACATAGGTTGTTCGATCACCTTCTTCTTCAGCAATTCAAAACTTCTCATAGCTGTCGTAGTCCATTTGAACTCTTTTTTATCCCTTCTTATTGTGTCAGTCATGGGTGCACATATGCCACTGAAATTCTTAATGAACTTCCTATAAAACTAACCAGACCATGAAATGATCTCACCTTAGTAGCAGACCTTGGAGTAGGCCATTCCAAGATGGCTTTTACCTTCTTTGGATCCATTTTAAGACCTTCAGGTGATATAACAAACCCCAAATAGACTAACTCCCTCTGTGCAAAGATACACTTCTTCAGATTAATTAACAATTTCTCTTCCCTTAACCTTTCAAGGACACTACAAATATGCAATAAATGTTCTTCCAAAGTCTTTCTAAAAATCAAAATATCATCCAAATAGAAAATAACAAATTTTTCCAAGAACTTCTTAAGTACCTCATTCATAAGCCGCATGAAGGTTCTTGTGGCGTTCGTCAATCCAAAGGGCATGACTAGCCACTCATAAAGACCCTCCTTGGTCTTGAAGGAATTTTTCCACTCATCTCCTTCTCAAATCCATATCTAATGATAGCCACTCTTGAGATCTATCTTTGTAAATTACTGAGCTCCACTCAAGCAATCCATAAGATCATCCATTCTTGGCAAAGGAAACTGATATTTGATGGTTATCCTATTTATAGCTCGAGAGTCTGTACACATTCTCCACTCTCCATCTTTTTTTGGTGCCAGTACTGTAGGTACTACACATGGATTCAAGCTCTCTCGAATCAAACCTTTCTTCAATAGCTCCTGAACCTATCTATTTAGCTCCTCAGTTTTAGTAGGAGTCATCCTATGAGCCACCTTGTTAGGCAAACTAGCTCTAGGAATTAAATCTATCTGATGACTGATTTGCCTTACTAGTGGCAGTCCTTCTAGAACATTATTAAAAATGATATCTCCAAAATCACTTAATAAATTTGAAACTTCAAGTTATATTTCACTACTACCTTCCTTATCTTTTCTACAAATCAAAGCATAGCACATACGCTGATGTTTCATGCCATCTAAAAATATTCTTCCATCAACAAGATAGATCCTAGCACTACTGCATACCTTTTCACCTTCCTTTATCATGGGCTTCAGTTTGTGGAAAACTCCATCCTTTGTTAGAGAGTATGTGTTTGCATGACCATCATGTACTACATTCTTGTCAAACTGCCACAGTCTTCCCAACAATAGATGGTAGACATCCATTGGAATAATATCATAGAGAACTTCATCATGGTAACTCCCAATTTTGAACTTCACTAAACATTGTTCACTTACTAGGATCTTATGATCATCCTTCACCCAAGCGATTCGATAGGGCTAGGGGTGTTTTTCCCTCTTGAGCTTCAGCTTAGAGACCATCTCTTCTAGCACCAAGTTATCAGTGCTACCACCATCAATGATCACATCACAACATTTATTCTCACATTTGCACCTAGTACAAAATAGACTCCTCCTTTGTCCCTATTCAATCTCCCCACTTAGTAGAACCCTTTCATTTACTAAAGTCTCCCCTCTTTCTGCATCCTCTGAATGTGATGATTGTGCATCCTCATCCACATGAGCAACCCTAGCTTGGCCCTCAGCTCTCTTGTCTGTTCTCACTTGTTGTTGAGGGCATTCAAAGGAACAATGACCTTGTTCATTGCAATGGAAATAGGTACCATAGAAACCTTCTCTTTTTGAACCTTGTCCACATCCTCTACCTCTTCCTCTTTGTTCTCTAAAGTTTTGATCATGGGAGTAGTTGAAATCCTCATTCCTCTGGTTCCATCTAGTACCCACATCTTCATTTTTCCTTTGGGTCTCATTTTAGCCTCCAAATGACCTATCACTACCCCTTCCTCCTTGATCGTGCCCTCTTTGTCTCCCTTCATAATTTTTGCTTAGCTTCTCTTCAACTCGTAGGGCAAACTGGTATGCCTCTTCAATGCTGGTCATTCTTACCAGACTTAATTCCTCTTGGATGCTAGGTCATAACCCACTGATATAATGAGCAACCTTCTCCTTATTTTCTTCTACATGCCCTGCTCTAATCAAAAGTTAGTAAAAATCCTCTGTATATTCCTGGATTGATTTTCCTACTTGCTTTAACCTATGCATCTTCTTAAACAAATCAAGCTCATAGTCAATAGGAATGAACTGCTTCTTTAGTTTGTCCACCATGCAATCCCACCTTGTGATCTTATCCTTTCCTCTTCTATTTATTTCTAATTGAACCTCTTTCAACCAAATTTTGGCATGGCCTTTCAATTTGGCCTTTGCAAACTTAACCCTATCTAGATTCCTGATATCCTCATACTCAAAGTACTCTTCCAGTTCATTAATCCAGTCGATCAACTCATCTGGTTTCAGATTTCCTGAAAATACACCCACATTAATTGTAGGTCTTTTCCCAAACTTATTAATGGCCCTAAAAAGCCTCTCCTCTGCCTGATTCAGAACTTCCCCTTCTGGTCCAATTTCTTCTTCTTCATTATCGTCCTCACTTTTGTCACCTGCAGTAACATTTTTTCCTCTATGGAGCTCCTCCTACAAAGATGGAACCTGCCTTTGGAGGGCTCTAACCTCCTTAGGATTAATAGCTTTGGCCCTTCCACCATGCTCTCTTCATGGAAGCATCTTCTTAATTCAAACCCACAACCACACAGTCCTAGTGCAAATTGCCTCACAGTTGATGCTCTATCTACACACTCAGGAAAACCCACTTTGATACCACTTGATGGGGAGATAACCAAAGCACAGAATGGACACAATATGAAAGGGAAAATTTACTTAAGTATGAAAATATGCTAGTACACTTAGTGTAGAGAAAAAGACTCCAAAACATGCCCTATGGGCTTACAATAGCATAAATTTGGAGATAATTTCTTCTCCCAGTACCTTCTCTCAAACTGCACTCCTAACTACCTTTTATAATGCTAGAAATGTCCTTAAATAGACCCCAAAGGGTTAAGCATTAGGAATATATTCTAGAAAGTTCTAGTTTGCATCCACCGACCAAATAGAAGGCTCCAAAAGTTGCATTAGAAGTCGGTACAAAATTAGAAGATTCTAGAAACGGTAACCAAACTTTTGGGAGGTATAACCTTTGAACCGTAGCTCTGATTGATGAACCGTTTACATTTTTGGAAAGCTTTCAAAGTGCTCTATAGCCCTATGGTTAGCTTCACTTGTCCCCCATTTTTTGGTCTTGTAAGAGGTCATTTAATGCCCTAAACCTGACTTTGAAGCATTCTTAGGAGGTCTCCAAAAATTGAAAATTTGCGATAACTTTCAAACCGTGCAACCTTTTGACCTGATTCTTTTTTTGGAATATTCTAAATTACAATTTTAATCCATCCTCCAATTTACACCTTCTAATCCACCATAATTATGGCTCAATTACATAGTCTTATTTTTTTAGCATTTACACGTATCCCAAGGTGCTCAAATACTCTAACCTAGAACACTCTGGATGCTCTTGCATCAATAGTATAACCCTTCTTTCTTGATTTCCAAGTATGATTCATCTGTGATCTATAATCTTGTGACTTATTTCCAAACTTGTTGTAGGTATAGTAGTAACCATTGAATGCATACCTCTAATATTTTTTCTAAACTTAGATATACACTTAGATGCTTGGTGTCCATACTTATGACAATGATAACAATAGCCATTCAATTTGAGATTATCATTACTCTTACCATTCTTTCTCTTGTATATATTTGTTGTGTGTCTAGGATTTCCACAATGATAGCATGTTGGTTTCTTAGTATTTGGATTGGTGTTCTTACTCTTCCACTTGGCTTGCTTTGATGATTCACCTTGTTTGGTAATTGAGTTCTTAGTATAGCCAATGACAGATGTGTCTCTCACTCTCCTCTATGCTCTGAGTTATTCATCTAGTAATCTGATACATCCTTGTGATATATCCGTTAGATCTCTCTCAACCATTAGTTCTCTCTTTAATCTTTTATTTTCAATCCTTAGTATATTTATTTCTTCAATTTTCTTGCCAATTTCATTGTTTGCACCAAGTAGCCGGTTTGTCATGTCAAAATTATTTTGTTTCTATCCTAAGATCTCTTCATATTTTTCCTCCAATCTTGCAACTATATGTATATTATCTTCTACCATCATATTCTTGTCATTCTTATATTTCTCTTTTGTTCCATTACTTCATAGTAGCTCATGGAATCAGCTTCATGTTCCTTTTTCAATAGTTTCACTTATTCGATAAACTATGATTCTTCTTGAGTAGATCAAAAATAGAAGCATTAGATTCGTTAAATCTACTTCTTTCAAAAAATAATCTTCAATGAATTTCTCTTGGCAAGTTGTCTCATTAGTTTGTTGAGCAATTTCCTTTCTCCTGTTCAAGGATACCTTCATATTGTTCTTCAATTCACTAATTTGACTCATGGCCATACATAGTTCCAATATCATAATCTCAATAGTCTTATCCAATTTGTACTTCTCCATGACTTAGATTTTTGCTCTCAAGAAGTTAAACCTTTAAAAAGAAAATTGAGCTCTACTGCCAATAGTTGGAAATACAAGATAGATTAGATGCTCATAGGGGGGTGTATTAGTATCCTCTAAATCTCTTCTTTTTACCCAAATAATCATTTCTTTTCTATTACTATTACTCTATTTACATTGAAAATATAACAATTTGTATGCATTCAAGTTCAGCACATAAAATTATAGAAACATGACATACAATACAATAAATTTTGATATTGCTGATACCCTTGGTTAGAGAGAAAACTATAGTAGGGAGGGCACCCACAAATACATCACTACTATAGCAAGAAGTTACCTTCTTAGGGCTACAATATTTGTCACTTCTAGTGACTTACTCAGTTAGGAGTATAGAATGATGTCTATAAGGATCTACCTTTTACAAGGATACACTCATCGAGTGTGTACTCAGTTAAGAGTTTTACATAAAATATTATTAAGTCCACGTTTTTCAAGGATTTAAGAAAGTACTATAGTGGTTAAACAATAGAAACAATGATGTATAGTAGAATCTTACTTTGCTCTATTAGAGCCTCTTCTTCTCTATAGTTGTCACCTTCTTGTTATAGATCTACAAATCGTTACAACTATGTCTCTATCATCTCTAACTTATGATTGTGACCTTGATTCCTTCCTTACTACAATACTCCTTCAATAATACTTCTTTACCAAAATTATGACCAACAACTACATCAACAATAACAACCTTTGAAATTATCTCAACTTCTCCTTTTATAGAATTCCTTTGCCATTTTATAGCTTGACCTAATTAGAATTTTAGAATCTTCTTGATTTATCTGTGATCATGATTAACAGTTCCAAAATCATCTATCCTTTTCTTCCTTTTCAACTTTATTTCCATTGGTTTATGCTTCTTCATAATCAGTAATAATCAAGGCACATTCTATTGAGAAGGAGATTGTCTAAAATAGATTGATACAAATATAAAAAATGTGTTTCAATCATTGTTTTTTCACTGATGTCAAACCTACTATTTTGCTAGTAAGGCAATTGCTTATATGTTTTAAGTATTGTCACTTATTTTATTGATGAAGAGGATTTAATCAAAAGATGTAACAATAGCACCTAGAGGAAAGGTTGAGTTATGATATAAAAGAGGAGTACAAGAACTAGCTAAGATAGTGATATCATAGTGCATTGTTAATCTACTTAAGGTTGCAAAGATTGGTTACACTAAGTAAAGTTCACAAGAACAAGTTAAACAAAGTTTGTCTATCCATCTTGATCGAATGGATAGTAGGTGCTGAGAAAAGTCGGTGCAAGCTGAGAAGCAAATCAATTGGAGCTAAGTAAAAGTCTATTTTAGTGTATGCCAATCAAAATAGTGGATGTTGACTAAAGTTTAGTTGATGTCAAGCACTAGTAAACTTTAGTTCATGCTGAGTGATTTTATAGAGGATGTCAAGAAATGTAGTATGTGTTGAGCATCAAAAGCAAGTTAATGTCAAGTGTCAGCATTATTAGAAAGATCATGAATTCAATGGATCTAAACTGACAAGTTTTTTTTCTTGGATTGCAATGCTTGAAATGGCCGAAATGCAGACAACAGTGGGTTACCCTTTTGTTCCCCAGAGCTCTGCATCATATCCCCTAAACATTTTTTCCCTTCTTCCATATGACCAGTATTGGTTGCATCACAGATCTTTGTTTCCCTTCTGGAAGAGTCTCTTCTACAAATGGTTGATCTTCTGCACTTTCTCCCTCTAACAACATTCCCACACTTGGTAAGTTTGTCTCCTTCTCTTTTTCCCTCGCCTCTGTTTATTGCATTGCACCTTTTGCTAGTAGTTACTACAAGGTCGGATCTTCTTCTTCCTCTTCTGGCTGATTTTGAGCTGGATTAATTTTGTTAGCCTCCACCACTCCCCGATCACAATGCCACACACTTTGACATGGAAAGGTTTCTCTTCCTTCTTTTTGGCTCTACTTTACACCCCGCTTCTACCCATACAACCATTTCCTTTCTCCTTGGCTTTCATTTTCCTCTTCACTCCATCCCCTTATTCCTCCTTCTATCGCCTCTGGCATTTTTTGCCTCTGCTCTTGCGACTCAGCCATTGGTATTTCACTCCTAGATTAATTATTCACTCACACTTTTCTTATGCTTTAGCTACCACTTCTTTTTGTTGGGATTTCATCAAATTCACTCACCTTTTATAGAACCAACAACATTCTCCATAGCTTCCATTAAACACTATCCATATCTCCAGCAACAAGCTTCAATACCTACCATCATAATAGTCAAGTCAGCAACTACCTCCATCCTTTCCACACCTCACCTCCCCTATAGTCATAGTATTCTATATCCTATCTCTTTCCACTAGCTTCTCATCCCACACTTTTCATCACACTATCTCCTCATCCCTAGATTTTCTTCTACTAACCTTCTCATCTTCATCTTTCCTGCCACTATCCTATCACATGAAGCTTTTGTATGGTAATCCCTTGTAAATACTTTGGTTTGTCCACTATACCATCCTTGCATGTCTATCCTTCACTTGGTATCATTTTATATCTCTCATCTCTTCACATCACTTCTTGCTTGATCAAAAAATAAAATACCAATAAAAATTTGTTGTTCTCTTGGTTAGGTGCTTTAGCGAATCCTCGTATCAGATCCCTTGTCATCAAAATGTTTTCCTAAATAGTTATGATTTCCCATTTGATCCTAGTCCTCGATATTCCTAATAGATCCTTTTAGGATGCATCCTTCCTCTCATTTGATCTTAGTGCCTTAGTATCCAGTCCTACCGATCTCTTTGGCAAAAGGTTACTTTTTCAAGGATTTACATTTTCTTTCGATTTCTTTTCTTTTCAAGATTTCACGTTTGGTTCTTAAAGTATCTCTTCCAAGTGATTTGGGTTGTTCCCTCCTCATGGTCACCATGATATTTTATATCATGGTGTGCTATGAATGGGGAAATTCAATCGCAAGGTTTTGATTAGGTCTTTTTCTTTTTCTTTTCTGCTTGTGAGTCAGTCGGATATGACCCTTGCATAGTCCAAACATGTGATCACTTGTGGTTACATGGTGCACTTGGGAAATATTATTTGCTTGTGGGTTACCCAGTATCATTTCCACTTTGATTCTTTTAGGATTCATGTGTGATGCTAGGGGAATCCTTGCGTGTTTGTTTCGTGTTAGTCCTATGTAATATTGGTAAAAAGGCCTCGATGTTCTTAGTAACCTTGGCATATTCCCAATATTCCTATATCAAAATAAGTGCTCAACTACATGGTAGTTCTCCCCTTTGGAACACCCACATGCTCAAGCTTCAATGGAATACTTAACACTCCCATCTTATCAAAACATCCCATCCTATCCAAGCATCCCATCCAATCAGCCTTACCATCATGATCTAATAGTTTTATCCATATCATAATCATATCTCCTTCATTCATCATAATCATAGCTCCTTTATCAATCATAATCCTATCTCCTTCACCACTCATAATCATAGCTCATGCATCAATCATAATCATAGCTCCTGCATCAATCAAAATCTTAGTCATCACCAATCACAAATCCTTGAATCATAAATCTCCCCAAATCTCCCATCTTCCAAATCACTTTCCTGGGTTCAATTTAGAAAACCACTCACCCTCCCCCCTCTCCCTGTAGCTAGTGTTCTTCCCCATTGTTTATCCTTGCACCCAAGGTTTTCCTTTGTATCACTCTATCATAGTGAGAGTATGTCCTTCCTTGAACCACCTCTCTTCACCACTCTCAGTCCTCCTGCTCACCCTTGATTCTTGTACCTTTCAAGAAGCTATCAGGCCTCACCTTTGCTACCTACCATCTTCTTGAGGGGCATCACATAGTCCACTCTCTCCTCTTCTATTCAAGACTAGGGTAATCATTTTGCTTTCAAAGTTTTCTTCATGTCGTCTATCTTCAAACTTCTTTGAAATAGTATTGTTCCAACACCATCTCAAAGAGGGGCAAAATGTAGACACCTAAATCTGATTACATCACTTAAGTAATCCTATTTAGTAATCTTCTAAGGAATCATTAATTAATTATTCAATATTTAATTAATATATTGTCATCCCCTAGTTAATTAGTTAATTTAATTAACAATAGTCCAATTGATAAAATTAAAAGATCACCCAAAATCAATTTATCAATTAAATCCCTATTCCTCTATTAAATTGAATAAATCTTCAAATCTATTCAATTTAATTCTATATCCCCATTTTATTAAATAAATCATTTTTAAAAAAATCTAAAATCCAAAGAGCCTCCCTAAACCCTATCCTAACTCCTAATCCAACCCTTTCACACATACTAACCTCACTTAGCCACCTAACTAACCCATCCCATCAAATCTAAGCCACTTACCCCCTAATCCCCCTCTAATCCAAGCCTAATCCTATTCTAATCATGTGCACAATCATAAACATGGGTTAAGACTTGCTAAGCCAAGCCAAAGTCAACAATCTCATTCTCCCCTCACCCTCCACCATTTATGACCCAAGCCAAAGTCAACAATCTCATTCTCCCCTCACCCTCCAACATTTATGACCCAGGCCAAAGTCAACAATCTCATTCTCCCCCCAACCATCTCCATTTATGACCCAACCATTCCCATTTATGGCTCAACCTCTCTCATTATTCCTTTGACCAACCCATATCCTACCCTCTCACATCCAACCACCCTGTGACATGTGTCAACTCCTAATTGGCTTCAAACAAGCACAATCCATGTGCTCCCCTTTGAGTGCATCCTAGCCCTCCCTCACATCTTTCCATCCTTGCATCTTGACCATCCATCCCTCTACCCCTTGGCCTATAAATAGAAGTCTCTCCCTTCACAAACATCATCCACTTTTGAAGCAAACTTATAATGCTATTTTGAGAGCTTAAAAACTATCAAAATACTATTATAATGCTGAAATACCTCCATGAATCCATTGTTTGAAACCTTGCGTCATCCACTTCATCCATCCATCTAAAACTTGAGTGTACATGTGAGCATACATATCTTAATCAGGGACAAATCCTTCATATCATGTGTAATTCCATTAGGAGCCTACCATTCTTGGTTTGCTTCCTTTGTGGTGATAACCCTCAATCCTATCTTAAGTGTTATCTTGCTTAGTATTTTTAATGCTTTCATTTAATATTTAGTATTCATATTACAACACTAAATTAGGTGATACAGTGACAACTACAAAAGTAGAAGAGATAAAGGTAGCAAGCATTACAAATAAAGGCAAGAAGTCTTGCTACATTGTTGAAGAGAAAACAAAATATGAATATTAGGAACATGATGGTGAAGTGGTGTATGTTGCAATGAAAGAAAAATTTTATGAAGATGAGGCAACTGAATTTATGTCTTGTGTGAACAAGAATGATAAATGGATCATTGATAGTGGGTGTTCACATCACATGACTGGAGATAAAAGTAAGTCCATTATCTTGAATTGTTATGAAAGAAATAGTGTAAGATTTGGTAATGATGAACCATGTTTGATAAAAGGAAAAGGTTCTATCAAAATCATAGAAAATATTTTATGTGACAATTCATACTATGTTAAAGGACTTAACTATAATCTATTGAGTGTGTTCGAATAATTCAGGATGTAAAGTTGAGCTTGGAAACAAGATTGCTAAGATATATGATACTGATGGAAAATTGATTGGACAGGGTGATCAAATGAGAAGTAATATATTCTACCTTGATATAGAGTATGCTACTTGTTTAGATGTAAAATTTGATGATGTATGGATATGACACAAAAGGTTATGTCATGTTAATTTTGATAACTTGGTTAGTATCAGTAACATGAAAAAAGTAAGAGGATTTCCTAAGTTGAAGAAGTCGGATAATATAATGTACAAACGATTCGGTAAAATGACACAAGTCAAGTTTTAAGAGTAGAACTCATATCTATAAAGGAATAATAGAGATTTTTCATACTAACTTGTGTGGACCAATTGAAGTGCAAACCTACAAAGGAGATAAGTACATTATGTTACTTGTTGATGATTATTCTAGAATAATGATAGTTATATTCCTAAAACAAAAATATGATGCTTTACAAATGTTTAAGTGGTACTTAACAAGAGTTGAGAAGGAAACAAGAAAAGGTCTATAATGTTTGAGATCTGACAAATGAAGAGAATTTACATCAAATGAGTTTGAGATTAACTATAATGACAGAGGAATCAAAAGATAGAAATCTACTCCTAGAACCCTTCCACAAAATGGAATTGTTGAAAGGAGGAATAGGTATGTAATGAATTGTGCTAGGACACTCATGATGGAGAAAAGTGTTGCTTTGAAATATTGGAGAGAAGTTGTAAGTACAACTATCTATACCTTGAATCATGTACAAGTCAAGAAAGGTACTCATTCAACAACTTTTGAACTATAGTATGATACTCACCCAATGTAAACATTTTTAAGTTATTTGGAAGCAAATTTTTTATTCTCAAAGATTTTAGGAATGGTAAACTAGATGCAAAAAGCGAAGAAGGTATATTCTTAGGTTATTCCACAAGTAGTAAAGCTTATAAGTGTTTGAATACTAACACTAAAAAAGTCGTGTAAAGTGCAAAAGTGAAATTTGATGAATATACAAAGTACATGATACCAAACCTATGAAATAACTAGAAGAATACAAATCATATATATAATTTTATGAAGGTATGCCTAGTGAAGAAGATACTAAAAATAAAGCTACTAACTAATAGCAAGTTTTAGTGACTGTTGAGTCACATACTATGAAAGTTGAGTTGCATTCAGGAACCAAGCTACATTTAGATGTTGAGTTATAGAATGAAGTTGAGGCACATTCTGATTTTGAGATTAGCATACATGAGATAGATGTTGAACTACCTAATAGAGATGTACATAGTGACTTTAAAGTAGATAGACCAAATGAAGAAACCAAAGTTGAACCAAGATTGTCCAAATATGTCAAGAGACATCATCCTACTGCACAAATCATTGGAGATAAAGATGCTAGACCAATGAAAAGGAACAAGTTGAGAAATGATACATGCTTGTTGAGAAAGAAAGAGCCTAAAATAGTGAAAGATTCCTTAGAATATGTGGACTAGAGTAAAGCCATGGAAGAAGAGATTCAATAAATTGAGAAAAACAAGAAATGGACTCTAGTTCCTAGAACAAAAGACAAAAATGTGATTGGCACCAAATGGGTATACAAAAATTGTTGATCTCAGATTGGTTTTGATGAGTGTTTATACACTTAAGTCATTTACTTAGTTGATGTTGAACAAGTAGCATATGCCAAGCATAACATGTATAAGTTAGAGCATGCCAAGTTAATATTGGGTGCCAAGTTACTCGTGTGCCAAATCATTCAAGTGCTAAGTAGACAGTATATGTTGAGTGATCTAGGAACTAAGCAAGTAATGCATGTTGAGTCATAGTATTGAAATCGGTTTATGTTGAGCATTAGAAACTTTAATCCTAAGTAACATAATTTTTTCATAGTTATTTGTATTGGTACAAACTACTATGTAAACCATTTTTTAGCCAACTTGAATTATGATATTTTGGTGATAATGATGAATATTAAGCTAGAATCACTATGAATTACATCCATCCAATCAAGTAAAGGGAAGGTTTAAGAAAAAAAATGAATGAATCATAGCCGTTGATTCATACCTAACCCTATACTTTCTATGAGTGTGAAAGGGAATGTATGAATTATCAAGGAGAGTTTTGCATGTGCAAACCAAAACATTCATGGTGACCAGGGTATTATGATATAAAATTGCATTGCAAAATTAGTTAAAGGAGAATAGAAGAAGGAAATAGTGAACAATAGAGAGACATCTTATCAAGAAGGATCAAGAATACATTAGTTTAGAGGTGATATATTATCAAGCAACAAAGTGCTAATCGCAAGATCAATATTGAGACATTCTAATAGGTGACTTAGTTAAATCTCTTAATATATTAGTCATAACATGCATTAAAATCTTCTAACAAGGTGCTTACTTTATTGTGAGTTGAAGTATTTTAACAAGGAAAACTTTTAACAGGGTGTTAAAATCCTTTAATAGAGTAAGACCTAATAGTTTTGTAAGTCTTTCATGGGCCAGACCTTTCATAGGGTAGATCATGTTTCATGATCAAATATTGTAACCTTCATTGGATACACTTTATTACTACAGTAGTGAAGATTTTTGGGTGTCATCCCCACCCCATTTTTAACTTCTCATTATAGGGTTTATGGGTAATCATATTTGGTGTCATATATGTGTGAATGCTTATTTTTTAAATTCTTTAGATGTTATTTCAATTTACTTATTAAATATGTGAGATGGATGTGTGGTAAATATTTTATGGGTTAAAAGTTTGAACTATTGATTCACACCCCCCCCCCCCCCCCCCGCCCCCCCGCCTGAAGTTTACCTTTCCTACTGTAATTCCAACAATTGGTATTAGAGCCTAGGTCTCTGAAAGAGAAGCTTTGTAGCTTTGAAGAAATATCTTGAAAATGGAAGTCTACATGTTGGGAAAGATAATTTAGAATTAGGGAACTAAAATATAACTCATTCTACATCAACTTAATGAAGCAAGAGAAGACTTAAAGAAATCTTTAAAGAGAAGGAAGTAAATTCCCATTGAGGAGAATAACACACAATACAAAGATATGGACACTACTAAGATATTTGCAAATGGAGACTCAAACAAATTTGATGTAGTAATTGCAGATCTAATGGAAAAGAATAGATCCCAAGCTGAAGAAATCAGAAATCTCAAGTTAGAGCAAGAATCACAAGCCATAATACTATATGAGGTGACTAAATAGAAAAAGAAAGCTATAGAAGACAAATCCATGATTGAAGATGACAAAAGAGTTTTGACCAACAGACTAGAAGAGAAATCATCAAAAGTAACTAGGATTGTTAACATGCAATTGGAAACTTTGGGTCAAAAGATGAATGCCAACCATGAATTGAATGCTAAGGACATTGAGATAACAACATTAAATTTTCAAAATGGGCAATTGAAAAATGACCTCAAAAGGGAAAAGGAATTTGATGAAAGTTTTAATAAACCTAGTGAAGCCATCAAATATTTTGAGCAATTAATGAGATCCCCTAGATCCAACAATGATGCATCTGGACCAGGATACACAAGTACTAAAGAAAGAGAGTCATCCAAAAGTGTTAAAGAAAGGAGTAACAAATGTAAGAATTAAAAACTTACTTGTCATAGTTGTGGTAAGAAAGGACATACTGCCAATGTATGCAGGAGCAAGACTATAAATCAAAATGTTAAGCAAAAGAGCATGGGTCACTATCATAAGTGCAACAAACAAGGTCATCAAGCACATGAATGTAGAACTAAGACCATGCACACTCAAATATTTGAAGGACATTGTTATAACTATCAAAATTATGGACATAGAGCTTTTGAGTGCAGATCATAACCCATGTGGTCATCAAACAGACAAACAAAGGTAAAGAACAATGGTAACTTTTATAATTGGGATTATAATAGAAGATATAGTTATCGCTACTATCAAAAGTATGGACATATTCCTGAGAATTGTATAAGAAAACACTTCAAGAGTGACTTCAAAAGGTGGTTGAGTTAAACTGTATGTTTTAGGTGTTTAAAGACTAGTCACATCAAACTAATATTGTCCAACAAGGTCAAAGTCACCAAGTTGTGAGTTCAATAAAGGCAAAGGAAAGGTAGATATTGAAAATATTAAAAATGAAATAAAAAAGACATGGAAGAAAAAGGAGTGTAACACATCAAGTGGAGAAGGGATCACTTCACCCAGTGGGTCAGGTGATCACACCTCATCAAACTAAGCAATCAAGAGGTATATGGGACTTATATTCAAAAGTTATATCATACATTAGTTCCAAAGGATTTAGTTCTAAAAAGATTACATAAAAATGAATAAATATGCAAGGTGTTATTAAGAATCAAAAAAAAATCCTTAAGTTTTTAATGTTACTACCAAGCAAGAAAAGTTTCCTATGATTATCGAGTGAAATGCTAGAGGATGTCAAGCTAATAGGCTAGTTAGTTGTAGCCAAGCTCGTAATAGTTTCTAAATGAATGGAAATACTAGTGGGTACCAAGTGAATTAGAAATTAGTTGATGTTGAGTTTATAGCTATGTAAGCACTTAGCATTAATTTTAGTATTTCAAAGGAGTAT
This sequence comes from Cupressus sempervirens, assembly GCA_028749045.1. Classification (NCBI taxonomy): domain Eukaryota; kingdom Viridiplantae; phylum Streptophyta; class Pinopsida; order Cupressales; family Cupressaceae; genus Cupressus; species Cupressus sempervirens. The sequence continues at coordinate 505,854,019 of CM053789.1, read as the reverse complement.
TTGATCAATTTATGCATTTAACATCATTCAAAAATTGAGAGAGAGCAAGAAGAGCTAAATGGGATCTGGAAATTTTCATCCAAAGCATTTGTAGGAGATTTGAACAGCTATTAAACATCATTTCATTATATTTTGAAAGGTATTTATCATCTACCAAGATATATTGTTTCTAATTTTGTAAACCCTAGATTTGTAAAATGGCATCTAGTTCTTCGAAAGAAGAAGGTGTAGATAGAAAAGAGGTTTTAAATGTTCATTTGGTTAGTGTAGACATCTAAATATGATAACACCATTAGGTAATCTTATTTAGTCATCTCCTAGGGCATTACTGATTAAATATTTATTATTTAATTAATTAATCAGCATCTCCTAGTTAATTAATTTATTTAATTAAATATAGTCCAATTGATAAAGTCAAATGATAACCCAAAATCAATTTATCAATTAAATCTGTATTCTCCTATTAAATTAAATAAATCATCAAATCCATTTAATTTAATCCCACATCCCCCATTTAAAAAATTATCCTAACCCTTGAAACCATCCCTAAACCCTACCTTTTCCCCTAATCCAACCCATGCAACCATACTAAGCTCACTTAGCCACCTAACTAACCCATCCCATCAAAGCTAAGCCAATTTCCCCCTAACCCCCTTCCTAAGCTAAGTCTAATCCCCCTCCTAAACATGTGCACAACTTTAAGCAAGGGTTAAGACTTGTTAACCCAAGCCAAAGTCAAAAGGTCTCCTTTTTCCTCTTTCATCCCTCTCTAAGAGAATTAATGACTCTTACATGCCATTAGATTCCTCTTACATCCCTCTTCCACACTCTTCCTCCCTCATTACTCCCTTTGACCAACCATTATCCCATCCCCTCACACTCATCCTCCTTGTGAAAAGTGTCACTCCTCTATTGGCTCCAAACAAGCACAATCCATGTGCTCCCCTTTCAAAGCATCCTAGCCCTCCTCACCATTCTTCCACCCTTGCATCTTGACCATCCATCTCTCTACCCCTTGGCCTATAAATAAAACCCTTCCCTCTCACAATGCATAATAATCAATCCACTTTCATGCAAACTTATAATGCCCCTCTGACCACTACATCAAAGCCATTTTCATGCTATAAAAAACATGCCATCCATTGGAAGCTTGAACACACCATGAGCATACATCCCCTATCTATCAAGGACATATTTGCATCATCATAGGTTACACCCAAGGAGCTTACCATTCTCAGTTCACCTTCCTTCTTGGTGATAAGCTTGGTCCTATCATAAGTGTTAACTACTTTAGAATTGTAAATGCTTTCATTAATAGTTAGTATTCAATATTGCACTACTAAATTAGGTGATACATTTTGGCATGTCTAGTAGGATGCCCACGTTCAGGTTACCATAATCATGTCTTTTTTCTTATTTTGTAACTAACCAAACTAACATATTGTGCTTTTTTTTGTATGTAGTTGGTTTCTTAATATTGTTTACAAGTGCCAATATCTCCAACTAGGAAGCTTTCTCCTGGCCATCTAATCAAATTCTTATTAAAACACCTTGCAAATACCCTATATTCATGATCTGCAACCATGAAATTGTGAAACCATAGTCATGAAATCATGATCTTTTTCTAGTGGGAATGTGAACCCATGAGGGCAGGATTGCGATTTGTTAGTAAAAACCCTCCCCATCATTCCTGCTAACCAATCCTCCTATGAGAACACGAATTTTTAGTAGCGAGATTGCTATAAAAACCTACAAGAACACTTGACCAAAATAGCCAAATCCAAAAATCCAATTTTATCTTCCATCCTCAATCCCACGAATATGCTTTCTAGCGGGAACACATTCCATAAACTTGTAAGATCACTCTTTCATGGGATCACACTATAAGTATATTTCTCGTGGCCTACATTTTTTATATTTTCACTAGTCTCTATACCACGATCCTGCACTATTTGAGTGCATTCCTATGCAACGGGGTCACTATTTGAACAAAAAAAAAATTTAAAAATTATGCCTTAAAAAAGAACAAAAAAAGGTTTAAAAATTTCCCTAGTCAAGCTTCCATTTTGGAAATTTTTGTGTGACTAATCAAATTCATTTTTTGTAGCATTGTAGATTGGAGCATCTTGAAAACCTAACCATTCTTTTTGCAAGTTTAGAATGAACTTAAATGTTTAAAAAAATTAATTGAATGAATGTTGCTAAAATCAATCTTGAATGCCATAGACTAAAATCTAAAAGTTTTCATTGGATTGCATGATTAAAACCAAAAACACAATCTCGCATGCCAAGGATCTAATAATCATTGATATACCTCACACTTCAACTTTTGGGCTTAAAAATAAATCACTCAATCTTGAATGCAAAAATGAATTGACTCATTGACTCGTTCCTTATTGAATTTCTCATGTTGATGACTCTCGAATTTCTTATGTTAACAAACTATTAATTTTTATTATGCTGACAATCATGTCAAGTTGGAAATGTCAAGTTGGAAAGAACATTGTATGTCATAAACATGAGTATCTTCAATCATAGATTACAAAATCTAAATCATTAATTGGAAAAAAAAAAGTCTTTTAAACCCAAGATCACTTATGTGGTCTTGTATTACACTTTTTAGGAGGCTTTCTTTGGGATTCATCACCCCTTGGGATGACCTCAACTCTAGTGTTCTAGTAGAGTATAAACTTCAAGAGGTGAATCAAAAGACACCTCCCTTGGAAGCATCATCTCTTCACTCTTGGCTAAGCCCCAAAGAATTTTATACCTTTGGGAAGTGAAGGTGGATATTTTTGTTACCGTCTCCTCCTGACTATGTGACATTGTTTTCTTTCATCTACAAATTTGGGCCCCACATACATTGCATATATCAAGGACACCCCTAGCTGAGCTTGTATATCCTAGTAAAACCTTATAGGGTTATTGATGTGCTTGACGTGATTGAATTTTTTTAGCTAAAGAGATCACTTATATGTCCTTTGAGATTATTGTTAGCAAGTCAACCCTAAGTCTAGTTTTCTTTGTTTTATCCATTGGTAAATCATTCAACTCAAATGAAAGGCATACTTAGGATAGTCACTACCACATCAAAGATTTATCTAAACTTCCATAAACATTTTCATCCTAATCAAATTCTTTCCTACATCATTCCCATCTTCCATCAAGTCTTCCTTATCCTAAGCTAGCTACATCTTCTTAGTCATCCCCACCCCATTTCCATATCTTCTAGAGTCACTCTTCCCTCCTATCACGAGCTTAATCCAAATCCAAATCTAAGCTTCCCTACTTATCCTAATCTACATTTTTTTTGTATTCATCCCACTTTTCTCCCACTCCATCCTATTCAATGATGATGAAGATCTAGTTGACTATGATGGGTATATTGAAAGCCTTAGTGATATTGCTCCCAAAATCCTCCTAAATCCAAACATTCCTCCAACTACTCCATCAATCCTCCATGCATACCCACTAGTACTCCTTATCATACCTTTGACAAGGGAAATCCATTATTAAACTCATCCACACCTCCTTCCTATATTGTGCCCATATATTCCTCTTATACATCAATCATATATCCATTTTATTCCACCTTCATATCCCAATCTCCACTATTCTAGAACAATTCTAGTAGCTACATCCCTAGTCCAAACCCACCATCTCAATATCTTCCAAACCCCTTTCCAAATCCCCCAACCAATTCTATCTATGTACTACATCACCCTAATCACTTTACTCTTTCCAGTCCAACATACACATCTCCAAGGATTTTTACAAGGAAATGAAAAGGAAACCCATCTCCCACACCCAGCATTCCTCTTACATCATCCTATTGCTATCCTTCCAAATTCCATCTAAAACTCCTCCTCCTAGCATTACCCAAATCCCATGTAATAAACCTAATTAGTCCCTCCCCCATCAATTCATCCCCATTAAAGAACCTCCCACCCATCCATCTAACTCACTTAAAGAAACCATACATATTTCTCCTATCATACCATCCACTCCCATCCATTCCTATCAAGATCTTGTCTAGAAGCATGTTTAAATATTCCACAACACAAAAGAAGATTCCATCATCCTACTTATTCCCCTACATGATCCACTTTTACCATTCACCCCATCTAAAGAGCAGTCACCATCCTCTCCATATCCCAATCCTATCATCATACCTACTCCATCTCAAGATCCATTTCCATCAACCCATCCAAATCAAGATCCTATCCTTCCATCCCCTCTGCTTCATGATCATACATACCCTATAATCCATGATGATAGATCCATAGAAGAAGAACTAACTATCATATCCAAAGCTTCGACTCCATTAGCTAGTAATGGACTCACATCTTGTGTTCCAAATAATGAACATCATATTGAAAAAATAAATAAAAATATATCTCTAGATGTTGGTATCCCTCCTACTCCTTCATGGTCCCAAGTCCTTCCATCTTCACCCCAAAGTTCCCATCCATCTTATTCTACATCTATTTTGGGCCCTTGTCCTACTACTTATTTCCAACCCTCCATTTTGGGTCCATATATCCCTTATCTAAATCCCCCACCCTTTCCATCCAATTTGGGTCCATGTATGCCTAATCTAAATCTTATATCCCCTCCATCTATCTTGGGACCTGGTCCTTCCTTGCTTCCATTTGTTTTAGGTCCCCACTCTTCATTCCCTCCATCCATTTTGGGAAATTATATGCATCCATATCTTGTATTCCAATCCATCATTTCATCCCCTCAAATCCAAAAGCTAGATCATCAAAGGCACTCATCCTTGAATCCATTTCAACCTTCAACCTCTATCTTTCCATCCACAATCCCTCCATATCCTCCATGCTCTTGTTCCTATACCACGACTAATAGAAGCAAATTAGATGCCAAAATCAAAAAACATAAATCCAAAAATCCACAAAAATCCAAGTATCGACATGTCCCTTCTAAAATACATGTTCTTAGAGAGAAGCATTTGATCCAAATCAAAGAAAAAGTCAAGAAGCCACAAAGGCCCAAGCTGAAAAAGTCAAAAATCATGTGGATACCCAGGAGAATGCTCATAAGAGAAATAAATCTCAAAGAAAAATCTCAATTTGCATCCATTCATACTTTATCCAAATTTCCATATAAACATCCTTCATCCCCCCCAATCCCTTGTTAGTCCATATGCTTCTTATCCTAAATTTTCCATCCTCCATCTTCCAACATTACTTGTAGTCCTTCTATTTCTCTTCCTCCATATTCTTCTTAACCTCTCTCAACACCATCTTTCCGGCTACTTCATCAACTTTCAAGGTGTGTTCTAATAATGATCTTTCCATTTTCCTCATCCATTTACCCACAAGTCTTATGTCTTCCCATCCCTTATCTACCAAGTCCCACCCACCATTCTACTCATTTAATCCAATCTTATTCCACCCATCATACCAACATCTATGAGTAAAAATGCATTGAAAAGTCAAAAAATAAAAATATAAAAATATAAAAATATAAAAAATAAGTAAAGAAAAATAAGCATCCACTACTGAAAATTTAGAAATTCAAGCATCTTAGACAAGTACCATGATGAAAACTTGGCAAATAGGTTTCATGTATAATCCCTCCATCCAAATGCTCTGCACACTTGGGGGCACATTCCATCACCCACCATACCCATCTCATCCCACCATACTAACCACATCTTATCCATTTCACATGCCATCCTCCTTTAGATCTTGATAAAAATAAAGAACACCACCAGATACATGCTTTTGGCCATCCTTTTTGACATCCATTTCCCATCAAATTTTATATCTACATATCCTTTATGCACCCATTCTTTCATCCATACAATCCCTCCATCATCCTCATTCGTCAAACATAATTATCCCATAGCTTCCTTACTCATTAACCTTTCCTATCCTAACTTCCCTCTACCTCATTATCCTCTTATCATCCAACCCTCTATCGTAGCACACCCCTCATAAAAAATCCTCCTAGCTTCCACCCTATCACACCCCTCATAAAACCCCCTCTTGAATAACATATGATAATTGGGGGCACTATGTTCCTTTACATCTTTCCATTCTCCCCACCTCCTAGGCCTATTTTCATCTTATCATCCCCAAAACTAGTCATCCCTTTTTCTTCTATCCTTGCACTTCTCACCATCTCTCCATCTTTCCATTTCATGAGACAACCCTTGTCATTGGTATCTAGCTCTAGGCTATCCCCATATACCCCAATATCATCCATTCATATCCTAATTCTCTTAGAAATCTACCATCCACTGCACCATCCCATTGCACATCTTTCAACTCATCCAATCACCTTCTTAATATTCTGCCCAACCTTGTTGCCAACCTTGGTCACATTCCAATCATCATCGTTGGGATGCATCCTTCTCACTCCTTATCTTCAGATATATCATTCCCTTATCCACATCACCCTATCCACCTTCAACCCACTATCTTCTCATCCTGAGGTTTCCATCCCCTATCTTAAGCTTTTCATTTGCTATCTCCTCATCTTGAGCTTTTCACCTGCTATCTCCTCATCCTAATCTTTTCACCCACTATCTTCTCATCCTACACTTTTCATACCCTATCTCAAGCTTTTCATCTATTATCTCCTCATACTAAGCTTTTTACCTACTATCTTCTCATCATAAGCTTTTCACCCACTATCTCCTCATCCTAAGCTTTTCATCTGCTATCTCCTCATCTTGAGCTCTTCACGCTCTGTCTTCTCATCTTGAGCTTTTTCTTTGCTATCTTGAGCTTTTCATCCACTATCTTGAGCTTTTCTTCCACTTGTTGATCTTAGATTGGTTTTGACAAGTGAGTATCAACACACTTAACTCATTTACTTAGTTCATGCCAAACTAGTAATACATGTCAAGCACAACATATAAATATTAGACCATGCCAACCTATAGTGAGTGTGAAGCCACTCATGTGTCGAGTCACTCAAGTGCTGAGCCAATAGACTATGCCAAGTGATTCAAGAGTCGAGTAAATAGTGGACACTGAGAAGTGCAAGTGCTAAGTCATGGTGTTAAGATTAGTGCATGCCAAATATCAGACTTAAGATTCTAAGTGACACAGTTTTGACATATTTTTTTGCATGGTGCAAACAATTATCTAAACCATTTTTTAATGACTTAAAGGTAAAACACGATATTTTGGAGATAAGGATGAACCTCTAATTGGATTCTCTATGCAATTACATGTAGCTAGTCATAAAAAGGGAAGGATTAAGTGGCAAAATGGATGAATCCAAGCCATAGATTCATAGCTAACCCTAATTCATTGAAGTCTTCTTAAGGAAGATGAAAACCCTAAACTATCAATGATTGTGTAAGGAATTGAAGGAGTGGAAAAAGGATAGTTTGCATGCATAGAGAGAGCATTCAAGGTGACTTAGAAATTATGAAGAGAGAGTGAATTGCATAATTAGTTAGAGAAGAACATATGATAGATAAAAGGATACACCATTGACACATCTAATCAATAAGGATCAAGAATATAGAGGTGATTTTTTATCACGCAAGAAAGTGCCAACTACAGGATCTATGCTGAGACATTTTAATAGGTGATTTTAGTCAAATCTCTTAATAGAGTAGTCTTAATAGGCTGTATGAAGTCCTTTAATAGGGTTCTTAATTAGTTGTAAGTTGAAGTCCTCTAACAAGGTAGACTTCTAAATAGGTGAGACCTAACAGCTTTTGTAAGCTTTTAATAGGGTAGACCTTTCATAGGATAAATCATGTTTCATGGTCAAAACAATGTAACCTTCATTGGATACACTCTATTCTTGCAATAGCAAAGATTTTTGGGTGTCATCCCCACCCCAATTTTACCTTCTCAATTTGAGGGTTTATGGGTAATCATATCTAGTGTTATGTGTGTGAATGCTTACATGTTTATATGACTTAGATGTATATTCTTTATATGTTATTTTATTTTACTCATTGAATGCATAAGATGGATGTGTGGTGAAAGTTTTATGGGTTTGAGTTTAAACTGATTCACCCCCCTCTTAGAAGTTTATCTTTCCTATTGTAATTCCAATAATCAATATCAAAGCCTAGTTCTCTAAAAGAGAAGCTTTGCAGCTTTGAGGAAAGATCTTGAAATGGAAGTCTACAAGCTAGGAATGACCATTAAGAACTAGGAGACTGAAATACATCTCATACTACATCAACTAAATGAAGCAAGAGAGGAACTAAAGAAATCCTTGAAGATAATGAAAGAAATCACTATTGCAAAGAATGACACACTATACAAAGAGATTGACACTACCACGCTATTTGCAAATGGAGACTCAAATGAATTTGATGTAGCAGTTATAGATCTAATGGAAAAGAATAGATTCCAAGCTAAGGGAATCATAAATCTCGAGTTAGAACAAGAATCACAAGCCATACTACTATGTGAAGTGGTTGAACAAAAGAAGAAAGCTATGGAAGACAAAGCCATGATTGAAGAAGACAAAACAATTATGGCCAATAGACTAGAAGAAAATTCAATAGAGCTAACCAAGATTTGCAAAATGCAAATGGATGCTCTAAGTGAAATGATGTATGCCAACTATCAGTTAAATGTCAAGGACATTGAGATAACTATATTGAAGTTGTAGAATGACCAATTTCAAAGAGACCTAAAGAGCGAAAAGAACTTTTCTGAAAGTTTCAACAAGCCAAATGAAGCCATCAAATACTTTGAGAAATTATTTAGATCCCCTAGATCAGAGAATGATACATTAGTATTGGGATATACAAGTACTAAAGAAGGAGAATCATCCAAAAATGTATAAGAAAGGATCAAAAAAGGTAAGAACTCAAAATATACTTGTCATAATTGTGGTAAGAAAGGACATACTACTAATGTGTGCAAAAGCAAGATTGTAAATTAGAATGTCAAGCCTAAGAACATGATTCACTATTAAAAGTGCAACAAACAAGGTCATCAAGCACATGAATGTAGAACTAGGATCATGCATACACAAATATTTTAAGAATATTGCTACAACTATCAAAAGTATGGACATAGAGCTTTTGAATGCAGATCAAACCCATGTGGTCATCAAACAAGCTAACAAAGGTAACGAACAATGACAACTCTTATAACTAGGATTATAATACAAGATATAGCTATCATTATTGTTAAGAATATGGACATGTTCCTGAGAATTGTATTAGGACACACTTCAGAGGCAATTACCAAAGGTGGTTGAGCCAAACCACATGTTTTAGCTGTTTGAAGATTGGTCACATCAATAAATATTGTCGAACTAGGTCAAAGGTACCAAGTTGTGAATTTGATATAGGCAAAGGCAAGGCAAAAGTTGAACACATTAGAGATGAGATGAATAAGACATGGTAAAAGAAAGCTCATTGCATCACATCAAATGGAGAAGGCAACACTTCACACAATGGGTTTGGTGATCACACCTCATCAAACTAAATAATCAAGAGGTATGTGGGACTGATATTTAAAGGCTATATCACACATCAATTCCAAAAGAAGTTAATATTGAAAAGACTATATTATCATGAATAAAGATGCAAGATATTGTTAGAAATTCAAGATAAATCTTCAAATATTTTGTGTTTTTACAAGCATGAAAATTTTCCTATGTATGCCAAGTGGAATGCTAGAAGATGCCAAGCTCGCAAATCTAGCTAGTTGATGTCAAACTTGTAGTGGTTGCCGAGTGATGGAAATGTTAATGGATGCCAAGTAAGCATGAAATTGGTTGATGTTGAGCTTATAGCTATGTAAGCACTTAGCATTAAATGCAAGTTTTTTAAAGGGTATTTGATCAATTTTAGCTCATTATTCATCATTTAAAATTTGAGAAAGAGAAACTAGAGTAGAAGGTGATTTAGAAATCCATTTAAAGTGTTTGCAAAAGATTCTCACATCAGTTCATCAAATTTCCTAAGGTATTTATCAAGAGTTGAGCTACCTAGTTTTAATATTTAAAAACCCTAGTTTGATACAATGGCATCAAGTTCAAAAAATGTTGAAAGGATGGAATTTTAAACATTTGGTTAGTGAGTAATAAAGTTAAACAACCCATTTTTAAAGCCATTCTAGACATTTCATATAAACAAGACACTTCTGGCACATTGTCAATGATCTCACCAAATGTAATAATGGTTCAAAATGTCAAAAAATGTTATAACTACAAGATAGGATGCATTGGTGACATGGAAATTAGAGGTGCATACAACAGGTTATGTGGAAATAGTATTTTGAAACAAGAGTACAGAATTTTTGAGAGAAAGGGTTTAATAGGAGCCCTAGATTTTCCAAATGTATTTAAGACAGAGTGGATATGAATAGTGTTGAGCCAAATTTGAGATGGTTCCTTTTGGATAGAGAGTGGACCTATCAAAATTACTAAGAGAATAATACATAGGGTTATTGGATACCCAACCCTAGATTGGCCAAAGACACTAAGGAGTGACTCCAAGGAAGTGATTGAGAAGAATGTTAGAGCTATCTGGAATAAAAGAGGTATGACTATAGATACAATCACTAATTCTCTAATTAACTTTTCTATAAGGGTTATATCAAACAAGTTCTATGAATATAGTAGATTGAGTAGTGTACCCAGTATAGTTGTTGATGTTGGATTCAAGATTGCTAAGAAAGATCATACATATGATCTAAAAGAACTACAATTGCAACAACTAATGGAGAACCTTGGAGCAATCAGTAAAACCAAGAGTGCACAGTGAAAATTTGGTTCAATATTGATTTGTATATTCTTTTATGTATAAAAACCATTCCTTTCATTTGGTACAATTTGATGGAAGACCAATAGATTAGTTGTAGTACAGATTGGTGAGTAATTGAGTAGCTAGGAGAAAATTTTTAATCCTTAATGAAAAGTTACTATGAAGATTTCAAAAAGTCAATGAAGTAGAGATTAAGGATACCAGTATCTTTGGTTGAAAAGAATTATAATGTTGTATGTTTTCTTGTGGATCTTGATTATACTTTTGTGCAAGCTTCCACACCAAGGGTAAGATGGTTAAGACCCTTGGGGTATGAGGTAAATGTAGATGACATCTCAACAGCCATCGCAACTCTACTAGTGGAAGAGGTAGATAAGAGATGGTAAAATTAAAGATTCCCATGGATTGAAGATTGCCTCTACAATCAAGAAGAAGGGCAAGCTAGTAAAGAAATTGAAAGCTAAATTTGGAGAGGGTGTTAAGGAGGAAGAGGAAGAAGAAGAAAAGGATGAATAGGAAGAAGGAAATCAAGCACAAAAACATCTAGAATTGACACAAGTCATGGGAGAAGATAAAGAAGAAGAGGAGACTGGAGGTGTTGAGGAAGAGGAAGCCAAGGAAGCACCTACTCCTACTGAGAAAAAGAAGAGAAAGGCCAAGGCACAACCTATGGAAAAGACCAAGAAACTTGTCAAACCATGTCAGCCAAAGCCCACATCACCTACAACAAGAGCCAGCACACATGCTACAACACAAAAGGCCAAAGAAAAGACAAAGCAAACAAAACAAGGAGGTCATGAGTAGAAAAGATAAAGAAGGAAATATGTGGCACAACCATATTCTAATGAAGAGAAAACAGATTTAGATGACAATAGCCAATTTAAGGTGGCGAGTCACAATCCTCTCTTAGATCTTGAGAATTTATGTGAAAATGTTAAGAACAATGTAGATCTATCATGTTTTAGCCATGTTGATTTTGATAAATTGGGAAAAAACGAGAAAAATCAAGTAGAAGAGGCCCTATATGCCATGATGTCAAAATTCAAGACAACACCTCTAGAATTTGCCAACTCACTACCAAAGATTTTATATGACATAGTTGAGCAAAAGTGGCATCACTATCTAAATGTAGAAAGACAAATCAGGGAGAGCAAACTAGTCCAAGTAATCCCAAAATTAACAAAGGAACAAATTGCTAAGGTTGTAATATTACAAAATAATATTGAAGATATTGTTAAGAAATCAACTTAGATATAGAAACTTATTTATGGGTTAACCACAGTTAAGAAAGGAGAAGCTAAACCTTCAGAGGTTAAAGATGATGACAAAGAAGATAATGATAAAGAAGATGATTACAAAGATAACACAGTTGGAGGAGAAATAGAAATGAAAGAAGATGACAAGGAAACAGTTGAGCCTGAATAGCAAGAAGAACATAATGTACATGACACACAATTGTCAAATGTTAGTCCTCCACATGACACAACCAAGACAACTAAAACTAAAATTTTCAAGAATATCTCTGATCTATTAGCTTAGAACATCAATCCTCTTACGAAAGAAGATTTAAAGAAAATATTAGATCAATCTATCATGTTTTGGTTAGTGTAGAAGAACTAGAAAAATCAATAAGTAATGTTACAAGGGAAAAGGTGAATCCACAAGAACCAATTTCTATCATCCCTTTAGTTACTAATGTACAACCTTTGGTTCAAAATCCTAAAGCTACATCTACCAAGGTTGATACAATTTTCAATGTTGGTACTATTGAGAAGAAAGCAAAAGAGAAAGACATCACTGTAGGACAAAAAGAAATAGGTCAGATAGACTCATCTACAATTACAACAAAAGGACAAGGTGCTAGTCATGTCATAGTAGTAGACTAGGACAAGCCTAAAGAGAGTGAGAAAAAACCTAAGGTGAAGGAACAAGTGGAAATCCAAGCTCTAATAGCTTTACCAGCATCTGGCACTTCTTCTACACAAACTCTTCAGAAGAAAAGCAAAAAAGTTATTCCATTGTAGATCTTAGTGCCAAGCCCAAGCTCATAAAAGGTTGAAAAGGTAATTCACTATAGAGATATAAGCCTTGATGAAGACATTTTTATTTCAAAATTTGACTATGATATAATGACCTTAGAAAATATAGGCATATTGCAGCAAGCCTTGGAAAGGAAGAACCATCAAGAAATGCTTAGGAGAGAAAATAGGCAGAAGCAAGAACTTCAAGACATTAAGGACATCTTTTTAGATGCATTTAGTTTGCCAACTCTTGAAGATACCAAGCCACTAATAGAACAAATAATAGATATAGTGGAAAAGGTCAGCAATGAAGACCTTGACATAAATGCCAAACTTTTAGAATGGTTAGAAAAGAAGTTCTAAAACAAGGTAAATGAGAAAATATCTAGTGAGATAGCACTAACACAAGTTGTATTGGCAAGTAAGATTGAGGATGTCAAGAAATGAGAACATATTCTCATTGTACACTAAATTATGTAACCCATCACTCTTAACCCAAGAGATCAGAAGTCACATTCTAAGCTTGGAAAGCCAAATTTCTATGTCTAGTGCAAGACTACCAACAAATCTGGCTCAGGAGAAGCATTTTAGGACACTATTTCAAACACAGAGTCAATCAGTTGTATTGACAATAGATGAGGCTAACATAAGATCAAAACTAACAAGTATACAAGTAACCCTCACCCCACACATGGAATTATTGCACAAAAAGCTAGGCTAGGTTGATACTCTACTAAAGAAAGACCCCAATCTTTCTACCTAGTCCACCTTGCTACTAAGGTTGCAATCTAACTCAAGTCATTAGATGTTGCATGTGATAACTGGGATGCAACCCTCAAGATCATACTGGATGTTTATAAATCATTTTTGGACAACCACAGAATAAGTGTATAGCCCATTTGACATAAGTGTCAGGGGGAGAAATATTTTTTAGGAGAATAAGAACAAAGGGGGAGATATACATTTTTGGGGGAGAAATAAACTAGAGAAGAAGAAAAATGGAGAGATGTTAGCTAAAGAAGAGCAAATATCAGGTGAAAGAGTATCAGTAAAATACAGCATTGAAGTCAAAATCTATTAGTAGAGACACATTTACTCAAAAGGGGCACAAAATTTTGGTTACAGAAAAAATATATCAACTCAGGGGGAGTTATCAAATTTTAAGATATACAAGTTATTCAAAATTTTGAAATTTTGAAGTTTTGTATATAAGTCGAGTCATGGATATGTTATGCTCAAGAGATCAAGGATATTAATGTATATTCAAGTGTTTTTGACACTCATGTTGAAGGGGGAGATTTTTTATCTTAGATTGGTTTTAACGAGTGTCAACACACTTAATTCATTTACTTAGTTCATGCCAAACTAGTAATACATGTTGAGCACAACATATAAATATTAGACCATGTCGAGCTATAGTGAGTTTCGAGCCACTTGTGTGCCAATTCACTCAAGTGCTGACTAGATAGACCATGCCAAGTGATTCAAAAGCTAAGTAAATAGTGGATGTTGAGAAATGCAAGCACCAAGTCATAGTATTAAGATTAGTGCATGCCTAGTAACAAAGACTTTAGATGCTGAGTGACATAGTTTTGACATATTTGTTTGCGATGGCACAAATAATTACGTAAGCCATTTTTTAGATGACTTAAAGGTAAAATATGATATTTTGGAGATAAGGACAAATCTCTAATTGGATTCCCTATGCAATTACATACAACCAATCAAAAAGGGAAGGATTAAGTGGCAAAATGGATGAATCTTAGCTATAGATGCATACCTAACCCTAAGCCACCAAAGTCTTCTTAAAGAGGATGAAAACACTAAAATATCAAAGAGTGTGTAAGGAATTGAAGGAGTGGAAAAAGGATAGTTTGCATGTGTAGAGAGAGCATTCAAGGTGACTTAGAAGTTATGAAGAGAGAGTGAATTGAAGAATCAGTTAGAGTAGAATATAGGATAGAGAAAAGGATACAATATTGATACATATAATCAATAAGCATCAAGAAGACATTGTATAGTGGTGATCTGTTATTAGGCAAGCAAGTGCCAACCACAAGATCTATGCTAAGACATTTTAACTTGTGATTTCAGTCAAATCTCTTAATAAAGTAGCTTTAACAAGCTATATGAAATCCTTTAATAAGGTGCTTACTTAGTTGTAAGTTGAAGTCCTCTAACAAGGCACACTTCTAACAGGGTGTTGAAATCCTCTAACAAGGTGAGACCTAATAGTATTTGTAAGCCTTTAACAAGGAAGAGCTTTCATAGGGTAGATCATGTTTCATGGTCACAACATTGTAACCTTCATTAGATACACTTTATTGCTACATTAGTGAAGATTTGTGGGTGTCATCCCCACCCCAATTTTACCTTCTCACTTGGAGGGTTTCTAGGTAATCATATCTGGTGTTATGTGTGTGAATGCTTACATGTTTATATGACTTAGATGTATATGCTTTATATATTATTTCAATTTACTTATTGAATGCATGAGATGGATATGTGGTGAAATTTTTATGGGTTCAAGTTTAAACTACTGATTCACCCCACTCTCAGAGGTTTGACTTTCCTATTGTAATTCCAATACCACTATCTCCTCATGCTAAGATTGTCATCCCCTTTATCTTCTCATCCCATGTTTTTTCTTTATCTCCTTATCCCACGCTTTTCTTCTATCTCCTTATCCCACATTTTTCCTCTATCTTGTCATCCCCACTCCTTCATCCACTTTCTTCTCATCTTTATCTTTCCCCTCACTATCCTATCCTATTGAGATTTTGTATGGTACTCCCTTGTAAATACTTTGATTTTTCAGCTGTATATTCCTTACACATCCATCCTTAACTTGGTACCATTGTATATCTATCATCTCTTCATGTTAGTTCATGTTTGATTGCAAATTGCAATTCTCTTGGTTAGGTGCTTTAGTGAATCCTCATACAAGATCCCTTGTCATCAAAATGTTGTCCTAAAATGTTATAATTTCCTGACTCATCCTAGTCCTCAATATTACAGATAGATCCTTGCAAGATGCATCCTTCCTCTCATTTAATCTTGGTTCATGAGTATCCAATCGTATTGATCTCTTTGGAAAAAGGTTAAATTTTTCATGTATTTACAATTTATTTTGATTTATTTTCTTTTTAATATTTCAAGTTTGGTTTTTAAAGTATCTCTTCCAAGTGATTTGGGTTGTTCCCTCCTCAAATTCATCATGATCTTTTATATCATGGTGTGTTGTGAATGGGGCAATTTGAGGGAAAGATTTTGATTAGATCTTTTTCATCTTCTTTTCTACTTGCGAGTTAGTAAAATATGACCCTTACATATTACAAACATGTGATCACTTATGGTTACATGGTGCACTTGGGAAATATCATTTGCTTGTGGGTTACCTAGTATCATTTCCACTCTGATTCTTCTAGGATTCATGTGTGATGCTGGGGCAATCCTTGCATGTTTGTTTCGTGTCGGTCCTATGTAATATTGGTACAAAGGCCTTGATATTCTTGGTAACCTTGGCATATCTCCAATATTCCTATATCAAAATAAGTGCTCAACTACATGGTGGTGCTCGCCTTTGGAACACCCCCACACTCAAGCATCAATGGATTGCTTTACACTCCCATCCTATCCAAACATCCCATCCTATCCAAGCATCCTTTCCTAGAAAAATATCCCCTCCTATCCAAGTATCCCATCCAATCAGTCCTACAATCATGATCCAACCAATCTATCAATCATATATTATCCAATCTTTCATCAATCATAATCATAGCTCTTGCATCAATCATAACCATAGCTCCTACATCAATCATAATCTTAGTAATCACCTATCATAATCTTAGTAATCACCTATCATAATCCTAGAATCATAATCTCCCCAACCCTACCATCCCCCCAAATACTTCCTTGGGTTAAATTTAAATAGCCAATCACTCTCCCCCCTCCCCCTATAACTAATGTTCTTAAATCCTTGGTTATCCATACGCACAAGGTTTTCCTTTGTATCATTCTCCCATAGTGAGATTATGAGCTTCCTTAAACCCCCTCTCTTAGCCACTCTTAATCCTCCTGGTCACCCTAGATTCTTGTACGTTTCAAGAAGTCATTAGGCCTCACCTTGTCTCCCTACCACTTTCATAAGTGGGCATGACACTGTCCATTCTCTCCTCTTCTACTTGAAATAGGGGCAACCATGTTTCTTTAAAAATCTTCTTTGTGTCATTTATATTCAAACTTCTTTGAAATAATGTTATTCCAACACTATGTCAAAGAGGGGCAAAATGTAGACACCTAAATCTGATTATACCATTAGGTAATCTTATTTAGTCATCTCCTAGGACATTACTAATTAAATATTTATTATTTAATTAATTAATCAGCATCCCCTAATTTATTTATTTATTTAATTAATTATAGTTCAATTGATAAAATCAAATGATAACCCAAAATTAATTTATCAATTAAATCCCTATTCTGCTATTAAATTAAATAAATCCTCAAATCCATTTAATTTAATCCCACGTCCCCTATTTATTAAATAAATCATCCTAACCCTTAAAACCATCCCTAAACCCTACCTTTAACCCTAATCCAACTCATTCACCCATACTAACCTCACTTAGCCACCTAACTAACCCATCCCATCAAAGCTAAGCCACTTGCTCCCTAACCGCCTTCCTAAGCTAAGTCTAATCTCCCTCCTAAACATGTGCACAACTTTAAGCAATGGTTAAGACTTGCTAACCCAAGCCAAAGTCAACAAGTCTCCTTTTTCCTCTTCCATCCCTATCTAAGAGCATTAATGGCTCTTACATGCCAGTAAATGTGTGTTACATCCCTCTTCCACACTCTTCCTCCCTCATTACTCCCTTTGACCAACCATTATCCCATCCCCTCACACTCATCTTCCTTGTGACAAGTGTCACTCCCCTATTGGCTCCAAACAAGCACAACCCATGTGCTCCCCTTTCAAAGTATCTTAGCCCTCCCTCACCATTCTTCCATCCTTGCATCCTGACCATCCATCTCTCTACCCCTTGGCCTATAAATAAAACCCTTCCCTCTCACAATCCATAATAATCAATCCACTTTCATATAAACTTATAATTCCCCACTAACCACTACATCGAAGCCATTTTTACATCATTACTATGTTAAAATTCACCCAAACCTCCATTGTTGAAACCCTCACCCATTTTCATGCTTGATAAAACACCCCATCCATTGGAAGCTTGAGAGTACTATGAGCAAACATCCCTTATCTATCAGGGACATATCTACATCATCGTAGGTTACACGCAAGGAGCTTACCATTCTTGGTTTGCCTTCCTTCTTGGTGATTACCTTGGTCCTATAATAAGTGTTAACTACTCTAGTATTGTAAATTATTTTGTTAATAGTTAGTATTCAATATTTCATTATTAAATTAGGTGATATAGTTAGCAATGAGGAAAAATAACCTATTTTCAAGGCCATTCTAGACATATAAACAACATCCCTCTAATGCATTATCTATGATACCACCACAAGTTTTAATGATACAAGATGTTAGAAAATGTTATAATTGTAAGATTGGTAGTATTGGTGACATTGAAATAAGAGAAGCATATGGAAAACTATGTGAAAATTGTGTGTTAAGGGAAGAATTCAAGATTGTAGAAAAGAAAGGGTTAACTCGTGCCCTAGATTTTCCTAACATTTTCAAAACTGAATGGATCAGGATTGTTTTGAGTAGAATTCATAATAGTTCATTGTGGTTATATAATGGGCCAAAGACTATGAGAAGTGAGTCCAAAGAAGTCATTGAAAAAAACACAGGAGTTGTGTGGAACAAGAGAGCAATGACCATAGACACCATCATAGATCCTCTGATAGATTTTGTAGTAAGGGTAATTGCACATAAATTTTATCAATTGAGAAAATTGAATAGTGTACCCTATATTGTAGTAGATATAGGCTACAAGATTGTGAAGAAGGATCATACATATGATCTTGCAGAGCTATAGCTACAACAATTGATTGAAATCCTAGGAGAAATAAGGAAAAAAAAGAGTGCTCAATGTAAATCTGGATTTATTTTGATATTCATCTTCTTTAATCTTTAGAACACATTTCCTACATTTGGTAGTATTGCATGAAAGACAAATAGGTCTGTTGTAGTTCAAATAGGAGAGTTCATTGAACAATTAGGTGAAAATTTTGAGTCAGTAATGACTAGTTATTTTGAGGACTTCAAGAAATCCATGAAGAAGAGATTAAGGATTCCAATGTCATTAGTGGAAAAACATTATGATGATTTTTGTTTCATAGTTGATATTTATTACATATTTGTTCAAGTAGCAATTCCAAGAGTAAGATGGTTGAGGCCATTAGGCTATGAAATTAATGTTGATGAGGCCTCTACAACAATAACAACATTACTTGCAAAAGAAATAGACAAAGATGCCAAAGCATTTGGTAACTATGAGATGGCCAAGTCTAAGATTACTACAGATTTGAAGACTACCTCTATCATCAAAAAGAAGAATAAACTGGTAAAGAAACTAAAAGAAAATTTTGGTGAAGGTGCCAAGTCGGAAGATGAAGAGGAAGAAGACACTCATATTCAAGCACCACTTACATTGATACAAGGAAAGAGTGAATATTAGAAAGAGGAAGAAACATAAACTACAGAAGGTGTTGAGGAAGAAGAAGCTGAGGAAGCACATATTCCTACTGATCAGAAGAAAAGAGAGGCTAAGGCACAAATAGTGACAAAACCTAAGAATTTTTCTAAACCAAGCCATCCCAAACCTACAACACCTACCACAAGGGTAATACAAGTGTCACTGCACAAAAGGCTAAAGAGAAAGCTAAACCTATAGAGTAGGAAGGTGGAGCAAAAAAAATACCAAGGATAAAATGCATTGATCAGGCTAAAACTAATGAGGAAAGAACTAAATCTAATGAAAATAGCTAATTCTAAGTGGTGAGTCATAATCCATCTTTAGATCTAGACAACCTATGTGAGAATGTTAGAAATAATGTAGATTTATCAGGCTTTTCTCACATTGATTTTAAAAATCCTAGAAAAGTTGAAAAGAATCAAGTGGAGGAGGCAATATATGCCATGATGGCTACTTTCAAGAAAGCTCCTCTAGAGATTTCCATCTCCATACCTAAAAGCCTATATAAAAGATTTGAGCAAAAATGGCACTATTGTTAAGATATTGAAAGGAAAATTAGAGAAACTGTCCTCACTCAAGTTATGCCTAAACTTAGTAAGGTATAGATGGCTAATGCCATAAAGAAATATATTGTTAGATTTGTTCCTAAATATAGAGCATTCAACATATTATAGAATAACATTGAAGATGTTGTAAGGAAGACTACACAAATGTGGAAAATTACAGATGGGCTAGCTATAGTTAAAGAAAGAGAACAAGAGCCTATTGAGGTTAAAGATGATGAAGATTATAACAATAATGAAGACACAGTTGAGAGAGGTACTAAAATGAATATAGATGATCAGACAATAGCTGAAAAAGAGCAGCAATAGGAACAAAGTGTACAAGATACACAAATGTTGAATGTTATCCCTCCACAAATAATAAGTGTAAGAACTAAAACTATCACAGTAAAGGATTTTTTGATCTCACTATCCTGAACATCAATCTCCTAACAAAGGAATACTTGAAGAATATACTTGATCAATCTACACACAAGCTAAATTGTGTGACAACCTTGTATTTGTGAGTGTAGATGAACTTTAGAAATTAGTGACTAAAACTACAAGGGAGGAGGTGAAGATACAAGAACCACCTACAATCACCCCTCAAGTCACTAGTGTATAATTTTCAAAAAATGTACTAGAAGTTGCACTAGAAAAGGTTGGGACAATTGGAAGGGATAAAATGGAAACACAAATCACTAACCATAGAGTCAAATAGGTTAGATAGATTCATATGCACCTCTAGCACAAGTTCAAGGTGCAATCCAAAGCAATGAGGCAGAGAAGGACAAGTCTAAAGAGATTGAGTTGACACCCAAGCCAAAGGAGCTAGCAGAAATTCAAGCACTAGTAACTTTACTAGCATCTAGCACTCCTTCTAGTCACACTCTTTAGAGGCCAAGGATAGATGCAACACCTTTGCAATTCTTAGTTCTGATTTCAAGTTCATCTAAGGAAAAAGAGGTAATAACCTATGGAGATGTTAGCCTAGATGAAGAAATTATATTGCCTAAATTTGATCTTGTAACAATAACAATTGAGTAGATGGGTATACTTCAAGAAGCCCTAGCTAGAAAGAAACATCGAGAACTAATCAGAAGGGAGCATAGGTAGAAGAAAGATTTTCTTGATATTAAAGACATCTTCTTGGATACATTCAGTCTACCTACTCCAGATGAAACTAAGCCACTGATTAAACAATTGACTAACATAGTGGAAAAGGTAAGTGATGCAAACATTGATACTAATGTAAAATTATTAGAATGGTCTAAAAAGGAGTTTCAAGATAAAGTGAATGAGAAGATATCTAGTGATATAGCACTTACACAAGTTACATTAGAAACTAAGATATATAGTGTGAAGAAGGTACATGAGAACATTTTCTCTCTATAAACCAAACTATGTAATCCTACACTCTTCGCACAAGAAATAAGGAATCACATCCTGAGCTTGGAAAGTCAAATGTAGTCATCTAGAGCTAAATTGCCCATAACTCTAGCTCAAAGTGAGAAACACTTGACGACCCTATTGTAAACCCAAAGTTAGTTAGTAGCACTATCTATAGATGAAACCAACATGAGGGCTAAATTGATAAGCATCCAAACTACATTAACTCCTCACATGGATATTTTGCACAAGGAGTTAGGCTATGTGGAAACTCTTATGAAGAAGGACCCCAGTCTTTCTACCTTAGATGGCCTAGTCCACCTTGTTGTCGAATTCATCATTGAAATTAAGTCTTTGAAGGTATCTTGTGATAGTTGGGATGCCACTCTTAAGATTATTCTTGAGGTCCATAAATCCTTTTTGGATAGAGACACTATTAGTGTATGATTCATTGACATCAGTGTCAAAAAGAGGGAGATATAGAAAAAGCTAAGGGGCAAAAAGAGCATGGGGGAGCAAGCATGGGAGAGAAAGTAAAGAATAGAAAGCAAGTAAAAGAGTATTAGTTGAGGCACATCTACTTAGCAAGAGTAACATTTTGAGTACAAAACAAGATCAAACAACTTAGGGGGAGTTAAAATATTTTGAGGTAAAAGTTGTTGCAAAATTTTGATATTTTGAAATTTTGTGTAGAAGATAAATAGAGTTATGTTATGCTCGTAAGAATAAAAGTATTAATGCATGACCAAGTGTCTTTGACACTCATGTCCAAGGGGGAGATTGTTGATCTTAGATTGATTTTGACAACTGAGTTTCTATACACTTAATTCATTTACTTAGTTTATGTCAAACAAGTAGTGTATGCCAAGCACAATATGTATAAGTTAGAGCATGTTGAGTCAATAGTGAGTGTTGAGTCACTCATGTGGCAAATCATTCAAGTGTCGAGCAGATAGTATATGTCAAGTGATTCAGGAGCCAAGCAAGCAATACGTGCTGAGTCATTCAGATGTTGAGTCACAATATTAAAATTAGTATATACCGAGCATCAAAGACTTTAGATGTCGAGTAATACATTTTTATCATAATTGTTGTTATTGGCACAAACTACTATGTAAACCATTTTTGAGCTGACTTACAAATTAAATTACAATATTTTGTTGATAAGGATAAATCTTAAGTTGGAATCCTTATGAATTACATGCATCCAATTAGGTAAAGAGAAGGTTTAAGTGGAAAAATGGATGAATCATAGCCATTGATTCATACCTAACCTTAAGTCACCTAGGTCTTCTTAAGGGGGGTGAACCCTAACTTTTTGTGAACATAAAAGGGAATGTATGAATGATCAAGGAGAGCTTTGCATGCACAAACCAAAATGTTTATGGTGACCAATGTATTATGATCTAAAATTGCATTGCAATATTAGTTAAAGGAGAATAGAAGAAGGAAATAGTGAATAGCAAAGAGATATTTGATCAAGAAGGATCAAGGATACATCAATTTAGAGGTGATCTATCATCAAGAAAAAAAGTCCCAACTGTAGGATCAATGTTGAGACATTCTAATAGGTGAATTAGTTAAATATCTTAACAAAGTAGTCATAACAGGCTGTATTGAAATCCTCTAACAAGTTTCTTACTTTATTGTGAGTTGAAGTCCTTTAACAAAGCACACTTTTAACCAGGTGTTGAAGTCCTTTAATAGGGGAAGATCTAACAGTCTTTGTAAGCCTTTAATAGGGTAGACCTTTCATAGGATAGATCATGTTTCATGATCAAATATTGTAACCTTCATTGAATACATTTTATTACTATAGTAGTGAAGATTTATGGGTGTCATCCCCACCCCAATTTTAGCTTCTCATTAGAGTGTTTCTAGGTAATCATATCTGGTGTCATATATGTGTGAATGCTTATTTGTTTACATGCTTTAGATGTTATTTCAATTTACTTATTGCGTATGTGAGATGGATGTGTGGTGAATATTTTATGGGTTAAAATTTTGTACTACTAATTCACTCCCGCCCCCCTCTTAGAAGATTACCTTTACTATTGTAATTCCAACAATAAGCTAGATGAAAATGGTGAAGTCACAAGGAGCAAGGTAAGATTAGTATACAAAAGATATACACAAGAAGAAAGATTTGACTATAGAGAAACATTTGCTCACATTGCTAGATTGGAAGGAGTAAGAACTCTACTTGCTTATTCTACATACAAAGGTTTTAAAGTTTATCAAATGGATGTTAAATTTTCATTTCTAAATGGCATATTAGAGGAAGAAGTTTACATAGAACAATGAGAAGGATTTTTTGATGTTAACAATAAGAACATGGTATGTAGATTACACAAAGCTTTATATGGTTTGAAACAAGCACCAAGAGCATGGTATGAGAGACTTCATAATTATCTTGTGAAAATTGGATTTGAAATGACTAATGATAACAACAATCTTTACATGAAGATAGAGAAACGCAAAGGTATTTGGTTATCTAAAAAATTTGTTGATGATATCATATCTGGAGATCAAGATGCTTTATGTAAGACTTTTTCAAATGAAATGAAGCAAGAATTTGAGATGTCCATGTTTGGAGAGATCAAGTTATTTGTGGGTTTGCAAGAACATAAGATGAAATATGGTATATACATTTCTTAGTCAAAGTATGTCAAAGAGATACTGAAAACTTTTGAATTGGAGGATTCCAAACCAGTGAGTACACATATGGTGATAGGACATAAATTGTCAAAGAATGATGATTCAACTGAGGTGAGTCAAACATTATACAGGTCTATGATTGGTAAATTAAAATATGTAGTACATAGTAGACTTGATATTGCATTATCTATAGTGATAGTTATAAGATTCTTTGCTAATCCTAGAGAGAATCATTTGATGGTTATAAAGAGAATAATGAGATATTTGAAAAGAATAGAGGAATATGCTCTATACTATAAGAAAAATGAGAAATTTGAATTAAGAGCATATATCAATGTTGATTGGGCTAGAAACATTAATGACAAAAAAAACACCAATGGAGGAGCATTTTTATTAGGTAAGAGGCTAGTTACATAGAGTAGTAAGAAACAAAACTACACTTGACAATCTACTGTTGAAGCTAAATATGTTGTTGCTATTAAAAATTGTACAAATATTGTATGGATCAAACAACTACTCAAAGGTATGGAGGAAGAGATCATTGAACCAGTTATACTTTATTGTAATAATACAAGTGCTATAAATATATCAAAGAATCTTGTGATGCACACAAAGACTAAGCACATTGCAATCAAGTATCATTACATGAGAGAATTAGTTCAAGATAAAGAGGTGAAGATGGAATATGTTAACACAAAAGAGAAAATTGTTGATATCTTCACAAAAGCATTACCTAAGGATGCTCATGAGTATCTAAGAGGTAAACTAGGGGTGATGCCCCTATCAAAGGCTATCTAAGTAACAAAAAGAGTGTCCTACATCAAACAAGATAATTTCCATATGTTACAAATTGATGCAGTGGATCTTACTTTAGGAGCTACTTAAAGAAATCAAAGAGCTGGAAATACAAATCAATCACAAGCAAGGTGACAGAGGGAGAAACTGAAAAAGTTCATATCTATATACTAAGATGACAACTCTTTGGCATTATTGTCAGAGGGAGAAGTATTGATCTCGAAGGGAGAAATATTGATCCTAAAAGGAAAAATACAATAGAATGGGAGATATATAGCTAAGAGGGAGAAATCCATATAATACAAGTAAAGGAAGCAAGAAACAAGGATGGAAAAATCCTAACTCACAATATGAGGGAGAAATTTTAACTAATGAAATAGAATCTGTTGATTATATATACCTAGCAAGAGGAAGATAATGTAGAAAGAGATAAAAGAAGTAATTCAAAGGGATTCATAAGAATGACACAATAGAGTTTTGTAACATATTCACAAGATGAAAGTTGCTGATAGAGGGAGAGATTTCAATATAAGAAATTATTTTTCTTTTTGGTATTTTGTTAGTCTTAATGTTTGAACAAGTCATTTTGGTTAATCAGTTTGGTTTGTCATCAATGCCAAAGAGGGAGATTGTTGAGAAGGATATTGTTGAAAATAGACTAATACAAGTATGACAAATGTGTTTAAATCATTTTTTTTCACTAATGTCAAAATTGCTATTTTGCTAGTAAGACAATTGCTTATATGTTTTAAGTACTATCACTTATTTGATTGATGAAGAGGATTTGATCAAAAGATGTAACAAAAGCACCTAGAGGAAAGGTTGAATTATGATATAAAAGAGAAGTACAAGAATCAGATAAGATAGCGATATCATAGTGCATTGATAATCTACTTAAGGTTGCAAAGATTGGTTACACTAAGCAAAGTTCACAAGAAAATGTTAAACAAAGTTTTTCTGCCAAGCTTGACCAAATGGATAGAAGGTACTGAGAAAATTCAATGAAAGCCAAGTAGAGAATCAATTGGAGTAGAGTAAAAGTCTATTTTAGTGTATGCCAAGTAAAGTTTAGTTGATGTCAAGCACCAGTAAACTTTAGTTTGTGCCAAGTGATTTTATAGAGGATGTCGAGTAATGTAATATGTGTTGAGCATCAAAAGTAAGTTAACATCAAGTGTCAACATTATTAGAAAGATCATGAATTTGATGGATCTGAGCTGACAATTTTGTTTTATTGGATTGTGTGAACTAGGTGGAAGATAAGATTAATGACCTGGTGGCACAAAATTTATGGTAAACCATTTTGAGGCAAATTCAAAGAGGATTAAATGATAATTTTGATGTAGGAACATCTTACATCACAAAAAAAATGGAAGAGAGAGAAAGTAATGAAAATTAGGGGAAAAATAATAATAAAATAAAAAGGGAAAAAGGAGAAAAAGAGGAATTTC
The DNA here is from genome assembly GCA_028749045.1 of Cupressus sempervirens. Taxonomy (NCBI): domain Eukaryota; kingdom Viridiplantae; phylum Streptophyta; class Pinopsida; order Cupressales; family Cupressaceae; genus Cupressus; species Cupressus sempervirens. Next base: position 505,827,760 of record CM053789.1, on the reverse strand, counting down.
TATTTTTGAGGTGCATAGGTGGCATAAATAGAGAAATAAATAAAAATGGTTGTCATTCCATTTATCAAAGTGTGTAGGTGGAGTTCTAGAAGTTCATGGATATTTCCTTAAATCATGGATTTAATATTTATTGGGCCATGTGGTGGTGCTTATTAGGCCATGTGGTGGTGCTTAGTTGTATTTGGGTGGGAATTAAATATTTGTTGAAGGTAGTTTTATTTATCTTTTATCCCACATTGTTGTGTCTATAACATCTTGGGTGGTAAGTGCCTATTTAAGAAGGCATATGAGAATTTCTAATCAATCTTAAAGGTGTGATCTCTTCTTAGTAGAAGCTTGAAGAGAATGAGGAAGCAGAGGAGCAATTTTTCATAAATTTGTGGATAGAGTATCGAATGTGAGGTAGTTTACAGCAAGATTGCAGTGGATTTGTGAGTGTGTGGATAGTATGCCAAATCTGAGGTAGTTTACATTAGATCTTGAATAAATTTGGAGAAGAGCTAGTGGTTGTAGTTTAGGAACAAGGAGGTTGTTTGGTGGCTTGTGAGCACAAGTTGAGATCTTGGAGGTTTCTACCAGAGTGTGGATCTAGACTAGCTAGTGTTTGGGTTAGATCTTGATGGATCTTGCAGAACTATTACTGTAATTACTTGCTTTGTATTTGGCTATAATGAGGAAGGCCTTACAACTTGGAACATTGTATGTAATAGTTATTTTATGAATAAAGAGTCATGATTTGGTATCAGATCTTGCATTGTAATTGTGTTTCTATTGTGTGGTTATTGCTAGGGGCTAGGACATCGCCTTTGGGGATTCTCCTACCTTGCATTGTATCAAGTGGTATCAAAGCAAAGGATGTTCCTAAGTGTGTAGACAGATCACTAAATTGGGTTGGAGAAGTAGATCTAAGAAGATATTGATCTGGTAGTGAATTTTCTTTCTAAAGTCCTAGATCTCTTGGTTATGAGGTGGAAGATCATGGTTTTGACTTGCAATTGGAGAGGACTTGTAGATGGATCAATGGATGCAAAGATGGAAGGTTGAACTTGTTGAGGTATGATCATAGAGATTTTTTGGATTGCAGATCTGTGGTCCATGACTTGGTTCCTTATTATTTGTGAGAGTTGGTAGGTTATGATTTGACTTGTAAATAATTTAGTTTTATCACAAGGAGCATGGGAAGGATTTTCAAAGATCTTAGGAGATGGCTCTGAGAGGATGGGACCTTGGGATGATTGCAAACCTTTGTGATGTGGTGGAGAGGAGTTTTTGTGATGACTACTTGGTTTGAAGCTAGTTTAGTTGATCAAGTTTAGGATAGGGTGAGGAAGGAATTTTGTAGATGTTTATGGAGTTAGAGTGTACCAATCTAGAAGAGAGTTGTATGGCTAGTTAGAATACTTTTTTGAGAGAGAAGATGGCATCGCAAGATCGAGGTGGAAGAGGTTGGTTTTGTTGATTAGTTTGTAGAGCTTGATACAGAACTTGTAGAGAAAATTAAGGTTGTTTCTAAGGATATTCCTAACCTTTTTTATTTTAGGATGGAGAATGGTTTTCATAATCAGTTGGATGAGTCTGACGTGGAGATTGCAGAGCACTCGATCATGAATGATCCAATTAGTATTGGTGGTGACTTGTATGTCATAGAGCATCTTGTTTTGAGTAATGAGATGGTTGGTGTTGAGATTTTGGCATGTGTTGAAGGAGATCTACACATTGATGTTGATATGGAGTTTATTGCTGCTAATGTGGATTCACTAGTTGTTGATGTGGATGATGGTTTTTTGAGGAATTATTATGTTTAGTTTGTTCCTAGGAATGAGCATGCTGATTGGATGGTTGAGATTCTAGTGTTTGACATATGGATGTAGATGTGGATGGTGTGCAGATTGGTTTTCTTGTCCTTGATAGAGTGGAAACTTTTGGTGAAGATCAAGATGGTTGTAGATCTTTCTTTTGATGTTAAAATGTGGTATACATTTTTTTTTAATCTACCTGGGAGTTTAATGCAGGAGCATCTTACATCACAAAAAAAAAACTAGAGGAGAGAAAGTGATGAAAATTAGAAGAAAATTTTTTTTTTAAAAATGAAAAAAGGAGAAAAAGAGGAATTTCTATTTTCAAGGTGCATAGGTGGCATAAATAAAAAAATTAATTAAAATGGTTGTCATTCCATTTATCGAGGTGTGTAGGTGGAATTCTAGAAGTTTGTGGACATTTCCTAAAAAAATGCATTTAATATTTGTTGGGCCATGTGGTGGTGCTTAGTTGTATTTGGGGGGGAATTAAATATTTATTGAAGATAGTTGTATTTACCTTTTATCCCACATTAGTTGTGTTTGTAACATCTTAGGTGGTAAGTGCCTATTTAAGCAAGGCATATGAGCATTTCTAATCAAGCTTCAAGGTTTGATCTCTTCTTAGTAGGAGCTTGGAGAGGAGGAGAAAGTAGAGGAGTGAGTTTTCCTGAGGCTATGGATAGAGCACTAAATGTGAGGCATTTTATAGTAGGATTGTGGTGGAGTTGTGAATGTGTGGATAGAGCACCTAATGTGAAGCAGTTTACACTTAGATCTTGGATAAATTTGGAGAAGAGCTAGTGGCTATGGTTTAGAAACAAGGAGATTGCTTGGTGGCTTACAAGCACAAGTTGAGATCTTGGAGGTTTCTACCAGAGTGTGGATCTAGACTAGCTAGTGTTTGGGTTGGATCGTGAGGGATCTTGTAGAACTGTTATTGTAATTACTTGCTTTTTATTTGGTTGTAACTGGGAAAGCCTTACAGCCTAGCACATTGCATGTAACAGTTATTTTATGAATAAAGAGTCTTGATTTGGTATTAGATATTGCATTGTTATTGTGTTTCTCTCGTGCCATTATTGTTGGGGGCTAGGACATCTCCTTTGGGAATTCTCCTACCTTGCACTGCATCAAAGTTTCTAGAAGTGATATGGAATGAGGGCTAGATTCATTGAATCCTACCTAATTTTTCCTAACCCTAAATTGGATGATGGAGAATGAATAGAAAAAAATCTTAATTCTTTATTTATAGGGATGGTTGGTCAAAAGTAAGGGTTTTCATGTGTGAGGACCTAAGGAAGACAAGGAGTCAAGGGTATTGCTTCATTCAGTGACCTAATTAAGAGTCTCCATGGGCATGTTAAGCAAGAAGGCTTAAGAGTATGAATGTTTGAAGGGTGAACAAGCTATCAAAGTTGAAAAGTGTGAAAGCCAAGCAGAATGGAGGACTGAAATAGAGATTTGTAATCTACAAATAGATTTGTAAGTTGTTATCAAATTAAGCCTTACTGTTACTCTCTAACAATTGTATCAGTCTAAGGTAAATCCTTTGGATTAAGGTTGACCTAAAAGTCATCTGTAAATCCTTTAACTAGGTGAAATTCCAAGCGAATGGTCTAAATTCCTCTAACAAGGATCACTTCTAACAGGGTGATTGAAATGCTTTAATAGGGTCACATTTAATAGTGTGTATTGTAACCTTTAATAAGGTTGGCCTTTCACAGGGCATAACTTAAGTAGAGTGAAAAAGAGTAGCATGTTATTGGTGGTGTTTCCCAAATTGGGTTTCCACATAAATCATTGTGTCAAGTGTGTTGTGAATCTATTATGTTTCATGTTTCCATTTCTATAAATTGATTTGACAATAACCTACAAGTTTTAAATGATTGCATAATCTTATGGATGCATGCATGATGATAAATGTCTTATGGATTCACTGAGAAGAGCAATTTTTTATTAGTACATCTAGACCTTGGATAACTGATTCACCCCCCCCTCTCAGTTATTCTAAAAGAATTCCAACACATTCTGCAATAAAATATTTGCAAATCTTTACCTCAATTCATGTAAAACCATTTTCTTTTCTCAATAGAATCAGGTAGCATTTGAATCTATGCCAATTCAAACTCTGATTTCATTCTTGTAATACTCAATAAATACATTATTATTTATTTCTAATACTTGGTGAATATTTTTGGGTACATTGTATTCTTCTCTGCTCGGTGTGAATAGATTTACTCAGTGTGGCTTATAGCTTGACTTAGACTTCGTAGACAATGTATTGCTCAAGTTCTACTAGGGCTCAAGTAGAACTATAATATCCTTTCATTTCCTCCTTCATTTATGAGGCAACATAATGTCTTGGTTGTTATGTACATTTTGACACTAATGGGTAATATGATTCAAGATATTTTCTAGAATGTAATGCCTTTTAGGATTAAAAATGTAGGAGCTACATATCAACAAGAAATAAAAATAATTTCCCATGACATGATTTGTAAAAAAATAGAAGACTATGTGGATGATACAATTTCTAAATCTAGAGAAAGGACTACACACATAGAATACTTGATAGATAGAATGTAACAATTTAGTTTGAGATTACATCCCAAGAAATATGCATTTGGTATAGCATCAGGTAAACTGTTGGGCTTCATTGTCTCAAAAAAGGGCATTGAAGTGGATTCAAAGAAGGTAAAAGAAATATTAGAAATACAACCCTGAAGGAATAATAAGGACATTACAAGGGAAGATCTAGTCTATAAGAAGATTCATATCACAATTTGTAGAAAAAGCTCAACCATTCACAATGATGTTGAATAAACTGGTGACATTTGCATGGAATGAGGATTGTGACAAAAATTAATTATCAAATCAAGAACTATCTTTCACATCCTCAACTTTTAATGTTTCATATTTAAGGGAAAATATTACTCTTCTATATATCAACAACAAGCACATCTTTGGGAGACTTATATAACTCCCATAGGAGCTAAACTATTTTCACTTGTTAATGGTTTAGAGGTAGTACTACCTATTGAAGTAGAGATTCCTTTACTAAGGGTGTCATTGAAATACTTAGTCAATGATGAGTACTATAAAATCTCATGACTTCAAGAGCTTGAGTTTCTAGATGAACACAAGCAATGGGCATTTGACCATCTAAAAGTATACCATAGTATAATGTCAAGAGGATATAATAAGAAAGTAAAATCGAAGAGTGTTTGAAGTAGGAGATCTTGTCTTAAGAGAAAATCCAAGAAACTGATCACATAAAGAATAGAAGGGAAAATTTTAACCCAACTGGAGGGGTCTTTTTGTCATCACAACTACATTTGGATCATGTATATATCAACTAGTGACACCTAAGAGAGACATTCTCCATTATCCTATCAACACTTGACATCTCAAATGATTTTACACCTAACATACATGGGGAAGAATTCATACAGTAAATATGCATCCTAAAGAAAATTAAAAATAGTGGAAAAAATCCTAAAAATATGGTCATCATAATAAAAACCTAGCAAACAGACAATTTGATATATCAAAACAAAAAAAAATACAAAAAAATGAAAAGATGAAAAATATAAAAAGAAATGTAAAGATGAAAAATAAAAAAAATAATAATAATTGAAAAGTGAAAAGAACAAAAAAAATTAAAAGGGGAAAGAAAAAGTGCCATGATGAAAACCTAGTAAACATGCATCTTGGTAGAAAAAATAGAGTTCTTGTCAAGTGGTGAAAACCTAGTAAATAAGCATCACTTGTGATCAATGCACCATTTATCAATATAGTGCTTGATTGTCTGGCTATTTGATTTCAGCTTGTATATATCCTTTAGTCACTTTTGTGACACCATTGAACTTGACATGAACTTTTCAATGTATTATTCTTCTAGTCTTGAATATGTCTACATATAAATCTTAGGATGATAGTATCTCACTAGACACTTATCTTTTAGGAATTCCAATTGTCAAGTCTATCCTATTAGTAGGGGTTTATCAACTAAATTTTGTTAAGCCTAGGTTGTCATCTAGGGAAGTTTGTCACTTAAATAAGATAAGTGTTTCTTAACATTCTCAAAAAAAAATTATCACATACATTACCCCAAAAAAAGGTTTTTATTAACACCACCCACCTATAATGGACAATAAAACTTGTATTTCTGAACACTCCAATCATATTGCATTGACATTGAACCTAAATATTAAAAAATTCAACACTACTTTCAAACAAATATCCACACTCAAACAAACAAAACTTGAATCATGTTAAAATAACAACACAAGCATTTGAAATATTTTGATTAATGATTTATTTATATCCATCTTTGTGTCTCTATGATCTCTTATGAACTAGAGAAATGTACTTGAACCTTTTGTTGTTAACTAGATTTCACCCTTGTCCTGAAATGAACTTTCAACAATCTAGTGAAATATGAGATGATCATCGATCTGTGGGTATGCCATGTTAAGGATCAACCTCTGATATAAAGGGTTGGCTTCTCTTGAACCACCTATAAAAGGTAAAATAAAATTTGTAGGAAAAGGGGAAGAGAGAAAAATAATAATATGAACATGACTTGAAACAAAGGTGATTCACCAAAAATATGAATACGGTGAAGCTTTGAATAGAAAACCCACAATTGGAATTGAATGCAATAACTTGATCATATAATGGTCCTACTAACTTTAGGTCCATATAATATAACAAGATGCATATGTTTTAAAAGAAGGAAACTAGGTTCACAACTTTTAAACCTAGTTACACACAAATTACACTAACTTATCTCCACCTTTGGCATGCCTCTTAAACATTAAACCTTAAGCCAAGGATCATAAAGAAATCACAATAACTTAGAGTTGAAAACACCCAAAAGATAATGAAAAGTTAAAAATATGGCCAAAGAGGTTCACTATTATATCATATTTAGAAGGAGAAAAAGCTCAAAAATGCATCACAAAAATAGGACTTGAGCTACAAATAGTGCTAACTTTCCAAGGAAAAATTCCAACTCCAAGGAGGTAGAATGACAGAACTAATTGAAACAATGGAAAGGAGAATGGTATGAATAAGCTCCAACCCCAAATCTCTGTCATTCTCCCAAACTAGAAACATATCCATCACCTCCATAAAATCTAGGAACAAAATAAGCAACTGACATCCACTAAAATATGGAAATGTGCTCATGAAATCCTAACTCCAAGGATATATGCTGGAAAAAATTGAGTGCTAACAACTTCCTTATAATCAGATGATAGATGTGAATAATGTGGGAAACGCATATTTTAACCTTTGAAAACTTTACACCTATCAAATCCCCATGAATTTGGCATAATCAAATCTCACCATCCCCTCATTTTTGTATTCAGAGAAATATTCAAATAAAAAGTTTCATAAATATCATCTATTTAAATATTTACAATATTGGCATGTGCAAAAATAAAACTCCCCCTCACAAGGACCTATACCCACACACATACTTCACCTTTATTCAATTGCAACACCCCTATAACTTCATGGAGATAAAACCCTCTTTTTACAACTTAGGCATCTTTATAGAATTCTAAAATACCCCATTTTCAATAATATTAATATTTTCCCTCACTTTAAAACATTAAAGCCTCATCCCTCAAACATCTCCCTCCACTACATTAAAATACACCCTACATTAATATTTCAAACATTTCCCTCAAAAGATTAATACTTTTTCCCTATATTGAAATGTCATTCTATTCAGGCAAAAAAACTCATCCTAAAACCCAATCCCAAAAAGATGAACTTAGGGCTCATTTGGTTGTTGGAATATGACTGGAATGGTTGTTGACAATTAGAATATATTTTTAAATTCTTTGTTTGGTGTGCAAAATGGGAATGCGGAATAGGAATATATATTCCCATTTTATCGCAAAATGAGCATAAGTCCATTCCCAAAAATATATGTTATTGGAATGGCGAATAGGAATACTTATTTCTTGGCTAGAGGATTCTTCATCACTTCCATCAACACATACCGAATGGAATAGAAAATCTTCAAAATGGCCAATGATTTTGTAGTTGTTCCCGATGATTTGTAGTAGTAAGGCATTCAGATTCGCTTTGTCACTATTCCCAATGGCCTCTCTCATGACCATGGATGAGTACAAGTGATGAACTAGTATTTTCAAGCCATGCAAAAATTAGGTCACACCGTGGTTTGACTCTTGCAAAGCGTCACCAACAAAGGCATGTTGATCAATTGAATTGTTAGTTCTTTCTTCATGTCTTGCACCCACCACATAGCCACATCATTGGTCATGTCTCACACTACTTTCTAGACTTATTATGCCTCTGTCACCATCACCCTCACCAATTCTTTGACATTGATGGAGAAGGGATATATTCTAATTAATGATGAGTGCAACTATAGATACCATTTTATTTCATAGAAATTGATGGTTTTTGGGGTCCATCTACTCTATTTATTAGTAGTGTTGTGCTTGTGGAGGGTAGTGAACATCATTTATGTGGGTGGTATGCCTTGACATGGCCCAAGGAATGGCGACAGTGTTGCTTGAGGGATTTACAAAACAAATTGGGTATCACGAAAGGATTGTCAAATAAATTTTATGTGAACCAAACAAGAATGGGAATGTTATTTTCTATTCTCATTTCCCATTCCCACTCTCATTCCTATTTCCCATTCTAATTTTCTATTCCTATGCTTGTCACCAAACAGACCCTTAATGTAATGAAAAATGAAAGATAAAGCCCAATTCCCTAGACTTTGAAGATGGATTGGGAAAGTTGTTGTTTGAAGAGCACTAGATCAGACCTTTTGTCATTTTTGCAAATGGAAATAGCAATGGGATGTATAAGGTAGGTTTTTTTTGATCCACTCTCTTCATTTGATCGATCTTTGATTGGAAAAAAGAAAAGAAAGGCCTTGAGACCACTTCCTGCAAATAACTTCTCCATGTTTTCTTAGTTATGCACATTTCCATGTTTATTTGTTTGAGTTGGAGATTATAGATGTTGTGGGCTTCATGGATTTTATATTGGTTTTATATTTTTTCTTTTCAAAGCTTGGGAACCCTTCTTAGTGTTGAGAATGCATGCTAATTCTATGAATTATTCATGAATGGATATCTTCATTTTTTCTCATTTTTTGCACCTATAGACTTTAATTTGGGATGCATTGTAAGTTTCATTTACTTTATGTTCTCATTACTACATGGTAATGGTCATTGAGCCCTATCTTGTGATTGATTTGGATATAAAATATGTTGCTACCTTAATATGTATTTGAAGGCTCATGGCTAAAAGATGCATTTCTATTTATTCTTGTACTATGCTTTATTTGTGATTAGGCTTTGATGTATTTTATAGGGAATCTATTCAATCATGGTCATGACCTCCATAAGAGCCTAGGGCATCATTTTTTTGGATGTACTTGTCATTGATACTTAGGATGCTATATTTGATTCTCATTCTTGTGATCTTCATGGTGTTGAATACTTATATATGGACCTCAACTTTGAGGGATATCTAATAAATATGATTCCATATTTTTGTGTGTGTATACATGGTGTATGTTGTTGGTTAAACTTGTAGTTTTCCTTCATGTTCCCATTTCCATGTGCATGGCTCTATAGTGTTGGTTGGGAGTTGTAGCCTCCATGATTTCCATTATTTTCTTCTTGAAAAACCCTTTGAGGGAAAAGAAGGAGCTATGACTTTGATGCATGATTTATGGCATCATACAATGGGATGCTAATATTAAGGAATTTTAAAGGTCGCAAACTATATGTGAAATATTTTATTGATTCCTAATGGAAGAGGTCATAGCTCTACACTTGTGATATTACTTTCATTCTTATAAAATCTTCTCATCCCTCATATCTATTATTGCATTCATGATTGCATGAATATCCTTTACTTTACTATACAACATTTGATGAATTGAGGGGGGTTTGATCCTCTTTAATTGTATGTATGCTCTTTTGTATTATAAACACATGTTGAAGGTTTTGAATGTCAACACACTTTATTTCCATCTTTGAATCCTCTTCTATATAATAAAGGCTTGTGCTTACCATTAATGAAAGTGGGAGTCCATATTTGTTGTTTTATAGTTGAGTTGGTCACATGCTGCTTCCATGCATGTGTTGTAACAAATTGCTCTTTTATTTCTAGCACTATATCTTATTTATATTCATGTTGGAACTCATGATGGGGCAACCATTTCTTTCTTGATATGCTTGATAGTATGTTGGTATATTTACACATGTATCTCCTTGTTTTTCATCATGCTTGCATCTACTATTATTACTGTACCAATGCATTTAGTTGGACATATTGGGAATCAAATGACCTCCTTATGTGACAATATCAAAGGGTCAGATATGTCATTGTCATGTATATTTTTTTGTTCTTTTCCCATATAGTGTCACTTAATACTCCCCATGCATGCATGGATAGCCACTATGTACCCATCATTGCATGTTTTGGGTTGTGTGAATATCCTTTGATTTGATGGTATCATTTCTTGCATTTTTAATACTTATGGAGATATTTGCTATCTTTTTGTTTACATAATTTTGTTTATGTAATCTACAATGAAGTATCATGCACTCTATACATGCAAGCGATTGAATCATGGTGGCTAATCCATTTTGCACTATGCTGAAAATATGATGCATCATATTGGCTGATCCATTTCCATTGTACAAAAAATGTTGATGCATGATGTTGTCTAGTCCATTTTTTAGATTTAGAATAATTTCAGCCATTTGAGATATGTACATGCTATCTAATTATGCACTTTGTCTATGAGATGTGCCCTTCTTGATGCCTAATTTTATTTTCCATTTATTCTATTTCCTTTTCTAGATTGTGGATGTGGTCTTCATATCTCTTATAACACTAATCTCATGATGATGTGACACTTACGAATGATTTTCTTAATCCATTTCTTTAACAGTGTGATTCTCTAAGCTTTCCATGCTTTGCCTCTAGTGATCATAGGCTCTAGTGTGATTATCTTTGATCTACAACCATGCAACTCCTTAGTGTTGGAGTGATCTCGATAACTCTTGATGAGGGATCTACCACTCTCCCTTACATAAGTGGTGTGTAGCATCAAGAGAGACTTTTTTTCTTCCCTAAAGATGTTCTTACCTAGCTAATCATTAGTCAAAAAAGGAGCTCATAAGAGCTACCCTCCTAGATTTTTTGATTTTCTAGGGAAGGGTGTTTATTACATTGGAGAACAATAGTTATCATCATCTATACCTACACATGGAACAAATAATGTTAGATAAAATATGGTATTTTATTCTTCTACATCATCCCCTCTTTGTACTTGTCTTGAGTATAGCTAGTTGGATACTTTGATGTTTTATGGATTAATATGTGTGTGCATGATTGTAATATTAGTTGTATGATATAAATTATTTCTTAGATCTTTCAAGATCTAATCCTCCCCCACCCCTTGGCTTTCTTCTTTAGAAACCCATGCAAATTGTGAGGAAATATGGATGGTAGAAGGATGCTAGAGCCAAAGAAAAGGATCAATCTCTACATATTCTTCTCAAGAAATGTCTAGTATCCTTCACCACTTTTATTCTTATGTACACATGTACTCATATTTAGGGAATTTAGTATGTTGGTAGCTATGCTCATGGCTTCTATGAGTGCATGCACTTGGTTAATTATCATTACATGCACCTCTTATTGTGTACATTTCATATTACATTAAATACATACACAATGCTTTGGATGCACATATTGTATTTCATTTCCTTTGTTGGAACTACAATAGGAAAGGTAAAATTCTGAGAGGGGGGTTGAATCAGTAGTTTAAACTTGGACCCATAAAACTTTCACCACACATCCATCTCATGCATTCAATGAGTAAACTAGAATAACATGTAAAGCATATACATCTAAATCATATGAACATGTAAGCATTCACACACATAACACCATATATGATTACCCAAAAATCCTACAAGTGAGAAGGTAAAACTGGGGTGGGGATGACACCCACAAATCTTCACTACTAAAACAATAAAGTGTATCCAATGAAGGTTACAATGTTTTGACCATGAAACATGATCTACCCTATAAAAGGTCTGCCCTGTTAAAGGCTTACAAAGATTATTAGGTGTCACCTTATTAGAGGATTTCAACACCCTATTAGAAGTGTGTCTGGTTAGAGGACTTTAACTTACAACTAAGTAAGCACCTTGTTAAAGGATTTCATACAGCCTATTAAGACTACTTTGTTAACAGATTTGACTGAAATCACATGTTAGAATGTCTCAGCATAGATCATGTGGTTGGAACTTGCTTTCCTGATGACAAATCATCTCTAAACAATGTCTTCTTGATCCTTCTTGATCAAATGTCTTAATGCTATATACTCTTCTCTATCCTCTATTCTACTCTAACTAATTGTGCAATTCACTCTGTCTTCATAACTTCTAAGTCACCATGAATGCTATGTTTTCTCATGCAAACTATTCTCTTCACTCCTTCAATTACTTGCACACTCGATCATTCCTTCATGAAGAGTTTATGGTTTCATCATCCTTAAGAATACTTTGGTGGCTTAGGGTTAGGTATGAATCTACAACTCAGATTCATCCATTTTGCTACTTAATCCTTCCCATTTTTTGATTGGCTACATGTAATTACATAGGGAATCCAATCTAGAGATTCGTCCTTATCTCAAAAATATCATAATTTACCTTTAAGTCAGCTCAAAAATGGTTTACGTAGTTTTTTGTACCATTACAAACAAATATGTCAAAATTCACTCGGCATCTAATGTCTCTAATGCTTGGCATGCACTAATCTCTCTATTGTAACTTGGCACCTCCATTTCTTTGCATTCACTATTTACTTGGCTCCTGGATCACTTGGCATGGTCTATCTATTCGGCATTTGAGTGACTCGACACATGAGTGGTTCGACACTCAGTATGACTCGACATGGTCTAATATTTACATGTTGTGCTTGGCATGTACTACTAGCTCAACATGAACTAAGTAAATAACTTAAGTGTGTTGACACTCACTTGTCAAAACCAATATGAGATCAACAATCTCCCCCTTTGACATGAGTGTCAAAAAAAATTGAATATACATTAATATCCTTAATCTCTTGAGCATAACATATCCATGACTTAGCTTATATTCAAAATTGAAAATTTTCAAAAAAATTGCAATAACTTGTATACCTCAAAATTTGATAACTCCCTCTGAGTTGATATGTCTATTCTATAACCAAAATTCTATGCTCCTTCTGAGTAAATGAATGTCTGTTGATACACTTTGACTTCAATGCAATATGTTACTGATACTCTTTCATCTGTTCATCTAATACTTCTTGTATACTTGCTCTTCCTTAGCTGATATCTTGCCATTTTGTTCTTTTTTTGAAAAATATCTATCTCCCCCTTTGTTCTTATTTGACACTTTTCCAAAAAGAATTTATGGACATCCAATATTATTTTGAGAGCTACATCCTAGTTATCACATGCAACATCCAATGACTTGAGCTAGATGGCAAGCTTGGCAGCAAGGTGGACTAGACCATCTAAAGTAGAAAGATTGGGGTGAGGGATTTTTGTATGCTAGTCAGTTTGGCTCTTATGTTAGCCTCATCTACTATCAATACAACTAATTAAATTTTTTTTTGAAGCAATGTTCTGAAATTCTTCTCACCCTAAGCTAGATTCATTGGTAGTCTTGTACATGATGCAAAAAATTGACTCTCCAGACTCAAAATGTGACTTATGGTCCCTTGGGTGAAGAGTGATGGGTTGTATAATTTTGTGTACAATGAGAAGATGTTCTCAAGTACCTTCTTTACATCCTCAACCTTAGTTTCCAATGTAGCTTGTGTTAGTGTTATCTCACCAAATATTTTCTTATTCACCTTGTTTTGGAACTCCTTTTTTTACCATTCCAATAATTTGGAATTAGTATTAAGGTATTCATTATTGAACTTCTCCACTATATATTTCAGTTCCATTAGTAGCTTGCTCTCTTGAGAATTTGGTAGACTAAATGCATCTATGAAGATTTCCTTAATTCCTTGAAGTGTCTGCTTCTATGTTCTCTTCTAAGCACTTCTTGATGCATTTTCCTTTCTAGGGCCTACTATAATATGCCTATTTGTTCTAATTTCATGGTGTCATAGTTATATTTGGGTATAAAAATTTCTTCATCAAGGCTTATATCTCCATAGTGAATTACATTTTCAATCTTTGATGAACTTGGGCTTGCCACTGAGATTTGCAATGGAATAGTTTATGTGCTCAGCTTTTGAAGAATTTGTGTGGAAGGAGTGTCAAATGTTGGTAAAGCTACTAGAGCTTGAATAGAAACTTGTTCCTTCACATTAGGTGTCAACTTACTCTCTTTAGGCTTGCCTATTTTGCCACTATGACTTGACTTGCACTTTTCCCTTGTGTTGTACGTGCAGATAAGTCTATCTGACCTATTTCCTATTATCCTACAGTGGTGGCTTGTTCTTCTACTATTTCCTTCTCAACAATATCAATATTGATAATTGTATAAACCTTGGTATATGTGGCTTCTAGAATTTGTACCCCAGGTTGTACATTAGTGACTAAAGGGATGATAGAAGGTGATTCTTGTGGATTCACCTTTTCCCTTGCAACATCAGCCACAGAATTTTGTAGTTCATCTACACTTACTAAAACTAGATTGCCACAAATTTTGGCTTGTAATGTAGATTGATCTAATATCTTTTTCAAATCTTCTTTTGTAAGAGGATTGATGTTATGAGCTGATAGATCAAAAAAATCCTTGACAATTATTGTTTTAGTAGTTTCAGTTGCCTCATGTGGAGGACTAAGACTTGATAATTGTGTGCCATGCACACTCTACTCTTCTTACTACTTAGGCTCATCTATTGCCTTGTCATCTTCTTTCATTTCTATTCCTCCTCCAATAGTATTATCTTTGTCATTATCTTCCTCATCATCATCTTTGACCTCTAAAGATTCAAGTTCTCCTTTATTTACCATAGTTAACATAAAAATGAGTTTTCATATCTGTGTTGACTTCTTGACAACATCTTCATTGTTATTTCCTAAAATGCTAAAGGCTTTGTATTTAGATGCAAACCTAACTGCATACTTCTTTATAGCCTTAGCAATTTGTGCCTTTGTTAATTTAGGTATCACTTGGGCTAGTGTTGTCTCCCTAATTTATTTAAGATACAGTAGATATGAATAGTGCTTAGTCCAATCCATGATGGTTCCTTATGGCTAGAGAGCAGAACTATTAAAATTACCAAGAGAATAATCCATAGGGTCACTAGTTACCTAACCCTAGATCAGCCTAAGACACTAAGAAGTGATTCTAAGGAAGTGATTGAAAACAATACTTGAGCTATCTAGAACAAAAGAGGTATGACAATAGACACAACATTGATCCTCTTATTAACTTTGTTGTAAGGGTTATATTACACAAGTTCTATCAATCCAGTAGATTGAATAGTGTACCATGTATAGTTGTCGATGTTGGATACAAGATTGTCAAGAAAGATCATACATATAATCTAGCAAAGCTACAATTGCAACAACTAATGGAGAACCTTGGAGCAATTAGGAAAACTAAGAGTGTACAATGAAAATTTGGCTCTATATTGATTTGTATATTCTTTTATGTACAAAACACATTCCCCTCATTTGGTACTATCAGATGGAAGACCAATATATCAATTGCAGTATAGATTGGTGAGTACTTTGAGAAGCCAGGAGAGAATTTTGAATCTTTAATGACTAGTTACTTTGAAGATTTCAAGAAGTCAATGAAGGAGAGACTACGAATACCAATATCTTTAGTTGAAAAACATTATAATGTTGTATGTTTTCTTGTGGATGTTGATTATACATTTTTACAAGCTTCCACACAAGAGTAAGATGGTTAAGACCCTTAGGCTATGAGATAAATATAGATGAAGCCTCAGCAGCCATAATAGCTCTACTAGCAAAAGAGGTAGATAAAACTACAAAAAAATTTGAAAACTATGAGATGGTAATGTCCAAGATTACCATGGAATTAAAGACTACTTCTACCATCAAGAAAAAGGAAAATCTAGTTAAGAAGCTGAAAGCCAAATTCGGATAGGGTACTATGGAGGAAGAGGAAGAAGAAGAAGAGGATTAAGAGGAAGAAGGAACTCAAGCACAAGAACCTCTAGAACTAACATAGGGCATGGAAGTAGGTAAAGAAGAGGAGGAAATTGAAGGTTTCATGGGAGAAGAAGCTGAGGAAGCACCTACTCTTGCTAAGAAAAAGAAAAGGAAGGCCAAGGCACAACCTATGGGAAAGGCTAAGAAAATTGTTAAACCAATCCAAGCAAAGTCTATTGCACTTACAATAGGAGCTAGCACACAAGCTACTACATAAAAGGTCAAGGAAAAGACAAAGCAAACAGAACAAGTAGGTCAAGAGAAAAAGAGACCAAGAAGGAAATATGTTGAACAACCATATTCTAAAGAGGAGAAAATAGAGTCAAATGATAACAAGCAATTTAAGGTGGTGAGTCACAAGCCTCTTTTAGATCTTGAAAATGTACGTGAAAATATTAAGAATAATGCAAATCTATCAAGATTTAGTCATATTAATTTTGGTAAATTGGGTAAAGAGGAGAAAACCCAAGAGGAAGAGGCCCTATATGCCATGATGTCAAAATTCAAGACAACACCTCTAGAATTTGATAACTCTGTACCTAAGAGTCTATGTGACATAGTTGAGCAAAATTGGCATCACCGTCTAAATGTGGAAAGACAAATTAGGGAGACCACACTAGCCCAAGTTATACCTAAATTAACATAGGCACAAATTGCTAAGGTTATAAAGAAGTATACAATTAGGTTTACACCTAAATATAGAGCCTTTAGCATTTTACAAAATTATATTGAAGATGTTGTCAAGAAGTCAACACAGATGTGGAAATTTATTTATGGGTTAACTAAAATAAAGAAAGGAGAACATGAACCTTCAAAGGTCAAAGATGATGATGAGGAAGATAATGACAAAGATAATACTATTGGAGGAGGAATAGAAATGAAAGAATATGACAAGGCAACATCTAAGCCTAAGCAGCAAGAAGAACATGATGAAAAATGAGCAAAAATCATTCAAATACCCTTTAAAACCCTTGCATTTAAAGTTAAGTACTTACACAGTTATAAGCTCGACATCAACCAATTTTAGGCTCACTCGGCATCCATTGGCATTTCCATAACTTAGCAACCACTTCAATTTTGGCATCAATTAGTCAAATTTCTAGCTTAGCATCTTCTAGCATTCCACTTGAATTTGAAATGATGAAAAATGAGAAAAAATCATTCAAATACCCTTTAAAATCCTTACATTTAATGTTGAATTCTTACACAACTACAAGCTTAGCATCAACCAATTTCTGGCTCACTAGGCATCCATTTACATTTCTATCAATTGGTAACCACTTCAAATACCCTTTAAACGCTTGCATTTAAAGTTGAGTGCTTACACAAATATAAGCTCAGCATCAACCAATTTTAGACTCACTCAACATCTATTGATGTTTCCATCACTTGGCAACCACTTTGAGTGGGGCATCAATTAGTCAGATTGCTAGCTCGACATCTTCTAGCATTCCACTCAGCATATATATGAAATATTTAATGCTCGGCAACAACATGAAAAAACTTAAATATTTATCTTGAATTCCTAACAACATCTTGCATCTTTATTCATGCTAATGTAATCTTCTCATTACTATCTCCTTTTGAACTAATGTATGATATAGTCTTTAAATATCAATTCCACATACCTCTTGATTTCCTAGTTTGATGGGCTGTGATCACTTGACCCATGGGGTAAAGTGATCCCATCTCCATTTGATGTGCTACAATCATCCTTTCTCTTCCATTTCTTATTCATCTCATCTATGATGTGTTCAACATCCGCCTTGCCTTTGCTTTTATCAAATTCACAACTTGGTGCCTTTGGCTTTGTTGGGTGATACCTATTGATGTGACCAATCTTCAAACAACTAAAACATGTGGTTTGACTCAACCACCTTTGGTAACTACCTCTGAAGTGTGTCCTAATACAATTATGAGGAACATGGCCATATTCTTGACAATAATGATAGTTATATCTTGTACTATAATCCTAGTTATAAGAGTTTCCATTGTTCCTCACTTTTGTTTGCTTTTTTGATTACCACATGGGTTTGGATCTGGAATCAAAAGCTCTATGTCCATACTTATGATAGTTATAGCAATATCCTTCAAATCTTTGTGTATGCATGGTCCTGATTCTACATTCATGTGCCTGATGACCTTGTTTGTTGTACTTATGGAAGTGAACCATGTTTTTTTCGTGAGAAAAGTAGAAGGTGATTTGGAAATTCATCCAAACATTTGCAAAAGATTCTAGTAGCTATCTCACACTAGTTTGTCAGATTTCCTAAGGTATTTTTCAAGAGCAAAGCTACACAGTTTAATTTTTTGTAAACCCTATTTTTGCACAATGGCATCAATTTCAAAGAATTTTGAAGGGAAGCAAGTTTTGAACGTTCAATTAGTGAGTAATGAAGTTAAATAGTCAATTTTCAAAGCTATTCTTGATAGTGCATATAAGCCAGACCCTTCTGATGCATTGTTGTTGATTCTGTCGAATGTAATAGTGGTTCAAGATGTGAGAAAATGCTTTAACTACAAGATTGGTAGCATTGGTGACATGGATATTAGTGACACAAATAAAAAGCTATGTGATAATGGTGTTTTGAAACAAGAGTTCAAAATTTCTGAGAGAAAGGGATTAACACAAGCCCAAGATTTTCCAAATGTGTTTAAGACAGAGTGGATATGAATAGTGCTTAGTCAAATCCACGATGGTTCCTTGTGGCTAGAGAGTGGAACTATTAAAATTACCAAGAGCATAATCCATAGGGTCACTGGCTACCCAACCTTAGATCAGCCTAAGACAATAAGAAGTGATTCTAAGGAACTGATTGAAAACAATACTAAAGTTGTCTAGAACAAAAGAGGTATGACAATAGACACAATCGCTAATCCTCTTATTAACCATGTTGTAAGGGTTATATCACACAAGTTCTATCAATCCAATAGATTGAATAGTGTACCATGTATAGTTGTGGATGTTGGATACAAGATTGTCAAGAAAGATCATACATATGATGTAGGAGAGCTACAATTGCAACAAATGATGGAGAACCTTGGAACAATCAAGAAAACTAAGAGTGCACAATGAAAATTTGGCTCTATATTGATTTGTTCTTTTATGTACACAACACATTCCCCTCATTTGGTACTGTGTGATGGAAGACCAACATATTAATTGTAGTACAGATTGGTGAGTACATTGAGGAGCTAGGAGAGAATTTTGAATCTTTAATGACTAGTTACTTTGAAGATTTCAAGAATTCAATGAAGGAGAGACTAAGAATACCAATATCTTTAGATGAAAAACATTATAATGATGTATGTTTTCTTTTGGATGCTGATTATACATTTGTACAAGCTCCCACATCAAGGGTAAGATGTTTGAGACCTTTAGGCTATGAGATAAATGTGGATGAAGCCTCAGTAGCTATAACAACTCTACTAGCAAAAGAGGTAGATAAAACTACAAAAGTTTTTAGAAACTATGAGATGGTAAAGTCCAAGATTTCCATGGAATTAAAGACTATCTCTACCATGAAGAAAAGGGAAAAGCTAGTAAAGAAGTTAAAATCCAAATTTGGAAA
Source organism: Cupressus sempervirens (assembly GCA_028749045.1). Classification (NCBI taxonomy): domain Eukaryota; kingdom Viridiplantae; phylum Streptophyta; class Pinopsida; order Cupressales; family Cupressaceae; genus Cupressus; species Cupressus sempervirens. The sequence continues at coordinate 505,808,171 of CM053789.1, read as the reverse complement.
GGGTGCTGAGGAGGAAGAGAAAGAAGAAGAAGAGGATGAAGTGGAAGAAGGAACTCAAGCACAAGAACCTCTAGCACTGACACAGGGCATGGGAGAAGATAAAGAAGAGGAGGAAATTGAAGGTTTCATGGGAGGAGAAGCTAAGAAAGCACCTAATCCTGTTGAGCAAAAGAAAAGGAAAGCCAAGGCACAACCTATGGCAAAGGCTAAGAAAATTGTTAAACCAAGCCAAGAAAAGTCCACTACACCTACAACAAGAGCCAGCACACAAGCTACTACACAAAAGGTCAAGGAAAGGACAAAGAAACTAGAACAAGGAGGTCAAGAGAAAAAGAGACCAAGAAGGAAATATGTTGCACAACTAGATTCTGAAGAGGAGAAAACAGAGTTACATGACAATAGCCAATTTAAGGTGGTGAGTCACAACCCTCTTTCAGATCTTAAAAATGTATGTGAAAATATTAAGAATAATGCAAATATATTAGGATTTAGTCATGTTGATTTTGGTAAATTGGGTAATGAGGAGAAAAACTAAGTGGAAGAGGCCATGTATTCCATGATGTTAAAATTCAAGACAACACCTCTAGAATTTTCCAACTCTGTACCTAAGAGTCTATATGGGATAGTTGAGAAAAAGTGGCATCACTATCTAAATGTGGAAAGAAAAATTAAGGAGACCACACTAGCCCAAGTGATACCCGAATTAACAAAGACACAAATTTCTAAGGTTGTAAAGAAGTATACAGTTAGGTTTACACCTAAATGCAAAGCCTTTAGCATTTTACAAAATAATATTGAAGATGTTGTCAAGAAGTTAATAGGGATATGGAAACTCATTTATGGGTTAACTATAGTAAAGAAAGGAGAACTTGAACCTTTAGTGGTCAAAGATGATTATGAGGAAGATAATGACAAATATAATACTATTGCAAGAGGAACATAAATGAAAGAAGATGAGAAGGCAACAGCTGAGCCTGAAAAGCAAGATGAACATGATGAAAAATGAGCAAAAATCATTCAAATACCCTTTAAAACTATTGCATTTAATGTTGAGTGCTTACATAGTTGTAAGCTTGACATCAACCAATTTCAGGCTCACTCGGCATCCAATGACATTTCCATTACTCGAAAACCATTTTAAGTTTGGTATCAATAGGTCAAATTGCTAGCTCGGCATCTTCTAGCATTCCACTTGAATTTGAAATGATGAAAAATGAGCAAAAATCATTCAAATACCCTTTAAAATCCTTTCATTTAATGTTGAGTTCTTATACAGTGGTAAGCTTAGCATTAACCAATTTTAGGCTTACTCGGCATCCATTGGCATTTCCATCACTTAGTAACCACTTCAAATACCCTTTAAAACCCTTGAATTTAATGTTGAGTACTTACATAGTTGTAAGCTTAGCATCAACCAATTTTAGGCTCACTTGACATCCATTGACATTTCCATCACTCGACAACCACTTCGAGTTTGGCATCAATTAGTCAAATTGCTAGCTCCGCATCTTCTAGCATTCCACTTGGCATATATGTGAAATATTTCATGCTTGACAACAACATGAAAAACTTAAAAATTTATCTTTAATTCCCAACAACATCTTGCATCTTTATTCGTGCTAATTTAATCTTCTTAGTACTATCTCCTTTGGAACTAATGTATGATATAGCCTTTAAATATGAGTCCCACATACCTCTTGATTTCCTAGTTTGATGGGGTGTGATCACATGACCCATTAGGTGAAGTGATCCCTTCTCCATTTGATGTGCTACAATCATCATTTCTCTTCCATGTCTTATTCATCTCATCTCTAATGTGTTCAACATTTTCCTTGCCTTTGCCTTTACCAAATTCATAACTTGGTGCCTTTGACTTTGTTGAGCAATACCTACTAATGTGACCAGTCTTCAAATAGCTAAAACATGTGGTTTGACTCAATCAACTTTGGTAATTGTCTCTAAAGTGTGTCCTAATACAATTCTTAGGAACATGTCCATATTCTTGACGATAATGATAGCTACATCTTGTATTATAATCCTAGTTATAAGAGTTTCCATTGTTCCTCACCTTTTTTTTACTTGTTTGATGATCACATGGGTTTGGATCTGCATTCAAAAGCTCTATGCCCATACTTATGGCAGTTATAGCAATATCCTTCAAATCATTGTGTATGCATGGTCTTAGTTCTGCATTCATGTGCTTGATGCCCTTGTTTGTTGTAGTTATGGTAGAAAACCATGTTCTTAGGCTTGACATTCTGATTTGTAGTCTTGCTCCTACACACATTAGTAGTATGTCCTTTCTTACCACAATTATGACAAGTAGGTTTAGATTTCTTACCCTTGTTGATCCTTTCTTCTATGTTTTTTGATGATTCTCCTTCTTCAGTGCTTGTATATCCTAGTCCAAATGTATCATTATTGGATCTAGGGGATCTCAATAATTTCTCAAGTATTTGATGGCTTCATTTGTCTTGTTGAAACTTTTAGCAAATTTTTTTTCTCTCTTTAGGTCACTCTATAATTGTTCATTCTGCAACTTCAATGTCATTATCTCAATGTCCTTGACATTTAACTCATAGTTAGCATTCATCATTTGACTTAGAGTATCCAATTGTATGTTGGAAATCTTGGTCAACATGTAAATATTAGACCATGTTGAGTCATAGTGAGTGCCAAGCCACTCATATGCTGAGTCACTCAAGTGCCGAGTAGATAGACCACGCCGAGTGATCCAAGAGCCAAGAAAATAGTGGATGTCAAGCAATGCAAGTGTCAAGTCACAATAGAGAGATTAGTGCATGCTGAGCATCAAAGACATAAGATGCTAAGTGACTTTTGACATATTTTTTTGTAATGGAATAAACAACTATGCAAACCATTTTTGAGCCGACTTAAAGGTAAATTACAATTTTTAGGAGATAGGGACGAATCTCTAGATTGGATTCCCTATGCAATTACATGCAACCAATTAAAAAATGGGAAGGATTAAGCATCAAATGGATGAACCTTAGCCGTAGATTTATACCTAACCCTAAGCCACCAAAGTCTTCTTAAGGAGGATGAAACCCTAAACTCTTCATGAAGGAATGATCAAGTGTGTAAGTAATTGAAGGAGCGAAGAGGATAGTTTTCATGAGAAAATAGAGCATTCATGGTGACTTAGAAGTTATAAAGAGAGAGTGAATTATAGAATCATTTAGAGAAAAGCAAAGGATAGAGAAGAATATATAGCATTGAGACATCTGATCAAAAAGGATCAAGAAGACATTGTTTAGAGGTGATTTTATATTATGTGTTCCTTCATGTATGACATTATTGGTTAACATAATATATTATATGTTCATTCATGTATGACATTATTGGTTATCATAATATATTATATGTTTGTCCATGTATGACATTATTGGTTATCATAGTATATTATGAGGTTGCATGGGTACTTGTACCCACACCCCTGGTACTCATACCCATTTACCCAAGTACTGGGTGCACATATCCCAAGTACCAGGTACTCAATGGAGAGCATCATAGCTAAGGACCTTGATTGATATTTTGGATTATTCTTTTTAGTTTTTTGTTTGTGTATTAGCTTATTGTTTATCAAGCTTAATTCAATACCTAATCAGTTCAAAACTTTGATAGAATTTTGACTAACAATAAACTTTATCACTATTAAGTATAAGTTTATCATTTCCAATATGTCATTGTCATATGATTTATGATCTTGTTTATGTTTAAATTTTTCCTTCTCTTAGATTGGTTTTGACAAGTGAGTGTCAACACACTTAAGTTGTCTACTTAGTTCATGTTGAACTAGTAGTACATGTCGAGCACAACATGTAAATATTAGACCATGTCGAGTCATAGTGAGTGTTGAGCCACTCATATGTTGAGTCACTCAAGTGTCAAGTAGATAGACCGTGCAGAGTGATCCAAGAGCTAAGAAAATAGTGGATGTCAAGCAATGCAAGTGTCGAGTCACAATAGAGAGATTAGTGCATGCTAAGCATTAGAGACATAAGATGTTGAGTGACTTTTGACATATTTCAAGATCTTTCCTCAAAGCTTCAAAGCTTCTCTTTTAGAGAACTAGGCTTTGATACCAATTTTTGGAATTACAATAGGAAAGGTAAACTTTTGGGGAGGGGCTGGGTGGGGGGGTGTGGGGGTGAGTCAGTAGTTTAAACTTGGACCCATAAAACTTTCACCACACATCCATCTCCTGCATTCAATGAGTAAACTGAAATAACATGTAAATCATATACACCTAAGTCATATGAACATGTAAGCATTCACACACATAACACCAAATATGATTACACAGAAACCCTCCAAGGGAGAAAGGTAAAACTGGGGTAGCGATGACACCCACAAATCTTCACTACTACAGCAATAAAGTGTATCCAATGAAAGTTTAAAAAAATTGACCATGAAAAATGATCTATCCTATGAAAGGTCTACCCTATTAAAGGCTTACAAAGACTATTAGGTCTCACCTTGTTAGAGGATTTCAACACCCTGTTAGAAGTGTTCCTAGTTAGAGGACTTTAATGTACAACTATGTAAGCACATTGTTAAAGAATTCCATATAGGTTGTAAAGACAACTCTATTAAGAGATTTGACTGAAATCACCTGTTATAATGTCTCAGCATAGATTGTATGGTTGGCACTTGCTTGCCTAATGAAAAATCACCTCTAAACAATGTCTTCTTGATCCTTCTTGATCAGATGTCTCAATGCTATATACTCTTCTCTATCCTATGTTCTTCTCTAAATGATTCTGCAATTCACTCTCTCTTTATAACTTCTAAGTCACCATGAATGCTCTATTTTCTCATGAAAACTATCCTCTTTGCTCCTTCAATTACTTACACACTCTATCATTCCTTCATGAAGAGTTTAGGATTTCATCCTCCTTAAGAAGACTTTGGTGGCTTAGGGTTAGGTATAAATCTACAGCTGAGATTTATCCATTTGATGCTCAATCCTTCCCATCTTTTGATTGGTTGCATGTAATTGCATAGGGAATACAATTTAGAGATTCGTCCTTATCTCCTAACAATTTTAATTTACCTTTAAGTCGGCTCAAAAATGGTTTGCATAGTTTTTTTTTCCATTACAAACAAATATGTCAAAAGTCACTCAGCATCTTATGTCTTTGATGCTCGGCATGCACTAATCTCTCTATTGTGACTCGGCACTTGTATTGCTTGACATTCACTATTTTCTTGGCTCTTGGATCACTCGACACAGTCTATCTACTCCTCACTTGAGTGACTCAGCATATGAGTGGCTTAGCACTCACTATGACTCAGGATGGTCTAATATTTACATGTTGTGCCTGACATGTACTACTAGTTTGGCATGAACTAAGTAGATAACTTAAGTGTGTTAACACTCACTTGTCAAAACCAATCTGACATCAACATCCTTATAGTATGTACCTTTATTTGAGCTAATTTATATGTGCATATGTGCCTTACTTTTTCCATTTCATGCAAAATGAACACAAACCTTAATCGAGATCACATAATAACCACAAACTAGGGTATTGTAGAAAAAATATTTACCTAGTAATTATGTCTTTAATTGTCACCAATTGAATGAAAATGAAAAATGGTAACACTTTATAAAAAAATTGCATGAATTGTGATTTTTTTTTCTTATCATAAACCCTAAGTAACTTGAGGATGTCTAAATGATGAGAGTTGCAGACATAGGGGGCATGATATTTTCTTGGTTTTCTAATTCTTGTTAGAAATGAGAGATATTGAGATGGGGGGGGGGGGGGGTGTGGTTTGAATCAATATTTCACAAACTTTTGCCCAACTATAGATATCTTTAACAATCTTAAAACATGCATATGTGATTAATCTAAAAACTAAACATAGCAGTAATACAAAACAACACATAACACCATTATTTGTTAACTGGGGAAGCCCTGGTCAGGATGGTACCCATGAAATGATTAACTAATCAAAAGTATCTTAGGAAACATATTGACCGTATTAGGAATCTATTACATCTATAGAGTGTCTTTGTTGTTGTTAAAAGATTAGGCCTTGTTAGAGGCCTCAACCCTATTAGGAGTTGGTATTATAATTACAAATGGTAAGCAAGATGAGCCCAATGCTCAAACATGCAATTAAAATAATATAATTTGTACACAAAAGGGATAGATACAAAAACCTCTTGAAAATATTGATATCTTCAATATTTGATTTATCTTTTGTAGATCTCTATACACAACTTCTCATAAACTTTCCTTTCTCTGCTATGACATAAAGTCTGCATGATATAACAAGCACATTTCAATGTCCAAAGACATCACACAACTTCGCATAAACTAGTATTTCATTTATACCCTTCTATTTTTTCCTATAGGACTTCAAGTCTTCGCACATTTCCCAAAACACAAAATTGACTTTTTCCAAGTTAGGGTTAGCATCTAGGATTTTGTCCCTTATTAATTAAGTAATTATTTTGGTAAACCAAGATAAATCCTTAACACAATTGATCACTTCACTTTTTCTTGTTCTACCTATACCTAACTACGATCGGTAAATCTTTAATATCTTTGTCTGTACAACTCATAATCACATGCACTTTAACACATAGAATCATCATTCGATCGAGTTGATTGGTCTTTTCGGATTTGGTGTTGAAGGCTTTTGGCTTTGATGTCAAATTGTGTAAGCTAATCTCTCAGCTAGTCACCACTCCCTCTCTAGCTATTTTAGTTAATGGATCCCCCTCTGATTTCTTCAAACCCACTAGAGGCCTACGTTAGGAGGATCCTCTATCACCTATTCTCTTTATTATCCTAGCAGAATGCATTGGCAGACTCATGGAGAAGAAAAATAAAGAAGGGAGGATCAAAGGTTTTAAACCCTCTTCCAAATTCACCCCCTTTATGCATTAGCAATTTGTAGATGACACTATGATGGGTGCAGAGGCCTCTATCAAGGAGGCAAAGGCTATGAAAGACACTTTGGACACCTACTCTCGAGGGTCGTAGTAGTTCATCAATTGGGACAAAAGTTTTGTTTTCTTTATCAATACTCCAAAGGAAAGACAGAAGATAATCTCCAGAATCCTAGGATGTTAGGTGGGGAAGCTTCCTTCTACCTACCTTGGTCTCCCCTTGGGAACGACCCCTTTAGATTCCTTCTAGAATGGCATCATGGAAAGGTTCAATAAGAAACTGGTAGGATGGAAAGGAGCCATTCTTAGCCAAGCTAGAAAATGTCAACTAGTTAAATCCATCCTTCAAAACTTTTTGATATATGCTCTGACCCTTTTTACCATTTCGATGAAATATACTGAGAGGATAGAGAAAATCCAGAGGGATTTTTTGTGGATGAGAACTGAAAGGAACAAAAGGTACCCCCTTGTTGCATGGGACAAATTTTTCCTCCCCAAGAGGAATGGAGGTCTGAGAATTAGGAAGCTCATTCACCTCAATAAGGCCCTCCTAGAAAAGAAAATCTGGTGCATCTTTAGCAGCACGGGGATTGGAGAGACATTATAGTTAATAAGTATATAAAGAGGCCCTCTATTTAGTTCACCCTCTTTAGTGAGGACATCCCAAGAGGTTCTGTTGTCTGGAATGGTTTCTTAAAAGCCAGGGACTTGGCTAACTCAAAAGTCTCTTGGAAGCTGGGTAATGGGGAGGACATTCTATTCTAGTTAGATAGTTGGCTTTCTCAGGGCCCCCTTATGAACAGCCCTAGTTATGGGTTTTGGGCTAATGATTGCATCAACCTTTATGGGTACAAAGTTAGTAATTATAGGACCGAACAGGGTTGGAGGGACCTTTCCATTATCGTAGATGACCTCAAACCAATCATGATCACGCTTAATTCCTTCTCCCTTAGCAAAAAAAAGGATGAACTAGTTTGGAGGGATAATGCCAATGGGCTCTATTCAGTTGCCTCTGGGTACTCTGCTTTATGGAGCTTAAAATAATCTCCCCCTTGGTTGAGGGCTTGGATCCCTGGCCTTATGCCAAAAGTCAACATGTTTTTTTGGTTGGCTCTTCAGGAAAAAACTCTAACCTAGGAAAATCTCATCAAAAGAGGTCACACCATGCCCAACAAATGTGTTTTGTGTAAAGAAGAGTCAGAGATAGGCAATCATATGTTCATTCGTTGTTCTTTCTCCAAGATAGTTTGGGGCATCCTCACCTAGGACTTAGGCCACAGCTGGTGCTCTCCTTCTAACCTCCTGACTTTTTCTATCAATGGCATGGCTTGTTCAATGGGTCTATCTTGAAGGAAATTAGCTCCTAGATCCTGCCCCATTTTTGTTGGAGCATATGGAAGGAGAGAAACAATAGGATTTTTAGAGTTAGGGAGGAGCCAGCTTTAGTTGTTGGGAGAAATATTTTTAGTAACATAAAGGAAAAAAAATTTGTGAGGAAGGGGGGAGAATTTGAGATAGTAGGTAGGATCAAGGAGAAGGTAAAAGACAGTTTGAGGAAAAGAAAGGAAGCCAAGTGGTTCCTTCCCCTTGAAGGCTGGCACAAAGCCAACTTTGACAGAGCCTCCAAGGGCAACCCTAGCTCCTCGAGTAGTGAAGGTGTGATAAGGAATGAAAATGGAGATAGTATTGCGGCCTTTTCTCTCCCACTGGGATTCCAAACCAATCATTTTGCAGAAGCAAATGCCACATGCAATATTGTAAAACTGGCTTTTGAAATTGGTGTCACCAATTTATGGCTCAAAGGGGATTTGAATAACATTATAAAGTGTATCATTGGGAACTCACATCCATCATGGATGATTGCAAATCTAATTGATGAGACTCATGAAACCTTCACCAAATTTAATAGAATCCAGGTCGCTCATAATTTTTAGGAAGAAAACACAGTTGTTGACAGGTTTGTGAACATTGGGGTAGGCGCAAACCAAAAAATGACTTGGCTTCCCAGAATTTGTTTGCTGGCAGATGTTAAAAGTTTGATCAACTTGGACAAGATCCAAGGAAGTACGAAGAAAATCAAGCTATAATTATGATTATGAAGGTTTTAAGTAATAAGGGTACTTTTCAAAATGGAAGCATGGGAAATCATAATTGCAGTAATTCATTATTGATTAATCGACACACTTTGTGGGTTTTTTTTTGCATTCACTTCTGGGACAATAGCAGGGCTAATTTTCTTTGGTTATTGCTAACTCTCGGTGGTCCCTTTCAGTCACAGAGTGAGGAGCACATGAGTAAAGAGGGTGTACACTGTGTAGAAATGGTAGGCAAAAGGTGTAGAAAGGAGCTAGTGGGAGATTTTGAGAAATGGAGAAGTAGGGAGAAAGTGTGTGAAAAGCTAGAAGAGGGTGGGGTTACCAATTATATCATGAAGCTACATGGTTTCGATCAAGAGGTGACCAAAATCATGGTGGGGTCCTCGAAGGATGGCAGGGTGAAGGTGAATGGGGTCTACTTCCAAATAAAGGAGGAGGTGATTGTGACTGTCACCGAAATCCCTATCGAGGGTTTTAAATTCTTTAGGGACAAGAAGCTCTCAACCAATGTGGTTAGGGACTTTGTGGAGAGTGAGAAGGAACTAAAGGTGTTGAGAAAGATTGACATCTACTATGTCCCTGACTCCATGAAGAAGCGATGGGGGTATGTTCTGAGAGCTATTATTGAGTACATAATGTTGGACCCTAGGTTTGATAGAGCTTGTAACCACCACTTTGTTATATTGAATCATTTTCAGCATTATGTAAATATTTCGTTTCCATATTATCTATTAACGTCGATGAGCAAGGTGGTGGAAAGCTTCAAAAAGAATCCCACCACAAACCCAGCTCTGCACGAGGGGTTTTTGTTGCTTATCCATGAGGACTTCAAGGATCAAACTATAAGCATCGCTTCCCCTTAGGTAGAGAAGGTAGAGTCTAGTAGCTCTAGTTACTCCTTTCACTCGGATGAAATTTAGAGCCTTAGCTCTGAGGAAGGAGGGATCTCTTCTTCAGGGAAATTAGCAACTCACCAAGCTAAAAAATTTCCCTCCCCCATAACCCCTAGCAAAAAAAGCCCTAGGGATCTTGGGTAGAAGCCTCTTGAGAAGGATGGGGAGGGTGTCAACGATGATGAGGAGGAGCCAGAGTCTAAGAAGGTGGTTAAGGAGACACGGGAGGAAATTAAGGATGTAAGTGGAAGGAAGAAATGCAAGAGGGAGAGTTTGGAGGAAGTGTGCTCTTAGTTTGAGGAGGCATCTGTGTTGCCCCTATCTCCTGTCCAACTCCAAGACCAACCTAAGGAACAAAAAGAGGAGAATGTAGGGTATGCAAAAGGGGAAGTGCAGGTCAATGATAGGAGGAAAGCTTGGATAAACTTTAATGCCAAGACTTCGAAGATGGGCATCTTTAGGGAGGCCATGAATCCCCAAATCCTTGTGGACAATCAAGAGGAACAGAGGCTAGAAGAACACATTAACCCGATGATAGTGGATATTTTGAATAGAGCCAGGGAGATAGGGATGAACCTCTTGAACAATGCTCATAATAGCATGATTGACAATTTTACATCAATCAAATGGCTTTTCCAAAAGTTGGAGGAGGTTAAAGAACAAGTGAGACATATTGAGGCAACAAGGAATGGGATGGATGCTAACAGGAGGACGGATTCAGCTGACAAGCTCAGTCTAGTGGAAAGAAGGATACACAACCTGGAGAACTACAATCACAACCTTGTGAATCAGATGTTCACTTTGTTAAGCTCCATTAACAAAAACATCATCTCTCTTACAGGATGGATCAAAGAAATGCAGGATGATGAGGAAGGAAAAGACATGGATGAAGCCATAATGGAGGATGACTCTACAAAGGACAACACCATTCCTGATCAAGACTAGGGGGACCAAAGAGTGCAACAGCTGGAAGTGAAGGAGAACCAACTGGCCTTCGAGGCTGCTTAGGTTATGCAAGAGCTGGAGCAAAAGAGCGAGGAATAACTCTCATCTGTTCTTTTGTTTTTCTTTGTCTCTTGGCTTTTGGTCTAGCTTTAGGCTATGGCTTTCCTTGTCTTTTTTCCTAGTCTTTTCTTAGAACTCTACTTTTTGGCTGGGCTTTATGCTTATTATCAGCCTCTGAACTTATTCTTTTTTGGCTGGGCTTTCACGCTTATTATTAGCCTTATATGTTTTAACTTTTGGGTTTCAGGATCTCTGTAAAACCTTTTTATCTAATCAAAAACATATAGAATCATCATACCCTATTCTATCTTTCCTCAAGTGCACACATGCCAATTCTCACTCTATAAACTTCACAAACCAAAAATATTTTTTTGCAATTAATTATTCTTCATAATACTTAGACAATTTTCTAAGTCTTCAAACCAAAACTTTATCTTCACAACTTTCTAACTTAATATAGATGATATGTTGCCAAAAATTATAACCTCAATGTATTTTCAATTTATCTCTTATCTGAATTGCCAATAATGTCCCCCTTTTGCATCGATCAAGACATATGGGAAAATTTCCTAAGTTCCAAATTACAATATTTTTGAAGCTCTTCACATAGCCATACAAAAAATTTCAAAATGTGGATCATTTCTACTAGATACCATATTTTACATTATACATACTCCCCCTTAACCTATACTCTACATTATACCTCCTCATACTTACATATAATTTTCCATAAAATACACTCCCCCTTTGACATCAATGACAAAGGTGAGTCAAAAACTAGATACAAATTAAAAATTGAATTTACCTTCATTCTTTTATGCTAATGAATTTTGTGACAATGCAATGCAATCAAAAAAACTACTCTTCAAACTTATTAAATTTTTATTTAATGCATCTTTTACTGAATCAGTTACTGTGATAAGTGTGCATAAGCCATAAGATGTTAATTATGTGGCTTGAAAGTTTCGATAAGTGAGATTCTCATTAGATATTTGGCCTTCAAACAATCATCAAGTTACTTCTACACTACATCTATCTTCAAGGATAAATGTTCTCTTAATAAAGATAATATTTGTAGCACATGTTCCTTGATGGCATATAACATTCTTTGCTCATCATGAATCTTTTTTATTCTTTTCTCCAAGTGAATAAATTGAGCATATGTATTTTTTAGTTGGCTAACCATACTCTTCAATTCATCTTCCTTGTTCTTGATCTATGAGGTAAATGTGTGCATGTATTCATGTGCCAAGGCACATTTCTCATATAATTATTTTCTTTCATGAACATATTTCCTCAACTCTTTGATTCTAGTATCTAAATTTAATTTGTCAAATTGTCCTTGAAATCATTTCATAGCTTACTAAAAACATTTGCATCATGTTCAGCTTGGGCTTTAATAGTGGCTACTTCTAGCGATTTCTTGAAACAATTATCAAATTCTTCTAGTAATATATTTTCTTTCTTTTGGGGATTACTTTCACTAATCTAGATTGAAATAAAACTTTGCATTTTACTAGTCATCTTTGTTAGGAATAAGGTGTCTCAACCTTGGATAATTCCTATTCCTGTTATTTGTTTTGTAAATGTATATTTTGAAAATAATGTAATTCAATGTGAGTGTAGATGTCTAGTTGGTATGTTGATGTGTCACTCTACTTTTATGTGTCCGCATCATAAATTGTGTGTAAGGAGATCATGGCTGAAATGTTTATGATAGATTCCTATGACGCATAAGAGCTATCTCTAGAAGATTTGATGATGGGCGAAGATGTGAAGACATGTGGTAATTGATCATTTAGTACTATATACTCGAGTCTCCAACTCACATGCAAAAAAAAATTGGGTTCCTACTTTTTGGAGAATGTTAAAACCCTAATATGGTTGTTCTTTGGAAGTTTACCTAAAATGGAAAGTGCATGATATAAGCATTCTTAGGGTTGCATATAGGAGAGTGAGATAGTATATTATTATTATGGTATGTTGCTACTGGATTGGTCTTCTGTGTCCTAAAAGAACTTTCATTGCAAGTGTGTTGTAACCTTTTGTGTTTTAGATAATACATTGTGTAGGTTTTGGAGGGGTGGGGTTGTTTTAGCAAAAGGTTTTTCCCCACTAGAATATCTTTGTGTTTATGTGTTTTCTTTCTCTATCTATTTTCTATATGTTTGACTACATATTATTGTTTACATAATATTGAATATAAAATTGTAATGATTTAATAGGAATTTGCACAATACTTTCCTTAAGGGATTAGTGTAGGAATTTGTTTCCACACCTAAGTTTCCTTACAATCTTCTCAAAAGTATCTTGTGCACATTTGGTGGCCTTTCTTTTCTCAATGATTTTGTTGATAGAATTTTTAGAAATTAAACCCAATTGTTATTTATATCATTTTCCTCTCTACTTGTACTTGTAGATCTTCCCATCATACTTTCTAGGAATGATTCCAATGGGGTCTTTGGTGTGCTAAGAATCATCATGTTTGGTTCATTTGTACATGTAACTAGGTTATTTTATAAATTTTGATTATCTTCTAGATCTTTGTCTTCTCTTTCTCCTCTGTCACTAATTTATCTGCCTCTTTTTGTTTTCCTCTTTCCTCTTTCAATGCTTCAACTTTTTGTTCTATTGTTTCCTCTTCCTCTTCCGCTATGTTCTTGAGTTATGGTAAAAATGATGATGCCTCTTGCACTATTATTTTCCATTTAGTTTGTAGCTTGACATCTACATTCTTGAGGGTTTTGGCCAGTGTGGCTAAAACTTCTGAGTTCTCTCCTTCATCCTTATTTTCCTCTTCTTCCTTCTTCTCTTCTCCTTCTTTATTTCCATCATCATAACTAGGATAATAAACCATGTTCTTAGTGTCCAAATTATCAATAATAGTGACTTGATCCTTGAATGGATCATATGTCTCATGAATAGTAATGTGAGTACAGTCAATGTTCATGGTGTCGTCATCAATTTTTATTTGTGGTATCTCAAAAATTGTCCCTTTTGTAGCCTTGTTGACTTATGTTTTTCTCATTATAGTATCTTTTTCTTCCTTTTCCTATGTTGTAGTAGGAGCTTGGGTTTCTTTTACTCTCCCTATCATTAGGCTTCCTTCCTCTTGACAAGGCTCAGGTAATTATTTTGTCTTCTAAAGTCTCTATTGTTGTCACTGAGTCCTTATACTCTGTCATTACTTTTATCACTACTTCTTCTATTTCCTTGTTGGCTTGTACATAGTTTCCTCCAATAATCAAAATTTCCCTTGTCTTATTTCTTAGTAAAGGTTCTAGGCTTTTCATGATTCTCTCAAAATGCTCTTCATTTTCAATTTCACAAAGTTTTTACCATCCTTTCTGTTATTTCTTTGTCTTCTTCCTTAAATTGTCTTTTTTTATTCTTTAGCCTCTCATATAAATCATTTGGTATTTGTCCATGAATGTTTATAAACTTTTGATTCAACAATATTTTATATCTAATTATAGCATTCTCTAATTGCAACTTTTTAAAGTTATCCTAAATATTATAAAATCTATTTAACTTGGTGAGATTTCCTTCATTTTTAATCATGTTGGTCATATTCTCAATCTTAGGCTTCCATTTCTTTTTGCTCTCACTAGTATCCTCTAGTTTATCTTTAATTGGCTCCACTTCTTGTTCTAGTTGCTTCTTCTATTTTCCAACATAGGTGATTATTATTTTCTTCATTTTTCTAGGTCCAGTAGCTAACTCTTTCATTCTTTTTGGTTGTGGTGATTCTACTTGTTCTTATTTAACTTCAACCAATTTGGTTGATCTTCTTGTGCTTGCAAGTGCAAATGATTAAACTTTTACTATATCGACATCTTCTTCTATCAGGTGATAAAATTCAACTATTGTTGCTAATAGTGGTGGAAAAATTGTGGTGCAGGTGCTACTATTGCATAAGGTGCAATAGGTGATTGCACCGATGGCACTGCAACTATTACTCCTATAGAAGGTCTACCTTCTATTACAAGTGGTTTGGAAATTAAGATTTTTATCTATCCATTAGCTTTCATTTCCTTAGTTTTCCCCAATGCTTCATTGAATTCTTTTGCACTCATAACTGATTCTTTGAGTAAATCATCAATTTTCTTATCTACTTTCTTCTTTATTCCTTACTATACACTTGACCTTGAACTTCTCTTAACTTTTCTTCATAAGTGCCCCATCTAGGACACTCCTTGCCCCTATCAGACTCAAGGATTGTCTTTTCGTATCCTTCAATTATTTCTTCACTCATCTCATACCACACAAAGTCAATGAATTTCACTCTAGGCTCAACTACTTCCATACATTATACATTTGTTTCAACCATGAAGCATAGTTCTTCTTTATATTTCTCCACAATAGTAGGTGGTATCCTAATCCTCTATTTCATTTCTGCTTGAAAATCCTTCATCATTCTACAAATTTCATATGTGATTCTTTTAATAAGAATATTTCTAAAGTAATGAGTAATCAACTCCATTATGCTATTCTTTATATCTCAATCATAACTAGGCATTCCAAGGAATTTCCTTATCACTTGAAAGAATAAATGAATTATCAGTGATTCAAATCTAAAAGTTGCATTCTTATTCTTTTTTATTTTGTTCAAGTTATCAATCAATTGTTTCCTAAGGATTTCACACGTATTGACTTTCTCATTTCCTACAGTCGTCATATAAGCTACATGAATAAATCTAGTAGGTACTAAATTTACCCTAGAACTGTAGCTTATTTTGTATCCACTTATTTTCTAATCAATCTCACATCAATTTTCTTAATTTTCTCTAATTTCATGTTCCTTCCATAAGATATAGACTCTTTATTTATCCCAAGCATCTTCTTGGCATTTTCCTCGTTGACATGGTTACTACCTTCATTTCTCAAACTAGTAAGTTTATGAATCAAATCATTGTCAATCATCACATGAATTTCACCTTTCCAGACCATGTCCTCATGAATCCATCTCAATATGATTCTAGTTATGAATCCATCTCAATATGATTCTGGTTCATTCATTTTCATCAAATTCCTCAAAGAATATATGTTTAGTAATGTTAAGGTTCTCCAAGTGCTCAAACCCTTGTTTAAAGGTCAAATCATTGTTGTAAAGTAGGTTGATGTCCTTGTGAATATCATTATCCACAACTAACTCAAGTTTGTAGTGGATGTATTCTCATATGTCTTCTATTCATAAAACCTATAATGAGCTTGTGAAAAACCTCTAGATGGATCATCATCAAGTGAAATATAAGGGTGTTTCCTAAATTTATACGTAGGCCTCTTGTTAGCTTCACATTAAATTGGAACTTTCAAACTTAAAACCTTCACTTCACTTAAAACAACAATTGTGCAAGTGATAAATACATTTAAAATCATAAACCTAAGGCTTCAATGAGTTCACTTTCAATCTTCTTCAAATACATAAAATTATCTTCTCAAATTTTCTTCCAAGAACTCTTTACTCTTTGCATGATCAAATGGTGTGCATTCAATCAATTTTAACCATTATATGTGATTCAATTTAATTTTGTATTAATTGCACAAGTACACACTGATGAAAAAAGTTATTTCCTTTAGCCAGAGAACTGATTTCTATTCACACACTCACATATGAACTCAAAAATACATGTAGCCTTAAAAAAAGCTTCCCTTTATCCATCTAAACCTTCTCCCAACTCCACAAGTCTCAATTCAATCTCTTAGGGATTAAATAATTTTTTGATATCATTTCCCTTTTTATTATAAATGAATGAATTTCTTATATTGATAAAGGTTTATCAGTAACTATTACGGACTTCAACTTGTTTTTGTGTGTGTCATTTTAATTCTTCTCTACCCAAATTTGTGTGCTTTTTGGTGTCTTATCTTTAATATATGTTTCATTGAAGATATCTACATGCTCTTTGGCATTCTCTTTCTATCTAGCATTGCTATTCTCATTCCTTCTAACATTTTTGTTTGTATTTATGTAGTTAATTTTCCTTGAATTTTGTGATCTCATTTTATTTGGTATTCTCATCCTACAAAATCTCATTGCGTGTCCCAAACTGTTACAAATATCACATGATATCACATTTCTTCCATATCTAGGTCTTGACTAACTGATATGTAACCTATAATATTTAGCAATATGTCCAAAGTTGTTGCACTTATAACACATGACTCCATTTCTTATGATATTAGTTGCACCAATAGGTCTACTACCTATAGGATTAGTACCTTGATACATATTATTACTAAATATAGATTTCCTATATTCATTAGCTCTATGTCCATAAGCATAACAATTAAAACAATAACCAGTAAAAGGGTTAGCATTCTTACCCATAGAGACCTTCTTCATGTGACAAATTTCATTGCATACAAAACATCTTCCTAGTAAATTGTCTTCTCACTTCTTTAGGTTCCTCATATTTTTTAGGTGCTTTCTTTATTAGATCTTCTTGTTTTTGTTCAGGCTATTGGATTACAAAATCTAGTTCCTCGGTAGATTTAGCTTTCTTGTATAATTCTCCTTCATAGTATCTAATACCAATCTTATCATAAGTAGGTTTTTGTGTCATGTTCTTCTCATCAAAATTTTCAGTACTTGAGAATAATTTATCAAGATTTTTCTTTGTCTTTGTAAACTCTCCTTTCACAATAGTATTATACTTGTCAAATTTTGTATATTCCAACTTTGTAGTCTCATGTTCAAATGTCACCTTGGTAAGTTTGGATTTTAGATCTACATTCTGAGATCTCAAATCTACTTGACTTTTCTTCTCATCTTCTATCAAACTCATCTTAAGATTGGTAGTTTCAAGATCATACCTTAGGATCTCATTTTCCTTCTTTAACTTAGAAACTACATCATTATCTTTGATCTGATCATTTGACTCATTCTTTTGAGAATTAATAGATTCAATCTCCTTTTTAAACTTTTAAATGTAATATTTTTCCTCTTTATATGTGTTCTTCAAATTGTCTCTTTCTTTTGTGTTTACATCAAGTCCCTCAAGAGATTCCTCCAAGTTCTTATGTAACACATCCATATCTATAGTGATATTACTCAAGTTTTAAGACCTCCTTTGCGAAATTGAGGTCTGATACCAATTGTTAGAGATAGGAAATGTTGCTAGGGGGTGTATCAGTATTTCACAAACTTTTCCCCAACTATGGATATCTTCAACAATCTTAAAACATGCATATGTGATTAAACTGAAAAGTGAACATAGCAGTAACACAATACAAATCATAACACCATTATTTGTTAACTAGGGAAACATTGGCCAAGGGAAAAACCTAGTGGGGATGGTACTCACAAAATGATCCACTAATCAAAAGTATCTTGTAAAATATATTGACCTTTTTAGGAGTCTATTACATCTATATAGTGTCTATGTCCTTTTTAGAAGACTAAGCCTTGTTAGAAGCATCAACCCTATTAGGAGTTGGTATTACAATTACAAAAGTTATGCAAGATGAGCCCACTTCCCAAACATGCAATTACAATGATATATTGTGTACAAAAAAGGAATAGATACAAAAACCTCTTGACAATGTTGATATCTTCAATATTTAATTTGTGCTTTGTAGATATATGAACACAACTTTGCATAAATTATCCTTTCTCTTCTCTAACATAAATTTCACTTGATATAGAGAGTACATTTCAATGTCCAAATACATCACACATCTTCACATATACTAGTGTTTGCTTTTATCCTTATGTCCTATCATGTCAGCCATGAAGTCTTTGCATGTGTCCTGAAACACAAAATTAAATTTTGTTAAGTTAGGATTAACATCTAGGATGTTGTCCCTAAATAGTTAAGTAATTTTTTTGGTTACTTAACACAATTAATCATTTACTTCACTTTGGCACATTCTTCCTCTACCTAACTGCAACTAATAAATCTTTAATATCTTTGTATGTCAAATTCATAATGACATGTATTATGACATATAGGACCATCATACCCTATTCCATCTTTCTTCAAGTGTTTTTGTGCTAATTCACACTCTGTAAACTTCGCAAACCAAAAAGGCATCTCTATTTTAATTATTCTTTGTAATACTTAGACAATTTTCTAAGTCTTCAAACAAAAACATTATCTTCACAACTTTTTGACTTAATATAGATGATATGTTTACATAAATGACAACCTCAATACATTTCCATATTCACCTCTTAGCCAAATTTCCAACACTGATGGTGATTGTTCCAATTATCCTAAGGTTATAAATAAATTGGATGTTCATTATAATATCATCCATCATGATTGGATAGCCTTGTGTACCTCAACTAAATTTATATGGAATCTTAGGTGAGATTCATCCATTCTTCTTGTTTTTTTTTTTTGCTAAAAACCAACTTCCTAGTAAATGTGCACATGGGATCATGTTACCAAGGATATGAACAAAAATATAATGTTCATTGTGGGCTACAAATAATATTTTACACACAAATAGGTGAGGATTACTAAATCAAAAGGAAGTAACTAACAAGTCATCTTGGATTGCATGACTTGATGCTTAGGTTCACTTTCAACATTAAATCAAATCTAGGTAGTATTCATAACTTCATGATTTCTAAACATATTAGTGAAGGTTGTACTAACCTATGATGTCCATTACTAAAATTCCCTATGAAGAATATATGATTCAGTTTAATTAATTAGTGAGATTCCTACAGGTCTTAATCTAGCTACATTAATTATTAATCCAATTTCATTCTTGATTAATTTAAGATTGCATGAGTTAGTTGAGCTTCAATTCTTATCATGCATGAGTGGTTAACAAAATCTAATATTGCACATTGAAATTCAATTTTGATCGCTTTCATCAAAAATCCACTTCAAACTATAAATAATGGTTGAATACTAAAGTTAATTGTGATCACCTACATAAGAATATCAGTAGCATCATAATCATTCACACATGCAGAATAAAATTTGCATCCATCACATTGCATTTCATATACATGCATGAAAAAATCTAAATATGATAAGTACATCCACTTAGTTATGCATCCATACATATATTCCATGTGAAAAATACAAAAACATCCATTACATGTGCATTATCATATAGAACCATGCATTTTCATACATTTTCATATTACTGAAATAAGTAACATGATTTCATTATAATCAAGAGATCTAGCAATAAAAAAACCATCATATATGACCAAGAAAAGTTTCACAAAGACTGTAGTTGAATCACACATATCAAGATATCAAAAGGAGTATATTAGTGCATGCATAATAGCATATTAGTGATTAGTAAAATATCAATGGATCTAATGAAAAAATGTCCACAATATCAAAATGTCCAAGTATATCAAAGAATGTTAGAATTTACCTATGAGTATCATGGAAATAAAAAAAGTACATAATCAGATCAACATGAGTATATCAAGTCTAAGTCCCTCCCTCATCAGCACAAGAAGGAGTAGGTATGAAATATTCACCACTAAGGGAAGGTGGTGGCATAGCTCCTTCATTATTTTGTGTTACTATCGTGTAAGAAGGCACACTCTACTCAAGAGGAGGTGCTCATCTATATCAAGAAACACAGTAAGTTGCACATTGACTATGATAAGTGAATTTCCTAAGATAATGATCTTTATCTACTCTAATAGTGTCAATATCTTAGGCATGCTCTGCTACTCAGGAATTCAACTCTTGGGAATTTTATATGTCCCTCTTTGCAAAGATAACCTCTAAGAAAGTAACATGATCTAGAAACTACTCATGCTCTCATAGATAACTACTAGAAGGATCAACTTCCCTAGATCTATCTCTAGGTGGATCTTGTGATTCCTAAACATTTACATATCTATTACTCTCACCATGAGTCCTCTAAGACTATCTTTATGGATTAGGCCTCTACACCTAAGAATCCTTCCTATGTGTCTATGATCTATGTATCTCAGGTTGTGATCCTTATACATCTCTTTGTGATTACTCTAATTAATCTTTGTCAGTGGTTCCAACTGGAACTATGGGTTCAATTGGTCAAGGAGGAATAACTTTGATCTTGGTCATGTAACCTTCATCCTCACCATCTCCTCCCTTAGGTCCACCATCACCACCATCATGTTCATTGTTATCATCACCATTATCTCTACCAAGACCATTTCCAACAAAACTGAAGTCATCATCCTCACCTCAAGCTCAACCACCATAACATTTGATACCTCTACCTCTAGTAGGAGAATGATCATTATGTACAAAATTATAATCTAACTCATCCTCAATCCATGAAACTAGCTCAAAAGGTGTAGTAAATCTGGGAAATGTATGCTTAGTAAGATGAGCTTGGTATGAAATAGTGACACCACCATCATCAACCTTTGGAAGATGGTCCCATGCAACATCTACCATTTGTGAAATATCTATATAAGCAACCTCACATTCCAAAAAAGCCCCCCACAACATCTTGTCTTCTCTAGTGTGAGCATATGTAGTCACATTCTGGGAAAGGCCTTGTTCTCTACCATACTATCACACTACATGTATCATAATGAACTTCTACACAAAATATGGATTATGTCCATTAAAATAATAGGTCTGGAAGAAGAAAGGCATTTGTCAAGCATCTATAGTCCACTACTCACATTCCAAAAATAGTCTCCACACTACCATAGTAAGTTCATCAAAGAGTGTGAGGCCTCACCCAATCCGTCTTAGTATAGATGACAAAATTGCATTGTGGTACTTTTAATTTGATTTTTTGATATATTTTTGAGACTATAGGGTTATGTCATTTTAATATCAACATTTTGATGATTTGCACTTATTAAAACCTAACTGATATATTTAATGATTTCATTTCATGTTCTAAATTATTTCAATTACTTTAATGGAAACTGAATTGCATAAATACTTGAATGTCAAATTGTAAGGTTCAAATGAAAATTAGTGCCAAAGGATAGATTTAGATATGCAAACAAATCCAACTCACATGACTTGTAACTTAATAGTCATGAATTTAATATTTCATCACTATGATAGAGAATAGATTATGAGGTTGTTCAGAATGTTAATCTGATCATGTTAGATAAGAACTAGTTATTGTGTATGAAATGATTGAACACATATGGATATAGTTCTATGATCTGATACTATTAGATTTTTGATACGATGCGAAATGTTAATTTGATTATGATGATTTATGATACATAGATAGATGTTGATTTGATTTTGACATGTAGATCTTGATATTTTAATATTTTGAATGATTTACTTGAAATGATTAGGAAAGGAAATTTATTTGAATTATGTTAATAAGATTACGTAACTTTTGAAATTATAGGCATTTATGATATTTATTTATATAACATCCTTGGACTACTGATGCTTGAGTTGAATGTGCATGAAGTGGAACCATGGAAAAAAAAATTGAGGGAAACAAGTTCCAAACCTTGTGAACACAGTTTAACCAAGGTGAATCTTTGGAAGATTCAAAAGCCTCATTGTGAAAGTATTTTTTTCATAATTGTATGGTTTCTTGATTGTGAATATGTTTAATCATATTTTAGATGCATTAAGGGTATGACAAGGTGTAGTGTGATGTATTTTTGTGTGTCACTTGACACTTGTATTGTCTATGTGTTGATGACATGTCACCTAGATTTTTGGTCATAAGGTCACTTAATCTTGGTCCTCTTCCTTCCTTTCAATTAATGCTTAAGTACACCCATTTGGGAGAGAGTGTTAGGATGGGTCACCATCATGTTGAATTTCGAATTCAAATTTGATAGGGAGTTTAGGGGGTCTAAATGGGATCCTAGAGTGTTATTTTATTGTTAAAAAGCCACCCAAATGGTAGTATAGCATGATAGGGGCCTAAATTCAATTATTTTAATGTTTTCCTAGCTTAGGGAACCCCTTAAACAAAGCCAACTTGAACCAATTCGAAAATTTGAGTTTTTTTCCATGATAGAACCTTCACAACCCCACTTGGTCAACCTTCTTATTTTGGAGGAGCAAAAATGTAAGAGAGGGAGGCTTGATGTCCTTACCAAAAAGGGTAGTAGAGGGTCTTTTTAGTGGAGGGGTGACAAACTAATGAGTTGTTCACCCACTCTCTAATTTTAGAGATAGCTAGAGTTTTGGAGGGAGATTAAGGGAGCTCTACTACAACTATCCTTACCCTAGCTTGGACCAAGGTTAGTGACTCAAAAATATGTTTCTTTTCATCTCTTTTTAGCATGGATAAGTAAATTTGAAAGTGTGAAGAGTTATCAATGGTGTATGCATTGCATTGTAAATCTTGTGTGATGGGCTTTGCCATTATGTTGTGGAGAGTGAATGTGTCTTGTGATCTTGGAGATTTCTTCTTGGTTTTGCCCTGCTTATTCTTCTCCTTTTTTTTTGTTTGAATGTAAGTGTTGAATGTGTTTATGGGTGTGAAGGCTTCACTCACCCTTGGGAGGGAAGAGAAGCCTTGGGTGAAGGGCATAAGTTGGGCTTCACATTGCAGTTGAGAAAATTACCTCATGATGAAGGTTTGTTAATATCATGGAGTATGGGCTCCATTAAGGCCATGAATCTTGTTGTTTTGGGAGGTACAAGGAGGTTTGTGTTGTTTTAAGAGGTACAAGGAGGTTTTGGTGAATGAGGAGGAGAAGATTTGTTATGATGGCCTTGAGAGGCAAATGAAATGGCAATATGTTGCATATGATGGCCTTGAGAGGCAAATGCAATGGAAATATGTTGGCCTTGAGAGGAAAAATGCATTGGCAATATATTATTTATGATGTTATAATATCTCCTCTTTGAAGAGCCCACCTTCACCCAACGTTTTATGATTCCAATGGAGAATCATTGTGCAAGCCTTGGGAGGGAGTTGTTTGTGTTTTCTATAGTGTTGCATGTATTGTTTAGTGGTGTATGGGTGTAACCTTTTCGGTTCTTGCTTCCCCTACTCGGTGGGTGGCTTCATAGAAGCCTAGGTTGGGAGGTGAGTCTCCATGGTTCATATGTGTGTGTGTCATGTGCAGGTTTTGTGAAGATGGACTCCTTGAAGATATTAGGGTCTTCCCTTGACATGGTTGTAGAATCAAGTGTTGTGATGAGTTCTTCCTTTTTATGTCATTTTGTTATGAGTTATGGGGCTCAAACCCTCACCCTTATGTTATCTAAAATGTAAAAGGGAATGTGGAGTTGTAAAATATGGGCTATGTTATGCATGTAGTTGACACTGTGAAATAAAGAATATAGTATCTTCATTTTTGTATAAGAAGAAAGAAATGATTCATGTATGAAATATACATCATTCTTTTGGAAATTCATGTTATAGATAACTCTTTTACATAAGTATATCCATGAAACTTAATGCATAGTAAAGTTGTGAAATCTTCATGTAAGAGAGAGTCAATGAAATACTTGCTATAATATGATGAGTGAGATCACTGTAACATTTAGATTTTGTGTTTAATATTATGTGAATGAGGATTTCATTATTGCATTTGTCCATACGTATGCTTGAAAAATGGTTCATTTTGTTTCAATGAGAATTAATCTAATGTATGATTTTAACTCATTCCTTAGAGAACTTTTAA
Organism: Cupressus sempervirens; assembly: GCA_028749045.1. Classification (NCBI taxonomy): domain Eukaryota; kingdom Viridiplantae; phylum Streptophyta; class Pinopsida; order Cupressales; family Cupressaceae; genus Cupressus; species Cupressus sempervirens. Next base: position 505,783,694 of record CM053789.1, on the reverse strand, counting down.
ATCTGAGTTTGTGCATCTAAGTGTTAAATTTAATTCATATTATACCAATGCATAAATAAACTATAGCATCACTAACCTGTCATTTAAGAAACTCTCTAAATTCTATAGTAGTGAAGAGGAAATGAATCCGAATATAACACATATTCTAAAATTTGCATGAGAAAGTATGTTGTAGGTGCATTTTACTTCTTTGGAATTTGTATGAGAATGAGAAAATTGAATCCCTGCCTATTATAGACTAATATAATATTCAATAGAATATTCCTTAGCATCTCTTCACTTAGATAAGACAATAAAATAATAATGGTTATAAGATATAGTAGGCTAGCATCATCTACTTGAAAATAGTACATAAACATTTTGTGACTCAAACTTGTGAAGACAAGTCACATTCAAGAATTTATAAAGTACTTAAAAAACTAGCACATCGACCCCATTCAAGGATCAGTCCACACGAGTAGTAAGGGAAGTAGAAAACTTTAAAAAATGTTTATATCTTCCTTCCTTGTCCAAATTGACCCCATACCAAAAGAAAAAATCTTCAAAAAAAAAAATATTATAGTGCTTCTTTCCTTAGCCCATAGCCATGCATACTTACCCATGCATTGGAAAGAGAGACCTTTTAATAAAATAAAATTATAGACTAAGACTTTCCCTCCAAACATCCCTCACACCTAGCCAAGCAATTATTGCAGATTTAAACACTTTTACCTATGAAATCTAACCTTGAAAGAAGCACATGCGTTTGGGAAAGAGGAAGAAGTTGTGGTCTTCTTGAAAAGAGTTTAGGTTACCTTGAGCCTTAAAAATAACATGTGTCAGACCTGTCAACATCTAGCAAAAGCAATCTTACGACAACATTTTCAAATAAAATGTATTGCATAGGCACATGACCTCATCCTTGGGAGGTCGAATTTGGTAAAGGAGGAGTGGGTAAGTAAAATTAAACAATTAAATGGTATAGGAAAGTAGGCTATGTGTAGTTAAAAAAATTAGGGTAAGTGTTAGGGGAAATGAAATAGTGGATTTGATTCAAATTTAATAGATTTTTTAATGAGGCTAAATAAGTTGGAGCAATTATATTATGGAATTAATGAGCCTTTGTTAATGTTAAAAGATAGTCACCAGAATAAAATAGAAAGAAAACAATAAGTTATGACTTTAGTAGTATGAGTAGAATGTATTGTTGAATCAACCTAAACAAATGAAAAGATTTTCTTAGGAGTTGGTAAACTAGCAATGAAAATTGTTAAAGGGAGATATTGGCAAATGCTTTATTAATTGAAATTACTAAGACATATATATAATTCAATTATTAAGTGAAGAAGATTAGATTAAATGTTTTATGTCGAACTAACATTGGATCATATGATTAATTGAGTCAGTGAAAAGATATTGTGAAGGTAGTATGAAGGTTTAGGAGATGAAAGAATTAGTATTCTGAAACCATGTGTTAGTGAGCCATAGGTTAGCCTTGAAGTTATGATTTTTTTTCTTTTAATAATTAACTATATGCAATCACTAAGAAAAGAAATAAAGAAACAATAATGCTAATAATAATAAATTAATTATGTATTTAGGGAGTGCTTTAAAATCTTGGATGAATGCGGATAGGGATGTGCTAGAAAGTTAAGATTTGAGTTGTATTTTAGGATAATACACCAAGTTAATTAAATTGTGGAAGTTGAGTAGTTAGTAGGTGATAATTAGAGATATGATTAAAAATAAGAATTAAGTAAGTTGTACGACGGAAAGTATAGGTTCTTTAGTAATTATTAAATTAGTTGATATTAAGGATTAGCAAGAATTAGGGGTTAGACGTTAGACTATGTTAGAGGCTAGAGTTAGTTAGCTTTATTAGTTTGCAATGATATTATTTGATAGCCAGTAAGACAATGGTGCTAGATGTTGAGATATTTGTTAGTGTAGAGTAAGCAAATAATTTAGTTAAAATAAATTTGATTACTAGATATTAAAGAAGTCAGGAATTAGTAATAAGAATTATATACAGTTATATATAGTTCAAGTGATATGAAAGGAATTTTACTAAAGAAAAATTAGATTGAAGGGTTAGGAAGTTAAAGTTATTCTTAAGATAAGTAGTTTGACAATAATGCTAATCGTAAGTTCATGTTTATAAAATTTATATTTGAATTTAGTGTTAATAGATAGCGTCTTTATTTATTTAAAATAATAATAATAATAATAATTGTTCTGTTTTGCCTCATAAATGTAGGGCATGACAAAGAGTCTATGCTAGTGCTCCATCTTAACAACATGAGACTATTAGATAAGGCCAGAATAACAATATACATATAGAATCTTGGGATCTTTCTGCCTAGCACTACTAGTCAAACCATAGGGATGTGATCCCTTGTTTGAACCTAAAGAATGATAATAATAATGGGCATGCTCTGATAATGGTAATAAACAATCTCGTGAAGCTCTCTATATATGTGCAAGTATAAATAATACCCAAGTATAGTGGTGAGATATCTTTAGGATCTCACCCAACATATATGCACTTCCATAGTGGAAATGATGTTAGCCACAATATGACACCATGATAATACCAATCAATCCAATGAGAAGAGAATGAAGTCTACCATAATAATTCAACATATGGTCCCAATGGATAAATTTCTAAGAAATAATCAGATCTTGGACTATAAAACAAACATTTGCAATAGTGACACTAGTGTTAGATAATTGAGAGGGGGTTTTGAATGAGTTAAGTTTAGTTATCCTATAGTCCCTTAAAACACTTTAGTACCAATTCAACTTCATAAAAACAAATAGAAAACACTTGGTGATCTCGTCCAACTTATCAATTAACTCTTTCAACCATTTTACTTCAAATTGTTAACTTGTTATTCTTTACATAAATGAGTATGAGTAAAATAATTTAGTTATAACCTTGTAGTTACTTAGGTATTAACAATTTGCATTAATATGTAAAATATGTATGCCAACTTGCAACACAAATAACATTCACACATGTGACCCCAAGATTTTAACATGGAAACCCTATATAAATGAAAAACCACATAAGACTAGCAACCCAAAAATATTTACTCTTTTGAAGTGAGCTTGACTAAGAGCCAACCTTGTTATAGGTTACATGCACATTGTTAATGATTTGAAAGTAACAGTATAAAAATGATTTGTTTAGGTATAGCACTACATTTCTTATATGTATCTCCTTTCTCTTCTTATCTCTAATTTTTAATCTTCTTTCTTTGTACTCTTGATTGGCCAATTCACACCTTCACTTCTTCCAACCCTAATTATTTCTCCTAGTTCAACTATATTCTTTCACCTTTTACAAATTTTCATTCATAGAAACTTTATCATCACTTCCAACTAGCAACCTAATTCTATCTTGATCTCTTCCTTAAATAGTCATTTCAGTGCTTCTAGATCCTTCCATCTAATATCTTAATCACAAACATTAATCTCAGATTCAATGTACTTAACCACATAGAAAATAAAAATTTGCATAGAACTTTGTGTTCATCCTTATCCTTCTTTAATGTCCATCATTAGACCCTTATTGAATTTTCCCATCCATAGATCTTGTAACAAACCTTGACCGTAACCTTTGAACATCTCAAACATTTATAATTTCCAGCATAAGTCGGCCTTGGATTCAAATTCTCCAAACTTTTTATTCCATTTGTTACTTGGAAAACATAACATTTCACTCAGGCAATATATCACTTGGTCGATACTTGACTTTCTTAGGCAATACTAACTTTCTTCTTAATTTTCCAAATTGTTTGATCAATATTGTAGTCACTCGGTGAATACAATCTTCCTTCATTAACCTTGTCACTCAATTAAGCTTGTGTACTTCAATACTTTACAATATTACATGATTGGAAAACAATCAAACAACCATTACATAATCAATGTCCAACTCATACAAATACCCATTGAATACCATACTTATAAATTCTATCTTCAGCATACTTTCTTCAAATCCTCTTAATCAGTCTAATGGTATAGAACTCTACTAAATTAGCATAATGTCTAATCAACTAAAACTTTGGCATCAATGAAAATATAACAACTAATATTATTCTCTTACATACATTCACAACATTATCAATTACATTATCCGATTAGGGCTAACAATCTCCCCCTTTGGCATTGGTGGCAAAACAAAACATGAGATTCTACATTACAAAAAATTACATGAGATAATAAAATGTATGCATCGTCAACAATACAAATTTTTAGTTCTTTGGCTTCATCTCTAGGATTTTTGTAACTCAATTTGTATCATCAGTAGTCTTTAGTAGAAGCAACAATCTTTTTCAACAGATCTCCCCCTAAGGATATGATCTCAATCTGTTCAACATTGCTCTTATATCTTCATATCTCTTCATATGTAGTCTTCACCATACTTCTCCTTTTTATTTCTTCTCCCTCATTTTATTATTGTTTCCTAAAACTCTCCCCCTTTGGAATTGACGGCAACACATAACACAAGATTCTACATTATAAAACATTACATAAGATAATCAAATATATGCATTGTCAACAATACAACTTTTGAGTTCTTTGGCTTCATCTGTAAGATCTTTGTAACTTGATTTGTATCATCGGCAATCTTCAACAACAACAAAAAATCATTTTCAACATATCTCCCCCTTAAGATATGATCTTGGTCTGTTTAGCATTCTTTTGATTTCTTCATATCTCTTCATAAGTAGTCTTCACTAGCCTTCTCCTCCTTTTTACTTCTTCTCCACCTTTTAATTATCTTTCCTTCAAATTCTCTCTCTTTAGTATATTCTTCCCCTTTGACAACAATGCCAAAGGTCACTATAAATCTCAATATGAAACTTATAGAACCTTGTAGTTATATGTGTGCCTTGCATGTACTATTTACATCAATTTCATCACAGTTATCTTCAAAACTTTAGGATACTCCTAAAGAGTTAACTCTACACGTCAACTCCACAAATATGTTAAAATTCATACATGAATTGTTGTAATATGCATTTTCACTTAGTGAATCTTAGATAGGGGCATTATCCCTAGTTTACCTCTGAGATACTCAAAAGCATCCTCAGGCAGTGTCTTAGTAAAATATCTACTATTTTATCTTTTGAATTCACATATTCAAGTCTTACTTGTTTCTCTTATACTTTCTCCCTCAAGTATTGATGCTTGATTAACATGTGCTTACTTTTTGTATGCATCACTAGATTTTTTGAAATATTTATTGCACTATTGTTATCACAATAAATAGTAATAGCCTCAGTTACCTCTTCTTGCATGCATTCAAATAGTTATTTAATCCATACAATATTTGAACAATTGATTGCAGTGGCAACATATTTAACTTCAACAGTATATTATGAGATGCAAATTTATTTTTTGCTTATCCATGTTATTTTTCTTTCTCCTAAAAAGAAAGCTCCACCACTTGTGCTTTTTCTATTAGCAACATTACCAAACCAATCGACATTTGTGTAGAATTTAAGATCAAAATCATAATATTCTTGTATCGTAAGCCATAATCTTCAATTCCTTTGAGATATCTAAATATCATTTTCACAACAGCCATGTGAGTCTCCTTTAGATTAGATAAAAACCTTGCAAAAATTCCAATATCAGGTGCAATATATGGTCTACTATGTCCAACATATTGTAATTTACGAATCATAGTTTTGTATTGAGTCTCATTTACCTCACCAGTAGTGCCTTCTTTTGATAATTTCACTCCAATCACCCTAGGTTTACTAACTGAATTAGACTTATCCATCCCAAATGTCTTCAAGATTATTTTGCATGCTTAGACTAAGTCACATATATACCTTTCTTTGTTTGATACACTTGTAGGCCAATGATTATTTATATCTCACCAAACATAGACCTCTCAGATTCTATACTCATTTTCCTAGAAAATGTCTTACATGACATGTCATTTCCTCCAAATATAATGTCATCAAAAAATGTTTTAGCAATAAACATACTTTCATATTCACATTTTAAATATAGATTATTATTTTCACTTTTCCTAGAAAATTCAATCTTAATTAAATAAGAATGTAACCTTTCATACCATGCTCTTGGTGCTTGCTTCAGTCCACATAATGTCTTTTTCAACTTGCAAAATATATCTTTCTAAGCTAGTTCAATAAATCATTCAGGTTGTTCAATATATACTTCCTTCTAAAGTATTTCATTCAAAAATGTAGATTTGACATCCATTTGATATACTTTGAATTTTTTGTGTATATCATAAACCATAAATCTTATTACTCCTAATCTCACCACATGTGCAAGAGTCTCACCATAGTCTATTCCTTCTTCTTGTGCATAACCTTTGCAAACCAATCTTATCTTGTTCCTTACCATTTCTCCATTCTCATTCAACTTGTTTTAGAAAATTCATTTTGTTTCAATCACATTTTTTTTATAAGGCCTTGGTACTAATGTTCCAAAAAATTCAATGGTGTTGACCTAGAGTTGGTGGATTGGAGCAGAGTCCTAAAATTATATAAAAATTGCATTACTTAGAATTATACAAAGCCACTCTCCACCAATACAACCTAGGGCTCCATAATGGTTCCCAAAACCCACACTACCTAAACTAGATCCAATTCAAAATCTAGATCACCTCTTTAAGGCATAACAATACACAAAATCAAGACCAAAAGTTTTAGGGATGTACTATGGTCTTCTTCATCACTAAATTGAGAATCTCAAATCTTTGAAACCCAAACTCCCCAATATTTTCTTTAGAAAATCAAACTACACATGTAAACCTCCACATAGGGCTACAAGGAGATATCTTGGATTTATGAAAGAAACCTTCTTGTAACTCCCCCACCAAAATCCTTAATCACCTTCAGACACTTACAATCCATTAATCAACAACCCTCACCAAGTGAGGACCTTTGACCAATCCCTAAACTCAAGTTGCTTACAATTCTCTCCTAGGCCTAATAGGGCTAATTAGGTCACTTTTACAAAGAAAGTACAAGGAACTCAATTCATCTTCCAACCAAAGCTATTGGAAAACTTTATTAACATGTAAAAATATCTAAATCCAAGAACTTAGATTTCTATTCAACCCTTGGGCCAAGTTATGCCTCCTAGATAGTCACATGTAGATGCATGTCCAAAGGGTTTAGTATTTACTCCCCACATCTCCTGCCTCCTAGTTTGAGACCCAAAATGTCTTATATTAAATCCTCCCCATTTCTTTCCACCAAGGCTTAGATTTTTCCCATGGTGGAATCTCTAGGAAAGAGATATTTTCTCTCGAAACCCTAGTTAGGGCCTTCTTGTGACCAGCAAGCACACAAAATTGGATTTCTCTTAACTAGTCTAATTTGAAGAATTAAAACCACTTGAAAAACCATCATATGAGATTCATTCGAATTTTTCAATCCTTTAGAGGTTCACATGAATTTGTAAAATTATGTACAAATGAAGTTTTAGATAGTTTCTGTAGGAAAATAGTAGATTTTATTGATTTCAATGCCAAAAATATATTAGATTCTTCTCTTCTATGTTGAGAAAGGTTTCTCAATATTATTTATCACATTCCCAATAAGTTCCAACCAATAAAGGTGGTTGTGAACATTGGGATTCAATTCTCGCGTTTTTGCACAAATGTTGCATAATGCAACATTGGCAACTTTGACAACTTCTTGAAAAAGTTGTCAAATGTCATCAAACTCTTCTAAACTTTAATCCTAGACTCCACCTAGGAACCTAGAAAGGTTATGGTCATAATATAATCATTATTCAACCTTCTAAACTACTTTTCCCTATTTCTAAATTAGAAATTTCCCATAAAATGACTAAGGTAGACAACTAGATTTATAACACACCTAATGTCTCCTTGCCTTACAACTTGGACATTATTTCTAACATTAGATTCTAGATCCAACTACTACCCTAACCCTTTGCTTTTGATCCTCCAGATGTGCTTGCAATGGATGGAATTGAAGGTGCTTGTGCATCATGGACTCCAAGAACTTTTTAGCTTCTAGAAGAGGAAGAGGTTATCTACATAATCTTCCAATAGACCCTAAGCAATTCCAAGTAGAACCTCTCCTCCCCCATGACTATTCAAGAAACACTTCCACACAAATATATATATAGGCCTTCATGGGATTAGAGAGAAAAACTAAATTGCATAGACTCTAGACAATACAATACTAGATCATTATTAAATGATTCACATTTCATGAGGGCAACTATGAGATAGTGAACAAAAATACAAATAATTCATTGGGTAAGTGTGAAGAGTGGAACAAGTGGTTTGAGTGGTGCCAGGTGACATGGTCCTGAGCTAGATCTTCATTCAAGATAGAACTTATATTAGGATTTGAAAAATATCACACTCATGGAACTTCTTGTGCAACTGTTCACTTGTGTTGCTTGGGAAATTCATTCCAAACAGATGCAGTCGCATACCATTTATTAGTCTTGAAAGTATTCTACCCCAAAAGTATGAGTGTTAAATTTACTAAAGATCTAGAAAGAGTGCTTGGAGAGAGAAATAGATAGAAAGAGTGAGGAGAGGAAAATTGAAAACTTGTTGAGGAGAGCTAAAAAAAAGTGAGGAGCTCAAAAAGAGCATGAGGAGAGAAAAAAAAGAAAAAATACATTATTTTGAATGATGTGGAAACAAGCTCACCAGCTCCTTAGAAGAGAGCAATTGGAGAAAAGAAGAGGAAAATAATGAAGTACAATAAATTCATAGAGAGTATGCAAGATAAACAAATAATGTTTGGAATTTGTTATTCAGTCCCTAATTTGTGTCATGAGGAACTAATTGGTTTTGGAGTTCCTAAGAAACCTATTGGCCTTTAGCGCTCAAAGAAAATCAATTTTGTTTTTCCAATGTTATACTAATATTTTTACTTTACATTTTACCAACATTTTCCTAATGTTTTGTAATGACTTTTTTAATATTTTGTGTTTTCTAATGTTATACTAATATTTTTATTAAAAAAATCCTAATGTTATACTTATATTTTTCTAATATTTTAGGCTAATTTTTTTTAATATTTTCTAATATTTTTCTAATATTTTTTCTAATATTTTCTAATATTTTTCTAATAACACTAATATATAATTAACCAATAAAAAATAATTATAAACAAAAAATTAATATAATTAACTAACATTAATAACCAATAAAAATATTAGATTAACACTAAAATATTTATTGAAAAATTAAAAAATATTTTAAAACATTATAAATATTCAAATAATCATATATAAACATACCCAAAATAGTGCAACGACCAAAAACTCGATGAGTAAGACATAGCTCATTCGCACCCACAATGTGTTCACTCCAACACCTAGAGTGCTTTTCTAATTGTCGTAAAAGTGAAAATCAATTCGAAAAAGTGCAATTTAAAATAAAAATTGATGATTTTATATGTTCACCCGAACCCTATTTCATTATATGTTTGTGTGAACATATAAAATTACATTCTTGTGAACATAATTTATGTGTTTGCACAAACACATAGAGTTCACGCAATAGTCAAAATTCTTTTTTTTTTAACATTCCCAATTTTGTTCATAACACAAAAGTGGCACCCACTATTGTAGGCTCAACTATCTATTATTTTTCTCAATCTTATCAATCTCCTCATTCATAACATTTATCCAATATTCATTATCCAATGTAGCCTTTCTTGTTCTTGGTTAGAATAAGTAATCAAACAAGTAATAAATCTTAACTTACTTCTTGTTTATACTCCAACACTTATGTCTCCAATAATTTGTTCAAGTGAATGATTATTTCTCACATATTTGGCCAACGTAGGTTTAGTCCTTTGATTTTCAACATTTTCTTCTTTAAGTAGGGGTTTAGCTTTATGCTCAGGTTGAACTATATGATGCTTAGGTAAAGCATTCTGTAAGTTAGGTGTCATTGATTGGTGCTTGGCGGATTGTTGTTATAACTCGAGAAATGTATCAGGTGTCTCTTCATAAACATATACAATTTTTTTTTACTCTTTAGGTTCCTTCTTGCTTTCTGCATCATTCCTTTCTGCAAACTCATCAAACCTTGCATTTGCACTTTCAATCATCTTATTAGTAGCTTTGTTCAAACATTTATAAGCTTTTCTTTTAGATGAATAACAGAAGAATATACCTTCATCTCCTTTGACATCAAATTTACCATTCCTTACATCCTTGTGAATATAATACCCACTACCATATATTTTGAAATAACTTACATTTGATTTATGATCATACAAAAGTTCATAGAGTGTCTTGTTTGTTCCTTTCTTCAATATTACTCATTTGAGAGTGTAAACAACAGTGTTGATTGCTTCTCTCTAGAATATTTGAGAAACCACCTTTTCAATCATCAATTTCCTTGCCCAATCTATAATTGATCTATTTCTCCTTTCATCAATATCATTTGGTTGCGGTCTCCACAGTGCATAAAATAGTCTTCTTATATCACTCTTAGCACAAACGTTAGTGAATTCAACAGACATAAACTCACTACCTCTATCAAATATTCAGCATTTCAAAGATTTACTAGTTTCTTGTTAATTGTATTCCTATGGGGGGTATCAAGTGATAGAGATATGATTCAAAGGTTTTATGTTGCATTCATGACATATTTTTCATTGATTTCAACATATTGATTATTTTGTGAAGATAATAGAGCTACAGATAGAGTTTGGCCTCGTGCAGTTAGAGGATTGTAGATCAGCTTACGTGCACCTGGGAGAATGTTCTAGAGTATGTTTAGAGGCTACAATCAAGAGCGTGTGTAGACAAATGAAGATTGGTTAGAGTTATGATAGTTTTCATTCAAATAGAGTTTCTGGAAAGTGTGTACTATTTTTTGGATTGTATCTCCTCCCAGAGATGAAATTTGATCAAGTCGACTTGAAAAGAGGTAGAAGATGTATTAAAAATGTTGTGGTTAATTGCACACATTCAAATTATCAGCGAGTAAAGAGTTATGAAGGTTGTGAGCTAAAATATTACTTGTGATTATGAAAATATGTACTATTGTAATATGACATGTAATGTAATATCTTAAGTTGGTCTTATATTGTCATTGTAAATTGAGAAAGCCTCAATGATGAGTCAATAATTTATTCTAGGACTTTGTATAAAGGGAGGATTATTTCCTTGGTTGGAATAATCTAGTGCATATATTGTGTAATTAGTAAAATATTGTATTATGCAGACTTACATGCAAATATCTTTTGGATCAGAGAAGGGATTGGTGCACTTGAGGCATGATGAGATTACAAGGAACTATATCTAGAAAAGAAGTTGATGTTGGATAGTGTTTATTTACAATTGTATTATTCATTGAGGATAGTATTGAATCTATTTGGATAGTGGGTCCATCTATCTTCCTATCAACTCCTAATAGGATTGGGAAAACTCTTGATAAGGTTGGAATCTCCTAACAAAGATTCAAAGTCTCCTAACAGGGACTCATATGTACTAAATGTATTTCATTGACTCCTAATAGAGTCCATCATTTTACAAGAAATTTTATATTAGGACATCATGTTGTGGGTACCATCTCCACTAGGGTTTTCCCTTTGATCAAGGGTTTCCCTAGTTAACAAATCTGGTGTTATTTTGTATGGTTATCTTTCTGTGGTTGTTGCATCTACTATTTACATGTTTTATAATTAATAATGATATTGAGAGATGTCTTGATTGCATAATTGATTCACCCCCTCCCCCTCTCATTTATCTTGGTGGAATTTACTTTCAAACAATTGGTATCCAAGCATTAGGTCCTTGAAGGAAAAGATTAATAGATTAAGGAAATCTATGGCCCATTTCAGAAAAGAAAGTTTGATGTTTGATGGAGTTAACTATGATAGTTGGAAAGAGAATATGAAGACACGTCTTCTGTGCATGGATTTGGGTTACTGCTTGATTACTAAAAGTCTCAAGGATGTGATTGAAGAGACAAGCTTAAAGGTTGTGATGAAAATCAGAAAAATACATTCATGTTCAATATGCTTGCTAGAGAAGCATTATTATCAACTCTTCCTAAAGTTGAATTTTCTCAGGTAAAATCTTTAAGATTAGCTCATGAAATTTGGAGAGCTTTGCAAAGTACATTTGAAGGTGATAATCACACTCAGAAGGTTAGATTAAAAAATTAAATATGTTTATTTCAAGATGCTAAAATGATGGAAGATGAATATATGAGAATTTATTTTGGTAGAATATCTAAGAGTTTTTCATGAATTAAAAATTGTGGAGGATAAAAATCTAAAGATGAACTTGTATGGAAGATACTGTAGACTTTGACACCTGCATACAAAAAGACAACACAAATGATTGAACAAGTTATTCCCTTGACAACTGATTTTACAAGAGAGACTCTTCATGGAAGACTACAATCAACAAAACTATGGATGAGATAAAGTGGAGAATCTCCTATAGTTGAAACTTCTTTCAGCACATTTAAGAGTTTATCCTATGTTGATAAGGAGTGCAAGTACAAGTGGAAATTATGCCAATAGAAATAGAACAAATGTTAGAGAATACAAGAATATTGAGGAAGATCTTTCCCTACTTATGAAGAGAGAACCTAAAGGTAACAACATATTTAAGTGTTGGACTTATAATGAACTTGGTAATTATTCTTTTAAATTTCATAAGAGAGTAAAGAAGTATAAGAAGCCCTACAAATCAAGAATATCTAAGGGTTATCCTTTTACAAATGATGACAGATTTTTTGTTAGACTAGAAGAATTCTTGAGTAAAAGTGATGATGAGAATGGTGAAATAGGATTTTTTGCTATTAAGGAAGAAAGACTTGGAAAAGAAGAAGTTAGAGAAGAAAAATTATTAGTATCACAAGTTGAAAAGAAGAAATTTGATTGGATTATTGATAGTGGTTGTTCCCATCAGAAGTTTGTTGAAATCAATATATATGATGGAGGAATTGTTAGAGTTGGAAATAATGTAGTCTATCATATAAAAATAAAAGGATCTATCATACTTGATGGAAAGACTAATACTTATGATTTTTACTTTGTGGATGGTGAAACATAATATTTTGAGTGTTGGACAACTAGATGGATAAGGGATATTAGTTGCAGTTTACATAGAAGGCTTGCATTCTCAAAAGACAAAGATGGTTGATTGATTGGTATTAGTACAGGGCCAAGAGGTAATGTATTTCAGTTGAATCCTACTAAGATGGCATGCTTAGTTGCTAAGGTGGATGATAGTTGGTTGTGGCATAAGAGATTTTGGCATATCAATTTTGATAACATTGTAAGGTTAGTACTACATTTACAGCAAGTGATTTTTCTAAGATTGTGAAATTTTCTAACATGATCTATAAGGAATGATTAATGGTAAAATAGAAGAAAAGATCATTTCCAAGAAAAAAATTTACTACATCAACAAAGTTAGAGATTGTGCACATAGACTTGAGTGGTCCTACAAAAACAAGAGCATTTTATGGTGAAAGGTATTTTATGATCCTTGTTGATTATTTCACTAGAATGATGTGGGTAGTGTTTCTTAGAAAGAAATCTAAAGCTTTTGAAAAGTTCAAGATATTCAAGAGTAGAGTTAAAAATGAATCAGGTTTAAAGAATAGAGGAGAGTTTGCTTCAAATGAGTTTAACAATTTTTGTGAAGATAATGGTATAAAGAGACATCTTTTATCCCTAAGACATCTGAACAAAATGGAATATGAGAAAGAAGAAAAAATAGTGACAAAGGTAGCAATAGAAATGATGTTCAAGAACAATGTATCTAAGATCTTTTGGAGAGAAGTGGTGAATACAATAGTATACACTATGAACAAAGTAAAAATCATACAATGCACTAGTAAGACACCTTATGAACTTTTGTTTGCACATACACCCTCAATTAAGTATTTCAAAATCTTTGGAAGTAGATGATATATTAAGTGTCATGTCCCCTATTCAAATAATTTTTTAAAAAAATAAACTTTGTTAAGGCAGGCAGGCTCCAAAAAGGTGAAATTTCGAAAAAAGAGGCTAATATTTGGAAACCAATGGACTAATAAATAAAAATTATTATTAAATTATATTTTATTAACCCTTCTTGGACGTGAGTTACGGTTATGCCCTCTTTAAAAGGGGTTTGGAGGCATTTTGGGCTCATTCTACATCTTGATTCTTGTTAATTTTCTTGTTGTTCTTCAGAGGCTGCCAAACCTGTGGAGAAGGAGACCCAAGAACGGGAGTTTGCAGGTTTCCAGGAAGGCTAAGGATGGGAGTTTGAAGCCATTCCATGTGCATGCTCATGCAGAGTTTGCCTTTGTGCTGAATAGTGCCGATTTGGGTGTTTTCGAGGTTGTTTTTGGTTTGAGTTTGGGTTTTCAGTTGAGTGTTTCATATCAGTTTGGTTTGCTGCTGTATTTCAGACTTTATGATGTTAAAATAGAGCTGAATATATGTATTGGGTCGTGATTAAACTTCTGAGATAGTTTATGAGTGTTTTGTGGTGTTTTCCGGCATTTTTGTGTTAATTTCGGGAGCCCGATTGAGCATAGTTTTGCCCTACATTTGTGAACTGTTGTATAAAGGCTATACAAATCTAGAAATGTCATTTTGTAGGCTGTTATGCTGCTGAAATTTCTGTAAAAATGTCCATTTTCAGATTTATTAATAATTTGTGAAGTTGTGAAGTTTTTGGCACTAATTTGGACATACCCGATTTGGGTTTTATTGGGAAATTGGCAGATCTTTGTAATATTGGTTGTTTGATTTTAAAGTTCTGATTTGAGGCTGAAAATATTATAAAAAAATCAGTAAAGGGACATTACAGTGGTATCAGAGCCATGATCTTGCCAGCCTGAGGGTTTGTAGAAGTTGCATGTCAGTTTTAACAACTACCCAGATCTTGCATGTCATAATTTATGATTGCATGCAACTAAGTGAAAGAGAAAAAAGATATTTGCAGCGAGAAAAGAATAAAGAAATTTTGATCGAACCCCCAGTTGAAAGCAAAAGTACAAAATCCAAGGAAGAAAAAAGTATGGCTGATCCAAATGAGATGGCAAAGAAATTCTTCCAAGACATCCAAAATACTCAGAAGCAAACAGTGGATGGGTTGGCGGAAACTAGAGAGGCTTTGCGAATATTGATAAAAAAATTACAAGGAATTGCATCTATTAATGAGAAAGGGAGCACTTCAAAGGAGCCAAGAAATGGGAGATCTACACCATCTAAATCAACCAAATCTATTTTCTTGCCTGCAGATGAGCCACCAGTACCAAATCCAGCCATTAATCCAGTGGAAGAGGTTACAGGTAATTTGATTACATTAAGAGCTACTTACAATGGCTTAGATGATGACTTTCGTAGTTCAGTTCCTTTTAGAGAATATGTGGATATGATGAACGCTTTGATGCCCAAGAAAGAGAACAGGAGGGAGCATGACACAAGTGGAAGAGAGCTCAAAAATAAAATAAGCAAGTTTACAGCACCTACTTTTGATGGAACAAATAAAATTTCAGCTAGAGCATGGCTACAAAAATTACAAACTTTCTTCACACTTAACCCCATGAAAGAGAGTGATGCTATTCAATTTGCAAGTCTACACTTGGAAGATGCAGCCTATGATTGGTGGTATCATGGAATGACTACTCAAGGTCATGATCAGGTAACTACATTTGAAGATTTCAGTCAAAGGGTGATAGATAGATTTGACCTCAAGGATGATGAAGAGTACTTTAAAGAATTGTCAAAGTTGAAGCAAACCAAATCAGTTAATGAGTATATAGAAGAATTTCAAAAAGTGGCTGTTATGGTACCTGATATGAGTGAAAAGAGGATCATTTATCTTTTTCTTGATGGTTTAGAAGATTCTGTTAAGGGTTTGGTTAAGGCTTTCTCACCCTCAACCTTACAGGAAGCTATCAAAAGAAGCTTGCAACTTGAAACTTGCGTGCCTATGAAATCAATCACTAATCAAAAACCCCCAAATCTTTGGCAACATAAGGAAAATTTTCAGAAAAAGACTTTCCCAACACTACCACCAAAAGATGTGAAAAATGTGGCAAAAAAGAAGGTAGATGAAGAGACTAGGAGTGAATTACGAAGGAAAAAGCTTTGTTTTACTTGTAGAGAACCATGGGTTCCAGGACACAGATGTTTGGGGAAAGGTTAAGTGCACTATATTGAAGTTGCTTCAGAATCTGATTCAGATGAGCATGAGGAATTTCATGATACTAGGGAGGAGGTAGAAGAAGAGAAAGTAAAAGAAATCAGCAAGGATGGCACTTTAGCAGCATTATCAGGAGTCCCAAGATACCATCCCTTTCGAATTCGAGGGGTACTAGCAAGGCAAAGGTTGACTGTTCTTCTTGATAGTGGGGCAACTCACAATTTTATTGATGAGGGATTTGTCATGAAAAGAGGGCTTAAAGCAGAAAATTTTGAGGGATTCAATGTTACTGTAGCTGATGGATTCACTATGTCTTGCACACGGGTGGTGAAACAACTCAAGATGACCTTAGGAGATTATGAGTTATGTGATGACTTCTATGTGGTTGGTATTGGGGAGACAGATCTTGTATTGGGTGTTCAATGGTTGCACTGTATCGGAGGCTATTACATGAACCATCAAACTATGGAGTTTAAATTTCATTCCAATGGGAAAGAAGTCATATTGAGAGGGTTATCGAATGGAGCACCTAAGGCGGTCTCTGCAAAGAGGATGGAGAGGACTTTTCGAAGAGGACAAGTAACATGGGCAGCAGGAGTCATAATCCAACCAACAAGCTCTCCAAAGAATCAAGGTAATTTCTATTTTGAAATTCAAAATATTCTTGATAAGCATAGTATAGTTTTCAATGATTTGCCTCCAGGATTACCACCAGATAGAGGTTTTGAGCATGTTATAGAGTTAGAACAGGGTGCCAAACCAGTTATAACAACCCCATACCGCCATCCAAAAGGTTATAAGGAAGAAATTGAAAAAACTATTAAAGAACTCCTGGACATGGGATTCATAAGGCCTAGCTCTAGTCCATTTGCATCGTCTGTGGTACTTGTCAAGAAAAAGGATGGTACAATGAGAATGTGTATAGACTACAGGGCTCTAAACAAGAAGACCATAAAAAATAGGTATCCCATACCACGCATAGATGAACTCATTGATGAGTTACATGGTGCTATATACTTCTCAAAAATTGACTTAAGATCAGGCTACCATCAAATCCGAATGAGGAGTGAAGATGTGGAAAAGACTGCTTTCAGATGTCACTATGGGCACTTTGAATTTCTTTTTATGCCATTTGGACTCACTAATGCACCTGCAACATTCCAATCTTGTATGAATAAGGTATTCAGTTAGCATCTTCGAAAATTTGTTTTGGTATTTTTTGATGATATCTTGATATACAGTAAAACATGGGAAGAGCATCTAAAGCACATAGACACTGTTTTGAAAATCTTGGAGCAGCAATCCTTCTATGCTAAGCTATCTAAATGTGAGTTTGGTTTGACAGAGATCCTATATTTGGGACATATTATAAGCTCTAAAGGAGTACATTTTGATCAACAAAAAATCCAGGCAATTTTGGATTGGCCTCCACCCACTAATCTTACACAGTTGAGAGGTTTCTTCGGGTTGTGTAGCTACTATAGGAGATTTGCCAAGGGATTTTCTCAGCTTGCTGCCCCCTTGACTGATTTGACAAAGAAAGGAGCTTTTGTTTGGACAGAAGAGGCACAAAAAACATTTGATAAGCTTAAGGAGGTAATGAGTTCATGCCCTGTGCTTGCAATTCCAGATTTCTCTTTACCTTTTGTTGTTGAATGTGATGCTTCTGGAGAAGGTATAGGGGCTGTCCTAACTCAAAGGGGACATCCAATAGCATTTGAGAGTCGAAAATCAAATCAATCAGAGAAAGGGTACTCCATCTATGATAAGGAAATGTTGGCAATCATGCATGCACTTCATAAGTTTAGACAATATTTGGTATGTGGGAGATTCATTGTAAAGACAGACCATAATAGCCTCAAGTTCTTCTTGAACCAAAGGGATTTGAATGATCGTCAACAAAAATGGGTAAGCAAATTGCAAGCTTATGATTTTGATATTGAATACATGAAAGGAAAGAGTAATGTGGTTGTTGATGCTCTCTCAAGAAAGCCCACTTTGTGTTCCTTATCATCTATCTCTGCTGATTGGAAAGTCTCCATAATTTTAGAGTATGCTAAAGATTCATTTGCCACCAAGATTTTGGATAAGTTAGTGGATGATAACAGGTACAAGGTTGTTGATGAATTGATTTATTACAAGAACAGGATCTTCTTAGTGCCAGGGTCAAAAACGAAGGAGAGGATATTGAGGGCCTTTCATGACACACCTTTGGCTGGTCACCAGGGATACTTCAAGACATACAGGCAAATTTGAGAGCGGTTTTCATGGAAGGGTATGAAGGAGGATGTCCTTAAACACATTAAGGAATGTATGGTATGCCAACAAAGCAAGAGTGAGCAAAATTTTCCTGTAGGGTTGTTGCAGCCACTTCCTATTCCCGAACAAAAATGGGAAAGTATTTCCATGGATTTCATCACTGGGTTGCCCAAGGTTCAAGGTAAGGATTGCATATATGTGGTGGTAGATAGACTAACTAAGTATGCACATTTCTTTCCTATCACATCTGATTTCAAGGCATCACAAGTGGTCGAATTGTTCTTCAAGGAAATTTTTAGATTACATGGTTTGCCTAGAAACATTGTTAGTGACCGGGACAGTAAATTCCTCAGCTCTTTTTGGAAGGAGCTCTTTCATTTGGCAGGAACTGAACTCACTCCCAGTACTAGCTATCACCCTCAAACAGATGGACAAACAGAGATAGTTAATAAATGGATAGAAGGATATTTGAGGAACTATGTTTCAAATCAACAACATGCTTGGGTGAAATGGTTACACCTAGGGGAGTATTGTTACAATACATCTCATCACATGTCTATTGGTATGCCTCCTTTTCGTGCTCTTTATGGTTATGATGCCCTTTCCTTTGTTGATCTAATACTTTCCGATAGCAGAGTACCCGCAGCAAGTGATTTCATCAAGCAAAGCCAAGACATAATAAGGTCCCTCAAGGATAATCTACAACATGCACAAAACCAACAAAAGATATATGCTGACAGGAAAAGGATTGAAAGATATTTTGAGGTGGGAGATTTGGTATTTGTTAGGCTGCAGCCATATAAGCAAAGCACCTTGAAGAGAAGTGGGGCAGAGAAACTCAAGCCAAGGTTCTATGGGCCTTATAAAATCATCAAGAAGGTAGGAGAGGTAGCTTATGAATTGGAGCTCCCACCAAACAGCAAAATACATAATATTTTTCATATATCTTGCTTAAAGAAGGTTCTAGGCCAGCAAACCATAGTATCTACAGAATTACCACCTCTTGATGATGAAGGAAAATTAGTTTTGATACCAGAAGAGATTTTGGATACAAGAGAGAAAAGGTTGAGAAATAGGAGCATCATAGAGCATTTGGTCAAATGGAAAGGATTGCCACTAGAGGATGCAACTTGGGAAGGAGCACATATTCTTGAGAATTCCAACCTTCATTGCTTGAGGACAAGCAATATTTGGAAGGGGAGGACTTGTCATGTCCCCTATTCAAATAATTAAAAAAAAAAAAAACTTTGTTAAGGCAGGCAGGCTCCAAAAAGGTGAAATTTCGGAAAAAGAGGCTAATCTTTGGAAACCAATGGACTAATAAATAAAAATTATTATTAAATTATATTTTATTAACCCTTCTTGGACGTGAGTTAGGGTTATGCCCTCTTTAAAAGGGGTTTGGAGGCATTTTGGGCTCATTCTACATCTTGATTCTTGCTAATTTTCTTGTTGTTCTTCAGAGGCTGCCAAACCTGTGGAGAAGGAGACCCAAGAACGGGAGTTTGCAGGTTTCTAGGAAGGATAAGGATGGGAGTTTGAAGCCATTCCATGTGCATGCTCATACAGAGTTTGCCTTTGTGCTGAATAGTGCCAATTTGGGTGTTTTCGGGGTTGTTTTTGGTTTGAGTTTGGGTTTTCAGTTGAGTGTTTCATATCAGTTTGGTTTGCTGTTGTATTTCAGACTTTATGATGTTAAAATAGAGCTGAATATATGTATTGGGTCGTGATTAAACTTTTGAGATAGTTTATGAGTGTTTTGTGGTGTTTCCGGGCATTTTTGTGTTAATTTCGAGAGCCCGATTGAGCATAGTTTTGCCCTACATTTGTGAGCTGTTTTGTAAAGGCTATACAAATCTGGAAATGTCATTTTGTAGGCTGTTATGCTGCTGAAATTTTTGTAAAAATGTCCATTTTCAGATTTATTAATAATTTGTGAAGTTGTGAAGTTTTTGGCACTAATTTGGACATACCCGATTTGGGTTTTATTGGGAAATTGGCAGATCTTTGTAATATTGGTTGTTTGATTTTAAAGTTCTGATTTGAGGCTGGAAATATCATAAAAAAATCAGTAAAGGGACATTACATTAAGAGAGATAATGATACTAGAAATTTTGAATCAAAAAGTGATGAAGGTATGTTCCTTGGATATTCATTGAAAAGTAAAACATATAAGTCTTTTAATCAAAGAACTAAGACTATTGTTTCGAGTGCAAATGTGAGAGTTGATAAAACATTTAGAATTGAAGATAGGATTCTTGATTATAATTTGATGAAGAGACTAATCCAAAGCCTAACAGAGAAAATGTTGAAGAAGAAGAATTTTATGAGACTAGCATTGATTTGCAAAATGAAATTCAAAGAGAAGCACAAAGAGAAGAACCAAGATCTAAATCTAGAACTAAAATTATAGTTAAAGTAGTTACACCTAACAGAATATTGATAAAGAATCACCCTACTGAACAGATCATTGGAAGTAAGGACAAAGGTGTTACGATAAGAAACAATGTACAAGAAGAACTATGTTTAATTTCTCAAGTTGAACCTAAAAATGTTGATGAAGCTAGTAAAGATGATTTTTGGATTAAAGCTATTAACAAATAAATATAGCTAATTGAGAAAAACAATATATGGGAATTGGTTCCTAGACCTAAGGACAATAATGTTATTGGAACTAAGTGGGTATTCAGAAACAAGATCAATAAAAAAGGTGAGGTTGTAATAAACAAATCAAGATGGGTATGTAAAGGCTACTCGCAACAAGAAGGAATTGATTTTGAGGAAATATTTGCATCTTTTGCTAGAATATTAGTAAGAATTTTTTAGGCATATGCAACTAACAAGAATTTCAAAGTGTAATAAATGGATGTCAAATCTGGTTTTCTAAATGATGAATTAGATGAAGAGGTATACATTGAGTAGCCTGATAAAAAAAATTTAATAAACAAACAAGACATGGTTTGCAAATTGAAAAAAATGGATTGAAACAAGCACTTAGAGCCTAGTATGCAAGATTGGATAAGTATTTGACAAGTTTGAGATTTGCAAAAGGTAATGCTAATTGTGACTTGTATTTGAAAAAGATTGACAATAGCTTACTAATTGTTGAGGTTTGTGGACAATATAATCTTTGGAGGTGACAATAAAGCAAGTGAAGCATTTGTAGAAGAGACAAAGAAGGAATTTGAGATGAGTGGCATTGATGGGATGAAGTATTTCTTCGAATTTTAGATTGTTCATAACAAAGATGGTATTTTCATATCAGAAGCTAAGTAGCTTAAAGACTTATTGAAGAGGCTTGGGTTAGAAAGTTGTAAACCTGTTGGAACACATATGGTAACTGGACATAACTTATCTAGCAAAGATGAAAACGCTACCATTGAGAAGAAAAATAATAGATCTATAATTGGTTGATTTCAATATTTGACACACACTAGACTTGATATAGCTAAGGCAGTTGGAATTATGGAAATATTTTAAGCAGATCCTAAAGAGTCACATTATGCAGCAGTTAAGAGAATTTTCAAATATTTGAAGGGTAAACCTAATTATGAACTATGGTAATATAGATCAAATGAATTCCCTTTATGTGCATACACTGATGTAGATTGGGCAAGATGTGTAGATGACATAAAAAGAAATAGTGGTGGAGCATTTTTCTTGGGAGGAATATTAGTTTCTTGGATAATCAAGAAACATGACTGTATTTCACAAAGTACAGCGAAAGCAGAATATGCAGCAACAACAAAAGGTTGTAATTAGATTATATGGATGAAAAAAATGCTAAAAAACATTGGGATTGAGTTTATAGAGCTTGTTATCATACATTTCAATAACACAAGTACAGTGAGTATATCAAAAGATCCAGTTTTATATTCAAAGACAATGCATTTATGTATTGAATATCACTTTTTGAGAGATAAATTTACTAAGAAAGAGATCATATTGGAGTATGTTAGCACAAAGAAGTAGCTAGAAGACACATTTACAAAACCTTGGTGAAGGACACATATGGGTACTTAGGAGGTATGCTTGGGGTTATGGCCTGGCCTACTTTTGAGTAGTTGATGCAGTGATTGCATCAGTCTAGTGGTAACAAAGCACTATTTCTTTCATCTACATTGGATTCTTGATGCTTCCTCTATGGGGGAGTATTTGTGTATAACTCATATTTAACAGTGTCTTTGGAGACTTGAGTTTATTTCAGATCTTATGTAGAGAATTGACATAATGACACCTTTTTCATTGATGAGAAACATCCTTGTATATTGATTTCTATCAATGGGGAAAAAATACACATGAAAAATATCCTATAAAATCTTATTCTTTGGGGCAAATATTCATGAAGGAGAGATTTCATTGATGAAGAGGATTTGAAAAGATTGATAAAGAGGATTTGAAGATTTGAATGATAAAGAGGATTTGAAAAGATGGTTATGTATGGGGGAGATTAACACCTTCCTTATGCATAATGGTTATAGTCTAGTTGACATTCATGGACAACGTGAATGGGGGAGAAGTTGCAGCACGATCATTTGGTATTCATGGAACTTAGATGTTTTACATCTATGTTTCCATCAATGCCAAATGAGGATATTGTTAGCATGAATGTTGATGGTATTCCTATGGGGGAGTGTCCTAGGAGTGCTAGAAACATGATTCGGAGAATTTTATTTCATTCATGATAGAGTTTTTCATTAATGTCAATATACTATTATTCTATGAAGACTAATAGAGCAGCAGATAGAGTTTGGCTTCGCTCGATTTAAGGATTAAAGATTAGCATAATTTCACTTGAGAGAATGTTCTAGAGTATGTCTAGAGGCTACACTCAAGAGTGCATGCATACATATGAAGGCTAGATGGAGTTATGATTATTATTTTTTAGAAGGAGCTTCTATAAAGAAGGTACTATAATTTGGATTGTATCTCCTACCAGAGATGGAATATGATCGTGCGGACTTCGATAGAGGTAGAATACATGTTGAAGATGTTGTTGTTAATCATGCACACTTAGATGATCAATGAGTAAAGATTTATGAAGACTATGAGATGATAGATTGCTTGTAATTGTGAAAATATGTAATATTGTAATGTAACATGTAATGTAATAACTTAAGTTGGTCCTATATTATTATTGTATTTTGAAAAAGTCTCAAGTCTGACTAAATAATTTATTCTAGGACTTGTATAAAGGAAAGATGATTTCCTTGGTTGAAATCATCCAGTGGGGATATTGTCTAATCAATGAGATATTGTATTGTGTGAACTTGCATGAGAATATCTTTTGGATCAGAGAAGGGATTGGTGTAATTGAGGAACAATGAGCTTAAAAGGAAATGTATCTGGAAAAGAAGTTGTTGGATAGTATTGATGTACAATTGTATTATTTGGTGAGGACAATATTGAATGTGTTTGGACATGGGTCCATATGTCTTCCTATCAACTCATAACAATGTTGGCACAACTCTTAATAGAGTTGTGTAATTGAATTAAGCTTTTATCAGATTGTATGTTCTTTTCTCTTAATCACAAGTTTTTAATTATGTTTTGCACTTTTATTTGTAGGTATAAGAGCAGATGTACCTTTATCAAAGTTGAACAATGTTTTCAATCTTTAATGCCTCCAATATATATAAATCACTCTGTATGTAAGAGCATGATTTGTAGTAGTATCGTTGAATGTAAGAGCTCGACTTGTAAGAAGACTGTCGTATGTGAACTCTAAGTGCAATATAAATCAAATAGTAAATGGATGATGATGAGCAATATGATTTTATATTGATCTGCTATAGGTATTGATCATTTATTGATTTTGATGATTACCTTCCTTAATTGATCTTGCATATATAATATAATCAAAGGTTGCACTGATTGATTATGATCTTCTAACCCCAAGAGGCACGATTTGTCATAGTTAGTATTCACTAACTAATCTGGTACTTAAGGACTTTTTTAGTTAATGAGTACTAACTATGACTTAAGACAATACATAAATGATCTATATATATATATCAATGCAACGAATTCATTTTAGTTAGAATGATAGAACAGGTTCAAGATCAGCAGAATACTCATCGAGTGTGAGACGATATGCATATGAATGATACAATTGTAGTCTCCAATGATCTAACCAATGTTGTTCATCAACACTCCCTCTTAGCTAGGGAAGATAACTAAGAATGAACGAGTTTTAGATATCACCTTACTCATGGTATCAAGGAGTATATTGAATGTCAATTCATGTGACATTCATATATCCATATTATGGTATGTGCACTGACATTACATCACATGATGTCTACCATAACATATCATGGTGTCCCACCATGATCATCTCATAAGGAACATAATGATTTGAAAACATCACGTCTCATGATTTCTTATCAAAATGTTTCAAGAGATCCTACTATCATGACCTACATAAAAATATCATGTCACATGATAGGAAACATTGTCAAGTTGTCACCTCACAATATTTAAGACAAGTATACATTATTAGAAAGATTGTTATCTTAATGCAATGTATACAGGAGGAGGGCCCATAAGTCATAAAGTCACACATATGAAAAAAGAGTTTAAACATTAAGCATCTTTAATATATATAATTTTATAAATGAAATAATTCTAAAGACAGTCTCAATTACATTTCAATCATACCAAGTTTCTTTCTGAAGTGCTCCACTTTAACTCTGGAAAGAGGATTGGTGAGATTGTTTGTAGTTTGATCACTATTGTTAATATACTCTAACTGAATGGCTTCCCTCTCTATCATAGCTCTGAGATAGTGAAAAGGAATTTCAATATGCTTGGATTGATCATGGAATACTAGATTTTCTAATAGCTTGATACAACTTTGATTATCACATAGAATAGTAGTAGGCAATAGAAGTTTTCCAAATAGTCCCACAATTAGCTCCCTAAGCCATATGGCTTCTCTGGCTCCCAAAGAAGCTACAATATGTTCTTCTTTAGTAGAGCTTTGTGCAATGGAGGATTTTTTTTCTACTTGTTCAAGAGATAATAGCGGATCCTAGACTGAAACAATACCCAAATGTGCTTTTCTAATCTGCCACACTGCCAGCCTAGTCTGAATTAGTGAATCCATGTAGATCAAGATCAGTCTTCTTGTATTTAAGGCCATATCCAATAGTATCCTATAGGTATCTCAAAATATGTTTAGCAGCAAAACGATGAATGTCACAAGGCTCACACATGAACTAACTTAAAGCATTTATTTCATAGTATATGTTAGGTTGAGTCTTAACCAAATACATAAGTGATCCAATATTTTGTCTATAGAGTGTAGGATCTGCAAATTTGTAGCATCTGCAAATTTGGATAGTGATGTAGAATCTTTTAATTTGTGCAAGTTAATCTCCATGGGAGTGGACATAGGTATACAATTCAACATTCCAAATCTTTTAAGTGTGTCAACAGTGTATTTTCCTTGATTCAAAAAGATACCATCAGGTTTCTGCCATACTTCCAAACCTAGAAAATAGTGTAGAATACTCAAATCTTTCATTTCAAATTATGAAGTTAAATCTCTTTCGTATTGCGCAATACGATGATATTCTCTTATGAGTAATAGGTCATCAACATAAAGAATTAAAATTAGCATTTCACCATTAATACATTTAAAGTAGAGATTTGGATCAGCAACATTCTTTGAGAATTTTAATCTTGTAAGGTATTTTTCAATTCTTTCATACCAAGATCAAGGAGCATGTTTAAGTCGATATAGAGCCTTCTTTAAATTGTAGACATGAGTTTCTGTACTATGAACTATAAATCCTTTAGGTTGCTCCAAATAGACTTCTTCTATTGTTCCATTTAGAAATGCAGTCTTAACATCCATTTGGTGAATCTTCCAACCTTTGGCTACTACAATAGCTAGCACAACTCGAACAGAGGTATATCGAGCTACAGGTGCAAAAGTTTTCTTGTAGTCAATGCCTTCCTTCTAAAAGAATCCTCTAGAAACAAAACGTTCTTTGTTTTTTTCTATGCTACCATTTGCAGCATGTTTAATTTTGAACAACCATTTGGAAGAAACAACTGATGTTTCCTTTCATCTAGGAACTATATCCCAAACATCATTCTTTAAGATGGAGTGGTATTCTTCTATCAGAGCATCCTTCTAGGCTTGTTGTTTGAGTGCTTCATCAACATTGGGGGGTTCATAGTCAAGAATTTCACTCATTAATGTTGGTCTTAGATTGGTTTTGACAATTGAGTGTCAACACACTTAACCAATTCTTAAGTTGATGCCAAGTATATTACAGATGTCAAGCTACAATGTGTGTCGAGCCAAAAATTCAGCAGGTGTTGAGTGAACTTTAGGTGTCAAGCAAGACTCAAGTGTCGAGTGATAAGTGATGCCAAGTCACTATAGATGCCAAGAAAAGTATAGATGCTGAGCGAGACAGAATTACTATAGGAGCTGAGTGAGACAGAATTCCTATATGTGTCAAGCATCAGCAACTAGTAAGTGTTGAGTAACACAGAATCAGCATATGAGTTTGTATCTTCACAAACTCAGATGTAAATTGTTTTTGAGCCGACTCAGGATGAATCTTGAAGGGTCTTGAAGATAAGACCAAATCTTTTGAATTCCCTATGTAATCTGCATGCAACCAATAGAAAAAGTGAAAGAATTGAGCAGGAAAAGAAGAATGAATATTGATTGTAGATTCATACTTAACCCTAAGTCTTTGAAGCCCTTAAAAAAGAGGATGAAACCCCATTATTTGTGCGCACATGAGAAAGAGTATATGGAAGAATGCTAGAAAAGTGGAGGGGTGTAAAGACATAGAAAAAGAAAAACAAAGTTGCAAAATTCAATTGATCAAGAACAGAGTATCAGAACTTCGAGAAGAGACATATCAAATCAAGGAAGGATTAGAACAGACAGAGCAGAACAGGGATTTGGAATCAACAATTAAAGATTGCAAATCATTAGGTCAAGACTTTCTAATACTCTCTAGCTATTGTATTAGGGATGAAAATTCTATGATGATAGGTTGGTTTGATAGCCATGTTGTAAGCCTTTAAGCAAGGTGCTAAATCCTTTAATAGGGTAACATTCAAAGTGAGTGTTTGTAAATCCTTTAACCAAGTTGTTTTTAACAGAGTGTAAAGTCTTTAACAGGATAGCCCTTTTACATGGCAAACTATTAGAAGTGGTCAAACTTTGTAACCTTAAACAGTTACATATTGCTACAATGATACTTTGTGGGTGTCATCCCCACCCCAGTTTTACCTTCTCATTTTGGAGGGTTTATGTGTTACCAAAATCTTGTGTTATCTTTTTTCATGCATGTCTTTACTTTCATGTTTATTAGATGAACTAGATGCATATGAATGATCTTAGCTAAAAGTTTGAAAAAGGTTAAAGTTAGTTACTCCTTATTCACACCCCCTGCCCCCCTTTAGAAGTAAATCTTCCCACTTGTAAATTCCAACAATTGGTATTAGAGCCTAGTTCTCACAAGAAGGAGCCTTACAGCTTGGAGAAAAGATCTAGAAATAAAAGTCTACAAACTTGGGAAGATCATAGAGAATCAGGTAATTGATGTACAACTTTCTCTACACACTTTGGAAGAAGCAAAACAAGAATTGAGAAAATATATAATGAGAAGAAAAGAGATTGCCATACCTAAGAATGATACACAATACAGGGAGATTGACACCTCAAAATTGTTTTCAAATGGATATTCCAAAGAGTTTGATGCAACAATAGCAGACCTAATGGAGAAGAATAGAGCTCAAGCAGAAGAAATCAGAATTCTCAAGATTGAACAAGAATCACAAGCCATGATGCTTTGTGAGGTGACTGAACAGAAGAAAAGAGCCATTGAAGATAAGGCTATGCTTGAAGAAGACAAGAGAAATCTTGCCAACCGACTGGAAGAAAAGTCAATTGAACTTGCAAGAATTTCAAACATGTAACTAGACAGCCTAAGCCAAATGATGAATGCACATCATGAACTGAATGTCAAGGACATTGAGATCTCCACATTGAAGATGCAAAATGACCTGAAAAGAGCGAAGGAGATTACAAAGAGCTTCAAAAAACCTAATGAGGTCATCAAATACTTTGAGCAGCTACTGAAATCACCAAGAGCCAGCAATGATACTTCCAGACTAGGTTACATCAACACTGAACAAGGAGGGTCATCTAAGACTGCAGAAGAAAGAAGTGACAAAGGTAAGAACACTAAACCTACTTGTCATTTTTGTTGTAAAAAAGGACATACCTCTAATTGTGTAGGAAAAAGAATGCCCGTCAGCATGATAAACCTAAGAATGTGGGTCACTATCATAAGTGCAACAAGCAAGGACATCAAGCATATGACTGCAAGACTAGGACTATCAGAACACAAGATTTGAAGGTCATTGCTACAATTGCAAGAAGTATGGACATAGAGCTTTTGAATGCAGATCAAAGCCTATGTGGACACCTAATCAGCCAACAAGGGGAAATAATCATGGACATCATTACAATTGGGACTACAACACCAAGTATAGCTTCCATTACTGTCAAGAATATGGAAACATCCCTAAAAATTGCATAAGAACACATTTCAGTAGAAACTACAATAGGTGGCTGAGCCAAACTACATGCTTCAGTTGTTTGAAGACTGGTCATATTAGCACGAATTGCCCAACAAGGTCAAAGGCACCTAACTCGGAGATCAACAAAGGAAAAGAGAAGGTGGATGTTGAACACATCAGAGGAGAAATGAATAAGACATGGAAGAAGAAAGATGGGAGTAGCACATCAAATGAAGGGATCACTTCACCTAAAAGGTCAAGTGATCACACTTCAACCAACTAAGCAAAAGAAAGCATGTGGAACTGATATACAAAGCATTATCATACATCAGTTCCTAAACAAGAAAATACTGAAAAGGAAAGATCAGCATGAATAGAGATGCAAAGTTAAAATTGCATAAGTGTTGCCAAGTTGCCCTTAGATACCGAGTAAAATTTTAGTACATGTCGAGTTGATCGTCAAAATCAGTAGAAGCTGAATGATTAGTTGCAGTCGAGTTGGTAGTGCAAGCTGAGTGAAGAGAAATTTCAGTTGAAGCCAAATGAAGGATACTTTTGTGGATGTTGAGTGGTGGAAAGACAATGGAAGTTGAGTAATGCAGAAATGTTTAAGAAGCTGAGTGGACAACTGTAAACACACTAAGCATTAAATGCTATGAAAATAGGGTATATTATTGCATTTTGAATCATTTTGAATCATCGCGAACGAAGAGAAAAGATGAAGAAGAGTGCAGAACGATTTCAAAGTAGGGAATCTAGCATTTGAGCATATTTCAACAGTGATTCAACACAATTTCATCGAATTCAAGATATTTACACTAGTGCCTAGCTACACAATTTTAAATTTCTTTGTGTTAAAACCCTAGCTAGCACAAATGGCCTCCAGTTCTAGGAAACCATAAGATAAAGAGCCATTTGAGGTCCTAAAGTAGTTATGGTCTAAGATTTGGAAGATGTTACAACTGCAAAATTGGAGCCATAGGAGATATGGAAATGAGGGAAGCATATGAGAGATTGTGTGAAAGCAAAGTCTTGAAAGATGAATACCAAATCATTGAGAAGAAGGGTTTGACGCATGCCCTAGAATTCCCCATAATTTTCAAAATTGAATGGGCTAGGATAGTGCTAAGTAGGATTCATGATGGAAGTTTATGGTTGGAGGATGGTCCTATGAAAATAACAAAAAGGATTGTACATAGAGTAATAGGGTGTCCAACCCTAGATAGGCCAAAGACCCTTAGAAGTGATTCTAAAGAAGCTATTGAGAAGAACATAGGTGCCAATTGAAACAGGAGAGGAATGACTATAGATACTATCCAAGACCCTCTTGTTGACTTTGTTGTTAGGGTTATTTCTCACAAATTTTATCAATCTAGCAAACTTAACAGTGTACCATGCATTGCAATGGATGTTGGTTACAAACTAGTGAAAAATGATCATACTTATGATCTTGCAGAACTACAATTACAACAAATCAATGAGTACTTAGCAACAATAAGGAGAATCGAGGGAGCCCAATGCAAGTTTGGAGCAATTTTGATTTTCATATTTTTCTATGTACAGAATGAATTTCCATCTTTTGGTAAAATTGTCTAGAAAGCAAATAGGTCTATAGTAGCTCAAGTAAATGAATACATTGAACAAATGGGAGCTAATTTTGAGACATTAATGACTAGCTATTTTGAAGATTTCAAGAAGACCATGAAATAGAGGCTAAGAATACCAGTTTCATCGGTAGAACGGCATATAAATGATGTATGCTTTCTTGTAGATATTGATTATACTTACATACAAGCAGCCATGCCAAGAGTTAGATGGTTAAGACTTCTTGGATATGAGATAAACATAGATGAGGCATCTGCAACCATAACTACATTATTAGCAGAGGAAGTGGAAAAAAGTGCACCACATTTTGGTACTTATGATGTGGTGAGATCAAGGGTGGACATGGAGTTGAAAACTGCCTCCACATTAAAGGAAAAGGACAAATTGGTAAAGAAAATTAAAGCTAAATTTGGTGAGGGAACTGTAAAAGAAGAAGATGATGAAGAAGTTGATGAAGAAGAACAAGGTCAAGAACCATTAGCATTGACCCAAGGCATGGGCGAGGATGCAGAAGAAGAAGAAGGTGCCGAGCAGGAAGCACCCAAGGCTAATCCCCAGAAGAGAAAAGCACAAAAATGGCATGATGCATAGCCCAAGGGGAAGAAGAGAGCAACAAAGCCAAGCCCAGCCAAGCCAACTACAAGGGTAGACACCAGGGCAACAACAAAAGTGGCTAAGGAACAAGCAAAACAAAAAGCCACAGAGCAAGGTGGGCCTACAGAAAAGCAAAGAAGAAAATATGTTGCAACCCCAGAGTTAGATGAAGAAAAGACAGAATCTGACAATGATCAATTCAGAGTGGTAAGACATTCCACCAAATCAAATTTGGAAAATGTTTGTGATAATATTAGGGACAATAAAAATTTAACTTGTTTAAAGACTATTGATTTTAATAAGTTAAGCAGAGAAGAGCAAAACATAGTGGAAGAATCTATCTACACTATGATGGCCAAGTTCAAGACTACTCCACTTGAACTTAACAATTCTATGCCCAAGGAGCTAAGCTCCATTGTTGAAAATAAATGGCATTACTGCCTAAATATGGAGAAGGAAATAAGGGAGTCAATATTGGCTTGTGTAATGCCAAACCTTACAAAAGGTCAAATAAGCAAGGCCAATAAGAAATATGGGAGCAAATTTGCACCCAAATATAGAGCCTTCAATATTTTACAGAATAAAATTGAGGATGTTTTAAAGAAATCCACACAAATGAAAAAATTAATTTATGGATTGACTACTATCAAGGAAGGGCAAGAAGATCCCTTTGAGGGAAGAAATGATGAAGAGGATGAGGAGAATGAAAAGGATGAAGAAGGGGAGAAAGAGAAAGAAGAGGTAATAGTGGAGAAGACACATAAAGGTGATGAGGCAACAGCTGAGGAACAACAGTAAGAACAGAGTGTCCAAGACACCCAATTGCCATCACCAAGTCCTCCACATATAGCACCTACATCTGCAGAAATTGTAATTATCAAGGATGTTCCTAACACCTCAGGTCAAAACATCAATCCACTAACTACATAGGATCTCAAAAACATCCTTCACCAAACAAAATTACAATCACAGTTGTGCACAAACCCTATTTTGGTGAATGTAGAAGAGTTACAAAAGGCTATAGCGGAAATTACCAAGGAGAAGGTGAACATGCAAGAACCACCTTCACAACCTCCCACAGCTATAGATGATCAACCAAAAGAGCAAGCAGCACAAGACACAACTACTAAGGTTGATCCCATAGTGACAATAACAATAACTACCGAGGAGTCAGCAAAAGAGCAGACAAGACAAAATGTTCCTATAGCACAAAGCCAAGGTGCACCTCCTCAAATCATTGTCATTGATCAAGGTAGAAGAGAAGAAGATAAGGAAGAGGAGAAAACCCCCAAGGAAAGAGAGCAAGAGGCAATACAGACATTGGTTAATCTACCTACTACGGGTATTCCTACCAAGTAGTCGAGCACTGATGCAGTACCCCTGCAAATTTTAGCACCAGGCTCGAGCTCCACCAAGGTAGCAAGGGTACTTCACTATGGAGACCCTGCACTTGATGAAAAAATAGTCATACCAAGTTATGACTATAAGACAATGAACCTAGCATAGATAAATGAAGTGCAAGAGGCACTAGAGAGAAAGAAGAAGCAGGGGAGACTCAGAAATGAGTATAGGCAAAAGCAAGCATTAGTAGAAATCAAAGACATATTCCTTGATGCATTTAGCTTCTCAGTACCTGATGAAACAAAGCCCATCATGGAGCAATCGTCCAATATAGTGGACCAAGTACAAAATGAAGACCTTGATACTAATGTCAAATTATTAGAATGGTCTGAAAAGAAATTTCAAATAAAGGTTAATGAGAAGATATCTAGTGAGATAGCACTATCATAGGTTGAACTAGCTAAAAAAGTTGAAAAAGTTAAAACAATACTTGAGAACATATTCTCATTGTACTCCAAATTGTGTGATTCATCATATTTCACACAAGAAACTAGCCAGAGAATATTGACTTTGGAAAGGAACCTTAAGATATCTAGCACACAGCTACCTAAGGATCCAGCTCAAAGTGAGAAGCATTTTGCAACAATGCTTCACACTCAGAAGGAATTTAACTGTATTGACAGCAGAAGAGGCCAATGTTAAGGCCAAATTAATACAAATATAGTCTGTTATTACCCCACATCTAGAAGTACTACATAAGGAAGTGGCCCATGCAGAAAATGCTTTAAAGAAAGACTCTAATCTTTCTACATTAGAAGGCCTTGTACATCTTATAGTAGAGACAGCCATCCAGCTCAAAGCACTGAAAATTGCCTTAGACAATTGGGATACTTCTTTGAAGATGATAATAGAGGTAAATAAAACATTTTTGGCTAAATATTCCATTCATTCTTAGGACTCTTTGACATAAGTGTCAAAAGGGGGGAGATATTCATGTAAGGGGGAGATATAATAAAGATAGGAAATGATAAGAATTGGGGAGATAATACATTATGTAAATAAAAGGGGAGATATAATAAAGAAACCCAAAGAAGGAGACATACCCAAAAGGGGAGATATTCAAATTTTGAATTTTGAGGAGAAATAAGGATGTACAGCCAAAAGGATAACAAAAACTGCAAGGAGGCGTATGAAAGGGGAAGCAGAAACAAAGAGGGAGTACAAATAGAGCAGATACAGACTAGACATAGAGCAGATAAGGCAAAAGAGTATCAAACACATCAGCATGAGACAAATTTAGCACAAGAGATTTTGGTTATAGAAATGGTACATCAGCTCAGGGGGAGTTACAAATTTTTGAGGTTTTGTACATATGTCAAATAGAATGTGTATTATACTCATAGAGATCAGACTCATAATGCTTAGTTAAGTTTTTTTGCCACTCATGTCAAAGGGGGAGATTGTTGGTCTTAGATTGGTTTTGACAATTGACTATCAACACACTTAACCAATTCTTAAGTTGATGTCAAGTATAATACAGATGTTGAGCTACAATGTGTGTCAAGCCAGAAATTCAATAGGTGTCGAGTGAACTTCAGGTGTCGAGCAAGATTCAAGTGTCGAGTGATAAGTGATGCCGAGTCACTATAGGTGCCGAGCAGAGTATAGATGTCAAGCAAGACAGAATTACTATAGGAGTCGAGTGAGATAGAATTCCTATATGTGTCGAGCATCAGCAACTAGTAAGTGTCGAGTAACACAGAATCAGCATATGAGTTTGTCTTCACAAACTTAGATGTAAACTGTTTTTGAGCCGACTTAGGATGAATCTCAAAGCGTCTTTAAGATAAGATCGAATCTTTTGCATTCCCTATGTAATCTGCATGCAACCAATAGGAAAAATGAAATAATTGAGCAGGATAAGAAGAATGAATATTGATCGTAGATTCATACCTAACCCTAAGTCTTCAAAGCCTTTAAAAGGAGGAGAAAAATCCATTATTTGTGCGCATATGAGAAAGAGTTTATGGGAGAATGCTAGCGAAGTGTGAAGGGGTGTAAAGACAAAAAAAGCAAAGCAGCATTGTAGAATTCAATTGATCAAGAACAGAGTATTAGAACTTTGAGGAGAGACATATCAGAGCAAGGAAGGATCAGAACAGATAGAGCAGAACAGGGATCTAGAATCAACAATTGAAGATTGCAAGTCATCAGGTCAAGACTTTCTAATACTCTCTAGTCATTGTATTAGGAATGGAAATCCTATGATGATAGGTTGGTTTGATAGCCATGTTGTAAGCCTTTAAACAAGGTGCTAAATCCTTTAACAGGGTAACATTCCATGTGAGTGTTTGTAAATCCTTTAACCAGGTCACTTTTAACAAAGTATAAAGTCTTTAATAGGACAGGTCTTTCACAGGGCAGACCATTGGAAGTGGTCAAACTTTGTAACCTTAAACAGTTACATATTGTTGTAGTGATACTTTGTGGGTGTTATCCCCACCCCAGTTTTACCTTCTTATTTTGGAGGGTTTTTGGGTTACCAAAATCTTGTGTTATATGTTTTCATGCATGTCTTTACTTTCATGTTTATTAGATGAACTAGATGCATATGAATGATCTCAGCTAAAAGTTTTGAAAAGGTTAAAGTTAGTTACTTATGATTCACCCCCCTCCTCCCTCTCAGAAGTAAATCTTCCCACTTGCAAATTCCAACAATTAATGCATTATATGTTAGTTTGTGGGGTCTTTTGCTTTCCCTAAATGTTCCATCAAGTGCTACAAAATTTTTAGCTTCCTTCAAAATTCTCTTAACCCAAAGTGGTTGTTTCCTTTTGTTGGAATTTTGATCTTCATCATGACAATCGTTCTAATTCTCAAATTCAGGTGGACTTTCATATGAGATGTCTTCAAGATGTTCTGACTGAGTTTTAGGAGTAGAACATAGATCTTTATTTATGATAGGATTTTGATTTTCCAACTCATCATAATTCTTTACCTTTTTAAAAGCAATATCTTCCTCAAATATAACATCTCTACTAAGTTCTATTTTCCTATGTCCATAAATAAATATTCTATAAGCTTTTGATGTTTCACTATATCCCACAAAGATTCCTTTTCTTTCGAAGGCTTCTAGTTTTGTTCTCTTCTCTTAGGGTACATGAATGTACACCGAGCAACCAAATATCCTTAGATGGCTTATGTCAGGTTTCTATCTAATAAAGGTCTCCTCAGGAGTTTTGTTATCAAGATGGGAATGTGTTAGAGTAATTAGATATTTTCTAATTAACTCTAGTTTTCTTTAGCTAAAATTTACACATCTAATAATTAATTCTTTTATTAATTATTATGATGCAACTGTGGTTAGACCTTTTTAGGGTTTTGATCTCCTTTATAAGGACAATCTCTCTTTGTAATTATACACATTCAATTTTGATTGATATTAGCAATCTCTTTTTTGCTCATATTAATGGACTTGGAAATTCCAACCTCCATAGCTTTTGCTTCTCTCCTTTTGGTGACAGGTGTTTGCATGCAGGTGATTCTTGGGAGCTGTGGGGTTGATCTTTCATCAACTTCAACATGATATCAAAACTCCAGATCTTCATGCCCATTTTCTGTTCTTGAGATAGTTGGCATCAGTTTTCAAATATGTGGTTTTTAAAAGATTTTTGTATTGGATTTGAGGGGGACCTATTTTTTGAAGCACTTTGAGCCTAAACGGACATCATCGTTGAGCTCAAAATGCTTGAAAACCCTCATTTCCATATAAAAAATGTCTAATTTGGATGTTGAAATTTGAAGCAATTTTTTTAGCCCAAAGCCATTGAATATCAAGACAAGTAACAATTTTTTTTTTGGTTTAAAAAAATGCATTTTTCATGTGAAAAGGTATGCCTATCCACTCCCACACTTGGTCCTGTATCAAGGGCTCTCCGTACTTTTTTGGTAGTACCCACCCATGTTTTGGGTGTTGACCTTCGTACTTGGGCCTCGAGGATGTGAGCACTTTTTTTAAGTGCATGGAGCAAATTTTTTTGGGACACGCACAGGCCTTGTTAGTGTTGGCCTCACAATTTGGAGCTTGCCAAACATGTTTGTCATTGGATTGCAAAGTTTTTTTGATAAGTTGCACATTTCAGCGTTGGGTCAACACGGTCCTCTATGGCATGGAGTTCATGGCCTTTTTTTATTAGACCTCGCACCTAGATCTTCCATCGGCTCCTTTTTGTGTGCTGGTCTCTTTCCCATGCTTAACATTTGGTGTCATTTTTTGGAAGAAGCATTGGTTTTATGGAGGTAGAAGGGCCCCTTTTTATCTTACACATTGTTATTTTTTTTGGCGACCCTCTTCTATGTTTTTTGTGAAATTCCAATCTGTGACTTGGAGTCTCCACCCATGTGTCATGTTGGAAGCTGACTTTTATTGGAGAAGGCACAATTTTTTCGCAGAGAACTGGTCATGCGCTACCATGGATCTTGCAACACCAGTGCCATTTGTGTGTTTATCAACAATCAAAGGTCCTTTATTTTCTACTGCCCACATGCCCCGCACATTCTTTGCAGAGAATTATTGTCGAACACATTATTTTGGAGATCCATTGGTTTATCTGTGTACTTTGCATACGATCAGTGGCCTCTCCACCACTCTTTTCTGACCACATTTTTTGGTGGGGAAATTTCATCTACAACTTTTTTGGACAGCATGTCTACAATCTCTTGATGCCATTTGGTGTCCTCTATCCACATAGACCCGCAAGCTTTTCTTAGAGACATGCAATTTCTCTTGGGATGACTTTAGACTTTACTCAAGTCCACATGCAACCCACGTCAACCGCCTCAAAAGGTTAGGTGCTTTCTTTATAGAATGGCGTCCTTACAGCCAGATCTCATGGGCAATTTTTGTGAAAGTGGAGATCGGGAAGCACAATTTTCTAGTGCCTATGCATGCACTTTTCAACATGTGATTTTTTGATTTTTTGAAGCGTTTTCATCTCTATTTTCGTGCATGTGCTTGGAATGTGCGATATTTTTGGAGCTCATTGGTTGGCAGTTTTATGTGGGCACACTTTTTTTGAAAGTGGAGTGTTATTTTACCTCCTGGTGCCCACATCCTTCTCCATTTGGTGTTGACTCAACACCTCAGGGCCTCCATCACATTTAGGAAGCAATTTTTTGGAGCTTCTTTGGTTCCCACACCATGATTTGTGGAGTTGGAAATTGTTATCCTTCATTTCCACCATGGATTTGAACATGTGTATGTCATCCCATGAAGGATTGTGATTCCTCCATTACCTTTGGCAGTATTGCTCTGTAATTGGCTCTTTTTTGCCAAACTGGTCATTTTTTGGGATCTTAGGTGGTTTCGAAGCATGCAAGGGTCTTTTGGTGGTTTTTTCATCACCACCACTAGTTTGGAGTTTTCTTTTGGAGTTTCTTATTAACAACTTCTTTTTCCCACATGGAAAAAAAAATTTATTGCCCACCGGATTATTTCGGCACTGACTCTTTGTTTGTCAATGAACTAGTTTTTCTCGGCATACTAAATGTTCTTTTTCTAACATCAGGGGTCATTTTCTAGCTTTTTTTTGCCTCAACAGTCATTTGCCTGTAAAATTTGAGCTTCTCACTTGCTAACATCATTGACATGTCAGCACTACATCAGCATATCATGTCACCTCTTCAGGCTCTATTTGGGCCTACCTTCACATTTTTGCTCATGTCTCGAGCATATGGACTCCATTTTTCGAAAATGAGATATCGACAAAATGTTGGTTCTGAGCCCGTCATAGTGGTACAATTAGTATTCAGTTTTGATTTTTTTTATGGTTGTTTTTGCTGTCAAAGTAAGGGGTACAATTTTGCACTCCAGGAGACATCTTGAGCATTCGATCTCTAATTTTGGAATTCTTTATATCATTGGAAAGGTCTTTCCGAGCTCTTTCCAATGATGTTGGTTGTTTTTCTAAATTCTGCTTTAGACACATTCTATTCATTCTTTTGCATTCTTGCATTCTAGTAGATATCTTGGTTGTTTCAAGTCCAGGGATCGATTTCGTTGCTTCAAATGATTCGTCATGACTTGCACTATCTATTGCATTGGTCTTATGTCTCGTCTGGTCTATTTAGACATCATTGTATGCATTCTTGCAAACGCATTGAGATAAAGTGTCATATTTCATCTGTATTTTTATTTCAGTTATTTTGTCTTTTTTTTCCTTCTGATTCAAGTAGTGTCATCTGAGGAGACTCATGCAGATTATTGTATTGTTGGGATTCATCATATCTTGTGCCTTATTATACATGCTCTACTCATAATTAAAGTGCCAAGGGTCATTGAATTTTTGCCTTTGTTTGCAATCTTCCTTTGTCTAGTGGGCTTCCCTTATGTGACATTAGCCCCATGATGTGTCTGAGATTGATCACCTCGGTACACATATGTATTCTTTTTTGCATCTTGATCGTGATTCTTTGACATGCAGTTCTTTTGGCCCACTTTTCCAATTGCTTGTCACCCCACCCATCTACATTAGGGGGGTTCTTCTATTGTTTATCATGCTTCCTTGGTTTGATGGAGTTAGCAACGTATTCAATTTCTGTTCCTATGTACTAGGCAAATGTAGTGGCTAGGTACATATGCATTTTGGTGAGATGGATCATTTACCTTATAGACACTCTTCTTTTTGTTCCTACTTTGGTTGCAACCTTCCATGCTCTATTGATCAACTCTTCAGGCTTTAGTGTTTCATGTCATCTATATCTTCGAGTTCAATTGTTTGCCTTTATATGCCTCCTGATTCGATATAGATTATAATCTTCTTTACCTGGTCAAGTTCTATTTCAGTGTTTGACAGAGCTTTGCAGCTTCTACATGCTTCAGTGGTGTTCTTCGTGATCATCTTTTGTTCCTATCTTCTAGGACATTCCCTAGTTTGGAGGCTTCTTCAGTCCTTCATTAGTTTCTTTTCAACATTATTTCCATCTCTTTTTGGAGTAGGGTTTTTCTCGTGTGGTTTTCTTTATTTCTCTTCTTTTTAGAGATTTGGTTGTGTTTGGGTACCTCATTAGGCCTTGTTTGTCAGGACCCAAATCTACTTTCTATTCTAGTTTCTAGGTTTTTAGCTACTCCCTAAGTTTATCTTAAGGGGGGGTGTTAGAGTAATTAGATATTTCCTAATTAAACTCTAGTTTGCTTAAGCTAAACTTTATGCATCTAATAATTAATTCTTTTATTAAATATTATTATGCAACCTAGGTTAGACCTTTTTAGGGTTTCAATCTCCTTTATAAGGATGATCTCTCTTTGCAATTATACACATTCAATTTTGATTGATATTAGCAATCTCTTTTTTGCTTATCAAGAATGTCTCATTTATGGATCTGGCAATTCCAGCCTCCATAGCTTTTGTTTCTCTCTTTTTATGACAAGTGTTTGCATGCAGGTGATTCTTGGGAGTTGTGGGGTTCATCTTTCATCAACTTCAATAGAATGTGGACATCTATTTTGAATATAAACAGCCGCTCTAGATGCTTCTGCCCAAAAGGAGGAATCTAGATTTTGATCAAACATAATGGATTTTGTTGCCTCCACAATAGTTCTATTTTTTCTCTTAGCTACCCCATTTTGTTGACAATTGTATGGTATAGTGAACTCCCTCTTAATCCCTAAACTAACACAATATTCTTTGAACAATTGTGAAATGTACTTTGTCCCATTGTTAGTTCTCAAGGTCTTAATTTTCTTTCCGGAGAAATTTTCAGTTAGAGCTTTGAACACTTTGAATCTATTTAGGATTTCTTCATATTCTTTATATTTTAGGAAATATATCCATGTTTTCCTTGAGAAATCATCTATGAAGATTGCATAGTATAGGGCTCCTCCCTTGGAGGGTGTTGGCATAGGTCCACAAAGGTCAGAGTGGATTAGTTCCAATATGTTTTTGGTTTTTCTTGAACTAGTGTGGAATGGTCCTTTGGTGTTTTTTCCTAGAGCACATTATTTGCATGTTTCACAATGTGAGGAGTTTAGTTCGGGTTGTTCGGTCACCAATTTATCCATTGAATTTAAGGCTTGAAAGTGTATGTGACCTAATCTTTGGTGTCAAATTTCATTTATGTCAAGAGATTCAAGAATGAGAGCTTGTTTAGGTTTGGTACATAGTTTATATAGATAACCTTGCCTTATTCCTATAGGTTTGGCTTTCTTAAATGCGGTGGATTTATGCCAAGCCAAAACTCTCCCATTCATGAATGTGATTTTGTATCCATTATCTTCAAAAGCTGAAATAGATATTAAGCTTCTTTTGATTTCAGGTACGTATAGTACATCTTTTAGTTGAATTTCCATGTTTGATTCTAGTTGGATTGTACAAGTCCCTACTCCTTTTACATGATGTGTAGAATCATCTCTAATGGTCACTTTTTCATCAATTTCTTCTACCATAGTTTCTATATTTTCTCGGAATCTTGTAATATGTCTGGATGATCTGCTATCAATTTCTCAGGTGCTTGATTTGTTTGATACTTGATTTGATAGTGCTAAATAAAATAAAAACTTTTTAGATTCTTCTTGTGAGTTTACTTTTCCAACATGGGCATAAAAGGCTTGTTTCTTTTTCTTGTCAGAACAATTTACAGCATAGTGCCCATATTGATCATAAAACATTGAACTTGCTTATCTTTTCTATATTTTCCTTTCCCATGAAAATTCTTCTTTCTTTTGAAGTTCTTGTTCTTTCTTTCTTCTTCTTATTTGTATTAAAAACTTGTATGTCTTCATCTAAGGACTTTTGTTTGATTCCTTTTGGTAACAATCTAGCTTCTTCTTGTAGACAATCAGTTATTAGTCGCTCTAGTTTAGGGAGTTTTGATGTTGCACTAATGCCTTGTTTGAATGGTTCCCATGAACTTGGGAGGTCACCTAGTGCTGTTAGAGATAATTCCTTACCATCTATTTCTTATCCAACATTAGACAGTGGATCTCTTAATTGTATAATTCTCATAAAGTAAACATTTACAGATTCACCTTTGTTCATGCTTATGTGATTTAGTTGTGTTTTTAGTGCAAGATTTCTTCTAGTATTATTTACCTCAAATGTGTTTTCTAAGGGTTTAGGCAAGAAGTATGCAGTTGTCTATTTTGCTAGAATAGGTACAATGTGACTCCTTACAAAATCCACTATTAATTTCATAGCCTTTTTATTGTCTTCAATGCTTTGTGATTTTGTTGGCTCATTCTCAGGGTTAGTACTTTTGTTTATAACAAATTAGTCTACTTTATTTTCATCTAATACCATCATTATTCATAGCTTCCATGTTGTGAAGTTATTTGCTCCCTCAAGGCAATCCTCGAGTCTTATTGCACCTGTCATTTTAAAAGATGAATTTGATATGTTAAAGGTATGCAATTTGAATTCTCAAGTTTAATTTTGATTGTTATAACTGTCGCTCTGATACCATGTAATTGAATTAAGCTTCTATCATATTGTATGTTCTTTTCTCTTACTCACAGGTTAATAATTATGTTTTGCACTTTTATTTGTAGGTATAAGAGCAGATGTACCTTTCTCAAAGCTGAAAATTGTTTTCTATCTTTAATGCCTCTAATATATATATATATATATATATATCGCCTTGTATCATGATCTGCAGTAGTATCACTAATGTAAGAGCTCGATTTTCAATAATGTTAATCTCTAATTCTGAGTCTCAATTTGCAAGAAGATAGTGGTATGTGAACTGCAAGTGCTATAAAAATCAAATAGTAAATGGATGATGATAAGCAATATGATTTTATATCGATCTACTGAAGGTATTGATCATTTATTGATTTTGATGATTACCTTCCTTCATTGATCTTGCATATATAATATAATCAAAGGTTGCAGTGATCGATTATGATCTTCCAACCCCAAGAGGCACGATTTCTCATAATTAGTATTCACTAACTAATCAAGTCCTTGCTCATTTATTGATTTTGATGATTACCTTCCTTCATCGATCTTGCATATATAATATAATCAAAGGTTGTAGTGATTGATTATGATCTTCCAACCCCAAGAGGCACGATTTGTCATAATTAGTATTCACTAACTAATCTAGTCCTTAAGGACTTGATTAGTTAGTGAGTACTAACTATGGCTTAAGACAATACATACCCAATCTGAATATATATCGATGCAAG
Organism: Cupressus sempervirens; assembly: GCA_028749045.1. Taxonomy (NCBI): domain Eukaryota; kingdom Viridiplantae; phylum Streptophyta; class Pinopsida; order Cupressales; family Cupressaceae; genus Cupressus; species Cupressus sempervirens. The sequence continues at coordinate 505,741,006 of CM053789.1, read as the reverse complement.
GAATTCATTTTAGTTAGAACAATAGAATGGGTTCAAGATCAACGGAATTCTCATCGAGTCTGAGATGATATGCATGTGAATGGTACAATTGTAGTCTCCAGTGATATGACCAATGCTACTCATCAACAGGTTGGAATCTCCTAAAAGGGATTCAAAGTCTCCTAACAGGGACTCATACGTACTAAATGTATTCCATTGACTCCTAATAGGGTCCAAGCTTTCACAAGGAATTTTAAGATTAGTACATCATCTTGTGGGTATCATCCCCACCGAGGTTTTTCCTCTGATCATAGGTTTTCCTAATTAACAAATCTATTGTTATTGTGTATGGTTATCTTTCTATGGTTGTTACATCTATTATTTACATGTTTTGGAATTAATAAGGATATTGATAGTTTTTTTTATTGCATAACGGATCCCCCCTGACCCCCCTCAGTTATCTTGGTGGACTTTATTTTCTAACATTTTCTTTTCAACTGTAGCTTTATACCATTTGAACATATCAAAAGCATGAGATATCACCTTCATGAACATAACAATCATTATTCTTGACTAGTCATCAACAAACAATATGAAATACATATCACCATACTAACTGTCAACACCAATTGGACCACATTAATAAGTATGCGTCGATTCAAGGATATCGTTTGAAGTGTGTATCTTTCTAAAAAAACTAGACTTTGTGATCTTACCGGGATGATATTCTTTACACATAATATTCTTAGGCTTTTGCAGGTTTGATAAGCCTATTACTCTTTTCTTTCTACTAACTTTCTCCATGTTATCAAAGTTCACATGACACCTCTTATACCATAGCCATACATCCTCAATTTTAGCAAATAAGCATCTCTCAACAATAGGATCAAGATAGAATAAGTTACCTTTTATTTGCATTCTTGTTCCAATAAGATTACCTTCATCATCAAAGATCTTGACCTCTCTATTATGAAATTTCATCTTATGACCTGAGTTATTCGACTGTGCAACACTTAGAATATTGTACTTAAGTCTATGTACCCAATATGCATCATCACATCTTATCATTCAACATTAGTGATCCTTTACCTTTCATTGAACATGGAACATCATTACCTAGCTTAACAGTTCCACCGCCATCAATCTCTTTAAGTTTATCAAACTTACTTATATCACCAATCATGTGATGTGAGCATCCACTATCAATAATCCATGAGTCATTCTTATGAAATTTCATCTTGTGACCTGAGTTATTCAACTGTGCAACACTTGGAATATTGTACTCAAGTTCGTGTACCCAATATGCATCATCACATCTTATCTTATCATTCAACATTAGTGATCCTTTACCTTTCATCGGACATGGAATATCATTACCTAGCTTAACAGTGCCATCACCATCAATCTCTTTAAGTTTATCAAACTTACTTAGATCACCAGTCATGTGATGTGAGCATCCACTATCAATAATCCATGAGTCATTCTTATTAACATTTGAAGTAAGGGCAGTTTCACTTTCATGCAGTTGGATTTTTTTTAATTACAACATAAAACCGTTGGAAATCTAATGGGAATCAAGATCTCCAAAACTTCTACTACTTCAAACATAAACCATATTTAAACTTAATTCACCAAACATCTCACCCTTATTCTTAATCATGCATCATTATATAATATCGTATCTAACATCTAATAGCATGAATAAACACATAAGCAAGTAATCAACACATGAAACAAGATTTGGTAATGCAAAAATCCTCCAAAGTGAAGGTAAAACTACGATGGGGATGACACCCACAAAAATCTTCACTTCTACAGTAATGAAGTACATATTAGGGTTATAATTTAATCACTTTTGATGATCTACCATGTGAGAGGTATGCTCTCTTAAAAGCTTACAAGATTGTTAAGTCTACCTTGACTAAAGGATTTAAACTTCACAATTAAGTGAGTACTCTATTAAGAGATTTCTGATAGCTCCATTAGGACCACTTTGTTAAGAGATTAACCTAGTACACTAGTTAGAATGTAACAATACATTTAATCATTTGGTTTACAATTAGATGCTGATAATAGATCTTTTCTATCCAAACTATAATCACCTCTCTTTGACTTATCTATAATATCTCCTCACTACAATGCTCAACTACCTTACTTCACAACTTGTTGATTCTCCTTTAGCTTCACATACACGCATACCTTCAATTGACAACTACAATTTCTATCTTGAAACCCTTCTTTTATAGCCATTTGAAGAAACTTTAGATCATAATCAATGATCCACATTCATCCTTTTTGCCACTTGACCCTTCCAATTTTCTAATTGGTCCTTCATATTGCATAGGGATTAATGATGTGTAAGCATAGGTATAATTACCTCCTTGATTAGCTCCTCAAACATAGGAACACGATTCACGCTTGAAAAAATGGCTTACATAAGATCTTGTGTCATTTCAAAGTAATATACTCAAACTGTATAACTCGGCATTTATAACTTCCTAGCACTTGGTCATGCTTGTTTCTTCATGTTGTCCCTCGGCGTGAACTACACTTGGCTTAAATTGCTCTAGCCTCTAAATTACTTGGCTCATATAACACTCAGCTTATATGATGTGTTGTCCTCTGGATAGCTCGACAACAACTACTCGACGACTATGTCTACCTCGACACATTCTGAACTTGTACACTCCTGCATTATATAGCTCAACATTTATAGTGGCTCAATCACAATGTTGACCAACGAACTCTTCCCTGTGAATGACTTAGTGTTTTGCACTAATTGACAATACTGCCTTTAGGGCCAACAATCTTCCCCTTGGTATTAGTGGCAAAAACACTTATAATGCTCAAAATCTAACATAACAAAAACTTCAAAAAATTGAACTCCCCCTTAGGGTGTACTCCATACCTGTAGCTCAATCATCATATGGTATGTTGTAACTTTACATTGTCAAAATATTTTCCAAAGACTTTTTGTTCAACTCTCTCTCTTTAATACTCAATTTCCCCTTGTACTTAGACATAGTATACATAGCAACATTTCTATTTCATTTATTCATACATATTTCCCCTTTTATACTTGATCATATAGACATTTCTCCCTTGTTTTTGTCACTTGTGTCGAGTAGTGACATTCAATTATGTCTCGAGGATTATACGAAATTCTTTCAAAAATGGGTGGTACAATCTCATAACAGTAGTCATGATCTTGTCCCAATTATTCTGGAGTGTCCCAAGAACTTGTCTTTCAATCTCCAATCTTGCTACGAGATCCACCATATTACATGCTATAGATACTTGTGGACTTTGCATCAGATCCTTTGCAACCTGTAAATGTCTTTGGAGTACTTCCAAATGAGGTAATAACAGTAATTGTATAGAAGTAAAATCATTTATGGTGTTGCACCCCTCATGTAACAACTCTAATTGTTTCCCTCTTTGAAAAATAAACTAAACTGGAACTAGGATCCAAGTTCAAATCTGATCCACACTTCTGTAATTTTGCATCAATTTTATCCATCTTCTCCCTAAATTCCTTGGTAAATCTTGGAACATTCCATATTTTGGAGAATATTGTATTGGCACTAGTAACTTATTGCTCCAAATCAATAATTAAAGTGGAGAGCTCAACCTTCTTAATTTTAATTTCAGTTGCAACCTTCTCCAGTACTCTATTTTCAAACTTTCTTTCTGACTACTGCATGAATTTCTGAGTATCTATATCAGTGTCATTTAGCTTCTCAACAGTCCCTTCAAACACTTTAGTACCAATTCAACTTCATAAACATCAATAGAAAACACTTGGTTACCTCATCCAACTTATCAATTAACTCTTTCACCCATTTTACTTCAAACTGTCAACTTACTATTCTTGGCATAGTTGGCAGTAACTTTTTGGTGACATGCTGGAAAATTTGCCAAATCTGTGAATCCAAGCCAATTATTTGGCTATCACTACCAAATGATAGTCAGAGGCAGTAAAACCCCAAAAAGCGCAGTAAAACCCAAAAAGCCCTCATTTTTGCAATTTTTCCCATTGTGCTTTCGACCTATCAACACTTTGACCAAACTGTGTTCATTTTCAGGTGATCTCAACTAATCCTGTGATTGATGTTACAATATATATGCTTTTTTTATGTTCAGAGATTTTTCAGGTCCCAAATCCAAGTCAAATTTTAGGTTTCCTAAGTTTTTTGCCAAGTCCAAGTTTCTGAACCATGTTTTCAGCTACCATTTTCTTCAATTGTCTCGAACTATTGGAAGAAAAAAAAAAATCTTTGCACAAGTTCTGATTGGGATAAAAACAAGTGCATCAAACATACATCCTTCACATAGTCATTAAATATGGTGTGCCGCAAAAAAAATATTTATACAAGTTGCAATTTGATTGCCAACAGTAACAAACACCAGTAAAGCAGATAAAATATATGCTCTACAAATTCTCATCAGATATCCCATAAAGGAATATAAACAAAAAAATACATTGTGATATTGCTATCAGCATTTAACTGTGTGATTTTGAGTCAAACTCATTGACCCATGTTTCATAAGTAGTGATTCAACATGAATCCATCTCTCATGAGAATAAATGGAACATTTAGCACTCATTGGATCCAGTTGCAAGCATTGGGTTTAACCACGGAGGAAACTCCGTAGTTAAGCACGCTCAAGCTGGAGTAGTACTGGGATGGGTGACCTCCCAGGATGTCCCGGTGCTTCACCCCTGTGAGCATCACCTAGATCCAATGACTACTAAGTGTTCCATTTATTCTCATGAGAGATGGATTCATGTTGAATCACTACTCATGAAACATGGGTCAATGAGTTTGACTCAAAATCACACAGTTAAATCCTGATAGCAATATCACAATTTGACTTGCTGTGGAAATTATCTCCTACTTATCAAAAAAATACATGTCAAAAAAGATAACTGAGAAAATTCAACATGAACACTTGAATTAATATCTTACTCAGAAAGAAATAGTTGAGATTGTTAGGAGAGAGAAGAACGAGTATGCTTAGAAAGAAATTTTTACAAGCAACATTTAAATAAACTTAGCTGATTTAAAGGAGAATCCATGTTCTATATAACTGCCAGCCCAGTGGAATCGTATAAGAAATAAGATTATGTTGGATGTCAAAGACAAGTCAATATGAAAACTGCATTTTGTAGCAATAAAAAAGATCTGAACAAGAAAACACTTGCCATTCGTCCAGTGTAGATTAAATTCAAAAACCTTCTGACATTCGCTGTTTAATTTCCAAAAAAAATGAGGTCGCTAACATGACAATGTTCTGAATACTAATATTTTCACCCAACCGAGATCATAAAAGTGGGACCATTAAATGGTAGACTCTTGTTAACTTTCCTTGGAAAGTGATAAAGTTGAATTTTATGTAAATGTATAATGGAAACAAAAATATCAGACTAAAGGATAAAATCTGAAATTAAGATTTAGAAGTCTCTAGTCAGCACCTTCCAGATCATGAAATATGGGATTTGCTGCAAGTTGCTCAGCAAAGGTTTCAAGTATGCCCTTTATTAGAACCTCAAACTCATTCCTCTCCAGCTCGCCACTATTGTCTTGATCAACACTTGCGAAGATTTGATCATAAAGCAAACCAACTGTATCATTTGCTTCCAGAGGAGGCAGGCCCCACTCAGAACCTTTGCTCTCAAAGAATGGGCGCAGTTCTGCTTTGCTCACTTTACCATCTTTGTTCACATCCAACTCCTGGAATATGAGGTCTGTGGCTTCTTGTAAAAGTTTATCATCTGCTAGAAACTGCATTTTTTAAGAGGTGCTTGTATGAGAAACTGTAAGGTATTTCCCTGCATAAACAATTATCTAAACAAAATGTCTAAACAATCAAAACCTAAGAGATGATCAATACCTTTCTCAATTGTGAGCCATTTATGATTTTAATTTCCTGGATGATGACAATTGGCTTGGATGCCAACGAATCAGCAATATCTTGTAGGATACCCTGAAGTAGTTGGGCAAACTGAGCTTGTCCTAATTCTTGATTCCCTTCTGCTCCATGCTTCTTTAAAATATTTGTAAGCAGTGCATCAGCTTCAGGTTTAACTGTATCACAAAACACATCGTAGTTTGTGAAATCTCACATTTAAGTGACTTTTTTGGCTGTTAGTATTCAGACTACTATTAATGCAACCAAAAGAAACGTAAGAATATTATGATCCAGTATAGATATCTTAAGCATCCAACCGACATGAAACTTAGAAGTGCATATTACTATTTAGTATTTTGGTTGCAAAGACAAGGTATAATATCAAAAAACAAAAATGTGCAATATGTAATATAATGCTTTTCCAACCTTTTATATTTTATTTATTTTTTGAGTAGTGAAAGCAACAATTTATGTGATATTGTGCAACTAGTTAACTAGCTGCTCATCGATTATAAGCATATCATGTCTTTGAAATGAGACACTGAATTTGACTACATGTCATATGTAGATTCCATAATAATTACAAAGAATATAATCAGTGTAACACTCCTCACAGGAATTTGCCACTGAAGATCTACAAGAGAAGCTTTTTTTTTATAATTATGTTGAACTTCTTGTTCAGAGCACATTGCTATGTCTAACTTCTTGTTTAGAGTACATTGCTCTTCTAACTGATTTGGACACAAGTTCATGAACAACTTCTGAATGTATTGTTGAAAGGCCCTCTTTAACCATAGAGATATTAAAAAGTCATAATTAGAAATAGAAGGATAGAAATCATTTGATGTTAAGAACCAAAGGGCAATAATTTATATAGCTCCTGAGCTTCGTACACATTGAAGCCATACGTAAAGAAAGCAAATGAGAACTGTCTGAAACCCAGAGAGACCTCTGCATGGGGTATAGTATATGTTTGAATGATGATAAGCGTCTCAGAAATGGGAAACAGTACAATGTCTCACTTCTTCAGATAACATTCTCAACTATCTAGGAATCAAGAGATAGTTTCTGCTGGCATAGTGGACGTTTTGTGGTTGGGAAAAAAACATAAATCAAAACAACCAAACATAAAATTAGAAGACACTACATTGTTAGGGACACTCATTGCTATTTACTAAGTTACCGGATTCGCACCCTGGAGCTCGGGTCCGGGTCCGGATTCATTCGGGTCCGGATCCGAGCCCGGGTCCGCGACCGGTCCGGGCAGGGTCCGCATTTTGGCCTGCGGGTCCTCCCGGGTCCGTGCAAGCACGGACCCGGGAGGACCCGCAGGCCAAAATGCGGACCCTGCCCGGACCGGTCGCGGACCCGGGCGAATCCGGGCGGACCCGCGGCAGGTGGGGCCAAAAAGTGGCCCAAAAAAGCAATAAAATAATGTTTTTTTCATTATTTTTTTTGCCAAACCCTAAAGTAAGGCCTATTAGATGCATTTCATTCATCTAATCTCTCATTTGCTTTGTCATTTTGCTCTCTCATTTTGGTGTGGCCATTTTGCAAGTTTGAAGAGAAGGTTGTAGAGATTATTTGTGGAGTTTCAAATCCTTCAAATAATCAGTGTTGAGTGTTCCAGGTATGCATTTGATCCTTCCTTTTGCTTCTTTCATAGTTTGTTTTTAGTTTTTTAAATTTTTTATATTTATTGTTCTAAATTTTTATCAAGTTTTGTATAAGTTTTGAAATATTTTTTTAAATTTGTTTTTATAGATTGCAAGAATCCAAGAATGAGTAGTCAGGGTTCAGTGGGTGGGGTGGGATCCCAAAGATTTAAAATTGATAAAGGCTCTCCTTTGTGGAAGTATACAACAAGAATTGAGCAATGTGCTGGTGGGGGAGGGTATATATGGAAATGCAATTTTTGCCAAAACCAATATAGAAGCTCCTATTTCCGGGTTAAACATCATTTGATAGGTCCACCAGGTCAAGGGATTTCCATGTGTGAGGGGCCCCCAGAGGGAGGTAAAAAAGGGTTGTCAGCTCCTCAAATAGCAGGCATGTTAAAAGAACAAGAAGAGGCTGATAGGTTAGTGTCAAAGGTAAAAAAAGATAAGTCAAAGCAAATACCACCAACACCACCCTCTCAAACAATTAGTAAACCACATCCCTTCCTACCTACCCCATCTATGGATGAAGATGAAATAGAAACACCCGCATCCCGCAAGAGAGGCCCATTAGATACGGCATTTGAAAATGACAAGAGAGAAATTGCTGATATAAAGGTTGGGCGTTGCCTCATTACAAATGGTGTTTCATTCAATCTAGTGAGATCCCCTTATTGGAGAGAGATGGTGAAAGCAATAAATGATGCACCTCATGGTTACCAATCCCCTGGATATGAAAAGTTGAGAACCACCATATTGCATAAGGAGAGAAAGAATGTAGAAAACCTCCTCAAACCAATAAGAGATTCTTGGATCCAAACGGGGGTGAGCATTGTCTCTGATGGATGGAAAGATTGCAAAAACCGTCCTTTAATAAATGTGATTGCTGTTTGCCCCAAGGGGGCAATGTTTTTGAAGGCGGTTGATTGTGAAGGGCAAGTAAAGGATGCAAATTTTATTGCCCAACTTCTCATTGAATCCATAGAGTCCGTGGGAGTTGACAATGTTGTCCAAGTAATAACGGACAATGCTAAAGTTTGTAAGGCTGCAGGTGCTTTGGTAGAAGCACGATATGAGCATATCTTTTGGACACCATGCACTGTCCACACCTTGAACTTGGTGATGAAAACAATGGGCAGCCAAATTGAATGGATGAAAAATGTGTATGAGGAGGGTGAGCAGATCCAAATGTTTGTGACAAACCACCATATGTCACAAGCAATTTTCAGAACTTTCTCCCGCTTGGAATTATTGAAGGTAAATTTTAAACTTTATTTAGCTTCATTTATCATATTAATTTTTGTGTCATACTTTACAAAATTTAATACATATTCTTAAATTTTTGTGTTATCAACTTATCATATTAACTTACAATTTGAATTAACATGGTAATAGGTTGCTGAAACAAGGTTTGCTTCACACACAATCGTCCTTAGACGACTTGTGAGGGTGAAAGAGGCATTGGGTCAAATGGTTATTAGCAACAAATGGGGTGGATGGAAGCAAGCTGATACAGAAAAGGCCAAAACTGTAAAGGATTTGATCTTGAGTGATAATTTTTGGAATAGGGTGGAATATGCATTAGAACTCACCGAGCCCATCATGTCTATGCTTCGGTATGCCGACACGGATGAGCCTTGTTTGGGAAACATATATGATGCCATGGACTCTATGCTAGAAAGAATGAAATCAGTAAGTTTAAATTTTTATACAATACTTTATCCTTGTTTATTGAGAGATTTTGATTTTTGATTTTAATTAAGTTATTAACACTACATCAAGATAACTTACATGTACATCATTTGACATCCCAGGTCATTCAGAGGAGAGAGCAGGATCCTGATACCTTGTACACTAAGGTGGAGAAAATTGTTCTACATCGTTGGAACAAGATGACTACACCTTTGCACCTCTTGGCATATGCACTTTCTCCTAGATATTATAGCAGTGAGATACTTGCGATTCCTGGTAGAGTGGCACCATATAGAGATCCTGAAGTTGCTGCTGGGTATAAGAGGGCACTTAACAGGCTCTTTAGTGATCCTGATGTGGCATCAAATGTTAGGAGAGAGTTTGTTGATTTTGTCTCAAGCAAAAATGCAGAGCCTGATGCAATCAATGACCAAAGTAAATTGGATGCCATTGGATGGTGGTACTTACATGGGGAAAGTTACATGTACCTCCAACCTCTTGCCATTAAGATCTTGTCACAAGTATGTATTTAAGTTTTTTTTCCTTTTCTTATGGCTACTTAGCTTGTCGAATTAGCACTCTTAAATTCCTATTGTATTGTAAAATTACTTAGCTAATTTTTTAAAATTTGTTGGTTGTCTCTCTAGGTTGCAAGCTCTTCTGCTGCTGAGCGGAATTGGAGTACATACTCCTTTATCCACTCAGTGAAGCGTAACCGGTTGGGTTCAAAGAAAGCAGAGGACTTGGTATTTATTCACAACAACTGGCGCCTCTTATCACGCAAGGATCCAGGATATAAGAAGGGACCAGAGAAGTTGTGGGATGTACTACCTGAGACTTCTAACTTGGATATGACTGTCCAAGATATATCTAGAATTGCCTTGCTAGATGTTGAGGAGGACGAGGAGGAGGATGTGGCTGCATCTGGGGCTAGTGGAACCGGTTTGGGTTCCAATGATGTGGAAAATGTCAATGATATAGATGAGGATGAAGCCATTGATCCCTCATATTTTGATGACCCATTTGACCCTTGAAGGGCATTTGCATCTTTGATAAACTATGTTTAAACATTTGTCATTGACTCATTGAGTCATTTATGATTTATCACTATGTTTCACAGTTTCAAACTTTATTAAGTCATAATTTATTATCTATCAATCTGATGAAGTAGTCTATGTTTTGAAATTCCATTTTGCATTTTAGTAATTCAATGTATGATTTTATTTACAACATTAGCATAGATTAATGAGTGAGTATTTAATGTTTATCTTTGACATTTGGCATTGATCAATAATCAAGTAACATTGATATATTCATACTATGGAATGACTCAGTTTTACTTTTACAACTATATGAGTTTATATTTTTTTTGCATATATATATATATATATATATATATATATATATACACACTAACGAACCCACCCACGAACCCAAATGGGGAAAAAAAAATTGCCCGAACCCACGAACCGAACCCCGAACCCGAACCCGTCCCCGAACCCGAATCGGCAACTTAGGCTATTTAGTTATCTCTATATCTTATTTTTCTTTTCTTCAAGCAGCTCATATTAGCTATATATAAATTGTAATTTAAAATGGTTTATATAATAATAATGGTAATAAATTCTAATATACACAAGTTTGTATGGAAAACAGCTTTAAGAATGTCAACTGTAGTTATTTGATTAGAAATGATAAATCAGTCAAATCCATATGCACGTAGATTGGTGGAATTATTGCAGCAAATAGTATATTATACAGAATAAATCAGTGAAGAGTGGGAAGTTTAAAATTGGTAACATTGAATTTTATTGCAAAGGTTTTGACACAAACTTCTCCAACGTATAAAAGCATCCAGAAACATATCATTTAGCACAAGAGCCAAACAATCAAGCATATTCATGTCTCCAGCCTTTTCTATATTCCTGGTATATCTCAAACATCACTTACCTTGCTCATTTAATTAGAATTTCAGATTACTATAGCAGCATAATACTTACAAAGGATTTGGTTTGAAGCTTCATTTTCTACAGTAGTCATCCTCCATTTTCTGTCTGATGCTCTTCCAAGAGACCTTCCTGTTAACTGAAGACACTGCAAACTTTCTTGAGCAGGTTCTGGCTCAATTACCACACAGGCAGCAGATCTATCTTTTCAACTGCTAGCCCAGCAGATTGTCTTCCACAGATGGATGACAGTTATTGGTTTTTCTTCACTTTTCTATTATTGTGAGTTTGTCTGATCGGGAGTAATGCAAATCTCATCTTGATCTCATCATATTCGATAACCATGACTATGGCCCTGGACTTTGGGAATCCTCTTCACTATTTTCTGCTGCAAATCATTCTGTACAAGGGATTCTGATTTCGCTCACATGCCCGAGGGAGACGAGTATCTCCTTAATATTAGAAAGTTTGAAAATTCAATATGAAAATTTATTTGGAACATCTCTTTTGAATTTTAGCAACCCATGATTATTTTCCCAACTAAATACACCTGACACTACAAACTGTTGGCCAAACAGTGAGTACAAATTTATGCGCTAGAGGCTCCCTCTTAGAGGCACATCATTATATAAGAATCACAAAAAAGTGACCTATGCAGTACAACTCATGTGGGATAAATTCACACAATGAAATATGAATCAAAATCAAATACCAAACTATGATTATTACAATGCTCATTAAAATAACTGAAGCTTAGGATCTAAGGGTCCTAGCATGCACTTCCCCTTCAGAAAGTGCTAGCAGTCTTTGAGGCTTGAGATATGGAAACTACAGCTGAAGCTGGGGGAGAGGTTCACAAGTTGCATCTTCCAATTGCAGACCTTGCCATTGGAACAAAAAAAAAAATTGATGCAGTGACAAAGGTGGCAGAAACATTCATGTAAAGTAGTTTTAGGTTCAAGGATGATGGAACCTTCATCATCGAATTTAGGAAGTGTTGACTAAACATGAACATTGTGTCCAAGAACTTACAAACAAGGCACATGTAAAATAGTTCCAATTTGCTAGTGACTTTGCCAAACGGCTGTGGCACAAGGTAAGTTCCATAGAATTTTGACATAGCTTCAAACTGCCTATGAGCTTCAAGGTTGTCTGTGCTTACACAGTCGTAGGTGCACAGAGATCATGTCTCCTTTGAGAACAGGCACTTGACTCTGTTCATCTACTTGTTGTTTCATACAGTCATGAACCAAGGTCAATTTGCTCTTGAAAGTAGGGTAGTTCTTCACAGCATTAAAGATCTAAATCATCCGTATACCTTGGAATATCCTAAAGGTAGCATTTGAAAGATAAGAAGTAGCCAGGCCATAAAAGAAAAAGATAGCAGCAGTTGGCCATAAATGGCTCCCATATTGACAAAAGGTGAGAAGTGTTCTACCACCACTCAGCATAAGGTAACCACTTAGTTCAATGAGTTTATTGCTCCAAAGAAAAGCAACAACAATAGGTCCCCGAGCATTTATTGATTATTTCAAACTAGCCATCAGTTTATCACACCAAAAGTGTTCCAACCCTTCTCAAGTCTTCATCCCCTTAAAGAGATCATGCAGTGGCCTCAGGATTGCTCAACCCTGTGTGAGCATTTTTAAGTTGAAAATTTATTACAATTATTTATGATGTCATCTTTGAGCTTGTTAATGTTTTGAACCATAATGGCATATAGAAAATAAGAGAAATATAAACAACACAGGAACACCACAGATACCAAAAACCCAGCCACACCAAGAAAAATGTTTTTTTAAATGGTGATAAATAGCTGAAGACAATATTCTGTAACTTCTGAGATCACACTCACTTGAGGAAAAAATCATAATAATCCTATACAATAAAGATATTTGCAAATATCAAATCAATCAACACCCATCCTGCATCTAGAATATATGAATATCAACCATATATATTACACGGATTTGAGATTCAGATTATTGATATACAAAATGATCATATACTGATCATACACCCAAAAATGCCTGAAGCAGATGAGGTAAAACGAAGATACAGTTATACCAGAAGCGGACATGATAAAGGCTCAACAACCACAGAATAATGTTACCTTAGCTTTCTTGAATGATTACTACAATCTCTAAACATTGCCGTTTAGCTAAAACGGGTAGTCACCAAAGAGTCATCCATAGAAGACAATAAACACTCGACAGTAGTTACAAACCATGCCATTTGGTCTGCCATCGAAAATTCACACTCTATTATTTTATTTAACCTTTATCAGATATATTAAATCTCAACGATAAAATAAGTCATCCTTAATATAACGGCAGCCAGCACACAGGGCAGTCTCATGCAAGCATAACAATTGACGGTTCTTCCACTTCACCGTGAATTATGACGGTTATAAGAAATCAATGATTCACTTCCAACTCATCAAATACAAAAACGGTTCAAAAGATGAGGTTGACTCAGCAGCCATGACATATAGCCCTCCAATAGCCACCACACATGAGAAAAAATAAAGCATCAACACTAATGAAGACATTGCAACCATATCATCTCTCTAGGAAGTTATGGTTAAGAGAAGAAGTTTGAGAAAGCTTAGAATTGACTTGGAGAGTTTGAACTCAAAATATAAAAGGGTCAATTTAATATTACAAAGTGGACAAAAGGACAAGGAAAGATAAGACAAAATGCTAGGAGGGAAGTCAAAGAGTCACAGCTATGGGGTTAAAAGGAGAAGAGACTCTTTCATTTGACATGCTCGATTTATTATTTCAAATTCCAGTTCTCTCTTGCAAGAGTCTTTGGAAAGACTCAGCGTTCAACTAGTATAAGGACGTAGCCCCCGTGCCGGCAAACAGTGGATGCAAAGCCATTGTCCGGGGAGACATCAACTCAAGTGTTTCGTATGTGCTTACAGATTTTTATTCTAATATTCCAATCTGTCTGTAAAACTGTATTTAAGATTGGATTCGTCAGTGCTTGTTATTGTATTGTTGTTGTATAATGCAATAACATATTTTAAGGAGTTATAAGAGTTTGTTGGTATTTTATCTTACTAGTTTGTAACGCATTGTTATATGCTCAAATCTTGAATGTTATTTTGGAAACAACTGGTTATTATCTTGTGGAGAATCTTCTGGTTTTATTGTTGTATCATCTTACATTTGCTACATTTGAGTTTGAATATTATAATCAAGAAGAAGTTGGTTAAACATCTGTTGTGATTTCTACCGATTTTGATTGTGTTAGTAATACATCTGCATATGTTTAGTTCTGAATATATATCAAAAGGGAAAAACAACTAAATATCTGGTTGGGGATATTTCACATGCAACTACAAAACACTAACAAATCTTGACTATCTCTAGACAGAAAATAAGCTTAACAAAAACTTATTGTCATAAAATATTAATTACAATATGGAGACAAAGTCTCCTTATATAGAGAACAATTCAAAAGAAATGGAAAAGTCTAAAAGACTAACAACAATATAGTTTCCACATTATTTAGAAGCTAACTAAAACTAAAGCTTGCTTGAAAGAATAAATACTATATGTCTAAATATCTAAATGTCCATTAATAATAAATACTTAATGGTCATTCTACTAACTACCCAAAAACTTTAAAATAAGAAAAGTGTAAAACAATGATTCCTTCCTCTCCTCAGACTGCTCAACCACATAAGCCTGCTACCAAGACTCTCCTTGGCTGATCGTCTGAACAACCAACCACTTTCTATAGATTCTCTCGATACAACCAAGCTTCCCACAATGGTGACAGATGATCTTCTTCTTGGAATCCTCCTTAGATGTGTGTTGTCCTTTGTGTTGAGTGGGCATGCCTTTATCTGTGGCAAAAAATTCTTGTTTTGCACTAACCATGTCACTAGTGCTACCAAACTTGTTACATCCCAATTTTTGACCTAATTTGAAATATAGCCGTTAAGGTTCACATGAAGTCAGTTGATAGTTAAATTAGTTATAATTCTGTGAGATGATAAGATGGTTAGTCGTTATAATTTCATGTGAAGATAACATGCTAGTTGATTATTTATCACAATTCATGGAATTGAAAAGGCAGCTAGCCGTTACGATTATTTATAACTTGTTATGATAATATGATTTAATTGCGGAGAATTTCCTTGTAGGAAACACATCGAAGGGGTGGAAGCATTGTCAGAAAAGAATTAGGCACAAGAGCATCACCATCACTGGGCAGATGGGTTGAACACCTAGCGACTTAAAATAGGATACATCTGTGGGAACCACATGAGCTATTTAAATAAATAATTTGAGAAACATAAATAATTGGGTTAAAATATAAAACGTACCTCAAAGGATTTAATATGATCTTTTACCATATTATTATAATAGATATATCTATATACGTACATATAAATATAAAAATGAGATGGCACCATTATATTATAATAATTTAATAAAGTGATGTCACTCCATTAATATTTACATGTACATATATAAATATAAGATTATAATAATATTCTAGATATAATAACATTCGAATTATTATAATATTCGAATTATAATCTTCCAACTCTATTCTTTCCTTTTTAACATTCTTGCTTTTAACCTATTAACATTTGGCATGATAAGTCGAATTAATAATTGGAATTCGAATGGATTTCTTTCTTTAAACCGATGGAAGCTGAGAAGCCACGGCTAGTCCTTTAAGAAGAAGCCTTGACAGGAGTCGAACATCTCTATCCCCACCTTTCCATCCTTTTCTGCTACGTTTACCATATACCCCATCGAGTTCCGGCTAGAGGATGGAAGGGTGCCAAATTCAAGTCAGATCTTCATTCGCATATATATCAGGTTATGCATGTTTTTCCATCGAAGTTAATACTTTCATCTTTTATGAATGTAAGTCCAACTATAGCCGGCTAGGCATAGAAATCAAATATTAGGACTTAGATTATTATATGTTGCTTTGTTGATGGCCTCTTGCGAATTTCATAGAGTTCCCATTTTGGTTCTTTATATAATATCATTGTATCTTAAACCACCATTAAGAAGTCGAATGGTAATTGTAGGAGTCTCATAATGACTGTAAGAACCATCACAAATAATATGGATATCAACAGCAAGAATTATACTGTTTTTAAACCATGATAAATGTATAATAAGAGAAGTATGCTCATCCAATGCACCTGGGAATCACCAGCAATAAAGCCACAATGGTTAAGAGGTGAAAAAGGGGCAGTGAGCTCATAAATTCTAATGCACCATGCACCTAGGATTCACCGGTTGATAGCCATGAAATGGTGAAGAGGTGGAATGAATCTGCAAGAAAGCAAAAGAGAAATCAAATATGATTAAATTAATTAATTAAACAATAAATTCTGCAATCTTTAAGAATATCATTTTTCAAATCACAAATTGTGACAAGCTAGAACATATATGTTATTCATGAATTTGTTGGGAATCATCAGATAGAGCCGATTGCTCTAAGATCCGAACACCTAGGATTCATTGGCTATATAGCCATGGAAAAGGGTGAAGAGGTGAGATGGAGTCTGCAATAACTTAGAAAATAAAAGTTAGATATGATACATTAAATCTAGAATAATATCATTTATTAGCTCATGCATGATCTTGTTATTGTTACCCCTACTATCAAGTCTAGTGGTGTGGTTAGATACCAAAATGCTCAATAGATGACAAATGTTCCAAGTCCAATTCCGGGCAGGGAGGGCCTTTTTCGTTGGAGATTGTGTGGGGAATAAGTTAAGGTCCGAAGTTGGTTGGTTAAGCCCCTGACAATGTTTCACCTCTCCCCAAGTCAGACGTAAAACAGACAAAGATAAGCTATACATTCAATTGGTTACTGAAAATAAGTATTTTACTTTTATGATGTATATGCAAGAGTAAGGTAAGATTAATTGAGTTTTATCATCGACACAGTTACCTCACATTTAGTTGCAAAAGAAAGATTTATCTGATGGAATGATATATCAATCTTTCATTTATATGAATAATAAATATGAGCGTATCTTCTAATCTTATGTTATTGCCACAAGGAACGGAATGATACAATAGAATTTGAAGCCCTATTTGATTCAATGATATTTGAAGCCCTAATTGATTCAATGGTATCTGAAGCCCTAAATGATCCAGTGGTAACTGAAGTCCTATGTGATACAGTGGTATCTGAAGCCCTAAATGATCCAATGGTAATCGATGCCCCAATTGATACAGTGGTATGTGATGCCCTAATTTTATATAGTGGTATTTAATAGTAATTGTCATTTGATTTTGATATAGCAGTATTGGATGGTAGTTGTTATTTGATATTGTTATAGTGGTATTTGTGGACTAACCTAGGTGGTTGCAGAAGCATCCCTACAATGGTTTCTAATTTCGAATTCCATGGTATGTGGATTTTAAATTCCATAATAAATTCTTTGATGGTGTTTTAAGTTCTTAGTTAAGAAATTTTGTTTAACTGATTTTAACCATCAATTTCTTTCATATGAATGAAACTGATTTAATTGAGTATATTAATTGTTAATTAAGACCCAGGAAAACTGGTTGTTAAAACACTGTTGTCTTCACCTATCTTGTTGCAATAACTTATTGCACAACTCAACAAATTCAAGTCAACGGTAGTGAAGGTAATTTTGAGTGTTTCAAAAAGTGTTCGTAGGACCGTGGCAAACTTTTAGTGTAATCACCACCATGGCCTCTTCCATCTTGCGACCAATAGCATCAAGTTGATCAAGGGTATCCTTAATCTTCATAAGATGCTCCTGTAGAGACATCTTCTAATCCATTACAAGAGTATAACATATTCTTCAAAAAGAAAGCTTGAATTTTATCCAATGTTTCATGAAGACTTTTCAAGTGTGCCTAAATCTCCGCTGCAAACTTGCCACATAGCACTTCTGGAAGCATCTCATTGGTAATTGATAACTTCAGCAACATAACTGCTTCTCGATTATGTTCATCAAACTTGTCCCTAGTCTTTGTCCATTGTCATAGGACAAGTAAAGCTCCCCAGAACAACCCGGTCCAAGCACTGGTACACAAAAATCGAAAGCATCCTCTACTTCCAAGTATTGTAATTCCTGTAGTTGAACTGTTGACTTCCCTCTGATGGAATCTCTCCCATTTTCCTATGCATGGAAAACAAGGAAAACACGAGCTTTACCAAATTCTATTTTTTCTATCAGAATTCAATGAAGAGATGGCACAAATCCCAAGACAAATGTGCACCAAGTACAAAACTTTGTTTTATTTGGAAAAAAAAATGTAGAAACCCTTTTTCAAACCTAAAAAGCTTTGAATTTTATACAAAAATCTCCAAAATCCTAAATAAAACATAATCTCATTTGCACCATAACACATCTGCAAAAACCAAAACTTAATCACAGAAACCTAGAAAACAACTTGTGAAAAGTAGGAAATCTGTGATTTTCATTTTTCATAATGTCTTCACAAAACTTTGCAAATACCTAAACTCTTGAAAAAAAAGATAAATTTCAGGTAGAAAGAGTTTCAAATTTTAATAAAATATTCAAAGAAAATATCCTGAGCTCTGATACCATGTTATGGTAAATCGATGTTGTTGTAGTTGTATTCAACAAAGGAGATAAAACCTCCTTATATAGAATTATAAAGACCATGTTTCTAAAAGAAAAAATCGTGAACTAAAGACAAAAATTGAAACTACCTAATAAACTAAAGACTAACGAAGATGACCATTAAATAAACATTATAATATTTTAATAGTCATATCAATAAAAGATGGTATTAATGTTAATAAAGTATTATGTCAATTTATTCATAACGAGGATCAATCAGTTCAAGTTGTGTCTCCTCTATTATGAAAGGGTCGAAACCTTCCCTTACGGCTACATATAAGCTAGCAATTCACAATCATTCAAAGAGGGGGAAAATAGGAATAGGAAATAGCATTTAGTTCAGACGGTTCTAGAAGCAGCAATCATATATAGCTGCTGAATATTATAGTCTCACTGCAAAAGACGAATGATACTAGAATACAGTCGCTTCCACCCAATACGTTAATCAACCATTCCTTGATGTTGTCATGTATTTCACTCCAAATCAAGGATATTAAGTTAAACTATATGCAATACCTAAGTAGAATCATGGGTGCCAATGCAAACAGAAATACTTGAACATTGCATTGAATTGGAACATCGAACATTGAACAGAAATGTTACTTATGAAAAGATGTATTGCAATATAAGATATAAAAATGTAAAAGAGTAAATACTTGAACATTGCATTGAATTGGAACATCGAACATTCACCATAAATAGTCAAATCAGCAAATAGTCAACACCGGGACATCCCCCCATCTTTGGCGGAGGTGGCAGAATCTAGTGGCACGGCTAGGGACAGGGGATCAGCATTCTGTAAGCCATCGTGATTTAGTCATGGACCTATAAACTTTGACGGAATCCATTGCAAGTTGGTATTTAGGCAACTTGGATAACATTAACTCCTTCCATCTTTGAGCTAGAATAGTAATAAAATAAGAACAGAAGATAATAATTGTAGAGAAGATAAGATAAATGACTAATCCTATCATGGACATTACAATCCAAACCCCAATTTAGAAATACAGTATATATTAAGTAAGGTCTCAAAAGGAGCATTACATTGATACTGCCCAGCATTTGAGTAGATTACCAATATCTTCACCAAAACATTTACAAAATGCAAGTTTTTATTTAAGGCTTTTTCAATGGGGAAGGCTAGTTCTTCTAATGGGCTACCTAGTCCTCTGTTTGTATCTCTCTTTTTGGAGACATCATTTGTCTCTCTATTTGGGTTGTAAGGGGGCAGTGAAAGAGGTGAGGGAGAAGGGGGCTTCTTTTCTTTGGCAGGATTTCTATGTACATATGTACCTCTCAAGTTTCATTTGAGATGACCTATCTTTTCACTCACCTAAGCTACACATAAGTAGGGGTGTTAGCATAGCTTTTTATTTTCCTTTTTTTGGATTCATTGTGTTTCCATGTGCAGTTGTTTAGCTTGCTAAGATCACAGGGTTCGCCGATTTTTGGCTTCAAATTCGAAATTCGGCGAACCCCAAGAAAACAAAAGAAATTCGTCAAATTCGTCAAAAAAATCATATGCCAATATTTCCCTTATCATTTCGCATAAAACAATATGCGTTTGAGGGTAGGGTCGAAACAAACACTAGCGTCTAAAGTTGTCGTTCTTCCTCAACTATCGTTCAACCCAGCCAAGCTGCAGCAGTGCTAAAACCGTCGTTAACCTTTAGCCTTTGAATTTTGGTTCATCTTAGGTTGCTATTCATCTTTGCCCAGCCGTTGCTATTCAGCGTTGCCCAACCATCTCCCAACAGCAGCTCCGCCATTTACAGACTTTCCCAATCGCCGATAGCGAAGTATGTAAAATCTTTATAAAGTTTTCATTTTAGGTTTGAAGTTTATTATTACTTTTTTATTAAATTTTTTCAACGGCGAAATATTATTATAAGTTTCAACGTGTCTTATAATATGTTATTTTTATTACTTTTTGTTAAAGTTAACTATTTTATATATTGTTTTTACGAAAACTTTTATATCTTATGCATATTTTATTTATTTTTAATGTCATATATTAATATTTTGTATGTTTAGTCATTATTATTAATATTTTTTTATTTCAGTATTTTCTACGTACAAAATTAGATAGAACTATTATTATTTGATTTTAATTTTGTTTATTAAATTGTTAGTAAAGATAATTTAGTTGGTTTTATTTTGTTATATGATTTATTTCACTTTTTTTTTTATGGTTTATATCTTATAAACATGATTTTTTTATGTAATGATTTCAAATCTATTTGTGATGTCAAACTATTTTGATTAACTGTTTTAATTTTATATATATATATATATATATATATATATATATATATATATATATATATATATATATATATATATATATAATTTGTCTGAAAATTTTATAAGGCAAATTTAATATCGAATTTTTTTCTTTTTTTTTGCCTTGTCGAATTTCATCCGAACTTCATATTTATCGAACTCAAACTCAAACCTTGTGACTTAGGTTAAAAGTGAATAACTCCATGAGGCTAGCTGGCAACTTCCATGAGTGGTAACTCCCATGTATTTTAGGTGGTAAATCCCATGTATTTTAGTGGTTGGAGTTACTCCTAGTTTTTTTTTGTACTTGACCATTCTCTTATCTATATGTACTCCCATTGCCTTGCATGTGTTCATGCCGTGTGACTTTTTTGGTTACACAAACTCTTTCTTGCTTATCGTCATTTGTCTCATGAGTACTACCATGCGCTTTCGTTTTTCAAATGACTCTACTTTGTTATTTAAGTTTTAGAATCATTTATCAAATAGGGTGTATGTGTCTATACCTACACTATCTTGGCTCATTATTGCTTTTAGCAAATTCTGACACCAAGCTGAAGGACACAGAAAAATTGAATGATCCTCGTGTTTCTCCATTTTTTAATAAAATAAAGTCATCTCCATGACTTGTAAAGAATTGTGGCAAAATAAAATCTAAAAGCACAAGAAAAACATGCGCGTGCACATACAAAATATTTAATATATGCCTACCAAAAAGCAAGCTGAATGTTGCATGTGTGGAAAAGCATGTGTGGCTATAAAAACAAAGATTGTGCTTCCGCAATTGAAAAGTAAACAGGCATAGGTAAAATTGAAGATTGTAGTTGCATTATATAGAAAAGCAAGATTTTTCCTATTTTGATGTACTCTAGTTTTATGATATGTATGTATGACTGAGTTCCCATTTATATAGAATTTATTTACTTTGCAAACAAAATAGAAGTCCGATTCGATTGTGATAAAATATATACAATGGGCCCATAATAGGCATGGAAGATTCAGAGTCGTACACCTTGATGGATTCAGATATGAAAACGATACTGGTAGTTTTTAAAACATGGAGCAAATACAAGAGTGGGAAAAAGAAAAATGGCTTTAGGTTTGGCAGGGTGTATGCAGAACCTTCTGGCAATGCCAGTAAGCTTTTTATCAATCACAGACGAGTGGTTGAGCAGAATGGAATGGGCATTGAACATGAACCTACCCATGGTTAAATCATGTAGTGTTGTAAGGAGGTTCTTTTTTCTGTAACAGAATTTATGCCTTTAATTGGGTTCATTGAGAATAACAAAAGCATAACAAAGACTGAAAGATAAAGCCCCACTACTACAAGACTATACAGTCATCCAGTTTTTGCATGGAAGCTGTTTGGTGTAGTGCTGAGGACTATACTGTCAGAATTGTAAGTTGGCCGCTATGTGATATAATAATAATTAATACAGTAGTTGCCTGGGACATTCCATGGTGGCTAAAGAAGTTTATAGTAAAGCGTAGACTTTCATAAATTGGCATTCACTCTGCTTTGGATGGAACTGTACTCTTCTTTCATAAGGGCGGGACACCTGGCAGTGCTCAATTTACAAATCAAAAAAAAGTATCATAATCCTATCAAATGATGAGAGTAATAGTCTGCTTTACTCATATTTATGTTCATCATGTATCTTGTAAGTCATCAATGATTGGTATAATTCTAAATGTTTTTTCCATTTTCATCCAAAATGAGGTAGATCTCAAAAATTTTCAACTGGTATCAGTCTTATCCTGCTCCTAAGAATTTTGGAGTTATCATTATTGGTGAAAAATATTTCTTTGTTGGATATCTTTTAGCAACTCAATTAGTGAACAACAAAATATCTGGACCCAAGTGCATAGTAAGTTTTGGGCATCACTGACGGCTGATGGGCTCGTTCTCAAAGAAGAGGTCATTACTTAGGAGGAGGATAATGGAGAATTACTACACTAAATATGCTACAATAAGGTAAAGATTGCACAAGAACAGGTCAGCTAAGTTGGGTAATTGTTTGGGGAGAATGGGAAAATTAATCCCATGGCTTTGAATATTCTTAAAAAACCCAAGTAGAGGCTCTACTATTGTATGCTTTGAAGATCCCAAGGAATGAAAACCTAAGGCTTAAGTTATGAAACCATGAACATAGACCTAAAATGCTCAATTGATTTTAGATAAAAACCAAACAAGAAAGGAAACTAGGAAAATTAGTAAAACATTTATCCTGGCAGATCTCTATTCTGGCTAAGTTTGTTAAGGACGATTCTCCAACACTTACTCATCTTTCACCATCATCTTTGTTGAGGTTCCTAGGATGCTCTTCTATTTTGATAGCTTCTGTATTCCTTTCTATCAACCAAACAATCTTACTGAGAAAAGAATTGTGTTTCCTAATTGCACGGTCGGTCTTATTTCACATTCTGCTTGGCCAATTTTTTTCTCTCTTTTATATTCTAAATCTGCGTGGTGTTTTATGATCCTAGTTTGGAACACTCCTCTTGTTACCTAATCAAAGGAATGCTTCATGATCAAAAACATCTCAATTGACCAAGCTATAACTGTAATACGAGATTTACAGATCTCCAAATTATAGTGATGGACTCTCCAAACAATACATATTTGAATGAATATTTGAAGAAGGAAAACAGAATAATCATTATAATCTATAACCTTATGCAAGAATTCCTTAAGAATGATTCAAGATAAAAAATGTATATAAA
This sequence comes from Cupressus sempervirens, assembly GCA_028749045.1. Classification (NCBI taxonomy): domain Eukaryota; kingdom Viridiplantae; phylum Streptophyta; class Pinopsida; order Cupressales; family Cupressaceae; genus Cupressus; species Cupressus sempervirens. Next base: position 505,717,193 of record CM053789.1, on the reverse strand, counting down.
ATAGCAGCTCAAATAAAAGAAAGTGAAGCGGAATTCGAACTAAGAGTTTATTGCTCTTGGAAAGGCAAGATCAATATGTAGGAGCGCCATATGAAAACCCATACTTCTTAGGGACAAAGGGTTTGCGCAGAGATGATGATTACAAATTCACATTGCACATGCTATGGTGGCAACAAAGTACTAACCATAGGCTGACCTTGAACCCCTGTTCTACAGGCTTGAGATCAGCATGGAGACAATCTCAATAGTAACATTGTGGAAATATTTTCAAAATTTTCCATCGACTCTATATATAGGTGAAATAGTTTGATCTTGTTAAGGTTGTAGTTTCAGTCGGATTGATTTGATCTAAGATACATTATTGTTATTAGTAAATCATCATTTCTTATATATACTTATTCATGTTATATAATATATATTATTGTATATAATATATATATATATCATAGTATATGTGTATATATATTATATTGTTTTATATTATATATATTGTTATAAATATTATTATTTTTGTTAATATATTATTATTAATTAAATGATGATTAAAAACCATAGAGACATGTCTCTTCATGAGATGTATCTCCTCTCATATTTATATGAGATCCAAATCTGCACTTGGAACACACCAATACCATAGCAGTGTTATTACATTTGCAAAAGCGATCCTAGTTACTCAACATGGTATTAGAACGATTGGAGTTTGTGCTGCAATACAAATTAAGATTGTGATGGTGAGAAGCAGAGGAGACCCATTTAAAGAGGTGTGAAACACAAAAGTGGGGAAGATGGGTTTTTAAGATAAAGAGAGGCTGGGAAGAAGTCAAGTTTGAAGATGGAGTCATTGTTCCAATATCGGAAGTGAATAAAGACATATGTGATTAAGTTCGATAATTCCTATATCTTACAGGATATGTGGAAAGGGGTACATGTAACATCCACTTTTCCCGAGTCTTAATTAACAACTATCATATCAAAGAAATACAATTATTACTTCATTTTCATAGGAAGACAGTTATATCAGTTATGTTCATATGAATGAGATTAACAGTTACAATTACTTAAACAAAAAACTCATAACTAACATCTAAAAATACCATCAATAAATTTACTATGGAAATTAAAATCTACATACCATTGAATTCGATCCGAAAAATCAATGTAGGGATGCTTCTGCAATCACCCAGATTAGTCCACAAATATCACTTAGGATCAATTGACGATTACCGTCAAATACCACTATATCAAAATCAAATAATGATTATTATCAAATACCACTATATCATTTAGGGCATCACATACCACTATATCAATTAGGGCATCAATTACCATTAGATCATTTAGGGCATCAAATACCATTGTATCAATTAGGGCTTCACATACCACTGTATCATTTAGGGCTTCAAACACCACTATATCATTTAGGGTATCGATTACCATTAAATCATTTCGGGCATCAGATACCACTGTATCATTTGGGGTGTCAATACCACTGTACATTCATTTTCTTCTGATTATGTAACTGTGGCAATAACATAAGATTAGACGATATGCTCTTAATTATTATTCTTATAAATAAAAGATTGAGATAACAATCCATCACATAAATCTATCTCTCGCAAATAAATATATTCCACATTCAGTTAGAAGATCAACCGATCTAACTAGTTGCCAATTATATTGACGATAAGAGTTGCTTCCATTTAAAGAAATAATTGTAACGATGATACAACTCAATTAATCTTACCTTCTACTTGAACATATATCATAAAAGTAAAAATATAAGAATACCTGTTTCCGACAAACATTTGAATGCATAGCTTAACTTTATATGATGCACATCCGACATCTTGTGGAGAGGGAAAACATTATCAGGGGCTTAACCACCCAACCTCGGACCATAACTTATCCCCACTCAATCTCTAATAAGAAAGGCCCTCCCTACCCGGAATAGACATGGAACACCTGGTCATCCACTAAGCTCCTGGTTTCTAATCACACCACTCGACTTGGTAGCAGGAGAATACAATAAACATAATCAAGCATGAGCTATTAAGTAAGATTATTTAATTTATTTAATCACATCTGATTTCCACTTCCATGTTCTTACAAGTTTCATCTCATCTCTTCACCTTTTCCATGGCTTAACAGCCAATGAGTCCTAGGTGTTCAGAATTTCAGAGCATCCAGCTCTTAATGATTCACGAATATTGCATTCCTCCAACATTTCACAACTTCTTTTAAAGAAAGAGACTTGCATAAATATCTATCACTCGACCTTAGAATTTATTGGCAAATGGTTATAAATCCTTGCTATAACACATCAACAAGCTTATTGCTAAGCAACTCTCTACAGTTAAAAATGATGGTAATTTACAGCCACAGCTATGGATATTGCTTGTAAACACAAATATTAAGGGAATAACATGAACTGAAATGGCTTTTCACATGACCTGATATAGTTTGGGTCTGTCCTGATGTATTTGCAAAAACGACTTGGTAACCAACTCTCCTTCAGTTGCTAAGAATGTATCCAAAATGTTGAGATACTCAGACTTTTGTGATTATCGATTCACACACAACAAGGTTCTAAGGCGTTGCTTGTGAATAGAAACTACAGATTTAAATAACAGTGAATCTGAGCTCTAAAGCGCTGCTTGTGAATGGAAAATATTGGTTGAAATAGCTGTGAATCTGGCACATGAAATAACTTGAAATTGGATGTATGAAGGGCGGAGAGGAGACTAGAACGTAGCAGAAGGTAGTCGAGTGTATAAATGTTATGTCTAACTCTCTTATGACTTCCATATAAAAGACAAGTCGAGACTTCTTGGCTTCCGTAACATAAAAGATAATTTGTCAATTCAAATTTGCCAAGTGTTAAATTAGTTGGAAAGAAAAAGATAAAAAAGATGGAAGAGTTAGAAAATTATAATTCGGTTTATTTTTATAATATATATTTACATACGTTCATGTAAATATATCAATGGGGTGACATCATTTTATTAAGTTATTATAATATAATGGTGCTATTTCATTTTTATATTTATATGTATGTGTGTGTCTATATATATATATATATATATATATATATATTACAATAATATGATGAAAGATCAATTAAAATCCCTTGAGGTATATTTTATATTTTAATTAGATTATTTTATGTTTTCTTAGATTAATTTCTTAATAGCTCGTGCGAGTCCCACAAATGTATCCTGTGTTCAAGTTGCTAGGTCCTCAACCCATTCGCCCAGTGATGGCGATGCTCCTGTGCCCAATTCTTTTCTGACAATGCTTCCACCCCTTCGATGTGCTTCCTACAAGGAAATTCTCCACAGTTAAATCATATTACCACAACAAGTTATTTAATCATAAATTAATCATAACGGCTAACCACCTTTTCAATTCCATGAATTTGTGATAAATAATCAACTAGTATGTTATCTTCGCATTATAACGACTAACCATTTCATAGGATTATAACAAATTTAACTGTCAACTGACTTCATGTGAACCTCAACGGCTATATTTTAAATTAGGTCAAAAATTGCGATGTAAGAGTACATGTCATTCAGTAGAAGACAACTTAGACATTTAATTGAATTGACAAGTATTACTAATCTAAAGCAATAAGAATTTATAGGTAACTCATTAAAAAAGGAAGATAAGACCTTATAAAGGAGACAATCCATAATATATAACATTTCAAACAAAAATCATATGCAAATCGAGATAAGAATGGGAATGACCATTGCTGCTATTGCAACCTATATTTAGGAATTGCACCAAAATGATAGTACGATGTCTAATTGGATGCCTTAAATGGAGTAGGGTTCACAAATATTCTAAAGAAGATATCAAGAGAAACATTTCACCTTCGATCAAACATCATGTAACGCTGGGTATGGCCTAGGCGAGACGGATTAGTGAGAATGAGCCTCCCAACTAAAGACAGGGTCAGTACCGTAAAGAATGTTTTAGTCTACAATGATAAAAGATATGATTAAAATGGTAAATTATTATTGTTACTGCAATTGCCGAGCAAGAAACATCGAACTACTAAATGGATGCAATGATTGCAAAGGGACAAAGGATGTCTCCCATACGGAAACACTCTTTAATTTGAGAAATGGATAAAAAGAAGATGCAAATAAAAATAAAGGTGAAAAGGATATAAACGAACTACCAAAGGAATTAGAACTCAATTAGATATGATGAATATATGATCTGCGAGCAATGAATACAAGGTCAGGAATGTTTATCCTTATTTGAAATTGTCCTGACTAATAAAGACACAAAATGTGGATCTAGATGTGGCTATTCAAATAGAATGCTTGGAACATGGCACTGATATAAGTGGAGATAACATTTGATAAATGTTCTATATTTAATGTTGAAAACCAAAATAAAGGTTCATTTAGTGGAGGAAAATTACCATAACTTCAGGATGGGTGATCTTTAGGCTAAGTTTAATGTTAAGGTTTAATCATCCTATTGGCCATGGAGACTTGACTTATTTGAGGGTATATTAACCTGAGAAGCTGGCGCATCTTAAATTCTTGTGAGATACTTGTTCAAATACAAAGTTTTCAAGGAAGACTCTCTACACTAATCCTTATAAGGACTAGGCAAAATCCAATTGACGGGTCTGTTGCTAAAGGGGATCAAGTACTGTGTGAAGGGCATTATCTTTTGACTACAAGAGATGAAAGGAAATAGATGTCAAGAACGTACCACAAGACAATGGAATTACATTTAAAAGAGGATAATTAGATGTGATGTCTTGCTAAGAGCAAAGAATTTATATCTACAAATATTTTAGACTAACTGGGTAATTGAGGCATTTGATGGTCACTTCAGACATAGAGGTTGATGAATTCATGAATGATTGTCAAATGGAATGAGTGGGAAATTTACATTATGGGGGGGGGGAATAATAGTCAATGTTCTCTTCCCATTGTTTGACAAATGCTTATATGGAGATGTTCTTTGATTTGTTGCAAAGCAATTCGTATGAAGGATGTTGATGTGCAGATAAGTATTTATTATTTTTGAGTTTTTTATTTATCTACTCATTGTAGTCTCTCTCTTAATTGTAATTCTATGCATACTATAAGAGTTATTTGCCTTGATCTTTTCCCTTATGTCTGAGGATGGTCTTGCAGGAAAATAAGGTTGGATCTTTACACATGCTACCAAGTATTGTGCAGACTCAATCCTATGATAGTAGATCCAAAGAAGTTTTTGATCTAGAATTCATTAGTCATTTGATGATCAGGTTTGGATAAAGTGAGGCTCTTCAAGCATATATCCGTGATGATTGAGTCTGATACTTCTTCAAAGGCAACATAGGAGTTGAGAAGATTGATAATCAAAGGGAGTTTAAAAATACATGTGTATGACTATATGATTTTGATGGGCCTACTCCTGTGTACATCATGAGAAAATAACAACTTATCACCAGAAAGTCATAGTTGGTTTGATGTTTGTTCTACCAACTAGGCTATGAACTACTATCAGATTCAGAGGGAGTCCAACAGGCATCCTTGGGCGAAGAGAGACTCTAAGGGATTAACTAGAGGACCTAACTTCCTAGGATAGTTGTTTAGAGGGAGTTTTTTTAGGTGCAATCCCTTGTTAATGATCTCTTCTATATAAGGGAGAAGTTCGAAGTGGAATTATTTGTAATGTACTCTCCTTTGTGAGAGAAAAGTATGAGGTGAAAACCCTTGTTCTACCCTATAGGAGGGGCTATGGTGGATCCATTCTCTGACTTAGTTCATGGTGCATATCATTTGAGTTACTACATGATGTTGTTGTGATTTATGTCATGAAAGATGATAATCTTTCATTTGATATATGTGTGAGGTCACTATTGTGAGGTGACAATCTTAGCAATTGCTTGACCATGTTACCATGATAGACTTCATTAAGTTGTTCTAGAATGTGTCAATAATCATGTTAACAAAATGTATCATGATAGACTACATTAAATTATTGTCCCGGAATGAGCCGGAAATCATGATAATGTGGTTATGTTGTATTCTTGATCCATTGTCACGATAAACTACATTAAAATTGTTGTCTCGGACTATGCCGGAAGGCATGACAATAAGTAAATCATGATAATCCTAGATTCAGCCGGAAATCATGAGATCAAGACTGACTATCTAATCGACTATGTTTGTGTCCTAGAATGTATCGAAAATCAGATAGTATATATATTCTTAAAGGGATATAATTGTGTATAAGCGTCCTTGATGCAAACTCAAATATGAGATTAAAAAATTGAACATATCCTCCCTCGCTAAGAGGGAGTGTTAAAGTAATAGCTTCGGATGGATCTAATAAGATTGATATCAATATATGGAACAAGTTTACACATTCATATATATATATATATACAGATGCATATATGCATAGGTTTGATTTCCTCCACATACTGATATCAAAAGCTATTTGATACTTTATGATCATACCCAGTTCTTCACTACACCCATTGTTCTTGTGTTCTTGCTCTATTATCATGATAACAAACGTATCATTACAAACTACATTAAGTTGATGTCTCCGAGTGTGCCAGAGGTCATGATACTTGTCATAATGGAGACTATATTAAGTTGTTGTCACTAGATCATATTGTTATCTAATTGACAATATTCAGTTGTTGTCCCATGGTGTGTCAGAGATCAGATAACTTATATCCTTCTTGGATATATAATAACACAATTGTTGATAGGCATCTTGATGTTGATGCTAGTACTCACATCACAAGGATGTGAGATTGATAAGATCGTTCATAATCAGATCACCATTTTGTGAGATGGTTGTGTCATTTGAATCCTCCCTCACTAAGAGGGAGTGTTGATGAAATAGCATTAATTGAATTACACCTGATTTGATGGATATATGTTATATCCCTAAATATGCCATTCCAGGAAACTTATATTGCTCATGATATCTCTCCATATGCTTGAGAGCATAATGTGTTCTATAAATCCTCTCTAGCTAAGAGGGAGTGTTAGGTTGTAGCTTCAGTCAGATTGAAGCGATCTGAGATACATTATTGTTATTGGTAAATCATCATTTCTTATATATACTTATTCATGTTATATAATATATATTATTGTATATATTATTATTTTTGTTAATATATTATTATTAATTAAATAATGATTAAACCATAGAGACGTGTCTCTTCATGGGACATGTCTCCTCTCATATTTATATGAGGTCCAAATCTGCATTTGGAACACACCAATACCATGGCAGTGTTATTACATTTGCAAAAGCGATCCTAGTTACTCAACAGATCTGGCAGATGAAACCTCTTCTAAAAGAGAGCCTGATCATTGCTAGGAATTCAGTAATATCTCCTTCAAAATTGAGTATGGACAGAAAAATAAGGCTGCTGATAGTGCTGCTAATACTAGAGTCATTTGATGAACTCTATAATTATCTGCAATAAAAACAACTTTTGAGTTGAATTAAGCAAGTTTCTAATCAAGAAAAATACAAATAATGAGGTCTGTATCCAAAATGGGTATGAAAGGAATGAAGACTGAATATGACAAGCTGGGAAAGAACAGGCTTGTGGCACAAAAGCAGACTCATTCAAAGCAACTCAAAGCCAGACTAGAAGACCATATCAAAATTTCAGCACTTGTGGTACATCTCATTGAGGTCATAGGCAATAAAAATATATTACAGATGCAAGTTATCTTCTCTTATAGTTATAAGATGATGCACCTTCTGAAGCCCTCGTATCTGATACTAAGAAGGCAAATGAAGCTAGCCCCTCTAATCAGATAGAAGCAAACCCCAGTAATCATAACGAGAATTTTGATCTTCACAAGGTTGCTTCTTCCATTATATGCAAAGAAGTTGTTACAATATTTACAGCATGCGTGATTATCAATTGAAGGCGCACAATGCTATCACTAAATAACATTTTGACTTAAACAAGATTTAGATACACAAATACTACTCCACAAGATATTCTATGAGTAAGGTAAATGCATATTATTGGTACAAATAAGGTGTTTTACCTAACATGTTTGTCTAGTAGATCATATTCACATGTTTAATTAGGTCCTATGAATCTTTCTAGAAGTCTTAGTTGTCAATGAGATCTTTATCTTATGTTATCTACTTTTTTTTCTTAGGTAATTTAATATTTGTTATTTTAGTTGTTTCATGTCATAGGATTATGACATGTTGCATGATCTTATCTAATCCTATCTTGCACCTTGTCTATATGTAATGCCCACTTTTAGGAGGACCCTAGAACTTGCCCTAAATCACAATCTTGCCCTAAATTCAAAAGTGAAACTAGATAAAGAATGTAATATAGCTATTGTTTTACCTCTAACAATAAATGTCTTTAACAAGATAAAACCCTCGAGTAGATCATGCAACCATATTAAGCAATATTGAACATATAAATCATAAGACCAATTATATATATTTAGCCGCTAAGCTACTTAATGTGTGAATGACCTCCTATCGGATTCCTCTAGTCTCACACTGTTTCTCGATACCAACAAATTTCTAAGTCGTCTTTTCTGTTTGCTGGGCTGCCTGCTTCTCAATGATTTTGGATGCAATGTTCCTCAATTGGAATCACACCATGTGGTTAAATTCATGGCGGAGTGGTTTAATCTTCATACACTGAAGAAAACACAAGTTGCAGCAGTGCTTTATGTGCGGCACTATGAACCACTGTTCACGGGTCTGTCAGACTCTAGATTGGAAAATCCAGCATAAAAATACATACATGCCAGTGGACGATTGGCTACAGATCGATGATGACGAAGATTTTAATCAAATGCAATTGGCATGTGTAAAGCCAAATTCGACAACTTTTTCAGCGTCATCCTTGTTAGTGCTAAATTCAAAGCTTTGGAATAGGGTATGGCCATCCATCAAAGCATAAGGGAAGGGGGAATTCTATCAGACGTTACAATTGCAACTGCCTTGGTAGATATGTATGTTGAATGTGGAATCGTAGATAAGGCATGTGAATTGTTTGCCAAAATGCCTCAAATAGATGTCTAGTGAATGAAATGCTTATCAATCTAAAAAACGACCTCAGTAATTTGGGATTAATCAGGTCCAACTTTGTGACCCTGATGATCAGGATCTTCAAAATAAAGGGTCATGAATCTGGGTCTCTCTAAAGCATCTAGATCATAAAAACCCAGCACAATGTCCACTCTTTCCTCGACTAGAATAAAACCATTATACTATTGGCAAAAGGCTTTTGGGCAATTCTAGGGGCCCTTGATGACCTCAGACCATGGCCAAAAATACGTAGCACCCGACAACCCATTTTTTGTTACTCTCCCAAATGGGCTCTGCAAGCCAGCATTTTGGATCATGGTTTTGCATGTGGAAAGTGTCATCACTATCGGGGTCCCTAAAATGATTATTGATGATTCCATGCCAAGCAAGATAAATCCCCGTTGCAATTGCATAATGGTTTGGAAATGTAAGGGTTGGGAAAACAAAGATCATACCGTTTTCTGCAGCCTATCAATGTTGGGTATCTGAGTTTTGTATTGATACCCAAACCTAAAATGTTCAAGCAAATGCAATTGGTAAGTGTAAAACCACACTTGACAATCTTTGCCATGGGCTTTGGAATAGGGTATGGATATCCATCAAAGGATTAAGAAAGATGGATTTTTATCAGATATTACAGTTGGTGATGCTTTGATATACATGTATGTAAAATGTGGAAGTGTATGTGCAAAATGTATTTATTGAAAAGGCCCAAGAAACTTACAAACAAATGCAATTGGCAAGTGCAAAACCAATTCCATACCCTATGCCAAGATGCTAAGATGCCAAAATGGGAGCTTTGAAAGAGGGTATAGACATCCATCAAAATGTAAAGAAAAGAGAATTTTTGACAGATGTCGTAGTTGCAACTGTTATGAGTATGCAAAATGTGTAATGATAAACAATGCACGTTAACTATTTGATATAATATGGAAAATGGGTTATTTGGTTTGTTATATAGAAACTTGTTTCTGTCAATTTTAGAATGCAACATATATGCTTTTATATTATTTATTATAGATTTATATTAGTTTAAAATCTTTTTTTAAAATAAATCATATAAACTTAGAAACTTTCTAATTAATTTGATATTTTATACATATTACTAATTTATAATTATATTTAACTTTATATTGTTTTTAGTTCATAAATCAAAGTTTATGTAAAACATATTGTATATAATTATTGATTTAAAATCTTTTGAAATTTTTGCATATATATTTTTGATCGACTAATCTTTGCATACATTACTAATTAATATGTATTTTCTACAAAATACTTATATTATTTTTTTTTTTTAATTTCAAATAAAACATATGAATTTAATAATTTTAACAAAAAAAATAAAATTTTTGCATATATTATTTTACTGTAAAATACTTAAATTAAAAAGAATCATTAAATTATTTAGAAAAAAAAGAAAAAAATTCAATATTTATTTTTAAATGTAAAATGGGAGTCATTAAAATAACCAAATCGACATTAAAAAAATCTTATGATAGGAAGTGATGACCGTAAAATTTAGATGTAAATCTTCTCTTATTTATGTGTAAAAGTTATGTATGATCTTAAAATCATTTCAAATACATTAAATGTTAATGTTTAGCTCAAGAATAATTGATAAACAGCAAATAAGGAAGAACAGAAGGGCAATAGATGCAAAATATTTATCCTAGGAAAACCCAGCCACACAACAAAAATATCACTTTTATTGACAATGAAAATTTTCACGGACAATGCTTTTTGCTTGATACAATATATATAAAGAATTGAGAGACACTTCATTGCACAACAAAAGGTTTGTTCCATTTCCAAATATAAAACTCTTCATATTTCCATGCACATGCCTCTTCACATGACGCATGACACATGTCTCTTTATATAAAATAAAGACAAATGTCTTCTTCAACTGAGGAAGACCATAACAGTCATTTTCCAATTTCATAAAATCAGAGAGAGATCTCTATCACAGCTATAATCTTCAACACTCCCTCTTAGCAAGAGAGGGATCTTTAGAAGGCAGGACACATAGCTGCAACCAAGGATGTTAATAATAATTTTTTAACCTACAGATTCTTATTAAAATATGTTATCTCAGCATAACATAATTCACAATTAGTTAAACATAAAATTGAAGTCATGTTGTCACACACACAACTTCCACCATGCCTATCATTGAAGGTGGTCCAAGGGTTTTCACCTCAAACTTCTCCCAAAGAAGAATGCATTTCCACCATGCCTTGGCACAAAGGATGGATCCAAGGGCTTTCACCTCAAACTTCTCCCAAAGAAGAACGCATTTCCACCATGCCTCGGCACAAAGGATGGATACACCATACCTACTCGCAGAGGGTGGAACAAGGGATTTCACCTCGAACTTCTCTTACAAAGAAAAACTCATTAACAAGGGATTGTACCTCGAACATCTCTCACAAAGAACTCATTAACAATATGTATAGGAATGGCTGAGATTCTCAACAAAGACTCCCTCTCAGCAGGGACAGCTTTGACCACCATAATAAAATAGCTGATGTAAGCTCCCTTTGGAGCTGAATATTTCCCTCTAAATATGTACCATCAAGGCAACATCCTCATCTCACTGGTTCTTGTTGCACCCTGTATGTAATTGCTACTGACAAACCCGACTATTCTATTGTGCCACTAGCATTCTCCCTGGACACTCCCAATATCAGAGAGTTAGGGAAATAGCTTCTACCAACCCTCTATATTAGATGTCAGATAGTATTACCAAGAACTGATACGTGACTTCCACTCCAGCATTGGAGAAGTTCTTCGGTTCTAACAACATTAAACTCAGTTGAAACAGACCTCTGTCAGAGATGGTTTATTTACTCTATCTTTCAATTCCCAAACTTGTGCACTAAACGTTTCTCTTGTTCGTCTATATTGTGCTATTGAATGAATCCTTCGCAGCTTCAACCAATCACCAAACATAACCAATCCTTGCTGCTATATTCAATACTATTGTCGAACAACTCAGCATTCATAAATTATATCTCAATTTATATTGCTTCATCAAGTATAACCCGACACAGAAGTCCCTAACACTATGAACACCTTGGCACAAAAATGACAAACTCTATCCTGTCGTGATTATTGGAGACAACAACGAATTCAATTATGTTGTGCATAACACCCTAGAAATGCATCCATAAGTCCCTTTTGTTATCGAAGAGACCTCCCCAACTTATTGTCTTCTTTTGTCCATCGATCTTCCATGATATTCACTGACATATTCAAAAGTGTGTCCATTTGTTTTATTTTCTTGTGATGTCGTCACCTTCCTACCACTTGCTCAGTAATCTGATTTTATCTGGAATATAACATATTTTATTCAATGTTTGATACTGAAAACTTAAAATATAATGCTTTTCCACAATGTATTCATTGATTCAGTAACAAACAGGAGATAAATATACAGTGTACACCTTATATACAGAACTTGGATATGCAGCATTTATCATGAATCAATAGTTCCAGGTATAGCATTGGAAGTCGCTAACTTGAACATAGAATAATAAAAGCTCCTGCTTCAACAATGTACCATGATCCAGCAGGGAATATGAAGTGGAACAGACACAAACTCCAAGATAAATCTGTGTTTGGAAATAATGTATGCAAGATCTATGAGGAGGTCCATGCTCTAATAAGAATCAGCAGCTTCAAGAATTGATGAAGTTCAAGGAGCCGCACCATAGAGCGACAGAAAAGACTTGCAGAAGCTACTCCAGAAATATATCGGGCTCAACGGAATGTCCACATAAAAAGCATTAATTAAATATTTCATAAGCCCAGACTTTAGAAGGATCTCATTAAATTAGAGACCATGTCCTACATAGAAATATTACTCCAACATCTCAACATTCCAAAAGCATTAATCCTCAGCCTTCACTTATTGAGACCAGCTCTTCTAATAACCCCACAATATCAAACAAATCAGACTTCAGTAATAATCGCCAATATGAACTACAGCAGATATATACCACATTATCTCCAATAATTAACAGCAAAGGATCCCACAAGTATTATTAAACCCCAAAACTTTACAATATGAAGTGCTTATATTGAAAAGAGCAGTTGACTTACAATATGGGAATATCCAGCAATTTTATTATTTCTCAGGCATTACTATACCATTTGCCACAAGTTATTTCTTCTAAAAAATAGTACATTTTTTAATTCCTGGATCAATCACCAGCTTTGTCTCTAAAAGAGACTTCACAAATTTATACAGATATAGACTCCGTCTCGAATCCACCCTTACAAAGAGCTAGGTTTTCACCCAATCCTTCCATAGAGCTTCTGAAGGTTTTCGTCAATAGAAATCATAAAACATTTATCTAATTCCACAAGCATGTCTTACTTCCTCCATTCAACCTTCTTATAAAGAACTCCAAGAAGCATCTAGAATATCAAGCCAACTTGACCGACTTTAATATTAATCATATTTGGATAACTTTATTAGTAAAGTGGCATTTAATAATAGATTCATATTTTTTTTTGATAGGTAATTGGCTGAAGCCTCGAAAAATTATTATTATTATTTGTTGAAATTAATTATTATTATGTATTAAGCTTGAGTCGACTCAAACCCAAGACCTCCCACATGAGAGCCTCACAAATTACCGAAGCCTCTTCCCTAATAATAGATTAATATTTTATTATCATTCAATTTAAGTAATTAATATCAAGTCTTCAATTGAATATTTTATTTATCTTTTGACAACATGATAAAAATCACTCTATTTCTATTTCTAGTAGCAAACGGAAGAGGGAAGAGGAGGGTTCGCCAAGTAGAAAGGAAATTGTTGGTGACTCTTCGCTGAAAAACAAAAGTAGTTGTCAACGTGCCCTGGTGATGGAAACAGACTCTACGCATAGCTTGGAAGATTTGGAGGATGTCGAAGCTCCCTTGGATGATGACACGGCCCAGACCGCGAGTGATGGATGTCCTTCTGAGAACAAGGATGTTGCTTTAAGTCTAGATGAAAACTTGGCTCATGATTCTCCGCTTTGTTCCCCAAGTACTGTCAACAAGAATGATAAGCACTCTTCTTATAAGGGTAAGGATATTGTCCCCTCCTCAAAACATAAAAGAATAAAAAGGCTTATCTCTAGTCTAAAGACCAAAGGTGCTACCATCAATGAGGATAGTGAAATTCTCGTCAAAACGGAGGGTATGAATGATTCAAAGGATACCAATACTAAAGGCATAGATGAGGCCATCAACCAGACCTCCCAAACCCTGGAAACAGAGATTGTTGTGACCCCTATTATTGCTACCCTTACCCTTGATCCTGTGTCTGTTGATACTCATCTGGCCAATAGCGGCTATGATGATACCAGTCCTAGAACACCCCCTGCCCACACCCAAGAATTCAAAGAAGTGCCTCAATAGATTGTGGTTTTCGAGGATGCCCAGGATTTAAAAGATTATGAATATGTACTAGAATTTCTAAACAAAGCCAAAAACAGAGCCAATATTGGGATGGAGATGGACAATTGGATGTACAATGAAATAAAAAACTCTACGTTTTTGTTTCTTCCTTGCAAGAAAAGTCTCTAAGTTTACAGGAGAAGTTGGATGAGGATAGCAAGAAGCAAACAGAGCTAGAAGCTTTGGTTGGGAACATCCCAACTAAACTTCAGAAGTATGAAGCTTTCCTCAAAAAATTGATAAAGGATAGCGAAATGGGAATGCAAGGTGTTACTTCATCCATCCTAGTTGTTGCTGTGTCAAAAGGGAAAGCCTCTCTGGATGAAGCGACTTCGACTGATCATGCTCCGATGCTGGCTGGTGGTCCGAGCAAGCGCACCAAACAAAGTACCAAGAAAGTTGACCTCCAGATCCCTATGACGAGCATTCATGACTCTCTCAAAGAGGTTGCTGCCTTAGGTTCTTCTATCATTGGAGCTATTAAAGACCTGGTTTAAGTTTTTGTTGTTGTTTTTTCTAGTCTTTTGGCCCCTATTGTTTTTGTTGAATCATGTTGGTTGCTGGTCCACGTAAAACCAGCTTGACTTGGTTACTAGTCCTTTTAAAACCAGCCTTCGAATTTTTCTTTGAAACTCTGGGCTACTGGTCCCTCTAAAACCAGTTCTTGACTTTGTTACTTTTTGTTTGGGGTTTCGGGTCCCCTTCAAACCTGCTTTTACCTAATCAAAACATAATAAAAATCAATTTAATTAATTGTCACCTTAAAAATTGGAGACATTAGAAAGAACCTAATGACTATAGTAAATTGCCTGTTAATTTTCATTAAATGTAAAATGAAAATGTTGAGAATGCTAGCTATTCACAATATATTCTTGACAGAAAATGCAAGGGGATATAAAGACTATATTGACTCTGTGGAAACTACTCTAACAACTCTTCAAGAAGTTTTGTTGGTATAAGTTGAAAATAATCAAGCTTTTCAAGGCAGAACTAAAATAATTGCCTTCATTGTGTGCCACACTAGGCCATGTTGTTGTTGTAGTTGAAGTAATGAAGTTGTTGCAAGATGTCATAACATTGCTTTAGTATGTGGATCTTATTGCACATACTGAAGTAAAAGTTATAACAAAAGCATACAAATTCAAGATAAACAAATTAAAAACTTCAGACAATTATGTTTTAGACAACTTGCATCAAGTAGAGAGCAAGGAAATGTTAACCACTTTTCAGCCTATGTATACAGTGAGAAGTCATGAAAAGATTGTGCACTAAGGCAAACATGGTAAAGAAAGAAAAATTGATTATGTCATAGTAACATGATAGAAGCTAATAACAAGGAGGATTTAAAGATTACAAATATCGAAGGGTTGACCTTCATATTGGCAAAGGATCCAATCGAGAAGTTATAAATTGACATTGCTTGAGGATAAGCAATCTTGGGATCCCCTTTTTGAAATATAACATAGTTAAATCTTAGTTAAGTTTAATGAATGGTCAAGACGTACGAAATGAAAACTTGTGGCTCCCTCAAACATGAGATATAAAAGGGATGAAAAGGAGAAAAAGGAGAGAGAAGGAAGAGAAAGAGGAAGGGTGAATCGAGAAGGAATTAATGGAAGAGAAAGAGGAATTAAAAGAAAATAAGAAAATGAGTCCCCAAAAAGCAGAAATATTGAAGGGTTGTGACTCTCTCAAAGGGCAGCAATGATGAAGGGTTGAGACTCTTTCAAGAGTGGTAGTTATGAAAGGTTGTGACTATCAAAAAAGAGAAATGACAAAGGGTTGTGACTCTTCGAAGGTTGTGATCGTTACAAAGGACAGATATAAGGAAGAGGTGTGACTCTCCTCACATTGGAGGATATAAAACAAGCTTTCCTTTGAGGAGATTGACCTAGGGAATAATATATTATTTTCAATGGCACAATTAAAAGTAATGACTCGATTCTTATGAAAATTGGTGATACTTTCACCAATAAAGGACAAATCATTCCAAGCATTCAAGGGTGACTTATCTATCATCAGTCGCCAATACATCAAATCAGCACTCACTAAATCATTCACTAATATATCAAATCACCAAATCAAGGAGAGCAATTGAATCAGCATCAGTGATCATAAAGAGAACAATTCATAATATATCAAGCATCAAGCAATCATTTCAAAAGGAGCATCAATCCTAGTATGAGAGCAAACAATATCCAGCATTTCAATAGATAGATCGAACCACTCAGCAAAAGCACTCGTCAAAGAGAGCAGGGATCAGCATCCAAAGGGAGAATAACCATCAAATCAGATCTGTCTAAAGTGCAACAGCAAACTGAAAGTATATGGCCTGTATTAATATCATGCTCTACAATTACAGTAATATGAAATAGTGGAATCAATAATTGTTGTACGATAATGTGAAATGCATGACATAAATCATTCTTCTATCTATGACTCAGCAAACTGTAATGCCCCCTTCTCCGCAATAGGCCTTACTAGCGCCTTGTTGGTCTATCTCCCCATCCGGATAGGCTAACGGGATTGATCTTGAGGATGCCAGCCAGTCACAGGAGTTTATTTGGTGGTGTTGGGGAAATATTAAAGTGGAGGGCTTTTCTATAGTTAAGTCACTTTATTTTATAAAGTTACTTTATGACTTAAAGTCATTTTATAACAAAAGTAACTTAAGTGACTAGAAGACAAAAATGGCCTTTATCCCACATTGCCTAGTTGATTGTACTTTCCCTCATATCGAGGTTATAAAAGCAATGAGCTTCCTTGGGGTTGCACCATGAAAATATGATATTAAATGTGATTGTGCCTTCTTAAGGACGAAACCCCTTAAGAGAATTTGAGAAACTGGACGTAGCCCTAGTCTCTTGCTGGAGATTATATCTGGTTCAAGAATGGATGATGCAGATTAGTATATGATTCCAGCAGATCCACGTTGAGCAGGAAGTCATTATGCATTGATAGGTATGTACGAATTCCTTTGATATATTAGTTGGTGAAATGTGTGACAAGGAGTCCACTGTATTCGAAGAGCTAGGAATCTGTATAACAACAGAAGTGTTAGGCTACGTACTTATAGAACTAGTCGGGTCATTCCTTGAAAGGAAGACAGTGGGAGTTGCGGCAGGAAACTAGGAGAGTTGCAGCAAGAATCAGTGGGAGGTGTGTTGGAAAATCTGAGACACAAGTGACGTTATTCCCAGTTGGAGGCTCTCATAATCCATTCAACAGTCATGCCTAGGTTATAGGACTGAACGCAGAGGTAGCATGAGCTAGTATGGGGTCCTTGTGACAGACTACAGACTAGAAGTTCACAATTATCGGGTGTTAGGGAGTCATCGGCCAAGCACATTCACTACCAAGGTCAGCTCCAACAGTTGATGCAAGGATAACTGTGGCATTGGTGTGGAGTGTTCCAAAAGTCATACTCATTAAAAGGGCAGACCCAGCCGAAGACATATTAGCAACCGCACATTATCATCCAAGTTCCATTTTGTTTATGTCTGTAGCTTGTCATATAGCCAATGCTTAACATACAGACTTGTAGTATGGATGTGTGAATTCACCAAGTAATTGTTCCAATAAATTCAATTGTGGATAATTCAAGTACTTGCATTTTGGGAGAATGATATAATTACCAGAGTATTCTTTACCAGCATTCCTTTATATTGAATTTAGTTGTTCCTAGTACTATTTCATCGGGTCCAAATCCTTACACAAACAAACATATGGAGAAGAGGAGGAAAAGCAAGAAAGAGACGAGCAGATACGAGATTGCAATTTTGAGTAGACCACCCCATGATGGATGTCCAATGTGCCTGCCACTTAGGTCCAAGAGGGTGACTGTCCACTCTTGGGCTTAGAAAGGAGGATTTTTGGGCACCCTATTGGGAATTGCTTTCTGACCTCTACAATGGTTGATTGTTGAAGAGATCACAAGCACCCCACTAGGTAGACCACCCCATGTTGGATGTTTAATGTGTCTGCCACTTGGGGCCAAGAGGGTAAGCGTTTGCTCTTGACCTTAGTGTGAGGATTGTTTTGAGCCAACCTATCATGCTCCCTCATCCAAACCCTATTGTGATTGAATATTAAAAATGAATATAGAGGTGATGTGACCTATCTAATGGATTATGATGATTACATAAATTTGTACTAATATGTACAAGGACCAATAATGTTTAATATGATTGCAAGATCTATTCTTAGGCTTCTATCTTGCTAGAGACATATGTATTGGTAAAGGCATAATTCCAATGTAATGTTCCATTTCCTGGATTGCCTTATAGTCTGCCCTAATCTCACAAAATCCAAATGAATCAAGGATCACAATATAGGTAGAGATACATTCTCATGAGGTAGCGTGCCTAGCAAAGCTTGTACATTGTTCCCGTTCATTGTGCTATCCTTCTCTCCTCCTATGATTGAGGATCCCTTACTTAGTTACCTTACTAACGAACCCATATAGGTTTGGAGGGAAGATTGCAATAGGGTGCTCTTAACTCCACCCTAGGCCCAAGACAAGGAACTCTGTCACCCTTCGCCTCTTATAGCCCCTAACTAATATCATGAGGCGGTGTACCTACTTAGGCATCACCATTCCCCATCCTTGTACTTCCTTTCCTTCCCCATTATGGTTGATAAGCGTATTATATTTAGATTCAAGCATATTTATGATTGCATAAATATAAATTCATACATGAGCAATATTACTTCTTCATACCACAATAATATAAAAAGATTATAACATATCACCTTGTTGTAGTTATGATTGCATTTTCTGTTCATCCAATGCAGATATAATTTGTAATGGTCACCCAGGAATGCCCAAGAGCTGAACCAAGGCTGAAATTATATTAATGTTGAGAATGCTGCAATCAATTACAAAGAGATGTATTCCAAAGACCAATCCCTAAGGGAATGACGTCTAGAATGTTACAACAGAGAATGAACGTCCTCTATTGCCAAAAGAAAGGAGCATGATTCACACATCCAAGCTCTTATCAAATGCAAGTCATAATCATCCAATGATCAACAATGAGACTTTTAGCCCTATTTATCCTTTTCTTCATCCTTCTGGAAGGAACTAAAACATTAATTAATTGCAAGAGCTAGAAGCTTCCTCCTTCCAATAATTAATGCGTACCCTAGAAATTCCTCCCTAGCAATAATTAATTAAATCACGAGAGGCTTTCTTCCTTCCAATAATTAATACGTACCTCTAGAAGCTACTCCCTTGTAAATAATTAAATTAATTAAATACAAAGTCACCTTTAATTTTTAATTAAATGACTTTATAAGAAATTAATTTAATTTCTTCTTATCCTCCACTTAGACTTTGGAGAACGTGAAGGCTAAAACATGGGAACATTACAGGTTTTCCCTCCTTGAAATTGCTTGTCCCCAAGCAAACTTAGTCCTGTTTGCTATAGCACCTACTCACTCTCCCAAGTAGCATCTTCCTCAGGCAGATATTTCCATTTGACTAAATATTCTTTAATCAACCTGCTTCGCAAAGTCCTTTCCCTAGTATCCAGAATAGCCTCAGGAATTAATACAAGCTTTCCCTCCTTTTCTAATGGTGGTAATTCTGCGGAAGGCACAACTCTTTGTCTGATGGCTTTCTTAAGTCTTGACACGTGAAACACATTATGCACCCGACTATCCTCTGGAAGCTCTATCTCATAAGCAACCTCACCCACCTTGCGGATCACTTTGTAGGGGCCATAAAACCTAGGCTTCAACTTCTCTGCTCCGTTTTTCTTGAGTGATAACTGTCTATATGGTTGTAGCCTCAAGTAAACCATATCCCCAACTTCAAAACTACGCTCTATCCGGTGCTGGTCAGCATACAATTTTTGCTGATTTTGGGCTTGTTGTATATTCTCCTTGAGCACCCTCAAAATATCCTGACTATCCTGCAAGAAGGTTTTTGCTTTGGGCACTCGACTATCTCCCAAAACCAGATCCATGAAACTAGGTGCTTCATAACCATATAGTGCCATGAATGGAGTCATCTTAATGGACATATGATAAGTGGTGTAATAACAGTACTCTCCCATATGTAGCCATTTGACCCAAGCCCTTTGCTGTGTAGTCACATAGTTCCTCAGATATCCTTCCACCCATTTATTCACAATCTCTGTCTGCCCATCTGTCTATGGATGATAACTAGTGCTAGGTGTAAGTTCAGTACCACACAACCTAAACAGCTCTTGCCAAAAAGTGCTCATAAATTTACTATCCCTATCACTAGCAATGAAAGTAGGTAGCCCATGTAATCTGAATATCTCTCTGAAGAAAAGATCAGCCACCTGTGCTGCTGTATAAGTGGATGGAATAGCAAAGAAGTGAGCAAACTTCATCAGTCGGTCAACTATCACATAGATGCAATCTTTCCCTTGTACTCGTGGTAACCCGGTGATGAAGTCCATGGAAATACTTTCCCATTTCCTATTCGGAATGGGCAAAGGTTGTAACAACCCTGCAGGATATGTGTGCTCTCCCTTATTCTGCTGGCGAATTGCACACTCCCTGACATACTTTTGAACATCATCCTTGAGCCCTCTCCATGTGAACCGCTCACGGATCTACCTGTAGGTCTTAAAGATCCTTGGATGTCCAGCTGTAGGTGCATCATGAAATGCCTTCAGTATTACTTCCTTACACTGAGATGAAGAAATCAAATATATCCTGTCCTGAAACTTTATCAATCCATCCATCACCACATAGCGATCATCATGTATGGTACCTGCAATTACTCTAGAAGCCCAAGTGTCCTTCGCATATTCTTCTGCGATCTTATTTCTCCAAACTCCTGTAACCTCAGCTAAAGCACAAATATGAGGCCTCCTGGATAAGGCATCTGCAACCACATTCTTCTTACCTTTGACAAACTCAATGTCAAAGTCATAAGCCTGCAACTTCGTGATCCACTTCTGTTGTCTATCATTCAAATCACGTTGGTTCATGAAGTACTTGATGCTGTTGTGATCGGTTTTGATAACAAACTTTCCCCCAACTAGGTAGGACCTAAACTTAGCCAATGCTTGCATTATAGCCAACATCTCTCGATCATAGATGGAATAGCTCCTCTCCACTCCACGGAGCTTCCTGCTGTAAAAAACAATGGGATGCTTCTCCTGCATTAGGACCGCCCCGATCCCATCTCTTGATGCATCACAATGAAGCTCAAATGGCTTTGTGAAATCTGGTAGAGCTAGTACTGGACATGATGACATCACCTTCTTGAAATGATCAAAGCTTCTCTGATCTGCCTCTGTCCATGTGAAAGCCCCTTTCCTGGTAACGTCTATCAGGGGTGCAGCAAGCTGTGAAAATCTTTTAACAAATCTCCTGTAAAATCCACAGAGACCAAGGAATCCCTTAAGCTGTGTAAGATTCGTAGGAGTAGGCCAATCAACAATAGCCCTAATCTTTTCAAGATCTACTCGAACTCCCTCTGCACTGATAATATGTCCAAGATATAGTAGCTCAATCATCCCAAACTCGCACTTAGATTCCTTGGCATACAATGATTCTTTTTCCAAAGTAGACAACACCGTCTCAAGATGTTGTAAATGCTCCTCCCAAGTCTTACTAAAGACTAAAATGTCATCAAAAAAAATCAAAACAAATCTCCTAAGCCGCCCCCTAAATCCCTGATTCATGCAACTCTGGAATGTAGCAGGGGCATTGGTTAGCCCAAATGGCATAACCAAAAACTCAAAGTGACCATAGTGACACCGAAAAGTTGTCTTCTCAATGTCCTCCTCCCTCACCCTGATCTGATGATATCTTGACCATAGATCAATCTTTGTAAAAAAACATGCACCATGTAACTCATCAATCAGCTCATCTATTCGTGGGATGGGATATCTGTTCTTAATGGTCTTCTTGTTTAATGCCCTATAATCAATGCACATGTGCATTGTCCCAACCTTCTTCTTTACCAACACTACTGCTGAAGCAAAGGGACTCTTACTAGGCCTGATATGCCCTATTTCCAACAACTCCTTAATTGCCTTCTCCATCTCATCCTTATGTTTCTTAGGATGACGATACAGAGTAATCATGACTGGTTTGGCTCCCTCCTCAAGCTCAATAACATGTTCTATTCCTCTATTAGGAGGAACCCCATGCAGAATCTTGCCGAATACCTTAGTGTGCCTGTCAAGTATCTCCTGAATCTCTAGTGGATGACTCTTCACCTGTGGCTCTTGTGAAGTTGGCATAGTGAAACATTCTTCTGCCGACTCTATGTTATCATGCCGAAAAAGTCCTTGCATTTTTCTCAAGGAAACTACTCTACAACTTCCATCTGAAAGTCCCCTAAGTACCACAGTTCTTCCCTTATGCTGAAACTTCATCTCCAATTTTTCTAGGTTAAATGTGAACTCTACTAGGGAGGCCATCCATACCATGCCAAGGATGACATCATAGTCTCCCATGTCTACCACATAAAACTCATCTTTCAACTCATAGCCATCTCCAAACTTGATGTGAAGATCAGATATCTTCAAAGTGCATAATAGTTTGTCACCATTAGCTACCATAACCCTAAATCCAGCATGCTCCTTAGTCTGTAGACCTCTCTTGGCTACAAATTGTGAGTCTATAAAATTATGTGTAGCCCCAGTGTCAATGAGTGAGATCACTTTCTGCCCTTGGATACTACCTCTAACCCTAAATGTGATTGCCTTCTGAGCCCCTGTTAATCGTGCTAATGACTTCTCATCCTCAGGAATGTTGCTTCCCTCAGTATTTGCTATCTGAATCGGAGTGTTGATCCTCCCTTTCTGACTGTGACTTTTCTGCTGAGAAATATTCCATTTGATTTGCCTTAGCCTTGAGGGGACACTTATGAGATAAATCCCAAGGCTCTCTACAATGAAAACATAACTTCTTATTTCTTAAATCATTCAAAGTGTCATTATCCAACTTATCTCTTTTGGGCTGAGCATCCTGTGAAAAGGTTTTTTGTCCTTCTCCTTGTCCCTTTTCATATAAGAATCCTTGTGCTGAAATCTGCTCCTAAATGAAGAAGGTGCTAAGTCACGAGCCTTTTTAGTGGCCTCCTGCAACGTACCTGGGTCATGTCCCTTGACCCAACCTCGCAAGGGTTCTGAGAGTCCATCCATAAACAACACTACTAACCTCCTCTCTGAAATATCTGTGACCAACACAACTAACCTCTGAAACTCACTGATATATGTTTCAACTGATCCCCACTGCTTGAGTTGTGCCAACTCCTTAAATTGTAATTCAGAATCCCTAGTATCAAATTCTCTATGAGCTTCTCAGTGAACTCCTCATAAGATGTGATCTGGTTATGTCCCAAGGTTACCATGCCATGGTGTCACCACTCATATGCCGGTCCATCCAAGTGAACAGTTGCATATTTTATAGCCTCCTCTTCAAGCATAGGATTCAGCTGCAAGTAAGCATCCATCTTCTGCACCCAAGTTCGTGCAATCATCTTCCCGGAAGCATCATAATATGGTAAAGAAAGTTTCCCCACTTTCTTTCTCAACTCAAAGTTTTGACTTCTTCCCTCTGATCTGGGCATGTGTCTTATCCTCAAGTCCAAGTAATCTCTGAGAGAGATATCCGCCTGAAACTCCGGCCCACTAGCCTCCCAATCTCTCCTAAACTGATCTTGTAACTCTACAATCTGTGGTTCATTAATCGGTTGAACTGGTTCTCTGGGTGGGAAGGTGGGTAGAAGGGGTCTCGAGCTAGTTGTTCAAGCTGGCCATACAACATGTCTAAAGTTATCAGCCTCATTCCCATTGTTATTATTACCATTAATGTTGTCTCGGCCTCCATTATCATTGCCCCTATTATTGTTGTTGCCATTGTTGGGATCACCTGGATTAATATTGATGCCCATTTGTCTAGCCATTAGCTGCATCATCATATCCGTTCGCCTATTATGCTCCTCTAATGAACTCAATAACCTAAGCATTGCATTTTCTTGATCTGGACCAGTACTCCTATCATCTCGATCATCCATATTGTTGTCTTGTTCAAAGAATGTCTCCTTTGTGTCTGTATGACTGGATTGTGTGTCCCTCTGCACGGATGAACTATCTCGTTCGTTATGTGAGTCAGAACTCCTACTTTGTCTTGCTCTGGTATTGCAAAAATTATAAAGCCCTTGTCGCATGCTCAAACATAGATGTTGAAGATCTCCACATGATGGCAGGACTTATTGCTCTGATACCACTGTAATGGTCACCCAGGAATGCCCAAGAGCTGAACCAAGGCTGAAATTATATTAATGTTGAGAATGCTGCAATCAATTACAAAGAGATGTATTCCAAAGGCCTATCCCTAAGGGCCCGTTTGGTTGCTGGAATAGGAATAGAAAAGTTGGAATACGTTTTCCATTTTCTGTTTGGTTCATCATTTGGAATAGGGAATAGGAATACGTATTCCCATTTTGCCTCTAAAATGAGTTTATACCCATTCCAAAAAATACCTGTTATTGGAATACCCATTCCTATTCCCAATTTTACATGCCTATTCTCCATTCCTATGCCCGCAACCAAACGGGCCCTAAGGGAATGACGTCTAGAATGTTACAACAGAGAATGAACGTCCTCTATTGCCAAAAGAAAGGAGCGTGATTCACACATCCAAGCTCTTATCAAATGCAAGTCATAATCATCCGATGATCAGCAATGAGACTTTCAGCCCTATTTATCCTTTTCTTCATCCTTTTGGAAGGAACTAAAACATTAATTAATTGCAAGAGCTAGAAGCTTCCTCCTTCCAATAATTAATGCGTACCCTAGAAATTCGTCCCTGGCAATAATTAATTAAATCACGAGAGGCTTCTGTCCTTCCAATAATTAATACGTACCTCTAGAAGCTACTCCCTTGTAAATAATTAAATTAATTAAATACAAAGTCACCTTTAATTTTTAATTGAATGACTTTATAAGAAATTAATTTAATTTCTTCTTATCCTCCACTTAGACTTTGGAGAACGTGAAGGCTAAAACATGGGAACATTACATAATTGTAGTTTGATTACTACCATAATCCTTGAATTATGATCAAAGATCTGCTATATATATCCTCACAAGGCAATACTTGTACAAAAAAAAGCATTGCAAAGTCAAAAGGGGCCAAATGAGTAGAAGCATGAACAAAACATTATCTGTGCTAGTCAACCGATTTTCTGTTTAAATCAAATTTAAACTGTTATTTTTCTTAAAGGCCAACTCCCTTTTGAGTAATGAAGAAGAGTGTGTGTTTAAGGTGTGATTATTTTTATGAAGGGGATCATCAAAAAAACAAATGATGGGCCACAAATATAGAAGACTGGAGCAGCAATATCATTATTTAAAATGCAGTAATCTCATCATCAATCAAGCAGTGGTCTCCATAATAATTAAGACTGAATTCAATGTATTAGCACCAGCTATTAGTTATCTTAAAATTTATTCTAATTAATCAAATTTAATGAGTGACGAGTTAGAATAGACAGCAGTCATTGGAACGGATGCCTCCTTTGGCAACATACTGATCTTTGCAAAGGGATGTGTCCACCCTGATGGAGCCCTATTTTATTCCCAAAAAATAAAGCCTCCATTTAAGAGATGATATTGGAGAATTGATAAGTATTATGGCTTGGCAAATATATTTACTATTATCACCAGATTTTTTTTTTTTTTAATTCATTCCACTTCAATAGCTTAGTTCTTTACCAATATTCTGCTAATAAACAGCGTTGGAAATCATTGTCTTATACTATACAATGTCAGAGCCTCCACTTAGCAATAAGGATAGGTGTTAACAAACAACATAAATACAGTGCCATTTTTGATGACTAATGATATGAGACTCTGTCATGTATGAAGAGTATATAATGAGTTCTAATTGATGCGATCATATGATGCAACAGAAGAGCAACTAGTAGAAATATGCCAAGAAATTGGACCTGTTCTAATATGCAGAAATATACCAAAACAGTTCCTGGTTCAGTGAGGACATCTAATGATGTTCTAACACAAACAGAGATAAAGGACCCCAAAGCTTTAGTAATCCCAACATGTCCACTATTAATGGGAATTCACTATCTATCTCAAAGTCTGGTTCTGTCCAAAGTTTCTCTCCAATGAATGGAATGTGATATGATAGTTCTTTTCAATCTTTACCTAATTCCAGTTCATATACACCTGGAATATTGTTTTCAGAATATCTACTGCTCCTGGAGGGTGTCCTGCCATTGCATTTGGGTTAAAATATCACTATGTGTTGAATGATTATTAAGACGTGTTTCTGGTTTGGTGAAGCGTGACTCCTATGAGTACTATGAATCACCAATGTTACCATGAGCCATGAGTTGCTATTGGGCTGTTGAATTTACAGAGCACCTGCCTTCATAATGTTTCCAAGAAGTCATACCCTGCGTGGCTAATCATCCCCATAATACTCTTCTACATTTTACTATGCCTTCCACTTGTGTTTATGATATAGTATCACACAATACCTCGAACTATGAATAGGCATCATTTCAGAAGTATACTTCCAGCAAAATATTAAACGCACCATAGCAAACTGACTTCTGAATACAACGCACACCGTGGAGTTTTCCAGACATGATATGTATGCACAACATTTAAAGGATGCTAGGCCAGAAAATGGTGGATGGTGTCGATCATGCTTTGTCAGAGATGCACACAGATGAAGAATTAGAGGCCATTCACGCACATCTGAAGATGACTCGATATCATAAAGGGCTTTACAAAACGATGGATGGTGTTGAACGAATCTTGCCAGATCACACCTGTTGAAGCAATGAATTTGAAGGAAGGGACCAAAGTCGGAAGTCATACCTCATGTCAATTACAGCAGGAGAGACGAGTGCATTAAAAGCCAGAAAACTATATACACAGCTCAAACGCCTGGAGATGACGGAATGATATTTGCCCGAAAACACAAAAATAATAAAGGTTCAATTCATTACTAATACAAGAGTATATATGACGTGACTATAATATGGAGGCATATTACAGGCAGATAGATAAGAGTGTTGGATAACAACATAAAGGTGTCTTAAAATTAATAATATTTGTTGGCAAAATATTATACTGCCCGATGAAGTACAAGCTATTGGCATTATGAGTAATAAATTTATTATTTGAAACTAATAAGTTCTTAAATGCAATGAAGCGGTGCTATTAAACTAAAATAAGAGATATCTCTTCAAAAGGCATATCCATATACGAGTATGATATAAAGGATAAATCATTTGAAGCAACAAGACATATTCGAAAAACATTCTTCAAACAAGCAGTTATAAAAAAGACATTCGAAAAACATTCTTCAAACAAGAAGCATTTATAAAAAGATATATTTTTGTGAGGAATAATGGCTTAAATATGACTTGTAATATAAATTCATTTATTTTATCTTAATAATAAAATAAAATATCCTTTGTTTATTTCTAAATGGCATAGAGATTTAAAATAAATGGCATAGAGATTTAAACTGCAGATGTTTCGTCCTTTATAATCATTTTCAAATTTTGTATACAATTTAAATGTTAGATAAGTGGACACGGTCATTTAGCATCTTAAACTTGATCATCACAAATATAGTGAAATATCAAATTGTTTCCATATTTGTGTCCAGCTTGTCTTCCTAATAGAGGAGTTAAAGTTCAATCTGGACTAATTTAGGATTGTTTATATATTTGACCGGTTGCATCTTGATTATTTAATTGTTGGCAATATAAGTACGTAAAAAATTATAAAGTTGTACGTGAAAATCTTCATTGAAGTTGACTCTATTACCCGAATGAGCAAAGGCACTGGTCTTTTTATTATTGAAGTAAAAAAATCTATACCTTCTTTACAAGCATCAAATCCATTATTGACAAACATACAAAACATCCAACCATTTTAAACATTCAAAATTCAGTTTCATTTTAATTGAGTTCAAGGACTTTGTCAACTGAAGAACTCTTCAAAGCTTAAATTCGCTTTAGAAAAGCTTTGAACCAAGTGATCAGGTTTGAGGAGAAAGTCTATCCACCTAGGTGTAGCGGAGCCTAATGTGCAGGAGAATCAAGGTGATTCTCGTTTGTTGGCCAAAATTTACTACAGAATCCTATGGGAGAAGTGGCAAGCTCTTGGATTTCCAATCGGCAGTTTTGGGAACCAACACACCCATCCCACTTAAAAGACATATAAGGCGAGTCTTCATTTGAGGAAGGTATGGAACCATCAAGGAAAGCAATGCAATTAGCATTGGTGCTCAAAAGAGCAAATCCATTCAGAAGATATCAGTGATTTGGCACTTGGATCAGATCAGAAATTACTATTTAATTCGGGCGAATATCATTCTTGTTCATTTGTGGTATGCATGAGTACATGTTTGTCATGTACGCTTAGTATATGCAAAGTGGATCAAAGTTATATTTTAATTATATCTTACTAGATGTTAATAAACTTGTTATACTTCTTAATTTATCCCCATAAGCAATCATACGGGAATGGAAGGAAAAAAATTTGGGAGAGGAGATAAACAAAGGTTCCTTGGAATTATGTAGTCCACCCGAAGGGATGGAATTCCAGTCACTTGTGGGCCAAGGGTGAGTTGTCTTGGCCAAGCGTTGTGCACTCTTGGGCTTAATTGGGTTGAACAGTCTTCCTTTATGACCCGGGTTCCCTAGAATTAAGTAGACCACCCCAAGGGATGGAATCATTACAGCATGTTCCTGCTGCTCATGGATCAAGGGGCGACTTGTCTTGGTCAACCATTGCACCCTCTTGGGCTTAATTGGGTTGAACAGTAACTGGGTACCCTTTATGGATTTCATCTCCAAACTCTAAATATGATTAATTATGAGAAATGGAACCGTGGCTGGTTATTGCATGATTTATCTAAATAGAATACTCTTGTGAGGTTTTCACACCATCACCCCATCACAAATAGGAACCCCCTCTTTTTGCTTTAGCAGAGTAGTGGTCTTAGATGCTTTTAGGTGGTCTTAGGTGGTCCTTGTCGGTAGCAATTTTCAAGTATTGAAGCCCAAAAGATGAGTTTGGGCAATTTTGGCCTACTAGGGATCAAATACTACTAAGTTTGTCAAGGATATGGAGTTGAAACCAACTGATTTGTGATGAAATGTGTTGGAATCATTAGATAATCCTTGTTTCAATTTCAATTCGAGCTTAGAGAGCCAGGAGACGTGGGAGGCAACAATACTGAAGGCGTCTTGAAATTTGGCTAAGTCTGGAATTTTTTCAAAACTCCCAAAATATTCCTACTCCTATGAAGATGAAACCTATCTCAAACATCCTAAAGGTATTTATAATAAATAAGATGAAGTATAAGAGCTTATACTTAAATTTTATATTTTATATAAATCCTCCCGCCCTCTAAGATGACGATGTTATATGACAGCAAGTTGTTGAAAGGAGAATTCCTCTAAGCATGGCGCATTCCGCCTACTCCCAAGAAAAATTCCTCTAACACCCAAAATTGCACCCTTTGCAAAGGTGAGGCCCAAGTCCATTTTGGCAAGAAAAAATGAAGGACAATGTAAAAAATGATGTTTTCAATGGCGAAATTGCCTAGGAGGCCACCAAAATTTATGCCCAAGCATAGATTGACCAAAACATAAAGACAATATCCCCACTTGCATTGCTATAAGTGAACAAAGGTCGATGGACAAGATTTAGTGAGTTTTTTGGATGAAATGCTGAAACATGTTGGAAGAGGTAAATTCCAGAAAGACTAGTGGATGATGGCAGGGTCAAATTCAAGGAGATATGTTTTCTTGAAAGAACAGTGATTTAGACAACTACAGGCAGATTCTTCTCAAAATCAGAGATAAAAGGAGATATAAGGGCAAAATTTGGGCATGTTCTTGTATTACAAAACTTGTCTATCCTCTGGATTTTGGCATGAATTCACCCTAAGCTGCAACGATTAACTAACTTTTTATATCAGGACTTGAGATTTGCAAGAAAATAACAAGATTTTTTAACTTGAAGGAATCCATGATAACATTGCGTTTTGCCTCTTTGTTTTGGATATAAATGAGGAAATTGATTTGAAGGAAAGATAGATGCAATTTTATTTCATGAAAATTCTAAGAGTTCTTTCAAGTTTTCTTATCAATTTTACGAGCTTAATGAATTTTTTCTCTCTTGTTCTGCAAGGTAAATTGTTGAGGGAGAAGCTTGGACAGTATGGAGAGGATGATGGCAGGGTCAAATTCAAGACTTCAAGCAAGACCGAGTTCATTTTGAAGGATCCAAGCTACAAGAAGATTTCATTACTTCAAGGCATTGAAAGAGATATCAAGTTTATAAGTACAACCAATTTCAAATCATGGCAACAAGAAAATTTTCAAGAATGAAGATGGAGAAAAATTGAGAAGATTTAGTAATTTAAGATTATGTAATCACAATTGAAGGCTTGGCAGTGTTCACTATCAAGAGATATTTTCTCGTCACTTAGAGATTGATCAAGTCAACAAGATAAAGATATTGAGGTCGCAACTACTTGTCTTCTACCAATCAGAAAATTCAAGTTACAAGCACATTAAATTATACTATGCCAAGTGTACAATTTTCTCATTGGCTCTCAAAAGCATTGTAATTTTCTTATTGCCCCATAGGGTGGTGCTTTCATGTAATTGGTTAATAGAGTGGAAACCCTAATCAGGGTTTGTTATGAGTAAATCTTGGTGCTTGGTCTTAAATTCATTTTGGCCCTTCATTGTATTTGAGCAACTATACAAGGCCAAGACCTTCTAATTTCTCAAGAGTTAGAGGTTAGATATTAAATAAAGTTTGCTAGTAGTAGAAGTATAGTGAGAGAGAAGACTTGATGAAATTGTTTCCATAATGCTATCAAAGTAATCGATGATTCATTGTTGGCCTTCATGGTGGATTACTTAATGTTGCTTTAAAGTATTGCATGGTTTCTTCAATTCCTCATTTAAAATTTTATTTCAAGATAGATAAGATAAGATAAATTTATTAACGTCCAACACATGACCACAAAGATAGTCCATGGGACTGTTGATACAAAGCAAAAGACCAACACAAAGTAGGACATCAAATGGCATCCAAGAAGAGAAAGCAAAACAAAAAGAAGAGAACAACTACAACCAAAAAGCAAGCAGCTCACTAGCTGTCCTAAGAAACTATGAAAGAATCCAAAACCGAAAAATAGGCCCTCAGACGAGAAGGGGGACCATGTTGTCTCTAGAGACTTCTGGAAGAAGAAAAAGAAGAAGACCTCTGCTGAATGAAATCCTTGCGTTGTCTCATAGCTCTAGAGTGGCCAAAAAACAGGGGTGAAGGAAGGGGGGGGAGCTAACACTTGGTACCTTGTGCAAGTGGAACCGCCACAAGGAAACAAGTGATGGGCTAGTTGGAGTGCAGTCTTTTAGGGAGTTGACATTGAATGGAATGGTCCCAAAGAATCAAAGCCTCCTGAAGATGAAGCACAAGGCATCGTTGGTCAACATATCTGAAAAAAGGAGAAAAGAGACTGAAACCCCTAAACAAGCAGTAGACTCTAAACTCATAGCAAAGTAGGGCAGCAAAAGATGGAATGAGTCTCTATCTTAACCTCCCCCAAAGTACAAAAGTGGCAACTCATGTCCTCCCTAGCAATCTAGTGGTTTGTTTGAATGCAAAGTCGTTGAGATCTCACCCCAAATGAGCCAAGAGAGATGTGGAGAACATGTAACCAGCAGTGGGAAAGATAAGAGGGACAGACAATGATCATGTCCCAAATATCGAGAAAATGCTCCACATAGAAGGCCATCATAGGGCAAAGCTCCACAGAGGGGCTCATCCAAGTGATGTGAATATATTGTCTATAAATGTCCAATCTGATGTGCATGTTCAGCTCCTACCAAGAAGGAGACGAACAAGGACATCCAAAGAGCACCAAAAAGAGGGGAGACGATCAATCTAATACCAACCGAACCAAGGAGAGTCATGACCTAAGCATACCAACATCGAGCCCTACCAAAGGTTTCAGAAGGTACAATAGTTTCCAAAGAGCAATAAGCAAGATATGAGTACCTATGTTGCTCGTCCATGGAGTCTGCTAATCACCAAACACAATGAAGGAAACGAACCAAGTTGAAGATGGCACCCAGTTTGAAAGGGTGGGCACCGAACTCAATAAGGACAATACTGTGAGGTGTGCATTTCATGCATTTGATGATGTATCGAAGAAGGAACTGCACTCTCTCCACTAAGGCCCACTCCGACTCCAGCAAAAGGGACCCCAAACAATCGGGCCATAAAGCACCGTCAATCTAATCAAAGTGTTCATGAGAGTCATCTGGATGAGGTGTCCTGAAATGGTGTCGAAGACATTGTCTCTCCAAAAGATCCAAATAAGCATACCCTTTTTTGATACAGGGTTGACAGGTTGGACGCATGTAGAAACGAGGGCCTAAAAACTTGAACCCCAAATAAGTGTACAAAGAAGAGATCCCCACCTCGTTGTCCTGGAAAAAGAAGTGGAGGTGAGAGGTCTTAAGACCACTGAAGACCGTTACCTTGGTCTTCCCCAAGTTAATTGTCAACTGAAGAGAGACACAGAAAGAAGCGAGGCCATAAAAAATATTTGCAAACCCTCGGGAGAGGAGGCCAAGAGGAGCACATCATCCACTAAGAGCAAGATAGAAATCAAATCCTAGTGCAAGTAATAACCATCCCTCGAGAGTGAATGCTCATGCAAAAAATCCTTGAGTTCATCAATATACAACCTGAAGAGGGTAGGAGAAAGTTGGCAGACCTACTTTACCCGGATGGTGCTCTGAATGAAGCCTTTGACCACAAACCATCTTGTAGAGTGTCGTAATGGCAATCAAGAAAGACCCAAAGACACTAATGTCATGGAGCCTCCTGAAAAGGGCCACCCTGGAAACCTAGTTAAAGGCTTTACGAAATCCACAAGAGTCAAAATGTGATCCAAGGTTTGATAGTCCGATCTATAAACCTAGCCTGCCTCCTAGCACCTAACTAATGTTGAACTAACTCTTGAGAAAGGAGAGTATGCCATACCTTTCAGTGATATTTTTGAATGCTGATTAGTGGTGAAGCTATCCATACCTTTTGGTACTTGTTAATTGTAAGTAAGAATGCAAAATTAGATCTAGGCCTAAATTGCAAGTGTTTAATTTCTATTGGAGATGTTCATTTAGATTGTGCCTTCATAGGTTATTTGGATGAATATTGACAATGTGAAATTCATTCCTGCATCCTTGGAAGTTAGCACACTCCCATGTCTAGTTGACATGGTGAAGCAAGGACTAGTTAGAGGCTTAGCCCATCATCAACATTGTCTTGCATTATTAGATAGAATTTCTAAACCTTATGCTTTGCAGTTTGATTAGTTGGAAGTGAATGAAGAAGTTGAAGGAGTTGATATCCATTGAATGAATAACACAAGTCCCTTTGTGATAACTAGAATATCACATTAGTAAAATTGAGTGAAGTCCACAATAAAGAGGAACCTTGAGGTTGTCTCATTTGATCACACAGTCATCTACATTGTTTAGCATATGAGCATCCTTGTTCAAGAGAGAGTTGGAAATTTGGTATTTCGTCTTAGAATATTAAGTATTTGATTTTGTATGTCGTAGTAGTGAAAAAATCACATCAACAATTACATATGTGCAATTGTTGATTAGGATCCCTTACCCAAAATAGAAATAAATGGTCTTATGAATTATGATTTCAATATTGTCTGATATGGTTGAGGGATCTAAACCATAAATTATCTTCATTACATTCCTTATTTCGATTAAATTTGTGATTTCAATGCAAGATGCAAGATCCTCCCAAAAGGGGAGATTACAATGATAGAAGCAGTGGAGACCTTGGTGGAAGTTTGAGTATTGATCATAACACGAGGGATGGGCAGCGCAACATCCAATTGGCTAGGTTTGGCTAGCCTACTGAAACTTTAATGAATCCATAAAAGAGATCCAACAACAGTTTCTCTGCAAGCACTCTGCCTGAAACTACCATGTCAACTTTATTTCAAGTATTGAATACCTGCCTACAGAAAAAAAAATAGTAGGTTCAAAATATGTAGTAGTAGCAAACCAACTAGAACTGGGTACTTGAAAGTTAAAACCACCTGCTGACCAAGCCACAATTATAAATGTTTTGGCGCTATGCCATCAACAAAGCTTGGGACATGCTGTGGGTACAGTACAGAATTTGTAGATAATATTGTTAATCTCTTGTATCTTTTATAGGCATATAATTATATCACTTGAAGAGATTAGTACAAGTTGTATGTTTAGTCAAAATTATTATATTGGTTAGAAAGATAAGTACAAATATTATAATATCCTCAGAAAGTAGAAGGGCCTTGAGTAACCCAAATGGCATACCATAGGCATAAACTAATAATGCTCTTAACTAGAGTCTAGTAGTAATAACTCCCTTCAAGAAATCTGGAATCTAATGATTAATTTTGATTCTCTGCTATATGATGAAACTAAAGAAAGATCAATAGGGCTGTTTGCATCATAAGTATATAGCTGAACCTATTCTCCATTTAAGGAAATTCACATGAATGACTTGAACCATTACCTGTGTGGCATCAAATATACAAGAAATTCATTTCCTTGTTATGGAATGAACATTTAGAGAATTAGTCTATTTGGGACAGATAGAGTAAAATATATTGATTGTACTGATTATAAATGTTTTGCAGAAATAATGATACTGACTCTGAATTGCTTCCTCGAATCAGCACAGAAATGTTTTGAAGCAAAACAGAAATATAAGTAGCAGTTTTATTCCAAAAGCATGCACAAAAATGCTTTCAAGTTTCCCCTAGCAAGGTAAACATCTTATATATATAACCTTATGTAAAGCTAAGGGTATCTTTCAAGGAGGCATTTTGGAAAACGCTGTGTTAAAATGAGCCTTGAGATTCTTATAGAAGTGTACAAAACTTAAACTAACCATGAAAGCTGTCCCATAACATGAAGTTTAGGTCCTTAAAAAATCACCAGCATGAGCACCCCCAACAATTCTATGACACATTATACATGCACGTGGCATGCATGTATGTCTTTCTCTCTCCTATTTTGGCCTAAAACATTTGGCTTCATAGATATCTTTATGCAGGTTTATGCACAGGTAGTGATCGGTTGCTTTTACGGATGTGAATGGCACAAACAGATTGCATAGATAAGACCAGCTACAGATGAAGGCTGCCATGCCTAGACTGGAGGAAATTAAGGTATGATCAAGTTGGCATTTACCTTTGATTAACTTTGATAAGGGAGCTCAAGGTCATTAAGATGAATTATGATAGACATGGTGAACTACTAATTAGATGCTTATAATTTAATTATTATACTGGTAATATAAGTTGGTGGTTCAGATACACATTTGGAGTCCTGTTAGGCCGGTACAGCAATTTTCCCCATGGATGGCCATACCATATATATGTATTTATGTATAATTTATTATTTTAAAAGAGAAAATGTACAGAATTGAAAAAATTTCATATTGGTAAATATAATTGATAATTGAAAAGACATCAAATCCTAAGACAATACAAGAAAACAAAGTGTCCAACAAGAAAACAAAAAGATATTTAAAAGTCAAAATAATTGTTTTCTAGAGACAGCTAAGTAAATTATTCACACATGAAATTCACAACCAACATAAACAATGTTTGCTAGATGTTTACTCCCGCAGAGCTATAGAGCTATAGATATTGTACAAGAACAACCAAATCCAAAGTCAGCTCATACAATGAAAAGTATATCCCTATATTTATGTCTATAGCCAATACACATACCATCATAAAACTAGGCACAGACAAAAACCCGCAAAAAAACCTGCATCTCTACATCCACAGGCACTACATTCCTGAAAGTAGCTGAAACAACTTGACCCCACCTAAAGCTTTTGCACCTTGATTGTTTTGGGAAGGATCACAAACATACTGAGACAATGTTATCAGATAACAAGACTGAGGCTGGGCAGTGGTTCCCCAACAGATTTTCTCATCTTGCTACACCACAGAGGGCAGAAAACAGCTGATCCTCAAAATGAAGCAGCGGCAGATTAAGGCAGAGGCCGAATTCAGTGGTAATCAAAGATGCTGAAATACATGCACTTGCATGGCTATCCCATCCTCTGAAATCTATGACTCAGTATCCTTTGATAAGGGCGCAACCTTTCCCAGGCCATACCCAGGCCCTATCCTGTACAATCATGTCCCATAAGATGAAGGGGGTGAAAAATGCAGTACCCAGTAACAAAGCGCAAGCAGTGTCAACTGTAGAGCAAAACTGTTAGTGAAGGTTTGAGATGGTTATGATTATTTGAAATTTCCTTATGATGTGATATGAAGAGATGTGAAAGAAATTACTAAAGGTCGTGTGTCCTCTGTGCCTATGTAGGGTTGCACTGCATAATTTCTGTGCCTTATTATATAACTCACATTATTATTGTTGCCTGTCATAAGTGTTTCCAAGAACTACAATGTCTGCACACTAAAGATGAGCCATTACTAGAATAATGCAATCTAGGCTAGGTAAAACGTTGAACTTGAATTAACCATTCCTAAAGGTAAGTTTCTCCAAGTATGGGCAACTAGTTCATTAGCAAAAGTACTCACAGAAAATTTTATACACTAAATAAGATTATTGAAAATACCACTATTTCTAAGTGTTCATATGTCAATCTCAAAGCTAGACAGTATTTACATCAATGCACTGATTAAATATATAATTTGTGCCTGCATAAATAAAAAATTCTCTGAATTCCAATAAAGAGTTGAACAGCTTTGTGTTTAAGTTAACTGACCTGAGAATGGAGGAACACCCATCTCGACTCCCATTTGAACAAGAGCAGACCGAAGCTCATTTCTTCTAAGCTTGCCACTGTCATCTGTATCTAAATCTGTAAACAAATTTTCTGCTAACATTGCAAAATCATCTTCATCCTCTAGAAACAGCCTTATAACACTCCCATCCAAAATAGACACGACCAAAGGGTCATCTGCATTGAAAATGTCCTGTAAATTAAGTCATGGATTGGAAGAATTCTCAGTTCAAGACCTCTTACAGAATATTGAATGAGTAAGGATGGAAAAAGTACAAGAGCACTTAGATTATTTAGGTCATAATATGTAAATGATAATATAGTTTTGAATATATCTTGACAGCTTTTTGTTGTAAATTTCATAACAAATATATTATACATTGAAAAACTCTATAAAGCCAGTTCATTTTATTATCAGTTCGATAAATGAGTTTCTTTCAATAGATTACACAAGAATTTAAAGCTAAAATTAAATCTCTGATGACAATGTTAGTGAGTTCATTTGAGATCGAAGTTTGTTAATTTCACTCAAGAGCTTTAAATCTGCAATACAAAAGAATTTTACAAGCATTTTATTCCATGGGTCTTTCGAAGTTTATCTAATAGTAACCGTTTTATATTAAATTTCAAAGACACACAATTAGATATGCATATAAATATTACTCTCCCAAATGTAGAATTAGATCCTGCAACTTAAGAATATGAGATGCCTTGATTTTCCGGTTCATTAAGTTTCCATCCCCAGCTATTACTTTTGGATTGCAACTAGTATAGTTATCTCAAATACATCTGCCCAAAAAAAGTACGAAGCAATATCAATTTCAAATGATTTCATTTACTTAAGAGTTATAATTTTATTTTGTTTTTACTTTAGAGCTATTTTATTTACTACTTACATCCATGGACACATGCATTTTGATTTTCTTAAGAGTTATTTAGTTTCATCTGTATAGTTCACTTTGTTTTATTTTAAGAGAGCTTTACTTTAGTATGTAACTTTTAAATTTATTTTTGGACAAGCAATTAGTTTGTTTTGTTTTCATTTTGACATATTAACCTTATACTAAGATACCGATTCAGATGCGGTTACGGGATGGGGGATTTTTATTTTTTTGGGTACAGATGCATTTGGAAACTTGTATATATATATATATATATATATATATATATATATATATATATATATATATATATATATATATATATGCAATGAATTTAAGAAACTTATAAATACAAGAACTTAAAGTTAGAAACTTAGAAATATACAAACATGCATCATTTGATAGTATCATATGATACTTCACCATTGATCAAGATTGAAGATATTTCATATGTCAATTAAATAGTTCAAGCTTCAAATTAAAACGTCATAGGCACAAATATTCATGTTCTAGACTCCATATCCAAACTACAAAATCAAAAAAATAGTTCATGATTCAATGTTCACTACTTAAAATCATAAGGATTCTCAAGAAAATCTAGATCCTCCTCATCTCCAACCACTGCAAGGTCCATATCATTTGAACCAAGAATGGTTCCACTTGCGCTAGATGCATCATGTGTCGTGGACCTATCATCACCATCATCCATCATCATCCAAGTTTGCACACTCAAGGAGTACATCACAAAGTTTGGCTGCCCCATCCATGTATTCATCATCTTTATGTGACAAAAGACGCAAGTTGGTATAAATGTAGACCAAGTCCTCAACTTTCTTTGACCCCAACTGGTTGCGCTTCATTAAATGGATATAGGAGTATGTCCTCTAATTCCTTTCAGTAGCAAAAGATCTTGCAACCTGCATTGTGTTCACAAAATTAATTTTGAAAAATTAAACATACAAACAAAATGTAAATGACAATATGACAGATGTTAAACACTAGATTGTAGAATATAAGTTGTAACAATATAATCTAAAAACAAAAATCAAAACTTACTTGTGAGAGGATTTTGATTGCAAGAGGTTGTAAATGCTTGTATGGCTGACCATACATGTACCACCATGTGATTGCTTCCATTTTATTTTGGTCCTTAATTGCAAATGGAGTAAGCCTTGCCTCGGAAGCAAATAAGTCAAACTCTAGCCTCACCTTTTCATGCATCTCATCATCTTCGAAGATTCTTACAAAAGCATTGGGCAACCCATTAGCAACCTCTTCATCAGCATATGGTGCAATTCTATCTAGCATAGAAAGTACCCCTCGCTATAATACCTCAGAGACAAAGCATATGCAAGGAGGTGCAATGGGGTAGTCATCTTCTCCCAACGATGAAGAATTATTGCTTCCACTTTACTGCATAAGGCTTGACATTTTGTAGGGTCACTCTCATGTGCTTGTATAGAATGGTTTACCTTCTCAACCATGGTGTCCATGCCACAATACACATCTCCCAAGCAAGGTGTCTCTGTATCGGCAAAGCGAAGCATAGTCATGATGGGCTCGATGATATCCAATACATATTGTACACGAACCCACCAACATTCATCAAGATCATACCCCTAACCTTTAGGGCTCTTTCTGTATTTGAAACCTTCCACGCACCCCATTAAGGACAAATGACCATTTGGCTCAAAGCATCTTTCACCTTGAAAAGTTGTCTCATAACAATAGTATGAGATGCAAAATAGGTCTCAGCAACCTAAGCAAGTTAACCATATGTCAATTGACAATAAAATTATAAATATTAACTAAATTACAAATCCATGAAATTTAATAATTGCAAAATATTAATTTACCTTCAAGAACTCCAATTGTGAGTATGTTCTAAAAATGGATTGTGACATGTTGTGGTTAGTCATAAACATTTGTATGTCCTCTCCCTCTACATATATTTGCTTCACCCAATCTATTTGAGTGTCAATCTATTGCATAATCAAGTTGAGGGAGTGTATAGTGCATCGTGTCCAAAAAATATGGTCATACCGATCATCAACCAAAGCACCAACTCCCCTACAATTTTTGGCATTGTCTGTAGCAACCTGGACCACATTCTCACTACCCACCATATCTATGGCCTTAATGAGAATATTAGGGATGAATTGTGAATCCTTCACCTCCCCTTGACAATCAATTGCCTTTAGAAACATTGCCCCTTTGGAGGACACTACAATCACATTAATTAATGGCATGTTTCTTGTATCTTTCAAACCATCAGACACAATTGTCACACCCAAAGTTTTCCAAGCATTTCTAATGGGTCGGAGTTCTTTCTCTATAGAAACTCTCTCCTTTTGCATGAGTGCGGTACGCACCTTTTCATACCCAAGACTTGTGTAATCATCTGGTGCTTCTTTAATGGCTCTTACCATTTCCTTCCAATATGGTGATCTTACCAAGTTGGAAGGAAGGCCATTAGCATAGAGGCAACGTGCAATGGCTTCATTAGCGCAATCTCTTGCCTCCATTTTAAATGTAGAGTGCAGTGGGCCTCTTTTCCGAACTGATGCATCATTTTCTACTTCATCCTCCTCTCCCGGCACAAGTACTTGCATGAATAGATGTTTGGAAGATACAATTGGTTCCATTTCAGTGCGTGGTTGCATTTTGTTCTTTTTTAAGGAGGTTGATAATAACATTTTTTTGATCTTTTAACCAAATGATCAGCAACTTCTTGTTCTTTTACAAATAAAGCTATCTATGCATCAAACAACCCCTTCCCATCTACACCTTTGCACATTCCAAAACCTTTACCTACAAAGCCCATGAAATGAAGTTTTACCCGAGAATAAGAGCTATTGAAAGGCTTTCCTTTGTTACTTTGACAATAATTACAACTCCAACTACAGGAGCCACCACCTAAAACTTGTGATATTTTTGTTGTATGTCTCCATAGAGGAAACCCTAAATCAATTTTGAAATTATCCCCTCCTTGCTCTGCCACTGAACTCTGACCCAGCCCTCCCACTGAACACTTTGACTATCAGTGGCAGCCATTCTTGCACAATACAGTGTAGTTTCTTTCTATAATAAGCAATTAAATAAATTTAAATCAATAAAAAAACTATGAATATCAAGCATACAAGTAAAAAACAATGATGCAAAACCATTCAAATAGATACCTAAACTTGTTTCTAAATTTCTTTTTTTTTAAATTGAAAAAAAAATTGAGAATTTTCTTCACAAACTTGAAAAATTTCATCAAAATCTCTAAAACATTCATTGAAACACTCAAGAATGGGCTAACATGCTTACCTCTTAGTACTTTAATTAGCTTGTGGAAGCCAACTCTTGCCCTATGATCACTCCTCTTCGAAAATAATCAAGTTGCCTTCAAAATGTCAAAATGGAGGCCCAATGAGAACAGCAAACCCAGCTGCAAACAAAATGATGGTTGAATGGTTGAAATGCCTCTATTAGGGCCATTTTAGTGTTTGGCAAAAAAAATATGTTATTAAAAGCCTAAAATGCACATGGTTTAATTTGCGTTTAAGTGAAAAGGCATTTTTTTTTGGGCTGATTTCCCCAGAGGTGTCCGGAAGCACCCAGATGCCACCAAGAAGGCCTCTGTCTGCATCCAAATGCTAGTGGGTGGCATCCGGGCAGCATCCACAGGGTACCCACTCACCTTTGCATGCCCGTCCACCTCCACATCCAGGCTATCCCTAGACAAATTGGTATCCTAGACTTTATATTATGTTCATTGTTAAACATTAATAAATGGCCATCAGACTTTGGGCAGGAAGTAAAAAGCTTTTTTATTTACAAGGTTACAACATGATACTTCGCCCCTTGCTTGTACTATAGAAGTCCTCTTGGTATTAATAGACCAAAACAAAATGAAACCCACTGGTACCATGGTTTATTTTTGAGGATACTTCATCATTTTTTCTCATCCTGGACAGACCAAAACAAAGAAAGCATCATGATAGTAAAACCAGTTAGTTGACATTATCAGCATATCTTTGCTTGGCATATCCAGGCAATTCTCTATTAGTAGACTATTACTCTCTGAATATTTTCTACTTATTCATCCAATGTCTATAGTTGAGATACAGGTATTTCAGAACATACCCGGGAGTACGTAAGCTATCATATAAGGTGTTTAAAGGAAGACTTGCAAGTTCAATCATTTGTCCTTTGGTTAAGCAAAGCTTGATTTTTACATTAATTCCATATTTTCCTTTAAAGAGTCAATCTAGTTTTGTTTATCTGCACTTCCTGTGGACTGGAATAAGGATAATTTTACAGCAATTGCTAAGTGCATTAGTGAATATTTGCAATCAGTACTTTTGAATGGTACCATGCATGCAATCAGTAATATTTGGGTTATAGATATTGTAAAGCCTTTACTGGAAAAGATGCTCCAGAAGCTTTCTAATAATCAAACAATGAAAAGGGAACCTTTCCCCTCTACTTACTTCTGCACAGTGCATGCAAGAGTCTTCGGAAAAAGATGCTCTGAAAGCTTTTTGATTATCAGGAAAGTGAAAAGGTAATCTTTCCCCTCCACTTTCCTGTACAGTGCATGCAAGAGTTGTTATCCTAGAGTACACTGATAATTATATGGGCAGTTTTCCATCATCTATGCAACTCTATAAAGATTAGACAGCCTCATAGAATGTCCAACCCATTAGCCCCACACTTTCGCAGATAAGCATTCACAAATCCAGAATTGGAAATGCTACAGTGATCTATGACAATATTATTGGCTACTCTAAGATGTCTCTAAAAAGTGACAGTGACACCTAAGGATTTCACTTTCCATCCCACGTGGTCTTCACTTGTTTCTACTGCCTTGCAGGGTCTTCTCCTATCGTCGGTTTACAATTGACTATTTTGGGGTTATTCTAAGTTAATCCTGTGAGTAATCCTGTGAGTGTATCTTCAGACTTTTTCTTGCTCCTTCTTTGGTCCATTAATATAATTCCATTCTTTCTTTCTCATGTATGTGATGAGAACTAGGTCTAATATTTGGTTTTCAATCTTTGGTCTCCTATTATTTTCTGGTCTTCAAAAATACAAAAAAAAACTAAAATACTTTTCGGCTTGTTATTGAAGTCTATTGTAAAATAATAGTGAATTGTCCTTGTGTATTAACAGCACAGTACTGTTCCAGGGTCATATTACATTTCCTCCTCCTAATTAATTATAA
Organism: Cupressus sempervirens; assembly: GCA_028749045.1. Lineage (NCBI taxonomy): Eukaryota > Viridiplantae > Streptophyta > Pinopsida > Cupressales > Cupressaceae > Cupressus > Cupressus sempervirens. The sequence goes on along the minus strand of CM053789.1, from coordinate 505,673,723 downwards.
TAATTATCACCACTAGCATACCTAGAAACGCATGTTCCCAGTCAATATACAATTGTGAACTATAATTTGGTACTGTGCACCTTATAATTTAATCTCTTATAGTTTTATCCCAATATATAAAAACAGTCCACAGCCGAAAGGCAATCACAATGGTTTCAGTATAGGAAAAGGCCAACAATTTCCTCAAGATGCTAAAAACGAGGCAATCTTTCCAAGCATATCTGTTAGTATTAATGATGACTTGACAGTTGCCTCCCTTCTTGATTGTGCATTAATTGGGAGATTTGAAGGAGAGAAACTGCCAGAGATTGCACAACAGAAAGGGCATTGGTGCCATGATTTAATTTGCATTTGCATTTCTAGTCCAAGTTCTCATTTTTAGTCAATGGGAACCCTTGCAATTTCTTTGAAGCAACTAGAGGATTAAGCAAGGGAACCCACTCTTCCCTTTTGTCTTCATGGTTATGACATAAGTGGTGGGAATTGCCAGAATCTGAGAGCAAATACTAAGCCACAAACCATTTGCAGACAAAGCCAAATGAATAAAGTTAACGAGTTGAGTGAAATGTACAAACTTATCTTGCATATAGGCAAGAAAGTGGACTAAGAAGGTACGAAACAACTATTGTCTATCCCTCCAAGAATAAGACACTTCTGAGTACACTTGACAAGTATCAATGCACGTGGGAAATGTATATGCAATCGATGTCTTGCATGTCTCAACTCGATTAGGCGAAACAAAAGACTAAAATGCCTATGAAAACTTCAGCTTATGTAATAGGTCTATGCTAGTAAAGGTGATATCCTAACTAGGTAGATAAAGACACTATTTCAACTAACCAGAAGCACTATTAAAATGAAGGCTTCCATGGGTAAATGGCAATGCATTCAGGTAGCGACAAATTTGGATCCCATTACTCACCAACAATTTGCAGATGCTGTTACCCCTTGTGCAAAGGTTTCAATGGAGGAAGCTCTCAAGATCAAACCATCTTGAAAAGTTTTATTTCTTCTTTGAACTAACTTGTTACAAGCAATGGGTAGAAAATATTCTTTTTGCATACTAAAATGGTGACTCAAAGGAGGATAACTGATTTTCTTGGGTTCAATATCCACCACATCTCGAGTAAATAATTGGGCATTCCACTACTCAAAGGTTTCATTAAGACGAGGTTGTAGAATGACAGTGTAGACATGTACAAAACAAAATCAAATGTGTGGAAAGGCGGCTAGTTATCAATCGTAGGAAGGATCCTCATGATAAAAGCAGTTTTATCAACAATTCATGTTTACTTATTATCTTGCCTCCAACTCACGAAGAAACCCACTCATGACTTGGACGAGATAATAAAAATAAATTATGAGAAGGATCCAATGATATTCAAAGGGTGGCATTTCTTAACTGGGATTTAATCATAAGTAAATCAAATGGTGGCACTAACATCCATGGTATAACTTAACAATAAGCTCAATGCAAACCTAGCATATGTTTACAAGTCTAAATTCTCAATGAGGCAAAGTTAAACAAAAGAAATAACTAGATAATGAAAATCCAAGGAAATCTATAGTATCGTTGATCCTCCAAGGGGCAAATGCAGTTTATGATGTCTTGCAAAGATATCATGATATCATCACAAATCATCTTTCATGGACCATTCATTAATGATGGAATTTGCTAAATTTTGGACTAGTTCTGGAATGGATTTGTGCATTTCTCGAAGATTACAGAATTGCGTGCAAAGATAAAATATTGAATGTTTGGGGTTAAAAGGTTGCAAATTATGTCATTGAGAATTCAAGGGATAGTGGTTTAAAATGGGTGTGGAAGGATTTTAGTAACACAGTCATCTCTACTACAACCAAAATCATCTTATTATTTCTCAGCCCTCACACAAAATTATATGAAGTGGTGCTAAATTTGGCTACCATTCAGTCAAACGTAAGTAGTGGATTCAAAACATGCCAACCTCTATTGGTCATTGGATCATTCTTGGGGTGTTGATGTGTTGCACATAGAGAGGCTTTTGTGTGCACTATGTTACACAAGCAGATCCTAATTAATGATAGGTTACAAACCATTTATATCTTGCAAACTTTGAGGTGTCCCCTAAGTATGAACACAAAAGAATCATGCAGTCACTTGTTCCTTTCTTGTCCCTATGTCCACAATTGTTGGAATTGGTTTGTAAAGAGGCTAGGTTGGTAGCAACTCTCCAGAAAGATATTTTGACATCTTCAAAGCTAGTCGTATCTTCATAGCAGAGTAACTTCAGCAGGAATGTGGTTGGTAAACCCTTTATGTTGATGTGGCAATTAAGAAGCAAAACAAGCGACTATATGACAGGCTTCAAAAGATCAAATTTTGTATATATTGATTTGTAAATGTCAAGGTAAGAAACTTTGATTGCAAGCATTTTAACAATTGGTAAAAATGAGTTATGAAAACTTGTAGCTTGTCCAAGAGCCCCAATGATCATTTTTTGAGTTCTTCTAAAGAGTGTTCTATAAGAAAGAACAGAGAAAGCTAAAATAGATGGCCCCTCCAAGTGGAAAATTATGAACAAGTTTTGACAAGGCCTCAAGTGCAAGTTGCATCATCTGAAATGGGGTAGGATCCATCATATGAGCCATGAGAAAAAGCTAAAACAATAATGAAGCAGAGCTTGAAGCTTCATACAAAGGTTTAAAACTATGCAATCAAAAGAACATTAGAGCAATTGATATAAAAGGAGACTCCATGATCTGTATAAATGGAATTAAATTGAAGAATGTGATAATTAGAGGCTAAAGGAAAGGATCAGAGCAATTTCCTAATTCTAGATACATCAAAAGATTTTTCAATCTTGCATGTTTACCGTGAGTCCAACTTGGCAGCTAATTACGTTGCTAGCTATGGAATTGAGCAGGATAAATTTATCATGTCCTCTTGAAGCGAACATTTTTTAAGATTGTTTCAGTAATTTTAATTTACATTACCTGCATTATTTTGCAAGTCTTCTAAAATAAAACAAAAAGGTGACTTTGTAGGAGTTTAACCATTTTGACAATTTCACATTTTTATTCTTGTTAAACAGAATTTTCAAATTTATTTTATCATTTTATAATTTCACTTAGTTAGCTGGTTTGCTGGTTTACCTTGCCAGACCAACCTGGGTACGAACTGGTACCTGGTTCTGGTCCAGTTCACTTGCTGGCCCATGTAACATTCAAAAAACACAAATCACGATGGTGTGATTACAAATTGTGATGTTATAATTACAAATCTTAGAGCTTATGGTGTTTTGTTGTTTAAATCATATGTTTTTATGTTACTATTTGACATTCTAATTTTAACTCATGTTTCTAGGCTTCATATATATATATTTTACATGTTTTTGTAAGAGCAAACCCAAACCCCTTTTCAAAAAATTTCCGTACCAGCAAACCGGACCTTCAAACCCAAACTTAGAACCAAACTCGAACCAGTAACTAGGTAATTTCATATCAAATCATTGGGATTATATTTTCCTTGCACAAAATCCTCTTCAGACAGCTTGTGAAGGTGACGGAAGCATTGTGCAGCATGGTAATCGGCAACATTTTGGCTACTCAGGAGATCTGAATGCAAAAGAACCCAAAATGTGAAAGTGTTGGCCTTAAATAACCCCTATTGCACTTATTAGTAGTACTTGCTTAGTTTTACTACGATTGCATATGCTGATACGAATCAGGCATAGTTTGGTGAAGTTTATAATAGCATCAACGCTATTAGTGAAAAAATGATGGTAATTAAGTATAACCAAAGAGAAAGATACTTTATAAAGATTTTACAAGCAACTGAAAACAGTTATGAATGAGAAGTGAAATAGAACTACCTCTACCACTAGTCCTTACATTTCCCTTAACTTTATAATAATCTAACTCAGAGATATTTGCTTTATGACAAAATGTAGGAATCATGAAGTTAGTGATGGTTATAGAACTGTATTTATTAGAATATTTTCCCAATCCATTAGCAAAAATGCACTTGGAAGCATGTTTGGGAAGTTGACAAACTTAACAAGTCATAGTCTTTGGCTCTTACAAACATTTGGGACAACCATAAGTACCATACTCATATGTGGCTGTACCTCCATGGCCAAGAATACATGTATCTACAAGCTTGTGCCGTCACATTTTTATCATGGGTATAGTTTTTTAACTCTTTTCCTATTAATTATTTGGAATTTATAATTGAAATCATCTATGAAAAATTAAATTAATAATTATTTATTTTGTGTCTTAAATATTATCCTTTATTTAAGTGCATAACTACATTTTTTATCAACTTTGCCTCTATAGGTTTCAATTTCCTCCTTTATCCACTAAGTTGAGCAAAGCTGATTGATCATACAGAAAATAGAAAACAACAGTTAGAAAAGAGATACGAAAACAAACAAAATCAACCATATTATAGATTGGTTCAGAGTCCAGACTATGATTAAAGATCCCAAGAATAAACAACAAACACTTGTATCCTCACCCAAAAGAGAAACTTAGGACCAAACCGTTTAAAAAAAAATGTTGCAACAACAATTGAAATTGTCTCTTGTTATTAAAAAATCCAGAAGGAGCTTATCTAAGATCCTTATAATATGTAGTGTGCATGGTGACTACCTTAAAGAAACATCAACTAACATTTATAGGGTCTAAGATTATTTTCTGCATGCATAAACACAGATACAAAGAGAAAACATGTTTGTTATTGACGACTCAACTAACAAAGCATTTCAAAACAAATTAATTCTATATTTTGGGATAACATGTTTTATAGTAATGACCAAATTGATGTATCTAGAGAAATAATCCCATTTTTATTGGGCATAGTGAAAACAGAAAGACATGATGTCAATGGTTACATCTTTCTAGTGACACCAACACACCAGCCCCCACCTCCATCCTGCAACCCCTTCTCTACAGAAATTACTAAAATTTAAACTCCTTAGTGCTTGCTTGCACCCACAAGCTTTGGTCAGCTTTGATGGTGCTGCAGAGCACAGTGGGGTCTCACACAAGTCCTATTCATTTTGGACAAATTCTTCAGTCTTGGTGAGATACAACTTCTCACATCATTAGTCTTCATCAAAGACACTATCCCAATTCACCCAACTTGGATCAATACAAGGATCCTCTCAACTGATCAAACACTCTCAAGACCTATTAAAGGTCAAAGCCTAATCATTGATTACCTCTCCCTTCCACTGTACTCCAACACTGACCACACTCAATCTCTGATCACACTCATTTGCTGATCACATCTCATTCACTAATTGTATCCTCAACACATGCTGATTGCACTCACAACACTTAATGACTCCATTCATTGTCTTCATGACCCCTGATTCCATGTCACTTCCCTTGTACCCTATGACAGCATCCCATCCTCTTCAACACAACCTAGGATCATATTGCATACCCACTGATCCCTCAAACATATCCCATTCTTTAAAGGCTCTTCTCATACCCAAAATCTACTAACTTAACATTGTGATTGTCCTATTCCATCAACCATTACAAATAGGACTTAGCCCTGAACCAAATCCCTTAATCCCTTGGGACTCTAGCCCTTACAAAACATTGGACTTTGCCCACTCTATCCTCAACGCCTGCTAACACACTCAATCTCAAATCCCAAACAATAACATTGTTTACATCTTTTACTGTCATTACATGACAGTCACCCATTCCACTAAACTGCCATTAAACAGGTCATTCCTTGGGTACACAACCAGTGTCAACCACTCAAACATCAATTAGACTCTGCAATCTTCTTTTCCTAACTATCATAAAACTCTCCAACTCTTTGTAAGAACAAAGCCCTTAATCCAATTATCTTGTTACTGTTCCGGTAACACAGAGACAGTTACACAGTCACTTTCATTTGATTCAAAGCACGTGCAAACTGTTGCATGCCAGCCTGCACTTGTGGAGGAATAAAATACAGCGCCTCTTCTACTTTCCTCCAAGGTTTGGGGGTTCCATGATCACTTACATGCAAGATATCCCATTTCTTCCCTCTCGGGTTACCCTAGGAAAGAGTTTCGGTAGTTTTTATTCAAACCCAAATATATCTCTTAATGAGACTAGGTACTTCAAAAGCCAACATACTGCTGATTCAACACTCTAACACATCATATAAGTGGTTCTTCAAAAGGGGAAAGCATCTAGACCATGAAATAACACTGCAAATGACTGTAAAAAGGGTTAACAAGACAAAAATTGCCGGAAACCTTTATGTTATTGATATTAACACTTCATACACCGACTCCTCTCTCCATGGTCGGGCTTTTACAACATTCATAGACTTGTATCATCCCATTGAACCGAGAACCAACCTCCCTAACTGCACTACAAACACATTTGGTCGGTCTTGCCTATTAGTTTACCATTGTCAACGTGACAACATACTTATATTTTGGCCCTTATCATTTGTATATTGTTCTATTACACCAAATGGTCTTTCATTGGCCTTATAAACTTTAAAGCATAACCTAAATTCCTACGTCTACCCTTCAAACCCTCATATTAGCCCTTATTAGGCTTCATTTGCCAATATTGGTTACTTTGATTACATTGATTCAAATGACTCTAAATGAGTCCCAAATGGCATTATTAGCCCAAATAATTTATGAAATGGCCTTATAGGACTACAAATGCTTTATATCCCTTTGGATCACCCATATGACCCAAGTGTGTTCCTTTGCCTCTCAGGTGCTCCTACACCATACTCCCCCACCTTTGAAATGTTTCCAAGTCCCTTGGAAATACCTGCAACACAAATCATTACAAAAAACAAAAGCATCATTTGAACTTTTGGCTTGAACCTATCCTCCTTGTGCCATCTTGTCTTGGCTTGACCTTCCATCACCCAGATCTACCATATCCCCTTCATCTTGACTTTTCGTTTGTCTTGCCTTGGCAACATGAATCCTTGCCAATGTTCATGGCTTCCCATCAACCTCATCATCATGTCTTACATCCCTGTTGCTGTGCACATTTGCAACTCCATCAGATACACTTGCCAAAGAAACCCCTCTGTCTTGTCATACCCTGCCTCCATGCTTGGAGAATACACCAACTCTTGAGCCCTTTCATTGCTCAACACCACCATTACCATCTCATCCTCAATCTTAGCCTCTTCCCTTGAGACCAAATCAGTTTTCACCAATTGAAACTCTTCCTCATGCCATTCCTCTTAACATACCAAACTATCATCAACCTTCATGGCTGCATCATGAGCCTCCTTATTTATTATCACCAGTGTACTTTGCATAGTGCTACCCTTCCTTTCCCCAATCATCAAATTCCTTGTTGTCACTAGCCTTTGCACAAGCCATACTATCCTCTTCATGATATTCAAATGCCAACTTCTGGTTATCTTCAATAACCTTTCTCTAGAGAGTCTACATTGTTCTTCCCATCTCTCAGTGTTCCTCCTATCCTGCTCCATAAGTTCATCCAACTTCCTCATGTTTTCCTCAAGCGCTTGTCTTATGCTTCTCAATTCCTCTTGCCTCATTTTCTCATCTCTTTTCTCTTCTTTTTTCCTTCTCTCTTCTTCCTCTCTTTTCTTCTTCCCATTACTCAAGTAAGTCTAGCATTTCCCTCTCTGACCTTGTCGGACCCATCTTCACCTTGCAAGGATCTAAACCCTTGCTTTGGTACCACTATAATGCATAAGATAATGGGCCCAATCAAAAGTCCTATTCATTTAGGACAAATCCTTTGGAGTCTTAGTGCGATACAACTTCTCACATCATTAGTCTTCATCAAAGACACTATCCCAATTCTTGGATCAATACAAGGATTCTCTCAACTGATCACACACTCTCAAGAACTATTAATGGTCAACGCCTAATCATTGGCTATCTCTCCCTTCCACTGTACTCCACATACTAATCACACTCAATCTCTTATCACACTCATTTTCTGATTACATCTCATTCACTGGTTGTATCCTCAACACTTGCCGATTGCCCTCACAACACTTAATGACTCCATTCATTGTCTTCATGACCGCTGATTGCATAGCACTTCCCTTGTACCCTATGACCACATCCCATCCTCTTCAACACAACCTAGGATCATATTGCATTCCCACTGATCCCTCAATCATATCCTACTCTTTTAAAGACTCTTTTCATACCCAAACTCTACTAACATAGCATTGCCACTGTCCTATTCCATGAGCCACTACAAATAAGACTTAACCCTGAACCAAATCCCTTAATCCCTTGGGACTCTAGCCCTTACAACACATTGGACTTTGCCCACTCTGTCCTCAATGCCTACTAACACACTCAATCTCAAATCCCAATCAATAACATTGTTTACATCTTTTATTGTCATTACAGGACAATCACCCATTCCACTAAACTGTCATCGAACAGATCATTCCTTGGGTACACAACTACTCTCAACCACTCAAAGATCAATTAGACTCCCCAATCTTCTTTTCTTAACTCTCATAGCGCTCTCCAACTCTTTGAATGAATAAAGCCCTTAATCCAATACCTTGTCCCTGTTCTGGTAACACAGAGACAGTTACACAGTCACTTTCCTTTGACTCAAAGCGAGTGCAAACTGTTGCATGCCAACTTGCACTTGTGGAGGAATAAAATACAGCCCCTCTTCTCTCTTCCTCTTCTCTCTTCCTCCAAGGTTTGGGGGTTCCATGATCACTTCATGCAAGCTATCCCGTTTTTTCCCTCTCAGGTTACCCTTGAAGAAAATTTCAGCAGTTTTTATTCAGACCCAAATATCTCCCTTAATGAATCTAGGTGCCACGAAAGCCAAGATACTGCTGATTCAACACTCTAACACGTCATATAAGTGTTCTTCAAAAAGAAAGCATCTAGACCTGAAATAACGCTGCAAGACTGTAAAAACTGTTAAAAAGACATAGAAATTGCAGGAAACCTTTATGTTATTGATGTAAACACTTCATACACTGACTCCTCTCCTCTCTCCATGGTCAGGCTTTTACAACATTTATAGACTTGTATCATCCCATGTTACCAATAACCAACCTCTCTAACTGCCCTAAAACCACATTTGGTCAATCTTGCCTATTAGTTTAGTATTGTCAACTTGACAACTCCAGTTGCCAACCTTGACAACTTACTTCTATTTTGGCCCTTATCATGTGTATATTGTTCTATTACACCAAACGGTCTTTCATTGACCTTATAAACTCAAACCATAAACTAAATTCCTACTTCTACCCTTGAAACCCTCATAGTAGCCCTTATTAGGCCATATTTGCCTATATTAGCAACTTTGATTCAAAATGACTCTAAATGAGTCCCAAATGGCATTATTAGCCCAAATACATTATGAAATGGCCTTATAGGCCTACACATGCTTTATATCCCTCCGGATCACTCATATGACCCAAGTGTGTGCCTAGCTCTGAGGTACTCCTGCACCAGATGGGCCTATAATTCACAATTTTTAGTCAGCTGGATGGCAATGTATTCCTTCAAACATGATGTGCATGTACTCCTCCCTCTGCATGCTAAGAGTGTCATCAACATTTTCTCAATCCAATTGATGGGTTATCCTATCATTACATAATAAATCTGGAGGAATCATCTAAGGGTTTTTGGTAAGCATTATAGTATTGATGGAAGAGTTCAAAATAAGTAGTTTTGGCAGAAGCATCAGCAATGCACGCAATAATTGAACAATGTATACGCATTGGTGGTTATTTTTTCCAAATAAAGTTGTGTCTTTCATAAGGAAATAGCTTCCATTATTTTTACTTTTTATTTACAAGGATGCATCCAGCATTTATCATTGAATATCAAACTTTACAATATAATTTCTTTGACAACTCATAATGTTACAGTTATTCAGTGTCTAAATAATCCAGGAGAAAAATCAAACAGCATTCATAGTGCAAGCATTTAAGCAAGCAGAATGACAGAGATATAGAGAGGTATCAACCACATCAAGCAGACCCTCCACAGCTCCCAATGGCCATATGATAGGAAATTTTGGCATGCAATTTCATGTTGTAACATTACTGGACAGAATGGAATATCACTGGTGAAGGACTGCACTTATCTACTAGACACTATGCTTTATTAATGGCAACATCAATCTCTGGCTACAACTTTGGGTATCTTCAACAGCAACAATATCACTTCTTCTTTTTAAGTCTTACAGGGGAATGGAACTCTTAGCAGTAATAATAGATAACTGGTTGGGTCATAAAGAAATGTCACTAATTGAAACATGGTGGTATTTTAAGAAAGTTGCCAAAAAGGAGGTACATACAGATTATCTTAAGTGGTGAGAAACCCACTAAGAAAGCAGAACCAATATTCATTGATGAGTGAAAATTATCCACATTAAAAGTTGGGAAGCTTACTCGGGACTTTATGAAGCATTAAAACATATTACGACAGGAATTTATCAAAAGAAAAGTATGGAATGAAACTAAACAGTCATAAAGATGTACTCTGTTTTTAGTACACAATTGTCCATCATCCCAGTTCCATCACCACTCTATTTTCCTATTCAAGTGTCAATCCCTGACTTTTGAGGACAACTCTAAGTGTCTCCTTCTCACGTTCCAGCATGGTCAGAGGTTTTGAGATGCCTCTAACCATTAAACATAATGAGTTCAGAAGGCATCTACATAATGAAAAATGCAATCAATGATCAAACTAACCTAACAAACTGTCTCCAGAGACCTGTAGTAAGTTAGTGTTTTAGAGGATATATATATATATATATAAGAATATAAGAATATAAGAACTAAAATAAGATCGTATCACCTGTAGTCCAGGCATCAGAATGTATTCCAAACCAAACAGCTAGCTTTACACAAGAACCAAGTAATGTATTACTAATTCCAGAAAAATGGAAATGGGAAATATGGAAACTGCGAATAGGACAAATAGGTAATAGGATACATATATAGGCAAAATAAATCATGTCGCTAGGAGACAACTATTTTAAGGTAGCAACGTTCTAAGTGAATAAAAAAATGAAAATTACAAATGGGTACAAACACCAGATTCTAACAGCATTAGAAATAATATGAGCTAACAAACCATCTCTGTATAAGGCATATACACCATCGAGGGAAATTATGCGCATTAACAAGTTAAACAGCCCGTGAGACATACGCCCGAATCCGATAATTCGTTGCCACTTGCAAAAAATTTAGCAAAGACATTCTGATTATATGGGATTTTGAAGAATTACAACTTAAAACAAATGATTCTAGCTTTCAGTCCAAAATTTTATTTAAATGAAGGCAAACATAAAGTGCCAAATACCTATTCATTCCAACATAATTTGGGAATTTCTTTCAGTAAACAGAAATCACCACACCGAACCCCGATCTATGGTACAATTTGCACGCACCTTTGAGTTCGTCGGCCAGAGCAAGCAGATACTCCTGCAGCTTGGGCAAGACAGTGCGGCTGTCAAATTGCAGAGACTCGATATTATCCGTCAGTTGCAATCTACGCAAGACGAGGGTTTTGAGATTTTCTGGCAAGGCGAGATCAAACAAAATTGAAGATGCAACCGATTCAGCCAATGCCAAAAATGCAGATCCAGAAATTTGTCCGTCGAGATGACGACCTTCTAATCGTTGATGAAGATTTGGCAGGGCATTCATAAGATGAGATCCGTCCAAGACCACGACTCCGCCATCCGCCATTGTCAATCAGAAGAAAAATAGCCGGCTCAAATTTTGCTTTTACGTTGAGACGGAAGGAAATGGAAGTGGTATGTTACAGTGCAATAGTTTTAAAGGTTTTCTATAACGTCCTGCTATGGATTTCATAATTGGCTTTCCAACATTAACAACAATAATCGTTATAATTCGTTTGATTTGGTCTTTCTTCTTTGTTGTTGTTAGAATAGCTCAGGCGATTTATTTGATTTGTTTGTACGTTTCCCGGGTGGAAAGTTATTACCAAGAAATTTCTGCCTTGACTTTCCACGCGGCTTTGTTTTATGTACGTAGAGCTTTCTTAATCTTTGTGCGACTTCATGCGATTGCTGGTCAAAATCATTACACATTCTGGTATGTTTGTACAACTAAAGACGTTAATCAACAAACGCAAGGATTCAAAAGTAAAAGTATAGTAAGTCTATTAGTGAAGGTGAATGGTTCACAAAGAGCTCATCAAGAATCAAGTCTTGCTCAGTGCAAGGTCGCAAGGAGGTCGCAAGGTCTGACATCTTAAGGATGAGGTTGGGATCGTGTCTCAAGTGATTTTGACAGCATGGATGCCTCTCAGTCCTTGGCTCTATGTTGAAGAGGTTTCAGGAATGTGTGGGTCCGTATTGGGTTCCTAAAATTATTTTGTGATGGCCTTTGTTGGTTGGTAGCTCGCAAGCTTCGTGCCGTTGGGTTGCCTCACAAGTCTAAACCCTCCATCAAAAATAATGTATAATTATATGATCTTCTATTGAGATTGAATTATATAAATTTTTAATGATTTTTACTAATCTATGTTTTATGAGCAGTGATTATTTTTAAAAAATCATGAATATATGGGTGAGGAATCATTTGTTGTGTTTTAAATGATATTCATAGAGGTAAAATATATTGACTTTTTGGAAGGTCTTTGATGAGTAGCATGATGATTGTTCTCATTATGTTCATTATTGAAACTTTTTACTCTCTTTTTTTTTAGGCTATACTAAAGTTTGAACAAGCATTCATTTTTAAAAACATTAATAATATATATTAAAATAAAGTTCAAATTGATATAAGTCAAGAGCCTACAACACAATGGTAACTTGTGAGCCTCTCATGTGGGAGGTCTTGGGTTCAAATCTACTCGAGCTTAAAACATAAGAATAATTAATTATAACAAATAATAATAACAATTAACCTAAGCTTCGACCCACTAGAATCGAGATTGGTTGGGCTAAACAAAACGTATCATAACACGTCACACAAACCCTAAAAAGAATAAGTGCATTTGTTGAGCATTACAGAATCTACCTAATGTTTGTTCTAGAAACAATGTCTCTTTGTAATGAGACACCTTTGAGTTTGCATTAAATTTATGCTTTATCAAAGGACAAATACATAAATCTAGGGCAAAGTCGTAATTGCAAAATATATACCACAAATACAAACTCATATTTGCACACAATAATATTATGTTTATTAGATGGGTGAGTGTCATGTGGTGCCTCCTTTGGTTGTAATATGTTCTATAATTATTTTTTATCTGAGTTAGACTCTTGTTTTATGTTGTGATTTTCCACATGATGAGATGCATTTTTTTAATGACTATATTATTTTGGTTATTAGTATCATAGTTTGTTAGATGATTAGATTATGTCGATGTCTATAGTTATGATCATATCTGCAAGATCATGTTTCTTGATGTGACATGACGCTTTATGATGATATCTAGTGTATTTTGTAATCGAGACAATGGATTGTTTTATCAAGGTGATTTTAGTAGAACCATGTTATATTGTGCCTTATATGTTGTTAGATAGTCCAGTTGTCAACTCATTGGTATATACTCATATGATCATAAATGATTATTTTGAGGCTTTGTATTTATATGAAATGTTTAATTTAAAAGCAATGATCATAGTACATTAAGAATTAGAAAATGGAATGAGCAGTGCTGTGACATTATATATATTTAATTGCATCACTAGAGTGTCATGTTTTGTTACACATTTTATTATTATTACATGTCCTTTGACTATTTATATTGTGAAAAGTTGCACTTGATGTTTGTATGTTTGAGAGAACCTATACCAAACATCATTCTACCTGAGTTTTTGAATTTGAGTTTGTCTTTATCCCTGAGAGTAGCATAAGAGATAGTTTCATCATCCTTTCATTATTGAGCCAATATCGTTCCTATATGGATGATGTATTTGTGACATTTTTCAGATTCATGTTGGCAAATCAAAGTTTCTTATGCATATTGTGAAAAACTAGTGAACGTCTTTGTGCTTTTAGAGTTTCGTAATTATCACGAACAATTTAAAATTAAATGTTGATTTACTTGTTTAGCATTTACTTTTAGTGTCAGCTAATTTTTTTTATAGAGAATTGCATTTAATTGGAATTGAAATGATTTATTTTTTCAAGTCTTTAGATCATTTAAATTATTCAAGTGACTTGTTTTAAAATTCCCTTCTTCAAAAGAGTGTCTTTTTATTTTGGAAAAGTGATTTTATTTACACAATTTTCACTTTTCTTTTGGGTGGAATTGTGATTTTGCTCCAAATTATTTTCAAGAAAATTCTTGTTTCTTCATTGTGATCAATCTGGTTGTCAGATTCTTGTGAGTAATAGCTCATTGGATTCATGTTTTGATTCTTCAACTTCCTATGGACTCATTTGCTTTCTCATGCAAATTGATTTTTCCCTCTTCATTTTCATATTTTTTTGTATTATAAGAGGTACGACAACTTGTATCTTTCAATTTGTTTTGTATTTTGGGTTGAAATAAAATGTAATAGTTTAGTGGGCTAAGAATTAGTATTCGCCCAAAATCTCATCTATCTCCATTTCCTTGTTAGGTGTTTACATGTTTTTCCAGTTTGTAGTTTTTGGAAATTATGATTTTAGTGATGTTATGTTGCCTATTTTTCTATGAGTACTCAAAATGGGAATGTTATTGCAAAAATGTGTTGATGGATGCCCAAGGGAAATGGGTTTTAGTTTTGCGTATTTACTTGAATTTTTGGTTTTTGGGGATTTATGGGGTTGCCTTGTAATGCCCTGTCAAGGAACCTAGGGGGATAAGACTATTAGATAACTGAAACAGGGGGCGATGGATCAGTTATAACCAATTATCCTACAGGCCTTAAAATAATTTTGTACCAACTTCAACTTCATGAACTTTAAGATCAATAACTTGGTAACCACATCAAACATCATAATTCAAACTTATAAGAACTTCACATCAAACTATTATCTCATTGTTTCTTAATATACCGAGCATCGGAGTAATCATCTAGTTTATACTGAGTTACACCATTAAACTATTAACGTGAAAATAAACTCACAATATAATAAGCAATCACACGTTTGACAAAAGTATTTCACGCGAAAACCCTGTGAAGGCAAAACCCACCTGAGAACGGACAACCCAAATATTTTCACTTTGGTGAAGTGATATTTGTTACGAGCCAACCTTGTAAAAGGTTACATACACATTTTAGAGTGACCTTGTTAGAGGGTTTTCACCAAAGATCATGTAGACCTTATCATTCCTTGACATTTCTAAAGAGTCACCTACTTTAAAGGACCTACAAATATTACTATTGAATGTTACCATATAGGATTTCAAAGACTCGTTAGGTCCACTCGATTAAGAGATTTTTCTACTACAATGGTAAGGAAGTAACAATGAAATGATTTGTTAGGTTTTAGCACTACTTTTCTTGTTCAGATCTCTGATTCACTCTATGTCTTCGTTTTCATCCCTTTCTGGCTTATTCACACATTTCGCACTTCCACTTAACACTTCCTCTACTTGATCTTCATACTACTCTTCTGTTTGATTCACAACTTGATCAATACCTTCAACTTCAACAACAATCAGCATCAAGAAACATCATGTTCGTCCCTTTAAATAGATATCCTATGTTGTACCAAAATCTTCCAAATCTTGCTACTTAAATAAAATCGTAGATATCCATCAGCTTCACATTCATTGAAGCGAGATACTTGAGAAACAAACTTCTTCCATGAACTTTGTGCTTGATTCAAATTGTTAAATCTTCTCCATTAGATCTTCTTTGAATTGATGTAGTCATTGATCACATAATTAACTTTGTCCTTATCCTTGAAACTTCTTGAACATTCTTAATTTTCATCAAATGTCGGCCTTAGATTAATCTTTTACAAACTTGTTCTTCATGTTCATGCTTGGTGAACATTACAACTTGCTCAATCAATACTTGACTCGATTAACACTAAAATTGCTCAGTTAACAATAAACTTCAACACTTCTTTTATAGGTGCTCGGTGACAACTATAGTAGCTTGGTTAATATTGCCTTCCTTCATTCACTGACCACATTGTCTTGCATATACATATTGCTTAAGATCATGTAAAGCAATCAAACCAATAGTATAATGTCAAGAGTCTTAACTCATTCAAGTTCCCATTGAATACCATACACTTATCAACACTTACATCGTCATACTTTCTTCAAATTCTCTTCATCAATCAAATGATATGGAACTCTACTAAATTGGCACAATGTCTAACCAACTAAGGTTTGAGATCAATGACAACATAACAATTGATATGACTCTTACACATATATTAACATCATTATCAATTGCGACTAACACAAGACATCTAACCACTAAAAGATATGAGTATAGAATCAATTATCTAATCCTATATCCCCATGTATTCCCTAATGTCACTAATTAAGCAACATTATCTAACTAACTATTTCATTTATTAAGGTGTACATTAACTTAAATAATGAATTACTCTATATTAAATTTAATGCACCCAAAAAATATTCCTATTTTAATCTTTTCCATGATCATAAATTGACCGTCTATTATGACTAATCGATTTACAAGCTTACTATCTCATTTCATTACTTTAAACATTAAATCACAAGATAACATTATATTATTTCCTAATGATAATAATCATTCATTATTACTAGGATTTCATTTCTCATTTGATAGATGCATAGCTATCCATGAATTACCAATTACATTACTATTATATCATTTCCTAGTAGTTCCTTGTTTAACATTAGAATATAACACTTCCTTTCCTTTTTCAACATTTTCCTAGATAATATAATTATACCTAAGTTCATTTCCTTTATAAATAGATATCATAAAAGAATAAATCATTATGAACCAATAACATGATCACATTCGTTTAATGCTTATAATATATATAAATCACAACATAATTTTTCCCTTTTATTTCATCTAGAACTATCTTTCCCAATTACATGGACATTGTTACATCATATATAAATGCCTCTTTTTGGGGTTTTACAATTGCAAAAATGTTTTTACGTTTAATACATCTCAAAAAGATACATGATACAATATGAAGTCTTAAACTACAAATCTGAAAAGGAACATATGTTAGAGGTATCCACAAATAATAAAGATTTTTCACCCAACTATGTGGAACCAATAGGTCCACTCCCCAAGCTAGGAGATAGAAATCATCAAGGATTTGAGGGTGCACTTAGACCTATGAAGTTAGGTGAAGTCAATGTTTGGTACCTACATACCTGCATCATAAAGTGAGTATATATGTACATATATACATACATATAAGAAGATAGATGCAAATAAATGATTTGGATCAAGATATTGTGTAGATCTCACCAAGTAAGTGACCATGGCTTCATCTCTAGTCATGTAAACACATAATAAATACACACATGCATGTAACATATGTTGTTATGTGGAGCCTAATCATATTCAAAGTTTAAGTTTTTCCCCACTTCCATTGGCGCAATATCCCCCCATATTTTTCTATGAGGGTTTGGGGGCAACACGCCCATGATGGGGCTGAGGGGCAGTGAGGTCCTAGGATAGGGCCCTAGATGCACTCAACCAAAAAAAATTTATTATTGTAAAAGGTGTCAATGGTTATTTTTCTATTAGACAACATATTCTAACCATAATTTTGTAATCGACGTAAATCTTGTATAAAATTTCTTAAGGTTGTTCAAGGAGAAAATGGAATAAATTATTTTAACAACATAAACTAGATGAGGTAAATTCATAAATAATACACTTTCACACTAAGTCATTCAATACAAAAGAAAGAGGCGATTCCAAACATAACTCTCAATATAACTCAAGTTAGATTGGAAAAACTCAAAGAGGATGAAGGGATGCCAATACTAAACCCAAATTATACTAAGGAAGTATGCAAGCAAGTCATATTTCATGCAATGTTAATAACTTAAAATGTGCAATGTGAGTATAAATTAAACCAATTGATTAAATGACAAAGGTAAAATAGATCTAGGAGTGATATGTGTGCAATCAGCCCAACTAAAATATGAAAATAGGTCTATGTTAAGAGATAAAAGGAGGGATAGAAATATGAACTTAAAATATGGAAGGAAAAGTTATTTACTACTCCAAAAATCATATATATGAAACTGTAACTAAGAATCTGATTATAATTTTTTTATTAGGATAGAAAACCCCATATCTTCAAGTATAGGTCCATTTGAGGTGGGGGGTGGGACTTTCCTTGGCCAACACCCCATTTAGGAATTAACCTTCAAAGAGACAAGTATGCAAAATAGTAAGACGCGTGTAGATATTCACCTTACTTAATGAAACCCTTGTTAATAAGCATTTTGTAATGCTTAAATGTTGTTGATAGGAATAACCTATTACTTGTCCTTCTTCCTAGGTTTACAAGATCCTAAGAAGGTTCAAAATAAGGCTCAATTTCCCAAGAAACTCTTGGGGAAGTTTGGATCAATCAATTCAATCTCCTTTGCAATAGGGTTATCCTACCAAGTATAACTTGCATTCACTAACTAATCTTTGCTCTAGGAACTTCGCAACAACTTATGGCCCCAAGTCTCTTAGACCTACTTGCAGGAGTGCAGAGGCTCCAAATCCACATCTAAATTTCTTAGTGAGGTGTGTTGGATCCATCTTTAGTCAATTCTTCTCTACAATTAGAAATCCTACTAGCCTTTTAGGCCACAAATTGGCCTCCTATTCAGGTTTTTAGGCCTTATCTTAGAAAAATCTTAATTACCCTTCAAAAAAAGTCTACTTTCCTAATACCCTTTTGGATTCTTCAAAATATCATCCAGATCTTGTACTTTGACAATGATTATACATGTTCTAACCCAAAAAAGAGGGTTTTCAAGGGTTTTGAGGGTGTTTAGGTCAGTCAAGGAACTTTTCTTTCAAAACCTTTCAAAATGGATTGATCAAGGATTTCTTTGAGTCTTGCAACATCTGAAGACCTTACTCTTGCTCTGTTAATAGGCATTTTGCACATTTGATTCCACCCCTACAAGCATTAATCATATTACAATGACAGACACCTTATCGGGTTGCATGTAGACTCATCTAAGGCTTCCTATTAAAAGTAGAAAATATGATTGTTTGGCCTCTAACCAAAAACAAGATAGCATAAACTGAGTCTACTTCCATTCCCCAAAGGATCATTTAGTTTCAACTCTGGGAAGTGGAGATAGAGCTTATTCTTTATGAACTACCAAATTATGGCCAGTGATTAGCAATGGACCAAAATGATTTTATTGAAACTATTAAAACTCCACACCAAAGCACATAACTATGTATAGAGATGATAAAGTTCTAACTATCAAGCATAAAGAAAATCAGATTTTCATCCATCATAGAATAGATGCTTTAGTTGCAAAGGCTTTGTAATAAGGTTTTTAACTATTTGCACATTCAACTTTATAATTTCATGACATCCAACTGTACACAATGATTGGAGAGGGCTTAACTAAACTTTCCCTACCTACTCCAAATTATTCTGAGGTGGTAGTAACTAACTGGCTATATTTTTCACATTTTTGCAAAATTTGCTAGAATGATGCTTAAATTGCAAAGTTGTCAACATGACAACTTTTTCAACTTTTAACAACTCCACACAAACACTTGTTTCCTTTCAATATGGTGCTAAAAAATGATTTAAAATGATGTTCTAATACCATTTAGACCCTAACCGTGCTTTTTTGGGCCTTTGGCCAACATGTGGCTCTCAAGCCCAACTAGGCCACTTTGACAAGATTTTGCCCATACTAAGAAACTTTGGCAAAATGTGACACAACTCCTATTTTGACTTCATAATCATATTGAAGACAAACACACACACACATTTAGGCTCTTTTCTATCCCTTCCTACATATATTGACCCATCAAAGATCCATCAAGCTAAAATTATGACTAGGACTTTAACTAATCCTAGGGTGCTCCTACACCAATTATTGATGTTGAATCTTTGATGAAGGATTTAGGAAATATCCACAAATGCAAGGGATATCACCAATACTGAATCATGGGTCCATGAATTTAGATGTGCACAAAGGAAGAAGATGATGATGATTAATGAAACAATGTAGTTTCCTCCCTTGATGGCCAACAAAATGCTAGATCTTAAAGAGGAAATGCTCACAAAAAAAATCTTAAATCTTGAGAATACATTGAATACTTGATGAATTCTTGAAAATATTTTAAGATATACTAGCTTGACTATCCTTAAGTTTGATTTTGATTTCTTCTTGATGTCTAGTGGACGTGAAAATGAGGTGCCTAGGCTTCCTGTTATACTAGTTTTTGGGATTGAAAAAGAAGCAAGTCATCTGGGTCACCTAATTTTCTAATTTAAGTCCTTGAGACAAAAACAACCTAGGGTGCTAGTAAACTTGGTCGAACTATACCAGGGTTATCCAAAAAAGAGGTAACCCCGAGCTCTCAAAAACTGAACCGATGAAACCTGAAAAAGAGAAACTGAGTGGGAGAAAAAGAAAATTGAGCACAAATTCATCCATGGTCCATAAAATCACTAAAGGACAATATGTAAAAGATCTTAAATGATGGGTTCTTCCATTTTAAGATGGTACAAGGGTTTGGGAACTTCAAATGATGATTTAGTAGCTTCTTCCAGTGGTATTAAGTTGTAAGGGATTTCATATTGTAATCAAGTTGAATTAGTAGATAATAATATTTGAATCTTTATTTGGTAAACGTTGTCCAAGATTGGGTGAACCACATTAACTCTTTATGTCTTCTATTCTATTTTTGTGTGATTTATTCATGTGTGTTATTGGTTACATTTGCATGTAACTATTATATTTCTATCTAATAATCCTAACAATATAAGCATACATTAACATCATAAATTAGATATAAACAAAGGTTAGATCATAATCCATCACATAATTAGGGTTGGTCTCATAATGAAATAAATAAGAGATAATAAAAGTCATAAGTATATACACATAGATGATAATAATGTTGGACATGTAATTCTAATAATATGGAAAGCATAATCTACAATTATTAATCATATAAATGTCTAAATCTATCAATGTAAAACATAAATATAGAGTCCATAAATGGTAACAATGTAATAACATTGTCCTATTAGAAATGCACAGATCATAGTCATCTGATAGGGTATTACATCCTCCCCCTTAGGAGTAAGCTTAGTCCTAGAATCCTACAAATAGATACAGATAAGTAGTTTTGAGTCTATCAACATCCTCTTGTGTTGTTGATGTTGGAAATATAAGAGGAGTAATTGAGAGGGGATGGGTGAATGAGTTACCACAAAAATAAATCCTTGATCTCTTATATGTCAAAATAAACTTTACTAAAAATATCGATGCTCAATAAACACACAGTCACTTGGTTTACACTAGTAAAAGCTTTAACTTGACAAACATTGTTCAATAACTTGGCAACTGCTTAACATGAAAATCTTAAGATATTATATGTTATTAATAGTACTTAACTTAGTTGCATACACATAAAATAAATAGAATGAACACAAGTGACATCAAGATTTAATGTGGAAACCCAATTTGGGAAAAACACCAATTCCAACTAGTTACTGATTTTCACTCTTATGAAGTGAGCCCTATTAGGAGCTAACCTCGTTAAAGGTTACAAAACACACTATTATGTGTGACCCTATTAGAGGATATAATCACCCTACTAGGAGTAGCCTTGCTAGAGGTCTTTAGACACTTCAATCTAGAAATGCCACCTTGTTAGAGGATTTACAAATAGCTGTTAAGCCAACTATGTTAAGAGATTTAGATCATTGCTACAATGGCTAGAGAGTAAAAATGGATAACCTAATTTTTTATGCAACTAAATTGCTAATTACAGATCTCAATTATGATCCTTTCTGATCGAATATATCTTTGTAGCTCAACAAGGATATTATGCTTATCCTTCTAATTTGCTTCCTCTAAGCATCTTCAAATATTCTATTTGTTCCACACATTCAATCCTCAAATTGACTTTATACTTATATCCTACACATTGTCAAGTCAACTTGAATACAATTTAGAATACTTAATATTCATATCCTCACTCGGCTAGAACCAACAAACAAATTAATTGAACTCAATATGCCAAAACAAGAAAAATCCTTAGTAAGCCAACCTTGCTTGGTAGACACTATCTCAAAAATGATTTTCATGTGTTAACCAAGTGAATTTGGTTAACAAAACATATTCAGAAAGTTCCTTTGGTAATCAAGTGAGCTTGGTTAACACTGTTTCCATCCAACTCTTTCTTTATTATTCGAGTGAGCTCAGTTAACACTCAACTTATGTGAACTTCCCTTTGATGCTTGAGTGAACTTGGTAGTCACTAGCTTCTAAACTTGGTAAACTCTGGAATGCTTGGCTAATACAAGAAACTATCTTTATCACCCAAGTAAGCTCTGCATACACTAACTGGCAATGATATGACATTTTGTGTAACATAAAAGACAATACGTAATTAACCAATTGTTTTCAACAATCTCCCTCTCTGGCATTAAGGGCAACACAACATGCCATAATACAATGAAATTTTAGAGCAAGAATAAAGTAAGGAACATATCCTTAGTTTCATTCTGATTCTCATCCATGAGAACTCCTTCTATCAGTGTGAACTCACTCTGCCTTTAGTTTCTCCCTCTGTCAGCAAAACTCTATCTCTTAATACCAGACCAAGTTCTCCCTCTTTGGCATCTCTACAAATAATTCCTCCTATATAAAATTTCTATGAAATGTATACTCTCCCTCTTTAGAAAATTTTTGTGAGATATGATAGAAAACTCTCTATTTTTGATATCTCGTGCCAAAGAGAATATTTAGAGAATATAAGTGTACCTTATGTACTGATTCATGTGCAATGTGCCCTTTCAATTCTGCATCAACTAACTAATCTTCAACATGCTCTGGTTGATGCATCAATAAACTTCATTTAGTGAGCTTCAAGTAGGAGAATGACCCCTAACTTACATCTTAGATACAAAAATACATCCTTAGGTAATGTCTTAGTGAATATGTCTGCAATTTATTCTTTAGTATTCCCAGATTCAAATCTTACCTCTTTATTTTGTACCAATTCTCTCAAAAAATGATATTTTATAGCAATGTGCTTGGTTTTGATATGCATCATAGGTTGCCTTTTTTCTTGTACCATAATCCATAGTATTCGGTATTCTTTAGATAGCTCATGATTCTCTTGATTGCCATCATGTAATTCTCTGTGGGATTTGCTAAGAATCTTGCCACCATACCAATTGCTAATGCAATATCAGGCCTTGTGTGCACTACATATTGCAATTTTCCAATCATTGATCTATATGTGTTTTGATCTACCTCTTTGGAATCATCATTTTTTGAAAGCTTATAGTAGACATAGGTGTTCCAACTAGTCTTGAATCTTCCATTCCAAACTTCTTTAGTATCTCCTTGAAATATTTGGATTGAGTAATATAGATATCATCTTTCTTCTGTTGGATCTGCAATCCAACAAAGAATTTTATCTCTCCAAACATGGACATCTCAAATTCTTTACTCATCTCATTTAAAAATGCCTTGCATTATTCATCATTTCTTGTAAATAAAGTGTCATCCATAAAGATCTTAGCTAGCACAATTTTCTTGTCTAGTCTTTCTTTGATATACAACTTGTTATCATTTATTCTTTGAAAACCAATCTTTATCAAGTAGTTGTGAAGTCTTTCATACCAAGCTCTGGGAGCTTGCTTGAGACCATACAATGCTTTGTGTAATTTTTAGACCATATCCTTTTTGCTAGGATCCACACAACCTTTAGGTTGTTCTATGTAAACTTCTTCTTGAAGAATGTAGATTTTACATGCATTTGATAAACTTTAAATCTTTTATGTGCAACATAAGCAAGTAAAGTTCTAACACCTTCTAATGTTAGGATTAAACCATAGATAGAAATAACAATTACATGCAAATATAACCAATATTAGAAAATAATAAATCACACAGAAAATAATACAAAACACCAAGATTTAACGTGGTTCACCCAATCTCTGGGCTATGTCCACCAAACAACAAGTTCGATATTATTACGATCTAGTGATTACAACCTGATTACAATCCATAATCCCTTACAGCTCAATACCACTGCAAGAACCTATTTTTGCATCACTCACAATGAAACAATCCCTAACCCTAAGCCCTTTTATACAAGTATTTTTATACCACTTTAGAGTTACAACATGTCGGTCATACATCAACTATAACATTGGCCATGGGCTGATTTTTTAAAATAATTTAGGAAGTATGTACATTACTCCCCTAATCAGTCACCACAAACTAACATCTAATCTAGCAACAAGAGAAAAAGTTTCACCATAATCAATACCTTGTGCTTGAGAATAACCTTTGCATACTAACCTTGCTTTGTTTCTGGAAACTTCTCAATCTTCATTCAACTTATTTATGAAAACCCATTTTGTGCCAATTACTTTCTTTTTTCCTTAGGTCTAGAAACAAGAGTCCAAGTCTTATTCATTTCTATCTATTCTATTTCTTCTTTCATAGCTTCAATCCAACTTTCATTATCCAAAGCATCTTTTAGTGATCTAAGTTCAAATTCAACAAGCAAACATGTACCTTTCAATTTGTTTCTTGTCATTTTTCCAACTTGTCTCCAATGATCTGATTAGGTGCATGGTGCCTTTTGACATATCTTGCTAACATAGGTATTTTGGTTTTATAAATTGTTCCACTAACCTTTACATGATCTTCTATATCAAGCTCAGGTCCCATTGTCTATAACTCAGTTCCATCATACTCAATTTTCTCTAGCAATAGCTCAATAGCTTATGACTGTGACTCGGGTTGCACTAGTTGTAACTTGAGTGCTTTTGGAGATTTTGGGGACTCGGGAGGTGAAGCCTCCTGACTTCCAATTAGATTTGGCAATGTATTAGGTTCATAGTAAACAAACCTTCTGTAATCCTTAGGTTCTTTATTGTTCTCTTCTTCACTCTTTTCTAAAAATTCATCAATTCTCACATGTGCACTTTCTATGATCTTATGAGTGGATAAATTCAAACATTTATATGCTTTACTTCTATAAGAGTATCTTAGGAATATGCCTTCATCACCTTTGACATCAAATTTACCATTCCTATATTCCTTCAAGATATAACATTTGCTACCAAATACTTTCAAGTAACTTACATTAGGTTTGTAGTCATACCGTAGTTCATAAGGAGTTAGATTTGAGAGTCTTTCTATAATTGTACTTTGTTGAAAGTACGCACTGTAGTATTGGTTGCTTCCTTCCAATATTTGATTGCAACATTCTTTTTTATCATTAAAGTTCTTGCATAATTCATGATGGATTTGTTCCTTCTTTTAGTTATACCATTTTGCTGAGGTTTACCATGAGCTAATACTTGTCTCTTAATTCCTCTTTCAATGCATAATTCATTGAACTCATTGGAAATGAATTCACCACATCTATCTGATCTTAAACACTTCAGCTTATTTCTAGTTTCTTTCTCTACTCTTGCTATATACCACTTAAATTTTTGTAATGCTTTAGACTTTTCTTTCAGACACATTATAGTCATCATTCTAGAATAATTGTCAACAAAAAGAATAAAATATGTATCTCTACTGTAGCACTCTATTCCAATAGGTCCACATAAGTTTGTATGAACTAGCTCCAAGACTTCTTCAAAATGATATCCTTGCTTTTGAAACTTGTCTTTCCCATCTTACCAATTTGACAATTTTTGTATAGTTCCATATTAGGTTTTCTCAGACTAGGAATACCTCTTACTATTTTTCTTCTTGCTTATCTTGATTAAATTATCAAAGTTCACATGAAAAACTTTTATGCCATAACCAACTTTCTTCTACTTGAGTAATAAAACATGAACTTTTCCTGAGATCTAGGTAGAATATGTTACCTTTTGTTTGTTTGCCAAACCCAACCAAATTTCCTTTTCCATCTAGAAACTTTGCCTTCTCATTCACGAATTCAACCTTGAATCCAATGTTATTCAACTATGCTACACTCAGTAGATTATGCTTTAGTCTTTAACCCAATAAGCATTATCACATCTAAGTTCATTGGTTAGTGAGATACAACCTTTTCCTTTTATGCGACATGGTTCATTGTTTCCAAATCTCACACTTCCACCATCATAATGTTTCATATGTTTAAACTTTGTTTTGTCACCAGTCATATGATGTGAGTAGCCAATATCAATAATCCATGTATCTTTCTGTAATCACCTAAAAATGGTCATCTAGACTATTAGCCCCCTTCTCAGCATTTTGGCTAAATTAATTTAATCATTTACCTAGACCAAATTGCTAATAATCAATTTATTTGATTATAACCTATAGTTTGACTATGCTATCCTAAGTTCATTATTTGATTAAAAGAACATGTCCCCTTTTAATTAAATAAAAGACCCCATTCTTCTAACCCACTTAAAATGCACACATAAAGTCCTTTTTCTATTTTACAAATAAAAGAAAAGGCTTGTGAGACTTTTGTCTTATATGACAAGTCAGCTTATATTCTATTGGTTGACTTGTGTGTGCACATGGATCACTCCTATTTTTGAATTCAACCGTTGATCATCCACCATCTTCATCTTGATCTCCACCGTCCGTACATCTTTAAAAGGGAGAGAGCTTTCCCCCTCAAAGGATCGATCCTCATTTGAATATTGTTATGCTGCAGGTTTTCTAACAGGTTTCTTTGGAGCTTTGTGGAGAACTTCTATTTCTTGTCTACATTCTCTCATACCATAACATTTTAGCTTAGATTCATGTTGCATGTTAGTTTAGCTTCTATTTTGCAATAATCTATCTCACATAGCTTAATAATGGTATTGTAACACTCTCATCCATGCTTAGAATAGCTGCACTTTTCATATTCATTCTAGTTTAATCTTTAGTTGCATTGCATTCTTGAGGAACTTCTTGGGACATTTGCATTCTTGCATCTTATCTTTGGAACCTCCCATTGCATGGTTTACTAGCAAGGAGAGTATCTCTAAGGCTCATCTGAGAGCCTTCTTATTTTTGAAATATACTCTCTTGCACTTTGTGGATAGGGAGCTCTAAGCCGGCATCCAAGCATTCCAAACTCATGGAATCGTTTGGATAGAAGGGTTTAGAGTGTGACACATTTCTAGTGTACATTTTTGGCGCCCACCGTGGGGCTTGAATCAAGTTTCTAGCTCCATTTGCTTTTATTTTTCATCTCTGGTTTTTTACAGCAACATATTGGATCTAATCAAATACTTTTGTAGAATTATCACTTTGGTTTTAAGGCCAACCCATAAGTAAATTGGTTTGAAGGCCAAAAACTTAGTTGGTTTAAAGATTTGATCATATCTTTTAAACCGCTTGGAATTTGGTTCTGAATTTTTTTTTGCAAGTTGGGTATATGCTCAAAATGTCTCAGTCCAATTTGCAGAGCATTTTGATGTGATTTTTGGGAGTTATGAGTTTTTCTTTATTTTTCATAAAAAGTCGTTTCTGATCGCAAATCAGCGAATTTTTTTTAAAAACTTACATTTTCAAATTTTTTTTTCAATTTTAATGGAGATTCTTTCTTTGTGTTTTTAATTTTGAAGTCGTATTAAAGATCAAAAACTCGATTTGATAAATTTGGCCTATTTTGACAAAATTGATCTCTAGAGCGCAAATGAAGAGATTTTTAAATTTTTTTTGCATTTTTGGAAAGCTCTCTGATTTTTAATTGGGGTCTCTTCTTTCATTTTCATTTTGGATACAAAATCATAGTAAAAAAGTCCAATCTTGTTGACTAGGTCAAAATCAAAGAGTAAAAATGAGAGCATTTGTGATTAACTTGCACTTTCTTTGCATGCACTTGGTTGGAAGATAAATTGGATTTTTGAGGCAACTCACCACTTTTTATTGCAGATTTTTATGTTATTTCATACTAACTTTTGGTGCTAACAAGTTGTGATTACAGGTTTCCATCCTTATGAAAAAAAAATTAAAACATTGCATAAAAAGAACGCATGTCAAAGCTTCAAATGCACAAGGGCTACTAATGATTGTTTGCAGGGCTGCCCAACGCATAAAAACCCAATTTTTCTTATTCTTTACTTTTACATGTGCGGCATATACTAGTTGTTTATTTTTAAGCACATTAAAACTTACAATTGGGATTTTTTGGTGATAGGAGAGTATGCTCTTCACCCTTGTGGTGAATCAAAAATCTTGACTTACCATTTGATTTCAAGAGTAAGAGGCAATTGAATCTTTTTGGCGTGTTTGGGAGAAAATGATTGGAATAGGAGAGTATGCTCTTCACCCTTATGGTGAATCAGAAATCTTGACTTCCAAAAGTTGATCCACTCTTTGTGTAGTTTAGAATCATTTAGAGGGCCTGCTCTCGAACAACCTAAGAGGAACGACCCAAGTGGGGACAAGCAGATTACCCAGCTCTTCCAACCCACTATAAACTCAAGGCTACCAAAGACACAAAACTTTGGTAGACATAGTGTTTGTCTTCGCCTAGTGTGATCGCTTATGGGATTTCAACCATAGGGAGATCACTAGGCAAGAATGCTTAAGGTACTCTTGTGATTGCGAGATCGGTTACTCATCGCAAGGTGAGGTGTCCCGTAATTGGGAGCAAGAGGAACACTATGAACAAAAGCCCTATCTAAACACCCTAAGTTAGTAACTACCTTTTTTAGCCGCTCAACTTCTTGGTGCAAGGATCGATCCTAGTGGACTACCTGGATCACCCCAAGATTTTACACTCACCATATGTGTTCCCTTGGTTGTGCTTATGGCACTTCCATGACAAAGCCAATATCTCTTGTGGAAAACCACTTGGTGTGAGGCAAAGGAGCATCAAGTGTGGGCCAAGTTGTTGAGTAATGAATCATGACTTCTAGGTAGATATTGCTTGATGTGTTCTTGAACGTGCTAGACCTGTGAAAAATTTTGGAACATACACATGATGATAGTTATACGGCTTTCTTTTAAGACCTCACATATGCTTGTATCATGCAAGGTTGCTTTGTCCCTTGCTTGATTGTTTGAAGACTACTCCATGTGTCACTATCTTGCTTGGAAAGAAATTGCTTTTGAACATCAAACTTGCTATGCTATCAACTATTGTCAAACTTTGTCAACCAAGTCAAAACATCAAATGCAAATATTTTCTTGTGTTTCTTGCTAAGGGGAGTCTCATCATTTGATTTTTATTTTCTATGTATCTAGTGCTTAAACATGCTTAAAGTGGCTCTTTGGTCTTAGTTCTCTTGGTCTTTTGTCTTCATGGTTTATGCATGCTTGCTAGTTATCCTTTTGCTAAAATAGTTACCTTGATTTCTTGACTACACTCTTGGGTTGGGAAAGTTGTTCACTTGTCACCCTACTTGCTCTATCTATTTGGCTATTTGGGCATCTTGCCTAGCTATTGACTTGAGTCATTCATGTCGTAAGTTTCTTGGACATATTGTTTGACAAGTCACTTTCATCTCTCTATACTATATTGGCAAGTGAATAATCTACCTCTCTAGTTTGGACATCAAGTTATGTTGTGTCACCTTGTTAGCTTCCTCTAATCTCCTTCATGCTTGATTATCTATCTACCACTATGGCATTCAAAGCTTGTGCTATCAAATCTTGGCCAAATCTAGATGATCATGATATCCTCCATGTTGCTAAAGAGTTTCAAGATCTATATGCGCAATACAAAGAACTAGAAGAGACAAATGATTTTTCTTACCTTCATCTCTCTAAGTGCATTACAGAAATGAAGTCTAAACTTGAGAAAAGGTTAGAGGAGAAGATTTCATCATTACATGGATCTTCCTTAAGGTCTTTACATGCATGTGAGTCACCTTCTTTGAGATCATCCTCTTCTTCTAGGTCTACATGCTCTACTTCAAGACATCAAATGTCTTCATCTTCTAGATCTAAAGATCTCTTTAGAGAAAGGGCAAGTGATACCTCCTTTGGGCCTATGCTAAAATTTCATGATCGATCTATCTTTGACCAAGATAATGATGAATACATGGATACATACCATTCACTTGAGAAACAAAAAAAGGACTCTAGACATACTTCTAATAGAACTTTTTCTCCCTTGGAAGATTCTTATGATGACACTTTGCAAAAACTTCTTGGCAATAAGATCATCATGTTACCTAAGTCTAGCTCATATGGAAACCCATTCTTGGATATCTATTGTGCTTATCATCAACATAATGAGCATAGTACTTCAAATTGCATTGAGCTAAAACATAAAATCCAACATCTTATTGATAATGGAATTATTGATACCTCTAATGATTCATGTGATGAGGATACTTTTCTTGAGAAAGATCATATTAATGAACCTATGTCTAGTGATGGTTTCCTTGATACCTCCACTTCTTCCAACACTCATGCATCTCCCAACACTTCAAATCTTTTCAACATGCATCCATCAAATAAAGAACCTAATACTTTCCACATTGACTACGTGTATCCTCAAGGGCTACCTCTAAAAGAAAATCAAGCTAACCTTCACTTGGTTGCAAACCTTTTCCATGCTACCAATCCTAAACATCCTCAACCTTCATGCACTACTATGCCTAATCCAAGCACTACTCCATTCACTCTTCATTCTCCCTTGTCCTTAGAAGTGGCTCCATGTCAAGAGGACTCTCAAAAAGAAAAAGCTATAAATGTCAAGAAAGATCAAGATCAAGCACCCTTTCATCTCTTTCAAGATTTCCCCCCTCCATATCCTATAACTTGTCCACCTCCTAAGTATGATGAAGATATCACTTCCACTATCTCCCTTGAGCTTACTGAAAATTATGAGAAAAGTTCTCTTCATATGCTATCCAAAGCTACTTGTCAAGATCAAAGCATCCCCTCATGTTCTACTTCTCCATATCCACTTCAAAATTGTGCTCAAGCTTCAAGTGCTCCTATTAAAAATGTTGTTCCTATCAAAGCTACTCACGAGGCTATTGATGGCTTTGACTATGTTGCTCAATCTAAAGATGTTGATATCCCTTTTCACTATCCATTTGCATCTTCTAAGTCTATCCTTGGTCCTCATCCATCAAAGCTAAAGTCTTCAAACCTTCCATCTATATTGGGGCCTTATGTTCCTCCATCTCCTACATTCAATCATAGCTCATTCCCTAGCTCTCCTATATTACCTCAAGATCAACAAAGACACTCATCCTTGATGACTTTTCACCCATCTATACATCTAAACCAGTCATATCATCCTTATTCATCCACAAATCCCAAGTCCTTTAGAAGTGAGAATAAACATAAGAATCCATTGAAAAATGAAGATCACTATGTCCCATCTAATCGACATGTGAATGCTAAGAAGGAGAATGCACAAAAGAGACCACAAAGGTCCACTATTAAAAAAGCTAAATCAAAGAAAATATGGGTTCCTAAACCCATTATTGAAGAAATGTGTTTTGAAGTATCCAAAGGAAAATCTAAAGCTATATGGATTCCCAAGTCTCTTTTAAAAGACTTGAATATTGAAAATACTTCAAAGTTGACATTCAAGCTTCCAAAGGCTTCCATTCCATCTTCTTTCAAAAATATTTCTAAAAATTATTCCAAAGCCTTCCACTCCACTTTTTTCCAAATCTCTTCTACCACCTCATACATCTAAACCTCAAGCTACTTCATCCATGATTCCTCCTTCATTCCAATACCCTTCAAGGTGTGTGTCAATGTTGATCTTGTCCAATATTTTAGCTACCCACATGAAATCCTCTAAAGCTTACACCTCCTTTCTATACATGAACTCTTATCCTCCATATACTCTTCCTACTACCATTTCTCTTTCATCACCCTATCAACATCTTTGAGCATACCTTTTTATGGTCTTGGCTTATCATGACTTATCTTTTCTATAGTAGCACTATCTACATTCAAAAAGCTTGAGCTCTTTTTAAAAATTCTAAAAATTCACAAAAAAAAAAAAAAAAAAATAGAAAACAAGAAAAAATAGAAAAAAATTAATTGAAAAAAAAAAAATTGAAAAAATGAAAATGTGCCTTGGTGAAAACCACTTCTTGTGGCACCTTGGTAGCAAAAGTAAAGAGAAATAAATGCATCCTATGGTGAAAACTACATCTTGTGGTACCTTGGATAAGTACCATGATGAAAACCTGGCAAACATGCATCATGCGTAATTCTTCCATCATCCATCTATCCCTTCTTCTCTCTTTGATCTTGACAATGTTGAGCTATCTTTGCATATTGGCTATCTTATCCACCAGATTTTCTATTGTGCTCTCCCATTCACTCATAGCCTCTATCTTGAGCTTTATTCTTATTGCTCTATCCCATTGCTATACTATCTAGTTGACCCCTTGGTCTTGATCATAATAAATGAAACATGGTTCTCATAGGTCTCTTGACATGGCTACTCTTTTGGACTACACGCTTTCATGCTATCTTACTCATTAGCTTCCATCGCTTATCTTATATGCTATCGCACTTGTTGGCTTCACCGCTTATCCTACATGCTATCTTTCTCATTACTTCCATTGCTTATCCAAAATATGCTTCATATGACTATTTCACCTCTTTCCCTAGCTTGGGTACTCTTAAGGAGTCAGTCCTTGAGGATCACTTTTACTTGCTTCATACTTTTTTCTTATCCATCTTTGCTTATCCATTGGCTTGTTTCTCCATCGTGTCATATACCTTGCTAGACATTGGGAGAAAATGATGTGATCTTGCTTGAGAACTAGTGATCTCTAAAACCTTCTAAAAAATCCAAAAAATCATATATGATGCTGAAAAATCCTTTAAAAAATCAGAAAATGTCCTAAAAAAATGATCATCTTAGTGAAAACCTCACTTTGATGTATCACCAAACAAAAAAAGTCCTAAAAAAATCTATCAAGTGGTGAAAATTTGGAAATAGGTGCTACTTGAGACCCTTGCACCTCTGTCTATCAGTCTCAATCACCTATTTTGCTACACATTTCCTAGCTTGGAATTGTTTCTTGTCCTCATCTTGGGGGCAAAACTGCTTAGCCTTTTGAGGTATTCTTGTGCATTAGGGTTTCTTTGACAACTCACAAAATAGTGTTTCTCAACACTACCCCCACCCACTTTGACATCAAGTGTTTCTCAACACTTTTCAGATAGTTTACCTACAATCTTCGATGTCACGATATTTCTCACTATCAGAATCAAGTCTTGAAAAAATGGCCAAGTGACTTACACACACACACTTTAACATTTAAATGACTAAGCTATGCTGATATTTATCTACTTTCTGTGCTGTCTATGATGATTTCTTTGCCATGTGTTCCCTCCCTAATAGTCTTTCGAGGATGTCATTGACTAGAAGACTGGGGGCATGGGGCATGTCTTCTTGATTTTTGCTTGTGGGTATACTTTGTTTGTCTATAGTGTTGTAAGCATTTATGCTGGTCTTATTCAACACGTTGACTTACAAATGTATCATCCTTGACTGTTTTGCAAGATTGCACTCAAGGTTTATCCTAGCGCTTATGCCTTGATACAGGTGTAATCTTGCTAAATTAAACTTAGGGAATCTAATCATGTAGTTATCTTGACTTACATGTCTCTGATGCTTAGATTGGATTTCCACATACCTATCTAATATTGATCATATTCATATCCTCATAGTTATACTAGTGATGGTTGTATGATCTCATGATGTCCCTAATAAATGCTCAATGATGAAATTAAGAGTCTAAATGTTAAGCACTTCTTGCTAGTAAACCACTTTGCATATTAGCTTGCATTTTAGGTTCATTTTCTAGCTTAGTCTTGCATTCTTGCATATGGAGAGAGCTCTCTCTTCATCTTTTTGTGGACATATCGGCTAACTCCTTTCATATATTTCTTTACTTTCTTCTTGTTCATGTCTTTTCACCTTCTTAATCTTTCACTTCATCTCTTTTCTATCTTGTCATCACATTATATAAAGTTTTGACCTCTTAAATAATTTTGACGTCCTAGATTCATTTTCGGGATCAAAATCCAAATTCGAGTTCATCTTGATGGTCAAAATTGTCTTTTAAAATTCTACCTTCTTCTGAGCAGTTAGCTGACCATTTGAGGTCTAATCTTTAAATCATCATTGGGACATCTTCATTCCTTTATGTCTTCATCATTTCCATACTTCATATCTACTTCTATTCACCTTTTCACATCTAAATCCTCTTTCTACTCGATTTGACCTAATTTTTATGCTATATCCTTCAAGGTCAACTCTAGTCAAACTGGGGCATTTTATCAATTTCTTATAGTCATTCTTGGGTTCTAATCATTTATCTGTCATCTTGGACATTTCTTTATTCTATTTTTCTCATGTCTAGCAAGTTTTTGCATCCCCTTACCTCATTTCAATTTTGATCCTGAGGGGGCAGAAATACTCTATTGCTGATTGTTACAACTATCTATTTCTTATGAGCATTTGTTTGACCTTATCACTTGCTCTCAACCTATTCGCTTTGCTAGGTGTTAAAATTCTTTTTGGATCTTAACATCATCTTCCTAATGTTCAGTACTATCGCTATCAGGCTGTGCATTTAGGACTTGCTATCTATTTCTGCATTTCATTTTTTGGAATCAGATATCTATATCTATCATCGCCTACTTGACTTCAATTTTCTTTGACATAATGTGTTCCCAGATCGATCACGCATTAGTCAAAGAGGGGCAAATGTAATCACCTAAAAATGGTCATCTAGACTATTAACCCCCTTCTCAACATTTTGGCTAAATTAATTTAATCATTTACCTAGACCAAATTGCTAATAATCAATTTATTTGATTATAACCTATAGTTTGACTATGCTATCCTAAGTTCATTATTTGATTAAAAGAACATGTCCCCTTTTAATTAAATAAAAGACCCCATTCTTCTAACCCACTTAAAATGCACACATAAAGTCCTTTTTCTATTTTACAAATAAAAGAAAAGGCTTGTGAGACTTTTGTCTTATATGACAAGTCAACTTATATTCCATTGGTTGACTTGTGTGTGCACATGGATCACTCCTATTTTCGAATTCAATCGTTGATCATCCACCATCTTCATCTTGATCTCCACCGTCCGTACATCTTTAAAAGGGAGAGAGCTTTCCCCCTCAAAGGATCGATCCTCATTTGAATATTGTTATGCTGCAGGTTTTCTAATAGGTTTCTTTGGAGCTTTGTGGAGAACTTCTATTTCTTGTCTACATTCTCTCATACCATAACATTTTAGCTTAGATTCATGTTGCATGTTAGTTTAGCTTCTATTTTGCAATAATCTATCTCACATAGCTTAATAATGGTATTGTAACACTCTCATCCATGCTTAGAATAGCTGCACTTTTCATATTCATTCTAGTTTAATCTTTAGTTGCATTGCATTCTTGAGGAACTCCTTGGGACATTTGCATTCTTGCATCTTATCTTTGGAACCTCCCATTGCATGGTTTACTAGCAAGAAGAGTATCTCTAAGGCTCATCTGAGAGCCTTCTTATTCTTGAAATATACTCTCTTGCACTCCATGGATAGGGAGCTCTAAGCCGGCATCCAAGCATTCCAAACTCATGGAATCGTTTGGATAGAAGGGTTTAGAGTGTGACACATTTCTAGTGTACACTTTCTTGCTAACATGAGAAATAAGTGTCATTTTATCTCCTTCATCATCAGATTCATCTTTTACAACAATGTATGTGATTTCATCATCTTTACTACTATTTGAATCTTTGGCCATAAAACAAGATTTATTACCTTTGTCCTTGTAGTTCTTGGATTTCTTGAAATCCTTCTTGCCTTTGTACTTGTTGTGCTTCTTTTCATCTCTATCTTCTTTGTTGGGGCACCTTGCAGCAATGTGTCCAACTTCTTCACAAGAGAAATAGATTAAAGGAATCTTACCTTTATACTTTCCTTTGCCTTTGGGATACCTTCTTGCAAGCAATGCTTCAGTGGCTTCAACATCATTGTCAGAATTGTCTTCCTCTTCACTTTTAGCTTGTTTGCTTTTAGATCTTTTATCTTTCTTTTTGAGTGATACCATGGCTTCAAATTTAGACTCAATATTGCTAGAATTAGGAGTATAATTATCATAGTTATCTAGTTATCCTCTAGAGACTTTGATCGCATTGACACTGGATTTGATTCTTTTAGCATATTTTACAATGTTTTCATCTTCATTTGATCAAACTAACCTCTCAAGTTTTCTGCCTTGGCTCTTTTCACATTATCATCACCTCCATAGATATTCTTTAGTTTAGTCCACATGTCATGAGTAGTAGCACATCCTTTGACTTCATTAAATTCAACATAGTTAAGTGCTGATGCTATGTCAATCATCATGAGATTATGAATTTTCTTTTCAACAATTTCTTCTACAGTCATTGTACTAGTAGGAGCTTTGTAAGCAGTATTTAAATATTTCAAACTTGAATCACTGATGGTTGTTAGATGTAACTTTATAAGTTCCTTCCATGCTTCAAAGTTATTTATGTTTAGCTTGGGAATCTCTCTCCTATAAGACATCCTGATCTTTAGCTTAGGTCCCTAAAACCTTTCTTTGCAAGCACCAAAAAACCCTAAAACCAATTTTTGGAAATATAAGAGGAGTAACTAAGAGGGGAGGGGTGAATCAGTTACAAAATAAATTCCAAATCCCTTAGATGCCAGAATAAACTTTATTGAAAATATTGATGCTCAGTAAACACACAGTCACTTAGTTTATACTAGCAAAAGTTGTAACTTGGCAAACAATGAAATAACTTGACAACTACTTAACATGAAAATCTTAAGATATTATATGTGATTAATCTTACTTAACTTAGTTGCATACACCAAGATTTAACGTGGAAACCTAATTTGGGAAAAACTACCAATTTCAACTAGTTATTGATTTTCACTCTTTTGAAGTGAGCCTTGTTAGGATCCAACCCTGTTAAAGGTTACAAAACACATTATTAGGTGTGACCCTATTAGAGGATTTAATCACCCTATTAGGAGTGGCCTTGTTAGAGGTCTTTAGATACTTCAATCTAGAAATGCCACTTTGTTAAAGGATTTAGAAATAGCTGTTAAGCCAACTCTTTTAAGAGATTTAGATTACTGCTACAATGGTTAGAGAGTAACAATGAGATGACTTGATTTCTAATGCAATTGAATTGTTGATTATAAATCTTAATTCTAACTTGTATACTTGATCCTTTTTGATCTACTGTATCTTTGTAGCTCAACAAAGATATTCTACTTATCCTTCTAATTCACTTCCTTTAAGCATCTTCAAATCTTCTATTTGTTCCGCACATTCAATCCTCAACTTGACCTTATTTTAATATCTTACAAATTGCCAAGTTTGCTAAAATATAACTTAAAATACTTAATATTCATCTCTTTAGTCGGCTAGAACCAACAAACAAATTAATTGAACTCAATATGGCAATAAAAAAATCCTTCATTAGCCAACCCTACTTGGTAAACACTAACTTATAAATGATTTTCCTGTGTTAACCAAGTGAACTCAGTTAACACTATATATTCACAAAGTTCCTTTGGTAATCGAGTGAGCTCAATTAACACTAGTTCCATCCAACTCTTCCTTCATTAATTGAGTGAGCTCGATTAACACTCAACTTCTATGAGCGGTAGTCACTAGCTTTTGAACTTAGCAAACTTTGGAATGCTTGGCAGATACATGAACCTGTCTTCATTGCCCAAGTGAGCTTGGAATACACTGACTAGCAATGATATGACATTTTGTGTAGCATCAAATGATATGATATTTTGTGTAACATCAAAGACAATACACAATTAACTAATTTTTTTCAACAGTTGAGGCCTCATCATTAGGGTCCCATTTGAACCTTTCCTTATCTATGGTGCAAACCCTAAGGGTTAGTGTCTATTGCTACAATATATGTAAGGGCTCCAAGTCTAGTTTCTCGTCCTATGCCTATAAAGCACTCCAATCTAGCACATGAGTCAAATTAGGAATATATTTCTAAAAAACTAAAAGATGAAATAAATCATGGACATGAGAAAGGTTGGGAGACAAGGAAAGTTGATAAGAAACCCTCCCTGTCCTCTAAAGGAGCTCTAATACACCAACAAACTGATGTGTTATCTTAGAACCCTTTCTATAATGAACTAAACTCTTTTGTGGGTAAACCCTCACGAATAATATATCCCCAATAAAGAATTTTCTATCAATCCTATGAACATTTTCATACTTTTTCTGCTTTTCATGTATTGCCACAAGATGCTCCCTTATCCTCTCAACATGTTGCTTCATGTCTCGCAACATCTCTACCCCTATAAGTACTCTTTCTTGCAAACGGTCCTAATTTAGAGGTGTGTGTAAAGGTTGACCATATAAATCTTAGAATGGTGATATGCTGATGGAGTTATGATATCTATTATTACAAGAAAAATACGCTAATTATACATAATACTCTTAGTGGGTTTGTCTAGTCATCACATACATCTTGAGAATATCCTTTAGCACCTAATTCACCTACTCAGTACATCCATTAATCTAAGGATTGTAAGACAAACTAAAGTTCAGTTGTATCCCTAGGGAATAGTGTAAAGAAGTCTATAACTCATAAGTAAATGCTAGTTCTTGATCAAAGATAAATCTCCATGCTATAACATCAAGTATGAAAATATTCTCCATAAATACTTTTTCTATTGAAGTTTCTATATA
Organism: Cupressus sempervirens; assembly: GCA_028749045.1. Taxonomy (NCBI): domain Eukaryota; kingdom Viridiplantae; phylum Streptophyta; class Pinopsida; order Cupressales; family Cupressaceae; genus Cupressus; species Cupressus sempervirens. The sequence continues at coordinate 505,634,992 of CM053789.1, read as the reverse complement.
AGAGGATGACATAGGGGAGAAATGCACTACCTTGGTCAATTTGTCAATTGTTTATAGAAACATGTCTCTACGGAGTAACATGAAGTCCTATAGTAAATTTCATATAAATAATATCCCATTTTCAGTCTAGAATATGATATGGCTATAGAAGTCATGTCAAATTTTGATGGTTACCCTTCACCTTCTAACATTCCAAACACCTTGCCACAAAATTGATATTGTCTCTCTTCATCCCTGACCAATAGTATAACTTATAAACATAAGTGTGTATTTATATACTATAGGATAAGTAGATTAAGGTGCATAATGGACTTCTTCCATAATAATCATACAAAGATCTTTTTAATGTGGCACATAAATCAGATTCTATTATCATAATGACTCATTTGAATCCAAGAAATATCAATATCTAACAGTCTTCCTCACTTTATCTCTACTTTAACCTCTTGATACTAAGTGGTAGAAGAGAGTCACTATAAAATATGACTCCTCAAGTCTATGATAAGAAAGTGTGCATATTACTCATGTCACTTCCTTCTTAGAGCATGAACTACAACATTTTCTTTTCACTAAATATACTAACCTTAAAGTTGTACTCATATAGGAATTCCATCTATGCGTGCTATCTTACATTGATATTATGTTCTGTAAAGATGTACTAAAGGCTACAATGGTTGATTTAAAGCTCAAATATATGACCAAAAAAAAAGTTCCTCCATCTCACTAAATCATAAGAAACCATTGCCAACTCTAAATCACATGTAGGGTAGTTAAGCTCATGGTTTAAGCTTCCTAGACTCATAAGCAATAATTTGACCCTCTTGCATTAGTAGTACCCCAATCCCCCTAGGAGATACATTAGTGAATACCATAGAACTACCTAAGGGGTCAAGAACTACCAAAATCACAATAGTAGTTGACTTCTATTTCAAACAATGGATGTCTACCTCACACTTTCGTATCCACATAAACTTATTCCCTTTTATTTGAAAGGAAGTTATAAGGTGAGATATCCTAAATAAATCCCTAACAAATAATCTATAGTATCATGAGAGACCCATTAAACTATGAACCTTGAAAATATTGGTAGGTGTTGGCCACTCCACTATAACAGGGTTAACTACAATACCATTCCCGAAGATAATATAGACAAGCTATTTTACCTCAATTTGGAAAAACTCACATTTATCTAGATTGGCATGGAGTTGATTATCTCACAAACATTCCAATACCTAACATGGATGTTTCTCATGTTCCTTAAGGGCTCATTTGGCTTTGGGAATAGGAATAGGGGAAGAGAAATAACTATTTTGAAATAGAAAATTGGACTACATATTCCTATTCTCTGTTTGGTTCAGCCAATATTTGATGGGAAATTCACGGACCCCAAACTTTATGTTTTCTAAAATAAATAAAAGTGGAATAAGAATGCATATTCCAATAGCACCTATTTGAGTGGAATTGCAAAACCTCATTTTTGGGCCAAAATTGGAATACTTATTCCTATTTTACTTCGTATTCCAATTCTAATTCGGTGCATCCAAATGAAGAATTCAAAATTTTAAGAATTTGCATATGCCTATTCTGCTTGTATTCCCATTGCCAAATGGGCCCTAAAGTCCTAGAATACACCAGATTGTCGTTAAGAAAAATGATTACAAACTAATCCATATAGGTTTTGAATACCCCATTTATCATACTCATGAATAATGATAATACATTTGTTAGTCCAAATGGTACTACTATGAACTTGTAATGACCATACTAAGTAAAAAATATCGTCGTATGATGTATGTATATCTCATGGATCCTTAAATCTTTGAGAAGACTCTTCCCACTTTTATTTGATCAAATAGGTCATCACTACATGATAATAGATACTAATTCATTATTGTAACCTTATTGATATATTGGTAGTCAATATAAATCCAAAGTATTGTATAAACTATGATGTTAACACAATAGCATATGTCACTTTACCCTAGAATAGTAGGGGCCTTCCCATGAACCAAATTACTCCATGTAGAAAGGGATGGTTTATTATCTCCCTGGGCTCAATCTTAATCCTCACATCATAGTCACCTATCCTTCTCTCCTTCAATGCAACAAGCATGGGTCTCTACCCTCTAATATTTTAAGGGAGCCCTTTTAGATTGTTGTTTCTAATTAGAAGTTTTATTACCAGGAACTAATCAATTATAGATCGGCCCACCCTGAACCACATGTGAAAAGGGTATGCTTTAGTAGACTGTATGATGGGATATAAATACCATAGTCTCATTGTTAGAGATAATTAAAGGGAAAGAGCCTCTAATTTGAGAGAATCATCTTTCTCATTAATGAATATGACCAAAGCACCCCAAGGAGATACATAAGGCTTAATAAATATCTTTACTAGAAGTTCCTCCAACTACAATATAAGTCCACTCATCTCTTAAGTGATCATGCAATAGGGAGCCTTCAAAATAGGTTCTAGTCTTTGCACCTAGTATATAAGAAAAGCAATGTCCCCTTTCTAGAGGCATCCCAGGGAACTTCTATGAAAATAAATTTGCAAACTCATATACTAGAGGATGATCAAGTGTCATCAAGATCATTTATTGAGATTGTAAAGAGTTGATATCCTTTGTGCATTCACCACTTGAGTTTTATCAGCGATATCATGCAAAGGGAGATGAGTTGCTAGGCCCCAACAATCTTCCTCTTATCCCCATATCATCAAAATATTAGATAGTATTGCCTCTACAATTTATTGTAGATCCATGAGGATCAAGCCATTTCATGTCAAGAACTACTCCATAAGAACTTAAAGGAATCACATGGAGGTACACTATTGTGGTGAAAGGTCCTAAAACTAGTTTATAGTTACAAATACATAAGTTTGTATCTACATTAGCCTAGAGGCTACTTTAATTAGCCACCTAATTTCATGTCTATCTACTACCAGCCCACACTGCTCAACTAAAGATGGGTAAATAAAAGAATTAGTTTCTCTTGAATTAAACAAGATAGATTTATAGATTCTATTGGCTTTTGAATTAATGTTTTTTGAATAACCTAGTGATAAGAACATTTACACCTAGGGGCAGCTAATTTCCATGGTCAATGCACCTATTTAGACACTAGGGCCAACTATAAGGCTATACTCTCCTTCCTCTTCTTTAGGCTCTGCAAGACCTAGGCAAGTGAACCTTAGATTCTTTATATGGTACCAGTATAAAGGCTATTTGAATCTAGATAACAGATGAAAAAACCTTGAATCTTCTATGTTTACACAAACATTCATGGACTCAAAATAGCTAATAACAGGGCACATGAGTTTGATAAACCAAGTAAGGGTAACTCTTTTCAGCTCTTAAATATAAACGGGAAAAGATATTCGATTAATGATTGAATCATCAACATAACCCAGGTATGCAACAACAAGAACATGCAATCTCCAAGCTAATAAGTTCCTTATCCATTGGGCAAAAACCAATTCAAACACACACATTAATAACCAAAATATACTCGTATATTCATACATATGATCTATCTATTCACCTTGAAAATAGACATATGTTTTCATAAGAACTCTCATACTTATTGAATATCCTCCCGGTGAAACCTACAACCCTATCAATGTAAATAAGCATTTACATGGCTCTTTGTTCCAATAGAAAATTTATCAAGACATACAATCTTAAGGGATTGCAAATGAGTTGAAGCTCTTTATTCTTAAACACAAAATGTTGCAAACAATAGAGGAAGGAGATGAGAATCAGAATGAAACTAAGAAAATGAAGCGTTTTATATTAATCTCATTGAAAACAATACATCATCTGTATGCCAAACTCAAAGAATACACTATGTGATGTAGAGGTTAGGGTTCAACAAGCACAAGGCTGATGTCAATCCAACAAGATAGACCAGTCACCCAAACTTCTACACCGTGATACAAAAACAACACTAATGGATCATTACTAATCCATACAACTTCACACATGATAACCTTGACTAAACATCCATGAATGGTAGATTTTCACAAATAAGGTTTATCAACATGTTAAGGGGTTCATCACAACACAAAAACCAAGGAATCATGGTCAAACAATAGTCTAAACACAAAATTCATGACCCTGTCCTAATAATGCAACATTTAGGCTAGTAGCCCTTCCACAAGCAATTTGTTGGACAAGTAAAAATTTCTCCAAAGGACCTTAGGAACCAATCAGCATTCTAAGTACCCTTTCTTGATTTTTTTATATCCCCAAAAGGACAAGTTCTGAAGTCATTTATAAGCCTTCCAAAACAACACTATTATACAAGCCTGATTGCTCCAATTAGGTCACCTTAAAAAAGGAAGTACCAAAAATCCAATGAGAAGGACCAAAATAATGTATCAAACAGTTAGATTAGGAAGAGGGAAGAGAGATTCCAAGGTTTCACTTACTAGCTCAAAACTCGAGGCATGCAAATCTACAAATTCCATAATGCAACAAAGTTGTCACATGGTAATGCCAACTCATTTGTGCATATACAATACGACCACCATCTGCTCCTATCTTGAAACCACCAGAATCTTAATGTACACTTGACAACCTCCCATTCCACCAAAAATTAGATTTTTCCAATGGTAGAAATGGGAGAAATTAGCATTTTTCTTCAAAACCCTAGGTAGTTAGGGTTTGAGAGAAACTTTCACAAAAATGCTTGTATCTCCAATCTTCCAATGATTCATGAGCTCAAAGTAGGCTCATTGGAAAGGTAATTCAATAGGCTTCAACAAAAACTAACTCTCTAGCCACCTTGATCCATGCAATCTGTACAAAGCATAGAAAAACAATCTTTTTGTAGGAAAAATGATGGTTTCTTTATTGATTTCAAAGCAAAAGTACAATGTATGTCTTCCACCTACCTATAAGGGCTTATGAAGACCTTCCTCCAACTAGTCCAACTGATTTTCAAAGGTTGTGACCATTGGAGGGAACCATTACAAACAAAAATCCAAATCAAAGCATAAATGTTGCATTATTGCTATGTTATGCAACTTGTTTTGTCTTTAAGACTTTATTAAGACTTCTAAGAGATTCTAACACCTCCTAAGACTTCTAACAAGAACCTAGGAGACTACTAGACCCCTATGACCTCATGAATCAATTGGTTTATAGAAATATGAAAGTTGTTCAAGGGTTCACACAATAGGATCAAAATGCAAGAAATAACAAAAAATGCTAAAATCAAGTTTGAAAAGGCCTAAAAGACCCTAGAACTATTTAGTTTGATAGGAGAAGACCTTAGGACTACTTGGTTTGATGGGGTGTTCCTACACCATGCTGCTCAGGTTGTTTGAAACTCAAGTTCCCACTTGAGGCTAGTTGATCCAAAGTGTACCCATGTTTATTGATGTCTTACTCTATCATCCAAGTGGCATCAATGTCAGGAAGACCTCTCCACTTGACAAGGTACTGCAAATAAGTCTTGTGCCTAGTCTTCTTGTAGGTTTTAGTGTCAAGGATCTTCTCCAATTAAAGGGGTTAACTTGGTGGAAGTTCTTGCAACCAATCAACATGTGTCTCTTCCTCATCATTAGTACCTACCACATCAATATTTCCTTTAAAAGGAGTTAGATCAGCAATGTTAAAAATAGGAGAAATTGAAAGGGATGGTGGGAGAGTGATTTCATAGAAATTTTCACCAAACTTTTGTAGTATTGTGCAAGGTCCTATTTTCTTCATTTAAAGCTTGGTGTGCTGGTCCTTGGGAAGCCTCTCCTTTCTTAGGTAAGCCCATACCTTGTCACCTACCTTAAAATGCACCTCTCTTCTCCTCTTATCTGCCATTGCCTTGTACTTTTGTGTTGATTGCTCTAAACTATCCTTTACCTGTTCCTGCACTTGCTTTATCATCTCTACTAATTCTTCTCCTTTAGCTCTAATTTTAAAATCATTTGGAAGTTCCCTCAACTCCATAGGACCCCTAGGATGTATGTCATAGACTGTTTGGAAGGGTTTTTTAGTTGTCGATCTATTCAAGGAATCATTGAAGGAAAATTCAGCTTGTGGTAACAAGAGATCCCAACTTTGAGTGTACTATTTTGTTAAACACCTAAGGAGATTGCCAAGAGATCACTCATGGAAGCTTTTAACATCATTAGATTCTCCTTTCTCTTTAGCCTCTTGATCAGAGGACTTTTCTAATTTATATAATTTCCCTTTATTCCAAGAGTTTGTTCTTGATCTATCATTCCTTCCTCTACCTCTTCCACCTTGTTCACTCCTCCTTTTTAACCTTTCTTCTACCTTGGAAGCTAACATGAAACATTGTTGGATAGTGGTTATGGTGGTTAGGCTCAATTCATCTTGAATTGATAATTTCAGCCCTTGCAAATACCTTGCAAGCTTCAAGTTCTCTGGTTCTACAATGCTAGACTTCATCACAAGATTATGGAATTCTTTAGTATATGTTGAGACATCTATATCTTTTTGTCTCAATCCCATCCTCCTTTTATGGAGTTGCACTTCATAATCTGTAGGTACATAGGCTTCTTGGAGCAAGGCCACCATTTTATTCCATGTGGAGACTTGATTTTTGCCTCTCTTTATCCTATCATCTTGGATAAAGTTCCACCATACCAATGCAGACCCTCTTAGCCTTGACTTAGCTATCTTCACTTTTTGATTTTTAGGGATAGTTTCAAAATCAAAGAAACTTGTTAGGGCATTCACCCAATCGACTGCAACATCAAGATCCATCTTCCCATCATAAATGGGCAAATCAAACTTAGCATCCAAGGATCTCCTTTCCATGGACTTCAAAGTCTTTACAAGCAGCCTCTGATCTGGAGGGCATTCTTCTTCTTCTTCCTCCAAAAGGGGTTCATCATCACTCCCTTGTTCAAGATCACCAGAGTTTCCACTGCTCCTTCCAAGCTCTTCCTTAAGCTTGATTATCTCATCCCTCATCTACATTATCTCAATATTCCTGAGATCATCCCTGCTTCTTTTCTCAGTCTCTTTTTGTTTTTGCTCCTTCAAATACTTCACAATCTCAACATTTTTCATCCTTAATGACAATCCATCTCCTTCTTCTTCATACATGATGAAAAAACTTCAAGCCTTTAGATCTCAAGGCTCTAATACCAATTGATGCAGAGGTTAGGGTTCAACAAGTACAAGGCTGATGTCAATCCAACAAGATAGACTAGTCACCAAAACTTCTACACCATGATACAAAAACAACACTAAGGGATCATTACTAATACATACAACTTCACACTTGACAACCTTGACTAAACACCCATGAATGGTGGATTTTAAAAAATAAGGTTTATCAGCATGTCAAGGGGTCATCACAACACCAAAACCAAGGAGTCATGGTCAAATAGTAGTCCAAACACAAAATTCATGACCCTATCCTAATAATGCAACATTTAGGCTAGTAGCCCATCTACAAGCAATTTGTTGGACAAGTACAAATTTATCCAAAGGACCTTAGGAACCAATCAGAATTCTAAGTACCCTTTATTGAGTTTTTTCTATCCCCAAAGGACAAGTGCTAAAGTCATTTATAAGCTTTCCAAAATAGTACTATTATATAGGCCTAATTGCCCTAATTAGGTCACCTTAACAAAGGAAGTACTAAAAATCCAATGAGAAGGACCAAATTAATGCATTAGATAGTTATATTAGGACAAGGGAAGAGAGATTCCAAGGTTTCACTTATTGGCTCAAACCCTGAGGCATGCAAATCTACAAATTCCATAATGCAACAGAGTTGTCACATGGTAATGGCAACTCATTTGTGCATATACAATATGGCCACCATCTGCTCCTATCTTGAAATCATCATAATCTTAGTATAAACTTGACAACCTCCCATTCCACCAAAAATCAAAATTTTCTAATGGTGGAAATGGGAGAAATTAGCATTTTTCTTCAAAACCCTAGGTAGTTAGGGTTTGAGAGAAACTTTCACAAAAATGCTTGTATCTCCAATCTCCCAAAAATTCACGAGTTAGAGTAGGCTCATTAAAAAGGTGATTCAATAGGCTTCAACAAAATCTAACTCTCTAGCCACCCTGATCCATACAGTCAGTACAAAGCATAGGAAAATAGTCTTTTTGCAGGAAAAATGATGGTTTCTTTATTGATTTCAAAGAAAAAGTACAATGTATGCCTTCCACACACCTGTAAGGGCTTATGAAGACCTTCCTCCAACTGGTCCAACCAATTTTCAAAGGTTGTGACTATTGGAGGGAACCATTACAAACAAAAATCCAAATTAAAGCATAAATGTTGCATTATTGCTATGTTATGCAACTTATTTTGTCTTTAAGACTTTATTAAGACTTCTAAGAGATTATAACACCTCCTAAGACTTCTAACAAGACCCTAGGAGACTACTAGACCCCTGTGACCTCATGAATCAATTGGTTTATAGAAATATGAAAGTTGTTCAAGGGTTCACACAATAGGATCAAAATGCAAGGAAAAACTAAAAATGCTAAAATCAAGTTTGAAAAGGCCTAAAAGACCTTAGAACTATTTAGTTTGATAGGAGAAGACCTTAGGACTACTTGGTTTGATGGGGTGCTCTTGCACCACTATGAATGGTCGTATAAGTTTAAAATGCTTCGAAAGAAATACAATTGTTGTTGTTCAAAGTAGGGGAATACTGAGGAATGGTATCATAGTAATAATGGGAAAGGATTTCAACCAAACTAAAACCACAAAGTGGTCATACAGCAGTAGGAAAATTCTCCAGAACTAGAACCTTATGGTCTCATAGTAAAAACTAGAACCCTTAAAATGAGAAATGAAGAGAGATTTATAGAGAAGACGAGGCTCAAATCAAAAATCTGATTCATGCCAAGTATCCACCTAAGATTCTTCATCCTATTGCTATTGAAACTGATCTTCCTTTTCCATCTACTAATAAAACAAACCTCATTAATTCTACCTTTAGAATATATGATATATTTCCTTAAAGAGTAATGAGGAGAGACATCCTGAAGGAAAATCTGATATGCATTCAAAATATTCAGGAGCTTCAAATCTGATCTTATTTTTCCTCATCTATCTTCTCTATGAAACTCCAACTGCTTCTATCAACAACACCTTATCCTTTGCACTTCTCATTAAAAGATTCAATTCTTGCTTTATGGTTGCTCATTGCATCAAATCTCGTGCATATCTGATCATAAGTAATTTTATTCCCCTCTAAAACAATAAATCTACATTTAAACTAAGGATGCCCTAAAAACATAATTCTACTCGTAGCTCCTTCTGATGGATACCTGTATAAAATATGACCTTGGAAGTGAAGAGTAAATCTTCTCCAAGTTCCAATAGTATATTATACTATATATTTTGGGTAAAAACAATGCCTTTGAGGTTGATTTGAAATTTCCAGGTCCATGCCATGAACGTACCATTAAAATGGAAAAATAAAAACTATATAGTTTGAAACTATATAATATTTCAAATTTTAATCAAATCTTTCAATTTTAACTCTAGATGTGCATTCAAATTAGGAATATCTAAATTTGAAAAATTTATTTTTATTTTTTATCCTCTCCTCCAATCACTGATCACCACTTGTCCATTCTCATTTGCCGAAATGCACCCAGGTGAGCCCCACTTCATCCTATGCAACATTGAAATTTATCTTATGATGTTATGATGACTTTGTAATGTCTCAAATCTCAAATTTTCATTACTCGGTCTCATGATATATCATAGCATCAGGAGCCTTTAATTTGGCCTCCTTCATCTTACAATAATATCGTAATATCTTAACTTTATATCTCCCATACAAAATCACATACGCCACATCATAATATCTTATGTTGCCTATTTCCTTATTACAATCCTATGCTAACTTCATGCATCATAGCATCATAGCATCAATTCCCTTGAACTTCCAATCTCCCAACATTCTCAGTTGGCATAGCATCTCCACTCTTCAACTTTAGAGTCCTGATCATAACATCAGAACACCAATGCTTGTCTCTTCCAACCCTACAAAATCATTGGATGTGCGTGCCACATGGTATTTCATGTTTGGGCATTCCTTTGGTAAAAAAATGACTCGTATTTACTAGGCTAGCCATGGGCAAGCCCTTCCACATGTACCTATGGCTTTCAAAAAGCCCACATCTTCAAGACACTTATATAATGTGAGTGCCCTCATATAAAACATGTGAATTACCCCTTCCTAGTGAATGTGGGATAATAGTCTCACCTCCTTTCAATTGTGGTTTCATCCTCTTTGAGTGCACATTAGGCTTGGGTAATTTCTCTACTAGCATGCTCTATTTTTCTATGGATCCCCTTTCTTCAGCTGTGGACTTTATTTTTCCTTAGCGTGGACTGTGCACTAAATTCCTCTTTTTAATAGGGGTACTCTACCTTCTCCCCTTGTGTGGATTGCCTCCTCTTCACTTGATGTCATGGTCTTTGCTCTATTTGAAATAAAACCCCTACAACAATACTCCATATAGTCATGTTGAAGATGAATTGTGGCCCCAATATTTAAAGGGGATTCTTAGGAGAAAAGACATGGACATATTCATCACTCAAAACATGAATCAGTGGAAACATTAACTTGAAATCGTAAACTACACTCTCACTATTATAAATGAACATTGCCTTTACATCCACATCTTTGTTTCTACTATTTTAGTAGCTCTCCATACATTTCAAACTGCTCCTCACCCAACACACCTCCTCTCTGAGATGCCTACAGATTTTCTCTACAATGGAGCCCTTCCAAAATGTTTGTGCCACCTCCATTGTGCTCTTTAGCCATAGCCACAAGGATATATAACTAAAATTCCAATACCCTTTAATATTGTAAAGTGATCATGAAAGAAGAAAATTGCAACCACAATAGTGACAACTTCCTTGACTATGCCTGCTATAGTAAATGTCACTGCACTTAGTAGTTGATATAAGAAGATATTCAGTTAACAGCATACAATTGTAGGTGATCCTCCAAGAAGGATGAGCAAAGAAATTTGAAAAAGATGATGATGAGTATCAAAGTAGTGAGTCTTAGAAAGACTTGGCCAGGGTTTAGTTATTAAAGAAAAAATAGTTGTTATCAATGCCATAACTGGTGTGAGGTAACTCATCACAACAAAGGGATTTGTTAAGCCATATTCTTTTGTCTGCAAAAGAATTTGTGTGACAGTCCATCAGAAACCTAGCATCAAAGCAACAAGCATAACAAATGCGAGGCCCCAAAAATTAAATTCCATTGATTTTGTAACTATCAACGTAACTCCAAATGATATGAAAAATATGATTCCTAGAAGTTTAAAACTTGGAGTCTCCTACTTGTACCAATTGAACAAGAATACTCCAACCATAAAACATCCTCAATTTCCCCAGTCTATATCTCAACAATCTAATGATATTAGTCGGGCCCCAAAGTGTATACATCCAATTTTTTTTTGACTTGAAACACCTAAACTATTAGATTGATCCAATGAGATTTTGGCACTGACTGGAATCAAATTCAAGTAATGAATAAAGCTTTAAAACTCAATTACCCTATTTTTCCAAACTGTAAAATTCATACCAAGAGGTCCTCTGACTGGTCTTAAAAACTGACTGGAATAGATAATTGGGCTCTAAAGACTGACATGTTGATTCTTTGATCTCCATCTTTGCACCCTATCAAATCTTGTGTCATGAAGACACCTAGGTCAAAAGATATTGACCATTAAAGTTGCCTACTTGAAACTGCCTACAAACCAACATGTTAAAAAATAGGAAAGCGCATTTAGTTTTGGCTTTGAAAATAGGGCAAACAGATACTTGAAGGTACAAAAACTAGAGAAATAGTTCATTGCCATGAGGGGAGTATAAATATGTGATTTGGGCTCAGGGAAAATAACAAGGCACATTTTGTGAGCGCGTGAAGTGGAGTACTCAGAATTGCAAAACAGGGGACATCAATAGAACGATGGTTTTTGCAAATGGAATGGACCTAGAAAAGTATGCAGATGGATTCATCAAGACATGAAAAATGGAACACTTGAAGTATTTTTGGAGTAGAACATAGTGGTACAAACCATTTAATCTCATCTATTATGAATTTAGAGTTATGACATCTCGAATAGGGGTACTGATTAATCTGCACTTTTGACACTAGTAAAAAGTTATAAATTACATTCAGAATCTCGTTTGAAAACTGATCAAATGGATTCATCATAAGCTCAAATCTAGAATATAACAAGTTTCTGACCTCTAGAATATAATGCAAAAGGAATTTTCTTAGTGTGGTCAACTGGGTCAAAGTTATAATATTCAAACAGGGTCTTCCAGAATTTAGAGCAATTTGCATTAGCATGACAAAGATAAGTAACCAACTTTGAGGGATTCAAAATCTAGAAAAACATATTGAAATAACTTCAAAATTGAAAAATATGTTCATTAATATTCATACTAAAGACTTCCAAAGTGGTGAGTTATGAAACATAACTGGGTGCAAGATATTCAGATGCAAACTAGGCCTTTTGTCATTGTTTGACATAGGCAAAAATACATAAATGAACATTGCTCAAAACAGAACTTCACAGAATGACTTGGAATGATAGTTTATCATTATAGGACACATGGATATGCTGAATGAAATGTGTTAGAAATATTAAACACCTCGTAGAGCTTAAAATGACAGTCAGGTACACAAGCAAGAAAATGTGTTTTTAGGGCTCAAAATGACTCAAAATTTTGGAATGGTGCTCAAAATGGGAATGCAGTTTTGAGTCCCATCAGATTCCTCTACCAAAATGTAGTTTTGATGATTATTCCCTAATGTTTCTCATGCCTTTGATATACTAAAGAAAATACTGTATGTGACCTACCAACATCACCAACCATGGGCTTTAAGGTATTGACATTACCAACAGTGGGCTCTAAGGCTGTTGGTCTTTGACTGGTCATATGGGCTATTTATTGTGGGCAATTAACTATAATATGCCCATGTTACCCACATAAAATGCATCCTATACATCTAACAAAACATTTCCTTGAAGGAGGAGCACTCGACTCCTGGAAAATGCTTCTACTTACACTTTAATGAGAATTTTGAGCTAGTTGTGAGTTATTTCTCTATTTTTAACATAAACTATTACTTGGGCAAGAAAACTAAGACCCACCACCATAACTATTATTCTAAAATTTCTTCTTCTAAAGGTGTTGAACATAGTTAAAGGAATAATTATGGATCTTGGAATTTGTTACTCCATAAAATTGGTTCCCTCTAAACTTTGAGCTTATATGAGCTGCACTATCCACCTAACTCCCAATATGACCATATAGACCCAAGTGTTGGGAATTAACAAGTGGGAAGTATACTTCTGAGCGCACGGGGGGGGGGGGGGCAGGGGCGGGGGGGGGGGGGGGGGGGGGTGTTAATCAGAAGTACTAAACTTTAACCAATAAAAATTTTAACTTTAAAAATATTGCATGCATGAACATATGAAAATAACATGTAAAGTAAATGCATCCACAAAAACACTTCACACCAGATATGATTACCTAGAAACCCTCCAATGAGAAGGTAAAACTAGAGTGAGGATAACACCCACAACTCTTCACTATTGCAGCAATAAAGTTCACCTGTTAAGGTTACATATTTTTGACCATTCTCATAATTTTCCCTATGAAAGGAATGCCCTGTTAAAAGCTTATAAGGATTGTTAGATCCTACCCTATTAAAGGATTTTAACACTCTATCAAAAGTGCACCTAGCTAAAGGATTTACAAAACATTCACTTGGAATGCCACCTTGTTAAAGGCATTATACAATGGCTACTAAACCAACCTATCTCCATAGGATTTCATTCTGCTAACACAATTGTTAGAAAGTATAGTAGAATGTTTGACCTAATTACTTGAAATTTTCTATTGCTAATTTCATATCCTTATTTTGTCCAATTTGATCCTCACCGATCTGGTATGAAACTATTGTGACCTTGATTCTTGATATTGCAATTATGTCCTTTTAAGTCAATTCACCCCTTTCACTTCCTTCAAACTTTACTAGCATTCTCTCCTTGCATGCATTCTCTTCTCACACACTCTCTCATACATTCTTAATTATGGGGTTTCAACCTCCTTAAAAGGATTTCATGACTTAGGGTTAGGTATGAATCTACGATTGAGATTCATCCATCTTTCTTGCTCAAATATTTCCATTTTTCTGATTGGTTGAATGTTAATTGTATGGGGAATCCAAATAGATTTGATCTTATCTTTTAATCCTTCAAGATTTATCCATATGTCAGCTCAAAAATGATTTACATCTGAGTTTGTGAAGGTACAAACTCTTATGCTGATTCTATGTTACTCGACACTTATTGATTACTGATGCTCGACACATATTGAATTTTGTCTTGCTTGGCACTTGAATTTTCCTCGACATCTATTAGTCACTTGGCATCTAAAACTTGCTCTGCACTGTCTATTTTCTCGGCATCTGAATGGCTCAACACTTGATGAATTTCTGGCTGGTCACATATTGTAACTTGACATCTATATTATATTCAACATCATCTTAGAAAATTTCTTAAGTCTGTTGACACTTAATTGTCAAAACCAATATGAGATCAAAAATCTCCCCCTTTGACATGAGTGTCATAAACACTTAACTATACATAATGAAACTAATCTCTTCGAGTATAATATACATTCTATTTGGCATATATACAAAACTTCAAAATTGTTCAAAATTTTGTGAAGGACTATATACCACAAAATTTTGTATCTCCCCTTGAATTGATGTACCATATCCTTTTAACCAAAATATCTCTGAATAGATTGATGTGCCTTAGTTGATACTCCTTATTTGATGTGTCCTTGTTATGCTCTATTTTGCTCCTTCTCTGTTTATTTTATTACTCCCCGTTTTATTTTAGATTTTAGCCCCCCTTTTTCACATGTTTTAGCTTCCCCTTTTTAGATGTTTCCCTTGCAGTTTAAGGGTCCTTCTAGCTTTTCAATTTCTCCTACTGTGCCTTGAATTTCTCCTTTTAATTTAATTTCTCCCCCTATCAACAATATCTCCTCCTTTTTTGACACTTATGTCAAAGGGTCTTAGACACTGACTGAATACTTAGCCAAGAAGTTCTTATTTACTTCCATTACGAGTCTCAGAGTAGCATCCCAATTTTGTATTGCAACTTTTGGGATTTAATTTAAATGGTTATCTCTTCTGTGAGGTGAACTAAGCCATCTAATGTGGAAAGATTAGGATCTTTCTTTATCACATTCTTTGCATAGGCTAGTTCCTTCTGCAAAATTTCCATGTGAGGGGTTAGGGAGGCTTGTATTTGCACCAACTTGGCTCTTGTGTTAGCCTCTTTTGTTGTTAATACAACTAGCTCCTTTTGAGTGTGAAGTGTTGTATTAAAGTGCTTCTCACTTTGAGCTGGATCTTTGGGTAGTTGCATACTTGATATCTTCAAGTTTCTCTCCAAGCTCATAATTATCTGGCTAGTCTCTTGTGTGAAGATAGAAGGATCACACAATTTTGAGTACAATGAGAATATGTTCTCAAGTACTTGCTTTATCTTTTCATTTTTCTTAGCTAGTTCTACTTGAGATAGTGCTATCTCACTAGATATTCTTTCATTTACCTTTGCTTGAAACTTCTTTTCTAACCATTCCATCAGTTTGGCATTAGTATCATGTTCTTCACTTTGCACCTAGTCCACTATGTTTGAAAGTTGCTCCATTATGGGCTTTGTTTCATCAGGTGCCTGCGAGCTAAATGCATCTAAAAAGATGTCCTTTAGTTCAATCAATGCTTGTCTTTTTTTATACTCATTCCTGAGTATCTCTTGCTTCTTTTTCTTCTCTAGTGCCTCTCGCACTTCATTGATTTGATCAATGTTCATAGTTTCATAGTCATACTTAGGAAAGACTATTTCTTCATCTAGTGTAGGGTCTCCATAGTGAAGTACCCTTGCAACCTTTGTAGAGCTCAAGCTTGGTGCTGACATTTGAAGTGCAACTTCTTCAGTGCTCAACTTTTGTTGCATTTTTGTTGGAGTCCCAGAGGTTGGTAGATTAACCAAAGTTTGAACAACTGCTTGCTCCTTTTCCTTTGGGGTCTCATTCTCCTCTTTTGATATTCCTTGATCAATGATTATTATCTGAGGTGGTGCACCTTGTGCTTGTGTGGTAGGAACAGAGGTATCCATCTATTTTGTTTGATCCTTTGCTGGCTCTGTGGCAATTGTAGTGACTTTGACTATGTAGTCAACCTTAACTAATGTATCTTGTGCAACTTGCTCTTTAGGTTGTCCACTTGTAGCTATAAGGATGATTGAAGATGTTTTTTGTGTTTCCATCTTATCCCTAGTCAAATCAGCTACTGCTTTTTTCAATTCATCTACATTGACCAACACTAAATTGCTACATAATTAGGCTTGTAGTGTTGTTTGGTCAAGGATCTTCTTGAGATCCTCTACAATCAATGGATTTATGTTCTGACCATAATTTTCAGGAACATCCTTTACTTTTATGTTCTCTATAGGTGTAGAAGTGTCATGTGGAGGATTGGAGGTGCCAATTGTGTGTCTTGCACACTCTGTTCAGTTTGCTACTCTTCAGTAGTTGCCATATCATCCTTTTGTGTTTCCTTCTCCACTGTATCTACCTTCTCTTTTTCTCCTTCACCTTCCTTTTCATTTTCATCCTCCTCTCCATTATTTCTCCGTTCAAAGGGATCTTCTTCTCCTTCTTTTACAATTGTGAGGCCATAGATTAATTTCCACATTTGTGTGGACTTTTTCACAACATCCTCAATTTTATTCTAGAGAATACTGAATGCTCTATATTTGGGTGCAAATTTGCTCCCATGCTTCTTATTTTCCTTTCTTATTTGCCCTTTAGTGAGCTCAGGCATTACTCGAGCCAATGTTGACTCTCTTATTTCTTTCTCCATATTAATGTAGTAATGCCATTTATTTTCTACAATAGAATTTAACTCCTTAGGCATTGAATTGTCAAGTTCAAGTGGAGTGTTCTTGAACTTGGCCACCATAGTGTAGATTGATTCTTCAACTATGTTTTGTTCTTCTCTATTCAACTTATTAAAATCAATTCTTTTCAAGCCAGATAAGTTTGCATTATCTCTAATGTTATCACATATATTTTCTAAATCAGACTTGGTGGTATGACTTACCACTCTAAATTGGCCATTATCATTAGATTCAGTCCTTTCCTCATCTGATTTAGGAGGTGCAACATACTTTCTTCTCAACTTCTTCTTAGCTGGACCTTCCTCCTTAGTAGCCTTCTTCTTTTCTTGCTCCTCAGCCTCCTTTGTTGTAGCTCTTGTACTTGCCCTTGTAGTAGGTTTTTTTGGGCTTGGTTTGGCTATATTCTTCCCTTTGGGCTGAGATGCAAGCTTTTTTTAAGCTTTCCTTTTCTTTGGCTCTGGCTTAGCAGGTGCTTCCTTGGCTTGTTCTTCCTCCTCAACACCTTCTTCCTCTTCAACATCTTCGCCCATGCCATGTGTTAAGGCAAGTGGCCCTTGGCCCTGTTCTTCTTCTTCTTCTTCATCATCTTCTTCTTCTACTTCAATAGTCCCTTCACCAAATTTGGTCTTTAGCTTTTTGACCAGTTTATCATTCTTCTTTAGGGTAGAAGTAGTATTCAACTCCATCTCTATGTTGGATTTCACAACATCAAAGGTGCCAAATGGTTTTGCACTTTTATCAATATCTTCTACAAGCAATGCTGTAATTGTTGTTGATGCCTCATCAATGTTAATTTCATAACCAAGTGGCCTTAGCCATCTTACCCTTGGTACTACTACTTGGATGTATGTATAATCAATATAAACTAAGAAACAAATATCATTTATATGTTGATCCACTAGAGATACTAGTATTTTGAGCCTTTGCTTCATAGACTTCTTAAAGTCTTTAAAATAGCTTGTCATTAAGGTTTCAAAATTGGCTCCCATCTGCTCTATGTACTCATTGACTTGTACTGCTATAGACCTATTTGTTTTCCAACTTATTTTACCAAAGGAGGGGAATTCATTCTGAACATAGAAAACTATACATATCAAAATTGATCCAAACTTACAATGAGCACTCTTGGATCTCCTTATTGCTCCTAAATTCTCCATAATCTGTCATAGTTGCAGATTTGCTAGATCATATGTATGATCTTTCTTGACAAGTTTATATCCTACATTGACTACAATGCATGGGACACTGTTTAGTTAGCTTGACTGGTAGAATTTATGGGATATAACCCTAACAGAAAATTCTACAAGTGGATCTCTAATTGTGTCTATTATGATGCCTCTTTTGTTCTACTTAGCCCCAATATTCTTCTCTATGGCTTCCTTTGAATCGCTCCTCAAGGTCTTTGGTTATTTTAGTGTTTGGTACCTTGTTACTCTATGCATGATTCTCTTTGACAACTTTATGGGTCCACCCTCCAACCATAAACATCCATCATGAATTCTGCTCAACATTATTCTTATCCATTCAGTTTTGAAAACTGCATGGAAATCTAGGGCAAAGGTTGAGCCCTTTCTCTCAAAAATTTGGAATTTCTCCTTTAATACCCCATTTTCACAAAGTCTATCATAGGCTTCCCATAACTCCATGTCACCTATTGCTCCAACTTTGCAATTGTAACATTTTCTGACATCTTGCACCATAACAACCTTAGGTGGGATAATAGACAAAGCACCGACAGGGCCATTTTTGTAAGCCCCTTTGGGAATTGGTTTGAAATCTGGTTATTTTACTTCATTTCTAACCAATTGAACCTCAAATGGTTCCTTGTCCTTGGGGTTTCTAGATCTAGATGCCATTTTTGAAAACTAGGGTTTCAAAATATAGACATTTCGTAATTGCGTAGCTTGACACTTAAGTAAATACATTAGATTGATGAAACAATGATAAATCTTTGTTGGAATCTTCATAAAAGAATCAATCTCTGCTTTGAAATTAGTTTTGTGCTCTTTGTGATCTCACTCTGTGTTTGCAATGATGATAAATGATCAAAAACTCAACCTTATACCCTTTATTACAAAGAATTTAATGCTTAGTGCATGTACAATTGTCCACTTGGTTCCTTATGTAATTCTATTTCATTCAACTTCTATTATTTTTCCAACACTTGGCATCCACTAGAGTTTCCCTTACTCAACTTGAATAAGATTTTTCCCTTTTACTCGGCAACCATTACACACTTGGCTCATACTGACTATGTTAGACAACTTGGCATACACTAGGATTTTACTCTACATCTGAGGACAACTTTTCTTACTTGGCAGTAGTATACAAACTTTGAAGATTTAACCTTGCATCTTTATTCATGCTAATCTACCCTTTTCAGTGCTAACTCATTATAGGAACCGATGTCTGATAAAGGATTTAAATATCAGTCCCACATACCTTCTTGCTTAGTTTGATGAAGTATGACCAATTGACCCTTTTGGTGAAGTGATCCCTTCATTTGATGTCCTACTTCCATCTTTCTTCTTCCATGTCTTATTCATCTCTCCTCTAATATGCTCAATATCTACCTTACCTTTTCCCTTGTTTGAGTTAGATTTAGGTGCCTTTTTCCTTGTTGGGCAATGCTTCCTAATGTGACTAGTCTTTAAACAATTGAAACATGTAGTTTGGCTCAACCATCTGCTATAGCCTCCACTTAAATGTGTTCTTATACAATTTTTAGGGATGTGTTCATACTCTTGACAATAGTGACAGCTATGTCTTATGTTGTAGTCCTAATTATAGGATTTTTCATTAGCTTCTTCCCTTGTTTGATGACCATATGGTCTTGAATTTGCATTCAAAGGCCTTATGTCCATACCTCTAATTGTTGTAGCAATGTCGTTTAAATCGTGGTGCATGCATGGTCCTTGTTCTGCATTCATGTGCTTGATGACCTTGTTTGTTGCACTTGTAACAATGTGTCATATTCTTTGTCTTAGCATTCTAACTACCATTCTTGTTCCTGCAAACATTAGCTATATGTCCTTTCTTACCACAAAAATGACAAGTGGGTTTGGAGTTCTTACCTTTGTCATTCCTTTGCTCAGCAATCTTGGATGACTCTCCTTCTTTAGTACTTGTATAGCCCAAACTTGATGTGTCTTTACTGGATCTTGGGGATTTCAATAGTTGCTCAAAATACTTGATGGTTTCATTTGGCTTGTTGAAGCTTTCAACAAATTCCTTCTCTCTTTTTAGGCCATTCTGTAGTTACTCATTTTGCAACTTCAATATAGTTATTTCAATGTCCTTGACATTAAATTCATGATGAGCATTCATCATTTGGCTCAAGGTATCCAACTGCATGTTTGAGATCCTAGACAACTCTGCCGACTTTTCTTCCAATTTGTTTGACAAAATTCTTTTGTCTTCTTCAATCATGCCCTTATCCTCAATGTCTTTCTTCTTTTGTTCAGTTACTTCACATAGTAGTATTGCTTGTGATTCTTGTTCCAACTTGAGGTTTCTAATTTCTTTAGCTTGTGCTCTATTCTTGTCCATGAGATCTACAATTGCTGTATTAAACTCACATGAGTTACCATCTGCAAATAACTTTGTGGTGTTAATCTCCTTGTATTGAGTGTCATTCTCAGCTATGGCAATCTCTTTCCTTCTCTTTAATAAACTCCTCAAGGCATTTCTAGCTTTATCCAATTGTTGCAATAGGAGGTCTATCTCAATTTCCTGATTCTCAATGGTTTTTCCCAACTTGTAGACTTCCATCTCAAGATCTTTTCTCCAAGCTATAAGGCTTCTCCTTATGAGAACTTAGCTCTGTTACCAATTATTGGGAATTAACAAGTGGGAAGTATACTTTTGAGGGGTGGGGGGGTGAATCAGAAG
The DNA here is from genome assembly GCA_028749045.1 of Cupressus sempervirens. Taxonomy (NCBI): domain Eukaryota; kingdom Viridiplantae; phylum Streptophyta; class Pinopsida; order Cupressales; family Cupressaceae; genus Cupressus; species Cupressus sempervirens. The sequence goes on along the minus strand of CM053789.1, from coordinate 505,614,123 downwards.
TATTAAAATTTAACCAATAAAACTTTTAACTTTAAAAACATTGCATGCATGAACATATGAAAATATCATGTAAAGTATAGTAGAATGTTTGACCTGATTACTTGCAATCTGCTATTGCTGATTTTAGATCCTTTTTCTATCCAATCTAATCCTAACTAATCTAGTATGAAACTGTTGTGACCTTGATTCTCTATTCTATGAACTGATATTACGATGTTGTCCTTCTTCCAAGTCAATTCACCCCTTTCACTTCCTTCAAACTTCTCTAGTATTCTCTCTTTCCATGCATTCTCTTCTTGCACACTCTCTCATACATTCTAAATTATTGGGTTTTGACCTCCTTAAAAGGATTTTATGACTTAGGGTTACATATGAATATATGATTGAGATTCATCCATCTTTCCCACTCAAATCTTTCCATTTTTTTGATTGGTTGCATGCTAATTGCTTGGGGAATCCAAATAGATTCAATCCTATCTTTTAATCCTTCAAGATTTATCCATATGCCAGCTCAAAAATGGTTTACATCTGAATTTGTGAAGGCACAAACTCTTATGTTGATTTTATGTTACTCAACACTTATTGATTATTGATGCTCGACACATACTGATTTCTGTCTTGCTCGACACTTGAACTTTTCTTGACATCTATTAGTCACTCGACATTTGAAACGTACTTGATACTGTCTATTTGCTTGTCATTTGAATGACTTGGCACTTGATGAATTTCTGGTTTGACACATATCGTAACTCAACATCTATATTATACTTGGCATCATCTTAGAAAATTTGTTAAGTGTGTTGACACTCAATTATCAAAACCAATCTGAGATCAACACTAAGGTCACATTTATCTCTACTAGAAAGATCTCAACCATTTCATCCCAAAGAGTGTTAGGTTCAACTACTACTACACCCCTTGAAATGGAATTATTTAGACCCCTAGTTCAATTTGGAACAAGCATGGGAATATCATCCTTATACCTTGAGTATGGCTTGAGTTCATAGAAATTTCACTCAGACCCCTATCAAGATATGATTTATTTTTTTAGGTAGTGGAACTCTTATGCTCTTCCATGTCTCTATTGATCAAATAAAATTTGAACCTAAAATATCTCTAGAAAGAGCTCTCATGAAATGGTGTTGACATCAACCTAATTTTGTCATCTTTCATGCACCACAAAGCTAAATAATTTTTTCTCAAGTATCTGATATTTTACCTTTCCTTGAGGTTACTTCTATATGGATGCATAACAAGATACCTCTCTAAATAAGACAACCATGTTTCTACCTTGGACCTACTCTGGTGTCCATTAAAGGGAGGTGATTTATCTCTAAGAAAGTACCTCATGTGACTAGCCATTAAGGCATCACACTTTTCATTTCATCTCTCTTTCTAGGGCTCTTATCTCTCTCTCTCTCTCTATCCTCATGATGAGAGTGGTGGGTCTTATCAAGATTACCCCTATTCTCCATTGCATTGATCCTCTATAAAATCTTCTACATAAACTATCTCATTTGAGCACCCTTAGAGTCACCACTTTGACTCTCATTTTATTCTTCCCTAATATTTTAATTATACTAATCCTCATCATAATTTCCTTGAGATCTCTCATTATGAGATTTAGGATAGAAGTTTCAGGATCCACCCATATTTATCCCTCTAGGTTATAGGACATATCTTAAAAATCAAACAAGGAGATAATTAGGCAAGGATGTTTCTAAAACTTTGCTAAAGAAACTATGTTTACAAGGGTAGGTTCTAGATTTACAACATAAAATTGAAGTAAACAAGACTCAACACTAATAGTTTAATCATGTAGATAGACCCTAGAGTTCCTAAAGCATCAACTATGAGCTCTAATATGCTTATATTTGAGTGCTTCTTACAATTGTTGATTAGTATGTTTGATATAAATTGAATACTGTTAGCCATATTTGGCCTCCCACCAAAAAAATGAGTTTTCCTATCAAGCATGGCCAAGGGTCACATCTATTCAAATATTCAAATGATCAAATGTTATAAAAGATATATTCAAACTTTGGCTTATTCCTTGTTACCCTGAGTCTCAAGCTTTCATGATATGTCCAGGTTAATGTATTAAGTCATGTCCATGTGATTACCTTCCATCACCTAGTTGCAGGATATCATGTCCTAACCATCAAACAAGCCATGACTGAGTGATGGTGGTCTTCTCAGCAGTTGTTGCAGGGTCATGATTCAAAAGGTTAACATCTAATTAAGAGTGGCAACAATGCGAATACCTTTGATCATAGGGTCATAGAAGATTAAGGGTTGACCATGGTTAAGGCTAGGACAATGCAAATACCTTTGTTCATGTAGTCCCTAGGTGTTAAGGATAAACTATGGTTAATGAGGTGATTGAGTGGTGGCAGTTTGGACCACCGTTAGCACAATGTCATGACTTTAAAATGATTAACCCTAGTTCAAGCTACGACACTATGATTTTCTTGATCTCACGTTTACAAGGTTAGAATCAAAGTTAGAGGGTCAGGCCACAATGATGCAAATGGTTTGCTAGTAGTTAAATTCTCAGCGGTCACTGATGAGACCATAATATGATTTATTTTATAATTTCATTTTTAGTTGAATTTACAAACTTTCTAAAAACTTTGATGTTTAAGAACATGATGTTTATGATAATTTTAGACAAATGTGTGCCTAATTACTTTCTAGGACTAAAATGAATATGCTATTAAATGATATGTCATTTGATTACAAAATAGTGAGAATGATTTTTTTCTTCCTTAGTTAGGTTGGGGAGTTCTCCTACAACAATGTGACATAGGGTAAACTAATTTAGATGACATATTTTGAATTAGTCTTGATGTATGTTAGTACTATGGAGGCACTAATATTTTTCAAATTTAAAGGTGAAGTCAACTCAGCTAAGCAGAGTCACTAGCCTGAGCAAATGGTGGTAAATTTCATTAATGACCTTCCACATCACCAACCATTTTGTCCATAATAGCCAGTATCTATTTTTAGGAAAGTGGGAGTCAAAGTGGGAAATTTAGGGGTCGTGAGCTCCTAAATTCATGTTCCATTTGGCGCCAAAGTTAATACATCTCTTTTAATATTCAATGCCATCCATTGTTTTAGTAGTTGATGGAGTCTAAAATCTAGGAATTATGTTCCTAGTTTGTGCTTAAATAACTGGAAGTCTGTGTTTTAGAGATATTAATTAATTTAGTGATTTTTAGTAGAAGGAAGTGTAAGGAAACTTGAAAGAAATAATATAACCATTTCCACATAACCTATAATAGGTCTGAAATAAACAAATTCACATGCAAGAGAATATACAACATACCCACAAAATTGTGACACAAGATATACCCTGGGAAACCCTCATTGAGGGAAAAATCTAGCCTCCAAAAGCATCCATCACCATGTATTATTCAACAAAAAATACCATTTCAATACAACCATGGAAGCCTTCAAAACCATAGCTATAACTAAGAAAACAATGTGAAGAAGCATGAATCCACACATCCCATGCCATGCTTCCAACCTTCACAAATGCTCCCTTGGCTAACCAGTCAAGCCTTGTCCCACTTGACTCTTGCCTTTCTCACTCACACACAAAAACTACCCTTGTGGCTGCTTATATAGTAGCAAGTCCCACAAAACCACCAAGTGGTATTACATAAACCATGTGCTAAAACAATGTGCTACCTAACCCACTGACCCCACATTTAATTCTTTCCCCAATATTAAATAATTACATAAAATATTATCACAATGTTACAATACAACTTATCAAGTATATCCTATGGGAATCTTTCCATTTTGCATGTCCATCTAGGTGCAACATTACATAATAAAATAAAATAATACAATATAACAATATTATGCAATGTGTGCAACACCCATTATCTCAACAATCTCCCACTTGTTGTATACATTGCATAGGGTCAATCCATAGCCACATAAATGAACAAGGGAACAATCCCTCCTAGCACATCCACCATCATGGATAGAAGTACCCAAAGTGTTCCATCTTGGTACCTATAAGAAAATCAAAGTATCAAAAATCTCAAACATGAATGATCTCACCTCCTATTATGCCACTTCCACTGGACATACATAGAAGCCATCCAAAGAGAAAACCACCCAACCTGTTGCATTAGAAGATCATAAAATCTTGTACCAACTGAAATGCCAAGCACAAAAAAACTTGATCCAAAGGTAATCACATGTATCCATAGTTGTCAAAATATCCATAGCTGAAATAACACCCACAACAAGTGCTAAACCCATCCAACTATCCATACCTCCAAAGGTATACCAAGTGAATATCACATCTTTAACATATCCAATCTATAACTTGCAATCACAAGCCTCAAAAGAAATACCTACCACACATATACCAAGAAGCTCCCACTACAAAAGATAATGTCAAATCTATAACCAATCCACTCACAAAATCTCAGAGAAGTGAATCCATGTAGTCTCAAGGACATTGACAACACATAAACCAATAAATTGCAAGAACAACTCTCATAATAAATCTCCAACAGTCTCCCAAGCTTTCCACAACCAATAGAGGAAAGAGATAAATAAATAACCATGTCATCTCTCACATAACATACATGTGCACAAACCAGTGATCACAATTTCCAACCAATCTCAAATCCAATGTAAGTGAAACTGAACATCTAGGAAGATAACTAAGACCAAAGAGAAACCATGCAAAACACAACCTTTATCATGTCCTTTTACACACACCTCTCGGTGTAAACTGTGCAAGTATGATCTCCTCCATAATAACCCCAACAAGAAGCCTCAACAACACCCAAACCATACCATATCACTAATCATGGATTTAAGCCTCTCACAAGAAGATCAAACTCATAAACCATTCCTAAACCAAGGAATATGCCCAATATAAAACCATCTCCCAAACTCAACCAGCATAACAACATATGTACATGGAGATAACCAATGCTAAACCATCTCTCAAATGAACCCTCTAGAACTAACTTATGTACCATAACTCAAGATCCATATCCTTGAAAGATAAGTATAAATATAATGCACTTGAGAAAAATAATGGGCTATACCTCTCAAGTAGCAAATCGTCGAGTAGACCAAGAGTGGGGAATGAGAATGCTCATCAAGATACCCAAGTCTCCAACCAAGACTCGTCTAAGAAAAATCTCCTCTTGAGTCCATATCAAATGACTGCCCCTCAGACTTCCTTGTGAAACCATTAACTATCCCAACAAACAAATCTCTAATCCAAGAGAAATCAGCATTACCACTATCTCTAAGTATCCATGAGAACCTGTAACCAATCAATTCATGCCAAATCCAAATGCAACATAGCAATATCATGAAGTATCTAGCTTATGAACAGTGTACTCAATACCAAGAAACTAGACCAAGATCAATGTCAAAGTTCCAACCATGGCCTCAAGAACATAAACATAACAACATGATCTTACCATCTCAACTAAAGAGATAACATGCTCCATACAAACATACTATAACATGTCACAACTCTAAATGCATGTCAAGAGTATACCATGACATAATAATGAAACCATCCTCACACTAAGGATAACATGCCAGATGATAGTATAAAGTACACCTTTACCAAGAACCCTGTGAATCCTCAAGATGCAACCATCTCTGCATAAAGAAAAACCATCTCCACACACCACGAAGATAAAAAGTGCACCATGCAAATGTCAAAGATGCTTCTATAGTAACAAGATCTAAGACAAATCTCCAACATCTGCAAACACTCAATAAGTATATCAATGCCAAGAACTCCCACTCAATTGTGGTACCAAGTCACCTATAGCATTATATAATCCATCTTCTACATGAAGATCTTCCAAGTCTTCACTCACACAACCAAAGTTTCAGTACCAAGTGAAACAAAGATCTCCAAACCAAAAAGATATAAACCAAACTAGGAAATAACCCTGCACTGTCACCCCATCACTATCAAAAGCTCCCACTAAATTGTGTATCCAAGCTATCCATGACATCATGATGAAAAATAACCATCCTCTAACCATGAGAATCAACCAAGGCATCAAACTATAAAAGAACTCAATGTGCACATCATGAGCTCCTCAAAAGAAACCAAATAACCATGATCCTTAACCAAGACGATAGACCACCATAAGCAAATTAGGAATCCAAGCCAATGACCTTCAAGGATGTACCTGCATATCCAATCATGTCATGCCAAAATCCATGACACCATGATCACATCCATTAACTGAGAAACTAACTCTCAATATGTCCAACTTGTCAGCATAAAATAGTCAACCACAATCCTCCACCATGACTATGCCTGGTAACAACATCTTATCCCTTTTACATGAAGAAAAAATCAGCAAATCATGTGGCTTAGGGCATAGACAACCCAAATCCAAGCCACCAATCTGAATATGTATTAATAACGAAAGATCAATGGGCAAAGACAACCCATAACCAAGCTATAAACGCAACTAGACCGCTTACAACACTACACAACTTGTAGATTTAACAAGTTATCATACATATCCAAAAATAAAACAATGATAACCATATCATCATGAGACCAATTTGAAATATGAATTGAGTATACAATGACATCAAATCTTAAATCTCTAATGCCATAAACTCACAATGTTACCATAGTCAAAATATACCATAAATTTTTCAGATCAATATATCACCAAATAAATCATGCCAAATTTGCACCAAATCTGAACCAATGTGTAGAGCTCTCCAAGAGCTTTCGGTTGACTACTCGAAGTCCAAAATCTGACTCCATATACCCAAGTTATGCCCTAATTTGTGCTCCACATAAAAAACATCTAACTTTAGGGTTCATAAAACCTAACAAAATGTCAAAACCACAAAACCAAACCTACACCAAGTTGTAGTGCTCTAAATTAGCTTTCCAATGCCTATAAGAACTCTAAACTTCGATATCCTGAGAGAAAATTATGGTCATTTTACTAAGATAGTCTTTTTACCATTTTCACTATGATTTATTATTATTTTTTGTGACGAAAATTCCAACGGGATTAATTTTGACGGCCATCATAGGCTAAAACCAAAAACTCTTTCATTTCCTTTGAACATGGCCAAACTAGGGCATGTTATATATCAAAATTTATGGAAACATCAACCTAAATCCAATGGTGAGGTTTGTTTTTACCCAGGAGGTCATTTCTACAATATACCCCCTAAAACCTCATTTAAATGAAACATTCAAAAAAATCTTTTTGTCCAATAATTTCATATGCCCAAAATATTTAAACATCCCATCATAACAACAAACCCAAAACCCTCAGATCTGCAATAAATAATTTTTATATCTTGCCCTTTCTTTTATCCTCTCATGCATTCTTATGGATTCAATCTAGGGTTACAATAATAAAACCATAGCTCTGATACCACTTGTAAGGAAACTTGACAACAAGGAATATAACCATTTCCACATAACCCATAATAGATCTGAAATAAGCACAGAATTAAAATTCACATGTAAGAGAATAGACAACATACTGACAAAATTGTGACATAAGATATGCCCTGGGAAACCCTCATTGAGGAAAAAACTTAGCCTCCAAAAGCATCCATCACCATGTATTATTCAACAAAAAATACCATTGCAATACAACTAAGGAAGCCTTCAAAACTATAGCCACTACCAAGCAATCCATGTGAACAAGCATGAGTCCACACATCCCATGCCATGCTTCCAACCTTCATAAATGCTACCTAACCCACTGACCCCACATTTAATACTGGGCATTTAATTCTTTCCCCAATATTAAATAATTACATAAAATATTATCACAATGTTACAATACAACTCATCAAGTATATCCAATGGGAATCTTTCCATGTTGCATGTCCATCTAGGTGTAACATTACATAATAAAATAATATAATAAAATATAACAATATTATGCAATGTGTGCAACACCCATTATCTCAACAGGAAGAAGTTTTCTGAGTTTTTGAGTACTGAATGTAATCTTGTTGTTTATTAGTATGTACATTTACTATTGTTATGAATAAAAAGATCATTTAGAGTTTCCATCTTTGAGTAGTTCTATCACTTCTCTATGGGGGCCCACACAAGAAGTGAACTAATTAATTAGTATAGGATTTACCTTCAGTTCGTAGAACTAGAGTAGACTCTGTTGTTCCTACAACCACTGATAGCAGAATTAGTGGACTATTCTTGTAGCATAGGCAGTTGAAGTAGTTCTTAGTTGTATTTTCATACTTTGTTGAAATAGATTTGATTCTTAGTTTTAGCATAGATTTCCTATAGTATAATCATTTGAATTTCTATAGAATAATTTTTAAGTTAAGAGAAGTTTGAAGCATATACTTTGCAGACACCATTTCAAGTTTATGTCCCTAGTCGATAAATAAAATGAGTCCAAATGAGTTAGGTTAGAAACACCCGAGATGTCAAATCTTGGATTAAGTAGTCCATTGCTGTAGTATTTTGATCCCTTTCTTTGGCCAAATTTTTTTGGCATCATTGCTGGGGATGGTGTTAATTCAAACCAATCTTTTTAGTTGCACTTTTATTTCCTATAAAATAGAGTTTAGTGTTAAATAAGCATGTTATGCATAGAAAAAGAGACCACCTTGGGAGATTCCTTCCTCGTGATAATTAGGAAGAACCATCCAATGATGTTCATCTTGAACTAGATAAACCCCAAATAGAGAACGACAAAGATGAATCTTTTGAAAATTTATTTGCTGATATTCAAGCTGAAATACCTTCTTCATCTTCAGAAGAATCACTCCTCTTGAATGAACTTTATGTTGAGCCTACATAACAAGATAATCCACTAGCCATTGTTATATATCAAGCACCACCTCTTCCTCTAGGAATGGCTATGCCTACCTTTCCTTTTCTTATTCCTCCTTAGCAAGGGAATCAAAATTTGAAGAACATACTTGTTGTTGCCCTTCCAAAATTTTATGGCCTTATTATATAAGACCTTGAAACCGTTCTCTTTGAGTTTGACATTCTTTGTAGGAGCTATGACTACACAAGTAATGCCTATAAGTTGAAGTTGTTTCCCTTTACTCTAAAAGAGGCTACCCTAAGATGGTTCATGGGGTTGGGTGCAAATGCTATAGCAAACTGGATTGAAATGAGTGATTTTCTTATTCAAAAATATAAAGAATATTGCAGAGGTCAAGATATGAAGGGTAATGAAATTTTTAAAATGTCACAAAAGGAGGGTGAAAACTTGAAAGACTATGTTTCTAGATTCTTGTTCAATGTGTAGTGGAATACATAACATAACTTAAATGAAGAATCTAAAAAGCATCTTTTTCTGAGAGGTGTGTAAGAAGAAAGCATGGAAGCCTTGGACCTAATGGCTAGAGGAGATGTTACATAAAGGACTTGGAATGAAATCAAGGAGATATGTTAGAACTATTCAAGAGCTACTGTAAAGAAAGGTAGAGGACTAAGGAGCCTACCACATAAGACCAATGGTGGGTTAGGAGTATCTAAGATGGAGTTATCTAACATACTATCTAACTTCAAGCAAGATATCATTAATGATGTTGCTACTCAGTTGGATACCATGCAAGCCTAAAGGAAAAAGGATGAAGCTGATGCTATAATCACTAAATTCTACTCTCATTGTAGAGAAAGGAAGAAGAAGTGCACATGCAAGACCATTGTAGCCATGAATGCACATCCAATGCCCACTAAGTTCAAAGCAATTGATGAGGATATAGGAGAAGTGATTTATGTTGCTCAAAGATGACCATGGGCTCAGAGACAAGGTGTGCCTCAAGACCCTCTAAATAATTTTGGTTATAATAATAATTAGTGGCAAGGCACTATCCCTCCAAATTCTACCCCTCAAGGACATAATTGGAACAATAATTGGCCCAACTAGTAGCCACAGTATAACAAAGCCTACCCACAACCACCTTAGTATCCTCAGCAAAATAATCAATGGCCTCAACAAAATAACTAGTATCCTCAGTGGGGTCCTAACCAACAACCTCTCTACTAGGGGAATTGGCAACAACCACCTTAGTGGGGGCCTAGCCAACCATCTCAGTAGCAAGCCCTAATGCCTCCACCTCCTGCAACCAATTCTAGCCCATAGAAGAAACCACAACTTCCTACTCAGCCAACACCAAATCCTAATAATAAGCAATAAGCTTATTCTTTGCAAATAAATGATATCCATCTAAGGTCCAGAACCAAATTGCCTACACTTTCTATAATAACTGAGTTGCTGATACTGAAAATATTCCAACAAATCAACCCATTGATGTTTCAATTCCCCCACATGTAGATGCATCTATTCCTCCATATCCGCAAAGGTTAGTTCCTATAGTTCCATCTAAACGAAATCCTATAGCAACTAATCTCTTAAACTAGCTTAGGGAAATTACTATCCAGATTCCCTTATTAGATGCACTTAAGGAGATTCCCCTTTACAATAAAGCTTTAAAGGAACCATGTGTCAAGAAGTTTGGTAGAAAGAAAAAAGGATCCTCCTACTATCCATGTGTTGGGACAAATTTTTGATTTAATATTGAGTAAAGCCCTAACGCCTAAGTATTCTAACGCAAGAAGTCCTGTGGTTACTATACACATAAATGGCATCCAAATTCAGAATGTTTTGATTGATTTGGGAGCATCAATTGATGTCATAACTAGAGAAGTCTTGTTAAGACTTAGCATTATTGGATCAATGGACACTCCTACAATACTTCAGTTAGAAAAAAATTCAACTATCAAGCTTGAAGGTATGATAGAAGATATCTTTGTAACCTTGGATTCCCTAGATTTTCCTTCAAACTTTGTTGTGCTATCAGCTAGAGGCACCGTTGGAGGATATCCCTTAATCTTAGGAAGACCTTGATTGGCCACTGCAGATGCATGCATTGCATGTTGATCAAGAAAAATGACAAAACTAGATGGTACCAAGACTAAAAAGTTAACTCTATACTCTCCTGCACAACCACAACTAGATCTTAACCAAATTTCTTGGCCAGACCTTGGTGATGATCCTTCAAAAGTTAATTCTATTCAACAGCTCATGATACTTGAGAGAAACCCATTTGTTGTATCCTAGGAAGAAGATGATATATCAGCTGCAATTCTTACTAATTAGTATGATTATGAGGAGTCCACTTCTGCAAATCCCACCAGATCCTTACAAACTATATTGCCTAAATGTGATGCACCTCAATCTCCTGTAGCACCTAATTGCCTTCATACACTATTACTCCATGAAATTAAATCTTCATCAATAGTAGAGGTTTTAAAGATGGATAAGGTAAAGAGAGCTAAGATTTTTGTAGGAAAAGAGCTGAATATCAATAATGACCTTACTACATCTCAGATGACAAGTCTAATTAAACTATTGCAAGATAGTCAACAAGCCTTTCCATGGGACTATACTGACATTAAGGGCTTAGATCCTAGTCTTTTTACACATAGGGTATTTATTAACTTAGAATGTAAGTGAGTGAGACAACTTGGAGGAGAGTAAACCCAACATTAAAATATATAATCAAAGTAGATTTATAAAAAATTCTTAGTGCTGGATTTATCTATCCTATTTCTGATAGCCAATGGGTGTCACCTCTAGTTATTGTTCCAAAGAAGGAAGGAAAATGGAGAGTATGTGTAGACTATAGAGAGATTAATAAATCCACTAAAAAGGATCACTTTCCTCTGCCATTTGTTGATCAAGTACTAGATAACTTAGCAGGAAGGAGATATTTTTCATTTTTAGATGGTTTCAGTGGATATAATCAAATCCAGATCTCTCCTGAAGATTAGGATAAGACAACATTCACTTGTCCATGGGGAACATTTTTTTACTCTATCTTACCATTTGGATTATGTAATGCAGCTACAACTTTTCAACGAATGGTACTTAGCATATTTTCTAACATAGCTATTGATTGTGTTGAAATCTATATGGATGATTTCACCTCTTATGGTGACACATTTGAACAAGCTCATGCCAACTTGGAGAAGGTGCTAAAAAGGTGTCAAGAATACAACCTTTCTCTTAATAGTGAGAAGTGTTATTTCATGATGGAAGAAGGGGTTGTTCTTGGCCACTACCTTTTCTCTTGTGGAATTCAAGTGGACCCTGCAGTGATTGCTGTAATTACTAATCTACCAATGTTAGCCAAGAAAATAGATGTCAAAAGCTTTCTTGGACATGCTAGTTACTATAGGAGGTTCATCAAAGACTTTAGTAAGCTTGCTACCCCCTTGTACAACTTACTAAAAAAGACAATTGAATTTCAGGGGATAGAAGACTATGAAGCAACATTCTAGCAATTGGAGGATGTTTTGACTTCAACACCTATTCTTAGAGGACCTAATTGGAAGTTACCTTTTGACATTCATACTGATGCATTTGATACTACTTTAGGAGCAGGTCTGAGACAAAAAGAAGGTACTATTGAGCATTCCATTTACTATATTAGTAAGAATTTGCAGGGTGTTGAGCTGAATTATATTGTCACTGAAAAAGAATTGCTTGTTGTTATGTATGCACTTAATACATTTTGGCATTATATCACAAGCTATGAGGTTTTTGTCTACAATGATCACTCTACTATAAAATATTTGATGAACAAACCTACTATTTCTGGTAGATTAGCACGTTGGCTACTCCTCATACATGAGTTTAATGTGAAGATAATAGATAAACCAAGCTGAGCCAATGTAGTAGCAGATTTTCTATCATGACTTGAAGTACCTAACGATCTTGTAGCCATAGATGACAACTTCCCTGAAGAGCATCTACTTTCAATAGAAAGTTATAACCCATGGTTCGCAGATATAGCACATTACCTTGCTATAGGAAGAACACCACCACACTTTCTACCCAAGTAGCACCATCTGGAAAAGAGTTTCAATTTCTCATGGATAGCTGGGTTGATGTTCTACATTGGACCAGATCAAGTAACTTGTCGGTGTGTGAGGGAGATGAAACCTATGACATCTTGCGGGCATGTCATGATGAACCATGTGGGGGTCATTTTGTAGCAAAGAGAACAACTCATAAGATTTTGACAACTCGATACTATTGGCCTACTCTCCATAAAGATGCAACAAAATATACAAGGCAATGTGATCGATACCAATGCATGGGAAGGCCCACTAAATCTAATGAAATGCCTCTATAGCCACAGGTAGTGATCATGCCTTTTGACAAGTGGGGTATTGACTTTGTTAGTCCAATAGAACCCTCTTCTCATAGAAAATAATACATCTTAGTATGTATTGATTATGCAACTAAATGGGTTAAAGCACGAGCTATGACACATGCTAGAGATCACAAAGCAGCAAATTTTCTATATGAATGCATATTCACCAGATTTGGAGTACCTAGAGAAATTGTCATAGATCAAGGAGCTCAATTCACATCTAACTTGATTGCAGAACTCATGAAGAAGTACATGATCCATCATGGCACATCTTCCCCATACCATCCTCAAGCTAATGGTCAGGTAAAAATCATAAACAGAGAGATAGAAGCAATCCTCACCAAGATAGTTGCTATTCACAAATGGGACTAGGTTACCTAGCTTCCTGAAGCAATTTGGGCTTATAGGATACATGGAAGAGCACCATTGGATTTACCCCATTTGAATTACTTTATGGTAAATTTGCTTCCATGCCTATAGAATTTGAGCACAAGACTTTAAAAACTACTTTGGAATTGGATGTTGATCTTTCAAAGGCTCAAGAAGATAGGTCACTGTAGTTGAATGCCCTTGATGAGTACTACAAATATGTCCTACATAATACTGAGATAATCTAGCAACAACAAAAGAAATGGCATTATAAGTTCATCTATGACAAGAAGTTTTTTATTGGAGTCTAGGCCCTACTACATGATTCCCATTATCAGCAAACTCCAAGAAAATTCCAAACATGTTGGCTTGGACCGTATGGAATCATTTTTGTGTTTGAGAATGGTGTATTACAACTCTTTACCATTGATCCTATTCATTTTAAACTGCTTGTTAATGGGCACCGTTTAAAACTCTACCATAAACTATCTAGTCGTGAAGAGTTCCTGTAGCAATTCTAGCCATTTATTGATCCTATAATTCCTACAACAACTGTAGATGAGTTTCCCACTCATTTTCCATCCTCTCTCTAAGTGCATTTCACTCATCATAATAAACTACTTTCTTAGTGAAGGTATTTTCTTTGTAATAATTCCACCTCACTCCACTCTTTCTTGTCTTCCACCTCACCTCATCCTTCATCAACTTGCATGATGGTATCATCTAACCACATGAATTACAAGGTTTGTACACATACTGAAGTTAAATATTTTTCTTAATGTGTTGTTCTATTTTAGTTACATTTGTCACTAGCAATTGCAGGAGCTAGTGCCTAATTTAGTTGGGGGAGGGGTATTATATTTCATTCATTTTTTTATGATTATTAAATGTTCATGCTATTCTTTATATGCCACCACATGATAAAAAGCATGATGCAATTTGACAATTACCTTTATGTTGCACATTTTTGCAAACTGGTAAGCATGAGTTCCAGATGAGGTACTTAATGTAGAATTAAGTGATCTTGAATGCTAAAATGTCAGTTACTTAAAACAAGTACTATCACTTGTCTTTTTGTCTTGTTCCAAGCTTTTCCATTTTTGAAATTACTCCTGTAATCATTCTGGAAGAACAATGGGGGGTGATTTGAGAAGAAGAGAACCAGCTGACCATGCAACATTGTTAGGAGATCCAGTTTGCTTACCTATATTTCAAGCCGGGGAGTAGACAAATTACATGTTCAAATTGTCTGCATGGGATGAGGAGCTTACCTTAGAATTTTTGTAGATGCTGAGGGATGATTTTTCCATTGTCAGAGGAATAAGGGTTTCATTTTCACCCAATATCATAGCCGAGATAATGGAATTGCCTATGGCAGAAGAGGAGTTTTCAAATGTATTGGACCTAGTTTTAGCCAGAGCCCAATTTATAGTGCACACAGACCCACAGCTTCGGATAGATCAAAAATAAGGTACAATCCACACATCTTTACCAGAAATCTATATTGTGAGATATTTTACTTGTGAGGGGAGACATTCATATTTGCATGCCACACATTTCAAATTCTTGAGCTGCCTAAGACATGATGACCGTCCTTTGAATGCTCCTATTTTTATGTATCACATTTTTTTAAAAAGAGCTACTGTGTGCAAAAAGGAACCCCAAAAGATGTTTCACACCACTATTTTATTAAGCTCACCATAGAAAAAGCCCTTAGGGAATAACTTGGGATATCTTGGGATGATTTTATTTCAAACAATGTGCAAGCAACCTGCAGAGCATATTGAAGAGGAAACAAAACCTTAGGAAAATCCTATAAACCCAACACCAGGCTCTTCCTCATCTAGACCTAGGAGGTTACAGAGAACCTGAATTTCCACTCTTGTAGCTTCTACCTCTAGGTCAGGTCCAACATCTAATAAGGGTAAAAGGAAAATTAAATTTTCCCCAAATACTAGCTCTCCTACGGTTCCTAGGGTTTATAAGAAGAAGAAAGGGAATGTATAGGAAACATCTCCTAAACATCCTATAGGTTCAAAGGCAACAAAATTACCCCTTAGGTGTAGAACTCGAAGGAGCCAATCATCTGTAAAACTTGATGAGGGTGTGTCTTTTCAATCCCCTGTGTCCGAAAATCTAACTATTGAAAATGAGCAATCCTCTTCTTCTGACAAGGATAAGATCATCATTGAAGATGTTTTAAATGAAGAAAGTGTAGAACGTGTGCTTGTAGTAGTAGGAACATCCTCTGTCTAGTCGCCCATCATTTTCATAGATTCAGACAATGATGATAGTATATCTGTCAAAGTTGCAGAATCTCCTCCTATTCTTTAGAGGGGAGAATTTCATGAAAAAGATATTGGAATAAATTTGGAAATAGTTAATACTATTGCTAAATAAATTCTTTCACAAGGACTTGATGCTTTAGCCTCTAAAGCCCAACAAGTTGTTCCTCTTGGTCCTTCACTTGCATCACATGTTACTTACCATCCTAGTTCCACTATTTCATTATTAAGCATTATTTTACATCTATCTAATTAGTTAATTCAAGAGATGGAATGATGGAAAATAGAGAGAGAGAGCCTCAACAAAACCATCTTTAATCAAACTCAAGATTTGATTGAAAAGAATGCAGAGATTGAATAATTAAGTGGTAAACTTATGAAAGTCACTACCATGATTCCTAAATTGATGTCTTGTCACTCTTGTTCTCCTATTTATGCTTTCTTTTTGAAAGAATAATTTGTCAATTATTAGATGACCTATGTAATGCAAGGTAAAAGTTTAACATTGAATACTCCTCAAGAATTCTTCCAAGATTTTCATACTTCCCCTGTAGCCATCAAAAATTTACTTTGTGAACTCTTTTTACATAATTTGGTAGTCCATGACAACAAATATTGGAACCCTCTACTTTATGTGGGTGATATTCAACTCAAGGCATTGATGTCTTGGATCCAAAATGAAGTTTGCAGAGAAAATTAGGCCCGTTAGTACAAAGAATTAGAGTATGAGATTCCACTTTTTCTTAGGCCTAAAGCCAAGGATGCCAAAACACTATACTATGATTGGTTGAAAGTTGCTCAATCAAAATCTAGAAACTAGATTATTTCTCCTTTAAAGAAGGTAGCCTATCAAGAATATAAAGCTATGGAAAAATAGATCTTCTTGCAGCAAAGTAGGGAAATCAGTGGTGCTGGATAGGATTGAGTGAAGACCTGTAGAAGAAAGAACCACATTCTCTATTGAATCTTATCATGGCTACTCAACGAGCACCTTGGTATATTAAGCTAGGGGAAGAAAGAAAAAGCAATTGGATTCCTTTAACTTTTCAGCCTCCACTGCTATTGTCCCCATTGCTTGCTAACAAACAAGATTTAAAGAAATTCAATATGATAGAAGAGCTCTACAGATGGGAAGGGTACAGAAAGAGTAAGGGTTTTTATTGGAACTAAGCTATAGGAGGCAAAGGATAGAGTGTTCCCTCAGATTTTAGGATGGCTACAAGGGTCAAAAATTTCATGTTTCCTTGAGGACAAGTCAAAGTTTTAGTTGAGGGGAATGATGAGACTAGAATATGGTCTATTTTATCATTTCATTTTCAGTTGAATTCACAAACTTTCTAAAAAAAATTTATGTTTAAGAATATGATTTTAATGATAATTTCAGACAAATGTGTGCATAATTACTTTCTAGGACTAAAATGAATATTCTATGAAATGATATGCCATTTGATTACAAAATAGTGAGAATGATGTTTTTCTTCCTTAGGTAGGTTGGGTAGTTCTCCTACATCAATGTGACATAGGGTAAACTAATTTAGATGACATATTGTGAATTAGTCTTGATGTAGGTTATTACTTTGGAGGCACTAATATTTTGCAAATTTAAAGGTGAAGTCAACTTAGCTAAGCGAAGTCAATAGCTCGAGCAAATAGTGGTAAATTTCATTAATGACCTTCCACATCATCAACCGTTTCATCCATAATAGCCAGTACCTATTTTTAGCAAAGAGGGAGTCAAAACAAGAAATCTAGGGGTCGTGAGCTACTAAATTCATGTTCCATTTGGCACCAAAGTTAATGCATCTCTTGTAATATTCAATGCTGTCCATTGTTTTAGTAGTTGATGGAGTCTAAAATCTAGGAATTCTATTCCTAGTTTGTGCTTAAATAACTAGAAGTTTGTGTTCCAAAGATATTAATTAATTAGTGGCTTTTGGTAGAAGGAAGAAGTTTTTTGATTTTTTGAGTACTGAATGTAATCTTGTTGTTTATCAGTATGTACATTTACTATTGTTATGAATAAAAAGATCATTTTAGGTTTCCATATTTGAGTAGTTCTACTTCACTTCTCTATGGGTGTCCACATAGGAAGTGAACTAATTAATTAGCATATGATTTACCTTCAATTCATAAAACTAGAGTAGACTTTGCTATTCTTGCAGCCACTAATAGCAGAATTAGTGGATTGTTCTTGCAGCATAGGCAATTAAAGTAGTTCTTAGCTCTATTTTAATGCTTTTTTGAGATAGATTTGATTCTCAGTTTTAGCATAGATTTCCTATATCATAATAATTTGAATTTCCATAGAATAATTCTTAAGTTGAGAGAAGTTTGAAGCATATACTTTGCAGACACCATTTCAAGTTTACATCCCTGGTTGATAAATTAAATGAGTCCAAATGAGTTGGGTTAGAAACACTCGGGATGTCCAATCTTGGATTAAGTAGTCCATTGTTGTAGTATTTTGATCCCTTTCTTTGGCCAAGTAGTCACACGGTTGTAGATGCTAAGTTCAACTATTAATAAGATATGGCGACTACGTGATTGAAGTCACATAGAAGATCAAATCTTGTGGGTGCTTAGTCACATGGTTAGAAGGCTATTAAGCCTAAACCGTGGTGACAATGTGAAAGGTTAATTTTAGGTAGTTTCCTAGTCACAACAGTTAGGGGAAGATGTTAAAGGAAAGCTGTGAAGTAGTGATGGATGGTTGGTCATGGTTTCACAAGGAATAATAGTTAATGAAGAAAAAGGGTTGCAAAGTTGCAACCATGGGTAGTGAGTAGTCAAATAGAAAATATGACTGGTCTACATGGAAAAACATGAGGATTGACTCTAGTTGACAAATGACATGGTTGACTTAGCATACTGATAATGAAGAAAGACAATATTTAATGGTGAATTTGATCTTCTTAATCATCTGCAACCACTTTCATTTTTCTCCATGCCCAATAAATGGAAAGGACATTCCCTTCACAACCATGTTATCTATCTACCTAGTTAGAATGATAATGGCCACCATTTCTGTCTTCTCAAGGCTCTACTTGGTGAATAATACAATTTTCCTACGTTTGGACATGTGCCATGATCAAGTCTTTTTCCAAATCTGTAGTGGTTGTTCTCTATAATCTTAGTGGCAGTGGTTGAAGGTGACTTCTAGCTAAAGAAATATAGGGGTTATGCTTAAACTATAAAAGCATATTTTTTAAGCTTTTGAAAGGGTCGATTCTTCTCTATTTTCTTTTCGCATTGCTTTGGCATGCACATTGTAAATTCCTTTTGCCTTTGGACTTCATCACATTCTTCCTTGTCTCTTTCAACCATTGATGTACTATGTGAGATTCATTTTCCTCTCATTAATATGTTGTGGTTGTCTGTCATTTGCATGACTGCATCTCTTTTGGCCTATGAATGATACATAGTGAAGCTCTTCTTCCTTGTGTCATTTATCTAGTTATCTGATCTACATGTGATTGTTTGATTAAACAAGTTTGAATCTATATATTTTGATGTCACAATAGTTAACTATGCATGTATAGGTAGAGATAGGGTCGAACACTCTATTTTGGTGCATCACCCCCTTAGGATAGATTAGGTAAGTGTTTCATGCATGCTTTCTTCCCTTTTCCTCTCTAAGTGTAGTTTAGGTGCATCCTAATAGCAAAGGAAGCTGACCTTCTCTAGAAACTCAACCTCATTGTTCAAGTCCCACAACTTGGAGGTTGTTTCCATGTTTCACAAGGTTGCCTTTAGGTAAAAACTTTAGGCAAGGGTGCAAAATTTTGTGACAATAGTTTTTGGCACACCCGATGGGAGATATATTCAAGGATTCAAATTAGTTTCAATACCTCCATCATTCATACCATAGTTTTTGGCATGCCTAGTGGGACATATATTCAAGGATTCAAATCAATTTTAGCACCTACACCAGTCATACCACAATTTTTGGCATGCCCTGTGGGACTCATATCAAAAGATCTCAAGTTCACTGGTGTCAAAAAGAAGATTTCATGTTCAAACAAAGGAGATAGTATTGCCTTCAACATTCAAGCCTTAAAGAGGGTCATTTGTTCAAGGTACTTGGCAACTCCAAGTTTCAAACTCATCTAGTTTTCAAGACCAAGTTGTTGATTCATGCCTAAAGCACACACAAGGGCATCTTCTAGAGGTAACTTTCAGTATTCAAAACTCTGATTTTCAAACCCTAGATGGAAAAGAAGAAATTTGTCCTTATCACCAGTTAGGAGTGTTTCAATAAATCACTCACCCACAAGATCTCTTTCTACTTCTCCTATTGATAGGTCATAGCCTAGGTTGCCATCTTTTCATTTAAATAAATCCTTATTCCATAAGGCACAACCTAGAGCACATGCATTTTACACCTTTAATGGTGGAATTCCTCTCCTTTTAGCTTAAAGACATGATATCCCAGTGTCAACTCTCAAGAGCATCCCTAATTTTATTGGTGAGACATCTACTTCTCTTGTTGAGCACATTCAAGAAATATCTAATGTCTGTAATATCAATGGAATAATTGAGGATGATTTGGCAGTTAAGCTTCTAGCCTCATCCTTGAAACAAAAGACACTTCAATGGTATACAAGATTGCCTTATAACTCTATAATAGATTGGGATGAGTTAGGAGCAACCCTATGAAAATATTTTGAAGATAAAAGTGACTATCTTTCACTCCTAGAGTAGTTGACTACTATAAAGAGGGCACCCCATAAATACATGACTGACTTTAACTATAGATTCCAAAAACATGGGATAAAATACCAACTCTGGTGAAGCCTACCTTCGATAATGCTTTCTTGCATTATCTAAGAGCCCTAAATAGTTATATTGCAACTAGAATACAAACCATAGGATGGATACATTACCTGATGTTTAGGAGATAGCAATAAGGGTAGAAAAAATTCTAATACAAGGAGGTAAGCTAGCTCTAAGACCTCCTATTCGCTTCTCCCCTGATATTCCAAATCACCAACTAGCAATAGTCCCTATTCTCGCATCTTCCACATCATAATCCCTTTGTCTAGTCCATCAAGCTTCCACATCATCTAGTGAGCTAGGAGAGTTGAAGGTCTTAATGCAAGATATTGGAAAAAAGTTGCAAATTCAAGATAAGAAGTTGGAGGATAGCTTCTCTATGATTCAGAGGGTGAGAACCAAAGTGGTGACTTTGGAGAGGAAACAAGCTCAAGGTAATAAGGCTCCTCAACTGCAATATTAGACTCCTTAGAATGGTAGGCCTCCAAATTAGAATCAATGGAATACTTTTTTCAATTAGAGTAGGTAGAATGGTCATGCTTCTATTTCAAAAGAAAATCAAAGTAGGGCCTTAGTCCCTCAAAACAATAAGGCTCAAGATCAAGACTTTTGTCCCACCTGCAATTACTCCTATGCCTATTGTGTGTGTCAAAAGGATGAATCCTATTTAGCTTTGAACACTCAAGAACCTACAACAAAAAAATCATACAATGTAAGCTAGCTCAATGATTCCTCACATTTGCAACAACAAGGTGATTACTCCCTCACAAATCATCAAATAAAAGACATTGTCATGTTAATCAAGATCCCATTTCTTACAATACTAGGAGCAAGAGAAGAGCCATTAAAGATGCTACCCCTCCTCCTCCTAGTTAGGCCTCAACATTAAATTCAATACCTCATGTACAAGCAATGAATGATCAATCTAATGCCCCTCATCAATAAAGGCAGAATGTGAGTAGCAAGAATGATGATCCTCAAGTTGTTCCATTTCAACCTCCTACACATGTAGTTGCACCTAGTGCATCATTCCATGTGGTAGATCAGATGAAGAAAACAAATATGAACATTTCCATGTAGGATGTTGTTGCTACTGTACTTATGAAAAAGAGGTTTTTGCAACAAGAATTGGAGAACATCGAACCAAAAGATTGACCACCTAGCATGGAGAGTGCCACATGCCTTGTGCAACAATCAAAGGAAGGATAAATGAGTAAAAAGATTAAACCTAATCCATTTTATGTTTCTTTGATTATAGGAGATAAACTAGTACACACTTGCATAAATGATTCAGGGGCTAGTAGTTCAATGATGCCTAAAAGTGTTGTTGATCTCCTAGGAATGAAATATGAGCTCATTGTTAGGGATGTATTGTAGTTGGATGGTAGTACTATCAAGACTGTAGGAATCCTTAGGAGTGTTTAAATGGCCCTACATGCATGCCCTAGTTGTACTATAGTTAAAGATATAGCCACACTTTTCCATTTGTCCCTCAAAGATTTCACTACCCAAATAGGTCACCACATATCCTCTAATTCGTCATACATGTTTTTAGAACAAGATATGGAACTAAAGCTTCAATCAGGGAAAAGCCCTTGGCCTTCAATCATATTGCACCTTACACTTCTAATCTCATCAATATAAATTGCACTACCCTAGAGATAGATGAAAATGATATAGTACAAGAGCCTACCACTTCCATGATAGAGATACCTATTTTTCTCTTATATGAATGGGCTAATACATATCAATTTGATACTATATTAGAAACCCTTGAGAAAAGCCTAAGTACTTATTGCATACTTGAATAGGATGCTCTTTTCCCTAACCTTATGAAGACCAAGGAGAATACTAGTGGTATATGGAGTATGTACTTTGATGGATCAAGGAATAAGAGTGGATTAGGAGCTAGTGTAATGTTGGTTTCACCTGCACTAGAAAGATACTACTTCTCATTTAGGCTTTAATTTAGTTGCACTAATAACATAGAAAAGTATGAGGCATTGATTCAAGGTCTCCTACTTGCTCAAAAAAGAGGAATTCAAGCCCTAAGTGTATGTGGAGATAGTGAGTTGATTGTGCATCAAGTGAGAAATCAGAATATCACCAAGAATGGTTTGCTCAAGTCTTATAAACATAAAATGTGGGATTTTCTTGAAGGTTTCAATGCATTTAACATTTAAAGCATCCCTAGAAGAGAGAATACACATGCTAATAGACTTGCAATAGTTGGTGCATCTTATGATGTGCCAAGGAGCCTTGAAGATGAGAAGAAGTAGCAGATTAGAGTGGTGGTTAGGCTCGCTATCCCTGATAATAATATCAATTGGCAAGTGTTTGAATCTAAAGCACAAATTGTGAATTTCTTGCAGAACAAAGTAGAGTTTTTAGATAGCAATCAATCAAGATTACATGATCATTATTGGGATCAAATCATTAATCTTAGATCCAACAAGTTTCCTAAGGGTCTGATTACCTTAGAAAGTGCTTTCACTCCTAACAATCAAGCAAGAGATAGAGGCATGAACCTTGCTGCAAGTAAGGATGATCATATACTAGTCATGATTTCTGATTTAAGGACCTTAAACATGGGAAAGGTATGTACTAAAATTGAACAAGAAAATTTCATTCATCTATGTCAAGAATTTAGTGATGTGTTTGCATGGACATATGATGACCTAAGGGGCTTTGACCCAAACCTATTTTAGCATACCATAGACTTAAAGAAGATGCCAAACTTGTAAGACAAAATAAGAGGCCAATCAATCCTAAAATTGAACCATTAATGAGGAAGGAGCTATCTAGGTTGATTGAGGCTAATATAATCTTTCCTATCAAGCACTCATCATGGGTAGCAAACCTTGCCCCTATTAGGAAGAAGAGTGGAGAAATCAGATCATGTGTAGACTTTAGGGACCTTAACCAAGCCTCCCTTAAGGTTCATCATCCCCTTCCTTCCATGGAACAAATCCTATCCAAGGTTAGTGGTTTAGAGAGGTTCTCATTCCTAGATGGTTTTTCAGGCCACAATAAAGTGTTGGTCAAAGATGCCGATAGATATAAGACTGCATTTACCATAAAGTGGGGCACTTGTGCTTACAGTAAAATACCATTTGGGCTAAAAAATGTAGGTGCCACTTTCC
Organism: Cupressus sempervirens; assembly: GCA_028749045.1. NCBI lineage: Eukaryota > Viridiplantae > Streptophyta > Pinopsida > Cupressales > Cupressaceae > Cupressus > Cupressus sempervirens. Next base: position 505,590,341 of record CM053789.1, on the reverse strand, counting down.
AAAAGGAAATGGAGATGGAATTTTAGAATACGATATCAAATTTTTATTGGTCTATCTTGATGACATTATAGTATACTCAAAGAATGCGATAGATCATTTTGGGCATCTCAGGCAAGTTTTCTTAAGGTGTAGAGAGTATGGAGTATCTTCGAATCTGAGTAAGTGTGTCTTTGATGCTAACCAAGGAAGGTTGTTATGAAAAATTGTATCCAAGGATGGTTTGACTATTTATCCAAAAAGAACTAAGGCTATTCTTTCTCTCCCTCTTCCTAGCCACAAGAAAAGGCTGCAAAGTTTTCTTGGTAGGATAAATTTTGTGAGGAGATTCATTCCTAATTTAGCTACCATGGTGAAACCTCTTATAGTTATGCTAAAAAATAACATGATATTTTCATGGACCAAGGAAGGGAAATAAAGTTTTGAAGAGATCAAAGCAGCCATAGCCTTAGCCCCTACTCGCATTAATCCAAATTTTGAGAGATATTTCATTCTTTACACCTTAGGAGGTGAGTCAAGTATTTCTTCTATTTTGACTCAATTGAATGATAAGAATGAAGAATAACCCATTGCCTTCTTTAGTGAAGGGCTTAAAGGATATGAGGATAACTATAGTTATGTGGAGAAACAAGCCCTTGCAGTCATAAGATCTTTGAAGAAATTCAAACATTGTCTATCCCACAATAAGACCCATTTGCTAGTGCCCCATGCAAGTGTCAAGGATTTCTTTTTGAACAAAGACATCAATGAGAAAAGAGTATTGTGGATTAGTAAAGTGATGGAATATGATGTGGACAGCCAAATCACTAAGTTGGTAAGAGGAGAAGGATTGTACAAGCAGATGGTCTCATCTCAAGAATCAGATGAAGATGTTGCCTTGGTATTGACAGATCAACAAGAAGTAAGAGATGAGAATCCAAGGAGTTGGATAGATGGCATGGAACCTTCTTACCAGGAAATGGATTTCCTAAAGGATTGGATAGAGCTAAAAGAAGATAGTTTAGATTGAAATCAATCTCTTATGCCATAGTTGATGATATTCTTTTTAGGAGGGACTTCAATGGAGTATTGCTAAGGTGCATAGATTCATAGCATGTTGAAAGGATGGTTAAATAATTACATGATAGTCTTGATGGTGGCCACTTTTCAACAAGAATTATGCCATGAAGATAATGAGAGCAGGTTATTATTGGCCATCCTTGTTCCATGATTACCATAGGCATGTTAGGAAGTTTGAAAAGAGTGCCTTCTTTTTAGGTAAGCAAAGACTGGCAGCCCTTCTCCTTCATCCAATTCAAGTGGATCAAAATTTTTCCCAATGGGGATTAGTTTTCATAGGTCCTATTAACCCTCCTTCTAGCTCTAGCCACACATGGATTCTAGGTATTATAGATTATTTTACTAGGTGGATAGAGGCAATTGCATTAAAGGATATTACTGAGAATTTGGTTTTTGAGTTCTTAGATGGAATCATCGCAAGGTTTGCTACTCCTTCCACCATCATTTTAGATAATGCAAAATCATTTGTAGGAGCTTAGATATGTGCATTGTAGACACCTAAAAACCTTTAAAAAATAAAGTATTTTTATTTTTTGAAAAATTCCTGATGACATCATCATTAATTAATTAATTAATTATTTAATTAATTAATTTATTTTTATGCCATTAAATCCCTTTATCTTAATTAAAAATATTTAATTAAGGAATCCCTCCCAAAAATGTTTAAATCTTATTTAAACATTATTTCCTTATTTATTAATTGTTTAATTAATAAATTGACCAAAAAACCCAAAATAAATAAAAAATTTATTTTTTGCCCAAAACTTGGCCAAATTCCTTAAGACCACTAACCTCTTCCAAAATCTTCTAATCCTTCTTTAATTTTGATTAAAGGCTAATCCCATCATTTCCTACCCCTAATCCCAACTCAAAATATTTAATTAAGATTAAATATTAATCCTCATGTTTATTAAAAAAGTTTTAATAAATATCTCCTCAACCCAAACCCTTGAAATAAATAAAACTTTATTTATTTCTTAAAAATCTAATTTATCCTCATCCTAAGAAGTTCTAGACTCTTCTAGAAAGTCTTCATCCTCATCCTAGGAAGTTCTAGACTATTCTAGAAAGTCTTTATCCTCATCCAAAGTCTACACTCTTCTAGAAGATGTCTTTAAACCTAATCCTAATCCCCTCCTAACCTTGTCACATTCTCTGAACATGGGTTAAGACTTACTAACCCAAGCCAAAGTTAACAAATATCTCCTCCTTCACCCACCCTCATTAAATGCCATCCACTTGCCTATCCCTAAGCTAATCCTAAACCATCCTAATCCATCCTCTAATAATTTGCACAATCCTAAGCAAGCTTAAAACCCTCCTAATCAAGCCCAAGTCGAAATTGCTCTCATCTCCCTCAAAATATCTCAACCATAAAACTTTATGAAGCCCACTAGGCCATAAATGACTCTTCCAAGCCCTTTTATTGCTCTTATAAGCCATTATGAGGGTATTTATGAAGATTTTATCCCTTGAGCCTCCTTTGTTGACTCATCCTTCCCCTTTCCTCCATCCTCTCACCATGTGACATGTGTCACTCCTTGATTGGCTGTAAGGAAGCACAATCCATGTGCTCTCCTCTCATGCAATCTGAGCCCTCCATGAGCTTTTTCCCATCCTTGCATCTTAGCCCTCAATCCCTCAAGCCTCTTGCCTATAAATTGGATCCTCTCCCAAGACATTTTAACACAATCCATGAAGTAAAGTCATAATGCCATTTTAAGAAGCCATTTTACATCAAAACCATACACTCACACCCAAATTCCAACTCCATTTGAAGACATTTTTGAAGCGTAAGCTTGAGCATACATCCTATCTAATTAGACAAAGCCACTCAACAAGAGAGATTCTTATTGAGAGAACCCATTAATGGCTCATATTCTTAATTGAGAGCTCATCTTAGTCTATCTTGAAGTTTATGAATTTTGTTTAGTTTGTAGAAGCTTTATTTAAATTTGGTTTCTATTAGCATACTAACATTGCTCATATACATGCATAGGTAGTAGATCATGGCATTTATTTGAGTGCATCTTCCAATTACTATCCTTAAGGTAATGGATTAGTTGAATCATCCATTAAGAATTTGATCAAAATAATGAGAAGAACCATAGAGGATAATTAGAGATGTTGGCATTAGAAGTTGAGAACAACTCTATGAGCTGATAGGATAACACCTAAGAGGGCCATAAGAAATTCTCCATTTATGTTGGTTTATGGTAGTGAAGCTAGGATTCCTATATCCTTGGAATTCCATCTCTTAAATTGGCTTATTAGTTAGAGTTAGCTATATATGATGCTATGACAACGAGGATAGTAGAATTGATGGAATTGGAAGAGAAGAGAAAACAAGCAATGTAGACATTGGAAACACATAAGCAATAGATGAAAAAGTCCTTTGACAAGAAGGCTAAGGTTAGGAATTTTAAGGAAGGTGATCTTGTGTTGAAGTGGGATGCTTATAGAGAAAAACTAGGGATACATTCACAATTTTATGCAATGTGGAGTGGTCCCTATGTGATAGTCAATTACAAGAAGTTAAATGCTTTCCAGCTGAGCAGGCCTAATGGTAAAATCTTTCCTATTCCAATCAATATAATACATCTTAAACCTTGCTTTTGATGAAGAATGTTTTTCATGTACATAGTTAGAGTAGTTTCTTTTCTATTCTTTCCTATTTTCCAAGAAGTGCAAGGTGCACATTGTGGTGTTCCTCTGGAATGACAATTTTGAAGAGGTTGCAGAGGAAAAAGGCATTTTTTGTGGTTTAGAATGTATCAAAAATGATAAAAATGATGAATTTTATGTTTTTAGAGACTCCACATCCCAATGGATTTTCAATGGCTACTGGTCAGGTGTCAAGCAGGCTTGTATTCACTCTAAGTCGCTAGAATTGTTAACCATATTTTCCCTTCTGTGAAAAAATTGAGTTTTCCTGTCAAGCATGGCCAATGGTCACATCTATTCAAATATTCAAATGATCAAATGTTATAAAAGATATATTCATAATTTGGCTTATTCCTTGCTACCCCAAGTCTCAAGCTTTCATGATATGTCTAGGTTAATGTTTGAAGTTGCGATCATGTGATTACCTTCCATCATCTAGTTGTAGGATATCACATCCTAACCATCAAACAAGAATTGACTGAGCGATGGTGGTCTTCTTAGTGTTTAGCATAGGGTTGTAGTTCAAAATGTTAACATCTAATTAAGAGTGGCAATAATGAAAATAAATTTGATTGCAGGGTCACGAAAGATTAAGGGTTGACCATGGTAAAGGTTGTAACAATGTAAAAACCTTTGTTCGTGTGGTTGCTAGGTGTTAAGGAGAAACTATGGTTAATGAGGTGACTGAGCGGTGGTAGTTTGGACCATGGTTGGCCCAGGTTCATGGCTTTAAAATGATTAACCCTAGTTCAATCTACAAAGTTGCGATTGTCTTGACCACACATTCACGAGGTTAGAAACATGGTTAGACAATCAGGTCATGATGATGCAAATGGTTTTCTAGTAGTTAAATTATCACTAGTACATGAACATATATGCTAAGTTCAACTATTAATAAGATGTGGCAACTACATGGTTGAAGTCACATAAAAGGTCAAATCTCATGGGCACTTAGTCATACGGTTAGAAGGCTGTTAAGACCAAACCGTGGTGATGGTGCAAAATGTTAATTTTAGGCAATTTCCTAGTCATAACAATTAAGGGAAGATGTTAAAGGAAAGTTGTGAAGCAATGCTAGATGGTTGGTTGTGGTTTCATAAGGAATAAAAGTTCATGAAGAAAAAGTGTTGTGAAGCCATGAACGTAGGTAGTCAGTAGTCAAACAGAAAATATAATTGGTCCACATGGAAAAACCTAAGGATTAACTCTAGTTGACCAATGACATGGCTAACTTGGTGTGCTGATAATGAAGAAAGATAGCCTTTAATAGAAAATCTAATCTTCTCAATATTTTGCAACCACTTTCATCGTTCTCCATGCCTGATAAATGCAAATGACATTCCCTTCACATTTGGGTTATCTATCTACCCAATCAAAATGACAATGGTCATCATTTCTATCTTCTCAAGGTTTTACTTGGTGAATATATGATTTTCTTATGTCTAGACATGCACCATGATTAGACCTTTTTCCAGATTTGTAATGACCATTCTCTACAATCTTAATAGGAGTGGTTGAAGGTGACTTCCAACTGAAGCAACCCTAAGGTTATGCTTGAACTATAAAAGCATATTTTTAAAGCTTTTGAAAGGGTTGATTCTTCTCTATTTTCTTTGGCATTGCTTTGGCATGCACATTGTAAATTCCTTTTGCCTTTGGACTTCATGACATTCTACCTTATCTCTTTCAGTCATTAATGTACTGTGTGAGATTCATTTGCCTCTCATCAATGTATTGTGGTTGTCTATCATTTGCATGACTATATCTCTTTTGGCCTATGAATGATATATAGTGAACTCTTCCTCCTTGTGTCATTTATCTGGTTCTCTAATCTGCATGTGATTTTTTGATTAAATAAGATTGAATCTATATATTTTGATGCCATGATAGTTAACTATGCATGTATGGGTAGAGATAGGGTCAAACACTCTATTTCAGTGCATTACCCCCTTAGGATAGATTAGGTAAGTGTTTCATGCATGCTTTCTTCCCTTTTCCTCTCTAGGTGTAGTTTAGGTGCATCTTGATAGAAAAGGAAGTCGGCCTTCTCTAGAGAGTCAACCTCATTGTTCAAGTGCCACAACTTTGAGGTTCTTTCCATGTTTCACAAGGTTGCCTTTAGGTAAAAACTTTAGATAAGGGTGCAAAATTTTGTGACAAAAAATACCATAGTGGATTTTAATCCATTTTTGTGACCATTATGTGATTTCATTTGGTAGTTATCATGTTTGTGTTTGAATTCACACTCCTAGCCAAGTGCCTAGTTGAGTGTGTTGTGAACATGTATACTTACATTTTCTTCCTTTGTAATTTTGTCTCAATGCTTGATTTATTATCACATTTTGAAAATGTAATGTTGGTGTTTGAGATCACATCACAAGAATATAGAGTGTGTCATTTTGGGATCATAAGGAGCTTGTACTATTGGTTTGATGCCAATGGAGTTATTATTCAATAGGTTGAATAATGGGTGGGGGGGGGGTGGTTAGTTATTCCCACATACTTTCTAAATATTTTGTTTTGTTGGTAAACTTATAAGAAATATAAATACCAACTTATTATATATTTGTTAACGACATCAAAGATTCATAATAGGTGTAAACATGAAATCAGAAAAAAACTAGCACAAAGAGCACCAAAATTTACATGGAAACCTAAATAGGGAAAAACCACTAAGAAGATAATTCCCATGAAATGAACACCTATTAAGTTGACACTGGTTAAGGTTATTTCTATAAAGTCTCAAAATCATTCTAATTCATATAGCTTGGCTTGTTGCTAGCCAATCTAACTACCCTCATAAATGAATATGGTTGACTTCCAATAAAGTAGACTCACTCCTAATTCAAATACACTCGATACCTAAATATATGAAAATAGATTGAATCAACTACTAAGATTATTACCAATAATACTCTACAATACAAAAATTGATATGTCAATATGCTATTGATTACATCCACACACACAATCATCAATACATAGGTCCCATATAATTATATTTATAGTCATTTTTCATACAAGCATCACACAAGACACATAGACAAATAAAATAATCACTCTTATTAAATTGCTTGATGCCATCAACTATGATAGACAAAACCAATTTGAAACATGTCACAACAAAAACATCCATGGGATGGTAAGGGTTGAAACATGGACCACCTCAATTAATAAAACATGTCATGTGCATGTCGACATGTAATAAAATATGCAAAGCCTTTGGTACTAATAGTTATATTCAATATGTTGCATGTTATATAGTAGCTACTAGATCCAAACATAAATAACCAAGCTCTAAATAGAATTGAAACCACATAATTGATCCACTGTATGTTACACATAAAATAGAACCACTACCACAAAAGAATAAGGATAAACATTTGAATCATGTTCTTCATTAAACATCTCTACTTATATGCCAAGGATATTAGTGTACATCAACTTATACAACCAAATTTTGAACATGTTTAAACATTTTGACATCAATGACAATCATTAATAACAACAATATGAACCACATAAACTCCAGATTCTAATAGTAACCATGTTTCTCATAGTTTTGACTTATGTGTATTTGATCGATGTTGCATTATGACAAGTTGATGTTGAGTAGTGGAATTGAGTGGATTTATAAGGTGGAATTAGACAAAAAGGGGTCCTAGGGTAACCATGTTAGGAATAGGAAATACTGGGGGGTGGGTGGGGAGGGTGGGGGTTGAATAACTATTTTACAAACTTTAGCCTAAAACTATATATTATTAACAATGTTATAACTTGCATATAAAGTAAATTAACTATGTTGAATAGTAAACATAACTATGCAATAAGAGAACTCATAATACCATATTTCATTAACTAGGGAAGCCATGGCCAAGGGAAAGCACTAGTGGAGATGGTACCCACAAAATGATCCACTAATCAAAAGTATATGGTTAAAGATATTGACCCTGTTAGTAGTCTATTACATTTGTATAGTGTCTTGGTCTTTGTTAGAGGACTAAGCCTTGTTAAAAGCCTCAACCATGTTAGGAGTTGTTATATACTTTTAGAAAATAAAACTTAGCACATTTTTTGTTTTAATCCATGCTTTATGGATAAATCTTCTTTTCTTAATTTGTAAGCTAACTAAGGAATACTTTTGATTTTTCAGTTTTATTCCTATTTTTCCTCTACTTTATGCTTTGAGGAAACCTATATTAATTATAACTAATGCAAAGTTCCATTTTTATCTTCTATTCTAGATTTTTTCTTTCTACAGCTACATATTTTGTTCTATCATTCTAGCTAGATTATTTGTTGGTTAAGCTAAAATTTTACATGGTATTAGAGCTCATGGCTACTAGAAAGGAGAATAAATTTTTTTGCTACAGGTATTGAAGAAACTTAGAGCTTTTGAAGAATGAAATTTTCCACATTTTCTTGCTTGAAGCTATATTGCTATTTTAAATGGAAGCCAAAGATTCTGCTTTAACTCAAAAGTAGAGACTTGCATGGAATAGTAATAACAATAGAGGTTGAATTGAATTCTATTGGTCCATCATAGATAGGCCAATATCACACTAGTTTTGCATGGGTTTTACCTTCATCTTCTTCTTAGTGACACACAATTTTAGTGGACCTATTATGCCATTCATTTCAAGATTTTAGAGGGTTTTCCACTGTTAGTGTTGATGCTTCCTTGGTTCCATAATTGATCAGTTTTGTAGACAATTGGCACTTTAATTTCTATTAGCCATTTATTTTTTCCTGGTTGAGTAGTGTCATTGGGGAACTCATACATATTTATGTGTCATCTACATTCTTAATTGATAGATGTTTTTCCTCTGTTTTCCATCTATTCATTGTTTGGGCTTTCTATGCATATTATTGTCTTGTGTACCTTTGATTGACATATGTTTTGCCTAGTTTTCCATTTGCTTATTGTTTAAGTAGTGTCATTTTGGGGCACTCATGCAGATTGATCCTAATTTTTATCCTGGTTTTAAAGGAGGTTTTTCATTCATCACTATCATAGTTATCATTTGATAATTGTGCACACTTTCTTGTGTATCGAAATATGCTTTTCTAATGCATATTTTGAGGGGGGGTTTTGTTCCTACCGTGTTTTCCCTCTTTCCTATTCTTAGGCTTTTTTCTCCTTAGTTAGACTTAGGGGGGTGTTAGAAAATAAAACTTAGGATGTTTTTTGTTTTTATCCATGCTTTATGGATAAAGCTTCATTTCTTAGTGTGTAAGCTAACTAAGGAATACTTCTGATTTTTTCAGTTTTATTCCTATTTTTCTTCTACTTTATGTTTTGAGGAAACCTATATTATTGTAATTCTTTCATTATAATTAATGTGAAGTTCCATTTTTCATCTTTTGTTTTGAATTTTTTCTTCTACAATTACATATTTTGTTCTATCATTCTAGCTAGATTATTTGCTAGTTAAGCTAAAATTTTACATATACAAATAAAAAATGTATGTAAGGTGAGCCCACTACCCAAACATGCAATATATAATGTAGTTCCTTAATACAAAGAGATAGATACAAAAACCTATTTTACATCGTTGCTGATATCTTCAATATCTGATGTTGCCTTTGCTACTTCAACACAAAAGTTTATCTCAATTTTCTTTCCTTTGATCATACATTAGAATTCACATATTACACATTACATATATCACTCTAGAAAACTTCACATTCCCAAACTTTCCTTTATACCTTTACAATTACAATATTATTGACTAGTCGACTTTCATGAATTATTACACTTTACAAAATAAAAAATATACTTTCGATGACTTAGGGTTAATATCTAGGATGCCATCCCTAATTAGTTAACTATTTCATAAAAAAATCTCCTAACCCAAAATACTCATTTCTCTATTATGCTCTATTTTGCCTGTATACAATCATAATTGGTTAACTGTCCATAACTCTTATCGTACTATCTTGTGCTCTTGAATATGTCATCATAATATTCTACTATCTCTCCTCAAGTGCACACATGCCAATATGACTTCTGTGAATCTCACCAACCAAAACTCTATCTGTTCTGCCAAATAAACTAAGTGATACTTAGACAATTTTCTAAGTATGAATGCCATAATTTAATCTTTATAGACTACCATCTTCATAATGAAGAAATGTTGCCATAAATGAAAACATAAAATATCTACCTTAGCCAAACTTGTCAACAATCTCCCCCTTTGGCATTGATGGCAACATGTGGAAAATTGGCTAAGTCCCAAAAACTTGTAATTACAAAACTTTGTGGATCATTACATTTTGACCATCTTTCATATCTCCTAATTAAATTATAACTCCCCATTTGAGGATAGCTATAGCTATTACATTTCTCCCCCTAAAATATACCTTATTTCTCCTTTACACACACACACACACACACACACACACACACACACACACACACACACACACACAATTTTCCATATCTCTCCCCCTTTGACATCAATGACAAAGGTGTAAAAAAAACATATGTACAAATCAAAATTTTTTGCTATACCTTCATGGTTGTTGCTTGCTAGAAATTTGTGCAACGTAGTCACCAAAGTTCTATTTTAACATGGTGAACTCCATTTCCCATTTGTCTTTTACTGCATCTGCTATACTCAAAATTGCACATAGAGCATAAGATGTTATTTGTACTATGTCTAAATTTGTGTAGGCAAACTTATCATAAGACACCTTCACTACCAAGCATTCTTATAGTTGTCTTTGTACTAGATTAATCTTCAATGCAAGGTGTTCCCTTAGCAATGAAATTTTTTTCAATTTCATCTCCTTCTGTAGCTCTAAAATCTAGATGTCATCATTTATTTTGTTGGTTCTAGTCTCAAGATCTGTAATATTGACTGAGGGATCTTGAACTTATTTCATTATGGCTTCAAGTTCTCTAATTTCTCTATTTAGCTCATATGTTATATCCCTAATTAGTGTGTGCACTCCAATATATTTCCCATAAATTGTGTTTCCTTTAGTCAGATAGTATCTTAAGTCCTTAATCTTTTCATCAAGGTTCTTTATATATCCCTTGATGTTTTTACAAACCTTTCTAAACATCTCTGCATCATGCAGAGTTTGTGTTTTAACTACTACAATATCTGACAAATTTTTGAATTCCATATCAAAAGCTTGGATTACAACTTTTTCTTTGTCATGATGATCTAATTTAGTCATCTTTACTGAAATAGTATTTTGTTGTGTATCTATCACTTCCATCAATGAACTTTGTAAGCTTTTCACTTTCTTATTCTTCTCTATTATTTTGCTAAGTGATGAGATCAACTCATTTTGATCATCATCATCAGATCCTGTTAGGGCTACTAGTGTAAGGGGTGTCCTAGAAGAACTAGATGTGCTTATCTTTATCTTCTCTTCCTCCTTTATCTTCTTTTCTTCTTCCTCCTTTTTCCTTTTCTCTTCTTCCTTCCTTTTCTCCTTCTCTTCTTCCTTCTTTTTTATCTTCTTCATCCTTTCTCATCTTTTCTTGTACTATTTTTCTATCCTCTTCTTCCTTCTTCTTTCTTTCTTCCTCCTCCTTCATCTCTTCTCTTTTCTTATTTTGTTCTTCTTCTTTCCTCTTTTTCTCCCCTTCTTCCAATTTCTTTTTCTTTTCATTATCTTAAGCTCTTCTCTACTCTTCTTCCTTTCTTTTCTTTTCTTTTATTCTTCCTCTATCCCCCCCCCCTCTCTCTCTCTCTCTCTCTCTCTCTCCCCCCTTATACCTTTCTCTCTTCCTCATTTTTTGAGCTTGTATAAGTGACCAAATTGTCAACATTAGTGCCATAATGCTTGAATGGATTCTCTATAGTGTCTAAAGTGATCCTTCTAATTTCCACTTCAATAGTATCAGAACTAATATAGGCTTGGGGCATTGATTCTGATATTGTTACTATTGCTGATGCTACTCCCTATTCTTAGCTTGATGTGAAGGCCATAAATTTTACAATAGCTTGCTTAGTTTCTTTGTTTACCTCTTCATAATTATCACCCATTGGAAAAGATTCTCTCATTTTTTTCTTAACAAGGGATCAATACCCTTCATTATTCTCTCCATGCCATCATCACTATTAACTTCCTATAATTCTTGGTGAGATTTTCTCTAATTCTTTTGTCTTCATTTGTCACTCTTCTTCTTCTATTACTTAATCTATTGTATAGATCCTTTGGTATCTCCTTTTGAATGTCTTCAAATCTCTTATTTGTTAGAATCATATGCCTAACTATGAAATTCTCCAATTCCAATATGTCGATGTTATTATAATGATCATTATTCAATTATGTAAAATTACTATTGTTGATAATTTGAACATTCAAATTCTCAACCTTTGCCTTAGATGATTTTCTTCCAGAAGGTTTCTTCACTTTTGTCTCTACTTTTTCATTTGGTTTGTCCTCTATTTCTTCTAATTCCTCTTCATCTAATTCAACCATCTATAAATTTTTTCTTCTCTTTCTCGATCCACTAGCCATCTTCTTTGTTCTCTTCTTGGGTTGTGACTCATCTGATTCTTGTTTCACCTTTGTTAGTCTTGTAGATATCCTAGTGTTTGGAGGGGTTATCTTTTGGAATCTATTATACTTACCTCCTCTTCACCTTTCTCCTTTTGCATTGGTTATATAATTGTAGGTTGTACATGAGAAACTGTGGCATAGGCTATTGCTGATGCTGTTGCTTGAGGTTCTGAACAATTATACCTTCTGATGGCCCTGCTACTACAAGTGGTGTCACATACATGATTCCTTCCTGACCACTCTGTTTCATTCCAACATCTGTCTGTCTAATTGCTATAATTTCTTTAGGATTCATTTTAGCTTCCTCCATGATTTTCCTCATTGTAGTCTCTACCTTTTCCTTTGAAGATTTCTCAAGCTGAGCTTGAGTAGTTGCTTGCATAATTTCCTCATAGGTTCCAAACCTATTGAACTCACCATCTCTTGTTGATTTTAGAATTACTTCCATGTAACCTTCAACTTTCTCCTCAGTAACCTCATAACCAAGTGATTCAACATATATCATTCTTGGTTCAACTGGTTTTATGTTCAACCATAAAACATATATCATCCTTGAATTTCCTCACAATTGAAGGTAGGATCTTGTACCTATATTTCATTTCTCCTTGGATTGTCTTCACAATGAGATATATGTTACTATCAATCTTATCAATTGGATGTCTTATATGCACATTAGTTATCTTCTCAAATGTGCACTTATCATTGTTAAGCAATTCAGTCACAAATAGGAATGGGAATCTCTTAATCAAATGGAAAAACATATAAGTAATTAGTGATCTAAATCTAAATTGAATATTCTTTACTTTCTTAATCTTTTCCAAGTTCTCTATAACTGTGCAAGATTTCACACATATTTATCTTTACTCTTTCTACACATATCTTATAGGATGCATGTATAAAACCTGCTACCATATCATCGTCTCTAGAACTAGCAAATATTTTAGATGCCATGATCTTACATATGAATCTCACATCATGTTGCTTTATCTTGCTTATCATAATGCCTCTTTCATTATACTCATACTTGGTGTTTTCTAATACAAGTTTCTTCACATTATTTTCATTAGATTGAATTGATCCTTCATTGCACAAGCCAGTCACTTCATGAATTAGGTCAACTGATATATATACTATATTGTCTCCTAACAAGACCTACCCATCATGAATCGTACTCAATATAATTTTTAGCCAATCCTCATTGTTAAAGTCATGTAAAAATAAGAACTTAATTATCTTGATTTGTTCAAGGTGTTCATAACCAGTTATAAAGCTCATGTCTTGGTTGTACACATGATGAAATTCTTTTGATATACTTGCCTCTCCTACTATTTCAAAATTTCTTTTAAGATAACTTCTTATGCTTTCCAAATACAAAACTCTATCTAGAATAATAGAAAGTATTGTCAAAGGGTCTTCCTCCAAGGGTTCAAAAGGATTAACCTTGACCTTAGGTTTGGCCTCATCCTCAACATTGTGAATCAAACTTCTATCCATGTCTACCATAAATTCTAAACTCAAAATCACAGATAAAACTTTAGAAATTTGATAAATACCTCACCTTCACAGAAATAGGGTTTCTTCTGCTCGCACTTGAGAACTCTTTCAAATTCACCTTAAATTTTCATAAAATCTTTTCTTTACCTCTTTCTCGATCAAATGGTGCTTCATCAATAAATTTTGATCCTTAAATTGCTTTCAATTCATCATTGCGCAATTACCATAAAGTTATTTCTAGTTACTAGGCAACTAAATTTATTTTGCACACTCACATACAATATTCAAGTAATTTGTGCTCTTAACCATGGCTTCCATACATCATATTGTACCTCATACTAACCATGCAAACCTTAACTCGTTCTTTGTCATCATTTTTACCTTTCTGATACTTGATTTCTTATATAAAGTACTTAATTCAAGGAAGATTAATCAAATACAATTTTTGACTTCAATCTTCCTTCATGTGCTTCAAATATTTTCTCTTTTAACACTACATGTGAATTGGATAGATCTTTAGCTTTGACAAACACCTCTTTGAATTCTTCCACATGTTCCTTTAAGCTTTCTCTCTGACTTTCATTACTGCTATCTATTCTTCTAAAGTTTAGATTCTTTTTGTTGTTCCTCATATCCATTCTAAAAAATATTTCTATATGACCAAATTTGTTACACAACTAGCATACTGGTGCATTTTTTCCAAATTTGGGTCTAGACTGGTTCACAGTTGCTCTACAATTTATGGCTATATGTCCAAAGTTGTTACACTTGTAACACACAATGTTGTTTCTTGCTCCATTATTTCCTTCTTTAGATCTTCTTCCTACAAGGTTAGTATCTCTAAAAATTCTACTATTTCTATTACTATTATCAAACTTAGGTTTCTTACAATTAAGTGCTCTATGACCAAAACCATGACAGTTATAATAATAAAAATCAATAAAATATTTAACTAGTTTACTTATGTAGTCAATTTTCATATGACCAACTCCATTACATACACAACATAGACCTTTGAATTTGTATCTCACTTTATTAGGTAACTCAATTTTCTTAGATTGCTTAGATTCATCAATTTGTTTAGTTTTCTTTACTTGTTTAATCTCCTTAGGTGTATCAACTAATTGATGTAACTCAACCTTGTTCAGATCTTCTTTCTCTTGTATACATCATCATCATAGTCTAGACTATCTCTCCTCAAGTGCACACATGCCAATATGAATTCTATGAATCTCACTAACCAAAACTCTATCTATTATGCTAGATAAACTAAGTGATACTTAGACATTTTTCTAAGTATGAATGCCATAATTTAGTCTTCATAGACTACCGTCTTCATGTTGAATAAATGTTGCAATAAATGACAACATCCAATATCTACCTTAGCCAAATTTTTAACAAACCATTTATTGAATTAATTAATAATTTATAACCTTTATAATAAATAGGTAAAATGCAATAATAAAGATCAATAATATTATTAAACATTTATCTACTTGAGAGACATGAGCGAGGACAATCATGGTCATCCACAAATGTTAAACTAGCATAATATTGATCATTTATTTGAGATATACTTGTCAATACAATAGGGATTCCTTAATTAGAAAAGGATTTCATGATATCATACGAGTCTCCACAAGTCATGTGATGACACTCCATTCTTGAGTCTTGACATCATACCCTACCTAATTTATGAGTAGTGACCTTATCCTACTTGATTTTTAGTTTATGCATTTTATGATTGTATTGGGGCCTCTTTATCATACCATGAAATCTCACACTTGATTGCCATATATAATATCCCTTCTTGGGTTGTGACTATATGTGCACCTTGTTTTTATGTCAAGTTTCTATCTCCATTACCATGGTGGGGTAGGCCTCAGGATTCCATATTATAGGATGATGTTTCACTTTACCACTATTGGGGATTGATGTACAAATGGTTAAATCTTCTAAAGATAGGGATTTTGAGTATTTAGTGCTCAATGCTGATCCTTCATAAATTTTCATTGATATACATATACATATACAATTGATGCTTATATTTATTCAAATAGTTTCATTTATCATGTTGTAATTAATGTTTCTATCGAGTGATGATTTCCTAAATTTGTGCATCTAGTGTTCCCTAGTGTCGATAAATCTTTGTTATTTTAGTCATATGTTGGTGTTAGTCAACGTACCTTGTTGCATAGTTGATAAATACCCTTTTAGATCAGCCTTTAACTCTTTTTGTAAAATTTTATTGCAATGTAGGACATCTACCTCTTGGTGTAGTGCATATGAGATACAAAATATTACATATGAGGTGTAGGTAAGTTCGTGTATTAACCAATATAATGCACATGATCTTGAGTCACACCTATGTTGTCTATTTTTGTGAATTTGAGAGAGTGGGAACTTCCCAAGGGTCTATCAAGATGGAAATCCTATATTTGGATAGCCTCTTTACTCAAGATGCTTTCCATATATTTAGAATCAATTTTTTGATTCAATATGACATAGTTGTAATCATTTTTCCTATTTTGGGCTTAAATTTAGCCTAGCAATTGGATTGTGTGAAGGATGAACTTGTCTCCTTAAATTGGGACCATTGATGATGATTTGGTCATGGACCATAGGTTCATGGGGAAATTTTGACTCGTACATGGTGACTTGAACATGACTTAGCCTTTCATGCTTATCTTATGGGTTGCCATAGAACCTTTGGTTGTGATCATAAGGCTTGTTCTTTTGCATGATCATTAAGGATCATTATTATTATATTCTCTTATGCTTAGTGGTTATTATTTCACTTTTAGATGAATTTTTATCTTTATGTTTCAATTTTTTTTTTGTTAAGTGCATATTTGACCTCATGCTCTAAGGGTTCTTCGGTGAGGAATTATATGCTACTATACTTTTTTTAAATATATAGGGACTTAGTCGTAGTTACAAATAAATTAATAGTTATCAATTCATTTTAAGGAAATAAATTCCCCTAGATAAATCCCAAAAAAGTTCTCATGGATAAAAGACAAAAATTAAGGGCCCTAGCATTCATATTTGCTACTTGTTTTAGTGCACCAAATTAAAATTGGTCACTTTTCATTTCTTCTTAAATGCTCTAAAATAAATGATTCAAAATGATACATGATAATTAGATTGATCATAAGATCCCTGATGATAGTATCATATAATGCCAATATTTCTCAAATATTTGTTTAGTCAACTCTAAAATTGTTCTAGTCAAGTATGACATGACTTGACTATTATGCAATTAAGTGGACAAAATTAAATAATAATGCAAGTAGTAATTTTGCATTACTTGGAACAAATTTTTGATAAAGAAAATACAGATTTCGAAATTTATATATGTAGTATATGTTCATACACCTTTATTTCAAACCAAATTTGAAGAATTATAATTTCATGCTCAAAGCACACATGATATTTGAATATTTAAAGCATAAGAAAATCCACATATAAAATTAGTCTATTACTATAGGTCTAGTTAGATGATTTAGGAGTTTATGCCAACAAAAATCACCTAAGAAAGTATTTCATATGGTCCTAAGTAAAATGATTTAGCCAAAACACTACATTTAAGCAATATTTTATATTTATAAAATGTTATTAAGTTGAAAAAATAATCACATTCATCATTTTATATAATTATTACATGTATAAGTAATTTTTATAAATGATCTAGTATGTGTGATGTATATTAATAATTTTTTTTTGATGAGTAGTCCTTTTCTATAAATAAATAATTTACTAAGATTAGAATTCCCAAAAAAGGGCTAGGGGATATAAGATCAACCCACAAGAGTTCACATGGCCAAAGCTGAAATCAACAACTATTCATCAAAAAAAAACTTAAGCAACTAAAGCAGTGCCAACTGAGGGGGGTGGTTCATCGTAATCATGAAATCCCCAGTCATCCTTGGGATTGGTAGGTGGGTTGGGTATAGTCTAACTGTTAGTAGCATCATCAGTGACCTAGTCAACATCCTTTATATCTAGCCATGAAGGTGAGATGTCCAACTCTAGGCGAAAGGGAAACTTTCTAGAAACCACCCATTGAGAACCAGGAGGAGGAGCCAGGGACTAGCTAGTGCCACTATAGGGCAGGGAAACCAAGTGGTGTCACAATCTACCATCACCACTACTAGGAGAGTGGTTGAGGGAATCCTATAAATGTAGTATGTTGGAATAGCAGCCTGAAGAACTATACCCCCGACAATGGCCTCTGGGTGGTGTGGTGTCAACTAAGGCATCTGGAGGAACTTTGGCAATAGTACAAGGGGCATTGCCCCAATGATTGAGGAGCTCTTCAAGGTGGGCCACCTCAAGGGCCAACTTGTTTTCTTGTACTTGAATCTACATCATTAAATTATTACAAATGCACACCTTAGTGTACATAGCAAGATTTATATAACAAAAAATGTGAGTGAAACGAAGAACATTTCTATCTTTCCATAGAGTGAACAAAATCTCCATCTAAAGGTATGCCAAATCTAGGTAAATTTCCTAGGGATACTGAGGGAATCACCCAAAATAACCATATGCCAAGAAAAAGGTTTAGGCTGAAACAATTTAAAAAGTCATGAATCCAGTGCCAATAATTTTGAGCACATCTACAAAACTAGAAAATATGCAAGAAAGACTCTGATTGGCCACAAAATGGACACCTAGGATTTGGAACCCCAATATGCTTAAGCCGAGGCCCAAGGGGAAGGCCTTGAAAAGCTAGGCACCAAGGAAAATGAGCAATCTTGGGTTCTGTAATGGCACTCCAAATAGTGTCAAAGTGCTTTCTCCATTGAGAAAGGGAAGAGTGCAAGTGCCATCTTTGATTGAGCATATCCACCATCGATAGATGGTGAGATAGTCATCTGTAACCCAAACTTGGCTTGTAGTTAATGAAAGGAGTGGCATGATACCAATTCCAATTAGTCTATCAAGGTCTAATAGACTGGATACCCACTTTATGAATTAAATGACCTCGAATTGCAAAAAGCAATAATTTAAAAGTTTGCTGATCTAAATGGGCAAGATGGTATTGGACTTGCATATCTTCCCAATATTTAAGACTCATGGTTACCTAGAGAATATATCTGTAGGAGTCTTGATGCCTCATTTGAAAAAATGTAGAGCACTAGAACCTTGAGTATTGGCTAGGGGAATACCCTGGATGGAAAATAGGGGAGACAACCAAATGTTCTACTGGTTCAAAGATAGTCCATCATGGAACTCATCACCAGACTAGTGAAGCCAAGGCTTAATAGCTTCCCAAGCTTTCCATATGCTCTTGATAACAAAAGAGCCTTGTATGTGCATGAGCTCTCACATGATGAGAAGGGTTTGAAAGCCAATCCCCTTCCATGTAGGTTTGTTGACATGAAATCCAGAGGAAATACAATGCCAAACCAGAATCTTCTAGGCTTCATCTCTAGTGATGGCACAAATTATCCATTTTGCACATAGAGAAAGGCCTTGCTTCTATGTAGAGAGAAGGCCAAGGCCTCAAGAATCCTTGGGGAGACAACAAAAGTCCCAAGAAAATCTATGAAAGCCATGATGGTCAGAACTAGAAGCCCAAAGAAAATCACAAAGCAATCACTCTAATTTCTGATAGGAGACTTTTGAAGGAGCCCGATAAGAAGAATAATAGACATGCATAGTTGCAAGAACTTTAGAGAAAATCTAGAATTTTTCCACAAGAGAAAGCTATTTCATGAGCCAATAATCCAACTTCTTTGCAATCTTGGCAAGCACAACATTCCACAGATCCATTGGCAATGCTTGAAAGGAAAAAGGAATGCCTAAAATGTGAAAAATCTCCCCATGAGTGACCCATTTCCATTAAAAATGATTAAGCCAAGGTGGAGCTGGTAAAAAAGACTGGCAATAAAATAGTGTTTTATGCCATTGAATAGTAGAGCCAGAGGCTTGACAAAAAGTATCAAGGTAATTCAAGGCATTCTTGATGTTTGCCTCATCCTCTAAAAGAGTGAGAAAGAAATCATTAGCCAAAAAACCATTGACCAACGAGGAAGAGGATTCTAGTAAAGAGATGCCATGAACCAAACCTAAAGACATGGAGTGGGCTAGGAAGTAGCCAAAGCCTTTAGCAGCAAGAACATAAAGCATCGGAGCTAGAGGGCAACCCTACTTGATGGAGTAGAAAATCCCAAAGGCATCAGATTGGGATTTATTAATGGTAATACAAGCATTAGCATCACCAAGGAGCATCTCCATGGACTACAAAACATTGGGAGCAAAACCAAGAGCTTGGAGCATAGCCAAAATGAACGACCATTCAATTTGGTCATAGGCTTTAGGAAAATCTATCTTTAAAAAAATAACCTACTGATTGGACTTGTGAGCCCACTCCATACCTTCCTAGACAACAATGATGTTGTGTAGAATATATCAAGATTTGATAAAGCCAATTTTCTTGGGTCGCACAATTAAAGGAAGGAGATGATGAATTTTAAGAGAAATTGCCTTAGCAATAATCTCATATGAAAAAATAAGAAGGATAATGGGCCACCAGTTGCAAACATCCTTAGGATCTCTAGCTTTAGGTATGAATCTAATGTTTCCTTTGATGATAATAGCTCCTAGGATTTTAAAATGATAGGCTTTAAGATAAACTTTATGTAGATCATGACCAATATACTCCTAAAGGTGTTTATAAAATTCATAAGGAAACCCATCACACCTAGGGGATTTATCATCTGCCATGGAAAAAATTACCTCTTTAAGGTCTTGGAGGGTAAGAAGTTGCTCATAGAAAACACGTTGCTCAACTACTAGGTAGTTTGGAGTAACAAAAATACACTTTTTGAGAGCTTCCTCCTAAGTAACCAAATTTCCTTGTAAAGAAAACACATTCTCATAGTGATGAACAAATTCTTACAAGATGTTAGGGATACTAGAGAGAACAAAAGTGCCTTGTTTAACTTTTTTAATCCCAAAATTGGTATGATAGGCTTGAAGAGCCTGAAAGAACTCCTTCAAAGCTTTATTGCCAACCTCCAACCAATGGAGGTGAGCTTTTATTTGGGACCCTTGGGTAGCATAATTATCTATAACCTATTTGTCATGGTGAAATTTGGAAAATTGAATTTGCTAATCAACATCAAAAGGGTTAAGGGTGAGAGCCTCATAAGCATTTTTGAGAGTAGTAGTAGTGGATTCATAAGACCACCTTTTGAAAACTACCAACTATAGCCCATAGATGGGTAGAAAGTGAGTGATTCTAGTAATGGAATCATTCTACCATGAAGTCTACCCTGTTTAGGAATGTAAACGTGGCTCCAAATTCTAGACACATAGGATATTAGTAATAATGGAAGCATGCATTAGCATTGATGTGTTGAGGAAAAATTGAGACCTCACATCTCTCTGGACAACTATGTGCCACAAAATACCAAAATAAATGGGATAGTGGTTTGATAACATCACATATGGAAAGGGAATGATAGGTAAATCTTGATCCTCAGAAAAGAAGAAAAAAGATTATGTAGTAATCATGGCATGATCGAAACATTTTAAAATGTAGTTAGAGCTAGCTTGAAAGTTGGACCAAGTGTGCCAAACCCTACTATTTTCGTGGTAGTTAGTATTGGGATAAAAAAGGCCCAATTTATTATGCATGTAGTATCAAGCTTCCCTTTCCCCAGCTATCCAGTGATCATGGGGTCCAAAAGGTGGCCTTAGGTAATGAAGCACATTTTTACTTTGCCAAAAACTTGACTTGGTGTTTGATTTTTTGTATGGGTTAGACATAAGTTGATTTTGATTTGATAATAATATTTATTTTCTATTACTAGTGGATATATGTTATTAACAAGTGTCAATTTTTAAATTTGATTTGATTATATTTTTTCAAGGGGAAAATGACATTAATGAGTATAATAATACAAACTAGGTATGATGAGTTTACCACTTTCTCCTTAAGCTATTCAATACAAGAGAAAGAGGGGCTTCCAAGCATAACTCTCAATATGACCTAGGTTATATTAGAAAAACCAAAGTGCAATAAGGGATTCCAAATAATAAACCCAAGTTATATCAAGGAAGTAAGCAAAGAATCTTTCATTTAGTGTAATTTGATTTTAGATATGTAATGTAAAATTGAAATAATTCATCAAGTGAGAAGTGTTAGATAGGTCTAGGTACCAAATATATGCAATTAGTCCAACTGAGATAGGGAAAGAGGTCCACTCTAAAATGTGAAACAAATGATGAAGTACTTACCTTAAAAATGTGTGATGAAATATGGCATTTCACTCCAAAATTGTGGATCTGAGATTATGGCTAAACTTTGGACTATGAATTTGCAATTATAATAGAAAACCTAGATAAAGTTTCTTTTCATAGAGTTTTAGGAAGACTTCGACCTAGTGCAACATGTTCTAGATGATTTATGACAAAGTCATCATGTTCTTAGGGAACTATGAAAAATTTGACCCAACTTCTTCTAAAAGATCTTAGAGAGTAATTTCTATATGTCAATTGGTAACCTATAAGTCTGTTACAAAATTTGTGTGTGGGTGGCTATAAAGGGATTTTCCTTAGTCAACCCCTTATTTTGGTGATTTACACTTCTATGAATAGCCATTATAAATAATGTTTTATGTGTATCCGGTACTCATGAATCCTATATTGTAGATTTAGAATGTAAAAGAGCTTTTGACTACCAAGAATCTACTCTATGAGTGAAACCCATTCATGTAAATGTGAATGTGTGCAAAATATGAAGAGATAAAGATTAGATCTAAACATAGCATAGAAAGAATACCAAGTTCCCAATGAGAAAGTAGTCTAACCATCTTCATGATCCTGTTGCATATCCATGATGTCATGTAATGTTTAAATGCTTCAATTAAAGGAATGTAGATAGAGACTTCACTTTGTAATGAAAGAGTAAGATTCAACCCTTAGCTTCCACGTTGTAATTTCTCTATGTCAGATTGGTGTATCTAAACATGATTTTTCCTTGCTTCTATCATGTGAAAATAAGTCATTTGATGTCTTTTTATAGTGAATTATGAAATTACCCTTGTGGGAGCCAACTACAAATGAGTGAGAAATAATTGAAATTTGAAATAGGACGATAACCAAAATTGTTCAACCACCAGCGAACATGTCAACTTGGGTTGACTTATTTTGGACCAGGTTGAGCTAGGTTGACCTATTCCACAAGAGGTCAATGTCTCAAGTTTGTAACCTAGGCTTTTAGGAATATAGAGGGTATGAATGTAGTGTGTAATATAGATTGATAAATTAAGGTTAAATTTAGGAAATGGGGCATAAAAAGAGGAGGATGTACATAAATTAGATCCTACCTCATCCAATGAGTGAGAGAAAGGGAAATCAAGGAGGAAGAGTTAGGTCCTATCTCAATTTCACCAAGGAAATAGAGATAGAAAGAAAGAGGAAAGTTTGTGCTCCAAGTGCATTTGCATAATGAAAACACTCTAAAGAGGAGCTAAAAGGTCATAAATTGAAGTGCACCCAATTTAAAATGATATATTTAGGCCCCACTTTAGTACTATATGACATTGTGTTCATATGCAATTTAAAGTAAGAAAAGTATGTATATAACTAAAAAAGGATATGTCTAAGTCCAAATGTACAATTCCTGTAAGAAAAAATTTGTAACCACATCCTACAAAACCACATGTTTGTGATAATAAAAATCATCTAGGACTTACTAGAGAAAGATGATGAAGTTCATGGGTAGCTATATGTCTCTCTATTTCAACTTGTTGATTTGGAAAAAGGTGAAATGAGGTATCATGTCTACCATAATGAACTTATTATGGGAGATGATGACACGTATCTCTCAAAATCATTCAAGTTGCACCATAAATGTTTTTAAAGGTACTTGGATAGCAAGGTAACTTAATCATGATTCTAATGCCTATAACAATGCTAGAATTAAAGCTACCAAACTCAAGGTATGATCAACAAAGTGAAGGACAATATTAACATCTAATAATGATAATTCAATGTTTCAAAAAATAATAAAAAAGTAACATAATTAGTAAATATATAAGTGTTACCATTTTTAAAGCTCATTTGGAGCATTTTCTTTAAGGTGAAGAAGAAGGAGAAGAGATATGTCGAGGAAGGAGAAAATAACACTAATACAAATGGAGGTTCTTTTGCAGGCAATAGTCTATGGCACATAGCTAGAGGAGGTAGGTCTCCATGCCCATTCTCATTTCCTTATGTTTTCCTTCTAGTTTTTCACTTCTTGTATGTTTAGGAAGTTGTTATGCATGCTGTAGGGAGTAGTTTTTTATTATTAGGCTAGGAAATCAACTTGTTCCCAGGAAGTCAACATATTCCTAGGAAGTCATCCTATTCCTTAGTGTCAACCTTTTCCTAGGAAGTCAACCTCTTCCTAGGAAGTCAACATCTTCCTAAGAAGCTAACTATTCTTGAGATACATCATAGTGCATATTTATATGTTGAGGATTGTTATTTTGATGTTGTGAAGAGATCCACCATTTTTCTATTCTAGGAGCTGTCAATGATGAGGTAGCACTACATGTCAACCATTATGATATATATTTTAGAGCATATAGGAGATCTAGGAGAAACAAAGAGACAATGTGAGACACACTAGGATCTAGTAGGTAGCATGACTACCTCAGATTCATTTCCAGTGGGCTATGATACTAGAATTGATGGAGAGATGGGATGAGGATAGATTCTCATTTCATCTACATGTTGGGGAGATGATAGTCACCCTAGAGGATGTTTACCAGATCTTCCATCTTGTAACGCCGTTCCAAGGAACCCTGAAGGACATTAATATAAGCTATTATGTTTGGTGGACAATTCTTTTAACACCTTTTTCTTGCTAAGTTTAGTTAATCACAACTATAACTATCCTAGAAGATTTCCTAAAATTTTCCTTAAACACATTTATTAGTTTCCAAATTTAGGAGTTATGTTCACTCATCCAACTAAAAAAGTATTTCATCATTTTATCTCATTTAACTTTCTTTAACATATCCTTACTTAATTTAAATCACCTGTTAGTTTATGTCTACTTATGGTTTCTTAATCTCTTCAATATTCATCCCTATATGTATTTCTCTGTATCACGCTTGAGTCTTATATCTCATATAGGAATTAGCCACCTCTAATCAATTTATTCCACACTTATTCTTGTAGAAATTTGGGTGTAATAAAAAAGACTTAGATAGTCTTTCCTAAATATGTGTTTACTAATTTTAAACAATATTTGTATAACTTTCATTTACAAATTAGGAGCTAATGTCTTAAGCTTTATAAATCAAATACATCTACTTAACATGCAATAAATATCCATTAAATAGATTTGAACCATTAATTATAAATATTTACCAAATCATATTCTATTCACTAATCATTTTGATTGTTAATTTGATAACATTATAAAGAGTACATGATTATTTTATTCATCATACATAGTATCATTATCATCATCTAAATAAAAGGGAATATAAAATTGTTGGAAATTTGGCTAAGAGGTGCATATGGAAATGCATTTAGGTTTGCATTTATGGTAACATGTCATCCCTATTAAGTAAACATGTTATGAAGGCAAAGTTTTGGTTTGAAGACTTAGAAAATTGTGTAAGCATCATAGAGTTTAACTATCAACACAAACACCTTTTTTGTTTGCAAAGATCATAGATAAAAAATTTGCATGTGTGCACTTGAGGGAAGAAAGAAAATGGTATGATGATCCTAAATGAAAAAGTGCAAGTCATTATTAGCAGGATGGATGGAGTTATTAATGTTTTATTAGTTGTAGTACTAAACAGGTAGAATAAGATAGAGTGAAGGAAATGGTAAATTATGTTAAGGAATTATTTTTGTTTACCAAATAATTAGTTAAATAATTAGGGATGACATCCTATATGTTAAAACTAACTTATCGAAAGTCAATTTTGCATTGTGGGACACATGTGAAGACATAAAGGTTGACAAAACATAATAACTTGGTATAAAGGACAATTTTGGTTATGCAAAATTGTGTAATAAATGTGTGATGTTTATGACTTTGAAGTTCTATTGTATTATGACATGAACATGATTTTAGAGTAGAGAAGGATTAGTATATGTGAAGTTGTGTATAAAGTGTTAAAAAGTAAAGTCCACCAAGATAACTGAGAGGGGGCAGGGGGGGGGGGTGAATCAATTATCCAGCTATTAAAACTATTATCAAACTTATTAATACTTAACCATGTAAAAAATATAAACATGCAACAACCATAACAAGATACACATACACAATAACACCATATATGTTAACTAAGGAATCCCTTGATCAAAGGGAAATTCCTAGTGAGGATGGTACCCATAGAATGATGTACTAATATAAAAGTTCCTTGTAAGAGGATGGCCTCTGTTAGGAGAAAATGGAATACATTCAGTACATATTAGTCCCTGTTAGGAGACCTTGAATCCCTATTACGAGATTCCAACCCTCTTAGGAGTTGTAGAAGGTAGATGGACCCACTGTCCAAATAGCTTCAAGGGCAAGACCACCAAACTCATTATCCAATTAATATTTGTATTATTCCTTATATAATAATAGAAATGAAATAACTCAAACTCTTATGTCCTCTTGACTGACCAAACCTATTCTAATCTCAATACTAGATCATCAAATTTGCATCTAGATAATCTCTTGGATCATTTGCATGCATTTACCAACTTCAGATATCACTTGCTCACATACAATAGAACTTGCACTTTTACTGATACATCCACTCTTTACCAAAAGGAAAATAATTTTCCTTTCTACTATATCCTCAAAATAATTCCTTGAGTTGGCCTTGAGGCTTTCCCAATTAACTATAATAGGACCTTGAGACTGTCAAAATACAATTTTAAAACTTCTCATATGTGTGACCTCTAACCTTGCGCACTCCCTAACATCATCATCAGGTTGTCTACTATCATTTTATAACTTAACTCATCATGATTCTATCCCTATTAAGAGATACAATCCAAACATTAGAAAGCAAGAAGTGGTACTTTGTGTGCACACTATCCTTTGTAATTCTTGAAAAACACTTTCTTGTCTTTGAATCTTTCTATGTGCACTTGTCCACTTCATTAGAACACAATGAAGAACATATCCTCAACTGTGCTTGACCT
Organism: Cupressus sempervirens; assembly: GCA_028749045.1. Lineage (NCBI taxonomy): Eukaryota > Viridiplantae > Streptophyta > Pinopsida > Cupressales > Cupressaceae > Cupressus > Cupressus sempervirens. The sequence goes on along the minus strand of CM053789.1, from coordinate 505,563,437 downwards.
TATCATCAATACACAATATGTAAAACCTCATTCTCTATCTGCTACTGTACCAATCTTTATAGAAACAATAGTAATTTGACATCAATGCTAAACACAATCATGAATGCAACATGTCAATCATGCTAACCATGTCTCTAATGATTAGGATACTCCCCAAAAGGAATACCAACATCATTCATTCTAACAATCTCCCCCTTGGGTATTGATGCCAACATAGATGAAAAACATCTAAGTTCCAAGAATACCAAATCCAACTCTGTTGCTTCTATTCTCTTCTTTTCAAATCCTCTTCATCAATAAAATTTGAAACTCAATGGAACAAATCTCCATCTATGCTTTCTCACTCTTTTATGGATTGATGTCAATTTTTCACACTTTTAACTCACAGGAGTAACTCTCCATTTGAGCTTTCTCATTCTTACATGCATAGAAATTAATTGCTCACACTTCTTCCATGTTTATATAACCCAATATTTCTCCTCATTAATATCAATATACTCATAACAAATTCTTCCACATGCATTCATCTCCCACATAGCATCTAAAAGATTTTTTCATGTATGTGTAGATGCTAAAAAATGTTCGTGTCTATTATTTAATCACTTTTTTCATTCTAACTCATCCCATTTTCTCATTTCACTAATTCTAATCTTTTGGCCAACTTGATTATCATTTGATTATATTTTGACAATATCGTTCATTTTTTGTATTCCGTTTCAAATCAATTACAGATAATTCTGGAATTGGTTCCTATTTTATCCAACTTTCCAGAATCAACCCACAACCATTTCAACATCATTGAAATCCTTTCTAATCAACCCATAATCATCCCAAATCAATCTGAAATCAACCCAAAATATCCCAAATAAGCCCTAGTCAACCCATAACATGTCAAATATCTCAAATTAATCATCATCTATCAAACCCTAGGCATTGTTTTGTCCGTCACTATCTTGGAAAGCTATCAAATCTTATCAAACCTATCAAATCTGACCTTAGTACTATCATGTCCCTTAGAGCTAGGTCAAATTTGTAATTTTTATCATCCAATAATATATTATTGAGTCACTTAGTGTCAGATCGTGATATTATCTAATCAATTTAATAGTATTGACAATGTCCGTCGATGCTATTAGGATCAACCTTATCAATCAATTTCAATCCTGTGACATTTACAATGTTTGCTAGATATCAAATTTTCTTAATCCATGTTATGTGTCCTTGGCATGTTAGTATTCCTAATAGGTTAATCAATTTGATCATGGCTTTGATCTACCCATGATCATCCTAGTCAATCTGTATAATCATCACATTTCATCAAAGGATATTATCACATTTATCTAATAAAATTGACCAATCATTTACTAACTTATCCTATAGGATTAGATAACCCATAATATAATCCTATGTCAGTTCAATCATTTTCATCACATATTACTAATTCTTCCTACTAACCAACATTCTTGATTAATTAATATTTATTAATTAATTGATTCATCCATCACAAACTATGGAACTTCTCAATTTTTGATGTCGTATTTTCCACTTCTAATTTCTATTTTTACTAATTTCCATTTGTGTGGATATGTGAATTTTTAATTCAATATTCCACATATTCTTGACATATGGACATGACACATCATAGATATTATCACTACACTTGGCTAAAATATGTCATATTTGATATTTTTTATTCCTTACACATGTCTATAATAAGCCTCCATCATCATAGATTCTTGGCTACAAGTGGCTTTGAGGTGTCATATGCATGTCATATATAGATTCTGCTCCACTTTTAGCCATGTTGACTTTCATGCATCATAGAATCTTACATTTGACATATTGTGTCATGGTTGTCATAGGTATTCTAAGGAAGATCATACCAAGTTGCACATTCCAATTGACAAGTGTTCATCCTCTCATTCAATTCTCTCCTCTTGTAGTTTGGCTATAAATTAAGCCATCTTGCTCTCATTTTCAATCTCTTAGAGTCTCTATTTTCACATCATGCCCAAACCACACTTCTAGTACTCTCAATAACATCATCATAACATAGTCATTTGCTTTCAATTGGATAGGCACTATAGGCAATTGAAGCTACATCAAATGGAGAAGAAAGAAGGACATGGGAGCTAAAATTAAGGAGGGAGTTTCATTTTTTTTATTTCCTTTATGTTTCAATTGGTTTTCATGGAAGATTAGAAGGGTTTAGTGTATTTTGATTGAGTTTTGTGGTTGCTCATAGTATGCTAGGTTTTAACCCATTTTCTAGTCCTACAATGGGTGAACCCGACATGAAGATCATGATTACTAATTTGGGTTTCTTTGTTTTGTGCTTGTAGGTGCAAGGAAGGATCTCATTCAAAGGAGTGTGATGTTTGTCTGCTCTTTCTTATCACACCCAGTCTAATTAGGAGGCCCATTAACATGTTTTTAGCTTTCATCTATGCATTTTTGTAGCTTATTGTCTTAGGTGTACACTATGCTCTGTCAAGGCGAACTTGGGGCCTTTAGGAAGTATAACCTATGTCTACTATTCACACTTGACTAACTGCAACCCAAAACCACCAACTACACCCTTCTGGGCCCCAAGTGCACTAGGGGCACACTTTGTACTATCTTTGCACACTTGGTAGGATAACTTTCAATTTTTCAAGTTCTGGGTATCATTTTGATCTCATTTCCCTTAGTTTGCACTAAGTCTCCCAACTATTCTATGAAATTGCCAACTACACTAGAAGTGCAATTTGCATTATTTGAGTGCACTTGGGGAACTCTCGAGTGTTTCTAGCCTTCTAGGGTACAATTTGCACTATTAGGAAATAATTGGTTCACAAAAAGGAAGGTCACATTTCAATCAAAATCTACATCTAGGGTTTCAATTTCAATCTAGGACCTAGAGTGGATGTTTTGTGTTACTGATGACCTATTTGTAGCATGTGGTGATCATTGGGAGAATACATATATTTTAAAAACTACCAATTTTTGTTTGTAGGACATTGTTGAAGACTCATGTGCTTGTTCAAACTTTGTGTGTGGCTTTCTTAGATTAGATAACACTTTGTTTGGTACTCTAAAATGAATTTTATTTTTTGTTTGGCATCTATGCATTGTTTATAACCTTAGGAGTTGCATGGATATATCCTCTCCACTCACCATTTGTGGATCTTGGGTGTAAGAGAAATATGTAGAACTTCTTTAGAGAGGGTTGCCTTGGAACCAAGACTCACCACTTGGTGAGTCCCAGGGGTCTACCTCAAAGTAGTAATGGGCTAAAGCTAGGTCAATGCTCCAATTGCTATAAAAAACTTGATATGATTAATGCCATGTTGGTGGTATTGTTGTGTGATAACTCTCCTCTAGTACCCTTGTGGTTCATCAAAACCCAGTTCTCAGGGCTAGGAGACCTTCCATGAAAGTTTATCAGTCACTTGCCAAATGGAGTTCTTGAACTAAACACCTTATTTTAGTGGCCAAAATCCTTTCTATCCACTACCTTAGGGGGTCACCATGCTTGTGAAGACATCCCACATTCTCATGGTCCTTAGTATAGACAACAATCCCTTGAGAGGTGATGACTCTTGGGAAGCAAATCTTAGTAGCCCCGAGAAGTGAGTGCGCTATAAGGGGGAGTCTATGGTGCCAAGATTCTAGGTTGTCCTCTCTAGATAAGATCGATTGAACTTTAGTTCAAGTGGGAACTCACTAGATACAAACTTAAAGCCTAGGTTGTGATGTGTCTTTTAAGTTTAACAACAACTATTCTTATTTATTGTGTCTTGTGTGTGTGAATAACATTAATCAAGATAATACAAAATATAGAAACTCACACCAAAACACATCTTGAACATTTGATACTATCAAACTTTTTCAAAATGTTACAACATTGTCAAAACATTTCAAACTATTTTTTCAAACACTTGAGACATTTAAAACATGGAAACTTATAACCTTAGGAGTCCTTGACATGATTTAGATTTCATCCTTGCATAGTACACCATTGCATTTCTCATTCTTTGAACCTCATTCTTGCATCCTATAGGCCTCATTTTGCATATTTTCATCCTCATATTAAATTTTTTATCTTTCATATTGCATCCCTTAGGCTTCATCTTGCATCTCTTAGTCTTCAACTTTTAGCCCCCAATCTTCATTTTGCATCCCCCAATTTGCATTCTTGCATGGATTATCTCTCATTTTGCACATCTTAGTCATCATTCCTCATGTCCTAACCTTTATTTTTAATCCTCATTATGATCATAACATTTTCCCCTAGCAATTAGCCCTCTGGAACAATAGTCTGGAAGCTACCAAGTCTAAAATTACTCTAGTTTTAGACCACTTTACCACTTGCACACTAGAACTACCAACTATGCTCTAACTGGCCCCAACTACACCATGAGCATGGTTGGCTATTTTTGAGTACACTTGGTTGTTAGAATACCCTTTTTGGACTTCTATATATCATTTTGGGACTTTAGGAGTGCCACTAGGTGCCCGAATAGGTCCCCCTTGCTGATCATGTCTTGACCTTCACTCTGCATATCCTAACCCTAGTTTGAAAATGCTAGGATTAAATCCTCAAGTAATAATCCTCATTTTTCATTTCCAAGTTGATCCTAACATCATCACCAACTAATTATAACAATCTAACACTCACCAAGTCTAGGATCAACAAACCTTTAATCTAGCTTCCCAACTACGCTATGGAACTACCAATTGCGCTCAAACTGGCCCCAATTACACCCTAAGCATGGTTGGTCCTATTAGAACACCTTGATTCTATCATAGCACACTTTATGGCCAAAATGACCATTTTGAAACTCCAGACTGCATTTTGGGACCCTAGAACTACCTCTAGAAGCCTGTATAGGTCCTCAGTTTGAACATAACTAGAACATCATTTTGCACCTCAAATGTCATTTTTCATCCTAGGACCTTTGAATATTGCATATTCAATAAAAATAATCCTCATTTTGAACCCAAAACCCCTTTGAACTGAGTAAAAATTAGAAAAAAGTATGAGACCTAGAGTATCTCGTAATGTTGATAGATGATGGATTTTGACCATAGTCTTTTTCTCATCTTTTTTTTCATTTTATTGGGTCAAAACCTATCTATGTCTTGATGGATTTGACCTTGTCATTTTTATCAACTTGATCTTTTTGATTTTTATATTTTTTGGTCGTGATCCAAAGTCCATCTTCACAAGGTTAAACTCTTAGATCAATACTTTCTAAATATTTCTCCTAAGTTCAAAACCTTGCATACACCATTGCCATAGCATTATCATATCTTAAGTCTCCCTAAAAATCATTCTAATTAACCCTAGTTTCATTATCACTCCCTCTTACATTGTCCAAAACCCTAACATCTTTTCCATTATCAAAATCCAATCAACTTATCCAATGATCAATTTATGTAAATCACTTGTCAAATCCAACACCTTACTTGATCCCCTATGCCCATCTTGCATATTCCAAACATCATTATCAACCTTAACATACCTCCCTTTGTATTATCCACATTGTATACATCAACCTTTAACATCACTCCCAAGTCTAAAGTCTAACCCTTATTTGTATTTTTCATACCTTAGAATCATCCTCATACCCCTTAGTCAAAATCCAAAATTTCATTCACATTTTCATATATGCATCATTCCCTTAGGTCATTTACATCTTGCATATCATAACCTTAGGCCATTTTACACTTCCTCAAGTTTCATAACACTCCAAAACCCCTAAAAATCCAAAAAATACTCATATCTTGCAGACCCACTTCTAGATTATCAAAATTTTCCCTATTTTACCAACTGCACCTTGTTTTACTAGGTGCACACTTCAAGTGTGCATTTGGTAGTTTCAGCGTATAGTTGGTAGTTTTAGAGTGCACTTGGTAATTAGGGAGTTCATCTTAGCTTCCAAAACTCTAAAATACATTTCCACACCTTGCATTGCATCCAAAAACCCTAGAAAATACCTAAAAATAGTTAGATCATTCATTCTTTGCATATTTGTCACCCAAACACCTTTTTGTACCAACTACATACCTTCTAGTTACCAATTACATACCTTCTTGGCCCTAAGTGCACCAAGAGCACACTTGGTACTATCAGAGTGTAGTTGGTAGTTTAGGTGTGCACTTGGGAGGTAGAGAGTCAATTTTGCAATTTTCCCATTGCATTTGCATCTTTAGATATCATGCCAACACTTACAAGGACACAAGCAGTTTACAAACTAGAAGAGTTATATCAACCTTTTTTTTTGAAGTATAAACACAAGCTAAAGATCTTCTAAGGTAGAATAAGACTAAGAAATCCGAACAAGCACTTGACAAAGATCAAACTGATGCCTCACTACCTTTTCTTGTGGACCCATTAAGAATATATCCACCAAACCCTAACCATCAACAAATGGCACAACCAACTATCAACAAACTTTCTACCATGAAGTCCCCTCAAAATACTTCCCCTACACGCAAAATGGCTTAATGGAGCCCTAATTTTGAACCCATATTCATGCCTATACCACCCAAATGTGGAAGTCTACCTACAACACCAAAGGATGAAGAAACTTGCTCATTCAAATTTAGTAAACCTAGCATAAGTACCTTCAATCCTTTAAACATATAACAAAGTACTTTACACCTAAGTGATGATTCTGACACTAGCCATGGCATCATTGATGAAGAAATGGCTAGGGCTTTCCAAGACAAGACTTCTTAGAAGAACTTTAAACTCTTGGTGGCCCAATATATTGTCAAATTTAATCCAAATTTGGAAGGAACCAAGTCTAAATATCAAGACAATCCAACATTTAAACAAATACAACCCATGATCAATTTAAACTTGGACAAGGGGGAATAACCTTTGAAGTTTTAAAACTTAAAGATAACACCTATAAGGTCTCACCAAGAATCAACCATTAAAATTCTTTAAAGTACTGTTGAACACATTAATATCAACCCCTTGTTTGATGAACCTCCATCAATCAATGGCAACAAGACTCTTCCAAAGTACCCCAAGAGGACGTTGAGAATTGACCTAAATCAAATAATGCAATAACAAGAAGTGCCTAAGGGGGCTTTCACCATAAGGATGTCAAAAGTACCTCCTTTGGAGGAAACCCAACAAAGTGTAGCCCTGCGCCTAACTCTACCAAAAGTTATGACATCAAATACAATGGATCCCCCTATGAGTATACCATGTGAAACATCAATAGAAAAAATCCCTATTAACACACAAAGGAAGAGTCTTATTGACATTTCACCCATTCCCCAAAGGAATGTGGCCCATTTCTATTACAAATGATGTATCAAGGTGAAACATCAAACAACTAATAGTATCACAACAAAGACCCAACATTTCTAATGCACAACCAAGTCAAAATCCACCTAACATGTACATAACATATCAACATCCACAACAACAACAACCTCAAGCGGTGTAGGGATTTAACATTCCTAATACACAAACTAGTCTAAATTCACTTGACTTACACATAATGTACTAGCAACAATTCCAAAAACTAAAAAGTCATGTTTGCTATGCAACAATAGCAACTAAAACAATAGTTGGAATTCATAAGATGCCTAGAGAAACAAATTTCCTATAAACAACAATTTATTGTAACAACAACATGTGCCACAATGAACTCAATAGACACCTCCACAACAATAGTCACATATGTGGCCTCACATTTAACCAACAAAGGTCTATCAACAACAACCACAACAAATAACACAACAACAAACATAACAACTGATGAAACAAAAACCCATGATACAACAATCACAATCAATACCACAACAAGGACCTTTCTATCTTCAAGGTGCCAACATACCTCTACCTCTTAGCGACACATCAACTGAGTCTTTAGATACAAAAATGTCAAAACCGAGTAGACATAGTTCTCTCCATAGAAAATGATCTACTCATAGACATAAAATACTCGAAGAAAGGCTTAACACTCAACACCCTAATGAGGATTTACTACAACAATTCAAACAATTAGCCAAACAAGTTGAGGCATTAGGAGTCTAGAAGAAATAGGTCTTATACATAGAAAGGGATCTATGCCCTAATCCCTTTGAAAAAAAATCTATATATGCCTCCATTCCCAAAACATCTTGAGACACCAAGATTTTAAAAGTATCAAGGAAAGGGCAACCAAATTGATCACATTAGGGAATTCTATACCTCTTGTACTGAACTTAGTGACGAGCCCACATATCTCATGAGACTATTCCCTCATTATCTTGGTGGGCCCACACTTGAATGGTACTCCAAACTAACTGGTAATATCAAATCTTGGTTAGAATTAGTAGAAAAATTCATATCCCACTTTTCCTTCAACATAACAAACATGGTGACACCATTTGGTCTATGCACAACAAAACAAAAGACAAGAAAATCTTTCATAACATTCCTATTACATTGGCGAAACCTTGTCAATCAATGCTCATTGAATATTCCTAAAGAACAAAAAATTAATTTGTGCATTGAAAACCTAGTCCCTGATTCAATGTACTAACTCAAGATCAAAAGTCCAAGCACCATTTCTAAGTTAATGAAAAAGGGAGCTAGCATTGAAGATGCCCTCATCCACAAAGACATCCTCAAAAAAACAAGGAAAACACCACTAAAAACTCGTCTAATGATAAGGAAATTTTTTTCTCTAAGAATAAGAATGTAACCAATGATGGTATTATGGATGCATGAATGATCAATGTAACATAACCCAAAATGACTCTAAAAGGTCCAAACCCTACACACAAAAAAACTCCCAACCAAACACCACCTCAACAACAAAAAACTTAGGACTTAACACAAGATAGACCATAAAGATGCCCTAGAAACAAATATAGAAAATTTACACCCCCAGGGATACCACTTGAGACTGCACTTCAATAATTAATGAGTAATAACTTCTTGCAATTATCTTTCGTCAAAGATGAACAATGAAAAAAACCCTCTTGGTGGGATGACAAAAAATTATGTGATTACCACCACACTGAAGGACATAAGACCACAATCAAAGATTTTATTAATGATGGTGTGATCATAGTAGATCTGTTACTACTAGTAGCTAATTATAATCATACTATTTTAAAAGATCCTTTGGATAATCATGACAAAGGGAAAGCCTCTCATGCAAACTCAAGCTCCCAAGCTAATGTAAATTACACACACACTAGATATGACTACACCATCAAATTTTTCAATGATTTTGACTCTCACATATCCACATTCACCTTAAAAGCTAAAGATCCTTGCTATGCTATCATCACCCACCACACTCGGATTACCTTCCTAGGAGCCCTAGCTAGGCCTATGACCCTAGTTAGATCTACCACCTCTGCTAGACCAATGACCCTTGGTAGACCTACTAATTCTACTTCTTCAGATTACAACCTTATATACTAGCTTGCAAAACTCCTATGCAAATATCCATCTTTGATTTGTTGCATGCTTCACCCCAACGTCAAAAGATCCTTGACCAAGCTTTAAAAGAGTCCATAGTACCAGATAACATTAATGTAGCCTAGTTCCAAGCCATGGTTGGAAACCTATCTGCATTACAACATATCACCTTCTAACCTCAAGATATTCCTAAAGATAGATCCAACCACAATGACCCCCTTTCTCTTGAAGTCTTTGTCCATAACACCAAGGTCAGACATGTCTTGAGAGATGGAGGAGCAAGATGGAACATTTGCACCCTTAAAGTTGTTAAGGGTCTGGGTTACTCTAAAGAAGACATGGATCCCTCTTACAAAATCACATTAAAGGCCTATCATGATTGTGAATGCTTTTCCAAGGGCATTACCATATTACACATAAGATTTGGTCCATCTAGTGAGAATATAGTATTCTAGGTCCTAGATATTGAAATGAATTGCAACATGATACTAGGACACCCTTGGATTCATGCTATGAAAGTGGTGCCTTCTATATACTACTAGTGCTTAAAATTTTCCTATAACAATGTACAAGTTACCATCCTGGTGATCTAGACCCATTCCAATTTTGTGCCAGTCTTAGAGGAACTACTGCATGCCAAGTCTTGACAAAAATTGAAGCAAATCCACTTGATTCCTCTAAATATGTTGATCCTACCAAAATCACAATCACATTCAAAGGAAAGCTCAAAATTGAAGATCAAGGTTGCAGTGAGTATTCCATGTTACAGGCCTTTCACATTGGGAAATTACCCCTTTCTCCCAAATCCTATGGAAAACCACAACTTATGTAGATAAGATTTTAATTCACATTACATAAGAAACCTTCTATGACTTTAACTAGTGGAGGTGACCTGCATAGAGAGAATGGTTACGAAAATACATCTACATGGATTAAAAAGACTAAAGAAGAACAAGAAACTACTCCTATATCCTTAGAAAAGTATGGGCATAGATTTACCATCATGCAGAAAAAGAGATATGATTGATGTAGTGGCCTGGGACCTCAAAAACAAGGCATTCTTGAGCCTATTATTGCAACATGATGACCTCATAGCCTAGGACTTGGATTCAAGCCATTTGTATTAGGTTTCCCGAATACTGAGTCATCCTCATCTAATAATGTGAGTGCTTCAACTGATGAAAAGGTATCTGAGAACACCCAACCTAGAAACACATAAATTGCACCCAACATTGATGATCCTAATAGCTCCTATGGTGTTGAGTACACATTTGATCCTAATGAACTAGCAATATAGGATAAACATATCATTAGTACCCCCCCTAGTCCTACAAACCATCCAACCTCTTGCAACAAAATATGGTGGAACCCAAGTCCTCCTACCTCTGAACATGGAGCTTATGATCCATATGATAGTGACACCCATATCTTTTCCTTTGACCATAGTTTATTCAACACTGACAATGGTATTTCCCTAGTTTACCCAAAACTCATTGATTAGAACCAACAAGGACCATCAACCTTTAATTAGTTCAAAAATGATGATGCCATCACAAAATTCTTTAAGCTCCATGAAGACTTACCATGAGGAGAGTACAAGTTAGGATTTTCTATTGACCTAAACATTATGGCATACTTTGGGGAGTCAACTCCATCTTCTAGTCACAAAATTGGAAAAATAGACAAAAAATACAAAAGTAGGTCTCTTGGTGAAAAGCAAAAGTGCCATTAGACCATGAAAAAGGAAAAGCAAAGGACATATCCAAGCATGAAAACATCTTTGAGGTGTCCAAGGATGGAAAATTAGACATACCTTTGTTGAAGGAAAGATCAATATTACTTCTAGAAATGATAGAAGAGATAAATATGGGCACACCTAATAACCCTAAAATCATAAATTTTGTAGCCTTGTTATCCCTAGAAGAAAGAGATGGGTTTGTTAGATTCTTTCTCGAATGGAAGATCAACTTCACCTAGTCTTATGTGGACATGCCTAGATTAGATCCTGAACTAGTCCTTCATCACTTGCCATTAAAACCAAGAGTGCAACCAGTAAAGAAAATGTTGAGAAAGATGCATTCTCAAGTTGCTCTCCTTTTCAAAGAACAATTGAAAAAACTATTGGATGTAAGCTTCATAAGACCAATTGATTATGTAGAGTAGATATCCAATCTGGTACTAGTAAGAAAACACTTTGGGGGCATCCGAATATGCACAGACTTCCATGATCTCAACAAATCATGTCCCAAAAATGATTTCACATTACCAAATATTGACATCATCATAGACATGACAATTAGATATGAGATGTTATCATTGATTGATGGCTTCTCTGGATACAACCATATTAGAATAGCTCCTAAAGATCAACACAAAATAAATTTCACATGTCCTTAGGGAACATGTTGCTGGAATGTCATGCCTTTTAGCCTTAAAAATGTTAGAAATAGATAATACTAAGAGGGGGGGTGGGAGGGGGTAAATCAATATTCTACAAACTTTTTCCCACAACTGAATATTGTTAATTACTTTATAACTTGCATATAAAAGTAAAGCAACAATCCTAAACAATAAATATAACCATACACATAGAGAACTCATAACACCATAATTTGTTAACTAGGGAAACCTTGGCCAAAGGAAAACCCCAGTGGAAATGATACCCACTAGATGATTCACTAAATAATAGGATCCTATTAAGGTATTGACCCTGTTAGGAATCTATCAAGCACATATAGTGTCTCAAATCCTTGTTAGAGGACTAGGCCTTGTTAGAAGCCTCAACCCTATTAGGATTTTCTATGACCCTATTAGGAGTTGGTAGATCAATTACAATGTATGCAAGAAGAGCCCACTACCCTATCATGCAATTATACAAATTAGTTCCTTCATAGAATAGATATACACACAATACTTGCTTGCTACTATAATTAATACTTTCTATTATCTTACATCAGATCTCACATCACATAAGCCTCATAGATTGTTCTCACAATAGTTCACTTGTCACATCTAATCATGCAACTTTTATGGTATCTACACATTAGACATATTCACTGCGTAACACACTTTCACCACCTATTTGTGCAACATAAGATCTTTACTTATACCTTGTGTATTCAAAAATTGTTGTATAGTTGGCTTCCATGTCTTCACACACTTGAAATAATATAAATTTTAAATCAAAGCAATTCCTAAAGTCGTACAACTCTATTTTTTGCTATACTCTGTTCTGAACTATTAAATATCAACACATTTAAACTTACTATAACTTGCACTGTACTAACCATACATACATGCACATTGGTAAATGTCATCATGACAATGTTATATACCTTCCTTAACTGCCATACTGTTAAGATCTGTTCACTGTACTCCTGCAAGCTATCTAATACTTAAACAATTTTATGTCTTTGAATGCATAAATGAAATGCTGAGTGTATGTTGCCATAAATGAAAACCATCAAGACATCTAACAAGCCATATTTCCAACAATCTCCCCCTTTGGCATTGATGGCAACATTTGGGAAAATTTGCCAAGTCTCAAAATGATGTCATACAAAATAAATGAAAAGAAAATAACTATACACAAATTGCCTTCAAAACATAACAATTTTATATCACTCCTTTACATTGATACATACATAAGCTCCCCCTTATATATAAATTTACATCTACACAATTTTCCTCTAGTAAGACTCCCCATTTGATATCAGTGGCAACGGTGTCAAAAACTGTATCACAAAAACTTGCTGCCTATTGTGGACCAACTCATCATTTTGGATATGAAATCTACAAAATCAATCTTTAGTGTGTCAAAGTCCTTTTTCCAGTTGCCTTTGACTATATCTGATATATTCATGAGTGTGCAAAGTGCATAAGATGCCACTTCAATTGTGCTCAAGTTAGTACAGGCAAAATTGTCATAGGAATTCTTTGCTGAAAGACATTCCTCTAATTGCCTCTGCAAAATTATGATCTTTGGTGCCAGATATTCTCTAAGAACAAATAATCTTCTTATTACCTTCTTCTTGTCAAATTAAATGCTTCTAATAGCATTGTGGATTTTCTCAATCTTATCCTCAAAATCTTCAATTCTGATCTCTGATTACTACAATCTTGTAGTGAGTAATTGAAGGTCACTTATATGACCTTTGATCTTTGTGTCAAATTTAGATAATTAAGTATAGGACATTGAATGCTATCCATACAACTTCTTACCTTCAGTAATATACTATCTCAATTCCTTGATGTTTCCATCAAGTGCCTTCAAATCATTGCGCATATTAGTGCACACTATGTTGAATAGTATTGCATCATGATTACTTTGTGCTTGCACTGCTGCTACTTCAACTAACGTTGTGAGTTCCCCATTAAAATTCTTCAACAACTCTTTTTCCTTAGCTTGCAAGTTTGGGTTAGCTATATTTATAGAAACTGGCTTCTACATGTGCTCCAAGACTTTAACAAGAGTCTTATCTAAAGACTTTACATATTTCTTTTTCTTAAACAATTTTCTTAAAGTACCCAATACCACTTTCTAGTCTTCATCATCAGACAGAGTAGGTACTACTGCTAATGTTTTAGCTGCTGATACTACTAAAGATATAATAGTCTTTTTCATCTATTCCTTTGTACTCTTCTTTTCCTCAACCTTTTTCTTCTTCTTCTCTTCTTCTTCTTTCTACTTCTTTACTTAATCCTCTTTCCTCCTCTACTCCTATTCTGCTTTCATCTATTTTTCTTCATCCTCTTTCCTTTTCTTTTCTTCATGTTGCTTTCTCTTCTTTTCTTCTTGTTCCTTCTTCTTTTTCTCTTCCTCTTCATCATTAGAGCTAGAATAGGCAATGATATTTCCAACAATATTTTCCCCATATGCTACAAATGGATTCTCAAACATATTATCATAGGACTCATCACTTTCACATGACTATCAACATTTTCAATTTCAACAATACATTAACCATTCTTTTCTAAATAACATTCACATTCTCTAAATACTCTTCCAAAGTATTGGATCTTTTCAAATCTTTCTTTCGCTATCCAATGTACTGAATCAAGCATGAAGACTAATAAAAACACAAAAGCCCATGATAATTCATTGGGTCTTTCTAAAATGGGAAGCTCTAAGATTTCCAACTTGAATTTCATGTATAGCTGAATTGCATCTAAATTAGCTATACTTCTCACATTCCTTCGGATAGAAGAAATGACTTGACTATGAAGCTTTCCATACAATATGAACAAATTTTCATGTACCTCTTCATAGCTTGAGAAAGCATTATTAGATCTACAACCTGAATCCATTTTTTAAAATTTTAAAACTTCTACCTCTATTTCCTTAGTGCTGAAACCACTAGATCGAGGCAACCATTTTGTTCATTCAATCTTTCATGAAGAAAAAATACATGAAAATTGAAAATACCTTTATGTGTTGCTATATGAAACCTCTGATTTGCTGATTAGCATAGGTGCAAACTTCAATTCTTCACACCATTGATCAAATCCTTGTAGAGCCACCACCTCCTCAAAGAGGAAAATGAAATCACAATAGTGATTCACATTTTGAAATCAAATACTTCAGTAGATACAAACAACTACATAAATTAGCAATCAAGAAATTGATACTTCCTCTTTCCTAACAAACTAGATTTGCCCACAAATACTGAAAGCCTTTGATATTAAAAGAAACCATGCACTGGTACACAGATTTAGATCAAAGTCACCACTCAAACTTAGTGAGAAAAGATTTGAAACAATTTACCACTTGTAAATTTTGAACTAGACTTTCAATATGAAAAATTTGCAGATCATTAACACCTTGAAAAGAGAATACACCTCATAAATCGATTCTTGAGTCTGAACCTTTTTCAACAACACTTACAAAGACTAAACTGATTGAAGATAGACTTATAATAGTCATAGAACATAATTTACATCCAACCTTACAACATATCATTGTTCATGAACAAATCTTAATTGGGTAACACAAAATTCAACAAGGATATGAAAAGAACATCACAATTACCTCATTGCTGTACTACTTCCTTGCATTTCTCCTACTATATTAAATCTCCCTTTTTAAAATTCTCAAGGTTTATCTACTATTCAGATTCAATACAGTCCCCAGCAGAGTCACCATTTTGTTGGTGTTTTGAAACATTACAGGTTTCAAATTACCCTGATGAGAACAAGACACATCTAGGGGCAGCTAAATCCCATCCTTAACACATCTTTTTAGACACCAGACCAACTATAAGGCTTGACCCTTCTTCTACTTTAGGCTCTACAAAACCTAGGTGGGTGGACCTCAAATTCAATCAATATGGTACCAGTGTAAAAACATACTCTTGAATCTATTAAGCAGATTTAACCCTTATATCTCCTAATACTTATGCAATAACATAGATCTGCAGTAGAAAATTGCAATTCTATGATATTCACAAGCTAAGTGAGGGAAATTTTTTTTTAGCTCTTCAACATGAAAGGGAAAAATGTTTGATTAATGATGTTGAATATTAGCAAGACCTAGGTATGAGCAATAAAACCTAATGATCCTATCTCTAATTAGTGCCTTATCTATTGGGAAATTACATGAGTTACAACCATACATCTTCTGAAAATCTATGACATAATTCCTACATCAAGATCCTTGAGCTATCTTTCACCTTGTGAATAGACATCTGCATCAATGTAAACCTCATACTCAAACCATCCCATCATAAAATCTATAAACCCTATGATAAACATCAAGTAATTACATGGCTTTTTGTTCCATCAACAAGATACTTCAATCACATACATTCCTAAACAAAATGCAACCTAGTTTATGCTCTTTGTTCACAAACTAGAAAAGATTACAAATCCATGAATAGGAGACTAGATTCAAATTGAATTAAAAACCCTTTGCTATGTTTTATTCATTCTCTTTGAAAATGAATACATGAAAGATGTATAGAAATACTTCACAAACCACCTAACAAACAAGAAATATCTACATAAAAACTTATATGTTGCTCTATACAAGAGAAAATGCTAAAGAATGAAGGTGGAATCATAGTTCTAGATCCAACAAAGTGGTCTCACAAAAAAGATTGAAAATTTCCAACCAGCAATGGTATCACAGATCTAAGAAAACTCAAGATTGGAACCCCTATAATGGATGAAAGAAAGAAAGCTATAGACAAAGATGAATTCCCAAATTTGATCTCAGAATGACACATGTCCACTTGAAATTCAATTCCTTACAGTTGCAAAACCTCTTTCATCTCTCTACCCATTTGATATGATATGGTTTTCATCATTATTCTGTAACTAATTTGAAAATATCTCTATTGAAATGATGAAAACTTTTGTGTCACCAAAAATCTAAATTGCATCATGAAAATGCTGATGAAATCCCCATTTAATTGACTTAAAAGTGATAAAATTTGACCCCAACTATATTTTCACTATCTTTTACCCACATTCAAGTCATTTCCATGCTAGAAATCAATTTTTAACTTCGACACCAGAATACAATTAAAAATTAGGAATCTGGGACAAAACCTCCTATAGCTTGAATAGACTACTTCCTGTGTGAAAACAAACTCCAAAATTGGAAAGTTCATCTTCTTCCAATTCTGGTAATGTTGGTGTTTGAAAACGTTACCCATTTCCAATTACCCTGATGAGAACAAAGCACATCTAGGGGTAGCTAACTCCCATTTTCAACATGCCCATTCAGACACCAGGCCAACTATAAGGCTATACTCCTTCTGCACTTCAGGCTCTGCAAAACCTAGGTGGGTGAACCTATAGATTCTTTATATGGTACCAGTTATCAAAGCATACATTGAATCTATTAAGCAGATTGAAACCCCTAATATCTCCTAATGGCTTATGAAACAACACAGATTCTACAATAGCTAGGTGCAAACCTATATTATTCATAAACTGAGTGAGGGTTTAAACTTTAATGTCCACTTCAACATGAAGGGAAAATGATTGATTTATATTGAGAAAAGACAGCATGTCCAATATGCAACAAAAACTTAATGATCCTACAAATGACCAGTGCCTTATCCATTAGGGCAATCCTATACTCCAGAATTATGCATCCTTGAACATCACTCAACATATGGCATATGTAGAAACATTCATGTTCGGTCTGTTCACCTTATGAATAAGACAACAACATCCAATATAACCCCATACTTTCACGCATCCTTCTCAATGAATCTGCAACCCTGTTTGAAACCACAAGCAATTATATGACTCCTTGAGTCAAAGGCAAGCAAACCTCAAACATACAACTGGGCAATTGCAAATAGGTTCAAGATCTTTGTTCTTGAACATATAAAATTACAAATTCAACAAGAAAAGAGACATAATTATATTGAAATTCAAAACCTTCTGCACATTGTATTTATCTCCTTGAAATAAGTACATTAGGAATGCATAAAACAAGATACAAGATCACACTACTGTATCAGAACTATCTATGAAATCCATATGCTGTTCATACGAGATATGCTGGGTGTGTGGCTTTCACAGCCTGAGCAGAGCTCAAAGAACTAGAAAAAGAAAACCAAACAACTCTTTAATCTTTAATCTAGAAAACCTTCTTAACAGGTTAAAACAACTCTTTAATCTTTCCCCTCAACTAGTGAATCAAATCTTTTCATTTTACCTCTCAAGAGCATCAAATATCTCAGCAACCTAATGATGAAATAATGTAACAGATTTTGATGAAAAAAAAGAACTCAATGTAAAAAGTGAAAATCAGTTCACAGTGACCTCCAAAATGCAAGAAAACTGCTGAGAGTTGATTTTTCTTCATATTCAGATCCCGAAAAGCTTTTAAAATTGCCCTCTAACCAATTTTGATGCTCCAGAATCAAGTCTGCTCATTTTGTCGCCAATGCCCCAAGAAACACAAATTGACCTATAACTCGAACTGGTGAGTACCTGTGCAAGAACCAACCTCAAATTTGGAAAATTCAGATCTTCTCGGTTCCGATGGTATATTGGAGTGCCCCATTTGGTTAAAAATTGCCCCAGATATTGTCTTTTGAAAATCTCAGTCTTGTTCATGACTTCCATGTAGTTTTGCAAAAATTTTAACTTTTATATAGTTTCAAACTATATGATAAGTGAAAATTTATTTAAAAAATCTACCCCACATGATTTTTTAGAAAAAATTTAAAAAAAATAATTTTTTAAAAACCTTTGAAAATTCCACCATATGTTTCACTCGGGTCAAACTTAGTTTGACCATATCGCCATGTGTCACGTGTTGATTCGCTGATTTGACTCTTGCCAGATTCTTGAGTTTTTCAGCAACCTCGCTATGTCGCTAGTCGGATTTTTTGAGATTTTTCGACAAGCGACATAGCGACTTGTTGGATTTTTGACTTTTCCGGCCCCCTATAAGCTGTTGACATCATCATTTGGGCATGCATTTTCTTTCAAAATTTACTTCATTCCTTCTAGCCGACTGGGACCCACGTGCACCTACCTTGCCTTTTCAAAATGCTTTGTCTTATTGACACTATATGTTTGAGTACAAAAGCATATAAAGACTAAAAATACTTCCCACCTGCTCAATGTGGGATAATGTTCCTCAATGGTTCTTACTCTTTGTGTTTGCTGTGATTGCTAAATGCACGAGTTTTCTTTTGCTGCATATGTGTGAGTTGTTCCAGCTCCTTTGGCATGAGTTTCTTATTCCAAACGTGAAGCTCCATCTTGCTGGTCATTTTTGCTATGAATCTACAAACTTTTCATTGTAATGGTCATTTCTTATGCACATGGTCATTTAAAATGAGCTCCCCCCTTCTAAAAAACATGATACTGTTGCTGGAGGAAGCCATGGGCTTCAAAAACATGGATACATGCTTCCTTGAGCTTTGTTTCAGCAGCAAATTTGTTCATTTTTCTGAAAAACGTGGATGCTTCTTCCTCTGTGGATGTTTGCTACTGTCCTCTTTATTTTCTCCAGACATGGAGCACATCTTCTATGTTGAAAACTACCTCTCAGCTGCAACTTTCAAATTGAGACTACAATGTGGGAGAGAGCAACCTTTATGCAATCTTTTCCTTAATTCAATGTGCAAACTCACAACAAAAAGCTTCATTGTGCTTATGGATTTTAATTGATGTGGAAATTTCTTGATTAATACTATCTTTTGAATCTGCTGGCAAATCAGCATCATATTGTGATCCTCTAAACCTCTTTAATGGAACACTTTCCAAATTCTCTCTTTCTTGAATCTTCACATGCTCCTTGTATTTTTCTTTTAAGAAACCATTTCCACCATTTACTTTGTCATAAGATTGAATCATATGCATAATGATCATCAATTCATTATTTTAAACTCACTTTTAATCAATTATACAAATTGTGAATTAGTGTCTGGAGGCCTACCGGTTGTAATTAAAACTTGATCCAATCAAGTTACCAAGCCACGAAAACCGGCATGAGTGTTCAATCCTGCATACTCTATCACACTGCAAATTTTCAACCCATGATGGATTCCCAGTCAAGAGATTTTAATTGCCGAACATCCATACTTCAATTACTCTGCAGGCAAACAATGTTAAAAAACATAAACTGGGCTCGATTTTGGCATTATAAACTGGGTTATTGATCACTTGGGGTTGTGAAAACTAGGATATAAGTTCTTTGCCATGAAGAGAATATAATTCCATGTTTTGGGCTCATGACGAATCACAGGGCACATTCAACGAATTTCTGAAAATAGGCACTTGGAAATTTTAATTGAGAAATGTGTCAAAAAGTAATTTTTAGCAAATGTACGGACATAAGAAAGTATGCAAATGGATTTGTCATGACTTGGGAACCGGCATACTTCAAGGATTTTTAGGAGACAACACAATGATATAATCCATTTAGGCTCACCAATCATAGGATCAAAGTTATAATATGCCGAACAAGGGTACAGATCAATCAGGATACCTTAGCCGTAACAAGATAATATAAACTATGTTTTTGATCATGTTAGCAAACTGATCAAATGGATTTGACATGATCTCAAAATTGGAACATATGAAGTGTCTTACCCCTAGACCACAATTCAAAAATAATTTTTTCATTTGGGTCAACTGGGTCAAAGATATGATTGGTCAAACAGGGCTTCCCAGAATTGTGAACAACTAGTCAAATGCACAAAACAATAAATGACCAACTTTGGGGGGTGCAAAACCTAGTCAAACAGATTTAAAATGATTTGAAAATTGAAACATAGGTTCTTTTTTATACATACTAAACATCCCCAAAGTGGCTAGTCATGACACATTCCTAGGTAAAAAATATTCAGATGCAAACTAGGCCTCTGATCGCTATTTGACACTTGGGCAGAATTGCAAATTTTGACACTAGCTCAAAATGGGACTTCGCATAATGGTTTGAAATGTCATTTTAACTTCATAGAACACATAGATGCACTAAATGAAAGGTGTTAGAAACATTAAACACCTCTTAGGCCTCAGATTAACAACCAGGTACAATCTCATTTAAAAGCATTTAAGGGCTTGATTTTTTCAATGGCTCTCAAATTTGACCATGCAATTTTTAGTCCCAATAGGTGATATATAATATGACTATATTCACCTATTGGAAACCTCCAAAATTACGATTTGAAAAATACTCCCCTAGCATGGCTTCTTTGTCTGCACCTTTAATTTTCAAAAATTTAAAAATGTCTAAAGTTCAAACATTAGAATAAATGTCCTTTTGAATTTAAAAACTTTGAACGTGCATACTTTTTTTGAAAAAAGATTTTAAAATGACAATTTAAAATATATTATTTTTATCCCCAATGTGCCATTCGGGTCAACCAAGTTTTGACCTTTTTTGCCACATGGCAACCTCTGATTCGCCACCCCATTGCTCTATCACCCATCACATCATCCCACCTCGTCATCACTGGGCAAGTCCACTGCTACGTGGTGCTTCCCTACTTACTAGCATTTCTTAACTAGCTCGCAACTTTGTTTTGCAGGTAAGCACCAACCCTCTGATGCAAATATGTGTCGTGATTGTGTGCCATGTCGCCACATTAGCATGCTTAACTACTTGGTCAAAATTTACTTACATCATCTTCTAGCCTGGCCACAGGTGGGGCCCCTTCGTATTAGCTTTGCATTCACAAAAGAGCTTTTCTTTTAAGATAAGTCATTGTATGGGTAATCTTGTGTTTAAATCCATAAAAGTCTCCCCACACTAACAATGTGGGATAAAGGCTTTTTATGGTTTTTTCCTTCTTTGTTTTCACTACGGCTCAATCTTTCAATGCAACCTCTTGTGGGCTTCCTTCATTTCTTGCGTGAATGTGGGTGGAGCCTTTATCCTTCATACTACCATAAGCTCCTGCTGAACCCTCTTCACATACCTATTGTAGATGACTCCGAAATGCTATAGGATGCCTTTATACTCTGCTAAGGTCTCTTCCAAAGTCAGCTTTCCTATCATTGAAGCATCATTTTTGAGAGGGAAGACAAGGGTGATGAGGCATGAGGGAAGGCAATTGAGCTACAGGGTCTATGCTAGAGTCTTTCACTTATCATATCCCTTATGCTTTGGTGGCTTCTCGTCTTTGTGGTTAGTGGCTCTTCTCTTTTTTATACGCTTTAAAATAATCCCGTGCATTTTTTTAGTCCATCCTTGGCATGTTTGACCTATAGCTTTGTTGACTTCACATTTCTCCAATTGGTTCATCTAAAATGAATTTATGGTCACTTACACAAAAGAGCCTCATCACTTTTTGCTTTTGCTAAATCACAAGCCACTTCTCTATCTAATGGATGGATATTTTTTGAATTATGCCTCTACGCCTTCATTTATGTGAGGCTCCCTTCATGCATTTTCTTCCCTTGAATTCATTGGATATGCTTCTACCTCAAACAATGGCTCCCCTCATACGTTTTCCTCTTTGGTGTGGGTATTACCTCTTTTGACTGCCTGCATTCTTACTTCTCCTCTACCCTGCTCTACGGCTTCTCCATTTTTGTTAAAACTCTCCATTGGTCCAAATAAGCTAATGAATCTATTAGACCCACAAGATCAGTGTTCTCTAGTACAAGATGAATTACCCTCTTATTTTCATAGTGCACACCAAATTATTGGCGATTGCAAGGATCATTGCCTTTCCAAGAGGTGATTCTATGATTTGTGTCAGCTAAGGCCTTGAATGCCATCAATGCATCATAGTCGCTAGTAACTTGGGATTTAGCAACTTTATAGAGGGGAAATAATACTACTAAGAGTACCATAAATATTTTTAAGGCAACATAATTGACAATCTTTTGGTTTACATAGCCACTAAGAAGCTTTACCAAACTTCTTTGGTTGATAAATCTATTCTCTCAATGCTTAAAACCCCCAAAAGTGTTATAGCAATTTTAGAGTCAAAAATACTTTAACACTACATTTGCTAAATCCTTGTGGACTAAGAAAAGGATTTATAATAACACATTCTCTAAATTCTTGCCCATTTACTTTCACATGGAGCTCCTTCTTGGGCCTGTGACTTTGCTAGCTACCTTATATGCTTTTTGGCTTCTGCTTCCTCCAATACCCCCCTTTTGGGTTTACATTTTTTTATACTCTTTTCATCAAAATAAGTACCCATATGATCCAAATGCGAAATAGATTCTTATCAAGGGTGCAGAAACTATGCCTGCTAATAGGATCACAAACTTTCAGAGTATTTATGAAAATATATTTATCAATTTGATATCATTTAGTTGGGCCCAAAAGTGGGTTCGGCTAAAAAAATTTTCATTTTCAAATGACTGAAATACCAAACTGATCTGTAGAACACCTAACAGTGATTTGAATCAGAATCCATCACTAAAACATCATTAAAACTCATTTTATCACTTATTTGCAAATTTTGAGTTTCTGCTAACATGGCCTATTGGCTGGCTTTAAAAACTAACCCAAACACCTGATTGAGCTCTGAAAACTAGCACACTAATTCTTTGTTTTACATACTCCTACCCTGTTGAATCTCATCTCATGAAAATTTCGGGGTCAAAAGATATTGACCATCAAAGTTACCCTTTTAGAATTGCCTGCAAGAAAACACGTTAGAAAATAATAAACTACATTCGGATTTGGCTTTGAAAACTGGGCAAACTAACACTAGGGAGAACAAAAATTGGGGTGTTGGTTCATTGTCATGAGGAGAGTATAAATCTATGATTTAGGCTCACGAAAAATAACTAGATGAATTTGGTGAGCAGTCAAAGTAGGTGACTTAGAATTTGTAGACTGGAAACACAGAGAGAAAAACATTTTTTGCAAATGGAATTGATTTGGGAAAGTGTGCAGATGGATTCATCAAGATGTGAAAATGGCACACTTAAAGTATTTTTAGAGTACAACACAATGGTACAATCCATTCAATCTCACCTATCATGAATTTTGAGATATGACATCATGAACATGGGTACTAACAAATCTGCACTTCTTGACACCAATGAAAAGTTACAAATTGCATTTGGAATTGCATTTGAAAACTGATCAAACAGATTCTTCATAAACTCAAATTTGAAATGTAGAAAGTCTCTAACCTTTAAAATGAAATGCAATAGGAATTTTCTCATTTGGATCAATTAGTCAAAAGTTATAACTTGTCAAACAGGGATTCCCAAAATTCTAAACAATTCACATCAGCATGACAACAATAAATGATCAACTTTGAGGGATTCAAAAACTAGTCAAACAGACTTGAAATGACTCAAAATCTAAAACATAGGCTCTCTACTATGGACACTAGACACTCCCAAAGTGGTGAGTCATGAAACATTTATGGGTGCAAGATATTCAATGACAAACATGACCTCCTGTCACTATTTGACACTTAGGTAATGCAGAACTGACAAATGCTCAAAACAAGACTTCACAGGATAGCTCTGAATGTCAGTTTAACTTCATGAAACACATAGACACACTGAATGAAAGCTACTAGAGACATTAAATAGCTCTTAGGCCTCAAACTGACAACCAGATATACATGCATCATAAAGTGTTAATAGGGCCTAATTTCTCAATGGTACTCAAAATCAGGGCTTCAATTTAGAGTCCCAACACTGCTCAAACTCGAGTGTGATCTGTGCATACCCTTCAATATATTCAATGCTCATCTCATAGCCCATAGGCTTGATGAACTTGACTCTAGGTATCATTGCAGGTGTTTTTAGTTTCCAGCATGAAGCACAAATCATCCTTATACTTCTTTAACATAGAGGGAGGTATCCTATACCTTAATCTCAGACTAAAAATTCTTCATCATCCTGTCAATATAAATATTTCTAACATTCTTAGGTTTAGATATGTAGCTTTGAGTTACAATCTTCATTGCACACTCACCACTATCCCAATTGATTACTCCAAGAAACTTCTTAGTAACATAAAAGAATAAATGAGTCAATAGGGTCTCAAATCTAAATAATGTGCTCTTTTTTTTCTTTATCTTAGCAATATTATCCAAAAGCTACACTTTGAAAATGTCACACAAATTAACTTTTCTCCTTTCAATGGCCATCACATATACTATATGAAGAATCTTGTTGGTATAGAGTTTACCCTTGATCCACGGTTCAACTTGTACACTAAGATTTCGGTTAGAAACTTGACTCCTTTATGCTGAATAGGATCAACATTCATATTTATTTTGTTAAACTTGGTTTTCAAGTTTGTCTCCACTAATTTCCTAATGCTTTTTTCATTAATAGGATTGCAACCTTCATTGCTAAATCCCGCGACCTTGTGAATTAGGTCATTGTCAATGACAATCTATGCATCACCTAACCAAAACATATCATCTTGTATTTTGCTCAATATAATTCAGTTCCACTTGTGATTGTTGAATTCTATGCAGAAAATATACTTCACCAAATTCAAAACTTCAAGATGCGCATATTCAAACTTCAAGGATAAGTCATTATTACACATGACTCCTAAGTATTTGTGAATCTCCTCATCATGTATACTCTCAATTTTGCAATGTATATAATTCCTTATATCCTCTACATGTAACACATTTTCTAGAACTTGCAAAAATGTGCCTATAGGATCATCTAGTAAAGAAAAAAATGGGTGTTTCTTGAACTCATACCTTGGTCTATTAGTAACATCATGCACTCTTTGACTAGCCATTCACCAATAATTACAAATACTTCAAGAACTAGATTCAATACACTATAAATACCTCAAATTCATGATTTTAGTGCTTCTACAACTTTCATCTTCACAAACTTGCTTCACATTTTAATTATTGTCAAATCACTTTTCAATTCACTCAAGAAACTTTGTATGAACAAATGGTACATCAAATCTTGTTGATGATCCTTAAATCATTTCAAATTGCACTATGTAATAAATTCTTATCTACCACAAACTTAGAATACTATCTCTATTTACTAGTGACCTTGATCATACAATTCCCACTTACTACGATCACATAAATACTTACACATTGAACCATAGCTTTCTCTCTATGACTTCTACCTTCTATTAAATACACAATGTCTAACTCTCTCTCTAACATCAGTTCTAACCATTGATGCCCTATTGCTAGTACAAATAGATTAATTTAGATAGGTTGAGTCACAAATAATCTGTGACTTCAACTTTCCATCAGGTGCATTAAAGAAATGTTCTTCTAATACTATTTGTGAAATATCTAGATTTCAAGCCTTCACAAATTTTTCTTTGAATTCCTCAACATGTCCCTTGACCACTTCTTTCTAAATGTTGTTACCTTAATTTTCATTCCTTCTATCATTCATGTTGTTTTTCCTTCTATGATTAGGGTTCTTCTTAAAGTTCCCTCTATCTATTCTATAGAATCTTGTTGTGTCCAAAGTTATTGCATAGCTGACATACAAATGCATTTCTCCTCTAACTATTCCCATTCAGACTTTCAGGTGCTCTGCAATTCCTTACAATATGTCTAGGATTGTTTTTGATTAGATAAACAAGTTTTAAAAGGATCCTAAAAATTGAGAGTTAAAACAAAACAGGATGAAAATAAGCATTAGAAGCCTAGCCACAAAAGTAACAAGTCTAAAGGCTGATAATAAGCACTAGGCCCAACCAAATAAACAAAGGCCAAAGAAAACGCCAAATAGAAAAGACAAGACAAATGAAACAGTCAAAAGCCAGAACAAAAAGCCAACTGAAAAGGAAAAGACAGGAACTAATCCTTGACCTTTCTTTCCAGCTCCTGCATGACCTGGGCAGCCTCCTAGGCCATCTAGTTCTCTTTGGCCTCCTACTGGAGAGTCTTGTGTTCTTCCTAGTCCAGAGCAGAAAAAGTGATACCAGTGGTATTATCTTCATCAAATATGGCTTTACCCCTGAATTTTCCATCCAAATCCCCCTGTGTGCCTCTATCTTTAAGCCAATCAGTTAAAGATAGAATGTTGTTATTGATCGAGTTGAGTAGTGAGATCATCTGGCTTGATAAATTGTGATTGTAATTTTCCAAATTATGGATCCTCCTTTCTGCCAAGCTTTTCCTATCATCATACTCTATCCCTTTCTCTAGGCCCTTAATATTCTTGGCTCCTTCCATTTGAACCACCTTCTCCTTAACCTCCTTTACCTCATGAAAAAGTGATTTGATTGACGTATAATTGTCTATCATGTTGTTGTGGGCATTTTTCAAGAGATTCATCCTAGATTCCTTGGCATTATCATAGATAGCCACAATCATAGGGTTAATGAGCTCTTCAAGATGTGGTTCCTCTAGGTTGTCCACCAAGATCTGGGGGTTCATCACTTTTCTGAAAATACCCATTTTCAAAGTCCTCACATTAAAATTTCTCTAGGCTTTCCTCCTATCTTTGACTAGCACCTCCCCCCCTCATCTCCAAAACTATACTTTATCTTCTCCTCCGGGTGGGCTTGGGGATGGACAAGGGAGAGAGGGAGCAAAGAAGAGTCTAGGTCCTACTACAACCTCTCATCCTCTGTGTGCACCCTCTTGCATTTCTTCCCACCCTGGGTTTCCTTTTTTTCCTCCCACCTCTCCTTTTCCTCATCTTCAGACTCCATAGCCTCCTCTTCATCATAGGTGTCCTGCTCCTCCTTCTCAAGATTCTTTTGACCATGATCCCTAGGGATTTTTCTTCTAGGGGTAATTGGGGGGGGGGGGGACTTCTTTACATTAGGCATAGCTTTTTTACTAGAGAAAGAAAGCCCCCCTTCCTCAAAACTAATGCTTTGTATATCATCCGAGTCAGAGGAGTAACTAGAGCTTTCGATTTCCTCATTCCTAGCCTGTGAAGGGTGTTACTTATCATCTGAGTCTTGAAGTGTCCATAGATGAGCAGTAACAACCCCTCATGTAAGGTAGGCTTAGTAGAGGGTTTCTTTTTGAAGCTTGACACCGCCTTGCTCATAGAGTTCAACAAATAGAAAGGGAAAGAAACTTTTCTATCATGCTGAAAATGATTCAAAAGAATGAAATGGTGGGTGTGAACATGATCAAACCTAGGGTCAAGAGTAATGTACTCTATGATAGCATGCAGAACATACCTCCAAATCTTCATTATAGATTTTGGATCATAAAACATATCACTCTTTTTCAGGGCATTCAACTCCTTAGGGTTGTTGGTAAAGTCCTTCACTGCATTGGCCGAAAGCTTTTTGTCCCTAAAGAACTTAAAGCCCACCATCAGAATCTTAGTAACAACTGAAATCACCTCCTCTGTAATCAGAAAAGCTATCCCATTCACCTTGACTCTACCATCCTTGCATGAATTGACTATGTTGTCAGTCACATTTTGGTCGTAACCATGCAGCTTCATGATATACCTTGAAATCTTTCCCTAAACCAGCTTCTCCCACACTTTCTCCCTACTTCTACATTTCTCCATTTTTCCCACTAGTTCTTTTCTGCACCTTTCACCCACCATATCGACACTTTGCTCTCCCACAATTCTCATAAGCACAACTCTCTAAAACCTCACCACCTAATAGGGTTCTCTGTGTTTTAGAGTGAAATTGAAGAAATAAGCCTTGTTGTTGTTCAAGTTACAAATGCAAAAAAGGACCCATAATGTGTGCTGAATAAATTGTAATAAATCCCACTTCTTGCATTTATTGATATATCCTTTATGAGTTGTACCCTTTCCCCATAAGCCTTTCCTATTCATAATTGCAGATTGATCTCCTCCATACTCCCTTGGATCTTATCCAGCTTGATCAGGCTCTTAACATTTGCTAAAAAACTCTTTCCCCATTGCTAGGTCATTTTTGGTAAGAATGGACACCATTATTTTCAAACCAATCTGCCATCGAGTTTGCTTCCCGAAAAATGTGAGTGACATGGACTCTCTCAAATTTGGCAAGAGTCTCACGTGTCTCATCAATAAGATTTGCAATCAACCACAAATAATGAGAATTTCCACTTAAACATTTAATGATATTATTCGAGTCCCCTTCAAGCCATAGATTAGTAACTCCAACTTCAAAAGCTAGTTTCACCACATGGCAGGCCACACTTGCTTCTGCAAAGTGATTAGTTTGGAATCCCAACGAGAGAGAGCAGGCCATAGATCCATCCCCAAATTCATTCTTGATTATGCCTCCACATCCTGAGGAGCCAGGATTTCCCTTAAAGGACCCATCAAAATTGTCTTTATGCCATCCTTCTGGGGGGATAAGCCACTTGGCATCTTGTCCTTTTAACATTCTTTGTTTTTCCTTTTCCATTTTCCGACCACCCACTTCGATATCTCCCCCCTTCCTTACTAGGTAGTTTTTCTTAATATTTTTGTGGATCTTCTTCTCGAGAATAATGGTTGGCTCCTCTTTGTTTCTGAAGATTCTATTGTTTCTCTCCTTCCATATGCTCTAGCAATAGTGGGGTAAGATCTAGGTTCCTAATTCCTACAAAATAGGGGAATTGAACAATGATTTCCATTGGTAGAAAAAATCTAGGAGATTAACTAGCATGCACCAACTAATCCCTAAGTCTTGATTTAGGAAGTCCCAAACCTCCCTAGAGAAGGAACAATGAATGAACAAGTGGTTTCCTATTTCCAGCTAGTTCTTACATAAAATACATCTGCTTGGCAGAATCTGTCCTCTTTTTATAAGGTTATCCTAAGTGAGAATTTTGTTCTATAAGGACAACCAATAAAATATATTGATTTTAGGAGTGAGGCATAGGATCCAAGCTTTCGACCAAAGAGGCTTCTCTTTTAAGCTCCAAAGAGCCATATACCTAGAAGCAATAGAGAAGTTTCCACTGGAGTTGTCCCCCCAGATCATTTCATCCCTCTTGTTGCTGAGAACCATTGAATTTAACATTAACATGATTGGATTTAGATCAATAGAGATTATAGATAGATCTATCCAACCCTGGTCATTCCTATAGTTGCAGACTTTTAGCCCAAAAAGTTGAATACAATGATTCGCCCAAACAAACATTTGTCCAGGATTGTTACATTTGTAACAAAAAAACAACTTTTTCTCACCATTAGATTTATCTCCATTATTAGATCTACTTGATGATCTACTTCTTCCATTACATGTAGGGTTAGTATTTCTAAACATTCTACTATTCTTATTATCATCAACAAACCTAGGTTTCTTACATTCTACTACTTTATGTCCATAACCATCACAATTATAACAATAGAAATTAGTAATAGGTTTAAAAACCTTACTTGTATAATCTCTCTTAATATGTCCAACTTCCTTGCATATGGAACATCTACCTTTGAATTCATGTCTTACCTCTTTGGATGAACCATCTTGCTTAGGCTCTTCAACTTGCTCTGTCGTTCTAAGTTCATCAAATTTCTTTGTCAATTCAATTTTCTCAACTTCATCAGACCACTTGAACTTTTCTTTAGGGATTGCTACTATAGAATATGGTTCTATCTTACCTCATCTTTCTTTGTCGACTTCTCTCCAAGAAGATATTGAAGGCCTATCTTGTCATAAGGTCTTTGATGAAATATTTGTTCATCAATTTTCTCAGAACTTGTATAAAGTTTTTCTAACTACTATTTAGCTTGTGTCAACTGTCCTTTCACAATGATGTTTTATTTTTCTAGCTCTGCATGCTCTATCTTAATAGAATCTAATTTAGATCTCACTTGACTTAACTAGGATCTAAGATCCACATTCTCAAATTTTGAAAAAGGTTCACTTTTGTTGCCATTAGTCTTAAGACTTAACTTCAGTTCAATAATTTTCAACTCATGTCTCAAGATCTCATTCTCCTTCTTAAGATTTTCTACATCATTATTAATAGTAGTCTATGCAAGTGGTTTGTTACTAGATTTTAGATCATCAATTTCATCTTTCAGTTTGCCAATGTACACTTTTGTATCTATGTTTCTATCTTTCAAGTTATGTCTCTCTTCAATAAGAAGATCAATCTGTTCAAGAGCTTCTTCAAGATTCTTCTTCAATTGTTCCATATTCACTGGGATCTTACTTAAGCTATTAAGCCTTTTCAAAGTATCTAGGATCTAATACCAATTGTTAGAAATAGATAATATTTGGGGGCGGGGGGAATCAGTATTCTAAACACTTTTGTCCACAACTAAATATTGTCAATTAATTTATAACTTGCATATGAAAGTAAACCAACAATTCTAAACAATACATATAACCATACGCATAGAGAACTCATAACACCATAATTTGTTAACTAGGGAAACCTTGGCCAAGGGAAAACCCCAGTGGGGATGATACCCACTAGATGATTCACTAAACAATAAGATCCTGTTAAGGATATTGACCATGTTAGGAGTCTATGAAGTACATATAGTGTCTCAAGTCCTTGTTAGAGGACTAAGACATTTTAGAATCCTCAACCCTATTAGGAGTTGGTAGACCAATTACAATATCTGCAAGAAGAACCCACTGCCCTAACATACAATTATATAATTTAATTCCTTCACATAATAGATATACATACAATACTTGCTTGCTATTGTAATTCATATTTTCTGTAATCTTACATTAGATCTTACATCACATAAGCCTCATAGATGGTTCTCACAATAGTTCACATGTTACATCTAATCATGCAACTTCTACAATATTTGCACATTACACACATGCACTATGCAACACACTTTCACCACCTACTTGTGCAACATAAGATCTTTACTTATACCTTATGCATTCACAAATTTTTTCTTAGTTAGATTACATGTCTTCACATTCATGAAATAAGATAAAATAATTTCTACATAGTTGGCTTAACATGACTTAGTAATTATTTTGAAATCAAAACAATTCCTAAAGTCATACAACTCTTTTTTTTGCTATACTCTATTCTATAGTTTTAAATACCAACACAGTTGAACTTACTGTAACATGCACCATACTAACCATACATACATGCACACTAGTACATGTCATCATGACAATGTTACAGACCTTCCTTAACTATGTATAGGCTCAACTCTCTATGCATCATTCTTATTGTTAAAATTTGTTCACTGTACTCCTGCAAGCTATCTAATACTTAAACAATTTTATGTCTTTGAATGAATAAATGAAATGTTGAGCATATGTTTCCATAAATGAAAACCCTAAATAAATAAAAATAATCATATTTCCAAAAAAAAAGGCTAGGGAAAAATATCAAAGAGCAATGACTACCATGTTTCATGATTTCATGCACATCCTAGTGGAAGACTATGTACATGACTTACTTTGAAAATCCCTGAAGAAGTGATCATTTGGGGATCTTAGACAAATTATTTAGTAGAATAGAAAGCTATAAGACTCATTTGAATCCTAAAAAGTGTGTATTTGGAGTTGTTATTAGCCGTTTTAGCCTCCCTCCATTTTTATCCCTTTGTTGACATCATTGAAATCTGATCAAAGATATCTATTCATGGTATCAAGGTTGCATAGTGTGCCATAAATGTGGAAAAAACCTAACTAAAACCCTAATTATGCCCTTCAATGATAGAATTTTGTATTACCTTTTTGGAGGGTTGAGTTACCCATGCATAACTTAAGTTGGGTCTTCCCTTACCAGGTTGATTCACTTTAAGTGTTGCCCCCACGTCCCTTTCTTTTTAAAATTAAATCACATGTCAACCTTTATATTTAGTTTTAAGTCCATTTTTAGTGGGGTTTGATGGTGGTGATGTAGAATTGAACAAGTGTCAACATCCCAGGAGATCTCAATGGATTGAAGGAAGAAATATCTAAAAGGCCAGTGATTAATCACAACTGTTGATCTAGAAGCAAATCAATGTCTTTTGTATTCTCACTTTCTGAAGTTGCATGAAGGATAACCAAAGTGAGAAAGCAAGCATTAAACACATGGATGTATTGGGACTAGACTCAAGTGTGGGCCACAAGAAGGAATGTGTTAGAGAAAGTTGGTAGAGTGGCATGTTTTGGTTGGTTGAAGGTATTGACTATGACTAAAGAACTTCAGTTATATAGAAACAGTTAGATCTTGTTAGATCAACACCTATTGCTTTCTCACTTTTCAAAGATTCATGAAGGATAGCTAAAGTGAGAAAGATACAAGGTGACACATGTCCTATTCACCAAAGAGGTAAAGGCATTCAAATTTTGAACTATCTCATGATCACAAGCGATTAGATAAATATAAGATATGTTAAGTTGTGAAGGTGCAAAAGACAAGACAGTTAGTTCAAACAATTATCACACTATCACATGCTAGAAAATATTGAAGATTTTCAAGGTTGTGAGGCTGAGATAAATAAGAAAGAAGTCACCACAATAATGCATAGTTAAGCCAAGAGAAATATTTTTTGGTTGCAAAATTGCAAAGAGCATCTAATAGTCAAAGGAAATGGACATTGCACCATTGCAAAGGTTTGAATTGAATTGAAAGTTAAGTTGCAAATGTGCAAAAGGGTAATAAAGATAGTTATGGTATGAGAAATCGCACCTTCACAAGGTTTGGCTATGAATTAAAAGCTTAAGTTGCAAGGTTGAAAAATGTAATCAAAAGAGTTGAGTTAAGGGCTAGCACAACATTACAAGGTTTCATTTGTAGTTAAGGTCTTTGGTTGTGAAGAGAGATGATGGTCAATCAAAATAGTGATCACAAAATAACATGACTCACAAAAGATTTTTATGTGAAGGTCATGAAGAGGTAACGTGGTTAATTTCTAAGGAATTGCAACATTACAAGTAAAAGAAATGGTAAGTTCTAAACCAACCTGAAGATGCAATATAGTAAGTTTCATGGTCATCACTGGGTCACAATGGTTAGTGAACTAAAGCGATGGAAAAATGTGAAGCAAAAATAAAGCTTAGAATGAAGATGCCATAGTTTTGCAAAGCCATGGAATCAATAAAGAAATAGGGAGGTGACACAATGAAAAAAAGCAAGTGCATCATCGCAAGATTGACATGGCAATTAGAAAAAAAACAAGATGATCTAGTGGAACACTTCAAATATATAAGGCCATGTAGTGAGGTTGATAGTTGAATGATGACATAGCTGATCTAGCATTGTTGTAAATGCTATCAAGTAGCTCATTGATGGAAAAAAAATTCTTTGATCATCTGCAACCATCATTTTGGTATTCTTAACGTATGATAAATGCAAATTTCAGTCTACCACCACCATGCTTATCCATCCATTGGTCAGAGCAGTTATGGGCACTGTTCCTGTCTCTTCAAGACCCAAGTTTGCACATAAAAATTAGGTTTTCTACATATGGACATGCATATGATCAAATCTTTCTTGGATTAGTAGTTATTGTTCTTTGCAATTTGAAGACAATGGTTGAGTTTTAGGGTTTTAGTTGATGTCTTTCACTTATGACTAAGCTATAAAAGTAATTTTTGTAACTCTTTCAAGGGCCAGTCTCTTCTTTGATTCTATACCAGCTATATTGAATACTTTGATACTATGATCCCCTTTCCCTCTGAGTGAATATATTTCTCTATTGTACCTCTTTCTTCCATTAATACATGTGCAAAACTTTCTTGCCTTCTATTAATGCATTTTTTTTCTTGTTCAAGTTGTATGTTGTATCCATTTTGCCTATGAATGATATAGAGTGAAGTTCCTTCCTTATAACATTCCATTGGTTTTTTATCTATATGTGACTATTGAGTTAAATCAAAGATTGAATCTGTGTACTTTGGGATTATATTGATGAACTATGTAGTTCTAGGAAGAGATAAAATTGCACATACTATTTGGTGTATCACCTCTTTAGATTAGACAAGGTAGTTTTATTTCATGCATTTCTTTCTCCCTTTTCCTTCAAGAAGTAGTTAGGTACATCCTTATAGTGAGGAAGCTAACCTTCTCTGAAGGCTCAATCTCATTGTTCAAGTCCTACAACTTGGAGGTTGTTTCCATGTTTCACAAGGTTGCCTTTAGGTCAAATTTCAAGCAAGGGTGCAGACTTTTGTGACAATAGTTGTTTCTAGAAAACTCCTAGGGTATATAGTTTCTCAACAATGCATCAAGGTTGATCCTTAAAAAGTGAAAGAAATACTTGAAATGCTTCCTCCAAAAAATCTAACAACATTAAGTAGTCTGCAAGGGAGATTACAATCTATCCATAGATTCATTGCACAACTAGTTGATAAATGTCACTCTTTCCAACATCTATTACATAAGGGAGTATCATTTAAATGGAACAACCAGTGTGATGGATCTTTTCAACAACTCAAAGACTATCTTCTACATCCACTAGTTTTAATAGCTTCTATTCCAAGAAAACCATTCATGTTGTACATCTCGACTACATAAATAATATTAGGAGCTCTCTTGGCACAAAATGATGAACAAGGGAAAGAGAAAGCCATATATTACATCAACATAACACTTGTGGAATATGAACTAAGCTATTCGCTCATTGAAAAAGATTGCCTTGTTGTTGCCTTTGCAGCCCAAAAGCTGAGGCATTATATGCTCCATCATAAAATAATGCTGGTCTCCAAGATTGGCCCATTAAAGTATCTCCTAAGTAAGTTCACTCTCATAGGTCACTTAGCCAAATGGGTTATGATCCTTAGTGAATTTGACATAAAATATGTAGACATAAAGGCAATCAAAGGACACGTGATAGCTGATCAATTAACAAAAGCACCTATGATAGATGATCATCCTATGTTGATAGAATTTCTAGATGAAGCCATATTTATCATGGATAGTGGTAATGAATGGAATATTTAATTTGATGGATTGCATACAAGAAATGGTTCAGGAGCTGGCATTATGTTTATCACACTACTAAGATACATAATCCCCAAGTCATACTAGATAGCATTTAATTGTATAGACAACATAACAAAATACAAGGCAATGATCACATGACTAAAATTATCCATCTAATGGAACATAATATTTGAAAGTATTTGGTGATTCCTAATTAATCATCTACCAAGTCAATGATGACTATGAAACCAAAGATGATAAATTAATGCCTTACAAATAGATGACAAATTTTCTCAAATCAAAATTTATCACTATCGCTTTATGTTAGCTCTAAAGGATACACAACAAGAAAGCTAACACTATGGCCACTATTGCTTCTATGATTGATATGCCTCAAAATGTGGAGCATTATGAGTTCCTTGTCAAGAAAATCCTCATTCTAGCATTTGAGCTCTCTCAATCTGAGTTTGTGTGAGCTTGTTGGTCCCAATTCCCCCTGGTATCAAGAAATTTATGATTACCTACATGTGCAAATACTACCTCCTAGCTTATCCAAGAATGAACAATGAGCCTTTACCTACCAAGCCTCTAAATATGTCATCATCAGTGACACCCTATACAAGAGATCCTTCGACCAAACCCTTCTCAGATGCCGTGACTCACAAGAAGCTAAAATTGCCTTACATGTGGTCATGAAGGTACATGTGGAGGCCATTTCAATGGTTTGAGCTTAGCAAAGAAATTAGTAAGAGATGGATATTATTGGCCCACCATTGAACAAGATGCTTATAATTTTTCCAAAACATGTCATAAGTGCTAGATACATAGTAATCTGATCCATGCACCATCATAAGAACTTCTAGCTAGTTATCTCTCCATGACCCTTTTCACAATGTGCATTTGATGTCATTGGAGATATTCCTCCTCATTACTCTAATGAACATAAGTTCATCATTGCAAATAAATACTTTACCAAGTGGGTTGAAGCCACCCCTTGATTTTTACTACTGGAAAGCAGATTTCAAGGTTCATCCTAAACTATATCATATGTTGGCATGGAGTCCCCTTGGCTATTATTTCTAATCATTATAGTTCATTTCAAAACAAAGATGTAGATAAGATTTATGAGAAGTACTACATCTACCATGGATATTCTAGTATTTACCATCCATAGGGCAATGACCAAGAAGAAGCATCTAATAAGACCATTGTTAAGATTCTCCAAAAGATTGTCGATGATTTTGGTCAAGACTAGCACTTACAACTAAACCCAACTCTTTGAGCCTACAAAACAAGTGTGTGTGCTCCCACTAGCACAACACCGTTCTCTCTTATCTATGGGATTGAGGCCATACTTCCTATTGAATTTGAAATTCCATCATTGAGAGTATCCCTATAAGATGTTGTTGATGATTAAAATTACAAAGTATCTAGAATCCATGAACTTGAAATGCTCGATGAGTTAAGGCATGCCACCTTGACATATCTAAAAGCTTACCAAAATTGACTCAAATGGAGCTATGAAAAGAAATTTTGAGGTCATAATTTTGAGGTTGGTGATCTAGTCCTAAATATGAAGTACAAGACTCAACAACATAGAGAGAAACTAGGCAAATTTGAACCAAATTGGGAAGGACGTTATGTAGTTACCACAACATTTGGGTCTAGAGTATATTAGCTTGCAACTCCAAAGGGTGAACCACTACCTATGTCCATTAGCAACATGCATCTCCACAATTAATATACTTGATTCCATCTAAAAGTCTTGAAAAAATATTAAAAAAATGGCAAATAGTCCTTAAAAAAGAAACAAAAAGTAGAAAAAATTCATGAAAAAAATGGATTCCTTGATGAAAACTTGGAAAATAGGCATCTTGGCACAAAAAATTGAGTCAGGAGAATTTTTTTATATAAAAGTGGAATTTGGCAAATAGGCACCATGCATAATTAGTTGTTGCTCCTCCATCTATCGAGATTCCATTTGACTTTCCCCCCCTTTTTGTCACTCTGTGATATAGTTTTATAGTCCGATCTTTACTCTTTTAAGCCAAGAGAAAAAATTTTCAAAACACTTGTTTTAAATGTCTTAATAACTTATGCTACATACAACCAAAACCTATTAAACCTATGGATAGTGGTTATGATGTACCTTGCTTAAATATTATATATAAAATGTAGTATTTCATATAAATGTTTGAACTATGTTTTAATATTTGCAAAATATTGTTGTATATGTTCATATGTTACTAATTTGCAAGAAATGTGGAAGTGGTGTGAAGAGTGGTGAAAAATGTATTAAATAAGGAGTATTGGAGACTAGTCAATGCATGAAATGTAGGTCAATGCTAGGTAATAAGCTGTGTATGCAAAAGGAATTATTTTAGAAAATTGACTTGTTACCCTATCTATAGACTATTATTCTATTATTCAATCAATGTTTCAAGAGTCATGGTTGACATCCCACCCTTTTTCTGCTAATGATGCTTGCTTATGAGTTTTATGTTATGTTTTGTAATAAGTTCCAATCTTCTATATATATGGAATATTAGAGTTAGTAAAGAGATTCAAACATTTTTGAGGTTGTTCTCTATTCTCAAAAAATTGTTCAGAGATGTAACAGAAAGAGAAATTCTAATGAGAGAGTGATTTTGGATTACTTGTGGTGTTCTTAAGTTAGCTGAAGCCAACCAAGGGGGCCTACTTGGGAGGTGGAATAGATTTAGGTAGAGTACATTCATTTCTTGTAATTTTCTATTTAAGATAGATTTATTGTATTAGTCCTGCAACATAGTTATTGTAAGAGTTTGTGTAACACTTATGGAAAACTATCATAGTAGATATTTGAACTATTAACTAGTTTAGAATTATCTTTTATGTAGTTTCTACAATTCCCTATTGATAGTCTAAGTGTGTTTACTATTCTGTATCAGTAGTATAGATTCCTATCATGCATTTTACTTTCATACAACATAGGTGTTAAACCTCAAAGGAACTTAGTGCACATACTGTGCTAACCCATTTCAAGTCCTACATCCTTGGGTTGACAATTCAAATGTATTTTCATAATGGAATAGATGGTCCTAAAAATTGGATATAACACCCTTGTTAGCAGAATAGGAGTGTGATTACCTTGATCAATCATGGAAACTTGCATTTTTGGTGCTATTGCTGGGGATGGTGTCAAACTAGGAACCTTGCTGAGTCCTTTGTTTCTACATTAGTGTGTTAGTTAGAAACCACAAGATTGAGTGCTTGATTCACAAGTCACCAATTCAATTGCATGCATCGAAGAGGAAGACCACAAGATGAATATGGAAGATTTCTTCCATGGCAACCTATTAATTTGAACAAAGAAATTGAAGAAGAATTTGAGAAGCCTTTTTTTGATGCAAGCCCTATTTTTCCTACAGAATCATCCTCAAGGGTAGAACCTTTGGATACAAGTGGACTTCAACATTTTGCTAAAATTTTGGCTAGTATTCTTGATTGTTCTGCTCCAAATCCACTAGTTGCTAACAATCCAGTGCCCAATATCCCTTTTCAATAGAAACCTCATAATCAAATGCCTCGAGTAATGACACAACCTACTTTTCCATTTCTTCTCCCAAGCCTTGTAACCAATGCTAATCTCAAGAATATAACTCCAAATGCTCTCCCAAAGTTTTATGGCCTTGCAATTGAAGATCCTGATACTTTCTTTTTTGAATTTGACATACTCTATCATAGTTTTGACTACAACACTAATGCACATAAGCTCACATTATTTCCAACAACATTGAAAGAGTCAGCTTTACGATGGTTCATGGGTTTAGGAGCCAATGTAGTAGGTACTTGGGATGAAATATAAACTCTGTTTCTGGATAAATACAAAGAGTATTGCAAAGAAAATGATTCAAGAGGAGATGATATTTTTCAAATATCACAAAAGGAGGAAGAAACATTTGAAGACTATGTTTCAAATTTCTTGTATACACTACATAAGAATCTGCAACATGCGTTGTCCGAGGATTCACAAAAGCTAGTCTTTTTAAGAGGTTTGAATGATAGTTGTCTAGAAGCATTAGACTTGATGGCTGGACGAGATGTGTATCAATCTTCTTGGGATGCCCTAAAAAATATTTGTCTTAATTACTCAAGATCAACCATGAAGAAAGGGAAAGGACACTAGGCTACAACTATTAAAGGAATCAGTAAAGGTATTTCAAAGCTTGAGATATCTAATCTGCTCTCAAATTTTAAGTAATACATTATAAATGATTTTTCCACACATATCAACATAATTAATCCAAAGAAGAAGCATACAAAAGTTGAAGTACAACTAGCTAAATACTACCATCATTGCTAGAAGCAAAAGAAGGATTAGCAATGTAAACTAGTCACTAGCATGGAAAACCAACATCTTCCGACTGAGTACATCAAGATAGATGGAGATGATGAGCAAGTATTCTTTGTTGCTCAACATTGACCATGGGTCCAATAACAAGGTTTGCCTTAGGACCCTTCACAAAATTCAAATCTATATGGTAATCAATGGAAAAACTGTAATACCCAAGGTCCTCCACAATATAGTCAACCCAATTGGAATAATGCTTGGAAAAATAATCTACAACAGCCTCAATGGCCTTAGAACTCCCAACCTTCTTGGCCCAACCAACAAAATAATCAATGGAAGAACTAGTAGAACCAATAACAACTACCCTAGGGGAATTGGAAGTCCACAAGCCAAAGGAGAGGACCTCAATAGTGGCCTAACCAAAATCTTGGTACTCCATAATTACCACCCCAGTCCAAAAACCTACACTAATGCCATCACCTATGAATCTTGGACCTCAAAAATAGACCCAATTACCTGTACAACCTCAACCGAATCCAAATAACCAATAGTCACAACAACCCATGTACTTTTTTGATGCTCAACAATATCTTGCTTACACTCTGAATGGTTCAAATATACATTTGAGATCTGGTACAACCATACCATTGCCTAAACTACCTCTTATAACTGAAATACTAGATAATCCTACAGCATCAGAACCCCCAATTTCTAAAGAGGTTGACCCAACTAATGTCACTATTTCAGCTCAAGCCCAGCTAGGGGTTGAACCACCTTTTCTAGAAAAGCTTGTACAAAGTAAACCTATACAAACAAAGGAACAATCTTTCTATATTATTGATCAGCTAAAGAACATGCATGTCCAAATATCCCTATTCCAAGCTATTAAAGATGTTGCCATCTATGGAAAAGCCATTAGAGAAGCCTACCCGAAGAAGCTTGAGAGTAAGAAAAAGGACCCAATTATAGTCCATGTTATGGGACAATTGGCTAACATTATGTTAGGAAAATTGATCACTCCTAAATATTCTAATCTAGGTAATCCAGTTGTGAATGTGATTATTAATGGTCAACTTGTTAATAATGTTTTAATTAATCTTGGTGCCGCTATAAATTTCATGACCAAAGATACTATGAAGAAGTTGAAAATAGAAGGATTAAGGGCTACTCCAACAATTTTTCAACTTGCAACTAGTTCTACTATCACTCCTGATGGGATGATAGAAAACATAGTTGTAACCCTAGACTCTCTAGAGTATCTTGTAGATTTCATGATTTTGTCTCCCAAAGTTAATTTATCTAGTTACCCTATCATCCTAGGATGACCATGGTTAGCAAAAACTGATGCAAATATAAGTTGTAGACTAGGGCATATAACCATATCTAATGGTCAAGCAACAAAGAAATTTTATTTATATCCTCCAACCCAACAACAACCAGATTTAAGCACATCTGTCTAGCTAGATCTAGGGGATGAAGAAGAAGAGTTAAACTCTATAACACAACTTATGATGTTACATAGACAATCTTTCCTCAAGTTGTAGGAAGAGGATTCAATAATTTAGAGTATCCTTACTAACATTTGTGTGGTAGAAAAAGATGTATCTGATAGTTTTGTGTTAGAGTTAACCACATATTAGGAATGTGATGAGAATTATATTCTACTAAAAAAACCATACATTATTCATCAACTCTTATCATGTGAATTAGATACAAGTCCAATCTCTAAAGCTGCTAAGATAGACTCTACCACTATTGTTGAGCTATCAAAAGGTCATAATCTTCATATCAATCCTAAATTATCTTCCATACCGATGAACCAGTTAATAGAGTTACTTCAAAAAAAATAAAAATATTTTGCGTGGGACTATGGGGATATGAAAGCATTGAGTCCTACATTATGTACTCATAGAATATACATCAATGAAGGGTGCCTACTACTCTGTCAACCCTAGAGAAGGATTAATCTAGCCCTTAGAGAAATAGTTAAAATTGAATTGCAAAAATTACTTAATGCTAGTTTTATTAATCCTATATCTGATAGTAGATGGGTGTCACCCCTAGTCATAGTGCCTAAAAAGGGAAGAAAATGGTAGATTTGTGTAGATTATAGAGAATTGAACAAGACAACCAAAAATGATCACTCTCCTTTAAAATTCATAGATCAAGCTTTGGATACTTTGGCTGGAAATAAGTATTTCTCTTTTCTAGATGGGTATAGTGGTTATAATCAAATAAGTATTGCTCTTGAAGACCAAGACAAAACAACATTTACATGCCCATGGGGTACTATTGCATGTTCTATTTTTCCATTTGGCTTGTGCAATGTTCCTACAACATTTCAACAAGATGTCATCAACATTTTTGCTGATATATCACATGATTGTATGGAAATATATATGGATGATTTCAGAAAATTTGGAGTCACCTTTAAAGAAGCCATGATGAATCTTGAAAAGGTTCTTATCCAATGTAAAGAACATAATCTGGCACTTAATAGTGAAATTTTTTTTATGATCATGCAAGAAGCTATGGTACTTGGTCATTTCATATAAGCTGTAGGAATACAAGTGGATCCAGCTAAGATAGAGGTAATTCTAACATTGCCCATACCTACAAAACCAAAAGATGTAAGATATTTTTTAGGTCATGCTAGCTATTATAGGCATTTCATAAAAGATTTCAGAAAAATAGCTAGTCCTTTGTACACATTGCTAACTAAGGAAGCTAAATTCATTTGGACACCTGAATGTAATGAAGCCTTCCTATAGCTTAAGAAACTTCTCACCACAACACTAGTTTTACAAGGACCAGATTGGTAAATTCCATTTCATATTCATATAGATGCATCAAACTATGCCATAG
This sequence comes from Cupressus sempervirens, assembly GCA_028749045.1. Lineage (NCBI taxonomy): Eukaryota > Viridiplantae > Streptophyta > Pinopsida > Cupressales > Cupressaceae > Cupressus > Cupressus sempervirens. Next base: position 505,520,656 of record CM053789.1, on the reverse strand, counting down.
GAGCTTTATTAGGAAAAAAACCTACCAATCTTGAGAATGTCATATACTATATTACTAAAACTCTTCATGGACCTAAGCTAAATTAAACAGTAATAGAAAAAGAACTGTTAGCTGTAGTCTATGCATTGAACAAATTTAGGTATTATGTGACTGGATATCCAATTTTTGTTCATACTAATCACTTAGCTATAAGGTATTTAATGAAAAAACTAGCTATCATTCGTAGATTAGCAAGATGGCTCTTGCTGTTATAGGAATTTGACATTACTATCATTGATAAGCTAGGAAAATCCAATATAGTTGTAGATTATTTCTCTAGATTGACCATTACTGATGAAGATCCAACTCTAATTGAAGACACATTTCTAGATGAGCACTTGTTCCATATAGTAACCCATACACCATGGTATGCAAACATTGCAAATTATCTTGCTACAAATAGATTGCCCCCACAGTTCTCTTATAAAGAAAAGACAAGACTAGTAGAGAATTTTTTTCAATATTCCTAGATAGATAACAACCTCTTCTATATAGGACCAGACCAAGTTATGAGGAGGTGTGTCAAGGAAGATGAGATATATGATATATTGCATGCTTGTTATGATGAACCATGTGGAGGCCATTTTGCAGGGAAAAGAACAACACTAAAGATACAACATGATATTATTGGCCAACTCTAGATAAGGATGCAGTGACATATACATCTAAGTGTGAAAAATGTCAAAGGATGGGCTAACCAACCAAAATTGATGAGATTCCACCCACTCCATAGGTTGTAGTGACACCTTTTGATAAGTGGGGAATGGACTTCATAGGCCCAATTGATTCACCATCAAGTGGAAAATCTTACATCCTAGTATGTACAGATTATGTCACTAAATGGGTGGAAGTTAGAGCAATGAAAAGTGCCAGAGATGAGAAAGTAACTAAGTTCCTCTATGAAGAAATATTCACCTGCTATGGAGTTCCTAGAGAACTTGTCACAGATCAAGGAGCTCAGTTTACATCAAACTTGATCACTAAGGTTATGAAGGATTACATCATAAGGCATCATAAATCTAGTCCTTATCACCCTTAAGCAAATGGACAAGCAAAGGTTACCAATAGAGAACTTGAAGCCATTCTGACAAAAATAGTTCACATACATAAGAAGGACTAGACAAGTAGACTAACTGAAGCTATTTAGGTATACCAGACGACATGGAAGACAACAACTAGATTCACTCCATTTGAGCTTGTCTATGGTAAAGCAACAATGTTTCCCTTCGAATTCCAACACAAGGCACTACACATTGCTTTAGAGTTGAATATCAATCTTCTTGCAACACAACAAGACAGACTCCTCAATTTAAATTTGCTGAATGAAATACAAAAGAGAGCTCTAGAAAGAACATAAATTATTCAACAACAGTGAAAATAGTGGCATGATGTACATATTAGGAATAAAATATTTCAATTAGGAGATTGGGCCCTTCTACATGATTCTTGTTTCAAAGAGAATCTAGGGAAATTGTAGACTCGATGGTTAGGGCCTTATGAAATTCAACATGTATTTAATAATGGCATAGTGCAACTCACAACCATTGATCCTATTTAGTTTAAGTTAATTGTAAATGACCATAGGTTGTGTCTCTATCATAAGCCATAAACTAAAGCATAGTTCTTGCAGCAATTTCAACCAACAAGTGCTCAAGCTCTTCTGAACACAGTTCCTGCAGCAGAAGATGAAAATCTTCTTCTTGTAGCCATACAATGATAAAATTTTAGGAATTTTCATAATAAAACCTCATTTAAGTATAAGGCCCCATTCTTCCATTCACTTTCCTCTTTATTCATATCAAACCATCTCATTTCTTTATTTTCCATCCATCCACAATCCATGTCACCCACACTTTATTTTTCTTGCTTTCAATAAACAAAACTGTTAGCAATTTCTGTGATCATCAGCCTTTGCCACCTCGTCAACTTGCCCGTAGATGTACAATTTGAATTTTTTATGTACAATAATTTCTTTTACTCTTTATTCATTTTTAAAATATAGGTTTCGATATTTATATCTAATATTGCATTATATATATCATATAAGCCTTAAACCAATTTCCCCTTCCATACCAAAATTTTTAAAGTGAGGAAACTTGTCAAATTTTAGCGGGGGGCTGAGAAAGTGTAGTAATTTCCAAATGTCACATCCATGATATCATAGTCATGTCTACATCAAAGAATGTACTTTGGTGGTAGTCTGATAGTTATCATTTCATTAATTTTTAAAATCTCTTTGTATCGACTGTACCTTTTATTATAACTTTTGGGAAAAGATCTCTTGTACTTGGCATGATTGAAAGGACTAAGAGCTATTATGGAAAAATTTGTAGTTAAAGCCTCAATGTATTCCACCATTAATGCATCATCATTCTACATGCCATAAATGAAGGGGTCTTGATTATGAGAAGTGGTAACAAAATATGACATTTTTATGGCATTTTTTACAAATTAGTTTTGAAGCTTAGGGAAAAGAAAATTTGTAGAGGTAAGAGGGATAAAAATTGTCATAGTAGAAAGAGTGGAATTTAGAAATTTTAAGGATGGAAGGATAGTTAAAGAGGAACGAGCTAGTCATACATAATATTTTACTCGTCAATATTGAAGCAATGTGGCAATTCCATGCTTGTGGATGACTTGGTTATTTCTTACAATTAATAAAATTTAGTGAGGAAGTGACAATCGAGTTCATGAAAACATTTGATAAAGGAGAATCCTTAGTTTAGGGATTAAGAGTGGTTTCTACCAAGGAAAGGATAGCAGAGGTCACCAAGTTACCAAAAATTGGGGAACATTATCCAAATGAGCATGATGCTAGATTTGCAAGGGCACAGTTTACTCAGCAAGGTGACCCTCAGCTAGACATTACAAAACAAGGATGCAAGAGACTTTCTCTTCCACCTCCATATCTAGACCTAGCAACCCACATTATTAGATATTTAACCTGTGAAGGTAGGTTCCCAAATTTACATGCTCATCATGTTAAATTGTTTAGTTGTATAAGGCATAATATGTAAGTCAATATTCCCAACTTTCTTTACAATATGTTATGCATCAGTACTGAGGAAACCCAAAAAGGAAACCCAAATTCTCTTTCCCATCATGCCCTTATTAAAATTTTAGTGGGAAGATCTCTTAGGGACTCTTCCCCTATTTCATGGATAGAATTTGTTGAAACCAAAACCTTACAGTCAAAAGTTAACCCTGCTCCTCAAAATTGAGAAAATAAGGAAGAAACCATTGAGCCAATTCAAAATCTAGCTAAGAAAGAAAAATAAACCTCTCCTGATAAGTCTACTAAGCCTAATTTAGAGGAGGATAAGCCAAGATCTTCTAGGGGTAAAGGCAAGGGTAAGGTTAATCCTAACCTAGAGAAGGAAATGAAAAATCCCTCTATTAAGGTAACAAAAAGAAGGAGGTTTGTTCCTATAGTAACTAATCCTATAGCATCTACTCTAGTCATGCCTAAGCCAAAATTGACCCATAAAGTGATTGAAGCTAAAGAAGCTCCTATACATAGAAGCCCTCACATGTGAGGCTGAGTATCTCCAGCTTTTGTTGAAAAATCAAATGCCCCAATTTCAAAATCTCAAATAGAGTTAGTAGTTGAAAATGTCCCAGATGATTCTCCTACACAAGTAGAGCCCCAAAACATAGAAACACATGAAGCTAAGTCTATAAAGGAGACACCACAAGAGAATCAGGACACGTGCCAATCAAATCTTACTACTATTCCAGAAGAAACACCCAGTAATGAGCAACCTATCAAGCCATTAGTCTCTAAATATTCCAATGTCTCTCTGATCCCTTATAAATCTTCTTAGTACACCCTATATTTCCAACAAGTTGCCAGAGACCAAAAGATGCAATCTGAAACTCGAGAATGTTCGTTGTCAACAATTCAGTCAATATTGTTTGGTTTATACAATCATTTTATTTTTTAGAAAGCCTTGTGGAAACAAGAACGAGACAGATGCAAAAAGGAATATTTGACAGAGATGAAGAAATTGAATCACTAAAGGAGCAACTAGAAAAATAGAAGCAAAAAATGAATAAAACCTTGAAACTAGCTAATCAGGTTATAGCCTGTAGACTGCCCCCAAGGGTGTATGCTATGTGTTTGAAAGAATAGTTTTTATTGTTCCAGTTGATGATGACGATGAGAAATATTGGTTGTGAATTTAAGAATTCTCAAGATTTATATGATGTGTATCAAACCTTGCTCTCATAGAAAAAGAGCTTGTTGTGTGAGTTCTATTTACATAATTTTATAATCCCACAAGAAATAGAATGGAATCCATTGCTCTACATAGGGGATGTTCACTTAAGAGCTCTAATGTCATGGATACATAATGAAACCAATTATGATAGACAATTGGATGCTTATAGAGACCTTGAAAAATCTAAGCCACTACCACTCTGGGCTGAATCCCATAAGCCTTATGATCTCCTGAGAGATTGGTTCAAATTGACTTGTGGAAGGCCAAAACCAAAAATTAGAGAGAAGGTGTTTGAAGAAAGGGAGAAAGTTTACAAGGAGTATCAGACACTTCCTAATTTTACACAATTGAGAGCACTTGCAGGACTTAGAAATAGATGGAGCCGATTGCTAGAGTCTTTTAAGAAGGTTGAACCACACAACCCTATTAATTTTGAGGTAGCATTGAATAGAGTGCCTAAATATATGCAATTAGGAAGACAGATTAGAAAAGAGTTGTGGATGCCACTAACCTTCTAGCCTCCTACCCTTCTATGGCCCCTTTATGAAAGAAATGCTACCAGGTTAGATCGATTAGTTGAAGAACACTTGGGTGAGCATTGGAGACAATCCAGAGGATACTTTGATATTCTCAAAAGTGGGAAAAAGGGGAAGACAATAGTGGGAGATTTTAGAGCAATGGAAAATAAGTAAAATGCTTGAGGACAAGTGTTGGCATAGTGGGGGGCAGATGATGAGACAAATTGATGTCTTAAATTGATATAGTTTTATAGTTAGATCTTTACTCTTTTAAGCCATGAGAAAACATTTCCAAAACACTTGTTTTAAATTTCTCAAGAAATTATGCTACATATAGCTAGAACCTATTAAACCTATGGATAGTGGTTATGACATACCTTGCTTAAATATTATATATAAAGTGTAGTATTTCATATAAATGTTTTAAGCTATGCTTTAATATTTGAGTGAGAGTATAAATATTGTTGTATATGTTTAGATGTTACTAATTTGTAGGAAATGTGGAAGTGGCGTGAAGAGTGGTAGCCAATGTGTTAAATAATTGGAGTAATGGAGATCGATCAATGCATGAAATGCAGGTCAATGTTGGGTAATAAGCCTATTGTAAATATAGATGGAGTAACTGAGAGGGGGGGGGGGGGGGGGGGGGGGGGGTGAATCAGTTACCACAAAAACAAATCCACAGATCCCTTAGATGTTTGATGAAACTATTTACTGCTATCACTCAGTAAACATGCTTAAAATGCTATAACTTGGTAAATGTAGTGTATATTATACTTTAATTAATATTAAACATTCATAGCGATTTAACATGCAAGCATGAAAGAAATAACATGAACACATAAGACACTAGATTTAACATGAAAACTCAATATGGGAAAAACCACGAAGTCAATAGCTATTGATATTCACTCTTCTGAAGTGAGCCCTGTTAGGAGCCAACCTGGTTAAATGTTACAATACACACTGTTAGGTGTGACCTTGTTAGAATATTTAATCACTCTATTAAGAGTGGCCTTGCAAGAGGTTGTAAAATAATTTAATAGGACTGTCACCTTGTTAGAGGATTTACAACTGGTTGTTAAACCAACTTTGTTAAGAGATTTTGGAATCACTACTACAATGGTAGGAAAGTAACAATGAAATAACTTGAATGAGATGCAACTAAATTTGCTGATTATAGATCTCTGTTCTGCTTTATGCTAGATCCTTCTTGATCAAATATAACTTTGCTACTCCTCAAATATATTTGACCATCCTTCAAGTTTGCTTACACTTTCCTCTCAAAAAAATCAATACACTTGCATACTCGCTCATACACTAGAATCTCAACTTGATTTTATATTTATACCATACAAATTATCAATTTGGCTTATTTACAAATTACAATGACCAATAAAAATTACCACAGTTAGCTAGAATCAATACTTAAAATAATTAAACTTCATTTCTCACATTAAAAAAATCCTTTATTGGCCAACGCTGCTTGGTAAACACGGATCCTGAAATGATTTCCCATGTTAACCAACAGAAGCTTGGTTAACACTATGAACTTTGCAAAATCTTTTGGTGACTGAGTGAACTCAGTGAAAGCTAACTTCTAACCAACTTTCATTTTTTAACCATGAGAACTCAGTTAACACTACTTTCTATCACAATTTCCTTTGATGCCTGAGTGAGATTGGTAGACACTGTCTTCACAAAGTAATCTCTAAGAATGCTTAGTAGACATAGAAAAATCACCTTGTTGACCAAGTGAGCTTGATAAGCACTATCTACAAACTAATATGACATTTGTGTAACACCAAAGACAACAAACAATTGGACAGTTGTATCCAACAATCTTCGTCTTTGGCATTAATGGCAACACAACATGTCATAGCACAATGAAATTTGAAAACAAGAATTTATCTGATAGAATTACATAGCTTCTTCTCCAAACAAATTTTAGAAAGATATGATAGTAAATTCTCTCTCTTTGACAACACATGCCAAAGACAACAAATACCAAATGAGTATCAACGTACCTTGAGTACTGATTCATATGCAATGTTCTCTTGACTATGGTGCATCAACTACTAGATCTTCAACTTGGTTCCTATTGATGCATCACTAAAACTTTATTTTAGTGAGCTTCAGATAGGGGAATGACCCCTAACATACCTCTTAGATACAAGAATGCATTCTTAGGTAATGGCTTGGTAAATATGTCTACAATCTATTCTTTTGTATGGACATATTCCAATTTGATTTCCTTGTCTTACACCAATTCTCTGACAAAGTGGTATTTTATAGAAATGTGCTTGGTTTTGGAATGCATCACTAGATTTTTTGATATATTAATTGCACTTGTATTATGACAAAACATGACAACTAGTTCTTTGATCTCAACCTTCATGCCTTCCAACAACTATTTAAACCAAACAATATTAGAACAATTTACTACCATTGCAACATATTTTTCTTCTATTGTAGATTGGGATGTGCAATTTTTCTTTTTACTTGTCCAAGATACCAAAATTTTTCCAAGAAAGAATGCTCCACCACTTATACTTTTTTTGTCATTAATGTTTCCTACCCAATCAACATCAGTAAACACTTTTAAGTCCAGATTTCCTCCAAGTTTATACCATAAGCCATAATCTTTAGTGCTTTTCAATCAGCATCTTTCGTAAGCTTTAGTCTAGGACACATGGGGGTTCCAACTAGTTTTGAATCTTCCATACCAGACTTCTTGAGTATCTCCTTGATATACTTAAACCGAGTGATGTAGATGCCATTCTTTCTTTTCTCTATTTGAAGACTAAAAAAGAACTTAATCTCACCAAACATAGACATTTTAAACTCTTTGTTCATTTTCTCTAAAAATTCTTTGCCTAGATCATCATTCCTTGTAAATAAAGTATCATCCAAAAATATTTCTACCAAAAAAATCTTGTTATCTAGTCATTCGTTGATGTAAAAACTACTATTATCATTAGTTCTTTGGAAACCAATCTGAATTAGGTAGTTATGCAACCTTTCATACCATGCTCTAGGAGCTTGTTTCAGACCATACAATGCTTTGTGTAAATTTTTGGACCATGTCCCTTTTATCTCGATCAAAAAAACCTTTAGGTTGTTCAATGTAGACTTCTTCATCAAGAATACCATTGAGAAATGTAGATTTAAGATCCATCTGATATACCTTAAACCCTTTATGTGCTGCATATGCACGTAAGGTCCTGACACCTTCTAATCTTACAACAGGAGCAAAAGTTTCACCATAATCTATGTCTTCTTGAGAATATCCTTTTCATACCAATATAGCTTTGTTTCTTGATACCTTACCATCTTCATTTAACTTATTTCTAAATAGCCATTTTGTTCCAATCATATTTTTATCGTTAGGCCTAGGTACAAGAGTCCAAGTTTTGTTCTTTTCAATTTTCTCTATCTCTTCATTCATAGCCTCAATCCAACTTTCATTTTTCAATGCATTTTTGACATTTCTAGGTTTAAAATCAACAAGTAAACAAGCACCTTTTAGCTTACTTCTTGTCATAGTACCTTCTAATTTATGACCAATAATCTGATCTGGTACATGATGCCTTCTGACATACTTGGCTAATATAGGTTCCTTGCCTTTTGAATGAATTGCATTGTCATCCTCTTGAACTTCAACTTTAGGTTTTGGTTGCTTAGGCTTGGTAGGCATTAGCTCGATAGCTTTAGAATGTGACTTGAGTCCTTGTGACTTAGTTTGAACTTCTTGTAACTCGGTGACTAAGGAAGACTCAGGAGTAGTAGTCTCTTGATTAATATATGTGTTTGGCAATGTATCAGGTTCAATGTAAACAAATCTCCTATAGTCCTCTGGTTCCTTTTTTCTTTTTTTCTTCAGTCCTTTCTACAAACTCATCAATTCTCACATGTGCACTTTCTATGATTTTATGAGTAGAAAAATTCAAGCATCTATATGCCTTTCTCTTGCAAGAATATCCTAAAAATATACCTTCACCACCTTTGACATATAATTTTACTTTTCTAAATTCTTTCAAGATGTAACATTTACTTCCAAATACTTTTAGGTAACTTACATCAGGTTTATAGCCATACCATAACTCATAGGCAGTTTTAAATGAGTCCTTCTTCACGTGTACTTGGTTTTAGGCATGAATTGCAGTGCTAATATCTTCCTTCCAGTATTTGATAGCAATTCTCTTTTCAATCATTAGAGTCCTTGTACAATCCATGATAGATCTGTTTCTTCTTTTAGCTATTCCATTTTTCTCGAGAGTTCCAGGGGTTGATACCTATCTTTTGATTCCTCTTTCTATGAAAAAGTTATTGAATTCATTGGAAATGAATTCACCATCTCTATCTAATCTTAAGCATTTCAATCTTTTCCCTATTTTTTTCTCCACTCTTGCCAAATACCATTTGAATTTCTCAAATTCTTAAGACTTCTCTCTTAAATACATAACATTCATCATTCTAGAGTAGTCATCAACAAAAAGAATAAAGAATTTTTCTCTAGTATAGCTTTCTATTCTAATAGGTCCACACAAATCAGTATGCACAATTTCTAGAATATCTTCAAACTGATAATTTTTGCTTTTAAAACTAGTCTCTCCCATCTTACCAATCTGACAATTCTTGCATAAACCAATATCAGGTTTCTTCAAACTAGGAATGCCTCTTACTTTCTTGAATTTTCTTATTTTCACCATGTTATTAAAATTTACATGACATAACCTTCTATGCCATAACCAAATTTTTTCAACTTGAGCAATAAAACATGAACATTCACCAAGATCAAGATAAAATAAGTTACTTTTTCTTTTTTTGCCTAATCCAATTAGTTTTTCTTTGTCATCCAATAGTCTTTCCTTGCCATGCATGAATTCCACCTTGAATCCAATGTTGATTAGCTGTGCCACACTCAATAGATTATCTTTTAGTCCTTCAACTCAATAGGCATTATCACATACAAGTTGTTTGGTTAATGAGATTTGTCCTCTTCCTTTTATGCAACAAGGTTCATTCTTTCCAAACCTTACACTACTACCATCATAGTCTTCAAAGTGTTCAAAATTTGTTTTGTCACCAGTCATATGATGTCAACATCCACTGTCTATGATCCCTATATCATTTTTTCTTACATGAGAGATAAATGCCATCTTATCTTCTTCATCATCATTAGATTCATCTTTCACAGCAATGTAAACTATTTTATCTTCACTATTATCAGAATCCTTAGCCATAAAACATGTTTTCTTACCTTTGTCCTTGAATGATTTGAAATCCTTCTTGACATTGCACTTATGACCTTTCTTCTCATCCTTTTATTGCTTGTTTGGGCACTTGGTAGCAATATGACCAATTTCTTCACATGAAAAATAGATTAGGGGAACTTTACCTGTGTATTTTGCTCTGCCTCTAGAATATTTCCTTGCAAGTAGAGCTTCAACAACTTCAAGATCATTGTCAAAACTTTCCTTTGACTCTTCTTCACTTTTTGAATAAGTGTTCTTTATTTTCTTGCCTTTTCCTTAACTGAAAGCTTGGTCTCAAATGCATATTCAATATTCTTGGAAGCTGGAACATAATTGTCATAGTTATCTAGCTCAAAGGCTATCAATCTTCCTACTAGGGTATCGAAAGTTATCTTATGATTTGTCTCACATCTTCTTTCTTGAATTGCCAATACTCTAATTGAATAAATGGAAAGCAATGTTCTAAGAACTTTACTTACAACTATTTCTTCTTTGATCTCTCCTCTAGAAGCTTTGATTGCACTAACACTTGCTTTGATCCTTTCAACATATTTGGCAATGTTTTCATCCTCTCTCATTCTCATCTGATCAAATTTTCCTCTAAGGCTTGCTAGTTTGGCTCTCCTCACATTGTCATCACCACCATAGATATCCTTTAGCTTGTTCCACATTTGAAAGGCAGTATTGCAGTCCTTGATATCATCAAATTCCTCATAGCTTAGAGCAGATGCAATGTCTATCATCATGGTGTTATGAGTCTTTTTCTCAACAATACCACCAACAGATAATGTACTAGAAGGAGTTGTATATTCTTCAACAAGGTATTTAAATCCTAAATTACCAATGGAAGCCAGATGAAGTCTCATGAGACCCTGCCATGCTAAAAATTTATCTTTGTTAAGCCTAGAAATCTCTCTCTTGTAAGATATCTTGATCCTTAGCTTAGGTCCTTGAAACCTTTCCTGCAAGCACCAAAATCTCTGCTACCAATTGTTGAAAATCTCAACTCCACTTGTGGAGCCATCAAAAATTAATACAAATGGAAGCCAAATAAAAACCTTTAGTTAGAAGCCACCTGGTTCACCTCTGAAAGGAGGCATAATATCTGTGCAAGGAGGGAGAAGAATCTCTCTTGTAGAACTCACCATAGGCATGGTACTGGACATTTGAAGGTGGTGTATGCACTTGTCCCCTGCCACAAGGGCACTTGTTCAATGTATACTATTGAGTCCTTTGAATATACCAAAAACACGGGCACCCTCTAGGGGGTGACATGGATGTGTGAGGTACATGCATGCACATAAGATGTGGGACAAAGGTTTTACCTTCTCTACTAATTTTTATTTTTAGTGATAAAAGCGTGTTTTTTTTTGAGTCATAAACAAGTCCAAAACTATCTACAACAAACAAGGGTCAAGACTCCCCTATCCTGTCAAGTTGCTTTGTCCTCTGTGAGACTTTTGGATACAATTTTTAATTGTGTATTGTCTTTGATGTTACAAAAATGTCATATTGGTCATCAGATAGAGTCTATCGAGCTCAGATGATAAGAAAAGCAATTTACAGTGTCTATCGAATGTTCCTAAACATTACACAGTAAAGTCAGTTCTTACCGAGCTCACTCGGGCATCAAAGGATTTTGTAGTAGAAAGTTCGTGTTAACCAAGCTCCCAAGGTTAATGAAGGAAAGTTAAAGTTTACCGAGCTCGCTCGGGCATCAAAGGATTCTGTAGTAGAAAGTTAGTGTTAGCCGAGCTCCCAAGGTTAATGAAGGAAAGTTAATGTTTACCGAGTTCACTTGGGCATCAAAAAATTTTGTAGCAAAAAGTTAGTGTTAACCAAGCTCCCAAGGTTGATGAAGAGAAGTTAATGTTTACCAAGCTCACTCGGGCATCAAAGGAAATTAGTTTCTACTAGGCTCACAAGGACAGCAAAGGAAGGTTAGTGCTAACTGAGTTCACTCAGTCTCCAAAAGATTTTTTTAGGGTTTGCAGCGTTTACCAAGCTTCACTTGGTTAACACTAAGAAACCATTTTGGAGTAGTGGTTATTGAGCTGGGTCGGCCAACAAAAGATTTTATTATTTTGATACTAAGTTCAATTGCTTCATATAATAAGTGTAGCCGACTGATGTAATAATTTTTTTCTTCAGTTGTTGTAATGTATATTGGAGCCGACTTGATAATCTAAAAGGCATATATTTAGATGTTCAAGTTGTGAATTAATGTGTGTGTGTGAATATATGGATGAGAATGGAATAAGTGAATATTGAGAAAATTCTAATGAAGGATTAGATATCTTGGAGGAGCTGCAAAGTTGTATTCGATCAGTAAGAATCCAGTAAAGTAGAATAGAGATCTGTAATCAGCAAAAGATAAGTTGCATATCTTTTAGGTCACCTCATTGTTGCTTTCTAATCATTGTAATAGTGAATCTAGAATCTCTTAATAGAGTTGGTTTAACAACCATTTTGTAAATCTTCTAACAAGGTGATAGTTTAGTTGAATTGTTCTAAAGACCTCTAACTAGGCCACTCCTAATAGGGTGATTAAATCCTCTAACAAGGTCACACCTAATATTGTGCATTGTAACCTTTAATAGGGTTGGCTCCTAACAGGGCTCACATTAGAAGAGTGAAAATTGGTGACTAGTTACATAGTGGTTTTTCCCATATTGGATTTCCATGTTGAATCTGGTGTCTCTTGTGTTTATTTATTTTAACCTTTGCAAGCATAATAATAACTATGAATGCTAGATGATCATTAATTAGTTAACCTACCAAGTTACAGTATTCCTGCACTATTTCTCGAGTATTAGCAGTAAGTAAATATTATAGAAATCTAAGGGATTTTTAGAATTATTTTTGTGGTAACTAATTTACCCCTCCCCTCTCAGTTACTTCATCTATATTTCCAACAATTGGTATCAAAGCCTTTGGTGCTTGCAGGACAAGATTTCAAGGATCTAAGCCAAAGATCAGGATGTCTTATAAGAGGGAAATTCCAAGACTTAACAGGGACAACTTCTTAGCATGGCAAGGGTTGATGATATTTCATCTAGCTTCTATTGGAGATACATGACTAACATACCTTGATAAAAAATATGTAGAACTAGCTGGTACACTATCTGTCAATGATATTGCTGAAAGGAAGACCCACAACATTATGATGATAGATATAGCATCTGCTCTGAGTTATGAAGAATTTGGTGACATTAAGGACTGCAAATTTGCTTTTGAAATGTGAGAAAAGATGAAAAAAATCTATGGAGGAGATGATAATGTAAGAAGAGCCAAAGAAGAAAGTCTGAGAGGATAACTTGATCAGATGAGGATGAGAGAGGATAAAAACATTGCAAAATATGTTGAAAGAGTTAACGCATGTGTCAGTGCAATCAAATTATTTGGAGGAGATATAAAGGAGGAGATAGTTATAAGTAAAGTTCTTAGAACTCTACTTCCCATTTATGCAATCAGAATTGAACTGCAATTCAAGAAAGAAGATGTGAAGCAAATCATAAGATAAATCTAGAGGCTATAATTGGAAGATTAATTGCATTTGAACTAGACAATTTTGACAACTATGGTCCAGCTTCCAAAAACATTGAATCAACATTTGAAGCCAAGCTTTCACTCAAGGAGAAAAGTAAAAAGAAAAAGGAATCTCAGTTAGGAAGTGAAGATGAATTAGACCAAAGTTCAGACAGTGATCTTGAGGTGATTGAAGCTCTACTAGCAAGAAAATATTGTAGAGGTAGAGGAAAATATAAAGGTAAAGTTCCTCTAATCTATTTTTCATGTGAAAAAATTGGTCATATTGCTGCTAGGTGCCCAAAAAAGTAGAACAAAGATGAGAAGAAAGGTTACAAGTACAATGGCAAGAAAGACTTCAAATCATTCAAGGATAAAGGTAAGAAAACATGCTTTATGGCTAAAAATTCTAATGATTCTAATGATGAAGAAGAAGATGAAATTGTCTACATTGTTGTGAAAGATGAGTCTGATAATGATGAGGAAATGGATCTCATTTCTCATATGAGAAAAAATGATACATGGATCATAGATAGTGGTTGTTTTCATCTTATGATTGGTGATAAAATTAAGTTTGAGTACTTTGAAGACTATGATGGTGGCAGTGTAAGATTTGGTAACAATGAACCTTATTGTATAAAAGGAAGAGGAAGAATCTCTCTAACCAAAGAACTTATATGTGATAATGCCTATTGGGTAGAAGGACTAAAGCATAATCTGTTGAGTATGGCACAACTACTCGATAATGGATTCAAAGTAGAATTCATGCATGGAAAAGCAAGACTGCTAGATGGCAAAGAAAAACTAATTGGATCAGGCACTCAAAAAAAAGGTAACTTATTTTATCTTGAACTTGGTGAATGTTCATATTTTATTGCTCAAATTGAAGAAAGTTGATTATGGCATAAAAGGTTGTATCATGTCAATTTTGATAATTTGGTGAAGATAAGAAAATTCAAGAAGGTAAGAGGCATTCCTAACATAAAGAAACTTGAGGTTGGTCTATGCAAGAATTGTCAGATTGGTAAAATGGGAAACACTAGTTTTAAAAGTAAAAACTATCAGTCTGAAGATATATTAGAAATTGTGCATACTAATTTATGTGGACCCATTAGAATTGAAAGCTATACTGGAGAAAAGTTCTTCATTCTTTTTGTTGATGATTACTCAAGAATGATGACTGTCATGTATCTAAAGAAAAAATTAGAAGCATTTGAGAAATTGAAATGGTATTTGGCCAGAGTAGGAAAGGAAATAGGGAAAAGATTGAAATGCCCAAGGTCAGATAGAGGTGGAGAATTCATTTCACACGAGTTCAATAACTTTTGCATTGAAAGAGGAATCAAAAGACAGGTATCAGCCCCTAGAACTCTTGAACAAAATGGAATAGCTCAAAGGAGGAATAGATCTATCATGGATTGTGCAAGAACCTTAATGATTGAAAAGAACATTGCTATCAAATATTGGAAGGAAGCTATCAACACTGCAATTCATACCTTGAACTGAGTACAGCTTAAAAAAGACTCATTCAAAACTCCCTATGAGCTATGGTATGGCTATAAACCTAATGTAAGTTATCTAAAAGTATTTGGAAGTAAATGTTACATTTTGAAAGAATCTAGAAAAGGAAAATTCGATGTAAAAGGTGATGAAGGAATACTTTTGGGATACTCTTGCAAAAGTAGAGCATATAGATGTTTGAACTTGTCTACTTACAAAGTCATAGAAAGCGCACATGTGAAAGTTGATGAGTTTGCAAAAAGGACTGAAGAAGAAAGCAAAAGGGAACCAGAAGATTATAGAAGGTTTGTTTTCACTGAACCTGATATAGTACCAGTCAATAAAGAATTTTCTACTCCCGAGTCATCAGTATCCGAGTTACAGGAAGTTCAAACTAAGCTACAACAACCCGAGTTACATTCAAATGCTACTGAGCAAGTGTCTACCGAGTCTGAAGGACCTGAGCCAATATCTACCGAGCCAAAATAGCCAAAACCTAAAGTTGAAGTACAAGAGGATAACAATGAAATTCATTCAAAAGGAAATGAACCTATATTAGCAAAATATGTCAGGAGACATCATTCAACAGATCAGATAATTGGATACAAATATGAAGGAACCATGAAAAAGAAGTAAGGTGAAAGGTACTTGTTTACTTGCTAATTTTTAACCTAGAAATATCAAATATGCATTGGGAAATGATAGTTAGATTGAGGCTATGAATGAAGAAATAGAGTAGATGGAGAAAAACAAGACATGGACTCTTGTACCTAGGCCTAAAGATAAAAATGTGATTGGAACTAAGTGGGTATTCAGAAATAAGTTGGATGAAGATGGTAAGGTATCAAGAAACAAAGCTAGACTAGTATGCAAAGGATATGCTCAAGAAGAAGGAATAGACTATGGAGAAACTTTTGCTCCTGTTGCAAGATTGGAAGGAGTTAGAACCTTACTAGCATATGCTGCTCACAAAGGATTCAAAGTTTATCAGATGGATGTCAAGTCAGCATTCCTCAATGGTATACTAGATGAAGAGGTTTACATTGAACAACCTAAAGGTTTTGTTGATCCAGATAAGAAGAACATGGTCTGCAAATTACACAAGGCATTGTATGGTCTGAAACAAGCCCCTAGAGCATGGTATGAAAGATTGCATAACTATCTTATTCAGATTGGTTTTCAAAGAACTAATGATAACAGTAGCTTGTATATAAAGGAAGGACCAGATAATAAGATTGTTTTGGCAGAAATATTTGTAGATGATACTATTTTCACAGGGAATGATGATCTTTGCAAATAATTTTCAGAGCAAATGAATAAGGAATTTGAAATGTCTATGTTTGGAGAGATCAAATTCTTTTTTGGTCTTCAAATTTAGCAGAATAAAAATGGTATCTACATCACCCAATCAAAATACATCAAGGAGATATTGAAAAAATTTGGTATGGAAGATTGTAAACCAGTTGGGACTCTTATGTGTACTGGATTAAAATTTACCAAGGAAGATGAATCAAAAGAAGTAGATCAAACATTGTATAGATCTATGATTGGAAAGTTGCAGTATGTAGTTCATACTAGGCTAGATATTGCCCTTGCAATTGGTATTGTAGCAAGATTTTCAAAAAAACCAAGAGAAAATCACATGATGGCAATCAAAAGAATAATGAGATATTTGAAAGGGACTGAAGATTATGGTTTATGGTACAAATTTGGAGGTAATCTAGATTTGAAAGTGTTTACTGATGCTGATTGGGTAGGAAACCTTGATGATAGAAAAAGTACAAGTGGAGGAGCATTCTTTCTTGGAAAGAGGTTGGTTTCTTGGATAAGCAAAAAGAAGAATTGTACATCCTAATCTACAGCAGAGATAGAGTATGTTGCTACTGTAGTTAACTGTTCTGATATTGTTTGGTTTAAACAATTGTTGGGAGGCATGAAGGTGGAAATCAAAGAACTAGTTGTTATGTTCTGTGATAATACAAGTGCAATCAACATATCTAAGAAGGCAGTGATGCATTCCAAAACAAAGCACATTGCAATAAAATATCACTTTGTCAGAGAATTGGTGCAAGATAAGGAGATCAGATTGGAATATGTCCATACAAAAGAATAAATTATTGACATATTCACAAAGCCATTACCTAAGGACACATTATTTTATGTAAGAGGTAAGTTAGGGGTCACTCCCCTATCTGAAGTTGACTAAAATGAATTTTTAGTGATGCATCAAGGCATACCAAGTTGAAGATCTATTAGTTGATGCAGCATAATAAAAAAATATTGCATATGAATCAGTACTAGAGGTACATTAAAATTCATTTGAGTTGTGTTGTCTTTGGCATGTGTTGTCAAAGAGGGAGAGTTTTACTGTCATATCTTTCTGAAATTTGTTTGAGAAGAAAAGTTTGCTATGGAATTCCATCACAAAGGGAGATTACTGAAAGAGGGAGAGTTTGCTATCTAATAGAGAAAGTTTTTTTGACAGGAAAAGACTTGTTAGACTTGTTTTCAAATTTCATTCTGCGATGACATGTTGTGTTGCCATCAATGCCAAAGAGGGAGATTGTTGGATATAATTGTTAACTGTGTATTATTTTTGATGTTACACAAATGTCATATCAGTCATTAGACAAAGTCTACCGAGCTCAGATGATAAGAAAAGAAATTTACAGTGTCTACCGAATGTTCCTAAACACTACATAGTAAAGTCAGTTCTTACCGAGCTCACTCGGGAATCAAAGGATTTTGTAGCAGAAAGTTAGTGTTAATTGAGCTCCCAAGGTTAATGAAGGAAAGTTAACGTTTACCAAGATCACTCAGGCATCAAAGGATTTTGTCATAGAAAGTTAGTGTTAACTGAGCTCCCAAGGTTAATGAAGGAAAGTTAATGTTTACCAAGCTCACTCAAGCATCAAAGGATTTTTTAGCAAAAAGTTAGTGTTAATCGAGCTCCCAAGGTTAATGAAGAAAATTTAATGTTTACTGAGCTCACTCGAGCATCAAAGGAAATTAGTTTCTACCGAGCTCACAAGGATAGCAAAGGAAGGTCAGTGCTAACTGAGTTCACTCGATCTCCAAAGGATTTTTACAGGGTTTGCAGCATTTACCAAGCTTCACTTGGTTAACACTAGGAAACCATTCTAGAGCATTGGTTATCGAGCTGGGTCAGCCGGCAAAGGATTTTATTGTTTGATACTAAGTTCAATTGCTTCATACAATAAGTGTAGCCGACTGATGTAATGATTTTTTTTCCAGTTGTTCTAACGTATATTTGAGCTGACTTGATAATCTAAAAGGTATATATTTAGATGTTCAATTTGTGAATTAATGTGTGCGTGTGAATATATGGATGAGGATGGAATAAGAAAATATTGAGCGAATTCTAATGAAGGATTAGATATCCTAGAGGAGCTGCAAAGTTGTATTCGATCAGTAAGGATCTAATAAAGTAGAATAGAGATCTGTAATTAGCAAAAGATAAGTTGTACATATTTTAGGTCACCTCATTGTTTCCTTCTAATCATTGTAATAGTGAATCTAAAATCTCTTAATAGGGTTGGTTTAATAGCCATTTTGTAAATCCTCTAACAAGGTGATAGTTCAGTTGAATTGTTCTAAAGAGCTCTAACCAGGCCACTCCTAACAGGGTGATTAAATCCTCTAACAAGGTCACACCTAACAGTGTGCATTGTAACCTTTAACAGGATTGGCTCCTAACAGGGCTCACTTCAGAAGAGTGAAAATTGGTGACTAGTTACTTGGTGGTTTTTCCCATATTGGGTTTCCACATTAAATTTGGTGTCTCTTGTGTTCATTTATTTTAACCTTTGCAAGCATAATAATAACTATGAATGCTAGATGATTAGTAATTAGTTAACCTACTGAGTTACAATATTCTTGCACTATTTATTGAGTATCAGCAGTAAGTAAATATTATAGACATCTAAGGGATTTTTGGAATTGTTTTTGTGATAACTGATTCACCCCTCCCCTCTCAATTACTTCATCTATATTTCCAACAAAGACTATTTTCAACTACTACTTGCTTCCTACTGTCTTGTTCAAACACATTGCATTGATTGAATCCTGAAACATTGTCCAAATGCCTTATTGAGTTAACCTTGCTCTCTGTCCAATCAAAATTGTTTGATAAATCTATCCAATCTGTCTGAATAGTCTAAAAATCTCTTCGAAATCCAACATTATTGTTAATCTGGTCTTATTTTTGCGTAGACTTGTACTTTTTTGCACGAGAATTCATCTTTTTGCACAAGCCCGTTTAGGTCTTCGCACAAGATCTTGCATATACCCATTCAAAATCTTGCCTCTATCTTAGCTATCCTATCATTTCTTCATGTGAGACAGAAAAAGTTTTCGTGCAAAATTAAACTACTGTCATGATTCTTCGTGCGACTTGGTAAACTTCCTCACGCAACTTGCAAATAATCTTTATGCAAAATCCTACTCTAAAACTATCAAATCAGTTAGTTTGACCAATCTTTGATCTTAGTCCAGTTAGTTTCCTATACTGACTTGTCCATTTTTGTCTGTGCCCAGTTCTAAATAGTGGCATTTAGCTGAACCAAAGATTTGTGATCTGCATTTTGACTCATCTTATATTTTACTTCTCTATATTCTTGTTTCTTAATGCTTGTCATACTCTATGTTACAATAGTCATAACCTTTGGCTATTCTAGTCTTCAAATTAGACTACTTGTGCCTTAGTATACAACATTCTTGTCTTACCCTATTGAGACTTAGTCTTAGTGCAGTCCTTATCTAGGTTCTTGCTTCTTGTCCTTGTCTATGACTATCACAACCAGGAGTGACAACGTGTTTTATCCTCTTAGACTTAGACGAGGTCGTGTTAGGGGTCATAATTATGGCAGAGGTCACTTACCTTTCATTACATAATCTATAACTAGTTCAGCTAGTGAGGCATCTTTCCGATCTCCCTCACCTGTCAAGTCACCTCGAATTTAGAAAACATTTTCCATAAACTTGCATCAAATTAGGAATGCTTTGTACGGAGAGGACACTGAGATAGGTAGAGGTCTTGCATCACCAAACACGATGTTTGATTCCTTTTTTAGAGGACCTTTTGAAACACAACACACTGAAATTGAACACGTTCCTAAAATGACTAATCATGAACCTAAGCATGGTAGTTATAATCGACATCAAAAACCACCCAGGAATGAAAAAGAGAAAGAGGAAGACCACGACATCGATGAGGAACAGGAAGAGATGGAAATACTCCATAAACACATAGAAAAATGTCCAAGAGACAAAAAATTTCAAAAGGTCATGGGAATCCTATTCAATGAAGAAAAATAAAAGTACTTTCTCAAACTTGCCCAAGAGGGAGCTAAGCTGCCCTCTCATTTCAATGTGGAAACCATTATCACGCCTGAAGAAGAAACTGAGACTTCTAAACTCCAAAAACAATAGAAAATTATGCAAGACCAATTGGCTTAGATGATGCATGAGAAGGAGAAACCCATGAAGACATACACATTGGATGCTCTTTGTTCATTTCTATTTGACAAAAGCATAAACATGCCGCCTTTCCCATGAGGTGTAGAGCTACCCAAGTATGACAAGTACTTTGGTATTACTAATCCCCAAGATCACTTGCAAGAATTTGGTGCTTTGTCTATAGAATTTATACATGATCAAACATACCTCATGCATTTATTCCCTAGAAGCCTAGGTGGTCAAGCTTTGGAGTGGTTCTCACATTTACCTCTTGGTATCAAGACGTTTGACAAAATTGCCAATCTATTTGTTCAACAGTATTCTCATAACATACAACACCCTGTCAATATTTGAGATCTATGCAGCCTTAAACAGAAAGTTGGAGAACCTTTTCTCACATTCCTCCAACGGTGGAGACAACTGTACACTAAATATTCCTACAAAATTCTAGAAATGAAGAAGCTTGACATTTTAACTGATAACCTCCTACCTAATTTTAGATATAGAGTCCAACTTCAAGGTCCACATACCTTTGAAGACATGATCATGCAGGCTATCTATATCAAGGAATTTATGGTCAAGAAAGGTGAACTCACTCTTCAGAGGGACATAAAACAAGGTTCCACTTCCAACAGGGATAAGACCAAACATGTCAACAAGAATTGAGAAATTATACATGATGGAGTTGTTGAAAATTTCACACACAAACCTACTAAAGTGGCATTTAATCTCACAGCTGGCCTCAAAGCATCTAAAAACACTGAGAAACCTCCTTTTGACAACAAGCCATCTGAGAATAAACCAAGAAACTCATGGGAAACACACCCTAAGCGAGAGTATACACCCTTGGGAGAACCTTTGGACATGGTTTACAAAACATTGCTACCACACAAGCTTATTTCACCAATGGATAATCCTCATCCCTATGATCCACAACCATGTCCACCATGGTGGAATGAAACCTCATTCTGTGAGTATCACCAAAATAAGGGACACAAAACTAGCAATTGCATAAACTTGTGCCATAAATTCTAGGACATGATTGATGCTGGTGATCTTGTGGTAGATGGACATAACAAAAACTCAGATCACAAGGCATTCAAAGAACCTTTCCTAGCTTATGAAAAAGGAGAGACTTCGAAACCACAAACCTACAACAAGGTCAACTATGCATATTTCAATGATAATGTCATTCACATGGTTGAACCTGTGGATTATGAATACTATGACATGATTACCATTAAGGTCAAACAAGATAATGACAAACCCAAGATACCATTTGTCTTGAGGGGATCTAATCTCAATGCAATAGATAATGCACCCTCGCAACATTGTGGTAATGCTGTCACTCGTTCTTGTGCCAAGTTGGTGCTCAAAGGCCCTATGCCTCCTACTTCCAATCTTGAACAACACAAAGACAAAGCCCTTGCTGGTCCATCTAAAAAAGGTGCAAAACTCAAAACAAACTTGACAACAACTAGTTATAGTGTTCTCAATCAATTGAAATGAACTAATGCTCATATTTCCATCTTTGAGCTACTTAAAATCTTGCCTCCTCACCGGTAGATTTTGGAAAAAGCCCTTGCTGAGGCAAATGTTCCTCAAGATCTTGATCTTGAGCAATTTCAATCCATGGTAGGTCACTTGACCTTGCCTTATCTTATGACCTTCTTCGAGGAGGATGATAACTCGCTGAGTCACCCACCTAATCAACCTCTACACATCGAGGTTATGATCCATCAAACATGTGTTCATCAGGTACACATTGATAATGATGCTGGCCTAAATATTGTCTCTGCTACTCTACTTAGACAATTGAATTATTCTGAGGACTCTATTGATCCTCGACAAAAGATCACTATCAAAGTGTATGATGAAGTGGAATGAAGGTCTCTAGGTCTTGTGGTTTTACCCATTTGCATCAGTCCTGTAGAAAGGGATGTCACCATTCAGGTGCTTGACATTCCCTTGGATTACAAAATTTTGTTAGGATGACCATGGATACATGAGATGCGTGCTATACCATCCACATACCACCAATGCATCAAGTTACCATTTCATGGCTCCGAAGTTACTATTCCTGCCACTACTAGCTATAATTGCAATATGCTCAAAGCTGCTGAAAATTTTGTCCCTGCTAATTGTGAATCCACTGATTATCATGACAATAAGTTGAAAAAAATTGAACAGTCATTCAAACTAAAAGAAACTAGCATAGGAGAGTATCACATTGAACCAGTGCTGTCATTAACATTTCTCCTAGAGTCTCCTCAACATTATGGGAAACCTTCAGAAGCAAAGAAGCCATTCGTGCTGATACCCCAGACCAAGTACAATGGTACCTTTGTCAAGGCTACAATTCCCTTAGAAGATGAAAGTGAAAATAGAGCCATTGCTGCATGGCTTTATAGAGAAGAGGCTCCAGTGGACCTAACAGGGTGAGCTCAAGAAATTAGTCTCGAGAAATATGGGCCTGGCCTTAGGCGTATGAGGCATTTTGGTTACAAGGGAGCTGGCCCTATTGGATGCAATAATAATGGCCTAATTGATCACATGAAAGAAACAAATTGAAGCACCAGTGATATAATTGGCCTTGGATTTAAGAAAGTCCCTTTCCATTTAGGACCAAATAAATTCATACAACCACCTGATAGTTCATCTGAAAATGAGTCACAAGCTGAGTTAGATACTCAAAAGGAAGAATTCGATGATGAGGATTCTTATCCTCATCCTATTCCTCATGATCTCACTAAATTCTTTGCTAAGCCAGATGACTTTGTGCCATGTGTTAGCACTGTGAATGATACTAGTGACTCTTCTAAGGATATTACCAAGCAACTCAAATATCATTCAGAAAAGGGAGAATCTAGTCAGTCATTCCGTATTGAGTATTTGTGTAAGAACCTAGAGGATGAAGGTGAGTATTTCCCTTTCACTGTTGGGGAGTTCTATAATCTCTCCCCAAGTAGCATCGATTCTAAGGAATATGAGTTTGACTCTCTTTCAGAAGTGACTATTGATAAATACATTGACCAAGTGCATGTCTATGAAAACCAAATCGAAGTGGGTGAAACGTCTAGGGTTAGGCAAAATGGGTCTAATCCAACTAGTGTCCTAGAGTCATCAATTACTGACATTCATACTTTGAGGCATTTGAACACACCTCTGGATGAGGTCGCCGTAGGTCTCAAATTTCTAGTCCAAGCACTTAATGACTATACTGTGAACACAATTGAACCAGCCACTACTCTCTCACTCACACATCCTGAGCTTATAGATTGGAACCCTAATGTATCTAGTGAAGTCCCCACATTCTAGAATGACTATGCTCTCACCTGTTATCTAAACACTATTGAACTTGTAACGTCTTCCACCAATGAGTAGAGAGTCAACATGACTAAGGGAAACATCAAATATCTCAGTCATACAATTAAAAAGAAAGAATGCAAAAGGTCCGATGGTGAAAACCACATTGTGGTAGTGCTAGAACCCAAAAAAGTAAAAACAAAAGACATATCCAAGGGTAAAAACCTCTCTAAGGTGCCCATGGATGAGATATTTGATGCACTTCATAGTCACTTTCTGGAGAGATCATCAATGTTAATAGAGCCAACACAGCCAATTAATCTAGGCACATAAGAGCATCCTCATATGATACATTTGGCATAGTTGCTATCACCTGAAGAAAAGGAAGAATTCATTGCCTTTTTCAAAGAAAAGAAAAGAAATTTTGCTTGGACATACTCTGACATGCCAAGATTGGATCCTGATCTTATCATGCATCACTTGTCCATAGCACCAGGCATCAAACTAGTTAAATAGAAGCTTCAAAAAATGCATCCTCATGTTGCATTACTCGTCAAAGCAGAATTGGAGAAACTTCTAAAAGTTGGTTACATCTGTGCAATTGATTATGCTGAATGGATATCCAATATTGTTTCAGTTTCCAAGCACGATAAATTTATCAGGGTTTGTATAGACTTTCATGATCTTAACTTGGCATGTCCTAAAGATAACTTTTCGCTCCCTAATATTGATATTATTGTGGACATGACGAATGGCTATGAGATGTACTCACTTGTGGATGGTTTCTTTGAATACAATCAGATAAAAATTGTACCAAAAGAAAATGACTTTCACATGTGCATGGGGAACCTTTTGTTGGAATGTGACGCCATTTGGTTTGAAGAATGCTGGTGCTATGCATCAATGGGCTATTACTACAATTTTTCATGACATGATGCATAGAACCATGGAGGACTATGTTGATGATACTTTGGTCAAAAGTGTTAAATGCAATACTCATCTACAATATTTGGGGCCCATCCTAGATCGTATGGAAAAATTTAGTCTTCGATTCAATCCTAAGAAATGCATATTTGGAGTCACATCAGGGAAGTTTTTGGGATACCTTATTTTTGCAAAAGGAATTGAGGTAGATTTAGAGAAAGTACAAGCAATAATGGACATGCCACCACCTCTGAACATCAGTTAGATGAGAGTACTACAGGGAAGGCTCCAATCTATTCGCAGGTTTATCTCACAATTAGTAGATAGATCACAACCCTTCACAAAGACCTTACATAAGGGTGTAAAATTTAATTGGAGCTAGGATCTAAGAAAAGCTTAACACAAATCAAACAATATCTTGTCAATCCACCAATCCTGATGCCTCCCATCCATGGGAAGCCTTTGCTTTTATACATTTTAGCTAGTGAAACATCTCTAGGAATCCTATTGGCTCAAGAATATAATGACAACAAAGAAAGAGCTATTTACTACTTGAGCCAAACACTAGTCTCTTTTGAGAAGAACTACAACATTATTGAGAAAGTTTTCTTGGTAGTTGTCTTTGCTTCCCAAAAGTTGAGACACTACATGCTTGCTCACACTACGTGACTTGTGGCTAAAATAGACCCACTAAAGTACTTGCTCAGTAAGGTAGCTCTCACTGGAAGATTGGCTAAATGGGTTATGATACTCAGTGAGTTTTACATTCAATACATTGAATGCAAGACTATAAAGGGATAGGCAATCGTAGACCAGTTGGCCGATGCACCCATATGGAGTCTTCTGCCAATGAACATTGATTTCCCAGATGAGTCAATTTTGACACTAACACACCACACATGGGTTATGTTCTTTGATGGGGCTTTCACATAGCAAGGATCAGGTGTTGGATTACTCTTTATTACACCATAGAGATACTCACTACCCAAAGCATACAAGATTCTATTTCCTTGTACAAACAACATTGTTGAATATGAGGCTTTGATCAATGGCATAAAAATTGTAGCTGAATAGAGAGTGGATTAGTTAGATATCTTTGGTGACTCTCAGCTTGTCATCAACCAAGTTAATGATGTGTACCAAACAAAGGATGAGAAACTAATTCCTTACAAGTGCATGGTTGATGACTTAAAGAAGTATTTTGCATACATCACCTTCTAGGAAGTTCTACGAGTAGATAATAAAGTGGCTGATTCCATGGCCACTCTAGCCTCCCTGCTACAAATGCCTGAAAACGATCTTCGACATGAATTCTTGGTGGAAGCGTTACACTACTCAACCTATGAAACCCCTGATTCTAAGATGATATATTTTATTATAGGAAAAGAATCATACTAGTACCATCACATTTATTCCTACCTCCACAATCAAACCATTTCGGAAGGTCTAACCTGGAATGAGAAACATTATCTAATCTGTAATGCTTCACACTATGTCATTATTACTAATGATCTATATAGGAGAGGTCTTGATGGAACACTCCTTAGGTGTTTAGAACCTGAAGAGTCTAAACATGCACAAATTGACATTTATGAGGGCATTTGCAAAGCTCATTCCAATGGCCTAACACTAGCTCACAAACTCCTTAGAGCTGGTTACTACTGGCCCAAAATGGAGCAAGAAGCTATCAAGTATGCTAGGTCTTGCAAGTAGTGTTAACTATAGGGGAATCTCATCCATGCTCTAGCTAGAGAGCTGATTCCCTCTACTACAACATTTCCATTCCAACAATGGGCCTTCAACTTGGTGGGACAGATCCACAAAACCTCTTCTAATGGGCATAAGTTCATCATCATGGCTATAGATTACTTCACGAAGTGGGTAGAGGCAATACCTCTTGTAGTTGTTGATGGAAAAACTATAGCACTTTTTATCATGAACTACATCATCTGCAGATATGGTGTGCCATCCTCAATCATTACTAATAATGGAGGACAATTCAAGAAAAAAGACCTCAAGAAACTATGTAAGAAATTCAAATCACACAAAATTGGTCTTCCATTTATTACCCTCAAGGTAATGGTGAGGCTAAAGCATCCAATAAGATGATCCTCAAAATCCTCCATTGCACAGTCAGCAAATTGGGGAGAGACTGGCATCTCCAAATCAATCTAGCCCTATGGGCATATAAGACAAGCATTAGGACCCCAACAAGCACGACTCCCTTTGCTTTGGTGTATGGCACAGATGCTATGCTTCCAATAGAGGTTGAGATTCCTACCTTGAGAATCTCTATGAAAGGCCTTATCACTAATGATGACTATAGGATAGCTTGGCTTCAAGATCTTGTGTTATTGGATGAACATCGACCACTGGCATGTAATCATCTGCGAGCATATCAACAATGAATGGAAAAAAGTTAAAATCAGAGGGTCAAGCCACGTGATTTCCAACTGGGTGATCTTGTCTTATGAGAGAACCCTGAGAATCAACAACAATGAGTACAAAAAGGAAAGTTTGAACCAAACTAGCTCGATCATTACATCATTATTGTAGTATATGGATTTGGTGCTTATCAACTTTCCACAAATGAAGAAGTGCTTAAAGAACCTATCAACACTCTCCACCTAAAGTAGTTTTACAGTTGATCTAATATCAGTAAGCTCTTTGTACATATCTATATGTCTTGAAAAAATCCTAAAAATCAGAAAGAGTCCTGAAAAAAATTGTTACTCTGGTGAAAACCTAGCAATAGGTGCCTTGGTAACACCAAAAAAAAAAGTGAAAAAAATAAAAATTAAAAAAAATTGAAAAATGAAAAAAAAATGCCATTGGTGAAAACCTGGAAACATGCATCATGTTAGCAAAAAAATTAAAATCCTATCAAGAAGGTGAAAACCTAGTAAACAGGTGTCTCTTGTTCCCAACACTCCATCTTACAACACATCTTCTGGCTATTCTGTACATTCGCTTTTATGCTTCTACTTTACTGCTTTTCTTGCTTTCTACTAATGTATCCATGGATTGAGTCTTGTATGAACTTGAGGGCATTCCCCTTCAGTGTTACTATTTTGTAGATTCTCCTCATAGAATCTCCTTCATGACAGTCACCAGTGGTCCTCATTACGTTTGCTTACTATCGCTAGTGTCATTATTTTTGAGATTCTCCTCATAAAATCTCCTTTGCGATAGTCACCAGTGGTCCTCATTGCGTCTGCCTACTATTGCCAATATACCTCATTTTCAAGATTCTCCTCATAGAATCTCTTTCGCAATAGTCACCAGTTGTTTCAGTTGTGTTTGCGTACTATTACTTGGGTCACATCTCTAGATTCCTTGATGGAAGATCTCTCTTGCATCAGTCACCAGTCATTCTAGCTATGTTCATCTACTGTCATTCATCATGAAGATTCCCCTTTGACCTCAATCACTAGTTGTTATGACTGCATCTACCTGCTTTTGTCACCCTATTGAAGAGATTTCTTTCAAACATATTCTGGACACTAACACTTGACATCAATCCCAAAAACATTGCACTCAAAAAATGATATACTTGTTTGGATATGCTAAGCATTTTCTTTGTTTTCTTTGTCTTGCTTTATCATATCTCCTCGAGCAACTTGATGATGTCATCTTTGACTAGAGAAGTAATGACTTGGGACATGATCTTTTCTTTGGTTTCTATCTCTGGTTTAGTTCCAATAAATTGATATAGTCCTATAAAAGGGGTGTCCACTATACGAGCCTCCATCTCATATTGGATGGCCGTGTGTACCTCGACTCCTTTTATATGAATACACCAATAACATTGGTTCTTCTCCTTTTTTGTTGAAGTGAACTCTTCATGCTACAGTAAATACTGATACTCGTCCTGCTAAGTGAATGTATGAGTCACTACGAGTATATCTAGCACACTTCTGTCTTAAGTTATGAATGCAAGGGTCATTGCAGACATAATAAATACTGATTACTTAGCATAAGATGGATCTCTTGTGTGTTTGGTGTGTTTGTCATGCAAGCAACATTTTGGTCATCCTAGCATTTATGTTTTGATGCTTATGTTAACTTGCTATATTAAAAGGGACAAATGTTCTAGTCATTCTGGCTTCTTGTGCCTCGAATGCTTATATTTAATCCCAAAAAACCTATAACATATGTTTTATTCATATTCCCATGATTGCAATGTTAGTGAGAATTGTATACCATACGAGCTTTGTTCTATATCCAGTGATGATAATTTGTCAAGGCTTGGTAACCAGACCTAGGGTTGCACTTAATATAGTCTTGCATTATAGTGCTTCACTTGCATAAGCACACAATTCAATTGTGATTCTATTTCTACCCTATGTGATGAAGGATTGGGGGCATCTTCAAACATATCAGGTTTCTCCATGGCTACACAAGCATTTGATTCATCGATTCATGCTCCTCAATGAAATACCTATCCCTATCAAGTAAAAACACACAACACTACATGCTCATAATAACATCATATCAAAGTACAACATACATCTCATAATCATCATATTGATATCTCATATACATCAAAGTGAGGTAGACACAGATAATGACATGTACACACTAATACTTAGCTCAAAAATCTCATATATATATCTATCAAAAAAATGGGTTAGTACAAAAATGGGCACTACTTGAGTGCTATCGATCAAAATGATACAAAATGGTGCTAGCACACCAATCAATACATAGCCAAAGATCAAAATTGAGAGCTAGACACACAAAATCTAACTCTATCCTGTACTCTTGTCTCTAGGAGGAGCAAGAGTGGGAGCAGTAGGTGGAGGAGGAGGCGGTGGCATGTCTAGCCTTGTAGGAGGTCATATGCCTCTAGACTCTCACACTTACTGTGAAAATCATTGCACCTGTAGAGCCTCATCAAGCACCACTGTCGAATATGCAACAAAGTAGTAGGCTGCCTGGGCTGACTATAATCGAACCTCATCCTGTAGCATCATTGACCTCTGCTCAATAGTCTCAACGTGCTCTCTCCATCTCCCACTATCGCTCGACCAATTGTGCATCGCAGATAGCTACCTGTATTTGTAGATCTCCCAACTATTAGGAGGTGTGATGAATCCACTCTTGGTAGCATCATACTATGTTATGTGTCCCAAAAGCAGGTTGATCAAGCATATCCTCATCCAAAATCTCAGGTGCCTACTACTGTGATGGTGCCTGCTATTGCGGTGGTGTCTACTCCTTTGTCCTCTACCTTTGGTGTCGACCCTGTCCTGTCCCACTACCCTTAGCACTTTGGTCTGATCCCATCTGCCATGGAAGAATTTGCACCTGCTATACCTGGTGCTAGACCTGTGACTATGTCTATGGCTGTTGTTGTGGCTACACCTATGCCTGCTGCTACTGAGGCACTTGTCTCTGTGCCTGACCTGCCATCCCCAATGGATCAATAAATCACAAGAATGGATGGCTAATGAAATGAGCCTGATAGGTAGGCATCATCCTTGCATCTTCTACCTTCAGAAGGTAGTCCCACTGAACCTCAACTAGACTATGCATGTCTATCATGGATCAACCTAGATCCATATGTGGAGGCCACCCTCACTCTATGTCCCTTTGTAGTTAGGTGTAGGCACAATACTCTTGTGAGATATCCTATGGTTAGCCGTACTATCACCACACCCATGAAATCAAAAATCACTCTATGATCTGTGTGGTCCTGCCCAACAGTGGCCGCAAGTTGAACATCCAGGGAAACTCTCTCTGAGCATCATCCAAATCCTCCGTCTCTCACTAGGGCCACCATACCACAAAGACTAGGTCATCGAGACGTGTCCTCTAATGCTCTATCTTACCCAGGAAGACTTGGGTAATATGCCCTTGATATCTGCAGATATATGGCTTCATCGCCTCTCGGGCATCCTCGTGAATGGGTCTACATACAGGAAGATACTCCCATGCCCAGATCTGCAACACATAAACACTGACAGTCATAGTCTTCTTCTCGTGGAAGACTATCTCATGCATCTCATAGAATAGGTGGGCTAGCCTACACTGACCCCACCCAAAAATCTCAGGTGCCTCTACCATCTGACGAAGCATAACTCCCCACCCACACTCTAGCCCATGCTATCCTCTATCAGGCATTAGAAAATAGCTTAGAAAGATTGCTAGCACAGATGCTAGTCTATGCATCTATCCATATGTGTGCATCAACTCATCCCAACTGATGGCTCGACCTCTCTACAACTCCCTCCCAAACACAACAGAAAGTGCCTCTGAACCTGCTTGGGGCATCGTATCATAAACAACTTGTGCGCCATGAAAAGGGATCTGAAATATCCTCCAGATGTCCTCCAGGGTGATCATCATCTCCCCCACTGGTAGATCGAAGGTGTTTATCTCTGAATGGAAAAACTCCACCAAAGCTGTGAGCAGGCCGTGATTCACCATCACGGCTGAGATCTGGCATAGAGAGGATAGGCCCAATTGCTTGATGTGTGCTAGGTCTATGGCATCGAGACTCTAAAATAAAGGGCCATATGGCAGGTAGTGTGATCTAAATGACACGTCACCAAAGACCTCTTGCACACATAACCAACAACAACAAGCAAATGATTAGTATCAGAATGAAATGATAGAACAAAGCTAATAAAAATGAAAATTTTATGTACAAAAATGAAAATTTTAAATTTCGCTATCACTGATTCTCATGCGAAGATTTTTAGATCTCACGCGAATATCTCAAGACCTTGCGCAAAATTTCTCTCCTTCATGCCAAGAATCTCTTTGTCGTGCGAGAAATGAAGTTTTCATGTGCGAACAAACAATGCACCCTGTTTCTTCGCACAAGGAGAAAAAATCTTTGCGCAAAAAAGGACAGTCTTGTGCGAAGATTGATTGGACAACCCTAAAATGTGCTAAAACATGCAATAAATGACATCGAACTATGTAAAAGTGAAAGTATAAAGGTGGGAAATCGATGACTCACTAGTGGTTTGTAGTTTGCTGGCTGGCTGTGTCATTTGGAGTGCTCAAAACAATGATATCTCATGTTCATTGCCATGTCTCTCTCAGAGCTCAATTCACTAAAGGACAAAAAAACACAAATGAATTGAAAATGACCTCTTGGGCCCTTATATTGCTATTGACCTAATTTTTTAAAGTGTTCCAATTTACACAAAAATCACCCCCATGGCTATTTTGACCATTTTGAATCCATTTTTTGGGATCAAATTCGAAATTTGACACACCTTAGTGCCTAAAAAATGCTTATAAATTTTTTGGGACCAACGCGATTGAACGCTTATGCAGTCCAAACTTTTCTGATACTTTCTGATTATTGAAATCTTTTCAACTCAAAATTCTTCATGTTTTCAAAATTTATGTTTGAAAAAGTAAACTCAAGTCAACTATGGTCAAATTTGGCCAACTTTTGGTCAAATTTGGTCTTCTAGACCTCAAAACCATGTCAAATTAACTTTGAATCTTCTTCTGATTTCCTCAACATTCTGTTGAATCTTAGATTTCTTCTACTGCTTTACATCATATTTCTAGTGTGTCATCTTTCAATTTTTCTCCCGAGGGGGTAGGATGATTACATCATTGAATACTTATTGCTCGGGGCATCTCATTCCCATCTTATGTCCTCATCATTCGGGGTATCTCACCACTAAGGGCATCTTGTTTCCCCCTTTCTGGCATCTTTTTCATCTATTTCATTTTGTCATCATTTGATTACAGGTATGGGGACAATCTAAACCCTGATTCCTAAGGATCAAGCCTCATTCTAGGGATGGTTCTATGACTTATAATTCGATCTTGCTATCTTTTATCAATTTCAGGTATCTAGGTGTTCTATCTGGATCCTTAAAGATTAAGCTCCATTCTGGAGATAATATTTTAAATGCTTATCAATATTAGGTATCTAGATGTTCTATCTGGATCCTTAAAGGTTAAGCTCCATTCTGGAGATGATCTTTTAAATGCTTTCAATCTCAGGTATCTGGGCATTCTATCTGGATCCTTAAAGGTTAAGCTCCGTTCTAGAGATAATCTTTTAAATGCTTATCAATCTCAGGTATCTAGGCATTCTATCTGGATCCTTAAAGGTTAAGCTCCATTCTGGAGATAATCTTCTAAATGCTTTCAATCTCAGGTATTTGGGTGTTCTATCTAGATCCTTAAAGGTTAAGCTCTGTTCTAGAGATAATCTTTTAAATGCTTTCAATCTCAGGTATCTAGGTGTTCTATTTGGATCCTTAAAGGTTCAGCTCCATTTTGGAGATAATCTTTTAAATGCTTTCAATCTCAGGTATCTAGGTGTTCTGTCTGGATCCTTAAAGGTTAAGCTCCATTATGGAGATAATATTTTAAATGCTTTCAATCTCAGGTATCTAGGTGTTCTATTTGGATCCTTAAAGGTTAAGCTCCATTCTGGAGATAATCTTTTAAATGCTTTCAATCTTAGGTATCTAGGTGTTCTATCTAGATCCTTAAATGTTAAGTTTTGTTCTGGAGATAATCTTTTAAATGCTTTCAATTTTGGGTATCTAAGTGTTCTATTTGGATCCTTAAAGGTCAAACTTTGTTCTGAAGAAAATTTTTATATGCTTATCAATTTTGGGTATCTAGGTCTTCTACTTGGATTCCTTAGGATTAAGCTCTATTCTAGAGATAGTCCTTAAAAGCTTATCAATTGGTCTTCGTATCATCGATTTCGAAACCAATCTCATTTCTTGATACTTGCATCATGCTTTCTAATTTTCTTTGAATTGAACATGCTGCTCACACATTCATTCAAACAGGGGCAAAATGTAATACTCCAAAATTGGCTCATTGCCATGATCACCAATTTTGGTCTATTCTGATCAATTCTAAGACCTATTCTAATAGGCAATTCTCATTCTATTACTCGCTACTTGACTTAATTGTCAGATGCAGAAAACTCTAATCTGCATTCATCATACTCATTATTTAATCTGTATAGTACGCACTCATATTAGCCACATTAAACCTATTTGATTTCAATTTAATTTAATCTAAAGTATTCATAATTTATTAAATTAAATTATCTCTAAGGCTAATGTACTACGAGATTAAATTTATTTAATTTAATAAATATGCCTATCTCAATTAATTAAAAGGAATTATTTAATTAAATGGGGAAGGTATTTCTAATTAATTAAACAAAATTATTTAATTAAATGGAGAAGCTACTTCTAATTAATTAAGCAAAGTTATTTAATTAAATAGGAAGTTATTCCTAATTAATTAAATAAAGTTATTTGATTAAACAGAAAAGTATCTCTAATTAATTAAATCAAATTATTTAATGAAATAGAAAATATATTTATGAGAGCATATCTTATTTTATTAAATTAAATATCTCTCCTAATTTTCTCTTCAGTTCAAAAATGGAAATTCCTAGTTCATTGTTGATCAAATTAGAAGTGACCCAGATCACTTACTCTCACACTAAAGTTTATCTGAGTTGACTGACTCTTACACTCAGATCTGAGCTAGTTAACTCCCTCTAATTTGGGAATCTTCCACCTTAACTAAACCTCATCTTCAATCCTAACCTTTGATTGAAATCGATCTCAACCATTGGAGTATTTCAGGAAAATCTATTTAAGAGACCCTCATTTCTTCATTTTGGAGGATGAATTGAATTGTTATCGAAGTGCTGTTGAAATTCATACTCACATTTTCTCACATTTTCTCACATTTTGCATACACTTGCGTCCTTAGTTTAATTTCATTTAGCTTAACTATGCATATGTTATCTAGTTTTCTTTATTTTGTTCTTGGATTACATTGCATATCTCATTTAAAATATTTTGCACATTCATCTAGACTAGCTGCATTCATCAAATCCTTCATTCTTAGAGGGTTTGGTTGCCTGCACCTCAATTCTGAGGATATTAATAGGCAAAATCCTTCTAGATAGAAGGCAACAGGTCATCTTGCAGGATTTCTCTTGGATGAACAATCTCATGTTCATTCTAGGATGAATCCACACATAAAGATCATGTTGAAGTATGTGTGGTAGTATAGGCCACAATTCACACATACAATAACTGAAGGGGGAGGGGGGGGGGGGGAATCAATTACCACAAAAATAAATCCATAGATCCCTTAGATGTCTGATGAAACTATTTACTACTGTCACTTGGTAAACATGCTTAAAATGCTGTAATTTGGTAAATGCAATGTATGTTATACTTTAATTAATCTTAAACATTCACAGTGCTTAAACATGTAAGCATAAAAGAAATAACACGAACACATGAGACACCAGATTTAACGTGGAAACCCAATATGAAAAAAACCACCAAGTAACTAGCTACCAATTTTCACTCTTCTAAAGTGAGCCCTGTTAGGAGCCAACCTAGTTAAAGGTTACAATACACATTGTTAGGTGTGACCTTGTTAGAGGATTTAATCATCCTATTAGGAGCGGCCTTCCAAGAGGTCTTAAAACAATTCAATAGAACTATCACCTTGTTAGAGGATTTACAATTGGCTATTAAACCAACTCTGTTAGGAGATTTTGGAATCAATGCTACAATGGTAAGAAAGTAACAATGAAATGACCTGAATGAAATGCAACTGAATTTGTTGATTACAGATCTTTATTCTACTTTATACTAGATCTTTCTTGGTCAAATATAACTTTGCCACTCCTCAAGGATATCTGACCACCCTTCAAGTTCGTTCACACTTTCCTCTCCAAACAATCAATACACTTGAATACTCACTCATACACTAGAATCTCAACTTGATTTTATATTTATACCATACAAATTATCATGTCATCTTATTTACAAATTACAATGACCAATAAACATTACCACAGTTAGCTAGAATCAACACTTAAAATAATTAAACTTCATTTCTTAAATTAAAAAAAATCCTTCATTGGCCAACACTGCTTGGTAAACACTGATCCTAAAATGATTTCCTGTGTTAACCAACAGAAGCTTGGTTAACACTACAAACTTTGAAAAATATTTTGGTGACCGAGTGAACTCGGTGAACACTAACTTCTGACCAAATTTCCTTTGTTAACCATGAGAACTCGGTTAACACTACTTTCTGCCATAATTTCCTTCAACAGTCGAGTGCGCTTGGTAGACACTGTTGTCACAGAGTAATCTCCAAGAATGCTCAGTAGACATAGAAAATCACCTTGCTTCCCAAGTGAGCTCGGTAAGCACTATCTGCTAGCTGATATGACATTTGTGTAACATCAAAGACAACACACAATTAGACAGTTGTACCCAACAAAGCCGTGTATGCGAAAGGAGTTATTTCAAAAAACTAACTTGTTACCCTATCTACAAACTGTTATTCTATTATTCAATCAATGTTTCTAGAGTCATGGTTGACATACTACTATTTTTCTACTGATGATGTTTTCTTATGAGTTTTATGTTATGTTTTGTAATAAGTTCCAATCTTCTATATATGGAATTTTAGAGTTAGTAAAGAGATTCATAAATTTTGAAGTTTTTCTTTGTTCTCTAAAAATTTTTCAGACATGTAATAGAAAGATAAATTCTAATGAGAGAGTAATTTTGGATTACTTGTGTTATTAAGTTTGCTGGAGCTAACCAAGGGGGCCTACTTGGGAGGTGGAATAGATTTAGGTAGAGTAGATTCATTTCTTGTAATTTTCTATTTAAGATAGACTTATTGTATTAGTCCTGCAACATAGTTACTGTGAGAGTTCTTGCAACACTTGTGGAAAACTGTCATAGCAATATTTGAACTATTAACTAGTTTAGAATTCTATTTTCTATAGTTTCTATAGTTCCCTATTGATAGTCTAAATGTGTTTACAATTATGTATCAGTAGTATAGATTCCTTTCAAGCATTTTACTTTCTTGTAGCATAGGTGTTAAGACTCAAAGGAACTTAGTGCACATACTGTGCTAACCCATTTCAAGTCCTATGTCCCTGGGTTGATAATTCAAATGTATTTTCATCATGGAATAGATGGTCCTCAAAATTGGATATAGCACACTTGTTAGCAGAATAGGAGTATGATTATCTTGATCTATTATGAAAACCTACAATCACATCCTTCATATTGCAAGACATCCCTACTCCTTGATCATGGTAAACAAACTAGTTAATATCCATTGTTATCTTATACAAGCATCACTAGTTTGTACATACTCTGTCTTTGGCCTTTGTACATAGGTTGTGTCTTGTCTAGGGGCATATTACCTACAAAGCATGCAAGTTTGAAATTGAACTTGGGGCATGTCCCTACACACATCTTATCCATTGGACTTATCATATATTGAATTGAAGCTTACACTTATGAATCGTTTATGATCCTGCAGAAACCCTAAAAATTAAATATTCTCCTGAAAAAATCCTAAAAATTCAAATATGATTATGAAAAAAATGATAAAAATCATAAAACACCTAAACAAACCCATAAAAACCATAAAACATCCTAAAAAAATCCATAAAAAATAATAAAATGTCTTGAAAAAACCCATAAAAATCATAAAATGTCTTGAACAAACCCATACAAATAATAAAATGTCTTGAACAAATCCATAAAAAATCATAAAATGTCTGAAAAAATAATTAAACATCATAAAAAATCCTAAAATAAACCTTATAAATCATAAAATGACTTGAAGAAATAAGTCACACAAAAACATCAAATATCCTCAAAAACCCTAAAAATCACAAAATCCACCACAAACTTGCAATAAACCTTGTAAATAGTCACTGTGGATAATCACCCCTTTTGCTTAAACAATCACACTTTTGTAGACTGGAACTCAAAGCATTGCACTTCAATGAAAATCACATTATCTGAGTAATGTGAACCGACAATAAATTTAATTTGTCACTATCAATCAAACCTGTCACATCAAAAATTTGGCACAAAAACCTAAAACACTAAAAAAGAAAGTAATAATGGACAAGAATAACTATTGGTTCATGTTATTTAGTGAGTGATTATTTTTTCTTTTTTTTTCTTTGACCATGTTCCTCTGCCACTCCATGATATAAATTGATCTATGATAGTGGTCGAGATGGTTCATGGTCATCTTTTGTTTTCTATCTATTAAATGCACCTTTTGAGAGTATGGGACATGTATATATGCCTCAGGAAGGACAAGGTCATTTTTTGTCTACATCATTCTTGCTGACACAAAAGGTTTGCATTTGTGCTTTGGCCCTTTATGCCATAATGAGTTGCATCCCCTTTTTGTAAGAATTTGGTATAGCTTTGGAACCATGTATGAATTTTCCTAAGGCAATAATTCAACACCAAGATCAAGAAGCTCAATAGATAGCACAAGAGAGACAAATGATGATCAAATGAGAATGGATATCAGATGATTGGATTAATTGGATAATTGGATATTAGATAATTGGATGAATACATTATACAAGTGCTTTGTATATAAAGGTAACTGATATGGCTAGGAGTTAGCAAAGAGATAAGCATGAAAACTAAGCACATGTCCACCAAGAGCAGATTATCGTCCATTATGCATGAATGTACATGCAAAAAAGAGAGGATAAGAATGTAAAGGTGTATCTCATAAAGAGATGTAGTAGACAACATGTGCTTAATTCGAGTGCAAATAATTATGTTGTCTACATGATAACTCATGTGAATATGCAAACTCCTAGGTGTCTACATGACAACTAATATTCTAATGCATTAACCTAAGTAAACTTAAGTAAAGTGTAAATAGTAAATACTTATTTACACAAACACCCCCCTTAAGTGAAACTTAGGTAAATGTACTTAAGCTCACAAAAGTAAGATAATAATGCAATATGGGTACCAGCTACTAGGCCATGTTAGGTACCCATGTATGATATGTGAGTACAAATGATATGCAATGCAATATCTCATAAAAAAAAGAAAGAGGGAAAATGACATGGGAAAAACCCTCCCCAAAAAGAGAGAAGAAAAATAAAGTAAGATGCATGTATAGATGGAGTAATCAAGACCCCCCTATTATGGCATACATCATGCATACACAACAGAGAATTCCTCCATAAGAAGGAAATAAGGATAAATTAAATCCCCCCTATAGTGAATGATCTTCTAACAATGAGTGCTTGAAGACAAAAGAGAATCCAAGGCCTAAAAACAACATTTCTCCCTTTAGGAAGAAGATATACTGAATAAAAATGCATGAAGGCTTCCCATTGTGGATAGGAAGATGAAAGGGGAATCCATATGAAGTATGTTGTCTCTAAAGTTTGAAGATGTATCACCATGTCCTTGAATACTGAAGATGTCACAAACCAATCAAGATCAACTCCAATAGAAGAAGGTGATAGACAAGGAACCAATAACAACTACTCCATATAGGAATGTGGATCAAACTCCAAAGACCAAGATTCCTCCTCAAAAGAAGAAGTAGGAAGAGAAACAAATAAGTCCTCCCTCAATGTAGAATTTTCACCCATGAAATATGGTCGTGGATCAATGTAGAAGATGCACCATAAAAAATGAATGATATTTCTCCCTTGAGGAAGAAATGGTGGCATGGGTGTACAAAAGAATCCTCCCCAATCAATAGGAAGAACTCTTAGAATGTAATTTGACTTAGGAAATTGCGTAAGAATCTGTAACACATGAGTATGATCAACCATGCAATTTGACATCTCAAGTGAAGTTTGAGATTCATGCAAAGCAATGTCCAAAGACTCAAATGTCTTCTTTGAAGTGAAAGGGACCTCCTAAAAATGTTGTAATAAAGTATCCACAATCATGTAAAACTTGAAAGAAAGATCAAGTGGAGAATCATGAGGGTTAGAGTGTTCTCTCACAACAACTAAAGAAGGATCATCCTTAATAAAGAGATGTATATCATCAATAATGTCTCCCATATTCTCAATGTAGGACTCCACAAACAAACTTGAAATGTTTTTCAAGAAGTCATCCCAAGGAACTGAGTCTAGAAGACAATAATTATCTTGCTATACTAAATCATGTGAATCTAGGACTGTGTGAATATAAGTATCATCAAGAGCAACAATAGATGCAATATCAATAGGAGAATTAGTAGCTACAATTGGAGGTAAAAGATCTTTTGGGAATGGAGGAACATGTGGATCACCATACATCTCCCAAAGATAGATCCAAATATCATAAAATCAGTTGACTTCATGTCATCTAGTGAATCCAGAACCTCCACATCCATATGTAGATAGAGTTCATGACAAATGATTGTAACAATGTCACCATTGCATGAATGTCCTTTCACATATGGCAATGCATTATGCTAACTAAGATAAGTGAGAACTAATTCACTCTATTACTTATAGTTTTGTGTTGTCAAGGTAATTAAATCTTCCTCATCCATGATGTACTAATCAATACAACCCCCCAAAATAGATTTTTGGCACTTTATACTAAGTGCATATACAATTTCCACTTGTCAAAATGAACCAAGTTGGACTTTTGATTTGATGGTTACAACAACAAATATGAAGCTATATATGACTCAACAAGATAAGACACAAGACCTCTCAAGCATATACTTAATTACAATTGCCAAAATAGGCCAAAAAATGACTAAATTTTGAAAGTACCATGTCTACTCAAAATTACTGCAAACTGATATCAGATTTGGAAAGTAGACAAAAAATAATGCACTTTCAAAAAAAAATAGCACCTAACTATGTGTCCATATGAGCCCAAATGAAGTCTCTGAAGTTGTAAAAATTAGAATTGGCAATTTTTATAAAAATTCAGGAATAGTGATCACAAACAACTTGCACCAATGTGTAGATCACAAAATTCTACCCCAAAACAAAAAAAAATTGCTCAAAAAAAGGAGTCTGTATAAGGGCGATATCGCTGTTTGAAAATCACCTCTGTATATTATTTTTCTCAAATTGCCACTATAACACCTCCAAAAATCAAATGACTCTAGATTTCACCTCAAATGTTTGATTTTGATGAAATAGAAGTCAATTTAGGGTTTTTTGGACCTTATGAATGTGATACCAATATTAGATTTGCACAAGCAAGCTCCAATCTTGACCTACAAAAAAAAATCTCTCTAATGGCTATGCAATGAAACTCCTATGGCTCTGATACCATGTAATAATTTGGTATAGCTTTGATACCATGTAAGAATTTTCCTAAGGCAATAATTCAACGCCAAGATCAAGAAGCTTAGTAGATAGCAAAAGATAGACAAATGATGATCAAATGAGAATGGATATCAGATGATTGGATTAATCAGATAATTGGATGAATACATTATAAAAGTGCCTTGTATATAAAGACAACTGATATGACTGGGAGTTATCAAAGAGATAAGTATAAAAACTAAGCACACGTCCACCAATAGTGGATTATCCTCCATTGTGCATGAATGTATGTGCAAAAAAGAGAGGATAAGAATGCAAAGGTGTATCTCATAAAGAGATGTAGTAGGCAACATGTGCTCAATTGGAGTGCAAACAACTATGTTTTCTACATAATAACTCATGTGAATATGCAAACTCCTAAGTGTTGACATGAAAACTAATACGCTAATGCATTAACCTAAGTAAACAGTGTAAATGGTAAATACTTATTTAGACTAGAAATTTTCCATATCAAAATAAAGCTCCTTAGACATATAGTGCACTTTATGAAAGAAAAAGTACTCACCTCATTCTATATAGTCCTCATCTTGTCTCCTTTGTCTTCTAACATCCATTTCAGCCACCACCATGGAATAGTACTCTAATACACTAAAAGCATAGTCATCTTGCATTCCTACATATGTCAAAAGTCCAAAAAACTAAAAGTAAAACATATATGCATAAAATGGCATTCATATCATTTTACATTTCACTTGTATTCATTCCATATCATTTTATATTTCATTGGCATTCATTTCATGAGAAAAACATGTGGCAAAAATAAAGATATCATTTCCTAAGTAGAACACATGATAAACCAATGAATGATGTCATCATATAAAGTCCACATAAAAAAGCATAAAGGCAACCATATGACACATATTAAAAACATGTGCATAATCCATCTTATATAGTCATCATAACATAGGTACATCTCATAAATGTCTCAAAAAGTATGAAAGCATATGATCATGGTTTGCATCAATACAAATTACTCGTAGACATGAACCATGAAAGAGCATAACAAAAAAAAGGAAGCCCCTGTACACATGAGCATGTTCAAGTCAAATAATTCTTTTCATGGCCTCATGGCCCCTATTTTCCTTGAGGATAATCTATCCACTATCTATGGTAGCCCCATTAGTCCCATCACCGCTCCACTACTTTGTATCCTATGTATCTTCCAAGAGTGAGACCTTGCTGACTGATAGCTCTCTATCCTCTGCCCTGGTGGCACTATCATCTCATAGTGATCCCTTGAATACTGTGTCTCTACATGCATTGCTACCATCATCATGGCCAACTCTTGAAATGATGGATCCATGACACTACTTGCAAAGTTCCATGACTCCTTGATATCCCTCTCGACTCTCTACACCATTGTGTCTCTCTCTGTCATAGCCTAGTCCCACACCACTATCACTACATCCCTTTCTCCTACAACTTGGTCTAACTAACCCTAGAGCCCTCTAATCACCTCCATGAGCTCTAACTCTAACTGCCTAGGCCTTATCTATATTGATACTAGCATACCCGCTGTCCCACCCACTGGATCCTCCTCTATGTCCATCATTGCAATATCCACACCTCTATGCTCCTCATCATCTCCCCTCTCATCATCATCTCCCACATCATCATCCCCACCCACACTATCCCCACCCTCCTCCTCATCATCTCCCCCATCATCATATCCCTCATCATCATCCCCATCTCTCTCATCACCATCCCCATCCCCATCATCATTATCATCCCCATCCCTCTCATCATCATCCCTAAACCCCTCATCATCCTCTCATTCCTCAACATCCTCCCCATCCTCCTCATCCTCCTCTCCCTCCTCTACATCCTCCCCATCCTCCTCCTCATCCTCCCCATCATCATCATCCTCCATCTTCTCATCTCTATCCTCCTCATCCTCACTATCCACATCCTCCTCATCCTCCTCCTCCTGATCCTACTCTATCTATGGCCTCACCAATGGTACTAGCACTGGTAGATTTGTCAATGACCTTGGTTGATGCTAAGAAAACCACCTATCATATGCTATCATTGTACATGCATCTATCACATCTTTCACTACTCACCATAACCTCAATTGTAGCTCCTCCAATTGTGAATAAGCTACCCATGTCTTGATCAATGCTCCCCACTCTCTAATCTTTTTTATAGATCAAGCAAACAATAGAAGATCGGTAGGTACAACCTACCTTCCACCAAACTATTGATGTACTTGCTTCGATAGATATATCTCAATAACCAAGTGTCTAATCACTATACACCCTATCAAATAGTGCTCCTATCTGCAGTACAAAAGGTGGACCTCATCATCATCCCACCCTAGGAAATCTTTGAGAGTTCTCCATATGAACTATGTCGTTGTGTCCAACTAATGCCTAAAGAATTGGATGTACCCTAGTGGTCCTCATGCTAGTTTCCCTCTATAGCTATATGCATAAGGCATGTCCTCAACCAAATCCCTCTCTACCAGTGGCTTGAATATGCCAATATGCTTATAATCCCAAATCTCTAATAATGTACCTCCAGTGCTAAATGTCAATCCACCTCTATATGTAATTTGGTATAGATAGTAATATAGCATCCCGAGCATGCAAGGCCCCCATACAAACATGGTCCCATCCATAAGCATCCTCTCCAAAACTCAACCCTATCCAACAAGCAATCCATGACCTCACCTATCTGGTATCATTCATCCACCCACAATCTAATATATCATGACAATAAGACACACATGTTACACCACTAGTAGCTCCCACCCAATCTCATAATCTTGAATCCCTAACTCCATGTCTCCACAGTTGAACATCTGGTGTAGTGCTTCCCATCCTATTATAGGATCATATACAACCAAATCCATGTGGATTGGAATTTGGAGGATATGCTATACATCCTCTAGGGTCATAATGGCCTCTCCCATGGGAAGATGGAATGAACTAGTCTCTGAGTGCCATCTCTTTGTTAGCACCATCAATAACCCCTTATTCCCTCTCACTTTAGGCATGAATGTAATGTGGTACAACCCAAGCTATCCTGAGAACTTTCACTCATCGATGATCATCTGATGATGTAAA
The DNA here is from genome assembly GCA_028749045.1 of Cupressus sempervirens. Lineage (NCBI taxonomy): Eukaryota > Viridiplantae > Streptophyta > Pinopsida > Cupressales > Cupressaceae > Cupressus > Cupressus sempervirens. The sequence goes on along the minus strand of CM053789.1, from coordinate 505,476,676 downwards.
GTTAAGCTCTGTGGACTATGGCCTTTGATTTGTAATAGGGGCAAGTCCTCATATATAACCATATATCGTCTGTCAACCTTCTATGACTTTCTACCAATTCTAACCTATGTTTGACTTAGTTTGATCTAGTGTGACCTTGATTTGACTAAGTTTTAATTTTTATGAACATTTTTGACTAGGTTTACCTATGTTTTGAACTCTTTCTAGGGTTTTGAATATGGCTACCAAGTTTCAGGTCATTCTAAGTTCATCCGCATTGATTTTTACCCTGTATATACATTTCTATCAACTTTGACCCACACCTAACCTAGGTTTCACTAAGTTTTAATTTTTTTAAACATGTTTGACTAGGTTGTCCTATGTTTTGAACTCTTTCTAGGGTTTGAACATGCCTACCATGTTTTGGGTCATTTCGAGTTCATTCGTATTAGTTTTGACCCTCTACCTACTTTTTTGTCAACTTTGACCCACATCTAACTTAGGCCTTACTAAGTTTGACTTTTTATGAACATTTTTGACTAGGTTGACCTATTTTTTGCACTCTTTCTAGGGGTTGAACATGCCTACAAAGTTTTGGATCATTATGTGTTCATCTACATTGGTTTTGACCCTCTACCTTTATTTTTGTCAACTTTGACCAACATTTGACTTATGTTTGACTAGTTTGACCTATGTTTTGAATTCTTTTTAGGTTTTTGGGCATGTAGACCAAGTTTTGGGTCATTCTGAGTTCATTTGTACTCTTTCCAACCCTTTACCATGCTCCTTGTCAGCATTCTACCATGTTGCCCTAAATTTGACCTAAATTTGACCAAATTTTACCACTTTTAACCATTTTTGACCAACTTGACCTATGTTTTGACCTTTTCCTAGGGTTTTAGGCATGTGTTCCAAGTTTTGAACCATTTTGGGCTATTTTTGAGGGCTAGAGCATCCTAGAGTGTAGTTGGGACCCCAAATATGCTTAGTGTGCACTTGGGTATGCCAAGTGTGCTTAGTGCACACTTGGTCATGCCAAGCATGCTCAGTGTGCACTAGGGTGCATTTTGAGCACACTTGGGGAATTTTGATGCCATAGTTATTCCTTGGACCTCAAGTGGGCCCCATTTCACCCCTAACTAACATCGAACTACATCAAAACTATAAAATAAAAAAAATGGAGCCTTGATGTACTCACTAGTGGTCTTGCATCTTCCCAACATCAATAAGTATGCTTTCATTCTCTGTGATGTTGTTCCCTAGGTAACCAATATATTCTTCTTGCTCTAGAGCTCCTTCTTCTAACTAAGAGGGTGTAAATGACCTCAAAACCCTCTCCAAGGCCTTTTATAACCCTACTGCTACCTAGATGGACATGCAAGAGGAATTTTCTATGTTGGTTGCAATGCTTTTTCCACCCTAGACCCCATAGCTTTCACATTTGAGGTCTGATTTATGATCCATTAGTTGCTATGGCTTGGTCTTCTCATCATTGACAAATTGACCTAAGGGTGTAGTGTTAGAATTCTTTAGAATAACCGAGAGGGGGGGTGAATTAGTTATCTAGCCCTAATAATACATTTTCATCAATTATAGTGAGCCCATTAAACTATTCATCCATCCAAGCTTAAATCAACCATCTTAGCAAGTTACAGCAAATGAACATGCAAAAATAAAACATGTAGGATCAACACATGACACAGTGATTTACGTGGAAACCCAATTTGGGAAAAACCACCAGTAACATGCTACTCAATTCTTAGTCTTCTAAAGTGATACCCTATTAAAAGCCTTCCCTGTTAAAGGCTTATAACACACTATTGAATGTGACCTTGTTAGAGGATTTCACCATACTATTAGGAATGGGCCTCGTCAAAGAACTTTGGAACATTCACTTGGAATGTCACCCTGTTAAAGGATTTACAACATGGCTATTAAACCAACCTAAGTCCATAGGACTTATACTAACTATTACAATTGCTAGAGAGTAACAATAATGGCTTTTGATCTGATATAACTTACAACATATCTTGCAAATTACAGATCACACTTGAGTTTAATCCTTTGCTTGGCTTTAATCACTTCAGCTCTGATAGCTTGTCATCTCAAGCTTCGTCTCCTTGAGTCTTCTTGCTCATCATACCAATGCAATCATATTTGTGGTCATCTATCAAAATAGAGTATATGTGCTCTCTTTCTCCTTAGCACCTTCTTTAGTACTTTATTCTTTCATGCTTGACCATCTCTCTCTTGCTTCATGACCTTATGACTCCTTAAATAGAAATCTGAAATATCTTTCCTGCTTGATTCTCCCTCTCCAACTTTAGGGTTTCAATAGATTAGGTACAATACAATGTATCTGTCCCATATCTTGCTCTTATCTAGAAACTTCATCTAGAATCTAGTTGTATTTTCCAAAAAGATTTTACATAGTATTCTGTGCCACTAGCTCATCATTCTTATCTTTTATCTAATTCACAAAATTCTAGATAACTACCATGTCAGCTCAGATCTGGAAAATCTTCAACTTTCAAAATAATGCAGCAACTCAACATTATTGATTTAATGATGCTAGGCTTCTTCTGTGTTACTTGGCACTTATATCATGCTCGACACTTGATCTTCACTTGGCACTTGATCTTCACTCGTCACTTGATCTTTACTCAACACTTACTAAAGTTAAACTTTTTTCAACTTCAACTAAGAATCTGTTCGACACTAACTAGCTTGCTCAACTCTCTCTAATGAACTTAGTTAGGCTTTACAAATGACTTAGCTAAACCTTACATCTTTGATGTGTTTAAGTTTGCCCATTCTTTGTGTCTTAGAGTATGACACAATACACTATTTCATCAATGGCTTAGATGATCCTTATACTTCATTATAACATCATAACTTCAACCTTTCTCTAGGTGCTCTAGTTATATCTTATTGATTTCCTCCTCCTTGTCAATCAACCAATTGGTAGTATTTGGATCACTAAAGCAATTTTCATTCCTACAAGTAACAAGTTTGACATCAATGAAAAAACAATGAGTGAAAACATTCTTTACCAGTTTCATTACTTTTCATTCATGATCTTTTCAATCCTTTCAACCAATCTCCCTCTTTGGCATTGATGGCAAACCAAACTAATCAATTGATCAAATTAGTTACCACCAAAATTATATACATTTTTTGCTACTTTTTGCTTCCTTCTTGACTGCTACATCCTTACTACTGATCTCATATATCTCCATAACTTTACCGTTTAGTTTCTCATAAATCTCCCTCTTTCATAGATATCTCCCTCTTTGACATAAATGCCAAAGATGTAGCACCTTTAACATGAAAAATATAAGCTTTGCATTTCATGTTTTCTCCCTTTTTCACCATGCTTGTGACTGATTTGGAGTTTCTACTCTGACTGTCATCCTCTGCATCATTCTTATGATATTTCAATGATTAGTTCCTGTTGATGCAGGGTAGCTTCTTTGTTGCTTTAAACTACTTGAGTTAGGGGCATTACCCCCAACTTGCCTCTAAGATATTCATAAGCATCCTTGGGAAATGGATTGGTGAAGATATTTGCAGTTTGTTCCTTTGCAGGAATGTACTCCATCTTCACTTGTTTGTCTTCTACCAATTCTCTGACATAGTGATACTTGATTGCAATATGCTTGGTTTTTGCATGCATTACTAGATTCTTGGATATGTTTATAGAACTTGTATTATCACAATACAATATCAAAGGTTTGGTTACCTCTTCTTTCATTCCTTTCAATAGATGTGTGAGCCATACAATGTTTGTGCAATTAACTATTGTTGCCACATATTCTGATTCTATAGTGGACTGAGATGTGCATGTTTGCTTCTTTCTAGTCCAAGTAACTAGCCTTTTACCTAAAAATAATACTCCTCGACTTGTGCTTTTCCTGTCATCAATGTTGCCTCCTCAATCTGCATCTGTGTATGCATTGAGCTCAAATTTTTCATTCTTTTTATAATATAGGCCAAAATCATCAGTTCCTTTGAGATATCTCATTATTCTTTTTACTACTATGAGATGATTTTTTTTAGGATTAGCAGAGAATCTAGCCACTATTCCAACTGCTAATGCTATATCTGGTCTGCTATGTACAACATATTATAGTTTTCCAATCATGGATCTGTACATTTTTTGATTAACTTCAGTTGATACATCATTTTTGGATAGCTTATGTCTTATTGTCATTGGTGCGCTGACTAGTTTGGAGTCTTCCAATCCAAACATTTTAAGTATCTCTTTGATGTACTTTGATTGTGTCATAAATATGCCATGTTTTAGTTGATGTACTTGCAATCCAACAAAAAAATTGATCTCTCCAAACATAGACATTTCAAACTCATGTTTCATTTTGTCAGCAAAATTTTTGCAAAGCACTTCCTTTCCTCCAAACACTATGTCATCCACAAAGATTTCAGATACAATAATATCCTTACCTTCTTCTAATTTGATGTACATGTTGCTATTATCATTAGTTCTTTCAAATCCTATTTGCACTAGATACTTGTGAAGTCTCTCATACCATGCTCTAGGTGCTTGTTTTAGACCATAGATTGCTTTATGTAGTTCACAAACCATATCCCTATTGTTCTCATCAACAAATCCCTCTGGTTTTTTGATATAGACTTCCTCTTCCAATATACCATTTAGAAAAGTAGACTTTACATCCATTTGATAGACTTTAAAACTTTTATATGCAACATATGCAAGTAAAGTTCTTACTCCTTCCATTCTAGCAACATGGGAAAAAGTTTCCCCATAGTCTAATCCTTCTTCTTGAGCATAACCCTTAGATACTAGTCTAGCTTTGTTTCTAGTAATCCCACCATTCTCATCTAGCTTGTTTCTGAATACCCACTTGGTGCCAATCACATTCTTGTCAATTGGTCTAGGAACCAAACTCTAGGTTTTGTTCTTTTTTATTTGATCAATCTCTTCTTTCATAGCTTTATAACAGTCACCATCTTGTAATGCATCATACACTATTTTAGGTTCAAATTTTCTTAAAAGACATGATTCATTTCTTAGTCTATTCCTTGTCATTGGTCTTGCATCTTTGTCACCAATTATCTATTCAGCAGGGTGATGTTTCCTTAAATATTTGGATAATCTTGGTTTTGTCCTTGTTTCCATGTTTGATCTTTCAAATTTAGAGTCACTATGACTTCATTGTTAGGTAGTTCTACATCTCTTTCATGTGTATTGACTTCAAAGTGCGAATGTTTATTTCCTTCATTCTACAACTCGGCTTCTGAATGCAGCTCGACATTCACTCGTTGTGACCCCGTTGAAACTGAAACTTGCTGTTGAATCCCAATTTGATTGATAGCAACCTCATCAACATGCATTCCTTCATAAGAACACACAAAGGTTCTATATTCATCCATTCTCTTTGGTTTTTCATCTTGGACATTTGTATGCTCATCAAAGTTTACATTTATACTTTTCACAATTTTTTTAGTGTTAGTATTTAAACACTTATATGCTTTACTTCTAGTGGAGTAACCAAAGAATATGCCTTCATCACTGTTTGTGTCAAATTTTCCATTTCTAGCATCTTTAAGGATAAATCATTTGCAACCAAATACTTTGAAATGCTTTACATTGGGTGAGTGACCATACCATAATTCAAAAGGTGTTGCACTTGTACCTTTCTTGACTTGTACTTGGTTCAGTGTATGAATAGCCACACTTACAACTTCTCTCCAATATTTTAGAGCAACAGTCTTTTCCATCATTAATGTTCTAGCACAATCAATCATAGATCTATTTCTTCTCTTAGCAATTCCATTATGTGGGGGAGTTCTAGGAGCTGATGCTTGTCTCTTGATTCCTTTGTCATTACAAAATGTCTCAAATTCATTTGATGTGAATTCACCACCTCTGTTTGATCTCAAGCATTTCAAGCTCTTTCTTGTGTCCTTTTCAACTCTAGCCACATACCACTTAAATATTTGAAAAGCATCAGCTTTTTGCTTCAAGAACATAACAGTCATCATCCTGGAATAGTCATCAACAAACAACATTATATATTTATCTCCCTTATAGATTTGTACTTCTATTGGACCACATAAATCAGTATGGACTAAATCAAGTACTTTTTTAGATGTATAGTTTTTACTCTTGAAACTTGACTTAGTCATCTTTCCTAGCTTACATTGTTTGCACATGATGTTGTTAGGCTTCTTCAGTTTAGGTAAACCTTTGACTTTCTTCATTTTACTGATGTTGACTAGATTATCAAAGTTGACATAACATAGCCTTCTATGCCATAACCATACATCATTAGATTTTGCAACAAGACAAGAAGAATTTTCCATATCAAGATAAAATAGATTACTTCTTGTTTGATCTCCTTTTCCTATCAATTTACCATCAGTATCATAGATTTTTGCAGTTTTGTTTCCAAATTCTACTTTGCACCCTACATTGCCTAACTGTGAGACACATAGAAAATTTTAGTTTAATCCTTCAACATAGTATGCATTATCACATGAAATTTTCTCCATAAGCTTAATGGAGCCTTTTCCTTTGATTTGACATGGAGCATCATTACCAAATCTAACGCTATTTCCATCATACTGAGTAAAGTTAACAAACTTACTTTTGTCTCCTGTCATGTGATGTGAGAATCCACTATCTATGATCCATCTGTCATTCTTGTTCATACATGTTACCAGTGCTATAGGCTCTTCTTTATTAGACTGGTCCTTCATGGCCACATAAACAACTTCATCATCATTATCATCAGAATCCTCTTTAGCAATATAACATTTCTTGCCTTTGTCTTTGTAATCTCTCTTATCATCTTCTCTTCTATATTTGTGTTTGTTGCCTTCCTTGTATTCTTTTTTCTGTGTACACCTTGCAGCAATATGTCCTACTTCATTGCAATTGAAATAGATGATAGGCAACTTACATTGAATTTTCCTTTGCCTCTGTGAAATCTTCTAGCTAGCAATGCTTCCAATTGTTCCACATCTTCCTCATCAATGCTATTTTCACTGGAATCATATTTCATCTTTCTTCCCTTCTTTGATTTCACCTATTCAACATCTCTCAATGATAGCTTGGCCTTGAAAGTAGATTCAACATTCTCAGGTCTGTAGTTGTCAAAGTTAGATAACTCAAATGCAGTGAGTCTACCCACTATACCTTCAAAACTTAGATTGTTTCCTGGCACACATCTTAGCTCTTGTATATCTGATACTCTAATAGCATAGATAGGGAGCAAGGTTATTAAGAACTTACTATTACCAGTATCATCATCTAATTGACCACTCAAACATCTTATTGCACTTACCACTTCCTTTATTCTAGAGGCACACTGAGCAGCATTCTCACTTGCCTCCATTTTCATGTCATCAAACTTTCCTTTGAGGCTTTCTCTTTTTTCTCTTTGGACATTTAGATCTCCTCCATAAATGTCTAATAGGGCTTTCCACATTTTTAATGCAATGTCACATCCTTTGATATCATCAAATTCAACATAGTTGAGTGCAAAAGCAATCTCCAACATTGTTTGATTGTGTTCTTGTTTGTTTTTCAAATCTTCTATAGTAAGAGTACCAGTTGGATCAACATGGTCAGTAACAATTGAATTTTGGGCATAATCTCCTATGGATCCAAGATGTAGCTTCATTAAACTTTGCCATGCAACAAAGTTGTCTTTGTTGAGCTTGGGAACTTCGCTCTTAGGCATTTTGATCTTTTCTTCTTCTAGTCCCTTTAAACTAAGTCAGCAACAAAGCTCTGATACCAATTGTTAGAATTCTTTAGAATAACTGAGTGGGGGGGGGGGGGGGGGGTGGGTGGGGGTGAATTAGTTATCGAAGGTCTAAATGCCCTAATAATACTTTTTCATCAATTATAGTGAGCCCATTAAACTATTCATCCATCCAAGCTTAAATCAACCATCTTAGCAAGTTACAACAAATGAACATGCATAAATAAAACATGCAGGATCAACACATGACACAGTGATTTACATGGAAACCCAATTTGGGAAAAACCACTAGTAACATGCTACTCAATTCTCAGTCTTCTAAAGTGATGCCCTGTTAAAAGCCTTCCCTGTTAAAGGCTTACAACACACTATGAAATGTGACCTTGATAAAGGATTTTACCGTACTATTAGGAATGGGCTTGGTCAAAGGACTTTGGAACATTCACTTGGAATGTCACCCTGTTAAAGGATTTACAACATGGCTATTAAACCAACCTAAGTCCATAGGATTTATACTAACTGTTACAATTGCTAGAGAGTAACAATAATGGCTTTTGATTTGATACAACTTACAACATATCTTGCAGATTACAGATCACAATTGAGTTCAATCCTTTGCTTGGCTTTAATCACTTCAACTCTGATAGCTTGTCATCTCAAGCTTTGTCTCCTTGAGTCTTCTTTCTCATCATAACAATGCAATAATATCTATGGTCATCTATGAAAATAGAGTATCTATGCTCTCTTTCTCCTTAGCACCTTCTTCAGTACTTCATTCTTTCATGCTTGACCATCTCTCTCTTGCTTCGTGACCTTATGAATCCTTAAATAGAAATTTGAAATACCTTTCCTACTCGATTCTCCCTCTCCAACTTTAGGGTTTCAATAGATTAGGTACGATACAATGTATTTGCCCCATATCTTGCTCTTATCTAGAAACTTCATCTAGAATTTAGTTGTATTCACCAAAAATGTTTTACATAGTGATCTGTGCCACCAGCTCATCATTCTTATCTTCTATCTGATTCACAAAATTCTAAATAACTACCATGTCAGCTAAGATCTAGCAAATCTTTGACTTTCAAAATAATGTAGCAACTCAACATTATTGATTTATTGATGCTCAACTTCTTCTTTATTACTTGACACTTGTATCATGCTTGACACCTAATCTTTAGTCGGCACTTGATCTTCACTTGGCACTTGATCTTCACTCAGGACTTGATCTTGACTCGACACTTGATCTTTACTCGACACTTACTAAAGTTAAACTTTGCTTGGCTTCAACTGAGAATCTGTTTGGAACTAACTAGCTTGCTTGACTCTCTCTAATGAACTTAGTTAGGCTTTACAAATGACTTAGCTAAACCTTACATCTTTGATGTGTTTAAGTGTGCCCATTCTCTATGTCTTAGAGTATGACATCAATACACTATTTCATCAATGGCTTATCGAATCCTTATACTTCATTATAACATCATAACTTCAACCTTTCTCTAGGTGCTCTAGTTATATCTTATTGATTGCCTCCTCCTTGTCTATCGACCAATTGGTACTATTTGGATTACTAAAGCAATTGTCATTCTTGCAAGTAGCAAATTTCACATCAATGAAAAAATAATGAGTGAAAACATTCTTTACCAGTTCCATTACGTTTCATTCATGATCTTTTCAATCATTTCGAACATGTAGAGCTCTCCCTTAAACAACAAAATTGGTGTGGTGTGGCATTAGGAAACTTTCAAGTACTCCAAAATAGAGTAAAGAGAGGGCTCTACACCTTTTGTACAACTGTACTCCAAAACATAGCCTAGGCATGAAAGTTACACAACTAGGCTTCCAAAGCACAAAATATAAACAAACTAGGTTTTTGCCTAGATAGAAATGTATGAGTTTAGGGGGGAGTGGAAAGGTTCACTAATGATCAAACAACTCAAAATAGTGAGTTTGATTATCGTATTTGGTTCCCAAAGGTCACAAATAACTATATTTCCTTTTAGGTCAAAGAGCCCCTATTAGTCCTATCAACAAGGTAATTAGGACTTGGTTTGAAATATCTCCAAAGGACTTTAATTTTTTTTTTCCATATATGGACACCCTTTTGGAATAAGTATAAGATTAAAAGCTTACAGATTATAGACTGGTCAGGTTATCCCCAACCAAAAATGTAGCAAGTTTCTTGTTAAAGCCTACTTACTAGGGTTTAAGGAAGAAATACTGAATGGATGTTTGAGTAGGAAAAAATACCATTGAGGAAACATTTAGGGAACTAATAGGCTTCAATATCCAACCTTAGGTTGGCTTCATACATCCCCCAAGTGCTTGCAACACTTTAATGCCTATTGACCTACACCAAACACATAGAGATGTTTGGGCTAGGGCTTGCTAGAAAAATGTTGAGCCTTGAATTCCATCTCCCATCCTTTATACATGTTATAATAAAACTTCCTAACTTTCATTTTTACAAGTATTTTGGAAATACCATGTTGAGAATGCAAGTTATTGCTTCATTTCTAAAACTAGCCACCAAAAGGAGAGTTTTGGTGCACTCGAGAAATAACTTAGAATATCTTGATTTGAAGAGCACTTCAAACCCTCAAATTAGTTGTATTTATCAAATTTAATATCTATTATTTTAGAACAATGGTTTGATCACATGTGCCAATCTGTACCTATTCGTACACTTAGAAATTGCAACATTATACAAGGAAAAATGAGTTCTTTATTTGATTTGAAAATAAAAATTACATTCTGTGACTTCCACCCACCTAAAAGGGATATTTTAAGTCCTTCCCCAACCATTACAAAAAATATTCAAAGGTTGTGACTATTGGGAAGTTTTTTAACAAAACTTGACAACTTTTTGCAAAAGTTGTCAAGCAACTTTTTGTAACTTCTACAAATTCTGCTATCTGACCCATCTAGGGCCTTTTCCTTCTGCCCTATGGGCCTAGAATATATTTAGAAACCTAGAGAAACTCCTATTCTATGCTAGGTCTTGAAATTCCTCTTCACCATATTCAAAACACGTAATTTATAAGGTACCAAATGGGGACTAGGTCTTACAATTAGGCTCATATAATTGAAAAACTATTAATACCTTATTTCAAATGTCTCTTGGGTATAAATGCCTTTGATTGGAACTCATGAAGAGTTAAAATTATAGAATTCCATGGTAAATGGAGGGTTAGGTGCTCCTACACTATACTTCCTTTCTTGAAAAACTCAAGTCCCACTTAAGAATAATTGTTCAATAGATGTGCCATGCTTGGCAATACATTCTTCATTCATCCATGTAACATCTATTTCTGGTAGACCCTTTCCATTTGACCAAATAGTTAGTATAAGTCTTCTTCCTTGTCTTCTTGGTTACCTTTGAATCTAGAATATTTTCCAACTAAAGTGATTGGTTAGGTGGTAGATCCTTGATTTGTTATGCCTAAATCTCATCAGTATCCTATATGACATCATTAGTACTTGCATCAACTTTGAAAAGGGTGATATCAACAACATTAAAGATAGGGGAAATTGATATTTTAGGAAGCAGTGAAATTTCATAATAATTTTCTCAAAATTTGCGCAGCATTTGACATGTTCAATCATCCTCGTCTAAAGTTTGGTGTGTCCCCTTGGAAGCCTTTCTTTATTTAGACATGCCCATACTTGATCTCCTACTTTAAATGATACATGTCTTCTTTTCTTGTTAGCTTGCTGCTTGTACTTGACAGTGTTTTTATTGAGAGTGACTCTAACCTGATCATGGATCTATTTTGTCCATGTTGAGAACTCTTCACCTTGTGCATTGGCTCTTGCATCATTATGCAAGTTTCTTAGTTCTAGGACTCCTCTAGGTTGGAAGCCATAATTGATTTGAAATGGAGTTTTCCCTATGGATCTAGTGATTGAATCATTAAATGCAAACTATGCTTGAGGGAGAATCACACCCCATGTCTGCTCATGTTGTTTGGTAAGGTACCTTAAAAGGTTGACCAATGATTTTTTCACTACTTTAGTCTTCCCATTTATTTGTGGATGGTAGGAAAAACTAAAGGATAGGTTAATGCCTAGCTTTTTCCATAAGGTCCTCCAAAAATGACCCTATAATCTAAAATCTCTATCTAATATTATGGATGTTGGCAATCTATGTATCATGACAACTTCCTTATAAAACAAGTTAGCAATATAAGAAGCATCATGAAAGCTCTTACAATGAAAAAAGTATGCCATTTTGCTAAATCTATCAACAATAAAAAAAATGCTATCAAATCCCCATCTTGTCCTTGGGAGGCCTAAGACAAAGTCCATACTCATACTATCCCATGGTTTTTTTGGAATAGGTAGGGGTTGGTAAAGTCCCTGATTTTTTCTTACTCCTTTTTATCTTTGGCATATTGTGTAGCATTCAAAAAATTTCCTGACATCAGTAGGTAGTTTGGGCAAAAAAATAGTTTCTTCTTACCAATTCCAAAGTTTTGTTAATTCTAAATTACCACAATGCTTCTCTCAAGTTAGGTTTTCCCTCATGGAGTACTTAGGAATGCAAAGTTGTCCTCCTCAGAATAGACAGTCATTCCACAACAAATACTCTGAATATGTGGTGTTATAGGCATTTGATAGTGTAGAACACACCTTGTGGATCTCTCTAAAGTTTGGATCATCCTTGCAAAAATTTTTAAGGGCATTTATCCTGATATTTTGCATTTGAACTTCTTCTACCAAGGTGATTCTCCTACTTAGGTCATTTTCTACCTTGTTTGTAGTGCCTTTCTTGTGTTTGATGAAGAATGTGAATGCTTGAAGTTGCTACACCCATTTCATATCTCTGCAGCTCAACTTGTCCTAGTTATTGAGAAATTTTAAAGCATGTTTGTCTGTATAGACAATGAACTCCTTAGGAAGCAAATAGTGCTTCCATTTCTTTAAGACCTGAATCATAGCATATAGTTCTAGGTCATAAGTATTGTAATTTTTCTTTGCATCATTAAGTTTTTCTAAGAAGAAAGTAACTGGTCTCCCCTCCTAACTAAGAACTACTCCTATGCAAAGGTTTCTAGTATCAGTCTACTGTGAATAACTTGTTGAAGGTAGGTAGTGCCAAGATAAAATATTGTGCTAGTCTACCTTTCAAATGCTCAAATAATGTATCTACTTGAGTGGTCCATTGAAGCTTTGTTTTCTTACCTCCTTTGATGGTATCCAAGAGAGAAAAAATATGTGACTAAAGTTCTTGATGATTTTTTTATAAAATATGGCTAATCCATGAAAGCTCCCAACTTCTCTAGATGTCTTAGGTGTTGGAGAATTAAGGATAGCCTTTACCCTTTTAGGATCCATCTTCAATGTACCCTTTGAGATGACAAAACCAAAAAATGTCAACTGTATATGTAGGAATGAGCATTTTTCAAGGTTGATGTCCAATTTTTTATCATGCAACCTTTTGAGGACTTGTTCAACATGTTTTAAATGTTCCTCCTTATTGCTACTGAAGATCAATATGTCATCAAGATAGATGACTACAAATTTTCCTAGGAAATCATGGAACACTTCATTCATCAATTCCATGAAGGTACTAGGGGCATTACATAGACCAAATGACATGACAAGCCATTCATACAATCCTTTAGTGGTCTTAATTACACTTTTCCACTCATCTCCAGGCCTGTTCCTTCTCTGACAGTAGATCAATTTAAGGTCTATTTTGGTGAAACAACATGCTCCTCCTAGTTGATCAAGTAGATCTTCAATTCTAGTTATAGAGAACCTATACCTGATAGTTAATTTCTTTATTTCCTTGGAGTTAGTGCATAGCCTCCATTTTCCATCTTTCTTAGGGTCTAGGACACTATTGCACAAGGGCTAAGACTCTTTTGAATGAGTCCTTTGGACAACATATCACTGATCTACCTTGAAACCTCTGCATTTTGATAAGGGGTCAATTTATATGCAACCTTATTAGGAAGAGAGATACTTGGTATGAAGTGAATTTTATGTGAGATGTCCCTTTGTGGTGGGAGTTCATCTAGTGTGTCTCTTGCAAGGATTCCCTTATACTTTTGCAGTAGGTTATTAACATATTTTGGTACTTCTTATTGGACTACTTTTGTCTTTGGCTTGAGTACTAAAGCATACCCAATCTAAGAGTCCTAAATGATTTGTAACATTTCTTCTTGACCTGCCATAACAACTAATTGTTCCTTTGGCTTCTCTTGGTAAGGGTCAGGGTTAGGAAGAAGATTGAACTTTTGACCATCTTTCACAATTTGGTATTTTTTTGTGACCCCATAATTTTTCCTTGAGGTCATACTACCATGGATTACCTAGGAGAAGGTGACATATGTCCATGTCCACAATATCATAGAGAACCCTATCCTTATAGTCTTTGACTGAGAAATCTACTCAAGATTGTTCATTGATCAGGAATTGTTGGCTTTTTTAAAACCAGGATACATGGGAGGGTTTTCGGTGGGGTATCCTTTCAAGATTCAATTTTTCTATGATTTCCTTAGAAACAAGATTTCTAGTAGAACTAGAATCAGTGAAAACTTTACATACCTTTCCATGGCTTTTGTAGTTGGTTCTGAAGAGAATTTTCCTTTGTGGAGGTTCCACTGGCTTAGGTACTTGAATCAATGTCCTCTTCATCATGAGATTAGCCCACTCTTCACTAGTACAATCTTTGATACATTCATAATCCTCAAGTTCTTGAATAATATTGACCCTTCTTTCTCCTTGGTTCTTCTTCTTCTCAGGGAACTTGTTTGTATAGTGACCTATCTGATTGTAGTTATAACACTTGATCTGATTAGTGTTCCTTCCACCATTCTTGCCTCTGCCATTACCTCTCCCACACATGAATGTTCCCCTCGAACTACTTTCTCCTTGGGTATTATCTTTGTTAGAGTCTCCCTCAGGTGTATTATTTTGTGATCCTCTTCTTGCAAAACTTTTATCTCTATTATTCTTCCCTTTGTTTCTACCACTATGCTCATTTATTCTCTTGAACTTCTACTCAACTTTAAGTGCCAATTGATAGCATTGATTTATAGTGGTAGGGCTTGTCAAACTTAGTTCATCTTGGATGGAAAGCCTTAATCATTGCATATACCTTAAAAGGTTCACACTTTTAGGTTTAGCAAGTTTGGATTTCACCACCAACTTTTGAAATTCCTTAGTGTAGGTGGGGATGTCCATCTTCATTTTCCTCAAACTCATTCTTTTCTTATGAAGTTTAACTTAATAATCCTTAGGGACATATGTCTCTCTGAGTAGAGCCACCATCTTCTTCCATGCGGTGATTGGATTCTTCTCATTGTTCACCCTATCATCTTGGATGAAGTTCCACCATGTGAGTGTAGAGCCCTTGAGTCTAGACTTTCCAATCTTCACCCTTTGGTTCTTAGGGATGTCTTCACAATCAAAGAAACTATTTAGGGCATCCACCCAATCCATTGTAGCCTCTGGGTCCATCATCCAATTGTATGTGGGCAAGTAAAACTTAGCATCCATGGATCTCCTCTCCATAGATTTAAAAGTCCTCACAAGTAGCCTCTGGTCAGTAAGACATTCTTCTTCCTCCTTCGTAAGGGGTTCTTCTTCACTCCCATGTCTAACTTCTTTAGATTTTTCACTACTCTTTTTACGAAGTTCCTCCTTAAATTTGTTCATTTCTTGCCTCATTGACTACATCTCTTTGTCTCTTTTCTCATCTTTCCTTAATCTCTGGTCTCTCAAGTATTTCACAATCTTTGCATTGGTCATCCTTGAATATAACCCTCCATATTCTTCTACCATGGTGTAAACAAAATTGTTGGCCTTAGGGATCTTAGGTATGCTTTGATACCACTTGATGGAAAGCTCTCGCTTAAACAAAAAATTGGTGTGGTGTGGACTTAGGAAAATTTCAAGTACTCCAAAATAGAGTCAAGAAAGGGCTCTACAAATTTGAAATAACTTTACTCCAAAACATAGCCTAGGCACCAAAATTACACAAATAGGCTTCCAAAGCACAAAATATACACAAACTAGGTTTTTGCCTAGCGATGGAACCTATGAGTTTAGAGGGGAGTGAAAAGGTTCCCTAATAATCAACCAACTCAAACTACTGATTTTGATTAGCCTATTTGGTTTCCAAAGGTCACATATAGCTATATTGCCTTTTAGGTTAAAGAGCCCCTATTAGCCCTATCAACAAGGTAATTAGGCCTTAGTTTGAAATTCCTCCAAAGGAACCTAGAAAAAAATTGCATATATGGACACCCTTTTGGAAGAAGTCTAAGATTCAAAACTTATAGACTCTAGACTGGTCAGATTATCCCCTAACTAAAAATGGAACAAGTTCCTTGTTAAAGCCTACTTGCTAGGGTTTGAGGAAGAAATACTGAATAGATGTTTGACCAAAAAAAATTACCAATGAGGAAACATGTAGGAAACTACTAGGCTTCAATATCCACCCTTAGGTTGGCTTCATCCATCTCCCAAGTGTCTGCAACACTTTAATACCTGCTGACCTACACCAAACACATAGAGATGTTTGGGCTAGGGCTTGCTAGAAAAATGAGGAGTATTGAATTCCATTTCCCATCCTTTAGGAATGTTATAATAAAACTTCCTAACTTGCATTTTACCAAGTGGTTTGGAAATCCCATGGTGGGAATGCAAGTTATTGCTTCATTTCTAAAACTGGCCACCAAAGGGAGGGTTTTGGTGCACTCAAGAAAGAACTTAGAATATCTTGAGCTGTAGAGAACTTCAAACCATCAAATTAATTGAATTAATTAACTATAATATTTAGGATTTTATAACAATTTTTTGATCATATGTTCCAATAGGTAACTATTTGTACACTCAGAAATTACAACATTTACAAGGAAAAATGAGATATTTATTTGATTTGAAAAGAAAAATTATATTCTATGCCTTCCACCCACTTGAAAGGGATATTTGAATTCATTCCCCAAACATACCAATAGATATTCAAAGGTTGTGACCATTGGGGAGTGTTTTAATAAAACTTGAGAACTTTTTGCAAAAGTTGTCAAGCAACATTTTGCAAAAGTTATCAATACAAATTTCACAATCAGACCCATCTAGGACCTTTTCCTTGTGCCCTAGGGGCCTAGAATATGGTTAGAAACCTAAAGAAATTCCTATCTTATGATACATCTAGAAAATTTCTCTCGACCATTGTCAAAACCGATGGCTTATGAAGTACCAAATGGGGACTAGGTCTTAGAATTAGGCTCATATTATTGAAAGACTATTACTACCTTATTTTAAATGTATCTTGGGCATAAATGCCTTTGATTAGAGCTCATGAAGAGTTAAAATTGGAGATGCCAACATAAATGGAGGGTTAAGTGCTCCTAAACCACCTATCTGTTGCCTTTTTCATTCAATTTCTCGAGGGGCACTCATATA
The DNA here is from genome assembly GCA_028749045.1 of Cupressus sempervirens. Classification (NCBI taxonomy): domain Eukaryota; kingdom Viridiplantae; phylum Streptophyta; class Pinopsida; order Cupressales; family Cupressaceae; genus Cupressus; species Cupressus sempervirens. The sequence continues at coordinate 505,459,529 of CM053789.1, read as the reverse complement.
TACCACCCCTATTGGGGCATGATTTTATGGCTTTTTCATTAGTGTTCTTTGACAAAATGTTCTAAATCACATTGTATTAAAGAGGGGCAAAATTTAGACACTAAAAAATGGTTCATGTCTACTGTTTAATCACTTTTTCATACTAACTTGTCCCATTTTCTCATTTCACTAATTATGATCTTTTGGCCAACTTGATTATCATTTTATTATATTTTGATAATATCCTTCATTCTTCATATTCCCTTTCAAATCAATTTTAGATCATTCTAGAATTGGTTCCCATTTTATCCAAACTTTTCAGAATCAACCCAAAACCATTTCAACATCACCAAAATTCTTTCCAATCAACCCAAAATCATTCCAAATCAACTTGGAATCATTCCAAATCAGCCCTAATCAACCCAGAACATGTCAAATATCTCAAATCAATCATCAATAGTCAAACCCTAGGCATTTTTGTGTCCCTTAGTACCTTTGAAACCTATAAAATCTTATCAAAACCATCAAATATGACCTTATTACTGTTATGTCCCTCAGTGCTAGGTCAAATCTATCATTTTTGTCATCTGATCATGGACAATGTCAAGTCCCTCGATGTCAAATCATCACATTATCTAATTAATCTAATAACATTGACAATGTCCATTGATGCTATTAGGATCAACCTTATCAATAAATTTCAATCTTGTGGTATTTATAATATCTATTAAATATCACATGTTCTTAATCCATGTCATGTGTCCTTGTCATGTTAGCAATCCTAATCAGTTAATCAATTTGATAATGGCTTTGATCTACCCATCATCATCCTAGTCGATCTGCATAATTATTGCATTTCATCAAAGGATATTATCACATTTATCTAATCAAATTGGCCAATCATTTACTAATTTATCCTATAGGATTCAATAACCCATAATCTAATCCTACATCAGCTCAATCATTTTCATCATGCATTACTATTTCTTCCTTGTAAACAACATTCTCAATTAATTAATATTTATTAATTAACCAATTCATCCATCACAAACTATGGAAATTCTCAATTTCCCAAGTCCTATTTTTCCACTTCTAATTTCCATTTGTGTGGATATGTGAATTTTAAATTCAATATTACACATATTCTTGACACATGGACATGATGTGTCATAGATATTATGCCTATGCCTGGCTAAAATATGACATATTTGATATATTTTATTCCTTACACATGTCTATAATAAGCCTCCATCATCATAGATTCTTTGCTACAAGTGACTTTGAGGTTTCATATACATGTCATAGATTCTCCTCTACTTTTAGCCATGTTGACTTTCATGCATCATAGAATCCTACAAGTGGCTTTGAGGTGTTATATGCATGCTATAGATTCTTCTGCACTTTTAGCCATGTTGACTTTCATGCATCATAGAATCTTACATTTGGCATAAATATTCTAAAGAATATCATGCCAAGTTGCATATTCCAATTGACAAGTGTTCATCCTCTCATTCACTTATCTCCTCTTGGAGTTTGGCTATAAATTGAGCCATCTTGCTCTCATTTTTGATCTCTTAGAGTCTCTATTCTCACATCACACTAAAACCAAACTTCTAATACTCTCAATAGCTTCATCATAGTATAGTCATTTTCTTTTCATTATATAGGAACTATAGGAAATTGGAGCTACATCAAATGGAGAAGAAAGGAGGTGTGAGTTAGATACTACAAACCTTCAATCATAGATATGTACTTCTTCTGCTCAACTGTAGGTGTCTCATCTTTGATAGATATATTGTGAGTAATTAGCATAGGTATACCAATAGGTTTACAAATTTCCAAGACAAAACTTTTCAATAGGTCTTTCAAATACTTAGTCTGTGATAGGAAGATACCATCACTTTTTTGCACAATCTGTAGACCTAAGAAATATTTCATCTTACCAATCATACTCATCTCAAATTCATTCTTCATTTCATCAACAAATTTTTCACTTTCTTCATCTTTGCCTCCAAATATTATTCCATCCAAAAATATCACAATAACCAACAATCCATTCTCAATTTCTTTCAAATACAAATTACTATCTGCTATAGCTTTAGCAAATCCCAACTTTACCAAATAATTGTCCAATATTGTATACCAGATTCTAGGTTCTTTCTTTAGACCATACAATGCTCTCTTTAATCTACATACCATATCATTTTCTTTTGTTAAGGGAAATCCTTCAGGATGATCAATATAGGCTTCTTCTTTAAGCTCTCCATTCAAAAATGCTAACTTTACATCCAGCTAATACACTTTAAACTTCTCGCTTGTTGCATAAGACAAGAAAATTCTTGCTATTTCAATTCTGCCAACATAGGAAAATGTCTCTTCATAGGCTATACCTTCTTGCTATGAATATCCTTTGTGTACCAATCTTTCTTTATTTCTTATAACCTCAACTTGTTCATTCATCTTGTTTTTGAAATCCCATTTAATTCCTATAACATTCTTGTCTTTAGGTCTAGGAACTAATTCCCACATCTCATTCTTTACAATTGATCCAATTCTTTCTTCATTTCTTAAATCCAATGATCATCCTTGCATGCCTTGTCTACACTCTTTGGTTCAATTTAAGAAATCAAATATAATTCTTCATGTACTCCATTTCTTGTCATAACTATTTTTTCTTTTCTTCCAATAATTTTATTTTTAGGGTGGTCCTTTATCAAATTCTAGTTATGTGTAAGCTTTAATATCTCAACTCTTACTTCTTCTCTAGGTTCAGGTCTTGGTTCTTCTCTCTATTCAACAACTTGAACATCATTCTACAAATCATTGTTAGTCTCAAAGAAAACTTCAACATTTTCTATAGTAGTCTTAGGATTAGCTTCTTCTTCATCAGAATTATAATCCAACATTCTTTCTCTGACTCCAAAATTTTCATCCACTTTTACATTTGTGCACTCAATAATATTCTTAGTTCTTTGATTATAACATCTATAATCTTTTCTTTCCAATGAACAACCAAGTAACATATGTTCATCACTTCTTGCATCAAACTTACCAATATCATCATCTCTCTTTATGTAGCACTTGCAAAAATTCTGAAATACTTCACTAAGGGTGTTTGTCCAAGCCATAATTCATAGGGAGTCATGTCAGTACCTTTTCTGATATGCACTCTATTCATTATGAATATTGTTGTATTGACTACTTCTCTCAAAAATGTCTTTGATACATCATTCTCAAACATGACAACTCTTGTTTCTTTTGTTACACATATTTCTTCTTTCAATAATCCCATATTTCTTAGGAGTATTAGATGTTTATAGCTATCTCTTTATACCATTCAATTTCATCGTAGAATCCTCTTGTTGTAGTAGGACCACTCAAATCTGTATGAACAATCTCCAATTTTATTGTGGTAGATAACTTCTTGCTAGGAAAGGAAACTTTCTTCTACTTAGCCATAACACATTCTTTACACACAACATTAGTAGGCTTCACAATTTTAGGTAAATATTTGATAGCAAATGTACTACTAGCCTTCAATAAATTATCAAAGTTTATATGACAAAATATTCTATGCCATAACAAACTGTTATCCACATTTGCAACCGAACATGTTATCTCTATAGGGTTCATTTAAAAAACATTACCTCTGGATCTTATACTAGTGCCAATCAACTTACCATGTTTATCCTACATAATACGTGTCTTCTGTATGAATTGTAACTAATATCCTTTATCAATAAACTATCCAACACTCAATAGGTTATGCTTTAATTCATCAACAAAATAGATATCATTAGTGTTATTTTTTCCATAAAGAGTAATAATATCCTATTACCTTGATATGACAAGCTACATTGTTAGCAACTTTGACTATCCCTCCATCATGATTACTAAACTTAACAAACTTATTCATGTCACAAGTCATATGAGGTTAACAACCACTATCAATGATCCAATTAGCTTTCTTTTCAACTTGTCAAACTAGGGCTTTCTCTTCTCTAACTTATTTTTTAATAGCTACATATCCTATCTCATCATCAGTTTCACTATGAACTCTTCATCAGATTCAACTTCATTTGCATACAAAAATTCTCTAGGTCTTCTAGACTTGAAATTCTTCTTATAAATTTTTTCTCTTTTTAGACAATTAGAAGCATAATAACCAAATTCATTGAAAGTCCAACATTTAAAGATTCTATTACCATTTAGTTCTCTCCTTACACTAAGGGAAATTTCTTCTTCAATTCTTCTATCCTCCTTAGATCTGGATCTATTGCTACTAGCATAGTCTCCAATAGTGCTTGCACTTATTGACAAGGAAGGATGAACACTTAACGTACTCAAAGTTATTTCCACTCTTGGAAACTTTCCATATTGCTTCAAGCTCACTTTTTCTTCTTCCAATTTTACAAGTAGAGTCTCTCTGGTAAACTTCTCAGTGCAATATATCACTTGCTCAATCATTTGTGCTATCTGCTTGAATGGTGGTGTCAAGGTTTTGAATATCTTCAATACAATATCATCTTCATCTTTATATCCTTTGCAAGACTTAATTCCTACATAAATATCTGATTTTCTACCAATATAGCTTCTTATAGATTCATCTTCCATCATTTTAGTATCTTGAAACAAACATATCCAATTTTCTAATATGATTCTTTTAGCATGTACATCACCTTCAAATGTAGATTCTAAAGATTTCCAAATTGCATGAGATGTCTTTAAGTGTTTTACTTGACTATATTGTTTTTTAGGAAGAGCTGGCAATAATGCTTCTCTCGAAAGCATGTTACACATAAATAAATCTCTTCCAACTTCATTGCATTCCTTAAGTTCACTTTCTTCCATAGTATTCTTTCCATTATTTGTCATCAACCAATATCTTGGACTCATACATAGAAAAAGAGTATTCATCTTGTCTTTCCACTTGTCATAGTTAACTCCATAAAATTTAGGACTATCATTTATGAAGTGCCTCATCATTGATCTCCTTGAACTATTAAGCTTTTCCTTCAAGGACATGATGCTCTAATACCAATTATTATAAAGTAAAGTCTAGCAAGATAATTGAGAGAGTGGGGGTCAGGGGGTGAGGTGAATAAGCTATCCAAATATTAAAATATTTATCAGCCTTATTAATCCTTAACCATGTGAAAAATATAATTGAAAACCATAAGAAGATACACATACATAATAAAACCAAATATATTAACTAGGGAAAACCTTGGTGGGGATGGTACCCACAGAATGATGTACTTATATAAAAATTTCTTGTGAGATAGTGGACTCTATTAGGAGCCAATGAAATACATTCAAAACATATGAGTCCCTGTTAGGAGACTTTGAATCCTTGTTAGGATATTCTAATTGTGTTAGGAGTTGTAAAAGGAAGATGGACCCACTGTCCAAATAACTTCAAGGGCAAGACCACCAAAATCACTATTCAATTGATCTTTGTATTATTCATTGGAAAATAATAGAAATGAAATAACTCAAACTCCTCTTTCCTCTTGAGTGGACCAAACCTCTTCAATCTCAATACTAGATCATCAACTTTGCATCCAACTAATCTCTTGGATCGCTTACACACATTTTCCAACTTTGCATATCACTTTCTCACATAAAATAGAAATCACACTTGTACTCATACATCCACTCTTCACCAAACTGAAAATAAACTTCCTTTATATTATATCCTCAAAATAATTCCTTGATTTGGCCTTGAGGCTTTCCTTATTAATTATAATATAACCTCATTAAGATATTACAATTCATTACATCTTTTCATAATTACAAAACATTATTGGTTCACAGTCTTCACAAATTCTCATACATACAACCTCTAACCTTTCGTACTTATTGACATCACCATCAAGTTGTCTATTATATTTTTCTAACTTCACTCATAATGATTCTCTCCCTATTAAGAGATATAATCCAAACATTAGAAACCAAGAAGTGCTACTCTATTTGCACACTGTCCTCTACAATTATTGAATAACACTAATATGTCTTTGACTCTCTATATGTGTAATTTTTGACTTAATTAAGACACAATGTAGAACATATCCTCAAATATTCTTGACCTTATCATCAATACACAATCTATACGACCTTTTTATCTATTTGCTACTCTACCAGTCTTTATAGAAATAATACTATGTTGACATCAATAACAAACACACTCATGAAAGTAACATGTCAATCATGCTAACCATCTCTCCAATTCTTAGGAAAATACCCCAAAGGAATACCATCATCATTCATTCTAACACAAAGAGCTACAAAGGACAAAATCAATATTCTAGATATCAACATTGTCAAAAGTTTTTATATCTATACCTTTTGTGTACAACATATATCATTGTAATTGCATGTTTGTTAAGTTGTCTCATCTTGCATATATTTTGTATTTGTAATAATAAATCTTAATAGGGTTGAGGCTTCTAACAAGGCCTAGTCCTCTAACAAGGACTGAGATACTAAATAGATGTAATAGACTCCTAACATGGTCAATATCCTTCACAAGATACTTTTGATTAATGGATCATTTTGTGGGTACCATCCCCACTAGGGTTTTTTCTTGACCAAGGTTTCCCTATTTGAAAAATTATGGTGTTATGAATTGCATTGTGTTATTATGTTTACTTTTCAATATATTTGCATGTGCATGTTTTAAGGTTGTTAAAGATATCCATAGTTGGACAAAAGTTTGTGAAATACTAACTCACCCCCCTCTTAGTATTTAATATTTCCAAAAATTGGTATCAGAGCATAGTTACTCAAAGCAGGCCTAATATTTTGAGTAAGTTCTCTATGGATTGTTGAAAATAGATTGATATAAGTATGATAAATGTGTTTTAATAATTATTTTATCACTAATGTCAAACCTGCTAGTTGTTGGTAAGACAATTGCTTATATATTTAAGTACTATCATTTATTTGATTGATGAAAAGGATTTGATCAAATGAGGTAACAATAGCATATAGAGGAAAGGTTGAGTCATGATATCAAAAGGAGTACAAGAATTAGTCCAGATAGTGATATTATAGTGTGTTGATAATATACTTAAGGTTGCAAAGGTTGGTTACATTGATTATGTTTAGAAGAACAAGTTAAAAATGAAGTTTGTTTGCCAAGCTTAGTATTCTGCATAGTAGGTGCTAAGAAAAGTCAAGCAAAAAATTAGTTGGAGAAAACAAAAGTTAATTTTAGTGTAAGCTGAGTGAAATAGTGCAAGCCAAGTAAAGTTTAGTTTATTTTGAGCACTAGTAAACTTTAGTTCATATTGAGTGATTTAATAGAGGGTGCCGAGCAATGCAATATGTGCCAAGCATCAGAAGCTAGTTAATGTTGAGTGTCAGAATTATGAGAAAGATCAAGAATTTGATGAATCTAAGCTGGAAAGTTTGATTTCTTGGATTGTGTGAACCATGTGGAGGATAAGGTTGATGAGCTGGTGGCATATAATTCATGATAAACCGTTTTGAGGGAAACTCAAAGAGGATTGAAGGAGAAGTTTCTAGAAGGGGATGAAATGAAAAGAAGGCTAGATTCATTGAATCCTACCTAATCCAACCTATCCTTAAAATGGACAATGGAGGATGAACAAAAAAAATCTTAATTCTCTACTTATAGAGATGACTAGTTAGAAGCAAGAGTTGTTAGGTGTGAGAACCTAAGGAAGACAAGGAGTCTAGGGTATTGCTTCATTTAGTGACCTAAGAGAAGAGACTGCATTGGTAAGCAAAGCAAGAAACCTTAAGGGTATGGACACTTGAAGGGTGAACAAGCTATCAGAGCTAAAGTGTATGAAAGCCAAGCATAATGGAGGATAGAAACAAAGATATGTAATTTGCAAGCATGTTGTAAGTTGTTATCGTATCAAGCCTCACTGTTACTTTCTAATCATTGTATTAGTCTAAGGTAAATCCTTTGGATTAAGGTTGACCTAACACTCATTCGTAAATCCTTTGACCAAGTGATATTCCAAATGAATGATCTAAAGTCCTCTAATGAGGCTCACTCCTAATAGGGTGATTGAAATCCTTTAACCGGGTCACAGTTAATAGTGTGTATTGTAACCTTTAATAGGGTTGGCCTTTTACATGCCATCACTTCAAAAGAGTGAGAATGAGTGGCATGTTACTGGTGGTTTTTCCCAAGTTGGGTTTCCAAATTAAATCATTATGTCAAATGTGTTATTGAATCTACTATGTTTCATGTTTACATATTTGTAAATTGATTTGTTAGTAACCTACAAGTTTAAGTGATTGCATAATCTAATGGATGCATGCATGATGAAAATGCTTTATGGGTTCACTAAGTTGTGAAATGTTTTAATTGTACATATGGACTTTGGATAACTGATTCACCCCCTTCTTAGTTATTCTAAAGAATTCCAACATAGATATAGATTAATTATAGAAGAACCTGGATGAAGCTCTTAAGGAACTTGATGTAATCCTTGAAGAAAAAGATACTCTAAAGAAGAAATACAAAGGGGAAAAATCTACCATTCAAAAGTTAAAAAGTGAGGTTGAATCCACAAATTCCTAGAAAAATGAGTCAAATGAATAGATCAAGGACAATGATGCAATTGCAAGTCTTAAGAAGGAAAATGAAATCTTGAAGCATGAGCTAGAGATTAAAAATCTAAAATTGAGTATGGAGGATAATGCCAAGAATATTAAATTATATTTGAGATCTAAAAATGCAAATCTAAAATAAAAACTTACCAAGGTTACATATAAACTTGAGACTTCAAATTTACAATATGAAGAAATCAAAAAGTACAGCACTAATATGAAAGGAGAGCTTACATAGACAAATAAAAATCTTGAGAAGTTGTATTCAAGAAGTGAAAAATTGGATTAGCATATCATGACACAAAGACCTTCCTATGATAAGAATGGTAGTGGTTATTATGAAGGTGAATCATCAAAGATATTTGAGGTTATTGATGAACCAAATCTTGTGATCGAACAACTTGAACAAATATAAGGAGGTCTAAACAAGGTTTAGACTAATCAATATAATGATGTACCTAAACAATTTGAGCCACCTAAAGTAGTAAGAAAACAATTTACTAGAAGATTTTATGCATGCAATGAGACTGGCCACATGAAGAAGGACTGCATAGGTAAGTATACTAACCCTATTTTTGGTTATTTTTAGAATTATTATGCTTACGGACATATAACTAGTGAATGTAGGAAACCTCAATTTAATAATAATATATTTCAAGGTACTAACCCTAAAAATAGTGGACATATTAGTGAAAATAATGTCATAAGAAATGGAGTTATGTGTTATAAGTGTAACAACTTTGGACATATTGCTAGAGATTGCAGATTACAAACCAATCAGTGAAGACCCAGATATGTAAACAATGTGATAATATGTTATATTTGTAAGAGCATGGGTCATAGAGTAAGATTTTATAGGATGAACAACATTAGAATTTCAAATAACATGAGATCACATAATCCAAGGACACCTAACTTCAAAAAGAGTGTAAACAATGTAAGAAGAAATGAGAATGACAATGGCAGACAAAAGGAGAATGTGAAAGAACATGTAGAGAACTTCAATGATACATTTGTTAAAGCTAAGACACTTAAGAGACTAAAAATTTGGTAAAGAAAATGATAAATGACAAACCCAAAAATAAGTTGAAGTCAGTAATAGTTGTAGACAAACCATTATCAATCTAAGTAGTTTATTCTCTAAAATCTCAAGGGAAATAACATCTAAAAATATTATTTAGCACTTGCAAAGTTGAGTTAAAGATTGCACAGTTAAGAGGAGCTAGATATGGATATAAAAGAGCTACACTTATGTGTGCATCAAATTATGAGTTCATATGTGAGTGCCCAAACAAGAAAGAGTTTACTAGTCAAACGAAATCAACTTTTTGAGCCCTGCATACTTGCACATTTAATGTAGAAGTAAATTGAAGTGGATTTAAAGGTTCAAATTGATAGTTTGAGTTCCATATGACTATGCAAAGAGTTAAGGATCTCTAGAAAGTGAATTTAAGAGAAAATTTGAAGAGCATTGAAGTATATTGAAAGTGAATTCAACCAAGCCCTAGTTTCATGACTTTAAAGGTATTTATCGATTGTGTAGTCACATTTCTAAGAGAAATAAAAGCTCTAAATTTGAAAGAATGGCTACCCCAAGTGTATGTGACATTAGTGAGAGACCTAGATACAAATTCAAGAAACACCCATATATTTCTCTTGAGGATGATATGTCTACAACATCTTCACAAGTACCCAGTAGGGTTTTACATGTAGAAGACATTCATGCACATATTCATTACAAATTTGAATCAATTAGAGATAATGACATTCTTCATGAAATGAACCTATATGCTATGCAATGTAATGCAAAAAATAATAATTAATCTAAGAATTCAACAAAATAAACCAAAGATACATATAAGATAAGACAAAGAAAATAAACAAAGAGAATGCAAACCAAGGTTAAACACTCTCAAGCCTCCTTGACGTTTAGATGTGTCCAAGATGGTGGATGTATGATCAAGGGTTCTTCAAGATTCAATGGATTCCATTATGGGTGTTAAAAATATGGAGGTGTAGAGTGATTTCACCATTATAATGGTAACTTAATAGTTTATAGGCACTCAAACTACCATTATAACTTTGTAATGGAAGGTGGATGATTTTGTGAGAGGGGAAGGGTCCAATTTATAGGCCAAGGGGTAGTGGAATGGATGGCCAAGATGTGAGATGCAAGAGTTGGTGAGGAAGGGATATGATGTCTTGAAAGGGAAGTACATGGAAAATTTTCTTGTTTGGAGCCAATCATGAGGTGACACTTGTCACAAGGGGAGTGAGTGTGAGAGGATGGATGAATGGGACTATTTTGGGGAATGTGAGGGGACAAGAGGAATTATGAGGTATGGAGTATGTAAGAGTGATGTAAAGGAGTGTAAGGGAAACATTTAAGGCTTATGGTTGGATAGTGGGATGATGTGACATGAAGGTGGACTTTGGTTTGGGTTAGGAAGTCTTAACCCATGCTTAAAGTTGTGAAAATGTATAGGGAGTTATTAGGCTTTTTTTAGGGAATGGATTAGAAGGCAAGTGGCCTAGTTAGAGAAACTCAAGTGAGTGGGTTAATTATCTTAATGAGATCTATTAGTATGGGTGAATGGGTTGGGTTTGGTTTGAGCTCTCGGGTTAGGAGTTTGGTTCATAGTTGAGATTTATTTGATTTAAAAATGATTTATTAAACCAAAAGAGGAAAAGAGTATTAAATTTGAATAGGTTTATGTATATATTAATTTTTAATATTAGAAAAGGGATTAATTAATAATCAAGCTATAGGTTTTTTGTTTAATTATTAATTAAGCTATAGTCCATTAATTAAATTAATTAACTAGGGGATGACATAAATTAATTAAATATTAAATGCTTAATCAATAATGCATTAGCAGATAACTAAATAAGATTAATAAAATAATGTAATAACACTTATGTTTCTATATTTTGCCCTTGTTCGACATAGTGTTTGAAAAATACTTTTTCGAAGAGGTTTGAAGATAGATTACATAAAGCAGATTTTTAAGCAACAAATTTGCCCCATTCTCAAGTAGAAAGAGGAGAGACTGAACTATGTGAAGGTGATGAGGATAGAATACAGGGCCTAATAGCTACTTGAAAAGTAAGAGAGACTGGGGCAAGCAAGAGGGCTCATACGAGCTAAAAAAGGGCTACAATTGTGACCAAGATGCAAAAATAATAGGGGGAGGGCAAAGAAAAGGTCACCTAGGTGGGAGGATGGGGAAAGTGAACATGGAAGGGGGCCTATAGAAGGGTTGGAAAAAGGTTAATTTCTCTCATTTTATTATTGGATTATTATGATTTGGAGCTCTTTTTGTGAGGATGTGATGGCTACACATGGGTAACCATAGTATTGGGTAGATGTGGTATGGTGCCTATAGACTTAGTGGGTGCCAAATAGATTAGTAGACTCAAAACTTTAGTTTTTTGTTTTGTCATTTTTCTATTTTAGTAATCCTTAGATTTTAAAAGTACATTCCTTAGATTTTAAAAGTACATTCTTGTGGACTTGGTAGGAACACACATAGGATTAACAAGATTGCTATCATGCAAAATAGTCAAGGTTAAGGGGTCAAAAAGTATTGGGGATTAATTTTTGGTAGAAAAGTGGTCCTAGTTTGTATTATTTGTTAGATGAAAAGCTAGGTCATAGGAATGCATTCTCAATGGTGGGAATGCATTCCCACTAGGTCTAAGGGTTGGGGTAGGGAAGTCAATATGAGACTATGGTCTACATTGGCCTAAGGTTAGGTTTTTGGGTTTGTGTTCCCATAATTATGTAGGATGAAAAGAATAGGGTTTTGATGAGGGTTCAGAAGAATGCATTCCTTCCTGCAGGAACTTGGTTCAAATGGAATTGGTTAAGGGAAAGGGCTAGGGAGGTGAATTAGGATGAATTAGAGAGTGTAGATTAAGGACTAGTGCATGTTAGATGTGAGGCCTCACTTGATCCATCATAGTATAGATGACATATTTGCAATATGATACTTCTAATTTGATGTATTGATATACTTTTGAGACTATAGGGTTAATATCTACATTTTGATAATCCACACTTATGTCTACACATTAAGACCTAAATGATACAATTAATGATTTCGTTTATGTACTAACCTTTTTCAATTGCTTTGATAGAATTTGAATTGCAGAAATGCTTTTAATGTAATGTGTAACTAGGGGTATGTTACTTGCTTTTTGAAATTTGAGATTTGGATATTTTGACATTATTCAAGACTTAGTAGGACAATGGCTTATTTTATCTATTGATTTTGACATTTATGGTAGTGTTCTGCATCTATGATATGTATTGTGAACCTAATATTGTGAATGGAATGATCTAGCACATATGGATGTAACATGATAGAATTAGATTATGATATGATGATTACAATTATTTATGATTTAATGTGACATGTAGATAAATGTTAATTTGATAATGATGATTATGATTTAATGTGATATGCAGATAAATGTTGATTTGATTATGATGGTTTATGATATGCAGATCTTGATAATTTAACATTTAGAATGACTTATTTGAAATGATTAGGAAAGGAAATTTAATTGAATTGTGTTATTAAGATTACATAACATTTGAAATTATATGCATTTATGATATATATTTATATGACCTCCTTGGACTATTGATGCTTGAGTATAATATGCAGGAAGTGGAACCATGGAAATTTGGGGGAAACAAGATCCAGACCTATGTGAATACAGTTTAACCAAGGAAAATATTTGAAGATCTGAAAGCCTCATTGTGGTGTATTTTATTTTGTAAATATAAATTTTCTTGTATGTGGAAAATTTTAATCATAAAGATGCATTAGGAACATGTCATGGTGATGTCGAATGTGCTTTTATGTGTCACTTGACACTTGTGGATTTTGTGTGTAATGACATATCATTTAGGGTTTTTGGTAAGGTGGCATTTTACCCTAAAACTAATTACCTATTAATGAGTAAGTGAACCCACTTGACTAGGGGTAAGATGGGTCACAATCAAAGGAAATTCGAATTTGGACTTGGCTAGGGTTTTGAGGGGTCATTATGTGGTCCAAAAGTGTCTTTTATGTGAAAATGAGCTACCCATGTGATAGTATAACATGTTAGGGACCTAAATTTGACCATGATAGTGACTAGATAGCCTAGGGGGCCCCTTTACCCATGCATTCTTCCATCAATTCGAAATTGGAGTTGTCACATATGTTTTCTCCCATGTTTCCACTAAGTCAAATATAACAAATTTAGAGGGAGACAAGTTTGTAAGAGGAAGTGGCTTAGTGTCTTTGCTAAAATAGTTAGTGAGAAGGCCTTTTTAGGGAGTCTTAGTCAAATTAGTGGGTTGTTCACCCACTCTCTAAGTTTAGAGATAGTTAGGGTTTTGGAGGAAGACTAAGGGATCTATACAACAATTATCATTGCCTTTAGCTTGGACCAAGGTTGGTGTTCAAACCATGACCATGTTCTTTCTTTTAGCATTGCATAATGAATCTACAAGCATGGGGTAATTATTTTTGGATCGTGCATTGTATAGTGAACCTTGTTATTGTAGATTTTGATATTTTTTGTAATGGTGAGAATGTGTATTGTGTTCATGTAATTTTCTTGGTTTTCTTTCTTGATCTTGTTGTTTTGGTTTGAATGTCAAGTGTTGTTATGGATTTGAGGGCTTCACTCACCCTTTGGGAAGGGAAAAGAAGTCTAGGGTGAAGGGCTTAGTGTCGACTGAAATATAGTTGAGAACCTTGGAGTATGGGCTCCATTGTATGCCATATTAATTCATATCATGCCTTGGAGGTGATAAGGGAAAGACAATGTAGAAAGGAAGTTAATGGAGTATGGGCTTTAGGAAGCTATAGTTGTTGATAGTAGGTTTGGAGGATGTTTGTGGAAGCCTCGAATGGGCATGGATTTTTGATTGATTTGTGAAAAGCCCTGAAAGGTTGTAAAAAATAAATTATTATTGTAGATATGGGATGATATGGAAAGTCTTCTTTTTGAAAGGACACCTTCACCCTATATTTAAGGTTCCAATGGTGAATCAATGTGCAAGCCATGGGAGGGATTGTTTTGTGTTATGTGATATGTTTTATGCATTGGCATGTGTTGTGTTGTGTGTGTGTGTGTGTGTGTGTGTGTGTGTGTGTGTGTATCCTATTTGGATCTTAGTTCCCCTACCTTAGTGGGTGGCTTCATAGAAGCCTAGGATGGGATGTAAGCCTCTATGGTTCCTAGTTTGTGTGTGTATGCAGGTTGTGTGAAGATGGATTCCTTTAAGATATTAGGGTTTCACCCTTGGCAATGTTGAAAAAACAAGTGTATAAAGAGAAACCAATGTTCCATGTCATCTCAAATGTTTTGTGATATCAAGTCTCCATTGTTATTTCATTGTGATGTATAAGAGATTTTTTTACCATTGTATAATGTTGAAATTGTGTAAGGAAAGGTTGAGAAATTGTATATAGTTACTTGCAAGGAAATATTCATTATAAGTTATCCACATTATTTGTTTGGATGTACTAGGAAGAAAATTATGAAATGAAACCCTCTTTCTTTTAATGATATATAAATGATTCATTAGGAACATTGCATAGTTATTGTGTACAAGATTTCTTCTGATATAGTTGATTTAATATGGATGATTACATTGAAAAATTATAGGTTATGCATTAATATAATGGAAGAAAAGCTCATTGTTCATGCACGAATATTAGTTCATTTGGATTCCAAATCTAATAGACCCTTAGATGAGATAGATGCTATAATGATACACTTGCAAGTTAAGAATTAATAGAGAAGTAAAAAACAAATCAATGAAAACTCATAAACATAGCCTCCTAAGATAAGAGTAGAGGAAATAATTCCTTGCCCTAGATTACAGACCAATATTTTAATCAAAGAGAATATACTAAGAATCTTGTGCTTGGAGTGTTAATAAAATAATACATGTACTAATAGTAAGACTCAATTAATAATAATGACCTAGTGCCTAAAATAATTGTAAGAAAGGACCTCTATAAATCATGTAACCCTTGGGTCATCATTTTAGAAAATAACATAAAAATAGATGTTTAGAATAATACTATGTCAAATCAAAAGTATAATAAATCTAGATAGTCAACTCTAAAACTAGGAAGTACCAAAGTGGAAAATCCCCATAAATTTACAATAATTTTTTTTCAAATAAAGAAAAAAACAAACAAAATATTATATATTGCCAAACCAAGTGCTTACCTTTCCTAGGACAATAGTTGCATGTGATTTAGTCTTATGAGGGGGGTAAAATATTGACATAATGTCAATCCCATGTTCCTAGGTACCTCCACCTTGGGACAAGGGGGAGTGTGCCCCCTAGACCCCTAAGCACCATGGGAAAAGGTGTCTTAGGATGGGACACTCGGGCTAGCACCAGGTTTGGGGAAAAGGTAAGTTGACTTGCTAGGAAGAATATTAATATTGTTTGGAGTAAGGAAAGGACATAGGTGGGATAAAGAAGGGGTAGGAGAAAAGTTAGGAAAGGTAAGAAGAATGGTTAGGTGCTAGGATATAGTGGGGTATAAGATAGGTATTCATTGGTAGAAATTATATTTGGCACTTGATTGGAAGGAGGAATGGGTAAGTTATTTAGTGAGCTATTTAATTTATGTTTTATGGTGAAAGGGTAGTGTTAGTAACTAGGGGATAGGTAATTAAATAATGATAGAAACCACGTGTAGGATAAGTATGGGTGGTTAGTTGGGTTTATTAAGCTGATTTATTTAAATATAGTTAACGATAAGTTGAAGAGCTAGGAGGTGGTAAATGATTTAGAATATTGTGTAGGTTCCTTATTCATCCTTATCTAACCAACACTTAATTAATAAGTAAGTGGTAAGGTCGTATGCAAGGAGTATGATAGAAATCAATTTTGTAATTAATATTTTATTTGGAGCTTATATATTTTCCTTAATTATTTAACCCATTAATTGATGATGGTATGATCTATAGTTAAGATACAAGCCTAACTTTGTATAATTTGATGTAGGTGTCATTCGACATTGGTCAGTGATGACCAATAATAAGATCTTAGAGAAAATTTTAGAATAATAATACATAAGTAAATAAATAATTAAAATAAAATAAAATAAATAATTAATAATTAATCTAAAAGACCTAGTTAGTAGTACCTAATTAGTAAATTACTGATATGATCAAAGTTGAAAAGGGATAAGATGTAAGGAGTTCATTCAAGGGATATACACACACAAACACACACACACACACACACACACATATACATACATATATATACATACATACATATATATACATATATATATATATATATATATATATATATACATATATGTATATATATGTATGTATATATATGTATCTATATATATATATGTATATGTATGTATGTATATATATATATATATATATATATATATATATATATATACACACACACACATATATATATATATATATATGTATATATATATGTACAAATAAATGGGAATGGAAGATAAAGGGGGAAGGTACATAATAAGGTTGTGTATATATGTATGTGGTGGGGTGGCTTGTATTTAGAACATTTAGGAGAACCCTAACACATCCCTGCATTCACAAACTATTAAACCATTGCAACTACATTGATACACATAGTGTACTTCACTCGCATATACAAAATGTCTTAATTAGGATATAGAAGGTGAAAATTCAAAACAATAACATCATCTAGCTCTGTCGTTATAACTTGGAAATTTCAACCAATGATAGAAGACAAGGTGGTCTCTCATGGAAAACTTGAAGTCTAGATTTTTGAATGAAACAAATTCCCTTACACCAACTAAATTTTTCATCTCCAAACTCATTGATTAAATTTGTAATCTTATAACACCCTCAAGGAAACATGAATTGTTTGTCCTGACATCTCACAGTTCAATAGAACATTCATAACAAGTATAGTTCTATACACATTATCTTTAGTTTACCTCTCAATTTTTTTTTTGGTTGTGTTTTGCCTTGTTCAAATTAGGGCATGACATTAGTGTTTGTGGGTGCAGTGGTCCTTGGACATGCTAGTATCACAAGAGTGATGGGCAATAATGTTACATGTTGTAGAGCAATTTAGTCCAGTAGAGTGGGCCTGGATCAAAACTATTGGATGAGGACACTTGACGACGTTACCACATACTTGCATGTACATGGTGATGGTAACAATATTGTGTGAGCGGTGGCATAGCAAGACCTCAACCTTCCATTTTTCAACATAGGAGATGGTCATCATGATAAGGGATGTCTATCATATTTTTTGAGTACTAGTATGTGGGATATGTTAGAAATAGATAATACTAAGGGGGGGAGGGGGTGGGTTGAATCAGTATTCTACAAAATTTTCACACAACTGGATATTGTAAATTACTTTATAACTTGCATAAGGAAGTAAACCAACAATGCTGAACAATAAATAAAACCATACACATAGAGAACTCATAACACCATTATTTGTTAACTAGGGAAACCTTGGCCAAGGAAAAACCCTGATGGGGATGATACCCACAAGATGCTCCACTAAACAAAAGAATCCTATTAAGGATATTGACATTGTTAGGAGTCTATAAAGTACATATAGTTTCTTGAGTCCTTGTTAGAGGACTAGGCCCTATTAAAAGCCCCAAACCTATTAGGAGTTGCTTCAACTCTTTTAGGAGTTGGTGGAACAATTACAATGTGTGAAAGAAGAGCCCACTACCCTAACATACAATATATAAATAAGTTTCTTCACAAGTATAGATATACATACAATAATATCTCACTGCTACAGTTTCTGAATCCTCTTATCATACACCAGATCTCGCATCATTCAAATCTCACATATCATACAAACTTCCTTCGCAATAGTTCACATCACATATTCACTACACTTATCTGCACAATATATGATCTTTACTTATACCTTGCAATTTAGCAAAACTCTTGATTAGTCAACCTTACAACTTTCACATGCTTGGCTAATTATAAAATAAATTCGAGGTTAGCATATAGGATTTCAGCCCATCATGGTTAAGTAATTATTTTGTTAATAAAATTATTCGTTAAGCCATAGAATCAATTTTACTGTCATGCTCTGTTATGTTTTGTTAATTATCTATACTAGTAATTCCTTTGTAATTGTCATTGTACTACCCATAGAAATTTGCACATTAACATACATCATCATGACACTATCATCTATCAGTCCTTAACTGTGCATGAGCTAACTCAAATTTTTTCATCCATACTTATTGAATATCTCTCTATGCCATTGTAAACTATCCAATACTTATACAATTTTCTAACACTAATTTCATAATGAAATACCAAAAAATATATGTTTCCATAAATGACAACACTTACTCATCTAATTATCCATATTTCCAACAATCTCCCCCTTTAACATCGATGACAACATTTGGAAAAATTGACTAAGTCCCAAAATGATGTCATACAAAACAAAAATACAAAAAAAAAACTATTCAAAATTGCCTTCAAAACTTCAAAATTTATTCAAGTTTTGATTGAGCATTACATTCCTTATCACTCCTTTACAATGATTCCTATGTACATAGATAAGAACCTCCTTAAATTTATATGCATCTTATATACAATTTTCCTTTACATTCTTCTCCCCCTTTGACATCAATGCCAAAGGTGTCAAAATAATAAGACAAAACTATGTTACCTACATCTCATCAATTTGAAATTCTTGATATACAGTCTGTAAAACCAAGTTTTATCTTATCAAGATCCTTCTTGAAGTTCCCTTTAACTGTATTAGATATACTAATAAGTGTGCAAAGTGCATAAGATGCAAATTCCACTGCACTCAAGTTAGTATAGGAAAATTTGTCATAAGATGCCTTAGCTACAAGAAACTCCTCCAATTTCCTTTGTAAAATGATAAATTTAGGAGAAAAATATTCTTTAAGAATAGAGAATCTCTTTATTACCTTCTCATTTTCAAATTCAATGCCTTTGATAGCATTTTAAACAAACTCCATTTTAGCTTTAATGCCTTTAGTACTTGTGTGAGGTTGTTGTAATTTGATTGTGAGTGTTTGAAGCTCACTCATTCTACCTTTGATCTGGATATCAAAATCTAACAAGTAATTGCATGACAATGTGCATTGTCCATACAATTTATTCCTTTCATCTAAGCTATTCCTTAGCTCCTTTATGCAAATATTCAAGGTTTGCTAGTCATTCCTAGCAGTAGTGCATATTGTATAAAACAACAATGCATCATGTTTAGTTTGAGCTTGCATTGAGGAAATATTAGACAAAGTGGTGAATTCTACATCAAAAGATCTTATCATCTCTTTTTCCTTCCTTTGAATATGGTTATGTAACAGTGATCTGTACTATGAATATATGGTTCTGTAACAATGATCTGCACTATCTTCTACATTCTTTCTAGAACTTCTGCTAATGTTTTCTCTAAAGTCTTCACAAACTTGTTCTTCTTCAAAAACTTACTTAGGGAGGCCATCAAACCTTTTTGATCATTGTCCTCATCATATACTATAGGAAATATAGTAACTATTGCTGCTACTAGGGTAGCTTCTAGAATGGGTGTGCCTACTTTTAGTTTAGTACTTTTTTTTCTCTTCCTCTGGACTATTCTTCTCCTTCTCTTCTTCTTTCTTTCTTTCTTCGTCAACTTTCTTTTTCTCCTCTTCTATTCATTTTTCTTCCTCTTTTCTTTTCTCATCTTCAACTTTCTTCCTTTCTTGCTCTTTCCTTATTTCTTCTTTTCTCTTGTCTACCTTCTTTCTTTTCTCTTCCTCTATCTTCTTCTTTTCTATACTTTCATCCTCTTGATCTGAGCTAGAACAAGCAATAATATTGCCAACAATGTTGGTCCCATATCCTGCAAAATTATTCTCTTTAGAATCTATAGTTATGTGAGTACTATTCACTTGCATGGATTCAATAATTATAACTATATGTTGAGGTGAGTTAATTTGTTGAGATTCCTCAACCTCTTCTTCATCATCAGTAGGTGTATTGGCCTTAATGTACATAGGACTTGCACTTTCTGGCTATGTGCTTTCTTTAGTGGCTTTTGGCATAGAAGTCATATAATTGACTATGGCTCCCTCAGTTTCCTTATTTACTTCTTTATAATTTCGTCCCATAAGAAGAAATTATCTATTTTTTTATTCCTCAAAAAAGGTTCAATATCTTTCAAAATCCTTTCTACATGCTCATCAATGCTAACATCACACAATCTCTTAATCATATTTGTTCTTAACTTCATATCTTCCTCTATAACTCTTCTTTTCCTATTAAGTAGTCTATTGTACAAATTTTCAAGAAATTTATTCTAAATGCTAGCAAACCTTTTATTTTTTAGAATCATATTCCTTACTATAACATTTTCTAACTACTTCTATCCATGTTATCGTACAAATTGTAATACTTATTTAACTAAAAAAAAATCTTTCTTAATATTCTGCATATTCAAAATTTCAACCTTAGGTTTCCATGATTTTTTACTAGATTTTGTTTTTCCTTCACCAACTACCTATTTCACAACTTTTTCTTTAGTTTCTTCCTCAAATTCATCATACTCACTAATCTACAGTATTTTCCTTCTCTTTCCTAAACCATTGGTGGTTTGCTTGGTCGTCTTTCTAGGGGATGGTGTAGGTTCTTGCTTTACCTTTACCAATCTCTCAAATTTCCTCTACACAAATGTTACTATTATCAGATCTTCACCATGTTTCCTCTTTTTCTGTCCAAGGTGCTCATTGACTAGTTGTACTTGTGTAAATGCTACATAGGGTGCAATAGGTATTTGTAAAGTAGATCCTATTACTGTCACTCCTTTTGAAGGTGCTATAATGGAAATAGGAGTAGCTACTAATACATCTAATTTCTCACTAGTCTTCATTTCCAAAGCTATACCTTTGATCTCATCAAATTATTTTCTTGTCATACTAGATTCCTTGAGAATGGATTCTATCTTTTTCTCCACATTCTTCTTTATTTATTTTCCATGAAGTTTAGAGTGAACTTCCTTCATCTTTTCATCATATGTCCCCAATCTAGGAGATTAAGTATCTCTCTCTGATTGCAATTTTATCCTTGCATAACCTTCAATGAGTTCTTTGCTCATTTAATAGCCCATAGGTTCTATAAATTTCACTCTTGGTTCTACTGCCTCCATACAAGTTGTATTAGTTTTGTACCATAAAACATATTTCATCCTTTTACTTTTTTACCATAGCAGGAGGGATTCTGTATCTTTTCTTCATTTCTACTTGAAAACTCTTCATCATTATGTCAATTTCTTTGTCTCTAACATCTTCAAGTTTGGCCATGTAACACTGGGTGACCATCTTCATAATACATTCATTACTATCCCAATTTGTCATTCTAGGAAATTTCTTGGTTGCATGGAAAAAAAAAGTGTCAATAAAGATTCAAATCTAAAAACTACATTCTTAGATTTCTTCTGCTTAGTAATGTTGAAAATCTCACACATATTTACTCTTGTCTTTTCGACAACCACTACATATGCTGCATGTCAAAATTCTATTGTCACAAAATTTACCCTTGAATTGTGATTGATCTTTATCCAATAATCTTGCTCAATACTCTAACTCCAATGTTCTCAATCGGATCAACCTTCATATTTCTTCCATCAAACTTTGTCTTCAAGTTTTTCTCAACAATCTTCCTGACATTTCTACCATTTACTAGATTATAGCCTTC
Source organism: Cupressus sempervirens (assembly GCA_028749045.1). Taxonomy (NCBI): domain Eukaryota; kingdom Viridiplantae; phylum Streptophyta; class Pinopsida; order Cupressales; family Cupressaceae; genus Cupressus; species Cupressus sempervirens. The sequence continues at coordinate 505,437,200 of CM053789.1, read as the reverse complement.
ATTTCTGACTCTAGTGACCTTATGAATTAGGTCATTATCAAATATGATAGGTATATCACCTACCTAAAACATTTCTTCATGTACTTTACTCAGGATAATCCTACTCCACTCATTATTATCAAATTCTTGTATAAAACATATACTTGATGAGGTTCACCTCATTCAAATATGCAAACTCAAGTTTAAGGTTTAGATTTCTATTGCACATAACTCCTAAATCCTTATGAATGTCTTCATCACCAATACTCTCAAATTTATAGTGAATGTATCTTCTCACATCTTCTAGATGAAGTAAATGAGGTAGAATTTGAGAAAATGCTCCCAAAGGATCATCAATAAGGGAAAAACATGGGTACTTCTTAAACTTGTATCTTGCTCTCTCACTAGCATCACATGCTGACTAGATTTCCATAATGCTAACTATTTATACTAAAAATTCCAATTGAAAGCTATGTAAAATACCTTAATTATTGCGTATTAGGGCTTTTGCAACTTTAAACTTTCAAATGCTTCAATTCACTCACAATTCACTATCAAATCACTCACAAATGCTCCAAACTCTTTACATGAAGAAATGGTATTGAAAATCTTGTTTGTAATCCTTAAATCATTTCAAACTTAACTTCACATTAAATACGTATCTACCTTATCTTCACAATCTATTTTTGATTACCAATAAGCTTGATTTTTGCTGAATGACTTATTGTAATTAGAAAAATGCTTGTGTACTTTACCATAGCTTCATCACTATGTATTCTACCTTGTGTTGACTAAAAAACTTCTAATTCACTTTCTACCATTAGTTATGATCAATTGACACTCTACTACTACTTAAAATGCTTAATTCAAATAGGATGAGTAAAAAATAATTGTTTACTTTAATCTTCCATCAGGTGCATCAGAATACCGCTCTTCTAAACTATATAAGAACTTTATGGATTATTAGCCTTCACAAATACTTCCTTTAATTCATCAACATGCTCTTTAAGTGCTTCTTTCTAACTGTTATCACTGCTATTATCATTTCTTCTATCATTTTTGTTAAAATTTCTTCTATCTATTCTACAAAACTTTGTTGTGTGTTCAAAGTTATTACATAATTGACATATAGGTGCATTCCTTCTCTGATTGGATCCATTCTGATTATCAAGTGCTCAGTAATTCCTTGCAATATGTCTACTATTGTTACATTTGTAATATACAACTTGGTTTCTTCCTTCATTAGGTCTTTCACAATCATTGGATCTTCATTGTGATTGTATATGAGCAATGTTAGTATGCTAATAGAAACCAAATTTAAATAAATCTTTTACAAACTAAACAAAATTCATAAACTTCAAGATAGACTAAGATGAGCTCTCAATTGAGAATATGAGCCATTAATGGACTCTCTCAATGAGAAGCTCTCTTGTTGAGTGGCTTTGTCTAAATAGATAGGATGTATGCTCAAGCTTGTGCTTCAAAAATGGCTTCAAATGGAGTTGGAATTTTGGTGTGAGTGTATGGTTTTGATGTAAAATGGCTTCTTAAAATGGCATTATCTCTTTACTTCATGGATTGTGTTATTTTGCAAAGGGGAAGGATCCAATTTATAGGCAATAGGCTTGAGGGATTGAGGGCTAAGATGCAAGGATGGGAAAAAGCTCATGGAGGGCTTAGATTGCATGAGAAGAGAGCACATGGATTGTGCTTCCTTACAACCAATCAATGAGTGACACATGTCACATGGTGAGAGGATGGAGGAAAGGGGAAGGATGAGTAAAAAAAGGAGGCTCAAGGGATAAAATCTTCATAAAGACCCTCATAATGGCTTGTAAGAGCAATAAAAGGGCTTGGAAGAGTCATTTATGGCCTAGTGGGCTTCATAAAGTTTTATGGTTGAGATATTTTGAGGGAGATGAGAGCAATTTCGACTTGGGCTTGATTAGGAGGGTTTTAAGCTTGCTTAGGATTGTGAAAATGATTAGAGGATGGATTAGGATGGTTTAGGATTAGCTTAGGGATAGGCAAGTGGATGGCATTTAATGAGGGTGGGTGAAGGAGGAGATATTTGTTAACTTTGGCTTGGGTTAGGAAGTTTTAACTCATGTTTAGGGAATGTGACAAGGTTAGGAGGGGATTAGGATTAGTTTTAAAGACATCTTCTAGAAGAGTCTAGACTTTGGATGAGGATAACGACTTTCTAGAATAGTCTAGAATTTCCTAGGATGAGGATGAAGACTTTCTAGAAGAGTCTAGAACTTCTTAGGATGAGGATAAATTAGGTTTTTAGGAAATAAATAAAGTTTTATTTATTTCAAGGGTTTGGGTTGAGGAGATATTTATTAAAACTTTTTTAATAAACATGAGGATTAATATTTAATCTTAATTAAATATTTTGAGTTGGGATTAGGGGTAGGAAATGATGGGATTAGCCTTTAATCAAAATTAAAGAAGGATTAGAAGATTTTGGAAGAGGTTAGTGGTCTTAAGGAATTTGGCCAAGTTTTGGGCAAAAAATAAATTTTTTATTTATTTTGGGTTTTTTGGTCAATTTATTAATTAAATAATTAATAAATAAGAAAATAATGTTTAAATAAGATTTAAACATTTTTGGGAGGGATTCCTTAATTAAATATTTTTAATTAAGATAAAGGGATTTAATGGCATAAAAATAAATAAATAAATTAATAAATGATGATGTCATCAGCAATTTTTCAAAAAATAAAAATACTTTATTTTCTAAAGGTTTTTAGGTGTCTACAGTGATATCCCTCTTTCATTACCTGTAGGGATAGTGTTCCTCAACATTCTACCATTTCCATTACTACTATCAAACTTAGAATTCTTATAATCTATTGCTTTATGACCATAACCATGAGAATTATAACAATATAAATTAGTGATAGGTTTTAATGACTTACGTGTAATATCTCTTCATATGAACTTCTTCATTACATATAAAACATCTACCTCTAAATTCATATCTAACTTCCTTAGGTTCATCTTGTTTCTTAGATAGATTGATTTTCCCTATTTCCTTAGATATTTATGTGGATATGCTTGATTCTATCCTACTCTAATTAGTTTCTTTAGGCTTAGGGATCTCAACAACTAGTTATAGTTCTTTCCTAACTTTAGTTTTCTAGGTTGAGTTTTCTCCAATAAGATATCCAAGTCCTATCTTATCATAAGAAGATCTTTATTAAAACAATTGTTCATCAATTATCTCACTACTGGAATAAAGCTTCTATAACTATTATTTAGCTTGTGTTAATTCTCCTTTCACAATAGTATTTTACGTTTCTAATTTTGCATGCTCTATCCTAATAAAATATACTTTAGATGTTACTTGAAACAATTGGGATCTTAGGCCTACATTCTCAGATTTCAGATCTAGTTTATACTTACTATCATCTTTCTTCAGACTCAACTTAAGTTCAACAATTTTCAACTCATGCTTCAAGATTTCATTTTATTTCTTGAGAGTTCCCATTTCATAATTATCATTTGTATGCTCTTTAGATTCCTTCCTAGATCTTAGATCATCAATCATATCTTTTAGTTTTCCAATGTAAACTTTTGCATCTTCATACCTATCTTCTAGGTTATCTCTTTCTTCAATAAGATGATAAATTTTATCTAGAGCTTCTTTAGTATTTCTCTTCAACTATTCCATATCCATAGGGATCTTATTGAAGCTTTTAAGCCTCTTTTGAGTAACTATGCTTTGATACCAATTGTTAGAAATAGATAATACTGGGGGGAGGGTGTTGTGAATCAGTATTTTATAAATGTTTTCCCACAACTTGATATTGCTAATTACTTTATAAATTGCATAAGAAAGTAAACCAAAAATGCTGAACAATAAATAAAAGAATCCATGTAGAGAAATGATAACACCATTATTTTTTAACTAGGGAAAACCCCAATGGGGATGATAACCACAAGATGATCCACTAAACAAAAGAATCATGTTAAGGATATTGACCCTGTTAGGAGTCTATCAAGTATGTATAGTGTCTTGAGTCCTTTTTAGAGGACTAGGCCCTATTAAAAGTATAAATCCTATTAGAAGTTTCTTTAAACCTTTTAGGAGTTGGTGGAACAATTACAATGTATGCAAGAAGAGACCACTGTCGTAACATGCAATATACAAATAAGTTTCTTCACAACTATAGATATACATACAATATTATCTCACTACTATACTTTGTAAATCCTCTAATCATACACTAGATCTTGCATCATAAAAATCTCACATATCATATAAAATTCCTTTGCAATAGTTCGCATCACATATTCACTACACTTAAATGTGCAAGATATGATCTTTACTTATACCTTGCAATTTAACGAAACTCTTGATTAGTCAACCTTAAAACTTTCACACACTTGGTTAATTATAAAATTAATTTAGGGTTGAAATCTAGGATGTCAAATCATCATGGATAAGTCATTATTTTGTTAACAAAAAAAATTCCTTAAGTCATACAATCAATTTTACTATTGTGCTCTGTTATGTTCTGTTAATTACCTATACTAGTAATTCCTTTGTAACTGTCATTGTACTACCTATACAGATCTATGCACTAACATATGTCATCATGACACTGTCATCTTTTAGATCTTAACTTCACATGAGATAACTTGAACTCTATCATCCGTACTTATCGAATCTCTCTCTGTGCTACTGCAAACTGTCCAATACTTGGACAATTTTCTAACACTAATTTCATAATGAAATACCAAAATATGTATGTTGCCATAAATGACAACACTTAATCATCTACTTAGCCATATTTCAAATAGGAAACTAGTGATGGTGGCAAGGGGTGTATCAGGGGAGAGAGCTATTAGATGATTGGTGGGCCCTAGGGTCTAGTTTAGGCTCTAAAAGGGGTAGTTGAAAAGCACTTGGATAAATTGGCACTAGAGAGACACATATATTTCTATGTATGTAGGTTGGTTTCATGGTATATTTCCCTAGATACAAGTGTAACATGAGTTACTCTAGCTCTGATTCTCACTATCATTCAAATTGTAGATGTAAGGGTGCTAGCAACATAGGGATATTTGATGTTAATGAAGCTATCTAGGGATTTAAAATAGATTGTATATGAGGGAGTTGGAAAAAATTATGGGAGGAGCATATGCTTCTTGACCTTGCTTCACATATGGGATTGGGAGTACATTATAGTATTTCAACTTTTGGGGAGGAGAGATAGGAAACTAGAGGAGCCTGTGGTGTTCAACTGGGGAGATCCTTTGATAAATCACCATCCAAAAGACATGTATTACTATTAGGTATAGTTGGATGAGGTGAGGGAAATGACTTAGAGACCATACCTTGGTCATGGGCCATGGACAGAGGTGAGGGAGCAACTATTGTACACTATTTTTCCATGCTTCATGTTTGGGAGGTGATATTATATTTCTAAGCAGTATCATTCTTATAGGGTATTGCGATAGTTTGGATAGATACATGATGTTATAGGAGAGCCTGTGTGGTATCAATGGATGAAAAGGGAGTGGGCCATACTATTTGGGTTCACATTATAGAGGGAGAGGCTCTTTACATAGTGACAATACTTATTACCATAGGATTGGGATTGGTTCAGGAGACCAGTGGATATTGGGTCTAATAGGCATTCAAGGATCACTTTTAGATGCCGAGATTGGTAGGGAGTACAAAGGTGACTAGGGCCATGGTGGTAGTAGGGGAGATCACTTGAGTGGTTAGAAGGGTGAGATATAAGACCAGAGAATTGAGGTAGTGAGTTGAGGCTATGCAAGAGGAGCATCCTCAAAGGAGGAGATGGAAAGAGGGAGAAGGGGAGGAACAAAGAGGGAGACACAAGGAGAAGAGGCCTTAAGAGAGGGAGTAGGATAAAGCATAGGTTCCAAATGGGGAATCAAATGGCAGAGGAGGGTTATTTACTAGTAGAGGGGATATTGGATTAGTAGAGCGATACACATCCCTTCATTAGGAACATAATACTACTAGTTAGTTTTTGTTGGAATGTTCAAAATGGGAAGAGTACTTCTAAGAGGGGGGGTGAACTAGAAGTGGGGGGGGTGAAATAGTTATTCAAGGTCCAATGATGTCCAATGAAACTTTTCTACAAATATTTAATGGCACATAACTGAAATCATCATGCATGCAATTAAACTTTAAACAAACATGAAAAGTAAACATGCATCATACCATAACACTAAGAATTTGATAACCCAAAAACCCTCTAGGAATAAGAAGGTAAAATTGGAGTGGGGATGATACCCACAAAATAATTGCGCAATTGATTTCAACCACTTCTGATGGTCTACCTTGTTAAAGGCCTACCCTGTTAAAGGCTATAGCACATTGTTAAATGTGACCTTGTTAGAGGGTTTCACCATGCTATTAGGAATGGGCTTGTTTAAAGGACTTTGGAACATTCACTTGGAATGTCACCCTGTAAAAGGATTTACAACATGGCTATTAAGCCAACCTAAGTTCATAGGATTTATTTTAACTGTTACAATTGCTAGAGAGTAATAGTAATGACTTTTGATTTGATACAACTTACAACATATCTTGTAGATTAAAGATCACACTTCAGTTCAATCCTTTGCTTGGCTTTAATCACTTCAACTCTATAAGCTTGTCATCTCAAGCTTCGTCACCTTGAGTCTTCTTACTCATCATACCAATGCAATCGTATCTATGGTCACCTATCAAATCAGAGTATCTGTGCTTTCTTCCACCTTAGCACCTTCTTCAGTACTTCATGCTTTCATGCTTTCATGCTTTTTACCCTCTCATCACTTTGTGATCTTATGACTCCTTAAATAGAAATCTAGGATACCTTTCTTGCTCAATTTTCCCTTTCCAACTTTAGGGTTTCAATAGATTAGGTAGGATACAATGTATCTATCCCATATCTTGCTCTTATCTATAAAATTTGTCTAGAATCCAATTGTATTCACCAAAAACATTTTACATAGTGTTTTGTGCCACCAGCTCATCATTCTTATCTTCTATCTAATTCACAGAATTCTAGATAACTACCATGTCAGCTCAAATCTGGCAAATCTTCAATTTTCAAAATAATGCAGCAACTCGACATTATTGGTTTACTGATGCTCAACTTCTTCTATGTTACTTGGCACTTGTATCTTGCTCGACACCTATATCTTTACTTGGCACTTGTTTCTTGCTCAGCACCTGAAGACTGCTCGACACTTGAAAATCACTTGACACTTGATCTTCACTCGGCACCTGAAGACTGCTTAGCACCTAAAGATCACTTAGCACACACTAAGTTTGAACTTTGCTCAGCTTCAACTGAGAATCTTTTTGGCACTAACTAGCTTGCTCAGCTCTTTCTAATGAACTTAGTTAGGCTTTACAAATGACTTAGCTAAACCTTACATCTTTGATGTGTTTTAGTGTGCCCATCCTCTGTGTCTGAGATCAATGCACTATTTCATCAATGGCTTAGCTAATCCTTATACTTCATTATAGCATCATAACTTCAACCTTTCTCTAGGTGCTCTAGTGACATCTTATTGATTGCCTCCTCCTTGTCAATCAACCAATTTATAGTATTTCGATCACTAAAGCAATTGTCATTCCTGCAAGTAGCAAGTTTGACATCAATGACAAAACAATGATTGAAAAAATTCTTTACTAGTTCCATTACTCTTCATTCATGAGCTTTTCAATCATTTCCAACAAGAAGTACCACACTTTTAACCTTTTCTAATCCTTTAAATCAAATAATTGAAAATAGATTGCATTTCCCTCATTGGTTGCATGCCTTCTCCATTTTTTTCGATTGGCTACTATTGGGTAAAACTAAGGTTCAACTTGATGGTATATGATCGATTCAACAATACCCTAAAAATGTCAATCCAAGATTCATAAACTTGCGAGAGATATCACAACTATTTGCACAAGGGGTGAAGATAATAAATCAAGAGATTAATGAATGCAATTACTACTTGCTAATAAATTGAACTGTTCAAATTACCACACATCTAACATTACTTTTTGCAAATGGACTCTAATCTAAAGTTCACATTTTAAATAATTGGACATAATGTCTTTATAAATACTATGAATTTTATTAAAACACCTCTAAATAATTAATCACAAATACTATTGACACTCCTTTAATTAATTACAACATCTTCACAAATGCTACTATAGAGTTTTGCCCAATTAAAAGGTTGGTCTAATTTCACTTGGGTTACGACAGGAGGTTGAGTGGTAGCTCAAAGTTATTTGCAATAAAGTGGTTTTAATACTAAGTTTAGTAGGAAGTATGATAAGAGTAGTAGGGAGTATGATTAGTGCGATAGGAAATATGTTGAACATAATAGGAAGTGGTTTAGTGAATGAATGGAGATTTAAGCAATAGTAAAGCAATGATATATGATAAGTGAAATAGATACGAATGCTTCAGCCAACTATTTCATCGAGCAATTGAATCTCTGATTAACAATAACATACATTATATAGATTAACAATCATACATGCAATGAACTCTGATAATTGAGAAATATGTAAATACACACATTCAATTTGATCTATAGAAAGATGCAGAAAATCAATCAATGCTAAATACTAACAAAATAAATTAAAGTGATCTCACCAAGTTTCCTGAGAGGGGGCCCTCCTTTGGTTCATAGGGTGAGAGATGCCTAAAATCAACTGCTATAGAAAATTTACATTCTCAATATCATGAATTTTCAAAGATAATATAAAGAGAGTATTTTTTCATATATCATCTATCCCTGTCTTATGATTAACATTCATTTATATAGACTTAATATGTCTTAACTGAATCAACAACTAGCTGGAATGACTGACGACCTATTCCCTAAATGTAGAAGATGATTTTTTTTGGCTGTTGGCCATATAACCGCTTACAAAACAACTCAACTAAAATAACATATGGCCAAAAACTAGTCTATTTAGCCATTTAGAACTACTTTCCTAATACACAAAATTACAACTTTCAAAACTATCATTTCAACTTAGACAACCAACTCCATACTTTTGCATCCTTGGTTCCTGTAGCAGAATGAATTGAAATATATCAATTTTATGCATTAACCATCCACTCTTTCAAGAAATATTTCAAACCTTAAGACTTTATAGAATGCATTATATCCCTTAATAATTAACTGCATAATATGGGTTAAGATAGGTTTAAGGTAAGATAAAAGTGTATAAGGAATGTACAAAAAAAAAGCAGTTTGCACACCCATCATTCCCCCTGGCTTAAAATTTTTGCATGTCCTCATGAAAATGAGGTGACTAGCTAGATCCAATAGGCTTGGCATTTAATAACTCAGTATTCTCTTCAACTCTAGCAATATCAGTGGTCCCCTTCTCTTGAGAAACAAGAGCTTGTACTTGTAACTGTAAATTTTGATTGGATTGTTGGAGTTGAGTGACAATCTGCCATAATTGTGAATTAGAAAAGAGTGGCATACCCTACTCTACATTAGGAGCTCCATGAATTTCACTTATTCCTGTAGCAATTAGATCATCCTAAATTATAAGGGCGACAGGGGTTTCATCATTACTAACATTGGCCATTGCAAGGGGAGACTCATAAAGAGGATGCTCATTTTGTATGTCTTGGTAAAGAACCACATCAGTATCAGTGGTTGGAAGATCCTCCATTTCATCCTTGTCTTTTTGTGTATTTTCTTCGTGAGGAATAGAGCATACATTTTCAATTGTTCGAGGAACGTCCTCCTGTGATTTTTCAATTTCAGGATTCTCTGTAATGCCCTCTTCTTCATTAACCTAAATATGGATGTTAGTTTCTTCCTCAATATCTTTATCTATTCCTTCACCCAATTGAGTAGGATTTCCACAGTCTTCCACTCTTTCCTCATCTCCCTATTCAGGCATCTGTTCTTCCCCTGAAATGGGATGCTCGGTAGTAAAAACTTCTTTTTGTTGTTTTTGTTTTTTTTTTTCTATGCTGCTAATTTCTCAACCTTCTTAAGAGTTGGGAATTATTTACCTGAGGTTCCTTTGTACCTAAGACTTCCATGTCATAGAAAGATGCTACTATGTCAATAATTCTTGTAGCCTATCAAGGGTATGCTACTTCTGCTAGGTAACCATAGGATGAGGACTTAGTTTTTGGGTTTCATTTCCTATTTTTCTTTTGGGCTTTGAGGCTTTTTCCTTTACTAGGCTTAAGGGTTTCAAATACCACTTCTTAGAAGGGCCAACATCAAGAGTGTTATTAGCGGTAGGAGGTTGAGGGTTTTCTATATGGGTCTGGTTTACAAATGCATCCCATTCTAAAATTGGTTGAGCTAGATGAAGATTGTGGTCAATAATAAGCTTAATTAACCCATGGTGAGCTAAGGAATCAACATGGCCTCGATTATACTGGTCATAGGACCACTTCAAGGAGAAAAATAGGTAGTATGGAAGATTAAGAAGGACACCATATCACAAATGTAACATTAGGTAGAAATGATGGGTAAATACATACTTGTAGTGTCCTTCATAGGTGATATAATAAATTAAAAACTTTGTAACAACATTCCATGGTTTCGAAAGTGATTTTTGTGTTACCCCTTCTCCATGGATGTTCTCAACCAATTCTTCTCACTGAAAAAATTACTTTTTGTGGGGCTTTAAATCTATAACCCTTGATGATGGATTAGGAAAGAAATGGTCACCAATTTGAGGTAGACCAGTGACCCTTGTGATTGTCTACAAATTCATAGGAAACTATAGTCCCTAAATAGTAGCATGAGTTCATTGAAATCCTGAAGAAAATTCTACGGCTATGGTTGCATCAAACCCGCACAGTCATTTAAAGAAATTTTTTCATCTAGCATGAGCAAAATTTTTTAAAGCCTCCTCATTAGCATATAACTTGTCCATAGATTTAGGTTCAAAGATAAGATGTTTTCACCCATTTCAACATAGTAGAAAAAAACTAAAGGTAATGGCAAAAATGATAGGAAATATGGAAAATGACAAGAAATTTGAAGCGGTTTTAACAACAGAGAGGACGATACCATCAAATTTGGTAATAATGGTGAGGTAAGCATAATTAAAGTTTTGGATAGAAAGAACTCATGTAAGAAGTGAGCTAGCATAGAACCCATAAAAATGGAAAAGAAACATGTAAATAATGTTGTGGAAATAATAATGCAAAAGGATTTATGTGGAAATGATGACTTGGTATAGGACCACCCCCCCACCTGCAACTTAAGTGGCTAATCCATCTTGATCATGCCAAGTAATCATCAAAGGGATAAAATACATCAAATAAAGCAAAAGGTAAGAAAATCTTCCTGACATGGCAATGGCGAGAAAGGAAGATTTGTAGTCATTAGCGAATCCAAGGAAATTGTCTTTGCAAGGAAAGTAAGGGGCCACTAATTGCAAGGAAAGAGATAGCAAGTACATGAGAAGTAAATAGAATTCACCAAAAATATATTTGCAAATAAATGGCCACCAAAGCGGAGAGACACATGGCAGTGTAGTTCACTGAAAAAAATTGAGCAACAGGAGGGTTAGGAGGAAGGGACACCAAGAGAATGGCGATAGGAACAAAGAGACCTCTTGTCACACAACCATCAGAGTGAATTGTTGGAAGTCTGTGTTCTGAGCTCTATTTTTTTATAAAATTTATTGATGACACCAGACCACTGAGAAATCAATTTTCAATTAAGTGCCGCCTGGAAGTGCTAGCGAACCAATTTTCATGTCTAAGAAGTCTAACAACTACAAGTCACTAGATTACCTAGTTTTCAACAAGTAGTTGGCCAACAATACTAGAGACCTAGTTTTCATTGTTGGATCTTCTCTCTCTCTCTTTTTTTTTTGATTTATTTATATATAATATGATATATATATATATATATATATATATATATATATATATATATATATATAATACCAATGTTGAAGGAGACCAAAGGGAACCATGGTGAGTTCCTTGGAAATCTCCAAAAAGAAGGTTTCCTTCGAGAGAGGCCTCTTATATAGCTTTAATTGATGACCATTAACGAGGAGCTTTTGATGTTCAAAATCCATGATGCAAAGTTGAACTGTACCATTGTCATATACATGTTCAATTTCATAAGGTCTTAGCCATCTTGTATGAAATTTACCTTTAAAATCTTGAAAGCGAGAGTCATGGAGAAGTGCCCAATCACTAGGTTGGAAAGAACATTGATGAATGTGTTTGTCATGCCATAGTGCTAGTTGATTTTGAACAAGTTCTGTATGAAGAAGTGCTTCTTGATGTAACCCATCAAGGGAGTGGAGTTGTGTTAGGCATTCCTTTTGAGCATCAGAGAAACTCAATTTGAGTTGAAGGGCAGTTCAAAGAATCTTAATCTTTAACTCAATATGAAGTACAACCTTCTTACCATAAACCAATTCATAAGGGGTTAGACTAGTGGTGGTCTTCTATGTAGTATGATAGGCCCACATAGCTTTAGGAAGTCATGTGGCCCAATCATGCTTATGAAGTGCAATAGTTTTGGTAAGAATATTCTATAGTTCCTGATTAGTTACCTTGACTTATCCATTTTCTTGAGGATGATAAGGTGATGATTTTTTGTGGCAAATCTTATATTCTTTGATTAATGCAAAAATGAGGTTTGAAGTGAACTGAGGTCCTTGATCAGTAGTGGTCTCACATGGAACACCAAAGTGAGTGAAGATCTTAGAATATAAGAATTCAAAAACTTTGGTATCTTGAGCATGCTTAAGTGCGACCACCTCAACCCATTTTGTGACATAATATATACAAACAAGAATATATTCTTTTTTTTTGGAAGGTGGGTTAATAGGTCCAACAAAATCAAGACCCCATTTTTCAAAAGGTTCAATAGAAAGCTGAGGGTGAAGTGACATCTCATCTAATTGTGTAGGATGACCCATGCACTGGCACTGGTCACAATGTTGAACATAACATTTGCAATCGTTATGAAGTGTAGTCTAGTAATAACCTACAGTCAAAATATTTTGAGTAGTCTATTGAGAAACAAAGTTTCCTTCACATTATGATAGGCACTAAGAATATCAAAGATGTCATCCTTAGGAATGCAACAGTGCATGATGTTATCAATGTCGGTATAGAATAGAAGACCATTGATTGAAGTATACTATCCACTGAGGCCCACTAACTTATGATGCTCATGAGGAGAGAAGTGTGGTGGAAATTTTCATGTGACCAAATAGTTGGCAATATCGACATATCATGGACTTTTGGCAGAGATTGCAAAGAGGTGTTCATCAGGGAATGAATCATCAATAGGAACAACTTCATTATTTGACTGCGGTATCCGTGACAAGAAATCTGCAACCACATTTTCATGACCGGGCTTATCAAGTATAGTGACATCAAATTCTTGCAATAAAAGAAACCATCTAAAACTGAATTGCTGAATGATCAGTATGAACAAACACCTTACAACCAGTAATGTAGTGCCAAAATTTATTAATGGCATAAACAATAGCTAAAAATTCTTTTTTAGTTATGATATAATTTACCTCAACACCAGTGAAATTCTTGCTAATGTAGTAGATTGAATAGAAGAGGTTGTCCTCCTTTTGTCCAAGTACTACTCCCATTGAGAAGTCAGAAGCATCAGTGTGGATATGGAATGGTAATTCCCAATTAGGACCTCTAAGAAAATGGGTAGTTACCAACTTTGTCTTAATGGTTTCAAAGGCCTCTTGACATTTAAGAGTCTAGGTGAAAACAACATCTTTAGCTAACAAGGAAAATAGAGGAGAGGAAATCTTACTAAATTTTTGGATAAATCTCTTGTAATATCCAGCATGACCAAGGAAACTTCGAACATCTTTTTGTGTCAAAGGTGTGGGGATGTCTTGAATTATTTGGATCTTTTTGGGATCAATCTCTATACCTTTTGACGAGATTAAATGACCTAATACAATTCCATCTATCATCAACATATGACATTTCTCATGGCTTAAAGAAAAATTAGTGTCGATGCATCACTTGAGCACTTTCTCTAAGTTATCTTTAGCTTCATCAAAGGTATTTCCATGAATAGTAAAATCATCCATATAAACTTCTACACAATCATTAACTAGATCAGCAAAATTACTTAAGATTGCCCGTTGAAATGTTGCAGGGGCATTACATAACCCAAAAGGAAGAACATTGTATGCAAAGGTTCCCCATGGGTAAGTAAAGGTAGTTTTGTCCTGATCTTCTGGGGCAATGTGGATGTGGTTGTACCCACTAAATCCATCCAAGAAGGAAAATAATCACTTTCCTACGAGAGTATCCAAGACTTGATCAATAAAGAGTAATGGAAAATGATCTTCCTTAGTAGCCTTATTTAAAGCTTGATAATCAACATAGATACACCACTTACCATTTTTCTTTGGAATGACAACCAAAGGAGATACCCACTTGCTATCTGAAATTGGATAAATGAAACCAACATTCAAAAGTTTTTGGAGTTCCTCTTTGACAATATCATGCAAGGTAGGATTGAGTCAGCATTGCAATTGTCAAACTGGGCAACTTCCTTCTTCAATGTAAATGTAATGGGTACAAGTGTCTGGATGAATACCTTGCATGTCTTGATACTTCCATGCAAATGCATCTTTATGTTCTTTAAGCATATTTATGAGATCCTTGACTTTAGTTGATGTTAATTATGGATTAATATTGAGGGTACACCTGGGTAGGATTTCCATAGGTTCTGATGATGTAGGTCTAGATGATGTTTCTAGTTTTTCCAAGGACAATAATGGGCTAAACAAACATTGATGTGGAAAGAGTTGATGTAATGTGAGGAAATGTTGAATAGATCTAGAATTGCCAACTAAAGGAAAATTCCCAAAAGGATAGTCAATAGTTGCATGAGAGGGAAAAACCATAGTTTCTAGGATATCATTAGACTCATACCTATTCTAAAGAAAGTTCACTAGGATGGCCTCATTAGTTGGATCTTTAGAATACTATACTTTCTCAATGGTAAGGACTAGACCATAATCATCTAAATTTATACTGACCAAGGTTGGGTCCTCAATGTCTAATAATGGTTGAGTAGGAGGATATAAGGTCAACTCTTTTATTTGCTAAACATTAGAAATAATCATGTTACCTGACCAACAATTAATGTGGGCATTGGCTATTGCTAACCAAGGTCTTCCAAGGATGAGAGGATATCCCCCCAACTTAGATTTGGGTTTAAGGATCATGAAATCGGTTGGATAATCCCAACTATCAATGGAAAAAATGACATCTTCTATAACCCCTTCTAGTCTGACTAGGGATTGATCAGCCATTTAAAGCACTGTAGGAGTAGGTCTAAGTCCTTCTAAAGATATTTTTATTTTTGTTTCATTTGTCATCACATTTATAGCAGCACCTAAATCCACAAGTGTATTAGGAATAACAATTATACCGATACTTACCTGGATGATAGGATTGCCAGGATCTACATATTTTAGAATGTTGATATTTCCTAACATAAATTTTGCAAGTTGTCCAATAACTTGAATAGTTTTTGGATCCTTCTTTTTTTGGTGTCAGGTATATAATTCCTGTATTGTCTTGTTGTAGACTGGCACATCCTTAAGAGCCTACAAAAGTAGAATTTTAATATTAATATTGCATAATTCATTTAAAATATCAAACTTAGAATGTGTTGGCTCTTTGGGCTTTGGCTTATGAATGAATTGATCAAGAAAGGGTGGTTTTTTTTCTAGCTCCTCTTTAAGTTCATATAGGATCTCTATGATAGTAGGTCCTTTAAAAGCTTTCCTAGATCTGAGGTGTACACCATCCAACTCAACTGAGTTAATAGGATAGGTGGGCAAATTAGTCACTTCGCTATGATAGATTGGTTGAGGAGGTTTATTATTGGGATTTGGATTTGGTTGAGTTGGCATGGATACGGGTTTACGTGGTTGTGGTGGATTTGAAGGTGGATTCAAAGAAGATGGAGGTATGGGAGGAAGAAATTGTTGAGGTTGCTGATAGGGGCTTATTATTGGTGGTGGAGGAAAAAGACTATTGTGGAAGATAGGGTTGTGTATAAGGTTTTGAAGGTAGATACGATGATTGTGGAGGTGGATACGGAGGTTGAGGCCTCCATGTTTGATGCCATGGTTGCATACTAGGTTGAAAACTTTGGGGCCATTGCAGATAAGGTTGATGTTGTTGATAACCTCCATACCATGATCCTTGGTTAGGGAATTGCTGGGGTGGTGTAGAAAATGTTCATTAGAGAACCCTCTAGGTAAAAACTGACATCGTGGAGCCATATAATAGACTGGTTCTTCGGTATACTCCATAGGAATCATGCCTTGAGGAAGGGGTTGCAGCATTGAAGTCTTACTAGCTTCCTCAAGTGATGCTACATGAGTTTGATTATAAGGGAAATCTTCTAGTCCAATGTGGAAAACCTGATGTATTACCCATAGTGGAAAACTTACTTGAATTCCCACGAATAGATTGATGAAACTGTGAATAGTTCCCACATATATTGCAAATATCTTCAAAGGACATTTTAGAAATATCACCTTTTCCAATCAAATTTAAGGCATCCAAGGTTTCATCATGAATCGCTCTTAAGAAAAGCATCTTGATGGTTTTTGAAGTTAAATTAGGACACCATGAGCATTGTAAACTAAAGGCAAAATGTTCCAATAAATTTTCAACTGCCTCTTCTTCTCATTGAGTCATGTGAAAGATTTTATCCCATACTTCTTTGGTCTTACATTACTCCTAATATTTGGATAGAAAAGCATCTTTCATTTGGTTCCATGTTCTAATGTCCCTAAGACTCATAAACCATCGTAATGCAACATCCTTCAAAGTAGTTGGAAATAGCTTTAATTTTTGTGCATCACTTTGATAATCATAGCTATTACAAAGGACATAAAATTCAATTAAGATATATCAAGATCTTCAAAGGTTGACCCTCTAAATATGGGAAGTGTGAAGTGAGGGATGTTTTTCATAGGGGCATCATCCACAGGAAGCTGAATAGGGAACTCAAAGGTCGTATTGTGCTGAAAAATTTCATTCCTATTGTTTCTAGCACTATTTCCTCTTATATTTTTGTTTTCAACATTGTTAGCCATGACTTCTTCCAAAACTTTGGTTGCCCAAGGTGTAAAATATGTTTTAGAGGGTTCAACCTAAGGCTCTAGAGGCTTACTACACTTAATTTTTATATGACTTTGCAAATTGCTTAGTAATTTTAGAGGGTGTAGTAGGAGAGGTGAATTGAGAAGATGGCTAGATTTTGACTTCACTGCTTGGTTTGATTTCTATAGTTGATGGATTTTTCTCTTTTTGTGGTTTTTGAATTTTTGAACTACTTGCAGATTCCTTCTTAACAAATCAACCTTGACTATCTCTAGGCCTATTCATGCACCTAAATGATTTATTGTAGTGGAAACTAAAGGTACTATCCTAAGTAAGGTCAACAATTGGTCAAGATTTCTCAAGGGATCACTGTTCCTATCTTGACTTATTATAGTTTCATGCCTTTAATATCTCTCCCTAGAAATGATGCCAAAAGTGTTGGGTAAAACTGAGGTTCAACTTGATGGTATATGATCGATTCAACAATACCCTAAAAATGTCAATTCAAGATTCATAAAATTGTGAGTGATATCATGGCTATTTGCACAAGAGGTGAAGATAATAAATCAAGAGATTTATGAATGCAATTACTACTTGCTAATAAATTGAATTGGTCAAATTACCACACATCTAAGATTACTAATCTATCCTTATGAGTATCCTATCCTATAAATTTCAAAATTTGTTAAAAAATTGTTCAAAATACCTTATAACTCCCCTTGAGCTGATTTGTGCCTTGACATTCTTGCAACCAAAATTCTGTGCTGAATGTGCCTGGCAATCCTTATCTTTTGCGCTATACCTATATTCTGTACCTATGTTTCTGTATCTAATCTATCAGAGTTATGGAATTCCTACATTTTTTATCAGATCTTATATGGAATAGAGTTATTTTCCATATGATTTCCAAAATTTTGTATCTCCATATTTTGACTATATTAGAATGAATGAAAGAATGTAAATTTTTTTCATAGCATTCTCCCCCTTTGATATATCTTCCTTACTGCTATTTGTCCACCTATCTTATTATCTCCCACTTTTTGATACTTATGTCAAAGGGTTCTAAGGAGAAATACCATACTCAGCCAAAAAATTACTATTTACCTCCATTATTGTTTTTAGAGCTGCATCCCAATCCTCCAAAGCAATGTCAAGTGACTTGTACTGGATGGCAGTCTCTATGGCAAGGTGTACAAGTCTATCAAGTGTACAAAGATTTGGATATTTCCTTAAAACTATTTCAACATACACTTGCTCCTTGTGGAGGACTTCTAAATGTGGGGTTATGGAGGATTGGATTTGCATCAATTTAGCCTTAATATTGGCTTCCTTTTTTGTAAGTATAGCTAACTCCCTTTGAGTGTGAAGCGATTGTGCAAAATGCTTCTCAATTTGAGCTAGATCTTTTGGCAGTTGCATGCTAGAAATTTTAAAATTTCTTTCCAAGCTCATTATTCTCTAATTTGTTTCTTGTGTGAAATTGGAAAAATCAAATAGCTTCTTGTACAATGAGAAAATGTTCTCAAGTACAACCTTAACCTTATCTATTTTCTTGGCCAACTCTACCTATTCAAGTATTATTCCACTTGACATCTTTTCATTCACTTTTCCTTGAAACTTTCTTTCTGACCATTCCATGAGTTTAACATTAGTATCTTGGTCTTCATTGGTCACCTGGTCAACTATATCTAATATTTACTTTATTATTGGCTTTGCTTCATTTGGTGACTACAAGCTAAAGGCATCCATAAAGATTTCCTTAATGTCATGAAGTGCTTGCTTATGTTTAAACTCCTTCCTAAGTATTTATTGCATCATCCTTCTGTCTAATGTAGTTTTCATTTCATTGATTTGTGCCATTGTTATAGTCTTGGAATCATAGGAAGGTATCACAATATCTTTATCTAATTTAGGGTCTCCATAGTGAAGTACCCTTGCCACTCTAGTTGAAATCAAGCTTGGAGTTGAGAATTGCAAAGGAATGGCTTCAGTGCTCAGCTTCTAAATGGTCTTTGTAGGGGTGCTAGTCTTTGGTAGTTCTACCAATGTTTGTATGGTGGCCCACTCCTTTTCTTTTAAGGTATCCTCCTTCTCATTTGATTTCCCTTCCATTGCATTGAACATTTGAACAATATCACTTGTTACACTTGGTGGAGGTGGTGGTGGCAGCATCAAAATCTTAGTGCAAGTAGCTGTATATGTGAAAGGTGGTTCCCTTGCTTTCACCTTTTCCTTTTGTTGTGCTGCTACTTCCTTTTGTAACTCATCAACACTCACCAATATAGGGCTCATACATAATTGTGCCTGGAGAGTGGATTGATGAAGTATCTTAGGGAGGTCCTCTACAATAAGGAGATTGATGTTCTGAGCTGAGTTTTCAGGAACATCATTGATAATTATTGTCTTTGTAGGTGTAATGGTTACATGAGGTGGACTAGGAGGTGGCATTTGTGTGTCTTGCACATTTTGTTTTTCTTCTTACTGCTGATCAGCTATTGTCATAGTTTCTTCCTTCTGTGTTTCTTCCTCCTCACCTTTTTCTTTGTCCTCCTCAAATTTCTTATCTTCCTCTTCTTTCTTCTTTTCTTCTTCATCTCTTTCTCTTGCTTCCTTCTCCTCCTCTTGCTCCTCTTCCTCTCCTTTCTTCTCCTCTATTTTATTTTCCTCTATCTTTTCTTTGGCACTTGTTTCTACCTTATTTGTTTCCTCTACCTTATCATCAGTTATTTTATAAATTTTTTTCCACAATTGTGTGGATTTATTCACTACATCCTCAATCTTCTTTTGAAGGATGCTAAAAGCTCTATACTTAGGTGTAAACTTGCCACCATGTTTCTTGTTTGCCTTTTTTATTTGAGCCTTTGTCATGTTAGGCTTTACTTGAGCCAAGATGGATTCTCTGATCTCCCTTTCCATTTTTAGACAATAATGCCATTTATTCTCAATTATCTCATATAGTTCCTTGGGCATGGTATTGTCAAGTTCTAGAGGTGTGTTTTTAAATTCTACCATCATGGCATACATAGATTTCTCTACTTTATTCTACTCTTCCCTACTAAGCTTATTGAAATTAAGAGACTTTAAATCATTCAAATTTGCATTTTTAATCTTATCACAAAGTTTATCAATTTCAATCTTAGGAGGATGGCTTACCACTTTAAATTGGCTGATGTCCTCTAATTTTGTTCTTTCTTCATCATCTATATCTGGCTATACCACATACCTTCTTCTCTTCTTTGGCTCTTTAGTAGGCTATTCACTAAATTTCTTCTTCTCTTTTGATGCCTCTTTATCCTTTTGAGTGGATGCCCTTGTAGTGGCCCTTGTTGTTAGAGCTGGCTTAGTTTGAGCTGGTTTAGTAACCTTTTTAGGCTTGGCCTAAGCTACAAGCTAAGTTTTTTCCTTTCTCTTCTTTTTCTCGACAAGCGTAGGTGCTTCCTTAGCTTCTTCTCCCTTGGTACCTTCTTTCTTGTCTTTTCCTAAGCCTTGTGTCAACTCTACAAGGCCTTGCCCTTGCTCTTCTTCTTCTTCACTATCTCCTTCTACTTCTTCTTCTTCTTCTTCTTCTTCTTCACCTATTTCACCTTCAATGCTTGCTCCAAATTGCTTCTTTATCTTTTTCACAATTTTGTCTTTATTTTTGATAATATAAGCTATCTTTAATTTAGTTTAAACTTTGGACTTGACAACATCATATGTTCCAAAGTGAGGAGTTGTCTTATCTATTTCTTTTGTAGGCAATGTTGTGATTACTGCTGAGGCTTCATCTACATCAATCTTATATCCTAATGGCCTTAGCCATCTTACTCTTGGTATTGCTGCCTAAATATAGGTGTAATCAATGTCAACCAAGAAGCATATGTCATTAACATGTTTCTCTACCAATGAAATTGGTATTCTCATTCTTTGTTTCATGGATTTCTTAAAGTCTTCAAAATAACTTGTTATTTGTGCCTCAAAATTATCACCCATTTGATTAATGAACTCATTAATTTGTGTAATTGTAGTTTTGTTGGAGTTCCAATTCACCTTATGTGAACCAAATTTACATTAAGCACCTTTTGACCTCCTTATTGCTCCTAGGTTTTCATTAATTTTCTGCAACATGAGTTTTGACAGATCATATGTGTGATCTTTCTTCACCAGTTTGTAGGCTACATCAACTGCTAAACTATTTAATATACTCAATTGATAGAATTTGTGAGATATTATTCTCATAGAAAAATCTAGAAGAGGATCAGTTATAGTATCAATGGTCATTCCCTTATTGTTCCATTTGGCTCATGTATTTTTCTCAATGACCTCCATTCTATTGCTTCTCAAGGTCTTTGGCCAATCTAGGGCTGGGAATCCCATAACCCTATGAACTATCTTCTTTGTAATCTTAATAGGTCCTATCTCCAGCCATAGACTTCCATCATGAATTCTACTCAAAACAATCTATTGGAATATTCAAATAGAAAGAATGCTTCTGGGGGGGGGGGGGGGTGTGAATAAGAAGTATTGGACTTTAATCATTAAAAATTTTAACTGAAAGTAGATTGCATACATATAAACATATCAAACAACCATGAAAAACAAACATATACCACCACATAACATGTGAGATTTTGGTAACCCAAAAACCCTCCAGGAATAAGAAGGTAAAAATAGGGTGGGGATGATACCCACAAAATTACTACAGCAATAATGTTTGACCACTTCTGATGGTCTTCCCTGTTAAAGGCCTACCCTATTAAAGACTTTACACTGTGTCTATAGTGACTTAGTTAAAGGATTTACAAAAATTTTACATGAAGTGTTACCCTATTAAAGGATTTAATCACCTATTTAAAGGATCTATAAAATAGCTGTTAAGCTAACCTATCAACATAGGATTTCCTTTCTAATATAATGGCTAGAGAATATTAGACCTAATAAACCTGATAGCTTATAATCCTTTGATTACAGAATACAGGCACTTGAATTCCTTACTCTGATCTTGATCCTCCGAGATCTGATATTGTTTGTATCCCTTGCTTTGTTCTGATCAACTAAATATTTAACTACTGCTCTCTTCCTCTAAGTCTTTATACTCTTTACTCTATATAATTTCTCCATACACTCCCTCATCCATCTACATGATTCAATGAGATTTAGTCTTCCTTATAAAGAAATTCAAAGACTTAGGGTTAGACATGGATCTACGATCCATATTGAATCTCTATTTTTCGCTCATTCCTTGCACTTTTATTATTGGTTGCATGCCTTCTCCATTTTTCATATTGGCTTCATGTAGATTGCATAGGAAATAGAAAAGATTTGATCTTATCACTTAAATCCTTTGAGATTCATCATATGTTGGCCATGAAAATGGTTTACATATGAGTTAGTAAAGTTAGAAACTCATGTGCATTTTGTGTTACTTGGCACTTACTGATTCCTGATGTTCGCCATCATCTATGGCTCAGCTCCTAAATATTACTCGGCACTTGTATCATGCTCGACACCTGAAGTCACTCGACACTTGATCTTCACCTGGCACTTGAAGGCTGCTCGGCAGCTGAAGATCACTTGGCACCTAATGGATTTCCTAACTTGACACAAGCTATGGCTCGACATACATAGTGTACTCAGCTTCAATGTAGAAAGTGGTTAAGTTGTGTTGGCACTCAAATGTCAAAACCATTCTGAGACTAACAATCTCCCCCTTTGACATGAGTAGAAAAAACTCTTAACTAAGCATGATTTATCTAACCTTATGAGTACATTCACTAATCTGCTCGGTATATATACAGAGGTCAAATTTTTTAACTTACAATATATACCTCAAAATTATTATAACTCCCCCTGAGTTAATTGAGCCATTATCTATTCTATCTTTGTGACCAAAATTCTGTGCTGAATATGTCTCTTATACTGATATAACTAATACTCTTTGTCTATTCTCTGTTTACAACTCCCCAAAACATTATATCTCCCTTTTTGATCATTATCTCCCCCTTTACAACTTTATATCTCCCCTTATTAATATATATCTTGCACTTTTTGACACAAATGTTAAAGGGCACTAAGGGTTAAGACCATATTTTGCCAAAAATGTACTATTTACATCCATAATCATCTTGAGAGCTACATCCCAATTATTCAAGGCAATTTCTAATGACTTATGCTGGATGGCAGTCTCTACAGCAAGGTAAAAAGATTAGGATCTTTCTTGAGAATAGTTTTAGCATAGACCCTATTCTTTATGGAGTACTTCCAAATGTGGAGTAATGGAAGATTGGAGCTGCATTAGTTTGTCCTTGATGGTGGTCTCTTCTACTATTAATACAACTATTTCCCTTTGGGTGTGAAGCGTTTGAGAAAAATGATTCTCACTTTGAGCTGGATCTTTTGGCAGCTACATGCTTGAAATATTCACATTCCTCTCCATGCTCATTATTCTTTGGCTTTTCTCTTGTGTGAAGTATAAAAAGTCACACAACTTTTTGTACAATGAGAATATATTCTCAAGTACCTTTTTTCACTTTGTTTATTACCTTTGCTAATTCAACCGGGGAAAGTGCAATTTGACTAGATATTTTCTCATTTACTTTCTCCTAGAATTTCCTTTCAAACCATTCAATAAGTTTTACATTTGTCTCTCAGTCTACATTTGTCACCTGGTCAACAATATTTGAAAATTGCTCCATTATATTCTTTGACTCATCTGGTGTCTGCAAACTGAAGGCATCCATAAACATGTCTTTAATCTCATGTAATGTTGGCTTTTGTTTATACTCCTTTCTGAGTATCTCCTGCCTCTTTCTTCTATTCAATGCTTCCTACACCTTAGTGATTTGATCAATGGTTATTGTTTTTGAGTCATAACTTGGTATGACTATCTCCTCATCTAATTCAGGGTCTCCATAGTGAAGCACCCTTGCAATTTTTGTAGTACTTGATCTTGGTGCTGACATCTGTAGTGGCATTGCAACATTTCTAGGCTGTTTAGGAGGAGTCTCTAAGGTAGGCAAATTTATCAATGCTTGTATAGCCTCTCACTCTTTGTGGGTTTTCTCTGCTTCCTTCTCCTCCTATCTACTACTTTGATCAATAGTAAGAATGTGAGGAGGTGCACCTTGTGTTTGTGCTATAGGATCAAAAGCAAAAGTCTGTCTTGTTTGTGCTATATTTTTGTCTCCTTCTACACTTGGCTTCTACACTGTAGTGTCAACTGTTCTAGATGTAACTTCTATTGGCATTTGAAGTTGACCACTAGTAGCTATAGAGATGATGGAAGGTGGTTCTTGTGGTTTCACCTTATCTCTAACTATGTTTTCTACTAAATTTTGTAAGTCATCCACACTGACCAAAATTGGACTTGTAATTTTTCTTGTACAGTTGTTTGGTCCAGAATCTTAGTGAGATCTTTTGTAATTAATGGGTTGATTTTCTAACATGAGGTGTCAAAAAAATCCTTAATTTTTATGAATCCTGTAGGTGTGGTAGTAGAGTGAGGAGGACTAGGAGGTGAAAGTTGTGTGTCTTGCACACTTTGATCTTCTTGCTGCTCACTAGTACCCTTGTCTTCACCTTTTCCTTCCTCATCTTCAATCTTTTTCTCTACTTTTGTCTTCTCTTCTCTCCTTTTTCTTCTCTCTTTTGGCTTAGCAGTAGCTTCTTCCTTGTATTCTTCTTCAAGAACATCTTCAACCTTTTTGTACAAAATTTTCCATGATTTTGTTGTTCTTCATACAATTTCTTCAATTTTGTTTTGGAAAATGAAGAATGCCCTGTACTTAGGTGTAAATCTAGTGTTATTCCTTTTGACTGCTTTAGCTATTTGCTCCTTAGTTAAATTAGGTAGTATGCTTGCTAGGGTTGATTCTCTCATCTCCTTCTCCATTTTCAAACAAAAATGCCATCTGTCTTCTACAATTTTAGACAGTCCCTTTGGCAATTGTCCATCTAATTCAAGAGGTGTATACTTGAACTATGCCATCATTCCATAAACTAATTCTTCTATTCTATTTTATTCCTCTTTAGTGAACTTATTGAAATCAAATTTATTCATGTTACTCAAGTCTCCATTTCCAATCTTTTCACATAATGTATCAATTGAAGACTTAGGAGAATGGCTTACCTTTTCAGATTGATCTTCTTCATCAGTATCAGGTTGAGCCACATATTTTCTTCTTTTCCTTGGCTCTTCCTATGCCATCTTGATTTTCTTCTTCTTTGTATCTTCCTCTTTATTTTTGTGTGGAGGCCCTTGTTGCAGCTTTGGTTGTTGGCTTTTGGGGTGTCGGCATGGAAATTTTCTTTGGTTTAGACTGGGCTAGAATCTATACTGTTGCCTTTCTTTTCTTTGGCTCGACTTGAGTTGGTGCTTCCTTGGCTTCTTCTTCCTCAACACCTTCCTCCTTATCTTCACCCAGACCTTGAGTTAATTCCATTGGGCCTTGTTCTTGTTCACCCTCATTATCATCATCATCTTCTTCATCTTCTTCTTCTGTTGCCTCAATTCCTTTACCAAATTTCTTCTTTATTTTCTTTAGCATTTTATTTTTCTTCTAATTACAGAGGCAGTCTTTAATTCTATTTCAATCTTGGATTTAACCATATCATATGTGCCAAAAGATTTAGCAGACTTGTCTATTTCCTCTACAAGCAAAGCAGTGATAGCTACAGATGCTTCATCCACATCTAGTTCATAACCAAATGGCCTTATCCATCTCACCCGTGGAACTACTACTTGGATATAGGTGAAATCAATATCAACTAGGAAACATATGTCATTGATATGTTTTTCCACTAAGGAAATTGGTATTCTTACCCTTTGCTTCATGGATTTCTTGAAATCCTCAAAATAGCTTGTCATTTGGGCTTCAAACCTATCACCCATATGATCAATGAACTCATTGATTTGTGTTATTGTAGTTTTGATAGGGTCCCAATTCACCTTTCCTATAGAAGGAAACTCTTCCATAACATAAAAGAACATACACATAAGGACTAAACCAAATTTTAATTGAGCACCTTTTGATCTCCTTATAGCTCCTAGGTTTTCATTTATCTATTGCAACATAAGTTCTAAAAAATCATATGTGTGATCTTTCTTTACTAGTTTGTATGCTACATCAACAGCTATGCATGGCACACTGTTCAATCAATTGGATTGATAGAATTTGTGGGATATTATTCTCATAGAAAAATCTAGGAGAAGATCAGTGATGGTATTAATAGTCATACCCCTCTTATTCCATTTTGCCCCTATGTTTCTTTCAATGATCTCCTTGGAATCACTACGTAGGGTCTTAGTCTAATCTAGGGTTGGGAAACCCGTAACCCTATGTACTATACCTTTTGTAATCTTAATTGGACCTATTTACAACCATAAACATCCATTGTGGATTCTGCTTAAAATAATCCGTATCCATTCAATTTTTAATATTATAGGATAAACTAGGGCATTGGTCAAACCCTTTTTGTTGACTATCTTGTATTCATCCTTCAAAATCTTATTCTCGCACAATTTGTCATAGGCTTGAAAAATTCCATGATCACTTATGGCACCAATTTTAAATTTATAACACTTCCTTACATCCTACACCATAACTACTTTGGATGGAATAATGGATAATGCGCTGATAGGGTCATTTTTGTAGGTGACTTTTGGAATGGGCTTGAATTCAGGTTGTTTGACTTCGTTACTGACCAGTTGTACTTCATGAATTTCCTTCCCTTTAGTGTTTTTTGATCCAAATGCCATTGTTTTCCAAACTAGTGTTTAAAATATAAACAAGATTTCAAACTCTACCTAGCTCGAAACTTGAATGAAATACCTTTGATCGATGAGATTTATGCTTAATCACTGTTGAAAGAGGTTGAAATCTATTTGGAACACTGGATTCTCAGCTATGAAGTTGCTTTGCTCTTTTCTTCTCCTTTGCTTCTAGTTCGTGTTGAAGAAAAGTGATTAGAATTGCGATAGTATACCCTATTTACATCACATTAAATGCTCAACTACACACTTCACTTTTGAAGGATTTTTCAAGTCGGCATCAACCATCAACTCGGTCGCTATTAGCAACTCGACATGTACTAGAATTTTACTCGGCATCCAAAGACAACTCGACATCATTATTTAAAATTTTGTCTTGGCATCTTGTCTCATGCTTATTTCTTCTTTTCAGTACTTCTTTGTCTTTGGACTGGTGTATGATGTAACTTTGTATATCAGTCCCATACACCTCTCTTATGCTTAGTTTGATAAAGCGTGATCACTTGACCCATTGGGTGAAGTGATCCCTCCACTTGATGTGCTACACTCATCTTTCTTCTTCCAAGTCTTATTCATTTGTCTTCTTATTCTCTCGACATTATTCTTTTCTTTTTCTTTGTTGGATTCAATTTTTGGTGCTTTGGACCTTGTAGGACAGTTTTCGCTGATATGACCAATTTTCAAGCAACTGAAACAAGTGGTTTGACTTAGCCACCTACTATAATTCCCTCTGAAGTGTGTCCTTATATAATTTTTAGGAATATTTCCATATTCCTGACAATAATGACAACTATACCTAGTGTTATAATCCCAATGATAGTGACTTTTATTCCCTTTTGTTTTTGCTAGTTGATTTGATGTCCACATAGGCTTTGATCTGCATTCAAATTCTCTATGTCCATACTTCTTACAATTATGAAAATGTCCATCAAATCTTTGTGTCCTTGTGACTTTGGTCTTGCAATCTTGTGTCATATGTCCTTGCATGTTGCACTTGTGATAGTAACCCTTGCTTTTGGGTGTGTTTGGCTGATTGATTCTTCTACTCCTGCAAACATTAGCAGTATGCCCCATTTTATTATAGTAATGATAAGTGGGTTTAGAATCCTTACCTTTATCATTTCTTTGCTCAACACTCTTTGATGATTCTCAAACTTCAGTGCTATTGTATCCAAGTCCTGATGTATCATGGGAAAATCTTGGGAATTTCATCAATTGTTCAAAGTACTTGATGGCTTCACTTGACTTGTTAAGATTCTCTGCTATCTCTTTTTCTCTTTTCAATTCATTCTGTAGTTGTTCATTCTACATCTTCAAAGTAGAGATCTCAATATCTTTCATATTGAGTTCATGATGAAGGTTCATCATTTGGGCAAGTGTATCCATCTGCATGTTTGAGATCCTCGTTAATTCAGTATATTTTTCTTCAAGTTTATTTTCAATATTCCTTTTGTCATCTTCCATCATGACTCTATCCTCAACTACTCTTTTCTTTTGTTTAGTGATTTCACATAACATTATGGCCTGTGATTCATGTTCCTTTTTGAGAGATCTTGTCTCTTTTGCTTGAACTTTGTTTTTATCCATTAGTTTTGCTATTGCTGCATCAAACTCTTTAGTGTCTCCATTGGCAAACACTTGTGTGGTATCAATTTTTCTACAGTTTAGATCATTTTCAGCTATGGCTATCTCTTTCCTTCTTTTCAAGAATTTTCTTAATTCCACTCTAGCTTCTTCTACCTTGTGTAGAGTGACATGCACATCTATCACTTGGTTCTCAATGATATTTCCAAGTTTGAAAACTTCCATCTTTAGATCTTTTCCTCCAAGCTATTAGGCTTCTTCTTGAGAGAACTTGGCTCTGATACTAATTGTTGGAATATTCAAATAGAAAGAATGCTTCTGAGAGGGGGGGGGGGGGGGGGGGTGGGGGGGGTTGAATAAGAAGTATTGGACTTTAATCATTAAAATTTTTAACTAAAAGTAGATTGCATGCATATAAACATATCAAACAACCATGAGAAACAAACATATACCACCACATAACACTTGAGATTTTGGTAACCCAGAAATCCTCTAGGAATAAGAAGGTAAAACTGGGGTGGGGATGATACCCACAAAATTACTACAGCAATAATTTTTGACCACTTCTGATGGTCTACCCTATTAAAGGCCTGCCTTGTTAAAGGCTTTACACTATGTCAATAGTGACTTGGTTAAAGGATTTACAAACACTTTACATGAAGTGTTACCCTGTTAAAGGATTTAATCACCTTTAAAGGATCTACAAAATAGCTATTAAGCTAACCTATCAACATAGGATTTCCTTTCTAATACAATGGCTAGAGAGTATTAAACATAATAAACCTGATAGCTTACAATCCTTTGATTGCTAAATATAGGCACTTGATCTACATACTCTGATCTTGATCCTCGGAGATCTGATACTCATTTTTATCCCTTTCTTTGTTTTGATCAACTAAATATTTAACTGTTGCTCTCTTCCTCTAAGTCTTTATACTCTTTACTATGAACTCCAGTATAATTTCTCCCCACGCTCCCTCATCCATCTAAATGATCTAATGAGATTTAGTCTTCCTTATAAAGACATTCAAATACTTAGGGTTAGACATGGATCTATGATCCATATTGAATCTCTATTTTCCACTCATTCCTTACACTTTTATTATTGGTTGCATGCCTTCTCCATTTTTCTTATTGGCTGCATGTAGATTGCATAGGAAATAGAAAAGATTCAATCTTATCACTTAAATCCTTCGAGATTCATCATATGTCAGCCATGAAAATAGTTTACATTTGTATTAGTGAAGTTACAAACTCATATGTGAGTTCTATGTTACTCAACACTTACTGATTGTTGATGCTTGGCATCGTCTATGATTTGGCACCTAAATATTACTTAGCACTTGTATCATGCTCAACACCTGAAGTCACTCGGCACTTGATCTTCACTCGGTACTTGAAGGCTGCTTGACACCTAAAGATCACTTGGCACCTGATGGATTTCCTAACTCAGCATAAGCTATGGCTCGACATACATAGTGTACTCAGCTTCAATGTACAAAGTGGTTAAGTTGTGTTGGCACTCAAATGTCAAAACCATTCTGAGACTAACACAATCTATATCCATTCAGTTTTCAATCTTATAGGGTAGACTAGAGCATTGGTCAAACCCTTTTTCTCAACTATCTTGAATTACTTTTTCAGAATCTTGTTCTCACATAGTTTGTCATAAGCTTGGAATATTTCAAAATCACCTATGATGCCAATTTTGTAGTTGTAACATTTTCTCACATCTTGCACCATGACTACTTTAGGTGGAATGATAGATAATGCACTAGCTAGGTCATTTCTATTGGCAACTTCAGGGATTGTCCTAGATTTAGGTTTCTTTACTTCATTGCTAACTAACTAAATCTCATGACCTTCCTTTTCTTTGGAGTTTCTTGAACTAGAGGCCATTTTACTAAACTAGGGTTTTAAATTTATTTAAAACTTTAACTCTGCTTAGCTTAGTACCTGGTAAATACCTTTAAATTGATGAGTTCATTCTAAATTGCTATTGAAATCTGTACAAATGGCTATTAGGTTGCTTCTTGATCACTTATTCACTCTTCTCATCTTTGCTCTATGTTTGAATGACGTGAAAATGAGCAAAATTCAACCTTATACCTGCCAAGACCTAGCATTACTTGCTTAATGCATATAGCTGTCAACTTGGTTCTTGAAGGATTCAATCAGGACTTGGCTCCCATTGTATTTCATTTACTTAGCTTCCAGTAGTTCACCACCTCACTCGAATTCTATTGTCAAATCGACATCCATTAGAGCTTTACTCATCATCTGAGGATAGTTCAACAATATTTGCAAAAACTTTAGATTTTGACCTATCATCTTTGCTCATGCAAATTTCTCCTTGTAGTACTTCTTTGTCTTGGAACTAATGTATGATATAACTTTGTATATTAGTCTCATACACCTTTTTTTTGCTTAGTTGGTTGAAGTGTGATCGCTTGACCTTTTAGCTAGTGAAGTGATCCCTCCATTTGATGTGTGGCACTCATATTTCTTTTTCCAAGTCTTGTTAATTGGTCCTCTTATTTTTTCAACATCAACCTTTTCTTTTCCTTTGTTGACTTTTGTCTTGGGTACTTTTGACTTTGTTGGAAAATTCCTGCTGATATGACCAATTTTCAAGTAGCTAAAATATGTAGTTTGACTTAACAATCTACTGTAACTCCCTCTAAAATGTGTCCTAATGCAATTTTTAGGAATGTGTTCATACTCCTGACAATAGTGACAACTATACCTAGTGTTGTAATCCCAGTTGTGGTGATGACCATGGTTATTTCCTCTTGCAAGATGATTAGGTGTTTACATAGGCTTTGATTTGCATTCAAATTCTCTATGTCCATACTTTTTGTAGTTGTAGCAGTGATCTTCAAATCTTAGTGTCCTCATGGTCTTGGTTCTACATTCATGTGCTTGATGTCCTTTCTTTTTGCACTTGTAAAAAAAGCTTTCTTTTGTAGGCTTATCATGCTGATGATTGTTCTTACTCCTACATACATTAGAGGTATGTCCCTTTTTACCACATAAATGAGAAGTAGTTTTAGTGTCCTTACCTTTGTTACTCCTTTCTTTTGTAGTCTTGGATGATTCTCCTTGTTTAGTGCTAGTGTAACCAAGTTCTGAAGTATCATTACTAGCCCTTGGTGATTTTAGTAGTTGCTCAAAGTACTTGATAGCATCATTGGGTTTGTATAAGCTTTCTGCTATCTCCTTTTCTCTCTTCAACTCATTCTACAATTTTTCATTATGCATTCTCAAAGTGGAAGTCCCAATGTCCTTCATGTTTAGCTCATGATGAGCATTCATCATTTGACTTAAGGTGTCTAATTACATGTTTGAGATCCTTTCAAACTCAATTGTCTTCTCCTCTAGTCTATTGGTAAGATTTCTATTGTCATCTTCTATCATGGCCTTCTCTTCAATGGCTCTCTTCTTTTGTTCAGTCACTTCAAAAAGCATTATGGCTTGTGATTCTTGTTCAAGCTTGAGTAATCTAATTTCTTCAACTTGTTCTCTATTTTTCTCCATTAGTTCTACTATTGTTGCATCAAATTCCTTGGAATCTCCATTTAAGAACACTTGTGTGGTATCAATCTCCTTGTAGTGTATGCCATTTTCAGCTATGGCTATATCATTCCTTTTTTTAAAGGATTTTCTCAATTCTTCTTTGGCTTCTTCCAATTTGTGTAGATCAAGGTGCACATCAATCACCTAATTGTCTATGATCTTCCCAAGTTTGAAGACTCCATCTTTAGACCTTTTCTCTAAGTTGTTAGTATTCTCCTTGTGAGAACCTTTGGCTCTGATACCAATTGTTGGAATGTTCAAAATGGGAAGAGTATTTCTAAGAGGGGGGTGAATTAGAAGTACCACACTTTTAACCTTTTCCAATCCTTTAAATCAAATAACTAAAAGTAAATTGCATTTCCCTCATTGGTTGCATGCCTTCTCCATTTTTTCTAATTGGCTACATGCTGATTGCATAAGAAATATAAAAGATTCACCCATATCCTTTTTCACCTTCGAAATCCTTCTATGTTGGCTCCAAAAATGGTTTATATCTAAGTTTTTGAGGGCACAAACTCATATGCTAATTTTGTGTTACTCAGTACATACTAGACTACTAGTGTTCAATGCATATACTATCCTAACTTGCTCGACACCTATTATACTTTATCTTTCTTGACACATGTAAGATCCTAAATTGCTCGACACATGTATAGTTCTAGCTCACTAGGAACATCAAGCACTCTGCCTTTCTCAACATCAACTATGACTCGAAACCTATATATCACTCAACACCTATTGGAAATATAACTTGACACACATTGTAGCTTGGCATACATAGTTGTACTCGACTTCAATGTAAAAAGTGGTTAAGTGTGTTCACACTCAAATGTCAAAACCATCTAAGGACCAATAGTTTCTCCACAACAAAAAATAGGAGAGGGACCAACTAAGGGATAAGAGAGACCAACCCTAAAGGGAGCAAGATATATCTCAAGAGAAAATTGATAGGTTGTAGGTGGAGCTTTATGAGATTCAAATTGATTATGGGAGATTTTAAGGGTAGTTGGAGATTGTGGAGGTAGAGGGGAACAAGATGTAGGGGAGGGTGGATAGATTGTAGATGGAGAGGGACACGATGATTTTAGAGTTGGTGACACTTTGGTCACAAATGATAGTGGGAAAGGGGTGAATGAGTTGAGGAGATTATGGGGAGAGGTGGATGATTTACAATATAGAGGGTGGAGTTCTACCATGGGAGATACCATGCTATCATCCTTGCAAATCATGTTAAGTGCTATCATCCCTACAAATTAGGTTGAGCACTTTAGATGTGCCACATGGTTAGGAATGATAGGAAGGCACATGGAGGGGGAAAGAGTAGTTAGAGCATGGGAGGGTGCCAAAGGACATAAGGATCTTAGAGAATAGGGTAGAGATGGAGGCAGAGCTTGGGGACAATGGTGAGGAGAGATGACAGGGAAAGCTTAGGGATTAGAGGGGATGGAGTTGGGGGAGAAGACAAGTATGGGTAGAGGATGAGGGTAGAGGAGTAGATGATGCCACTACAACTTTCAATACCACTATAGGCATCATAGGAGGATCTATATGTAGCACATGATGATGATGCAATGGATGAGAGGATATATGAGCAATGCAATGCTACACTTCATGATGGATCATGATTTTGTACTAATATTTTTATGAGAAAAAACCCATTTGTATTTATATTGACATGTACTATAACAAAATTTGATGGAAATTTAATGCTTTCATGGGTGGGTGATGTATTTTATTTGATTGTGTGCAGGATGTATATGATAAAAATTATTTGGAGCAGGATATATGGTGATGAGTTATGTGCCCATGTTTTTGTGATGAGATGAATTTTATGTGTATATGATGTGTATTGATGTGTGTGTTGTAGGATGGTGTGATACTTATATGCTACTAATGAGATGTATCAAGTTACTAACATATCCTTGTAGGGTGTGATGTGTGGAGATCTTGTGTGTGTTTATGCATTTGTGTGTGATGTGTATATGTAGACTAATGTGTTATGTTTTATGAGATCTAGTTGATGATGTAGACAACTGAATATGATTTATTATTGATGTATATGTGATACTAATATGTATGTAGATGTAGTGATTTCTATGAAATTCATTTTAAGAGATAGTTACATGTGAAAAAGCAATGTGTATGATATATGCTGAAATAAATGATGAAACATGTGTTAAGGAAATGAAACTAAATGATAAATGAGTTAAAGGGGATAGTCTAGAATGTGCAACCTAATGAAATACATGAGAATGAATGAATTTCATGTACAAAAATGTAGTAAATGAATATGGAAATGAACCTAAATAGTAAATGAATGACAAAGTGATAGACTAATGTAAGTAAATGTGTATAACAAGAATTATGGACTAAATACAATTATATGCAACATATAGTGGATGAAAATTTTAATGAGGTGACACACACACACACACACACACACACACACACACACACACACACACACACACACACACACACACACACACACACACATGGTAATGGATAACTAAATATATAGTCCTAAGTGATAATGCAAAAAAAAACTAGGTAAGAAAAACAATGAGGATGCAAAAGAATCAACTAAAAATGAACTTAAAATGATAGTGTAATGAAATGATGATGCAAAATAATGAACTAACAACGAACCTAAAATTATAATCTAATGATATCAGATGAGAATGGAAAAAAAGCTAATAATGAACATAAAATGTTAAAAAAATGAGATGAAATGATGATGCAAAAGATTTGACTAATAATGATCCTAAAATGTTAATAAAATGAGATGAAATGATGATTCAAAAGAATTAACTAACAATGAACCTAAAATGATAATGAAATGATGATGCAAAAAAATAAAGTAACAATGAACTTAAAATGATAATGAAATGAGATGAAATGATGATACAAAAGAATTAACTAACAATGACACTAAAATGATAATCTAACAAGATGAAATGATGATGCAAAAGGAATAATCTAAGATGATAATGCAATGACAAAAAAGAGTGTAACTAAAATAAATACTCACATAGTAATGCAATGGGGATACAGATGGATAAGTGTAGCATATCACTAATCGATAATGACCTTTTGGATGGGTAGGGAAATCATTTGTACAAATTTAAACATGACTTATGAGGTGGAGGGTCTGAGGGGTGGCAATAGTGGGGGTGAGTATGGATTTTAAAGTGGACCCTTTATGTTAGTGGGATGTGAGGGGGTGGGTGATTTGGAACTTTGGATTCTTGGGGATAAGATTGCATGTGTTTAATAGGATTGGTGGACTGATTATTGATAAGATGGTTATCTTGATTCTTGCTGAAAAATAAGAGGTGTTTCTTGTTTCCTTTCTAGGGGAGGTGGTGGGGGGGGGATTGAATCTTTCATGAATCTCGAGTGTGGGGAACTTGTACAGAAGTACTACCATGTAGTTGACCACTTAGTTTGATATAGGAATATTGGGGATATGTCAAGGTTACAAATAATATCAAGGCCTTGTTACCAACATTTCATAGGACTGACTAGAAGAAATACATGCAAGGATTTCTGCAACATCACAAACAAGTCCTAGAGGAATTGAAGTGAAAAAAACACTTGGTAACCCATAGGAAAATGAAATTTCCCAAGTGCACCTTGTAACCATGGGTGGTCATATGTTTGGAACATGAAAGGGTCACATCTGAGTGACTCACAATCAACAAAGAAAATGACAAAAGGGTTGACCAAGACCTTGCTTTTGAATTGCCCCATTTGCAATAGATCATGATATAAAAGATCATGGTGACTTTGAGGGAAAAACTAAATCACTTGGAAAAGATACTTTAAGAAAAAAATTTAAAATCTCAAAAAGATAATAAATCAAAAGAAAGAGTAGTATGAAAAAGCAATCTTTTTCAAAAGATATTGGTAGGACTAGATACCAACAAGCCAAGGTTATACATGAGGAAGGATGCATCCTACAAGGACCTATTAGTAGCATATGGAACCATCATAGACTAGAAAATTTAACCTTTAAGACATCTCTTTGATGATAAGGGATCTCACATGAGGACTTACTGAAGTGCCCAGTTAAGAGATTTGAAGATTTTGACCAAACACAAACTGACACAAAAACTAAGATATATACAATGGGACTAAGCTAAGGACCAACTCTGGGGATTTACAATGGACATACTAAGATATTTTCATAAGACTCACTGTAAAATTTTTTAGTATGATAGGATAGTGGAATTTGTCATGTAGAGTTCAAGCATGGGAAAAAGCTTAGGATGAGGAGATGGAAAATATTATTTGATTAGGATACAACAAGGATAAATCTTAGGATGAGGCAATAGAGTGTACCAAGATATGTTACACTAATTATAATACATGGGTGTGATATGAAAATATGATACATGGGTTTAATACATGTGATATGATACATAGGACATGGTACATAATTATGATACTGGTATGATACATGTGCTGAAGGATTATGATACAATGTGAAATTAACATGATATAATGCACTTCTCTAATTTTGATTCCAAGCTTAGGAATTGGGATAGTGATACATGTATTACAACAATGTGATGTTAGAACACCATGGGAACATAGGAAGATGGATAAGTGGATATAATAAGTGGATGGGTGGGAGTGTGTCACTGATATATAATGGGTAAGTCCATGTATACATGATGCCTATTTCTAGGTTTTCACCGAGCACCTATCCAAGGTGCTTGAATTGCCAAGTTTTCACCTTCTTTTCTCTTTACTATTTTTTCTTTTTTGAAATTTTTGGTGTTTTTTTGGTTATCATTTGCTAGGTTTTCACAGTGATGAAGAATTTTTTAGAACTGTTAAAGATATTTTTGTTCTTTTTTTGAGGTTAGCAAGATACATTGAGGGGCTCACGCATAGAACTTCTTGATGTGAATGATGTTGGTTGGATCATTCAGAGGTTCAGCTTCTAGTGTTGATAGCTGATATGCTCTTGAGCCAAAATATGTTGTAATAACATATGGACCAAGACATATGGGTTCAAACTTTCCCTTCTTCTCATAGTCTCCTTGGACTTTCATATTTTTTTTGAGGACCATATCACCTACTTAAAATTTTCACAGGTAATGAAGTTGTGCTTGAGTCAATTTTGATACTATGAGGTGGCTATAAGCCTACTTCCTTCTTTCATCCCATAGATCCAAGTGTGTGCATTTGGCAACTCTGTAGTCTTTGTCTCATACTTGTCCTCGTAATGATATGCACAAGAATGGGAGTTCAACTTCAATAAAACAAGGAATATGGAGTTGTGCCTATAGATATATAGAATGAGGTATGATACACCCATAATATTGGACTAATCTATAGATGCCCATTGTGACTGGAATCAATGATAACTTTCTATAGAATTTTGACTAGGGTTTTTTTAGTTTCCTTAGCCTGACCATTACCTTGTGGGAAATATTGGTTGGAGAAACAATGGTGATGGTGGAGGAGGTACATGACTCTTCCATATTTAGGTTTTGAAAGTTACCTCCATGGTCTGTAAAAATGGTGTCAAGGATACCAAAGTGAGAGACAATATGATAGAGGATGAATTTAGATACTTGAACACCTATGGTGTTGGCAAGTGAGACTACCTTAACCCACTTGGTGAAGTAATATGTGGCCATGATGATCCATTTGTGGCCTTCTAAAGATAGGGGTGTAATAACACCAACAAGGTCAAACCCCCAACATTCAAATGACCATGTTGATGTAATGGGTTAAAGATCTTGTGCCAAAATTTAGATCAAGCTTGCATGTTGTCGATGAGGTAGACACCTTTTGGCAAAGTCACAAGCTTCATGTTCAATAGTATGCCAATAGTAGCCACCTCTTAGGATTTTTTGTGCTAGGACTATATCACTCATGTGAGCACCACAATGTCTAGAATGTACCTAATGTAATTTCATTGAAGCCTCACTTTAGTCTAGATACTTAGAGAGAGTATCATGATACATTCAATGATATAAAAATTGGCTACAGTAGTTTAGCAAGATGCTCTATGAATAAGGTTTTGGCATTGGGTTTGTGTGAGGTGGGGGGAGATGATACTATTTTTGAGGTAAGGGTCAATTTAATGGTACCATAGAGATTGGGGACCAACCAAGATGTATACTCATGCTGATTCATCATTCTCATATATGGGCTCATGTAGTTGCTTGACCAAGAAATCATATTGTGTAGCTTCCCGAGGGATTTCCAAGAGTGAGCCAGTAGTGACCATTACATCTGCAACTTTTTTGGCAACCTTGGTACTTGAGTGATGAAGTCTTTTTTAATTGGCCAACCAATTCTTTGTAAAGTAGCATCTTATTGTCTTTTGTTTGGTATTCATCTAGAACCTACTTGATGATCAATTATGAGTCTCCAAATACTTGTAGCTTCTTTATACTCCATTCAATCACTATTTTTAGCCCTACAATGAGAGCTTCATATATTCTAAGATGTTATTGGTGCATTGAAATCATAGTTTGAACGCTCCAGAGATGTAATCCCCTTGAGGGGTAAGCAACAATATCCCTAATCCTCATTGATGAGATGTATATGATCCATCAAAATATAGTTTCCATGATGGTTGTTACTCTATCATGCATAGGTGTTTATCTAAAAATTCAATAACCAATGGATAGGCATTGACCAAAGGCACATTGGCCAAGTGTGTTAGAAAGTAAAGTCCACTAAGATAACTGTGAGGTGGGGGGGGGGGGAGAGGGGGGTGAACTAGTTATCCAACTATTAAAAAACTTATCAAAATTTTTAATCCTTAACCATGTGAACAATATAATCAACAACCATAAGAAGAGATACATACATAATAACACTAGATATGTTAACTAGGAAAACCCTTGATCATTGGGAAAACCACAGTGGCGATGATACCCACAAAATGATGTACTAATATAAAATTTCCTTGTAAGAGGATGAAATTTGTTAGGAATCAATGAAATACATTTAGCACATAGTAGTCATGTTAGGATACTTTGAATCCCTATTAGGAGATTTCAACCTTGTTAGGAGTTGTGCCGACCCTATTAGGAGTTGTAGAAGGGAGAAGGACCCACTATCCAACAACTTTAGGGGAAAGATCACCAAACTCACTGTGTAACTAATCTCTATATTATTCCTTGTAGAATAATAAAAAGGAAATATCCTTATCTCCTTCTCTATCCTATTGAGTGGACCAAACCTCTTCTAATCTTAGTACCAGATCACAAACTTTGCATCCAATAATCCCTTAGATCACTTACTCACATATCACTTGCACAATACAAAATGGAGCACACATCAGTACAAGGAAAATAACCTTCCTTTATACCATATCCTTAAAATAAATCCTTGAGTGAGTATTGAGGCTTTCCCAATTAATTATAATAGGACCTCATTAGGATATTACAAAACATTACATCTTTTTGTAATTACAAATTACTGTCAACTTAGAGTCTTTACAATTTCTCATGTGTGACCTTTGACCATGCACACTTGCTAATGTCATCAACAAGCTATCTAATATCACTCTCTAACTATTCTCATAATGATTTTATCCTAGTTAAGAGATATAAATGAATCATCAAAAACCACTTATTAGGTACTTTGTCTTCTTACTATCTTTTGTAAATCTTGAATATCTTCTGCATGTCTTTGACTCTTTGTATGCTCACTTATTCATGTTATCAGGACACAATGTAGAATATAGCCCAAAAAATTCTTGACCTAACCATTAATACACAATTTGTACAACATTTTTCTCTTTTTGCTACTCTACTAATCTTCATAGAAATAATACTATGTCAACATCAATAAAAAATACAATCATGAATGCAACATGTCAATCATTTAAGCAATCTCTCCAATGCTTAGGATAATCCCCCAAAAGAATTCCATCAACATTCATGCTAAAAATCTCCCCCTTTGGCATTGATAGAAACATAGATGAAAAACATGTAAGTTACAAGAATATAAAATCAAACTCTATTGTTGTTCTCTTCTTTTCAAATCCTCTTTATCAATCAAATCTAAAACTTACAGGAACACTGCTCTATTTGTGCTTTGTCATTCTTATGATTGACATTAGTTTTTCATACTCTAAGTTATAGGAACAACTTACATGGATGGAAACCAATTATTTACAACTTCATCCCCATTGATATGATCTCTCCCCCATTATGTTATAGAGATTATTCTCCATCTACAACACTTCTCCCCCATACATAGGAGATGTTTTTTATGCAATCTCTCCCCAATTGACATCAATGAAAAAGGAATCATTATGTCAATCATATATTCCAAGCCTTTTAAAAGCTCAAGTTTCCAAAGACATTGTTCAATACCAACTACTAAGAGTCCTTGATGAATCTACTCATCTTAGATATTCCCCCATATAGGAAGCATTAACATTTAATCTAGATAAACAATAGTGCTCTATACCACTAGACAAATGCATTTTCTACTTCATCTACTCAGAAGTAGGCAGGGGCATGACCATAAGAATACCATGCAAATATTCATATTTATCTTTAGGCAAGGGCTTCATAAAGATATCTACAATCTTCTCTTTTGTACTTACATACTCTAATATGATTTCTTTCTCTGCAACTTTCTCTCTCAAAACATGATACTTAATAGATACATGCTTAGTCCTAGAATCCAACACATGATTTTTGGACATGCTCACTATACTTGTGTTATTAAAATTTATGATAAGATGTTATGAAAATCTTATCCTAATTTCCTTCAACATCTTCTTCATCCACATGACTTGATTACAATTGTTTGCTCCTACTACATACTCTGCTTTTGCTATACTTTGTGAGATAAAAACTATTTCTTGCTCAACCAAGAAACTAATCTTCCTTTGAGAAAAAATGCTCCACGATTGGTTTTGCTTCTGTTATCCATACTACCTACACAATCCACATCAATATATGTACACAAAGTAAAATTACTTGATTTATCATAACACAATCCAAAATTAGGAGTACCCTTCAAATATCTAAATATTCTCTTTATTGCTGCATAATGTGGTTCCTTAGGTCATCTTGAAATATTGCTGCTATCCCAGCTACATTTTCTATATATGGTCTGATGTGAGTTAGCTATTGTAAAACTCCAATCATAGATCTATACTTCTTCTACTCAACTGTGGGTGTCTCGTCTTTGCTAGATACCCTGTGACCAATCATCATATGTGTACCAATAGGCTTACAAATTTCCAAGCCAAATCTTTTCAACAGGTCTTTCAAATACTTAGCTTGTGTAAATAAAATACTATTGTGTTATTCTATACAATTTGTAGATGCAAGAATTTTTTTATCTCACCAATCTTACTCATCTCAAATTCATTCTTCATCTCATCAACAAATTTATCACTTGCTTCATCATTACCTCCAAAGATTATGTCATCCAAAAATATTACAATGATCAACAATCCATTCTCAATTTTTTTCAAATACAAACTGTTATGTGTTGTACCTTTAGCAAATCCCAACTTTGCCAATATTTGTCCAATCTTTCATACCAAGTTCTAGGTACTTGCTTTAGACCATACAATTCTTTCTTCAATCTACGTACCATGTATTTTTCTTCTGTTAAAGTAAATCCTTCAAAATACTCAATGTAGACCTCTTCTTCAAGTTCCTCATCAAAAAATGCTGACTTTACATTATTCTAATACACTTTAAACTTCTTACTTGCTATATAAGCCAAGTACATTCTTACTACTTCAAGTCTAGAAAAAGGGGAAAATTCCTCCTCATAGCCCATGCCTTCTTGCTATGAATATCCTTTGCATACCAATCTTTCTTTATTCCTTACAACTTCACCTTGTTCATTCATCTTATTTCTAAAAACCCATTTAGTTCCTATAACATTCTTGACTTTAGGTCCAAGAACCAATTCCCATGTCTCATTCTTCCTAATTTGATCTAGTTCTTCCTTAATTTCTTGAATGAAATTATCATCCTTGCATGCCTCATGTGCATTCTTTGGTTCAACTTGAGAAATAAAGCACAATTCTTTATGCACAATGTTTCTTGTCATAACTCCTTTGCCTTTTCTTTCATTAATCTAATTCTCAAGGTGGGTCTTTGTCAAATTCCTATTTGGTATAGGTGTCACTACTTCAATTCTTATTTCTTCTCTATGTTTAGATCTCTATTTTTCTCTTTGTTCAATAGTTTGAACATGATTATGCAAATCATTGTTAGTCTCAAAGAAAACTTCAATATTTTCTTTAACCAGTTTAGGATTATCTTCTTCTTCATTAGAAATATAATCCATCATTTTATCTTTAAATCCAAAGTTTTCATCCATTTTTACATCTTCACACTCAACAATTGTCTTAGTTCTCCAAAATTTTGTAGATACATCATTGATCTTGTTGTTTCTATTACAAACATGTTTTTTCTTTCAGCAATCCCATTTTTCTCAGGAGTTATAGGTGTTGATAGCTATCACTTAATTCCATTTTTCTTCACAAAAGATGTTAAATTCTCTTGAAGTGAACTCTCCACCTCTATCTAACCTTAATTTTTTTTAATCTTTACTCTAGATTCATTCTCAACTCTATTCTTGAACAACTTAAACCTTTCAAATGCCCTAGACTTTTCTTCAAGAAATGCTACCCACATCATTCTAGTGAAATCATCAACAAAAATCATAAAGTACCTTTCATCGTAGAATCCTCTTTTTTTGGTAGGACCACTCAATTCTATATGAAAAATATCCAATTTTTCTATGGTAGCAGACTTCTTGCTAGGAAAAAAACTTCTTCTACTTTACCATGACACATTCTTTGCAAACAACATTAGTATGTTTCACAATTTAAGCTAGATCTTTGACATCAAATGTACTACTAGCCTTCACAATACTATCAAAGTTTATATCATAGAATATTCTATGCCATAATCAACTATTATCCATATTTGCAATGAAAAAAGTCATCTTTATAGGGTTTAATTGAAATACATTACCTCTGGATCCTATACCAGTACCTATGGAGTTACCATGTCTTTATCCTTAATAATGCATGTCTTCTTTGTGAATTGCAATTGATAACCTTTATGAACCAACTACCCAACACTTAATAGGTTATTATTTGATCCATCAAAAAAATAGATATCATCAATGTTAGTTTTTCCATCAAGAGTAATAGATCCTATTCCCTTGATATGATAGACTACATTGTTACCCACTCTGATAATTCCTCCATCATGATTACTAAACTTAAAAAACCTATTCATGTCTCCAATCATATGATGTAAACATCCACTATCTATAATCCAATCAATTTTCTTCTGAACTTGTGAAACTAGAGGTTTTTCTTCTAAAATTCTTTTCAAGGATTTTTTTCTTTTATATCCACAAATCCTAATTCATCATCACTTTCACTCTAAACTCTTTCCTCATACTCATCATCTTCATTCTCATACAAACAATCTCTAGGTCTTCTAGAGTTGAAATTATTTTTTTTCTTTTTCTCTCTTTTAGGAAACTCAAAAGCATAATGATCAAATTCATTGCAAGTCAAAAATTTAAAAACTCTCTTACCATTTGGTTCTTTTATAATAGGTAGGGCAATTCCTTCTTTAATTATGCTATCCTCATTAGATCTGGATTTTTTGCTACTAGCAAAGTATCCACTAGTGCTTACACTTCTTGATAAAGAAGTATGAACACTTCATGCACTAAAAGTTGTTTCCACTCTAAGAAATTCTCTAGATTACTTCATGCTCACTATTGCTACTTCCAATCTTCCAAGTAAAGTCTCTCTAGTAAGCTTCCTAGTTCAAGGTATCACTTGCTCAATCATCTATGTTGTTTGTATGAATGGCGATGTCAAAAATTTCAAAATATTCCATATAATATCATCTTCATCTTTATATCCTTGACAAGACTTAATTCCCACAACAATTTTTAATATTATACC
The DNA here is from genome assembly GCA_028749045.1 of Cupressus sempervirens. Lineage (NCBI taxonomy): Eukaryota > Viridiplantae > Streptophyta > Pinopsida > Cupressales > Cupressaceae > Cupressus > Cupressus sempervirens. The sequence goes on along the minus strand of CM053789.1, from coordinate 505,393,237 downwards.
AATATAGTTTCTCATAGATTTAGCTTCCATCATTTTAGCATCTTATCACCTTCAAAAGTAGACTTTAAGGCTTTCCAAATTTCATGAGATGTCTCTAAGGATTTTACGTAACTGTATTCATTCTCCAAAAGAGCTTATACTAATGCTTCTTTTGCAAGTATATTGCACATAAACACATCTCTTTCTATTTCACTATGTTCCTCAAGTTTTCTTTCTTCCACAATCTCCACTTTAGTCTTTGTTATTAGCCAATACCCTGGACCCATATATAGAAAATGAGTCTTCATGTTCTCCTTACATCTATCATAGTTATATCCATCAAATTTAGGACTTTCTTTTCTGAAGTGACCCACCATTGATCTCCTTAAGTTAAGATTTTTCTTCAAGGACCTGATTTAGAAAGTAAATTCCACTAAGATAACTGAGAGGGGCAAGGGGTGTGTGTGTGTGTGTGTGTGAATTAGTTATCCAACTATTAAAACTCTTATCAACATTATTAATCCTTAACCATGTGAACAATATAATCAACAACCATAAGAAGATATACATACACAATAACACTATATATGTTAACTAGGGAAACCCTTGATCAGAGGTAAAACCCTGGCGGGGATGATACCTACAAAATGATGTACTAATATAAAAGTTTCTTGTAAGAGGATATACTCTATTATGAGCCACTAAAATACATTCAATACATATCAATGCCTATTAGGAGGCTTTGAATCCCTATTAGGATATTCCAACCTTGTTAGGAGTTGTGCCAAACCTATTAGGAGTTGTAGAAGGTAGAACGACCAACAATCCAAAAAACATCAAGGGCAAGATCACTGAACTTACTATCCAACTGATCTCTATATTATTCCTTGCAAAATAATAGAAATGAAATATCCTCAACTCCTTCACTATCCTCTTGATAGGACCAAACCTCTTCTGATCTCAATACAAAATTTCCATCTTCACATCTAATAATCCCTTGGATCACTTACTCCCATTTACCAAATTTTCTTATCACTTGCACAATACAAAATGGAATACACATCACTACAAGGAAAATAACTTTCCTTTATACCATGTTGTTAAAATAACTCCATGAGTCAGTGTTGAGGCTTTTCCAATTAATTATAATAGGACCTCATTAGGATATTAGAAGACATTACATCTTTTCATAATTATAAATTATTGTTAGCTCAAAGTCTTTAAAAATTGTCACACGTGCAACCTTTGACCTTGCATACTTTCTGATTTCATCATTAGGTTGTCTTCTATTACTGTCTACTAAACTTATCATGATTTTATCCTAGTTAAGAGATACAAATTAATCATTAGAAACCACTTATTAGGTACTTTTTCTTCTTATTATCTTATGTAAATCTTGAATACCTTTTTCATGTCGTTGACTCTCTATATGTGCACTTTTTCATGTCATTAGGATACAATATATAATACATCTATAATTTTTCTTTACCTAATCATCAATGCATAGTCCGTACAACTTTGTTTTCTATCTTCTACTTTGGTAGTCTTCACAAAAAAATACTATGTTGATATCAATGAAAAATACAAACATGCATGAAACATGTCAATCATGTAAATAGTCTCTCAAATTCTTAGGATACGCCCTCAAAGGAATACCATCAACATTCATGCTAACAAAGTGATATGCTATGGCTTGTCCCTTGATTTCCTTTTTATGCTGTGGCTCATCCCTTGATTACCTTTTTATCAACATATTGGATGTCAAATTTTCTAGGGAGCATGACTCATTTTGCTACGTGGTAGGTGAGTGTTGTGCATGATAACATATACTTCAAGGGGTCAATCTTGGAGATGATTTGAACTATGTGACTTAGCATGTAGTGGCAGATTTTTTGAGTGGTGAAGACCACTACCAAGAAGGATTTTTCCATCAGAGTGTAATTAATCTTGTAGCCAACTAGAGTTTGACTAATGTAGTATATGGCTCTCTCTTTTCATTGTCACCAAACTAGGATAAGAGTGTGCCCAGTGCCATTGGAGTGGCTGATATGTATAGTATTAATGGTCAACCTCGAACAAGTGGAATCAAGATAGGCAAATTGGCCAAGTATTTTTTGATCTTTTCAAAGCTATGTTGACATATAAGATCTCATTTTAATTTCTAATTATTTTTCAATAAATGCATGAATGATTGACATATATCTACTAACTGTGAGATGAACCACCTAACTAATTTGAGTTTAGGTTGGAGATTGTGGAGCTATCTTAATGTCCTTGGAGGAGGCATGTCCATGATGGCCTTGAACTTTTGAAGATCAATCTCAATGGCACATCATGATACAATGAATCCTAAGAGCTTTCCAAACATGAGGCCAAAGATATATTTATTTGGGTTAAGCATGAGGTGATATTTTGCTAGTTGATCAAATACTTCTTCAAGTTGAAACATAAAATCCATGGTATTGATGAATTTTACCAACATGTTATCCATGTAATATTTGAGGGTCTTATGGATGAGGTCATGGAAGATGACCATCATGGCCCTTTGATAGGTTGCTTCAACATTCTTTAACCCAAAATGCATCATGTGGTAATAGAAGGTCCCCCATGGGGTTGTGAATATTGTTGTAGGATGATCTTCTTCTATTATTTGTATTTCATTATACAAAAAGAATCCATTCATGAGGGACAAGATCACATGCCCATCTATGAGATCTGCAATTATATCAATATTTGGGAAAGGAAATCATCCTTGGGACAAGCTTTATTGAGGTCCCTTAAATTTGTCTAGATTCTAATAAATTACCAAAAGATTTAGTGACCAATACCATGTTGGATATTAGGTCTGAGTAGTCGATTAGATGAATGACCTTTGCTTCCAAAATCTTTTCTAGTTCTTCTTTGACTAGTAAGGCTACCTTAGGATACATCTTTTAGAGTTTTTGTTTGATTAGCTTGACCTTCAGATCAACTGCCCAATAGTGTACAACCAATTTAGGGTCCATTCTTGGCATGTCTTGGTATGATCATGCAAATTGACCATTTTTTTGTCATAGTACCTATATGAGAAGGTTTTCTTGGTCTTGTGGCAAGGATGTTGTGATGTATGTGATCCTAGGAGTCTCTATTAGACTAATGTTGACTATTTTTGTTTCTTCAACTAGGATCGATCTAGTTGGGAAGGAAGAAATCTCCACCCTGAGATGCCTCAAAGCGGTTTAGACCATCATATACATCATTTATTTATTTTTCATTTTTTGATTAATCTGATGGTGCCTTAGAGGACTTTTCACTAGGGGACACCTTTATTTTTCTTTTCTAATTTTAATTTTCTTCTCTTGTTATTTTTGGAACTAGAGATTTCGTCCTCCTTGAAGTAGCATTTTAGGTCCAATTTGTAGACATCTTTGGTTTGTTGTGTGGTGTCTTGGTCCTCATGAATCATAGGAGCACTTCCTTAGTAGAGAACTCACCAACATGGAGTACACTTGGTTGGTCGCAATAAATGAGTTTGTGGGGGGTGAGGGGAAGGTCTATGAGGTTGATGGATAGTTTATAGATAACTAAGTCTCTTAGGGAGATGTCATCATCATGGATATCATCATAGGATCTATTTTCAACTTCCTTAGGGATGTCTTTGAGCTGTACAACTTTGACCTAAATGTTTAAGAAGGTATGACCTTCCTTATTAGTGTCCCCAGTCGTGGAGCATCCAATGCTTGGGCCTTTCTTCTTCTCTTCTTTGTATGCTTCTATAGGTTGCCTAATGTACAAATCATTTCAACCTAATCTACCACCTTGATAATCCTATAGTTTAGTAGAAAGTCAATGTGAGTGAGGATTTTTTTTTTTGGAGGTAGTTAGGAAGATTTTTATCTTTTAGAGGCAGGTCCTTGTATAATCATGTGTTGATGTATGGGGCCATTTCTTGCTCATTAAGGATCTTATTGCCAAAAAATGTAGTGGGTTTAAGCTATTTGAGCTGGGGAGTTGTGTCTTTTTTTAGGCCTTGATGGGTTGGGTTGTCCAGTGTGTGTAGGTCAAGTGTAAAGGTGCAATCAATAAATGTATCTAAGAGATGATATTCACCACAACCCTAGTAGTTGATCTTAACAATGGAGAGTGTGGAGGCTAGGATGGTGTTAGGGTCATGATAAGTACTATAAGAGATATCAATGATAGTACAAATCTTAATTCTAGGGAAATAAATATCATAGGATGCTTCTACCACATTGTAATACATAATAGGTTCTATATTGGCACAAATGGCTATCTCAGTTACATGATGCAAAAATTTGATGCATTGATGATAAGTGGATGGAATGACCTTCATGGTGTGGATCCATGGTTAGCTAAGGAAGATGTTGAAGGGTAGGTTAAGATCAACTATGTGATACACTATTTCTTAAGTAGTAAGCCCAAATCTAATGGGAAACAAGATAAGTTCCTTATGTGATTCTTTCTAAGTTATCATAGGCTTTAATAGTGATGACCTCATCTATAATGTCTACCTTAGTGTATCCTTCTTGTTTAATGAACCTCAAAGTGCATAGGTTTAAGAATAACCCATTATCTATCATGACCCTCTTGACTATGATGTTAGAGAGTCTAATGACTATATGGTGTGGGAGACTGTGGCCTAGCTCAATTTCTAGGACATAAGAGGGTTTGAAAGATAGGGACATGAGGCAGAGAGGTGTACCACTAGGTTCCTAAATTCTATGGCATTGATATCAATAGGGACACAAGATTTATGGAGTGCATAATTAAGTATCTCCTTATGAAGTGGGATACTGTGAAGGATATCTAGGATGGAGATTTGGGCTGGCATGTTTCCGAGGTGTTCAATAATATTGTTTTGTGTCCCTAAAGGAGTAGATCCAGGTGGCCCTACAATATTGAGTCAGGTTTTTTGTACTATGATTGTACATTGATTATCTAGGCCCTTGTTATTTATCCCATTAACAAAGGGCTCAACCTAGGATATACATCCAACCAAATCACCATAGTCAAGGTATGCTAAAGTGTAGTATTGTGATCTATCATGATTATCACCTTGCTTTCTTTAGGTCTTGTTTTCTCTACTATTGTTGTTGGAATTATTATTCTATATAGGTACCTTATCTACATTATTATTGTTATTGTGTGGTGGGAATGCATTTTTTTTAGATCAATAGTCCTACATTTTGAGAGGCTAGTGTTCCTATTGAGTCAGGTCTATCTTATTATGACTACACATTGATTATCTAGGCCCATGATACTTATAAAATTAACAAAGGGCTCAAGCTAGGATATACATCTGACCAAATCACCATAGTCAAGGTATGCTTAAGTGTAGTATTATGATCTATCATGATTATCACACTGCTTGGGTAAGGTGTTGTTTTCTCTATTTTTGTTGTTGGTATTGCTATTTTGCATAGGTGCCTTATCTACATTCTTATTGTTATTGTGAGGTGGTAATGCATTTTGGTAGATCAATAGTCTTGCATTTAGAGAGGCTTGTGTGCCCTAATTATAGAAGGAAAACTAGTCCATAATTGCATGATTGATTTAGGGGCTAGTAGTTTAGTGATGCCTAGGTGTGTTGTTGATGCTTTGGGAATGAAATATGAGCCCATTGTTAGGGATGTATTATAGTTGGATGGTAGTACTATCAAGACTGTAGGGATCCTTAGGAATATGGAGATGGGCCTACATGCATGCCCTAGTTGTACTGTAACCCAAGATATCTCTATTGCTAAAGTTAAGCCATATTTTGCCATCTGTCTATCAAGAGACTTTACTGCCCAAATAGGTGGTTTCATATCTTCTGATTGGTCATATATGTCTTTTAAAACTAGATATGGAGCTAATGCTTCAATTAGAGTAGAGCCTCAAGCCCTCCATCATACTGAATCTTACACCCCCAACCCCATCAACATGAATTGCCCTATTCTAGAGATGGATGAGAATGACATAGTGAAGGAGCCCACCACTCCCCTAACAGAGATACCTGATTTCTTCTTGGATGAGTGGGCTGACGCATATCAATTTCACCCTATGTCAAAGATCCTCGAGACAGGTCTTAGTACATATTGTATATTGGAAAAGGATGCCCTGTTTCCCAATCTTGTGGATGCTAAAGAAGATGAAAGTGGGAAATGGCATATGTACTTCGATGGATCAAGGAATAAAAATGGATCAGGAACTGGTGTAATGTTAATTTCCCCTACACAAATAAGGTATTACTTCTCCTTTAGGCTCCAATTCAGTTGCACCAATAATGTGGCCGAGTATGAATCCTTGATCCAAGGTCTCTTACTTGCTCAAAAAGGAGGAATTCAAGCCTTAAGGGTCTATGGAGACAATGAGTTGGTGGTTAATCAAGTGAGAAATTAGAATATTGCCAAAAATGGTTTGCTCAAGTCTTATAAACATACAGTTTGGGATTTACTTGAGGGTTTCAATGCATTTAACATCCAAAGCATCCCTAGAAAAGAAAATAGACATGTTGATAGACTTGCAGCAATAGGTGCATCTTATGATGTGCCATGGAATCTTGAGGAGGAGAAGAAGCAACAAATCAGAGTGGTAGTAACGCCTACCATCCTTGAAGATAACACCCACTGGCAAGTGTTTGAGTCTGATGAGAAAATTGTCAGCTTCTTGTAGAATGAGGCAGAATTTTTAGAGAGAAATCAATCAAGAATGCAAGATCAGTATGGTGATCAGATCATTCATCTCAGTTCTAACAAGTTACCTAAAGGTCTCATTACTTTAGAGAGTGTTTTTAATCCTGATGATCAAGTAAAGGGTAGGGCCATGAACCTAGCTGCTGATGAAGGTGACCATACTCCAGTCATGGTTGCTGATGGAAAATCCTTAAACATGGGGAATGTATGTTCTAAAATTGAACAAGAAATTTTTATTCATTTATGTTAGGAATTTAATGATATATTTTCTTGGACATATGATGACTTAAAGGGTTTTGACCCAAGGTTATTTCAGCATACCATAGATTTAGTTGATGATGCAAAACCAGTAAGACAAAAACAAAGACTAGTGAATCCCAAGATTGAACCATTAATGAGAAAAGAACTATCCAAATTGATTGAGGCCCACATAATTTTTCCTATCAAACACTCATCATGGGTAGAAAACCTTGTCCCTATTAGGAAGAAGAATGGGGAAATTAGTTTTTGTGTGGACTTTAGGGACCTTAACCAAGCTTCCCTTAAAGATCACCATCCTCTCCCTTGAATGGAGTAGATTTTGTCCAAGGTTAGTGGTTCAAAGAGATTCTCATTTCTTGATGGATTCTCTAGTTACAATCAAGTGTTGGTTAAAGAGTCTGACAGGTACAAGACTACATTTACCACTAAATGGGGTACCTATGCTTTATGTAAGATGCCATTTGGGCTAACCAATGCAGGTGCTACATTACAGAAGGCAATGGAGATGGCCTTCAAGAAATTTATTGACAAGTTTGTCTTAGTTTACCTTGATGATATCACTGTGTATTCAAAGGATGTAGATGATCATTTTCATCATCTCAGACAGGTATTCTTAAGATGTAGAGATTTTGGGGTTTCCCTTAACCCAAGAAAGTGTGTCTTTGCTACTAACCAAAGGAAATTATTAGGGCATATTGTATCTAAGGATGGCTTAACCATTGATCTAGAGAGAACAAAAGCAATACTTGCTCTCCCTCTTCCTAAACACAAGAAAGGGATGCAAAGTTTCCTACACAGGATAAATTTTGTGAGAAGATTTATCCCAAATCTTGCTACCATGGTGAAACCTCTTACAGCTATGCTTAGGAAAGGTATGGTCTTTGCATGGACCAAGGAAGGGAAGGAAATTTTTGAAGAGATCAGGATAGCCATAGCCTCAGCCCCTACTCTCATGAACCCAAAATTTGAGAAGGATTTCATTCTTTATACCTTAGGTGGTGAGTCAAGCATTTTTTCTATCTTGACTCAAACAAATGACAAGAATGAAGAACAACCCATAAATTTCTTTAGTGAAGGGCTTAAGGAGTATGAAGATAGGTACAGTTATGTAGAGAAGTAAGCCCTTGCAGTCATCAGAGCTTTAAGGAAATTCAGACACCTCGTATCCCATAACAAGATTCATTTGTTAGTACCCCATGCTAGTGTGTAGGATTTCCTTTTGAGAAAAGATATTAGTGATAAAAGGGCTGGTTGGATTACAAGAGTGATGGAGTATGACGTCGATATCCAGGTCACTAAGCTGGTAAGAGGTAAGGGATTGTGTAAGTAGATGTTATCATCTCAAGAGCCTAATGAAGAAGTTGTCATGGTATTAACAAAAGAACAGGAAGCAAGAAATGATGGCTGAAGGAATTGGATGGATGACATGAAGGATTTCTTATTAGGGAATGGATACCCTCAAGGATTAGACAAAGCTAAAAAGAGATGGTATAGGCTACAGTCAATTCCTTATGTCATAGTTGATGATATCCTTTTTAGAAGAGATTTTAATGGAGCCCTATTAAGGTGCCTTGATATAAACCAGGCTGAAAGAATGATCAAGGAACTTCATGATGGTCCTGATGGTGGCCACTTCTCGGCTAGAACAACTACAATGAAGATCATGAGGGCTGGTTATTACTAGCCATCTTTGTTCCATGACTGTCATAAGTATGTAAGGAAGTGTGAAAAATGTGCCTTCTTCTCTGGAAAACAAAGACTTGCAACTCTTCCCTTCCATCCTATCTAGCTGGATCAACCTTTTGCTTAGTGGGGGTTGGATTTCATAGGCCCTATCAATCCTCCTTCCAATTCTAGTCACAAATGGATTTTAGCTACTACAGATTACTTTACCAGGTGGACAGAGGCAGTGGCATTGAAGGATGCCACCAAATCTTCAGTTGTTGAGTTTCTTGATGGAATTGTGACCAGGTTTGGTGCCCCTTCAACCATTATTTCAGATAATGCCAAGTCTTTTGTTGGAGCTCAGATTTGTGCATGGGCAGTGGATCATAATATCTATATGGGCACATCCTAAAATTAATATCCTTAGGGTAATGGTTTGGCCAAGTCATCCAACAAGAATCCAATCAAGATCATGAAAAGGACAATAGAGGATAATCAGAGGTGTTGGCATAAAAGGATGAAGAATGCACTGTGGGCTGACAGGATAACACCTAAAAGATCAATAGGGAATTCACCATTTGTGTTGGTATATGGTAGAGAAGCAAGGCTTCCAATTTCATTGGAGTTCCCAGCCCTGGAACTAGCTCATCAGCTGGAGTTGATTGAGGATGATGCCATGATAGTGAGAATGGAAAAACTGATGGAGCTAGAAGAAAAGAGAAATTAGGCCATGTAGAGCCTAGAGGCACACCAACAACAGGTGAAGAGTAGTTTTGACAAGAAGGCTAGGGTCAGGATCTTCAGGGAGGGAGATTTGGTTCTAAAGTGGGATGCAGATAGGGAAAAACTAGGAAGACACTCAAAGTTTGATGCATTGTGGAGTGGTCCTTATCTAATTATCAGTTGTAAGAAGGCCAATGCTTTCCAGTTAAGCAGACCTGATGGTGAGATTCTGCCCATCCCAGTCAATGGGATTTACCTTAAGCCATGTTTCTGATAGGGTTTGGGGTTCCATGTATATAGTTAGTTTAGTTTTGTTCTTTTTTTGTTTCCTATTTTCCAAGAAGTGCATGAGCACAGGGTGGTCTCTCTGTGAGATAGCAGGTTTTCAAAATTTTGAAGATTGCAAGGAGTTTTGGTCTCTGGTTCCAGTCGCAGAGACAGAGATTTCTGTGTTTTCCTCTCAGAAGTAGGGTTAGGGTTTCACAATGCATAGGATCTACATTATTTTGACTCTATAGCCCAATGGATGCTTTAGGCCACTGGTCTTATGCATAGCAGGCTCACATCCCCTATGAGTCGCCTGAAATGTTATCATTTTTTACGCCTCGCCAAGATTCAAATTTTAAATATTTTACCCGCCAACGACTAGTGTGTAGAGTTAATATTATTTTAAATACTTGATCAAACCTTATAATATGTTTTGTGGCCCGCAAGTCTTCCATTGTCAGATCTAAAGAATATCTACAGTTGGTGCTATCTCGCCATGGGAAGTTGCACGATGGATACGTTAGCGACATAGTGCCCTTCTGCCATGTGTTAGGTGGGTCCCCTTTTCCTTGATTATTTCTCTGATGCCAGGTTTTTCCAGTTCCATGGTGGGTGCCATGGAACTATTAAAAAATCTAAGCTTCTCGCCATTAGCGACATAGTGCCCAGACGAAAAGTGATCCTGCGGCAAGGTTTGGAAGTACAGTGGGTCCCAAGTGTGCCCTGTCAGATATCGACGAGGATTTGTTAGACACATTGGCTATGGATTCATAATTTCATTGGCTAAGTACAACTATGTGGAGTATAGGTCCTACTTTCCTTGGCAGGCTGTAGACAGGTGTTTCTCAGACAGTTGGCACGTGGCCAGTTCCTATTGGCTATGCATTAAGAAGTCAGATCTATTTTGCTCGCCGTTAGATCAGTTCAGATCAATGATGGGTGCTATCTTGCTATGGAGAACTACGAGAATTTTAACCATAGTGACATAGAGCCTCGGTGACACATGTCATGTGGGTCTATTTTCATCTTGTGGGCTGCAAGATGAATAGGTGTCTTGTCTTCTATGGCAGCTATTAGACAGGTCAGAGTATGTAGGTGGATCTTATTGGCCCATCCAATTAACTAGGTATGCAGTCTTGCAAAGAGTTTGAGCACCGTAGATGTGAATTTGATCCATGGTTGGCATCATGTCACTATTGAGAGTTGCACGATAGATACCCATAGCGACATAACGCCTCGAGGATGCATGGCATAGATGACGTAATGGGCCCGCCCTTCTTCAAAGTGATAGTACATCTCATCCTCAATGGTAGTTGTCAAACGGGTCATAATATAGTGGTATTTTTTCATTGGTCCATTCAACCAGCTCAAGACATAGTTGTACAGTTTTTTGGACTACCATGGATTTAAGGTAGATCTACGACAGGCACTATCTCGCTATGGAGAACTACAAGAATTTTAACCATAGCGATGTGTTGCCCTTTTTCCACGTGGACCAGGGGGCTAGGTCTCACCAAGGTATGTGTGCCAAGGATTTCCAGGTGTCATTTGAGGGTGGTGCAGTTGCTGAGATTGCACTAGGTATGATGGGCTCAAGTAAGAACAAACATAGTATTATGACGAGTCTTCACGATCATCAAATTTCAAGAAGATTGATGGTTGGCATAATTGCGCTATTGAAAGTTGCACACTATATACCATAGCGACATAGCGCCTCAATGACACATGTTAGATGGGCCCGTGTTATCTTGTAAAGCTCAAGGATGATGCCAGGTTGTACCAGGTAGATACCAGGTGTGCTGACAGCATTTCACGGGCCCAAAATTTGAAAAGCAAAGTGTGGAACATGATTAGTCTCCATAATCGTCAGATTAAGAAAGATCAATGATGGGCACTATCTTGCTATGGAGAACTGTGAGAATTTTAACCATAGTGATATAGCACCTTGGTGACATGTGTCTTACAGGCTCGGCCAAGATTGACAGTTAACGACTGGCAGTTAGTGTAACCATCGCACTTGGAGTTGGAGGAATTGGCATGGTTAGTGATGAAGAAATGGTCAACTATGTAGGACTTCCACGAGGTGGAAAAATAAAAAGAGGTTTTTGGTCCATGTGGTCCATCCTACTTACAAAAACAAGTTGATTCGCTGACTCTGCTGATTCACAAATGAAAAAATGAAGGTAATCAGTTTTGTTGCACGATCTAATCTTCATGATCGATTCCAACTACCATGAAATGAATGTAGAATGAGAAGAACACTCCACCACCCATCTTTTGATCCATCTACTGGGTCAGAGCATAGTTATGGCACCATTTCTGTCTTCTCAAGGCCATGTTCCAAATCATTGTGTCTAGATCCGCATCCAGATCAGATTTCCCCTTGATTGTTCTCTGCAGAACGTAATGGCAGGTAGTTGTGAAGTCACTTCAGCTGGAAGAGTTCTCAGTTATGCCTGAACTATAAAGGAAACTTTTGTAGATTTTGTTGAGGTCAGATCTTTCTCTGGCTTTTCTCTGCTGTTGCTCTACAATTCCAATGTAAATTCCCTTGTGCCTCTGAGCTGTATGATTCTCTATTTTATCTCTTTCAACCATTGGTATGAAAGTGCAAGAACTCCTTGCCTTCGCCATTGTTTTATGAAACTCCATAATTTGCATGACTGTATCTTTGTTGGCTTGTGAATGGTATATAAGGGAATCTCTCTTTCCTTGTGACATTCATCTTGATCATCTTGATCTGCATGTGGTTATTTGATTAAAGCAAGTCTGAATGTGTATATCCTTAGTTTCATTCTGGTTCAATAGTGCATATATGGGTAGAGATTGGTCTGAACACTTTATTTTGGTGAATCACCTCTTTAGATTAGGATAGGTAGATTTGTTTCATGCTCTCCTTCTCCCTTTTCTCCTCCAAGAGTAGTTAGGTGCAACCCGATAGTAAGAGGAAGTCGGCCTTCTCTGGAGACTCAACCTCAAAGTTCAAGACCCACAGCTTGGAGGTTGTTTCCATGTTTCACTAGGTTGTCCTCATGCATAGGTTCTGGACAAGGGTGCAAACCTAAGTGACAATAGATTTACAAGTTGAGGTACAAGATTTACAAGCTGTACAGGAGGTATTTACAAGCTTCATTAAATGTTGGATATTTGGTTGGAACACCAAGGGAATAAGCAGGTGTTTAATTGGATGGTCAGTGGAGGGATGAGGGATAGGATAGTGATAGATAATGGATTAGTATTAGTACACAAGGTGCCTAAATTACCAGGTTTTCACCAAGGTACCTATCTAAGGAACTTGAATTTCCAAGTTTTCACCATTGGACGCTTATTTCTCTTTACTATTTTTTTGTATTTTTCAAAAGTTGGGTATACCAAGTATCTTCAAGCATGGAACTTCTATAGATGAATGATGTTAGTAGAATCATTCAAGAGTTCTCCTTCCAATGTAGATAGCTAATAGGCTCTGGAGTCAAAGGAGGCAGTGACAACATAAGGACCAAGCCATGTAGGTTCAGACTTGCCTTTCTTTTCTCGATTGGCTTGGACTTTCATATTTTCTTTGAGGACCATGTCGCCTGGCTGAAAGTGTCAAGGAAGCACCTTCTTATTGAAGTTCCTTTTGAGACAAGATTGATAGACTGTGAGGTGATCATAGGCATGTTTTCGCTTCTCATCTAAGAGGTCTAGCTAGGTGAGCCGAGCTACTCTGTATTCTTCATCTGATATTTTCCCTCGCAAAGATATGCGCAAGGAGGGAAGTTCCACCTCTATGGGTAGTATCGCTTTGGCACCATAGACTAGGGAGTATGGAGTTGTGCCTGTGGATGTATAAAAGGAGGTTCGATAGGCCCATAGGGCTAGATTTATTTGTAGGTGCCAATCGTGGTTGGAATCATTGACAACTTTCTTTAGGATTTTGAGGAGGGTTTTGTTAGTTGCCTTTGCCTAGCCATTACCTTATGGGAAATATGGGCTAGAAAAGTGGTGATGGATGTGGAGGGAAGTGCATAATTCTTCCATGTTGAGATTTTCAAAGTTACCACCATGGTCAGTGAAGATGGTGGATGGGATGCCGAAGTGGCAAACAATGTGGTACAAGATGAACTTGGAGACTTGAACTCCTGTAGCTGAGACTAGGGGGATTTCTTCCACCCACTTAGTGAAATAGTCTATAGCTGTTATTATCCATTTATGTCCATAAGATGAGAGAGGTGTGATAGTTCCAACTAGATCAAGGCCCCAACAAGAAAAAGGCCAAGGTGGTGCAATAGGCTGTAGATCCTGTGCTGGAGTGTGCACAAGATTGGCATGTTGTTGACATGGGAGACACGTTCTAAAAAAGTTACAAGCATCTTCTTCAATAGTAGGCCAATAGTAGCTTGCTCTAAGGATTTGTCATGCTAAGACAATACCAATCATGTGGGCACCACAAAGTCTGGAGTGTACTTCTTTTAACACCATCGTGGCCTCATGTTCATCTAAACATTGAGAGAGAGTATCATGATAACCTTGATGATATAGGGTATTGGCTATGATAAGATAGCAAGATGATTTTTGGATAAGGTTCTGGCATTGGGTACATGTGAGGTGAGGGGATATAATACCATCTTTAAGGTAAGCATGAATCTCATGGTACCAAGGGGATTGGGGACCAACCAAGATGCAAACACATTTTGAGTCATCATTTGCATAGGCAGGTGTGAGGAGCTACTTGAATAAAAACTCATACTGCATAGCCCCTTGGGGAATTTCCAAGAGCGAGCTGATAGTAGCCATAGTGTTCGTTGCTTTGTTTTGCATTCGAGGTACTTGCGTAAACTGAAGCTTTGTAAAATGCTAGGTTAGCTGATCAACTAGCTCTTTGTAGGGTAATAAATTTTCGTCTTTGGTTTGATATTCATTTAGGACTTGCTTGATGATGAGCTGAGAATCACCAAAGATTTGTAACTTAGTGATGTTCCATTCTGTGGTTATCTTTAATCCTGCTATGAGAGCCTCATATTCAGCTATATTGTTGGTGCTAGGGAATTGTAGCTTGAAGGCTTTTGGAATGTAATCTCCCTAAGGTGTAACCAACAATATTCCTACCCCTGATCCATGAGATGTGTATGAGCCATCAAAATAAAGTTTCCATGGGGGTTGTTCTTCAATTAAACAGATATGCTCATCTGGAAATTTTGTGATTAAAGGATATATATCTACTAAAGGCGCATTAGCTAAATGATTTGCTATGGCTTGGCCTTTGATTACCTTTGTGTCAACATATTGGATGTCAAATTTGCTAAGGAGCATAACAAATTTGGCCAACCAGCTTGTAAGTGCTATTCTAGAGAGCATATACTTGAGAGGATCAATTTTGGATACTAGCTAGATGGTATGACTTAGCATGTAGTGGCAAAGCTTTTGAGTTGAGAAAATAACTGCCAAACAAGCTTTTTCCATAGGAGAGTAATTGAGTTCATAACCAACTAGGGTTCTACTAAGATAGTAGATGGCTCTTTCTCTACTGTAGTCATCATGCTATGCTAAAAGTGCCTCGAGAGCAGTAGGCATTGCTGATATGTACAAGATCAATGGATGACCAAGAATTGGTGGAACCAAGATAGGGGGATTGGCGAGATACTACTTGAGATGATTGAAGCTGCGTTGACATAAAGGATCCCACTTGAAGTTTTCATCTTTCTTTATTAAATGTGCAAATGGCGTACACTTATTTGCAAGCTGGGAGATGAAGCATCGGATGAATTAAAATTTTCCTTGAAGAGTGCGAAGCTATCATAGTGTCTGGGAGGAGGCATGTCTAAGATAGCCTTGACCTTCTTGGGGTCGATCTCTATACCTCATTTAGAAACTATAAATCCTAGAAGCTTGCCAGATGTGACCCCAAAGACACACTTCTTGGGATTCAGCATGAGATGATATTTGGCTAACCTATCAAAGAATTTGTCCATCTCAGCAAGATGATCCATGACGGTATGAGATTTGACCAAGATATCATCCAAATAATCCTCCAAAATGCTATGGATAAGATCATGGAAAATGGTTTTCATAGCTCTTTGATAGGTAGCCCCAGCATTCTTTAGGCCAAAAGGCATCATGTTGTAGCAAAAGGTTCTCCAAGGGGTAGAGAATGCTATCTTATGCTGATCTTTTGCTTCAATCTTGATTTGATTATACCTAGAAAATCCATCCATGAGGGACAAAATTTCATGTCCAGCTATAAGATCTATAATCATATCTATGTTGGGCAGGGGAAAATCATCTTTTGGACAAGCTTTGTTAAGATCTCTGAAATCAGTGTAGATTTTGATGTCACCGGAAGGCTTAGTGATGGGGACCATGTTGGAGATCCACTCTGAGTAGTCGATAGGTTGGAAAACCTTAGCAGCTAACATTCTTTCTAACTCAGTTTTAACTAGTAATGCCACCTTGGGGTGCATTTTTCTAATCTTTTGTCTAACGGGCTTGATATTTGGATCGACTGTAAGATGATGAACTACAACCTTTGGATCAAGTCCTGGCATGTCCTGATATGACCATGCAAATTGACCAATCTTCTCTCTTAAGATGTCAAAGAGGAGGTCAACTTGGTCTTACGATAAGGATGCAAAAATGTGAACAAGTCTGGGGATCTTCGAAGAATCGATGTTGACTTCTCTAGTATCCTCAATTAGAATAGAAGACACCTCTGGTCGATTATCTTGAGAATGCAATGCTAAATCCTCATGTTCTGCTTGTGACTCTAGATTTTCTTGCTGAGGGGCTCTCTTCGTTACCTTAGCTAGTCTTAGATTCGCCTTAGTTCCAGTTTTGGGTGTATCAAAACTAGGTTGGGGATTTTCTCCAAAATACCCCTTGGGATCTAGCTTATAGATATAGGAAAGATCTGGCTTTGTTTTCTTGTGAGGAGTTTCGGCTCCCATGAATCTTAGAAGTGCTTCCTCTGATGTGAACTTATCAATGTGTATGATGCTTGGTTGGTCCCAATCTATGAGTTTAGGGTGAGCGAGTGATAGGTTGATGAAATGGATGGATAGTTCTTGGAGAAAAGAGTCTCCCAAGAAGATTTGGTCTGGGATATCATTGTAGGCTCTCTTTTAAACTTCCTTTGGAATTTCTTTGATTTCTACAAGGTCACAGTGGATGTTCAAAAAAGCATGACCGTCTGTATTGGTGCCCTTCAATGGGGCATTGCATGCCTCTTTCCTCTCGTCCTAGAGCACCACCTTGATAGTTCCATTTTTCAGTGATGACCTTATGTGCTTGGGGATACTTCTGGCTAAAGTGATCAAGGCATGCTTGATCTCTTGGAGGTACATCCTTATGTAACCAATTGTTGATATCTAGAGTGAGCTCCTCATGAAAAGGGGTTCTCAAGGATACAAAGGTTGTTGGGCTAAGCTGTGTGTATCGAGGAGGTGGATTCTCCTTGGGTTTATGATATGTGGGCTGTCCATGGGTGTGTGGATCAAGTGGCAATGCACCAACTACAAATTCATTAGATAGGCTATATTCTCCACAGCCTTTGTTGTTGATGTCCATAGCCAGGGAAATGGTTTGTATATGAGGCTTCAATTGTATTGCAATAAGAAAATGGTTTTGGATCGGCATGAATGGTCACTTCAGTGCCTTGATGTGGAAATTTGAGGCATTGATGATATGTGGATGGAATAGCCTTCATGGCATGGATCCATGGGCATCCAAGGAGGAGGTTAAATGGTAGGTTTAGATCAACCACATGGCAAACTATCTCTTGTATGACTGGCCCAACCTTGATGGGTAGCAAAACTATCCCCTCTTAGGTTTGCTCCAAGTTGTCACAAGCTTTGATGGTGATAACCTCACTAATGATATTTGCCTCAGTATACCTAGCTTGTTTTATGAATTTTAGGGTGCAAATATTCAAGGCTGATCCATTATCTATCATTACTCTTTTTATGGTGAAGTCGGATACCGTAATGGCTATGCGAAGTGGAAGGGTGTGATCTAGCTCGACCATGGGTATGTCGATGGGTTTGAATGATAGGGCACATGAGGATGAAAGGTGTCCAACAAGATTATGAAAATTAGTCGAATTAATATTCAAAGGGACATGAGATTCTATGAGAGCACTGTTAAGGATGTCTTTATACAGAGGACTAGTGTGGAGAAGGTCTAAAATGGAGATTTGGGCTGGCATGTTCCCAAGGTGTTCCAAGATATTGTATTGGCTTTTGGACGGAGCTGATGATACTGTTGAGGTTGATAGTACTGATGGGACTGATGGGACTATGATGTTCAATTGTGCTCTTCTAGTGGTGACTGCACACTCATTGTTTGGGCCTTGGATATTGATAACATTGATAGAAGGCTCTTTTTTAGATATACAACTGATGAGGCTATCATAGTCTATGTAAGATGAAGTGTGGTCATTGTTCTTCTCATGCTGTTGGTTTGGCTGGTGAGTGTTGGTGTTGTTGTTGTTGGTTTGGATAGGTGCTTTTCCAAGATTTTGGTTGTTGTGAGGAGAAAAAGTATTTTGATAGATCTATAAGCCTGCATTGGGAGAGGTTTGGACACCAACGGTGATTTCTTTTTGATCAATGAGGTCCTACACATAATCTTTCAGTTTCATGCATCTAAGGGTGATGTGACCTTTTATCCTATGAAATTTGCAGTACTCATTGTCTTTATACCATCCAGCATTGGATTGGCTTGGGTCAATTTGCTGGGTAGGAGGAAATTTGATGAGGTTTTCCTTTTCAATTTCTCAAAAATGATATCCAATGGCTCACCAAGGGGTGTATAGTTTCTAGGTGCAGGTTGGAACTTGGGATTTGGTCCTATAGCTACATTGATGAGATTAGCTTGATTCCTAAACCCTTGAAAGTTGGGTCCTGGATTGTGGCTTTGATAGCTTTGGTGATTCTGCTGTTGGTAGTTGATAGCTTGTTGATTGTTTGGTTGATACGGTGGGTTGGACTGATTTTGGGAAGGACCAACAATATTCAGATGTCTTGTATCAGTAACCCCATCTGTTGCAACATGCTTGTTTTTGTTCCAATACCTAGACTTGTCATTGGAATGTGATTGATTTTGGTTAGCCTCCTTGTAAATCTTGACCCACACCATCTTTAATGAGTCCTTGCTCAAGGATCATTCCTTTCTCTTTGATATCCTTATAGGTCTGCAAATAGTTCATGGTCATGTGGTGAGCCAAGCTAGGATGGGCATTATCAATAAAAATTTTCACTAAATGACACTCTGGCAGGGTGCAGGATATGCGGGTGGTAAGGGTTTGCCATTTTGTAGGTATTCGGCAAGGCTTTCTCCACCTTTTTGCTTAGTGTGGACAAGATCTATTGATTGCTCTATTTCAACAAGATGGGCATATTGGGATACAAATGCCTCAGACAATTCAATAAAGTTTTTAATTGTGCCATATGGGATTCTATAAAACCATTCAAGAGCTGGTCCGGCCAAGCTTTTGGGAAAGAGGCGCAAGAGGAAGACATCACTGTATGCCACTTCTTGGCAGTGCATATAGAATTATTTGATGTGGGTGATTGGATCTCCTTTTAATCTAAATTTTTCAAACTTGGGTATCTCAAAATGCTTGGGGAATGGAGTCATAGTAATGGCTCTATCAAATGGATAAGGACACACAGTCTCAAACTTGAATGTCTTTGGATCATTCCCTTCTTGGATGGCTTTCAGAGCTGTCTTCATTTCTTCCCATTCTGAATTGATAGGTGATGGCTGGGGTGCCCCCAATGTAGGACTGCCCTAAGGTAGGTATGTGCTAGATGGGGCTACTGAATATGGATGGTTGTGAGGGATTTGCTGATAGGGATTGTACATTACTTGGGTAGCTGTATGATGGATGATAGTTTGTTGAGGTTGAGACACAATATATTGTTGCATGTGCTATGAGGTTTGTTATTGGTATGGGATTTGGGATTGGGATTGAGGGATGTAGGCTAGCTATTGGATAAATGGATTGCTTCATTGAGGTAAAGTGTAAGATGGTTGTGAAGCTTGGTGGAAGGATTGGGGAGCTTGTGGAACTTGACTTTGGATTTGAGAAGTTTGACCAATGTAGGTGGGTTGCACCCCCATTTGGGATGGTATCTAAAAATAATTGGTGGTTGGCAGGGGTGGTGGATTACCTCCTAAAAGTGGCATTGAAAATTAATTGGTAGTAGGAGGTAATGAATTAGTTGGTGGTGGAGGTGGTGGGATTTGATAGCTTGATGGAGTGAGGGTAGTAGCTTGTGGATTTGTGGTGGATGGCACTGAGCTCCAAGGACCTAATGGAAATGATGGAATTGTGCTTTAGGATGTGGTGAATAAGCTAGGGGAGATGAAAGGTTGATTACTTGGCCCCATGGGTGGCATCCCCGTTGTATATTGCTGAGGTTGGCCAAAGATGCTAGCATTGATTTGGGAGATGGGTGGATTTGGAAGGTTG
This sequence comes from Cupressus sempervirens, assembly GCA_028749045.1. Lineage (NCBI taxonomy): Eukaryota > Viridiplantae > Streptophyta > Pinopsida > Cupressales > Cupressaceae > Cupressus > Cupressus sempervirens. The sequence continues at coordinate 505,373,218 of CM053789.1, read as the reverse complement.
GGTTGGAGAGTAGTAGCAGAAATAGTGAAGGGAGTTAATGGTGAGGTTTTTTGGGCAAAGATAGTTTGGAGTGGTGAGGTATGAACCAAGGGTGGAGTGGTGGTGGCTGGATTGGCTTGCAGAATGGAGGTTTCAACTTGGGTGGAGGATGGTATGTTTGGGTCTATTAGATCAAAAGGATTGGCTTGAGGCTCTTCTTTTGGCACATATTGAGGATAATTTGAATCATAAGAGCCTATTGGAAGTGGTAGTTTCCCAAACAACGGGCAAGATGGATCTGATAATGGAGGAGGTCTTCCAAAGTGGAAGGCTCCTATATTGTCCCTTTGAAAGTTAGCCATGATTGTTTCTTTGTTCTTGTCTATAATGGCATTTACCAATACTGCATTTCCTTGTTGGTTCATGAAAGCTTCAATGTCAGTAGGTGATGGTATAGCTTTCTCTGGGCTGAAGGATGGTTGAGTGCTCAAGGAGAGCGATGCTATTTGATCCAAATGATAGGGCTCCATTGTTTCCTTCTTCTTCTTGGCTAAGTGAGTGACGGGTGGCATGAAAATGTTCCTAGGGATGAGACGCAACAATGCTAATGGATGCAAAGGGGGAAGGCTTTTCTATGTAAATGATTTCCTAGGTTGAGGCAAAGCTATATGAAAACCCTAAGGAGGATTGGGTTGGGGATTCTAACTTCAAAGATATGTTGCCAAAGCATGAAAGGTTTGCTTTCCTATGTGCAAGCTTGGTGGTGATTGTGTCAACTTAAGGATAGACTGATGATCCTTTAGGAAAAACACAAGATTAACCACTTGTGGATCCAAACCTTTAGCTCAAGGTGATGAGGGATGACAAGTGACAAGGCTAGATTACCCTAGATAAAGCTCTATTAGAGGGATAACCTTGGTGAGACTGGTGGATTTGCAAGATGGTGGGAATGGTAGAATTTTGGCAAGGTGACAACAATTTTAAAGGCTTGAATGTGAATTTTTTGATTGTTGACTAGATGGTTTGGTTCTAAAGAAAAGAACTAAATGAGAAGGATGAGCTAAAATGCTTAAAGGGATAACCTAGAATGGCTAGCTTTCCTACAAAGATGACTCTAAAGTGAAACTTATGCAAGAAGATGTGGAGAAACAAGGGGGCCTAATCATAGAAATCATGCCTAGTTGGTAAGACATAAGCAGGGTTAACTTGTGGATGCTTGCTAAATCAGATAGTGTGATCTAACCAGGCATCTTGACAGGTTTCGTTGGTAGCTTTGTCTTTTGCTTTGTGGAGTTTGGTAATTTGAGGGCTTGGTGTTACTTCCTTTCTCTTGGCTGAAATTTCTTGGTATGCCTAAGAGGGCTTGAGTTTGGCTTTGTGAAACTTCTGTTTGGGTTTGGGTTGTTTTGACATAAGTTCCTAAATTTGCTTAGTTTTGAGAGATCTTGGTTGTTTTTCTTCAACATTTTCAACTTCTGAAATAGGTAGTGACTATGCTAAGTGTGCCCTAAGATAGGATTGACCAAGTTTGGTAAATATTCATTCAACAAGTAAAAGATCAAGCAATAGATAGGAACAACCAGATAGAAGTTTGTGATTCTCAGAAGATAGTAACTACATCGTGGAGTGTGTATGTTTTACAAATGTTTCGAGCAGTCACTTAAAACACATTAACATCCTAGATGGTTTTCTAGAAGGCTCACAGTTGGTTTAGCTAGGGAGTCCTCGATATACCCAAGGTATGTGAGGCCCAAATCCATAGATGAAACCAAAACAATGTCACACAGTTGAGAGGAGTGGTAACACACTTCTCCTCTTTCACTTCTCAAGGGTATAAATTTCCTTGAGGCTTAGTCTGAGTGACAAAATCTTGATCCCAAGAGAGGTGTCTTTGGATTCACCTCCCGATCTTTATACTCTGGCGAAACACTAGAGTTGAGGTCATCTCAAGGGGTGATGAAATCCCCAAGCAGGCCTCCTAAAAAAAAGAAACAAGGTTTTGGATCCTAGTCTTATGCACCCAAGATAGCCTTGAAAGACGAAAAGGGGAGCGAAGATTTGGATGACCTTGGGCTAAAAAACATGTTTGTTCTTTTACCAACTGATTCTTATATCTACTGATCTAGACTTTGCAAGCACTCATGTTTAAGATACAATGTTTATTCCAATTTTGAAGCTTCAACAAAAGTAAAATCGTCCAAGAGGCCTCATCTCAGTAAGAAAAACATTCCAAAGTTTTTCCCGAGCATAGAAGAGCTAGATTTAGGTCTTTTGACGCTTTTGCACTTCATTTCAATGCTTCTGAGCAATATTCTAACACTTCTAAACTTTATTTTTGCACATTTAATCTTATTATAGCTCTTATACATCATTCTATAACGCATTTTCTTTATTCTATAATGCATCTACATATTCTTATAACACTACTAAGGGGTTTTGTGATGCATTTACTCATTTTTGTAAAGCATCAGAAGCATCTTATAGCACATTTGATATTATTATAGTTCATTTGCATGATAAGATAGCGCATTTGCAAAATAAAATAGCACATTTGCACAATACAATAGCGCATTTGCAAAATAAAATAGCGCATTTGCACAATACAATAGCGCATTCACATGATAAAATAGCACAATTGCATGAGAAAATAGCACATATAAGGTTTTATGTGATGCATATGAGCATTTCTATAACACATTTGATAAAAGTTGCAATTTTCTATATCTAACTCCCAGATCCAAATATTTTTTGCTTATAGGCCCCTTCTACATCAACAAACAAACCTTCAAGCTATGGACGCCACACAATAGGAATGAAGACCCTCATAAATGCACCTAGCTCTTGCTAGCTTTGAATCAAGTAGGTGGACCACTACTCTTGTCAATTAAAAGTGTGGCATTTTTGAGCTTTCAAACATAGTTTAATTAGATTATTCAAACTTTTTGATCTGATAAAGACGTAGGCCTATGCTCTCAACTCTTTTGAGTTGATTAGAATGCTTGACCTTTTGAAAAGATAGGTTACAGTTGAATGAGGAAAATAACCCACACACAGTCTAGTTAGGAGCCCCCCTATTTTTCGTAGTATAAGGGTTGGAAATAAATCCTTTGTGTTTGACATGTTTGGGAAGCCAAAGTAGCAGTGATATGTTCTCACTCTCTTGAGTGATCAGATTCCCAAAGCTGTCTATTGACTTCCATTTCTCACTTTTCACTAGGTAGAATAATCTTGCCATAGAAGGGCTACCTCCCAAGTTGCCTTAGCAGGGTCAGTGAGAGGGATTGCCCCCAATCTTGCATTCTTAATTGAATGCAAGTCACCCATTTTCAATGTATAACCTTCCTCTAGTAGTCCTACAAGGGATTGTGCCAAACCTACTTGACATTGGTGGGAAGCTCTCTATTATAGGAGAGGTAAATCTGAACATAGTTGGAACTATATATGAGAAATAAGCATGCAAGAAATAATAAATTAAGAAATCAAAAGCATTTACAAACTTATTAAACATAACATAAAGTGAGACAAAGAGGAAACAACTCAAATGAGAATATGAGCCATTAAGGGGCTCTCTCAATGAGATTGTTCTCTTGTTTTAGGGATGTGTCTATTTGCTTAGATTTGGTATGTATGCTCAAATACTCAAAATAGCTACAATGGAGGATTTGGATTTTGGATGTGGATATATGGTGGTTGATGTGAAACTTGCTCTCAAAACAACATTATGGCTTTAGGATGATGGAATGTGTTAAAATGGTTTGGGAGGGGATCCAATTTATAGGCTAAGGGCTTGAGGGTTTGAGGGCTAAGATGCAAGGATGGGGAAAAGCTCATGGAGGGCTCAGATTGCATGAGAGGAGAGCACATGGATTGTGCTTCCTTACAGTCAATCAGGGAGTGACACATGTCACAGGGTCATTGGTTAGAGCAAGACGGGTTGAGAGGTCAACAAAGGAGGCTGAAAGCTCATAAAGACCCTCATAATGGCTTGTAAGAGCAATAAATGGGCTTGTAAGAGTCATTTATGGCTTGGTGGTTGGGATATTTTGAGGGAAGACTTTGGCTTGGCTTAGGAAAGTCTTAAGCTTATTTAGGATTGTGCAAATGATTAAGGGTAAGATTAGAGATGGTTTAGGATTAGATTAGGGATGTTAGAGATGGGCAAGTGGATGGCATTTATGAGCGTGGGTGAGTTAATAGCTAAGCTTGGTTAGTATGGGTGGATGGGGTGGATTAGGCTAAACAGGGGATTAGAGATAGGCTTAGGATGAGGATGAAGACTTTCTAAAAGAGTCTAGAACATCTTAGGATGAGGATAAATAAGTTTTTAGGAAATAAATAAAGTTTTATTTATTTCAAGGGTTTGGGTTGAGGAGATATTTATTAAAGTATTTTTAATGAACATGAGGATTAATATTTAATCTTAATTAAATATTTTGAGTTGGGATTAGGGGTAGGAAATGATGGGATTAGCCTTTAATCGAAATTAAAGAAGGATTAGAAGATTTTGGAAGAGGTTAGTGGTCTTAAGGAAATTGGCCAAGTTTTGGGCAAAAAATAAATAAATAATTTATTTTGGTATTTTTGGTCAATTTATTAATTAAATAATTAATAAATAAGGACATAATGTTTAAATAAGATTTAAACATTTTTGGGAGAGATTCCTTAATTAAATATTTTTAATTAAGATAAAGGGATTTAATGGCATAAAAATTAATTAATTAATTAATTAACTAATTAATTAATTAATTAAATAATTAATTAATAAATGATGATGTCATCAGGGACTTTTTCAAAAAATAAAAATATTTTATTTTCTTAAGGATTTAGGTGTCTACAGGAACACTAAGACTTACTAGTCGCTGACCTTAGATAACCTTTCTAGGAAGCCATCCTTTTCATTTTCTAGGTGCATGTGACTTTTTCATTTTGTTTTGATCTCACTGTTATTGTGCTTGAGTGCTTTCAAACTTAATAATGAACACCAGTGCAAATCACAAACTTTCTAGAGAGACAAACCTCGAACTGGTATTGAGAAATCAAGTGTAAAACAAAGACATTGTTGGACGATCCTTGAAATTGTGCATACACTGCATAAAATAGAGCATATAAATATTCCTATAATGACTTTGACTACTATTATGATGCATATAATTATGAAATAGCACATCTAAGACTTAAAACCATGCATCTGATTCATAGAATAGCACATCTGAGCATTGGAATAGCACATATGAGCAACAAAATAGCGGATTTGATTACTAGAATAGTGCATCTAAACATTCTTGTAACACATCTAAGAAAAAACATGAAACAAAGGCTATCTGCAAACATGATACTTGCAAAAAAACTATAAATTTGGATACCCTTTTCCATGCTAGCATTTTACAAAGATTGAAATTTTCCATATCTAATTGAAAACATCTTTTGAAAAAAAGCAAAGCAACATCATCATTGACCCAACAATCACCATTACCATCACTTTGCACATCAAGTTGGGAACATTCAGAAACACACATCTATACCTACTTCACAAAAGTGGACCTCATCTTATCAACATTGGCAAACACCTTATGCAAACTAGCTTGTTGCTACAAACAAATCACGATCGACAAAAACCTTCACTTTTTGAAAAATGCTTGAAAACTAAAAGGATCTGATTGACTTTTCATGCCATCATGCAAGACAAGTGTACCAAAAAAATCAAAATGGTCGCTTGTACGAGTAAGTGCCAGAATAGCAAGTAAAACTGCCAAAAGCACATAACCTTTAAACCTCTCAAAATCTACTACATCAATGGATTACACGCAGAATGAAGTTACTCCCAACTCACCCTTATTTGATCAACATTCAGAATCCCTAGCCACAATGGGCTCATTTCACGCATGGGATGACAGAAGCATTAAATCTAAGATCGAGGATTTTTAGAAAAATCTTGAACTTGTCAACATCATGGACAAGATTCTAGAAAAACACAAAGAATGATACATACTCGCATTAGCACAACAAGGTGCAAAACTACCATCCAATTTTGATGTCACCAATTTGAAACGAGATCAAGAAGAATCACCCTTAGATGTAGTCACACAAAAATTTCAAGACCTACAATTAGAAATGGAGAAAATGAAGAGAGGAAAAGTACAACCTGTGGAGTTTAGCCTTGAAAAAGTATTTCCCCTACTATTTGACAAAAACATTACCTTCACACCTTTTCCTCCAAATGTGCAAATACCAAAGTATGACAAATATTTTGGCATGTCAGACCCACAAGATCACTTGAGGCAATTTTACATGCTAAGTATGGAGTTTGTCCATGACACTACGTACTTGATGCATCTATTTCCTAGGAGCCTTGGGGGGCAAGCCATGGAGTGGTTTTCCAAATTACCCTCAAATATTAAAACTTTCAACCAATTGGCCTCCATTTTCATCACCCAATATTCTTACAACATTGAAAGAGAGGTTATGATGATCAATCTATGCAACACAAAACAACTCCCAGGAGAATCATTCAAGACCTTCTTACAATGGTGGAGGCACATGTTTGCTAAATACCATAGAGACATACCAGATAAAGAGAAGATGGATATTTTCATTAATAGTCTCTCAAAACTGATGAATTATTGGCTCCAACTTCAAGGGCCTAAAGACTTTAAGACCACTTTAGAAAACATAGCCAAGGTGGAAGAAACCTTGGTAAACAATGACATAATCAAATTATCTAAGGATGGTAAAGGCTTTTCCAACAACTCCTCTGATCAGTCCATAGACAAATAGAAATCGTGGTGGAGAAATAATAATAAAAAATTCACAAATGAGGGGGTAGTCAAAGCTAATAATGTCAAAATGCACACTCAACCCCCTTTAAATCAACCAGGTCCCAATGTTGCACCTCTACAAAAAAATACCAGCCCATTTTACTGATGTAGCACAAAGACTCCCTCAACATTCAACTAGCAAGTCACTTACAATCAAGCTCCTCCACCATGAAGATATTAGTCTTTTGATATACCTAAAGAGTATACACCCATTGGGGTGTCCTATGAGAGTGCTTTACAAACACTCTTGGCCGATGACCTCATTGTATTTCCTGAGGCTAAACCATATGAACCCCAAGTCAAACCAAAATGGTGGAATGAGAAACACACTTGTGCCTATCATCGCAACTAGGGGCATGTAACAAAAAATAGCCTTGCCCTTAAGGGAATCATTAAAAAATTAATAAATGATGGAACCATTGAAGTAAATAATTACAGTAATAACGAAGATCCTATAGCCTTTAAGAACCCCTTCATGAGTTCTGAAAAGGGGGAGTCCTCCAAGGTTAATCAAAATGTGCCTCCACAAACTAAGGTTAATTATGTGCACCATTACGATAATACCATCGACATGATTTCTAGTTTTGATGACATCGTAAATATCACCATAATCAAATATAAAAATAAAAAATAGTCCTCAAATTCCATCACCTGAGGTCAAGCCTCCAATATTACCCTACTAAGATCAATGACAAACTCCAACCGAGCAACCCCAAATTCCTCTATGCCCAAATATAACCTGGTTAACCAATTGCTGAAGATTTTGACCCACATCTCCATTTTTGAACTACTGCTAATCTCCCCATAGCATAAAGAGATACTCACTAAAGCCTTAGTTCCAAATGACCTAGACGTGAGAAGATTCCAAAACATATTCAGTAATTTAGTTTCTCCCCATTGCATATCATTTTCAGTGCAAGATGACATGTCTATCATATAGCCACAAAAATATCCTTTGCACATAGTAGTATTCATCCATAGGAACTGAGTTAAAAGGGCATTGGTCGATGCTAGGCTAGTCTGAAAATCTGCACAGTCAGTTTAGTAAAAGCCCTCGAGTATGTAAAGGATGTTGTTGAACCAAGAAAAAAGATCACCATAAAGGCCTATGATGATGAAGAAAGGTCATCCAAAGGCATAGTCATATTACCAATCAGAGTAGGGCCAGTTGTGAAAGAAACTATTTGTTAGATCTTAGATTTGCAATTGACTTACAACATTCTACTGGGAAGACCATGGATCCATGACATACAAGCCATTCCCTCCACCTACCACTAGTGCCTCAAATTTCCATACATGGGTCAAGAGATAACCATACTCGAAGATCAACATTTTGCATAGTATTGTAACTCACTTGTCCCTCATAACAGAGAAGAAGCTGATACACCAATAGATGCCAACAATCAGTTGATAATTATAGGCACTTCACACTCAACTATCCAAAAAAGAAACCACTTATCAACATCAACTAAGGGTAAAGAGAAAGTGGTTTGTTTGGGTCCCTCCGTTCCTTCACTGCCATCATCATCAACAGATCCCAAACAACTACACTATGAAGAAATATATAAATTGATGAAGGAATTTGATAGAAAATTTAAGTTGCACTGCAAAGGGGTAGGTGAGTACTCAGTCTCCCTATTTGATCCCCCACTTTCTTTGAGGTCTCATGGAAAACTAACTTCCACCAAACCATATCATGCACATTTTGTCAAAGCAAGTGGCACACCTCTAAACCTAGTGGAAGACATTAGTCAATAGAAAATTGACACATCTCCTCCCACCTACATGGGAAAGGCTTTGATCTAATGAAAAACATGGGATACATGGGAGATAGTCCCTTAGGGAAAGGGAAAGGAATCATAGAACCTTTGATGGCACTGTTCAGGTCCAATAAATCTAAAATAGGGGTAGGGTATGATGAACAAGACAAGGCACAAAGCTCCTCTACCTTGGTGTGGGTACCCAAACCAAAGGATAATTATACCCCAGTAACTATTGACGAAATACATAAGAATTTGGTCCTCTCTAGTTCACATTCCACAAAAGAATCACCCATAAATACCTCCAATAATGAAGATGATGATGATTCCACTAAGTGGGAATTTGAGTCACTATCTGAGGAATCTCTCCATGACAAAGAATGTGATGTTGTCCACATACCCACCCCTGATAGTTTGGCTACACAAAGAATAATTCAAAGTCCAAGAAACACTTCTCCAAGAAACAAAACATATTAGGGCGGCTTAGAAGATGATGAACACATTGAAGGATTTCACTTGCAAACTTTATTCCTTGACTTCTTTCCGGTGGAAGTTGGAGATGATTACTATGAGTATTTTGCAAGCTCTACTTTCCCTGACACTCTAGAAGAAGCCCATGTCATAGATCTAATGGATAAATTGTATGAGCCATCTAATGAAGTTATGTTTTTAAACCCCATTGAACCCTTTGCATACTACGAATCACTTTCCCTAGTCTATCCTGAACTCATTAACTAGGATACAACCAAACCCTATCACCTCCCTCATTTTGACATCGACTGTGAAGCTTTCATCTACCTTAACATAGTTGAACCATCTCTTTGATAAAGAATGAAAGAAGAACATATGGTTGGGTCAGGTATTAATCACCCCAATCACACTAGAATAAGGCAAACATCCCACAATCTTATTGACCACCACCAAGTTGTGGCTAATCTTGATAAAAAAATGGAAACAAATAGAAGTGACGTATCTTGAGGTGAAAACCCAACTGTGGCACCTACGGATTGGGTGATTGATACCTTACCTAAAATTTTTGAGCAATCTTCTATTTTGATTGAGCCTATAGAACTAGTCAACATCAACATAGAACAAGAACCAAAGGTCATTTATTTAGCACAATCTTTGAGTCAAAAAGAAAGGAGGACATTCATTGAATTATTTGAATAAAGAAAAATCAACTTCACATGGTCTTATGTGGACATGCCTAGCTTAGACCCAACCTCAATCCTCCACCATATTAACATCTCTTTAGTGGTTAAGCCAGTAAAATAGAAACTCAGAAAGATGCATCCGAATATAGCCCTGTTAGTGAAAGTAGAGTTGGAAAAATTAATCAGTACCAATTTCATCTAGCCTCTAGCATATGCATCATGTATCTCCAACATTGTCCCAGTATCAAAGAAGAATTGCAACATATGCATTTGTATCGACTTCTGGGATTTAAACAAAGCATGCCCTAAAGATGACTTTCCTCTCCCTAATATTGACATCATAGTCGATCTCTTAGTAGGCCATTCCATGTTTTCCCTTATGGATGGATTTTCAAGATATAACCAAATTAGAATAGCACCAGAAGATCAAGAGAAAACAACTTTTACTTGTGCATGGGGCACATTTTGTTGAAATGTAATGCCTTTTGGGTTAAAGAATGCTGGGGCAACCTATCAATGGGCCATGACCACTATTTTCCATGATATGATGCATATCTTCATGGAAGATTATTTGGATGACATTCTTACCAAATCCCATAGTTGGGAAGAACATCTTCCCATATTGGCCAAAATATTCACCCACCTAGAAGCGTTTAAAGTCAGGCTCAATCCCAAGAAATGCACTTTTGGTGTCAAATTAGGAAAGCTCCTAGGATATATTATCTCACCTAATGGGATAGAATTTTTCCCCAAGAAGGTACAAGCCATAGTTAGTATGCAACCTCCAAAGAACCTGAATCAATTATGCTCTCTTTAAGGGAGGCTTCAATCACTACGTCAGTTCATCTCTCAGTTGGCAAAAAAGTGCACACCTTTCACACACTTGTTACATAAAGACATAAATTTTAAGTGGGATGATCAATGTCAAAAGGCCTTTGAAACACTTGAAATCTATTTGATGAATCTACCTATGTTGGTACCTCTGGCAAACCATTGCTATTGTATATTTTTGTAATGGATAAGTCAATTGGAGCCCTCCTGGTGCAAGAAAATAACCAAGGAAAAGAACGAGCCATTTACTACATCAGTTGCACCTTAGTCAACTATGATCTTAATTATTCTTTCATTGAAAGGGCTTGGTTGGTCATATTTTTTGCTTCCCAAAAAATACGTCATTATCTCCTAATGCACAAAGTCAAGCTCATATCCAAGATTGATCCTCTCAAATACCTTCTCAGCAAGACAACACTAATGGGTAGACTGGTTAAATGGGTAATGATCCTAAGTGAGTTTGACATGGAGTATGTGTATAGGAAGGCAATAAAAGGATAGGTCATTTCTGATCAATTGGTAGATGTGCCTATAGAAAGTTCTAATCCTATCTTAGTTGACTTCCTTGATATGCACATCCTTCAAGCAGAGCCAGTCACATGGAAATTTTATTTTGATGGTTCCTACACACACCATGGGTCGAGCACCGGTATTTTGTTCATCACACCACTCAGTGTTACCATCCCCAAATCATACAAACTACTCTTCCCTTACACCAACAATATGGCCGAATATGAAGCTTTGGTCTTGGGTCTCAAGCTAGCTTTGGAATGGAAACTGATAGCTTTATAAGTTTATGGAGACTCCCATTTGATCATCAATCAAGTTAATGATACTTATTAGACAAAAGATGAAAAATTGTTGACTTATAAACATATAGTCGATGCACTCAAGGCATGTTTTGTTCACATTACATTTGAAAAAATTCCCTGAGACAAGAACAGAGTAGTAGATGCTATGGCCACCTTGGCCTCCTTACTTTAACTCTTAGAATAACATGAGTGGTATGAGTTCCTAGTAGAAGAGGTGGTTAAACCCACATTTACTCAACCTGATTCCCTTATTGTTTTCCATCTAAACACACCTGATTCCCTTTTGTATGATCCCATTATCACTTACCTTCATGACAACACCATTCCATCTGACCTCTCACGTAACCAAAAATGAAACTTCATTTTCCAAGCCTCCCATTACACCTTAGTGGCTGATATGCTAGATATGAAAGGTCTTGATGGTACTTTATTTAGGTGTCTAGAAAAGGATGAGTCTAGAGTTGCTCTACAAGAAGTCCATGTAGGGATTTGTGGGTCACACTCTAGTGGGTTCACATTGTCCAAGAAGATTTTGAGAATGGGCTACTTTTGGCCAACCATGGAAAAAGATTCTGTTGATTTTGTCAAAACCTATAAAAAATGCCAAATCCATGGCAACCTTGTTCACACACAAGCCCAAGAGCTAAATCCTTTAGCCATGCCATGTCTTTTTTATCAGTGGGGTTTTGATTTGATTGGATCCATCCATCCACCCTCCTCCAATGGGCATAAGTGGATTATCATCGCCACTGAATACTTCACCAAGTGGGTCAAAGTGGTGCCACTTGTAGACTCTACAGGAAAACAAATCTCCTCTTTCATTCTCAACCATATCATTTTTTAGTTTGGCATACCTCATGCAATTCTCATAGATAATGCCTTGTATTTTAAGAACCAAATAGTTGATGAATTACGTGAAAAAATTCACATTATACACCATTCTTCATCTATTTATTATCCCCAAGGAAATGGCCAAGCAAAAGCTACCAACAAAACTATCATCAACATCCTTAAGAAAATAGTCAATGATACTAGAAGGGATTGGTCCTTATAGTTAAATCCCACCCTTTAGGCCTATAGGAAAAGTATTAGGATGCCTACTGACATGACACCCTTCTCTCTGGTTTATGGTTGTGAGGCTATTCTCCATTTAGAAGTTGATATCCCATCCTTGAGAGTTTCTCTTCAAGATGTCCTATCAGATGAGGATTATAGAGTGGCCTATCTAGAATAGCTAGAGTTGTTAGAGGAACATCAACATACAACCCATGACCACCTCAAAGTGTATTAGAATAGATTATCAAGGCATTATAAGTAAAAGGTCAAACCTCATGTTTTTCAGACTAGTGACTTAGTTCTTAGAGAAAACCCCAAGAACTAAGCAGTAAGAGAAAAGAAAGGGAAATGGGAGGTTAATTGGATTGGTCCTTACCTCATCACAAAATCCTTTGGGAGTGGTACTTGCTAACTTTTAGATTGTGATGGTACTAAGTTAGTAGAGCCTATCAACAACATCCATCTTAAGAAATTTTATGTTTGAAAGCTTTGCAAAACATCAAAAATACCAAAAAAATTGAAAAACATAAATTTAAAAAAAAAAAGAAGAAGAAAAGAAGAAAAAGAAGTGAGAACATCACTTTTGGTTTGAAAAGGGGTAAGAGATAGCACTTTTAGGCTTCCCTAAGCAACACAAGGCCTTTAATGCTTAAAAAATGGCTATAGTTGAATGGTTGATTTTTTTAATCTCTAAGACACATTTTGGTTCTTTGCAGCTTCCCATTGCAATTCATAAAAGATGGGAATAAGAGAAAGGGGTAGCATTTACAGTTGAAATATTTTTTTATCTTGGGTTGAGAAGCTAGCATAACTTATCAAGCTTGCATTCAATCTAGAATTAATCTCACACATACACCTTGAGAAACATTTGTGGGTTACAATTCTGAGATCTTTTGGCATCAAGAGTGGATTCATAGCAGCAAAAATAACTAGTATGGTAGTAACAGTAAGGAAGGGGGAACATAGCTTATAATGGCAATAATAATAACAATAACAAGAGCGAATCAAAGCCCTTTTCCTTGAGTAAATGTGCACAATAGTGGAAATAGCTAGTATGATGGCTATAATGAGGAGCACCACAAATTCAACAACACATAGAGTCTGATTATGTATTGAGATACCATAGACATAAATTGAGGAAAAATTGATGCACATCTTTGCCATCCACCTTGCCCAATGCTCCCCCATACTTGTCATAGCCCTCTGTCAACCCATTCAACATCATAAACTCTTTCCTTACCTCTTTAGGTACCTCACATGGTCTTGGTCACCCCCATAATCCACCAAATCTCCCTCACATGCTCCATTTGACCCTCGCAAAATCCAAAAATTATCCACAAATGTCAAAAAAATTCAAAAATAGCTTAAAAATACCAAAAAAATCTAGAAATATATCAAAAATGTCAAAAATAATTCAACAATCATCCAAAAATTCATAGCTAGCCCAAAGCATTCAAAATGGGGGCAATTCCTATCAACAACACCCTAAAATTCCTCTCAATTTCTCAATTGGGCCATGCAACAAGACATTAGTTCCCATCATGTCTTGTTAATACTAAGAAAAAGCATGGTAATGTCCTAAAACATAATTCTAGACTTAGGAAAATCTAGCACAACTCGGATAGCAGAAGAGATATCATGAAGCTGACCATCACCCTCCTTCCATGTGACCATTATTAATGTAAATCAAGAAGGATTTTTAGTCTTATTTAAGTTCCAGTGGCCACGATTAGTACGGCCTCCTTCAACAAATATGTCAATGCTATCTTGAAAGCCCAGATATCTGTCAAACTCTTTCACCCTCACTCAACCAAAGGTATAGAATAAGTAGGTGTAAGCAGGTGAGCTTGGCCTTCCCCTCTAGTGCCTTTTTCAAGGCCCATGCATCCTTTTTGGACCCTTCCAGTGCCTTTTAAGGCCCAAAGTGCCTTTTTTAGGCCCCTTCTAGTGCCATTTTCAAGGCCCATGCATCCTTTTTGGACCCCTCCAGTGCCTTTTTAGGCCCAAAGTGCCTTTTTTAAGCCCCCTCTAACACCCTTTTCAAGGCCCATGCATCCTTTTTGGACCCTTCCAGTGCCTTTTTAGGCCCAAAGAGCCTTTTTTAGGCCCCTCTAGCACCTTTTTCAAGGCCCATGTGTCCTTTTTGGACCCCTCCAGTGCCTTTTTATGCCCGAAGCACCTTTTTTAGGCCCCTCTAGCACCTTTTTCAAGGTCCATGCATCCTTTTTGGACCCCTCTAGTGCCTTTTCAAGGCCCATGCATCCTTTTTGGACCCCTCTACCGCATTTTTATGCCCAAAGTGCCTTTTTCAGGTCCCTGTAGTGCCTTTTTCAAAGCCCAAGCATCCTTTTGGACCCCTCTAGCACCTTTTTAGGCCCAAAGTGCCTTTTTTTAGGCCCCTCAAATGCCTTTTTTTGACCCAAATGCCTTTTTATAGGCCCCATTTCATCATTTTTCAAGACCCTCGATGTCCTTTGGGCCCCCAACATGCCTTTCTCAGGTTAAAAATGTCTTTTCAAGGCTCTATTTTGCATACTTGAGACCCACATGTCCCCTTTTGGGCCCAACAGCTTTTTGTAGGCCTCAAAAATTCCCATCTCATCACACCCCTAGAGAAACGTCCTCCTATTGGCATTATTATTGTCTATAGTAGTTCTTTGTATGCACACAAACATTCTTGCTAGCCCATCACAGTTATCCTCACTCTACAAATGGTATTGTTCCTATTTTTACGAGAGTTAAACCATTCCAACATTTATCCAAAAAACACAAAAGCATCCACATATTTGCCAAATAAATCACAAAAATATTTAAGCATTCGAGAAAATTAAAAAAAACATTTAAATATTTGCAAAAATCACAAAAACATCCAAATATATTTCAAAAATATCAAAAATACACATGATAATGCATTACAGTCAACATCAGTTGTCGTAACAATAAACATCAACTTTTTATTCCCCTAATATAGCATTAACTGCATTACATCCCAAAAATGTCTAGTGGATTATTTATTTTGGCTCCTTGGAGGAGGTGGCATCATAGGATCTCCAATTAATGGTGTCTCTTTCGCCTAGCTCCAGACAAAGAAGCTCTCGGTGTCAACCCTCGACGTGTCCATAACGCTTCCATAGGAATTGGAAACCTTCCACCACATAATTGTACATTTTGCAGAGTTGTAAATTCTTTATCTATAAACTGTGTCTCCCATTAGTCCTCATGTGGGAATGCCTGATAATAATGTCCCATCCAATAAGTAGCTTCTTGGTGTACCTTGGCCATCCGATGAATTTTCATGAACACATTCTCCACCAACTTGCTTTCCCCCTATGCAGTGATTGCTCATTGGGCCACATCCCACTCCTATTGCATTTGATCAGTCATCATTCACTAATGCTCCACGTACAATTTTGCCTTGCCCAAATGCTACTGCAATTGCCTCACCTTCTCCTCACTTCAATGCCAAGGTGTTTGCCTTCACAATTGCTTCCCTAAATGACACAGATTGTGACTACAATAACACTAGCTCATTTTGCACTCTCTCCATACCTACTTGCACCATCTTTATTGATTCTTGCAACCATTGCATCTTTGATTGTTTGGCCAATATTCTTGCATCGCTTCCTTCTGCTTGTGCATGTTCTACATGCAACTTCGTCTCTAGTGATTACACCTATGCCCGATCTACATCTATCATTTCCTGTAGTCACTTTGCCTTTGTTTTTGCTCCATCCTCTTGGGTTTTCTCCATCAATCCTAGAAAAAATGCCACCTCTTGCTCAATATTCTGTGCTCGCACTCTATTGGCAATAGTTTTCATAATCCTTCCATGTCTTGTAATACTTTAACACTATCCACCATGTCTAGCTGTAGCTCCCCTACATTTACAATGCTCACTCCCCCTTTTTGTTGAACCTCATCCTAGTGTCTCAAGGCTAATCCACTATCATGTTCCACTTAGTACTTCACCCCCACTAACACCTCCCACAATTTTCATGGTCTCTCCCATAGACTTTTTAGGAGATTTTATTTCCCTCACTTCCTCCTCTGCTCCTGACATCCTCTTCATCTTTTTAGATGGACTATACTCCACCTACATATTTGACCCATCATTTGCTGCCTCCTACAGTGCTTGCTACATTGCAATCCCAGATTACATCATTAAAGTCAACAAGGGAATTTCTTCCACCTCCATCCCCACCTCTTCAGGTTGCACTGACCTTTGTCTTGGCTGGCTTGTCTTGCTCGGACCTAAAAGTATTGCTTGGAGTTTAGGTTGATCCACCCACCCCTCAAAAGATTTCCTAATGCATTTTTCTCTCCGCCCTTGCCTCCTCCACCTTCCTTGGTTAGCATCACTCTCTTGCTATGACTAATCTAGTAAGCTTGACATACTTTCACTTGCACAATTCCAACAACTTCTCACTATCCCCAATAAATGCATTCTACTCTCTACTTTACTATGATTCATTATCACATTATCCACCTCCTTATAGCCATCATTCACCTAAGCCTTATTTTACACCGATATTCCTCATACCCACTCTTTGCACCCTATCACACTGGTACTTGGTACATTTGACCTATAGCTCTGACATTCCATCACCCAAATTTTTGCTGAAGCACACTACCCATTAGATTCTGCTACTAGATCATCGTTGACAAATCCCATGCCTTTTTGTCCACCTGATGGAACAAAGTTACTCCTCGGTAGACCTAAATGAAACAAAAAAAATAACATGGTCCTATTGCACACAATTGGAAGCACACCTAGTTCACACATAATGGTTTTCTATGCTATCATGTGCTTTTAATATCTCGATGATGTGTTTGACTAGAGGTACCAGGATAAAGTCATGATATTTTCTTGGTTTTTCACTGCTTACTTCCTATGATCCTTTGGTTTTGCACATTACTAGTGCCCACTTATAAGAGCCTCCTCTCAAATGGAATGCCATGTGTACCTCAACCAATTTTGTGCATTACCTTAGGTGAGATCTTTTATGTAACATGTGACTAGTTGGCGTGCCTATTTTTATTATTGTGTGGCTATAGCTTTTGTTTCTTCATGATTGTCATGTTTTCTTGTACATTGTTCCTCTTTGTTGGTACTTCTCAATGTGACAAATGATTCAAATCACTATAGTTGAGCTAGTGGTGGTTGTACTCAGTCACTTTTATCACATGCTCTATGATGACACTTAGTTTTCCTTTCTTTAAAAAAGTGACAGTTAATTGCATTCATCTAGCTTGCATTTTTCATCTTGGGTTCCTCGTGAAACAAATGGTTGGTATACAATTAGGTTACAATTCACCAACATCACTCAGTAATTTCACAACTAGTTATAAACAACCCATGCAACACCATCAACAATTGTATGAGCACTCATGGGCTTTGTTTCTTTCACCTCAACCATGCTAGCATTACATGTCATAAATTCATGATCATATTGCACCACCTCATTTTCTACCTTTCTTGGCTTTTGAATCTCAAACAATCTCATTTAACCACCTTCTATTTTCAATTGATTCATCGCATCCCCTTTTCTCATTCACCCCCCCCCCCCCCCCCCCCCCCTTTCATTTCCCCATTTCATCCATTCATTCAGTGGCTTTTGAATCGAAAATATTGACATACCACCTCAAAAACTTTGAATATCAAACAAATGCATTTCTAATTCCATTTCATTTTCATTTCATATTTCATATCATTTCATTTCATTATTGACTCCTTTTCATTCTCCATTTCATCATCCATTTCCTTTTCACTTCCTATCCCATGTCATCTCATTTCATTCCATCTTCCATCTCATTTCATTTCATTACTTATCTCCTTTCCATCTCCTTTCATCTTCATTTCACTATTATATCATTTCAGTACATTTCATATCATTCCATTTCATTACATTTTCACTCCATTTCACTACATTTCATATTATATTGTTCCATTTCCTTACATTTTGCATCATTTCATTCCATTACATTTTTGTTTTTATTTCCTTTCATTGCATAATCCATTTCATTTTCATTTCATGCATCATTTCATTTCCCATTTCATTACCCAAATCATTTTATTTTATTCCATTTCCATCTTTTGTCTCTTTACTTGTCTTATTTTATGTCATTCCGTATACCATTGCATTTTCATTTCATTTCATCACTTAATCCATTTCATTTCATTTCATTTTCTATTTCATATCACATCATTTTCGTTTCAAATATCATACCGTTTCGTCTTCATCTCGTTTCATTTCATTCCATGAAATCTTACATTTCATTTTACCTCATTCACTCATTTTGGTTCATTTGCTTACATATTACATTTGAATTCACCTCATTTCATTTTATATCATTATGTATTACATTCCATCTCATTGCTCATTTCATTGCATTTTCATCTCATTTTATTACATTATCCTTGCTCATTCCATTGCATTATCATTACTCATTTCTTCGCATTTTCATTATATTCCATTCCATTACACATTTTATGACATTTTCATCATTATAATTCATTTCTCATGTCATCCCATTATCTTGCATTAAAAATCATTTTTCATCATCTTGTATTACTTTTCATTATATCCCATCCTATTACTTCATTTCATTGCATTTTCATTACTCATGTCATTGCATTGCGTTACATGTCATGTTATCATATCTCATTTCATTTTTGGTCATTTCATTTTATTATGTTCATGTTACCACATCACATTTTCATTACATCATCCATAACCTACCATCTACTCTAAATAATGATTCATCTACATTAATCATTCACATTTATATACACATCTGCATCCACTGTCAACATAATCATCACATCAAACAATCACATGACAACATAAGTCCATGACATCATAAGAACACACATCTAAAACATCAAAGAAGCTTAGATATCTCATAAAGCAACAAGACAATCAGATAGTCCCATAGAAGGATACAATCACATGAATCACAGATAACATACATCAACATGAACATCACATGATCACATAACATGCAAGTACATCAATCAAGGATCAAACATCCTGAGAATAATCATACACAATGAAAAATGTGGCCATAGAACAATCATATACACTCATCCCTATGAGGGTGCCTGATCTGATATTCCCTGCTCACTGGGGGCACCCATCTCCTCTTGGTGTGACTGCTTTGTCACATCCATCGCTGGTACAATAGGTGCAACCATAGCTATTTGACTCGATAACACCCCATCTATCCTTAGTGGTGGTGGTGGTCCTAGTCTAATCACTGCTATGAGTGTCTGCAAGGTACTCAACACCTCGCCCATCTGAGCCTCTATGGTGCTCACCCGAGTCTCTAAATTAGTCAATCCCCCAAACCTCTCTGGTGGCTATGCCTCTGGTGGTACCTACTGCTACACCTCTGGCTATGCCCCTAGTAGGTACATGATAGGCCCCTACACTCGTGGTCTCTATTGGTGGAAAAATTGAACATCCTTTGGAAATCTCACCCTCATCTACTCTACTCCATCACACTACCCAACCATCCCTCCTCTCACCCATGCACCACCTTAGCTGTGGACATCCCTAGCTCTCCCTACACACACTAGTCCCTATGCAAGGCCTCGTGCTACTCCCCTCTATGGTAACACCATAGCTACTTGGCCTTGTCTCCCCTATACTCTGCCCACTCTAATCCTAGCTCATTGCCTCCCTTTGCCTCTCCCTGGACCACCCTTATCATCATCATCCTCTCCCCCACTCGATGGATCATCAATACCAGGGATTGGCTCTACTGGATCTATGTACCTCGAGAAGGGATGCTCTCAAAACCACCATGCATAATCTCCCTCCATACCAACATCTACTACTCCATCTCATAATGTCCATGGCTGTGGTGTATCTACCATTTGTAAAAAATCCTCCAGACAAGCCTCATACTCCAATGTCAGCCCCCACACTAGTCTCTCTGACTGAACCCAGGCATACTATGCAGTCCCCTATGGCATGCCTTGTCGTCGACCAAACTAGCTAACCACTCGCCTAAAGAAAAACCACTCTAGTACTAAAGGAATCCAACCAAGAAAAATCCTCAGACTGAAGAAATACACCATCCCATTATAATCCTCTACCCATGGCTCTATAAATCTATAAGGTCTCCATACGACCTCATCAATATCATCTAGTATCTGATTCCAATAATCTATCTTTCCCAAATGGGGCTACATAATAGGACTTGAATAAGTATACATATATGGCTTTCCCTGTGGCTACTATCATATGTACACTAGACATGTAATGGGTAGATGCTCCCATGTCCATACCTGTAGCAAAATAACCCCTACTGATAATGACAAAGCCCTTGAATATACCACCTGGTGTAAATCATGATACAAATGAGCCAAAATATAGCTACCCCATGCAAATCTCCATGGCTCATCAATCATATCCTAAATCAACTGCCCCATCCAACTGGACACCCTCACCCTTGGTGATCTGGCAATATAAATCCACCTATTAGTCCTACCAATATTGCTAGTAATGCATCATACTACAACATCTAAAACCAAGACATGCTATCATCACCGATACAGTCATCTTTAAACAAGTCTCAAAATGTAGCCCCACTAGTAGTCTAATCATAGTACACCAAACCCCCTATATTCAGGATCCAAAGAATCCTATACACATCCTTGAGAGTCACTATCATCTCCCCCATTGGCAAATGGAATGTATTGTGGTGCAAGTGCCACCATTCGGCCACAACTATCAATAATCCCCTATTCACTTGGAACTGGGGCATCTGCAATAAATATGTAAAGCCACATCGGTCTATCACCTACTTGTCTACATTTGAAAATTGACCCACTGACTTTAAGGGCCATGAATAAAGTCCTCACACCATGAGCTTATGCCCACGCATCTATTATTCATCAAGAAAACATAACACGTTAATCTTCGTCACAAAGTGACCATAAAAAATCAATCTCATAATTACATCTAGCCATCTAGCTAATGGTTCTATCTTAGACCTATTGCTCATCTTTCTCTATCCCGAGTTGGACTTGTTGAAAATATAGATGAAGTAACTGAGAGGGGAGGGGTGATCAGTTACCACAAAAACAATTCCAAAAATCCCTTAGATGTCTATAATGCTTACTTATTGCTGATACTCGGTAAATAGTGCAGGAATACTGTAACTCAGTAGGTTAACTAGTTACTGATCATCTAGCATTCATAGTTATTAATATGCATGCAAAGGTTAAATAAATGAACACAAGAGACACCAGATTTAACATGGAAACCCAATATGGGAAAAACCACCAAGTAACTAGTCACCAATTTTCACTCTTCTGAAGTGAGCCCTGTTAGGAGCCAAACCTGTTAAAGGTTACGATACACACTATTAGGTGTGACCTTGTTAGAGGATTTACAAAATGTTTGTTAAACCAACTCTATAAAGAGATTCTGGATTCACTTTTACAATGATTAGAAAGAAACAATGAAGTGACCTGAATGATATGCAACTTATCTTTTTCTGATTACAGATCTCTGTTTTGCTTTATTGGGTCCTTACTAATTGAATACAACTTTGCAGCTCCTCCAGGATATCTAATCCTTCATCAAAATTCACTCAATATTCTCTTATTCCATTCTTATCCATATATTCACACACACACTTCAATTCACAACTTGAACATCTATATATATACCTTCCAGATTATCAAGTCGGCTCAAATATAAGTTACAACAACTGAAAAAATCATTACATCAGTCAGCTACACTTATTTTTTGAAACGATTGAACTTAATATCAAAACAATAAAATCCTTCGCTGGCCGACCCAATTTGGTAACCACTGCTCCAGAATGGTTTTCTAGTGTTAAACAAGTAAAGCTTGGTAAACACTGCCAAACTTGCAAAAATCCTTTGGAGATCGAGTGAACTTGGTTAGCACTGACCTTCCTTTGCTGACCTTGTGAGCTCAGTAGAAGCAAACTTTCTGCCACATTTCCTTTGATGACCGAGTGAGCTCAGTAGACATTAACTTTTCTTCGTTAACCTTGGGAGCTTGGTTAACACTAACTTTCTGCTACAAAATCCTTTGATGCCCAAGTGAGCTTGGTAGATATTAACTTTTCTTTGTTAACCTTGGGAGCTCGGTTAACACTAATTTTCTGCCACAAAATCCTTTGATGCCCGAGTGAGCTCGATAAGAACTAACTTTACTGTGTAATGTTCAGGAACATTCGGTAGACACTGTAAATTGTTTTGCTGATCATCTGAGCTCAGTAGACTTTTTTTGATGACTGATATGACATTTGTGTAACATCAAAGACAATACACAATTAATAATTGTATCCAACAGGACTGGTTCGACTTCCCTACTTTGTATCCTAAGTTGGGACATTGCCTATCTATCATCAGCTCGATCCTACACACATCATTGCACAACCACCTAATTTCTAATATTTTCTTGTTATGCCCATCCTCGGTCAACCACACCTAAACCCTAAACTTTGGTGGTGTCTTACACTCAACAAAGAATCTACACCTAGTCAAATACATCACAACATTCAATTTCCCTAATCCACTATGACAAATTGCCCTTATATGGATTGTACATGCTATTCCATGCCACATGTGTTATTCCATCATGTGAATGTACTCTTTTATATGAATGCACTCCAAGATACTTCACATGTGCTAAAACACTTCTTGAGTGTGCTATTTATTTGAAATGCTCTACAACAGTGATTAAAAGTGTTGTTTTACAACAACTATGTGCTCTTATTTTAGATGTGCTTGAAGATATTTCATTTGTGTTATTACATTACCCATATGTAGTATTTTATTCAAAAGCACTATTACATTTTTCATATGCATTTTTTTCTACCCAATGCGCTAATCCATAGCAGACTTAGGTTTTCCAAATGCGATAAAAGTCTATGCGCATTCGCTAAAACACTACACGTATGTGCTACAACAATATAAATGTGCTAAAAGAAACTTCAAATGTGCTCAATCTCTGAAATTAACACATCTATCCTACAAATCCATGCAAAAACTTCAAAATATAGGTAAAAACCCTAAATCACAAACATAGAGGGTCTCAACGACTCACCAGGGCACTGTAGTCTACTGGACACTCATATCGACGACCCCTCTCAAATCTATGCTCACATAATGGCAGCACCATCTTCACTGGATCAAAGCTCCAAATCACCAAATGACAAAGGGGAAAGTGGAAATGACAAGAGTAAAAGGTCTTTTTGACCTATTTAACCCCCCTCAAGTGGCATTTACATCAACTTTTCACATTATTTACCCCCTTTTGGTAGCTTTTTGATCCCCCAAGCTGACTCGGGTATTAATTCAAACCTTCTCGCCAATCTCCTCCCTTATCAAAAATAAAATTGGAACATACTCCACTATCACATTCTCTTCCTTTTGTCCAATTTTATTTCTGAGGGGGTTAGTATATCACATCAGGACATCCAAGCTAGGGCATTAAATTTTTCTAGAAGATCAAAATGATCTACCCCAGCCAAAAATTTGCAAACATCAAAACCAAGGTATCCAAGCAAAACCATTGCAATTAAATCATCAAATCAACATTGTAATTCAACCATTAAATCAATGACAATCAAAACATCATCAATAATCAAACATCAAATCATTGATGATCAAACATCAAGCCATCAATAGACAGAGACCATGACAATGACAAAATGACAGAATATCATCGAATAGTCATCCAATCATCAAAATTTGACCTAAAATCAGAAAATCAAGATAGTCTTTGAACTAATATGCTTCACATATTAGCTCAAAGAGGGGCATTTGTAGACACCCAAAATTTGGCAAAGACTTAAATTATACAATCCCAATCAATCAGGACTAAATTAAAGAGAAAATCAGAAGAAGCACAATAGACTTTTAAATAAAAAATTACATCAAGTTATTAATCACCTTTTATATCAACAACACCTAAATCAACTTTAAAAGAGGAAGAAAACAATTCAAATTCATGAAATAAAATGCAAAAAGGAAGGAAGAAAAAGACAAAGTGTTGAAAATAAATCATTTAGTAAATCCATAAAATCACTTTATCCTCACAAGATGAAAATCTCCCTTTTACCATTTAAAAGAATTTGAGAAATCCTCATATTATCCCCAAAACCAAGTTTGTTGGACTCTTCCTCCTGGCCTTTTATGAGATATTTTGAGTTTCACTTTCACCCCCAGTCAAAAGTGAAAATCCTAGATATTACCCCAACCCCTTCCAAAATTTTATAAATAGGAGGGAAATCTAAGAGACAAGGGACCCAAGTTTTTTTATGCATCTACACTATAGGCATATTTAGACTCATTATTTTAGCATTGTCATTATAGTGATTTCATAGCATTGTTAGTATCATTTTATGACATTTAGCATCATTTAGCATCATGTATTGCATATTTAGCACATGGCATGATCATTTCAAGAGCCTTTCTAAGAGTTTCATTTCACACATAATCTACATTATAGTCATAGATCTCGCATTCTCCATCATAGATCTACATTTTTAGCAATGTCCCAATCTAAAATTGTTACTAAAAGGCTAGTTTGAGAGCTATTTTAGCGGTTGTAGTTAAGGAAACATGAGATGTTTGTAGAGATTATTTGTTGCTGCTGATGTCTTGGGTCTAGCATAGTTTTTAATCAGTCCATTTCCTTTCTGCGTTAAAGTTTCATGAATACACCTTCTCTTATCATGTACATTCATATTATTAAATGTGATTAGATATGGTCTACTTTTCTATATCCATTCTGTCCTCATTTGGGGTGAAAATTGGAGGGTCATTGTGGTTTATATTAATCAATTATAAATGTCTTATTTGATTGAGTGTATACAAGCTTATGGCTTTGATGAAAAAATAAAAGAGGTCACATTATCTCAATTATAGATGTTAGTATCTCATGAGAAACTATGGATGATATCATTTTGTATTTCCTTGTCCATATGATTAAACTAGTACTAGTGCTTATGATGGGTGTTGTGTGAAAATAGTAATTGTTTTGTGTTCCCATGTGAAGGTGTAAAACAAAAAGAATGTTATCCATGGAAATTATGTTTGTGCATAGGCATGGGGAAACCCATATCTCTTATGTGTTTCTTTCTTGTTTGTAATCATACTGAGTACTAGCCTTGGGGTTATTTACAAAGGGTAGTAATTGTTATCAATTCCTTGAGTAAAATGGTTACTATATGAATAACAACAAAATGAAGCAAACATAGCTTCCACTACTTAAGGGATGAAGTATTCAATGCTAACCCCTATAAGTTAGTATGTGAAGGGGTAGTATACTATAATCATTACCACTTCTTTAATTAGTATGGACAACATATAAATAGTGGTAGCATGAAGTGACCTTAGTTTCCACTACCCAAGGAAGGAGGTAAATAGCTAATTCCCCTTATGGTGTACCCAAATGTGTGGTCCATAAGTGTTAACCCAATCCTCATAGATTAGAGTATAATACTAGTACTCAATATGAGATTCCTTGGATAGATATATGAATTGTGGATATTTACTTCTATGGGATCCAATATGTGGAAGGAAAATTTACCCATGTTGTGATAGATACTATACCCACACATTATCTTACATGTGTAATGGGTATGATGCCCCATCCCACTAATGTTCCAACATAGTGTGAGGTGATGATGTTATGTTGTGGATGATAGCAAGATAAGATTGAGAACACAATGTGATGTATATGGTTGCATGAAGGCACTATTATTGGAATAACTAATTAAAAACATAAGGGTAGACTAGTGACATGACTATTATACTTATTTATAACTATGTTTTCATTTATGTCAAGGTGAAGAAGGAACAATGATCAATGAAACACATAGAGATCACATGTGTGACTCTAGCTCACAAGGGTGATCAAAGAATGGAAAGACCAAGCCTAGTAGAGGAAATGACAAAGGAAAACCATTTGGGTGGAGTCATGTTAAGTGAATCAATAATGAGAAGAAGGATGGTAAGTATGCAAGGGAAATAGAATGGTTGGTAGCTATGAAATAAGGTTCAGCCGAGTCAGCAAGAGGAAGCACATAGTAGGAGAATCGTGAGTTCTACACCATGAATTAGGTATAAGTGCACTCATCATTTCATTTAATGATGATAAGTATTATCACAAGGAGGAAAAATATAAAGAATTAAAATTTGAGTTCTTTCTAGTGATGCAAGCTATTGAGGTCACAAAACATTTGTGACTTCTATTTGTATATGCTAAATCTAACAAAAGTGGCACACAACAATGACATGAAACAAGCTAGAAGTAGGATTAGGAATTCAAAATTTTAATTCCTAGATTAGGTTTTTGAAGTAGAATGAGAAAATACTATGAGGGTCCATTTGGTTGTAGGAATTGTTGAATGCGACATTCGTCAAAGCTTGAATAAACTCTCTTTTGGAATTCATGCATTCTTAAAATAACTTTTGGAGTATCATTTGAACATGTTTAGTTGTATTGGAAGAGGAGTTGGAAGATATATATTTTGTATTTGGTTGCAACAATTAAAATATGAATTGGAATTAGTTTTAAAAAAAAATTAAGAATTAAATTTTTTTGAGGTCAAGTTATATTTTAAATATAACAAAATAAAAATTTATAACTAAACTTTTTTAAAGATAACAGATTTCCACAATCCATGATAATAAGATTTATGCTTCTGGGTAAGATTGTGTGAGAGTTTTTTTGCATCAATGTTTCGGATCATACTCAATGATCCATCATCAGGATGAGAGTGCTAATATTTTTTTAAAAATTGACTTTATAGTTAATGTATACCACAACCTTTGAAATTATTTAAAATTAAATAAAATCATTTAAAAATTATATTCAATGTATTATATAACTACTTATAATTGATTTTTAAATATTTTTGTTTATTATTTTAAAAAATAAAAAAGTAATTAAAAAATGTATAGTATTGATAACATTAACATACATTTCAACTTTGTTTAAATTAAAATATTAAAATCAAAACTTAAATATTTTTAAAAAATACAAATAAGTCATATTTAAATGATCTTTTAGCATGATTTTAATTAAAAACTTGAGACAACATTTATTTGTAAAGACAATTTTATAAAATTGATACAAGATCTCAAATTTGATATGAATCTTTTTTGTCATTTTAGAAAAATCCTATACAAGTTCTACTTCTAGAATTTTTGGCATATGGTCCCTGCAAATAAATACAATTATGAGGCAAAGAAAACATCCTAAAAAGTAAATTTCATCTTTTTGTGCCTTGCAACACTTGCACTCTATTCCTCCATCACACACTATACTTGTTTGCACATCACTAACCCAACCATAGAATCCACACTCATCATGTCCCTACAATAGAAAATCTTTATTAGTTCTTAGCACAATAATTAATTATTCATTATGGTAATTTTTAAGAAAATTAATTATAATAACAAACAACACCAAAATTTATGCCCAGGATTTTTTGGTCTATTAGAGGTCTTTAACAAACATGGGCCAACAACACAATGACATGTTGGCACATTCGTTAAAACCATCATCCCTACAACATCAAAAGTAAATTTTTTATATATAAATACACCCTACAAAACATCAAATATATTAGTATAAATAAATTTTTATAAATCTTATATTAGTATAAATCAATGTTTATATACCAGTTTCCCTTGTGAGTTGAGGAGAAGCTAAACAAAAAGTTTGATGGAAGGTAAGAGGGCATAGTCAAGAAGGAAGGGTGGCGGTAGGTCATTTGGAGGCTGAAATGAGAACTAGAAGAAAAATGAAGATGTGGGTACTAGCCGAAATCAAAGGAACGAGGGTTTCAACCACTCCAATGATCAAAACTTTGGAGATCAGAGAGGAAGAGGTAGAGGAAATGGACAAGGTTTAGGAAGAGGAGGCTTTCATGTTACCTATTTTCATTGTAATGAAGAAGTTCATTGTGCTTTCGAATGCCCTCAATGCTAAGGAAGGACAGACAAGAGAGCTAATGATCAAGAAATGATTGCTCATGTGGATGACGATGCACAACCATCACATTCAGAAGATGTAGAAAGAGGAGAGGTTCTAGTTAATGAAAAGGGTTTTACTGAGTGATGAGATTGAACTTGGACAAAGGAGGAGTTTTTTTTGTACTAGGTACAAGTATGAGGGTAAATTTTGTGATGTGATTGTTGATGGTGGAAGCACTAACAAATTGGTGTCAGAGGAGATGGTCTTAAAGCTAAAGCTTAAGAGGGAGAAACACCCCCAACCCTATCAGATTTCTTGGGTGTAGGATGATCATAAGGTCTTGGTTAGTAAGCAATGTTTGCTAAAGTTCAAGATTGGGAGTTACCATGATGAGGCTCTCTGTGACATCATTCTAATGGATGTCTACCATTTGTTGTTGGGAATGTCATGGTAGTTTGATAGGCATGCTATACATAATGGTCATGCAAATACATACTCTTTGACAAAGGATGGAGTTCGCCACAAATTGAAGCCCTTGATAAAGGAGGGTGAAAAGGTATGTAGTAGTGCTAGGGTATGTCTTGTTGATGGAAGAAAATTTCTAGATGACATGAAACAACAACATATGTGTTATGCTTTAATTCCTAGAAAAGATAAGGAGAGTAGTACTGAAATTCCACTTGAAGTTTCAGGTCTATTAAGTGAGTATGGAGATTTCATCTTTGATAATATTCCATAAGGGTTTTTGCCAATAAGGAAAATTAGTCATCAAATAGATTTAGTCCCTGAAGCTAGTTTTCCTAACAAGGTTTCTCATAGGATGACTCCTAACAAGACTGATGAGCTAAATAGATAAGTTTAGGAGTTGTTGAGGAAAGGTTTGATTCGAGAGAGCCTGAGTCCATGTGTAGTACCTGCAGTACTAGCAGAAAAGAAGGATGGAGAGTGGAGAATGTGTATAGATTCTTGGGCCATAAATATAATAACCATCAAGTATTAGTTTCCTTTGACAAGAATGGACGATCTTATGGACTATTTAAGTGGATCTTAGTACTTCACAAAGATAGATCTCAAGAGTGGTTATCACCAGATATGGATATGAGAGGGAGATGAGTGGAAGACTACATTCAAGACCAAGGAGGGTCTATATGAGTGGTTAGTCATGCCTTTTGGACTGACCAATGCACTAAGCACCTTCATGTGGCTTATGAATGAGGTAGTAGAATTTTTTGGGAAAATTTATTATTGTCTATCTAGATGATATTTTTATTTCCAATAAATCTTTGGATGAAAATTTATTACACATTCATAGTGTGCTTGAAAGGTTGAGGGAAGAGAAATTTTTGATTAATTTGAAGAAGTGTAGCTTTGTCAAAAGGGAGCTAGTCTATTAGGGGTTTGTTGTATTAGCTAAGGGTCTCAAAATGGACCTAGATAAGGTGAAGGCTGTCTTGGAATGACCTTCTCCAAGGTCTTCCACTCAGGTGAGGTTATTCCATGGTCTAGCTAGTTTTTACAAGAAGTTCATTAGAAATTTTAGTAGTATATGTGCACCCCTAATTCAAATCGTGAGGGGGGATAGAAAAGAGATCAAGTGAACTATAAGAGTTGCAAGGAGCTTTGAATTGTTGAAGAAGAAGGTGACAGAGCAACCCATGTTGGCACATCCTAATTTCAAAAAATTATTGCAGGTGGATTACAATGCTAGTGGTAGTTCTATTGGGGCTATGTTGAGCCAAGAAGATAAACACATTGCCTATTTTAATGAAAAATTGAGTGATGCAGAAGAAGAAGGATTTGGTCAAAATACTGGACTCTATCAACCATTGCCTATTCCATCAAAGCTTTGGGAGGACATAAGTATGGATTTTTTTCTTGGATTTCCAAGGACACAAAGTGGTAATGACTCAATATTTTTGGTGGTTGATAGGTTCTCCAAGATGGTACATTTCATTCCATGCCACAAGACTCATGATGTGGTGCATATTGTAGATTTATTTTTCAGATAGGTGGTGAGGCTACATGGTCTCCCAAAAAGTATTATTTCTGATAGTAATACTAAATTTGTGGGGTATTTCTGGAGGACTTTGTGGAAGAAGTTGAAGATAGAATTGAAGTTTAGTTCTACACATTTTCCATAGACTAATGGACAAACAAAAGTAGTAAATAGAAGTTTGGAATTTTTTTTGAGGTGTTTGGTATGATATAAACCCAAGGGATGGGATTTGATTCTACCACATGTAGAATTTTCTTACAATAATTCTATAAATAGGAGTACTAGTAGATCACCATTCCAAATTATGTATGGGAGTAATTCAAGGATTGCACCAGAGCTGAGGAAGATGGAGCAAGGGGAGAGGAAAAGTGTTGAGATAGAAGACTTTGTTAAACATGTCAAGAACATACATGAGGAGGTGTGAGCACATATTACAAAGATGAACCTATAGTATAAGGCTAGGGTAGATCAGAAGAGGAGACATAAGGGGTTTCAAGTTGGAGATTAGGTTATGGTATATATGAGGAAGGAGCAATTTCTAGTGGGTACCTACAACAAGCTAAAGATGAAGAAATTTGGCCCCTACAAAATTTTGAAGAAACACGATTCAAGGAATGCATATGAGGTGGAGTTACTAGATGGGATTCACATTTCTCCTATTTTCAATATTGCAAACTTAACAAAATATCATGATGATGGTATAGATGAGGAGTTGATGCTGGAACCATGTTCAATTCCTACTTCTATGAAGGAAGAGATTGAAGAAATTCTAGATAGTTGTGTGGGCCAAAGTACCAAAAACATGAAGTGTGAAGAATACCTAGTGAAGTGAAAAGGATGACCAATAGAAGACTCAACTTGGATATCCAAAATGGAGGTTGTTTATTTTGGTTTTCCTCTACTAGCTATAAAGTGATAGGGTTACTTTTCAATCTACCCTAGATGTCTAATATAGGAGCATCCAATGGTGTAAGGGCAATCCTGCATCACCCAAAAATATGCTTAGTGTTATCTTTTTAAAAGTTTTTTTCATTTTTGGATACCCATTTGGGTCAAATAAAGATTCAATCTCTCATAGCACCATTATTGGTTTTCTATGTTAGACTTTTTGAGCACCTTGGGATATGTGCCAATGTAGAAAATAGGTTATTTTGTAATTGATCCATAAGTGTAATGAGTTAGAGGGTTTAAGTTGGAGGTATGATTATACTTGTAATTTAAAGCACTCCAAAAAAAGAATAAGGTCAAAAGGCTTTATAGTTTGAAAGTTGTTGCAGTTTTAAGTTGCCTGGATACCTCCTAAGAGCACTTCAAAGTCAGATTTGAGGCACTAAATAGAATTGTATGGGCCCAAAAATGGGGAAGAGTGAAGCTCATTTGTAGGTCTATAGAGAACTTGGAGATCTTTCTGGAAATGAAAACAGTTCATCAATCAGAGTCTCGGATCAAAAGTTATGCCTCTCAAAAGTTGGACTACCATTTCTGGATTCTTCTGATTTTAGATTGACTTTTGACATGTTTACTAGAACCTTCTACTTTGGAGGTGGATTCCAAATGGAATATTCTAAAATTTATTTCTAATCGTAAACCTAATTTGGTTTACTTAGGGACATTTCTAGCATTGTAAAAGTAGTTTTTAGTGGAGTTCGGGAGAAGGTACTAGAGGAGGGTTTTTCTCTAGGATCATACAACATTATAAGCCTATATGGCACATCTTTGGGTCTATTTTTATTGTACTGAATGTAGTAGTAGATCACTTTTAATAATAATATTCCCCTTTCCTTATTGCATTCATTTTTTGTCTTGGGTTGTGTCTTCATCACATTTATGCAAAGATAGGCAATTATGGAAAAGATATTATGTATGATCATTTGGATTTGGCATAGCTACTATTAGTTGTGTCAAGGTAAGGTATAGTTCAAGGACTCTACCCTGATATTTTAATCCAAAAAACTAATTTACAAAAAGTCATTTTTGAAATTCGTAATGCTAGAATTGAAGCTCCTCCTCTTTCCAACCATTTTGTCCTCTACCCATGCACTTAAACACAATTAAACTACAACCATAGTATGAGTTGCATCTACACAGATTCTAGTAGGAGCTTCTATAGCCATAGTAGGAGCTACAAACATAGTAGGAGCCAAATGTTCAACTTGTAATACCACCAATGACATAACATAGAAAATATACAAAATATTCATATAACATAGAAAATATACAACATATTTCAATTAACCATATTTTGAAGGAAACCATATTTGAAGCTGATTCATAATGTATACAATGATGGAGTAAGAAAGGAAGATGTATTTAAAGGTAATTAAAATTATATAAAAAATATCACAAGGCATGCTATCAAGAAACCATAATTAAAGGTGACAATAATATAAAAATATCATGAGGCATGCTATAAATCAAACACATCTAAAGGTGACTATAATATAATCAACCATTACAAAATTGGTTGTTACCATATCTAATCAAAATAGTTTTAACAAAACTCATACATATATTATGTTGTTTCTAGACTCTAGAGTCCTCCATACTTAAGTAATGTGTATTTGATTCTCTCTAGGATAGTCATTCTTAGAAATCCTTTTGCTCTTGCTATTTCAACTAAAAATGTATCATATGCCCTTATCATTGTATCTTCAATAAGTATAGGAATGACTTTGAGGGCATCATACATTTTCTCTACAACTGAATCTAAATCTTCTTGATCCACTTTGATAATGTAAGGCTTTGACATGCCCTCATGGATCTTATTCAAGGCTTCAAAAATGATATCCATGGAACTAGCCATGCTCATCTTCTTCCTCTTTCCCTTCATTGAAGAGGATGGTGATGTTCTTTGTATGGTAGTAGCAATTGATTGGTGAGATTGATTAAAATCATCATCAAAGTTATCATCAACTAGTAAATGGAAATCTCCATCATCTAGATCGATGGACTCATTCATCATGTGCCTTTCTTCTATTTCTTATTGTGTGGTAGTTGTAGTACCTTCTACCATGTTATCTCCCACAATAAAGGTTAACTCATTGTAGTATTGGAATGGTTTCCTTTTATAGACTTTTGCATTTTTGAATTCCTTCCTCTAAAATGTTGGCAACATGAAAGAAATGGTTAATTCACCTTCAATACTAATTTTACAAGATAAAATTTAATTTACACTCAAATGAACTTAAAATAGAATTTTACCTTCAAAAGGTCATTCCAAACACTATCTTCAACATCCATAGATTGTGTGGCTTCATTCCAAGCAAACCCTCTAGTGGTTCTTAAATCTTTCATAATTCTAAATCCCACATTCCATGTTTTCATTTTATTCTTCAAATTATCTTTTCTCAATTTTTTCTTCAAATCTTAATTAAAGTGTTGCTCAATGGTGGTCCAAGCTTCTTTTTTGAATTTGCCTTCACCTTTTCGATGAAGTTGGACTTGCTCCTATAGCACGTCAAGGAACTTTCATTCCATCTCTCTTGACCATAGTATCCTATTTAAATATGAAGGTACATTTCTGATTTTCATATCATCAACCATGCTATTGAACAAAACATACATTTATAAATGGTAGGTCTCAATTTTTCACAAAAAAATAACAAATATAAAAGATATTTATATGCACTCCATGATCATATCATAGTTATAATTCTTGGGCATGGAATATATAGTCTATACACTGTGCTACAACTAAGATATTTATTCAAGATATTAAAAAACCACATTATTATATAATAACATAAACATAAACAAGCCTTCGAATGGTGACAATATATAGTAACAAATGCCATTCTAATAAATTAAATATAATTAATGCTTTACACAACCTACTATAGACTTGTAGACATAAACAACTATAGAATGAAATGTTCACTAAATTTTAAAAACAACTATAGAATGCCCACTTTTTCCATTTTTTGCATACAAAGGATCAATATGCCCCTCCCTTATGCATTTCAACTAACAATCTAGGGGATTATTTTGTAGCCCGAACCAATGATAAATATAGAAGTGGCAACAATATATCTATATTTAAAGAACATGTTTATAGTCTGGTTTGAAAATATTGATTTAAGACAAGATATTTGCTGCTTGAGGATTCAAATCTATATACTATTTAAAACTTACTGAATGAGAAAGTGGTCAAATATTACTACCATGTGTTGGCTCTTGATTTAACAGAGTTTAAACAACCAACTATGCAAGGCAAGAATGAGTCTATGGGAAGCTATCTCCAATAATGGACATAATTCATCAAGAACCTGGGCCAACTATAAAGCTACACTCCTTCTACACTTCAGGCTCTACAAAACCTAGGCAGGTGGACCTCATATTGAATTGATACCGTACCAGTGCAAAAACATATCCCTAAATCTATTAAGCAGATGAAAACCCCTTATATCTCCTAAAGCCTTATGCAATAACAAAGAAATGCAGTAGCTAATTACAACTCTATGAAATGCACAAGCTGAGTGAGGGTTAAACTTTGATAGCTCTTCAACATAAAAGGGGAAAGATGATTAGAATATTGATATCAGCAAGACCCAAGTATAAGAAACAAAACCTAATGATCCTATCTCTAATCAGTGCCTTATCTATTGGGCAATTAAATGAGTTATAACCATACATCTTTTGGAAATCTTTGACATAATTCCTACATCAAGATTCCTGATCTATCTTTCACCTTGTGAATAGACATCTGTTTTAGATTTGAATCTCATACTCAAATTATCCCATCATGAAATCTACAAACCTTGTGATAAACATCAAGCAATTACATGGCTCTTTGTTCCACTAGCAAGACATTTTAACCACATACAATTCTAAGCAAATTGCAACCTAATTTATGCTCTTTGTTCATAGACTAGAAAAGATTGCAAATCCATGACTAGGAGACAAGATTCAAACTGAATTTAAATCCCTTTTCTGCTCTTTATTTGTTTTCCTTGAAACCAAATACATGAAAGATGTATAGAAACCAACTCACAAATCACCTAACAAATCTGAACTATCTGCATTAAAACATAAATGCTGCTCAATACAAGAAGAAATTACTGGGTGTGTGGCTTTCACAGCTTAAGCATAGCTCCTAGAACTAGAAAAATTGAAAACCAACCAACAACCTTTTTCAGAGGAAAAGAAATAATATATATGAAGAAGGAAATTCCCAAATTGAATTTGCAACTGACAAGTGTCCCTTTAGAATTCTCCCTCCAGAAGCTTGAAATAATCTCTCTACCTTCTCTCCTCAACTGCCAGAATTAAATCCTCATCATTTGGTTCCCAAAAGTAAGAAATATTTGAGATATCTGATTCAACATTATAACTAATTTTGGTGCCAAATTTTAATCAAATTGAAGCCAAAACATCACAAAATTGAAACATACTGCATATAAGGCCTTATGAGCATGTTTTAAATGTTTTGTCACTAAATTCTATAATTGGATAATCAAAACACTCCCCAGAACACACAAATCAATCTGACAGACAAAACCTCCTATAGCATGTACCCATGGCATTTTGTGCAAAAAAAAAACTTCATACTCAAATAGTTTGTCTTTTCTCGATTTTGGTGATATATAACATCACTATATTAGCCTCTCGAAAACCCCCAGAATCTCAGTTTGAAAAATGTCCCCCCCTAGTAGAAAACTCAGGTCTACAACTTGGATAGTTTAAATTTTCAAAAATTTAAAACCTTCTAAAGTATCAACTTTAGATTATAACTCTTTTAAATCTAAAATGTTTGCGTGTATCATCCTTTAAAAAAAAAAATTAAATTAAAAAAAATTAGTTTTTTATACTTAATCCTTGTGCCCTCTTCCTCACCGAACCCACTAGGCACCACCTGGACTGCCATGTGGCGGCCCTTGACTGGCCAGCCTATGCCACATATTCATCCCACATGACACTACATCATCACGCTTGGCCCCAAATTTTATGCCACCTCAAAATGCGTCCTGAGCTCACTACCATGTGGCACCTAGGTGCATTCCCACATTGCTTATCCTTCGCACAACTTGTTATTGTGGGGAAGCGCCAGCCACAAGATGTGCCAAATGGAACAATCCCATGCCTCCACCTCCACATAAGCACAATTTCACTTTTGTTCAAAATTTCTACAAGTCAACTCCAACTATCTTCACGGGCCCTATGCACATGACCTTTGCCTTTTAAAAGGTATTGCCTTAAGACAACCATTAGCTTGTGTGGTGGAGTATTTAAAATATAAAAGCTTTCCCATGGAAGTAATGTGGGATATTGTTTCTACATTTTCTCTATGTTGTTCAAAAACTAGTGGTCTTCTCTACTAGCATATTCAAACTCTTCACTGCACGGCTCGAGAAAAAAAAGAAATCAAGAGTGAAGCCATTGAAACAGGTGATGACTACTTGATGAACATCAAGCCCCAACTCATTCAAAGCTCTCATGGTAGACATGAAAAAATCTTGGTCATCTTGTACAGAACATGTGGATGTTTAATACCCTTCTATCCCTTGTCTTCATCTCCACCAAGGTAGGTTGTGATTGTACATCTAAATGGGCCGGTAAGGCCAAAGAACATTCTTCCTTGACATGACAAGGGATAGTGGAGGTGTTGAAGGAGTTATGGGCTAAAACAGTGAGTTTAGAAGGCAAAAGACCCACCCATCTCTCTGGAACTACACTTCCACTTCCATTCCTATTTCCTTCAAGCTCTATATGAAGATCATTGATCCATTGCAGAAGGTCCTTTGAATACTCGATCGCATCACCCAGAATGGAAACCCTATCCATCGTTGACATCATGAGAACTATAGAATGAAGTATGTAAAGCCAGTTATTGAGCTTCTTTTTGTGCCTCCCTTTCACCATGAGGCTCTTGGAATTGCCTTCAAATGGCTTCTTTCTTGTACATGTGGCCTTCATTTCCCAAGTTGCCTGCCTGCAATTGTCTCCAAAATCCCTTACTAAGGCTTCTCTCTTCAACGTGGGCATCCTGCCAAATGCTTCCTATGCCTATTGTTTTATTTTACTGCTGCAACTTCACTGTGTTCACCTACCACCTTTACTCATTGGCATCTACTCTGGGCCTTTTTCCTTTAGTGTGAACTCTCTTTGGATGTGTGAAGTCTCTTTAATGTGCCTGCATTTTCCTTTTGACTAGCAATGTTTTATTTTATTTAATTGCTGCCTCCAAATTTCAAATGCAAGGTCTCCCTCATTCATGGGCTTCCTTGCCCCATCACTTGCTCATTGCATGGATTCCTTTGTATTTGCATGGGCTTTGCTAATTCCATGCCATGGATGCAATATACTTATAGCGTGGGTGCTCTCTAAGAGGTATGGGCTTCTTGGTTTAATATAGGCTCTCTTTATGCTTGGAGTTACCTCCCATTCATTGGTTGCTCCAAGGAAGAGACCTGTTCCTCTTCTTGGACGTCCACACTTTCTTTCTACATGGGCCACCCTTTGAAAATGTGAGGGTCCTTTTATATTTAGCCGGTTTCTCTATCCTTTCCATCCACAAAGTCCACATAAAAATGTATGCTATGTAACTTCACTTGGATCATATCCCTAATGCCTCATTGACTCCAGTAATCTGACTGCCTCCTAAATGTGATCAAGAAGACAAAGTGCTCTTATCAAGATACCAAAATTGTAAACATTTGGTTTGCACTTAGAGCTCATCATTGTGCTTCTAAAGATAAGTTTTGTAGTATAAATTTTTTTCTTAACCTAAACATTCAGGATAAGTTATAACTCATCAAATAGGGCCTTCCAAAATTATGAAAATTTCATATCAGCATGACATTGATAACTAACCAACTTTGAGGGATTCAAGACCTAGGCAAACGTACTTGAAATGACTCAAAATCTGAAACATAGGTTCTCAGGTATGGACACTAGACACTCCCAAAATGGTGGGTCATGAAATAATTCTAGAAGCGAGATATTCAATAGCAAACATAGCCTCCTGTCGCTGTCTGACACTTGGGTGAAAATTCAGATTTGGAATTTGATCAAAATGGGAGTTCACGAAATAGCTTAGAATGCCAGTTTACTTCATAGAACACTTAGATGCACTGAATGCAGGGTATTAGAAACATTAAACACCTTAGGGGACTCAAAGGTACAACTAGGTACAATCTCATTTAAAAGCATTTATGGGGCTCAATTTTCTCAACAATGCTCAAAATTCGAGCTACAATTTTGAGTGCCAACACCGTGCTTCAATATCAAACATAGATTACTATTGTAAAGAGATTCTATCTATTTTGGAATAACAATAGTTATTTCTCTTGTAAACTAAACTTAAGCTAATATGATAGTCTCTATAGTCTAAACCAAGTGTGGTATGATATTACCACCAACATGTTCTTTAATACAACTGTATTTTCATTAAACCTAAGGTTCGATAGTTATATATCTTGAGTAAGGTTAAACAAATTCAAATATAAAAAATAGTTATAAGTTCATGTATATTTCATCTCATTTATGATTACTTTTTTCTAATCATGTTTAATTCCCTTTGCTAAGTGAGATAGCTAATAGATATGTGAATCCACAAACAATTTTTGGTTAATTTGATTTCAATTTTGATTAGAAATAACTATTAAAATTTTATACATGAAGAAGCAAAAAAAAAAAAAAAAGTATCAATGTTCTAATTGGTATATAGGTACACATTTGAAAAATTTACACATTGAGAGTTATTATTTATAGATTCTCATGATGCCCCTATTGGTGTAGCAACTGAAATTATGAATGAAGTGTTGGTTAATGGAATGAGTTCTATTTATACTAATGTTGCAAAGTTGGATAGATCTATGATTCTCTTTTTTCTTAGGTAGATTCTAATTTAAATTGAAATTTATAAATGGAAAAAAACTAATTTGAGAAAATAGGGGTCAGAAGATAGAAATCTTAAGGAGGCTAGGAAAAGGTAATGTGGCTTGTACATTTAGATTCACAAACCATGTTTAGGCTATTCAACTAATTAGCTAGATGAAGAGATTAAACTAATGGACTTAGGCTTTAAGTTTTTATGGCCTCTTATGTACTTGAAGAAGCCAAATGCATGGTTTTTTTCTTGGTTATCAATACCTTATTAGAGATTTTAATAGGAGGAATAAATTTTCTTAGGCCATAGTGGTTGCTGAGACTAGTATGACAGTTGAAAAAAGTTCTTACGCTTTTTTTATGCATATAGAGCCTTAGGTACAACAAGCTTCTATAGATGAGAATTTTCATATTGAAAACAATTTATGATAGAGGGATGCCATTATGACTAATGTTTGGAGAATGGCCAAGAAAGAGAAACAACCTACAAAATCCTTAGACTCTCATAGC
This sequence comes from Cupressus sempervirens, assembly GCA_028749045.1. NCBI lineage: Eukaryota > Viridiplantae > Streptophyta > Pinopsida > Cupressales > Cupressaceae > Cupressus > Cupressus sempervirens. Next base: position 505,333,502 of record CM053789.1, on the reverse strand, counting down.
ACTCAAATTGGTGTTCAAAAGAACTTACCTTCCTCTACTCTTGCTACAAGAAACCATTATTTTGAGTCTCAAACATCTCAAATGAGACATATATCTCCTGCTCCATCTACTAATCAAAGTTCCTCATAAATTTCCTTGAGAAAAAGATCAATGTCTCTACCTGCAACAAAGGAGCCTAATCTCTAGAATAAGATATTAACTTTAACAATTGTTTTGATGCTCAACTAAAAAATGGGGATTTTTTTAGTATTCCTAATAATGAAGCATAAAATTATTTCATGGAATGTGGGAGATATCTCTCTCCCTCATCAAAAATATGAGGTCAAAGAGGTTGTTACCAAATGAAAACTTGATATTGTATTCTTACAAAAAGTCAAGTTGAATGGTTCTTGACTTCTTTCTTCTATATTTAATGTCTAGAAAAATGTTTTTTTTTTATGCAACTCACAGAAGGAAGAGTAGGGCCTATTATTAATTTAGCTCCTTGGGAAAGTAGCTTTCTCATTGGCAAAAGATAAGGCTCTTTTCATTATTGTGTATGGGGTTTTTCATTCATCAATGAAGAACCTATTGGTTTCCATTTGGTTTATGCTTTGAACATTAACAAGGAGAGATGTGGATAATGGGAATGGATGATTTTATTTTCCCCATGTTGATTGGATTATTGGAGGAGACTTCAACAAGGTGGAATGACATAGATCAGAGCTAGTTTGGTTTTGTCAAGATGAGCAATGAAGAATTTGATAAGTGGTTGCACCATTGGAATTCCTTGAGAGTTATAGATCATATTCATAAAAGGTTTCTAGTTGTAATGAGAACTTGTTTAACTAGTCTAATTGAAAATTAAGAGTGATAGGAAATAATTTAGCGGGCTTGATAAGTTTCATATCTCTTCTACTTGGAAACCACCCCATGTTTCCAATTGATGTTGGGTGAAAATTGACTATTCTACTCTTCTTTCTAATAATTTTCTTATCCTTTGTCTTTTGAAAGAGGAAGCTAACAAATTGGATTAAATGTTTCCCTTTTGAGCTGAGCACTTTCCATTTGAAGATTCATTCAAATGTGTCTAATTTGGTTGGTATTCAAAATTCCATTCCAAAACCAAAAGGGCAATCTTACGTAGATTGGTGACAAGCTTATATTTCTCAATGAGCTTTATTTTTGTGGTATTATTTGGTTGGTATTCAAAATTCCATTCCAAAACAAAAAGGAGAGTCTTAGATAGATTGGCAGAATGCTGATATTTCTCAAAGTGCTTTATTTTTGGGCTCCTTTGGTAGGAGGATGATGAATAAGATGTGATTTAAGGACACTCACTATCACCTAGTATGAATACCACAAAAAAAAATATGGTTGTAAAGAAACAAAAAAAAAGTGAATTGGTTAACAAGATTATTTAGGGGTTGTTGCGTCAAATTATATAGTTATAAAGTTAATTTTGGTGGCAACAAACTCCATTATACAACTATAAATTGCAAGTCTCAATAGTAACATACATAGAAGAAAATAACAAACAACAACATAAAATATATTTATATGAACTCCATGATCATATCATAGTTATAATTTCTGGGCATGGAATATATAGTCTATACACTATGCTACAACTGAGATATTTATTCAAGATATTCAAAAACCACATTATTATGTAGGAACACAAACATAAACAAGATTATAATTAAAATAAAATTTTCCATTCATTGAAATACTTTTACATGAATATCATGCATCATTCAAAGACAATCCAAAAGTATAAAATGTCATAAATATGTGATAACATGTATAATATGTCTCAAGTACAACTAATCTCAAGATCTATAGTCTTCCCACATCCTCCTTGCTATTTCATCTTGAAACCTCCCCCAATGATCTCTATCTTGTTGAGTCATTCCATATGTATCAAGTATTGGTACATTTACCCCCATGCGCTCATCATCCTCTTAAATCTCAACTTCATATGGAATGTTGTCTTCTATCATAATGAAGTTGTGTAGTATGCAACATGCTAAAAAAAATCTTTGTTTGTGTGATGATTGCATAGGATGTTGCATGCCTCAAGATAGGAAAATGTTTCTTCAAAATGAAAAATGTACTCTCTATAGTATTCCTAAGTGAGGAGTATCGGTGGTTAAATGACTCTTTTGGAGCATTTATTGGATTGAATCTACAAAAATCCTTATGGTGGCAGCATATACACCAATAAGGGGTGAGAAATCCTAGCACGTTTGGATATCCTACTTCAACCAAAAAGAAGTTTCCTATAAAAATATATAATGTATATTATTATCACCTTGGAACATTTCTTGTAAACTTAACTTTATAATTAAATAAAAGATGATTCCACATACCATAGGGGACTACTAGTGGATCCGATCTTAAGAGAGTAGAAGTAAGAACATGACTATCTATAGTGAACCCCTCCCAACGAGTAATAATATATTGGAACTTATAATCAAAGGAACAGACACCCATAAATTTTTGTAATAGATTTCCTTTCCTATCACGATATTTAGCTTGTAGGTCTACATCGATGGTCATATGTATATGAGATCCATCAATTGCTCCAATACAATCCTACAAATTGTGAATTTATAATTAAATTGCAATTTATAGAATTTCAAGTCAAAAAAAGAAATATGTGCCAATAGGAGAGTTACCTTCAAGTAGGGACCAAAATGGTACTTCCCAAGAATTTTAGGAGGAGTGTTAGGAGCAATAGGTATCATGTTATCAACATATAGAACTAATATAGCCCTCAATATCTTGTGGAAGTGTCAACTTATTGTCTCTCCTAAGTGACCAAATTATGGGAAATCTTATGATTCCTCAAATTGTAGCAAAGGGTATGGAGGAACATCACTAATTGTTCTTCTAATGATATGTTTATTGTATCTATAATGTTTCCATTTCTCCTAAGAAGTTTTGCTAGGCAGAAAAGGCTCTCCTACTCATGTGCATTTGGTCATGAAAATCTATCTCATTTGAATGGATAATATTCTTATAAAATGGAATTCCATCTTTTGTACACTTATGCCTCTCTCCTCTACCTTCTTTTGTAGACACTATAATAAATACTACAAGGGTGACAAGAGCAACTACAACTGCAAGAATTACTCTATTCTTCCTAGCAATGACTCCATGAATCCATTCTTCCTAGCAATGACTCCATGAATCCTTGGATCATTAGCAAGATATATCAATGACCTAAATACACATCAGAAACAAATATATCAAGATCCATCAAGATTCATTCATTTCCACACAACATTTATCATTGTCTAAGTTGACAAAGTAAATCATTGATGCCAATTAAACATTGGTGTGTACTAATGATTTAGTTTTAACATATGTTTTAGAGATTTTTTATTTAACATCTACCTATTATAGTCACAAACACAATGGAAGATGATTTCTAAAGATTGATTTCATGTCCAAAAAGAGTTAATGGATTGACTTGATATCAAAATAGTGCAAGGGAAGATGATTAAAATATTTATTTTTCCAAATTAGTGACATGATATAATATCAAAATAGCACAAGAGAAAATGATTTATGAATTAGATCCTCAAAGTAAAGTTAGAAGTTTCATACATAATTTTTTTTCTTAATTGGAGTCATCTTGAAAACTCCTTCCATATTCTTAAACAATTAATTTTGGGAAGGGTTGGTTATCATATCCTACCAAAATGTTGCCCTTTCAAGTAATTCATAGCTTGTTGTAGATATAAGTTCTAACAGTAGCCCATTCTCATGTTAAACTTGAAAGATGCACATGGGAGCCTAAGTAGTCTCAAATAAGAGAATTGGCTAGTTTAAGGGATATACATAAATTTAAAAGAGCTAACTAATTATCATTTAAAGTATTATGATCATTGATTAGGGAAATGCTTGGTTTGAAAGAGGTGCATATACCCCTTGTACACACTGTCTTCCATGGACATTTAGTTGAGATACATGTCAAGCCTACAAATCTTAATCCAAAAGGTTGAATCAAAGTATAGAAGTGTCTGTGGAGAGAGAATATAGGCCACATAGTTGAAAACTCAATAGTAGGAGAAATGACATTAGAAAATTATTAGGAGGAATGTAGCTACAAGTGTGATGAAGCACCATATTAGAATAGGCTCATCTAGAAGTTAGTCCTAGTGAGAAACTATGTATTGTGGTCAATGGATATTTTTATAAGTTTCTAACTTTCCTCATATACAAAATTAGCTACAAATTTAAATAACTACAAATCAAAGAAATCCCCAAATAAATTTCCCAAACATGGAAAATGGTAGATACACATCCTATTCAAAAGCATCCTCTTTACAAATCCGAATAGGCAAATGATGTTCAAATGATGCAACTAGGTCAATACATTAAGTTGAAGCTTATAAATAACATCATATACACATCATGTTGAAAAGCATGATTTTTTAGTGGATAGAATATCTTTGTTTAAGAAGAGCATATCCCTTTCTCATTCAAGCAATGAGTTAAGACTAAGAGAAATGAAAATTGAAAATGGATGCATTCACACTACAAGATCTAAGCTACACCCATATTCATGGAAAGGAGAAATGGTAGAAGCCAAATGGTTTAAATGTTTACATTCCATAGAAGACCATAACTGCTATGCATGACAAATCTTAATACAAATATCAACAAAACTTACCTCTTAGCATATTGTTTGAGGGAATTTAAGAAAAACAAAGACATTGGTCTCCTAAGATGAACAGTTCAACAAGCACTTTTCTAACTCCAGTCATCGATATCTATGATGCACCTCTATTTTAGTTTTTTTTAATAAATATTGGAAGAATAATTGACCTAAATAAAATTTCTCATCTCAATTTAAAAAAAAAAATTAGGATAGGTAAATGCATTAGAGATGGAAATTTCATAACTTGCTCATAATGTTATTTCTTGCATGCAATAGGCTATGTAGACAGTGGTGGTTATTTCCTATACATGATAGACTATGTAGAGTATAATGTCTTACATGAACAAGAGCAAGGTTTTAATGCCCAACAAAGAACCCAAAAAGCCCATTTTAAACCCCAACAAAGAACCTAAAAAAGAACCCAAAACTAGTAAAAACAAAATGTTATTCATCTACTTATGGTTGCAAAAATGAATCAAAGGTGAGCTTCTCATACCTAGCACACATGCGATAAGTTGGATTTCTTAGTAGGACCTTGTAATCTCAATTTCTTGGCAGCTCAAAATGATGAACAAGCTTTACACATGATGAATGATTAAGATGACTTTCACAAACCCTTTTTTTCCCCCAAAAAAAATTGCTGGACCCAACCACATATAAAATTGGGCTTACAAAATAATGGAATAGGAAGAGGTTATTCCTATTCCACCTATTTAGTGGGATTTATGCGATGCACATTTTGGGCAAAAATAGAATTACTAAATTCTAGTTATAATTTTCATTTGTCTAACCAAACATCAAATTATTGAATTCAAGCTGCTAGATTTTCCTATTAACCTCTAATTCTGACAACCAAATGGGCCCTAAGAGTGAATGATGCTTTAGGAGAAAAGGTTAGAATGAAGAATGGTTATCTAGAGAGCTATGATAACTATAATCTTAAAGTGAGGAGTGATAGTGTGCAGTCATGAAAAAGGTAAAAAAGTTAGTGTGTTAAGGAGAATCTAGTGAGACCAAACACCACAAGTGAGAAAGAATATAAGAGAGACTAGTGCCAAGCACATAAGTGATTGTGTTTGAAGTTGTAGATCAAAAGAAGAGGGTAGAGAACAATTGAAAATAGGTCCAAGGATCAGTAAAGGGATATATAATCTATTAGCATGATGATGATGATATTTGTATGGGGGAGTATATTATTATTGTTGGAGACATGATTTAGAGGTTATGTGTTGCATTCATGATAGTGTTTGTAATTGATGTCAACATATTTATTATTCTATGAAGAATGGAAGAGTTACAAAGTAAGAAGCATTTGGAGATACAAAACCTAGATAGAGTTATGAGGATTTTAGTGAAGGCAACTTTCAGACAATGTTTCTAGAAAATGGGTATTATTGTTTTGATTCTATCTCCTTACAAGGATGGAATTGTCTTAAGAGGATTGAGAAAAAGATTAAAGACATGTCAAAGATGCCTTGTTTAAGAGGACATAATTAGAAGATCATTGTGTAGAAAGTTATGGAGACTATCAGCCAACATGTTGCTTATAATCTTGGAAAGATGTAAAATTACAATGTAACGTGTATTGTAATATCCTAAGATTATCCTAAATTATTATTGTAAATTTGGAAAAGACTCAAGATGAATTAATAATTATTGTTTAGTTAATGGTATAAAGGAAAGATTATTTATTTTTTGGTTTTGTTGGTCATGCAAACTTGAAGGTGAGATCCAATATGGATGAGTGAACTTGAATGCAAATAAATTTTGATTAGAGGAGAGATTGGCATGGTTGATGCACTATGAGCTTAAAAGGAACTGATTTGGCAAGAAATTGTTTTGGTTAGATACTTTTAGTTTCACACTTATATTATTTAGTGATAATAGTATTGAGGCTATTAGGGTAGTGAGTTTAATTGTCCTCCTTTCAACTCCTAAAATAGTTCACATATCTCCTAGCAGGGTTGGAATATCCTTACAAGGACTCAAAGTCTCCCAATAGGGACTCATATGTACTAATTTTAATTCATTGACTCCTAACATGGTCTATCATTCAACAAGGAACTTTTATATTAGTACATCATCTTTTAGGAATCATTTCCAATCAAGTTTTCCCTATGATCAAGTGTTTCCCTAGATAACATATCAAGTGTTATTATGCATGGTTATCTTTATATGGTTGTTGCATCTATTTTTGAAATTATTCATAATTAAAAAATATATTGAGAGTTTTTTTTAGAGTATAAATGATTCACCCCCCTCTTAGTTATCTTGGTGGACTTTACTTTCTAACAATTGGTACCAGAGCATTAAGTCCTTCAAGAAAAGTTTAACAACTTAAGGAGATCTATGAAATATTTTAGGAAAGAAATTATGAAGTTTGATGAAGTTAATTATGATAGTTCAAAAGAAGAAGATAGGATGATATAGGGAGATAATAATTCTTTTTCATATTGGACTTGCAAAGAATTTGGTCATTTTTCATCTGGTTGTCCTAAAAGAGAGAGGACGATAAATCCTATGAACCCTTAATAGTCAAAATTTACAAAAAATTTCTTCTATGATGATGAGGATGATGAAATTGATTTTAATATGGAAAATTTCATATAAAGTGATGATGATGATGATGAAGAAGTGGAAGAGACAACCTTGGTGACTATTATTGAAAGTTCTAATGTGATAGTTGATGAAAAGTTTAGAATTCAAGAAAGGATACTTGATTATAATTTTGATGAGGAAACTAATCAAAGAACTAATAAGAAGAATGTTGAGCATGAAGTATGATGATACTAATTTCCTAATTGAATTACAAAGAGAAGAACCTATATCAGAAACTAGAGTAGAAATCATAATTGAATAAGTGATACCTAATAGAGATCTGACAAAGAATCAACTCGCTAATTAGATAATTGGGAGTGAGGAAAAAGGAGTTATGACAAGGAAAAAGGTACATGAAAAGCCATGTTTAATTTCTCAAGTTGAACCTAAGAATGTTGATGAAGCTGGTAAAGATGATTATTGGATAAAAACTATAAAAGAGGAATTAGATCAGATTGTAAAAAACAAGTCTTGGGAATTGGTTCCCAAATCTAAAGATAAGAATGTTATTGGAACTAAATAGGTATTTAGAAACAAGATTAATGAACAAGGTAAAGTCATGAGAAACAAATAAAGATTGGTATGAACAAAATATTCATAACAAGAAGGAATTGATTTTGAAGAGGGTTTTTTACCTATTGCTAGACTAGATGTAGTAAGAATGTTTTTGGCATGTGCAACTAACAAGAACTTTACAATTTATAAAATAGATGTTAAGTCATATTTTCTAAATGGAGAACTTGAAGAGGAGGTATACACTAACTAACTTGATGGGTTTTGTTTGAAAAATGAAGAAGATATAGTTTGCAGATTAAAGAAGACATTATATGGACTAAACCAAGCACCTAGATCCTAGTATGCATGATTGGATAAACTTTTGACAAGTTTGGGATTTGTGAAAGGTAATATTAATATTAAATTATATCTGAGAAAGAATGATGATGGCTTATTAATTTTTGAAGCATTTTTTGATGATATCCATTTTGGAGGTATTGATGAAGCTAGAAAGACATTTTTAGAAGAAATAAAGAAGGAATTTGAGATGGGTATTATTGGAGAAAAGAAATTTTTATTGGGATTACAAATTATATAGAGAAAATATTGTTGAAAATAGATTGATAAAAGTATGATAAATGTGTTTCAATCATTATTTTGTCATTGATGTCAAACCTACTACTTATTTTTAAGACAATTGCTTATACAATTTAATATTATCATTTGTTTGATTGATGAAGAGGAGTTTATCAAATTAGATAACAATAGAACCTAGAGGAAAGGTTGAGTTATGATATGGAAAAGGAGTACAAGAAGTAGTTAAGATAGTTATCTTATAGTGCATTGATAATTTACTTAAGGTAGCAAAGGTTGGTTACACTGATTAACTTTAGAAGAATAAGTTAAGAAAAGTTTATTTTCCAAGCTTGATAATGTGTAGAGTAGGTGCCGAGAAAAGTTAGTGCAAGCTAAGAAAAAAATTAGTTGGAGTTGAGAAAAGTCAAATTCAGAGTAAGCTGAGTAAAACAATGTAAGCCAAGTAAAGTTTAGTTGATGCCAAGTACCAGTAAAATTTAGTTCTTGCCAAGTGATTTGACAGTGGATGCTAAGCAATGCAGTATGTGCCGAGCATCAGAAGCCACTTAATGCTGAGTGCCAACATTATGAGAAATATTGAGAATTTGATGAATCTAAGCTAACAAGTTTGATTTCTTGGACTGTGTAACTGTGGGGAAGATAAGGTTGATGAATTGGTGGCACAAAATTCATGATGCACTATTTGAGGTGAATTCAAAGAGGTCTAAAAGAGAAGTTTCTAGAAGGGAATGAAACAAAATAATGGGTAGATTCATTGAATCCTACCTAATCTGACTTGACCCTAAAATGGATGAGAGAGGATGAACAAAAAAATATCTTAATTCTCTATTTAAAGAGATGGTCGATCAGAAGCAAGGGTTTTCATGTACGATAACCTAAGGAAGACAAGGAGTCTAGGGTATTGCTTCATTCAATGACCTAAGAGAAGAGACTACATTGGCAAGAAAAGAAAGAAGGCTTAAGGGAATGTATGCTTGAAGGGTGAATAAGCTATTAGACCTAAAGTGTGTAAGCCAAGCAGAATGGAGGACTGAAACATAGATCTGTAATCTGCAAGTATGTTGTAAGTTATTATCAAAACAAGCCTCACTATTACTTTCTAATCATTGTATCAGTCTATGGTAAATCCTTTGGATTAAGGTTGACCTAACTGTCATTTGTAAATCCTTTAACTGGGTGACATTCCAATTGAATGATATAAGTCCTCTAACAAGGTTCACTCCTAATAGGGTGATTGAAATCCTTTACCCGGGTCACATTTAACAATGTGTATTGTAATCTTTAATAGGGTTGGCCTTTCACAGGGCATCACTTAAAAAGAGTGAGAATGAGTAGCATGTTACTAGTTTTTTTTTCAAGTTGGGTTTCCATGTTAAATCATTGTGTCAAATGTTTTGTTGAATATGTTATGTTTCATGTTTACATTTTTGCAAATCAATTTGACAATAACCTACAAGTTTAAGTGATTGCATAATCTAATGGATGCATGCATGATGAAAATATTTTTATGGATATGGGTTCACTAAGTTCTAGAAAGTTTTAATTGTACATATGGACCTTGGATAACTGATTCTTCCTCCCTTCTCAATTATTCTAAAGATTTTCAACAAATATGACATTTTTATATCATAAAAAAGTATATTAGAGATTTTTGAGAAAGGTTTGGATTGGAAATTTGTAAACCTATTGGAACACCTATGGTAATTGGATGCAAATTATCTAGCAAAGATGAATCTCCTAGTGTTGAATAGAAGAAGTAGAGATTTATGATTGGTGGATTGCAATATTTGACTCATAAAAGACCTAATATATCTAATGCAATTGGAATTATGGTAAGATTTGAGGAAGATCCTAAAGAGACAAATTATGTATTAGTAAAAAGAAATTTTGGAAATTTGAAAGGGACAATAGAGTATGGTATATGGTATGATAGATCACATGATCTCACATTATGTGTATATTATTGATTCTAATTGGATAGGAAGCATAGATGATAGAAAGAGCACTAGTGGTGGATCATTCTTCTTGGGAGGGAGTTTGGAATTTTGGATGAGAAAGAAACAAGATTGTATTTCATATAGTATAGTAGAAGTAGAGTATGTAGCAGCAACACAAAATTACAATCCTATTATTTGGATGAAGTAAATGTTGAAAGACATTGGGATAGAGTTTATTAAGCATGTTATCATACATTGTGATAGAACAAGTACTATAAGTATGTCAAATAATCCAATATTACATTTAAAGACAAAGAATATATCTATTAAATATCACATTTTGAGAGAGAAAGTTGTAGAATAAAATATTAGATTGTAATATGTTAGCAAAAATAATTAGATAGATGATAGATTCACAAAACCTTTGGCTAAGGACACATTTGACTATTTGAGATGTATGCTTGGGGTTATGCCCCAAATTACTTCAAAGTAGTTGATGTAAAGATTACATTAGTCAATCTAGTAGAAGAGTACTATTTCTTTACTTGGATTGGATGCTTAATGCTTCTCCTATGGGGGAGTATCTGTGTTTGAGCTAACTCATGAAGGGATCTTGGTATTAGTATCAAATAGAGTTTTTTGGAAATGATTGAACTTCAAGAATTGACATAATGATACATTTTCATTGATGTTAATGGGGGAGAGATAAGTATATGGAAAATATCTTTGAATCTTTGAGGGAGAGATGAGTTTATTGATTGATGTCATTGAGAAAAAGACTTGGTAGAGATGTTTATGTATAGGTGAGATTAACAACTTTCTTATGCATATTGGTTATTGTATATATGGTTGTGATTTTAAGATGAAAAACTCTTTACAACCCATCTGAGATTGATATGTATGTTTACATTAATGGGAAACATGAATGGGGGAGTAAAGGCAGATGAGGAAGAAATATATTTTTATTCATTGTACTTAGATGTTTTTCATCTATGTTTCTACCAATTCCAAAAGGGGAGATTTTTAGCATGAATGAAGATGATATTCCTATGGGGTAACATATTAGTATTACTAGAGACATGATTCAAGGGTTACATGTTTCATTCATGAAAATGTTTGTCATTTGTGTCAATATACTGATTATTCTTTGAAGACCAACAAAGTTACAGAGGAAGAAGCATTTGGCACGACTCGTAAATTGAAGATCACATTATGTGCATGTGAGGTTATGTTCTATAGTATGTATAGATGCTATAGCTAAGATAAAATGTTGAAATACAAACACAAGATAGAATTATGATGATTTTAGTGAAGACAACTTTCAAACAATGTTTTTGGAAAGCGGGTACTATTGTTTTGATTTCATCTCCTCATTGGGATGGAATTGGTTTTAGAATACCGAGACAAAGGTTAAAGACATGTTAGAAATGCCTTGGTTAAGAAGGCACAATCACAAGATCATCATGTGGAAAGCTATAAATTTTGAGAGCTGTTAGATTGCTTATAATCTTGAAAATATGTAAACTTGCATTGTAACATGTATTGTAATAACTTAAGCGTGTCTTAAATTATGATTCTAAACTAGGAAAGCCTCAAGGACAACTCAATACTTATTATTTAGAACATGGTTTAAAGGAAATATTATTTACTTGTGTTAGTGTCTATTTTTTTGGTTTTATTGGTCATGCTAACTTGAAAGTGAGATCTAGTATGGATGAGTGAACCTAAATGAAAATATCTTTTGATCAAAGCAATGGTTGATGTGGTTGATACACAATGAGCTTAAATGGAACTAATTTGGAAAGATAAGTTGGTGGTTGGACACTTGTTATTTTGTACTTGTATTATTAAGTGAGAATAGTATTGAAGTTATTTGGACAATGAGTTTAGTAGTCCTCCTTTCAACTCCTAACATGGTTGGCACAACTGCTAATAGGGATTCAAAGCCTCCTAAGAAGGACTCATATGTTCTTATTTTTTTCATTGACTCCCAACAAGGTCTATCCTTTCACAAGGAACTTTCATATTAGTACATCTATTAGCATGAATGCTGATGATACTACATTGGGGGAGTATCCTAAGAATTGGAGAGTATTGGTATGTTGCATTCATTATTGTGTTTGTCATTGATGTCAACATAGAAATAAGCCTATGAAGATTGGTATAGTAGCATACAAATATCTTAGTTGTACGAACATGATTTTGAGTGTTTGATGATGTGCATTCATGGACATATTCAGCATAGTGTCTTGATGATGAGGTTTAAAGACCAACACATAAGTCAAAGACATATAGAAGATGTACTTGATTTACTAAGAGTAGTATAGAGACAAAGTCCTTGGAAAGAAATTTTTGATGTTTGTTTGATATCTTTCATCTAAGATGTAATGAGAAGATGCATGGTTAGTCAATAACACAAGACAATCTGATGATGACATTAGTCGATGCACAATCCCTAGTATCACACATGTGAGAAGTTGTGTAGACTATGAGCCAATAGTGCTATTGTAATTGTAATGAATTAATTATCTTATTATAATTAATTAGGAAAGCCTCAAGGTCAACTCAAGGAATTATTTTTGAAGATATGTTATAAAGGAAAGATGTTTTCCTTGTTTGTAATGTGTTGTGATCATTGTATGAAGTGCAAAGTGTGAAAAGGATCAGACTGTTTACTAAATGTGAGTAAGTGATCCAAGAGATTATTGGCTGTGAGTTTTATGATTTGGTTATAAGATCAGAAGGAGCAAAAGTTTGGTTGACAAGATAGAGAAAAAGGAATGAAGTACTATTCATTTCTATTATTCTGCAAAGAATAATACAAACTTCATTTGGATAATGGGTTCATTGGTCTTGCTCTTAGCTATTTGGTTAGTGGGTTCAGCTATCTTCCACAACTCCTAACAGGGACTAATATGTACTAAATGTTTTTATAGACTCCTAACAGGGTCCATCCTCTAATAAAGAATATTTATATTAGTACATCATCTTATGGGTACCATCCCCACTAGGGTTTCCCCTCTAATCAAAGGTTTCCCTAGTTAACATATCTAGTGTTATTGTGCATGAGTATCTTGTTGTAGTATCTAATTATATTACTCATATGGTTAAGTTTGTTTAAGGTTGATAATTGTGATAATAGTTGGATAATTGATTCACCCCCCATACACCCCCCTCCCTCTTAGTTATACTGATGGATTATATATTCTAACAACATCATCTTGTGGGCATGATTCCCATTGGGGTTCTCCCTCTAATCAAGGGTTTCCCTAGTTAACATATCTAGTGTTATTGTGCATGGTTATCTTTCTATAGTTTTTGCATCTATTGTTTACATATTTCAAAATTAATAAAGATATTGAGAGTTGTTTTAAAAGTTCTAAAATACTCAAGCTAATTGCACTAGCTATTTCATTAGATCATTCCTCTATTATTTACTAATATTTACAGAAGAAAATCTCATAGAGGGTGGTTTTTAATAGGTTATTTGCAATAAATACCCTAATAAGGTGATACATTTACTTGTGTTTTGAAGTCCTTTTACCAGGCTGCTCCTAACTAGGAAAAATCTTCAAGAGTCTTACTCAAATCCTTTAATTAGGTGGAACCTAATAATGTCTTTGTAATATTTTAGAGATAAGCTCTTGATTAGGTGCACATTGGGAGAGTGCAAGCTTTTTGAGGATTGAATCACACAGTGTGGTTTTTACCGTAGTTGGGTTTCCATGAGATAAATATTGTGTTATATGTTTCTATGATTATATTCATGGTTTTTTCTTAGACATGTCCGAATAAGTTGAAGCTAGCACTAATTTGTGGACTGGTGTGGAGTTAGATAAAAAGAGAGAAGTTGAAGTTACCTAGAGTATATTGATTCACCCCCCTTAGTATACTAATCTATTAGCAGAGATAACTATAAGAAACCCCTCCCAAAAAAAATACCTAAAATGTTGACGATCCAACATTTTTTTGGGGGAAAAATTTTCATCTCAAGGGCCACATTTTTTGTTCCATGTAGAGAAATGAAATATTATCTGTTGGTGATTTTTTTTTATTACCCTAACAAAAATCATTTTAAATGTGGAAAATTAAAAAAATTTCTTGCTAGCACATAAATAAATGTTGGCTATTTTTTTCCTTTCCAAAAATTAGTTTGCAATGTTAGAGGAAAATTACTTGTTTTGTAGGGAAACAAATAATAATGGTCTTGGGTAAAATTTAGTAGTAAACTAAAAAATTGTTTAATTTGAAATCAAATTTGCCAAGTGTATTGGCTAGTGACCTTTAAGGCTTTATGGTTGCCAAGTGTATTGTCTATTATTCATAATATTAGTGTCACCATTACCAACCTGTCCACTATGACTTTGGTATCGTTAATATATTACTTTTATCAACCGTTGATTAATTAGAGATCAACGACAAAAGATGCATTTTGGGGATAGTTTCTCAAAAAGACCTAAAGCAGCATAAAATTCTCTAGAACATAGACACATGGTAAGTTTTACATGATAACCATTAACTAGAATATAATGAACACTACATCAAGATGACAATAATAAATGTGCTACTGATAGTTACAATTAATACATTCTATTTCCATCCATCTTGGCAGACACTTTAACATTAATGCAAGTACATTTCCCACACTTGCAAATTAATAGGATTACAAAAAAAAGATATGATAGATCACAAAAATTTTAATGCAACTCCTATTAAAGATTCCCTTCAATTCCTCTTTCACTATCATTTCTCAAATTCTCAATTCTATTTTTGGTTCTTAATTCTATTAGTTTCTAGAGTTTCTTAAGTGTTGTCTATAGAATCTATAGATTTGTATGTAGACTTTAGGTTTATAATTTTCATGGATACACCAATTTGGTTGAAATGCAACATAATGGGTCTTTACAAATCTTTTTTGGGCATGATACTTGAGGATGTGCTAGCTATGGTTTGCAAGGAAGATTCCACTAGTCCTTTTCTCCTCTATAATTTTTTCATGGCCCTCACTTATGAATTCTTAAGAAATGAGAAGTGGCACTGCATGTCCATGGACATCGCCTCTCACTACATTGCATCTCTTTTTGACCTGGGAGGCAATAAAGTAGACATTTTGATGCTTCTACGTAACATTTTTTAGAATTTTTTTGTAGAGGTTGATGTCAAAATATATTGGCATAGAAGTTATTGGGCATTGGCATCCTATTTGAAAACATAGCAGACAAGTGTTGGGAGAAAGGCATAGGGAGCATTGTACAAAAGAAACCCTTCTTGTTGGGCATGAATAAATGCCAACTAATTGACCATTAGAAGTAGGCATGGCTAGAGAGGGATTTTCTATAGAAGTGGTTGTTTTTGGACAATGTTAGTGAAACTAGCTTCACATTGCTACATGAGTTTAGTGACATTATCATCTCTAAGAGATTCCTTGTGGAGGGTCTTGAAGACCTTTTTGATTGAAAGCTTCAAACCCTCAACCAATTCCCTATTGTTGGAAACTACAACTGGAACCATTATTATGTTGTGATTGATGTCAAACTTTATTGGTGAGATAGTTTTCTATCTAATTTGAGTGTCATATTGATTTTATTGATGAAGAGGATTTGAGAAGTTGGTCATAAAAAAAGCACCTAGATGAAAGGTTGAGTTATGAAGAGGAAACTACAAATGTACACCTGATTAGTTAGATTTTGACAAGATAAAGTTATTGTTTAATCATACTAGAAGAGAAGAAGATAGTTATACTAAAGCCTTGAAGAAGTAATCAAAGATAGATCAAATGCATAGTCTTGACCAAGAAATAGAGAAAAAGATTAAGGAACTTGCAATACACATTGAGAGATGCTAGTGTCAACCAAGCCACAATAAGTGACTAGTAGAAATAGTGTTGATTGAGCATCAGTATAGATCAAGTGATAATATATGGGATAAGAAATAAATCTAGTAGCAATTGAGTAATCTAGTGATGATTGACTATCTGAACACAGTGATTGCCAAGGGACAACATTTTGATAGTTTATGAGAAATCATAATTTCCAGCTGATAAAGTTAATCTCTTGGGATATGGAAAGTATGTTTAAGATAAAGATTAATCATCTAGAATATTTAAATCAAGGAAAACCTTGTTTGTACATTTCTATGTAAGAATCCAAAGATAATTTTAAAGAAAATTCTAGAACAAAAAAGGAGATAAAATGTTGGAAGAATGCAATGAATTTGACCTAACCCTAAGATCTACAATGATGTTTAAGAGACAAAAGATTAGAACTACCTATTTAAGGAGGTACAAGGGCTAAATTTTATAGAGTTGAAGTTATTGATTGGAAAACTAAGAAGAAGGCCCATAAGAGTTGAGAAGAGATGAAGAGTGATATCTTGAAGGGTTTGCAAGCAAATTAGAGACTTAGATGACAATGAAAACCAAATAATGAATCAATATTTGAGCCAAACTAAGATCTATGATTGCAAAGTAAGTTGTATTTGTTATATCAAACTTGTTGTTGTTTTCTAACCATTGTATCAGTATAGAAATCCTTTAATCAAGGTTGACCTAATAGTCATATCTAAATCCTTTAATCAAGGTGGCATTCTAGTAGAATGTTCTAAAGTTTTCTAACAAGACCACTCCTAATAGGGTGATTAAATCCTTTAATGAGGTCACATTTAACAGTGTCTTTTGTATCCTTTAATAGGGTTGGCTCCTAAAAGAGTTCACTTTAGAAGAGTGAAAATATTGGTGACATGTTACTAGTGGTTTTTCCAAAATTGGGTTTCCACGTTAAATCCTGGTGTCAAACTTGTGTGGATTTTATATGTGGTGATTTACTATTAATGTTTATATTCTAAAAGTCTATTATATTTAGGATAGTGGACCACTAGTTGATGTTACTGAAAGCATACTATAGAGACTGAGATATTGAATGATAAGTTTTAAATTTTTTAAAGTGTTTGTTTGTTCAATTGGTACATCTAGACCTTGGATACCTAGTTCATCCCTCCTCTTAGTTATTCTAAACATTCTGACAATTGGTATCAGAGCATTAGTACTTGTAGTGAAAAGTTTGAAGGTACTTCAAGCTAAAGATCATGATGTATGAAAAGGAGGTGTCAAGATTAAACAAAGAGAAATTCCCTACATGGAAAAAATTAATGAGGCTATTTCTTGTAGGAATTAGTGATGGTGAAATAAATTTTGTGTTTGATGCATATTTGGAGATAACGACTATGCTTTTGACAACTCAATAACTAAAAGAGAAACAAGAACACAATCAAACTATGTGTGAGATTGTGTCTACCCTAACCTATGTTGAGTTTGATGAAATAAATATTGCAAAACTGCTAACTAAATGTGGTACATATTGAAGAACATCTATAGAGGAGACAAGAATGTTCTAAGAGAAAAATAAAAAAGCTTAAGAGGTAATTTTGTTAAAACAAGAATGGTAAAAGGTGAGAATATAGTCCAGTATTATGCAAAGATCAAAGAGGTTGTTAATGCTATAAGAGAAGAAGATGGAAAGATTGATGATAAAACTATGATAAAGAATGTAACGAGAAATCTACTTCCTATTTATGCTATTAGGGTTTTTGTAGTACAAGAACTAAGATGTACTCTAGGTAATGACCTAACTCTAGAAGGTGTGATTGGTAGACTTATTACTTTTGAGATGTCAAAATTTGATAACTTCACTCCTACCACTATTGAAATTACTTTTAAAGAAAAATTGGTTCTTACTAAGAAGGGAAAAGGAAAATATATGAAAAGTGACAGTGATACTTCTAATGATGAACTTGAAGTACTAATGGTTAGAAGACTTCCAAGAGGAAAAGGGAAATACAAAGGTAAACTTCCTATAATCTATTTTTCATGTAAGAAAGTATGCCATATTGTTGCACGATGTCTTCATAGAGAAGACAAAGATGAAAGTAAAAATAAATAAGAGATGACCGAGACAATAGGAGAAACAAAGACTACAAAGAAAAATGCAAGAAATTTTTTTACATTGTTAAAGAAGAAATTGATAATGAATCTAATAGTAATGAAGATGAAGTTATCTATATTTCTATGAAAGAAGATTTTGACGAAGATGAAAAAATTGTGTTAATATATTATGTGAACAAAAGTGACAAATGGATAATTGATAGTTATTGTTCAGATTATATGACTAGTGATAAAAGTGAATTTGAGAATACTAGACCATACAAGGGTAGCTATGTTAAATTTGGTAATGATGTACCATGTCTTGTTAGAGGTAACAGATCAATACCTTATCAAAATGTGATAGTGTTAATTAGGTTGAAGGTCTTAACTATAATTTGTTGAGTGTTGCACAGTTGAACAAATCAGGTTACAAAGTTGAATTCCATCATAGAAAGGAAAAGATATTTGATGTTGATGGTGAACTGACTAGAAGTGGTGATCAAACAAGAGGTAACTTGTTCTATCTAGATTTATTTGATGAGACATGTTTTTTTTCACATTATGAAGATATTTGGTTATGACAAAAAAGGTTATGTCATGTAAATTTTGATAATTTGGATAGCATTAGTAAGATGAAAAGAGTGAGAGGTTTTCCAAAACTGAAGAAACCTAAAAATTCTATTTGTAAACAATGTCGATTGAGAAAAATGACAAAGTCTAGTTTCAAGAGCAAGACATATTCATCTAATGATATTTTGGAATTGGTTCATACTAACCTATGTGGATCTATTGACATTGAAAGCTATTGTGGAGACAAATATTTCATTTTATTTGTTGATGAGTATTCTATAATTATGATTGTGAAGTTTCTTAAAGAAAAATATGTTGCTTTTTAGTTATTTAAGTGGTATTTGGCCAGAGTTGAAAAGGAGACATGAAAGAGTCTGAAATGGTTGAGATTTGATAGAGGTGGTGAATTCATTTCTAATGAGTTTAACATATTCTGCAATGACAGATGTTAGCTCCTAGCCCCCTCCTCAAAATGGGATAGCTAAAAGGAGAAATAGATCATTCATGGATTGTGCTAGAATATTGACGATGGAGAAGAATATGTCTTAGAAATATTGGAGAGAAGCTATAATTGCAACTATTTATACTTTGAGAAAAGTACAAGTCAAGAAAGGTAAAAATGTTACACCTTTTGAATTATGATATGGATATACACCTAACGTGAAGTATTTTAAAGTTTTTTGAAGAAAATTCTATATACTTAAGGATAATAGAAATGGAAAACTTGATGCTAAAAGTGATAAAGGCATATTCTTAGGTTATTGCACTAAGAGAAAAGCTTATAAGTGTTTGAACTCTAACACTAAACATTTTGTGGAAAATCAAAATGTGAAAGTTGATGAATATGTAGAAAATAATGAAGTTGAATGCAATACATAACCTAAAGACTATAATACATTCACATATGTGAATGAAGACACTCCTTGTACCCTACCTAAACGAGAGAATAAAGCTAAAAGTTGACAACAAACTGGGAATGCTGAATTGCAACAGCCAGTTACCAAGCATTAGACTATGGTTGCCAACCAATAGAAAATGATGTTGATTCATAGAAAAAAGGAAAGAAATATTAGGAATACAATGTGAAGAAAAAAGAACATGAACCAAAACCTGAATAAGAAAGAGAATATGAGTTTGAAATCATTTTTCAAGATGAACTTGTAGAAGATCAATTAAGAAAAGAACCTATACTAGAAATGTTTACAATTGGCTAATGAAGATATGAAATTGTTGTCATTTATGAAAACTCATGATGTAAATGCTTACAAGAAACCTTGGAAATAAATATACTTAACTTTTGGTACTCAAAAAATTGTCTAAGTATGAATTTGGTTTACAACAATGTATTGTTTTGTATGTGACTTGTTTTTGATGTCATATTATGACTAGGAAAGCTAGATGGAGATAATATACGTGATGATGATGTGTATAACCTCAAACATTAGTACAAATTCTACAAAAAAGAGATATTTGTGTTTTACCAATCAAATAGGACAGTAGAATTAAAGGAAAGAATTATTTTATTTATAAAATAATTACTTGACCAATTAGGGCTGACATCCTAGATGTTTAGTCTAAGTTGGAAAAGTATATTATGGTCTTATCTGACCTAGCAGAAATTTGTGAAGATGCATGGTATTAATGCAAAGGAAATCTTGTGAATTCAAGTGTAAAAGAAAGAGTGCAAGTGAATGTACAAGCATAATTGTGATATATGCAAAGTTTTGAGAAGCTATTTTGTGATCCAAGATCAAATTGAGGAAGAACCTATATTCCTAAAGTTTGATTACTTGTTTGGGTAGTGAGCTCTTCTTGTAATTGGAAGTGCATGTTTGTGCAGTGGGCTCATCTTCCATCTACTATACTACAACTCCTAATAGGGATTCAAAGTCTCCTAATAGGGACTCTCTGTATTGAATTTTCTCATTGAATCCTAACATGGTCCATCCTCTAACAAGGAACTTATATATCACTATATTATCTAGTGGATATCATCCCCACCGGGGTTCTTCCTTGGCCAAGGTTTCCCTAGTTAATAAAATATGGTGTTATGAGTTATCTTTGTTCATGGTTACTATTATTATTCAACATTACTTTATTAATTTCCTATGTATGGTTTAAAGTAATAAATAATATTTAGTTGGCAACTAAAGTTTGTAAATTATTGACTCACCTCCCTCCTTAATAATTCTTATTTCTAACAATTGGTATCAAAGCATAGTTACTTAGAAGAGGCTTAACACCTTGAGTAATATCCCTATGGATATTGAATAGTTGATGAAGAACCTTGAAGAGACAATTGAAAAAATTGATCTCCTTACTAAAGAAAGTGATAAGCTAAAGGATAGATATGAGGACTCCAAAGTACATATTGGAAAATTGAAGGATAAGATTGAAAATCTCAAATTCAAGCCTAAATCTACTGAATCTAAAACTAGTGATGATGATTATTCAAAGCTCAAGATAGAGTACAAGATCTTGAAGCACAAATTGAAGATTATCAATCCGAAGTTGACTTTGAGGAATGATCCTAGCAAAGTTGAATATGATTTGAAGACTAAAAATATAGATCTTAGAGCAAGTCTAGCAAAAATGACATCTAAATTTGAAACATTGAAAGAAGATCATGAAGAACTTTATAAGTACAACACTATTGTGAAAGGTGAACTAACTCAATGCAAGCAACAACTTGAGAAGCTTTATTCTAGTAGAAAAAAACTTGATGATTCTATGTCATTACAGAGACCTACTTATGAAAAGATTGATCTTGGTTATTAATTTACCATGTGTGCAAAGAAACCTAAGATTAGATTAGATCCAAAAGAAAAAACCAAATCTGATGACAAGATTGAATCTAGTCATTCTTTTGATAAACCTAAAGAACTTGGATAAGACAAGGAAGTTGAGATTTTGAATGAACCAAATTAAGTGGAATCTCCTAAGGAAACTAGGTATAAATTTAAAGGTAAGTATTTTTTATGTAATGAGATAGGTCATATAAAAAGAGATTGTACAAATAAGTCATTTAATCATGTTAAGGATTTTTATTGTCATAATTGTCATGGTATGGGTCATAAAGCAATTAATTGTAGGAAACTTAAATGTGATAATGATAGAAGGAATAGTAGAATGTTTGGAAATACTAACCCTATAAATAGAAGAATATCTAATGAAAGGAAATTGAGAGAAGGAAGACCTTATGAAGAAAGAAGATAGGTTGTGCATTATAAGTGTAACAACTTTGGACACATAGCTCACAATTATCATGCACCCAATGATTAGTAGAATCCTAGAAGTAGAAGTCTAGTATGTTAGTTATGACACAAATTTAGACATACAACAAAGTATTTTAGAATGGACAGAAAATTAAAAGATAGAAGGAATGATGGAAGAAACTTCAAAAACAAAAAGAATGATGGACGAAACACTGGAAATGGTAGAAGGAACCATGAAGGGAACTTTGAAACTAAGAAAGACAATAAGGAACAAAGAAATTTAGTTAGTGAACTTTGAGATGAACTCAATGAAGCATTTGTAAAAGGATTAGACATATCAAAAGAAAAGTTAGAAGATGATGAGATAAAAAGATCGAAGTCTGTAATCAAGTTTGATTCAACTAAGTTAGATTAAGCTTGTTCACAACACTAGAATTTGCAACTTCACTCAAACATCAAATTGTGGGTAGCAAAGTTGGGAAAGGGTGTATCAAAATAAGTTTAGACTATATCTAAGCTTACTTGAAATTTGGAGCTTATCTAAACTAGTTATGAAGGAATTAAGAGTTACTATTATTATAAAGAAAGTTAATTTTGTAGCAGAAGATGAAAACTATGTTCTTACTAAGAATTTCATGGAGTGAAGTTTTGTGGAATATTTTCATGATGAAAGGAGGCTATGGTAAACCTTGGGTAGCATCTGAAGATCAGATAGAAGATCTTGAGCAGATATTTGATTTCAAAATGTAATTGATAGCTTTTTCATATTTACAAAGTATGTAATTAATGCAAGTTCAAATTCATAAATAAAATGGAGTACATACTTGATTACCACTTCATTGCAATCACATCTAAAGCATAGAGCACTTAGAAGTGACTTGATAAGGCAATTTTGAAGTAAAACCTATTTTTGAAAAGAGCTATTTTATCATTAATTATTAGAATCTATTTGGTAAAGTTTATATTTGTTAGAACCACATATATTTCTCTAATTCATAATGTTGAGGATGAGGAGAGACAAAAATTGAAGGTTGTTTCCTTGAAACCCATAGAAAGAAACCCTATTTCAGCATTATCCATTACACTAAACAATGTAGTTTATTTGGAAGATGTAGGAAGTTATCTTAACAACAAGTTTGAATCTATTGGGACCAAGTATATGAATAAAGATATGGAATTAGTCTTTAATCATGATATGAATATGAAGCCTAAATTTGAACATTTAAGAGAACTAGACCTATTCAAATATCATTTCTACCAAGAATTGGACATAGATGAATGGGCACAGATTATACTAAGAAGAATACATGATGAAAAACTATGGATGAAAGATAATATAGTTGATATTTTGGCCAACCTTATTCATGGGGTAACTAGTCTTAGCAAGCAAGGCAGTGTACTGATAGGCGATAAACTTGTTAAGAAGAAGGTTGAGAGGTACACAAAAGTAGTTTATAATGGAAAGGCTATGGTGATTAGTACCATTGAACAAGAGGATGTAAGATTCTTGAGTAGAATCATTGCATACTACTTATGTGAAAGTTCTAAAATTGATGAATTATTAGCTGGATTCATCTATATAGCCTACAAGATATGTGTTGAGAAGGAACAAGTTAATCTTAGTGAGATTCTAAGAATGCAACTTCTTGAGAACCTAGAGAAAATCAAAAGGGCTAAGAATAGTGTGTTTAGATTTTAGTCACTGGTCAATCACTTATCCTTTCATGTACTTAAAAGATTTCCATATTTTTTAGTCATAGAGATTATGAGCAATGATAGGTGTACAATGTAGAAGATCATAGATGATTATAGAAGAAATCCAATAGATAAAATCTTAGATAGTAGGAATTTGATAATGAAAATATTTTAGAATGAGATGAGGCAAAGATTTAGAATTGCACTTGCAATTGTAGAAATATTTAAAGAAGATATATGTATTATGGTTGATACATATTTTACTTATATTCAAGTAGTAGAACCTCAAGAAACATTCCTTGATCCCTTAGGTTATGAGATAAGTGATGATACAATAGTTGGATACATTGATTTATTATTGAACTCTAAGAAGGACCAAGCTAAGTACAGATTTGGAACTTATGATGAGATTACCCAACCAACTCATCAGGAATCTTTAGAGAAAACATCTCACAAGAAGATAGAAACAATAATGAAGAAAGCTTTATCAGAGGCCAGTATGACTAAAAGTGAGTTATAGGTAGTTGGGTAGATAATGAAACAAGGTATAACATATGTGTAACCTTTGTCAGTATCTATTATAAAGACATCTTTAGGACAAAGCATCCCTTATGCAATAGCATTAGATGTACATCCAAGTGAGCTGAAGAGGAAATTAGAAAGAATAGTGGAAGCTTTGACCACCAAGACTAAAAGGGTCAAACAATAGGCCACTAGACCAAGAAAGAGAAAAAATACATTGTTGACAATTGTTGAATCTAATAAAGAAGAAGAAGAAAAAGAAGCTAAATAGGTAGAGAAGGTTACTACTTCTAAAAAATTAGCAAGTAAATCTCAACAACCCTGGAAGCCAAAGATAGAGAAGATTAATTTAGCAATTTCTAATGAAGGTAACTTTGTTTAGATGAATAAATTTTACGAATTTGTATAATAATTTTGAGAAAGATCAGATTGATATCTCTACTATGAGATATATAATAGCTAATAATTTGAAAGTTAAAGATATTGAAGGCACAATAAATCAGAAAGTCTATGGAAGACTCTTAACATAAAGAAGGCACCAGATCAAGAAGAGGACTTAGAACTTTGGAAGTCTATGTTAAGGACTATATGCAAGACTTATGACAAAGAAGAAATCAAGAGATTGTTGAATAACATGGCACCTTACTTAAGAAACAAAGTAAGACCATTTCTTTTTATGGTGGGTGAGAAAGAAAAAATAAGAAGTAAAACATTGGAAGCCATAAGTCAAATGATGACAAAATCCAAGGTAGCACCCAAAACCTCAGAAGTATCAGTAAGTGGTGACACAGTACAGATTGATGAGACCAATGTTACCATTAACATTGATGATACTAACACTTTTGAGAGTTCAAAATAACTTGAATCTCATACTAAGAATATTGAAGAACAACTGAAACAAGTTTAAGAGGAGGAAAGACTTTTAGAAGAAGAAAAGAGGAAAATAGAAGAAGCCAAGCATAAATTGCTTGAAGAAGAAATGAAGAAAAGAGTTGAGGAAGAAAAGAAGAGGAAGTTAGAGGAAGATAAGAAGATAATAGATGAGGAAGAAAAGAGAGAAAAATAAAGAAAAGAAAAAGAAGAGAAAGAGAAAGAAGAAAGAAGAGTCAAAGAGGTAACTAAAAAGAAGCAAAGGGAAGATTAATCTAAACCTTCTAAATCATCTACTCCACTTTTTCTTGCTAGCCTAACAACTGATGATGATGATCAAACTAACTTGATCTCATCTTTTTCAAAAATTATAGAGAAGAATAGGAAAGTGAAGAGCTTGCAGAGAACCATGATGGAGGTTATTGACATATTACATAGTACTCTAGCAGTCTAGCATATAGAGGTAGATCCTAAACATAGGGCACAAGCAATGCTAAAATTTTTGGATGAGGAATTTATAATTTTTTTGAATGTTGTAGAATCTAAGGCACATATTTCACATGATGCTAACTTGTTTAGCACTATTTGCAAGAACATCAAAACTGATTTGATAAGTCTTGATACTTGTATCAAGGAACTTTGGAAATGTCAGTAAGACAAATAGGTATTGTACATGAAGTGTGCCTTATCTCACAAGTTGACAAAAGATCTTGATAGTTAGATTGAAGGTAAGAAAAGTGAACTAGATGCTCTATCTAGCCAAATACAATATCCTTCTAGTAAACTTGATGATTTTGAAGGACAAGTGGCCAGTATTCATTGTGATATCGAGAAATTGGAACTTCGGAAGGAAATTTTTTTGAGAATATTTTTGGATTTTAGAGGGTCTATTGCTCTAAAAATATCTATTGTAGAGAAATAGTTGGAGGGATGTGTTAAAGCCAAGGACACTTATTCTAGCTTTTTATACTCTAATCTTAATGCAGTTGAGATTGCATCATATGCTTTATGTGCAATTATCAGCTCTATTGAATCAACCAAGGACACATGGAAAAAAGGTATGACCAATATTAAGTAAAATTTTGATGATTGCATGAAGATACTATCAACTTAAGGTAGATGTTTATAGAGTTTTTGACAACAATTTTGAGAAATTTTTGACATTTTGACCTTTGTCATTGATGTCAAAGGGGGTGAAGATGCATAAGAAAATTATAAATAAGTTAAATGGGAGAAGATAAAATTGTAAGATATGAAATCATATTGTATGGGGGAGCATATGTAAGATGGAAAAGTTGTAATACATGGTTAATGTAATGTTATTGTATTATTTTTGACAAGTTTTTGATACTTAGCCAATTTTCCCTATTTTGTTGCCATCAATGCCAAAGGGGGAGATTGTTGACAATTGGCTAATGAAGATATGAAATTTTTGTCATTTATGGAAACTCATGATGTACATGCTTACAGGAAACCTCATAAATAAATATACTTAGCTTTTGGTACTCAAAAAATTGTCTAAGTATGAATTTGGTTTACAATAGTGTATCATTTTGTATTTAACTTGTTTCTGACGTCGTATTATGACTAAAAAAGTTAGATGGAGATAGTATACATGTTTATGATGACATGTATACCCTCAAGCATCATGGGCATCAGTATAGATTGTATGGAAAAGAGATATTCATGTTTTACCAATGAAATTAGACAACATAATTAAAGAAAAGAATTATTTTCTTTACAAAATAATTACTTGACCAATTAGGGATGACATCCTAGATGTTTACTTGAAGTTGAAAAAGTATGTTATGGTCTAAGCCAACCTAGTAGCAATTTGTGAAGAGGCATGGTATTTATGCAAAGGACATCTTGCGAATTCAAGTGTAAAAGAAAGTGCGCAAGTGAATGTACAAGCAAGTGTAACTGTAATTGTGATATGTAAAAAATTTTGAGAAGCTATTATGTGATCCAAGATTGAACTAAGGAAGAACCTATATTCCTGAAGTCTGATTACTTGTTTGGGCAGTAAGCTCTTCTCATAATTGGAAGTGCATGTTTGTGTAGTGGGCTCATCTTGCATCTATTGTACTAAAACTCCTAATAGGGATTCAAAGTCTCTTAACAATGACTCTCTATACTAAATTTTCTCATTTACTCCTAAGAAGGTTGATCCTCTAACAAGGAACTTATATATCAATATATTATCTAGTGAGTATCATCCCCACTAGTGTTTTCCCTTGGCCAGGGTTTCCTTGGTTAACAAAATATGGTTTTATGAGTTATCTTTGTGCATGATTACTATTACTATTCAACATTTCTTTATTAATTATGTTTGGTTCAAAGTAATAAATAATATTTAGTTGGTGACTAAAGTTTGTGAATTACTAATTCATCCCTCCTCTTAGTAATTTCTATTTCTAACAAGAAAAATATGTGAGAAGACATCATGCACATGAGCAAATTTTTGGAGATAAAGAATATGGTGTTATGACAAGAAAGAAACTTAGAAGTGAGACATCCTTAGTGAGTTTTAGCTCAAATCAATGAAAGATGCATTGGAGAATGGGGATTGCATATAAGAAATGAATGAAGAAATTGAGTAGATAGAAAAGAACAAAATATGGACACTGGTACCTAGACCTAAAGAAAAAGATGTTATTGGAACAAAGTGGGTATTTAGGAACAAGTTGAATGAAAAAGGTGAAGTAATGAGGGACAAAGCCAAACTTGTATGCAAAGGATATGCACAAGAAGAAGGTATTGACTATGGGGAGACATTTTCCCCTGTTGCAAGACTAGGAGTTAGAACAATGCACTTGCATAATTTTCTTATAAAGGATTTAAGGTATATCAAATGGATGTCAAATCTCTATTTTTGAATGGGATACTTGAGGAAGAAGTGTACATAGAATAGCCTGAAGGATTTGTTGACCCTAGCAAGAAGAATATACTTTGTAAGCTTCGCAAAGCTTTATATGGTTTGTAGAAAGCCCCTAGAACATGGTATGAAAGACTACAAAACTATTTTGTGAAGATTGGTTTTCTAAGAACAAATGATAACAACAATCTATACTTGAAAACTAGTAAGAACAATATGGTATTGGTGTCTAAAATTTTTGTTGATGATATCATATTTGGAGGAAAGGAAGCATTATGCAAATAATTTGCTGATGAAATGAAGAAGGAATTTGAAATGTCTTTGTTTGGAGAGATTAAAATCTTTGTTGGATTACAAATGTATCAAATGAAGCAAGATATCTTCATTACTCAAACTAAATATGTCAAGGAGATATTGAATTTTCTAGAATGGAAGATTCAAGACCAGTTAGTACAACTATGTCCACTAGACATAAGTTAACTAAGAATGATGATTCTACTAGTGTACACTAGAAATTATACAGATCAATGATTGAAAAACTACAATATATTTTTCACAACATACCTGATATTGCATTAATAGTTGAAATAGTTGCAAAATTTTCTATAAGTCTTAAGGAGAATCACATTATAGTAGTGAAAAGGATACTAAGATATTTGAAAGGAACAAAAGACTATGGATTGTATTACAAGAAGAATGATTAGTTTGAATTGAAGGTGTTGACTAGCTTTGATTGGGCGAGAAATGTTGATGACATAAAAAATACAAGTGAAGGTGCATTGTTTCAAGGAAAGAGACTAATTTAATGAACAAACAAGAAGCAAATCTACATTTCTTAATCATCAGCTAAAGCTGAATATGTGGCAGCAACAATGAATTGTTCAAACATCATATGAATAAAAAAATTTCTGAAAGATATGAATGAAGAAATCATTGATCAAGTTGTTATCTATTGTGATAACACTAGTGCTATTAACATATCAAAGAATCATGTAATGCACACAAAGAGTAAGCATATTGCTACCAAGTATCATTACTTGAGAGACCTAGTTCAAGACAAAGAAGTGAAATTGGAATATGTAAATACTAAAGAGAAAATAGATGATATATTCACTAAATCATTACCTAAGGATGCTCATGAATATATAAGAGGTAAGTTAGGGGTGATTCTACTAAAGAAGGATACTTAAGATAAAATGGTACTTTGTATCAAATGTTTTGATCAAAACAATTTACAAGTTGATGCAAACAACTCTACTTTAGGAGTTGTCTAAGATAGCAATGAGGAAGAAAAAATGTTGTATTAGTCATATATAGATGATAGAGGATGGATTCAAAACTAACATGAATATATCTACATAATGGAGATGTACAAGTGGATTTTGTTTTTATCTTTTCCATTATTTTCAAAGAGGGAGAAAATGGAAGTTAGTTACCCATGTAGAAGGAAAGAGAGATTATTATAAGAAAACAAGAACAAATGAGAGAGGGAGATATTGATAAACAAAGAGGGAGACTATGACAGAAGTTTATGATGGATATTAATAAATATTATGAGAATTTATGAGAATTAGAATGAAACTAAGGATATTAATAAAGATTTGATACTATACATAGAGGGAGTTGTCTCGATTCAGTACAAGTTTAGTTTTTGGATGAAATGATAACTAGAGGTTTTGCCACCAAAGCCAAAGAGAAAGATTGTTGGAAACTACAATTGAAACAACTATCATGTTGTCATTGATGTCAAACCTTATTGGTGAGATAGTTTTCTATCTAGTTTGAGTGTCATATCTATTTGATTAATGAAGAGGACTTCAGAAGTTGGTCATAACAAAAACACCTAGAGGAAAGATTGAGCTATGAAGAGGAAACTATATATAAACACTTGATTAGTTAGACTTTACAAAGATAAAGTGATTGTTTAATCATAATAGAAGAGAAGATAGTTATACTGAAGCCCTAGATAAGTGATCAAAGATAGATTAAATGCATAGGCTTGACTGAGCAATAGAGTAGAAGATTAAGGAACTTTCAATACATTCTGAGTGATGCTAGTGTCAATCGAGCCACAGTAAGTGTCGAGCATAAATAGTGTTGACCAAGCATTAGTATTAATCAAGTGATAGTATACATGTTGAGAGAGAAATCTATAAGTGATCGAGTAATCTAGTGATGACTGAGTGTCAGAACATAGTGATTGTCGAGGGACAACATTTTAATAGTTTATTAGAAATGTAATTTCCAGCCAACAAGGTTGATTTCTTAGGATATGGAAAGCATGTTGAAAAAAAGGATAGATGACTTGGAATATTTAAAACAAGGGAAACCATGTTTGCACATTTCTATATAAGAATTCAAAGAGAAGTTTGGAGAATTTTATAGAATAGAAAAGAAGGAGACAAAATGTTGGAAGGATTTGATGAATCTAAACTAACCTTACAATCTATGGTGATGTTTAAGAGGGTAAAGATTAGAACTACCTATTTAAGGAGGTATAAGGGATAACTTTTAGATAGGTTGAAGGCCAAAATAGTTGCTAATGTTATTGAATGGTGAACTAAGCATAGGGTTGAGGAGAGTTGAGAAGAGGTGAAGAGTGATTACTTGAAGGGTTTCCAAGCAAATTAGAGACTTAGATGAAAATGAAGGCCAAATAATGAATAAATATTTGAGCTGAACTGAGATGTGTAATTGCAAAGTGAGTTTTATTTGTCATATCAAACCTATTGTTACTTTCTAACCATTGCATCAGTATTGAAATCCTTTAATCAAGGTTGACCTAACAATCATAGGTAAATCCTTTAATCAAGATGGGATTCTAATGGAATATTCTAAAGTCCTCTAACAAGGCCACTCTTAACAGGGTGATTAAATCCTTTAACAAGGTCACATTTAACAATGCATTTTGTAACCTTTAACATGGTTGGCCCCTAATGGAGCTCACTTCAAAAGAGTGAAAAGATTGGTGACATGTTACTGGTGGTTTTCCCAAATTGGGATTCCACGTTAAATCCTAGTGTCAAACATGTGTGGATGTTATATGTGGTGATTTACTATTAATGCTTATATTATGCAAGTCTACTATATTTAGGATAATTAATTGCTAGTTGATGTTACTAAAAGTATAATATAGAGACCGATCTAATGAATGACAAGATCTGAAGTCATTTACATTTTTTTTGTTCAATTGTTACATCTCAATGTTAGATGATTGATTCATTCCCCGTCTTAGTTATTCTAAGAATTCTAACACTTGTTCCCTACCTATTCCATATTTCATGTTCTATGAAACCTTGTTCCTTGACTCATGCCCTTTGGGCATGTAGGACTAGAAAATTGGCTAAACATCTAGCATACTATGAGAAATCACTAAACTCAATCAACATACACTAAAAACCATCTATTTTACCATGAAAGCCAACTTAAACAAAAAAAGAAACATAAAGGAAAACTCCCTCTTTAGTTGTAGCTCTCATGTCCTTCTTTCTTTTCTATGTGATGTAGTCCAATTGCCTACAATGCACACAAATGAAAAGAAAAAGCCTATGATATGATAATAATATGAGAATACTAGAAGCATAATTTTAAGCTTAAAAGACCAAGTCGTTAGGATCAAGGGACTAGAAATGAGAGTAGTGTAGCTCATTGTATAGCCATCATACAAGAGGAGAGCAATTAACTTGTCATTTAGATATGTAACTTGGTAAGAGATTCATGTTGTGGTTTCACAATGCACACCCCATTTCTCCTAGAAATGGGGACACCCTAGTAATTTTTTTGGTTTTCCTAGACCTCTAGGTTGGGGTCTGAGTCTTTTCAATTTTTTTTGAAAAGTCTAAATCTAGCCTAACCATCTAACCAGAAAAGACCATGTGCCAAAAAAGGGAGTTTTTAAGGTGAAAATGTGATTTTTTATATAAAGGAGCACACTAACACACCTAGCACACTCCTTAAGGTGCACTAGTGAGCTAACTGTGCTAGTGCAAAGCACTTCCCTTTGGAAGTGTGCACATGCATATGTGTACACCCTCAATGGGTGTGCTTCATCTCGAGCTTATAAAATCCTAGGACTCCTCTCCTTATTCATTATCATCCTTTAGCTATAGATAAGCACACCTTCACACCTATAGAGGTGTGCCCAATCTCCAATTCCGTGCACATACACATAAAACATCAAGTTAGAAGGTGCACACCTTTTAAGTCACATAACTTACAAAGCTAAAAAAATCACATCTAAATGTAAGGTATGCATATGTACACTTTACAAAAAATTAACTCTAAGTCTCCACTATAATGGTGCGGAGGTGCACACCTTCCTAGGTGCACAATTGGACACCATTAAAATTAAACCCTCCACACTTGGCTCAAGTAAAGGGTGCACACATGCGCACCCCACTTGGTGCACAGGTGTGTACCCTTAGTTTTTAAAGCTTTCTAAGGAGAAAGTGTACCTAGCACACCCTTAAGGTGCACAAGGTTCACAAAAATTGTCTATTAGAGACTAAATTGTGTTTTTAGGTATTTTTATGATGTTTTAGCATTTTTGGTTGGATTTTTTAGTGACTTGGGTTTGTTTAGGGTTTTTATTTCCACCTTCTAGACTAATGTTCTTGGGTATTATGTAGATAAAATGGCTTCCTCCTCATCCTCACTCATAGCGAAGATTGCTCAAAAATTGGTAGTCTTTAAGTTCCAAGGTGTCCAATCGAAATCATGCTTCTAGGATGCACATTCAAACATTTGGGTCACTGATTTATCATATTGACTGGAATGCATTCTTAGTAATCTACAACAAGCCAAATGAGAGACCCCTAATGATTTTTGCACTTATTAGATCTAGATTGTTAAACATAGCTTCACACCCTATATTAGTGCAATCTTTAGAGCTGGTTATGGCCTTAGAAGAGAATTATGTATCAAAAGAGAGAGTGGTGAAAAGTATAATAGGAGAGATCATCCTAAATCTAAGGCCAAAGAACATCAAGAAAGTATTCTATCTTCCAAGGGCATATCAATACATTAGATAGACTTATTATCAAGCATAAAGGTGGTATAGGGACAATGAACAAGAAACTACAAAGATTATTCAATCATCATATTTGATTGATAGAACACCTTTGGGATGAAAATCTAGAAAAATCGACATGACTAGAGGGTATATGAAGGATGATATTAGATAGTCCATTGTGCTTTTGAGTAGGATTATGGGTCTACCAATAGCAAGGCACTTGAACATTTGGATGGTACATTTCCTCAAGACCATTAGAATGATTAAAATGCCAATTGACTGGGCCACAATACTTAGTGAGAATTTGGATGAACAACTAGTGGTTTTTAAAATTGAACCTAGATTCTATACGACTTCATATTTGGTATATCTATTAGCAATAAGGACTATGAACTACCCAAGGTTGTTTAAGAGGGGAAGCATGCAAAATGCTAATGCCTGGACTTATGTGGTATACCCCCAGTTGGTAAAGAAAAAGTTGTCAGATTAGAGTAAAGAATATAGGATAGTGAATGATGCTTTCATTTTTATAGTCATCTAATTCATTGAAGGTGATTATGCAAAAAGGATGATAGTAGATGTAGCAACAAGAATTATAGAAATAGGCACCTACTACATCTAATTCAAGACATACACCTACTTAAGGGTAGTTGATACAAATGTAAATCCTAAGAAGCTCCCTAGGTATCCATGTGATAGACTCATTCTATTGGAGATTACTTGAAAAATCACATATGCATATGATAGAGTGAAAAAATAACATAAGAAGACCCGGGTTTGACCCATCACCATAGGTCCATTTGGTGTCAAGAAGAAGTAGGATATCATGACTTTTGATTCAGAATGGGATCAATATCTCTTGGAGGACTATAACTCCCCTTGTCCATGTTTTGACAATATTGGTAGAGTCTAATACTTGTAGGAAAACAATTTAAACATGAAGATTCCATAGAGGATCATTGGATGAATGTAGTAGATGAATACAATATCTAGATAAGGGATTATTGTAGGATGAATCTTTATTTGGCAAATAGTGCCTTCAAAATAAAGGTCCCATTGAAGGTTGTTCAACAAGACACTATAGATGTCCTAGATCCCTTGTATAATCTAGATAAGATATATGATCGACTAATCATGAATGTAGAATTTGATAGAGAAGAAAATGTAGATACTAATTATAGAGAAAGGCATATCATCTAGTTGACCAAGGAATGGATTATGAATCCATTCAAGTTGTATTTAGTTCCTGAAACAATAGTCTTACAGGCTACAACTCACCTAGTAAAGGGAAGAGGGGGGAAAGTTATAGTACCAACATTTAGAACCCAATCTCCAATTAGAATAGAAATGGTTTATCAACATGATAGGGATTCTGGATACTTCAAGGCATAGAAAGGAAAGGATAAAAGGAAAATAATTTCTCCACAACAAGCTGAGCCCAAAGTTGAAGGGACTCAAGCCCATGAGGCTACTCAAGCCTAAGAAGCCACTTAAGAATCCAAAAGTACCATCACTAGAATAGAGATAGGTACATGAAGAGGAAGGACAAGAAGTACCCCCACAGGTTTAAGAGGAAGAAGCCTCTCCATCAACTCCTAAGAGAAAGAATGCCAAAACTAAATCAAAAGGAGTAAATGATAGAAAGTGCAAAGAAAGGTTATTACTATTCCTTTAGTCCCCAAAACCATTCTCAAAGAAGCTAAAGAGGATAAAGAAGATGAAGATGATAGCCTTCCCTTGAGTCAAAGGACTCATCTAGCTAGGGTACTAAGTCAAAAAATAGAAGGAGTTCCACCATAATGCTACCATCTATTCCTACACAATCTATTTAGGTTACAACCTTGGAGGATGAGCTCCAATAGTGGATTGATGAACAAGAGGAGCACATGACCGATGTCTTTAAAATGTCAAATTTTGACTTCATGCCTATAGGTACTAAAATCATAGGTGAAAAGACAAGGGATACACCAATGAATCAACCTTTGGGAGAAGATTGGAGTCAATTTCTACCTTCTCCACAAGGACCTTTAGGTGCCCCGCCATGACCAAGTCAAGATTTATCATTCTTGGATAAAGGTTCAGCCACTTCTCTCCCTCCTGTTAATCAAGAGAAAGTTCAAGCTATGCAGGAAGAGGAACCACAAAAAATACCCATTAATGAAGCATTAGAAGAGGGGAAAATATATGAAGAACCTCAACAAACTTCTCAAGATATAGAGGTAAGGACTATGGACTCAACAAACATAGGGATGCTTGATGTAGATCCCTCATAGAAAGAAAAGACTCCAGAGAGGAGTGATAAGGGAAAGGGTCTAGTAGAACAAACCCCCTCTTCATCTAAGTATATGTCTCTAATAGAAACTACTCCAAGATGGTTGAATAAAGAGATGATGGTTAGGCATAAAAGGAAACTATATTGTAGTGAGGATGAGGGAATGCAAGAATTAGTTGAAGCCCTCAAGAAACTTGAGTTACCCAAGGGTGATGCATGTACATTGGCCTTTATTATGAAGAACCAAAATCAAGACTTGTTTGCTCATATTTCCATCCCTCCTCTATATGTATCTACTAGAGATATGACCTCAAAATATTATTAGATTAAAGAGATCTTGCTAGGAAAGCCCACTATGGACACTACTAAATTAATGGTTACTACAGGAATTAAAGAAGTGTTTCACCACCTGGAACAAGATGAGTTTGAATTGATAAGGCTTCAGAAATAGAATGAGCTCCTAAGAGGCTATTTGCATGAAGTGGTTGGTCCTTTGGACTCTGATCATCTTGAGGTGACTCTAGGTGAGGCACTCAATAGAAGGGAGAACACAGGTGTACAATTGTATCCATTTTTGAAGGTGTGTCAGCAATGATAAGAAAGTTTTGAGGGAAAAATATGTGTAGATAATATAGGGAAACCTTAAACTATTTCACCATATGCAAAATAATGTAGACAAACTAGTTGCTATTCTAAATAAGGATTTTAGATTGAAGGATGAAGTACATACATGGGGTAAATACCTACAAGCATTACAGTCAATAAAGGGTCAAGGGTATTGTATGCTTGTGGATGTATATATGGTGGATGAATTGGATAAAATAGATGATTGGATTGAGAAGATTGTTCTTGGTAATAAAGTAATGGATACATTACATGTGAATATTCATAAGCTCAAGGATCAAACCCAAGAGCATATTTTGGAAGCTAAGAAGTATTACAGTAATGCTTACCTTGACA
Organism: Cupressus sempervirens; assembly: GCA_028749045.1. Lineage (NCBI taxonomy): Eukaryota > Viridiplantae > Streptophyta > Pinopsida > Cupressales > Cupressaceae > Cupressus > Cupressus sempervirens. The sequence goes on along the minus strand of CM053789.1, from coordinate 505,297,313 downwards.
TTTTTGAAGATGAGTCAAGGGATAAACTCTTTTCTATGCAAATAGTTGTCAAACAATTTTATAAGACCTTTGAAGAAGCTTTGACTAATGAAGACATTAGAAAAGAATTCAAGAGAGAGGAGGCATTGCTAGAGCTAGATGTAAAACTAGGAGACTTTGCAGAGACTCACATAGAAGTGGGAAACTACCAGAAAATAGTAAAAGATAAGTATGATGCTTTGGATTTTCTGGATGCAACCCATGTGATGGAGATTATAGAGCAATTCAAGAGAAAACATCCAAATATAGCTTTCGTATGAAGGGGAAGAAAATCTAGAAGCTAGAGTTTCAATTTTTACACTTTAAAATATTTTGCATTTTTTGAATCTGTCACTATGGTTCTCTTCTCCAAAGGTGCTCAAGGTGCCCAAGGTGTGCTTCTCTAAAGGTGTGCAAAAATATTTTGAAGAATTCAGAGGTACACCAACAATTAATTGCCAGTTCTAAATTTAGAGCTTTCCATGCACCAGAAACGCATTTGGACAACAATTTAACTCCTACAAACATCTAGAGAAGGTTGAGCTTCTATTTTTGGCATCTCTAGAGACTCCTACATTATCTAATAGCTTTCCTCTTCTTATTTTCTAATTCTTTTAGTGTTATAAAGTCATGTAATGGCTCATGCACCATTGATTGATATAGAGAAGGGTGGAGTCCTACTTAACACCATTTAGAGAGTTAGTTTGTATATAATTAGATTTTTTTTTATTAAGTCTTAAGCATATATTTTCATGAAGGAATCCCTCACTCTTAACATAAATTAAGGATATTATTTCTTATAAATTGAGGATTTAAATATATATTTCAAGTTGATATCTTGATGCAATAATATATTCTTTTGGTGCTCTCATTCTAAGTGTAGTTATTCTTATTGGCATGAGTTATTTTTGTGGATTCTTGTTCATGATAGCAATGGAGCCAATAGTTTTTTTGTGTTGATTTGATTGTGCAACATTTTAGTTATGGTGTTTTTCATGTGTTGACAAATTCCACTGACATAAAGAGTTGGAGAGGAGATCACCCATTAGTTCCTACATAGCTTCTTGTTTCATATGAGTGCACTTTTTGTGGCCTTGAAATTTGATAAGAAGTAAAACATCTTTTAGTTTTCCTAAGTTTCCATGAATGATTGCATTAGTGGATTTGAGGAAGTGGCACTCCTACTTTCATTAGTTTCCTACTCAATCTTTGCAACAATTTAACTCGTAGACGTGTTGTTATTGTGGTTTATGTCCATTAGGAATTTCCTATTATGTTATTTACTTTCATCTCTCATTACCTTATCTTTGTTTTTTTCTTTTCTAAACCTTGGTTAAATTAGGAATTCATATAGTTGCATTTTTAGATTGCATTCATTAAAAAATAAAAAATATGAAAAACATATCTCTTTTTGTGTGTTTAATTTTGAAACAAGTAGATTTATCATCTTATCCAGAATTGGTATGAACAAGAAAAGGCCTCTTTGTGAACAAATACATTTATCTTCAACTAAGCAGATTCTAGTAGGTTGCAAGATCACTCAGAACCTTAGAGTTGATCCCAGATTAGTTTTTCAAGAGAGGAGTTTGAAAGGATTCCTACCGTTAAGTAGTGTGCAAAATGACATCTCAATATTTCCTTTCAGAACACATGAAATATATATCACAAAATGCCAAATGTAAGAATATATGATGCATAGAATTCAACATGACTATAAATGGTGGGGGATCTATGATGCGTCATGTGACACCTCAAAGCCACTTAAAGCCAAGAATCTATGATGATGGCTAAATATAGCTATGTGTAAGGAATAAGAATATATGGATTATGACAATTCTTAGCCAAGTGTGATGATAAAATCCATGATGTAATATGTCCATGTGTCATGATGATGTCAAGATTATGTTCAATATTTGAATTAAATATTCATTATTCCCCTCAAATGGAAATTAGGAATTTGAAAATTAGAAGTGGAAAATATGAGTTAAGAAATTGAGAATTTTTATGGTTTGTGAATGATGAATCAACTGATTAATAATATTAATCAATCAAGGATGTAAATTAAGGAGAATGATTAGTGAACTGACATATGATTATATTATGGGTTATTTAATCCTATAAGAGAAAATTAATAGATGATTGGCCAATTTGATTTGATAAATGAGATAATATCCTTTGATAAAATGTGATGATTTGCAGATCGACTAGGATGATGATGGGTAAGCCAAACCCATTGTCAAATTGAATGATTGATTAAAATTGATAACATGCTAAGGAAACATGACATGAATTAAGGATATTTAACATTTAATAGCCATTGTAAATGCTACAGGATCAAAATTGATTGATAAAGTTGATCATAATAACATTGATGAACACTGTCAATGTTATTAGAATGGTTGATCATGTCATGTGACACTAAGGAATTCAAAAATGTTAATGACTAGATGACAAGAACAAAATTTTGACCTAGCATTGAGAGCCATAAAGGTCAGATTTGATAGGTTTGATAAGGTTTGATATGTTTTCAAGGCACTAAAAACCATGACAATGCCTAGGATTGGATAGATGATGATTGGTTCAAGATGTCTAACAAGTTTTAGATTGATTATGGTTGTTTTGGAATGATTTTGGGTTGATTATGGATGATTTTGAGTTGATTTGAGGTGATTCTAGGTTGATTTGGATGAAATTGGGATTAGTTTGAAAGCAATTTGTAATTGATTTGAAAGGGGATATGAATGATAAATAATATTGTTGAAATATGGTTGAATGATAATCAAGTTAGCCAAAAGATAAGAATTAGTTAAATGAGAAAATGGGATAGGTTAGTACAAAAAAGTGATTAAAATATAGATGCAAACCATTTTTGAGTGTCTACATTTTTCCCCTCTTTGATACAATGTGATATAGAGCATTGTGTCAAAGAATCTTAATGAAAAAAGCCATAAAAGCATGCCCCAATAATGGTGGTATATATGGGTGCCCCCTTGAGAAATTGACTAGAATAGGAATGTGATAGGTCAATTTTTTGATAGTGAGAAGACAAAGCCATAGCAATTGACAAATCATAAATTGGATCTCAAATGCGAAAGTTATAGGGTCTAGAGTGAAAATCAATGTTCGATTGGGGACTTGAGAGTAGTTTAATGGGTTACCACTCAAGAAAGTGACCAAATAATGAGAATAATATGTCAATTTTTTCACCAAAAATATATGAATCCAAAAAAACTTACAATTGACAAATTAAAGTTGAAACACAAAAGGTATGGGCTCTAGAGTGTAAGACAGGGGTCAATCAAGGCTCTGGGAGTAGTTCTAAGCATCTAACTACCCCAAGTGCACCTGAAATGTACCCAAGTGCATCTAGGGAATACTTGGTCATGAAAATTGTGCTATGAATGTACCAAGTGCACCTTGGGCACACTTGGGAAGCCCAACTATGATTAGATAGTGTAGACTACACCCTAGAAGGTTCTGGGGGCCAAAATTAGCTCAATCGGACTCAAAATGACCTAAAACTTTGTGTGCATGAAAAAAAAGATAGAAAGAGGTCATAACATGTGTGAAATCATTCAAAAAATGTTAGATTTGGTCAAAATTGGTCAAACTTGGTCAAACTTGGTGGAAATCTATTGATGGTTGATAGATAGTGAATGGTTATGCAAGAATGCAAGAATGAAGGATGAGGATGATTTGGTGGATCAGAGGATGAGACAATGGTGGTAGCTGAAGAGAATGTTAGAAGATAGAGTATATGATATGGAGAAAAATTAGTATGATGTGAGGAATTTTTCTTTCATAATGTGCACTATATGTCAATGGAGCTTTATTTTGATATGGCAGATGGAATGCAACACATCATGGCATAAAGGGTCAGAACACAAATGAAAACCTTTTGCATAAACAAACACAATGTAGATAGAAAATGACCTTGTCATCAATCAGTTTATATCATCGAGTGGCATATGAAAATGATGGAAGAAAAAACAAAGAAAAAATAAATCACTCACTAAACAACATGAGCCAACATCTATTCTTATCCATTATTACTTTCTTTTTAGTGTTTTAGGTCTTTAGATATTGTTTGATAGGTTGACAATGTGATAGGTTTGATTGTTAGCTGGGAGGTTCATAGTGACATGTTGGATTGAGTGTTGGTTCATGTTGCTCAGGTAGTGCAACTATCATTGAAGTGTCATGATTTGAGTTTTAGTCTACAAAAGTGAGAGTGCTTAAGAAAAAGGGGTGATTATCCACAATGAGTATTTACAAGGTTTATTACAAATTTTTGGTGGGTTTTATGATTATGATACTTCGTTTCTAGATTGGAATGTATAAAGATTTTTGCCATCAACATTTTGAATCACACTACATGATCCATCATTAGGATGAGAGAGCAAGAGATGCAAAAATAATGTGCATCTCTTGCTCTCTCATCCTGACGATGGATCACATAGTGTGATTTGAAACATTGATCGAAAAAATCTTTACACAATCTAATCTAGAAACTAAGTATCATAACTATTAGTGGAAATTTGATTGGGTTTTATGATTTTTAGGGTTTTTGAGGATATATGTTTTTTTTGTGTTACTCATTCCTTTAGGAAATTTTATGATTTTTAGGTTTTATTTTAGGACATTTTATGATGTTTAGCGATTTGTTTAGAACATTTTATGATATATATAGATTTTTTTAGGATATTTTACAATTTTTATATTTTTATTCAAGACTTATTTGAATTTTAAAGATTTTTTCAGGATCATATGTGGATTTTTAAGATTTTTTGTAGGATCAGATTTGAATGTTTAGGATTTTTCGGTATCATATGTGAATGTTTAGGATATTTTCAGGATCATACGGATTTAAAAGTGTTAGCTCCAATCTAATATGTGATAGATCTAATGAATACTAATGTGCTTAGGGACATGCTCCTAATTCAATTCAAACTCACACACTATATAGGTGATATGCCCCATGTCAAGACACAAACTATGGACAAAGACCAAAGACATAGTATGTACAGATTGGTGATGTTTTGTGTAAGATAACAATGGACATTAACTAGTTTGTGGGCCATGATCAAGGACAAGGGATGTATTGCAATGTGAATAATATGACCAAGGAATGATAAAGAATGGCAAAAAACCAAATGCAATCCTGATAGATGGAGGAGCAACAAATGATTACACATGATGCCTATTTTTCAGGTTTTCACCATGGTACTTGCTCGAAGCTCCTATTTTCAAGGTTTTTACTTTTGGACAAATTTTTTCTTGTGACTCGAATTTTCATGCCAAGATGCTTTTTTGCCACATTTTCATCAAGGCATCCATTTTTTCATGATTTTTTCAGATTTTTTTCTTTTATTTTTTCATGACTTTTTTCTATTTTAAAAATATTTTTCTCATGACTTTTTGCTATTTTTTTAAGACTCTTAGACAAAATCATGAATTTTGTCGATGATTTCTGAGAAGGAATCTATTGTTTGTATTGCTAGCTAATGACCTTTGGATCCATGACTAACCATAACTATGCAGGATGCATTCTGATTCTCTAGCTAAAATCAAACCACTGGAAAGACCTTGAGATATACCATCATGTACCATATGTAAGAAAGTGTTTGCCTCTCACAAATCAAGGCATTTGAGGATAATTGGGTCAAATAATTCTTTATATGAGATATCACTGATGATGATGTGTTGAAAGGATTGATGGATAGAGCTTGAATTTGGGTGTTGGATAGATTAGGTGTAAGGAGTTGGGTATAAATAGTTAGATATAAGGAAGGATGGGGAGGATTGAGACCAATGATTCGCACATGAATGTTGATTTATAGATCTCAAAAAGACTTCATGGTATGTGATTACTAGAACACTGATACTCATGGCATCATCTTTTTCATCTTGTAGCCTTTGGAATTTCCTAGCTTTTTCTTTTTTATGGTCTAATACTGCCTTTAGATTTCCAAAAAGAAACCTATTCTTGTCATTTTTTTCTTTGCCTTTAGTTTTATAACTGGAGGATGGAGTTGACTCCCCAAAATATGCCAATGTGTTCACTTTAGAAGAAATTTCTTCTTTATGATCATCGATTGTAATGTCATCATAGAGTTCTAAGATGTTGATAAAAACATCAACAATATCATATTTATTAAAGATTGGTGCTCCATATTGGTCCCAATCCAATAGTTTAGGATAACTTGAGGGGATGTCATCATCATTGTTGAATAGGCTTTGGTTGAAATTATATATATGGATATTGGATTTAGTTGTATTATTGGGGTCAAAAAATATATCATCAAGTGCATAAGGATTATTGATTTTAGGTTGAGTATCCTCAGATGCCTTTTCATCATTTGAAACATCCATAATTTCACACATAGGAACTATAGTACTAGGAGGACCTATTCAAAATGGTTTGAATCTAATCCCCTAACTAGGAGGTCATCCTTTTGTAGTGATAGGCTCAATTATTCCTTGTCTCGGATATCCAAGACCACTACATCCATCATAGCATTGTTTTTTCATGATAATTAACCTAGGTCTATACTTGTTAGGAGATATTAAAGTGGGTTCTTGTTCTTCTTTTTCTTTCTCAATATAGATAGATGTATTCACATAGACATTTTCTTCATGTAGGCCACCTCCACTAATAAAAATAAGAGAAGTGGAATGTTTTCTACTGATCTCAAAATGTTGTGATTTACTAGAAGATTGGGGAGAAAATGGTGATTCCCAAATGTGGGATACTTGAGACATAAAGTATTCCCCACACCCTTTGTCTTCAATCTAAAGGTTTTCCTTGAGCTTACTAAGGCATATATCAACATCCACATATTTAGAGGAATTTGTGGGTTGTAGGAAAATTTTGAGCATTGGTGGTATGTGGAAGGCACAACTTTCATAGCATGGATCCAAGGGTGTCCTAATATATTGTTACAATTCATTTCGATATCTAAGATTTGGAAAAATGTATTTTTAGTAGCTAGACCAAATCTGATTGGTAACATGATAACACCCTTGGAGAAGCATTCACCATCATCATAGGCCTTTATTGTGATTCTATGAGAGGGATCTACAACTTCCTCAGAGTAATGCAAACCCTTGACAACTTTAATAGTACAGATGTTTAGTTCTACTCCTCCATCTATCAAGACACGTCTGACCTTGGCTTTATGGATAAAGACTTTGAGATGAAGGGGATCATTGTGGTTGGTTCTATCCTTAGGAATATCTTAAGGGGAAAATGTAATATGCTATGATGCAGATAGGTTCCCAATCATGGCCTAGAACTAGGCAACATCAATGTTATCTGGTACTATGGACTCTTTTAAATCTTGGTTAAGGATATTTTGATGTTGGGGGATGCACACAACAAATCTAGGATAAATATTTGTGCAGGGTTTTTTCCAAGCTGGTCTACAAGACTATAATAAGAAGAATTAGGTTCAATAGGTTTACTAGGGGCCATGGGTCTAGCAAACATATTAGGTCTAGTCGGGGCTCCAGGTAATGTAATTTGAGTGTGGGGGGTGGTGATAGTACAATGAGGGTCTTCAACTTTTTAAGTCAATGTGGATATATAGGAGTCAGACCCATTGAAATGGTTGATGGTGTAGTCATATCTGGTGTGTGTGTAGTTTATATTAGCCAAGGAGCTTGAGTTTGAACTAGATGCTTTTCCCTTGTCATGATTACCCAAAAGGATCTTTAAAAATAGTATGATCAGAATTGGATGCTAGTAGTGATGGATCTACTATGATTATACTGTAATTAAATAAATCTTATATTTCATATTTTAGTTGGAAACATGACATGGTCTCGTGTCCTTTAGTACAATGGTAACTACAAAATTTGTTGTCATCCCACCAACAAGCCTTAGTTAATGGTTTGTCTTTGATTAGGGGTAACTGTAGTAAGTTATTACTGAGCAATTTTTGTACTGCAATGCCAAAAGGTATCCCCAAGGGTGTGAATTTTTGATCTTTGGTTCTAGGAAATCTTTGAAGTTTTTTCTATGTGAAAATTTTAGTTTTTAATTGTTGAGGTAGCATTTGATTGGGATTTATTGAATTTGTAAAGTTTACAACTTTTAGAGTCAGTTGAGATTGTGTTGCATTGATGGTTCATGCATCCACAATGCCATCATTGGTTACATTCTTTCTTTTGGAGAAAATTTTTTCTTTGTCATTGGATGAGTTGGTGTTTGTGTTTTTCTTGTCTTTTTTGAGGATTCCCTTACAAATGAGAGCATCTTCAATACTAGCCCCCTTTTTCAATAGCTTGGAAATAATGCTTGGACTTTTGATCTTGAGTTCATACATTAAGTTAGGGACTAGGTTTTCAATGCACAAATTAATTTTTTTTTCTTCAAGAATGTTTAGCAAGCATTGACCAACTAAGTTTCTCTAGTGTAATAAGAATGTGATAAATGGTTCTCTCATCTTCTATTTAGTTGAGCACAAATCAGAAAGTGTCACCTCATTTGTAATGTTGAAGGAAAAATGGGAGATGAATGTTTGCTAATTCTAACCAAGATTTGATGTTACCAGGAATTTTGGATTACCATTTGATTGTGGGACCACCTAGAGAACAAGGTAATGGTCTCATGAGGTAGGTAGGCTCATCAATGAGTTTGGTACAAGAGGCACAAAATTCCCTGATGTGATCAATGAGGTTTCCTTTTCCTTGGTATTTTCAAATCAAGGTGACTCAAAATTTTTTGGGAATGGAGGCATATATAGATTTTTATCAAATGGATTAAGAAATAAGTCCCTTTCTATGTATAGAGCTTGTTTCTTCTAGACTCCCAATGCCTCAACTTGTTTAGAAAGTTGTTTTAATTGTTGTAGTAACTCTTTATTATGGTTTTGAATGATATTCTTCTCTATGATTCTTTTGTGTCCTTGAGTAGATCATTTGCTATGGAAAGAACTATGTGTACTCAATTTTGACATCTCTTTATTTGAAGAGTCAGGTGACATGTCACTAGATGGTGGAGGTATCTTAGTACTTCAAAGACAAAAGGGTCTTTGTTGTGGTACATGTTGTGGTACTTGTGGCACTTGTTGTGGTATTGATTGTAATTTTGGTACCATAATTTTTTGTTGTATCACTTGTTGTAGTTGTTTTTGTGCCATTTGTTGTGGTTTTTGTTGTGATACCTTTGTTGGTTTAATGTGAGACCATGTGTGTGACTAGTTTTGTAGAGGTATCTATTGAGGTTGTTGTGGTGTATGTTGTTGTAACAAGTGTTGTTGGTAGGAAATTTGTTTCTCTAGGCATCTTTGGTATTCCAACTATTGTTTTAGTTGTTCTTGTTGTTTAGCAAACATGGCTTGTTGTTGTTCCAATTGTTGCTAGTAGAGTGCATGTAAGTCAAGTAGGTTTACATTAGGTTATGTGTTAGTGATGTTGGATCCTTGCACCACTTTAGGTTGTTGTTGTGGTTGATGTTGTTTTTAATATATTGTATGCATGGTAAGTGGATTTTGACTTGGTTGTGCATTATAAATGTTAAGTCCTTGTACCATTGTAGGTTGTTGTTGTCTTTGAAGTTGGGTATGCCCTTGAGAATTGAACATCATGTTCGGGTTGTTGTTTTGATACTTTTGTGTTTTAGATATTTCTCCTTGGGGACATTATATTAATTTGACAATGAGATGTGTTCCTTTGGGGAATGGGTGAGATGTTGATAAGACTCTTATTTTTTATGTTAATTGGGGTTTTCACAAGTGATTTTTCACATGGTACACTTATAGGAGGCTCCATAACATTTGATTTCATAACATTTGGTAAAGTTAGGAGCAATAGTGCACTTTTTTTATCTTCCTCCATGGGAGGTATGTTTGGCATCCCTAGAGTGAAAGTCCCTTCAGGAACATCTTGTTGTTACATTATTTGATTGAGGTCAATTCATAACATCCTTTTAGGATATTTAAGAAGAGTGATGTTTCCATTTATTGATGGAGGTTTATCAAACAAGGGATTGATGTCAACATGTTTAAATGTACTTTGGAGGATTTCAATACTTGATTCTTGGTGAGATCTTAGATATCATCACTATGTTTGAAAATTTCAAAGGTTTTTTTCCCTTGTCCAAGTCCAAATTAATCATGGGTTGTATGTTTTCAAGTGTTGGGTTGTTTTGATGTTTGGATTTAGGTCCCTCCAAGTTTGGATTAAATTTCACAATCTCTTAGGCTACTGAAAGTTTAAATTTTTTGTGAAAAGTCTTGTTGCAACAAGCCCTAGCCATTTCTTCATCCATGATACCATAATCCATGTCAGAATCATCACTTAGGTGTAAGATACCTTGTATTCTGAGGTCTTGAAGATATTTTTTTTAGGTTGACTGAATTCAAATGGGTGAGTTTCTTCATCCTTAGGATTTGTAGGTACACTTCCACATCCAGATGGTACAGGTATGAATATGGGTTCAAAATTAGGACTCCATTAAACCATTACATGTGTAGGGGAAGTTCTTGAAGGAAATCCCATAGTAGGTGTGTTTTTTAGGGTTGGTGATGTCATCCCTTGATGGTTATGATCTTGCAGATACATGCTTAAGGGGTCCACAAGTAAAGGTTGTGATGCTTCAATTTGGTCTTTGTCAAATATTTTTTGGGGTTTATTTCTCTTCTTTTGTCTTGGAAAAGTTTTAGGTTGTGCTTTGGGTTTTTTTTGTACCTCATAAAATAAGGGTTGATATAGTGCTTTAGGTCTATGAGCTAATTGTATCCTTGTAAGTGATGGCATGATACCCAAAGATGTAGACATGATGGAGAAAACCCTAAATGGACACTTTGCCTCCCAAGTGTGCACCTAAACTACCAACTATGCTCAGATAGTACCAAGTGTGCCCTTGGTGTACTTGGGGCCATGAAGGTTTGTAGTTGGTAAGTAGAAGGTATGTCATTGGTAAAAAGAGGTGTTATGGTGATAAATATGTAGAATGTGAATGATTTGAGTATTTTTGGATTTTTTTTAGGGTTTAGGGATGCAATGCAAGCTATGTAAGTGTAGTTTAGTATTTTGGAACCTAGAATGAAATCCATAATTACCAAGTGTGATTTGAAACTACCAACTAGGCACCTAAAGTGTACAATTTGTAAATCAGGGGTGCAGTTGATAAAATAGGGAAAAACTTGAAAATCTAGAAGTAGGTATACAAGATATGAGTATTTTTTGGATTTCTAAATGTTTAGGGATGTTATGCAACCTAAGGAAATTCCAAATGAACTAGGATTTTGATATTCTAGGTGAAAATGTCCTAAGGAAATGATGTAAATGCAAATTTTAATGATGTTTTGAACTTTAACAAAATTGGATGAAAATGACTCTATGATTTGCAAAATGAAGAATAGGGTTGAACTTTGGACTTGGGAATGATGTTAGAGGTTGATGTATGCAAGTTGGATTATGAAAAGAATGATATCCTAAGGTTGATAATGATGTTTAGGACATGAAATAATGGGGATATGAGGTCAAGGGGACAAGTTGCTTGATAGGAAAGTTGATAGAGTTTGATATTGGAAATGATGCTAGGGTTTTGGACAATGCAATATTGAGTGATTATGCAACTAAGGTAAGTCAAAATGATGTTTAGGGAGAAAAATAACATGATAATGCTATGACAAGGGTACATACAAGGTTCTTAAAATTAGGATCAAATCTTTGGAAAGTATTTTATCTAAGAGTTTAACCTTGTGAAGATGGACTTTGGATCTTGACCAAAAAGAGATAAAAGAGAAAAAGATCAAGTTGATAAAAATGATAAGGTCAAATAAATCAAGAAAAAGATAGATTTTGATCAAAGGAAAATGATAAAATTAATAAAATTACTAGTCAAGATCCATCATCCATCAACATTAGGAGATACTTTAGGACTCATACATTGTTCTTATTTTTGACTAAATTCAAAGGTTTTGGGTTCAAAATGATGTTTAGGTGGATCAAAATGATGGTTATGTTGATTGAATCAGAAATATGAAAAGGTCCTAGGATGAAAAATGATGTTCTGGGTAATATGCAAAATGATGACCTACAAAGACTTCTAGATGTAGTTTTAGGGTTCAAAAATGAAGTTTGGAGGCCCAAAATGGTCTTGCTGACCACCTACTGTACTTTGACAAAACCAAGTGAACTCTAACAACACTAAATGTTCCTATGGTGCACTTGAGGCTAGTTTGAGATTAGTTTGTAGTTTCATGGTGCAATTGGCAGACTGGGTTGAATGTGTGCTGATTCTAGACAGGGTGATTGTCAAATTGATATGCTAGAGAGACAGGTTGCTAGGGATGATGTTAGGACAAGATTAAAGATATAGAATGAGGGTTATGAACTAAGGAATGGAGCCTAAAGTGAATAAAATGATGGTTAGGATATGTAGAATGTAGTTTAGGATATGCTGAGAAAGGGGGACCTATCCAAGCACCTAATGACACTCCTAAAATGTCAAAATGCTATTTGAAAGTCTAAATTTGGTTCTCAAACTACCAAGTGTACTCAATAAAATACAACTATTCCCATGGTGAACTTGGGGAAATTTAGAGCGTAGTTAGTAGTTTCAGAGCATAGTTGGCAAGCTGGGTTGAAACTACGGTGTTTTTGTGCTCTATGATTTCCAGATTGATGTTCTAGTGAGAAAAATGATAGAGCGTAGTGCTAAGACTATAATGAAGGTGTAAAATTATGGTTAGGACACATAAAATGAGAGTTTAAGTGTTCAAAATGAAGGTTGGGCATGCAAGGATGTAAGTTGGGAGATGCAAGATGTATATTTGGGACTAAAATGCAAAGATTGAAGGATGCAAAGTAAAGCCTAAGAAATGCAATATGAATGATAAGAGATTAAAAATGAGGGCTAAAATGATGCAATATGTGGCCTAGAGGATGAAATTATGAAGCTAAAAATATGGTAAATTGCAAGTGGATGCTATGCAAGGATGGAATCTAAGTCATGCGAAGCACTCCTAAGGTTACAAGTTGTCATGTTTTCCAAGTTTTGAATGTTTTGGATCAAAGTTTGAAATGTTTTTACAATGTTGTAATGTTTTGAGAAGGTTTGATAGTATCCAAGGTATAAATTTTCAAATTTGGCTTTATCTTGATTAATGTTTTCCACACATACAAAATATAATAAACAAAAATAGTTATTGTTAAAGTAAAAAGACACACCACAACCTAGGCTTTAAGACTATATCCACTAAATTTCAACTTGAACCAAAGTTCAACTCTACTTATCCAAAGTAGAAAATCTAGGATCTTGGCACCACAAGCTCCCCATTATAGCACACTCGGTTCTTAGGGCTACCAAGATCTAAATGCCAAGGGTCATCTCTTCCCACATGATTGTTGCCTCTACCAAGGACCACGAGTATATGGGATGTCTTCATAGGCATGGGTGACCCCCTGAGCTAGTGGATAGAAATTTTTTGGCCTCTAAGACAAAGTATTTAGTGTGGGCATTCTATTCATCAAGTGAATGATAAACTTCCTCAGAAGGTCTCCTAGCCTTGAGAACTAGGGTTTGACACACTACAAGGGTACTAGAGGAGAGCTATCACACAACATTAACCTTATCAAATTTGTTATAGTGGCTAGAATATTGACCTAGATTTGTCCCATTACCACTTCAAGGTCATCCCTTGGGGCTCACCAAGTGGTGAGTCTTGGGTCCAAGGCAGGCCTTTCTACAGAAATTGCATAGATTTCTCTTGCACCCAAGATCGATGAATGATGAGGGGAGAGGATACATCCATTCAACTCCTAGGGTTCTAAAAAAGGCATAAAAACCAAGTAGTATAGAAAGTTCATTTTAGTGCACCAAGAAAAGTGTTATCTAATCTAGAAAAACCACACATAGAGTTCGGACAAGCATATGGGTCTTTAACATCCAACAAATAAGCATTAGTAGATTTTCAATGAATATCTTCTCCCAGTGATCACCACCACTACAAATAGATCATTAGTAACATGAAATCATCTAATCTAGGTTCTAGAATGAAATTGAAACCCTAGATGTAGATTCTAATGAAAATTGGTGTTTTCTGAGAACCAATTGTGCTCTAACAAAGAAGACTATGCCCCAAAGGCCAAAATGACTTAAGAGACCCCTAAGTGTGCTTAGATAGTGTAGAATACACCCATGGTACACTTAGGATCCAAAAATGTGTAGTTGGTAGTTTATAGGTGCAATTGAGAGAGTGGAAACAAGCTGTGGGGAAATGGTGCCTAAACAAGACCCATAACTTGAAATTTTGAAACCTACCTAACCAAGTACACCCAAATAGTGTAGAGTGCACCCTTGGTTCACTTGGGGCCCATAAGGGTGTAGTTGGTAAGCTATGAACAAAAAATGGGGGGTATGGTGACTCCTAGGCCCCTAAAACAACTTTTTAGAGGCCCTAAGTGTGCCCTGATAGAGCAACGTGCACCCTAGGAAAACAAGCTAACAAAATGCATAAATGAAAGCTTACATCATGTTACTAGCTGGCCTAATTAGATTAGATGTGATAAGAAAGAGAAGAAAGCCATTATACCCTTCAAATGAGCTCCTTCCTTGCACCTACAAGAATAAAAACAAGAAACCCAAGTTAGTTAATCATGATCTTCATGTTAGGTTCACCAATTATAGGACCAGAAAATGGGTAAAATATATAGCATACTATGAGAAATTACTAAACTCAATCACCATACACTAAAACCCATCTAGTCTACCATGAAAGCCAACTTAAAAAAAGAAATAAACATAAAGTAAAGTCCCCTCTTTAGTTGTAGCTCCCATGTCCTTCTTTCTTCTCCATAAGATGTAGCTTCAATCGCCTATAATGCATACAATTGAAAATAATTTTTTTTTGATATGATAATGATATGAGAATAGTAGAATACATGAAATGAGAATAACGTGGCTCACTTTATAGCCATCATGCAAGAGGAGTACATTGAACTTGCAATCTTGGATATGCATCTTGGCAATATATTCCTTTTGGAATCCATGACACATATATCACAAGATGAAAAATGTAAGATTATATGATGTGTAGAAGTAAACATGGCTATAAATTGTGGAGGATGTGACACATCATGTGACACCTCAAAGCCACTTAAAGCCAAGAATCTATGATGATGAAGGCTAAATATAGATGTGTAAGGAATAATAATATATGGATTATGGAAATTCTTAGCCAAGTGTGATTATAAAATCCATGATGTAAGATCTCCATGTGTCATGATGATGTCAAGATTATGTGGAATATTTGAATTAAAAATTCATTATTCCCCACAAATGGAAATTAGGAATTTGGAAATTAGAATTTGAAAATGAGTTAGGAAATTGAGAATCCATGGTTTGTGAATGATAAATCAATTAATAATTTTAATCAATTGAGAATGTTAATTAAGGAGAATTATTAGTGGAATGACATAGGATTAAATTATGGGTCATTTAATCCTATAAGATAAAATTAATAGATGATTGGCCAATTTGATTTGATAAATATGACAATATTCTTTGATGAAATATGATGATTATGCAGATTGATTAGGATGATGATGGGTAGACCAAAGCCATGGTCAAATTGAATGATTGATTATAATTGATAACATGCCAAGGACACATGACATGACTTAAGGATATGTAACATTTAATAGCCATTGTAAATGCTACATGATCGAAATTGATTGATAAGGTTGATCATAATAATATTGACAGACACTGCCAATATTATTAAAATGGTTGATAATGTCATGATCTGACACTGAGGTATTCAACAATGTCAATGATTGGATGAAAATAATGACTCATTTTTGCCTAGCACTAAGAGCCATGATAGTCCTAAGGTCAGATTTAATAGGTTTGATATGTTTCTGAGGCACTGAAAGCTACAAAAATACCTAGGATTGGATAGATGATGATTAGTTTGAGATGTATGACATGTTTTAGATTGATTATGGTTGATTTAGAATGATTTTGGGTTGATTAAGGATGATTTCAAGTTGATTCAGGGTAATTTTAGGCTGATTTGGATGAAATGGGGATTGATTTTGAAGCGATCTACAATTGATTTGAATAGGGATATGAATGATGAAAAATATTGATGAAATATGGTTGAATGATAATCAAGTTGGCCAAAATATTAGAATTAGTAAAATGAGAAAATGGGACATGTTAGTATGAAAAAGTGATTAAACTGTAGACATGAACCATTTTTGAGTGTCTATAGGGCCCAAAAATATTTTAAGATTTTATCTTTGATAAAAATGATTAGTAGTTACTTCGAGTTGGACCTTTCCCTTGCATCTAAATTATGAAATAGTAAAATTAGGCTATTTTAATTAGCTATTTTAAATAGCTATGCTACAAATATGTACATTGTACAATCTTGATTCTAATCAATGTGAAAAATAGTTTTGTGCTTCTAAATTCATTGTTCCTATAATTGTTTGAACTATTGTTCAATTTTGTTTTTATAAATTAAATTATTTGGTTTCAACTGTAATTGTTATAGAGTGATACTGATGAATCATGATTTTCTAGAATGCACTATTAAAATGTTAGTTTGTGACTCTGTTATAAAAAAATAACTATTGGAGTGTTAGAAATTAAAGGGTTTCAACAATCCCTTTATAGTTTCATATTTGATTCATGAATTATAGTCAATGATTATTCAATTGAAAATTCTCCAATAAAAATTTGTAATATGTATATGTATGGGCTGAAAATTTCAAAACTTGTAAATTTTGATAATTCATGGTAGATGAAAGCAGGGCCATGCAAGTTATATAATAATAATTATTAATTATTCTAATTTTTATTTAATAGCTATAATAGTTATAATTAATAATAAATTATTTAAAAATATTAAATAAAATAAAATAGTTTGTTAAAGATAAACTTATGATGCATGTAACATCATGCAATTTAAATTGTATAAATTATATTGAAATTTGGTCTGAAAATAAAAATCTGAAATTATAACTTTTATATAAATATTCATATATAATATTGAATCTTAAATTATTAATTCATTACTTTCTATTTTCAAATCTAAATTTATTTAAATATCATGACTGTCATAATTTTTTTATCATATTTTGAATTAACTAAAAAATGCTATGATTATTATAATTTAAATTAAGTTATCATTATCAAGCAATTATAGATTATAATCTAAATTTATACAAATACTAGCATAAATGTTTTTAATCACTTTTTGAATAAATTTATTAATTAAATAAAAATGCTACAATTATTAAATTAAGTTATCCTTTTCAAGTAATTATTGATTGGTGAATGATTATAGTTTTTTATTTTTTATTTTTCAATTATTTTTCATAGTTAATTTTAATCTAATCCAAATTACAGATTTTTGAAATTATTTAAAGTTTAAATTATATAATCTATTATATCCTCAAATGATTAAATAAAGTTTAGAGTCTTTAGACATGGCGTTACAAGTTTCAACAAAAGTTTTAATGTAGTCAAATTTAGTATATTAATGTAAGTATTTTAATATTTATTAAATGATTTAGGCAATAACATCATCATTTGTGAAGAAATTCAAATGAATTGTATGTTTTAACTAATGTTGACATCGATGCTTGCCAGTTTGGACTAATTCCCTAAATTAGCAGTGTAAGTCAGTTTCTCATGAATTAAGGGCCATCCACTAGAACTATATTAGTGGGTGAAATCTCTACTCATAATAGTGTGGGGCACTCGGCAATGGAGGCAGCTTATTGATATTGATGAGATCCATCCTTTCAACGAACAATAAGCCATTCCTAGTTTTAGTTCCCACTATGTGGAACTACACTTTGTAATTTAAATACTAGTTAATATACTAAATATGTGAAATAATTTAATGTATTATGCTCCATGCATAATTTAAATTTAAATTTGCAACAATAAGACAATTTAATATTTGTTATGCAAAAGGTTTAATGAATTGATTTGAATCATCGAATGAATGATAGATCAATGACCACAACTCTATTTCAGACCTAATTTTAAAAGTTCTAAGTTAAATTCTATTTCTACCCAAATTTAGGACACATCCCAAAATCTCTCAAGATTCAATGTGACAATTATAGTCTTTCTAATGTTCGATCATTGATTAAAAAAAAGATTGACGACCCAAGATAAATTTTAAATTGATTTGGGAAATGTTTCCCTTATGCCTAGATTCATCTAGAATCATGACACATGTCTGGTCATTGTTCAATTAAGTGTTAATTAAACTTTACAAATTGCATGTTTAAGAAAATTGTAAATGACATGACAACTATTAGTTGTACTTTTTTTAGCAAGAGCCTCTTTAGTATTTGTCAATCTTGACTATTGATTGAAAGAAAGATCAGCGATCTAATATGATTTTTAGGTCAATTCTAGGAATTTTATCGCTATTGCCAAGAGTTATTAAGAATCGTAACACATGTCCATGACATTTGGCACAATTCCAGATCAATGTTGCCAATAGTGATAACATTCTAGAAATTGACCCAAAACTCATATCAGACCATCAATTTTTACATTTGATTTTTTTTATTTAATTTATTTAAAATGTACAAATGTATTATGTAATTAATTATTACTTATTAATATTATCATTATGTACATTATTGGCTAGAGTAACTCGGTACTTTTTAACTTACATGTATATTGTATAGACTACAATATTTTAAACTATTAATTATATAAATTTTAACTTTTAACTATTAAACTTTTTCTTTCATGTTTTTAGACTATGAAGTTCTCGAGAGTCCTAGACTATAGGGTTTTCAAATTTTCAAAGAATATGACTTAATTATAATTTTTATTTTGAAGACTAAAAGTCTAAAAATTGAGGATCACAAGAGAGCAATTATCTAAGTTTCTTCTAGTATTGGTATTATTGAATCTTGATTTTGGGTGTTTAAAATTTTCAAATTTATTTTGTAGTGCACTTGCAATAATAGAAGTCTTACTATCTTAGGTTTACACTTTGTAATTTTTTAAATTAGGGCTTCAAGTTGAATTTTATGTAATAACTAATACTAGTAGCATACATGGGTAAAAAAAGTTAAAAACCTCTAGTATGAGTGCAAGCCACAAGAAAGACATTGTAAAACTCAAGAAAGTGCTAAAAACTCTAGGTCTCATCAATGAATATCATGATATTTTTTATCTTATTATCCATGGATATTTGGGAATCATGGGAATTAGACATTCATTTTTTAATAAGTGGAAAGATCCATATAGGTGGAGAAAATATTTCAAATTTAACAAAAGTATTGATGCACATACAAATAAACTAGCTACTTTGGTTAGTGGATTAGAAAACTTGGTTGTACCCAAAGCATTTCCTTGACCATAAATTGTAATGCTATGTGCTCAAAATTATGGTAAAAAATAGAAAGGTAATTGTAAACCAAAAAACTCAAGAGGAAATTTTCTCCATAATTGAGAGTTATTTTTTCACTCTGTTAGACCTAGGGCTATGGTTTAAAGCATAAATATTTAATGAGTGTATTAAGTTGGATAAACTAGCACATGCTTATGAAAAAATAGAAATACATTTTCAAGATTCATATATTAAGGGTTTAATAAATTTAGAGTTATCTACTTTATATTAAAGTTACTGTTGCACTAGACAAAGATCATAAGCCTCCTTATCAATATGATATTTTTGTGCCATGGGTTTAGAGTACTATTTCTTTGTTATCATTTTAAAATGGATTGGACAGTAAAAGACAAGTGGGGACCAGTGTTCTTGAAATGATTTATAATATCCATTATCAAGATCACTTACTTGACAAGGTAGAAGGTATAATTATGTACTACAGATTGTTGAATCAATGCAAGAATAATTACGAACAAAAGAACAAGTATAGGCAAGATGAATACATTTAGGTTCACACATTACTTGTGCAAACTTCTTTTAGGAAATCATCACCCAATATTTGTCACTAAGAATAATGAGTTTGATATTGAGGTGTATAAGTTTCATCAGAAAACATAAAATAATATAGAGATTCCAAGTCCAATAAATGAGTGGACACATAAGATGAGGATGAATGGTACCAATTATAACTACAACCATTTTATAGAATTATTTTTTCAACCTATTTACCAAAAAATTATGAGTACTTTAATGCCTAGATTCCTTGTATCTTGTAAAGATTGCATTTAGTTAGGAAGTCAAATTCAATTGGCTGACCGGTTCTTCATGGAAGACTACACCGTGTTAAGATTTTATGGTTCAATGGTTAAACTATGCAAACTTCCAATGCATGTGATAGAAAGGGTTTTTCCACTAGAATATGTATGATATATGGAGAGCATAGATGAACTTTTTAGTGGACAAGAAAAAGACAATTATATTTCCTTCCTTGACTTTCGTAATTAGAGGCCTCACATTCCAGAGAAAGGCTTTCAAAGTGGCAAATGAATTAGTGAATTGTTTTAGCTTTGTTTTTTTCGGTCACTGGAATTATGATCCAATGAAAATAATAAAAGAAATACTTATTTCCAATGGTAACTTTGCAAGAAAATATCAACACTAGGAGATGCCATTGATAGAAAAGTTTAAAACAATGGATTTGTGGGATGAGGTTAAGAAAGAGATGGAGAAATATGGAACAAAGAATAAAATTTCAATGCAAAAAATTTCATCCCAAATTATGACATTGCACATATCAGAGTCACATGAGTATCATTTTTTGACTCCATACTCAGGGGAATTGCCTCAAAATAGCAAGTTCATCCTTGACTCAAATATTAGGTTGACCAACATGAACTTCTACAAAATGGTCTCTAACTTATGATGAATCTTCTTTTTCAATATGGACTAGAGGTGTACATTGTGAAT
Source organism: Cupressus sempervirens (assembly GCA_028749045.1). Lineage (NCBI taxonomy): Eukaryota > Viridiplantae > Streptophyta > Pinopsida > Cupressales > Cupressaceae > Cupressus > Cupressus sempervirens. The sequence continues at coordinate 505,276,440 of CM053789.1, read as the reverse complement.
CTTTTAGGTTGCCAACATTTTCACCACCAAATTATGATGATAAGGTTCCACATTTTGGTGACCTCACTTGGCTTTTAGGGATCCTACTAGAACCCCTCTTGTTTGAAATTGCAAACCAATAAAGGCTACAAAAAAAATATCAACTTGTTGAAAAAAAGACTGTGGCAATAGACTACTTAAACTAAATATAATAAAAATAATATGGTTCATCCATATAAAAAGGGTATACCTACTATAGTACTACCCAATAAAATTTTCAATCCTATTTGAGCATGCAAGATATCTAAGGGTATCTACTACCCACTCCCAATGGACCCTTAATATAACCACATAAAAAATAAATTAAAAATCACTTACCTTTAAGGAAAACCATGAGTTACAACTACTCATTGGGAAATGCACTTAGCACTCTAAAACTTTGGCAACACTAAGAAATGCCAAACTAGAAAAGAGTGAATTTTGTAGAATAATAGTATCTTATGAATGTATATATACCAAAATAGGTTGGTGAATTATGTGGTATCAACGAGTGGGAATTCCAAAACTACGCAAAACAATAATTCCTATGTAAGCCCAAAGTATAAAGTAGTTGGCTAAATGGGGCTGGTTGGTGAAAAATTCAATAAAATGGTAGGCACTGCCCAACCCAAGGGAAAATATTTTGTTATACTAAGGATGAAATAATGTTGTCCAATAATAAAAAAATAGGTAAAGGATGTAATTAAGAAAAAAAATTATCCTAAATGTATATTACATTGGCAATTAGACCAAGATTTTTAACCAATTACATGTAAACTAATGGGAAGTTGACTCGATCTTTACAAACAATTTTTGTGAAGTTTTGGTGATGTGGTAATTGCTAAATGATGATTAAATGAGGAGATAGAATCACCAAATGGAAAAGATTCAGCATTAAAATAATCCTTGCATATTAGTGGACCAATAATTGATATCAGAGCCTAATTCCTCTAAAGACAAGAGTCTAATGGATTGAGGAAAAGAGAAAAATGTTGAAAAAAGAAGAACCCAAGGTTTCAAAGGAAAACTACAGCTCATGGTGTAGAAAGATGAGGTTGCATCTAAGAAGTCTAGAACATGCATGCTCGAGGTATGTGGAAAACATGTACGTGGAACATGATTCTCTACTCACCTTGTATCATATAAAGGAAAAAGATATACAAATATCCATAATGGATGCTATAACCAACACACTATCCTTATATGTTGAATACAAAGATGTTGAATAGTTAGAGATAGCATATGAGATGTGGGAAAATATTTAGATTGTCTATGGTGGTGAAAAGCATGTACAAAAGGCTAAAGATGAAAGCCTAAGAGGAAAGTTGTTAGAAATAGGGAATACTGAGAGGAAGCAGGGGGGGGTTTGGTGAATCAAAACATTACAAAATTTAGCCCAAAACTAAATATTGTTATTTACTTTAGAACATGCATATGAAAGTGAACTAACAATGTTAAATAATAAACACAACCATGCAATAAGAGAACCCATAACACAATATTTTGTTAACTAGGGAAAACCTAGACAAGAGAAAACCCCTATGGGGATGCTACCTAAAAATTGATCCACTAAACAAAAGTATCTGGTTAAGGATGTTGATCCTATTAGCAGTCTATTATATACATATAGTGCCTTGATCCTTATTAGAGAACTAGGCCTTGTTAAAATCCTCAACCTTGTTAGGAGTTATTTCAACCCTATTAGGAGTTGATATATACAATTGGAAAATGTATGGAAGATGATCCCACTACCCAAACATGTAATTATACAATGCAACTATTTATACAAAAGAGATAGATACAAAACCTCTTTACAATGTCAATATCTTCAATATCTCATCTTTCCTTTCCTTCTCTTTAAATACCTCTGATCATACATCAAAATTCACATCAATATAGTTCACATATAAGTTCAAATATCACTTACATATTTACACCTTACTTCACATATTAAAAACTTTCTTTTATACCTTTACATTTTATCAAAACTATCGATATCTGATTGAAATGATCACTGATTAGAAATATTGTTGAAAAATACTATGTTTTTCAATCATTGTTTTGTCACTAATGTCAGACTTGCTATTTTTTGGTAAGGTAGTTTCTTATATGTTTCAAGTACTATCACTTAGTTGATTGATGAGGGAGATTTGATCAACAAGATGTAACAAAAGTAGCTAGAAGAAAGGTTGAGTTATGATTATGTAATGAATTACAAAGATTAGTTAAGATAGTGATAACATAATGTATTGATGATCTACTTGAGGTTACAAAATGGTTGGCTACACTTAGAAAGATCAAAAGAATTAGTTAAACAATGTTCATTTTCCAAGCTTGACCAAGTGGATAGTAGATGCTAAGCAAAGTTAGTTCAAGCCAAGAAAAAAGTCAGTTGGAGCTGAGTGAAAAAAAATTCTAGTGGATGCCAAGCAAGTTAGTAGATGCTAAGCAATTTTTAGTTGATGTTGAGAACTAGTAAAATCTAGTTGATGGTGAGTGACACAGTATGTGTTAAGCATCAGAAGATTGATAATGCCAAGCTATTGCATTATAACAAAGATCAAAGATTCGCCAAATAAAAGCTGACAAGTTTGTTTTCTTGGAACTTTTGAATCAGGAGGAAGATAAGATTGATGAGTTGGTGGCACATAATTTTATATAAACCATTTTTGAGGCAAATTCAAATGAATTTTAAGAGAAGTTTCTAGAGAAGAAAAGATATGGGGTAGATACATTGTATCTTACCTAATCCATCCAAAAACCCTAATTTAGAAAATGGATAATGAGCAAGAAAATGTTCTAATTTCCTATACATAGGAATGTTAGGTCACAAAGTAAAAGAGTTAGAGAGTTCAAGGAAAGAATTTGATAAGGAGAAGGAAAAGGGGTTTTGCTTCATCAAGTGACCTAAGAGAAGAGTCTACAATGGCGTACTAAGCAAGAAGGCTTAAGAGGATGAATGCTTGAAGGGTGAACAAGTTGTTAGAGCTAAAAAGAATGAAAGCCAAGTAGAGTTGAGGACTAAATAGAGATCTATAATTTTCAAGTGAGGTTGTAAGTTGTATTAGATCGATGCTCTACTATTACTTTCTAACAATTGTATTAGTCTAGGGTAAATTATTTGGAGTAAGGTTGACTTAATAGTCATTGGAAAATCTTTTAACAAGGTGGCATTCCAAGTGAATGGCCTAAAGTCCTCTAACAAAGCTCACTTTTAATAAGGTGATTGAAATCCCTTAACCAGGTCACATTTAACAGTGTGTATTGAACCTTTAACAGGGTTGGCCTTTACTAGGGCATCACTTCAAAAGAGTGTAAAATGAGTAGTATGTTACTGGTGGTTTTCCCAAATTGGGTTTCCACATTAAATCATTATGTAAAATGTGCTAATGGATGTATTGTGTGTCATGTTTTACATTTCTACAAGTTGATTTGACAGTAACATATAAGTTTCAGTTGATACACAATGAATGCATGCATGGGTATGAATGTTTTATGGGATCACTGAATTGTGAAAAGTACTATTTGTACATCTGGACCTTGAAAAACTTATTCACCACCTAGTTATTCTAAAAGAATGCCAAAAATTGGTATCAGAGCCATATGCTTAAGAGGATTAGTTTTAAGGTACTAGAAGTACAAAGATTAAGATGTCAAAAAGAGAAGTACCGAAGCTCAAAAGAGATAGCTTTCCTATATGGAAAAGTTTGATGAAGCTACACCTTGGAGGACTTGGAGATCATGCACAATCTTGCATTTTAGTGGAGCATGTTGATCCAATAGGAGCCCTAACTGCTGAAGATATGAAGAAAAAGAAAGAACACAATTAGGCAATGTTGGAGATTGCCTCTTCCCTAAGCTATGCTAAATTTGATGATATCAAAGGTCTTGATAGTGTAAAGAAGATGTGGGATGCCCTAGCCACCATCTATGGAGGATACAAAAATATTCAAAGAGCTAAGTCAAAGAGTCTTAGAGGTAAGTTTGATGACATGAGAATGGAAGAAGGTAAGAATATTGTTCAATGTGTTGCTAGGATAAAAGAAGTTGTTAGTGCAATAAAAGGTACTACTAGTAAAATAGATGATGATACTATGCTAAGTAAAGTGTTGAGGACATTATTGCCTATTTATGCCATTAGAGTTTTTGCAATTCAAGAGTTAAGATATATACCAAGAAATAATCTAACCCTTGAAGGCTTGGTAGATAGACTCACTACTTTTGAGCTATCCAATTTTGACAACTACAAACCAAAGAGTATTGAAATAGGTTTCAAAGAAAATTGTTACTAAAGGATTCCAAGGAAGTAAAGTAGAAGAAGAAGATGAAAAGAAAGATAAGATATGCATCTAGTGATAGCAACATAGATGAGGAAGACATTGAACAATTGGAAGCATTACTAAAAGGAAGATTTCACAAAGGAAAAGGTAAGTTCAAAGGTAAGTTTCCCACAATTTGTTTCAATTGCAATGAAGTTGGTCATATTTTTGCAAGATGTACACAGAAGAAGAACTACAAAGAAGGAAACAAACACAAAAATAGAAGAGCAAATGATGGAAGAGACTACCAAGACAAAAGGCAAGAATTCATGATACATTGTTGATGAACATGACTTTGATGAATATGATGATGAAGTGGTATATGTTGCAATGAAGGACAAATTTGATGAGGAAGAGGCAAATTTACTTATTAATTGTGTGAACAAGAATGATAAATAGATTATTGGTAGTGGATGCTCACATCACATGACTAGAGACAAAAGTAAGTTTGTTACCTTAACTTGTTATAATGGATATAGTGTAAGGTTTAGTAATGACGCACCATGTTTGATAAAAGGAAAAGGGTCTATTAAAGTCACAAACAAGATTTCATGTGACAATGCATACTATGTTGAAAGATTGAATTATAACTTGTTAAGTGTGTCACAATTGAATAAATTGGAATGTAAAGTTGAGTTTGAAAATAAAACTGCCAAGATATATGACACAAATGGAAACTTGATTGGAAAAGGTGATCAAAATAGAAGTAATCTATTATATCTAGATATAGAAGATGCTACTTATCTTATTGCAAAATTTGATGATGTATGGCTTTGGCACAAGAGATTATGTCATGTTAATTTTGATAATCTAATTAGTATTAGTAACATGAAAAGAGTTAGAGGTTTGCCTAAGTTGAAGAAACTTGATAATATAATATGCAAACAATGTTAGTTAAGAAAAATGAAAAAGTCAAGCTTTAAAAATAAAGCTTATACCTCTAAGGAAATACTAGAAATTGTTCATACTGACTTGTATGGACCTATTGAAGTGCAAAGCTACAAAGGATATAAGTACATAATGCTATTTTTTGATGATTACTCTAGGATGTGTTGGTGTTTGAAAATGTTACCAGTTTTCAATTACCCTAATGAGAACAAAACACATCTAGGGCCAGCTAACTCCCATTTTCAACATGCCCATTCAGACACCAGGCCAACTACAAGGCTTGACCCTTCTTCTTCTTCAGGCTCTGCAAAACCTAGGTAGGTGGACCTATAGATTCTTTATATGGTACCAGTTATCAAAGCACACATTGAATCTAATATGAAATAGATAAAACCCTTATTTATCTTGATAACTCATGAAATAATCATCAATCTACAATAGCTAAATGCAGATCTAGGAATCTCACAAGCTGAGTGAGGGTTCAACTTTTATAGCTCTTTCAACATAAAAGGGAAATACAATTGAATAATGATGTTGATTTTCAGCAAACCATGACATGGATCAACATAAGCCTATGATCTTTCAAGATGATCAGTGCCTTATCTATTGGGAAGTCACACAAATCCCTAACACATATCCCAAAAAGTCATTGATATATGCCATATATCAGGACTTTCCTAATCTATCTATCCACTTTATGAATTAGACATCTGCATCCTTTTGAATCTCATACTCAACCTATCCCTTCCTGAGATCTGCAATCCTATGATGATGAATTAAGCACTTACATAACCCCTTGAGTTACCAACAAAATAAATCAACATATACAACCAATAGATTGAAACTGAGTTTCATATTCTTTGTTTACAAAACACAAGAGATTACAGACAACACGAATGGGAGACAAGATACCAGAAAGAAGATTAACTTGCTATTGAATTCTATTTATTTCTTTGAAAAAGATACAGGAGATGCATGAAATTGAAATGCCAAACTACCTAATAGGTAAGAACTATTTTCATAAAAGACTTAATGCTATTCAATACAAGAGAAGTAATGTTGAAAGAATGGTTTCACAGTATTGGAAATGCATCAAGACTAGACCAAAACCCTGTTATCACAGTAGTGTGCCCTTTTTCTCCAAAAAGATTGGAACCCTTCAAATGGAAGAAAGAAAGAATAATATAGCAAGGAGATGAATTCCTGGATTGAAATTGAAGACGACAAGTGTCCATTTGGAATTCCATCTTGTGCAACTGAAAACCTCTTTCATCTCTCCACCATTTGATCTGATTTGATTTCATCATTACACTCTAACTGACTTCCAAATATCTTAGCTAAATGATGAAATCTGATAACTGAATCTGAACACATGCTAATTGATCAAATTTTAGCCAAAACACCATAAAGACACAAAATAATCAGATATAAAAGTTACTGAATGTATTTTAGGCATCTTTTCACTGAATCCTGCAACTGGTGATTCAAAACACCTAATAGAACATGCCAACCAACCTCTGATAGAAAACCCCCTCTAGTAGGAACAAACTATGTTCTGTACAAAAACTAGCTGTAGAATCGGATAGTTTTTCTTCTCCTGATTTCGACGATATATAATATCACCTATTTGGCCTTCAGGAAACCCCCTAAAAATCAATTTGAAAATGACTCCCTTGGTTAAAAAAATCAAAGTCTGCAATTTTTAAATTTAAAATTTGAAAATTTTAAATTTATCTAAAGTTAAAACTTTAGAATAAAATCCCCTTTTGAAATTTAAAAACTTGACATATATTTTTGCCTGATTTTTAAAAGAACAAAATATATTTTTTATTCTTTCACATTTTTCATTGTTTTTAAAAAATCTGAGGTCAAACCTCTCTTGACCAAGTGCCACATGGCACTTTATGATTGGCCCACCATCTATACATCTACCACATCATCAGAGACCGAGACTTGGTGCCACGTGGTTGAATCCTGCTTTCTTGCATTTTTTTTAATCTAGTGTGCATCTTGTTATTGCAGGAAAGTATCACTCGTTAGATCGTGACACGTGTCACGATCTGGTGACCCCTGCTTGAACTTGCTCTATAACACCATCTCATCAAGCATGTGAGAACTACTACCATGTGGTAATAACCCTTTTCCTCGCATTGTTTATCTTCCTCGCAACTTGATATTGCGGGGAAGTGGGCACCACAAGATGTGCCACGTGGCACAATCCTGTGGTCCCTCATTTGATTCTACCACATCAACATTTTCACGTCTGCATTTAAAATTCATTCATTGACGACCCACCAACTGGCTTTCACTGGCACATGGGGCCCCACTATACAAGTAGCCTTTCAAAAGGTTCTTGTCTACAAGACATGATAAGAGGTGTAAAGTTTTGTATTTAAAAATTGAAAAGCGCCTAACCATGAAGCATGTGGGATTAAACTTCTCCACCTTTTTCGCTGTGAAATGCTCTGCCTCTCATTGCTATGGTGTGGCTTATTCTTCTGATCGCATATGGGAGCCCCCCTTTTAACATTTCTTCGACTGCAGCTTTCTTTTCCTTATGTCCCCAGCTCCACCATGGGTTTCAAATTGTTTTAAGAGAGGGTTTTGATCCCTCTGCAAAATCTCCATTTGCAGCAGCTAGGCCAATGTGAATTTTTTCTCTACCTTTTGCATGAGATGCTTGGATCTTGAATACAGGCTCACCTTTTTATCCTTGGTTTCTCTGTTACGAGCATCTCCTTGAAGTTTATCTTATATGTTGTCTGCTCTATTTACACGATCCCCTGTCGTGCATTAGCTGCTACTGGGAGTGGATGTTTTTCCTTTGAAATCTGCCTTCATGCATGGGTTTTCTCCATTGCGTGGCCAGCTTCATCAGATTTTGTGGATGTTCTACCTCTTGTAGACCATTTCAATGCTATGTGAGTATCTTTTTTACTTGGGTAGCTTTTATATACTGTCGCCTCCATGATTTTCTCCCTTTAACACGTGAGCTGCCTCTTCATTTTTGGCGTTGATTGCTATTTGGTGTGGACGTGAGTTGCTTGCTTTGTCTTGATGTGAGAATTCCCCCTTCAACATCTTCAGATTTGAACCTGTGGCTTCTTCTCCATGAAATGATTTTCAAGCTTCTTTAAAAATGTCGTGTGAGACTCTATACTATTGATCTTCCTTGCAATGGACTAGTCGTGGATTTCCTCGCCAAATCGTGGGTTTGCTATTTCAGAAACGTGAGTGTCTTTTGTTTATATCCTTTGGCATGGGTTTGACTTGCAATGTTGAGTAGCTTTGGATGTGTGTGGAGACCTTTTCTTACTTTTCACCATTCATTTCCAACTTGGTGTGCTCTTTCCATGTGCTTTCCATTGCTAGATCTAGTGTTCCCATAAGTTTTAAACTTCCAAGGATGGTGAGACGGATCTTGGGAGCCTCTAAAAAAATTCTAGGCTTTGGGAATAACAACTATATATGCAACATGATTAATGATCCAAGCCACAACTTCAATCTAATTATCCATCTGACATCTTCAATTGCAAGTACAAAGGCACATAGTGAAAACTAAAACAATGAAAATCAATGTGCTGTCTCTGCACTCTTCCTGGCACGCAAAGATGTGGAATGCATTTTCAAAATCATGGGCATCCTTTATGTTTACTAATTATAACACGAGCTTCTTCCATCTCGACAGAAGTCCATCAATCTGATGTGATCAGTCGGGCCCCAAAGTGGGTCCAACTAAAAATATTTTGTTCCTGAACAACTAACTCGCAGACTGATCCATCAACCCTTTAGAACCGGTTGGAAACCAATTCGATCACAAAATCACCATTAAAAAATCATTTTGAATGACCTCTGTACCACTGTGAAAATTGTGTCAGGAGGCTTGTTGCTTGGCTTTAAAAACTAACATAAACATCTAGCAGAGCTCTGAAACTTAGGATATATCATCTCTCTGACGCATTCAATAGGCTTGCAGAGTTTCGTTGCATGAAAACATTGGAGTCAAAATATATCGACCTCTGAAGTTTCCTCTTTAAATTTACCTGCAGATGAACACTTCAAAAAATTGAAAATTGCATTTGGAAATGGCCTGGGGAATTGCACAGACGGGCACATGAAGTTCTGAAACTTGGGGCACTGGTAGATTATCATGAGGAGAGTATAACTCTACAATTTAGGTTCATGATGAGTCACAAGGAAAATTTGGTGGGTGTCTGAAATTGGCAACTTGGATTTGCAGGACAAGAAACAATGACAAGATAATATTTTTACAAATGTATTGACCTTGGAAAAGTGTGAAGATGGATTCATCAGGACTTGAAAACTGACACAATTATAGTAATTTCAGAGGACAACATAGTGGTACAATCCATTTGATCTAGCCAATCACGGGTTTCAAGTTATGACATCACAAATAGGGCTACCAAACAATCTGCAAATACTAACATTGGTAAAACTTTAGAAATTCCATTTGGAATCACATTTGAAAACTGATCAAACAGATTCATCAAGAGATAAAACTTGAAACATGACAAGTCTCTGACATCTATAATGCAATACAGAAGGAATTTTAGCATTTTGGTCAACTGGTCAAAAGTTATAGTGTGTCAGACAAGGCTTCCCAGAATTAGGTGCAAAGTGCAAAAGCATGAAAATAGTAACTGACCAACTTTGAGGGATTCAAAACCTAGTCAAATGGACTCAAAATGACTCAAAATTTGAAACATAGGTTCTTGGGTATGGACACTAGACACTCCCAAAGTGGCGAGTCATGACACTATTCTAGGTGTGAGATATGCAGGTGCAAACAAGGCTTCCTGTTGCTGTTTGACACTTAGGGTAAAATGCTCAAAACAAGACTTTGCCAAAGAGCTCAGAATATCAATTTATCATCATGGAACATGTGAATAGTTTAAATGGAGGGTGTTAGAAACATTAAACACCATTTAGGCATTAAATCAACAGCGAGGTACATAGGCTTCACAAAGCATTTATAGGGCTTGAATTTCTCAATGGTGCTCAAAATTGACCATGCAATTTTTAGCACCAACAGGATGATGAAAATCATGTTTCTAAAAAAAAAATATGATTCTTTTCAAATGTTTAAGTGGTACTTGGTAAGAGTTGAAAAAGAGACAGGTAAAAGTCTAAAATGTTTGAGATTAGATAGAGGAGGAGAATACATTGCAAATGAGTTTGAGATGTTTTGTAGTGATAGAGGAATCAAAAGATAGACATCTGCACCTAGGACCTCTCCACAAAATGGAATTTCTAAAAGAAGAAATAGGTCTATAATGGACTATGCTAGAACACTCATGATGGAGAAAAATGTTGCTTTGAAATACTAGAGAGAATCTGTAAGTGATGTATTTACCATGAACCATGTGCAAGTCAAGAAAGGTACTCATTCAACACCTTTTGGACTATTGTATGGATATCCACCTAATGTGAAATACTTTAAGGTATTTGGAAGTAAATTTTATATTCTTAAAGATGTTAGAAGTGGAAAGTTTGATGCAAAAAGTGAAGAAGGTATATTTCTTGGTTGCTCCACAAGAAGTAAAGCCTACAAGTGTTTAAATACTAATACTAACAAAATTTTGAAAAGTGCAAATGTGAATTTTGATGAGTTTATAGAAGTACATGAGGCTGAACCTTCAAAGGAACCAAAATAATACAAATCAGTTGTATACTTCTATGAAGGAATACCTACTAAAGAAGATGCTACAAATCAAGTTGTGAACCAATAGAAAGTCTTAATAACTATTGAGTCACAACCTATGAATGTCGAGTTGCATTTAGGAACCTAGCTGCATTCAGATGACAAGTTGCGAAATGAAGAAAATGCACATTCCAATTCTGAGATTAGCATACATGAAAGAAATGCTAAAACACCTGACAGAGGTGTACACAATGATTTTGAAGCTGTGAGACAAAATGTAGTTACAAGAACTGTGCCAAGATTTTCCAAACATGTCAAAAGATATCATCCTATAGATCAAATCATTGGAAACAAAGATGCAAGGCCAATGATAATAAATAGATTGAGAAGTGAATCTTGTTTGTTAAGCATAAGGAACCTAAGAAAGTAAAAGATGCATTGGAAGATGATGGTTGGTACAAGGCTATGGAAGAAGAAATTCAATAGATAGAGAAGAACAAGACATGGAGTCTAGTTCCTAGACCAAAAGACAAGAATGTGATTGGCACCAAATAGGTATTTTGAAATAAGCTTGATGAGAATGGTGAAGTGACAAGGATCAAAGAAAGACTAGTTTGCAAAGGGTATGCACAAGAAGAAATAATTGACTATGGTGAGACATTTGTCCCTATTGCAAGAATGGAAGGAGTGAGAATTCTGTTTGCTTATGCTGCATACAAAGATTTCAATGTTTGTCAAATGGATGTCAAGTCTGCATTTCTGAATGGCATATTAGAAGAAGAAGTCTATATAGAACAACTAGAAGGATTTTTTGACAAAAAAAACAAGAACATGGTATGTAAACTGCAAAAAGCCTTATATGGATTGAAACAAGCACCAAGAGCATGGTATGAAAGACTTCATACTTATCTTGTGAAGATTGGACTAAAAGGACTAATGATAACAAAAATTTGTACATGAAGACAGATAAGGAAAAAGGTATATTGTTATCTAAAATATTTGTTGATGATATCATATTTGGAGGACAAGATGCTTTGTGTAAGGACTTTGCAATCAGATGAAGCAAGAATTTGAAATGTCAATATTTGGAGAGATCAAATTCTTTGTGGGACTATAAGTATATCAAATGACATATGGTATATATATCACTCAGTCAAAATATGTCAAAAAGATATTGAAGACATTTGGACTAGAGGACTCTAGATCAGTAAGTACACCTATAGTGACAACACTCAAGCTATCAAAGAATATTGCATTAGCTATGGGAATAGTTGCAAGATTCTCTAGTAATGCTAGAGAGAATTACTTGATGTTTGTGAAAAGAATAATGAGATACTTGAAAGGAATAGAAGAGTTTGGTTTATACTATAAGATGAATGAAAAGTTTGAACTGAGAGCCTACATTGATGTTGATTAGGCTAGAAATATTGATGATAGAAAATGCACTAGTGGAGAAGTATTCTTCTTAGGTAAAAGACTTGCTACATGGACTAGCAAGAAGTAGAGTTGTACTTCTCAATCTACTACTAAAGTAGAGTATGTTGTTGCTACTATTAACTGCACAAATGTTGTATGGATCAAATAGCTATTTAAGGGAATGAAGGAAGTAGAACCAGTGAAACTTTATTGTAATATTACAAGTGTTATCAATATATCAAAGAATCTTATGATGCATACAAAGAAAAAGCACATTGCATTCAAGTATCACTATGTAAGGGAATTGGTTCAAGAAAAAGAGGTGAAGATGGAATATATTAATAGAAAGGAGCAAATTGTTGATATCTTCACAAAAGCATTACCTAAGAATGCTTATGAGTATCTAAGAGGTAAACTAGGCGGGATACCCCTATCGAAGGCTATGTAAAAGATATAGGGAGTGCCCTACATCAAACACGCTAACATTCATTTAATACAAATTGATGCAATGGATCTTACTTTAGGAATTGCCTAAAGTAATCACACAACTAAAACTACAAAATAGTCACAAGCAAGGTGACAAAGGGAGAAATTGAAGAACCAACAAAAGTCTATATCTGCATATATTAAAGATGCCAAGTGTTGAGTCTATGTCTTTGGCATTATTTTCAAAGAGGGATAAAGTAAATTAAACTGATCAAGTGCAAGAGGAACAAATGGAGAAAGTACATCATCATAAGATCAAGAAATAGCAAAAATTGATCAAAGAGGGAGAAAGCAATCAAAGAAAGAATCTGAACAAAGAGAGAAATATTTTGTTGATAAGAGGGAGTTATATTTTGTAACCTAATTAGAAGATGGAAGTTACTGATAGAGGGAGAAATTTCAATACAAGCTTTCATTTTGGTATTGTCTTACTATTTTAACCTAGTTAGTTTGATGGAACAAGATGTTCATCATTTGATTGACTTGGTTGATCAGTTTGGTTTGCCATCAATGCCAAAGAGGAAGATTGTTGATATCTAATTAAAAAGACCATTGATTAGAAAGATTGTTGAAAAATACTATGTTTCAATCTTCTTTTTTTCACTGATGTCAAACTTACTATTTACTGGTAAGATAATTGCTTATTTGTTTCAAGTACTATCACTTAGTTGATTGTTGAGGGAGATTTGATCAACAAGATGTAACAAAAGTACCTAGAGGAAAGGTTGAGTTATGATTATGTAATGAAGTAGAAGGATTAGTTAAGACAGTGATAATATAATGTATTGATGATCTACTTGAGCTTGCAAAATGGCTAGCTACACTTAGAAAGATCGGAAGAATTAATTAAACAATGTTCATTTGCCAAGCTTCACCAAGGGGATAGTAGGTGTCAAGAAAAGTTAGTTCAAGCTAAGAAAAAGTCAGTTGGAGCTGAGTGAAAAAAAATTCTAGTGGATGCTGAGAAAGTTAGTAGATGTCGAGTAATTTTTATTTGATGTTGAGTGATTTTATAGTTGATGCAGAGTGATGCAGTATGTGCCAAGCATCAAAAGATTAATAATGTTGAGCTGCTACATTATGACAAAGATCAAAGATTCACTGAATAAAAGCCAACCAGTTTGTTTTCTTGGAATTTGTGAATTAGGAGGAAGATAAGATTGATGAGCCAGTGGCATAGAATCTTATGTAAATCATTTTTGAGGTGAATTCAAATGGATTTTAAGAGAAGCTTCTAGAGAAGACAAGATATGTGGTAGATACATTGTATCCTACCTAATCTATTAGAAAACCCTAATTTATACGATGGATAATGAGTGGAAAAATTTTCTAATTTCCTATATATATAGGAATGTTAGGTCATGAAACAAAAGAGTTAGAGAGTTTGTGACAAGAATCTAATAAGGAGAAGGGAAAGGGGTTTTGCTTCATCAAGTGACCCTAGAGAAGAGTCTGTAATGCCATATTAAGAAAGAAGGCTTAAGAGGATGAATGCATGAAGGGTGAACAAGCTATTAGAGTTGTAAAGAATGGAAGCCAAGCAAAGTTGAGGATTGAAAAAAGATTTGTAATCTACAAGTGAGGTTGTAAGTTGTATCAGATCAAAGCTCTATAGTTACTTTCTAACAATTGTATCAGTCAAGGGTAAATCCTTTGGAGTAAGGTTGACTTAAAAATCATTGGAAAATCCTTTAATAGGGTGGCATTCCAAGTGAATGGCCTAACATCCTCTAACAAGGCTCACTTTTAATAGGGTGACTAAAATCCCTTAATCGGGTCACATTTAACAGTGTGTGTTGTAACCTTTAACAAGGTTGGCCTTTAACAAGACATCACTTCAGAAGAGTCAAAAAGGAGTAGGATGTTACTAGATGTTTTTCCCAAATTTGGTTTCCACATTAAATCATTGTGCCAAATGTGCTAATGGATGTATTGTATTTCATGTTTTACATTTCTACAAGTTGATTTGATAGTAACATATAAGTTTTAGTTGATAAAAAATGAATGCATAAATGGGTGTGAGTGTTTTATGGGCTCATTGAATTGTGAAAAGTTTTATTTGTACATTTAGACCTTGAATTACTGATTCACCCACCCTCTCATTTATTCTAAGAGAATTCCAACAAAAACTACCCAGTCAGCCTTCAAACTTTCATGTGCTTGGAAAAATACAAAATTAACACTTTTGCTATTAGAGTTAATATCTAGGATATCATCCCTAATTAGTTAAATAATTATTTTGTAAATAAAAAAATTATCTAACTCAAAATTCTCCAAGTACTATTATGCTCTATTATGCTCTATTCACTTCGTTTACTAGTGTTTAAACCATAACTCATTCCATACTATTTGTACTAACTTGCACACTTTCATACATCATCTTGAAATCTGTACTATCTATACCTAATTGTGTACATGTCAATAATAACTCTATCATCCATACACATCAAAACTATCTCTCTTTTATTGGATAACTAGCTGATACATCTACAATTTTCCATATCTAATTGTATAAACTTCATCTATCCATTGTGCCTTCTTCATGTAAGGTATATGTTTCCATAAGTGAAAATTCCAACATTATACCAACTTATCCTACTTAGCCATATTTCCAAAAATATCCCCCTATGGTATTGTTGGCAAAATATGAGAAATTTGGCTAAGTCCCAAAATGTTGATCAAAACTTTTACAAAATTGTGGCCTTGCAAAAGCTTACAAAACTTCAAAATTTGTGGATCATTAATTTTATAACCATCTCTCCTTATATCTCATATTACAATACTTTGCATTAGTATTGCTCCCCATTTCTATATTTCTATAACTCCCCCTTAGATTATGTTGGAATTTTCAAAATGGCAACAGTACTTCTAGGGTGGGGGTGCGGGGGTGAATCAAAAGTACCACACTTTTTAACAATATTCAATCCTTTAAACATATAACTAGAAAATAATTTGCATCCATGTAAACATATAAAGAGACATAAAGTAAATCACATGCAACAACACATAACACCAGAATTGATAACCCATAAACCTTCCAAGAATAAGAAGGCAAAATTGGGATGGGGATGATACCCACAAAAATTACTGCAGCAATATATTCAACCACTTCTGATGGTTTTCCCTGTGAAAGGCCTACCTTTTTAAAGGCTTTGCACTATGTCAATAGCGACTTGGTTAGAGGATTTACAAAAACTTACATGAAGTGTCACCTTGTTAAAGGATTTACAATAGGTTATTAAACCCACCTAATATATAGGATTTTCAATCACCTTCTCTAAAGGTTCTCCTACCTAGCTATTAAGCTAACCTATCAATATAGGATTTTAGCATCTAATACAATATTGAGAAAGTATTAGAACATTTGAACTGATAGTATGCAATCTCTAATTGCTGGTTTTAGGCACTTGATCTGCTCTCTTTTGATCTTGTTCCTTATCCCTTATGATGTTCTGATCAGCTAGATATGAAAATGTTGCTCTGTTCCTCTAAGTCTTTCCTTCTTCTTACTAAAATTTTGCTATAATCTCCCCATACACTATTCTCATTCACACATGCAATGGAGTATTTGACATCCTTTTAAAGAATGTGAAGACTTAGGGTTAGGTATAGATCTATTATCCACATTTAATCTCAAATTTCCACTCATAGCTTGCATTTTTCTTATTGGTTGCATGCAAATCACATAGGGAATGTAAATGATCCATCCCTATCATTTTTCTCCTTTCAAATCTCTCTATGTCAGCTCCAAAAATGGTTTACATTTGAGTTTGTGAGGGCACAAACTCATATGCTAATTTTTTGTTACTTGGCACATATTGGACTACTAGTGCTCAGCACCAACTACACTCTATCTCGCTCGTCACATTTATGATTCTTGCTCACTCAACATATACTGCAATATGGCTTACTTGGCATCAATTGTGACTTGGCACTTGTATATCACTTGACACTTATATACTTCTCAACACCTAAAGTCACTTGACACCCATTGAAATGATAGCTTGGCACACACTGTGGCTCAACATCAATACAAAAAGTGATTAAGTGTGTTGACACTCAAATGTCAAAATTGTGTAAGGACTAACAATCTCCCCCTTTGACATGAGTGTCAAAAACACTTAACTAATCATTACTATTCTATCCTTATGAGTGTGTTAGCCAAAAAATTTCAAAATTGTTCAAAATTTGTTCAAAATACCTTAACTCCCCCTGAGTTGATTTGTGCCTTGTCATTTTTGCAATCAAAGTTCTATGCTAACTATGCTTGATACTCTTTGTCTTTTTCCCTATACCTATATTTTGTATCTATTTTATCAGAGGTTATGGAATTTCTATGTTTGCATCAGATCTATTTTCCATATGAGTGCCAAAATTTCAAAATTGTGTGTCTCCCCCTCTTGGCTATCAAAATTTATAGGTATATCCCCTTATCTTATATCTGCCTTATGTTTCCCTTAAACATATATCTCACCCTTTTTTGATGCTAATGTCAAAGGGTTCTAAGGAGTAATACCATATTTAGACAAAAAAATTCTATTTACCTCCATTATTGTTTTCAAAGCTAGATCCCAATTTTTCAAAGCAATGTCCAATGACTTGTGCTAGATGATAGTCTCAACATCAAGGTGTACAAGTCCATCAAGAGTAGAAAGATTTGGGTCTTTCTTTAATACTATCTCGGCATAAACTTGTTCCTTGTGGAGGACTTCTAAATGAGGTGTTATAGAGGACTGGATCTGCATCAATTTTTCCATTTATGTTTGCCTCCTCTACTATTAATACAACTAATTCCCTTTGTGTGTGAAGTGTCTTTGTAAAATTCTTCTCACTCTGAGCTGGATCTCTAGGTAATTGCATGCTAGAGATTTTCAAGTTTCTTTCCAAGCTCATTATTTTTTGATTAGTTTCTTGTGTGAAATTGGAAAAATCACACAACTTCCTATACAATGAAAAAATATTTTCAAGAACAATTTTGGCCTTATCTATTGCCTTGGCCAACTCTACTTGTTCAAGTGTAATGCCACTTGATATCTTCTCATTAACCTTTCTTTGAAATTTTCTTTCTGACCATTCCATGAGTTTAAAATTAGTGTCCTAGTCCTCATTTGTCACCTGGTCAACTATGTCTGATAGTTGCTCAATTATTGGCTTCCCTTCATCTGGTGACTACAAGATGAAGGCATCCATGAAGATGTCCTTGATATCATGAAGTGCTTGCTTTTGTTTAAACTATTTTCTCAAAATTTCCTCCCTCATCCTTCTATCCAATGCATTTTTCATTTCATTCATTTGTTTCATTGTGATAGTTTTGGAATCAAAGGAGGGTATCACAATTTCTTCATCTATTTCAGGGTCTCCATAGTGAAGTACCTTGGCCACTCTTTTTGAACTTGAGCCTGGTGTTGAAAACTACAATGGAATAGCTTCAATGATTGGCTTCAAAATGGTCTTAATAAGAGTGCCAATTTTTGGTAGTTCTACCAATGTCTGAATGGTGGCCTACTCCTTTTCTTTTGCTACATCATCCTTTTCATATGATTTCCTCTCCTTTACACTTGGCATCTGAACATTATCACTAGTTGCAATTGGTGGAGGCGGTGGTGGCAACATCAAAACTTTAGTTTTAGTAGAAATTTATGTAAAAGGTTATGCCTTTGGTTTCACCATTTGTCTTTGTAGTGCTACTACTGGTCTTTTTAATTCATCTACACTCACCAATATAGGGCTTACACACAACTGTGCCTGTAGAGTAGATTGGTGAAGGATCATTGAGAGATCCTCTGTAGTGAGTGGGTTGATATTCTAAGTTGTTTTGTCAGTCTCATCCTTTATAATGACTATGTCTGCAAGTGTAGTGGTTGTGTGAGGAGGACTGGGAGGTGGCAATTGTGTGTCTTGCACACTTTGTTCATCTTCCTACTACTAGTCAGCTATTGCCATAGTTTCTTCTCCCTTAGCTGGTTCCTCCTATTCTTTCTCCTTATTCTCCTCTTCTCCTTTCTCTTCCTCACCTTTCTTTTCTTCTTCCCTTGCTTTCTCCTCTCCTTTTTGTTCTTCTTCTTTCTTTTCTTCCACCCTTTCTTTGGCACTTGATTCTACCTTATTTTTTTCTTCCATCTTATCATCATATATCTTGTATATTGTCTTCCATATCTGTGTAGATTTATTTACATCTTTAATTTTTTTTTGAAGAATGCAAAATGCTCTATATTTGGGTGCAAATTTCCCGCTATGTTTCATATTAGCCTTGGTTATTTGAGCCTTTAACATGTTAGGCTTCACTTGTGCTAGGGTAGGCTCTCTAATCTCCGTTTCTATTTGTAAACAATAATGCCATTTATGCTCTATTATCTCATATAGTTCCTTTGGCATAGTGTTATCAAGCTCTAGAGGTGTGTTTTTGAATTCTACCATCATGGCACACACAAATTCCTCTATTTTATTCTACTCCTCCCTATTGAGCCTATTGAAATTTAAAGACTTTAAATCATTTAAATCTAAATTTTTAATTTTATTGCAAAGTTTATCTATTGCAGATTTTGGAGGATGGCTTACCACTTTGAATTGGCTTATATCCTCAAAATCTATCCTTTCATCATCTGCATCTGGTTGAGCCACATATCTTCTTCTTTTCTTGGTCTCTTTAGTAGGCTATGTAGTAGCTTTCTTCTTGTCCTTTACTACCTGTTTGGCCTTTTGAGTTGATGCTCTTGTTGTGGCCCTTGTTGTTGCTGGCGTAGTTGGAGCTGGTTTTGTTACATTTTTGGGCTTTGGCTGAGCTGTAGGCTATGTTTTTTCATTTCTCTTCTTCTTCTCAGTAGGTGTAGGTGCTTCCTAACGTTCTTCTTCCTCAAAACCTTCCTCTTTTTCTTCTCCTTGTTGTTATGTCAGCTCAACTAGCTCTTGCCCTTGCTTGTCTTCTTCTTCACCATCTTCTTCAACTTCTTCTTCTCCTACTTCACCTTTAATGTTTACCCCAAATGTCTTCTTTATTTTTCTTACCATCTTATCCTTCTTCTTAATCATTGAAGTAGTTTTCAACTCTTTCTCAACTTTGGACTTAACAACATCATAAGTCTGAAAGTGAGGAGTTGCTTTATCAATTTATTCTGCTAGCAATGTTGTGATTACTGCTAAGGCTTCTTTAACATCTAGTTCATATCCTAATGGCCTTAGCCATCTTACCCTTGGTATTGCTGCTTGAATGTATGTGAAATCAATATCAACCAAGAAACATATGTCATTGACATGTTTCTCAACTAATGAGATTGGTATCCTCATCCTTTGCTTCATAGACTTCTTAAAGTCTTCAAAATAGCTAGTCATCTAGGCTTCAAAATTGTCTCCCATTTGATCAATGAACTCATTGATTTGAATGACTACTATCTTGTTAGAATTCCAATTTACCTTCCCAATTGAAGGGAATTCTTCCATCACATAGAAGAATATGCACATGAGAACTGAGCCAAATTTGTATTGTGCACCTTTTGATCTCCTTATAGCTCCTAGGTTCTCATTGATTTGTTGCAACATGAATTTAGCTAGATCATAGGTATGATCTTTCTTTACCAACTTGTATGCCACATCAATAGCTATGTAGGGAACACTATTCTGTCTGTTGGATTGATAGAATTTATGTGAGATTATCCTCACAACAAATTCAAGTAGGGGTTCAGTCACAATATCAATAGTCATTCCCTTATTGTTCCATTTTGCACTTGTGTTCTTCTAAATTACCTCCTTTCTGTCACTTCTCAATGTCTTTGGCTGATCTAGGGTTGGAAGACTAGTAACCCTATGCACAATCCTCTTAGTAATCTTGACTGATCTAGTTTCTAGCCACAAACATCCATCATGAATTTAGCTTAGAAAAATGTGAATCCATTCTATTTTAAACACTATGGGAAAAGCTAGGGTTTTAGTTAAACCCTTCTTCTTGACAATTGAAAAATCATCCTTCATTCTCACACAACTTATCATAGGCATGGAAAATTTTTGGGTCACATATGGCACCAATTTTACAATTGTAGCACTTCCTTATGTCCTTAATCATGACAACTTTGGGTGGAATGATAGATAGTGTGCTAGCCAGGTCATTTTTATAGGCTACTTCAGGGATTGGTTTGAATTTAGGTTATTTAATTTCATTGCTAACTAGTTGAATCTCATGGTCTCCCTTAGCCTTAGGGTTTCTTGAGCTAGAAGCCATATTATCGAACTAGGACTTTAAAATGTATTAAAAATTGAAACTTTGTGTAGCTCGGCACTTGATAAATACCTTTAGATCAATGAGTTTGCTTTGAATTGCTATTGTAATTAATATGAATAACTATAAGGTAGTTGTTTGATTGCCTCTTCACTCTTCTCATCTTTGGTCTGCATTTGAGTGGCATGAAAATGAATGAAATTAAACCTTATACCTATCAATGACCTAGTATTAGATGCTTCATGCATACAACTATAAAATTTGGCAATTGAAGGATTCATCATCACTCAACTTCCATTGTATTTTATTTACTCAGTCGCCACTAAGCTTCTTTCTTACTTGGCTTCAACTATTAGCTTAGTAACTATTAGAAATTTGGCATCCATTGGAGCTTCACTCAGCATCTAAGAGAAACTTGATAGCTTCTTGAAAATTTTTCTTGGTATATTTTTTCATTCAAATTTCTCCTTTGCAGTACTTCTTTATTATTTAGAACTGATGTATGATTTGACTTTGTATATCAGTCCCATACACTTTTCTTTTCTTAGTTGAATGAAGTGTGATCACTTGACCTCTTGGGTGAAGTGATCTCTCCACTAGATGTGCTACACTCACCTTTCTTCTTCCATGTCTTGTTCATTTGTCCTCTTATTTGTTCAATGTCAACCTTTTCTTTTCCTTTGTTGACTTCAGTCTTTGGTGCTTTTGAATTTGTAGGAAAGTTCCTATTGATATGACCAATCTTCAAGCAACTAAAACATGTATTTGGTTTAGCCACCTATTGTAACTTCCCTTGAAATTTATCCTTATGCAATTTTCAAGAATGTGTCCATACTCTTGATAATAGTGATAGCTATACCTGGTATTATTATCCCAATTGTAGTGATGCGCATCATTGGTTCCTCTTGCAACCTAATTAGGTGTCCACATAGGCTTTGATCTACACTCAAAAGCTCTATGTCCATACTTTTTGGAATTGTACTAGTGACCTTCAAATCTTAGTGTCCTCATGATCTTCATTCTACACTCATATGCTTGATGTCCTTGCTTTTTGCACTTGTAACAAAAGCTCCCATTTGTGGGCTTATCATGCTAATGACTATTCTTGCTCCTACACACATTAAAGGTATGTCCCTTTTTACAATAGAAATGACAAGTGGGTTTGGTATTCTTACCTTTTTTGATTCTTTCTTCTACAGTCTTGAATGATTCTCCTTACTCAGTGCTGATGTAGCCAAGTCCTGAAGTATCATTACTAGCCTTTGGTGATTTCAGAAATTTCTCAAAGTACTTGATGGACTCATTGGGTTTGTTGTAACTTTTTACTATCTCCTTTTCTCTCTTCAATTCATTCCGCAATTGTTCATTCTACATCTTTAAGGTAGAGATCTCAATGTCCTTCATGTTTAGCTCATGATGAGCATTTATCATATGGTTTAAGGTGTCTAGCTACATGTTTGAGATCTTTTCAAATTCAATTGTCTTCTCCTCTAGTCTATTGGTGAGAGTTATTTTGCCATCTTCCATCATGGCCTTGTCTTCAATAGCTCTTTTCTTTTGTTCAATTACTTCACAAAGCATTATGGCTTGTGATTCTTGTTCAAGCTTGAGTAATTTGATTTCTTCAGCTTATGCTCTATTTTTCTCCATTAATTTTGCTATTGTTGCATCAAATTACTTGGAATCTCCATTAGAAAACACTTGTGTGGTATCAATCTCCTTGTAGTATATGTCATCTTCAGCTATTGCTATCTCCTTTCTTCTTTTTAAGAATTTTCTTAGTTCCTATGTGGCTTCCTCTACTTTATGTAGAGCTAGATGCACATCAATCACTTGATTGTCAATAATCTTCCCAAGTTTGAAAACTTCCATCTTCTGACCTTTTTCTCCAAGTTGTTAGGCTTCTCCTTGTGAGAACTAGATCTCTAATACCAATTGTTGGAATGTTCAAAATGGAAAGAGTACTTTTGAGAGGGGGGTGGGGTGAATTAGAAGTACCACACTTTTTAACAATATTCAATCCTTTAAACATATAACCAAAAAATAAATTGCATGCATGTAAACATATAAAGAGACATAAAGTAAATCACATGCAACAACACATAACACCAGAATTGATAACCCATAAACCATCTAGGAATAAGAAGGTAAAACTACAGTGGGGATGATACCCACAAAAATTACTACAGTAATATATTCAATAACTTCTAATGGTTTTCCCTATGAAAGGCCTACCTTGTTAAAGGCTTTACACTATGTCAATAGTGACCTAGTTAGAGGATTTACAATAGGTTGTTAAACCCACCTAATACATAGGATTTTCAATCACCTTCTCCAAAGGTTCTCCTACCTAGCTATTAAGCTAACCTATCAATATATGATTTTAGCATCTAATACAATGGTGAGAAAGTATTAGAACATTTGACCTAATAGTATGCAATCTCTAATTGTTGGGTTTAGGCACTTGATCTGCTCTCTTTTGATCTTGATCCTCTGAGATCTGATATCTGATCTTGTTCCTTATCCCTTGTGCTATTCTGATCAACTAGATATGAAAATGCTGCTCTGTTCCTCCAAGTCTTTCCTTCTTCTTACTAAAATTTTGCTATAATCTCCCCTTACACTATTCTCATTCACACATGAGTATTCAACCTCCTTTTAAAGAATGTGAAGACTTAGGGTTAGGTATAGATCTCTGATCCACATTGAATCTCAAATTCCCACTCATAGCTTGAATTTTTCTTATTGTTTGCATGCCTTCTCCATTTTTTTGATTGGCTCCATGAAAATTGCATAGGGAATGTAAATGATTCATCCTTATCCTTTTTCTCCTTCAAAATATCTCTATGTTGGCTCCAAAAATGGTTTACATTTGAGTTTGTGAGGGCACAAACTCATATGCTAATTCTAGGTTACTCGACACATATTGGACTATTGATGCTTGACACATACTCTCTTGGATTGCTTGGCACCAACTACACTCTATCTCACTCGACACATATATGATTCTGGCTCACTCAACATATACTACATTATGGCTTGCTCAGCATCAACTATAACTCGATACCTATATATCACTCGACACTTATATATTGATCGGCACCTGAAGTCACTCGACACCTATTGAAATGCTAGCTTAGCACACATTGTGGCTTGGCATCAATACAAAAAGTGATTAAGTGTGTTGACACTCAAATATCAAAATTGTGTAAGGACTAACACATTATACTTTATACAATTTTCTTATACTTCTCCCCCTTTGACATTAATGAAAAAGGTGTCAAAAACTATATACATGTCAAAATTATGGATCTTTACCTCTACATTCAGGTAGATAAACATAAATGCAGTCCTCAAAACATGTCTTCAAACTCTTTAGATTCTTCTCCCATGTGTCCTTAACTCCCTTTGATATGTTGAGGAGACTACACAACCCATAGGATGTAATTTCCACTACATCCAAGACTAAATAATTTTTTTTTATCAAAGGATATCTTGTCTCTCAAACATTCCTCCACTTTCTATTCAAGTGTAATGATCTTCAAGGATAGGTTTTCTCTTAGAAGTGAGAACCTCTTTTCTATCCTTTCTTTATTTAATTCTATTAGGCTTATCTCATCATAAGTCTTCCTTGTCTTCGGTGAAATATCTTCAACTTTGATGCCTAGCTGTATAAGTTGATCTGTTAATGCATTTACTTCATCACACTTCTTTTGTAGGGAATCATCACTATCCTTTTAAAAATTGAATGACATGGAACATTTGTCATGGAATGCTTTCCCTTCTTGCTCACATCTCCTTAGCTCTTTGATTCATGCATCAAGAGCTCCTAGATCATTCTTGATATTTTGACACACAATGTCAAACCTTTGAGCATCATGCTTTACTTGAGCTTGGACTTCTACAATATTTGACAAGTTAGTGAATTCAACATTAAATTCTTGAATCACTACCTTTTCTCTGTCCTCTAGATTTGGTTTTGACACTCTGACCACAAGTGTGCTCTATAACTTTTCAGTCACATTCATAAGAGTTTTCTGAAAACTCTTTGCTTGTCTGTTCTTATTTATTATCTTGTTAAAGATGTAATCAACTCTAACTAATCATCATCATCTAATCCTGTTAATGCTACAAGGGTAAGAGATGTTCTTGGTGCACTTTCCTTCTTTTATCTTTCCTCTTTATTGTTTTCTTCCTTCTCTTTTATTTTCTTATCTTGTCTTCTTCTTCTTTCTTCTCTGTCTTCTTCTTCTATCTTCTTCTTCTCATCCTCTTTCTTCTTTTTCTCCTCATCTTTTTTTCCTTCCTCTCTTCATCTTATTTCTTTTTATTTTCCTCATCCTCTTTCCTTTCCTTTTTCTCATCTTCTTTCTTTTTCTTCTCTTCATCTTCTTTCTTTTTCTTCTCCTCACTATCTTTCCTCTTCTTTTCCTCTTCTAGTTTCCTTTTCTCCTCTTCCTTCTTCCTTTTTCCTTTTCCTCTCTTCTTTCTCACTCTTTCTTTTCTCTTCTTGTTCTTTCTTTTTCTCTTCTTCATCACTCTTCCTTTTCTCTTCATCTTCATCTGCTTCCTCTTCCAAACTAGTATAACTTGAGATATTGCCAACAATGCTTGTGCTATAATCCTTAAAAGGATTTTCATCTATATCTACTGTGACCTTTGTGCCACCAATATGCATTGTATCTACTCCAATTGTAATATGAGGTTCTACTACTGCTATGTGTTTAGGTCTTCCATCATTTACACAATGGCCTTTTTTGTTTCCTCATTAACTTCTCGATAATTGCTTCCCATTTTCAATATGATCCTTTTCTTATTCCTAATATAAGTTTCAAGATTCCTCATTAAGCTAGCCATATGTTCATCATTGTCAACTTGGAAAAGTTTTCTTATTTGGTTTTCTTTTCTTTTGTTGTCCTCATCAACTACTATTTTCCTTATGTTTGTCAGCCTCTCATAAGATATTTTGGGATCTCATCTTTTACATCCTCAAATTTCACATTAGATAATATTGTATGTCTAATAACAAAATTTTTTAACTCCAATTTGTCAATTCCTATATATAGATGATAAACTTATTTAACTTAACAAAATTCCCTTCATTTATGATTGCGTTGTTCACCTTTTCAATTTTAGGCTTCCATTCCTTTCTCTTTGAGGGTGCAACTTCTGGTTGCTTCTTTATCTTCTTCTTAGTCTCTACTTGACCTCACATCTTCTTTACTAGAATGCTTGGCATAATTTCTTTATGCCTCTTGCCTAGTGCAGATGCCATTGTCTTCATTCTTTTCTTGTTGGGAGAGTTAGGTGACTCTTGCTTTGCCTCAACTAGTCTAACTAACTTTCTCTTCACCTCAACTACTTCTACTTCTTTTTTTCTTTTTGGATCCTTTCTTAGTGAAATTATAGTTGTGATAGGTGCTTGCTATTGTGATACTACTTCATATAAAGGAATTGGTGCTATAATAGTTGGTTCAACCACTACTACTCCTTCTGATGGTCCTACAACTATTAATGGTGCCACATACATTAGTCTCTATTGACCAATTTATCTCATTGCAAACATTGTCTACCTTATTGCATGTATTTATTCTTCATACATGCCCGTGTGCTACATAGATTTTGTCATTATAATCTCAACCTTTTTCTTGGTTGACTTCTCCAACTGTGCTTGGTTGACTAATTAGATTCAAGGATTATCTTTACATAGCCTTCAATCTCTTCCATAGTGATTTCATAGCACAATGGCTCAACATAAAACTTTCTAGGTTTTGTTGCCTCAATATAGGTAAAATTAGTATACACTATAAAAAAAATGTCATTTCTGAAATTCTTTGTCATAGAGGTGGGATCCTAATTCTTTCCCTCATTTCATTATGATAAGTCTTCCCAATCAGATTAGCATTTTTATTGACTTTCTCAATAAGATGTCTATTTTATACCCAGAGATATTTTCCTTAGTGCTCTCACCACTTGTCATCAAGGTTGATGCTTGCATGAATGGAAATCTCTTGGTCAAGTGGAAGAACATACATGTGATCAAGGATTGAAATCTAAACTGACTATTCTTGACTTTCTTAATCTTTTCAAGGTTCTCTATCAACTACACTCTTAAGATTTCACACAAATTAAACTCTTCTCTATCAATACAGATATTGCAAGCTATTGTATAAAAAAAACTACCATATCATCCTCTCTAGAGTTGTATCGCATCCTTGTTGCTATAATTCTTAGAAATCTGACATCATCTTACTTAATTTTACTAATCATGACTCCTCTACCATTATAAACTAATTTAGTGTTATCAAACACTAACTTCTTGACATTATTTTTATTTACTAGTATACTAGCTTCATTGTATAATCTAGTAACTTCATGAATAAGGTTAGCTAATATTTCAATCACATTATCCCCTAACCAAAACTTGTCATCATGGATTCTTCTCAGTATCACCTTATTCGATTCTCCATTATCAAATAAATAGTAAAACAAAAACTTAACTAAGTTATTGTGCTTCAAGCATTCATATTCTTGTTGATAACTCATATCTTGGTTGTAAATATGGTTGAATTCCTCAGAAATGCATTCATCTCCTATGGTTTCAAACTTGCTTCTAAGATAACTACTCACATCTTCCAAGTGAATAACCTTTTAAGGCTTTTTTGGTAATATGATGTTAGGGTCATCAACTAGAAGTTTGATAGGGTTTATCTTTAGCTTAGGTCTTGCTTCATTTTCTACATTATGTATCAAAGACTTTACCATTTTCACACTTGAGTCCTTAATATAATTCACTAATAAAATATTTTCTTAAGAGTGAAATACCTCACTTCAACATGTAACTTAGGGCTTTTTGATCTTTGCACTTGAAACACTTCAATTCTCCTTCAATTTTTCTATAAAATCACTCTTGTTTTCTCCTTAACTCTTCACATGGTTGAATGATACATACAATCTTTTTCACATGGCTTATATATCACCAAATTGATCTCCACATTAATTGTGCAAGTACACAACTCTCAAAAAGTTGTTTATGATAACTAGTAAACTTGTTTTCATTTGTTCTCACATGTGCAATCTCTAATTGACATGCACTCTTAACCAGAGCTTCCTCTTGACACATTCTACCTTTTATTAATGTCACAACTCTTAACTCAATCTCTAACCTCATTTTTCTCTTTCTAATACTCAATCTGTAATAAGAAGGTACTTAATGCAAATAGGATGAATCACATACAATAGCTCACTTCACCCTTTCATCATGTGCATAAAAATATTATTCTTCTAATACTAAATGTAACTTTATGGATCTTCTTCTTTTACAAATACCTCTTTGAATTCTTCCACATGTTCTCTCTCAATTCATCATTTTGACTATTGTTGCTACTATCATTCCTTCTGGTGTTCCAATTATTGTTCCATCTAAAATTTAGATTCATGTTGATGTTTCTCATGTCTATTCTAAAAAATATTTCTATATGACCAAAATTGTTGCATAGCTAACATACTAGTCCACTCCTTCTCTAATTAGGTCCATTCTAATTAACTGGTGCTCTACAATTTCTAGCAATGTATCCAACATTGTTATACTTGTAACACATAATGTTACACCTTGTTCCATTAGGTCTTCCTCCTTTACTAGATCTACTAAAGGACCTTCTTTTCTCACTACCTATAGGGTTAGTATCTCTAAACAATCTACCATTTCTATTATTACTGTCAAATCTAGGTTTCTTACAATCAACTACTTTATGACCAAAACCATGAAAATTATAACAATAAAAATTCATAATAGGTTTGAATGACTTAATTGTACACTCTCTCTTCATATGTCCAACTTTATTACAAAGAAAAAATCTACCTTAAAATTCATACCTTATCTCTTTAGGTGATTCAACTTGATCTGTATGCTTAGGTTCATCACTTTTCTCAGGTTGACTTGCTTGTTCAACTTTCTTTGATGCATATTTAGATTGACTAGATTCAATCTTATTTTGATTATTCTTCTTTGGTTCAAGATTTTCAATAATTGGATCTGGTTCCTTGCTTGCTTCAGATTTCTTTACTGACTTTTCTCCAATGAAATATCCAAGACCATTCTTATCATAGGAAGGTCTTTGAAATTATAGTTTCTCATCAATTTTCTCACTACTAGAGTATAACTTTTCTAATTTTTTCTTAGCTTGGGTTAACTTTCCTTTCACAATAGTATTGTACTTATCAAGTTATGCATGCTCTATCTTGATCAATTCAAGTTTAGATGTCACTTTAGTAAGATGGGATCTTAGATCCTCATTTAAAGATTTTAGATCTGATTCAACCTTGCTATCATCTTTCTTCAAACTTATCTTTAGTTCAATGATCTGTAGCTTATGTTTTAGAATTTCATTTTCCTTCTTTAATGTTGACACATCATCACTATCTTTATTTTTTTCTTTAGGTTCCTTTCTAGATTTGAGATGATCAATCTTGTCTTTCAATTTCCCAATGTAATCTTTTGCATCTTCATATCATTCTTTCAAGATATTTCTTTCTTTAGTAAGAAGATCAATCTTCTCAAGAGCTTCTTCAAGATTATCCTACAACTATTCCATATCTATAGGGATCTTACTCAATCTAGTAAGCCTCTTTAGAGTAATTGGGCTCTGATACCAATTGTTAGATATAGGGAATACAACAAAGGGGGGAGGGGGTGGCGGGGGTGTGAATCAATATTTTACAAACTTCAGCCCAAAACTGAATATTGTTAATTACTTTATAACATGCATATGAAAGTGAACTAACAATGTTGAATATAAACATAACCGTGTAATAAAAGAAATCATAACACCATATTTTGTTGACTAGGAAAACCTTGGCAAATTGAAATTCCTATTGGGGATGGTAGCCATAAAATGATCCACTAAAAAAAAGTATCTACTTAAGGATATTGACCATGTTAGGAGTCTATTATATACATATAGTGTCTCGATCCTTATTAGAGGACTAGGCCCTATTAAAAGCCTCAACCCTATTAGGAGTTGATATATACATTACAAAATGTATACAAGATGACCCCACTACCCAAACATGCAATTGTACAATTTAGTTGTTTATCCAAAAGAGATAGATACAAAAACCTCTTTACAATGTTGATATCTTCAATATCTGATCTTTCCTTTTCTTGTCTTCACAAATTCCTGATCATACATCATAATTCACATAAATATAGTTCACATATCAGTTATACATTCACACTTTACTTCTCATATTACAAACTTTCCTTTATACCTTTACATTTTATCAAAACTGCCCAATCGACCTTCAAGCTTTTACACGCTTGAAAAAATACAAAATTAACTCTTTCCCTCTTAGGGTTAACATATAAGATGTCATCCTTAATTAGTTAAATAATTATTTCATTAAAAAATTAATTCTTTAACTCATAATCACCCAATTACTGTTATGATTTATTATGCTCTATTTACTACCTTTACTGGTGTTTAATCTATAACTCATTTTGTACTATCTATACTGACTTTCACACTTAAATATGTCATCTTGACATTTTTTACTATCTATACCTAACTACACACATGCCAATAATAACTCTTCCATCATTACACATCAAAACTATTTGTATTCTACTAGATAATTGGCTGATACTTATGTAATTTTCCATGTCTAACTATGTAAATTTCATCTATACATAGTGCCTTCTTTACATAAGGTATATGTTACCATAAATAATAGCTCCAACATTATACCAACTTATCCTACTTAGCCATATTGCCAAGAAAATATTGATGAAATGAGGATGCAAGAAGGAGAAGACACCATAATTTATAGAAAACAAGTAAAATATGTGATGCTAGCCATCCAAGATGCTAAAGGAACACTAGACAATGATGAATGTATGAGAAAGATACTAAGAACTTTTCTACCCAAGTATACCATAAGAGTATCAACCATTTTGGATATGAGAACAATAAAGAAAAAAAATGTATCTCTTGATCCGTAGATAGGAAAGCTCATTGCATTTGAGCTGAAAAAATATGACAACAATTAACCTAAGTTTCAAGTAGTGCTCAAGGCCTTAGTTGGATTGGATACAACCCAAAGAGAAAAGGAAGAGACAATTACATCCAAATAAGGAAAGAAATGGAAATTCTCTATCTAAAGAATCCAAACAAGAAGAATTGGAGGTTTTATTTGAAAAGGGAATGGTAAGAGGGAAAGGGAAGTACAAAGTTAAAATTCAATTTAAATACTTTTGTTATAAGAAGGTAGGACAATATGTTGCTAAATGTTCAAAACCTATCAAGAAGGAGATAGGAAAAATATGAAAAAAACCTAAAGGGAAAGTGAAGAAGAAATGCTATCATTATGAGGAGGGTGTGACTAATGAAGAGTCCATTGGTGCTAAAGATAAGGACAAGGATGAGATATCCTTTGTTACCACCACAAAAGAAAGGGTGGAAAGAGCCTTGATAACAAGCACTAGTATTCAAAAGATTTGGATAATTAACAATGATTTCTCACACCACATGTCTGGGGATAGGAGAATTTTCTATGAGGTTGAGGCCTAGGATTGAGGAATGGGGAAATTTGGCAATAACTCACCATGCATGATGATATGTAAGGGTAGTGTATCCCTAAATGAATCTATTAAATGTAAAGATGCTTATAACTTGTCTTAAATATAACTTGTTGATTTTAGCTCACCTAATCGACAAAGGTTATAGGTCTGAATTTAATAAAGGTTCTTGCACAATATTTTACAAGACTAGTAAAATTTTAGCTCGTGAGAATAAAACAAGGATAATCCCTTTTACCTCAATATTTTTGAAAATAAATACTTGGTAGCTAAGAGTGATAATAGTTGGTTTTGGCATTGGAGATTATATCATGTAAATTTTGAAATCATTGTTGAGGTATAAAAGAAAAAATGTACATGAGGTTTACCTCTCATTACTAAATATGAAAATGTAATATGTAAAGACTATCAACTAGAAGTTTGACCAAATCTAGTTTTTCAAGAAATTTTCTTACCTTTGAACAAGTTTTAGAGTTAGCCTATATTGACTTGTGTGGTCCCATAAGGATGAATAGTGTATCTCGTGACATATACTTCATTTTTTTGTTGATGATTTTTCTAGGATGATGTGGATTATTTATTTGAAGAAAAAGTTAAAAGCCTTCCACATGTTTAAGACCTAAAAGACAAAGGTGGAAAGAGAGATTGGTAGAGCATGGAAATGCCTAAGAATAGACTGGGGAGGCGAGTTTACCTTACAAGAGTTTGAGAGTTACTATCAAGGTAAAAAAATCAAAAGACATATGTCAACTTCTTGAACAACACAACATAATGGTGTTTCTTAAATAAGGAACATAGCAATCACTAATTGTGCTATAAAACTGATGATTTAGAATAATATTTCATTTATCTATTGTAAAGAAGCTATGAGAACAATTGTGTGTACTGTTAAAAGGGTTTAGGTTAAAAAGGAAATAGAGAAGATTCCCTATTAAATTTGGTTTGTTCACTCACCTTCACTGAATTACTTCAAGGTATTTTGAAGCAAGTGTTACATTAAGCGATATGAGTACCAAGGGAAGTTTAAGTCAAAGAGTTATGAGGCTATATGTATGGGATACTCTACCAAAAAAAAATAATACCAGTGCCTAAATCTCTATATGAACAAGATTGTGCAATCTTCTAATGTGAAGGTATATGAGTTCTCTAAGAAGAATGAAGAAGAAAGTGAGAAGAAACCAAAAGACTACAAATAGTTTGAATATATTCCAATAAATGATATAGTGGAAATAATATTAGTGGAAGTGGAAGCTGTACAAGAATTTGTACCAGCATAGGTAGAGGTAGATCAGCCCAAAGAACAAAGAGAAGAAGTACTCAAAGGATAACCTATAGTATCAAAGTATGTAAGAATAACCCACTCAACTGATTAGATCATTGGAGATAAAGATGATGGAGTGATGATAAGGAGAAAGACAAGATAGATTATATGTTTTCTCTCACACATGGAACCCAAGGCCACAAGGGAAATAATAAGGGATGAAGATTGAAGAAAGGCCATGGAAGAAGTGATTGATCAAATAATAAACAAGGACAGATGGACCTTGGTGACCTAACCAAATGACAAGAATATTATTGGCACAAAATGGGTGTTCAAAAAAAAGATGAATGAAGATGGTGAGGTGGTCAAAAATAAGGATAGAATTGTTTGCAAAAGATATGCATAAGAAGAAGACATAGACTATGGATGGAATGGAATGAGAGACGATACTCATAATTGATAAAAATTGGGTTTGTGAGAAAAAGTGACAACAACAGCATATATTTGTTAAAGGAAACTAAAGGTAGTTTGTTGATTGCTGAGATATCTGTGGATGACATCATCATTGGAGGAGATGATATAATGAACACAAAGTTTTCTATAGTAATGAAGAGATAATTTGAAATGTGCATGATCAGTGAGATCAATTTTTTTATTAGACTTCAAGTATCCTAACTGAAAGGAGGAATATTCATAAGTCAAATAGAGTATGTGAAGGAGATTGTGAAGACATATGGTATGGAGGAAGAAAAATTGGTAGTCACCCAATGGTGACCAGTTGCATATTATCAAAGGAAGATGAGAGCACAAAAGTGAATGAAACACTTTATAGATCTACAATTGGTAAACTACAATATGTTTTTTACAACATACCAAATATCGTACATGTGGTTTTTATAGTGGTCAAGTTCTTGACCAACCTAAGGGAATTACACATGGTAGTTGTGATAAGGATCTTCAAATATCTAAAAGATACTCGAGAGTATGAACCATAGTTTCCTCATAAGGGGAATTTTGAGCTTAGTATATTTACTGATGTTAATCGGGAGAGTAGCATAGATGGTAGAAAGAGCGTGACTAGTGGTGTATTCTTTCTTAGAGAAAGACTAGTTGTATGGGCTAGCAAGAGGAAGAACTATATATCATAGTCAAGAAAAAAAGTGAAATATGTAGATGTAGCAATGAACTACACCTAGGTTGTTTAGATCAAATAACAACTCGAAGGACTTCAAGAGAAAATGGAGGAACTAGTGGTTATCAACTATGATAACACAAGTATAATCAATATATTATAGAACCTAGTTATGCACTCAAAGAAAAATCACATATCAATAAAGTATCATATCCTAAGGAAACAAGTACTAGATAAAGATGTAAGATTGGAATATATACAAAACAAGGAGAAACTAGAAGATATATTCACAAAACCTCTTCAAAAATATACTTTTGAGTATTTGAGAGAGAAGTTAGGGGTAGTACCCTTATCAATCCTAAAGTGAAACAAGAAGACATGAATCAATCCATTGTCCACAAATGATCAAATAAAAAGAATGGATTGATAAGCAAAAAGGACTACTCCAAAAGGGAAGTAGACACAAAGTTAAGTTACACACCTTTGGCATTTTTGTCAAAGGGGAAGAAGTTGAGAAGCATAATAGGAAAAACAAAGGGGGAGCAAGATGAGACCAAAAGAAGCTAAGGAGGAGAAGATTGAGACTTGAGAAAGTTAACTAGTGTAGTAAAAAACCAAGTGAATCCACAAAGAATGACATAGAGTAGTCAAAGAATGTGGTGCATCATCTCAAGGAGAGATGTTTAGAGAAGATGAAAAGATAGAGGTACATTCGTGCCATTATCTTCTAAAAGTAGAAATGCCACCAGAAAGGGCTGAAGTATTGGAAGTGTTGCCATCAAAAAAAATGAGGGAGATTGTTGGAATCACTAATTAAAATCCAAAGGATAGACTAATGGAATGACTAGTGCACTTAGTTATCATTGATTTCAAGGTGAAGAAAGAATAATGATCAGCAAAACACATCAAGCTCTTATGTATGATTCTAATTTATAAGGGTGATTTGGAAAGAAAAAGACCAAGAGCTACAGAGGTGATGAAAATGGTCAACCACTTGGATGGAGTCATGCTAAGTGAAGCAATAATGAGAATAAGGATGGTAAGTATGTAAGGGTTGTATAATGACTAGTATCTATGAAAGAATGTTCAACCAATTAGCAAGAGAAAGCAAGTAGTAGGATACCTATGACTACCATATAAAAAAGTAGATAGAAGTACACTCATCATTGCATTTAATTGTTATAAGTATTGTAACATCAAGGAAAAATCAAAAGAATTCAAATTTGGATTGTTTCTAGTGATGCAAGCTATTGAGGTCATGTAAAGTCTATGACTTTTATTCATACACTCTACATATGACAAGAGAGATGCATAACAATGATAAGAGCACAAGGTAGAAGTAGGCTTTAGAATTCAAAATTTGAATTTATAGATTAGGTTTTTGAAGAAGAATGAGAAAATAATATAAAAGAGAATGATGCTTTAAGAGAAAAGGTTATAGTACAAATTGATTAGCATGGGAGAAAATAGAGCCAAGCTAAGTGTAATCTTGAAGTGAGAAGGAGTCATAGTGTGAAGTCATGGACATCATAAAGAAGCTAGTGTATTGAGGAGAATCTCATCATCCCAAAAAACACAAGGGAGAAAGCATGCAAGAGTGAGTAGTGCCAAGAATATAAGTGATCATGTCTAGAGTTGTAGAGCCAAAGAAGAGGGAAAAGCATGATTATAGATAGGTCCAAGGAGTAGTAAAAAGATTTATACTCAAGATAAATGTAGTAGCTATTTCATTAGATCATTCCTTGGTTGTTTACTAATCTCTACAAAAAAAATCCCATGGAGGGTGGACCTTAATAGGTTCTTTGTACTAAATCCCCAAACATGGTGATACATTAACTTTCGTTCTAAAGTTCATTAACTAGGTTGATCCTAATATGGAAAGATCTTCACAGGTCTTATTAAAATACCTCAAATGAGTGACACCTAACAATTTATTTGTAATATTTTAATAGAGATATGATCTTAACTAGACACACTTAAGGAGACTGAAATCTTCATGAGGATAGACTCACACACTGTGATTTTTACCCTAGCTAGGTTTCTATGAGATAAACACCATGTTATGTTTTTCTATGATTTCATTCATTGTTTATTCTTAATCCTGGTCAATTAATTTGTAGCTAGCACTAATGTGTAAATAGTGTGGAGTTAAATAAAAGTGAAAAGCTGAAGTTAGTTAAAAGTAAAAAGTTGATGTTACCTAGAGTATATTGATTCACCCCACTCTTAGTATATTAACCTATAAGTGGATCAAAAACTATATGTATGTCATGTTTTCCTATTTAATGTAGAGGAATTAGAAATGCTTGCATACTAGTAGGAGGGCATCCATGGATTCTTCGTCACGTGAATGTGGTAGGCATATAGGTGGTCCATAGCCATGTATACCTTTGGCTCAGGTAATGCTATATGTGAGGTCACTCTATGGGGTATGTATGATGAAGAGGAACTTTCCACTAGTGCATGCATCTTGAAATCACCTATTACTCTTAGGATAAAAATGATCCAAATCAATGTAACAACTATTAGAGGAAAACAACCATGTTAAACATGAAACATAACATTTTTTTGTAGTTTCAACCAATTTATTTTCAAATAAAATCTGGTTTCAAGCTAGAAAAAATTATTTTCAAATCACATAAATCAGGTTTCAAGAAATTTCATTTTCAAATCACATAGACTTGAAGTAGTAAACATGCTTACCCAAATAGTGTTAATAAAATGTCATGGGATCCTAGCATTGAGTGACTCGTACAAAAATTTGGCAGTCAAACCTCACCACATTGGATTCATGCTTTTTAAGCACATATAGTTGACTATAAAACTAATTTGGTGTTTTCTCTTTATTTTTTTTGTATTTCCCATGATTGTTGATATTCTAAAAATTTCAAAATAGGTAGTCAAAATTCTCACAACATCAAGGAATTTTTTTAAAAAACACTAATTTCACAAAATGTTCCTCGATGTTATAAATTAAGATCATAAATCAAGGTCAGATGTGGTAGTGCACACACTCCAAGGTAGTGATATTTTCATTTTAGTTTTCAAAAAAATTATTTGGAATTTTTTAGTGCTTTATTAAGCACTAGTTTTTTTGTTTAAAAAAAAAAAGAAAAAAAAAGGGGGACAGTTTATTTAAAAGATTTTGTGCTCTTTATTTAATGAAGCATTTATTTCTTAGGTCTTGTGTACTAGACATGCCCTTTGTATTGTCATAGGAGCCATTTGATTGGTCAATGCAACCCCCTAACACCATTTTTGGGATCTACATACCATGCCCATGAGCTCTGTTGGGAATATTAGGCCAACCAATTTTTTTTTTTCCATATGGCCCCGCAATGTCCCTTCACTCTGTGCACATCTCTTATAGATCTTAGTCAACAATCCCCTTTCTTGATGCTCACACATGTACCTATTCTTTGGGTCATGCTTCTTTGTAGACTTGTAGCTACTCACATTAGTAGCTCCCATGCTCCACATTGTCATCCAGTTTTTTTGAAACACAACACATCTTGGGATCGTTGCTTTTTGTCATCAAGCTCCACCTATTGCCATATGGCCACCTTTAAAGCCATATGTTTTGGTAGGTCATTTCTAATGATTGATGGACTATTTTATACACTTTGAGTCATTTATGGGAACATTTTTTGTACTTTAGCATACACAACAGATCTTTTCCACCTTTTTGATGGTTTTGCTCTTTGGTGGCATCCTAGAGTTCTCGGGTGGTTGTTTTACTACAAAAGGTTGTTTTAGCCTAGTAAGGGTGGTTTTAGCTCACTAAGGGATTTTTCTATGTATTTAGGCATTTTAAAAAATATTTTAAGGAATATTTTGGCAACTATGAGCTTTTGGGAGACCATATTTTTTTCTAGCACCAACCTATACCATTTTTTTATGATTGTACCTTTTTACTGGTATTTGTTTTGCATATGGGGATTTTATGACATTTTTTGCCTTGATGAGCATTTGCTTGTCAAATTTGGGCTTCTCAATTATTTTCATCAATACTACATCAACATTCTTGCTAGCCCTTCTAACTCACTTTGGAGCTCTCTTCATTTTTTGCTCATATCTCAGGCATACAAACTTCATTTTCTAGAAACAAGATATTGTCCAAAAGCTAGTTCCAAGACCATCAAAGTGGTATAGGTATTTTTCAGTTTTGGTGCCTTTTTGATAGATTTTTTTCAATCTCAAAGTTAGGGGTTCATTTTATATCATTGGAAAGCTTATTCTATGCTCCTTCCAGTGATCCTAGTTATTTTTATTGATTCGACTCCATGTACATCCTATTAGTTTTTTGCATTTTTGAACTTTGGTAGATATTTTGGTTATTTTAGGTGTAGGGATAAGTTCTATAGCTTGGGATCATTTTTTATGGGTTGCACTTTATAGTGTACTAGCCTTGTGACATTTTTTATCTTTTTTGATATCTTATGTAGCTAGTCTTGGAGCACCTCAAAAAGCACAATAGGGAAAATGAATTTCATGAAGGCAGGGGTCATAAAAAATAATAATGTAACTTGATCATTTTGATGTATCTAAACTTGTGACACAATATGCTTATATGATCTTATATCGACTTTTTGAATGTAAGGGTTTCATAATTTTGTAAAGGTATAGGGAAATAAAATAAAATAAAATTTTAGAAAAGCCATGTTACAAACTGATTAGCATAAGTAGTTGCAATCAATTCTTAAATAGTTTGTGGGTAGGTAGTTAGTGAGAGTTAGTTCTTGTTGTAAAAAAGTTTGTATGCAATCTTGAAAGCGAAGTAGATAGAAAAAAATTCTCTCAATAGGAGGATCAAGATGTAAGAAGAGATTATAACCATAAGAATTTTTTGCATTATATTTTGTTTTGTATTGAAACATTTAATAGTTTATTTTGGATCCTTGTATATAGAATTCCAAAGCTTGGGTAGCCTATGTTGTTTGTGATGAATATCATCAATGCAAGTAATAACTTTAAGTCAAGTTGAGACACAGTTCACATATTCTTGTAGAATACTTTGATGAACTTTAGTTATATGACAAAGCTTATGTTATTCACTATGTTATTATTCTGAATGTGAAGCTCATTGTCAAGCTTTTTTATTCTAAAAATTTGAAGTCTGAATTGAATTATTTTTTGTTGATATTAGGCTCTATGTTTACTAGAAGATTTTGTTTTAAGAATCAAATGAGTTTAAAATCCAAATGTAAATGTGTTGTTACCATTTTATACCCATTGGGTTATGTATTATCGATTTCCACTTGTTTCTTTTAAATAATATAGACTTGGTTTTGAATTGGGCCTGCAAAAGAATCAATTGATACTCAAATTATAAAATTTCCATTTGGATTGAGTTGATGAACCAATCAAGGAACGATCATCTTTATGTTTGAAATAATAGCTTCCTTTTCATTTACAATTGGATTGTTTCCATGTGAAATCATTTTTCTATCATGGCACCCAAAACCATGCAAGAATTGATTAATAAGTAAGGGGAAATCTTATTATAATTGGTTATGATGTCTTCTTGTGGCACTAAATTTCAATATGAGCTGAAGGGTATCAGGTTGGCATGTTACAATGCTTACATGCAAGGTATCGGTATTTGTATATGCAAAACCAAGAATTTGGAATTTGGATTAAATTCCCATTAAAGAGTCTAGGTGTTTGCTGTATTTGTGTGAAAGTGTTTGACTAAATGAATATCTAATAAAATTCAGTCTTGGTGTAGAAGGCATAAGTTTGTTTTTCACCGTCGGATAATTTTTTTTCATTTTGGATATATGGTCGAAAATCAAGTTTTGAAGAACATCTCCAAAGTGATTGTGGAAATCTCATCAAGTGCAAGAGGTACAATCGAATATGTTTTATGCTATGAAGAATTGGTAAGTTCTGATTTTGTCTTCTCAAATGCAATAGTTGATGAACTAAATGAATAGTGATATGTTGGTATGAGTTGATGGAATCACAAGATGTAAGTCATTATTCATGTTAATGAAGGATGCATGTTTTCACATAGAAATAAAGGATCACCATTTAAATATAATGAGTGTGAATGTTTATGGGTGTGAATAAATCAAGAGTTAGTTTGAAGTCAAAATTGGTTTATAGGGACCTTGGATTAGACTTTTTAGTTGAGTCAAGTTGTAAAAGTCATGTCAAATTCTCTAAGAACAAAGAGTAGAATACAACCTATTTACTTGTAGGAGCAAGTTGAACTATTTGAAAGAATTTTATTGTGATACTAATAATTCAAAGAGGGTAGCATTGTGAAAGTGGTTATTGTAGCTTTCACATGGAGTAAGAATTCCATTTTATTGTTATGAAGTGACAATAAAGTTGAGACATGTTTAGAGTGCTAACATTTTTGTTGGAGCATTGTTACAAAAATGCTTACCATTAGTAAAAGAATGATAGTCTATGTTCTATTTAAATAATTTCATGAGAGACAAAGATAGTTGAAATGCAGATTGGATAACTTCAGAAGTTTCTCCTCATCATCATGTTTGTTGTTTGGGAGTTATGAGAGTTTCCTTTGCATCAGTAGCATTATCTTTGCAAAAGTACTAAGATAAAGTGCTACTCTATTGCATTTTGGGATCTTGCATATCTTTGTGTCTTGTTGTACTTACATTATATTATAAAGTGTTTTGGGGGTTTCATGTTGGTCATTTTTTTCTTCTTCCTTTATCAATTGAGTGTTACTTCATGATATTAGACTCTTGATGTGTCGATGACACATTCCTTAATAGGTGATTGTATTTCTTTTGTACTCTCAATGTTCCTAGTTCTTCATTTTTCAAGAGTTTATGCATCTAGTTTTAGATCTTACCTCTTAGCATTATAGGATTTTTTTTTTGGGTTCTAATGCTTTCTTGGTTTGATAGAATGAGCTATGTACTCAATAGTTACTTTTATGTACTAGGTAATTGTAGTGGCTGGATGCCTATGCATTTTGGTGAGATGGATTATTTACCAGAGATACTCTTTCAATCATGTTTGTGGATGCCATGAAGTTATTTTCCATCTTCAATTGATCAATTCTTTAGACTTAGTCTTCTCTACCTAGTCATGTTCTATTCAGTGGAGGTTCTTTAGATCGATATTTTGCCATTGTTTGCAGCTTCATGTTTCAATGGTGTTCTTCATGATCATCCTTTTGTTCCTATCTTCTTAGATATTCTCTAGTTTGGAGGTTTCTCAATTCCTTCATTAGTTATTTCAACATTCTTTCCATCTCTTCTTGAAGTAGGAATTTTTCCATATAGTTTTCTCTGTTGATCCACTTTAAAGATACTTGATTGTGATTAGGCACCTCATCAAGCCTTGTTGTCGAGACCCAAATTTTCTTTTTGTATTGTAAGTTAGAAGGTTTTAGCTTCCCCCTAAGTCTATCTTAAGTGGGATGTTAGAGTAATAAGATATTGTCTTACTAATTAAATCATTTTGGTTTAATTATCAAGTCACTTATTATCTCTAGTTTACTTAAGCTCAACTTTAGGCTTATAATAATTAATTGTTTTACTAATTATTATAATGCAATCTAGGATATTTCCCTTTAGGGTTTGTACCTTTCTCCTTTTTATAAGGATTATAATTATAGATCTATTTATTCTCTTTAATGCAAATTTTCTCTTGAGAGTCACTTTGCTTTGCCTATGTTGTTCTCTTGTGACAAGTTATCGTATGCACATGTTCATGGGTTCAAAAATATTTGTATTTCTCAAATCTAACAATTTTGTCTATGAAATCTAAAAGAGAAATTAGTTCTAGGGTTATATTATTATTGAGGAACTGAAAGAAGAAACTTTATTGTGTTCATGTGTAGAAAATTCTAATGAAAACTTAATTTAGAAACTCTTGTATTAAAATTAGCTAAATTTTTTTTGCAAAAAACTTGTAAAAACCCTAGATTTTCCTTAAGAAATATTATAGGAAAAATAATTAGAAAATATGGATATTTGTGCAATTTGGGATTTGATTGCATTTCTTTGTAAATATAAAAGTAAATAATATTGAAAGCCAAAGACTAATTGGATATTATTATGCAAATTAGAAGTTGAATTCAATATCAAGGAAAAGAATAAAACTAGGAACATTATATGCCAAAATATATTTATAAATGAATGCATCCACATTAGAAAAAATAGATATATTAACCTTGCATGCTTTAAAAATACATAAGCATGTGAAAATTATATATTCAAACTTATTTTTATTTTAAAAATATATTCATTTTCAAAATTATTAAACAAAAAATTATTAATTTATTATTAAAAATATATATATATTTTAAAATTCTTCTTTTTATAAGAGGGTTTTAGTAATAATGCCTTTATTTAAATAAGTGAGTTCAGTTAAACTTTTGGTTGGATATGATCTTATTATATGTTTATTAATGCAAGTGTAGTTATAAGTTAATAAATATTTAATTTAATTTTAGTTATATTTTAAAGGAAGTCATAGCGAAGTTCATTAAATAATCATTTAGTTATGTTTAGTTGATATTATGGGGGTGGAACAATAAATAATTAAACTATAATTATAATTTAATTTGAGTTATTATAATTACATTATAAATAAAAGGGCAATTGAATATTAATATTGGACTTAGATGAGAGTTAAAGTAATACTCTAAAAATCAAATTGGTATTAATATTTAATCTAATGGTTTATGTTATTAATTAAACTATTTATGGTTTAAGATCATTTACACTAATAACATGATAATATGATATGGTTAGAATTGATAAAACATCAATACAATTAATATTTAAAAGGGAGTTGATTTTTGAGTTGAGCATTAAATTATCCAATAATTTATAAGAAATAAATTATCATTATTATATTGATTAACCCTATCGGATCCTTATACACATAAGATATTATAAATGTTATTTATTTAGACAACTATAAAACTTATTAAACATTTTGTGATTTAATACACATGAATAATTTATTTACACATATATACCATAGGTATTCAAGCTTGTGATTTAATATAAACCCTTATAGTAAAACTGAACTTTAGAATATAAATTATTTTGTGGCAAAAGTAAAATTTTACTATTATTATTTATTTGTATGTGGTTTTGTGGCATTTTCTTTTGATAGTTATTTGAGGGTTTAGTTGACCCTTATTAGTGCAAACTTGAGGCTTTAGGATTTTATTTTCTATATGAAAAGATATAACCATTTTTATGTAAGGATCAATCCATGTGTGATGTGAGAATCTATCAGCGGGTAATGTCACTTGTTTTAGTCATTGTATCTTTTAACCAAAATGGGCAACAACCGTAATTTTATTAAGGTTGACTCACTTGGTCACATTGTGTTATCTATTATATAGTTCTATATTCTAGGTATTTATATATGTGGATTATGCTACTCCATGTTTGTTCTATGATCTAGGTGATTATCTTTATGGGTTGTGACCTCCATATTAGAGATGAATGATATATATGGTTGATTATCATTGCTCTTATGTTATGAGACTATAAATTATTAGTATGATTATGAGATATCCATTGTGGGATGGATGATCTTTTGAGATGTTTTTGATTAAGTGAAAACATATTTTGAAGAGACTTTGAGACCCAATAAAAAGAAGTTTTTAAACAAAGGGACCTAAAACCCACATCAAAAGATATTCAATAAGCTTCACACAATGAAATGAAACAAAGAAAAATAGTTTAAAAACAAAAAAGGGGGAGTCAAACCACTCACATCCCCTACAATCAACAGGTTTTGGAGGGACCCTACAACCCCACATATCAAAATCAAAGTTTGAAATAAGGAAGATATAGATACGAAGATAGACTTTCCCACAACCTAAGAGAAATAAGGAAGAACTAGGATTTTCTTTTACCTCCTTTTGGGAACACAACATCATGTAAAATTGGAAAGGGGACTTTTTATGATATTTACCAATAAAAAGTGATCCACCCATCCTCCACCATGGAAGCCTTCCTCTGCCATGGGATGGATGATCTTTTGAGATGTTTTTGAAATTAAAAGCA
Organism: Cupressus sempervirens; assembly: GCA_028749045.1. Taxonomy (NCBI): domain Eukaryota; kingdom Viridiplantae; phylum Streptophyta; class Pinopsida; order Cupressales; family Cupressaceae; genus Cupressus; species Cupressus sempervirens. Next base: position 505,232,457 of record CM053789.1, on the reverse strand, counting down.
ACCAAAATGAGGGGGTCAACCCATATAAGCAAAAAGTTGGTAACCAGCACATTACCAGCATAAACCACCAGTAGAAAAAAGACTAACTAAACATCAACATAGTTCCAAATGTCTCCAAAAAACCAACAGACTATAAGAGAAACTAAGCTAAAACCAAATAGAGATAGCTAGCAAACTACAACAGTTCAACATAACTAAAATTGGCATAACAAGCCACCCCGAGTCTTAATAACAACTGTATACCAGAAAAACCTTAACCAATAGTAAAATGTAAAAAGTCTTGGATCCAAAGATCCTAGTAAACTAAGAAACATAATTTTCTTTTTTCCCTTTCCCTTTTGCATTGAGCAGGATCTGGGCCCAATCATCCACGAGGAACTTGAAGAGCAACTTGTGATCCTCCATATTCATCCCTGTGTCCTCCTTTTCCTATGCCAACAACTGGAGGGTGGTAGCTGTAGCATGTGTGACTTTGAGGCCAAATTTGGAGAAGGTAAAAAAACCCTTCCTCCAAAGTTTTAATCCTCCTTTCTAGATTAGCATGTTGGTCTTCTAGCACCTCAGTCCCTTCCTTAGTCTTTGCTTCCACCTTTAATGCTTCCTCCTTAGCTTTTTGCACCTAGATATCATCCTAAAAAACCCTTGGGTTAGAGGAAACCTTAGAATTATCCTTAACTAGGGAGGAAATAGTTATGGGGGAGGTGTCCATCTTGCTACTCTCTTCACAAAAGGTAATGGGTTTGAGGGAAAAGCTAGCAGACACATGGGTGATCTCTGTATTCACAACATTACTAGCAAATGCTTGGGTCTGAGTATTATCCATTGAATTATCCCCTAAATTAAAAAAATTTCTCTCCCTCCTCCTTTCCATCCTCCTCCTTGGAGTTGGAAATATCTTCCTCCTCCCTTCCTTCATTATTGTTTTTAGAACTATCTTCCTCAACCTCCTCAATTGGATCTCTGATGGACATCTGTTTGCACCTAGCCTGAGATTGTACAAGCCTACCAGACCTCCTCCTAGCCTTACGCCAAATCTCCTCCTTCAAATCCTCTCCATCAACCTCAACTAGTTTTTCAATTTTTATCTTCTTGTTTCCCTTTTGTTCCACTATTATATCTGGTTTTTTCTTTTTCTTTTTTTCCCTACTAGGGGAGGGTCGGGGAGTGCAAATTTTAGTGCTTGTATTGGAGCTCGGGGGTGAATTCTGGAGGTGGCATTGGTTATCCACCACCACCACTCTAGGGGGGCATAGAGCAAGGTGAAATTGGTAGAGGTGGAAGATTAAACCTTGATGAATTATGGTAAAATTTAAACCTCTACTCCTTTTTTCTCTAATATCAACAACCATATCCTCAAGAGAATGTAGAAGATAAAAAGGGATAGAAGTGAAATCCCTATTCCTAAAATGATTTAACAAAGGGAAATGATAGTAATAGTAGACACTGAACCTACCGTCTAGTGTCAAATGCCTCATAAGGACCAAGCACACATCATCCCATGGGGCAGGCAGCTTGTCTCTTTTAAACCTTCCTTTGTAGTGAATCGGCTCCTCATCTTCTGCAAAGAAGCTATTCATACTGGCCTCATTAGAAATTTTGGTTACCTTTCTCCATTTTTTTCCTTTCATTGAGAGGCTAGTCACCATGGAAATCACTTCCTAAGTGACTTGGAAGGTGATCCCATTAATGGTGACCTTTCTTTCATTCCATCCATTAACAAATTGGAGTGTGTAGTTCTCGTCATACCTCACCATTGACTACATGTAGGGCAAAAAACCCCCTTCCTTCAGAAGAACCCAAGTGGCCATCCTATCTTTAAAATTCTCCATTTTTGTGGGTTCTAGCCTATTCAAATCCCCACCCATCTCTATTTCACCAATTTTTGACTCCCCTTCTTCAGTAATACGCATACAAACTTTCTCAATTACAATCTCTCTACAACTACTCTTATCTTAATTAACCCTTGAACAATAAGCAAATAAAATTTGTAGACCCATGCTTGATAAGCTTCAAAATCCCATATGAAATGATTATGGGATTTGTGAATGTATAAAATCATAATTTTTGCACCTTGACATTTTTTGACAGCCTGGTTAATGATATCTTTCATACTTCCGATTGGGAAGTAATTCAAAACCCGCAATGGGTTACCATAATTGCAAAATGATATCTCTCTTAATTCGTAATCACTCCAATTACCATTTGTATGGCCACATCTTCCTTTTATTTCCAAAAATCCACTATTAAATTTAGTGAATATTAACACCATGTTGCCAAATTTGGCCCGACTTTTAAAATTTATAGCCATCATCATATATTATTCCCGCCTCTTTCCTTGATTATCAATGACTTGATATCTTCATTGAGATCAACCCAATTCCTCTAACACATGATTTCCATAGCATTAAACCCCATGGAAGCTACTGCATCTACCACCTTATTACCTTCCTTGTAGATGTGTTGCAGGTGGACACCTTCCATTCTATTCAAGACTTGCTTGATGTCCATAATGGTGTTTTGAATATTCCAGCCTGATCTAGCCACTCTGTTAACCAAATAAATGATTAAATTGGAGTCCCCCTTAATGTTTAGCTCCTTAATTTTCATTTCCCTAATTAGTTGAAGGCCCCATAATAGTGCCATGGCCTTAGCCAAGTTATTGCTTCCATTTCCCACCTTTCCTGCATACACCAACAACACATCACCATTCCTATCCTGCAACACTCCTCCCACCACTCCTAAACCTCCTTTAGTAGCACCATCGAAGTTTAGTTTATACTTCATTAGGGTGGGTAGTCTTCATCTTGTATGCTATTTCATTAACATTTTTGAGTTATCAAAGAGGAAAAAATCCTCATGACATCCCCATCTTTCAGCAACCAAGCCTTCATGTCTAACTGGTTCCTCCTTTGGCATTTTACATTTAGCCACTCTTAGGTTTTCCTTCAAAAAATATTTCCATAATTCTGAAAACCACATCCTCTAGTTTACTCTCCTCCCTAAATAATTTGTCATTTCTTTCTTTCCATATGTGCCAGCAAACATATGGTGGAAATATTTTCCATAGAAAAACTAATCTAGGGTGATAAAAGGGATGGCAAAAATTCTCCACAAACTGTCCTAGATTATCTTTCATAACCCAATCCAAGCCAAATTTTTCCTAGACCTTAGTCCAAATCCCTAAAGCATACTAGCATTCTAAGAAGAGATGGGAGATACTTTCTTCCTTTTCTATACAAAGATAGTAATGATTTGTTATATAAAAACCCCTTCTTTTCAAGTTATCCAAAGTTGAGATTTTACCATGTTGAGCCATCCACCAAAAGAAATTAATTTTAGGAATAAGGTCAGTAATCCATACCTTATGCCACAATGTTGGGTGGGGGTCCTTAATAAACATGAATGTGTATGCTGATTTGATAGTGAAGTTACCACTTGGAGTTGAAGTCCCAAGCCGTAGTGTCCTCTTGAGGTAGTAAGGGGATTCTTTGTTCCTTTATCAACTCTTCCAATTCCTTAAGGAGAAGAATATGCTCTTGGGAGTAATTTTCCTTATAAAGCTTCTTCCACCTCCTCCCCTGATCAATATAGTCTTCAAATATTCCCCCCACATCTTCTTTAAGGAATTCCATTAATCTTCTGAATTTACTGAAGACTAACAGTTTCCCACCCATCCACCTGTCTTCCCAAAATTTGATATTAAACCCATTCCCCCCAATCCACTTCAAACCTTCTCTTAATAAACCTCTATTTCTAATAATATTCTGCAAGATTTTTGACCCTCCTTGAAGGTCATTACTAAATAGATTCCACTCAAAGGAGGTATTCGACAAATATTTAGCTTTCATGATATTGCCCCAATCTGTGTTCTCTTCATAAAGTCTCCAGCCAACTTTTGTAAGGAGAGCTTTTTTAAGGTCTCGAAGCCTTCTTACACCCAGCCCCTAGTTACTCTTTGGTTTACACACCTCCTCCCAATTAACTAAGCTCAATTTATTTTTCTCCTCTATCCCTGACCAAAGGAAATTCCTTTATATTCTGTCAATTTTCTCTGCCATGATTTGATTAATTTTGAAAATGGATAAGAAGTAAATAGGGATTCCTTGAAGAGCACTAGAGAGTAGTTGTGATTTTCAACCATTTCTTAATATCTTCCCTTTCCACCATGCTAGCTTCCTCTGAAATCTCTCCACTATCGTATTCTAGAATTCATTAGTCACTTCCTTAGTAGTAAGTGGTAATCCAAGATAAGTATTTGGGAGGCAAGTAGATTGCCATCCTAGAATTTTCCTTATCCTCCTTTGTGATGAGGTTTCAGTATTAAAGAAATAAATCTTACTCTTGTGGTAATTCACTCAATGTCCTGAACTTTCTTCATAATTATGTAATATCATCTTCCAAGCTTCCACCTCCATTACTAAAGATTCTCCAAATAGTAAAGTGTCATCAACAAACTATTGTATGACCTCAATTTTAGTAGTAAAAGCAGGTTTACCCCTTTTACATAGCTTGCAGTCACTAATTTATAGAATGACCTCCCTAAAACTTTAGCAACCATTATAAAGAGGTAAGGGGAAAGTGGATCACCCTGTCTTAACCCTTTCTCTGCAGCAAAGTTGCCCTAGGGGGAACCATAAGTAGGACATAATATTGCATTGAGCCAACCATCATCATGATCAAGTTTATAATCTTATTATTAAATCCCACTCTTTCCAACACATCCTGAAGGAATTCCCAATTGACCTTATCATAAGCTTTGGAAATATCCAATTTAAATGCCATCCCTGGTTTTCTATTTTTCTTCATAGCATGAATAACCTTATGTGTGGTTGTAGCTACATCCAATATCTGTCTTCCCAAGAAAAATCCTTTCTAAGGGCTACCAATATTTTTTTTCCAAGAAAGGCTTAATTCTGTTCACCAAAACTTTGGAAAAGATCTTATAAATAGTATTACATAAGCTTAAAGGTCTAAACTCAAGTAGGCTCAAAGAAGTAGGGATTTTAGGAACTAAAGCAATAAAGGTTTTTTTGATCCTCCTTAGCATCTTTTCGGTTCTGAAAAAATCCCTAATGGCCCAAATCAATTCCAATTTAACTACCTCCCAAAAATGCTAGAAAAACATCAAAGGAAATCCATATGAGCCCAGAGCCTTATAAGATTTCATACTGCACTTTTCACCTCCTCCTTAGTGATATTACCAAGTATCTAGTTATTCTCCTCCACACCAAGTATTTGTGTGATTGAATTAATCAAGCTTCTTCTGATAACTAGGTTCCCTACAAAGTTGTCTTTAACAAAAGTTTTACTAAAGTTTTCCACCACATGTCTTCCCATCTCCTCTTGCTCTTTTAAGACCCTTCCTCCTTCATCATTCAACCTGTTGATTGCATTTCTTCTTTTATGGTTTGAGGCTGACCTATGAAAGAAAGTAGTGTTCTTATCCCCTTCCTTAAGCCACTGAATTCTTGATCTTTGTTTCCAAAAAAATTCCTCCCTCAGTAGAATATCCTTCTACTTTTTTCTATAGTCCTCCTCTTCTTGAGTTGCACTTTCTAGGTTGATCCCTTCTACAATTTCTCCTTGTATTTTTTTGAGCTTTTCCTCCACTTCACCTTTAACTTTGAATAAGTCATGAAATGAACTCTTAGCCCAAACTCTAACATTCCTCCTAATATTATCCAATTTTTGAGTAAGTCTGTACATTGCAGTACCATCTATCCTTATATTCCACCAATCTTGAACTCTCTCTTTGAATTTTGGATGAGACTACCACATAATTTCATATCTGAAAGGTTTCTGTCTACCCTTAAAATCATCCTCCCAATGGAATAATATAGGGGAGTGGTCTAAAATAGTTCTAGTGAGGTTCTCAAGATGGGAGTTCCCCAGTCTATTCCAGTTCCCTCACACCAATAATCTATTTAGCTTAACTTTAATAAGGTCCTCCCCTTTCCTATTATTAGTCCAAGTATATGGGTTTCCTCTCAACTCCACATCCATAAAGTCCAACCTACTCATGAAGACATTGAGATCTTGCAAACTTTTTGGACATTCTCTATTACCACCCAGCTTCTTCAAGTGGTAAAGGGGGGTATTAAAGTCCCCATACACATCAATTGCTCACCCTTTATATTTTTTGCAATCCTAGCCAATTTATCATACGTATCCTTCCTCCCAAGTCTTCTATTAGAGGCATAGATATTGATCAACCCCCAACATTAGCTACTAGACTGGAAATTAGTAATGATAAAAAAAATTTCCTTCTAGACCTCAGTACCCTTCATAGAGTTTGGATTTCACATAGTAGCAATACCCCCTGAAGCTCCATTAGCATCCATATGTAAATACCCAGCCCCTAGCCAAATATAACTAGCTATTTTATCAAAACTAGCACAAGATATTTTAGTCTCCTGTATTAAGACATAGTCAACCTTTTCCTAAAAAATATATTATTTCAAAGCATATTTCTTCTGAGGAATTTTTAACCCCCTCAAATTCCAAGAAAGGAATTTCATTTCTTACCTCTAGTAACTGTCTCCAGTGTAAGTTGCTTGCCACTGGCCACATCCCTAGCTGTTTGCTATGTCCTGGTTGCTCTACTAGATGGTCTTCCTGCTATCCCAAAAGTACCAACATCCACTTTTTCCCCCACCTCCTCTTCTTCTTTTGGACCTCCCATTACTTGTTATCCTCCTCCTTTGGTGAGGTAGGGATAATATCCATTTCCACCTTCTTAATACTTTCTAGTACTTTTGCTGCAATCTCTAGTGAGGAAGCTTTAACCAACCTCAAAGGGGTACAAACTTTTTCCATTATGTCACAGCCTGTGGACAGAACTTCCTGGTGGTTGTCACCCATCTAGGTTGTTAGGGATCCTAGGAATAGGTGGGACATATCTATTTCACCCTCCTCTAGTAACCCACCAGCTATAGGCCCCTCCTTAGGTGAGCACAACAATTCCTCTAAATCCCTTCTAAAAGGGTATTCCTCTGAGTTCATCTTGTCCTCCAAAACTACTCCCCACGAGGGTCCTAACTTTTTTCTAGAGTGGGAGGTGCAGTAGGAGCAGCCTTAGGAGGAGACTCCACCACTTTTTCTAGTAATTCTAAAGGTTCACCCAAGGACTCAACAAAAATCCCCGGAGAGCCCTCTTTATGTTTGTCTTTCTGCATTTGGGCTTTACAATCCATGATAAGGTGTCCAAACTGCCCACATCTTTGGCAGAACATGTCAACATTCTCATATTCTATAGGCTAAATTTTTCTCACCCCGTTTATTTCTCAACATGACTACAGGGCTACATTCACACAGAACCTTACGTAAACTAGCTATGTTTTTTGCATAGTCACTTTATTAGCCATGACAAAATGACCAAATGAATTCCCCACCCACCTTAAGATCTTCACATCCCAAAATTCTAGGGGGAGTCCAGGTAACCTAACCCAAACTAGGGAAAGTTTGTTCAACTCCATGCTAGCATCAAAGCCTAGATGCCATCTTGTTAAGGCAAGACAATGCTTCCCATAATACCAAGTACTAGAAAGAATGGAGTTGAAATCCTCCTCAGTGGTAAATTTGAAACAAAAGAGACCACTAGGCATAACAAAAACATTTACACTCCCTTTGACCTTCCATTTTTGACTCCCCCACTTATGAACCATTTCAATTGTGGGATGGAATGCAACAAATTTGCCAACAACACAAAGTTTGAGGCCTAAGGTTACATTGTCCACCACACTATCAGGGAGGGAAATCATAGGACCCTCTTAGCCATGAGAAATCTTGGGATTCTCCATTGGGAAACTAGCCATCGAGGTGCCAATAAGCACATTCTTCCACCTTGACAATGATCCATCATTCTGCTTCTGACCATCCACTAGTAGACAACCAATAGGGATTCCACTACCCAAAGCAGCAGTGTCAGCATAAGTCAACCCATCAACCCCAGTGGACCCACAGCCATCCTGCAAGTCCTCCAACTCCTTGTACACTACAAGCATGAGTTGCAGGTCTAGGCATAGTGGCAGATCCAGAGGCTTAGGGCCCACCATCATTCAAAATTCAAAATTCAAATTCAAAAAGAGTATCAAGATTGTAGAGTGGTAATATTACAAATCTTTTGAGATGTTATGTTGAGATGGATTGTGGATTTTATATGGATGTGCCATTCTTTCCTATGATCCATTATTATACTTTGGAAAATTTCATGATTATGGATTTTTGTGAATATTTTAAGAATTATTTTATTCTTCTATTTTATATTATTTTGAATAGAGTATTGGGGTAGGTTATCTAGATCTATAGAAGGGAAGTGACTTGCAATGGGAAATGGGTCCCTAAATGGCTACCATGATAACTCATTGTGTGTTAACTTAGTAAGTGACAACTTAATGAACTTTTGGGAATGGGTGTAAAAATTAATAAGATAATAGTGTTCCTTTCCCGGGATGGGAGTTAGTGAAGATTATTGTTTATGATCTTCCATAGTTTATAAGTCTTGTATGTATGAAATGTTACATGTTCCATATAGAGTCACTAGGGGACTAGGGTCTTGAGAGACCACTAGAAAAATCTTAGAGTTGGCTCATGCGATGACACTACTCAATATGCATCATAAGTATCATATGTATAAATATTTATTTACTTGAGTTGGTTTTCTCCATAATCATCTTTTTATGTGAGTAGTAATAGTTGAGAGAGAGAGAGCCTCTGGGATACCTTGACTAGTATTGTGTTGTTGATCTTTGGTGTGATTATAATGAGACGTAGCATTATCTCCTCAACATGATTGGAGTAGGCATGAATAGGTTGCTACAAGGTCATATGGTAGTGATTAATTTACCATTAAGGTTCAATAAATGTACCTATGGTGGATGTTCTAATACTATAGATGTACCATTATATTTCTTATTCTTTTGGAGACTTGCTCTTATTTTTAGTGAATGTATTCATGTACTACATTTTATCTTGAAGTCTCTTTTTATGATGTATTGTATTGTATTGTACATTTTTATTATCATTACATACCCTACAACATATCCAATGGATGTTATGAATTTATATGTACTTTGTTGTAACAATTGTATTTATGTATTCAATACTGTGATCATATATTAGTTATTCTTTTATGGACATAGAAATTGTACTTATGATTAGATCTACTTAGTAAATTTACACAAATTTGATTCAACATTAAGAAACCCTTGAGAAATGTGAGCTATAATTGTACTACTTTATGTGTATGTGATGTGTTTCAATATATATTTTCTGCATTGATATTCATTAATGTTGAATAAAATTTTTAACAATAACAATTGTTAAGTAAACCTAGTAACATGTTTAGGTTAATTTTTTGTGGTTTCCCTAGTAGATAATTACACTTTGAATGATGGTAAATCCATGATTACTAAATTTGATAATAAATTTGGAACCATTAACACTAAAATATCTAGTCTAGAGTCCACTATGAATACTACTTGGTGAAAAGAGCCAAAAAATTCTCAAAGACTTTGTAGAGAACCTAAATATTCTCATGAGATATATTGAGCATATTAATTAGGAAAACAATATTGTTAAGTAGATGATGCAAAGGATACAAACCTTGAAGAGGTCTTTGGATCAATGAAAACAACCTATGAAAACACAAGGAAGCAACTATTGGAAATATAAGGTAGGCAAGGTTACTAAGAGGGGAGGGGTGAATCAGGAACTAATAAAACTTTTAACTTATGTCACCAATCAATCATTCGTATAATATTCTAATCTAAATGCATGCATGAAAGAATGAAAGCATTTAAAACATTCATAAAACTTTGGCCACAAGATATGGTAACCTAAAAACATTCCAATTAGAAATTAAAATTGGGGTTGAATGATACCCAAAATATTTGGTATTGTAGTATAAAGTTAACCTATTGAGGCTTACAAATGACCACTTCTAGTGATCTACCCTATTAGAAGCAATAAGGACTATGAGGTCCACCTTGTTAAAAGATTTACAAACATAAAATGAAGCATGCACTCGATTAGGAGATTTAGCAAATACTATTAATTCTACCTTATTAAAGGATTTGACTGATGCACCTATTAGGATGAACTAGTGGCTGATCTCTAATTTGTAAATTTGATTTGCTAAATGAGATTCCTTGTATTACAATGATCACCTAACTATGAAAGATAAATCTCTATTGTCCTTTATACTGCTTGTAACATTACTCAATTCACACTCTTACTCATTATATCTCTTTACATACTTACTTGGATATGATATAATGCATTACATATATATCAATCCAAATCAAAACCTACTAGAGTCGGCTATAATACCAATTTCATCATAGTTCACAAAGTTTACCCAATTGATGTAACTCAAGTTACAAAGACAAACTTGATGATGTTCTAATACTTAGAAAACATTGTCAACACCTAGAAATCTTTGGCACTCAGTTGAGCTTGAAGCTTGGTTTGTACTAATCACTTTCAAGTAGCTCAAACTCGGTCATCACTGCGTGACTTGGTGAACACTGAGAAACTTTGTAGCTACTAAATCACCCAGTTGACACTACATGAATTGGTCAACACTAGATTCATGTTTTAATATTACGAGCTTGATAGAAATAATATAACATGGTTAACATACTATAGCTCGATTAAGACTACACCCTTCCTCTCTTCCATTGAATAGCTTAGTAGCCTTTTCTATGCTCAGTTTGCACTGTACATTATTTATGAAGCTCAGTAAACACCATGTAGCTTGACAAACATTGTAAACTAACTTAGGTGCTCGGTAGACACTATATTCTAACTATTTGTCTCAGGAACAACTTAATCACTTGGTTAACACTAAAAGCTAAGTGATAGGCTTGGTAGCAACTATAGAGCTCAATAGAAATGTAACCATTTGACTGAGTGTTGAGTCACTAATAGACAAATTGACCTTTATGTCAATAATCTCCCCTTTGGCATTAGTGACAAAAATACTTATCAAACCAGAAAATTTGAACTTCAGAATTGTAAGTCAAAAATTTCCTTTATCATTATTCTATGTCTTTAACTTGGTTTGACTTCTTGAAGCTATAGCTTGGTAACATACTACTCAAAATAAGTAGCATTGTCTTGTCCCAATTCTCTTATAATACCTTACTTACATGCAATACAATCTAAACTTTTGTTGATAATTCCATCATGTGATCAGCTATGGAGAAGTTCTTGTCATGGATGAGTGTCTTTGCATGTGCAATGTGTTTCTATAGTGCATCCATGTTTGGAAGAATCATGCCTTGGATTTTTGTAAGTGTGGCCCTACTCCTAGCTTCTTCCTTCAATGATTCTACCTACAGATTTGTCAGATATCTGATCTTTGTGTAATGTGTAGAACTATGGCTTGGGTCATCTGATAGCTAGTGTGCACTTGCCTTCATGTCTTCATCTATCTTGGACAATTTCTCCTTGAACTCCTTTGTAAAGATAGATGTGTCACTTGACAAATAATAAAATAACATTATTAACAAATGTTTTCCAATGAAACAAGAATAGTAGATAATTGTACTTGATCTATAGTAATTCTTTGTGCAACTTGTTCCAACACTCTATTCTCAAAGTTTCATTCAACTCTTTGAAGTAGTTTCTCTTGTTCGTTCAATTCTTCTTTAAATTTGTGAACAATTTCTGCTAAGTGGTCTAGAATGGGTTGTTTGCCATCAACCTCAATACTCAGAGCATTAGTAAATATGCTCTTTATGTCTTCAAGAACTTGATCTTCTTTCTTCTTTTCTTCTCTAAGATTATGTTGCTTAGATTTCTTCTTTCATAGTTCACCCATGGTATCCATTTAATCAGGGGTGAGGGTAGAGATATCCCAATTTGGAATAACTATATCCTCATCTAGATCAATAGCTTTTGCTTCTTTCTCCTTTACCTTTAGAATGGTGGAAACAATTTGCTTTCCCTTTTCTAAGACTTTAGTACTTAGTTGAGATCGGTTCTCAACTATAATTGTACTATCCATGGATACACTACAAAAAGAAACAATTGTGGAAAATGATGGAATATAAACAAATGTTGAAATGATACTAGCAATAGAAATGCCTTATTACTGTTTGGTCAAGCTTGATGATGGAGGACCTTGTTTCTTGGTAGATGAAGTGTTGGGAAGTTTAGTCAATGTAACATTCAACTAAATAGATTTAGAGCTTGGTTGGGTGATTGGTATAGTAGTGGTATCCATAACCAAATTGGTAGAAGCTTCCTTTGAGCTTGATTGCATTGAGGCTTTCTCAGAGAGTGATGAAATGAGGCCATGACTACTACTGCAATTTTCTCTGCATCAATTTCTCAATACTTTGTATCCCTGGAAGACTTCCTCTAGTAGCTTCCTATTCTTCCTCCTCATCATCCAAATTGACATCATCTAACTCATAATCTTTTATTTCTACATCTTCTTCCTCTTCTTCATCATCATGGGTTATTCTTTGATCCTCTAATGCTCTCCATGTTTTTGTTTAATTGGTTCAATAGCAACTCGGAAAGGTCAAAGGATAACTTATTTTTCACAACCTTGTATGCAAGATCGATAGCTTCACATGACACATTGTTTAACCAACTAGGGTTGTATATCTTTTGTGCAATTACATGTATGCCAAACTTCAACTCCATGTTAGTTACTCCACTAAGCTCCATTCCTCTTCTATCCCACTCGGCAAGAGTCTTCTACCTGACCTATGGTTTTGGTTGTCTTAGTTTTGTTTAGCATTGGAAGCCCAGTGATTCTATGAAACATTTTCTATGTAATTTGAATGGGTTGGTCTAGCCATAACTACCCATTGTGTACATGAATTATAATATATCTAATGCATTTGACCTAAAAGTCTCTTGGCATATGTGAAATATTCATCAAGCCCTTGGTTTCTGAATGTTGATGCTTAGGCTTCAATGCACCATCCACAAATAATTCATTGAACACTTCATTTATCTCTAGGGTTCTAAGTTCCTAAATAGAATAGTGGTAGAAAGAATGGATCTCATGCATGAGTAACACCTTAGGCAGAATTTGGGACTGTGCATGAACTGGGTCGAGCACCTCTACAGTTACTAGACTCAACTTGAAATTAGGTGCCTTGTATATGACTCTATGAACCAACATTTTAGAACCTTTCTTTGCTTTGTTGCTTGAAGATTATATGCTCGATGGGGTTTTTGAAAACTTTAATAAATTTTCAACAAAAAATACTCTAATTGTACTCTATAAATTAGTGATGAAAATCACCATTGATGCTTCATACTTCATACTCACTTGGTGATAGGATGTCCTCCACTTAGTTTATTCTTTAATGCTTAAGAGAAATCTACAACTTGGTAGAGTCATCAAAATTTGGTAGGAACTACCAACTTTATATTCATAACCATAAATAATATGCAACCCAACCTTGCTCAATAAGGCCTTGCAACTTGACCTAGCTTGGTAAGGTCTCCTACTTTCCATCATGCTTAGTAATCCCTATGAATCTTGAATGCTAATTGGATTGTTTTATTTTCTAGTTGGAACTGATATTGGATGAACTTTTTTAAATCAAAGTTCTAGTTATTTCCATAAGGAAATAAGTTGAAATGTTTGAGCCATCCAACTCATTTACTTGGATTTCCTTCACTTCATGATCTTGGTTGCATTCTCTAGAGATTTTGGTACCCATTTCTGCCTCATTTGTTTTCTAATATTGTTAGCTTTAGCTTTCTTTTCATCTTCAATTCTACCTATGTTCATACAATTCCTAGCAAGATGTCCATGTTCTATACAAATAAAACATCTTTTTTTAGTATCTCTTTTCCTCATATGATGTTTCACATAATTTTCTCTAATGTGTCTAGACTTACTACAATACTAACATCTACACCATGTGTTGTAATCACAACCAAATATTGCTTCCACAATTTGTTTATATGGGTTCCACTACTTGGTTTTGCACTCTAAAGATTTGTGTCCTTGTTTCTTGAAATTATAATATTTACCTTCAAACTTAGCTTTCACTCTACATTTCATTTCTCTATGACCATGCTTATTGCAACTATAACACTTTGGATTGAGTTTTTCTTTACCATTACCCTAGGATTTGTTTGATGTATGATCTATCTCACCATAGTGATTACAAGTAGGTAAATTATTCTTTTGAGCTCCTTGCTATAGTGCCTGCCCCTGGTTCACATTTTGTTATCATTGCTGAACTCTTTTAGGGCTAGTTTTATGTTGATGGTTAGCAACATTCTTTTGAGATTATCAGATATTATTCTATGGACTCAGTTTATTATGTGATGATATCACTTAGACCTTATATTTCATGTATGCATGATGATCATTACATTGCTTTTAGTTATTAATGATGATTAGTAAGATGATTTATTATCATATGTGTTTTCTTATGGATACTTACCCCATACTTGCATGTGTATGGTGTGCGTGTTTACTTTGCGTGTTTGCTTTTGTATGACGTGTCTGATGTGGTTAAGGAAGGGAGTCGTAGTCACCTGCTAGTCAGGATCTACACGATGCACCACTTCTTACCATTTCTTGTTTAGTTTAGTATATATTGTGCTTGTACATGCATGGTTTTTATGCAGGTTGCAGGTACCGGGTATCGACTTCTCTGAATTGCCAGGATGAGCGTACCCTATCACATCATCTCAATGATAAGAGAGGGGAGATAAATTCTCAAGTCCAAATCTCAACCCTTTTAAGCCATTTGTTCTAATTGGAAAATTAGGACAAGTATCTGAGTTGAATACCCACCGAATGTCTTGGATGACACATTTCGTGATTTTTAACCCTTTAGATTTATTTTTTATGATTTGTTCTATGATGGGTTTTCATATTTTATCTTGGAGGTCTATGGTGAATTTTTCATTAATTAAGTCTTAATAAATAGATTTGATTAATAAATTATTTATTTGAGAAACTTAATAAAATATCATGATTTTTGATATTTTGATTGTAATTAATTAAATGTGAATTATTGGGGAAAAAGAATTAAATAAAAAAAAACTAGAAATTAAAATTAATAATAATTATAAAATAAAATAATAATAAAGTAATAAATAAAATAATAATAATGAAAGTTATAAAATTTAAATAGAAATTATTTAAAAAGTAAATTGGAGTTATAAGCTTGCATGAGAATTAACATGTGTCAACAACATGGGGGTTAGTGCATCAATTAAGCACAAGGTGTCTACAACTCTATGACTCATCAGAAAAGATTGGAAAAGACCCATGCTTAGTTGGTGACACCTTCCAGCTGTTTCAAGAAGCATTCCAAAAGTTTCTTGAGAGCTCTTTATATTCAGGCATTCATAGAAGCTTAATAAAAAAAAAAAAGTTGAATGGAAGCTACAAGCTACAAGCTTAAAATGGAAGCTTCAAAGCTTACATGCATGGGAGAAGTTCATATGCTCATATATTTTCTACATGCTTCTATGCTTCATCTAGCACTTCTAGTCACTTGGAGATTCTCGATTGGCTTGGATCTTGGAGGAATTGCAATGATGGAGAAGCAAGGAATTTTTTATGGACTTCCGAGGCATTGCGAATTAGCATCAGTGTTCAGGTGCACTCGTGATAATCACATATTCTATTTGCACTATTTCTCTTCCTGTTTTCATCATGTTTGTTATATGTATCTGAATACTCTCTGTGATTAAATCTATAATTGAAATAGGAATCTAGATATGCTATTTGGTTGAGAAGAAAACAATAGAAAACCCTAGATCTTATTGAGGAGGAAATTAGATCTTAATCGGGTTTGGGTTCGAATTTATATTGTGAAATTAGATAGACAAGATTTGAAATAAAAATAAAAATTCTAAGTTAAAAATTTGAATGGATAGATGTAAGCTTTCTATCAAATTATATTTTTAGATGCGTATGGACAAACCTATTAGATGGATGAATGGGTAAATTTAGAGAACAATTTTTTAAAGAGGAAATTCTTAATTCATCACAGATTGTCCTATCGTTGCCCCTTGGATAGACCCGAACTTAGTCATTCATAACTTTTTATCGTGATCGAATGTATTCAATCGCTCTAGTCAGAATTGGCGCAACTTAGCCCTCTCCAACATATTTTAATTTCAGCTCGATCCAACGGTTCATTAGGAAGATATGACCGTCGTACTGGGACTGTTTTATTCAAAGACAGATATTTCTCCATTTCTCATAACTAAGAGTTCTTTATGCTTAAATTTCACAAAAATAATATATATTAAAGCATGAAATGAATTAAAGATATTATTGTAATCTTTCCTTATTAGAATTTTATTAATATGCATTAGTTTTATATGATTTATTATCTAATCTAATTAAATCAAATTTAATTAAGATTAGTTAATAGTAGAAGAAGTGTAATTAATTATTAGTCAATCTAAGTAAATGGATTTTTAAATGAGAGAAAATTAAAAGAAAAGAGATTTTAATATAGTTTATGTATATTATTTAATATATATTAAACAATTTTAGAGTTGTTTAATGAAGATGATAATGTTAAGAATTTGGAGATTATTCATGTTAAAATCCACAATGAGTCTTATTGGTTTGTGATAGGGATCTTTTTCAAAACAATGTTTATATAGACAAAATATTATTAGAACAATTAGAATATGGAGTCTAATGGTTGATTTTAATATTGATTTTATTTAATGTATATTAAATACTATTTAATATATATTAAATAATTGTGAGATGATAATTTATATTGGATTAAGATTGAATCATTATGTTATTGGTTAAATACGCCTATTGATATACCTTAATGATATCAAAGGTTAGTTAAATATTAACTAATGAAGTCATGTAAAGATTTTCTAGATTGAATAATAACAATTTTGATCAGTTTATCATTTATTAATGTTTGTTGGGTCTAACAAACTATTAATAAATAATGGTGTAAATAGTTCGATTAGATTTAATCTAGTGGAGATTATCTAATGATTAAAGTTTTGTAAAAGATATTAGATTGATCATTTTAATTAAGTTATAGATCAATAATTAGTTTAGACAAAATCTCGAGAGATATATGACATAAGGTTAAAATAGGTATTAGGTAATGAGATTGTAGAAATATTGATATCAAGTTGATAGGTCTTATTCTTATGACTTGAATAATGACTTTAAATATTTTAATGGTGAAGACTTAGTAATATATAATTGAGAATTATTAGAATGATAAAAGGTCAAGGATTGTGAACCGATGTTAATTGATCATTCTAATAAAGTTATGACCTCTTATTCGAAGAATGATAATTGATCTTCTTATAATATAACGAATAATGATATTAGAAAAGTTAAAAGGTTAATCAATTCGTAGTATGGATCTTAGTTAAAATAAAGAGAACAAGTTAATTAAAGGTCAATGATGATCAGTTTAGTGAATATTTACCCTTAATTTATTCTTTGAATGTAATTCTTATTAACGAAAGAATAATGCTATCGGGAAACAATTGGGTTGACTTGTAGGTTAAATGATGAAACTTAAGACACTTGAAAATATACTTGCAAATTGAAAACTGGAAACCTCTACACTTGATTCAACTATGACATTTTAGTAAACCAAAACATGTGTTTGCATCGTGTATTCTATATGCTTCTTGTTTTGGGTTTTGGGTTAACTAGTGTTGACCAGTCCTAGGTTGTTACTAGAGGCTCGGGGGTTATGAGATATGCTGGCATGTTGATCTTATTTGGTCTCGATTTTTATAAGCCCAACCATGGTAATGTGATCGTATGCTCTATGAAATGTTTGTATTTACTGATTGTTATTGTTCATCAGTCTTCATGTGTGAAACTGAGATGTATGCGTATGAGACATTTGAGCTGATCATTTTTGAGTCATCGATCAGTTATCCTTAAATTATTTTCTAGCTGCCATGATGGGACTGAAATGTGGATTTATTTTTTGATGATGTATGTTGTGACAAGTTTGACTCAACCATTTTGGAGTCTTCGATCAGTATGATTTTGAGATATTCTTGGTTTCTTATTAAGAACCAATGGATATTGTGATTTATTTTGAGATATATTTTGATTATTGAGAACCAATGGATACTTATGATTATCAGTGATGCCTTTAGTTGCCAATAGAGAACTGTTGTGGTCATGATTTTCTATGGATGCTTTTCGGATGCTCATGGAGATTTGATGATTCTTATCTTGGTGATTTGATGATTCTTATTGTGGATATTTGATGCTTATATTGTGGATATTTGATTATTCTTTTTATGGATTATCTTTTGGATTTTCTTTACAGTCGCTTGTACAGGACTGTGGTGATTTTATGATTCCATGAGCTTAAAGTAGGTAATCTACTTGTAGTGTCGGGAAGTGGCTTGCAATGGGGGTCGGGGCCCTAAGTGGCTGCCAGGGTAACTCATTGTAAGTTTGGTTAATAAGTGATAAAATTTACACACTAAATGGGGATTAAATGAACCTAAAAAGATAATTTTTTTGGTTCTCGCCCATGCCTTGAGCACTTGTATAGGCTAGGATGGGAGTAGTGAGAACACATGGTTGCGACCTTGCATTTCGTAGTATGCCTCATTAGTATGAGAGGATACTAGTGGCCGCATGAGATCAGTATGTACCCGTGGAGTTTAGCTAACTGTCAGGGTAACTTGTACGTGATAATTGCGATGACACTTTCCTGCTTGCATAGTAGGTTTCCTACATATCATTGTTGTGCCTCTGGGAATTAGATGTCAATTTTGTGTGATGGAACCTTTGAGTTAGTACACTTTTAGGATTCCTAAGCTTATAGAGATTTATGCTATGTGATTTTGATGGCCTGTTTGGGACTTGAAATTATCTCCTTAGCACAGTGGGAGTGGACCACTTAGGTTCCACGTAGTCAGGTGGTAGTGTTTTTCCACTCTTATCATTTTTGATCCGTCGGAGACACCGTGGCTGGAGTATTCTTGGTTGGCATTTATCTTCATCATTATGATAGATGATATACCTTATGATGGATGTATTTACTGGTATGTTTCTTACATTGATGATTTGCATATGTTAGATGATGGTATCCTATGCTTTACTTTGCATGTTAGTAGGATGTTTTAGGAGTGACATTCCTACTATGATAATACCGATGATCTCTTCAGTGCTTTGGAATGTTACGCATGGAGGGATGACTAGGATCCACGATGGTCTAATGATGCTATTTACGGTTGGGAGGAACCATGCACTTAGTTTATTTTGTTTGATCTTTATGATGGATGTATATGTCTTCTATGATGATGTATCATGTGATTATCTTTACTTTGATGTATCATGGATTGGAATAGGATGATGTACCTTATTTCACATATGTATATTCTTTTAACCCTTCATACCCTGTGACATGTATAGTGGATGATTGAGCATTTGGAAATGTAATGTATGAACATTGGACTTATCATTATTATTCATGTGGATGTTGTACTAGATGGATTCATGTATGTTAGTTAGTTTAGATGTAACTCAACGTTAAGGGATTCTTAAAGAATGAAATCAGTTATGTATGTTATGTTTACTTTTAGATGGACATTGCTATTGCTTCCGTTATTATGTACAAGTTATATGTGGTATTTAATTTCATGTTATAAAAAAAAAAATGTTACCAAACTTAGTGAAATTCTAGGTTAATTCTTTGGATCCCTTGGTGGGGCATTACACTTGCTGAGATGATTCACCTTCTTCTATGTATCCTATTCTAGCTTTGCCTTTGTATATATACTAACTTTGTTCATTCATTTGATTCATGTTTTCCTAAGATTTCATCATTCTTTCATAGGTTTTCTTTTCAATGTTGAGATCATTCTGTAATCTTTCATTCTCTGATCCTAGATTCATAAGCTCCTCATTTGCATTAGTGAATTGATCAATGAAATCTACTTGCTAAAGGGATAGTTATTGAATTTCATTGGTCTTTTCTTCTATCCCTTCTTTAGCTTTGTCTTTTTCTTTTGTGACTTCACATAATTTGACTGATTAAATTTCTTGTTCTCTTTTCATCTTTCTGACTTCTTCTTGAAGATTGGAATTATTTTTTAATAGGTCTTTGATTGTTTCATCATCTTCATCTGAATTTCTTTTTGGACAAATATCTTCAATTCTTTCTCCAATGTGGAGATTGCCATTCATTTATACTACAAGATCTTTTCTTCTTTTCAATGATTGAGAGAGCTTCTCCTTTTCTTTCTTAAGTTGTCCAATAACCAATTCCAGATGCAACTTTTCATTGTCAATAACCTTATCTAACTTGTATACCTCTATTGCATTTGATCTCGTCTCAAGTTGTTAAAATTTTGATGTGAAAACCAAATGCTCTAATACCAATTGCTAGAAATAAAAGGTAGGAAAGGTTATTGAGAGGGGAGGGCTAAATCAAGAACCAATAGTTTTTTTAACTTACTTCACCAATTAATCCTCCATATAATATTTTGATTTAATTTTATGGATGAATGAATGAAAGAATTTAAAACATTCATAACACTTTGAAACAAGGCATGGTAACCCAGAAACCTTCCAATTAGAAAGTAAAACTAGGTGGGGATGATACCTGCAAGCTTTAGTACTGTAGTATAAAGTTAACCTATTAAGGCATACAAATGACCACTTTTGGTGATGATCCCTGTTAGGAGCAATAAGGACTATGATGACCAACTTGTTAAAGGATTTACAAACATAAAATGAAGTGTGCACTTGGTTAGAAGACAAAAAATACTGTTAATTCTACCCTATTAAATGATTTGATTGATGCACCTATTAGGATGAACTAATGGCTAATCTCTGATCTGCAACTCTAACTTCTTGAATGAGATTACTTGTATTACAATGATCACTTGACTGTGATAGATAAATCTCTGTTTTCCCTTATACTACTTATAGCCTTACTCAATTGCCACTTTTACTTGTTATATCTCTTCACATACTTACTTGGATATGATATAATGCATTACATATATACCAATCTAAATCACAACTTATTGGAGTCAGCTACAATACCAATTTCATCATAATTCACAAAGTTAGCCTAACTATTATAACTTGGGTTCTGAAGACAAATTTGGTGATGTTCTTATACTCAAAAGACATTATCAACACTCAAAAATCTTTATCACTCGGTTGAACTTGGAGCTCAGTCCATACTAATCACTTCCAAGCAGCTCAAACTTGGTCAACAATATGTGATTTGGTAGATGTTGAATCACTTGATTGACAATACATGACTTGGTCAACACTATTTTAATATGTTAACACTACAAGATCAGTACACATAGTATAACTTGGTTAACATATCATAGCTCAGTTAACACTATACTCTTCTTCTCTTCCACTAAATAGCTTCATAGCCTTTGCTATGCTTGGTTTGTACTATACATTGTTTATGAAGCTCAGTAAATACTATGTAGCTCAACAAACACTACAAATTGACTCAAGTGATCAGTAGACACTGTATTCTAACTACTTGGCTTAGGAACAACTAAATCACTTGGCTAACACTGCAGGTTGAATGATAGGCTTGGTAGAAACTATAGAGCTTGGTAGCAATGCAACCATTTGAAAAAGTGTTGAGTCACTAATAGACAAATTAACCTTTATGTCAAAAATAAGTCAAGGCCAATAAGGACATTAGAGAACTAAAGGATGCCACTAAAAATATCAAATAACTAGAAATAGAAGCCAAAGAGCATCTCAAAAATTTTGTCTAGTTCTATATATGCTAATTTTTTGTTGCCTTCTAGTTTTATGTTGGCTTTTTCTCTATTTTATCCATCTTTTCTATATGTTGTTTTTAATTCACAACTTAGCTTCAAATGAATTTAATACTTATCTTTAAGTATTGATATTGTAATGGGCTTCAAATCCCTAAATCATATTTTTTTATTAATAAAAAATAAAATTATTAAAAATAAGAATGTTGTGTGGAAGTAGTTGACTATTGTTAATGGAGATGAAATGAGTATGATGTTGAATAGATAGAAACCACTATATTAAAGGGAAAAACTAGGAAGAGAAGTTGCATGAATAATTAATAATTAATGGACCTAAATATTTACTATTTGTCTTCTTAAATGTAATATATGAAGCCATTATTATTAAAAAAAAGATCAAAACTGGCAACACAAGGACCTAAACATTAATAATAGTATGCATCAACCAAGGAATATTTTATATCCTTAAGAAGTGGAGGTTTTTGAGTAGACAATTTTAGATTAGACTTCATGTTCCTCATGAAGACAACAAATTACTATATTGAGGATCTATAAAAAAATGATAAAGAATGATCATGACATACATAATAGAGTAAAATCAATATCTTCCAAAGATTTGATCAAGATGAAAGATCAAGAGCACGAAAACATCAAGTACACAACATAAAACAATAAAGAACAAATTAATACAAATGCACAGATAGTGTGTATGATGAAAAATGAATGAAAAAATAATCACCATGTTGAAGGAATGATAAATCTAGAAGAGAACTCTAAGCCTTCAAATTTGTGGAAGATAAGATATTGTTACAGAAAAATAATTTTTGAAGTAAACAATAGTATTAGAAAATAGAAGTCACATTTCAAATGATAAATAAAACCCTACAAGGGATAACGATTACTATGAGGGTTTCAATGTGGAAAAAAAATAGAGTCTGATAAACCCAAGAATGTATAAAAACAACATAATATACATGGAAATACAATCATAATGTTAAACTACACACTGGATCTAAAATTGGAACATTTAGAATGCTAGAAAAGAAACCAAACTTTAATAGCCATATTTTCTTTATGAAAAGATATCAATAATCCACATAAGATTTATAACATAGTCAAATGAGAAAAGAATGCAACTATGAAGAAAAACCTTTGAAGTACAATGAGTTTATGGAGAAAGGAAAGTGACTGCCTATTGAATAACAAAGGGGGCCCTATAATGTGGAGCAACAACCTCCATGAAAGAAATCTTTAAAGTGTTTTATTTTTAAAAATATTTATAGAAGGAATACAAAAATGAAACTATAGAACCCTCCAATATTGAAGCTACAATGAAAAAAATGGAACTCTTTTGTTCATTTATAAGAAGGATGGTTTGAAGAACTTCAGATAAACATAACCATGATTGTAGTCACAAATATTGCAAGTTAGCCATCACAATAGTCATTAAATTCATTAGGATACTCCAACATCCAATCGTAATTGCCTCAACCACAAGAAGAGAAGTTTCAAGAAGGACAAGTGAAAATGGAAAAATGAAAACATGTTTGGGTTATCATGGTTTCTATACCCTATAGTCATCATGTGGAAAGAGGGATTTGTGTATTATATTTTTCGTTAATCATTTATTTCATAATAACAAGCTTGTGACCTTTATAAGTTCTTTTCCTTGGTAAAAACTAATAAATGCATTTCATGATTAATATTCATCAAGTAATAAAATATATTGGTTAATTAATATTGATTTTAATTTAGTTTTCACTAAGCAATTGTTTATTACTTAATAATATTACTTAAAAAGTATACATTATTATTTTCATTGATTATTATTGTAAGTAATATTTATTAAGTAGTATATTTTAATCTATTTAATAAATATTAAGTTAAAAGAATGCATTAACAAAAAAAGTAGGTACTATTATGAGGGACATTGTATGTTATTTATGGGTTTGATAGAAGTTGAGTTCATTTTTGCATGTTGGAGAAGGGGGATAGTTTCCTTTTGCATGTCACATGAGGATTATTTGGGGGATATTTTCAATTCAATTTTTTGCATGTATGCCTTAATCATGAAGTTTTAACAAATTTTTAATTATTAACGATTAATCGATATTATGTTTAGGACATAAAAATAGGAAAAGAATCCATGGATATTTTTTTGAGTGTATATGGTAAAAGAGGGGGGATTTAATTTTTACACAGATTCATGATATACTTAGAGTAGATATTGGTAGTTTAGCATAATTTTTGGATTCCACATCTTGTATGTATGCTTAACAGTGAATTTAGGCCTATTATTATGCATATATCTTTAGTTGCACCCTTTTTTATACTTTTTTTCACTCAAATTGAAGCTCGGTTTTTTTTTTTTGGTAGTTTAAAGAGAGAGTGAGTTACAACTCAGAGTGTAGTTGTAGTTGAGTTCTTCTATTTTGGGTGGTTTTATCTTCCTACAAGGTAATTTCGTTATGAGTTTTTAGTATTTCTTTCTTTCCTTCCTTTTTTCCTTCTACAAATTCAATCATCTTTTTCATGGAACTCATTATTCTTAGAAATTTTAGAAACACCATTTCTTTGTTATTACACAGAGTGCATAATGTTCCTTCTCATATTAGTGTATTATTAATGTTGAGTTTATGGATTAGATTTATTTATTTTTGTCTTGCAAACCCTCAATTTTTTTTATGTAGGTATATAGTTATTGATGCACAAGTTATTTAAATTAATTTAGATTTCATATTGTGTTAATAAGATTTCAATAATTTAGATTGTAGAAGTTATCTTCTTTTAAAAGATTGAGGCTTGAACCTTCATGTTAAATTTGGTATTTGAATTTGAATTTCAGGCACATATATTTTTATCAAAAATTATTATGAGTTATCAACTATTGAGTTTTTTATACTACCTATGATCAATGCATCACCATTTGGAGATAGCTTTTAATTCAAGCATAGCCTTCTATTATTTTTTATTTTTAAAAGATAGCTTTTAGGTGGTACTAAGAGGAAGCTAGCCTTCTCCAAAGATTTATCTTCACCATAGGATACCCACATGCCTAAAGATCATTCTATGTTGGGGTTGCTGAGTATTAAATTAAAGCTTCTTGGGTGGAATCCCTCATAAAAATAACTCTATCCACACAAAAAGAGCTAACGTCCCTTATTTTATCAAGCAAAAATACATGCATGTAAGATATTTAATTTTTTTTTGGAAAAAAAACTAACTTTATCTAACAAGGTTAAAAAGGAAGAACAATCTCTCTACATGGGTTGCAAGGACGAGTCTTACTCTTTTCAAGAAAATTCCAAGCTTGAAAATACACTACAAATTCAAAGGATTGCTTATTGTCCTAAATCCTCACTCTTCCAAAATCTCAAAAAAATAAAAAAATAATGAAGTGAGAATTCTCAATGTCAAACTATAATAAAGTATTTATAGGAGTTTTAATTTGAACCCATTGAATGGGAAAGTAAGGCTTGTCACATTCCCAGTTATTTCTTAAAGTGCACTCTCCCATAATTTCTTTCACAAGAGTGAAACTTTGAGAGGTTTGGACTATTCTTCTAGATATGATCCTTATGCAAGACTTGTTCATATTCCCAAGTTCATTAATGGACTTAGGATAGTGGAGCTTGGAGAGAGGCATTCCATGTCACATTCTTAAATATATAACTTTGAAGGGTTGTATTTATACCTCATAAGTGCTATCACATGTTAAATAAGACTCATTTCCATTAGTATATAGAGTAGGGGTATAATTTTGTAAAGCCAATAAAATTGACCATGGAACACCTTCTAAAAACCCTCTCAACAAAAAAAAATTCAAAAATTAAAACTTTATTAAGAATTTTGAAACCCTATTGGCTAGAAAATTTGGTAGCATAAATTATACATTTTAAAGTGACTCATCTAATGGGAAGTGACAAATATCCCAATATTTGAATATATTATTGGAATATTATAATATTCCTCAACATATGAAATGGAAAACTGCCTTGTACAATGATAATTTTTCATTCTTTTATAATTCTATATTGAAGTATAAAAATCAGTAGATATAAAACTGAAGGAGAATATATAATAAAAATTCTACTAGCACACATACTTACAAAAACAAAACCTTAATGAGTGGTGACATGTAACAAGTGGTTTGATAAAAAATTTTTTTTAATATGAAACACTAATGAAAGAAAGAAAAAAATCTCAACGAATGAAAGAATATGTTTCCTTAGCATAATCAAACTAGCATTCTAGTGTGTGCTAACGATGTGTCACACTTCCATAAGCCATTATACTTGAGATTACCAATGATGAAGAGCATCTCAAAAGGCAGCTTATACATTCCTATTTATGATGTGCAAGAGCTATGAGATGATGACTCTCAAATTAACCTATCTTTAATAAACCCTTGCAAGGTGCACTATAGAATGGAAGATTGAAATGGAGATGAAAGCTAAATGAGATGCAATGAAAGGAAAGAAAGATCTAATCTACTAGAAATAAAGTAAAGATCTAAGTTAACAATGCAAGTGCTATGCTATGACAAAGACAATGCTATGATAAGATGAAAGATGCTCCAAAAATACAAGAATTCCAAGAGAATGATGAGTGCTCCAAGTGCTCCAAAATCTATATGAAAACTAGAAACATAACATTAGTACAAAATCATAAGATATGAGAAAATTAGGAGAGAGTCCCCTTTTAAATAAAAATGGATGGATGTATTTAAGAGGTTAAATCCCATAGTAGAGAGTGATGTTGAGTCTAACCTAATCAAGATCAATGGTGATGTTTTAGAGGAAAAAGATGTAGGGAGGAGAATTAAAGTTATTTTAAAAATAAATATTCCTCTCACATAGGAAATTGTTCATTCATGTGTAGGCAAAAAATATTTTCTTTTGATTTTAAAATAGAAATAATGCTTTTTATGTGCATACTTAGAATAAGAGGAATTTTGGGGACTTTATTTAATTAGAAAAGATGCAAGTTCTTTAATTAAATAATAGCTTAGGATATAGTGGTCAAACCATAGGTTATAATTGAATAAATTATAAAATGTAGATTTGATCAAGAATGAAAAATTAATAAATTAATCCAAAATGCTAGAAAGGGGGCGCATACTCTAGATGATCAATTTTGGGTGATTACATTTTACCCTCTTTGACTAATGTGTGATCAATCTAGGAACACATTATGTCAAAGAATGAAGAAGCCATGAAAGTGCTAGATAAATCTAACCCTAAAGAATGAAGTATAGAGGGAGAAAATTTTGAATGCACAGCCTATTAGTGGCAATATTGGACATTAGGAGAGAGACAATACCATACCTAAGATGAGCACTAATATTCCAAGCCAAGCAAGTAGATAGATCAAGAGTAAAATAGGTAGCTATAGCAAAAAAGAAATTTGCAACCATGATAAAATATTCCTATCCTCTTGGGATTGAAATCAAAATGAGATGGAGGAGATGCATAAATGAGCTAGATTTGATCAAATCAGAATAAATCAAAGGTCCATGATGATAGGTGAGTGATTAAGAATGAAGTTCAACCACCATATAGTGAAGATATGCTCCATCATGACTAAGTTTGACCAAGAAAGATAAAGGATCACAATTAGGTCAAAGAAATGGGAAAGGTGAAATAAAATAAAATAGAATGAGAAAGAAGAGTGGAAGGGAGTAGAAATGATAAAATGATGATTTCCCCAACAAATTCAAAGAGTAGGCCTCCTCAATAGGTCAGCCAACTACATGGAAGGAGGAAATCTAAAATATGGTTTTGACCAACAACATGAATTTGGATTTTGATTTTGATCTCGGGAATGAAACCAAGATGTAAAATTAGGCAGGAGTGTTTTTTTGTGCAAATATAAGGAGTTTAGAAACTAGGTCAAAATTAGGTCCAAATGTTATATAAGAGGCCTAAAGGATAGATATGGTTATGAGATTAACCCCTTGTGATGAAAGCATAGAAAAGAGATTGTGAAAGCTAAGAGAAGATTAAAAGTTCAAGAGAGATTAATACACGGTCAAGAAGAATCAAGAAGATAAAGACAATTAGCCAACACATCCATGAAAGATAAGAGGACTCTCTCAACATTCAAAATGCAAAGCTAAGCTGAAATGAACCCTAAAATGCAAACTAGCATGCAAAGGTGAAATTGTAAGGGTTATATAAGTAGTTCTTAGTTTTTATCATTGAGCCTTATTAGGGACATCAGAAGATCATATGATCATCACTAGCATAACTACAAGGATATGAATGTGATCTAAATTGGATAGATATGTAGGAACCCAACTTATGCATCAAAGACATAAAGGTAAAGATGAATGTGTGGTTAGATTATCTTAGTTTAATGTAGCAAGATTATGCTTGCATCCAAGCACACAATATCAAGATGACCATAACCATGCACTCTTGAAAAGAAGACAAGGATGATATATTAAATATCCTAAGTGTCAAGTGGGACAAGCAAGATGTTCAAGACACCTAAGATTAAAAAATGTACACACATAGGCAAAAAGAAAAAGAAAACATGCCCCCATGCCCCTTGTCCTCTAGTTCATGACATCTTTGAGAGACTATTAGGGAGGGATCACTCAACAAAGAAACCTGACATAGTGCAAGATAGGGGAGTCCCCAAAGGAGAACTTGACACAGTGCAAGGTAGGGGAGTCCCTAAAGGAGATGTCCTAGCCCCCTAATATAAAACCACACAATGAAAACACAATAATAGGAAGCAATAACACAAGATCTGATACCAAATTACAATAATATATTCATAAAATATAACTAATTACATGCAATGTGTTGGGCTATAAGGACTTCTTGGTTATGGCCAAATACAAAGAAATTAATAGTTTTTCAAGATCCCTTAAGATCCAATCCCAAACCCTAGCTAGTTCAGATCCACACTCTGGTAGAAACCCACAAGGGAGATCTCAACTTGTGCTCACAAGCCCACCAAGCTATCTCCTTATTTTCCGAGCCACAACTAATAGCTCTACTCCAACTTCATCCAAGTGTAAACTACATCACATTTAGCACTCTATTCACACATTCACAACTCCATCACAATCTAGTTGTAAACTACCTCACATTCGGTGCTCTATTCACAGACTCAGGAAAACTTGCTCTTCAGCTACTTCGCACACCCACTCCTCTTCAAAGTGAAGGAATCATGACTAAAGACATCCGCACAACCCCTAATTATACCAATCTAAGCCACAAGTCAGCTCAAAACACAAATTAAATGCAAATACATAAATTAAATGCCAAAGTTGGCCTCCTACAACAATTAAATTCCCAAAATCGATGTCTTAGTAAAATTGTGATATCTCCTAGCTTTGAATAAATTTGAACTCAAGCCTCAAATAGTAGGTAGAAGTCTAGGCTCTCTTCAATATTTGAAAGTTTCATCCTTTAATTAATTTTGGAAAATTAGTTATACAGCTTGAAACATACACCAAATTCTTAGACCATGCTGAGCAACCAAAGACCATGTCGAGTTCCATAGACCATGTCGAGTTCCAAAGACCATGCTGAGCAACCAAGGACCATGCTGAGCTCCCAAGACCATGTCGAGCTATATAGACCATGCCAAGCTCCCTAGACCATGCCAAGCTCCATAGACCATGGTGAGCTCCCTAGACCATGCCAAGCTCCATAGACCATGCCAAGCTCCCAAGACCATGCCGAGCTCCATAGAGCATGCTGAGCTCCATAGACCATGCCGAGCTCCCATCCTTTTTTGACTGAGTACCAATCCAAACACCCTCCAAAGAAACTATTGAGCCTCCTCCCATGAACTCCAAAGTAGTCAACAAGTAAATCCAAGATGCTCCTGCATTAGACTCCCCAGGTAAATAGAAAAGTGTGTCCCACACTTTGATGCCCAAAGAAAGAGCGAAAACCAATTTCATCATCACCAAAGGTTTTGACTCCAACAAGGATAAGAAAACCAATCTACACATCATCCACATCTACATCATTCTATCAAACACCAGAATCTCATCCAACCAATCATCATGCTCACTCCTAGGAACAAACTAAACATAATGCTTCATCAACAAACCCCCATCCATATCAACAACTAGTGAATCCATACCAGTAGCAACCAACTCCACATGAATGATAATATGAAGATCTCCATCAAAACATGCCAAACTCTCAACACCAACCATCTCATTGCTCACAACAAGATGCTCTACAACACACAACTCACCACCAACAGTAACCAGAACATCCATGACCAAGCACTCTACAATTTCCATGTCAAACTCAACCAACTAATCATGAAAACCAACCTCTATCCTAGCATCAAAAAGGTTAGGAATATCTTCAGCAACAACTTCCTGTTGTTTTGCAGGTTCTGTATCAGACTTTACAAACTGATCAACAAAACCAAACTCTTCCACCTCGACCTTGTTATGCCATCTTCTCTCACACACAAGTTTCTTAACTGGCCAAATGACTCTCTTCCAAATTGGTAGACTCAAACTCCACAAATAGCTACAAAATTCCTTCCTTACCCCATCCTTAACATGATCAGCCAAGCTAGCTTCAAATCAAGTAGTCATTTTAGAAAACCTCCTCTCCACCACATCACGGATATTTGCAAGCATCTTAGGGTCCAATCCTCTCACAACCATCTCCCAATATCTTAAAAAACCCTATGCAACAAATCCTTCCTAGGCAACTTGTGACAACCTTGAATTTTTTGCAAGTCAGATCACAACCTACCACCTTGCATGAACAATTAGGAACCAAATCACAAGTCTAGAACCACTGATCCTGTAATCCAAAAACTCTCTAAGATCATGCCTCAACAAGATCAAACTTCCATCTTCGCATCCATCAATCAATTTGCATGTCCTTCCAAGGTCCTAGTGTAAACTGCCTCAGATTTGGTGATCTATCTACATACTCAAGAACAAACTTTGCTCTGATACCACCTAATGCAGTGCAAGATAGGGGAGTCCCCAAAGGAGAACCTAACACAGTGCAAGGCAGGGGAGTTCCCAAAGGAGAGGTCCTAGCCCACAATAATAGGAAGCAATAACACAAGATCTGATACCAAATCACAATAATATATTCATAAAATATAACTAATTACATGCAATGTGCCAGGCTATAAGGCCTTCCTGATTACGGCCAAATACAAAGCAAGTAATAGTTCTGCAAGATCCCTCAAGATCCAATCCCAAACCCTAGCTAGTCTAGATCCACACTCTAGTAGAAACCCACAAGGGAGATCTCAACTTGTGCTCACAAGCCCACCAAGCTATCTCCTTATCTTCCAAGCCATAGCTACTAGCTCTACTCCAACATCATCCAAGTGTAAACTACATCACATTCAGTGCTCTATTCACACATTCACAACTCCATCACAATCTTGTTGTAAACTACCTCACATTCGGTGTTCTATTCATAGACTCAGGAAAACTCGCTCTTCAGCTACTTCCCACACCCACTCCTCTTCTAAGTGAATGAATCATGACTAAAGACTTCCCCAAAACCCATAATTATACCAATCTAAGAAAAAATTCAGCCCAAAAAACAAATTAAATGCCAAAGTCAGCCTCCTACAACAATTAAATTCCCAAAATTGATGTCTTAGTAAAATTGTGATATCTCCTAGCTCCAAATGAATTAGAACTCAAGCTTCAAAATTTAGGGAGAAGTCTAGGCCTTCTTCAATATTTGAAAGTTTCACCCTTTAACTCATTGTGAAAAATTAATTATATAGCCTAAAATAGACACCAAAAATTAGACCATGCCGAGCAACTAAAGACCATGCCGAGCTCAATAGACCATGCCAAGTTCCAAAGACCATGTTGAGCAACTAAGGACCATGTCGAGCTCCCAAGACCATGCCAAGCTTCATAGACCATGCCGAGCTCCCAAGACCATGCCGAGCTGCATAGACCCTGCCAAGCTCCCTAGACCATGCTGAGCTCCATAGACCATGCCGAGCTCCCATCCTTCTTTGATCGAGTACCATTCCAAAAAACCTCCAAAGTAAGTATTGAGCCTCCTCCCATGAACTCCAAAGTAGTCACCAAGTAAATCCAAGATTCTCTTGTATCAAAACCACCATAGAAAACATATAAAGAAAAATAAAGTCAACATGTCTCAGCCAAGTTTAATGTTTAAGTGTGTGTGTGAAAGGCACATGACTATCTCCTTAGGACTCAATTTTACCAATGAAAAGTATTAAAACATCCTAGATTATAGCTAAAGTATTTGATAAGTATTGAAAAACACTTGATGTCAAGAGAATGTGTTGAAGAACACTATTTAGGAAGCTTCTAACTAAACACCAATGCAACAAGGAGACCTTAATAAGTTGTGTAGTTTGTGCCCCTAGACCTAGATGGACTCAATTCTAAGCTAGGAAAGGAAAAAGAAATATGGAATGAATGGTGTATAAAAACAAAGCAAGATAGAGATAGACATTAGTGCAAGGGTCTCAAGTAGTGCATATTCAAGGTTTTCATGACTTTGTAGGATTGAATAGCTCTTGAGCAAGATATTCCAATGTTAAGAAAGGTATAGGTATGGAGTAGCGATTTGGTGGATAAGAATAGATGGATAGGAAAGTAGTGTATGAAGCAAGTGAAAGTGATCCTCAAGGATTGACTTCAAGAGTGCCCAAGCTAGGGAAGATAACAAAATAGCCATGTGAAACAAGTTGTGAGTAAGAAGTGGAAGCTAATGAGCGAGGTAGCATATAGGATAAGCAAAAAAAGCCAATAAGAGAGATAACATATAAGATAAGCAATGGAAACCAATAAGAAAGATAACATATGGGATGAGTTGTACAAGCCAATAAGTGAGATAGCATATAGGATAGCAACGTGATGTCATGAAATTGTATAGCACAAAAGAGTGGACATGTCAAGAAGCCCATGAAAACAAAATTTTATTCTTTATTGTGATCAAGAACAAGGGGTTAATTTGATAAGACAATGAAAAGGAAAAAATGCTAAGGATGAAGCTCATAATGGAGGATATAAGTGAATAATTTGGAATAATAAGGATTATGATAAGAAATTTGATGGATAAGATATCTAATGCTCATAGATAGGTCAACATTGTCAAGATCAAAGGTGAAAGAGGAAATAAATAGATGATGGAAGAATTATGCATGATGCCTATTTACCATGTTTCCATCATGGTACTTATTCAAGGCACCAAAATAAGTGGTTTTCACCATACGATGAACTTATTTCTCTTTACTTTTTCTACCAAGGTATTTGTTACATGGTTTTCACCAAGGTACATTTTATTATTATTTAATTTTTTAGAATGAGTTCAAGCTTTCTTCAACTTGGATACTACTCCAATTAGAAGTGGTAGGCCTTATTTTCATTATAAAAAACTTTGAAAACTTTGATGTGAAAATATCTTGAAAATATTGTGCAAATGGGGTTTGTTATGCATTTGTTGTCAATTTTTAATAGAAACCCTAACCTGATAGGTTTTTCCCTAGCCATATTCAACAAATTTACCCTATCATTGAGAAATTTCCTTAATCTATGATGAATTTCAACCTTTATCCTAGGTTTTATGTTCAAGTGGGAGACTGCACATGTTTTTTTTTCATATATCAATATAGCTTATGACGATCATCGATAACTAGGATGTCATAGATTTGGCTATGGCAATGACCAATGAGGTTATCAATACTAGTTATGGTGATGAGTAATGGAAGCTAGATATGAAGTTTTCACTATATGCTATAGTGAAATGAATCATCAGAGATCAACAAAATGACTTTCTATTACAATGAATGGTGATGAGAAATCTTACATTGCTATAGGTTTTGGTGATGAAGGGTCTTGGACATGCTAGATTGCTATTGAAATAGTAATAAGGACTTTAGTGATTGAAGGAGTAGTATTTTATTCTTACAATAAAGAAAAAGTCATGCAGGATTTAGGACCCTATGATCACTATACCCTGAATTGATGGTGCCTATCAGAGGTTGCAGAAGGAGATTTTTTGTCTAGCAATGACCAATAGTGTCATTGCCATTTCTATGAAGATAAAGATGAAAACCAATGCAAGGGGTAGTGCCATATAAGTAATTGATACCTTCTTTCATTAGGGAGGATAGGAGGATAGTCTCACTCAAAGGGAATGAATAGAATGAGTGCCTCATGCTGTGCACATCACGAAGAAAATATTTCAAATCACAGGTCTGGGGTTTTTGCAGAGGTATAAAGATATTAGTATAAACTAATATCCCATATTGGGTGAGAAAGGAGGATTAGAGATATTTATATGCCCAAAGAAATAAACCAAAGTTGTCTCAAAGGCATGAGCCTTTTGAGACATAAGGCTCATACATGGGGCCCAAACTCACTCGGATGGATAGTTGGTAGCAATGCAAGAAATTTTGAACCAAAGTACAGGCAAGAGATGGTGACATCAATAGTGGAAAAGTAGATAGGATGACCAATTAGGAGGTGTCACATGGCACATTTTTTGAGGTAGACTAGAATAATTACAACATCGCATGAAGTTAAGTGTAGTTATTAGGGAGGGTTACAAAGTTGCACATGGTTAGTATGGTAGTTTAAGCGCAACATAAAAATAGTTAATGTGTGGTTAGTGTAAATAGTTGTGAGGGTGTGATCAAGGTAATTGAAAAATTGCAAGATAGAGTAGATGATTAGAGAATGAAGCCACAAAGTTACAAAATGGTGGTCAACGTAGCTTTACATGGAGAAACAGTAGTTAGCATTAAATAGTTGTGATGTTGTGACTAAATCACTAGTGGCTAGAAGCAACATTATAAGGATAACCACACCGTCATCCCAAACCACTGTTAGGTCAATAAAATGGTTGTGCACCACTTTGCAAGGTTATGATGATTCTTTACAAAAGAGGGTCAAAATTTGTGCGGTTGTGTCATGTAGCATAATGGTTCTAGGTGGTAGATTAGTAAACATGACATAGATCTAAGGACCAATCCTGATGCGACATGTGGTGCTCATTGGTAGTTAACTAGAGATTTGACTGAGGTGGAAGTTGAAGGTAAAATAAAAATTTGAAATAAAAATTTGAAATGTTTTCAAAACACACGTGTACTCTCAGGTCTAAAAAGTTTGAAAATAAAGTTGAAATATAGTATAAAGTTCAAACTACATGAAATATTTTATTTCTCATCATTTAAATGGTCTGTTCATGGCCAAGGGCCATATTTTTTCAAAGAAACAATTGAGGCCTCATTTTTTGCAAAAATGTGAAGTGTAATATACCATTTGAAAGGGGAGAAGATGAAGTTTTTGAATCTATAGTAAGAATATGTGTAGGTGTTCAGTGGTAAAAGATATAGGCAAATTTGTGAAATCATGGGCATTAATATATTGATATATTTTTGGATTTGATTGTGTAAAGATTTTTACCATCAATGTTTTGAATCACACTATGTGATCCATCATCAGGATAAAAGAGAGCAAGAGATGCCAAACAAAGTGGGTTGTAGAAGTTGACATTCTCAATAAAACATGTGTTTTTCATGGGCATTCTAAACAAAACAAGTGTTTTTCATGATGGAGTTTCAAAATTAGTTAAGAAGCAAACAGAGAAGTTTGTTAGTTCCAAGTATGGAGAAAATGTCCATAGAGATGTTGTTTTTCATTTGCACACAATTTGGTAGGTGTTTTGGCTTTTTTTGAGCATCGAATTCAACATCTTTTGCAGTTGGTTATGTTTCCATCATCTGGGCAGTTTCAAGCATTTAAAAAAATAGAATGATGGGATTTGATTTTCAGTTGAAGGAAGAGAGAGTCTTTGTAGCAACATGAGATGAAGATTCAAGTGGTCATGTGTCACTTCTAGATTACATCTAGATTCTTCATCTTTCTCTATATATTTTTTTCTTTTCTCTCATTGTAAGGATTGGTTCCCAATTTTTCTGAGCAAGTTCTCAGTTGGGTTTGCACCATTCTCAACATTTCTCTCTTGTATGAACAACAATGATGAAATTATAGACATAGTTCTAGTCTATTCAGCTATTTTATGAGTCATTTTCATGCGTCCTCATGTATTTTTTTCAAGGAAATGAATAGAATGCATCAATAAGTTTATCTTTAGTTTGATTCTTGTCTCCTGTTTATATTGTTTGTAATCTTCTGTGGTTTGTGAGCAAAGAGCAAAAATTCATTTGCAATCAATTTTAGGTTGTATGTTTGGTATATTTTTCTTATGTTTTAAGGAGTCATGTAAATGCTTGATTTACCATAATGGGGTTGCAAATTTCAGGAAGGGATAGGTCAAGTATGAGATTCAATTTTGATGTAGAGTCTAATTCACAAGGTGAATGGATAGATTTGGAGTCTTGGTATATGGGATGTGTCAATAATTTCCAAGGATGTGTGTTAGTAATTTGTAGAATTTCCCAATAGATAAGGCACTAATAAACTACAAGATCTATATGTTTTGTTGTTCATGTCTTGCTTATGTTGAAATCAACACATTAATCAAAGTTTTTTCCCCTTTTATGTTGAAATAGATGAAAGGATTTTCCCTCGCTTAGCTTGTCAAGTTCATAGGTCATGTTATTGGCTATTTCATGTTTATGTTGTTTGCATAAGCAATAGAAGAATTATGTTTTCAATCTTCTTTATCTAGATTTAGATGTATGCTTTGGCAACTGGTACCATATGAACAAATCTAAGGTTCACCCACCTAGATCATGCATAGCTTGAAAAAGGAGTATGGCCTTATAGTTGGCCCCACTGTTTGAATAGGTATGTTGAACAAGGGAATTAGTTGCCACTAGATCTATTTGTTCCTATCATTGGGTTATTGAAAAGTTGTTAATTTAGGATCCAAAAAAATGGTGACTCTACTAGGGAGTTGTGTGTAAGGAAACTTATTGTATGATTTATTGCAATCTCTTGTGTTATTTTTGTTTTTCAATCTAACTATTAGTCATTGTTTCTGTCCATGTACTGGTCTTTTTCTGGTGACAAACCTTGAAAATCTAAAAATTTCCCAATAAAACAAGAAGAAAATGGTATGAGTTTTTCCAATAGTGCCTTGTCTACAAAGTAGAGTTTATGTTCCCAAAGTATATAAGATTAAAATCATCTGTTGGGTCACTTTGTCAGATCTATTTTTAGAAAATACTTTTCCCATAAAAGATCTTGTCTTTTAGCCATTATTAAAAGGGTTTTTTCCCCTAGCGGGTGGTGACTTAATCTTATGTTTGGTTAACTAGTGCTCATGTTAAAGTAAAGGATGATTGATAGAAGAAAGAATACAAGATCATATGTTAAGGAAAACCCAAATATCTCTTTGTATATTGCATTACCAAAGGGTGGTAAGAAGAACTAGCCTAGGAAGAAAGGAGAAATCAGTCATGCATTGAAACCCAGAGATAATTTTCAGTTCTAGTCTGTAGTTGAGAAATAATTCTTATCCCATAGATCTAAATCTAATAATACTAGGCTTTTGTGTAATCTTTTTACTACATTTTTTCATGAAGATAATCCCTACCAAGATAAAATGGTGTCATCTATAGAGGATACTGCTTTTATGTCTAGTAATTTAGAAAGAATAAATTAGAACCTCAGACATAAAAGTATTCAATCAAATAGATATCACCCTCATCATTTTCCTTTCATTGAGAGAAAAATCATAAATATGAGTGACCCTATAGATTCATAAGCAACAACCATAGATCCTGATGACCTTCTTACTGAAGTTGAAATTCTAAGAAAAAATGTTATTGAAGAAGAGGTCAAATGCATATATTTGGAGAAGGAGAAGGAAAAAAATACTATGAATACTCTCATTGAGAGTGACACCTTGCTTGAGAGAATGATTGCATTGCGGGAACAGAATAGGAAGTTGGAAGAAAGATCTTCTACCTTGCATCCTAATGTGTTTGGAAATATTGTTAATTTGAGATCTAAGGTTCAAGAACAAGAACACCTTTTAAGAGAAAGGAAAGATCCTATTATTTCCCAAGTCTAGCCTTATAAGCTAGATGAGAAGGAAATTATAGATTTGATTGTAAAGAACCCTGATAAAGGAAAGCAGAATATTTTAAGGATGAGCCCCAAGTTATTTCTAGTAAATCTACAAGTCTTGTTATGTCTAAACTTGACTTAGATTTAGAGAAAGCCAAGAAAGAAAGAGAAGATCTGGCCAAAGAACTTGAAAAGGTTGAAAATGAAGCTCTGTCTAGAGAAACCAAAAGGAAAATACATTTTATCAAATCTAATTCTATCATAGCTTCATGGCTAAACTAGTCTTCACAAACCATGCCATCTATGCCTATATGTGGACCTGTAGCAATTGGCCAAATTTTATCTTAGTAAACATTTGCCACTTCATCCACAATAATTAGTCATGTAACTACTACTTTACATCCCTAGAAAACTCAAATTTCAATATAAACTCAAGGGGCTAGACCAAGCACATCAAATGTTGGAAGTTTTCAAAGAAGATCTATATGTTGGAAATGATTGAAAAACTCATGAATGAAGAGTAATGGAATTGGTAAAGAATGTTTTCAATCATTGTTTTTTCATTCATGTCAAACTTGCTACTTGCAAGAATGATAATTGCTTTAGTGATCCAAATACTATAAGTTGGTTGATTGATAAGGAGGTGGCAATCAATAAGATGTAACTAGAGTACCTAGACAAAGGTTGAAGTTATGATGTTGTAATGAAGTATAAGGATCAGCTAAGACATTGATGAAATAGTGTATTGATGACATACTCTAAGACACAGAGGATAGACACACCAAGACATATCAAAGATGTAAGGTTTAGCTAAGTCATTTGTATAGCCTAACTAAGATCATAAGAGAGTGTCGAGCAAGCTAGTTAGTTCTGAACATATTCTTAGTTGAAGCCGAGAAAGTTCACCTTTAGAGTGTGCCGAGTGATCTTCAAGTGCTGGGTAAATATCAATTGCTGAGTAAATATCAAGTGTCGAGTGATCTTCAAGTGCTGAGTAAATATCAAGTGCCAAGTAAATATTAAGTGTGAAGTGATCTTCAAATGCCAAGCGGAGATCAAATGCCAAGCAGAATATAGGAGCCGAGTAATACAAAGGGTGTCGAGCATCAGTAAACCAATAGTGCTAAGGTGCTGCATTATTTTGAAAATTGAAGATTCACCAAATCTGAGCTGACATGGTAGTTATCTAGAATTCCATGAACCAAATAGAAGATAAGAATGGTGAGCTAGTGGTATAGAACACTATGTAAACCATTTTTGGCAAATACAATTGGATTCTAGATGAAGTTTCTAGATAAGAGTAAAATATGGGATAGATACATTGTATCTTACCTAATTTTTTGAAACCCTAAAGTTGGAAAGGGAGAATTGAGTAGGAATGGTATTCTAGATTTTATTTAAGAATTCATAAGGTCATGAAGCAAATTGTGGTGTGGTGGTCAAGCATGAAATTATGAAATGTTGAAGAAAGTGCTAAGGTGGAAGAGAGCACAGATACTCTACTTTGATAGGTGACCATAGATATGATTGCATTGGTGTAATGAGTAAGAAGACTCAAGATGAAAAAGCTTGAGATGACAAGCTTTTAGAGTTGCAGTGATTAAAGCCAAGCAAAGGATTGAACTGAAGTGTGATCTGTAATCTGCAAGATATGTTGTAAGTTGTATCAGATCAAGAGCCATTGATGTTACTCTCTAGTAATTGTAATAGTTAAGATAAATCCTATAGACTTAGGTTGGTTTAATAGCCATGTTGTAAATCTTTTAATAGGGTGACATTCCAAGTGAATGTTCCAAAGTCCTTTAACCAGGCCCATTCGTAACAGTATGGTGGAATCCTCTAACAAGGTCACATTTAACAATGTGTTGTAGCCTTTAACAGGGCAGGCCTTTAAGAGGGCATACCATCAGAAGTGGTTGAAATCAATTGTGCAATTATTTAGTGGGTATCATCCCCACCCCAATTTTACCTTCTTATTCCTAGAGGGTTTCTAGGTTATCAAATTCTTAGTGTTATGGTGTGATGCATGTCTACTTTTCATAGTTGTTTAAATGTTCAAATTACATGCATGATAGTTTCAGTTATGTGCTATTGAGGATTGAAAAAAAAAGAAAAAAGTGGCATTGGACCTTGAATAATTGATTCACACCCCCCCCCCCCCCCCCCCCCCCCCCCCCGCCCCCTCACCTCTTAGTTATTCTAAAGAATTATAACAATTGGTATCAAAGCATTGCTGCTAACTTAGTTTAAAGGGACTAGAAGCAAAAAAGATCAAAATGGCTAAGAGAGAAGTCCCCAAGCTCAACAAAGACAACTTTGTTGCATGGAAAAGCTTGATGAATATACATCTTGGATCCATAGGAGATTAGGCCCAAAATTCAATTATTACTAAACATGTTGCTCCAACTGGTACTCTTACTGGAGAAGATTTAAAAAATAGACAAGAACACAATCAGACAATGCTGAAAATTGCTTCTACACTCAACTATGCTAA
Organism: Cupressus sempervirens; assembly: GCA_028749045.1. NCBI lineage: Eukaryota > Viridiplantae > Streptophyta > Pinopsida > Cupressales > Cupressaceae > Cupressus > Cupressus sempervirens. The sequence goes on along the minus strand of CM053789.1, from coordinate 505,192,237 downwards.
ATTTGATGATATCAAAGGATGTGACACAGAATTCAAGATGTGGAAATCCCTATCAGACATTTATGGAGGAGATTAGAATGTCCAAAGAGAAAAAAGAGAAAGCCTTAAAGGAAAGTTCGATGATATGAAAATGGAAGAAGGTGAGAATGTTGTTCAATATGCCGCTAGAATAAAGGAAGTGGTAAGTGCAATAAGATATTTGAGTGGTCAATTAGATGATGATACTATTAATAGTAAGTTTTTAAGAACCTTGCTCCCTATCTATGCTATTAGAGTATCAGCTATACAAGACCTAAGATGTGTGCTAGGAAACAATCTAAGTTTTGAAGGTATAGTGGATAGACTCGCTGCATTTGAGTTATCTAACTTTGACAACTACAGACCTGAGAATGTTGAATTTGCTTTCAAGGCCAAGCTATCACTAAAAGATGCTAAACAGGTGAAATCAAAGAAGGGAAGAGAGATGAAATATGTATCCAGTGACAGTAGCACTAATGAGGAAGATGTGGAACAATTGGAAGCATTGCTAGCTAGAAGATTCGACAGAGACAAAGGAAAATTCAAAGGTAAGCTACCTATCATTTGTTTCAATTGCAATAAAGTAGGACATATTGCTGCAAGGTGTACACAAAAAAAGGAATACAAGGAAGGTAAAAAATACAAAAATAGAAGAGAAGATGATAAGAGAGATTACAAAGATAAAGGCAAGAAGTGCTATATTGTTGAAGAAGATTCTGATAATGATGATGAAATTGTTTATGTAGCCATGAAGGACCAATCTGATGAAGAAGAGCCTACAACACTGGTAACATGTATAAACAAGAATGACAGATGGATCATAGACAGTGGATGCTCACATCACATGACAGGAGATAAAAGTAAGTTTGTTAACTTTATTCAGTATGATGGAAATAGTGTTAGATTTGGTAATGATGCTTCATGTTAAATCAAAGGAAAAGGTTCCATTAAGCTTACAGAGAAAATTTCATGTGATAATGCATATTATGTTGAAGGACTAAACTACAATTTTCTAAGTGTCTCACAGTTAGGCAATGTAGGGTGCAAAGTAGAATTTGGAAATAAAACTGCAAAAATCTATGATACTGATGGTAGATTAATAGGAAAAGGAGATCAAACAAAAAGTAATCTATTTTATCTTGATCTAGAAAATACTTCTTGTCTTGTTGCAAAATTTGATGATGTGTGGTTATGGCATAGAAGGCTATGTCATGTCAACTTTGATAATCTAGTTAATATTTGTAAAATGAAGAAAGTCAGAGGTTTACCTAAACTGAAAAAGCCTAACAATATCATGTGCAAACAATGTCAATTAGGAAAGATGACCAAGTCAAGTTTCAAGAGTAAAAACTATACATCTAAAGAAGTACTTGAGTTAGTCCATACTAACTTATGTGGTCCAATAGAAGTACAGAGCTACAAAGGAGATAAATATATAATATTTTTTGTTGATGATTATTCGAAGATGATGATTGTTATGTTCTTAAAACTAAAATCTGATGCTTTTCAAATGTTTAAGTGGTATGTGGCTAGAGTTGAAAAAGAAACAAGAAAGAGTTTGAAATGCCCGAGATCAGACAGAGGTGGTGAATTCACATCAAACAAATTTGAGATATTTTGCAAAGAAAAAGGAATCAAGAGACAAACATTAGCTCCTAGAACTCCCCCACAGAATGGAATTGCTGAGAGAAGAAATAGATCTATGATTGACTATGCTAGAACATTAATGATTGAAAATACTGTTGCTCTAAAATATTGGAGAGAAGCTGTAACTGTGGCTGTTCATACACTAAACCAAGTACAAGTCAAGAAAGGTACTAATGCAACACCTTTTGAATTATGGTATGGTCACTCACCCAATGTAAAGCATTTCAAAGTATTTGGTTGCAAATGCTTTATCTTTAAAGATGCTAGAAATGGAAAATTTGATGCAAAAAGTGATGAAGGCGTATTCCTTGGTTACTCCACTAGAAGTAAAGCATACAAGTGTTTAAATACTAACACTGATAAAATTGTGGAAAGTGCAAATGTGAACTTTGATGAGCATGTAGATGTCCAAGTTGAAAAACCAAAGAAAATGGATGACTACAGAACCTTTGTATATTCTTATGAAGGAATGCCTATTGATGAGGATACTAACAATCAAATTGAAATTCAACAGCAAGTTTCAGTCTCAGCTGAGTCACAACCAGTAAATGTTGAGCTGCATTCGAAAATAGAGTTGCAGAATGAAGGAAATGCTCATTCTGACTCTGAAGTTAGTACACATGATAGAGATGTAGAACTACCTGAAAAAAAAGTGCATAGTGATCCTAAATTTGAAAGATCAAATATGGAAACAAGGATAGAACCAAGATTGTCCAAATATGTGAAGAGGCATCACCTTGCTGAACAGATAATTGGTGACAAAGATGCACAACCAATGCCAAGGAATAGACTAACAAGTGAATCATGTTTGTTAAGAAAATTTGAACCTAAGACAGTGTATGATGCATTACAAGATGGTGAGTGGTATAAAGCTATGGAAGAAGAGATTGATCAAATAAAGAAGAACAAAACCTGGAGTTTGGTTCCCAGATCAGTTGACAAGAATGTGATTAGCACCAAGTGGGTATTCAGAAACAAGCAAGATGAGAATGGTGAGATTACTAGAAACAAAGCCAAACTAGTATGTAAGGGTTATGCTCAAGAAGAAAGATTAGACTATGGGGAAACATTTACCCCTATTACGAGAATGGAAGGAGTAAGAACTTTACTTGCATACCCTGTATATAAAGGTTTTAAAGTCTATTAGATGGATGTAAAGTCTACTTTTTTGAATGGTATATTGGAAGAGGAAGTCTATATTGAACAACCAAAGGGATTTGTTGATGAAAATAATAGGGATATGGTTTGTAAACTACATAAAGCACTCTATGGTCTGAAATAAGCACCTAGAGCATGGTATGAGAGACTTCACAAGTATCTAGTGCAAATAAGATTTGAAAGAACTAATGATAACAACAACATGTACATAAAATCAAAAGAAGGTAAGGATATTATTGTATCTAAAATATTTGTGGATGACATAGTGTTTGGAGGAAAGGAAGTGCTATGCAAAATTTTTGCAGAAAAAATGAAACATGAGTTTGAGATGTCTATGTTTGGAGAGATCAAATTTTTTGTTGGTTTGCAAGTACATCAACTAAAACATGGTATATTTATGACACAATCAAAGTACATCAAAGAGATACTTAAAAAATTTGGATTGGAAGACTCCAAACTAGTCATCACACCAATGGCAATAGGACATAAGCTATCCAAAAATGATGTGTCAACTGAAGTTAATCAAAAAATATACAGATCCATGATTGGAAAACTACAATATGTTGTACATAGCAAACCAGACATAGCATTAGCAGTTGGAATAGTGGCTAGATTCTCTACTAATCCTAAAGAGAATCATCTCATAGCAGTAAAAAGAATAATGTGGTATCTCAAAGGAACTGATGATTTTGGCCTATATTATAAAAAGCATGAAAATTTTGAGCTCAATGCATACATAGATGTAGATTGGGGAGGAAACATTGATGAAAGAAAGAGCACAAGTGGAGGAGCATTACTTTTAGGTAAAAGACTAGTTACTTGGACTAGCAAGAAGCAAACATGCACATCTCAGTCGACTGCAGAATTAGAATATGCGGTAGAAACAGTCAATTGCAAAAATATTGTGTGGCTCACACATTTATTGCAAGGAATGAAATTGTATATGAGCAATGCTAGTATGCTAATAGAAACCAAATTTAAATAAAGCTTCTACAAACTAAAAAAAATTCATAAACTTCAAGATAGACTAAGATGAGCTCTTAATTAAGAATATGAGCCATTAATGGGCTCTCTCAATAAGAAGCTCTCTTGTTGAGTGGCTTTTTCTAAATAGATAGGATGTATGCTCAAGCTTATGCTTCAAAAAGGGCTTCAAATGGAGTTGGAATTTGGGTGTGAGTGTATGGTTTTGATGTAAAATGGCTTCTTAAAATGGCATTATGACTTTACTTCATAGATTGTGTTATTTTGCAAAGGGGAAGGATCCAATTTATAGGCAAGAGGCTTGAGTGATTGAGGGCTAAGATGCAAGGATGGGAAAAAGCTCATGGAGGGCTTAGATTGCATGAGAAGAGAGCACATGGATTGTGCTTCCTTACAACCAATCAGGGAGTGACACATGTCACATGGTGAGAGGATGGAGGAAAGGGGAAGGATGAGTCAACAAAGGAGGCTCAAGGGATAAAATCTTCATAAAGACCCTCATAATGACTTGTAAGAGCAATAAAAGGGCTTGGAAGAGTCATTTATGGCCTAGTGGGCTTCATAAAGTTTTATGGTTGAGATATTTTGAGGGAGATGAGAGCGATTTTGAATTGGTCTTGATTAGGAGGGTTTTAAGCTTGCTTATGATTGTGAAAATGATTAGAGGATGGATTAGGATGGTTTAGGATTAGCTTAGGGATAGGCACGTGGATGGCATTTAATGAGGGTGGGTGAAGGAGGAGATATTTGTTAACTTTGGCTTGGGTTAGTAAGTTTTAACCCATGTTTAGGGAATGTGACAAGGTTAGGAGGGGATTAGGATTAGGTTTAAAGACATCTTCTAGAAGAGTCTAGACTTTGGATGAGGATAAAGACTTTCTAGAATAGTCTAGAATTTCCTAGGATGAGGACGAAGACTTTCTAGAAGAGTCTAGAACTTCTTAGGATGAGGATAAATTAGATTTTTAGGAAATAAATAAAGTTTTATTTATTTCAAGGGTTTGGGTTGAGGAGATATTTATTAAAACTTTTTTAATAAACATAAGGATTAATATTTAATCTTAATTAAATATTTTGAGTTGGGATTAGGGGTAGGAAATGATGGGATTAGCCTTCAATCAAAATTAAAGAAGGATTAGAAGATGTTGGAAGAGGTTAGTGGTCTTAAGGAAATTGGCCAAGTTTTGGGCAAAAAATAATTTTTTTATTTATTTTGGGTTTTTTGGTCAATTTATTAATTAAATAATTAATAAATAAGGAAATAATGTTTAAATAAGATTTAAACATTTTTGGGAGAGATTCCTTAATTAAATATTTTTAATTAAGATAAAGGGATTAATGGCATAAAAATAAATAAATTAATTAAATAATTAATTAATTAATAAATGATGATGTCATCAGGAATTTTTCAGAAAATAAAAATACTTTATTTTCTAAAGGTTTTTAGGTGTCTACAGAAAGAAGAGGTAACAAAACCTGTGATATTATATTGTGATAATCCAAGTGCTATAAACATATCCAAGAATCCAGTAATGCATGCAAAAACCAAGCATATTGCAATCAAGTATCACTATGTCAAAGAATTGGTAGAAGACAAACAAGTGCAGATGGAGTACATTCACACAAAGGAACAAATTGCAAATATATTCACCAAATCATTACCCAAGGATGCTTATGAATATCTTAGAGGCAAGCTGGGGGTAATGCCCCTAACTCAAGCAGTTTAAAGCAAAGAAGCTACCCTGCATCAATAGAAACAAATCATTAAAATATTAGAAGAATGATGCAGAGGATAACAACAGAAGTAGGAACTCCAAATCAATCACAAGCATGGTGAGAGAGGGAGACAATATGAGATGCAAAGCTTATATTTTGCATGATTAAGATGTTACAGCTTTGGCATTTATGTCAAAGAGGGAGATATATGTAAAAAAATGAACATCTGCAAAGGATCATCTACAAAGTAAGAGGGAGATATATATGAAAGAGAGAGATATATAAGATCAGTAGTAGTAAAGAGGGAGAAGCAAAAAGTAGCATAAAATGTATGTAATTTTGGTGGTAACTAAGTTGATCGATTGATTAGTTTGGTTTTCCATCAATGCCAAAGAGGGAGATTGTTGGAAATGATTGAAAAGCTCATGAATGAAGAGTAATGGAATTGGTAAAGAATGTTTTCAATCGTTTTTTTGTCATTGATGTCAAACTTGATACTTGTAGGAATGGCAATTGCTTTAGTGATCCAAATACTATAAGTTGGTTGATTAACAAGGAGGTGGCAATCAATAAGATTTAACTAGAGTACCTAGACAAAGGTTGAATTTATGATGCTGTAATGAAGTATAAGGATCAGCTAAGCCATTGATGAAATAGTGTATTGATGACATACTTTAAGACACAGAGGATAGACACACCAAGACATATCAAAGATGTAAGGTTTAGCTAAGTCATTTGTATAGCTTAACTAAGATCATAAGAGAGTTTTGAGCAAGCTAGTTAGTGCCAAACAGATTCTTAGTTGAAGTCGAGCAAGTTCACCTTTAGAGTGTGCCGAGTGATCTTCAAGTGCTGAGTAAATATCAAGTGTCGAGTGATCTTCAAGTGCTGAGTAAATATTAAGTGCCAAGTAATCTTCAAATGCCGAGTGAAGGTCAGATGTCAAGTAGAATATAGGAGCCAAGTAATACAAAGGATGTCGAGCATTAGAAAACCAATAGTGCCGAGGTGTTGCATTATTTTGAAAATTGAAGATTTGCTAGATTTGAGCCGACATGGTAGTTATCTAGAATTTTATGAACTAGATAGAAGATAAGAATGATGAGCTAGTGGCACAGAACACTATGTAAACCATTTTTGGCAAATACAATTGGATTCTAGACAAAGTTTCTAGATAAGAGTAAAATATGGGATAGATACATTGTATTTAACTTAATCTGTTGAGACCCTAAAGTTGGAAAGGGAGAATCGAGCAAGAAAGGTATTCCAGATTTCTATTTAAGGAGTCATAAGGCTATGAAGCAAAGTGTAGTGTGGTGGTCAAGCATGAAATTATGAAATTGTTAAGAAAGTGCTAAGGTGGAAGAGAGCACAGATACTTTGCTTTGATAGGTGACCATAGATATGATTGCATTGGTGTAATGAGTAAGAAGACTCAAGATGACAAAGCTTGAGATGACAAGCTTTTAGAGTTGCAATGATTAAAGCCAAGCAAAGGATTGAACTAAAGTGTGATCTATAATCTGCAAGATATGTTGTAAGTTGTATCAAATCAAAAGGCATTGATGTTACTCTCTAACAATTGTAACAGTTAAGATAAATCCTACAGACTTAGGTTGGTTTAATAGCCATGTTGTAAATCCTTTAACAGGGTGACATTCCAAGTGAATGTTCCAAAGTCCTTTAACCAGGCCCATTCCTAACAGTATGGTGAAATCCTCTAACAAGGTCACATTTAACAATGTGTTGTAGCATTTAACAGGGTAGGCCTTTAATAGGGAAGACCATCAGAAGTGGTTGAAATCAACTGGGCAGTTATTTTGTGGGTATCATCCCCACCCCAATTTTACCTTCTTATTCTTAGAGGGTTTCTAGGTTATCAAATTCTTAGTGTTATGGTGTGATGCATGTCTACTTTTCATAGTTGTTTAAATGTTCAAATTACATGCATGATGGTTTCAGTTATGTGTTATTGAGGATTGAAAAAAAAAAAAGTGGCATTGGACCTTGAATAACTAATTCACACCCCCCCCTCTCAGTTATTCTAAAGAATTATAACACTATATACAAGGAGAAATATAAGAAGATGCCACTCATAGGCATCCCTAGTTTCCCTAATCCTATTTCAAATGATTTGAGGGATAAGGTTATTAAAATTTTAGGCAATAATGATATGATTGGTGAAGAAAACCTAAGAAAATTTATAGACATGCTTAATGACTATGAAGTAGAGCATGAAGACATGGTAATGAAATTGTTTGTTCATTCTCTTACTAAAGATGCTAGCGACTAGTTTAGAAAACTACTTGATGATAGTATTGGCTAATAGAATGACTTAGAGAAGCTTTTTAGGGAGCAATATGGTGAAAACACCAATGATAGTTTTATTTTGAATGAATTTAACAACATCAAGAAGAACCCAAATGATTCTACATTCGATTTTAATATGAGATTCCAAAAGGGGATGTATAAGTTGTTTCAAGTGATGAGATTAGGGGAAGATGTGTGTCTCAAAAATTACTTTAATTCTTTTGATAGTAAGATGGCATATACTCTAAGGGACAAGGATCTTAGAATATTGAGGGATGCCTACAAGATGGATGTGAATATTGAGAATAACAAAAAAGCATCTGCTAAGATGGGGAGAAGGGATGACCCAAAACAATTCAATCAAATGGGAAATAAGAAAGAAGGCGACAAATCTATTACAACTAAGAAGCCTTAGGATGATATAATGGGCCAAGTCTTGAATCTACTTAAGAATTTGAATCCACCAACAAATCATGCAAATAACCAAGGTATTGGTGATAAGCTTCAGTTTAATACCCATTAGAACAAGCAGACTAGGATGCAAAATTATCCCTACACCACATAGTGGAAAGATGGAAAAGCTATTTCCAATTTGACTCAAGGCACTACATATAAAAATACACTAGATGCATTGCAAAGGAACTTTGTGAACATAATGGATGATGTACCTTGGTCAATTGTATGCCAGTCTCCTCATTCGCTTGACTATTGTGTAGTTGCTTAGTCCTTTTCTACAAATTAGCAAGAACAAAATGAAGGAGAGGAAGAAAATAATCACGAAGATGTAGGATACAACATATTAAATCTGTGTGATAATGGTGAGGAATCTACTTTAGAAGATTCTAAAAATGATGTTGTAAATTAGAGAAGTGTATATCAGTTGCACCATCATCAAATGTTCTCAAATAGTGAAGATCAAGATGAAGATAGAATATGCAATATGATATTAGGCATGAATCACATGAGTTTGAGAAGACCTTTAAATGAAGATATTGGCATAATCACTGCAATAATGATAGCCCAAGTGTATAGTGCTTACAATCTAATAAATAGGACTATTAACAATGTTGCTGGTAAGCCATTTGGTATTTTCATCAAAGATATTACTCATAAAATGGATGATAAAACTAAAAAGGATAATTCAGTGACAATTAAAGTCAAAGATTGTAAGAACAAAAGGTGGGAACCCAAAAAGAAAATGTAGATTCAAGGATTTGAAATAATCAAGGTAAATGTATAAGAAAAGGAAACAAATTTTCATGTTACCAAGAAAGTGGAGGAACCTACTATTCAAACACTAGTAGCTAGAGGTAATTCTATTAAGTCTACTATTTATGATCTTGTTGATATGATTGCAATGTTGTCACAAATCATTGTTAAAGTTCCTTTATCTAAAATGTTTAGGGTAGAGGGATACAAAAATAAGGCCTTATATCTTGGTTAGGTGGGATAGGGAATAGTAATGTTGTTGAACAAGAACCAATAATCATGCAACATACACCATTTATAATAAATGCCAAATAAGATATAAGAGTTATGTCCTGAATATCTCAGATTTATTTGGATATTTCATCTATAGCCTATATAGAAAACATTGAACCTTTCTTTTTGAGTTTGATTATAAATGGAAAAATATTAAAGAATTGTATGATTGACTTAAGGGCTGAAAATATTGTCATGCCTTTTAGGATTATGGAAGCCTTAGGTCTAAAAGTGGATACTGAGCAGCGTAGATGTAGAGAAATGGATGCAAGATAAGTGCATGTCATAGGTATAATTAATGTTTTTCCTTTTTAGTTTCTTACCCTAATGCTAACCTGCTATGGCTTTCCTAGTAGGTGATATTCCTCCATAGTACAAAATGTTGCTCTCAAGAAAATGGAGTGTTAAAATGGGAGGTAGCTTACAATGTGACTTGTCATATGTTACATTACACATAGGGGACAAGGCCATAAAAATTTATAAAGAACCAAGGGTCACTCATATGTTAGAGGAAAACATTGAAAAAGATGCTACATCTTTTCTAGATACTAAGGTTAATGGTTTCAAAGATAAGCTTATTATTCAAGAAATTGAAAAACCAAACCCATTGATTACATAAGAGGTAACAAGTTGTATAGATTCTTGAAGTCTTTGGACCATGTATTTTTATGGGTCAAATTATAAAGATGGGTCAGGAGCTGGAGATATTTTCATATCTATATGTAAGAATACTTTTAGGTGTTCATTTACTCTGAATTTTATATGTACTAATAACATTACAGAGTATGAGGAACTTTTACTAGGATTAAAAGTGGTAGCAAATCATAGAATCAAGAAGTTGCATGTTATTGGTGATTTAGAGCTAATTGTGTCTCAAATTAAGGAGACATATACTTCCAAGAACAAGAGACTAAAACAATATAGGAATGTTTTTTAGGACCAAATTGAATTGTTTCATGCCTTTGGCATTTCTTGGATGGATAGAAGAAATAATAAGATGGATGACTTGTTGGTGAATGTATCTATCAAGCCTAATGATATATAGTTTGCTAGTCTGTCTACAATTGAGATGCATAATAGGCCATCTATCTCTGATAATGTAGAAAATTGCAAGTATTTGAAGATGATAGAGATATCATGAACTTTCTTCTTAATGAGGACAAGTACCATCGATGGTAAGGATACTCTTTTTGGTGAGGAAGTTTTAAATTGAAAAAAACAAAGATTCCTAAGGGTCTGGTTGTGTTAGAAAATATTTTTGATAACCATGATAGATTCAAGACAAAAGAAAAATAAAATGATGTAAAGGACTTCAAGGAGATCAATCATGGAACCAAAGAAGCACCTAAAAAAGTGTATATAGGAAAGAAATTATCTTCGAAAATAAGGTAGAGTTTGATTAATTTGCTAAGAAAGTACAAACATGTCTTTGCTTGGTTGTATGATGATTTAAAGTCTTATAGAGAATATATTTTTTAGCATGAATTGCCATTAAAGGAAGGAGCTAAGCCTTTTAGACAAAAAAAAAGATTTGTTAATCCAACACTAGCTCCAAAGATGTAGGAGGAACTAATGAAATTAGGAGATGTAAGGATAATCAAACCAATTAGGCACTCTTCTTGGGTATCTAATTTAATCCCTATTAGGAAGTAGTATACTAACATAAGAATGTGTGTTGATTTTAGAAATCTAAATATTTCTTCACTAAAAGACAATTATGGTTTGCCAAACATGGAAGCCATGTTGTAACAAGTTACTGGATCAAACTTGATGTCTATGATGGATGGTTTCTCTAGATACAATCACATAGTTGTAAAAGAATTAGAGTAGTACAAGACAACATTTACAACACCTCGGGGGACATATTTCTACAATAGAATATCTTTTGGTGTGACTAATGTTGGTGCCACTTTTCAGAGAGCCATGGATGTGGCCTTTGTAGATATAATTAACAAATTTTTAGTGGTATATCAAGATGACTTGACAAAATATTCAAAGAATGAAAATGACCACTGTATGCATCTTGAAAAGGTATTTATCAAAGCCCTTAAATATGGTATTTCTTTGAATCCTAGGAAATGTGCCTTTGCTATTATTTAAGGTAAATTTTTAGGCCATTTGGTAGGGAAGGAAGGAGCCAAGATAGACCCTAAGAGGGTAGAGGCTATAGACAAGATTCAAAAGCCTAAAAATGTGAAGCGAATTCAATCTTTCTTTGGGAAAATAAAATTCCTTAGAAGATTTGTTACAAAATTTGTTTAAATCGGAAGACCAATCTTTAAGATGTTGAAGAAAAGTTTTGAGATTATATGGGATGAAGAAACAAGCATGGATTTTTAGAAAATCAAACAAGCAATAAAATATACCCCTATTTTAAGAGCCCTTGACTATTCTAAACCAATGTACATTTTTCCTTTACCTCATTCGATACTGTTGCGGTAGTTTTATTACAAAAGAATGAGGATGGATATGAGAAACCAATAGCATTCTTTAGTAAATCATTGTAGATTATAAAATTAAAATATGACATAAATGAAAAGAAAGCTTATGCATTGGTTAAATTAGTTAAGGAATTTAGGTGTTATCTAATGGGTTATACAGTAATTGCATTTGTTCCAAGTGCAACAACCAAGGACAACTTCTCACAACAAGAAGTCTTAGGGAGAAGATGTAGGTGGATCAATATGATCTAAGAATTCAATATAGACATTGAAATTGCCATGTTGGTGAGAGGTCAAGGACTTGCCAAGCTGATGGAAAAAGAAAACCATGAAGGAAATCAGATAAATCAACTTGATGGTGATGGTATAAATGGACTATGTGATATTGATACTTATGATTGGTATAAAGATATAATTTTTTTCTTGGAATACATGAAAGCCCCATCATGCCTAAGTGATAATTGGAGAAGGGCCTTAAAGTTACAAGCTATCAAGTATGTGAGCATGCTATCACATTACCTTGGTTGGTTTGAAAAGATCGAGAACAAATCATCATAACCTCACATTCACAACCCCAAGCCTCTGGTAACAACCTAAACTAGTCAATACTAGAACAACCCCAAAACACAGAGAACACATAAAAAACATCAAAGTCTCACAGATTGGATTTGAAAGTATATTATTGAGTTAAGGTAAGGTTTATGTTCCAGTTTAACGTCTATTTCAAGTAACTAAGTTTTCACAATCAGCCCTTACAATTAACCCATTTCTATAACAACTTCCATTAAATCAATAATCCAAATCTACAATTAAATCAAATAATATTCATTATTAATTAACTTTAATTAAACAAATTTTAATTAAATTAATCAATAATTACTAATCTAATTACTTATTTTAATCCATTCACTAACTGTTAATTTATTAATATTTAACCAAAATTATTAATAAATTAATATTTACAAAAAAAATTTATGTTAAATACATTAATATTTAATTATTAAATATTAATAAAGATTAAAATATTATTAATTAAAATATATTAAAAATTTATTAATTAAAATTTTAAATAATAATAAATTTTTTTATAAATAATAAAAATTATATATAAAAATGAAATTTAAAAAAAAATATTATAAACATACGTTTTAATAAACCGCCTGCGGTCTGCCGCAGTCTTGCGGTCGCAAGGCCTGCGGCGGCAGGTACCTTGTACCTATCGTCGCAGTACCTGCGACACAGGTACTGTCAGCTCTGCCGACAGTGGGGGTGGGTACGAGGTAATTCCCTCCCCCCCACTATAATCATATTTATATATATTTTTTTAAAAATACGAATTTTTTTATAATCAAATTTTTTTATATTGAAATTTAAATTTGTTTGAAGATATTTATATATATATATATATAAATTTATAAATATGTTAAATTAATTCCTCTTTAATATATATATATATATATATATATATATATATAAATATATTAAAAGAGATTGCCTCCTTCTTTATATTGATAGAGAAAATATAGTCAATCATCTGAACTTCTAATTTAGAATTTCAGTCTTAGATTCAACCCTTCCCATTTAAATCTTATGTATACAGAAGTTTATTGACAAGCATCTGATAAATTCCAATATTGTAATGTTTAAACATTCATCATAGAGAATTCAGATTTACAAACCCCAGACACGAAGAAGACAGGAAAGGATAATTGCGTATTTAATCGATAATAAAAAACACAAGACGCTACCTGATCCTGATGCTATTATGCATCTCCAGGAACTGTAAGAGAATTCACTCCTCTCAATAACCTTCCTCTGGAAAACTTTCTCGGTATCAGCCTTCTGAAATTTGCTTCCAAAAGTTGTCTCCCAAAAATTCCCGTCCAAATTCATGTGTCCCAAAAATGAACCCCCAAAGTTGTGATAAGAAGTTTTCTCCTCAAATCGGGGCACTAATTGTGCGTTCACCCGAGAAGACTCTTTGCACAACTCAGTTAAATCCCAAATTAACCTTTATTATCTTTTCTTTTATTTTGCATTCATCTTTCATGCACATTAAGTTAAATTATTAAATAACTTTATTTAATATTCCATTTGACTTCTGTTTTAAATTAATTTATTACTTTAATTTCATGTGCACTTCATGAAATTAAAATAACATTATTAATTTCTATTATTTAATCTTTTAATTTATTTCTCATATTTAAACTCATGCTTAGATCATGCAATCTAGAATTCTTAATAATTTTATATCCTTTTAATTTATTTTAGAAACTTAATTGATAACATATTTAATTAATTTAAATAACAATAATATTTATCATTTATTTTAAAATGAACTCCAAATATATTATTATTAAATTAAATACATATTATCATATTCTAAATTTATCTTTGAACTTTAACCTCCAAATTTGATTCTTTTATTTAATTAATTTCTCAATTAATTAAATATTAAAGATATCATATTAATTCTCCATTAAATTAAATCATTAATTAATCTTTTTAATTAGACTTAATTAATAGAAAACACATCAAGGACTCATATAACAACATACAAAAACCCTTCATAGAAAAAAAACATACTAAATCAAAACAAAAAGGGTTATAATCATGAAATTACATTATTTGATGCATTCGGAGGGTACTTAACTCAGATACTTGTCCTAATTATCAATTAGGACAATTGGCTAAAGGGTTTAGGAATTGGACTTAAGAGTTTATCTCCCCTCTCTTACCATTGAGACAATGTGATAGGGTACGCTCATCCTAGCAATTCAGGGAAGTCGATACCCGGTACCTACAACTTGCATAAAATTCACGCATGTACAAACACAATATTCTAAGCTAAACAGACAATGGCAGGAAGTGGTGCATCTTGTAGATCCTGACTAGCAGGTGACTATGACTCCCTTCCTTAACCACATAAGAAACACCATACATAAAGAAAACAAACACGCACACCATACACATGCAGTATGGGGTAAGTATCCATAAGAAAGCACATATGATAATAAACCATCTAACTAATCATCATTGATAACTGAAAACATTGAATAATCATCATACATGCATGAAATATAGAGTACCAAGTAATCTCATCATATAATAAACTGAGTGTAAACCAACATCTGATAATCTCTAACATAATAATACTAATCATCAAACATAGAATTGGCCTAAAAGAGTTTGACAAGGATGACATAATGCAACTTAGGGGCAGGCACTACACGAGTTTTGAAAAAAAATTCAATGTAGTATGTCAATCATCAATATATGCGAATAATGCACATGCTAGCAATAAACAAGATTGAATTAGAGAACTATGAGAACATAAGTCCATTTATGTCAAAGCATATCAAGGAGGTCTTTGAATATGACAGTGCCTTTAAACAATGACAGTGGCAAGTTACTTCGTAGGTTCATTTCATGACAAATAATCAAATGTTTTCATGACATAGAACACCATTGCACATGGCAAACAAAAAATAAACATCATTATTTATAATAGCCACTAGTAATGACAATAACTACAATAAAGCAATGATGCACACTTTTTGCATACTAACAAAGGCATGTTGTTTTCTTCAAAACCTATAGAATTCTTGACCTTTTTCTAGGTAAGTGCACCAAGTTATGGTGCCAAAAGGGGGGTATAAGTGGCCACTTTTTCCTAAAATCAGAAATTTCTGAACTTTGACAAGAGTTTGAAGATAGTTACGCTCAAAATTTTAAGATATGACAAAAACAAAAGTAGTAGTCCTTTGAATCTAGTTTCTTTACTACTATTTTTTTTCAAAATGATTTAGTTTTAGGCCCTCAAAAAGGGGGCCACAGAAAGAGGTACCTTTTTTCCAGAAAAAATATAACATAGTGCAAATGTGGCTCCCCTAAAATTTAAACTTTTATTTTGAAATTCTTTAATCACTCTGGTTAAAAGTTGCCTAACATCGTGTAGTTTATCCCAAAATTTTTGGGTAATTTTATAATGTGTATTCTTTTTTATGAATTTTTTAAGTGGACACATCCTAAAAATGTGAAATACCTATGTGCTCCCCCTAGCAATTATTGAAAACTAATCCAAAATAAAAACTTCTTTTTTCAAAGTGTGTAGAATGGAGTCTAGTTTCTAAAAAACTAATTTTTTGCAAAATTTGATGAACGAGCTAAAATCTACACCCCAATTAGTACATGTTGGTTTTTGAGAGAAAATGGACATACATTCAAAAGAAATTATAGTTGAAAGGTTTGAAATAATATAAATTTGAAATAAATTATATGTTTGTATAGCTAATACAGAGATCTTTAATACTATGTAACCTGATCTTATCGATTCTCAACCACAAGGAAACTTGAAGGAGAGCACAAAAGAAAAAATAAGAATTTTTTGTATGCTTGTTACAAAACACATCTCAAACCAGTTTAGAGCCACCAAACCTCTGGGTTGGATCCCCAAAGAAATTCCAAGCCTTAGGCTTGGTGGTATCTAATTCTTTAGATAGTACATGTGCACAATAGTGTGTATGCACTATAGTGCATGTGCACTATTAAAGCATTTTTAAATTCAAGGCTTAAATAGCCCATATGTGCTATAGTGCATGCACGCTATTTATACCTTTTTTTAATTGAAGGTTTAAATAGTGCGTACGCACTATTTACGCCTTCAATTTTAATAGAGAGGATGGATAAAGAGAGAGGGAAGGAGAGAGGAAGAGATGGTAAAGAGTGAGATAGAGAGAGCAGAGGATGGGGAGAGAGTAGGGGATATGATGTAGAGTGACAAAGAAGAATAGAAAGAGAGAAGGGAATAGGGAAGAGCATAGAATAGGAGGGAGGGAGGGGGGACAGGGGGGAGAGAGAGAGAGAGAGAGAGAGAGAGAGAGAGAGAGAGAGAGAGAGATGGAGAGGGAAGGAGGGAGGGAGCAAGGGAGGGAGAGAAGGAGGGAGAGAGAGAGTGGGGAGAGAGAGAGAGAGAGAGAGAGAGAGAGAGAGAGAGAGAGAGAGAGAGAGAGAGAATTGAAGTTCAAAGTGTACGTGGGATAGGATGTGTAGAAAGAGAAAGGGACATAGAGTAGGGGATGGCGGATAGAGAGAGAGAGGGGGGGGGGGGCATAGAGAGGGAGAGGGACAAGGAGAGGGAGAGCGAGAGAGAGAGGGGGGGGAGAGAAGGATGGAGAGGGAGAGGGAGCGAGTAGTGGATAGGAGAGAGAGAGAGGGAGAGATTGATAGGGAGTAGAGGATGGGGGTTCAAAGAGTACATGGGATAGGATGCATAGAAAGAGAGAGAGGGACACAAATGAGAGAGAGAGAGAGAGTAGGGGATGGGAATTCAAAGTGTACATGAGATAGGATGCATAGAAAGAGAGAGGGACATAGAGTAGGGAGAGGGATAAGGAGTAAAGGAAGGGGGATCAAAGGGTACATGGGATACAATGCATAGAAAGAGAGAGAGGGACACATAGTAGGGGATGTGAGATGGTGGGGTTGGGATAGGGATATATATATATATATATATATAGAGAGAGAGAGAGAGAGAGAGAGAGAGAGAGAGAAATGGTGGTTCGAAGTGTACATGGGATAGGATGCATATAAAAAGAGAGAGGGACATAGAGTATTGGATGATAGAGGGAGAGGGAGGAAGGGAGGCAGAGAGAGGGAGAGAGATAGAGAGAGGAATAGAGATAGGAATAGGGACAGGGATAGGGAGAGGGAGGGGGGGGGAGGGAGAGAGAGAGAGAGAGAGAGAGAGAGAGAGAGAGAGAGAGAGAGAGAGATTGATAGGGAGTAGAGGATGGGGGTTCAAAGAGTACATGGGATACGATGCACAGAAAGAGAGAGAGGAAGATAGAGAGAGATACATAGAGAGAGAGAGAGGATAAGGGAAAGAGTATGAGATAGGATGCAAATAAAGAGAGAGAGGATGAGGTAGAGAGAGAGAGACTGTGTGTGTGTGTGTGTGTGTGAGAGAGAGAGAGAGAGAGAGAGAGAGAGAGAGATTAGTGCATAGGAAAGAGAGAGGGTGAGATTGATAGGGGTAGAGGATGGGGGTTCAAAGAGTACATGGAATAGGATGCATAGAAAGAGAGAGAGAGAGAGAGAGGGATATAGAGTAGGGGATGGGAGTGGGATAAGGAGAGAGAGAGGGAGAGGGAGGGAGAGGGAGAGAGAGGGGGAGAGAGGGAGAGGGAGAGAGTGAGAGAGAGAGAGAGGGAGTAGAGGATGGGGAATCAAAGGGTACATGGCATACAATGAATAGAAAGAAAGAGAGGGGAACACAATAGGGGATGTGAGAGGGTGGGAGAGAGGGAGAGAGAGGGATGGCGATTCAAAGAGTACGCAGGATAGAGAATATAAAGAGAGAGAGAGAGGGACAAAGAGTATTGGATGATAGAGGGAGAGGGAGGGAGGGAGAGGGAGAGAGAGAGAGAAAGGGAGAGAGGGAGAGAGATATAGAGAGGGGGAGAGGGAGAGGGAGAGGGAGAGACAAACAGAGAGAGAGAGAGAGAAGGATGGAGAGGGAGAGAGAGCAAGTAGCAGATAGGAGAGAGAGGGGTAGAGATTGATAGGGAGTAGAGGATGGGGGTTCAAAGAGTTCGTGGGATAGGATGCATAGAAAGAGAGAGAGGGACAGATTTGTATGTGAGAGAGAGAGAGTATGAGATAGGATGTAGAGAGAGAGAGAGAGGATGGGGAGAGAGAGAGAGAGAGAGTAGGTGATGGGATTTCAAAGCGTACATGGGATAGGATGCATAGAAAGAGAGAGGGACATAGACTAGGGGATGGGAGAGGGAGAGGGAGAGGGAGGGAGGTAGGGAGGGAGGGAGAGATGGAGAGAGAGAGAGAGAGAGAGAGAGAGAGAGAGAGAGAGAGAGAGAGAGGGGGGGAGGGAGTAGAGGATGCGAGATCAAAGGGCACATGGGATACAATGCATAGAAAGAGAGAGATGGACATGTAGTAGGGGATGTGAGAGGGTGGGATTGGGATTGGGATATAGAGATAGAGAGGACAGAGAGAGAGATAGATAGAGAGAGAGAGAGAGAGAGAGAGAGAGAGAGAGAGAGAGAGAGAGAGAGAGAGAGAGAGAGAGAGAGATGGAGGTTCAAAGTGTACATGGAATAGGATTCATATATATATAAAGAGAGAGGGACATAAAGTATTGGATGATAGAGGGAGAGGGAGGGAGGTTGAGAGAGAGAGAGAGAGAGAGAGAGAGGAGGAGGGTGAGGGAGAGGGAGAGAGAGACGGAGAGGGAGGAGGGAAAGAGTAATGGGAGGGAGAGATGGAGGGGGGGAGAGAGAGAGAGAGAGAGAGAGAGAGAGAGAGAGAGAGGGAGAGGGAGATAAGGAGGGAGAGGGAGAGAGAGTGAGTAGTGAATAGAAGAGAGAGAGGGAGAGATTGATAGGGTGTAGAGGATGGGGTTTCAAAGAGTACATGGGATAGGGTGAATAGAAAGTGATAGAGTGACATAGATTAGGGGGTGGGGGAGAGAGAAGGGGAGGGAGGGAGGGAGAGAGAGAGAGAGAGAGAGAGAGAGAGAGAGAGAGAGAGAGAGAGAAGAGGGGATGAGAGAAAGAGTATGAGATAGGATGCAAAGAAAGAGAGAGAGGATGGGGTAGAGAGAGGTGGGGGAGAAATGGAGAGAGGGGAATGGAGAGGGAGGGAGGGAGAGAGAGAGGAATGGGGCCTCAAAGAGTATGTGGGGTAGGATGTATATAAAGAGAGAGAGAGAGAGGGACATAGAGTAGTGGATGATAGAGGGAGGGAGAAAGAGAGAGTATAGGATAGGATGCATAGAGAGAGAGGATGGGGTAGGGAGAGAGGGAGGGAGAAATGGAGAGAGAGGGTGGAGGGAGAGAGGGGGGGAGAGCGTGCATGCACTATTGAGAATTCCATTTCTCCATAGCACGTACACACTTTAGCGCGCATGCACTATAGAGAATTTAATTTTTCCATAGTACATATGCACTATAGCATGCACGTGTTATGGCTTGGGCTCAACAAGCCTATGACTAGGCCATAGTGCATACACGCTATAGTGCATGTGCGCTATTGGAAATTTTGAATAATAAAAAAAGTGTCATCTTTTTGGCACCACAACTTGGTGCACTCACCCTTCTCTCAATATAGACATAAATTTTTCTATGATAGACTTTAAGGAGCTTGGAGAGAATAGGGATCTCAAGATTTCTTTTTTATTTTTGTAAAAATAAGGATGGTAATAAATTAAAACCAAGAAGAAACTCTTGGTATCAACTAAATAAACTCTATGGTCTCTAGTTCCTAATGCTCTCATACCCCTCCAATCTCAAATTCATCTTTCATCCTATGATCTACATTCATTCACCTTCATTTGACTTGTATAGATTCATAACTCGTACTTGTAGAGAGTCTCGTAAGATATTGACAGTAACAAAGATAGTATAAGAAACTTGAAGCCAGTAAACTTAGAAGATTAATATACCTTAATATTAAAAATAGAATACTTTCTCCTTCTTGGTGGACAAGTGTGATACACAATCTCTTGCGAGAGTAGCTCCATGTCTGCATACAACTTATAGAGAAAGCAACATGTTGTAATTCATAGTACTTATGTTAAGGCCATTTTAAGGCGGTCACCTAGAACTTGCTATGTTCACCACTAAAAGTAAGTACCATGTTGGAGACTTCAAAGTTCAAACATCCCCATCTACAATAATGAAAATAATGCATGTGAGAGAGACAATAATGACATGATACAAAATAATTTGTAACTAAAATGCTTTTAACAAGTTTATTTTGAGCTTCACTTTGTTTCGAGAATCCTTTCATGTTGTCTACTTAACAAGTCCAACCACGTGAAGGTGGAAGCTCATTTAGCCTCCCCCCCCCATAATCACTCTAAATTACCATTAAAAACTAAGTAAAGATTTCATTCATTCATTTTAGAAGTATATTATTCAATCATTATAATCACATAACATACATTAACACAACATACAATTAATCAATATATATAAACATTCATCAATAATTTGTGAACACATTAATCATTATATTCACATAGCATTCATTAACATGACATATAATTCATTATACCTATAAACATTCATCAATAATTCATGAACATTTCAATCATTATAATCACATAACAATATTCAATAACATGACATAAAATTAATCAACATCCATAAAAATCCATCAACATTCATCATCAATAAGCAACATTCATAAAAATCCTCCAACACATTGATCATCAAACAAGGTTTTTAATATTAATTTCTTCTTTTGTTTTTTTTTTTTTTAAGATAAAGGCTAATAGGCACATCATGACTATCTTCAGCATCCTATGACTCTTGTGGTTCTTATCTTACGACATGAGGCTTCCTCTTCTTTCTTCAAGGACAAGTTTGATGTGCCCCTACAATAAGAAATAAATAGGTTTAATTCTAAACAATTTTTTTAATATTATAAGTATTTCATTAATCTAAAGAACATATCAAGTATTTTTCTTTACTTGATAGTGCCACATCATCTATTGTCACATTTTGTTCAACCCCAACCTCAACATGCTCAACACTAACATCACACTCTACATACTTAAAAATTATCACATAAAGGTTCCACCAATTGCAATTTAAGATGTTAAATTTTATTAATAATTACATGATTAATTTTCAAAATAAATTGAATATTTACTTGTGTCATTGTGATGCACATTGAGGTCTTCATCATGTGTAGGATCCATGCCTTCATCGTCATGAGTAAGATCTGTGTCAAGAGTAGTAGGGTGCAGTGAAATGTCATAAGCGCATTATTATCATTGTTTGAAATTAACATCAAATAGATTATTTTTCATGAAGTTATCAAGTATGGTTATTATTCATTTGGCCTATAAACCTTTGTGTCAACTGCTACACTAGAATCTTCTACACCTATTTATGCAATGCTGGGAAACCACTAATTTATAGCCTTGCTTGAAGCCAATTTGTTTGTCCTCTTCTATGGGCACTAGATTAAATTCAATGCCCTAAATTTTTTGCATAATATCATCAATAATTAATGTATATCTTAATTTTAATTTTATAATAAAAATTTGATATGAAATTTCATTTACTACTACTTACAAGTCATGAGAGAATTTTCATATATCCACTAGAGCCAAGATGGTGTTTACCAACCTTCTCTTTCCTAGCTTGTGTTGCCTTCGATGTGTCCTGCAGCCTATATATGTAAACTTTGAAATATGTTAAAAATATGCTATATTATATAAATCCACAATCACACTTCTAGAAATATGTTAAATTATATAAATCCACAAATGAATTAAACATGTAAATTGTAATAAAAAAGTTGTCAACATTTTTTGTAAAAATGACAAGTTTTGGAAGATGGAAAGTCATCCATCTTGGATGGGATCTTAGAGGAGGTGAAAGGTCATTTTTTTGTATAAAAAAATTTAATTGCATATAGAAGAGAGGAGAGGAGATGTGGAGTTAGAAAGATAAGGAGCAGGGTGTAAGAGTTTGTCTAATAAATCAGCCATTATTTTGTGAAATATTGTTGATATATTGGTATTTTTATTGAAGTCTTATTATCTCCTCCTTTGTCTCAAGGTTATGGTGATTATTAAGTTTCTTATATGTGGCAATGAATATCTAGAGATACTGTTGATATTATAGGTGTTCATAACATCTCTGGATTATGGCAAAAAGGCCTCACTAGTCACTATTAGACGGTAAATATTGTGCAAATTTAGAATGAAGAATACATTGATTGTATGATTATCATTGTATGGGGATTAGGGAAGGTGTTAATTATTTCTTTTTTTTCTTCATAGTTATCTTATGGTTTTGAATCATAATCATAATTTTTGTTGGAAGGAAAAATAGTGAATCAACATTCTTGAAAAAAAATGTGATAGAGGCCTAGTTATGGTGTGCATGTGTGTTTTAAGGTTGGTATGCATTCATGAGATGTTGAAGATTCTCTTAGAAGGATGGAATATATGAGAGACTGAAGCTTATGAGACACATACCTATTTTTGTTGGGTGGTGGGTTAATTCCTCTATCCCTTAGTCTCTTCTCTTTTGCATCTTTAATGATTTCATTCCACTCCAGCTATTACACAATAGGAGGATGCTCATACTTTGGGTTGAGATTTAGAGCCCTTCTGTACTAGTCTCCCACAATCTTTAGATCTTTGCAAGATTTTTTTAGAAGTTGGGCTCTATTCAAAATATTTTGACCAAAGAACTCCTTCACAATTTTTATGAGATGATCTTTTAATTCAGGGGCTTTCTCAATCCAATTTTTAAGAAAAAACAAAATTTTCAAATAAAAAATTAGTTCAAGCTATGTACATTGAATATATTACAAAAAATGGATGAATGTAAACATGTAGCAACCAATTATATCAAGCTATGTACCTTTTATGTAATGTGGGCCCAAATATCTTCAATGTTAAATCATAAAAAGTTTCATAAAAAAGATCGTTTCCTGCAAAATCATCACGACATCATTAGTCGAAAATGAGTCGTGAATAAGTAAACTACAACTGCACTCTAAATAATTACAATCTTAAAGTACCTAGAAGCTTAGGCAATTTTAAGAGAATCATGTCTTTCTCGGCCATCAATAATGATGTCTCCAACGATCCAGTACAAGTAATGGGGGTTGCTCCAAGAAAGGCTGGTAAATTATCAACAATATTGGTATTAGTTCTATCACCATGAGAAGGTGTACCTATCCCTGCACAAAGTTAATCAATGTTATAATATACTCAAATGAATAAGAAAGTACAAATATTATCATATTTAACAGATAAAAAAAACTAGCAAAACCAAAAATTTAGACTAGCTAGCAAAGACCTTCAAAAAAGGATGGATGGGTTGGATACTAGAGTGGGTAGCTTGGAAAAAATTGGTTAAGAAATTGGCAGATTAGAATTGCAATATATTGAAGACCATGGCTGACAACTTCAACACCTGTTGAACAAGCTAGAATAGAGAAAAGCCAAGACTCTAATGCTATGAAAGAGGACTAAGGCATGAGCAAGCACACCAGGGCTAATTCTAAGAAGAATGAAGGTGCAGAAGTAAAAGAGTTGGATGACATGAAAGCATCTATAGATAATATGAAAATCCTAGTAGACCAAGCAGGGGACCTTCTGAAGACTTTGTAGCTATCTGTACACTCGAAAGTGTTCCACTCTAAACCCTTCTATCCAAATGATTCCATGAGTTTGGAATGTTTGGATGCTAGCTTAGAGCTCCCTATCCATGGAGTGCAAGAGAGTGTATTTCAAGTTCAAGGGCTCTCAACCAAGCCTTAGGAATATTCTTCTTGCTAGTAAACCATGTAATGGGAGGTTCCAAAGACAAGATGCAAGAATGCAAATGTCTCAAGGAGTTCCTCAAGAATGAAATGCAAGTATGGAAACTAAGCTAAGATGAGAATGCAAAATGAAGCTATGCTAAAACATGTATGAGAGTGTTACAGTCCAAATATTAAGCTATGTGAGATAGATTATTGCAAAATAGAAGCTAAACTAACATGCAACATGAATATAAGCTAAAATGCTATGTTATGAGAGAATGTAGACAAGAAATAGAAGTTCTCCACAAAGCTCCAAAGAAACCTATTAGAAAACCTGCAGCATAACAATACTCAAAAGATGGATGCTTTGAGGGGGAAAGCTCTCTCCCTTTTAAAGTCGTACGGATGGTAGAGATCAAGATGAAGATGTTGGATGATCAATGGTGGAATTTGAAAAGAGGAGTGATCCATGTGCACACACAAGTCAACCAATAGAATATAAGTTGACTTGTCATATAAGACAAAAGTCACAAAGCCTTTTCTTTTAATTGCAAAATAGAAAAAGGACTTTATGTGTGCACTTTAAGTGGGTTAGAAGAATGGGGTCTTTTATTTAATCAAAAGAGGACATGTTCTTTTAATCAAATAATGAACTTAGGATAGCATAGTCAAACTATAGGTTATAATCAAATAAATTGATTATTAGCAATTTGGTCTAGACAAATGATTAAATTAATTTAGCCAAAATGTTGAAAAAGGGGCTAATAGTCTAGATGACCATTTTAGGTGATTACATTTGTCCCTCTTTGACTAATGCGTAATCGATCTGGGAACACATTATGTCAAAGAAAATAGAAAGCCAAGTAGGCGGTGATAGATATAGATATCTAATTTTGAAGAACGAAATGTAGAAAAAGATAGCAAGTCCTAAATGTATAACCTGATAGTGGTAGTATTGAACACTAGGAAAAGATTATGTCAGAATTCAAGAAGAATGCTAACACTTAGCAAAGTAGATCGATCGAGAAAAAGTGAGAAGATCAAACAAATGCTCCTAAGAAATAGATAGCTATAATAATCAACAATACAATATTTCTGCCCCCTCGGGATCGAAATCAAAATGAGGTAAGGGGATGCAAAAATTGGCTAGACATGAGAAAATTAGAATATAGAAATGTCCAAGATGACAGATAGATGATTAGAACCAAAGAATGACTATAAGAAACTGATAAAGTGCCCTAGTTTGACTAGAGTTGACCTTGAAGGATATAGCATAAAAATTAGGTCGAAATGAGTAGAAAGGTGATTTTAGACATGAAATAATGAATTGAAGTAGATATGAAGTATGGAAATGATGAAGACATGAAGAAATGAAGATGCCCCAATGATGATTCGTAGATTAGACCTTAAAAGGTCAGCTAACTGCTTAGAAGAAAGTAGAATTTTAAAAGACAATTTTGACCATCAAGATGAACTCAAATTTGGATTTCGATCTCGAAAATGAATCCAGGATGTTGAAATTATTTAAGAGGTCAAAACTTTATATAATTTGATGATAAGATAGAAAAGAGATGAAGCGAAAGATTAAGAAGGTGAAAAGACATGAACAAGAAGAAAGTAAAGAAATATATGAAAGGAGTTAGCCGATATGTCTGTGAAAAGATGAAGAGAGAGCTCTCCCCATATGCAAGAATGCAATACTAAGCTAGAAAATGAACCTAAAATGCAAGCAAATATGAAAATTGGTTTACCAACAAGAAGTGCATAACATATAGACTCTTAATTTCATCATTGAGCATTTATTAGGGACATCATGAGATCATACAACCATCACTAGTATAACTATGAGGATATGAATATGATCAATATCAGATAAGTATGTGGAAATCCAATCTAAGCATTAGAGAGATGTAAGTCAAGATAACTATGCGATTAGATTCCCTAAGTTTAATTTAGCAAGATTACACTTGTATCAAGGCATAAGCGCTAGGATAAACCCCCGAGTGCGATCTTGCAAAAAAAAAAAATAGTCAAGGATGATATGTTTATAAGTCAAAGTGTCAAATAGGACAAGCATGAATGCTTAAAACTCTATAGACAAATATAGTATACCCACAAGCAGAAATCAAGAAAACATGCCTCATGCCCCCAGTCTTCTAGTCAATGACATCCTTGAAAGACTATTAGGGAGGGAACACATGGCAAAGAAATCATCATAGATAGCATGCAAAGTAGATAAAGATCAGCATATCTTAATTCGAAACGTTGATGCAAAAAAAAAATGGCACACAATCGAATCCAGAATGTGCATCTTCATACTTTATCTGATTATGGAAATCTATTCTTGTATATCTTAATTGTTAAAGTGTTTAAGTGTGTGTGTGTAAGTCACTTGGCCATTTCTTCAAGACTTGATTCTAATAGTGAGAAATATCATGACATCGAAGATTGTAGGTAAACTATCTGAAAAGTGTTGAAAAACACTTGATGTCAAGGTGGGGGAAGTGTTGAGAAACACTATTTTATGAGTTGTCAAAGAAACCCTAATGCACAAGAATACCTCAATAAGCTAAGTAGCTATGCCTCTAAGATGAGGACAAGAAACAATTCCAAGCTAGGAAATGTGTAGTGAAATGGATGATTGAGACTAATAGACATAGCTGCTAAGGGTTTCAAGTAGTGCATATTTCTAGGTTTTCACCACTTGACAAATTTTTTTAGGACTTCTTTCAATTTTTTTTGTATTTTTGAATTTTTGAATTTTTTTGGTGATACATCAAAGTGCCTATTGCTAGGTTTTCACTAAGATGATCATTTTCTCAAGACATTTTCTGATTTTTAGGATTTCTTCAGCATCATATATGATTTTATGAATTTTTTAGAAGGTTTTTAGAGATTAATAGTTCTTGAGCAAGATCACATCATTTTCTCCTGATGTCTAGCAAGGTATAGGACACAATGGAGAAACAAGCCAATGGACAAGCAAAGATGCATAAGAAAGGAATGTGAAGCAAGTGAAAGTGATCCTCAAGAACTGACTCCTCAAGAGTACCCAAGGTAGGGAAAGAGGTGAAATAGTCATATGAAGCATATTTTTGATAAGCAATCTAAGTAATGAGAAAGATAGCATGTAGGATAAGCAATGAAGCCAACAAGTGAGATAGCATGAAGTGTGTAGTCCGAAAGAGTAGCCATGTCAAGAGACCTATGAGAACCATGTTTCATTTATTGTGATCAAGACCAAGGGGTCAACTAGATAGGATAGGGATGGGATAGAGCAATGAGAATAAAGCTCAAGATGGAGGCTATGACTGAATAAGAAAGCACAAATAGAGAATCTCATGGATAAGATTGCCAATATGCAAAGATAGCTCGACATTGTCAAGATCAAAGATAGAAGAGGGGATAGATGGATGGTGGAAAAACTACACATGACGCCTGTTTGCCAAGTTTTCATCTTGGTACTTATCCAAGGTGTCACAAGAAGTAGTTTTCACCATAGGATGGGTTTATTTCTCTTGACTTTTGCTACCAAGGTGCCACAAGAAGTGGTTTTCACCAAGGCACATTTTCATTTTTTTTCTTTTTTTTCTTTCTTTTTTCTTTTTTTCTTTTTTGAATTTTTAGAAAGAGCTCAAGCTTTTTGAATGTAGATAGTGCTCCTATAGGAAAGATAAGTCATGATAAGCCAAGACCATAGAAAGGTATGCTCAAAGATGTTGATAGGGTGATGAAAGAGAAATGGTAGTAGGAAGAGTATATGGAGGATAAGAGTTCATGTATAGAAAGTGAGTGTGAGCTTTAGAGAATTTCATGAGGGTAGTTGAAATATTGGACAAGATCAACATTGACACACACCTTGAAGGGTATTGGAATGATGGAGGACTCATGGATGAAGTAGCTTGAAGTTTAGATGTATGAGGTGGTAGAAGAGATTTGGAAAAAAGTGGAGTGGAAGGCTTTGCAATATTTTTAGAAAGATTTTTGGAAGAATATGGAATGGAAGCCTTTGGAAGCTTGAATGTCAACTTTGAAGTATTTTCAATATTCAAGTCTTTTAAAAGAGACTTGGGAATCCATATAACTTTAGATTTTCCTTTGGATACTTCAAAACACGTTTCTTAAATAATGGATTTAGGAACCCATATTTTCTTTGATTTAGCTTTTTTAATAGTGGACCTTTGTGGTCTCTTTTGTGCTTTCTCCTTCTTAGCATTCACATGTTGATTAGATGGGACATAGTGATCTTTCTTTTTCAATGGATTCTTATGTTTATTTTCACTTCCAAAGGACTTGGGATTTGTGGATGAATAAGGATGATATGACTGGTTTAGATGTATAGATGGGTGAAAAGTCATCAAGGATGAGTGTCTTTGTTGATCTTGAGGTATTATAGGAGAGCTAGGGAATGAGCTAGGAGTGAATGTAGGAGATGGAGGAACATAAGGCCCCAATATGGATGGAAGGTTTGAATGCTTTAGCTTAGATAGATAAGGACCAAGGATAGATTTAGAAGATGCAAAAGGATAGAGGGAAGGGATATCAACATCTTTAGAGTGAGCAACATGGTCAAAGCCATCAATAGACTCATGAGTACCTTTGATAGGAACAAAATTTTTAATAGAAGTACTTGAAGCTTGAGCACAATTTTGAAGTGGATGTGGAGAAGTAGAACATGAGGGGATGCTTTGATCTTGACAAGTAGATTTGGATAGCATATGAAGAGAACTTTTCTCATAATTCTCAGTAAGCTCAAGGGAGATAATGGAAGTGGTATCTTCATCATACTTAGGAGGTGGACAAGATATAGGATATGGAGGGGAAAAATCTTGAAAGAGATGAAAGGGTGCTTGATCTTGATCTTTCTTGACATTTATAGCTTTTTATTTTTGAGAGTCCTCTTGACATGGAGCCACTTCTAAGTACAAGGGAGAATGAAGAGTGAATGGAGTAGTGGTTGGATTAGGCATAGTAGTGCATGAAAGTTGAGGATGTTTAGGATTAGTGGCATGGAAAAGGTTTGTAACCAAGTGAAGGTTAGCTTGAGTTTCTTTTAGAGGTAGCCCTTGAGGATACACATAATCAATGTGGAAAGCATTAGGTTATTTATTTGATGGAGGCATGTTGGAAAGCTTTTAGGTGTTGGGAGATGCACGAGTGTTAGAAGAAGTGGAGGTCTCAAGGAAGCCATCACTAGACATAGGTTCATTAATATGATCTTTCTCAAGAAAAGTATCCTCATCACATGAGTCATTAGAGGTATCAATAATTCCATTATCAATAAGATCTTGGATTTTATGTTTCAGCTCAATGCAATCCGAAGTAATATGCTCATTATGTTGATGATAAGCACAATAGATATCCAAGAATGGGTTTCCATATGAGCTAGACTTAGGTAACATGATGATCTTATTGCTAAGAAGTTTTTGCAAAGTGTCATCATAAGAATCTTCCAAGGGAGCAAAAGTTCTATTAGAAGTATGTCTAGAGTCCTTTTGTTGTTTCTCAAGTAAATGGTATGCATCCATGTCTTCATCATTGTCTTGGTCAAAGATAGGTCCATCATGACATCTTGGAATAAGCTCAAAGTAGGTATCAGTTTCTTTCTCTCTAAGGAGGTTTTTAGATCTAGAAGATGAAGACATTTGATGTCTCAGAATAGAATATGTAGACCTTGAAGAAGATGAACCATGTGTATGTAAAGGTCTTAAGGAGAATTATTTAAGAATGAAATCTTCTCCTCTAACCTTTTCTCAAGTTTAGACTTCATTTCTATCATGCGCCTAGAGAGATGAAGGTAGGAAAGATCATTTGTCTCTTCTAGTTCTTTGTATTGTGCATATAGACCTTGAAACTCTTTAGCGGCATGGAGGATATCATGATCATCTAGATTTGGCCAAGGTTTGATAGCATAAACTTTGAATGTCATAGTGGTAGACAAATAATCAAGCATGAAGGAGACTAGAGGAAGCTAACAAGGTGACATAAGATAACTTGATGTCCAAACAAGAGAGGTAGATTATTCACTTGCCAATATAGTAAAGATAGAGTAAAGTGACTTGTCAAGAAAGTCTCCAAGTTACTTATGACACTAGTGACTCAAGTCAAGAGCTAGGCAAGAAGCCAAATAGCCAAGTAGATAGAGCAAGTGGGGTAACAAGTGAACAACTTTCCCAACCCAAGAGTGTAATCAAGAAATCAAGGTAACCATTTTAGCAAAAGGATAACTAGCAAGCATGCATAGACCATTAAGACAAAAAGACCAAGAGAACTAAGACCAAAGAGCCACTTTAAGCATGTTTAAGCACTAAAGACATAAAAAATCATGACCAAATGATGAAACCCCCCTTAGTAAGTAACACAAGAAAAATGTTAAGATTTGATGCTTTGACTTGGTTGACAAAGTTTGACAATAGTTGATAGCATAGTAAATTTGATGTTCAAAAACAATTTATTTCCAAGCAACATAGTGACACATGGAGTAGTCTTCAAACAATCAAGCAAGGGACAAAGCAACCTTGCATGATACAAGAATATG
This sequence comes from Cupressus sempervirens, assembly GCA_028749045.1. Taxonomy (NCBI): domain Eukaryota; kingdom Viridiplantae; phylum Streptophyta; class Pinopsida; order Cupressales; family Cupressaceae; genus Cupressus; species Cupressus sempervirens. Next base: position 505,161,649 of record CM053789.1, on the reverse strand, counting down.
TGAGGTCTTAAAAGAAATCCCTAGAACTATCATCATGTGCATGTTCAAAAGATTTTCACAGGTCTAGCACATTCAAGAACACATCAAGAAATATCTACCTAAAAGTCATGGTTCATTACTCAACAACTTGGCCCATGCTTGATTCTCCTTTGCCTCACACCAAGCACTTGCCCACAATAGATATTGGCTTTATCATGGAAGTGCCATAAGCACAACCAAGGGAACACATATGCTCAATGTAACATCTTGGGGTGATCCAAGTAGTCCACTAGGATCGATCCTTGCACCAAGAAGTTGAGCGGCTAAAAAGGGTAGTTACTAACTTAGGGTGTTTAGATAGGGCTTCCGTTCATAGTGTTCCTCTTGCTCCCAATTACAAGACACCTCACCTTGCGATGAGTAACCGATCTTGCAACCACAAGAGTACCTTAAGCATTCTTGCCTAGTGATCTCCTTATGGTCAAAATCCCATAAGCAATCACACTAGTTGAAGACAAACACCACGTCTACCAAGGTTTTGTGTCCTTGATAGCCTTGAGTTTATAGTGGGTTGGAAGAGCTAGGTAATCTGCTTGTCCCCACTTAGGTCATTCCTCTCAGGTTGTCCAAGAGCAGGCCCTCTAAAGGATCCTAACTACCACAAAATGGATCCACTCTCAAGGGTCAAAATTTTTGATTCACCTCAAGGGTGAAGAGCATACTCTCCTACCTTGATTGCTTCTCCCAAACACACCAAAAAGATTCAGTTGCCTCTTACTCTTGAAACCAAATGGTAAGTCAAGATTTCTGATTCACCACAAGGGTGAAGAGCATACTCTCCTATCACCAAAAGATCCCAATTGTAAGTTTTAATGTGCCTAAAAATAAATAACTAGTATATGCCGCACATGTAAAAAGTAAAGAACAAGAAAAATTGAGTTTTTATGCATTGGGCAGCCCTGCAAACAATTGTTAGTAGCCCTTGTGCATTTGAAGCTTTGACATACGTTCTTTTTATGCAATGTTTCAATTTTTTTCACAAGGATGGCAACCTGAAATCACAACTTGTTAACACCAAAAGTTAGTGTGAAATAACATAGAAATCTGCAATAAAAAGTGGTTAGTTGTAGTGCCTGCCCCTAGTTTGCATTTTTACTATCATTGTTAAATTCTTTTAGGCCAATTTGATGAATTGATTAGTTTTAGATATACTAGATTTATAATATTACGATATTATTTCATGTCTTGAATTACAAATTTATCAGTTATAATTGCTTAGTTGATTTCATTTCACATGACATTAATGATGTTTTGATGATTCCTAATTAGTAAATGTGGTTTCTTTTATAAAAATGTTAACATGATGTCTTTAATGATGATTATGTTGTATTGATAGAGATACATTATTATATGTATGCATTTGATGTTAGACTTGTGATTTTTATGATACTTACCCCATACTTGCATGTGTATGGTGTGTGTGTTTATTTTATCTTTCTGTCTAACATGTTTGATGTGGTTAAGGAAGGGAGTCGTAGTCACCTGCTAGTCAGGATCTACACGATGAACCACTCCTACCATTGCCTGTTTAGTTTAGATATATTATATACATGTACATGCTCATCTTTTATGTAGGATGCAAGTACCGGGCATCAACTTCCCTGAATTGCCAGGATAAGCGTGCCCTATTACAAATACTCAAATGGTGAGAAAGGGAAGATAATGATTAGGTCCAATCCTAGCCATAGCCTATAATACTTCTCCTGCAAGGAGGACTCGTAACAGGCTGTCTACCCCTTTTTTTAAACTCGTGAGTCTTTTGTGCATATGTTGCTTTATGAGTCTTTGATGAATTTTCTATTAATTAAGTCTAATTAAAAGATTAAACTAATGATTTAATTTAATAAAAAATTATTATGAGATTTTGAATATTTAATTATATTTAATTAATTGAAAAATTAATTAAATATAAAGAATTGAATTCAAAGATAAAAGTTATAAGAATAAATTTAGAATGTGATGATATTTATTTAATTTAATAATAATATATTTAGAGTTTATTTTTCAATAAATGCTAAATATTATTGTTATTTAAGTTAATAAATACTTATCAAGTTAAAAAGATAAAAAATAAATTAAGAAGCTCAAAGATATTAAATTATGAAAATGTTTTAAGTTCGCATGAATGAGTTTAAAATATAGAAAATTAATTAAAAAGATAAAATATGTGAACTTAATAAAGATATTTTAATTATGTGTACATCAGATTTAAAAGTTAATAAATTAATTTAAAAGTGAAGTCAAGTGAAAAATTAAATAAAGTAATTTAATAATTTACTTAACGTGCATGAAAGGAATAATAAAATAATATTTTTAATTAAAAACAAATTAATTGTGTGTTAAAGAATTAATTAAATAAAATAATTGTAATTTTAGACTGGTGGTGACAGAAACCCTAAAAGGTAATTAGATTCTATATTAGAGGGTTTTTGGATCATTATTATGGAGACGAGTTACAGACACAAGTTTTAAAAGACATAGGTTTATGGAGAGCAACTCGAAGGGTTTGGAAAAAAGAAGGGAATTTTTGTGGCTTGAAGGATTTTGCTTAGGAATGTTCATCTAACTATCAGAGTTTAGCATTAGAACCAGGTAGGTTCTTGAGTTTTCATTCACCTAGTTAGAATTATCTTATTTAGATGATCCTGTCTTCTTCGTGTTTGTTGGAATCAATTCTCTGGATTTCATTGCATGGATCTATTGCTTCTTGTTCTGAATCTAGGATAATTGTATTGTATCTCGTATGTATGATAAGACTGAAAGGAAAGTAAATTATATCAAAGATCATCATTCGTAGATTAAAGAATTTATTATTTTAAACCAGGGAGGGTTTGAAATTTAAGAGAAAATTTAATATAGAAAATTTGAATGTTGATCGAACCCTTCTATCAGATGAATTGGGAAAGATTTGAATTTGCAAGAAAAGAAAATTTAAAAATTTTTAAAAAAAGAAATTCAAATGGTTAATTACATATTTCCTATAAGACTTAAATAGCAATTGTTAAAAAGAAAAAAAAAATACTATATTTTAAAACATATTAGAAAAATATTTTTTGTAAAAATAAATAAGTTATAAATTTTGTAATTCATAAAATTTATATAAAAATAATAATAATAATATATATATTACTTGGAAAGGATATTGTATAAAGTTTTTAATTAAAATAAATAAATAAAATAGAACTTACCTCTTTCCCCTTACCTTCCTTGTTGGCGGATGACGTGCGTCAGCCTGGCATAAAAGCCTGCGGCAACCTTTTTTAGGCTGAAGGCACAGACCATATTAATGTGCCTTCTTTTGTTTAAAAGTTTGGTTTAATTAAGAACTTTTGCATTATATTTTATATATTAAATTAAATTTATTAATATCAATTTTATTAATAGTTATTTTAATAATTGTTAAATTAATTAATAGTTAATGAAATTTAATATAGTTTATTTTAATTAATAGTTTTGGGAATCAATATTAATAGTTTATTATTTAATAAATAATTAAATATACTTAAATGTAGTTATTTGTAATTATTAATTTATTAATAGTTTTGTTAAATATTAGTAAATTAATAATTAAAGAGTTATTAATATAAGTGTTTAGGAGGATCATTAATTAAATTATTTAAAAATTAGTTTAATTAAAATTAATCGGTGATGAGTATGGTTAATATAAAAAAATTGGTAGTCTTATTAATCTGATTAGCTGTATGATTATTAATTAATCTAATTAAATATAATTTTAAACTAAGATTAATTACTTAAAGGGTTATAGATTTATTGAATTATTTATGATTTTGATTTTAATGAAATTGACGGTTATTTTATTTAAAATCAATAAAAATTGTTTAAAATAAATGATTATCCTTGGGATATTTTAGTGAAATTAAATTAAAAAAATAATGGGGTGAATTCTATTTTTGATTCAAGTAAATGGGGGGAACAAACTTATAGGGTTAAATTGAGAATATCTATTTCTTGAAATATACATTGAAACAAAGATTGAAACCTTACTTAAAATTGAAACTTCATGTTTTTTTCAAATCAAATTCAAACTATGAAACTATATCATTTTGCTTGTACTGTCTATGTTTTGGATTTTCAAGTTGATTAGATGTTGACTAGTCTAGGATGTACAGCAGAGGTTTTGTGAGATTCATTTTATACCATCTATGGGACTGGATGTCATGATATGTCTTGTGATTCAAATTGAAAATTATGTTTATGAGGTTTACTTTGTGGAGCATTTATGTGTACTTGGATGGGAGAACCATCTTATTATCAGGTTGCCTATTAAAGAACCGAGTTTGATCATTATGGGTGTTATGGTATGGGACACAACTATGTTTTTATGTGCTTAGGAGAGGTTGTCTAGGTACATGACTTGGGAGTGGCTTGCAGTAAGGGTTCGGGACCCAAAGTGGTCAGTGCCAAGGTAACCTAATGCAAGTTATGTAATAAGTGATGATCTAGTAATTGAAATTTATGGGGGGAAACACACTAAAAAGATAAGTTAGACATATTTGATCCACCCATGCCTTGAGTGCTTGTATAGACTAAGGATGAGAATGGGATGAGTGCCTCATCTTCTTGAGAGGGCTTTCTGGTTTTCACATGTGTGATGTTGAGGGTCTGGGGTACAGAGTAACTAGTCCAGGCTAACTCAACACTTGAGGGTTTGTCGTCTATTAAGAGATCAGTCCAGGGTAACTCAAGCAACCATCTGATGACACTCCCTAGTATGTAGCTTGAGTCTCCTCTGTAGATTTTGTGTATCTCTGGTGGTGTACTTATTGTTGGATGTGTTTATTGTGGTTATTACTTTCATTGAGGAGGATTGGTGATTTATGGATGTTGTACTTTTGACATGTGATTCTTGACTTGAGGTGGATATCTTTCGTTGACTTTATCTTATGATCTTGGTATTTGATTTATACTTTGTTCATGTATGATGTTTGATTATGAGGTGTTGGTATTGGATTGAGTGTTCTTGCTTTTGGATTATTTTATCTTCTTGAGTAGTATGTGTTACCTTTGAGGTAGTTGTGGCTATTAGGAATTCCATGCCTAGGAATGTTTTATGTTTGATTAGTCGTATGTGGATCATTCATTATCTTCCCTGCATGGTGGGAGTGGAAGCCTAACTAGGTAACTACGCGGTCGGGAGGTAGTGTCTTCTTACCATTTGGGTTCCCCTCACATTGCCAGCTGTTGGATGTTCGTTGCAGAAGATGTACCTTTATCATTCTTATTTCTTATCTCAGAGACTTCTTTTCAGATGATGTATATATGTTATCATGTATTCTAGTGTATTGTATTGTTTATACTTATGCATTTGCTTATGCAATTTTGTATATGTTATTTCTTATGATCATGAGATATTGTACTTGGAACTTAAACTAATTAATTTTAAATTATTAAATGTGACTCAACGTAAAGGAACCCTTAAGAAATTGAAATTGTATCTATAATTGCAAATGTGTATTTGATGTGTATGTTCTTATTACTTCCGCATTAATGTTATCTTGATGTTCTTTAAACTTTATTAAAAAAAATAGTTCAGTAAACATTGTAACATGTTAAGTTTTTTTTTTTGGGTCCCCGAGTAGGGTGTTACATTAGTTGCTTCAAAAATCCAATTTATCTTCGAATCAAGTGTATGCAAAGAAAGTGCAAACTAATCACAAATGCTCTCATTTTTACTCTTTGCTTTTGACCTAGTCAACAAGATTAAACTTTTTTACTATGATTTTGGATCCAAAAATAGAAATGAAAAGAAGAGACCCCTAATAAAAATTAGAGATCTTTCCAAAAATGCAAGAAATTCAAAAAAATCTCTTCATTTGTGCTCTAGGGACCCATTTTGTCAAAATAGGCCAGATTTATCAAAGTGGATTTTTGATCCCTAATACGACCTCAGAAGTCAAAACACAAAGAAATTACCCTCTTTAGAATTCAAAAAAAATTCTGAAAATATATTTTTTTTTGAAAAATACGTTGATTTGCGATCAGAAACAACTTTTTATGAAAATAAAGAAAAAATCATAACTTTCGCAAATCACGTCAAAATGCTCCAAAAATCAGACTGAAATATTTTGGACACATACCCAACTTGCAAAAAAAAATTTAGAACCAAACTCCAAGTGGTTTAAAAGATATGATCAAATCTTTAAACCAACTAGATTTTTGGCCTTCAAACCAATCTAGTTATGGGTTGGCCTTAAAACCAAAGTGATAATTCTATAAAAGAACTTGATTAGATCCAATATGCTGTTATAAAAAAAACTAGAGATAAGAAATAAAAGCAAATGGAGCTAGAAACTTGATTCATGCCCCATGGTCAGCACCAAAAATGTACACTCGAAAGTGTCCCACTCTAAACCCTTCTATCCAAATGATTCCATGAGTTTGGAATGCTTGGATATCGGCTTAGAACTCCCTATCCATGGAGTTCAAGAGAGTGTATTTAAAGTTCAAAGGCTCTCAACTAAACCTTAGGAATACTCTTCTTGCTAGTAAACCATGCAATGGGAGGTTCCAAAGACAAGATGCAAGAATGCAAATGTCTCAAGAAGTTCTTCAAGAATGCAATACAAGTATGGAAACTAAGCTAAGATGAGAATGCAAAATGAAGCTATTCTAAAACATGTATGAGAGTGTTACAATCCAAATATTAAGCTATGTGAGATATATTATTGCAAAATAGAAGCTAAACTAACATGCAACATGAATCTAAGCTAAAATGCTATGGTATGAGAGAATGTAGACAAGAAATAGAAGTTCTCCAAAAAGCTCCAAAGAAACCTGTTAAAAAACCTGCAGCATAACAATACTCAAAAGATGGATTCTTTGAGGGGGAAAGCTCTCTCGCTTTTAAAGTCATACAGATGGTAGAGATCAAGATGAAGATGGTGGATGATCAACGGTGGAATTTGAAAAGAGGAGTGATCCATGTGCACACACAAGTCAACCAATAGAATATAAGTTGACTTGTCATATAAGACAAAAGTCACAAAGCCTTTTCTTTTAATTACAAAATAGAAAAAATACTTTATGTGTGCACTTTAAGTGGGTTAGAAGAATGGGGTCTTTTATTTAATTAAAAGGGGACATGTTCTTTTAATCAAATAATGAACTTAGGATAGCATAGTCAAACTATAGGTTATAATCAAATAAAATGATTATTAGCAATTTGGTCTAGGTAAATGATTAAATTAATTTAGCCAAAATTTTGAAAAAGGGGCTAATAGTCTAGATGACCATTTTTAGGTGATTACACTATCCAGGGGCTATTTTTTTGTTTTTCTTTTGTTATCTTTTCATACATAGTTGTGTTTTGGCCTCTTATTTTTTGCTTGATTTGTATGTTTTCTTTTGGCTATGAGGCCTTTTGTTGTCTGATCTTCTATGCTCTTATTTCTATGATAATTTATAAAAGGTTTTGGGTCCTTTAAAACCTATTTTTATGTAATCAAAACAAAATGTAGAAAACCAAGGATTTACTAGCTCTAGTTGCAGCAGGTGTGGATATTTGCATGCTCCTCATTGTTGATTCTATAGTCAGCAATCTTGGAGTACTGGTTAGCCTCATGGAAGTAGGCATATGGAAATCATCAACACCTAAAAAATAATCATATATACATACAATGTATTTGTCATGTCCCCTATTTTCCTCTAATAGAATTTAATAATAAATAATAATGGCATCACTATCAGGAGAAACTCTCCACGCATGAGTCATTCCAAATAAATATTATCAACTCAAGGGTAAGCATTATACCACTATAAAAGGAACTAGTCCTACAGTAATATATCAAGAGCAGAAAATCATCATATCATAATAAGCAATATTTGAAAGATAATTGTATATGATTAAGGATCAAAATTAGACACGGTGATAGCATCATTGAGAACACTTACAATTTTTTATCAACAGATGAAGAATATAAAATGCATCACTATGAGTGATAGTAATTGTTGTGAGAGTAAGAATAGATTGTAGCTTACTTACACTGTCATATTAGAGATAGCTACTAATTGCATTAGTTGCACAATTCAAATTAAAGATCATCCTTGCATAATTGTTATTAGTCATATCAAAAACAATAGAGATGATCTTAACATTTTTGCATTGCACTAAATGTAGATATATATACCAAAGTCATCTTACATATACCTAATTGGTGTATCAAAGATAGTAGTGGAATTGTTCTCATATATCACATCAATTATATAACATAAGAACAATCATTTAAAAGTGGTATCATAGACTATTTTTATTACATCAATCATTATCAGTTTTAAGTTTTATTTGAGACTTTAAGGAGAGAAGTCTCTTGCAATTAAGTTGTGTAAGTTATTTGTACCTATTTCCCACGTTTTAATAAAAGGAGACATTACATCAAGGGCATTATCAATGAGGATCTTGTAATGAAAAAGTCATTCGTAAATGAATTAATATGGATTTGTAAGTTATTTTGACAATGACAATGAAATCATATCAGAGGCAATGATAGAAAGTTTCAAACTAACTGTTATGTACAACACAAATATCAAAATCATATCATCACAAGCTCATGGACATGGAATTGGTCAAGAGGATATACAGTTAAGACTATATCATCATAAAGGTTCAGCAATTATAATTAGAAAAGATATATGAGTTTTCCACATACAACTAAGATAACATATTAGGAATGAGTATCAATTATAGAGTATGAATAATGGATTATATAAATCTTAAGTATTGAAGAATGAATACAAATGGTTCATAATGTATCAATATTAAGTATATGATGATTGAGAATTGAAATCATAGGATGTACACTGGTACCCTCATCAAGTGGAAGAACTCAGTGTGGTCTCAAAAAATCTTGTAACAAAACATACATATTGTGGTTCATGATCCATAAATTAGTATAAAATATAAAGCTTTATTGAACTATTGTCCTAGCAAAAGACTCATTGCTTCTTACTTACAAACACTGTGATGACACAATTCATTTCTTGTGGCCTCTTTCTCTTATGTTGGATGAGGATCCATCACAAGCCTAAGAATTTTGTAGATTGACATTCTTGAGGGTCTTTTTACATAGGCTAATAGGGTCACTATTATATGCAATGCCATCATCACATAATATTGTGCCTTTCATATTAGCAAGTAATTTTTTTTGTGCAATATGTTCATTTCCCTTTCTCTATGAATCAAATTGTGACAAAAAGTATCAGTAAAACAATCAAAACAAGTCTAAAACCTTCATGAAAGTAACATAATAATATGATATTTTGTAAAATTACAATTATATTAATTTTTATACAGAAGGTTTACCTGTACTGGAGAAGGGGTGAGAGCAGCATCCCTACCTCTTTCATCCGATGGATTGGCCATGTCATCCTATGACAAAGAATATATATAAAAACATTAGCACAATCGAAGGAATAGTCCACTTAGCAAAAAAACTTATTATTAAAATGGTGTATTGTATATGGAAGTAATTAGTTTAAATTTTACATATATAGTACTTGCAACTCCCATGATAGTAACTTTATTTGTATCTATGATATTCAAGTTGTAATCTATTAGCAACTCTTCCCCTAAACTTCTTGATTTTATCGCACATACAAAAACATGATTTCTCTCACGTGCCTAAAAAATGCAATTGGGTCGCTTATTAGATTACCCAAGATGCATACTATTTATAAAACATGAAATGTTCCCTATTTCTTTTAGCTTTCCATCAATGTGCACAACAATTATTTTACTTTGATCATTTTCTTTCCATTATAGATAATTTGTTGACAGTGCATACCTATGCATACATTTTTTATATTGAACTATCTGCATCTAGTTTTTGTAATTGTAACAAGGTCCTACATGTTAGTGTAAATAATTATTATTTACACATTACTTAAGTTTACTTAGGACAAGTGCATTATTTTATTATTTATTAGGTTAGACACCTAGGAGTTTGTGTACTCATATGAGTTGTCATGTTGACAACACAGGAGTAAGCAACTCTAATTTAGCACATGGTGTCTACAATGCTAGAATTTGCATAATTAACTAAGTTTTTATGTAGACAACATAGTTGTTTGCACTTTTAATTAAGTACATGGTGTCTACAACATAATTTTACATGACATACCTTTGTAGGCTTATCCTCCCATCATCGTACTAACTCTTGTGCTTAATCGAGGATAATCCACTCTTGGTGGACATGTGCTTAGTTGTGAGGCTTATCATATTGCTAACTACTAGACATTCTAGAAGCATTCTAAAGGCCTTTATATTCAGGCACTCCTAGTGTACTTATACATCAATTGAATTTTATATTGTTATTCTAATCATACTCTATTGGTCTATTTTGTCCTAGTTCTTGAGCTTCTTGGTCTTGGGTGATTTTTCCCTAAGAAAAATTCTTACACTACATACTCTATCAATTGAACAATTTTTTTATAACTAACCTTTATGTCATCCATGGAAAATAGGCCCAAACCATTTAATGATGACGGAGCTATGTGATATATCCTCTTGTTAACACAAAAATTAGTGTTAATTGGAGGTAATTCTTTGGGTACCCATTTTTTCTCAAGATGTATGTACATCAAGCGAACCTTGATGTTTCTCTTTGTCTCATCATCATAAGAACATGACCGTCCCTTGAGCAAGGAAAATTTTTGTGCATTTATTGAATTTTTTCTAATCTTTTGCCCTCTAGTTTGTCTCTCTTTAGTAGACCTACTATATGTCTGATTGTACTCTTCTACTCTCATGTTTCCCTCACTTGAGGAAGACAAATCTAACAGATACCTATTTGGTGGTACCTAGAGCCCATCAAATGAGAGAAATAATTTTCTATAAAATGAAGGAGAAAAATAATTTTCTATAAAATGAGAAATAGTTGAAGGAGAAAAATATTTTTCTATAAAATGAGGCTAATATTGATGAATTTTTCCTAAAGTTAATGTTAGAGGTAAAGAGAAGGCAAACATGTAATAAATGTATACCTCCTAATCCATGTCACTTTGTACCATCCTTGTTAAAGGGGTATAGTTTCTTACATATGTAAATCATTTTTCTTAAGTTAGTTAAAAATTACATGATACTTATGCTACAAATTATACATAGAACATAACATGAAAAATATGCATACATAGCAAAAAAACATAAAATTATATAGTTTTTAATTGGTTACCTCTACAAAAAACATATTATAAGTAATCAACACCTAATACATTTCCATTGATAACGTCATTAATCATCTTCTTCATCCATCTCATCATCATGAACATCATCATTATCTTCATCATCATCCAAATTGTCAGAATGACCATTGTCAACATCATGATCATCACTATGACCATCGTCATTGTCGTCATTGTAATCATCATCACCATCACCATCACCACCATCATCATCTTCACCACCATTATCATCATCATCAATGCCATCACCATCATCATCATCTCCTTCTTCATCTTCAATATCATCATCATCATCATCATCTCCCCCTTCATTTTCACCATCATCATCATCTACTGCGTCTTCCACTTCTTCGATATCTTCTTCTTCAATCACATTATATTTTACTGGTCTTACTCTTGGATCATGTCTAATGAAAAATGACCAATCTAATTTATGTGAAACACCAAGTAAAACACTTGCTCACATTGGCTTGGAAGAGCATAGGGCTCATTTCCAAATGGGTCAAATGACCTTGTATTGATCATTGTAAATCCATTATCATGTTCAATAATAGTTCAAGATCATCTTGATTCATTCATATCTTGTACCATTTGACACTGAATAGAACTTGTTTGAAGGAATTAAAGTTACACTTAATTATATCGCCCAAAATTCTATAGTATCTATTTTCAGATTATTGAGGATGCATGTCATTTCTAGACAAAATATTGGTGACCTCAAACATTGTAGTTATCCTAGAATCATAAGTTCTCTAATATAATAGTTTACTAATATGAATCTAATTTTTCTATATTTATTTATCTCTTAATATGATAGAAAATTTAGAATATGCTGGTCATTATTAAAAATCTATGCTGAGAACGTGATAATCTTTCTTACCCAGCTATGATATTAATTTGCCTGCAAAACTATTTAAGAAAACTAACTATTGAAATGAAGGAAAATCTTATTCTATTAACAAACTAAAACAAACCAAATGTAACCTATTGAAATCACCAACATTCTTCAAATTTGGCCCTTCCTCCTTAGTTTGCTAAGTGATGAAATTCAGATGGTTCTTCCTCAAGAAATTTCAATCATGCAATGTTTATATTATTGATCAAATTGTTTTTTTTTTCATTTTCTGATATTACATAGCACATATATTTATTTGTATTTAGCTTTAAAATATAGCACCAAACAAAATGATTTTATTTTACTAAAAACTAGGGAATATGAGGGTATGTACAAACTTGCTTTCAGCCTACAAATCAGAAATTGGTTTGTTATAATGATGGACATATATGGAAGATATTGTTGCTGATCATATCTTCACAAATGAATAGTATAAAATAGAAGACAACTTATAATGCTAATACCCACGTACTCCTTTGGTGGATAAAAATAGGTTTGTTATTAAGGAAACAATAATCATGCCCATGCAATAATATCCAATGTTTTGCAACAACAATGTTGTCTTCAGCCAAAAATGATTTGCAATAGTATTTGAATTTGTTTGGAGTTTAGTGATTCTTATTTTCACATGAGACTATCTCATCTCCTTAGTAACAATGCTTGATTGGATTCTCTATTGTCTACATATGAATTCAACCAAGTTGGAGGTGTTCTATGTTAAGCTAGTAATAGTACCAAAATATAGAACAAAATTTGAAAATTAAAATCCAAACCCGTAATAGTAATCCAAAAAAATCACATTTTGAAAATGGCCTCTAACTTTTCGTGGGACTGTAACTAGGCATGTTCTGGACAATACCCATGTCTTGGATTTTTGAGATTCATTCGTATCTATTCACAAAAGGAAATGCAAAACTGGCTGTCCTTATTTTTAGTTGGTAATTATTCCTATTAGGTTCTTTCTCAACATAGTCCTTGGTCAATACTCTTAGAAGGAATAATGCTTTAAATTGTTGAGGAAATAATGAATGCCAATAAGAAATAGCAAGCAATACATTTCAAAGTGGATGGAACTTTGTATTTCTGAAATAGTTATAGGAAGATGCATAGCGGGCGATAGGAAGAACCATAACTTGTTAGATAAATACAATTTCATCTATTTATTCACATATTCTATCTAATAACTATGTTAAATATTACTTATAAATATTTGGTCATACGCAACATAGAGGAGAAAATGGAATAGAAGATGGGGATTGAAATGAGTGTGAAGGCTTATACAAAGGTTAAAAATATGGTATAATTTGGGACATAAAATTCTCTCATCATTCCCCCCAACTTAGCTTATTTCACATCCTCATGCAATCATTATGATCATGAGGTCTTTAGTTTTAACTGAAAGCACTTTAGGTTTATGGTTTTTAGCTTTGTCTCCACCCTGAACCATGATAACTCATAGATGAACACAAATCCCTTTCTTTTCTTTACATGACAAGCTTTGTTATGTTTCTTCTTCAATAGGGATATCACTTTCCACTTTTCATTAGGTGTTTCTTTTTTCTCTTTTCTTTTTCTTTTCCAATCTTTTTTTTATAGCATCATGGTTCAAAGGGTTGCATATAGGAGAAATTTATCTCAATTTGCATAAGAGAAGTTCAAATGGGAGAAATAGGAGAGATGAAAGACAAAAAAAAGGCTATTATACAATGGATATTATGGATAGTAGGATATGATTATTAAGGATGATGGATGGAATATAAAAGAATGGCAGTCCTCCCCCCAACTTAATGGTTGACCGTCCATGGGAAACAAGGAGAGGATAGGGTGTTGCATAATGATCAAATATAATAAGCAATACAAATAAATTTAAGAGATAAAATAAGGAAAAACAAAATTGATTGTTTTACCAACATGCATGGGTAGAGAGACCAAGGTGGGAATGTAGAGTAACTTAGCAATTGTCACCACCAAAAGTACTGAAGAAATTAACAATGAATGAAGAAAGGCATCCAGAACGGCACTGCAACACCACAAAAGACCACCATCTAACTAAAAGTAGCAAAGAGAAGACCACTAGAAGCAACCAAAAAACTAGGAGAGTGACTGCAATTGAAGGGCCACCATCATCAACTGAACTAGTATAGATCATATAGGAAGTAGCACATTCCACTGAAAACACCTCAACTGAATAGGAATCTCACACTATGGGTGATCAAAGATGTAAGGACCACATTGAAGAGGAGTAGAGCTGGAAGAGTGAGCAACAGGAGGTGCCAAGAATGAAAGAACCACTGAAACCAATGAGTGTTCCTGAAAAGAATGATTAGTAGAAAAACCAAGAACACCAATAATTAATGCATTATTGTATTTTCTTCTCTCTCTTTTTTCTTCTTTTTTTAATTTTTTTAAAAATAAATTTTGATAATGACAAGTGACCGCTGGAAAGCTAGTTGTCAATCACTCATCACTTAATGGCGTTGTAAAACAATTTTCACCATTAAGGATTTATTTTGTAGTTGACATCCACCAGAAATCGATTTTCAGATATTAAATGGCCAACAATTCCTAAAGGTTTTCATTGTTGGATCTTTTGTTTCTTTTTTCTTTTAAAAAAAAAAAAATAATTTGGATTTTTTTTCAATTTTTCAACAACTGCATAGAAGACCAAAAAAATGAAATCCTGACATGGATGATGAAAAATGATACAATCCAAAGCTTGATTTTTGACCATGACCACATAGAAGGCATTGCTCAGACTTGATTGCATAAGGAACTTGAAATGATCTCCACAAACTACTACACTAGAAACATTTTTGATATATGTATCTCAAACCACTAAATTTGAAAACTGGCTGGAGAGCTTTTGAGCATACTAGGACACTTGGGTAAGAGTATTACTCACAAGGATGATGATTCTCATATTTCTCTACACTAATAGAATAAGATGACATCTCCTAAAGATATGAAACCCTATTCTTGTGAAGCTTGGGAAATATCCATTGTATGAAAATGGAAAGTTGCAAGTAACACACTTTCATTACCAAATACATGAGTACAGAGTGAAAACCAATAGTAGTCACCAATGTGTCCGTAGAACTCCAAAGAGACACAACTTGAGGAAGGATTTTAGTAGGTGGCACTATATTCAAAGTATCTTCATATGTGTTTTTGAATAATCATGAATCTCATAGACCATGCTACATTTTTTTTTTCATGTGAAAAAGAAATTTTCATCTCAAGCTAGTAAACACCTTATGCCACAATCTTCTTGTGATCTCCAATAGTAAAGCACAAGAAAAATTGATATGCACCAGATAGCTAGCAAGCCCACACAATGTGAACAAAGCCAACATAGTGTGTTATGCAATACTTATGTAGAAAAGCATCATTAATTGGTATTTGTTCTAAGATCATCACACCACAACAAGCGACCTGTAACCATATTCTCAAAACCAAGCATATCAAGCATAGTAAAGAAATATCATCCATTTAATAACTTTATCATTAAGTAGGTTATTAAGTTTTACAAATGATAGATAGAGTTATTACTATGAATAGATACTTGATAGAATGGATAAATACAAATAAACTCTTGTGTTCATATAATAGCAATGTGAATTAACACAAGAACACATACCTTGAATTATGGAGACATCGCATGTGGAAGTTTGTTAAAAGAACCAATGAAACAACCAATGAAGCTTAATTTGAAACCATCCAAGAACCACAAGATTGGAGGGATTCCTCCCAACTTAAATTAATGCTACAAGGTCATGAAATCATTAGGACAACCAAAGAAATTAAGTAACCTAAAGAGAGTAACACATCTTTTAGAATTTTGTGAGCCTTATTGAATGATAGATAAATCAAATATTTCAATAATTCAATGGATGTATTCCCAAATTAATTGTAATTTATAAAAGTATAGGGAATTCAAATCATCCAAGGAATCAAGAAATCAATATGTGTAATCAATGAATGATCAGTTGGATATACAAGAACCAAGAATGAAAAATATATCTATGATAGTAATACTTTGATCCTTGCTAAATAAATGAATCATCCATAGTGTATTTGGTCATCTTAGGACAATGACGTCAACAATGAGGAATAACGATCATCCATTTTTAAAATTTTGGTTATTAATACATAGAATCTCGTATGATTGTACTTAATCAATTATTGGTCCCAAATCAACAAGTATGTGAGGGATGCACATTTTAACCATAGGCCTCCAAATATCAATATGTATAAGTGAAAAAGTAATAAAATATAGATATTGGAGGATTTGGCAGCATGTTTGTGGAGTATGCAATGCATATGGCTTAAAATTACTTAGTGCATGATTGATATTAACACACATACTCATGAGTCCACTAATTAAAATTGATGCAATTTTAAGTATGGGCTCATTTATGGGTATTTGAAATTCACTAAGTGGAAAAGAAGAACAAGGTTGATTATAATTCAATAAGTAATATTGTTCTTCTAATTTAAGTAAACCAAAATCACATTCCTTAAGTGCATCAATATATTCCAATGTCAATTTACCAAATTCAAGCACATCATTATATGGTAAAGGGATATGTGAAAGTTTATAGGTAATATTAACCACCTTATTATGAAGTGTTATATGAGACAATATTGTTGCCTTTGATGGATAGGATGGAGTCCAATTTGAATGGAATAATGAATATGGTAAGAAGTGTGAAGGAGATAAAGTCGATGGGAATAAGAAGGATGGGTTAAATGAAGATGGTAAGGATGGATACGGTGGAATATAAGAGGGATATATGGGTTTTTGTTGTAGTGCCTGCCCCTAGTCTACATTTTCGAGTTACATTTCTGATATCATTGCCAAACTCTTTTAGGCCAATTTATGTTTGATGATAAGTATTATTATTCTAGAGATTATCAGATGTTGTTTTACACTCAGTTTATTATATGATGAGATTACTTGGTACTCTATATTTCATGCATGTATGATGATTATTCAAATTTTTTCAATTATCGATGATGATTAGTTAGACGGTTTATTATTCCATGTGTTTCTTATGGATACTTACCCCATACTGCATGTGTATGGTGTGCGTGTTTATTTTATTTATGCATGGTGTTTCTGATGTGGTTAAGGAAGGGAGTCGTAGTCACCTACTAGTCGAGATCTACATGATGCACCACTTCCTGCCATTGTCTGTTTAGCTTAGAATATTGTGTTTGTACATGCGTGAATTTTATGCAGGTTGCAGGTATCGGGTATCGACTTCCCTGAATTGTCAGGATGAGCGTACCCTATCGCATTGTCTCAATGGTAAGAGAGGGGAGATAAACTCTTAAGTCCAATTCCTAAACCCTTTAGCCAATTGTCCTAATTGATAATTTGGACAAGTATCTGAGTTAACTACCCTCCAAATGCATCAAATGATGTAATTTCGGAATTATAACCCTTTTTGTTTTGATTTAGTATGTGTTTTTCTATGTAGGGTTTTCGTATGTTGTTTATGAGTCCTTGATGTGTTTTCTATTAATTAAGTCTAATTAAAAAGATTAATTAATGATTTAATTTAATAGAGAATTAATATGATATCTTTAATATTTAATTAATTGAGAAATAATTAAATAAAAGAACTAAATTTGGAGATTAAAGTTCAAAGATAAAATTAGAACAGGATAATATTTATTTAATTTAATAATAATATAATTGGAGTTCATTTTTAAATAAATGCTAAATATTATTGTTAATTAAATTAATTAAATATGTTATCAATTAAGTTTCTAAAATTAATTTAAAAAGTTGAAAGACATTAAATTATTAAAGGATTTTAGATCGCATGATCTAAGCATGAGTTTAAATTTGAGTAATAAATTAAAAGATTAAATTATAGAAATTAATAATGTTAGTTTAATTTCATAAAGTGCACATAAGATTAAAGTAATAAATTAATTTAAAATAGAAGTCAAGTAGAAGATTAAATAAAGTTATTTAATAAATCAACTTAATGTGCATGAAAGTTGAATGCAAAATAAAAGAAAAGATAATAAAGGTTAATTTGGAGTTAACTGAGTTGTGCAAAGAGTCTTCTCGGGTGAATGCACAATTAGTGCCTCGATTTGAGGAGAAATTTCTTATCACAACTTTGGGGGTTCATTTTCGGGATATACGAAGTTGGAGGGGAATTTTTGGGGAGACAACTTTTGGAAGCGAATTTCAGAAGGCTAATACCAAAGAAAGATTTTCGGAAGAAGGTTATTGAGAGGAGCAAATTCTCTTACAGTTCCTGGAGATTGCATAATAGCATTAGGATTAGGTAGGGTCTTGTGTTTTTTATTATCGATTAAATACACAATTATCCTTTCCTATCTTCTTTGTGTCTAGGGTTTGTAAATCTAAATTCTCTATGATGAATGTTTAAACATTACAATATTGAAATTTATCAGATGCTTGTCTATAAACTTCTATATACAAAATTTGAATGGGAAGGGTTGAACCTAATACCGAAATTCTAAATTAGAAGTTCAGATTGACTATATTTCTATACCAATTTAATGAAGGAGGCAATGTCTTTTAATATATTTATATGTTTAAGAATTAAATTAGCATATTTATAAATATATATATATATATATATATTTATATTCAAACAAAATTAAATTTCAAAAAAAAAAGAGATTGATTAAAAACAGATTCGTTGTTTTTTTTTTTTTAAAAAGAAAAATAATATATATTAATGTAATTAGTGGGGGGGAGGGAATTATCCCGTGCCCACCCCCGCTATTGGCGGAGCCAATAGTACCTATGTCGCAGGTACTGTGACGACAAGTACAGAGTACCTGCCACCGCAGGCCCTACGACCATAGGCTTGCGGCAGACCGCATGGTCTTTAATTAAGCCGACGGGCTTTAAAATATTTTTTAAAAGGTTTTGTTAATTCATTTTTTTTTTATATATAATTTTTATTATTTATTAAAACAAATTTTATTATTATTTAAAAGTTTTAATTAATAAATTTATATATATATATATTTTAATTAATAAATATTTTAGTCTGTATTAATATTTAATAATTAAATATTAATACATTTAACATAGTTTGTAAATATTAATTTATTAATAATTTTGGATAAATATTAATAAATTAACAATTAATATATAGATTAAAATAAGTAATTAGAATAAGTAATTATTGATTAATTTAATTAAAATTAGTTTAATTAAAGTTAATTAATAATGAATATTATCTGATTAAATGGTAGAATTGGAAGATTGACTTAATGGAAGTTATTATAGAAATGGGTTAATCGTAAGGGGTAGATATGAAAACTTAGTTACTTGAAATTCGACATTAAACTGAAACATAAACCTTACCTTATCTCAATAATATACTTTCAAATCCAATCTCTGAGACTTTGATGTTGTCTTTGTGCTTTGAGTGTTATGGGGTTGGTTTAGCATTGACCAGTTTAGGTTGTTACCAGAGGCTTGGGGTTGTGAATGTGATGTCATGATGATTTGGTCTCAATCTTTCTTAACCCGACCATGGTAATGTGATGAAGTGCTCTATGACATGATTGTGTTTACTGTTTGTTATTGCTTTCCAGTTTCCTTGTGTGAAGCTGAGATGTATGTAATTGAGATACCTAACTTAACCATTTTTGAGTCTCGATCAGTTATACTTGTATTATCTTCTGGTTGCTTTGTGAAGACTGAAATGTTTGTTATGTTCTTGATGTTGTCGTGTGTTGACTTAACCGTTTTGGAGTCTTTGATCTGTATTGTAATTTACTATTGGGATACTTTCTGGTTGCTCATTGGAGAACCATTGGATTTTGTGATTTATCATTGATGCCTTCAGTTGTTGATAGAGAATTGTCGTGATCATATGATTATTATTGGATATTATCTGTTGCTCATGAAGAACTGATGTAATTTTTTGGCTTATCTTTTATGATATTTTTTAGTTTCTTGTATAGGACTGAGGTGGTTTTATTATGATTCTTTGATTTATGATTTCATGAGCCTAGGGTAGGTTATCTATGTGTAGAGTCGGAAAGTGGCTTGCAATGGGGGTCGGAGCCCTAAGAGGATGCCTTGAGAAACCCATTGTAAGTCATTTTTAATAAGTGAAAACATTTACACTAAATGAGAGAAAATGAACCTAACAAGATAATTGTATGTTCTCTCCCATGCCTTGAGTGCTAGTACAGACTAGGATGGGGTAGAGAGAATGCTTGGTTACGACCTTGCATTCCATAGTAGGCCTCGTCAGTATGAGAGGATACTAGTGGCCGTAGGATCAGTAGGGACCCGTGATTCCTAAGGGATTGCTCGGGTAACTTCTACGTGACTTTTGCGATGACACTTTCCCGCTTGCATATTAGGTTTCCTACGTGTCTTGTGGTACCTCTGAGATTTAGATGTCGATCTTTTTTAGGAACCCTTGAGTTAGCATACTTATAGGATTTCCTGGACTTAGAGAGTATTTATGATTATAGGTTTTGTTATCCTATTTGGGACTTGAGACTATCTCCTCAGCGCGGTGGAAGTGGACCATTTAGGTTCCACGCGGTTGGGTGGTAGTGCTTTTTACTCTTACCATTGAGATCCGTTCCATGGTCAGCATGGCTGGAGTTTTTGTGATTGGCATTTACCTTCACTATGTTCTTGGATTATTATGATGGATGGTTAGATTTTATGATAGATGTTTTATCGTTATGGATGTATGGACATATCAAGTATGGTGAATAGTTTTGTATATATCTTTACTGTACTTTGTATCATGGATTCATGGAGGTTGATGTATTTCTATTTTTACATATGTATATTCTTTTAAGCCTTTCATACCCTGTGACTTGTACAGTGGATGATTGAGCATTCCGAATTAATTTGCCAAGAGGCTTTCGAAACAAATGTATAATATGGACATGGGACTTTCTATTTATTCTTTCATATGTATGTGATAGTTGTTAGACTTAGAATTAATTAAATTTAAATGTGACTCAACATCTTGGGATCTTTAAGAAATGTAACTTGCAATGTATGTTTGTCAATGATTACATGTTATTGCTTCCACTACTATGTGATTGATGTGTATGTTATATTTTCTTACTTTAAAAAAAAAAAAATGTTTAGCAAACTTAATGAAACTTTAGGTTAATTCTTTTGGATCCCTTGGCGGGGCATTACATCTGGTATCAGAGCCCAAGTTTCTACAGTGGGAGCTCTGGGTATATTGGAACGCCACTAGTGTTAACTAGTTGAACAAAAATGCAAACCTTAAACTAAAATTTGAAACTAGTTGAACTGAAACATTATGTAAATTATTAGTTACCTATTTTTCATACTTCAACACTTAGGCTTCAAAACTGAAATCATACTTAAACTGAAATTATAGGTAAACTGAAAATTGAAAATATCTTGTTGCAAAACATGTGTCTTTTATCTATGTGTTTCAGTAGTATGTTTCATGGTTATTTTAGCATCTTGTGTCTTGGATATTATTGTAGGATGGTATCTGGGATGAGATCTTCCGTTAGAGGACATAGCCTTGGCCGTCGTAGAGGCCGTGGACGAGGCAAAGATATTAGTGTTCATGAGTCTATCCATGAGAGCCCCATTCAGGAAGAGAATAGGGAAGAGCATGTCAGTGAACATCAGGAAGAGAACCACGGAGAGGGACATGCCAACTCTGAGGAGGTTGATCTAAGGAAAATGATGCGAACCCTTATTGATCACTTACCTCCTGTTCTTGAGCAGGATAGAGCACACTAGGCAGGACATGAGCATAGACACAGATCTAGGAGTCCTCAGAGGGATCGACATAGATCCATAGTATCTTCTCAGATGAAGGACCTTCAGAGGTCCAAGATCAAGCCTTTTAATGGGAAAGGTTCTGGGTATGTAGCTGAGCAGTGGCTTATTGCCCTTGACAGGATTTTTGCTATGCAGGACTTTGATAGTAATGTCAAAGCGAGGTTTGTCATTACCAATCTAGAGTTATTTGGGGCCACCTGGTGGACTATTGAGCAGAAGAAGTTGGGCATTGACATGGGTAGTGTCACTTGGGAGATCTTCTTGGAGAGTTTTCATAAGTGATTCCTACCAGAGGAATGGAAGTAGCATAGAGCAGATGAGTTCCATAACCTGAGACAGTTCACTATGACCATTGTAGAGTATGAGCGCAATTTCTATGAGCTCATGCCTTTTTCAGGATTCAGTAACAACCCAGCGCAGTTGGCACAACATTTCATTCGAGGCTTGAACAACTATTTTATTGGGGGTGTTAAGGTATGTGAGCCTAAGACCCTCAAGGATGCGGTACATCGAGCTATCCTGGTAGAGAAGAGTGTCAACTTTAGGCAAGGGGGTTTTGTGGAGCGCTTATTATAGCAGGATCTAAGGGCAACCACAACTCCAGTGGAATCAGGAAGCCTCCCTTCCCTAGGAGAAATCAACATTCTCAGTAGCATTCTCAGCAGTAGCCTCAGTAGCATAAGGGTTTTTACCCTCACGCACAGAGTGGTGGCGGTGGATCCAACTCTAGGATCAATTGCAATGCTCAACATAATAAACAGAATCAGCAATCTCGGCCTGCACAGAGCAGCCAATCTTTTGCTAGCAGGGCTAGCCACCAGCGGTCGAATGCACCACCTATAGGGAGAGGATCTGGTAGAAGCACAGGATGTTATTCGTGTGGAAAGATTGGTCATATTGCAGCATACTGCCCACAGCGAGCATCTCAGTATTCAGGACCTAGGCCAACAGCATCTGACCCTACAGTCAAAAATGCAGGTGGATCTCATAGAGTATTTGCAGTGGTGGATCACCGTTAGGCAAACCTTTAGGGGATAGTAGTTGAGACTATAGGAGCTATCTGAGGTACACCTCTCTCTGTATTATTTGATTCAGGTGCTACAGATTCTTTCATTTCTCCATCTCTAGTTGATAAGTGTAAGCTGGAGTCAGTTAAGCAAGATCATGGTTGGCAAGTAGAACTAGCCTCAGGCGCTAAAGTTTCCACAGATTCTGTAGTTCATAAGTGTGGACTTAGCATAGGAGGGTTTGAGGCTTCAGTCAATTTTTGAGTTATTCCTCTTGGCTCCTACGATGTGGTCTTAGGTATGGATTGGCTTGGCTCTCATAGGGCTAGTATAGACTGCAGAAAGAAGACCATTATGTGTCAGGATGACCAAGGGAAGGATGTTGAGATTGTGGGGATACCAAGGCCTATATCTGTATGGATGATCTCTACTATGCAATTAAAGTGAAGCTTTTGTAAGGGATGTCAGATATTTGTCGTTACGGTAAATGAGCTAGATGAAGAAGACTCTACAAGGGAGACCTTAGATCACCCTATTTTACAAGAGTATGCTGATGTCTTTCCGAGTGAGATTCCAGGCATGCCTCCAAAGAGAGACATTGATTTTAGCATTGAGCTCACTCCAGGAGCGGAACCTATCTCTAGAGCTCCTTACCGTATGACCACTCAGGAGTTAAGTGAGTTATGTTTGCAGTTAGAGGAACTTTTGGCCAAGGGTAGTATTTGACCTAGTGTATCACCATGGGGAGCTCCAATGCTCTTCGTGAAGAAGAAGGATGGTTCTTTGCGCCTTTGCATTGATTACAAATAGCTGAATAAGGTGACAATAAAGAATAGGTATCCTTTACCAAGGATTGATGATTTATTTGATCAGATCAAGGGGGCTACAGTGTTCTCTAAGATTGATCTTAAGTCAGGATACCATCAACTTCGCATCAAGGAGGTTGATATTCATAAGACCACCTTCCGAACTCGCTACGGGCATTATGAGTTCACAGTGGTACCCTTTGGACTGACAAACGCTCCATCAGTTTTCATGTGCTTAATGAATGCGGTGTTCCATTCCTATCTTGATAGATTTGTTCTTGTGTTCCTCGACGATATATTGATATATTCTAGGTCCCAAAAGGAACATGAGGAACATTTGAGTTTAGTTTTGCAGTGCTTCAGAGATAATCAACTTTATGCCAATGCGGCAAAGTGTGATTTCTTTCAATCAGAGATATAGTATTTGGGACACATTATTTCAGGCGAAGGTATCTCTGTAGATCCTACGAAGATCCATGCAATAGTAGATTGGCCTGCACCCACTACTGTGTTGGAGATTCGTAGTTTCATGGGTCTAGCTGGGTATTATCGCAGATTTGTTCAAAACTTCTCCAGAATAGCACACCCTATTACCTCCCTTCAAAGGAAAGGAAAGAAGTTTCTATGGACAAAAAAATGTGTAGAAGCATTTCAGAAACTCAAAGAGCTTCTGACCAGTGCACCGATCTTAGCAGTACCTAATCCAGAAGGTGATTTCATGGTGTGTACGGATGCTTCCCTTGAGGGTATTGGAGCAGTTCTAATGCAGAATGGTCGAGTGATTGCATATGAATCATGCAAACTCAAGGATCATGAGTTGAATTATCCTACACATGACCTTGAGTTAGCAGCAGTAGTTCATGCCTTAGTGAGATGGAGACATTTCTTATTGGGATACAGATTTGAACTACATAGAAATCATCGTAGTCTTCAGTACATATTCACGTAGCCTAATCTGAATGCTAGGCAAAGGCGTTGGATGGAGTTTTTGTGCAAGTATGACTTTGAGGTATAGTATATCCAGGGGAAGGAGAATGTTGTAGTTGATGCTTTGAGTTGCAGGAAACATGTGATATCATCTATGACTCTTAGTGTCGATTTGAGGTGTCAGATACTTCAGGCACTCCCCACTGATTCATGGTATCTGGAGGTGTGTAGTGAGATCAATTCAGGGGGACCCTTGGAGGGTAAGTTTTCAGGCTATGTCCTAGAGTCAGATGGCCTTTTGAGACATTCAGGAAGGATCTATGTGCCGCTACTGGATGAGCTTCGCATATTGATCCTATCAGAGGCCCATCATGCACCTTACTCGGCACATCCAGGTGTCAAGAAGATGCATGCAGATTTACGACATTTATTCTATTGGTTCGGGATGAAGCGCGACATTGCTGATTTTGTGGCTAGATGTCTTGAGTGTCAGAGAGTCAAGGCAGAACACCAGCATTCGGCAGGACTTTTGCAACCGAATCTCGTTCCTTCATGGAAGTGGGACATCATCTCTATGGATTTCGTAGTAGGATTACTTATGACTCCTCGTCATCATGATGCTATCATGGTCACCATTGACCAGTTGACTAAGGTGGCACATTTTGCACCAATCAAGTCTTCCTACACTGCAGCTTCAGTAGCTAATGTCTTCATGCGTGACATTGTGAGACTACATGGTATTCCCCGAAAGATAATTTTGGATAGGTATCATGTTTTCACTTTCGCATTTTGGACATCACTACAGCATGATCTTGGAGCGCAGTTGAATTTCAGTTCAACATATCACCTAGAGACAGATGGGCAGACAGAGAGAGTGAATCAGGTTCTCAAAGATATGTTGAGGATGTACGTGATGGATAGGCAGACTCATTGGGAGGACTATCTCTACCTAGTGGAGTTTGCTTACAACAACGGGTATCACAGTTCTATTGGCATGGCACCTTTCCAAGCCTTATATGGATGCCCTTGTCATACACCTTTGAGTTGGGATAGCCTTGAGGATCGCATCCTGTTGGGTCCAGAGATGCTTCGTGACATGGAGCAACAGGTTGTGCGTATCCGAGAGCACTTGACAATGGCACAGGATAGGCAAAAAAAGTATGCTGATGCTCATAGGACAGATAAGTAGTTTGCTATGGGAGAGAAGGTTTTCTTGAGAGTGCGTTTGCGAAAGAGTCCGATCCATTATGGAAAGGGCTCAAAGCTAGCACCTCACTTTGTGGGACCATTCGATATTCTTGAGAGGATTGGTCCAGTTGCCTATCGTCTTGCTTTACCGCCTAGCCTTGCTCGCATTCATGATGTTTTTCATGTTTCAGTACTTAGGCAGTATATCCCTGATGTTGTACATATTATTTATTGGAATGCATTGCAGGTGGAGGATGGGCAGCTGGCTTTGGAGCCAATTCGTATTCTGGAGCAGCGGGAGTTGACCCTTAGGGGTCGAACCATAGAGCAGGAAAGGGTCCAATAGGACCCTACTAATGACTCTTCAGCTACATGGGAGGATGCATCTAGATTACGAGATATATATCCCTATTTGTTTATAGGCTTCCAGGAGTAAGCCTAAGTCTAGGGGGGGTGGATGTAGTGCCTGCCCCTAGTCTACATTTTCGAGTTATATTTCTGATATCATTGCCAAACTCTTTTAGGCCAATTTATGTTTGATGATAAGTATTATTATTCTAGAGATTATCAGATGTTGTTTTACACTCAGTTTATTATATGATGAGATTACTTGGTACTCTATATTTCATGCATGTATGATGATTATTCAAATGTTTTCAATTATCGATGATGATTAGTTAGATGATTTATTATTCCATGTGTTTCTTATGGATACTTACCCCATACTGCATGTGTATGGTGTGCGTGTTTATTTTATTTATGTATGGTGTTTCTGATGTGGTTAAGGAAGGGAGTCGTAATCACCTGCTAGTCGGGATCTACATGATGCACCACTTCCTGCCATTGTCTGTTTAGCTTAGAATATTGTGTTTGTACATGGATGAATTTTATGCAGGTTGTAGGTACCGGGTATGGACTTCCCTGAATTGTCAGGATGAGCATACCCTATCGCACTGTCTCAATGGTAAGAGAGGGGAGATAAACTCTTAAGTCCAATTCCTAAACCCTTTAGCCAATTGTCCTAATTGATAATTTGGACAAGTATCTGAGTTAAGTACCCTCCAAATGCATCAAATGATGTAATTTTGGGATTATAACCCTTTTTGTTTTGATTTAGTATGTGTTTTTCTA
Organism: Cupressus sempervirens; assembly: GCA_028749045.1. Taxonomy (NCBI): domain Eukaryota; kingdom Viridiplantae; phylum Streptophyta; class Pinopsida; order Cupressales; family Cupressaceae; genus Cupressus; species Cupressus sempervirens. Next base: position 505,134,649 of record CM053789.1, on the reverse strand, counting down.
TGTAGGGTTTTTGTATGTTGTTTATGAGTCCTTGATGTGTTTTCTATTAATTAAGTCTAATTAAAAAGATTAATTAATGATTTAATTTAATAGAGAATTAATATGATATCTTTAATATTTAATTAATTGAGAAATTAATTAAATAAAAGAACTAAATTTGGAGATTAAAGTTCAAAGATAAATTTAGAACAGGATAATATTTATTTAATTTAATAATAATATAATTGGAGTTCATTTTTAAATAAATGCTAAATATTATTGTTAATTAAATTAATTAAATATGTTATCAATTAAGTTTCTAAAATTAATTTAAAAAGTTGAAAGACATTAAATTATTAAAGGATTTTAGATCGCATGATCTAAGCATGAGTTTAAATTTGAGTAATAAATTAAAAGATTAAATTATAGAAATTAATAATGTTAGTTTAATTTCATAAAGTGCACATAAGATTAAAGTAATAAATTAATTTAAAATAGAAGTCAAGTAGAAGATTAAATAAAGTTATTTAATAAATCAACTTAATGTGCATGAAAGTTGAATGCAAAATAAAATAAAAGATAATAAAGGTTAATTTGGAGTTAACTGAGTTGTGCAAAGACTCTTCTCGGGTGAATGCACAGTTAGTGCCTTGATTTGAGGAGAAATTGCTTATCACAACTTTCGGGGTTCATTTTTGGGATATACGAAGTTGGACGGGAATTTTTGGGGAGACAACTTTTGGAAGCGAATTTCAGAAGGCTAATACCAAAGAAAGATTTTCGAAAGAAGGTTATTGAGAGGAGCGAATTCTCTTACAGTTCCTAGAGATTGCATAATAGCATCAGGATCAGGTAGGGTCTTGTGTTTTTTATTATCGATTAAATACGCAATTATCCTTTCCTGTCTTCTTCGTGTCTGGGGTTTGTAAATCTAAATTCTCTATGATGAATGTTTAAACATTACAATATTGAAATTTATCAGATGCTTGTCTATAAACTTCTGTATACAAAATTTGAATCGGAAGGGTTGAATCTAATACCGAAATTCTAAATTAGAAGTTCAGATTGACTATATTTCTATACCAATTAAATGAAGGAGGCAATGTCTTTTAATATATTTATATGTTTAAGAATTAAATTAGCATATTTATAAATTTATATATATATATATATATATATATATATTATTATATTCAAACAAAATTAAATTTCAAAAAAAAAGAGATTGATTAAAAACATATTCGTTGTTTCTTTTTTTTTAAAAAGAAAAATAATATATATTAATGTAATTAGTGGGGGGGAGGGAATTATCCCGTGCCCACCCCCACTGTCGGTGGAGCCGACAGTACCTGCATCGCAGGTACTGTGACGACAGGTACAGAGTACCTGCCACCGTAGGCCCTGTGACCGCAGGCCTGTGGCAGACCGCAGGGTCTTTAATTAAGCTGACAGGCTTTAAAACATTTTTTTAAAAGGTTTTGTTAATTCATTTTTTTTTAATATATAATTTTTATTATTTATTAAAACAAATTTTATTATTATTTAAAATTTTTAATTAATAAATAAATATATATATATATATATATATATATATATATATATATATATATATATATATATATATATATATATATATATATATATATATATATATATATATATTTTTAATTAATAAATATTTTAATCTATATTAATATTTAATAATTAAATATTAATACATTTAACATAGTTTGTAAATATTAATTTATTAATAATTTTGGATAAATATTAATAAATTAACAATTAATAAATAGATTAAAATAAGTAATTAGAACAAGTAATTATTGATTAATTTAATTAAAATTAGTTTAATTAAAGTTAATTAATAATGAATTTTATCTGATTAAATGGTAGAATTGGAAGATTGACTTAATGGAAGTTATTATAGAAATGGGTTAGTCGTAAGGGGTAGATATGAAAACTTAGTTACTTGAAATTCGACATTAAACTGAAACATAAACCTTACCTTATCTCAATAATATACTTTCAAATCCAATCTCTGAGACTTTGATGTTGTCTTTGTGCTTTGAGTGTTATGGGGTTGGTTTAACGTTGACCAGTTTAGGTTGTTACCAGAGGCTCAGGGTTGTGAATGTGATGTCATAATGATTTGGTCTCGATCTTTCTTAACCCGACCATGGTAATGTGATGAAGTGCTATATGACATGATTGTGTTTACTATTTGTTATTGCTTTCCAGTTTCCTTGTGTGAAGCTGAGATGTACGTAATTGAGATACCTAACTTAACCATTTTTGAGTCTCGATCAGTTATACTTGTATTATCTTCTGGTTGCTTTGAGAAGACTGAAATGTTTGTTATGTTCTTGATGATGTCGTGTGTTGACTTAACCATTTTGGAGTCTTCGATCAGTATTGTAATTTACTATTGGGATACTTTCTGGTTGCTCATTGGAGAACCATTGGATTTTGTGATTTATCATTGATGCCTTCAGTTGCTGATAGAGAATTGTCGTGATCATATGATTATTATTGGATATTATCTGTTGCTCATGAAGAACTGATGTAATTTTGTGGCTTATCTTTTATGATGTTTTTCAGTTGCTTGTATAGGATTGAGGTGGTTTTATTATGATTCTTTGATTTATGATTTCATGAGCCTAGGGTAGGTTATCTATGTGTAGAGTCGGGAAGTGGCTTGCAATGGGGGTCGGAGCCCTAAGAGGTTGCCTTGAGAAACCCATTGTAAGTCATTTTTAATAAGTGAAAATATTTACACTAAATGAGAGAAAATGAACCTAACAAGATAATTGTATGTTCTCTCCCATGCCTTGAGTGCTAGTACAGACTAGGATGGGGTAGAGAGAACGCTTGGTTACGACCTTGCTCAGATAACTTCTACGTGACTTTTACAATGACACTTTCTCGCTTGCATATTAGGTTTCCTACGTGTCTTGTGGTACCTCTAGGATTTAGATGTCGATTTTTTTTAGGAACCCTTGAGTTAGCATACTTATATGATTTCATGGACTTAGAGAGTATTTATGATTATAGGTTTTGTTATCCTATTTGGGACTTGAGACTATCTCCTCAGCGCGGTGGGAGTGGACCATTTAGGTTCCACGCGGTCGGGTGGTAGTGCTTTTTACTCTTACCATTGAGATCCGTTCTATGGTCACCGTGGCTGGAGTTTTCGTGATTGGCATTTACCTTCACTATGTTCTTGGATTATTATGATGGATGGTTAGATTTTATGATAGATGTTTTATCATTATGGATGTATGGACATATCAAGTATGGTGAATAGTTTTGTATATATCTTTACTGTACTTTGTATCATGGATTCATGGAGGTTGATGTATTTCTATTTTTACATATGTGTATTCTTTTAAGCCTTTCATACCCTGTGACTTGTACAGTGGATGATTGAGCATTCCAAATTAATTTGCCAAGAGGCATTCAGAACAAATGTATAATATGGACATGGAACTTTCTGTTTATTCTTTCATATGTATGTGATAGTTCTTAGACTTAGAATTAATTAAATTTAAACATAATTCAACATCTTGGGATCTTTAAGAAATGTAACTTGCAATGTATGTTTGTCGATGATTACATGTTATTGCTTCTGCTACTATGTGATTGATGTGTATGTTATATTTTCTTACTTTAAAAAAAAAAAAAAGTTTAGCAAACTTAATGAAACTTTAGGTTAATTCTTTTGGATCCCTTGGCGGGGCGTTACATTTATGAGCATACATGATTACATTCGTTGTGCATGCTAGGTGGAGAAGTACATTTTGAAGAAATATGTTGGATTTGTAATGAATTATAGTGACAATACATGTTACCAACATAATGCATATCTTGATCTTCTTGGGTTTGTGCTTGAGATTGTTCATCCATTATAAGGAATACTTGGCCACTTCCACCCTTATCATGGTAAGGATTAGAAATAGCTTCTATCTCATTCACCATGTGCTTATGGTTGTTCAAGCATATATATTGGTCATCTTCCCTATAGCAATTAGAACAACAATTGGTTAAATGTTCATCCTCAAAATCACTTTGCTCTAAGAATTCATCAATGATTTTCTCATGTTCAAACATAGGGATATAATTATTGCATACCTCTAATATGGGAAGATCATGATCAATAAAGATACCTTCATTAGGTACAAAGAGGGTATTAAAATATCACCTTTGATCGACACGTTTTACCCACCAAGTTCTTCTTTTGTTTTTAAATTTGAAGACAAGAGTCTAGGAGTACTAGCCACCAGTGGGGTCAAGGGGCAATGCCCCTTGTGGGGTCCTGGGGTAGTGCCTGAGGTGCACTCCTTATCACAGTATAGGGTGGGGTCTAGGCGTGGCGCCTCCAATACCAAGCACATTTTGCCTCTTGTGATCCTTTTAAATTTTGCATTTTTAAAGCAATTTTTACCCAATTTTGATGTACTTGAATAACCTTGAGAATGCATTATTTTAAAAAAAATTCTTCAAAATATGCTTGTCTTTACTAATAACTCACAACAACTTATGATAATGTAAAATTTAATTAACTTCTAAAGCAACTAATGAATCTAATTTCTAAGCCTACTTGCAAAATCTAAAACAAAACTCTAAAGCAATGCATCTATATGATTTAACCAATGCAAATTAAGATTAATTACTTAAGCAAGGCTAGCAATTGCAAAAGCTTTCATCCTATCACATTGTTCCTAACTCAAATCATCAAACTAACATGCCTTTGACACCTTTCCCTAGAAATGACACCAAAATGATAGGCCAACATTGGGGCAAATGATAATAAAGAATTGATGATTGATAATGAAGTTTGGCTAGTCTATACATGTTAATCCGAGAGCATAAGCTTGTGAAAGGTATCTGAGCAATATGCTATCAAGGGATGTTAATTATGAATTGAGCAATATGGATATGGCTACAACACACAAAATTGAATCTATGAGAAACTAAAGAAATCCTAGTGACAGAAACTGTCACTTCCTAGCGACAGGAACAATAGAAATAGAAATAACAATAATAACAAATTTAATAATTCACAAATCTAGCTAATCTAGAGGAAACAATTCCAATACTAGGCATATGAGTGATCTAATATAATAGTTTACTAATATGAATCTAATTTTTCTATATTGATTTATCTCTTAATATGATAGAAAATTTAGAATATGTTGGTCATTATTAATAATTTGTAATGAGAACGTGATAATCTTTCTTACCCAGCTATGATATTAATTTGCCCGCAAAACTATTTATGAAAACTAACTATTGAAATGAAGGAAAATCTTATTCTATTAACAAACTCAAACAAATGAAATGTAAGCTACTAAAATCACTAGCATTCTTCAAAGTGGGCCCTTCCTCCTTAGTTTGTTGAGTGATGAAATTCAAATGGTTCTTCCTTAAGAAATTTCAATCATGCAATGTTTATATTATTGATCTGAATGCTTTTTTTCCCATTTTCTGATATTACATAGCACATATATTTATATGTGTTTAGCTTACAAATATAGCACCAAACAAAATGATTTTGTTTTGCTAAAAACCAAGGAATATGAGGGTACGTACAAACTTACTTTTAGCCCGCAAATCAAAAATTGGTTTGTTATAATGGTGGACATATATGGAAGATATTATTGACGCTCATATCTTCACAAATGAATAGTATAAAATAGAAGACAACCTATAATGCTAATACCCACGTACTCCTTTGGTGGATAAAAATAGGTTTGTTATTAAGGAAACAAAAATCATGCCCATGCCATAATATCCAACATTTTGCAGCAACAATGTTGTCTTCAGCCAAAAACAATTTGCAACAATATTTGAATTTGTTTGGAGTTTAGTGGTTCTAATTTGAACATGAGACTATCTCATCTCCTTAGCAAAAATGCTTGATTGGATTCTCTGTTGTCCATGTATGAATTCAGCTAAGCTAGAGGAGTTCTATGCTAAGCTGGTAATAGCAGCAAAAGATAGAACAAACATTGAAAATTTAAATCCAAACTTGTAATAGTAAACCAGAAAAATCACATTTTGAAAACAGCCTCTAACTTTTCCATCATCTAGGTTCTAAAGATTCATCCATGTGGGATTGCAATTGGGCATGTTCTGGACAATACCCATGTCTTGGATTTTTGAGATTCATCTGTATCTATTCGCAAAAGGAAATGCAAAACTAACTGTCCTTATTTTTAGTTGGTAATTATTTACGTTAGTTTCCTTCTCAACATACTCCTTGGTCAATACTCTTAGAAGGAATTATGTTTTAAATTGTTGAGGAAATAATGAATGCCAATAAGATATAGCAAGCAATACATTTCAAAGTGGATGGAACTTTGTATTTCTGAAATAGCTACAGGAAGATGCATAGCGGGCAACAGGAAGAACCATAACTTGTTAGATAAATACAATTTCATCTATTTATTCACATATTCTATCTAATAACTATATTAAATATTACTCATACATATTTGATCATATTGCAACATAGAAGGAGAAAATGGAATAGAAAATGGAGATTGAAATGAGTGTGAAGGCTTATACGAAGGTTAAAATATGGTATAATTTGGGACATAAAATGCTCTCATCAAGTTATTTGAAAAAGTGAAATGTTGGCCAGGATTGGTATCGAAGCCTCACTATTATAGTTTACAAAACCCAATCAAGTTTTGTAAACTATATATTTTTATTGTTGTCTACGTTTGAGGGCATTATTTTACCCTCAAATAATAGAAGCGGTGTGAATTGCAAAGAAGGCCAGCAAAACTCGATCGAGTTTACCATAAAAATAAAAATAAACTGATTGCATCTCCATCCATGGTACCCCACAAACAAGGTAATTCTTCATTCTATTTTTCATTTATGTATTTATTTTTTATCAAATTTTATAATTTGGTTTTGTAATTTATAAGTTTCTTAATTATTTTTAAACTTTTTTAATATAGATGCAGCAAGAAATCCAAGAAATTGAGGGAGAGAAGAAAGACCACCTGCTACACAATCAACCCCTCCACCTATCATGACAAAACCACAAAACACTCCCCCCATTGTGACACAACCACAAAACCCTCCACCCATAGTGACACAACCACAAAACCCTCCACTCAATGTTCTCATTCAACAACCACTGCCTCCTATAAACCCTCAGTGCATACAATTACATAATTTAAGTACTACACAAGAGGACATCATAAACTGCCTCTCACAAAATAATGCTAACATCACCCAAATGGTCAATAGGTTGTGATCATCTACACTTGATCACCACTCAACCCTAGCGAATACACTTGACTAAGCCAAAAATGCAAATGATGTTTCTAAGGAGGTTACGAAATGGGGTACATGGAGAGATAGGTGTCACGCATTTTCCAATGGGTTATCATATCAACAAGTGAAAGATACAGACATAAAGAAAGGTACCATATTTTCTCTTTTCACCGATCCTATATCTGACAACTCCCTATTACACAGAACCAAAACTTTTCCTATTCATTGGTGCACTCATGCTAGGATGAGATCATGCTTTTGGGATATGTGGTATATGGTATTTGATCTACCACCATGTAATAATTATGAGGTGCCTCTATATTTTTTGAGAAAGCTATATTGTGATTTCATCCTTAGTGAGAAGCCAAATTACTTTGACATCCATCAATTCTAGGGTAGATGGAAAGGCTCTGTGTAGAATAGACCTGGAGCTCATACGATAGTACCACAACATTAGAGGAGATGTACAACACAAAAAACCATGCCTCATGTTGTGATCCCATCAATTGTAAAGGATTCTATTGATTTATAGACTCCTCATGGGGTTGCATCATTGACAAATGTTATCATTCAACATGGCTCATAGTTAGGTGGTTTTCATTCACCTATAGAACTCTAACCATCATTAGATGCACCTTTTGGGTCATCATAGCATATAACAGCTCCATCATCATCACCTATGGTACCAGGGTCATTACAACATACGACAGCTCCATCATCATCACCTATGGCACCTCAGTCATCATAGCCTACGACAGCTCGATCAGCATCACTTGCACCACTAATGTCATCTCCACTTGTGTCACCTAAACCACTAGTGTCATCTCTTCTTGTGTCACCTGCACCACTAGTTTCATCATCACTTGTGCCACCTACATTATCATCATGTGCATCATTACAGTCTTCAGGGCCCAATCAACATTTTTGTTTTAGCTGTCAGCACATGTGTGATGGGATAGATATAGATGCATCTTAGGATGGAGTGTCATCTTATCCATGTATACATTATGGGCATACTTTTTATTCATATAGAGGTGGGAATTTCACACTCCCAAATGATTTGATGGTGATGGTCTTTGGTGGACAGGGGACACAAGTTTGTTTGTTTTTTTGAGTTTTGACATGATATCATTTGATCACCTAAATATCATAAAAGTTCTAAAAATATATATTTTATAGATCAACTCCAAATTGATATGTGAACAATAGACAACAAAGGGTGCAACAAGTAGTATGATAACACCACAGAGTACTCGTTTTGCCAAAGGTGTGAGACTAGGAGCAAGAACACCCAAGGTAAAGTTTTTTAAATATTCTTAAAAGTACAATAATACATTGGCTTTAAAATGTTGTTTCTTAATTGGTATGACACTAACAACCAGCTTATAGATCCTCTCCCCCCCCCAACTCTCAGTTATTCTAAATATTCTAACAAGAAAGAGAGAGTGTGATGCATAGATGAGGATAGAGAGAGGTGGATGATGAGACATACATGTAGAGGTAGATAAGTGGAGAGGAAGGGAGAGATAAACCTATGGAGAGAAAAAGTATGGTAGTATTATGTGACAACATAAATCCAATAGAGAGTGGGATAGAGATATATATAGGGGAAAGGAGGGAGGGGAATATACATGAAGAGAGGAATAAAGGTAGGGACACAACTATAGAGGTTAGAGAGGGAGAGAGAAGTATACACATGAATATTTACTCTCCATTGTATTACCAGGGAGAGAGAGGTTAGAGGAGGGGAGATAAGTCACTTTCTCTACATGTTGATATTATCTCAAATTAAAGGCTTGACATCACAATCTTCTAATCTATGAAAAATGATATATGCACCTTGATAGGATTTTATTGTAAATATGAATTTTCCAAGTTTAATTACACATAATATCTTCCAACCTACATAAATTGAGTTTTAGATTGGTAAGATGCAATTTTCTTCCTCACGTCATGTTATCTCAAATTAACAATTGAAAATTAGAATATTATTATTTATGTAAAAGAGGCGTGTATAGGTTGAAAGGATTTGATTGTGAATTTTAATTTCTAGATTGAATTACACATCATGTTTGTAACCTACACTTGCTTAGTTCATGGTCAGTAACATTTAGTTTTTTCTACACATTTGATATCATCTAAAACTAGTGGTTAGATACCACAACTTTCTACTTGAGACAAAATATGTATGTTAACCTCAATAGGATTTAAATGTAAATATGATATTATAGGTTGAGATACACATCAAGTTTAAAATACTATGCCAATTTAGTTCATGGTTGTTTAAGATATATATGTTTTTCTCTTCATTTGAATTTATGTCAAATTGAAGGTTAGTTATCACAAAAATAATAATCTTTAGTTAAAATATGTATGTGCACCTCGACATGAAAATACATATTATTGTTGAATAATTTTAATATTGAAATGGGAGTTAATTAGTATTGCCAATATCTTAAATTTATATGACAAGTTACTCTTTTCATACCCTAAATAATAAGCTAAAAAAAAATTGCAACAAACACAACATGTGAACAAGATAACAATAGATTTTCCCATAAGAAAACCAAATGGAAAAAACCACAAATAAGGTTAAATCTCAATATTATATAACTAATTATAGATTGTTATTAATATTACTACGCAACTCATTGTAAGAGGGCTTACTATCCAGATGCTCCCCTTTTCCATCTTTAATGACGATTTTTTGTTAATTATTGTGGATCTCTGATAGATAAAACAATTACAAATAAATGCTTGCAGAGAATATCTTACTTGAAAGTTGCAAAGTATCTTTGCTCTTCTATGACAACGATCTTGGTGATATATTTGTTTATCCTTCTCCTTCTACAGTAATTTTAACAATGAAGTGTTGTTTAACAAAATAATAGTGATAACAGAATGATGCTTATATAATATTGTTGCTGACTGTAGGTACTCGAATGTCGTGAGATAGATGCTTTCCCTATGGCAGCTTAGGCACATATATATAATGGTGAAAGATATGACCCTGAAGAGTCATGTCTCTATGTGGCCCAAGGGCCATGTAGGGACATGCCTCTTCGAAGGCATGTTTATTTAAATAATAACCAAACTTTCGCATTAACAAATCAAGGCATAATAAACACCCGATAATAAATTAGAGCATGATAAGAATAAACACCTGATACTAACAGGGCACGATATGTATGATACCCGATACAAAGCATAATAAATATAAGTGCTTGATCATTGTGAAGTCCGCTGATTAATCAATAACATGTTATCAGTACTACTGTTAATCCATGAACTATCGCAGGGATGTAGGAATATGTATGTGTATATATATGTACATTGATATATATACATATGTGTATGCTTATATCTCTGTGATTATGGAATTAGTAGTAGTTTCAGAATAACATTTAATTCAGGTTTTTCTTCTTCTGACACTAAACATTAACATTTTTATCATATAAGCCTTCTCAAGAGCTTCATATATCTTATCCATGATAAGCATGGTCTTCTTCAGTCAAACTTCATATATGTTGCATGAGGGTAACTCTTATACATTCTCTTCCTACAATATAGTATTTATTTGAACTCTACCTCAAATAAATCTTTGTACGTGAATATACAACCTAAGTCCCAACTATATCTTCATGCAATGGAGATGATTAGTAATGGCTCTTTAAGCCTTGATTAAACCTTTTTGAGAACATGTATTTCACATCATTTACATATTTGCATGAAGCAAATACAATTTTATCATAGCTATGTTTATTTATTGCTCTTCCCTTTTTTATATATTTTATTTATTATATTTTCATATTAATCTAGAATATTTTTAAATAGAAGATATAGATCTTAGAAATTTGATTAGTAAATTTGAATTTGTTGTCTCTATTACTACTTTATGATGTAATATTTCTATATTATTTATTATAAATAATAATTTGATATTTTTACATATATTACTAATCTATTAGTTTTTGTAAGTTTCTTTTATTAAATTTTTGACAGAAAATTTGCAAGAGTTTGGCTGGAAAATTGAAAATACTTCCCATTAATTATTTACCGGCCAGTTTTTATCTCCCTCCACTTTTAACTCTTGTTTTGATATTTATTAGTTGTTATCTCCACTTTTAACTATTGTTTTTCTTTTTCTATTTATTAGTTGTGATCTTCACATTAGTTCATGTTGTGATCTATTCAATTAACTTTTGATTTTTAAAATTGATTTAGATTTTAGTTTTTAAATTATTTTAATTTAATTTTTTTATATTAGTTTAATTTTTTCTTTAAATATTATTTTTTAGTTTCTATAATTTATTTAATCAATAGAATATTTATTAGACATGTCATTTTTTTTTTCTCTTATTAATTTTTCATAATAGAATTTTTTATGGGTTTCTTTAAATGATTTTTTTTCATATTTAATAAATTTAATTTAAATAAATAGTATTTATTAATTTATTTTTATTAGTTTAGTTTTTTCTTAAATATTGTTTTTCATTTTCTATTATTTATTTAGTCAATAGAATATTTGTTAGAGATGTCATTATTTTTCATATTATTTTTTTTGTATTTCTCTAATTAATTTTTCATAATAAATTTTTTGATGGATTTTTTTTTTTAAATGATAATTTCTTCATATTTGATAAATTGAATTTAATTGTAAAATATTGAACACATTTCTTAAGCAATATTCAACTTTCCTAAATATTGTAAATTTTATATCTATGCTTTAATCTTCAACATTTTAATTTTTTATTTTCATTTTAAAAAACTTATATTTACATTATTTAATGTTCATTCTACATTTTTCTCTTAAATCTTATCTCCTATCGACACACTTGTTGCATGTACAAAAACATGTGACTGCTAGTTTTTAGCATAAATAAAATTTTCTTTATGGTTTATTGAATATTATTACTAATTTAGAATATTTTTAATATAAATTATTCATGAATAATTTTTTTTGATAACTAATGTTTTCTATAAATGTAAAATGAAAGGTATTAAAATGATCGAATTGTTATAAAATTTTATATATATATATATATATATATATATATATATATATATATATATATATATATATATAGGGGTGATTGTTTAATTCTAGGCATAACAAGTGGGAGTTTAAGTGGAAAAGAGTGAAAGAGTTAAGTAGGGAGAGAAATTAATTAGTGGGTTTGTTAAGTGGAGGAGGACATGAAGGGAGGACACACTTAAGGCACAAAGGAAATGGAAAGAGGAAGAGTTAAGTGAGGTAAATAAATAAATTAAACTAATTAATTTCCACCAAGTATTAATAATTAGGGATTAGAGTACATTAAAATTTACTCAATTGATGAAAATTAATGAAAAGGGACAAATTAAACAACTAATTATTTTTCCTTAGAAGAAAAAGTAAGATAAAAGGAATAAATAATTAAAATTATTGAATAAAAGAGAGAATGACATGCCATCAAACAAACAATAAAAAATCAATCCACCAATGTAAGAGAGTTGTTTGTAAAAAGTGTCGGTGTAGACCTTGGCCAATTTTTAGTACTCGATATTAGAAATGATTAGAGAAAGAAAAAAAATAGGCTTTTGACTTTTCTTTGAAGATCAAATTCTAATTTTTTTCAATTTTTTTAAGAAGATTTTTCATATTCAATTCTCTAAATTGGTCACAATATGATACTAGTTTCATTGCTTATGATATCAAGCCTACCAAATTTGATCTTAATAGACTTATTAAAGAATTCAATCAAAGGCCTATTAGACAACTTACATTTTAATCTTAACAAGCGGGAGTAGAAAAAATATATACAATAAATAGAAGAAAGAAAATTGTTTTATTTTTATTTTTAAAAAAACTGTAATTACAATGAAAATATATCAATTATAATAAAAGAAAGATTGCACATAAAAGACCACTACAACTTGAAAATCACATAACAAAATCCTAACTATACCTCTTTCCATACATATGTATCTTGGAGATATAAAAACCACATTGTCAACAGTTAGTAAAATACAAAATGACAAATAATCCAATTAAAACAGAATTCCACGTCTAAATGAGTCCAAAGAAAACACCGAAGGTAACGCCGACATAAGAATCAATGTATTGCATTGAAGATAGAGAGAAATAATAAGCGAATGACACGTAGCTGCGGTGCTTAAATAGAGAGGCATGCGATGGGCTGATTATGGCAGTCGTTATTTTCGTAACTGCAGCTTCATCTGGTTCTGGATTCGGAGAGAAAGCGGGTCGTAAGGAGGAACATGGCAATATATAATCCTCAAATTCAACGCTGCCGATCTGGAGTGAGTTGCATGTTGCCTGTGAATTCGATCGACATGTGGAAAATGATCTAAAAATACATCCGATGCTTCGACTTCCAACGAAAATTGAATAATATGAAGAAAAACATGCATCTGAGGTTTACGAACTCAAGTCTCATTGGAAAGAAGTTGCTGCATTAATTGCCTCTAAATCAGCCAAAATATTTCGTATAAAGCGATTGGATTTTAGCTTTCGGAAGTTGTGGCAGAACTTCTGGACTCATTGCCTCTGAATCGGAGTGAAGTTTTTCATTTAAAGGTCACGGGACACTTTTCTTTGCGAAATTTCGTGAAATTTTTTGAAGTCATCGGCTTTAAATCGGGGGCGCGAAAGCTTTTCATGTGAAGCGACCGGAAGTGAAATTTCTAGAGGAATTTGAGGAGAATTTTCGATTTAAGGTGACCGGAAATTAGATGTACGATAATTCTACGAAATTTTCTGTATTTAGTGACTTAGGGTGAAAGTTTCCATTTAAAAGCATTTGAGTTTCACGTTGCGAAATGTTTTAAAAAAAGCTGTAGTTTTTTAGGCTTTGAATTAGGGGGAAATTTTTCATTTAAAAGGAGCGGAGTTTCGCTTTGCGAATTTTTTGGAAGATTTTCTGCATCCATTGGCTCTAAATCAGGGCAAAAATTTTCATTTAAAAGGATCGGAGTTTCGTTTTGCGAAAATTTTGTGAAGAATTTAAGTATTCATTGGCTCTAAATCAGGGCGAGAAATCTCAGATACAGCGATCGGTTATTTTCTTTGCATATTCGCGCAAGAATTTATGTATTCATTGCCTATAAATCAGGGTGCAAATTGTCAGAGAAAGCTACCAGATTTTCGAAGGAAGGAAGAAAAGCGGGTGAAAGATGGCAGTTCCAGTGGATTTAGAAGGCGGATCGTGGAAAGAAGAAGACAATGTGTTGTCCAGATCTTTCCGCTACGGCGAGGGGGCAGCGGAGGAGGAAGCCACCCTCAAATGGGCTGCTCTCGAAAAGCTTCCGACTTATGACCGCTTGCGGAGCTCCCTTCTCCGCCATGTCGGCTCCACCGGTACCCTCCGATATCAGAATGTTGATGTTACCACATTAAACAATAAAACTCGCGGCGAATTCATCCAGAGGCTCTTGCAGGTCACTGAGGTCGACAATGAGCAGTTTTTGTTGAAGCTCAAGGAAAGACTTACCAGGTTACAATTTTTTTCTTTTCTATTTATTTTCTTGCTTTGAATGAAGATTCAGTAGAGTAGATGAATGATAAATAGCTAATATGGATTTTACAGGGTGGGGATTGTGATGCCTACAATAGAAGTTCGGTTTGAGAATTTGAATATCACTGGGGAGGCCTATGTCGGAAAGAGAGCTCTTCCCACGCTTGTCAATTCCACCATTAATACAATCCAGGTATGCCCAAATTCTGTCCTGCCAAGGGATTTTTCTGCCTTTTTGAGATCGGATTAATAGGTTACAAAGTGTATGCTTCTAAATTTGGATTAGGGAAAAAATTTTAAGGAGTTATGATAAATTTCAATGCATTTTAAACGGCAGGAATACCAGCCTGCAATAGCTTTTAGTTTTTTTCTTTAGGAATTGAATATGAAAACCCTGATACATATTAGGGCTCATCTGAAGAGTATAGATTAGATATAAAATTAGCAAACTGGGTAGTATTCAATCCGTCTTGGCTGCATATACACTGGTAATATCTATCTTGTGAAGTTTCATCTAGTAGTTACCACAGAATTTTACTTAAGCTAAGGAAAATCTTGCTAAGCTGCATAAAAACCTCTGAAGTATGAACGAGGAACTCATGTTTACAGCTTACTTGGTTTTCATGGTGGAAACCTTAATGCACCAGTCGAGAACACTCCCTTCACTGTGAATATGGAAGAAACGAAGCTTCCATCTTAAGATTTCTTAATTATACATAATTTAGGGCTTAATTATCCTATAGACTACATAAGGATCAGTCTAAAACAAACAAATAAATAGATTAGCGAAACATGCCAAACTCTGAGTATAATGCCCACATTACATAAACATAATAATAATAATAATTTAATAAATGTTTAATGCATAGGCATAATTAACCAAAAAGTCGGTATTAATTTTGGAAAAGTGGGTTTAAAACTAACTAATAAATAATTATATTATTAAACATATTGAATATATAAATTATTTAAAGGACATGTTATCTATGATCAATTATATAATACCATTCTAGCTTTGGAGATCTAATGGAAGAAGAGAAGGTAAATAGGAGAATAATGGAGTTAATATAAGCCATAATTTTGAAACAATAATATTATTCCATTTTTATAATAGAAATTTAATTTGTATAATGATATTTTAATGTTGAAATTTATATTGAAGCGATATTTTTGTAATAAGAATGGTATTTATAAATATTTTAGCTATAATTAGATTTTTGTTTTTGTTTTGAATAGATACTTTGAAATACAAAATTGTAGAAACATCTATGTAAAAAAAGTACTCTTATTAAAATATTGTTTTAATATAAAACATTGTTTAATTTAAATATTAAGAATAAAAATCATTTTATTCATTTATTATAGTAAAAACATATGGTAATAAGTTAAATAGAGATAACTATTAATGAAAAATATATAGATCACACATATATTGTTCAAATTTAAACATTTTTAGAGCTCTTATTAGAGGTCATATACCTAACTAGCAAATCTAGAACTCTTATTTTCTTTGAACTTGTTTTTCCCTTTTATTTTATTTGGATGATTTATTTTGTGAAAATGTTTACTAGTTCTAATTATGTGAGTTGTATATTTCCATTAGTTATAAGTATGCAACTATTAATTTTTAGTTTTTATGTTCAAACTTTTTACACTTATTCCTAAATTGACACTACAACATATCTATTATAATAATTTGAAAGAGATTTTTAAAATTGAGGAAGATTAAAGTGTGAACATCTTTGACAAATTTTTAAATTGAAGTTCAAATTAAGACATATAATGCTTACCAACAACAACAAAAATCACTATCATTTAATAAAAATTTTAATGAAAAAAAAGACTTCTTTAATATTTTATTTAAGCTTGACAAATTATATTTGATTTCTTTACACTAGATTCTGAGGAACAAAGGGGAATGGGACCTGTATCTGATGGTAGCTTGTCTGGTTAGAGCACTTCGTGTACATCCTCTTGCAGGAGGATTATAATGTAATAGAATTTAAGATATTCTCAATTAACTACATTGCAATCGATGTTGTTGTGCAGGGTGTTCTCGACTATCTGCGCATATTTCGTTTGAAAAGGACAACTTTAACTATTCTTCATGATGTAAGTGGCATCATAAAGCCTTCACGGTGAGTTCATCGTCTTTGAAATTGAAGATGTGCAAAGTGTAGAATTGTGACACTTGTTTATCTCTTATAACCTTTCATTGATCTCTTCAGGATGACACTTCTTCTGGGTCCACCTGGTGCTGGTAAAACTATGTTGCTAACAACTTTGGCTGGAGAACCTGACCGCAGTTGCAAAGTGAGTAAATTTCTATATATTTATATAGGTTAGAGAAAGGATTTGTTCTATAGAGGGATGGTTGTGAATTTCTGTCAGTATGTGTGGATGCATTTGTTGTCAGTAATTAGTCCTCCCCACCTAAGTCAGTATTGGTCAACCACGAAATATCTTATAAAGCAAATATTAAGGAGATTGCATGTATTTTCAGATATTTATAACACTAGCTTTCTCTTTACAGATTGGTGGCAACGTTACCTACAATGGACACTCGTTAACAAAATTCGTGCCGCAAAGAAGTTCTGTTTACATTAGCCAGCATGATTTGCATTTTGCAGAAATGACTGTGAGGGAAACGCTTGATTTTTCTGGCAAGTGCCAAGGAGTTGGGTCAAGATATGGTGAGTGCTTCTGCAGAAATTACTCACAATTGTATTGTCTTATCATTTCTGTACCCATATTGAATATACGTGGTTCTCACAGATCTCCTGCAAGAACTTTCTAGATGTGAGAAGCAGGCAAACATCAAACCAGATCTAGATGTTGACATCTTTATGAAGGTAGATGTTGGTACCAAACATATACTTTTGATTAAGAGTTCCTAATGAATTGATCTGCTCTCTAATTTATGCCAAGTTTGACATTTGATCTATGTAACGGTTACAGGAAACTGCAATTGAAGGCCAGAAGACCAGCCTTGTCACAGATTATGTGTTAAAGGTTGGATTTCAGTAGTCCCATGTTAGGTAGTACAAATGCTTAATAAGATTCAAATTTTAAAGATTATAATAGTACCCTTGATTTGTTTCAACTTCTAGGACTGGACATCTGTGCTGATATAATAGTAGGAGATCAAATGCGCCGTGGAATCTCTGGAGGTCAGAAGAAGAGAGTCACCACAGGTGTGTTTTACAAGGAAAGTTCCTTAGAAGTTTTGAAACATCGAAAGTTGAAATTATATCACTAAAAGATGCAATTTTTGTGTTTGTTATTAAACATTTACAGGGGAAATGCTAGTTGCTCGTCCCAAAGCTTTGTTTATGGATGAAATTTCAACAGGATTGGACAGCGCTACAACATACCAAATTATCAAGTGTCTGCGCCAACTTGTCCATGTTCTTGATGGCACAATGTTGATTTCTCTACTGCAGCCTGCTCCTGAAACATATGAACTATTTGATGACATCATCTTATTGTCTAAAGGAGAGATTGTTTATCAAGGACCTCGAGAACGTGTGCTTGACTTTTTCGATTCCATGGGTTTCAAATGCCCTGACAGGAAAGGAGTAGCTGATTTCTTGCAGGAAGTAAGTGTGGGATCCTTCATTTAGTAGAGCCTGCTGAATTTTAGGCGCCAATTGATTTCACATCACAAAGATTCAGTCCATTTTCTCACATGATATATCCATTTTAGGTGCCAATTGGTACCAAAGTGATCAAGTACTATGTACGATGCAACTGCTAACGAATGAAATTCTTAATAGTATCAAATTTATTAACCATGCTTTTTGTTTTACTTGAATAGGTAACCTCAAGAAAGGACCAAAGGCAATATTGGGCCGGTACAAATCAACCGTATCACTACATACCTGTCAAGGAATTTGCAGAGGCCTTCCGCTCATTTCATGTTGGTAAGAGTCTTATCGAAGAGTTGTCACATCCATATGACAAAACAAAGAACCATGCTACCACCCTTACATCTACTAGGTATGGTGTTAGTAGAATGAACATGCTCAAAGTTTGCTACTCTAGAGAAGTGCTCCTTATGAAGAGAAACTCTTTTGTTTACATATTCAAAACAGGATAGGTGAATCTCCAGAATCCCAAATTTGAAGAACTTAAGCATTTCTCTTATTAAACTTTGTGAAAGAAAGGAGAATAAATTCTGACAAACAAGTAACGCAGATTGTAGTTGTAGCGGCAATCACCACAACAATATTTTTGCGCACAGAAATGCACCAACGGACCATTACTGATGGAAATCTCTACATGGGTGCCCTATTCTTTGGTTTAATCCATATGATGTTCAATGGCATACCAAAAATGGCAATGACAGTTGTCCAGCTTACAATTTTCTACAAACAAAGAGACCAACTATTATATCTAGCTTGGGCATATTCGATACCAAACTGGATAGTGAAGATCCCATTTTCTCTGGTAGAAGCAGTGATATGGGTTTTCATTACATACTATACTATTGGTTTTGCACCAGAGGCTGATAGGTAAGTCTTGTATTTCTCTATTTCTATTGCATAGACAATGGTGATGTGTAGAAAGATAACTGTTCCACTTACAATAGTTTGTATGGTAATGTTATAATGAAAAATATAACAATTAACTACAAGCATATTCAAGCATATATTTAAGCTCCTAACATTTAATGACATCTCCACTCAAATCATAGCAACCTAAAAGGTTTTAACTACAATAGTAACTACTCTCAAATCATGGGTTTGCTTACACTTCAAACTACATTCCTGGTGTGAAATCAAGACAACAACCCCTTCCCGTAAGAAAATTCTCTAATTAATAGATGAAATTTAATTTCTTTCTTCTTTCATAGAATTAATAAACAATGAATGCTAAATGATTCATTTCTACCCATAATGCAAACACTCTTCGTTCTAGATAAAATATTGAAAGTTGGCTGCACGTTATCTAGTATTTTCAACGTTGTTTTACAATGATAAATAGATCTAGTATACGACTCTTTACTTGTGCTAGATATCCTGTAAACTAGTTCGTAAACAATCATTTCTAGAAATGCTGATCAAATCATATTCTAAAGAAGCCACATTTTATAACGTGCTGATGCGTTAAGCTTATCTAATGTTACTTTTCCTTTGTGACAAATGGCCTTAGATGTCAGAAATTTGACCAGTATACTTTGTAGTGTATAATTTGACCGATATACTTTGCTGTGTATGGGAAAAAATAATAATCAAAGAAGCATTGCAACAGGCTGTACTCATTTTGAGAGATCCTTTCTTTTGCTCGCAGATGCTTTAAGCAAGTCTTTCTCCTCTTTTGGTTGCATCAAATGGGAATGGGACTTTTCAAGTTCATGGGATCATTGGGTCGAAACATGATCATCTCACAAACTTTTGGAGCATTTGCTAATCTTGTCGTGTTCCTCCTTGGAGGATTTGTGGTTTCCCGAGGTATATAGTCTCCTGATTTCTACAAACCTTATTATTTACATTGAAGGAAACAAATTTCATGAACATTTTAGTTATGATAGCAAATTTTGAAATGAGGATTTATTATGTTGAAACAGTCGACGTACCCAACTGGTGGATTTGGGCATATTGGTGTTCTCCATTGTCTTACAGCCAAAATGCCCTTGTTGTCAATGAATTTCTATCTCCCAGATGGAACAAAGTAAGTGAATTTTCCTTTATTTAAAAGGATCATTGTATATCAAGAGTGGACAATCATACTAAACATTTTATTTCATCTCATATATATTACTTGTATGTAGCCAAGCAGTACTACCTCAAACAAGACATTGGGACATGAAATAATAGAAGCTCGTGGATTAATTGCCGAAGCTAGATTATATTGGATTGGTATTGGAGCACTAATTGGGTTTTGTATAATCTTTAATATTTTATTTACCTTGGCTCTAGCATACCTCAATCGTGAGTCTTGGATTTTGTTAAGATTTAATTATCTTTTTCTTATTTCCCTTTTAATTTACATCTACAACGGGCTCTAACAGAATCTTATTAATAAACAGCGTTGAGCAAATCACAAGCTGTACTATCTGAGGATATTATTGAAGAGAAACAGGTAAACAGAACTGGAGAAAGCAACCATGGAGAACAACTTAAGTCTGTTGATTTGACATCGGTTGTAAAATCCAGAGGTATGTCATGATCTCCACTCAAAATCTTTACTGCGTGTGAAGTTCCAGTCTGCTCAAAAACAAGTTCCTCATTTTAGATAGATTTAAAATTAAAATTTAGAAAGGTAACAAGATAAGCTAGAGCTTTCTTGTAAGCCTTTTGCGTACTTATGGATGTGTTAACCTGCCACTGGAAAAGATACGAATGTCTTATTCAACACTTCGAAAGAAACATATATTTCATGTTGAAAATGCAATTGTCGATTCCAAACGTAGCAATTGAAGGTGGTTGAATGTTAAAATATAAATTGTGCGCCTCGTATAAGAGAACATTGTAACTAAAAAGTATTAGAGAGGCCAATGAACGTGTGTTAATTTGTGGATGAAAACTTGAAAATTTTTAGTTTCTCAAATAAAATTTCTAGAAATTGATTGACAAATAGATCAAAGAGATTGTAACATGTTGAAACTCCACGATCATAAACACTACTTATAATTTCAACTGTTATGATATGAAAAAGTTAGCATTGTTCATTCACAGAATGTAGAATATCTTTCAGGCCATGCAGATTTGTCAGAGAGAAGAGAAAGTCTAACTTCAAGCCATGATAGAGAACTGAATGATATTCAGCACTCGATATTTCAGAAAAAAGGAATGGTCCTTCCTTTCCAACCATTATCAATTGCGTTTGTTCACTTTCTATTTGTTGCCATTAGAAAGAGTAATGATTTATATTTTTTGTGTGACTAATTAGGCTGTTGAAGGTGTTCCACCAATTAAAGAAGGCTATAATCCAGCAACATGGGTGCTTGAAGTAACCTCTATATCTACTGAGGAAAGTCTTGGGGTAGACTTCGCGAATATATACAGACAATCTGCACTCTATGAGTATGTACATAATGATTGGAAGTTCCTTTAGAAGGAACTTTTCTCACCCATATATCACTAATAAGTCCTCATAAAAAGTGAAAAATTGTCATGTAATTGCTAACATCATTTTCTATTTTTCAGATTGAATCAATCCCTAATTAAAGAACTAAGCAGCCTTGCTCCAGACTCGAAGGATCTAAATTTTCCAACAAAGTATGCACGGTCTTTCATGGTTCAATGCATGGCATGCTTATGGAAGCAGTCTATGTCTTACTGGCGAAATCCACACTATGGTGTTGTGAGGTTTTTCTTTAGCACAGTGGTTGCACTGATATTTGGGACGATATTTTGGGACCTCGGGACAAAGAGGTTGGTTTTTCTCTTGACTGGTATAAAAGATTTGCTTTGCTCAAATAGAACCCACCTGAGTTGAGTTCTACAAATTTCCAGCAATTTCTTAGTGTTTGCCCACTAAACTAGAACATGTTCCAAAACAGCAGTCACCTGTTATACCAACAAATTACATCGACAAAAAAAAATTTAGATTTTTAAGTTACGCTACAATATTTTCCATGGGAAGATTCTACTAAAATATAATATTTCTAAAAGCTCTCCAAGGCGTTCTTGAAACTTTATTTCTGTTTTAAGATCTTATAAACAGTTTATTATTTGTTTTGACAGAGGCAATCAACAAGATTTATTTAATATTTTGGGAGCAATTTATTCTTCCGTTCTTTTCATTGGAGTAAGCAATTCATCAAGTGTGCAACCTGTGGTTGATGTCAAACGGACTGTAGTCTATAGAGAAAGAGCTGTTGCGATGTACTCAGAATTCCCTTATGCCTTTGGACAGGTACAGTAAAAGGTATTTACATAATTTTATTATATTGTGTTTTCTATGCAACCTCAACTTAACCAAATGACAGTCTCGTTTATTCGTGTAGGTGGCAATAGAGTTTCCCTATGTGCTTATGCAGTCCATAATTTACGCTCTCTTGGTCTATTCCATGGTCGCATTTGAGTGGACGACAATCAAGTTTTTCTAGTTTCTATTCTTCATGTATTTCACGTTTCTATATTTCACCTTCTTTGGGATGGTGATAGTTGCCATGACTCCAAACTTCTCTGTTGCAGCAATTGTTTCATCTGCATTTTATTCTGCATGGAATCTCTTTTGTGGCTTTCTCATTCCTCGGCCTGTAAGCCTATCTCTTTAAAACTTTGAACTACAATTTTTTTTTTTTGGTTCAAGCAATTTTTACTTATTATAGTTAAAAATCTGAAGCAGTTTCTGATGTTTAATAATGCAACCAAGCCTGTTCTATTTGAAACAGAAAATTCCTGTGTGGTGGAGATGGTACTACTGGCTCACCCCTATTTCTTGGACACTTTATGGTTTGGTTGGATCTCAGTTGGGTGATGTAGATACAGATTTTGAGACAGCAGATGGAAAGCTAGCAGTGTCGAAGTTCATAGAAACTTATTTTGGAATCAGACATGACTTTCTAGGAATTGCAGCATTAGTGATTATGTGCCTCTTTGTTGGCTTTGCCTTGCTGTTTGGCTGGGCCATCAAGTATCTTAACTTCCAAAAAAGATAGGGATTCCATACAAGCCTGTGTACATGAAAATCATCTAGTTTGTTAGATTATATATCTCAAGAATTTGGCGAGATTGTCTCATCCAACCATATGTGGGCAAAAAGATTTGCTTCAATTGAGGTCATCTAAAAAAAAAATTGTTGATAGGTCAGTATAACTCAACTTTTTTGTGTCTATGTAACCATCATTTTATTGTTATACAATATTCAATTTTGTCTATACTTTTTAGTTCTTTTATCTATTTTTCACCCTTTTCCTTTTACTGTAATTGCAATGGGTGTCGTCTTACAATCTTAATTAAGAATTTGAACCCCAAAAATTGCCTGCAGTGCATGACCATTGTCTTAGTCATGGTGGAAGAGGTGTATGGGAATTTGGATTGTTGTAGTAACATAAAGGAGTTGACAAGAAAATAAAATGTTACAACGCATCTGTAGTGCCCCACACATTCAAGAGAAGACTAGAAGTGTGCGATACTTGAAGAAGATTTATCTTCTTCTTTGTATCTAGATGGTAGAGGGGAGTACCCAAATCAGAATTCTAATCATTTTCAAAACTTCAGTTATACAAGCATACACGCTCAAACCCTATCGATATTTTGGTTTATCTGATGTATGTACACTCAGGCTCCATTTGGTTGGGGAAGAGGAATTTGGCTCAAAATCTTATTATCTCATAACCAAGTTTTCAAAAATCTGGTTTTGCATTTTTGGAAGATAGTTGAACTGTTTGGTTGCAATAGAAGATGAATATACAAATCCATATTCTTCGTTTGGTTGCCAATTTAGACATTAGAATTGGAATTATTTTCAAATGCACCCGTTGTCAAAAACAGAGAAACCCCACAGCCATCGGCTAAGAACAATGCAAAGGAAATAATGATCTAATAGTAAAAATGTCTCAAGAATGACAAAAAAAATTTAGCCTTGCTTATTCGAAGGGATTTGAAGTTGATGATGAGGGAATAATCCTTGCTCTCCACTAAAAACTTCACTTGCAAGCTATAAAATTTCCACTGTATTTTGTTCATCAGGCTGATCCATTGTCTCAACTAGTCTGTATAGTTGTTGTCGGCATTCAGAATCCATTGTTGTTATCCTTTACAAAGCTATATAGCTAGGTTGTGCAAATTTTAGATACAATTTTGATTTGTTTTTCAACACCTGTTTCCTCAAATCATCCCCTCACAATTAGAATACAATGTGAAGGAATAAGGGAGATGGATTGAAACATTGCAGAGAAACCCAAAGCCACAGTCATCGTCAAAGAGAAACTTGCCCAACAAGAAATCGCAAAAAATCACAGACATGACAATTTTATTAAAACAAATTCATAAAACACAAAACTTGGTTTTGATTTCGAATTCCACCTTTTTTTTGGAAGATACTTCATCCAATTTTGGCCAAAAAATGGAAGACAAAAGTAAAAACCAAATAATAAATTTAAGCAACCAAATGGGGCATTATGAATAGTGTTTTCATGCATTTAGGGGGGTTTTGGAGCACTTTTATCAAGAAGTGGGAAGAAGTGGGAATGTGGATAAACATAATCAAAATAAACAACTTGAAAAAATGGATAATCAATAATGATTTAAAATTGTGGTTTTACAAAAGATAAAATGGTTCAGTATGTAGAACATTAAGTTACAAGTGTGTTATAATATTAATGTGGAAATGAAGAAGTATTCCATAGAAATATTTTAGGCTATTATGTAGACTAATCACATGAATCAAAAGAAGGCTCATTATATCATACTTGTTCAACCCAACCTAGAAACATGGTGATAGAGCTTACCTAGGGGTAGCTATTAAAGAGAAAGTCCAGTTGTTAGCATCACAGTTGCAAATAGGTTCACATCAGTTCAAATGCAAGACATGTAGATGGAAAAGACCTAAAGAAGGGTGGGAAGAGAGGACTCGCATATTTTATTTAATGACACTTTTCTCATAGAGTTCACCACATATGAAGACATTTGGACTTTATACAAAATCATCTTAAAGATGGAAAATGTACATAATTTATTTGAGAAGAATAAGATCAACTAAACTGCTTGGTGTGAAACTATAACATAAGCTTAGATATGGAAAGAAATAGAGTTAAAAGATTGTGGCCCCATAGTCCCTTTTCATAAAAATAAAATTATGCATATAGATTCAATTGTTGATGTTTGATTGAGACATTACATTCTGATTCAGGAATCATAATCACCATGAAATGGGAACATGAGCTTGTGAAAGAAAAAGGTTGTATTATCTAGTTTAATTGTACTTCTTGTTGCCTTGGAAAGCTCAACCTGGTACCATTGAAATTGTTAAATTTGTTTGAGGTAGTTTTCAAGGGAAGGGGCAACTACTCAGAATTGGACATTTGAATATATTCAAGACAAGACATGATGAAGAGAGGCTTATTCGTGTTCACTCCATTCAGGACCTATTGCTGCACATTTCTCATGTTTGCTAGTGGTCATGTCTGCATGCCCACTATCCTCATGGCTATGAGGGTTTCCCAATCATACAATAAGTCCAAGATGCACAATTTAATAGTCAAAGCGGAAGTTAAAATATATAAAAACTGTCTCAGGTAAGTTCAAATAAATTTGGTTTACAATATCTGCGATTGGATAAAAGGAAAATGTAAGAAACATTTTGTGCTCATGGCTATTGGAAAAAGGGAAGCAAAAACTAAATTTGATGATGATGTTCTCATAATGGTAAACCATTTTTTGTAGTTCCCATAATTGTCTATCACTTTGTAATAGTGTACAAGCCATTTCATATGATGTTGTGTAAATATTTGGATAAAGTGTTTTTTCTAAGAAATATATATTTATATAAGATAAATTGTGATATTATTATTACATTCTATTGTATAGGTTTAAGTTATATTTTTTGATTTTATGAATAATAGTTTACAAGATTCTTTTATGAAAGTGAATGTCATATAGGTGATGTTCATATAGATGTAACATTGGACCTTACAAAAGATAGTCCATCTTAGTACTACAACTAAAATGCACTTGATCATAGGATTTCTTCCAAGGTGTTGTTTCTATTAGATGGGTAGAGTTTTAAATAAGATCTTGTTAATTTACAGAATATTTTGCTAATCTTTAAAAAAAGTTATTTTATTTAGCCAGTCCCTTATTCTCCCAATTTTGATATTGGTAGCTTAATAAGATATTCATAACAAGTTAGAGTCAGCAATTTCATCCTCTATTTGTTGAGGCTTTCTAATTTTTAAATTAAAAAATTTATGATTGCGAAGATACTTTAACTATAATAGTGTCGATTTAAAAGTCTTTACTCAATGAATTACTTGATGATTGTAATAAAATAAAATTGGAGAAATGGTCAAAATAATGATAAACTAAATAAAATGAATAAATTTATTAGTTAATCAATGAGAAACAATAATTATGGTGAAGTTCAAAGTTGTATGTAGACTTTAAATATAGATTGAAATTTTGAAATAAAATGTATACCTTGATGTCAACAACGAGAAATATAGAAAATGAGAATTTAAAAAAATCTTGGTAAAAATGCTAAGAAATTTTGAAATGCCTTGGTGTTTTGATATGTACATTAGTGAACAAACAAGAGAACAAGAAATGCTAAGATATAGAGTGGCATTAAGCAAGTCACATGAAATAAATATGCTTAAGGTGTCAAAATATGTATTTACACACTTGATACATATGCCAATGCATTAGCGTCAGTGACACAAATGGAAATCTTAACTATACTTTGGGACAAGACATAAAGGTCATCACAGAACATGAACAATGGCAAAAATATAGGATTCCCAAAATAATTTGCACCTCCTCCAAACCACTTTGCTAAGTCACCCTCCAAATCACATTCAAATATGATAACATAAAGGGTCATGGCTAAAATAACAAGTTAGAGATAGAATTGGCCATATATATTTGATTTCAACTTTTGATGTGATTCCAAGTCCATTCTTTTATAGCTTTCACTACTAGCTTACAAAACAATAAAGACCAACTGGCTTGCAGACCTTAGGTTTTTCTCCGGTCTTGGAATTTGTTTGAAGTCCAAATCCCCCTTTGAATTTGACCTTAAATTTTCATGTAGCCTTAAAACTTGTTTCCAAACCCAAAACTCCATTTATAATTTGTGAAAATATGTGTACACTATAAAGCTCCATTACTCATTCATGGGTTGTAGACTAATATAAAAGTTTGCGAAGGTCTTTGGTTCTAAATACCTACTTTCACTTAGCACCAACAACTTCCCAAACAAACCATCTACTTGTTTCAGTTATGTGGGCCCACCAAAGATTTCATCCAAACAAGAATTCAATGCCAACCCAATGAGATTGTGAAGAAATAAGGTAAAAGTACATGATTGTATCACATTTTTATAAAGGAAATGGAAAATACATACAAATTTAAGAGATTTTTGTTTTGAATTTTAAAATGATAAAAATTAGTAAATGCAAAGCTCTTTTTCTTGTCGGTGAGAACTTAAACAATATAGTTTAAGAAAGACATAAGCACATGAGTCATAGAACCATAAAAGTTTTTGGATGGCGATAGCTAGCAAAATACCAAGCAAAAGAAGAATCCACACAAGAACTCTACAAAACCAACTAACCTAAAATATAAAATACCAATACAACCAAATGGTTATTATCATTTTCAATGTCCCATAAATATCAAATTGACATCTCTTCATCAATAATTTGAAGAAGCAATTCGTACCACTCTTGATTTATGATGCAAGAGCATCAATAGTACATCGACAATCAACATCAACCAAAAAGATTTACATTTTATGCTTTGTTAGATCTTTTACTTTAGGCAAACAAATTGTTTGTAATAAGCAAAATATTTTCTTAAATATTTTTGCATGACTTATATTAGACCTATGGTTTTAGTTTTGTGTATATTTTTTATATTTAATTTGTTCAATGAAACCAAATTTCATTCAAATTTAAATTATTGGTGATTGTGACTAAGTTTAGGAACCACTACGAGTGATGTGGTCTTATAGGGACAACTAATTTCATCATGTTGTAAGAGGTGTTGTAATAAATCTTAATGGAGATTCTAAATTCAAAGTCAAATTTGAACGTTGAGGTAAGTAGTGTTAAGTAACATGGATTGGTTTCTACAAATGTTATTATATTGCCATTTTTATTGATATTTTCCAAATGTAGATACCAATCTCATATAAATATAAGAGGAGACATGTCTCTATGATTAATCATTGTTAGTTAATATATATTAACAATATAAATCACAATATAACATATGTATTATATTATATATATATATATATATATATATATATATATATATATATATATATAGTGTATATATCAACATTGCATTTTAAAATTAAATCAATCTGACTATATAGCTATAATCTTAAGACTTCCTCTTAGCTAGGGAGGATTTGTTATGGAACACAATATGCTCTCAAGAATATGGAGATATATCATCTCAAAGTGATATTCCTAGAATGGAATATTTATGAATATCAACATAAATTCATCGACACACACACACACACACACACACACACACACAAAGGTAAATTTGGACCTCTTTTTTGATGCGCATCTGTTGAAAATGTGACTAGAAAATGTCAAAAATGATTGTTACTAAACTAGAGTCACAATTTTGACGCACAAGACGAGTGTCGATGTATCAATGAAAATATCTATCCAAAATTATTGTCATCATTGTCACATGGCGGTGTCAGACAACTAGTTTGAAACATCAAAATTGTGAAGACCACAAGAGATGCTTCATCGGGTATTGCACACAATTGATGACAGGCTTCGTCAAACTATCAAAGACTTTGAGATGATTCAATGGGTTAGTTATCCTCTCGACAGTTGGATGCGTTGAAATAAAAACAACTTCTAGAGATGTTTCTATAGGTTTCTTATATCGTCGACATCGGTAAGTGTCAAAATATCGACACTAGTCATAGTTAAAAAAGAAAAATCTTACCCTTTGACACTAATTGTATTGATTATCGTTGATAGGCCATCAGGGCTCAAGGATTTTTCTATAGAAGTTGTTACTCTCAATCTTTAATTGTTTCTTATATTTGTATGGGCACTCCAATTGATACTAAAAAGTTATGGTAGCTCTCAAGTAATTAAGGAATCATATATGCTAAGAATTTATTTGTAAATGGTGATATATTTCAACTTCAATGTTGTTTGAAGAGTTTCATATATTGGAATTAGATTTCATAAATTGGTACAAAAATAACAAGTTTTACATTGGGTTTATAACATTATTGTAGAAATTGAAAAGAAAAGAAAAATAGCATCAACTAGAAAAGAAATTTGATTATAATAAATAATACATAGAAGGCACAACAAACAAAACTTTATTTTGAACAAGGGAGGATCATTTATTAACAGTTGATACGATACTTAACAAAATACATGTCTTTTATTGAGTCTACCTACTTCAATCATAGATAGCAGATTGAACACATGTCAAAGGTTGTGAATGAATAATCTACATTAAAGGAACTTGAAGATCATGGATGAAACTGTAGCTAAAACAACCTACGGTGAGTGTAAAAAAAAAGAACAATATTTGAACAATAGTTCATTAAATTTTATTAACTAATCAAGTTATGGTGGAACTAAGTCTTAAAATCATGATTCTACAGAGCTTATTGCATGTAAAAATCACATTTTATTAAAACTAAAATAAACTAGAAAATTAGCGGTGAAGTGTTGGAGTTATCAATGTAGTGAAATGGTAAAATTGGAGTCGACATCAATTTTCATACTCCTCCTTGATACTAAAAGGATGCACAATCTTATCCCGTAGTGTCAAAAATAATCTTATCTCGTAGAGTTTTTTTTAAATAAAAATCTTACCCTTTGATTTGCATCAGTGGTCTGTAGTTTGGAAGATGCTTCTATCTTCACTTCTATCACTTGTAGCCCCCAATATACCTTTTTAGCATATATTCTATAGAATATAGACTCTTTTATGCATAGTAACTCTATATCAAATCAATAAGAGTTCTCAACATTTTCCTATTAGTCTTTCTGACAAATATCAATTGTGTGTCTTAAGTTAGCCATCTTAAACTATTTATAGTGATACTTAGTTCATGCTTGAAACATTCTCCCTGTCATATCTTTGAATAAGAAACTAAAGTCATAGTTTTGTGCTCAAGGGCCAATTTTATGACTGCATTCTTTAAGTCCAACAGTGGCGAGTTGTAATGCCCTGCCAAGGGATCCAAAAGAATTTACCTGAAGTTTCACTAAGTTTGCTAAACATTTTTTTTTTTTTAAAATTTTTTTTATAAGAAAGTATAACATACACATCAAACACATAGTAGTGGAAGCAATAACATGTAATCATCGACAACCATACATCGCAAGTTACATTTCTTAAGGATCCCAAGACGTTGAGTCACATTTAAATTTAATTAAATTCTAAGTCTAACAATTACCACATACATATGAAAGAATAATCAGAAAGTCCAATGTCCATAATATACATTTGTTCCGAATGCCTCTTGGCAAATTAATTTGGAATGCTCAATCATCCACTGTAAAAGTCACAGGGTATGAAAGGCTTAAAAGAATATACATATGTAAAAATAGAAATGCATCAACCTCCACTAATCCATGATGCAAAGTACAGTAAAAATATATGAAACTATTCACCATACATGATACATCGATACATCCATAATGATAAAACATCTATCATAAAATCTAACCATCCATCATAATAATCCAAGAACATAGTGAAGGTAAATGCCAACCAAGAAAACTCCAGCCACGGCGACTACGGACAGATCTCAATGGTAAGAGTAAAAAGCACTACCACCTGACCGCGTGGAACCTAAATGGTCCACTCCCACTGCGCTGAGGAGATAGTCTCAAGTCCCAAATAGGATAACAAAAACTATAATCATAAATACTCTCTAAGTATAGGAAATCCTATAAGTATGCTAACTCAAGGGTTCCTAAAAAGATCGACATCTAAGCCCAGAGGTACCACAAAGACATGTAGGAAACCTAATATGCAATCGGGAAAGTGTCATTGCAAAAGTCATGTAGAAGTTACCCAAGCAATCCCTTAGGAATATCGGGTCCCTACTGATCCTGCAGCCACTAGTATCCTCTCGTACTGACGAGGCATACTATGGAATGCAATGTCGTAACCAAGCATTCTCTCTACCCCATCCTAGTCTGTACTAGCACTCAAGGCATGGGAGAGAACATACAATTATCTTGTTAGGTTCATTTTCTCTCATTTAGTGTAAATGTTTTCACTTATTAAAATGACTTACAATGGGTTTCTCAAGGCAGCCTCTTAGGGCTCCGACCCCCATTGCAAGCCACTTCCTGACTCTACACATAGATAACCTACCCTAGGCTCATGAAATCACAAATCAAAGAATCATAATAAATTCACCTCAGTCCTATACAAGTAACTGAAAAACATCATAAAAGATAAGCCACAAAATTTACATCATTTCTTCATGAGCAACAGATAAGCATCAAATAATAATCATATGATCACAATAATTCTCTATCAGCAACTGAAGGCATCAATGATAGATCACAAAATCCAATGGTTCTCCAATGAGCAACCAGAAAGTATCCCAATAGTAAATTACAATACTAATCGAAGACTCCAAAATGGTCAAGTCAACACATGACATCATGAAGAACATAATGAACACTTCAGTCCTCTCAAGCGACCGAAAAGCAATCCAAGTATAACTGATTGAGACTCAAAAATGGTTATGATGATCTCATTCATTAGATGCATATTGGAATAGATGACATTATGTATTTGGATGAGATAAGAAGAGATGGTTCTCCTAGAAATGTAAAATTGCAAAACCAAGTTAAGCACCTGTTTGACAAGAGGGCAGTATCAATAAAGTTTCAGTTTGAGGATATGGTATTGTTATGGAATGTTAGATTAGAAGACAAAGGAAAACATGGAAAGTTTGATCCTATCTGGTTAGGTCCATATCTTGTTCATAAAAATTGGGGAGAAGACTCTTATTTCATAAATGAATTATCAAGTAATGTTCTTGAATTACTAGTTCATGGATAGTTCTTGAAGAACTACTTCTGTTGAAGGTATTTTATCTCCATGAAAAGTTGTTAGCTCTATATATTTTGTAAATCCTCGTATGCACGTGTGTCCCTTTATATTTGTTTTTTTCCCTAGTATGTGCAGTGCTCTCTTAGATTTGTCAATGTTACTATCATTTTTGTGGTTTGCTCTAACCATAAATTTTAATTTCTTGCATGGATACAAGTTATCCATCATCCCTAGATAGAACCACTAATAGCCCTTATTTTTACTATGCAAAATTTTGAAGAATTTGATGTGAAAATTGTATGCACCCTATAATGGTTTCCTAGACTATGGGCTCCCATTATTCAATTTATCAATTTCCTAAATCAATGGTTTGCAATATTTTATTAAATCAATTCAAATGAATTTTTTTGATCAAATTCAATTATTTCAATATTTTCTAAGGTTGATCATTTAATCCTAAATCTTATTTCATTAAAAGAAAATCTCCCTTTTAATTAAATAAAATAAGTCCCCATTTAATTAAAAGAAAACCTCTCTTTTAATTAAATAATTAATCCACATTTAGTTAATTAAGAGAAAACCCCCTCATTTAATTTAATTAAATATTTCCTATTTAATTAAAACAATTTTCTCCTTTTTAATTAAATAAATCCCCACTTAAAGAGGAAATAAAATAAATTAAAATTAAAAATTCCTTTACACTTAAATTCACATATTTCTAAGTGGGATTCCATTTAATTCTTTTCCTATTTTCTCATTGGTGGATCTTTATTTCACATAGATCATTCTTTCTCCACCCTTGATTAAATCTTTTTTCCTCTTAATCTTGATCGTCCAATTTTTTTTTATAAGGGAGAGCTCTCTCCTTATTTTACATACACACACTCTATGTTATTGTTATGCTACAGGTTTGGAAAGCAACTTTTGAAGAGTTTGAATACTAAAGCTTTTTTGTGGAGAACTTTGATCTTCTATTCTTCTTCTCTCATGCATCCATGGCTTCCATTGTCATATCTCATCCATGCATTTTCATATTAGCTTAGAGCTTACTTTCATAAATTAGATCTTGCATTGATAGATTAGATCTTGCATTGTTTTGTATTATTCTCATATAGATTAGTTTTTATCTCCATCTACATGCATATTGGATCTTTGAATCTCTCACTTTATGGTGTACTTGCATGGGCACAAACTAGGTCAAAATTGAGGGCCTTCATTACAAACCCTTGCACTCCATGAATAGAGAGCTATGAGCCATCATTCGAGACCTCATTTTTGAGTAATCTTGGATATAATGATTTGTAGAAATGTGCTCACATTTTAAGCACACATCTTTGGTGCCCACCATGGGGCAACCCACCTTTACTTGCTAGTTTTGGAGACTTTTAGATCGAACCCCCTTGTGTGAATTTGTTTAGAGATGAGAAACCCTAGATTTTAAAGATTTGATCATATCTCCGAAAAAGACTAGTGTTTTGGTTTGAATTGTTTTTGCAAGTTGGCAATACATCAAAGAAGCTTCAATGAAAATTTTAGATTTTTCTGAAGTATTTTTTATTTTTTATAATTTTTTCTAGATTTTTCATGAAAAAATGTTTTAGGGTTAAAATTAGCACATCTTTTGGAAAGGTCTCTAAATTTAAATAGGGTTGGTTCTTTATTTTTTGATTTTAGAGATGATGTTAAGGTTCAATAATTTGATTTGCAAAAAATGGTCTATTTTGACAAAATGGCTCCCTACGGCACAAATGAAAAGATATTTTCAAAATTCTAACATTTTTGAAAAGCTCTCTAATTTTTGACAAGGGTCTCTTTTCTGTATTAGGGTTTTGGATCCAAATTCATATCATATAGGTCCAATCTTGATGACTAGGTCAAAAATCAATATTAAAAAAGGGCATTTAATGCATAGGTTGCATTTAATTTTCACAATGGATCAATGCATGATGTGAGATTCTATTTGAATTATTTGTTGATTATTATCACTCTTAAAAATCATGTCTTTAGATCTAACCGTAGTTTTCCATAATTTGGATATATATTGCATACCTTGTGTTTGTTTGTTGCTTTGTTCATTGTGAGCGTGCATTCAAGCATAAAAGAAAGGTACAATAGAGAAAAGACATGTTGCAAGGATTATCAAGTATTTTGTTGGATCTCTATAACATTTTTATTTGAAACTAAAATGAACATCTCATGTGTTTGGCTTGAGTGCTTTTGCATACTTTCATAGATTCACACTTCATTTGGTGCTCTAAAATTGGATCTAGATTTTCTTTCATGCATTTGTGTTTCACATAGTAATTAGGCCCTATGAACACTATCTGGAAGATCTTGAGAGACTGAGCTTCATTTTCTTATTTTACATGTGAAGTTCCTCTTGATGATGGATCCCCTTGTAGGTAGGGAAGGATATTTGTTATTACCTCACTATTCCACTTGAATTTTTTCTCAACATCAATTAGTACTTTCTCTTTTGAGATTGGTATTGTTTTTTGTTGGATTTTTCAAAAAGTTGGTGAGGTGATTTCAAATTAGCATGTCAAAGAATCTTATTTTTTATGTTTGGGTAAGGTGAAG
The DNA here is from genome assembly GCA_028749045.1 of Cupressus sempervirens. NCBI lineage: Eukaryota > Viridiplantae > Streptophyta > Pinopsida > Cupressales > Cupressaceae > Cupressus > Cupressus sempervirens. The sequence continues at coordinate 505,099,590 of CM053789.1, read as the reverse complement.
AAGCTAGAGGAGTATGTTATATTCCCTTTTGGGCACATCAAAAACTTAGAGCCTTTGAATCCAAACCAAGTCCCCATGTGGTACAACTTTGTGAGTCTTCCTTGATTAGAGAGGGTTAACCATAGTGGATATTATCTTTATTGGGTCAACCACATGAATGTAACCTCAAGTGGAAATAGCCATTTTTTACATGGTAGTAGCAACCACTATATAAATGTCCTCGTGGAGAAAATCCTCATGGGTGTAGTCTTTTGTTGGGATATAAGATCTCCTCAGTATCTCTGATTGATCAAAATCTCAAAATATGTCAAAACCTTGGTGTGCTAGGATTGGATTTCACCCATTGTAGATTGCAAAAGCTATAGAGTTGAACATTACTAAGAACCATAGTGCTGCCAAATTTTCATTTCTAGGACTATGTGCGTGATTGGGAAACATTTTGAGAACATACACAATAGTGGTTCTAGGGATTAGATTGATACTATGACACTATTCTTGTTCATGTGCAAGGTTGATTGTCCCTTGATCATTATTTGAAGACATTTTCTAGAAATCTCTAATTGTTTTCTTGCGTTCCTGGTTCATGACTAAAAATCTATTGATGCACCTAGTTGGACATTTAAAATGAACAAAATTTGAGTTCCTGAGTCAAGACTTTACGTTATGCAGGATAATCAAGCTTGGATTTTGGTGGATTTATTCTTTTCATTGTCAAGAATGTGTTTGAGAAACATGGGGAGCCTTTCCTCATGATTTCATGGAGATTTGATGGATTGAATTGAAGTTTGAGTTGTTTTTACCTTGTTGCTAGAACTGTGTTTTTTTGGTTTCTAGGTGCCTGCTACATGATGTGTAACTAATTTTTCTCAATGAATTAATTCTTTTCAAGGATTTAAGAGGGTCTAGATTAATATCTATGATCCAAGGTGAAAGTTCTAATTTCTTATAATTTGGGAGATATGGTAATTCTCCCAGAGTATCAATTTCTGGTTGTTCTACATGACAATTTTTCATTCTTGACTTTCAAGATCAATGTGCACTTATCCTTGGTGAATTAGCCTTTGTAAACTTAAGGGCTTGTAGAGGACCTAAATTAATACCCATGGTTTGAAGCAAAAGTTCTAATTCAATTGGAGCTAGGAGATATCATGATTTTTCTCAGGTATCAATTTCTAGAGATTTAATTGTTGTTGGAGGTTGACTTGTGGCTCTTCAAGTATTTAATGTTAGTTTTTGGCATTCTAGGATGACTTCTGGCTTAGATTTTATAAGTAAGGGTTGTGGTGATTTCTTTTAATTATTTTTCATCCATCTTAGAGAAGGGGAGGTGGAGAGGAGTGAGTTTTCCCGAGTCTATAGATAGAGCACCAAATGTGAGGTAGTTTACACTTGGATCTTGGATAAAGTTGGAGTAGAGATAGGAATACTACTGGAAAACAAGGAGATTGCTTAGTGGGCTTGCGAGCACAAGTTTAGATTTCCTTGGTAGTTTCTTCTAGATTTTTGTTATAGATCTAGACTAGCAAGGATAGTGTTTGGATTGGATCTTGAGGGATCTTGCAAAACTGATTTTGTAATTGCTATTTTTATTTGGCGCTAACCTAAAAGGGCTTATAGCTGGGCACATTGCATGTTATGAGTTATATTTTATGAAAAAATTATTGTAATTTGGTATTAGATCTTGCATTATTGTTTCTTTTTTTTTGTGTTTCTACTACATAGTTATATTGTTGGGGGCTAAGACATCTCCTTTGGGGTTTCTCCTACATTGCATTGTGTTATTGCGATCAAACTTCTTTGTTTTCCTATTATTTCCAATCTCCCTAGGTTGAGTTGGTTAATATTATGCTATTTACCCCATTTTTAGAAGCTTGTTTGCACCTTGGATTATTGTGTTTTGACCTCTTGAATTAGTAATCATTGATTTCACAAGTGACCTTTTCTGGAGTTGGTGAGTTAGAGACCATCCTTGTTGAGAAAGATATACCTTGGATTCTTTGATATTACACTTGGAGAGTCTTATTAATCTCTTGTCCATCCACTTTCATCAAAATTCAATTTTAATTAATTAAAATTTGGGTAAATCATCCTCCTAGTCCATATGTGCTAGGGTATTCATCCAAAGTTGTGGTCACCTCTATGGAAGTGTTGGTTTATGCCTATTGCAAAATTCTATCTTATCATCTCTTTCTTGGACAAGTGAGTTCTTTTACTATCCTAATTTGGTACCAACATTTCTTAGGGTTATCCTATCAACTAGTACCTTTTCTTTCATGCTAGTTACAATAAGATATCAAGTAGATCAAGGAAAGTGAGCTCAAGTTGTCTTTAACAAATTACCTATGTTTATTCAATCACCTGAGAGTATTCCAAAAGCTTTGTTTGACCCTAGTGGTGATCTTAATGATTTGAGTACACCCTTAGCATCACCTCATTCGAATATTGATATGAGTTTTACAAGAGCTTCACATAAAAAGAATCAAAGTAGTGAGTATTATGTTGACCTTTTGACTAGTGATCCCACTTGTGGAAGCAGACCAACCTCTCCTCTTATTGAGGATAAGTATTTGGATGGACATCAAAGGGCTAAGAAAAGTAAACATTATGCCTATAAAGAAGAGGAATCCCAACATGGTGATCAAATTAGTGAGACTTCTAGTGCTTGTGTGAATGCAAAAATTATTGGTAACCAATTTAGATAGTCAAGACCATGTACACCACTCATGACATCTTTGGGTTATGCAAGTGATAGACTTAAAACACTTGAGCATAAGAAGAAATCCCTTCTAGAGGAATGAGCTAAGAAGGAAGAAAAATTCAAACACCTAGAGGAAGAAAGGTAGGTTATGATTGAGATTGAAAGAAAATCCCATCAAGAAGCACAAGATCTTCTCATGGCTCAAGAACTTGATGATCAATTCAACAATGTACACATTGGTGGTGGAAACAACTCTCCTCCACCCACTCCTCCTGAGAGTCCACAAAATGGAAAACATTGGAGAACACCTTCACCATCCCCTAGTCCTAGAGGAAGGAGAACTTCAAGGCATGATAATTATAGGAGACCAACACTTCCTAGAGTTTCAAGACAATCTTCACAACATCCTTGTCATGGTTCCCAGTATGGTGGTGGTTTGAACATTGACTACAATTCTTATGATTTCATGGCTACATCCATAATTTCAAAAATATGTAGAAGTATATATGAAACAAAACAAAGATGTGTGCTTTCAACATTTAGCCAACAAAGGTGCTAAGGTCCCTTACAACTTTGATATAGACAAAAAAATTTAAAAGCATGCTCCTTCTATGGAAGAAGAATTTGAAAAAATGAAAAAGAAAATGGCACAAATGAAAGCACCCAAGAGTTCATTTTTACTTGATTTAGTTTTTCCTAATCCTTTTGATAAGAGTGTTGACATGAAGGAGTTTCCTAGGAAAATTGAGATCCCCTAATATGACAGGTATGATGGAAATGGGGATCCAAATGATCATGTGCATCAACTTTACACCAAGAGTTTTGAAATTCATCATGAAGAGTCATACCTTATGAGATTTTTTCCATGGAGTCTTAGGGGTCATGCAATGGAATGGTTCACCAATATCACTCCCCCTGTTAAGACATTCCTTGAGTTAATTCAATGATTTTTTTAACACTTTGAATACAATCTTTCATGATCTATCTCATTATTGGATTTATGTTACATAAAGAAAAATCAAGGAGAATCCTTTGCCACTTTCTTATAGAGATATAAACAACAGTGCTCTTGTTATTCTAGGACTATCCTTGATAAAGAAAAGATTGAAATCCTCATTAGTAACATAGTTCCTGGGATGAAGTATGAAGTTAAGAAGATTGTCTTTGAGTCTTTTGATGCCATGATTGAAACTGCATTTAGAATTGAGGATGTTTTGAAAGAGCAATGTATTTTGACTAAGAATGGAAACAATAATAGTGGTCAGAATAACAACAACAATAACAAGGATAAATGAAAGAACACATATTGGAATAAGAAAAAACAAGTGGTTAATAATGGAGTTGTGGATTCCTCTAAGCCTAAAGATCAAGTTGTTCTTTATTTGGCTAGTGCTAATCAATAGATTAACAAACCAATATATCAAGAAAGGCCTAAAGGAGATAAATGCAATTTTACACAATTAGGTGAGTCATATGAAGAGATATTCATGAAGCTCCTTGCTTGTAATTTGGTGCACCCTTATGATGCTACAAAGTTTAGCATACCTAAATTTAAGCCATGGTGGTGGGATGAGAAGGCCTATTGCAAACTTCACAATTGTATTGGACATGATATTGAGAACTATGGTATATTTAAGCATGTTGTTCAATATTTTATTGAGAATGGAAAACTTGAGATAGATGGATTAAATAGCAATGCTAATCACACAGCCTTCAAAGAGCCTTTGCCCAAGTATGAGAAAGGGGAAGCTTCCCAACCTAAGAATGGAAAGGCTAAAATCAATTACACTTATGCAAATGAAGAAAATGTTGTTAATATGCTTGAGATTGTAGAAGAATTTGTCAACATGATGGAATATAAAGATCCCCATGGTCATGATTTGAACATGAGCTCTCCTATCCATGGTAATAACCTATTTTGATGCTAAGGGTTGCTTACTCTAAAGAGTCATCTCAAAGTCCCCTTGTTATTAAAGGAACCAATTTAAGCTAGTCAAGTAAACCTAAGCAAGTGTCCTCCCAAAATCTCAATGTTTTTATGTGAACTAAAGGTCCCCTTATTATCAAAGGATCTAGTTCAATCCAACCAAGTAAACCAAAAAAGGTACAATCCAATAATTTTCCTTCAAAACCAACCATTAATCCTAAGTTAAATTATAATCTTGTTGATAAATTACAAAGAACCGCTACTCAAATTTCAATCTTTGAGCTTTTAGAGTTGTCTCCAAGACACAAGCAAGTCCTTGAGGATTCTTTGTGCATAGCAAACATCCTCAACAATTTAGACGTTGATAAATTCTAGAACATGGTTATTCATATTGCTAGCCCTCATTACCTTTCCCTTTTTATAGGAAGATGATAAGTCTTTGAGCCATCCACACAATATTTCCCTTCGTATTGAGATCATGATCCATAAAACTCATGTCAGGCAAATGTTGATAGATGGGGGTGCTAGGCTTAATACTTATTCTTTGAGTCTCTTACAGACATTGGGTATTTCTAAATAATTTCAAAGGGGTTTGTCGTCCTTCCTGTTAGGATTGGCCCTATTGAAAAAGATGTTTTATTCCAAATAACTGACACTGGACCCCTTGAGTACAACATTTTACTTGGTAGACCATGGATTCATGATATGAAAGTAGTGCCATCTACCTATCATCAGTGTGTTATGTTTCCTTACAATAGAATAGAGATTTGTATTCCTATGAATAACACTTTGTCTATTAACTCAATTTCAGCAAGTACTCATGTTCCCCTCAATAGAGAAGCAGATGATTTTAATGCAATTTTAGCTGACTACAAAGATAAGTTTAAGTCCATAGTCCTTGGCATGGGGGGATATCAACTTAACTCCCTCATAGCATTACCAATTTCACTTAGGTCTTATGGTAAACCTTCACAAGAGATGAAAGCTTCCTCTTCAGCTATGACATTATTTTTATATAGTCATCAGTACCTATTCAAGATGAGAAAGAAGATGTGGCTATAAGAGATTGGATTTATAGAGAAGAGAAGTATATGTACAATGAGAATTTTTCTCCTTCCCCTAAATCCTCTGGAAGAGGGTATGCTCTTGTCAAGAAAATGGGCTATCCTGGATATGGTCCGCTTAGTAACAGATTGGATGCTAGAGCTAAACCCCTTGATCATGGTCTTTTTGGATGCAAGTCTAAGAAGTTGGTTGTCCTATGATATGTGAATCATAGTAAGAATGTTTTTTTATCCTTGATAAGTCAGATAGTGAAGAAGAGACTAAATATATGTCAAATTTGGAAAATCAGCAAGACATGTGTAGATTGGGTCCCTTGCACTAATCTCTTTTGGGGAGATTTAGATAGTTTAGCCACTCATGAAATAGTTACAAATTTAGAACATGAGAGTGTGACCTTATTGACATTGAGGCATCCATGTCTAGGCATCCAAAGCCTTAATGGTGTAAGCATCCTTTTCGAGATTCAGAAATAGATTCACATTAGTATAAATGGGACTCTTTCTTAGGACCTTCCATGGTTGATATGGATGTTGATGTTGTTCATGCATATAGTTCTCAACCTAATTTAGTCAATGAGTCATGCATAGGACTAGAGGATTTGAACTTGCATGTTGCCTTAGTGGATGATTCTTCACTTGTGAGAATGAATCCTAATTTCAATAGTTTGGGAAGTTACTTGTTGGACTCTAAATCTTCAATCACCAAAGATATCATTCATATTCACAACCTTGAACTGGCCATCGATTTACCCCTTGTTCATCTTGACCTAATTGATTGGTCCTAATGCAATGAAGAACCTAAGCTCTTAACATTTCAAAATGACTATGAAATAGCCTATTATTTGAATTTATTGAACCTATAGTCTCTTCCACTAGTGAACCAGCTACTAGTATGACAAAGTCAGACATCATGTACCTTAGTTGCAAAATAAAGAGAAGAAAAGAAAATAAATTGGAGTTCTGATAGTGAAACCCACTATGTGGTAGTGTCAGAACCAAAAAAAGTAAAAAGAAAGGACATATCTAAGGGTGAAAATCTTTCTGAGGCACTTGAGGATGAGGTACTTGATCGCTCCCTAGTTATTTTCAAGATAGATCTTTAGTGCTTATTGAACCAACACAAGTAGTCAATTTGGGTATGGATGAAGCTCTATAAATGGTACATTTGGCTTAATCTTTGTCATCAAAAGAAAAAGAAGCCTATACCAAGTTCTTAGGAGAAATGAAGATTAATTTTGCATGGAATTATTTAGATGTGCTAGGTTAGAAACTAATCTTACTATGCATCAATTATCCATAGCTCCAGGTGTTAAACCAGTTAAGCAAAAATTGAGAAAAATGCATCCTCACATAGCTCTCTTAGTCAAAGCAGAATTAGAGAAAATCCTAGGTGAAAAATTCATAAGAGCTATTGACTATGCTGAATGGATATCAAACATTGTACTAGTTTCAAAACATGACAAAACAATTTGAGTTTGCATAGATTTTAGAGATGTAAATATAGCATTCCCAAAGGATGATTTTCCACTTTTTAATATACACATGATAATGGATATGAGTGTTGGTTATGATATTTATTAATGAATGGATAGTTTTTCTAGATATAATCAGATTAAGATAGATCTTAAAGATCAATAAAAGACTATATTTACTTATGCATGGAGTACCTATTATTGGAATGTTCAGCCTTTTGGATTAAGAAATGCAAGAGCTACTTATCAACGAGCTATGACAACTATTTTTCATGATATGATGCATAAAAACATGGAAGATTTTTTGGATGACATCTTGGCCAAGTCTAAGAAAAGATATACACACTTAGATGATTTATAAGTCATTCTAGATCATATGGAACAATTTCAACTAAGGTTAAATTCTAAAAAGTGTACATTTGGGGTCACCTATGAAAAATTACTAGGATTTATTATTTTAGCAAAGGGAATAGAGGTGGACCCTGAAAAGGTTCAAGCAATTATGGATATGCCACCTCCTAAAAACATTAGTCAAATGAGGAGTTTTCAAGGACGTCTTCAATCTATAAGGAGGTCTATTTCATAGTTGGTAGATAGAGCTCAACCTTTCAACAAGAACTTACATAAAGGAAAGGAATGTATATGGAATGGCGAATGCCAAAAGAGCATGGATCAAATCAAAAAATATTTGGAAAATCCTCCTATCTTAATGCCTCCTATCCCAGGGAAACCACCTATCCTATACATTTCAGCAATGGAATCTACCTTGGGGGCATTACTAGCTCAACTTGATGAACATGGGAAAGAAAGAGAAATATATTACATTAGTCGTACTCTTGTTTCGTATGAGGTTAATTGCATTAGTATTGAGAAAGCTTACCTCACAGTTATGTTTGATTCCCAAAAGTTGCAACATTATATGCGTGCACACAATATACACCTCATAGAAAAAATAGATCCACTCAAGTTTTTACAAAGTAAGGCTGCCTTCATAGGTAGACTTGCTAAATAGATGATGATCCTTTTAGAGTTTGACATAGAGTACATTGAGCGTAAAGCAATCAAAGGACAAGCCATAGTAGATCAATTGGCTAATTTCCCACTACAAGATGATGCACCTATTCAAGTTGATTTCCTAGATGAGCACCTCATGTATATGACTGAAATAACAAGGAAGATGTTCTTTGATGGATCCTTTATGAAAAGTGGTGTAGGAGCTGGTGTGTTGTTTGTTTCTCCTCATGGATACATGATTCCTAAATCTTACAAGTTATTATTTCCATGTACAAACAACATTGTTAAATATGAATCTTTAACAAATTGACTTAATATGTCCATATAATGGAGAATTGTAGAGTTACACATCTATGGAGATTCACAGTTGATAATCAACCAAGTCAATGTTGTCTAACAAAAAATGAGAAATTGGTACCTTACAAGAAAAGGGTTGAATCCTTGAGACTCTAATTCACATTCATCTCATTTCAGTGAATCCCTCTAGCAGAAAATAAAGTAGTTGATGCTATTGCTACACTTTCTTTACTTCTTCAATTAGAGTAGCATGAATCAAGATGAATTCTTGGTGGAAGAGCTACATCACCCTATCTATGATTCCCAAGAAAATCATGTCATTTGTACAATTATTGGCCATGAGTCATCCTGTTATGGTGCTATTTACTCATACCTTTGTGATGCAATTATACCTAAAACCTTTAACCGATCTAAATGTAGAAACTTTATTCAAAATGATTCTCACCATTCCCTTATCTCTGGTTATTTGTATAGGAGGGGTAGAGATGGAACAATTCTTAGATTCTTAGAAAAGGAAGAATTTGATCAAGTGTTAGTTGAAATCCATGAGGGTATTTATGGGGGACATTCTAATAGTCTTTCCATGGTCCAAAGGTTGCTTAGGGTGGGGTACTATTGGCCTACAATATAGATTGATGTAGTAGCTTTTGCAAAGTCATGTGAAAAGTGTCAAAAATATGGTAACTTGATACATGATCTAGCTAGTGAGCTCATTCCTTCTATTTCTCATTGGCCGTGTTAGTGTTGGGCCTTTGATCTTGTTGGGAATATTCATCCCAACTCATCATGTGGACACAAGTTTATTATTATTTCTATTGATTATTTCACTAAATGGGTAGAAGCTATCCCACTTTCTATTGCCTCGAGCAAGACAATTTCTATATTTATTTTCAATCATATTATTTGTAGATATGGAGTGGCTTCTGAGATTATTACAAAAATAGAGGTTGGTTTAAAAATAAGGACTTTAATAAACTCTATAAGAAATTCAAGATAAAACATTGGTCCTCTATTTACTTACTGTAAGGAAATGGTCAAGTAGAAGCATTAAATAAAACCATTCTTGAAATCTTGCATAGAATAGTTCATAAGAATGGTAGAGATAGGCACTTATAGATAAATCTAGCTTTGTTGGCCTATACAACAAGTATTCACACTCCTACTAGGGCTACTCCTTTTTCCCTTACATATGGTGTTGAAGTAGTGTTACCTTTAGAGATTGAGATTCCTTCACTTAGAGTTTCTCTCAAAGGTCTAGTTATAGATAAAGATTATTGCACCATGAGACTTCAAGAGTTAGAACTTCTATATGAGAAGTTTCAAGCATCATTTGACCATATGAGGGTCTATCAAAAGAACATGTCAAAAGCATTCAACAAAAATGTTCACCCTAAAGAATTTCAGGTGAGAGATCTTGTCCTATGTGTGAAACCTAAGAATCAACACAATAGAGATCAAAAGGGTAAGTTTGAACCTAATTGGCTTAGACCTTACATTATTACAGCAACTTTTGGGTCTAGTGCCTATTTACTGTCTACAGTAGAGGGAGAGCAGCTCCCTGATCCTATCAGTATCTTGCACCTGAAGAATTTCTACCCATGATGCCCATTCTATTTGTGGGAATCATATATTATTTGTATATATTTATTGATCCTAAAAAAATACAAAAAAATCATATCTCTCTCTCTCTCTCTCTCTATATATATATATATATATATATATATATATATTCTAAAAATTAAAAAATGTCCTAAAAAAATGATCATCTTAGTGAAAACCTAGCAATAGGCACTTTGATGTACCTCCAAAAAAATTATATATTCCAACAATACGAAAAAAAAAAAAAAATGAAACAAAAGAAAGAAAAAGTGGCTTGGTAAAAACCTGGAAACAGGTGCCTTGGTAGAAAAAATAAAAAATAAATTATAAAAAGTCCTCAAAAAAAAAAAAAATCCAAGTGGTGAAAACCTAGTAATGGGCGCTACTTGAGGATTTTGCACCCCTATTTCTTAGCATAAATCCTCAACACTTAGCCTTTCTCCATCATGCCTTGTCCTTGTTGCCTTGGTTTGGAATTGATCTTTTTCTAGGGGGCATAACTATGTTAGCTTCAGTCTCTTGGATGTGTTGGTCTTTACGACACCTCACAAACAATGTTTCTCAACACCACCCTAATTGTATTTTTCAATACAACCACTGACATTGGGTGTTTTTCAACACTTATTGGTTTGGTCTTACCCATTTTTGTCATGTAATCTTAACTATTTGCAATCATTTGCTCCTTATCCTCAAAACTTGATATCAGTTAACACACTTCAATTTTTAAACATAAACACTTAATGTTTGACCTATGTCATGATCTTTTCTTTGTGTGCTAACTACTATTGATGTTTGTTGAGTGTCATTGTTCCTAAGTCCCTCTAGAATGCATAGCTAGAGGACTTGGGGCATGAGGCATATGTTTATTTGCTACATTAAATTGGGTAAGCTAACATCAAATTCATCTTGACCTTTATGTCTTTGATGCTTATGTTAGAATCTTTCCACATTCCAATCTGATATAGATCACATTCATATCTTCATAGTTGCACTTGTGACTAGTGATGATTGTGTGATTTTTTGATGTTTGTTTATAATGGCCCAATGATGAAAATAAGTTCCTTTATATTCTCTAATAAATGATGAACACAAAATCCAATGTTATAGTTTTTCTATCGCAAGTACACCTTTGCATTTTCATGTAGGTTGCATTGTTTTGATTAAGTAAAAATAGGTTTTAAAGTACCTCAAACCTTTAACAAAGTATCAAGAATTCTTTAAATTAAAACATAATAACTAGTAGCATAGAAGTCTTAAATGAAACACATAAAGTCTAATAAAAAACTTCACAAAATAATAGGCCTCATAGAGATTAGAGACAATATAATCACGAGGCCAACCATAAGCAAAGCTAAAAAATAACAAAAGGACAACAAAAAACCAACACCCAAACAACTACATAGTCTTTAGTAGGTTAGTAGCTTGATCTGCAATAATGTGCATGTTCTCCACAATAGCCTTCACTTCCTCCATCTTGTTCACATCCCCACCCTTCTTAGAATTAGCCCGTGTATGCTTACTCGAACCTTGGTTCTCAATTAGAGTAGGGTAATCATGCCCTTTATCCTACTCAAACTTTTTTAGAAGACTGCTAAAATTATCTGCCACTATCTTCAAAATGTTGTCATTATGATCAGCCATTTTCTTAATCATCTTTTCAATATTACCCATTCCAACCTCCAAGCTATCCATCCTCTTCTGAGTATCACTATTAGCCTTCTCCAAAACCATATTTTTAGCTTCAACCTTTGGGACCTTTTTCATTAGATTTTTTACATCTTCAGCATTACCTTTTACTTCAAAAAGCCAGACAATATGTTGGCCCAAATTGCATTCCCCTTTGGCCATGTAGCTTGCATTGTTAGGCTTCATGTTAGTTTGAATTTTTAGCCTACATTATGATTTTGAGAGGGTTTTCCCTTTATCTTTCTTGTGGAATTTTAATCAACTATGGTCACATTTTGATCTTCATTTCCTTATCTTCTTTCATGATCTCCATCAAAATTTTCTATCTTAAATAGTTGATTGTTTTGGAGCATTCTCTTTCTTAGGAAAATTATCTTTCTTCTTTTCATTTTTTTCCATCTCTTCCAAATTTCTATCTTCCATTTACTTTCACCACACATCTTTTCTTTTGATTCAACTTTAGGGCATAATATTTCATGCTTGATGATCTACCTTGGTTTTGTGATTCTTATATCTTTCATCTTACATCAAGAACCTTATCTTTAGTTCAATTTTATCAATTTGTTGTTTCTCCTCTATCTCATTTCAATTTCAGTCATGAGGGGGTAGTACTTATCAAACTTCAATCCTTGATTTAGTTTTATCAATTTTATCCTCAACTTTTTCAAGTCAAAATTTATTTGTATTCTTTATCTTGATGTGTTCCCAAATCGATCACACATCTAGGTTGTTTTGTGATCCTAAATCAATCTCACACTTCAATTTCTTTCTTTGACTACATGTGCTCCCAAATTGATCACACATTAGTCAAAGAGGGGCAAATGTATGCACCCTAAAATGGTCACCTAGACTGTGGGCCCCCATTATTCAATTTATCAATTTCCTAATTTCCTAAATCAATAGTTTGCAATATTTTATTAAATCAATTCAAATCAATTTTCTTGATCAAATTTGATTATTTCAATATTTTTTAAGGTTGATCATTTTATCATAAGACTTATTTAATTAAAAGAAAATCTCCCTTTTATTTAAATAAAATAAGTCCCCATTTAATTAAAAGAAAACCTCTCTTTTAATTAAATAATTAATCCATATTTAATCAATTAAGAGAAAACCCCTCTTTTAATTTATTTAAATATTTCCTATTTAATTAAAAGAACTTGCTCCCTTTTAATTAAATAAATCTCCACTTAAAGAGGAAATAAAATAAATAAAAATTAAAAATTTCTCTACACTTAAATGCACATATTTCTAAATGGGATTCCATTTAATTCTTTTCCTATTTTCTCATTAGTGGATCTTTATTTCACACATACCATTCTTTATCCACTCTTGATTAAATCTTTTTGCCTCTTAATCTTGATCATCCAATCTTCTTTATAAGAGAGAGTCCTCTCCTCATTTTACATACACACACTCTATGCTATTGTTCTACTGCAGGTTTGGAAAGAAATTTTTGAAGGAGTTTGAATACTAAAACTTTTTGTGAAGAACTTTCATCTTCTAGTCTTCCTCTCTTATGCATCAATGGCTTCCATCTTCATATCTCATCCATGCATTTTCATTTTAGCTTAGATCTTGCTTTCATAGATTAGATCTTGCATTGTTTTGCACTGTTGTCATATAGATTAGCTTTCATCTCCATTTGCATGCATATTGGATCTTTGAATATCTCATTTTATAGTGTACTTGCATGGGCACAAACTAGGTCAAAAATAAGGGCCTTCATTACAAACCCTTGCACTCCATGAATATAAAGCTATGAGCTAGAGACCTCATTCTTGAGCAATCTTGGATATAATGACTCATAGAAGTGTGCTCACATTTTAAGCACAATAAAATATCTTGAAAATATTGTGCAGTTGGGGTTTGTTATTAATTTTTTGTCAATTTCCAATAGAAACCCTAAATTGATAGGTTTTTCCCTAGCCATATTCAAAAAATTTACCCTATCATTGAGAAATTTCCTTAATCTACGATCAATTTCAACCTTTGCCCTAGGCTTAATGTTCAAGCAGGAGATTGTATATATATTTTTCTCATATATGGCTATGGATTATGGTGATCATCGACATCCAAAATGTGATGGATTTGGCTATGGCGATGACCGATGAGGTTGTCAATAATAGTTATGGTGATGGGTAAAGGAAACTAGATTTGAAGTTTTTGTTGTATGTTGTAGATAAATGAATTATTAGAGATAAACAAAATAACATTTTGTTACAAAGAATGGTGATGAGAAATCTTACATCACTATAGGTTTTTGGCAATGAAGGGTCTTGGAGATGCTAGATTTATATTGCAATAGCGATAAGGATTTTGGTGATAGAAGAAGGATTATTTTGTTCTTACAATAAAGAAAAAGTTACAAAGGAGGCAAGAACCTATGATTTTTATAATTAAAGCAATGGTGCCTATCAAAGGTCATGAAAGGAGTTTTTTTTGTATAGCAATATATGATAGTGCCATTGTAATTTCTATGAAGATAAAGGGGAAATCTAGTGCAAGGGATAGTTCCATGTTTGCAATCGATATCTAGTTTCATCATGAAGGGTAGGAGGATAGTCTCACTTAGAGGAAATGAGAAAAACAAGTACCTCACTATGTGCACATCACAAAGAAAATATTTCAAGTCATATGTCTAGGTTATTTGTAGAGATATAAAGATATCAGTATAAACTAGTATTTGACATTGAGCAGGAAATGAGGATTTTAGATATTTATATGCCCAAAGACATAAACCATAGTTAGATCAAAGGCATGAGCCTTTTGAAACATAAGGCTACTGCATGGGGCCCACACTCACCTAGATAGACAATTGGCGGCAATGTAAGAAATTTTGAACCAAAGTGTAGGCAATAAATGGTGACATTAGTAGTGACAAGGGAGACAAGACAACCAATCAAGAGGTGCTATGTGGAATTTTTTTTAGGTGGGCCCAACTAATCACAACATCACACAAAGTCAAGTATGGTTAATAGGGAGGTTTGTGAAGTTGTGCATGGTTAGTATGGTAGTTAAAGCACAACTTTGCAATAGTAGTGCAAGTGGTTGCAAGCATGCAATCAATGCAATCACATCATCATGGGATAAAGTAGATAGTGAGAGGATGAAGCTGTAAAGTCACAAAATGGTGGTCAACATAGCTTTACATGGAGAAAGAGTAGTTAGTATTAAATAGTTGTAACATTGCACCTCAACCACTAGTGGTTAGAGGTAACATCACATGGATAACCACACTATCAGCCCAAATCATTGCAAGTTCCCAAAAATGGTTGTGCACTACTTCACAAGGTTATGGTGATTCCCCAAAAAAGAGGGTGTGAAGTTGTGTGGTTTCACCACATGGCATAATGAGTCTAGGTGGTAGATTAGTAGACATGACATAGATCTAAGAACCAATCTAGATGCAACACGCAATGCTCATTTGCAAACAACTGGAGATTTAATTGAGGTGGATGTTGAAGGTAAAATGATAATTTGAAATAAAAAAATTTAAATTTCTTCAAAACATACATGTACTCTCATGTCTAAAAAGTTTGAAAATAAATTTGAAATATAGTATAAAGTTTAGACTACATGAAATATTAAATTTCTTGTCATTTAAAAGGTCTGTTCATTGTCAAGGGCCAAATTTTTTCAAACAAACACTAGAGTCCTCATATTTTTCCAAAATTTCAAGTGTAATATACCATTGGAAAGGGAAGAAGATAAATCTATAGTCAGAATATGTGTAGCTCTTGAGTGGTAAAAGATATAGGCAGATTTGTGTAAATGCATTCTCAACAGAACAAGTGTTTTTCATGATGGAGTTTTGAATCAGTTAAGAAGTAAATAGAGAAGTTTGTTAGCTTTAGATTTGGGGAAGATATCCATAGAGATGTTGTTTTTCGTTTACACATACTTAGAAGATGTTTTGGCTTTTTTTTTAGCATCAAATTTAACATGTTTTGTGGTTGGTTATGTTTCCATCATTTGGGCAATTTCAAGCATTTTTTCAAATAGAATGATGGGATTTGATTTTTAGTTGAAGGAAGAGAGAAGAGAGAGGATTTGTAGCAACAAGAGATGAAGATTCAAGTGGACATGTGTCACTTCTAGATTAGATCCAAATTTTTCTTCTTTCTCTATATATTTCTCTTTTTTCTATCATTGTAAGGGTTGGTTCCCAAGTTTTCTGTGCAAGTTCTTAATTGGGTTTCCACCATTCCCAGCATTTCTCTCTTGTATGAACAATATTAATAAAATTATAGAGATAGTTTTAGTCTATTCAGCTATTTTATGAGTCATTTTAATGCATCCTCATGTATTTGTTTCAAGGAAATGAATAGAATACATCAATAAGTTTATCTCCAGTCTAATTCTTGTCTCCTATTTATGTTGTTCTTAATATTATGTGGTTTATGAACAAAGAGGAAAAATTTAGTTGCAATCTTGTTTTGGTTGCATGTTTGGTATATTTTTCTTATGATTTAAGGAGTCAGATTTAGTTTTGATAGGTCAAGTATGAGGGTTGCAGATTTCATGAAGGGATAGGTCGAGTATGAGATTTAGTTTTGATGTAGATCTCTAAGTCACAAGGTGAATGGATAGATTTGGGGTTTTGGTATATGAGATTTGTCAATAATTTCAAAGGATGTGTGTTATTAATTTTTTGAATTGCCTAATAAATAAAGAACTAATCAGCTACAAGATCTATATGTTTTGTTGTTCATGTCTTGGTTATGCTGAAATCAACACATTAATCAATTTTTTCCCCTTTTATGTTGAAAGAGTTGAAAGGATTTTCCTCACTTACCTTGTCAAGTTCATAGGTCATGTTATTGGCTATTTCATGTCTATGTTATTTGCATAAGAAATAGAAGAATTGAGTTTTCAATATGCTTTATCCATATTCAAATGTATGTTTTGGCAACTTGTACCATATGAATGAATCTGAGGTTCACCTACATAGGTCATATAGAGCTTGAAGAAGAGAAGGACTATAGCCTTATAGTTCACCTTGATGTTTGAATAGGTATGTTGAACATGGGAATCAACTACCCCTAGATTTATTTATTCCTATTATTAGGTTATTGAAAAGCTATTAATTCAGGAGCCAATAGGAAGGATAAGCCATAATAAGCAAAAACCATTGATAGGTATGCCCAAATATGATGATAAGGTGATGTAAGGGAGATGGTAGAGAAAATAAGGGCAAATGGAAAACAAGGTTTTAGGTTTTGGATGAGATGAATGAGATGGAAGGATAAAAGATGAGAGGATTATAAGTGGAAGGATAGTAGATAAGGATTATGCAAGGATAGAAGAAAAAGTGGGCAAGATCAACATTGGCACACACCTTGAAGGGTGATGGAATGATAGAGGAATCATGGATGAAATAACTTGAGCTTTAGGTGGTAGAGTAATTTTGGAGGAAGATGGAACTTAAGACTTTGAAAGATTTTGAGGAATATGTTTGGAAGAAGATGGAGTAGAATCCTCTGGAATCTTGAATGCTAACTTTGATTTATTTTTAGTATTAAAGTCTTTTAAGAGAGACATGAGAATCCATACAACTTTTTAGTTTTATTTTCCTTTGGATGCTTTAGAATGCATTTATTTAATTATGGATTTAGGAACCCAATATTTTCTTTGATTTTGTTCTTTTGTTAGTGGACCTTTTTGGTCTCTTGAATTTTTTTCCTCTCTTTGTGTTCACATGCCAATTAGATATGACATAGTGAGATTTAGTTATGAATGGATGCTTTTATTTATTATTAAGTTGATCATTAAAATTTATTTCAAAAGACTTGGGACTTGTGGATGAATAAGGTTGATATGACCAGTTTAGATGGTTGAGTGGATGGAAACTTTTCAAGGATGAGTGTCTTTGTTAATCTTGAGGTATGAGGGAGAGATAGAAGTGGAAGTAGGAGATAGATGAATTTAAGATTCCAATATGGAAGGAAGGTTTGAAGGCTTTATCTTAGATGGATAAGGACCAAGGATAGATTTAGGAGATGCACAAGGATAGTGGATAGGGATATTAACATCTTTTGAGAAAGTAACATGACCAAGTCCATCAATATAATCATGAGTAGCTTTGATAGGAGAAATTTTTTTGATAGGAGCATTTGAAGCTTCAACATAGTATTGAAGTGGATATCGAGAAATTGAACAAGAAGGAATAATTTGATCTTAAAAAGTTTCTTTGGATAGCATAGGTATAGTGAGTTTCCCACAATTTTCAATAAGCTCAATGGAGATAGTGGAAGTGGTGTTTTAATCATACCTAGGCAGTGGATAAAGCATAGGATATGGAAGGTTGGCCTTACGAAGGAGATGAAAGGGTGCTTGATCTTGATCTTTCTTTATATTTATAGTTTTAGATTTTTGAGAGTCGTCTTGACATAAACCCAATTCTAAGGATAAAGGAGAATGTGAGGTTTTCATGATAGGATCTTCAAGAGATAGTGAAGGAATACATAAAGTGGGCATAATAAGCATAGTATTGCATGAAATTCAAGGATATTTAGGCTCAATAGCATGGAAAAGGTTTGCAACCAAGTAAAGGTAAGCTTGAGTTTATTTTAGAGGTAGTCTTTGAGGGTACACATAGTTTGTGTGGAAAGTATTAGGTTTTTTGTTTGTTGAAGGAATGTTGGAAAGATTTTGGGAGATGCATGCGTGTTGGAAGAAGGAGAGGTGTCAAGGAGACCATCACTAGACATAGGTTTGACATGGTCTTTCTCAAGAGAAGTATCCTCATCACATGAGTCCATAGAGTTTGAAATATCAACTACCTAAGTTTCATCAATAACATCTTGAATCTTATGTTTCAATGCCATGCAATTTGAAGTACTATGGTTATTGCATCAATGGAAGGCATAATATGGGTCAAAGTATGTCACTACATATGAGAGATATTTAGGAAATGTGATGAGCTTACTATCAAGTAGTATTTCTAAATTGACATCATAACATTCTTCCAAAGGAGTAAAAGCTATCTCAAAAGTTATCTTAAGAGATTTGTGTTCCATAGTGGTAGATAGAAATTCAAGCATAAAAGAAACTAGAAGAATCCAATAAAGTGATAAAAGATAACTTGATGTCCAAAGTAGATAGGTATATTGTTTTCTTTCCAAGAAGAAGTAGCAATGAAAGAGTGACATTCCAAAAAAAGTGTCCAAGCAACTTACAACACTTATGGCTCAAGTCAAGAGCTAGGAACGAAGCCAAATAACCAAGTAGATAGAGAAAGTGAGATGATAAGTGAAAATTTTTCCCAATAAAAGAGTCTATTCAAGAGATCAAGGTATCATTTTCAGCCAAAAAAGAAGGTCCTAGTATGCTAACATACACCAAGAAGGTGGAAAATACTGAGAGTACTAAGACCAAAGAGCTATATTAAGCAAGTTCAAGTACTAGAGACATAGCAAAGAAAAATCAAATGATGAAACTCCCCCTAGTAAGAAACACAAGAAAAATGTTTAGATTTGATGTTTTGACTTGGACTAAAATATTTGTTGATTTTTTATTTTTTTTGAATAAAAAAACACAATTAAATCATGCAAAAAGGAAAAATTCTTGAAGTTCAATTGGATGGATGTGTCCCCTTTTGATCCAAGTGGGGAAGGTTTTGAAACATTAAACCACATCAAACACACCAATAACCTATTCATTTTTCTAAAAGGATGTACAAGCTCAACTAGGGGATGTCCTCGATATATGCAAGGTACATGGGGCACAAATCTGTAGATGAAAGAGAATTCTAGCAAATAGTTGTGAGGAAAAGGTAACCCAATCTCCACCTTCACTTCCCTAAGGTAGAAATTTATTTGGGGCTTAGCAAAGATTGTCAATATTCTACTTCCAAGAGGCCTATCTTTAGATTCAATCCATGTTATTTATACTCTACCCAAACATGGAAGTTAAGGTCTTCCCCTAAAGTGATCACTTCTCTAGGTAGGGCCCCTAAGAATAAAAGGAAAGATCCCTTATTTATGTTCCCCTCAAACTTCTTAAGAAGGATACAAGAAGAAAACATAAATAAGAAAACCTTGGGCATTAAAAGACAAAGGGGTTTATTTTAGCCCAAATACAAATGTGAATGGTTGATTTTAAGCGCTATTCTCAATGTTGAAAAGACACACCAAACAAGTTCAAAATGAAGGAAATTATTTTATAATGAAAACTATGACAATGATCACTTTTTACAATTCAAATAAGAAGGTTTGCAACAATGCACCTTCATTTTATGCTTCCCAATTTTTTTCCATTTTTTTGCTCCTTTGACCTCCAAGATGCCTTCACAAAATTCAATCAAGTGCATGAAATCATGAAGAAATAAGAAAATAAAAATAAAAATATATCAAAATAGTTTATTCCATACAAAATGAACAAGCATTTCATGCATTTAACTTTTTGCAAATAAAGTGCAAGCTAATCACCAAAATGCCTCTTTTTGTTTTTCACTTTTTCACCTAGTCAACAAGATTGGTTTTGTATGCTATAATTTCGGCCCTAAAAAATAAAAATGCAAAGAAGATACCTGTAGTAGAAATTATTTATATTTCAAAAAATGCAAGAATTTTAGAAATATCTCTTAATTTGTGCTCTAGGGATTCATTTTACTAAAATGAATCAGTTTTGATAAATTGACCTATGGGGCCATGATATTGCATATAAATATGAAACACAAAGAAGTAACCCCTAGTATAGTTTAGGGACCTTTTGAAAAATGTATATTTTTTAAAACAATTCACTATTTTGTGCCCAAAAATAATTTTTCATGAAAATAAAAATAAAAATGATAACTCATGCTAAAAAGCTCCAAAAAATCTAAATTTTGGATTGAGCAACCTTTGATCCATCAAACCCCTGTAAAAAACATTTCAGATTGAAACTCCAAGCAGTTTGAAGGATATGATCAAATCTTTCAATACCTAGGGTTTTGGCCTTCAACTCAATCTATACAAGGGTTAGCCTTAAAATCCTACAAAACCACTTGATTAGACCTAATATGCTATTGTAAGAAAATTAGAAATGAGAAATACAACTAAAGTGTAAGAAAATCAAGCTACTAAATTAAAAATATGCAAGAAAATAAAGCTAGAAACTTGGTTCAAACCCCATGGTGAGTGCCAAAAAATGTGTGCTAAAAATGTGTCACATTTCTATAAACCAATATACTCGAGATTACCAATGACGAAGAGAATCTCAAGAGGAGGCTTATAGCTTCCTATCTATGATGTACAAGAGCTATGAGACACTGGCTCACAAATAAACCTAGCTTAAGAAAACCCTTGCAAGTTGCACCATAGAATGGAAGATTCAAATGGAGATGCAAGTGAAAAAGCTAATCTATAATGATAGATGCAACACAAGGAAAGAAAAGTATAATCTACTAGCAAGAAAGTAAAGATCTAAGCTAACAATGCAAGAGCTATACTATTTAAGTTATGATGAGATGTAAGCTGCTCCAACAATGCAAGAATGCCAAGAGAGTGATGAGTGCTTCAAGTTCTCCAAAAGCTATATGAAAACCTACAACATAACATTATTACAAAAGCATAAGATATGAGAAAATGAGGAGAGAGCCCAATTTTAAAGAAAAATGGATGGTTATGTTTAAAAGTAAATTTCCATGGTGGTGAGTGAATTCCATGTTGACTTTGTGCAAAAGAATCTTACCTAATCAAGATCAACAATGATGTGTAAGAGGAAAAATTGGTAGAAATATTTATGGTAACTAATGGGAGGAGGGGGTGAATTAGTTACTCAAGGTCAATATGTACCACTTGAACAATAAAACAATAGACACTTCACTATTATTCTTATCCTACTTTTTCTGAGTCTATACTATAAAATTTTCATAAACATAACTTGCACATTAATCACATTTTTTACACTAGCATTTTATGCAAAAACCCAATTTGAGAAAAACCACCAACAACATGTCACTCTTTTTCACTCTTTCAAAGTGAGCTTTGTTAGGGAAAAACCATGTTAAAGGTTGCAAAACACACTATTAAATGTGACTTGGTTAGAGGATTTAATCACTCTATTAGGAGTGGTCTTGTAAGAGGACTTTGATCATTCCATTTAGAATGTCACCTAATTAAAGGATTTACATAGACTGCTAAGTCTTCAAATGGCTATTAGGTCAACCTCCATCAAAAGGAATTCAAAATAAACTATTTACAATAACTAGAAAGAAAATAATAGGTTTTGATTTGAATGATTATAACTCATTTTTTTAGGTTTGGATCTCTATTCAGTCCTTATGTTGGTTTACTGATAAGCCTTCCATTGACATCTTCTCATCAACACTTAAGTCTTCTACTCTAATGTACTTATCAATAACACCATCATATCTGCAACATTTCTCCTTTAGCTTCACATTCACTCACACTTGTGCATTTCTAATCAACCTTGCTTTGTATGCCTCTCTTCATATACAAGTTTCACACATACACATGCTTATGTTCTTGCATGCATCAATTTTGGGACTCTATATCTCTTTAAATATACAATTTGTGCTTTACCATTTTCTACATCCACCATAAATCTTAGGGTTTACTATAATATTCAACTTGATCCACTATATTTTTCCATCTTCTTTATCTTCTTTAATAAACTTCTCTAGAATTCATCTATTAGGTTTGTACCAAATCTTTGCCTTGAATTGAATGATACAACTCATCAATCTTATCTTCAACATGGCTTACATCTCCCAAGAAATAAATTGAGTTGGCTTGATCTCATGATTTCCTCAAATTAATTCTTATAAATTATCACTCAGCAATCTGTAAATTCTAGCACTCAATCATCACTAAAATACTCAGTCATTATAAATCTTTCTAGCTTGACATCAAGTGTATTTCATGGTTGATGGTAATGCTTGGTCAACATTAGATTTTCTCAGCACTAACTATATTTTATACTTTTTCTTGGCTAGCTTTCTTGACATAAAAAATTAGTTTACTTTATCAAAATCTATCTAATCAAATGTCCATTGTAACTTCCTTTTCATAACTCAACCTTTCCTCTAGGTGCTATTGTTATGAAAAAAATTTGAAATCCTCTTTATCAATCAAAAAAATATGATATTTGGATTAGGTAGGAATATATCTCATTAATAGATTCTAATAATCTCCCTCTTTGGCATTGATGGAAACATCTCAAACATCTTAATACTAGTAATAGCTTAGTTACCATACAATCCAAAAGATTTTGTTACTAACAATCAAATTCTTCTTTCCTAAATTACTTTTGTAAATGTCTCTTAGGAGTAATTTCTCCCTCTTTCTGTAATCTCCCCTTTTGTAAATTTTTGAATTTCTCTCTCTAAAGTAATCTCTCCCTCTTAAGTAATCTCCCCCTCTTTGACAACAATGCGAAAGACGTGTAGTTGTCTCAGCTTCAAAGTCTTCATATATCTAAATTATGTAGATTTAGCATGTCTGCCTAATATTTGTCATTTCTCTATGACTAATCTATTATGTTGTACTAAATTATCTACCTTAGGCACTTCCCAAAGTAGAGTTGTATTGCATCACTGTGTAGGATATTTTGATTAGTATATGTGATGCAATGCACCTTTCCTACTTAAGTAGCTTTGATTAGGGGAATCACCCCTACTTTACCTCTAAGATATTCATGCGCATCTTTACGTAAGGGTTTTGTGAATATGTTAGCAATATGCTCCTTAATATTCACATATTCTAGCTTCACATATTTGTCTTGAACTAATTCTCTCCAATAGTGATACTTGATAGAAATGTGCTTTATCTAAGTGTTCATCACTAGATTCTTTGAAATGTTGATAACACTTGTGTTAACACAATAGATAACCACTAGATATATGATTTCTTCTTTCATACCTTTTAGTAACTATTCAATCCACATAATCTTTGAATAGTTCACTATAGATGCCACATACTTGGCTTCATTTGTAGATTGGGAAACACAATTCTACTTCTTTCTTATCGATGACACCAATATCTTTCCTAGAAAAAATGCACCTCCACTAGTGTTTTTTTTGTCATCAATATTTCCTGCCCAATTTGAGTCAGTAAACACTCTTAGTTCAAACTTATTGTTTGTTTTTTAATACAATCCATAGTCTTTTGTACTTTTCAAAAATCTTATTATCATTTTCACTTCCATCATGTGATTCTCTTTAGGATATGGTGAAAATATAAAAACTATCCCAATTGCCAAAGCAATATCTAGCCTGATGTGAACAACATATTTCATTTTTCCAATGATGGATCTATATAAGGTCTAGTTCACATCAATAGAATCATCAGTCTTAGATAGTTTATGCCTAGTAGACATAGGTGTACCCACTAGCCTAGAATCTTCCACACCAAAATTCTTTAGTATATCCTTGATATATTTGGATTGATTAATGAAAATACCAAACTTCATTTGACACACTTGTAGTCCAACAAAGAATTTCATTTCACCAAACATAGACATTTCAAATTCCTTCTTCATTTCATCAATAAATGATTTGCATAAAGTTTCTCTTCCTCCAAATATAATATCATCAACAAATATTTCAGATAATAATACTTCATTGTTCTTACCATTCTTCAAATATAGGTTATTGTTATCATCTATTCTTTCAAAACCAATCTTCACCAAATAGTTATGTAATCTTTCATAATATGCTCTTGGGGCTTGCTTCAGTCTATAAAGGGATTTGTTTAGTTTATATACCATGTTCTTCTTGTTTGGATCTACAAATCCTTCAGGTTGCTCAATATATCCTTATTCCTCTAGCATACCATTTAAAAATGCAGATATGACATCCATTTGATATAGCTTGAATTTTTTCTGAGCTGAGTATAATGCCTTGTTAGGGAACCCAAAAGAAATTAACCTAAAGTTTTACTAAGTTTTTCAAACATTTTTTTTAAAGGATAACAACAAGAGATAAAATAGCGGAAATAATAACTCACATATATACAACAATCATAAATAGATTACATCTCTTAAGGGTTCTATGGTGTTGAATCACATGTATAAGTTTATTAATATTAAATCTAATACATAACCAAAATCCACATCATGGAATAACCACAATTATGAATCCAAATGAATAATATACAATTACATAAGATGTCACTCGGCATAACTAGAATGCATAATCATTCATTGTACAGGTCATAGGGTATGAAAAGATAAAATAATATAAATCATGAAAAATTACATTATCTCATAAGATCTTTGATAATCAAGTACAATACAATAGAATATAATCATCCAATAGAAATACAAGATTAGAAAGAAAGGAATAACTACACAAGTACATCCAACAATGATATCTAACTATCAGATCTAGTCAATGGTATAAGTAAAAAGCACTACCACCTAACCTTATGGAACCTAAATGACCCACTCCCACAATGTTGAGGAGTTAGTCTCAAATCCCATATAGGTATCAATCCCAAAGTTGAAATAACATCTAGGTCAAGGAAAACCTGATAGCAATCTATCTCAAAGGTACTAAGACACAAATGCTATCTAAACTCAGAGGCAACAAAGGCATGTAGGAAATCTACTAAGTGGGCAAGTGTCATCGCGTGAGCCAAATCTAAGGTTACCCTAGTAGTTGTTGTGGTGTCCAAAACACATGCCTCATTACTCACTAGGAATGGGGACCCCCTGCTTTTTTTGACTCCCAGACTTATAGTTCAGGAGTCAAGAGAAGAAGAGTTTTATTAGACCTTAGAATTTTAGAGTCCAAAAATCACATCAAAAAAATTAAAAATGTATAAGTTGACGTATATTTAATTCCTTATACTTAAGATATATTTTAATATATGCGATGAATCTTTTGAGATGGGTTTCAGACCTCCCCGAGATAAGGTAAAGATTCTAAGAAATTTTAGGGCTTCAAAAATCCAGACTTAGCCAAATTTTAGGATTCACGTCTAGTTTTGTTTGAGTAACTAGTGTGTCTTTACTAGGCATTATTAACTCTACGGACTAATGTTTGCTTCTTTTGTAGGTAAAAATGACATCCTCAACTTGTCAAGGTCATAACTTTTAACTCGAGCCTTAGAATTCAGAACTGCTTGCACCATTGGAAAGAAGAACTAAAGATCTATTTTTAATCCCTAAAAGAATGAGCCTTTAGCTGCCTAATTTTAGGGATCGAAAAAGATTCTGACTTGAAATTTTGAGCAAAAGACCTCCAAAAAGGTCATTTAAAAATGCGTAAGAAATTTGTGAAAAAATATGAAAAAGTTGCAGACATTTGATCGTCTTGGATAATCTAGATCACTTGGTTTCTCACCGAGAAGGATTGGATAGGTGGAGAGAAGAAAAAGGTCAAAGATATAGAGGTTGGACACATAAAGCAAATCAAGTTCCTCATCTTATGTAGCTATTAGGAACAAGATTCAACACAGGTTCCTTCAGATTTTTGATTGAAGAAGCGAAGGGAGTGCAAGTTTATGAAAGTAATTAGCTATAAAGAGGGTGTAAATCATCAGAAAGGGGCATGAAGCGTATACAAAAAGTGATCTAAAACCTCATTTGAGAAAAACCCAAAAACCATTTTTAAAATTGAGAACTTTGATTTTTTGGCGAATTGAGCTTTGCAGCTCCACATTTTCATGTAGCTCCGCAATTCAGAGGTGTGCCGACAGTTGACTACCAGTTCCAAAAATAGCACTTTCCATGCATTGGGAGCACATTCTGATGGTAAGTTTAACACTGACATACACCTAGTGAAGGGGCAACTTCAATTTTTGGTGTCTCCATGCACTTCCAATTCAACTGATGGATTCCTCCTACTTTCTCTCTCATGCTTTCATTTTTTTTGACATGTAAAGGGCTCGTGCATCCAATTAATGAATAAAATATAGATGGAGTCCCTCTAAGCAGCAATTAGATTGTTAGTTTGTATATATTTAGTTTGTTTAAATGTTTTAAAAGCATTTTATTGCATCAAGATATCTCTCACTCTCAACACAAATTGAGGAGAAGATTTCTTATAAATACCCCATTGTAAAATGTAAAAAAGGCCGCCATTATTATGCAATAAGGTTATGCTTTTGGTGCTAGCATTTGGAGTGTAGTTATTCTTGCCTGAATGTTTCATTGTTTTGTGAATTTTATTCATGAGATTGTGATTAAGCCAAAGGTTTATTGCATTATTTTTGGTTGTGTGATCTTTTAGTTCTAATGTTTGCTATAGATATATGAATTCTATTGATGTAACGAGCTTGAGAAGAGATCACCCGATTGTGTCTACATATGTTTTTGTCTTGCATGAGCACACTTTTCATGGCCTTGCGATCTAATGAAGACTGAAACATCATTCGATTGCATCAATGGATTCTAGGAAGCACTACTCCTATTTTCATTGGTTTCCTACTGATTTCTTCAAAGGTTTAACTCACAGCGTGTTGTGTTTTGTAGCTTATGTCTGTTTAGAAATTTCAATTTCAAGTTATTTGATGTCATGTTATTTTCTTTCAGTTTTTTTATTTGCTTTGCTAACCCCCTTACTAGAATAGGACCTCATAGTAGTTGCATTGTTAGAATTGCATTCATTGAAAAAACAAAATTTAATACAAAAAATATTGTTCTTTTGGGTGTGATGTTTTGAGACAGCAAATAGATTTTACTTTGATTCCAAGATAAAAGAGCTTTTTTAGAACCAGCAAAGGCATCCTTGTGAACATCCACATTTATCTTCTATTGAGCAGATTTTGGTATGTCGCAAGACAAACACTGAACCTTGGAGTGGATCCTTAAAAATATTTTCTTTTCAAGAGAGGAATTACACTATGGATTCATGTCGTTGACCTTGTGCAAAATGAATGCCCAACATTAGCCTTTATAGACTCTGGCCCCCTAGTGTCAAAATGTTGCACCAGTATCCTTCATACAAACAAGGCATACTAATGAGGCAAAGTCGCAACCAAGCATCCTCTCTACTCCCATCCTAGTCTATACTAGCACTCAAGGCATAGGTGAGGAAAAATACTGAGTCTTATTAATTTAGTTTACTCTCATTTAATGAAATGTTATCACCTATTTAAAAAACTTATAATGGGTTACCCAGATAGCCTCTTTAGGGATCTAGCCTCCATTGCAAGCCACTTCCCAACATACACATCGATAACCTACCCTAAACTCATAAAAAGTACAATCTCATAAAATCACCATTTTCACCTTAGTCCTTTACAAGGAACTAGAAAGAACCTATAGATAAAATATAATATTCACCTCAGTCCTTTACAAGTAACTAGAAAGCACCTAAAGACAAATCATAATATCACCTAAGTCCTATACAAGCAATTGGAAAGCACCAGAAGATAACTAATCAAAAACTCAAAGGTTACAACAAGAAAAATCACACCATTCACCTCAATTCTTTACAAGCAATTGGAAAGCATTAACAAACAAGTGATCAAACTTCTCATAGAAAACATGTGACTGCATCACCATGGTCAGCTATAAAAAGATCATAACTACAAATATAACAATAACATGATCACAAAACAAATCCCCCAAGCCTCTGGTAAACATCTTGACTAGTCAACATACTAGGTCAAACTCGAACCCCAACATGGAATACAATGCACATCTCAACAAGAAATTAAACAAGTGTTTTCATAGTTCATTTAGTTTTAAAATCATAAAGATTTGATTTACAAACAAAGTTTTTAATTTTCTTTCTTTTCAAGTGTCATAAATACCAAGGTTTTGGAATTATCAAAAATAAAAAAAATTCCCCAGTATTAGAAAACATTTTCATATAAAATTGAACCATTAAGAAAAACCCAAGTTTGTAAAAAAAAAAATCACTTTCTCACTTTATAATTATCAAATTTACTTTCCAATATGTTTTAATAATAAAATTCTTCAATTTAAATACTATTAAAATTTGAACAATAATCAATGAATTATTAATTTTAATAATTATTTATTATTAATAAAAGAATTTCTTATCTATTAAGAAATTAATAGTAATAGGCAAGAGCCTACAACATAATGGTAACTTGTGAGCCTCTCATGTGGGAGATCTTGGGTTTGAATTTGCTTAACACAAAAATAATTAATTAAAATAAAAATAATAAAAATTAATCTAGGCTTCGACTATTTACTGATCCAAAAAAAATTATTAATAATAATATTTATAACATTAAATTTATTAATAATAAAAATATTTAATAATTATTAATATTATATATATATATAATAAACTATATTAAATTTTACATATATTAAAAAGTTAATAATTAAAAAAAAACTTACCTCGTTTATTTAAAAGCTTGTAGGCTTTGTTGCTACGACAACCTGCTGACACAATAGGCTTGCCACACATAGCCCCTTTAAAAAGGGGTTGTCAATGATGGCAAAAAGGGAAGAGGGGGAGGTAGCCTGCCTCCCAAACATTTATAATGAATATTTAAAATAAATATATAACAAAGCAAAATTTATTGCCCCTTGTTGCCACAACAACCTGTTGACACAATAGGCTTGCCACACGTAGCCCCTTTAAAAAGGGGTTGTCAATGATGGCAAAAAGGGAAGAGGGGGAGGTAGCCTGCCTCCCAAACATTTATAATGAATATTTAAAATAAATATATAACAAAGCAAAATTTATTGCCCCCCCATGGCATTAAAAAATTCCATTTTTATAATTAGCACAACAATTTTTACTATGGTAATTATATATATATATATATATTCATAAATTTTAAATATAGATCTAATAAGAAGAATACAAATAGTTGATCAAATTCTATATATAAATTTTTTATTTTTTTTCCAAATCCACATCCTAATTTTATTCAATCAAATTAAAAATCTCTAAAATTAACTAAACAATGATATTAAATTATATAAATATAATTATGCCAAATTTAGAACTTTGATTAAATCTTTTATACTTAATCCTTTTATTTAATTGATTTCTCAATTAATCAAATATAATTAAATAATAATTTATTTTTCTTTATAATTTTTTGTTAAAATAAATCATTTAATTATCTTTTAATTTGATTTAATTTTAATTGAAAATCACAACAAGATCCACAAAACCAAATAAAAAACCCAACTGAAAGACAAAGCACAGATTCAAATTCCAAGGTTAACATCATGAATTCACATTATTTTATGATTTGGATGAGTAAACAAATTAGATACTTGTCCTACTTTGTAAGACAATTGACTTAGGGTTAGGATTGAGACTCAATAATTATCTCCCCTCTTTTACCATTGAGATACTGCAATAGGGCATGCTCATCTTGGCAATTCAAGGAATTTGATGCTAGTACCTAAAATCTACATAAAATCTGAGCATGTACATACACATATAATCTAAACTAAATAGGAAATCATGGTGAGTGGTGCATCATGTAGATCCTGACTAGTAGGTGACTACAACTCCCTCCCTCAACCACATCAAAAACATCATACATAAAGTAAAACATACATGTACACCATACACATGAAAGTATGGGGTAAGTATTCATAGAGACTACATATAAACCATCCATCTAACTATCATCATGAAATAATTAAAATCACTATATACAAGCATCATCATCAAAAGAATAATCATGTAGACATGAAATAACCAAGTAGCAAGTAGCTCATCACATAAATCAACTGAGTATGAATAACATCCAAACAAATCAAGTAAATCAAATACCACTAATCATCAAACATAACAATAAAGCTGGCCTAAAAGAACTTGACAATATAATATTAAAAGTAAACTAGGGGTAAGCACTACATCCACCTGATGTATACTTAGGCTTACTCATGGAAGCCCATAAACAAATAGGGGTATAAATCCTATAAACTAGATGCATCCTCCCAAATAGTTGATGGCTGATGAATCATTAGTAGGGTCCCATTGGACCCTTACCTACTCTATGGTTCAACCCTTGAGGGTCAAATCTTGTTGCTATAGAATGTGAACCATCTCCAAGGCTAGTTTCCAATCCTCCACCTATAACACATTCCAATCAAGAACATGGATCACATCAGCAATATAGTGTCTAAGAACATAAACATGGAAAACATCATGAACACACACTAAGTTGGGTGACAATGCAATATGATAGGTAACTAGACCTACCCTCTCAAGAATCTCAAATGGTCCCACAAAATGAGGTTCTAGCTTCAAACCCTTTCCATAATGGATCAAACTCTTTGGTGAACACACTCTCAAGAAAAAATTCTCACCTAATGCAAATTGCTTATCCATCCTATGAGCATCAAGATACTTCTTTTGTCTATCATGTGCTATAGACACATGCTCATAGGTGTGCACTACCTATTGTTCCATATCTCAAAGCATCTTAGGACCCAACATGATGTGATCCTCTAAACTATCCCAACTCAACATTGTATAGAAAGGATAATGATTCAAAGCCTAGAAAGGTGCCATCCCAATAGAACTATGATACCCATTATTATATACAAACTCTACTAGGTATAAATAATCCTCTCAAAGATTTTTTCTATCTATAACATACATCCTCAACATATCCTCCAAAACCTAATTCACTCTTTTGGTTTGACTATCTATCTCTAGGTGATAAGTTGAGTTGAAGTTCAACTATTCTCCAAGATCATATTACAAGGATGTCCAAAAAGAAAATGTGAATACAAGATCCCTATATGAAATGATCTTCCAAGGAATACCATACAATCTCAAGATATCATGCATGAAAACATTAGTTACAAAATATGCTATGTAGGATGACCTCACTGGTGAAAAGTGTGCCACCTTAGTAAACTCCTTCTTCTTGAGCATAACCATTGCATACCATTCATTCCTTGTTTCTTGTTAGTTCTCCATTATCATTGAGCTTATTCCTAAAAACCTACTTTTTCCCAATGACATTTTTGTCTTTAGGTCTTGGCACTAAGGTTCAAGTATTGTTCTTCTCAATCTAGTCAATTTCTTTGTTCATTGCCTAGATACAATCTTCATTTTCTAAAGCATCCTTTATTTATTTGGGCTCAAACTCACAAAGTAAGCATGTATTATCTTTGATTCTTCTTCTTATCATTAAACTTGATTCAACATCACCAATGATTTGTTCAAGCTTATGGTGCCTTCTCACATATTTTTCTAGCACAGGTAGTTTCCTTCTCTAATCTTCTATAAGTTCATCTTGAAAACTAATCTCAAGTTAATATTTTCTTCCTTTCTTTGGTTCTAGTTCAGGTTCTGCATGCTCGACACTTGCTATCTAATGGTCAATATTTCCTATTTGTGACTTAACATATTTAGTCTATTCCTCAACACCCACTCTCTATTGCTTGCTAATTTGTATTTGCATTCTATCATTCCTTGTCTAATGGAAACTTGTAGCTTGAGTTATCTGTTCACTATGAGTGTTGGGAGCATCATCATCAACATAGAGGAATATATTATAGTCTTCAAGTTCTTCATTCCATGAAGTGTCACCTTTTTATGCAAACTCATTAACTCTCACATTTACACTTTTCACAACTTTGTTAGTGTTAGAATTTAAACACTTATAAGCTTTTCTTTTAGTTTAGAATGACCTAGGAATATGCCTTCATTAATTTTTGTGTCAAGCTTTCCTTTCCTATTATCTTTTAGTATATAGCATCTACTACCAAATATTTTGAAATATTTAACATTAGGAGCATAACCATACCATAGTTCGAAAAGTGTAGCATCTATACCTACTACTAATAGCTTCTCTCCAACATTTTTGCAATACATTCTTCCTCATCATTAATATCCTTACATGGTCTATTATTGATCTATTTCTCCTTTTAGCTATTCCATTCTGAGGAGGGGTACTTGTTATTGACATTTGTCTTTTGATTCCTCTATCATTGCAGAATGTATTGAACTCATGTGAAATGAATTCACCGCCTTTGTTAAATCCCAAACACTTCAGACTCTTCCCTATTTCTTTTTGAACTCTGGCTCAACACTACTTAAATAAATAAAAAGCATTAAATTTAGCTTTAAGAAAAATCACAATCATCATTCTAGAGTAGTCATCCACAAATAGAATGAAAAATTGATCTCAATAGCAACTTTGAACACCAATGAGTCCACATAGGTCAGTGTGAACATTCCAAAATATCATTAGTACTATATTTTTTTCTCTTAAGACTAGAGTTAGTCATCTTTCCCAATTGACACTATTTATAGATAGCATTTTCAAGATTATTTAGTTTAGGTAACCCTCTTACTTTCTTCATCTTACTAATGTTCACCAAATTATTAAAGTTCACATGACATAATCTTTTGTGCCATAACCAAACATTTTCTTGTTGTGTAAACAAACATGTCTCATTTGATAGGTCTAGATAGAATAAGTTACCTCTTGTTTGCTCACTAGTTCCAATTATCTTACCATCACCATCATGTATCTTGGCCTTTCTATTTTGAAATTCAACTCTATAACCTAATTTATTCAATTGTGAAACACTCAACAAATTGTACTTTATTCCTTCAACCTAGTAAACATTATCACATATTATCTTGTCACTCAAGTGAATAGTACATTTACCTTTTATAACACATGGGATATCATTACCATATTTAACACATCCACCATTGTACGGACCAATATCTTCAAATTTATCTTTATCACTAGTCATATGATTGGAACATCCACTATCAATTATCCATCTATCACTTTTGTTCACATAAGAAATTAGTGTAGTTTTCTCATCTTCATCAAAATCTTCTTTCATAGCAACATAGACAACTTCTTCATCATTACTCTTGGATTCATTATCAATCTTTTCTTCAGCAATATAACAAGATTTATTACCTTTGTCATCCTTTATTCTCTTATAGTCTTTATCATCTCTTCTTCCTTTTTTACTTTCTTTCCTTCCCTTCATCCTTATCATCTCTGTCAGGACCTCTAGCAATAATATGACCAACTTTTTTACATGAATAAAAAATGATCAATCTCATCATTAGAACTATCACTTTCACTCTTCACATATTTTCCTTTCTTATATTACTAAGAACTAGTTGTGACTTCAAAGCAGATTCAATAGTAGCAGGTGTGTAGTTATCAAAGTTAGATAACTCAAAAGTAGTAAGTCTACCAATTACACCTTCTAAGGTCAAATTGTTACCTAGTGTGCATCTCATTTCTTGGATAGTAAAGACTCTAATGGCATATATAGATAGTAGAGTCCTCAATACCTTGTTCATCATTGTTTCATCTTTGATTTCTCCATTTGCACCTTGAATATCATTAAAAACCTCTTTAACTATTGTGTAGTATTCTACTATGTTTTCACCTTCCATAATTCTCATATCTCCAAATCTACTTCTCAAGCTTTCTAATTTTTTTCTAAGAAAATTATCATCACCTTTATATATGGTCTTTAATCTATCCCACATCTTCTTTGCACTGTCACAGTCTTTTAGGTCATCAAACTTGACATAGCTTAGGGATGAGGTTATCTCCAACATTTTTTGGTTTTGTTCTAGATTCTATTTTAGTTGTTCAATAGTCAGATGAGTAGTTGTTACCTTTACATATTCATTGTCCAAAAAATTAACAACAATATCATTGATACTGAATATTTGGAACTTCATCAAGGTTTGCCATGCAAAAAAATTCTCCTTTTTCAGCTTGGGTACATCTCTCTTATTAATCATGATCTTTAGCTTTAAGTACCTTCAAAATTTTCTCTGTAAGCACTAAGCTCTAATACCAATTATTAGAAATGTTTACAATGACTGAGAGGGGGGTGTGAATTAGTTACTCAAGGTCAATATGTACCACTTGAACAATAAAATAATAAAAACTTCACTATTTTCCTTATCATGTTGTTGCTCAATCTATAATGTAAAACTATCATAAACATAACTTGCATTGCAAAATGAAAACATTATCAAATTTAAATAAATAATAATTCATCATAGTTTTGACTCTAGGATTTTATGTGGAAACTCAATTTGGGAAAAATCACTAGAAACATCACTCTTTTTCACTCTTTTGTAGTGAGCTCTATTATGAGCCAACCCTATTAAAGGTTACAAAACACACTGTTAAATGCGACCTAGTTCGAGGATTTAATCACCCTGTTAGGAGTGGCCTTATATGAGGACATTGATCATTCCATTTATAATGTCACCTAGTTAAAGGATTTATATAGTCTCATAAGTCTTCAAATGACTATTAGATCAACCTCTATTAAAAGGATTTCAATAGAAATTGTTTACAATGACTAGAAAGAAAACAATAGATTTTGATTTGTATAATTAGAACTCACTTTTGTAGGTTCAGATCTATATCTAGTCCCTATGTTGGTTTATTGATAAGCCTTCCATTGACATCTCTAATCTTGATTTTCTTGGACACCCTTCAAGCTATCAGTAGATTCTTCTCATCAATACTTAACCTTCTTCCCTAATGTACTTATCAATAATAATATCATATCTACAAGCTTTCTCCTTTAACTTCGCATTCACTCACATTTGTGTGTTTCTGATCAACCTTGCTTTGCATACCTCTCTTCACATACAAGCTTTGCACATACACATACTTGCATTCTCATGTGCACCAATTACTCATCTCTATACCTCTTTGAATAGAAAAATCATGCTTTACCATTTTCTACATCCACCATAGATCTTAGGGTTTACAATCATATTCAACTTGATTCATTATATATGTTCATCTTCTTGGTCTTCTTCTAGAAAATTCTCTAGACTTCCTCTATTAGGTTTTTGCATAATTCTTTCCTTGAATTTAATGATACAACTCATCAATATTATCTTCAACATGGATTACATCTCCCAAGAAATCAATTGAGTTGTCTTGATCTCACAATTTCTTCAAATTCATTCTTATACTGTCACTTGACAACCTCTAAATTCTAGCACTCGATCATCACTGAAATACTTGCTGATTGTAAATATTTTTGGCTTAGCATCAACTTTCTTTCTCGGTTGATGCTTGGTCAACACTAGATTTTCTCGGCACTAACTATAGCTCAATTGAAACTAGCATTACTCGACACTAATTGTATTTTATACTTCTTTTCAGCTTTATGTAGCTTTCTTGACATAAACAATCACTTTTCTTTATCAAAGTCTATCTAATCAAATGTCCATTGTAACTTCCTTTTCATAACTCAACCTTTCCTCTAGGTGCTATTGTTATGAGAAACTTTTCAAATCCTCTTCATCAATCAAATAAATATGACATTTAAATTAGGTAGCAATATATCTCATCAATAGATTTGACATCAATGATAAAACAACAATTGTTACAACTGTAGGTTTCCAACAAAATAATGCATGGAGGAGAATTAAAGTTATTTTAAAAATAAAGATTCCTCTCAAATGGGAAATTGTGCATGCATGTGTAGAAAAAAAAAAAAATTCATTATTTTGAAAATAGGAATAATGCTTCTTATGTGCATACTTAGAATAAGAGGAATATTGGGGACTTTATTTAATTAAAAGGAAGCAAGTTCTTTTGATTAAATAAGATCTTAGGATATAGTGGTCAAACCATATGTTATAACTAAATAAGTTATAAAATGAGGATTTGATGAAGAATGAACAATTAATAAATTAATCCAAAATGGTAGAAAGGGGGTTCATAGTCTAGATGACCATTTTTGGGTGATTACATCTAAATCATTGGTTTTTTATAACAACAATCTCATAGTTAAGATTTTTAATAGGAAATAGAATATCTACACCAATATTTAAACATAAGGGGTTACTAATTTTTCATGGAAATAAAAGTAATAATATTCTTTTTAATAATATACTATCCAAAATTATTTGATGCTATGTTTATGATATTATACTAACTTAGAAACCCTTATTGTACAAAGTGTGAATTAAAAAAGTAATAAAATTTTGTGAGGATTGAAATAGTGTTATGAACTTCTCAATTATCTAGAATTTATTACATAACCATTAAAAAAATTAAAAATTAAAAAAAATTACAACACCACCAAGTAAACATCCATAAACTCGTGGCACCATAATTGTTCCTAGGAAAACCAACTAAGTTGAAACAGATATGGCGAGATAGTAATTACCCTATGAAATGTCTAGTTACAATAGGCATGATGAATAAGAATCTAGGCTAACAACCTTGAGAATACTACTCAAATACAAAATCACTGCTCTACAACCATATTGATTACACAATAAGGGCTACAACCCCAAATGGACTACAATCCAAAACTTGAAATGAATAATAATATCACCTATGCCAAAATAATTCCATGTAAGTATTGTATAATAAACTTTACCTTAATATTATATCCTCTTGCACATTCAACAAATATACATTATAAGTTCACTCTTTCCTTTGCTCCTCAAATCTTTCCAAAAGTTGATATCATATACCCAACTTCAAGAATAGAAATTTTCCAAGTTGGCTTCAACAAAAAATTAAGTAATATATATAATATTAGATAATTTATCATTCAAATATTCATGCCAACCTTGACCAAAATTATATTGATATGACAAGGTTTTCTTAACCAAGATCAATCATCAAAATAAATAGATCATCAATTTGATAAGATCATTGATCTATCCAACAACAATGTCACTATCCAAAGTAGTTCTCAATTAACCTAATAGTAAAATATACATAACTTCCACATAATTAAATATCATCACCTATATTAATGTAAATATATTCATCATGAATTCTATAATCTTCCCCTAGGTTAGTAATAAGAAATTCTTCAGCATCTACCCATTTTGATCCAAAATATGACCCACTATATTGACTTGTTCACTCATTGTTAGCCATTCTCATCAAACAAACTCTTAGAAACTCCAAAAACTATCAAGTGGACAAGAGAACAGAATATAGTTTCCATTAATGACAATATAAAAATCATCTAGCCTCTTTCCAACAAAAGTATGTACAAAAAATAATCTATAGCTTCCCCTTTGTAAAATTCCCCTTTGTTTCAATAGAAATAACCTTATCTTTATAAGATTATTTCAATAACTACCTTTAGAGCTACTTTCTAACTACACCTTCAAGGATTATGATGTTTGAATAATGTTCTTTGTGATATTAACATTATCTTATTAGACTCTACATACATTGATTCATAGTATAATTTTGATTTATTAATTTAGAACCCATAATTTCAAAGGAAACCCAATAAATTTTCTTAATAGATTCTTTTATAACCATATATCTTTGATTTCATATCCAATAATACCCATAGGATCATTTATTTTTACTTTGATAATGTAACTAAAGAATATTTAAAATCCATCCAACATGTAGAATTCTAACCTCAACTTTTCTCTCTTAGAGAATTCAACATTCCAAGAATAGTAAATTTTATATTAAGTGACATCTAGCATCATGATAAAAATATAGTTTCTTATGTTGAAAGAGTTATATAAATTGATACATTCTGAGTTTCCTTATTAGTTAATGTTTTGACAAGAATTTTTAATCTTTGAGTTCTAAAAACTAAAATTTCTTTGTAATGTTTTAATGCAAAATTCTAAATTAGATTGCATGAATAATTTTTTATATGTAAATATTCAGAATCACACTACTTGTTCATAATCAAGATGCAAGTATATAGAGGGAAAAAAATTCTAAAAATAAGTTTCTAAAGAATTTTTGAGAGTGGTCTACTAGTGTGTGATGTCATCACCTATCCTTGCTCAAGTTTTGTGTTTTAGTTATAGACTTCTTTGGTGGATCATCCTAGTGGTTTCATACTATCTTGAGGCTTCCATGTGTCTTTTTGTTTTTATTTTGTGACATGATTTTGATTTTATTTTTGTTTAAGGATTTTTTCTAGTTTCCTTTGTTATCCATTCTTTTTCTCTTACTCATAGTCTGTTGGGTGATGTGACATGCTCCCCTGCCCACAAGTGGTTAATTATGTGGTATTCCATGTTCACTAATAGTCATGGCTTTTGGTGCAATGACAAATGGGCCCTACAATTGGTATTAGAGCCTAGTTTTGGCTTGGTCATGGGTTCAAATCTCCCTGATGCCTTCCCGACCTGCGTAAGCACCTGGTATGCATGTCGAGGGGGAGAATGTTGGGTGATGCGATGCGCTTCCCTACCCACAGGTGGTTAATTATGTGGTGTTCCATGTTCACTAACAATCATGTCTTTTGATGCAACACCAAATGGGCCCTACATAGTCAAGCTTATGGCTTGGCCTTCTTGTTTGGGATCAGATGTGTATGTCCAAATTTTTCCTTGATTTTATGCTTTTTAGGTTGTGGCCAATAAGATTCATGGGTCTAGTTTATTGATGGCCATATTAGGGAATAATAATGAGAAGGAAGGGTAGATAAATGACATAAATGTAAATGATGAGAAGGATGTATTAAATCTAATAAAGTAGTTCAATCATCTTACTATGTCATTGTTGCAAAATCTCACTCTCCTATTTTTCTAGAGACTATCATCTTTAATGAAACCTTCCTTAGGAGGGAGTTCATCATTGAGAGAGGAGGGTTTGTGTTTGATAGAAATAGACAATAAGGGGGAGAAAAATCCAAAAGTGATGAGCACAGGGGATGTTGTGAAGGTAAGGTTGTGTTGCTTGATGTGGAGACATTTAGTCTTTTGTTGAATGATGAAATGATAAAATCTATTAAACTAAATAAGATAGATTAAAAATCATTGCAATTTATTTTGTTTGCATGGACATCAATTTTTTTCTCAATAGAAAATTCTTGGATGACTAGTTTAGCAATGTGTGGGGATATGAATTATGGTAAATTTTAGTAGAATGATCCAAAAAGGGTTTTTTCTTCTCTTCATAGAAACCATTCTATGCAAGAAAAAGTTCTAAAGAAAGGCCTAAGGAATGTTAGTAAAATCATGTTGAGGGATTTCCCATGGTCCCCTACTAACATGTTTGAACATGTCACTACCTACTTTTCACATTTCAATGTTGAATTGACAAGTGTCTAGCTAGAATTTTGGTCTTTTATTCCCTACTTGTGAAACCCACCAGGTTGATCCTTTAGGTTAAGGATTCCAAAATCACTTTTCCTCATCTCAATCCCCATATCCTCATTTATCTCAATCCAGATGTTGGTTTTCCTAAATAAGTATATATTAAGATTAATGAGGATATTTATTGTTGGAAAATCTAAAAACTTGGCAATGATGGGACATGATTCCATTAAAAATTGAAGACATAATTCTAAAGATCATCCATCTCTATAGAGTATCTATAAGGATTTCAATATCCCATCTTCTAATGGCCCTTCTCTATAGTGTAATGAAAGAAACCATAACAAGACTATTAATAAGAATAATATGGAAGAAAATGACAAGGATAATAGTAAATCTAGGGTGAATGTTAATAAATCTCTCGAAGGAACTCAAGATGGGTTGTTAGATAATTTTCCAACTCTTAGTAATCCTCTTTTTGAAGAATAATAGTAAGTTCAAATTGATAATCAAGCCAAAATTCATGGTATCCCTAATCCATTCATCTCTCAACCATAATATTGTCAGAAATAACTAATGTTGATGAATGGAATTAATGTTGATGAAGAAAAAGGTCATAACCAAGCCATGAGTTATATGTCAATTTGATTGACAATATTGTCTCATGTAAGTTTCAAATCATCTGAATGATATGGTGTTGAATAACGAAATGGAGAGTTAAGTTACAAGTTGGATTAAAGAAGTGATGTTAAGTATGTGAACCTAATTGAGAAAGTGATGAATTGATCTATGGAAATATAATATTCATTTAAATGTTTTACATGATTTGATGAAGATTTAAGATGATGTACAAATAATTTTGTTTGATTGGTAAGAAAGGAGTAAAGTTACAAGGTGGAAAGATTAGAAGTTAGTAAGTTACATAGAGCTATAAATGAAAGTCAGTAAAATAAGAAGTAGGAAGGTAAATAATGTCAAGTGCTAATCAAGAAGAAGACATAATTGAGAAGAGGTGTTACTAAGAAAGAACAATGATAACTAAGTCTAGTGTTAACCAAGTGATAGAGGTGATCAACAAAGAAAGAACATAGTTCAGTGAAGAAGAACTATTTATGAAATATTGAGTAAAGGATGACATCAAGAAAATATCTGGAATGTTCTAGAAGATTCCAAGATAAGGATTATGTTAGTTAGCAAGATCAATGACTGAAATCAATAATATGAAATCTTATGGAAAATATTTGTGGTTTTCTCCATGACCCAAAGAAAAGTTTAAAGTTCAAGGTTAAAACATTTTCTCAAGTGTTTAAATTTAGTGTATCTAAGCTAAAATTTGATTGAGTGATTGTTATTAAGTGTAAAAACCTTGATGAATGTGATGAAGAAGAAAAAATCTATCTATATAAGGAAGAGAGAAGAAAGAAAATGTTGTCAATGTATTTTCTACTTAAGTTGGTGAAAAATTTGTTGAAGGAGTTGACATTGAGAAGATTTAAAGTGCTAAATCAAGAGGATTGACAATGTTAGTGTGAAGATTAGATAGTGAGAAAAAGATATGTGCAAAATGGAGATCTAAAAAAGCAAGGTAGTTAAAAGTTTATCAAATCATTTCACTATTACTCTCTAACCATTGTAGAAGGAAATATCTTAACCAAGTGGACTTAACGGTTTCATTTGTAAATCCTTTTCTAAGGTGACATTAATAAGAATATCTATAACTACTTTAGATAGGCCACTCATTAAAGGGGGATAAGGTCTGAATGATCTTTTATGTAAATCCCATAATAGGGTCACATCTAGAAAATGTGTATGTAATATTTGACATGGTAGGCTCTTAATTGGCCTCACTTTAGAGGAGTGAAATTTTTTGGATGACTAGTCTGAGCTAGTTTTTACACTAACTAGGTTTTCACATTAAAAAAATTGGTGTCAATGTGTGAATGAATGTTTGCAAGTGATTTCATATTCATATTGTGCACACTATAGTTTATTTATGATACTCAACTACAAATATATTTATAATTTTAAGGTTGGTTAGGTTAATATATTTGCTAAGTGAATTGCTATGAATTTTTAGTTGATAAAAGTGTGGTGAATTTTTTAAAGAAACCAAGGATAACTAATTTACCCCCCTAGTTATCTAACAATTGGTATTAGAGCATCTAGTGCATGGAGGAACAATCTTGAAAGACTTAAGATAAATATTCGAAGATGTATAAGAGAGAAGTATCAAAGTTGAACAAGGAGAACTTTCCCTCATGGCAACATAGGATGAGAATGTACATGTATCAAATTGGAGACACTATATTAAATTACTTAGACAACCAATACAAACTGCCACCCCCTAGACCTATGATATAAGAGTAAGAAAGAGCACAACTCCTTGATGATAGAGATTCATTATTCCCTAAATCATGTTGAATTTGATGATATCAAATATTACGCTATTGTAAATGAACTATGGGACAAACTTACACTTATTCATGGAGGTGATTAGAATGTACTGAGAGAAAAGGTTGAAAATCTAAGAGGAAATTTTGATTACATGAGAAAGAAAGAAGATGAGAATGTTCTACAATACAATAACATAATCAAGCAAGAAGTTAATGCTATCAAACACGTGGGAGGATTCATAAGTGAAGGATTTGTGGTAAGGATTTTTTTTAGAACTACATTACCTATCTATGATATTAGAGTTTCTTCTATTCATGAATTGAGATCCATACGTGGTAATGTCATACTCTTGATTCTCTCGTTAGTAGATTGATTTCATTTGAGCTTAATAATTTTGATAACTGTACGTAAGATTGGAACTTCTTTCAAGTCATCACTAACCATTGGCACTTCAAGAAAAGAAAATAGATCACATTTCAAACATGATGAAAGTGATTACAAATTAGAGGAGAAAGAACAAGAATAAATTAAGGCACTACTAGCTAGGAGACTACCAAGTGGTAAAGGAAAGTATAAAGGTAAATTACCTTTGATATGTTTCAAATGTAGCAAGGTTGGTCACATTGCATCTAAATGTCCTGACATGAACATAAATAATATG
Source organism: Cupressus sempervirens (assembly GCA_028749045.1). NCBI lineage: Eukaryota > Viridiplantae > Streptophyta > Pinopsida > Cupressales > Cupressaceae > Cupressus > Cupressus sempervirens. The sequence continues at coordinate 505,056,856 of CM053789.1, read as the reverse complement.
AATGAAAAAAGGGAGAATAGATACCAAACACACAAATACCACAAGAAAAAAGAAAGAAGTCATGTTACCTACTAGAAGAAGAGGACACAGAGTATGAAAATGTTGATCAAGATGGCAGTGAGGAAGTTGTTTATGTTTCTATTAAAGATGATTCTAAAGAAGATGAAAGATTATTTATTTCTGAAGTAAGAATAATACATGGATTATTGAAGTGGTTTCTCACATTATATAACTAATGATATTGACAATTTTGATAATTTAGAGCACTATGATGGTGCATATGTTAAAAATGGAAATGATGCTCCATATATTGTGAAAGGTGTTGGTGTTTTGAAACTTCTAGGTTGCAAAATACCCATACCAGGATGCAAAAGACAAAACTAAGTCTAAGGTTTAGCTAATTGCTATATTCAATTGAATTCATCTCATATATGGACCAACTTCAATAAAGCACAAGGAATCTCTATACTTTATGCTCTATAGAGACAAGAAAGGTGCACCTTAGGGATGCGAATGACTTGATATTATTCTTCAAAACTCATTCACTCACACTCTTCTTTTTAAACCTATCCCATATAACAAAAAATGGTCAAAAATATTCATGGATTCTTAATTAACTCCTTGATTATAATAGCTAAATATAACTTAGAATAAATCCATTACAAATAAGTAATGACCAACAATTTGATTCTTCATTATAGAAAAGTAAATATTGATTTTAATTAATATGTGCTTTGTGCAACCATGTGAACTTATCAATTTACATATAAATTGATGATTACTACATTATCCATTGTTATACAGAGTCATACCAGTAAATAATTAACCAATTTAATTGACATACAATTAAAACCATATGTTGTTAACCCTACACTCTATTCTTATGATATCTCTCTTATATGCCTAGAAAAACTACCACTTTATGGAAGCATTTACTTATTCCTTGAATTAAAAGAAACAATAAATTAACATAAAACCTATCCTAACTATATTGAATCGTATGAACTTTTCTCATTCAATCCCAAAATAACAAGCATATGAAAATAGAGACATATTTTAGAGACATAGATATTCATAACTCCCTCTTTGTATTAATATTCTTTGAAAATAATACATCACTAGTGTAAACTCAAGAATAAATCAAGACATGAAAAAATTATCCTTCAAGATTAATTTGTATTCTGAGATTGCAACTTTGAAACAATAGATTATTGGCACAAAAGTTGGACCAACTACAAATAGCATAAACATTATAAATTATATAGACTTTGGACCCTCAATCTACATCTTGGAAATCCTTTTATAGGAAGGGTTTCAACAAGCTTCAAATGGAAGGATAGATGTCAAAATTCTACAAGAAAAATAAATAAATATATTTTATATTTTTACATTACAAACATTCTTTGTACTTTAATCAAAATTAGGATGTAGTTGCAAAATTGGCAAGTGACATTTTTTGTAGGCATCTTCAACACATTTTTGTTTGTTGTTAGTCATCTATTTCTTTCCTTGCTTCTCTTTACTTTGTCTCTTCTTCCACCTCATTTTTAGCACCTCAACTACCTCATATTGGGAAAGCTTTGATTTCTCCAACTTCTTTCCAAACAAATATCTCCCTTTTTGTGGGCCATTCAATGCCTTTAACTTCATCCAAATCTTTCGTTTCTTTATTCCACCTAGCATTGGTTATGGACCTTGATTCTAATTCAGATTTATTCAAGTCTATTTCAACCTTGAATAATGAATCAATCAAGTTATTAAAAGAGATGTCACTATCATCTTCAAAAAGTGATGCTATGCCTACTTGAGTTAGTACAAAATCAAAATAATCTAACCATTCCTCATACCAGTCCTTCAGTTTACTATCATCATCCAAAATTGGTGGAATGTAGGGCTCAATCCCTTGTGATAAGATTTTCATCTTGCCTTGTATAATCTGTAACTTGCCAATAAAGAAGCCTGTTAATTCTTTCACTAACTCCAAGCCTTCTTTTACCATGATGATCTTATTTGCTAAATCTAGCTTCTTTTCCATTAACATAATTAACCTTTCTAGAAATTTAGTTTATGGCCCCCATAGACTAAAAGTGGGTGATAGCCATGCAAGTGCTTCATTGCAAACATGCTCAGGATCTTGTAAAAAAAATATAGAAAGCATGATCTTGGTGAGAAATGCTTTTCAAATTTTCTACTCTATGGCCCATCATGTTTTTTAGGACACTTGTCCTTACCTCACCATCTTGCTATGGAGATGGAGCATCAATGCTCATCCTTCTAGGCTCTAATTCTTCTTGTCATGTACCTTTTTTTGTTCTGCATTAGCTAGTTTCTCTTTCAAAGATGCAACTTTTGTCTCTAACCCTTGAGCTTTGGCTTCCAATTCTTCTATTCTCTATTTATAGACATGGCTCTTCCTAAACTCTTCTTCATAGAGTTTTTTAACATCTATATAGTCATGGAATGATCTAGCTAGCCTTGTCTCTATTTCTTCCACTTTAGCCTCATTCACTAATGAGAAGTGTTTCATTGCCTTGGAAATTTCTATACCTAAGGTACCTTGCATAGTCTAGAATGTCATATTTCCTTGATTAGTACTCTATGCATCCATTCATTTAGGCTTATTTGTTATAGGATCCATGCTCCATATTGCTAGATACTTGCAATCAATATTAAATCATGATCCCCTCTGAAGTCCATCAGCTCCAAATGCTTCATAAGATAGTGCATTCTCTTGTCTTCTTATTTGGTCAAGCATAAAAGCTTGTTCTAGATCCCATCCAGGAACTAGAAGCATACCACTTATTTGTACTAGGTCTCTAGCCTCTATAGGAGTCATTACCTCACTCTCTAGGTCATAGGCATGAAGCTTGTCAACCAATTCTTGATTCTCTTCATCAAATTCTCCTAGCTTCATTTTCAAGACCGATTCACTCTATTTTATTTTGTAGAGGAAGATTTTAAACTCTGTGGATTTGATGAATTCATCATCCCCTATAAATTGTTGAGCTTGGATAATCTTGTCATCCAATCTTGTTGCTGCCAGTTCTAGGTTAGTCAAAAAAGTTGTCTATTACATTCACCTTATCATGTATGTAGCTCTTCCTTAGATCATCAAAATATTGATATCTTCCTGGCATAATCTGCAATGTCCTTTATTTTACCCTTTTAGGTATATAGACTATGTTTTTCCTTTTGCTACCCTTGGTAACCCATGATTCTTTAGCAGGCTAGCTTTGAGCAATCAAGATTTACCCTTTCTTCCTCTCCAATTTGACCTCTAGGCATTTGTGCCATGATCTCAACATGGTCATTTCCCATCTTCCTTATCCTTTATGGATAAGGGATATCCATATAAAAACCCTTGAATTTTGGGTATGATTTCTTAATCTCCCTTTCTACCCTTAAAACATCATCAAACTTATCCAACTTGTCAGTAGCTTCCCCCTCAGCTACAATGTTTGGAATCAAGTCTTCATGTGGTAATTCTTTTGAACTTGGCAGCATGTAATTCCTAATTTCTTTCAAGGTGTTTCTCATGTAGCCATCTGGGTCATACATCTTATAGGGAGCAATTGAAAAATTATAGTGTGAGAGAAAAGAATGAATTTGGTCCAAGGATTCTTTTCCAATTGAAAAGTCCCCTATTTTAATGCATCTACAAAGAAATGTGCCTGTATGCACCTTAGGACCTAAATATTCCTTATTTACTAAAAATAATTTCTACATGAATTCAATGACAGCTAATCTAGGAGGGATATATTTTGGCAATATGTGAGGTGGCTTAGGACAACCATATACTCTCATAAGTGAAAAAGTTTGGAACAAGAAGATAACTCCCCAATTATGATCTAGCCTTTTACTTTTAGGTAGAAGGGTTGGTCTTAATAAAATTTTCATAATTTCAAGGGCCCTAAAGAAACTAGGGTCTAGCATTCTCATGATTACAATACTAAAGTTAGTGGAAAAGGATACACAATCAGAGTAATGATAGAATCTATTTCATATCAGTGTCCATAATTGAATTGGTAGCTCTTCATTGACATCTGATGTTTGATTGATGTAACTTGGTCTAATATACCCCATGTTCTTATACAAAATTAGATGCATAAGTAATGAGTAATGGTTGAATCTAAAATTTATCATTTCTCCTTTTCATGCTAGCTAAATATTACCTTTGATTTTCTCGAAGATAAAATCTACATAATCATATTCTGTACTATGATACACATCCTATACATCTTTGGCCACAATGTATATGGTTCCATATACCATATCAAAACCATCTCTGCCTACTACTTTGTGGACACCATACATAGTCTTCATAAAGTAATTCTTGAATTTTTCTAGAGGCATCATCTTTTCTACCTTCTTTGGATAATCTCCAACCTTCTTAAGGTCCTTTGGGATATATTGCATCATCTATTTTCTAGTCTAGGCCTTTGTATTTCTCTCAAACTTCTCCTCAAGTTCTTCTAAATCCAGTAGTTCACCCATTATTCCATCTAACACAAAAGCTTCAATGAAAGAAGCACAATCTAGTGTGCACAAAATAGTCCCATCATGCCTATGAAAATATTTAATGGCTGGGTTGTAAGTTCTAATTAGGGCTTTTACAAGATCAACATCTACAAATACCTCTAGAAAAATAAGCTTAGCCAAATTCTTCTTCTATGGATTGCACACAAGAATCTTGTCAAATCTATTGTTGTATGAATATCTAAACAATTCATTACTATCAACGTTAGGGAAAATGGTATCCCTATAGAATGCATACATATCTTTGAAATCATAGACATTTATAGAGATAACATTTGATGAGTCTGGGAACAAATTTATCCATTCATCTACAAATCTATTCAGCTTCCTCTGCCTAGTTTTTCCTTCCTTAGAAGTAGAAGTCTTAGTAACTTCCATATTTGTAGCTTGAATCTCTTCTACTTCTTTATTAGACATCTTGACTATGAATTAGAACTCTGAAAACTATGAATCCTTTGCACTAAAAACCCTGAAACTACTGGAATCCTTTTCTTTCTATAAATGGTAACCTATTATTGGCTTAGAGAATGTCTTCATATTATATGTACTTCATCAACCTTCTCAGTGCATTGATTTCCTACATGCACAAGCTTTAAATTTAGTATTTTTTGTCGCCTTAATGGAGTGTTAAAATAACTATCTAACTCAAAATTCCTTGAACTTTACTAAAACTTCATTGGTGGAGAGCTCTTATCACTTTTCCAAATTAGAAAAGGGCAAAAAATGCTTTCATGTTCCTATTTTAGGGCTTGTGATCTTATGATGCAGTTTAAAATTCAAACCCTTTGTATCATCTTAGGCAAGGAATTTATCCTTTATGATCATATGATCACTTCCTTATCACATGGTCAAGGGTTCCTTTCAAGTTTCTTATGATATTACAATCAAAAATTTGTCATAAGATCAAAACATCAAGTACAATTTCTTCTCCTTGGCTACAATCTTATGCTCAATAGTTTAGAAACCATTTCATAGCATCATTCCAATACATATAGAACTTTGCAATCTCACAAGCACAATTTTGCATAGCATCGGGCTTCATATTTTCTTGTCTTATGATCTCTTGATCATTTTATCTAAACCACTTTGTAACTTTGGAAACTTTTTTTTTAAAATGCTGACTTTACCTCATGATCATACACTGACTATGGCTTTTCTTAACCATGGCTTTAGAAATCCCAATATTTACCTTTCTTCGAGCCTTGCAACCATATGACCACAACTTCACGTAGCATCAATGTTTGTCTTTTCTTGCCTTATGATCTCCAAATCACGGTCAGCTAACACTTGTCATGACTTCAAAAGTTTTCCTTTAACTGTTGTCTCTAACTCCTGATCACATGTAGGCTATTATCTCCCCTTTATCATAACTTTGAAGACTCCTAGATTCACTTTACATTATCTTTATGACCATACTCTCAACACTGATTTGTAGCTTTGAAAGCCTTTATAGTCTACCCTGCGATCTTATGATTACTGGCCTTTGTATCTTTAGAAGATTCAATTTCCATGTGCTTCAATTTCTTTATGTTCATGTGTCTAGTCCCATTTTGTAGCACTCTATCACTTAACATTAACATTTCCTTACTTACGATCTTACAATATCCTTTCCTTCATAACTATGAAAGTCTCTTTAGAAACCTTTACACTTATACGATCATCCATCTATCGTAAGATTGGAGCCCTTCACAACCTTTTTATTTTATCTCTTATGATCTTATAATCCTTTTTCTTTCATATGGTCAAGGGTTCCCTTTTGATCCTTTACGCTCATATGTTTTTCAATTTATTGTAACAATGTATCGCCTTCCATTTACCATAAGGCACTTACAATAACATGATATGGGATGATTGTAAGATTGTAAATTTAAAAATGCATGGACAATGCTATGATTACAAAGGATACCATAACATTGGGAGACCCAAAACTTTACCTTTACGATATTCCACTAGCCTTTACTTTTTAACATTAGAAGAGGGAAAAATTAGGCTTACAACTAGATGCTTAAAACCTTGATCATAAGATTGTATCATAAAATGGAAAATATGAAATGACATGCAATCTCCTACTTAAACACCAAACCTAGGGTACTAAAGGTCAAATTTGATCATGGATTTAAGAAATTTCTCCATGATAGGTGAAGACATTAGAAAATGTAATGCCCTGCCTGGAGATCCTCACAAACAAGGATGAAATACAAGCCAAGATTTTTTATTTTTTTTACAAGTATGAATGCACATGACAACATCATATAGGGATCATAAAGATCGCAACGGAAGACTTCACCACAATTTTGGCAACCAACAAATCTCTAAATGCCACTACCAAACTGACACACGGGAACAAAAGCCAACAACCACCAAAAACAAGATGAGGGCTCAAGAAATGACCACTCATCAATAAAACACCAAGATAGGGTAAAATGCAGAATCCTAAAATTTGGGTAAGCCTAAAATCCTAAAGCCCTGAAAATTGGCTAAGTCTGGATTTTTGAAGCCCTAAAATTTTCTAGAAACTTTATCTTATCGCCGAGAGGTCTGAAACTTATCTCAAAATATTCATCGCATATATTAAAATATATCTTAAGTTTAAGTTGAATCAACTTATACTTAAACGATATATTTTAAACCCCGAAGAATGAACTACAAAAAGACACAACTATAATTCAAATTGTGTCGCCAAGGGATTGATCGTATGACATTCCTCAAATGGGCATGTGACACTATATTGTATCGCACCATGTTGACACATGGTCACCTAGGGAAAAAGCAAGAAAACTCTAAGGAAAAACAACAAGATAAAACATAGATAAAAATCTTCACACTAGGGAGTACCAGATCCACGTAGATCGAGGAGTGAACACTCGAGTGCATAATCAACAAGATGCCAAGATCAAGAAGCAGATACATCTATCCATCTAAAAACTACAGCAGAAAAGAATATACTGAAAGCATCACAGTGAACATAAGCAACATCGCAATGTACAGAGATAATATCACAATTACAAAACAACCAAATTAAGTACATGGTTCCTCCCAACCGTCAACAGCCTCATAAGACCATCATGGATCCTAGCCACCCCCCATGCATAAAATCCCAAGCCACTAACCAAATTGTCAGTACTATTGTAATAGGGATGTCACTACTAAAACATGTAACAAAATACACATAAAGAATCTAACATGCTAGTAGAAAAGCATAAGATAATCCTATAGTAGATAACATAACCTATCACATGCTAAACATCAATAAGCAATAGATATGCTACTACAACAATTCACATCATCTAATCATATGCTAAACATCATAATATGGGAATGTGTCAAGTAAACTAACATCATCTAAACATGATATCCAAGCATTCCAATGAAAGCATAAATCACAAGAAAGCATACTCTGAAACCCAAAGTATCAAGTAAAAACATCTAGCAACAGTTGCACTAGGACAAAAAACCATCTCTGTACACCAGTCCCTAGTAGTGGTGAAGGTACCTATGCCTCCCAACCATGTGGAACCCATAGGTCCACACCTAACATGCTGATGGAGATAATGATCCAACCACAAACACACATAAAGCACAACATCCAAAGCTAATACTCACGCCAGACAGTATGATGGCTGCAACCAAGAACCTAAGACAATGCAAGGAGTATAGGTCCTAGTCAGACACTCAATAGGCTACTAAGTAGGGGTTGACATCATGGAGAGTCACTTAGCAGCGACAAGCCCAAGATCAAATCGTGCATTTCAACTCCTCAATGGAGGGCCCCACACACACATTTTATTATCTTAAGTTTTATTACCAGTCACACATTTTCTTTAATTATCACTTATTTAAAACTTCCTCTACCAACCCTATGAGACTGAGGTCACCAGGCTACAAGATAGAAGCCCCCTCCATATGCTACCCTACCCTACCCATGCTCATCCTATGACAAGTGTTAGTGGGCATGCATACTCCCATCCCAACCCCAATGATCATAACTTTTGAAACTATCACAGAAGATCGGGCCTCGCAAGTCACCCGAAAAATGTATGTGCATGTACTTGTGTGTGGCACACCACCATCACGAAGATCACAACATAAGGATAGGATGAGAACACAATGCAAAAAAAAACACCCAATTGAAAGCAACTCAAGAGTCCATGGATTCTACATGAATCCCAAAGCCAATAAAACCATACATCATAAAATCACTCAATCAACCTCAATTCGAGAATATGGATTCTACATGAATCCTAATGATGCAACAAGAATAAACATCATGAACTTACTCAACCAACCTCAATCCGATTGTATGGATTCTACACGAATCCTAGGGCTCAAGAAACAAAAGAAAAGGTCTAAAAGAAACAATAACACCAGGTATAAAATCACTCAACCGAATACAATGTCAGGAGTATGGATGCAACACACATCCCAATGCAACATAAAAGTGCAATAGTGGCTTGACTAATATCCAAATAGATCATAAAGGTCCACGACCCACATTGTACCAAGAAAACTTGAGAAAATAGGGTAGCACGCAAAACAAGGTGAAAACTCCAAATTTTGGAAAAATTATAAAATTAAAACCCATTTGGTTTTTGGGCACAAACATCCAAAAAATCCAAAAATAATCAAATTCGAACATCGTATGCAAAAATGGCCAGCATAATAGTGTAAAACCCCAAACCCTCATCCCAAAAAATAGGGAAATGTTCGTACCCGCCCCAACCGAATAGAACTAACATACAGAAATGGAGGGGAACACTAGTTCTCAACATCCAAACAAATGGCTACCAAAAAAAAAGCAGAAATAGAGAAAAAACAATAAAACAGGAAAGCCCTACCTCACAGCCAAAAGGGCAAAATGAGAATCTGAACCATAAAATAAATATCTCGCAGAAGTAGCTAAAAATCACAGCAATCCAAGGTTTCCCCTAGCAGGATCCAATGACCCCAACCTCTCGACAATCCCATGCCAGTAGCTCCCACAATGAACAAAACAATAAATCCTCATGAAGAGGATTTTGGGTTTTACTCTCCAACTTTCTAATTCAAAAGTGAGAAGTCTGGAATTAAATTCCTTTTTGGATATTTATTCACTTTTCAAGTGAATAATTGATTAGGGCAAATAACCAGCCAACTTAGTTAAACACCAAATCAACCCAAACAAAAATAGGCTATTCCTATAAATAGGAATTCATCTATGGCAAATTTGCCAAAAATTAAAATAAAAGAATTTAAAAGCCCAAAAACCCAAAACATAGAAACCTCCTTAACAACTTTCGCGACAATGCAAAACTTTAAATGCATAGACACGCTCACTGGTCAAATCACATAATGCAAATGAGTTTAGATTTAATAATCACCAAAAGGTTTAAATTAAACATTTAATTAAGGATATGTTGACCATACCAGGACGACATTGGTAAAATATGAAAGGCTGAATCACTAACTCCATGTGCCACTGCCAGGGATATAAATCCTGCACACTAAACAACACAATCAAGTGCAATTGCATATAATAACATAGCCAAAGCAATAAATGCATTAAATCACCTAATTTAACCATTTATTAATTTATATTAAAATAATCTATTTACATCACTCACATTCACACAATGCATACAACGTAGGAATGAAGTAAATAACCATAGCATTAAATCCATCACATAACATAATTAGAGCTATGTCCAAATACCAAATAACCAGATATCATCATAAAACACACTGTCATCTCAAAATGGCATCGTCATGCAATATGATCAACTGAACAACATAGTAGCCTAAAATCTATGATGCTAAAATCAAAGCATAACACCTGACCCTCAGGTTGTCTCAAATGTAAAATATCACATAAGTAACAAATATCTCACAGATCAAAATATAACAAGGTAAATGTCTGCAGCACAGAACCAAAGAATCAAACATGAACAATCCAATTCTAATTACTTACGCATTAAATAATGATTGTTTAAAGAATCAACAAAAGGTACTTATAACACATAAGAAAACACATTCATAAACATGACTAATCACTGCTACAGGAACCTAATCCAATGTAGCATCATAAAAGGTACACAGTGCAATCTTTGCACACATTTCAAGGTAATCACAGAACATTCTCATGATATCACATCGATCTTGGTAACCACTGGCACAAACCTCAGTGAACCAAAAATCACATCATAATCTCATAGATCAGTCAAAAGCATAATCAAAGCAACTGATATATAAACATAAATCCAAACACCTCGATAGTGTAGACCACTCAGGGTCACAATCATGATCCCATCACAACAAAAGATCAGCAAGGTTGCATCCATCACGATGACTTATAGAAGTCAAATGGGAGAGGCACTACAAAATATCCTACTAGGAATAAATTTCAAACTAGGCTACGGAAAAAATTAATTAGGTTATGGTTTTCACCAAAAAATTGACAACAATATAGAACAAACCCTAATCAATACAACACATTTCAAGGTATTTTCACAATAAATTTCTAAAATTTTGTCAGAGTGAAAATAAGGGCTATCAAAAGGAAAAGGTTCCATTATTTTAAATGAGAAGATTAGGTGTAAAAATTCTTATTGGGTGCATGGACTAAAATAAAATCTATTGAGTGTGGCTTAGTCGAATAACATAGGTCACCGACTGGAATTTCAAAACAAAAAAGTAAAAATCTATGATGATGCTAGAAATCTGATTGGTATTGGAGAAAATACTAGAGGTAACCCATTCTATCTAGATTCTATAGAGGATACATTCTTCATTTCAAGGATTGAAGATATTTGGTTGTGGCATAAAAGGTTATGTCATGTGAATTTTGAAAACATAATCAAGGTTAGTAGGAAGAAAAAAGTGAAAGGTTTATTGAGTTTAAGGAAACCTAATAAACTAATGTGTCAAAAATGTTAGATTGGTAAAATGACTATGTCAAGTTTTAAAAGTAATTCTTATTCATCCAATGATGTACTTGATTTGTTTCATACTAATCCTTATGGTCTTATGAAAGTGAAAATTTATTGTAATGACATATGTTTCATTTTATTTATTGATGATTATTCAATAATGATGTGTATGATATTTCTAAAAAATAAATCCAATGCATTTTGAATGTTCAAATGCTATAAGGAAAGAGTTGAGAAAGAATCATGTAAGAAATTCAAAGTGTTTGAGATCTAATAGAAGAGCTAAATTCATGTTTGATGAGTTTACTGGCTTTTTCAATGAAATGTAATTAAAAGAGAACTCTCTCCACCTAGGACTCCACAAATAGAATGGAATTGTTGAAAGAAGAAACATATCAATAGTTGATCATAGTAGAACATTATTTATTGAGAAGGACCTTGCACATATATATTGGAGAGAGGCAATTAGCACTATTGTATATTGTTGTTGTGTCCACAACACACACCCCATTCTTTAATAGGAATGGGGACCCCCTACTAGAAAATTTAGTTAGAAGTTAGAATTTTAGAGTCAAACAAAAAAACAAAAATAAAAAAATTGAAAAACACAAAAAAGAAAAAGAAATATCATCTCACGTGCATGCATCGAGGCACAGTGCACTTTGCAAAAGAGGGAGAGGGTTATAAAACCCTCCCTCCCCTTCTTGCCTTGCTCATTTTTCACAAGTAGCACGCATGGGAGGCAGCATGTAGCACCCTTTTGGGTGAGTGTATGCTATGCTTGAGAGGCGTGCCTACACGCCACACTATTCGCACCCCCTTTTGGGTACATGTAGCGCAACGCCCGCTCAACACCGCTTGCACCCCCCTTCTGGGTGCGCAGTGCAACAATGTCGTTGCAGCCCTTTTGGGTGTGCAACATGGCACCACGTGCACCCCTTTGGGTTGTACGCATGGAAGCACTATAGCATCCCTTTTGGGCATGCAGTGTGGTGCCATGCGCACCCCTATGGGCTACGCGTGCAGTGCAGTGCCGCACATGCCCCAATGGACTATGTGTGTAGTGCAACACAGGCCCCTTTGGGCTACACATGATGTCGCTCATTCCCCCTTCTTGGGTGCACATAAGGCATGTGCCACCCTCATGCAAACCCTAGCCGCATGCGCCTCCATCCACACACCTTTTTTTTTAATTTAATTTTAGTTTAATTAGTTTTAAAAGCAAATAATAATAATAATAATATTTTTTTAAAAATAAAAAAATAAGTTCCCAAGTGGGACTTTTTTTTTCTTTTACATTATTTTTCTTTGATATCCAATAATTTATTTATTTATTTTCCCATGAGGTGCAGGTAATATAATCAGATGGAATTCACATTCAGATCAATAGCAAAACCAATTGTGTACAAGTTCTAAGGCATAACCCCAAAATCACAGTTGCACGATGAGTATTCTGAAATCAAAGACATAGAACTTGGTCACATGGACTTGGGAGAGTTCTTGAGAGTTTTTAACAATCTAATTGAAAGATCATCCTTGAGATCTTCCCTAATCCATTCTGGATTAGTAAATGCAACATCACATCCCAGGATCATACAGTTAGCTAAATTGATTATGACCCTATCTAGGCATTTTGTTCTTGATGAAAGGGTGGTAAAGAGCATCACTATGGAAGTGGTCTTGGATCTATGACTTGATAATATCGAGAGGGTTTTTCATCTACCTAGAGCCAATCAGTTCATCAAACTTTCATAGAAAGCAACTAAGAGGTGGCATAAGAATCATTACCGGGAGGCCATCGACATCATATATTTCTCATACTTCATTGAGAAACCACCTTAGGGGAAGACAATCAGAAAACTAGATATGACTCGAGGATACATGAAGGATGACATTGGATATTCAATCATTCTCTTGAGCAGAGTTATGGGATTGCCTGTAGTAGGTCATCTCACTCCATTCATGGTCAACTTCATTGAAACCATCAGACACGCAAAGATGCCACTGGATTGGGCCACCACACTTAGTGAGAACTTGTGTGACCACTTACAGATAGTAAAGGACAAAAAGAAGTTCTATATGATTTCTTATGTGGTATATCTACTTGCAGCAAGGGCAACCAACTATCTCAAGTTGTACAAGAAGGGCAGTATGCAGGATCCTAATGCATGGCCGTATATAGTCTATCCTCAACTAGTGAAGAAGAAGCTCTCCCTGTAGAGCAAGGAGTACAGAATTATGAACGATGCCTTCATCTTTTCCATCATTTGATTCATTGAAGGGGATTATGGGAAGAGGTTGTTTAATGAAGCCAAGATGCAAATCATAGCTCTCGGTGCATATTTCATCTAGTTCTGGACATTCACATACATTCGGGTTGGTGGTGCATCCATCAATCCAAAGAAACTCCCAAGGTACCCAAGTGACAAGTTGGTTCTAACGGAAATTTTTCAAAAAATGTAGTGAGCTTATGAGAGGATCAAAAAACAATGGAGGCCTTGTTCAAATTGGCCTTTTGTAATAGGAGCATACTAGGTAAAGAGAAAGTAGGATATCCTGACTTTCAAGTGGGAATGGGAGAATTATCCTCTTGAAGCATATAACTCTCCCTGGCCATTCTTTCACAAAGTTGGTAAAGTGGAAAACCTGGCAAGAAAAGAGTTCTACCACAAGGATGCCATTAAAGATCATTGGATGAATTCCACAAATGACTACAATATTCATATCAGAGACTATTGTAGAATGACTTTGTATCTAGTAGAGAAGACTCTCCACTTGACCATCTCGGATGAGATAAGGCTACAAGACTTGTAGGAGCTATTGGATCCCTTATTCAATGCAGATAAAGTTGGCGAGAGGCCCATTCTAAATGAAAAAATTGACAGAGAGGAAGGAGATGATATTAATCATCAAGCAAGACATGTCATTAGAATGACAAAGAGTTGGATCAAGAAACCCTTTCCACTTGATCCAATTCTGGATATAATTATATTCCATGCACATGCTCACCTAGAAAGGGGAAAGGGAAAGAAATTCATGGTTCCTATATTTGCACTCTAGTCTCCTATTAGGCCATAAATAGTCTACCAGCTAGATCGTCTAGTGGGATACTACCACCCTTCAGAGAAGAAGGAAAAGAGGAAGAGAGCCTCTCCTTAGAGGTTTCAGACAGAGCATGTTGAAGAACAAGCCCCTTCGCAATGATAGGAATCCACTCCCCAAGAACCCCAAGATGGTGGAGCTTCTCATATCCAGATTGAATTTCCATTGCCTCCGATTTTGTCAAGTCAACAAGAAGAGGGAGAAATTCTAGATACATCCATTCATCCGATGCATGAAGAGCCTGCTTCTCCTATGGTTTGACAGAAACAAAAAAGGATCAAGGTTAGAATGAACAAGAAGCAAAGAGTTTGTAAAATATTAGTGCCTAATCCTTCTATTCTTGATACCATTCTTGAGGAAGAATCAGATGAGGGGGAAATAGAGTCAGATGAAGAGGAGCAGCAAGTGCCTCTACAAAGGAAAACTCAGCTGGCCAAAGCTAAAAAATTGGAAAGAAGGAAGAGTGCCACAAATACCCCACCACCCACCCAATCTGAAATGATATAACTCTCTTCTTTAGAATAAGAAGTACAATGATGGGTGAATGAGCAAAGGGAGCTAGGTGATGATGGTCTCTCCATCCCAGATTTTGATTTCACGCCAGTGGGTACAAAATTGGTTGGAGATAAGATTAGAGATACTCCTATAGGTGAACTTTAATAGCAAGATTGGACACAAATGCCACTCAAGACACAAGGTCCTCATCTCACTCCCCCATCTTCACCTCAGGTTATAATGGTAGATAAGGTTTCAATGACACCTCCACCTCCAAGTTTAGAAGAACTTGTTTAGAAGGATTGTCGTTACAAGGAGAAATAAAACCAAGGGTTATTGATGAGCCATCAAAAGAGGCATAGGTAGTAGAATGTATACAAAAACCTTCTCAGGAAGTTGAGGATTAAACTATAGGATCTACAGAAATTGAGACTACAAAAGAAGAACCCTCACAATAAGAGACTCCAAGCAAGAGTGATAGAGGGAAGGAGGTAGTTGAACACATCCCTTCATCATCTAGAGCCAAGGTTATAGAAAGACATATCCCAAGATGGTTTCGAAAAGAGATAATGAGGAGTGCCAAGCATCAATTCCATGCTTCAAAGGATGATATTTGTGAAATTGTAGAGATTTTGAACAAGCCTGACTCTCCATTACATGATGCAATTTCATTTGCATTCATTACTACTACCTGGAACTAGGACTTATTTGCACAAGTGGCTCACCCTCTGAAAGGTATAGATGAAGAAGCTATTAGCCTTTAGGACTATGAAGTGAAAGATATCATGTTAGGAAATCCTACATGGGATACTTCCCGATAGAGAATGACTATGGGAGTCAAGGAGGTTCTCAAACATATGGAATAGGATGAGGTTGAAATTATAACACTTTGAAGGCAAGTTGAGATCTTGAAGGGATATTTAGTTGAAGTTATTGGTCCTCTTGATTCTGAATGCCCTAAGGAGACTTTGAATACCATTCTTAGAGAAGGGGAAGGTGTACAACTCAGTCCAACTTTGAGAGCTTGTCAGGATTGGTGAGACAGCCTTGAGGATAGGGGTGTTACTATAATCACAGGAAGTCTAAAGTTATTGCATGCTACACAAGAGAATGTTGATAAGATCGTGGAAATTTTGAGGGAGGACTTCAATATTATGGATGAGGTATAGGTATGGAGCAAGGATTTACAAACTCTACAAGCCATAAAAGGGAAAAGGTACCGCATTTTGATTGATGTATATACTGGAGAAGAGTTAGACATGATGGATGATTGGATAGAAAAGATTGAAAATGGAAATAAAGTGATGGAAACATTGCATGATGAGATACACAAGCTCAAGGACCAAGCTCAAGAGAAAATTTTGGAAGCAAAAAAGTTGTATAGTGATGCATGCTTGGACATTTTTGAAGATGAAGAACAAGAGAATCTTTTACCAGTTGAGGTAGTTGTGGAAAATTTTAGAAAGACTTTAGAGGAAGCATCCAGTGATGAAGACATCAGACAAGCCTTCAGGACAGAGGAAGCACTATTAGAGTTGGACACCAAACTTGAAGATTTTTCAAAAAATTGAATTGAGGTGGACAACTATAGATAGAAGGTCAAAGACAAGTATGAGGCTTTGGATCTTTTAGATGCTACTAAAATTAATGAGATTATAGATTAATTCAAGGGAAAACATCCAAACATATCTTTAGGATAAAGATGAGCAAAACCTAGCTGCCAAATTTTCAATTTTGACACATAGTAAAATTTTGAGATTTTTGACCTAGTCGAGGTCCATAGGTCCATAGGTCTACAATTTAGAGGTGGCCTGACAGTTGATTTCTAGTTTCAAAAATAGCACTTTTCATGCATTGAGAGCGCATTTTGATGGCAGTTTAACTCTTACACATGCCTAGTGAAGGGGCAGCTTCTATTTTTGGTGTCTCCATGCACTTCTACTTTGACTGATGGCTTCCTCCTACTTTCTCTCTCATGCTTTCATTTTTTTTGATATGTAAAGGGCTCATGCATCCAATTAATGAATAAAATATGGATGGAGTCCCTCTAAGCACTAGTTAGATTATCAATTTGTATATATTTAGTTTGTTTAAATATTTTAAAATTATTTTATTGTATCAAGATATCTCTCACTCTCAACACAAATTGAGGAGATGATTTCTTATAAATACCCCATTGTAAAATGTAACAAAGCCCTTCATTATTATGCATTAAAACTATGCTTTTGGTGCTAGCATTCGGAGTGTAGTTATTCTTGCCTAAATGTGTCATTATTTTGTGGATTTTTATTCATGAGATTGTGATTGAGCCAAAGGTTTATTGTGTTGTTTTTGGATGTGCGATCTTTTAGTTCTAGTGTTTGCTACAGATATATGAATTCTGCTTATGTAATGAGCTTGAGAAGAAATCACCCGATTGTGTCTAAATAGCTTTTTGTCTCACATGAGTGCACTTTTCGTGGCCTTGCAATTTGATGAAGACTGAAACATCATTCAATTTGTTAAAGATTCTCACCAATGATTGTATCAGTGGATTATAGGATGCATTGCTCCTATTTTCATTGGTTTTCTACCAATTTCTTCAAAGGTTTAACTCATAGTGTGTTGTGTTCTATAGCTTATGTCGATTTAAGAATTTTAATTTCGAGCTATTTGATTTCATGTTATTTTGCTTTCAGTTTCATTATTTTATTTGCTAACTCCCCTATTAGAGTAGGACCTCATAGTAGCTGCATTGTTAGAGTTGCATTCATTGAAAAACAAAAAAATACAAAAATATTGTTCTTTTGGTGTGATATTTTGAGACAACAAACAGATTTTACTTCAATTCCAAGATAAAAGAGTTCTTAGAACTAGCAAAGGCCTCCTCATGAACACTCACATTTATCTTCTACTAAGCAGATTTTGGAATGTCACAAGACAAACACTGAACCTTGGAGTAGATCGTTAAAAATATTTTCTTTTCAAGAGAGGAATTACACTATGGATTCCTGTTGTTGACCTCGTGCAAAATGAACGACCAACATATATGATTGAACTGAGTGCAATTGAAGAAAGCTACAAAAAAAATACCTTATGAGCTCTTGTATAGGCATACATTGAATGTTAGCTATTTTAAAATATTTGGAAGTATATTTTATACTTTGAAAGATTCTAGGAGTGGAAATTTTGATTCTAAAAGTGATGAAGGTATATTCCTAAGTTACTCTGCAAGAAGCAAAATTTATAAATGTTTGAATAAGGTTACTAACAAAATGGTGGAAAGTAAAAAAGTGAGAATTGATGAGTTTGTAGTTAAGAATGATGAAGGAACCAAGAAAGAACTAGAAGATCATCAAAGATTTATATATGTACAAGAAGGAGAATTGAGTAGTACCATACCTGAGCAACAACAAGAAGTACCCAACGATCAACATGCAACAACCAAGAAAAAAGCTTCTACCCAGTGACCATTGATCATCCAAATTGAAGAAAATCTACAAGAACATAGAACCAAGCCTATATTAGAAAATTATATTACAAGGAATCATTCACCAAACTAGATATTTGGAGACAAGGATGTAGGAATCATGACAAGAAGTAAGTTGAGAGAAGATACATGTTTGATTTGTGAATTTGAGCCTAAAACAATCAAAGATGCACTAGAAACTGAAGATTAGATTAATGCTATGAATAAAGAGATTGATCAAATAGAGAATAAAAGTACATCAACACTAGTACTTAGACCCAAAGATAAGAATGTTACTAGCTCAAAGACAATTTTCATAAACAAGCTGAATGAAAATGGAGAACTGATAGGGATCAAAGCAAGACTAGTTTGTAAAGGATATGGTCAAGAAGAAGGAATTGACTATGGTGAGACATTTTTCCACGTTTCTATATCGAAAGTTGTGAGAATGCTACTTGCATATCTTGCTTACAAAGTGTTGAGTGTCGTAATTGCACAATTACGATGACCAAAAATTGTTAGAATCTCTCTCTCTTTAAAAGTTAATAAAATATCAACTGAAAGGTTTCAAGAAGTTGTTTTTCAGCCAATAGGTAGTTCAATTGAAGATAAGTGTTTTTGTTAATGAGGAGGCCTTTCCTAGTTCTATAAAATAAAATATGTAATTATGTGAAACTTGGAAAATAATCATTGGTCAACAATTTTTTTGATTTTTGATGAATGCAGTTTTAGCATGCAACTAATATGAATTTCTAATCTAGGTGGGAGAAGCAGGGTTGTAATATAAATTGAAAAGAGATAGGGTAATGAGAGGATAAAAAAATTACTACACTACTACATTTGATACCAAATTACCATGATAAGTTTGTCACAATTATGGTGTCACAACTTGTCACCATTGCAATTATGACAACTTGTTGTTGGAATTGTGATGGTGATAGGTTGCAATGCCATAATTGAAATGGACCTACCATGGTAATTACTAAAAATTAAATCTAAAGAGACATAAGCCACAATGATAATGTGTCTACAAATTAAATCTTCAAATTAAATTTAGAAACTGGTAGTTAACTAGCACTACAATTGTAAGTTGTCTGAAATCATCACCACTTGTGGAGTTAAAGAGTTGAAAATATGCACACATGTTGATGTGTAAATTGTGCCTTCTCCAAAATATTCAAAACTATGGACTTTCATAAAAATGCATAAATTGCCAAAAAATCAAAGTTCCTAGATTTCAAAATAAATTTTGGGTTTTTCTTAGATGGGGTCTAAGAGCACTCATGTGAATTTATTTTTGATTTTTCTTATTATTTATGCCTATTTGTGGACCTACGTACCTTGGGGACCTTGTAAGGTCCCAAGGTGAGAAAATTGCCCTAAAATCAAAGTTCCCAAATTTGAAAATAGTTTCTAGGTTTTCCTCAAATGATGTCTCTAAGCACTCTTGTGTATTCATTTTTATTTTTCTAACGATTTATGCCCATTTGTGTACCTATGGATAAGAGCATAGATCTGTGTTACCGTTTATGATACCAAAACCTATTTTGGTCGAATCTCATTTCTCTATCAAAACTCAATCTTTTTCAAAAATGAAAAATACCCTTTTATAGATCTTAGATTCAATATCATCATTATATAAATTTTTGAGTGTTTTGATTAGTTATAATATGTTATAATCTCAAAATATTATAAGTCGATATTTTAACATTTCAGAAGATGCTCCCTCAAAAAAGGAAAAAAAATAGTAAATCATATCAAAAAAATTGAAAAATTATATTTATCTCTAGAGGAGAGAATCCTTTTCATGAATATGTAATTTTTTTTCAAGAAGGTATAGATTTAATAGGGAAGTTTTGACGGGAGGAAAAAACTGTTGGATTTTGATAAGGTCGAACATGAGTACTTATAACAAAGAAAATATACATCACAAATTATTATTTCTTTTTTTGTTCACTAGATATACATGTAATCTATAGGATATTTTCAAATCAGAACAAAAAAAAGATGATTTGCATATACTTGTTTGATGGGAACTACACCCTATATTTTTTACAGTTAAAAAAGGGACTTCAAAATAAAATAAAATGAATAAATTCTTACTCTAAAAAAAAAAAAAAATCATAGGCATAAAATTCATCCAATTCTACACATTTCATCAGTTTACATCATCTTCATATTTTTAACACAAATACCAATTTTTTTGTCATTAATGTTGAACTGTCACATTCTAATATCATGTTTCTTTATAAAAGGTGACACAGGTTTGTGCGTTTACCCCTATGAACCTTGGGAGCCTTTTAAGGTCCAAAAGTTAGCAAATTTCCCAAAATTCAAAGTTCCTAGATTTGAAAATAGTTTATGGGTTTTGGTCAGATGGGGTCTAAGAGCACTCTTGTGTATTTATTTCCTATTTCTATGATGATTTATGTACATTTGCACAATTGCAAACCTTGGGGACCTTGGATGATCTCAAGGTGAGCAAATTGCCCAAAAATCTAAGTTCCCAGATTTGAAAATAGTTTTTTGGATTTTTCCCAGATGGGATTTGGAAGCACTCCTATATATTTATTTTTTAATTTTCAAATAATTTATGCTCATTCATGCACCTTTGAACCTTGGGGACCTTGTAAGGTCCCAAGGTAAAAAAATTGTCCAAAAACTAAAGTTCCTAGATTTGAAAATGATTCTAGGTTTTTCTCAAATGGGGTTTATGAGAACTCATATGTATTTATTTCTAATTTTTCTAATAATTATGCCTATTTGTGCATCTATGTATCTTGGGGACCTTGTAACATCCCAAGGTGAAAAAATTTCCCAAAAGTTGAAGTTCCCATATTTGAAAATAATTTTTGAGTTTTACTCAGATGGGGTATGAGAGTACTCCTTAAAGTCCACTATTAGCATGCACTAAAGATCCTTGTGCTTCTTTGATCTAGACTCTTAATGTTCTTGTGTTTAATCTCTATACTCAATTCTATTGTTAGTAGTGTTTTATTGAAAACAACAACCAAATTAACCAAGTTATGATCTATCTACACTAGGTCTCATGGATCCCTTAGGTCACCACTATGCTCTAGGAACAAAAAATGAAGGATTCAAACAACACTTAGTACAAAAACTAGGAAATCAATACAAAATGAAATTAATGATACTAACCCAAAAAATGACTTGACATGACCTAGAGCTTCTTGATCATCAAGATCTTTGAAAGTGACCTCAATCTAATAGATCAAGGAGACAAAAGATGCAAGGAAAAAAGAAGAAGGGGATCCCCCATTAACAAGATAGAAAAAATGGGGTATGCATTTTGGAAGGAAAACACAAAGGACTCAATGTTTATCAAATGGATGTGAAGTCTACATTTTTTATTGGAGTTCTACAAGAGGAAGTCTACATTAAGAAACCAGAAGGATTTGTGGACTCAAATTAGAAAAACATGTATGCAAACTACATAAGGCACTATATGGATTGAAGAAGGAATGTAAGCATTGTATGGAAAATTAAACTCTTATTTAATGATAATTGGTTTAATAAGAACTAGTGTAAATTGTAACTTGTATCTAAAAAGTGAATATGATGATAAGATCTTGACTACTGAAATATATTATGATCTTGATCTCTATGCCTAAGTTGCCTATTAGTGTCTAACACTTTGTCATTTCTAAGGCAACATTGGGTGGTCATCACTATGATCAAGTCATCCAAAAAGGGCTGAGATACAAAGGACATATTTATTTTTCAACACATGTTGAGAAAGTCAAAGCTTGCTGAGCACCCTAGTTGAGACTAAGCAAGCATATAACCTGAGTAACATAGTTGAGACTGAGAAAGTAGAAATTTAGTTATTTTCGAGTGAACAAAATATGTTGAGTGAGTAGAAGCTAAGTGAAAGCATGGATGTTAGCTATGACTGAGTGTCAAAACATTCAAGTACCAAGTAAACTAGCATAAACATATGAGTTTGTAATTGCACAAACACTTACTTAAATCATTCTAGCCAACCTATACATGACATTTAAATATCATATAGATAATTAAGGAGGAGATTACACATTTTTTTAGATAACATTAATCACTAGACAAAAAGGTTAACCAATCAAAAAATCAGAATGGAAAATGACAAAAGGATGAAATATGGATCATTGATCCTAATCTAAAACTTTATAAGATTGTCTATTTAAGAAGGGTTCCTATTTAAGAAGCCTTCCTATCCTAGGATCCCACTGAGGAGCATGTATTGGAAACAAAATAAAAGTGAAGGAGAGAACATGCTAAGTATAGAGCAAAGGAAGGCTAAGTTTAAAAGGAGCTCAGATAGTGCAACCACAGTAGTGGAGGATAGAAAAAAGATATTAGATAAGGAGATTAGATTGAGATTTTGAAGAGGGAGATCGGTAATAAGCTTTCAAAGGAAAAAAAGGATCAGGTACTGAATCAATTTTAACAGATTGAGTCAGGGAAAATCTCTAAGAAAAGTGGTTCTAACTTACCTATTTAAAATATCTTATCAGATTCCTTTATTGTAACTGTAAAATCCTTTAATAGGGTAAGACCTAACAGTCTTAAATTCTTTTAACAAAGAATAACCCTCATAGGGTGATTCATCTAATATGATCAAAATTGTAACCCTAATAGGTAAAAAAAATTGCAATAGTGAAGATTTGAGAGTTTCATCCCCACCCTAATTTTACCTTCAAATTGAGCATTTTTGGGTAACCAAAATCATTGTGTTTTGTGTTAATAATTTTCATGGATGTCATGCTTAAATATATTTTATTTTAGCATTACATTTATATGTTTATATGGTATAGTATCTGAGATATGAGATGGATTAGGTGTAAATTATTTTATCAGAGATAGGTATTATAGATCTTGATTCAACCATTACCCTCTTAGTATCTTGTTTCCCATTAAGATTTTCAACAATTGGTATTAGAGCCCAATTCTCTTGAAAAGTCTAACATCTTGAGAGGATCAAATCTTGGAGATGGAGGAATAAAAGATGGGAAAAAACATTGAGAACCAAATGATTGAAATTCATATCATATTGCAACAACTTGAAGGAGAAGAAGAAGAGTTCAGGAAATCCTTGAAGAAAAGAAAAGAAATGACCATTGAGAAAAATATACACTATACAAGGAAGTTGATATAGAAAGATTTCTTAATAGTGGGAATAATGATGATATTGATGCAACAATAGGAGATCTACTAGAGAAGAACAACATTATGAACAAAGAAGTCAAAGAAATCAAGAGAGATCAATAAATTTTAATAGTAAGATTGTGTGAAGTTATTGAACAAAAGAAGAAAGTAGAAGAAGATAGAGTCGTGGGTACAGAAGACAAAAGACAAATGGTTGCTAGACTTGAAGAAATATTGTTTGAGATGTAGAAGCTCACAAATAATTAGTTTTACATGGTGAACCAATTGTTAATTGAAAATTAAGAGTTGAATAGAATGGATATGGAGATCAAAAATTTGATCTTACAAAGTGACCAACTAAGAAATGAGTTAAGATCTAAGAAAGAACTATTGGAAAGAATGAACAAACCAAGTGAAGCTATCATATACTTTGAAGAAATGATGAGATCACCAAGGTCATCTAGTGATACTTCTAGTTTAGGGAATAACATGAACTCTTCATCTACTAAGGAAGGAGAGTCATCAAAGAATGGAGAGAAAATAAATGCAAAATCCAAAGGAAAACCTACTTGTCATCATTGTAGTAAACTTGGAACATTGATAACATATGCAAGAGAAAAAATTATATGCAAAACCCTAAACCCAAGTTTACTAATAACTATTTTAATTGTGAGAAGAAAGGACACCAAGCACATGAGTGCAGATCAAAGAAAAGTGATGCATCTAATACACCTAGATTTGTAGGACATTGTTATAACTATCATAAATATGGACATAAAGCTCATGAATTCAAATCCAAGGAAAATTCTAATTGGACGTCTAAAAAGAAAACACATGCACCTAAGAAAATTAACTCTTAAAATTTGGATTACAACACATGGTATAATTTTCATTATTATGAAGAGTATGGACACATTCTAGAGAATTTCTTAAAGAAACATTTCAAAGGTAATTATACAAAATGGTTGAATGGAAACGTAGCTTGTTTCAGTTTCCTTAAGTTTGGATATGTTAGTATGAACTACATGACCCAAGCACCAGCACCAAACAATGGAAATAATAAAGGAAAAGTTGAGGTAAAGAAAAAATGGAAATAGATAGTGGAAGCTAGAAGCCGTAAAGAAAGAAAAGTTGAGATCACAAAATCCAATGGATTAGGTGATCACTTCTTGTACAGCTAAGAAAAATAAAATATGTAGGGGATTTTATACTTAACGAAATATCATACATCAATTCCTAAAAAGTAAATGGTTAAAAGTCCATATCAACATGAATCAAGATGCATTAGGGAAAATATGAGAGAAGAATTGGATAGTGAAATATATTTTACTATCAAGTGTCAAGCATTAGTAATTTAGTCTATGTTGATCAAGCATTACAATCTAGATCGAAAACTTATGTTGACTAAGCTTATGTATTGGTCGAGAAAATTGATATTAAATGAGAAAGATGATAGCAACCAAGTATTTGAAAGAAAGGTGGGAAAGGCTAAGACAATTGTTGTGCACCTACCAGAGTAAAAATGCATTTATTACAGACCTAATTAGAAAAATTGAAGATATGTATTCAATTTGGATATTCAATTTTACTTTACCAAGTAATTCAAGTGCATAAGAGAGTCATAGTTGATTAAGAAGGATTTAATGATAAAGGGAGCAAATCATGGTTTATGCCATTAGAAATTTGATAGAATTTAGTAAGTAAAACTTTTATTATTGAGCTAGCTATTTTATGAGGTTGTCAAAGAAAAGTTTATTTCAAAACCCTAGTTTCAAATGGCATCATTTCAAACTGCAAGTGAAATGCTAAAGGAGAGAAATACACAAATTATGAGGAACGATTAGTGCCCCCCACCTAATTTTAGGGATTCTTCAAATTTTTAAGAAATAGAAGAAAAAATTAGTATTCTATCGTCAATTCCATCAAGGGTTATAACAATTCAAGATGTAAAAACTTGTTATATGAGAAAAATTAGAGAAGTCAGAGATTTTGAGCTAAGAATAGCTTATGAGAAGTTATGTGATAATGGACTATTAAAGGATGAGTATAATATTATTGTTTAGAAAGGGATTACCTATGCCTTAGGTTTTCTAAAAGTCTTCAAAGTAGAATGGATAAAGATTGTGTTGAGCTACAATCATGATATTAAGGTATGGTTAGAACCTGGGCCAACTAAGATCAACTAGGCTATCATACACTGAGTAACAAGATACCCTACCCTGTAGAGACCAAAGACAATGAGACGCGCAACAAGAAATGAAGTTGGGAAATCAACAAAAGATAAATGGAATGTTTGAGGTATGTCAATTGATGTGATTTATGACCCTATTATCAAATTTGCAGTACGAGTGATTATATGTAGGTTTTATCAATCAAGACGATTGAATAGTGTGCCATGCATTGCAATGGACCTAGGTTATAGAATTGTTAAAAGGATTGTAGTTATGATCTTGCTGAGTTGTAGCTACAATAATTGACAAATAATCTTAGAGCTATAAGAAAAGTGAAGAATACATCATGTAAGTTTGGCTCCCTATTAGTTTGTATATTTTTCTATGTACACAATTCATTTCCTACCATCAACACAATAGCATGGGATAGAAGTAGGCTATCTATGGAGAAAATAAATGACTTGATAAGCCAACTAGGAGAAAATTTTGAGATGATTATGGATAACTATTATGAGGAATTCAAGAATAAAATGAGAAATCATATGAGGATTCCTAAATCCATTGTAGATAAATATTTTGATGATATATGTTTCATGGTAGATATAGATTTTTTTTATGCCCAAGTTGTTCTACCTAGAGTTGTGTGGTTAAGGTCGATGCCTTGTGAGATAAATGTTGATGAAGTCATAACAGAAATAACTACACTTTTTTCAAAGGATATTGATGTGAATGTTGAGTCGTTCAACACATATGGCATAATAAAGGATCATATGAATATAGAGACAAGTAAGCCCAAGAAAAATAGAAAAAGAATGAAGACAATTAAAGGTCTTGAGAGAAAAAATGATGAAGGAGAAGGATATAAATATATAACTGAAGCCAAGGAATTTAAAGGCAAAGAAATAGCTATTGTTGAGCCCAAGGTCACAAAGAACAAGAAAATAATAATTGGTTATCCAAAGGTTAAAGAAGATCTCAAGAAAGGTGTGTAGAATGTTGCCACACACTAAGAGCCAAAAAGTAGAATGCTAACAAGATCTAAGACAACTCATCCCCTAGCTATTAAACCAAAAGAAAGTCCAACAAAAAACCAACTAATTCACCAAAGTGGAACCTACCTAATAGGCCAAAGAGAAAAATAGTTATAACATAGGAGGAAAAAGATGATGAAGAAATAGGGTCTGACAATCTAAGAAAACTTCAGATTGTGTCAAGACCACCTCCAATGACTGTGGATAAGGTATGTCAAGAGATTAGTGAATTAGCAAGTTTGGCAAGATTCAAAGACATTAATTTTGATTCTTTAACTAAAGACAACCAAAAGAAGCTTGAAAAAGATATGATGATATAATTCAAATCTACACCTATAGAGTTAGGTCAAGACATTCCTAAAAAAATTATATAATAAAGTTGATGCTAAGTAGAAGTGGGCATTATCTACCGAAAGACAAATCAGGGAGACTACATTAGCACAAATAATGTCAGATTTAGGGAAGGCACATATGTCTATAGCTCGAAAATATTTTTTGAATAGATTTATGCTTGGGGAGAGGGCTTATAAAATTTTGATGAATAAAGCTCATGAATTTGAGCAAGAGAGCATAAATATATGGAAGGAAGAATTTGAGTTTCTTATTCCGTTAGCTAATAAAGAAGATGAGGAAGGAAAATAAAGAGATAGAGAAGTTAATGAAGAAGAGGATGATGCAATAGAAGTTGCAAAACTTGTAGAGGAAATTAAGAAATTGGTAGAAGGGTGTGAACAACAAGATATTGTCACAATTGAGGACATTTCTGATTCATCCCTATAGGATCAGAATCTATTGAGTAAAGAAGACCTAATAGATGTTGAATCAGATACATCTCTACCAATCACTAATCTAGTATTACTACAAATCAAGGATTATCCAAGGATTGAAAGTGCCAAAACTAATAATTTTCATGTTACATTAGTTAATGTTGATACAAGTGCCATGCATCAAGGCAATGCTATAATTGTGTTTCCACAATTTACATATATCCTAATGGACCATACAATTGAGAATGTTGAAGAAGAGAAAGAAAAAAAAAATGAAAGAAGAAGGTGAGAAACCCATAGAATAAGAGGCTATACAAGCTCTTATACAACTACCAAGTGCCAAGTCAGCTAAGATACTAATTGTTACACTTGAACAACATTCTATGTCTACTCAATAGAAGCATAAACATGTATCTAAATCAATTGAAAGGGATTAAAAATTGCAGATATCACTACCCAGTGATACAACCTCTCGATCTTAGATAGTGGAACAATTACATGAGATGACAAAAGAGTCAATAAGTGTAGATGAGGTAATCACTTTACCCATGTATGACTTAAATAATTTGAAATTGGAACAAATGCAAGAGTTGCAAACTTTTCTAAGTCATAAGGCAAAGCAAGAATAACTAAGAAGAGAGAACAAAAAGAAGGTATTACATAATAGTAAAGACACTTCTATTGATGTGATGTTAATAGTCAACATCCAATTTTAGATCAATTATTATACATA
The DNA here is from genome assembly GCA_028749045.1 of Cupressus sempervirens. Classification (NCBI taxonomy): domain Eukaryota; kingdom Viridiplantae; phylum Streptophyta; class Pinopsida; order Cupressales; family Cupressaceae; genus Cupressus; species Cupressus sempervirens. The sequence goes on along the minus strand of CM053789.1, from coordinate 505,028,526 downwards.
ATTGAAAAAGTTCAAACAAATGATATTGAGACCAATGATAAATTGATGCAATGGTCTGAGAGAAAGTTTGAGCATAAAGTTTTTGAAAAAGTCTCTAGGGAACTTGTAACCAAACAAGTAGAGCTTTCTAATTTAGTCAAACAACTCAAGGAAATTTTGAAGATTATTCATTCTTTATACATGAACTTTTTGATGTTGAGTTCTTCACATTGGAGAATCAGTCATAAATTGATATGATTCAAGTAGATATGAAGGCATGTTCACATTCATTAGGCAAGAACACAAGGTCAAGCTCACCTTCATATAATAAGTTGACATTTGGCTAATAGATGTTAGCCTAGTTACTGACTAGAGATAGTGGCATAAGGAACAAATTTATTTCTATTCAATTCATGCTACTACCACATTTAGAGATCATTCAAAGGGAATTATCTATAGCTTAGAGTCTATTGAAGAAAGACACATTTTTCAAGTGTTGAGAGCTTAATTGATCTAGCTATTAAGCTAGAGATTCATACTCAAGTCACGAAATCCACAAGAGAAAACTGAAATAAAGGAATTGAATAAATTTTGGCTACTCATCAAACATTTTTAGATAAGTACAAGATAACCCAAGTATCTTGTTTCCCATTAAGATTTCCAATAGTTGATGCTATCATATTTGGAGGTTATAAACTGATGTGTAGATCTAGAGATTAGATTCTTTATTGAATTGCAATTTCAACAAGTTAAGGATGGGATATGCATAACATTATCCAAATATATCAAGAGGATTTTTAAAACTTTTGGCATGGAAGGACTAAGACTAGGTGGCACACCTATGATAATAGGATGTAAACTACAAAAGGAAGGTGACCCTATGAAGGTAAATAAAATGCTTTACAAATCTATGATTGACAAGCTACAATATGTTATTCATAGTAGACTAATATTTCCCATGTTGTAAGTATAGTTGCATGATTTTCTTGTAATTCTAAGGAAACACATATTAGTGTTGTGAAGAGAATACTTAAACATTTGAAAGGAACCCAAAATTATGGTTTATGGTATAAGAAAGGTGGGAATTTTGAGTTGAAAGTAGATACTGATGCTAATTGGGTAAGTAATATGGATAGTAGAAAAAGTACAATTGGAGGAGCTTTCTTCTTAGGAGAAATATTGGTGACATAGATAAGCAAGAAAAAAAGTTGTATTTCACAATCTACTATTGAGAAAAAATATTTAGTAAATGAAATCAATTGTTCTAACATTGTATGAATCAAATAATTACATGAAGGTATGCAAGAGGAAGTGACAAATCCTACAATAATTTATTGTGAAAATACAAGTGCTATATACATTTCAAAGAATCTAGGGATGCATGCAAACTAAAGAACATATCAATCAAGTATCACTATTTGAGAAAGAAAGTTTAGGAGAAATAAGAAAGGTTGGAGTATGTAAATTCAAAGGAACAAATTGTAGATATAATTACTAATCCATTACCTAAGGATACCTTTGAATATCAAAGAGGTTAACTAGGGATCATTCCTCTATCTAATGTTCACTAGAAGAAGATGTAGGATTGCCTCAATTCATGCTTTATCATAATATATATCTATGAGTTGATGCAAGATTTCACTCTTTAGGAGTTACCTATGTATATGAGCAATTTTAGTATGCTAATAGAAACCAAATTTAAATAAAGCTTCTACAAACTAAACAAAATTCATAAACTTCAAGATAGACTAAGATGAGCTCTCAATTGAAAATATGAGCCATTAATGGGCTCTCTCAATGAGAAGCTCTCTTGTTGAGTGACTTTATCTAAATGGATAGGATGTATGCTCAATATGCTTCCAAAGGCTTCAATGGATGATTGTGGATTTTTGGTGTGGATAGATGGCTTTAGTATGGATTTGGCTCTCAAAATAGCATTATAAATTTACTTCATGGATTGTGTTATTTTGCAAAGGGGAAGAATCCAATTTATAGGCAAGAGGCTTGAGGGATTGAGGGCTAAGATGCAAGGATGGGAAAAAGCTCATGGAGGGCTTAGATTGCATGAGAGGAGAGCACATGGATTGTGCTTCCTTACAACCAATCAAGGAGTGACACATGTCACATGGTGAGAGGATGGAGGAAAGGGGAAGGATGAGTCAAAAAAGGAGGCTCAAGAGATAAAATCTTCATAAAGACCCTCATAATGGCTTGTAAGAGCAATAAAAGGGCTTGGAAGAGTCATTTATGGCCTAGTGGGCTTCATAAAGTTTTATGGTTGAGATATTTTGAGGGAGATGAGAGCAATTTCGACTTGGACTTGATTAGGAGGGTTTTAAGCTTGCTTAGGCTTGTGCAAATGATTAGAGGATGGATTAGAGATGGCTTAAGACTAGGCAAGTGGATGGCAAGTGGATGGCAAGTGGATTGCAATTAATGAGGGTGGGTGAAGGAGGAGATATTTGTTAACTTTGGCTTGAGTTAGCAAGTCTTAACCCATGTTTATAGAATGTGACAAGGTTAGGAGGGGATTAGGATTAGGGTTAAAGACATCTTCTAGAAGAGTCTAGACTTTGGATGAGGATGAAGACTTTCTAGAAGAGTCTAGAATTTCCTAGGATGAGGATGAAGACTTTCTAGAAGAGTCTAGAACTTCTTAGGATGAGGATAAATTAATTTTTTAGAAAATAAATAAAGTTTTATTTATTTCAAGGGTTTGGGTTGAGGAGATATTTATTAAAACTTTTTTAATAAACATGAGGATTAATATTTAATCTTAATTAAATATTTTGAGTTGGGATTAGGGGTAGCAAATGATGGGATTAGCCTTTAATCAAAATTAAAGAAGGATTAGAAGATTTTGGAAGAGGTTAGTGGTCTTAAGGAAATTGGCCATGTTTTGGGCAAAAAATAAATTTTTTATTTATTTTGGGTTTTTTGGTCAATTTATTAATTAAATAATTAATAAATAAGGAAATAATGTTTAAATAAGATTTAAACATTTTTGGGAGGGATTTCTTAATTAAATATTTTTAATTAAGATAAAGGGATTTAATGGCATAAAAATAAATTAATTAATTAAATAATTAATTAATTAATCAATGATGATGTCATCAAGAATTTTTTAGAAAATAAAAATACTTTATTTTCTAAATGTTTTTTAGGTGTCTACAACCTAAAGTTGTGAAAATGATGTGAGGAAAAAGAAGTGATCGATACCTATAAGATACAAGGTAAAACTACGTGGAAACTGAGTTTACAATAAGGCTTATTGATAACTTTGGCATTATTGTCAATGGGAGAGTGTATTGGATGAGATGGGGAGTGAGTCATCTAAATAAAATTTATATCTATGGGAGATAATGCAGCAAGGGGGATTATATTGGATGAGGAGAGAATAACATAAAATAAATATACAACAGAGGGATGAGAAGAATATTGGAGAACTAATGTTTGAAGAGAAGATAATCAAAGGAAGTGTTTGAGTTGCAGAAGAGTAGAGAAGAATGCAAACTTGAGGAGAAGACATGAAGAAAAATGATGGTGAAGTTTGGTATTGGAAGATATATTTCATAATGATTTTCAATCAATACCAAAGGGAGATATTGTTAGACACAACTCATGATGATGAATGAATGTGATGCTGACAAGGAACAAGGTCAAAACCAAGCTATGAGTTTATCTATATTGATGTCAAGCTAATTGAAAATATTCATTCATCTAAGTTGCAAATTATTTGAAGGATTTTGTGTTGAATCAAAGAAGTAAAGTTAGAAGTTGAATGGATGGTAAAGTTAGAAGTTGGATCGAAGTTCTAGTAATGTTAAGTATGTAAACCTAATGAGGAAACTGATGAATTGGCCTATGGAAAGATAATATTGATTTGAATGTTTTACATGAATTGATGAAGAGTTAAGATGATGTACAAAAAATTTAGTTTGGTTGGTAAGAAAGGAGTATATTTTTAATGTGAAAAGATAAGAAATCAGTAAGTTGCAAAAAGCTAGAAATGGTGGTTGATAAAATAAGAAGTGGCAAGGTTAAGAAAATTAAGTGTTAACTGAGAAGATCAAGGCATAACAAAGTAAAGGTATTACTAAGAGAGAACTATGACAACTAATTGACGGAGGAGTTTGAAAGAGAAAGAACACAACTCAATGAAGAAGATTAATATTTTGTAAAAGATTAAGTAAATGATGACATTAAGAAAAGATCTAGACTATTATATAAGATTCCAAGATAAGGAAAAAGGTAGTTAAAAAAATAAACAATAGAAATTAACAAGGTGAAATATGATGGTGAAGATTTGAGGTGTATTTTGTGATCTAAGGAGAAGTTCAAAGTTTGAGTTTAAAACATTTTCTTAAGTGTCTTGATTTAGTGTATCTAAGTTGAAAGGTGGTAGAATGAATGTGATTAAGCAAAAAAAAATTGATGAATGTAATGTAGCAAAAAAAAAAATCTATATAAGGAAGAAACAATAAGGAAAATGTTTCTAGTTGATTTGCTAGTCAAGTTGGTGGAAAAGTTGTTGAAGGAGTTAATACCAAAAATATTTGAAGTGCTAAGTGAAGATGATTGATTATGTTACTATAAAGATCAGTCAGTAAGGAAAAGATATGTGCAAAATGGAGATCTAAACAAGAAAAGTAGTTGCAAATTTATCAGATCATTTCACTATTATTTTCTAACTATTGTAGTAGAAACTATCTTAAGATGGACTTAACAGTTCTATTTATAAATCTTTTTGTAAGGTGAAATTCATAATAATGTTTGTAAGTCATCTAGATAGGCCACTTATAAAAGGTTGATAAGTTCTAGATGATCTTTGGAATAGATCCCCTAATAGGGTCACATGAAGAGAATGTGTACATAAGTTTTGACAAGGTTGGCTCTTAACCAAGCTCACTTCAGAAGAGTGAATTATTTTGGATGACTAGTCCCAAGTGCTTTTTATGCTAATGGCCCATTTTCATGTTACAAATATTGGTGTCAATGTGTCAATGAATTTTTCTAAGTTATTTCATGTTTATCTTATGAACATTGTAGTTTATTGTTGATACTTAGTATGTACTACAAATTTATTTAAAAGTTTAAGGTTGGTTAAGTTAATCTATTTAGCAAGTGAATTGTTGTGAAGTTTAAGTTCATAAAAGTGTGGAAAATTATATAAAGGATCTAAGGATAACTAATTCACCCCCCCCCCCCCCCCCCCCCGGAACCCCCCAACTACTCAGAGTTATCTAACATAACATATCCCTATTAATAGAGAGAAACTAAATGGGGATGATGCTCTAAAGAAGAATGCTCAACAACTTGAGGGTAGAAGCAAGAAGTTTGGTCTCAATTCCATAGAAGTCCACAAATTGAGATCATGTTCTTTTAAAAATGGGTACTCATTTTTAAAAAATGAGAACTCGTATTAGGCTTTGGCTCTCGATCCTATATTTAAAACATGGGCACCCATTTTAAAAAAAATCGAATGCGCATTTTTTTTCAAAAAATGGGTACCCATTCTTGAAAAAATTAAAAAAAATTTTTTTTTTTAGAAATAGGTACCTATTTTATAAAAGTAAAAAATGGGTACCCATTTTTTAAAAATTGGGTACTCATTTTTTATTTTCAAAAATTGGATACCTATTCTTGAAAAAATAATTTTTTAAATTTTTTAGAAATGTGGACCCATTTTTTAAAAGTAAAAAATGGGTACCCATGTTTCAAAAATTAGGTACCCATTTTTTTATTTTTAAAAAATGGGTGACTATTTTTAAAAATTCAATGTTCTTATTTTTGGGGGATTTTAAATGCATTTTAAACTCTATTTTAATTTTTCAAAACGGGCACCCATTTTTTGAATTTCAAATAATAGGTGCCCATTTCTTAAAACATGGGATGAGTTTTTTTTTTTCCTGCCTTGGATTTTGGTTTGGGATAGGCTTGGTAAGACCAAGCCTATGCCTTGACCTCTCAAGATTTGGTTAAGGCATTGAACTAACAAATTCATGCCTTGCCATAATTTTTAGAGGGTCTTACTGATCAAATTTTTTTACAAAAAAAAAAACCCATTAGAACTCTCACTATCCTGATTTTAGAAATATAAATTTTATAGTGTTGTGATTTTATTTTCTATTTTTGTATTATTTATTAATCAAAGGTGGTACCTAAATGTAAAATAGCGAGGTTCACTAAATCATTAATACCTTTTTTATTTTATGATTTTTCTTAAAATTTACCTTTATAGTCAATTAAAAATTAATAATAAAAAATTAGGAAAAATAGTATCATCAATCTTTAGTGTGTTAGGTAACTTCATTTAAAAGGATTTACAAAAATTCATTTATTTGTGTCAAATTATGGTGTCCATACACGAGTGTGGTATGGTCCTAAAAGAGGCATTTTGAAAACGTGTTTTTTAAAGATATATACCAAAAATATAATCTACCATATGGGTAAACAAATAAATTACATATTCAAAAAGTATATTCCGAACACTATAATTTTTATTTCTGAAGTTTTTTTAACATTCAATCTCTAAATGCATCAAATTTTGACATCAATTGACAAGAAACTTCAAAAATAGGAAAAACACTTCCACTTTTTGCCTAAAAGTGAGACCCAACTTCTTGCACTTACCCTTGATTCAAATAATATGAATGGTAATGCTAAGAAGAATTTAGATATAGGACAACACTCCTTAGGACAGAATGAGGCTTATCCCTAATCCCATTCTCAAGCCTCCCAAGGATTCAATTTAGAATGAAGAAACTCATAGTTCTCCTAATAACTAAGAGTGGATAGAGGTTGATTTCACTAAAGTGGTTAGCAAGAAAAAGAAATAAAAAACCTATGATATGAGAAAAAATTCTTAAAAAGAAGAAGATATGGATATCCTAGATTGTTTAACACATTATGTAGAAATTCAAATCCATCAACTTCATAATTATGAATCTCCAAATCTATAGTTGGAATATCAAAGGTCTTGAAATTCTTGATAGAAATTATAGTGTAAGGAATTTTTGTAACAAGTTGAATGAAAAGAATATCATTTTTCTTCAAGAAATCAAAGTTATAGGATATCATGCTTTCACCACCCTTAAATTGTTGTGGGACAAAGCCAAATGTTTGTATCCTAGTCATGGAAAAGGCAAAGGTGAAATGACACTTTTGATTGGACCTAAATGGATTAATAAATTAATTTATCATAATGCATCCCCTTATCATAGAGCCATATGGTCACTTTTTGAATACAATGACAAGACCTTGAGCATTTGTAATATTTATGCTCTGAATGATTATGAGGAAAGAACTAGCCTATGGGATTTGTTGGATGCTAATTTGCTAGAGGCTGATTGGATTTTTACTAGAGAATTTAAGATTATTAAAAATACCCAAGATAAGATGGGAGGTTCAAAACATGAATGGGGAATGAACTATTTTTTGGGGTCTAAATTCAATAAAGGTTTAAAGTAAAGTTACCATCTTGATAAGAGAAAAAAAGAGATGGATGGAATTTGGTACACCTGGTACAATAAAAAAGGCAATAAGAAAATAATTTACTTCAAATTTAATAGTATCTACATGAACCCTTTCACATTTGGTCTAATCCATCAACTAGGTAAATCTCTTATCATGTTCTCTCCTGCTAGTATATCTAATCATTCACCCATCTCTTCATACATTAACTACATTGATGCTTCATATAGCATGCTTCCCACTAGAAAGAGTCTCTTTAAACTTAACATCTCCATGTTTCATGTTGAGGACTCTTTGGAAGCCATTAGAAGAGTCTCTTCTCTTTTCCAATCTCTATCCAATAATGAAGAATTCATCCTAAAACAATTTGTAGATGACACCTCTCTATTTATTGAACACTCTAACCCCAATTTTGATAATGTTTTAAATAGTCCTCAATTATTTTGTGTTGCATCAAAAGCCATAATTTTTCTTATGAAATCTACTATTATTGGTTGGTATGATAATCCTCCTTGGTGAATTAGAGAGAATAATTGGAAATGGGATGGTCCACTCAATATTGTTAGATATATAGGGATACCATTCTATATTGATGCATCTATGAAGGATATGTGGACCTATAATAAAATTGAAAATAACCACCTGAAATGAAAAACACATATTTTGTCCATTGTTGGCAGAGCACATGTGGTCCTTGAGAGGTTTTATCCTCTTGTTTAGTTTACTATGCCTCTTCTTATATATTTTCCAAGTACCAGAGTAATAAACTAAAGAAAATTCATAGAGATTTTTTATGGTCTAATAATACAAGAAATAAGAGGAGACATTGTATTAAATGGGAGTGGGTTTTCTCTCCAAAAGCATTAGGAGGTTTTGGGATGAGGGATATTGAAGAAAAAGGCATATCTCTAGCCTCTAAATGGATTATCAAAGTCCTAACAAAGAATGAACCATGGAAAGTCCTAGATAGGAATAACTTTGAAGGGTCAACCATTAAGATAGGAAAATAGTGGAAGGATGTGTGCTTAATTGATATTATTTTTGGGGATTTTTATGTCAATGTATTAGGCTCAAAGGTTTTATAGACCATATGGAATTTATGGTGTCAATTCAAACCCTTTCCCTATTCAAGAAGTGTTGAAGGTAGGAATCCTTATTAATCAATCATTAAAGGATTGTTATGGTGGGGTGTTTACCTTAATAACAAACCTTTAGCCTTAACCCAGTATTGTTCTGATAAAATATGACACTAAAAGGGCATCTCTTTGCTGCAATATATTGTGATGGATAACTAGATGGATTCTTGGGATGAAATTAGACACAAATATGATATTATTAATTCTCAAAAAAACTTATAGTCTAATTGTTAAACTAGTGGGGATATTTTATCCTAGAAAATTTCTTGATTCTAATCAACTTTTTGAATTTGTTAATTGGTTTGATGATAAGATGTTTTATGAGTTTTCTAGTAGATAAATTTACTAAATCTTGAATTATGATATGGGTATCATCAATAGAATCAACTAGGCCCAAGGATTTAATTGGTCATACATTAGATGACAATTATCTTTGAATTATTTTGGAATTCTCATGTTGAGCAAAAAAACATGTGCTTTGGATGGATTTTTCTTTCAAAAAGGATTGTTTTTGAGTCCTTCCTCTCTACTACTGGTAAATAACATATCATGTGTTCTATTTTCTACTATTATGAGCCCTTTGAGCATGATTTATAATGCAATTTTTCTTACAAAATTCAGTCTCTTTTCTTTGGTCATCCCATAAGATGGAATAAGAAACTGGGTTTGTCGTCACATGAAGTACTTTCAAGTTTTATTGAGGTTTTTGATTTAAAGCTGAACACATTTGGGTTCTCTCTTACTAATGAAATTATTTTGTACATCTAGAAGAAAAGAATGCATAAGTTTTCTGGAATGGACAATAAGACTTTACTGGGTTTTCTATGATACTCACACACTCTCAAATCATGTCACATGTCACTACTATAATTGAAGTTACCAAGGAGAGGTTCCTAAATTTTATTAAAGAAGGTAATATGATAATTTTCCAATAATTCATCAAGATCTCAAACTTTGTGGAAGATGACCAACAAAAAAGAAGGTTGAATAACAATGCACTTCATAACATTCCCCTATAAGAGACTAATAATTTATATGAGGATGAAAACATTGACCAAGAGAAAAAAGAATCTAATCTTGAATACAACAATAATAGAAACATAGTCTTGGAAGGAAATATTGGAAATGAGGATGAAGATGCTTTCTATGAGGATAATTGAAGAAATCCCAACTACAAAAGAAATACGAATAATGGCAAGAAGTAATCCCATTGAGGGAAGTATGTTTTTCATTCGATTACAATGTTAAAGACTCAAGTGATATATAATATATAGATATTGGAAATATATCACTAGGATTTAGGTTTATGGTAGTCATAAATGAAAAGTGATCAACAACATACAACTATTTTGGCTATTTTCTTTTTAGAAATTTTTCTTTTGTATATAGTTAACAAACCATCTCAAATAGAAATGAAACATATTTCTAAAACCTCAATTTTTAAAATATTTTTATACATTTGTTAACACCTTGGAAAGTCCATGATTTTCACATCGTAGAGATTGCCATTAGACTCATCAATTATGTTAATAAAAGCTAAGTTCCAATGCATCACCAATACAATTAAAAGAAAAGGCTCAATTTTTTTTTCAAACATAGAAACACAAAAGAAAATATAGATTGTTAATTAGACCAAACATGAATTTTTCATTTTAAACTTTAGAACAAATATTTATGTAATATATTGCACATGTACTTCAATGAGTTATTTTCTTTTCAATATCATTCACCAAGAATATTTGGTAGAGTTTATAAAATGGAAATTTCCTATATCATTTCCATAGTACAATTTTTTATCATATGATTATTATAGACACCTCATGATCAATTTTACTTTATGTTCCTTTAGAGTTAACACCTTCAATGGTATATTTGATTATTTCCTTATATAACAATTACATACAAAGAAACAAAATCTCATTATGAAATTATGTAAAAGTTTTTACTCATTTTGACTATTGACCCTATGCTAATTTCCTAGATATTTAATAAGTGAACATTATTAAAGAACAAGACTATTTTAAATGTATTTTATTTAGCATCACACATAATCTCCTCGAGAACATTCCTTGAAAATTTTAATGACTATAATAGTTATTTTAGAGTCATTTTTAAAAAGCGAAAATATATTGCATTTTCTTGAAAGTTTCGAAAGCCTTAACAATGAATTTTGTTCATGTCACATTCCATGAGATTCTATCAATTGAGGTGCTTAGTCTATTTGTCCATTATTTCCATACTTGGTCAATAAGGCATAATTGTGGATTTCAATGTTAAATTCCTACAAATTAGATTTGCTAGAAAGTTTCTAATGTAATTTTAACTAACAAATTCCTTAATCATTGAGTTTGGTCAAATAGCTACCATACTTTATTCATGCATATATATTTTAAATGTATGTCCAACGTGTCAATCAAGTTTGAATTGAATGCCAAGGAGAATGAAAGAAAATATTATGGAGCTTAGATTTGCACCTTCTAATGTGCTTCCTTGAAGGTTTATAAGGCCTTTTCAATAAATATATTTTGTTCTTATTTTGCAATAATTGTATGGTGTGAGATCACTTTTCATTGAATCCTTTACCAAAAAATTCATAAGAATTTTTATTTCTTCCACACTTTTTATAATGTGCCCCATAATATTTCCAGCTGGAACGTTTTAAAAACATACTTCCACTAGTATGTTTCAATGGATGGCAATACCTTAATTAAAAATCCCTCGAATTGATGCAAGCTATGAATGTATTAGAAAAGGACATAAAACACCTAGAATTTTTCTTGAAACCTCTAAAAAAAATTCACCAAATATATCTTATATACCCTATAATTATTGCATTCCAAGAGAAAATATTTATTTGATCTACTTGTTGGAAGTTTATTTGGAGGGTGAGGGTTGAATCGGGATGATTAAAGCTTTAACCTTCAAAAAAACTTGACTGCATTCACCACATTATCCATCTCATATCTAGATTATGTATTGACATAACATAAAACTTCAAATGTTGAATAGATCTAACTGATTATCACATCCATGAAAACATAAATTCATAACATAAAGATTTTGGTTACCTAGAAACCCTCCAAGCTGAAGGTAAAACTAGGGTGGGGATGACACCCACAAATCTTCACTACTATAGTAATAAAGTTAGCCTTTTAGGAAAATTTGATCACTTCTAATGATCTACCCTATGAGGGGTCTTCACCATTAGGAGATCTACAAAGGCTATTAGGTCTACCCTAATTAAGAGATTTAACACTTACAATGAAGTAAGGACTCTGTTAAGATATTTACATAGGGCTTGTTAGGACCACTTTGTTAACAGAGATCTACCATGATTCGATCTGCCAAAACTAATTTAGTACCTAATCCTTTAGTCTCCACTTACAATGTTGATTATGGATATCCTCTTTCTACTCTCTAATATGGTCTCCTACCTGATATATATTTTCTCTATCCTTCATTGCTTCACTAGGTCACTATCTCTATTACTTCACAACTTTTAGTTGTAGCCTCAAAAACATAACTCCTTGACATACTACTCTATTTCCTTTCTCTTCATACTATATTCCATATACAAATAGGGTTTGGATCTACCCTTTTATAGACATCTATAGAGTCTTCTAGAATATGATCGATGATCTAGATGTTTCCCTTTTTTCCTCTTCATCTGATCAGTTATCCTTCCTTCAAAGCTAGGGATCGATGATCCACATCAAAAGGTATAACAACCTCTATAACAAACTCTATAATCATTAAATGTTATTTACATGTTAGGTTAGAAATAATTCACCTCAAAGTTTGTACCATTTCAAAAAAATTAGTTCACACTATGTTACTCAAAACATATTGCCTCTAATGCTTAGTGATAACTATATTTCCTACTAGTAATCAACCTCTACTAACTTGGCTCCTACTTTATCACTCAACATCCATATACTTTGTTTGCTCAACATTTTCTAAACTTAGATTATATGGAAGTACTTTGCAACTAAAGACTTGCTTGGCTCCTATAGACCTTGACATATACATGATTATTTACAAGTCTTTATAAATACATGATTCAACCTATATAGAGTATCTCGATTGCACTGATGACAGACTATCTTTGCGTTGTATATGACTAGGTGTTTGATAATAATAGAAAGCAAAACTTAGAGAGATCAACAATCTCCCCTTTGACATTATTGGAAAAAACATTTTGTCATGGTTATATCATTAAAGTATAATTCTAAAATGATAGTACTCCCCCTATTCCCATGACATGATCCTTATAGAACTTCAATTTTTTTTAAACATACTCATATACAATACACATGTTACATGACTCAAGTAGACTAATGTTTCTTGGCATATGTTTGTTTTGATTTATGTTCTTCATATGGCCTCTGCATCTTTGATTGTATTATTTTTATCCATTCTATTTATTTGATCCCCCTTGATTTTTTTACTTATGTCTCTTGTCAGGGTTAGGAGGATGGAATCAAACCATATTTTTCAATGAATGGTTTATGAGTTTGAATGATCATGGAAAGAGCATGATCCCATGTGGTTCTAAATAATTCTAAAATGTGAATCTTTATCTCTAAATTTGTAGCTAAGTCAATTAAGTTATCATCAATAGAAATATTATAATCTCGTTGAACTAGATCATTTGTTGAAGCCAACACTCATTGCATGACCTCCAAGTGAGGTATCAAAATTTATTGCATGGAGATAAGCTTGGCCCTTATTCTACTTTAAAACAAAAATCTATTATAATGCATGGAACTTGATCTAGCTAATTAAGAGATAAAATTTCTTGATGTTTTCATATTAGTTTGAATCTTGTGAATTATTTCTTGAAGTTCATTGGTGAATCTAGGCACATTATAAAGAAAATTATACAGATCTTGTATTTTCTTAACAAGTTCTTCTAGATTCTATGCAAGTGTTGAAAGTTCAGCCTTCCTCAAAGCAATCATAGTAGAAAATTTCTCTAATACCTTCTTCTCAAACTCTTTCTCTAACCAAGCTATTAGTTTTTCATTTGCTTCAATATCCTTAGTGTTGAGTTGCTAAACAATTTTCACTAACTGAGAGATAATAGGGGCATGTTCATTAATGTTTTTTATATCAAAACCATCAACAAACATATCTTTGATATCATCCAACACTTGTATGTTTTGTTGCTCTCTTCTCATCTCCTCTTGTTGTTTTTTTGTTGCCAAAATATCTTGCAAGATTACAATTTTCTTAATCATGAGATTCTTCAAATCCCAATCTAGTATTTCAATAACTTAATCTAAGATAATAGTAGTTCCTAGAGAACTAATCTTCTTCTTCTTGCCTTTGCCCTTGTTGGGTGTACTATTTCTTGACACATCTAGGGCTAGAGTGGGTGAGGTGGTTTCACAGCTAGGTCTAACTTGTGTATCAGTATGAGAGACAAAAATAGTAGAACTCAACATAGTTTTTTCTATGGGGGTTTGCACCTAATGTGCATATGTGGATTTTTTCATTGCTAGGATGAGAGTGTCAACTTCCACACTTGACTTTGTCTATGAACTTTCATTTTTATCTACTTCTTTTTTCTTCTCTTTTTCTTTTGGCTTGGTCTCTTTGATTCCTTTAGCTTGAGGACCTCAGACATGTGGTCCTTCTTGAACTGTAGTAGAAGGGTCCACATTTGATTATTTTTCTTCCTCCTTTTTTTCTTTCTCCTTTTCTGGATCCTAGAATTCTATTGCCAATGTTTTGTTTTGTGAAGCTTGTTGGAGTTATTGCTCAATCTATTTTACTTGTTCATTAACATCAACAACTAGAAATTAGATTTCTCTTGTCTTAGGATAGTCTTTTATTTGTTGAATCACAAGAGTGTTAAGTGTAGTGGCATGAGTAGGTGACACATTGCTTTGCGGACTAGGTACACATGTATCTTCTTCAATAGTTACACTGCCCTATTATTTCTCTTGTTCAACTCTTTTATCCTTGTTGGTGTTTCCTATAGTTAGTTCAAAAATTCTCTTCCATAATAATTCATTTTTTTGTACAAAAACCTCAAATTTATTTTGTAATATCATGAATGCTCTATATTTGGGAACAAATCCATTCCAAATGTTATCTTTCATTTAGTTGTTAGCTTGGGCATAATTTTAGCTAATGCCCATTATCTTATTTTCTTTTCAATTACTATAACATACTGCCACTTATCATCAATTCTATTATACAATTCAATAGGAATCTTGTTTCCTATCTCTATAGTTGTTAGCTTGAATTTTATCATCATCTCTAATATGACCTTCTCTACCTCATTCTTGTCAACAATACTTAATGTTCCCTACTTGATAAATATAAAATATGATAGGCCCTGTAGAGTTTATAATGTTATCACATAACTCATCAATATTGTTAGGATTTTTATGAACAATGATACGGTGGTGACCTTGTTCATCAGATTTGGTCCTCTCTACATCTTCCTCTTCAACTTCTTCCTATTCTTTCAATTTTCTCCTTTTTGTCTTACTTTTGGTGGCTGAAAATTTTCCTTTTACTTCACTTGTGCCACTAGCTTTGGTAATTTTTACAACACCCTTCTTCAAAGGTGGCTCAACACTTGTTGTTGTTGCTACCTGATTCTCAATATTTTTGTCGTTTCACAACAGATGCCCCGTTTCTCCTAGAAATGGGGACCCCTTAGTAAATCTTTTGCTTTCCCAGACCCCTAGTCTAGGGTCTAAGTCATTTTGGGACTCTACCTAGAGTCTATGTCTTGTCTAGAACCATGCTTGAAAAACTCAGTTGTCAAATTTGTGAGATTTGGACTAGAAAGGTGATTAAGAGGTAAAGGTGTGCACCTACCATGGGTGTGCAAGTATGCATGCACACCCTTTGGAGGTGTACACCTGCTCATCTGCACAGGTGTATACATCCATAAGGTTTTCATGGTCCTAGGTTTATAAATACTCAAGACCACCCCACTCTCCTTATTCATTTTTCTCCTTCAAGTTTCAAGAGTGCACCTCTACATCTATAGAGGTGTGCTAATTTCCTCCTCTCCTACATACAACACTTGGTCAGGGTATAATAAAGGTATGCACCTGCACACCTAGCCAAGGTGTGAAAGTGTGTAGCTTTATTTTCCATTTGAAAAAATTTTAAAACACCAAACTCTTAAGAGAAAGTTGTGCACCTATGCACCTATCCAAGTTGTGCAAGTGTACACCTTTCACAAGAACTAAACTAAAAACCTAGGTAATGGTGCACATATGCACACCTTGTCAAGGTGTGCATTTGCACACCATTTCTGACTCTTCAAACCAAAACACAAATAGGTGCACCCCATTAAGGCGCGCAAGTGCACACCCTTAACACCACAAACCTCACTTACCTCAAAGCACATATTGTAATATGCACAATAGTGCACGTGTATTTGTGCATTCCACAAGGGTGCACACCTACATAGGTGTGCCACTTCACACTTAATAGCCTTCAATATGGTTAAATTAGTGCACCTATCAAGGTGTGCAAGGTGTGCTAACCCATATAAATAGAGCTAAAAGAGGGATTTGACTAGTTTTGTGAGCGTTTTGAGTTTTTGGGTTTAGTTTTTTAGGAATTAGGGTTTTGTTAGGGTTTAATTTTCACCTTTTCAAACTAATGTTTTTACATTTTGTGAAAATAAAATGGCTTCCTCCTCATCCTAACTTGTAGAGAAGATGACTCCAAAACCATTTTTTATCAATTTTTAAGGTGCACCAGAGAAATCATGCTTTTAGGATGCACATTAAAAGGTTAGGGATACTAAGTTGGGACATATAGATTGGAATGAGTTCCTAGTACTTTACAACAAGCCAAAGTGAAATGTCCCTTTTCTGATTTTGTATGATATTTCCAACCTTTAATCAGATCTTTAAGATCAAACAACTGATATCACAAAGATCCACCAAATTTCTTAAGAAACCCCAAATCGGGTATGTCGAAAATAGTGCCAAAAAGCTTCATAGCTTCACCTGTTATTAATAAATCTGAAAGTATACATTTTTACAGAAATTTGAGCAGCATAAAAGCCTATAAAATGTCATTTCCAGATCTATATAGACTTCACAAAACAGCTCACAAATGTAGGACAAAAACTATGCTCATCGGGCTCCCGAAATTAACACAAAAATGCCCGAAAACACCACAAAAACACTAATAAACTATCTCAAAAGTTTAATCACGTCCCAATACATATATTCAGCTCTATTTTAATAGCTTAAAGTCTAAAATACAGCAGCAACCAAAACTGATATGAAATGCTCAACTGAAAACACCAAATTCATGCAAAAAACCACACCCAAAAACCCACAAATCTACACTGTTCAGCACAAAGGCAAACTCTGTATGAGCATGCACATGGAATGGCTTCAAACTCCCATCCTTAAACTTCTTGGAAACCTGCAAACTCCCATTCTTGGGTCTCCCTGGAAACCTGCAAACTCCCGTTCTTGGGTCTCCTTCTCCACAAGTTTGGCAGCCTCTGAAGAATAACAAAGAATGAGCAAAAATCAAGTTCTGGAATGAGCCCAAAATGCCTCCAAACCCCTTAAAAGAGGGCATAACTGTAACTCACGTCCAAGAGAGGTTAATGAAACTTATTTTAATAATAATTTTCATTTATTAGTCCAACGGTTTCCAAAGATTAACCCCTTTTTTCCGAAACTTCACTTTCTTGGGCCTGCCTACCTTAGCAAAGATTTTCTTTTTTAATTATTTGAAAAGGGGACATGACAAGTCCTCCCCTCCCAATCATTGCTTGTCCTCAAGAAATGGCTGAACAATAAACCAATCAATCCACCTGGATCCCAAATGTAGTCATGAACTATACTACTACCAATTAACACAAGCTTCTGTAATATCCTCTGCAATATGACCAAGAGGAATCCATAATCAAATTGACAATTATAGCTCAACCAAACTCCGAAATCACCACTACCACAATCAAAAACCCATGAGGCACAAACTCTTAGAACATCAGAACCCAAGTAAAGTGGACAAATCAAACTACCAACACAGTAAATACCATCAACGCATCCCACTGGCCTATATGAAATGTACAATCCAACTCTGCAACAATGGTGAATGCTCTCATATGAAACTATACCAAGTATGGAGAATCCACACACTGTACAACTCCTGCAATCAACACAACTCTGTAGATCATCGGCCACTATCTCATAACCATAACTCCCATGCACCCTTGATGGTGAAAAGCCATCACAAGATGAACAACAAGAAATGGAACCCAAACCAAATTTTCCTACCATCAACTCCTCAACACAAGGATCAATTGCTAACTGATGTACATACCCTGCTGAAGCATCACTCCAAAACTCCTGCTCTAAGTCATGTATTATCAAGCTATCAACTGCAGGACCTATCACTATGTCATGCCCATCACAACTCTCATCCTGAGGCATAAAACTATTCCATAACTGATGATAAGCACTAGGAACCAAAGTACATCTCTGTATCATAATCTCATCAACATGGTCATCAAAGGTAAATTGATGAGCGTACCTCATAGTGTAATGCCGATAGAATGTGCCAATCTCAGTCAGTGGCTCAAACTGTAATTGAGATGAAACTAACTGCAATTGATCATTAACCATGTTGGAACTGACTACTACCTCTGAAGATATCACCAAGGGAGTAGTATTACTAGCAGGAACCATGCCAACTGTCAACTCACCAACATCACACATGCTCTTTGATACATCTCTAGTCTCTGTGCCATCAGTACTAGAGGCCACCACCATGTCAGGCATACAACAATCTGCTACAAAACCCAACTCAACTGAACCTAACTCTAGTTGGAATGAACCTGATATTCCAATGTTAGTATCAAGGATGGATGCATCCCCATCTCCACTGTCTTTGACAATCTCGGCCATGGACATCCTCGGATCACCAAACACCACAGCTTGTGACTGTATAGAATCAGGTAAAGACTGTAGCTGCTCTAACTCTATGGTCACCTTAGCCAAATGAAAATGTGACTCCTTGAAAGCCAACTGTGTACTCTCAAGAATCTCAGAAGTCACCTCAAGCTGCTCAGTAAGCTCACTCACCTCATCTTCCTTGGCCAACAATGCATCATATGTCGTACTGCCCCACTTCATAAGATAATCTCTGTCGGCTACCAACTGCATATAATCCTGTCTCAGAATTTGGATAGCCTCCCATAAAGAGTGGAACTCTGTCAAGGAAAGATAACTGCCTCCCTGCTCATCACTAGTAGGAGAACCCCATCCATAAACTGCTAACAACTGACGAGCAACATCAAAATTCTGGAAAGTGATAGCAATGTCTTGGTCACTAACTCTCAACTGATTAGACACATGATGGCACTGGCTTGACTATCTCCTACAAACCTCCTCTGATGCACTCTCTAAAGGAGTATCGTCAAAGTCACTAGTCTCTAGAGTATTACAATCCATACCTTGTGAATCAAAACTAAAGCTCATATCAACATACGGAGTATCAAAAACATTAGTACTGTTGTCCAACTCCTCTATACCCAAGGAAACTAAGTCTTCAAAACTGCCCACTACATCCTCCTGGATGTCATCAATGCCAATATGATCCTGGGACTCATCTATACACACTGCCAAATATGAAATATCATCAACACATTCTAGCAAGTATGGTCGACTGGATATATGAACAAAGCCCAACATCGGTGTATAAAAACTAATACCAACATTGGACAAGCTGCTAGCATAAGAAAAGACAACACCATGCAATCTGCTAATCAAATCCATGATAGCACCCAAACAAACACTGCTACCAAAAAGTGTTAAAGATCTCCTGTCAACTGAATCCCAAATGCCAATATAACAATCTTGAGTCCATATCTGTAAACTAGAATCAGCTGGTAACTCAAGCAAAATCCTCACTTGAGTAATATGACCAATACCAACTAACTCCACATACCTATCATGATGAGATAATGAAGTCAAAATACTATCTTTACTCACCTTCAGCTGGCGGGATAAATCATGTGAAGTACTACCTGCCTCAACCTCATGTGATGAAGCATCTAACTGTGCCTGGTAATCTTTCTCAGCAAAGTCATGAATGCTCAATGTTTGCTCATCTCTACCAGGTATCTCACCATCCTACACAACAAAATCCTCATAATCATCATCTGAACCCACTACACTGTAGTCACTGCCTATTGTAACTATACCATCCTGAATACCTGTGGCATCACCCTTTGACAACCTGTAAACAATTGTCTCAATTTGAGTGTCAAGTTGACCGTTACTATCAATCTATGTAATATCCTTTCCCACCACCTCCTGTGGTAGAGTAGAATCTGAGACCTCTACCTGGCTATCAGCTAGTTTCTCAAACTCCTCATGCAACTTCTTGGGAATTGTGTCATCTGTCCTGTGAGAAAATATGCCAAATAGAAATCCAGTCAACTTATCCACCTTAGCTGGGTCAGATAACATGTCATTCATTATACGGTGGTGCTCAACTAACTGTTCAGACATGTCATGGCTTATTTTCATAAGTTTATCTCGAATGTCTAAATAACCATCCTTTCTACTGTTTTGACTCTGGTTATCAATTGTCCAAGATCGTGTCCTCTGAGACTCTGTACTATACCTGTCCATTCTGGATAAAGTAGAGTGTAACCCCAATAGGATATAACTTCTTCAAACCACAAGAACTAACATGCAAATGATTAGAAGTAGCATGCAATCATATATTTGGACATGCAACTGATTAGAAGCAACATGCAACCACCAAATTATGACATGCAAGATCTGGGTAGTTGTCAAAACTGACATGCAAACTTCTACAACCACCAAATTCACCAAGAACTAACATGCAAATGATTAGAAGTAGCATTCAACCATAGATTTTGACATGCAACTGATTAGAAGCAACATGCAACCACCAAATTATGACACGCAAGATCTGGGTAGTTGACAAAACTGACATGAAAGATCTGGGTAGTTGTCAAAACTGAAATGCAAACTTCTACAACCACCAAATTCACCAAGAACTAACATGAAAATGATTAGAAGTAGCATGAAACCATAGATTTGGACATGCAACTGATTAGAAGAAACATGCAACCACCAAATTATGACATGCAAGATCTGGGTAGTTGTCAAAACTGACATGCAAGATCTGGGTACTTGTCAAAACTGAAATGCAAACTTCTGCAACTTCTACAAACCCTCAGGCTGGCAAGATCATGGCTCTGATACCACTGAAATTTCCCTTTTCTGATTTTGTATGATATTTCCAACCTTTAATCAGATCTTTAAGATCAAACAACTGATATCACAAAGATCCACCAAATTTCTTAAGAAACCCCAAATCGGGTATGTCGAAAATAGTGCCAAAAAGCTTCACAGCTTCACCTGTTATTAATAAATCTGAAAGTAGAAATTTTTACAGAAATTTGAGCAGCATAAAAGCCTATAAAATTTCATTTCCATATCTATATAGCCTTTACAAAACAGCTCACAAATGTAGGACAAAAACTATGCTCATCGGGCTCCCGAAATTAACACAAAAATGCCCGAAAACACCACAAAAACACTAATAAACTATCTCAGAAGTTTAATCACATCCCAATAAATATATTCAGCTCTATTTTAACAGCTTAAAGTCTGAAATACAGCAGCAACCAAAACTGATATGAAATGCTCAACTGAAAACACCAAACTCATGCAAAAAACCACACTCAAAAACCCACAAATCTACACTGTTCAGCACAAAGGCAAACTCTGTATGAGCATGCACATGGAATGGCTTCAAACTCCCATCCTTAGCCTTCTTGGAAACCTGCAAACTCCCATTCTTGGGTCTCCCTAGAAACCTGCAAACTCCCGTTCTTGGGTCTCCTTCTCCACAGGTTTGGCAGCCTCTGAAGAATAACAAATAATGAGCAAAAATCAAGTTCTGGAATGAGCCCAAAATGCCTCCAAACCCCTTAAAAGAGGGCATAACTGTAACTCACGTCCAAGAGAGGTTAATGAAACTTATTTTAATAATAATTTTCATTTATTAGTCCAACGGTTTCTAAAGATTAACCCCCTTTTTCCGAAACTTCACTTTCTTGGGCCTGCCTGCCTTAGCAAAGATTTTCTTTTTTAATTATTTGAAAAGGGGACATGACAAAAAGGAGAGGTCCCTGATGGTCTCAACACTTATCAAATCAGACTTGGTTAATGTGGCCTCACATCCCACATTAGTGTAATCTTTAGAGTTGATCATGTTCTTAGCAAAGAACTATGTTTCAAAAGAAAGAGTTGTGAAGACTATAATAGGGGAGATAGTCCTAGACTTAAGATCAAGGAACATTGAGAAAGTCTTCCATCTTTCAAGAGTGGATCATTATGTGAAAATTACTTATCATCAAGCTGAAAGATGATATAGGGAACATGAAAAGGAAGCTAAAGAGATCATACAATCATCATTCTTGATCTAAAGAACAATGGTGGGAAGGAGAGTATGTAAGGTAGGTATGACCAAAGGATATATGAAGGATGATATTAGGTACTCCATTGTGCTTTTGAATAGGGTTATGGGTCTACCCGTAGTCGAGCACCTACATATCTAGATGGTACATTTCATCAAAATTATTAGAATAGCTAAAATGCCAATTAATTAGGCCACAATACTAAGTGAAAACTTAGATGAGTAGTTGGTAGGAGTCAAAGCCAACCCCAAGTTTTACATGACATCATACTTGGTGCATTTACTAGTAGCAAGGACAATTGACTATCTAGGATTGTATAAGAAGGGATGCATGCAAGATGCTAATGCTTAGCCTTATGTGGTATATCCCCAACTATTAAAGAAGAATCTCTCAGATTAGAGAAAGAAGTAAAAAATAGTGAATGATGCCTTCATTTTTGCAATCATCTAGTTCATTGAGGGTGATTATGCTAAGAGGATGTTAGTAGAGGTAGTGGAAATGATTATAGAGATGGGTGCCTACTACATCAAATTCAAGACATTCACCTACTTAAGGGTAGTAGGTACAATGATGAATCTGAAGAAACTCCCAAGATATCCATTAGATAGGCTTATTCTACTAGAGATTGCAAGAAAACTCACTTCTGCATATGACAGACTGAGGAAATAGCATAAGAAGACTTGGGTATGGCCTATCACTATAGGTCCATTTGAAGTCAAGCAAAAATAGCATATCATGACCTTAGCTGTTGAATGGGATCAATATCCCTTGGAAGATTACAACTCCCCTCACCCATTCTTTGACAATATCAACAAAGTTCAACTTTTGGTAGGAAAACAATTTGTTCATGAAGATGTAGTAGAGTATCATTGGATGAAAGCTATAGATGACTATGATGTCTGAATTAGGGACTAGTTTAGGATGACTCTATATCTAGAAGGAAGTACCCTAAAGGTAGAGATGCCAATAATGGTCATCCAACAAGACACTCAAGAGGCCTTATATTTCTTATACAATCAAGATAAGATATTTGATAGACCGGTTATGAATTTAAAGTTGGATAGGGAAGAGAATGTAGACATTAATCACAAGGCTAGACATATAATTTAATTGACAAGAGATTGGATCAAGAAGCCCTTTTAGTTGGATTCAATTCCTCAGAAAATCACCCTCTAGGCCACAACACACCTTGTTAAGGGTAAAAGTGCAAAAGTAACAATACCAACTTTCCTTGTGCAATCTCCAATTAGGCCAGAAATGGTATATAAGCATGATAGGGAAGTTGGTTACTTTAGGGTAGAAAAAGGGAAGAATAAGAGGAAAAGAGTTTCTCCAAAGCAAGAAGAGCCTAAAGCTAAAAATCATCAACAAGAAGAGGTAGCTCAACCCCAAGAGATAGCTTAAGCACCTAAAAACCAAGAGCCTCAAAATAAAGGAGCATCTCAAGTTTAGGATATTCCATAGGTGCCTCCACCAAAAAAAGAATAGGAACAAGAACCAAAATAGGAAGCACAAGAGGGGTCACCACTTGATCTAGAGGAAGAAGCCTCTCCCTTAGCTACTAAGAAAGCTAGAGTTGGAACTATGGTCAAAACAACTAGAAGGAAGAAGATACAAAGAAGGGTTATGCCTTTTCGTCTAGTCCCTTAAACCATCTCTAAAGAGGATGAAGATGATTAAGAAGGTGAAGAAGATAATCTCCTATTGAGTCAAAGGTCACACTTGGCAAGGCCGACTTAGGAAGAGAGGAGGAGAAGCTCCACCATCATGCCACCATCTATTGCCATGCAACCTATTGAGGTTACAACTTCAAAGAATGAGCAGTAGTAGTGGATGGATGAAGAAGAGAGGAAAGGATAAAATGTTTTCAATATGTCTAATTTAAACTTTATGCCAGTAAGGAATAAATGGTGGGTGATAAAATATGAGATACACTCACTAATCAATCTTTGGGAGAGGATTAGAGTCAAATATCACCTCTACCATAAGGATCTTTGGGTACCTCACCACCATGATTGCAAGATTTGTCACTTTTGGACAAAGGATCAACCACTCTTTTCCCTCATGTCACTGAAGAAGAGAGAGAAGTGCATGAAGAAGAGCTAGAACAAAGGCCATCTGATGAAGTTTCAGAGGAAGGATAGATAACTAAAGAACCTCAGCACACTTCCTAGGATATAAAGGTGAGGATTGTTAATATTGCAGATGTAGAGACACCTAATTTAGATATCTCTCTAAAGGATAAGACTCTAGAAAGGAGCAATAAGGGAAATTGGCCTAAAGGTAGTCCTCCTTGTCAAGAAAGTATATGTCTCTAATAGGCACTATACCAACCTAGTTAAAAAAGGAATTCATGGTTCAAAAAAAGTGATAGCTAGACCTAAACAAAGAGGAGAGTATCAATGCACTTTGTAGAAGCCATTAAGAGGCTTGAGCCACCTATAGATGATCCATAACAATTAACCTTCATAATGAAGAATATAGATCAGCACCTACTTGCTCACATAGTCATTCATCATCCACATGCTGAAACCAAAGATCTAACTCCTAAGGACTATTAGATTACATAAGTCCTATTAGGAAAGCCCACAATAGATATAGCTAAAGTAATGATCACTATGGGTGTCAAGGAGGTGTTTAGGCATTTTGATGATAATGAGAATGAATTAATAAAGTTGTGTAAAGAAAACAAGTTATTAAGAGGATATCTGCATGAAATTCTAGGCCCATTGATCAAGACCACCCAGATTTTACTCTTGCTATGGCATTAGAAAGGAGAGATAAGGGGATTGTCCAAGTTGATTCATTTCTGGGAGCATGTCAACAATGGCATGACAATTTTGAGCAGAAAGGGGTGGAGATAATACAAGCTAATTTGAACTTGTTGCATGATGTTCATTCTAATGTAGAGAAACTGGTTTCTATAGTAGACCAAGATTTTGGGCTTATGGATAAGGTACATGATCTACCTAGGGAAAAGACCTTCAAGTACTCTAAATAATAAAAGGTCAAAGGTATCCTACACTCATGTAAGTGTATACAATAGATGATATTGATAAACTTGAGGATTGGATAGACAAGATAGTTGCTAGGAATAAGGTCATGGAAGGACTTTGTGAAGATATTTAGAAATAAAAGGTCAGTCTCAAGGGAAAATTTTGGATGCAGATAGGTAATATGAGGCTATTTCTCTTGAGATTTTTTGAAGATGAGACAAAGATAAAGCTCAAATTAGTACAAGAAGTGGCTGAACAATTCCAAAGAACTTTTGAGGATGTTTCATCTGATGAAGATATTAGGCAAGCATTCAAGACTGAAGAGGCTTTGTTGAAACTTAATAGTAGAATTGATGATTTTGTAGACACTCAAATGGGTATTAGTAATTATTAGCAAAAAGTTAGGCATAAATATGAGGCTTTAAATTTTTTGGAATCTTCCCAAGTGATGGATATTATAGAGAAATTCAAGAGAAAACATCCAAACATCACTCTAGTATAAAGGGGAAGAAAACCCAAAAGCTAGAAATTTAGTTTTGACACTTGGGAAAATTTTGGATTTTTTTAACCTATTGCCTAGGTGTGTAGGTGCACAAGCACACTACTTCAGAGGTGCGCTATTTTAAAGGTGCACTAGAAATTTTGAGGAAGTTAGAGGTGCACTAACAATTAACTTCTAGTTCCAAATCTAGAGCTTTCCATGCACTAAAAATGGATTTGGACAGCAATTTAACTCATAGAAACATTCAAAGAAGGCCAAGCTTCCATTTTTAGAGCTTCTAATGACTACCAGATTCTCTTACAACTTACTTCTTCTTATCTACTTCTTTTTTTTTTTTTTAAGACATGTAAAGACTCATGCACCCATTAATTGATATAAATAAGGGTGGAGTCCTACTTAGCACCATTTAGAGAGTTAATTTGTAGATAAGTAGATTTGTTTTATTAGTTTAGAAGCATAGGTTTGGATAAAGATATCTCTCACTCTCAACACAAATTGAGGAGAGAATTTCTAATAAATTAAAGAATGTAAAATGTATTTTAGGCCTATATTTTAATACAATAATATATTCTTTTGGTGCTTTCATTCTAAGTGTAGTTGTTCTTGTTGGAGTGTGTTAATTTTGTGGATCCTTGTTCATGATAATAATGGAGCCAATAGTTTTGTTGTGTTGATTTGATTGTGCAATATTTTAGTTCTAGTGTTTTTCATGTGTTGACAAATTCCCCTAATGTATAGAGTTGGAGAAGAGATCACCCTTTTGTTCCTACATAGCTTCTCGTCTCGCATGAGAACACTTTTCATGGCCTTGCAATTTGACAAGGAGTGAAACATCTTTCAGTTTTACTAAATTCCCATTGATGATTGCATCAGTATATTTGAGGAAGTGTTGCTCCTACTTTCATTGGTTTCCTACCCAATCTTTTCAATGATTTAACTCACAAACATGGTGTTATCATGGTTTATGTTCATCAGGAATTTCCCTTTCATGTTATTTACTTTCATCTCTTGTTACCTTATCTTTATTATTTTCTTTTCTAACCCTTGGTTAAATTAGGAATTCATAGAGTTGCATTGTTAGATTGCATTCATTGAAAAATAGAAAATACCAAAACATATCCCTTTTTATGGTTAATTTTGAAATAGCAAGCAAATTGATCATCTTATCTAAAATTGGTACAAACCAACAAAGGCCTTTTTGTGAAAAAATACATTTATCTTCAACTGAGTGGATTTTAGTAGGTCACAAGATCACCCAAAACCTTGCAGTTGATCCCATATTAGCTTTTCAAGAGAGAATTTAATTGAAAGGATTCCTATCATTAAGCACTATGAAAAATGATAGATCAACAAATCTTAGTGGTGCCAGAGGAGAGAGGGGCTTTGATGTTACCTTATTTACATTCTTTCTCACCTTAGGTTCAATGATTTTGACCATTTTAGCCTTCTCTGCACTTTCTTCCTCTTCCTCTACATCACCTTCACTATCTTGGTCCTCTCCAAGTCCTTGTGTAATCATTATATGGACTTTGCCTTTATTTGGTGTGCCTATCTTCCCTTCTAGGTCTTTAATCATTTTATTTCTCTTCTTTTTAGTAGAAGCAATCTTGATGCCCATTGTTATTCTCGCTTTTGCTTCTTCATATTTCCTAAAGGACTCAGCCTTTGCATCAACTTCTTCATTAATTAGTACAATAATTGTTACACTCACATCATCTATATCAATTTTATATCCAAAAGGTTTAATCCATGCAATCCTTAGCTTAACTACCTATACATATGTGTAGTTATTGTCAACTAGGAAATGCAAATCACTATAATAAATTTTAGCTAAGGATATAGGGATCCTTTTTCTTTTCCTCATTTTTAATTTGAATTCATCAAAATATCCATCTAAAACCTTCTCAAAATTATCTCCCAAACTTTCAATATACTCACTTATCTACCTTGTAGGAGGTTTACCTTGTTCCCATACAACATTTCCAATAGTAGAAAAGTAACTTTGAGTATAAAAGAAAATACACATGATAAGTGATCCAAACTTACAAATAGAATTCTTTTCTTTTATGATTGATAATAGATTCTCGACCAGTTGTAAGAATTGGAGCTTAGTAAAATTGTATTCATGAAAATTTCATCAGAATTTTCTAGGCCTGATCTACTACCATACACAATGCACTATTTAGTTAGCTCAACTAGTAAAATTTATGTGATATTACTCTCACTGCAAGCTTAATCAATCAATTGGTGATGGTTGAAATAGACATGCCACATCCTTTCCACTCAACCTTGGTGTTTTCCTCGATTGCATCTTTCTCTAATATCACATGGTCTTATTTTTATCAAACGTTAGGTATCTTGTTATGACATGAATCATCTTCTTTGTAATCTTGACCGGTTCATTCTCCAGCCATAGCTCCATATTATGAATTTGGCTCAGCATAGCCTTAATCCATTCAATTTTAAAAAATTTTGGAAAGTATAGGGCACATGTTAACCCTTTCCTCTTAATAATCTTGAATTCATATTTTAGTACTCCTTTTTCACACAACCTCTTATACACCAAACATATTTCATAATCTCTCACTTTGCCAATTTTGAACATATAATAGCTCCATACATTGTGAATCATAATGACCTTAGGTGGTATTGATGATGATGCACCTGTTGAGAAAAGATTGATACAAGTATGAGAATGTATTTCAATCATTATTTTTTCATTGATGTCAGACCTACTATTTTCTGGTAAGACAACTACTTAGTTGATTTGAGTACTATCATTTCTTTGATTGAGGGAGAGGTTTTGATCAAATATGATAATAAGATCACCTAGAGGAAAGGTTGAGTTATGGTATCAAAAAGAAGTACAAAGATCAATTAAGATAATGATGTTATAGTGTATTGATTATCTACTTAAGGTTGCAAAGGTTGGATACACTTACTAAGTCTAGAAGAACAAGTAAGAAGAATTGAGTCTGCCAAGCTTGACCGAGTGGACAACAAGTGCCAAGAAAAGTTAGTGCAAGCCAAGCAAAAAATCAATTGGAGCTTAGTAAAGTCAAGATTTACTATATTCCAAGTGAACTTAGTCTAAGTCAAGTAAAGTTTAGTTGATTTTGAGCACTAGTAAGCTTTAGTGTTTGTCAAGTTATGTAGTTGAAGATGAGTGGAAGAATAGTATAGAAGATGAGTGACAACATATTGATGTTGATAATCACAATCTAGAAAACTAGATGATCTAATCACAATCTAGCAAACTAGATGATCTCCATCCTCAATTCTATCAATGATAACTTTCTATCCCTTGCTAGAATGTTAAAAGCCAGAGGCCTACTAGATGAGAGTGAGGGCAAGGACATGGAAAGAGCTAGGGTGGAAGAGGATGTGGGGACTGAAATTACTTTCAATAGCCTCAAATGGGAAGCCTAGAAGAGTTAGGAATAGATTTTTGAGGAGACTCACAAAGTCTATGAAGTAGCTCAGACGATGCAAGAGCTTGGGAAAAAGACAGAAGAGTAATCATGTTTTATTTATTCTTGTCTTTAGCTATTAGTTTACTATTATTTTTTGTCAAGTTGTCTTTTTCTTGTTCTATTTTTTTCAATGTAAGTTGAACTGGCATTTTTGTTGGCCTTTGTGTTGGACTGTGCTTTCATGCTTATTATCAACTGTGTGACTTGTTTATATTTGGTTGGGCTTTATATACTTATTATTAGCGTTGGTTTTTGTTTTAACAATTGGGTTTTAGGATCCCTGTAAAACCTATTTTTCCTATAAAAAACATATTGATGTTGATTATTGATATTCATGTTAAATCATAGATTTGATGAATCTAAGCTAACTATTTTATTTTCTTGAATTGTGTGAAGCATGTGGAAGATGACTATGATGAGCTGGTGGCATAGAATTTAAGGTAAACTACTTTGAGGTGAATTCAAGGAAGATTGAAGGATTTTTTAAAGGAACCAAATGAAAAAGTGGGTAGATTCATTGTATCCTACCTAATCCTACCTAACCCTAAAATGGAAGATTAAGGTTGAATAGAAAAATATCTAAAATCTCTATTTATAGAAAGAGTTGTTCAAAAACAAAGGTTGTCATGTGTGAGAACCTAAGGAAGAGAAGGAGTCTAGGGTATTTTCTTCATTCAGTGGCTGAAAAAAAGTGACTGCTATTGGCATGTAAAGCAAGTAGGCTTGAGAGTATGAATACTTGACGAGTGAACAAGTTATCAAAGCTAAAGTTTGTGAAAGCCAAGTAGAATGGAGGACTAAAATAATGATCTCCAATCTACAAGTGAGTTGTAATTTGTTATCAGATCAAGCCTTACTATTACTTTCTAATCATTGTATCAGTCTAGGGTAAATCCTTTTATTAAAGGTTGACCTATTAGTCATTTGTAAATCCTTTAACTAGGTGATAGTCCAAGTGAATGATATAAAGTCCTCTAACAAGGATCACTCCTAACATGGTGATTAAAATCCTCTAACCAGGTCACATTTAATTGTGTGTATTGTAACCTTTAATAGGTTTGACCTTTCACAAGGCATCACTTTAGAAGAGTTAGAATTAGTAGCGTGTTACTAGTGGTTTTTCCCAAATTGGGTTTCCACATAAAACAATTGTGTCAAATGTGTTATTGAATCTATTATGTTTCATGATTACATTTTTGCAAAGTTGTTTCGACCTAGGATAATAACCTACAAAGTTTAAGTATTATATGATCTAATAAGTGCATGCATAATAAGGTTTTATGGATATGGGTTCACTAAGACGTAAAAAGTTTTATTTGTACATCTAGACCTTGGATAATTGATTCACCCTCCCCTACCCCCCCTCTTAGTTATCCTAAAGAATTCCAACACATGCAAGGTATTTTAAGTTGCTGAAAAGTGTGAACTATTTTGTTGAACCAGTAAATGGTTTCATCTAAAATTGCATTATCAACTTTTTTTAATTAGGTTTTTTTTTTGTTTCTTTTAATAAGTGTGCTTGTACAATGTTTTATTTTAAGTAGATTTTCTTTGCTTTAGTCACATTAGTCTCTTTTTGTTTTTGGTCACTAGACTCTATAGCCTAATGGAGTGGAAGAAGGTAGTTGTGAGAACTTTATTTTGTGTCACTCATTGTGTTCAATAACAAATGAATGACATTCCCCATATGAATTGAGTACTTGTCCAACATTTTGTCACCACAAAATGTAGGTAATAGTATGAAACTTTTTCGATTGAGTTTCACGTTTCTCTGAGATAATTCACTATTTGATTGCCAAGTTTGATCAACCAATCATTCCCAATTCATATAATTAATCCTTTTACTAAAGGCTCTCTTCAAGTCTTTTCTATTTATTCAATTTATTCTAAATAATTCCAACAACACCCATTAAATCTCCTTTCATAGCAATTTTAGGAATACCATGGTATTTCGGTGGAGGACAAGTGTCACTCTTCACCAATTGAACATTCCTTACCTCTTCCCTTTGATTCTTCACTAATGATGATGATGATTCTATTTTCAAATTAGGGTTTTCAGATTTTTCCTTTTGAATAACTTGGTACAAATTGAAGATCAATACTCGATCATGCTTCAACAAATTTTCTTTCAATCACCTTAAAAATCACTCCACAATTTTCTAGCTCTAGGCTCTCAAAATATGAATTCAAGGTCTATATAATTCTTTCAAATTTTTGATATATACCTTCATTCATTCAAATTAGTGTTGAAGTGAAGAATATTGATGAAACCTATCAAGGAACAATCATTATTTTTTCACTGATATCAAACCTACTACTTGTTGGTGAGACAATTGCTTACTTTGGTTTGAATGCTATCATTTCATTGATTGATGAAGAGGAATTGAAAAGAAAGGATACTAAGAGAACCTAGGTAAAGGTTATATGTTGTATAAAAGGAGCACTAGGACCAAGAAAGACATTGATGATATAATGTATTGTTTATCTATTCAAGGCTATAATCAAAGGATACTTGTGCATAGACTAGAAGAAAGCTAAGTAAATAAATGTTTATGCCACGCCTAACTAAGAAAATAGTGAAAGCCAAGCAATTTAGTGCAAGCCAAGTAGAAAGTTAGTTGAAGCTGAGTAGTAAGTTTAGTATATGCTGAGAAAAGTAAAATCTAGTTAGTGTCGAGCAAAGAGAAATCTTAGTGTATGTTGAGCAACCCAGTGTTGGCCAAGCATTAGAAGATAGTGTTTGGTAAGAAAAAGGTGCGTTATTATTGAGTGACAGTAAAATGAGTTATATTGAAGATTTGACAAATTGGAGATGACAAAGTTGATTTCTTGAATTGTGTGAAGCACATGGAAGATAACTATGATGAGCTAGTGGAACAAAATTCAAGATAATCCATTTTGAGATGAATTCAAAGAGGATTGTAAAGGAAGTTTCTAGAAGGGAATAAAATGGAAAAGTGAGAAGATTCAATGAATCTAACCTAACCCTAAAATGGATGATTGTGGTTAAGTGGAAAAAGGACCTAAATTTTATATATAAGGAGATAGCAAGCCAGATGAAACTTGTCATGTGTAAGAGCTTGAGAAAGATAAGAATTCTAGAGTGTTGTTTCATATGGTGGCTAAATGTGAGATTTGTAATCTACAAGTGAGTTATTTTCATTATTAGATTAAGTCCTATTGTTACTCCCTAATAATTGTATCAATCTAGATAAATCCTTTGGACTAAGTTTGACCTAACAGTCATTAGTAAATCCTTTAATAAGGTGACATTCTAATGGGATTTTCTAAAGTCCTCTAACAAGGATCGCTCCTAACAAAGTGATTGAAATCTTTTGACTAGGTCAATTTAACAGTGCGCATTGTAACCTTTAACAGGGTTGGCTCCTCATTGGGCTTACTTTAGAAGAGTGAAAATTGGTAGCATGTTATTGGTGATTTTTCTTAAATTTGATTTCCACATAAAACCCTTGTGTCAAAATGTGTGATTGATTTTGTGGTATTGCATGTTTACATTTCTACAAAGTTATTTTGACATAGGACAACAATATGCAAATGTTTAAGATATAGAATGATCAATGCATGCATAAGTATAAGTTGAATCATTGAAAAGTTTTATTTGCACATTTGGACCTTTGATAACTGATTCACCCCACCCCCCCCCCCCCCCACCTTGTTATTTTAAACATTCCAAAAATTAGGGCTCTCATTATTGTTGTGTGCTTAGTTAGGTAGAATCAAGTTGTCTCAATTATTATTACACTTTTAACTCTGTCTCTTTTATACAACTCATTCAATACCATTTAACTTGGGCTATACATCAGTTTGGTCATTTAGGTAATTGGTCCAAATTACAATGCTCGATCAATATAGATGAAATTATTGATCCTCAATGCCCAATAATGTAAATAATTTTATTGCAATGTTCTTTATATTAATCTATTCTAATGCATCTTGCCTTATGAAGATATGAAATTTGGCACAATTTATGTCAGGAACTAGTGTAATATGAGCCATTAAATATGTAGTCCTTACATACCTTTCTTAATCAGTTTGAGTAGTGCAACCACCTTCTCTATTAGATTGGGTGATCTTAACTCCATTTGTTTCACTACTTCTAGCTTGTACCTTTTTCTTTCTACTTTGATTCATCTCCTTGTTTCTTTGTTCAATGTCCACTTTGAATTTTCTCTTGATGTGTTCATTGTTTGGTGTTGGTGCTTAGGTCTTGCAATTCTTACTCACATGTCCAACCTTGAAATAACTAAAACAAACTATTTTTTCTTTCAACCATTTCTTGTAATTTCCTCTGAAATGTTTTCATATGCAATTTTCTAGAACATGACCATAATCTCCACAATAATGACAATTATACCAATTTTAAGAGTCAGCTTTCTTATGTGCATTGTCTTGTCTTTTAGTTTTCTAGTTAGACTTTTCTTGTGATATGTAACCATGTGCTCTATGTCCATACTTTTTATAATTGTAACAATATCCTTCAAATCTAGGTGAAATATGTGCATTGTTCGCCTTTGTTCTACATTCATGGGTCTGATGACCTTGCTTCTTGTAATTAAAAGACTAAAAAGTAAAATTAGGATTAGAATTTTGCATAACAGTCTTGCTTTTGAAAATGTTTGGTGTGTGTCCAAGTTTACCACAATGATAGGATGTTGGTTTTCCTTTTCACTTTGCATTTTTTTGTCCTCCACTCTTGGATGACTCTACTTCTTCAGTAGATGAATGATACTAAATATGCCCTAATCCAAAGGTGTCATTAGATAATCTAGGTAATCTCATCAACTCTTCAAAATATCTTATTGCTTCATTGGGCTTGTTCATTCTTTCCACGAGTTCTTTCTTAGACCTTAGCTCATTCCTTAGATGGTCACTTTGTGATCTTAGATTTTCTATATGCATGTCTTTCCTATTAAATTATTGATTTTTAAGTATCATTTGATTCATCATGTCTAGGTGAGTGTTTGTAAGATTTTGTATATCAGATGATTTTTCTTCAAGTCTAGTAGCCATTTGTCTTTTATCCTCTTCAAATTTCTTCTTTTGTTTGGTCACCTCACATTTTCTTTCTAATTGGATATCATGTTCTCTCTTTAATCCTCTAACTTCTTCAGTCAAAATACTATTCTTTTCCAAAAGATCTACAATAGCTATATCACTTTCACTAGAATTTCCATTATCAAGCAATCCTTCAATGTTAACTTCTTGATAAAGTGTGTCATTCTTTTGAATAGCCATATCCTTTCTTTTTCTTATGGATTTCTTCAATTCTTCTCTTGCTACTCAATTTGTTACAGTATGAGTTGGATGTCAATCATTTGATTTTCAATGATCTTTCCCAATGTTTAACCCTCTATCTCCAAGATCTAAACCCTTAAGTTGTTAGACTTCTTTCAAAAGAATCATGCTCTGATACCAATTGTTGGAAGTTTATTGGGAAATTGGGATACTGGGGTCGAGTCAAGATCATTAAAACTTTAACCTTCAAAATAACTTGATTGCATTCACCACATTATCCATCTCATATCTATATTATGTATTGACATAACATATAACTTCAAATTCTTAAATAGATCTAAGTATCACATGTAAGAAAATGTAAACTCATAACACAAAGATTTTATAACCATAATCTCCACAATAATGACAATTATACCAATTTGGTCACTTTAGATGATCTACCCTATGAGGGGTCTATCTCGATAGGAGCTTTTAAAAGACTGTTAAGTCTACCTTGATTAAAGGATTTAACACTTACAATGAAGTAAGGACTTTGTTAAGAGATTTACATAGGCCTGTTAGGACCACACTATTAAGAGATTTTCGTTGATTCAGTCCACCAAAATTGATTCAATACCTAATCCTTTGGTCTACAGTTACAATGTTGATTATGGATCTCCTCTTCCAATCTCTGATCTGATCTCTTATCTAATATATCTTTGATCTGTCCTTCACTGCTTCACTAGGTTGTTATTTCTATTACTTCACAGCTTTCACTTACAATCTCCAGAACCTAACTCCTTTGCATAATACTTCATTTCCTTGCTCTTATACCATATTCCATATATGAATAGGGTTTGGATCTACCCTTTTAAAGACATCTATAGAATCTTCTAGAATATGATAAATTATCTAGATGCTTCCCTTGTTTCCTCTTTATTTTATTAGTTATCCTTCCTTCATAGGGATTGATGATCCATGTCAAAACATGTAACAAATACTATAAAAAACTCTATGATCATTAAATATTATTTACAGGTCAGCTCAAAAATAGTTTTCCTCAAAGTTTGTAGCATTTCAAATATGTTTTTGTTCACACTGTGCTACTCTAAACATATTGCTTTTGATGCTCAATCATAATTATTCTTCCTATTTGTACTTGACCTCTACTAACTTGGCTCCTTTTATATAACTTGACATCCATATATTTTATTTACTTGACATATACTAAACTCAACTTACATGGAAGTACTCAACAACCAAACACTTGTTGGGATCTTATAGAGCTTGACATATACATGATTATTTACAAGGCTTTACAAATACATGACTTGGCCTATATAGAGTAGTTTGTTCATAGTGATGACCAACTAACTCTACCTTATATATGACTAAGTGTTTGACACTAATATACAAAAAAACTAAGAGAGATCACCATTACTCTCTCAAATGATAAATTGTCTTTGTGTATGATTTCACATTGAATGAGATGCATATTTTCCATGGCACTTACAATCTCAATTCAATTTTTTTCATAAATAGATATAAGAGGGTAAGTGCACCAAGATGGTGTACAAAAAAGTGTACACCCCACCCCCCAAAAAAAATGAAATTTTTAATAACTTGATCAGGTTTTTGAAAACTTGATCGGGTTATTTGAAAAGTGAAATGTTGGCCAAGCTTGGTATCCAAGCCTAGCCATTATAGTTTTGTAAAACTTGATTGGATTTTTTGAATTATATTATTTAATAACCTGATTGAGTTTTACAAAACAAGATCAAGTTTTGTAAACAATATATTTGAGGGTATTGTTTAACCCTCAAATGATAGCAATAGCATGAATTGTGAAGGAGACTAGAAAACCCTAAGTAGGTTTACCATAAAAAAAAAGTTTCAATTGCATCTCCATCCATGGCACCCTCAAACAAGGAAAGTCTTCATTCTATTTGTTGCTTATGTATTTTTTTATCAAAATTGATAATTTGGTTTTGTAATTTATAATTTTTGTAATTATTTTTAAATTTTTTTAATATAGATGCATCAAGTAATCCAAGAAAATGAGGGAGAGAAGAAAGATCACCTCCTACACAATCAAACCCTCCACCCATCATGACACAACCACAAAACACTCCCCCCATTGTGACAGAACCACAAAACACTCCCCCCATTGTGACACAACCACAAAACCCTCCACCCACAGTGACACAACCACAAAACCCTCCACTCAATGTTCATGTTTAACAACCACTACCTCCTATAAATGCTATGTGCATACAATTATAGAATTTAACTACTACACAAGAGGACCTCATAAATTGCCTCTCACCAAATAGTGCTAACACTACCCAAATGGTCAATATTTTTTGGTCATCTACATTTGATCACCACTCAACTCTATCGAATACACTTGAACAAATGGCCTAAAATGAAAATGATGTGTTGAGGGAGGTTACAAAATGGGGTACATGGAAGAATAGGTGTTGTGCATTTTATGCCAATGAGTTATCATATCAACAAGTGAAAGAGAAAGACATTAATAAAGGTACCATATGTTCTCTTTTCACCAATCCTATATCTGGTAACTCCCTATTACACACAACCAGAACTTTTCCCATTCATTGGTGCACTTATGATAGGATGAGATCATGTTTTTGGGATAGGTGGTATATGGTATTTGGCTTACCACCATGCAACAATTATGAGGTGCCTCTATATTTTTTGAGAAAGCTATATTGTGAGTTCATCTTTGGTGAGAAGCTAAATTACTTTGACATCCATTAGTTCCAAGGTAGAGGGAGAGGCTCTGTGTAGGATAGACCTGGGGCTCATAAGGTGGTACCACAACATGAGAAGAGATGTACAACATGAAAAACCATGCCTCATGTTGTGTTTCCATA
This sequence comes from Cupressus sempervirens, assembly GCA_028749045.1. Taxonomy (NCBI): domain Eukaryota; kingdom Viridiplantae; phylum Streptophyta; class Pinopsida; order Cupressales; family Cupressaceae; genus Cupressus; species Cupressus sempervirens. The sequence continues at coordinate 504,991,367 of CM053789.1, read as the reverse complement.
AATTATAAAGGATTCTATTGATTTGAAGACTCTTCATGTGGTTGCATCATTAATAGATGTTATCATTAAGCATGACTCATAGTTAGGTGGTTTTCCTTCACCTATGACACCCCGACCATCATCAAATGCACCTTTAGCATTATCACAACATGCAGTATCTCCATCATCATCACCTATGACACTAGGGTCATCACAACATGCGACAAATACATCATCATCACCTATGGCACCTTAGTCATCACAACCTAGCTCCATCAACATCACCTACACCACCAGTGTCATCTCTGCTTGTGTCACCTACACCGCTAGTGTCATCTCTGCTTGTGTCACCTTCACCACTACTATCATCCTCACTTGTGTCACTTGCATCATCATCACATGCATCATTACAATCTTCAAGGCCCAATCAACATTTTTTTTTAGTTATTAGCATATGTGTGATGGGATGGATATAGATGTATCTCAAGATGGAGTGTCATCTCATCTATGTGTACATTGTGGGCATACTTGTTATTCATACAAATGTGGGGATTTCAGACTCATAGATGATTTGATGGCGATGCTCTTTGATGGACAGGGGACAGAGGTATTTTTGTTTGTTTAAATTTTGACATGATATTATTTAGTCATCTAAATATCATAAAAGTTTTTAAAAATATATATTTTATAGATCACTCTAGATTGATATGTGAGAAATATGTAATGCAGGGTACAGCAAGTAGTACAAGAACACCATAGAGTACTTGTTCTACTAGAGGTGTGAGGCTAGGAGCAAGAACACCTAAGGTAAAAAAAATTTAAAATATTCTTAAAAGCACAATAATATATTGGCTTTAAAATATTGTTTCTTAAATTGTATGACACTAACAACTTGCTTATATATCCTTTTCCATCTCCTACCATCATTGAAACCCTCTCACTCATCAAATCCATCTAATTCCCATCCACATCTCTTGCTCCTAGCATAACCCAAACCCCATCTAATGAACCTCATTACTTTTGACATGATATTATTTTATGACCTATAAATATCATAAAAGAGTGTGTGTGTGTGTGTGTGTGTGTGTGTGTGTGTGTGTGTGTGTGTGTGTGTGTGTGTGTTTATTTTATAGAAAACTTTAGATTGATATGTTCAAACAATATGCAATTTAGGGTGCAGTAGGTGGTAAGAGAACACTGCATAGTACTCATTCTACTAGAGGTGTGAGGCTAGGAGCAAGAACACCTAAAATAAAAAAATTTAAATATTCTTAAAAATACAATAATACATTGGATTTGAAATATTTTTTCTTAATTGGTGTTCTTAAAAGTACAATAATACCTTTCCATCTCCTACCATCATTGGAACCCTCCCAAATTCATCAAATCCATCCAATTCCCATCCACATATCGTGCTCCTAGCATACCCAAACTCCATCTAATGAACCTCATGTGAGTTCATCCTCCATATATCGATCTACATTGAAGAACCTCCATATCATATAGGGTGTCTTGCAAGAGTTTGGAGATCATGAATCTCCATTTTTATTTCTTGATTAGGTGCCAAAAGTTCATTCGCATCTCTCTTTTCCCTCTTGGTCTCTTTGTTTTCAATTTCTAGGCCTTGTACTATTCTTATCGTCCTTCAAGTCCTTTTGTCTTCTTGCCCTCCTATGATCTTCCTATTTTTATTATGCCTTCTTTCCATTTACAACATTATCTTATATTTTTTAGATTATGGTAAAAACAAGTTTTGAAGGGACCTCGAAACCCTTTCACATCCTCAAAAAGGAAAAAGCAAGATAGCCATCAGGAAAAGAGTCCTTAAACCTACTAGAAGCAGCACCAAAATCAGGTTTTACAGGGACTTGAAACCACTTACATAGTCCAATTAAAGTATCTAGGTTTTACAAGGACCTGGAACCTCCAATTGAGTTTAAAACTAAAAATCAAAAAATAGGACCAAACATAGGAACCAGATGTAACAACTAGCAAAAAGGACCTGAATAGGAACCCAACCAGAAAAGAAGAGCCAAAGAAACTATTGCAATTCCATGATCATCTTAACTACCTCCTTACCAATCTTAGTAGTATCCTAGATGGGGTTAGTAGCCAAAGAAGTAGCAACAATCAAGGCTTTCTTCCTTGAACTCTATCTTGTCCTCTTGTTATGGCCCTCCGAAGATATGGTTCCTTCATTTTCTCTTTTTCCTAGGCTCATCGCAGCAGCACAGATGCTTGAATTTACTTGCTCCATTTTTGTTCCACTTTCCTTGATAAGCATTCTAAGATTCTACTCATAATCCTTAAGTTTTTTTGGGATGTCTCCCATTTGTACCTCCAAGTGTTTGATAATAGCCCGGTCAGCCTCCTGGTTATGTTGCAAGGTTTCCACTTTCTTCTTCAACCCCATTATTTCATTATAAATCCAAGAATCAACTTTAAGTTTGGTAGAATGTAAGAAGGAGAGCTTGGTTTCCCTCTCTAGGGAGTCATCTGTGTCTTTAGCAGTGGTATGTGGCGGGGGCCCAACTTTATCAATTTGTTCCTCCCCATCCAACTGCTCCTCCTCTCTAGTCTCCACAGGGTCATGTTGACTAGGGACCTCCTTATCTTGTCCCTCAGTCTCCTTTGCAAGAGTGGAAGCCTTCCTCATGTTTTCCTCCTCACTCATAATGGATGGACCATTAATTAAATTATCTTTATCTTTATCACCTCCCCCAGACACAGTCTGAGTACCCTCATTATCAAACTTTCTCTGTTCCGAGTTATCCTCAGTTGTTTCTTCCTCTCTCCCTTTCTCATTTTTTCCTTTCATTTCCAGATAACCTTCCAGGTTAGAGCTAAACTCCCCAATGGTTGTCCCTTCCTCTTCCTCTGGGACATCCTTATTTGAGCCTTTAGTACTCTCCACCTCAGTATACTCTTCAACAATTTTTCTTCGAGAGCTAGAGGATTTTAGTTTTTCCTTATCTTTCCCTTTAACATTCTCATCAATTTTACATTTTATGGACTGAGAATCCTTATGTTTTCTAGTGGAGGGAGACGAAGCAATGGATTTATTTTTACAAAAACCCTCTATGAGCAATATCAGACCTTCATGTAAAATGGGTCGTGACTCTTTCTTTCTATGGGCATGCAAGCTTTGAAGCAAAGAGAAATGCAAATAGAAAGGGAAGGAAATTCTATCCTTATACCTAAAATGGTTAAGAAAGATAAAGCGGTATTTGTGCACCCTTTTATTCCTACCATCAAGGATAAAGTACTCACAAATATAGCCAAGCACATCACGCCAAAATACCTTTAATTTTTTGCACATTAAAAAAGTCTCCATTCTTCTCCAATTGCATCTCCTCATCATCTGTCTTTTGGAATTTTTTGTAGGCCACATTGGAAATACTGGTTTGTTTTGAGAATTTAATACCTTTCATGGGGAGCCCAGTAACCTCAGCTATGAATTCTTTAGTAAGCTTCATAGTGACTCTGTGGAGAGTAACTTTGTCATTGACCCAATTTTTGAAGAAGGTCATTGTAACATGGGGTTTGAATCCATGCAAACCCTCTAGAAAACTGACCACTTTCCCTTTTTGGAGAATCTTCCAAACGTCCTGCCTAGCCTTCCAATCATCACATTTTTTGGGCTCCTACTTCCTCGGTTCACCCCCCATTTTACAGAGCAAACAAAAAACTAGAGACACCTAGATACTGATAGCAGAGAGGTTGAAATGAGACCAATTTTTTGTGACTCGAGATCAAGGTCACCTTTTTGATGATACGTGCAGAGAGCACATAACCTTCACATGAATGTACCTCCTCAGGGAAGGTAATCTGACAGTCATAAGACCACTCCTACAAATCATTAATTTTTCTAATCCAAGAAAATCTTTCCCACTTTGGAATGAATAACATCATAATTAATAATTGCTTTAAGATCCACATGCTTGTTTAATTCATCAAGCCACCTCACCTTATGCCCCGTTTGAACTGCATGATTGGCTATCCAGTCAACGGCCCTATTGGCTTATCTATATGTATGGGAAATGACCACTTTTTAAAATTTTTGAAATAAGGTTTTGATTTCCATAATTGTAGCCTCTATAGACCATGAGATAGAATTTTTATTATTTAGGGTATTAATAATATTTAGAGAATCACCTTCCAAGCATAATTTGGAATACCCCAAATCAATAGCTAATTTAATGGTATAGAGGGCTGCAATAGCTTCAACAACATGGCTATTCAAGTGAGCAATAGGGATTTCTATAGAATCAATAACATTTCCCACATGATCTCTAAGAACACCTCCACATCTTGCTCTTCTCAGGTTTCCCTTAGTAGCTCCATCAAAGTTCCCTTTGATCCATCCATTAGGAGGAACAAACCATTTTATGATCGATCTAGGATTATCAATTTTTAACTTAGATCCTTGAGATTGTAAAGGGTTATTGTAAAGGATTATCTTATATTTATGATGATACTCTTTACTATTTTATAGGGCTTGTTGGGAGCTAAAATTTCTCAAATTGATGATGCCATGCTTTTTGCCATTAACTTTGGCCTTGAGAGCTATGTGGTATCATATCTTGCACACCTATCAAGTTTACGATTTGAGTTTAACTCGTGATGTGTCTTATTAATTTCTCTTCTATTAAATTTGTTTCTTCTTTAGGGTACTTCACATAGCTCAAGGTCTAGAGGAAAGGGAAAGAAATTAGCAAGAACACCAAAAAATAAATAGGTATTAAATACAAGCCAAGTTTATATTTTGAAATCTAATAAGAATGAATGTATATACATATACTCAATTTTGATGAATATGTTTTGACTTGTTTGTTGAATATATGTAGAAACAATTTAGTTTTGTAGAGTTGATGAATGCTCCCAAGACTATCAATGTTGAGGCAATGGAAGAGGTAAAATTTCATATTTTCCTTCTCATAAATTTTAGGTTATAGTATGCATTTTTTCTATATACATATTAAATAGTTGCATTTACAAATGGGTACATTTTTTTTGAATTTTATAAAAATTATCAACAATTTTCCTTATTAACATGTGTTATATCTTTTACCTATTACAACAATATTTAAGACTTCATGCAAATCATTTCCCATTTCATTTTGTTAGGAGTCTTGAGCATCAAAGATGGGGTCAAACACAACAGAGGCCAGAGGTATTTATGTAGAGTCTTAGTTGAAGCCCTTTTTTTATCTCAATTTGGATTGCTTGTGTGTGTGATAGAAATCCCTAATCCCTACTCAAAAATTCTAACATTCTAATGCTTACCATATATGTTGTGCCTCATAGCAGCATTGATTCATCAGTGCTTGTACCTCCTACTAGCACTAGAGATCTAACTCAGTTTGTAGTACATTTTTTTTTAACTCTATTTGTAATCCCTAATTGCACTCTATAATGCTAACATTTTATCACTAATCATACAGGTTGTGCCTCTCATGAGCATTCACTCATCAGTAGTTGTGTCTCCCATCATCACTCTACCTCATCATTTTGTGAGGAATCCCACCCATCGATGAAGGATCCTATTACTGCTATCATTCAATCCAACTATGGGACAAAGGGATGAGGTAATGAACAACTCAACTATCCACAATCTAGAACCCAATTCCTAGTTATTTTCATATAACTTATAGATAAGATATTTGATAGTGTATTTTAATTTTTCATCTACAAATAGTTGGTGAACCACAAACTGCATCAAAAAGGCTCAATTTTGATGATTCCACATAGTTATAGATATTGATAGTGATATACATGTGTAGTTGTGGTCATCACATGACACTGACATATATTCAACTTTCATATTATATATATTCAAGAATTATATTGTGCACATTTGACATTTATATTGTACACATTCAATATTTGTTAGGTATTCAAATTTTGTGTATATATTTTATATTTGTATTGTACACATTCGAAATTTTGATTGTACAAATTCAACATTTGTCAGGTATTCAACTTTTGTATTATACCGATGAGACATAACATATTTTTATAACTATATGATTGATATGACATAATATATTGCTCATTTTTCAATATACATTGAACTTGGATTTCTAACTTGTTCAATGTGTGCATACAAACTTGTATTTCACCTTACTTTCTTGCAATTAATCAAATACATGAACGTTCATTATTTTATATAGAAAATGTAACATGTTTATCAAATTCATTATAACATATAATCATATGTCACTTATTTTGATGTAATAAGACATGAAAAGTAAAAATATGTCATGATTTTTGTATTTGTGTCACAAGTTGCAACCGAATAGTGCATAGAGACCATTAAGGACACTTCCATTCACTGTGGTTGATACCATTGGAGGGACATTGTGGCTGAAATGAGGTTGGGTCTACCCTAAACCTAACCAACCAAAGCTAACAGAGCAGACAATTTCATCCTAGGACCAACAGTTTGAAATATACATAACCTTGCTCATTTTAACTAAGCAACATTGTAACTTTTGGCAGGCAAGATACGGGTGCCAAATCCAAACAAATTTGAATCTCTAAAAATTGAGATAGTTTGTTGTGGGCCTAGATAACATGATCATATAGCACCTGAAAATTTGTCAATACCTTGCACAAGCTCATAGAAATGCCTAATCAAAAATTGTAGCTCGATGGTGTTTAGAGACCCTTAGGGGCACTTCTGTTCAATGTGGTCGATACTATTAGAGGGACATTGTAGCTGAAATTAGGTTGGTCCTAGCCTAAACCTAACCAACTAGAGCTAACAAAGTAGATGAGTTGATCCTAGGACCAATAGTGTGAAATATACACAACCTTGCTTATTTTAATTGAGTAACATTGCAACTTTTGGCAATAGGTGAGATATGGGTGCCAAATCAAAAAAAATTTGAATCTCTAAAAAATAAGATAGGGCTTTGTGGGCCTGGATAAGATGATCCTAGAACACCTGATAGTTTGTCAATACATTTCATGAGCTTAGAGAAATATTTGCATAGGGTTATGCTACCGAATTTTCTCTAGAATGGAGCAAGATGTAAATCTCCATATGAAGGCTAAAAATGTATTGTAACTTGTTGTTGAATAATACATTAGCTTGATGGTTTGGAGGGTGGAGCTTTTGACCTAGAAAGGTTTTCCCCAGGTATATCTATGTTCTCTATTCTATCTCATTCTTCTACTTTTATGATTGTAGAATAATAATCTATATGTCATAATGCTACTGAAATTTATTTAGATCAGTAAATTGCAATCACTTTCCTTTAAGGTTTTAATTGTGGGAAATCAACTATGTTTGTTTTTGCTTTTATGGCACAGTACTATGCACTTGTATTTTCTTATTACAAGTTATTCAAAGAACTATTGGATACAGGATGTGCATATTGATCTCAAATGACTTTCTAGGATGCTCTCATTTCTCTTCAATTGGTATTAAAGCTTAGTTTTGTGAATTACATGTTGCTTGCATGTGAGGATTCACAAAGTTTCTAATTTTGGGTTTTTTTTGTTAAGATTTCTAAGCTTGCAGAGCTTGAAGATTTTTTTAAAGAAATTGGCTAATAATTAATCCTTGGATGAGTGGAAGTCTTGCAGTTGATTTATTTTTTAGGAAATAATAGACATTTCTTGAAGGATGGTGAAGACAGAGAAAATATAGTTGGTCATGTTAAAATGACATTGATTTGGAGCTCTTGATTGATAGCATAATAATTCCTATTGTATCAGTATTGGAAGAGGTCTCTTTTGTTACCTATAATGCATAGAGGTTATGGAGTTGATCATTGGATAATCTGGAAGCTTTTGGATAACTTATCTCTCTTAGATGCATGTACTAGTAGTGGTTGTGGAATTGATCTACAAGTGGGCCTGGAGTTCCAGTACTACATTTTCCCTCTTGGATTCTTATACATGCATGGCTTGGATTCATGTTCATTGGATCTAAGGGGTTTATAGATTTCCTTAAAAAATATATGGTGATGCTCATTTGTGATAATCCATTATTCTAGGTTCAATTGTTTGGTATTTTTTTCCATACTTTGAGTCTTCTAGATGAGAAGTGGGTGTGGATGTGCATGGGTGTTCTTAAATATAATGTTTTTGTAGCTTTTGCATGCTAAAATAAAAAACTTGTAGTTTTTTGTGGATCTACTAAAGAGCTATTTTCTTGACTCTTGTTCCTTTAGAGTGGTACTAGATGAGATAGTTGTAGTTCTACATACATGCATTCTTTTTTCATAGTGAGAGGAGATGTTGGTACATGATTAGTCACTCAACATTTATGTGGTGATGCTTTTTTGGATTCCTAGACTATGGTGCTTGATATGGACATGATTGGCAAATTAGATTTGAGCTTGATCTAGTGTTTGAGTCATGTTGTCTACATGATTATTCTATTTGATCTCATTTGTACATATCACTAATGTGATAATGGGTTTACATGTTGCAATGAATGGATCTACAAGTTATGTAGTCAGGTGGGTAGGCCACCCATTTAATTGTAGTGGGATAACTTGGATGTGGACTATCTATATCCACCAAAATTGATTTAGTGTTGTAGTAGACTTATTAGCTAGCCTTTTTTGTGGTCACTTGTGCATTTGTGTGGTTTCTTTGGGATGAGAGGATGGATGATATTTGAGTGCTTGGATAGTCAGTTATGGAGTCCTATAGCATGGTGAATTTCCTTAGTGTGGAGATCTTGGTTTCACTCAATGTCATGTGTGGGCCTGGATGATTTTTAGATTTGGAGGATGGTGTGTCATATTCTTAGATAGCTCAGTATCACATTTCGGTTGGAGATTTGGTAGTGGCTGTATTTTTCCATCATATGGCGATGCATGATCTTCTTTAGTGTTGCAGATGTTGGAGGATGCCTTAGATCCTATTGCTGCAGAAGGGTCTTTCACATTTTTTGGTTCACTAGTTGGAGATGGTACATTATTTTGATTGAATATGTTGACATATTTAGGATTCAAGGGGTCCTTGGTAGAGATTTTGTTTATGCCTTTATTTGATATGTTATCATGGTGGCTTTTATGTCATGGTTTTCTCTTTATTACTAGTTTAGAGTTGTGACATGATATAGTTATTTGATATGATCACATGAAGCATGTTATATTTTTGGAGGATATGGTTTGGATCATGATGTTATGTTTATGTTCCTAATTCCATGGTTGGAGCTTTGACATTGATCTTGGTTTAGTTTCTTAGTATTGAGTACTTTGATCATTTTCTTGATACTTCACAATAGTGCTATGTCGCAGTGGATTTTTGCATGGAAGTGATTTATTAAAAGTGCTTTTGGATACTTGGAGACTTAGGTTAGGCTAGAGCTCTCTTGAAATGAGAGACATGTCATTGAGATGTATACTCTTGACAAGATTTCAATAGAAAGTCTAAGGAACCTACACCTTTTTTGGGCATGAGTTCAATAGAGACCTATGCGGAGATTGTTCTTGGAAAAGTCACAGGGTGACTTACATATCTTGGAAGAGCATTCTCATTGCCCACTCTTGGTCTACTCGATCATTTATCACTTGAAAGGTATTACCCAATGTTACTTTTAGGTGCTTTATTTTTTCTTTCACAGTCATGGATCTTGAGCTACAGTTAGATGGTTCTAGAGGATTCATTATGAGAGATGGATAACATGATTATCTCCTTGAGGTGTATTTTCATTTATGATGACAATAGGAGATGGTAGTGGGCTGATTTCTTAAAAAGGGAATGGAGTTGTTTGATCTTCTTTGAGAGGCTTAAATCCATGTAAATTCATGATATCATGTTATGTTTGATCTCTTAAGGGTGAACAGTTTTGGATGTTGTTGTGACCTTTCTCTTGGGGTTGCAAAGGAGATCATACTTGGCACAATTGACATATATAAGTGTTTGTAGAAGGACATTCTACATGCTTATGGTTTGTAGTTTCTTTTTTTGGTCTTGGTTATCTTCTTGGATGTTTTTGTTCACATAACATTGTTTTTGAGATCTGTTGGAGCTATGGTGGTCACTCTTTTGTGGTCATTTGTTATCACTTGTACTTCCTTTTTTTTATGACAAGGTGGTTCCTTTATCTATTTTATTTTTTGGATGTGGAGAACATGGGAGAGTTGTGGAGACTAGATGAGAGAGATGTTTCTTGTAGTGTTTTTGCTATAGGATTTGCATATCTTTGTGGATGGTCCTTAGTACTACATGGTTACACTTTCTTTGTGTTGTTATCAGTAGACTCAGTAGGCCTTTGATTTTTCAAATTTTACATTACCCATGTAGTGGGAGTTCTTGTATCTATTTGGTCTTCATTGACTAATTTGCACATAGAGCTTGAGGTTGCAGTTTATGGGTTGGTTATGTTGCTAGAAAGATTTTTCTTGTGTTGGATACCTTTAAGGTATGGGTGATTGGATGGGTTAGCATTTACTATGGATTCTATTTTCAATCTCATGGGTTTATAAGTTGGATTGGATGAATTAGTTTGGTTGTTTTAGCTGATATTTTATCTTGTTTTCTGGAGGATGACTTCACAGTTATGTTGGGCTAAGAAGTTGATGATTTTGATGCTTCTATGTAGCTCATGAGTACAATGGAGTGGTGGAAATATTATGTAGCCCTTTTTATCACTAGGATCTTATGCTTGTGTTATTTGGATAGGTGTCTAGTTGGAGCATGAGAGCATGTGTTAAGATTTATGTGGTTTCATGAATGGTTGTGATGATATAGTTTCATCTGTTTGAATCTTGTAAGTTCTTCATCAAGTGGGAGATTTTTGGGATAAGGTGACTTAGCCTTACCATGATTTATTTCTTTATTTTTGCTTTCTTGGAAAGTTGTTAAATGAAACTAGATTCTTCCACAAGAAAAGTCTTGGAGTAGAAAAATAGAAAGCTTCTATTTTTTGGTGATTTATTCTCTTATGCTTTGTTTTTATGCAAGGGTTGTGCATAAGGAAGTCCCTAAAATAATTTTTAGATGCATTGAATGTAGACACTTTAGAAATTGTTTCATCTTGTATGAAAACTCTTTAAGTACAAAGCATTGTTGGAGAGAGAGAGAGAGAGAGAGAGAGAGAGTGAGAGAGAGAGAGAGAGAGAGAGAGAGAGGGGTTATTTGCATAGGGTTATGCTACCAAATTTTCTCTAGAATGGAGCAAAATGTAAATCTCCATATGAAGGTTGAAAAGGTATTGTAACTTGTTGTTGAATAATACATTAGATTGATGGTTTGGAGGGTGGATTTTTTTGACCTGGAAAGGTTTTCTCCACATATATCTGTGTTCTCTATTTTGTCTCATTCTTCAAGTTTTATGATTGTAGAATAAAAATCTATATGTCATAATGTTGCTAAAATTTATTTAGATCAGCAATTTCCAATCACTTTCCTTTAAGGTTTTAATTATGGGAAATCAACTATGTCTATTTCTGCTTTTATGGTATAGTAGTATGCACTTGTATTTGCTTATTAGAATCTATTCAAAGAACTATTGGATACAAGATGTGCATACTGATCTCTGATGACTTTCTGGGGTGCTCTCATTTCCCTTCAAAAACCTAACCCTAACTCTTCATGGACCCTATTAACCACATGATGATGTCATCATCATGCCCTGTGCCAATCAGACAGCTATTTTAAGCCTAGAAAGGGGTGACATAGTGTGACAGCAAGGACATGGTTCAAAACAACCCATCCAAGTTTTGTATATGTTGTAGAGAAGCCAAATAGGTATCCAAATCTATAACTTATTTTCCTAATGTTTTGGGAAATTTGGAAGAAAAATGCAAGAGAACAACCACCTAAATCCGTACAAGTTGAAGATAGTTAAATATTTTTTTAAGGATGTCATCAAACCCATAAAAAAGAATATATGGCATATAAATATGCACATGTTATATATTTTTTCTTTTTTTAAATACAAAATTTGGTATCTAAATATGCACATGTTACATGTCTTCTCTTTTTTATATACAAAATTTGGCATCAAAATATGCACATGTGACATCTCTTATCAAATTTTTATACAAAATATGGAATACAAATATGCATACAAATATGCACATATTAGATTTCTTCTCTTTTTTATATACAAAATTTGGCATCTACATATGCACATTACTACAAAGTTGCAACATTTGGCATAACATATATACAAAATTTTCAAAATTATTCTACCATATGTAGAATGATTCAGTTATATGGCACACAATCAATCAAGGGAATGATCAGCTCTAACCCTTATTGTATCAAGTATTACTTTGTGATCAGATTCATGTACTTTCCACAACTTCTTTTTAAGAGTCCTACCAAAATATGGTATCAATTGAATATGCATTGCAACAATAAGGTTAGAGTAATAAAGAATATGTCTGTGTGTCTCAAAATCCTCAAATAACCACATAGTAGATTTCTTGATAGGGTACCTACATTTAATTATAAAGATAATTTAAAGTCAAATTCCAATACATTATACATGACAATTTGACTTAAATAGAAATTCATGGTAGGGGAAAAAATATACTACCTTTTAAGACATATATATGTCACAATGGATCCTATTTGGTACTCAATAGCCTGACCATCAACGACTGCAGTTATTAGTTTCTTTTTGGGCTCAATACATCGATATAGAAAGTAATTTGTTCCTTCATCATTATTCTCATATGCAATAACTGCATATACATGATCATCATTATATAGAAGGATAAGTTAATGGAAAAATTGAAAGTAATTTATTTTAACCAGGTATTAAATTGATAACTTAAAACTTGGTTCAACTAGGTTAGATACATGCTCAAAATCTATTGATGCTTCAACCTAGTTGAGTTATAGTGTTGTAGGAAGTTGACATGAATCAATTGGATGCAAAGGTGTACAAGACCATTGGTCAACCCGCTCTTTTGATTCACATTCATCCCATAAATGATGTATACATGAAGAGCAAAAGCATGCAAGCTTTCTAGTATGAATAGCTAGTGGCACTACATTTGAACTTCAAAATGAATGCATCTCACTTGATCCTATAAGCGTACAACAATCTTGTAAATTTTCAATGTTAGGTTCACGTATCAACCAAATAAATATAGAAACCATAGAGCTACCTCTATTACTTGGTCCCATTGTAGAATTGCACCATTGGATAATTGTTTTAGCATTTTCTAATATTGCGCCACCTTCCTACTTTAATTCCTCTCTACTAAGGGTTCTTTTCACACATGCTCCAGCACCATCATGCTCTCCCTTTCCATGTCCTGCCTCAATGAAATTTCAAAAAAGTTGCACTTCACTTGTCACATGCATCCTACTCAACCAATAGAACATCCTTGCATTCTTGAATCATACAGTGCAATTATTTGATCATATAATGTGTTGATTGTATCTTTCATCATTTTTCCTCAAATTTTCATTAAAAACTCTAAAACATCCTTGCACAAACTTTTATGAATGAGTTCGATCATCATTGATATAGAAGTGATACTTTCTTAATATTTTTCTATCATCCTCTTTGCTATCATGTGCATGAATAAATGCTATGTATATAAAAATTGATACTTGTATAGAGTTTTAATATAATGGTTGCACTTCATTTTGAGGTTTTAGTGTATAGCTTTCAACAAAATCAATAAGTGACACAATTTTACCTGAGGCAAAAATGTCCTTACATAACTTGAATTGTTCATCTAACCATCTAGCTCTATGTGTATGACCTATGTAGTCAAGCTACATTTTCTTGAAACAATTCCTTAAAATCAACTACACATACATCACTTTTCACTAATTCACACCTCTTTAATTCTATTCCATCTTTAAGAACATATATAGTTGATTTGTACTTTCCAAGAGAAACTAGTGTCTTACCAATTTCATGTGTGCTATCTAGATGTAGGCATCTATGCAACTATTACAAACCACCACATTGAGGGAAAAAACCTTTCAAACACATGGTCTTATAATAAATGCACCCATCATCTCATTTGCATAGTACACTTGGAATAAATTCTCTCAATGACTTAGGAGGTAATTGTAGACCACATTTGTCCAATATTTTGTTAGTATGCAAAGTACAACATATATAACAATAAACATCATAATGCATAGAAAACTCAAAATGAACCCTACAACAACATGTAGTGTGTGCATGATTTATCTTAACGTAGAATGGTTTTGTCATCTCAAAAAAAAATTGGCTGATTTTAATTTGATGAAATCTTTGAAGAAATATTTCATAAAATTATGTTTGAGCTGAATCCAAAAAATCTTTTGCATGTGGCTCATGGTTTTTTTTTCCAATTCATCTTTTGACAACATCTTTTTGGTTTGACAAAACCCTTGTGTTGTCACACCAAAAGTCTTCTATTAATGTTTTTAGTGCATTAACAGTAACTTTATCCTTATGTGGGAGTCTACCTTGGAATGACCAAAAAGAAGTCTCATTAGAATTCTCAATCTTCTCTAACTCAACTAAGGCTTTGACTAATGTTGTTCTGCTTATCCTTAATGATTTACTTGTTTTGCTTACCATACATTATTTTTCCATTTCATTTCCCATTATGGTTGGTGTGAGGACCCTTTGAGTTGCATGAACATCTTTAGTACATTCTTTGAACCAATGGATTTGTACACATCAAAGAGATTTCTAAGAATGGTTCATTCACTACTATTTTTAGATGTTCTTAACCCCAAAATTCTCATTGTCTCTCTAAATTTCAAATTTTTAACCATTTCAAATATTTTCATCGATGCCAATTAGAAACTTTGTTTTTCTACAAATTATTCTAAGAGATGTTGATGTACACACATGCTCTATATTTTCATTACTTACATCATGTGCATTCATCATTTCAACCTGAGATGTAGCATTAGTGGCATCAGTTGATGAAAGTGTATTTATCATAATCATTTCAATTGGGGTATGTTGAACATTTTCATTTGTAAAATTAGGTGTATTTTGAACATCAATATCAATACATAGATTTTCATCGCTTACATTGGAGGCATTCGATGATGTACCTTCATGTAATCTCCTCATATGCTCCCTTGTTTTTGGATTTTCTACCTCTCATTTTTTAATCGTTCCTCTCTTATTCTTTCCCATGATTGTAGATGCAAATTACCCTACAAAAAATAATATGAATCAAATAAAAAATAAGATACTTATATGATTATTTTATGCTCAATTGTTCAATCATAAGATACTAACATAAAATAAGATGTTGGCACATGAAAAATATAAAATTTAGCATTTCTAGGCACAAAAAACCTTACACTTGCATACCTGGTATACAAATACATGTGAACAATAGTAGAATCTAGTCCAAACTGCATTGAAATAGCATAATAATCATTGACATGTTGTTTTATTTACATTTTTTAATAACTCGATTGGGTTCTGGTTTACTACTTCACAAAGGTAGAGAGAGAGAGAGAGAGAGAGAGAGAGGGGGGGGGGGGATATGAGAGAGATAGAGAGATTATGGGGGGAGAGAGAGGGGGGGTATGGGGGAGAGAGAGAGAGAGAGAGAGAGAGAGAGAGAGAGAGAGAGAGAGAGAGAGAGATTAGGGGATATGATAGAAAGAGTGAGAGAGAGGGAGAGAAGGGTAGTAGAAACAGAGGGGGGATAGGACAAAGAGAGAGAGAGAGAGAGAGAGAGAGAGAGAGAGAGAGAGAGAGAGAGAGAGAGAGAGAGAGAGAGAGAGAGAGGATGGGATGGAGAGAGGGGGGGATAAGACAAAGAGAGAATGTGATAGATAGAGAGGATGGGATGATAGAAGAATTAGAGGATATGATAGAAAGGGTGAGAGAGAGGGAGAGAAGGGGATGAGAGATAGGGAGAGAGAGAGGATGAGATGGATAGAAGAATTAGAGGATATGATAGAAAGAGTGAGAGAGAGAAGGGGATGAGAGAGAGAGAGAGAGAGAGAGAGGATGGGATGGATAGAAGAATTAGAGGATATGACAGAAAGAGTGAGAGAGAGAGAAGGGGATGAGAGAGAGGGAGAGGAAGGGAGGGAGGGAGGGAGGGAGATGGAGAGAGAGAGAGAGATACAAAGAGGGAGGGGAGAGAGGGAGAGAGATACGAAGAGGGAGGGGGAGAGTGAGGTTGGGGGAAAAGATATATATATATATATATATATATATATATATATATATAGAGAGAGAGAGAGAGAGAGAGAGAAGGGGATAAGAGAAAGAGAGACAAGGAAAGGACAAAGAGTAAATATGAGAGAAAGGGAGTGATGTAGAGAGAGGATGAGATGGAGACAAGGATTGATAGACACTTTTTTATTAAAATACATAACCTAACATCTCTCTCTCTCTCTCTCTCTCTCTCTCTCTCTCTCTCTCTCTCTCTCTCTCTCCCTCCCTCCCTCCCTCACTCACTCTCTCCCTCAATCTAACCTTGTGAAGTAGTAATACAAAACCCAATCGAGTTTTGTAGAACCCAATCAAGTTTTGAATGTATTTTTTATTTTCATAGCTTGATTGGGTTTCTTGAATCCAAAAAACTCGATCAAGTTATGGCTTGGTGATAGCCTAGGAAAATGACCCAAAGGCTTGGGAGACTATTTTCCCTCTAATTTTTTCCTTTAGAATTTTTTTCATCTTCTAAGATGAATTCTCATTTTTACCTTCATCAAGTTTTCTAATGGAGAAGTGTGTATCTCTAAAATCAGCACCATAATCTTACACGTCTTCTTAGCTTTCTAACCATATAAATTTTTCTTTTTTTGGACAACATTAACATTGTAAAGTTTAATTACTTTTACCAATGCCTTGACATTCCTCACAGACATATGTCTACCATTTTTTTAATAATTTTTTATATACTTAACCAAATCCAAAATAAATTATATATTACTATTCTACACTTGATTCTATACAAAAAAAAAAATTTAAATCATTTTCGATTATTCTAATGCAAGTTATGCTCAGCACATGAACAGGTACCAAAATTTTAGAATGTAGCTAGTTCAATAATTCATAAAAGTTTTTTAAAATACTCATCATAAAATTACCAAAAAAAGTACACAACTTCTAGATATGACTCTTAACTATCATCCTACCAAACGGATATGCAAGATACTAAATATAACTTGGTGTTTGTGTTGCACACGAAAACAACTATGTTATATTTTCTTAAAAAATTAGGAACTATTTTTTGTGTGCGTAGGGATTGACCCAACTAATGTTATCCATTTTCTAAAAACTCTAGTATTTTAGAAAGTAGCTTCAGAGTACTACAATTTATATGTTTTACATATCTTGTCATTTTTAGTGGATGACCCTCAAATTTCTAGTCCAAGTTTAGGTTCACCTGATTTCAGAAAAAGGTGTCCACTTATAACCCCCTTTTGTACACCATCTTGGTGCACTAACCCAAGAATAAATTTTTTTTTTAAGTTTAAAAACTTCAAATATTTAAAATAAAATTTGAGTTCTAGACTATTTTAGATTATAAACTTAGAAAAATTGAAGATTCAAAAATATAAGATTAGAACTTAATTGGAAAACTGAGTAGTTGACCATATGAGATTTGAAAGTTAGGAAATTTAAGCATGTGAGTATACGAAGTTATAAAGTTAGAAATTATAGCATATAAGAACTTATTAACCGATGCTAAAAAAATAAAAATCTTAGAAAATAAGAAAAATGAGCTATGGAAGCCAAAAGTCTAACTTGGTTTTTACAATTTAGAATCCCTCCATTTAACCTTTGGTTCCCTTTGGTCAATCTAAATTTATTTATTTTTGGCAATCTTCTAAATTTCATCATTAATATAACAAGAAATAAATGGTTTCTTCAATATATTAATTAATTTTGCATACTAGTTAACAAATGTTCTAATAAGCCGCTTTAGACGTTAGATTAAAACAACTATAACTTTTGAATAAAGAAATGCTTCACTATAAAAAATTTACTAGTTCATAAAAATGTCAATACAAATACAACCAAGAAACATAAATCTATTTTAAAAGTGATTTTGTTTTTTAATTTAATAGTTGTTTTTATTTGACTCACAAAAGCTAAATTTTTAATATCCGAGAAACTAGGATGTGGGTTGACCAGAGAATTGAGCACATTGTAGAAAATACTCTTAAACACCCATACACAATCATCTTACTCTAATTGATATCAAATTTCAAATTCATTTTTTAAAAATGTTGCTAAACTATCATGTCTATTCCTAAGATCTCAATTGAATTCATTCTTCTTTAAATCATCATGCATTTAAACATGAATCTAATTATCCATAAACTCAAAGGACATATTAAGACAACGAAAATCATATAACATTACTAGTATTTTCATTTAACAACTAGAATTGGCTTGATGAAGGATTCAATTAATTATAATGCTCATTATTTTATAACAATAATAACTGTGAAATGGAAGTGAGACTAACAAAAAGATCTACTATCAAATATTCCCATAAAACACCTTTACACAAACATATAAAATTAAATCCAATAAAAAATGATTCCCTGTGTTACAATATTAAATCCTATAATACCATCTAGGTCAAAAGGGGTCATAAATTTATAACTTCAAAAATGAAGTATCTTTTAGGATCTAGATGGTTCTTTTTTTTCATTGGCATTGTTTATTTTTGCACATCAACCACCATAATTATTTCAAATACATAAGGATGATTAAAACAAATAATATTTTTTCTTAGTTATTTTATTCATAATTTTAATCATAAATAGTTCATCTAGCTAATGTCTCATGCAATTCAATAGAACCAAAATTTAGCCTTGCCTCAAGAGGAACAAAAAGATGAAATCAAAATGATGCTTTTATCCTTTACCTTTATATTGGTTAGGGTAACCTTCATCCACTAGGCTGACTATGATTGTTCAACCATTTTGTGTAGTTACTTCAAAGGTATCAACTATCCTAATTTGTCTAGGACTAACATCCATATTAGGGAACCAAAAAACACATTATTAACACATCATTTAAATCTATATTTAACATCATTTGTTTCTCCTAAGTTAATTTAATGTTCATGGAAGATATATTTCATAAATCAAAACCAACTTCATCATTGTACATCAAATATTAACCTTTTCTTATGTCTTATTATGAGTCTTTAATGTGTATGATCCTTTTTAATCTACGAATTGTGGATTTATAAGACTGTAATCCTAGATACTTGTACACTTCTTAGCTTAGAGGGTATCGTGTATCTCTGATACTTTGAATTGGAGATTTTGGATTCACTATACTTAGCCCCATGTACATAGAAACAAGCCTCTAATTTGGATCCTCTTTCATGTACAATACCTCATTTATATTTTATGAAAAAATATAGAATCATCTAATTGTGCCAATAACCACTTATCATCCAAGGACAATACATATTCCTCTCTATTAGTTGTACCCTAATTGTGTTTTTATTGAAGTACTTTATTGATATGAACTACCACTTGTTTTCCTTGATTTTAAAAAAAATTACTAATTAGATAGGTTTTTTTTTAGAAAAAATATATGAATAGTGCTTAAACATATCTTGGCGAATTTAACTCATATTTTAGGTATTCTATTGTTCTCTATAATATTAATATTTAACCAATTAGTTGTTGATGACAATTTGATGTTGGAAAGTATCAAAACCCATGAAATCACTAACCACAAGTCTAAACTACCAAATAATAAGCCAAAATAATGATGACAATTTGAACCACTACTAAGGGAATATACTTAGTAGTGGCTATAGCTAACTTTACACATGCAATTGAGGTACCAAATGATGTCAAAATT
Source organism: Cupressus sempervirens (assembly GCA_028749045.1). Lineage (NCBI taxonomy): Eukaryota > Viridiplantae > Streptophyta > Pinopsida > Cupressales > Cupressaceae > Cupressus > Cupressus sempervirens. The sequence continues at coordinate 504,971,632 of CM053789.1, read as the reverse complement.
ATTAAATTTTCTTTTTTTTTTCTCGTATGCGGCTTAATTTCTTAAAGCTAAGGTTTTAGCTTCTCACCGCTAATGATCCACTTTGTAGAAGTCATCATGTGTGTATAGGTCAAAAAGTTACCAAACAAGGTGTCACCCAATACTAGACACTAGGAACCCCAATAGTGGTTCAATTTATATGTAGTAGTAAGTAACAACTTTAATATAGTGGATCATTATTGTTGAGAATATGATAATATAAACAAAAAAAATTAGATAATTTTGACATTGTTTGACACTCAATTAAACATGTGAAACTTAAGCTATAGTCACTACTAGGTATCTTCCTCTAAGCAATATCGAACATGTATTGGGGGTGTAATTTTTTTTTTAGGTTAATTTTATGTATATATTGCTATGAAAGATTGTTTATTATTGAGGGGCTACTATAACAAAAAGTGAATGATAAATAGACCCCAATTTACAATCGATTACCCTAAATGAGTTTAAATAAGAGCAAGAATATGACCCCTTAACTTCTCCCAAGTTAAATGTGAATCACACCCAATACTTGTAAAAGAGACTACAACTTAAACAAATTTTATATAAAGCATTATTAAAAATCATTAGATATTATAATATATTAATGAACTCCTCACACCAACAACATATTGGCTTTTCTATTTGAAACTTCATGTATTAGCTACATGATCAAACACTCACCCTCTTGTTGTTAAGCATGGAAATGTTTAAGCATAAATTTATATGCCATACAACATATTGTCTTCTCTATTGGAAGCCTCATGCATTAATTACATGATCAACCACTCACCCTCTTGCTTGTAGGGCCCATTTGGCTATGGGAATAGGAATAGGAAAATAGGAATAGCTATTTTGGAATGCTTATTCTGGAATAGAAAATGGGGCTACATATTTCTGTTCTTTGTTTGGTTCAGCCAATATTTGATGGGGAATTCGTAGATCCCAAAATTTATGTTTTCTAAAATAAATAAAAGTAAAATAGGAATACGTATTCTAATAACACCTATTTGGGTGGAATTGCAAAACCCCGTTTTTGGGCCAAAATTGGAATACATATTCCTATTTTACTTCATATTCTAATTCCGATTTGGTGCATCCAAATGAAGAATTCAAAATTTTAAGAATTTACATATGTCTATTCCACTTGTATATTACCAAATGGGCCCTTAAACTTAGACATATTTCAAAGATAAAGTTATATGCCAAAACTAACAAGTTCTCTAGTGAAATATATCATATCTTGGTAAAGATCCATAGAATGAACATCACTAAGTGACATATAAATGAATAATAACTCAACAAAACAAGCCAAGACCGACTTTGCATTGTAATCATAGTGTCTTGTGTTCTCACTTATGGAGCATCATGCACTGTGACGCATTGTGACAGAAGGTGCTTTGTGAAATTCAAAGTCAATATTTCTTATTAAAAACTGTTTACCATTATGCACCTTCTCATCCACGGATAGAATTTGCCCACTTCAGCCTTTTAGTAAATGTATACAAAATCATGTGGGTACTACGATATGCAAGGATCTACCTGCTTAAGCAACCTTTAAGAATATAATGAAACCTATATATCAATGGCAAACATTAATAACTAGTTGGTCTTCGTTTCTTTGCTGATCAGTCATTATGAACCAATATGTTGGTCCGTACATAGGGCTGTTTTTCTCTGGGTAGCACTCGTATGAGTGTTTATTTTCTGAAGGATCATATTTTTAAAAAATTTAAAAAAATCAACCACGATATTTTAAGAAGACTATCAGTTATTGTTTATGTTTCAATTACTATTCAGTATTACCTCTATACCTATAACAGATCTTACAATGTCAATCTTCATTTTTCACAAACCAGAACAATACCTAACTATAAACAATCAAAAATCAAATTTTAAAAAGGGAGAAAATAAGTGGTGTTCAAAATCAACTCCTATATTATTATCAATAACAAACTATAGTTATACATTTACAAGTATTCTTTGACGGTTTTCAGTAGTCTGAATCTTAGTATAGTAAAGGACGTGGTATTTTTGAAGGAAAATGTACAAGATTTAGGTTCATCTTCACAAGTAGCATCATTTCCGACAAGGCTGTCACTCTCTTTTTGTATTTTATAGTTTCAGTGGGCATATCAACTTTATTCTCAATTATGAGGAGATTATATAAACAGGGATGAAGAAGTAGAAGATTTCTTGTGTCTGCCTCCAAGCAAACAAAGAATGATGGTGAGTACGACTATTTCAAATAAGAATGATTTGCTTGGCAACATGGGAAAGATTACAAATTGAAACATGCCTACAAATTTGTGGCTCAAGAGTTGCATTTGGGATTTAAATTTCAAGACTTTAGGTTAGAAGTCAACTTAGAAAACTTACTTCAGAAGTCAGTTTACAATACTACTGCCGTGATATTCTTGATCAAGGACACAAATTTTATTGTAAGCTGCTGTAATGATGATATTAGTATATTTAGGTTAGTATTCATCTAGTTTTCCATCTATTTTTCTTATATGGTTGTAATTATGAAAGGTACCTGCTAATCTCTCCATCAAAGACACAAAAAAGAGGGTCAAACATGATTTTTTTTTAGATTTACAAAAATACGATGTTGTTTCTGATCACAAAATATACAGATCATGAAGATCAAATGTTGAAAATTTCAAAAAAAAATCATTGTGTTTTAGGTTTTTTGAAATTTAGTCAATGATGCAATTTGTAAGGAGGATAGGCAGGTCCATTATGAAATGTGTACATTTTGTTTGATTTCGATTGATTTTGGAGATGTGATTTAACATAAATAAATATATATTGATATAGATGATGTATTTTGGTTTAGAGTTATATTTAATTTTGTAATAGTTAATTAAATATTATTGATATATTTTTGGAGAAAAGATATTTCTTTAAAGATGATTTGATTAATATTCTATTTTGAAGGATGATTATTATTTTTATATTTCCTATCAATCTAATTAGTCTTCTATTATATAAGTTTTAATGATGAAAGCAGTATTTTTATGTTAATAAGAAAATTTGTATATTTATGCTTTTATATAGTTTTAATTTATTTTGATGAAATAGTTTAACATTATCATATTTAAATAAGAATTAATATTTTATGTTATATTTTGTAATAAGGTCTATTATGCGTAATAGGGACTTGATGCATAATACAGTCTATTATGACATAATAGGATCTTTAATGACCTAATATGATTAATTTGATATAACAAACTTTAGTTTTGAACGCTATGTTAAACCTATATGGACATAAGAATCCCCTTAAGAATCTCTCTCTCTCTCTCTCTCTCTCTCTCTCTCTCTCTCTCTCTCTCTCTCTCCCTCCTACTATTTTGCCATAAGAAGACAACATTGTGTGTTATAACATAATAGGGTTTATGTATGATAGGGTCTATTATGATACATAATAGGATGTATTATGATGTAATAGAGTGTATTATTGCATAATATAACCCATTTTGTATGAAAAACCCCATAATATTGTGTATTATCGTATAACATGGTTTGTTATGGCATAATAGGGTATATGACTAGTTTTCATTATAAATAATCCTTAGTTTTGCACATTATGACCTATTTTGACAAAAAGAAAACCATTAGTTTTGCATTATATTGAACATAATATGGTCTATTATGCATAATAGGGTAGATCCATAATAGAGTATATCATTGTAATTTTTTAGAGATCCCCTATCCCTCTCTTTCTCCCCTTTTATTCTCTTTCAATGTATTTCATAGATCTCCATGATAGGACCCCTTAGCTACACCTCTCTCCTCCCTTTTAGTAGTTTTGTACATCTCTCTCTCTCTCTCTCTCTCTCTCTCTCTCTCTCTCTCTCTCTCTCTCTCTCTCTCTCTCTCTCTCTCTCTCTCTCTCTCTCTCTCTCTCTCTCTGGCCTAATATGTTGACATAAGAAGACTTAAAATTGTTTGTTATAACCCTTAATATTGTATATTATTACATAACATGGTTTATGATGACCTAACAATTGTAAGTTATGTATTATGTCATATGATAGAGTGTGGTCCCATAATAGTGGGTGTCACTTTTGTGGCACGAAGAAATTTGATAGTTGCAATAATCAAATTCCCTATGTTCGCGCAAACATATTTTTCATGTTTGTGTGAACATAAGGAATAGATATGTTCATGCAAACACATCTCAAAAAAAAAGGTTATGTTCACAATAACATAACCTTAATATATGTTCACGCAAACATATGTTAACAATGATTTATGGTTTATATTCCCTATTTTCCATTTTTATTGTTCATTTTTATGACATGGTAGAATTGTTTAGGACGTTGGAGCAAACGTATTGAAGTGTTGAGCAAGTTGCATCATTTTCTTCTAGACTTTGGTCATTGCGCTATTTTGGGTATGTTTATATGTGATTATTTGAATGTTTTTTGTGTTTTTAATGTTTTCAAAGAATATTTTAATGTTAGTTTAATATTTTTATTTCTTATTAATATTAGTTAATTATATGAATTTTTTTTTTTATGATTTTTTTAATTTCTTATTTTTGTATTAGTGTTATTAGAAAATACATTAGAAAATATTATAAAAACATTACAAAACATTACAAAAAATATTAGAAGTTATTTTTAAAAATTAGTCTAGAATATTAGAAAATATTAGAAAAAAATTACAAAATCTTAGAAAAATATTTAAAATATTTTTTTAAAAAGTCTAGAATATTAGAAAAACATTAGAAAATATGAAAAAACATTAATCTAGAATATTAGAAAAATATTAGTATAACATTACAAAACAAATTTAGAAAAATATTAGTCTTATTAGAAAAATATCAGAAAAAACATTACAAAATATTAGATAAACATTAGAAAAAATTAGAAAAAAAATAAAATTTATTAGAAAAGACATTTAAAAATATTAGAAAAATATTAGAAAATATTTTTTTTAATTACTCTAGAAAATTAGAAAATATTAGAAAAGTATTAGAAAATATTTTTAAAATTTTATTATAGAATATTAGAAAAATATTAGTATAACATTACGAAACAAATTTAGAAAAATATTAGTGTTATTAGAAAAATAAATTAGAAAAAAATAGAAAATATTCGAAAAACATTAGAAAATATTAAAAAACCATTAGTCTAGAATATTAGAAAATATTAGAAATACATTAGAAAATATTAAAAAAATATTAGTCTAGAATATTAGAAAAATATCAATTTAACATTAGGAAATAAAAAAATACTATTTAACATTAGAAAGCACAAAATAATAAGTTAAAAAGTATAACCCTAACCCTAACCCTATATACAACCTGTGTTCTAATCTTAACCCTTACCCTAAACCAAACCCAACTCTAACTTGAGCTCTAACTCAAACTCAAACCCTAATTCCCTAATTTTAACCCTAACCCTAACCCTAATCATAATTGTATCTCTAAACCTAACTCTAGCTCTAACTCTAACTCAAACCCTAACTCTAATTGTAACCCTAACCAAGTAATGACCTAACCCTAACTCTAATTCTAACCCTAACCCTAACTCTAACTTGAACCCTTACTATAACTCTAATTATATAACACTAACCATAATTTGCTAACCCAAACTTTAACTATACCCCTATTGTTAACCCTAGAACTCTAATTCTAATTCCTAACCCTAGCCCTAAGCCAAACCCTAACTCTAACTAGCTCTATCTCTAACTCTAACCCTAACTGTAACCCTAATCTAACCCTAATCCTTACTCTATCTTTAACCCTAACTCTAAGTACACCCGTAACCCTAACCTAATGGGCTATATACAACCTCAATTCTATAACCCCAATTCTAATCTTAATTCTAACTCTAACTCTAGCTTGAACCCTAACTAGCTCTAACTCTAACTCAAACCCTTATTATAACTCTAATTACATAGCTCTAACCCTAATTTGTTGTCATGTCCCATTTTGAAATAATTAAAAGTAATAATCTTTGCTAAGGCAAGCAGGCCCAAAAAGGTAAAGTTTCAGAAAAAGGGGATAATCTTTGGAAGCTAATGGACTAATAAATGAAAATTATTATTAAAATATGTTTTATTAACCCCTCTTGGATGTGAGTTAGGGTTATGCCCTCTTTTAAGGGGTTTGGAGGCATTTTGGGCTCATTCCAGAACTTGATTTTTACGCATTGCTTTGTTGTTCTACAGAGGCTGCCAAACCTGTGGAGAAGGAGACCCAAGAACCGGAGTTTGCAGGTTTCTAGGAAGGCTAAGGATGGGAGTTTGAAGCCATTCCATGTGCATGCTCATGCAGAGTTTTCCTTTGTGCTGAACAGTGCAGATTTGTGGATTTTCGGGTGTTTTTTTTTGTAAGAGTTTGGTGTTTCCAGTTGAGTATTTCATATCAGTTTGGGTTTCTGCTGTATTTCAGACTTTTAGATGTTAGAATAGAGCTAAATATATGTACTTGGTTATGATTATACTTCTATGATAGATTATCAGTGCTTTTTTGGTGTTTTCGGCTATTCTGTGTTATTTTTGAGAGCTCGATGAGCATTATTTTGGTCCTCTGTTTGGGAGCTATTGTGTAAATGTTATACAGATCTGGAAATGTCATTTTGTAGGCTTTTATGCCACTGAAATTTCTATAAAAGATGTCCATTTTCAGATTTATTAATAATATGTGAAGCTGTGAAGTTTTTGGCACTATTTTCGGCATACCCGATTTGGAGTTTATTGAGAAATTGGTGGATCTTTGAAATATTGGTTGTTTGATCTTAAAGATCTTATTAGAGGCTTGAAATATCACATAAAATCAGAAAAGGGACATTTCAGTGGTATCAGAGCTATGATCTTGCCAGCCTGAGAGTTTGTAGAAGTTTGCATGTCAGTTTTGAGAACTACCCAAATCTTGCATGTCATAATTTATGGTTGCATGTTGCTTCTAATCAGCTGCATGTCAAAATTTATGGATGCATACTACTTCTAATCATTTTCATGTTAGTTCTTGGTGAATTTGGTGGTTGCATGTTGCTTCTAATCAGCTACATGTCAAAATCTATGGTTGCATGCTACTTCTAATCATTTGCATGTTAGTTCTTGGTGTTTGAAGAAGTTATAACCTATTGGGGTTACACTCTACTTTATCCAGAATGGACAGGTATAGTATAGAGTCTCAGAGGACACGATCTTGGACAATTGATATCCAGAGTCAAAATAGTAGAAAGGATGGTTATTTAGACATTCGAGATAAACTTAGAAAAATAAGCCATGACATGTCTGAACAGTTGGTTGAGCACCACCGTATGATGAATGACATGTTGTCTGACCCAGCTAAGGTGGATAAGTTGACTAGATTTCTATTTGGCAAATTTTCTCACAGGGCAGATGACATAATTACCAAGAACTTGCATGAGGAGTTTGAGAAACTAGCTTATAGCTAGGCAGAGGTCTCAGATTCTACTCAGCCATAGGAGGTAGTGGGTTTAGATGATGATTATGAGGATGTTGTTATGCATGATGGTGAGATACCTGATAGATATGAGCAGACATTGAGTAGTTATGACTTTGCTGAGAAAGAGTACCAGACACAGTTAGATGCTTCGTCACATGAGGTTGATGCTAGTAGTACTTCACATGATTTGTCCAGCTAGTCGAAAGTGAACAAAGATAGTATTGTGACTTCATTATCTCATCATGACAGGTATGCAGAGTTAGTTGGTATTATTCATATTTCTCAGGTGAGGAGTTTGTTTGAGTTACCAGCTAATTCTAATTTACAGATATGGACTCAAGATTGTTATATTGGCATTTGGGATTCAGTTGACTGGAGATCTTTAACACTTTTTGGTAGCAGTGTTTTTTTGGGTGCTATCATGGATTTGATTTGCAGATTGCACAGTGTTGTCTTTTCTTGTGCTAGCTAGCGGCTTGTCTGATGTTGCTATTAGTTTTTATACACCAGTGTTGGGCTTTGTTCATATATCTAGTCGACCATACTTGGTGGAATGTGTTGATGATCTTTCATATTTGGGAGTGTGTACAAATGAGTCCTAGGATCATATTGGCATTGATGACATCCAAGAGGATGCAGTGGGTAGTTTTGAAGACTTAGTTTCCTTGGCAATTTCTTTTGGTACAAAGGAGTTGGACAGCAGTGCTATAGTTTTTGATACTCTCTATTTTCATATGAGCTTTGGATTTGATTCACAAGATATGGATGGTAATACTCTAGAGACTAGTAACTTTGAGGATATTCCTTTAGATAGTGCATCAGAGGAGGTTTGTAGGAGACAATCTCGACAATGCCATCACGTGTCTAATCAGTTGAGAGTTAGTGAACGAGACATTGCTATCGCTTTCCAGCATTTCAATGCTGCTCGTCAGTTGTTAGCAGTTTATGGATGGGGTTCTCCTACTAGTGATGAGTGAGAAGGCAGTTATCTTTCCTTGACAGAGATCCACTCTTTATGGGAGGCTATTCAGATTTTGAGACAGAATTATATGCAGTTGGTAGCTGATAGAGATTATCTTATGGAGTGGGGGAGTACAGCATATGATGCATTATTGGCCAAGGAAGATGAGGTGAGTGAGCTTACTCAGCAACTCGAGGTGACTTCTGAGATTCTTGAGAGTACACAGTTGGATTTCAAGGAGTCACAGTTTCATTTGGCTAAGGTCACCATGGAGTTAGAGAAACTACAGTCTTTACTAGATTCTATACAGTCACAAGCTATGGTGTCTGGTGATCTGAGGATGTCCATGGTCGAGATTGTGAAAGACAGTGGAGATGGGGATGCATCCATCCTTGATACTAACATTAGCATATTGGGTTCGTCCCCACTAGAGTCAGGTTCAGTTGAGTTGGGTGCTACAGCAAATTGTTGTGGTGTGCCTGACATGGTGGTGACCTCTAGTACTAATGACACGAAGACTAGAGATGTTTTATCAAAGACCATGTGTGATGTTGGTGAGCTAACAGTTGGCATGGTTCCTGCTAGTAATACTACTCCCTTGGTGATGTCTTTAGAGGTAGTAGTTAGTTCCAACCTGGTTAGTGATCGATTGCAGTTAGCTACATCTGGATTGCAGTCTGAGCCACTGACTGAGATTGGTGCATTCTATCAACATTATATTGTGAGGTATGCTCATCAATTCACCTTTGATGACCATGTTGATGAGATGATGATACAGAGATGTATTTTGGTTCCTAGTGCTTATCATCAGTTATGGGATAGTTTGATTCCTTGGGATGAGATTTGTGATGGGCATGACATGGCGATAGGTTCTGCAATTGATAGCTTGATAATACACGACTTAGAGCAAGATGTTTGGAGTGATGCTTTAGTGGGTGTTGTTATTGATTCTACTCCTTTGGCTATGACATCTCCTGACTTAGCTGGTGGTCAGACATAGTGGGTTGTATCACTTGTTCATGGTGAGTTGTTGACTGAGGTTGGTTTTTTTTATCAACATTATATTGTAGGGTATGTACATTAGTTAGCATTTGATCCTTGTGTTGAGGAGTTGATGGCAAGAAAATTTGGTTTGGGTTCCATTTCTTGCTATTTATCTTGTGATGGTTTTTCATCATCAGGGGTGTATGGGAGTTATGGTTATGAGACAGTGGCCGATGATCTGCAAAGTTGCATTGACTGTAGGAGTTGTACAGTGTGTGGATTCTCCATACTTGGTATAGTTTCATTCGAGAGCATTCACCATTGTTGCAGAGTTGGATTGTACATTCTGTATAGGCCAGTGGGATGCGTTGATGTTATTTACTGTGTTGGAAATTTGATTTGTCCACTTTACTTGGGTTTTGATGTTCTAAGAGTTTGTGTGTCGTGGGTTTTTGATTGTGGAAGTTGTGATTTTGGAGTTTGGTTGAGCTATAATTGTCAGTTGGATTATGGATTCCTCTTGGTTATATTGCAGAGGATATTGCAGGAGCCTATGTTAATTGACAATAGTATAGTTCATGACTACATTTGGGATCCAGGTGGATTGATTGGTTTATTCTTCAGCCATTGCTTGAGGACAAGCAATATTTGGAAGGGGAGGACTTGTCATGTCCCCTTTTCAAATAATTAAAAATAATAATCTTTGCTAAGGCAGGCAGGCCCAAAAAGGTGAAGTTTCAGAAAAAGGGGATAATCTTTGGAAGCTAATGGACTAATAAATGAAAATTATTATTAAAATATGTTTTATGAACCCCTCTTGGACGTGAGTTAGGGTTATGCCCTCTTTTAAGGGGTTTGGAGGCATTTTGGGCTCATTCCAAAACTTGATTTTTGCGCATTGCTTTGTTGTTCTTCAAAGGCTGCCAAGCTTGTGGAGAAGGAGACCCAAGAACAGGAGTTTTTAGGTTTCCAAGAAGTCTAGGGATGGGATTTTGAAGCCATTCCATGTGCATGCTCATGCAGAGTTTTCCTTTGTGCTGAACAGTGCAGATTTGTGGATTTTCGGGTGTTTTTTTTGTAAGAGTTTGGTGTTTCCAGTTGAGTGTTTCATATCAGTTTGGGTTTCTGCTGTATTTCAGACTTTAAGATGTTAAAATAGAGCTGAATATATGTACTTGGTTATGATTATACTTCTATGATAGATTATCAGTGCTTTTGTGGTGTTTTCAGCTATTTTGTGTTGTTTTCAGGAGCTCGATGAGCATTGTTTTGGTCCTTCGTTTGGGAGCTATTGTGTAAATGTTATACATATCTATAAATTTCATTTTTTAGGCTTTTATGCTGCTGAAATTTCTATAAAATATGTCCATTTTCAGATTTATTAATAATATGTGAAGTTGTGAAGTTTTTGGCACTATTTTTGGCATACCCGATTTGGAGTTTATTGAGAAATTGGTGGATCTTTGAAATATTGGTTGTTTGATCTTAAAGATCTGATTAGAGGCTTGAAATATCATATAAAATCAGAAAAGGGACATTTCATTTTCTAATCCATAATTTAACTATACCCCTATTGTTAACCTAGAACTATAATTCTAATGTTTAACCCTAATCCTAACCCAAACCCTAACTCTAACTCTAGCTCTAGAACTTAAACTCAAATTCTAACTCTAACCCTAACCCTAACCCTAATCCTAACTCTATCTTTGACCCTATACCTAACTCTAATTCCATCCCTAACCCTAACCCTAATAGGCTATATATAACCCTAGTTCTATAAACCTAACGATAATATTAATTTTATAACTCTAACTCTAACTAGATAACTTGAATACTAACTAGCTCTAATCTAACATCAACCCTAATTATAACTCTAATTACATAACACTAATCCTAATTACTAACCCAAACTTTAACTATAGCCTTATTGTTAACCCTAGAACTATAATTCTAATTCTTAACCCTAACCCTAAGCCAAACCCTAACTCTAGCTCTAGCTCTAGAACTCAAACTCGGACCCTAACTCTAACCCTAATCTAATCATAACCCTAATCTTAACTCTATCTCTAAACTTAACCCTAACTCTAATTCCACCCCTAACCCTAATCTTAACGGGCTAAATGTATAGCCCTAGTTTTATAACCCTAACTATAATCTTAATTTTATATTTTTGTCTCTAACTAGATAGCTTGAACCCTAACTAGCTCTAACTCTAACTCTATCTCTAACCCAAACCCTAACTCTAATTTCACCCCTAACCCTAACTCTAATTTCACCCCTAACCCTAACCGTAATGAGCTATATATAATCCCAATTATGTAACCCTAATTCTAATCTTAATTCTAACTATAACTCTAGCTCAAACCCTTACTAGCTCTAACTCTAACCTGAACCCTAATTATAACTCTAATTACATAATACTAACCCTAATTTGCTAACCCAAATGTTAACTAGCTCTAACCCAAACTCTAATCCTAACTCTAACCCTAATCTAATCCTAACCCTAACCCTAACACTAATTTCCCAACTCTATCTCTAACCCTAACCTTAACTCTAATTCCACCTCTAACCCTAACCCTAATGAGCTATATATAACCCTAGTTCTATAACCTTAACTATAATATTAATTTTATAACTCTAACTCTAACTAGATATCTTGAACCCTAGCTAGCTTTAACTCTAACTCTAACCCTAATTATATAACTCTAATTATAACCCTAATAGTAAAGCTAACTCAAACTTTAACTATACCCTTATTGTTAACCCTAGAACTATAATTCTAATTCTTAATCCTAACCCTAAGCCAAACCCTAACTCAAACTCTAGCTTTAGAACTCAAACTCAAACCCTATCTCTAACCCTAATCTTACTCAAACCCTAACTCTAACCCTAATCTAACCATAACTCAAACTCAAACTCAATCCTTAACTCTAACACTAACCCTAAACCTAATGAGCTCTCTTTCTTATGTATGATATATTGATGTGTCGATTAGATGATGTATGATTTGTATCTTTTAAATATAAATTTGTGTACTAGACTACATGCATGTATATGTGTATTTACAATATATATTAGCTTGATCATTGTAGATATGACTTCACATGATCAACCTGGTCATCATCTTGAGGGTGATCACACTCCTCTTGTGACTCTTACAAGTGCAACTCATGGTGTAGCTCCTAGTGTGACTCGTGATGCAGTTCATGGTGCTACTCATGGTGTCACTTGTGGTGGGGTTTGTGGTGTGGATCATGGTGGGGCTCATGATGCAACTCATCATGAGACTCGTGGTGGGGCTCATATTGTAGCTCCTAGTGTGGCTCCTAGTGCAGCTCCTTGTGTGGCTCCTAGTGCAGGTCCTAGTGTGGCTCCTATTGTAGCATCTCCATGCATTGATATTGATGCACTATTTTCATTTGTAGACCAAGTTGTTACTATATTGGAGTAGTATGTACTCTCCTCTAATGATGGTGTATATAGAGACATCTATGTGACCATATGTGGGAGCTTATAAGATCTGACTACTAGATTTAGAGCACATAATTTTTTTATCCCTGATATATTAGTTGCCATATCTAGGGAGCTTAGAGTTGAGATTTTTAGAGATGCATTCTTTGATGATGTCAAGAGGGTGGCCCCCAAAGATGTCATCAAATGAGATTTCTTTCCATCATATGAGGGTTCCTAGGGCAGGGTGAGGGGCTATTGAGTGACATGTTGCATAGATCTTGTTGTCACTAGTATGATCTATCCTTATTTCTTCATCATGCATGGTTGTTATCCTAATAGCCATCAAATACCTCTTTATTTTACATAGTAGTTGTATGTTGATTCCTTTGTAGGGCTCAACATCAACTACTTAGATATTCCAGACTATTGTAGATAGGGGTGTGGTCAGATTGGAGATCATGACCAATATCACAGTGCACAGTGTCTACCACCTCTAGATGTCAAACAGTTTTTTGGGCAAAGACTTCCTCGAATGACTCCAGCACTAGCTCCTATTGTCAATAGAGTTGTGATTGCTTCCCAGAGGGGAGCAATTGACAGTATTGGACACATTGCATCTATGGCTACTAGTATCACATTTGACTTTCTTGGTTCGTATATTCACACTCAACAGAGTCATCGTAGTCAAGAATCTTTAGAGGCATCAAGTAGAACTTTAGGAACCTCCCCTAATGAGGCATATAAAGTTGCAAGACTAGCATTACTAGGTGATGTTCATGCTCTTTGTGGATAGCACACACATATGGATCTAGCATTGTATTTTTTTGGAGGACCTATTGCAAAGTATCAATTATATTTTTGATACATAGTGTATACCAGTTCACTCGATGATGGACACCATTAGACTACATCAGGACCTCATATTTCCATAGGAACATACCACCCTAATGACAATCACCACAGACCATAGCTCACAACATTCTGCACTAGGCTCATGACACTCTACAGATGGATCGAGTATACGAGTTGAAGATGTCAAGATTACGGCTAAGGGCCTTGACAATTTTGGTCAATAGTTACGAGGGCTACCTAAGATTGATACTAATTAGAGTATGCGATTTTCAATGTACATGGACATGTTATTTTAGCCCAGCATTGATTCTAGACCATTACCTAGCTAGTTACACATGCCACTTCACTCATCATTACTAGCAGTTGGAGAATGTGGCACTGAGGGTGCTTTAGGAGATTGTAGTGTTGAGGGTGCTTCAGTAGGTGTTGGAGCTTCAGGAGATGTCATTGGTATATTAGGATAGGATGTTGACACTAGTACTAGAGGTGCATCGACAGATGATATGATGGATTCTACTGATCATCCTCCAACTACTAAGACCCAAGTACATATATAATATTTTTATATCTAAATATATGAAATTTAAAAATATTTTAGATAGATATTAAAAAATTATAATAAATTAAATAAATTGCGCAGGCATAGGTCATGTTATCACAAAAGTTTACATCCTTTTCCCAAGTTTTTACCTAAGGACAACCTTGTGAAACATGGAAATAACCTCCAAGCTATGGAACTTGAACTATGAGGTTAAGTCTCTAGAGAAAGCTGGCTTCCTTTACTATTAGGGTGCACCTAACTACACTTGGAGGAGAAAAGGGAGAAGGAGATACAAGAAAGAAAATCTATCTATTCTAATCTAAGAGGTGATGCACCAAAATAGAGTGTTCAAACCAATCTCTGCCCATACATGCATTTTTGAACCATCATGACACCAAAAGACATACACATCTAGACTTTTTTTAATCCAACAATCACATGCAAATTAGGAAACCCAAACAAATGACACAAGGAAGATGAGATTCACTTATATGTCATTCATAGGTCAAGGAGATACAATCATACAAATTGTAGATATCTAGAATACATTGATGAGAGGTAAATAGGTCTTAGGCAATACATCAATGACTGAAGGAGATAAGGCAGAATGACATATAGTTCAAAGGAAAAGAGAATTTACTATAGCATGCTAGAGCTATACTAGAGAAAAAAAGAGAAGAGTCAACCTAAGAAAGAATTACAACCTTGCTTTTATAGTTCAAGCATAACTAAGATATTTCTAACTAAAGTTACTCCACAACTACTGTCATTAAATTCTTAGAGGACAATCAAGATTACCTAAACAATAGATTTTATTTGGTGCACTTGCAAAAACATGAAAATCATGAAAACCCTGAAGTGATGGAAATGGCGCCAATCAATGGATAGTTGGGTAGATGGTTTACCAAGTGATGAGTACATGTTCCTTTTGCATTTACTAGGCATGGGGATGCTAAAAGCAATATGTACACTATAAAAAAATTAATTTTCCATTAAAGAGTTGTTTTGTCTTCACTACCAGCATGCCAAGTCAAATGTATTAACAAGTTCATTATATTCAACACTCACCTTGTACCTTTCTTGCAATTTTATTGGTTGGAAACCCTTTTTCTTTTCTAGCTCAGACAAGTGAAACATCTTTATCAGGTTAACCCAGTTCTTACAATCCTATGATCATCAAGGTATCTTATGGTTAGGGGCACTCTTAATAATCTCTACAATCATATGATCATTATTTTATCATAACATCAGGCTCCCTTTAAAGTTTCTTTATGATCTTACAATCACCACGATGATATGACAAACCTTTGTCTCCATACTCTTAGAAGACCTCTATAAATACACCTACAACCTTATGAAAACCATATACCATAAGATCGCAACCCTCCCTTATCACCTTCTACGACCATCCACTTCGATGATGTTACGATAACTGCATATCATAACATGGGTGGCCTTGGTAATTAACTTCACAATCTTATGCTAGATCATAAGATCATAACATAGAAACTTGGTCATATTATTGTAGCCTTGAATTTCACCCTTTTCTTTCTAGAGAAATGGGGGGGCCGCTAAGGACATGCATTAAGACCTTGCTATGTTGCATAAATTAAAATACTCGCAGCTTTCCACAATGACATAGTGAGAACTGTTGATCTCCCTCCATCTAACAACAAAATATAAATTGCCCCACCTCTTTATAGAGTCAACACCTTGTCACTTTGCTGCCCAAACAATGTGACCTGGCCCACAAGTCCACATGTCATAATGTCACTTCTCTGTATTGTCAAAAAATTTGACAAATATAGAATGCAGAAAAGTGACAACTAATAGAATTCTAGTCATATTCCAACTCATATCGATATTTTAGTATAGTCAAAAGATGACTCACAAACAAGAAGCAAGGCCCTACCGTGGAGTGTGGCAAAAAGTCACTTCCCTGCATTTTTTAAACATTGGGTATTCAAAAATGTAGAGAAGTGACAACCATATATCTATGGGAAATCTGACAATTGGAGAAAGTTGCAGGGGTCAAAAAAATAAACTTAGCAAAATATGGAAATATTATAAGGTTTTATTTAATTTATTGTGTATTTCCATGGAATTTTTTAAATATTCAAGGTGGGATGTGATCATTTTAGCACTTGAAATCAAATATAATAGTTTTGGTGGGAAGGCAAATTTTGCCAACAGGTTATAGAGAAAATATTACATCTAGTGTTGGGTCAGGGCATGTATGTTAGAGAGAGGATTCTACTGAGACACCCAATAGTGCTCAGGTACAAAATTTAAATAGTTTGTAAAATTATATATGTTTCAAACTATATGCACTGGTATTCATGTCGACATGTACATATATGTTTAGATAGTTCTAATGTATATATATTTGTAGGGCTTGGTTGTTGCACCTCAGCCACATGATGTATAGGAGAATTGATCATAGGGTCATTATGTTCGTGTGCATCTTGAGGGGTCCCTCCAGTAGTAGTACCATACATATGTATATTTTGATGCATTTATATATTTGAGACTTTGTATACATGTTTACCTATTTTGGAGACTTACATACATGTATTTTAGTACCTCAATGACATGTATTTCACTATTTATTTTACTATTTATGTATACATATTTATTTGAGACTTAATGCAGTTATTGTTCACATAGTTTGCATACATGCATTTCAGTCTAGATATTAGATGTAAATGTTCATTCTCGAGAGGTACATGTGTATTTTTCTATTTTAGTAGAACATTGTTCATGGATTAGATTATAGAATTTAAACTTTAGATTTGTTTGTGATCATTATAAAATAATCAAATTAATTTCTTTTTACCTACTTCAATAGTTAAATATGAAGAAGTTCCAAATTGATCTATGAACCTAATTTATAATTCTCTATCAAATAATAATAATAATAATAATACAGGGTGATTGAATTGAATTCATTACTTTTTTTTTTTAATTATATCTAATCAATGTTGTGTTGTTATCATCACTAGCTTGTGTTCAAACTGTGTGCCCATTTTATTGTTATGGTTGAATTATTTTTCATGCCAAGTATATTAATATAGGTGCTCAAAACTACTAAATAAACCCAAATGAAATAGATTATAGATTTTAAACATTATATTTATTTGTAATCATTATAAAATAATCAAGTTAATTTCTCTTCACCTAATTCAATAGTTGAATATTCAGAAGTTCCCATTGGATATATCAAGCCAAACAACTTTAAATTAATTCAAATTATTATAAAATAGATCTTTAGAAGAACTAATAGAAAAGATAATATTATTAAATTAGTAACATATGTGCATATCCCTTATAATTGTTAAATCAATTAGTAGAACTAAAGATACTTTTTTTTTTTGTGTGGATACAAATATGCTAGTAGGTAAACCACTACAATATTTTTTTAAAAATTTACAAAATATAATATTCTTAAAAGCCTTCATCTATGGTAGTTAATATTATTAAAATGGATACATTTAGAGATCCTCAAATTTGATATATCAAGCCAAACAACTTTACATTAATTCAAATTATTATAAAATAAATCTTAAGAAGAACAAATAGATAAGATAATATTATTAAATTAATATAACATTCATCCCTTTTAATTATTAAATCAATTAATACTAAAAAAATGTCTACATTTTAAGGTCCTAAATTTTGATTTAAATTAAATTAGACCATCTCAAAGCCCAGCTCAACCATGGTGTACACTTATAACCTGTAATATCTTCTCATGATCTTCACTGTCTAGTCTCCACTTGCAACATACACACTTAAATTGGATTGGATGTAGACAAAGCTTGGTGGCAACAACCAGGTGGTTGTATTGTAAAACCTTGTTGTCAGGTTGATAATTAACAAATTGTATTTCATGTTGGACTATTTTGTCTTACTTCAAATATGTTCCTTGTATCACAACAGAACTTGTAATACAAAAAATATATATCTTAAAATTTGATAGATATAAAGTTACCTAGATATATATATATATTCATATATGTGTGTGCACATGTATGTATAATACCTATGGGGAACAACATTTCATCACTTTCTTTAGGATCATATAACTATGTCCTCTTTGTAGTACATTGCAATAAATAATAACTGACACCTTCATGATTTCTAGGCTCGATAATCACTTCAAAGACATCTCCTACAGAACAAGTATACATGCATGTACATTATATAAGACAACTCATTGATAATTAAATAACAAGTTGAGATTAATTTTTATGATACTTACCCTTTTTTATCAATTTAGAGATATGATTATAATCATCAGAAATCAATGGAATATCATCAAAAAATTTATCATCTGTATCAAATGTATTGGTAACATCAAGTGGTACTGAAATGCATGCACCTATGTATCCACGTGTTTGATTGATGTATTTTTTATAGTAATCATCAATGCAACTATTACAAAAACATGAGTATTCTCTTGTCTTCAATGTCCAATTGCGACTAAATGTACTCATAACCGAATGTAAGGAATGTGTCTTTTCTATCATCTTGCAACCATGCATATTTTTCTATTAACACCTGAAAGCTCATTACAAAACTATGGACAAATTAAATTTAAACTTCGATGAATCAAGATAAAAATTTAAAACTTAATTGCATAAGATTTAAACAAATGTAGACATCCATATCGGTTGTTTCCTAAAAGACTCTATATGGTACTTGTCGACTTGTTCTTGATGATGTCTCAACCTCATCTGATGCAAAATGTGTCTTAGATCATTTAACAACATGTCATGTGCATCATTTATATGAACTCCCTTATAATTCATTTCATACTTTCATAGAGCACGTTTGATGCAAGCTCCAACACCATCATGTTCATCTTTTTCATGCCCACTCTTGAAGAAACTCCATATGTGTTGTATATTCTCATTATGATGATATCTACATGATGCATAAAATGGTCTTGATGATTTGAACTGTGTGGCACATCCATCATACCAAACATAATGTTTATCAATATTTATGTCTCTTTCTTTCAAATAAGAAAAACCATATTGAAGCAATCTTCTACATAGTGAATGTCATGTTCTTTATTGTCACTTATATAAAATTGATATTCCTTTTTAATAACTTGTGCTTCAAGTGTACTTTGAACACCATCCAAAACTAACAGTGCATATCTATAACAAACATGTACCATAATAGTGAACTGCTTACAAAAGAAATAATCTGATTGAATTTCTTTCTAATGAACACAAGAATAGTTCTCTGCAAAATCAATGGCTAATATAATCATTCCAAGTGGGAAATTATTTCTCAAGGTTTGAAACTATTATTCTTGCCACTTTGTAAAAAATGTGTGATGAATATATATAAGATTGAATCAAATTCTTAAATCTATCCATAAATGTTACAATAGGAAACTCCTCTTCAACATATTCCAACCTTTTTGTCTCTTTCCCCAACTTTGTTTCATTTTTCACATACTTGTAACTTTTGCAATTTATCTTTTTTGTTACATCAATATTTTCAATTTTCAAAGGAAATAGAGCCAATTCACCACATGTTTCACATATTCCTTTGATTCGGCCAACTGGATTATCTATTTTGTTACATAAAATGGATGGTATAAACTCGCTTTGCCTATTAGGAGCAGCAACATAAAAACCATATGTGTCTTCTACAAACTTTTGAAACACCTGATAGTGGAGATCAAACTCAATATGATGATGATAATAACATGTTTAAAACACTTTTTCTAACCTCACAAAGTATGGCTTCAATCTTTCAACAAATTTTACCCAATTTTTACTTTAGGATGTTTACTACAAAATGACACATATAACTCATGATGTGTTGTGTCCAACCAATGTTTTGTATGATGTTCGTATTGGCTAGATGCAATCCTATGTCTGATAACATCTATCCTATTTGATGAAGGACATGACTAAATTTTTGAATCCATCATCAATCCTATTAGAACAAGGTGCTCTACACATGATTGCCCAATTTCTTTCCATAGTACTATCATCCAGAATTAATCTTCTCTTAACATATTCTCTCATTATTTCCTACTAAAACCCATTTAAGATGAAATTGAAGATACTTGTATAATTTGGGTCATATTCTTATTTACAGTAGACATCAACATCACTTTTCTTACCATGGACTTACCTTTAGTTCAAGACTACTTTTTTATGTTTCTCCAACCTTGCTTAACATTTTCAATCACATCAATTTGCATGTTAGAAAATCTTCTCTTCTTTGATGTTGTGTCTACTCTAACAATTTCAATGCCTCTTGCAACTTCTTTTGTATAAGAAAAAGTTTAAGCAACTGAGCTTGTTCAAGTATATCAATGTTATCAAATTTAGTCATCATTTCTTTTATTGTCTTATTCATTGATATTTTCTTAGCCAAACTTAAGGGTTGAACAATAGCTGCAAGTGTTTTTAGTTTATCCACGTCCATTTTAAGTAAATGATCTAAATTATTATGAGAAATTCTATTCTTTACTAATTGAGTAATATTTATGATTTTGTTCATACCAATTCATGCACCTGATCCTGACCCTTCTCTAACTTCTATTACTTAAATTTCTACAGGGAGTGATCTTGAGCCTTCTCCAACATTTATTGTTTGAGATCCTACAAGGAAATATTTTGACCCTTCTCTTTCTTCTATTACTTGAAATTTTGTAGGGAGTGATCTTGAACCTTCTTCAACATTCATTGTTTGAGATTTTGCAAGGAGCAATCTTGACCCTTCTCCCATATGTACTTCTTCTACTTCTGTCGAGCCTCCTTCAACATTTTCTTCACCTTCACCTTGTTGATTACCTACAACATGTTTATAAATGAATCAAATTAGACAAAAAATAAGATTGATATATAATTAAATTCAAGACCATGAAAATAAATAAATCTAATATATATATATATATATATATATATATATATATATATATATATATATATATATACCTTATTTATTTTGATGATAACGTGCCAAAGCTTTCTAAAGATTTTTTTGTTCTACTTCATGAGATCTCTTCCTTGCATGTTTTTTTTGTCTTCATTTCTTGTTTCCCATTGAAAAATCAAAAATTTGTCGTTGCCTTAAAAAATACACATTTACTTTATAAAACTCGGCCTCACTTTCAAAAATTTGTCCTTAATGTGCAGGTGACATCATCACATTTTTTTAAACATGTTCACCCAAATATAATTTTTTTCCATGTTCATACAAATAGATTAAAACAATTTTCTGGTCGTCAAATTGTTTTGGCTTGTGTGTTCGTGTGAACATGTGTTCACGTGAACATGATTAATATATTCGCGAGAACACATGATTTTACAAAAAAAAAAAAACATTCTTAGAAAAAATTTAAAAATATTGTTTTGACCCTCAAAATTGAGATCAAATGATCTCCAAATGTAAATCAAAAAATGTCAATTTGTGCTACTCAGAGCAAGCTTTCCAACAGCTATAATTTTAATATGTTTTATATTCATTAAGCCTTTCAAATATGAGTTTAATTCATTATAGGTTGATTAACAGTTAAACATCAACTGACTTTGACACTAAGAAAAATTGTAGATTAGATCATTTTTTTTAAAAAAATCTAGAAAATAGGTTACTCATATAGCTTTATTGAAAAAAGAAAATTTGATTTATGATAAAGTGAGTTCAAGTTATTCTTGTCAAAATGAATGTATGTTTGAATTACGATTCGTGTCACTTCAAAACTTCATAAACTATACAATATTCAACCAAATTGAATCAAACCAAATACATCCTCTGGATATTGATATTACGAATCCAACATCAAAATAATTACCTCATTATCATTTCTAAAAAAAAAAGTTATGCTTGTCAAACTCACTGTCACTCTTTAAACACATTGATTTTTCATATGTACCACTTTTCAGGGGACAAGAAAATTTTGACTTAAATATTGTTTAAAAATTTTGAAAGATATGGTTACAAAGTAAGAATAGAGTACTAGAAACCACTAGTTTACATCATCTTTAAATTATTCATAGTTTTAGAGATCTAGTCACTCAAATGTGAGGTTTGTTTCAAAAATATTGATTTCAGTGTCAAAATTGGTCAAAAAGTGGCACCCACTATTGTGGAATCACCCTAAGATTCTATTAGGCATAAGGGTATGTTTAGGATCGTGGTATGCCAAAAAGTAGCGATGTGAAAAATATGTAGTTTTGAAATGTCTAAAATCATTTCAAAATGCACTTTGACTTTTTTCCCATCCATCCTGATATCAAACAAAAAATGTAATACCTTGCCTGATTGGGTAGCCAATTTGAGAATAGGTATCCAATTTGAAAATAGGAACCCAATCTATGTTCCCAAAACATGGCACCAAACTCAAATGTAAAGGGAGTGGGAACCAATTTTTAAGTTATATCAAGTCCTAGTATAATATAGTTATAGCATAATTTGGGGGGGGGGGGGGGGGGGGGGGGGCTGGGGGAGGGGATTATTATACATAGTTACTAAAATTTATTATATAGTATTAAATAATAATAATAATTTATTATATAATATTTTTAATATAGTTATTACTTATTATATACATTATTATTATTTATTATATCATTATTTTATATATAGCTATATATATATATATATTAGTACCCTTAGTTAATAAACTAAATGATGATGTATATTCCTAGGGGTCCCCCTAGGGACATACATGTGTTCCAATGAGTCCAAATGAGTCATGGGATACCCTAATTATATATCATATATATTATTATTATTATATATTATATATATTAGTAACCTAAGTTAATAAACTATATGATGTTGTATGTTCCTAGGGGTCCCCCTAGGGACATATATGGTTCCAATGAGTCCAAATGGGTCATGGGACACCTTATGACCCCTTTTGACCCAATATATGACAACATATCTTCTTAAGGGTCAAAGGATGCCTAGGGACATAAATCTTGTGTTTCAATGAGTAGAAAGGGGTTATAGAGTATCTTATGACCCCTTTTGACCTATTACATGATAACATATATTCCTAGGGGTCCTAAAACCCTTATAGACATATATGTTGTGTTCTAATGGGTTGAAAGGGATCATATAGTATCTTAGGACCCTTTCAACTTATTACCTAACAACATATGTTCCTAGGGGTCAAAGGACCCCCAGAACATATGTTGTCATGTAATAGACTGAAAGGGGTCATGGTATATCTGATGAGCCCTTTTGACCCATTGGAATACAACATGTATGGCCCTAGGGTCTTAGGACCCCTAGGAACATATGTCATCATGTAATAGGTCAAAATTTGGCCCATTAGAGCACAACACACATGATGATAATGATAAGGGTCCTCGAACCCCTAGGAACATATGTTCTCATGTGTAATGTGTTGAAAGGGGTCATATAATACCCTATGACACCTTTCTACCCACTGGAATATAAGATGTATGTCCCTATGGGTCATAGGATACCTTATGACCCATTTCTACCCATTTGAACACAACATGTATGTCCCTAGGGGCCTTAGGACCCCTAAGAACATAAGTTGTCATGTATTTGATTGAAATGGGTCATAGGTTATCCTATGACCCCTTTCAACCTACTTCAACACAATATATTTGTCCCTAGGGCTCTTAGGACCCACAAGAACATATTTTTCATGTAATGGGATGAAAGGAGTCATAGGATATCCTTTAACCCCATTCGACCCATTGGAAC
This sequence comes from Cupressus sempervirens, assembly GCA_028749045.1. Classification (NCBI taxonomy): domain Eukaryota; kingdom Viridiplantae; phylum Streptophyta; class Pinopsida; order Cupressales; family Cupressaceae; genus Cupressus; species Cupressus sempervirens. The sequence goes on along the minus strand of CM053789.1, from coordinate 504,947,674 downwards.
ACAACATGTATGTCCCTAGGGGTCCTAGAAACCCTATCAACATATTTTGTCATGTAATAGGTTGAAAAGTGTCATGGCATTCCCTATGACCCATTTTTACCCATTACAACACATCGTGTATGTCCCTAAGGGACATACATCATGTGTTTGAATGGGCCAAAAGGGATCTAGGGTTTCTTTTGACCCATTAAATGATAACATATGTTCATAGGGGTCCTAGAACCCTTAAGAAAATATATCATGTGTTTAAATGAGTTGAAAGGGGTCATAGAGTACCCCATGACCCCTTTCAATACATTATATGGAAATATATGTTCTTAAGGGTCCTAGGACCCCTAGGGACATAAATCATGTGTTTAAATGGGTTAAAAGAGGTCATAATGTAACCTATGACCTCTTTTGACCCATTAAATGATAACATATGTTCCTAAGGGTCCTAGGACCACTAGGAACATATATCATGTATTTGAATGAGTCAAAAGGGGTCATAGAGTACCCTATGACTCCTTTTGACATATTTCATGACAACATATATCTTTTAGGGTCCTAGGACCCCTAGGGACCTATTTTATTTGTTTGAATGGGTTGATTTTAATGTATTTTATGACAACATATGTCTTTAGGAGTCTTAGGACCCCTAGGGACCTATTCCATTTGTTCAAATGGGTTGAAAGGGATCATATGATAACCTGTGACCTTTTTTGATGCATTTCATTCTAACATATGTTCTTAGAGATCCTAGGTCCCCTAAGGACCTATTAAATTTGTTCAAATGAATCAAAATGGGTCATAGTATAACCTATGGTTATTTTCGACATATTTCATGATAACATGTCCCTAGGGGTCCTAGGACCTCTAGGGACCTAATTCATTTGTTTGAATGGGTTGAAAGAGGTCATAAGATAACCTATTGCCCCTTTCCACACATTTCGTGACAACATATATCTCTAGGGGTCCTAGGGACCTATTTTATTTGTTTGAATGGGTTGAAAGGGGTCATAGGATAATTTATGACCCCTTTCGATGTGTTTCATGACAACATATGTCCTTAGGGATCTTGGGACTGCTAGGGACCTATTTCATTTGTTCAAATGGGTTGAAAGGGGTGATAAGATAACCTATGACCACTTTTGACACATTTCATTATGGAATAGGGGTCTTAGGACTGCTAGGGACATATTGTAATTCTTCATATGGGTTGAAATGGGTCATAGGATAACCTATAACCATTTTCAACATATATCATGATAACATATGCACCCCTAGAGACCTATTTTATTTGTTTCAATGGGTCAAAAGAGGGTCATAGGATAAGCTATGACCTTGTTTGACACATTTCATGATAATCTATGACCATATGACCCCTAGGGACATATTGTAATTCTTTATATGAGTCAAAATAGGTGATAGGATAACCTATGACCCCTTTCAACACATTTCATAACATATGTCCCTAGGACCCCTAGGGGCCTATTTTATTTTGTCCAATAGATTGAAAGGGGTCATAGGATAACCTGTAACCCCTTTTGATACATTTCATGATAACATATAACCCTAGGACCCCTAGGGACATATTATAATTGTTCATATGAGTTGAAAGGGGTCCTAGAGTACCATAGGACCCCTTTTGAATCATTAAATGAGAATATATGTTCCTAGGGCTCATAGGAACATATATCATGTGTTCAAGTGAGTTGAAAGGGCTCATAGAGTACTCTAGGACCCCTTTTGACCCATTATATGACAACATATGTTCCTAGGGGTACTAGGACCCCTAAGGACATACATAATGTGCTTGAATGGATCAAAAATAAGTCATAGGGTCCACTATGACCCTTCTTAACCTATTATATAACAATATATGTTCTTAGGAGTCCTGAGACCCCTAGGAACATACATCATGTGTTTAAATGGGTCAAATGGGGTCATAGAGTTCCCTATGACCCCTTTTGGCCCATTAGAATGAGAACAGGTGTTCCTAAGGGTCCTAGGAACCTTGTAGCATATATCATGTGTTCGAATGATTTGAAAGGGGTTAAAGAGTACCCTATAACCCATTTTGACCAATTATATGACAATACATATTCATAGGGCTCTATGATCCCTAAGGACATACAACATGTGTTTGAATAGGTTGAATTGAGCTACAGAGTGCCCTATGACCCCTTTTGACCCATTAGATGAGAACATATGTTCCTCAAACATATATCATGTGTTTAAATGAGTGGAAAAGGGTCATAGAGTACCGTCGGACCCCTTTTGACTCATTATATGATATCACATATTACCTCTAGGGTCATACATCATGTTTTTAAATTGATCCAAAGGGGTCATATGGTATGCTTTGACCCCTCTCAACCCATTATATGATAACATATCTTCTTAGGAGTCCTAAAACCCCTAGGGACATATATCATGTGTTTGAATGGGTCAAACAGGGTCATAGGTTTCCCTGTGATCCCTTTTGACTCATTAAATGATAACATATGTTCCTAGGGGTCCCTACAAAGATATTTCATGTGTTTGAATGAGTCAAAAGGGTTCATGGAGTACCCTATAACCTATTTCAACCTATTATATGATAATATATGTTCCTAGGGCTCCTAGGACCCCTAGGGACATACATTATGTATTTGAATGGGTCAAAAGGGGTCACATGGTACCCTATGACCCCTTTTGACCCATTAAATGATAAGATATGTTCCTAGGATGTTGAGGGACATATATCATGTGTGTTCAAATGAGTTGAAAGGATCATAAAGTACCCTATGACCCCTTTTAATCCATTAAATGAAAAATATGTTCATAGGCATACTAGGACCCCTAAGAACATATATCATGTGTTTGAATGGATTCAAAGGAGTCATAAGGTACCCTATGATCCTTTTTGATCCATTATATAATAACATATGTTCCTATCAGTACTAAGACCCCTAAGGACATACATCATGTGTTTGAATGGATCAAAATGGGTTATAGGGTACATTGTGACCCCTCTTGACCCATTATATGACAACATATTCTCTTAGGGGTCCTAGGACCTCTAAAGAGATACATCATGTGTTTGAATGGGTCATGTTGGAGTTTGAAAAAGCTAGAGGGTTTTCAATTACCCCAATGAGAACAAAACATATCTAGGGGCAGATAACTCCCATTTTTGACATATCTTTTTAGACATCGGGCCAACTATAAGGCATGACCCTTCTTCTACTTCAGGCTCTGCAAAACCTAGGTGGGTGAACCTCAAATCCAATTAATATGGTACCAGTGCAAAAACATATCCCTAGATCTAACAAAGCAGATTATGACCCTTATATCTCCTAATAACTCATGTCATAACACAGATCTACAGTAGCAAATTAAAATCCCTATGATATTCACAAGCTGAGTGAGGGCATCACATTTAGGTTCTTCAACATGAAAGGGAAAAAAAATTGATTATTGATGTTGATTATCAACATAACCCCAAATATGCAGCAATAATAACAAATGATGCTACAATTGATCAGTGCCTTAACCATTGGGCAATTTAATGAATCAAATGCATGCATATGTGATAAAAATGACGTATTCTAGAATCTCCAAACAAAAGAGAATCTCCAAAATCTTGGGATGTCAGGTGGGGAAGCTTCCTTCTACCTACCTTGGTCTCCCCTTGGGCATGACCCCTTCAGATTCCTTTTGGAATGGCATCATGGAAAGGTTCAATAAGAAACTGGCAGGCTAGAAAGGACCCATTCTTAGCCAAGCTGGAAAATGTCAACTAGTTAAATCCATCCTTCAAAACTTGCCAATATACGCTCTAAGCCTTTTTACCATACCGGTGAAATATGCTGAGAGGATGGAGAAAATCCAGAGGGATTTTTTTGTGGAAAATTTTTGAAAGGAAAAAAAGGTACCCGCTTGTTGCATGGGACAAAGTTTGCCTTCCCAAGAAGAATGGAGGTCTAGGAATCAGGAAGCTCATTCGCCTCAATAATGCCCTCCTAGCAAAGCAAATCTGGCACATCTTTAGCAACACAAGGGATTGGAGAGACACTGTAGTTAATAAGTATATAAAGAGGCCCTCTATTCAGTTCACTCTCTTCAATGAGGACATCCCAAGAGGTTCTGTTGTTTGGAATGGTTTCTTAAAAGCTAGGGACTTGACTAACTCAAAAGTCTCCTCGAAGCTGGGTAATGGGGAGGACATTCTATTCTTGTCAGACAACTAGCTTTCTCAGGGCCCCCCTATGAACAACCTTAGTTATGGGTTTTGGGCTAATGATTGCATCAACCTTTATGGGCACAAAGTTAGCAATTACAGGACCGAACAGGGTTGGAGGTACCTTTCCATTATCTCAGTTGACCTCAAACCAATCACAATCATGCTTAATTCCTTGTCCCTTAAAAACAGTAAGGATGAACTTGTTTGGAGGGATAATGCCAATGGGCTCTATTCAGTTGCCTCTGGGTACTCTGCTTTATGGAGCTCAAAAGAGTCTCCCCCTTGGTCGAGACCTTGGATCCTTGGCCTTATGCCAAAAGTCAATATGTTTTTTGGGTTGGCTCTTCAGGACAAAACTCTAACCCAAGAAAATCTCATCAAAAGAGGTCACACCATACCTAGCAGATGTGTTTTGTGTAAAGAAGAGGTAGAGATAGGAAATCATATGTTCATTCACTATTCTTTCTCCAGGATAGTTTGGGGCATCCTCACCTAGGACTTAGGCTACAGCTGATGCTTTCCTTCTAACCTCCTAGACTTTTTCTGTCAATGGCATGGCTTGTTCAATGGGTCTATCTTGAAGGAAATTAGCTCTTGGATCTTGCCCCATTTTTGTTGGAGCATATGGAAGGAGAGAAATAATAGGATTTTCAGAGATAGGGAGGAGCTAACTTTAGTCATTGGAAGAAAGATTTTCAATAACATAAAGGAAAACTTTTCTATGAGGAAGGGGGGAGAACTTGAGATAGGAGGTAGGATCAAGGAGAAGGTAAATGACAGTTTGAGGAAAAGACAGGAAGCCAAGTGGTTACGTCCCCTTGAAGGTTGGCACAAATCCAACTTCAACAAAGCCTCCAAGGGCAACCATAGCTCCTCGGGTAGTGGAGGCATGATAAGGAATGAAAATGGAGATAGTATTGCGGCTTTTTCTCTCCTGTTGGGATTCCAAACCAATTATTTTGCGAAAGTGAATGCCACATGCAATGTTGTAAAACTGGCTTTTGAAATTGGTGTCACCAATTTATGGCTCGAAGGGGATTTGAATAACATTATAAAGTGCGTCATTAGCAACTCACATCCATCATGGAGGATTGCAAATCTAATTAATGAGACTCGTGAGACCCTCACCAAATTTAATAGAATCCACGTCACTCATATTTATCGAGAAGCAAACATGGTTGCCGACAGGTATGCGAACATTGGGGTCGACGCAGACAAAAAAATGACTTGGCTTCCCAAAATTTGTTTGCCAGCAGATGTTAAAATTTTGATCGACTTGGACAAGATCCAAGGAAGTACAGAGAAAATCAAGCTATAATTATGATTATGAAGGTTTTAAGAAATAAGGGTACTTTTCAAAATGGAAGCATGGGAAACCGTAACTGTAGTAATTCATTATTGATTAATCAACATGCTTTGTGGGCTGTTTTTCACACTCACTTCTAGAACAATAGAAGGGCTATTTCTCTCTGGTTATTGCTTTCTCTCAGTGGTCCCTTTCAGTCATAGAGTGAGGAGCACATGAGTAAAGAGGGTGTGCAGTGTGCAGAAATGGTAGGCGAAAGGTGCAAAAAGGAGCCGATGGTAGATTTTGAGAAATGGAGAAGTAGGGAGAAAGTGTGGGAAAAGCTAAAAGAGGGTGGGGTTACCAATTATATCATGAAGCTTCATGGATTCAATTAGGAGGTGACCAAAAGCATGGTGGGGTCCTGGAAGGATAGTAGGGTGAAAGTGAACAGGGTCTACTTTGGGATCATGGAGGAGGTGATTGCAACTATCATCAAAATCCCTATTGAGGGTTTTAAATTCTTTAGGGATAAGAGGCTCTCGACCAATTTGGTTAGGGACTTTGTGGAGAGTGAGAAAGAATTGAAGGCACTAAGAAAGATTGACACTTACTATGTCCCCGACTCCATGAAGAAGTGATGGAGGTATGTTCTAAGAGCTGTTATCGAGTACATAATGTTGGACCCTAGGTTTGATAGAGCTTTTACCCACCACTTTGTTATATTGAATCATGTTTGACATAATTGTAAAATTTCCTTTCCATATTATATGTTAACCTTGATGAGTAAGGTAGTGGACAGCTTCAAAAAGAAGCCCATAACAAACCCAACTTTGCATAAGGGGCTACTGTTGTTTATCCACAAGCACTTCAAGACTCAAAATATAAGCATCACTCCCCTTCACTTAGAGAAGGTGGAGTCTGGTAGCTCTAATTACTCCTCTGACTTGGATGAAATTCAGAGCCTCAGCTTTGAGGAAGGAGGGATCTCTTCTTCGGGGAAATTAGCAACTCATCAAGCTAAAAAATTGTCCTTCCTCATAACCCCTAGCAAAAAAAGCCCTAGGGATCTTCGGCAAAATCCTCCTGAGAAGGATGAGGAGGGAGTCAGTGATGATGAGGAGGAGCCAGAGTCTAAAGAGGTGGTTAAGGAGACGTAGGAGGAAAGTAAAGATGAAACTGGAAGGAAGAAATGCAAGAGGGAGAGTTTGGAGGAAGTGTGCTCTTAGTTTAAGGAGGCGTCTGTGCTACCCCTATCTCTTGTCCACCTCCAAGACCAACTTGAGGAAAAGAAAGAGGAGAATGCAAGGTATTCAAAAGGGGAAGTATAGGTAAATGATAGGAGGAAAGCTTGGATAAACTTTAATGTCAAGACTTCAAAGATGGGCATCTTTAGGGAGGCCATGAATCTCCAAATCCTCATGGAAAATCAAGAGGAATAGTGGCTGAAGAAATTATTGACTCGACGATAGTGGCTATTTCTAATAGAGCCAGGGAGACAAGGATGAACCTCCTAAATAATGCTCGTAACAGTATAATTGACAATTTTAGATCAATCAAATGGCTTTTCCACGAGCTAGAGGAGGTCAAAGAACAAGTGAGACATATTGAGGCAACAAGGAAAGGGATGGATGCTAATAGGAGGATGAATTTAGCTGATAGGCTCAGTCTGGTAGAAAGAAGGATACACAACCTAGAGAACTACAATCACAACCTTGCGAATTAGATGTTCACTTTGTTAAGCTCCATTAACAATAACGTCATCTCTCTTATGGGCTGGATCAAAGACAAAGAAATGCAGGATGATGAGGAAGGAAAAGATAGGGATGAAGCCAGAACGGAGGATGAATCTACAAAGGACAACACCATTCCTAATCAAGACCAGGGGGACCAAAGGGCGCAACAGCTGGAAGTGAAGGAGAACCAACTGGCCTTCGAGGCTGCTTAGGTTATGCAAGAGCTGGAGCAAAAGAGCAAGGAATAACTCTCGCATGTTCTTTTCTTTTTCTTTGTCTTTTGGCTTTTGGTCTGGCTTTAGGTTGTGGTTTTACTTGTCTTTTTTCCTGGTCTTTTCTCTAAACTCTACTTTTGGGCTAGGCTTTATGCTTATTATCAACCTCTGAACTTATACTATTTTGGCTGGGCTTTCACACTTATTATCAGCCTTATATGCTTTAACTATTGGGTTTCAGGATCCCTGTAAAACTTATTTATCTAATAAAAAATAATGATGTATTCCATACACCAAAGTATTAGATCTATCTAATCACCTTGTGAATTAGACATTGATGTTCATAAAGACCTCATTCTCATGAAGTATCCTTCTCACAATAATCAACAACCCTATCAAAAATATCAAGCATTTACTTGGTCCTTTTTTCCAACAACAAAATAAATTTGACATACAACCTTAAAGGGATTCAAATGAGTCTTAGTTCTTTGTCCTAGACTACTTAAGACTACACATTACTGAGATATGAGATGAGAATCAAAATGAAACTAAGGAGATTCTGGCTCATTTGTATTAATTTCTTTGAAACAATACATTCAAATGCATGAAATCAAAACACAAAACACAAAACACCTAAATAGATTTGAGCTTATTCTATAATCTACACTACTGTTGTTCATACAAGAGAGAATATGTTATAGAATGGTGTCACAGTATTGGTAATACATCAAGATTGGAACTAGAACTTGGTATCATAGTCATGACCAATTTTTTCTCCAAAAATTGGAACCCTTACAATGGATGAAAGAAAGAAAGATATAGGAAGAAGATGAATTCTCAGATCTATTATGCAACTGACATTTGTCTACTTGGAATTCAATCCCTTGCAACTAAAAAACCTCTCTCTACCTTCTCCCATTTTGATCTAATTTGGTTTCATCATTACTTTGTTACTGATTTGCAAATATCTTGGATGAAATGATGAAAACTTTTGAGTTATCAAAATATCTGATAACTTCATGAAAAGCTGGTGAAATTTGAGTTTTTACTGAATATGGGTGACCAATTTCGACCTTAACTACATCTCCACTACCTTTTAACCACATTTAGGTCATTACCATATCAAAAAATCAGTTCTGAACTTTGATACCTGAATACAGTTGCAAATTGGAAACCTGATAGAAAACCTCATATAGCTCAAATAGACAACTTCCTGTGTAGAAACTAACTACATAATTGAAAAATTTAGATTCTGCTGATTTCGGCGATATATAATATCGCATATTTAGCCTATTGGAAATGCCCAGGAAGTCAGTTTGAAAAATGTCTTTCTAGTATAAAGTTCAGGTTTGCGTCCTTGATTTTAAATTTTCAAAAATTTAAAATTGCCTAAAGTTGAAACTTTGGAAAATGACATATTTAAATTTAAAAATGATCTGACGTGCATACTCATTTTTAAAAAAATAATTTTAAAATAACATTTTAAAACTATTTGTTTTTTCCTTGCCCCTTCAAATTCAAGGTCAAATTGGTTTGACCAACTTTTTGCCATGTGTCACTTCTTGATTCATCAGCCTCTACACACTCTACCATTGGATCACCACATTAGCAACTTGGACGCAGTGCCACATCATCATCCAAGCGGGCTCAATGCCACATGTCACATTTTTGCTTACCCGTAATATTTAACTGGCATCTATCTTCATCGAGTGAGATTGCACCGTCCATCAGATCATGACATGTTGCAACATCTGGTGCATCTACCTTGGTCTCAACTTGTGGTGCCACCTCATCACGCACGGGACTAGGAAGCAGGCATGCGCCAACCATCGGATCATGGCACGTTTCATGATCTCATTCACTATCTCTGAATCTGCCATGTCATCGACTTTTCTTTTTCATTTAAAATTATGCGCATTCAACCTACCAAATGATGTCATCAGCGAGGCCCTGAGCAAGGCTTTATGTCCACAAAAGGCTTTATATCCTTAAAAATTGACTCAAACCTCTGACCAGGCTCTAAAATCTGACCCACTGATTTTCTGTACTACACACTTGCACCCTATCGAATCTCGTCTCATTACAAATTCAACGTCAAAGATATTCACTGTCAAAGTACCTTCTCATAATCACCTGCAAATAAACATGTCAGAAAACCATAAATTGCTTTCAGATTCGGCTTTAAAAACTAGGCAAACAAACACTTGGGGGTAGGAAAACTGGGATGTTGGTTCATTGTTACAAGTTGAGTATGGATCTGCAATTTGGGCTCGTGATGAATAACTGGGCATAAATGGCAAGTAGTCAAAGTAGGCTACTTAGAATTTGTAAACTGGAAACACTAAGAGAAAGCAATTTTTGCAAATGGAATTGACCTAGAATAGTGTGCAAATGGATTCGTCATGACTTGCAAATTGGCACACTTAAAGTATTTTGGAAGGACAACGTAGTGGTACAATTCATTTGATCTCACCTATCATGGATTAGGAGTTATAACATCACGAATAGGGGTACTGATCAATCTGCACTTTATGATACCAGTAAAACTTTTAGAAATTGCGTTTAGGATCATGTTTGAAAACTAATCAAATGGATTCATCATAAGTTGAAACTTAAAACATAAAAATTCTTTGACATCTAAAATGCAACACAAAAGGAATTTTCACATTTGGGTCAACTAGTCAAAAGTTATAACCCATCAAACAGGGCTTCCCAAAATTCAAAATTAATTGCAAAAGCATGAAAACAGTAACTGACCAACTTTGAGGGATTCAAAACCTAGTCAAATGGACTTGAAATGACTAAAAATCAAAAATATAGGTCTCAGGTATGGATACTAGATACTCTCAAAGCGGTGAGTCATGAAACATTTCTTGGCATGAGATATTCAATGACAAACACGGCCTCCTATCACTGTTTGACACTTTAGTGAAAATGTAGATTTAACACTTGCTCAAAACAAGACTTCACAAAATAACTCAAAATGGAAAATTAACTTCATGGAACACTTAAATGCATTGAATGGAGGGTGATAGAGATATTAAACACCTCACAGGGCTCAAAGGTACATCCGGGTACAAACTCATCAAAAAAGCATTTATAGGGCTACAACTTGATTCAAAAATTGAAATAGATGCTCAAATGGGAACGCAATTTTGAGTGCCAATAGTGGCTTTGTCTGGGGATGCATGCCCATTGTGGGCATGGCAAGGATTTAGATCTCCGGTAGAAGCAAACCACTCAAAAGACAAAAAAAACTTCCTCTCAAACAACTTTATTGAAAATAGGAAACAACTACCCCTATTATATACAAACAATGGCCCCGAGCCACCGAACAGTTTTCAAAACTCCTTACCTGTCATACACCTAATTCTCATTGACATTTTCTTGAGGTAAACTGAAGTTATCTTTCTCATCAATTCCACCATTTAGATTAACATCTTGAAATAAAATACTTGGCAAAATTGAATTCACACGATCATTCTCATAGTGCATGTACAAATCAGCATTAAACTCTTCATCTTGCTCACTGTGAAAATATGAATCGGCATGATCATAACTACTGATATCAAATTGAAACTAATCATCATTGACTAACTCATGAACACCTTCATCCGGAAACACAAAAGCTTGGTATTCTACTTCATTCAACGAGTTACATGAATCAGATGGTAACTCACCTTGAGCATCCAGATATGAAGAAAATGTAAAATCTGATTTCTCCTTATTTGCAATATCAGTACTCCATAAATCAAATTGAGCATACGCTGCATTTTCTCCACATTCCAACAAATGATTAGATACCAAATCACAAGAATCATCATGAAATTGCATGTTCACAATATGTTGATCTGTATCAATTTCTTCCTCAAATAACTCACTATAATGAACTAATTCATTACTATTTCTTTCTTCATCACATGAGCAATTTGAATGTATCTCAACCTCATGAAAACAAGAAAACCATGAACCAGCAATAGACCTTATCCCTACATCTTCATTTTCACCATAGAAGTCGTCATGTGCATTGATATATAGATTACCATCACCTACACCTCCCAAACTCAACATAGCATATTATGAAACTATATCCTCCTCAAGATCAAATTTAGGGGAAATGACTTCACTATATGAAATTGCAAAACATGGTAAAGCACAAGTATCCTTGGATAGATTAGCATACCTTTCAAAATCATGAGCCAACAAATCAGAAATCTCATCAAAACTTAACAAGACTTCATTACTAGTTTCTTTTCCTTGGCTGTGATTATCATCTGGAGAGCTTGACAAATTTACAACAGTAGACTTATTAGTAACATATTCTGAAAAATCAACATTCCGATCATCACATAGATCTTCTTCTTTAGGAAATACCTCAACAACCAACATCATAAAACATTCACATTCATCACTAGAAGAAAGCCTATTACTATTGTTACACTTTTCCTCTTCTTGACAATCATCACCATAAAAAAGATGAATCCACATTATGCATGTCATCAATCTGTTGATTATTATCCTTTGATTCATAAAACTAAGACTCCTTATACTCATTATCACTTTGAATAGACTCATCGCATTCACTAATATTAGACTCATTAGCCTTCAAAGCACTTTCAACCTCCATGATAATATATTAGATTTCACAAATCTTATCTAATCTTGACTTGACTGGCCAATCAACCGAATGTGGCATAAAAACTTCTAAGAGTACCACTAGCCATGAAGACTCCCCAGGTCTGAAAAACTCATCAAGATTCATAACTATTAATTTAAATTTCATGTAAATTTGGAATCCATTGAGATCCTTGACATCACCAATTGTATTTCTTATCATTATGACGGTCTTATTAAGAATTATTCTTTTCAATCTAGCAATATTTGCACAAACACTTTTAAGAGTTGGCACATCATTTTCAAACCTAGACTCAGAATCCATCTCTTGAAATTTTAAAAACTCCTACCTCTATTTTCTTAGTGCTAAAACACTAGATAGAGGCAACCATTTCTACGATTCAACTTTCATGAACGACAAAGACATGAAAACTGAAAATACCTTTATGTGTTGCTGTCTGAAACCTCAGATCTGCTAATTGGCACAAGTGCAAATATGAAATCCTTCACACCACAGACAAAATCTTTTGTAGATCCGCCACTCCTTGAAGAGGAAAATGAAATCACAATCGTGATTCAATCTTTTGACATCAACTACTTCAGTAGATACAAGCAATCACATAAAACATCAATTAGGAAACTTATAATTTCTCTTTCCCACCAAACTAGATCTACCCACAAATATTAAAAGCCTTTGATATTAAGACAAAACATGCACAAGTATAGAGATTTACTTCAGAGTCACCACTCACTTAGTGAGAAAATATTTCAAACAATTTTACCATTTGTAGATTTTGAACCAGAGTTTCAATATGGCAAACTTGCAGATCACTAACACCTTGGAAAGAGGGTACACTTCATTTTCAGATTCTTGACTCTAATTTTTACAACAGTATTTTGAAAACCAGACTGATTGAATTGATTGAACATAAAACTTAGTAGCAACACAATCTATACTCAATCCTTCAAATATACTATTGTCCTAAACAAAGCATCACTAGGGTGCATGACATTTAAGTAAGAAAATTGAAAAACATATCAGAGAACTTACTATTGCAAATTTTGCATGCCCTTCTTCCTACTATATTGAATTCCTTTTTAAATTATCAAGGTTTGTCTATCATTCTAATTCAATATAGTCCCCAGCAGAGTTGCCATTTTGTTGGAGTTAGAAAATGCTGAAGGGTTTTCAATTACCTCGATGAGAACAAAATATATCTAGGGGCAGCTAACTCCCATTTTTGACATATCTTTTCACACACTAGGCCAACTATAAGGCATGACCCTTCTTCTACTTCAAGCATTGCAAAACCTAGGTGGGTGAACCTCATATCCAATTAATATGGTACCAGTGCAAAAAAATATCCTTGGATCTAACAAAGAAGATTATGACCCTTATATCTCCTAATAACTCATGTAATAACACAAATCTACAGTAGAAAATTGCAAATCCTATGATATTCACAAGCTGAGTGAGGGCATCACACTTAGGTTCTTCAACATGAAAGGGAAAAAAAATTGATTATTGATGTTGATTATCAACATAACCCCAAATATACAGCAATAATAACAAATGATCCTGCAACTGATCAGTGCCTTAACCATTGGGCAATTTCATGAATCAAATGCATGCATATGTGATAACAATGACATATTCCATATGCCAAAGTAGTAGATCTATCTAATCACCTTGTGAATTAGAGATCAATGTTCATAAAGACCTCATTCTCATGAAGTATCCTTCTCACAATAATCATCAACCCTATCAAAAATATCAAACATTTACTTGGTCCTTTGTTCCAATAGCAAGACAAATCTAGCATACAACCTTAAAGGGATGCAAATGAGTCTTACTTCTTTGTCCTAGACTACTTAACATTGCAGATTATTGAGATAGGAGACGAGAATTAGAATGAAACTAAGGAAATTCTGGCTCATTTGTATTAATTTCTTTGAAACAATACATTCAAATGCATGAAATCAAAACAAAAAACACCTAAATAGATCTAAGTGTATTCTATAATCCGCACTACTGATGTTCATACAAGAGAGAATATGCTAAAGAATGGTGTCACAGTATTGGTAGATTGGAACCAAAACCTGGTATCATAATCATGACCAATTTTTCCTCCAAAAATTGGAACCCTTACAATGGATGAAAGAAAGAAAGATATAAGAAGAAGATGAATTCCCAAATCTGTTATGCAACTGACATCTATGGGCTTGGAATTCAATCCCTTGTAATTGAAAAAGCTCTCTCTAACTTCTCCCATTTTGATTTGATTTGGTTTCATCATTACTTTGTTACTGATTTGCAAATATCTTGGATGAAATGATGAAAACTTTTGAGTTATCAAAATATTTGATAACTTCATGAAAAGGTGGTGAAATTTGAGTTTTTACTCAATATGGGTGACCAATTTCGACCTTAACTGCATTTCCACTACCTTTTAACCACATTCAGGTCATTACCATGTCAAAAAATTAGTTTTGAACTTTGATACCTGAATATAGTTGCAAATTGGAAACTTGATAGAAAACCTCCTATAGCTCAAATAGACTACTTCCTATGCAAAAACTAACTATATAATTAAGAAAATTAGATTCTCCTGATTCTGGTGATATGTAATATCGCATATTTAGCCTACCAAAAATGCCTAGGAAGTTAGTTTGAAAAATGTCTCTCTAGTATAAAGTTCAGGTCTGCATCCTTGATTTTAAATTTTCAAAATTTTAAAATTACCTAAAGTTGAAACCTTGGAAAATGACCTTTTTAAATTTAAAAATGATCTGACATGCATACCCATTTTTGAAAAAATAATTTTAAAATAACATTTTAAAACTATTTGTTTTTTCCTCACCCCTTCAAATTCGGGGTCAAATTGGTTTGACCAACTTTTTTCCATGTGTCACTTCTTGATTCATCTGGCTCTACACACACTACCACTGGACCACCACATCAGTAACTCGGACGCAGTGCCACATCATCATCCAAGTGGGCTCGATGCCATGTGTCGCATTTCCACTTGCCCGCAATATTTAACTGGCATGCATCTTTGTCAAGCAAGATTGCACCATCTATCAGATCATGACATGTGGCGACATCTGGTGTATCTACCTTGGCCTCAACTTGTGGCACCACCCTATCACATGCAAGACCCGTTGCCATGTGGTGGCATCTTGCATGCCCACACTATTTAAACTTTGTGCAACTTTGGGAAGTGAGCATTCGCCAACCATTGGATCCTGACACATGTCACGATCTCATTCACTATCTCTAAATCTACCCTATCATTGACTTTGCTTTTTCGTTTAAAATTATGCGCCTTCAACCTGCCGGCTAATGTCATCAGTGGGGTCTATGCAAGGCTTTATGTCCACAAAAGACAATAGTCTTTAAGACATGTAGACTAGTCTAAGAATTTGTATTTAAACACTAAAAGAAGTCCTCCCATGAACAATGTGGGATTATATTACTTGTATTGTAATGCCACGCCTGCTCATATGGCTTTGGCAATTTGAGCTTGTAGATTTCTTTGAATCTGATGCAAGTTTGTTTTACTGTGCATGAATTTCACTTTTCCCACTTTCATACCTACAATGGCATCTTTCATGCTGGCAGGGGGGCTCATTTCCACATGGGTCTTCAAATATCAAAGCATTTCTAAAGAAAACTTAGAGGCGTTTAAACAATCGATTGCCATTGGATTTTTGGAGCTATAAATTGTAGTCAACCTCATCTTTTCTCCATGTAGAGATGTATTTCTATTCATGGCATGTCCAAATAGTGGTTCGCCATATTACATCTACTCCCATTTGAGCTTGGCATGTTCTTCATTCTGGGCAGCTTAATGTTGGACACCACTCAATGGCTTTTCCTTTTACATTGCATGAGATGTTTTCTTGCCTTTGACTGAGGTGTATTTCCTTTTAAAAGGGTGTGAGTTCCTTTTCATGCATGGATCCATTTTAAAATGTTGTGGAAATTCTTTTTTTCTGCCCAGCTCCTCTATTCTACTTAGCCACTTCTTTTCTAACAGTGAATTCTTTCTTATTAAAATGTTCTATGTTCACTATTAGCCATTGATTGCCTTTTCCATGGCAGCTAGGTCCTTTCCAATTTGACTTGGACTCCCCTGTTCATGCGTGGACCCTCTTTTCAATTCATTGACTATTTCTTTTTTATCTATGTGACTTTCTTTTCCTTGGTGTGTTCTGCTTTTCTTTTTAATCCTCCTTTTTGACGTCTAGTAGCTTCCCCTTAATTGTGTCCTCCACTCTCAAAAGTGTGGGTTGCTGCTGAGAACTTCCATGTGATTCCTCTGTTTATTAACATTGATCTTCCTTTTTTAATGGCATGGATACCCTTGCAACTAGCTTCTTCAGTGTTTGTCGGCTCTTCTTCTTGGACCCTGTGGTTGGTTCATGGCTTTGTGTCATACTTGTTGCTTTTCAATGCATACTCCTCAACGTGCCTTTTTGTTCCTATGTGTAACCTAGTAGAATTATTAAGTAAACATGAAGGATTTTCAAACTCAACAAGACACACCGTATTCATTTAATGTTCCACTCAATTTGATTTTTAAAAAAAAAAAAAATTGAGGATTATCTAGTAATCCAATATATGTGTTGTCTTGCACAAAGCCACAATAAATACAATTGTTGTGGCTTATTTTATTTGGCAGTGGATGGACCCTTGTATGGGGAACAATTGCCCTTGCTAGCAACATCTTTATTGTAATATTGAAGACAATATCTCAAATTCTGAATCCATATTGCCCAGCATCATGACTAATAAATATGTTCTTCTCTGATGTTATGTCTTTTTCTTTTCTTCATGATTTTCAGGGAATACGAGAAGATACTACTTTGACTCATGAGGATGTGCAAAGATGCAAGTATGATCAGATGCATAATACTAGGTTGGAATAGTATCATGGGAAATAAATAATGAATCTCTCCTTAATTTCATCAGGTATCCTATTCTGGCTGATTGATATATTCAAATAGCAGGCCCTCATAACACTCTTTAATTGAATCTAGGAACATGAAAAAGATTTCACTCTCTTCACTATTCACCTAACTCTGTATGACAATATGCACTCATCAAGACCTTATAAATTTGATGTCATTATAAGCATTCCCTTTTAAAAACACCATTAATCTTCTCAAGTGTAACAGATTTGATGAATTTTAGCTGGGCCCCAAAGTGGGCCCGGCTAAAATAAATTTTGCTTCCAAACAATTGACATGCAAAATTGACTCATTCACCATCTCATGCTAATTTGAAACAATTTTGATCAATCATCTATCATTAAAACCCATTTTATCACTTTTGCACCAAGACGTCTATTGGTTGTCCTTAAAAATTGACTCAATTCTCTAACCAGGCTCTGAAATCTGACCCACTGATTTTTTGTACCACACACTTGCACCCTATTGAATCTTGTCTCATGAAAAATTCGATGTCAAAGATATTCACTATCAAAGTTACCTTCTCAAAATCACCTACAGATAAACATGTCAGAAAACCATAAATTGCTTTCGAATTCAGCTTTAAAAACTAGGCAAATTGACACTTGGGGGTAGGAAAATTGGGACATTGGTTCACTGTCACAAGTTGAGTATGGATATACCATTTGGGCTCACAATGAATAACTGGGCATAAATGGAAAGCGGTCAAAGTAGGCTACTCAGAATTTGTAAACTGGAAACACTGATAGAAAGCAATTTTTGCAAATGGAATTGACCTGGAAAAGTGTGCAAATGGATTCGCCATGACTTGTAAACTAGTACACTTAAAGTATTTTGGAAGGAAAACATAGTGGTACAATTCATTTGATCTCACCTATCACGGATTAGGAGTTATAACATCATGAACAAGGGGTATTGATCAATCTGCACTTTATGATACCAATAAATTTTTTAGAAATTACGTTTGGAATCTCGTTTGAAAATTGATCAAATGAATTCATCATAAGTTGAAACTTGAAACATAACAAGTCTCTGATGTCTAAAATGCAACACAAAAGGAATTTTCACATTTGGGTCAACTGATCAAAAGTTAGAACTTGTCAAACAAGGCTTTCCAAAATTCAGAATTAATTGCAAAAGCATGAAAACATTAACTGACCAACTTTGAGGGATTCAAAACCTAGTGGAACAGACTCAAAACAACTCAAAATCTAAATCATAGGCTCTTAGGTATGGACACTAGATACTCCCAAAGAGGTGAGTCATGAAACATTTCTGGACATGAGATATTCAATGACAAACACAACCTCCTATCATTGTTTGACACTTAAGTGAAAATGCAAATTTGACACTTGCTCAAAACAAGACTTTACAAAATGACTCAAAATGGAAAATTAACTTCATGGAACACTTAGACACACTGAATGAAGGGTGCTAGAAATATTAAACACCTCACAGGGCTCAAAGGTATAGTCGGGTATAAACTCATCAAAAAAGCATTTATAGGGCTACAACTTGATTAAAAAATTGAAATAGACGCTCAAAATGGGAACACAATTTTGAGCGCCAATAGGTCAAATGTGGTCATAGGGTGCCATGTGACCCCTTTTGACCCATTAAATGATATCATATGTTCCTAGGGGTCCTAGGAACCCTAACATATATAATGTGTTTAAATGAGTCAAAAGGGTTCATAGAATACCCTATGAGCCCTTTCGATGTATTATGTGTTAACATATATTCCTAGGGGTACTAGGACCCCTAGTGACATATAACATGTGTCTAAATTGATGTAATGGGTTCATAGGGTGCCCTATGACCCCTTTTGACCAATTAAATGAGAACATATGTTCCTAGGGGTCTTAGGATCCCTTCATACATATATCATGCATTTGAATGAGTCGAAAGTGGTCATAGAGTACCATATGACCCATTTTGATAGATTATATGACAACATATGTTCCTAGAGGTCCCCTAGGGACATACACTATATGTTTGAATGGGTCAAATGGGGTCATAAAGTTCCCTATGGCCCCTTTTGACCCATTAAGCAAGATACATTCCTAGGGGCCCTAGGAACATATATTGTGTGTCTGAATGAGTCAAAAGGGGTAATAGAGTATCCTATGACCCCTAATCACACTTAGTGTCATCAAATGGGTCAAAAGGGGTCATAGGGTATTATAAGGCCCATTTTGAGCCATTAGATCACATCATTTATGTGGTTAGGGGTCCTGGGACCCATAAACACATATATGGTGATTGAATGGGTTAAATAGTGTCAAAGGGTACCCTAAGACCCCTTCTGATCCTTCCAAACCATTATATGTATGGTTAAGGGTCCTGAAGCCTTTAGAAAAAACATATTAAAGACCCTCAAAAGGGGTCGTACTATTATAGAAGATATTGAAAATTAATAATTTTTAATTTTTTAAAATTAGTTAAAAAAAATTTTAAAAATTAAAATTTTAAAATGGGTATCCAATTTGAGAACGGGTACCTATGGTATGTGATATTATCAGGTACCTGATTAGGCTTGTTTTGCTCTGGACACCAACCCTCCCTGATCAACACCAAAAACATCCCAAAAATATATTTTTGGTCTATTTTTGTGTGTTTCTAATTTTGATGATGTAGCTGACAACTTTTTTCCATCCAAATTTGATGAAATGAAAATGGTTTCTTAAGAAGATTCTTTGCTTTCCATCAATATAATGTTTGTCAAATTATGAGTTTAGTAAGTAATTATTAATTATTTTCTAATGGAGTTAGCTAAAAAGTGTTGATTGCCATACTAATTGAAAAATAGCTATAACTCTCAAACCATAAAGATTTTTCAAATCCAAAAGATGCATCGCATTCTATGCATCAACTAATATAAGGAAAAAAAGGAAAAATATAATTTTAATTTTTTTTTTTGAACTAGTTAAGGTGGTTAGACACGAGAGTTTTTAATTCTGAAAATAATTTAGTAAAAAATTCATAATTAATTATTTATTTGGAATAAAAATACCCAAAAATATGTGTCACATCTGGGCATGAATCTACTTTTTGTATCTATGATTATATTAAAAAATATTATCATTTGATTTTGATTAAGGTGGTCAGACATACATCTACTTTTTATTTTTGCCCTGAAATTTTTGTAGTACTGCTTTAAAATCCAAAATTTTGACCAATAAAATATTTTTTTCTCTAGATAAGACCTAGTAGTTTAGAAACTGCATTCAATTTCCTACATATTATTTTCTTAAACTTTTTGATATAAAGTACATAACTACTTTAAAATTAGGTGTCAAGTTGACATAACCCTGATTTGTTGGTTTTTTACTACCACTTAAGGCCATAGTTTGGTTGACCATGATCCTGCAAATACCCATAATAGGGTAGATATTATGCATAATAGAGTCTCACTATAGTTTTCTTAGAGATTCTCTCTCTCTCTCTCTTTCTCCATTTTATTCTCTTTAAATATATTTCATAGATCTCCATAATAGGACCCTTTTACGACTATCTCTCTCTATATCTCCTTAAGACATTGTCTCTAGATTCCCTTAAGACATTATCTCTCAAGATCCTCTTAAGAGATTGTCTTTAGATCCCTTTAAGAGTATATCTCGAGCTACATCCCCCTAAGAGGTTATCTCTAGATACTCTTTAGACATTATCTCTAGACCCACTTAAGATCATGGAATTGCATCCCCTTAAGACTACCTCTCTCTAGATCCCCTTAATATATTATCTCTAGATCACTTTAAGATCATCTCTCTATACATCTCCTTAAGACATTATCTCTAGATCCTCTTAAGACTATCTCTCTCGAGACCCCCTTAAAACACTATCTCTAGATCCCTTTAAAGTATCTCTCTCTAAATCCCCTTAAGACTATCTTTATCTAGATCCCCTTAAGATATTGTCTCTAGATGTCTTTAACAATATCTCTCTCTACATCCTCTTAAGAATCTCTCTCTAGATACCCTTAAGACATTATCTTTAAACCCCCTTGAGATTCTCTCTCTCTCTCTCTATCTCTCTCTCTCTCTCACACACACACACACACTCACTCAATCACTCACTCTGTGTGTGTGTGTGTTGTGTTAGATAACTAGGAGGGGGGGTGGAGGTGAATTAGATATGTTTAGCTATCCTACAGTCCCTTCAAACACTTTAGCACAAAATAAAATTTCATAAACATTACAAGCAATCACTTGGTGATCTTTTTCAACTTCACAATTAATGGTTATATTTTTTTCACTCTAAACTATTCATTTACTATTTTTGTTATTAGCGACTATCATAATTATAACTTCACTATTAGCTAGTCTTTACCAATCATTTATCAAGTTGCAATAAAAAGTAAATATTATAAAAATTAACTTGAAACATAACAACAATCACACATTTGACACCAATATTTTAATTTGGAAACCTTATAAAGGTAGAGACCACATGGGATCGACAACCCAAAAAATTTCACTCTTGTGAAGTGAGCTTTGCTAGGAGCCAACCTTGTTAAAGGTTTACATACAAATTTTTAATGTGTGATCTCTTTACTGGGATAATTCACTCCTCACTTTCACTTTGCCTTAACTTTTCTTTGATCTCCTCTTTTTTCTTCTTGGTTCACTTTTCTTCTTTTCTTCTCCTTGCTTTCCATAAATCATCAACTTAACAATATTGCTTAGCAACATCAGCAACAAAAATGTGTTCCAACTCCTCCTTAACTAGTAGTCTCTTTGCTTCAAGATTATTTTAGGTTTTCCTTCTTGACCATAGTCGTTGATCTCAAATTTATTGTATGTAGTCACTTAGAAAGTAGAACTTTGCACTCATCCTTATCCTTCTTAAATGTCCATCATGTCATATCTCCATTGCATTTGTCCAATCATAGATCTTGTAACAAACTTCTGCTCATACCTTTGAACTTCTTGAACATTCTTTATTTTCACCAAAAGTCAGCCTCAAATTCCAATTTTATAAACTTGTTATTCTTTTTTGTAACTTGATGAACATAATATTTCACTTGGATAAAGAATCACTCAGTCAATACTAAACTTTCTCAGTCAACACTTAACTTTATCTTTTCTTTGCTAGTTGCTCAATAGCAACTGTATTCACTCGGTAAACATTATCTTCCTTCTTTCACCTTGTCACTTGGTAGAGCTTGTCTAGCTTATTACATTATAATGTTACATGCTTGTAAAACAATCAAACCAACATTACATTATCACTTTCTAACTCATTCAAGTACCTATGGAATACCATACTTATCAACTCTATCACCAACATAATTTCTTCAAATCCTCTTCATCAATCAAATGGTATGACACATATAATAAATTAGCAAAATTTCTAATAAACATAGAGTTGACATCAATGACAACATAGCAACTAATATGACTCATTTTACATACATTCATAGCATTCTCAGTTACATTATTAGTTGCAGCTAACTACACACCACACACACACACATCACTAGGATAATTTTAATTTCTTCTTCATACATGTGTAGAATGTACTAAAAAGGAACAACTTTATGAAGTTGCAAAAGGGTCATCAAAAGCTCAAATAGGTACACACCTCTCTCTCTATTTTTAGTGTATCTCTATTTAGTCTCTTATGGTTAATATGAATTGTGTAGACTTTTCCCCTTAAGAGGTTTTTTTTTATTGTTGTGTGCAACATTTGATGAAAAAGCTATTGAACAAGGGGAAATTGAAGTTGAGGCAATGTATATTGGAAAAGAGTCATCGTAAGGTCAAACAAGTATTTCTCATTACTTTCTAGTTATTTTATCTATGTCCCCTTATGACCCTCTAAGATTTTATTTTTTAAAGATTTTTCTTGAAACCCAAGTTCAAGCAACATATGACAATATTAATCTAGCTAAAAGGTTGAAGAGGAAAATCAATTATAGAAATACGGATCATTTAATTGAAATAATGTGAAAATTTGAGGTATTAAGTTAAATAACCTATGCATACCATGGAGAGGATATTGAAAAAAAAGTATAAGGAAATAATTACACATTTTGACAATCTTGATACACTAGAAAAAAACCTAACTATTATTGATTTGACTTCTCAAAGATGAGGTAAAAGATCCATTACAAATGTGGGATATATATAAAAGTTTTCAAAAGTGTTGGCTTCTATTTTGAAAGAATTTCAACAAGTTAATGGTCAAAGAAAATATGCCTATGATTTAGCTATTTGCTACACTCAACATATTTCATTAGATAGTAAGACTAGTCAACAAAGCAACAATGATTTCTACTCTTTGAACTCTGCAAAGTTCATGTAGGCACACCTAGAATAATTAGATTTATTCACTTCATGACATTACCATCACCCTAATCTTGAATAAGTAGATATTAGGACTAGCTAAAAAAGAAACAATGATTTCTACTCTTTGAACTCTACAAAGTTCAGGCACGCACACCTAGAATTAGGTTTTTATTTTTCACTTTATGACATTACCATCACCCTAATCATGAATAAGTAGAAAATAACCCTTTAAATCTACTTTTCTTATGCAACTTAAAAACACAAATGCAATATCCAATCACATATCCCATTTTCTCATAAGCTAAGTGTGGGTCTACATTCAAGATCTACAACTTAAATTGAAATAATTTTGAATTTGGTTTAAATTTAACTGTGAAAAGAGACATATATCAACATGAATAATATATCCTTAACTAATGCCTTATTCATTAGGTATTTTAAATTAGCCCATGCCATAATTAATGATCTATTCATTCACCTTGTAAATGAAAAATAATTGATTCTTTAAACCCTGTTCTTATCACAAATCCTTCTCTAATACTCCACTACCCAATTAGATATGTTAATAATTTACTTAATTCCTTGAATTAGAACTAAAACACAACATGATACACAATTTAAAGTAAATTGTAGCTACAACCTTGAGCTCATTTTTCACAAGATGTATGAAATTGCAAAATATCCCAAGTGGAGACACAATTTAAAACAAGAAAACTTTTGATGTAATTCTTGTATTAATGTCCTTGAAATTGATACAATATGGCATTCAACCAAACTTAAAACAACACAAAGATGAGTAGTAACACACTACACTTCATTTACTTCATTGAAAACACAATATAAAACAACTTTTATATTATGAACTGACCACAAACTTCTATTCTCTAAGAGAAATAATAGACAATATAAAGGAAAATTGGCAGACCCTTTCTCCTAGTCTTTAAAATCAACTTATAACTAGGGATTTTAACAAGTTTCAGAGATGGGAAAAAGAGAAGAGTGTCAACATCAAAAGGTAGTTGATAACCCATATTCTTTAGGATTAGTCTTTGATTGTAATGTATGTGTATCCATAGTAGGTGAACCGCAAAAGTAAAATACCATATTCCGTTAACTATCCTCCCTCTATTGGCTCTTCATGTTTATACCAAAATCTTAGACAACCATTTTAGGATGTTCATAGTGCAATTTATGATGAAAGAATATAAACATAAATTAGATTAAAATGTTTTTGATAAGATAAATAGGTTTTAAGGGATCCTGAAACCCATAAGTTTTACAAAAAACAAGGTTGATAATAAGCAAAAGAAGCCCAGCCAAAACAGAGGTCCAATAGGTGAAAAAAGCCCGAAGGCCTAGTCCAAAACAAAGGCCCACAGAAAGGCCAGAGAAAAAACAAACTAAAACAGACTACAGAAAGCCTATCCAAAAGCCAAAAGCCAGAAAGACAAATATACAAAAGACAAGAAAACTAGTCTTCAGTAATCTTCTCCATTTCCTGCATAGTCAGAGCTTCCTCGACTATCTTTTGTTACTCCTTTTCCATTTGATCCTGGACCTTCTCCATGCCTTGATCCATACTGGTGAACGTATTGATTGTGGCCTTGTCATCATCTGGCCTGGCCTTATCCTTGTTCTGTCCTCCCTCCTCCACCAGGAAGCCCCTATCCTTAAGTTTACCAGCAAGGGATTGGATGTTTTCATTCATTGAACTCAAGAGAGAAATCATCTGACTTTCCAGGTTGTGGTTGTAGTTTTCAAGATTTCTAATTCTCCTTTCATTTAAGATTTCTCTATTATCCTGGTCCTCCTGGCTGCCAATACCTATTGGTATGGTGTATAAGATTAAAATGTTGGTATGGTGTATAAGATTATTTTTTCTTCTAGTCTAAATAATATTCCTTGATAGACAAGTATATTCTTAAACATGCTAATTTATTGATATTTCTTTGAATATCTTTTGTTTCTATGATGTAAAGGGGTTTTGGGTCCCCTCAAAACATTTTTTAACCTTAATCTAAAAAAACATAACAACATGGAAACCCTATAAAGGTAAATACCACTTCGGATCGACAACCCAAAAAATTTCACTCTTCTGAAGTGAGCTCTGCTAGGAGCCAACCTTGCTAAAGGTTTACATACACATTTTTAATGTGACCTAGTTAAAGAATTTACATCAAAATATCATCTAGACATTAACACTCCTTGATCCTCTCTAAAGAGTGGACTTCTCTAAAGGACTTATAAACACCACTAATTGATGTTACCATATAGGATTTCATAGACTTGTTAGGTCCATTGAGTTAAGAGATTTTTTTGGTACAATGGTTAGAAAGTGATAATTCAAATGATCTATTAGGTTTAGCACTACCTTTCTTGTTCAGGATTTTTTTTTGCTTGGTCTCTTCCTAATATCTTTCCTCTGATATCTTTAATAGATAATTCACTCCTCACTTTCACTTTGCCTTAACTTTTCTTTGATCTCCTATTTTCTTGTCTTGGCTCACTTTTCTTCTTTTCTTCTTCTTGCTTCGCATAAATCACCAACTTAACAATCTTTCTTAGCACCATCAACAACAAAAAATGTGTTCCAGCTCCTCCTTAACTAGTAATCTTGTTGCTTCAAAATTATTTTAGGTTTTTCTTCTTGACCACAATCATTGATCACAAATTCATTGTATGTAGTCACTTAGAAAATAGAACATCCATATAACTTTTCACTCATCCTTATCCTTCTTAAATTCCCACCATGTCATATCTCCATTGCATTTGTCCAATCATAGATCTTGTAACAATCTTCCACTCATGCCTTTGAACTTCTCAAAGATTCTTTATTTTCACCAAAAGTCAACCTCAAATTCCAATTTCATAAACTTTTTCTTCCTTTTGCATCTTGATGAACATAATATCTCACTTGGGTAAAGCATCACTCAGTCAATACTAAACTTTCTTGGTTAACACTTACTTTTATCTTTTCTTTGCCAGCTACTCGGTGGCAACTGTAGTCACTTGGTAAACATTGTCTTCCTTCTTTCACCTTGTCACTTAGTAGAGCTTGTATAGCTTATTAGATTATAATATTACATGATTGTAAAATAATCAAATCAACATTACATTATCACTTTCTAACTCATTCAAGTGCCTGTGGAATACCATACTTATCAACTCTATCATCAACATACTTTCTTCAAATCCTCTTCATCAATCAAATGGTATGACACTCTATTAAATTATCAAAATTTTATAATGAACATAGAGTTGAGATTGATGACAACATAGCAACTAATATGACTCTTTTACATACATTCATATCACTCTATTACATTATCAATTGGAGCTATACACACGCATGCACGTGTATATATGTATACATATACATGTATATATGTATGTACATATACATCTATATATGTATGTATGTATGTATGTATGTATGTATATACATATACATATACATATACATATACATATTATATATATGTGTGTGTGCGCTTATATATATACATATAGATGTATATATACATACATACATCTATATTTATATATATATATATGTATATATGTATATATACATCTATATGTATATATATGTATATATGTATATATACATCTATATGTATATATATGTATATACATACATTTATATATATACATATGTATGTATATATGTATATACATACATATATACATACATATGCATATATAGTTGTATGTATATATACATATACATATATATACAAACACACACACACACACACACACATATGTATATGTATATGTATATGTATATGTATATGTATATGTATATATGTATGTATATATATTAGGATAATTTTAATTTCTTCTTCATATTAAACATGTGTAGAATGTACTGAAAAGAACAACTTTACGAAGTTGGAGAAGGGTCATCCAAAGCTCAAATAGGTACACCTCTCTCTCTCTCTCTCTCTCTCTCTCTCTCTCTCTCTCTCTCTCTCTCTCTCTCTCTAGTCTCTTATGGTTAATATGAATTGGTAGAATTTTCCCCTTAAGAGTTAGTTTTTTATTGTTGTGTGCAACATTTGATGAAATTGAACAAAGGGAAATTGAAGTTGAGGCAATTTTTATTGGAAAAGGGTCATTGCAAGGTCAAACAAGTATTTCTTAGACCTTTCTAGTTATTATATCTATGTCCCCTTATGACCCTCGTAAGATCTCCTTTTTTTCAAATTTTTCTTGAAACCCAAGTTCAAGCAATATATGATAATATTAATCTAGCTTAAAGGTTGAAGAGGAAAATCAATTGTAGAAATATGGATCAGTTAATTGAAACGAATGTGTAAAAAATGATGTATTATGTTAAATAACCTACACATACCATGGAGATGATATTGAATAAAAATTCTAATGAAATAATTGCACATTTTGACAATCTTGATACACTAGAAAAAATCTAGCTATTATTGATTTTACTTCTCTGAGATGAGGTAAAAAATCCATTACAAATGTGGGATATATATACAAGTTTTCAAAAGTGTTGGCTTTTATTTTGAAAGAACTTCAACTAGCTAATGGTCAGAGAAAATATGCCTATGGTTTAGTTGTTTGCTATACTCAATATATTTTATCAGAGATTAGGACTAGCCAACAAAGAAAAAAAGATTTCTACTCTTTGAACTTTGCAAAGCTCTGATAGGTACACCTAGAATAATTAGATTTATTCACTTTATGACATTACCATCACCCTAATCTTGAATAAAGCAGAAAATGACCCCAAATCTACTTTTCTTATGCAACTTAGAAACATCAATGCAATATCCAATCACATATCCCATTTTCTCATAAGCTAAGTGTGGGTCTGCATTCAAGATCTACAACTTAAATTGAAATAATTTTGAACTTGGTTTAAATTTAATTGTGAAAAGCCATATATCAACATGACTAAGTTATATCCTTAACTAGTGCCTTATTCACTGTGTATTTTGAATTAGCCCACATCATAACTAATGTTCTATTCATTCACCTTGTAAATGAAAAACAATTGATTCTTTAAACCCTATTCTTATCACAAATCCTTCTCTAGTACTCTACAACCCTATCAGATATGTTAAGAATTTACTTAATTCCTTGAATTAGAACTAAGACACAACATGATATACAATTTAAAGTAAATTGTAGCTACAGCATTCAGATCATTTTTTAGAAGATGTATGAAATTGCAAAATATCACAAATGGAGACATGATTTAGAACAAGCAAACTTCTGATGTAATTCTTCTATTAATGTCCTTGAAATTGATACAATATGGCATTCAACCAAACTCAAAACAACACAAAGATGAGTAATAACAAACTACTGTTTATTACAAACACAATAAAAAATAACTTTTATAGTATGGATTGACCATAGACTTCTATTCTCAAAGAGAAATAGTAGACAATATAAATGAAAACTGGCAAACCATTTCTCCTATTCTTTAAAATCCTTTTATAACTAAGGATTTTAACAAGTTTTAGACATGGAAAAAAGATAAGAATGTCAACATCAAAACTTTTACATCACAAGATGGAAGTAGTTAAAAAACAAACAATTGACAACCCAAATTCTTCAGGATCGGTCTTTGTTTGTAATGTACATGTATCCATAGTAGGTGAACCACAAAAGTAAGATACCATATTTAGTTAACTATCCTCCCTCTATTAGCTCTTCATATTTATACCAAACTCTTGGACTTTCCATTTTAGGATGTTCATAGTGCAATTTATGATGAAAGAATATAAACATAAATTATATTAAAATGTTGGTATGGTGTATAAGATTATTTTTTCTTATAGTACTAAATAATATTCCTTAATATATGAGTGTATTGTTAAACATGCTAATTTATGGAAATACTTATCACATTTTCTATCATTTACTGACTACGAATGATAATCAATGTAAGTTTCCACACTATGCTATATAAACTTTAGTTATGAGTTATTTTAATGTTCTTAATAAGATGGAAGGTTTAAACTCCATTTAAAATGATAAAATATTTTCTAGAATTGGTTCTAGGGTCTTCTTTTCTCATAAGAAAATTTAAAATATTTGTGTGACATATGTTTTAAGTATTTATGATTATTTTGTACTAGACACTCATTAAAATCTATAGAGACCAAGCCATGAGTTTATTTCAACCAAATACTAAACATATAACTTTTAAAAACAATGTTAAATTAGGTGCATTGTCTAATAAAACTAGAAAACATTCATGCACATACACCATTCAAGAGCACTATCAAAAGTTGTTATGGGTTGTCAAAATTATTTATTTGTACAAATATTTATGACATGACACTTTGACAATAAATTTTATACTGCTAAACTTCATTTTTCTTACTAACCTTTTGAGGTGTGTTTGGGCCACATTCTTCATCTAGAGGAATTTAAGAGAGTATTTTTCTTACTGACCTGTGGAGGTGTGTTTGGGCCACATTCTTCATCTAGAAGAATTTGAGAGAGGGATCCCCTTCACATAATTTCTTAGCCTAAGAAAGCTTCTTCACATAATTACTTAACCTAAGAAAGTTTCTAGCTTAGTCATATTCGTTAGTTGTAATCTACCCTATAAAAAGATGAAGATACAAACCTCTACTAATACTAGATAGATGTTTCCATCAAATTTTAAAGATGCAAAGCTCTACTAATACTAGGTAGATGTTTCCATCAATTTTTTTTTGGTTAGGTTCTATGCATGCCTCAGTATTGTGTTTTTTAGGATTGATGATTATGCATGCCTCAGTATAGTGTTATCATGAAATGCATCAAGAGGGGTCATAGGTTAACATATGATGCCTCTCGATGCATTAGAACCAACTGCATGTGTCCCTAGGGGTCCCACGTCCCCTAGGGACATAGGTTGCCATGAAATGCATCGAGAGGGGTTATAGGTTAATCTATGATGCCTCTCGATGCATTAGAACCAACCACATGCATTCCTAGGGGTCCTAGGGGCCCTAGGGACATACATTGTCATGAAATAAATTGAGAGGGGTCATAGGTTAACTTGTGACCCCTCTTGATGCATTGGAACCAACGACATGTGTCCCTAGGGGTCCTAGGGCCCCTAGGGACATAGGTTGTCATGAAATGAGTCGATAGGGGTCATAGGTTAACCTATGACCACTCTTGATGCATTGGAACCAACCAAATGCATCCTTAGGGGGCCTAGGACCCCTAGCGACATATATTGTCATGAAATGCATCGAGAGGGGTCATAGGTCAACCTATGACCCCTCTCGATGCATTAGAACCAACCACATGTGTCCCTAGGGGCCCTAGGACCCCTAGGGACATAGGTTATCATGAAATGTGTTGAGAAGGGTCATAGGTTAACCCATGACCCCTCTCGATGCATTGGAACAAACCACATGTGTCCCTAGTGGTCCTAAGACCCCTAGGGACATACATTATCATAAAATGCATTGAGAGGGGTCATATGTTAACCTATGGCACCTCTCAATGCATTAGAACCAACCACATGTGTCCCTAGGAGTCTTAGGGCCCCTAGGGAAATACATTGTCATGAAATCCCTTGAGAGTGATCATAGGTTAACCTGTTACCCCTCTGAACACATTGGAACCAACCACATGTGTCCCTAGGGGTCCTAGGGCCCCTATGGACATAAATTGTCATGAAATGTGTCGAGAGGGGTCATAGGTTAACCTATGACCACTCTCGATGCATTAGAACTAACCAAATATGTCCTTAGGGGCCGTAGAACCCCTAGGGACATGGGTTTTCATGAAATGTGTCGAGCGGTCATAAGTTAACCTATGACGCCCCTCAATGCATTAGAACCAACCACATGTGTCCCTAAGGGTCCTAGGGCCCCTAGGGACATAGGTTGTCATGAAATGCATCAAAAGGGGTCATAGGTTAATCTATGATGCCTCTCAAAGCATTAGAACCAACCACATGCATCCTTAGGGGTCCTAGGGACATACGTTATCATGAAATGCATCAATAGGGGTCATAGGTTAACCTATGAGGCCTCTCGAGGCATTAGAACCAACCACATGCATCCTTAGGGGTCCTAGGGCCCCTAGGGACATAAGTTGTCATGAAATGCCTTGAGAGGGGTCATAGGTTAACCTATGACCCCTCTCGATGCATTGGAACCAACCACATGCATCCCTAGGTGTCCTAGGGCCCCTAGGGACATACGTTATCATGAAATGCACCAACCAAATGGATCATAGGTCATAACAATAATAATAACAATAATATTATATGTTGTTATATTTAATAATATTAATAATATATATTAATAACATATATAATATATTACATTATTATTTTTAATAATATAATATAATAATCATAAATATATTATTTATAGATTATAATAATAGTAATAACATAATATATTATTATATATTAATAGTTAACATAGGTCATAATAATAATAACATATATTACATTATTATATTTAATAATAATAATATAATATAATAATTTCATATATATATTTCAGATTTCAAGGTCATAATAGATTATATTATATCTCATATAAAATGATATATTTCAAATTTCAAGGTCATATATATCATAATATAATATAATATAATAATTTCATATATATATATATATATATATATATATATATATATATATTATATATTTATAGATTATAATAATAATAACATATATTATTATATTTAATAATAATATGAATCATTATATACATTATAATCTTTATCTTAATTCTTATTTCCCTCCATTATTTTGGGCTCAATATTAGATATCCGATCTGAAATCAGATATCCGATTTATTATCAGGTATCTAATCTCAGATCGGATACCCGATTTTACTAGCATGATTTTCCAAAAATATTTCCTATGACTACAAACCCAACAACATCACTTTTTATGGGCCGTTTTCATGGGTTTTGGGAAAATTCATTTTTTGGGGCCCAAACCATTGAAAAATGTTTGATAATATATCCCTAGGTGTCTGATATTGTCATCTGAATGGGGAGCAACAGTCATTGAAAGCCTAAATGCAAAAAGAAGGTATTTAATAATAATATAACTCATTACATACATTATACTCTTTATCTTAATTCTTATTTCCTTCCATTATTTTGGGCTCAATATTAGATATCCAATCTAAAATTAGATATCTGATTTATTATCAGGTATCCGATCTCAAATCAGATACCTGATTTTACTGGCATGATTTTCCCAAAATATTTCCTGTGACTACAGACCTGACAACATCGCTTTTTATGGGTCATTTTCATCGGTTTTGGGAAAAGTCACACTTTGGTGCCCAAACCATCGAAATTTTTTTGATAATATATCCCTAGGTGTCTGATATTGTCATTTGAATGGGGAGCAGTAGTCGTCGAAAGGCTAAATGCAAAAGGAAGGTATCCAATGAAGAAATTGTGACATATAGGGAAAGGGACAAAGTAAATCATCGAAGGAAAAGACAAGGTATGTTAAATGTGAGTCAATTTGAGTATGAATTAGTTGAAGGTGAAATCATAGAGTCAGATAATGAATATGTGTAGTTGGGGAATGAAAATGTACCAATTGAAAATGATAATGCTGAGATTGAAAATTTAGAGAGAGAAAATTTGGAGGATGAAATGCTACTAGGTCATAATGTAAATAAGGAGCATAGTAGCCAGGCATGAACATAAAAAGCTAAATAAGGAGCAGAATGAAGAAAAATCTATTCTATTTTTGACAATACTTTTATTAATACTATGATTTTTGACACTACTATTTATGACAACAATTTTTGGTAGTTGTGTATTGATGTAATAATGATGAAATACTTGATATATTGTAGATGATGAAACATTCTTATTTGCAGCTCCTCATGCCAAATTAATGAAGAATGTGCATCCTTTCATTTTCATGGGATGCCCATGATTATCAATGAAGAAAAGGGAGTAAAATTGATTGGTTGGCCCAACAATGTTCATGCAACACATGTTTGTTAATCATTCACATACCAAATTCATCTTTAAAAAAAGAGTTTCCTTGCAATATTGCATACAAAATCGCATACCATTGCATGCACATGCTTACATGGAACACCAAGAGAGTTGTAACAACACCATCGATGCATTTACAAGACATGGTAGGTACTGCTATATTCCAAGATTGGGAATAACACACATTAATCAATAGATTTCATGAAATTATATGACGCATTAGGTTCTACATTGACCCAATGTCCTTTTTACCACATTAATCTGTAAATGTGTTTTCTTAATGTTCTTATTAAAATTATTATCATTTTGATGTATATGAATGGTGTATGATATTGAGATTTTTGTATGCCTTGTAACTGGAAACTTAATCAAGCAATGCAACGCATATTTCCAAATACACATCCATAAAAATTTGTAAAAATAAAATTCTATGACATTAAAGGATGATAGTCCATTTGCACACACTCTTTAGCATCTCCAAATGAGCTCTTCATTAATATGGTGATTTAACATCACCAAAACAGGTTGAGCTCTTAGGCCCACCCCTTGAAACAAGAGTAAAATCAACAAGACTCCCTTTGCATGTAGTCTCAAGCCTCCCCAAATGAACTAGTCATTACCAAGGTGGTTCAACATCACCCATTAGTGTTGAACCTTTGGGCCCACCCTTCCAACTTAGAGGAAAACCAGTTCTTAGTCCAATAACATTAATGAAATACAAGGTTGTTGATCATTCACATACCTAGTACATCAAATAAAAAGAGTTTTGAAGAATGCATAACATGTTTCCAAATGCATATCCATAAAAATGCACAAAAATGAAATTATACAATATTAAAGGATGCTAGTCCCTTTGCACAAACCCTTTTGCATCTCTAGAAGAGCTAGTGATTTCTATGTGGATTTAATATCACCCAAACATGTTGAGCCCTTAGGCCCACCCATTTGAATTAGTAGAAAAATTGATTTGTTATCCAACAATGTGTTGGTCTGACTTTTTCTGCAGTAAAAATTTTTCAGTTAAACCATAGAAAGGTCAGGTGATCTATGTCTAAATGAAGTATAAGGTTTTGGATAAACCATCTGTGAGAAATATTCGCCATGTAAGCCTTACATTCATCCCTATTTATAAATGGTCGGGCGCGAAAATTTTCAAAATTCAAAAGAAGCGAATATGCTTCTGTATTCCTTTTCCTTTCTCCCGGGTTACCTTTCTTACTGTTTGTCCCTACCGTCAGATCTGATTATATCTACCGCTGGCGTTATCTCGCTATTGAAAGTTGCATGCTCATTAAGTATAGCGAGATAGCGAGTGTCGAGTTTTTTAAGCGGTGGGACCATGAAGTGAACGTGCGGCGATCGAAGATTTGCTATTTAATTGCTTTATTGTGCAGGTACACTTAGCAATTCGCCGTAAAAAGGGGGAAAAGGACCCACTAGAATATCTGACATCAGAGCCGGAATGTTGATATTTTTCCAGAAGTACCGCCACCTCGCTATCGGAAAATTCAGGCACTTCACCGTTAGCGAAGTAGCGAGGCCACGTGAAGATTTGAAAATGATGACATTGCATCTTGCTTGTGTCATAATTACACCAGGTGGCATGACCTATCATAAATACTGTTGTCAGAATCAGTTTTAATTAAACAGAAGTAATTACCGGGTACCCCCTTGCTTTTTCCGGCACGGAATCCTTTAAAGTGTCGAAGCTCGCTACCTCGCTATCGGAAAATTGAGGTGCTTCACCGTTAGCGAGTTAGCGAGGCCCCGTAAAATGGTAAAAGATCGGCAAGATCTATGATGACGTGTAATGACAGGTGACTGATAAAATTTGACATGTGCTAGCTATGCAGAGATCCGATTCTCATTAATGCCTACCTGACTAAATGTACAAGAAATCTGGAACGTCAGTTTGAAGTGAATCAACGGAGCTCGCTATCTCGTTATGAAGAGTTGCAAGGAAGATAATTATAGCGACATAGCGATATGGGCCCACCGCCTTCTTTCTTAAGAAGTCCTGTAGCGTA
This sequence comes from Cupressus sempervirens, assembly GCA_028749045.1. Classification (NCBI taxonomy): domain Eukaryota; kingdom Viridiplantae; phylum Streptophyta; class Pinopsida; order Cupressales; family Cupressaceae; genus Cupressus; species Cupressus sempervirens. The sequence goes on along the minus strand of CM053789.1, from coordinate 504,912,354 downwards.
TCGTTCGATCATTTCTTGGTCCGATCAACGGCTGTCGCCGCCTCGTGATGGCAAGGTGCTAGTTCTTCATGCATAACGAAGTAGCGACATGCTGACATGTGTTCTCCGTCGTCAGTGGGTTTAAAGGTAAGCGCCATCAAAAGAAAGAATTATGTACGTGGCAAGCTCTCATTGGGTAATATAACTGACATGGCAAGTATAACTCCTAGTTGTTCTCTGTGTACCGCATGATCGTAGGATCTTTGAAGATCAACGGCGCAGTTTTAAATAAAAAATGTAGTGCCACTCTCTGTATTAATTAGACAAGAAAGCTTCATCCGTGAGAAAAAACAGAGTATAATACAAAGAGATTGCATCAGTTTCATTTCACGCGAGAAAAGATTTGAAGCCATTCTTGTGCAGAAGCTATTACTGAAAGAAAAGTGTGCCAAGGTTGATAAGAAATTGTCAAGTTATCTGTTCGTTGAAATTTTGCAGGAATTCAGAGGAGATTTGAGACAGAATTCAAGTAAGTAAAACTGCCATCATCTCTATGAGCTTTTAAGTTTTAAAGAGGATAGCTCAAGATGCCTCCTAAGAAGGGATTTACAGGAGCAGTAAACTACCTGGATAGAAATGTGCATGATGATTTGCTTGAGTTACTTCCTGAGTCCACTGTAGAAACGGTGCAAGTTAAGAGGTTGACCTCACTCAATCCTAGGCTTAGGGTAGCTGATGGATTGTATGATGAGGGTAATTGGGTCCGGGATGCTCAAACTGCTCAGACTGGTTTGATTTTATTCAAGAAATGGTTTGCAGAGAGAAAGTTATATGCCCCTCATGCCAACATTTGGAATTTTGATCTTGGGAAGCTTGTTGTTCCCAGCGTGTTCATGGATTTTGACCTGCTTGAAGCCATAGCAAAAAACTATGACCAAGCCACTAAGGTAGTGAGGAGAATAGATGGTGAGGCTCTAGTTACCATCAGTCCCGAGGAGATTAGGAAGGTATTCAGTCTGGGACCCCTCACCATGTATCATGTGCCCATTAATCTGACAGATTTAGAAAAGGAATATATATCCAAGAGGGATGTAGTTAGACAGGGTGCACTGAAAGCCCACATAGGCCGAATTGGAGGCCTCCCAACCATAACATCATCTTCTAAAGAGCCCTTCAAGAAATCATGTTTTAATGCCAGGGCAGTCGAGATATATAGGACCCTGTGCAAAGTCTTCGGAGAGGGCGAAGAAGATTTTATTCCGGTGAGCTTCATGTATATGATCACCCAAATCTCTTCTTTTGGTGTGGAAATAAATTTTGATTTTGCATCTTACTTGGCAAATGAGATCCATCATGGATTGGTGGGGATTGCACAGGGCAAGGTGGAAAAGGTTTGGGGTCAGTATTCCTTACTGATGCATATGTTTCTTTTTAAAGGGGCCACTTATTTTGGTAAAGAAATGGTTTTAAATAGAGAACAAGAAGGGGAAGCACTACCAGTCCAATTATGGAGTGCAGACATGACCTGGGAAGCAGAAAATGCTAGCTTCGTCAGATTTGATAGGCACTTTGCCTCCAAACTAAGGTGCCTCTTATTGAGTGATAATCCCAGAATCCCTAAGGCATTAATGCACCTTATCAGGCCTATGGACAAAACCCACAATCTAAAGGTTTCACATAATTGGGGAGATATTATCCCATATTCAGTCTCAACGGTCATCAGGGTCTATGGTTTCAAAGGAACACCCCATGTGTTACCCTATCAGGTACCCTTGAAGGTAGGGATAGCTGAATTTTTGTGGCAGTTGGGAGGAGTGGAGGAGGCCTTTTTGCACAAAAGGGGGACAGGATCAATTTTTCCTACTTGTACTATAGCCCACCAATTTGTGATAACTAAAGAAGGGTGGGCCTTTCTCCATAAATTTTTGGATCAATACAAAATGGCAGTGTCTCACTCTCGTTTTTGTGATACAGAAGGTTTCTTTAACTCTGCCCTTAGATTGAGAATCAAGCTGCGTCTAGTTCAGCATGAATTCTATTTTCCAGAAGATGTAATAAGAAATGAATATTCTCTCCATGAGCAAGAAATAAAGAAAGAAAAATGGAGAGTCTATTCAAAAGTTTTGGAATTCATTAATTGTTTTGATAAAAATTTCAGTCCTCTTAGTAATGCTGCAAACAATGCAGATAAAGTACATAAGCTCATGAGTAATTTCTCTGAGATAATGGAGGTAATGAATGAGAAGAAATAGCATTTTATTAATTCTTTTCCAGATAAAGCCAGAGAAATTATGAGAAAATTGGGTTTCACTCCCAACATTGGAGTAGGTCCACTGGTGGTACGGAAGAAAACAGGATATACTATTGTCCGACAGCAGGTGCCCGTTGTGCATAAAGAAAAACAGATTGTTGGATCTTCCAGCACTGTCCTAGAAGAAAGACCCCCTGAACCTTCCCCCAAAAGAAGAAGAATAATAAGGGAGGAAGAATCCCCTGATGAAAGTGGCTCACCTTCTCAAACCCCAATAAGAGTTGAGGAAGAACAACTCACCAGTGAGCAATTTGAACAAATGGGGTCACAAGGAGAAATTTTTGTTACACAAGCAGAGATTGATGAAGGCAACCCTCAGGAAACCCCTGTACCAAGTTTTGAATTAACTACAGCAGATTTCAGAGGAAGGGAATTGGACCGTGTTTTGGAACAAGCCAGTCAGCATTTTTTGTCTGATAACAATTTTGTAAGATCTAGGGCTTTCCATCAGTTTGCGTGGAGAGTAAACATGCACATTTTTGAGCAAAGGTGCAATAGTATGAGAACAGAACATCCAGAAATGGATGAGACCTCCATTCAAAATATAATAAAGGAACAAATGGTTCAAGAGTTCCAAAATATAACCCCTGATGAGGGAAGACAGATGGTAAAAAATGCTAATGTTTTATTATTGCCCAATTGGGACATTGCTGACGCATTAGTTTTTAATTCTGTTTCAAATAATTTAGGACTCCAGGATCCGAATAAAGAGGAATTCTTGGGTACAGCATTCAGCAATGATCAAGCTGCCCTTGTTATGTGGTCCCTGAGAAGAGGATCCAGAGTTACTTCATCACAGCCTGATGACTCAGGATTGACAGGGAGTATCATTGTAAGAAGAGTTGCTGACACTTCAAATGTACAGGCAGCCCACATGAATGTGGATTATTCTAAATTTGCCCTGGCTACTGCGGAAAGAGAAGAGAGGGAAATGATGGATATGCATAATAAATACGAAGTAGTGGTGGAAGCCTATAATCAAGAGGTGAAGAGGAGAATTGAGTTAGAAAATAGGATATCTCAACTGGAAAAGGTACTTGGAAAGAGAAAAGTGGGAGAATCCAGTACATTGAGAATTGCATATCCCCCACAGTCATCTGTGGGATTAACCCCTATTATTGAGATACCTGACACCCCTGAAAGACCTCAATTCTATACTGCAGAGGAATTTGAAGCAGAAAAAACCAAATTACATGAGTGGCAGATAGAATTTAGAAATCAGCAGGAAGAAAAATGGAAGCAGGGTGTGACATACTTGAGGGATAAAATACAATGGTCAAATTTTTATGACCAGCTGACCAGGATTGTAACCCTCATAGATGAGTTAAATAAAGGAAAGAATGGACTAGACTCTCTTGCACAGAAGTGGAGACAGAGGAATAATGATGTCACAATTGTTTGTATCTCTGCAGTTCAAATGCCTTACCATCAGGTTGAAAGAATTTTTGATTTATTAAATCAATTAGATAACTTTGAAAATAAAAGAGATTCTTTACAGAGGAAATTGACACTCTGTTTTTCAAGATATCTTGCTAAAAAATTCACCCTATTTCCTTGTGCCTTAGAAACTGTTGATACAGTAAAGGAAAAGGACAAATGGAAAAAGGAAATGGATGAATTATTTGATAACAGAATAACAAACATCATCAGTGAGACTGGCTGTTGGTTTTGGGCGAAGACAAATGAAGAGCTGGTAAAGATACAATTGTATTATGCTGATATCAGAAAAGAATTCGATGAATTAGAAGATAATGCCAATTCTTTAATAAAGATACAAAGAGAAACCCTAAGTTTTGATTGGCCAGATGATGATACTTTCAACAGATGGAAAGATCAGTTTAGTGAACAGATGTCAGGAGAAGATGACGAGGAAGATGTAAGAGTAATAGTTACTCTTGTAGTCAGCAATGATGACATAGAAAATCCCCAGGTTAAAGTGATTTTTCATGCAACAGAAGATGATACATCACTTGCAGACCTTATGGATATGTACTCTGAAGATGAGGAATGATTGCGAGAACAGACCATAACAACCAAGAAGCATAACAGAAAGGGACCCGCCAAGAAGTGCTGTTGTAATCAACCTTTCTGTTATTCTTGTTTTTTGTTTTTCAAAAGAAGGACACCTGTCACCTACTGTAGCCTGAAGCTTGTTGCATCTCACATTATTTAAGTGAGATCCCAAGGCTAAAGATGGGTCCGAATTTGGTTTTCACTAAGTGTTGTGCTTAGTTCTTTTTTGGTCCAAACATTTTTGGAAAGAAATTTATAGTATGCTTTTTCTGTCAAAATCTCTGAGAGATGGATGAATGTAAAAAGAACTGTGCTTCTTCTCTGAAGGTTTTTCTGGGTCTTTTGTAAAGGATATATCATTTTCAAAGGAAATGAATACAAGTTATGAACTGTCCCCATATCTGTTCTTCTCTGAATTTTGTCTCCTTTTTAATACTGAGTTACCTTGATGTTGTGTGAGTAAAAGCTTATGCAATTGATTGCAATTTAGTAAGACTGTACATCCATTTGTTATTGCTGTTAATTCAATGGATTAAGTAAAGGCTTTGATGAATGTGATGAGGTTGCTTGGGTGTTAATAAGGATTCTTGAATGATAAATTCTAGTAAGAATTGCTGATGAAAATTCGTTGCAAGGCAACAAATTAGATCTAAGAATTTACTTGACTCTGAATTCCCAATGGATTAGGCACTGATCGAGAGTATTTCAGCCAAAAGAGAAGTATATTATAACTAGCTTTTTCAAAATACATCATAAAATCAATTTTCATTTATTTTTCCTGTAAGATTTTCAAAGTTGGCCAGCACTTGCCTGCCTAGATTGTTTTAGCTTCATTTAGCCATTGTTGTTGGAAACATCTGCAGAGCTATAAAAGATTTCTTGGCCATATCTGTTTCAAGGGATGTGTTTGTCTGTTATTTACTTATATGTTTAAGGATTTAGAGATGAGAATCAAAATGAAACTAAGAATAATTCTCATACAATTATTCCATCTTTGAACCATCCCCGGGTGCACCCGCCCTGGTTTTACAGAGCCAAAAGAGTAGAAAACCGTCTAAGGTTTTATGGAAGTTGGGTCCTAATACTTTGCATATGCAAGTGATAATGAGAACTGGCTATTCTTTAGGTTGTGTATGTACTGATATCTAGGTACTAAGCCTTTTGTCGCCTAGTAGTTTTAGTACTAGTAACATCAAAATAAAACACCAACACAATGCTCATGCTAAGAAAGCTTGTTAATCGATCACATACCAACTACATCTCATCAAAAAAAAATTAAGTAACGCATACGTGAGGTATGCACACAATCACTAACCATACCATTCACTTTCTTATCACATCAATACATGGAACACCAAGCAAGTATACATAAGATTTGTAATGACACCATTGGTGAACATACTTATTCACAAATATTGTAGTGCTACCCAAACCTCACTTCTTATGAAGGTAATGTAGCCATGGACTCTAGCTTGGATGTAGAAAAGGTAATCATAATTGATATACCAATATAGTAGTGTTAATGTATAGCCATTTTATAATTGTGAATGAAATAACACCTAGCTACATTAATGGGGTTACTTGATAATTGTGGTTAATAATTGATTGGGATGACATGTTGGCTAAACAAAATCAAGGAATGTTGATTATTTAGGTGGTTTTTTACATGTTATTAAATCATTGATGTACTAATGCACACATCTACTGATGTTTGGTCAACAACATACTTATGTTACTGGTTTTGTTAGAGTTTGTTTGATGTATTTGTACAAAGAGAGATTCACTTATTTGTGAGATCCACATGATGTCTCTAGCCCCTTTGATATTTGATATATGTGCATGTACTTTGGTTCTCATACTAACAAATTAGGCATTGGATTCCCTTGAATTGGTAGGGGTGAGCTAGCATACCCAAAACGATATATAATAACCGAGATGGTGGTTAAATGTGGAGTTAATCGAATGACCAACTAATTTCCTTACCCATAATTATCATTGATGGTTTGGGCATTAATTGACATATTATTTATTTTGGCCTATCATTTACCAAGTGGTAATAATTGAAGCCCTCACTTCCTATGTTGTGGTTGTGAACTAGTTGCATCATCTGATGTATGATGCATGTAGTGGTCTCAAGTTGGCATGTGATTTCATTTAAGCGTTGGCTCCTCATGTGTTGATTTGTTGATATGCTTTGTTTCCTAGCCTTCATTTTTCTATTTGGGGGTCTTGACTTTATGCGATTTGTCATCTTGTGTATGCACTTGGTACATGTCATGACAACATGTATGCACTTGGCTCTTACAATGCCTCAATGGTTCTTTACTAAATGTGAATTTGTAGATGTGCTTTGTTAATGTTCTTATTAAAATTATTTCCATTGTGATGTATGTGAATGGTGCATGATGTTGCCATTTTGTATGCCTTGTAACTGGAAACTTAATCATTTGTTGATCAATTGCATGCCAAGCACAACACAAGAAATGCAACACATATTTCCAAATACACATCCATAAAAGTGCATAAAAATAACATTCTACGACATTAAAGGATCACCACATTATAACTTTAAAACTGCTGATCTTGGCATTGAATCATTAGCACCATTAGCTCCAGGTGGCGGGTGAACCCTAGTGACACCCTTGTTCCAACCATGGAGACCATCCATCATCCGCAGCCACTCCATACTGAGGAGTCTCCAAGGTGTTCTAAGTGCATTTTGAGGTCAATTTTTTGAGGGTCATAACTTGAAGCTTGTAAGGGCTATCAATGAAATGTCAAATGCTATAGGATGGTGATGTTGAGGCCTAAAATAACCTATCTCATTTTTGAGAGATCACATTCCATTTGGATTTGGCACAGCGATCTCGCTTGATGCCAAAACTCATAGTGTGCCTCAGTTCATAGGATCACCACAGCGTAACTTTGAAACCATTGATCTTGGCATCAAATCATCAGCTCCATTAGCTCCAAATGGATGGGTGAACCCTAGTGACACCCTTCTTCTGGCTATGGAGACCATCCATTGTCCATGGCCACTTCGTACTGAGGAGTCTCCAAGGTGCTCTAAGTGTGTTTTGAGGTCAATCTTCTAAAGGTTGTAACTTGGAGCTCATGAGGGCTATTGATGAACCATCAAATGCTACAAGACAATGATGCCAAGGCCTAAAATAACCTATCTCAATTTTGAGAGATCACCTTCCATTTAGAATTAGCACATCGATCTCGCTCGATGTCAAAACTCAAAGTGTACCTCAGTTCATAAGTGCACCACAACATAACTTTGAAACCAATGATCTTGGCATCGAATCATCAGCACCATTAGCTCCAAATGGGTGAGTGAACCCTAGTGACACCCTTGTTCTAGCTATAGATACCCTCCATCGTACATTGCCACCTTGTACCGAGGAGTCTCCAAGGTGCTCTAAGTGTGTTTTGAGGTTGATCTTTCGAGGGCTGTAACTCAAAGCTCGTGATGGCTATCGATAAACCATTGAATGCTATAGGAAAATGATGCCAAGGCCTAAAATAATCTATCTCATTTTTGAGAGATCACCTTTCATCTGGATTCAACACAGGGATCTCGTTCGATGCCAAAACTCGCAGTGTACCTCAGTTCATAGGTGCACCACAACATAACTTTGAAACCACTAATCTTAGCATCAAATTGTTAGTGCCATTAGCTCTAGATGGGTGGGTGAACCTTAGTGACACCCTTGTTTTGGCCACAGAGACCCTCCATCGTCCGTGGCCACCCCATACTAAGGAGTCTCCAAGGTGCTCTAAGTGTGTTTTTAGGTCGATCTTCCAAGGGTTGTAACTTGGAGCTCATGAGGGCTATTGATGAACTGTTGAATACTACAAGATGGTGATATTGAGCCCTAAAATAACCTATCTCATTTTTGAGAGATCACCTTCTATTTGGATTTGGCACAACTATCTTGCTCGATGCCAAAACTCTAGTGTGCCTCAATTCATAGGTGCACCATAGTGTAACTTTGAAACCGCTAATCTTGGCATCAAATTGTCAGCGCCATTAGCTCCATATGGGTAGGTGAACCCTAGTGACACTCTTGTTTCGACCATGGAGACCCTCCATCATCCATGGCCACCCTGTACCGAGGAGTCTCCAAGGTGCTCTAAGTGCATTTTGAGGTTGATCTTCTGAGGGCCATAACTCAAAGCCCATGAGCGCTATCGATGAACCATAAAATGCTACATGACGGTGATGCTGAAGCCTAATATAACCTATCTCATTTTGGAGAGATCACCTTTTATTTGGATTCGGCACAGTGATCTAGCTTGATGCCAAAACTCACAATGTGCCTTAGTTGATAGGTGCACCACAATGAAACTTTGAAACTATTGATCTTGGCATTGAATCGTCAGTGCCATTAGCTCTAGATGGGTGGGTGAAACCCAATGACACCCTTGTTCTAGCCACGAAGAACCTTTGTCATCCATGGCCACCCCATACAGAGGAGTCTCCAAGGTGCTCTAAGTGCATTTTGAGGTTGATCTTCTGAGGGTCATAACTCGGAGCTCGTGAGGGCTATCGATGAAACGTCAAATTATATAGGATAGTGATGCTAAGTCCTAAAATAACCTATCTCATTTTTGAGGGATCACTTTCTATTTGGATTTGGCATAGTGATCTCCCTTGATGCCAAAACTTGTAGTGTGCCTTAGTTCATAGGTGCACCACAAAGTAACTTTGAAATTGATGATCTTGGCATCAAATCATCAGTGCCATTAGCTGGGATGGGCAGGTGAACCCTAGTGACACCCTTGTTTTAGTTGTGGAGACCATCCATTGTCTGTGGCTACCCCATACTGAGGAGACTCCAAGGTACTCTAAGTGTGTTTCGAGGTCAATCTTCTAAGGGCTGTAACTCGGAGCTCATGAGTGCTATCGATGAACTATCAAATGCTATAGAAAAATGAGCCATAAATTTTTCTTGCAAAGTGAAAATGAGTGCAAAGAATCAATTAGAGGTTTGAGCACGACCATACGAGGTTGGAAACACCTATATAAGGTGTGAAATGATAACATGCATTAATGAAGCCAAATTTGTTAAGTGGATCAGAATGGGTAATCTAATCAATGTGAGAAATGTATAGATGTTATTCATATGGATATGGTGTTAGGGAACCAAGTTAAAAAGGTTTGATCCAATCAAGTCTCTTAAGTTGGGATATTTTGAGTTTATATTGAAATTGAAAAGTTGTAGTATGAGGATAGTAACAAAGTAAAGTGCTAGTTATCAAAGATTATGAGTCTAGGAATGAGTTCATGGTTGGGAATAGAATCGATGGTTGAGGAGTGGAGTCCTTAAGTGTGTTGAGATTAGATTTGAAGTCAAGAGTTAGTTTCAAGGTTGAAGGTGGAGTTTAAAATCAGATTTGGGGTTATGTGAACCTTGTGTAGGAGGTTAACAAGTGTGTTTATGTCATGATAGCACTTCAAATTAAACATTGCATCTGAATTTGATAATAAATGTTGTTAAAATGTTATTCAAAAATTATTGCATTTGAATCAAATATAATAAACATGATAAAAAATAATGACATTCCATAAACATGAACAATACACATGATCCACGATAAATTAAACAATACTAGATACTAAATTAATATGTATATCATTGTGCATATAAATGAAAAAAATATATATCAAAATACATGTATCCGTAGATAAATTATAGAAATATATATATCAAAGATCATGTATTCATAGACAAAGTACACAAATATATATCAAAATACATAGATCCATAGACAAAATGTGGCTGATCATGACATTGGAATGTGTATAATATCAATGTTTCTATAAATAATGTGGCATATGCCATCTCAAAATGTCTCATGATGCATCCTACGACAACTATAATATCCTAGGGTTCTAGTGGATGATCAAAATGCAACCTCTTTGCTGCACTAGGTGGATTAGATGCCCCCTACATAAACAAAAAAGGAAAACCCAAAGTTAGACTACTAAATTTATATGATTCTTTGTATCTAACATCAAATTACTCAAATGCATAATAATCTTTTTTTAATGAAGATTTATACTATTAAAATTTCATAATAAATACCTCTCTTGTTAGCCTCCTATGCCGGTTAGGATTCCTCTCATATGCCCTCAACAATGCTTGTACCTTGTTGATAGTGGCTTGTGTATGTTCAAATATGTTTGTCAAATGAATCTACAACTTAAACTATAACATTATAATTTATAGCATGCTAAACTTATAACATATTTAATCAAGAATTCAAACTACAACTTACTAGTGTAGACTCCTCCTTGGGATATAGTGGCTACATCATCAAAGATTAAAAAACTCTCCTATTGAACCTTGTGTGCACTAGGAGTTTCCTATGAGATACAAAATAGCAGTTGTTAATATCACAAAAATCAGTTTTGAATTTACGTATGAAGATAAAGAAAATAAAAAATAAATGATACTTATTCATACAATGGGACTCTCGGTGTGAATGGAAATGCCTGAGTGTCTATGATGAAAAACTTGTATGGGCTCATCGCCAATAGCTATGCCCTATATGCAATAAATAATGTAATTAAATTTCATTAGCACAAACATTTTACAAGAATGCATCGATATTTAATCAAATAGAAAGCACCTAATTACCTTTCCTTTGTCAATGGGTGTTGGCTCATCCCTCGCACTTTTTCCTCCAAGGACAGGTGGTACTTGCAAGATAAAAGAAAGATTAGAAACCATATATGCTACAATATCAAATAGAAAAAAATAATGAGAGCACAATATAATTTACTATAGATGTCTCAAGGCCAAATGAAATGGTCAAGAGTGTGGCATCATCAACCTGTCTCAGCTCCTCCTCGGTCATCAACTAAACATGAATAAAGATCGCATACATGTATAAGTTAGTATGGCTTAAAAATTAAAATTTCTCTATTATAAAAATTAAATTTAAATCACATATGTCATAACAAAAAAATGTATACACGTACCGGCACTGAAGGATTCCATGCCTCTGCATTCCTCTCCTCTCTCGCATTAGGGTATGTAGCCTCTACACGTGTGTCTAGTGTATTCCCATCTAATACAAAATGATTCTTAGTAAGATCACCTATGGGACCTAGGCAAATATTCTTGCACGTAATGCAAGTGTGATGCACACAAACATGTGATGAGCTAGCCGATGATGAACTAGCACCAGCATCATCAACACAGGGAGGTAGGATTGACCTAGCCTGAGATATCAACAGGCTACTCAATTTATGAATGGCTCTAATGGTCTAAGGGCTAGCCTCTACTATAATATCAAGATGCTACACTCGAGGATGGGGGGAGACATTAGTAGGGGGGACAAAAGTGCCAGCTTTCTTTTGCTAGGAAGAGGGTCTATCCTGAGGATCTCGTAGTCCTACGCCCATGTTGGGCTTCATGCTCCAATAGTTGACTTTGAGTTTCAACACAAATTCTACATACAATTTTTTAAGGAAATTAAATGGCACCTCTAAATTGCTATGTGCAAGGATATCAAAAACCATCCACCAATGATCCCAAAATTTTGCAGTATGGCATCATTTGTGCACCATTTAATTGATAGTTTGGGTTTTTTGCAGTTGACTGGTAAACTAGTTTTTAGGTTCGCTAAAAGTCTAGCCAAATCATCTTTGGTTATATTGAGGGCTGCAACCTCATCATAGTCCAAACCATCATCAAACATCTCATGCATTTCATCATGCCAACGAAGAGAGGCATTTTGTTTTTTGGTAAGGGCTTCAATGTTATCCACTATGGTGTTTAACATGGATAACATAGGAGCCAATGTGGGTAAATTATTATATGTTGTTCGCAAAGCCCTCAATTCAGTTAGATTTTCAATTATAAAATCCTTGATTCGAGCAATGTTTGAGGGGGTAAAGGATTATTTGGTGGATGATTTTATAGGGGCACTGGATCATTTGCTGGGGAGTTACAAGGAATAGTATTCCTTGCCTCATGGTCATCATTTTGATCAGCCATTCCTATTAATTTGCAAAACATAATTTATATTTAAAAAAACTTAAATTTTAACAATTTCTATCAAAAAAATCCTAAATTCTAACAAATTTGAAACTAAAACTAACAATTTTATAATAAAATTTATTAAATTTATATTAAAATTGATTAAAAACAAAAAAAAAAACCTTTAATCATGTATCTGATTGAAAAACAGATATCTTGCTTAAAACCCGATATATGACTATGAAACACAACCCACGGGTTGTGCTTTTTTAAAAAATAACACTGTCATTTATCGGGTATCCGATATGAAATTGGATACCCGATAAGGGTTGGGCCTTACTTTCCAGGTTTGGTATCAGGATGGGTTAAAAAAGTCAGAGTGGATTTTGAAGCGATTTTAGACATTTTCAAACTCTTTTTTTTCACATCACCACTTTTTGGCACACCATGATCCTGCATATACCCATATATACATATATACATATATGTATATATAGATACATATGTGTGTGTATAAATGTATATACATATACATATATATACATATACATACATACATACATACATGCATATAAATATATATATATACATAGACATGTGTGTATATATATGTATATGTATATATACATATATATATATATATATATATGTATATGCATATATATATATATGTATATGCATATATACATGTATATGCATATATATATGTATATGCATATATATATGTATATGCATATATACATATATATGCATATATATATGTATGTATATATACACATTTATGTATCTATATATACATATATATGTATACACACACACATATATATATATATGTATATGCATATATACATATATATGTATATATACACACATATGTATCTATATATACATATATATGTATACACATATACATATACATGTGTTTGTATATACACATGTATATATGTATCTATACATCTTTAGATATATATATATATATGTATGTATGTATATTAGGATAATTTTAATTTCTTCTTCATATTAAACATGTTTAGAATGTACTAAAAAGGAACAACTTTATGAAGTTGGAGAAGGGTCATCCAAAGCTCAAATAGGTACACACTTCTCTCTCTCTCTCTCTCTCTCTCTAGTCTCTTATGGTTAATATGAATTGGTAGAATTTTCCCCTTAAGAGTTAGTTTTTAATTGTTGTGTGCAACATTTGATGAAATTGAACAAAGGGAAATTAAAGTTGAGGCAATTTATATTGGAAAAGGGTCATCGCAAGGTCAAACAAGTATTTCTCAATCCTTTCTAGTTATTTTATCTATGTCCCCTTATGACCCTCGTAAGATCTTTATTTTTTAAATTTTGCTTGAAACCCAAGTTCAAGCAATATATGACAATATTAATCCAACTTAAAGGTTGAAGAGGAAAGTCAATTGTAGAAATATGGATCATTTAATTGAAATGAATGTGAAAAAATTGATGTATTATGTTAAATAACGTACACATACCATAGAGACGATATTCAATAAAAAGTCTAATGAAATAATTGCACTTTTTGACAATCTTGATACACTAGAAACAACCTAACTATTATTGGTTTTACTTCTTGGAGATGAGGTAAAAAAATCCATTACAAATGTGGGATATATATACAAGTTTTCAAAAGTGTTGGCTTTTATTTTGAAAGAATTTCAACTAGCTAATGGTTAGAGAAAATATGCCTATGATTTAGTTGTTTTCTATGCTTAATATATTTTATCAGATATTAGGACTAGCCGATAAAGCAAAAATGATTTCTAATCTTTGAACTCTGCAAAGCTCAGTTTGGTACACCTAGAATAATTAGATTTATTCACTTTATGACATTACCATCACCCTAATCTTGAATAAAGCAAAAAATGACCCCAAATCTACTTTTTTTTATGCAACTTAGAAACATCAATGCAATATCCAATCACATATCCCATTTTCTCATAAGCTAAGTGTGGGTCTCCGTCCAAGATCTACAACTTAAATTGAAACAATTTTGAACTTGGTTTAAATTTAATTGTGAAAAGAGACATATATCAACATGGCTAAGTTATACCCTTAACTAGTGCCTTAGTGTATTTTGAATTACCCCACATCATAACCAATGTTCTATTCATTCACCTTGCAAATGAAAACCAATTTATTCTTTAAACCCTATTCTTATCACGAATCCTTCTCTAATACTCCACAAGCCTATCAAATATGTTAAGAATTTACTTAATTCCTTGAATTAGAACTAAGACACAACATGATATACAATCTAAAGTAAATTGTAGCAACAACCTTGAGCTCACTTTTTGCAAGATGTATGAAATTTCAAAATATCACAAATGGAGACATGATTCAAAACAAGCAAACTTCTGATGTAATTCTTCTATTAATGTCCTTGAAATTGATACAATATGGCATTCAACCAAACTCAAAACAACACAAAGATGAGTAATAACACACTACTCTTCATTTACTTCATTACAAACACAGTAAAAAAAAACTTTTACAGTATGGATTGACCATAGACTTCTATTCTCAAAGAGAAATAATATACAACATAAATGAAAATTTGCATACCCTTTCTCCCAATCTTTAAAATCATTTTATAACTAAGGATTTTAACAAGTTTCAGACATGGGAAAAAGACAAGAATGTCAACATCAAAACTTTTACATGACAAGATGGAAGTAATTAAAAAATAAACAATTAACAACCTAGATTCTTCAGGATCGGTCTTTGTTTGTAATGTATTAGTATCCATAGTAGGTGAACCACAAAAGTAAGATACCATATTTAGTTAACTATCCTCCCTCTATCGGCTCTTCATATTTAAACCAGAATCTTGGACTTGCCATTTTAGGATGTTCATAGTGCAATTTATGATGAAAGAATATAAACATAAATTAGATTAAAATGTTGGTATGGTGTATAAGATTATTTTTTATTATAGTGCTAAATAATATTCCTTAATAGACAAGTCTATTGTTAAACATGCTAATTTATTGAAATACTTAACACATTTTATATCATTTATTGACTAAGAATGATAATCAATGTAAGTCTCCACACCATGCTATATAAACTTTAATTATGAGTTATTTTGATGTTCTTAATAAGACAAAAGGTTTAAACTCCATTTAAAATGATAAAATATTTTCTAAAATTGGTTCTAGGGTCTTCCTTTCTCACAAGAAAACTTGCAATATTTGTGTGACATATGTTTTGAGTATTTATGATTATTTTGCACTACACACTCATTAAAATCTATAGAGACCAAGCCATGAGTTTATTTCAACCAAATACTAAACATATAGCTTTAAAAAATGTGTAAAAGTAGGTGCATTGTCTAATAAAACTATAAAACATTCATGCCTATACACCATTCAAAAACACTTTCAAAAGTTGTTATGGGTTGTCAAAATTATTTATTTGTACAAATATTTTCAAAAAGTTGTTATGGGTTGTCAAAATTATTTATTTGTACAAATACTTATTACATGACACTTCCACAATAAATTTTGTACCGCTAAACTTCATTTTTCTTACTAACCTTTTGAGGTGCATTTGGGCCACATTCTTCATCTAGAGGAATTTAAGAGAGAATTTCTCTTACTAACCTGTTGAGGTGTGTTTGGGCCACATTCTTCATCTAGAAGAATTTGAGAGATGATATTATGTTAAATAAGTTGTCATTGTTAGATGAAACTTCAACTCTGGTTCACACCTATCCAGATCCTTATTTAAACCCTAATACCCACTCATTTTCTTCCAACCTCATCACATTGTCAAGCATCCACCATGGTTCAAGTCACCCAATTGCAAAATGTAGCAGTTTCCTCTGAAGCCTTTGTTGGGTGTTCTTGGTAAGCCATTTATTTTGAAGATACTTTTCAAAGTAATTACTTTTGCAAAAGCATGGTTGTGTTGAAGATTTATTTTGAGTTGCAAAATATGTTTAGGGTGATGATTTAAGGGGAGTTATCTTTCTTTTTCAACTTAATCTTGAAGATGCATAGGAACCCATTTCTAATTAGAATGAATGATCTATTTGGACACTCATTGTAAAGATCAGAATGTGGGTTGGTTGTTTGGGAAGGGAGAATTTCATCTAGAAAATCTAATAATGTTGTTGGTGTTTGTTAGGAAATGTTATATCAGTGGCACTCTTCCTTGCACCATTGTGAGTTCAATGTAACAATGCATTTTTTTCCCAATAATGTTGTGTAATGGCTATTTTCTTGATCATTATAGAAACAAGTTAGAACTAAATTATATTGTGTTTTTCTTGTGGTTGAAGTTCGATGCTTTGGATGCAAGCCCACTCTATGGAGTATATACAAATTAAATTCTACCCAAGAATTTTCTTTACTGCCATATGTGTGTACATTGTTCAACTGTGCACTCTAGCTACTCTATGGAACCCCATATGTTAAACCAAACATACTTATCATCCTCACAACAAATGGGATTGGGTTTCTCCTAGAGTTCTTCTATCTCTTGTGTTACGTGGCCTTCGCTTCCAGGAAAAAGAAGGTGATTGCATAAGAAAACCATTGTTTATATTTATGAAAAGAACAATCTATATTAGGTTCTCCATAGAATTGTTTTATTGATATATAAATTGAAATCACATTTAACAAGAAGCATTTAGAAAAAATATCATGAAATGGTATGGAAGATTCTCAGACCAATAGAAGGAAAAAGCTTTGTTTCAATTATCAAATCCTCGATTCAAGGAGCGTTTTGAGGGGGTAAAGGATCATTTGGTGGATGATTTTGTGGGGGCACTGGACCATTTGGTGGGGGGTTACGAGGAATAGTATTCCTTGCCTCATGGTCATCATTTTGATCAGCCATTCCTATTAATTTGCAAAACATAATTTATATTAAAAAAACATAAATTTTAACAATTTCTATAAAAAAACCCTAAATTCTAACAAATTCAACTAAAACTAACAATTTTATAATAAAATTTATTAAATTTATATTAAAATTGATTTTAAAAAAAATGTTTTATCATGTATCTAATTGAAAAATAGATATCCGTGCTTAAAACCTAATATATGGTCGTGAAACGCAACCTGCAGGTTGTGCTTTCTTTAAAATAACACTGTCATTTATTGGGTATCTGATATAATATCGGATAATCGATATTATCACATATCCAATGTAATATTGGGTATCCAATATGAAACCAGATACTCAATAAGGGTTGGACCTTACTTTCTAGGTTTGGTATTAGGATTGGTGAAAAAAAGTTAGAACAAATTTTGATGTGCTTTTAGATGTTTTCAATCTCTATTTTTTTGACATCGCCACTTTTTGGCACACCATGATCCTACATACACACACACACACACACACACACACACACACACACATGTATCTATATATACATATGTATATATGTATACATGTATACATATACACATATCTATATATATATATATACATATATATGTATACATATACATATATGTATATATACATGTATATTTGTATATATACACATGCATATATGTATATACATAAAGATGTATATATATAGATACATAAATCTATATTTATATATACATATATACATGTCTATATATTTATATATACATGTGTATATATGTATATATACATGTAGCATGTATATATACATATGTATGTCTATATGTATATACATATATACATACATATGTATGTATATACATACATATATATATACATACATATGTATATAGATAGATGTATGCATATATATACATATACATATATATATACACACACACAGATATATATATATATATATATATATATATATATATATATATATATATATATATATATATATATATATATATATATATATATGTACATACAATTTTAATTTCTTCTTCATATTAAACATGTGTAGAATGTACTAGAAAAGAACAACTTTACAAAGTTGGAGAAGGGTCATCCAAAACTCAAATAGGTACACACTTCTCTCTCTCTCTCTCTCTCTCTCTCTCTCTCTATATATATATATATATATATATATATATATATATATATATATTAACCATAAGAGACTATATATATATATATATATGTATATATATATATGTATATATATATATATGTATATATATATATGTATATATATATATATGTATATATGTATATATATATATATGTATATATGTATATATATATATAGTCTCTTATGGTTAATATGAATTGGTAGAATTTTCCCCTTAAGAGTTAGTTTTTTATTGTTGTGTGCAACATTTGATGAAATTGAACAAAGGGAAATTGAAGTTGAGGCAATTTATATTGGAAAAGGGTCATTGCAAGGTCAAACAAGTGTTTCTCAATCCTTTCTAGTTATTTTATCTATGTCCCCTTATGACCCTCATAAGATCTTTAAAAAAAAAAATTGCTTGAAACCCAAGTTCAAGCAATATATGACAATATTAATCCGGCTTAAAAGTTGAAGAGGAAAATCAATAGTAGAAATATACATCATTTAATTGAAATGAATGTGAAAAAATTGATGTATTATGTTAAATAACCTACACATACCATAGAGACGATATTGAATAAAGAGTCTAATGAAATAATTGCACCTTTTGACAATCTTGATACACTAGAAAAAACTAAAAAAACCTAACTATTATTGGTTTTACTTCTCGGAGATGAGGTAAAAAATCCATTACAAATGTGGGATATCTATACAATTTTTCAAAAGTGCTGGCTTTTATTTTGAAAGAATTTCAACTAGCTAATGGTCAGAGAAAATATGCCTATGTTTTAGTTGTTTGCTAAACTCAATATATTTTATCAAATATTAGGACTAGCTGACAAAGAAAAAATGATTTCTACTCTTTGAACTTTGTAAAGCTCAGGTAGGTACACCTAGAATAATTAGATTTATTCTCTTTATGACATTACCATCACCCCAATCTTGAATAAAGTAGAAAATGATCCCAAATCTACTTTTCTTATGCAACTTAGAAACATCAATGCATTATCCAATCACATATCTCATTTTCTCTTAAGCTAAGTGTAGATTTGCATTCAAGATCTACAACTTAAATTGAAATATTTTTGAACTTGGTTTAAATTTAATTGTGAAAAGAGACATATATCAACATGACTAAGTTATACCCTTAACTAGTGCCTTATTCACTGTGTATTTTGAATCAACCCACATCATAACCAATGTTCTATTCATTCACCTTGTAAATGAAAAATAATTGATTCTTTAAACCCTATTCTTATCACAAATCCTTCTCTAATACTCCACAACCCTATCAATACTTAATTCTTTGAATTAGAACTAAGACACAACATGATATACAATTTAAAGTAAATTGTAGCTACAACCTTGAGCTCATTTTTTACAAGATGTATGAAATTGCAAAATATCACAAATGGAGACATGATTCAAAACAAGCAAACTTCTGATGTAATTCTTCTATTAATGTCCTTGAAATTGATACAATATGGCATTCAACCAAACTCAAAACAACACAAAGATGAGTAATAATACACTACTCTTCATTTACTTCATTACAAACACAGTAAAAAATAACTTTTACAGTATGGATTGACCACAGACTTCTATTCTCAAAGAGGAATAATAGACAATATAAATGAAAACCGGCAAACCCTTTCTCCTTATAGTCTTCTAAATCCTTTTATAACTAAGGATTTTAACAAGTTTCAGACATGGGAAAAAGATAAGAATGTCAACATCAAAACTTTTACATCACAAGATGGAAGTAATTAAAAAATAAACAATTGACAACCCAAATTCTTTAGGATCGGTCTTTGTTTGTAATGTATTAGTATCCATAGTAGGTGAACCACAAAAGTAAGATACCATATTTAGTTAACTATCCTCCCTTTATCGACTCTTCATATTTATACTAGAATCTTGGACTTGCCACTTTAGGATGTTCATAGTGCAATTTATGATGAAAGAATATAAACATAAATTAGATTAAAATGTTGGTATGGTGTATACGATTATTTTTTATTATAGTGCTAAATAATATTCCTTAATCGACAAGTCTATTGTTAGACCTACTAATTTATTGAAATACTTAACACATTTTATACCATTTACTGACTAAGAATGATAATCAATGTAAGTCTCCACACCATGCTATATAAACTTTAATTATGAGTTATTTTGACGTTCTTAATAAGACGAAAGGTTGGAACTCCATTTAAAACAATAAAATATTTTCTAAAATTGGTTCTAGGGTCTTCCTTTCTCATAAGAAAACTTGCAATATTTGTGTGACATATGTTTTGAGTATTTATGATTATTTTGTACTACACACTCATTAAAATCTATAGAGACCAAGCCATGAGTTTACTTCAACCAAATACTAAACATATAGCTTTAAAAAATGTGTGAAAGTAGGTGCATTGTCTAATAAAACTAGAAAACATTCATGCCCATACACCGTTCAAGAACACTTTCAAAAGTTGTTATGGGTTGTCAAAATTATTTATTTGTACAAATATTTTCAAAAGTTGTTATGGGTTGTCAAAATTATTTATTTGTACAAATATTTATGACATGACTTTTCAACAATAAATTTTATACCGCTAAACTTCATTTTTCTTACTAACCTTTTGAGGTGTGTTTGGGCCACATTCTTCATCTAGAGGAATTTAAGAGAGCATTTCTCTTACTAACCTGTTGAGGTGTGTTTTGGCCACATTCTTCATCTAGAAGAATTTGAGAGAGGGATCCCGTTCACATAATTGCTTAATCTAAGAAAGCTTCTTCACATAATTACTTAGCCTAAGAAAGCTTCTAGTTTAGACATATTGGTTGGTTGTAATCTAGCCTATAAAAAGATAAAGATGCAAACCTCTACTAACACTAGATAGATATTTCCATCAAATTCTAAAGATGCAAACCTCTACTAATACTAGATAGATGTTTCCATCAATTTTTTTTTTCGGTTAAGTGCTATGCATGCCTCAGTAACTTTTCTAGGAGTGATGATCATGCCAAACAGTGGCGGTGGATAGCTGCCATTTTCCGATAGGTGTCAAAACTCGAACTGCATGATCCCTGTCGGGACAGGGCTGAGGTTTATAGGTTTTCCCCACACCAGATGTGTGTTGAACAAGTGTAGAGACGTTGTTGAAACGTACAGTTTGCATGTGAGCATTCAGGATGCCCTGTTCAAACCGCCTTGTCAACTTCTCATCAATTGAGAATCTTGATAGAAAGAGCAAAAGGATGACTACGTTTGGCTGTTGCTGCCGACCTATTTTAACAAGAAGTAGGTGCCTGAAAAGAATGCATTCATGGAGTGTGGGGTACGCCTCCTTCATTGCCATCGATCAAATTGGTTTGCTATAAACAAGACTGTCCTGAATATATAAAAAATCTCTGTTTTGGCAGTCCTCGTTTTCCATCAACATTTAATTTTTAAAAGCTGTCATTGTTAGATGTAACTTCAACTCTGGTTCACACCTATCCAGATCCTTATTTAAACCCTAATACCCACTCATTTTCCTCCAACCTCATCACATTGTCAAGCAACCACCACGGTTCAAGTCACCCAACTGCAAAATGCAGCAGTTTCCTCTGAAGCCTTTGTTGGGTGTCCTTGGTAAGCCAGTTATTTTGATGATACTTTTCAAAGTAATTACTTTTGTAAAAGCATGGTTGTGTTGAAGATTTATTTTGACTTGTGAAATATGTTTTGAGTGATGATTTAAGGGGATTTATCCTTCCTTTTTAACTTCATCTTGAAGATGTATAAGAACCCATTTCTAATTAGAATGAATGATCTACTTGGACACTCGTTGTAAAGATCAGAATGCGGGTTGTTTGGAGAGGGAGAATTGCATCTAGGTAATCTAATAATGTTGTTGGTCTTTGTCAGGAAATGTTACATCAGTGGCACTCTTCCTTGCACCATTGTGAGTTCTATGTAACAGTGCATTTTTTTCCAATAATGTTGTGTAATGGCTATCTTCTTGATCATTATAGAAACAAGTTAGAACTGAATTGTATTGTGTTTTGCTTGTGGTTGAAGTTTGATGCTTTGGATGCAGGCCCACTCTATGGAGTATATACAAATTAAAATCTACCCAGGAATTTTCTTCACTGCCATATGTGTGCACATTGTTCAACTGTGCACTCTGGCTACTCTATGGAACCCCATATGTTAAACCAAACAGTCTTATCATCCTCACAACTAATGGGATTGGGTTTCTCCTGGAGTTCTTCTATCTCTTGTGTTACATGGCCTTCGCTTCCAGGAAAAAGAAGGTGATTGCATAAGAAAACCATTGTTTATATTTATGAAAAGAACAATCTATATTAGGTTTTCCATATAACTGTTTTACTCATATATAAGTTGAAATCACATATAGCAATAAGCATTTAGAAATAGTATCATGAAATGGTATGGAAGATACTCAGATCAACAGAAGAAAAATCTCCTTTTGTTTGGGTTTTCTAACATATCTTGGTACTTCCTAAGGCCACTCTCTACAATCATAACACAAAGTTATTTCTTTTTATGACTTTGAAATTCTATTTTATTAATGACAGTGGTCATTAAGAATAGTAATAAGAAACTTCATTGCCTTTAAATGGGTAACTAGGTGTCACTCATTCATTTGAGTTGGTCTAAGATTTTGATGGAATGATGCTTCCCTACAGATCAATACAATGTGGGTGACAATGGCAATGTGTGTGGCCTTGGCAACTGTGGTGGTTGCTACTGTTGTAGCAGTGCATACACATAGTGGTAGGCAGTTGGTTGCAGGGACTGCTTGTGTTGTGCTGTCCGTGGCAATGTATGCATCCCCTCTATCAGTCATTGTAAGTGCCCATCATACCATTAACAACGAATATTTTTCCATTTCATTTTATATTTTCTATTTCATTGAGAGAATCAAAATATTTATAACTTTTAAGAAATAAATAAACCAATCTAATATGGTTAGCACGAGTGTTCTACAGTTTATGAACCAGACGCCTGATAGTTTTTGATATTGTAATTTAATATCTATAAATGGACATGTCAGTTTTTTAACCTTCCATTAAAGTGGGCATGAGTGTTTTACAGTTCATGATGTAGAAGTAGATGTATGATAACCCTCGGCATTTTGGATCACACACATTGGGTGATCCATCATCAAGAAGAGAAGAGTAGTATATTGAAATGGACCTTAAAGAGTGTGTTTGATGGCGAAGCAGGGCATTGTGATTAGCAGCAAAAGCGTGGAGTGCATGCCATTTCTGCTATCATTGTTTAATCTTATTAATGCACTTGTATGGACTGCATATTCAGTGTTTGCAAAGGACATATTTGTTGCTGTGAGTATCTACCATCATCTTTCTTGTGATATTGCTATCAAGATTTAACTGTGTGATTTTGAGTCAAACTCATTGACCCATGTTTCATGAGTAGTGATTTAACATGAATCCTTCTTTTATGAGAAAAAATGGAACACTCAGCACTTATTAGATCATCTTTCTTCTTTAATTGGAAGAAAATTTATATTTCCAATAATCAATATCTCTGCTTTTAAAAAAACATATATAATTTATACCATTTTTTGTGATGAATAGTTTTTTTCTGTGTGTTACAGATACCGAATGGAACAGGGACTGTGTGTGGAATAGTTCAGGTGGGCATATATGTTGTATACAGAAACTCCAAAAAACTTACTTCAAAAAGCAGTGAGCTGTCAGAAATCAAAATTAGTGAGGCCGCTATTGAATGCGGCAGTGAAAAAGCGCACGAGAATTTGGTGGGACCTACAAAAACCTCTAGTCCAAGGTTTTTGTCCTCCCAAAAAGTGTTACCGACTGCAGAGTCTCTGGTGGGACTTGTCTCTTCAAACTAGTTCCAAAAATGATTCCTTTAAAGCTTTTTCACAGTACGTTCACACAACCTTTTTATTAGGAGGAGCTTAGGGCCTATAGTAAAAGATGAGAAACTAGGGTGGTTGTTCATTGGTTTCCTATGCTAGGGCTTTTCTTTAGAGCTGGAATTGTCTCCATTGGGTTCAAGCTTAGTTTTCTTAGGGAATACTTCAATGATTTGTATATAAAGTTTTCAAATGGCTTACATTCTGCTTCTATGTTAACCTAAAACACTTTTTGAGTCTAGTTGGAATTTTGTCTTGTTCATTTGAAATATAATACGAATTGATATTTTGTGTTTTTTTCCTTCTAATTTTTAAGATCATATATTTTAGAAAAACCTTAACTTTTTTTCCTTCTAATTTTTAAGATCATATATTTTAGAAAAACCTTAACTTTGTGCTTATCAAAACCTTACGTAAAATTTTTAAATTGCTCCCAATTTTTTACAGCACTTTACTTGGCGAGACGTCTATTTATAACTTAGGTTTCAAGTCCACATCACCTATTATGATGCCACATTAGCATGCTTTTTGCCAAGTTGTCCAAAACAGCCAAAAAAAAAAAGTCAGACCAATAGTTGTGCATAAAGAGTACCCATAGTGGAATAGTTGATGTGGCATCACATCATTGGTTAATTTTTATAACTAAGGGTACATTTTATTCAATTTTGGGTAGTTAGCATTGTACTAACAACTTTAAAGTCACAAGTATTGGTACAATGTTGTCAAAAAAATTGGACATTAAGTCAATAAGTGTAGGTATTAAATGAGCAACTCCTATCACAATAATTAGAACGTGTTCAAGTATTGGGTCCTCTCCCCTCGCTAGTGAAATTTTTAATGGTAGTGTTATAAGAGTTTTGCTTTTCTTCGGCTTGCATAATCTAATTTACTCTTCATATTTTAAACTTTTAAACTTTGGTCTAGGTAGGAGTCTTTACGATTTTTAATTTAAAATGATTATCAACCATAGGAGCCTAACATTTGCAGTTGGGGTGGCTCTCAATATTTGATGTTGGGGTTGCTAGCTTGTAAGTACATGAAAATGACTTTGACATGACTTAGGAAGCTTGTATACAAAGTTGTTCCTAAAATTATTCTTATTTGGTAATATTTTACTATTCATTATTCTAACAATTGCACATGACTTAAGAAGATTACTTCAGTTGACTATTTCTTATACAATTCCCTATGAAAGTATGGGTTTAGGTTAATTCCACTTGCATCCCCAAGGGGCCCATGTAGAAGCTATATAGAAAACCTTATTAAAAATTTCTTTCTTTTACATTGTGCTATATAAAAAACCTTATAGAAAGTTTTGTTGTTTTACATTGCATTGAACATAATGTTTCTATGATCTTTATTAGCATGGTCCTTGGTACACCAACATTCACTTATTAGTTTTTTTTCATTGGACTTAGTTATCCTTAAGGTCTAAGGAACAATCCTTCAAGTGTTGTAATTATGCTCTTTTCTAGATCATATTAAAGCCCTCATAGGTTACACCATTTATCTTGAGAAATAATGTATTTCCTATTTATGCTCTCTTCTAGATCATATTAAAGCCCTCATAGGTTACACCATTTATCTTAAGAAATAACGTATTTCCGTTTTACCTTAGACTTTGTTGACTCTAACAAACATTTCTTCTAAGTTCCCTACATCTAGACAATGTCATAGCCTTCTTAGGTCATAACATTTATGTTGAGAAAAAAATAATTATATTGTTTTCTTTGATTGACCTTGTCATATGTATAGAACATTCCTTATAAGTGCCTAACATCTTAGTTTGACGTTATAGTGTTAGATAAACCATATCATAGCCTCTCCATCATATTTTATGTAGAGAGCTTTTCTTACTTTAAAAAGAATTTGTTTTGAGGTTGACTTATGTAAAGACTTCTAGGAGATTAAAATTTAGATAAGAGATTAGAATTTCAATTTTAATTTTGTTAGTGTCAATCCACATTTCATAAAATATAATTTTATCCCTCAAACTAAGGGACTTCATACCTATTACTTTAAAACAAAAGAGGATGTATGGATCATGATAAATAATAGAGAGGTGATGATAACATTAGAGTACTAATGTTATTGTCCTCAAGAATTGGTAATTGGGCCCCAAGTTTCAAAGTCTAATGGATCAATAAATTATTGTTTCATAGCCTTTAGGTTATGGGTAGTTAAGCCATAATTTGATAGAACCTTACTCTCTACTAACATTATCTCCTTTTGAATGGTTTACCATAATTTTTTGGCTGCTCATCATTTACATGGTTTATCTTTTGATCTTACAAAGAGTGAATTTTGGGTTATCTTTTAGTAACACTTGGTCTAATTTACACTTTTTGCTAATACTTCTATAGTGAGTTCGTGTTGTCCTTGCAATGCTTTGGTATATAAAAAATAAATACATCTTACATTCACATGCATATCCATAACATTTGAAACAGTAAAAATATGAAAAGTAAAAATTATTTGCATACAAAATAGTGCATGATAAGATACTGCAACCATTACATACATGTATATAATTTAAGTAAGAATAACATCAATCACATGAGCATCATCACGGGGGGAAAATATACACATGATATCCATCTTTAAAAAATCAAGGCATCTGCACACACTAGGGCCTAGAGGCTCAAACATGATCTATTATGTATGTCTATGAAAAATGTCCATGTACATAGAGAGAGGCCTATGTTAACCTCTTTTCTCTTGATCCTTGAGATCTTTGTCTTATCTAGAAGATGAAGCCCCTTGTGTCTACCCCAGCCTAAGTGGGTTCCTTGATCCCAACACTTCTCCACTTCTTTGTCTCCTAGAAGAAGCCTTGTAGCTTGATACTATCTTGTGATACATCTCTTTTTTGTAACATACATCACCAACAACTCTTCTCCCAAGTATTTTCTAAGATAACAAATATATCATGTAGAACATCTAAAACTCTACTGACAAAATGTTTGTCTCCTCTTCTCTTTGAACTCTAGATAAATTTGTATCTCAAGAGGCTATTATCACATCTTTATTTACTAAGAATTCTTCCATTTGCATGACGAGCACTACTTTCTCTACATCCCAACTTTCTGTCTTCATGTTATCTTACTATTTTCCTCATTAGATGTCAGATGTGTTGCCTCTAATATCTCACTGCTTCCCTCAGAGTGCCATCATGTGAAATTTCCTCCACATCATCTTCTATATCTCTATCTTGCATCAATTTATCCTTGGGAGACTTAATATCCTAATCATCTAGTCAAGAATCTTCATTCTCCTCCACCTACACATGCACATCATCATGACCACCACCGTCCTCCTCCTCCTCACCACAAGATTGAAGACTGTCATCCTCCTCATCTACATCATCTTTCTCATCCCCATAATTTTCCTCGTCCTCCTCATTTTCTACATTACTTTGCACTACTATCCTCTCCCTCCTTATCCTCCTTATCGTCCTCTATGTTCAATTATCATAGTACCACTTAGTACTAGAATGCTTGGACCTATCAATGATATCTATGTTGAGAAAACTACTTGTCATACTTTGGTGTAGCTTGTGCATCTATAAACTTTGGTATTAATAAATGTATTAACTTGAATATATTCTATGCATATCTATTGTAAGATTTCATAATTGGATACACAACTTAATCGAGATGCATGAAATTTCTCTTATGAGGTTTGAGGGGATGAAGTGTTCAAGTTAACCAAAGATCAACCCCATAACTCCCAAGAATCACCTACATGCAAGCACATGTTATTGAAAGAGATAAGAAAAAGCTATGGAGTCTAGAATTTCTAGATCCACAAATGAGACATTCTTGATGAACAAAAAGATAATTTTCTATTAATCAAAAGTGAATTTTAAATTACAAGGAGAGACCATTCTTATAAAAGGGGATTCAAACCCTAAAATACAATTGACCTAGTTGCATGGTAATAATTAATCAAAGAATTAATTATTAGATGCTTAAAGTTTAGCTTAAGTAAAATAGAGTTAATTAGAAAATATCTAATTACTCTAACACCCCCTCTTAAGATACACTTAAGGAGTAGCTAAAAACCTAAAAAGTACTAATGAAAGTAAATTTGGGTCCCAACAACAAAGCCTGATGAGGTACTCAAGCACAACTAAATCTCTGCAAAGAGGAGAAATAGAGAAAACCACATGGGAAAAACCCTACTCCAAAAAGAGATGGAAAGAATGTGAAAGACTAGTGAAGGACTGAAGAAGCCTCCAAACTAGAGAATGTCTGAGAAGATAGGAGTAAAAGGATGATCATGTCGAACACCACTGAAACATGTAGAAGTTGTAAAGCTCGATAAAGAAGTGACCGCTCATCTGAAGAAGCTCCACTAAAATAGAACCTAACTAGGTAAAGAAAATTATAATTTGCATAAGTACTCTCAGAGGACACTACTCAAATTATGAGGAACATAAAGGCACATGACTGAACTTGAAGATATAGATGACACAAAACACTAAAGCCTAAAGAGTTGATCAATCGAACATGGAAGGTTGCAACCAAAGTAGGAACAAAAAGTCTATATGGTAAATGATCTATCTCACCAAAATGCATAGGTACCCAACCACTACATTTGCCTAGTACATATAACCAAATACTGAATACATATCCCACTCCATCAAAACAAAGAAGAATAAGAACCAATAGAAGAACCCCCCCTAATGTAGACAAGAGTGAGGTGAAAGGCAATTGGAAAAGTGAGCCAAAAATAACATGTCAGAGAACCACAATCAAGACACACAAAAGAATACATGTGTGTACTTAGGTGATCACTCTCAAACAAACCATGAGGCTACTGTCATGGAAGGGACACTTACTAGACAAAAGAAGATGGAAAATAGAGGCAAAACATCAACCCCCCCATGACACTTTAATTAGATTAGTGCATGTACAATAAGACACAAGATATGGTAAATTCCAAGAGTACAATAATCTACATGAGTGCCCTCAAATGACATTGCTCGAATCAGAAGGAAAAACATGGAAAAATAACTGAAACAAAAATACAGAAAGAATATGGTACTTTATCTTAGTGCATTTACAAAAATGCATACAATAGATGTCTATAGAGACCAAAAGAGAGATAAGGCTAATATAATTGATAGTACAACCCATGACGAATCATTTGAAGCAATGAAATTGATCCTCAAACTTGAAACAACCAAGATATCCACCATAATGTAAAAATACAAAAAAATTAATAGAATGTGTCTAGAGTAGAATATGAAAAAGAAACTAGCATCACTAGAAAGACCTTTCTAATGATATAAAGAATTCTTAAATTGGAGATCAGATGCTTAAAATATGTCTCCTAGAGTGAAAAATAGAACTCCTAACTTTGACAGTAGAAAAAAGCCATAAAAAATGCATCAAAACTAAAAAAGACCTATACCATCACGATGTGCTTAAAACCATCTTTCCGATGATATCTTGTTTCATGAATAAAATTTTGTATGCTCAAGATATGAACAAAAATCCATTGGTATGTTCAGAAAAAGCCAAGAGGGAAAACAAGGTTGATGATGTAGTGCTAATGTGGCACTGATGCCAATATATGATGGCAATAAATTTGACACCCATTTGATCATCATGACAAAAAAATTCGAAAAGAAAGTTCCCTACTGAAATAAAATATCCGATCATTGGAAAAAGGTGAGGATGCTACTAGAAAAGAAGAGTTGGTGCCAGAAACAAAGTCTGGTGGCCATAAATAGCAAGGATATGTGTACATGGGGGAACCCACTAAGCATTGAAAAATAGTCATCCTTGCACTTAGAATTGGCTAATTGAGCACACAAAAGGTGGCCTATCTTGATATTTATGGGCAAAATGTTTCATGCCAAAATTGGTGCCAGCAAAAAGGAGTGAGGTATGCTCCAAGTCAATGTGTAAGAGGCTTGAGGAAAAAAACTATCTATATAAGAGATAAGCAAGAAGGACTTTGATGTTTGTCCAATTGATAGCCAAGTTGATGTTAAGTGTTAAACTAGATCATATCGAGTAGATAAAATTGTGTAGTTGAGGTGAAGTAAAGTGTTGATGTGATGACTAGTCAATGAGAAGAGATATTAAGAAGAATGGAGATTTGATCAAGTAAAGTGAGTTGATATTTCTAATAGATCATTTCACTATTACTCTCTAGCCATTATAGCAAAAAATCTCTTACCCAAGTGGACTTAATAGTCTTAATTTGTAAATCCATTTGTATGGTGATATTCCATTGAATTTTTGTAAGTCCTTTAGAGAGGCCACTTATTGAAGATTGAAAAGGTATATGTTATCTTTGGTGAAATTTCCCTAACAAGATCACACCTAGGAGTGTGATTATAACCTTTAACATGGGTAACTCTTAACCGAGTTCACTTCAGAAGAGTGAAAATTCTAGGTGACTAGTCCTAGGTGGTTTTTACCCTGATTGGCTTTCCACATTAAAAATCTTGGTGTTAATGGATTCATGAATGTTTTGGGTTTTATTTCATGTTTACTATTGAAATTATTATGCATTGTTGTAATTTAGTAGATGAACCCGAGACTTGGTAGGAATTGCGAGTTAGTTTACTAATTTACAACTTGTTGAGATATTGTGTTTACTAAGTTAGTTACCAACAAGTTAAATTGTTATAAGTGTCCAGTGAAAAGTGTTAAAGTTCCTATAGAGTAACCGAGGATAACTAATTCATCCCCCCCCACCCCCCGCCAAGTTATCTAATAAACCAAACCCCAATTTAATGCAACACAAAAAGTATAATGAGATACAATTGAATACATAGTTGCAGCTTGTTCTCCTAACTTCTAATGCCTAATAAGACTTAATAACATTACATAGAACCATCTAGACATAGAGGTTAGGTTTGAGTTCACAATCTCCAATAATAGAAAATGTGTAATACAATATAAGATTGACCCTTAATGAATTAATGACCAAATACATAATACATTATAAGATCTTTGGAGGCCTTAGATATAGGTCCATGGATCATCCACTTATCTATATCCATGATAACATAAGGTCTATCTCTCAAATATATAACATTATCAAAATAAATACCACACATTGTATGAGGAATAACGTAGGAAATCAAAACTGAGAAAATGAAGCAGAACTCCCACCAGTTGTAACATTAAATTCTACAATCATAGGATAAAGATCCAATATAGATCCCCAATAAGAAGTCAAGCCCATGGAATCTAGAAAGGGAAGTCAAGTGATCACCAAATCAAACTATCACACATATAACTAGAAAAAAATAAATTAAAAAAAAAACCTTTTGGAGATGCAAGATTTCCAATGACCCAAGGATGCTCCTGTAGTAGACACCCAAGGTGATTAAAGATGTTCCATATTGATAAGCATCCTCAACCATTCTAAGTTTCAACATACTTAACTCATCCTAAATGTTATACTTAAAACCTTTAACATACCTTGCAACCTTTCCTTAGAGGATTCATGATATCTAGATCTAATCTATACCTTGTAGAATTTTTCAATATATTCTTTCATAAACATATAATTTTGTCTCAAGTTCTGCAACTTCTTAAATAATTCAAGTTCACAATCTTCAGGAATTAATTTAGCCTTCATTCTAGAAACCATAGGTGTCCATCTACTAGTCTTAGGTTCATCATTATCCTCTCTATCTTTCTATGGTTCCTTCCACCAAAAGGTAGCATGACCCTTCAAATTAGTTTGTGCTAAGCTAAGTGTCTCTGGATGTACAATATTCTTAAGCTCAAAATAGTCCTTAACTTCATTAATCCAATCTATGAATTCCTAGGGATCTAAAGAACCAAAATAATTTGAAACCTCTATTCTATGATGCTTACCAACTCATGTCATAGATCTCAACAACATTTCTTTTTCTACATGGATCTCTACTTCGAGTACTTTAAGATCTTCAACAACTTCCACATATTCTTCTTCTATTTTAGGATTTCTTCTCAAGCCATTAAAGATATTTCAAATCTCAATCCTAATCTTTGTTTTAATTTCTTCAAACATATATTTTATCCTTCTAGGATTCTATTAGAAAGTAAAGTTCCCCAAAATAACTGAGAATTGAGAGGGGGGGGGGGGGTGGGGGGTGAATTAGTTATCAGATCAATATAACTTTTATCAACCTTACTAAATCTTAAACATGTGATTAATATAATAAGCAACCATAAGAAGATGCACAAACATAATAACACTAGATATGTTAACTAGGGAAGCCCCTGATCAGAGGGAAAAGCCTGGTGGGGATGGTACCCACAAAATGATGTACTAATATAAATGTTCCTTGTAAGAAAATGGACTTTTTTAGGAGCCAATGAAATACATTCAGTACATATCAGTCCCTGTTAGGAGACTTTGAATCCCTATTAGAAAATTCCAACCCTGTTAAGTGTTTTTGCCAACACTATTAAGAGTTGTAGAAGGCAGAGAGACCCACTATTCAAATAGATTTAAGGGCAAGACAACCAAACTCACTGTCCAAATGGCCTCTATATTATTCCTTTCACAATAATATAAATGAAACTAATCTCTGCAGCTTGAACTCTTTCTCTATCCTCTTACTATGCCAATAATGCACCAAATACTTCTCAGATCTCAAAACTAGATCTTCAAATTTGCATCATACTAATTGCTTTGATGACTTACTTGTATTTATAAACTTTACATATCACTTGCACAATTCACACTTACACATTCATTCACACTTCATCACAAGGAAAATAACCTTCCTTTATACCATGTCCTCAAAATAATTCTCTAAGTCAGCCTTGAGGATTTTCCAATTAATTATAATAGGACCTCATTAAGATATTACAATTCATTACATCTTTTTGTACTTATAAATACTATTGGCTCACAATAATTACAAATTTTCAAACATGCAACCTTGGACCTTGTGCATTCACTGACATCATCATTAGGCTCTCTACTATCACTATCTAACTTTTCTCATCATGTTTCTATTAATGTTAAGGGATTCAACCCAAACATCATAAACCACTTCTCAAGTACTTTGTTTGCACACAATCTTCTATAAATAACAAATAACTCTTATATGTCTTTGAATTTATGCATGCACACTTGTCCATGCCATCAAGACATACTATAAAACATATCCTCAACTGTGCTTGACCTCATCATCAATACACAATTCCTATGGAATTGTTCTCTAACTACCACTCTATCAGTCTTTATAGTAACAACATGTTGATATCAATGACAAACATATTTATAAATGCAACATGTCAGTCATGCTAACATTCTCTCCAACTATTTTACCAATGCTTAAGATACTCCTCCAAATAAATACCATCATCATTCATGCTAAAAATCTCCCCCTTTGGTATTGATAGAAACATTGATGGAGACATCCTCGGGCGGGAAGAGGAGTGGAAGGAGTAATTTGAATGATGTGTAGGAGGGAGAGGAGGACAAGGATGAAGTGGAAAATGAGGAGTCTAGTCTTTGTGGAGTATTTTTTGGAATTAGCAACAATGTCTCTAGTGTTGTTTTCTTGTCTGTGTACTCTAATAGTCATTGTGGTTGTGGGTTATCCCTCATTTTGAGTGTGTGCAACAAGGGTTCTTCAAGAGGCCATACACTAGAAACTTGTTTATTGCCCCCAACTACGTTTCCCAACTTGGTGGCTTTGGGCTTTCCCATTTATGATTCATGAGCAATGGTGCAGGATCTTTGGGTTTCTTTTTTCCAAAGTGCTTTCTCAAAGGACAAGTGAGGCTGGAGGTTATTTTGTTTCAGTTTGGTGTCGTTACCCTTGATGTTGTTCATAGGAGATCTCTTGGATGGAGAAAGATAGATTTTGATATTGTGGGGTGGGGATGGGACTTGTATCGAGAGATTTGGTTCTTGGAGGCTACATATCTATACATCTTCTTGGCTCATGCTTCTAAGTGGGTTATTTGGCTCCTCATTTTGGTGGGCAGTTTCACCTCAATCGAGGTCAAATGCTCCCTATTGGGTCTTGTTGATGTGTTCCTTAAAAGGTTTACCTTCTACCCTATCAGATCCCATTGGAGCCCTTGTCTTGGGTTTGAGTATTTTTTGAGCAGGGGTTTCCTCTTGATGCTTCTCCTGGCTCTCAAATACGTTGAGTTCTCCCTTGCTTCATAGGGGGAAGATGTTGTTTGTGAGCTTTTCTCATCTGAGGTGATTCTCTTAGGTGGCTGGTTTTTTGCTATTTCTACTGCTCATTGTAGTGGTGCTCTTCTTTTTTTGCTCAAGAAAGATGCTATCCTTAATCCCATTGCAAAAGACCTAACCCCTATTAAGGTGGGATCTCTTGGTTCCATCAATCAATGGGTGTCTATCTCTAATCTATGGATCTCATTTCTATCCAATCCTATTGAGGTGGCTCTAGATTTATGGAATGGGATGTATGCAAACCACTTATGATTTCATTCTTGTATTAATGGCTTGATCATTGTCTTCTTTGTGAAGGGGTTTATCCCTTCTAGCTTTGGCAGGTACTTTGACAAACATCATATCCACTTTGAGCTTTGTTTTTCGGAGGCTCTTGATGAATCAAGGTATAAGTGGTTTCATCTGAAGATTCCCCTTTTCCTCAACCCTCTTTCAAGGAGGGTCCCCTTTCTTTTGAGATGGAAGAGGGTGTGGATGGGAATTTGGTTGTGGAGATGCTTTCTCTCCTTTAAGGATTCAGTTGGAGCTAAGACTATTCACATTTAGATAGCTAATTAGATAGTGTTTAAAGATAATGTAATATCTAGGGATTCGAATGAAGTCCCTTCTCCCCCCCTTTCTTCATGTAGCTCTTGTAAGGGCCTTCTTTTCCCTTTTGGATTCATGTTTGCAACCAGGGCTTATTATTTCTATCTTCTTGCTATTGTCTTTCTCATGGCCCCTGACCAACCTTTTGTTATTTTTCTATTATTGAAAATATTTTCTAGTGTTTCATCTTTTTTGGGTTACAAATCCCTTTCAAAACCTAGATGTAATGGGTTTTAGGGCCCCATCAAAGCCCATTCTCTTAGGAAAAAACATCTAAGTTCCAAGAATACCCAATCCAACTCTGTTGTTGATGTTGCTCTCTTCTTTTCAAATCCTCTTCATCAATCAAATCTAAAACTCATAGGAAAACCTCTTTGTCTATGTTTTCTCATGCTTACATGGATGGTATCAATTGTCCACGCTTCTCCACCATTGATATAACTCAATGTGCTTCATCTTTCTTTAGTACATCTCTCCCCATCACACACTCTCCCTCATTCATAGGAGATATTTTTCATGCAATCTCTCCCCCATTTATATTAATGACAAAGGCATCATTATGTAAATCAAATGTTCTAGGTGTTTAAATAGATTAAGTGTCCAAAGACACCATTCCATACTAGCTACCAAGAGTCCTTAGTGACTCTACTCAACTACAAATAATCCCCTATATAGAAAACATCAACATTTAGTCTAGAGAAAAAATGATGCTTTATACCACTAGACTGATGTACCCAAGCATACCTTAGAACTAATAAAATGTATCCTTAGACAAAGACTTTGTAAAAATATTCGCAATCTTCTCTTTTGTATTAACATACTCTAATATGATTTATTTCTCTGCAACTTTCTTTCTTGGAACATGATACTTAATCGATATATACTTAGTCTTAAATTGTAACATAGGATTCTTAGACATACTCATTTACTTGTGTTATCACAATGTATGATAACAAGTTTTGAAAAACTCTATTCCAATATCCTTCAACATCTATTTCACCCACATGATCTGATTGCAAGTGTTTGTTGTTGCTACATACTATGCTTCTACTATACTCTATGAAATGCAATATAGTTTCTTGCTCAGCCAATAAATCAATCTTCCTCCAAGGAAAAATGCTCCACCACTTGTGCTCTTTTTGTCATCCATATTCCCTTCCCAATCTACATTAGTATATGCACATGTAGAGTAAAGTCATTTGATCTATCATACCATAAGCCAAAATCAAGTGTACCCTTCAAATATATAAATATTCTTTTCATTGCTACATAGTGTGATTCCTTAGGGTCTACTTGAAATCTTGCTTCTATACCAACTACATTTTCTATATCTATTCTTGTGTGAGTCAGATATTGAAAACCTCCAATCATAGATCTATACTTTTTCTTCTCAACTGTAGGTGTCTCATCTTTGCTAGATAACTTGTGACTAGTTATCATAGGTGTACCAACAAGCTTACAACTTTCCAAACCAAATTTCTTCAGCAAGTCTTTCAAATACTTAGTTTCTGATAGGAAAATACCATCATTGTTTTACAAAATCTATAATCCTAAGAAATATTTCATCTCACAAATCATACTCATCTCAAATTCATTCTTCATTTCATCAACAAATTTCTCACTTGCTTCATCATTACCTCCAAATATTATGTCATCCACAAATATCACAATAATAAACAAGTCATTCTCAATTTCTTTCAAATATAAGTTACTATCAACAATACCTTTGGTAAATCCCAACATTTCCAAATATTTGTCCAACCTCACATTACCCAGGTCTAGGTGCTTTCTTTAGTCCATACAATGCTTTCTTCAACTTGCATACCATGTCTCCTTCTGTTGCGAAAGGATATCCTTCAGGTTTATCAATATAGACTTCTTCTTCAAGCTCTCCTTTAAGAAATGCTGACTTCACATCCATCTAATACACTTTTAACTTCTTACTTTTTGCATAAGTAAAAAACATTCTTGTTTCATCAATTCTAGCAATAGGTGCAAATGTCTCTTGATAGTCTATACCTTCTTTTTACGAATATCTTTTGCATAGAAATCTTGCTTTATTTCTCACAACCTCACCTTGTTCATTCATCCTATTTCTAAAAACCCATAGGTCCTATAACATTTTTATCTTTAAGGCTAGGGACCAATTCCCATGTCTCATTCTTCACAATCTAGTCTAGTTCTTCCTTCATTGTTTGAATCCAATGATCATCCTTGCATGCTTCATCTGCAGTCTTTGGTTCAACTTGGGAAATTAAACATAATATTCATGTACTCTATTTATTCTCATAACTCTATTTTCTTTTCTTCCAACAATATAATTAGCAGGGTGATTATTTATCAAATTCCTGTTAGGTGTTACTTTTATAGTATAAAATATGGATGAATATGGTTTTAGAATAGTGCACATGAAAGAGACCCTAAACCCATATTTTACACATACATATAAATTATTATGATATGGAAAGTAAATATAAGAGACTAATATTGAAATGAAGAAATAAAGGTACTTACCTCTGAAAAAGAATTGATTGAAAACTATGTCAAGTGGTTTCAAAAACTATCAATTTTCGCATTCTTGAGCCAAAATTGTGAGATCTTTAAAACCCAACAATCTTTTTCTTTTCTAAGATCAGGTCAACCTTGACCTAGATAGCGGAGCACAATCTTTCCTTGGGGCACAATCTTACCTTGGGGCACAATTGTGCCCCAAAAAGTCAACCTTGACCTACATTACTCTAATGAAATTTCTATTCATGGATCTCGCAAGTTCGATGAAAAGGGTATCCAAATATGCACTTTAATTTATTGTTCCACACCTGTACCTACAAGAAAAATGATTTTTTTTTTGGATAAGGGGTTTGCATTGGTCAAACCTAGTTTGGAATCAACCTTGAAATTGAATTGAAATTGCAATATGTATAAACAAAGTAAATGGAACTAGTCACCTTGCTTATATTAAAATCCTTGTGGACAATTCGAATCCTTGAATCCACAAGTAGGTATGCTCCAAATAAATTTAGAATTGTGTGTAGGATTTCTAAAATCAATGACATTAGATCTTCAACACTAATCTTGAATGGATCTTTGCATATGAAGAGGCTTGGATGAATGTGGATGGAGAAATCTTCAACAAGAGAGCTCCATAGAGATTGAATCCTTCAATAGCTAACAATGGACCTCCTTGATGAATTGAATGCTTGAAGATGGATTCTTGCTTGAACTTTATAATGATTGAATGATTGATCATGAAAGAGTATAACTTTTTCTCATCTCCTTATGCCTTTTTATGCATTCATAGGTTAAGGGAAATGAGAGAAGGAGACTTCCTTAGATAGAGATCTAGGGCAGAAAACTCTAGAGAGGTTAATATATGAGAAATAAATTCCCATTGGGCCCTTACCCCTAGAAATGGACCTATATTAAATGAAATTTAAGAGTTTACCATTTCAGAGACCAAAACAACTGACCCAGAAGTGAGAAAATAATTCTTTCTGAAACACGACATCCAGAAATCATGGAACCTTGAATTTTGAATCTTGGGTTAGGGTCAAGGTCGTCCTTGACCTAAAAACTTGTCCTTGACCTTGAGGTCAAAAATATCAAGATGTCAGTCTAGAATGCTAGAAAAGTATAAAAGGAAAGTGTAAAAGGGGATAGAATCAAGGGAAAAAGCCAGATCTAAGTTGTGGACCCATTTAAAGCACTTGACATGACCCTAAATCACCTCCTCAGAGGGCTTAAAACTCTTAACATGGAAGTGCTTTCATTTTAAGACAATACATTTAGCACCCACATTAGCAAGAGTATAGACTCGATGTATACTCTTGGTAAAGGAGATCATAACAAAAAGATAATCTTATTAAAATCAAAGGGACAAAGGGATCCTCAAGTCCCCAGGGACTCAAGTCTTTACCAACTCCAACATCACAATAAGAGAGACATCTTTAGAAAAAAGAGAGACGAGGGAGAGAGGAGTGGCTAGCTCACCCATTAAGATGTGTATATCTCACTGTGAACCACAAAATGAATAGGATGGCCCACCAAGAAAGATCTTGATAGTCACCCCATAAATTTGTTTGCCTTCTAGTGGCTTTGTGCATCTATGTAGTGCATGTTTTGATGACTTTTATAAAGTACCCATGGATCCATATTCTCATATCACCATAAATACATTTGTAAAATGTGTATCTCTTCAGGACTTAGCAACTTATGTGCGTTACCTTCCAAGGATTTTGCATGTTGAAAATTGAAAATGTGTCTCTTCAGGATTTAGCAACTTATGTGTGTAACCTTCAGAGTATTTAGCATATTAAAAATGGAAAATGTGCCTCTTTAGGATTTAGCAACTTATGTGTGTTACCTTCTAAGGTTTACCATGCTACAAAACAAAAGGTTAGAAAAAAAATAAAAAATAAAATGAGGGAGGCTGTATATATGCCCCCCTCCTTAAGGTGGAAAAAATACATACTATTTTGACATGTTAAGGAAAGAAAAGAACAAGGATAAATCCTTCTTCAACATCAAGACAATATCCATAAACAACACCTAGCCCAAGACAAGAAGGTCACAACTCCTATGAGGCCATGGAAGAGACAAATGCAAAGAAATATCATGCAAGAAGAGAAAAATTAACCCTTGTAAGGGATAGCACACTATTCAGCTTCCACGGTGAGAGACTTATCAACCATTGAAGCCCAATGTCAAACAGAAAAATAGGTTATGATTAAGGACATAGAACCTCAATATAAACCATAATTTGTATGTATGATTGTATATCACATAATAGATAGATATTGCTTAACCAAGGAAAATTGGATCCCAAAAAGATAGATACAAAGGAGACGACATCCTTGCCCCCCAAGCATAGGAACAATGATGAAAGGGGACCTATTATTTCGCTTGCAACACTATACAAGACAATGAGCCCCCAAAGATTAGGCTAACATTGTTTACATAATGTGGAGCTCCTTAATAGGAACATAAATGTTATTTAGAGAAAATAGAATTGAAATATGACTCATTGCCACATGATATATAAATAACCTTACTATCAATGAGCTGCCTAATCTTATAATGCAAATGTTGGCATTCATTAGTGGAGTGATCATGAAATCTATGATATAAAAAAAATGGAAGAGTCTTCAAATGTGGACTACATTTCTTTTTGTGTTTTGGGTCTAGTAATCATCTTAGCATGAAGGAGTTTAGGCAAAAGGACTTCTTGGTCAAAATTCTTCATAGTTTCATCATGTTTTAAAGTGTTATTTGAGGCGTTGTTAACATTGACTTTTTGTTGAGGATTAAATCCCAATCCATAAGAATGCGTATGCCCCCCATTCCGTAATAACATTTGAATTCCCTATTTATGCTTACCACATGCTTGACCATTGAATCCTTTTTTAACTAGAAAATGATAACCAAAACCATAATGAGAAGCCATATCAGGAGTCAATGGAACTTCAATAGTCACTATGTCATCATTAGTAGGTTTGACAGCTTCATTGTGGATAGAAGCAACAAGTTTTTACGAAGAGCTTTAGAAGTAAAAACTCGATGTTCAAACTCTCTTAATGACTTCATAAAATCAAGATCATAAACCTTATACTCTCCAATAAAGGTAAGATTAAAATCCAAAGTTCCCCAATATTCATTAGGAAGAGCATTAGAGGAAGAAGGATTATTATTAGAAATAGGAGTAGTGTCGGTTTGAATATTTAGAAAAGGATTTGGTGCATCATCCACATGAAGTGTGTACATCATGGTATTATGTATAAACTTGACTTTATGATGAAGGGTGGAAGGAATAACATGCATCTCATGCAACCAAGGTCTACCCAAAAGAAGGCTATAATTGAGAGGTCTAGGTATAACATGAATAGGTTGATTCAGGATGACCATACCTACTTTGATAGGTAAGGTCATGATTCCCAAAGTGCTCTTAGAAATATTATCAAAGCCATGTATAGGAACATTATCAGGTTGAATAGTTGAAAGATTGGCTTTAATTTCTTTTAGCATGTCTATGCTACAAATATTAAGCCTAGATCCATTATCAGTCAAGGAACTATGAATGATACTTTTATTGATAGTAATAGCCACCATAAGAGCATCATATTGATTTTGAAATTCTTTAGAAGGTAAAGCCTTTTGAGTAAATATAATGTTAGGAACACTCGAGGTAGTATGCATGCATTGTAAGAAGTTATTGATGTTCTCTTGATTAGGAGGTGGAGAGGGAAGAGTTGCTAGAGATTTTTGCAAGGCTTCATAGTAGGTAGGTGAAGTTTGAAGAAGCTCCCATAAATAAATCCTCACAGTGGTATTTTGTAATTGGTTTATCAAATCATACTCCTTTCTAAGAAGATCGGGTAAATGAGGAAGAATGGGTTGAGAAGGTGACAAAGAAGTAGTAACCACCAGATTAGATTGAAGGTTACTCCTTGTGCAATATGTCTGAGCTATAAAATCTTGGTCACAAAAAAACTTTAAAGATTTCATAGGTTTACCTTTGATAGTAATGTGAGGACAACCTTTGATAGTCAACAAAGGTTCTAAATAAACCATATTAGTTGTTTCAACACTACAAACAAATTCATAAGAAGGAAGCATAGAAGACATTCTAGGAGAAGATAAAGTAAGAACTTGATTCTCCATAAGAACATCACTAAGAGAGAGAGTATTAAAGGAATTCATATCATTCTCCGCTAATGCCTTATCACTAGAAGGAATCCCAAATGAAGGAAAATCATTTATAATATCCGCATAAGAAGAATGTGTGTTAGAAAAAGAGTTATCATCATGTATGAATATGCCATCCATTAATAAATCACCCTCTTGTATCAAAGCTTCTTTGTCAAGAGGGGATAAATCAATGTCTTTATCCAAGGGTTCATCCCAAAAAGTAGATTCAGTCATAATGATTTCATAAGGAAGAGAGTAATCAACATCCAAATCCAAATATTCATCCCAAATAGGGGGATTATCATCCCTATAAATAAGGCATTTGAAAACACTTGAAAATAACTTGTGCCACATGATAAAAAGTAAAGAAATACATAGAAAATAGATCTAGATATATCCAAATGCATTCAAATGAAATTCATAAGGATGAAAAAGAAATCAAACACCACAAACACAATAAGAGCATTTAATTTCACAAAGAAATGTAATTTTTTTTTTTGTATTTTTAAAGAAACTTAGTAATTTTTTTCATAATGATGAATTATAAATGCAAGAAATCTAATTAGCATGCAAGATTTAACATAAAAGACAAATCTAACACCAACAGGATAATATAAAAGGAAATCTAACACCACAAAACACAATAGGGCATCTAATTCCACAAAATAAAAGAGGGTCCACCAAAACGTAAATGAAGGTGAACACACAAGATAATATGAAGGGAAATCTAACACCAAAAACACAATAAGGCATCTAATTCCACAAAAGAGAGAGGGTAAGCTTGTTGGGTTCACCAAAATGTATAGTATAAAGTACGAATGAATAGGTTTTAGAATAGTGCACATGAAAGAGACCCTAAACCCATATTTTACACATACATATAAATAATTATGATATGGAAAGTAAATATAAGAGACTAATATTGAAATGAAGAAGTAAAGGTACTTATCGCCGAAAAAGAATCGGCTGAAAACCTTGTCAAAGGGTCTCAAAAACTGTTAATTTTTGCAATCTTTAACCGAAATTGTGAGATCCTCAAAACTCAGAAATCTTTTTATTTTATGAGGTCAGGTCAACCTTGACCCAAATAGTGAGGCACAATATTATCTCAGGGCATAATTGTGCCTCAAAAAGTCAACCTTGACCTGCACTACTTCGACAAAACTTCTATTCGTGGATCTTGCAAGTTTGATGAAAAGGGTATTCAAATCTACACTTTATAATTCACTATTTCATACCTATACCTACAAGAAAAATAGTTTTTTATTTTTTTTAATGGAACTAGTCACCTTGCTTATGTTGAAATCCTTGTGGAGGATTCGAATCCTTGACTCCAAAAGTAGGTATGCTCCAAATAAATGTAGAATTGTGTGTAGGATGTCTCAAATCAATGGCATTAGATCTTCAACACCAATCTTGAATGGATATTTGCATAGGAAGAGGCTTGGATGAATGTGGATGGAGAAACCTTCAACAAGAGAGCTCCATAGAGATTGAATCCTTCAATAGCTAACAATAGACCTCCTTGATCAATTGAATGCTTGAAGATGGATGCTTGCTTGAACTTGATAATGCTTGAATGCTTGATCATGAAAGAGTATAACTTTGTCTCATCTCCTTATGCCTTGTTATGCATTTGTAGGTTAAAGAAAATGAAAGGAGGAGACTCCTTATATAGAGATCTAGGGCACAGACTTCTAGATAGGCCAACATATGAGAAATAAATTCCCATTGGGACCTTACCCCAAGAAATGTACCTAGATTAAATGCAATTTAAGAGTTTACCATTTTTGAGACCAAAATAGTTGACCTAGAAGTGGGAAAAAATTTCTTTTTGAAACCCAACATTTGGACATCATGGAACCTTGGGTCAAGGTTGAGGTGGTGCTTCA
The DNA here is from genome assembly GCA_028749045.1 of Cupressus sempervirens. NCBI lineage: Eukaryota > Viridiplantae > Streptophyta > Pinopsida > Cupressales > Cupressaceae > Cupressus > Cupressus sempervirens. The sequence continues at coordinate 504,868,810 of CM053789.1, read as the reverse complement.
CCTAGGTCAGGGTTGATGTTGATCTTGACCTAAAAATTCATCCTTGACCCTGAGGTCAAAAATCTCAAAATTTTAGTCAAGAATGTTAGAAAAGTGTAGAAAGAAAGTGGACAGGGGGAAAAATTAGGGGAAAAAGCTAGATCTAAGCTAAGGACCCATTTGAGGAACTTGACATGACACCAAATAATCTACTCCAAACTTCTCGTCCACTTTCACATTTGCACTCTCCACAACAGTCTTAGTGCTCTGAAAAACATCTATAAGATTTTCTTTTGAATGAATAACCAAGGAGGATACCTTCATTGCTTCTTGCATCAAAATTACTAATGTCATCATCTCTCTTGATATAACATTTACTTCCAAAGATTATCAAATATTTCATGGATGGTGCATGTCCAAACTATAGTTCATAAGGTGTTTTGTTCGTATATTTTTTGATCTACATCCTGTTCATTGTATATACTATTGTATTAATAGCTTCTCTCCAAAATTTCTTTGATACATCATTCTCAAAAATCATAGCTCTAGTTGCTTATGTTACAAACCTATTTCTTCTCTTAACAATTTCATTCTTCTTAGGATTCTTTAGAGCTTATAGTTGCCTCTCAATGCCATTCACTTTACAAAAGGTGTTAAAATTATTTGAGGTAAATCCTCCACCTCTATGTGATCTTAAACATTTAATCTTCAATCTAGATTCATTCTCAATTCTATTCTTAAACAACTTAAACTTCTCAAATGCTGCAAACTTTTCTTTACAGAACACTACCCACATCATTTTAATGAATTCATCAACAATAATCATGGAGTACCTTTCATCTTATAATCCTCTTTTCTTAGCGGGACCACTTAGATTTGTATGAAAAACATCAAATTTTTTTGTTGCTATGAACTTATTGCTAGAGGAATGAGCTTTTCTTTTGCTTAACCATAACACATTCGTTGCACACAACATTAGTAGTATTCACGATTTTTGGTAAATCTCTAACAGAAAATGTACTACTCACCTTTACAATATTATCAAAATTTATATGACAAAACCTTGCCACAACAAACTATTATAAGCTTTTACAACCAGACATGTCATCTTTGTAGGTTTTATCTTAAAAACATTACCTCTCGATCTTGTACCAATGCCAATCAATTTACCATCTTTGTCCTTAATAATACATGTATTTTTTGTGAATTGTAACTGATATCCCTTATCAACCAACTATTCAACACTTAATAGGTTATGTTTTAATCCATCAACAAAGTAAACATGATCTATGTTAGTTTTCCCATCAAGAGTAATAGATCCTATTCCCTTGATATGACAAGCCACATTGTTAACAACTCTGACAATATCTCCATCATGACTAGTAAACTTAAAAAATTTATTCATGTCACCAGTCATATGATGTGAACAACCACTTTATATAATACAATCATCTTTCTTTTCAACCTGTAACACTAAGGATTTCTCTTCTTTGACTTCTATTTCAAGATTTTCTTCTTTTATAATTACAAATCCTAACTCATCGTCACTTTCACTCTGAACTCTCTCATTAGCCTCATCATCTTCCTTTGCATACAAAAAATCCCTAGGCCTTTTAGACTTGAAATTCTTCTTATACTTGGTCAGTCTTTTAGGACACTTATAAGCATAATGACCAAATTCATCACAAGTCCAACATTTAAAGATTTTCTTATCATCTAGTTCTCTCCTGAAAAGAAAGGCAATTCCTTCTTCAATCCTTATGTCCTTCTCAGATATGGATTATGGTTCTACTTGTGTAATCTCCAATAGTGCTTGAACTTATTGTCAAGGAAGGGTAAACAATGAATGCACTAAAAGTAGTTTACACTCTAAGAAAATCTCTAGTTTGTCTCAAGCTCACTTTTTCTACACTTTTTCTGCTTCCAATCTTCCAAGAAGAGTCTCTCTAGTAAATTTCTAATTACAAGGTATTACTTGCTCAATCATCTGTGCTATCTTCTTGAATGGTGTTGTCAAGTTTTTTTAAGATTTTCCATATAATCTCATATTCATCTTTAGATCCATTACAAAACTTAATTCCTACAAACATTTCATATATTCTACCAATATAGATTCTTATAGATTCATCTTCCATCATCTTAGCCTCTTGAAATAAACATATCTAGTTTTGTAATTTGATTCTCCTAGCATGCTTATCACCTTCAAAAGTAGAATCCAAAGATTTCCAAATTTCTTGAGATAAACCTAAGGATTTTAGTTGATTGTATTCATTTTTAGGAAGAGCTAAAAAAAGTACTCCTCTAGCAAGAATGTTACACATAAATAGATCTCTTTTAGTTTCACTGCATTCTTCAAATTTTCTTTCTTCCACAATCTTCTTTCCATTCTTTGCATCAAGTGATATCCTGGACCCATGCATAGAAAATGTGTCTTCATCTTCTCTTTCCATCTGTCATAGTTAACTCCATCGAACTTATGAATTTTTTATGTGAAATGACCTACCATTGATCTCCTTAAGCTATTAAGAATTTCCTTCAAGAACATAATGCTCTGATATCAATTATTAGAAATTAAAGTCCACCAAGATAACTGAGAGGTGGGGGGGGGGGGGGGGGGGGGGTGGGCAGTGAATTTGTTATCAAATCAATGCAAATTTTATTAACCTTATTAAACCTTAAACATGTGAACAATATAACCAGTAACCATAGGAAGATACACATACACAATAACACTAGATATGCTAACAAGGGAAACCCCTAACTCTAGTGGTGATCACACCCACAAAATGATGTACTAATATATATGTTCCTTGTAAGAGGATGGACTCTATTAGGAGCCAATGAAATAAATTCAATACATATCAATTCCTATTAGGAGAATTTGAATCCCTATTAGGAGATTCCAACCTTGTTAGGAGGTGTAGAAGATAGATGGACCTATTTTCCAAACAACTTCAAGGGAAAGACCATCAAACTCACTATCCAACAAGCCTCTATATTATTCCTTTTAGAATAATAGAAATGAAATTGATCTCCACAACTCAAACTCTTTACTTTGCAAATACCACACCAAATACTTCTCAAATCTCAAAACTAGATCTTCATATTTTCATCACATTGATCCCTTTGATTGCTTACTCATAATTAAAAACTTTACATATCATATGCACATGATTCACACTCACACATTCATTCACACTTCATCACAAGGAAAATAACCTTCCTTTACACCATGTCCTAAAATTAATTCTGAGTCAGCCTTGAGGCTTTCCCAATTAACTATAATAGGACCTCATTAAAATATTACAATTCATTAGATCTTTTCACAATTACAAAATATTGTCGATGCACAATAATTACAACTTTTCACACATGTGATCTTGGACCTTGCACTTTCGCTAACATTATCATCAAGCTATCTATTGTCATGATCTAACTTTGTTCATCCTGATTCTATCGATGTAAAGAGATATAACCCAAACACTAGTAGTCACTTCTCAAGTACTTTGTCTACACACTATCTTCTATAAATCACAAATAACTCTCACATGGCTTAAAATTTCTATATGAAAACTTTTTCACATCATCAAGACATACTGTAGAACTTTTTCTCAATTGTTCTTGACCTCATCATCAATAAATAGTTTGTACCACCTCATTCTTTGTTTGCTACTCTATCAATCTTTACAAAATTAATACTATGTTGACATCAATGAAAAACAAAATCATGAATACAACATGTTAATCATGCTAATAATATCCCCAACTCTTCTACCAATTCTTAGGATACTCCCCCAAAGGAATACCATCAGTATTCATGCTAACAGATTCATCCTTCTAGGTGGTATACTAAATCAAAATAAGGTGTATTTAACTCAATTTCGGTGATCGATCCACCAAGCGAACAACAAGAAAAAAATCAACAGGTCTATAACTTGTTGCAAATAACTTAAATAAGTCCTCTACAATTGTGAGACAACAATATGATCTTCCACCTCACAACCAAGAAGTCCAGGTCTTGACATGCCACCAAATGGATCAACCAAACTCTGATAAGTCACTATTAGATGAAACCTTCTCTCTGATGGTATATGATGTTGTACAAGGCTAGTGTATCCTCAAAGGAGATGACTTAACCCGCTAAAAATATAACAAAACACAAGTTTAACAAGATACAGTTGAGGACAAACACTTTTGTCAATATCAAATCTTGAATTACATCAATTAAACCACATACATGGTAGGTTGTAAGGTCTTCATGTTTATATCTAGTAAATTATAGATTAAAGACCAAGTCTAATACTTTGAGCCTCAACTTTCTCTCCTAGCCTATGATGCTTAACAAGACTCAATAACATTACATTTATAGCCATTTAGACACAGAGGTCAGGTCTTCATGTTTGTATCCACTACATTATACATTAAAGACCAATTCCAATAATTTGAGCCTCAACTTTCTCTCCTAGCCTATGATGTCTAACAAGACTCAATAACATTACATATATATCCATTTAGACATAGAGGTCAGATTTGAGTTCACAATCTCCAATAATAGGAAATTTGTAATACAATATTGTACTAACCCTCAATGAATTAGTGACCAAATACATAATGCAATAGAAAAATAATGCCAACCTTTGGTATAGATCCACACATCATTCAACTAACCAAATATATGAGTGATTAAGCTATCTCTCAAATTTATAACCTTGCCAAAATGAATAACTGCATTGTATGAATAACAACATAAAAAATCATCACCCAAGAAGATGAAGCATAACACCTACCAATTGTAAAATTAAATTATGTGATCATTGGATAATGATCCAATATAGGTCCTTAATAGGGAGCCAAGCCTTTGGAATATGAAAAGAGAAATCAAGTGATCACCAAATTGAATAGTCAGATAGATAGTTGGAACAAATAAATTAAATATCATTTTCAACATGCAAGATTGCCAACAACTCAAGGATGCTCCTGTATTAATTAAAAATTATATAAAGGAAAGGTTTGGAGTGTAGAAGATATAATACATATAGAATTTCAAAGAAAGAGTTGGAGACATTAATATTGTATAAGTACGCATGAAAATGAATAAAATAATTATTCTCAAAGGCAGAGAATGTTTCAATTGATATATAATACCAACATTGATAAGTGAAGGTACACAAAAGAAAGGTTTGTTTAATGTTGGAGTAGAAAAGGGTTATCAAAATGAGGAAGGACAATGTGATTATAAAATAGAAAAATATACAATGGTAAAGAAGGAGAGCTATCTAGAATTGTACAAGTATTTTATTAAAGTTTGAATGAGAAAACCTAAGATTTAGTAGATCACAATTGGATAGGTGAGTTTGTGCTTTTAAAGTTCCTTAAATTATATTGAAGATGTGTTTCTAGCTGAGAAATACCTTATAAATAGGATAATTTAAAGAAAATCAAATGAGTATATTAGTAGTTGATTTACTATGTAGAACTATTTTATTTTATTTATTGTCACATGTTTCTTTAGATTTTTGAAGCTTCCAATGAAGGTGTTATGATCCTAAAATTATAATTTAACATCTTATCTCAATAATACATTTTTTTTTCTATAATAGATTATGACCTATAATTGAATCCAAATTTTATATTTTTGAAATTTCCTTCTAGCATGTGTGGTTTTATGTATTAATATTATTGACCTACAAGAGGTTTATACATATGCATGTACATGTGTAAAAAAAAAGACTATTCTAAATTTTTGTTATGCATTCTTGTAGGCATGGATAGAGGTAGAGGGAGAATGATTAACTTCTTTGGTACATGTTGGCCTGCCTTAAGCACCCACATTTTAAAATTTTAAATATTGAGCCCAAGGGAAGAATATATTCATTTTCCTAATATTTATATTATTTATGTTAATTATGTTCTCGTGAAACTTTCATTATGTGAAACAGATAGCGTTGTAAAGATTTTTTGAACTTGAACTTTGAACTACATAGCTCATAGTTTAAAGGTGATGAGGCTAATTATTGCCTCTATTATATGATAACGTTAAATACTCTATTTTAATACTACCAAGACATTTGTGAACTTATGTTTAGTTGAGCTAATGATTAAGTCCACACAGAACCATTAACCTATGGGTAGATAGTATGTCATATTTTGCCAATATTATATATATATATATGCAATATTTCATATAAGCATTAGAATGTGTGTTCTAATATTTGGATTTAATTTGATTATGCTTATTTGCAAATATTTCTGCATCATAACTAACTTGTTAGGGAAGAAGTTGAAGGATGGTCGACAACATTCAAGGAGGAACATTAAATTCCAGTCGTGGTGGAAGAATCATAATGGTACTAGGAGACATGACTACTACAAAGGAGGAGCTATGAAGAATTTGTATATCCCCTATGCATTTACTATCATGTTGAATTGGTTATCCAAACTTTATTATTTGTACCGCAAACTATTATCTTTCCTTCTTTTTTTGTGGTGGATTTGTAGTCAATTTGTTTTCTTTCTTGTTTTAGAATAAGTATCGATCCTCTATCTATAGGGATTGGATCGATAGTGATAGGAGGTTGGAAGAAAGTTTATGAAAAGAAACTATTGACTCTTGTAGTGAGTTATTTTACAGTTTTATGGATTGTTCTTATGTAAGGAATTTTTGGAATATAACAAAATAGTTCTTGGTTTACATTCTATGTTAGTAGATTAGCAGAAGCCAACCAAGGGGGCCCACTTGTGATGTGGATTAGACTAAAGTAGTGTAGATTTACTTTCAACATTTCTCGTATTTCAAGTAGACGTTGTAAGTTTCCTCCTACAACATCATACTTTGTTAGTGTTTTTGCAGCATTTGTGAGAACAATTATAGTGGATGGTTTGAGTTGGAATATAAGTTAGCAATTAATTGTATTTTTGGCATTCATTTCAGTGAAGAGTTAAGTGTGTTAGTTTCCTGTAGCACTAGTGTAGGTTCTTTCTTTTCATTTTACTTTCCTGTAGCATAAGCATAATGACTTCTTAAGAAACCTAGTACACATACTATGCTGACCATTTCAAGTATACATCCCTGGGTTGACAAATTAAATGCACCTCGTGGTGGGAAGAATAGTCCTTAGATTGAATATACCATTCCTAAGTAAGGCCTTAGGCATGATTATAACACACATATTGTGAGGCAGACCATTTTTGGCACCATTGCCAAGGATGGTGTCAAGCTAGGAACATCTTTTTGGGTCATAGTTTTTAGTTAAGTTTTTTTTTTAGAGATTTTTAGTCCTAAAACTTCTTCACAAGTGTGAAGAATTCAATTTGCATGCATCGAAGAGGAAGACAACGAGATTAATATGGTAGATTTCTTCCATGGGAGTCTATTAATTTGAATGAAGAAATTGAAGAAGAAGTTGAGTTGCCTTTTGAGGATGCAAGCCCTAATTTTCCTATAGGATCTTCCTCTAGAGAAGAACCTTTGGATACAAGTGATCTTTAGCCTTTTGCTAAGATTTTAGCTAGCTTTCTTGATAGTTTTGGTCCAAATCCACCCATTATTAACAATCCCATAGCCAACATTCCTTTTTAGCAACAACTACATAATCAAGTACCTTCAATAATGGTACAACCTACTTTTCCATTTCCTCTCCCAAGCCTCATAACCAATGCTAATCTCAAAAATATACCTATAGCTGCTCTTCCAAAGTTCTATGGCCTTGCACCTAAAGATCCTAATACTTTCTTGTTTGAGTTTGAAATACTTTGTCATAGCTTTGACCATAACACTGATTCCCATAAGCTCAATTATTTCTAGCAACACTGAAAGAATCAACTTTACAATGGCTCATGGGTTTAGGAGCCAATGCAGCAGGTACCTAGGATGAAATGCAAACTCTATTTCAGGATAAATATAAAGAGTATTGCAAGGTGAATGATTCAAGAGGAGATGATATATTTAGGATATCACAAAAGGAGGATGAAATATTGGAAGTCTATGTTTCACATTTCTTGTATACATTGTAGAAGAACCCTCAACATGTATAGGTAGAGGATTCACAAAAGCTAGTCTTCTTAAGGGGGATGAACAATAATTTTTTGGAAGCATTAGACTTGATGGCTGGCGGTGATGTTTATCAATCCTCTTGGGATGACCTCAATAAAATCTGTCTTAACTACTCAAGGTCAACTATGAAGAAAGGTAGAGGACATCATTCCATAGTCACTAAAGGGATCAATCAAGGTATTTCAAAGCTCGAGATATCTAATCTACTCTTAGATTTCAAGAATGACATCATTAATGATGTCGCTACACATATCAACACAATGACTACAAAGAAGAAGAATGCAAATGCTAAGTCATGATTGGTGGAGTACTATCCTCATTACCACAAATAGAAGCAAGATTGCACATGTAAACTGGTAGCTAGCTTGGAGAATCAGCATTTGCCAACTGAGTATATCAAGATAGATGGGGACAATGATCAAGTATTCTTTGTTGCTCGACGTTGACCATGTAGTGCCTGCCCCTAGGTCGCATTTTTTGCTGTCATTGTCGAGCTCTTTTAGGGCTAGTTTATGTTGATGGTTAGCAGCATTGTTTTGAGACTATCAGATATTGTGCTATGGATTTAGTTGATATGTGATGATATCACTTAGACTTTACATTTCATGTATGCATGATGATTATTACAGTGTTTGCAATTATTGATGATGATTAGTTAGATGATTTATTATCATATGTGTTTTCTTATGGATACTTACCCCATACTTGCATGTGTATGGTGTGCGTGTTTTTTTTCTTTCTGTATGGCATTTCTGATGTGGTTAAGGAAGGGAGTCATAGTCACCTACTAGTCGAGATCTACACGATGCACCACTTCTTGCCATTGCCTATTTAGTTTAGTATATATTGTGCTTGTACATGTGTGGTTTTTTTATGCAGGTTGCAGGTACCAGGTATCGACTTTCTTGAATTGCCAAGATGGGCGTACCCTATCACATTATCTCAATGGTAAGAGAGGGGAGATAAATTCTCAAGTCTATATCCCAACTCTTTAAGCCATTTGTCCTAATTGAAAATTAGGACAAGTATCTGAGTTGAGTACCCTTCGAATGCGTTGGATGACATAATTCGTGATATTAACCCTTTTGGTTTGATTTTGTATGTGTTTTGCTATGATGGGTTTTCATATTTTACCTTGTGAGTCTTTGGAGTATTTTCTATTAATTAAGCCTAATTAAAAGATTTAATTAATGGTTTAATTTAATGGAAAATTAATATGGTATTTTAATATTTATTTTATTTAATTAATTAGGAAATTAATTAAATAAAATAATTAAATTTGAAGATAAAAGTTATAATTTTAAAGTTGGAATGTGATAATATTTATTTAAGTTAATAAATATTTTATCAATTAAGTTTGAAAATGAATTTAAAAGTGGAAAAGATATTAAAATTATTAAAAGATTATAGGTTGCATGATGTGTGCATGTGATTAAAATATAAATATATTAAGATAAAACAAGTGGAGTTATTAAAGTTAGTGCATGAGACTTAAAAATTAATAAATTAATTTGGAAAGAGTAAAGTAAATATTATATTAATTAATGTGCATTATTTTAATATTTGTTCACATAGGAGTTTGCAAATTCTCGAGAGTTGTCATGTAGACAACACAAGAGTTTGCACTCTAAGTTTGCATAAGTTGTCTACACTTAGGAGTTAGCATATTATTTGAGCACATGGTGTCTACAACCTTATGACTCATCTAGAAGGTTGGAGAAGACTCATGCTTAGTTGTCATGATTATCTTCTAGTTCTTTCTAGACACATTCTAGATGCATCTTAGAGGCCTTTAAATAGAGGCTCTCCTAGTGTGTTTAAACAAAGCTTCAAAGCTTACATGCATTTGAGAAGCTCATATGCTTCTACATGCTCATATGTTTCTACATGCTCTTATGCTTCTTCAAGAACTTTAGTCACGTGGGAATTTTCGTTGGCTTGGATCATGGAGGAATTACGAATGTTGGAGAAGGAAGGGATTTTTCTATGGACTTCCGAGGATGGACTTTTGAGGCATGAAAAATTAGCATCAGTGTCCAGGTGCACTCGTGATTTTCACTTATTCTATTTGCACTCTTTCTCTTCCTGTCTTCATAGTGTCTGTTATATGTGTCTGAATACACTCCATGAATTAATCCTCAATCTTAAAATTGGAATCTAGATATGTATTTATTTGGTTGCAAAGAAAACAATAGAAAACCCTAATTCCAAATGAGAAAGAATTAGTTCTAAATCCGGTTTGGGTTTGAATTAGAATCAAATTGATAAATAGATTTGAAAAGGGTTTCTAAATCTACAGTCAAAACTATTAGAGAAATTAATGGATAAATTTAGAGAACAATTACCATCCTTAATTCATCAAAATGAAAAGCCTTTTTGGTGTAAAAGTAAATATATGTTCTCTTTAAAAATACTAATTTTTATAAATAAATAAATAAATAAATAAATAAATATAAATATAAATATATATATATATATATATATGTGAATATTTATTATTCTGCATGCTATTTTCCTATCGCCACTAGACTTCCTGTCGCGACACAATTTTGCATTTATAGTTTCGTAGGCTATCCTCCTATTGCCACTAGACTTCCTGTCATGATGCAATTCTATATTTATAATTCTGTATGCTATTTTTCTGTCGTCACTAGACTTTCTGTCACAATGCAATTCTGGATTTATAATTCTGTATGCTATTTTCCTATCGCTGCTAGACTTCCTGTCGCGATGCGATTCTGGATTTATAGTTCTGTATGCTATCCTCCTGTTGCCACTAGACTTCTTGTCGCGATGCGATTCTGGATTTATAGTTCTTTATGTTGTCTTCCCATCGCCACTAGACTTCTTGTCGTATAAGCTCTCTACTCTGCCACTGTAGCAGGTTTGAATAGAATCTTATTACTATGCATTAGTTTTATATGATTTATTAACTAATCTAATTAAATTAAATTTAATTAAAATTAGTTAATAGTAGAAGAAGTGTAATCAATTATTAGTCAATTTAAGTAAATGGATTTTTAAATGAGGTCGATTTAAAAGAAAAAAGCTATTAATATTGATTAAATTTAATAGATGATGATTGAAGATTAGTATATAATTGTTAATTAACTTAATTAAATATAATTTAATTAAGATTAATTAATGGGGTTACATTATTATTAATGAAATTGATAGAGTTGACGGTTATCTTATTAAATCTATAAAGATGATTATCCTAGAATGTTTTAAGGAAATTGATTTCAGGAAAAAAAAACTATTATAGGGTAAATTCCATATATGAATAAGTTTTTAGATTTATAATTTTTTTTAAAATTAATGAGATCATTATTTAATGGGTAAGATTATTAATGAATGATGGTATAAATAGTTTTAATGAGACTAATTGGTCGAGTTAGAGGAAATGAAATTCATTCTATTATGATAATGATTAAATCAGAATCATCTCTTGAGAGAACATTAATTATAATGATTCAAACATTTACCCTTAGTTGAGTTTAGAAAGGTTGATTTCAAAACATTACGAGGATTATACTATTTAAACGGGATAACTATAGGGTTAAAGGAAGTCTTCTTGCTTGATAATAATCATTGAGTTATCAATTAGTTATGCAATGGATTGATTAATTGAAAATTGATAAGCATTATTTTGATAGTTTAAAATAATCAATTACTACGAGTAATTGCACCTATCATTTAAATATAAAAATGGGTGGAGTTAGGAATCTCTTCTACCTAGAAAATACTTTAAATTTGAAAATAGTAGTTGACTTATAACTTACAAATTATAGTTAGTTATTAATCAACTGATATTCATTGGGTCGTCGATATGGTTATGTAATTATTAATTAAATCAATTAATTAGAGTTAATTAGACTTAATTAATAATTAAGTTATGTAATAGAGTTTTTAATTGATATGATTCTTACATCAAAGTTGATAAGTCTTATTCTAATGACTTGAATAATGACCTTAGATATTTTAATGGTGAGACTTAGTAATATTTAATTGAGAACTATTAGAATGTTAAAAAGGTCATGGATTGTGTATCTATGTTAATCGATTGATTAAATTAATCATTTTAATAAAGTTATAATCTTCTTATTCGAAGACTAGTAACTAGCTTTCTTATAATTTAAAACGAATAATGATCCTTTGATTATGTTGAAAAGCTGAATTAATGACGAGGAAGAGTTATTCAATTAGTAACATTGATCTTAGCAAAATAAAGCGAATGATTTTATTAAGGGTCAAATGAGTATATATTTATCCTTCAGTTATTCTTAGAATATTATTTTTAATTAATGGAAAGAATAACGCTATCGAGGGAACAAATGGGTTGACTTGTAGGTCAAATGATAAATCCTATACACTCAAAGTATACTTGCAAACAGAAACAAAAAACCTCTACACTTAATTCAACTATGTGATTCTAGTAAACCAAAACATGTGTTTGCATTGTGTATTTTATATGCTTCTTGTTTTGGGTTTTTGGGTTGACTAGTGTTGACCAGTCTTAGTTTGTTACCAGAGGCTTAGGCGTTATGAGATGTGATGGCATGATGATGTCTTTTGATTCCGATCTTTATAAACCCAACCATGGTTATGTGATGGAATGCTCTATGAGATGTTTGCATTTACTGATTGTATTGCTTATCAGTCTTCTTGAGTGAAGCCGAGTTATATGTATATGAGACACTTGACTTAACCATTTTTGAGTCATCGATCAATTATCCTGGGATTATTTTCCAGTGGCCATGATGGGACTGAAATGTTGATTTATGATGTCATGTTGTGACATGTTTTGACTCAACCATTTTGGAGTCTTCGATCAGTATGATTTTGAGATATATTTTGGTTATTGAGAACCAATGGATACTTTTGATTATCAATGATACCTTCAGTTTCCAATAGAGAACTGTTGTGGTCATAATTTTCTATGGATGCTTTTCAGATGCTCACGGAGATTTGATGCTTTTATTGTGGATATTTGATGATTCTTATTGTGGATTATGTTTTGGTATTTCTTTCCAATATATTGTATAGGACTATGGTGATTTTATGATTCCATGAGCCTAGGGTAGGTTATCTACTTGTAGTGTTGGAAAGTGGCTTGCAACGAGGGCCGGGGCCCTAAGTGGCTGCCAGGGTAACTCATTGTAAGTTTTGTTAATAAGTGAAAACATTTACATTAAATGGGGATTAAATGAACGTAAAAAGATAATTTTTTATGTTCTCGCCCATGCCTCGAGTGCTTGTATAGACTAGGATGGGAGTAGAGAAAACGCTTGGTTGTGACCTTGCATTCCATAGTATGCCTTGTCAATATGAGAGGATACTAGTGGCCACATGAGGATCAGTAGGGACCTATGGAGTTTAGCTAACTACCAGGGTAACTTCTACATGATATATGCGATGACACTTTCCCACTTGCATAGTAGGTTCCTACATGTCATTGTGTGCCTCTAGGAATTAGATGTCGATTTTGTGATTGGAACCTTTGAGTTAGTATACTTTTAGGATTCCTGGAAATAGAGAGTATTTGTGCTATGTGATTTTGATAACTTGTTTGGGATTTGAGATTATCTCCTCAGCATGGTGGGAGTGGACCACTTAGGTTCCACGTGGTCGGGTGGTAGTGTTTTTCCACTCTTATCATTTGAGATCTGTCTGAGACACCGTGGCTGGGGCATTCTTGGTTGGTATTTATCTTCATTCTGTTCTTGCTTTACTTTGCATGTTAGATTACTTTCTGCATATGATGTAGAATGTTTTAGGAGTGACATTCCGACTATGTTAATACCAATGATCTCTTCGGTACTTTGGGATGTTACGCACAGAGGGATGGCTAGGATCCACGATGGTCTAATGATGCTATTTACAGTTGGGAGGAACCATGCACTTAGTTATTTATGTTTGTGAGATATGGTTATATTTTATGATGGATGTTTATATCTTTTGTGATGATGTATCATGTATGACATGTGGTTTCATTATGTTATTTCATCATGGATTAGAGTTAGTATGATGATGTACTGTATTTACATGGAAGTTTATTCTTTCAAGCCTTTCATACCCTGTGGCATGTACAGTGGATGATTGAGTAATCAGGAATGTAATTCAAGAACGTTGGACTTTTCATTATTATTTCATGTGGATGTAGTATTAGATGGAATCATTAATATTAGTTAATTTAGATGTGATTCAACGTTGAGGGATCCATGAAGAATGTAACATGTTATATATGTTATGTTTACTTTCAGTTGGATGTTACTATTGCTTCTGCGAATGTTATGAATGATTTTACTTTCATGTTTTAAAAAAAAATTGTTTGACAAACTTAGTGATATTTTAGATTAATTCTTTGGATCCCTTGGTGGGGCATTACAGACCATGGGCCTCAAGACAAGGTATGCCTCAAAATCCTTTACAATTTTCAAATCTTTATAATAATCAATGGAAGAACCAAAGCTATCAGAATCCCTCCCAATACTCCCAAATAACTAATGGAAAAACTAGCAAAATCCACAACTACCACCTCCAGTTCAACAACCTGCAATAATGCCACCTCCTATAGAAAATAATGCTAATCCTAAACCAACTCAATTTCTTGCTTAGCCTCAACCAAATCCAAACAATAGGAAACCACAACAACAAATGTACACTACAGATAGTCAGCAGTGCCCTACATATTCATTAGAAGTATCTGACATTCATTTAAGATCAGGTACAACTCTGCCTACACTAGAATATCCTATTATCACAAAAGTTGCAGACACTCCTACAACACCCCTTCCAGAAGTGATACTGCCAGATATCAACTCACCAACTAATGTATCTAGTAGGACTACTAACCATACCATTGTGAATCCTCCCTTTCCACATAGGCTAACTAAAGAAAAATCTATAACCCAAAATGAAGAGACATTTGACATTGTTAAGTAGTTGAAAAACATGCACATCCAAATTCCTCTGTTTCAAGCTATCAAGGATGTCCCTCTTTATGGAAAGGCTATTAAGAAAGCATGTCTTAAGAAGCCAAGGTAGAAGAAGAAAGATCCAAAAATAGTCCATGTTGTCAGGCAATTAGAAAATATCATGTTAGGGAAGATAGTGATAAAATGGTTTAGTTGATCTAGGAGCAACAATAAATGTGATGAGTAAAGATACAATGCATAGGTTACGTATGGAAGGCTTAAGGACAACTCCCACGGTGTTACAACTTGGAGATAGTTCAACTGTCACTCTAGATGGTCTCATAGAAGATGTGATAGTAACTTTAGATTCATGGGAATATCCTACTGATTTTCTTATCTTATCACCCAAAGTCAAACTTGCTAGCTATCCTGTCATATTAGGGAGACCCTGGTTTGCCACCACTAATGCTAAAATTAGTTACAAATTAGGTAGTATGACAATTTCAAATGGTCAAAACATAAGGAAGCTAGAGCTATATCCACCTGCCCAACCCCAAACAGACTTGGGAGAACCTATTTGGCTAGATTTAGGAGATGAAGAGGAAGAACTGAATTCTGTGGCTCAACTCATGATGTTGCATAGGCAATCTTTTTTTAAAATGCAAGAGGAGGATGATGTAGTATAGAGTATTCTTACCAATGAGTGTATAGTGGCCAAAGACATTGTTGAAAGTTCTATCTTATAGCTATGTACCTATGAAGACTGTGTCTACCCAACAAGCCCTAAAATAATTGGCCAATTATTGCTAAGTGAAGTAGCTACAAGTCCAGTACCAAAAGTGTTAGTGGTAGAATTAACAACTACCATGGAACTTTCTCCTAGTCATAATCTCCATGTAAACAATAAGTTGCCCATACCACAAATGGAATTGTTAACCAAGCTCCTGAATTAGCATGAAAAAGCCTTTGTTTGGGATTATAAGGATATGGTAGGATTGAGTCCTAAAATCTACACCCATAGGATATACATCAATGATGAAAGCTTGCCACTCTAACAACCTTAGAGGAGAATAAATCCAACATTGTGTGAAATAGTTAAGATCGAGTTACATAAGTTGTTAGATGCTAGATTCATTTATCCAATCCTTGACAACAAATGGGTCTCACCATTAGTTATTGTACCTAAGAAAGGAGGGAAGTGGCAGATATGTGTAGACTATAGGGAATTAAAAAATGCCACAAAGAAGGATCACTTTCCTTTACCTTTTATTGATAAGGTTTTGGATACTTTGGCTTGAAAGAAATACTTCTCATTTCTAGATGGATATAGTGGATACAATTAGATAAGTATTACTCCAAAAGATCAAGAGAAGACCAAATTTACATGTCCTTGGGGTACCTATGCCTATTTTGTATTACCATTTGGCTTATGCAATGCACCTACTACTTTTTAGAGAGCTATAATCAGCATTTTTGCTGACATATCACATGATTGCATGGAAATATACATGGATGACTTCACTACATTTGGTATCACATTTGAGGAAGCTTTGTAGAATTTGGAGAAAGTACTCATCCAATGTGAAGAGGACAATCTGTCTCTCAACAGTGAGAAATGCTTTCTGATGATGTAGGAAGGAGTGGTATTGGGACATTTTATCTTTGAAGCTAGAATCTAGGTAGACCCTGCAAAAGTAGAGGTAATTATCACACTCCCTACTCCTAAAAAGCAAAGAGAAGTCATATCTTTCCTATGACATGCTGGTTATTATAGAAGGTTTATCAAATTTTTTAATTAGATAGCTAGTCCTCTTTATACCTTGCTTACCAAAGAGGTTGAATTTACCTAGACAATCCTAGGACAAAAGTCTCAATATCTTGAAAATGCAATCTACTATATCAACAAGAGTCTTCATGGAGTAGAGTTAAACTATATAGTGATTGAAAAAAATTGTTAGTAGTAGTTTATGCTCTGAACAAATGTTGGCATTACATAACTGGCTTTCCCATATTTGTTCATACTGACCATGTAGCAATAAAGTATCTCATGAACAAACCTGCTATTATAGGTAGGTTAGCAAGATGGCTACTTCTTTTGTAGGAATTTGATATCACCATCATTGATAAACCTAGAAAATAAAATGTGGTAGCTGATTATCTATCAAGAATCCACCATGATGAAGATGATACTACTTTGATAGATGATACACTTCTAGATGAGCATTTGTTTCATATTGATGTCAAAACTCCATGGTATGTAGACATTGCTAATTACATTGTAGCTAATGAAATGTCAATGCATTTCTCTTACAAGGAAAAGAAGCTGCTTGTAGAGAAAACTTTCCATTTCTCTTGGATTGATAATGTTGGTCTAATTTTTTACATGATAAATTTTCCCAATCTAGGTATAAAAAATCAGATTTGAGTTCATTGTTAGAGGCTAGGGTTTTTGGTTTTTAGTCTTGTAGTTTTGATATCCTTTGGAAATCTTTGTTAAACCCTAGATCTTTTTCCTTTTGATTATATCCTAGCACGAGATCTTTTAAAAGTGCGAATATCTCTTTCCTTCTTAAAATTTTTGTTCTGCTGAGTACCTTTTTCAAAGTCTTTCCCACCGCCTAATCTTGGTTAGATCCACGGTTGTCATGCTGTCATTATAACAAAGTGCAAGTTTTTTTACCATAACAACATAGTGACTACCATAATTTGAGTTGTGGTATTGTAAAGTGAAAATCAACACCAAAAATATGCATTGATTTGGAAAAGTTTTAGTCATGAGATCTGTCTTAGATTTGTCAATGTTAGAAAGGACACATGTGGAGCAAGTTGCAACTGGTGTCACCAGAACTTAGATTTCTTGACAAGTCACTATGTTACAACTAGAAAATCTATACACCCTACTAGTAGCGATATGGCACCCTGCCAAAAAATGAGGAAAGTGGCAACCTTTTTGAAATTAACGACCATAGCGAAAGTTCCCATGCAGTATCATAACGATGCATATTGATTGCTTTGAAATAGGTATTGATTAATGTAATAATGATTGATAAAGTAGCTTTTCTCCCATCACCAAAGTTTAATTGATCATCAGAGATCGCTATGTTGTGAACAAAAAAGTAATGGTTTTTGCCGATAATGACATAACGACTCATTAGAAAACTATAATGTGGCGATAGTTCCAAAAGGTGGGTCCCAATGAATGCTTCATTAGAAATGAGTCATGCACTCCCATGACACAGTGACATCCTACTAGAGCTGTATGTGCCAAAAACTATGAATCCACCAGAGGTTGTTATGTCACAACTAGAAAAGCTTTATGCCTTACTAGTAGCGATGTAGCGACTTGCATGAAAGTGTAAATTGTGGTGGGATATAGAAGACATGATGTTACCATACGAATTAAAATAGTAATATATATGCTAGTGTATCAGGACAGTTCCGCATCATTAGGAATGTGGACCCATGCCCAAGTCAAATCTCAGATGAATAATGATAATCGTTGGATCAAGGGTAGATCAATGATCGTTGCCAAGTCGTTATAAGAAATTGTACTATGTTTACTCAATGCAACTTGGAAACTAGGGACCCACAATAGTTTGCGTGAGTGAAGTGCAATTTACTCACCTTTAGATCAAGTGAGATCTATGGCTATCACATAGTCGCTATGGAGAAGTGCTCAAAGTTGAAGGATAACGACACAATGATTAAAGCAAGTAGAAAGGGGACCCACCACATTTGTGTTAAATAATGAATTAAATATCCTCCACTTGATCAAAATAAGATCAAAGGTTGTCACTATCTCATAAAAGGTGATATGCTCACTCTTTATGCATAGTGAGATAGTGACATGACAACACGTGTCCTTGAAGATTAGTGGGTGCAGTTTGAAACACCAAAAGTAAAAGAAAGATACGCATGGAGACTTTTCACTTGTTTGAATACTAGCATGTCAGGAAGAAGATTAGTCATCCTTGTTTCCATTCCTGGATCTTAGGATTTTTTGATATCAATGGCAGAAATTTGAAAAAGGAAGGTGTGGCCACTCTCTTTTCCCTTAGAGTTCATTTATGAGGTATGAAGGCTTTGTGTGTGAGAAAAAAGAGAGTATATTGCAGAAGATTAAACACCATTTTTATCTTACACGAACAAGATTTCAAGATTTTTGAGCAGGTGAAATTATTGAGAACATTGCATTAAGCTTGATTGGAACATGAAGTAATTTCTCCACTATTTGCGAGAGGTTGCAGAATTATAGAGAAGAGCAAGTAGAAAATCAAGTAAGTCCCCACATACTATAATCTCTGTACCATTTCAGTTCCTAAAAATTATAGTTAATATGCCTCCAAAGAAGGTGTTTTCTGAGCAAGAAAACTATTTGGATAGGAATATCCACGATGACTTGCTTGAATTGCTTCTTGAATCCACAACTGAGACTGTGCAAGTCAAAAAGCTAACCTCATTAAACCCTAGCTGAGAATTGCATATGGGTTATATGATAAGGGGAACTAGGTTAGGAATGCAAAAACTTCTTAGACTAGTCTTGCTTTATTCAAAAAATTGTTTTTAGAGAGGAATCTGTTCTCCCCACATGCCAATATTTGGAATTTTGATTTGGGAAAGTTAGTGGTTCTCAATGTTTTTATGGACTATGACCTTCTTGAAGCCATTGCAAAAAAAAATGACCAAGCAGTCAAAGTAGTAAGAAGAACTGATGGTTTGCCTCTGTTTACAATTAGTCCTAAGGAAATTAGGGAGGTATTTTGTCTAGAGCCATTGATAGATTATCATGTGCCCATTAATTTACAAGAATTAGAAAAAGAATATATATATCAAAGAAGGATGTGATTAGGGGGCGCGCATTGAGGGCACATATTGGCATGATTGGGAATTTTCCAGTAATCATTGTAACCTCTAGGGAACCCTTCAAGAAAGAATTTTTCACTTCCCGAGCTATAGAGTCATACAGGACATTATGCCGAGTTTTCAGTAAAGATGAACAAAATGTCACGCCAATCAATTTTATGTATAGGATGATTTAGATTGCTTCCTTTGGTGTAGATATTATTTTTGATTTTGCCTCTTATTTAGTGGAAGAAATTCATACTGGCCTGGTAGGAGTCGCAAAGGGGAAAATAGAGAAGACTTTTGGCCATTATTCTTTGTTGATGCATATTTTTTTATTTAAGGGAGTGACATATTTTGGTAAGGAGATAGAATTGAATAGGGAGTAGGATGGAGAAGCACTACTGGTCTAGCTATGGAGTCCAGATATGACCTGGGATGTAGAGAATGCTAGTTTTGGTAGGTTTGATAGATATTTTGGGTCAAAGTTGAGGTGCCTCATATTAAGTGACAATCCTAGAGTTCCTAAGGCATAATGAGTCTCATTAGGCCTATGGATAACCCTATTGGTTTGAAGGTTTCACATAATTGGGGAAATATTATCCCATACTCTATCTTTACTGTCATTAGAATTTATGGTTTTAAAGGAACCCCACATGTATTGCCTTACCAAGTACCTCTAAAGGTAGGAATGGCTGAATTTTTGTGGTAGCTAGGGGTACTAGAAGAAAGTTTTTTGATAAATAGATCAAGAGGGTCAATATTCCCCACTTGTACTATAGCCCATCAATTTGTGATCACTAAAGGGGGTTGGATTTTTTTGCATAAAATTTTGGTTCAGTACAAAATGGTTGTTTTTTATTCTCATTTTTGTCATACTGAGGGATTTTATAACTTGGCTTTTAGACACAGGATCAAGTTTGGCAAAATTGACCATGAATTTTATTACCCTGAGGACGTCATAAGAAATGAGTTTTCCTTGCAGGAATGGGAAACTAAAAAAGAAAAATGGAGAGTTTACTCAAGGGTTCTAGAATTTGTACATGTTTTGATAAAGATTATAGTCCTTTGGATAATGATGTAATGGAGGTAGATAAGATTAAAAAATTCATAAATACGTTTCCTAAAATAATGGAGACTATGAATGAGAAGAAAGAATTCTTTATTAATTCCTACCCAGATAAGGCCAGGGAGGTCATGAGGAGGTTGGCATTCACTCCTAATGTAGGATCTGGACATTTGATTGTCCAAAAGAGGCTAGGTTATACCTTAATTCAAAATAAAAAGGCCACTATGGATAAGGGTAAACAAATAATGGGATCCATCAGTGCTGTCTTGGAAGAGAGACCTGATGAGCTTGTTAGTATGATTTTTCAAATTTGTAGAAATTATGGAAAAATTTAGTGAAAAATCATTTGAGTTTTTTAAATCCTACAAATTAGGGTTTTGTTCCTTGTACTTTTCAAACCATTAGATTGCCCTAGTTTTAGAAAACCCTCAAAATATTTTTAGAAAAATGTTTTTAATGATATACCATTTCACCTAAGGAAGGGCTTGCACAAGCATGAATTCATTATAATTTCTTTTAGACCTTACGTGGCTATGCTTGGCTTGCAAATTGCTTAATCATTTTATTAGGAAATACCTTTGATAACACAAAGTCTTTATAATCGTTGATCTTGTTCAGATCAACGGGTATTGCATTCCCGCAATTTTGAGATGCAAGGTTTTTAAATAATGCGAGCATGCAACTTGGTGACATGTAGCCCTTGGCTTTCTAAACTTCTAATGAACTGTAAAAGGAGTCATAAGTTGTTAGAAACTTTTGCAAGTTTTTTAGTACTTTTTGTGCACGTTCTGGATTTCCTATGATATCATTGGTTGAGTTACCAAGAGAGATATGCCTTTATCACCAAGAAACGTCAACCATTGATTTTATTTGAATCAAGGGCTAGAACTTTCTCGCAAGAAGGAGATGCTCGTCAGATAAATAATGTGAGAAAGCAAAAATTGGACAAGTGGCACAGTCTGACAAGATGGGCCCGTCATTCTCAAGGATGATGTTGAGATGTCTTCCGTGGCAAGTGTTAGACAAGTTGGAATGAATGGAGATATTTTATTCATCACTTCAGCCAGTGTGGTATTTGAAATGCATGATTTTATAACCGTTGATCTATCAAGGATCAAAGGCCAGCACATGCCCACAATTTGAAGTTACACGAGAGATAAATAATGCAGGCAAGCAATTTTTGGACGTGTGGCAAGGTGGGGTCGAGAAATTTTAACTGTATGCTATGATGTGCCACACTGTAAAATGATCGCTGATGTGTACTGCCAGATGTGCCACTGAAGAAGTTTATTTGCCAAATGGAAATGAAGCCTCATTAGCCATAGATCTTTTAAAGATCGAAGGTTAGTGCAATACTGCATTATGAAGATGCTAGAGATTTAAGGAATGTGGGTATGCACCTTTGTGATGCATGTCACAATGGGGCCAAACTATAGAAGAACACTGGGTCATGCCATGTGGTCTACCACTCATGCTTAGCTGGAAACACTTATGATGTGAGCATGGAAAGTTTCATAAATTAATGTTGTAGTCAAGTGAGTCAGAGCACTTGGATTGAAAGCAATCATTTCATTGGCCTAAGTGGATGGTGTGAGCATAAAATGCAGGATTTGTTTCACACCGTTGATCCTATCTTGATCAACGAAGGGCATTTTCTCACATAAAGAACTTGAGTGAAGTTTAAACAAAGCATGAATGTGCCATGCATAAATGTGTCCATGGTAATTTCACTTTTCCCATCTTGTAAGGTTTGCAAATTCCTAGCATTACCACCATTGATCTTTTGAAGATTGATGACTGGCGCAACCCCTCAATTTGAAGATGCTCGTCAGATAAGAAAAGCAGGAATGTGCTAGCTTGACACGTGGAAAAGATGATGTCAAGCACTTGCTCACTCAAAAGAAGATATGGGACCCACTAGCGTGGAATGTTGTCAGAAGGCACAAACTCATATGAAGGTTTCCTATTGCTCAGTCTAGCTAACCAGACTTTTTTTAAATATGAATTGTTTTGATCGTTGATCTTGTCTTAATCAACGAGTGGTGCTTCCTCGCAATTCTAAGATGCAAGGAATTTAAGAAATGTGGGAAAGTGGTATTGCGAAACATAGCCTTATTTTTAAAGCCATAAAGCTTGTTTCCTTTTAAATCAAAGCCATCTGATCTAGTGAAAATCTACAGATAGGATTCAAATTTGGTTGCAATTTGGAGGTAACTATTACTAAGAGTAAATATGGTGCAGATTTCCTTTGTGTGATTTCAATGTATGAAAAGAACTCACAGTCTTGCCATTAATGAATCACCAAAGTGCAGAAAGAACATCAGGGCATACAAAATTCTTAGAGCCAGGGCACGAAAATTTTAGCTAAGTGATCTAGTAAAATTGCAGATGAAATCACATAGTGTAGAAGTGTGAATTCTAGCAGGTAAGTACTCTGTGACCTTTTAAAAAGTTTGAGTATCTGCTATTATAAAATTTATAGGGTTTTATTCAAAATGCTTCCCCAAAAAGAATTCACTGGGCAAACGAATTATTTGAAACATTCTGTGCACGATGATTTTCTTGA
Source organism: Cupressus sempervirens (assembly GCA_028749045.1). Lineage (NCBI taxonomy): Eukaryota > Viridiplantae > Streptophyta > Pinopsida > Cupressales > Cupressaceae > Cupressus > Cupressus sempervirens. Next base: position 504,845,384 of record CM053789.1, on the reverse strand, counting down.
ACAATTCCCCTTATCAGTACATGAAATAACTAAGGGGAGGGAACTCATTCAAAAACATTTGAGAGTAGTTGTAGCAAAAGGTTTTTATGACAGAGCTAATTGGGTAAGAGATGCCCAAGTTTCCATGGGGGTCTAGAGTTGTTTAAGAAATGGTTTTCAGAGAAAAAATTGGACACTCCTATGAGCAATGTATGGGAGTTTGATATTGTAAATTAGCAGTCCCCATAGTTTTCTTTGATAGTGATTTATTGATGGATTTGGCAAAGAAATATGATCCAATTACAGGGTGGGTGAAAAACCATGTTGGAGTAAATCTTTTTAGGGTTTTCCCTGAATTAATTAGTGAGGTTTTCAACCTTAATCCTAACCATGCTATACATGAAACTATTGACATAGATGACCTTCAAGCAAGGTATGATGCACAAAGAATTTACCTAAGAATAGGGCCATTGCAAGAGCATGCTACTAAAATTGGCACTTTGCTTGTGATTACAACCAGTACCCTAGAGCCATTGCTAAGAAGGCATTTCAACCTTAGAGCTCAAGCATTATATTTTTCTCTTTGCAAGATTTTTGGGATGGATGAAGCAAATCAAATCCCAAGCTCTATTGTCCTTAACATGGCTCAAACTCTTCAATTTGGGATGAGCACTATTCTAGATTTTGCTACTTTTCTTGTGAAAGAAATTCAGAATGGTCTAGTAGGGATAGCAAGGGGAAAAGTGGACAAACCATTATGTTGGTATTCATTGCTTATGCATGTATGCTTGTACAAGGGATTCACCTTTTTCTCCAAGGGTATGGAGCTGGAAACAATCATGGATGGAGAGAGAAATCTAGTACAACTGTGGAGTGTAGATATGACTTCAGAAGCTACAGATGCCAGTTATGTGAGATTTGACAGATACTTTGCATCAAAGCTTAGGTTGCTTTTGAAAGGAGATAGCCCCAGAATTCCACAAGCCTTGCTAGAATTGGTCAGACCCATGGACCATGTAAGAGGGCTATTGGTTAGTCATAACTGGGGGGATATAATCCCTTACAATGTCTCAATAGTAATAAGAGTATATGGCTTTTTGGGAAAGCCTCATGTTCTACCTTTCCATGTGCCCTTGAAGATAGGGATAGCTAAGCTCTTATGGCAGATAGGCACTATAGATGAGAGGGAATTGTCTAAGAAGGGTACCTTCTTTCCAATTGTTACTGTATTACATGATTTTGTTTTTGTCAGGAAAGGGTGGAAATACCTGAATTTGTTTTTGGATAGATATAACATGGCAGAATCTCATGCCAGATTCATTGATCCTAAAGGATTCTATGACCTCTTAAGAGAGAGGGTGAAAGCTTCTCATATGGTACATCAAGTTTATTATCTAGAGGATATAATTAGAAATGTTTTCACTTTGCAAGAACAAGAATTGAGAAAAGAAAAGTGGATAGTATTTAGTAGTATGACCCATTGAAAGATAAGAAATATTGGGGAGCTAAAAAGCAAGCATTAATGAATAATTTTGCTATAATAATCCAAACCATGAATGAGAAGAAAGTCATATATGTTGAGACACATCCAGACAAGGCTGCAAAGGTACAAAGAAGGATAAGTAGCAGAAATGTGGTGGCTCCTGGCCAGTATACCTTGCAGAGAAGGGTGGGTTATATAATGGTTCAAAGTGTGCAATAGGCACTCGTTCATCAGAGGCCAAGACCAGGAAGTCCATCTACAACCAACTCTCCAAAAAGACAAAAATTGGAACAAGGATCTTTTTCTTCTTAGGTAGAACAATACTCCCCAAGCTAGTCCCCAATCCGGATCAATGATGAAGCATCTTTAAGGGAGTAGCTTAGACAAATGGGTGGAGAAGGGGATGTGATTGTTGCTTCTATAGATTTGGATGTTGGAGAGCCACAAGAACCTCATACACCTTCCTTGGACCTAACCATTGCTGATTACCAAGGTAAGGAAATTGATCCAATAGTTGCCCAAGCTTCTGAAAGGTTTATTAATGATGAGAATTTTGTAAAGTCTAGGGCTTTTGCTCAATTTTTGTGGAGGTTAAACATAGGCAATTTTGAGAAAACCTGTGAGAAGATAAAAGTAGAACAACCAAAAAAACCTAATTTAGATATTAAGGAAGAGGTGAAATCTAAATTTTTGAATGATTTTGCCCAATTTACTCCTGAAGTTGGGAGGAAAATAGTTAGACAGTCAGGAGTCCTCCTTCTGCCAGAATGGGATATAGCAAATGCCATTATTTTTGATTCAGTAAGGAAACAGAGGGATGTTCAACTGAGAACTCTTGAAGAAATACCACAGGCTCAAAGAGGAGTCAAATTTAGTGATGACCACCAAGCCCTTGTTATATGGTCAATGGAAAAAAGGGAAAATACCAGAATGCATGAGATTCCCACTGCAGAGCATACTAGTGCATTGATAGTGTTCAGGGCTGGTGAGCTAGGTAGTAAAAAAATAATTGGGATGGCATCAAAGATGCTAAAATTTGGTAGCATAGTGTCTGGTCAAGAGGAAGATAAATTTGCCCAACTCAATGCTAGATTTGAAGAAGTGTTGAAAGCATATGAAGAGAGGGGTATGCAAATACAATCATTAGAAAATAAAGTAACTCGAATGGAAAAGATTCTTGCGAAAAGAAAATTAGGAGAGACTAGTAAACCTAGATTGCATACCCCCCAAGGCCATCCATTGAGCCTTTTAAATCAATACCAATTATTGAGAGACCTGATACTCCATAAAGGCCTCAGTTCTATACTGCAAATGATTTTGAAGAGGAGAAGAATAAGTTATATGCAATGCATGTAGAACTTAATAATCAATATGAGGAAAAATTGAGGCAAGGTATCATGTATTTAATAGATAAGATAGAATGACCCACATTTTTTGATCAATTAGCAAGGATCTCAGCAATCAAGGATGAATTGAAGAAAAATGAAGCTATATTCAAACCCATTGTACAGAAGTGGACAGAGAGAAGTTTAGATATCACTGCTATGTGTATATCTGTTATTCAACTAACATATCATCAGATAGAAGGAATTTTTGATTTAATAAATAAGTTGCAAGGTTTTGATGATAAGAAAGATTCTTTCTATACAAGATTAACTAATATTTTTTTTGAGTATTTTGCGAAAAAATTTGATTTATTCCCTTGTGCTCTAAAAGCAGTTGATAAAATAAAGGAAAATAAAGAATGGAAGAGGGAGCTAGATGAAGCCTTCTATGAATGAATAAATAAGGTTATAAATGAAATGAGCCATTTATTACAGGAAATGACAAATGAGGAGTTGGTAAAAGTACAAATATTCTATAACTCCATCAAAAAAGATTTTGTTGATATAGAGGTAAATGCAAATTCTTTAGGAACTATACAAAGAGAAGTTCTAAATTTTGATTGGCTGGAGGACACTGCATACAATAAGTGGAAGGAAGAGTTTATGTCTACAAAAAAAATAGAAGAAGGTGATGAGGTGGAGGATGATGATAAAGAAGAGAGTACAAAAGTGGAAGCCACTTCTACCATTGATGATAAAGACAAAGAGGATCCTCAGGTAGCAGGAGATGACTCATCACTGTCACATTTGATGGCCACCTATCCTAAAGAACCAAAATTTTAAAGAAATTTGATCATAATATTTTTGTCTTTCCAAAGGGAATAATAGAAGTAGACCCACAAAGGAATGTTCAGTCTGCCAGTCTTTCTATTATTCGCAGTTTTGTCCTGTTGTGATGGGTGTATGTAAAACTTTTGAAAGACACCTATCAATCACATCTACCCTTTGCTTGTTGCAACTCATGCCTATATAAATGAGTTTTCAAGGCAATGTGATGGTCCAAATTTTGTATAATTTTGATTCTTTTGAGAGAATACAGTTGGTCCAATAGTGGGTAGTTGTTTTGAGCTTATTTTCTAGTTGTACCTTCTGATGATATATTGAAATGATAGAATCAATAAGCTATTCTGGGCTTTCATTTCTATTGGTCATTGTATTAGTCATCTAAAATGATAATACAAAAGGGTATTTTCACTATATCTGTGTCATCAATTTCTGTCTCCATTTTATGTGTTTATCTGCTTTGAAGTCATTTAAATAAGGTTTAAATTGACTGAATGCAATCTAATGGAACCTTTTAAATCCACTCCTCTTATAGAAATGCTAGACACCTCACAAGGGCCACAATAATATACATCTAAAGATTTTGAGGAAGAAAAAAGTAGACTTTGGGCATTACATGTAGAGATGGAGGTGCAATATGAAGATAAACTAAGAAAGGCTCTAATGTATTTGGTAGATAAAATTGAGTGGCCATTTTTTTATGATTAGTTAGCAAAAGTAACAAGCATATGGGAAGAATTGAAAGCCCATGAAGAGATTTTGAAACTTATTGTCAACAAGTGGGGAAAGAGAAGGAAAGAAATTACCTTCTTGTGTTATTCTATTATAAGGTCTACCCATGACCATATAGAAAAAACATATGATATTGCTAATGATCTGTTTGATTTTTATGACAAAAGGGTAGCATTACAACTGAAAGTTGTTTCTTATCTAAGCAAATACAAGAATGAGAAATTTGATTTGTTCCCTCTTGGTTTAGATAGAAAAAATAAATTAAAGAATAAGGACGAGTGGGTCAAGGAATTGGATGACCTGTTCTATTTGAGAATGAATAAGGTTATCAAGATTCAATGAAAAAGGACATGCTTGGTGGGCCACCACAACAGAAGAATTGGTAAAAGTCTAGTTATTTTTTGATTCTTTAAAATAGGAATTTGTTAGTATTGATAAGGAAGTTGAGTATGTACTTGGAAAGAAAAGTGATATTTTGCAATTCAACTCACCAAATGATACACTTTTTGACACATGGATGGTAGATATTGCTTTTGGTGAATAGTTTGAAGAGGTTGAAACAGATGATGATGAGATGTAGGAGGACAAGGTGCAGATTATTGACACAACATCACTAGATTAGAGAAATGAGGAAGATAAAGGTCACCAATTAGTTTTAGCTATAGGTTTAGAAGCCCAGGATGTGGACATGATAGAAGAATGACCAAGAGTAAAATTAGTTTTGTCTGTTCAAGATGAAAATAGTGAAAAGCCGTGAGTTGAAATTGATTTGTGAGTACCACAACAAGATTCATAATTAGCTAGCTTAATAGTTGCATACTCCAAAGATTTAGAATAGTGGTGGCAAGTCAAAAAGAACCAGTGGTTTGTAATGATGTAACAGAAATGGGACCTACCAAAGAATGTCTTGATGTGTTAGCATTCTATTACTCTAAGTTTTGTCTTTTGTTGACTGTATTTGTATTTTTTTTGGAAGGACACCTATCAATCACATTTTCCTTTTGCTTGTTCCAACTCATGCTTGTATAAATGAGTTTTCAAGGCATTGTGAGGGGTTGGAATGACTAGTAAAATTTTGTTTCTCTCAAGAAAACTATAGTCGGTCTAGTAGTATGTAGTTGTTTCGAGTTTACTATCAATTGTGTACTTTTTGGTACTTTATAGAAATGACAGAATCAATAAGATATTTTGGGCTTTTCATTGAGTTTCTATTGGTCATTGTATTAGTCATCTAAAAGGATAATACAAAGGGGTATTTGCATCAGATATGTGTCAGCAATTTCTATCTCCATTTTATGAGTTTTCTTACTTTGAAGTCATTTGAATAAAGTTTTAATTGATTGAATGCAGTCTGGATGGGTTGTATATTGGTTCTATTGTTTCTTTTAATTCAAAGAATTAAGTAAATGCTTCGGTAGATTAGTAGAGTTTGTGAGTTTATGAAATGGATAATTCATAAGAATGGGAATGGGTGATTACAATTGAAATTAATAACTACTTTACTTGCTGGGGACAAGTCTACAACAAATGCTTAGGTGTTGAATTACTATACTTTCCTTGACCATGTCAGTATTTCAATTGTTAGATCTTGTGGAAATTATCCATGGTTTTAGTGGGCTTTTCTAGGGACAAACCTTGAGAATTTAAACAGAAAAAGAGAAAACCCCCATGCCACAGGTGTATACTGACATGTACGGTCCTTGCAGAGGTGTCTTATCCATCAAGAAAGAGTTGTAGTCCCAAAAAAAATTCTAATTGGTTGCATTCTATTTGTTAGTTTCTTTCTTGATAATCCTGTGATATTTTACTAGGTTAACAAGATTATTGCATTACTTTTCCCCTAGGTGGGTGCCGACTTAGAAAGGTTTTCACTAGTGTCAAATATTAAGGAAGTTTTAGATCATGGGAAGTGTGAAGAATACGTGGGCAAATGTGAAGAAAAACCTAGCTATTAAGTTACAAACTGATCTTCCTCCTAAAGGAAAGAAAAATTGGGCTGTGAAAGGAGCTCAGATGCAGAAAGGAAATTATTCCCAAGAGCAAATGGTAAGGGAAAATAATACTTACCTTTCTACTATTGAAAAGGAACCCTTCTGCAAGGGTCCTAGATCTCATCCTGGTCTCTTTGATGATGTTTTCTACAATACTCTTGAAATGATATGTCAAGAGAAAGTTGTGCAACCACATGCACTTAGTCTGGAGGATAGGAATATTAATAATCTTTTCCAACATAGTACAAACTCATGTCAGATTATTCTCCTGAAAGGGTAAGACCTAAACATTTAGAACCTAAAAATTTCAATGATGAGAAGACCTCTAGTTTTGAGTTTACCATTCCTGACCCTGATGAGAATAAAATACTAAGAATGTAGCTTGTTGAGCAAGAGGCTATTGATAGGAATTTTCAGAAGGAAAGAGAAGAAAAGATCATGAAAGCTTATGAAGAAAAGTAAGAATTACTTAGGTGAATTGCTACCTTGAAGAAGAAGAATGAGATAGCAGCCAATGCTTGGTAGCCTAAAATTGTGGGTCAAGTTGAGCAACTTAAATTACAAGAGCAAAAATTGCTAAAAGACCAAGATACAAACCAAGAGGGTCCTGTGATACAAAAGATCGAGAATTATAAGACCCTAGAAGTTAAAAGGGATGTAGAACATGTTGTTGGTGTTCAAGATAAAGGAAAAAAAGAAGAAGTTGGTATTAGAATCAATGAACCAACAAAGCTCATCTAAATTCATGATTCTTTATCACCTTCTAACATTGAATTGGAGAAAAGGAGGAAGGAGAAGGATGCTTTGGCTAAGAAATTTGAAATTGCAGAGAATGAGGCAGCCATAGCTGCGATGAATGACAAGATTAAGTTTCTAGAGAATGCTAAGAAGCGATCTATATTTACTACTGAAGATAATGATAGATCAAATATTGCAAATCACAATGCTACTAAGTTGTCTACTTCTTTCTTGTCTTATTCATCACAGAAAGTGGATCTTAATAAATCTATTTTAGACGCTAGTACTAGTAATGCTTTTAACAATAATGAAAGAAATGTTATCAATACCTCTAAGATTTATCTACGAAGGAGACCTATTTAGTTAAAAGGTTATAGGTAGATACACTTTGAGGGTATTCCTAGTTTCCCTAACCCTATCCCACAAGAAATGAGGAAAAGATTGCCTAAGTTTGCTGGAAATAATGCTATCACTTGAGGAATTTTCTTGACATGAGTGATTATGAGGTTGACGCTAAAGATGTTATCATGAAGCTATTTGTTCAGTCATTAACTGAAGATGCTAGAGAATGGTTCAACAGGAGACTGGAAAGACATTGAGTATGGTTTCAAGGAACAATATGGTGATAAACAAAACCCAAGTTATATTTTAAGTGAGTTCAATAATATTAAGAAGTTGCATAATGAATCTGTTACTAACTTCAACACTAGGTTCCAGAAGAGGATGTACAAGTTGATGCAAGCCATGCCAATTGATGATAAAGTATGTATGATCACTTATTTGAATGCTTTTGATGGTAAAATGGCATACTAGCTTAGGGATAAGGAGCCTAGAACCTTAAGAGATGCTTTTAGAATTGCTATAAATATATAAAATAATTTGAGGATTTGAGGGAGATTAGAAAGCAAAAGAGATGATCCTAGGTTATTTGGGAACAAGGGAAATAAAAAAGAAGAACAAAAATCTACAAGAGGAAAAAAGAAAGAGCCTAGTGAGATGAGTCAAATTCTAAATGCTATAAAGGGTTCAAATCTTCCTCAAGGAAAGAATGATAGAAGTCCTACTAAAAATAAGATCCCTTATCAGTCCAACTTTAGTAGATAGAATAGATTGCAAAATTTCCCTTATAATACTACTTGGAAGGATGGTCAGCCTAATATTCCTCCTCCTAAGAATGCTAGTAACAAGGTCACCTCTAATCCTTTATCAACAAAATTAATCAATGTGGTGGATGATCCCGAGTTCACTACAAAACCCACATGGTGTTTTTTTTTTCAATTACCTCATGCTCCTAAGTATTGTGTAGTAGCTTTATCTTTTATTGAAAATCAAACTAAGGTAGAAGAAATTCAAGAACATGAAGAGAATAGTGATGATGTAGGATGCAATATTTTTGAGTCACATTATGATCATTATGGCAGTGATGATCATGATAGGGATATAGATGAGCAAAGATAGTTTCAAAATCATATGCAACAGTAGGTATTTTTTGATGATGAGAGTGATGTCAAGGACAATATATGTAACATGGAATCTACCAGAGGGGAGGTGATACTAAGGAAGCCTTCTAGAGAAGCGGTTGATCAGATCACTACTAGCATGGTAGCTCAAGTACAAACTAGACATATGGATCAGAGTGCTGATGGTGGTAAGGTGGCTAGTATATTTATCAAGAAAGCTAACCCTAAGAAAAAGGAAGTTGTAAAGCCTAAGGATATCCCCACTCCGAAGGTCAAAACTATAAACAAGAGATGGGAGCCAAGAAAGGTAGATAGTCCCAAGGTTTGTGAGTTCCCAAATAATACTCCCAAGAAGTTAGATGAGAAGATACCAAAAGAAATCACTATAAGTGATAAAAATCACCAAGGTGTTGTACACATTTTAGATAAACATCATGATAGAAGGAATATGGTTATTGATGGCTCATTTGGTTCTTCTATAGATATGACTATTGTGTTATCACAAATCATTGTCAAAGTCCCTTTGTCTAAATTATTAAAAATCTCTGAACATAGAAATAAAGCTTTAGAATGGTTAGGAGATACTAATATAAAGGTGAGACATGAGTATAATGAAAATAACAATCCCAAGGAAAGTAGTAAAGAAAGGTAAAAGAAAAAGAAGCTAAAGTAGTTGTGTCTCAAATTCCTCAGATGTTTTTGGATAGCTCTTTCAATGAATGTTTGGGAAATGTTAAGCCATTTTTCTTGAGTATTTTAATAAATGGAAAAACATTAAAAAATTGCATGATTGACTCTAGTGCTTCCAATATTTTGATGTCTTTTGAAACAATGAAGGAATTAGGCTTGAAGGTAGATACTACTCAAGGAAGATGTTGTGCTATGGATGAAAGAGAAGTGACGGTCATAGGTACTATTAATTCCTTACCATATAGACTAATAGCCTATCCTAACAAATAACTTACTATGAGTGTGTTGGTTGTTGATATTCCACCTTAGTATGGTATGTTGTTATCTAGAAAGTGAAGTGTTCCCATGGGAGGAAGTCTATAGTGTGATTTATCATTTGCTACTTTCAACATTGAGGGGAATTCGATAAAAGTAAATAGGGAGCTTAAAAGTGTATATATGATAGAAGAAGACATAGAGGATGACATGACAAACTTTGTGGATATAGATATCAATGCATTTAGAGCTAAGGCTTTGACTTTGAAGAAATCCGAGCATAAGTCTCAGATGGAAGTAGAAGATGACACAAAGATAGACAAAGGTGATCTATGGACTTTTTTTTTTGATGGTGCATGCTACAAGGATGTATTGGGTGTAGGTATTTTGTTGATATCTCCAATAGGGGTAACATACAAATTCTCCTTTACTTTAAATTTCCCTTGTACCAACAATATAATAGAATATGAGGCTTTGCTATTAGGCCTTAGATTAGCTCACAAGCATGGGATAAAATGTTTACATGTTATAGGAGATTCTGAGTTGGTTGTATCCCAAGTAACAAATTCTTATGTATCAAAGAATAGAAGGTTAAAATAATAAAGAAATGCTATATGGGATATGATCGAATGTTTTGATGCATTTGGGATAGTTTGGAAATATAGGACTAATAACAAGATGGCAGACTTACCATCAAATATATCAATAAAACCTGATGATATTACATTTGCTGGTATATCTAAAATTAAGACACAAGCTAGACCCTCTATTCCTAATAATATCCAGAATTGGCAAGTGTTTGAAGATGATAATGATATTCTGAGATTTTTGAACTGTGAGAATATGTTGTCACAGCAAGAAATTGATTGTGCAACTTATGTAGAAAATATAAATGGAAAGGATACTATTTTTGGGTAGGAAGTTGTGCAATTAAAGACAAACAAAATCCCAAAGGGTTTAGTTGTTTTAGAAACTATTTTTGATAACCAAAATAGGTCACAATTTGATGCTAATAAGTATGATGCTAAAGATTTGAAGGAGGTAAATTTGGGAATTGAGGAAGCACCTAAAAATGTATGTATTGGTAAGAAATTACCTCCTAAGATTAGGCAAGAATTGATAAATTTTCTAAGGAAGTATAGACATGTGTTTACATGGTCATATGATGACCTAAAAGCTTATAGGGAAGATCTTTTTCAGCTTGAAATCCCTTTGAAACTAGATGCTAAATCTTTAAGGTAGAAACAAAGACCAATAAATCCAACTTTGGCTCCCAAAATGCAAGAGGAACTAATCAAATTAAGAGATGCAGGAATCATAAATCCTATTAGACATTCTTCTTGGGTATCCAATTTAGTCCCTATTAGGAAGAAAAATGGAGACATAAGGTTATGTGTTGATTTTAGGAATCTTAATATATCTTCATTAAAGGATAATTATGGATTGCCAAATATGGAAGCCATGTTGCAAATGGTCACTAGTTCTGAACCTATGTCTATGATGGATGGATTTTCAAGTTATAATCAAGTGGTTGTTAAAGAATCAGAACAATTCAAAACTACTTTTACTACTCCATGGGGTACTTATGTTTATGTCAAGATGCCTTTTGGGCTTACTAATGATGGGGCCACTTTTCAAAGGGCTATGGATGTGGCTTTTGTTGATATTATTGATAAATTTTTGACTATATATTAGGATGATTTAACTACTTATTCTAAGGATGAGAATGATCATTGCATGCATTTAGAAAAAGGTATTTATCAGAGCCCTTAAGTATGGTATCTCTTTAAACCCTAGAAAGTGCAATTTTGGTGTTACTGAAGGAAAGTTGTTAGGTCATCTAGTTGGCAAGCATGGAGTAAGGATTGACCCTAAAAGGGTAGAAGCAATAGAAAAGATTTAGAAACATAAAAGTGTTAAAGGAATTCAATCATTTTTTGGACAAATCAATTTTCTTAGGAGATTTGTGACTAATTTTGCAAAAATTAGTAGATATATATAAGAATGTTGAAGAAAGGATTTGAGATAAAATGGGATGGGGAGCCTAGCATTTCATTCGAGAAGATTAAACAAGCTATTAAAGATGCTCCTATTCTTAGAGCACCAAATTATGACAAGCTAGTGCATATATTTTCTTTTTCCTCATTTCACACTATTGCTATAGTATCGTTATAGAAAAATGAAGAAGGTTATGAACAACCCATTTCATTTTTTAGCAAATCATTACAGGGAGCAGAACTCAAGTATGATATAAATGAAAAATAGGCATATGTACTGGTGAAAGGGGTAAATGCTTTTAGGTGCTACCTAATGAGAGCTATTGTTATTGCATTTGTCCCTATTGCTGTTATAAAGGAAATTTTTTCACAACAAGAGGTATCTAGCAGAAGATGTAGGTGGATTAATAGAATACAAGAATTTAACAGTGATAGATAGATCACTAAATTGGTTAGGTGTTACAGTTTGGCCAAATTGATGACAAAAGCCAATTTAGAGGCAAACCAAATCAATCAACTTGATGATAGTTGCAAGGATAGTCTTTGTGATATGGATACCTCTGATTGGTATAGAGATATGATCTATTACTTGTAAAACATGAAATCTCCATTAGGATTAATAGACAACCAAAAAAGGTCTTTGAAGTTACAAGCCATAAGGTATGTCATAGTGCAAGGGCAATTATGGTGGAGAAATATGGAAGGGGTCCTTTTGAAGTGTGTAGATGAAATTGAGTCTAAAAGGATCTTAAGAGATATGCATGAAGGTGTATGTGGTGGTCATTATATGGCCAAAACCACTGATCATAAAGTTCTGAGGGCTAGTTTCTGGTGGCCAACACTTTTCAAAGATTCTCATGAGTTTGTGAAAATATGTGATACTTGTCAAAGGCTTAGTGGAAAGTTAAAATTTTCTAGGAATTTACCATTAAGACTTGTTGAAGTGCAGGCACCATTTCAAGAATGGGGAATTGATTTCATAGGTGAGATCTCAAAAAAATCTAGTGGTGGAAATTCTTGGATCCTAGTAGCTACTGATTACTTCACTAAGTGGGTTGAAGCAATCCCTACTAAGAGTGCAACAAGTAAAGTAGTATCTATTTTCCATGAACAATAGTTTTAGGGTTCCCTGTCTTCTTGTACATTTTGTAAATCCCTATAAATATCTTTGTGCAATCTGTTTCCATGTTTTTGTTGTTTTGTGCTCTCTAAGGAAGTTGTCATTTTTCATCACGTATGTGGTCTACTCTACCATAGGTTCTGAATTCTTGCATAGACTTAGGTAGTCTATCATCCCCAAATAGAGCCATTGTTGGTTTAATTTTTTGCATGATAAATTTTCCCATTCTAGGTATAAAAAATCACATTTGAGTCCATTGTTAGAGGCTAGGGTTTTTGGTTTTTGGTCTTGAAGTTTTGATATCATTTGGAAATCTTTGTTAAACCCTAGGTCTTGTTCCTTTTTATTTTATCTTGGCGTGAAATATTTTTAAAGTGCAAATATCCCTTTCCCACATAAAATCTTTTTTTTGCTAAGTATCTTTTTCAAAGTCTTTCCCACCATTTGATCTTGGTTGGATCCATAGTTGTCACGTCGTTGTTATAACAAAGTCTAAGGTTTTTTTCCATAATGACATAGCGACTACTGGGATTTGAGTCATGGTATCGTAAAGTGAAAAATGGTGCCAAAAATATGCATTGATTTGGAAAAGTTTTAGTCATGAGCTATGTCTTAGATTTGTCAGTGTCATAAAAGACACGTGGAGCAAGTTGCAATTGGCATCACCAGAACTTAGATTTCTCGGTGAGTCACTATGTTGCGACCAAAAAATCTATACACCCTGCTGGTAGCAATATGGAACCTTGCCAAAAAATGAGGAAAGTGAAAACCTTTTTGGAATTAATGGCCACAACGAAAGTTCCCACGTAGTATCATAACTGTGCATATTGATTGCTTTGACACAGGTATTGATTAATGTAATCATGATTGATAAAGTAGCTTTTCTCTCATCACTAGAGGTTAACTAATCACCAGAGGTTACTATGTCATGAATGGAAAAGTAATGGTTTTTGCCAATAACAACATAGCGACTCATCGAAAAATAATAATATGGTGACAGTTCCAAAAGGTGGGTCCCAATGAATGCTTCATTAGAAATGAGTCATGCACTCCCATGACACAGTGGCATCTTGCTAGAGATGTATGCACCAAAAACTATGAATCCATCAGAGGTTGTTATGTCACGATTGAAAAAGCTTTATGCCTTGCCGGTAGCAATGTAGCGACTTGCCTAAAAGTGTGAAATGCAGTGGGCTCAAGAAGACATAATGTCACCATATAGATTAAAATAGTAATATATATGCTAGCATGTCAGGATAGTTCCATGTCATCAAGAATGTAGACCCATGCCAAGTTAGATCTTAGATGATCAATGATAATCGTTGGATCAAGGGTAGATCAACGATCATCACCAAGTCATTATAAGAAATTGTGCTTTGTTTACTCAATGCAACTTGGTGACTGAGGACCCACCATAGTTTATGTGACTGAAGGGCAATTTCCTCACCTTTAGATCAAGTGAGATCTACAACTATTGCATAGTCACTATGGAGAAGTGCTCAAAGTTTAAGGATAGTGACACAATGATTAAAGCAAGTGGAAAGGAGACCCACCACATTTTTTTTAAATAATGAATTAAATATCCTCCACTTGATCAAAATAATATCAATGGTTGTCACCATCTCACATAGGTGATATGCTCACTCTTTATGCATAGCAAGATAGTGACACGGTGACACGTGTCCTCAAAGACTAGTGGGTCCGATTTGAAATGCAAACAGTAAAAGAAAGTTACACATGTAGACTTTTCTTGGTTTGACTACTAGCATGTCAAGAAGAAGATGAGTCATCCCTATTTCCATTCCTAGATTGTAGGATTTTCTGAGATCAATGAAACAAATTTGAAAAAGGAAGGTGGTGCCACTCTATTTTTCCTTACAGTTCATTTATGAGGTATGAAGGCTTTGCGTGTGAGAAAAAAATAGAGTATATTGCAGAAGATTGAACCATTTTCATCTTACACGAACAAGATTTCAAGCTTTCTAAGTAGTCAAAATTACAGAGAACATTGTGTTAAGTTTGATTGGAACATGAAGCAATTTCTCCATTGTTTGCAAGAGGTTGCAAAATTACAGAGAAGAGCGAGTAGAAGATCAAGTAAGTCCCCATATACTATAATCTCTGTACCATTTTAGTTCCTACAAATTATAGTTAATATGCCTCCAAAGAAGGTGTTTTCTAGGCAAGAAAACTATTTGGATAGGAATATCCATGATGACCTGCTTGAATTGCTTCTTGAATCCACCACTGAGACTGTGCAAGTCAAAAAGCTAACCTCATTAAACCCTAGGATGAGAATTGTAGATGGGTTATATGATAAGGGGAACTGGGTTAGGAATGCAAAAACTTCTCAGATTGGTCTTGCTCTATTCAAAAAATGGTTTTCAAAGAGGAATCTATTCTGCCCACATGCCAATATTTGGAATTTTGAATTGGGAAAGTTAGTGGTTCCCAGTGTTTTTATGGACTATGACCTTCTTGAAGCCATTACAAAAACATATGACCAAGTAGTTAGAGTAGTAAGAAGAACTGATGGTGTGCCTCTAGTTATAATTAGTCTTGAGGAAATTAGGGAGGTATTTCATCTAGAGCCATTGACAGATTGTCACGTGCCCATTGATTTACAAGAATTAGAAAAAGAATATATATCAAAGAAGGACGTGATCAAGGGAGGTCCATTGAGGGCACATATTGGAACGATTGGGAATTTTCCAGTAATCACTACAACCTCTAGGGAACCCTTCAAGAAAGAATTTTTCACTTCCTGAGTTGTAGAGGCATACATGACTTTATGCTGAGTTTTCAGTGAAGATGAACAGAATGTAATGCCCATCAGTGTTATGTATATGATGTTTTAGATTGCTTTCTTTGCTGTAGACATTATTTTTTATTTTACCTCTTATTTAGCAAAATAAATTCATACTGGCCTAGAAGGAGTTGCAAAGGGGAAAGTAGAGAAGACTTTTGGCCATTATTCTTTGTTGATGCATATGTTTTTGTTTAAGGGAGTGACATATTTTGATAAGGAGATGGAATTGAATAGAGAGCAGGATGGAGAAGCACTACTAGTCTAGCTATGGAGTGCAGATATGAGCTAGGATGTAGAGAATGCTAGTTTTGGCAAGTTTGATTGATATTTTGCATCAAAGTTGAGGTGCCTCATATTAAGTGACAATCCTAGAGTCCCTAAGGCACTAATGAGTCTCATTAGGCCTATGGATAACCCTATTGGTTTGAAGGTTTTACATAATTGGGGAGATATTATCCCATACTTTGTCTCTACTATCATTAGAATTTATGGTTTTAGAGGAACCCCACATGTATTGCCTTACCAAGTACCTCTAAAGGTAGGAATGGCTGAATTTTTGTGGCACCTAGGGGGACTAGAAGAATTCTTTTTGATAAATAGATCAAGATGGTCAATATTCCCCACTTGTACTATAGCCCATCAATTTGTGATCACTAAATGGGATTAACGTTTTTTGCATAAAATTTTGTATCACTACAAAATGGCTATTTCTCATCCCCATTTTTGTGATACTGAGCGATTTTATAACTTGGATTTTAGACACATGATCAAGTTTGGCAAAATTGACCATGAATTTTATTATCCTAAGGACATCATAAGAAATGAGTTTTCCTTGTAGGAACATGAAACTAAAAAAGAAAAATGGAGAGTTTACTCAAGGATTCTAGAATTTATACATTGTTTTGATAAATATTATAGTCCTCTGGATAATGTTGTAACAGAGGCAGATAAGATTAAAAAGTTCATGAATACATTTCCTAAAATAATGGAGACTATGAATGAGAAGAAACAATTCTTTATTAATTATTACCTAGATAAGGCCAGGGAAGTCATCAAGAGGTTGGCATTCACTCCTAAGGTAGGATCTGGACATTTGATCTTCCAAAAGATGCTAGGTTATACCATATTTCAAAATAAAAAGGTCACTATGGATAAGGGTAAATAAATAATGGGATCCACCAGTGTTGTCCTAGAAGAGAGACCTAATGAGCCTTCTCCTAAGAGGCAAAAAGTAATGAAGGAATAGGGTCCTCATGTTGAGGAATATTAGCCTACTCAATCCCCTTTGTGGATTGGAGAAGAGCAACTCATTGGGGAACATTTTGAACAAATAGGATGACAAGGAGTGTTCATTACTCAAGTAGAATTGGATGAGGGAAACAATCAAGAGCCTCCTGTGCCAAGCCTTGGATTGACAGTAGCAGATTACAATGGTAGGGAATTGGACCCTGTCATAGAGCAAGCTAGTCATCAATTTTTATCAGATGATAGCTTTATTAAATCTAGAGCTTTCTACTAATTATGGTAGGCCAATATGGGCAAGTTTGAAGAGAAATGTAATAAGTTGAGAATAGAGCATCTAGGAATGGATGAGGCTGAATTGCAAAATTAGGTGAAGGAAGAAATGATGCAAGAATTTCAAAATATAAGTCCTGAAGAAGGAAGGCAAATGGTGAAAGCATCAAACATTTTGTTGCTACCCAATTGGGACATAGCTAAAGCTTTGGTTTTTAATTCTATTTCTAATAAATTGGATTTACAAGATCAGAATAAAAAGGAATTCTAGGGCACTACATTTAGTAAAGACCAGGCTACTTTAGTCATTTGGTCATTAAGGGGTCACGAGCTACCTCATCATAGCTAGATGAATCTTGATTGATGGAAATATTATTGTGAGAAGAGTAGCTGATACTTCCCATGTATAGGTAACACACATGAATGTGGGAACCTCTCATTTTGTTTTGGCCACTGCTGAAAAGGAAGAGAATGCCATGTTTGAATTGAAAAGTAAATATGAAACAATTTTGGAAGAATACAATAGAGAGGTCCAGAAGAGGATTGAGTTAGAAAATAAGGTAATGGGAAGGTCTGCCAGACCAAGAATCACATATCCTCACCCTCTAGTAGAACCTTTTAAATCCACTCATCTTATAGAAATGCTAGACACCCCACATAGGCCACAATACTATATAGTTGAAGATTTTGAGGAAGAAAAAAGTAAATTTTGGGCATTACATGTAGAGATGGAGGTGCAATATGAAGGTAAACTGAGAAAGGCTCTAATGTATCTGGTAGATAAAATTGAGTGGCCACTATTTTATGATCAATTAGCAAAAATAATAAGCATATGGGAGGAATTGAAAGCCCATGAAGAGATTTTGAAACCTATTATCAACAAGTGGGGAAAGAGAAGGAAAGAAATTACCTTCTTGTGTTATTCTGTTATAAGGTCTACCCATGACCATATAGAAAAAATATATGATATTGCTAATGATATGTCAGATCTTGATGATAGAACTATAGAATTATAACTAAAAGTTGTTTCTTTGTTGGAATATTCAAATATGGAAAGAGTACTTATGAGAGGGGGGGGGGGGGGGGGGGGGAATCATAAGTATCACACTTTAGCCAATAAAATTTTTAACTGAAAGTAAATTGCATGCATGTAAATACATCAAATAAATATGAAACTAAACACATGCATCAACAACTCTTAACACTGGAATTTGGTAACCCAGAAACCCTCCAAGAATAAGAAGGTAAAACTGGGGTGGGGATGATACCCACAGAAATTACTACAGCAATATTGTTCAACCACTTCTGATGGTCTGCCCTATTAAAGGCTTTACACTATATTAATAGTGACCTGGTTAGAGGATTTACAAACACTTAACATGAAGTGTCACCCTGTTAAAGGATTTAATCACCTATTTGAAGGATCTATGAAATAGTTGTTAAGCTAACCTATCACCACAGGATTTTCATTCTAATACAATTGCTAGAAAGTATTAGGTATAATGAACCTGATAGATTACAATCCTTGATTACTGAATGCAAGTAACTTTTCCACTTTCTCTGATCTTGATCCTTTGTGATCTGATAACCCTTGCTTCTGAAAATAGATTTCCTTGTGCACCCTTGTACATCCACTCATTCATTTTACAATGAAATTTTGTCTTCTTTATAAAGACATTTGAGGATTTAGGGTTAGGTATGGATCTACGATCCATATTCAATCTTCATTTTCCACTTATTATTTGCATTTCTTCTATTGGTTGCATGCCTTCATCATTTTTCTTATTGGCTGCATGAAGATTGCATAGGAAAATTAAAAGATTCGATCTCATTATTAAATCCTTCGAGATTTACTTTATGTCGGCTATAAAAACTGTTTGCATCATAGTTTGTGCAATTACAAACTCTTATGCTGATATACTGAGTTACTCGGCTCCTGAAGTATTGCTGATACTCGACATATGTTGTTTCCTAGATAGCTTGACACCTAAACAAAACTGTATCACTCAGCACCTTATGTAGCTCAGCACTTGTTAACACTCGACACCTTATGTTACTCGACACTTGTTAACACTTGGCACCTTATGTTACTCGACACTTGTTAACACTTGGCACCTTATGTTGCTCGGCACTTGTTAACACTCGACACTTACACTTCACTCGATATCTGATCTTCACTTGGCATCTGAAAACTACTCGGCACATGAAGATCACTTGGCACCTGAAGTCTTTCCTAACTCGACATTTGTTGTGGCTCGGCATGCATGGTGTACTCGGTTCCAATGTGGAATGTGATTAAGTGTGTTGGCACTCAAAAACCATTATGAGGTTAACAATCTCCCCCTTTGACATGAGTGACAAAAACACTTAACTGACCTTACAAGTACATTTACTAATCTGATTGGTATATACAGAGTTTAAAGAAAACTTGATCAAAATTTGTAACTTACAAATCTTACAATATATACTTCAAAAATTTTGTAACTCCCCTTGAGTTGATTGTGCCTTATCTGTATATCAAGCTCCTCCTTTATATCTTTTCTCCCCTATTAATTCATCTTATAATATCTGTATCATCCCCTATTATGTCTATTTTCTCCCCCTTTTTGACACTTATGTCAAAGAATGTTTAAGGGTTAAGACCATATTTAGCCAAAAATGTGTTGTTTACCTCCATAATCATCCTGAGAGCTGCATCCCAATTGTTCAAAGCAATTTTCAGTGACTTATGCTGGATGGCAGTCTTAGCAGCAAGATGAATAAGTCCATCTGATGTAGAAAGATTTGGGTCTTTCTTGAGAACAGTTTAAGCATATACTTGCTCTTTATGGAGTATCTCTAAATGTGGGGTAATGGAGGATTGGGGCTATATTAATTTGGGCTTGATATTAGCCTCATCTGCTGTTAATACAACTATTTCTTTGTGAGTGTGAAGCGATTGAGCAAAATGCTTCTCACTTTGAGCTGGATCATTTGGTAGTTGCATGCTTGAAATGTTTAAATTTCTGTCCAGGTTAAGTATCTTTTGGCTTGTTTCTTGTGTGAAGTATGAAAAATCACATAGCTTTTTGTACAATGAGAATATATTCTCAAGTACCTTTTTCACTTTGTTAATAAGCTTTGCCAATTCAACTTGTGAAAGTGCAATTTGACTTGATATTTTCTCATTCACTTTCCCGTGAAATTTTCTTTCTGACCATTCCATAAGTTTTGCATTGGTTTCTAGGTCTTCACTTGTCACATGGTCAACAATATCTATTAATTGCTCCGTGATATGCTTTGACTCATCTGGTGATTGCAAACTGAAGGCATCCATAAAGATGTCCTTAATTTCATATAGTGTTTGCTTTTGTTTATACTCCTTCCTGAGTATTTCCTATCTTTTTCTCCTATTCAGTGCTTCTTGCACCTCATTGATTTGATCAATGGTTATTGATTTTGAGTCATAGCTCGGTATGACTATCTCCTCATCTAATTCAGGGTCTCCATAGTGAAGTACCCTTGCAACTCCGGTAGTACTAGATGTTGGTACGGATATTTGCAATGGCTGGTGTGAAGGAGTTCCCGAGGTAGGAAAATTTATTAATGTTTGTATTGCCTCCTGTTCTTTAGGGGTTTTCACTGTTTCCTCCTCCTTCTGTCTACCATGATCAATTATTGTAATCTTGGGAAGTGCACCTTGTGTTTGTGCTATAGGATCAGATGTAATAGTCTATCCTATTTGTGATGTTCCTTTTTCTATAGCTGCACTTGGCTTCTGTCTTGCAGCATCAACTATGCTTGTTGGTATTTGAAATTGACTACTAGTAGTTGTAGAGATGATAGAAGGTGGTTCTTGTGGATTCACCTTATCTTTGACTGTACTTTCTACTAGTTTTTGCAATTCATCTATACTGACCAATACTGGATCTGCACATAATATTGCTTGTTGTGTAGATTGGTCAAGAATTATTTTGAGATCTTCTGCAGTTAATGGATTGATATTTTGACCAGAAGTATCAGGAACATCAGTAATAGTTACAGTGTCTGCAGGTGAGATGGATGCTTGAGGAGGGCTAGGGGGTGGCAATTGTGTGTCTTGCACACTTTGATCTGGTTGCTGCTCTTGCTCAGCTGTTGCCATTATATCATGTTTTTGTGTCTCTTCCTCCTCTCCATCTTTCTTTTCTTCTTCCTTCTTCTCTTCTTCTCTTTTCTTTTGTTCTTCTTCTTTCTTTTGTTCTTCTCTTTTCTTTTCTTCATCTTCTTTCCTTTTTCTCCTTTCCTCTATTGGTACAACAGCTTCTTCCTTGTATTCTTCTTCAAGAAAATCTTCAATATTTTTGTACAAGTTCTTCCATGATTTCATTGTTCTTTGAACAATTTCTTCCATCCTGTTTTGGAATATGAAGAATGCCCTGTATTTAGGTGTGAACCTATTATTATACCTTTTGACTGCATTCTTTACTTGTTCCCTAGTCAAATCTAGCAATACACTTGCTAGGGTTGATTCCCTCATCTCCTTCTCCATTTTCAAATAGAAATGCCATCTGTCTTCTACAATTTTTGACAGTTCTTTTGGCAATTGTCCATCTAATTCAAGTGGAGTGTACTTGAACTGTGCCATCATTCCATAAACTATTTCTTCTATCTTATTTTGTTCTTCTTTAGTAAATTTACTAAAATCAACTTTATTTAAATTACTTAAGTCACCATTTCCAATCTTTTTACATAAGGTATCAACTGAAGAATTGCTTACCTTTTCAGATTGGTCTTCTTCATTAGTGTCAGGTTGAGCCACATATCTTCTTCTTTTCCTCAGCTCTTCCTATGTTTCCTTGGTTTGTTTCTTCTTTGTAATTTCCTCTTTGGCCTTTTGAGTGGAGGCCCTTGTTGTAGCTCGTGTTGTTGGATTTTGAGGTGATGGCGTGGCAACTTTCTTTGATCTGGGCTTAGCTGAAGGCTATTCTATTGCCTTTCTCTTCTTTGGTTCAGCTTCAATTGGTGCTTCCTTGGCTTCTTCTTCCTCTGCACCTTCCTCCTTTTCTTCTCCAAGACCTTGAGTTAATTCCATTGGCCCTTGTTCTTGCTCATCTTCATCATCACTATCATCTTCTTCTTCTTTTGCTTCAACCTCAATTTCTTTACCAAATTTTTTCTTAATTTTCTTTAATAATTTGTCTTTCTTCTTCAATGTGGAAGCAGTTTTTAATTCCATGTTTATCTTTGATCTTACCACATCATAAGTGCCAAAATGTGGAACACTTTTATCTATTTCTTCTGCCAACAATGCAGTTATTGCTGCAGATGCCTCATCAATATTAATTTCATATCCAGATGGCCTTAGCCATCTTACCCTTGGTATTGCTGCTTGAATATAAGTAAAATCAATGTCAACTAAGAAACATATATCATTAGTATGTTTTTCTACTAAGGAAGCTGGTATCCTTGATCTTTGCTTCATGGATTTCTTCCTCAAAATAGCTTGTCATTAATGTATCAAAATTTTCTCCCATTTGTTCTATGTATTCATTGATTTGGGCAATGATGGTTCTGTCATTCCTCCATGCCACTTGTCCAAAAGAAGGAAACTCATTCTAAACATAAAAGAATATGCAAACTAGGATTGCTCCAAATTTGCATTGAGTGCCCTTTGTTCTTCTTATTGCAGCTAGGTTTCATTGATCTGTTGTAGTTGCAGTTCAGCAAGATCATAAGTATGATCCTTTTTCACCAATTTGTAGCCTACATCTACTGCAATACATGGTACACTGTTGAGTCTACTGGATTGGTAGAATTTATGGGCAATGACTCTAACATCAAACTCAATTAGAGGATCTTGTATGGTGAGAATTGTCATTCCTCTTTTGTTCCACTGGGCACCAATGTTCTTTTCAATAACCTCCTTTGATTCACTTCTCAGGGTTTTGTACCGATCTAGGGTTGGATACCCTGTTACTCTATGTATGATTTCTTTGGTCAATTTGATGGGAATATCTTCTAACCACAAATTTCCACCATGAATTCTGCTCAGTACAAGTCTAACCCATTCTGTTTTGAATACAGTGGGAAAACTTAAGACTCGGGTCAAACCCTTTCTTTCAACGATTTTGAATTCTTCTTTCAAGACTCCATCTACGCATAGTTTCTCATAGGCTTGTCTTATTTCCATGTCTCCTAGAGCACCTATCTTATAGTTGTAACATTTTCTTACATCTTGGACCATTACAACTTTTGGGGGAATTTGGGAGAGAGCTCCGGCTGGGTCATTTTTGTAGGCAACTTCGGGAATAGGATGGAAATCAGGTTGCTTCACCTCATTTGAAACTAACTACACTTCAAAAGACTCTTTTTCCTCAGTTTTCTTCGAACTTGACGCCATTTATGCAAACTAGAATTTTCACAACAAAAGGATACGAAACTACGTAGCTCGACACAACTGAAAATACCTCAAGATCAATGAAAAATGTGTTGAATGCGGTTGCAATCTGCTTGATACGCTGGATTCTTGCTATGAAGTCACTCAGCTCTCTTTCTTCTTCTTTGCTTCTTGATCGCGATGAGTAAAATTGATTGAAATTGCGATAATATATCCTATTTTCATCGCATTAAATGCTCAACTACCAACTCGGCTTTTGAAGAAATTTTAACCTAACTCGGCTTCCACTATATTTCCACTTTACTTAGCTTCCGTTGGAGTTATCCAACTCGACATCAGTTATCAGCTCGGTCGCTGTTGGGAGCTCGACATCTGTTGGAGTTTAACTCGGTATCCAAAGATAGCTCGGCAACAACATTTAGTTTTTGTCTTGACATCTTGTTTCATGTAGGTTTATACTTTGCTTATCTTCTTTGTCTTGGGACTGATGTGTGATATAGCTTTGTATATCAGTCATGTGTACTTCTCATGCTTAGTTTGATGAAGTGTGATCACTTGACCCATTGGGTGAAGTGATCCCTCCACTTGATGTGTTGCACTCATCTTTCTTTTTCCAAGTCTTGTTCATTTTCCTTCTTATCTTTTTGACATCAATTTTTCATTTTCCCTTGTTTTCTTTAGTCTTGGGTGCCTTTTTGATCTTGTAGGACAGTTTCTGCTGATATGACCAATTTTTAAACAACTAAAACATGTAGTTTGATTCAACCATTTTTTGTAGTTTCCTCTAAAATGTGTTTTTATGTAGTTCTGTGGTATATGTCCATATTCTTGACAATAATGACAATTGTATCTCGTATTGTAATCCCAATGATAATGACTTTCATTCCCTTCTATTTTTGCTGGTTGATTTGATGTCCACATAGGTTTTGATCTGCATTCAAATGCCCTATGTCCATACTTTTTGCAATTATAACAATGTCCATCAAATCTATGAGTGCTTGTGACATTGGATCTACAATTTTGTGTCATATGTCCTTGTATGTTGCATTTGTGACAGAAACTCTTATTTTTGGGTGTGTTTGATTGATTGAATCTTCTACTCCTGCACACATTAACTGTATGCCCCTTCTTATTACAGTGATGACAAGTGGGTTTTGAATTCTTACCTTTGTCACTTCTTTCTTCAGCGTTCTTTGATGATTTCCCAACTTCAGTGCTATTGTATCCTAGTCCTGATGTATCATGGGCAGATTTTGGGGATTTCAGCAACTGTTCAAAATACTTGATGGCTTCACTTGACTTGTTGAGATTCTTTGCTACCTCTTTTTCTCTGTTCAATTCAGTTTGCATTTGTTCATTCTACATCTTCAGAGTAGAGATCTCAATATCTTTTACATTGAGTTCATGATGAAGGTTCATCATTTGGGCAAGTGTATCCATCTGCATGTTTGAGATCCTTGTCAATTCAGTACATTTTTCTTCAAGTTTGTTTGCAAGATTTCTTTTATCATTTTCCATCATCACTTTATCTTCAACTGCTCTTTTCTTGTGTTCAATGATTTCACATATCATTATGGCCTGTGACTTATGTTCCATCTTGAGAGATCTTATCTCATCTGCTTGAACTTTGTTTTTCTCCATCAGTTCTGCTATTGCTGCATCAAACTATTTTGTCTCTCCATTGGAAAATATGTTGGTGATATCAATCTCCTTGTAGTGTATATCATTTTCAGCTATGGCTAGATCCTTCCTTTTTTTTAATGAGTTTCTCAACTTGTTTTTAAATTCCTCCAAGCTATGTAGAGCAAGTTGCACATCTATCACCTGATTTTCAATAATCTTTCCAAGTTTGAAAGCTTCCATCTTTAGATCTTTTCCTCCAAGCTGTTAGGCTTTTCCTTGTGAGAACCTGGATTTTCTCTAATACCAATTGTTGGAATATTCAAATATGGAAAGAGTACTTATGAGAGGGGGGGGTGGGGGAGTGAATCATAAGTACCACACTTTAGCCAATAAATTTTTTAACTAAAAGTAAATTGCATGCATGTAAATACATCAAATAAACATGAAACTAAACACATGCATCAACAACTCTTAACACTGGAATTTGGTAACCCAGAAACCCTCTAGGAATAAGAAGGTAAAACTGGGGTGGGGATGATACCCACAAAAATTACTACAGCAATATTGTTCAACCACTTCTGATGGTCTGCCCTGTTAAAGGACTACCATGTTAAAGGCGTTATACTATATTAATAGTGACCTGGTTAGAGGATTTACAAACACTTAACATGAAGTGTCACCCTGTTAAAGGATTTAATCACCTATTTGAAGGATCTATGAAATATCTGTTAAGCTAACCTATCACCATAGGATTTTCATTCTAATACAATTGCTAGAAAGTATTAGGTATAATGAATAGGATAGATTACAATCCTTGATTGCTGAATGCATGCACCTTTTCCGCTTTCTTTGATCTTGATCTTTTGTGATTTGATAACTCTCACTTCTGAAAATAGATTTCCTTGTGCACCCTTGTATATCCACTCATTCATTTTACAATGAAATTTTGTCTTCCTCATAAAGACATTTGAGGATTTAGGGTTAGGTATGGATCTACGATCCATATTCAATCTTCATTTTTCGCTTATTATTTGCATTTCTTCTATTGGTTGCATGCCTTCATCATTTTTCTTATTGGCTACATGAAGATTGCATAGAAAAATTAAAAGATTCGATCTCATTATTAAATCCTTCGAGATTTACCTTATGTCGGCTGTAAAAATTGTTTGCATCATAGTTTGTGCAATTACAAACTCTTATGCTGATATACTGAGTTACTCAGCTCCTGAAGTATTGGTGATACTCAGCATATGCTATTTCCTAGATAGCTCGACACCTAAACAAAACTGTATCACTCGGCACCTTATGTAGCTCGGCACTTGTTAACACTCGGCACCTTATGTTACTTGGCACTTGTTAACACTTGGCACCTTATGTTACTTGACACTTGTTAACACTCGACACCTTATGTTGCTCGGCACTTGTTAACACTCGGCACTTACACTTCACTCGATATCTGATCTTCACTTGGCATCTGAAAACTACTCGGCACATGAAGATCATTCGACACCTGAAATCTTTCCTAACTCGGCATTTGTTGTGGCTCAGCATGCATGGTGTACTCGGTTCCAATGTGGAATGTGATTAAGTGTGTTGGCACTCAAGTGTCAAAAACCATTATGAGGTTAATTAAAAGATTCGATCTCATTATTAAATTCTTCGAGATTTACCTTATGTCAGCTGTAAAAACTATTTGCATCATAGTTTGTGCAATTACAAACTCTTATGCTGATATACTGAGTTACTTGGCTCCTGAAGAAATGCTGATACTTGGCATATGTTGTTTCCTGGATAGCTCGGCACCTAAAAAAAACTGTATCACTCAGCACCTTATGTAGCTTGGCACTTGTTAACACTCGACACCTTATGTTACTCAGCACTTGTAAACACTCAGCACCTTATGTTACTCGGCACTTGTTAACACTTGGCACCTTATGTTGCTCGGCACTTGTTAACACTCGGCACTTACACTTCACTCGATATTTGATCTTCACTCGGCATCTGAAAACTACTCAGCACATGAAGATCACTCAACACTTGAAGTCTTTCCTAACTCCACATTTGTTGTAGCTCGGCATGCATGGTGTACTCGGTTCCAATGTGGAATGTGATTAAGTGTGTTGGCACTCAAGTGTCAAAAACCATTATGAGGTTAACATTCTTATCTAAGAAAACACAAGAATGATAAATTTGATTTTTTCCCTCATGGTTTAGATAGAAATAATAAATTAAAGAATAAGGATGAGTGGGCCAAGGAATTGGATGACCTTTTTTGTTTGACAATGAATAAGGTTATCAATGAAAAAGGGCATGCTTGGTGGGCCACCATGATAGAAGAATTGGTAAAAGTCTAGTTATTTTTTGATTCTTTGAAATAGGAATTTGTTAGTATTGATAAGGAGGCTGCATATGTACTTCGAAAGAAAAGTGATATTTTGCAATTCAACTGGCTTGATGATACACTCTTTGACACATGGATGGCAGATATTGCTTCTAGTGAATAGTTTGAAGAGGTTGAAATAGATGATGATGAGGTACAAATTATTGACACAATAGCACCAAATCAAAGAAATGAGGAAGATAAAGGTCACCAATTAGTTTCATCTATAGGTTTAGAAGCCTAGGATGTGGACATGACAGAAGAACAATTAAGAGTAAAAGTAGTTTTGTTTATTCAAGATGAAAATAGTGAAAACCCATGAGTAGAAATTGATTTGTGAGTACCACAACAAGATTAATCATTTGCTAGCTTAATAGTTGCATATAACCAAAGATTCAAAATAGTGGTGGCAAATCAAAAAGAGCCAGTAGTTTGTAATGATGTAACAGAAATGGGACCTACCAAAGAATGTCTTGATGTGTTAGCATTCTGTTACTCTAAGTTTTGTCTTTTGTAGACTATATTTGTCTTTTGTTTGGAAGGACACTTGTCAATCACATATGCCCTTTTATTTTTGCAACTCATGCTTATATAAATGAGTTTTCAAGGCATTGTGAGAGGTCCAAATGGCTGGTAAAATTTTGTTTCTCTCAAGAAAAGTATAGCCAGTACAGTAGTATGTAGTTGTTTTGAGTTTATTGTCAATTGTATACTTTTTGATACTATATAGAAATGACAAAATCAATAAGATATTTGAAGCTTTTCATTCAGTTTCTATTGGTAATTGTATTAGTCATCTAAAAGGATAATACAAAGGGGTATTTGCATTAGATTTGTGTCACCAATTTCTATCTCCATTTTATGAGTTTTCTTACTTTGAAGTCATTTGAATAAAGTTTTAATTGATTGAATGCAGTCTAGATGGGTTGTATACTGGTTTTGTTGTTGCTTTTATTTCAAAGAATTATTTAAATGCTTCAATAGATCAGTAGAGTTTGTGAGTCTATGAAATGGATAATTCATAAGAATGGGAATGGTTTGTTACAATTGATAGATTCATTTACAAGTTACTTGAGTTAGATCTCCTGCCAATAGTCAATATTTTGCCCAATGGATAAGGCACTGATCACATAAGTCAGAAGTGAGTAAGGGTAAATTCTATCACTTCATATCAAATCAATTATAAAATCAAAATCATTTTCATTCCATTTTTCTCAAAGTTATCAATGCTGGTCACCACTCATTTATATCTAGTTTTTGAGTTTTAGGTAGCTGCTATTTCCAAAAATATTTCTAACCCCTGGGAGAATTATGACTAGATCTGCTTATGAGGGATGTACATAAATCTAAAAATGTTTAAGAATTGGATGAACTATGTATTTGTTTGAAGATTGAAGATGAGAATTATAATGAAACTAAAATAATTGTCATACAATAGTTTTCATTTGGACTATCCCTAGGTATACCCACCTTGGTTTTGTAGAGCCTAAAGAGTAGGAAACCATCCTTGGTTTTTTTGAAGTTGGGTCCATGTTTTTTGCACATGTAATTGTTAATAAGAATTGGCTAATCCTTAGGTTATGTGAGTATTATCACTGTGGTATTGAATATTTTGTTGTTCAATAGTTTTAAACACCAACATAAAATATACTATTTTACACTGGACCTGATCAAGTTATGAGGAGATGTGTGAGAGAAGATGAGACATATGGCATTCTACATGCATGTCATAATGAACCATGTGGAGGACACTTTGCAGAAAAAAGAATAGCATTGAAGATTTTAACAACTAGTTACTATTGGCCTACACTTCATAAAGATGCAACCAACTATACATGGAAGTGTGATAAATGTCAGAGGATGGGCTGACCAACAAGAATAGATGAAATGCCTCTCAATCCACAATTGGAATTAACACCATTTGACAAATGGGGCATGGACTTCATTGGTCCAATAGATCCTCCATCAATGCAAAATCATATATCCTTGTGTGCATTGACTATAGATAACAAAATGGGTTGAAGTCAAAGCCATGAAGCATGATCGTGATCATAAAGTTGCCAAAAATTTTTATGAAGAAATGTTTACTCAGTATGGTGTACCCAAAGAACTTGTCACTGACTAGGGTGCTCAATTTACTTCTAATCTAATCACAAAACTCATGAAGGAATATAATATCAAACACTAGAAATCAAGCCCCTATCACCCTCAAACTAATGGACAAGCAGAAGTTACAAATCAGGAGATAGAGGCCATGTTAACAAAGACAATTTATTTGCCCTGAAGAGATTGGAGCAACAAACTACCAGAAGCTATTTGGGCATACCAAACAACATGGAAGACTACCACAGGGTTCACACCATTTGAGCTATTGTATGGAAAAGTAGCAATGCTACCCATTGAGTTTGAACATAAAACTTTAAGAACAATAATGGAATTGAACATTGAAGTTCCTGCAACATAGAGAGAGCATCTATTGCATCTTAATTCTTTGGATGAAATGCACAAGTTTGGTTTGGAACACACAGAAATCATACAAAAGAAAAGGAAACAATGGCATGACTCACACATTAAGAGTAAAAAATTTCAAATTGGTGATTGGGCATTGCTTTATGATTCTAGATTTAAAGATATGCTAGGCAAGTTGTAGACGTGATGGCTGGTTCCCTATGAAATAAGTCATGTATTTGCAAATGGAGCTGTCTAGTTAACTACCATTGGTCCAATACATTTTAAATTATTAGTCAATGGACATCAAATCAAGTTTTATAAATGACCCCAAACAAAAGATGACTTCCTACAACAATTTTAACAGCCAATTTCAACTGCACAATAGGTAACACTTCCTGTAGCAGAAGATGTTGATCTCCTGCTTGCAACTCTTCAATAACAACTTCTTCACACATGCCCATAATAAAAAATTTATGTCCACATAAAGTTCAAATTATCCATTCACTTTCTAATTTCTTCTTTTCCACTCATCTCATCTCTTTATCTACCACACACCCATCTTCCACATCATCATTTTATAATTCTTTCAATAACATAGTGAGTTCTCTAATGTATGCTGCCGTTGCTAACCTTCAAACTCTTGCCACCTTTTGGCACATGCAATGATCCATTAGTAGGTATAATATTTTCAAATCTTTATTCATTTTTAGTACATAAATTTTGGTAATCATATCTATTACTACATTAAATATATTATTGCACTGTTATGCCAGTTCCATACCTCGTGCCAAGTATGACAAGTGAGAACACTTGTCCACGTTTCATAGGGGGTAGGGAAGGTTACTAATTTCCAATGAAATTCATATTTATTCATTAAATATCCTTAAATACGTATACTCTCTTTGATTTATTAAAACATAGTTGCCATAGTACGCAAGTGTCAAGTGTTGTACCCTTGTTCCCAAATAATTCCTCATTGTCAGGCTATGATGTGAGCCAAATTTGATTTTGGGATGATTCTTGCATATCTATGATTTTCTTTCATTAAAATCACATTATTAGTGCTCATGACATATTGTTATGACATTAATTAGCCAAAAAGAATGTGAAATGCAAAAAGGGTCTATGATTTTCAAAAAACAAAAGAAAGCCTGAATTCATAGAAGGGAAGAAGGTAATAGTGGAAGCAGAGTAGAGATTGAAGTTGGCAAGCACAAATGGGAGAGAGCACAAGGATTTTACTACACCTTCAAAAGTAGCAGGAGAGGGAAGACTGAAGTTGGAGATTTTTGATCAATGACCAGAAGATGCAATGCTTGAGGACAAGCATCAAATTACCAGGGGGCAGATGATGAGGCTAATTATTGCCTCTATTATATGATAATTTTAAATACTCTATTTTAATACTACCAAGACATTTGTGAACTTATGTTTAGTTGACCTTATGATTAAGTCTAGATAGAACCATTAACCTATGGGTAGATAGTATATCATATTTTCCCA
Organism: Cupressus sempervirens; assembly: GCA_028749045.1. Lineage (NCBI taxonomy): Eukaryota > Viridiplantae > Streptophyta > Pinopsida > Cupressales > Cupressaceae > Cupressus > Cupressus sempervirens. The sequence continues at coordinate 504,814,132 of CM053789.1, read as the reverse complement.
ATATTATATATATATATATATATATATATATATATATATATATATATATATATATATATATATATATATATATATATATATATATATAGTATTTCATATAACCATCAGAATATGTGTTCTAATATTTGGATTTAATTTGACTATGCTTATTTGCAAATATTTCTGCATCGTAACTAACTTGTTAGGGAAGAAGTTGAAGGGTGGTTGAAAACATTCAAGGAGGAACATTAAAGTCTAGTCATATTGGAAGAATCATAATGGTACCAGGAGACATTACCGCTATAAAGGAGGAGCTATGAAAAATTGCTATATTCCCTTTGCATTTACTATCATGTCAAATTGGTTATCCAAACTTTATTATTTGTACCACAAACTATTATCATTCCTTCTTTAACTCTAACAAATTTGTAGTCAAATTGTTTTCTTTCATGTTTTAGAATAAGTATCAATCCTCTATTTATAGGGATTGGATTGATAGTTTTAGGAGGTTGGAAGAAAGTTTATGAAAAGAAACTGTTGACTCTTGTAGTGAGTTGTTTTATAGTTTTATGGATTGTTCTTATGTAAGGAATGTTTGAAATATAATGAAATAGTTCTTGGTTTACATTCTGTGTTAGTAGATTAGTGAAAGACAACCAAGGGGGCCCACTTGGGAGGTGGATTAGACTAAAGTAGTGTAGATTTACTTTCAACATTTCTAGTATTTCAAGTAGAAGTTGTAAGTTTTCTCCTACAACATCATACTTTGTTAGTGTTCTTGCAACATTTGTGAGAATAGTTATAGTGGATGGTCTTAGTTGGAATATAAGTTAGCATTTAATTGTATGTCCAAAATTCATTTTAGTGAAGAGTTAAGTATGTTAGTTTCTTGCAACACTAGTGTAGGTTCTTTCTTTGCATTTTAATTTCCTGCAACATAAGCATAATGACTCCTTAAGAAACCTAGTGCACATACCGTGCCAACCATTTCAAGTATATGTCCTTGGGTTGACAAATTAAATGCACCTCATGGTGGGAAGAATAATCATTAGATTGAATATACCATTCCTAAGTAAGGCCTTGGGCATGATTATCACACACCTATTGTGAGGCGGACCAAAAGGTTCAAAATGGTTAGGTTCAAGTTCACTAGTTCAATAGTACATGTTCAGGATCATCAATTGCAAAAGGTTTAAGATTCAGGTTTGAGGTTTAAAGTTTAGAAATTTAAAAACTCATATGGTCCAAAAATTTTGAATTTGAACCTTGAAGGTCACATAGTTCAAGTTTAAAGTTCAAGTTCACTAGTTCGGAGTTGAAGATCCAAGTTTAGATTCAAAATCTAAATGTGAATCAAGATCCCCAAACCACCAATGCAGTTCAAAATTATCACATTTCAAAAGTTCAATTTTGCAGGTTCAAAATGTGCAAGTTTAGTTTTGTAGGTTTAAACTACTCAATTTTAAGAGCAACAACCTATAACAACAAATTTTCTAAAGATTGCAAAAATAGTTCTTGCTATGGGGGGCATTACTTTTAGCTCCATCATTGGATCTTTCTGATGTTTGGATATGTTGTCTAAAATCAAAATTTATTAATAATCAAAAGTGAAAATTTCAAAATATGGTCAGATTCAAAAGTTATAATGGGTTGTATAAGGGTCTATCAAGTAGACTAGAACCACAAATTCACTAAAGCCAGAAAAATAGTCATGTTTGGAGGGGCATAACTCTTAATCCTATTGTTGGATTGAGTTAAATTTTGGATATTTTTGGAAAAACCTAATTATCTAAACTCTCTCCAAGTCATTTTGCTAAAATTTGAACTTGAACTATGTGGTTCAAGGTTTAAGTTCAATATGATAACTTGTCAACCTGAAAGTTTTGAAAAGAAATTTAGAATTATTGGACCAATTGACTTTTTGAATTTTTGAACTCCTAAACCTCAAACTTAATCCTTGAACCTTTTACAATTGATGAACCCAAACTTGTACTATTGAACCAGTGAACTTGAATATCAAACTTGAACCTGCACATTTTGAACCTTTAAACTATAAACTACATAGTTTGAAGTTCAAGTTCAACAACTCTTTACAACACTATCACTTTACACATAATGCAAGCTTTACAAGAACATAATTTACATAACTAATAAAAATATTAGGAAAAATGAGTGCATTATTCCCTTGGGCTCAATATTTAAATTTTTTAAGTTGGGTGCTAAATGCAGGTCAATAGTACTATTGAAGCCCTTTACCCAATACATGATGATAAAAAATGGGCCATGACGTCTATTCTTATGATTGATAATGCTAGAATTATTGCAATGTTCTTACGAATTTCTTTTCTTGAAAATTAATTATCCTAAATAATAAAAATAATGAGATTATCAAATATGCATTATACATGCAACTTAAGACATTTATATCATAGGCTAATGGTTTGATAGTATGATTGGAAGAAACTCATCTAGAATATTTTAAAAATAATATTATATTAGAAGAATGAAAATATAGGTAAAATATTATAAGAAATGAAACCATGAGTACAAGCTCATCTTAATTAATAAAAGAGGTGAAGAAATCAAGCAAATAAAATTTAAATCAATCTAAAATGAATTTAAAATTTATGATCAATTAGTTGGTGAAATAAATTAAACCAACTTTGTCTATATATATATATATATATATTATAGACAATACAAACTGATCAAATTTTTTTTATTGTAGACAATATAATATTTTTCTTTATAATATAAATATATTTTATTTCAAAATAGTTGAATATAAATATTTTTAGATTTTCATATAGACTATATGAATTTCAAATGCTTGAAAAATAAATTATATATAACCAATTATGTAATATAATATTTTGAATATTATTAATTATATACTTATATTAAATTAGAATTAGAATTACTAAAAAATAAAAGATATATAATAATACGTACACTTGTTTAATTTTAAAAAATTAAATATAATTTATTATAATATGTTTAATGCATAATATTATATGAGTGAGATACATTACAACTATAATGTATCAAATCATATTGTAGATGTAAAAAAGTACAAGATATATCAAAATGATGACAACATTAAACAACAAGACACGTTATGCGTCAAAGTTCCTTGCTATAAGGGGCATGGGGCATAATGTAAAGTGAATAGAATGAATTAGACTTTCTTAGTTTGTGGTGTATTTTTTCTTGTTTTGTCATTAGCATTTGACATCACCACAAAGACATTATCATCATTTTCCCATAGAAATTTTGATTCTTGAGTGCCTACACACATTCCTAATGGGTGCAATGTCACGTGTTGCTTCTTACTCTTTGTTGTGCTCCAAATTTTTCCTAGGTTGCAAACATGCAAATGCAAAGCTCCCGTGAGAAAAAAAAAGTGTTGTGTGTTGAAAATAAAAGCTGCTTCAGTTATGAAAGCGTAGTCCTTAGAATATGGACTTGAAACAAGATGGAGTCTTTAGGGAAGCTTGTGGGTGGAAAATAAACAATGCATAGACGACAAAATTCTAATATCAAAATGAGAGAATTCTAGGAGAATGGGGATGCGATTAGGCATGGAAAATTTGGTCAATTATTTGAAGAAAGCTTAGTGTTTGGAATGGTGGGAAGTAGTGGATCTGATCTTGAAATGTGGGGAGCATGTCTAGCATCTACTAGTAGTTTCCAACCATCTACCATGCAAACATATAAAAGGATATTGACTCAGATATGCATACGGTTCCTATTGCCTTGGCTTGGCTTATTACTAAATGCACAAAGAACTTGGATAATTAGCTAAGAAGTGATACAACCAAACATTAAGGAACTCATAATCCATGATTCCATACATATTGTAAGTTCAACATAGAAGCCAATACGATGGGGAGGCACAAGTGGAAGAGGTCTTATTAGAGATGCACAATCATCAGCCTCATTTGATCTTGCATTAAGAGCTGATACAAATAAAAATAATAGTAGATACAAGTAAGTTGAAGAAGTTGGGTTGCAATGCAGAATGAGATCTCTTTACAAATGAGCACCTAATTTTTTAAAACCGAGTACTCGTTATGGTTCGGGTGCCCAATCCGTATTAAAAAATTGGGCACCCAATTTTAAACAAATAGGGTACCCAATTTTAAAGGTCAGGCACCCAATTTTAAACAAATTGGGTGCCCGATTTGTAAAAAACATAAAACACATTTTTGGGTGGGGTTTTTGTCATTTTGACTGTTAATCATTATTTGGAGATGGGAGCTCGATTTGACCTTTCTATTGACCCCAAAACTATTTTTTCACTCTTCTAGGCATTTTAATTTATTTTTAATTATTTAATTTCATTGGTTTTAGTTTTTTCTTTATAATTTTGCCAATTTATTGCCATTTTTTTCATGATTAATAGTTTTATATATGTAAAATTCTACATTTGCATTAGTAAATTATTGTTTTGTATAGATTATTATTCAAATTATATTTAGATTATGTTTTCTCTCCTCCCTTTGTTGATAGTTAGATGTTCATATAAATTTTTTTTTTGTAGATGTTTATTTAAAAATTAGTATTTTAGATTTTTGGATGTATTTAATTTATGACACAATTAAAGTTAAAGTGATGGATGATTAGATAGATGCATTCAATGTTTAGATTGTTTAAACATGTATTTACATTGATGTTTAGATTTATTTCAACTATATAGTAATTGTAAATTAGTTTTTTGTACATATTAAATATTAACCAAACTTTATGGTTGGGATTTGTATAAAGCCTATACTTGAACCTACACTCTACACTTAAATGCATGTTTATGAAATATTTTTCTATCTCTAATATATTAACTTATTACCTTATTCATATCCCTAATTCAACTATAATCCAAATCTTAGGTAACTATATTCCCTAATTCAACTATAATCCTAATTCAATTCTAACCATAATCTTGAACCATAACTATAATTCAATTTTTGACCTTCACTATGACTAGTTCATATTTTTCTCTACTTGAACCATAACCCTATTCTATCCTTAAGCCTAGTAAAAATTATGCTTCAACCATAAGAGAAATTGAACTATATAACTCTATCCTAATTTGAATGCTAACAATAATCCAATCTTAACTAGAGTCATAGTAACACTGACCTTAATATGTACATCCTAACTAAACCCTACACAATGCATAATCTAAAACCCTTACTTCAATCCTAAATCTAACTCTAAACCTTAAAACCTTATATTCCTAACCCTACCATATAGACACTAAATTCTAAACATAAATGTAAACCATGATGTTAGCCCATATCCATACCCTAACACTAAACCTAACCAAGTTTTATGAACTCACTCCCTAAAATGTTATTTCTAAAACTTAACCATGTAACCATAATCTTGTAGTTAAGGTGATGTATGTATGCTTGAATTGAATGTATACAATATTTTATGTCTGTATTGAATTTATAAATTGGTAAGTGTTGTACTCTCTCAATTATTCAAGTGTGAATTGATAACATTATATGAAAAAATCAAGTTAGCATTTATTTTAACTTTTAAATAATAAATATAATCAATCTTTATGTATTAAAATAAATTCTAAATGATATATCAAATAATAGGTCAAGTAATACCTTTATATCAAATGATCTAGAGCTATGCACATGTATATGTATATCACAACAAAAAGTTGGCTCATATTCAATATATTAAACTTGAAATTTTCCTCTATCACCTTGAATAGGCCCCTAGGACTTGGTAAGACAATATAGATCCATTCCTTTAATTTTTTTCACTTTTTGCCAATGTCACAAGTTTATTTTATTGTCTATATTTTACATGTAATATTAAAATAAAAAATTTATTTTTAGCTAAGATATATACTAAATATGTAATGTATAAAAGTTTTACTCAAAGGTAGAATTAATTTAATTGGGGATAAGATAATGTCAAACATAAATTTAATTGATTAAATAAAGTGTACTCATAATTATTATGACTGAATTATCAAATCTTTGATTTATACTTATCAAGTACGAGGTCATCTTCCTCTTGATTCCATGGAAAATATCATCAATATTACCATAAGATCTTGTCCATGTGAATACAACCCTAGCTTGACCCTTGAACAAATATGTGTTCTAAAAGTAATATTTCCAATGGTAGGGGAAAAACATACTATGATGCACTATTAAAGGCTATGTTCAAAAACTTTGTGAAAAAACAAATATCAAATTTATGAAGTTTGATAATATAGAATCAAAATAATAGTTTTAGAAGGGATAAAAAATGAAAGAGTAAGGAATATTAGAGAGATAGGTAATATGAGTACTTATCTTTTAATATACAACATTTATGGCATGAATCTATATTAGTAATATGTATAAATTAAACCTAGGTATAAATTAACCCTTCGATTTAAATACCAAACTAGATATAATTCATAGGTAACCCTTCTATCATAGGTATAAACTAACCCTTAAATCATTGGTATAAATTAACCCTTCAATTTAATAACCAAACTAGATAACCATAATCTTGAATCATAACTATAATTCACTTCTTGACCCTAACTCTAACTACAATATTTCCCTTTACTTGTATGTAGCCCTATTCCATCCTTAGGTCTACCAAAAATTGTGTTTCAACCATAAGAACATTGAATAATATAAGTCTATCCTAGTTTGAATCCTAACCATAATCCAATCCTAGAACTAGAGCCATAATAACCCTAATTGTAATATGTACACTCTAACTAAACCATGACAAATGCATAATCCCAACCCTTAACCTATTCCCAACACAAATTGTAAACACTATATGAACGTAACTAGATAATATAAGCTTGTTTCAAACCTTATTCCTAACAAAATTAAAATTAATGTAAAAATTGAAGATTTAGGCCTAACCCTTAAATCCTAAATGCACTAAATCATAACCTTAATTATAAATGGAATTTTTTTAATAAAAAATGTTAAATTCTAAATCTTAACCAACGTATATTAATGCTTAATCTAGTAAAACTTAATTTTGTAAATGTTAGCACTTTAGAACACTTTTGTAAAGTCTACACACAATCATTAAACTAACCTTTTTAAAAACACTTATAATCCTTAGCCTAATCTTGACCATAATCTAAATATAATTTGAATCTTAATCTATACCCTAATCCTAACCTATACTTTACAGTTATGTATGTTTATGATGGACAATGTTTCTTTAATCCAAATATATTAAGTCATTCCCATGAATATTCTCTCCTCCTCTTTTTGTTATATTCAAGTAGTTAAAGATGTATTAGATGTAAATATATGGTTTTAAAGATGCATTTATATCACAATTTTAGATTTATTATAATTAAATAGTAATTTTGTGAATTTTTATGTTGTATACATATATGTAGATTATATTTGATGGCCCCACCCCCACCCCCACCCCCTCCCCCCACCCCCGTCCCCTCCATCTCCACCTCCACCTCCACCCCCACCTCCACGACCACCTAGTCCTCCTCCACCACCTACCCCAAAGGATCTATGCAAGAGCATGAGGCACAACCTTCACAACCTCATGTGAGATATATGGAGTATTAGGCACGAGGCCCATCCCCCCCTCATATACTTCACCTTTCAGATAGCATGCAAGACATTGTATAGTCTATTGAGCATTTAGATAGTGACATATATAGCTTCAGAGTATGGAGGAAAAACATGCGTGCCTTCTATTCCAATGACCTATCTTATAGAGAGGTTTGTTAGCTAAAATAAAATAAAGGACATTTTAAAATATATTTTGTAAACTCGAAGACAAGTCTTAAGATAAGCAAGAAGAAGCCTTGTATATCTATTAGATGGTATACATATCCTTGTATATCAAAACACTATTGGGAGTGGTGGTGGATGGTATTTGACCATCCACCACATGTTAATCATGAGGTGCCTTTCTTAGGAAATTATGAGCAGAGTTTGAAACCCAATTATTTTGATATTAGGCCATTTCAAGGGGTTGGTGGAGGGATGTATTGGGATAGGGCTGGGGAAAAGCTCAGTGATAATATGAGTAATCGCCAACATCGTTAGCCTTTTGATCCTCCTCTTGCAAAAGTTTTTCTAGTGCCCCTCCATCATTGAGCAGTGTCATATACTCTTACCTTATTGAGTGCCCTTTCGGGCAATTCAGTAGACTAGTGGATGTAGGTGACAGGTATTTGTCCACTTGGACACATTTGAACTAGTTGTGGAAGTAGATGCAGATGCCCCAAAAGTGATGCCAATTCAACACAAGTTGGCCGTGGTAATGAGGGTGGTAATTTTGATGATGAGGCGTATGCTACTCATGGTGTTGATAGTGATGACATTGATGTCTCGTCATTTGTTGAACTTCTTTGTGGAGAGGGAGAGAGTCAGGAGCAATGGCTAAAAATTAAATTAAAATTTATAAAGTAAATTATTATTTACTTTCTACATATATGCATACTTGTATTAATCATATTAATGAATGTTGATTTTCAATTAACAGAGGATGGATGATATTGTTCCTCCTAGGAGACAATATAGTCTTTTTTCGAGACCTTCAGATGTTGGAATCCCTCATATGGTATGCACTGTGAATTACACTGTAAATAATTTACATTGCAACTCAAATTTAATAACATGTGCTCATATATTATTTTTATCTTATTTTGTAGGGATTGCCATCCGTTACATAGTTATATGATTGTATAGGTCTTGATCCATCGACCATTGAGGAACAACCTCAAATGTCTATTGTATGAACTTTTGAAGACAAATAATTTGTAATATTTTTATGTACACATTGTTATCAACTTATCTTTAGCTTTGATTCATGTACAATAATGTATTTTGCTTTTATGAATAGGAGACAGATCATACTTTTCCATACAAGCCTCAGTATAGTCTATTTTTTACTCCGTCTTTTGACCATTTCAAACATGTTGATGATCATCATAGTGGAATATCTCTAGACACATATGTGACACTAGCTAGTACTCAGGTATGATATATATGTTTTTATTTTAAAAAAAATTAGTGTAAATTATGTACTTTTTAATTTACATACTTTGTAATTCATGTATATATAATTTTGACTCAAGGTTCATGCATCCATGATTTTAGGACTATGTCACCATGAGTGTTGGTGGAACTATAGGACTAAGCCAAATGGAGGTACAAACATCACCCTTTTAGGTCAGTATTGTTATTTATGCATAGTTTTATTATGATCTTTATCAAATTTTAAAAAATTATGTATTCTATTACAAGACCTTACCACTACCACATTTGGTAACTTTGACAATGCACCTCCTCCTATTATAGAGGGACACCTATCTCATGTGGTATTATTTTAAATAAGTACTAAATGTTTAAATTTATTTGCAAGCTAGATTTTGAAACCCATTTCAATTAAGCATGTACATATTTCTTCTCAAGATGTGACACATGATACCCTATAGGATGTCCCACATGATGAGACACATCATGTTACAAAGGATGAGATACATCATCTTACACATGATGATGCATCTGAGTCCTCTTCGTGTGGAGTAAAGAGGATTGTAAATCAGATAGATTATGTATTTTGGCACCTTTAGATTTTTTTTTTATGACACATATTGTTTATTATGATATACTTTGTTTTAGGATAGTTAACTATATTATATATATTTTTTGACTTCATAGATCATGTTATGACATGTTAGACCATGTTATATATTTTTATGACTTCTTATCATGCTAGTCTATCTAATATGGATTATTATGTTATCATGTTGTAAGTATGAACTATTTTGTTTATTCTGAGATATTTTATTCATGTTATGACACATTTTGTTAGTATTTGGTACATGAACAATAATTTTAATAATTTTAATTAAATATAGGAACATTAATTTAAACTTGTTTGAATGTAAAAGTAATGGAAAAGTATTGGAGGTTGTTAATTGAATTGACAAAGAATTTAACATCAAGTGCACACCTTTAACTTTAAAATAGAAGTGAACTCCTATATTTTACACAACTGAAATCATGTATTATTGAAAAAGTAAACTCATGTATATTTAAAACAAGTGAAGTCATATATATGTAACACAATGTGAAGGATATAAATAAACGTGAATGTCTATTTTTAAATGTTTACAGTATGTTTCGATTTCAAAATAAAAAATTGGTTCAATAGATTTCTTCAAATGAGGTCTTGCAATTTTTTTTTTGAAATTTTAATAAAAGCATAAATTAATAAGACCTGTTTGTATTATGTCAATATTTGTAACACATGTACTCACTATGTGTAATTGCACAAGATGTTGATGTTGGATCCACCTTAAACATTTAAATTTGCATAAGTTGTACTTGAGAAATGACTAAGAGGTATATATAAGTTCTCTATTTTTCTATTGAGAACACATACATACATTTAAATTATATAAGTACATATATAAAAAGAGCACAATAAAGAAAAAAACTTACATGTGTTTATTTTGTAGTCATCTCACTGTACCATCTACATCCTCTCTCTTTTGCAATGCATCTATGATTGCAGCATGCTCATCCATTGAAATTGTCCGTAATACCTTATTGGTGGGTCTCCTTTTGTATCTTTCTAATTTGATAGACATTGCCATAACCAAATGAGAATAGTGTAAAATCTTATTTTCTGATTGGTAGCCTTCAAATGTTGGTAAACCATTTCTTCTTCTTAGGTATGTATGTAGCCAGGTGTTAGCTATGATGACCAACCCAATTGGATACTCAAAACCATTATCATCTACTTGATGACATATTATTTGTTCTTAGGTTCCACACATCTAGCTAGCCAATATGCAGTCTGTTCATCATTATCATTAGGTGCAATAACAACATAAACATGTCCTACAAGATAAGATAAAGTACATAAACAATTTAATCAGATGTGTAAATAAATAACTAATATATTAATGACATGTACATAAATAAATAATATAAATTGAAGCATGATCACAACAAAATTTAATTAAATTGTCCATACCAGGTTGTATGAGGTCTAAAAAAAAACCATAGTTTTTAATGCAAATGTAACATTTGGGCCTTGATTTACTATATCATCTTGAAAATGTGTGTCAATAGGTGCTACTGATTTATGTTTCCAATCTTCAACCCATTATGTATTCGAGCATATTCTTCTCATTCACCTGAAAGACAAAATTGACAAAAACAAGCAAGTTCCCCAGTCCATATAGTCCAAGTGTTGGAATCTAAACTCCTAAATGAAATGAATGTCATTTAGCTAAACCACAAATTTTCTCATAGTCATATCTTGAAAGGATATTCTTCTCTTCAACTAGGAATAAGAAACATCTGATTGTAGAGTTCTGACTTGATCCTGTGTATAAATATTTGTTACAATGTTCCAAAATCTCATGTACATTTTTTAATTTGGTTTTTTCCTCAAATTTTAATTTTCCTTTGCAAAGGGCTCTCTTCACACATGCACCAATTCCATCATGTTCTCCTTTACCATGTCTAGCCTAAAAAAAACTCCACACATGGTAGATATTAGTTTGCCTACATGTGTCCTAATCAACCTATAGAACATTCTAGCATTCTTGAATTGTCCTGTACAATTATCTGACCATATCCAATGTTGTGTTATTTGAATTTCTCTCTCTCTCTCTCTCTCTCTCTCTCTCTCTCTCTCTCTCTCTCTCTCTCTCTCTCTCTCTCTCTCTCTCTCTCTCTCTCTCTCTCTTAAATTATCATAAAAGACCTTGAAACAATATTGGACAAACTCAAATGAATGAAGTTTATTATCACTCATATATAAATGGTACTTTGTCAATATTTTTTAATCCTCCTCTGTACTATTAGGTGCATTCCTATAAACTATATGAACAAAAATTGCTACTGCACTAAATTGTAATATTGTGCTTATACCTCATCTTGGGGTGAAAGTGTGTAGTTCTCCACAAAGTCAATAGTAGAAAGTATAGTACTAATTGAAAACGTATTCTTACATATGCGAAATTATCCATCAAGCCATCTAGTATATTGAGAGTGTTTAACATATTTTGGTATGATCACACTCTTAAACTCATCAATAAATTTATGACAACTAATTTTATTTGTAACTAGATCACACCTTCTTCCAATCTTCCCATCCTTTAATAGAAATTTTAATAATTTTGAATCTTTTTAAATCAACTAATTGTTGTCCAGAGGTAGTCAAAGAATTTTCATGCAAACATTCATCTAACAAAGAAAGATTGCCACACATATCACATGTATCAGAAATACATGCACTGAAAAGAAAATATTGGTCATCAAGTGACTTACAAAATAAATCTGATCTAAAATCCTTTATAGTTTGATATGGTATTTTTATACCACATTCCTGCAACATTTCTTTACTATTCATGGTACCATGTATAGATTGAAATACATCATAATGATAATGAAATTGAGCATGAGTTTTACAACAATATGTGATTCTTTCTTTGTTAATCCTTACATACCACGATTTACACTTTTCAAAGATCTTTGCCTAATGGTAATAGTTAAAACCTTATCATCTAATTTTTTTCTGAATAATTTAGTTTGAGTCATGTCCAAAAGCTGTTTAAGATGTGGATCATGTATTTTTGAGCCAATTCTAAATTTAGGAACATCTCTTGAATTAGGTGACACTCTTGTATTATCATGCCAAAAAAATTCAACCAAACTTTTGACTTCACTAGTAAGTTTCATATCATATCTCTAGAGTCTACTAGTAGAAGTCCACAAACTATTTACTAGATCATATTCAAAGTTGACCCTTCTCTTTGCAACTCCTAAAGTTTTATGGCTCACATTAAGATATCCACTTATGTTACTAATCAATCTTTTGTCAGTAGTTGATTTGTTAACTAAAGTTGTTGTTATTGCTCATCATGCTACATTCTTATCTTTAGAGGGACTTCTCTTTTCAATAACATTAAAGGCACTAGCAACAATGGATACAACTTGTTTTAAAGACTCATTTTTATTCTTGAGTTTTGCATACATTGCTAACCTTTTCATTATTTTCACATTTTATACATTTTGATTAGTTGCAACATCAACTAACATTGAAACCCAAATTTCTTATTATAAAAAAATTATCTATATAATCTATTAGCATGTGTCCTAAACTGTCTCCAAGAAACCAATCTATAAAGATTATCTAGCACATCATTATAATAGTTAAAATTATGTTCACAAACTTCAATACTATTGAGCTATCATTTTCCATGATGCTTAATGGTAGAAATCCTTTCAAACTCCCCTCTTGAAAAGATAATCTGGGATCAACTCCAAGGTTCTAGGCAATCTTGCAACCTATTGGAATTTGCTCAGTTGAAGATAAATGTGAATTTTCACAAGGAGGCTTTTGTTGTTTCTTAAAAAATTTGGATAAGATTTTGAATCTACTTGCTATCTCAAAATAACTACACAAAAAGAAATATATTTTTGTATTTTTCTATTTTTTAATGAATGCAATCTAACAATGCAACTATATGAATTCCTAAATTAACCAAGAGGTTAGTAAAGAAAATAACAAAGATAGGGCAACGAGAAATTTAAGCAAATAATATGAAAATTAAAATCCTAACAAACATAAGCCACAAAAACAATGTGTCTACGAGTTAATCCTTTGAAAAGATTGGTGGGTAACCAATGAAAATAGGAGCATCGCTTCCTTAATTCCACTGATGCAATCATTGATGGGAATTCAATAATTGTAAGATATTTCACTTTTCATCAAATCACAAGGCCACGAAAAGTGCACTCATGCAAGACAAAAAGATATGCAAGAACAATATGGTGATCTCTTCTCGAACTAAGTATGCCAGCAAAATTTGTAAACACATGGAAAACACCAGAATTAAAAGATTGCATGACCATAATAACATAATAAAACTATTGGATCAATTACATTTCATGAACATACATTCATAGAATATAACACAATCAGGCAAGAATCACTACACTCCAAATGTGAGCACCAATAGCATATATTATTGCATCAAAATAATGGCAACCTAGAATACATGTTACATTCTTGAATTTATAAGAAATCATCTTCTTAATTTGTGTTGAGAGTGAGAGATATTTTTATGCAAACATATGTTTCTAAACTAATAAAACAAGTCTATTTATGTACAAACTGACTCTCTAACTAGTGCTAAGTAGGACTATATCCTTATTTGTATCATTTAATGGATGCATGAGCCTTTACATCTCTTAAAACAAAGAAAGCATGAGAAAATAAGAAGAAGAAAGCCATTAGATGATGTAGGAGTATCTAGAGATGCCAAAAATAGAAGCTCAACTTTCACTAGTTGTTTGTAGGAGTTAAACTACCATCAGAATGTGTTTTCGATGCATGGAAAGCTCAAAATTTGGAATTGGTAGTTAACTATCAACACACCTTTGACTTCTTCAAAAACTTCTAGCGCACCTCGAAAGAAACACACCTAGTGCACCTAATACACCTCAGAAGAAGCACACTTTCTCAAAACAACACAAATGTACCTTGCGCACCTGCTCACCTAGTGTACTTGCACACCTTGGAAGCTCGAAAGCTCAGAAGCTCAATTCACCAAAAAAATCAAAGTTCTCAATCTTGAAAATGATTTTTGAATTTTTCTCAGATGAGGTATGGGAGCACTCTAGTGTATTTATTTTTCCCCATTTTGATGATTTATACCCTCTTTATAGCCAAACATTTTCATACATTTGAACTCCTTTTACTTCTTCTATCTAAAATCCCAAGGTACTCATGACTCCTTTGAAGGTCAAGGTTACCATCTTAGGTGAGATCTCTATTGCTACTGATAATGAAGATGCTATGGAAATTTGTGCACTTGCACATTATGCGCTACACCTTCATGTTATGCACATTTCGTGATCCTTCCCAGTCACAGACCAAGTGATCCAAATTATCTAGAATGATCAAATGTTTGAAAAAATTTCATATATTTTTTAATAAGATTTTCTAGGTTCTTTTAATTAGCTTTTTCAGAGGTCTTCTACTCAAAATTTCAAGTTGAAACTTTCATCAGTTCCTAAAATTGGGCAACCAAAGGCTCACCGTTTAGGGACTTAAATTAGATTTTTAGTGCTTCTTTCCAATGGTGCAAATGATTTTGAATTTTGAGCTCTAGGTCAAAAGTTATGACCTAACAAGTTAAGGATGTGTTTTTTATTTGCAAAAAGAAGCAAAAATTAGTCTGGAGAGTTGAAAAATAAAACCCTAAACAAACCCTAGTTATGACAAAAAAAATGACCAAGAATGTAAAATCTTAAAACTACTAAAAAACACCAAAAAACAATATTTCTAACCCTAATAGGAAAAAAAGAGCACACCTAGCACACCTCTGAGGTGTGCTAGGTGCCCTTTTTCCCTTATGCAAACTTTAAAGAATATGGGTGCACATCTTGTGCACCTCATGGGGTGTGTAAGATGCACACCCTTACTACACAGGGTAAGTCAAATACAAAATTAAATGCACACCCCAATGCATACCCTTTACTTCCCTAAGGGATGATTCTTTCTAGTAAAGGTGCGCAACTATGCATCTTTCACTTGGTGAAGTCTTAGTGAGAGTTTAGGTTTTTTAAGGTTTTTTGAGTTTTTTAGTTCATGTAACAAAGCTAAGGTGCACACCTTGTTTTAGAGGTTTTAACACAAGTTTTTAACTTTTTTTTTGTGGTGTTGTGTGCAGGTGTGAGGATGGGGTAGTGCAAAGGCACACCTCTTGGAGCTATGCAGCTACACACTTCCAAGAGGAAAGTGCTTTTCAATGTAAGTTAGTGAACCAGTGCACCTGGTGAGGTGCACTAGGTGTGCTAGTGCACCTTCATATTGCAAATTTGATTTTCTCCATCTAAAACAAGGTTTCTGGCATTTGGGTTTTCAAGAAAAGATTCAGATTAGGCAAAAACACTAGGCAAAACCCTAAAAAAGACTCAAAACCTAGACTAGGGATCCAGAAAGCTAAAAAATAAAGTAGTGGGTCCTCATTTCTAGGCAAAATGGGGCATGCATTGTGAAAACACAACAATTATCATTCAAACATGTTTGTTCAGTATTTGGTGTTTCCATGTCTACATTCATATAATTGTTATTTTCAATTGGCATTTTATTTTCAATGTTATTTGGAATTTGAATCTCATTTTCATTTGTTGTTGGCATTTCATTTGGGGTTTGCATTTCCATTGGATTTTTTTATGCATGATCATTTGACAATCTATTCTCATGAAGAAAACCTATATCATTTTTAAATCATAACCTACTTCTACAAAATCACCAATTTTATTATGAGAAAAAAATCAAGGGTTTGGAGATACAATTATATTGAATGTTTGATTAGAATGTGCACCTAAATATCCTTGTACTAGGTTATCTTTTTTAGCCTCTTCATCCATTGTGATATCCTAAATGTTTTTCTCTTCTGAAACAATATTTGAAATTGAAGACCAAAAATTACTCAACTCTCTAATTCTTTGTCTTTTCTCTCATTGATGTTGTGCTTCATTTTCTTTGTTTGTTGCAATCTCCTCATTTTTCAAATTTTTTATTTTCTTTTTTCTTCATTGTTTTGATCTCATGTTTGCATAAGTTTTGAATTCAAATAAACAGCTTGTATATTATAGAAGATGACAAGAAAACAAAATAATTGTAGAAAAACATTGTTGTTGTAGCTCGAGATTGTCAATCAATCATTGCAATGATTGATAAGTGCTTTGTGGGTCATCTTTTTCTAGGGCCCAATGGGTACTAACAATTGGGCACCTGATTTTTAAATACTTAGGCACTTGATTCTAAATCAGGCACTTGATTCTAAATTAGACACACAATAAATATTGGGTGCTTGATTTGTACAATGACTAAATTAGAATCGGGCACCCAATTTTTGAATTGAAAATTAGGTGCCCAATTCTAATGCCATGGGTAGGAATTTCCCTTTAGCATTAAGTTTTTCCTTGGGGAAAGACATGGTACATGCTTGGTGGGACCAAGGCTTTGCCTTTATGTATCAAATTTTGGCTAAGGCAATTATTCAACAATTTCACGAATTGTTGTAATTTTTATAAGGTCTTCCCCATTGAATTTTTTTAGCAAAAGAAAACTATTATAGGTCTCACTATTTTGATTTAAAAAATATAAATTTTATAGTGTTATGAGTTCATTTGCTATTTTTGCATTATTTATGAATAAAAAATGTCTCTTAAACATAAAATAGTGAGATTCACAAAAACTTTAATAACTTTTTAATTTTCCATATTTCTTAAATTAATTTAAATGCCATCAATATGCACACAATTCTTTTGAAGTTAAAAACAAAATTATGAAAAAGTTAATTTTTTTTATTAAATTATGATGTTTGTATATGAGAGGTTTTAGAAATTAGCTTAATTGTCAATTAAAAATTAATAATTAAAAAAATTAAATAATAAATAAAATTATTCTTATCAATCTTTGGTGTGTCAAGAAACTTTTTTAAAAATGATTCATAAAAATTCATTTAGTTGTGTCAAATTATGGTGTCTGTACATGAGTTGGTATAGTCCTGAAACAAATATTTTTAAAAAATGGGTTTTAAATATCCATACTAAAAGAATAACCTATCATATGGATATACAAATAAATTACATATTCAAAAAGGAGATATCTAGCACTCCAATTTTTATTTGTTAAATTTTTTAATATTTAATTTCTAAATGCCTCAAATTTTGATATCAATTGACAATATATTTCAAAAACAGATAAAACACTTACACTTTTTGATACCCAACTTATTGCACTAACCCATACAAATACAAACATCAGACAGCAATAGAGGGGGCATTTGTTTAGGGGGACATTATGGGCATCACATTGCATTTCAAGATGTAAGATGATGATAACACAGGAAGAACAATATCATTAGCGACGTGGATGTTGATATGGTGAATAATGAGTATAGTTTAGGATTCACATGCATTAATCTAAAAGTAGAAGAATTAATAATGTAGTGAAGGGCTTTTAAAGAAAACAAATTTATTGAAGGCAGACACAGGAAATGAGGTTTTATTCATGAAGACTAGGTGTTATATATATGTTGCACAAAATCATGTTTGTTGTTGTACGTGACCATACTCGTTGCTTCCTCATATTATAATCAAATTTGCTTCTGCAGGGAAGGGAATTGTAATGAGTTGTATAATACGAACTAAAGAAATGTGGGCAAAAAGAATTTGAAAATTTGGTGGGCAGAAATAAAGGGATTATGTATTAATGATGCAATTGTGGAAGCTTTAATGGAAATGGGGAAACTCTATGCTCAACCAGGACTCCTCACCTCCATTGCTTGAAATTCTTCCTTAATATTTATCTCAGCCTTGCTACCCTACAAAAAATACTCAAATCCATGATCAAAATCATTTCCCTGCAAAATAAATACGTTCAAGGTGAGCAAACAAATCATATCTCCCAAATTTTGATATCAAACAAGAAACTTCAAATGGAACAAAAGAATCTTGGGATGTATTGGTTGCAAGCATCATGTTATGCTAGTTACTAAATTAATTAAAATAAATTTCTAATTTCGACAATATAATCTCTTCTCAAAACCCTACAATACAACCTTTGCATCAGCTTACAATCTGTTTGGGTTTTTTTAAAATGGTGGCCTCATGAGTACAGATTTGGCAGCGACAGAAACCCCAAATCTAGCATCTCCCGAACTACAATCCCTCTTGGCTACAACTCTGAAAGTCTTAAAAGTCACACCCCTAGCTAAAACTCTGCTTGTAAACTCCTCTGTAGAGCCATGACTTAGTAAAGCTCTATGCAAAATCTCTATCAAAAACCTTAGAGGAAGTGCGAACTGCTTAAACATCACACACTAAGGCTTGATTCCTAGTGCAAAAGTGTTAAATAGTCAAAGTTTGACTTACTTTTCCAGGCTTAATTTCTTCCTTAGTGTGTGATGAAGTGCATTGCCTCTGAGAACTCCACAAACGCTTCAGACGGAAGAAGGTAATATAAATTAAGACTCATAAATATAAGTGTTTCATAAAAGTTTAACTTTTATTATCATTTATTTGCAATGAAAATTAATTTTTTTGAAATCTTTTCCTTCACAATTTTTTCTTTCAACCAATAAAAATCATGATAATTAATATTTTTTATATTTAAAAAATATGCATAAATTTCTAAACATAGGAAATCTCATATGAAAAAACCCAAAAAAAACCTTGGACATAATTGGCTGATATAAATGGTTTATTTGCATCCAACAATAGCCAGGAACTAATAAACAATATCAAGGAAGTAATAAACAAAACATAGATTACAAAAGAAGCAAATAAAAGTTGGGATGACTATCTCTGGTATATTTATTTGGCTTTGATTGACAATTTTATAGCAGTCAGTCGTACATAGTTAGAATATTTGTTGTATTTAGTATGCATTGTTGACTATGTTCATAAACATATTTAAAATTTTAAAATGATTTGTAAATGAAAAAAAAGTCAGGACAGGATTAAAATGACCTAACAAAGTTCAAGTTGAATTCTAAGGCCCCGTTTGTTTGTTGGAATTAACCTGGAATAGGGAAACGGGAATAGGAAAATTGGAATAAATCTATTCCAATTTTGGCCCAAAATGAGAATAAATCAAATTCTAATTTTTGGAATTCGATTTATTCTCATTTTGGGCCAAAATTGGAATAGATTTATTCCAATTTTCCTATTCCCGTTTCTCTATTCCAGGTTAATTCAAGCAAACAAACGGGGCCTAAAGGATTGACAAATATCTAGTTGGGTACTAATTTGGTTTATGCTTATTGTACCAACTACAGTTAAACTTCAACATGGGAGAAAGCACCCTTTCTCTCCAGCAAAACAACACAACTGTTGACTTGATAGAAATCACATAAATTGACTAAAAATGTTTATTAATTATAAGAATTGTGAATTGACCTCAACCTACTCTTTGCCTTTGACAAACATGCAATTAACTGGAGAGACAACTGAAACACAATCGTAACAATTGAAGAAGAAGATAGGAGTGAGAGAAGACATAATATTTTACCTCTACACCTAACACTGGGTTGTAATAATGACATTCCAGAAATGATAAGGATTTCAAGGCAGAGTTTCTTCTGGCAAGACGTATTGGAGTCAGTGCAAAGTGGTAGAACAAGACTACAGTGGAGTTGTTCATTTTATGAGAGTAATGGGAATATGTATATATATGAATGTGAGCATAATGACAATGACCCATTTTACATTGGCCTGGAAGATTATGCAATGGATGATGAAGATTTTCAAATTATTGTAAATGTGTTGGATGATGAGAATATGAGTGAGAGTGTTTCTTGAAGGGTTCCTGCAGACAAGTCTGCTATGGAGAAGTTATTGAGCGTTGAAATTAAAGATGATATGGGCATGTGTTGTATCTGCCAAGATCACATATTGGATGACGGTGATTTGACCAAGAAGATGGAGTGTGGTCATCTCTACCATGGCGACTGTATATTCAAGTGGTTCACATACTCCAACTTTTGTCCTATTTGTAAATATGCCCTGCCATCAGCTTAGAATCACATGGGTTACTAGATATGCACCGCCATTAGATTTTTATTATAACTATAATGATGGTCAAATTTTTGCACTTAGCTAGTGATAAGAATATTCTTTTTAATTAGTATAAGTGATAATTCTAGGACATTATTTTAGATGCTCTAGTCTCTCTTTTTTTTCTGATTCATGTCATTAAAAAAATGACATGATCACATTCATAGTAACTTTGATCATAGTCATTTTAGTACTGACACTTTATTTTAAACCTTTTTCTATTATAAGCTTTAGATACAGTCATTTATAAGCTTTAGATATGGTGATTTCTATTAGTGTAGTGATGATAAACTTTTTCTATTAATAATTTCTATAAATATCATGGTACCTACATTGTTATACTAATAGCGATTTTGATAGTTATAATGACCATCACATCCTTTGATGCAGGTGCATCCTAGGCTTGCTTGCAATCTTGCATGTTTGGAGGGATTTTGGCTTAAGTTGTGGAGTTTGGTAGATACTGGTACTCGGCATGGTCTATCCAACTTGGCATGGTATTTGGAACTCGACATGGTGTATGGAACTCAACATGGTTTGTGGAACTCAGCATGGTCTTTGGAACTCGGCACGGTCTGTGGAACTTGACATGGTCTCCAAGCTTGGCAATGCTTAGCAATTTACTAGTGCTCGACTTGGTTTTGCTGACACTTGATTTGGTCTTGATCCTTCTTTGACCAAGTTGTCTACGAGTCGACTTATGGCATTTAATTTTTGTATTGGGTATTTAACTTATTGTTGTAGCCAACTTGTGGCTTGACCTATATTTAATGTAAGGGATTTAATTTAGTTTGTAATGAGTTGGGCCAACTTGTGGCTTAGTTGGGTATAAGTAAGGGGTCTTGTAGGGTCTTTAGGTATTATTATTTATTCTAGATTAGATAAGGGGATGAATTGTAGATGCAAATTTTGAAGAACTAGGATTGTTGCTTAGGAACTAGATGATTTCTTGGTGGACCTAAGGGTACAAGTGTGGATTCTTCTTGGTGTTCTTATCTAGTTGTGGATCTAGATTACCTAGAATTGGTGTGTGGTAATTGGATCTTGTGGGATCTTGTAGAACTAGTATTGTAATTGTTGTTTTTATTTGGCCCTAACTTGGAAGGCCTTACAGTTGGGCATATCACACGCAATTAGTTATTTATGAATTAAAAGTTGTGATTTGGTAGCATATCTTGTCTTGTTGTTGCTTTGTTTTATTATTTATATAGTGTGGGTATTTTCTAGGGGTTAGGAAATATCCTTTAGATATTCTCATGCGTTGCACTACATTAGGTGTTATCAAAGTGAAGGTTGTTCCTGAGTGTGTGGATAGATAGTCGAAGCTGAGGTAGTTTGCACCAGGATTTGTAGAGAAGGTTGATCTAGCGGAGCTGATTGATCTTATGATTACTGGATCTATTGCTTAGGGTTTGTGAATATTTTGGAAGATTCCTTTGAGAATATTGGACCCTAGGGAAATTGATGATCTTAGTGATGCTATGGAGGAAAGGATCTCAAAAAAGATTAGGGTAGAATTCAAATATGAGATTGCATTGATGAAAAGTCACATGGTTGCTGAAATTGTGAGTGCTCTAGGTGATGTACCTAGGCATGTGGGTACTAAAGGTAGTTATGAGGAAGTTGTTGAAGACCTTGAAGCTACTAGATCTAGTGGTAAGGATAGAACTAATCATGTGGAGAGACCTATTGGAACTAGTGTTGGTCAGTTTGTTAGAATTGGATCTTAGTTGAAGCTAAAGCATAAGATGGAGGTTTCTAATTTCTTAGGTAATTTAACTCTTGAAGACTTGATTGATTGGATTGGTGATTTAGAAGAATACTTTGAGCTTGAGGATATTGAGGATCCACTCAAAGTGAGGTTGGCACAAACTAAGTTGAAAGGACATGCTTCTTTTTGGTGGAAATAATTGCAAAGAGACAGAGAGGAAGAAGCTGAAATGAAGATCTCTAGATTGAGATTGATGGTGACTAAGGTGAAGGCTAAGTTCATTCCTGCTGATTATGAACTTGAGTTGTTTAAGAGATTATAGAATCTAAAATAGAAGGATATGACTGTGAAAGATTATACCAAGGAATTCTACAAGTTGACTATTTGGTCTAGTCATAGAGTATTGTCAAAGAAAAAGGTCTAGATTAGTACATTAATGGTTTGAGATTCAATATCCAGGATGAGGTTGGTATGTTGAATATTTCTTTAGTTGAGTATGCTTATCAGTATGCTTTGAAGGTAGAAGATAAGTTGTAAAGGAAAAGTCAAGGTAACACTAGAGGGAAGGAGAAGCAGGATAGCTCAACACAAGCTAAACCAAGTGTAAAAGGTGAACTGAAACCTATTAAGAAGAAAAGAAGAGCAGGTGGAGGGGATTCAAAGGCAATTGTTTCAAATGTGGTAAATAAGGGCATGCATATTATGAATGTCTGATTGGTAGGACAACTACTATTGTGAATGAGGTTATAATCTAGGATAGTTAGCCTGAGAAAGGAGAGAGTTTTTTGGCTTGACAAGTACTGGTTGGTGAGAGGACATTGGATTTTTGTTAGAGGACTAGTTTTTTTAGGACTTGTTGTAAGTTTAGTGGTAAAATCTGCAAGGTGATTATGGATAGTGATAGTACGGATAACTTTGTTTCTAAGGAGATGGTTTAGAAAGTTGATTTGAAGAGAGTGAGACATCCTTATCCTTATAGGATTGGGTGTTTGCAAGGTGAACATGCTTTGGAAGTTAGGGAGCAATGCCTTGTTGATTTCCAAATTAGGCAGTATAAGAATCAAGTGTTGTGTGATATTGTGGACATGAAAAATTGTCATGTGTTACTTGGTAGACCTTGGTAGTATGATTGCAGTGTTGTGCATGATTCTTTCAAGAATGTGTTTACTATTGACAAAGGTGGTCAAAAGTTTTCCCTGATTCCTTTGCAGAATGAAGAGCTTGGTAGGAGGATCTTGAGTATTCACAGCCGAGTTAAATTGGTAGATTCTGAGAAGGTTGGAGATCAGCATGGAAGGTAGACCTATAGCAGACCAAAGATGGATGTGAAGAAGTAGAAGAAGAATAAGGGAAAGAGTGTACAAGTTGAGGACTTGGAAGATATGTATGTGAAGAACCAATTTGGGATTTATGTGTTGAATCTTAGAACATGTTCTTCCAGTTACTAGAACATGTTTTTGAACCTGAGGTGTCTAATGCAAGGGCATCCTGGGCTAACTTGCAATCTTGCATGTTTGGAGGGATTTAGGCTTAAGTTGTGGAGTTCGGTAGATACTGGTGCTCATCATAATCTTTGGAACTTGACATGGTCTCTAGAACTCAACATGGTCTCTAGAACTCGACATGATCTTTGGAACTCGACATGGTCTATGAGCTCGATGATGCTTAGGAATTCACTGGTGCTTGGCTTGGTTTTCTTGACACTCAGTTTGGTCTTAGTCCTTCTTTGACCAATTTGTTTGTGAGCCAAATTTTAGCATTTAATTTATGTATCAGCATTTAATTTAGTGTTGTAGCCAACTTGTGGCTTGACTTATATTTAATGTAAGGGATTTAATTTAGTTTGTAATGAATTGGGCCAACTTTTGGCTTAGTTGGGTATAAGTAAGGGGTCATAAGGGGTCTTGTAAAGTCTTTAGGCATCATTATTCATTCCATATAAGAGAAGGGGATGAAGTGTAGATGAAAATTTTGAAGAGCTAAGGTTGTGGCATAGGAGCCAGAGGATTGCTTGGTTGACCTGAGGGTACAAGTGTGAATTCTTCTTGGTGTTCTTATCCAGTTGTGGATCTAGACTAGCTAGAATTGGTGTGTGGTAATTGGATCTTGTGGGATCTTGCAGAACTGGTATTGTAATTATTGCTTGTATTTTTCCCTAACCGAGAAGGCCAAACAACTAGGCATGTTGCATGTAATCAGTTATTTATGAATAAATAGTTGTGATTTGGTATTAGATCTTGCCTTGTTGTTGCTTTTTTGTATTGTTTATGCTATGTGGGCATTTTGTAGTGGCTAGGACATCTCCTTTGGGGATTCTCCTACCTTGCATTGTGTCATCATTTTAACAATATAAATTTTCCTTATTGTAATGATGTTCATCATTTTTCTTTCTAGTTGTGATGCATTACTCTCAAACATGTGTTTCTCAGGTTTTCTAAACTTGCTTCACATGTGTATAAGCTTTAAAATGGTGATTTTACTTGTTGTATTGCTGGTTACTTTTCTATAACTATCATGGTACCTACATTGTTATACTAATAGTGATTTTGATAGTTATTATAACCATCACATCCTTTTAACAATATAAATTTTCCTTGTTGTAATGATGCTCATATTTTTTCTTTTTAGTTGTGATGCATTACTCTCAAACATGTGATCCTTAGGTTTTCTAAACTTTCTTCACATGTGTATAAGCTTTAAAATGGTGATTTTTCTTGTTGTATTGTTGGTTGCTTTTCCATAACTATCATGGTACCTATATTGCTATACTAAAAGTGATTTTGATAGTTATATTGACCATCACATCCTTTTAACAACATAAATTTTCCTTGTTATAATGATGTTCATATTTTTTATTTCTAGTTGTGATGCATTACTCTCAAACACATGTTTCTTAGGTTTTCTAAACTCGCTTCACATGTGTATAAGCTTTAAAATGGTGATTTTCCTTGTTGTATTGTTGGTTGCAGTCAACAATGGTAATTCCATAATTTCATGAATGTATGATATTTTAACAGTGTTGATTTCCTTAATATAATGATGATCACATTCTTTTAAATCACATTCTTTTAATCATTAGTAATATAATGACTCACTTTTGAGCTCCTTTCTCTTATTTCATAGATTGAATTTGAATTTTTTTATGGGTTTTATTAATGAAGATTTTCATAACTTTAATGTTGATCACATTATTTTCTTAGTTATTAATAATGCTTTACTTTTGAATACTTTTCTTGTTTGGCATACTTTAACTTTTTTCTTAGTTGCACTAATCCTAGTTACATTTTTCTTATATGTACTAAACTAACTTATTATTAAGCATGGATAGTAGTGAGTCTCATAATTATAATAATGATCATATTCATCCAAACAATGAAAAAATCAATAATAATCATGATCACTCTCTCTCTCTCTCTCAATTAATTTATATAAATATTTTTGATGTCAATAATGATATGTATTTTGATATTAATATGAAAATATTTACTACAATCTCCCAATAAAAATTTATGCTATCACATAATGTTATGAATTATAAATTATTATCGTAATTTTAATTCCTTGACCTCTAAACTATAATGTTTTTAATAATGAAGGTAGAGAGAGGGCCCTGAACCTGAAGAACCATTACATAAATAAAGCATTTCCTTAGGCCATTACAACTAAGAAACTAGATAAAGCATCATAAACAAATTATACATCATAAACCTTTCACAAAATTGACAAAACTAAGCCAATAAAACTAACCAAACTAAACTATAATTTTCCAAAGTAAAAATAGATAGATTACTTTATAAGGAAAACATTGAGCTATGCTTGTTAAGAATCTTACTTAAATTATAAAATATATGTTAAAATACTCAATGACTAGAGATCATTATTGTATCCTTTCCTTAAACCCACCACTTCTAGACAACTCAATGGCTACTGTTACTCCCCAAATCTCCATGGAACCTAACCCTAACTCAAGCCAAAAAAAAAACCTTGGTTTTGAGGTGAAAATAAGCCTCATTGAGTCTGATATAGACATGAGGAGGAGAAAGAAAATTGCTTGGAGAGCTAGTCAATGACTCCAAATAGAGAAATTGAAGTCCCTCCCAAACAATATTTTAGCTCTGTGTCTATTGAGAGTGAGAAAAAGCCCACCAAGAGGAAGATGCCACACTAGGACACTAGAAAGAAGGAAGTCTCTAGCCCACCTAGTCCCTCACACATCTCAGACACCTTGGAAGCCATCTTGTCCCAACTAGAAGTTGGGGGGAAGAGATCACCTCCCCCATGAAAGACACTCCCAAAGGTGGGGGGAAGAAATGGAAACATAGCCATGGATAAAGCCAAAGCAAGGCTCAGCTGGAGAGGCTAGAGAATTAGATGAAAGAGATGGCAGATTACCACATTAGCATTTGCTAGAAATTTGACACCTTGGAAAAATTCTCCATGAAGGTCATGCACACTACTGCCACCACTATCTATTTCCTATAGGTGAACAAGGATGAGATTTGGGCAAGGAGAGTGAAACTACCTGCTCCATTTTTGGTTGCCTGGCAAAGGATTGGTTGAAGATGCTCCTTGATAAACCTATCAAAGAGAAGGGGGTGGACTTAAATAGGGAGGCTCTTGAGGAAAAAAAGAACACAGAATGGGGAAAGAAAGCAAGCAACTAGCCCTGGTTCTATTTTTTTTTGGTTTTTATGTTTTTGATCCCTTTGAACTTGGTGCCATACAATTTTTTTTCATATATGTATATGATCAGTGTACTAGACTAATAACAAAAATATGTCTCCTTATTGTTGGTATGTTTTTTTATTTTATTTTTTAGTTAGAAAGAGGACTGATGGTAAGGATTTCTCTGTTTTGGAGCTTATCTTAAATTTTTTTTTTTTGAGGTATAAAAATGGTATCGGTTAGATAGTTGAGAGGGTAACCTTCAACTGATTCTTTAACCTTTTTTTATTATAGGGTGATCCCCACTTTCTTTTAGCTACTATCTAATACTTCAAAAAATAGTTTAGATAATTGTTAAAAACATAAACATCTCTTAACTCAAAGATAACTAAAACTAACAAAAGAACAACAGAACTATCAAGACTTTTTGATGGTGTTACATTCCTTCTCCAATTGTTAGAGATCATACTATTAGTTGTTGATGTTTCTAGCTCCTTGGTCATTCCTCTTGTCACCCGCACCCACTTCCTTAGCCTTTTTCATCTTGCTCCCACCACTCATAATACCTAGAATAGTTCTTTTTTAGGATCTCACATTGAATTTAGTAAAGGGTAGAAGCCATGACTCCCAACTCAATGCTAGTAATAGCCTCCTTACATTTTGTGAAGGGAGTCAATCGTTCTCTTCATGTTATCCAATCGGATAATTAAATTGGATTTAATCTCCTTTATCCTTACATGTAGAGAATCTATTTGTTTCTTTCCCTTATTCTACTCTTCCATGGTTTCACTCTAACTCCCCTATTTGTTGGCTTCATCCATATTGGGCTTCTTTCAGTTAAGACTCACCACATCTATGTTAACCTCAATATGTACCTCCTATTCTTCAATTTATGTGTCCTCATCCTCCTCATCATAGATCTTTTTTTCACCCTCTACATACTTTTCATCCTCAGAGTTAGTATATGCACTATCATCAGGTATTACAATCTTAGCTTCCAAGTATTTTAACTATTGTTCTACAACTTTTGGTTCCTTCTTTTCCTCCCTCAAACTCATTTGTTTCTTCTTGTAAATGCATTCTAACATCCTCTCCATAGATCTAGACTCTTGGTTTTTGCCTTTACTCTCAACATTCTCATTTTTTCCAACCTCTTCCTCGGACCTATGTTTATTGACATCTATAATTTCCTTTTCAATTTTCATGCATTTAGGGTTAGGGCCTTAGTGATTATTTTGGGGTGACTTCTTCATTTTGGTTGGGGTTTCAAGTAGAATGGATTCTTCAAGAGAGAGAGAAAGCATTTGGGTTATCACTTTTAGGGCTCAAGGGTTCCTCAATACCATCTTTTTGGGTAGAAATATCAAGGTCAACAAGATTATTCTTCAGGGGAGAGGAGTTAATTTCTTCAATCCTCATAGATGAAATATTTCCAACATCATCCTTTCTAAAGATTAGATTCCTATTAAAAGAATGGAAATGTGAGAAAACATGATGGTAGAGCACAAAAATCAGCCCCTGGTGGAGTGGGGGCTATCATCACTAAGAATACTACTATGTACAGAAGAAAGTAAGAAGAATGACATAGTCATCTTTTAATCATTAAATAGGAAATTAAGTAGAGAAATGTGATAACCACGGTTAGGATTAAAATATCCTTCACAAGTAAAATACTCCATGACCTATAGACAAACAATAGAAACAAGAGGAGGTGTTGAGCTATCATTTTGCACGATGCTTAACGACAAGAATCCTTTCAAACTCCTCTCTTGAAAAGTTAATGTGGGATCAACTCCAAGTTCTAAGCGATCTTGTGACCTACTAGAATCTGCTCCATAGAAGATAAATGTGAGTGTTCATGAGAAGGCCTTTGCTGGTTTTGACCAATTTTGGATAAGATGTTGAATCTGCTTGCTATCTCAAAAGAATAACCACACAAAACAGAAATATATTTCTGTATTTTTCTATTTATAATGAATGGAGTTCTAACTATGCAACTGTATGAATTTCTAAATTAACCAAGTGCTTGTAAAAGAAAATAATGAAGATAGGGTAACAAGAAGTTTAAGAAAATGACTTGAAAAATAAATCTCTAATGGACATAATCCATAGAAGCAACATTTTTGCGAGTTAAGCCTTTCAAAAGGTCGGTAGGTAACCAATAAAAATAGGAGTAGTGCTTCCTTAATTCCACTAATGCAATCATTAATGGGAATTTAGTAATTGTAACATGTTTCACTTTTCATCAAATTGCAAGGCCATGAAAAGTGTGCTCATGCGAGACAAAAAGCTATGCAGGAATAGTAGGGTGATCTCTTCAACTAAGTATGTTAGTGAATTTTGTAAAGACATGGCAAATAGTAGAGGTAAAATATCAATCAATCAAAATAAAACAACAAAACTATTGGCGCCTATGCATGGGTTGTTACCCATTTTGCTTCCCGCCAAAATTTGAACTTTGAATACTGGCCCATCTAACGGTCACTTCCAGGTTTAATATCATTTAATTACTCAAGAAATAAAAAATTAAATGATTAAAATTTTAGTGTATTTCCTTGTTTGTTTCGGTTGGCCAACAACTTTCTGTGCCGTCAAATCTTGCCTAGATCTACGGTGGGTGCTTTCTCGCATTATCAAAATGAACAATCTTTAAACATTGCGGGGAAGCTCCTTTGTGACATGTAGATCGGTGGGTCCTTGTTCTCTTGTGGGATGCGGGATATAGGGTGGCTGGCTAAGCTGGCAATTCAATTGGTGCCCGCTTTCCCACATTCTGAGCTTCGTCAGACCTTCTGACAGTGCGGGGAAGTTCTTTGATGACACGTGTCTAGATGACATCACGGTGGGTATTCACAGAGGTTTAGAATGCACGTGTTATGAGCACCATGAGATCTTCTGAGATCAATGGCTGGCCCATGCCTATAAAATGGAGATGCAAGGACTTTAAGTAATGTGGGCAAGCACCTTGATGACACTTGTCCCATGACCTCACATGTTCCTAGTTGTACCTTCCACCGTCAAATCTTCAAGGATCAATGGCTGGTGCATGCCCACAATAAAGAGTTGCGAGGAAAATAAGTAATGCGGGTATGCGCCCTTGCAGCATGTGGCATGGTGTGATGTTATGGGCCCACTTTTCTTGGAAGCAAATGATAGCCCGCCCCCCATGGTAGTTGCTAGATGAGTCAGAGTACGACAAGGCAATCTCATTGGCCCATCTAGCTGACTAGGTAAGCAGTTCTGTCGAGCTTTGATCGCCGTAGATTCAAATGAAATCAAGGGCTAGCGCTTCCCTGCAATATGAAGATGCAAGGACCTTAAGTAATGCGAGAAAGTGCCTTGTTGCCACATGTTCTTGTGGGGTTGGTTTTGTTCTAGGTGGCGCTAGTTGGTTGCCAAGTCGAATGCCGAAGTATTTTGGGGGCCCAAGTTTTCATGGATAGGCGCATTGAATGGAGAGTCTTTCTCGATCGTTGATCTTGTGCAAATCAACAATCAGGGCTTTCCAGCAATATAAAGTTACAGGGAAGTTAAACATTGCGGGGAAGCACCTAAACAACATGTGTCCTTGCGGGCTCGGGGAGATACGTTGTGGCTAGGCAGTGTGGTTAAGGCTGGCAGTTGGCAGTTCCATTGTGGTTAGGATTTGAGGAGGTGGCGCAGATAGTAAAGAAGGTGTTGGTCAACCACATGGGGACTCTACAGAGTGGAAAAGTAAAAGAAGATCATTGGTCCACATGGCTCATCTTGGGTGCAATAGTCGGTTGACCTGCTGATCATGCTGATTCATGAGCTACAAACAAGGGAATTTGAGTTTTGTTGCGCGATCTGATTCTTGTGATCAATGCCAACTGCTCTTAGATAAATGCTAAACTCGGTGAATGTGGGAAAACACTCCACCATCTCTGATCCAATCCATCTACCTAGTCAGAACTATTTAATGGCACCATTTCTGTCTTCTCAGGGCCCTGTTTTAACAAGATCAGATATCATTGCATCTGGATTTGTGCTCAGATCATATTTTCTTCTTATCTCCATGATTATTCTCTGTAGGACTTAATGGCAGTAGTTGTAGAGTAACTTCAGTAAGAGGACATCTCAGTTATGCCTAAACTATAAAGGTAATTTTTGTAAAGGTTGACCCTTCTCTAACTTCTCTGATATTGCTCTGCAATTTTATGTGTAAATTCCCCTTGCCTCTGAACTATATGGCATTCTACCTTATCTCCTTCAACCATTGATGTATAGTGTAAGAACTATTTGCCTCTCATTGGTGTATTGTAAAGATCTGCAAATTTTGCATGATTGTATCTCTTTTGGCCTATGAATGGTATATAAGTGAGTCCTCTCCTTCCTTGTGTCATTCATTTGGGTTTTTTGATCTGCATGTGATTGTTAGATTAAAGCAAGTCTAAATGTGTATATCTTTTGGTGTCATGATGGTTTAATAGTGCATGTATGGACAGAGATTGGTTTGAACACTCTATTTTGGTGCATCACCCCTTAGGTTAGAATAGGTAGATTTTCTTTTTAGGCATTTCTTCTCCCTTTTCCTCTCCAAGAGTAGTTAGGTGCACCTTGATAGTAAAGGAAGCCGACCTTCTTCGGAGACTCAACCTCATAGTTCAAGTCCCATAGCTTGGAGGTTGTTTCCATGTTTCACAAGGTTTTTCTTAGGCAAAAACTTTGGACATGGATGCAAAATTTTATGACAACAGCTCCATTACACTCCATGAACATACATTCACAAAATATAAAACACTCTGGCAAGAATAACTACACTCCAAATGAAAGCACTGATAACATACATTATTGCATCAAAATAATGGCAATATTTAATATCTTTAATGTAAATATGTGAAAATATTAGAAAAGCATTTTAGTTCTTCATGATATTTTCCTAAATATAAGAAAATATTTAAGACCTCTATGATATTTTCCCAAATCTTTAATATCTGTATGTGGAGGAGGGATAGCAACATGGTCAAACAACTTCTAATTTTAGTTCTTCATAATGAAGGCCAATGTTTGTGCATCACCCGCAGGAGGCTCAAGTTTCTTAAGGGCTTAAATTAATTCTCTCACTTCTTCTTCCTCAGTACAATACAATTTCCTTTTATGCCTAACCATCACCTCTTTTCTCAACCATCCTAGAGTATTTTCCATTAGAGACTTATACTTAGATGAAGAGGGAGTTTTTTCTACAAGATCCTTTCCCTTATCATTTATTTCTAGAGTCCTTTCTTTTTGTGAGGTATCTATATCATGCATCCTTGTATTTGTTGAGCCCACTATCCTTACCTCTGTATCTTGGGAAGTTTTCTAGGATTATTCGTATATTTTCCCCTCCTCTAGTACTTCATTGATGGGTCTTTTTTGTGGCTCTTCTTCTTGCACTGGTTGTACCTATTCTTCATTGACCAGAGGGAGAGAAGTACCTAAACCTTTATCCACTAAAGATACATCTTGAGATGGTGATGGCAGAGCACCTAGAGGTCCTTGTGGAGAAGATGCCAATTGACTCCAATCCTCTTGTGGAGGTTGATTTTTCAATGTATCCTTTATCTAATCAGCTACTAGTTCAGTGCCTATAGGCATGAAATCAAAATCTGACATCTTAAAGACATCAACTGAATCCACTATTGTAACTCATCCTTCAAAGCTATAACCTGAATAGGTTGTGTAGGAATGGATGGTAGAGTTATCATGGAACTCCTTCTTTGTTCTGCTTTAGTAGCCTTTTCCAGACAAGTCCTCTAAATTAAGGGAGGGTTATCCTTTTCTTCTTCGTCATCCTATTCTTCTTTTTCTAGAATAACTTCTAGGATTCATTGAAAAGGAATAACCTTTCATATCACCTTTTGTCTCCTTGTCATTTTAATTGGAGTTTTTATCTTCTTCCTCTTGGGTAGTTAGAGACACTCCGTGTGCTTCTTTTCAGCTTCTTACCCTTGTTCTAGCTATGGCACCAATTGATTATCCTAAGTCTGAATGACTTCTTGGGCTTGAGTCCCTTCATCCTCAGGTTTAGCTCACTATGGAGAAACTCTTTTCCTTTTATTCTTTCCCTTCTATGCCTTGAAGTGCCCAACTTCCTTGTCATGTTGATACACTATCTCTGGCCTAATTGGAGATTGGGTTGTGAATGTTGGTACTATAACTTTCGCTCCTCTACCTTTCATTGGACGAGCTATAGCTTGGAAAACTACTATTTGTGGAACCAGATCTAGCTTGAATGGTCTCTTAATCCATTCCTTGGTCAACTAGATGATATTCCTCGCCCTATGATTAATATATACATTTTCTTCTCTATCAACCTCTACACTAATGATAGGCTGATCATATATCTTATCTCAGTTATATAAGGGATCTAAGACCTCTTTAGTCTCTTGCTACACAATATTTAATGGGAATTTTATTTTTAAAGCACTCCTTGCCAAATAAAGAGTTATCCTACCATAATCTATTATACAGATCTTGTAGTCATCTACTACATTCATCCAATGATCCTCTACAAAATCTTCATGTTTAAACTATTTTCCTGCCAAGTATTGAACTTTGCCAATGTTATCAAAACATTGATGAGGGTATTTATAATCCTCCAAGAGGTAATGATTCTATTTTGACTCAAAAGTTGTGATATCCTACTTCTTCTCGACATTGAATGGACCTATGGTGATGGGCCATACCCAAGTCTTCTTACGCTGCTTCCTTACTTTGTCATATGCAGATGAGAGTTATCATGCAATCTCTAGAAAAATGAGCCTATCACATGGATACCTTGGGATCTTCTTAGGATTTATATTTGTACCTGCTAACCTTAAGTAGCTGAATGTCTTGAATTGAATGTAGTAGGCACCTATTTCTATAATTTTTGCTATTGCCTCTTCTGATATCTTTTTTGCATAGTCTCCCTCAATGAACTAGATGATTACAAAAATGAAAGCATCATTCACTATTCTATATTCTTTTTTGTGATCTAAGAGCTTTTTCTTCACCAGCTAGGATACCACATAAGTCCATGCATCAACATCTTGCAAGTTACCCCTCTTAAAAAATCCTAGGTAATCTATACTTCTTGCTGCTAAAAAATACACTAAATAAGATGTCATATAAAACTTTAGATCATTTTTGTACTACCATGAGCTATTCATCTAAATTCTCATTGAGAATTGTGGCCTAGTCAATTGGCATCTTTGTCATTTTAATGGTTTCAATGAAGTGTACCATCCATATGTTTAAGTGTCCCGTTGCTAGTAATCCCATAATTCTACTCAAGAGGACTACGAAATGTCTGATATAATCCTTCATATCACCTCTTGTCATATCTACTTTCCTAGCTTTTCTTCCCAAAGGTGTTCTATCAATGATATATGAAATTTGAGTAACTTTTTTGGCTTCTAGTTCATGATCTCTATATCACATTTCTACTTGATGATAGTCAGTCTTATATACTGATCTACCCTCGGAAGATGGAGTAATTTCTCAATGTTCTTGGGCCTCAGATCTAGGATGATCTCCCTTGTTATACTTTTCACAAATCTTTCCTCCAAAATATAATTCTCAGCCAAAGTCATGATCAACTCAGAAGATTGTACTGAAACTAGGTGTGAAGTTATGTTTACTAACCTTGATTTTATAAGTCCAGACACAATTGGGGGGCTCTCATGTGGTTTTTTGCATAGAACCAAGAATTCATTCTAGTTAATATGACCCATCTCAGTGTCCTGAATCTCTGAATGTGTATCTTGGAAGCATGTTTTCAATAGAACACCTTGAAATTTGAAGATCACCAGTTTAGGAGCAATCTTTTTATCAAGGAAGGACAAGGAGGAACCCATTTTATCTACACAAAATATACATACATTAGTTTGGAAGGTGAAAATACAATCTTAAACAAACCCTAGTTAGGAAAAAATCAAACCCAAAACCTTAAAACATCAAAAAACACCTTAAGAACCTATTATTTGCCTATCATAGACAAAACATGGTGCACCTTGTGCACCTTGAGGATGCAATAGGTGTGCCTTACTCCTAAGGTAAAATTTCAAACACTAAGGGTGTACACATAGTGCACCTTTTGGGGTGCACTATGTGTGCACCCTTATGATGCAAAGTGGAGTTTATCTCTAAAATGTGAACATGTGTGCACCTTGGATAGTTGTACACATGCACACCTTTCACTAAGGTGATTGTTGTTTTCCTTAAGTTTTATTAAGATTTGTGAAAAAAGGTGCACACCTTGGATAGGTTCGCAAGGTGTGCAACTTATTACTTGTTTTGTGTGCTATGCACATTCTGAAGATTGGTACACCTCTAGAGGTGTGGAGGTGTGCTCGTCGAAGATCGAAAGAGAAAATGAGGTAAGGAAGAGATAGGGTCCTGAGCTTTTATAGGCCCAGGATGGATCGCACATTTGGAGGTGCACACTTATGCATATGTGTGGGTGTACACTTCAAAAGGGAAGTTCTCCCACACTAATGCATCTAGCACACTAGCACACCTTTAAGGGTGTGTTAATGTGCTAGGTGCTCTAATGCACACCTAAACACCAAAATTCACTTTTCCCTCAAAACCTCTAATTTCTAGCAATTGGGTTTTTCAAGTAGAGGCTTAGACTAGGCTTAGACACTAAGTAAACCCTAAAAAAGACCTAGACCTTGGACTAGGGGTCTAGAAAACAAAAAATTATACTAGGGGGGTCCCCAATTCTAGGAGAAATGGGGCATGCATTGTAAAACCACAATAGGAGGGAGAGCTGTTGGAAATATAGATGGAGTAACTAAGAGGGGGGGCGAATTAGTTACTACAAAAATAAATCCACAAATCCCTTAGATGTCTAATAAACTAGTTATTGCTATCACTTAGTAAACATACAAAAAAATGTTGTAACTCGATAGATGTAGTGTATGTTAACTTTTTACTGATCTTTAAGCATTCACAGTGATTAACATGCAACCATAAAAGAAATAACATGAACACATGAGACACCAGACTTAACGTGGAAACCCAATATGGAAAAAACCACCAAGTAACTAGCTACTGATTTTCACTCTTCTAAAGTGAGCCCTATTAAGAGCCAACCTGGTTAAAGGTTACAAAACACACTGTTAGGTGTGATCTTGTTAAAGGATTTAATCACCCTATAAGGAGTGGCCTTGCTAGAGGTCTTTAGAACAATTCAAAAGAACTATCATCTTGTTAGAGGATTTACAAAATGGCTGTTAAACCAACTCTATTAAGAGATTTAGAAATCATTGCTACAATGGTGAGAAAGTAACAATGAATAGACCTAAATGAGATGCAACTGAATTGCTGATACAGATCTCTGTTCTACTCCACTAGATCCTCTCTCATCGAATAAAACTTTCCTGCCCCTCAAGGATATCTGACCATCCTTCAAAGTTTGCTCACACTTTCTTCTTCAATCAATACACTTGCATGCTCGCTCACTCATTCATTTGAATTCACAATTTGATCTTTTATTTATACCTTACAAATTGTTAAGTTGGCTCATTTACAACTTACGATTACCAATAATCATTACATCAGTCAGCTATAATCATTACATGAAATAATTAAATTTTATTTTTCAAAACAACAAAATCTTTCATTGGCCAACCCTGCTCAGTGAACATTGTTCCTAAATTGATTTCCTATGTTAACCAACAGAGGCTCAGTTAACATTGCAAACTTTGCAAAATATTTTGGAGATCAAGTGAACTTGGTAAACACTGACTTTCCTTAATTAACCTTGTGAGCTCAATTAACACTGACTTCTACCAAAAAATCCTTTGACGCCCGAGTGAGCTCAATAGAAACTGTTTCCACAAAGTATTTTACAAGAATGCTCGGTAGACATTGAAATTTTCTTTGCTAACCAATTGAGCTCGATAGACACTAACTGATAACTAATATGACATTTTTGTAACATTAAAGACAACACACAATTGGACAATTGTATCCAACAATCTCCCTCTTTGGCATTGATGGAAACAGAACATGTTATAGCAGAATGAAATTTGCAAACAAGTCTTTCTCTGATAGAAATTTCTCCCTCTTAGGTTTTATGCCACAAACTTCTCTAATGTAGTAATCTCCCTCTATGAAGGAATTACATAGCTTCTTTTCTAAATAGAAAACTCTCCACAAACAAATAATGAAAATGTTAGAAAGATATGACAGTAAATTCTCCCTCTTTGAAAACACATGCCAAATACAACACATACCAAATGAGTATCAGTGTACCTTAAGTACTAATTCATATGCAATGTTCTCATGACTATGTTGCATCAACTGATAGATCTTCAACTTGATTCTTGTTGATGCATCACTAAAACTTTATTTTATTGAGCTTCAGATAGCAGAATGACCCCTAACTTACCTCTTAGATATAAGAATGCATCCTTAGGTAATGGCTTGGTGAATATATCAGCAATCTATTCTTTTGTATGGACATATTCAAGTCTAGTCTCTTTATCCTGCACCAATTCTCTGACAAAGTGACACTTTATTGCAATGTGCTTGGTTTTGGAATGAATCACTGGATTTTTTAATATGTTAATTGCACTTTTATTATCAAAAAACATGAAAAATGGTTCCTTGATCTCAACCTTCATGCCTTCCAATAACTTCTTAAACCAAACAATATTAGAACAGTTTATTGCTACTGCAACATACTCTCCTCTGCTATAGATTGGGATGTGCAATTTTGCTTTTTACTTGTCCAAGATACCAATCTTTTGCAAAGAAATAATGCTCCTCCACTTGTACTCTTTCTGTCATCCAAATTACTAGCCCAATCAACATCAATGAACACTTTTAGGTCTAGATTTCCTCCAAGTTTATACCACAGACCATAATCTTCAGTTCCTTTCAAGTATCTCAAGATCCTTTTGATTGCCATCATATGATTTTCTTTAGGTTTTGTTGAAAATATTTCTACTATACCAACTACATACTACAATTTTCCAATCATTGATCTATATAAGGTCTGGTCTACCTCTTTTGATTCATCATCTTTGGTAAGCTTTAATCCAATACACATGGGTGTTCCAACTAGTTTACAATCTTCCATACCAAACTTCTTGAGTATCTCCTTGATGTATTTAGATTGAGTGATGTAGATACCATTTTTGCTCTACTTTATTTGAAGACCAACAAAGAATTTAATCTCTCCAAACATAGACATTTCAAATTCCCTATTCATTTGTTCTGAAAAATATTTGCATAGATCATCATTTCCTGTAAACAAAGTATCATCTACAAATATTTTTTCCAAAACAATTTTGTTATCTAGTCCTTCCTTAATGTATAAGCTATTGTTATCATTAGTTCTCTGAAAATCAATTTGAATAAGATAGTTATGAAATCTTTCATACCATGTCCTAGGAGCTTGTTTTAGACCATACAATGCTTTGTGTAATTTGCAGACCATGTCCTTCTTGTTTGGATCAACAAAACCTTTAGGTTGCTCAATGTAGAATTCTTCATCAAGAATACCATTGAGAAATGCTGATTTGACATCCATTTGATATACCTTAAATCCTTTGTATGAAGCATATGCAAGTAAGGTCCTAACACCTTCCAATCTTGCAACAAGAGAAAAAGTCTCTCCATAATTAATTCCTTCTTCTTGAGAGTAGCCTGTACACATCTAGCTTTGTTTCTTGATACCTTACCATCTTCATTCAACTTATTCTTGAATACCCATTTTGTTCCAATCACATTTTTATCTTTAGGCCTAGGTACAAGAATCCAAGTTTTGTTTTTCTCTATTTTCTCTATCTCTTCATTCATAGCCTCAATCTAACTTTCATTTTCTAATGTATCTTTGACATTTCTAGGTTCAAAATCAACAAGTAAATAAGTACCTTTTTACCTTACTTCTTGTCATAGTACCTTCAAATTTATCTCCAATAATCTAATCTAGTGCATGATGTCTCCTAACATACTTGGCTAATACAGGTTCCTTGCCTCTTGAATGAATTGCACTGTCTTCATTTTGAGTTTCAAATTTTGGCTCTGGTTGATCTATTTGTAGCTTAGGTCCTTTAGACTTGGTAGGCATTGACTTGGTAGCTTCAGACTATGACTCGGGTCCTAGTGACTCGGTTGGAACTTCTTGCAACTCGATGACTGAGGAAGACTTGGGAGTAGAAGTCACTTGATTGAAAAATGTATCTAGCAATGTATCAGGTTCAATGAAAACAAATCTCCTATAATCTTCTAGTTCCTTTTTACTTTCTTATTCAGTTCTTTTTGAAAACTCATCAACTTTCACATGTGCACTTTCTATGATTTTGTGAGTAGACAAATTCAAACATCTATATGCTTTACTCTTACAAGAATATCCAAAAAAATACCTTCATCACCCTTTACATCAATTTTTCCTTTTCTAGATTCTTTCAAGATGTAATATTTACTTCCAAATACTTTCAGGTAAGTTACGTTGGGTTTATAGTCATACCATTACTCATAGGGGGTTTTGAATGAGTCCTTCTTCAGCTGTACTCGGTTCAAGGTATGTACTGCAGTGCTGATAGCTTCCTTCCAATATTTGATAGCAATGTTCTTTTCAATCATCATAGTCCTTGCACAATCCATGATAGATCTTTTCCTCCTTTCAGTTATTTCATTTTGCTCAGGAGTTTCAGGACTTGATACATGTCTTTTGATTCCTCTTTTAGATGAATTCACCACCTATGTTTGATCTCAAACATTTTAGTCTTTTTCTTGTTTCATTTTCTACTCTGGCCAAATACCATTTGAATTTCTCAAATGCTTATGACTTCTCTCTTAGATACATAACAGTCATCATTCTAGAGTAGTCATCAACAAAAAGAATGAAGAAATTTTCTCTAGTATAGCTCTCAATTCCAATAGGTCCACACAAATTAGTATGCACAATTTCAAAAATATCTTTAGACTAATAGTTTTTACTTTTAAAGCTAGTCTTTTCCATCTTACCAATCTGAGAGTTCTTGCATAGACCAACATCAGGTTTCTTTATACTAGGAATGCCTCTTACTTTCCTAAATTTGCTTATCTTTACCATGTTATCAAAATTCACATGACATAAACTTCTCTGCCATAACCAACTTTCTTCAACTTGAGCAATAAAACATGAGCACTCACCAGGTTCAAGATAAAACAAGTTACCTTTTGTTTGTATGCCTGATCCAATAAGCTTTCCTTTGTCATCTAGAAATCTTGCCTTTCCATGCATAAATTTCACCTTGAATCCAATATTGATTAGCTATGTCACACTCAATAGATTATGTTTTAGTCATTCAATCTAATAGGCATTATCACATACAACTTCTTTTATTAATGAGATTCAACCTCTTCCTTTTATGCAACAAGGTTCATTCTTTCCAAACCTTACACTACCACCATCATAGTCTTCAAAATGTTCAAACTTAGTTTTGTCACAAGTCATATGATGAGAACAACCACTGTCTATGATCCATGTATCATTTTTGTTCACATGAGAGATAAGTGCCATCTTATCTTCCTCATCATTATTATATTCATCTTTCACAACAATGTAAACAATTTCATCTTCACTATCATCAGAATCCTTAGAGTCCTTAGCCATAAAACATGTTTTCTTACCTTTGTCCTTGAATGATTTGAAATCTTTCTTGCTATTGCACTTATGACCTTTCTTTTCATCCTTGCTTTGCTTGTTTGGGGACCTAGCAGCAATATGACCAATTTCTTCACATTAAAAAAAAATTAAGGGAACCTTACCTTTGTATTTTCCTTTGCCTCTAGAATATTTCCTTTCTAGTAGAGCTACAACTACTTCAAGATCACTATCAGAACTTTCTTCTAATTCTTCTTCACTTTCTAATTGAGATTCCTTTAATTTCTTCCCTTTTTCTTTGAGTGAAAGCTTGGCTTCAAATGCTAATTCAATGTTCTTGGAAGCTGGAATATAATTGTCATAGTTATCTAGATCAAATGTAGTCAATCTTCCTACTATGGCCTCCAAATTTATCTTATGATTTGTTTCACATCTTCTTTCTTGAATTGTAGAAACTCCAGTTGCATAAATGGGAAGAAATGTTCTAAGAACTTTACTTACAACTGTTTCTTCTTTGATGTCTCCTCCAGAAGCTTTGATTGCACTGACACTTTCTTTGACTCTCTCAACATATTTGGCAATGTTTTCATCCTCTCTCATTCTCATCTAATCAAATTGCCCTCTTAGAATTTCTACTTTGGCTCTCCTCACATTTTCATCACCTCCATAGATATATGTTAGCTTGTTCCACATTTCAAAGGCAGTTTTACAATCCTTGATATCATCAAATTCTTCATAGTTTGGAGTTGATGCAATGTCTATCATCATGGAGTTATGAGTCTTCTTCTGAGCAATATCATTAATAGATAATGTACTAGAAGGAGTTGTGTATTCTTCATCAAGGTATTTCAATCATGTATCTCCAATGGAAGGTAGATGAAGTCTCATCAATTCTTGCCATGCTGAAAAGTTGTCCTTGATGAGCCTTGGAATTTCTCTCTTGTAAGACATCCTAATCTTTAGAATAGGTCCTTGAAACCCTTCCTACAAGGACCAAAATCTCTGATACTGGGGGGGGGGGTGAATCAGTTACTAAAAAAATAAATCCACGAATGCCTTATATGTTTGATAAACTAGTTACTATTGTCACTCAATAAACATATAGAAAAATGCTATAACTTAGTAGATGCAGTGTATGTTAACTTATTATTGATCTTAAAGCATTCACAGTTATTAACATGCAACCATAAAAGAAATAACATGAACACATGAGACACCAGATTTAATGTGGAAACCCAATATGGGAAAAACCACCAAGTAACTAGCTACTAATTTTCACTCTTTTGAAGTGAGCCTTGTTAGGAGCCAACCTAGTTAAAGGTCACAAAACACACTGTTAGGTGTGACCTTGTTAAAGGATTTAATCACCTTGTTAGGAGTGGCCTTGCTAGAGGTCTTTAGAAAAATTCAAAAAAACTATCACCTTGTTACAGGATTTACAAAATGGTTGTTAAACAAACCCTGTTAAGAGATTTAGAAATCACTACTACAATGGTGAGAAAGTAACAATGAATAGACCTGAATGAGATACAACTGAATTACTGATATAGATCTTTGTTCTGCTCCACTAAATCCTCTCTGATCAAATAAAACTTTTTTGATCCTCAAGGATATCTAACCATCCTTCAAAGTTTTCTAACACTTTCTTCTTCAATCAATACACTTGCATGCTCGCTCACTCATTCATTTGAATTTACAACTTGACCTTTTATTTATACCTTACAAAGTCTTAAGTCAACTCATTTACAACTTACAGTTACCAATAATCATTACATTAGTCGGCTACAATTATTACATGAAACAATTAAACTTTATTCTCCAAAACAACAAAATCCTTCATTGGTTGACCTTGCTTGGTGAACACTGTTTCTGAATTCATTTCTTGTGTTAACCAATAGAGGCTCGGTTAACACTTCGAACTCTGCAAAATCCTTTGGAGACTAAGTGAACTCGGTAAACATTGACTTTCTTTCATTAACATTGCAATTAGCACTAACTTATGCCACAAAATCCTTTGACGCTTGAGTGAGCTCAGTCAAAATTGTTTACACAGAGTATTTTCCAGGAATGCTCTGTAGACACTAAAATTTTCTTTGCTAACCAACTGAGCTCAGTAGACATTGACTGATAACTAATATGACATTTTTGTAACATCAAATACAACACACAATTGGACAATTGTTTCCAACAAGAGAAAATCTATCATACCTTTTTTTGGATTTTACCCATTCTGCCTTCTCCTTATTCTTGAAGAATTTCTTCCTGTAGAGGTT
The DNA here is from genome assembly GCA_028749045.1 of Cupressus sempervirens. NCBI lineage: Eukaryota > Viridiplantae > Streptophyta > Pinopsida > Cupressales > Cupressaceae > Cupressus > Cupressus sempervirens. The sequence goes on along the minus strand of CM053789.1, from coordinate 504,771,292 downwards.
TATCTAGCTTCTCTTTTATGTTCTACTTGACCCATTTCACATTTAAGACTAGTAGTTTCTATAGTTAACTCCAAAGTGAACACCAACTAAATACTACCTATCATAACCGTGTCTTTGTGCCAAGAATTAGCAAGTCTAGATGAGAGTCTGTAGTTGAAACCTCTCATGGATTTAATGTAGGTATTCAACCCATTTTTTTGGAAATAATTTATAGGCATTGATTTGATTCTTTGTAATCCCTCATCTCCACCTTCTTCAATAGCCCTCCCATGATTTTTATTTTACCCAATGCCTCAAGAAATTCTTAAATATCTTTCATTTGCTTAGCTTTGTCCTTTTGATTATTGCCAACTTTTTGCATTCTCATGGTAAAAGATTTAGTTTCATTAGAACCATTATTCTGAGAAGCTCCAAGATCCACATTTTTTTGCAAATTTTTAAGGCTTTAAAAAGAATGATTAACCTTCATCATTAATAAAACACCCCTTAAAAAATGAATGTCCTTGGGCTAGTTGAAATGACATAAATCCTCGCTAGTAGTCTTTGCACAAATGTCTTTTATTAAGCACATGAACTAATTTATTAAAAAATAATAAGAACAAATAAAGGGACTAAATATATGAATAAGGCCTTTTTAGATTTTTGTAAAGAGCATGCCATAAAGAAAGAATAATGTACATAAATATGTGTACCTTTGAAAGTACATATAATTGTATAGAAAATTGACAAAACATGGGTCTAACCCTTAGAATGTTCTGCAATCTGATATCTATCTAAACTACATATCTATCTAAACGACAAGTAGAATGAGTTTTTATGGATTTGATTCCCATAGAATTGAAGAATAACTTGTTTCATAAACCCTCAATGACCATATTTTCCTCGTCTCACTGTAATACAAATTCATCACTAAAAACTCAAAATAGAAAAAAAAATATAGAAAAAAGACAAACTAAAGAGATTTCTCGCAAATAAGTATCTTAAAATGCCTTCATTTGTAGTAAATATTTAATCATTTTGATATCTTAAATCATTAATATATAATTACAAAGTAATTATATTTTTCTATCATTTTCATGCATATAATTCAATCTTAAAAGGAAGATATTAGAAAATCAATTTGTTTAATTTGTTTATATCTACTAAAGTTAGTTTGTAAGACTGATATAATATTGCCATTTGATAACTCTCATAATTGTTTAAGCGTATAATTTATGGTGTACTACGGGACTTAATATGTTAATTCAATGTCACTTTAATGATATTAGAAAATTCTATACAACAATGTCCTTCATCTTGCAAAATCTAAAAGTTTGAGCTAAAAAAGATATAATAATATGTTACATAATAATCAACTAATAATGAATCATTTTAGAATATATTTTTATTAAATCATATTTCCATATAAAATTATATCAATTAATTTTGTAATAATAAAATATCTTAATTAGCAATAGCAAAAACTCAGGCCATGCGGGAGGCACATGAGCCACGAACTCTACAGATCGAATCCAATTGATGACAAACTCATTTTCTAAAGTTTAACCGAATTTGAGATCCATATGCAGAGAAATTATAAAAGGTGAAAATTGATTGTAGAGAAGATCACTTGCCATGAAAAGGGAAAAGACATGGTCGCAGACCGCTATGCATGCTATTGAGGTGAGGCACAATTCTGATTACAGGCTCAGGCTCATTTCCAAATTTGAGGATATTTTCCAAATACATGTTGGTCTGAGACTTCAATGTAAGAAAAGTTAAAAATATGAATTAGGGAGAACTTGTTGCAGTCTCTATCAATAACCCCAGCTTCCTGCTATATGATTCCATCTCTCAAAACACAAAAATTCTGGGCTCTGCAAATTTTGAATTCAAAACATGTGATCTGTGCTTTAGCCATAACCACCTAGATTTTATTCGAAAATACATTCAAAAAGTTATTGGAACTACAAAGAATCAAAGAGACACAAATAAACTAACCCAAAAATGCCCTTACCATATGCTCACAAAGAATATTCGGTTTAAACAATGAGAGAAGAGACAAATTTTTGAATCAGATAAGGGTCACAGAGTCCAATCTTTAGTTTAAGCTATTGAATGTTGAGCTTACGGATTCATCAAGGAATGTTATGAAAAATGGAGAGAATTACAGAAGTAGTGAATCAAGCAAATAAATCAGTATTTTCTAGATTTGTCAATCATTCTTTTTTCGGACAACACCAATATCAACAATTAGAGGTAAATAAATTTTTTCCTAATAAGGGTTTGGCTTTTTCTCAGTCAACATATAAGAAACAAGGAGATAGGCTGAATGGAAAATAGGAAATCCCTTGTATTCTGATCAACAACAAATTTGAAGCTTTAAACAATGATCATTGAAAGTAGAACATATTTAGTGCCCTGGTTAGACAACATGAAGCTAGGGATAAGAAGATGATAAAGATAAATAAAAATCCATGTGAAAATATCAATGGGTGGTAAGTTGTAATTTCAAACAAGAATTGAAGAAGAAACACATTGCAAAAAAAGAGGCCAATGATGGAAAAAAATAAATATCCTTAGAAATAGTCTACCCAAATTATCAAACCAGTAGAGGAAGAAAAGTGAATGGCAAAATTGGTTACTTTCCCAGCAAAAGCAAACAAAAATAGCAAGCTTGCAATATATAAACCTACCAAAATTTTTGAACCTAATTGTATTTTGCTAGGGTAGAAACAACAAGCAGACTCAAAAAAAGTAATTAGGGTTTCTGAGAAGAATCAAAAAATATATATACCACCACAAAGGGAGAAGGGTATTTCAAATAATGCAAAGTTACCAACACAAAAAGGTAGTATGACAACTCCGCCACCAGATAAGGTAAAGGAAACTAATTTTTATAATTTCTTTGATATATTAATCATTAGGGTAGGTATGTAGAAAAAAAGTGGAAGGAATGTCCAGCGCTAAGAGTATATGTACACTAGAGTGGACCAAACAAGCATTTGTCAAAATTGACAAAGAAATTAGAGAAGATTTGCAAATAATAGGTAAGTATTAGTACTTCCTCAAAATCATTAATTTATCTTCATTGCAAAAATAAAGAGATTATAAATAAAATAATTTCTATATCAAAATGCTATTATAAAGGGCATGTAGTTAAATTTCAAACTTGCATATCTAATTGGAATGATGAAAAAGAGCATATGTTACCAATTTGGTATGAATGTAGTAATCTTCTAGTAGAAATTAAACATTTATATACATTATTCAGAATAGGTAAATCAATTGGTAAACTTATAGGTATAGACTCAGAGTATGAAAAAACCAGTAATGTTAAATTTCTAATAGATGAGGAACCAAATCAAAGAATGATTAAGATAAAAAAGATTATAACAAATAGATCCATTTATGAGATTGAATTTAAGAATTGTGAAGGGGAAATCAAAGGCATTATTAAAAAAAATCTAGAAATTGATCATAATATTTTAATCATAGAGGAGTCCTTTGGAAATATCAGAATAAAGAAGAGGGAACTAAAGATTAAGACAAATAATAAGGACAAATATAAGAATATAGAAAAACTAGATGAAAGGAAAAATTTTGAGCAAAGCACACAAACAGAAAATATACCTATAGTAAAAAAGAGTAAAGAACAAAATCAATTAGAATGTTCAGAAGTACCAGAATAGAGAATCGAAGGTATACACAAGGAAATGACAACAATTGTAGCATTGAAAGAATGCAGAATTTGTCACAAGGAGAATGATAATTTGAAGGAAACACAAAAAAGCATTAAAGAATGGTATACAATGACACATGAGATTAAACTATTACAAGCAGATAAAGAAAGATTAGACTATGGTAGGAGAACAATTTTATCAAGTACATGAGATAAGACAAAAACTTACAGACAAAAGAAAAGAGAAGGAGAATTATAATACTAAGACAAAAATTGGGATCAATAGGGAGAACAGGATGGTAAAAAAATAATATATAAACTATTTTGAGGATGACACTAGTTAGATACATTAGGATGGTGAAGATATTACAATTAATAAGGATATGAACCATCAAATAGACTTGGAAAAGGAAACCACAAAAGAAGAAATTTTAAAGCCAATAGAGTATACAAAAAATCGAGAAGAAGAATATATAATTCTAGCAACAAACTTAGAATAATGGAGTAATATAACAATTAGGAAAAACACAAAAAAGAAAAGTTATAAATTTTGACAAACACTAATAGATGGGAAAGATATCTTTGGAATTAAATCTACAGAGGTGAAGGATAAAATAAAGGAATATAGTATCCCTCCAGAAGTTGAATCTTTTTTAAAGGAGTCTAAAATGTATAATTAGGAAGATCCTATCACAAAGACTAAACTTATTGAAGTGTTAAAGAATTGGGAGGAATTTAGGGTACTAAATGAGACCCCAAAAACATTGAAAAGGAAAATTTAGAAAAGGATACAGATAAAGATGTAGAAGAAAATGAAATAACAGAGCAGATATTAGAAGATTTAGCAAATGGGGAAGATGATAAAGAAGGAACTACAAAATAAAATAATAACCATATAAATATAGATAATTTGGGTATTTCAATCAACCAGAAAGGATTTATAACTCCAAAATATGGTAAATCAAAACTGAAAAGAGGAAGAAAATCAGTTAAGGAATTAAGAGAAGTAGATGGTCAAACCAAGGAACAAAAAAATATATTTGAGGTTCTTAACTCTGGGAAGGGGAAGTGCCTTCCCAAAGAGCAATGAGGATCATAACATGGAACACTAGGGGCCTGAATGCTCCTAGTAAACAAAGAGTGTTAAAACATAACCTAATGCTCTTTGAATTGGATATAATTATAATATAAGAAGCTAAGCTTAACAAAGAAGGGGAAAAGCTAAGAAAAAGACTATGTAGATTGAATGTAGAAATTAAGGAATTAGATGGAGCATCAGATGGAATGGGAATCATTTGGAATACTAGAATAGAAAAAATTAAAAATATAATATTAAAAAGAAACTAGATGGGGAGTATGGTTTCAAGCATTGAGCACAATCTCGAATTCATTCTAATTAATGTTTATGGCCCAATACAAACTTCAAACAAATGGAAAGTTTAGGATGATATATCTGCCTTTATGGAGTTATATCCTATGACAAACATGATCATAGGTGGTGGCTTCAATACCATACTTGACCTCAAAGAAAAATTTGGAGGTTCTTAGATTTGAACAAGAAACATAGTAGAATTCAGAGAATGTGTCAGAGTTAATAAATTGATAGAAATACAAATTAGCAAGAGAGTATTCACATGGAATAATAAAAGAAAAGAATTTAGTTATATTGCAGAAAAATTGGACAGATTCTTTTTCAAAGGAGAACTAGTAGAAGTGGATTTCACAATCATTGCCTCAATTCAGCCTATTGCAGAATCAGATCATTATCTTGTTAAAATTGAATTAACAAAACCTATAAAACATAATAGGAATCCTTTCAAATGTGAAAAGATGTGGTTCTTAGTTAAAACATTCATGGAGAATATTAAACAATGGTGGGATGAAGGAAAGTTTATAGGATCAAAGATGTATTAAAGAAAAAGAACTATTAATCATACAAGAAGACATTTTAGCAAAAGAATAAGTCTTTTGGAGACAAAAGTCAAGGGAAAATTGGTTAGCAGAAGGAGACAAAAACACAAAATTCTTTCATAATAGTACAATACACAATAGAGCTTTTAAAACTATTACTCAAATTAAAGATGATAATGGTAGTAATATTAATAATCTAGGAACAATTTCTCAAACATTTGTCACATATTATGAGAATCTATTAATCAATTATGACTCATCCAATTTAACCAAATAATAAATTATGCTAAATAATATACCTAAAGTTATCACAAAATTTCACAACAAGGAGTTCAGTAAACCTTTTACAAAAGAAGAAATCAAACTAGCTCTTTTTAAGCTTAGCCTAGATAAATCTCTAGGCCCTGATGGTTTCCAAGCTTCTTACTTCCAAAAATGCTGGGAAATCTTAGGGGAAAAAATATGGAAATCAATAGAGGCAGCTAGAAATGGGGGATAAATCTTAATTGAAATTAATCATACTTTTTTAGCATTAATACCAAAAAAATCTATAGCAGAGTCACCATCAGAGTTTTACCCCATAGAATTATGTAATACAATATATAAAATTTATTTTAAAGCAATAGCAAATAGGATTAAAAAATTTCTTACAAAAATTATCTTAGAAGAACAAACTGGGTATGTACCTGGTAGATCAATTCTGGATGGAATATCCATCATTCAGGAAACTATACATTCACAAATTAAAAACAAAGAAGCTTGTATCTTTATGAAGTTAGATATACAAAAAGCATATGACACAATAGATTGGAGGTGTTTATGTAAATACCTAGAAAATTTTGGATTTTCCAAAAAATGGATAAATATAATTTTTAACTATATATCAACTCCAAAAAGCTCACTACTTATTAATGGTACTCCTAAAGGTTTCTTCAAGATTTCAAGGGGTATCCGACAAGGAGACCCCATGTCACCTTTTCTTTTTATAATTATGGCATAAGCATTTGGTAGAGCTATTCAAAAGGCACAAGCTGTAGGATTAATTAAAGGGATTACTATCACTGAGAATGTTCCAAACATTACCCATTAATAGTTTCCTAATGATACCATTCTTCCAGGAAGTAGTACAAAGGAAGAAATCAAAGCTTTAAAAAAAATTATATTGGATTATTCAGCAGCGTTAGGAAAAAAGGTTAATGAAGAAAAATTAGAAATTTTCTTTTTAAACACACCAAGGAACATGGAGGAATATATATGCAATTATATTGGATACAAAAAGAGTAACTTTCCATGTAAATATTTAGGGATATACCTAGAAAAAGTAGTTAGGAGTAAAAAAGCTTGGGACAATATATTAGAAAGAGTAGAAAAAAAAATAAAATCATGGAAAAGAAAATGGCTAACTAAAGATAGGAGAGTAACAAAAATTAAATTTATTCTATTAGCTATTCCTACTTATCCGCTATCTCACCTTCTGCTACCGAATAATATTAATAAAAAACTACAAGGAAAACTTAAAAAGTTTTTTTGGAGTGGAACAAAAGAGAAAAAGAAACTAACACTAATAAAATGGGATAAGATATGTAGGTGTAAGAATAAAGGAGCATTGGGCATAAAAAATCTCAGTTGGCAGAATGAGGCATTAGGAGCAAAGCTAGTATGGTGCTTATATAAGGAAAAAGATTAAAAAAATGTGCAAAAATACTTTATAATAAATATCTTAATCCATTAGATCCTTCCTCTCTCTTTAGAATTAGAAATCCACCAAGAAGTTTAGAAAACTAGAATTTATGATGAAATATAGGCCTCTGGTCAGAAAATATCTTACTTGAGATTTAGGTAGAGGTGATGAGACATTATTCTAGGATGATTCATGGGATGGTCAACCCCTAATTATTAATTCTATATTATCCAGAAATAGCATCAATGCCATTACTGATATTTGGGGACCCAAGGTTTCTGATGCCAAAACACTTATTAGGATTGATGAGACTGAGACTTGGGTATGGAAATATTTGGATAATATTAATATTCAAAGTATAGATAAAACTATTCTTGAAACTATCCTTAATGATAGACCCGTGACTCACAATAATTGAGTAGATAAACTCATCTAGGGAGCATCTAATGATGGAATATGTACAAAGTTAAGCTAGGATATGATCTTATAATTAACTCACAAAGATGGGATAATATTTCTATTCCTTTGGATATATGCTAGGATTCAACATGCCTACCTAAGGTTGGTTTCTTTCTTTAGGTGGCAATTCAAAATCAGATTCTTACAATCAATATATTCTCTCAAATGGGATTTGAAGGACCACCTAGATGCAGTCTATGTAAAAATGAATCTGAAAATATGGAGCATATTTTGTTTAAGTGCCCTTTTGGGCAAGATTTTTGGTATTGGGTTAAGAATACATTGAATTGGACTTCCCCTTTATCTTAGGATATCGAGGGATTTCTTAGGGGTTGGCCAATTAAGAATAGGATAAGCATCTATGAGAAATTATGGAATATTTCACCTGCAATCATTATGTGAGAAATATGGAGGGAAAGAAATAGATGAATATTTCAAAATATAGAACTTAGTAAGATAAAAAAAATTCAATAAAATCGAGGCAGTTATCATAGAAGTTATGAATTGCCATCTCAAGAACACACCCAAGGCAGAATGTACATTCTCAGCATGGGATGAGAATATGAGAAAAATTTGGCTTCATTTGATTAATCTTCCCTTAATATCCTAAAAAGGATAATATAGCCAAGAAAGAACGTAAATTGGTTACACCTCTGATAGGATGGAAGAAATTAAACTTTGATGGAGCTTCTAGAGGGAATCCTGGGAAAGCAAGATTTGGTTGTACAGTTAGATCAAAAAATGGAGATTGGATATTAAAATGAACTAAACCATTAGGTAATGTAACTAATAATATAGCTGAATTGGAAGCATTACAAGAAGGATTAAAATTAATCATAAAAAAGAATATTAAAAAGTTAATTATTGAAGGTGATTCACAAATTATCATAAATACAATTAGAAAGCAACAAACACCGAATTGGATATTAAATGCTAAACTAGAAAGTGTACTTAATCTTATAGATCAATTTGAGGAGATTAGAATAAAACATATTTATCATGAAGGGAATTTAGAAGCTATAAATTGGCAAATAAAGGAGTGGAGGGAGAAGACCTTATATATTTAGCAGAAAAAATTTTAAATTAAGTAGAATACTAAGATTAGAGAAAAAGACAATTTAGTAGAAATATGACACATCTTTATTAGAAATAATTATCAGACAAACATTCATAGCAAGAAAATCTAGTTACATTTATAAGACATCTAAGAAACAATCATGAAACATTAAGTATAGTCTCTTTTAGTGTATCTCAATAATTCCACACATATATGAGTAGGCATCAATCAATGCTTAACAACCCATGAGTAGCCATCTATTATTTAAGACTCAAAATACTAAATCTTTTTATGGCTCTTCTTTCTTATCAAACCCTATTATTTCTTTGTGAGCATGGAGTCTACTATTTCCCTCTTTCACGCTCTAGAAGTGAAGACAATGGCGTTCAAAGGGGTTGTCAAATTGGAGAGGTGGAATAGGATCCTTAATCTAGTAGATGATGTTTCTAGGTTTGCAATCTATTGGGCAATTGGGGAGAGCTTGTTTAATTATACTCCTATTAAACTTAGAAGTATACGATAAGAATAAGAAGAATCAATTAACTTCTACAATTATTGAATTTAGTTAATATAATTTTGATTAATCTATTCATTTGAACTAGATAAGGACCCTGAATATGTAATCCACTCTAAGTATAAACTATAAACTGATTAGGTAATGTGATGAGATTCTAGATAAAGATTCACATAAAGCATATTATAAAATCTTCTGACTCACTCTATTGGTACAATTTAGGATTCTTATTGTATGAAGAGTCTCTTAGTATGTTATTAGTCTCTTTACTCCTCTCATTTTTATGATCACATTGAATTGGTACTAATCCCATATTAGAAGATAGTTGTATTTTATCATGTAGATGGTAGATGGATTAATTCTTCATAGCAGGATCCTTGCTAAATTTTGTTTGGAACCTTGCCTCTCTCTAGTTTTGTGTTCCCTTTTCAAAGGATGTCTATATGTTATTACTTGCTTCATAAAATTTTGTATTAATCTATATGAAGTTTCATATAAATTGGGGTATTCCCCTTTTAAACTGTATAATATAGGACTTCGGTCTTGGGCAAGAATGGAGGTTTTCTTGCTCTGTTCTTTCCTACTAGTGCCTGCTTGAATGGATAATTCTATAAATTTAATTTAATTTATTTAATATAATACAAGGTTTCAGCTGTTTACTAATAAAAAATAAAATTAATGAATAATTTTGATTAAATGTTCATTCAGGCTTGGCCTTTATTTTTAACTTCAAGTAATTCATAATATTTGGAAATTGAAAAATTATAAATAATTATCTAATTCATTTCCTCATTTAGCATAAATCATATTCACATATAAAAGAAAAAATATAATAATATGATATCAATGTCAATTTACTCTAAAGAAGAGCTCTATAAAGCTATGGTCCCACCTTATGTAAGAAGGGAGAAGTAAGATTCAATTTATAGTATTGTTTGAAGAAAATAAAATCAGACCAAAATGATTATCTATATAATAAAAACAAAAATCATAATTACAAATTTAATATTGACATTGTGCTAATTTGGAAAAGTTAGAAAACAAAACATGCATAACTAACATAATTAAAATACTAGTCCTCTAGAGTAGAGTTGAAGAGAATGTCAATGTAAAATATAGTTATAGGTAAGTGTGGACAAATGAGGGTCTTCAAGAGGACATCAAGCATGAAGAAACTTGAACTAACTTCTCCTCTTAGCACAGTCTATTTGAAATTGCCCTCTAGAATTCATGGTGAACATATTTATATTTTTTGTTTTGACGATCAATGTACCTACCAGAATGTATAGGTTATGTATCAAGGTAGCATAAATATACTTGTAATTACAATCTTGTAATATGTGTAATTAGGATCTTGTAATACTATGAGTAAGACACGCGCGCGTGCGCGCGCACACACACACACACACACTTCATCTTTTAAATGAAATTATTATTTAATAATATTTCTCATCCTTAACCAACATTCTTACTTTTTCTATAACATTTACCTAGAATAACCCTCCATACCTATCATTCCACTAAAGTGTAAGCTGAAGTTCAAAAGAATAGAGTGACTTTGAATCTTGTCCAACATATTAGAAGTTATGAAAACAACTTAATTTAGTGGAATTTTGGTATGAAGTTGGTGCAATCTTCAAAGTGATAAAGTTTATATTCTATGTCTTTCTCGAATAGATAAAATTTAAGAATTATTTTTACAATAAGATGGTTAATAATAAAATTATTTTTGAAATGTAATTTCATTAAGAATAATAATTTATAAACAATTTCTAATTTAAATAAAGAAAAAAAATTATAGAAACGATTTTGGAAGACCTTAGGTTCAAATCCACTCGAAAAATAATAATAATAACTTATCAAGACATCAACCTATTATTGATAAAAAAACGTATTATTAATTTATATTCATGATATTTCAAATAAATAAAAAATTCCTTGAATAAATTCTAAAACTTAAACATCATGCTCCACTAGCCCAAGGTAAGAAAAAAGAAATAAAAAAAAACTTAAATATCATTAAAATCTATTTAGATACTAAAATATAATAAGATTGGAGAAATATGACATGTTCAAAGAAAAGTAGTTAAAAGATATTTTGATCAAATATTAAATAAGGAATAAAGTAGTAAGATTTTAGACAAAAAGAGGGGTAAAAATTTATTAAGACAGAAAGGAATACAACAAGGAGAGCTCAACAAGGAGCTCGATCCTGAGCAACAAGATCATCAAATTCTTGCACCATCTCAAAGGACAGTTGCCTCCTATCCCTAATATTCCAACCCGGATCATGACTAGAAGCCCATTTGGCTAAACAATCAGCAGTTCTATTCCATTCACGAGGAATATACATGAACCTAATGAACTAAAAAGAGGAAGAGAAGAAAAGAATTTGCTTAACAACAGTGGCCAACTGCCAACTAACATCCTCAAGCTCTTGCAAAGAAAGCATGTTCACCACCACCTGTGAATCAGACTCACAGATAATCTTACTCCATCCCCGCAAGCAACACTGTTCCATATTTTTATTTATTTGTGTATACATTCATTGTATGTGTGTGTCTACACACACACTTACATAGATAGATACATACATACACACATACACAGACACACACACATACGTACATACATATCTTTGATACTTATATTCATTTAACTTTCATTCCTTTTTTTTTAGTAGTATTTATTATTAAGAGGTAAATATTTTATTTTCTAGAGTAATTTTTATTTTTATTTTTTATTTTTATAAATATTTCAAAATTACAAAATCATATTGTAAAGTTGAGTAAAGATCTACTATATATGAAATATAATTAAGTAAATTAAAAATCATAGTGTAAACATGAAGGCTAACAAGAAATAGATTCACCCCAGAGTTAGAAATAAATGAAGTGATTTTTTTTTTTTTTAAATTAATGATTTTGAATATATTTTTTTAAAAACACATCAAAAAGATCTTAAATGAGTCACAAATTTATGCATCTATCATAAATATATTCTCTCTCTTCATCTCTTCTCTCTTTATTAATATCCCTTCATATATGTCTCTCCTCCACATATTTTTGAAAAAAAAATTATAATAATTCAAAACTAACTCTATCTCATTATCTCTATCTTTACCCATCACCCTTAATATTCCTTCATATATGTCTCTCCTACACATTTTTTTTTAATTTAAAAAGTGTAATAATTCAAAACTGACTCTATCTCATTATCTCTATCTTTGCCCATCACCCTTGATATCCCTTCATATATGTCTCTCCTACACATTTTTTTTTTAAAATTATAATAATTCAAAATTGACTCTATCTTATCTTTACCCATCACTCTTTTGGCTTTCCTCTCATCTTCATTTCATCACTTTATATTTATAAACTTCATTATTTTTAATATTTAAAATATAATTAGATTAGATAATTAAATGTAGAAGATCTTTATATTTTAGCATCAAAATAATAATATATTAATCATGTTATATGTATAAATCAATTATGTTATATATAATAACAATAATAAATGAGTTCGGGCCCTTAATTAATCAAAAATAAATAAATGCAATGTTTATTAGATTTTTTTTTTTTTTCAAACTTATTATTTTCATTTTGGTATTATTATACATTACAAACTGTTAAAAAATCTTACATTTTAAAACCAATTTAATTGTAAATAATATTTTTTTTTAAAATGAATCTATTAATTTTTTAGAAACCTTACATATCACTTTCATTTTTCTAATATTATTATAAAAAAAATAAAAAAATAAAAAAATAAAACTGTTCAACTCTATAAATGTAGTTAAAAAAATTTCATCAATGAATCTGATTTGCAATGGAATAAAAGAGAGGTTGTTTGCCTATTTTATTGTAGATTTTTATGCTGATTCATTTGTTACAAATTGATGGATATTATTGTACTTACTGTAGGCAAATACTTCACTTGTACTGATTAGTCAATTACTTTTCACCAATCATATCAATTTATTTGTTTCATTTGAAAAATAGTCTTATGTTTTATAAAGTTTGTCTTTATTTTTAAAATTTTGATAATAAAAATAATATTTATTTTTTCAATTAGAACAAAGAAGTACATAGTTTTTGGTATGAAATTATCTCAGTAATATAAAATAAAGTGAAGTTTAATATAAAATAAAGTAGGGATTAATGTAAGGGTAAAATTAGTGACAATATAATTTATATCCATGTCTCTAATAACTATTTTAATTTTAGTAACTAGTTACTAATAGCATTACCATACAAATCTTAAATTTTAATTTTAAACATTATATCAAAATTTTAAATATTTTTATTCATATTAAGTGATTCAATTAATAACTCTAACTCTATCATAATTACTAAGGTAACTATTAATTTAAATTTAATATAAAATACTTTAAAAATCATTACACACATCTTCTACAACAATTTTCTAACTATTTAATTAATTATTTATCAATTATAATTGTAATGACAAATACAAAGCACTATGTGGAACTTGTTGAAGCTTAAAAAATGAAAAAGTAGGCAAATTCAATTGTTCAATAATTATAGCTATATTTTAGCAAATTTGTGATATGAGTTCTAATTTCAACCACCTCAATTTTTTTTTTAAAAGACCATACCATCTATTACAAAGTGCAAATTCAGAAGAAAATTCAGAAGAAAATATATTGGCAAAAAAAATTAAAAATAGAACAAACCATCCATTACAAAGTGCAAATTGCAAATTCACGTATAGAAGATATATGAAATTCACATAGAGAAGAAAATAAATCAAGAAGAAGAATCATATGAATAGATCAGTGAAAATTCAGCAAAGGAATGAATTGTTTATACAATTTACCATAAGGATGAAAAAAACATAAAGTTCTAGAATTATAACGAATTTTATAACAAGAATCATATTTAGAATCCTGCACAAACTGTACCTATTCCAGCACCCTATGAAAGTTAGTCCACTGTAAGTGACTATACTTTTGTTGTGAAATAATTGAACTTAAACTAGCTTTAAATATTATTTCCAAAGAAAATGCGTATACAGGAAGTGTTATTTTGGTAAAATTGAAGCCATTGAAGAGGTAAGGATTGTTAAAAATGCTTTGGGTTTTCTGGCAGCAGGTTGGTGATGAATACTCCCCCCATTCTCTACAGAAATCAGATGAAATTTGGTTTACTCTCTTGAAAGGCCTGCAACACTTGCTTAACATTCTACAGCCCCAAAACTCTTTCAATGTGGAAAAAAAACATTTTCATTCCCATAACAAAAATCAGGCCTTTGAACATTTTATTTTCAAGAAACCTTAGCCAAGACTACACTCCTCACTGATAAATCCACACAAACAAAAACAAGGGCAACCTGCAGATGTCCAGTATTTTGGCTATTAGATCCTTGGAGCTGCGTTGAAGCTTCCAATTCTAGAGGATTAAAGAGGGAATGTATTGGAGGATTGAATCAATGTTTGGTTCCACCACCTGGGCTTCGAATTATAATCTTTCCTATATCAAACTCTACTCAAATCCTATATTTATTCTCTACATATTTTGATCTATTGTAAGGATTGCAAGGGAAAAGATATATGTCCGTGAAATTAATTTTGAGTAAAACAAATATGGGTCAAAGGATATACTAGACAACCATTTTCAGCATGCTATCAAATAAATAACCATTTTCCATAAGTAAGATATCAACCAGAGATCCGATTCTCACAACTTCATTTTTTTTTTGGTTTTCCAGGATAAGATAAAACCTGACTATTAGAACAATCTGATTAATACAGTTTATGGTCTGATTAACAAAGTTTACAACACAGATTACATAAATACACAGAAAAAAACAAGTGACCTTAAGTGATAAGTCAAAGATAAACAATTACCTCTTCATAAATTGATTCTTTGTGCCTTCAAAGGTTTGTGTATTTGGATCATCAAAGTTTACTAGAGTGGTCTTTGACTGCTAATAGTTTTGCATAACATAACACAAGCAAACAAATGCTACATATTTAGGTAGAGAACACAAACGCTGAAACTGCTTTTGTATTTTGCAGCTGAAACTATTTGACATGCGTTGATCAAAAGCAGGAAATATGCTTTGCGTAGTCCGTCCACTGGGCGGGTGGCAGGAATGGCTTTCGCTGACAGAGAATCAGCGCAACTTGCTCGCAATCATTGAGAAAATATTTGAGGAGCTAAACATTGAGTTTAATTGGGATGTTAAGGTCATCGATCGCCTTGGTGGAAATCAGGAGTGGGGAGTTGTAACCGAAAACCAAAAGGTAATCGAAGAGGCACTTCAAGCTCTCAAGAAACATCTGTCTTCCTTCCGGCCACGTTTCCAGCAACCATTTCCTTATTATGATGGACATTATCCTCAGCAATTCCCTAACGATGGATTTTACCCACAGAAGTTTCCATATGACCCTCGCCCACGTCCGTGTAGTGGGCCTGTGAGTGAAGATGCAGCTGCAAAAGCAGTTTCAGAATGACCTGCCTAGTAATAGTGCTCAGTCTGTGTATGTGCCGTCCATCTTACTAGCTTATTAAATAAATCCTGGACGGTTAGGGTTCGTCTTCGTGTTCACTGTTTTTATTTTGTTTGTCTGGCGTATGTGTCGAGATTCCTTGTTGGCTTTTAAATAAATAGATAAATACTAGTTCAGATATTATAATCAATGAAGCTCTGAATTTTTGTTTTTGTTTTTTTTAAATGAAGCTGTGAATTTTTCTAAAGTGAATCCTTCAATTCTTTGGGTTTTATTTCTATATTTATGCTCTATTCCTAAATAAATATTAATTGTTTTCTGCTTCTATAATCAACTGTCATTGAGAATTGAAGAATAATGTTAATTGTTTTCTGTTTCTATAATCAACTGTTATTGAGAATTGAAGTATAATATTAATTTTTTCTGTTTCTGTAATCAGCTTATATTCAGAATTGAAGAATTACTTGCATTTAAAATATTTTCTAATATATTATATTCTCTCCAACCACACTTATTGCAACCATTCCGTACCTACATATGCTCTAATTATTTAGCACTAATCAGTCAACGTTACTCACAATACAATATATCTAATATCCATACATCTTAAAGCACAAACAACTTTGTGTGGACTTAGTGCAACTCAGTCAAAGTTTATTCAGTTCGTGCTTATTGTGTAACATGCCAAAACCCACAATTGCAATGTTAATGAAACATATGCACGAGACAATCTTGACATACATAGACATATGTTGTCATGTAAAAAAAATATTTTTGTAAACAATAAAATATTCTTCAAAACCATTAAATGTAAATAAGATCTGGGAGTAAAATTTAATCTATTCAAAAGAATATTTATAAAGGAAACACAAATGAAGTCTTCTTCCAAGTCAAATGTGCAAGAAGCTTTTACACAATATTATTGTTTGTCAAACTCACAATTCATTAAATTCTTTCTACACTAAAGAGAAAGAATGTTGTGGTCCATCATTGAACACATTTATGGTATTTATAAAGGAACACAAATAAAGTCTCCTTCCAAGTCAAATGTGCAAGAAGCTTTTACACAATATTATTGCTTGTGGTACTCACAACACATTAAATTCTTTCTACACTAAGAAATAGAAAAAGAATGTTGTGGCCCATCATTGAACACATTTATTGCTAGCTTTATGTTCTATTTTAAACCTTATTTCTCTTTTTCATTATAAACTAAACAAAGGAGAGTTAACTATTACACATGTTAATTAGTTATTCTCATTAGCAATCACTATATTGCATTTCTATGAAATCATTGTCTTAATGTCAAGATTTTTTTATCTCACAAATCTTTATTTGAGTGAGCTACAATAATGCATCTAGTTAAGTGGGTTGTCTATTGTAAAGAAAATTATTTAGAATAGTAAAATAGAAGGTTAGTATGATAATTTTCATTATAAGAATAAAGAGACACTATATTATCAGTATTTGGTTTATCCTTAAATTGTTAATTAATTGCATTTTTGAAGCCATTATGTTCCCATATAGAACTTACTAATCAATGACAGTAAAGCTCCCCCATAACTAATTATAGACTAATTTATTAATTTAAAAATTGTTTTGCAACAAGTAACTTCTAAGGTCTTCAACATTCTTTTTAAAAATAGGCAACTATTTTTATTAGTTGTAACCTAAGTTTCCTAGTCTAGAAGACTATTTAATTTACCCAATCTCCTCTTTCTTGAGAAAAATGTCCCACTCTATTTTAATATTATCCTAAGTTTTTCAATCCACAATTTTTTTAAAAATTATCCTGCAATACCTAGGATTCCAAGAAGGATCTATTATAAATAAGCATCCCACTCCTCCTATGAACTAAGAAAAACTCAAAATTCCATGCTAATGAATATGAAAATCCATGAGTTCAGATATATTGAGTGATCTTGATGCAGGAGCATCCTAGGGTAGTTGGTCATCCTGCATGCTAGACTTGTTTGACCTTGGAGTTGGAGGATTCGGCCATAGGAGGGACGATGCTTGGTCGTTATTAAGAAGTTCTTGATTGGTTTAGTCTCTGAAGTAACTTGGCAAATTTTTTTGCTTGGCAATGCCTAGGTTGCTCAGTTTCTTAAGGAGCTTGACTTATTTTGTATTTCTCGACATGTGTTGGGTGTTCAACATGTAATGTTTCTTGGGGATGCTTGGAATTTTGTTGATGCTTGGCAGTGTAGTTTGTCGATTCGTATTGCTACAACTTTTATCAACAACTTGGTGCATTTAGTGCATATGATTATGACATTGATCAATCTGGAGTTGTGGGTGGACTTATTTGGGTCTTGGATCTTTAGCCTAGGTGCATTTAATGAGTTTTGTAAGCTGACTAAGGAATTTTGTATATGTTGCAAGCTGACTTGTGGCTCAAATATATATTCAATGTAAAGGTTTATTTAATTTGTAACTTTATAAGTTGACTTGTGGCTTAGTTGGGTATAAGTAGATGGTCTCATGGAGTCTTGAAGCATATTCCTTTGGCATGGAGTAACTAAGAGGAGCAAATTTTGGGAGTAGAGCTAGTAGCTACAACTTGGGAAATAAAAAGATTCCTTGGTGGCTTGCGAATATGAGTTTAGATCTTGCTGGAGGTTTCTAATAGAGTGTTGCTATGTTATAGATCTAGACTAGCTAAGGTTGGGGTTAGATCTAGAGGGATCCTGTAAAACTATTACTTGCTTTGTATTTGGCTATAACTAGGAAGGCCTTACAACCTGGCACATCACATGTAATTAGTTGTTTTACAAATAAAGAGTTGAGTTTGGTATCAAATCTTGTATCTTATGTTGTGTTTCCTATGTGAGTTAACTGCTAGGGGTTAGGATATCTCTTTCATGGATTCATGTGCCTTGCATTGTATTAGTGGTATCAGAGCCTAGTTGATCTTGTGTATTAGTGGTATCAAAGCCTAGTTGATCTTGTGGAGCTGGTCGATCTTGTGGATTTATTTCTTTAGGTTTGAGAAGATCAAGTAAAAGATGCCTTTGGGAAGATTGGACCCTAGGACGATTGATGATCTCTCTAATGTTGTGGAGACTAGGATTTAAAAGGTGGTTAGATTAGATTTAAGATGGAATTGATGAAGAATTATATTATGAGTGCTATTGTTGGTGTACTGAGGAATGTGGGTATTGGGGATGCTTATGAGGAAGCATTCGAAGACTTTGAAGTTGTTGGATCTAGTGGTGAAGAAAAAACTAATTGCATGGAGAGACTTATGGAAGATATGGTTGGTCGATTGGATAGATCTAGATCCCACTTGAAGCTGAAGCACAAGATGGATGTTTCTAATTTCTTAGGCACTTTGAATTCTAAAGACCTGATTGATTGGATTAGTGAATTAGAAGACTACTCTGAGTAAGATAATATTACTAATCTTCTTAGAGTGAGGTTGACACAAACGAAGTTAAAGGGAGATATTGCAACAAGATAGAGCAGAAGGTAAAATGAAGATCACTAGATGGAGATTGATTGTTACAAAATTGAAGGCTAAGTTCATACCTACTGATTATGAATTTCCATGGGGCTCAACTTTATAGGTGTATGTGGGTGGTTAACATTGTGTGTAATCCCATCTCACATTTTTTGACAATGGCGTGAATTGATGTGTTGTGGGCATGACACATTACAAGGACTGTTCTTTAATGTTGAGTGACATTCTTTGGCCTTGTTTTCATGATGCTAATGCACTCCATGCTTCTGTATTGATTGTAATTATTAGATCTTTGGATTTGATCTTTTACAACTAGATGTATTTTTTTCCCCTTCTTGTCACTTCCTACAATAGATTGCACTTCAAAATCAGATTTGCCTCTGATATTTAGTTATTGCTCTTCTCTGTAACTTAGTTGTAGGGGTTGAGTTTCAAACTCTATGGCTACATTCATGTTATGACAAAACTCTGTAAAAGGTTGTTCTAAATATTTTCAAAGGGTTCTTGTAATGCCCTAAAAGAGTTCGACAATGATAAGAAAAATGCGACCTAGGCACGACAGTGGCCTCCGTAAGGACGACACTACGAGTTGCGACAGTCTGCGGCGTAATTAAACGCAGTACTGTCACATACTAATATATATATTTAGTGTTTGCTTTAAAATATGTGGGTTGTGAAAATCGATTTGTATAGTTCAGTTTTTGTTATAATGTTTATAAAATGATATTATTATTATTAAAAGTTTATTATTATATATGTATGTATGTATGTATGTATGTATGTATGTATGTATGTATGTATGTAAGAGTATATGTGTGTGTATGTGTGTGTGTGTGTGTGTGTGTGTGTGTGTGTGTGTGTGTGTGTGTGTGTGTGTGTGTGTGTGTTATTAATTATAAATAATTATTATATTTAAAATGATTTGAATTATTGGATCATTCTTTAAAATGAAAATAAAATTAAAATGGGATATTATTAATATCCATTTAAATAATGTTTATTCTATTGAGTTGTTTAAATTATGAAAATTATTAATAGAGTTTCAATTAAGATACTATTAATTTATTTGGGGTCGTATATGGGAATTTATATGCTCCATTAATTAATTTAATTAAGCAAAATTATAATGGAAATAAATCATAGAGAGACTCCTTGCCTAATAAGAATTATTATAACAATTATGTGATTATTAATTTAATTAATTAATTAATTATGGAATTAATTAAATTTAATTGATAATTAAGTTACACAATGAAGTTAGATTGAAATGATTATCGATAATACGAATTTGTCAAGGAAATATTAGTATTCTTTGAAAGAGTGACGAATGTGGTCATTATAGATTTCCAATACGACTTGTTATTAAATATTAACAAGTCATCATTGAACTATTAATATTAGAAAATTGGATTGTAGATTGGCCTTTAACTTACAAATTATGGCTAGTTATTAATTGGGTCGTTGATATGGATATGTAATTATTAATTAAATTAATTAATTAGAGTTAATTAAATTTAATTAATAATTAAGTTATGTAATAAATTTTTAATTGATATGATTCTTTAAATGAAGTTGTAGAGTATTTACATTGAAGTTGATAAGTCTTATTCTAATGACTTGAATAACGACTTTAGATATTTTTAGTGATGATTTAATCAAGAGACTTAAGTTTTAGTAATATTTAATGATATAAAGTTATGGATTATGTGTGTTATTAATTAATTTAATTATATAATTTAAGTAAGATTAATTAATAAAGCATGGCATTAAAGTAAGACTAGTTAATTTTGTTGTTATAATCTTCTTATTCGAAGGTTGATAACTAGCTTTCTTATAATTTAAAAGAATATGATCTTTTGATTATGTTGAAAAGTTGAATTAATGATAAGAAGAGTTATTCAATTAGTAACATTGATCTTAGCAAAATAAAGAAAATGATTTTATTGAATGTCAAATGATTTAATGAGTAAATATTTATCCTTCAATTAATCTTAGAATGTAATTTTAAATAATGGAAGGATAATGTTATCGAGGGAACAAACGGGTTGACTTGTAGGTCAAATGATTAATCTTATATACTTGAAGTATACTTGCAAATAGAAACTGAAACCTCCACACTTAATTCAACTATGTGATTTTAGCAAACCAAAATAGGTGCTTGCATTGTGTTTTCTCTATGCTTCTTGTTTTGGGTTTTTGGGTTGACTAGCTATTGACCAGTTATAGGACATCTACCAGAGGCTCGAGGGTTATGAGATGTGATGGCATATTGATGTTATTTGGTCTCGATCTTTTTAAACCCAACCATGGTAATGCAATGGTATGCTCTATGAGATGTTTGTATTTACTGATTGTTATTGCTCATCAGTGTTCTTGAGTGAAGTTGAGTTGTATGTATCTGAGACACTTGAACTAATCATTTTTGAGTCATCGATCAGTTAGCCTTGGATTTCTTTCCATTCGCCATGATGGGACTGAAATGTTGATTTATTTCTTGATGATGTCATGTTGTGACATGTTTTGACTCAACCATTTTGGAGTCTTCGATCAATATGATTTTGAGATATATTTTGGTTATTGAGAACCAATGGATACATTTGATTATCAGTGATACCTTCAGTTGCCAATAGAGAACTATTGTGGTCATGATTATCTATGAATGCTTTTCATTTGCTCATGGAGATTTGATGCTCTTTTTATGGATTATTTTTTTTGGTATTTTTCTAGTCTCTTGTAAAGGACTCTGGTGATTTTAGTGATTTATGATTCCATGAGCTTAGGGTAGGTTATCTACTTGTAGTGTTGGGAAGTGGCTTGCAATGGCGGCTGGGGCCCTAAGTAGCTGCCAGGGTAACTCATTGTAAGTTGTTTTAATAAGTGAAAACATTTACACTAAATGGGGATTAAATGAACCTAAAAAGATAGTTGTTTTATTCTCGCCCATGCTTCGAGTGCTAGTACAGACTAGGATGGGAGTAGAGAGAGCGCTTGGTTGCGACCTTGCATTCCATAGTATGCCTTTTCAGTATGAGAGGATACTAGTGGCCGCATAAGGATCAGTAGGGACCCATGGAGTCCTAAGCTAACTACCAGGGTAACTTCTACATGATATATGCAATGACACTTGCCCGCTTATAGAGTAGGTTTCCTACATGTCATTGTTGTGCCTTTGGGATTAGATGTCAATTTTGTGTTGGAACCTTTGAGTTAGTATACTTTTAGGATTCCTAGACTTAGAGAGTATTTATTCTATGTGATTTTGATAACCTGTTTGGGACTTGAGATTATCTCCTCAGCACGGTGGGAGTGGACCATTTAGGTTCCATGTGGTCGGGTGGTAGTGCTTTATCACTCGTATCATTTGAGATCCGTTTGAGACACCATGGCTAATGCATTCTTTGTTGGCATCTATCTTCATGGATTATGATGGTGGACATGTATCCTCACATTGATGATTTGCATATGTTAGATGATGTTATCTTATGCTTTACTTGCATGTTAGATTTCTTTTTTCATATGATGTAAGATGTTTTAGGAGTGACATTCCTACTATGATAATACCGATGATCTCTTCGGTAACTTGGAATGTTACACACGGAGGGATGACTAGGATCCATGATGGTCTAATGATGCTATTTACAGTTGGGAGAAACCATGCACTTAGATATTTATGTTTGATGATTTATGGTTATCTCTTATGATGATGTATCATGTATAATTTGTGGTTTTATTTATATTATTGCATCATGGATTAGAGTTAGTATTATGATGTAGTTTATTTACACGGATGTATATTCTTTTATGCCTTTCATACCCTGTGACACGTACAGAGGGTGATTGAGCAATCTGAAATGTAATTCTAAAAGACACTTGTATATTGTTTAAGTACATTGGATGTATCATTATTATTTCATGAGGATGTGATGTTAGATGATTAGTTGATTTAGATGTAATTCAACGTTAAGGGATCCATAAAGAATGTAACCTATTATGTATGTCATGTTTACTTTCATTTAAATTGTTGCTATTGCTTCCACTATCATGTGAATGATGTAAATGGATTTACTTTCATGTTATAAAAAAAAAAAAGAATGCTACCGAACTTAGTGAAACTTTAGGTTAATTCTTTGGATCTCTTGGCAGGGCATTACAGTTCTTCTCTAGTTCTCTTGTAGCTGCTTATGCTTTGCAATTGTAAATGTTTTGTTCTATTTTTCCTTAGTAGAAATCCATATTTCTTCTTCTTTCCATTTGACTATCTTGTGCATGTTTTTCCTTGTGTTGAATTTTTCTATTTCATCATTTAAGTTTGTATGTTGTATTTACTTTCTCATGGGTGTTGTGTTGTGAAATTCTTCTTCCTTCCAACATCTCATTTTTTCTAGCCTCCATATGAATCCTTAAACGAGTGAATTACAGTTAAGATCTATGACTTTTGGTGTCTTTTATTAATGTCATGTGCATCTATAGGGAGATTTGTAACCATAATCTATTTGGATGCATCACTATTTTCCCTTTTAGCATTTTAAGTTCAGTTCTCCTTCTCCCCTTTCCCTTCAAGTTTTAGTTTAGGTGCATCCTGATAGTAAGGAAGGCAACCTTCTTCAGAGATTTAGCCTCAAAGAGAGAGAGAGAGAGAGAGAGAGAGAGAGAGAGAGAGGGGGGGGGATAGGAAGAGGGAGAGGGGATAGGATAAGAGAGAGTGAGAGAGAGATGAAGTGATGGAGAGAGAGGGACGTAGGAGAGAGAGATTAGGGGATATGATGGAGAGAGAGGGAGAGAGGGGGGATTAGGGATTACTCAGAGAGAAACAATGTTTAAGGATAACAAGTTAAACATAGATAATATGTTAGCATTTGTGTTTACCTATTGCTTATGCATTTGAAAAATAATGACTACCTATTTTAGATTATACTTAATTTAAATTGATGAAAAATAAAAAAATTATGACATATGATTGATTTATCTACATCATGTTATAGATCTCTTCAATATCTTTCCAATGCATTTTGAATGGAGTTAATCAGACTTTGTATGTGAAAGTTATGGCCTTCAGAGTAAAGCCTACTTTTAGTTCTTCAAAACCCGATCAAGTTTTGAATAACCCGATCAGGTTTTGAATACACTTTTTCATTTTCATAACCTGGTGAAGTTTTTTGAATCTTAGAAACCCGATCAGGTTATGGCTTGGTGATACCATAGGGAAATAACACAAAGGCTTGGGAGACTATTTTGCCTCCATTTTTTTTTCTTTAGATGTTTTTTCATCTTCTGAGATAAATTCTCATCTTTACCTTCATCAAGTTTGCTAATGGTGAAGTGGGTGTCTCTAAAATTACTCCCATAATATTATGCATCTTCTTAGCTTTCTAACCGTATCAATTTTTATATTTTTAGACAATGTAAACTTTTATTACTTTTACCAATGCCTTGACATTCATCACAGACATATGTCTACCATTTTTTTAGTAACGTTTGATATACTTAACCAAATAAAAATAAATTATATATTATTATTCTAAAATTTATTCTATAAACTCTAAAAAAAATTAATTTTTGATTGTTTTGGTGCAAGTTATGTTTGTTAGCACAGGAACATGTACCAAAATTTCAAGATGTAGTCAGTTCAATTATTCATTAAAAAAAAAAAAAATTCATCAAAAAATTGCAAAAAAAATACACAAATTATAGATATGACTCTTAACTATCATCATACTAAAAGGGTATGAAATTTACTAAATATAAATATATTTTGTGTGCTGCACACGAAAACACCTATGTTATGTTTTCTAAAAAAATCAGGAATTATTTTTTGTGTGCGCAGGGTTTGACCCACCTAATCTTATCCTTTTTTTACAAGATCTAGTAGTTTAGAAATTATATTCAAAGCAATAAAATTTATATATTTCACACATGTTGTCATTTTGAGTGGATGAACCTCAAATGTCTCTTCAAAGTTCAGATTTACTTGATTTCAGAAAAAAAAGGTGTCCACTTATACCCCCCTTTTTGTACACCATCTTTGTGCACTCACCCTAAGGATGCTTATAAATATGCTCTTAAGGAGAAATATAAGTTGAAGAATAGAAATAAAGGTATTTCCTATAAGAAGGATAAATAGGATCACTTGACAAAGGATTTAAAGAGAGTGCAAAAGATGAACAAAAATCTACTAAGCTGAGGAAGAGGATGGGTAAGGTTGTCTTTAAAGGTAAATGTTTCAATTGTGGTGAAGGCGTTATATCCCCATTTTAAGATAGAACTTTAATAATTATTAGATAATACAATGTTATTAAATAAATAATAAAGTTATGTTAAAACTACTACTAAAATATAAAACAAGAAAATAATAATTTTTTAATCTATATTATTAATAAAATAATATTTAGTATGATATCTTAAATAATTAAAAATAATAAAATTCAATGAGTAAGGAAATAAATAAAATTAAATGCAAGAGACAATATTGTAGAAAGTATGTTAACTTTCTAAATAGAATTTTATAATAAATAAAATAAACATAAATAAGTAAGTAAATAAATAATATAACATAGAATAATATAAATTAACTAAATCATTTAACAAATGCACATGATTCCTTAAAATTAAGATATACAAGGAAGGAGATTTTATTTTAGAGAGTAAAAAAAGGAAGAGAAGGAGAGAGGAGTTCAAAGAGGAAAGTAATATGAAGAAAATAAGGAAGTGACTTTCTAAAGTGGTATCAATGATATTGAAAGGATGCGGACCTTTGAAAGGGTCATAATTATGAATAGTTGTGACTCTTCAAAAATATTTTGATTATAAAGTATTTGGACTTTTCCAAAGGATTTTAGTTATGAAGTATCATGACTTTTCGAAAGGATTATTATACACGGTGTAAATGTGTATCTATGAAACTTTAATGTAGAATGTAGATAAACTGATAACAAACTAGACTAAACTTAAGAAATGATTATCAAAATGTATATTCTATGAGTGTCTCATGTTTCCCTAACTACAACTACTAAGAAAGCTCTTAGACCAACATCTCATTGACAGTTCTAGAATCAAAGTATGCTTAGAATGTAGATCTACAAGAATGCATGCAAGATCTATGACTATAATGCAAATTATATGAAGATAACAACCCTTAGAATGCTATGACATGGACATACAAAAAGCTAACATGTAATAAATGATGCTAAATGACATAAAAACAATGCTAAAATTCTATGAATTCACTAGAATGATAATGCTGAAATGATAACTCAAAGTGTGCCTATAGTGAAGATGCCTAAACCTTGGGTCCTTTGGCTCTTGGATTTCCCTCCTATTTATAGGATTTTGGAAGGGTTTGGGCTAAGAATCAGGATTTTTACCTTTGACTAGAGGATGAAAGTGAAACTGAAATATCTCATAAGAGACCAGGAGGAAGAATCCAATAGACTTGGTTTTGAGGATAAATGGGGATATTTCTAATTCTTTTAAATGAAAAAGGGAGATTTTCTCTTTTGTGAGGATAATTGATTTAATAAATGTTTATCTATTTCCAACACTTTGTCTTTTTCTTCCTCCCTTTTTGAATTTCATTTTATGAATTTGCATTTTTTTTCTCCTCTTTTAAAGTTGATTTAGGTCTTGTCAATTTGATAGATAATTGATGACCTAATGCGATTTTTATTTGAAAGTTTTTTGTGTACCTTTAGTTTTCTCCTTGATTTTCATTAATTGATTGGAATTGAGTAATTCAAGTGTTTGCCAATTTTTGGGTGTCTACTATTATAATTATGAAGTGCTGTGACTTTTTCAAAGGATTTGTATTATGAAAGGTTGTGACTTTTGGAAAAAGAGAAACAAAATAGTATATTTTGTCCTTTCCTTATAATTAGAAAATGAAGAAGTGTGAAACTAAATATAGAGTTGAGATAATCTAGAAGGAATAATTCATTCAAGGGTCAACTAAGGATATAGCCTCATGGACAAAGAAAAGAAGAAGGTAAGAATAGGTATAGTGTATAAATTAAGTTTGAATATTCCTTACACTATTAATATGTTAAGACATATATGATAGTATGAGAATATTTATATGTTAGGAGGATAATGTTAGGGATATCTTTAAGATGACAATTAATAGAGGGATTTAATAAGATGATGTTATTAATTTTAAGGATAGTTAGTGTGTTTTAATATAGTAATGTAATTTCAAGTATCTATATAATTAAATAACTAAACCCTTAGTACTAGTATATGAACTGCATACATTTATGTATAAATTTCTACATGCTAATGCAAAGCTAGAGATCATCTCTATATGAATAGGTAGATTGGAATCTCACAGTGCCAGTGCTAGAGTAAGATCCTCATATGAATGGTTATCATACCAGTGCAAAAGATAAGTATCCCTATAAGAATGGCTAGATGAGTAATGAATGAAATTGAAAAGTACTAGTGTAGGAAGTGAGATCCCCATATGAATGGCTATCATGTCAGTATGAGAGATAAGTAACCCTATATGAATGGCTAAATGAGAAACAGATAATGGCTAGAATATTCTAATGTTGTCAAACCTATGCATATGTCATTAGCCTTGGATAGAGGATGTCTATCCAAGAAGAATCTTAAGAGGGGCACTTTCGAGATGATGACGAGGTAGCTATAAGCTAAGAAGCCCGATCTGGAGACGTCCTTATGATTGGGATTAACTTAGAGGGTAGAATAATATAGTTAGCTTTATTATTATTGTGATTCTAACATTTATTTTGCAAGTATTACTTGTCCCTCACTAACCCTATTAGTGGGGACATTACAGTGGTATCAGAGCATGATCTTGCCATCATGTAGGGATAAAGAGGATCTAGAAAATTAATTTATATGAAAGACTAATGTAGAAAGTTAATGACTATTAGAAAAGATTCAAACATATCCATGATAGCAACCTAATAATTTGGACTAAAACAAATATATATTTCAACTCAACAAAAGAAATTATCTAATTGCTTGAGGACAAGCAATTTGAGGATGTACTATCATATCCCTATTTTAAGATAGAATTTTAATAATTATTTGATAATACAATTTTATTAAATTATAAATAATAAAGTTATATTAAAACTACTACTAAAATATAACATAAGAAAATAATCATTATTTAATCTATATTATTAATAAAATAATATTTAGTATGATATTTTAAATAATTAAAAATAATAAAATTTCAATGAGTAAAGAAATAAATAAAATCAAATACAAGAGTCAATATTGTAGAAAATATGTTAACTTTCTAAATAGAATTTAATAATAAATAAAATAAATACAAATAAGTAAATAAAAAATAATATAACAAAGAATAATCTAAATTAACTAAATCTAGTAAAAAAGTCAAGAGATGTTTAACAAATAGACATGACTCCTTAAAAGTAAGATATAAAAGGGAGGAGAGTTTATTTTAGAGAGTAAAAAAAATGAAGAGAAGAAGAGAGGAGTTCAAAGAGGAAAGTAATATAAAAAAAATAAGGAAGTGACTTTCTAAAGAGGTATCAATGGTATTGAAAGGATGTGAACCTTTGAAAGGGTATAAATTATGAATAGTTGGTGACTCTTCAAAAACATTTTGATTTTAAAGTATTTGGATTTTTCAAAAGGATTTTAGTTATGAAGTGTCGTGACTTTTTGAAAGGATTATAATTATGAAGGGTTGTGACTTTTCAAAGGATTTTGTATTATGAAAGGTTGTGACTCTTGGAAAAAGAGAAACAAAATAGTATATTTTTTCCTTTCCTTATAATTAGAAAATGAATAATTTTGGAAAGTAAATATAGAGTCGAGATAATCTAGAAGGAATAATTCATTGAAGGGTCGACTAAGGATAGAGCCACATGGACCAAGAAAAGAAGGTAAGAGTAGGTGTAGTGTATAAATTAAGTTTAAATATTCCTTACACTATTAGTATTCTTTTGAATTAAAAGCAACCAAAACTAGGGGGCTAGCCCATTAACAATCAAACTAGTCAACAACCAACAGAAAACCAATAACCAAAATTACTCCCTACCACTTAATAAAACAAAAAAAGGGTTTGGAACCATAATTAAAAGAGTATCAGTAGGCCTAACATACATACTGACTATATTAAAACTAGTAAAGCTACAATAATATATAAACAAAAGCATAATAGCCTTAAACCCCCTCAAGTTCAATAACCAGCAAATTAATAGCATTAAAACAAAAAGGAGAGAACCATTAAGGCTTCTTAGGCTCCTTCCTCCCCAGGAGGATGTTAGCCCAATCTTCCACAAGGAAGTCAAACAACATTTTTGTATCCTCCTTTAGCAAGTCCCCCTCCAAGTCCTTAAGCAGGTTCAGTGTGGTGGCAGCTACATGTGTCACTTTGACAAAGAACTTTGTCGGTAGGCACATTCTCTCCTCCAGTGCATGAATTCTTTCCCTCACCTTACTGCTAGCCTTCTTTGTGATCTCCACATTGACCTTCTACATGTCACTAGGAAAAACATCTGCTTGCATCATAATAACTTCCTGCACAATAGGGGGTTAGCATTATCCTTGGAAAAATCCTTAACAGGGGAGGAAATTGTTATGGGGGAGGGTGCTTTATCCACCATATCAAGGAATTGGTCCCTCGTTAAGTCCACACACCCCAGCTTGATGGTTTTTGAAACATGTGACACCTCCTTTCTCTCCTTCATCCCCTCATCTGAGCTAGACCAAGAAGAGTCCAAGATCTCCTCTTCTTCCTCCTCTATTCTCCCTTCTCCAAAAATCTATACCTTCTCTTTCATCCTCTGTTTGGTGTGGCCTATGTCTTCAAAATCTGTCTCCTCCTCTTGCGAGGCCCCCTATTTCAATTTCCTTTTAGCATTAGACTTAGCTAACCTCCTTGACCTCCTCCTCCCCCCTCTTCCCTCCTCCTCCAACTCCACCGATTCCTTCTCTTTCCCTTTGTCCTAGCTCCCTATTATTATTAGTATGTTAATATATATATATATATATATATATGATAGTATGAGAACATTTATATGTTAGGAGGATAATGTTAGGGATATCTTTAAGATGACACTTAATAGAGAGATTTAATAAGATGATGTTATTAATGTTAAGGATGGTTAGTGTGTTGTAATATAGTAATGTAATTTTAGGTAGATCTAATTAAATAAGTAAACCCTTAGTACTAGTATATATGAACTACATACATCTGTGTATAAATGGTTACATGGCAATGTAGAGTTGGAGATCATCTCTATATGAATAGGTAGATTAGAATCTCATAATGCGAGTGCCGGAGTGAGATCCTCATAAGAATGGTTATCATACTAGTGTGAGAGATGAGTACCCATATAAGAATGGCTAGAGGAGTAATAAATGAAATCTCATAGTACTAGCGTAGGAAGTGAGATCCTCGTATAAATGGCTATCATGCCAGTATGAGAGATAAGTAACCCTGTATGAATGGCTAAATGAGAAACAAATAATGGCTAGAATACTATGATTTTGTCACACATATGTATATGTTATTGGCCTTGGATAAAGGATGCCCATCCAAGAAGAACCTTAAAGGGTGAGCTCCCTAGATGACAGCAGGGTAGCTATGAGCTAATAAGCCCGATTTGGAGATGTCCTTAAGATTGGGGCTAACTTAGAGGGAAGAATAATATAGTTATTTTTATTATTACTATGATTCTAACATTTATTTTTTAGGTATTACTTGTCCCTAACTAACCCTATTAGTGGAGACATTACAAAAGGATATGGAGATTATGGATGCTCCTAGAAGGTTGGTGATAGAAGAGTTTTTGTTGTGATTGAGGTTGAAGACTCAATCAATGAACCTAAGAGGGAAGGAGAGAACTTGATGGCTCGAAAAGTATTGTTTGATAAAAGGGTATTGGAAATTTTTCAAAGAAGTAATTCTTTTAGGACTCATTAAGTCTGCTGGTAAAATATGCAATGTGATTGTGGATGGCGGTAGTATAAATAACCTTATTTTTGAGGAGATGGTTCAAAAGCTTGGTTTGAAGAGAGTGAGACATCCTTGTCCTTGTAGGATTGGTTGGTTACAAGATGATCATGCTTTGGAAGTGAAGGGGTAGTGTCTTGTTGATTTTTAGATTGGGTAATATAAGGATCAAGTGTTGTGTGAATATTGTGCACATGAGTAGTTGTCACATATTACTTTGTAGACCTTGGCATTATGATTGTAGGGTTATGCATGATTGTGTCAAGAATGTATTTATAGTTAAGAAAAGTGACAAGAAATTTTCACTAATTCTTTTGATGAACAAAGAACTCAATAGAAAGAGCCTAAGCTTTGGCAGCCAAGTTGAGTTGAAGGATTCTAAGAGGGCTAGAGATTAGTGTAGAAAATAGACCTATGCTACACCAAGAATGGATGTGTATAAGTAGAGAAACCATGTGATTTTTTTTGGAATAGATTGGTAGAAGTGGAATAAAGGGAAGAGTGTGCAAGTTGATTATTGACAAGATACATATATGAAGAACCAATTCAAGATTTATGTGTTGAATCCTGCAAGATGTTCTTTAAGTAGCTAAGAACATATTTTCATACTTGGGGTGTCTAATGCAAGAGCATCCTAGGGTAGTTGGTAATCTTGCATGCTAGACTTGGAGGACTCTGTCATAAGAGGGTTGATGCCCCATCACTATTGAGTAGTTCCTAGTCGTAGTGTTGGTTGAGGGGCTTGGTCTTTGATGGAGCTTGATGTATACTATTTCTCAACAATGCCTAACATTCTTGGTTGTTGAAGAAGCTTGGCTTATTCTTTATTATTCAACATGTGTTGGGTGCTCGACATGTATTTTTGCTTAGTGATACTTGGAGTTTTGTTGATGCTTGGCAGTTTAGCTTGTTGATTGGTATTCCTATAGATTTTCTCATCCAACTTGGTGTATTTAATGTTTATGATCATGATGTGGTTTGATCTCGAGATGTGGGTGGACTTATTTAGATCTTGGATCTTTATCCTAGATGCATTTAATGGGTGTTGTAAGCCAAATTAGACATTTTGAATATGTTGTAGACTGATTTGTAGCTCGAATATGTATTTAGTGTAAGGGTTTATTTAATTTTTAACTTTCT
Organism: Cupressus sempervirens; assembly: GCA_028749045.1. Taxonomy (NCBI): domain Eukaryota; kingdom Viridiplantae; phylum Streptophyta; class Pinopsida; order Cupressales; family Cupressaceae; genus Cupressus; species Cupressus sempervirens. Next base: position 504,738,978 of record CM053789.1, on the reverse strand, counting down.
AGGATGACATGTGGCTTAGTTGGGTATAAGTAGAGGGTCTTGCGTACTCTTGAAGCATATTCATTCAGTATGAAGTAGCTAAGAAGAGTGAAGTTTGGGAGAAGAGCTAGTAGCTATGGCTTGGGAATTAAGGAGATTTCTTGGTGGCATGCAAACACAATTTTAGATCTCTCTAGAAGTTTCTACTTGTGTTTTTGTGCTATAGATCTAGACTAGCTAGGGTTTGGGATTGGATCTGGAGGGATCTTGCAAAGCTATTACTTTCTTTGTATTTTGTTATAACTGAGAAGGCCTTACAGCTTGACGCATTGCATATAATCATTTGTTTTATGAATAAAGAGTTGAGTTTGGTATTAGATCTTGTAACTTGTGTTGTGTTTTTTTTGTGTGGTTAACTATTGGGTGTTAGGACATATCCTTTGGAAATTCTCCTATCTTGCACTATATTAGATCTATAGATACAAATCACATGTTTGAAAGTTAAGAAAATCCCAATTATATGCAAACTAAAGTAACTAGTAAGTCGACTATGACAAATTCACGTATCTATAAAAGAAAATTTATCTACTCCATAGATTGAAATTTCCCAAGTCACATCATTATTAAACATAATCATTTGATAAATTTTCTCATAATTAAAGATAAAATTATCAAATTTTAATCGATTATTAATTTAATACATTGATTATTTATCTTTTCATATGACAAGGAAACACACAATTATGGATTTCTATCTATAGTGATTAAATATATGATTCGATTAGCTTGACAAGGAACTTATCACTTTATCTATTAACAAATGGCTTGACAAAACTCAATAAACTTATCCAACAAGTCAGGCTAGCAAGTTACAATGATTAACAAAAATTAACTTACAAGTTTCAAAAGTCACTTGGCAAAAAAATCTATCTTTTCTTTATTGACCTATGTTCATTGAGAAAGGTACTATTTACACCCAATCAAACAATATAAGTGTGACTAGTACAACATTAATAGAACCAAGCTTTAGAGAACTATCATTAATGGTCAAATGGATAAGTGCATGGAGAGTATGAAGGATATTAACATTAATTTGTTGGAAAAATATATTGCATTGTGGGTTTAGGGTAAAGTTTGTATTGGCATTGTGATGTTCATTACTCATCCAAAAAAACTTAGAAAAATCAAAAAAAATGTCTTGAATTTTATAAATTCCATTTCTATGTACTTGAAAGTTTCATGTAGTGTGTAAAGTAATATTTTATTTAAATTTTAAAATTGCAAAAATGTTGCAAAAAATTGCAACATTGTACAAGTACATTTTTACAAGTTGCACCAAATGTTGTAATAGGTGAAGTTGATTTGTCCAAGAGTTGGTTATAAGTTTGAACAATCATATAATATTATAGGATGATGGGTGATGGTCAAGTTGAGGTAGAGGATACAAGTTGGAGGGTAAAACTTTAAGGATCAATATAAATTACCTCTAATTGCCCTTCCATCTTTGTAAATATCGAGATAGTCATGGAGATTGAGTAATATTTTGTATGTATTCATCCATGTAATCAATAGTTAACTCATGGGTAGGAAGAGGATTGTATGGGAGACCATTTTAAAGTATTAGTGGAGACATTTTTAAAGTATTACTTAAGTTATCAATGATTAAAATTAATAATTTATGAAAGCTTTTGATGGTCATTCTATGAATAGTCTCATTTTTTATTCTTGATGAATACTTTTCTATAAATAAATTATTTGAATAATTATTAAAATTTATAAATATTTTAATTAAATTTTATTATAACCTACTTAGACACCTATTCAAGGAATGTAATGGAAGATCTAACTATTTTTCTATAAACTATAGTGAAGCCCTTTATTACAAACCTACATATAAGGGTTTGATTAGTAATTCTTTTGTAACCATTAGAGAATCATGAATTTATGGGATTATAAAGTAGAATAAATTTTATTCTAAACAAATTTGATTAGAGATTGAGAGGTTATATTTCCTTTGATAAATTTGATACGTAACAAGAAAAATTATAGAAAACTTTATATTTTAACAAAAAATAGATTTATCTAGTCAAATGAACACAATCTAAAGGTTTATAATGCATGTAACTAGTTTAGTAAGGGTAACATGTAAAATATGTTTTGACACCTACAAGATCAAATATGTAGAAAATTGAAGATGAACAATACATATTTATTGTATCCTACAATTGTCTAAGTATTGACAGTCAACCATATGGTTGAATCACCATTCCTTTGTGATATTTTTATCATAAAGCCATGTGAGGTTGATTGTATTGAAAAGGTTTATGACCCTTTCATTTGAGAGTAAATTTGAACAATAATTAATGACACCATGCTACCCAGATTTTGCATGTATAAAATTGAAATGTTCTTGTTGTAAAGGACAAGTATGGTTAATGAGTTTTTCTATTATTGGCAATGACCTTATTAGATTTTTTAAGAATGAATGGTTTAGATGTGTATTGAGTTTGTTTTGTAGAAGATACTTGAATCTAAATGGACATTATAATGGCTAATTCATATGTGCAAACATGCAATGCTAATGATAATCATAATGAATGTTTCTAATATGAAAAATATCAAGGACATATTTGTTGATGAGACTTAATATATTTTCAAAGAATAAGGAATTGGAATAACTCTTATATTTATGGCCTTTGGGATGCAAATGGTTCTCTAAATTAAAGAAATACATGGTCGATGTGACCTTAAATGTGTGAATGAAGAGTCACTAATGAATTTGGAATTCTTGTATGGTAGAAAGTTGATATATGGGTAAAAGCATATAAATAGATCCTAGATTGATAATGTTTATAGAGTCAATAGATTGTCCAATTTAAACATGTGGGAAAACCTACAACTAGATGAACAATTATTGGTGACGACTTTAATGCATTGTATTTTCTCATTATTGCATGATAGATTGAATATCTTGTTTAGATTAATGAAGGAATTCTAAGAAGATCAAGATGATCCTTTGGGGAAAATAAGTTGTTGGTAAGATTCTCTAAATATTTTGCTAATAAAGCTAGAAGATCTTGAGAGTGGAAGTAGTAGAAAATCACACAAGGCCTAGCCTACAAAATTTTATATTTTTCTTCTCTAACAGAGTTTCATTCTAGGTGCTTGTTCATCTAGTTGTTATATAGGAAGTTTTTGTTTGAGTGTGGGCATACTAGGAAGGTCTATCATTTTTGTCTATGGTCTATTGATTTCCAGAAGACTATTGAGAGTGCAAAGGAAGGAACACTAGGTGAGGTAGAAATTGAATCATTTGTTTTGAGGTGAAGTGGCCATGGGAAGGTGGTATTCTAAAGGATAAAATACTTTTGGTTGCAGTGATTATGTATTCCACTAATAAGAGTAACTAAGAAAGTATAGATAAGGATAATACTATGTCCTTAAATGTAAATTTGTTGGTAATAGACTCATAAGGTAGATGAAGGAAAACAAGGTGCATTAATAGGAAAAGACAAATTAAAAGGTGGAAGATTTCCATAAACAAAATTTCTAGTAGCTCAATACATCCATGTTACCAAATATGTTGTGTGAGAAACCACTATTAATTATCTAGTTCTTGTAGATATTAGTGTTGGCTATTAGGGTCCTTTCTATCTTTTCTTCTATGATAATGGTGTAGGAGTACCCTAATCAATATCCATAGGTTTTGACATGCCTAAAGGACTCCCTAGTCATGTTTGTGTATTTTTGTTCTTAGGACCCTAAGATGTTGCAATGGGATCCATTTGTAAGGCCCATTTCCAAGTTGGTGGGCATATAAACCACTTAGTCATTGTGATCAAATGATTAAAATTTTAGTGGCATGTGTTGATTAGGTTTCCTTAGTGGGTTTTTAGTTATTTTGGTCTATGGGGAACCATAAATCATGCATACAATACAAGTTTCTCACTTTTATTAAGAAAAGTAGTAAGAGGGTGCCAACCTAAGGTACAAACAAAAAATACTTGAGACACTATTAAACAACATATTAACAATTTTTCCTAGTACCAAACATCCTAAAAACAATATACTAAAGCTTAACTCTATAAAAAAAAAGGTCTAAATGCAAAAAATCCACCAACTATGGTATGCATTGCTAAGAATCAACATGGGACAAGCCCCCATACTAGTTGCATTATTAAACCCCCAAAAGGGACCTAGGTTTTTCCTTTAAAACAAACAATAACCACTTAGTAATAGGAAGAAACTAAACATATTGGGGGGCACAAAATCATCATCAGAAGCTCCAAAAACCTACCACAGGAAATGGGAAGCTAATTCTTCTTTCACCCTCATAGCCATAGGTCAATTGCCAAAAAAACCACTAATTTAAGTTAGCATTCCCAAAAAATATTCCACCCCTACATACTCCCTTACCACTGCCATAACGATAGGATCCACTTCAATATAAGAAGGGGAAGGAATGATCAAGAACTAATGTTGGGGGAGAGAAACATCTAAACATCAACACTGTCTCTAATGGTAGGAAAGGTATGTTCTCCTTCAATAAATATCACATCCACCACCAAAATCCTAGGAATAAAATTCACCTCTATAGGATTGAATCTCATAGTCAACCTCATAGAGGAAATAACTAGAAAACACCAAGTCCACTTTGAAGGAACAACCCCAACCCACAAAAGAAGAATGAGAGAAACTATCTATATAGACAAGCTACCTTCCACCTTAATAAAAAGGAGCCCCACTCCAATAGGGATAATCAGGATAAAGGGAATCCTTAAAAATACCTTCTTCTAAATCTACCCCACCTTCTAAGCATCAACCTTATGAGAAGGATTATCCAACCCACTATCAACAAAACCCACACAACATATCACAACCTTAATAGGTGATATCTCCATGTCAATAAGAGTTGTGTGCATAATGGACAATAGTATGAACCCTCCCTAAAACCAAAATTCCTATCAAAGTTGTCTTTGATACAAAACATGAGACTTCATATCTATAGAAATCCCTAGAGGAAAATGTAGGAGAAAGCATAGAGACTACAAGATAATAAGAAAAAGAAGGCACCAAACTCTACTATGTGAAATCACCCCAAAAAAGAGATCAACATTTAACCAAGAACAAGGAGCCAAAAAGGGCTTCTTAAAACCTAAAAGCAACCACCTAGCAGCCAAAAAGAAGGCCAAAAAATAAAAGCCCACTTAAGAAAATAGGTGATTTGCACTTGTAAAATCATTAAAGAAGCACAACATCTCAATAAGAAAGAAGCATGGTGAGATCTATAATTACCAACCATTAAAACACCATAGAGCCCCCAAACATGGAAATCCCATAAGTAGAAAACCCCTAGACATAATAAGAAGGGGCAAAAATTTGGCTTCCCAAAAGAAAAAACACCTTCAGAGAAGGTTTGCCATAATTCCAAAGGAACACTAACAACTCTAGAACAAACCACTAATAAGGTAGAATGAAGATACCTAAAAATTCCAACCACTACAATAGTACAAGGTCTAGAAAACCCAGCAATAAAACACTATAGGATGCATCATGGAGAGGCAAAAAATGGATGTCCCAAGCACACAAGAAGAGGAGGTACCACTAAGGGAGACGCCCCACTATCTTGAGGGAACCCCAGCCATGAAAAACTAGAGTTCCCTCCACAAAGCAATCCCATAGAGAAGAATACTTCCCATGGCCCAAAAATCCAACAAGAAAATGGCACCCAAACCGCTCTCTTAGCAGCAAAAACCACCCACTATCTGTGACAACACATAGCTAACCAATGACACAAGGAGGGCCCTCCTTCCATCTGGCTCCTCATGTTCTAATTCCCCACCATTAATAGAATCCAAATTGATTCAAACCCTAGAAACTCGTAGCACAGAGCTCCCACTCCTGCTAATCCTAATCTAAAAAAAAAATCAATGTTACACAAATTATTGTTATGCAATTTTTTTACAAAAAGTGTAACTTTTGATTTAAAAAATTGTAATAGTTCCTCCAATGGTCACAACATTTAAAAATTAGTTGGAAATTTTGGAGAAGGTCTTCAAATAGCCCTTACTGATGGGTGGAAGCCAATAATATGTCAATTTTCTTTCCAAATCAATGAAAGTAAACTAATTTTCGTACAAATTTGATATTGTTTTATTTTGTGCAAACTTGTAAAAATTCATGGTTGCTTGAAACCTATTATAGAAGAATCAAGGATGCATTATCTTTCATTTGAATTTATTTTGAGCCCTTGAGAATTTGTGACAAGGGAGATTGAACCAAATTTGTAAATAGAGCTCTCAAACCCTAGGTTACCTAGGGTTTTGTAAACAAATGCCATTTTCTCTTGTTTCACCTAGTGTAAAATTCTAAATTTTGGTGAAATGAGAGAGTGGAATGTGTAATTTATGATTTCAGTTCTCATTTGGAGGAATATTTCTAGTATAGATTGATTTGAAGAAAACTAAGGTTGGCATCTTTCTGTGTCAATATAGAAACAACAAGAAGGATTGAGGATTGATATGCTTATGGGTTGAATCAGTCCTAGAAACATTGGATTCTTACTATTTTCAATATTCTCAACATGTTCATGGCACTGGCATAGTTGTTCAGTGTGTAACTCTAGTACTTACTTTGTTAAGTAGACCTAATTATTAGAATATATAGTCCACCAATATAACTGAGATGGGGGGCTAAATTAGTTATCTAACTATTATCACAATTATCAACCTTATTAATCCTTAACCATATGAGAAATATAATCAGAAACCATAACAAGATACTCATTCACAATAACACTAGATATATTAACTAGGGAAATTGTTGATCAAAAGGAAAACCCCAATGGGGATGGTACCCAGAAAATGATGTACTAGTATAAATATTCCTTGTTAGAGGATGGACCCTATTAGGATTCTATGAAATACATTTAGTACATATCAATCCCTACTATAAGACTTTGAATCCCTATTAGGAGTTGTAGAAGGAAGATGGACCCACTGTCCAAACAACTTTAGGGGTAAGACCAATGAATCCACTATACCAAATGATCTTTTTATTTTTCATTGCAAAATAATAGAAATGAATTGTACTTGTACTTCTTCTTCCTTTGTTATGTGAACTTGTCTTTTGCTTCTTTTGATCTTAATACCACAACACCAACTTCTTACTCACATTTACTACATACTCTACTCTTGTTCACACACTTCACACTTCAAACACTTCTTAATCAAGGAAAATACTTTCCTTTATACCAAGTCCTCAAAATAATTCCTTGAGTTTACCTTGAGGCTTTTCCAAATTATTATAATAGGACAACATTAAGATAAATATTTATTTCACAATCATACATCATTATCAGCTCATAGTCTTAATAAATTCTCACACATGTGACTCTAGGACTCGTGCACTTTCTGACATCATCATCAAACTATCCTCTATCACTATATAAATTTTTATATCTTAATTCTATCTCTATTAGTCTAGATACACTCCAATCATTATAAATCCCTAATCAGGTACTCTATCTCTATACTTCTCTCTGTAAATAGAACATATCTTCTATACATATTTGAATTACATCATGCACACTTAACCTCATCATTAGGACACAATGTAGAACATGTCCTTAACCATACTTCACGTAAACATAAAACCTTTGTTTGTATGACCATGATCTATGTCTTCTACTCTACTAGTCTTTAGATAAACCATACTATGGTGTCATCAATGACAAACATAGTCATGAATGCAACATATCAATCGTGCTACATGCACTCCAATTCTTAGGATACTCCTCCAAAGGAATACCATCAACATTCATGATAATAATATCCCCCTTTTGCATTGATGGCAACATATATGAAAAACATCTAAGTTCCAAGAATACCAAAAAACACTCTTTTGATGTACTCATCTTTTCAAATCCTCTTCATCAATCATATCTAAAATCCTCTAGAACACTGCTCTATTCTAAAACTCTTAGGATTAGCATTACTTGTTCATAGGCTAAATAACTCTTAACTTCTCCCCCATATAATGTTAGTCTCCATTGATATCAACACTACGCATCTTCCCTTTTGGCATTAATTCTTCATCTTGTATATCTCCCTCATAGAGATATCCCTTCTTCTTATTTACATGAATCTTTCTAAATCTCCCTAGTAGAGATGTGCTCATCTCTCCCTTTTCAACTATCGCTCACCCATTTGACTCGAGGATGTTTCTCATATGCACTTTTCCCCCATATTTAGGAGATTTCACACTTCTCTCCTACATATTTAGGAGATATTTTTCATGCATGCTTCTCTCCCCCATTCACATCAATGACAAAGGCTTCATTATGTTAAACATCTACTCCAAGTCTTTAAACAACTTGAGTCTCCAAAGACACTATTCAAGACCAGGAGTCCTTAGTGACTCTTCTCATCTTAGATACTCTCCCATACATGAAGCATTAGCATTTAGTCCAATCGAACAATAGTGCTCTATACCACTCGACTAATGTAATCTCTACATTATCTAATTTGAAGTAGGTGGGGGCATAACCCCAAGTATACCTCTCAAGTACTCAAATGTATCTTTAGGCAAGGTCTTTGTAAATATATCTATAATTTGATCTTTGGTACTAGAATACTCCAATCTAATCTCTTTCTCTACAACCTTCTCTCCCAAAACATGATCCCTAATAGAAAATATTCTTAGTCTTAGAATGCAATACATGATTCTTAGAAATACTTATTGTACTTGTGTTATCACAATATATGATAATAGGTTCTAAATATTCTATCCCAATATCCTTCAGCATCTGCTTCATCCAAATGATCTAATTACAATTATTTTTTGTTGCTACATACTTTGCTTCAGCTACACTCAATGAAATACAATCTTGTTTCTTGCTTAGCCAAGAAACCAATCTTCCTCCACAAGAAAATGCTCCACTACTAGTGCTCTTTCTATCATCCATACTGCCTACCCAATCTAGATCAGTCAAAGCACATAAAATGAAATCACTTGATCTCTCATACCATATCCCATAATCAGATGTTCCCTTCAAATATTTGAGTATCATCTTTAGTGATGCATAATGATACTCCTTAGGATCAAATTGAAATCTAGTTGTATAATCCCAACTACATTTTCTATATCTGGTTTGGTGTGGGTAAGATATTGTAGAACTCCAATCATTGATCTATAGATCTTTTGTTCAACTATAGGTGTCTCATCCTTGTTATATAACTTGTGACCAATTATCATTGGTGTACCAATAGGCTTACAACTTTCCAAGACAAATATTTTCAACAAGTCTTTCAAAAACTTAGCTTGTGAAACAAAAATACCATCACTAGTTTGCACATTTTGTAAACCTAGGAAAAACTTCATTTGTCCAATCATGCTCATCTCAAATTTGTTCTTCAATTCTTTAGAGAACTTATCACTTTCTTCATCATTGCCTCCAAATATTATGTCATCAAAAAATATTACTATTATCAGCAATCCATTCTCAATTTCTTTCAAATACAAGTTACAATATGTCATAACTTTAGCAAATCCAAGATTTGCCAAATACTTTTCCAACCTTGCATACCAAGTTCTAGGTGCTTGCTTTAAACCATATAGAGGTTTCTTCAATCTAAATACCATATCATTTTTCTATTTTCAGAGGGAAACCTTTAGGATACTCAATATAAACCTCTTCTTTAAGTTCTCCATTTAGAAAGGTTGATTTGACGTCCATCTAATACACTTCAAATTTCTTATTTGTTGCATAAGCCAAAAATATTCTTATAGCTTCCATTATGGTTACAGGAGAATATGTTTCCTCGTAATCCATTCCTTCCTACTATGAATAACCTTTGTACACTAGTCTATCTTTGTTTCTCACAACTTCACCTTGTTCATTCATCTTGTTTCTAAATGCCTATTTAGTTCCCATAACATTATTATCTTTAGGTCTAGGAATCAACTCCCATGTGTCATTCTTTATAATATGATCTATTTATATTAGATTATGGTGACTAATCAGGAAAGTACTGTGCATACTTCATAAATAGTGGGGTTTGGGGCATCACCCTGAAAAAAAATTTTGGGCCATGGCCGACATGGTAGTTATAACCCTAAAGCGATTTAATACTTGTATAAAAGGGTTTAGGCTTAGGTATTTTCATTATGTTGTGATGCAAAATTGGTTCTTGCAGCGGTATTGAGCTGTAAGGGATTACGGATTGTAATCAGGTTGTAATCACTGGATTGTAATAAGATCAGACCTGCTGTTTGGTGGACGTAGCCCAGGGATTGGGTGAACCACGTTAAATCTTGGTGCCTTGTGTTCATTTATGTGTGATCTATTATTTTCTATTATTGATTATATTTGCATGTAGTTTTTATTTCTATCTGTGGTTTATCCTAACAAGTGGTATCAGAGTGAGGTTGTCTTTCAGTTATCCTCTGCAAGAAATTCTCATGGTTGAGTAGGAGTGATGGCAGATGAGGGTAAGCTGAGGGTTGACAGGTTTAATGGGCAGAACTTCCAGTTATGGAAGATGCAAATGGAAGACTATCTATATTAGAAGGATTTATGGAAGCTGTTGGAAGGCAAAGCCAAGAATCAGGGAACTATGTCACAGGCTGAATGGGATCTTTTGGACAAAAAGGCACTCGAAAGCATTCGATTATGCTTAGCACCATTGGTGGCATTTAATATTAAAAAAGCAAAGACGATAGAAGATTTGATGAAAACCCTAGCGACATTGTATGAAAAGCTCTCTGCTTCAAACAAGGTATTTCTCATGAAGCATTTATTTAATATGAAAATGGTAGAAGGTGGATCTATTGTAGATCATTTAAATGAGTTTAATACTATTACTAGTTAGTTATCTTCTGTGGGTATCAATTTTGATGAAGAAATTAGGGCTCTCTTGATTTTGTGTTCTTTGCTTGAAAGTTGGAATGGCTTGGTAATGGCAGTGAGTAATTCTGTTCCTAGATCTAGTACCCTAAAATATGATGATGTGATCGGTGTTGTTTTGAGTGAAGAAACTCATACGAAATCCTTAGGTGGATCTACATCAGGAAGTGCTTTGAATGCACAAAGCAGGGGCAGAACAACTAAAAGAGGAAGTAACTCTAGAAATCATGGGAAATCAAGAGGAAAGTCAAAGGGGAGTAGGTCTTAATCGAGAGGACCAAATGATTGCTGGTACTGTTGGAAACCAAGGCACAAAAAGAAAGATTGTTGGAATCGAAAGAAAAATGAAGGAGATAAATCAGATGGAGACAAGAAGGCAAATGTGGTAAGTAACAAATCTGAAGAGGATGCTTTGCTTCTGTCTTTAGAAAGTGTTGATGATTCATTGGTTTTAGATTCTGGTGCTTCATTTCATGCTACACCTCATAGAAGTTATTTCATTGATTATGTCCAAGGGGATTTTGGGCTTGTTTATTTGGGTGATAATGAACCCTGTCAAATTGTTGGAAAAGGGAAAAATCAAGATTAAGTTGCAGAATGGAAATCATTGGCTACTACATGAGGTAAGACATGTTCCAAAACTAAGTAGGAATTTAAGTTCTGCAGGGCAACTCGGTGATGAGGGTTGTGTAGTTACTTTTAATGATAAAAATTGGAAGGTTTCAAAAGGTTCCCTTGTAGTAACAAAAGGTGTGAAAGTAGGCACCTTATATCTTTTTACAGGTCATATTGTTCCTTCTACTTTGATTGTTTCAAAGAAAAATGAATGTTCAGGAACAATTGCTGCAGTTGAGCAAGGAGAACAAATAGTTGCTGTAGATTCTAATACAACGTTGTGGCACAATAGACTTGGGCACATGAGTGAGAAAGGTATGAAAGTACTTAATTCAAAGAAATTTTTACCAGGTCTGAAATGTGTGAATATGGATTTTTGTGAAAGTTGTGTGTATGAAAAACAAAAGAGAGTGAGTTTTGTAAAGACTGGGAAGGAAAACAAAAAGGAGAAATTAGAGCTTGTGCATACAGATGTATGGGCACCAGCTCAGGTATCTTCCCTTGGTGGCTCTCATTATTATGTTACATTTATTGATGGTGCAACTAGAAAAGTATGGGTTTATTTCCTTAGACATAAATCTGATGTATTTCAAACTTTTAAGAAATGGAAATGCTTGGTTGAAAATGAGACTGGTAAGAAATTAAAATGTCTTAGATCTGATAATGGTGGTGAGTATTGTAGTCATGAATTTGAAGATTATTGCTCCACTAATGGTATTCGTAGACAGAAAACTATTCCAAGGACTCCACAGGAAAATGGAGTGGCTGAACGCATGAATAGGACTATAATGGAGCGCGCAAGGAGCATGAGGTTGCATGTTGGGTTGCCCTTACACATGTGGGTAGAGGTTGTCAATACTATAGTATATTTGATTAATAGAGGTCCCTCTACTCCTTTGGGTTGTGGTATTCCAGAGGAAGCATGGACTAGTAAGAAGGTGAGTTATTCTTTTCTCAAGACCTTCGGTTGTGAAGCTTTTGCTCATATAGACTCTGAAAATAGAACCAAGCTAGAAGCTAAATCAAAGAAATGTGTTTTTTTTGGATATGGAATTAATGAATTTGGTTATAGGCTTTGGGATTTTGAAAATCTTAAAATTGTTAGAAGTCGGGATGTCATATTCAATGAGAAAGTGTTGTACAGAGATCTGTTGCAGCAACATGAGAAGAAAGAAGATGATTATGTAGTGTTGGATGATACTCCAAAAGCTGATGTTCCAGCCATTCCTCATGATGTGCAACAACTGCAACAACAAATACCACACACACCAATGAATGTTAGACGGTCAACGAGGAAAATTAGACCTCCACAAAGGTTTTCTCCCTCTTTGTATTCTATTTTACTTACTGATGCTGGTGAACCTGAAAGTTATGATGAAGCTGTGTAGGTGGATACTAAGATTCAGTGGGAGTCTGCAATGAAAGATGAAATGGACTCTTTGCTAAAAAATAAGACATGAGATTTGTGTAAGTTGCTTGCAGGTAAAAAGGCTTTACAGAATAAGTGGGTTTATAGGTTGAAAGAAGAGGAAGGAGGTAAGCAAAGATTTAAGGCCAAGTTAGTTGTAAAAGGAGTTCCAGAGGAAAAGGGAATTGATTTTGATGAGATATTTTCTCCTGTTGTTAAAATGACTTCTATTCATACTGTTTTAAGTCTTGTGGCTACTGAAGATTTGCATTTAGAGCAGATGGATGTTAAAACAACCTTTCTTCATGGTGATTTGGATGAAGAAATATATATGGCTCAGCCATAGGGTTTTGAGGTCAAAGGTAAGGAGAACTTAGTGTACAAATTGAAGAAAAGTTTATATGGCTTGAAGCAAGCACCTTGGCAATGGTATCTAAAATTTGACAGTTTTATGCATGAGCATGGATATAACAGGTGTCATTCAGATTACTGTGTTTATTTTAAGAGGTTGGATGATGATAGCTACATTATTTTATGTTTATATGTTGATGATATGCTTGTAGCTGGGTCTAACATGGATCATATTAAGGGGCTAAAATGCCAGTTAGCACATGCATTTTCTATGAAGGATTTGGGGGCAGCAAAACAAATCCTTGGTATGAAGATTTGCAGAGATAAGAAGAACAAATCATTGACGCTATCTCAAGTTGATTATGTTGAGAAGGTGTTGCAATGTTTCTCTATCGAGAATGTTAAAGCTGTCAGCACACCTTTACCTAGTCATTTGAAATTGACTAAGGAAATGTTTCCCAAGACACAAGAAGAGGAGGATAAGATGTCCAAGGTACCCTATGCTTCAGCTGTAGGAAGCTTGATGTATGCTATGGTATGACTAGGCCAGATATTGCACATGTAGTGGGAGTCGTTAGCGGGTATATGAGTCATCTAGGATTTGAGCATTGGAATGATGTCAAGTGGATTCTCAAATATTTGAGAGGAACATCCAATAAGTGTTTACACTTTGGGGGCTCTACTATTGATTTACAGGGCTATGTTGACTCAGATTTGGCTGGGGATATTGATACCAGGTAGAGTACTATAGGTTATGTCTTTACTGTTGGTGGGGCAGTCGTGAGCTAGGTTTCTAGGTTACAGAAGATTAATGCTCTATCCACTACAGAGGAAGAGTATGTTGCTACTACCGAGGTAGCCAAGGAGATGATATGGCTTCAGTTCTTCTTGGAAGAATTGGGACATCCTCAGAAGGATAATTATTTGTTCACAGATAGTTAGAGTGCCATTCATCTTGCTAAGAATTCAGCTCTGCATTCTAAGACCAAACACATACAGTTGCGATACCATTTCATTCAGTCAGTTTTGGAGGATGGACAGTTAAAGCTGGAGAAGATACATACCAATGACAATCCAGTAGATATGTTGACAAAGTTTGTAACAATGGAGAAGCTAAACTCCTCTTCAACTTTGGTTGGTCTTTTAGACTGACCATGAATAAAAGAACAACAGAGTCTAGAGTGGTTTGATCCAGTGGGAGCCCCATGTGGTAGTGGTATTGGTATAAGATCAGTCTCCAAGTGGGAGATTATTGTTTAGTGCTGAGCTTGATCAGTCCCCAAGTGGGAGATTGTTAGATTATGGTAGCTGACATATTATGGCTGACATATGGCCGACATGTTATAACCCTAAAGTGATTTAATACTTGTATAAAAGGGTTTAGGGTTAGGTATTTTCATTATGTTGTGATGCGAAATTGGTTCTTGCGGCGGTATTGAGCTATAAGAGATTATGGATTGTAATCAAGTTGTAATCACTGGATTGTAATAAGATTGGACTTGCTATTTGGTGGACGTAGCCCAGGGATTGGGTGAACCACGTTAAATCTTGGTGCCTTGTGTTCATTTCTGTGTGATCTATTATTTTTTGTTATTGGTTATATTTGCACGTATTTTTTATTTATGTCTGTGGTTTATCCTAACAATTTCTTCCTTCGTTGCTTGAATCCAGTGATCATCTTTGCATGCCTCATCTACACTCTTAGGTTTCATTTGAGAAATTAGACATAATTGCTCATTTTCTCTATTTCTTTTCATCAATCCTTTGTCTTTGCTTCTAATTATCTCCTCTGGAGGGTGATTCTATGTCACACCCTTGTTAGGAGTAGGAGTTTCTAACTCAACTCTTGTCTTGTCTCTTAGTTCAGATCTATATTCTCTTCTTTTCTCAACAATTTTATATCATTCTATGAATCATTGTTAATCTCAAAGAATACTTCCACATTTTCTCTTACAATTCTAGGATTTTCTTCTTCCTCACTATAAAAAATAGCTACTAAAGATATCTCTTCAATTATTTCCTCTTTTTAAACCAGTTTAGGCTCATTATCTTTATCATCATTATCATTCAATAATATTTCCATACATGCTTTAAATTCTTTGTCTTCATCTAATATGGAATTCTTTTTATATTTTCTTATTCTCTTAGGACATTTGGATGAAAATGACCAAACTATTTGCATGCCCAAAAAACAAAAAATTTCGTACCCTCTGGCTTCCTTTTCATAAGCAAATCAAAACCTTCTTCAATCTTCTTTTCTTCTTCAAATCTAGAATTTTATTTACTTGTGCATCTATTCTTTTGTATGCAACAAAAGGATTCTAGATCACGCAAATCGATGCTTTCTTCTTTACACAATTCTGATAACTCACCAAGAATCTCTATCTTTTAGGTGTTGAAACTTCCTCTATCAAACTTGGGACTATCTTTTCTGAAGTGACTCACCATTGATTTCCCAAAGTTGTTAAGTTTTCTCTTCATGGACCTCAAGCTCTAATACCAATTATTAGAATGTATAGTCCACCAATATAACTAAGAGAGGAGAGGTGAATCAATTATACAAATATTATCACAATTATCAACCTTATTAATCCTTAGCCATATGAGAAATATATTCACCAACCATAACAAGATACTCATACACAAGAGTACCACTTATGTTAACTATGGAAACCCTTGATCATAGGGAAAACCCTAGTGGGGATTGTACCCACAAAATGATGTACTAATATAAATATTCCTTGTTAAAGGATGGACCCTATCAGGAGTCGATTAAATATATTTAGTACATATCAATCCCTGTTACAAGACTTTGAATCCTTGTTAAGAGATTCCAAACTTGTTAGGAGTTGTAGAAGGAAGATAGACTCCCTATCCAAAGAACTTCATGGGCACTTACAAATGAACCCACTGTCCAAATGATCTCTATATTATTCCTTACAGAATAATAGAAATGGATTGTACTTTTACTACCTCTTCCTTTGTCTTGTCAACCAAACCTCTTCTTCGTCTTATCTTGATACCAGATCACCAACATCACATACAATAATCCCTTGGATTGCTTACTCACATTTACCAAATACTCTTCTCTTGTTCACACACTTCACACTTTATACACTTCTCAATCAAGGAAAATAATTTCCTTTATACCAAGTCCAACAATTCCTTGAATTGGCCTTGAGGCTTTCCCAATTAATTATAATAGGACCACATTAAGATAATTAATTATTTTGCAATCACACAAAACTCTTGGCTCACAATATTAATAACTTCTCACACATGTAACTCCAAGATTTTCACATCACTAACATCATCGTCATATTTTCCTCTATCACTATACACCTTTGCACATTTTGATTGTATCTCTGTCAGGAGATACAATCCAATCATTAGAAATTGCTTATTAGGCACTCTGTCTCTTTACTTCTCTCTATAAATAAAGCATATCTTATGTATGACTTTTACTTACATCATGTACACTTAACCTCAACTTCAAGATATAGTGTAGAATATTTTGTTAACCACACTTCACCTAAACATCAAACCTCTATCTATTTGACCACAATATATGTCTACTCCTCTACCAATCTTCATAGAAACCATCCTATGTTTTCATCAATGACAAATATAGTCATGAATGCAACATGTCAATTATGTTGCATGCTCTCCAATTCTTAGGATACTTCCCAAAAGGAATACCATTAGTATTTATGCTGGAACACTAATTAGGTCTTTTAGGCATGGGAACTTGGTTAGCTTTTTTCTAGTTCCTTGATGAGTCAAAAACTAAGAATTGGGAGTTCAAAGTAACTTAGAAAAGCATATCTAGAATTTTTTTTTGTTTCCTAGAGGTCTTTTAGAGAAATAGTGACTAGTAGTTCAAAAACCAAGAGAGGAGGGCTATTAGGAAATGATGGGCTTAATGAAGGAAGTATCAATTGCTAATGGATAGATGAAGTTTTGACCATTAAAGGATATCAGCAAGGTTTCAAATAAGAGGGATCTAAGTTTATTCAACCGAACTCAAATTTTTCATCATATTTTGGAAAATGTGTCAAATAGGTCCTTAGTTGAGTCAAATTATTTGAGCTACCAAAGGGGGATCCGTAAGAAGGATTAGAAGTCAGAGTTATATAGGGTCTTTGGATTCCAAAGACATGTGGGATGAAGTTTCTATTAAAGGTGTTAGTCACTTGTTAGAGTCCTAATCCAAGTACCTAGGAGTGAAGCCTTTGAGGAGGGTATTATCAAGAGTGGTGGAATCCCACAAAAATAATACCAACCACTTAATTTGTGTTGGATATAATTTGTGCAACAAGGGATTTGCATCAAGTGGTATCAAAGCTTAGAAAAGTATCCTAAAGATAAAATATTGATAAGATGTTGAAGGAAGAAGAAGCCTTTCCAAGAATGACCAATACACAATTGGCTAGATTGGCTAAAGAAAAAATGGGAGAGAGAAGGGAAGTGTGGACATTAAATAACTCATTGAGGGAGGAAATAGACAAAAGAAAGAACATAATTGATAAGAGGGAAAGATAAAACATTGGAAATTATAGAGATGGGGATGAAGTTTGTGTAGATCAGATACCCCTCTTGAAGGCTCTTAGGTATATGGAATGGAAAACCATGGATGCTAAGTGGGATCACCTATCTATTGTGGGAAGATGGACTCAAATCAAGTCATAAATCAGATATAATCTTTGTCAAGTTTCTTTGAATGTGAAGATATTTCAAAAACCCAAAAATAGAAAATTCCAGGTTAAAGTGGGTAGTCTTGACTTGGTTGAACTTCATAAAGGCAAAGAGGTTGAAGAACAAAAAGGATATGATCTCATTATGGAGTACAATGGTAACACTAGTTAAGGAGGCCTATTTCCTAGAGGACTATGGGGTTCAAATTCATAGGAGAAGAAAACTCACAAACAAATAGACATCAATGCTATTACTTATAAAAAGAAGTTTTTGAAATTGTGCATGAAGGCCAGAACTACAAACACTAGGGAGGAAAAGTTGGCTAGATACATGAAAGGATTGAAGCTTTCAATTAAAGGAAAACTCAAATTAAATGCCCTAGAGATAGTACATAGATTCTATCAAATGAAAATCAAGGTTGAAGATGAGTTTAGGAAGACACAAGAGATGAATGGAAAAGAAAGATGAATCAAAAAGAATTTTAGAGAAAGATGAATTAACCTAACATGTTATAACATTTACTAAAAATTTTTTTTTTTTTTAAAATTAAACAACATCAACTAACAATGCGGAAGTAATATACACAAACACCACAACTACACATGTATTTACAACTCAGATTACATTCCACAAGGGTTCCTTCTCATTGAGTCATGTTTAAGAAGTTTTATTAATTAGTTTAAACCTCAAGTACAATGTTCATGATACAAAATAAATAAATAAAATACATGTCATCTCATAAGAAAATGCATAAATACAATTGATAAAATGAAATACATCTAACAGATAACATCCACAACACATGTTGTCGGGTATGTGAGAATAGATACAAGTACATCAAAATGCATGATACATTATAACATATTATACAATAATTCAATAGAAATCTCCAATATAAAAATAAGAATAATAAAGGTGCAATTGCATCAATGAATACCCAATAACTCCCAATCTATAGGGGAACCCAATGTTAAGAATTGACTACCTCCTAACTATGTGGTCACCTATTTAGGATACCACTCCCACCATGTAGGAGAGATAATGAATGATCCACATATCAATAATCAAACCATAAAATAATCCTAGGCTAGGAATTCAAGTGGCCAAATCTACCTCAAGGGTAACAACCTATTGATAAAGAAAAAGGTAACCAAAATAAAAAGACACTCAACCAATACCAACACCACATACCAAAGGAAACATACACATACCATGTTTAAATTAAACATCAAATATCAAGAGATCAAGTCAATGATAGATATTCGCTTAAGGTCAAAAGTCACATGTCAAAAGTACAATAACTAATAAAACACCTATTTCCATCAATGAAAGTAAATCACCAACAATAAATACACCACTAAAGGTAAATAGAAAATCTATGGAGGGACCCACAATACATACTAGGGAGTGTCATTACATGGTCAAACTACTTGAATTACGATGGACTCGCTTCTCATTAGACCCTAGACCCTCAAGTCTTGAGTTACCCTGGACTAGTCACTCTGGACCCTAGACCCTCAATGTGACACCTATAGAACTAGAATACCCTCTCACTAGGTATAATTTCATTTCAATTCTTATCCTATACAAGCACTCAAGGTATGGGAAAGGCAATATCTCTAACTTGTCATTTTATTTTATCTCAAGGAAAGGGCTATGCAAGATATTTTAATAACTAGGTTATCACTTATTACACAACTTACAATAGGTTACCTTTGTAACTGCCACTTTGGGTCGTAGACCCCAATTGCAAGCCACTCTAGAAAACATGTAACTAGATAGCCTCCCCAAAGCATATAAATCACTATTATATCCCATTACCACAACACCCATAATGATCAAATTTGGTTCCTTAACAAGAAACCTAAAAATAAGATGGTTCTCAAACCCCCAAGTAAATAGAAACATTCCACAAAATAAATCTCATAAATCCAATTTTTAATTTGAATCAAAAGTATATCATGACATCCAGTTCAATAAACATAATAAAGAAAACATAATGCATCTAGTGTACATCCTAGTTGGCCAACCAAGCAACCCAAAAAATAACATGATGAAATAAATATCACAAAACTCCAAGTGTAGAATATAGAAAAATACAATGTTCAATCAAATGGTTAAATTCATTTATTTTCCAAATAGTGGTTTGACCAAAAGGACATGAACATTCAATATAGTATTCTCATTTTCAAAGGAAAAATAGGATTCTTATGATTTTAATAATGTATTCAAAATTTATTAATATTCATTATTTAAAATCAAATAACAATATAAATTTTCATCCAAAATACTATATAATAATCCAATTAAACTAACTCTTAATAAAGTTCAAGAATAAAAATTTTTAAATTAAATAATTGTTATTCATAAATCTCATCTCATAATTTCTATATTATTAAAAACTCAATTTAATATAATATTATTAATTATTAAAAACATAAACAACTTTTAAATTATAAAAAATTAAAATTATATATAAGTTTATCAAACCCTAATTTGGGTGGGGCTTGCATGGTTCATGGACTAAAGTTCTCCCTACAGCCCTCCCCAAATGGGATGGCATCAACCTAGCAGTTGTGCACTGTTGTAAGCAGTCGTAGAATTCTACAATAATTGCACACTACTAGCAATAGTCATGGTTGGGCGGGGGGGGGCGTGGTTAGTTTTTTTTAATGACAGGCATATTAAAAAAATTGTATATTTAATCTATGTCATTTTTCATCAAAATCCTAGTCATTCAAATTCTTTTTATTTGTAAATAACAATTTGATAATGGACAAGTTTTTTGCAATTCCTTCAATTAAAATGTGAAATTTTAGTTCATTTGCACAGATCCCAACTAATAAAATAAAATGAAAATCAAACTTAAAACTCCCACAAGACATGAAGAATATAGATCTCTTCAAATGAAATATGCAATAACACCTATTTGAAACACTACCTTACGCTAATGCTAACAAAATGGAAATACCTTATGAAACCCTTGCTAATCCTATTATCTAATTTTCACCTTGCAAACTCAATTAGGATGATATGTTATAAGGGGTTGCATTGAATGAAAAATATAAGTATATTTACATGAATTAACAATGGATAAGTAAGAAGGAAACATGTTGTAGGGAATATACAACTTTAAGACTGAAGAAATCTGAAGTTATGTTTTGCTACAGGAAGTGCACAATTTTACCAGTTGTTGATTTTCAATGTTGCGGCACTTTGCACAAATGTTACAAACATAAATGGATATATGAATGTGAAATATCACACTCAAATAAAATTTTATCGAAGTATTCTTTCATTTAAATCAAGTATAAAGCATCTTCATGAAGAAATGAAAGATTTATATCCATTTTGGTGACAATATCTTGCCTAGAAATTAATTTTCATTTTACAATAAAGAAAGGAAAAATCTGGTACGACCACATATGGGCTCATATAACCTCATAAAGTTATGAGGAGATAGATATTGATGTTAGGAAAGAAAAAAATATTTCTAGAATTTTTTTGGATGTTTAGGGGGTTATTTACATCATTTTATTAACAATGCCTTGCCTAGAAATTATTTTTGAACCTGTACCAACCAAAAGTAAAAAACAATTTGTACAGTCACATATGGACTCTTAAGACTATACAAATTGGTGAAGAGCTTAATTTTTAAGTTAGGAAAAAAATTCTTACCAAAAAAACTTATATGGACATTTTGGGGGTCATATAATTCATTTTCTAAAAATCTTCCCATTAAAATGAATGTTGAAGCATGTTTATAAATGGCTAAATTATTGAATTGTAAATGCCCAAATTTCAAAAACTTATAATACATTGATTGTTACTGTAAATATGTGTGTGTGTGTGTGTGTGTGTGTGTGTGTGTGTGTATAATGATTCCTTATAAATAATTTTATTTAAATGTTATCTATAAATGCAAATAGGGGAAGTTGGCAAGATAAAATATGTGACTTTAGAAGGGGGCTTTATATTTTAGCATTTGCATTTAATGTAAACAGTTAAATGGATGATATCCTTATAAATCATTCCGTTTAAATATATATTTTGAAATGAAAAACAAGTGAAAGAATAATTAGATTTAGTTATGCCCATGTCATGGAAGTTTGGTGATTAGTTTCCTTTCTTGTATTCACCTACCAACTGATTTGAGGGAGATGTCAAATTTTAGATTTCTACATGATCTATGGAGATATCAAGTTTCACTTACAAGTTGATTTGAGGGAAATCATGGATATGCTTCCATTTTGAAGAGATGATGCATTTATGGTTTATGAACCTATTAATACTCCCTTCCTTAGCATTTTTCAATTATTTCTTAGATCCTATCTTATTTCAAGAGGCGTTCTTCTTTCTCCTTGCAAAGATAGTCTAGTTTGTAGTTCATGTCCTATATTGCGATGTCATTGTTGAGCCTTTTCTCCTCATCAAAGTAATATAACAAAGATCCTCTTTTTCCCTATTGCTAGTTTTTCATTTGTCTTGGAGAATTTTTAAACTTCAAGTTAGTGTGGTTTGATTCTTCCTTGGCTTGAGTTAAATATTTGAGAGGCATTTGAGAAATAGTTTTATGAGAAGAGTAAGTGTAACTTGTGTGTAATCCAAGTTTAAATTTGTGAAATCTTTCCTTCTTTTGAACTTGACATTATGTAATACAAGAGCATCCAATGGTGTAAGGGCAATCTTGTATCACCCAAAAATATGCTTAGAGATAGTTTTTGTTTAATGTGTTTTCATTTTTGGATACCCATTTTGGTCAAATAAAGGTTCCAACTCTCACAGTTCCACTATTAGTTTTTTGGGTTAGAGTTTTTAAGCACCTTGGGATACATGTAAATGTAAAAAAAAGGGTTATTTTGTAATTGAGCCAAAATTATGATGAGTTAGAGGGTGTAATTTGGAGGGATGATTATACTTGTAATTTAAAGTGCTCCAGAAAAAGAATCAGGTCAAAAGGCTTTATGGTTAGAAAGTTATTATAGTTTTAAGTTTCCTGGAGACCTCCGAAGAGTGCTTCAAAGTCAGGTTTTGAGGCACTAAATGGCCTCCTACAGGAAAAAAAATGGGGAGCAAGAAAAGCTATCCACAGGGCTATAGAGTACTTTGAGAGCTTTCCAAAAATGTAAACGGTTCACTAGTCGGAGTTCACTAGTCGGAGTCCCAATTCAAAAGTTATGCCTCCCAGAAGTTGGGCTACCATTCTTGGATTCTTCTAATTTTACACTGACTTCTAACAAGATTTCTAGAACCTTCTATTTTGGCAGTGGATGCCAACTAGCATATTCTACAATGTATTCCTAACCCTAAACCAATTGGGGTCTATTTAAGAACACTTCTGGCATTATACAGGCAGTTCTTAGTGGAGTTTGGGAGAAGACACTGTGAGGAGAATTTCTCTCCAGATTCAATATATTGTAAGCCCATAGGGCATGTCTTCGAGTCTATTTTCCTTGTACTAAATGTAATAGAAAATTTTCACAAATAATAATATTTCCCTTTTCCCTGTTGTGTTCATTCTGGTCTTGGGTTGTGTCTCCATCACCTTGATATATTTTAGGAACTTAAAAGGATATTTTTGTGATCAAACTATTATAATCATTTCATGTTTTTGGTTGTTTATTCAAAGTTGCATCACCTTCATTCCAAGTCAATTTTATGTTAATTTATTTCCTCTCTCTCTCCTCTTTTCCTACCAAGTTCAAGTTCTATTTTAATAGTTGATTCAAGGGAATCTAACCCTTATAGCAGAGGTTGATCCTTAACATTTTTTACCTACAGGCCAAGGATCATCCCATATTTCACTAGATTGATGGAAGTTTTCAACACAAGGGCACAGTCTAAGTAATAATAATTTTTGACATGCCCGATGGGACAAGATTTCAACTTCATAAGTCTGTGGGTTAACCAATTTGAGACCTTCATTCATTGAGAATTTAGGTGTTATTCTTAGTGAAATCAGCCTTTGGAGGCATTCATCTCTCATCATGGTGACACTAAATGCATCTATTGGTTTCAATCAATTATAGTACAATGGTATGTGTAAAGATCTTTTTGATCTTTTATATTTCTTTAGGATTTGTATGAAGTTTTTTTCTTAAATAATTTAACACAAATCCCCATCATAGATATTTGTATTACTTCCCCTCATATTATAAGAACGAATACAATTTTAGGGATCTCATACACTCTCCGGAGTGGGAGGGGCTTTGGGCCTAGTTTGAGGAAGATCTTGTAAGAAGGCTGGCTATTGCAAATGAAGAGATGATACTCAAGCTTTCTCAATTGCAAGCAATTAAAGCACAAGAGCCTCCAAAGAGAAAGTTTTCTATCTTTAGATAGAGAAATCCCCCATTTTTTAAAAATGGAGCACAAGATAAACATGAAGAAGAGGTGGATATTTTATCTTCACAAGAAAATAAGGAGCCGCTTTCAGACCAATGAGATATCATTATTGTATACCATAATAGTGTAGTCAATGTTGATTGCTGTCATGCCCAAACTACGAGGGCAAAAACACACACATTTTTTTTTTTAAATTAATAATTAAAATGCTCTAAATTCGATAAGGTTAAGTTTAAAATCAATGGGTATGATTAGATCATCACAATTAAAACTTTCATAGTTTAGTCGATTAATTAATTTAAACAAATCCAAATTCAATTTCTGAAAGTTTAACACAGATGTTTCATTTACTCTAAAGGATGAAAATAATGATTAAAATAGAAATAAGGATTAATACCCTTAAATCAATTGGATAACAATTATAATTCGAGGTCTAATATTTTGGAACTTTTGCACTAAAAAAATATTATCTAATTAAAATAACATTTCATCCACCATTAAACTCAGATTAAGATTTCAATATTATTTAAATCTATTCTTAAATATCATGACAAACTTAAACTTTATTTCTAAATAAAAATATCAATTAGCTTTGTAATCCATTAAAATCAAACCATACTAACATTACTAAATAAAGAAATAAAACATACTAATTACAATATTGCATAAAACTATACTTCATTATAGATTAAAAAGAACTTCCTAAAGTTAAAGTAATTAACTATTAGAGATCAACGTCTATCAAAATTATAAATTAGTCATAAAGATATAATTACATTTAAATTGACAACCTAACTTAATTAGGATATTTCCATTAATAATAACAATTACCAAAATAAAACTAAATAATACATAAATAATTCTTATACATACTTCAAATAAAATAATGCTGACTACTTAAACAATTTAACTAGAACTAAAAATTAATAAACAATTTTTTTTTAAATTACTACTTTAATAATACTAATAAATCTAATACTAAAATTAACTAAAAAGAAACAAATATTATTTTAAACTAATTCTTTAAATTCCACTAACTTAATGTTACTAGCATTTACATAAAATAAAATAAAAACACACTATATAAAAATACCAAATAAATGTAATCTAAACTAAACTAATACTAATCTAATCTATACTAACAACTAAAAAATATCCTAACAAACTCATAATAATTTAACATTTAAACTACCCCCAAGCCCATCTAAACTTAACTTTCTTCCCACTCACCCATCCCATCCTTCACCAACCTCTGCGCTTCCCAACTGTGCATTGCCCAATGCACTCAAATCAACGCAGGCATGAGGGGTGGGTTTGAAAATGCATCAACTGGAAGGAAGGAGGGAGGAAGGTAAGAAGTAAAGGCTTGTTGATATTTTATTTTTTTTAAAGTTGTTTAATAAAAAACTTTACCAAGCTAAGCCGCCCCCTCAAAAAAACTAACCTTGACTAAACTTTCATTTCACATAAATGCATACTGTGCCCAACCACTATGGACAGAGGTGACGTCAGCATGGGAGTGGGGTTGAAATTTAAAATAAGGAAAAATATAAAAGTGGGCTAACATCATTCATATATATATATATATATATATATATATATATATATATATATATATATATATATATATATATATATATATTGACTTTAAAAATTGAATAATTTTCAACAAAAGGGATAAATGTAAGAATCTTTGGAGGAATATTCTCTGTTGCACAAATAGATTTAATTCTTTCTTCCATGCAAAATCCAGAGAGCATTTTTCTCTTGGGGGAAAAAAAATTTTGAAGCTTTATTTTTCTAAGTATGGATTTTAAAGCAATGTATTTTTTATTTTTTTAAGGTATATTTTTTTGATAGATTTAAAACATAGGTTTAAACATTGTGACACAATAATACAAGATTAATTGATTTCTCAACCAACTTGAATTGAACTATAAACCATAATTATTTTTCTTTCCTCAACATAGTTTTTTTTTCATATTTACCATATAAGAAAAACTTAAAAAAATTTCTCAGTCAAACTGAATCTACATCCATGATATAATTTGTGTTTCCAACATAGAAGTAAACTTGAAATTTGCCTAATTAAATCAACACCATTGATGTGCATCCATCCAAATTAAAATTTACAATTAAATCACATGGCAAGCAATTATACTCAAACACCAATTTTATTGGCAAACCTGATTCAAGGGCTCAGCCAGGAAAGAATCAGGAAGAAAACCCAACTTCGTTGCCAATCCAACAAAGTTTGAAATACCAATTTACATAGGATATCAATCCCAAATTTCAACATCATGACCCTCATCAAGGGATTTATAACAATTTCTGCAACACATTTCTAGAACCATGGATGGAACAGAATTCTGATCAGGTGACAACAAGCATGACCAAGAATAATTCAACCATGCATATTCACACAAGGTTATCACTATATGATTCACAATGAATCAACACTAGGGAAAGGTGGATTCTTCCAACTAGGAGAAGTCAAGCACAACACCAAAAAATGCCCAATCAGGGCTATTAACCAAGAACTTCCATTCTCCCATTTCAACATATCATAATCATACAAGGTTTGTGCTGACAGGTAGGGGCCCATAACACCCTACCCTTTCTCCCTCTTCTCATCCTGAGAAGAGACTTTACACTGGTTGAAGTCCAACTAAATAGACCTTTCCCAAAATTGGTCACTTCTGTCCTATCCAAGGGTGAGTAATACCAAAACACCCATGCAAGAAAATCTCAAAATTTCAAACATAAACATGAAAAGAAATCATCCAAAAGTAACATGGTTTTCAAATCTTCCCAACATACCCACAAACATACAAACATTCAAACAACAACAAGGTAGCATAAGCATGAAACAAGAATGAAATCTGAACAAGGGAGATGACAATTCCTACCTTCACCAAGAGGTAATGACAATGAACAAGTTTGAGTAGAGCTTTCCCCTTCCTTGCTCCAATCTTCCAAGACTCCTCTCTAAATGTAGAGATTGGGTAACAACCTCAACTAGTCCAAGAAAGGCCTCTAAATAAGCCTCAAACTCAACCACCCAAAAGGATCAATAACTACACCCACCCACCTACAAATCTAGAAGCTCCTAACTCAACCCACACTATGGTTAAACACTAAGTGGAGGTGAGGTGAGGTAACTCAAGATAACCACTTGCAATTTTCGCACAAAGGTAAAATGAGACTTTTTGAGTGGCCTCAAAAGTCAATAAAAGGGGCTTAGGGGTTGGAAAAGACCCCCAACCCATACCCATACCCCTTGGGTATTAATATTTCAAGTTTTAAAGCCTTACAAATAGGTTAAGAGCCAAACAAAATTTAGGAATAAAATAAGACCATCTAACTACTCTAACATTGCAGATTAAGCACTAATCCAGATTAAGGGATGACTGACCTCGATTAAGAACCCAATTAGCAAATTGACACTAGCTAAAACTGACTTAGATCCAAAGGTTACACAGCTAACCCCAACTAGCATGCTGAAGAACATAAACAATTTACAAGTGTCAAGCAACATTAAAAGAACACAGTTACGAACATTAACATTTACTGATCACAGAAAGATACATACATACATCTCACAATACAATACTAGAATTACGAACAACAAGGTTTCCAAAATTAGTACATAGGGATCAGTTATGTTCCTCTGTCAGTTTTTTCGGCTAAAATATCTACACACTCATTGCACACATCAATAGTCCAGTAAAATCACATGTACATAAATATATACGTATTAGAAAATCACATAAATTAAAACATACATCTATAAATCAGTCAGGTTTTCTCTCAATTCTTAACCATTATACTCTCTTAATCCAAGTGTTAATCCTACGTTCTACTTAATTCATCAACATACATAA
The DNA here is from genome assembly GCA_028749045.1 of Cupressus sempervirens. Taxonomy (NCBI): domain Eukaryota; kingdom Viridiplantae; phylum Streptophyta; class Pinopsida; order Cupressales; family Cupressaceae; genus Cupressus; species Cupressus sempervirens. Next base: position 504,710,795 of record CM053789.1, on the reverse strand, counting down.
ACATAAAACATTAAATGAAAAACATCAATATATCTGTAAGTAACATCACACAGCATGAAATAATATAATATGTTTGAGTATTTGATAAAGTCTCGACATCTCGAGTTGTGAGTATCAAAATGATAAGGTAACAACTAAGGCTACGAAGGGTCGGGGTGAGGCCTCACAATTGCTTAGATCAAGTGGAATCAAGAGGATTCCCCATAAGGCATCTAGCTCTACAAAAAATAAATATTTTTCCCTCGTTCATGCTTAATTTTGAGCATAATGATGATCATAAAAAGGAGCAAGTGTATCTTTATCAACAAAATAATGTCTTAGTACTAGAGAGTTTTCTTTTTCTCAGCATTGGGAAGGTATTTCAAATTTTAGCATTATGACTTCCATGCATGTTGATCTGATTAGCTATCGATATGCATGAAAGGAAAAAATTCAATTTTTAGAAAGGGAAACTATTTCAATCAATCAATAAATGGGTGTATTTGAGATTTTTTATGATTAATTAGCTTAGGATATGATAGCCCAATGTGTTTCAATTTTCAGTTTCTATTCATGTTAGTTATTGTTGGTTAGTTTATTTCAGTTTTGGTTTTTTTTTGTTGGTTTTATTTTAGAGAGACTCAATTCATAATGGATAGCTAAGGAAACTAGTCACATGTCTAGCAAGAAGACACCCATCAGAGGTTGCCAAAGTGTTATCTAATTTTCACCTTATAGGCTCAATCAGGATGATATGTTGCAAGAGGTTGCATTCAATGAGAAATATAAGTGTATTTACATGAAGTAAAAATGTATAAGAAATAAAAATAAATGTTGTAGAAAATTTTCAACTTCAAGAATGAAGAAACATGAAATCATGTTTTACTATAGGAAGTGTACAATTCTACTAGTTGTTCATTTTGATTGTTAAAGTACTTTGCATAAATGGTACATACATATATGGATATATGAATATGAAATATCATATTAAAATTGAACTTATCTAAGTTTTGTTTTATTTAAATTGAGTTTGAATCATTTTCATGAAGAAATGAAAGAGTTATGTCCATTTTGGTGACAAAGCCTTGCCCAAAAATTATTTTTGAGCCTACAATAGAGGAAGGAAATTTTGGTATGATCACATATGAACTTATATGACCCTATAAATTAGTGAGGAGATAGATATTGATATTAGCAAAAAACTTTTTTCTTTCTAGAATTTCTTTTATGGATTTTTAGGGGATTTTTTACTTCATTTTGGTGATAATGCCTTGCCCAAAAATTGTTTTTGAGCCTACAACAACCAAAAGTGACAAATTAGGTACAATCACATGTGGACTCTTAAGGATGTACAAATTGGTAAAGAGCTATATATTGATGTTAGGAAAAAAAAATCTTACCTAAAATAATTATATGGACATTTTGGGGGTCATATAATTCATTTTGTAAAAACAATCTTGTTTAAATGAATGTTTTTAAATGGATGAATAATTAAATTGTAAATGCCCAAATTTCAAGAAGTTGATATACATTGATTATTATTATTATTATTATAGCTAAGGGTCCAAAGCCTATTAATTATTATTATATTTTAAAATTAATTATTATTATGTGTTAAGCTCAAGTAGACTCGAACTTAAGACCTCCTACATGAGAGGCTCACAAGTTCCCATTGTGATAAATGCTCTTGCTTATTATGCATTGATTATTATTATAAAAAAAATTAAATAGACTGATTCCTTATAAATTTATTTATTTAAATTTTATCTTTAAATGCAATTAGGGTAAATTGGCAAGATAAAATATGCAAGTTTAGAAGGGGCCTTTTTATTTTTGCATTCGCATTTAATGTAAATATTTAAATGGATGATATCCTTATAAATCATTCCATTTAAATGTATTTTTTGAAATGCAAAGAAGTGAGAGAATTATTTTATTTTATTTAGCCCAAGCCATGGAATCTTGGTAATTAGTTTCCTTTGTTGTATTTACCTACCAACTGATTTGAGGGAGATGTCAGATTTTAGATTTTAGCATGATCTATAGAGATGTCAAATTTCACCTACCAGTTGATTTAAGGAAAATGTTGATATGCTTCCATTTTGAGGATATGATGCATTTCTAGGTTTTGAACCTATTTATACCCCCTTACTTAGCATTGTTCAACTAGTTATTGCATCCTATCTTATTGCATAAGGCTTTGTTCTTTCTCCTTGCAAAGATAGTCTTGTTTGTAGCTCATGTCCTATATTGTTATGAAGTTTTTTAGCATTTTTCTCCTTTTGAATTTAATATAATAGTTATTCTCTTTGGCCCTAATATTAGTTTTTTTATTGTCTTTAAAAGAATTTTTAAAATTTAAGGTAGTGTGGTCTCATTAATCATTCTCTTGAGTTATATATTTAAGAGGCATTTGAGAAATAGTTTAATGGGAAGAGTAAGTGTAACTTGTGTGTAACCCAAGCTTAAAAGTTGTGAACAAGTTTCCTTCTTTTTAACTCTACATATTTTTATATTTCAAGAGCTTTAAGTTAATAGGATCTTCCCATGATCAAAATATTAATCATTTCAATTTATGGGTTGTTTATTCAAAGTTGCATCACCCTCGTAGTTTTAGTGCATCGCCTTAATTCCATGTCAAGTTTATGTTAATTATTTCTATCTCTCCCCTTTTCCTACCAACTTTAGGTTATGTTTTAATAGGTGATTCAAGGGAAACTGACCCTTATACCAAAGGTTGATCATTAACATAGCATACCCATAGGCCAAGGATCATCCTATGTTTCACTAGATTCCTAGAAGTTTCTTTTTAGCACAAAAGTACAATCTAAGTGAAAACAAATCCAAAACCCTTCCAGGCTTCCAAAACTTCTCTCACTTAGATTCCCAAAAAAATACTCCCTAGAGGCTTGTGTGTCAAATAATGAACCAAAAGATTCTAATATAGAGCCCTAACTCCCTTTAGGGTTTCTATCTCTAAAAGTCACAAATTATAATTATTTTATTTAATTAATCTTTTCATGCAAATTTATGTGCTTGAAATATGATAGTAGTATCCTAAGGAGGAAGTGGTTTGCAAATATCAGCATTACCAAGGGCAAGTGGCTCTTAGATATGATAGGTACTAGATTGAAAAGAATATTGATGTTGTTTTTATGCAAGACAGGTAGAACATACATAAAGAATATGAGGAAAAGGGAGGACAACTTCATACCATTATATCAGATCTCATATAAGAAAGTGATTGGGTAGAGAGGTATTCATATCTATAATTTCATAGAGAGGTGGATGCAATAGTAAAAGAACATGGAGCAACACAAAATGAGGAAGTTGTATCAAGTGTGAAGGGATATCCCTTCTTGATTACCTCAAGAAAGTATAATATGATCTTTAGAAATAATACAAGATTTAATACTCCCCTAAACCTTAAACTTGTGATTCAAAATATTATATATAGATAAAATAATCTAGTGAAACTAGGAACATAAAGAACATTGGTTAGAGAGAAACTTTCTATTTCAATGAGAATGATAATTATACTTGTACCTTCCACTGCATGATCTTTATCATCAATGATATGAATCATATATAGTAGGTGTAAGATCTAGCATATCCAAAAACCCTTTATCATGTCAATCATGTGTAGACTAGCCCTAGAATCAATCACCCAAACATCATGTGATGACAAAGAGTTTTAAAAGAGAAGTGTTATATTCTAGTTAGGACCAAGAATAGGAGAGTCCTTATCAAAGATACCTTAAGATTTTTCATCTTGTTATATAGAAAAATTTACTTTTTGTTAACATCTATAATGACACCAATGAGATTCACTAGAATGACTGTGACTACAAGAGATCTCTTTACTTGAAGAGCCTTGAGTAAGACCATTGTACTAGAATTTATTTGCATCATGAGTGTGAATGCTAGAGATGTAGCACAATCTAGTTGAAGACTTTTATTGTGAATCTAATTGTATAATGACACCAATGAGATTCACTAGAATGACTGTGACTACAAGAGATCTCTTTACTTGAAGAGCCTTGAGTAAGACCATTGTACTAGAATTTATTTGCATCATGAGTGTGAATGCTAGAGATGTAGCACAATCTAGTTGAAGACTTTTATTGTGAATCTAATTGTATCTAAGATTGTTCTGAAACTTGTTGAGACTATGATGGCTAGGATGACCCCTTGCAAGTTCTTTGACCATATTATTGGTGAGAGGAAAGAGATTTCTCTTCAAACTCCTCATGTATGAATTGGAGGGATAATTTCTATCAAAATATATTTATCAATTCTTTGAATGAAACGTTTTGTTTTTTGATATTAAATATAGTGACAAAGGTTGTGAACTTGGAAGGAACAACACACAAGGTGATAGGAATAAGTAGGTTATCCTCTACCATCTCTCCAAGAGTAAGGAGTTTTGCACAAACAAAAGATACACAAGAAAATAAATATCAATTTTTTTAAATTAATTTTTAAAGGAAGAGTATGAAATTTAGATTGAAAATAAAGTACCTTGGTATGATTCTTTGCCTCAAAAATTTTAGAAACAAGCTCCCAAGATACCATAGATGTCTCAACATCTCTAATCTGTGGTTCACCATTATAAGATATATCGAGAGTGATAAGCATTAATATTTTTGCATCATCTTTGTCATGCTTTTTCCTAGAATCAACATCAGTTGGTCATTTGGTAACACCTATAACAATTTCCCATAAATTGTCAAACTGAAGAATGGTGCACATCTTGGTTTTCCATGTGACATGGATAGTCCCCTTTTGACATAGTGCAAGGTAGAAGAATCCCCAAAGGAGATGTTATAGCCCCAAATAATAACCAAGGGGTGGAATATAAATAATAACATAGAGATTTTTAGATCCAAATTCTCATAATAGAATCATAAGAATTCATCCAACATGACTGGTTGCAAGGCCTTCTAGGTTATGACCAAATACATTAAAAATTAAAATAGCAAGTCTGCAAGACCTTGCAAGATCCAACCACTAGCTATCCTAGACCCATAATCTAGTAGAGAACTCCAAGAATAATCGGAACTTTTTCTTGCAAGCTACCAAGAAACCTTCTTGTTTCCCAAGCCTACACTTAGCTACTAGCTTTGCTAAACTTCATTCCTCTCAACGACTCCATGTTAAACTAAATCCAATTATCCCTTTAGACAAGACATCACCCCTTACTTTTACTAAACTAAGCTACAAGTTTTCCTAGAAACCCTTACATTAAATTAACACTCAAATTATATACACTCTCAAGTCACAAGTTGGCTTGGCAACATACATTGAATACATTAAATAAATAAATACTTAGGATAAGCCTCAAGTTTACAATGCATAACTAACTCATGTGACAACATAAGAGTACGAACTCTTAGGCATAGGTCCACATCCCATCCATCTATCAAATCCAAGAGAGAACACATCAACTCCCTTAGAAAGAAGCTCACGAATACAGTCTCCAAAGCTTGCTAGTAAATTAGAAACACACAACTAGAAGTCAGCAAAACAACTCTAATTCCAAGTTGATAACTCCAATCCTCATGCATAGATAGGAATAAGTCCACTAATATGGCTTGAACACCTCCCTAACCATAAAAACTATAGGTCCAAAAGATATGATCTCAATGCTCCTGCATCAAACTCCCCATGTAGATGGAAAAGTATGTGGCATACTCTGATGCTAAAGAAATTTCTTCAACCAACTTCATTTTCACCAAAGCCATCTAATCCATCGAGGACAAGAAAACCAATATTCATATGAACCATCTCTTCTTCACCCATTCAAACATCATAATCAAAAGAATCTCAATAACTCTGTTGGTTTGGTTTTTTACCATTCCTGCTTTGCTACATTTAGCAGTAAAAAAACCTAAGTCTGTGTTTTAAAGTCTTGAATTTAGGTCAAGACCCTGGGAAAGATTCTTGAAAGACCCTCACGCCTTATTCAATTTTTCTCTAGCTCTTGAAATTTTCTAAAAACAATATTTCAAAAAGATTTTGGCAGGATAATTTTACCCTAAAAGTTTCATGTTGCAAGCATTACTATAAAAATTTACATGTTAAACCCTTGCTAAGCCATCCTTTAATCATAGTTACTATTTTGAATTTTTTTATTTAAGAACCTTAACTGTAGCAAGATTTTGATTAACTATCGATCTTGATGAAATCAAAGGCCAACACTTCCCTGCATTAAGAATATGTAAGAACTTTAAGTAAAGCAGGTGAGTGCCTTTGCGCCACATAGCTCTTGCTGACATTGGAACCTCAGTGTGCCACAAAATCCATAGACTGTTAGATTTATCAAACCCATGTTGTAGAATTGTCAGTATCTGTCAACACACATTCAATTTTTCTATTATGTTATTGGTTGGTTCTTTATTGAAATTATCACTCTCCCATCAATTATGATACACTGTCAATCTTGGTAAGATTGATGGAGAGTGCTTCCCCACATTAAGAAAATGATCAAAATTTAAATTATGCGAGCAAGTGCCAATGTGCCATGTGGTACAGTGGGACCAAGCTTTGAGGAGGATTCTAAGTCATGCCAGGTTGTAAAGCCTTGCTGAATTAGAGTGCATTTATTGGTGGAACACAACACATATATGCCAAGTTACAAATGATGTCATGGGCACGAAAATTCTTAGAATTAATATTACAATCTATGCCACTGTCAGACTTGTTAGAGCATATTCATTTAAAAGGTGACATCCTATTGGTCAAGATAGATGATTGGATGATATAAGGGTATAAGTTTGTGTGATCATTGATTTGTGTAAAATCAAAGGCAAGTGCTTGACCACATTATCAAGATGCAAGAGATTTAAATAATGTGGGGAAGCACCTTGTGGACACGTGTTCATGATGATATCAGTGCCACATTTCGTGAGATAAACCAGCACTACTAATAATTGTTCTCCTTCTATATCACGGGTGTCAAAATTCCATTAGCCATTTATGTTGACGTGATTTCCTATAACATCACTTGGCTCCACTATTGATCTTGACTTGATCAACGGACAAAGCTTTCCCACTTGATGAAGTTGCATGGCAGATAAATAAAGTGGGTAAGCACCTTAGTGACATGTGTCCTTAATGATGTCGTCACTTTTATCTCAAACTGTTAAAAAGGTTCAAGTTATGCTACCATTGATCTTTCAAAGATTGATGGCTGGTACTTGCCTGCATTATGAAAGTGCTCAATAATTAGATAAAGCGAGGAAGCGCTAGCCTGATGCATGGAAAATTGTAAGGAAACTTGAAATAAATAATATAATCATTTCCACATAACCCATAATAGATCTGAAATAAACATGGAATTAAAATCGACATGCAAAAGAATAGACAACATACCCACAAAATGTGACACAAGATATACCCTGGGAAACCCTCATTGAGGGAAAAACCCAACCTCCAAAAGCATCCATCACCATGTATTATTCAGCAAAAAATACCATTGCCATACAACCATGGAAGCCTTCAAAGCCATAGCCACCACCAAGCAATCCATGTGAACAAGCATGAATCCACACATCCCATGCCATGCTTCTAACCTTCACAAATGTTCCCTTGGCTAACCTGTCAAGCCTTGTCCTGCTCGACTCTTGCCTTTTTCCCTTCTCTCTCTTGTCACACCAAAAACTACCCTTGTGGTTGCTTATATAGTAGCAAGTCCCACAAAACAACCAAGTGGTTTTACATAAACCATGTCCTACCTAACCCACTGACCCCACATTTAATATTGGGCATTTAATTCTTTTCCCCAATATTAAATAATTACATGAAATATTATCACAATGTTACAATACAACTCATCAAGTATAACCCATGGGAATCTTTACATGTTGCACATCCATCTAGGTCGATCATTACAAATAATAAAATATAACAATATTATGCAATGTGTGCAACACCCATTATCTCAACACAAATGTGATGTCAAGGACCCACCTTTTCAAAAGATAATAGGGAACCTACTTCCGTGGAGTTTGTCAGAATGTACTACCTCATGTGGGGATTTTCTATTGGTTGATGAAGCTGACTAGGTGTTATAGCAGTATGAACTTGTATGATTGTCGATTCAACCAAAATCAGGGGTTGGCACTTGCCCGCATTTTCAAGGTACAAGAAATTTAAGTAATGCAGGGAAGCACTAACTTGACATGTGGCAAAGTGGGACCAACTACAACCAACGTGGGCTAATGTGTGACACTTTGGAAGAGTTATTATGCCAGTTGGATTACACTTTTTCACATGTTTTCGTAAAGATGTGTTACTTCTCTTGACCATTGATTTGAAGGAAGATCAATAGCCATCGTTTGCCCGTATTATCAAAATGCAAGAGATTTAAATAATGTGGGGAAGCACCTATTCGACATGTGGCTAGATCTTTGAAGCTATAAAGAAATTTTTCTTTTTGAATTAGGGTCATCCAATCTAATGAAATCAATGGATAAGATTCAAATTTGAATACAAAATGGAAATAACGACTAATGGAAGTTAATTTATCTCAGAGCTTATTCATGTGATCTCAATGCATGGAGCCACCATTATTGAACTACAAAATTATAAAGGTTATTAGAGTGCAAAGAATTTTTGGAGCTAGGGCACAGAATTTTACAAGGTGATTTAGTGAATTGTAGCGATTTTCAACAGAGAAAGAGGCACAATTTAGTGGGCAAGTGATCTAAAACTTGTGAAAATTAAGAAATTGGTGTAGTGAAGTTTAAGGTTTTTCAAGATGCCTCCACAAAAGGAATTTTCTAGACATACTAGCTATCTTAAAAGGTCTATCCATGATGATTTTCTTGAGAAATTTCCCCCATTTGTACATGAAATAACAACTAGTAGAGATTTCATTCCTAAGAACTCTAAGTTAATAGTTGCAAATGGTTTCTATGATAAGGAAAATAATTACAGAGATGCTCAAATTTCCATGTGGGAGGTTTAGAATTGTTCAAAAAATGGTTTTTTAAAAGAAAATTAGATACCCCTTTAAGTAGTGTCTGGGAGTTTGACATTGGAAAGTTAGTAGTCTCGAGGGTTTTCTTTGATAGTGATCTACTGATTGACCTGGCCAAGAAATATGATCACATTACTAGATTTGTGAAGAACTATGCTGGAGAATTTCTTTTTAGGGTTTCCCTTGACTTGATTAGGGAGGTTTTTAACCTCAACCCTAACTGTGTTATGCATGAGATCATTGACATGGATGACCTTCAAGAAAGTTATGATGCACAGAGGGTGTACCTATGAGCAAGGCCTCTACAACAACATTTCACCAGGATTAGTAGACAATCCTTGGTCACACCCAATACCCCAAAGCCACTAATGTGGAAATACTTTAATCCTAGGGCTCAAGCTTTATATTTTTCCCTCTGCCAAATATTTGGGATGGATGAAGGGGATCACATCCCAGGCTCTATTGTCCTTATCATGGCTCAAACATTACAATTTGGAATGAGTAGTATTTTTTATTTTGCCTCTCTCCTAGAAGAAGAAATTCACAATGGATTGGTAGGAATATCAAAAGGGGAGGTAAACAAACATTTTTGTTGGTAATCCCTACTCGTGCATGTATGTCTTTTTAAGGGAGTTACCTTTTTCTCTAAAGGGATGGAATTGGAATTGACAAGGGATAGTGAAAAGAATCTAGTCTAATTGTGGAGCATTGATATGACTTCAGAGGCCAGAAATGCCAATTTTGTGAGATTTGACAAGTATTTTACATCTAGGCTTAGATTTCTTTTGAGAGGGGATAGCCCTAGAATTCCACAATCACTATTAGAATTGGTCAAACCAAAGGACCATGCAAAAAGGCTTTTGGTTAGTCACAATTGGGGGGATGTAATCCCATATAATGTTTCTACAGTGATTAGAGTATATGGTTTTTTGGGAAAGCCCCATGTTCTACCTTTCCATGTGTCATTGAAGGTAGGAATAGTAGAATTGTTGTAGCAGATTGGAACCATTGAGGAGAGAGACATGATTGGTAAGGGTAAGGGCACTTTCTTCCCAATTATTACCCTAGCACATGATTTTTTTTTTTTAAGTAAGAGATGGAGACATATCTGTTTATTTTTGAACAAGTACAACATGGCAGAATCCCATGCAAGGTACATTGATCTAGAGGGATTCTTTGATCTTTTGAGAGAAAGGAAAAAAGCTACCTGTATGACACAGCAAGTATATTTTACTGAAGATATTATCATAAATATTTTCTCTTTACATGAGCAAGACATTAGGAAAGAAAAATGGATAGTATTTAGCAAATTTTTGGAGTTCTTCAATGCATTTGACTCTGATTATCATCCTTTGATAGATAAAAAAATATTGGGGAGCCAAAATGCATGTGTTGATGAATAATTTTGCTGCAATAATGCAAACCATGAATGAGAAAAAGGTTATATATGTCAAATCCTATCTAGATAGAGTTGCAGAGGTACAAAGAAGAATAAATAGTAGAAATATAGTTGCTCTTGGTCAGTATACATTGCAAAAAAGGGCAGGGTGTGTGATGGTTCAAAACATACAACAGGTTCCCCCTCATGGAAGACAAAGGCTAGAGAGTCCACCTACAGCGAGTGCCCCAAAGAGGCAGAAGTAGGAACAAGGATCCTCTTCTCGTGTAGAAGAGTACTCCCCAAGTCAAACCCCAATCAAAATAGATGATGAAGCATCCTTAAGGGAGCAGTTGAGACAGATTGGTGGAGAAGGGGATGTAATTGTTACCACTGTAGATATGGAAAGAGGAGTGCCTAAAGAGCCTCCTGTACCCTCCTTAGACCTTACAATTTCTAATTATCAAGGTAAGGAGATAGACCCACTAATTGCTTAAGCTTCTAAGAAGTTTATAAATGATGAAAATTTTGTTACGTCTAGGGCTTTTGCACAGTTTTTATGGAGAAAGAATATAGGAAATTTTAAGAAGATATGTGAGAAAATAAAAGTAGAGCAACCTGACAAACTAGACTCTGATATTAAGGAAGAGGTAAAATCCAAAATTTTGAGTGATTTTTCCCAGTTTACACCTGAGGTTGGGAGGCAAATAGTTAAGGAGTCAGGGGTCCTAGTATTTCCAGAGTGGGACATAGCTAATGCTATGATTTTTTACTCAATTAGGAAGGAGAAGAATGTACAATATAAAATAGAGGAGGAAATATTGCAAACCCATAGAGGAATTAAATTTAGTGATGACCACCAAGCCCTAGTAATTTGGTCAATTGAGAAGAGAGACAAAACTAGAATGTAGGAAATTTCTAGTGCAAAACATACTAGTGCTCTTATAGTATATAGGGTTGGTGAGGTAAGTAGTCAGCAAATTTTTGGAATGGCTTCAAAAATGGTAAAATTTGGGAATGTGGTGCCTAGACAAGAACATGATAAGTTCTTAGAACTTGATGCTAAATTTGAAGAAGTTTTGAAGGCATATGAGGAAAGAGGCAAACAGATACAGTTGTTGGAAAATTAGCTAGCTCAAATGAACAAGCAACTGGGGAAGAGAAAGATGGGAGAATCCAGCAAGTCAAAAATTGTATATTCCCAACCACCAATTGAACCATTCAAATCCACTCCCATTATTGAGATACCAGACACCCCACAAAGGCCTGAATTCTACAGTGCAGAGGAATTTGAAGAAGAAAAGAATAAATTATATGCAATGCATGTAGAATTGAATAATTAGTATGAAGGAAAAATAAGGCAAGCTATAATGTACTTAATAGATAGAATTGAGTGGCCAGCATTTTATGATCAGTTGGTAAGAATTGTAGCTATTAGGGATGAAATAAAAAGAGATGAAGGTAAATTGATACCTACTGTATAGAAATGGACTGAAAGAAATAATGATGTTATTGCTATGTGCATATCTATCATCTAGCTACCATGTGACCAAATAGAAAAGATTTTTGATTTGCTAAATAAATTGGAGGGTTTTGATGACAAACAGGATTTATTTCAGACAAGAATAACAATTTGTTTCTCAAATACATAGCTAAGAAGTTTGAACTTTTTTCTAGTACTCTAAAAATGGTTGATAGAATAAAGGAAAAGGAAGAGTGGAAAAAGGAATTGGATGAAATATTCTGCCAAAGAATGAATAATGTTGTAAATGAAAATGGGCATTTACTATGGGCAATGACCAATGAAGAATTGGTTAAAGTGTAGTTATTTTATAAAGCCATCAAAAAAGACCTCATTGAGATAGAAGCAGTTGGAAATTCTATAATAATAGTAAAAAGGGAAATGCTAAATTTTAATTGGCCAGATGACACTACTTTCAACGAATGGAAGGAACAATTTTTGTTTGCAGAATAGATGGTAGAAGATAATGGGGTAGAGGAAGATGTAGGTGTAATTGTTACTCTAACAGTTCATGATGAAGATAGTGAGAACCCCTGAGTTGAGGTAAGCTTGTAGGAAATAGAATAGGACATGTCACTTTTAAGCTCGATAGCCACCTACTCCAAAGAATCAGATTAATAAAGGGTCAAATCACAGAGTTTATAGTTTTCCAAAAGATGTAACAGAAGAGGAGCCTACAAAAAGAATATTATGATGTATAAGTCTTTCTGTTACACAAATTATTTTCTTTTGTGGTAGCTATATGTAAATACCTTTTGTAAAAGGGCACCTGTCAATTGTCTATGCTTGAAGCTTGTTGCATCTCACATTATATAAGTGAGATTCTAGGGATAGAGTAGGTTTAATTTTTTAATATAGTTTGAGTCTATTTTGAGTATGGTTTGGTCTAGTTATTGTAGAAAACTTTATGATGTACAACTTCTCTGCAAATTTTCTAAGAATACATTGATGTTATGTGATCCTTGTGTCCTTTTCTAGAGTCATTCTGAGTTTTATTACAATTGTATACAATTTTCAAAGAAAATTAATACAAGTTTGAACTGTTCCATATTTGTTCTTGTTGAATTTTGTCTCCTTTTTTATTACCTGATTATTCTGATATTATATGAGCAAAGCTTGTCCACTTGAATGCAATTCACTTAGGTTGTATGTCAATTCATTATTACTATTGATTCAATGAATTAAGTAAATGCTTTAGTGAACTTGATAGGATTTCTATGGTAATAGAAAGGATGTCTGTAAGAATGAGTTCCAGTAAGAATTGCTGATAATATTTGTTGTAATGCAACAAATTAGATCTATAAATTGGAGTAAACTCTGAATTCCAATGGATAGGCACTGATCTAGTTAATCTAGTCTACAAATAGATAGATCAAGAGTGAGCATCAAGTTTTAAATCAAAATCAATATTATTTTATTGTTTAAAGAGTTTCAAGGGTGGTCAGCACTTGTGTGCATGTAACTTTTAAGTTGTAGCTAGCTACTATTGCTAGAAATACTTGTAAATCAGAGAAGAATTATGACCAAATTTGTTTATAAGGGGTGTATATCATCTGAAAGTGTCAAGAAATAGATAAACTATGTATATGGTAGAGATAGAAGATGAGAATTAGAATGAAACTAATAAAATTCTCATACAAAAACATTTATTCTGAATCATCGCTTAGGTATAGCCACCTTGGTTCTATAGAGCCTAAAGAGTAGAAAGCCAATCTTGGTTTTGTTGAAGTTGAATCCAAATGGTTTACACACATGATTTTTGATAGGTGATAGCTAACCCTTAGATTATGTGAGTATTATTATCTTGGTATTGAACCTTTGTTGTTCAATAGTTGAAAAACACCAACAAAATTGTGACTCTACTAGGGACTGTATTGAATCTAAATGGTAGACAAACCTTGAGAATTTAAAAGAAGAGATTCAATATAGTAGAAGAAGTGCATAAAAAAGTTGCAGCGATAAGTTCTCTGATGTTCTTTCTATTTTTCTTACTCCAAATCATACACCCCAGTGAGGTTTTATCCATTTACAATAGTAGCTTTGAGGTTGAATGTAAATCGTGTTGTTAGGAGTGTTCATCTTTAGTCAATTCAGCTAGATTTTATCTTTCAAAGTGTTGTTGTAAAATCATAGTCAAGAATGAACATAAAGTTTGTGTTCCATTTTCCAAGTTTGTAAATCTACAAGAGTGGTTTGATGGTTTGCATTTCTCCTATAGAAAAAGATATGGTTCAAATTTGTCAAGTGATAAATTATTTTTTATTTCTCACAAAGTGTGAGTGGCGACTCCCAAATCTCTGTACCAATTTGTTCCCAGTTGATTTCATTGCATAATTTGAAGGATTTTTAGTTTTATGGGAAAATCTGAAGCTTTTGATAGTTTCTTGAAAAGGAAGTTTAAATTCTTGAAAAAAAATTAAGTGTTGTTTGCAATCTGCTGTTATAAGAAAGTGAACTGTAAAAAGTAGATCACAACAGCGATTTTTTTATCCTCTCTCAAGGAGGTGGTGGCTCTATGAAGTTTTTATCAATGGTATGAAGGATTTTTAGTATGCACCCATGTCAAAATTAGCAGATCAAAGTCTTGCATCAGCACTTGAGGTATTTTGATTTTCATGTTTCTCTTTCATGAAAATCAAGTGGTAAAAGTGGTTGCCTCTATTCAATGATTTTTAGCAATAGAAGGAAGAGGTAGAAGTTAAAATTTATGGTGGAGTCAAATCTCAGATCTAAGATTAGTTTGCCAAATTCTAAAAGTTCAAAGACTGTAAGTAACAATATTGCTATGGTAATAGAAAGGATGTTTGTAAGAATGAGTTCCAATAAGGATTTCTCATAATATTTGTGGTAATGCAACAAATCAGATCTATAAATTGGAGTAAACTCTGAATCCCAATGGAATAGGCACTGATCTAGTTAATCTAGTTTGTAGATAGGTAGATCATGAGTTAGCATCAAGTTTAAAATCAAAATCAACATTATTTTACTATTTGAAGAGTTTCAAGGGTGGTCAACACTTGTTTGCATGTAACTTTTAAGTTGTAGCTAGCTTCTATTGCTAGAAATACTTGCAAATCAAAGAAGAATTGTGACCAAATCTATTTATAAGGGGTGTATATCATCTAAAAGTGTCAAGAAATGGATAAACTATGTATATGGTAGAGATAAAAGATGAGAATCAGAATGAAACTAATAAAATTCTCATACAACAACATTTATTCTGAATCATCCCTTAGGTATACCCACCTTGGTTCTATAGAGCCTAAAGAGTAGAAAGCCAGTCTTGGTTTTGTTGAAGTTGGATCCAAATGGTTTACACACGTGATTGTTGATAGGAGGTAGCTAACCCTTAGATTATGTGAGTATTATTATCTTGGTATTGAACCTTTGTTGTTCAATAGTTGAAAAACACCAACAAAATGGTGAATCTGTTGGGGGTTGTATTGAATCAACATGCTCACTCCAAGGAACAAACTAAACATAATACTTCACCAATAATTACTATAGCTGATTTCAATCAGCAATAGTAATATCCTCAAACATGAAATCCATGTCAGCAACATCAGGTAACTCCAAAATGGAATAAGGAAAATGTAAGCCCAAATCCACAATAAGAGAAACATGTAAATCTTCAATCATGTCAACCACATGGAGATCCACATCAAGAACATATAGATCCAAAGAAATAGTATCATGTAGATCCTCAACCTCATCAGCAACTGATGAATCTACACTAGAAATATCCAACTCCACATCAGTAGAAACAATAGAGTCCTCAACCATATAAGAAATAACATGTGAATCCAAAACCACTTTCACTTTTAGCAACAATACAAAAATCCAAATCAATCATATCAATAGTAATATACATCCTCAATCATCTCAGCATCAACATATGAATTTAGATCCATATCAAAAACCGCATGCACATCCTCATCCATATATAAATCCCCATAATTAACAATCTCATTTTTCACAACAAGATGCTCTGCAACATGTAACTCATCACCCACAAAATCTTGATTATCCACAACCAAGTGCTATATAATTTTCATGTCAAATCTAAACTAATCATGAAAACAAATCTCATTTCCAGTATCAGCAAGGTTATGAACTTCTTTGGTAAGCTTGGGTATCTCAACAACAACCATAAGTTGCTTTGGTGGTTTCATATGAGAATCCATAAACTAATCGACAAAACCAAACACACATGCCTCTTCAGCTCCGATGAAGTAATCCTTTACCTCTTCCTCAATAGAAATGTACCTTCTTATCTAAATGATCTTCTTAACTAGTTAGACAAATCTCTTTCTAATCGATAGACTCCAACTCAAGTGCTTACAAATTTATTCTCCTTATCTTCAATTCATTTAGAAAAAGAAGCATCCACCTAATAAAATTCCTCTATTATCTTCATCTTCACCATATCATAGAGATATGCAATCATCCTTGGGTCCAATCTTCTCAGAGGCATCTTCCAAGATCTTTGTAAATTTAAAACAACAAATTCACAAGATCAACCTTCCATCTTTGCAACCATCTCTCCATATCAAGATCCATCTGTGATTCCTCTACAATTGTAATTCATAACCACGATCTTCCACCTCACAACCAACATGTCCAAGACTCCAGAAAGAACAATATAATTTATGTGAGCAATAGGTCAATGAAAAAGTGGGAGAGTAAATGCATCATGAAGTACAAAATTTGCAAGGAAATATTCTATTTAGTGTTACAAATTTATTTTTATATATTCAAATAACTAAAAATATATGAAAATAATAATAAAAGACTGCATTAAAGGTTCTTTGAAATTTCCTACAATTCATTATAGATTCATCCATATATATTTTGGACAACCTCATGGATTGAATTAGGCCTCCTTTTCTTAGCTCCACATCTAATAGATTATAATCCAACTTAGAAGTGTATCACACTAAAAAATAATGAAGAGACATAGTCGATGAACCAATAACATAAATGTTAATTAGCTATGAAATATTTTCACAAAGCTTGAACTATTTTTTATATATTTTTGGATGCTAAATATTAGTCAGTACTTCATATTTCAATTTTTTTAAAGAAATCTTGGAATATTAAAAAAATCTACCTTTGTAATTAAATATAATTTGTAAAGAAAAAGTGATGAAATATGTGTTCAATCCTTAGAATTCTCTATAATTAAACATCTATACATATTGAAACCACAAGCATGATGAGATTTTTCAAGTTTGATTCCAATAGAACTGAAATATAACTTATTTGGATAAAACCCTTAATGACCATATTTTCCCCTTTTACTCAGATACAGTTCATAAGAGGAATATCATATTTTATTTTTACATACTTGTTACTAAAAAATAAAATAGAATGAAAAATAGAAAAAAGACAAACTTAAGACATTTCTCCCAAATAATTTTCCTAAAATGTCTTCATTTATAGTAGATATGTAATCATTTTGATATTTTAATTATTTACTTATTCATTATTATATGATTACAAATTAATTATATTTTTCATGCATTAAATTCAATCTTAAAAAGAACATATTACAAAACTAACCTGTATAAAAATTTGTCATAATGTTTATATCTAGTGAAGGTAGTTTGTAAGGCTCATATAACATTGTCTATTGAAATATCTATAATTATTTAATTGCATGATTTATGTTCTTTTGAAGGACATAAATATGTTAATTCAAGTAACTAATAATGAATCATTTTCTTTAAATCTTGATTCAAGAAACAGTTTTTCTTTTAACTGACAAATTTTAAAGAATTATGTAATTATATATTCTAAACAATTAATCATGTTTTCTACTATGAGACTTCTACATTAACCTTACATAAACTATTATTAAAATGAATAATGAACATTTCCAATAGAAAAAGAAAAGCTATATGAACAAGGGTTGTGTGCAACACTAGTCTCATCTTTTGGCAGGCTTGACGAGAGGTGTGTCTATTGATGGGGTAGGATGAATGGATAAAAGAGAGGACAAGTACTACAGTATACAATGGATCTAGTAACATCAAAATATGATCCAATACCAAACAAATGAAACCAAGAGGGACAATCCTAGAATGCAAGTAGGGTACTCCCATTAGGATATGGACAATGTGATCTAGAGATTAATGCTTCTTATGCCATTACAGTAGCAATGGCATGCATCATTTAAAAGGGGGCATTCTAGAGCAATATATGTAACTCAAGTATTGACCAAGAAAAGCGGATATAGATAATGTGATACAGGCTTTATAATTAGTTAATTACACCTGCAAAAGCCCAACACAAGATGGACAAAACTAGATGAACTTAGCACAGACCATTTCCATTGAAACAAGTTTGATGTAGATGGTATAAAAGAATAACATCCATTATCATTTTACTTGCCTTGTCCATAATTTACTTGGTCTCATATTCCATAGCTATCTAATAAGACTCCTGGTCTAATGCATATTATTAGAAAATTGTCTAAGCATGAATGGAGTATTACAATTGCTAAAGAAATTGAATAATAAAAATCCATAGCACTGGAGCACTCTCATCAAGGAAAGGAATACAAATTTTGATGCAGCATGTATCAGGGAGTGGTGAAATATATAGTATGAGCTCATAATGAAATGACATGATTGCAAATATAATTGAGAAGGTTGCACAAAGCAATTTCCATGCTACTAGAAAAATGTTGGATTGCCTCTAACTAGAAGTGTGAACATGGACTTCAGAACCCTGAATGGATATGTGGAAACAAATATTATCCAATTGGAAATAGGCATGGAATGCATTGAGGTACTGCCAAGAAATGAGTTTGAGATTTTTTGTAGGGCACTAAATAGACTGCACACCGATTGAACAATAGTCAAATGAGAATTATTTTATATGCGATGTTTATTATAATTTGTGCTAAAATTTTCACCTCAACCTAAACACTAAGTTCCCCCCTTTTTTCCTTCTATGAATCTCACGTGTGCAAAAAAATGCATGTTCCCCACCTTCCTGATCTACTTCTCTCACATTTATATGTTCGCTATACTGTTGGGTCTCACCACCCATCCTTAATTATTTTTATAGAATTCTACCCAGAATTGCACCCTACGAAAAAATGGCGGACTGGGAATTTAAACACAAACATCGAGTTGAGGGTTTCTATGGGTCAACAGATTTAGCAATTGGTTCTGTTGCTTGCTCTATCATTGACTATGCTACTATATCCATAAGCTACATTCAAATAACGAACATATAATTTCTATGGCTTTTGTAGGTGATGAGTCTCAGCCTAGTTCACAGTTTCCTTATTACCCTTACTACACCATTAATGGCGCCTAGCCTAGCAGTGTCAGATCCTTCATCGCTTTTCTCTCCTCTTGTTCTACCTTTGGATCAATGCATTTGTGGACAAGATTGGTGGGAAATGCATCTCCACATTGTAGTATCTTCTCTCGAAGATGTTTCAAAGTGATTGAATGTTTATATACAAGTGGAGTGTAAAGGTAATGATGATCTCATCTCACATGTCGATTTGTAACAGATTTCAGGGTTAACTGAGTTTTTGAATTATAACTTTCAGAATTTTGAGTTTGAAATCAGATCTCTCCGCATTGCATTTGTAAGATCTTTAAGGAAAATGATGCAACCTATGTGCTTGGATAATCTGCTCCTGCAGTAATCTCGATAGCGCAGAAAACACTAAGAACTCCCATTGAGAATCTTGAAGGCTTCTACAAATGAAAAAAATAGAATTTGCAGTGGATTTTTCATATACAACGTGAACCGGTATCTAGCTTTTTCATGATCTAATTTGTAATACTACTTGGAATGAGAAAGAGTGGATGGGCAAAATTTTCTAAACAATTCGTTTATTATCGAATACACCTGGCTCCTGAGTGCAAGTTGAATACAACACATTGATGGTACACACAACTACCCCTAGAAACTATACAGATGCCAGCAAACATCATCGGGAGAAAAGAAACAAAAAAAGTGTTCCAAATATTTTTCCACTAAGAATATTGCAAATGGATTAAATTTATTTTGGCCACTTTTTCATAATGAAGGTAGAAGTGTTATAATCAATTGAATGTTTAAAATTATAAACAAAGAAAAGTGAAGGTGAGAAGTAGCACATTACCATTTGAAGGAGAGAAAAGAAATCTAAATTAGAAGTCAAATGGATAAAATAATTCCTAGGCCAAAAATCTTGTCTTGTTGATAGAAAGGGCACAATCGTTTGTAAGAAGACCAATTGAATAGGAATGGAAGATATTTTCAATACACTAATAAGGAAAGAGAGTAAGAATTCATGCATAGCTCCACACATCAAAATTGACATGCCTCCATTTGTTATGTACTATTCATGCATAATTCCATCTCCAGATGATAGGTCATTAGCCTCTACATAGCACCACGCTCCATCACTAAAGATAAATTTCTTCATAATTTTGTCTATTGAAAAAAGGAAAGACTACCGAAAAAATGGATAAGCACTAATGAGAAGGTGGAAAATTTAAATGTAAAAATTACATTTAATTAAAAAATATAACTAGTGCATATTTTGATGGGATTGCTTTTGTAGAATCTAAAAACACAAAAAAAAAATAGGGGAAGAAAATAGAGCAAAGGAAGAACACAATTTTACACACAAACACATCAATATCTTAATTGATCTCCAAATTTGATTATATTCTTGAAGGCTGCTATCCATTCTGTTGTGCAGCACACTAAAATGCATTACATTACATTTCTTTATAATATTCCTTACCATCAATGATGAAATATGTAATTATGCATGAACAACAATCAAATATCATGCAAATAATCTAAACTAATCCCTAATTGTTAGGTGATGTGGAAAGACTTATTTATGAGGCAGATCAATTTGACATATAAATCTTTATTCATTGCACTTAAGATCTTGTTAAGGAGCAATAATAAACTATGACTACTTCTAAAAAGACGAACTTAGAGATCTATGTTTCTCCTTATTTCATGAATATATATCATTAATTGCTAACTATCACATGTCAATAATTTCTTGCTTTGCTCTAATTTCTTCCCTTATTTGTATGTGTGTTTTCAAATTTTGCATTTGGTATTAGAGCTAGGTTGTTTAAACAGTGAGCCTCGAGTGGATCTTAGCATCAATATTCATACTTCCCCTTGATGCTAAGAGGACTCACAATCTAATCTTTGAGTACAAAAATTTGATCCTTTGCAATTACTTATGTGAAGATGTCCGCTATTTTCTCTTTTGTGCTTGTATACTTCAATTCAACCGCCTTATGTTGCACCAAGTCTCTGACAAAATGTTGTTTTAGATAAAAAAAAATTGTCCTACTATGATGAATAGGATTTTTGGCCAATTTAATATCACTTATGGTGTCAGAAAAAATCATAGTAGACAAAACCTTGTGATTCATGAAAGAGAGAAATTGATAAAGAGATGGTTGACTTCTATTAGAAGTACCATTCGAGTCTATGAGACTCTAGTGATGAAGAAAGAGAGAAATTAGTAAAGAGATGGTTGATTTCTACTAGAAGTACCATGTGAGTTGAAAATACTCTAGTTATGAAGAGTTGCACTGTGTGGTGCATGGATTAGGTTAAAACCTATGAGAAAATTGTGAGACTCAACATCAAGGGTGAGTGTTGAGAAAATACAAGAGTTTGATACTTGAAGATGAGTTTTTTGTGGTCAACTAAAAACCATAGAATGAATGTAGAAGTTTATGGTAAGCTAAAAGCCATTTCAGAATTGATTGATGAGTAGTAGTGTATGCAGTAGCATTTGGAGGTCAAAATTAAGAGGCAGTGTTGAAAGATACAAGGCAAGATTGGTTGCTCAAGGTTTCAGTCAAAGGTATGGCATTGATTATGAAGAAACTTTTGCACCAATAGCAAGACAAGAAACTATTAGGATGTTAATCTCTCTTGTAGCTCAAAAGAAATGGAGTATTCATCACATGGATGTGAAAAATGCCTTCTTGAATGGGTACTTAGAAGAAGAGGTATATGTGGGACAATCATGTAAGGTTTTGAGATTCAAGGCAAAGAAGATCATGTCTACAAGTTGAAGAAGGCTTTCTATGGCCTCAAGCAAGCACCACATGCATGGTATGCAAGAATTGATAGATATTTTCAGTAGAATGGCTTCCAAAGAAGTAAGAATGAACCTACCCTTTACTACAAACAAGAAGGTACTAATATTCTTATTGTGAGTTTTTATGTTGATGATTTTTTATATATGGGTAGTAGTTTAAAGATGAAAGATGAATTCAAGGTTTCTTTGATGAATGAATTTGAGATGAAAGATTTAGGTGTCATGAATTATTTTCTTGGCATGGAAGTTTATCAAGGTAAAGATGAAATTTTTATTTGTAAAGAAAAGTATGCAAAGGATATGTTGAAGAAGTTTGATATGGCTGATTGTAAACCTATTTCCACTCCAATTGCTCATGGAGTTGCATTATGTAGAGATGATGGTGCTGAAATTGTTGATGAGGCATCATATAGAAGTATAGTTAGGAGTTTGATGTTTTTAAAACACAAGGCCTAATATTGCTTATTTAGTTACATTGGTTTCAAGGTATATGAAAAATCCTTCAGAGGGACATATGAAGGCAACCAAGACAATTTTGAGGTATGTGAAAACCACAATAGATTTTGGCATTCACTATTCTTCTAATAAATTTGAGCTTGGTGGCTTTAGTGATTCAGATTATGGAGGTAGTTTGGATGACAAAAAATCTACATCTAGTAATTATTTTTCTTTGGGTTCCAGTTTAATCACATGGAGTTCAAAGAAGCAAAGTATGGCTCCTCTCTCTTCTACAGAAATGCAATATGTTGCAGTTACTTTAGTAGGCACACAAGCTTTATGACTCAGAAAGCTTCTTGAAGAAATTGGAGAGCTACAAATTTATACTACGGTGGTTTTTTGTGATAACATAAGTGCTATTAAATTGGCCAAAAATCTCATTCATCATATCAGGACAATTTTTTTTGATTTGAAACAACATTTTATTAGAGACTTGGTGCAATAGAAGGTGGGTTAATTGAAGTATACAAGCACAAAAGAGAAACTAATAGCCATCTTCACAAAGCAATTACAAAGGATCAGTTTTGCATACTCAAATATCAAATAGTGAGTCCTCTCAACATCAAGGGAGAGTATGAAGATTGATGCCGAGATCTACTCTAGGCTCACTTTTTAAACAACTAGCTCTACTGATTCAACCATTTTTGCAGTCACCATTGGTTTCGCCATTACTTAGCACATTTGATAGATGTTTTAGTTTTAGTTTTATTTTTTTTGAATAAGGAGATAGATGTTGACGTGCATTTATCAATGCATGATTTTTGAAAATTTCTTTAATTTGTCAAAATAGTATTTGAATGTTCTACATGGGATCAAGAATCTTGTTGTAGATTGACACAAAATAAGAAATCAGAACTGTTGTTTCAAGTAGTCAACTATGCCATCTTTCACCATAGGATTTAGAGATTACAAGTTAGAAATAAAATATGTAATAGTATATACTGAGCATCAGTTGATAATAAATTGTAGACATTCAAAATGAGGAAAGTAATTTTTTGCTGCTCCAAAACTCTGTTTTCTTTGTTAGAAAAATAGAGCATATTGTGTTTAGAAATTTTGTGGTTTCTCTTCTTATTTTTTACATTGTAGGTGTTTATGTGCTACATTTTTCCTATTTTGGCTATTCCTGAGGCAAGATTAAATGTTAAAAGTTGGTGAAAACATCAAACCAAAGGACCAACAAAACAAATTGAAAAATTATAAAATTTATTTAAAAAACACATGCCCAAACTATAATAAATTGTAAAAACATAGTAAATGGAAGTTCCTTTTGGATAATCCCACTATTGGATTAAGTAAACTATATAATATTTGAAAATTATAGGGAAAATGTAGTGTTTTCCAATAATAAAAAAATAAAAGAGAGGAATTAACCACAATAAAATGACGATGAAAGTCCAATGGTAAAAGTGTACATGGATTTCCAATGTGTCAACTTTATTTAACTATAAGTGAATAGGAAACTCTGTCACATAAGAAAACACACCTTACATATTTAGATAGATGTATATATGCCAGAGAGACAATGAAGGAGGAATATAAACCTTCCATGTTTTATTTAATAAGCCTTATAAGATGGATGGTGTTGGAAATATAAGAGTAACTAAGAGGGGAGGGGTGAATCAATTACCACAAAAATAAATCCCAGATCCCTTCTAAAATATGTCAATACAAATCAAAACATAAAATCTAATTAAATTGTATTTTTTTGTTACTTGGCAAACACATAGGCACTCGGTTTACACTAGAAAATGTTGTAACTTGGCAAACACTTAACTAACTCAGCAACCACTTAACATGAAAATATTAAGATATTATCTATGATTAATATTACTTAACTTAGTTGCATACACATAAAATAAATAGCATAAACACAAGTGACACCAAGATTTAATGTGGGAACCCAATTTGGGAAAAATCACCAATTGTAACTAGTTACTGATTTTCACTCTTCTAAAGTGAGCCCTGTCAGGAGCCAACCTTGTTAAAGGCTACAAAACATACCGTTAGGTGTGACTCTGTTAGAGGATTTGATCACCCTATTAAGAGTGGCCTTGTTAAAGGACTTTAAACACTTCAATCTAGAAATTCCACCTTGTTAGAGGATTTGCAAATAGTTGTTAAGCCAACTCTATTAAAATATTTTAGATCACTACTATAATGATTAGAGAGTAACAATGAAATTACCTGATTTTTGATGCAACTAATTTTTTTATTATAGCTCTCAATTTAGGCTTGTATACTTGATTCTTTCTAATCAAATGTATCTTTGCAGCTCAACAAGGATATTCTTCTTATCCTTCTAATTTGCTTCCTCTAAGCATCTTCAAATCTTTTTTTATATTCTACACATTTAATTCTCAACTTGACCTTATATTTATTTCTTACACATTGTCAATTTGGATTTAATACAACTTAGAATACTTAATATTCATCTTTACAATCAGCTAAAACCAACAAACAAAATAACTAAACTCAATATGCCAAAACAAGAAAATCCTTCGTTAGCCAACCTTGCTCAATAGACACTAACTTAGAAATGATTTTCCTGTGTTTACCAAGTGAACTCAGTTAACATTGCATATCATAGAGTTCCTTTTCTAACTGAGTGAGCTTGGTTAACATTGGTTCCATCCAATATATCTTTCATTAACCAAGTGAGCTTAGTTAACACTCAACTTCTGTAAACTTCCCTTTGACACTCGTGTAAACTCGGTAGACACTATCTTCTTAACTTAGAAAACTTTGGAATGCTTGGCAAACACAAGAAAAATTCTTCATCACCCAAGTGAGCTTAGCATACACTAACTAACAATAATATGACATTTTGTGTAACATCAAAGATAAGACACAATTAACAAATTATTTTCAACAATCTTTCTCTTTGGCATTGATGGCAACACAACATGTTATAATACAATAAAATTTTAGAGAAAGAATAAAGTAAGGAACATATCCTTAGTTTTATTCTGATTCTCATCCATGAGAACTTCCTCTATCAGTGTGAACTCCCTCTACCTTCAATTTCTTCCTCTGTCAGCAAAACTTTGTCTTCAACATCTTCTTCTGATAGAAAACTTTCCTTATTTGGTATTAGATCAAGTTCTCCCTCTTTGACATCTTTGCAAGTAATAAAATTTCTATGAAATATATACTCTCCATCTTTAGAAAATTTCTATGAGATATGACATCAAACTCTCCCTTTTTGACATCTCATGGCAAAGACAATATTTAATGAATATCAATGTACCACATGTACTGATTCATTTGTAATGTGCCCTTGTCAATACTACATAAACTAATTGATATTCAACATGCTCTGATTGATGCATCACTAAAATTTATTTAGTGAACTTTGGATAGGGGAATGACCCCTAACTTACCTCTTAGATACAAAAATGTATCCTTAGGTAATGGCTTAGTGAATATGTCTGTAATTTGTTCTTTAGTATTCACATATTCCAATCTTACCTTTTTATCTAGTACCAATTCTCTCAAAAATTGATATTTTATAGCATTGTGCTTGGTTTTGGTATGCATCACAGGATCCTTTGATATATTAATTACACTGGTGTTATCACAAAAGATAACCATTGGATGCTTGATCTCTACCTTTATACCTATCAATAGTTGCTTGAACCAAACAACATTAGAATAGTTAACTATTACTACCACATATTCTGCCTCTGTTATGGACTAAGAAATACAATTCTACTTCTTGCTTGTCCAAGACACTAGTCTTTTGCCAACAAAGAATGCTCCACCACTGGTGCTCTTTCTATAATCAACAATTCCTGCCCAATCAACATCTATGAATGATTTCAAATCTAGATTGCCTCCTTTCTTCTACCATAATCCATAGTCTTCAATACCCTTTAGAGACCTCATGATTCTCATGATTTCCATCATGTGATTTTCTATGGAATTTGCTAAGAATCTTGCCACCATACTAGCTGTTAATGCAATATCAGGACTTGTGTGCACTACATACTACAATTTTCCAACCATTGATCTATATGTAATTTGATCTACCTATTTGGAATCATCATTTTTGGAAAGATTATGTCTAGTAGATATAGGTATTCCAACTGGTCTTGAATCTTCCATTCCAAACTTCTTTAGTATCTCCTTGATATAGTTGGATTGAGTAATGCAGATACCATCTTTCTTCTACTAGATCTGCAATCCAACAAAGAATTTTATCTCTCCAAACATGAACATCTCAAATTCTTTACTCATCTCCTTTGAAATGCCTTGCATAAGTCATCCACAAAGATTTCTTCCAACACAATCATTTTGTCTAGTTCTTCTTTGATATATAGGTTTTTGTTATCATTTGTTCTTTGAAAACCAATCTTTATCAAGTAGTTATGAAGTATTTCATACTAAACTCTAGGAGCTTTCTTGAGACCATACAATTTGTTGTGTAATTTATATACCATATCCTTTTTACTAGGATCCACAAAACCTTCATGTTTTTCTATATAGACTTCCTCTTTCATAATTCCATTCAAGAATGCATATCTTACATACATTCAATAAACTTTAAATCCTCTATGTGTGGCATAAGAAAGTAGAGTTCTAACACCTTCTAATCTAGCAATAGGTGAAAAATTTTCACCATAATCTATACCTTCTTCTTGAGAATAACCTTTACAAACTAACCTTTCTTTTTTTCTTGAAACGTTTCCATCTTCATTCATCTTATTTCTGAAAACCCATTTTGTGTCAATTACATTTTTATCCTTGGGTATAGGAACAAGAGTCCAAGTCTTATTCCTCTCTACTTGTTCTATTTATTTATTCATAACCTCAATCCAAATTTTATTATCCAAAGCATCTTTAACATTTCTGGGTTCAAATTCAACAAGCAAACATGTACCTTTCAATTTGTTTCTTGTCATTGTTTCATGTGACTTGTCTCCAATGATCTAATCAGATGCATGGTGCCTTCTAACATATCTTTCTAACATAGGTACTTTGGATTTAGAACATATTCCACTAACTCTTCATTATCTTTTATATCAAGCTTGGGTCCCTTTATTTGTGACTCGGGTCCATCAGACTCAATTTTCTCTGGTCATAGCTTGGTAGCTTCAGACTATGACTCGGGTTGCGCTAGTTGCAACTCAGTATCTTTTTGATATTTTGGGGGCTCAAGAGGTGAGGCCTCCTAACTTCCAAGTAGATTTGGTAATGTATCAGTTTCATAGTAAAAAAACTTTTGTAATCCTCAAATTCTTTGTTGCTTTCTTCTTCACTCTTTTCTGCAAACTCATCAATTCTCACATGTGCACTTTCTATGATCTTATGAGTGAATAAATTCAAACGTTTATATGCTTTACTTTAGAAGGAGTATCCTAGGAATATGCCTTCATCACCTTTGACATCAAATTTACCTTTCCTAGATTCCTTCAAGATATAACATTTTCTACCAAATACTTTCAAGTAACTTACATTAGGTTTGTAGCCATACCATAGTTTATGAGTTTGATTTGATTCTTTCTTCAACTGTACTTTGTTCAAGGTATGCACTATAGTACCAATTTCTTCTTTCTAGTATTTGATTGCAACATTCTTTTCTATCATCAAGGTTTTTGCATAATCAATGATGGATCTATTCCTTCTTTCAGCTATACCATTTTGTCGTGGTGTACCAGGGGATGATACTTGTTCTTAATTCCTTTTTTAATACAGAATTAATTGAACTCATTGAAAATGAATTCACCACCTATATTTGATCTTAAACACTTTAGCTTCTTTCCATTTTCTTTCTCTACTCTTGCCAAATACCACTTAATTTTTTAAAAGCTTCAGATTTTTCTTTTAGATACATTACAGTCATCATTCTAGAATAATCATCAACAAATAAAATAAAAAACTTATCTCCATTATAGATGTCTATTCCAATAGGTCCACAAAGGTCTACATAAACCAACTCCAAGACTTATTCTAAATGATAGTTCTTACTATTGAAACTAGTCTTTCTCATCTTTCCAATTTGACAATTTTTGCATAGACTCATATCAGGTTTCCTCAAACTAGGAATATGTCTTACTCTTTTCTTATTTCTTATCTTGCTTATATTATCAAAGTTCACATGACATAACCTTTTATTCCATAACCAAATTTCTTCCTCTTGAGCAATAAAACATGAACTTTCACAGAGATCTAGGTAGAATAGGTTACCTTTTGTTTGTTTGCTAGACCCAACCAGATTTCCTTTTCCATCCAATAGTTTGGCCTTCTCATTCATGAATTCTATTGTGAGTCTAATTTTATTCAATTTTACTACACTCAATAGATTATTCTTTAGTCCTTCAACCCAATAAGCATTATCACATCTAAGTTCACTCGTTAGTGAGATACAAACTTTTCCCTTTATGCAACAAGGTTCATTGTTTCCAAATCTCACATTGCTACCATCATAATGTTCCATGTGTTTAATTTTTTTTTTGTCACCAGTCATATGATGTGAGTAGCCACTATCAATAATCCATGTATCATTCTTGCTAACATGAGAGCTAAGTGTCATCTCCTTCATCATTAAATTCATCTTTTATAGTAATATATACCATTTCATCAGCTTCACTACTATCTAAATCTTTATCCATAAAACAAGATTTCTTACCTTTTGTGATGTGGAGCCTAATTAGACTTAGAGGTTTATTCGGCATGGTTTTCTTCTAGATTATTTCTATAGGGGTTTGAGGGTAGTGCCCCCAAGATGGGCTCAAGGTGTAGTGCCCCTATAGGGTCCTATGGTATCACCCCAAGTGCACTCCCTATCATAGTATAGGGTGGGGTCGAGGTGAAACGCGCCTGTAGGGTTTTTCAGGGGCAACGCCCCCAAAGTCAAAAAAAATGAATTTATATTTTAAAAGGCGTCGGGTACTATTTTGTCTACTATTCTAGCCCTAACTTTGTAAGTGGAAAAGAAGCTTGTATAAAAAGGCTTAGGGTTAGGATTTTTCATAGTGTGTGATGTGAAAATTGGTTCTTGTAGCTATATTGAGTTGTAAGGATTATAGATTGTAATCAAGTTGTAATCACTGGATCATAATAATATTGGACTTGTTGTTGGTGGGTGTAGCCTTGAGATTGGGTGAACCACATTAAATTTTGGTGTCTTGTGTTCTCTTATGTGTGATCTATTATTTTCTGATATTGGTTATATTTGCATGTAACTATTATTTATGTCTAAGGTTAATCCTAATAAATGGTATCAGAGCTAGACGATCGTAATTTTTTTTAGCTAGGCCATTGTCATTTCTTTTATCAATCATCTATAGGAAGGTCTCATGGTTGAGTCGGAGCAATGGAAGATGAGGGTTAGCTGAGGGTTGAAAAGTTTGATGGGAAAAACTTTTAGTTATGAAAGATGCAAATAGAGGACTATCTCTATCAGAAGGATTTATGAAAGTTGTTGGGAGGAAAAACTAAAAACTAGGGAACTATGACAAATGAGAACTAGGATATTTTAGATAGAAAGGCACTTGGAAGCATTTGATTATTCCTAGCACCATCACTAGCATTTAATATTACAAAAGAAAAGATGACGGAAGAGTTGATGGAAACCCTAGCAAAATTGTATGAAAACCCCTCCACTTCAAATAAGGTATTCCTCATGAAGCATTTATTTAATATGAAAATGGCAGAAGATGGATCTGTTGTAGATCATTTAAATGATTTTAATACTATTACTAGTCAATTATCTTCTATGGGTATTAATTTTGATGAAGAAATTAGGACTCTCTTGATTTTGTGTTCTTTGCTTGAAAGTTGGAATGGCTTGGTAATGGTTGTGAGTAATTCTATTTCTAGATCTAATACCCTAAAATATGATGATGTGATCAATGTTATTTTGAGTGAGGAAATTCTTAAGAAATCCTTATGTGGATCTACATCAAGAAGTGCTTTGAATGCACAAAGTAGAGGTAGAATGAATGAGAGAGGAAATAATTTCAAAAATTATGGGAAATCAAGAGGAAAGTCAAAGGGGAAGAGGTCTTAATCTAGAGGACTAAGAGATTTTTGATACTATGGTAAAATAGGGCATAAGAAGAAAGATTGTTGGAGTCAAAAGAAGAATGAAGGAGATAAGCTAGAAGGGAACAAGGAGGCAAATGTGGTAAGTAACAAATTCAAAGAGGATGCTTTGCTTTTGTCTTTAGAAAGTGTTGATGATTCATTAGTTTTAGATTCTGGTGCTTCATTTCATGCTACACCTCATAGATGTTATTTTATTGATTATGTCAAGGGGATTTTGGGCTTATTTATTTGGGAAAAAATGAACCATGTCAGATTGTTGGAAAGGAAAAAGTTAAGATTAAGTTTTAGAATAGAAATCATTGGCTACTATATGAGGTAAGACATGTTCCAAGGCTGAGTAGGAATTTAATTTCAGTAGGGAAACTGGGCAATGAGAGTTGTGTAGTTACTTTTAATGATAAAAATTGGAAGGTTTTGAAAGGTTCCCTTGTAGTAGCAAAAGGTGTGAAAGTAGGCACCTTATATCTTTGTACAAGTCATATTATTCTTTCTACTTTGATTGTTTGAGATAAAAATGAATGTTTAGGAATAGTTGTTGCAATTGAGCAGGGAGAACAAATAGTTGTAGATTATCATACAACATTGTAACACAACAGAATTAGGCACATGAGTGAGAAATATATGAAAGTACATCATTAAAAGCAAGTTTTATCAGGTCTAAAATGTGTCAATATAGATTTCTATGAAAGTTTTATGTATGGAAAACAAAAGAGAGTGAGTTTTGTGAAGACTGAGAAGGAAAATAAAAGTGAGAAATTAGAGCTTGTGTATAGAGATGTATAGGGATTGGCTCATGTATCTTCCCTTGGTGGCTCTTATTATTATGTTACATTTATTGATGATGCAACTACAAAGTGTAGGTTTATTTCCTTAGGCAGAAATCTGATGTATTTCAAACTTTTAAGAAATAAAAATGCTTGGTTGAAAATGAGACTGGTGTGAAATTAAAATGTCTCAAATCTAATAATGGTGGTAATTATTAGAGTCATGAATTTGAAGATTATTTCTCCACTAATGGTATTCATAGATAGAAAACTATTCTAAGGACTCTACAGGAAAATGAAGTGGCTGAATGCATGAATAGGGCTTTAATGGAGCATGCAAGGAACATGATGTTTCATGTAGGATTGTCCTTAGACATGTGGGTAGAGGCTATTGATATTGTTTTATATTTGATTAATAGAGGTCCCTCTACTCCTTTGGGTTGTGGTATTCTAGAGGAAGTGTGGGCTAGCAAGAAGGTGATTTCTTCTTTTCTCAAAACGTTCAGTTGTGAAGCATTTGTTCATGTAAATTTTGAAAATAGAACCAAGCTAGAAGCTAAGTCAAAAAAATGTGTATTTTTTGGATATGACATTAATGAATTTAGTTATAGGCTTTGGGATTTTAAAAATCATAAAAATTGTAAGAAGCAGGGATGTCATATTCAATGAGAAAGTGTTGTACAAATATATATGTAGCAGTATGAGAAGAAAGAAGATGATTTGTAATGTTGGGTGATACTCCAAAAGTTGATATTCCAACAATTCCTCATGATGTGTAACAACTGCAACAATAAATGCCACATACCCCAGTGAGTGCTAGATGGTCAACAAGGCCAAATAGACCTCCAAAAATATTTTCTCCTTCCTTGTACTCTATTTTACTAACATATGCTGGTGAACCTAAATGTTATAATGAAGTTGTATAGGTGGATACAAAGATTCGGTAGGAGTCTACAATAAAGAAAGAAATGGACTCTTTGCTGAAAAATAAGACATGGGATTTATGCAAGTTGCCTATAGGTAAAAAGGCTTTATAGAATAAATGGGTTTACAGGTTAAAATAAGAGGATGGAGGTAAGAAAA
Organism: Cupressus sempervirens; assembly: GCA_028749045.1. Lineage (NCBI taxonomy): Eukaryota > Viridiplantae > Streptophyta > Pinopsida > Cupressales > Cupressaceae > Cupressus > Cupressus sempervirens. Next base: position 504,678,437 of record CM053789.1, on the reverse strand, counting down.
GATTTAAAGTTAGGTTAGTTGTCAAAGGATTTGCACAGAAAAAAAGGTATTAATTTTGATGAGATATTCTTTCTTGTTGTCAAAATGAATTCTATTCACACTATTTTAAGTATTGTGGCTACTGAAGATTTGTATTTGTAGTAGCTTGATGTTAAAATAGCCTTCCTTCATGGTGATTTGGATGAAGAGATATATATGGCTCAGCCATAGGGATTTGAGGTAAAGGTTAAGGAGAACTTAGTGTGCAAATTGAAGAAAAGTTCATATGGCTTAAAGCAAGCACCTTGACAATGGTATCTAAAATTTGACAGTTTTATGCATGAGCATGGCTATAGCGGGTGTCATTCAAATCATTATGTTTTTTTTAAGAGGTTGGATGATGATAGCTACATTATTTTATGTTTATATGTTGATGATATGCGTGTAGCTGGCTCTAACATGGATCACATTAAGGGGCTGAAATGCTAGTTAGCATATGCATTTGCTATGAAGGATTTGGGGGTAGAAAAAAATCAATGGTATGAAGATTTGCAGAGATAGAAAGAACAAGAAATTGACTTTATCTTAGGCTGATTATATTGCAAAGGTGCTGCAACATTTCTCTGTGGAGAATGCTAAAGCTATCAACACACCTTTACCTGGTCATTTGAAATTGACTAAGGAGATGTGTCCAAAGACACAAGAAGAGGAGGATAAGATGTACCTAGTACCCTATGCTTCAGCTGTAGGAAGCTTGATGAATGCTATAGTATTTGCTAGGCTAGAGATTGCTCATGCAGTGGGAGTTGTTAGGAGGTATATGAATGATCCATGAATTGAGCATTGGAAGTAGTAAAATAGATTCTCAGATATTTGAGAGGTATGTATCCAGTAAGTGTTTAGAGTTTGAGGGCTCTACTACTGATTTACAAGGCTATGTTGACACAGATTTGACAAGGGATATTGATACTAGGTAGAGTACTATAGGTTATGTATTTACTATTGTTGGGGCAGCAATGAGCTAGGTTTCTAGGTTACAGAAAGTTAATGTTTTATCCACTATAGATGCAAAGTATGTTGCTACTACAGAGGCAACCAAGGAGATGATATGGCTTGAGTTCTTCATAGAAGAATTGCGACACCATTAGTAGGATAATTCTAGAGTGTCATTCATCTTGCAAAGAATACAGCTCTACATTCAAAGACAAAACACATATAGTTGTGGTACCATTTCATTCAGTCAGTTTTGGATGATGGATAGTTAAAGTTGAATAAGATACATACAGATGATTATCCAATGGATATGTTTACAAAGGTAGTGAAAAGGGAGAATTTGAATTCCTCTTCAGCTTCAATTGGTTTTCTTGATTGAACGAAAAAAAAAAATAATAGAGTCTAGGGTGGTTTGATATTCCAATGGGAGCTACAAGTTTAGCAGTGCTATGATCAGTCACCAAGTGGGAGGTTATTATTATGGAGTCTGATTAGTCTCCAAGTGGGAGATTATTGTGATGTAGAGCCTAATCAGACTCAAAGGTTTATTCAGCATGATTTTCCTCTGGATTATTTCTATGGGGGTTTGGGGGCAATGCCCCCAAGATGGGCTCAATGGGTAGCACCCCTGAGGGGTCCTGGGATAGTGTCCCAAGTGCACTGTCTATTGCAATACAGGGTGGGGTTAAGAGGCAATGCCCCCATGGGGGTTTTTGGGGCAGCACCCCCAAAGCCAAAAAAATGACATTATATTATAGAAGGCACTGACTATTATTTTTCTATTATTCTAGCCCTAATTTTGTAAGCAGTAGAAAAGATTGCATAAAAAGGCTTAGGGTTAGGGATTTTCATAGTGTGTGATGCAAAAATTGGTTCTTGTGATGATATTGAGGTATAAGGGATTACGAATTGTAATTAGGTTGTAATCACTGAATCATAATAATATTATACTTGCTACTGGTGGACGTAGCCTAGGGATTGGATGAACCATGTTAAATCTTGGTGTCTTGTGTTCTCTTATGTGTGGTCTATTATTTTTTGATATTGGTTATATTTGCATGTAATTTTTATTTCTGTGTAAGGTTAATCCTAACATTACCAGTCTCCTTGTAGTCCTTGAATTTCTTGAAATCCTTCTTTCCTTTGTACTTGTCATGCTTCTTTTCATCTCTATCTTCTCTATTTAGGCACCTTTTCGCAATGTGTCCAACTTCTTCACAAGAGAAATAGATTAAAGGGATTTTACCTTTATACTTTCCTTTGCCTTTGGGATACCTTCTTGCAAGAAATGATTCAGTGGCTTCAAGATCATTATTAAAACTATCTTCCTCTTCACTTTAAGATCTTCTAGCTTTCTTCTTGAGTGATACCTTGGCTTCAAATAAAGACTCAAGATTGCTAGCACTAGGAGTATAATTGTCACAGTTGTCTAGTTCAAATGTTGTCAATCTTCCCACTAGATCATCCAGATTTATCTTATTATTTGGATCACATCTCATCTCTTGAATAATAGACACTCTAATTGCATAGATAGGAAGAATGGTTTTGAGTACCCTACTTACAACAATTATGTCATCAATGTCTCCTCCAGATTCTTTGATTACACTCACACTTGCTTTAATTCACTCACCATATTTTGTAATGTTTTCATCCTCTCTCATCTTTATTTGATCAAACTAGCCTCTCAAGATTTCTACCTTAGCTCTTTTTATGTTGTCATCATCTGCATAGATGTCTTCCAGTTTGGTCCACATTTCATGAGCAGTAGTGCAACCTTTTCCCTCATCAAATTTAGCATAATTTAGAGCTAATACTATGTCAATCATCATGATATTATGATTTTTCACTTTAGCAATTTCTTCCACAGTAATTGTACTAGTAGGAGCTTTGTAAGTAGTGTTTAAATATTTCAAACCTAAATCACTAATGGTTTCTAGATGAAACTTCATAAGGTCTTTCCATGCTGCAAATTTGTCTCTGTTCAACTTGGGAATCTTTCTTCCATAATACATCCTAATCTTTAGCTTAGGTCCTTGAAACCTTCTCTGCAAGCACCAAAAGCTCTGATACCAATTGTTGGAAATATAAGAGGAGTAACTGAGAGGAGAGGGGTGAATTAGTTACCACAAAATAAATCCTAGATCCCTTAGATGTCAATACAAATCAAAACATAAACTCTGATTAAACTATATTCTGTTGTTACTCGGCAAACAAACAGGCACATAGTTTACACTGGAAAATGTTGTAACTCGACAAACACTAAAATAACTTGACAACTACTCAACATAAAATTATTAAGATATTATCTATGATTAATCTTACTTAACTTATTTGAGTACACATAAAAGAAATAGCATGAACACAAGTGACATCAAGGTTTAACTTAGAAACCCAAATTGGAAAAAACTACCAATTGCAACTAGTTGTTGATTTTCGCTCTTCTGAACTGAGCTATATTAGGATCCAATCTTGTTAAAGATTACAAAACACACTATTAGGTGTGACCCTATTAGAGGATTTGATCACATTGTTAGGAGTGGCATTGTTAGAGGTCTTTAGACATTTCAATCTAGAAATTCCACCTTGTTAGAGGATTTACAAATAGCTCCAAAGGAAATATTTATGTTGCAGTGGGAAACTCTTTATAGTTACAGAATTTTGTAAGTATAGACATACATACATTATGAGTGTACTTTTTTTGCTTGTTTGTTTTTTTAAATGTAAAGAGCCTGGATCCAGCTTTTCCTGATTATGAAGATGATTAATACAATTTTCTTGAGGCATTGGTAGTCATGCTTGGTAGAAAAGATAGAGAACCCTAAACAAGATGGAGTTTGCTTGATTAGGGTAAGACAAATTTTGAATAGGGATGGAATTAAACATTTCAAAAGTACTGATATGGACAAAATTTGACCTAAGATAAAGGAAAAATGATGTGCTCATTTTATATTTTAAAAACTCAATTTTGTTTTGTTCATTCTTTCTTCCCTTTTCTTTCTTGAGTGTCATGCATAGCATAGTTTGGTAGAGAAATATGCTTGCAATCACATTCTGTGTTTAGGTTTGTCCTGACTAGTCAATTTCTTTTTCTTTTTTTTTCCTTTTGGGTATTGTTGAACAATAGCTTTCCTTTACCATCAATATTAATGTGGACATGCATACCGATCTATTAAGTAAAGCTTTGATTTCAAATCTAAAATATTACCAAGGGACAAATGGGTATGTCATAGTGATGCAAAAGGATCTAATCAACAAAAATTAGATCTAATAAAAAACACTTACAAGTCAAGGATAATTGAATTTAAGACTAAAATGTGAATGACCTAATTAAAAGAGTATCAGTAGAACTATGGATTCACCAAGCTATCACTCTCCTACATTTTTTCATGATGATGGTTGTAATAACCCTTTCCTAGATTGCCTTGTAATCTTCCCTATATACACAAATTTCCAAATGAAACTGACAACACAATATAGTTAGAGCTATAATCCTAACGTAGGATTAAGATAAGATAGGCATGTGTTGGCACTTGCAACCAAATTAGTTAATACAAATTTAATCATAATACATGTCATACATTCATTAAGGCCAAGAGAGAAATATACTTATAGCACAAAACTTTCACGAGCTAAATCCATAGTGAGGGTTGAGATAGGAAAGACATGATGAGGTGCTCTAATTATCTCTAGTCCTAGTGCCAAGAGTAGAAATTCTATCCCACTTGGCCTTGTGTGGTTACAACCAAGCTCATGAGGTGGTGTACCTAGTGGAGCCTGTACACCGGTTCCCCATCACACCAACTTTTTCTCCTATTATAATTAAGGATCCATTTCTCAGTTACGTCTATGACTAACCCATATAGGCTCAAAGGGAAGATTGTAATAGGGTGACCTTAATTGGACCCTAGGCCCAAGAGCAGAATCTATGTCTCTCTTGACCTCATGTAGTCCTTAACTATTCTCATGAGCTGGTGTACCTAGTGAGGCCTCATTGTTCCTCCTTACACTTCTTCTCCTTTCTAATATGGTTTATTATTATAGTTACATGATATTTTAATTTGCATAGATGTAAACACACATTTACATTCCATATATCCATCCTAAGCATGCAAATATATCAGAGATGAAATTTGTAAAATAACATTGATATTCACATCATTTAAATATGCATTAGCAGTATAATTATTTGGGACTCATGACTATAGTGCATGCCCTTATCCATTGGAGAGTTTTTCTTTTGGGACATAGGTTTGAGTTGCACAATGATCATCGGAGCTTGCTGTATATCTTTACTCAGCCAAACCTAAGTGCACGACAACATCGATGGATGGAGTTCTTATGCGAGTATGACTTTGATGTTCACTACATTAAAGGGAAGGAAAATGTTGTCACAAATGCCTTGAGTAGGAGGCAACATGAGGTATTAGTGATTTCATTGAGAGTGGATTTTCAAGGCCATATCTTGGAGGCCTTTCCTAGTGACACATGGTATCAAGAGGTGAGGGCAAAGATCGAGTCTGAGCATACCTATGAGGGGTGATTTTTAGGTTATATGCTTGAGTCTGATGGACTACTATGTACCTGTCTTAGGAGATCTTTGTGCTTTGGTTTTGTTGGAAGTGCATTGTGCACCATAATCCACACATCTTGGAGTTAAGAAGATGCATGTTGATCTTAAACAATTGTACTTCTGGGCAAGGATGAGACACGATGTTGAGAATTTTGTTGCTAGAGGTCTTGAGTGCTAGAGAGAGGACATAGTATCAACATCCAATGGGTCTTTTGCAAATGCATACCATTCCAGAGTGGAATTGAGATACGATATCCATTGATTTTATCATAGGGTTGCCTATGTCATCATGGAGACATAATTGTACCATGGTGATAGTGAAAAAATTGTCCTAGTCAGTTAGAGCCAACAAACAAAACAACTAAACTCAATATACCAAAATAAGAAAATCCTTCATTAGTTGACCTTGCTTAGTAAACACTAACTCAAAATTGATTTTCCTGTGTTAACCAAGTGAACTCGATTAACACTTCATATCACAGAGTTCCCTTGGTAACTGAGTGAGCTCAATTAACATTGGTTGAATTGAACATTTTCCTCATTAACAGAGTGAGCTCAGTTAACACTCAACTTCTACGAACTTCCCTTTGACACCCAAGTGAACTCGGTAGACACTGTCTTCTAAACTTGGCAAACTCTAAAATGCTTGGCAGACACAGGAAAAGGTCTTCATCACTTGAGTGAGCTAGGCATACATTGCCTAGTAATGATATGACATTTTGTGTAACATCAAAGACAATGCACAATTAACCAATTGTTTTCAATAGGGACATATATAGACTAACCACTAGTAGGCATTTGCACCTGCATCTTCATTCATAGGCTCAATGGTGCAAGGGAGCCTAAGTTAAAAATAAAAATGGAGGTTAAAAATCTTAATGTGAGAGATCTAAATTCATTTGAGTCATAGTTTTGGTTTATGTTGGTTTTATTCAAAAGTTGTAATGTGAAAATGCATAAAGTGCATAAATGTTGTCATAGTTGCATAATTATTAAAAGAATATAAGGAGCTGGTTTAAAAGGTAGTTTGGAAGTTATAACCAATAACAAAAACTACATAAATGAATGTATGGTTGAACCAAAACATTAATGAAAGGAAGAGATAAAATTTGAAACAAATTTGGTAAAATTTCAAGTTGTTGTTTTGATTGATTTTTTAGTTTTAGTGTTGGTTCCAGGTCTTGTATGACCATGTATAGCATGGAAACCATGTAAAATTTGTATATGTGGATAGAGTAGTGAATAACCTTTCTTTTGGATTTGGTCTAGATTTATTTCATGTAGAAATGAAGAAGTTATGAAAGTTTTGGCAAAGGTTGTAAATTGCAGGCTTGAGGATGCCCGAATATAGTCAAATTGAAATATTTGGTAACACCAAATTTGAATGAATTAGGAACCCTACTTATATTAATTAGAAATATATATGAAATAGGTTTTATTTCAAATTGTTTTGAGTCATTTTCATTTAGATTTGTGTAAATTATGTTCATTTTAATGAAGACTTTTTTTTATGGATCTCCATTGAAGTTATAGGACACAATTAGTGCTTTTAGAATGATTTATGCAGTTTAAGAATTAATGGCTTATAGATTCAAAAACTAGACTCATATAACACTAAGTAAAAATTATTTTAGTGTTATTTGGTATTAACTTGAGAAATTTATTTGATGCCCTACAGAGGGTTACTAATTTTACACCTAATTTATGACAGAAAATATGGGTCTTGGTTCAAAGCACATAATTTGTAATTTATTTATTGAATTGGTCTCATATTTGGATAGGTTTCAAAAGGGATAATTTGGAACAAATCCTTCAAAATCTTTGTAAAGAAACTATCAGGACTAAAAGTTATGGGTAATTTACTCGGCTATAGAAATAAGATTTTGTGAATGGAGATGTTGTCTTTATTAGTGTATAATGTCAGGGTTCTTTATTGAAATCTTTGAGATGTTCTTAGTTCCTTGAGGGTGTACCAGCCTATTGTGAATCCCTTCTATTGAACTAAGATTTCTTGAAGGTAATACAGAGGACTCTACATTAGATTGGTATCAGAGCTTGAAGATCTTAAGTGTATGGGTAGAGCATCGAAGGAGGCAATCTGCACCAGGACCTTGAAGATTTGGTTTTGATTTGTTGATAGAGTTTTTGGATGCAGGTTCTCAACCATCTTGCTACAAAAAGAATTGTTTTTTGTTGTGTAGATAGATATGGATTTTCTATCATGGTCATGGAAAGGTCCAAGTGAATTCCAAAAGACCAAGGAGAGAGACAAAGAGGAGAACTCCTAGGTGAGGCATATGTGAGAGTTGTTTATGGTGACTTTGAAGTAGCAAGGTAAAGGTGGATCTCTGACTAACAATGCACTATGGAGTTTTAGCATCTAATGCTCCACTGATAAGAGTATTTGAGAAAATGATTTTGCGGATATTCCTATGTCCTTAAGCAAAAATGATGGTGATAAAGGCATGAAGAGGCAAAGGTAAAGAAGAGGACTTTTGGTCTAATATTTTTTCTAGTACGTTATTGATTTCATGTTTTCAAGGGACTTGGAAACTTTTCAAGGTTGGGAGTATGGTGCAAGGGCACCTTTAAATAAAAATAAAAATGGAGGTTAAAAATCTTAATGTGAGAGATCTAAATTCATTTGAGTCATAGCTTTGGTTTATGTTGGGTTTATACAAAAGTTGTAATGTGAAAATGCATAAAGTGCATAAATGTTGTCATAGTTACATAATTATTAAATGAATATAAGGAGATGGTTTAAAAGGTGGTTTGGAAGTTATAACCAACCACAAAAACTATATAAAATGGATGAATGGTTGAACCAAAATATTAATGAAAGGAAGAGATAAATTTTGAAACAAATTTGGTAAAATTCCGAGTTGTTATTTTGATTGGTTTTTCAGTTTTAGTGTTGGTTCCAGGTCTTTTTTAACCTGGAAACCATGTAAAATTTGTATATGTGGATAGAGTAGTGAATAAAATTTCTTTTTTCTTTGGTTTTGATTTATTTCATGTAGAAATGAAGAAGTTATGAAAGTTTGGGCAGAGTTTGTAAATTGCAGATTTGAGGATGCACTAATATAGTCAAATTGAAACATTTGGTAAATTCACATTTGAATGAATCAAGAACTCTACTTATATTAATTGGAAATATATATGAAATAGGTGTTATTTCAAATTGGATTGAGTCATTTCCATTCAAATTTGTGTAAGTTATGTTTGTTTTAATGAAGACTAGTTTTTATGGATCTCCATTGAAGTTACAGGACACAATTGGTACTTGTAGAATGATTAATGAATTTTAAGAATTAATGGATTATAGATTCAGAAACTAGACTATATAAGGTTGGGTAAAAAATATTTTAGTGTTATTTGGAATTATCTTGAGAAAGTTAATTGATACCCTAGGCAGGGTTACTAGTTTTGCTCCTAATTTATGACAAAAAATATGGGTCTTGGTTCAGAGCATGTAATTTTTAATTTATTTATTGGATTGGTCTCATATTTGGATAGGTATTAAAAGGGATAATTTGGAACAAATCCTCCAAATGGTTTTGCAAGAAACTATCAAGACTGAAAGTTATGGGTAATTTACTCAGCTATAGAAATCAAATTTTGTGAATGGAGATGTTCTCTTTATTGGTGTATAATGTCAAGGCTATTTGCTGAAATATTTGAGATGTTCTTGGTTCCTTGAGGGTGTGCCAGCCTATTTTGAATCCCTTGAGTTGAACTAAGATTCCTTGAGGGTAAATACAGAGGGTTCTGCATCACTCAACACAAGCACACACCCTGGTCAGAATTCTATTGAAGTTAGATGGATAAGCCTTGTTGGAACCTCCATGAAATGGAAAATTCTGAGGATAGAATCCATCATATGGAAATAGTTGATGGGATGAAGAAAGACATCTTTTGAGACCTTTAAGTTTCTGTTCCATTACATATTGGTTTTTGATTAGAACCTTGAACTCCTAAAATCCACCTAGGATATCAATCACCCTAACCTCCCATTTGAAGTCCATGTCTAGCTCCTCAAACATTTTCTTAATCAGTGCAAGCAAGTCACATTGATTCTTTGTAAGCATGTGTCATTCTTTCCATCCTCCCAACATATCGATAACACAAACCATGTTTCTTGTTTTACATTGCATAATATTGAATCCCTTTAGTGAACACAATCAACATAATACAAGTTAAAGCTTATTAACTAAATGAATATAATTCCTAACCAAATAGAAGCTCAAAGAGAGAAAATTGAAATGGATAAATCAAAAGCACTTTTCATTTTGTTCAACAGAGAGCTCATTAGCACCAAGTGCCAAGTTTGATGAATGCCAATGAGACCTTACTAATCTTATATAGAACTGGCGAAGGCATTTCCTTAACTATGGAATAACTCTAGACAGTATGAATGTTTGAGATTTAATGAAAACACAATTTTTGGGTGGGAGGGGCACTACTTGTGGAAGGAAATTACTAGAAGATAATGAAGTAAAGGGGGGCATTAGCTGTAATAATTGATTGAAAAAGTATTAAACAATAAATGCATTAATTGCACCTTAGTGTGCAATAGGTACATCAAATTTTTCTTTAACTATTCATATATTTCTAATACATCATTATAAAAAAAGCTAAAATAATTATTAGTAGTAATTTGAAGGAATATTATAATTGTCTTGGAGATTACATTTATTAATTGGATGCCATTTTTAATAGATTTTGAATAATTATAACTCATTTATAGCATTGCTATAGAAATACAAAGAAAACATTTTTTTGAGAGTGCAAGGCCTTTCGCATATGATTATGTAATAGTAACATTGTAATTGCTTTAATTTTTTTTTTTGTTATTGCAATTTAACTCCATATTTGTCAGTCATTTGGTCATTTATTTTTGGCATCAATGCTCACAAGCACCAAATCTAACTATTTGTTAGTTAGTTTGAGCCTTGAAGACTTTATAAGTGTCTCAAGCTCTAACACCATTAGGTTGTTGTCAACATTGAAATTAAATCCCCATAACATCTCTTTGAGCTCTAATTTTTCATTTCAAAACCCTTTTGTCTTTCCCTTTGGACCCATGCTCGTAGTTCAAAATATGTCCAACAATTATTTCACATGCTTCCGAACAAGATGATCATGATGGTAAAAGATGGATAGTAAGGATATTTTTCATAGTCATCACTCTCTATAGATGATAATAACCATTTGATGATTCAATTTAGGTCATCCATCTTTTATGTAGTATATCAACATTGTGATGAATGAGGGGGAAAAAAATTAAGACATAATAAGATTTGCATTTACTAATCTAATGAAAAATATTGATATTTTGTGTAACCATTAGCTACAAAAGTAAAAACAAAAAATAATTTTTGATATTGCTATCATGTATCATGAGTAGTGATTCACACATGAATCCATCTCCCATGAGAATAAATGGGACACTTTGCACTCATTAGATCTAGGTGACGCTCATAGAGGTGAAGCACCGAGACTTCCTAGGAGGTCACCAATCCCAGTACTATTGTAGCTTGAGCACACTTAACTACAAAGTTCCCTCCATGGTTAAACCCACTCTTCTTGCAATCCCATTTGCAAAACCTTCACCAAGTGTTGTGCCTATGAACCATTCATTAGAAAGCTCCTTAAGCTCATCAATTGATAAGTAGGTGATATTTTTCCACAAGTCAAATTGTGATATTACTATCAAGATTTAACTATGTGGTTTTTGGGTCAAACTTATTGACCAATGTATCCTAAGTAGTGATTCACACATGAATCCATCTCTTATGAGAATAAATGGTTCATGAATCCATCTCCTACTTATCAATTGATGATCTTAAGGGGCTTTCTAATGAATGGTTCATAGGCACAACACTTGGTGAAGGTTTTGCAAATGGGGTTGCAAGAAGAGTGGGTTTAACCATTAAGGGAACTTTGTAGTTAAGAATGCTCAAGCTGGAGTAAAAATGGGATGTGTGAACCTCTCAAAAAAGCATGTTGCTTCACCTCTGTGAGCATCACCTAGATCCAGTGAGTGCTAAGTGTTCCATTTATTCTCATGGGAGATGGATTCATGTGTGAATTCACACATGAATCCATCTCTCATGAGAATAAATGGTTCATGAATCCATCTCCTACTTATCAATTGATGATCTTAAGGGGCTTTCTAATGAATGTTCATAGGCACAACACTTGGTGAAGGTTTTGCAAATGGGGTTGCAAGAAGAGTGGGTTTAACCATTAAGGGAACTTTATAGTTAAGAATGCTCGAGCTGGAGTAAAAATGGAATGTGTGAACCTCTCAAAAAATCATGTTGTTTCACCTCTGTGAGCATCACCTAGATCCAATGAGTGCCAAGTGTTCCATTTATTCTCATGGGAGATGGATTCATGTGTGAATTCACACGTGAATCCATCTCTCATGAGAATAAATGGTTCATGAATCCATCTCCTACTTATCAATTAATGATCTTAAGGGGCTTTCTAATGAATGGTTCATAGGCACAACACTTGGTGAAGGTTTTGCAAATGGGGTTGCAAGAAGAGTGGGTTTAACCATCAAGGGAACTTTGTAGTTAAGAATGCTTGAGGTAGAGTAAAAATGGGATGTGTGAACCTCTCAAAAAATCATGTTGCTTCACCTCTGTGAGCATCACCTAGATCCAATGAGTGCCAAGTATTCCATTTATTCTCATGGGAGATGGATTCATGTGTGAATCACTACTCATGATACATGGGTCAATGAGTTTGACCCAAAAGCTATATAGTTAAATCTTGATAACAATATCACAATTTGACTTGCTATGGAACTATCTCCTACTTATCAAAAATTAATTTTATATATTTCAATTGTGTATTTAAAATTCTCATCCTAAGACATTTTCACATCATGGAGATTATCATGAGAAAAATGACATTTTGACAAAGCTTTGACAAATTATAAAATGTAGATCTCTTTTTTCTCCATTTATAACTATTTATGCACATCTATCATCTATTCTTACACACACGCACACACAAAAAAAGGAAAACTTTTGTACAAAAGGTATTTTCCTAGGTCACTACAATTTCGATGTCAAAACATATCATACTAAAAAAAATCTTCTTTATGAAAGAGAAACCATATTTATTAGGAAAAATATAAATACACTTAATTAGTAAAATATTCTTAATACATTTATAATAATTATCTAAATAACTAATTATGTATTCAAATAATTTTATAATAATAATTAAATGATTGAAAAAACTAATCAAAATAATTTATTAACCTTAACATAAATAAATCACTACTAATAATCAAATTAATAAAGTTTAATCAATATTCATGAAAACAAAATAAAATAACTATAACTAACTAGCTAGCTAAACTAAAGAGCAATAATTAATTATTTTAAAATCTCCAAGTTTAAGCACCTTGACTCCTTTAAACATCCAAAACAAAACTCTCATTTAGAAAACTATCCTAAATTAATTCTTAATTAAATATAGCCATTCTTTTACTAAACTTTGAATTCCTAAAAATTGATGTCATTTATTCTCTCATATTAAAGTAGAAGATGGGCTTAAATAAAAACTAAGTCCATACATTCCAATAACTAACAAAACATTTAATAATTCCCTTATAAAGAATGAAATATATAAACCTTTAGATAGAAAAGATATAGGAGAAACTTGAAATTCGTTTTGACGTGCGCTTTATAATATGCACTGTGTTATTCATGAAGGAAGTGTACCAAATTAAGTGTAAAGTGGTCAATTAATGCTTTCAAGAATGATTCAACGCATCATATGACCTCAACTCTTTTAATTAATGCTTTCAAGAATGGATAAGAATGAATCAAGGCATCAGATGATTTCAATGGTTGTCATTTCGTGTATACAATTGCTCACCGTGGGATGTGAAATTTAGCTCCTTACATTCCAACATGGAAATGTCTTCGACATAATAAAATATTTGAATGGTGAGGATCCATTGGATGGTCGTCGAAAGACTCTTACAAACACTGCACCGTTGATTCTTGAACATTTAGCCCGACCTCTTTCTTATAACATTTATGCATAAGAAGCTTCTATCCAATATGATTGGTTGCCAAGTTAACAATAAATTTTATTGTTTTTGCACTGCAAAAAGAGAAAGAATGTTGTCATTGTTGAACACATTAATTAGTAGCTTTATGCTCTATATTATGCTCTATTGCTCTATATTTTTAGTGGGCTAAACAATATGAGAGTTAGATTTTATACATGGTAATTAGTTATTCTCATTAGCAATCGCTATATTGGAAATCACACTAAAATATTGTAGTGCTATGAAATTATAAATTTGATCATTCAATATTCTTCACCTCCCAAATCATTAGTGTAGTGAGCTACAAGACTTCATCCAAATCCATTTGTAACCTATTTAAAAAGACAAGGGTGCTAAACAACAATTTGAAGGAGAAATTTTGATAATCTAGAAATGAGATTTCATAAACTAAAAGAAAACAAAGATTTAATAGAAAATAATTTAGAGAAATAAAATAAAAGATTGATATAATATATTTGCATTATAAGAATAAAGAGGCATTGTATTATAAATGTTTGATCCATCTTTACATTGAGATTTAAATGGATTTATAAATTTTCTATTTTTTTTTATGAATAGTTCTTTTTCTATTAATAAATAATATACTAAGTTACAATTTACAAAAAAGGGTCAAGGGATACAAGATCACCCCACGAAAGTTCACTCAGTCTCAACCAAAATCAACAACTATTCATCAAAAAAATTTATAAGAAACATCCTCAGGCTGCCAAAGCAGTGCCAATTGAGGGTGGTGGTTCATCTTGATCATGGAATCTCCAGTCATCCCTGAGATTAGCAAGTGGGTTGGGAATAGTCCAGCCATCAGCTACATTGTCAGGGGCCTGAGCTTCATCCTTGTTATCAATCCTTAAGGGCGAGATGGCTAGATCCAAGTGAATGGGCCATTTCCCAGGTACAATATGTTGAGCACCAACTGGGGGAGCCACCGGGCCTGGAAACCACCCTATGCCACCTTGGGGTGGAAAAACTTAGCAACGACCCCAACCACCATCGCCACCACTGAGAGAGCAGTGACGGGAAGCTTGCAAGTGAGACATGTGCGAGTAACGGCCCCTGGGCAGAGTAGCGTCAACAAAGACTTTAGGTGGAACTCTGGCAATCATACAGTGAGCATTACCCCAGTGGTTAAGTAGCTCCTGGAGGTGGGCCACCTCTAGAGCCACCTTGTTGGCTTGTACTCGAATCTACATTATTACATTATTACAAATGCACGCTTTAGTTTACATAGCAACATTTATGTCAAGAAAACTGTGAGTGAAAATAACAACATTCCTATCTTTCCATAATGTAATAAAAATCTCCATCCTGAAGGTATACCAGATCTAGATAAACTTATTGGGAAACTTGAGGGAATCACCCAAAATAACCATATGCCAAGAAAAGGATTTTGGCCAAAAGGGCTGAAAAAAGAGACATGAATCCAGTGCCAATACAGTTGAGCACATCTACAGAACCAAAAGAGATGCAAAAAGAGCCTTTGGTTGCCCATAGAAAGGGTATCAAGGATCCAGAATGCCAATATGTTTGAGCCAAGGCCCAAGGGGAAGAGCTTGAAAAACCAAACACCAAGCAAAGTGGGCAATCTTGGGCTCCGTAATGGGATTCCAGATTGTGTCAAAACACTTTCTCCACTCTGTGTGTGTGTGTGTGTGTGTGTGTGTGTGTGTGTGTGTGTGTGAGAGAGAGAGAGAGAGAGAGAGAGAGAGAAGACTAAATGTCAGTGCTGGTTAAGAGTATCCACCATCAGCAAATGGGGAGAAAGCCAATGATATCCCAAGCTAGGCTTATAGCTAGTGAAGGGAGTAGCAGGATATCATTTCCATTCAATCCACAAAGGATGAATAGACTGAATACCCACCTTATGAAGTAAATGATCTAAAATTGCAAAAACCAATAGATCAAAAGTATGTTGATCTAAACAGGCAAGATAAAACTAAACTTGCATATCTTCCCATGATCTGAGGTTCATAGTGATCCTGGAAAAGAGGTCCTCAAGGGTCTTGATGCCACGTTTAAAAAATGCAAAGCACAAGCACCTTGAGTCTTGGCCAAAGAGATACCATGGGTGGCAAATAGAGGAGACCACCAAATGTTCTGTTGATTCAAAGGGAGCCCATCCCTAAACCCATCACCAAACCAACGAAGCCAAAGCTTGACAACTTCCCAAGCTTCCATATGCTCTTGATAACAAAGAGCCCTGTATGTGCACAAGTACCCACCTAATAA
Source organism: Cupressus sempervirens (assembly GCA_028749045.1). Classification (NCBI taxonomy): domain Eukaryota; kingdom Viridiplantae; phylum Streptophyta; class Pinopsida; order Cupressales; family Cupressaceae; genus Cupressus; species Cupressus sempervirens. The sequence continues at coordinate 504,662,568 of CM053789.1, read as the reverse complement.
GAAGGGTTTGAAAGCCAATCCTTTTCCATGCAAGTCTGTTGGCAAGAAAGCTAGAAGAAATACAATGCCAAACCAAAAATTTCCAGGCTTCATGGGTAAAAGTACAAAGTTGTGTCACCTTTCAGGATGACTTATCAGAACAATTGAATTTGAGTATTTCTATCTAAAAATCAATTTTGTTCAAACATATGATCTAGATAAATTCATTCTAGCTAAGTTATATATGGTTTCACACTTTTCCAATTGGAAATGTCTATTTAATGCATGTTTTATACTACTTTGTATCTAATTACTAAATAAATAAAATTATTTGAGAAAAGTGGCATTTCAATAACTCTTACTATTTTTTATGATAATTTTTAATAATATATAAACACCATTTTATAGAGCTCAAAGTCAAAAATATTCTCATATAGAGTTTATAGTGTTTTAATTAGATATAGTATATTGTAATTAAAAAATTCTACAAGCATGTATTTTAACACTCGAAAAGATGTAAATTTTGAGAAAGAAAAAAGTATTAAATCATATTAAAAAGAAAAATTATATGACGTTCTAGAGGAGAGAGTCCTCTTCTAAGATGTATATTTTTTCTTCTAATTAGAATAGATTTGCTTTGAAAAATGTGGTGGGAGATGAAAACTATCAATACTAGGTGAGTTGAAATTTGAATCATTATAAAAGAGAAAATATAGGTCTAGAGCTGATTTTTATTTTTGATTGTTCTAGCTATATATGTTATCTATAACATAGTCTGAGATCAAAGGGAAATAAGTTTATTTCCATATAGTTTTGTGGTGGGAACTAGACCTATAATTTTTTGTGTTTTTCAGTAGCTAAAAATTTATCTATAAAAATTAGGAAAATATATCAATTATTATTTCAAATAATTATTAAAAATTGCAATCCTAAATTTCATCCATTTCTACACATTTCATTAGTTTACTTCATTTTCAAATTCAAAATAATAATACTAGTTTTATGTCACTGAAGGTGAACAATTATACTTTTGTTAGCCTTTTCCTTTACAAAAGTGTGACATAGGTTTGTGCTTTTACCCTCATCTCCAGTACTGGCACGAATGATCCATTTGGCACAAAGAGCAAGCCCTTACTTTTGAGTGGAAAGAAGGCCAAGGCCTCTAGACTCTTTGGGGAGGCAATAAAAATCCCAAGCCACTCTGTGGAAACCATGATGGTCAGAGCCCGAAGCCCAAAGAAAGTCACAAAGTAATCTCTCTAATTTCATATAAGAGGCTTTGGAGGGAGCCCAATAGGAAGAATAATAAAAATGTGTAGTTGCCAAAACCTTTAAGAAAATCTAGAATTTCCTTGCAAGAGAAAGGGGTTTAATAAGCCAATAGTCAAGCTTCTTTTCAATCTTGATAAACATAGTGTTCCACAAATCAACTGACAAGGTTTGAAAGGCAAAAGGAATGCCTAGAAATTGAAAGATCTTGTCAGTGACCCATTTCCATTAGAACTGGTCAAGCCATGGCAGCGTTGAAAAAAATATTGCTAATAAACAGAGCGTTTTGTGCCATTGAATAGTTGAGCCAGAAGCTTGACAAAAGGTATCCAGACATTGCAAGGAATTAGTGATGTTTTCCTCATGCTCCAAAAGAGTGACAAAGGAATCATTAGCAAAGTGACCATTGAACAACTGGGAGGAGGAATTTGGTAAGGAAATGCCATGCACCAAACCAAAAGAAATAGAGTGGGCTAGTAAGTATCCAAAACCTTTAGCAGTGAGAACATATAAGGCTAGAGCTAGAGGGAAACCTTGCTAGATGGAGTGAAAAAGCCCAAAGGCTTCACATTGAGAGCTATTGGTAGTAATACAAGCATTAGCACCTCCATAAAGCATTTCCACAGACTGAATAAAATTGGAGCCGAAACCAAGAGCTTGAAGCATAGCCAAAATGAAAGACCATTCGATCTGGTCATAAGCTTTAGCAAAGTCAACTTTAAAAAACATAAACAGCTAATTGGACTTGCAAGCCCACTCCATGCCCTCCTAGACAACAATAATGTTGTCAAGAATATACCTAGACTTAATAAAGATAGTTTTCTCTAGCTACACAATTAATGGCAGGAGATGGCAAACTTTGATAGAAACTACCTTAGTAATAATCTTATAAGACACATTAAGCAAGGTAATGGGCTGCCAATTACAAATATCTTTGGGATCACTAGCTTTAGGTATGAATTTGATGTTTCCTTTGTTAATAATAGCTCCTAGACTCTTGGAATGATAGGCTTCAAGATAAACTTTGTGCAGGTCTGGACCAATAGCTTCCCAAAGATGTTTCTAAAATTCAAAAGGGAGCCCATCACACCCAGGGGATTTGTCATCAGCCATAGAAAAAACTACCTCCTTGAGGTCTCTAATGGTGAGAAGCTAGTCATAGAAGGTTCATTGCTCGACCACTAGGTAGTTTGGAGTAATAGTAATACACTTTTTGAGGGCTTCCTCCTAAGCAACCAAATTTCCCTATGAAGAAAATACATTTTCGTAGTGGTGCACAAAAGCTTATAGGATGTCAAGGAGATTAGAAAGAATAGAATTACCTTTCTAAATCTTTTTAATCCCAAAATTGGCATGGCGGGCTCTAAGAGCCTAAAAAAATTCTTTAGAAGCCTTATCGCCAACCTCCAACCAATGGAGGTGAACTTTGATTTGGGCCCCATGAGTAGCATAATTATCTACAACCTGCTTGTTATGATGAAACTTGGCAAGCTGAATTTGCAAATCAACATCAAAAAGGTTGAGGGTGAGCGCTTCAGAAGCTTTTTTGAGAGTTGTGGTAGTGGATTCATAAGACTAGCAACCACCAATTGCAACCCATAGATGCGCAAAAATCTAGCAGTTTTGGTGATGGCATCATTCCACCACTGAATCCAACCAATCTAGGAATGCAGACATGGCTCCAAGTTCCAAACATGTAGGCTATGGGCAATAGTGGAAGCATGTGTTAGCACTAACATATTGAGAAAAAAATGAGTCTTGATAACACGCTGGATAGTTGTATGCCAAGACATGGAAAACTAAATGGGATAGTGGTCTGATAACATCACATCTAGCAAGGGAATGACAGGTAGTTCTTGATCCTTAGAAAAGGAGAAAAAAATTGTACAATAATCATAGCACGATCAAGACACTTTAGAGTACGGTAAAAGCCAACTTGAAAGTTGGACCAAGTGTGTCAAACCCCACTATGCTGGCAGTGGTTAGAATTGGGATCATAAAGGCCCAATTTATTACACATGTAGTACTAGGCTTCCCTTTCCCCAGTTGTCCAACGAAAAGGAAAATTCCATCTTTGTCAGAGGCCACCTCAACTATATTGAAGTCACCACACATAACCCAAGTAGCTAGAGCCAAGTTGTCCACCATTCAACCCCATAATTGAGATCTTTCCACGGCATCATTGGAGTGATTGTTGATAGAAAGCACAAGCCAAATTATTTTGCGCATGGGGTCAAAATCACGTGAAATAATAGAAAAATGAACATGAGGTGATAGAAAAGTAACTACACCACCTCTACCAATTTTGTGCTGAGAAGAAAACATAATGCCATCTGGCCAAATGATGTGACATGCAGAAGAAAGCATGAAACCAAAAATTTTAACCTCTTGCATGTAGAGAAAATCTAAATTACCACGTCTATGGTGCCTCAACACGTCTAGGAGGACTCCAAGAATGCTTCACATTCTAGGTCGTAATGGTAGAGGCCACAAGAGGTGTGCGAATCACCATAGAATTATTAGCCCTTGTGGCTGCCTTGATCCCCTATGAACCTCTAGGGTTTGAAACTTGGGAAACACCATGGTTTGAATCTAGAAAAACTAGCTTTGGCCCTACAATGGCTGGAGTTTGCACTCCTGTAGGAATATGAGGAATTGAAACAATAGTCACATATACAGGTTTCAGAATTGAGGGAATTTTACCCTTGTTCCTAACTGTAGTCCATTCATCTTTTTGTTTCCCTTCTTCATGTTTAGTTGGGGCCTCCTTAGGTGGGGGTTTAACCCTAGGCATAGCCAAAGGGAAATCCCTAATCTTGTATTGTTTTGCTGACTGACACCTATAATAGGTGTTGGGTAGGTTCAAATAGAGCACCTTTTGAGAGAAGGTTTGAGAACCAATTTGGAGTTCCATAGAATCCTTGAGATCCTTGGAGAGATCAACCTCAACACATATATGTGTTTCTGAGGACAAGCATTGAAAAAAATTTCATGTTCCTTAGTGATAACCTTGCCAAGAGTATTGGCAATAGACTCGATAAAATGCCAACATGGAAAGGGTAAACATGGGAACTCAACCCACACAGGGACCCTAATCTTTTTGTCCTCAAATATGGTAAAGTATCTCGACCATCTTTGAAAAATAAGTAGGGAGGAGCGCATAGACCAAGGGCCATTATTAAACACCACATCTATTTGAGACAGGTTGGAAAAATGAAATAAGAAAAAACCTTTGGTAAGGTTTTGCACAGCATCAAGGTGGACTCCATGAGGAGTCCAGCTCTTGTTAACCCATTCTCAGAGCATAGCTTTAGGAGGACTCCTACCCACAAAATACCCTATCAGGGTATGTTGTTCTAACCAATCACAAGCAGCATCAAATTCTTGCAAAGGAAGGATAATATCAAGATTACCTCGAGGAAAACTTTCGAGATGAATTTGCGAGGACATTTATTCAAAGGAGGTGCCATGGCTATCCAACACAGCAATGTGAACACCAATATCAACAACTGGATCACCACTAGTCAGGGCCACTATAAACTAGCCTAAAAACTCCTGCAGTAAATGCAGTTTGACAAGTGGAAAACATAGAAGGAAACCTCAGACAGAGAGCCGTATGTAAGAAAACTCAAAGATCGCATGAAACCCTAGTAGAGAAAAATCTCCAAAATCGCTATGATCCCTAAACTCTCTATTTTTACATACAAAACAATCTAACTAATGGGAATAAACTTTTTCATTAACCTAACTATGAACTAGTTTATTGAATTTCAAAATTGTTTTCTATGAACTACCCTCTAAGGTCTATAGCATTCAAGAATAAAACTAAGAAAACTACTCCAAGTAAATCAATACATAAATCCAACTTTGATTGAATTTATCCATTTTTTTCTTGTTTGGAAGAAAGGTTTGACTCCATATTTCAAAGCTTCTAGAAAGATATTTGATTATCCAACAATACCCATGATTTATAGAATATTTTGTTGGTGTTTTTACATTAGCAGGTTAATTTATGATTTTAAAAAAATAAGATAATAGACTAGATAGCTACTAGAAATTATTGCTTTAAGGGGTGGTTGCATGGTTACTCACTAGAAATCAATACTTTTTAAGAATTCACATTTAGCAATGAGGAATTTTGATTGAAGGAAAATATAATTTAATGCAACATTGAATGACCTCGATTATTATGTGGTATACTTTTCCATTTTGTATCAAAGTATTCAAAGAAATGGCTGAGATGAATACATTGCATGAAGGATTTGATCTCTTTATTCATTGATAACTTTGATGACTATAGGTGCACGTCTATCCAAGTGATAAAGAAAGAATATAACATTCAGAGTTAGAAGTGGGAGGATAGATCTATAGTGAAAATAAGAAATTCATCTGATACATAATTTTAAGGGAATCTTATTACTAGTGATAAAAATTAGAAGTGGCTACAAAGAAGATTGGTGGTGTATTGCATGGTATGTTGAGAAATATTTTATGAAGCAACAATTTAAGCTAATGTTCTCTTGAAAGAGGTTTATAAATTCATTAAAACCAAAATTCCTAACTAGTACCAATTGTCTTTGTATTTAGAATGACATGGATTGTCTTTGTATTTAGTGAGCAACTATGATGTGGTTTCTTATGACTTTTACTGTGGATTTGATGTTTAAAAAAACATAATTTCTTGTGACCTATAAAAAGTTATGAGAATGAATTGAAAAATTTATGGCATGACAGACGAAGGTAAAATAAACTTCATAGTAATTTGGAGGGTTTCAAGACATTTGATGAAGCATGCTAAAATTTACAAATGGAAAAAGGCATTGGACTTTGTAATGGAAGTATAGTCAAAAAAATATTATAATCTCTGTGAGAAGTAAACCATTTGAGAGAGTTTCTCTATCAATTTCTATTTTAAATGGGTGTTTAAATTTATTATTCATATATAGTTTTTTAATGTTATTTTTATTATAAATTTGTAAAATAAAAAGTTTGTCAAATGCTCTAAAGGAGATTAAGACTTATTGAGTTATGGTGTGTAAAAGGCATGTGATTTCTAGAAATTATAGTAAACATCAGTAAAAGAATAAAGATCGTAAATAATTTTGGGGATAAATGTGATTGTGTGTTGTTGTCATTTGAATCTTTGTGTTTACATATTTTTTGATTTCCAAGTTAAAAGGAGACTATTTTTATAAGAAATTATGACCACATTTTTTTATTTTTTTTCGTTTAAGTGTATCTATCATTGCTTTACTTTTTCCTTTCAATTGTTCATATGGAAGATGAGTATTATTGACTCAAATCAACACTCAATTTATTTTCTTTGTTTATGGCCAACTAATATGTACCTTAATTTTGTGGCTAGTAGATATTTTACATTCCATCATTTTTATTATAAAAAACTAATGGATAAAGCATAAGGAATCAACAAGGGGGCCTAATTTTTTGAAATATAAAAGCAGCCAAAATAGGGGCTAGCCTAGATACAAATATTGTAAAATAGTTAACACTAGGGAACAAAAAATAGTTCACCTACTCCCCATCTTAATTTCAAAAATCCCCCAAACTAGAGAAATCCAAAATATAATAGTACTAACCGAGATAATAAACACAATATATACAAAAAATGGTGATTAAGATCAATCCTGAAAAGCACCATAAAGAAAGCCCAGATGGGTTGAGTGTTGAAACATAAAACATAACAAAACTTTAAAATCAATTGAGAGATAGGTCTCTTTATTTTTCTCCTCCCCCTCTGGCCTGAGTTGCTAAATAATGTATGGGAAGAATTTATTTGTGTCCTTGGAAAGCACTAGCTTGAAAAAATCATCCCTAAAGGCTTGACTTATTTTTATCCATATAAACAAGAGGAGGCTTAGCAACATGATTATCCATTCATGGAGCACACAAGAGGAAGCAATATTGCCAAATATGATTTTTTAAGGGATCGAAGAAGTGATAGACACACTTAGAGGAGGCATGGACTTTTAGAGGAAAGACATCTAATATTTAAGTATATTGGTGATGATTTTTCCCATAGAATTTGAAGAGGTGTTAGACACACTCAAAGGAGATATGGACTTCCAAAGGAAAGGTGTTGCATGTACAATACTGGGGGAGGTATTAGACACACTCGAAGGCTATGTGAAATATCATAGGAATTGTGTCTCTTGTGTGAGGGAGGTGGAAATACTCGTGAAGAAATATTTAAATTTTGTTGTCCATAGATCCATTGATGTAGTCAAGTGGGTGTTTCTTGAGTGAGCAAGGAGGATTGCTGAAGATACTTTTTCAAATTGTCTAGAGGGTTGGTTTAAACCATTTCAACCTCTACCTTGTTTGAATTAATGTAATAAGGGCAGGAGATGTTGGAGTTCTTACATTAATAAATTAATTTTACATTAGACTAAATTAAATAGTTAACCATTTAGTTTGTAGATTTTATTTCTATAAGGGATCTTACAATGGCAATTGACAAGAAAAAATGATTATAATCATTTACGTATGGCATTATAACACATAACAACTGAATGGAAATATAATTTAATGAAACTTTGATTGTGCTTTTTTTTTGTGTTATGTATTTGGATGCTCCATTAACAACAAGCACGTCATTCCTCCAACAAACTAAAACAAAACCTCTAAAATCCATGCTAAGAAACTTGAAAAAGTATAATTGAGATCAAATCAATAATCTGTAGATATCAAACACATATTTGTAAGTCAAGACAAACTCAATTATTTGAAAACTAAAATATCAACCAACGTTGGCATTTAGTCTTCTCTTAACCAGCACTAACATTTAGTCTTCTCTCTCTCAGTGGAGAAAGTGTTTTGACACAATTTGTAATGCCATCATGGAGCCCAAGATTGTGCACTTTGCTTGGTGTCTTATTTTTCAAGGTCTTCCCCTTGGGCCTCGACTCAAACATATTGGTGTTTTGGATCCTCGGTACCCTTTATGTGGGCAACCAGAGGTTCCTTTTGCATTTCTTTTGGCTTTGTAGACGTGCTCAATAGTATTGGCATTGGTTTCATGTTTTTTTTTTCATCCCTTTCGGCCAGAACCCTTTTCTTGGCATATGGTTATTTTGGGTGATTCCCTCAGGTTTCCCAATAAGTTTACCCAGATCTAACATACCTTCAGGATGGAGATTTTTTTTACATTATGGAAAGATAGGAATGTTGTTATTTTCACTCACTATTTTCTTGACATAAATGTCGCTATGTACACTAAATCGTGTATTTGTAATAATGTAATAGTGCAGATTTGAGTACAAGCCAACAAGGTGGCTCTAGAGGTGGCCCACCTCCAGGAGCTACTTAACCACTGGGGTAATGCTCCCTATATGATTGCCAAAGTTCCACCTAAATTCTTTGTTGATGCTACTCTATGCAAAGATCTCTACTCGCACATGCCTCGCTTGCAAGCTTCTCATCACCGCTCTCCTAGTGGTGGTGATGGTGGTTGGGGTCACCACTCAATTTTTCCACCCCCATGTGGCACAGGGTAGTCTTTGGGCCCGGTGGCTCCCCCAATTGGTGCTCAACATATTGTACCTAGTAAATGGCCCATTCACCTGGATCTAGCCATCTCGCCCTCAAGGATTGATAACAAGGATGAAGCTCGAACCCCTGATGATGCAGCTGATGGCTGGAATGTTCCCAGCCCACCTGTCAATCTCAGGGATGACTGGGGATTCGATGATCAAGATGAACCACCACCCTTAGCTAGCACTACTTTGGCAGCCTGAGGATGTTTCTTATAAGTTTTTTTGATGAATAGTTGTTGATTTTAGTTGAGGCCATATGAACTTTCACAGGGTGATCTTGTATCCCTCGACCCTTTTTTGTGAATTATAACTTAGTATATTATCTATTAATAGAAAAGAACTATTCATAAAAAAATAAAAAATTTATAAATCCATTTAAATCTCAATGTAAAGATGGATCAAACATTTATAATACAATGCCTCTTTATTCTTATAATGCAAATTATTATATCAATCTTTTATTTTATTACTTTAAATTATTTTCTATTAAATCTTTGTTTTCTTTTAGTTTATGAAATCTAATTTCTAGATTATCAAAATTTCTCCTTCAAATTGTTGTTTAGCACCCTCATCTTTTTAATTAGGTTACAAATGCATTTGGATGAAGTCTTGTAGCTCACTACACTAATGATTTGGGAGGTGAAGAATATTGAATGATCAAATTTATAATTTCATAGCACTACAATATGTCAGTGTGATTTCCAATATAGTGATTGCCAATGAGAATAACTAATTACCATGTATAAAAACTAACTCTCATATTGTTCATCCTGCTAAAAGTATAGAGCAATAGAACATAATATAGATCATAAAGCTACTAATTAATGTGTTCAATAATGACGACATTATTTCTCTTTTTGCAGTGTAAAATCAATAAAATATATTGTTAACTTGGCAACCAATCATATTGGATAGAAGGTTCTTATGCGCTTGACTTGTAGGGAAGAATCTTTAATGGTGTCATTTTGTAAATATTTCTTCAAGAAATCTTTATCCTATTATCATTTTTTTTTTGAAGAATGGTTTTTTCTATACAAAAAAATTTCATCACATGGCAACATATGCTCTAGATGTATGTCAAGTTTAGCTCAGCACATATTTCATTAACATCACAAATGTGTTTCTTGGAAAGTTATGCAATATCCTATACAAGCCTAAAATTAATTTTCTTTAAAAGGGTTGCACTAATTTAGATTCAATATTTTATGTTTACATAAAGTTGTTTATTTTTAAGATGCGTGACTATTGGAGATGTTGTATTGTGAGTAATTAGACTTGTGCACGTGAGTGATTAGGGATAAATTCAAAGTATATGTAGGCATGGAATGGTTGTAAGAATATTAATTGTACTATTTATATTTAGAGAGAATATAATAGATTAAAAATATTCTAAATGGATTGTCTGTAATAATTAACTAATATTTTTATTTACAAATTAATCAAGCATAAATATAGAAAGAAAAGACAAAGAAGTGAAGTACTCACCTTAGCAAGATTGACATAAATAGCTTTTTTCATTCTATTATCTAAACTACTATTCTATTTATTAAGACGTCGGCATTTCTCATATGAAAGAGGTCGAGCTAAATGTTTGAATCAATGGTGCAGTGTTTGTAAGAGTCTTTCGACAACCATCCAATGGATCCTCACTGTTCAAATATTTTATTATGTCAAAGACATTTCCATTTTGGAATGTAGGGAGCTAAATTTCACATCCCACGGTGAGCAATTGTATATGTGATATGACAACCATTGAAATCATCTGATGCCTTGATTCATTCTTATCCTTTCTTGAAAGCATTAATTAAAAGAGTTGAGGTCATATGATGCGTTGAGTCATTCTTGGAAGCATTAATTGACCACTTTACACTTAATTTGGTACACTTTGTTCATGAATAATAGAGTGCATATTATACAGCACAAATCAAAACGATGAGTTTGGGTTTGTCAAACCAACCAATTGCATTGCCTTCCGTGCATCGTGCCTCTATTGGCTACTTTTTCTACTACTTTTATCACCTTCCATGTCAACTAGAGTTTCCTAGGAATCTCATATAAGAGTTTCAATGAGAGGTTCTCCTATCATGAATCTTATATATATATATATTCTTTGTGTGTTTGATTCATTTGTTGATTTACTAAGGAATAAATTTAATCTTGATATTTTATGTTTGGGGAGATAAGGAGTGAAGGAATGGAAGTTCTTTGTGATTATTAGCCTTGGCAGAGGCATATGTTTTGGTGTTGTGATTGACATCTCCTACCTTGGAAAAATCCACCTTCTCCCTAGTCTTGGTTTGATAAGGAACTAGTTATGCAAACCTAGGATGGGAGTAATTGGTTGAATGTGTCTATGTGTTGAAATTGATTATCACCCAGTCAGTTTTAGTTCTCCATAGTTATCTTGATGTAAATTGTAGATTTGTATAGTTGATACCTTGATATGGAGTCAAACTAGATTCAAATTTTTGGTGTTCTTGATTCAAATGTTATGGAGACTGCTCCTCGAGATAATGATCCTAATGTAAATTTCATTATTAACCTTATTTTTGAAATGACAATGATATCAAATTTTCTTCCCTGATTCTTTCTCGATTGAGTCCTTGAATCAGGTTTTGAATAAAATAAATATGAAGTGGCTAGCCCACATATGTGGAAAAAAAAAAGAGAAATTCATTTCTTATGGCATTCTTTATAATTCATTTCATATGCATATGATCAATTGTGATTAGATATAATGACATTACACGAAGTTATGCACTTGGATTAAGATTAGGTGTTAGAGAAAATTCGAACTAAATGAATGTTACTTATTTTTGCATTGTTAGTTACTATTGAAAAATGAATAGAATATTAATATTTCTTGTCATGTTAAAATTTCTATGGGAAAGCTTAACACTTATGAAAAAAATAGACCTTGAAAAAAATTCATGTATTTTGGAGCAAAAGCTCTATGGATTTTGTATGAGAGAAATTTTTAATTCTCTTTAGAACAGAGGATATTTTGAAAAATTTCCTTTCGAATTTTGAATACCATTTTATAAAGAATTATGTAATTAAAAAAATAAAAATAAATACAAGGGAAAAACTTCTAACATACTACTCTTACCTTATCTTTCACCTCAACTAGAAAACTTTAAACCATTAATTTTTACCTTTAATGTCAAGACCAATGAAAATAGTAGACCACCTCCTGCCGCGCGTATAGAGTGATGATGTCACCTATCTTTAACCTTCCCACATGGCTTGGATTGGACAAAATTTGGAGAAGGAAAGAAAGTAAGAAAAACACACAACCAAGCAATAAATGGCATGTAATCCTTTCTCCTCCAATCCAAACAAAAAGGCTTTAGACCTACCCATGACATGCCCTACGTACCCACCACCCACCTTGGACAACACTCCAAGTTTGCACCTTAGATAGCACTCCAAGTCTTGTTTGGGAGGAATGAATTAAAATGGGATGAGAATGTATTAAAAATTTTGTGTTTGCAAACATCTTTTCCCCACAAGACTCTCCTACGCACCATCTGCAAGATATCCTTGCTGCCTTGGGCAGCGTAAATCATGATTGAGTCTTGGCCCACATGGGCATTAGGGGACATAAAGGGAGGTAAGGGGTAGGTCAGTTAGGGGGTGGAGTTAGGTGGTAGGGGTAGGGTTAGTTAGGGATTAGTATGGTTAGTTAGGTTAGTTAGTTTAATAAGTGTTAATTAAGATTTGTGATTTGACGTAAAGTAAGTAGGTTATTAATTCAATTTAGATTGTAGTTTAAATTAAATTTTATTGAAGTAATGTTAATATTTTTTTGATTTGTTTAAATTATACTAATATTTTTTATATGTTTAATATTATTTTAGGTTTGTAGATTTAATTATTCTTGTTTTTTTTAGTTATTTAAATTTATTTAATTAAGTTGTAAATGGTTGTTTTATTTTCAATATTTAATTATTATTTTTAAAATGAAAGTGGCAGATTAATAATGTATTGGAGGGTCACATTTTATAAGTGGTAGTGGTAAAGGGTTTAATGCAATACAAATAGATGTTGAAATTAATTAAATAATGAATTTTTAAATGTAATTATTTAATCCTACAAGATTAGTTATAAACTAGGACGAAGTGTTAAATTGTGCTAAGGAAACCTATGTATGATTTTTAACACACCTATAGATTTAACTTGTAAAATGAATGTATTGAATCATGTCAAAACCTAGTGTGACTTAGGTAATTAGTCAAGCATATCAATTCAACTGTGGCCCAAGAACAAAGGAACCTAATGCTCTGCCTGAATTATGATATCACTCTCTACCTGAGATGTTGACTCTGCATAATGTTGAATCACGGCTGGAATTCATTTTTAATCTTCTCATAAACTTTTTAGGTGACATGTATTAATTTAGTGGATTAATTATCTTTAAAAAAATAAAAATAAAACTATATGTTTGCCCCAATATTTTGGGCATGATATCTTCCTAAGGGTTGTTCACCAGCACCTCTCTTGCCTACTACTCCTACTTCAGAACCTATTCTTCCATCTACATCTACTCAACCTATTGATGTTCCTTCTTTGGAACCTATGGTAGTTGATCCTAATTTTTTTGTGTCTTGCAAGACTATTCATAATTAACCTACTTGTTAGTGTCACAAGAACTATCAAGCTAAAGCTAAGTGTATAGCTCGTTCTCTTGCTTCCCAACCTACATCTTCTTTTGAACCCTTAACTTCCTTTGGTAAAATTTTGTGTAAGTCTTTGGAGAAAGTTAAACAAGGTAACATTTTGCATATGGATAAACATGATTCTATTTGTATTTTAGATTCTATTAACTAGACATGGAAGATACTTTAGATGATAGTAGTGATGAAGATTTAATTGATATGGATAGTGATTTTCCTACCATTCTTTCTATGTGGCTTACAATCAAGTATTAAGCATAGTGACTCCAAAAATCCTTGTGTAGAACTAGTTGTAACTCATACTACAATGGATATTGTTCCTCTCAAGAGTCACCATCCATCCCTTGGAATTTCAAACCAAGATGTGTGGGGCATGTCAAATACTTGAAGTGGACTTTATTTTTTATAGTAGTCTTTTTCTTTTTGTGTTGTGTTTTCCCTCGTGTTTTGTTTTAATTTTATGTCTTATCTTTTGATTTCTTTAGACAATCATTTTTTCTTTTTTGAGCTCAAGAGGATAAAGTAATCACCTTGTCTTTTGCATTCTTCTATTTATATCTTTGTTCTTCTACATGTTATGTTGTGCTTGTGCTAGTGTTCATACCGATGATCTTGTGTAGTCTTCTAGATCACTTATGATTTGGTAGCAATGATTATTTTATGTCTACATGTTATTGGCCCAAAAGGACTCTTTTTTGCATCTCTTTTGTGTGTTTTCCTCCATTTTTTCATAGTTCTACCTCCTTTAGGAATGATGATATTTTCATACTTGATATATTATTACATGTTATCATATGATCTAACTGACCCCAAAGTTAGTAGATCCCTTGTGTGCTCTTTCTCTTTGTTATGTGATCATTTCCCTTGATATGATTCTCTTTTTGGGGGAATTTCATAGTGGAAACAAAATTCAGTAGATACATATATGCTTGCATTAAAGTCATTTCTCTAGTTAAGACATTTTCAATCACTTTAACGTGGGGGCATACACTTCGCTCATGCTTTGTCCATGGAAAAAAAATATGGACTCTATGTATAACTTGGAGTACTTTAGACTTTAGTGTTTGGCATGATTTTGAAGGTATACCCAAATCTATGTATTCTTATTTCATGTTTATCTCCTCTCAATTTTTTTCTTCTAGTTTCCACAGATCATTCCTAGAAGCTTGGTCTTCTTTCTTTTGGATCTATCTCTAAAGTACTGTTAGTTTGGGAGGTTTGATCCTTCTTTCAACCCTTCTTTCAACTACTAATAGTCTAGGAAGCTTGGTCTTGTTCTGATCCCTTAAGGACACACACATCCTTATGCCTAGGTCACTTTTTTATTCTTCTTTTCAGGAGATTGAGTTCCCTTAAAGTTGAATCACTCAATGGACTGACTAGAATGTCACACACACTTGCTATAATATTTGGTTCATCTTTCAATGGGTTAACTATCATGCTAGACACACTTGCTAGGATATTCAATTTCATTCCCTTTTCATTTGTGGAGACCTTTCCCCATTTATTTTTCTTTTTCTTGTGTGGTTCACAATAAGGCACACAAACCTTATTGGGTGAGTAACTACACCCCCTTTTGTAGTGCTTATCTCTCTTATTATGATCCTAGATGTAATAAAAACTCAGGTCTATTGGGCACTTGATGATTTCTTTTCCTCCAATTTCACGATAATATTTTCTCTTTTTCCATTTCTCTACTTTACCAAGCGTTTGAGAAAACTCATACTCCTACTAAAGTGAGAGCTAAATGTACCACCTTAAAATGGATGCACTTTCCTTTTAAGACCTTTTAGCTCCCTCTTCATAATTCCCTCTTTGGACCATGGATATGACTATTCTTGATCTCCTTTTTCTCTTATCTTCTTCCTCTTTCCACCCTACCTTTCTGGCATCTACCCTTTCTTTATGTGGCAAACAGGATTGGACATCCAAGACTAGGTCAACTTAGGTTGACCTAGTCTAGACTACATTGGTCTAGGTTGACCTCGTCCTCCCAGGTCAACCTGGTCCTTGACCAAGTCAACCCACGTCAACCTAGTCCCTAGAAATTCTAAAGCTCAAGGCTTGAAAGGCCTCACAGATTTAATTAGTTTTTAATCATTATCCGGTTGGCCTATATTATTTTTCTACCCAAAAAACTCATATATAAGGAGACTTGTAGGCTTCATTTTTATACCTCAAACATCTCTCATCTCGTATTATCAAGATCTTGCTCTCGAGTGAAGATTTTTTCCTTTTGCATTCAAGGAGTTCAAGTATTCAATTTTTTCAAGCATTCAAGAAAAAATATTCCTATCTAGTATTGGAGAATCCGTTGTGAGCATTTTCTCTTCAAGATCTAACATCTTGTTTACCATCAAGGGAGAAGATTTATATTGAAGCATTCATCTTCTTCATTAATGTACTTTTATATCCATAGCACCATGATGGAATTATCATAGATCCATTGCAAGTAGTGGAGATAGCCTACAATCCTAATTCAAGATATATATTACATTTAGATATATACAATCAATATGAATCCTAACATTTATCTTGTCTTTCAGTCATTTACATTTACATTTCTCAATTATGATTGATTCCTTAACCTAGGGCTTGACCAAGGAAAGCCCTTGTCAAACCCAAAACCTTTCTTTTATTTGTTGATTTATAGGTTGGTAGTGATAAGGATTACGAATCTGGAACCTACAGTTCACAAGCTTTCTACAATTGTCAGTTGCAGATCATCAAACTATGTCAACCTAGTTGTAGGATGTCTTCCCAAATCAACCTAGTCCTTTGGTCCTAGATTTAGGGGAGATTTCTAGGTTTCGTTCCTTTCATTGTTCAATTCTAAGATCCATAGAGGGATATTTAGATACAATTCAGATCTGCAAGTTTTGAATCAAAAATACATCTTCCTCTACTCATTTCAAGGTGACTCTTTTATATTTAATTTCCTTTCATATATTTACCCTAAATTTACATCTTAATTGGGCTAATTGTCTTTACATAGCATCTAGATTTACATTATTCAAGAAATTAGTTCAATTCCACATTTACATTATCCTATTAAGGACCTAAGAGAGTACATTTCCATGTATTGCATTCCTCCTTATAATTCTAATTTAGTACTAGCTCCCTTGTTCCTTTGGGTCCTAGCTAATCTAATTTGGATCATAAGTGAAATCATACTTGGAAAGTCTCTTCTTTCCCTCACACACATATTTGAATGGTTTAGTGATCCAGTAAAGTGGAAGTCTACATCCTTACTAAAGTGTTCCCATTTTATCACTAAATAGATGAATAATCTAACACTTTATTCATCAAATAACTAACTAAATTCAATGTGTTGGGCTATAAGGCATTCCCGGTTATGGCCAAATACAAAGAAATTACAGTAATAGCTATGAAAGATCTCACAAGATCCAAATAACTTCTAGCTAGCCCATATCTATATAAATGACATGCTAATATGGTAGAAACCTCAAGAAAGATCTAAACTTTTTCTCACAAGCCACCAAGCATCCTTATTGTTTTCTAAGCCCACACTCATCTACTAGCTATGTGTTCAATTCTCAACCTTAGATGTCTAACTTGAATCTGTGATCCCTCATGCATTCCTAGAATGCTACCCAACCCTTCCTTTATACTTGAATAACCATATGTCAGCCAATTACAAGGAGAATCACCTAGAACCAAATAAACACAACATGCCTTAGTCATCTTACAATAATCATTAAATGAACATAGGAGAAAGAACTAAAACTTCAAATAGGTCTTAACTCATCCCATGATTGATCCATGCCATGATCACATGATATGCATATTAAGTGTACCAAGTTGGCTAATCAAATCTCCTAAGGCATCTATTCGATGAACCAGACCTTTGATTGTTAGCAAAAACCACCAAGTACACCAAGCATACCAACAAAAAACATCTACGAGGCTCCCACAAGCATCAATAATCACATATTCTACCAAGAAGATCATCAATCAAGCACCACAAGCATCATAAAGTTCCTTCAATCATTGAGTCTCTAAGGAAAAACTAGGACCAGGAACTACCCCAATAGTGATTGAGCATCACCTCCTTTCAACCAAGTTCTCCAACTACAAGATCAAAACTACTCCAACATACAAGATAACCAACCACGCTAAGAAACTCCTACGTTAGACACCCTAGGTGTGAAAATATGTTCTTAATAACTAAAAAAGCATCTTCTAGGATTTAGCACATAAATCCCAAACAAGTTCTTCACATACATGTCCACCAAGTCTTGAACTTGTATGCTCTTTCCCTTGTTCCATTTCTTTGAATCCTTTCCTACAATAGTAAACTTCACATATGTCCTCTTTACACCTTTCCTTGGCATACCATAGGTTTTTTTTTCATGCTAATCTCTAAACCCTTGAGAATCCTTCAGCTTAACTTGCCTGTCAAAACTCATGTTCCTCCTATAGAGTTTTGCATTCCTAAAAGGAATCAAGGAAAACTTATCGCCACCCTTCTCAATGGTAAATATATTCTTCACACAATCATTCATTTCATATAATCATACTACCAAGGTCTACCAAGTAATATGTGACAACTACTCATGTCCACAATATTGCACAACACCTAATCCACAGATTGTCTAATATGAAAGTCAACAAGACACTACTCCCCCACTTCCAAAGTAGGTTCATCTTGCAACCAACTAATCCTATAAGGACAAGGATATATTACTTTCTTCAAACCAAGTTTATGAATCATCTCCTCAGAAACTAGGTTATTATTACTACCACTATTCACAATCATATTCCAGTAGTTACCTCAAGACTTATATCGAGTCCTAAATAGATTTATTTTTTGAAAAGGTTCTAACACCTTCTTACCAAACAATACTTGTCAAGCTAGCAAGTTATCTTCCACCTCAAGCTCATTCACCAAGTCCTCATTTTCATTCACTATAGTAGTTCTTCTATTGTTGACCTTCCTATCAACATTAGGATATTCAAAAGATCTATGTCCTTCTTTAGCATATCTGTAGAAAGTACCCTTAAATGCACCTTTGTGTGCTCTTCTAATCTGTTCAATAGGTTTCAGTTGATCCTTAGCAATCAATTTATCCTTCACTAATTGATCATGCTTCTCCTTCCCTTGGGAATTACCTTGATGTCTTCTCTTCAATTTATCTTCTTCCTTCAAAACATACTTGATAAGCATCCTCAACCAAATCAACCTTAAGAATACCAATCTCATCCTAAATATTGAATCTTAAATCATTAACATATGTATCTACCTTTTTCTTATAAATTTCTCCATGTCCTAACGGAATAGTTAACTTGTAAAAATCCTTAGTATAATCCTTCATTGATGAGTATTCCTTCTATTTTAGATTCTACAACCTCTTAAAATAATCAATTTTATAATCAATAGGAAATAACTTATCTTTCAACTTTTTTACCATCAATCTCCACCTAATGATCTTCAATCCACCTTCATCTTCTTTATCTTGTTGCAATTCTTTCCACCATGAAGTAACATGTCATTTCAACATATTCTGTGTCAACCTCACTTTGAGTGGATCTCCAATATCCTCTAACATAAACCAATCTTCCAACTCACCAATCCAATTAACCACATTATTTAGGTTTCAAAGTACCAGAGAAATTAAAAAATCCATCTTATATTTTTTCTTCAACCAAGCTTCAGATCTATCCAACTGACCAGTTATGTCTTCTACAGATCTCTCCATCTAGTCAGTTCTATCCTTACCATTAGATCCAATAACCCCAAAGTCTTCAACAACTTCCTCATAACCATTTTTGTACCCACATTCCTTGGTACACCATCTATGGCTCTCATGATCTTAGCGGCCATATGATTCTTCATCAATTCCATCTTTGATCAAAAATTTGATCAAACCTTCTCAGAAATTTTAGTCTCCATAGCTCCAAATAGGTCTCCACACATCCCACTATCAATCCACATCATAATCACATGCTATGCATATTAAATGCACCAAGTTAGTTGATCAAATCATCCAAGACATCCATTTGGTGAACCAAACCACCGAGCATCAGCAGTAACTACCAAACATTCCAAGTGCACATTGAGCATACTAAGAAAGAATGTCCACTAAGTTCCCACAAGCATCTCTAAGTACAAGTTCCACTCTGACAATCATCAATCGAGTATCATAAGCATCACTAAGTTTCTTCAGTCACCAAGTCCCTCAAGAAAAAATAGAACTAGGAAATACTCCAATAATGATTGAGCATCACCTCCCTTCAACCAAGTTCTCCAACTCCACAATCAAAACCACTCCAACATACAGGATTGCCAACTACCCCAGGATGCTTTTGCATCAATAACAATATTAAAAATGTTTGATTTTCACCAATCATATCTAGTAAATCTCTAGAACTTGGACAAATCCTTTTGGAAAGAAATTCCTTTTATTTGAATGAATTAATTCTCATAGAGGTAGATCCCATTAGCATTGTTTGACAATTTTGCAAGAAACATGTTGATCTAGTATCGAGATGGTTTATACACAAATAGTTTTACAAGATATGATAAATTCAATTTTAAGAATTAAAATATGATATCTTAAGCCATGTTGTAAAGTCTATTTCAAATGGTTTTGTTATACTAATCTGCATGCCTATTAAGTGCCATGGTGTTATCAGAGTGTATTGTAAATATTTGCAAGAAGTTCTAGAGGTCACTTAGTCTTTTGAGCATCATACAAAGTTTGAAATATTACAAATTTAAGTTATTTGCATGGTTCAACTGATTGAAAACATTATTTATTTTAGCTAAAATTGTAAGAGAACCCAACATGACATGATAATTTAAGTCCACATTTTTTCAAATGTGATCTTATTATTTAAATTATTTATTGGTTTAAATAGTAATATAACTTGATATATATCAGAAGTAGCATGTGAAATAATGTTAATAATTCCCAGTAGTGATGTTGACCCCTAGTGATCTCCAAAGGTGATGCAAAGGATGTAATCTTAAATAAATTTTCATTTGAAACATTTTTATATAATTGTTAACTATTAAAATGGGTTTCAGTTATGAAGGGGGTATAATGATAAATAAGTTTTACTTATAAACATAATTCATATGAAAAGTCCCTCTCCTTTGTAGACTGGCTATGGCTATGGCTACCACTGATTCCCCTTCTGTTGATGATATAAAATAAATGAAGAAACTATGTGGCCCTTAACTCTTGTACTTGTACGAATATTCCCCAACTCTACAATGAAATTTAATAATAATAATTTCAAGTGTGGGACCTCCATAGTTTCATCCAACAAATAAATAACAACCAAAACTTATTTTGAAAAAAATGGATTTCTTCTTATAGTCTCATAGTGGAGAATTGAATGAGGAATTTTTGGTGGGCTTGATGGACAACCCTACACCACTACTGTATCCATCAATTTTCTCATTTTTTGTATGGGTGTATGAATGAGGAGGTAAATTATTCCCTAATATTTTCATCCCAAAAAAATGATATAATGACCACTTCTAAAGACTATAGGGAAACAATAATCTCATGGAATTAATGTTTGAAATGAATTGTAAAGAGATTGATGGGAGGCTTTTATTTTTTCAGTGTGTTCATTTTCATTTGTCTCTTTTCATTTCTTCTTATTATTTTTTATATGTCCACTTTGGAGGGCATTGTAGCTTGCAAGAATCATGGAAAATAGATTTGACAAGAATTGTACAACTTCTTATAGATTCCTCATTTTTTTGATTAAGGCAAAAATAGGTTTTGAAGAAACCCGAAACCCTTTAACAAAAGCTAACGATCGGCATTAAGTACCAGCAGGTTTTACAAGGACCTAAAACTTAAAGTTTACCAACCAAACACAAAAAAACTAAGTTTTACAAGGACCTGAAACCGCAATAG
Organism: Cupressus sempervirens; assembly: GCA_028749045.1. Classification (NCBI taxonomy): domain Eukaryota; kingdom Viridiplantae; phylum Streptophyta; class Pinopsida; order Cupressales; family Cupressaceae; genus Cupressus; species Cupressus sempervirens. The sequence goes on along the minus strand of CM053789.1, from coordinate 504,641,193 downwards.
TAATCCAAGTAGAAAACACACTTAGGTTTTACAAGGACCTAAAACCTAAAGCTTAAACAAAAAATTGGAAATAAAACTAGAACTAACAAAACAACACGGACCAGCAACAGTACACCAATGACCACGACAACCACCTATAGCAGCTCTTTTATGATCTTCTCAACCTCCTTACCTAATTCTGTAGTACTCTGGATAATATCAGCCATGGCAAAGCTAGGAACCTCGGGTGCCTGTTTAATATTTTTCCTCATACTCTACCTAGTTCTGTTACTTGGTCCTCTAGGACTCTTCGCACCGATAGTATCTAGAGACATAATCTCCTCATTGCTTTTCTTTCCCAAACTAGTTGTCGTAGCACATAAACTAGAGATAACCAGCTCCATCCTCTGCCCACTATCCTTAATTAATTGACAAAGTTCCATCTCATACTCCTTACATTTTTCGGGAATGTTACCAACTTAGTTTTCCAAATGGGCTCTCATAGCACTTTCATGATCCAACTCTTTTTGAATATCCCCAACTTTTTTCTTAAGCACCATTATCTCATTGTATAGCCAAGAATCACCTTGAATGGATGTCTTAGCTTTGAGCTTGGTAGTGTGAAGGAAAGATAACTTCAGATACTCATCCTTGTACCCATCATCTACCCTATTCGCAGAGTCAATACTGGTATCCTTATTCTCCTCTATATTGGCCTAGAACTTAGTTTTTGCATCTTGCTTCTCATTAGGCTCATCTTTATTATCCTTGCTCAGGTTGTGCTCTTTCATGATAGGGACTTTACCCTCATTTTTCTTTTTAGTATCCATGTTCATTTTCTCCTTCCTAGAATTCCTTTTAGATGGAGAAGGGAGATCACTTTGTTTCCCCCCTTCATGCCCTAAAGCTTCTGACCCTACATTTGACTCAATTTTCCTATCTTTATAATCTTCCACATAATCCTTGCCGATAGACATGCCTCTACTCCCAGAGTAACCATCCAAGTTTGAACTAAGATCCCCTATTTCCATTTTAGCATCATCTTCAACAAAAAATTTACATTATGTAACTTCCTCTGTATTTTTCTTTTTAATCTCCCTTTTATTTCCCTTTTTGCTACTCTTGCTATCACTAGTAGCTTCCTCACTTTTAACCTTAAATTTATTTGAGTGAGGTTCATTACCAGTCACTTTCTACTTTTTCTCCACAACTGGAGAGGGTTTAATAACTCTTTTTTTGTAGTAATTTTCAATAAGTAAAATTAAACCCTCATGGAGCACAGGGCCTGACTCCTCCTTCCTATGGGGTTGGAGACTTTGAATAAAAGAGTATTTCAAATAAAATGGGAAAGACACTCTATACCTAAAATGATTTAAGAACACAAAATGAAACTTGTGGGCCTTCTTAGATCTACCATCAAGGATGAAATTCTCATGAATTCATGATAAAACATCCCTCCAAATAACCTTAATCTGCCTCAAGTCATAGAAGTTGCCACTCTTCTCCAACATTTTCTCCTCTTCATCAATTTTTGGGAATTTCTTGAAGGCAACATTGAAAATGTTGGTCTCCTTGTTGAATTTCAGTCCCTTCATTGGAAGACCCGTAATCTCAGTGATAAGTTCCTCAGATAGTTTCATAGTAACCCCATGCTGCATAACCTTATCTTCTATCCATTTTTTGAAAAAAAAAATCTGTAATATGAGGCTTATACCTATGAAGTTTCTCAATATACACTATTACTTTCCCTTTTTGTAGTATATCCCACACCATTGAATTCACCTTCCATTCCTTGCAATTATTTCGCTCTTGCTTTCTTGGTTCCCCTCCCATCTCAAATTTGACTCTGCACCTACAACTAATCTAAGAATTGAAAATCAACAAGAAAAGTAAAGTGTATTTGATTTCCAAGAAACTTTTAACCTTGAATGTGTTCCAAGTACAATCCATTATTGCACAAAGGTACCTTCTTAGGATATGCAAAAAATCTGCCATAAACCCATCACTTCCCCTCATAAATTCCTCAATCTTGAGTGATCTTCCCTTCAATAGCATGTGTCTTTTCATAATTAACAACTATTGTCAGCTCAACTTCCTTGCTTAGGTCATCTTTCCAACTCAACTTTGTTTCCCTAAAGATCTCTTGATTCACAGTCTAGTCAATGGCTTGGTTGCCTTCACGAAAAATATGAGAAATAAAAATATTATAAAAATTTATCATAAAGATTTTATTTCCATTAAACTTCCCTCAATACTCCAAGCTATCAGACTCTTATTATTCATCATATTAATAATATTAAGAAAATCTCCTTCCAACCATAAATTTGAAATCCAAATTCCACAACCATCCTTTTAGTGAATAAAGTAGCCATAGCCTCATCTTTATGAATAGTAGACTTGCCTATAGGTATTGCAATAGCATCCACTGCCCTACTATAGTGGCCTCTCAAAATAATCCCACGTCCTTCTTTTCCAAGATTCCCTTTAGCTGAACCATCAAAATTACCTTTAATCCAACCCAAAGGAGGAGATTTCCACTTTACATCATGTTTGTATCATCTTGTTTTTTCTTAGTACCTTTACCATTCATGGGATTACTTATCTGGGTAGCATCAAACATTTTCCTCTAAGATTTGAAGTTCTCTTTGATGGCTCTGATAATATTTTGACCCAAAACACAATCAGGAGTTTCCTTATTTCTAAAAATTTGATTTTTTCTCTCTTTTCAAATACCCCACTAGAAATGAGGAAGAGAAATCTTCCAAAGAAAACCAATATCTACATCCTTTGCGGGACATGTCCAGCTCTGAAAGCATTAATCAATGTTATTATGTTGAACCCAATCAATATTCTAGTAGTGAAGGAGATGACTCCAGACATTTTGGTTGAACCTACAGGTTAAAAAGAGGTGATTCTTATCTTCAGAATCCACCTTGCAAAGATAGCATCTATTGACCAAAACAAAACCTCTCTTTTGCAAGTTATCCAAAGTCAAAATTTTGTTTTGAAGAACAGTCCAAAAAAAGATATTGATTTTAGGAATAAGTCCTTTAATCCAAGCTTTAGCCCACACTGGAGGATTTCCTTTCTCCTCAGATCTAAAAATAGAGGGTTAGAGCTGCAAAATAGATTCCTCATGTTTTAACCAATGTTAGAGCTACAAAATTCACAAAAGAAAAAAAAATTATTTGAAGGCACTAACCAAACATTTTATGGTTTTTGGATGAAAATACTAAAAAGAAATGTAATCATAACATCTACAAAAACATTGCAAAATTTTCAATAAGAGAACAGATTTATAGAATTTTTTTAGGTATTTCAAACAAAATACAACTATATATTACAAATTATGAGTTAAATAAAGAAAATTCTTGATGCATTGATGTAGGAGCAATCAAACAGAATTCCTATCAATGCACAAATGAGACACACAATACACTTGAAAAGATGTTTCTAAGAAATTTGGTCTCAGACACTATTTTGTTTATATTAAAGGGGTCAAAATAGGGTTACTAGCCCAAAAAAGAAAGAAGACGAGCTTCTTACATCTGAACAATGGTAGGTGGAAAACTAGCACAACGCCTCCTCCTCTAATGTTGTTCTTTAACAAAAAAAAAAAAAACCAGCACTAAAGGAAAATAAACCAAAGAGCTAACCTACTAACCAGAAGAAAATAGTAGTACCAAATAGTATCTAGGAACATAAAAATGTCATGATTTTTTGAAATACTACTACTACCAACATCAACCATTAAAGTCTAATTATATTAAAAAATTAGTACTACACAGGGTAAGAAGATCAACATAACAAAAAGAAAAAAATGGACTAGAGGTTAAGCCATCATTATCCCTTAGCTCTTGGGGAGAGATATTTAGACACCAATACATGTATCCAATCATAAACAAGGAAACTATAGATATGTAAGGAGCTTCTCTAATCTCCTTCAGTTGTGCCTTTTTATTTTTCCTACTAGAGAAGTTGGAGGGTAGTCTCTAACGAGTGCATGACCCTGACCTATAGTTTCATCAAGGTAGTGAAGTTTATGTCTATAGGGCCCATTTGTTGTTGCACCAAAATCCATGACTATTAGTGAACATGGAACACCACATAATTAACCACCTGTGGGCAGGGGAGCACGTCGCATCACCCAACAATCTCCCCCTCGATGCGCATACCAGGTGCTTACGCGGGTCAGGATGGCACCGAGGAGATTTGAACCCATGACCAAGCCAAAACCAGGCTCTGATACCAATTGTAGGGCCCATTTGCCGTTGCACCAAAAGCCATGACTGTTAGTGAACATGGAACACCACATAATTAACCACCTGTGGGCAGGGGAGCGCGTCGCATCACCCAACAATGTCCAGGTCTGAGATCATACCTTTCATTTCTTCAACCTCCTTTCTTAGGCTCATCATAATCTCCTCCAACAAGCCACAATCATGATCCTTAAAATTTTCCTATACAAAAGACACTTCCTACAAAGTGGGGGCTAAGGCGTCCTCAAGGATTTTCTTCTCAAGGGACGTAGGCATACAGGGAAGGGAGGTGGAGGTAGACTTGACCTCCTAGGAGAGGGGGGAGGTGTTCATAATGGTGGAGAAGTCCACTAAACCATTGTCACCCTTATTGGTGGTGAGAACCACTATTTTCATATTAAAACTAATCATAACACGAGTCATGTCCTTGGTCATAGAAGAAGCATCAATATCTAAGGAAGTTCTAATGCTCTCTAACTTCGAGAGCTCCTCCTCATTAGCATAGTTATTCCTTATAGATTTCTATTTTTTATGTCACTACTCTCCTTTTTCATTTTACTTTCCTTGGACTCAAAATCTTATTCCACCTCTTCCAAAATACGTTGTTGGTCCACCATTTGCTTCCTTTGAGGGTTGGAAGAAATCTTGGGCTTCTTCTTAAAGATAGAAATAGAAGGGGTTTCCTTATGCTTCTTGCCACTAATAGACATAGAGTTCTAGGAAACCTAAGGGGTAGGGTTATTAACAATGGGGACAACAACAATGTTAGTGTTAGGTGTTGAAATAGGCAAAAGGATAATATTGTAATGTGGATGGCGGGCACGATGGAAATTGTAAAGGTGGAAAACAAGGTCGTAGTGCAAGATAACATAATTCCTACCCTATTCTCTATGCTTCCTAACCTCCATAATTAAGAATTCCATATCATGAAGTAGAAAAAATGGAATGGAAATATCATCATGATATCCAAGATGATTGAACAAGGGGAAATGCTAATACTAGCTTACCCAAACCAACCTGTAAGGTACTTCATAATCCAAAATAGACATTGTGTCATGGATCTAGGAGATTTTCTCTAGCAAAATCACCATGTAGATGGATTGATGCTTCCTTGGCTTCAAAAAAAAACTATTGAGACTGGTCTCGTCAGGGACCTTAGTGACCTTATTCCACTTCCCACCTTTGTAGAAATTTGAGTGGCTCAATAAATAACCTTTTCATTACTTTTAAAGGTGATTCCACCTATAGTGACTTTTCTGTCATTTCAGGTGTTCACCATCTCCATGGAGAAGGATTCATCATATCCTTCCATGGCTTCCATAAAAGGCTGAAACTCACCCCCACATATTATCATCCAAGTGCAAGGATCCTTCTACCATGCATCTCTAGTATGAAAAGCGGGGAAAATCACTTGCAATTATGAGGGTTACAATAAAACTTGGGCATTATTATTATCACATCTCACAAGAGGAAATATATTTCTTTGGAAGAAATTAAAAACTTTAGGTATTATACATATAACTTTTGTAGTGATGAATTCAACAATCATAGTGTGATTTTCCCATTGCCAATTATATTTTGTTGAGAATAAAGTAAAGATAGTTTTTGAACCATACATTAGGAAAAGTGGGTTTTAATCAGACACATGGTAAAATTTCCATGAAAATAAAATTAGCTTGTAGATATCAATACAAATCATGGAATACTTAGGCAAGAAAAATGCATGATCATCATAAGTTTTTGTAGAAAATTTCTTCACCTCTTGATCTGATGAAGATGATAAATAACCTATAGTTAATTTCTTCATTTTATCACTAGAACTATTATGCAAGCATCCAAATTCAAAATTATTCGAATTTGAACACCATTAACCATAATCATATTTCCTCTTAACATCTTATTCAATTATTTGTAAAAGAATCTTATACATCTACATAATTTGAGCTATTAAACCGAGTTTTTATGCTAAAATCAAGGTATGTAATACAACATTGAACCTTCTCTCTCTACTAATCTAATATTTACTATATAGTGGAGATCAACATCTAAATAAAAATCGTCACCTAGATACACATTCAAATTGTAATATTATACTTTATTCTTAGAAAATCAAATCCTATTCATTGTAAAAGTGATATGATGTACTTGATTCTATCAGTTGCATGCCTTGAGATGTGTGCATTACCAAGACCACAATAAATGTTTTAGAATCATTAGAAATATTCATCTCAATCCTTCTAGATGTTCTTGTCATCTTATACTTGCAAAAAGGTTAAGAATAATGCCTCTATAAGAGCTCCTACTAAATCAATAGAAAAAAGAACTTTCAATCTAGAATTCTAATCAAAGTTAATAAGAATTTGGTGCTAGTTGAAAGAAATTTGAGTATATAGAAGTAGCTTCATATATCAATGTATGCAAAGGACCTAGTTCAAAAAAAAATTTAACCTTAATGACTATAAATTCATATGCACAATTAATATAACACAAAAAAGTAAATAAGACTAAATAAGACTATATTTGAACATGTAAATTTGGAAAGTCAGTTTACAAAATATAATATTAAAAAATATAGCCCATTGTATTATTTAAAGACCAATTTTATACATGATTTTAGATTTATTATCTTTTTGAAGTCTTTACACTTCACCGAGATTTTGAAATGATTTTGGCAGCATAATGGTGTCAATGAATAGAAAACAATACAATCCAAAATGTAATTAAATAATATACAATAGTTTTTAATGGATGATTGGATGTTTCCAAAATGGTATGTTGAGAATGTAACATGTCATTTTCCTCTTCATTGCATACATACCACATTGAAGATAAATATGCAAGATCCCTATGTCACCTTGCAACCTACTAATTGCAACAAAAAGTACAAGACACATGCATCCATTTAACTAATATTGGACATGGAAATTTTCTATATGTGAAAAATATCCATCTTTAATGATGATCTACTAGATTGACTTCTCAAAAATAATATCTACAATTAGTAACTAACAATCTAACATGATTCAACTATCATGTTATAATGTTTAGGATGTTGGAGTTTATAATGTTTCATCCATTTTCCAACATACTCTTAGTTTTGGACTTTTACACACACACACACATTTAAGTGAAACCTTATATTATATTAATAATAATTGGTTCAAAAATAGCTCCTGGAGAAAAGAACCATAAAAGAAAAACTCCAGTCATTGCCTGATACAAAAAAGATGCAGAAGAAGAAAGACTACAACTAAAGAGAGTATCTATCAACACTAATGAATCTAGTCCTTATGAATACAATTCATTGTTTGGTGTCGGAGACAACACCAAGAGCCAAGCCAAAAATTGTCTTGTTAGAATGGGGTTGTTGTTGCACGAAAAGACCGATTTTTCAATGCTTGATACAACCACTCAACTTATAGTACATAGGAGGCAGTTAAACCCTTGTCATAAATTTTGAGGGGAGCGCTGAATTTTTTTTTAACAATCTCCCTCTCCACATTAACCAAGGGTCTGAAGATTCAAACCTGTGACCAAGCTCTAATACCACTTGTTAGAATGGAGTTTTCATTGCACCAAAAGACATATCTTTCAATGTCTAATACAACCACTCAACTTATAGTACACAGGAGGCAGTTAAGCCCTTGTCACGAATCCCAAGGGGTCCTATTATAATTAATTGGGAAAGCCTCAAGGCCAACTCAAGGAATTGTTTTGAGGACTTGGTATAAAGGAAAGTACTTTCCTTGTTTGTAAGAAAGTATGAGGTATACAAAGTGATAAAGGAAGTGTGAAAAAGAGCAAAGAGATTGGAAAATGTGAGTAAGTGATCCAGGGGATTATTGGATTCAAAGAGGAAGAAAGCAAAAGAAGAAAAGAAGAGAAAAGAGGTAGAAGAAGATGGAAAAAGTATTAAAATATTATCTCCTTAGTTAAATACTTTCTATAATGGTCAACTACTCGTTTGTAGTTCGTCTTTCTATCTAGATAGGAATGTTTCCTATCCTATCTTGAGTTTTGTTTCTAATTTCGTCTTCAGTCTATGTTGTTTCTTTTAGAAACAACATCCTTGTAATTCTTTATAAGGAACACATTTGTCCCTTTGTTAATCAATCAATCATTCAAAAATTCGTTAATCTGCCAATTCTTGAATCTTGTAACATGGTATCAGAGCTAATCCTTGAATTTTTTCAAATAAAATTTATAATTTCTTTCTGAAATTACTTGTTTGAATTTTTTTCACAATTATTTTCGTTGATTTTTCTCTTAAACCCACCTAGGGATTTCAGCCTAGAGAAAAAATCTCAAATTCAGGTTTGTCTACAAATCAAAATTGCGTCCATTTTTTGTATGGTGATTTCTCTATTCACACCAGATTTGTAACTGTTGCATATCATGCTGGTTCACATGACTGCTAGATGTCTGGACTACATATCATGTTTTTAAGCCGCCAGATTTGAGCCAGGTTTTCCATGCGATTTGTAGAGAAAATCGGGTCTACAACTCAAATTTTTTTTCCAACTTGTGTCGGGTATTCTCCTACATGTTTGGAACCGAAGACTGTAGCCCTAAATCTAAATGGTTCTATAACATTTTTTCAACAAATCCGCCATTTTTAAAAAAATTTTGACTCTTTAATCTGTCGACTAGGGTTTTACTCGAAACCCTAATTTTTGGGGTCAAATTTTTTTTTGATTCCAAATTCTTGGTGGGTTTTTCGAGATCTCAAATGGGTCTTCATCAAATTTTTGTGGGTGCCTTGTTTTCCATGCCTCGATTTTTGAGCCTACAGATTTGAAATTTGACTTCAGATTCTTTCTGGGTTTTGTATCAGTTCCTCTGGGTGCTTGTCAATTTTCTCTACGTTAGCTAAGAATTTGCCTTGAAATCTGTGCCTATTGAATTTTAGTCTTGAAGTTTGTACTTGAATTTTTTGAAATGGCATCTTTGACTAATCTAATGTTGGAGGGTAGTCTATGATTCAATGGCCACAATTATAACCACTAGAAGTAGCGCATGTTAACCATCTTTGAGTATCGTCATTTGGATGAACTTGTTCTAGGCACAAAGACTTGTCCGACCTCCGACCAAGCAAAACATGACAATTTTGATGATCACAATCGAGAGGCTATTATGCTTCTTAAGCTCTCTATTATCGATGATCAGCTATTGTAGATTCCTTTCAACAAGTCAATTGCAGAAATCTAGAAATATTTGAAGGAGCTGCATGAAACATCTAACAAGAGTCGGGCATTCTTTCTGAAGAATCAGTTGTTCTCCATTATGATGGATGAACGCATGTCCTTGCAAGAGCATCTAATAAAGATTAAGGAAATCTGCGATCAACTCGAAGCTATTGGTTGGAAAATGGAGGAAGAGGAAATGGTAGTCATCACTATGAAAAGTCTACCATCGTCCTATGAGCACTTCATAGAAACACTCAACATTACGTCAACTAATGTTGATCTGAAGTTTCCAGAATTATGCACAAAACTTCTATAGCAGGATCGTTGGAAACAACAATTTGGCAGCAATGCTTCTACAGCCTCCTTGGAGTACACATTTGCTACAAAATCCATTCAATAGAACATCGGCAACCATCAGTCTTCTCGGCCTTTCCAGCATCAACTTTCTGCTCAATCCTTGGATGGCTCTATGAAGCAAAATGTATAGTGTAATTACTATCACAAGTTTGGCCATATGAAGTTCGAGTGCCAGAAACATTTGGCTACCCAAGCAAGACAAAATGCTTCCCAGCCAATAGCACAAGTTGTCGAGCTTCCTGATCAAGGCGAAGCTGCATTTTTCACCTTCTAAATATGTTTTTTTTTTTCTTTGTTGATTTTCTCCTTAAAAATCATTTCATGTTGTCTGTACTACGCAAGGGTGCTTGAGATTCTGGGTTTTGCCATTTTTTCGACAAAAATGAAGTTTTATAATTGCAATATGTTTTGAGTCATAACACTCTTCTAGCAAAGCTTCTTGGTTTCAACATTCTGTAGATCCAGGAGGGTCTCAGTTGTCCCAGAATGTTCCGACATTTGTACGTTGACCATTAAGGGAGGGTATTAAGATATTATCTCCTTAGCTATAATGGTCAACTACTTGTCTGTAGTCCGTCTTTTAGTCTAGATAGGAATATTTCCTATCCTGTCTTCAGTTTTGTTTCTAATTTCATCTTCAATCTACGTTGTTTCTTTTAGAAACAATGTCCTTGTAATTCTTTATAAGGAACACATTTTTTTCTCTGTTAATCAATCAATCATCCAAAAATCTATTAATCTGCCAATTCTTGAATCTTGTAACAGAAAGAAGCGGGAAGAGGAAAAGAAAAGGAAAAGAAGAGGAGAGAATAAGAAGAGAAGAGAAGGAAGGAAGAGGAAGACAACAAAAGTAAAGGAGAGAAGAGAAAGAAGGAAATAGTATAAGTAAAGAATTATTTTACGCGAAGCAAGAAGATGTGTGATGTATGCAATATATGAGAATGCGAAGTATATGATGTGTATGTGAACTATGTGTATGACATGCGAACTTATATGAGAGATCTATGATGTGAATTCTGATATCAAATCAGGCTATATGAAGTACAAAAGTCAGCAATAAAGAGGATTTTGTATCCATCTCATTTTTGTATAAAAGCCTTATATTGTATAATTTCACGTTAGGGCAATGGGCTCTCCTTGCATACAGTTGTAATTGTAATACCAACTCCTAACAGGGTTGAAGCAACTCCTAACAGTGTTGAGTATTTTAACAGAGCCTAGTCCTCTAACAAGGACCAAGACACTATATGTAATTCATAGACTCCTAATAGGATCAATATCCTTATCAGGATTCTTTTCATTAGTGGATCATCCTATGGGTGCCATCCCCACCAAGGTTTTTCCTTGGCTAGGGTTTCCCTAGTTAACAAATAATGGTGTTATGAGTTCTCTTTATGTATGGTTTTATTTATTGTTCAACATTGTTGGTTTATTTTCATATGCATATTGTAAAGTAATTAATAATATCTAGTTGTGAGCAAAAGTTTGTAGAATATTGATTTACCACCCCTCCCCCTCAATATTATCTATTTCTAACAATTGGTATTAGCTTGGTCATAGGTTCAAATCGCACAGGACATGACGAGTGACACTGAAAGGGAGATTGTTGGCAGTGGGCCAACATCCCTCGCAAGGTTCGTGACATGGCCTAACTGCCTCCTATGGTTCTATATGACTATTGGTTGTATCGAGCATTGACGAGTCAATCTTTTGGTATAACAATAGTAATTCAGGAGGAAAGGGCATGATAGTGATGTGTATTTGTATAACGAGAGTATTAATTTCCCATTCGCTCTATTCAGGGCATTTACCGTTAAGTAATTTGTATGAGTCTTCAGTTCATGGACTTCCTCCATGATTCATATAGTTATTCAACTACAAGGCCAGTATGCTTGGTGGTTAGGTGCAATCACATTGTTGGACTAACCACCAACATTCCCTTTTGGGATTTGTGACATCACTTAACTACCTCCTCTATTCTATAAGTCTAGTGGTTGTATTGGGCATTTAACATGTTGATCTTTTGGTGCAACGACAACCCTAGCTTGTAACAAGTGGTATCAGAGCTTGATCACTGGTTTAAATCTTCTTGGACAATGCTGAGGGAGGGATTGTTAGACCAGCCACCAATATTCCCCTTCGAGATTCATGGCATGGCTTAACCACCTCTCGTGTTTTATAAGTCTAGTGGTTGTATTAGGCATTAACAAGTTGCTGGACACACACACACACACACACACACACATGCTTAGATACATGTGTATGTATGCATGCATGCATTTGTATATTGATGTATGCACATGTACATATATGCATGCATCTTTGTATTGATGTATGTACATCTACATATTGTTGGTAATATGCATAAGTTGTATAATTTTGTCATTGATGTCAACCTATGTTGGAGCTATATTATCAAGATGTTGGAGGAGTATACTAGAATGTTTAAAGTGATGTCCACATTCTTGTATGAGTTTTGGCTTACTGTGATTGTTTTTGACAACATTATTATTTTGATCTACATTGCTTTGAATTGTAACGTCTTGGTTTACAATTTCAATGTGCTTTGTAGCTTTATAGGGAAGGTATATTCCAAGTATCATGCTCTCAATCCTTCCAAGGGAAAAATGGTGAGGTTCTAAGTGTCACATTGCACAAAGATGCTTATTCTTCTTGTAGTACTTCACATTCCCTCACAGCTGATGGTTTTATGTTGTGGCTTTCAAATGTGAATTTTTGATGGTGGATGATAATATGGTGTCCATTGTAGGTGTTAAGGCAATTTGCATGATGAATTAAGGTTTAAAAGCTAGCTAACTTAGCTTGTTTAATATTTAAGAGTTAACCTAAGTTTTTTTACACTGCAATTTCATATGTTTGCAAAGTAAAAGTTTTTTGAGTGATTGCATGATTTGCAAACATGATTTGATGTTACACGAATTTTGATTTCTTTCCACAAAATATTGGTGATTGTGTTCTTAGATGACAAATTGCATTATCCACATTTCATCTAATTAGGGCAACCTACTTGATATAGTTATAAAATGTATGTAGGTATGTATATATCCATGAATACATCTATGTAGGTGTTATGTATGTATGCATGTATGTAAAACACGTACATATGGATGCATGTGTTTATGTCTTCAAAATATTTGTGGATGGATTAATGTGTGTCCAGTGCATGGTATAAACTTACAAGATGATCAAGATTGAACTATTTCCATGTGATGTTTCTGTCTTATTATCTATCGTGCTCCAAAACTCCTTGTCAAGGTATACAAAAACATTGGTGTATGCTTTGGGGGGTTGAATGTATGTATTTGAAGCACAGGTAGCAGAAAGATCTCCAATAAAAACTTGGTGATAAATAAGGATAGCACTTTAGATTACAATAAAATTTGATTCTGTCTTCAAATAATAAGGACTTCATCAAATTGAAGTACAATGTGAAATATCGAAAAAAAAAATCCTAAAATAGACTAGGGTGGTTGAGAACTACGGAAACTACAAATGCAAACTAGGGAGGATCTTCCACCTCTGAAACTATGGACGAACTACCTTCCACCTCTAATGATTTACAATAACAAATTTCCTTATATAGGCCTCCAAGAAGCATTTGAAGATTTACATCAGTCTAAACTTATTGATTTATTCATTATTTTATTATTTCAACCCTTTGGTTATATGATCATTATTTTATTATTTGGACCCTTTATTTAATAATTGAAGTAAATAAATAGGTCCTTGTTATATTATTTTAATTTTTGGACCACTTAACCTAATTAAGATACTAAATGAAAATCTTTGATTTTACATTCCAATTATCCTAGACAACATTTGTGTATTATTTGATGGCCAAAGCAATTTGATCACCCATATTGGCAACTCATGTACTTGGGCTAATCTTAGTTCACTAGGATGTATAACATGCATCAAGGTGGGCAAGAAGTTCCCAACAATTAAAGAAGAAAAGTTATTTTTGTATTTGAAGTAAATGATTTTACTTAGCAAGAGGCTACAAACACTTTTTGGTTGACCTTTTTTAACTTTCAAAACCAAAAAGTTAAGGATTTAACAAGACATGGAAATAATGGTGATTTACATTAACTCCATGCAACATAAGATCATTTGCTAGAATAATAGATTATTAGATTTGCATGGAGATATGTTTCAAAACACTTGAATGATGTTATCTTTTTCTAATCGTCTACACTAGTTTCTTGCAAGACTACCACTATTTCACCAACTTGGGACATTTTTGTCTTTCCATTATGACAATTAATGACATAGGGTACAATACGCACCTATATGATATTTTTCAATGTTCTCCACATTTATATTTAAGATGATTATATTATGTACTCATCTATGGTCTCACCCTAACTCTACATTTAACTGCTTTCTTGATAGCTATGCTCATATTGGCATAGTGCATTTCTCTATTCTTCGTGTGGGTATGTTAGAGAGAGTTCTACTGTAAACAATAAGATGCAAGATTTGGTAACTAAATAATGGTCAGTACTCTCAATGCCTTCAACCTTGCATCTTTATTCTAAATTAAGATGAAAACTAAAAGGAAAAAACATAGACTTGCTTTACATTAATAGTTGTGGGAGCCTTATGGAAGACAAAACATCAGTCATTTTCCCAAATGTCAGGAGTCTATATAAGCCCAATGGTTTTATGTGTGAATTATATCAACAAAAATTTTACAATGCTCTGAAAAACCAATAATGGCTTCACGCTTTGACACGTCCATAACAAAATTTAATCTCATTGGCATTCCTATTATCATTATTCCAATCCCCATCTGATAGAATTCGTTTATTCTTTAATACCATAAGGCAATGACTTGGACCTCCCGAGGCTTGACATAATTGAGTGCACTTCTAGTTGAAATTTGAACACCATGGCCTTGACAAAACTGAATTGAATATCATGACAAAACAGACTCTTTCACAAACTTTCTACCCCCAGATCTGCAAATTTGAAAAAAACAGTGTCATTAAATTGAAGCTATCGGCATAAGGAAGCAGCATAATAAACAAATGAATACTCACGCATATTCCAGATGTATATTCAGAAACCGTGGATTTTTCTGATTTTGGGACAATGTAATGGAACCTTGAATGACTTGGTCTTGCTTCACGTCTATGGGATCATAAATGTAAAGCACCGTCTGCAAAGTTAGAAAATATTAAAATTCTGACATAATCTCCACAAGTACATACATGAACAATTAAAAATTGTCGCTGCAATTTGATGATATTTACTCAAACCTATTAAGTTAGACTCAAGCATGCAGGCAGCATAAGAAAATGTTCAAATACCACTAACACTAACACTACCATTGTTGATAATAGAAAACATGTTGAGTAGAATAGTAGCAGAATTAGAGATGAGAAAGAAAACAGTGCCATTGCCAAGCATCTTCTTACTACCAACACAAATAGTTAAGCTCCAATTTGTGATGATTCTTAAACCTCCCATGATGTAATTAGACAAGTGCTGAACCTGATTCAACATGACAGATTCAAAAACACAAAATGTAATTACAAATAATTACAGTTTCCCAAACTTGTTTTGGTTAGATGACAGAAGTAATAAGAGCGTGTACATGGTGAAGTTGAAATATTCTCAGAGAAGATCAACCACCTTATTCAATGAGCCCATTTTCTTTACCCGACCTATAGTGTCTCTCATGATTTAGCTTGAAAGTGGAGATGTAAAGGAAGCAAAGCTATATTTCATTGGAAGATCTCCCACGTTGAAGTCTACAATATCTGAGATTTCTCTTCTTAAAAAAGCAGAAATATCAAAAATGGTACTCATTTCTAATTATTGATTTTTATTAGTATAAAAACAGGTTTTGAAGGGGCTCCGAAATCCTTTACAAGCAGATTTTGCAAAGGATCTGGAACTCCACCAAGATGAATAGCTGGAAATGTTGAGCATTACATAACCATAGCCCAAAACCAGCAAGCAACCAACAATATTACAAAATAGATCAATAAAAGTTCAAGCTGCCCAAAAGGACCCAACACAAAGCCTACACCTTACATCAAAGAATCATCTTCCCAAACAAGGAGATCCTAGGGGTTTTGGAGGGCAATCCAAACCTTGTTATTGGGTTTTAACATGTCTCCCAAAACCTAATTAACAACAACCTCAAAAGATTGATCATCAAAAGACTAGTTGAAACTATGGGGTTTTGACGAGCTCATCCAACCACATTGGGTTTTGATATATTCCCCAAACAATGATACAATGGACATTAAGATGAGCTTTGAAAACCCCGCCCAAAAACAAATGAGCCTCCCACAAAATCTGGAAGACAAACAAGGGGTTTTTCCGTGCTCCCCTATAACCTTAACAAGCATCCTTGAGAGATTAAACAATACAAAGCTAGGTGATCCTCCATTGGAGTTTAACATGGAACCCAAAACCATCATAGGGTTTTGAAAGGCTCCCAAACCTAACCAAGGGCTTTAACAAGATCTCTTAACCAAAGACATTGTAAAAGCCACACTCCCAAGCCACCAACAGTCAAGACCAACCACATAAAGTACCAAATCACCTCTTCCACACAACAACACTACCTCCATAAGAGATGCTCCCACCTCAATAGGGACTGTAAGAGAAGATAAAAGAAATCAAACTAGGCAAAGCTCCAAAGATAAGGCAATGGAAGGAGAACCCAACTTGAAAGGCACGAAACTTGAAGCCATCATAGGGTTATCAAAGGCTCCCAAAACCTGACTAAGGATTCTAGCAGGATCCCTCAACCAAAGAAAGTGAAAAGGCCAACCACTTGAAACACCAATCCACCTTTCCCATACAACCACACTGCCTCCATAGGAGATGCTCCCACCTCAATAGGAAATGCGAGACAAAGGAAGAAGCTAAATGAGCCAAACTTCCAAAGAGCCTACAAAGGAAGGAGAACCCATCCAAAATGACACCACTTGATACATTCCAATTTTCATGTAACTAGCGGTCAAAATCAACCAACATGTGGTACCACACATCCTCTCCCAACCAGTAGCTCTCCACCTCTATACGGAATGCAATCACCTCAATAGATATCATGCGATAAGAAGCAGGTATCCATATCAGTCAATACCACAACCAAATAACATGAAGAATCCATGCCTCAATAAGGGAAAGCTCATCCCCAAAAGGAATAGAAAGGAAACGGAACCAAGCAAGGCATAACAAAGCCCATAAAAGAAAATAGTAGAAACATTGGCATAACAAGGGAAAACAACTTCCCAAGGACAAAAAAACCCAACCAAAAACACACAAGGGACGAAACGGTCTATTGAAAACTGACAGCATCCAAACATCCACCACGCCAAAATGACACACAAAAAACAAAGCACCATGAGCAAACAGGACAAAGAAGCCCACAAGAAAAAGGGAAGTGAGAATCCACCAAAGCCCACAAACCAAAGATCCCAAGCACCACACAAAGAAGAAACAAAATGAAGAAAAGACAAGAGGAGCACGCTAAAAACACCAAAATCACAAAAAGGCAGAGGAATGAATACCAATTAAGAGAGCACGAACTACCCCGTCCAAATGTAGAAGGCAACCCACAACCATAATGACAACACATATAGACAAACCAAGCACCTTAAGTACAACAAAACACCAACCTGCGAGACACCCAAACACTAAGCCACGAACAAAGTGCATGGGAAAACAACAAGCCAAAGATGCAAAAGAGAGAATAGGAAAGAACAAAGAAAACACAAAAAATGTCACACCTCTTGGTCCAAGCATCTAATTTATCCCATTCACAAGACCAACCCTGTCTCAGATCCGAGGAACTATAGAACTATCATGATTGGGCACACTTTTGCTAAACTGTATGCGACAAACCTTAATGCTATGCTTTTTGCGGAGCTAGACGGGGAAAGTTGTAGGGCTAGAGGGCAGGCTGGTTTTTGGGCTGATTATCAAACTATGGATCACATTTTCACCCTATGGGCTATTATTGAGGAGGCCAGACACAGATCAGAGAAGGTTTATTGTTGCTTTGTTGATTTCCGCAAAGCTTTTGATTCTGTTCCTAGGGTGGCTCTGTTTGAGAGACTTAGAGAGGTTGGTATTTCTGAGATGTTACGTATTGCTATTATGAGACAATATGAGACTATGGTTGGCAGATTCAGGACTCTTGAGGGCTTCTCAGATCCGATCCATAGCACCATTGGGGTTAAGCAGGGTTGTCCTCTCTCTCTTACCTTGTTTGGGTTATATATTGATGAGCTTGAGGAGTTCCTACTGAAGTCTTCACTCCCTAGGGATGGATATTATCTTCGTCAGGTTCTGATCTCCATCCTTCTTTTCGAGGATGATGTGGTTCTCCTTGCTTCCTCTCCAGACAGGTTACAAAGACTTCTTGATGGCTTGGCTTCATTTTGTGATCAGCGACACCTTGCGGTTAACTTGGGTAAGACTCGGGTTATGGTCTTTAATTGCTTAAAGACCTCTCATCTTCACTTCATTTTTCAAGGTCAGGAAATTGAGATCACTTCATCCTACACTTATCTGGGAGTTATGTTTTCCAATCCATATTTTAGTATGGGACCAGCTATTCAGCCCAAAGTTAATAAGGGTATGGGTTCTCTTGCTTTGCTTGAGAAACAATGTTTCAGACATCACTTCCAGGATACCTTCTCTAAGCTATCTCTCTTAGACTCTCTTGTGCAACCAACTATTCTTTATGGTTCTACGGTTGGGGCCCTTCTCTTCTTAGCTCAGATTGGGCCTCGATAAAGCAGGTTCAGACTTTGTTCTTGAGGCACATCATCAAATGTCACAAGTTCACTCCTCACAGTGTCGTTTTGGCCAAGTTTGGTGCTCATCCTTTCAGTCTCGTGGCCATCTTTGATTTGGTTTGGTTCGTCCATTGCCTTCGTGGGTTTCTGGATAATGCTAGGGACCGTGATCGATATTTCTACTTAGCTTATTGTTCATTTGTTTCTATTGTGAAGGCTGAGTCTAGTTCTCGTGCTCGTTGTTGCAGAGGCTTCTTCTCTGCTGGGTTCGATTGGGATTGATATTGATTGCCTCCCCCCTTTTCAGTTCTCATTGGATGCCCTTGCTCATCTTCTCCCCTCTCGACAGGAGTTGAATGAGCATGTTCGACTTGACATTTATAGACATTACATTGCCACTACTTGGGTTAACCCTTCTAACGGGTTACGCCCACAGATGTCCTTTAATGTGGAGCACTTTTTAGAGATTTTTGATGGGATTATAGTCCATCCTAGCTACCTTTCCCAGCGGTGGTCTCATGCCCTACGGATCTCGTTAGGTTCTTTTAGAGTTGGATCTCATCGTCTTCGGGCTCAAATTGATCATCATATTGATCGTGGGGAGCGGATCTGTATGCTCTATACTTTAGGGGAGGTAGAGACTGAGGCTCATTTTCCTTTTTTGATGCCCTATATACTATGAGATCATAGGGAGATTCTTCTGTTTGTTTCGGGAATGCTTCTCTCTCTATGACTTTTTCAGTGATTATGATCAGAAATGTCTTGCACTTTATCTTCGTGAGGCCACTACGCTCCGTGATAGCACAATCCAGTCACTGCTTCCACACTGGCACTCGTCTACTCAACTCATTACTGCCTTTTTTACACCATTATCTCCTTTGTGTGGGTTGAAAAGGCCTTCTAGCTCTATTAAATCTACCAGGCTATCCAAATGTGTCAAATCTCGTTCCGGATATTTACACCAGCGACACTCCTCTGTAAGTGGCCAAAGACAATATAGTGCCTCTACACATCGGCATGCGTATCATTCAGTAATTGATTTCTTTTCCCCTAAGAATGACTCCTAGTCTCTCTTAGTGTTTTCTCTGTCTCTCTTTATTTGTTGTTATTGTTGCTTTGGTTTTAGTCATTTATTTTTTGACACCTTTGTGTGTTCCTGTTGGTGTTTGCCTCACTGATGTAATCTTCTAGTCCCATAGACCTATTTTGGTCTTTCGTTGGACATTAATATCATTATCTTATCTTATCCTAACTCCAAAGGGTAGAGCATCAATTGTTTTCGAGACTCCTTATTATGTAGTAATTGAAAAATATTTGCCTGATTTTTGAGGTAATAATTCAATCAAAACCCAACATGATTTTTGAGGTGAGAAATCAATCAAAAGCTAACATGATTTTTGAGGTGAAAAATCAATCAAAAGCCAACATGATTTTTGAAGTGAAAAAACAATCAAAACCTAACCATACAAAGCTTCATTTGTTTAGGAAAACGGTAAAACCCAACAGATAATTTTTGAGGAAAAAATTACAAACTCACAAAGGAATCCCACACAACTTTGCAAATTACAGAATTAGAATTTTTTAAGGGAATATTTATAGAAACCCATAAGAAATTGTTTTTAGGGAGACAAAACACGAGACTTTGCATGGTAAAGTTGCACATGCAAACAACATGCAAGTACATGTAACCCTCAAAAAGTAGAGACCCAAAATATTTGAAGGGTGACCTAGAAGAGAGCTCCAAAAACACATAAAGTATACGTTATCGATTTTTAGATCCGCTGGCTCAAAAATCGAGCCACCCAAAAAAATCTGACAACTTAGTTGAGCTCTCAAAAAACCCAACAAGAATCTGGAATCAAAAAATAATTTTGAGCTCAAAAATTAGGGTTTTGAGGAAAACCCTAGTCAACAGCCATTTAAGGTCAAATTTGCAAAAAAATGTCATTCTCTAGTAAAGACCATCAAGATTTTTTCAGGAAGGAATGTGCATGGACGAATGTTGCCGAAGAGGGCAGAACTGACACCAGAGAATGGTGTAGCAGGCGCGCGTTTGGACAGAAGTATGCAGAAAATCGTGTGCAAAATTTGGCGCTTGTTTCAACAAAAAATGTCACTCGAATAAACTCGATTCTTGTTGATATCTAGTCATGAGCAAAGGAGCTGTGATCAGTAGCAAATCGCGATGTGTAGCTAAACCGAGCCCCCCAACAAGCAAAAAAGTGAGCAATAGAAGACATGATTTTAGAAGTCACAATTTGGAGTACAAACCTACTCTTAAAAAAAAACCCTAGTCAATTATAGAGAAACAAATGATTTGCAGTGTGATTAGCCATGAATTTCTCATAGAAATGGAAACCCTAGACGGGTTATTGAGAAAATCTCAAAAATATAAACAAAAAATTCGAGCAAATAATTTTGAAAAAAATAATATTTTTTCTAGAAAAATTGAAGTATTGGCTCTAATACCATATTCCAAAGTAATTGAAAAATATTTTTTTGATATTAAAAGAGACTGAGAGGTCAATTTATACAAGAGGCTCAACGATGTTTCCTCAGGAAACAATCGTAAAAAATAGAAACATTCTAGTCTAAGAATAGAAAACTAAATATTAAAAACATTTTAATATTTACAGAAGATTACAATAGATAACCATTAGAAACCAAACAAAGATAATAGAAATTGTCTATTATCGTAATACTTCTTGGCCGATCGGTTTGAGTATATGTAAGAGATGAAAAGGCAACTATTTGTTTCCAATCCAAAGCCTGACCCTAATCGGGATTAGCAATAGTTAACATTTAACCAATATCAATGACATGTTGCCGATCTGAAATGAGAAATAATCAGACTTCGATCTGATTTATTCAAGCATTTGGTCATAAATCGATCTAGGCAAGAGGAACATAAAAACAACAATGATGGTAGTAGAATCTGCAAGTGCAGATCTACAATATGCTTGGCTTTATTACAATCTGATATAGATAGTTATCTATCTTAAATAAGATCTTATATTTATAGGGTTTCAACTAGATACAAGGAAGATGGTTGTTTTGGAAAACAATCAATCATCATAACTATATGTAACATGCTAAAATTTCTACTCCTACTTTAATTGATTTAAATAAAAAAATAACATTTCTTTTCCAAAAACACAAGAAAGACAGTTATAACAGCTATCATATCATTTACACACGAAATACAATTTCATTCTTACTTTACATATTCAAGTGATAGGAGCAACAGATTTAACTGAAATCTTAATCTAATGAAAGAGAAACTAACTTAGCTACAATAACCATCTAAACGATTCATAGAATAGAAAGCAGAAATATAAAAGTAAAACAACCGAAAGGTAGTTATCTTGCATGCAGATCTTATCCTTGAGTTGTGCAAGTTTTGGCATCCAGAAGAGAGGAGAAAGGCCCTCCCTACCTACGTGCTCTTCCTACCTTGCGATTAGGCTTGGGACACTACAATCCAGCCACTGGGCATCTTGGTGTTAGAGTGTCAACTAGACAGCCAGCTAGGCTTTGGATACTTTCCATGCACCTATCTGTCAACATCTAGCAACCCTGACCTCTAGTGATCACAACAGCAAGCATGTCACTAACCTACCTTGGCCAAGGATTTGTGTAGGCACTATGTACCCGATCACCCACCACTCTACTTGACATCAAGACCTATACAATGGACTACCATGAGCTGACTCAATTTACAACACTTTTATTGCTTGCTTATTTGTCACTAATTTTTCTTTCTCTTTTCATGCAGAGATAACTCGTGGCTCAATGGTTATCAAGACACACCCTTCATCTCGACAATGTTGGTCTTCCTTGATGAATCTCTAGGGTGTATAATCATAGCCAATGCCTAATACCCGACATGGGCTTATGGCTTAACAAAAGATTCATGATACTTGAATTTACTCTTGACTTTTCATAAGAGTGCTATCTCTTATCTCAGAGTGTATATAGCAGATACCTCTATATAAGCTTGCACTGTTGAATCTTATTCCAGGTTAAGTAATAATTCTGAAAAAGAAGATGTTATTACAGGTTGCCATTGTTTTGCTCCATCTGGAGCATATTTACAAATCTTATACAAATGAAAACAAATAGTTCATTTCAGATCAAAGCTCTATCTATGCTACCATTGCTTTCTCAATTCTAGGCTGATATTTACGAGCCCCATATATCAATTTTAACCAGCATAAATAAGCAGAAGTATTTCATAACCTGACTGTAATCTTACTTCTTTGAATGGTCAATCGGTCTCTAATAAGTGCTAGTGAAAGCAAGACCAAAGCTGCAACGTAGAGAAGGAGAATATTGATAATAGTTTCTAATGCAACTCACAACACTTCCATGCTTGTGTCTTGTTGCAGAAAGTCTGACAATGTATGGCAGCTATCTGCAAGAGATATCTTGGTGGATTGGTCACACTAGGGCGACACTTGATTCAATATTTAAGGCAAATGAATAATCCAAGGCGTATGGAAAATAGAAACTTTAAGTGACTACGAGGAAGTATGAAGGATTCGTAGGCGAATTGAGATTGAGAATAATACAAAATGCAATGTAGGCAATATGGAGATATGATAACTATGTTCTGATGTTTTGAATGCTACTCAATATGAACCATCGCACAAAATAAGATCTTTGCCTTACTTCATTGCATGCACAGTTACGAGCAAGAAAGTAGGAAGATGGCAAGGAATTACAACCAAAAAGCCATCGGCAATATATGTGGCAATAATATTGAAATGGCCACCGAACAATATAAGGGTCCAATGAAGAATATCGAATATGGCGTCTCATGATAAAATAATAAAACTATTGTGACTTGGAAAAATAATTTCATACTAATGTCTTAATATAAGAATATCATATTATACCTACGCACACTTGTGTATGTACGTACACCCATATATGTGTGTGTGTGTGTTTGCGTGATATTCCAACAATGTATCTAGTGCATATGTCATATATTAAGTGGGCGTATATGTACATCTAATTCGAATTTACGCATACAGACGTGTGTGTGTGTACAGATGCGAGTATATTTAGACTATGGCATTGTTATATTAAGACATGACATATATCATAGGAAGCTCTAAGATCACTCCAATTTATTAGGTAACACATTAGTTCTTAGTGTTTAATTTAATGCTTAGTGATCTTTTCTTTAATAATACATATTTATTGATCCGGTTAGCTCATGGTAATCCACAGTATACTTGTGCTTGCCTAGTAATTTACCCCAAAGCCTTGGTGGTTAGAATTCATACATGTCACCCCATAGGCTGATTGGTGTCCCTTACCCAATTCCCTCTCTGGAAATGCTTCCCCCCTTTGTCACGCTCTTACAAAAAGATAATTACCACATTAATAACATACTCCCCATTATAAAATCAAGGTAACTATAACACGTAACCCCACCATTTTACTTTCCATGAAATCATAACAACCAACTTTTCCATTTCACATTAAATCATAAAGTTTTACTAGTTTACTAGTCAACCAACTTCACATGAAATCTCAACAGCTATAAGGACATTTTTTTATTAAGCAAAATTTGGGATGTAACATACCCTCCCCCTTGTGTTTGGTTGTCCTTGATGAACTTTTGAAATGAAAAATATTCCAATTACAATATATATATATATATATATATATATATATATATATATATATATATATATATATATATATAATTGAATCATAATTTACTTATAGTTCAAGTTTTTGGAAAAAGATGTAGAAATGTCTAGAAGATTACATCATAATCTTCCCAAGTTGCATTCTCTTTAGTATATTGGTCCCACTAGACCTTGTATTGAGTGATATCTTGTATCTACAAGCGAAGCTTATGCACCTCGAATATTCTAAGTGGCTCTATTTCCACCACCTTTGGATCTCGCACCCTGGGTTTCTATAGGGCACATCTATTGCTCTGCCTAAAGGTTATCCAAGGTTGCATCTATCTTTCATTGAAAGACGGCCTGCTGAGGAGGTAAGGAGGTCAGGGTTAATAGTTAAAGATGCATTTATTAGGACACTGGTTGGCGTAGTGGTCTCTGCCACATGTGAAACAACCCATAGGTAATCCTTTCCTCTCACTTCTCCTGTTGCTATGGCCACTGCTAGAATTATCTTTAAACTCTTTATTGTTATTCGCCTTCTATTCTGTCTTGTTGGGCTTAAAGTTTTTAAAACTCTTTTTGTGCATCCTTGATTAGAACTGTTGGTGCTCAAATTCGCTTTCCTTTTGTTATCCTGGCTGGAATCATCCCTTTTAACTTTGTCTTCCTATCAGATGGCCCTTTCAAGAGCTTCCTCCATGGTTTTCATAAGGTGAGAACATCAACTGCTCCCCGAATCCTGTTGTTTAACCCTATGAGAAATTTCCTAACCTTTAGGTTCTTATCTTGCTCATATTGAGCAACATACTTTAGTAGACGAGTGATCTTCTCCCAATACCCATATACTATCTGATCTTCATGTTTAAGGTTCTAGAAGTCCAGTAGCTTCTGATCATAAAAAGTTTGGGGTAGCCATTGGTTCTTGAAAATCGACAAACTTGTCTTGGGTAATATCAGTAGTCTTAATATTTAGTTCTATCTTGGTGTTTCCCCACGAGGTGATTGCTTCTCTTGAAAAGTGATAAATTCCCCAAATTGCTTTGGAGGTTTCAGAAAAACCTCTGATCTCGAAGTATTATTCCATCTTTGGTTATAACCAAGCCTTAGTGGCTTCACCAAATTCAAGTCCATAAAATCTAGCGGCTTTAATTTTCTTAATGTCAGTTGACAAATCACTGTCTATCTCTTGCTTCTTTTTCTTTTCAGATGGTGTTTTAGGAAGTCTCATTTCATGCACACTATGAGCAGAACTCTTGCTCAATTCTATGAGGGGAGAAGTGGGTATCCTCTTGTCCTTGCCCAAGTTGAGCCACCAAGGCATTCATTCGTTTCTCCATGTTCTCCATTCTAGTTTAGGTGTCCCGCAAGACTTGGACCAGCAGGTCCGTGGGTTTCAAAGGAACAGAATTCTGAGAAATGTAATTCCGAGGAATGATCCCACTAGACATCACATTCTCTACATTGTTCCCGTTGTTTTCCATGGTGTTTGTTTTCTTGAAATATACAATCGGTTCTTTTATCAATATTAAGTTTTCATACATATGCTCAAGAAGAGAGAGAAGATACAATTGTCTGCTGAAAATAAATTAAAAACAAAATGCCATTTGTTCTCATAATCATTCGAACATAGAAATATTTCTCTTGTTGCAACTACAACCATTCTTATTTACAAAATTTCCTCTTTTGAGGATATAAACAAAATAGCTTAACATAAATCTTTTTAAGAAAATTGGATACCCTATTCCTAGGCATTCTGTCTATTTCCTTCTTTGGGCACATCCTACCCTTTACAAGGTTTATAATAGATAATGAGTGGATTTGTTTGTTTGGCATTCCAAGCCTCAATGATTTTAGTTCACAAAATTGCCTTCATGGTAGGAGTCCACTTGACTCTCTCCTTAATCCATAGCAAAGCATGGGCAAAAGTGTTCATCATTCTTGGGTTCGGAACAGTGAGAGTAGTTGTACTTTGGCATGTTCTTAATAAGATAGAAGAATACGGGGTGGTTGGGTTTCTTTTAAAGAGTAATTCGGGTGTACATCCAGTTTTTCATTTAACACTGCATTTTTCAGTAGTTAAGACAGTGATGAGTGCAAGGTTCAGTGCCGAACCCAGTGCTCTGATACCATATGTAACATACTAAAATTTCTACTCCTACTTTAATTGATTTAAATAACAAAACATTTGTTTTCTGAAAACACAAGAAATATAGTTTCATCCTTGATTTACATATTCAAGTGATAGGAGCAATAGATTTAACTGGATTCTTAATCCAATGAAAGAGAAACTAACTTAACTGTAATAACCATCTAAACAATTCATAGATTAGAAAGCGGAAATATAAAAGTAAAATACTTGAAAAGTAGTTATCTTGCATGCATATATTATCCTTGAATTGTGCAAGCCTTGGCATCTAGAAGAGAGGAGAAGCATTGCTAAGGGTTTGTAAGACCCCTCCTCACACGCACTTATTATTTTCTAGTAATTCTCTCATGGGAGAATAGAATGGAAGGAAGAGTGGGATGTGATGATGGAATGAACAATTATTATGATATTATGGTTTAATGCATACTCTCATAAGGATTGACAAGAAACTTGAAGATAAAATTTTCATTACACTGCGTAGTGTTCATAAGATAACTTAATATTGAAGTTGGGGTAACCTATTGTGCAAGTAACTGTAGGAGAATATTATGTTATAAAATATTAAAATAATTACATTGTGCTAAGTTGACCCACTATGTGGAAACATGAATTAGCAGTTTTAGGGTCGAGGCACCTTTTTATATTTTGTATCCATATATGTTTATCTGATGATTGATGGAACTAGAGTATTATGATGAGGCTAGGACCCCTATGCATATGTCAATATTTATCTATTTTGGTGATTATTGGGTTGTAGATTGAACTAATAGTAGATAGAGATTAGTATAAGAATTATATTTCGAGATGAGATTGATATTGCTAAGGTGTTGTATGCAACTTTAGACTGAACATAATGTGATACTTATAGGCTTAAAATATGGATGAGCTATGTGTTTTACTTGATAACTGAAATAGTCAATTATTGTACCTTAATAATATAACAGTATTGTTTTACAAAGACTATAGTTCTAGGTTGAGATGAGTACACTGATTGTGCGAGAATGTGATTTAATCATAACGTTTCATGTTACCTAGAGTACATTTGTACACCATAGGTGTTATGAGATTAATGAGATGTTAATAAAGATAAAATTAATTAGGGGTTCTATAATTTAAGGGTTTAAATGGAAATGAGTATCAGTCAGATCCTGGTAATGATTAAGTTGTCATGTTTTACTTATGATGCTTTAATGACATTATATATGCACACATTTAGATAGTCTATTTTGGTAACATAAATGGAATCAGGATTGGATCTAGTATGATTAGATGAATTAGGATTAAATGTTTAAGATTTGAATTGGTGAATATGTCATGGTGTTCAATTATGCAAGTTAGTTATATTTGATAATTGTTGAGAAATGGGAAAACTTATTGAAATGAAATTAGGAATGTCTAAAGTTGAATTTAATTATGCAAGTTAAATTGATACATAGATGTGATTTTCTTGAGCTACTGATATTTGAATTGAGAGTGTAGGGATTTAACTACGGTACTAAATCGGAGAACCAAGAGCTAAACCTATGTGCATCAGTGAAGCCAAGGTTGAATCTATTGAAGAGATTCAGACCTCAGTGTTATATATTTTAATTTGTAATCGTAAATTGAATGTATGTATTAGATCAGTTCATTCTGTAATTAGTGATGTCACTTGTATTATGTAATGTGATTTTATGGTGTCACTTGACACTTGTAATGTATATATGTAAATGACATGTCAATTAGGGTTTGTCAATAAGACCCTTAGCCTAAAACTGAACTTAATTAGGTGCCTAATCTAATTCCATTTGTTTAGAGGTCTCATGTGAAGTCCTACCAAATAGGAATTCAAATTCAAATTTTAAGGTCACTTTTAGAGGCCAAATAGTGGTCCTAGGAGCTTGCTTTAGTGGAATTTAAATGCCTGTATGGTAGGGGTATGAGTTAGGGACCTAATTTTCACCACTAGAAGGCCCAAGCAACTTTAGAGACCCTCCATACAACCCATTTTCCAAAAGTTGTGAAAATGCAAAAGTCTTACGTCCTTACCCACACACTTGTCCAAACTTGCATTAATGGTAAGAAACAAGAATGATGGTCAAGGACTAGAGGTCCGCTCAAAAACTTATTGCTAGTAGGTGGGTGGGATTTGGAGGCCTTTTTAGAGAGTCTTGGACAACTTAGTGCATATTCTCACACTCTTCCGATTTAGAGACGCCATGCTTTGAAGATTGGAGCAAAAAGGATAGGGCTCTTCTCAACTTTCCGTTGGTGTCTCTCGCAATGGATGTTCATAGATTAGCATGTTGAAGATCTTGTTCATGTATTTCATGCATTTTATGTATTGTTTTGTGCTTGTAAATGGTTGGGAAATGGTGATTCGAATCTTGTTTTGTTTTTTCTAGCAATTTCTTTGAGGGATTGTTCATGGATGTGAAGAAGTTACTCACCCTTGGGAGGGAAGAAGTGGCCTTGGATGAAGGGGTTAGTTGTGACCTCCATGAAAGTGAAGAGTCTCTTCTCATGGAGAAGAGGGAAAATAGGCAAGGTGTATGGGCCCTTTCTTACCAATGATTTTTGATGTCATTTGGGGGTGATAAGGGTAAAGTTGTTATTGTGTTTTAGTCTTCAACATGATATAGAGAAAAATTGCAAAAGATCAAATGATCCTATCAAGTGTGAGGCTATATCATTTTGTCGATCATGTAAATTTATCCATGCCAATGATTAAATTCATTAGATTTTTAAATCCATTTGCATTCATGAAATTGAAGAAACAAATATCTCATTATCAAGTTTCATTTCCAAAATTTAACCCTAATAGATTTAATGGAATAAATAGATTAACCAATTAGACTAATGTTGTCTTCAGAAAAAAAACATGAGTAAAGCACTTAGATGTAAAATACCTTGTTAGATTATCAATTCAATACACTAGCAAATTCAAAATGATGAGAAATCAAAATTCCACTAGAAAGTAAACAAAGAAATCTTGGTAAAATTTCCTCTTATTAGAGACCTACAACTCTCTGCAATTTGTATGGGAAAATAAAATTAATTCCTCCCTTACAAATTCCAATCCACAATCATTATGTTAATACTAAAAGTTAAAAGTAAGCCACTTGCATCCTAATAACATTAAAATAAGTATTCTAAAGAGGATATTAAAAGATTCAAAAAAAAAAGGAAACATATATACAATAGACCTCAAAAATACCCCTTGTTACCCATCAATAAATAAAAAAACTTTTATAATAGCAATGGGGGGAGGTGACCCCATGTGGGGCCCATATATCCCACACCCAACACCTTGACTCATTTCCATCCTCATTCCCACACCAACCTTCCTATATTTGAAGTTTTTAAACCAAAAGAACAAAAACCTTTTTCTTAAAGTAACCTTATTAGGAGACCCTTTTTGGTGAGTACCCCCTCCCCCCGCGAATCTCCTCCCACCTTCCTAGCGTGGACTTCACATATGAAGCACTGCAAATTACACTTGATGCAGCCTGCACTCCTTTGGAAGCCGCCACCCATATCTTTGGATCCACGTTGCAGGTTTTGGGAGATGGATAAAAGGGCTATGGTAGAGTAGGGTGTAGGGAATTAAGGGAAAATGGTAGGTGTAGAGGGGTAGGAGTAGGTAGGGTATCTTGTCGTAGTAAATTGATTTAAATTAGTTAGTAAAAAATTAATTTTGTTGATAGATTTATTTAGTTGTTAGTAAATGTAATTAGTTGTAAGTAAGGTTGTTGATAATAAATTAATTTAGTTAGTTAGTAGGAAGGATTAATTTAGTAAGTTATTTTAGATTAGATTGTAAGAGATTTTATTAGTTAGTAAGTGTAGTAGATTAATAGATAGTAAAGCAAACTAATTTAGTTACTAAATTACATTAGTTAGTTTAGAGTTAGTTATAATTGATTTTATTTAAATTTTTTGCAGTTTAATATGCATAGTTTATGTTTGTAACTTAGTTAAATTTATTTGAAGTAGCCTTTAGGCGATGTTATTTATTTTCTTTATATGTTATTATGTCTCATTATTTAGTATTTATCATTTAATATTTATTTTCTTTTGTATACAATTAAAGATTGGCTTTATATAAAAGCTAGTAGATGTTCCTACACATTATTTCAAATAAGCCTTAAACTATTGTCAAAATACCTTGAAAATATTAGATTATAGGTATATTTCATTCAAGTTGCATAAAATGGAAACTTATGTTGAACCATGTCAACATTTTAATTCAATAAATAACTAAACCATCGAACATTAAACAATGGATCCTTGAAATCCGATATTATCCATTCTTGTAACAACAACATATATGGCTTATCAAACCGATCTAAGGTCACCTTCATAACATGTGAATTATAGTAAATATTAAATTAAATTTGACGTTATGTTTTAACCTAGATGACGAAAATGATACTCTTCAACATTCAATAGTCTCATGATCAAACTATCACCTAGATGGTAAATGTTAACTAGAAAGCCTTCTAACCTAAACATATCGTAACCTAGTCATGCAACCTTGAACTTGTAAGTCATTAAACTTACTGCAACTCATTCAGTGTTAGTGTGTGTGCAACTTAGTTATAACCTTCTTTAAAAAAAATATTGGTGTGTTTTTTCCTAAATTTTGGGCATGATAGAGCTTAACTTCCCAACCGTGAACCCTTAAGTATCCCCACACAATCCCTACCCTAGGATCAGGCTTGGGACACTACTGTCCAGCCACTAAGCATCCTGGTGTTAAGAGTGTCGGCTAGATAGACAGCTAGGCTTTGGATACCTTCCATGCACCTACCTGCCAACTGCTAGCAATCCTGACCTCCACTGATCGCAACAACAAGCATGCCACTAACCTACCTTGGCCAAGGATTTGTGTGGGCACTATGTACTCAATCATCCACTACTTGACTTGACAACAAGACCTATACAATAGACTACCATGAGCTGACTCAGTTCAAAACACTTTTATTTCTTAGGGAGAGTGATTGCTGGGAGTAAAGCCCTCCTTTGGATCAATTCCACCTAAAAAGTCCCCTATATATAATTGAGGCAAGAAGGTGAAGAACTAAATAGGTCACCTCTCAATAATATGAGACGGGCCCGCATGGGTGGGGATACTCTTTTAGATCCTAAAAGGAGATTTATTTGTAACTGATTTTTCTCTATATCATGCAAGGATAACCTGTGGTTCAATGGTCATCAATACACACCCTTCATTACAACCATGTTGGTCTTCCTTGATAAATCTTTGGGCTGTATAATCATAGCCAATGCATTATGCCCGACTTGGGCTTATGGCTTAACAAAAGATTCATGATACTTGTAATTTATTCCTGACTTTTCATAAGAATGCTATCTCTTATCTCAGAGTGCATATAGCAGATACCTTTGTATAAGCTTGCACTGTTAAATCTTACTCCAAGTTAAGTACAGATTTTGAAAAGATGTTATTACAGGTTGCCATGGTTTTGCCTGATCTGGAGCATTTTTACAAATCTTATACAAATTAAAACAAATAGTTCATTTTAGATCAAGGCTCTATCTATGCTAATGTTGCCTTCTCAATTCCTGGCTAATATTCATGAGCCTCATATGTCATTTTTAAAGAGCATAAATAAGCAGAAGTATTTCATGACTTGACTGTAATTTTGCTTCTTTCAATGCTCAGTTAGTCTCTAAGCAATGCTGGTGAAAGCAAGACCAAAGCTGCAACGTAGAGCAGGGAAGTATTGATAACAATCACTAATACAACTCACAGCACTTTCGTGCTTGTGTCTTGCAGTAGAAAGTCCGACACCGTATGACAGCTATGTGCAAGAGTTTTCTCAATGGGCTGGTTACACCATGGTGACACCTGATTCAACATTTAAGGCAAATGAATAATCCAAGTTGAATGGAAAGTAGCAACGGTATGTGACTACGAAGAAGTATGAAGGATTCATAGGCAAATTGAGATTGTGAAAACAATATGAAATGAAATGCAAGCAATATGAAAAGGAGATAACTCTGTTATGATGTTTTAAATGCTACTCAATATGAACCATCACACAAAATAAGTTCTTTGGCTTACTCAGTTGCATGTCTAGTTACAAGCAAAGTATGAAGATTTCAAGGAGTTACAACCAAAAAGCCATTAGTAACGTATGTGGCAATGATATTGAAATGGCCACTAAGCAATATAAGGGCCTGATGAAGAATATCAAATATGGCCACTCATGATAAAATAATAAAACTATTATCAAGGAAAAATAATTTCATACTAATGTCATGATATAAGAACATCATACTATACCTACCTACACTTGTGTAGGTACATACATACCTGTATATATGTATATATACGTGTGTGTGTGTGTGTGAATTCCAACAATGTATCTAGTGTATACGTCATATATTAAGATATTAAGTGGGCGTATATGTACGCATCATTCAAATTTACACATACCTACATATATGTGTACATACATATGTGAGCATATGTAAATGCTATGGTATTATTATATTAAGATATGATAGATATCACAAGAAGCTTCGAGATCATTCCAATTTATAAGGTAACACATTATTTCTTAGTTTTTTATTTAATGCTTAGTGATCTTTTCTTTAATATTACATATTTATTGACCGGGTTAGCTCATGGTAATCCATAGCATACTCTTGCTTTCCTAGCCATTTACCCCTTAGCCTTGGTGGTTAAAATTCATGCCTATCAATCCATAGGCGGATTGTTGTCCCTTACCCAATTCCTTGTCTGCCAATGCTTTCCCCCTTAATCATGCTCTTGCAAAAAGAGAATTACCATGGTAATATCATATTCCTCATAATAAAATCAACGTTATCATTTTCATAAAAACATGATAATGATTAACCACCATTTCACTTTCCATGAAATCATAAAGAATAACCAAATTTTTCATTTCACATCAAACCACAATGTTTAACTAGTTTATCTATCAACCAACTTCACATGAAATCTCAATGACTATAAAAACATTTTTTAAATTACACAAAATTTGGCATGTAACACTATATCTGACTGAAGCTACTATTGATTCGACATTCCATCTTAGCTAGGGAAGATAACCGAGTATTTATCATAGTAGGATCATCTATTGTGAAAAGAGCTATCACCTAACTCGTGATATTAGAGGGTATAATATGCTCAAGAATATCAAGTCACATGACATTCTTCTTATAGATCCAAGTTACGATATATGCACTAACATCAAGTCTCATGATGTCTACCATAGAAAACCATGGCATATCCACAAAAACATGTATCCACCATGATTATCTCATAACGAACATAATGATCTTCAATGGATTATCAAGTCTCTTGATATCTATCAAAATGTCCAAGGGATGCTAACGATGATGACATGTCCACGAATATCAAGTCACATGATAGTGAACTAATCATTGTAAAGTCATCACCTTACAATGTTAAATACAAGTGTTCATTATTTGAAAGACCGTCACCTTTAAATAATGTGCTCAGGGGGCCTATAAAATCATAGTCACACATGACAAAAAGAGTTTACAAATTAAGCATCTTATATATATATATATATATGTATTAGTACAAATAAATAATTTGAGATTCAATCTCAATAACTTGCATTTCAACCATACCAAGTTTCTTCCTAAACTATTCAACTTTCACTCTAGATAAACACTTGATGAGAATATTTGTTGTTTGATCGCTTGTACTAATATACTCCAACATAAAATGTCCTCCCTGCCATAGTGGTTTGAGTCAATGAAAGGGTAAACTCAAGGTCTGTTGTTGTGAACTCGCTAGGGGATGGAGGACCTCATAGTTGATTACTTTATCTTGTGTGTAGGACAAGCACTTGAGATAGAATACAATCTCCATTAAATGTACGATGTTGACTGCCACCTTTGCTGCAATAAATGTGGCATTGTTATAATTTTTGGTCTCTTACATGTGCAATTTGGATCTGATACCATGATGTTTATGAGGATCGCTTGCTAATGTAAAAGTATTTCCTTCTTGATATGTGTGTTCCAAGTGCAGCAATCTCTCTTTATATTGTGGATGAGATATGGATAGACATGTCTATTCATTAATATTTAATTAATAATAGTTTATTATTTAACTACACATACAGACACACCTATCTATCTGTGTTATTATGTTATCTTATATATATATATATATATATATATATATATATATATATATATATATATATATATATATATATATATATATATATATATATATATTCTATGCTATATGCTATTAGATTAGTATGCAAAGAACATCAATATAAATTAACATTCACAAACTAAAAATATAACAACATATGAAAGGGCAAAGGAAACGCAAAAGGAGAATGCAAACCAAGTATTGTGAGCTCCCCGAGTGTAACCTTAATACTTAGATATGTCCAAACGATGGTTGGATGTGTGCTCAAATGTGCTCAAGCTTCAAATGGATGGACGCCTTCAAAGGGTAAAACATGGTGTATAGGGTGAGTGAGGATTCCTGAATGGTAACAGTATGATTCAATGATTTGTGTTACAAGATTCAAGAAGAGTTGGCAGATTAACGGATTTCCGGATGATTGATTAATTAACAGAGGAACAAATGTGTTCCTTATAAAGAATTACAAGGACGTTGTTTCTAAAAGAAACAACGTAGATTGAAGACGGAATTAGAAACAAAACTAGAGACAGGATAAGAAACATTCCTATCTGGACTGAAGAAAAAAGAGACAGGATAGGAAACATTCCTATCTAGACTGAAAGACGGACTACAGACAAGTAGTTGACTATTATAGAAAGTATAAGATATTATCTTAATACCCTCCCTTAATGGTCAACGTACGGATGTCGAAACATTTTGTGATAACTGAGACCCTCCCTGGATCTACAAAATGCTGAAACCAAGAAGCTTTGCCAGAAGAGTGCTATGACTCAAAATAAGTTGCAATTACAAAACTTTGTTTTTGTGGAAAAAACGGTAAAACCCAGAATCTCACACAACCTTGCCTATTACAGACAACTTGAAATGATTTTTGAGGAGAAAATCAACAAACCCAAAAAAACAGAAACAAATTCAGAAGGCAAAAAATGCAGCTTCACCTTGATCAGGAAGCTCGACAACTTGTGTTGTTGGTTGGGAAGCATTTTGCCTTGCTTGGGCAGCCAAACGTTTCCGGCACTCGAATTTCATATGGCCGAACTTGTGATAGTAATTACACTATACATTTTGCTTCGTAGAGCCATCCAAGGATTGAGCAGAAGGTTGATGCTGGGAAGGCTGAGAAGACTGATGGTTGCCAATGTTCTGTTGAAAGGATTTTGCAGCAAAGGCTTGCTCAGTGGAGGTGGAACTGGAGCTGCTACCAAACTGTTGTTTCCACCGATCTTGCTGAAGCAGTAGGGTGCAGAGATCAGTGAACTTTAGATCAACACCAATAGATGTGATGTTGAGAGTCTCGATAAAATGCTCATAGGATTTTGGTAAACTCCGAAGAGTGATTACCACAATATCCTCTTCCTCCATCTTGCGACCGATGGCAAGTAACTAATCACAGATTTCCTGAATCCGATTCAAGTGTGCCTGGAGCGAGGTGCGCTCATCCATGACAATAGAAAATAGAGTGTTTTTCAGAACGAAGGCTCTGCTCTTGTCGGAAGTCTCATGAAGACCTTTTAGATGTGTCCAGATTTCGGCAACTATCTTGCCGAATGGAATCTGAGAAAGCTGGTCATCAGCTACGGATAGTTTGAGAAGCATTACTGCCTCTCGATTGTTCAGATCCCATGTATCTTGATCAGGACCTGGAGAAGTCGGACGCTACGTAACACCCAGAACAAGTTGAGCGGTGTTGTGATATTCGAAGATTGCGATGATGCGCTGCTTTCAGGTTCCATAATTGTGACCATTGAATTTGGAATTATGTTCGAGCAGAATATTTGTCAGAGATGCCATGGCACGTTTTTCAATAAAAAATTGTGAAAATCTGTGAAGGCACGTTCTTCGAGGAAAACATACGAAAGACCCAGAAGAATCAGAGAATGACCCAGAAGAGAGCTTGAAAAACCCAGAAGGAATCTACTGTCGTTTTCTAGATCCGCTGGCTCGAAAATCGAGGCACCCAAAAAAAAGGACGACAACCCAGTTGAGCTCTCGAAAAACCCACCAAGAATCTGCAAACAAAATATTTTTTCGACCCTAAAAATTAGGGTTTTGAAAAAAAGGCCCTGGCTGAAAAAAGCTTGAAAAAACTTCAGATTTCTTGATAAAAATGGTCGTTTTTGTTACAGAGTTCTATTAGAGGCAGAGGCCGCACTGAAGATTGGAGTTTTAACTCCACAAATGGTCGAGATTGCAGGTTGTTGGTCGTAAAAAAAAATTTGCACAAAAAAAGCCAAAAAAGACGTCCAAAAATCGCGAGTTTAGAGATGGATATGGCGCGATTTGCAGATGCAGGCAAACAAAAAAGGAAATACGCAACTTCCCGTCTTGATTTGTAGAGAAAAAAGGATATCAGGCGCGGGCGGAAATACTAGTTACAAGCTAAAAACCAGATGCAAGCGGAAATGAAGACCAGGCACTGGCACGAACAGAATGCCAAGTGTGGGCAGGAATGAAGACAAGTCACGATAATAACAAGATCGTGATTAGAACCCTAGACGCAAGCATGAGCAGATAAAAACAACTTTCGTTTTGCATGGATGCGATTTTCAGATTCATAAACCCTAGCTGAAACTTAGATGGGCACAGATAAATTTCTCAAAAAAATAGAAATCTTGGACATGCTATAGAGAAATCCCTAGAAATAATTTCAAAAAATTTAGCAGATAATTTCAAAAGAAATTATAAATTTTTCGAAAAATTCCTTATCATGGCTCTGATACCATGTTACAAGATTCAAGAAGAGTTGGCAGATTAACGGATTTCCGGATGATTGATTAACTAACAGAAGAACAAATGTGTTCCTTATAAAGAATTACAAGGACATTGTTTCTAAAAGAAACAACGTAGACTGAAGACGGAATTAGAAACAAAAGTAGAGACAGGATAGGAAACATTCCTATCTGGACTGAAGAAAAAAGAGATGGGATAGGAAACATTCCTATCTAGACTGAAAGACGGACTACAAACAAGTAGTTGACTATTATAGAAAGTATAAGATATTATCTTAATAATTTGTTCTTCAAAGGGGCATTATGAGTTTGCATGGAACTTGATTTTTAAAATGTCATTATGACTTTAACTTCAAAGGTGGAAGATTTGTGAGAGGAGAGGGGTTCAATTTATAGGCCAAGGATGTGAGGATGGAGGGTCAAGATGCAAGGATGGAAGAAGGATGAGGGAAGGCTAGGATGCAAGGAGAGGCAAAAACATCCAATTACCTCACCAATAGCTTTTTCATATTGTCCTTTTCCCTCACGGAGCAGGTCTTTCCAACTGAGATCCATTTGGGGTCACTTTCATCCCCAATATCAATTTGTCGTATTCTTTCACAACCCCATTATGAGTTGCATTCCTCTTAATAGCACTATCATCTTTTCTCTAAAAAAGGTGTTCAAGAGAAACTAGTCCCTTTGAAATTTTATTTCCTTTCAATTGTATTACCTCGTCAGTCTCACTGAGTTCTTCACCAACATCTTTGCCTTCAGCATTGGAACCTTCGAAGAACATGTCAACAAAATTTTGGAGACATCCAATAAAACTTTTCAAATGTGAGTCATTATCAAAGACCTACCAATGGTCAACATTATCTGGCACACCTAGTCTATATATTATTTCTACTCTTACATAGTGATAAGTAATCTCTATATGCTTTGATCTATCACGAAACACTAGATTAACTAAAAGCTTAATACAACTTTGATTGTCACAGTGGATAATAGAAGGTTTCAGGGGCTCACCATATAATCCCACAAGTAGTTTCTGGAGCCATACTACTTCTCTTGCTCCCATAGAAGCTGCAACCTATTTGTCTTATGTTGAGCTTTATGCCACTGAAGACTGTTTCTTGTTTATCCAAGAGATCATAGCCAAACCCAAGCTGATGCAACATCTTGATGTGCTTTTACAATTGGTTATACTTCCAATTCAATTGGAAGCAGAGTATCCATGTAGATCTTGGTCAACATTTTTTATATATTGAAGTAGTTTATCAACAAACATAATCAAAGAAAAGAGACAAAGAAACCAAATGGTCAGCAATTCAAAAGCATAAGCTGCTGACCACACCTGAGAAATCTTTGAACCACGGTTATCTTCTTCATGAGTGGCTGTCCCACTCATTTGATTTTCAGCTTTGTGGAGGGAGAAATGTGTTAAGCTCAATTAAAGACATAGCTCATCTACCTCATTCTCCTTGTTCTTTCCAAATTTTATTGCTAGATCTCTATCCATTAATGGTTGCAAGTAATCATATTTTATCATTTTCAAAGTTTCATAGTATGTAAAAGAGGACTTGTGACACCACATACATTCCTATGTCTCTCTTCTATCACAATCTTCCGCATGAGATCCTCAATCAACTTGGAAGAATCATTCATCCTCGTCAACGCTTGGACAAACTTGTCCTCTTTGACCAAAAGCATATCCAATAAGTCAAGGAGTGATAATGGTTTTTGACCATCTCCTTTGAACACAAGCGAGCTGTTCTCCAAAGAATCTTCTGATTTTTCATCACCTAGGGAGACAACATTTTCAGATATGTCCTCTAATAACGTGTGCTAGATCATTTATCTTGCCAACATTGCAGTCCATTTGCTCCTCAAAATTTGACATAATTTCCAGCCTAGTATCACCATAAAATTTATCCAATTTAATTTCCATGTCATCAAATAAGATGCTGGTGTTTTCCATGTCTAAATAAGATGGGAAGTTGCCAACGTTGGCGGTTTGGGCAACTCTTCTACATGAGCCATCAACATGCTCATCAGAAGGACTAGTGTAAACAACTCCATAAGATACTTCTGTCTCCCAATTACCTGTTAGTCTACTTGTGCCATTATTAGTATTTGGCATATTATCATGCGAAGGTTGCTCTTCCTTTCTTGTACTACTATTGAGTTGATGAATGTCTTCCTTATGCAAATTTCTATAACTATCCTCTACAAGGAGATCTCGAACCAAATCATAGCATTCATTTCTTATCATATCCGTCTTGTTGTGCAACTCTAGTTGAAAGTCCACATAATCAATGAAAAAAATTCTTTCTGAAGTTTGATAGGAACTTGTTATAATCATCGTACAGTCTCCTTACTTCAGTTTTAATATCAAGTTGGAAGCCTCGGGCTAGCTAGTCTTCATTATCTATTGGTTGAGAAACATTAGCCACCCTGTAAGACTTCCTGGTCACAAATCTCTTGTCACCATTATCAGTTTTCCTCCTGATATTATGTTTCTCGTCATATTCATTAGTATAATAAACTTTCGTCCCACTTCCTCTACCATGTAGCTTTTCATGTGCCTGAGACAAACCCAATCCTGTTTCATATGTTCTGCCTGTAGGCTTACTTTTGCAAACTATTGTTTTCTTACCAATGAGACCGTTGAGATGTGTATGAGGAGTTCTGAAACAAACTGGCGACAATGAAGCTGAGAATGCTGGTAAACACACTGCAGTGGAATCAACAGCCACATCACTGGAGCTTGAAAACTGATTTGTGGACAAACGTGAACATAAACATTTTTTCTCTTCGTCATAGTTGTGTTCTCCCAATTTAAAGTACATGCTGGTAGATGCAACACAATTCATGGTAGGTGAACCACAATTCATCACATTAACAATATTAGAAACTTCCCCAGGACTTCCAACAGAGAATTTTTTACTTGTAACAACAGAATCCAAATAATCATTCATTTGATAAGATGACACAGTCGTTGCAACTTCACATCTTCCATCATCAAAAAAATCAGTCATTTCGTTTCTTGTTATGATAGTATCTCTATTTGGCTGAAAGCAATGTGGATATGATTGGTTAGTTGAATCCTTTGTTTCACCAACCAAACTCTTGTGTGTTTCTTTTTGCATTTCTGAATTTTCTTTGCTAAGCTTGAAGGAACTTGTAGAAGCCATCTCCATAGAACCTAATTGATTACCACTTTTAGAAACAGACGCTTGACTACATGCAAACAGTTGATCAGTCACTGCTCCTATAAAGGTTGTATCAATGGACATTTTTGTGGCTGTATTGAACACGGGTATCATGTTTTCTTGGATCACAAGCAAATCTAGCAGCTGAACTAGAAGCCTTGATGCCAAATATGAGTCTAGCTTCTTCTTTATTGAACTATTCCAATGATTTTTTATCGCATTGTCTCCCAGGCAAAAAACTTAGCAATTTCTGCCCACTTGTTTCCATAAATTTGGTGAGAACAAATTAGCTAAAATTGTAATAAACTTAACTAAAACTAACCACAAAATATAGTATGAAGTTAACGTATTTTATCAAACACTTGTCATGCAATCTTAACTCCTTCAATATATAAATGTTCTGTAAATAAGCTGCACCACTGCCTGTATTTAAGCACTATGAATTGATAGGATTAACCAATAGCAATACTTTGAAAATCCACCCGGAAAGAAATTAGATTGAACTAACATTAATTATTCATATCAAACTGATGACAGGAAACAATATAACCTCCATTGTATTCAGAAAGTTAAACCACAATATCACAATATTGGCAGATAGAATAAAAATCGCAAGAAAGCAAACATTTAATAACCGACCCGTGTTGAGGTTGTACTGAGGGTGAGCTTGCATCTAGAATACACTTCAACTACACTGCCACTATCGTTCTCCTTTTTCTAACACTGTATGCTATGCCATGGAGAGTCGTTTGACTGAGGAGTGAATCTGTTCAACCCGCGAATGGAGAGAATGTTCCCTGAACATGGTCACTGCATGAACCTTGCAGAAAACCCATGTTACATTCACCTGCGTCCACTCCAGTTACCTTCCA
Source organism: Cupressus sempervirens (assembly GCA_028749045.1). Lineage (NCBI taxonomy): Eukaryota > Viridiplantae > Streptophyta > Pinopsida > Cupressales > Cupressaceae > Cupressus > Cupressus sempervirens. Next base: position 504,599,870 of record CM053789.1, on the reverse strand, counting down.
TGTGTTCCACTCAGCTGTATACACGTTGCTCAACTAACTCCCAATTCAAGTGAACCTCTATCAGCCTCTGCCTCCACTTTTTTTCCTGCCTCCCGTGCTCTGTATTGGAAGAACAAGACTAACACAACATAGGAGGGGTTTTGGTGCCTTCTCCTTGACCTGACTGCCAACTGCAACCTTAAGCCATACTTCACTATATGAGATAACTTGCGGTATTCCTGTGATGAGAAATATCTTCAGCTAACAACGAGTTCTTGTCCTTAATCACAATCCATCTAAACTGTACGGCAAAAATTGAGGGGTTGGGGTGACGTCCAACTTCCTTAGAAACTAAACTTGGGGGTTTTTGTCCCTAGAGTTTTCTAGCCAATCACATTAAAGCAACCAGACATGTAAAATAAATTCAGTTCACAAAATTCTTGTGTCAATTCCTTTTGCAATTCAATTGATGATATAATTTCACAGGCTGGCAAGATGCATGGCTCTGGTACCACTGTAATATCCCTTTTTCGGATATTTTACTAAAAACCCTTGATAAAGACGTGCAGATTTAAAACCGAACAGAAAGCCAATGTTTGATATAAATTCCAGAACTTTAATCAATTTGTAACCAGCAGATTTGCATACAAGAAAACTCAGAAAAAATTGTTTATTTCCTCCAATATTCAGAAGTACATATATAAACTAGGAGTTAACACAAATAACCGCCAAATACGTTACTGTATTAGATAATAGCAATAGAATAACATGCAACAATCCAAATAATCCAATCTTATAAATAGTAATAATAGTCAGATTGGCAAATGCAGATTAAACCTATAAGAAGGCTAGGTTTGTGTCCAACCTCCAAAAGCTTCTTCAAGGGTTTGCTTCCTCGAAGAGATAACCCGTCATTGTTTCCAACTCCTAGATTAATATTTGTTTATAAATATTACCCTCTCCAGCCTCTCGATGCGGAGCCTATTGTACCTTTATCACTTTTCCCAATGTGATGCACACCCTTTTAGGCAATGTGGGATAAAACACCTTTTTTTGTCCTTAAACACTAAAGTGAACATAATACCCTTTTTAAAATAAAGTGAGAAGTTAAATGAACTTTTAAAGTCACTTAGTCAATAAACCATATAATCATCAGACATCAAAATAACCAACCAAATGAACTCGGATAAGCACGTGCAATAGCTCGTTGGAAAGCTCTTGGCAAGATGCTTCCAAACCAACACTGAGATACCAAGAATTTTGAGCATTGTTTACTTACTAAAAATAGTAAGCATCCGGACAACCTGCAAAAACTGTTTTGATGAGTCTGAAACTAGAAATGTCTAGGCCAAATCTCGAACTGAACCCTATAAAGAACTTTTCTCACCCCGAAACCTAGGCGAAGTGAGTCGGCAACACAGAATTATAATGTTCCAGAAAAAAGGGGACATTACATAGCTAGTTTTTCGAGAAGGAGAATCCACCTAAAGAAAACAATCTTTGGTTCAATAGGCTAGAGTCAATATTATTCAAAGATGAAGTGCCATCTAGAGTTTGGCCATTTAAAACCCCAACAATGGTTAATTCTATCAATGATTCCCATATCTTGTTTGAGGATGTAGTAAATATGCTTCCTGGTACACTTGAATAAAAAATTTACATCTTTCCATTTAGTTTGATCCAACACCTGTTGAGTGGTCATGACCTTACCAGGAAAGAATCTGCTCACTCCTTTTGATAAACGAGTGTAGGTCTTCTTTTGAGAAATGGGTATGTTAAATATGCTGCTCATTTCCTCCCATGTCCCCATTTGCTTGCCAACGATAGATTGCTATATGAGAGAGATGCCCTTTTGTGCCAATTTTTAGCACAAAAACAGTGTAAGAGCCAGAGGTTTGATGTTATGATAGATACCCCACCAAATGGATCTATCTATGACAATATAGTAAGGGTTGGTACCAACACCATTCCTAGAACCAATTACAGGCTTAACCTAACACCAGGCTTTCTAAATAGTCGAGAATACATCAGACCTGTGAACTTTAGTATCAAAGTCTCCAAAAACTATATCAATCGAGGGAATGTTATCCCACTATTTTCCTTTCTTGATAAAAGATTTGTTCAGATAATTCCTGATGAGGATCTTCCATGGTTCATTTCCATTAAATGACTTAATAATTCATTTCCTAGGAGTATAGTAAGAGAGTAAAAGAATCAGAAAAGAACATTGTAATCCCTTAACATTATAAGTTATAAATATAAATCTACTTGATATAATAAATTGTATTTACATATATTGACATTGTATATGTATCTATAATATAGAAATGCTTTGTATGTTTCAAGCCATAAATATGCATATCATATTTCTTATTTCTTCATCATCTACTGACTTTTCCATATCTTTAATATTTCACATTTAATAATATATTTTATGGTTTTCAATGTGATGTATTTAATTATATGATAGGATTGAGAGGCCAATATCTCCGCGGCCTTGAGTTTAGTGTATCCTTATTTGACCATGTGACCAAGAGTATATGATGTTTGTAACAATAATACCTCTATGTTATATGAATTGTCCTTCTTAGGACCCTTTTTCGATATTCAAGATTGGTATGTTTTCTTTGATTCTTTCAGACGTTGCCAAAGGTCTATATTCTCCCTTTCGTGTGCTTTAATGGTTCAGTGTCACCCTTATTCGATGGAGTTTTTCCAAATGTGCATACCTAAAACCGCATTATATTTTATATTTTTTCATACTTCCTTGGTTCGGTGTATTAATATGTTTTGGACCAATGCAATGGCTTATTTGTTAGTCATCGGTCTTTAACACTTTAAATGTCCTTTACTTACGTTGATTATGATTGATTTATATTGATCATCATCATTATTATTTATTTAATATTAAATATTTTCTATCATATATATTAATTTATAATAATTAATGATAATATTATTATTAATTATAATTATTTTGATTCGCTCTAATTATTTATTATTTATATTATTGATTCGATTTCGATCAACTAATTTAATAACAATATACATTATGCAAACTATTACTAATGGATCAAACAAAAGCATGTATTAAATACATTTGTATATACATCAAGACGGTTTGTGACAGTCTTGTTCTTTTGTTCAATTTCATGTCTGCCCCTATATTTAGTATTGTTTTTATGTTGGGGATTCACTCTCTCTCGCCACATCTATGCTCGGGACTCCATTTTCCCTTACACTTGTAGCACAATTTCTTTTATGATTCTTTTTGGTGACAAGTATGCCCTCGTCCCCAAGGTTCTTGGCATTTGAAACATAAGTTTGTTCTTTTAAGTTCTTTTTCTTTTTCTAAGCGCAAGTCTTTGTGGAATTCTTCTCTTTTGCAGAATTTGTCTCTCATAGGATCCATCACTTTTGTAAAATGTCCTAGTATGGCTATTTGTTAGTCTATTGTTTGACGAAGATTCTAAATTCAATGTTGCTTTGATGCATCCTCAAGATTTCTTGGTTTTAGTGCACCGACCAATCCTTTAAGTGTTTCCTTTAATCCATCTATAAATAGATAAGTGAGTCTATGTATTAGTCTTTTGAAATCTTCTTCAAGATGTTTTCTATCGAATCTTTTCATAAATTTTTGTGTGAATTCCTTAGACGAGGTAATATTGTTATGACCATGGTTGTTTATCCCATGGTACCACCAGTCACGTGCTATGCCTACTAGATGGAGAATGGGAAATTGAAATACATCTTCTTCAGTCATGGGGCTAAAGGTCAGGTAAGTGTTTAGTGTTTTTAGCCAATCATATGATGTGATCTTTTCTACTCCATCAATATTTGAAATATCCACCTTATTTGCTTTATGCTTAAGATCTCTATTAACATGTTTCCAAGGTGTTTCCCTTCTCTTATCTTTACAAAACTCATTAAATGATACTTCCCTAATATGAGGATCTAATTCTGCATAGGCTCTTGCTATTTCCTCAATTCAGTTCATGGGTTGCTCTATCCCTTCTTCCTCTATTAGTATCTCTACCTTGGGTAAGGATGGGGGTCGCAATATCCAAACCGTAGAAGACACATTGTTATTTTCTAAGTGGTTTGAGATAGTGTCCCTTATATAGGTAGGTTGACCTTTCAAAATATTATTGATTGTAATTCCCATGTTTTGCAGCGCTTTGAAAAGTGTTTGGTTTGATTTTTCCATTTGACTAATCAAAGTTTGGTTGTTTTGTTCCATACAGGATCTCATTTGATTTGTTATGTCACCCATGGTGGTTCCTTTTGCCCTTCCCTCATGAGTTTTCATAAACTTCTATCCACAGGTTGGCAGGATTATGCTCTAATACCACTTGTGATGACCCCTACTCATAGGCCTGTCAATAACCAAGATTTAACATCCAAAACAACTTAATTAATTTTAGATAATGATATATATCTTATAATGCTTATAGTAATTAACATGTTTTAAACCTTGATTCCTTACTTCTAACTTGTACCTATCTGAAGAAGAGTGTGGATTTACTTTTCATAGGGCGCTTGACACCAATATACTCTCTAGTTTTACTCTGCCTCTCCCTACACCATCTATCACTCCCAAGAGTGTAGTAAGAGTGTAAGAGAATTAGGACTTAACATTGTAATCCATTCACATTATAAGTTATAAATATAAATCTACTTGATATAATAAATTGTATTTACATATATTAACATCGTGTATGTATCTATAATATATAGAAATGCTTCATATATTTCAAGCCATAAATATGCATATCATATTTCTTATTTCTTCATCGTACATTGACTTTTCCATATCTTTAATATTTAATATTTAATAATATATTTTATGGGTTCCAATGTGATATTGTATTTAATTATATGATATGATTGGGAGTCCAATATAGCTGCGACCTTGAGTTCAGTGTATCCTTATCTGGCCATTTGATCAAGAGTATGTGATGTTTGTCACAATAATACCTTTGTGTTATTTGAATTCTGGACCCTTTTTCGATATTCAAGATTGGTCTATTTTCTTTCAATCTTTCAGACTTTGCCAAAGGTCTATATTCTCCTTTTCTTGTGCTTTAATGGTTCGTTGTTGTCCTTGTTCAGTGATGTTTTTCCCAAAGCGCATACCCAAAATTGCATTATATTTGATAATTTTTCATACTTCCTTGGTTTGGCGTACTAATAAGTTTTGGATCGGTATGATGGTTTATTTGTTAGTCATCGGTCTTTAATACTTTAATTATCCTTTACTTACATTGATTATGGTTGATTTTTATTGATCGTCATCGTTATTTATTAAATATTTAATTATTTTCTATCACATTTATTAGTGTATAATAATTAATAAAAATATTATTATTCAACATTATTATTTTGATACATTCTAATTATTTATTATTTATATTATTGATTCAATTTAGATCAATTAATTAAGAACAACTTATTTTATACAAACCATTACTAATGGATCAAACAAATACATGTACTAAATACATTTGCATATACATCAAGAGGGGTTGCGGCACTCATACTGGAACACGCTTCTGCAACATCTACTGTATAATGTTGGCTTTTGATGTTGACCATATGGAAATACCATGTGATCAACTTTGTTCTTCATTCAAAGCTGGTTTTGTTTCCATTCTAGCTTCCTTCAACCTTTCTTTCTTTGTACGAAGGTCAAGGTATGTGGGTTTTTTCGTCTAGGACCTTGTGATTGTTAGGACCTCCTCCTCAGATCGTGTGATATTGATCAACTTAGCCGCTTTCCCTTAGGGTAGTCACCATCCTCGTGGTTACCAAGACCACACCTTTTGCAGGGCATGCTTCCGCCTCCTTGCCCACTCTAACAATCTCGCTCAAAGCTACCCCATTAATTTCATCTAAGGTATTGTATCATGGGCCATTCCTTCCCCTCATACTAGATGCAACTTCTTGGTTTTTTGTTATTGTTATTGTTGCTTGGTCATCCATTGGTACAGTATTCACCGAGAGAAGCACTATAATTCATTCGTTGTGACGGTGTGGTAGGCAAAGTTGCTCTCTCCTTGGGTAAAGAGCACTTCTATGCTCCTTAATGGAGTGCCCTAGTACTTGGTAGATTTCGCAGAAGAGTTTCTTGGGATAGTTACCTTGGTGTACCCTTCATTCTTACACTCAATACACCATAGTTCCTTGCCTTTGCCTTCCTCGGCAGTTTACTTCTCTTCTCACATTTCCTCAACATCCTCGCCATGTCCTTCTAAAGGGCCTATATCATGTGGGACTCCCCTTTACTCTCACCATCCTTACCGTTATCGCGACTAGTTTATTTTTGTCTTGTTTTCCATTTCAATGTTCATTGCTTGACTACAGGCCTCTGTGTACAATGAGGACAATACCACCTTCATCTTCTTTCAGATGGAGGGGTTCAATTCTTTGATGAACAAGCTTTTGTTCAAGTCATCCATTAGCTGGTTGTCTAACTTTTTGATGATTTCTTTCATCCTGCAATAGTAGAACTATATGGTCCCATTTTTCCATTTCTTTATGTCAAAGATTTCTGCCATCTTTTTGTCATTGTCATGAAGCAATCTAAACTCTTGTTGGAATGTTATTTCAGGTCATCTCAAGTTACCTTGTCACCTGCTAATAGGTCCATGTACCAATCAATTGCAATCCCTCATAGTGGGGAAGGAAAAGTCTTCAACCAGTAGTCATGGACATCTTGGCCATTTGCTTCCCATATTGTTACACATGTTTTACAACTGGTGGACTGGATCCTATAATCCATCCCCAATGAAGTTGGGCAATTTTTGCTTCTCTGGGGATTTTTCCATTTGCCATAGGGTAGGTATTGTGCATGTTATTAGACATTGGTGGGTTGGTTACTCCTAGCATCCTTGTGTGTCTCCCACACCTTCAGCCACGTGCAATTCTTCTACCCCTCCAACTCTATCATTCATGTCTTGGTTGCCTCCTTTGTAGTGCTACCAGTACTCTCTTCTACCCGGAGTCTCTGATTTTGTGCTCCCTATTCTTGATCCCTCTAAGATAACAAGATTGATAATGCCCTGGAAGGTACTCTCAAATAAATCTTCTACCTCCCCTTCAAGATTTCCCTCTTGGCTATTGTCCTCTTCAAAATGCACAGATGGTTCACTTGGTACCGATTCTCCACCTTTCCAAGTGTCGGTGTCAGATCCTTGGTGTGCTCAAGAACTGCTCAAGAGTGGTAGTTCTCTGGTGATCACATCCCACTCATGTCTTGATAATTGTATTTCACTGCCCTATGCCCATGGTGGGGGGATCAATAGACCATTTCATCAGTTGTAGTCATTCGCGTCTCTCTGCTTGCTCTTGGATATGTCGAGACCTTTGTACGATAGATTCAGCTTCCTTCTCTCCATCAGTTTTTACGTTCACGTGTTGCCTTTTGTTTTTGTTTGGTAGGTTGGGCATTAATTGTGAAAGTTACTTATGCCTTCTAGTATCATGTGCTTCCTCCATCTGATTCCTCTCTTTATACTATTGTAGTATCTATTGTCTACGTTGTTCTCTTTCTATTGCTCCTCATTGCCTTTCAACTTCCACTAGTCTACGTGCAAGCAACATCATAACGTTTTCCAAAAGATCCTACATCGCCTCATTAACCGTGAGTTCGACATGCAGTGTACCATTGTACGTACTTGTCCACTACTACGTCCCATGTCTGAATGAAATCATGTGTCAACTAATTGTTTGGGGTTACTTCCTTCTACTCAATGTCACTATTGGTTATCAGTATTTTCTGGTCAAAAGTACAGTCCATTATGCATTCATCCTTCCACCATCACTGCTCTAACCTTGACTTTCAAACTTTAGGCAACAACACCAAAATGATGGATGCCTAAGTCGAGACATATTGCATAGTGTATGCAGATTCAATAGGATTGCATAATACCAGAGATAAGAGAGATACAACAATAATATGAATAAAATAGAATCGCATAACACCATAAATTACAAAATGATATATGTTTCACAGCATAATAGTTCCAAATAACCACACCCTCACTTGCTCCAAATTCCATATAAATAGACTCGACATAGTTGATTAAGTCTTCAACCGTCACCAACTAATGACACACATTATGTATACACATTATTCCTTCCATGGTAATAAGCAGATAACAGCCTAGAGGGCCTCCTTGTATTTATCTTCTGGAGGAAGAAAGTGTGTTGTTACCTTGCCATTTAAAGAGAGGCTGAACAATGGAGTTGCTATTAATCTTTAATCTAGTCAATTTAACTTTTAGCAAACCCAAAGGGGGTAGAAGAGTATGGATTAAACACCAACTGCACACATCAAATGCTTTGAAAATGTCATGCACTAAATAAATCTGTGTTGAACTCTGTTTTGGAAGTTTGAAGATCTTTTTGAGAAAACAAAATAACATCTCATTCACCTCCTTGGCACAGAAGCAGATATACTTTGAGAGATTAGCCTGTGGGACACAATTCGAAGCCTTAACTTATCAAATTTTATATGATCAAGCATCAAATTACATAAGGAAATTGGTCCACAAAGATATATACGGTCTCCTTGGGTGATTTTAGGATTGCGCAAAAGTCTTTAAGATTATCATGACTGTGTTGAGATAAGTTTTGATAGGGTTCCAGTAGATTTAGTAGAGGAATATTTGAAAATCATAAAGCCCAGGACCTTTTCCAAATAGGACATAGAATACCATTTATTTATCCCCTTTCATGGTGGGACATGTCATAATAACATTTGCCTCTTCTATAATGAATAAAGTAACTTAAGAATTGTCTCTCTTTCCTTTGAACTTTGCTGAGGCTGTCAAAAAATTCCACTGTAGAGCTCATAAATGTAAATAGAGAACAGAAAATAGTTGCAAGGAAGGTTGATTTGTGATTTCATCTAGTGAGTTGAAAAGAGTGCCATATTTAATTGTTTAAATAAGCTCATATACCTATTCAAAGCAAGTTCATGAAAATAATTTATATCCAAGTCACCTCGTTTGTACCCACTGTTCCCTGGATCAACAGTTGCATTTATTCTCTGTCTGTTTTCAAAGATTTGCTACAGTGTGTATGAAAGAGATTACTTGTATAGGTACAAACATTCTGGGAAGCCTCTCCATTGTTTCTGTAATCCCAGCAGCTGTGTATAGATATGCAGTAATTATTACAAAATGCTGTAAACTATTTTTCTGAAATATTTTTGATTCTATATTTGAGATGATTTAGTCCTCTCATGAATTTGAGCATAGCATATACTCAAATATTCTTTTTCTCATGCCATCATTGATAAATGTCTTGCTTGTTGGTTGGATATGCTCACAACATTTTTTTCCAATCTGAACTCTGGGTTCACCATCTCCCTTAGGTTGTCCTGTATTTCTTCTCTCTAGCCCTAGCTTTTTAGTCTTCTTTGTAGCCCTAGCTCTGTCTCTTGAAGTTTCAAGATATAGGTGAGCATTTGCGTGTAAAGAAAATATTCCCAAGTGACCCCAAGCCCAAATTATATGCACACATGCTAGCTCACTGCAAATGGAGTGTCCTTCATGACTGTCAGAATACTAATGATGCTGATACTTTCTACCGTTCTGTGTTAAATTTTAGCATTCAAGGAATGCGTCTAATCAGGAATCTCCTTGATGAGATTAGATGCTTATGAATGGAAGGAACTAAAAGGCTCTTTCTATTACACCTGGTGTATGCATAGAGGCTACCGAAAAGATTGAATTCCTTAAACCTGAGACTGAGCTAAGGAATTACTAGGTAGATTTAAGAGGAAAAGAAATAGAAGATTCAATGAGAGAAAAATTCAAAAGCATGCGAGATATCCCAAAACGGTAAGTCTAGATGTAAATGATCATGGGCTTAGTACGAAGCTCAACAAATTTTAACCATGAAACATGATAATGCCTGTGGATGGCAAAATTAAGGCTAAAAGGAGAAGAGATTCTAGTGCTAACCATGACCGATGAATATGTAGGGTAGTTTGTAATATCCCTCAACTGGACAAAGCTTAATCAGACCAATTTCTTTAACTGATTAATAGTTTGACATTTTGTCAAACACTTGGCAACCATTTCCCATTCCGGCTAGTGCTACTGAAAATGTGATTGAATTACTCTAGCCCAACTTAATCAACAATTTATGCTTTTCCAGATAGCAATCATTTACAATTAATTTTACTGCCTTGCAAAAATCTGCTAACTATGTTGTGATATCAGTCTAGTGATGAACAACCAAAAACAATTTTAGTATCATTCACTGTTTTCTCAAAAGCAATTACAAATTACAATTCACTTATTAAATAAAGAAATTGGAACCTGGAAATGTTATGTACCATGTACATTGATCTTCCCCACCAAATCACAGCCCTGGAGTGTCTGCTACAGCAGCCCAAAATGATTCACAAATCTGGCATTTGCTTTAGCAATCTAGTCTCTCATGAATGCAAACAGTCCCAGTGCCAATAGCATGATTGCTGGCATGATTTTCAGAATGCCTGATACGGAAAATACTTCTCCAATATGCAGCCTGAGCTAGGGAATTTCTGCCCAGAACTGCAATGATGCTGGCATCTAAAGTCAGGAAGCAATGTGCACCCAAATACAGTGTTTATTGGCACCAATTTGCAGAGGTTTCAACGCCCAGCTACAGCTCACAATGCTTCAATAACTTAACGCCAATATGCAGGAGGAATGGCATTTTGTTGCAGGCATAAACTGCCCAAAAATATCAGAAATATAAACACCAAGCAACTGATAAAGCTAGCATTCAAATCAGGTTAAACAGTCGCCCACAATCAGACTCTTTAGACTACAAATGATAAGAAATTAAATTACCAATTTCCCCTCAACATGAAGTCACCCTCTCAGCCACAGGAATCACAGTAAGAGAAGACACTGAATTATGCCAACCAACAATCGCTCCTCAGCCATAGTTGCTATAGAAAGAGGAGGCTCAGAAATCATACACTCAAATCAAACCCTTATACATCAGCAAGGGCATTAAAAATCCACGAACTGAGAATTGTCACAAAGACAACAAAGCCAAATAGATAATCAAATAATTGGATGCCTCTTCCAATGAAATGAGCTCGTATTTATTGCCAAAGGCTTGCAAAAAGACTCACAGAAACTGCAGAAATTCCCAAAAGAACTCAGCTCTTGACACTTTCCAAGACAACTCTTCTAGAAATATCCCTGGATGACATTATTATAATAAAATATTATTATTATAATAACCACATCCTCTGGAGGTAGCGACCAACTGCCAAAGCCAACCACTGCATTGCCAAAAATAGACTTACTAAAAATAGTAAGTCTACAACTGAGACCCCCTAATCAACCTGTCAGCGTACAAGGGTTGCCATAATGAACTGACTCAATCATCGTCAGAGGCATGCCAATAAATGGGGCCATTACAGAGTTTGCAGAACGTTTTCCACCGTTGACCCTCCCAAATTAGGTGGAGTGCATGTCAACATGGCCAAAGGACAAAATCTTTGACCTGGCCAAAACTGTGCTCTCCCTTCCCCGTGGAGTGCAATTCCACCGAGAGCAAGGAATACGTCCAAAGGAGTGGAATCCTTCACTACCTCAAAAGACCACTTTGCCTTATTCGATGGATGCACTTTTGAGCCCATTGCAGATTTTCTCCTAGGATAAGATTCTGTGATCTCTCAAAAAAGCCTGTTGTCCTAGCAACTAAGCGCACTTTTCATGTTGGCATGGATTTCTTCCGTCTTGGATGGAATCCATGACTAAGCTAAAACCCCGACTCTCCAAACTCCTTGAAGCGCAATTTCAGGATTTTGTCCAAAAGAAAGGAATCCATAACACACTTAAATCCCTGCTTGGACCTTGTGGTTAGAACTTAGAACACATTTTCACGATTTTTTTGAGAAAATTTGGAAATTCTTGAAACTCTAAAAAAATTGAAATTTTTAGAATAAATCTCGAAAATGGAGAAATTCATGAAAATTTTAAAAAGAGAAGATTGTACAGGCTAAAATTGGAAATTTTGGAGAAAACTTGAAAATTTAATCTTGTGAAAATTTAAAAAATTTGGGAAAAGTTTAAGATCATTTGAAAAGTGAAAAGGAAACAAAATAAATTGGAGATATTTGGAAAAGAGAAAAATTCCTGGAGGATAAACGTTGGATCTAAATGTAGGCAAGAGCCTACAACACAACAGTAAATTGTGAGCCTCTTATATGGGAGGTGTTTGCTTTGAGTCTACTCGAGCTTAATAAATAATGATAATAAGTAATCACAACACAACAATTAATCTTAGCTTTGGCCTCTTACTAATTTTTTTTAAAAGTTGGATTTAAAAGTGATTATTTTATAGAAAAAAATGGTATTTTTTAGGTGGAAAAATACAAAGATTTTTTTCACTCACATATAAAATTAAATATTAATTTTATTAATATTTAATTGATTATTTTTAAAAAAAGTTTCCCCAAAGCTTTAAAATTGAGGAAATTGAAAAAGTGATGTTTCTTGCATTAAATCACGAAATTAATTAGATATTAATTTTTAATTAATAATTATTTAATTAATTCCACAAACAAATCAAAATTGGATAAATCATGACACAACTTCCTCACAAAGCTAAAGGCATCAAATTGGCAGCTTTTTTGAAAAGCGGGAGAAAAGCAACAAGTGGCACAAAGTCATTCCAAAATATAATCTTGGCAACCAAGTAAAGCAAGTGCCTAATTTTAGTCCACAATTTTAATGAGAGCATTTTATGAAGGTCCATATAAGAAACCATTTCATTCTTTTTCTCACACAAAAATCTTAAGAAAAAATTGAGTAGAGCAAAAGTGAAATTCAGGAGGCTTATCTGAAAGACAGGCTGGGAAATGGGTAGTTATTAGAAATTTCAAAGCAGTTATTCAGGATTCCCCTAGTGGATGGTGTATGCGGTGGTATGAAAATCTTCCACATAACCCTTGAAGACTGCACCAGTTCAGGTGTAGTTGTAGTACAACTTGGCAAAATAGAGCTCAATAAATTAAGGAATTTGTCCACTTGAGTACCATCTGTTGTTATTGCTGCCCTTAGGAATGGATTAGAATCTCTAAACCCTATCCCATTTCATTTATGCATATTTTGTGAAAACCCAAAAAGTACTTCATTGCAAACCTTTCAATAGCTCCCACATCTAGAATGACTTGAAATGAATCTGAGTAAACATAAGTACCTGTGATCATCAGCAAATCACATCAACCAAGCTTATCCATAATATGTTCTTCTTGCAAGATCTTAGCATACAAGAGACTTTCTTCAAGAGAGGATAAGATAGCTCAGTATTTTGTTCTACTATTTGGTGGGTCATAAAACACGCATCAACAAGTTACTGTTATTTCCAATTGGATTGGCCAATGTACTGGGGCTGGAAAAAAAAAAAAAATTTACGACTGATCCATTACTAGAAGATAGGGATTATATCATTTCACTGCAATATATTGAGCATCCCTACAAATCAAGTTCAACCATTCGTGTGTCTGCTTTAAGTTTGTACCTCCAGCATCGTATGCAGATGCATATAATCAGGTGATGGATTTGGAGAGTGAGCAAAAAACAAGGAAGAAGAAGAAGCACAAATCATCTGACTCAGATGATTCATCTTCCGAAAGTAGCAACAGCGACGAAGAATCAAGTGAGAAAGTTTGAGCATTGTAGAAGGATATGCTACAGATGATGAAGGAATTTAAAAATCTAAAAAAGAATCCTGACTTGGTGAAGGAGGAATTGTGGTGTACAGACTGTAAGGAGGAGGGCCACACAAAGGGCTCTTGCCCAAAAAAACAATTTTGTGATATCTGCCAGATTGCGAGACATTCCATCAAGGAATGCTCGTTCAATATGAAGACAAAGGAACATCAGCAAGTGCTACTGATGTAGGAAGTATCCACCGAACACAAACAATAGCAATGCAACCTCAGGAGGATATCGCAACAATAACCGGTGCGGAAGGGGTGGTAATAATAATAACAATAATAACAATGGAGGCCGGAGTCGGATATAGTACGACTCGAGTGGACGGCCGATGATACAATGTCATGCGTGCAACCTCTGGGGGTACTTTGCCAAAGATTGTACCACGAAGGAGATGCCGCAGTTGTTATGCAGATGGTTTGGTCTGGGAGACCACGAAGATTTGAAATGCCCAAAGTAAGGGGTGAATTTGTTGAGCATTGAAACATGTGATGAGGAAACACTAGCCATTATACATGAGCAAGCAAAGATGGAAAAGTACCTTGATGCAAAGGAAGAAAAGAAGAGGGTGCAACAAGCATGAACGGAGTTGGAAAAACAAATGGAAACAGAAAAGTTACAAATAAAAGACACTATCGGCATCTCGAAGAGGAACCTAGTAGAACAAAACATGATAAGGAAGGTAATGCAAATAGAACTCCCTATAAAATTAAATGACCTTACAATGCCTCAGTTACGAATGGTGATTCTGAATATGACACCACTTCCGAAAACAACAAAGGAAACAGGAAAGGATGGTAGTGGAACAAATGCAGCAGACCCATTGCTACTGTCACTCACGATAGGAAGACATTCGGTAGTGGTAGAGATGGGTATCCTGGGAACCATATTTACAGACACAATCGTGGTCGGAGGGCAAGCATAAACATGTTACTAGAGGATATATGGAAGCACTTGGGACAACCTACGTTGTGGCCACCTACATTTCAGTTACTCACTATGGATCAACATGGAATCAAGTCGTTGGGAACCTTGATGGCGTAGCCGGTAACTATTGGAACACAACCATTTCTATTAGATTTCGTGGTCATTCCGCTAAAAAGAAAAGAGTATGACGCTATCCTTGGACGGAGCTAGTTGGTGCAAGAGAAAGTGAAACATGATTGGAAACGAAATACCCTATCCATGGAACGCGGAGGCCGAAGATTCGTAATCGACTTACACACGCAGATGATAGATGAGAAAGCAGCGTCATTGGATTCTGAGGGCAAAGGTGAAGGGGATGACAAAAGGAAGAAGATAATGGAACCTAATAAAGAGGAAGTATTGAGACCGGAAGGAGAGTCTAACGATGACGACTTGGACTCGATGAACGACCTACTCCATTGGCAAATGAAGGACTACGAGCTCTTTCCGAGCTGTAATATGTTAAGGGTTGACGAAGGTAATAGAGGAAAGGAAAATGAATGCCCGAAAAAATACAGAGAAGCAAAAGGAAAGGTGGTTATGGCTAAAGCTGAAGGAAAGAACATACCGTACAAACCCAGCAAAAGGAAAGATTCCACCGTACGGTACATGATGAATGGACCGTGCGGAGAGAAAAGGTTACGCCGCACCACAGGTTTAGTAGAAAGGTATTAGCAGGAAGGAAAACACATTGTATGGTTTGCACAGGAAACAAAGAGGAAGGGCTTAGTAAAAACTTCAGTAGTACGGAGTGAAGGTTTATTGATAGCAAGGAGTGGCAGCTAACAGAATTCATAGTACCAAGTTTGAGGATTGCGATCGAAAACAAGCTAGGAGATATGGAAAGCCTGAAGGAAAGATTGTACAATTTAAATAAACTTGATGAGCAACGACTACAAGCACAATGGGGCATGGAGGTTACACAGAATAGGCATAAGGCATGGCATGACAAGTATTTAAAATTGAACAAATTTCAACCGGGCCAATTAGTTTTAAAGTATAATGGGTGTAACGAGATCAGACCAAGAAAATTCACAGTGAAGTGGGTAGGACCATACAAGATATGCGAAGTTGGCGATAATAGAGCAATCAAATTATGGACGTTGGATGGGAAGGAAGTGTCTGATGCAGTGAACAGGTCGAAGTTGAAAATCTATCATGAAAGATATAACGTGCCTCCGCAAACAAACAACTAGAGACAGAATAAAAAATAGTAATGTATATATGTAAGATAAGAAATATAAGTATAAAAGGAGAATATAAATAGAGCAATGACAAAATTATAGTGACATAGCATCGTACAGCTGTAAATAAAAGGACTAAAGCACAATTCAAGAGTACACCATCCCAAAGACAAAAGGAGGATTCCATACAGTAGTCAATGAACCGCGGAAGACAATACGAATTACATATGTGGTGTGGAAGACTGTACGGTAAACAGAAGTAGCATGCCATTTGAGTGGGTGACGTCTAAGGTTGTAATTTCTTACAAAATCAATGCTTATAGATTGAAGGTTCGTGAATTTTTCAGTACTATCATCGTTCTCTAAATTTGGCATATGATGTGTGCATTGCACAAGAAGGGTTCTTCTCCAGCATCAAGGGTTCTTTTTCTTATTATTATAGTCTTGAACACATAGTTGCAAGAATCCGATAGGAGGAAGTTGGGACTGAATTCCAACTTAAAATCCTTGGTTCTATAAGTCCAGATTTGTGATTGTTCGAGATCGTAAATTGCTCAAGATTATAACCATAAACTTCAAATCTTAAAGTCTCTATGGAAGATTCAATAAGTGCTGAATATTCAATGTTTTTGGTTGGTTGATATCCATATAAATTTTTTGGAACCAAATGTCTAAAGAAACATGTCATTTCTTAGAAGTCGTCTGGGGGTGCAACAGAAACAATTGAATAAACCTTTGCATGACTGTAAATTAAGTAATTGAACATATGAATTAGATTTCTTATTGTGTGAGACATGCAAAATGTGATCAGAATCCAATAAGTCTTCTGTATTGAATATAGATGAAGCAAATGATGGAGGATAGATGGAAACAACAATAAATTTGGGTACGGTATAATGGGTTGAAGACTTGTTACCAGCTCGTAACAGAAGGGATTTTTCATAGTATGTGACATATTTGACATGACAGTGGGCATGTCTTCATCATCATTCCTTCCTTCGAAATATGTTGCGGTCCAGCTTCATTAAACATATTATACTGTTTCCAAATTAAATCAATTTCAACTTTGTGTGCCCTGCATATGTGGTTACTGGAATTTGCATTCCAGATCAGCACTCAAAGAATTAAAACATTTAATGTCTAAAGCGGTCCATTTAGTAGAATAATACAACTTCAGCGACTATATCAATGGTTCGAATGGCACTAAAACATATTTATAATATGCATATAAAACTAATGCCACATAAGAGACCAAGATATTGTTTTATTCATATCAGCCAAATATGAAAACATTTTTCTTGTTTGTCCAAAGTTAGTTGCAGTTCAGCAGTTAGAGTTGGTTCTAATCAGATTTTTATTGAGGCAGTCTAGAGGAGGCAAATATTTCCAAGCTATGTATATGCTTCAGCAATTACATTTGTTAATAAAAGAGAAATTTATGAAGTTCGATTTATTAATGGGGCATATACATTAAGTGACACGATTTGTTTAAAGAAGAGGCAAGTTTTCTTAAAAGACATTAGAGATGTCTATTACCAAAACACTTTCAGTGGAGCAAATATTTATTGAGTATTTTATTTATCTATTCATTGTAGTCTCTCTCCTAATTGTACACACTATAAGAGCTCTTTACCTTAATCTTTTCTTTTCTCTCTCAGGATATTTTTAACAGAAGAAGGGAGGACTGATATCGGATTTAGAGAGTCTGACACTTCTTAAAAGGTAAAAGGGCTTAGAAGACCGATGTTCAGAGGGAGTCTGAATTAGTCAACCTTCAGTGATTTTGGTCATATTGATTTAGAGGGAGTAAACCATGTCAAGATGGATTCTCTAGTAATTAATAAATTGTACTAGTCAAAGGGACTGTAATTCATGAATATATCTTGTGACTATGCGATGGGACTACCCCCTATGTAAATCATGAGGAAGTGACGACTTCCAAATGATCATCACTTGAAATTGCAAAAGTTATTGAAAGGTGACGATTTTACAATAACTTAATTTTCTAGCATGATGGATATCTTAAGATGTCTATGCAGATCATGATAGATTATACTTTGCTTAAATGTTTATATGGTAAGCATTATGAGAATGCATGTGTACATACCTTATTAACATTTTTGAGTACATAGTGAATGTTATTGATATTCTGGAAGACCATTACATAGAGTACTTGGTGAATATCACACATTTTGATGTTCTAGAAGGCCATTATACAAAAAGTACATGGTGAATATCATGCATCCTGATGTTCTGGGAGGCCACTACTCACTGTATTTGGTGAATATCTTGCATTCTGGAAGGTCATTACTCAGAGTATTTGGTGAATATCGTTGATATTCTAGGAGGCCAATACTCATGATATCATATGCGATATCAAAACTTTTTCGAATACTTGGTGAATATTGAACAGTGATATTCTAGAAGACCAAAACTCATGATATCAAAATGTTGAATATCTTCTGATCAAAGATATTCGTATATTACATTGAGTTAATATATCATCATGTGTTTATCCTCACTAGCTAAGGAGTAATGATGTTTGGGTAGCTTTAGTAGGATAAACGTACGAGATCCGAGAGAAGTTAATACTATGATAATAGATAAGTGTGTATTATTAATTAATGGTTATCTATTTGTAATCTATTGTAAATATTAGAATGTTTCTAATATTTAGTTAGTTGTAGTTATCGGTTAGCTTTCTTTTAGCTAGAATAGAATATTTCTATTCTTTACGATCGTTTCTTAAGGAAACATCGCTTTATTCATCTGTATATATAGACCTCTCGGTCTCTGTTAATAAAGGGCAAAAATTTTCCTCAGAGCAAGGGTTTTTTAATTTTTTTCGAAAATCATAATTTCTTTTCCAAATTATGAGCAGATATTTTTGAAATTATTTATCAAGGATATTTGCTTCAAACTATGGTTTGTTTGGTTTTGTTTTTAAAGAACAAATCGCGCTTATACACAACAAAGGCCATTTTTTCCATGGTCATTTTTCATGCTCACAAATAGAAAAATTGTGGCTTCTTCTTCTATTAAAACGCAGTTTTGTATCCAGCTCGCATCCAGGTCATTGAGGGTGTGATCGCATCTAGTTACTGAGAGCATGATCATGATCTAAAGAAAACTCCTGCATTGTTTGAAACATTTTTTACAAACACCTTTTTCTATCATTTTTCTTCAAAATCACACCTATAACACCACTTTTTGGTGTCAATTTCTTCATCATCTATGACGTTTTGGTAGGAAACCCTTTTTTGTAGAACAAATACACCATTTTTTTGCCTGAAAACATCTTTTCGTGCAATTTTTTTCCCTCCATTGCTGTTGACTAGGGTTTTCTTTGAAACGTTAAATTTTGAGCTCAAAATTTTTTTCCTGATTTTAGATTATTGGTGGGTTTTTCAAAAGCTCAACTGGGTTGTTGTCAAATTTTTCTAGCTGCCTCAATTTTGAGCCAGCGGATCTAGTTCTCTTCTTTCTTTCTGGATTTTTCGAGCTCTCTTCTGGGTCACCCTTCAAATTTTATGGGTCTTCAATTTTTTGCCTTGAATTATGTGCCTTCACAAATTTTTACACTTCTTTATTCAAACACTTGCCATGGCATCTCTGACAAATATTCTGCTTGAGGGTGATTCAAAATTCAATGGTCGAAATTATGGCACTCGGAAGCAGCGGATAATAGCAATCTTTGAATATTAGAATACCGATCAGATTGTTTTGGGTGTTACACAATGTCCAACTACCCCTAGTATTGATAAGATACATGGAATTTGAATAATCGAGAATCGGTGATACTTCTCAAGTTATCCGAAGTTGATGATCAGCTCTCTTAGATTTCATCCGGCAAGGCAACTGCTGAGATATGGGCACATTTTAAAAATCTTTATGAGACTTTTGACAAAAGAAGAGCTTTGTTCTTGAAGAACACTCGGTTTCCTATTATCATGGATGAGTGAACATCGCTCTAGGCTCCCCTAAATAGGATTTAGGAAATCCATAATCAGTTGCTTGCCATTGGTAGAAAGATGGAGGAAGAGGACATTGTGGTTATCACTCTCCAGAGTTTCCCAAAGTCCTACGAGCATTTTATCGAGACTAAATATCATGCCTTCTGGTGTTCATCTGAAGTTCACAGATCTTTGCATACTTCTACTTCATCAAGTTCGGTGGAAACAACAATTCAGTAGCAGTTCTAGCTCCACTTCCACACAACAAGTCATAGCTACTAAATCCTTTCAGAAGGATAAAGGCAAGTCTCAACAACCTTCTCAACAATAGTCCTCTGCTCCAACTTCAGAAGGCTCCTGAAAGAAGAACATTCAATGCAACTACTGCCACAAGTTTGGTCACATGAAGGTTGAATATTGGAAATGCTTAGCTGCCCAATCTAAGTGTTGTCGGTAAATGTATAATGTAGCCAACGGGTAGAATAGTATCAGAACGGGTGCGTGACGCTTGAGTCACCCCTTCGGAAAGGTATATGTACATGTCCGAGATGGACTTTGGAATCATCAGTTAAAATCGATTGATCATTGTAGTCATTGTAATCAGATTGTAATCTGCAAGTGCATACATGAATAAAGTACCTGATGGGGAAACAAACCAAGAACAGAATGGACACAACAGAAAAGGGAAATTGTATTAACTGAAAAATAAGCTAGTACATTCAGTACAGAGAAAATAAACTTCAAAACATGCCCTAAGGGCTTACAATAGCATAATTGTGGAGATAATTTCTCCTTTCAGTACCTCCTCTCAAACTCCACTCCGAACTGCCTTTTACAATGCCAGAAATCTCCTTAAATAGACCCCAAAGGGTTAAGGACTAGGAGTACATTCTAGAAAGTGCTAGTAGGCATCCACCGACCAAATAGAAGGTTCCAGAAGCTGCGTTAGAAGTCGACGCAAATCTAGAAGAATCCAGAAACGGTAACCGAACTTCCGGGAGGCATAACTTTTGAACCGTAGCTCCGATTGACGAACCGTTTACATTTTCGGAAAGCTCTCGAAGCGCTCTATAGCCCTATGGACCAGCTTCACTCGTCCCCCATTTTTCGGCCCTTTTCGAGGTCATTTAATGCCCCTAACCTGACTTTGAAGCATTCTTAGGAGGTCTCCACAACTCGAAAAACTGCAATAACTTTCAAACCGTGGGGCCTTTTGACCTGATTCTTTTTCTGGAATGCCCTAAATTACAATTACATTCATCTAGCCAATTTACACCTCCTAGTTCACCAAAATGATGGCTCAATTACATACTCCAATTTTTTCGGGATCTACACGAACACTGATAGTGGAACTGTGAGAGTTGGAACATTTATTTGACCCAAATGGGTATCCAAAAATGAAAACACATGAAACAGAAACTAAGTCCAAGTATATTTTTTTGGGTGACACAGGATTGCCCTTATACCTCTGGATGCTCCTGCATCAGAGACACCCAGGGTAGATTGAAAACTAACCCTGTCACTTTATGAATGGTAGAGGAAATCCCAAATGGGAAACCTCAGCTGCTGAAATCCAAGTTGAGTCCTCGATCGGTCGTCCTTTCCATTTGACCAAATACTCTTCATACTGCCTATTTCTGGTACTCCTACCCACACGATGATCTAGAATGTCTTCTATCTCCTCCTTCTTAGAAGCAGGAATTGGACATGGCTCTAACACCAGCTCCTCATCTGCACCATCATCATGATACTCTGTTAAATTTGCAATGTTGAAAATGGGAGAAATGTGAATACCATCTGGCAGCTCCACTTCATATGCATTTCCTAAGTCATGTTTCTTCAAAATTTTGCAGGGGCCAAATTTCTTCATTTTCAACTTGTTGTAAGTACCGACTGGAAATCTTTCTTTTCGTAAGTGCACCATGACTAGATCCCCTACTTGGAATTCCTTATGTCTTCTCCTTTGATCAGCCCTAGCTTTATACTCATGATTCATCTTGGTAATGTGTGCTTGAACCTCCTCATGTAGACACTTGATATGTTCAGCAAATTCCTCAGCTTCAGCACTCGTCCTCTCCCCGTGTTCTATCTTCCTCAATTCTGGTGCAGTCCTTGGGCTATTCCCATATACAATTTGGAATGGTGATTTTCCAGTACTCCTATTTATAGAGTTATTGTAAGCAAACTCTGCTTGTGGTAGAATCAAATCCCATCCCTTGGGCTTATCCCCAACTAAACATCTCAGCAAATTGCCCAGACTTCTATTTACCACTTTTGTTTGGCCGTCAGTCTGCGGGTGATGCATGGAACTGAATTTTAGGTCTATTCTCAACTTCTTCCACAATGTCCTCCAGAAATACCTCACAAATTTAGTATCTCTGTCAGAAACTATACTCCTTGGAAGACCATGTAGTCTTACCACCTCTTTGAAAAACAAGTCTGCAATATGGACAGCATCATGAGTTTTGTGGCATGGAATGAAATGTGTCATTTTGGAGAACCTATCAACCACCATGAATACTGAGTCATTACCCCTTTGTGTCCTTGGCAATCCAAGAACAAAATCCATACTTATGTCCTCCCATGGCCTTGATGGAACAAGCAATGGCTGATATAGCCCAGTATTGTGACTAAACCCCTTGGCAACTTGACAAACCTTGCAACTCTGTACAAACTTCTTCACATCCTGTGAAATTTGAGGCCAAAAATAATGTTCTATAAGAATGGCAATGGTCTTATCTCGATCAAAATGTCCTACCATCCCTCCACTGTGTTTCTCCTTAATCAGATTTTCCCTCATGGAACTCCTTGGAATGCACAATTGACTACCTTTGAACAACATGCCATCCTGAATCAAATAGTCTAACCACTTGGTTCTATCTACAGCAACAAGTTCTTTACAAGCTTTCCATGCTTCAGCAAAATCAGGATCCTCGGGGTACAATTTCTTGAGTTCATCAAACCCAACTACTTCAACCTGTATTACTGTAAGCAAAAATTGTCTCCTACTTAGTGCATCTGTAACCCTGTTAGATTTTCCACTTCTATGCTTCAACACAAATGTATAGCTCTGCAAGAACTCTACCCACTTCATATGCCTCTGATTCAATTTACCTTGGCTATTTAGGTACTGTAATGCCTGATGATTAGTGTACAAAACAAATTCCTTTGGCAATAAATAATGCCTCCATTTCTTTAAGGCTTGAACTATTGCATAGAACTCTTGATCATAAACAGAATACTTCTTCTTTGCATCATTCAATTTTTCACTAAAATATGCAATAGGCTTACCTTCTTGGCTTAATACAGCCCCAATAGCGCTGCCACTAGCATCACAATCCACTTGGAAAACCTTTCTAAAATTTGGAAGTGCCAACACAGGCTGTTCTGTTACCTTCTTCTTCAGCAATTCAAAACTTCTCGCAGCTGCTGCAGTCCATTTGAACTCTTTTCTATCCCCTCTTATTGTATCAGTTAGGGGTGCACATATGCCACTGAAATTCTTAATAAACTTCCTGTAAAAACTAACCAGACCATGAAATGATCTTACCTCAGTAGCAGACCTTGGAGTAGGCCATTCCAAGATGGCTTTTACCTTCTTTGGATCCATTTTGAGACCTTCAGGTGATATAACAAACCCCAAATAGACTAACTCCTTTTTTGCAAAGATACACTTCTTCAAATTAATTAACAGTTTCTCTTCCCTTAGCCTTTCAAGGACACTACGAATCTGCAATAAATGTTCTTCCAAAGTCTTGCTGAAAATTAAAATATCATCCAAATAAACAATAACAAATTTTCCCAAGAACTTCTTAAGTACCTCATTCATGAGCCGCATGAAGGTGCTTGGGGCGTTCGTCAATCCAAAGGGCATGACTAACCACTCATAAAGACCCTCCTTGGTCTTGAAGGTTGTTTTCCACTCATCTCCTTCTCGAATCCGTATCTGGTGATAACCACTCTTCAGATCTATCTTTGTGAAGTACTGAGCTCCACTCAAGCAGTCCATAAGATCATTCATCCTTGGCAAAGGAAACCGGTACTTGATGGTTATCCTATTTATAGCTCGAGAATCTGTACACATCCTCCACTCTCCATCCTTCTTTGGTGCGAGTACTACAGGTACTGCACATGGACTCAGGCTCTCTCGAATCAAGCCCTTCCTCAACAGCTCCTAAACCTGTCTATTTAGCTCCTCTGTTTCAGTAGGAGTCATCCTGTGAGCAGCCTTGTTAGGCAAACTAGCTCCTGGAATCAGATCTATCTGATGACTGATTTGCCTTACTAGTGGCAATCCATCGGGAACATTATCAGAGATAATATCTCCAAATTCCCCTAGTAAATCTGAAACTTCAAGTGGTATTTCACTACTACCTTCTTTATCTTTCCTAGGAATCAAAGCATAGCACATATGCTGATGTTTCATACCATCTAAAAACATCCTTCTATCAACAAGACAAATCCTAGCACTGCTACATACCTTCTCACCTTCCTTTTTCATGGGCTTCAATTTGTGGCGAACTCCATCCTTTGTCAGAGAGTATGTGTTTGCATGCCCATCATGTACTGCATGTCTATCAAACTGCCATGGTCTACCCAACAATAGATGGCAAAGATCCATCGAAATAACATCATAGAGAACTTCATCATGGTAACTCCCAATTTTGAATTTCACTAAACATTGTTCACCTACCAGGACCTTATGATCATCTTTTACCCAAGCAATCCGATAGGGCTGGTTTGTTTCTCCCTCTTGAGCTTCACCTTAGAGACCATCTCTTCTGATACCAAGTTATCAGTGCTACCACCATCAATGATCACGTCACAACATTTATCCTCACACTTGCATCTGGTACGGAACAAACTCCTCCATTGTCCTGGTTCAATCTTACCACTTAGTAGGACTCTTTCATTTACCAAGGTCTCTCCTCTTTCTGCATCCTCTGAATGTGATGATTGTGCATCCTCATCCACATGAGCAACCCTAGCTTGGCCCTCAGCTCTCCTATCTGTCCTTCCTTGTCGTTGAGGGCATTCAAAGGCACGATGACCTTCTTCAATGCAATGGAAACAGGTACCACAGAAGCCTCCTCTTCCTTGTCCACGTCCTCTACCTCTTCCTCTCTGATTTCCAAAGTCTTTATCATGGGAGCGGTTCAAACCCTCATTCCTCTGGTTCCTGCTAGTACCCACATCTTCATTTTTCTTTTGGGTTTCATTGTGGCCTCCAGATGATCTACTGCTTCCCCTTCCTCCTTGACCGCGTCCTCTTTGTCTTCCTTCAAACCTTTTATTCAGCTTCTCTTCAACTCGTAGGGCAAACTGGTATGCCTCTTCAACGCTGGTCATTCTTACCAGACTTAATTCCTCCTGGATGCTAGGTTGCAACCCACTGATATAACGAGCAACCTTCTCCTTATTTGCTTCTGCATACCCCGCTCTAATCTAGAGTCGGTAAAATTCCTCTGTATATTCTTGGACTGATCTTCCTGCTTGCTTTAACCCATGCATCTTCTTAAACAAATAAAGCTCATAGTCCACAGGAATGAACTGCTTCTTCAATTTGTCCACCATGCGATCCCATCTTGTGATCTCCTCCTTTCCTCTTCTGTTTCTTTCCAATTGGACCTCTTGCCACCAGATTTTGGCATGGCCTTTGCAAACTTAACGCTATTTGGGTCCCTGATATCCTCATACTCAAAGTATTCTTCTAGTTCATTGATCCAATCGATCAACTCATCTAGTTTCAGATTTCCTGAAAATACACCCACTTCAATTGTAGGTCTTTTCCCAAACTTAGTAATGGCCCTAAAAAGCCTTTCCTCTGCATGATTCAGAACTTCTCCGTCAAATTTTCCTTCTGGTCCAATTTAATCTTCTTCGTTGTCATCTTCACTTTCATCACCTGCGGCCACAGTTGCTCCTCTACGGAGCTCCTCCTGCAATGCTTGTACCTGCCTTTGGAGGGCTCTAACCTCCTCAAGATTAATAGCTCTGGCCCTTCCGCCACACTCTCTTCGTGGAGGCATCTTCTTAACTCAAACCCACAACCACACAGTCCTGGTGCAAACTGCCTCACAGTCGACGCTTTGTCTACACAATCAAGAAAACCAGCTCTGATACCACTTGATGGGGAAACAAACCAAGAACAGAATGGACACAACAGAAAAGGGAAATTGTATTAACTGAAAAATAAGCTAGTACATTCAGTACAGAGAAAATAAACTTCAAAACATGCCCTAAGGGCTTACAATAGCATAAATGTGGAGATAATTTTTCCTTTCAGTACCTCCTCTCAAACTCCACTCCGAACTGCCTTTTACAATGCCAGAAAGCTCCTTAAATAGACCCCGGAGGGTTAAGGACTAGGAGTACATTCTAGAAAGTGCTAGTAGGCATCCACCGACCAAATAGAAGGTTCCAGAAGCTGCATTAAAAGTCGACGCAAATCTAGAAGAATCCAGAAACGGCAACCGAACTTCCGAGAGGCATAACTTTTGAACCGTAGCTCCGATTGACGAACCGTTTACATTTCCGAAAAGCTCTCGAAGCGCTCTATAGCCCTATGGACCAGCTCCGCTCATCCCCCATTTTTCGGCCCTTTTTGAGGTCATTTAATGCCCCAAACCTGGCTTTGAAGCATTCTTAGGAGGTCTCCACAACTCGAAAAACTGCAATAACTTTCAAACCGTGGGGCCTTTTGACCTGATTCTTTTTCTAGAATGCTCTAAATTACAATTACATTCATCTAGCCAATTTACACCTCCTAGTTCACCAAAATGATGGCTCAATTACATACTCCTATTTTTTCGGGATTTACACGAACACTGATAGTGGAACTGTGAGAGTTGAAACCTTTATTTGACCCAAATGGGTATCCAAAAATGAAAACACATGAAACAGAAACTAAGTCTAAGTATATTTTTTTGGGTGACATAGGATTGCCCTTATACCTCTAGATGCTCCTGCATCAATACCTGTTCTGAATTGAATCGTGTTATACATGTGTTGAGCTTTTTACCCTATACAGTAAACATTTGGCATCGTTGCCAAACGAACCTGGAACGAAGGAATGATATGAAGATTGATGCCGAATTTGCCAAACAAAGATCGACATAAGGTGAAAGATAAGAATGAACTAAGTATAGCAAAAGAAATTTTAATTTTAACACAGCAAGCAAAGCGCAAATAGAGACTTCAGCAGATTGCCAAGGGGCACCGAAGGGGTGAAGAGGCACAGACGGAGGGAGTGCACTCACCTAGTAGGCTGAGGAGTGCCGAGAAATTGCGGGAAGAAACTCAACAACGCTTGAATTTGGTGGAGGAAACAAGAGAAGAATTCCTTAACCTGTATATGCCGAGGGGAGAGTGTCTAAACGGAAGGGAAGAAACTCGCCCGGCTCGGAGTGCCAAGGGAGCATGAGCGTGGAGTGATCTCTTTGTTCCTGATACACTGGACGAAGAGATACAGGCGGAGAATAGAACGTCACTTGAAGACTTTTCACCAGACAACGCAGTTGTTGGAAACAAGACTATTATTCATAACAGCGTGGAAGACCAGAACAACGCGGGAGCACAGAACAACACTAGTGCACAGAACAACGCGGGAGCACAGCACAGCACGGGAGTCCAAAACAGCGCGGGAGCACAGAACAGCGCGGGAGTCCATAACAGCGCGGGGGCTCAAAACAGTGCAGATACACAAGTACCTCAGAATCAAAGGCAAGTAACGATGGCTGGCCCTAAAGAAAAGTTACCCAAGTTTCACGGTGATGGTTCAGCAGACCCTATCAGACATTGTAAAACGTGTGAGACCATATGGACGGCAAATGGCATGACAGATGAGGATGATTGGGTAAGACAATTTCCAACAACCCTACAGGGTGTGGCGATAGATTGGTTTTCTGACACTAGTCCTCAGAAACTTAATACATGGGAGAATGTTAAAAAAGAATTTATAGCAAAATTTAGATTACTCCAAGATGATAATGAAATAGTGGCAGAAATCTACAACACCAAACAAGGAAAGAATGAGACAGTCCGAACCTATGCCAGGCGACTAAAAGAATTGATCGGAAAGATGGAGAGTCAACCAGTGGATGGGTTGAAAAAACGGTGGTTCGTGGAGGGGCTACGGCCAACTTTTAAAAAGAAAATGAAGATTGTATCACTGTCATCATACACCGGTGCATATACTCGTGCCATGGATTTAGAAAGCGAACAGAAGACGAGTAAGAAGAAGAAACATAAGTCCTCTGATTCAGATGATTCATCCTCGGAGAGTAGTAGTAGTGATGAGGAATCAAACAAGAAGGTGGAAGCACTACAGAAAGACATGCTGCGGATGATGAAAGAATTCAAAAATTTGAAAAAGAATCCAGATACAGTAAAAGGAGAACTGTGGTGTATAGATTACAAGGAGGACGGCCATACGAAGGGTTCATGCCCGAAGAAGCAGTTTTGTGACATCTGCCAGGTGGCAGGGCATTCCCTGAAAGAGTGCCCGTTTAACTTGAAAACAAAAGGACATCAGCAGGTGTTACTAACGCAGGAAGCGTCGAACAATAGCAACAACGCGGGCAATGATGCAACTTCAGGTGGATATTGATATAATAATAGAGGCGGAAGGGGTGGAAACAATAACAATAACAATGGAGGCCGAAGTAGAATACAATATGATGCGAGTGGACGGCCGATGATACAGTGTTGGGCATGTAATCTTTGGGCTCACTTCGCTAAGTGCTATACTACGAAAGAGATGCCGCAGCTACTGTGCAAATGGTGTGGTCTGGGGGACCATGAAGATTCAAAATGTCCAAAGCAAGGCGTGAATTTATTAAGTATTGAAACATGTGATGAAAACGTGTTGGCGATCACACGGGAGCAGGCGAGGAAAGCAAAATATCCGAATGCGGAAGAAGAGAAGGAGAGGTTACAAAAAGCCCGAACAGAGATAGAGAAGCAGATGAAAGCGGAGAAGTTACAAGTAAAAGACACTGCTGAAACTCCGAAGAGAAACTTGGCGGAACAAAACATGGTGAAACAGATAATGCAAACGGAAGTGCCAATTAAATTAAATGATCTTCTCACCATGCCACAACTGCATATGGCTATTATAAATATGACACCGTCCCCGAGAGTAACGGAGGAAGCAAAGGATAGTACGAAAACAAACATAGCAGCAGCAACAGAACCAATGTTATTAGCACTTCCAACAGGTAGACACCCAGCAGTGGTGGAGATGGGCATTCCGGGTACGGTGCTAACGGATACAATAGTAAACGGAGGATCGGGAGTGAATGTGATGCCGGAAGATATCTGGAAAAACCTTGGACAACCAACACTATGGCCACCCATCTTTCAATTACTTACAGCAGATCAACATGGGATAAAACCCTTGGGCACTCTAATGGCGCAGCCGGTAACAATTGGGACACAACCATTTTTACTGAATTTCATGGTTATTCCACTAAAGAGAAGAGGGTACGACGCCATCCTAGGACGGGGGTGGCTGGTGCAAGCTAAGGTAAAGCATGATTGGAAAAGGAACACCCTGTCAATAGAGAAGAGAGGTAGGAGATTTATAATCGATTTGCATACACAGATGGTAGGAGAAGAAGCCGCGTCATCGGACTTAGAAGGCGGCGGCGAGAGTGATGATGAAGGGAAAAAAAGGATGGAACCAGATGATGAAGGGGTGCTAAGAATAGGAGGGTCAACTAATGACGACCTAGATTCAATAAACGGATTGCTACATTGGCAAATGGAAGATTATGAGGTCTTTCCGAGTTGCAATATTTTGAGTATCGAGGAAGGAAAAGAAGGCCATGAGTTTTCGAAGGAGTACAGTGAACTTAAGGAGGGAGAAGCGCAAGTGGATGAAACACCTGCCCATACGTTCAGTACAGATAAACCAATAAAGTATGAAGAGCCAACAGTGAAAACAATGAACTTGGGCGATGAGGAAAATCCGAAGAACATTCTTGTAGGAGATGATTGAAACCCAGTATTGAAGGCGGCAGCATTCAAAATATTCATGGAGTATAAAGATGTTTTTGCTTGGATGTATAAGGACTTAAAAAGAGTACCACCAAAGTTATGTGTCCATCGGATACCATTAATTGAAGGTGTGGTACCCATACGGAAGCAACCGTACCGAAGGAATAAGAACTATGCAGCATGGGCCATGGAAGTTGCACAAAACAGGTGGAAGGTATGGCGTCAGAAGCACCTAAAATTGAACAACTTTCAACCCGGTCAGTTAGTACTGAAGTATAATGGATGAAATGAAATAAGGCCTGGAAAATTTAAAGTTAAATGGGTTGGACCGTATAAGATACGGGAAGTTGGGTATAACGGAGCAATTAAATTGTAAGAAATACTAGATGCCGTAAATGGATCAAAGTTGAAAATATATAGAGAAAGAAAGGATCCTCCGCTGACAAACAATTGAACGAGGAAAAGATGCCTGTAAATAATGTATATATGTAGTGTATATTTTGAAATAAAGTAGGGATGTAAAAATGTGATAAAGTCTAATTTTTGAATTACAGTTGAGAAGATTGGAAGTAGATAAGGAAATTTTTTTTTTTATTGGAGCAAAGATTGTTGTATGGCCTTAGCACAAATGATATAGAGAAATATGAAGAAAATCAAATGATAATAAAGTAAGAAATAATAATAAAGGGAGCAAACAAAGAATTTGAGAAGGAATTATTTGATAACCATACAGCCATCCTGACCGTACGAATCCAAGGAGTGGGAAAAGTAAGACTGTATAGCCTTCCCCCATGACTGGACGGCCCCCTAGATGACCGTACGGCCTGAAAAACTCGCATAGGCTGGAGATATAAGCCCGTACAGTGATACCGTACGGTGAAGAGCAGTGACCGTACGGCCTTGAGGTTTTTTGTTTTGTTTTATAAATGAAACTGTACTAGACCATACCGTACCGTACGGAAGATAGACCGTACGACCTCTAGTGAAAAGACCATACTGTACGATGGAATAGCGAAGGATACAAAGAAAGACCGTATGGTCCTAAGGCAAGTTGAAACACAAAGAATCATTGATGTCTGTACAGCCAAAAACATAAGCAAGGAATAGCGTAAGAAGACCGTACGGCCTTTCCATACGGACTAGGCGACCAGAGGAAAGGGAAAAAGGTCGTACAATGTACGGCAAGGGAGAAGCTGGGATAGCCGTACGAAGGGTATCAGGAAAGGAAGAGGAATTGTTGTAGCCGATTCACAAAACAAGTCTGCAAAAAAGAGGAAGTGGAAGAGCAAAAGAAAGAAAAAACGACGACAGATTGAAACAGTTCGGAATGAGTAATGCATGATGCCAAAGGGAAGGGTAGACATAAGCAGTTGCTAGAAAGAGTGTGGAATCGGAAAAAAATGACAGAAATGGTGTGTTTCATGTAGTTTTGTGTGGGTTTCGGTGTGCCCCAGGACCCCACAGGGGCGCTGCCCCCCGACCCTGCTGGGGGCGTTGCCCCCTAGCCCCCCAGTCGTTGCGGATATCAGTCGTGGAAAGTCTGACCAATTGGTGAAGACTTGGAGCTATTGCAGGCATAGAGCGTTTGTGTACTAGAGGCAATTGGAGTAGGTGTTGGACGTGAGGCTGTCTTGGTGGATGCGTAGAGAGCTCGGGAGGAGCTAATCATCCAGTTAGAGGCAATACAACGACACTTGGCTCTGGGTACTCAGGAGTGGGAAGCAGAGAAAGCAACACGGGTGCCTATCAAGGTCAGCTAAAGAGACAGTATTGTGTTAGCAGAGGCTACAGATGCAACGTGGTTTGGAGACCAGTTTGGTGCAGGCACGAGATGAACATGAAAGTGATGTGACAGAAAAAAATCTATCTTGTTGTAGTTAGTCAGTTAATGTATTTTGTAGTTAATTTGTCTCATATATTTTGTAATTGTCGTCTGGAGACGACTTTTTCTTTTGGGGGGGATGATGTTGTCGGTAAATATATAATGTAGCCGACGGGTAGAGTCGTATCCGAACGGGCGCATGACGCTTGAGTCACCCCTTCGGGAAGATATATGTACATGTCCGAGATGGACTTTGGAATCATCAGTTAGAATCGATTGATCATTATAGTCATTGTAATCGGATTGTAATCTGCAAGTGCGTCATGAATAAAGTACCTGTTCTGAATTGAATCGTGTTATACATGTGTTGAACTTCTTGCCCTATGCGGTAAACACTAAGCAATCGGGTTCACAACCCAAAGCGAATAGTGCAAAGCACATTGAGCAGACAGAATCTTCCTTTTACGCCTTCATGGCTTAAAAACATGCAAATCATGTGAAGTCATATGCCTGGTACATTGATTCAAGTGCCTCACGTCACTTCACCCATTGCAGAGACTGGTGGTACTTTGGATAAGTACAAAGCTCATTTACTTGCGAAGGGCTTTTCTCAGCACCGGGGCATTGATTATGAGGAAACCTTTGCTCCTACTACAAAGATGAGCACAATCGAATTAGTCCTAGCCATGGCAGCATAGTTTGGCTGGAAGGTCCATTAGATGGACGATAAGAATGCTTTCCTAAACGGTGATCTCTACGAAGAGGTCTACATGACGTAGCCTCTTGGTTTCAAGGTTTACGGTAAAGACCATCAGGTTCTCAAATTAGTGAAATCTCTCTATGGCTTGAAGCAAGCTCCTACGGCGTGGTACATAAAAATTGATAAGTACCTCAGTGATCAGGGATTCAAGAGGAGTTCTTTAGACCCAAATTTGTACATCAAGACTACTGATAGTGACATCATCCTTCTGGTTATTTATGCGGATGGTTAGATCATCACTGGTAGTTCGGCATCTTTGATTTAGGGAATTAAACAAAATCTATGCCAGTCTTTTCATACGACTGACCTTGGGCTCATGCATTATTGCTTAGGTGTTGAGGTTTAGCAACAACTTTCGGGTGTATTCATCTCTCATTCCAAATATGTCAGGGCTCCATTAGACAAATTTTGTATGCAGGATTACAAGCCTACATCTACACCCATGGAGAAAGGTCTCAAGTTATCAGCCAAGTCTGATTCCCCTCCCGTTGATGATACTACATAGAGGCAACTAGTAGGCAGCCTCATCTACCTCTCTACTACTAGGCCTAATATCAGCTTCGCAGTCAGCTACATCTCATGTTTTATGACAGCTCCTAAGGCTTATCATTGGATGGCAGCAAGGCATGTGCTTCATTATGTAAAAGGTACTACAGATTTTGGACTTTGTTACCCTCAAAGTTCTAATCCTAGACTCAATGGGTTCACAGATCAGATTGGGTGTTTACCGCATAGGTTAATTGATTTATGCATGCAGACAATGAACAAGAACAGCAACAACAATACTCCTTTATTCGCATATGCCAAGAGATTACATGCAAATGATAAGATGATTTACAATGATCCCAGACGGGGTATAAATACTTCCTGCCGATCCTTCCCGAAGGGGTCCGTCGGCTACATAACAATCCTAATCTACCCCTCAGCTGCAAAATACAAAATCTCCAACGAAATAACCAAGTCGGCTACAGAATGCAAAATCTACCGACGACATCATCCCCCCCAAAAATCAAAAGGCGTCTCTTAACGACTAACAAAATAGGAGACAACCCACATACAACAAAACAAAAAATACTAGAGAGAAGGTGATGCCCCTAAAGAATGTTGTTGCCGATGCAACTCATAGACCTGATTTGTCCGGATGCGCAAATCCTTCTGAATCCGTGTATTAACCTCTATGGCCTCCTTCAGAAGAAGTACCACATCCATAGCCTGTGTCCTTGCTAACTACAACTCCTACTCAACTGCTTCCTTATCTCGCACGGTCGCTTCCTTATCCCGCATCAGTGCAGCCTGCTCAGCTACCCACACTGCCTGCTGGCTGGCCAAATCTGCATTTACCCTTTCTCTAGCCTCCTCTACTACTAGAGACCTCTCCACTGCGACCCTGTTTGCTGTCCTGTCCACCTCCGCACACCTGCGAGCATAGTAGACTTCTTTGTACAGTCCTACTATCTCCTGCGCCAGCTTCTCCATGGAAGTGTTGCACGAACCCAACTCCGGCTCGGTGGCCCAATCCACCAACATCTCTGGTGTCTCAACTGCTAGCCATCCTCTGTCCTCAAAACATGAACGAAACCGCTGCAGGCAAATCCCCCTAATATAAGCTCAAACCCCTCCGCCGAGTCATAGCCCGCAATGCCACATGGTGTCCCTTTTTTAACGCAACCTTCATAGCCCTGAGGTAGTCCCTGCACCTATCCTCATCCGACCCATAATCCTCCTTCGCCACGCCCTCCATCGTCCATTCCTCATCACTATTTTCTGCCTCGTCTGTGGTGGCCATGCCCACATCCGGTGCGGCCTCCTCTGCTCTCGGCACATCCTCGGCCTCTGGCACTCCCACCTCCTAAGGCTCTGCTACTGTAGCTAATACCCCTAGATGCCTGGGGCACTGAATAGACAGACCAACCTCGACAGGGATGAGACGAAACTGCTGTCTCAAGAAAGAACTATCTCTATCCCTCACCTCCAACTGTTTTGACTATGCGGCCTCCATGCTCTCCTCCTGCTATGCTGGCTGGGCTGATTGGGTTGTCTGTACTAGCTCGGCATCTGCTAACAAGGAGGACGAAATAGTGACCACTGCATCACACTCAATCACCTCCAAACAAACCTGGAGCTCAGGCTCCGGCGCTAGCAACTCCACCCTCTACAAGACTGGCTCCGTTGGTGCAACTAGAACAACATCCGTGACGGCCGTGGAGAAAGAAACACCTAGAGTGGTCCCTAATGCAACAACATCTGTCGTCGGTGGGACACCCTCAGCCACTGCCCATGGGACATCTGCTACTGTCGGTGGGGTTATCACGACCGGTGCATGCCGCTAACCAAACGGGGGAACATGTGAAGTGGGGGAGGACAAGTGCGCCGAAGTTGACAACTGTGGCGGGGTGAAAAATGTGGGCTCACTATCTACTAGTTCGCTGCCAACATCCGTGGAAGTAATCTCTTCCTCATACTCAGCCCCACTGCTCTCTGGAGTCTCCTCCCACTCGCTGTCGGTGTCCCCATGAGCCTACAATCCCCGAAATACCTTCTTCTACCCCGCTGCTGTCCCACTCGTGTCCAAATGTCTCCAATAAAATATCAGAGGCTCTCCCTGTGCCAACTTTCCCTGAGGTGGTGCCTCAAAATTATCCATTGGTATTTGATTAACTGTTGCCTCCAGAAACAAACCAATTGCATGGTGCGGCATAAAGAATGTGTGGTGCTAGAGTGTCATGAACTCCTCCATCCTGTCGGCAAGAACTGTAGCCCAATCATACGACGTGTCGTTCATGATGCCATTCATGAATACAATCTATGGCAATGCTATATATATAGCCTGAGTTGCCCCTGTCAGCTTGCTCTTGATGACATCCATAATGCACCTCCAGTGGCCTTCTCGAATAAGATCTCGCCAAAGCCCTTTGAATTTAGACTGCTTGATCACTGACTCCATCTCGTCGGGTGTAAGATCGCGGCCCACTAATCGTATCCAATGTTCTTTCCGTTCCTGAGAGAGCTTGTGATTCTTGATTTCCACCTTCTTCCCTCCTCAGCAAGGGATGCCAAAAACCCTAGTGAAATCCCTAGGCTTAAAGGAAATCATCATCTAATGCTTTTTGTACAAGAATGTGCTGGTTCTACTGTGCCGATTATATGCTTCTATCATAGTTCGTAAAACTGATTCAAATAATCGGATGGAAGAAACCAGAAGCTGGATGGCCCAATGCACCTATGCCCGTATCAAAATCTGTTTAATTAGGTCTGCATCTGGAGTTTCCTGCCACCATTTCTGACACTCATTGCCATTAAGTCCCTCAAACTGAACAGTAAGATGTGTGAGTTTTGCCCTTACTTTCTATTTCTTGCTGCTGGAAGCGAATGGCCCTGCAATGCGGATTCCAGAAGCTAAAACCCTGGCATTCTTTTCCATACTTGTCTTCAGCTGGTCTTTCCACTGCTTCTGTTTCCCTACTGATTCCATATAATAACTGTTTCTTTCCCACCTTTAAATGTAGGGTTCCAGTAGCTTTTGCCTGTCCGCGGAGACTATGCGTAAAATTTCCCCCTTTCCATTGCCTAAGCCATGAGAATCTTAAAACTCATCCATGGGATCTAACACCACCAACTGTCGAGCTCACAATACCTCCGCCAAAGCATATAATGTTACCAAGACTGGAGCCGTAGAAAAGAATGGAACCATGGCCATCAACAAAATTCCAACTACGTGTCTTGCACAAGTCTCCACATAATGACACCTCAGAAGTAGAGCAACAGTCATGAGAATACACAAAGTGCTGAGGGAAAGCACGCCAAGGCTCAGAGAGAATGCGTGTGGAAAAAAAGATATAGCCCACGAGTTAAACACTTGTAGGTTTAAAAGAAAGTCTCTACGGAACTAGGCAAGTCACGGATGCAACAGCTGCCAGATGCAAGGAGGAAGATATCCACGAAAGGAAACCAATCTGTGGGGAGAGGATAAGTGTCCATGGAAAAAAGCAAGCACCCACGGAGAAAGCCTAGCCGCAAGGAAGCGAGGAGCTAGTCCATGGGAAAGACGTCCACGGAAGGCATGGCAACAACCACGGGAAACAGTCCATGGACGGACATAAAATATGTACTGAAATGTTGCAGCGCGAGGAGACTAAGACATCCGCAAAACAACAAGAAACAACCACGGATAACAAAAATGCCCACGTGCACCAACCTATCCGCAAGAAAGACATCACCCGTCTGTGGAGAAATTAGATACAAAGACATCAACCATCCGCGAGGAAGGAAACATCCTCGGAAAGGAAGTCATGCGCGGCGAACCAAAGACGTCCGCGGAAAAGAGTAACTGCGGGAAACAAAAAGAAGCAGTCTAACACAAACCCGTCTGTGGAAAAGACACCTATGGCCTTCAATTTTAAGGTTATGGAATTCAAGATGACTCTCATAACTCTCCATTATTCCTTGATAACAATGCAAGAAAAATGATCCAAGTCAAGGCTTGGGATCCATACAATTTGTCACAAAAGAAAATAATAGAAATAAAAGAGACAAATAATTGTATCTAGGAGGAAATCTTCTTCTTACAACCATTCCAATGTTCACGATGCATAAAAGAGGCAAATAATTGTATCTAGGGAATTTTTTTTTTCTTTTTTTTTTGAAGAACAACTCAACTCTACCTCCGGACTCCATCATTCTCTAAGGGAGTCATTCCAACTTCATCCTTTTGCGATTATGCTGGAGTCTTCCTGGTATGGTACATTTTTAGATTAGACCCATTCACTGTCTGAGGCACCTCTTGTCTGTCCAGAGTCCACAATTTTATTGCTCCATTGTCACCTACCTCCCGAATCTGGTATGGCCCAACCCATCTGACTTTGAATTTGCCTGGTTTGACTTTGTTCCTTCCATCATACTTTAACACCCACTGTCCCGGCTGGAATTTGTTCAGTTTCAGGTGTTTGTCATGCCATGCCTTACGCCTGTTCTGCATCACCTCTGTGGCCCACTGTGTCAATAACCGCTTCTCAAGCTTGTTCAATTTGTACAGCCGCTCCCTTAAGCTTTCCATGTCGTCTAACCTATTTTCCAGTGCTATCCTCAGGCTCAATATCATGAATTCCATCGGTACCACTGACTCCTGCTTGAACATTAATTGGAAAGGTGTCTGCCCTGTTGTCACCTTCTATGCTGTGCGGTATGCCGACAGAGTAGAAGGTAGCTTTTCCTCTCAATCCTCACCTTCGACTGCACAAGACTTGTAAATAATTGATACCAGGAACTTGTTTGTAGCTTCGGCCTGTCCGTTTGCTCTCGGATAGTATAGGCTCAATAATGAATGGCAGATCTTGAATTTAGTGGTTAGCAATCTAATAACATGGTTAACAAAGTGTCCACCCCTATCACTTGTTAACTATAATGGAATTCCGTCCCTAATAATGATCTTCTTGTAAAAAAATCTTACTGTGCTGACGGCTGAGTTATCCGGTAGTGCGCATGCCTCCACCCACTTGGTCAGGTACTCCGTTGCGACAACAATGTATTGACACCGCAGGTCTTGCTCACCTTCAAAGGTCCGATGAAATCCAATCCCCACCGTTCAAAGAGTTCCTATGCGTGTGAGGGATTGAGCGACATAAAGTCTCTCTTCAGCAGCTTCCCGGCTTGTTGGCAAGTGTCACAACCAACAACCCATTCCCGTGCGTCATTGTACACCGTCGGCCACCACAGTCCTACCAGTAGTATCTTCCACACCATGGTGTCGCATCCCATATGTCCACCTGCTGGTCCCTCATGTGCTTCCTTCAATACTTTCGGTATTTCTTCCTCCAACACACACCGTCTGAGGATGTGATCCAGCCCCATTTTGTACAACAATCCATTAATCAACTGAAATGTGCGGCTCCTTAATACCAATTTCTGTTTTTCACTCTCTGGCATCTTCGTTGGTGGCTGTCCCATGGACAAGTACTCCCCAATACTGGTATACCATTTTGGTAGTACTGCAATTTGGAATAAATGTGCATCAGGGAAGTCATCATTCACGCCTCTATCTATTGGTTCACCTATTTTAATCCGCGACAAATGGTCCACACTAACATGCTTCTTGCCAGCTCGTACAACAATTTTGAAGGTGAATTCCTGTAGCAAAAGGAGCCACCGACTAATTCTTCCTTGAATAATCGGTTTATTTACGAGGTACAATAAAGCTTAATGATCGACATAGAATACAAACAATGTCGCCAACAAGTAGTGTCGAAACTTCTGTATTGCGTACACCATGCCCAATGCTTCCCGTTCCGTTGTGTTGTAGTTCTGTTCCGCTCTTGATAACAGTCGGCTGGCAAAGTATATCGGGTGATCCAAGCCGTGGTTGCCTGTCTGCGTCAAGGTTGCTCTGATCACATAGTTGGATGCGTCAACATGAACATGGAATTCCTTATCCCAATCCGAATATGCCAAGATGGGTGTCGTAGCCAATCGTACCTTCAGTGCTTCAAATGCCTCATCATGTTCCCTCTCCCATCTAAATGATTCTGCTTTGCACGTTAATCTGTCTAGCGGATATGATACTTTGGCAAAAAAATTGATGAACCTTCTGTAATAACCTGTGTCCCAAGAAAGATTTTACCTCCATTACATTGGTAGAAGGCTGCATTTCCAATATTACTCTAACCTTGTCCGGATCCGTCTTTAATCCCTCTTTACAAACACTGTGTCCAAGCAACCTTCCCTGTGGAACCATAAACCTGCACTTCTTCGGATTAAGGGCTAGGCGCGCCCGTCGGCATCTCTCCATACACTCGCCCAGTGTTGCCAGGGGTTTGTCCTCAGTGCTGAATACCGACCAATCATCGAGGAATGCTTTGAAGTTTCCCACAGACATTTTGTCAAAGATATGCAGTATGATATGCTGGAATGTAGCGGGCGCATTGCACAAACCAAATGACATCCATTTTAATGCGTACACTCCATCTTCTACGACAAATGTCATCTTCAGTTTATCCTCCTCTGCAATTCAAATCTGATTGTATCTGAAAAATCCGTCCATGAAAGAGTAAATCTCACATCCAGCTGCCTCCTCCAAGATGTTGTTCGTAAATGGAATTGGAAACGGATCTTTGATCGTGACTGCATTCAGGCATTTGAAATCAACACATATCCGGATCTGGGTGATGTCCTTCAGTGAGATTAGTATGGGTGACACCCATTCACTAGTCTGCACCTTGAAAATGATACTGGCTTCTAGCATCTGATTGATTTCCTCTATAACCCGTGCCACATAGTTCTTATTCATCCTGTAGGGTCGCTTCCGTACCGGCACTGCTCCTTCGACCAGCGAGATGCGATGCACACAGAACTCGAGAGGTACTCCCTTTAGATCCTTGTATGTCCATGCGAATACATCCTTATATTCCAAGAATATCTTTAATGCCGCTACTTTTAATACTAGATCCCAGTTATCTCCTACCAATATGTTTCTCGGTTCGGCTTCGTCTTCCAAATTCATAGTTTGCAATGTGGCTTTGTTGTATTTGATGGGCTCCCCTTCAGTGAATGCATGGGCGGGTGTCTCATCGAACAGCGCATCCCCCTCTTTCATTTCTCTGAATTCTCTTGGAAACTCATCTCCGTTGTGGCCTTCCTCTATTGTCAGTACATTGCAGCTCTGGAACAATTTGTAGTCCTCTATTTGCCAGTGGTAGAGACGATTGATCGAATCCAAGTCGTCATCCATTGATCCTCCTTCCAACCACAGGACTCCCTCCTGATCCGGTTCAATACGCTGCCTCCCTTCATCTTCCTTTTCAGAATCTGATGACAAAGCTTCTTCTCCCACCATCTGAGTGTGCAAATCAATAACGAATTTTCTCCCTTTGCTTTCAAGTGATAAAGTGTTTTTCTTCCAATCATGTTTAACTTTGGCTTGAATAAGCCATCCACGGCCCAGAATGGCATCGTATCCTTTTCTCTTCAGCGGGATCACGACAAAGTCAAGCAAGAAC
Organism: Cupressus sempervirens; assembly: GCA_028749045.1. Taxonomy (NCBI): domain Eukaryota; kingdom Viridiplantae; phylum Streptophyta; class Pinopsida; order Cupressales; family Cupressaceae; genus Cupressus; species Cupressus sempervirens. The sequence goes on along the minus strand of CM053789.1, from coordinate 504,559,483 downwards.
GGGTATGTGCCAATTGTAACTAGTTGTGCCATCAGGATGCCGAGAGGTTTTATGCCATGTTGGTCTGCTATCAACAACTGGAATGTAGGTGGCCACAGCGTCAGTTGTCCTAGCCTCTTCCAAGTATCCTCGGGTAAAATGTTCACGTCAGACCCTCCGTCAACAATTGTGTCCGTCAGCACACTTCCGAGAATCCCCATCTCGACGACCGCTAGATGCCATTCGGATGCAAGGGCGAGCAACATTGGGTCTTCTCCATTGGCAGCAATTTCCTTCGCTCTTCCTAGTTCTCCTGGTAACTTGGTAGTTGGTGCGATATTTGTGAGTGCGGACCAGAGCTGAGGCATTGTGATCAACAGCGTTGATTTTGATGGGTACCTCCGTTTGTAGTATCTGTCGTACAATGTTCTGTTCCGCGCAATTCCTTGGTGAGGTGCCCGTGGTGTCCTTCAACTGAGATGTCTCCGCATTTGTTGCTTTTTTGATTTCCTTCCATACTTCTTCCAGCCTCTTTTCCTTCCACGGGGTTGGGGTATAGTTTTGCTTGTTTTAGTGTGATTGCCAAAACCTCCTCTTCGTCCATCCCAACGATGATCAGATTTACTCCAGACTTCGGGCACTTGGGATCTTCATGATCGTCGAGTCCGCACCATCTGCATAATAATTTTGGTGTGTTTGTCATTGAATAATCCTTGGCAAAGTGGCCCCACAAATTACAGGCTCGGCATTGAACGATCGGCAGTCCATTCGCATCATACTGAATTCGACTCCAGCTGCCATTATTATTGTTATTGTTTGCATTATTGTTGTTCTGCCCACGTCTATTATTTATGTATCCTCCGGATGTGGCACCCTCCGTGCTTGTGTTCCCACTTCCTCCGGATGCGGAAGCCTCCTGTGCTAGGAACACCTGTTGAGGTCCTCTGGTTTTCATGTTGAAGGGGCATTCTTTTTTGGAATGTCCCATGATCTAGCAAATATCGTGGAACTAGTTCTTTGGACAGGAGCCCTTTGTGTGACCTTCTGCCTTACATTCCGTGCACTAGAGCTCGCTTCCTTTTGTCTCTTTCTGCATGTTCTTAAATTCCTTCATCATATGGATCATGTCCTTCTGGAGAGCTCGGACCTTTTTGCTACTGTTTTCCTCATCGCTGCTTTCTTCTTCTGAGGATGCATCGTCATCTGACTCAGAGGAGCTACTCTTCTTCTTCTTCTTTTTCGTCTTTTGCTCACTTCCAGTGTACGCTTCAGTGTATGACGATGGTGGCATGATCTTCATTTTCTTTTGCAATTTCGGGTGTAGGCCTTCAATGAACCACCTTTTCTATAATCCATCAACCGGCTTATTCTCCATTTTGTTGATCAAGTCCTTCAACTTCCTGGCGTAGACTCAGACTGTTTCATTTTTCCCTTGTTTTGTGTTGTATATTTCGGCTATGATTTCATTGTCATCGCAGAGTAGTTGAAATTCCGCAATAAACTCCTTCTTGAGGTCATCCCAAGTGGTTAATTTCTGGGGATCTGCATTGGCAAACCAATCAATTGCAACACCCCGTAGGGTGGCCGCAAACTGCCGGACCCATTCATTTGTATCTGTTATGCCATTTGCCCTCCAAATCATTTCGCATGTTTTACAATGTCGGATTGGATTGGCCGTACCATCACCATCAAATTCTGGCAACTTTTCCTTTGGTCCCGCCATCACCACTAGATTTTGTGCACGGGCGTTGTTCGGTCCTGCAACACTGGCATTGTTCACTCCCACACCAGCGGTCTCAACAGCTGCGAACGTCTTGCAACATTGGCGCTGTTCACTCCCACACCGGCGGTCTGTGCTCCCAAACCGGCGATTTGCTCTCCCACACCAGCGGTCTCAACAACTGCGAACCTTGGTGAAGAAGGATCTTCTGAAGTTGTCCCTTCCAAAAGTGTATCCCAAACAAAGAGTTCACTCCACACTCTTGCTCCCTCGGCACTCCGAGCCGAGCAAGTCGATTCTTTCCCATCTGGATTCTCTTCCTCGGCAAATACAATTTCAAAAACTGCTCCCTTGCTTCTTCCACCAACTCCACCCGCTGTCAAGTCTCCTCCAATAATTCTTCGGCGCTTTTGTGTTCGTCGGCAATCTTCTGGAACCTCCTCCTACGTTCGGCTTGCTGTGCCAACATTAAATTTTCTTGCGCAATACGTATTCCATCCTTTCCCTTTACCTTATTTCAACCTTTGTTAAGCTGATTTGGCATTAATCTTCATTCCTCCTCTCCAAGTTCACAGGGCAATGGCACCAAATGTTTACCGCATAGGTTAATTGATTAATGCACACACACAATGAACAAAAAAAGCAATAGCAATACTCCTTTATTCGCATATGCCAAGAGATTACATGCAGATGATAAGATGATTTACAATGATCCCAAACAGGGCATAAATACTTGCCGCCGAACCTTCTCAAAGGGGTCCGTCGGCTACATAACAATCCTAATCTACCCATCGGCTACAAAATACAAAATCTCCGACGGCATAACCAAGTCGGCTATAGAATGCAAAATCTACCGACGACATTGGGCAAGCTTTGTTGACGATAAAAAGTCAACTTCTGGATTTGTGTTCAGTTTGGAAACCAGTGCCGTCACATGGACCATTATGAAGTAGTAGGCAGTTTCTCTTTCCTCTACAAAGGCCGAATACAGAGGGACAGTCAAGGCGGGTTGTGTAGTTGTTTGGCTTCATCGGGTGCTTGGGGATATGCAAATGTCACCAGCAAGACCGACCACTTTGTTTGTTGATAACGAAGGCGTTAGCAAGCTAGCTCGTAATCCAGTCTTCCATGAACAAACCAAGCATGTGGATGTTTACTGTCACTACATATGACAACTAGTTGAAGACGAGACAATAGACTTGCACTATGTTCCCACCACAGATCAGACTGCAAACATTCTCACCAAGCCTCTTGGTCCTGATAAGTTTGTCAAATTTAGAGACCTTGGTTTTGTGGATAGATTAACCATTTAGGGAGGGTATTACGATAATAGATAAGCGTCTATTATTAGTTAATGGTTATCTATTTGTAATCTATTGTAAATATTAGAATGTTTCTAATATTTAGTTAGCTATAGTTATCTGTTAGCTTTCTTTCAGCTAGAATAGAATACTTCTATTCTTTACGATCATTTCCTAAGGAAAAATCGCTTTGTTCATTTGTATATATAGACCTATCGGTCTTTGCTAATAACAAGAAAATATTATCCAATTACTTCGTAATAGTTAATATAATTATAATGATATATATACATAACTCTAATTAAGTTTGCTATTATATTAATTATGTTAATGAATAGACATGTCCCATGTAGGGATATGTCTCTTCTCGGTTTATTACTCATACAAATTCAAAGAGATCGATGTATTTGGAAAACAAATACCGTAATGGCAGTTCTTAGTACATTTGCAGCGATGCTTGAAAACCAACAGAAATTACTGTGTGCAAGAATGTGCAAGTTGCATTGAGTTGCACACAAACCAAAGATGTGAAGGGCATGGTTGCATAGGTCCACCAATTGTTGAACATAATCATAAAAAAGCACCAGAAGCATATGCATGCAATAAGACAGATGAAAAGAAAAATGCATACAATGAAGCACGTTGCATAGGGGAAAACAAACGTGTAATACATTCCTTTTGGGTGATGCCTGATTATTCAACCTCTGGGATACCCCTACATTGATTTCATAGTTTCTAAAAGAGGGACTATGAATATTACTTAAATTAAACCCTCTTCATATTCATGAACATGTATTTAGTTTTACAAAAAGACTCTAGACAAGGTTTGGTAAGACTAAATTAAATATATTTCTGGGTTCTACTATACCATTGTACATTTAAGATTAAATTCATATTCAAAATCTGTTTTCTACCTGAAATCCTACAAAATGTACATTCCTTTGTGAAGTTGATCTCATTTTGTCTGGAAAATAGCCATATCAATGTTTTCTCTTGTAGTTTTGTCTTTAAGAAAGGGGTGCTCGTTAGGCATGCCTTAAACGTATGCAATATAATGTGATTGGTTTAGTATTGCTTTCTTCCTTGGGGATTGTTAGTGTTTCATTTGAACCTTTTACTTCACGGATTTGCAGTCTAGGGAGTCTTTCCAAGTGTAAATGGATGAGTTGTGGTACTTTAGTTTTCCTGTTGCAGGAACACTCTAGCTAAATGATGATCCAAATGGCAATTATGGCATCTAAATTGCTTGAATTGATACAATGGCCATTCGCATTCTCTGCCCTCCCATGTCATGCACTATCCTATGCTGGAAAGTCCACTCTAGATCCACATCTACATAGCTGTGTGCACAATTTAGCACCTCAGGATTTTGTGTGAGCTTTGAGGCTGCGCATAATTCCCTATAACACAGTCTACCTTCTTGAGAGCAGTTTATTGCCAATATTCACATGACTGCGGGAGAAACCTGACCCATGCTGGCATTGCTCTTGGGAAATCATCGGTTGGATTATGGGATGGGCATCAACGTTTCATAAAGAGTCTTCAAAAATAATAGCCCTCCATCAAATGTCTGGTATCTTTTTTGTATGCAGAAAACAAGGAATTGCCCTTTTACAACCATTAAAATGCCCAGCAAGTCATAAGTTCTCTTCAACCTACAATATCATAGTTTTTGGTCTAGGGAAGGGTTTCATTAATCTGTAGATCAGAGTTATTTTTCTTTGACATTCAGGGTCTTCCTTCCGCTATATTAACCATGAAGTCATTTTTTGGAAGGTACCCTATTTCAAGGTAGCATCCATTCTATTTTATTTGAAATATAGCAAAATACTTGTTCTTCTGTCCTGACATTGAATACCACCTTGAAGATCCTCCTTGCAGGTCTGTGGTGCTTATCTTGAAACATAAAATCAGAAATTTTTGTTTGGGTTTTTTGTGGTGTTACCAGAAGGAAAAGTAATGATTAAATACAATCAGCTGTTGGTGCTTCGGCAAAAATTGGAAAGATCTGATGGCTGAAATAGCCTGCTTCAGAAGATGGAACAGTTATACAGGTGCAATAATTAAAGAGAATGAGCTAACCAAATTATTTTTCATTATAATCATTTACAGCCAATAATATAATTCTCTTTAGAAGATTTATTACAATGAAACATTATATGAAAATGTGAAAAATATATTTGACATACAAAATTCCACATCAAATTTGAAAACCTCCATCTCAAAATATTTTTCATATGAAGAAAAACTCAGACACAAAAATGATCTTACATCATGCAATCCAAAACAAGTTCACGATAATTTTATTTTCTCATTTCTATACAGCAATCTCATTGTTAGGCACAAAAACAAGGAGAAACAAACCTGAGCCCAGTGGGTGGGTTCTTCTTCTGGAGCAGTTGATAAAACAAGAGAAGTAGATTTTGCACGTTTCCTGCTTCTATTTAAACTATCATTCAGGGATAGGTTGATTGAGGATTCGAATTGGGCATCAGTATGAGTTATTGAAGGCCTTTCAAAGGTGACATCAAACCATAATGCAAATCCATGAAGAGGTGCTGCAAAAATATCAATTATGAGACCAACAGTGAGAAATCTGTGTGAATTTGATTTTGATCTTAACAAATCAGTTATCACTCTAGCCAGAAAATATGATATCTCAATAAAACTCAAGCCATACGTACATAAGAAGAATTCACTTATGCTTACGTTGAACCAAGAAAACTGTAGTTGAAAACTTGCACCAAATTATGAAAATTAAGAAATGCATAGAACACAGTTTTATTAAATAGATATTGAATAAGGTTACATGAAATCAATTGTTTACCCAGTTATCAGCTACAAAGAACGCAAAAACAAGTAAAATGGTTGGTACTTGCAATCCTCTGAAAACAAGTCAAGGTAAGTTTGCATGCCAAATTCACTAAGTACTTGGAAATCACCAGTGGCTGAAAGCAAGTCTTTACAAGTTTGTGTAGCACATTTTCATGCGTACTCAACTCAAAACATGTAAAAAATGAATCCTGACAAGTTTCTGTGTTGGACTCACCATAAGAGTGTACAACTCAAACAGAGTATCAATTGGAATATAGGTTGAACAGGGAAACGTTGGTTTGGACACTAAAATGATGAATAATGTTCCCTAAGCACTAAAAACTAAAAAATATATTGTTTTCTGCCCTTTTTAAAGCCTGCAATGCTCTAGCATTTCCTCACACAATATCTCGATCTTGGTTTGAGAGAATTTGAGCAATTAGAAGTATATTTGAAGACCGAATTTGTACAATTTTGGTTTCCATGTCAGAATGCTATTCTTTTCTTTTATTTTTCCATTTCTTTCCAAGCATGCAAATTCTTTACAATAGTTAGAATTAAGTTTTCAAACCTGATTTTCATACATTCAATTCAAAATTTAGTAAATTTTAATGTTGATTGAAGCAGTCTTTTCTGAACAAAATTGTCGTTTTCAGGGTTTGATGTTTAGGGACAAAAAATTGTTATTTGGGTTAAGTTATTTACCTCCTATTCATAAATATTTGCTATACATTTTATATGAATTTAGTTTTATTTCACGTTCAATCCTCCTTTTTCTTTTACTCAAACATAAGTTAACAATTCAGATGTGGGCTCAGCTATGGGATCACAAGTTTGGCAAAATTCTTTTTGGGGGGTTGGGTTCATTTTGGGTTCATCAATTTAAATCTATATAAAACTTAAAATATATAGATATTTGCAGCAGTAATTAAGTTCAGAATACAACACTACACTAAAATAACATACCAAAATACAATGTCAAATTAATAGTTAAAACTTGGCCGTCATGATATATATAGAAGTTTTAGTTCAAATATAATAATGCCAATTGTGAACAATCAGCCATCACTGATCAAATATAATATGAATCATCAAAATTATCATTATCCTCTATATGTAGTGGTAAGTTAAAAGAACCAGGGGCACTGGTACTAGCAGCTTCATGCTCACTAGTGGCTTATAGTCATCATCAACCTCAAGCATGACAAAGTGAAAGAAATTGAAGCATCTAACTCAGTATGCTTGGGATCGATAGCTCAAACCCTCCTCTCCCATTCCTTGTAGACATTGTCTTTTTGTGTAATGAGCCACGAGTTAAAATGCACAAACATCAATTTAAAAGAACCATCTTGGAGTGTTTCCTATTGTGCTTTATTGAGTGGATGGAGGAGCATAATCTCCAATTCCTCTCAAATGAAGATGAGAAAAACCTATCAAGACAAAATTAGAGAGTTGAGAACTGAAGATAAAATTTAAATATAAATAAAGCTTAAAAATAAGAGGAATTTTTTCATAAAACTTGCAATAAAAATTTGATAGCAAGTGGTTGTAGGGGCAAGTATAAGAGCATAAATCATTTGGGGAATAAATCAGCTACCAAAGGAGTAGGATCTTTTGAAAAAATCATCAAAAAGTGGGAAAAATCTGGATTTAGAGTTTAGTTTTTTTAGGGTTCCTGCTTTAAAGGATTTAGGAGACAACGGATAAACAGAAAAACCAAGCAATTTTTGGGCACTATTTAAGGTTTTTCCTAGAAAAAAAATTCGTGAATTAATCATAGATTTTACCAATTCATTGCCAAATATCCCAAAAGTCATTGACCAAAGTCAACCCCAAAAACCAGATTTTGGGGTAAATAAATAGGCAAAATGTCTAATCAAGGATTAATTGCCATTCATTCCAAATTTATGCTTCTATGGGTGCAAGTATAATTCTACATTGAAGTACCACTATGAGCATCAACTATAAACTTGTCCCAAAGAGCATCAAGACCACTATGTGCATGCAAAACAAATGAGCTCAGCCTCGCTGCATGCCATATCTCATGATTACAAAAGGTTTTGTAATGTTTTGTCTTGTACCCTTGACCAACTTCAAGATCTTTATATGGTGAAACCCTTGTGTCACTGCCACCAATAAGGATCAAAGTACTATAACATATGGGACTTAATGAAAATGCAAGAGAATGGTGATTTTGTATCATTTGTCTACTATGATTTGCTATATTTTTTTGAATGATTTTTCTTTGGGATCTAACTCTCTTGAATTTTTTTATGATACTCATATTCACAAACATTGAGTTGATGCAATTATACACCTCACACAAACAAGGCCTATGTATGTTATTACAAGGAATCATGCCCAATATCGGGCCAATTAAAACGAGGAGATACTAAATACAATCCCCACAACTATCATCTAGGAACATGTTCTTCCATTTGTTTTCCATTGTATATCTAGATTGCCTCAATATGGTCCCAATAGGGTTGATTAACATGTTAGATAGTGTCTCACAAACCTTCACAATTCATCTCAACAAAATTGAGTTGAAGGAAAAATAGATCTCAGCAACCTATTTCAAAGTTAAAATAATAATGAAAAAATATTAAAAAGTTTACTAAAGAAAAACACATTTATTATTTAACTTACCTTCGATAACTTCAATCTTGAGAATTGTCTATATATCCTTCTGACATATGATACTTGGTGATGAACATTTGAATATCTTTGCCATTAGCCTACCCCTTTTTATCCATTCTATTGGGAGTTAGTGTTGATGTGGACATTGGACATTAAATTTTACGTAGGCATTTAAATTTGTGTTATGAATAAGTGTTACATCCCAATTTTTGACCTAATTTAAAATATAGCCATTGAGGTTCACATGAAGTCAGTTGACAGTTAAATTTGTTTTAATCCTGTGAAATGGTAAGATGGTTAGTCATTATAATTTCATGTGAAGATAACATGCTAGTTGATTATTTATCACGAATTCATGGAATTGAAAAGGTGGTTAGCTGTTATGATTATTTATAACTTGTTATGAAAATATGACTTAACTGTGGAAAATTTCCTTGTAGAAAGCACATCAAAGGGGTGGAAGCATTGTCAAAAAAAAGAATTACGCACAGAAGCATCACCATCATTGGGCAAATGGGTTGAGGACCTAGTGACTTGAACATCAGGATACAATCAATGAAACCGCATGAGCTATTAAATAAATAATTTAAAACATAGAATAATTTAATTAAAATATAATGCATATCTCAAAGGTTTTGATGATCTTTCTCAATATTATTTTAATTTATACCTATGTACGTACACATAGAGATAAATATAAAGTGACACCATAATATTATCTTCTTTATAATATAATGATGCTACCTCACAAATAAATTTATGTGTACGTAGATAAATAAAAAGACTGAGAATTTCGATTTTAAACCTTCAAATTTTCTTCCACCCTTTATTTCTTTCCTTTTTCCTTATTTGAAACTGATTGAACACTTGGCACATTTACTTGGCGTCCAAGAGCCAATACATTTCCTTTATGTTACAACTTCTTGGAAGCCAAGGAGTCACATTATTCATTATATATTTTGAAGTCGAAGGAGACAGAGGGCAGTATTTTTATTTCATGGCACCCGACTTCTTCATTACTGACCACATTTATCATGGCTACTGATAAGCTCTATAATTAGTAATCTTTGCAGTCTTTTCCAACCACGATTTCTGATTATTCAGAAGATCTGCGGAAATCATGAGCAGCAAGTAAAGGTGTGGCAAGTAGCTGAGTGTTCAACAAGACATCATTTTCGAATTAATCCAAGCTATGTGGAATACCCGAATCCAATATTTCAATTCGATTGTCTTGAATCAAATGGTGCAATAACATCGAATTTCATAGCAGCAAGTTTCAGCATTTACCGTGATGATATCTTGTTTGATTTTACAAATTTAAACTTCTTTTAATTTAGCTTTGTTCATGGCAAATGATAGCCAAGTAACCATAGTATGGATCCATAAATCATTATGCCAATGGATATTAGAATTGAACAATAAATTCTGCAATCTTTTCTCTCAAATCATAGGTTGTAAAAGCTAGAAGTACATAATCAATCATGTTCAAAGCATAGCTGTATATTTCTTATCATTTCCTACTGGTTTCCGATTTCCATAACAGCTAAACTGTAGTTATAATCATTGGATAGAACCTCTTGAAAAAGAATCACTGAAGATGCAATAAAATCATGATCTAAATATATAATTTGGAAATAAGAATCAATGATATTTCTACTATTAAGAACATATTCTTTCAAGTCACAATTTGTGATAAGCTGAAAACATATAATATTCTTTTATCAGATAAGGATCAATAGAAAGAGCAGGTTGCTCTAAGATTCAAACACCTAGGACTCGCCCGGCTGTATAGCCAAGGAAAAGGGTGAATAGGTGAGAGAAAGGAATCTGCAATAACATGAAACTGAGTCAGATGTAACATAACAATGTTTATTATTTTTAAAGAAATCATTTAATAACTCATGCATAATCTTGTTTATTGTATTCTCCAGCTGTCGAGTCGAGTGGTGTGATTAGATACCAGAATGCTCAATGGATGACAAGGTGTTCCATGTCTATTCCGAGTAGGGAGGGCCTTTCTCGTTAGAGATTGTGTGGGGATAAGTTATGGTTCGAGATTGGGTGGTTAAGCCCCTGAAAATGTTTCCCCTCTCCACAAGATGTCGAACATGCATTAGATAAAGATAAGTTATGCAATCAAATGTTTGTCGGAAATAGGTATTTTTACTTTGATGATGTATGTTCAAGTATAAAGGTAAGATTAATTAAGTTGTATCATCGTTACCATTATTTCTTTAAATGAAAGCAACTCTTATCATCAATATAATTGGCAACCGGTTAGATCGGTTGATCTTCTAACTGAATATGGAATATATTTATTTCGAGAGATAGATTTATTTGATGGATTGTTATTTCAGCCTTTCATTTATAATAATAATGATTATGGCCCCCACGGGTTAGGTGAGTTGGTCTGAGGTTTGTGGGTGATCCCCATGGTCTCGTGTTCGACTCTCCTGCCCATCATTACCCTGCCACGGACACTTGGGGGAAGTGTTGGTTATCCCGTGGCCGAAGGGATTAGTCTCGCTCCAAGCTCGCCTTGTAAAGGGAACCCGCTAGGCTTGGATCGCAGGGATACCCTCCGAGACCAAAAAAAAAAAATTAATGATTATGAGCATATTTTCTAATCTTATGTTATTGCCACAGTTAAGCAAGTCAAAAGGAAAGGAATAATATAGTGGTATTTGAAGCCCTAAATGATACAGCGATATTTGATGCCCTAAATGATCCAATGGAAATTGATGCCCTAAATGATACAGTGGTATCTAAACCCCTAAATGATACAGTGGTATTTGAAGCCCTAAATGATACAGTGGTATTGACACCCCAAATGATACAGTGGTATCTGATGCCCTAAACGATCCAATGGTAATTGATGCCCTAATTAACACGGAGGTATGTGATGCCCTAATTAACACGGAGGTATGTGATGCCCTAATTGATATAGTGGTAATTTATTGGTAACCATCATTTGATTTTGATATAGTGGTATTTGTGGACTAACCTGGGTGATTGCAGAAGCATCCCTAGATTGATTTCGATCTTGAATTCCATGTTATGTAGATTTTAATTTCCATAGTAAATTCATTGATGGTGTTTTCAATTCTTAGTTATGAAATTTTGTTTAACTGATTTGAACCATAAATCTCATTCGCATAAACATGACTGACATAACTGTCTTCCCATGAAAATGAAGTAATAACTCTATTTCTTTGAATATGTTAGTTGTTAGTTAAGACCCAGAAAAAGTGTATGTTACAATAAGTGTCATGATATCAAGTTGTTAGGAAACAACTTAAAATTGAAGAGCATAGTATTATACTGAGGGTGGGGGGGGCAAATCAATATAATAACACTTTTACAATTTAAAACTTTTTTTGACACAATAACTTCAAATACGGAAATAAACGATTTTGCACATTAACACAATGACACAATGATTTATGTGGAAACCAAATGCGGGAGAAAACCGTGGCAAAATAATTGATTTATATATTAATTTCTTCTTTTACAATGTTTTGTAGGTACTACCCTACTAGAGGCTGCAACCTCTATTGTTTATGAGCACCGACTCACTAGAAGCACCAACTCCCACACTTCGCAAGCCCTGACCTACTAGAAGCACCAACTCCCGCTTCTATCTTCGTGAGCACCAACCCACAACACACAAACTGTTCTTCCACCTTGTCAAGGCTGCTCACTCAACTGATGATGGACACTTCCATTGCATTCTTTTCTTTTCTTATATAAATGACTGTATGCACTCCTTTCCTTTCCTGTAGACAGCTTTTAATTAAAATATATATAGAATTTTTCTAATTTACACACATACTCGTATATTTATATCATAGTTACGAGACTCAGACTCGCCTCTGACTCGAAAAGTCAAAATCCAACTCGGACTCAGACTCGGCCAAGACTTGGCAAGGATTCAAAAAATTGAAAAACCCATGAAATTGAAAGATTTTTAAGAATTTAAAGATTTTTTCATGCATCATTTAGTCAATTAACATCAAATACACAATAATTGAGATAAATAGAAGCTACTTAACACTCATACAAAATTTTGCATAGATCACACAAGTATAACAACAAATTTTTGAAGGAAAAAACTGACTAACATAATCTAAAGTTAAACATAGTGTCACTGTCAAATGTCTACAATATATGAAATCCATGGAATCAAAAGTTGAAAACATATATCAAAATATCAGCTAGAGTGTAGAAGACTAAAGTTCTTAGTAGCCTATGCCCTCCTATGAATATGCCTAAGATAAGTCATGGAAGATTCAGATATTGAGAAATCTGTTTGTTATAGCTTATGCACGCATTGTAGGCAACAACAGGGCTCTCAAGTATGTCTATCAATTTGCTTGGTGAACCACAACTTTTAACGGTAAAAGTCTTTTAATAACAATTATAGTTGGCTTGCCCCCACGGGTTAGGTGAGTTGGTCTGAGGTTTGTGGGTGATCCCCATGGTCTCAGGTTTGACTCTCCTGCCTGTAATTACCCCGCCATGGACACTTGGGGGAAGTGTTGGTTATCCTGTGGCCAAAGGGATTAGTCTCGCTCCAAGCTCGCCCCGTAAAGGGAACCTGCTAGGCTTGCATCGCGGGGATACCCTCTGAGACCAAAAAAAGAAAAAGAAAAAAAAACAATTATAGTTGGCTTACAAATTTTTGCCAAGAAAATGATCAAGGACATAGCCAACAACACATATACACATAAGTCTGAAAGTTTATAACTTTAATAAAAGACAATGCTGAAAGTAACTTCTTCATAATGAAACACAAATAGTGTATATAGTAACCACAACATCATTTTCAGAATTAATATACACTGAAAAAATAAAAACCTTCCAGAAATCTCTATAAAAAAAAAAAAAAAATTGAGAGTCCTGGGCTCAGGACTCGGCAAGTCCACATGGACTCTGCCAAGACTCAACCGAGTCAAAGTCCAGAGGCCATTTGCCTCGGAAAGGCCGCCTCTGCCTCGGACTCACAGAGCCCTACTTGGATTCGCAAAGTCCCGGAACATTGATTTATATAAATCGGATTTCTCATCTTATTATATATATTTCCTTTCTGCTTCTTTTATACTTTACTTATATCTAACTTCTTCATTCACTCCATTCTTCTTTCTTACATATTCTTCTTATTATACTCTTATTACTTCTCCAACACACCTCTATTATTCTGCATTTATACATACTCCTCTTTTCTATTCTTGCTTCAACCTTATCATTCTGTTGTTTCATACATCTCCTCTCTATCTTTTACTCTTCATTTTCACTGCTTACCTTCTCATTACACTTCCATTTGAAGGATCTTTTATTCCTTTCTATTCTTATCATATATAAGCTTTTTCCCCACAATTCAAAATATGAATTGTATCTTACTATTATATCTTACATATGCCCTTTCAATAAAGGGCAGCAACCTCTCAACAAAACAATCTCTTAATATACATTATTAATATAAACTATATCTCTTTGATGATACCTACTTTTAAACAAATTATATTATCTTTCATCTAGATTTTTTCTTAATAACATCTTTTTAGTAAGACAAGTTAATGTTTGTCTTAATCTGTCACTGAATTGTCAACATTAAATAATAGCATCTTATCACTTTAAAAAAATTAATGTTTATCATCATCTCTACTTCTAAGTATGTATTGTGATCAATGCAATTGATGTGTCTTATATAAGATTGCTATTTATAATATCTTCATCATATTGACACTCTTTATAAATATAAATTTCTCTGGATGTTTTCATATTGGCACTACTTATAAACTACATTTTAAAGGTAATAGTTGAAGAATAGTGTTGCGATCACTCTCTACAAATTCAGCCTCTCCTTCCAAAAAGTGTTCTCAATCAATTCAATAAGTGTTTTGATAATAATTGGAAACTAACTGTATAAACTTGTCACTGATAGTTATTTCATTCACTTAGGCATTTGACACTAGAAGGCCCCAACGACATCACGTAGGAAAGATTTAAGTTTGGATGACATGGCAAATAGATTCCAGTTGCATTATGATGTGTCATGTGGTTTTTTCCTTTCTCATTTTTGTTCACATGATAATAACCTTGTGTAACGTGGCTCTATTAATATTGTTATAATGTTGGAATCAAGCAATATATTCATCATCAGCGACTTGTCTTTTAGCATCTGCAATTTTTGTTTGAATGCCATAAGACAATGGCATTGATGCTTGTACTCCTTTTTCATTTTATCAGGCCTTAAATATATTATTGCTTTTGTTGAATATATCATAGCCTTTCTTTATTTTATTTCTTTTAAACACCGCTTGAACTTTTTCTTAACTTCTCAACAACAATATACAAGGTCTTGATCGACATCCATAATAGAGTATTGGTCTTTTATAGCATCACCCAATCTCTGACATTAAAACTTCCTAAGTGTCTTCTCTCCTTGCAGATATGAAGCATATTGAAGTATCCTCTTGTTAGAGCTATTTAAATCATATTGTCGTCTCAAATAGTCTTCTATATCCCTATTCACATATGGAATAAACTCATTGTGATATCAATTATTTCTTTAATGATTTTGATATCTTTATTTTTAATAGCACAGTAACTTGAATTCGAAATATGAATTACATCTTCAGATCTTCTTTAAATACAAACGCTTCTCTTCTTCATAGATATAATTCAATATATCACTGTTGTAGATTTCAATTATCTTCATCATGCTCATTGATCTCCCTTTTTGTCTCTGCGTCTCTAACATCAATAACTTTCTCATTGTATCTCAACAATCTCCCCCTTTGTCATTGATTTCAATACTTTCTAATTCTTCTACTTCTTCTCCTTTCAATATCTCTCCTCCTTTGATATCAATGGAAAAGGGATAATCATCAAGCTTATAGTCATCAAATGCATGTAAATATATAGCTCTCCCTTTGAAGGTTCCCTAGTACTCCCCCTAAGAAGGATTCTTCAATGCTCCTCCATGCTCTAGTACTGTCATTACTGCATCTGCTTCTTTGAAGAATCCTCTTTCAAACTTTGACGTCAATGCAATCAGTTTCCAAATCTCCTGAATGTAACCTTCAAAACATCAACTTATTTTGACCATCTCACTCTTTTCTCCAAGGGACCTAATTATAACTCTCATATGTATCCCCCTCGAGTTTACCCATCTCCTCTCAAACTAGGACGTATATGAATTGCAAGTTGCACTTGTAATGGTTTCTTCTTCTCATTTAATTATCTCCTTTCTCCATACTTTTACAGTTCTTCCTTTATGATTATTTTGCCTCAAAGTCCATAAGGATTCATTCTCTTCTTTGTCTTTGTCAAGTTTCTTTCTTCATACAAACATACATCCTTTTTGTTTGTTCTTTGTATACTTTCTCTTGTATCCTTTATGTGACTCCATGAACCCATATCTGCAATATTGTGCTAAGTGCCCATTAATGATTTATCCTCCGACCAAAAAAAGATTTCATTTCATGTTTTGCATTATTTGTCTTTGTGACCAAAATAATTGCATAAGTGGCAATATCCATAGAATTTTTGTCGTGGTTTACATGTAAAAGCATAGTTACAACACCCTAGGGGATGAGGAGACGTTGGGACGGGGGGTCAAGTTTTCAGTAGGGGACAGAGGGGTCTCAATTCAAGGACGACAAGGGGACAACGGGGGGACGAGAGGGGGGAGGGATGTATATACCATATACTATATGCTAGTTATGAATAAATGTATATAAGACATTAAGATGTCAAATTAAAAATATTAGTTTTCTAAAATTTAAATACTTGAACATTGTATTGTGATTGAATATTGAACTATAAATATTAGAATTCTAAAGACTTGAATCAGTAAAGCCAAATAATCAAAGTCATAGATATCAAATTTTCATAAGTATGAGTATTTCATCAATCATCATAAAGAGGATTACACTGAGAAAGTACAACATAATGTCAACTAAATATGATATTCAATGTTCAATGGTTATATATCAAAATCAAAATGCAAGTACCAAGGCCTAAAATATAGCGAAGCAAGCCTCTAATCATCCCTCAGGAGGGCAGCAAGCTCGTCATCATCGGAGGCTGGAACTATCAGACTTTCCAAGGTTAAGAGTCACAAAAGGAACATCAACCAGCCCTGCATCTGTAGTATCCACATCGTCATCAATCTGTGATGGCTCCTCGGGATCTACACCCCATCATGCTGCAGAACTCTCCTTGCACATACGTCTTGCAATCATTCATACACAAGAAACTATGCACAACTTCTCTACTCTTTGAGAGATAAGCTTTTTCCTCTTAATAGAGTGGATAAAGCTATATGAAAACCAATTGCTCTCAAAAGCTGAAGAACTAGATACCTAATGTAGCAATCAAATGATTAGTGTGAGAAAAATTTAAAATTTAAAAAGTAAGACTCATAAGTTCCCTTAGAGTTTAAAAAATAAAAACTTAAAACATTTCTCGAATACGTATTATTATTAAATAGGTTATGAACTCGAGAACTAGATGCTTGAGACAAAAAACTAATAGCTAGTGTGGTAGTGGTTGATTTTGACCCATAACATATCCACCAAAAAATCGGATCCTCATGTGTCATAGTTTTTAGGTCCACTTTGCCACAGCCCTATAACCCCTACGACTAGAAATTTTGGTCCACTCAAAGCAAACCTTCCCAGCTGTCTCAAAGTCAAACATCCTATCAATGCACTTGAATAACCCTTTCTTCACCTAGAAAATTAAAACTTGAAAAATTCAAATTATTGGCAAAAAGAGAATACTAGTTATGAAAAGGTTCAAGTAGCAAGATGTATAATAGTATAAGACATAAAGATGATTATAATAAGTAGCATGATATGAATCACCTCATCATCCTAAATCGGTGCGACTCTACCAAGCCTAGGCATATACCACTTTGGATTTAATGCATAAGTAGCCATATGTAGGGGAGTGTCTAGGCTGTCCCATGTGTGCTAAATGCTAGGCTAGATGTGATCATGGTAGAATTCTAAATTGGGAACCATCTCTTGCGCATTTGCCCTCATCTAGCCAAGCATGGAATTAATGCACTCATAAACCTCTCGAAGGCTAGGAACATTCCCCTCCTCGTATCTGATGGCCTAGAAAACTGGAGTGATGATAGAGATTATGCATTTTGCATCACTCCAAAATGCATCACTCTTCACTATCGCCTTCACCCTCCTCTATTGCTTTGTCCAAGACCCATCTCACCTATACAACTCATTCATCATAAGCATGAGTTGCAGTGGCTCCCGTAACTCAAGCATTCTTTCCAAAAGAATGAAGTAGGATGCTTATATGGTCTCAACTAGTTTTAGTAACTCCTAAAGAGTGCATGTAAAGTGTGGTGGTTGTATATATACATCTGCATGTCTCTAGCATTGTTGCGCACTCCCTTAATTCAGTCAATCTCCTCCATGTCCTTGAGTACATTGTTCATGGGATGCACACAACATGGAGTCCATCAAATATGTCTGTATGTTGCCTCAACAAGCCTCCTTGCCACTTTATACATAGATGTTGCATCAGTTACCACTTGCACAACATTTTGTGGCCCAATCTCCTCTATACCTATCCAAAGGATGTCAAACTAAAAATCAACATCCCTTCGACACCCTGTACAATCAACTGCCCTAAGAATGAATGGCCCATCTGAGAATGTAACTATGATATTGATGAGTGAACAGTTCCTAATGTTTGTCCACCCATTTGATAACGTTCCATCCTGGGTCCACCCAAACTACCTTCACTGTCTCCATTGTTTGATTGATCTTGGGATACTCATTATCTAGGATTGTGGTCCTCAATGATGGTCCTCTCCCTTCGCAGCCTTATGTGACATCTCCCTATAATAAGGAGCTCGAGCTATATAAAGTGGTACGCCATTGGAAAAGAAGAGTCTACCAATGGATTCCTTTATCTCCTCTTTCACGAGTGCATTAAATTAATCTTCTATGGAGTTACTTTCAGTTGTCACCTTTTGTTTCGCCTTGCTCGATTGTACTTCAGCCATAGTACTACAGTGGAAGAAGGTCTTGAGGCTGCCCGTGTAAATGATGATGCTCTCTGCTGTGATCTAGGATAAAAAACAAGTGGTTGCCCTTGTAATTACTGCTCATGTGACTGTTGAATAGAGTAAATATGTTGTCTACTAGATAAAATAGTAGGTATTTCAATCCCCAAGTCATCTGGAATGCCCCAAAGCTTGCTGAATTCAATTCTATCTAATGCAAAAAAAATTATTGCAGCTCAAAAAATCACATGTTCCCACACCTTTTCATGTCCAAAAGACGAAGTGTGTATTCACTCTACTGAGAATTAGTTTTCAGTTCCACTCATCATCACAGTCATTTATTCCATGACTGTGGGAGCTCATTTTGACTCTGTATTTCACCAAATGAAAAAAAAATACATGATTTGAGCATATGCCCTTATTTGAAATAACAAAATTTTAAAGATTTTCAATAATTTGTTTCTCACTAGCTCTATCCATGGTTCTGAAACTCACAACTCAGCATATTACTTGAATTCATTCACTTGCCAAAACTCACCAAGACATGACTTGAATTTATTAACTTGCCAAAACTCACCATGACATACCAAAGTTCAACAAAAACTCAGCTAGACAAGTTAACCTTGACTGGAAAAATAATTTGCATGTCCATGAATAAGTCTGTGATCTCTAGTTCTATCCTAATATTATTTTAATATTGAAGCTTTTTCAAGACATTTTGTAAAGTTTTTTTATTAAATAGAAAAAAACACCTTCATATATGCATTTAGATTATAATTATTTTGTATAGATAAGTTTTACAGATCTCACTTTAGTGTTCTTCCAAAGACAAAGCCATGTCTGAGTCTGTTGGCAGCCCACCTGGGTAATTAAAGCACTCCCAATCAGCATCCAGAAACGAGACCTCCACTCCAAAGCTTGGACAAAGACCAATTCTAAAAAGCAGCCTCAATCTTTTGCACATCAATTTCTCTCTTTGGGTGCTGAAATTATTACGAATGTGGATGTTGAAATATTGCACGCAATGTGGGTATTAAAATTGTTACGAATGTGGGTGTTGAGCATATAGACACTAAATGACTGCATGCTCTATTGAAATGTCATTACAGATACAATTGATGGACTTCCTTTCTAACATCACCATATCACCATTCTACTCTGTATAAGGAGATGAATCCCAACAATATCCACTTCAGTATCCACTCTGCTTTGTGCCAAATAAAACACAATCCTATGTCCTAGATTGAAATGCAATGCAATGCAGCAGAATATATTTTGCTCAATGGACTTAAAATTACACATCAATAATGCTAGACTAAAACAACTTTTCTGTAACGATTAATAATCTTAAACTAATATTACATAAATAAAATCATTTATTTGATTATATGCAGTCTTACCATTCATCATAGATGTCACACTAAACTCTGCTGTAACCAATTCCAACTCCTGCACTGTGATTGTATTACAGTTAATATCCTTTACCTGCACGACCAATGTGTAATGCTAATTATATGATCAAGCAATGAAATAATAAAAAAGTTGATGGTTACAAGATAGCACTCAAATTTAGCAGCCTACAGTAGACACTCTTTTACAAGACTTGAAAATATCAGTACAGAAGCACTTCAACTACAAAATTTCATTCCATAAGGAAAATTAGCATTATCTTGAAAGAAATGATTAATATAGCAGCATTAACATCAAATTCAATTGCAGTAAAAGCTATTATGCAAGACCTACCAAAAGATCAATCACTAGCAAAGCACGAAGTTTGATTGGGAAAAATACTTTTATTAGCATATCGGCAAAAGTGCATGCAATCTAACTATGGTGACAAGAATTTCAGAAATCCTTTGAGAGATCAGAAAATATAATTTTGCAGCTACTCTACTCAATTTCATAAATATTGCATATAAAGAACAACCAGAATATAATCTTTTCAAGATAAAACATTGCTCACTGAGACATTTGTTGTAATACCCCAGATTTTCCACCAGATAAAGTTGAACACAACTACAGAAACAAAAATTAGGGCTCACATCTTTGACAAGTGAATCCTTCATAATCTCTCCTTACTACTGAATAGGAAGCAATAAAGATTCTCAACTGATGCTTCCTTGACTCATAATATTGGTCATGTGCATCATGTACAAGAGAGTTCATCAATTGGCTTCTGTATTTCGCTCACTGACAAATTTGTTTGAACTACAAGCATTTCATTAAATCAAACAGAATTTAGTGGGCACATCAAAACAGCTAGCATGTCTCAAAGATTCAACAGGGCCTAAAAATGCATGAGAGGCTGCTAATGTGAATTTGTATCTTAATCATGGAGTAAGCCAATCCCATAATGGAAAGAACCATAAACATGAGAAGTCTTAGGTGCACAAGGGTGGGACTACTCATTCTGTTGTCATTATATTTTCACAGCTAAAATAAATGCTTGAGATATGTTAAATTATAAATAAAGAGATTAGTTGGGACTCAAGAAGTTAGTTGTTTATGCTATTGTGATATTGCTATGAGTGACCTCCCAAGAAGTCCTGGTGCTTCACCCCTGTGAGCATCACCTAGGAACCAATGAGTGCTGAGTGTTCGATTTATTGTCATGAGGGATGGATTCATGTGAATTACTACTCATGAAACATGAGTCAATGAGTCTGACTCAAAAACTACACGGTTAAATTCTGATAGCAATATCACAATCTGACTAGTTGTTGAAAAATATCTCTTGTTTATGCTATTCCAAACCCAATTTTAGCAATTTTCTATTTTATTTTATACAGGTTATAACATCATCTCACCTCACACATATATGGCTTAGAAATAGAGTTTGTGCTTGACTTCTTTTTCAAGACCTTCAACCCTGTCCCCTGCACTCCCTCAATCAAAAAAATCTCCAAATGGGTTATAAATGTTTATTAAAATCACTTTTGTTGCTGCACTGAAATGATATACCTCTTATAATGCTAAAAAATAAGATATATATTGTATCTGGTAGTGTTTGTATCTCTGTTCAAGTAAACAGGCATGCTTGAGCAAAGTGTAACACAACTTCAAAATTGTATCAAGAGATATAAAATTTGAATCATGATGTAACTCCAGCTTTTCTAACTTGTCATTCTCAAAATACAAATGAATTGCAGTTGTGTCCGCTGCAATCACTCATATTAAAGTCAGGTGTTTGTCTTAATGTAACCAAACTCCAATACCAGAGCTTTCAGTTCACATTAGCTGTTTAGATAACCTTCAAGAATCCTCCATACTATGGCTATTTTTCCAGTATCTACTATGAGAGTGACTTTGCTTGCCTAAACTATTGTTTATCTTACCCCTTGTCCATTGAGTACTGCTCCAAATCATTGGACTAGAGTAGAAAAAGAACCACTGTCAATCTCATTTCTTGGGAAGATATTTAGCATCCAACAATTTGTTCAAATCCAATCACAAAATATGTAGACCAACCAAAGCGTATCAGACAAAGTCTCTCCTAACTTTAAGGGAAGGCTCCCCCTTCTCACCGTTCCTTGGATCAACTCAAGGTAAGCAAGCAGTTGAAAGATTTTCTAAGAGGTGTTAACAAAATTCTTTCCTCTCTTCTTTCAGGAAAGAATTCACTTACTGGCAAAGCGAGTAATGGGCAAGAATAAATCTCTAACTACACTTCTATTTAATAGCTGGAAATGGTGATACCGATAAACCAATGCCAACTCAAAGGCTGATTGAAAGCATAACAGTTTGGCTCTAAGTCATGTTTTAATCTATTCTATAAGAATAACATCTAACATTGGGGCGCAAAGATTGCCAGAACTAGGGAATTCTAACTATTTTTGGTGAATTTGAGATGGCAATACAAGCTACAGTCAAAGCTTCTAGTCTATGTATCACCAGAATCACTCTGAGTCAAATCTTTGGCTCTAATTGCTTCTTAATTTGCTATGCTCTATTATAAACACACAATAACAACATGAATCAAAGATAATAGACACAAATTACAGTCAAAGCTTCTAATTTGCACTATCACAATTGCTCTCAACCAAAGTTTCAGCTCTAATTGTTTCTTCGTATTCACTTTTCTTCAAAATAGTACTCCACAATCAAAGTTATGCTTGCACAATTTTATCAGAGCTTTCTTGCAGACAATAAAAGATCATTTTACAATGAGGGGGGCACTTTTAATATAGGAAAAGAAGTGAGAAAAAGAGGAAAAAGTGGGAGCAACTCTACCACTTTGACCTAGTAAAACTAGTTGAGAAGAATTATTGGATTACATGTCAAGAAAACATGCAATCAAATCATATACAATTCATCTTACACAACTACAAATATAAAATGCTAAAGACTAAAACGAAAAAAGGGAGGAGAAAGTTGAATCAACTCTTGAGATTGCCAAGGAAAGCCTTATATTTGATAATACGATCATGAACCATAGGAAGATCTGGAATCTCCATCGTCTTTGAAATGGCTTCAACTCTAACTGCATTTGCATGTGCTGATTCTACAACTTTGTAATTCTTTGCAAGTGAACCCCACAAGTGTTTTGCCACAGGCTTGTATATAGCGAACCTATTCATCGTATACAATCCGAAATCTTCAAAATCAAAGTCAGCATTGACTTTGTCGGTATACCCTGAAGTCACTTCCTCTTCAGTGAACAAGTTATCATCTTTAGTAGGACTTTACATCCCATCTTTCTTAGATCGCTAATGATCTCTGTTTCTACTGCCTAACAACCTTTTAAGGCTCCTTGTATTTTTGTCAAAAGCTTTTCCAGTATCAACTCCTTATGACCCATGAGTCCCTGATATTTGTAGAATATATCCAGGGATGGAATTATGTTGCATGAAATCAAGATATCCAAATCAACATTTTCCATTTGATCCCAAATACCCAGATCTTCTTTCAAGGTATTGGTCTCTTGGTTGAAAGAAGCAATCATGTCATGGAGTCTTGCCTCAACACCTCTGATACGCTCCAGAACTTTGAGTGCATCTTTGACCGACTGAACCCCTTTTGAGATAACTTCTTTGAATTGTGCCTTTGTTGCCTCATCTCTCTGATTCACCTAAATTGTTTGAGATTTGATGACCACAAGCTGCGAAGATTGTTGGCAAATGATCTCGTGAAGATGAGAATTCTCTTGCTTCAGTTGATTTTTCTTTTCCTAAAGCTCATGATTGCTTTGACAAATTTGAGAGTACATCTCGAGCATCCTGTAAACACCCCAATCGTGATTGTTTACCAAGTTCAATTTTGGTGAACATAATCTGAGTGGTTAAACACCTTAGCTAGTTTGTCCAACCAAGCTCTACAATCTCAGCATATTTGATCTTTTCAAAATCAACAACGATTCTTGAAACAACCTTTGCCTTTGACAGTTTAGATTCATTCTTCTTTGCGAAAGATCATCTGGGGGTAGTACGACCTTCCTCCTTTTCATGGTGATTTTTCCCAACCATGCAAGCAGACTAATACCTTCATCTGCTGAAACTGGAACAATGGCTACAATAGACATTGATCCTAATTGTATTTTTGTCGTCACAGCGCATGCTTCCGTTTACATAGCCGAAATCAAGGGTGTCCTTTGAGATAACTCTGTCATGAACATCTCGAACCTTGCAGCCGAGGTATCAAGATGGAAAACTTGACCTTCTGTAAGAGTTGAAAATCACCAAATAGATTTTTCAAGTTCTCACATTGCTCCATTGTGAGGATAGGGGTTGCAAAAGAGATGCAGAGTGTCAACATGTTCACCTCTGAGACAGAATTGGTAGACGTAAATATAGTGGAGAATGAATCTACATCATTGTCTACGACATCCAAGAAAGGTTCCTCCTAAGTAGATGGTTCCTGGTTGTTTGACGGTTGTGGGGGAGATATGATCCCTATCTCTCCCTCTTCCTCTTCATCCTCATCATCAGATTCTTCCTCTAATTCTTAAGCTTGCATGGGTGCTTGAGAAGAATCTAATGGTGGATTTGATCCTTTTCCTCCTTTGAGCTTAAACTTGACAAATTTCACTAGCCCTAAAGAGGATGAACCATCCTTCTTGTTAATCTCTACTTGTGATCTTCCAAATGGCCCAAAACGAATGCAGTCTACCCCAATCTTAGGATGTTCTCTCTTAAGGCCTTTGCTTTTCAGCCACCTGTTAGTATTCAGTAAGATAGATTGGAATCTATCAAAGACAAAAGTTCCTTCCTTTTGTTGCCATTGAATAGGAAAAGGGCCAAGCTTGTCAAACTGAGTATTATGATACTCTGGATCTAAGATCATGCCATCATCTTCAATCTCAAAGCCTTATGGGTTCTCAACCATATTGAGGTTGATGATTTGCCACAATGTAAGCTTGCAGTAGTTCATTTTTATGATGTCTATCTCTGTGTGCAAGTCAATCCATACATCCTCCATTCCATGAACATGGGTGAATGGGTGAATGACCTTTTGATCTTCGAATGCATCCCTTGGTAGTCAAAATCAGATCTAGCTTTGAACTTCTTCAAGGTAATGAGCTAAAGATCTGCTGCCATAGCTTTTGCTTCATACACCAAATTGAGTGTATATTGACCAATCTGGAGGGATTTGGCAATGGTAATGACAAATCCTGGCCTGTGCTGACTGTGTTGGTATGATTGCACCTCCATTAGCTATCTGGCTATCTTCATCAAAATGATCCTATCAGTAGGATATCTCGATAAGGTGTACAGTTCTCCTTGGAAATAACCAACTCTCAAATAGGTGAAAGTTGGAAATTGCAAGAAAATGCACCTGATCTAATTTACCTTTTGCTAGGCTTCATCTGATACTTTTTTGACTACTAACTTTTTGTCAAAAAGAAATCTGAAATGTCCAAAGAACGGAACTTGTACCCATCTCTGAGTTAGCATAATCTAATTATAGTAGTTCCAGATGGGAACTAGAGACCAATATCCTTTGATGGAAAGTCTTGAGAACATTCCCATGGTTGCAGCAATATAGACCAAATATGAGTTCATGTAGAATGGTGTCAATGTACCCACATGAATCAATTGTTCGCACAATGTTGTGCTTATGAGCTCTCCCAAATAGATGGGTTCCTTGTTCTCAAAAATCTAGAAGATGAACTTGTACACCCAGGGTTTAAAGTTATCAGATTCTCTAAAGCTACAGATTCTGCTAAGCATAGTTGTCAAATCATTAACTTCTGGGGAGAAGTCATATCTGTGTATTGTCTTTGGCCATCCAAAGAGATTGAGTCTCTTGTTCACCAACCAATTATAAGTGGCATGCCTCTGATAATCCAATTTACTCTGATTGCACAGTCACAAACACATTTCTTTAAACAAATCCACGCATTTTGAAGTCTGAGGGACTTCGACGATTTGCTCAATAGCATCTGAATCCAAGCTAACAATAACCTTACCATCCTTATCCTTAACCGATTTTTATTTAGGGCTGAAATGATGAGCACATCCCAAGATGAACTCAGCTTCCAGCGCTATCATAGGGAAAGTGAACACCAATTGAATATTACTCTTTTTGATACACCTCATTTCGTTGTTGGCAAGAGCTTCGATCCTCTACAAGAAATTGGCCATGTCTAAATACCCAATCTCTGTATCTGAGATTTGATCCAGTTTAGATGAAACAAGCAATGTAGTTGTGTGAGCTAGCTCCATATCAAAATGCATTTCATCTACCCTTTGGATTTTGATGGTGCGGACATATCTCTCACAACAAATGGAAATTCCAAATAGTAAATACGTCTAAAGGGATGGGATCCATGAAGACATTAGACTTTGGTTTGCAATGATAGATCTATGAAGAGTAGGCGTTCAAAGTATTGACTAGATACTTATGGAACACATGTGATGGATGGAAATGAACCGAAAAGCATGTATTTGGACAAAAAGGGCCAAAATTGGACTAAGAATGATGGATTGCATGTGAACAAAGATGGGTTTTCCTTTGCAAGGCCAAGAATGCAAATTGGATGCATATGGATATGTGCAAAATGCCAACTTTGGTATTTAAAAGTGGGACCTTTTAACAAAATCGGGTTCTCCAAAGGTAATTACATGTGGACAAAATGATTCATCTTTACTTGTGATAAACATGTAATTGGGTTTGTAGGATGTAATTGCATGTGTTGGAGAATAGAATTTGGAAAACGGATGATGTATGGATTAGCATGGAAGGTGAAAGCATGTATATGCACTTACATTCTTCGATGAGAATCCTAAACTTTCTTCCAAAAAAGAAATCAAAACAAGCAAGAAAAACTAAGAACAAAACAGAAATTTACCTCGTGCTATTGACTCAAACATGACAAACTTCAAGATATCCCTTTACTTGCAATTTTCATTTTTGGAGTTTGGAAGAGTTTTTTCATTTGCAATGAGAGGATTTCAAACTTATTTAAAGACAATGCAAAGACATGGGTTACATTTGAACAAATCGTCAAATACAAGCCAAAGAATGCAATATTGTAGCAAAACAAGAAATACAAACAAAGTTGAATCCTTCTACTCACTTGGAGCTCAATGAGCCAAAAATGGAGGAAGAGAAGTTTGGATGAACTAGTCTTTTTCAAAATCGGGTTCTCCAAGTGCCTTTGCATGTGGAAACCAAAAACCTTTGAAAAATTCAAAGTTTAGAGGCAAATCGTGGTCTCCAAGGGAAAATGCATGCGCATTAATGAGCAAAAAGTTGTTGCAATCTTCCTTCTCCTTCTTCTTAATGCAAAATCAGGTCCTTGGAGCCTTAATACATGGACGATTTTTTCCCTTCAGCAGGAAATCGCACTCTTGAGAGCTCCTTGTATGAAACGCCTCCTTGCACAATGGCAAATCAGGTTCTCTAAGTCCAAACGCATGAAGCAAGGAAGCATGTATTTGTATCTTTTAGTGCAAATTGCACTCTTAGGGAACCATTACATGTAACGCCCAGCATGTAGTTAGAGAAAAATGCCCTTCAAATGCTTTCACATGGGACGTTTTTGCTAGGAAGAGGAAAATCACACTCTTGGAAGGCAATAGCTGGTTTTAAATATGCAAAGCAATATATGTGTTTCGGCGTTTTTGACCTTCAAAAGGAAAAACGTGGACTTGGAGAGTGATTGCATGTGTTGAAGACCAAGACCACACTCTCTAGATGCAAAGATATGTTTTAAATGATCAACAAATACACATTGTAGTGCAAAATCACACTCTCCAAGGCCAATGACATGTAACGTTTTTTATTGGGAATCTCATTTACATGCAAATTGTACCAAACGCATGTTTTATTTTAGGCCTTTTTGTTTGTATAAGTCAAACATATCTTTCCAAGAGCAAAATCACACTCTATGGATGCAATGACATGTTTATTTTTAAGTGCAAATTGCACTCTCCAGGTGTCATTGCATGTTTTAAAATAGGCTTTTGACTTTCATGCATTTGGGTTGGACAAGTCAAAATTGCACTCTAGAGATGCATTGCATATTTTGGCTGTTTGCATTTTGCATGCAAGAGGAAAGTCGCATTCTCTAGATTTAATTGCATGAAACATATTTCAAAAAAAAGACATGTTATTGAGTTGCACAATTTAAACTTCTTATTTAGCATATGTCTAATTAATTATTTAGCAAATATTACTTAAATGGGTCAAATAGAATATTTACACTATATAGTTTACATATAATGTGTAAATATTTAATTAAAAGTAACATTTACTTAGATGTTTTAAATTAAACATTAAAGCAAATCTCAACATTAAATTAGACTATATAGTGCACTATAGCCACTGAAGTCAAAATTTTAAAAGCAACTCAACATGAAAATATAACATAAAGTGCACTATAATGACTTAAGTGATAAATTAAGTCATAAAGTAACTCAAAAACATAACATATAGTGAATTCAAGTTATATTTTTTTTATAGTGAAACACTGAATCACTGAATGAAAAGATTTCACTTTCAATTTGGGCACTTGGAAGCTTAAGAAAAGTTTTCTATTTATTAGACCATTATTCCCTCCTTTGACCAAATATTGTTCCCTTTCCTTCAGCCTTTATCTGTGTCAAGCTATCCTATGTATCGGTCCACTACTGGTTTACTTTTGACCCGATTGCTATAGCCAATGTTTTAGGGAGATTTGTGTAGTACGTAATAAAGTAATTTTGTAATTAGAACTAGTTAATCTTATGGGAGTTTGGGTAGTTAGGAAGTGAGGGAATGTGTCGGTTGGTTTTCCCAAACAACCGACCCTTATATAAGAACTTTGGAATATTGATGATGTACTATTTTTTTTGGTAATCAATAAAGTACTAATATTCTCTCACTATCTTGGTATGTTGGTACTTGTAATGAATGTTCCATTTGGTATTATTGAATCTATGTTATAGTACTCCATACCTTATGTGAATAACCATTCTACATTTTGGCGTCGTTACCTAAGTCTGAGGCCAGAGGTTGTTGGCAAGGCAAGATGGAGTAATGGGAAGACCCTTCCTACCATGTATACAAGTGACAAACAGTGATGGTGAAGAGGAGGAAATAATCAGAGAAGATCAGATGACATGTGATCTGGTGATGGCCTGGGAAGTTTTGGTCGACCACTGCGTGCAAAGGGAAGCCCGCAAGAGAGCAGGTTTGGAGAGCACGGTACAGGACTAATTTTCGGTGCTACCAGTGGTGTACGATCTACTTGGACAGATCCCTCACCTGTTGGCAAGGAACTTGGTGTGTGTAGAGGAAGAAAGAGCCAAAACAGGACGAGAACGAAGAAGGCAACAAGTGCTCTGTAATGTCCCTGATTTCCACTTATGTTCACATGTTGTAACCTGCAACCATTTGTTAGTACAATATTGAAAATTGTATGTAAAACATATTAGCAATATTGGATTTAAGTAAATACTAATCTAAAAACTACCCAAGCTACCCCTTCCTAATCCTTCGAGAGAAATCCTTTCTCCAATCACCCAACCCTCTGGTGAGAATTATATCTCGATTAGGTAATTGTCATAGAAAGTGCTCTTGCCTTGGGCCTCTTTGGGATCTCTAGTAATATTACTTGGTAGAGATCCCACCTCTACCAAGTCTCTATCTCTGACATATGCATATGCTTGACCACTACAATTTATATTGCCTCTAAGGGATTCTCTATAAATCCCTCTCTAGAATTCCATCAGGAATGCCCTCTAATTTCTGAGTTCTCTTAATGAGAAACTCAACACCCATAATGGATGCCCTCTAATCTATGAGTTCTCTAAGTGAGAAACTTGACATTCTCAATGAATGCACTCTACCAAGATGGACTTGGTCTCTTATCTCTGCAATTATTCTTTAGATAAGGTTCCTCTCTTCCTTTGGAAAAAGATCTTTTGGTTACTCTCTGATATGTCTTTGTCACTCTGGTTTATATCTTTATTACTAATTGAGTTTATATCTTTATCTTTCTTGGCTATTCACCTTCATTGTCATTGATTCTTAGATCACTGGTGCATAAATCTGAACAACTCTCAAATGTATATGATTTGGCACTACCTCTTCCAATTAATAATGTGTTCTTCCTCACTGCGTGTTTCACAATTCTATGTTACAGTTTAGACTTAACTCTTTTTTCTTTGCTACCTTCTTGACAATTAGAGTCTTCCTTATAGTATCATTGACACTCTTCTGATTTCTGCCACTAGTTTTGATCATTTATTTTACTCCTCTATTTGTAATTGCTCTTATACTAATTGGTGTTTGTAGCCACATATCCAATTTTATACTGCTGAGCGTCTTTTATTTTTTATTTTTTTTGTTCACAATCTTTGGTCTATTCTTAGAGTATCCAACGGTTAGAGTATCTCTCGATCTCCAATAAGATGAGTTAGGAATTACATAATGCTAAAGCTATCAATGACCCAAAAGATAGATAAGATATACGGTATCCACTGCCCTTCTTGTTTCCTCATTATTTCAGTCTATTTGATCTAGGATTCTATGTATTCTATCCTTCTCCTTTCATTTTGCAGTAGCTGATAATTCTTTATGTCCTTCCTTATATTCTCCCAACATCTTCCTTTACCCGTCACATGTGTTGTTTGATCATGATTGTCTTTGAGATATTTATACCTTTTCTTCCAGTATCTAGTCTCTCCTTTCCTTATTTCCCACCTCTGTGCAGGAAGATAATATTCATCAACGTTTTTACCCAGCCTGGCTTCCTTCCCAAATCTGTGACTGACTTGTTATTCTATTCTAATTGGTTATCTGACTCAGCCAACCTCTATCGTGATTCGTACGAAATCCTTTGGGTGTCTTGATCAGTGCTTGTCATATCTCTGTCCAACCTGTTCTATCTGCGATCTCACTCCTTATAATAATTGTCTTTTCCAGCCCGATTCATACAGTGTTCCTGAGCATTAAAACTTGGATGCTATCCTTAATAACAATGGTATATAATCTGCTCATTCCCTAACTCTGGCCTGCGTTGCTCTTCATACCTTCTCTGCTACTCTTGCGATTTCTTCTTCATTTATAATTTTCCTCTTTCCTTCTATTCTTCCCCCCCTATAGAAAATGTCCTTTGTATATTAATATATCTCCTTGTAGAATAGGCAGAGACGTGTCCATTTGTAAGGCTTAATATGATATAATTTTTTTAGGTTATTATCATATTCACAATCAATAAATATGACCCATATTATCATTTTTATTATTTACTAATATATTCATTGAGATATTATTTATATTATTTATCTCATAATACCTTTCTTTATTATAATAAGAATTTATATATTTCTTGTTTATAATGTATAATTATTTGTTTAATATAATTAATTATTGATCATCACAAATATATATTGTCTAATTATTTGGTCTTGTATTTTTAATTCTTATTATCATTAAATTTCATCTTAGGAAGGGGATATCACATGCTCCAACAATTTGCTGAAAGGAGACGGGAACAGGACTTGGAGGAGCGTGATAATTAAAGGAAAGTAAATAGACACTAAACCAATTCATGCCCCTGATTCCAAACAAATATCTGAGGCAAGTGCCAGAGGAAGAAACTGACGAAGAAGTCGCCTTAAGGACATTACATCTTCAACAACAATAGGGAAGACGTCCTAATCTAAGAGGACAAGGGGACCACTTCCAAATCCAAGAAGGGTTGATTGAACATACAATCGAAGGAATAGCCAATTTGGCTATCTCTGAGACATCAGGAAGGAAGGCAAGGTGCAGAAATCCTGAAACCCCTGCATGCAAAGAGCTTTGACAAGAGCAAACCCCCAGTGGAGAAGGAGATACTATCAAGACTAGCAACCTGGAATCTAGCCCATCAGGAGGGAGCTTCCAATTAGGAGAGAGTTTCCCATCATGAGGGAGTGTCCCATCAAGAGGGAATTTCTCGTCAGGAGGGATTTTCTCGACAGGAGGGGGCATCCCGTCAAGAGGGAGCGTCCTGTCAGGAGGGAACGTCCCGTCGGGAGGGGAAAACAATAGAAGAATGGCAATGGACACGCAAAAACTCCATAGATTCGCGGGGCATGGCTCGGAGGACCCCACATGTCACTATAAAACAAACATAAGCATATGGCAAGCAAGCGGAGAGAATGATGCGAACCAAAGGCTGAAAGCCTTTCCAACCACATTAAGAGGTATAGCCATTGACTAGTATATAGATTTGGAGGTAGGCAAGAGCACATGGAATAATCTTCGTACAACCTTTGAAGAAGAATTCAAACTCCTTCAGAACAATGATGAAATAGTGACAAAGATTTATAACACAAGGCAAGGGAAGAATGAATTGGTCAAAGCGTACGGTTGCAAGTTGAAGGAATTGATAGGAAAGCTTGACAACAAGCCTACGGATGGATTAAAGAAAAGGTAGTTTATTGAAGGGTTGACATCGTCCCTAACGAAAAGAATGAAAATAGTTCCACTATCAACCTTTGTGGATGCGTGCACTTGCACAATGGATATAGAAAGTGGGAACAAAACCTCCAAGCCAAAAGGCATGGAAGCGAGAGTGAAAGCTCAGAAGAAAGTGAGGATGAATCCAAGACCATTCAAGCCCTGAGGAAGGATATGATGCGATTAATGAAGGAGGTAACAAGAAGTAAGAAAAAGAAAAGAGAAGGGAGGGAACTATGGTGCACAGATTATGAAAAGGAGGGTCATAGAAAAGGGACATGCTTACAAGAAGCATTATGTGAGATCTATCAGGTGTTTGGACACGCAATCAAAGACTGTCCCTACAATCTAAAAGCACAGAATGCACAAGTATTCTTCACCCAGGGAGAACAATCCACACCACCCTCCACGAAATACAAAAACAGAAGCCTCACCTGGAGTTTATAGAAATAATAGACGGGGGAGTAATAACAACGGTAATAACAACAATAATAACAACACACCCCAGAGAGCAATCCAGTATGATTCTAAGGGAAGACCTATGATCCAATGTAGGTGGTGCAATGAATGGGGGCATTTTGCACGAGACTAACAAAATGGAGGACAGAACGGAGCAATGTTGTGTAAATGGTATGGACCAGGCAATCACAAGGACGCGAATTGACCCAGGCAAAAAGGGGTTGAACATGTTGAATATTGAAGAACTAGAAAGGGAAGTCCTTGCTATCACAACAATGCAAGCCAGGAAACTTGTTTACACGGATGCTACAACGGAAATGGAAAGATTTCATGAAGCAAGAAAAGATATTCAACATAATATGATAGTAGAAGGGAATTCAAGTACGAATAAACTTCCTACCAACGGGCGTGTAGCGAATATCATGAAACAAGTACTAGAGACCACTATTTTGGTGAAAATTGGCAATTTACTGGAAACACTACCTTAGTTGCAGGTAGTGTTAACACAAAGGGCAAGCATCAAAGGGACATCCTACGAAGAGCAAAAAAAAGAGGAAGCACAAGTCGAGAAAGAGAACATCAACCTATTCAGTATAGGAATGGGGAGGACACCAATAGTGGTGGAAATGGAAATAATGGGGTATAAACTCTCGAATACTATTGTTAATGGAGGCTCTAGCATGAATGTCTTATCTGAGGAAACATGGAAGGCAATCGAGAAACCCACACTTTGGCCACCCATATTTCAACTAGTGGGTGCAGACCAGCATGGAATCGAGCCAATCAGAACCCTGATGGGACAAAAGCTAGTAATTGGCACACTACAATTCTTCTTGGATTTTGTGGTTATTACTCTAGAGAAAAAGGGGTATGATGCCCTACTGCGAAGAGGATGGCTAGTTACGGCAAAGGCTACCTATAATTGGAAGAGAAATACTCTGTCCATTAAAGCAACCGGTAGGAAGTAAACCATAGATCTAAGGAACCAGTTTGTAAATCAGGACCTAGCATCAGATTCAGAAGCAGAGGAAGAGTACCACGAAGGGGTGGAACCGGATGACGAAGGGGTGCTCAAACTTGGGTAGTGCTCCGAAAATGAAACGAGCGCCCTCAATGGATTATTTCACTGGTAGATGGGAGACTTAAGTTTTTTAGCCAGAATGTAATATGTACAAATCCAAGATGTTGAATCCGAAGAAAGATAGCCGGAGGGCTATAAGGAATACAGAGAGGGTACGACAACCCTTAACAATAAGTCAGCACACATAATTAAGGAAAAAGTAGAATACGAGGAGGCCAAGCTGCAGACTATAAACCTTGGTGAAAAGGATCAACCTAAGGAGATCCTTATAGGGGATGACTAAGACCCAGTGTTGAAGGCGGCAGCTTTTAAAATCTTCTTGGAGTATAAAGACGTCTTTGCTTGGACATACAAGGACTTGAAAGGAGTAACTCTGGAGTTGTGTGTCCATCGGATACCACTAGTACCAGAAGAAAAATTAGTACACAAACGGCAGTACCGAATGAATAAGAACTATGCAGCCAAAGTTCAAGAAGAGATTACAAAATACTTGAGGCAAGGATAATATTCAAGGTACAAACCAGTGAATGGGTATCTCCTATAGTCATTTCATTGAAGGACGACAACCAAACCCGGATACGTGTCAACTTCAAGTGCCTAAATACAATAACTATAAAAGACCCTTTCCCAATTCCTTTTACTAAATGCATCCTAGAAGAGGTGGTCGGCTATGAAATGTACTCTCACCAACAGATTTTCAGGATATAATCAAATCAGTATTGTTGAGGAAGATAAGCTAAAGATGAACATTTGTTGTCGAAGATGAGGTGTATGCATATCATAGAATGTCGTTTGGGTTGAGCAATGCACTAGCCACATTCCAAAGGATCATACTACATATCTTCAACGGTATGTCGGTTGGAAATTTCAAAGCCTTCCTAGATGATTGGTCTGTCTATAGTGGAAAGGATCACCACCTCAAAATCGCTAGCGAATGCATGGATCAGTGTCGAAGGGCAAGGTTGGCATTGAATCCGAAAAAATGCAGATTTATGGTTCCACAAGGCAGACTTCTTGGTCATATAATATTCAAGGAAGGGCTGAAGACGGATCCTAATAGGATTAGAGTCATTCTAGATATGGAGATTCCATCAGATGTGATGGGTGCCAAGTCCTTAGGGCATGTAGGGTATTATAGGAGGTTTATAAAACGATTTGCATAAGTGTCTTTACCCCTAGAAAAGCTAACAAGAAAAGAACAATTTTGCTAGGAGAAAGAACAAGAGGCCTTCCAAGAGTTAAAGAAGATACTAATATAAGCCTCCGTACTCATATACTCGAACTGGAATAAAGAATGTCCATGTCCATTAGGATGCATCCAACTACGCAATAGGCACCACTCTAGCGCCAGTTGGGAAAGGACTAAACCATCCTGTCTACTTTGCAAGCAGATTGCTATCAAAGGTGGAACGAAACTACAACACCACTGAAAGGGAAGCTTTAGGTATGATATATGCAGTATAAAAGTTTAGACATTACTTATTAGCTACTGCTTTTACATTTTTTGTTGATCACCAAGAACTTATGTATCTAGTGAACAAGCTTGTGATTCAAGGAAGAGTGAGTAGGTGGTTGATTCTCTTGCAAGAATTTACTTTTAAGATCATAGTCCGGCCAGGGAAAAGTCATGTAATTGCATATCAATTGTCACGTATCAAGTCACGAGAAGCCTCGAGAAGTGGAGTGAACGAGGACTTCCCAAATGGCCATCTCTTCCAAATTGCAATACTGCCTCAGTGTACGAAGGGATCAGACAATACCTGTCGACGGCTAGCTTTCCAAAGTAAATGCCAATGCTGAAAGAAGAAAGATTGGGCTCAAGAGTAGGACATTCCAGTTGATCGAGGGACTGTTGTACAAGATGAGACTAGACAAAGTCTTGAGAAGATGCGTCATGGAAGAAGATATTCTAGGAATTCTGAGGCAATCCCATGAGGGACTAGGAGGAGGCCATATGAGACTTGATGCTACAACTAGGAAGATAATATTGGTAGGACTGTGGTGGCCCATACTATATGCAGATACCCGTGAATGGGTTTTGAGCTAAGATACATGTCAAAGGCCAGGCAAACCCCTAAAAAGAGATTTTATGCCACTATTTCCATCACAGCCACAAGAACTATTTGAGCGATGGGGGCTGGACTTTGTAGGGCCCCTACCTGTCAGTAGTAACCACAGATGCAGATACATAGTGGTGGCAACAGAATATCTTA
This sequence comes from Cupressus sempervirens, assembly GCA_028749045.1. NCBI lineage: Eukaryota > Viridiplantae > Streptophyta > Pinopsida > Cupressales > Cupressaceae > Cupressus > Cupressus sempervirens. The sequence continues at coordinate 504,523,362 of CM053789.1, read as the reverse complement.
TGCAGAGATGCGAGCACTTTCCGACAACATAGCTCTCAGTACAGCCAAATTTCTTTATGAACGAGTAGTAACCAGATTTGGTTTACCACCACAATTAACAAGTGATAGAGGGGTGCACTTTGTAAACCATACAATCAGAGCCATGACAAGTGAGTACAAGAATTTGCATTCTTTTTCTAGTCCCTACAATCCAAGGGCAAATGCTCAAGCAGAATCCACGAATAAAATATTGGTAACACTATTCTTCTTGTCTCTGTGATGTCTCCTCCCGGCTCAACCCTGATTATCAACCCAACTATCCCCTACAATATTCTTGTCTCTTCTCCTCTGCGGTAATGGAGATCTCTCTTGCTAGTCATCGGTCTCAAAACGTTGTTGCAACTGGATCTACTTCCATCGACCTTTGTGTATTTTCTGACTAGTTTGGTTTTCACAGGTTTCATCATCATCATCTTCAGTCTCCTCGTCTGCAATCCTGTATGTGCTTTCTCGAGTCTCTCTTTTTGTTCCAACGGCAAGGTTTTGATATCATGCTCATGCTCGACCCTACGTCTCTGCTTGTGTGTTCATCTATCATTCCATCGTGCTTGTTTGTTTATTGTGACCTAGCTCTGTCGTCCCTACCTTGTCTTTTGCGACCTACCTGACTACATGTTGCTATCGCTTCCCATCGGCTCTACTCATTTCTGTTAGTGTTTGCATGTTGCTATGTGAGCTCTCCAATACAACTAAGGCATACGGACATCTGTATGTGATTTATCATTTGGTCTAATACGCACGCACATCTCCAAGTCAGTTGTTGTTGTTGTGTTGTAATATGACCACAAGTGATAGCAATCTGCCACAAAATCAACCTCTGACCTACCAAAGGTAATGTGATCGTGTGAATAAGCTGGAGACCGACAACACTTTTCTTAGAGAACAGGATGTTGTACTAACAGAAGAAATTTCAAAGCTCAAAAAATCTACAGAACTGAACACCTCGCATATCAAGCGCTTCTCCGATACCTTCATTTCTGAAACAACAGGCTTAAAATCCAATTTAGAATCCATCATTGAACGATAGGCTGGATAAAATCAAGGAACAGCAAACTGAAATGGCCACAATACACTCTTCTCTAATTGCTGAAACTGAACAGAAGGTGAAATCATGGGCCTCTCTTTGCACCAACACAGATACTACTGCACCCCAATTGAGCATAGACAAGATTGTCCAAGGAAAGATTGATGATGAGCGCCTGCGACGAGCACGAGAGCTCAACTTCCATGTCCATGGTCTTTCACCCACTTCCGATTCCCTTTCTGCTTGACATTCTTTTCTCATTAACTAGCTCAATATCTCTGATATCACTTTAGATAAGTGTTGGTTTGGTCCAGGACATGCCCTTTTCATCAAGTTTTTCTCCTTTTCAGACAGGCTTCATTCTCTTAGAGCAAAGAGAAAGCTATTCTCTCGCCTCAAAGATTTATCTTGATAAAGATCTCACAAAGGCACAGGTTACAGAGCTGAAACATGCTCGGGGTATTGTGGCAGATGCTAGGCGGGCAGGAAAATGGGCTATTATTAGGATTCTTAGAGCAATTGTTCATAATTCTCCTCCCACCGGATGGGAAGCGAGACAGTCCTCCAAAACCGCATGATGGTTTCAGCAGCAATCTAACAAGAGGAAGCCCCCATCTCTTCTTGTCAACTATTGGAATGGTAATGGCTCTTTATGGTCATTACCTGGTCTCTTTCACAATGCAGTGGGGTCCACCGATATTTTGGCTGTTACAGAGACCCATGAGAGTCCCATGCGTCCTCTTACAAGGTATCTTGGGTACCAGTGGTTATCAATTTGCAGAGAGGAGGTTCGTACTTCTGGTGGGGTCTGTGGGTCCACAGGTGTTTCTTGTTTGATTAAGGATGATATTTTCAGCTCCACATTAGTGGTTTACTCCCACTCCTTTGCCAGATTCATGTGGGTCCGTATTGGTCGTCGGAATCACCGTCAGGGGGACATCTTTCTTGTAGTATATTATTTTCCACCAACCTCTTCTCCATATGCCATTCATGAGGTCGAGGATGGGGATCCATTTTGTGACCTTTAGGAGAGCATCTCACAGTTTGCAGCTTTGGTTGACATCGTTATTCTTGGAGACTTCAATGCATGAACCAGGAATCTCCAGTCTCCCACACATGACTGTGGCTCTGATTCAATCTACACTTTTGAGATAGATTTTACCAGTCTGGGACTTCAGCGTACCTCGGATGATGCCCTTGGGCCGCTCTCTTGTTACAATCGCCACCTCCTCCACCTCTGCGAGTTTTCTAGTTTGTTGATTCTGAACGGTATATCCTCCTTCCCTATTCTGACCTATTTACTTGCTGGCCTAGTTCTGACCTCTTTACTTGTTGGCCCCGTTGTGGTGGTGCGAGTATTGTGGACTATGTCATCACGTCTTCTTCCTTCATTCCCTTCATTCATAGTTTCACCATTTCTCATCTCCCCTTTGCCGACCATGTTCTTCTTAGCATTGATATCTACATTTCACCCCGTTCGTCGCCTTCTCCCTAGCCCCCCCGCATCCCGTCTAACACTGCCTACACCCATACTCGCTTTCGCTACCCTGAGGGTGATGGCGAGCTCTCTTCCTACCATCTTAGGAGACTTCTAACACCACCTAGTTCCACTGATTCGTATGTGGCCTCCACCATGTTTGATTTACTTGCTTTTGTCATTTGGGAGTCCGCTCTCCTCCCTCTATTAGGTCTAAGCGTCAGAATACTTGTCCTATGAACCAATGGTTTGATGTTGATTGTAAAGCTTTTCATCGCTCTATTCGCTCTGCTTTTGAGACTCATTCTCCTCTTTTCACCCACTTACGTTTCTCTTACCTATGTTTCCTTCGCCACAAGAAACGTTCTTTTACCTCTTCTCAGTGCAGATCCTCTTGCTCCACGCTTATTCAAAATCCCCAGATCTTCTGGCATACCTTTTTCCCTCGGTGTCCTCCCCTACCCTCCATCCTCAACTTTCACTCTCTGACCTCCCATACCATTATGCTTTATGATATTCCAAGGCAGCCACCTCTTCATTCCACTCCACCTCCTTACTATCATCTGTTCACCCCCTCCAGTATTTATGAGGCCATTAGATCCATGAGATGTAGTAGAGCAACGGACGAGGAAAGTTTCCAGGCTGAACTTTTCAATCTGGCTTAGACTTGGTTTATGATATTTAACTGCATAAAGATCTCTCATCTTCATTTCTTCTTTCAGGGGCAAGAGGTTGAGATTACTTCTTACATGTATCTTGGAGTGAAGTTCTCGAGACCCCACTTCAACTTGAGACCAGCTATTCAGTCCAGGGTTAGTACGGGCATGGTTTCCCTGGCCATGCTTGAAAGACAGTGCTTAAGACCCCATTTTCAGAATATTTCATCCAAGTTGTCCCTCTTGGACTCCTTGGTTCAATCGATCGTTCTCTATGGCTTGGTGGTTTGGGGACCTTCTCTTCTTGCTTCAAATTGGGCCTTTATAGAACATTTTCAGACATCGTTTCTTTGGTGTATCATTAGATGTCACGGACTCACCCCCCACAACATTGTCTTGGCTGAGTTTGGAGTTCATCCTTTCAAACTTGCGACCATTTTTTACTTGATCTGGTTTCTCCATCGGCTTTGAGGCTTTATGGATTCAGCTGTCGACTGACACAGATACTCTCATCTGGCATATTGTTCTTCTGTTATGGTTATGAGATCCGACACTAGCACTAGATCTCGTTGTTGGTATGCCTAGGCTACCTCTCTATTGAGTTCGATTGGGATTGAGATTAATCGTCTTTCTCCTTACCAATTCTTGCAAGATGCTCTTGGTCACCTCCTTCCCTTACGACATGAGTTGAATGAGCATGTCCGACAGGATATCTATAGACGGTACATTATCACTACCTGGTGTAATCATTACCTCTAAAGATGGCCTTTTATGCTGAGCATTTTCTCGAGATTCAAAATGGCATTATTGTTTGCCCTTCTTATCTTTATTAGCATTGGAGTCATGCACTATGATTCTCTTTGGGCTCCTTTAGAGTTGGTTCCCACCGTTTTTGAGAATAGACCAATCACCATATGGATATAGAGGACTATATTTGTCGACTGCATACTTTGGCGGAGGTTGAGACTAAGACTCACTTTATATTTCGTTGTCCTATCTACTATGAGATCAAAGGAAGATTTTGCTACCTATTCAGAGATTGCTTTTCTCTTTTAGAGTTCTTCAGCTATATTGACCAACGGTCCCTTGCAATTTACCTTCGAGAGGCCACCTAGCTCCATAAGCATACCCTACAGTCACTCATACCTCAAGGCCATATCTCAAACCAGCTCATCATCGCCTTCTTCTCCCCCTTGTCTCCACCATAGGGTGTGCAAAGGCCATCCAATATCACTCACTCTAGATCGATCAGACACTGCACCAATCTTTCCAGGCAGTGACACTCCTCCAGCAGTTCTTGGCAACAATCTAAGATTCTGGATCGCCTACGGTTATACCCTTTTGTGACTGATTTCTTTGTACTAAGGAAGGATCGTTAGTCCTTAACTTAGTTTTTCTGGCTTCTTGTCTTTTTTTGTTTCTTCTCAGACACCGTTTAATGCTCCTGCTTTGGTCGGCTCTTTTCTTTGTATGCTCAATCCCATAAACCCTTGCGGTTTTTTGTTGGGCATTAATAGTATTATCTTATCTTATCATATCTTATCTATTGTACAAAACCTGTGGAGTGGAAAAAGGAGATCGGGAGGAAAGATTCCCAGTCATGGTATCGGCGTACAGGACTACCTACAAGGCCACTATGAGACAAACCCCCTTCCACCTGATGTATAGCCAAGAAACAGTAATGTCAATGGAATACACAGTACCAAGTCTACAAATAGCAATTCAACAGAGGCTGAGCGAAGAACAGAATGTAAAGGAAAGGCTCAACACCTTACTTAAACTAAACGAAAAAAGAACGCTAGCTCAATGGGCAACCGAAGTGGCACAAAGAAGGCATAAATCTTGGCATGATAGACATTTGAAAACAATGAACTTCAGACCTGGACAGTTGGTACTCAAGTATAATGGGAAAAATAAGATAAAATCAGGTAAGTTTAAAATATGATGGTTAGGGCCATACAAGATTTTGGAAGTTAAGGATAACAGAGCATTAAGATTATCTACCTTAGATAATAGACCCTTAAAAGACCTAGTGAATTGATCAAAATTAAAACCTTATAAAGAAAGGAAAGAGTCCCTCTCTATTCAGTTGGTAGAAATACAAGGTGAGAAAAGTAACACAAAGGAACCAAGAAAGGTTAGAAAAGAATACTCCCTATAAATAGAAGCAAATAATAATAAGGAAATTAAGGACAACAAAAACGAAAGACATTTCAGCCCTATAAAAAGACTGCTAAGGCCCGCACCAAGTCAAAAATTCTTTGTATGTAGCTCTCCAAAGTTAGGCGTATGGCTAGCAGAGAATATCAAAGGCACAAAGTGTATGAGTGGACAAGCGACTGTATCTAGTCTAGGCGGCCATAGGAAGAAAGGTGAGGTACGAACGAGTCCAATCCGTACATCTAGAGAAGGATATATGTCATACAATGGAAGGAGTCTGATCTTGTACAATGAGTAGAGACGGAACTCGTACGGTGGAAGGAAACCCAGCCTATATAGCAAAAGCACGTACCCAAGTATGGAGCGGTGGCACAAGGTTGAGTATCTATGTACGGACTGATAGAATTCGCAGGGGTGGTATCGTGGGACATACGAGACCAAGCATACGGAGTTCCATCATCTTCAATAATCAGGTACAGATTTTTGCTACATCAGGGAGGCATCGAAGAAATAAGGTCTTAAGCAATGTTAAAAGACTCAACTCCCAACACGTGGATTGAAGAAACAGTTGGAAGGGAAAGGACAACCCCACTATCAGTTGGGGACTTGCACATTATTCGAAGATGGTCAAGTATTGGAACCCCCAACAAAGGAAAGATCATTGATTCTAAGAGGAATTCAGCCTTACAGGCGAAGAAGATGAGGAAAATGACAAGCAAGGATGACAAAGGGAAACTTGAAGAAAATGTTACAACCGCCAACACTACTTTTGAAAGTGTCATGGGAAGTGAATGTCGCACCTAGTGGGAGCATGCAGAAGACAATCACCCTCTCAAGAAGGCCCTACAGAAAGCGAAGGTAGATAAAATTATTTATATGCCTTTATTTGATTTAAAGGAGTTCAAATCTATCTTACATACCATGGTGGTTGGCTATGATAAAAAGGCTATGCAATCTATAATCCAGTATCTACATCAAACTCTAACAATTTCCTATTCGGCCAAAGAAATAAACAAAGTTTTTGGAATTCCTAACCGAGGACAGGAATTGAGAAAAGTCCTTATGACAATGGAGGAAAAGAAGAAATGGTAGAAATTAATATGTAGGAATGACCAATCAAAACAAGAACGGCAAAGCATCTTAAGAAATAGTTGAGGCCTAAGAAAAGTTTTCATAGCCAGCAAAGAATGGCAATCATTGTAGACCTGGTCAAAAGGAAACTCACAGTCGGAAGCCAAACATCAGACATTGCCCTATGGATGTTACCTATAGTTGATGGATTGAATAGAGGAAGGGTGTATAAGTGGGCCTAGTTTCTTTCAGATCGTTTATAGGAATTCATGGAATTGAAGCATAAGGCATTCTATATGCCGCATCATGCTATTGCCCTTTTCTTGGAAGCAATCCACACACAGGTGACTATTGCGAACTGTAGAACCTTAGTTCCAGTAAATAGGGTGGAGCCCTACAAACCAGTTATGACCTATTGGCTTCATATGGACACTTGTGGCATAGGAACAGGTGGGGGAGAACCAAGAAAGAATAAACAAAGACAGATAGTGGAAACTCCCAGTAAGGAGGTAGAGGAGGACAATTCCAAGAAGACTAGTATAGATTCATCTTAAGCTTTGTCTGTAGACTCACAAAATGAGGAAATTCGTCTAAGTCATCTCACGAGCACACCAGGATAAGTCATTATTTTACCAATATCAAAGTGACCATTGCCTAGAGAAGTTCTGGAAAGTGGTCACATCCATCAAAAGTGGGAGGCAAATACATCAAGCGAGCCAGCAAGCCGTACGAAAGATGTCCGTATGGAAGCCACCCATACAGAAGCTAGTAGTACGAAACCTATTTGTACAGATACTGGGACAGAAGGGGAAGGGAAGACTAAGATAGAGGGCAGCGGACAGGAAATTCCGCAGTGGGGTGGGGCTCAACAGAACTTTCCCTACCTAGAGTGGCAAGTCTAGTCCCTTCCGAATAGCAAGCTCACACTAAGGTAATTGATCTTAGACATCAGAAAAAATGTGGGCACAAAGTCAAATTACATACACCTCAAGGTACAAAAGTGGTCCATCTTGTTGCTTTGGTGCTACAACTTACAAGCCAAATTGACATTCAGAAGGAAAAGCACGAGGAAGACACTACGGCTACGGAGGATATGCCGTCTCTCCAACTTCACCCACCCCTCTGGAGATAGAAGATGAAGATCCTACAGAAATACAGAGTGAGAGAGCAGAACCAGCTGCAACATTTCCCTTTGAAGACAGGGCTGCTATGTTCCTCAAAGAATTGCAAGCTATGGAGCATTCCACTAGAGAAGTGATCACGCAGGCTAAAAGTCAGAATATGGAGGCCATAGTTAGGGGACTGAATCATTGGTAGCATTTATGCAGCAAGGCTGTCATAAGGACTGGGAGTTGTTTTAGCAAAGTGGATATGAACAAGAGGAAGTAGCTATGGAATGGATAAAACTATACAATATACCTCTAGCTCAGGAACAACCACCTCTCATTCAGACACTTGCAGACATGGAAACTGCATTTCAGAGGACATACTTAGAGCTCCAGCAAAGAAAGAGTTTGGCACAATGAAGGGCTAAGGAATGGGAGATTGAAAAGGCTACTCTGGCAGAAGAGTGGAAGGCACAAACTCATAATACATCATTATATTACAAACTTAATATAGCAAGTTAAATACTTATGCACCAGGTAGTACATATATCACTCTCAAAACATATTGGTACATATATTGATTTAATATATCTTATTATGATGACAAACACTTAAGAAAGCTTTCCAATTGGACTGTAAAAAGTATGACTGGTAAATGTCCAATATGTGTCTTAATTTATCCTACAACATGACTTTTGGCCACAACTCAGCAGTGACTCCCACAGAACCTGTAACTTACCAACTAGCATTCTCAGTTACCCATGAACCCAAAGGTAGTCTTCTCACACCAATTTTGCAATACATATCTCCTCGTGAAAAAATATTGGCATCAACATAAGCCAGTGTTTCCCAAGCAAGTTTTCATGAATTAAAAATGTTGTAGCAATTCAGAAATGAGCCTTAAAAGTTATTGAGCTCTCTTTTGGGATTCTAGGCAAGACACACAACATGACGGCTATCCTAAACCTGAAACCATATCAGAATTAGATATTTGCAATATGTGGTCCTACATAGGTGAACCCAGTAACTTAGTTTTTAAACTAGATTTCTCTAACCAGAATCTAGAAAATTAATTCTTCATATAGGATGTGAATTTCTGCCAACTCCTACAATCTATCCATCTGAATAAAGGATTTTGCAGAAAGAACCCTAAATATTACCAATCTTATTTTAAATTTAAATTGTGCAAAGTTCCAAGATCCAAATAAAGGGATCTTCTTGAACTTATCATCAAAAGCATTACCTAAGTTAATTCAAAGAGCTTTTCAGATCATCTTCCTCTATTTTATGACCAAATACAATTTTAAAGAAAGAATTTTACCACAGTTGGCCATGACAAGACATTCTCCCCTGTTATTACTTCAACTAATGGTTCTTCAAATGCACATTGCTTTGCCAAAGGTAGCATAGGAGACACTGTAAAAAGAAATAAAAATTATCAGAGACTAAAGAGCCACTACTTATGTCAGAAGAAAATATAAATCAGCATGCTAGGCAAAGCATGAAAGGACACTTATTTGACACATTGGAAACATACTACTGTGTGACAATAAAGAAAAAATGCTCTATTTCTCCCCAAAGTCTAGAAATATGCATAAACAGTGCAAAGTTCCAGAAAAATTCGAGTATATTAAAGTTCTCACTGTCAATCCCATAGACATCATTCCAGAAATCAATACTGTCACTGTATCTCTCTGGATGTGTAATTGGAGCTAAATACAACTGCATGGAACCAATAAAGTGTCAAATAAACACAAACAGAAACCCCACAAACATATGTCTTTCATATCTCAACACAAAATGTAGATATGAGAAAGACAAACATAAGATTAATCATGCAAATTGCATGTGAAATATGACCACTAATATGTCTTCCAAAGTGTTCATATTTTTCTCTAATGTCTTTGTATATTGAATATAAAAAAAACTTTCCTGGGTAACATTTTCCCAACAGTCATCCCAGCCCCCAAAGAATAATCTCAAAGAACCAAAGGTTCCAAAATAAATACAAGTAAACAAATAATTTATTCAAGAACTGTAGATCTTATTTTATTTATCTAGAGCAGCAGAACAGAAAATAGCTAATATACAAATAAATCATGGATGCCTAGATTATATAAAGATTCAAAAACTACAATATATCCATTAACAACATAAAAAGAGTGAAAACATGTCAGAAAATAAAAAATTCATTCCACACAGAAATGATAGCTTAGTAAAAGAAAAATAAATAAAACAAACCGGTCCTGTTCTAACCCAAATAGTAAGGATTTGCAGAACTGATTAACTCAGTCAGACTTATATGTATTACCTCTTTAATAAAGAACTATGGTATGTGACAGTCATATACTTTTATTCATTATTTAGCAAAATGTGAGTTGATTTGTATTAATATGAGATTATCTATGCAAGAAAAATAATTTGTGTTACACAACTTGGATTTTCCTTGAGGGGTCCAATAAATGGTGGTTAAATTTTTTTACAGTATACAAAACCTAGTTAGATGCCACTTTATTAAAACAAATTGCTTTTTATTGTTATAAAAGAAAGGAAGGCGGAAATAGGAAACTAAGAGTAGAAATCAACCAGTTCTCTAGACATTCTCATAACCACTTCTATGTCAACAGAAATGAAGATGTCACAACAAATGTTGTGGTTATTTTCATGTGTACTGTGCATAGACCAAAGCATCCAATTATAATTTTTACATGGTGATGACTTGTCTCAGACAAGTAAATTGTGTTTTATACATTTTACCAGAAACAATGTCTGTACACATTAATGCTTAAATAACTACATTGTTGTTGGTGATCAAACAATTCCTGTGTTGAAAGTACCGTTGCATGGGAAGGAAGAATTAATCCTCCAGGTTTAAGCCAACGATCCCTTGCACTAATCACAGTAGAGAGCATGCTCTGCAATACAATACATCAGAATTATATACTGTAAAGAAAATTTAGAGCCAAAATAAATGTAGAGGATAAGATGGGAAATATTATAGCAATGCAGAAATGTCCAGGCAAAATGTACTACAATATCCCAGAATTAACTGATTCCAATTTCTCACAAAATCTAACATACTATTTGGTTTTCTGATACAATAGATATTTGAATCGAAAGGATGATCTACTTAGCAAATTTCACCTCATAGAGAAGCATATAGCCCATCCACTCAGAAACAATGACATCGACTTTTTCATCAATATCAACTTCCTACAAAAAGAGATACATTTCGTTAACAATTCCATTTAAAGGTAACTTCAGAATATCACACCATTCCATGTCTCCTTCAATTTCTTCATGACAGAATTGCTTACGAATTTAGTAGATTATGACTTTATCCTATATTAATAAAGGCTGTTGGAAAATCCATGTACAAATGAATATACCATTGGTACAAAATCTAATAGCCTTTGTTAGAAACAGAAATCAACAGGCATTAAGATTATTAAACATTTTAAAATAATTAAGCACTCAATTAAGCTGAAAAGTTACATCCAAAATAATATCTTGATGTTGATAATGTGATCTTCCCCGAATCATTTCCCAAAAGCGAAGTTTATCAAAACTTAGATGAAACGACATGCTATTGCGACACAAACAATTGTAATGTAAACAAAATAATGAATAAAAGAATTTCATTATATGTCTATGCCCTGATCTCCTTGAGTTCCAGTAAAATATTATCTCTATCACTAAGGTCAGAAGCAATTTGATCACTGAAGCCAACCATCACAGCCCCCTTCACATTGTATCTATGACTCTAAAGTAACATCCTAAATGAGTCAAGATTGCAAAGAGAACCAACCAAGATCCATTATTTTTAAATTTACTCAATAGTGCAATAGTGAGTTTCTACTGTATTGGTAATCCCAGCTAAACCATTGTTGTTCTTCCTTGTCTCCTTTGTAAATATTATAATTGATTTCCTCTAATTAATTTTTTAATGTCTCCAATTAGGCAACCTTAGAAAATGTAACGTTCCCTTCCTAGCCTGTTCAATATGGTGGACTTTTAGCCTATCCAGTGAGTTCCTAGAGGCTAATGAATTAAAGTTAGGGGACTTCAGTGGCAGTTGGTCTAGTGGCATGGCTCTATTAGATGATTATTTGGATTTTGATAGCTGAGCATAATGCCCTTTTCTGGTGTTATTTCCCATGAATTTCACATAGGATTTTTTATAAGTTGGTTTCAGGCTTCATAGCTAGTTGTCAGTGTTTATATTTATAGACATGTTGGTGGGAGCAATTAATGTCATTGGCCCAGTATTTTGTATAGTCCAACATTTTCATTTTAAATAACAATAATACTTTATAAAGTAAATATTTAAATTTATCATTAATTAGTATACTCTAAAATAAAGACACTTTCTGAACCAAGATTAAAGTGCAAATCGAATATTTAATAGACAGAGCCATTTGAAGATTTAAATAGACATTAAGTCCTTGATTTTATTTTAATATCTTGAAAAAGACTATCCAAGAGACGTTTTGACCCTTTTGGGAAAATTTAAGAAGTCGGAGCTCATTTATCTTATACAAATGACATTTTGGATATTACTTCCTATTCTAGAGGAGATTGTTCTTCTCATATTTGCGAAGACGAAAACCCTTGCAGGTAACATTCTCCACATCATTGGGAGACACAATCTTGAGAATATTTCGGTGATTCTATCTCAAAGGTTGTATTTGAGCATATTTCTGGAGTTCCATTTTAGAAGTGTCAAAGGTTTATTGCAGATAACATTGGAGAAGGGTGAGATGAGGACATCTTGTGCCTTCATTTCTTTTTGCTGGTCTTACCTTCCTCAAGGACGGTTGTACATTGCCAAGGATAGCCATGAGCTTACTAGAGCTGGTCAGTTAGCGTTTTAGTGTTTTGTTCAGCAATTTGGGAGTACTTAAGGTGGGAAACTGTATTGATTTAATCTCTTTTATCATTGCTTGGATTTTTGGATTTGGTGTCCATTTTCAAATATCATAAACATCTCAAGCTATTTCAAATTTTCAATGTTGCATTTTCCAGGCAAGTTTGAATTAGATATTCACAGATGCCAACTGGGATCTTTACTGAAGATGCTGAGCTTGGTCTGCAAAGCTTTCTTTGACCAGAGAAATGGGGGTTGTTTTATTTTTTTCTATATTCTGATTTTTTAGTATTTTTTTATTGTTTTCAATTTATTGGGATTATTTGACAAATTTAAATGCAAGGAATAATGAAGCAATCTGAACAAAAATTTGCAACTGGAAAATACACAAATCTAAAACTAATTATATGTTTATTGATTGCCAGTGCCACAAACACTACAAGAAAATCATACCAGGCTAGTAATTGCAGATTTGATTCAATATGCAAGTGTGTTACACTGACAAATTTTAATATTGCTCCAAAACTGCACTGCTGACGCTTCTAGGACTGGTAGATAGGTGGAATGGTCTGTTTCAAGACCAAACATAACTTGCTAATAAGTTTCAAGACCTAAACATAAGGGAAAGGAACTTACCCATCTCAAACAAACTGGGACAATTGAAGAATTTGCTAATAAATTTCAAGACCTAAACATAATGGTCCCTAACTTATCTCAAGGACAACTCACATACATATTCATAGAAGGACTAAAACAATCCATTAAAACCCAAGTAAAACCTTTTGAACCTCAATCCCTTGAAGAGGCTATTCGGAAAGCAAAGAAAATTGAATCCAATACACCCAAGGAAAGACCTAAGAGTTTCCCACCAAAATCACCCTATCAAAATTATGGACCTAGGAGAGATAAGAGAGAAAGGTTGTGCTTTATTTGTAATAAACCTTGGAGCAGAGAACACCAGTGCCAGAAAAGAGAAGAATTACGCCAGAAAAATCTTTGCTTCAAATGTAAAGAACCATGGGATCGTGATCATCGTTGTAAAAGAGGGCGTTTGAAACTAATAGATGAAATATGAAAAGATGAGAAGTCTAACAAAAAAATACAGACTGATGAGAGCGAATAAGGAATATTAGCAGTCATCTCAGAAGGGAATGAGAATAGAACATTTCGAATCAAAGGCAACATAAAAGGACAAAGAATAATTGCTTTAGTGGACATAGGGGCCTCCCATGATTTCATTAGCAAACACATTATATCTAGAAGGAAATTACAAACAAAAGAATTCAATGGATTTAAGGTAGCTTTTGGGAATGGAACTATCGAATGATGTACCAAAATTGTACCTAACCTTGAGGTCACCCTGGGAGGGCACACTATTAAAAGAAACTTTTATGTGGCAAATATTCAGAACGATGTTATCCTAGGAATGCCTTGGATAAATTCATTAGGAAAATTTATTATGAATGGTGCTAACTCAGAAATCTATTCCAATCATGATGGAAAGGAAATTACACTAAAAGGATTACCTGATGGCTCCCCAAAAATAGTCACTTGCAAAAAAATGGCAAAAAATACTCAGCCACAACGAAGGCGAATGGATGGCACAATGCATGATACTAGATAAGTCAGCTGTCCATGGAAAAATCATCCATATAGATATCCAACCTATACTGAATAAATATCAAAAGGTTTTTGAAGAAATCCCTCCAGGGATTCCTCCCAGAAGGGTTTTTGAACATCCCATAGAACTAGAAGATTGGGCAAAACCAGTAATAACTACACCCTACAGACACCCTTAAAAATACAAGGAAGAAATAGAAAAGACAATTAAAGAACTCTTGGACATGGGACATATCCAACCAAGCAGTAGCCCCTTTGCGTCTACAGTGGTATTAGTGAAAAAGAAAGATGGTACTATGAGGATGTACATCGATTACCATACTTTCAACCAAAAAACAATTAAAAATGGGTATCCTATTCCTAGAATTGATGAATTAATGGATGAATTACATGGCGCATGTTATTTTTCAAAAATTGATCTACGTTCTAGTTATCATCAAATAAGAATGAGGGAAGAAGATATACCCAAGATAGCTTTAAGATGCCATTATGGACACTTTGAATTTCTCGTCCTTCCCTTTGGACTCACCTAGGCCCCAACAACTTTCCATTCCTGTATGAATCACATTTTTAGACAACGGTTGAGAAAATTTTTACTCATATTTTTTGACAATATACTCATCTACAGTAAAACTTGGGAGGAAAACCTTGGCCACATTGAGGAAGTTTTGAAGATTTTAGAAGAAGAATCTCTATATGGTAAGTTTTCAAGATGTGAATTTGGACTAGAAGAAATCCTATATTTATGTAATGTCCCCTTTTTGGGGCAATAGAAATATGAAGTCTTTTATATATAATGTTAAAATTGACAAGGAGAGCGTAGACTCAAATTATAAATAGGTCAACTTAATGTTATAAAGAGGGCAAAAGTCAAGGAGGAATAAGACAAAATGCCAGAGGAAAGTGGAAGAGTCACAAAGGAATAGGACGAAAGCCAGAGGGGAGTCAAAGAGTCTTAGTTCGTGTATTAAAAAGGGAAAGAGGCTCATTCTTGGGCATGCTTGTTTATGATTCATTTCTAGTTTTCTCTCTTGTGAGAGTTATTCAGAAAGCTTCAGCTTTCAGCTAGTTTGAGGACATAGCCCCTCGCGTTGGCAGACAATGGACACAAACCCATTGTTCGGGGAGACATCAGTTTAGGTGTTTCACATGCGCTTACAGGTTCTTATTCGAGTATTCCAATCTGACTGTTAATATGTATTTAAGATTGGATTCATTAATGCTGGTTACTGTATTGCTGTTGTATAATGCGATAACGTATTTTAAGAAGTTAAAGAGTTTGTTGGGCTTAATATTATTGGTTTGTTCGCATTGTTATATGCTTGAATTCCTAAACATTATTTTGAAAAGATGGGTTTATATCTATTGGAAGATCTGTTGTTTATCTATTACTGTTCATAGTACATCTACCTATGGTTTAAGTTCTAAATATTGGTTTTGGAGGAAATAACTAGATAATACGATTATTGGGGATGTTTCCTAGTATTTATATTACCGGTTGTTACTATGCAACTTCACATATGTGTGTTCTGAATGTTATCTGGGAAAGAAATCAGAAAATATCTGGTTCGGGATATTTCAGTGGTATCAAAGCTGGTTTTTCCTGCTAGTCTGTAAAGTTATAACAGAGACAATTTTATGAAGGGTCAAATTTGTGTATCTAAGTTCGATTCAAGAGGAAAGATTGTTTCAGACGACTCCATATTCACAATATTGATAAGAATTAGAGGTTCTTTTATTCAGTATCGGGGCACAAGAAGGTAGGGCTGATAACCTGTGCTTACAGGGTCTTCTGCAAAAGTCAAAAGTTTTGTACTTGCAAATTTTGAATCAATTGATGAGTTGTGCAATTTTCCATCAACGATAATTTTATGTTTGGTTGTTGGAAATACATCGGCTTCAACGCCTTGATTGTTGGATTTTCTCAAGGATACTGTGTGTTGGAGGAATTTGGTAATTAATCTCTATTATTTGACCACAAATTATATCTGCAGATCAGGACACCTTTGGCTTTGTTATTTGAGCGACTGTGGTTTCTAGTTCATGAAACGCTAATCCCTGTCTGGGGTGTTTTAGTAACCACAACATGGGCATTGAGTTCCTATATCTGGACGCCACCATATCATTGGTTTGGGTGTAGATGCATTTTTGCATTGAAGCAACTGTTTCATGACTTTAGATGCCATATTTCTTACCCGTGGTGTTTTAATTATGTCACAATTAGGAGTGAAATTATCCTCTTTTGGGCAGTATTACTTGAATACCATATCTGGCATTGCTTGTAACGCACTTGGGGATGTGTGAAGGATGAAAGCATTATAACCATGAAAGCTATATTGGCTAAAGCTAGTGGAGGTTACCGAGCTATGGAAATGACTCAGTGGGCAACATAGGATTTCATTCCGGAAATTGATGCAGTAGTATTTCTGGCAATCTGGAGTGGAGTCTACTCAACTAGCAAAGTATATCGGGTAGCAAGAACTCGGCAACACGTGGTCAAGGAAAATTAAGGCTAATGATTCACTGTTGGCTGTAAAGACCAAAGGGAAGACAAACGACAATCCTAGTGTAGCCGTTACTGGGGGAGTTACTCTTACAACTGTCATTCCTATGCTTCTAAAGATTTCCACTTTATTATCATCTCTTACAACCGTTTCATGCAATCACGACAGTCATCATTCATTTGCAGTGCATAGTCTCGAATATTATGAACACTATTGCCCTACTTTTCATTCTCTAACCAATTTGCAAAGTAGAAACTTTGTGTCTAGTAAAGTCCTAGATATGTCTAAGTCAAAGTCCAAGCCCCCTTAGGTGGAAGGAGTCTTCATCGGATTTTTCATCTTCCCCTTCCCCACATTTCATAGCCGGGTGGTTTTCCTTTTGTGTTGTGAGTTTTTGTGGGTAGTTTAGTACCTAATCTGATGGAGATTCACGAAACATGCAAAGATCATTCACAAGAGTTATATCTGCTTGCGGCCTATCATTTTCTCCATGAAAAGAGAAGCTTGCAGAAATTTGGACTTCGCCTTCTCCTCGGCGGGTTTTCAACCCATGAAGGTGATTTCCCACGAAGAGCACCAAATGATACATGCGAGCCACAATAAAAAGATGATGAGGTACCTTATGATAAATTCTTGTTTCCTTTATGATTATCTACCTCAGGAAGTATTAAAGATTCATCACAGTTCTCAATATCATCCTAGGCGGAAAACTCAAAATTGACTTCTCCTCGGCGGGTTTTCAACCCATGAAGTCTGTTCTCCACAAAAGTTAATTCTAAAGGAAAGGAAACGAAAGGTGGGTCCCTAATGAAGCTTCGCACTCCTTATGGATATCTCCAAACCCAAGGGAAGGAATAATTCAAAAAGAAAAGTTAAAAGGAAAGCTTGAGCAAAGAAATGAAAATTGTCTTCTCCTCGGTGGGTTTTCAACCCATGAGGACAATTTTCCGCAATTTAAAGAAAATCAAGCATGTAAGCGGATGGGACCAACAAATGGTACACGAAACATCTTGAGATGATAATGGAAACAATCTAACTATTGCAGGAAACATCTATTAAGCAGAATCCAATTTGGCGGATATTTCCTTACGGATACTCTATTCATAACTTCCCAAAACTTAATGGGAAATGGGAAAGTAAATATGAGAGGATAAAAAGTTACCGTTGGACCAACGGAACAGTGAAAAGACACCGAGATGCCCGTAAAAACCTTGCATTTACTATTTCAATGGATCGCTCCTTTAATTCATTCGTGTGCCGCGAATTCTAGAGATTAACGGATGAATTGAAGTTCCTATATAGATGGAAACATGAACAGTTACAAAAACTACTGCTCTTTCTTGAACTATTATTCTGTTAAAATTGCACAACTTTTTCAAAAGCTAGTGTTTGTGCATTTGTTATTCCTTTTGCTTCCTACATTCAAAATTCATCTCTGAACAGAATGGCAACCAAATTTGCAAGTTTTGATGGGCTGAATGGAATCAAGTTTGCATTGCAGAATTTCACAAACACCTCTCTCCGTTTCTATGATATGCAAGACTTTCAGAAGAGAGTAAGATTGGAGCCAATTCATCCCTTAACTGAGAAGCTTCGAGGATGTGGGCTAGTTGAGGCAGCTGGTTTCCCAATGGCAGTCCAAGCTCTGGAATTGATCTATGAATGCATAAATCATTACAACCTGAACACCAAGCAGATTGTATTGCCGGATGATACGGTATTGATTTCCATTGATAGACAAACAATGGTAAATTGTCTATGAATTCTAGAGCAAGAGGACTTTTTAGATTTGACAATTGGTGGAGCTGTCTCTGGGTTTTCCGTGAAGAAAATGGTCTGGAGAAAGGAGATTATTCAATCATGGTTTCAAAAGCCACAGAGTACCAAAAGTTAGGTCCCTAATACATTTGCCTATGGTTTAAGTTCTAAATATTCGTTTTGGAGGAAATAACTGGATAATACGACTATTGGGGATGTTCTCTAGTATTTATATTACCGACTGTTACTATGCAACTTCACATATTTGTGTTCTGAATGTTATCTAGGAAAGAAATCAGCAAATATCCAGTTCAGGATATTTCAATTTAGGACACAAAATCAGTATCAAAGGTGTAAGCGTAGATCAAGAAAAAATCAGTGCCAATAGAGATTGGTCAAGGTCCAAAACCCTAATCCAACTCAGAGGATTTGTAGGTCTGAGTAGTTACTATAGATGATTCATAAAAGGTTTTTCCAAACTAGCATCCCCCCTTACAAAGCTAACAAAAAAGGGAGCTTTCATGTGGAATGAGGAAGCGCAACAAGGTTTGGATAAACGTAAGGAAATCATGAGTTTTTGTCCAATATTCGCCATTCCCAGATTTCACCAGACCCTTTGAATTACAATGTGATGCATCAAGGGAAGTAATAGGAGTAGTCCTCATGCAAAAGAAGAGACCAATAGCCTTTGAAAGTCATAAGCTCACTAATTCAGAGAAGCTCTATCCTATATATGATAAAGAAATGTTAGCCATAATGCATGCTTTAGCCAAATTTCGACAGGAAGATTCATTGTTAAAACAGATCATAATAGCTCACGTTTCTCTTTTAAACCCAAAAGATCTTAATGACAAGCAACAAAAGTTGGTAAGTAAGATTCAAGCTTACAATTTTGATATTGAACATGTAAAAGGAATTAATAATGGAGTCGCTGATGCACTTTCTCGATGCCCACACATCAATAGCGTGACTAATATCTCACAAGATTGGAAATGGGAAATCTTATCAGAATATGCGAAAAACTCTCAAACACAAGATATATTAGAAGGAAATTTTTCCAATGAAGACTTCAAAATTTGTAATGACATTATCCTTTACAAAGGACGAGTATAACTAATCCCTCAATCAAAAATAAAGGAAAAAATTCTTAGAGAATACCATGACAGCCCTCTAGCAAGTCATCAAGGGTACTATAATACATACAAACATATTAGAGAAAAATACTCTTGGAAAGGTTTGAAGAGAGATGTACGAAGACATGTACAAGAATGCATAACATGTCAAGGAAACAAAGCTGAATTAACACACCCAACAAGATTACTACAGCCCTTGCCAATTCCAGATCAGAAATGGGAGAGCATATCCATGGATTTCATAACACGATTCCCAAAGGTACAAGGGAAGGATAGCATTTTTGTGGTGGTTGATAGGCTTATCAAAACTGCTCATTTCTTCGCTACCTCTACAAAATACAAAGCACATCAAGTAGCCGAATTGTTTTTCAAAGAAGTTTTTAGACTCCATAGACTTCTTCAAAATAATATTAGTGACAGAGATAGTAAATTGCTTAGTAAATTTTGGCAAGAACTCTTCTGTCTTGCAGGGACAACACTAACCCCAAGCACTAGTTATCATCCACAGACTAACGGACAAACTAAGGTTGTCAACAAATGGTTAGAAGGATACTTGAGGAATTATGTTATAGAACAACAAAACACATGGATCAAATGGTTACACCTAGGTGAATATTGCTACAATACAACTCATCATATGTCGATTGGAATGAGCACATTTAAAACATTATATGGTTACGATGCTACATCATTTGGAGAATCAATAGCCCAAGAAAGTCAAGTTCCATGAGCGCAAGATTTCATAAAGCAGAGTGTTGACATTATTAAAACTCTCAAAGGAAATTAACAACACGCTCAGAATCAACAAAAAATGTACGCAGATAAAAGGCGTGTCGAAAGATCCTTCGTGATTAGAAAGATCCTTCGTGATTAGAGATTTGGTATTCTTACGACTACAACCATACAAGCAATCCTCAATCAAGAGAAACGGGATGGAAAAACTCAAACCTCGATTCTATGTACCTTATAAAGTTATAAGAAGAGTGGGAGAAGTAGCCCACGAGCTTGAACTTCCTAGAGATTATAAATTCATAATATATTTCATGTTTCACGACTAAAGAAAGTTTTGGGACAACACATTAGTCTCCCCTAAATGAAGGACAACTTACATTAATACCATAATGTATCTTGGAAACATGAGAGCACAAACTAAGGAATAGAACCATCACCAAGTTCTTGATTAAATGGAGAAATCTACCAAATACAGATCCCACTTAGAAGGAAGAAGTTTTAAAATTGCTTGAGGACAAGCAAATTTAGGACGGAAGGACTGCAACGGACCCTAGTTAAAACAAATATTATGTAAATACAATCAAGAAAGATTAAATTAAAGATTAATTCTTATTATTAAGGCAATAAATTACTCATGTATATAAGTTGCTCAAATTAAAAATCTAAATCAATTATAAATTTAAATAATAAACAATTATAAATCAATATTGTTAGAAGTGAATAATAACAATGTTCATTAATTAAATAATTAAAATGTGATATAATAACAATGTTCATTAATTAAATAATTAAAGTGTCATCGCATATGAGAGGGGACTCACCTAAAGGAAAAGGACCAAAATCAGGTCATGACTCCTCACACCCATATAACATCATGGGTATGCAGCGAAAGAAAAAGGGCATCGGTAAAGAGGAAAGCAGCGATGTAGAGCCACGTCATCACCATCCGTTCGCATCACGTAAGACTGGAATCCACAAAGAGGTACCAAGAAGTACGGGATTGTTTAGGACCTTGCACAGAAGGAGTACAACAGCAGTAAACTACCACATCATACCATGTAGAGAGTGGACCATTGAGGAGGTAAATGCAATTCGATTTAAGTGGTTAGTAATTTTAATAAAAATGATGTTAAGAATTTGAGTTTATACACGAGGTTCAAAAATAATTTGAGTTTATACATGGAAATTCAAACTTAAGCTTATGGAAAACGTATATGCAAGGAAAGTTTTTAATTGTGAATGAATTACTTATAAGAAAATATCGTGTTAACCTATGGGTTAGCACCATGATACTAAGGTGAACTCGAAGCATGGAGCATGGAGATATTAAGATCACTATTGTCTGCCATGGCCAAGATTCAATGTGAACTCAAAGCATGGAGAATGGAGATATTAAGATCTCCATTGTGGCCATGGCTAAGTGTCGATATTGAAGCATGGAGCATGTGAGATATTTTAGATCTCCATTGTCTGCCATGGCCGATAATCGACATGCCAAAATATTTTGATGTGTCAACATATGCATATGTAAGTAGCCTTGGATAGAGGATGCCCATCCAAGAAGAATCTTAAGGGGTGCGCTCCCTAGAAGACGGCGAGGTAACAATGAGCTAGGAAGCCCAACTTGGAGACATCTTTAAGATTGGGGTTAACTTAGAGGGCAGATAAATACTATTATTATTGTTGTGTTTTCTAACAAGCTTTTATGTACACATCAAGTTGAATCAATTTACTAAATAGGAACATTACAGGAAGGTAGTGTCTCCACTTCAATGCCTAAACTATAACATCAAATTCTTGAGCATAAAATTCCTAATCATAAACAGAATACTTTCTTTTGGCATCATTCAATTTCTCATTGAAATAAGCAACAAGTCTACCTTCTTGGCTCAAAACAACTCCTCTTCTTGTACCACTAGCATCACAGTCTACTTGAAACACCTTATTAAAATTTGGAAGTGCTATAACAGGTTGCTCTATAACTTTCTGTTTCAACAGATTAAAACTTTTATCTGCTCCTATAGTCCACTTAAATTTTTTCTTATTCCCTCTTATTGTTTCAATCAAGGGTTCACAAATACTGCTAAAACCTCTAATAAACTTTTGGTAAAACCAGCCAGTCCATGAAAAGATCTTCCCTTTTTTGCGCTCCTTGGAGTAGGCCATTCGACGATAGCCTTCACTTTCTCACATTTCATTTTCAGACCTTCAATTGATACTACAAATCCCAAGTACACCAACTCCTTCACAAAACTACACTTCTTCAAATTTATCAACAACTTTTCCTCCCTCAACTTATAAAACACCTTACGAATATGCATGAAATGCTCCTCCAATATCTTATTGAAGATCAAAATATCATCTAGGTAAACAATGACAAACTTTGCTAGAAACTCCTTTAGTACCTCATTCATGAGCCTCATGACAGTGCTTGGTGGATTGGTTAGCCCAAAAGGCATGACTAACCACTTATATAATCCTTCCCTTGTCTTGAAGGCAGTCTTCCACTCACCTCCTTCTTCAATGTGAATCTAATGGTACCCACTCTTCAGATCTATCTTTGTGAAATACGCAACTCCACTCAAATAGTCCATTATATCATTCCATCCGCGAGAATACAAGTTTCTACTTGATTGTGATCTTGTTGATAGCTCAAGAATCTATACACATCCTCCATTCTCCATTCTTCTTAGGTGCTAATACTGTTGGTATAACACAAACTCAAACTCTTGAATCAACCCCTTCTGCAACAACCCATGAACTTGTCTGTTCAACTCTTTACTTTCTACCGGTATTGTTTTGTACACTCACTTGATTGGCAAACTGGCCCTTGGAATCAAGTCCATCTAGTGACTAATCTTCTACAGTAGTGGTATTCCATCAGGGACATTATCTAAGACAATATCTAGAAACTCTTCAAACAAATCTACAACTTCTACAAGTACCTCTTCTACTTCTTTACCATCTATTGGAATTATAGCAAAACACATATGCTAATGCCTCATACCCTCTAGGAACTTCTTTCCATCAACAAAACACACTCTAGCAGTACTACATACCTTTTCATCTGTATCCTTCAATGGCTTCAGCTTATGTTTCACTCCATCCTTTTTCAGAGTGTACGTATTTGCACGCCCATCATGTACATCATGTCTGGCAAACTACCATGGCCTACCCAGCAACATATGACATATGTTGTAATAACCCCAATAGGTTATAACTTCTTCAAACACCAAAAATCTTTATACTTCAGTTGTTTGGCATTTCGTCAAACACTTTGCAAGCAAGCTCTGATACCACTGTAATAACCCCAATAGGTTATAACTTCTTCAAACACCAAAAATCTTTATACTTCAGTTGTTTGACATTTCGTCAAACACTTTGCAAGCAAGCTCTGATACCACTGTAATGACCCTCCTCAAATCTGCTCTCAAAAAATGCTGATGAAAGCTCAAGGAATTTCATCAAACAATTCACATGCAAGGGACGTATGACTGATATAGTATTTCAGCTGGCTTTAAATGACTCTTTTTCAATTTGCATCAATGAAAATCTTGTGCTAGAAGACTCCAAATGGACTACACAATGGCCTAACATGAGTGTGCTACTAATTTTGACAATATTCAATGCATATATATGATCTAAGCATGAGAAATGAACACCTACAGCCAACTGGTATTTTTACAAACAGTTGGTGTGCAAACTAACTAGCTGATAAATAATGATATTGAATTGCTTAAATGACAACAGCAACTATTATCTTCTTAATTTGCAAATGAAATTTCTAATACAATGCTCATGAAATATGGCCAAGACTTTTGGCATTTACATGGATTACAAAATGATAATGCTAGTATAATGCACACTTACAGCTGAAACTTATAACATCCTAAAAAAACAATACTAATAAAAGAACCTGGTTGTAGATGGCTGTAATAATTTTCTTCAATGCTGTCCTTTCTGCTTTGCTTTTCCGATTTGCTTTTTCGGACTGCTTTTTCAGCCTACTTTTTTGGTTCCGCTTTTTCGGCCTACTTTTTCGGTTCCGCTTTTTCGAACTGCTTTTTCGTATCTGCTTTTTCAGACTGCTACCCTGTTGAATCTCAAGACCATATCTTTCAATGGCGTCAAGATTTCCAGCTTGAAGGGATTTCGTCTTTCAAACTATTGAGACATAATCTCCAGAAAATTTCTCAATTTCTTTGATATTTCCAAGCCTGAATAAATGAGGGCTATCCTCTTTCTTTTAATCCCTTCCTCACTTGCTCCACACTTCCGTCTTGCCAATGTGGGATAATACATGAGTTTTAATATTACTTCTTTTTTCCCTTTACAAAGTCCATGTATGTACTCAAAAGGGGGACTCTTGATTTTTTATAAAGTGACTTTATGAAACATTATAATATTTAATTTTAAATAGTCACTTTACCGTTGTAACTTCAAACATTAAAATAATCTACCAAATAAACTCGGAATCTCACATATAGCTCATCAGAAAGAGCCCAACAAAACACATCTCATCCTGTCACTGAAAATTGAAGTCACTGCATCTCCCTATTGGCTTACTAAAAATAGTAAGTTTTTCCAAAACCCCAACAAACAAACTCCGTTTGGCCTGTAATTAAATTTGACTAGGCCAAATAATCTCAGGATCCCCTTTGAAGTCCTGGTTAGCCCTCGAGACCATACAAGAATGGGCTAACGACAACATACATCCAGACTGGCTAAGTGGGGGGGCATTACATATGTCCATAGGTATGATATGACAAAGTACCTCATCCTAGTAGCTTCCAATCTTGTACTTCACTAGGCATTGCTCATTGACCATGACCTTGTGGTCATCCAACACCCTGGGTATACGATATGGACACAGGTG
Organism: Cupressus sempervirens; assembly: GCA_028749045.1. Lineage (NCBI taxonomy): Eukaryota > Viridiplantae > Streptophyta > Pinopsida > Cupressales > Cupressaceae > Cupressus > Cupressus sempervirens. The sequence goes on along the minus strand of CM053789.1, from coordinate 504,498,339 downwards.
TTTCCACCTCTTGAGCTTTAACTTTGTGACCATCTTTTCTGACACCAAATTGTTAGTACTTCCACCATCAATGATTACATCACAACACTTATCTTCAAATTTGCACATTGTGCAAAACAAACACCTCCTCTAATCAGGTTCATTCTCACCACTCAACAAGACTCTTTTGTTAACTAGGACCTTTGCTCTTTCAGCATCTTCAGAATGTGATGATTTAGCATCTTCATCAACATGCACAACTCTAACTTGGCCTTTTGTTGTTTTATCGGTCTTTCCTTGGCACTAGGAACATTCAAATGATCTATGCCTTTCTTCTCCACAGTGAAACATTTTCCATAGAAACCTCCTCTTCCAGATCCTTTCCCTCTTCCTCTTCCTCTCTGATCTCTATTGTTCTGATTATGAAAATGATTGGAATTGTTTCCCCTCTGGTTTTGACTGCTATTGTTGGCCTCGTCCTTGTTCTTTCTATCATCATTTCGGCCTCCATAAGATTGTTTGCCAGATCTTCCACCATGACCGCTTCCACTATTCTTGTTATCAAACTTCTTGTTTAGCTTTTCCTCAATACACCTCAATACTAGTCATTCGAACCAAACTTAGCTCCTCTTGAATGCTTGGCCTCAACCCATTAAGATAATAGGCAACTTTTTCCTTATCAGCTTCCGCATGGCCGCTTCTAATGAGAGCTGAGTAGAACTCTTCAGTATACTCTTGAACAAATCTTCCTGCTTCAATCCTTGCATTTTTTCAGTAGATCAAGCTCATAATCCACTGGAATGAATTGTCGCTTCAATTTTTTTTATCATTCGATCCCATCTGATTATTTTATATTTCCCTCTCTGTAATGTCCCCAATTTAGCAAATTTTCGAAATACAGTTTTGTTAGCTCATCATTGGGACCCTTGTGAGTCTACATTTTCAAGGAAAAAAAAGGGAAAATCGAGTCTACATTTTTAGGGAACACAACAGAGCTCAGTTAGGTTCTTTTCAGTGGTATCAGAGCAATTTCCTACCAACCTACAAGAATTGGGCTCAGAATTTTCAGAGGCATATTTTTGTTATTCTGCATCTTGAGATATGGATGGTGGTCGAAGGTTTGTGCCAGGTATGCACTACACCCGACGAGATCAAAATGTACCTCCCGGAGAGGGAGAGCCGGAGATTCAATTTGGCTTGATGGGTAGTCTGAGTGGTTCTGGGGGCATTGGGCAACATACTAGAAATGCTCAGGTTGATAAAGATGCCTTGCAGGCATTTAGAAATATCGCAATCGGGCAACACCAGATGATAGGTGTTCTCCAACAATTGTGTAACACCTTGCAGCAGTTAGCTTTGCCTCAGGATCGAGGTAGAGAGAGAGATCGAGATGTTTTTATTGGTTCCCATAGGTCACGTGTGGATACAGGGCCCAGGGCTAATGACAGGCACAGGATCAAGGATCATGTCAGGATGGATGACAGGGTGGACAAGATAGGCTATATTGGTGCTTAGGATAGGCCACAGAGACCCACTTTTCTAAGACTTCAATTAGATGCAATTAGCACTACTTCTGATGCTGCTCAATTTGTTCATAATGTACTGACTCATTTTCATGAGTGGGATGCTCTTCCTCAGGCATTAAAGGATAACTTGAGTTTTGACAGATATCTAACACAAAAGCGTAAGCATTACAGGTGTAGGCCTGCTACTGACAGATAGCAGCCCAGGTATACTGAGCTACAGCAGGCATCTGGTAACATGACATTGGCTCATTTTGATGGGACCAATAGAGTGACTGCTAGAGCTTGGGTCCATAAGCTCGACACCTACCTTGCTTTGTGTCTTATGATTGAAGAGGACGACATCAAGTTTGTTGTACTCAACCTTGATGGAGTTGTGCATGATTGGTGGTATCATGGTTTAGTATCTCTCAATCATGATCAGATCATATCATACCAGGAGTTTATTGGCAGGCTAATAGAATGTTTTGACAAGAAGGATCCCGAGGTATATTTTAGGGAGTTGTCTTAGTTACGACAAGCAGCTGGTTTGGAGGCATTCATCAGTAAGTTTCAAAGGTTTTCAGTGATGGTGTATAATATATCTGAGCGAAGGAGGGATATGCTCTTCATTGAAGGTCTTGCTGAGCCACTCAGAGGGTCGATTAAGTCATTAGATCCCCCTTCATTGCAGGAGGCAATGAAAAAAGCTCGTAACTTAGAGGCAAATTTGTCCCAAAGCCTGCTATGTCTTCCTATGATAGGGCACCACTTCGAAGAGAGGAGAAGACTGAGGGAAAGCGTCTTGCTGCAGCACCTTTGGACAAGGAAACCATTAATGATTTGAGGAGGAAGAAGTTGTGTTTGTACTGCAAGGGTCCTTATGATGTTGACCATTACTATCCTATGAAACCTAAGGGTAAAAATAGGATGATGGAGTGGTTCTAGGATGATGATGGCAGTGCTGATTTTCAGGAGCAGTATGGGGATTATGATCAGGATCAGCATAGGAGTGATGATGTAGATCATGAGGAGGATGACTCCAACCTCAAGGTAGCTTACTTATCCAATATGAGGAAGGAGAGAGCTTTCAGGATGCGTGGGCTCATTGCTGGTTAGGGTATTGTTGCTTTATTTGATACTGGAGCTGCTCATAATTTTATTGATGCACGTTTGGTTACCAAGAGAGGTATGCAGACTGAGGATTTTGAGGGCCTACAGGTAGCTGATGGTTACACTTTAAAGTGTAACAAGATGATTACAGATCTTCCTACGAAACTTACTACATATACTTTCTCTGCTGATTTTTATGTGGTAGACATGGGGGGAACATATATAGTCCTTGGTATGGCCTAGTCACACAGACTTAAGGATATTTACTTAAGTAAGAAGAAGATGGAAATGAGATTTATTAAAAACGGGCAGCCCCAGGTTCTTTAAGCAATCCGTAATGATGAGTTGAAGCACATATCCCTTAGGCGCATGCAGCATTTGGTTCAACATGAGGATACTATTGATTGGGCAATGGAGTGCATGATTATGCCTACTCAAAAGAATATTGAGGAGACAGAATATCATCCAGATATCCAGTAGTTGAGAATTAAACACTCTAAAGTGTTTCATGATTTACCCCCCGGTAGCCCACCGAATCGTGGGATTGAGCATATTATTGAGTTGGACAAGGGCACTAAGCCTATTATGATTACTCCTTATCGACATCCGAAGAGGCTCAAAGATGAGATTGAGAAGACCATACAAGAGCTACTTGATCAAGGACATATTAGGCAAAGTAAGTCCCCATTCGCTACTTCTATTGTTTTGGTGAAGACAAAGGATGGCACCCTCTGGATGTGTATTGATTACCCAATGTTGAATAAGAGAACTATTAAAAACCAGTATCCCATTCCATAGATTGATGAGCTCATTGATGAATTGCACGCGGCGAAGTATTTTTCGAAAATTGATTTGAGGTCCGGCTATCATCAAATCTGGGTTAGAGAAGAGGATATGAAGAAGACAACATTTAGGTGTCACTGTTGGCATTTTGAGTTTTTAGTCATGCCCTTTGGTCTTACTAATGCTCTTGCCACCTTTCAGTCTACTATGAACAGGATGTTCCACAGTTAGCTCCGCAGGTTTGTGCTAGTCTTCTTTAACGACTCTGATTTATAGCAAGACTTGGGACGATCATGTTGTTCATTTGGATACAGTTTTGGGTATTCCAGATAGGGCTTCCTTGTATGCCAAGGAGTCCAAATGTGCTCTCAGTATGATAGAGTTGCTTTACTTGGGGCATATCATTAGTACTAATTGAGTTCGCATGGACCCAGATAAGATCTGTGCTATTGTACAATGGCCTACACCTGAGACCCTAACACAATTGAGAGGGTTTATTGGACTTTGTTCTTTTTACTAGAGGTTTGTGGCTAGTTTCTCATGACACACTGCTCCCCTTACAGATTTGACCTGTAAGGGTGCTTTCTAGTGGCCGGCTGAGGCACAGGAATGTTTTGAGAAGTTTAAGACTATTATGACTTCATGTCCAGTATTGGCTTTACCTGATTTTTCCAAGCCCTTCGATTTGCATTGTGACACTTCCGAAGAGGGTATTGGTGCCGTTTTATCCCACGATCAACATCACATAGTTTTTGAGAGCACGAAATTGTGGGGTCCTGAGAGAACTTTCAGCATTTACGATAAGGAAATGTTAGCTATCATGCATGCTTTGGCTAAATTCAGGCAGTATTTGGTGGGCAGAAAGTTTTGCATTAAGATTGATCATAATAGCCTGAGACATTTCCTGGGACGAAGGGATTTGAATGAAAGGCAGCAGAAATGAGTCAGCAAGCTACAATCTTATGATTTTGATATTTCCTATATCAAGGGGACTTAAAACGTAGTTGCGGATGCTCTTTAAAGACCTCACCTTTTTGTAGTTTATGTTATTTCAGAGGATTGGAGGCATTTAATTATAGCTGAATATGCCAGGGATCAGTGGGCAACAGGTATTGTGGATGGTAGTATTCAGGATGACAGATATTCGCTTTTAGGGGAGTTGATTATCTACAAGGGGAGGATTTATTTGATTCTAGAGTCAGTTGTGCGTAAGATTATTTTACAGGCATTCCATGATTCTCCTATGGCTGGTCATCCATAGTTTTTCAAGACTTAAAGACAAGTTTGGGAAAGATTTACATGAAGGGGTTGAAGGATGATGTTCATCACTGTGTCCGAGAGTGTTCGATTTGTCAGCAGAACAAACACGAACACACATATCCTGCTAGTTTATTACAGCCACTTCCTATCCCTGAGATGAAGTGGGAAGGAATTTCCATGGACTTCATTGTGGGCTTACCCAAAGCCCAAGGGCGGGATAGTATATATGTGGTGGTAGATAGGCTCACGAAGTATGCTCATTTCTTTCCTATTACCACTACCTATTCAGCTGTGCAGTTGGCTAAATTATTTTTTAGAGAGATCTTCAGGTTACATGGTTTACCTAAAACCATTGTGAGTGACTGTGACAGTAGATTTATGAGTCATTTTTGGCAGGAGATTTTTAGATTGTGTGGGGCTGAGTTGACTCCTAACACTAACTACCATCCGCTACTGATGGCCAAATGGAAATAGTAAATAAGAGGATAGAGGGATATCTGCGGAATTGTCTATTCTCAATAGAAGGCTTGGGTAAAGTGGATTCACTTATGTGAATATTGTTACAATTCCACTCATCACATGACTATACAAATGTCACCTTTCAAAGCTCTATATGGATATGATCCACCTAGTTTTGTAGACTTGTTATGTGGTGATAGCAGAGTACCAAGTGTCGAAGAGTTGTTGTAGGACAGCCAGGATGTAGTGAGATCCCTAAGAGATAATATGTATAGAGCACAGAATCAGCAAAAGTAGTATGCTGATCAAAGGAGTACTCGAACTTTTCAAGTTGGTGACATGGTCTACTTGATATTGCAGGCGTATCAACAATAGTCAATCAAAAGAAGTGGTGTTGAGAAACTTAAGCCAAGTCATTATGGCCCCTTTCGTATTGTATGGCATGTTGGAGAGGTGGCTTATGAGTTGCATCTACCTGAGGATAGCAAGGTTCATAATGTATTTCATCTCTCTCGCCTTAAAGAAGCCTTGCATAGTCATGTGATACCATCACCTGGATTGTCCCCATTGGATGATGAAGGAAGATTGGAATTGATTCCAGAGGTGATTCTTGATACTAGAGAGAGACAGTTGCGACGAAGGACTATCTGTGAGTTGTTGGTTAAGTGGCAGAACCTACTAGAGGAGGATGCTACTTGGGAGCCTGAGGATATTCTACAACACATTGGATTGCGATTGCTCGAGGACAAGCAATCTTGGGGAGGGAGGACTGTAATGTCCCTAATTTAGCAGGTTTCCGGAATACGGTTTTGTCAGCTCATCATCGCGACCCTTTTGAGTTGACGTTTGGTTTTGGGGATCTTTGTCCAGATATTGCTATTTTTGGACTTGCTAATTTTAGTAAGTCACTTTCGAACGGTTACTATTTTTGGATGTGCAGTTCAAGCAAGGTGGACGTCTAGTTTGTTTGTTTGTTGAAGCTCTTGATATTTTTTATGGAAGTCGTATTTATTGGGAAAATTGTGGTTTAATGGTTATTATTAATACTCTTAATTATCATTGTACTTTATAATATAATGTGTTATGACGTTATATTTTTAAAGTTGCCTTCAAGTGAAAAGTTTCCTCAAATAGAAACTCTACACATGAATAGCCCTTATTGAAAACACAAAACTAGAAAATTGTAAATAGAAATATTTTTGGGTGATACAAGATTGCCCTTACACCCAAGATGCTCCTACATCATATACACAACTGAATTCCTTTGAATAACATATCTTCCTGAATGAAATAATCAATCCATTTTATCGTACTCATCTGTTATGTGATTTTTACAAGATTTCCAAGGTTCTGCAAAATCAGGATCAATTTCATACAAGTTCTTCAAATCTGCAAACCCAAGTACTTCAACCTTCATCTTTGTCAACAAACTTCTTCTGCTCAATGAATCTGCTACCTTGTTTGATTATCCACTCCTATGCATCAATACAAAAGAAAAATTCCACACGTACTCAACCCATTTTGTATGTCTCTGATTCAACTTATTATGACTTCCCAAATACTATAAAGCTTTATGATCAGTGTACAATACAAATTCCTTAGGCATCAAGTAGTGCCTGCTTTTCTTCAAGGCTTGACTAATTGCATAAAACTCTTGATCATAGACTAAACATTTTCTCTTAGCGTCATTCGATTCTCATCGCAAAAATCTATAGGCTTACCTTCTTGACTCAAAACATATCCAATTGCACTCCCACTAGCATTACAATTAACTTGAAAAACTTTAGTAAAATCATGTAAAGCAAGCACAAGCAATTTTGTTGCAATTTGTTTCAATGTTTCAAAGCTTTTATTTCCTCCACGTGTCCATCTAAATTCCCTTTTATCACCTCTCATTGTCTCTATCATAGCATTACATACTGAGCTGAAATTTCTGGTAAACTTTCTATAGAAACTTGCCAATCCATGAAATGATCTAACTTCTCCAACACTTTCAGGTGTAGGCCACTCAATAATAGCTTTTACTTTTTGAGGATTCATCTGCAATTCATCAGTAGAGATTACAAAACCAAGGCATACAATCTCCTCCTTTATAAAAGAACATTTCTTCAAGCTTATCAACAACTTTTCTTCTTTCAATCTCTACAACAATTGTTTGATATGCATTAGGTGTTCTTGTTTAGACTTACTGTAGATTAGAATGTTATCAAGATATACAATCACATATTTACCCAAAGACATCTTAAAATCTTCATTCATCAATCTCATAAAAATACTAGGTGTAGTAGTTAAACCAAAAGGCATAACCAACCACTCATACCATCCCTCATTAGTATTAAAAGCAATCTTTCATTCATCTTCTAATTCTAATCTGATAATATCCACTTTTAAAATCAATTTTGGTAAAATACTTTGCTCCACTCAAATGATCCATTGTGTCATCTATTCTAGGCAAAGGAAACCTATATTTCACTGTTATTATGTCTATAACTCTAGAATCAGTGCACATTCTCCATCATCCATTCTTTTTAAGTGCCAATACAACAGGTATTGCACAAGGACTCAAACTTTCTCTGATCAAAACTTTCCGAAGCAGTTCTTGCACTTAGCTGTTCAATTCTTCATTCTCTATAGGTGTTAGTGTATGTGGTGCTTTGTTAGGAAAACTAGCTTCGGGAATCAAATCCATGCAGTGACTAATACTTCTCATAGGAGGTAAACCATTAGGTACATTATTTGAAATAGTATCTTGAAATTCTATCAACAAAGATCTAATCTCAGGTGCATGTTCAACTTCATCTTGTTTCTCAGTCTTTCTAGGGATCAAAGAAAAGCATACATTCTATTTCTTCACATCCTTAAGCAAACTGATTCATCTGTACTATTGTTCCTGGCAGGAGATTGAACAAGCTTAGGATAGTGCAACTGTAATGGAATTTTCTTCATAGGGGAGGACAAAGTGGGGGAAGATTTTATAGGCATCTTAGAGATAACCAATTGGTCTTTGAAAACAAACCCTCCATTATTCAGAAATTTTATATTTAATTCTGGATTTGAAACTGGTTTATTACTACAATCCACAAAGAAATCATTATTTAGTTTATTATCTTTGAAAATGATTTTAGTATCAATAACTTAACAGAAATTAGGATATAAATAATAGAGTGAGCAATTTGAAATGATCTTCAATGGTGAAAAAGGGATTTTAATTTAAAAAATGAGGTAATTGGAAGCAAAATAGTTTTCCGAAAGATGATATTATTAAAAAGAAGCTCTACTGAATAACTATGGATTTCTACCCATCTGCAAATTTTAGGGTACCAAACTTGGAAATGTCAAAATTTGGAAACCAATCAAAAAAAGTTACAAGAAAACCCTTACAGACAAAAGAAGGATCTATTAAAATTTAATTTTTTAATTGCTTATTATTACAGTCGGCATTAAAGAAATCACCATCCAAGTTAGGGATACTTACCTGGCCTTTCATCTTTAGCTCAAACCACTTTGAAAAATTGAAGTTTGACACATAACTTCCTTCCCAAAACCCGTACTGGTTGTAATCAATACAATGCTGCCAGAGACTGTTAGCCAAGAGTTGCTAGTAATCAATACATCCATATCTGGATCAGAATGCATATTTCCAATCTTATTCTGCAACTCCCCAATTGAAACGGGGTTTTTGGAAGGACTAGGGCCAAACAGAATACCACAAACAAAAGAGGATTTCTCACAGACAGATTTTGGAAAATCGTATAAATTTTGAACATTATTTTGAATATGTTTCTGTTTTCTATTTATAAAATTGCTTTTGGTAAACTGCTGATCCTTATTAGCTTTGTCTGAATAATGATGGTTTAAAACCTCGAAAATGTTTCGGACGTGAATAGCATATTTAGTCTTATTAAATAATGCCTATTGTATGTTTTCCCTGCATGATATCTGAGTCGTACTCCCTGCTTGTGTGAGCCATCAATTTTTTCATTCTTAACATTTTTATTTCTTATAATATATCTCATATGTATAATAGACATAGAGAGAGAAAAATATCTACTTCATAATTTGTTATCAATAATAATAATGCTCCATGATAATAATAGAGAAGGATAGATCTCAAATGTTTAAGGCCGATAGGCCATTCAAACATTTGATTTCATTGATTGGAATCATTGTTGAAGCTACAATCATTAACAGCAACTGACATTTTTTTTTATCCTTTGTGTTGTCCATTGCCTTAAATTTTTGTTGGAGAACATAACCAACATTTATTGGAAGAGATCAATGGTGGAAGACAATAAGACCAACATGAAACAAATCTACAGTAACCCTTGGATTCTCAGTCCTCATATTTACACAAAAAAAGAAATTGACACATTTAGTAAACATAGAAGTCTAGCTTGCCTACCAATTTTTTAATAACATTATGCAGCATATAATCTTAAACCCTCAAACTCTAAAATTTCATAATTTCAAGGTTGAACTATAGGACAACAAAATTATAGATAATAAACATAAAACAGCATTACTCTACATACATGGTGATATGTAAAATGAAGAAAACAACCAAAGATAATCTACATCTTTTTCTTTCCCATCCCTAGTGTAAATTTCTCAAGCCTTAAACTGCAAGGTAACTCAATATCAAAATGATAATTGATTACTTCTTAAAAAGTGTCTTCGACTCTTCATTTTCCTTCATCGCATCCAATTATAATGCTTTTGTTTGATGATTTGATGATGAACAACTTTGCATGGTTAAAAAAAATTCTCAAACCATATTCTTGCTATGTGGATACTTAACTAGGTAAAAATGGATGAATAAGGGCAAAAAATGGCTTTAAAAGTTCAAATTTCACCTTTAAAAGTGTGATTATTATTTAGCACCAGAGAGAAGAGTTTGAGCTGAAGACTAGCAAACCCTAGAATGAGACTCGTTGTAAGGTTCTCACACCATCACCCCAAAATTATAAGGACCCCCATTTTCAACCTCTACCTTGGCAATTTTTCACATGATGTTGATTTTTTTGGAGTCGCCTTGACAATTTTAGCCTTGCTCGGATTCAGTAGAATGGCAATTCGCCATTAGGCCCCTTAGGCATTTTCATTTTGTTTTCACACAGTGTCAACTTTATTTCAATTTTCATGGACTGGCAGTTTCTTCCATAGGACAAACAAATTCTAAACAGCAAATTTTCTTTTTTAATGATATTTTGGCAGGATGAAATTGTGAATTTTGGGACTTAACAGATTTTGGAAATTTGGTAAAATTCAAAAACCTAAAACGTTTTCAAAATCAAATTTGGATATAGCTATTTTGAAAATCTTGAAATATTTGGTGAAAAAGAATTTTTTTTGGATGAAATGGATTTCGGTTTTAATTTTTTTTAAATTGCATAGATGAATTTATTTTGCGAAATTTGGATTGAAATTGCAAGTAAAAATTGGATTTGATGGAAAAAATTCATTTGGAATGATTTAAAATTGTCTAACATGACTAGCAAAATTTTTAGAGGGCAATTAAGTTGAAATTGAAATGTGGTTTTAGGCTTCTAAATTTCATTTCAAAGGGATTTTAATTGCAAAATTCATCAAGGGGAGAATTTCGATTCTTAATGGCTAATTATTTCAATTTCCCTTTGCAATTTTCAATTTTAGGCAATTTAATTTCCATTTCTTTCAATAAGTTAATCCACTAATGGAACAATTAATTACAATTTAGGCTTAAATGGTCCATTTAATGAGTGTTTAACCCCCATTTAATGTCATGCAGGAGGTCGACTCTTTGGTGAGAGGCACAAAGTTCCTATAAAGGAAACCCCCCCCCCCTCTCTCTCCTCTCATAATTGCACTCCAAAGTTGGCAAACTTCTCCAATGCAGCACTTGCGATTTTTGGCAGCACTTCTACATTGGCAATTTTGCATGCAAATTAGGGTTTCAAGGCAACTTTCTTGGCATCCATACTAGCGAATTTTTTATCAGCCTTCCATAGTGGTGATTTTTCATGCAAATTAGTGTTTGTGGCAGTATTTGAAAGGGCATATCAGTGTAATGGGCACCTACTGGTTATAACTTCGTGAAACACTTTGTAAGCAAGCTCTGATACCACTGTAATGGGCACCCACCGGTTATAACTTTATGAAAGAGTTTGCAAGGAAGCTCTGATACGACTGTAACGAACACCCAGGAATGCCCAAAAGCTGAACCAACTGCTGAAATTATATTAATTCTAAAAATGCTGCAATCAAGTACAAAGAGATGTATTCCAAAGGCCAAACCTTAAGGGAATGACGTCTAGAATGTTACAACAGAGAATGAACGTCCCCTATTGCCAAAAAAGAGTGTGATTCACACATCCAAGTTGTTATCAAATGCAAGTCATAATCATTCGATACAATAATCCCATGCTAAACAATGAGACTCTCACCCCTATTTATCCTATTCCTTCACCCTTCTAGAAAGAACTAAAACATTAATTAATTGCAAGTGCTAGAAGCTTCCCCCTTCCAATAATTAATGCACTCTCTAGAAACTCCTCTCTTGCAATAATTAATTGTGCTTCTAGAGGCTTCCACCTTTCCAATAATTAATACACACTCTAGACGCATCTCCTTTGTAATACAATAATTAATTAAATTAATTAAATATAAAGCCACCTTTTAATTTTAATTTATCTAATGACTTTATAAGAAATTAATTTAATTTTTTCTTATCCTCCACTTAGACTTTGGAGAACGTGAAGGCCAAAAGATGGGATCATTACAATTAGATCTGTTCATGGGCAAGCATCTAGGGTTTTGGCGCCTCCATTGTGGACTGGTTTGGGCAGCATTTGATTCATTTTCAGATCTGATCCTTTGGCGTCAATTCCCGTCTTCATAAGGCAGCAAAATCCATCACATTTGAGCACCTTCATTTTGGGCAATTTGCATGTGCATGTTAGGGTTTTATTGGCGGCAACTTCTAGGGCATTTTGGACAAAATTTGGATAGTGTTTTGGAGGTCTGATTTATATCATTTATGAAAAATTTGAGGGCCTAATTTGACAAGTTTTACTGCAGCACTTCATGCCCTAGCTGGGTCTTAACCAAACTCTAGCAATTTTCATCGACATCTTCTACTATTGGCAACTTTTTTGAAGGATATTGAAGGCAGATTTGAGGACATTGTTTTGTGCCCTAGATCAAGTATTTCAATGACAATTTCCAGAATTTGATCAAGTCTGATTTGGACAACATAAGGGCAGATTTTCACACATTTTGGTGCCCTAGACAAGGAGTTTTAATAAGTATTTTCAGTATTTGCATAAGGTGGACAGAATTCCAAGGTCTTAGTTCACTTGCCATGACTTCACATTCTTGCTTGGAGCACATGCCGGACAAATTTCCAAAGGTGTTCTTTGTTGGTAGAAGGACGAACTTCATTCCGTGTTTGGAGGCCGCTCTAAGGGCAAGGTTGTCTCTCTCTTGTTCTTGCTTGGTTTCGTTCCTCTTCTCTTGCTTGTACTTTTCATCCACCACTTCATCATCCCATTGATAGGTTGGAGTTGGGAGATATAAGTGTAGTTTACCACCCTAGGTATTGGAGAGGGAGTCATAAGTGTAATCCATCCTAAGGCACGAAAAGGCAGAAATAAGTGGTAGTCCCACCCCTAGGTTGAAGATTGGAGATTGATAAGTGTAGTGATAGGACTTGGCGAGGTAGAAATAAGTTAGAATCCATCGATAGAAAGAAGGTTGGAGATCGATAAGGGTAGTCCATATCACTTAGAACGAAGGGGCACAAATAAGTGTTTAGGATGGTAAATGTTAGTGCAAGCAAAAACCCAAGAGGAATGTATACCAAAAAAGACAAGGAAGACATGATGTCAAAGACCGCCTTCTTCTCGAAATTGAAGCAAGTCTGTGACACCAACAATGGCACTATAAACATGATACAGTTGAGAGACAAAGCATGGATCAGGCCGCCAAGTTCCACCAAGATAATCAAGATGCCTACTTCACTCTCCTAAAGCAGAATTGGATACATGAAGGCAAGAAGGGAGTCACCAAGGCGTCAAGGTTCACCAGATCAGACTTCAAATCAAAGTATGGCGACCTCATTGTGCTGCTCAACTGAATCATGGGCGTCTCACAAGGTATGCAATTCGAGAATTGGATGTATTACTTTATTGATGAAATTGTAAATAGAAAGGGCAAATTTGATTGGGCTAGAATTATAAGTGAAAAGCTAGAATTACAACTTAGGGCAGTGCAAAACTAGAAGCAATTCCACATGGGGTCCTAGCCATTCTATTTGATTGCAAGCCGGCAAAGGTTGAAGTGCGAGCTTTGGTGAAGAATGAAATCGGGTGAAGGGTGAATTTGATTGAAGATTGAGATTTAAGAAGCCCCGCAATTTCAAGAAAGAGCGGATTAGTAGAAGAGATTTGAAAATATTTGAGGCTAGGCAAGGCTTGGCTATTCATGCAAGCTAGCTTGGTTGGATTCGAATGGGAAGGTTGGAAGACCAAGAAGGTTAAGGAAGGCAAGGATAATGGGGGAGGTTAAGTTCGATTTCAAGGTAGTGGCCAAGAGCAAGGCTCTCGAGTTGCAAAGAAGTTTAGATCCAAGGAAGCCATCGAGGCCAACACAAGATTACCCCAAGTGCATGAAGACCTCATCCTTTCAGGGTCAAGACATCAAGTACAAGCAAGTTCGAGCGGTGATGAGAAAGTTTTTAAGGACAAGCTCAAGCATCCAAGGCTTCACCTTATCTCAAGGATTGACTAAATTTATAAGACAAGGTTGATGAGGTGGCACTTTCATGTGCATGCAATCAAATCATGCCAAGTGTCCTATGTTCTCATTGGTTGACAAATTATTGTAATTTTCTCATTGGCCCACAAAGTTGGTGCCCTCATGTAATTGGTTGAATAATGGTAACCCTAATTAGGGTTTGTAAGATATAATCTTGGCCCTTGCTTTTGCCTCTTAATCTCGGCCATTCATTGTAATTTGGAGCCTCTATATAAGGCCATTTTGCTCTCATTTGTAAGAGAGTTATGTTGGAGAATTGTTTCCAAAATACTATCAAAATTGTTCTCTATTCATTGTTGTGGCTTGCATGGTGGATATACATGATCATTTTGGTGTATTGCATGGTTCTTCTCATCTCTCAAATTAAAGTAGGATTTCATTTCATGTTGTTAAGAGTAGAAGCGGATGGCTAATTGTATGCTGATGTTTGTGAATGTTTGATAAGGACCTATATACTAGGCCACTAGCACCCTAGCGGCTTGTTAGGAAGCCTTGTGTGGTAATCTAGTCCAATCGCTCCTAAGTTCTACTTGCATATCATCTTTCCGCTTGTACTTCAAGTTGGGTTGGAAGATAGGTGTCAATGTGAAAATCCTAAGAGTATCCCTTAGAATCATCGCATCAATGGAGGTAGCGCCACTAGCAAGCTTTCATTTGGTTAGATCCCCGTCCATTTCCTAATTTCTCCATCCATAGGAGTAGTAGTAGAGCAATAAGCATTTAGTGGTAGGAGTAGTTGAAAGTGAAAGTGATCAAGGAGAAAAGAACAAGTCAAGCAAGCAAAGTACCACCAAGTTATCTTTGAATGAATAACGTAAGCCCGCCTACGTGATTACCAGAAAATCACATCGATATACCAAGTTAGTATCCATAGGTGTAAGGAAAATTGGAGTTTTGCTTATGTCTGCATGAGTATTTAACTTTTCAAGAGAGGAATTGAAGATTTGATATTCTATATCAAGTGTTCGGTTGCTATATGTTATGTAGTGGTACAAAACCAACACTCAACAACTCGAAGAGTCTTGGAGCAAGAGTTGAGCGAGTACACTGCACGACTTGACCAGGCTTGATGCAAGAGTTTGGTCGACTCGGCTCAGCTAGCACAAGGACTAGTGTTTGTAGAATCCTGCAGGGTACTTGGAGAGTATTGAAACTATGAGTCTGAGGATGGAACCACAGCTGAGAACAAAAGTAGGCTCATGGCTATCACTGGAATATTTATGGGGATGAGGAAATTGTAAATTGTTGTAACTCAACCTGCATGGAATTCGTAGATCTCCCATGATGATTATGATGATTTACTTGCTGCCGTATTTGTGTGATGACATATATAATAAAAATATGTTTTGTAACTAAGATTTGCATAAAATCATGTTTTAAAAAGAATTTTGGGTTTTGTTTCCTAGTGCTGAGTTTTGGCCAAGCCAAAAAGTAAATAAATTTGGCAAATTGTAAGCTGTAACTTAACATGCATGAAATTTGTATTTTCTATATGATTATGATGATTTGTTGGCTGTAATAAATGTGTGATGATGCATATAATAAACAAATGTTGTGTAGCTAAATTTTGCATAGATTCATGTTTTTTTAAAGAATTTGGGCATTTTTTTCTAGTATTGATTTTTTGCCAGGCCAACAAGTCTGAGTAAATAAATTCAACTTGCATGGTATTCATATCTTTTATGATGATTATGTTGATTTATTAGCTGTCAGATTGTGTGATGATTCATACAGTAAACAGATGTCATCTAACTAAATTTTGCATAATTTCATGTTATTTTAATGAATTTGGGTTTTTTTTTAGTGCTGAGTTTTTGTCAAACAAACAAATCTTAGTAAAATTTGGGTCTGTACTGTTTTTATATGTTGCGAAATTTTCTAATCTATGGTTAAAGGTAAAAGAATAAGTGTTATTTCTCATTCCTTTTAATGAAACTTCTACATTCTATGAGCAGTAAACACATCATCCATCCAGGGCTTAATTTGAATCCTTCAATCACCTAATAATCATGCATATACAAGAAGGTAATCCCAGTCTTACCTCAACTTTGCCAATGATGACCGTAATTTTATCAGACAGATTATTTGCTTTGATAATTTCTCTTGCCTGAGGGCAAAACATTATTGAACCAGTCAAAAGAATGCTGCAAGTATGAAAAATAGCAATAATATAAAATTTTAATCCATTTCCTATGAATTTTCTGGATGTCTTTGCAATATTGAGATATTTCAATAAAATAAAGGTTTTCCCAATTTAAAAAATGGATTTTTCAAAAGAATCTTTTCAAGTATTGTCAGATAATATTCTTGTGAAATCACTATCAGGATTCAACTATATAGTCAACCAATGAGAACATAGGACACTTGGCATGATTTGACTCAAAATCTACACAGTTGAATCCTGACAGCATTATCACAATATGACTTGCTGTGGAAAATATATCCTACATATCAGATAATTATTATGTCATTACAGAATACAGAAGCATTGTTCAGTACCTAAATTTCATGGAATATTAAGGAGCAACAATTAACAATGCATGCTCCAGAAACCCTAAATAAACAATGTAGAACTAGAAGCTATAAAACAACAATACACACTAAGATTAAACAATAGTTTAAAGATGAAAGATGGCACCCTTTGATACATAAACTACTAATCCTGGAACTGTGATGTGAATGAACAATGCCAACACTAAAAACGAGAAGTAAAACATCCCAAGTACTATAACTTGGATTTGTGAAATGACATCAGGAGGATAAACAGGGTATGCACATTGATTCAAAATCATTTAGATGAATCAAAAGTGCCATTTGATAAGAGGAACAGAAGACATTCATGAGGTGATGTAATGTAAGTAAAACTAAGTACACAGAGTAAATCAGATACAGAACATGTATTAGATCGTCATACACCTAAGTTGATAATGTTATTTCTCTTTGCAGGCTAAAACTCTAAAGAAAACAACAGGTCCAAAAAGAAATGCAATTAAACTCTATTTACGAGCTTAGATACCCAAAGTTAGCTAACAAAGAATACTGTTCCAAGTGCAAAATACAGATGAACCTGCAGAAAAAATAATTGAGTTCAAACATATGACCCCACTATTACATAAGAAGCCCTATGATTTAAGTATAATTCATGTGAAAGATTGAAACAGTCAGTCGGGATAAGGAGAATTTTTTTATTTTTTTGCAAGAATAACATTACCAACCTAGCACATGAAGTCGGATTCATTTTACCTCTGAATAAGGAGAATTTTATCCATGGAACAGTCCACAGAGATCTCTTTTCAACAAGATTAACCCTAAGATATCTTATTTCCTACATACATATACCATAACAATCACTAAGTAACCAATCACTGGATGCAGTAGGAAGATCTATCAATTTTTTTTGTTGCACTCAGAAAAATAAATATCAAATTCTACATTCAAAAACATCATAGACTACAACTTGAACAAATTATCATTAGCAATCTCAAAAGCACAATGAAGAATATGAAGTTGATCTGTGGGCCTGGAAGGCAGTATCATGGATATGTACCAAATAACCTTTAAAAAATCACCTGCCAGATCCATGGCCATTTTCTGTCCAAAAAATGAGCAATCAATGGATTGTCTTTAATGACTAAAGCATTGACTGACTTTGAGATTGTGTTTTTGGACCATTTGCAGTCAAGCTACATCATAATCCTTTACTGTAAAGTTTAATAGCGATGTAGCATACTAATGAAAACTCACAAAAAAAAGTGCACAAGAATGTTTAAGAGATTGAGGAAATGATGTGAAACAAAATGGATAACAATAAAAGATCAAGTCTACCAAGAATTGCAAGGCGGAAAGATCTATCAAACATGGATAAGCCAGAAGAAATGCAGATGTGGAAATCATCCAATAATACTCGAATACAAGATCTTGTAATTTGTGCTTCCAAGCTAATACTTTTGCATCCAGACATTGTCTTCCATGATTCTTGCAACATCAAAAAGCTAGGTCAATACTCAACACAGATGTCAGATCTTTCCTGAAAATTTGCTAGGCATCTGTTATTTTCAACAGATTTCAGATTTTGCTTTTTTTGCCCCTTTCTTGGAAAATGTGCAAATTAGGTCAATTTTTTACATCAAAGAGGATTTTTTTTTTGCATTGTGATGGTCTATACTGCTACATCACATCATTCTTGTATTTTTTCATTATATTATCATGGACCCAAATCATATTATTCCCCATTGTATTCATCTACTATAGGTTGAAAATGAAGAAAAAATAATTATCAGAAGAAATAGGAATTGTACAGAGTGATCATGTAAGAGACATCAATCTCTTTTAGTGAGAGATGCCAACCTATCAATCTACATCCATAGATCCATGATTTGCTATTAATTAGATCCATTGCATTTGTGGAGATTTCCTATGTTTCTCATTGAAGATTCAACATCAACAACATCTAGCATTGTGAAACTCTTCCTAACAAGTGTCTCATCAAGGTGAATTATTGCATTGCTCTAACTTCTTTAAATGATTTTCAATACTTGTCTCTTTATAGGTTAATTCTTAAACTGGCACTTGATCAAGCCAAGCCTCTTTCCTCCAACAAAATTCCACTTTTCTTGTGGGCAAGAACAGTTTATCAGAATTGGAATTACAAATTGGAAACCTATTGTTGGAAGCTTTCAGTAGATCTAAGGTCAATTGGCCTTTTACCTTCCGAGAAAATGTCAACTTGGTGGCATATATACCAGTATAGGTTGACCTAGTCGACATGTACCTAGAGATCTGCAGTTCTCTAAGATTTTTTGGTTTTTTGTCCTCATTCTAGATATGTCCTACAATCTCCAATCTGTTGCTTTCTAAGTTGACGGGTGACTTCCACTAATATCTTTGAGGTTAGTCACTTTCTCTCTCTTGTCCTTGTGTCTCAAATCTGATTTCTTGCTTTAATAGGGTTGTATATGTGTTTCTTGCATTTAAGTCAATTAACCTCGGGCAAATTAACCAATCTAGAATTTAATCACATTAAGGTTAATGAACATTGCATGAAAGAGGACTTTCTTGTGGACTTCCTTGATATTATTTAGGTTTAGCATTGACATCCCTTCACCTCACTTGAGTTGTGCTAACCCAACTTGGGTTTTATTGAGAGTTATATCTAGAAGCTGCTCTTTCTCCTATATTGAATGGCTTAGGGTGAAGATGTTTGGCTAATGAGCTAGTCTCATCTAGTTTACATTAGCAAATTCATTGCTCCATTTTTGCCCTAAATAGTCACAACTAATAAACTTTTGATGGATGGGCATCCTACATTATTTGAAGCCCTTATTTTGCCCATTATCTTGACTTACTCCTTGAGTACCTAGGGAAATTGTGTTGGGTGGGAAAGTTGGTCAAAGCTAGAAGGAATATCTCAAAGTACATCTACAACCACGCATAGCCCCTAAGACTTATGAGAGAGCACCCTAATGGTAAGGATCTCGTGTAATTGGAGGTCACACGTTTTGTTACTAATTTTCTCACCATGCAGAGCATATTAGCCACATTGCTCAACTTGAGGTAGATGGTTGTGTTGGAAATATTATTAAAGGCTAAGTTACTGAGAGGGTAGGGGTGAATCAGTAACCAATAAATCTTAATCCTTAATTAGCAATTAATCCTTCATGTGAATTCTGATCTAACTGCATGCATGAAAAATTGAAAACATTAAAGCATTCGTAACACATTTGACACAATTTGGTGACCCAAAAACCTTCCAAATAGAAAGTAAAACTGGGGTGGAGATGATACCCACAAGCTTTAGTACTGCAATATAAAGTTGGCCTGTTAAGGCTTACAATGATCACTTCTAATGATCTGCCCTGTTAGGAGCAATAAGGACTGCTAGGTCCACCTTGCAAAAGGATTTACAAACATACAATGAAGTATGCACTCGGTAAAGAGATTTACACAAGACTGTTAGGTCTACCTTGTTAAGGATTTGATTGATCCACCTGTTAGGATGAAACAGTAGCTAATCTCTGATCTGCAACTTGGTTTGCTGAATGAGATTCCTCTGAGTGTACAGATCACCTTGCTATGACAGATAAATCTTTGCTGCTCCTTATACTGTTGTAGCCTTTGTAATTTGCTCTTCTGCTCTTTGCTAATGATTACATTCCTCCAATTCGTTACTTTGGATGTGCTACAGTACATTACATATATACCAATCCAATTACACAATTACAAAGTCAGCCACAATACAAGTTTACACAAAATCACAAAGTCGGCCAAAGTGTAGAAACACGGGTTCTGAAGACTGGCTTGGGGAGGTTCTGATACTCGGCATCCACTGTCAATGCTCGGCATCGTCATGCACTTGGTAGACATAGAAGCTCAGTCCATACTGATCACTTCCAAGTAGTCTTGAACTCGGTCTACACTAGTGACTCGGCAAATACTGTGAAACTTGGCATATAAACTGAATCACTCGATTCTCACTGCATAGCTCGATCAACACTATCACTGTGAGCTCGGCATAAACTGAGTCACTTGGTTAACACTAAGTAGCTCGGTTAACACTAGACTCTCATCACATCAACTGCGAACTCAGTAAGCACTGCACAACTCGGTTTGCACTGGTAAACTCGGCATAAACTGAGATGCTCAGTTTACACTGTTGATCATCACCATAGTAGTTACTGCTCAGCACAAACTGAAATTTGTCCAAAGGACTCCGTAGAAACTGTAGAACTCGGTAGCAACTGAAATGCTTGATTAACACTATTAACTGTACAATATGCTCGGTATAGGCTTACAATCTGAATAAGTGTATGTCACTAATAACAAGCATGACTGGAATGTCAACAAGTTGGTGATTCTTTATGCCAAGAAGCCTGGGCAGAGAAGTTTGTTTTTTATGTTAAATTTGCCAAAGATGGTGGAGTTCATAAATGTAAGTTTACAAATCTTGATTCATGATTTATTATTTAATTTTCAAAAATTGCAATTTGCTGTCTTTTTTTTTACTTTGTCCAAGTGTCAAAACCATTAGTGAGGGTTTTGAGAATGGTAAATAGGGATAAAAATACCCGTGGGGTATCTATATGAGATCATGTAAAGGGCCAAATAGGCCATTCACCACTTGTATGGGTCAAATAAGACAAAATATGAATCCATATGGTGCATAATCGATAAGAGATGGAATTGACAAATCCAACATAATAATGCTGCTACCTACTACTTGAACCTCAATTTTGACTTTTCCAAAACTTTCAGAGTAGATATAGAGTTTCAGATTGGCTTGGACACATGTTTTCGAAGACTAGTTCAAGATGATAACCTCTAAGACCTCGTTCTTGATGAATTATGGAGCTAGAATAAGGTCGACGGGCTATTGCTTTCTTCACCTGATTGCAAATGTAGGAGGAACTCCTTGCGGCAAGGTTAAAAAGAACACGTGATTAGTTTTATTGTACCATTTCACTCATTAAGTTTATTGGAATCTTTACCAAATTATAAATGGCATTTTTATCCTTGCAGATTTGTGGTGGGAAGATTATAGTGCTACAACACCTAATTTTCAAAAGATTGTCATCCACATATTATAAGTCCTATAGTGTTTCCAGTTGCAAGTGTAACTAGAGTGTTTTTCAGGCCATATACACAAAGAGGTGCAATAGGTTGACTCAGAAGCACTTGAATGACACAGCTTATGTGCAATACAACCTTTGATTGCACAAAAAGAAGGTGCAAAGGAAAGCTTCAAATGAAGCATTTGACTTGGATTGCATTGATCCATATTCAGTAGATTGGGTAGCTACTCATAATACTGATGATGTAGCTCTGGATGTGGATCCTTTCTTGATTGATGATCACCAAGTTGAGCTCAAGATGGAAGAAGATGGCTGTGATGGAGAAGTGGCAGCACATGAGGAGGAATGTGAACTTGATCATCCATAAATAACTTCTGTTGAGGCACCCGTTGAGAATTTTGCAACTACTTCAACACACCCACCCAGCGGCTCAAGATGGAAGAAGATTACTGTGATGGAGAAGTGGCAGCACATGAGGAGGAATGTGAGCTTGATCATCCATAAATAGCTTCTATAGAGGCACCCGTTGCAACTACTTCAACACACCCACCCAGCTGAAGTAATTTCTTTCAGCTTTAGCCATAGATGCAAATTATGATTTCTACTTGTAGTTCTTATTGATACTGAAACTTGAACTCAATGTATTTAGAAGTTGTAGTTTCATGGAGTTTGAATTTGATATGTATTAAACTCAAAATTTATTCAAATGCTACACTTGTCTTTTGGTACATGATTCTGTGTAAATTTGCTGAGTTGTAAATGCCATTTATTGCACTCATAACTTTGATTAATATATGATAGAGATCTCAAATCAGTATAAGTTCTATAAATTTGATGTATATGTGTGTGCTTTTAAGAATGTTTTAATAAATTGTATTATTTTAAAATGTTTGATGAAAAGTGACAATTTTTTCCCGAGTTTTTGGCGAGTCGGAGTTTTTGAAAACAATTGGGTCGGTCATGTTAAAGTTTGATCAGATTTGTATGTAGAAGGAATTTAATTTTCATCTCAGGTCTATATATGTATCTTCGATGTTGATGGTATAATTCTTCACAATATTACAATGATGATTCTTATGTACCTGTCACTATTTAATATTAATCGGTTCTAATATTAGTGCAGATATAAATCTGCGACATATAATCTCAATATCGATTTCCTATAAATCTATAATTAGACTAATGTAATATGATCTTAATGAATAGCAATGTCTAATTTGATCTTACTCAATAAGACTACTCTCAGTCTGAATATGTGCTTATTTCTTGGATCAATCTGCTGGTATGATCTCTTATGGCAACCCAATCTCTTTATTAAAGATGCTATTTGAGACAATATGAATTGCTGTAATGATACTTGCTTTTTGCACTTATTTTTTTGTACACATACAAGATCCCGAACAACCTTCATATTTGTATGTTGTTTCTCACCGACTCATTTTTGGCCTGTTTAATGATGTTGTTTCATACAACAGTATACAACAATCATTTAGTAATGAGATTGATTAAGTTGGCCATGTTGTATGTAATCAATATCGATGCTCAATATCAATCATAATGATGATTAATTTTATTAACCATAATCATTTATATAACTTATTATATACATGTATATATTATTAAATATATGTATACATGATCATTAACTTATAATCATGCTTAATTAATTTGCAATTAACATAGTTAAAGAAAACAATATGATTAGTATATTGTGAGGGATAGATATCAAATGCTTAAAGCCAATAGGCCAATTGAGCATTTGATTTCATCGATTAGAGTAATCTGACCAAAGCTACAATACATAAACAGGCCGAGTTCTTTCCGAGTCCAAGTTTTTCAACTATGACTACATCTACAACCACTTTCCATCAAAAAATTATTGAAATTTTCTAAAATAATTGTAATATCCCAACTGGATATTCTCCCAAATTTATCTCAAAAACAATTTCAGAATACAGCAGAAAGCTCATACAAATAAACCAGCAAATGAACCAGTACAAGCTCATTAAAATACTATGTTCCAAACAACTTCAGATTTGCTATTGTATTATAAAAACTAGCAATACGATTGTGTAATGTTTTCCAATCTTAAGTACAACAAAGACAGTCAGATTGGACAATAAAGATAAGTGTAAGCACAACTGAGAGACCTGAAATGAAGTCTCCCACGAACAATAGGTTCTCATCCACTGTCGTCCGGCTAAAGGGTTTCCATCCTCATAGCTAGTTCTAAAAATCAAAAGAGCTTGCTTCCAAGTTTCTCCAAGACAAAACTGATCTGAAATCCAAAACCCAAACATGCCAAAATAAATGGGACTTCCTCCTTCAATACGAATAGATCACCCCACCAAAACTAAAAACACCTCCAATATGTAAAAGTCCAACTCATAAGACCCCCACAAGTTGTTTCTATAACCTGAATCGGGAATCGGAATGATATCAATGTTGTCACTGTGCCCTTGCACCGAAAGAAAATTTATCTCATAAGGTATGTACCTCTAGATGAGATTAATTTGCAACTCACAATCTTCTAAAAGTTGAGCCAGTTTCTCAAAATATAATAGCACACCAAGCGGAGTAGGCATTGCTAATAGGGGTACGCATAGAAATAAAATCACCGATTAGTAAGGAGGCAACTGCTAGAGCACAAGAGCTTGGCGGCAACACAGTAGGTGAGATGTAGGAACCTTCATCTATTGGTTCAATATGAGTACCATCAGCCAAATCACTCTCCCAATTAATGAAAAGATCAACATCAAGTCGAATCTCTCGATAATGCTGACTTGTCCATCTCTATCCACATGGCATTGTGAAGCTATAGAACCACTGTCATAAAAATCAAAGTTCTCATTATTTACTTCTTGTTGGTCCTTAAAGTCTTCTTCAACATAATGAGCCTCTGTGAAACCTCACCCCAACCCATCATACCATAGTTGCTTATTTTCATTTTGGATACTCTATGTTTCGAGACATTGTTACACTTTAGACCTAATTGGACAGTGGTTCAGCCTATTTGATACTATATGATGCTTTATTTTATGATGATTATCTAGGATGAATAGGACTTATTGATGATGCTTGATGATTATTTGTAATGAAATAACTTGCACGATAGAAGAAATAATATGAAATATTATATAAATACTTGATAATAGCTGAGAGTAATAGGCCACTTCGAGGGGGCAACCTCCAAATATCTCCAATGAAAACACACTTCACAATATGATGATGAAATAAGACTCACACCCTCCTATATATACATAATTATTCTTCAGTTCACTAGACACAACCCTTCATAACACCTAAGCCAACCTACCTACCCAAATTATAACATAATAATGATAACATGACTTAATTAAGGATTAAGATAGCCACAAGTTGACTATTCATAACCCTATATACAATAATATTAAGGGTGTAGCATGCCCCCTCTCTTGAAAGAAGCATTGTCCTCAATGCAAACCAAGTGTGGATTCTTTTGAATGAACTCCTCATCCTCCCATGTGGCCTCTTCAACTAGTAAATTCTTCCATTGGATGAGATACTGAGTCAGGGTTTTGTTCCTCAGCTTCTTCCTGCGTGTTTGAAGAAAGCACTCTGGTTCCAAAATTATTCTTCCTTCTTCATCAAGTTACGGTAGTACTATTTGAGTAGGAATATTCTGCACAATTACCTTCTTCAAACAAGGAACATGAAAAACTGGATGTATCTTTGTTGTTGGTGGCAACTCAAGCTTGTAGGCAACACTACCAATCTTTTGCATGATTTGGTATGGTCCATAATATCTTGGAGACAACTTATTATTATTTTTTTGTTGCTTCATTGATTTTTGTTTGTAAGGCTGCAATCTCGAGAAGACCCAGTCCCCAACTTCAAAATTTCTTTCACTACAATGTTGGTCCACTTGTTGTTTCATTCAATTTTGTGCCATAACTAAATTCTCCTTGAGTCCTGAAAGTACTTTTTGTTGATGAAGCAAGTGATCCTCTATTGCTTGAACTCTTGGTGACACCTTTAATGATGATGTGATGGAAGGAGGATGATATCCATAAAGTGCCAAAAATGGAGAAATTTTTTATGAGTTGTGAAAAGAAGTACTGTACCACCATTCTACAAGAAGTAGCCAATCTACCCATTAAGATTGTTTTTCTGAAGTGAAATAATGTAGATATCCTTCCAAACATTTATTAACCACCTTAGTTTGCCCATCTGATTGCGGATGGTATGAAGAACTGAGCCAATTGAGTACCCAAACATGAGAATAAATTATTCCAAAAGCGACTAGTAAAGATAGGATCACAATCACCATGTAGCTTTTGGATATTCTCCAAGAAAACATTTGCCACTATACTTGCTGTAAAAGGATGTGATAATGCAATAAAATGTGCATATTTAGTGAGGCGATCAACTACTACCATGATGGCATTATGACCTTTAGATTTGGGAAGCACTGTGATGAAGTCCATGGATACCTCTTCCCAACATTGGCTAGGAATAGATAAAGGTTGCAAGAGACCTGTGTCTTAATTGTTTCCCACTTATTTCTTTGACAAACCAAACATTCAGTCACAAACTTTTGAACATCACCTTTTAGCCCTTCCCAAAAAAAGTCTTGCTTGACCCTATGATATGTCTTCAAAAATCCCAAATGACCACCGATTGGGGACTCATGTAGTTCTTTGAGAATCTTGTGTTTAAGAGTGGAATTCTTGTAGAGATACAAGCGCTCTTTATACCAAAGAATATCCCCCTTTAAACAAAATTTATCTGAACTACTAGGGTCACTTTTTATTTGTTGGATGAGATTACTTGTTGCAACATCATTTTTCCACACTTCTTTGGCTTCGACCACCCAATTTTCTTGTAATATTGAAAGGGCACACATTAAGGCTTCATCTTTTTCATCCTTTCTGGAAAGTGCATCGGCCACAATATTTTCCTTCCCTTTCTTGTATACAATTTCATAGTCATATCCCAACATCTTAGTGACCCATTTTTTTTGCTCTTCTGATGACAGTCTTTGTTCCAAAAAATATTTTAGACTATCATGATCTGTCTTACCCTTGAAGTGTCAACCCATTAAATAAGGACTCCGTTTTTTAACTGCATGAAGGATTGCTAACTTTTCCTTCTCGTAAATAGGTTTGAGTTGATTTTTACCTTTTTATTGATGACTCTCAAAAGCAATTGGTCGACCTTCTTGCATGAGAATTGCTCCTATCCCATTTCCAGAAGCATCACATTCCACAATGAATTCCTTGGTGAAGTCTGGAGTGGCAAGCACTAGAGTTATGCAGATAGCCTTCTTCAATTGCTCAGATGATACATGAGCAGATTCATTCCAATGAAAAGAATCCTTCTTCAATAGATTTGTAAGGGGTGCTGCTATACGACCATAATTCTTCACAAATCTTCTATAGTATCTTGTCAATCCCAAGAAACCCCTCAACTTCTTAATAGTTTTTGGAATAGGCCATTCCATGAGAGCCTTAATTTTGTTTGGGTCAACCTTTACTCCTTCATGTGAAACTGTGTCCCAAATACTCCAACTCCTTAAGACCAAAAGCACACTTGGATGGCTTAGCATAGAGTTGATGATCTTCAAGTAATTGTAATGCTTGATCTACATGCTGCAAATGTTCTTCGCAAGTCTTGCTATAAATTAATATATCATCAAAAAACACTAACACAAACTTTCTCAAGAACTTCTTAAAAATGGAATTCATCAAACTTTGGAATGTAGATGGTGCATTGGTCAAATGGCATCACCAAAAATTCATAATGACCTTCATGAGTTCGAAACGCTATCTTACAAATATCTTCCTCCTTAATCCGAATTTGGTGATAACCCGACCTAAGATCTAACTTGGTAAAATACATAGCTCCATTTAATTTATCTAGAAGATCATCAATGACTGCAATAGGAAACTTATCTTTAATGGTGTACTTGTTGAGCACTCTATAATCTGGACATATGCGCCAAGTTTCATCCTTCGTATGCACCAGCAAAACAGGTGAGGAGTAAGAACTTTGGCTATGCTTGATAATTCCTACCTCTAGCATTTCCTCAATAATTTTTTCTATCTCACTTTTTTGTATGTGTGGGTACCTATAAGGCCTATAAATCACACAAATGAAATGTAAATTCTCTGATTTATTTTTTTTTTACTATAACATACTTGGGCCAAGAAATCCTTACTCGAAAAAAATTCCCAAAAAAAATTAGCAAATTTGCTGCCTTGAGAGAGAATTTTACTAATTTTATAATATCTTGCTTATTTTTGTATTTCAATTTCTCCAAGCTTTGAATTTAGGCTCCTCTACTATGTATTGAAAAACCCAATACAAGTTATACTCCAATTCGGCAAGATGTGAGAGATATGAAGATCTCAAAAAATTGTGTAGAAATAGTGATTCTGCAATAATTTCCTCAAATTTGCTCCAATTCCTCTAAATTTTGGACTATAGCTTCTTTAATATGTTTTCCAAAAACCCTTTAGAAATCTTTGAAAAATTCGCTAAAATCTGAAAGTTATGCTCTTCCAAAAATCACCCCAATGTTGAGAAAAAATCTTGCCTCTATGGTGCCAAGATCATGCTCTGATACCACTTGTAGTGAAATAACATGCATAATAGAAGAAATAATATGAATTATTATATAAATACTTGATAATAGCTAAGAGTAATAGGCCACTTCGACGGGGCAACCTCCAAATATCTCCAATAAGAACACACTTCACAATATGATGATGAAATAAGAGTCACAACCTCCTATATAAACCTAATGATTCTTGAGTTGAATAGACACAACCCTTCATAACATCTAGGCCGACCTACCTACCTAAATTATAATATAATAATGATAACATGACTTAATTGAGGATTCTGATAGCCACAAGTTGACTATTCATAACCCTATATACAATAATATTAAGGGCGTAGCATTATTTATAATCATGCACTTAATTGTTTATTCTATTGATGGATATGGAATCATGTTTTAGATGCAATTGCTAGATGGGTTATATTTGAAAGTTAAGAAATGGTGTAAATGGTTATATCGTGTTTAGCTTGATTATGCAAGATTTATTATATGCATTTTGATTTAGACATAGAAATGTTATTTGAAAATTGGATTGAGAAATGGTCAATGTTGTGATTCAGTTATGAATGTAGATTTGATTTAATATATATATGTAAGTGATTTTTATCTTGGGCTACTTATATGTGGTTTGAGTGAGTAGGAAAATAACCATGGTAAAATTGGAGATCCAAGACTAAACCTATCTGAAAACTATGAATGTCAAGGTTCAATCTAATGAAGAGATTTGAACCTCGTTGTTAAGTGTTTTACTTTGTGAACACAATGTGAATGAGTTTTTTAGATTAGATTCATTCTGTGAAATTGATATGCCACTCGTAATGTAAATTGTATTTATGGTGTCACTTGACACTTGTAATGTTTATGTGCATAGTGACATGTTAAATTAATAAATAAACTAAGGTGTTGGCAAGAGCTACCAAACTGGAGTCTAAACCAATTAGAAATGCCCAAGTTTAATCGAGTTGCATAGTGTTGTCATGTGAAGGCTTCAATTACATAAAATTAGAACTCTAAGCTTACGGTGACTTTAGAGGACTTTATAACAGTCCTAGAGTGTTCTTTTAGTGAAATCAATTTGCCTATATGTAGTACTATGTGTTAGGACTTTAATTTTGACTTATGTTTAAATCACTTTTATGACCCTTTCAAAATCTCATTTACCAAGTGTTGCGAAAATTGAAGAAGTCATAATCAACTTCCCATCTTATCTACAATGAGTTGGTGTTTCACTCAAAAAGGAGAC
Organism: Cupressus sempervirens; assembly: GCA_028749045.1. Classification (NCBI taxonomy): domain Eukaryota; kingdom Viridiplantae; phylum Streptophyta; class Pinopsida; order Cupressales; family Cupressaceae; genus Cupressus; species Cupressus sempervirens. Next base: position 504,469,035 of record CM053789.1, on the reverse strand, counting down.
ATAGGAGGAGGGAAGATCCTTCTCTCATTTATGATGATAGGAGAAGTAGGTGTAGAGGCCTAGTAGAGGGGAATTTGAAAAATAGAGTGGTCGTTCACTTACTCTCCAGTTTTAGAGATCTTTTGATTTTGGAGATTTGTCAAGCAAGGAAGCATAGAGGGCTCTGCTCAAGTTGTTCATTTTCCATAGCTTGGAGGAAGGTTGGTGCTCTTGCCATCGTTGAGAATTATGCATAGTATTGTTTTTCTTTGTAATCGTTGTATGAATTTGTTGTAGATGCATATGTGTATTGCAAATTGTCCATGTTTGTTGTGTCGGGTGTGGATGAATTTTATTTTCTTCTTTTCATTTTGTTTATGATAGCATGATGTTTATGGGTGTGAAAGGACATTACTCACCCTTGGGAGGGTAGTAGTGGCCTTTGGGTGAAGGGGTTAGTTGGGTCATTCCCTAAGTGTAGAGTTTCTTCCCTAGAAGGAAGAGGGACAAGCATGAAGTATGGACTTCAGGTGCCAATACAATATTTTACACTTGGAGGTGATAACAGAGAATTTCTGTGAGTAATGGTATATGCATTTTGAGCCATGTGAAGGCATTTTGATTTCTATATTTGGCTTCTCCTCATGGTTTAGGCACAACTTCACCCTTCTTGGGTTGCAATGATAACCTGTTGTTAAGCTCAAAATGAGAGTTCAATATTGTATTTTGTAAATGTTGTTTGTGAGTTTGTGCTTGTATGTTACACATTTGGTCTTGGCTCTCCAAGCTCTGTGGGTAGTCTCATAAAGACCTAGGTTGGGAGGCGAGCTCTTCATGGTTGCATCTGTTGTTTCTTGCAGGTTTCTATGTGGATGTTTGTTGAAGAAAAAGCTTGGAAGAATGTTTACTAAGTTGGTGTTTATAACAAGAAAGAATCATGAAGTTTGAAAGTTAATTGTATTTGAGAAATTCATATGTAGTTCTTCATTGTTGAATTGTAAAGTTGCAAGTTTGAAATCAAATAAAAAGTTTCCAAATAGAATTGAAAGTGTACATGTAAATTCAATTTTGTAACTATATTCTATTACGAATGGTTCCTTGAAATTCATTGTGTAGATGAAATGTAATGAATAGTAGTATTCATGAAAGAATTTCAATATGTTTCAATTGTTCAAGAAAATACAAATGTTTCAATCCTTCTTGCCCACTTACATGTATTTCCATCCTCTAAACCTAATTGCATGTTCACTTTAAAACAACTATTACATGTAAATCACTTTACATGTAATTACATCCCGAGAATACGACTTTGGCAAGTCGCTCTTTAAACACCAAAGTCATCATTGCACACATCCATATGCATCCCAACAAGCATTCTTGCCATACCCACAAAAGCCCACCCTTGGCTACATGTAATCCACCCTTGAGAGTCTGATTTTGGCCCTTTTTTGCCCAAATACATATGCTTTCTAGTTCATTTCTAGCCATCATATGTGTTTCATAAGTATCTAATCCATACTTCAAACACTCATCCCTCATGGAATCATCGTTGTAACTCAAATCCCAAAGTTTTCATGAATCCAATCTCGTTGGAAGATGTTTTCATTTTCATGTTGGAACGCACTCTTCAAGATATGTCAGAACTTCTTCAAAGAACAGAGACATTCTATCAACAAGATATGCTTTGATTGTCAAGAAGCAGTAATTCATTTGGTCTCCATTTTCCCAATGGCTATCTGAAAACCTGAGTTCATGTGGGAATGTGCCAAGTACTTTGCTTCAAAAAAAAGGAAAAAAAGTTGTGCCAAGTACTTTGCTTCAAAAAAAAGGAAAAAAAGTTAAGTGTTGATAGAAAGTTGTTTTAAGTTTACATCTGGACACCATCAAGAAGGTTTCAAAGTGTCAAAGACTCCATCATGTGCTAATCTACAACGGAGAATTCATGACAACTTGAATGAGAAAAAGCTTGATCACATCAAGTTTTCAAATTACAAACGAGCAATTCATCAAAGAGAGTCGGAGACTCTCAAAAGATGCAACACCATGGTCATCAGGTGAATGCAATGGTACAAAATACAAGAACTCTCGATCCTGTGATCATCCGAGATTGCATCATCAAGTACAAGGCCTTTGCCGACAATCTACAGGATTGATTCATTCAGAATTAACAACCTCAACATTTTCTTCAAGTGTTTTACATGTTTGTAGTTAGAGAGAATGAATTGTATGAACTTATGTAATTACATGTAATTCGATTCCATATCCTTATGACATGTCATCTAATAATTTCTCCCACCTAGTTTAACCAAGTCAAAGTCGGTTGAGTTGCTCCCACTTTTTTCTCAACTCCTTTGCCTATATAAAGGAGTGCCCTCTCATTGTAAAAATCATCTTTTATTGTATGAAAGAAAGGTCTACCAAACTTGTGCAAGCATAACTTTGATTATGTAGTACCAATTTGGGAGAAAAGTGAATAAAAGAAGCAATTGGATTCAAAGCTTTGACTGGAAGCAATTGTGATAGCGCAAATTAGAAGCTTTGACTGTAATTTGTGCCAATTGTCTTTGATTCATGTTATTATTTTGTGCTTAATCATAGATCATAGTGAGTTAAGAAACAATCGGAGTCGAAGCTTTGATTGGGAGCGATTATGGTAATACATAGACTAGAAGCTTTGACTGTAGCTTGTATTCTCGTCTCAATTCACAAAAATAGTTAGAATTCCCTACCTCTGGAAGTCTTTGCGCCCCAATGGTAGAGGTTATTCTTATAGAATAGATTAAAATATGACCTAGAGCCAAACTGGTACGCTTTCAATCAGTCTTTGAGTTGGTGTTGTTTGTTTATCGGAATCACCGTTTCCACCTATTAGATAAAAGTGTAGTTGGAGATTTCATCTAGCCCATTACTCGCTCTACAGGTAAATGGATTATTTCTTGAAAGTTCAGAGGAAAGAATATATGTAATACCCTTTCAAAATCTCTCAAACTCTTGCTTACCTTGAGTTGATCCAAGGTACAGTGAAAAGGGGGAGCCTTCCCGTTAAGGTAGGGGAGACTCTATCTCATACACTATGGCCGGTCTGCCTATTTTGCGATTGGATTTTAACAAACCATCAGTTGCAAAATATCCACCCAACATTACAAACTTTTCTTCACACAATCACATAGTAGTCTCTTCGATATTCTTCCTTTGTATCATGTTGACATGGCTCCTTTCCTTTTTTATCACTATATACAAATAAGGCTTTATCATTCCTCTTTTTTTAGTATGTTTGTCTTCTTCATCATATTCGATTGATCACAAAAACTCTTCGCTGTCTTTCATTGATTACGCTTTGACCAAAGTCCTTCAAATGTATTACCATTGATTACAAAAGAAACTGTATATACTCCGTTTCAAAGTTCTAATGCTTTTCATTGCATATATTTATTGGCTAACATCATGGATACTTTAATGTGGACACTTCAATCAGTATAGCAGTCGCTTTATATGTGTTAATGTCAATTTGAAGTCTCTTGATTAGAAAAAATTGTTGCCTAGTCTGAATTATGTGTCACTTCACTATGCTCACCCATCTCCTTAGTAGTTTTATTTCCATTGTTTGTTTTACTTTGTATCAACCATAATAAATTAAGCATAGGAAATACATATCATGATATTTATGTCCTTAGTAACATTTGTTTGAATCTTTGTATTGAAATTGCTACCTTATAACATTGCTAACTCATCATCTCAAATGAATCACTTTTCTTGTAATATGAATTCATGATTCCCTATTTGTGATTATTAACATATCAAAGCTTGTTCAATTATAATATCTATGACCTTACCTTCAATGATTTCACCTTTGTCAATCATCTATCATTGATAACATTCCTATTTATAAATGCCTTGAACATTAATCTCAATAAATTGGAAACTTGTTCACATATCATAGCTTAAGCTTCTATTGCTTTCACATCTTTCACATTGATGTAGATTATTTTAACATTCTCGTCCTTGCTTATGAATCCCTTGACATCAATGACAATAGTTTCATTATTATCAAAATGCACTAAGGTTGCAACCCACATCATTTGATACTTTCAGCTTATCATCCAAATTATAGAAATGGAGTTTCTAAGTGTTCCTTCAGATCAGCCCCTATAGTAACATTACCTTGCTCTAGTTCTTGAATGCTAGACTCATTTTCAGCTGCACCATTTTTAGAATTTTCCTCTACTTCAAATGTATGTCCCATCAAACTATTACGCCATTGTTTCAAATGGTTCACCTTCGTGGAGAGGATGATGTTCATTATAGGACATATCTTGTAGATAGACACTCTCATGAAAATGGTCGTGAATAGTCACTTCCAATTCACCAAATAAGATGCTAATACAATTCTTACAATCATCCATAGCAGGTTCCCTCTTATGGTCCTCATCATGTTGAAGTTGGACTAATGTCCTCAACTTCCCCAATGTTGATCTGCACTTCTTGAGCTAACTCTTCCTCTGTGTTATCCTTACAAGTGTGACCAAGTGACCAAAAATGCTTGCAAGTAAAACAGATCTACTCTGTTCTCATTTGGTTCTTGCTCATCCCCTAGGATCCTACAATCTGTAATTCCCTTGCATTTAGTTCTTTAGCTTGTTGTTGTTGGTACTTCTCATTTTTTGGCTCACATTACTTCATCACCTTGTTGACCAACTTACAAGCAATTTTTGAAGCATCTTGTTCTTGCCTTGAAATTGATAATAACATGTGTATAAAAGGTTGAAGATGAGTATCACCTTCGTTTATGGTCATAAACATAATAGTTTCCATGGCTACAAAAATATCTACATGGTATCTTTCCCCGATTGTGCCCAGGAAATGTGGAAACATGGTACGTATTAAATCATACAATCCCATATCAAGCGGGAGATTGCATAATCTAATTTCTGCAAATGACTTGAGTAAGGCCATCCTTCTAGAGAAAGACAACTACTGATGCCCCCAAGGTTTTGAAAACTATCAACAATAAGCTGAACTACCTCCTTCATGATATCTTCTTCATATGGCTCTTGCGGTGCTAAAATTCTAATGACCTCCATCAAAGAAGAAGTAACAAGAAGCCTTACCTCACCCTTTGGATGCCTCAACCAATTGTGATGACTCAACACTATTATTGTAGGAACACGAGTTGCCTACAATATATTAGGGAGTGATTGCTCTACCATGGACAAACATCCTTCTAAACAAATCAAAGTGCTGAGGACATTTTCCTTTGTCGCTGAATTCAGCGTGAATTTTTTACCTATCTCATAAAGCATATTGGCCAATTTTGGTATGTCATTTGATGCCATGACAGGTTGAGAATTCTTTGTATGAACTGCCTAACAGGTTGTAATACCCAGTTTTCCACTAAGTGACCTTGTACTACTGTTAACAGAAATCTGTTATAACATCCACAGAAGGCTAAAACTCATGATTTCCAAAATATAAATTTGTATCCAGTTACTATAGTCTTCAATTTTCAGCGAGGGTACATGTCAAAATGCTATTTGTTGCCAACCAATCCTTCCCTTGAATAACTATAGCAGAAGTAAATATTGCCCACAAATGTTTTTACAACAACTATATGATGTGTTGCAGTTTCAGTAAATTAAAACCTGATGGAATGGTGGAAATCTCAATCATACATTCACGAATCTGCTTTACTAATGGGAAGCCTAAGCAATAAACAACACTCCCTTTAAATAGGGCACCCTCCTATTCCAACAATCCTCGGAATGAATACACAAAGCAACAGTTTTAACTACGTAATAGGATCGGTGTTTTTTGAGCTTAGCGCAGATGCTCTAACTTTTCCCTTGTAACTACACGTCGGTCGTCCACTTAGACTTTTTGACTATTTGCCAAGGAAACACTGATTGTCTGATAAATTATGAGTATCTACAACTACAAATCGTCACCTTCACCTAGCTTAGGTTCTACTATGAAGAGATGCTTGATCCTGTGGTTGCATTTTATTAATTTAAACTCAATCACTGAGAAGTCTCAAATGTTGCACACATGTTTCACTTGGGGTGTGTGATAATTACGGACACAAGTGTATTTAAGTTATGGATCAATGGGCAATGACATCTACTTGAAGATATCTTTATGCATTCACCGCTTGTCAGTGGATGAAAATCTATTCTTGAATGCATGAGAACACTCCTCTTAGTGGAACAACTTTAATGTCTTAGTCTGCATTTGAATGCAATTCAAAAAGCTCACTCACAGAGTAGGGATTGTGTCTTCCAATAATCATCTCTTTATTCCAAATGATAAAGACGTCAAACATGGATAAGACGGTATCCAACGACTAGTAACTTTGCTCTTTGATAGTGGTTCAACTCTAAACAACACACTGCCCGTTACATGCGATGCCCTAAATATTATTGTCACTCCACACTAACACCACGAAAGCTAGTGCTTTCACCAACACAAGATGCTCTTCCATGAAACAAGTTCACTTATGTCATTTTCTAAATATAAGACCTAGTAGGCACACAAGCACTTCTTGATTCCGTCAGAATGTAACATCGACACAAAGAATCCCGCCAGTTCCAGTCATTTCAAGGAAATTACGGTTTACAACCAACAACTAAACTATAATGGCCTACCCACACCGGTCAAACGAAATCAAACTCTTAGCTCTAGAAGTTGAAATGACATATTTTAAGTACTTGACATGAAATCTAGCCTACAAAAATTAAATTTCTTTGTTTGAAAGACTTTTATTCTGGAAGTTTTGGCTTTGCACAGAATCTTATTACACTCACTATGGTCTCAACACCCCCTTCATTGATTATTACTCAGTCGACTTGCTTCACTCTATCATTGCTCGCTTTCTCTAGTATAACCTAATTGCAAGACTCACCCTTTATTGTTAATGCCCAACTCTTGTTTGATTTAAAATTATATCTTGTTGATTCCGGATGTGTAGTCTTGAATGCTTCTCGATAACTCACTTATGCACAATATTAGCAAAAAAATTCTCCCACTACGTACAATTCACATAACACCTATGAAGTTGCTCAAGTGTTAAAAAAAATTCGTCTTCTTAAACTATTGTGTATCCTCTTCAAGCAACCTAAGGACATCAAAGTTCACCTATAATGTCCCCACTTCTAGTTTAAGGAACAAACACTAGAACCTGCAATAGATTGTTAGTACATAATAAAAATATATTTAATTATGAAAATAAGATCCTACAACATGTTAGTAATAATAAAATAATTATCTATTAACTAAGTACTACCCTTTCTACCCCCTCCTAATCCTTGGGAAGGATCCTTCTTAGGTTTACTCAACCCTCTAGTGAGAATAAATTTCGGTTCAGCAACCATCATATAAAGAATACCTCCTTAAGGCCTTTGTGATCTCTGTTAATGAGCATACTCATTAATAATCACTACTTGGTAGAGATCCCACCTCTAACCAAGTCTCTAGTCTCTAACATATGCATATGATTAACCATTACAATATATATTATATCTAAGAGATTCTCTACAAATCTCTCTCTGGGTTCCAATTCAGAATCCTAACATTCAATCAAGAATGTCCTCTAATCTTTGAGTACTCTTAAAAAAAACTCGACATTCTAATGAATGCCCTCTACCAAGTTCTTACTTGATCTCTATAAAAGCTATAAAGTTCTCATCTCAATCCTTGATCTTGATAATTTTATCTACCAAATGATTCATATTTATTTATTAAATAAACATATGAAATGAACACACCTCTAGTTCCTTTTAGTTTTTTGTTTTATAATCCTTCATTGAATATATATTACTTCAATTCCCAACATTCAATATATATTAGTTTAGTTTCTTTGTTTTCTCAACTCGATGATTTGTAGTTCAACTCTCTTAGGTATAGTTGTTTTTTAATCCTCTCATATTTTATTTATCATCTGTGTCTTTTTAAATAGTTGGGAACCTTCATAATCACAATCCTTTTGAAAAGTCACAAACCTTCATAATCACAATCCTTTGGAAAAGTCATAACACTTCATAATCAAAATCCTTTGAAAAGTCACAACACTTCATAATCACAATACTACCAAAAAGTTTCAAAATTTCATAATCACAATACTATCAAAAAGTCACAACCTTTCATAATCAAAATCCTTTTGAAAAGTCACAACTCTTCATAGTTAAAATATTTTTGAAGAGTCACAACCATTCACAATTACAACCCTTTCAAAGAGTCACATTCTTTCATCATTGAAAATATTTGAATAGTCACTTGTTTTCTTCTCATTCCTCTTCTAATAATCATTCTTTAACTCTTCTCTTCTTCTATTCTTCCTTACTCTTTAAAATGAACTCTCCTCCCTTTTATACCTTAATTTTTAAGAGTCAGATCTTTTTATTACATCTCTTGACTTTTTATTAGATTAAGTTAATTTATATTATATTATTTATTTACTTATCTATTTCATATTTATTATCATTTATGATTAAATCTTATTTAGAAAGATAACATACTTTCTACAATACTGTCTCTAGTATTTAATTTTATTTCTTTATTTACTCATTGAAATTTTATTATTTTTTTAATTATTTAAAATATCTTACTAAATATTATTTCATTGATAATATAGATTGAACAATTATTATTTCCTATTTTTATATTTTAGTATTAGTTTTAATATAACTTTATTTTCATTATTTATTTAATAACATTGTATTATCTAATTATTATTATTATTAAAAGTCTATCTTAAAATGGGGATATGACATCACCAAAGGAACCCAACACAAATTTATTTCCAAGTTCACCTTCAGAGTCTCAACTAAAAGGAAAATTTATAATTTGTTTGGAGACTATTCAATATATGATTTGTGTCATTAAATAGAGATACCCAAAATTTTCAACACCAATGAGCTTATAAATCTGATTCATTCATTCTCACGGGAAATATAGTATTATTCCTAATAACCACAGCAATAGTTTTTTATGCAAAACTTTCAAGTCTCACTATAGGCGTCAATGACATTTAATCTCTGCAAAAAATGTCATTTTTTTTTCTCTCTCATACGATCACCATATTTTGTATTGAATCACTATATTGCAATATTTCCTGCTTCCCACCTTCGGTGGCTAGAAGAGTATAGAAAATTTATATTTGGTCAAGTTCCAAAAATCTTCTCCACTAGGACATATAGATATCACACGCTGATAGAAGACAACCATAGTAAAGTCTCTGACATTAAATCAATTTCTTGAAGAAGCTCATTGGATTGAAATATTATGATAGCCGACTCAAGATATCAATATTCCAAAGCAAAAAATATTACATTCTTGACAACTTAAACATATAGATACTCTGATTTTGTTTCTTATGAAACCTCAGGGGATGGTGATTATACTCAAATTTATCTCAAAAACAAATTTCTACATACAACAGAAAGCTCATACAAATAAACCAGTAACTGAACTAGTAGATGCTCATTAAAATACTTAGTTCCAAACAACTTCAGATTTGCTATTATATTATAAAAACCAGCAATACAATTACGTAATGTTTCCAACCTTAAATACAGAAAAGACAATAAGATTGGACAATAAAGATAAGTGTAAGCACAAGTGAGACATCTGAAATGATATCTCCCACGAACAATGGGTTCTCGTCTACTGTCATCAGGCTAGAGGGTTTCCGTCCTTATAGCTGGTTCTGAAAATGAAAGCAGCTCGCTTCAAAGTTTCTCCATTAGAAAAATGATCTAAAAACCAACAACCAAGCATGCTGAAATGAATGGGACTTCCTCCTTTAATGCTCAAACAATGACTCATCAGTTTGCTTCTCGTCTTTTCGTCTTACTCTTCCTTTTCCACTTTTTTGTTCACTGTACAATATTAAATTGATCCCTTTTTTATAAATTTACATTATGATCCCGTAAGTCAATTTTAATATTACATGAATATGTCCTTAATTTCCTAATGTCCCAAAACGGGGGCATTACAATAACATCTACATTTTTTATTTTATCAATATTTTGATTTTATCTATAACTCTAAAATATAATAAATAAAGTGATGGCCTGATTTTTCACCTACCAAAAATTTTGTCAAAACTTGTGAAAATCAGGTAGAATTGTGTTTGTCGTGCTTAGGGCTTCTGAAATTTGTGTTAACCCTCATAAAAACCCTAAGGCAATTTTATATTTTATGTTTCGATTGAATTTCATTCAAAATTGGCTTGCAAATTGTTTATTAGGGATATATGAAAACTTGACTCATATGTTTATATCCCTAAGCTTTGAATTCGTTGTCTTATTATATCTCATGCTTTTATTATCTCTTAAGTTGCGATGTTGCGAAGAACTATTGAGTGCAACATCACTGCTCTTTAATCACTAACCTTGTTGAACGATGCGAAGTTGCGAGATGGTTTCTGAACAGTTCATCGCAGCATCGGAGCGGTTAGTGCAACCACGCAAGTTTGAGTTGCAATAGAGCAATGGCTTGGAAAGCGCATCATCGCAGGTCAAATAAGAACTGAAAACATTTAAGTTGTGATGCTGCGAGTAGAAGGAAGCAGTCAGTAAGGTGGCTATCGCAACATCACTAGGCTAGATAACATGTCAAAGTTTGCAATTGCGAGGTTGCGATGAAGGGAAACAGTCAGCTTCAAATGGTCATCGCAAGGTCGCATGCCAAAAGGAATTGAGTATAACTAAAGATGCGATGGTGCGAAACACATAAACAACAATCTAAAAGTAAATTAGCGCATGATCGCAAAGGATCAGATGAACTATGAAGACAGAGTTGCGAGGATACGAAAAGGCAGCAGTGGTTAAGAGTTAAAACTACAGCATGCTCATGGGTAGTTAAGAAAAACCTCGAGTCAAAGTAGCGAGGCTGTGAAAGCTTGTAATCGTGCCTTCGCAAGGTTACTTGTCGAGTTAAGAATCTAAGTCGCGAAGCAGCGATAAGGAGAAAACAATCAAGTTAAAGAGTTATCACATGCTCGCACAGCTAAACCATGAAGAAAGATTATAAAATGCGAAACCGCAAAAGATATCTAACAATCAGAAAAAATGCTTATCGCTCTTTCGCAAGGGTTTGAAGCAAAGTGACAGATTAAATTATGATGAAGTGATCAAATGATTAGGCTGTTAATTTTTAAGTCATTGCAACATCGCTAAGATTTATGATTAACTCAGAGTCATAGCTACGAAGTGGCGAATGCTTAAGATCGCATTGTCACAAGGTTTAGCTGCAATTACATTTTTTAAGCTACGACCTTGCAAAATGAACTTAGAACAGTTAAAGTGTTAAGAATCTAACCTAGATAACCTACAGGTCTGATGGTACAGACCGTACCTCGTCTTCTAGGCATATATTCCTTATGAATGGCTTTCAACATAATTTATATTTTCTCTAAAGGTGTTGGCGATTTATAGGCAAATACATTAGTTTGTTCTTGGCTAAACTTAGTTGATCATAACTAACTTATTTACTATAATCGCTGGCTTAGGGATAAACAAATTTGTTAGTTAGACGCCAAGGATTGTGTCCCTTGAGGGACATACCCTCTAGAAGGATATATATGCGGGTTGAGAATGTAGTTTGGATGACACACAATATACAGCAGTCTGATATTCCAAGCATTCTCCTTCCCACAAAAACATTTGCAGAAGATCCTTTGATATTAACATAGTATCAGAGCTAAGGTTGCAGATGTAAAGAAGTGCGAGAGGGTGTAACAGATAAGAAAGTGAAAGGAAGTGTGTGAAGAATATAATCAGACTAATATCTGATTTATATCTATATAAGTATACTAAAGTAAGCAAGTGTCTAAGAGCAATGCAGGAGCAAAGGAATTCCAGAGATGATATTTTATTTTGAAGACTTCATAAACTTTAACACAAACTCAACTAGTGGCAGGAGTAGTGTGAATATGAAAGAGTTTGAAATGAGCATGCAAGATATCAACGAAAAATGTTTCAGTTGATCACACTACCAATTTAATGCACATCCCATACCAAATTTATACAATCAGCCATCCCTACATCTACGTGAGTGGTCAACAAATCAATGTCAGATTGGCGTAGGACTACGGTTTGCAGCTCGATAAGGAGATCAATATCCAATATCAAGCAAATTGAGTGAGTTGGATAGCGCTGGGCCTTTGATGACGATCCATGGTCATGTCTAGAAAGAATGATTTTAACAAGCTCCTCCTAATTGAATCTCAAACCACTGCCCGATCTGAATCTTTTCATATTAGCATGCCAAGGTTTACTATGTTTAAATTCCACACCACGGGAATTATCTGGGCAGAAGACTTGGAATGTAAAAATACTATATTCTTGGCATCAATTGGCAGTAGACGCTTATGAGATAGCCTGTCCCTACATATTTTTCATAATAACAACAAGGGTATCAATGGGAAATGATGGAACCAGTTCAGAGTTCCAGCTGAGAACCGATGAATGGAATGTCTGATAATGGGATGAATATTCATGGCTTTGAATGTGGCGTGAACATTGGATCAAGATAAGTAATTAGGACATTATCTTTTCTATCGCTTCGCATATTTTTTTGCCTGAATAATCTCAAATGGACTATATGGAGTGATCACGGGAGAAACATATATAAGGATTGAATTTGGAGCTGTTATAAAGAGAAGTTGTCATGGAAAGAGATACATAAATGAAGATAACTCATGGATAGAATCACTGATGAGATGCACATGGATAAAGATTACATCATGAGACTACAGATCATTAAGATAAACATTTTAGTCAAGGCATTTCTAATCTTCCCTGAAGTCCAAGAGGGAGTGTTAATGATTGTGGACTAAGAAAAGATGCATTCTATATAACCTTATGACTATTCAAATTATTAGTATTGGTTCTCTTAGAAAGAAGGGAATAAAGTGACATCATGCTGTGACACCAAGATCATGGATATTAGCATGGTATGCCTTCCTGACAAAAGGAGAAGCTAAATGATCTGCAATGGTGAATCTTGACTCAAAGAGTAGACCATGCTATATTGATTCCTAAGTAATAAAGAATTTGTAGCAGAGAATCATAAGTATCATCTTATAAGAAGGTTATATGTCTGAGAGAGTACCTAGAAGATCAAGTTGACTCCCCAGGATCCAGGTTATACAAACTCAGACTAAGTGTACCATGGCAAGATGGTGTATACTCATAAAGTACAAAAGCTTTCATCAAGGTTATGATGGAAAGATAAGTATCTATTGTACTTGAGCTCTTCTTTTACCTTATGTCTATAATATCTTTCATTTGTATTTTTTATAAGAAGAGTACATGCCTTGATTTTGGTTTCTAAAGAATGTTCTTGTAGGAAAGAATATTGGATTCAGAGGGAGTCTGACATCTCATCAAGGCAACCTTGAATAAGGAGCTCAGAAGATTTGTTATCCAGTAGGGGTATTGAAAACATCATGGTGTGGAAGCATTTCTCAACAAACAATCTTGCAGCATCAGTTTGCAGTAACAGAAAAGAATCCTCCAGCACAAATTTGCCTGATGGCAAATGATCTTATGGTGTTTTTTAAATTAGTAGAGGACTACTAGAAAATTTTGAATAGATTCAAGATTGTGTTGTGAAAGAGACATTTCAATGTCTATGAATCACAACTTGGATAAAGAGAGAATTTAATTATTCTCTAGACTTTATCCTTAAGTACTAGAAATTAGAAAGCAAGTATTCTTATCAAAACTCTCTGAGAGTGATCATCTCAGGAAAGATCCAGGTATAATTGAATTGTTTTATATTCTTATGATAATTTATATTATTGTCAAGATATTGAGTGTTATGGGGCTTCACCATTTGTGTTTGTTATTTAAGAGGTGACGATCTCTGAAATAATGAACACTTGTATAAAGACATTATAAGAGGTGACGACCTCTAAGATAATGTTTTGACCAGTAGAGAACTACTGGCAAATTTGGATGAATTTAAGATCATGTTGTGATGGAGGCATTTCTATGTCTACGAATCACAACTTGGATAAAGGAAGAATTTAATTATTATCCAGATTTTATCCTGTGTAAGGCATTCTAGTAATGGATTGCTGGTAGAGTCTAGATCTTGGACGAAATCAAGATCATGTTGTGACAGTGACATTTCTAAAACTCCAGACGTCACAACTTGGGTAAAGGGAAAATTTAATTATTCTCTAGTCTTTATCCTAAGTATTGCATTCTATGCAATACTGTTATCACAAGTTCAGGTAATACTTCATATCACAACTCTGTGTTACAAGCCTAGGTGATTTGATAGTTTGTATTACAAACGATGCTTAGTGATTTGATCACAAGCTCCGGTGATAACTTATATTACAAGATTTGTAATATGATGTGTTTTCAGGACCATTTGTATAATGATACATCATACTTGAAATTCAGAAAGGTATAGAGTGTATATCTATGCGTAGTCATCTCTATTGATGTTGCTAGATATGTCTCTATCACTTATCTTATCAAGTTAAGAGGAAGTGTTAATTCCTTGTAACTTTGACAAGACAAGTGTTCTGATTTTCAGATCTGTCTGATCTAGATGCATGAGTTCCCTTAAGTATTGGTCCCTACAACATATTGTCCCCTCTAGATAGTTTGGCATTTTCCCTTGTGGCTTTTATAAGACTTCTTATTTACTAATGTGGTTAGTTAGCTACTAATCATTAGTAACTCTTCGAATGGGCACCAATCTTGAGGAAACAATTCTGTTGTTAAATAGGCCAACCTAGAGAGGGACATGTCCATTCAATAGATTTTATTGTAAGATCCAGATGAGTTTTAGATCGTATTGTGACATTGACATTGCTATCTTCATGGGTCACAAATTGGATAAAGGAAGAATCTTAGAATTCTCCGAGTTTATCTTTTATTCTAGTAGATCTTAAACTCAGGATCTCATTGTGATATAGAAATACCAGTTTCTTAGAGTCATAACATGTGTCTTATCACTAGTAGCAGTGATTTGTCATATCACAAGTTTTGTAATATGACTTTGTATCATGTGTTCTATGATACCACATACTAAGAAGAGACAGACAGCTATAGAGTATTAATTCTTGCTTAAACATCTATATTGATGTTGCTAGATATGATATCTCTCTATAGGATTATCAGGTTAAGAGGAAGTGTTAAGAATCTAACCTAGATAACCTACAAGTATGATGGTACAAACCATACCTCCTCTCCTAGGCATATATTCCTTATAAAGCTTTCAACATAATTTATATTTTCTCTAAAGGTGCCGGCGATTTATTAGCAAATACATTAGTTTGTTCTTGGCTAAACTTAGTTGATCATAACTAACTTATTTACTATAATCGTTGGCTTAGGGATAAACAAATTTGTTAGTTAGACGCCAAGGGTTGTGTCCCTTGAGGGACATACCCTCTAGAAGGATATATATGCGGGTTGAGAATGTAGTTTAGATGACACACAATATACAGCAGTCTGATATTCCAAGCATTCTCCTTCCCACGAAAACATTTGCAAAAGATCCTTTGATATTAACATAAAGTTGGAGGTTAGCGCAAGATTGCTAGGTTTTCAATAACAATTAAGATCTTTGCTACGAAGTTGCGAAAAGAGATGACAGTCAGACAAAGCAACAATCGCATCTTCGCAGGCCAAAAACTACAATTAAGAAATGGAGCTGCGAGCTTGCGAATAATCAAAGTGTTACAATTAAACACGATCACCGCGTCTTCGCATAGTTTCAATTGTTGTTAACATCTTAAGTTGCGAAGTGGCAAAGAATTGATGAGCGCACTTTCGCAAGCTTTCAAAGATAGTTAGAATGTTAAGTTGTCATGTTGCAAGATAAAGTAGATGTCAAAGAAAATGCTCAATGCGGTATCGTATGGTTAAAGTAAGCATCATTGTTACATCCCAATTTTTGACCTAATTTAAATTTATTATAGTCATTGAATTGAATGGATTTTTTTCATAATCATGTGAAAATGGTAGTTAAATATAACTGTTGTATTCTATGAAATTGTTTGTTGTCAATTATTTGTCTAACTATTTAATGATGATGGTTGTTATCCATTATTTATCAAATGATGATGATAGTAGTTACCAATTGCTTGGTTTTGGAATTATGGTTAATAATTAAATTCCTTGTTAATATCTACATTAAATGTTAATATGGATTTATCATGGAACTTGTTATTATTGTGGAAAATGTTGCACGGGTGATTGCAGGAGAAGACGAAGGGGAGAAGAATTGCTAAACAGGATCAACAGAATGGGGTACTATCTTAGTTCATTTATCTGGTCGACAGGTATGACCTCTAACTATTTTGGTAAGGACCTAGCGACTTGTATAGCAGGGTACAATCATTTGGACACACATGAGCTATTAGATAAACATTAAAAATATTAATGATTTTAACTTTTATAATACATATTTATGTACGTGCACATAGATATAGAAATAAAGGTGACACTATAGTATTATTTTTATACAATATTCTATCTAATTAATACGTACATTTAAATACGTGTACAAAAAGATAAAATAATCTTCCAAATGAAGCATGTATTTAGATATACATAATAAAAGATACGACCTTGGATAAAACATATAATTCGATGTCATCTTATAAAATACTCTACGTGCAAGAAGGTAAATATGTTATAAATTATCCTTGATTTATAAGCTTCAAGTTCTTCTCCATATTTATTCAATTCTTTACTAGAAACCGAAACATAGACTTGGCATATTATAACGGTGTTCAAGAAGGCAAGTCATTTTCTTTAAAAGTTACGACTTCTTGGAAGACTTTGATATATCGAATGCCTCTACATATATTTGGAAGCCAAGAACATGAATTTGTCTCCACATGATTTACCTCTGCATATTTTTCCACATTATTATTTCATGTTCTACCACCTTGCTGAAGGTCAGGAATTAGAAATATTCTGGAAATTGCATACGGATTGCTTTCGTGAGGGAACCGGCTGTTAAAAATCAAGCCAAGGCTCACGTTTCCGTTAAGTCAAACCAGGTTAAGTGGCCATTTCCTTTTCAAGTGATACATCTTCATTCTTTTATTCCTGCATTCGAAATTATAGCAGAAGGAAGTACGTCCATGAGAAATTTGTTCTGTGTTATCAATGAGACTAATGTATTGAGTCAAAACCAATTGTTCATGATAAGTCTAAACATCTTTATTTTACTGTTGTAAGTCAGAATCAAATTGTACTTTTGCAAGTCTTAAGATTATTTTCTCAAGTCATAAAAGCTATAATATTTTGAACACATGTAATATTCGTACACTAGCTGAGGATCATCAAAATGAGTTGGTTTACTCTGAGGTTTAAACACCTGGGACTCACCCGGTTGTATGGCCAACGAAGAGGCGAAGAGGTGATAAAGAAATCTACAATAACATGGAAACAAAATCAGAAATGACATAACAATTATATATTATTTTAAAAAGAAAAATTGTTTAATAGCTCACGCATGTTCATATTTATTATTCTCCTGTTATCAAGTCGAGCGGTGGTTATCAGGTAATAGAACCCATCCAAAAACCTTAGCCAAGGTCGTTAAAGGCATGTTTGCCTTCATTAGATCACTTGATGTCAGTAATGCTAGTTATTCAAACATGTCCATCCATAACTGTACGGACATTCTAAACACCGGAAATGCTCAGGTAGGTAGACTAGTAGTACCCCAAGCCCGGTCCTAGGGTAGGGAGGGCCTTTCTTTTCAAAAGAATGTGTGGGGATGGATATGGTTTGAGATGGGGAGGTTAAGCCTAAGCCAATGCTTCTGCTCTTACCGAAAGCCGAAGCTTGCACAACTAGTTAAAGACTCGCTAGTTACTTCTTGTATGTTTCTTCTTTCCATTCCTGATATGCATTTATATTTCTCTTGTAAATGATCGTGTATTTACTTTACTATATGCAAGGAGATAAGAAATCATTATTTCAGTTACTTTAGTTAATCGTTATTTCAGTAACTTCAATTAATCGTTATTTCAGTTATTTTCATTGAATGGCTACCTCAGTTAATCGTTAGTAGTTAAATCAGTTAAAGTCTCATGAAAAGGATTTAAGATGTTTTGTTTCGAAAGTTAGTTGAAGAAAACACTTTCATTTCTATGTGAAACCAGATATTAGTTGTTCTTTATTTTGTTATGAAAATCCGTTTGTTACAATCATGACTAGCGGTTGTGAGGAAGTGACAAGGTAAAAGTTGCAAGCATGAAAGAAGTTAGGGCCTAAACCACGATGTGGTGCCTCTCATGTTTGCAATTTGTACCTTGTTTATTTTGATCAGAGAGATACTTGTTACTCATGTTATTTTTACATTTGAGATGACCTAAAGGTCAGATATTATACTTTGATTTCCAGTATCATAGATGTTAAATTACTATGTTGTTAAGTTGATCATATTTGCATGATGATGTCATTTTGAGAGAACAGTATGTTTTGTGGTGATATTTGGTTATCCGGTATTTGTACATATCTCAGATTATGTTATATGTTGGATTTAATGCTATGCTAATTTACTTCATTCTTGCTTTGTTATGTTTTATGTGAATGTGAGTGATGTAAATGGACTAATTTAGTATAATTAAATAAATGGTTAAATTAGGTTATTTAATGCATTTATTGCTTCGACTACGTTATTATATGCAATTGCACTTGATCATGTGTTTTATTGTGCAGGATTTATATCCCTGCTAGTGGCACATGGAGTTAATGATTCAGCTATTCATATTTTACAAATCCCAACCCTGTATGGTTGACGTATCTTATTGATTGTTTAAATTAAACCTTCTGGACTCATTTGCATTATGTGATTAGACTTGTGAGCGTGTCTATGCATTTAGAGGTTCGCACTTGTCACGAAAATTTGTTAAGAAATTTTGTAATTTTGGGTTTAAGGGGTTTTGGACTATATTTTAATTTCTGGTAGCTTTTCCATAGGTGAATTCCAATTACTTGAAATAGCCCATTTTCGTTTGGGTTGATTCAGGGTTTAACTAGGTTACCTAGTTATTTACCCTAATCGATTATTCGCTCGAAAAGTGAATAAGTATCCAAAGAGGAAATTGATTCTTCACTGCTCACTTTTGCAAATTAGTAATCTGAGAGCTTTTTCCAAAATCCTCTTATGGAGGATTACATTTCTGTTCATTGTGAGATTTACGGGCATGGGATCTTCGCGAGATCCATCTCGTTGGATCTAGCTCGGGGAGTCCTTGGTTTTCCGCGACTTTCAGTAGCTTTTGCGGGATTATTTTTTTTTTTGGCTGATTCCCGTTTTAGCCCTTTTGGCTATCAAGTAGGGCTCTCCCATTTTTGTGTTTCAGCTCCATTTTTGTTTCCATTTCTGGTAGTTGAATGTTAGGAGGCTGAGAACTAGTGTTCCCCTCCATTTTTAATTGTTGGTTTTACTTGGTCGGGTATGAACGTTTTTTCTGATTTTCAAGATAAAGGTTTGGGGTTTCACACCATTATGCTAGCCATTTGTGCATACGGCGTTCGAACCTAAATTTAATTGAATTTTTGTGGCTTTGTGCCCTAAGACCAAATGGGTTCTATTTTTGAAGTTTTTGAGTTTTGAGGTTTTTACCTCGATTTGCGTGCCACCCAGTTTTCTCAAATTTTCTTAGCATGATGTTGGTGGTGGACTTGGATTATCCGTAAGATGTCAGTCGAGCCATTGTTGCACCTTTTTGTTGCATTGGGATGCATGTCGCATCCATGCTCCCAAGCTTGTGTCCGATTGGGTGTTGTTTTGCATGTGTTCTCATTCAGCCCTAGTTTTATGATCTTCCTAATGGTGGTGCGCCACACACGAGCATGTACGCGTGCATTTGTCGAGTGACTTACGAGACCCGAACTCCCGTTTGTATTTCGGTGGAGTTATGCTCATTTGGGGGTTGGGTTGGGAATATGCATGCCTACAGGCACTCATCGTTGGATGAGTATGGGTAGGGTAGGGTAGCATGGAGGGGGCTTCTATCTCGCAATTTGGTGACTATTGTGCCGAGCGGGTTAGCGTGAAGAAGTTCTAAACAAGTGATAACTAAATAAATTAACTGGGAAATAAATTTAAGATAATAAAATGTTGTGAGCACCCGGTTAAGTCTAAAGACATAGGATTGTGCTCCTCCTTGGGGAATGCAAACTGCCATTACTAGCTTGGGCTACCCGATGCCAAGCTATTTTCCCCTCCAATGAGTCCCTACAGAGTAACCCATTGAGTGTCTGACCAAAACCTATTGTACTTGCATTGTCTCGTGATCTTGGTTTCAGTCATCTTTACTATTTGGCGTGAGTGTTAGCCATGAAAGTTTGCTTTATGTGTGTTTGTGGTTGGATCATTATCTCCATCAACACTACGGGAGTGGACCTATGGGTTCCACATGGTTGGGAGGCATACCTACCTATACCACTGTTGGGGACCAGTGTACAGAGACGATCTATTATTCTAGTGCGACCGGTGCTTGATGTTTGACTTGGTATATTTAGGATTTCGGAGTATGCTTCCTTGTGATTTATGCTTTCATTGGAATGCTTGGATATCATGTTTAGATGATGTTAGTTTATTTGATGCATTCCTTTATTTATGATGTTTAGCATATGATTAGATGATGTGATTCACTTAGTTGGAATAGCTATTGCTTATTGATTTAGCATGAAAGATTTCCTTGTTCTTGTGATGTTATTACGTTTTAGTAATGACGCCCTCATAAGACAGCTCCGACTATCTAGTTGGCAATTTGGGATGTTACACGAAAGAGATGGCTAGGGCCTTCGAGGTCTCATGATGCTATTACAGTTGCGAGGAACTACACAAGAGTTTCGTTATTTTTGTACATTGCGATGTTGCTTTCAGTGCATTTTCATATATTGCTTTGGTTTACATGGTTAGTTGTTTTCCGTCTTTCAATTCTTGGGTTCGAGTGTCCATGCCTCGACTTGTGGATCTGGTACTCCCTAGTGTGGAGGTTCTAACTCTTTTTACCCCTCTGAATGTTCGTTGGAGCGTTTTTTCTTTTCCTAGGCAACCATGTTCCAGCATGGGGTGATACTTATAAAATATCGCACACCCAAAGGAGTATCATGTGATACTGGAAAGTATCGCATGCCTTAGGGGAAAATGTCGTGCAAGATACTAGAAAGTATCGCACGCCCTTTGGTGAATTGTCGTGCGACACTAGTAAAGTATCACACGGCCTTAAAAATAGTATCACCCAAACCCTGAAAGTTTCGCATGGCCTTTTGAGAAACATCGTATGATACTGATGAAGTATCGCATGGCTGTTTGAAAATGTCGCACGACTCTGTGTGAAAACCTGTGCGGACGACTAGCGGGCACTTTTCGACTTGACCAAAAGGTTTTGAGAGATGATTGGGATACCCTTTGCGGAGTTCTTGAACCTTTTGGTTTGACCTTTCGAATTCAGAACGTTTCGGATTCGAATGCGTTTTGTGACTTCCGTAGTTTGTAGTTTTTGGTCAATAGTGGCGTTTGGAGATCCATTGGTGTTTGGATGTTTGTTTAGTCTTCCATTGCGATCTTTGTGATCCTTGTATGTTGATTGTCGTGTGCATGCATACTTGTTTAAAATAAAAATATCTTGGCTTTTATTTATCCTTGTTCCAAGGATCTCTGGGTGAAGCATTACATGCGACGAATGTGCGAAGTAAGGAATAATCAAGTCATTGCCAGATCATAGCAGTTTGAAAGATAAAGTGATGAACAATTGCGAAGCTGTGACAAAGCATAAAATAAAGTGATCGTTGTTTCACAAGCCCACACGATGAATGATGAAATAAAGTTGCGAAGGAGTGAACAAAGGGAATCACACCATTGCAGGTCAGACTTACCAGTTAATGAAATAAGATATGAGGTTGGGAAACAATAAAGATAGCCTATTTTGCACAGTCGCAGCTAGAAACAAAGAAAGTAAAGAAACCGTGGCAAAGCAGCGATAAGGTGGTGATCACATCATCGCAACTCTTAGTTATGAAAGCATAAAACGTTTTCAACGGCCATGTCTGAGCTGGGTAAAAAGGGATGAGCTAGATGTACAAAATATGAAAAAGCGAATATTTTGCCAGTTGTTCGAGGATTGATAGGTTTTGAAGTGTGCTGATTTTAAATGCCATTAATGCCACGCTCCTATTGCAGAGAATAGATAAATTCTGCTGAGAGACACGGAGATTTTCATTACCAGTTTCAGAATTGTTTGAGTTTTCTGAGCAAAATTGAGTAGCAGAGTGATTTTCAATGATTATTCAGCATATAGCATACCGAGTTGATTGAATTGTTTGAAGAAATGGCTGAGAAGGAAAGAGAATTGATTGCACAGGCTGTGATTGAAGAATCTACTACGCAAAGAAAAAGCCCTAGCTCATTTGTTGAAGAATGGATACATATTTTGCCTGGTTCTACAAATGCACAATCTGTTGATGACCACACCTTCAGAGATTCATATGTATTCTATAGAGATGTAGAGGTTCCGAACAAAAATGGATATGAGTTGTTCTAGTTCTTCTATAAGAATAGAACGGAGATGGTTCCAGTCTGCAACCCTTGGGTTAGGAACTTGGGCAAGTTGATCGTGCCAGAAGCATTTGTGGATGTTGACTTGGTGAAGGCTCTAATCAAATGCTACAATCTAGTAAGCAAGTCATTCCACAAGAGAGATAAAAGTATTTTCCTAGCCCTAGAAAAGGAGACATTCATAGAGGCATTCGACCTGGGAGGCCCAATGTCATTGCCTATTGACATTGATGACCTACTTGAGAATTTTAAAAGCCAAAAGAGCTTTTACATGGGTAGGGCAATGACAAGGCACATCCCTATGTCCCATAAAGAGAAGGGAGAAATTCCAAAGAAGAAGGAAGTAGAGAAGATCATGCCTCTTGAATTCTTTCAGAGGTATTTCCAGAACACTGTCTTTGGTCTGAACAAAATCCTAGGTTCAGATGGAACCATGAATGCCCTAGGGGGGCATGATGTTATGGCTTTGAATATCCAAGACCCCAACACCAATGGTGGGTATGATTATGTCACGTACATAATTGACAAGACCCATGAGCAGATCACTGCTGCTCAACAAGGACATTTGGAGAATTTCAGATTCCCTCACTACTCTTTGATCATGCATTTAATCCTATTCAAGAATGCTGATTCATTTAATCAAAGCTTCTTCGAGTCCACACAGGAATGGGGAGAAAGACTACCAGTGCAGAGGTGGACAAGGGTATGGCAAAGGTTCTACCCATATTCCAATATTATTTCTTTCTATAATGATTTTGTGCATCCTATTTTTAGAATGATAAGACTGGCTAATGAAAGAATCCTTGGAAGTGTTACAAAGGTTGTTAAACCTAAAATGTGTTATGATGCTGGTAAACAATTAACACATGATTAGGGAAGTGTATTTCTATTTGAGGAATACACTATTATCAAAATATATGGATGCCCTCAACCTGCCCACATTCTACCCAAATATGTCTTAGAGAGACTAGGGTTTGTAGAGGTTTTTTGACAGATGATCTCAATAAACAGAGAGTATTTAGGAAAACTTGTCAAGAAAGGAACATTCTTGTGTAGATGCACCAAGGTAGGAGATTTTGAAATAGGCAAGAATACAATTGAAGAGACTGATGCCTACCAAAGAGCTTATAAATTGTCAACTAGGCCAGCCAGAATGTATGACCACTGCAGTGTAGTCAGGAACGCCCTAAAAAGCATGAGGGGATACAATTTACCTCCTACAAAACCTATGTGGGAAGAGGATGTCATTTCTGACAGGTTAATTGAGGATGTTTGTATGGAGAGCATGATTAAATATAGGGATGTTGCTAGTTTTGAACAGGAGATGAAAAAAGCTGACCCATTCTTTAAGAGATTCTATCCTGAAGAAGACTATTGGTCAAGATTGGACAAGTGTGTAGAAAAATTTTATGAGATATCAGCACAAGTCCCTGAAGCAATAAGG
The DNA here is from genome assembly GCA_028749045.1 of Cupressus sempervirens. Taxonomy (NCBI): domain Eukaryota; kingdom Viridiplantae; phylum Streptophyta; class Pinopsida; order Cupressales; family Cupressaceae; genus Cupressus; species Cupressus sempervirens. The sequence goes on along the minus strand of CM053789.1, from coordinate 504,445,058 downwards.
AAAAAAGTTGACCCTAAGTATTCTGATGAAGACATAGTTGTTCAAGTCACTGATGATGAAGAAGGTCAGCCTAAAAGATCAGAGTGGGCAGAACAAAGAAATAAGAAACAAAAGATGGTGGAAATACCACAAAAGGCTCAACAGAAGGCCTTACAAATCATGCCCAGAGGTAGCCAGTACTTTGATGATGTTAGAAGGAGATATTGGTATCTCAAGCATCTGAAGATGAACAAAGGGCAAAGAAACTACAATTGCAGGCCTAGATGATTGATGACAGAATCATAGAAGCAAATGAGTTCATGCGTGATGACAGTTCCATCAAAACTGAAGAGTTTAAAAGCTTTTTGTTTAAAATGAAACAAAATGAATTGTCCTTGCAAATGAAACCAGGTGATTCTGATGAAGTAGTTGCTGAGTTAGTTCAGACTACAGGAATATGATCTAGCCAATGAAACACTCACTGTGGAAGAAGCAAGAGAATTGGTGAGAAGAAGTGGAATGATTGTCTTCCCAAGATGGGGCATAAGTTCTTTCCTACTGGACCAAATGAGAAGACAAGTCTATTAATAACATTTGAAGATGAAATTCAGCTTGGAGAACTAAAAGGGTCAGCATACAATATTGATGCTCAAACAATGGCAATATGGAGTTTAGTTCCAAAGGATCAAAAGCCTACCCTAATGGAAATAAAAGAGTCCCCAAGGGGAAATGTGATATTCTGGAATGTGCATTCCACCTCTAGCAGCCAGATATATGGGATGCAAACATTTGTGGCTCTGCTAGGAAAGAACAAGATGGGTGTCCTGCAAGCACAATTGTAGGGAGCCAATGAGTGTTTCATCAAGACCAAGAGGCATTATGAGGAAGAAATGAAGAGGACTTATGTCTTGGAGCAGAAAACCCTCAAGCTGGAGAATGAGATAGCAACATTAAAGAACACTGTCAAAACAGCTACAGAAATTCAGGACAGTGGTGGGTAAACAGAGGGCCATGTACTTGAAACAGGGGAAGCATCAGGCCAAGCAATGGAAGTTGATGAAGAAGAGGATTTGGAATTAGGCAAGGAGATAGAAGTCAGAACCATTACGAACTTGCTGATTCACAAAATAAATGCACTGAAACTAGTCTCCCAGAATGTGCATAGCAACTATCTTGTGTTGCAAGGAGCAGAATATAGGTGTTCAAAGGCTACTGCCTTATTGTCTCCACTCTTTACCACATGGGGTCCTTATACTCCATTTTTTTATAGTTTAGTACCTATGCTGGCACAGAAAAAGGATCTGCCTAAGGTAACTATTATAAATACTAGAAAGATGATAAATAAGGTGAAGGATCTTAATGGTTTCTTTGGTGGCAAGATGCAACTAATCTAGAATAAGATGAAGACAATTGCCGCAGGAACTCCAAATTTTGTACCTATAATTTTGGAGAGTAATGGAAAGGTTAAGGACTAGGTAGAATAGTCAGCATCTTTTGATAGCATTTTGAACCATCTCAGATTCCTTGCATATTGTAATGATGAGGCAGGTTTAGCAGTGGTTTATGACTTGATTGGCATGCTCTATAAATTGGAAACAGAGATGTCAAAAATAACAGCAAAGGTTAAGGGAATAACGGATGCCAAATGGAACAAATGCCTAAACGAGTTAGATGCAGTTAGGGATGTCACTTGGCCTAATGTAGACACGGACATAGCTATTGGGAAGTTATTGCAAATATTAAGGCCCTACTATTTGGTGACAGTGATTAAGCAATGCAAGCATGCAATTAGAGGCAAAAAAGAAAAAAGAAAAGGCAAGAAAAGCGACAGGAACTTGAAGACCAACAAAAAGATGCTCAAAACACTTGCTGAAAGTGCCACCTGCCAATTTTGCAATTGTATCCAAAATCTTGATCCAAGTACAAAGAATGTTTGTAGTGTAACAATGTAAAATATCTTTGTATCTTGCCTCCAATAGAATTTTGACATGTGTCTTCCCATCTGAAGCTTGTTGCAATCCTTCCTATAAAAGGATTTCCAAGATGTGGAATTGAGGTCCGAAATCTATATAATTTACAGAGTTATCCTATTTGCAATCGGTCCAGTCAGTCATTGAGTCAATTTTTGTGTGATGTATTCATTTTGAAAATCTGAGAATACAAGTGAACATTGAATGATATTTTGTCATATCTTGAGTTATTCATGAGCTTTATACCACTAATGTATGATTTTCAAGGAAGATTAATACAAAAGAAATGTTCTGCAATATCTGTGTCTTTGAATTTCGTTTCCATTTCTATGTGTCTGTAATTTTGATATTGAAATGATTTGAGATTGAAATGAACAAGGTTCTTTCATTTTTATGCAACTTGGATGGGTTGTATGTCTTTTCATTGATTGCTTTTAATTCAAGGAGTTAAGTAAATGCTTTCATTGAATTGATAGGGTTTCTAGATGTATGGGAGGGATATTCATAAGAATGAAATTCAAGGGTCACTGCTGATAAAATTAATTGTAAGGCAATTAATTAGGTCAAAGGCTTGCTGGGTAGACTCTGTATAACAATGGATAAGGCACTGATCAACAATTTAGATGCAAATTGTTAAATATCATATGGTTGCACAAAGCAAAAATTTAATTCAAATCAATTTTTACTTTTCTGTATGAAGAAACAAATTGTTGGTCAACACTTATTTGCAAATAGTTTTCTACGAGTTATAGTTAGTTGTTGTAATCAAAAATTACTTGCAAATCTAAGAAGAGTTGTGGCCATTATCTGCTATAAGGGATAGATATGAAAAGTAGTGTGAATGAGTGAATTGTGAAGAAAGTATCAAGTATCCAGTCATTTCCATGCCTAAGGTGCACCCACCTAGGCCTTGCAGAGCCTAAAGTATAGAGAATCCCTGTGATTATGTTGAATTTGGTCCAAATCTAAAGAAAATCTTGCTGAATATAGGATCTAGCTAGTACTTAGGCTTGTTTTTGTCTTCTAAACCCTGTTATTAGGTTGTTTGTAGCCTGGTAGTTTTCAAACACCAACATAACACACAACAGACTACACTACTTTAAGGTGGAGGACTTAGTCCTTGTCATTCTAACTTGTAGTTGCTTAACCAAAAAGGAATTTTGAGAATGACTATGAGTCACCTAGTGAACTTGAGACTGCTAGTGTCAATGACATTGTCAATGTTAGTGTTAGGCTAGTGCTAGTACCATTGCCAATGCGAGTGCCACTAGCACTATTTGTGATTTTTCTAATTTATAACTTTTAACTCTCCAATATTTACTTGATAGCTTGCAAGTTCATTTTCATCTAAGAGGAATTAACACATTTACCTATTCATCCAGTCAATAAAGCACAAAAGCCTATGCACCATAAAGGCAAAGGACTTGATGTTTGTGCATTTTGACTTGCAATTGTTTACACACAAAGAAAATGCCTACAAAGAAGGCAAGACAATGAAGTGGGATATTGAGTTAGACCATTCTGAGTTGGATGCTCTAATTTCCCACTTCGCTACACTTGGAATTGATAATGATTATGAGCCACCTAGTAAGTATAAGATTGTTAGTGTCTAGGCCAGTGTCAAGGCTAATGCCTGTGCCGCTGCTTGCCGATGGCACTATTTGTGATTCTTCTAATAAACCACCACATATGGAGGAGGATTTTTTTTATGGCCCATATGATATTTTATTACTGATAAATAATTGCTGACACTTAAAATTATAATTTTTTAACTGAAAACTTTGATATAACATGACAGTCTAGTTTTGACTATTAATATGGTGGTGTATTTTGCTATGTTATTTGACTGTCTACATAGTGGTGTATTTGAACTCAATTATTGCTGCAAACAGATACGTGTGTGCGTGTGTGCGTGTGTGTGTTTGCTGCTTTATTAACGAACCCAAAAGCAACTCAACCTGAAGATTTGATTTTGGCTGAACCCACAAATCCAAACCTCAAACCCAAACTGGTAACTTAGCTCCAAACAGGTCTGACACTTGTCTTGGGCCTGTTTACTTAAATAAATGAATAAATGAGGCTTATTTAATTATTGCTGCCTTCAGGCTTTGCTTATATAATGAATCATTGCATTAACTCTTATCTATGCTTAAGCTTGACCATTCAACTGCTAAATGCCTTTAACATCAATGACAATAATTTCCCAACATACATCACATTCCCTAATAGGATTTAGGAAAATTCCATGTTGCATCTAACTGCTATAATTTAGAGGGTTCAAGAAGAAGGTTGGATTACCCACCTGAGGATAGAAGATCATTCAAATCTTCAGTTACCTTCTCACCCAGATATTTGGTACTGCTTGAGGAGCAGTTCTAGTATGAGTAGGTGGTTTCACATTTCTAGTTTAATGTGTTGAAGTTTATGTTTTGATTGCTCTTTCAGTTTTTATCTTTGTAAAATGCAAATGTGGTCCAGATGCTACCATTTTATCCTCATGACTGTTGGCAGGAGGTTTTGGTGATCAGTGTAATTTGATAAGTGTTGCTCACAAGGAATGGGGAACAAAGGGCTCAAGTAATCTTAGGTGGATGTTACTGGACGATTACTAGCACAAGTTGATCAGCAAGACGGGATCACTGTTCTTGAGGACCAAAAAAGTTGTTTACACTGCAAGTGCATGCAGAGTATGATGATCAAAGTTGTGGTGACTCATTTATAATTCAACGTGAGACATGTGTGTACCAGTACCAATGGCAGAAAAGGTTTGGAAAGTTGAGAAATAACTACCAGAAGCTCCATATCAATAGTTTATGTCCCCTTTGGGTTAGTGGAGTATCGGAATTTGTTATCCAAACTGTATCTTTTACCAGTGTTATATAACTGCATTGTTATTATATATTTATGTCATATGATAAAGTTAGTTTTTCACTAGTGAAGCAGTTGTCAGGGGATACAGTGATGTAATCATTGAAAAAGGCTTACCAAGCCATATTCGTATTCAATTGGAAGAATCCTGCATAAAATAATTTCCGGTATTCATTTATGGCATTCATTGCCCCAACCTTTGATTTCTATATGCTCTTCAATCCTACAGACATTTGGGAGGATGTGAGAACAGTTACAGTAATCCCCTCGTTGTCCCCAATTTTACTTTTGTGGGGAAATGTCCTTGTGATGTTCCCCTTATCAAAGGTCTCTGTGGGGACAGCCTTCTGTCCTCAAAGTACCTATAGGCTATGATATCTCTAGGACATTAAGGCATTCCAAGTACCTATCAAATTCAGGCCATTAAAAGCCCAAAAATGGAAAAAAAAGAAAAAGAAAAAAGAAAAAAAACAAACCTCCATGGGGTCCCATAAGGCCTCCAAAGATTAAAAAGTATTAATTCATTCCAAAAAAGTTGAAGTAAAACCCTAGACCAGGTTCTTTTTTTGTCTCCATCATTTTTTATTTGCAATGTTGCAATTTACTTTTGCTTGCTAAAAGAGGCATTATGCATAGAACTCTGATTTTATAAAAGCAAAACATAAAGTTTATTCTATACTGTATCAGACAGAAAAAGAATGTTCCATTACCAAATTTCTCGTAATTGAATCCCTAGCAATTTAATTCATTTACACTTGGTTTGCCTCCAAAAAACATTAGTATAACTATAAACTATATTGTAAGCATGTTGAATAATCATTAAAATTTATGACCTGAACACAGCAGATAGCTAATAATTTGATGTTATCTGTCAGGTCATAAAAGTTGACGAGTTATCAAAATGGTTATGCCACAGCAAACAGGATGCCCAAATGTGGACTATTACCACTCAAATCATATTAAGTATAACCCAAAAGCTTGAAACTCCATTTAGCTGCATTTTTCATGTCTTGCTTTATGGTTCTCGGAAGTCTTTTGTTATTTTCTAATGCTCAGCATGAAGATTATATATAAATCTGAATATTGAAAATGTTTGTATCATAACAAAAAGAATGCCCAAATGTAGACGTTTTGTATCATCACAATTACCAGTCAAATCATAATTAGTTTAACACAAAAGCTTGAACTTCCATTTACCAGCACTTTCGTCATTATTGATGCCGAATGGTGCTTCGAAAACTTTTTTTGGTTAATTTCTAATGCTCGGCATGAGAGTTATACATAAAGCTAGAATCATATCAACAAAACAAGGTACTAATTGTAGTGATCATCATATAAAGAAACAGAGAAACAAGCTTTCCAAGACAAGTTTCATTAGTCTTATCACTAGCATTAGTTATATTCAGACTAAGGTTGATGTCAATAAGTTTGCAGTCAATCATTTCAAACTTGGCCAACAAACCCAAAGCATGCTTGGCTTGATTAATATAGATGACATTTTCCTTTCTGAATTACATATTTTAAAGATAATACATCAATCCAGGAAAATTTCAGATCTTTGCAGAAAAAACCCCTACCTGTACTCCTATTTCACTTGCATCCACAGCATAAACCTGTGCAAGCAACCTCAAGAATGAAAAGATGGAATTAAAAAATATATAATACATGGTAATTGTTACAAAATAGATGTTTAATACATGAAAATAATTTTCAGTGGATGTTAAAATAAACAATCATTGACAACGTGGATCATTTGGTGAATGGATAAAGACAAAATAGATATAGGATAAAAACTTTGAAGGCACGAGGAGTTTATCCCACAATAGAATCATCAAAAAGTTGTAATCTATAATATCACATTACAAGATTTTTTTAAAAAAAAAAATTCTATTAAAGTTTAAAAACATGATATGAGAGCTTACCTATCATGGAAACTGGACCAAATCCATACTGGAATAGACTTGTGGAAACATATACTACAACCATCGTTACCATAATATATGAAGACTCCTCGTGTTTTTCTTCACTGCTTGTTCACTAATCATAATATTTGCATTAGTCCATCCCCTTTCAAAATAAGTTATCATTCTTGACTGGTGTTCTAAGTGGAATGCGAAGCATGTGTAAAACAACTGCTAAACTCTGATACAAAAGTAGGACGGAAATAGGTGCAACAGATATGAAGTCTATGATTGGAGAAATGAGACATCTCCTTTGTGTGTGTCCAGCTCCTTGAGTGTTAGTGCTGATTTGGCATTACTATATTGTTTCTTGAGCTTTACGTCTGACTCCATTTGAATGCCCCGAACCCTAACTAAGACTTAATCCTTACTGAGCTGTTCAATTTTGCTTCTCAATTGTGAATCTTATCGAATTCTAGCTCTTGAACTGCCGCTTAATCTTCATAATTCTTCAACCCCATATCTCAATATATGGGTTGGTTCTTTAATATTCAAATATTACTTCTCCAAACCTTTAATATCAACTCTAATTTAAGGCATCGATGTTCTGCTTGTTCGCACATTTATTTGTCTGGTGCATTTTATCAAACAATTCAATCAAGCTTGTCATGAAGATCAATATGCCTCTCTACTATATCTTTCAATCACAGAACGCCATCTTTATGGACCAAAAAAATCTATCTCGTCAATAGTTGTCTCACCATTAATCATCAAGAGCTGAGGATAGGTATTTATATGGAAGATAGATGCGGGTATTGATTATGACAATATTTGAAAATCACTATTACAAGAGAAAATTGTTTAAAATCATAATCACCTGGAGATAACAAAGAAACTAGGAAGGGATCTTGGAGAGGGCTATAATTTCAATCAATTAATTGATAAAACTTCAATGCATTATTTGCAAACTCTACGAGTTGCCGATTACTTTTTTTCCTAGACAAGTTTCCACAAGTCTTAACTCTCGTGACTTTATAGATGCAAAAACTTAAGTAAAAATGTCAATGCAAGTAAAACACTGGTTAAAATGTGTTTTTCACATGTTTTTACTATATAACCATGCATTTTCTATTTTGAGATGTCAATTGTTAGTCGCTGATATAAGGCAGGGAACTAATGTTTTTGTTTGACCCCCACCTATTTCTTTTTTCAGTAAGCCATTATCATATTTCTAAAGTTTTGTACTTTATATTTTTTAATTCATTTATCAAAACAGAAATCCTTTTTTCCAATTGGTCCAAGCTATTTTCCTAGGCATAAATCTTATTTTTTCCAATTGAAAAATGTTGAAAAAATTCAAAAGATAAAGATGTAATTAATATTCTTGTCCAAACTTTTTTAGGGGTTGTCAGTGTTAAGAATATTAACCAAGATAAACCTATGGGTCTAACAGTACAGACCGTACTTCCTCTTAATAGTAATATATCTCTAATGTTGGCATTTAATGATATATATATCTCTCCTATAGGTGCCAAGTTAGGAAGGGTTATGTCCCTTGAGGGACATACCTTTTAGAAAGGATATATAAGTAGCTTGTAAATGCAGATTATAGGACACACAGTTACAGCAGTCTGCTCCTACAAGCATTTTATATCCTGCAATTTATATCTGAGATTCTCTATCACAATAAAATGTTAAATATTCAGTATTGTATCTGCATTATAATAAGCACTAATTTCATCAATATTCATACTACTTAGAAGATCATTCTCAGCATATAAGAATAGATTAAAAGTCTGATTAAGAGATAAGGATCTAGTAAAAACTTTACATAGTATTAGAGCTCTGGTAATCGAACCTAGGCTCTGCTAAATTTCAGTAATCAGACTTTGTACACATCAAGCAACAATCTTCTATCTTCCATGGCTTACACAATTAGGCCCGAGGACAGGTTTGATGGGAAAGAGCACTTTGAAGCGTGAAAGTTCAGAATCATGATGATTCTTGAAGAGAACAATGTAAAACAATTCATTGATGGAGCATCCAAACAACCCCCAGTTGAACCTCACAAATCTATCTCGAGTAGAGGAAATAGAAAAGCTATTCAAATCATCTTGGATGGAGTTAAAAATGATATTGTAACTATGCTTACAAAACATCAAACTGCCTTTGATATGATGAATGCACTACGAAATGCCTATGAAGTAAACAATGCAACCAGGGTTCTTGCACTAAAAAGGCAACTGAATCACATTCAGATAAAGAAAGGAGAATCGATAAGTTCTTACTTCTTAAGAGTTGTCGGCATTAGAGATGAACTATCAAGCATAGGAACCATCATTAATGACACAGAATTAACACTTATGGCTATAGATGGATTGCCAAATTCATGGGACACATTTGCACAAGGAATAAGTGCCAGAGATTAGCTCCCGGACTTTAACAAACTCAAGAATGATTGTGATATTGCTATCAAGATTTAACTGTGTGATTTTTGAGTCAAACTCATTGACCCATGTTTCATGAGTAGTGATTCAACATGAGAATAAATGGAACACTTAGCACTCATTGGATCTAGGTGATGCTCACAAGGGTGAAGCACCGCGACTTCCCGAGAGGTCACCCATCCCAGTACTACTCCAGCCTGAGCACGCTTAACTACAGAGTTTCCTCTATGGTTAAATCCAAAGCTTGCAATCCCATTTGCAAAACCTTCACCAAGTGTTGTGCCTTATGAACCATTCATTAGAAAGCCCCTTAAGCTCATCAATTGATAAGTAGGAGATAATTTTCACAGCAAGTGAAATTGTGATATTGCTATCAGGATTTAACTATGTGATTTTTGAGTCAAACTCATTGACCCATGTTTCATGAGTAGTGATTCAACATGAATCCATCTCTCATGAGAATAAATGGAACACTTAGCACTCATTGGATCTAGGTGATGCTCACAGGGGTGAAGCACCAGGACTTCCCGGGAGGTCACCCATCCCAGTACTACTCGAGCCTAAGCGCGCTTAACTACGGAGTTTCCTCCATGGTTAAACCCAAAGCTTGCAACCCCATTTGCAAAACCTTCACCAAGTGGTGTGCCTTATGAACCATTCATTAGAAAGCCCCTTAAGCTCATCCATTGATAAGTAGAAGATAATTTCCAGAGCAAGTCAAATTGTGATATTGCTATCAGGATTTAACTGTGTGATTTTTGAGTCAAACTCATTGACCCATGTTTCATGAGTAGTGATTCAACATGAATCCATCTCTCATGAGAATGGTTTATAAGGCACAACACTTGGTGAAGGTTTTGCAAATGGGGTTGCAAGCTTTGGGTTTAACCATGGAGGAAACTCCGTAGTTAAGTGCGCTCAAGCTGGAGTAGTACTAGGATGGGTGACCTCCCGGGAAGTCCCGGTGCTTCACCCCTGTGAGCATCACCTAGATCCAATGAGTGCCAAATTGTTCCATTTATTCTCATGAGAGATGGATACATGTTGAATCACTACTCATGAAACATGGGTCAATGAGTTTGACTCAAAAATCACACAGTTAAATCCTGATAGCAATATCACAATTTGACTTGCTGTGGAAATTATCTCCTACTTATCGATTGATGAGCTTAAGGGGCTTTCTAATGAATGGTTCATAAGGCACAACACTTGGTGAAGGTTTTGCAAATGGGGTTGCAAGCTTTGGGTTTAACCATGGAGGAAACTCCGTAGTTAAGTGCGCTCAGGCTGGAGTAGTGCTAGGATAGGTGACCTCACGAGAAGTCTCGGTGCTTCACCCCTGTGAGCATCACCTAGATCCAATGAGTGCTAAGTGTTCCATTTATTCTCATGAGAGATGGATTCATGTTGAATCACTACTCATGAAACATGAGTCAATGAGTTTGACTCAAAAATCACACAGTTAAATCCTGATAGCAATATCACAATTTGACTTGCTGTGGGAATTATCTCCTACTTATCAATTGATGAGCTTAAGGGGCTTTCTAATGAATGGTTCATAAGGCACAATACTTGGTGAAGGTTTTGCAAATGGGTTTGCAAGCTTTGGGTTTAACCGTAGAGGAAACTCCGTAGTTAAGTGCGCTCAAGCTGGAGGAGTACTAGGATGGGTGACCTCCCGGGAAGTCGCGGTGCTTCACCCCCCTGTGAGCATCACCTAGATCCAATGAGTGCTAAGTGTTCCATTTATTCTCATGAGAGATGGATTCATGTTGAATCACTACTCATGAAACATGGGTCAATGAGTTTGACTAAAAAATCACACAGTTAAATCCTGATAGCAATATCACAATTTGACTTGCTGTAGAAATTATCTCCTACTTATCAAGAATGATTGTCTTCAAGAGGAATCCAAAAAACTAAAGAAAGGAGGGAAACCAAAAGTAGAAGATGAAGAACTTCACGTTCTTAATACAAACTCCTATAAAGGCAAGAAGAAGCATTTCAAGAAGAAAAAGGGAAATCAAAAGAATGGAAAGCCCAAGAAAGATCTATCTAAAATAAAGTGTTTCAAATGTGAAAAATTTGGACACTATAGATCTAATTGTCCTGAAAATTCCAAACAATAAGCAAACTATACAAATGTCATTAGAGAAGAAGATACTTATGATCCTGAGAACCGTGTTTTGTATTCCTCTCTATCAAATGAAATTTCAAATAAAGCATGAGTAATTGATAGTGGATCTTCTACACATATAACAGGATACAAAGAAACTCTAGATTCTTTATCAAAGAAGGTTAACAGTGAAGTTACCACTGGTGATAACTTAGCACACTCTGTTGAAGGAATTGGAAATTGTACTTTGAAATTAAAATCAAGAAATACTCTTCTTCTTAAAGGTGTACTCTATGTACCAAGGATTAAAAGAAACCTAATCTCAATTACAACACTTGAAGATGATGGACACAATGTTGCATTTGTGGATGGCAAAGTATTAACTTGGGCTAAAAACTCTTCCATTAAGAAAGCAAAGTTAATTGGTCAAAGAAAGGGATATTTGTATGAATTGAATATAGAATCTAGTCGATCCATTCAAGTCCTAGTCCACGAAGCCGAAGATTCAAATGAAATATGGCACAGAAGATTAGGGCATCTAAATTTTAAAACTTTATCAAGTATGGAAAAGATGGTTATTGGATTACCCAAATTAAATAAAGACCACCCTAGTATTTGCAAAGGGTGTGCTCTGGGTAAAAGCACCAGAAGTCCCTTTCATGATAGTACTAGGAAAACAAATAATGTACTAGAATTAATTCATTCAGATTTATGTGGACCTATGTCTGATCCTTCTCTTGGAGGATTCTGGTATTATATCTTGTTCATAGATGACTTCTCTAGGAAAACATGGATTTACTTCTTAAAATGCAAGGAATCAGAAGAAATCTTACAAAGATTTAAAGAATTCAAAGCATTAACTGAAAATTTTTCAAGACATAAAATTAAAACCCTGAGAACTAATAACGAAGGAGAATATACTTCGGACTTGTTTAAAAGGTTTTATAAAGAATCAAGGATTAAGAGGGAGTACATTGTTCCTTATAACCCATAGCAAAACGGGGTAGCAAAAAGAAAGAATAGGACAATTATACAAGCTGCTAGGGCTATGATTTTTGACCAAAACCTGAAGTATTATCTTTGGGCAGAAGCCTCTTGTACTGTTGTATATATTCAAAACAAAAGTCCTCACTCCTATCTTAAAGATAAAACACCTGAAGAAGTATTTTCTAAAGTAAAACCCAATATAAGTCATCTTAGAATTTTTGGATGTCTTGTATATATCCATGTTCCAAAAGAAAAGAGAACCAAGTTAGAACCCTTTAGGAGGAAAGGTATTTTTGTAAGGTATAGTGAAACTTCTAAAGCATATAGGATTTTCATACCTGGACAGAAAACTATTGAACTTAGCAGAGATGTAATCTTTGAAGAAGATCTTGCATTCAAAAGAGCCATAAGTTCTGATGAACCTTCTCCTTTATCTAATTTTGAAAGAAATAGTGAATCTGGGTGCCAGAGGGAGAACTTAAAAGAAATCGAAGATGAAATTCAAAATATGAACCTTGAAGAAAATTCAAAGAAAAGACCACTTTGGGCCATTAAAACAATTGAAGCAGCTCAAGACTTTGTTGCACCTTCTGGAAAAGTCAGAGAAAGAAAAAGACCTAAAAGATTCTCTAGTTATACAGCTAACATAAGTGATTTATCCAAAACAGAGCCAACCAATCCCTCTGATGCTATTAAACATACAACTTGGAAAGAAGCTATGACAGAAAAATACCAATCTATCATGAAAAATGATATTTGGGAAATTGTTCCAAGACCTAAAGGAAAATCTGTTGTTTTTTCTAAGTGAATATTTAAAATAAAGCATGTTGTTGACAGTAGTATTGAGAAGTATAAAGCCAAATTTGTAGCCAGAGGATTTTCTTAGAAAGAAGGGGTTGATTATGAAGAAACCTTTGCTCCTGTTGCCAGATATACCTCTGTAAGAGCAGTCATAGCAGTTGCCGCATCAAAGGGATGGAAGGTACATCAGATGGATGTGAAAACAGCATTCCTAAATGGAAAGATTTTAGAAGAAGTATATCTGGAGCAACCTGAAGGATTTGAAACTCATGATCCTAATGCTTTTGTTTGCAGGCTCAAGAAAGCTCTCTATGGGCTTAAACAGGCTCTCAGGGCCTAGTACGAAAGAGTTAAGTATCTCACCAGCTTCGGATTCTCCAAGAATGAAGCTGATCCAAATTTATATTATAAAAGAGATAAAGATGACATGGTAATTCTAATACTATATGTTGATGATCTAGTAATAACGTGTGATGATCATCTCATAGATCAATACAAGAAAGATTTGACTAGAGAATTTGAGATGAAAGATTTGGGACTCCTTTATTACTTCCTAGGACTGGAAGTACAGCAGAATTCTGACAGTATCATACTAAATCAAGGGAAGTATACATTAGATATTTTAAAGAAATTTGGAATGTGGAATTGCAAACCTATGTCTTCTCCAATGGAGACTAATCTACATAAACTTAAGGAAGCAGCTGCAGAATCACCATCCATAGATTCTACTCTCTACAGACAGATGATTGGGTCTCTTATGTACTTAGTAAATACAAGACCAGATATTCGTTATGCAGTTAATGCCTTAAGGCAGTTTATGTGTGAACCGAAGGAGATTCACCTAGTCGCAATTAAACACATTATGAGATACTTACAAGGCACTCTTAATCTCGGACTCAAATATGAGAAAGTTGCTTTAGACTTACATGGATTCACTAATCCAGATTGGGGTGGGAGTGTTAAGGACAGGAAAAGTACTTCAGGATGCTATTTCAATCTGGGATCAACAATGATATCTTGGATATGTAAAAAGCAGTCTTCAGTAGCACAGAATTCCATAGAAGCCGAATACATTGCAGCAGTGATGGCCTCCCAAGAAGCAGTATGGCTGAGAAAATTACTTGTGGGATTATTTGGGCAAGCTATGAATCCCACGATTATTCATTGTGATAATCAGAGTTCCATCAAGCTCTCATTGAATCTAGTTTTTCATGACAGGTCCAAGCATATTGAAATTCCTTACCATTATGTAAGAGATATGGTAGACAAGAATTTTGTAAAATTGGAATACATTTGCACTACAAATCAGACAACAGACATACTCACCAAACCTCTATCTAGAGTGAAGATAGAACACTTAAGGAGGAGACTTGGTATGGTTGAGTTGTAATCTATTTGTACTCTCTTGATTATTAATAAAAATAATTTTATTTTGTCAGGCTATTGATTGTTGTAGGCTCCACCATTTGTATTCATTTGTATTCATTATTTTATGAGTTGACAATCTCTGAAAATAATGAACACTTGTATGAAACATTAGGAGAGGTGACGATCTCTTAGATAATGTGCTAAATAGTAGAGTTCTACTGTGAGATCTAGATGAGTTCAAGATCATATTGTGATGTTGACATTACTATGTTTATGGGTCACAAATTGGATAAAGGAAGATTCTTAGTATTCTCCGAGTTTATCCTGTATTCTGGTAGACCTTAAAACTCAGGATCATGTTCTGATATGGAAATACCAGTTTCTATGAAATCATAACTTGGATAAATGAAGAGATTACTCTTCAGATTTATCCTGTATAATATCACTAGTGGCAGTGATTTGTCATATCATAGGTTTAGTAATATGACTTTGTATCATGTGTTCTATGATGCCAAACACAAAGAAGAGACAGACAGATATAGAGTATTAATTCTTGCTTATTCATTTGTACTGGTGTTGCTAGATATAATATCTCTCTGTAGGATTATCAGGTTAAGAGGGAGTGTTAAGAATATTAACCAAGATAAACCTACAGGTCTAACAGTACAGACCGTAATTCCTCTTAATAGTAATATATCTCTAATGTTGGCATTTAATGATATATATATATATATATATAGGTGCCAAGTTAGGAAGGGTCATGTCCCTTGAGGGACATACCCTTGAGAAAGGATATATAAGTAGGTTGTAAATGCAGATTCTAGTGCACATAGTTACAGCAGTCTACTCCTATAAGCATTTTATATCCTGCAATTTATATCTGAGATTCTCTATCACAATAAAAGGTTAAATATTCAGTATTGTATCTGCATTATAATAAGCACTAATTTCATGAATATTCATACTACTTAGAAGATCAATCTCAGCATATAAGACCGGATTAAAAGTCTGATTAAGAGATAAGGATTTAGCAGAAACTTTAAAGTCAGTTACTCATAAATGTCTTCCCATCCCAACAAAAGCGGTCTTCATGCCCTTTTAAATGGCCAATCAGTAAACTCTTCTAAAATTTTATTTTAAAAAATAAAATAAAAATCTCTTGTAGAATTCAAAGAAGTGGCTTTTCAAGAGTTGCATTTTCCTTTGTCTTACACTTCAAATTGTTTTCCCAAAACATAGGATTACTTCCTTTCATTTCACATAGGGAATCTCAAAATATTTAACTATTTCAAAGTATGATTTGATTTTAATTTGAAGAAGTGAGCACACATCCTTTAAAAGCATCCTGTTTGGGCAACCTTAGAAGAAACAATCAAATGTACTAGAAATCCATTTCTACAATATTAGTTCTTTCCTCCTAGAAAATAAAGAGATAGAAGTCAATAGTTGAAGGGTCTATATTGTTATCTCACATGGCATTTGACTTGATTGGTTAGTAACTCAACTTTTTAATAAGACAAAAGATTAGCATATTAATAATAAATAATAGATCTATAATGAATAGTTTAGTGTTTAAACAATTGATTATATGGATTATCATTTCATTGATATTTAATTAGAGCTTAAAATTTATATATTATTCGTTTAGATCTAGTTTTCAAATAATTATTTTTGTTCTTAGTTCAAGACCATAGATATAATTCTGAATATACATGCATAATCTAGGAACCCTGTTCTTAAATGTAAATTTATTCATACAATTAAGTTAATCAAATTCAAACTAGTTGATATTCTCTTATTGAAGTGTACAATATTCAAAATTGAATAATAAGGTGATGTATACAAATTCTTAGTTAATTTTAGATGGTTTGATAGCTTGAGCATGCATGTCATTTGATGAATGCATAAATTGGATCAACTTTTGTCATTTGATCAAACATATGATTGGATAAACATATGTAGCCATAAGATCAGATTTGGGAACATTTAATTTGATAAAATAAGTATATTTTTATATTGTAATTTAATCTATCAACTAGATACTTTAAATATAATTTATATTCAAATAAACACGACTTTTAATATCTTTTTCAAACAAACAAATCCAATTTCAATTATATCAACTATATAAATTTTCATTCTTACTATTAGTTTGTGTCTAAATTTAAACGTTCTAGTCTTAAATAAATCTAAATCATTTGTTAAATTATTTTTTATTAAGAACTATTCATAATCATTTGTTAAATTATTTTTTATGAAGAACTATTCATATTTTAAGGAATCAATTATTTGAACTTTTTGTATAAATAATTAATAAATGAAATGTTTTAATTACTAAATTTTTAAGTTATTTTGAAATTCTTTTCTTTTTTATTAGAAACTATAATCATAAAATATTTAAAACTACAAACAAAACATAAATTATAGTTTTTAATAAATACAAATGAACTTAAATTTTAAAATGAATAAATATATATATCTTAAGAATATGATAGATTTGAGATTAATTATTATTGTTTGAGTTCACGCTCCCTTTCATTATCAAAGCTTTCATTTTGTGCTTCAATCTCTATTTGTAAAGAAGCATGTTTTAAATACAATTATCAGAAATAAGCATTGCAAGATGAACTTTCTGAACACATGCTAACAGCTACAACCCCCACTATGATGCCAAAAGCCATGGACTCTAGCTAACAAAGAGCTCTTGTTAATCTAGTACATTTTGTAATTGAAACTTACAAAAATAATATGTTTCTTGAAAGATTTTAATTTTTCGTACTTTCTAAGTTTCTCAATTTTTGTCGAGTTGAAAGTTTGGGCCTGTCGAGTACTCTCCAAGTCCGAGTCTACGAACCATGCTTCAATGCATGTGTGCATATTAAACCTTATTATCATTCAACTTCATATACTTACCTCCTTGAGATTTAATAGGGGAGTTTTCTACCATCCAAAAAAATTGTGATCTCTATGAAAAAAATATAAGTTTACTTGATTAGTTTTTTTTTCTTTTATCAGCCACATATCAATACTCGAAGAAAATCCAATTTTATTTAAGAGATATATTTGAGAA
Source organism: Cupressus sempervirens (assembly GCA_028749045.1). Taxonomy (NCBI): domain Eukaryota; kingdom Viridiplantae; phylum Streptophyta; class Pinopsida; order Cupressales; family Cupressaceae; genus Cupressus; species Cupressus sempervirens. The sequence goes on along the minus strand of CM053789.1, from coordinate 504,427,551 downwards.
CCTTTATTGAAGTTTACTTAATTTATGTAATGTCCCCACTTTTAATAAAGTAACTTAAGTAAATCAATTAATTAAGTGGTCCCAAACAAACCAATTAATATTATAAATGACTGATTAATGGCAGAAGTTTTAGGTAGATTAATTGTGAAAGCTAGATCAGATAGCATCTAGAAGGGTATCAGAATTGGGGATGGTCTGGAGCCTCTCACCCACACGCAATTTTCTGATGGTACCTATCTCTCAAGTGAAGCATCCATTAGAGAAGCTAAGGTTAAGAAATTCCCCCTGGATGGATATCGCAGGGTCTCGGGCCAAATAATAAATTTGCATAAATCTGAGATATATTCCTTTAATACCCCACCTAGATTTCAATAGGATATTAGTCACATTAGATTGGTAAACTCCCAAATAAGAATTTGGGGATCCCTCTGTTTGAAGGGGGCTTTAAGGCAGATTTGAGGCAAGGTTTGGTAAACAGCTGCTTTAAGAAGATGGATGCTTGGAAAAGTAACTGGCTCACTTCACAGGTCATATCATGCTTCTAAAATCTGTCATCTCTGCTATCCTGGTGTTCTCAATGAGTTGCCTCAAGATTCCTAAGGTTCTAAACACAATAGAGGGCTGGATGCGGAATTTTTTCTCGAATGGTGGAAGTGAGGAGGATAAAAGGTCACGATTAGCTTGGGATCAGATTTGCAAACCAAAAGCATTAGGGGGAGCAGGATTGAGGAGCTGGAATCTAATGAATAAGGCTTTGGGAGCAAAGCTTGTGTGGATGATGTATGCTAATCCGAAGTTGTTATGGGTGCAAACCTTAAGGGCGAAATACTTGGATTCACAAATAAACAACCAAATTCTTATTGTAAGGAATCCACCAAAGGGGTAACTTCTTACTTGATTGTTGTTTTTTGATTACTAATCATCTTACTTGGCAAATTGGGAATGGTATGCATGCAAACTTCTGGACTGATTCTTGGGACAGGCACCCAGAGTTACATCTGAATCAAGAGTTAAGGGAGATACGGACCACATTGGAACAATTGTGGGGTCATAAGGTGGCAGTTTATTTAGTTCAAGTGCATACTCCATCAGGTTTGGATTGGAGATGGAAAAGCCTAGAAAATGTCAATGTAGAGGACTATGTAAAGAGACGTTTGCAAGAGATTCTAGGTTCTAGAGAAAGATTTTAAAGTTTCACAAAGAGGATAAACTGATTTGGTGTGCTGCTAAAAGTGGATCTTATTCAGTTAAGATTGGATATCAGCTTCTAACTAATGAGGTTAGAGAGGAATTATGGTCTACTAACCTGTTTTGGGGTAAGAATTGCCTCCCAAAGGCAGGTGCCTTTGCTTGGCTAGCAGCAAAAAGGAGGAATCTCACTAATTACAGAGGATAGAAATTTGGTGTCCATCAGCCCTCAAGATGCAGTCTTTGTACGGAAAAATTGAAGGATGTCAATTACTTTTAAATTATAAGGTGGCTTCATTGGCTTGGACTATGGTTCAAAGAAAACTAGCGTGGCATGGTCCTTTACCATTTACTTTAAATGATTTTTTTTCCTGTTGGCCACATAAAATTTCCAAATCTGTTTTCTCTTGTTTATGACAAGTGTGCCCTTCAACTATTGTGTGTGAGTTGTGGAAGGAGCGTAACAAACGCATTTTTAGAGGGATAAAAGAACCAATTGATAGAATTTTACAAAGAATTGATAATGCCATCGAAGAGACAGTGAATGCTTCATCCTTTTCAATCACTGCACACATCCCCTTAACAAATTTGGATAAAGTTTGGCAGTGGGCTTGGCCTTGAAATTTTGAATTAGTAATCAGGGAGCCAAGGGTTGTAAGATATTAGATAGATCAAAATGTCAAGTGGTTAAAACCTGATAAAGGTTGGGTTAAGGATAATTTTGATGGGGCCTCTATAAAATCAAATGGTAAAGTCGGGGTTGGGTTTGTATGCGAAGACTTTGAGGATAACATTTTAGCTTTTAGAGCGGTTCAGCTGGCTAAAACCTCACACAATAAGGCTGAAGGTTTGGTAGCCCTGGAGGCACTACAGTGTGGCAAAGAGTTGGGGATCAGTAATATTCATCTAGAGGGTGATTATATGCTAATAACAGATGCCATTGAGCACGACTCCATTTCAGCGTGGCATTTAAAACCTGTTATTGATGCAATTAAGGAGGCATTGGATGGATTTCAAAATTTCCAGGTGACACATATTTGCAGAGAAGGTAATGTAATAGCTGACAAATTATTTTTATGGGTTCTTTCTTTTCTGCGGGCAAATGAACTTAAATTTGAAAATTTGAATAATAAGGGCTCGTTTAGTCCACATGTATCGGACGGAGCCTAAGGTGTTGACATGGTTTTTCATCGGCTGAATTCACAGAGGTGCTAGATGGGTAGGGCAACTTTGGAAAGGATGTCAGAATCACTTATTATGCAATGATGATTTGATCAAGACAATATGTACCTTATTTAAATCACTGTTTTTTTCACACGAAAATGGCAGCAACTAAATCTACTCTGGCTCTCCTTTACAAAAGAAATGCCTTATCATCGCATGGGTAAAATGGATGACTAAACAAATCATAATTGCTTTTGTCAGGCAAGAAGCAACATTATTTATTGGAAGCAGGTCCCTTTATTTCTTACAGTCTGATTGAGAAGTTGGCTGACGGAGGCAGTCTAAGTGAAAAATGGAGGCCAACTTCTCTGTCTCTACTAAGTTTCAGCAAAAATCGTTGCCTGGTCCTATTTCCAAATGCAAAATGAAGGGTTTGTTGAAGATCAAAACACAAAGGTTGGTGAATTTGGTTATTGGGGTGTTGGGGAATAAGTTTCAAAAACATTGGAAGTGGAAAATAAACATTGATATAGTGTCTATGGTGTTGGCGTGGGGTTTGTAATTTGAGAAGGAAGACAACACAGTGAAATGGGTTATGCACTCTCTATTTGAAGATAATGTGCTTTTAGGCATGAATTCCATCTTGGAATGGGTTGGGCCAGGGTGGTGAATAGTCATTTCTGAATATTTTGCAGATAAAGAAGATGCCAGATATTATGGGTTCATTCCTTTTAAAGGATGGTGGGGGAAAAATGGCAAAGAGACTTATTTGCAGGAGCATTGGGAGGCTTGGCTGAACTTAAAGGTGGAGCTACAGAAGCTGGAAGCAGGCATTGCTCTTGAATTCCCAGTCCAGGTCCAATGGAGCGGGCACTCTCCACAAGGCGGAAGGCAAGTGAATTTGGGGGAAGTAGCTCCACCTGTTGAGCAGTAATGGCTTCAATGTCGATGTGTTCAAATCATTTACAGAGTTGGTAGGCTTGTTTGTTTTGAATAGTTTTTTTCAGGCCTAGGTTGTGTCAGTTCTATTGTAGATAATGCAAGTCGATTAAGGGTGGATTATTTGGTAGTTTTTTGTTTATAATAGTAAGCAGTTTACTACTCAGGGTCATAGTTAAATGTTAATGCTGTAAGGTTGGATTTTTTGGTCATTTGTTGTCATTACGATCAAGCTGTTAATCACCCAGGATCAAAGTGAAATGAACTTTAGTAAATTTTTGTATGTGTGCCAAGTCAGCAAAAATAGCAATGTATAGGAGGTCCGTGTAGGGGTTGTGGAAGGATGTGATGTTATGGACGACTGACTCAGCTATTGACAGGGTTAAGGATAGTAACTATTTTACAATTGGAAAAAAAATGTGTAGTCAAACTTTTTATATATTAATAAAATAATTACTATTACCGATCAAAAAAAGTGGCCAATGTTATAATATAAATAATGATATCGGCCCGTGGTAACCTTCCAGAAACTTCTTGGAGGCCTTAATAAGCTAATGACTAGCAGCATAGGAAATCATCGTGGAGTTTATTCGCCTTGTGTATTTGCAATTCTAGTTAGAATTCAGTTTGTATGCAGTTTCAGAGGTTCAAGACCCTCCCTATTATGTAATCGTGGCTCTGGTTGTTCATAGCCACCCTAGTCTGTCGTTGGAGAAATCGCTTAGATATTTCAATTTGTACTTCATCGTTGGATCTACTCTACCATGTAGAAATATAATTACAAATATCTAGATCTTGGGTATTCAATGTTGTTAGTGTATGTGTTGATGATTCATTCCTGTAGCAGCAATAATCTTATCTCTGATTGGATCCTAGTGGGGAGTAGCATTGTCATACAAAGTGTTTGGAAGTGTGCAGCCTACTTTTTTATATAAGTGGAACTTTACTGCCTAGAGCCCAAGTGTAATAACCCACCCTTTTTGCTAGCTCTATAGATTATGTTGTCAAGCTCTACAAGACCTTTTCCATGAGCATGTTAGTTCATCACTTATATTTGGTGATGCAATACTTTGATATATGGATAATAGATTATATCAAGATAGTATGGATAGTGATGATTACTACCATATGTTAATGACGTACTATGCGCTTTTAGTTGATGATTATGGTTAGTCTCTTGATGATGATCTATAAGATATGGTGTTATTTATATTCATGGATTTACTAGTTGTAGTTGCCCCATACTTGCAAGTGTATCATTATATATATTTGTGTGTGTATGCAAGCTTGTCTCTTACGCAAGATTACAAGCATCTGGCATTGACTTCCCTAAATTGCTAGGATAAGCGTGCCCAATCTCAATATTTCAAAGGTAAGAGAGAAGAGATAATGTTCAGGTCCAATACGTAATTGACTATCCATCTGAATTCATCAAGGTGGCATAAATTTGTGAAGCCTTCCCCTAAGCATGGCTTTACATTTTTGGACTTAGTCAGTTCTCTTATTACCTGTTATGTGATTTATTGTGCGACGTACTAAATAGCAAAAGAATTTAATAAGATTTCTAAAATAGTAAATTAATTACATTTTCTCAGAAAATGAAAAATATTATATATAAGGTTATTTAATTAATGAGAAATTATTAAATACTACTATTTAATTAAATAGCTTAATTAAAAAAGTCTAATTATGTAATTTAAGATGTTAATTAGATATAAAGCCAAATTGGAATTTAATGCACAATTAATATAATAATAATTAGCTATCAATTTGCATATTCTTAATATGCTATAAATATTAGAAGGTAATTAAAATAAAATTATAGAATTTATTGGTGTATGCATTTAATAAAGAGAGAATGGAAACTAAATTAGCAAAATTAATTTCACATACATGAGAAGAGAATTAAATAATTATTATTTAATTTTAAGATGTGTTGCCCTTTTAGGTTTGAGAAACCCCAAAGGACTAGATTTTCTTTATAAAAGTTATTTTGGTCTTTTTGGAGGTTAGACAATTCAAGGGGCTATCTTTGAGAATTAGAATTGTCAAAGTTTATATAGAGGATTTTGGAGTCTTTTTGGAGACTCAAAATTTATAGGTTTATGGTGATTGGACATTAAAGTTAAAGAATTATTTCAAAGCTTAGGAGTATTTTAGATCGCGTGTTGTCCACTCATCCTAAGACATAATTAAAGAAGAATTATTCACTCCTTCTGAGACATAATTCAGAATTGTCCTTGTATACACCTCATACTTACATGCTCAAGGGGCCTTAACACAACCAAGAACGGGTGGTATTGGGCCCATTATTCTCTTGGGAACAAAGGTACTCTCTCAGACTAAACTTATGGTATGTAATTCACCTACAATATTGCAATACTACAATGTAATTGGAAAATATTTTCTTGATATTTACAGAGACCGAGAGTAATATATATAAAAGAATAAAATGATGTTTTCTTAGGAAACGATCGTAAAGAATAGAAACATTCTATTCTAACTAAAAGAAAGCTTTAAAAAGCTAACAGATAACTATAGACTAACTAATATTAGAAATATTCTAATATTTACAATAGATTACAAATAGATAACCATTAAGTAATAATTAAAACTTCTCTATTATCATAATACCCTCCCTTAATGGTTAGTCTATCCACAACACCAACCATGACAAACCTATCAAGACCAAGAGGCTTGGTGAGAATGTCTGCAATCTAATCTGTGGTAGGAACATACTTGCAAGTCTGTTGCCTCGTCTTCAACTAGTTGTTGTATGTAGTGACAATGAATATCCACATGCTTGGTTCGTTCATGGAACACTGGATTCTATGCTAATTTGATAATGCCTTTGTTATCAACAAACAAAATGGTCGAGCCTACTAGTGACATCTACATATCCCCAAGCATCCGATGAAGCCAAACAACTTCACAACCTGCCTTGGCTACCCCTCTATATTCAGCCTTTGTAGAGAAGGAAACTACCTGCTTCTTCTTAGTGATCCACGTGACAACAGCGAATCCCAAACTGGACACATATCCAGAATTGTGATATTGCTATCAGGATTTAACTGTGTAGTTTTTGAGTCAAACTCATTGACCCATATATCATAAGTAGTGATTCACTCATGAATCCATTTCCCATGAGAATAAATGGAACACTTAACACTAATTGGATATAGGTGATGCTCACAGAGGTGAAGCACTGGGACTTCCTGGAAGGTCACCTGTCCCAATACTACTCTAGCTCGAGCATGCTTAACTACAGAGTTTCCTCCATGGTTAAACCCACTCTGCTTGCAACCCCATTTGCAAAACCTTCACCAAGTCTTGTACCTCATGAATCATTCATTAGAAAGCCCCTTAAGCTCATCAATTGATAAGTAGGAGGGAAGTTGATCAACAAAGCCTGCCCAATCTGAATGTGTGAACCCACTAAGTCTAGGATTAGAACTTCGAGTGTATAGAAGTCCAAAACCTGTAGTAAGCTTCACATAATGAAGCACACACTTTGCTGCCAACCAATGATCAGCCTTAGGAGCTGTCATAAAACGTGAGATATAGCCAACTGCAAAGCTGATATCAGGCCTAGTAGCAAAGAGGTAGATGAGGTTGCCTACTAGTTGCCTGTATGTAGTATCATCAACGGCAGGAGAATCAAACTTAGTTGACAACTTGAGACCTTTCTCCATGCGTGTAGATGCAGGCTTGCAATCCTGCATACGGAATTTGTCTGACAGAGCCCTAACATACCACAAGGTTGTTGCCAAACCTCAACAACTAAGCAATAGCTCATGAGCTCAAAGTTAGTCATATCAAAAGACTGGCATAAACTTTGTTTAATTCCCTAAACCAAAGATGTCGAACTGTCAGTGATGATCAAATCATTCACATAAATAACCAAAAGGATAATTTCACTGTTAATAGTCTTGATGTACAAATTTGAGTCTGAGGAACTCCTCTAGAAGCCTTGATCACTGAGGTACTTATCAATTTTCATGTACCATGCCCTAGGGGCCTACTTCAAGCCATAGAGAGCTTTCACCAATCTGAGAACCTGATGGTCTTTACCACTAACCTTAAAACCAAGAGGCTGCATTAAGTAGACCTCTTTGTGGAGATCACCATTCAAGAAAGCACTCTTGACGTCCATCTAATGGACCTTCCAGCCAAATTGTACTACCATGACAAGGACTAATCTGATTGTGCTCATCTATGCAGTAGGGGCAAAGGTTGTCTCATAATCAATGCCCTAACACTGAGAAAAGCCCTTTGCAACAACAATGAGCTTTGTACTTCTCCAAAGTACCATTAGATTCGTATTTAATTTTGTAAACCCATTTGTGGCCAATGGGTTTCTTCCCTGGTGGAAGATCAAAAAGGACATAGGTATTATTCTTATGCGGGCTCTAGTATTCGGATGTCATAGCCCATTCCTACTCTGGAATTCCTTTAGCCTCAAAATATGTTTGAGGTTCAAACACACTATGAATGTTGGCCATTAGAGCAAAGTTAACAAACTATGTAGGTTTTCTCTTTGTCTGAGCAGTTCTCTCATCAATGAGCTCATCATCACGAAGATCAACAAGTGTCTTAGCCCACCACTTAGGCCGACGAGGAGAATCACCAACATGAGTATCAGGAGATGCTCTATGACCAAGTTCCTCATCTGAAGAATCTGGATCAAACTCAGGTAAAGCATATACAACTTAGGATGATCCTGCAGGAGAAGTTGGAGGTGTATGTACAAGGATCATTGGTATAACTGGAGCTGCAGGAGCTACTAGAGCCCTCCCATCAGGTGGACCTAATGGAAGTCTAACTCCCAAATCACGAGCCTTCATAGGTTGGTCTGTTGGATCAGGAACAGGAGAAACAACCATGAATGGTCCTCACTGCTCATCAAAGACTGCATCACAACTGTACAAGAGACGAGATGTCTCAGTGTCGATCAAGCAGTAGGCTTTGTAAAGACTATTGTATCCAGCAAGCATAAGTTTCCGACTCTTGGCATCCAACTTGGTGTGGGACATATCACGGATCCAAACAAAAGTAAGGGAGCCAAAAACTTTTAGGTCACTAATTTTGGGCTTGTGACCTGACCAAGCCTCTTCCGGAGTCTTACCTTTGACCATCATTGTGGCTGACCGGTTCAAAAGATAAACTGCAGTGTTAACTACTTCTATCTAGAACTTCTTCAGAACATGTCTGTGTTTGAGCATGGAGCGAGCCATTTCGGTGATTTTTCTATTTCGACATTCAACTTGTTAGAGTAAAGCGTTAATTTAATTTCATTTATTAAATTACCTTCACTCCTTAAGATTTCTCTTTATGCACTTACATTTTCATTGAATAATTAATTAGTGATTATTAAATGTCATTTACCTCTTAGAGTTTCCATTTTAGGCTTTTAGATCTCCTTCTATACGGATTGATCTTTTGTAATTATCTCTCATCCTTTCAGTCTGATAATATATTCTCAGAGCAAAACCCTTGTCTCTTCTTTGTCTTTTCTTCTCTGTAACAGGTTCTTACATGCAGGTGCTCTTCGGGTTTTGTGGATTTGTATTTCTCAAATCCTTCATGATATCAAAGCATGACCTATTGTAGGTTGTTCTTATTTGGAGAAAAAGAAGACCAAGGGTTTTACAGAACAGATCTGGCTTATTTTTTGTTATTTTTTGTGAGAATAGGGGGATCTCTGAATTTCGAAACACTTTGAGGCTAAACAGACCTCACGATTGGATTCAAACGATGTTAAAACCCCCATTTGTATATAAAATTTGTCATTTTTGGACAAAGTTGAATTGGGAGGCAAAAAAAATTGCATACCAAGGTCGTACGGCCTCTGGCACACACTCCAAGACAAAAAAAATAAAAAATTGAAAAAAAGAAGCGTTGGAAAGCTGATTCAAAGACGGAGATGATGGAGAAAGTATCTTTTGGATTTTGTTCCAATTTAGTACCTGTTTATTCACTCGAAGTCAGATGATGCCTTCTATCTTCCGAGGGGCGTAACTTGCTTATTATAGCAAAAATTTTAAATCCAAAAGAAGCGCCAAAAAGCTCTTCTCGAGCACTTTCCAGATTCTCTGTCAGTTCACCAGAATTTTTTACCAAGTATTTGTAATACTCAATTAAAGTCTTTTTGCTCTATTCTTGTATACGCATTCCTTCTACAAGTTGGGGTTCGGGTTTTTGCATTGTGGGGGATATTTTTTCATTATTTTCTGTTACAATATCAGTATATCAAAAAACTTCAAAACACATTCTTAAAACAATGGCCGAGGCCTCTTCTTGTCTAGTTCTTCTAAACCCACATAACTATCACACATGGAAATGTACTATGCAATAGCTTCTCCGTTCAAAGTGTTTGCGGTCTTCTTTAGATACAATGCAGCCAATATTTCAAAGTCAATATCAAACTTTGCAGCACATGAATAAGATGGATGAAACCATGGATCTGATTTCTTTGAGTGTTTTAGACAACTTACAATTTCATCTTGATGAGTGTTCCACTCCTCAAAAAATGTGGGACAAGTTGAAGGACTTGTTTGGTACCATCAACGAGTTCAAAGCACTTCAAATTGAGGCAGAGCTTAATTCTCTTGTACCAGATGCTTTTTCCTCTTTTGAGGACTTTTTCATGAGGTTCAAACAGCAGAGAACTTTGTTACAGGGATGTGGGAAAGAGAAGACAGATAAGGAGTGCATCTATCTAATTCTCTCAAAGCTTTGAGGAAACTTTTAGATTTTCTCTTCTACCTTTCATTCCACTATGGATGCCTTGGGTCCCAAATTTATCATGCCCACTTTTGAGGTCTTTTGTGATCGATTGACTAGAGAGCAGTCCAAGCTTAGACAGTTGGATACTATCACAAGTTCAAAGACACGGGCATTAGTTGCTCAGACATCTACATGGAAGTCGAAGCGGAAACCGAAGCCCAAGACAGATTCAATAGGCAATGAGAGTTCCTCCAAGCCTACTCCTAAATTAGATGTCCGAAAACCCACTCGGAAGGGTAAATCTTCTAAGTTTGGTTAGTCTTCCTCCAAGACTAAGAAGTATACAGGTGATCCTTGCCGTTTTTGCGGCAAGGAAGGACATCTAATTTCTAGGTGTTGGAAATGTCTTGAGGCTCTAGAGGAGGCCATGTAGCAACATAGTATTGCTTCTCCGAAGCCACCACCTCCTCCTTCAAGGAAAGGACATGCTCTTTCTACACGAACATTGTCTTCTACAACCACTTGGATTCTTGATTCAAGTGCTTCCCACCATATGACACACAGACCTTATTTGGTTACCTCACTTGCTCAGAGTGTTACTACACAGATTGCACTTGGTGACTCTACAAGGCTTCCAATTACAGGTTTAGGAACTATCTCTTTAGAGGGTCGTTCACTACAAGATGTTCTCTTGGTTTTGGCCATTTCTACGAACCACATGTCTGTCTTTCAAATTTGTCATTCTGGCTCTGATAAGACAGTTGATTTCTCACCACATGATATGGTTATTCGAGACCTCCATGATCCTGACTTGATTGCTGCTACTGGGAGTGTTGATCTTCAATCTCACTTATATAAGTTTGATGGCTTTGAGAGCTCCGTTTCTACAAGTGTTTCTCTCTTATCACTCATGCAGACACAGTGAGCAAGCTTTGGCATGAGTGGTTTCCCATGTCAACTACATATATCTACAACAGATGAGTACACAGGAGCTAGTGATTGGGCTACCTCAGATCTCTTGTACTGACGATGTTTGTCAAGGTTGTGCACTTGGCAAACATCATAGAGATCCATTTCTAGCAGGTAGATCCACACATGCTAAGGCACCATTGCAGTTATACACAGTGATCTAATGTCATTCACCACTTCATCTTTTATAGGTGCTCGATATATGCTTACCTTCATAGATCACTTCTCTAGACGCACATGGGTGTACTTTTCGAAGTACAAGTTTGATGTCTTTGATTCATTTCGAATCTTTAAGACATTTGTGGAGAAGCAATCCGATCTTTCTATCAAGCATCTACACACTGGCAATGTTGGGAAAATGTGAATCAGTCTTTCAGATATTTTTGCACTGAGCATGGTTTATAGCATCATTTTACAGTTCCCCATACCCCTCAACAGAAGGGGGTTGCAGAGCGCACAAATAGGACATTACGAGAGATAGCCACTTGTATGATATAGTCTCGAGCTATGAGTTCTTCATTTTGGGTTGAGGCTATCAATTGTGCCAACTATATTCAAAATCAGATGCCTCAAAAGGCATTGCGACATTTGACTGCTAAGGAGGCTTGGACTCATCTCAAGCCCGATGTTTTCTACATTGCGCATTTTTGGTAGTGAGGCTTGGGCATTTATTCCAAATGCTTAGCAAAAATCTATGGAGAGGAAGAGTCGACCACTCATCTTTGTTGGCTACTATGAGGATGTGAAGGCATACAGAATGTTTGATCCTGATTCCAGAGATGTCTTGTTTCAGCGAGATATTTAGTTTGATGAGCGTTATCCTTAGATGGAGCCTCCATCACCAGCTTCTCCCTCACTACCCACTACTTCCTCTACTCCACAAGATTATGTATCCTCTGAGGAAGATCTTGATATTGATCCCCCTTCACCACTCCCACCAGTTGTTCAGCGAGTGCCCAAGTGGGCTCATGCTACTATTGATGCAGTAGGACTTATGGCAGGTGATCCTTCAAATTCTCATCGCACTCATGCTCAAACTTCTGGTACTAGACTAGAGTCATGTCATTTTAAATGATCCATAGAGTTTTTCATAAGGGACAGGACACTTAGAGTGGGATAGGGCTATGGATGATGAGTACTCTTCTTTGATGAAGAACCACACATGGGATCTTTGTCCTCTTCCACAAGGAAGAAAGTTGGTTCGGTGCCGGTGGGCATACCATACCAAGTATGCTGCAGATGGTTCTATTGACAGGTACAAGGCACCTCTTGTTGCAAAGGGCTTTTCACAGGTTGAGGGTATTGATTACTCTAAGACCTTTGCTCATGTTGCCAAGATGAATTTTGTTCGCCTTGTGCTATCTCTTGTAGCTTCACAGGGATGGCCAATTTTTCAAATGGACATGAAGAGTGCCTTTTTGGCATGGAGACCTTTATGAGGAGATCTATATGGAGCAGCCTCATGGTTTTATGCAGGACTCTTCATTAGTATGCAAGCTCAAACAGGCCCCTTAGACTCGGTATGAGAAAATGGATTCCTTCTTGCTTGCTTCACAGTTCACTCGATGTCATTCTGATCCTACAATTTACATTCAGCATCATGGGGCTGACTTATTGATACTTGTGCTTTATGTAGATGATCTCATTATTACATGTAGCTCATCCTCCATGATACAGAGTGTTCAACGAGCCTTGAGAGAGCAGTTTGAGATGATAGACCTTGGACTTCTGCATTATTTTTTGGGCCTACAGGTTGGCTAAGTCTTTGGATGGGATAGCCATACTCAAGCAAAAGTATGCTCTTCATATGCTTCAAAGATTCAGCATGCTTGATTGCAAGCCTGCTCCCACACCTTTTCAATCGAGTGTAGTTTTATCTACCACTTACACTACTCCTACACTGGATTCCACTTTATACAGACAGCTTATGGGTAGTTTGTTGTACCTGATAAACACACGTCCTGATATTTCTTTTGTGGTTGGACTTGTCTCTCGATTCTCCCATGATCCACATGAGTCATTGGCAAGCTTCCAAACGTATCTTGGGGTAAATGAGGGGTACTACATGTTATGGCATTCACTACACATCAAGGGATCCTCACATTGTTGGTTAAACAAACTCATATTGGATTGGTGATATTGATGATCACAAGTCTACTTCTGGATTTGTTTCTTGTCTTCATTCTAGTCCTATCACATGGTCTTGCAAGAAATTGCATGCTCACACATTATTATCTACAAAGGCAGAGTACAGGGCAACTGTGCTAGCTAGTCAAGAGGTTTTATGTCTTCAATAGTTGATGACAAAGTTTGGATTTCCTCCTGATAGTCCCACATTTCTTTGGTGTGACAATCAGAGTACTATACACATTTCCCACAACCCAATTGAGCATTAGCAAACCAAGCACATTGAGCTTCACATGCAATTCATCAAGCATCTAATTCAGGATGTCTCTCTAAGTTTCAAGTACATTCCCACTGCGTAGCAGGTTGCAAACATCTTCACTAAACCATTTGCATCCCCACAGTACCTTCAATTGTGTTCTATGCTTGGAGTGAAGGAAGTTGTCCTTGGGGGGTCTCAGTGATGAGTCCTTCCTTCTTTTCTTGCCAGCTCTTTTTGGAGTAGGGTTTTTCCCACATGGTTTTCCTTGTTTCTCCGTTTCATAGAGATTTGGTTGTGATTGGGTACCTCATCAGGCCTTGTTGTCGAGACCCAAGTTTGCTTTCAGCTTTGTAGTTTCCTTCCTTTTTATGCATTGTTTGTCATTGCACTGTTGCTCATCTTATGGGGGGGTTTTAGAGTAAAGTATATTTTAATTTCATTTATTAAATTACGTTTACTTCCTTCTTAAGATTTCCCTTTATGCACTTGCATTTCCATTTAATAATTAATTAGTAATTATTAAATGTCATTTACCTCTTAGGGTTTCCTTTTAGGTTTTTCGATCTCCTATAAGGATTGATCTTTTGTAATTATCTCTCATTCTTTCAGTCTGATAATATAATTTGCATATTCTCAAAGAAAAACCCTTGCCTCTTCTTTGTCTTTTCTTCTCTGTAACAAGTTCTTGCATGCAACTGTTCTTCGGGTTTTGTGGATTTGTATTGCTCAAATCCTTCACAACTACACTGTTCTATTGTGGTGTGTGGGGTGTGGTTAACTAGCGTTTGATGCCACAAGTATCCAAGAAGCTAGAGAATTCATTAGAACAAAATTCCCCCCCCCCCCCCCCAATTGTCTAACCTAAGAGTAATAATGGATTTCCCAAACTCTTTTTCAACTAAATGTTTAAACTTCTGAAAGACAAGAAATGCATCTGATTTTTTTTTAAGAAAATATACCCACTTTTTTCTACTAAAATCATCAACGAACAACAGAAAATACCTGGACCCAAAAATAGGAGTGACCATAGAGCCGTAGATATCGGCATGAAAAAGCCTGAAGTACCTGAGAAGCTCGCCATGAATCGCCATTGGTGAAAGGTGTGTGATGTTGCTTTCTAGCCTAGCATGCATCACAAACTCCAAACTACCAAGTACAAGCTCTTCCCGAGCAAGCTAAGAGAGATAATGCACATTTAAGTGCCCATACCACTGATGCCAAAGTGTGCTAACAGAAGACCCCTGAGCAGCCATAGCTAAGAACCAAGAATCACAAGCATCAATAAGTCAAAAAAGACCATGATCCTCATGACCCACTGCAACAATAGACTAAGTTGCCCTATCAATGATGGTACGCTGATGTGAACTAAAGGTGACATCCAACTGTGGAGAATGTCGCAGCAATTAATTAAGAGTAGATTTAGTTCCGTCCCTAGAACGTAGTACACAAGGAAAATGAGATTACTCCCACCACACTGAATCTGAATGTTGCCTTTGCTGACAACGATGTACTCTTCTCCACCATCAAAAGTAACAAAATCTGAGTAAGGCTAGTAGTCAATGAACCAATCTCTGCGGTGGGTGAAATGACGAGAGGCACCTAAAGCAATGTCCCAAGCAAACGACTTCACATGATCTACAGGTCTTTTAGCCATGAAGGTGTAAAAGGCAGATTTCATCTGCTCAATGTACTCTGCACTATTCGCTTTGGGGTGCGAACCTGATTGCCTAGACTGGGCAGCTAAGCGTTTCTAACATCCAATCTTCATATGACCAAACTTGTGGCAATAGTTGCAATGGATTTTCTTCTTCAGGGAGCCTTTTGAAGCTGGAGCAGATGACTTCTGCTAAGAAGACTGTTGAAACTTGCCTTTATCCTTCTGAAAGAATTTAGGAGCAAAGGCTTGCTCTGTAGAGGTGGAGCTAGAACTACTACCAAACTATTGTTGTCACCAATCTTGCTGAAGCAGAAGCGCGTAGAGATCCTTGAACTTCAAATCAACACTTGTAGAAGTGATGTTCAGAGTTTCGATAAAATGCTCATAGGACTTGAACAAACTTTTGAGGGTTATGACCACAATGTCCTCTTCCTACATCTTGCGTCCAATGGCAAGCAATTGATCACGGATTTCCTAAATCCTATTCAGATGAGCTTGGAGCAATGTTCACTCATCTGTGATAATAGAAAATAGAGTGTTCTACAAAAAGAAAGCTCTGCTTTTTTCAGAAGTCTCATAAAGATTCTTGAGATGTGTCCATATCTCAATAGTTGTCTTGCCGGATGGAATCTAAGAGAGTTGGTCATCAGCTATGAATGATTTCAGAAGCATCGCCACCTCCCGATTATTCAGATTCCATGTATCCTGATCAATACCAGTTGTAGACGGACACTTTGTAAAACCCAAAACAATCAGATTGGTATTTAGATATTCAAAGATTGCTAGTATCTGTGGCTTCCATGTACTATAATTCCGATCATTGAATTTTGAATTGCTCTCGAGCAAAATATTAGTCAAAGATGCCATAGCACATTTTTCAATGAAAAAACGTGAAAATTTGTCAATGGACGTACTTCGAGGCAAAAAAATGGAAGACCCAAAAAAATTGAAGGGGTTCCCAGAAGAGAGATCGAAAAACCCATAAATAATATGTTGTCAACTCCTGGATCCACACGATCGAAAATCGAAGCACCCAAAAAAAACAAAGGACAACCCATGTAATGTTCCAATTCTCACAATTGAAGACGTGACTCCTTTGTATACCTAATTTCATCTCCATCAAGTAGTTAGAGGGTATTGTACGGAAGGGAGAGAGCGAACTGGAGGCAATGTACGGCCTGGAGGGTGGAGTGACTGAGCCATACAATAGTGGTTGAGAGGTCATACGGTGAAGGCTAAATGGTTGTACGATTGTGACTGGAAAGGTCATATGATTGTGACTGAGAGGTCGTATAGTGGTGAATGAGAGGTCGTACAGTTGTGACTAGGAGGTCATATAGTGAGCAGGGGAATATGTCATATGGTGATGAACATGAAGCATACAGTGAGGGATAAAAGAGGTCATATGGTGACAAAGGTGATGCAATACAATGTTATTCTTCAGATTCGCTAAAGCTAAGTCCTCCAGAATGAATTGACAACTTCAAGGAAATTGTACAAAAGGAAACCGAAGTATATTGAGATAATCACAGATAGATATAGATATATTCCAAACTAAAATGGTGTTCCAAATTTACCAGATTCAAAGCAAAGAAATACAATGGATGGAATAGGGTGAGGGTTGATTCCCACCGAAACCGAAAGAGTCAAGTAGGGAAGATCTCACTTCCAAAATGGCAAACAACAGAGAACCCCAAGCAGGAATTCGTAATACAAAAAAAATAATCCAAATCGCATACCAACTACTACCTACATGTCATACTTAAATACCCTTCCGAAGAACTCCTAAGGGTTTACAAAGATAGCCAACGGCCACACCTACAGAAACAATTAAATAAAAAATGGATCTGAGATATACTAAATCAATCGACCCATAAACAACAGTTTGATTATTTATTTATTTTATGACAAGAACATTACAGTCCTGCCGTCCCAAAACTTGCTTGTCCTCAAGCAAATGCAATGTCAGATGTTGCAAAATGTGTTCACCTTCCCAAATTGTGTCAACCAATGGAAAGTGTTTCTAGCATACCAAGTATTCTCTCAAGGTATGGTTCCGCAAAGTCTTCTCCCATACATCAATGATCTCGGCCGGTTCTAACACGAGCTTCCCTTCTTCATTGAGTAGCGGAAGATCTATGGTTACTGTAATGTTCTGTTCCACGGCTTTCTTCAGGCAGGAGACATGAAAGACGTTATGGATGCAGCTCCCTTCTGGAAGTTTCAATTCATAGGAAACTTCACTAATGTGGAAAGCTACACGATAAGGACCATAGAAACGTGGCTTCAATTTTTCGTTCCCTTTTGCCTTTAATGAGGATTGTCTGTATGGCTGGAGCCTAAAATAGACCAAGTCTCCCACTTCGAAACTTCTCTCGATCCAGTGTCTATCGACGTAGATCTTTTGTTGATTCTGCGCCCTTTGTAAGTTCTCCTTCAAGAATCTCAAGATGTCTTGCCCTTCCTTAAGCTAATCCCTCACCCTTGGTGCAAAACTGTAACCTAGTACCATGTCAATAAATGAAAGGGGTTCATACTCGTGTAGTGCTTTGAATGGTGCCATCCCAATGGACATGTGATAAGTGGTATTGTAACAGTATTCCCCCAGATGCATCCATTTGACCCACGCTTCTTGTTGTGTCAAAACGTAGATCTGGAGGTAGTCTTCTAGCCATGTGTTCACAATCTTCGTCTATTCATCTATCTGAGATGGTAGTTAATACTTGGTGACAATTTTGTTCCTACCAACCGAAACAATTATGTCCAGAAAATACTGAGAAACCAACCATCCCTGTCACTAACAATGTTTCGCGATAACCCGTGCAGACAAAAAAATTCTCTGGAAAGAAAGTCGGCTACCTATGCAGCCTAGAAATCTAAGGAGATGGTGAAGAAGTGTGCATACTTCATTAGTTTGTCAATCATCACAAAGATACAATCCTTTCCGTTTACCTTAGGAAGTTCGGTCATGAAGTCAATAGAGATACTTTCCCACTTCTATTCTGATATAGGCAAGGGTTGTAGTAACCCAGCAGTTAGAGTGTGTTCAAATTTGTTTTGCTGATAGACTACACAATCCCATACATACTGCAATACATCTCCTATAAGTCCCTTCCACGAAAACCTCTCCCTAAGCTATCTATAGGTTTTGAGAAAACTCAGGTGTCCAGCCAAGGGTGAGGCATGTATTTCCTTTACGATTTTCTGCTTCAATTTGAATTCAGGCACGAAGTATATCCGATCCTTATAGTAAATGATGTCATCCACCACCTTGTATTGGTCACCCTGAGTGTTGTCATCCATTAGCTTACATGCAAATGTGATTTTAGAATATTCCACCAATAAGTGTGCTTTTCAGTCAATTGAAATCTAATCTGAAACAGTAAACAAATGGCGGGTTTTCTTGATAAGGCATTAGCAACCATATTGTTCTTTCCCTTCACATATTCAATGTTGAAATCAAAAGCCTAAATCTTACTTACCCATTTTTATTGCCTCTCATTTAGATACCGTTGCTCCAGAAAATATTTCAAACTATTATGATCAGTACGAACAACAAACTTGGCACCTACCAGATACTGTTGGATCTTGGTCAGTGCATGCACGATGACCAACATCTCTTTGTCATAAATGGAATATAGACGCTCTGCTTGTGTAAGCTTCAGACTCTAATAGGCTATAGGGTGTCTATCTTGCATTAATACCGTGCCAATGCCCTCTCCAGATACGTCACACTCTAGGATGAATGATTGAGTAAAATCAAGTAAGGCGAGAACTGGGTAAGTGCTCATTGCTTCTTTAACTTATCAAAAGTGTGTTGCGCTCTTTCATTTCATTTGAAGGAACCTTTCTTAGTCAGATCTGTTAATTGTGCGTTGAGCTGAGAGAAACCATTTACAAACCTCCAGTAATAACTACACAGTCCCAAGAACCCTCACAACTCAAAGAGCGATTTTGGTGGGGCCAATCTAGGATAGCTTGAATATTCTCTTGGTGGACCTGCACTCCATATTTACTGACAACGTGCCCTATGTATAATATTTCTATCATTCCGAATTCATATTTGGATTGCTTAGTGAATAAGGACTGAGACTTCATGATCCCTAGGACTTCATTCAAGTGTCTCAGGTGTTCTTCCCAAATTTTGTTGTAAATAAGGATATCATCAAAGAATACTAGTAAGTAGTTATGCTATAGTTTTTTGAAGATGTGATTCATGCAAGACTGAAAAGTAGATGGTGCATTCGTTAATCCAAACGGCATGACCAGGAACTCATAATGCCCATAGTGACAATGAAAAGCTGTCGTCTCCAAGTCTTCTTCCCGCATGCAGATCTGATGGTATCTGGAACGAAGATCTATTTTAGAAAAATAACTGCACCATGTAGCTTCCTGGGAATAGGGTATCTATTTTTTATTGTCTTCTTATTCAACGCACGGTAGTCCACACATATGCACATCATCCCATCCTTCTTTTTTACCAATACTACAAATGATGCAAAAGGGCTAGAGCTAGGACGGATCCATCCTTTCTCGAGCAACTCCTAAATCGTTTTCTTGATCTCATCTTTGAATTTTTTGGAGTTGTGGTATCGCATGGTGATAACTAGTTTTGCGCCAACTTCCAACTCGATGGTATGCTCGAACCCGCGATGGGGAGGTATGGCAAGAAGAATGTCTATAAAAACTTTATCATGGTTACTCAAGATATTCTGAAGATCATCATCCTGATGAGGTGTTTGTTGTCCTTTTATTGGTTTTGCCAAAATGAAAGAATGTGCAACCTATGCAATGCCATCATGTGGAAAAATGGCCTCCATCCTCTGTGTCGAAACTTCATTCGGTCCCTCATTGGCCATCCCACGGAGAATAACCTTATTTCCATCGACAACAAAAGTGAAGTCCATCTGCTTGAAACTCTGTGTGTATACATCTAGTGTCTTCATCCACTATACACCCAGAATAACCTCCATATCATCCTGGTCCACTATAAAGAAATCCTCTGTCACAGTGTGATTAGCCATAGTGATACTCAATTGGGGAACAAGGTGCATACAGGGTAAAAGTGTTCCTCCGGTGACCTTGACTTGGAATCCTGTGTGTGTCTTTGTAGGTAGACCTCTTCTTTTCACCAAAGATGAGTTTATGAAGTTTAGAGTGGGTCCGCTATCGAGCATCACAATGACCCTTTGTCCATGAAGGGTTCCTTGTACTCAGAATACCATACATCTTGGAGTCCTAGCCAGGGCGATGGTTCCTCCACATTGTACCAATGCAGTGATCCTCTCTGTATGGTTCAAATTTACCATTTTGGAATCTTCGTGAGGGTGACCGTCCTCTGTGGATAGATTCTCCTGATCGTCCTCGTCATCAAACACGACTTCAATGTAGTGTATTTTCCCTTTACCAAGGCATTTGTGCCTAGGTTCCCACAACTCCTTACAATTGAAACATAATTTCTTCCTTTGGAGCTCCTATCAAGTAGCTTGGTCCAACGATGGCTTCTTCGATAGAGGTTTATTATCTTTGTCCCTTGGAAATACTAGTGGTTTAGAGTAGGAGTAACTTCGAGAGGATGATGTCAATGATGATGCCATGCTTCATGCCTTATTTATAGCCTCCAAA
Organism: Cupressus sempervirens; assembly: GCA_028749045.1. Classification (NCBI taxonomy): domain Eukaryota; kingdom Viridiplantae; phylum Streptophyta; class Pinopsida; order Cupressales; family Cupressaceae; genus Cupressus; species Cupressus sempervirens. The sequence goes on along the minus strand of CM053789.1, from coordinate 504,406,897 downwards.
AGGGTGGCAGGATTGAAACCTTTTACCCAACCCCTCAATGTTTCTATCAATCCATCCATGAAGAGCACTATCTGTCTCCTTTTGGAAATGTCCGTAACCAAAACAGAGTTTCTGAAGTTCTATGATGTACTAGTCGACCAATCCAATTTCCCTCAATTGTGCCAACTCTTTCAAATTAAGTTCTAGATCTTTAACATCAAACTAATCGATCAATCTTTCAGTGAATTTTGCATAAGTATTTACTTGGTCATGCCCCAGTTTAATAATGCCATGATGCCACCATTCATGCACCGCTCCCTCCAAGTGGAGTGTTGCAAATTTAATTGCTTCTTCTAACATTGGATTTAGCTGGAAGTATCGACCTTCATTACCCATGCTTGGGCAAATATGGATCCGGATTCATCAAATGGTGACAGATTTACTTTACTCAACTTTCTTCTGAGATTATCATTAAAATATCCTTGGTTTCCGCCTCCAGAATATCGCATTCTCAATTCTGCGTAGCCTTTGTAGGATATATCCTCTTCCAAGTTTGCATTCTTCCAATCTTCTTTCAACTGTTCTTGAATTTCCTCAAATGTTGGTTGCCTTACTCTATGTGGTACCTCCACCCATGTAGAAAAAGTCGACATGGAAGGTCAAGAGCGTGTAGAATGAGGATTTGCCATTCCCGAAACCAAGTCAGAACTGTGACCATTTTGTTCCCAACATATCTTATCGTCTACCAATTTCTAGAGAGGTTCTTCTATAAGTCACTAAGTGTCATTGATCTGTGTCTAATTCCTTGTAATGTCCCTTGATTGAAAACCTCCAAAATTGAAATTAATTTCCAAGAATCCACACTTCAAGAGACTTCTTTAGGTAAAAAGGACACATGCCCTTTTGCGAATATTTATTTCCTTGGTATAACTCAAATGCGAAAGATCATCTTGGGTATGCCATTAATACTTGTGATTTGGCATAGAGTGCCCTCAAGTATTAATTTGTGCTTCCTGATATCCTCTCGATCGGTATTAGAAGTGTAGAACGATTATGTGGTCGTGGAAATGATTTTTTCTTTTGGATGTGACATGAATATGTGAAGTTTGTGTATGTTCTCTATCAATGATGGTTGCTTGATTATTTCCTAATGTTGTAACTTCTTGTCTATCCCCCTTCCATCGATTATTCAATTCAATATGAACAGTTAACATAGTTATTATTATTTTATATTCTCTGTTATATTCTCAATGCGTAAATTTGATTGGTTCTGCTGCTATGTGTATCTACACATATTTGTGTGCGTCAATTATATAAATCATTCTCAGTAATATAGACCTCCAATTGATATTAAATATTTATGCTACTATATTTGTTGTCCCTTGAATGACTATATAAGTTCAACTCAATATTAATCTACAGGGGATTTATGGTATTAAGTTTCCTAATGTTTGGCCTTACTACCAACTAGCTTAATAATCTGTTATTATTTTTTCCCTTGTTGTAATGCTCCTTGTTTGTTTTGTGATGGAGTTCAGATGTTAACACTCTGCAGATGCTGATTGTTGGCTATTCTAAAACTTTAATTCACTTTGACTTGTTCCTCTACTTCTATGACTGGATGCCATTAAGCGCTGACATGGAGGGTTCATTGCTGAGACTTGAATGAGTCTTTAATGCGATAATCTTGTCTATATGTTTGTCCATGTATTCTGTCCTATCTCCTTTTGATAACTATATGTTTATTTCTTATGCCTCTGTGAATATGCTGATTGGATTTCCTTGAACTTCTATCTGTGTCCACTATCCTTGTATCCACATATAATGAGTCGATATCCTTGTTCTACTCCATTCTTTATGCCAATCTTTTGGTTCAAAATGGGCTTCCAATATCCTCGATTTCTTTATTGTCTATTTATGGCAGAAAAATTATCGAGATTAGAAACATGAGATTCTTATTATGCAATGTATTATTTCTCTCCCTTCGTCGACTCGGATGTTGCTGGACTGTTCTTTCATGCTTTGTTGTGTCTAACCTTCACATGGGTATGACTCCTATTGATGTCATTTCCTTCTGTTCGAACTGCTAATAAAGAATCATATGAGCCTCCTTATACACTGCTAGATAATCCCCTGGGGTGTGTTGAGTGCTCTATAGAACTGTATTGTTCAGTGATTTGAATTTTGATCCTTATGCTATCTTATCACATTTGAATGTTGTATTGCTTCTTATTATTGAAAGAATATAGGGCTCGATGTCTATCCTCTGTTGAGTGAGTCTGTGTCGTCCCTCCCCATTTTTTCTTGTCGTGGCACAAGACTCTCGGTCAACAGGAGCCTACGTGGTATTGTTTATCCTTCGAATCGTCTATCCTTCCTTTTCCCCCTTCCTCATAGTTTTTTTTACCTTTAATATTCATTGAGAAGGCACAATATGATAAGTCACTTCTCCTCAATTATTACTAAATCATGCCTATGGAAACCTAATCATGAACTATAGTTACTATATATCACTATTTCCAGATTATTTGTGATTTATACTATACTAATCACATATTGATTTCATCCAGGTTGAACCAGCGATTTCACAATAAACATAAATAATTCATAATAATCATTGGTGGGCTATTTTATTTTACTATTCATATTACCATGGTATGATAATAATATCATTGATTTAATATATTATATCTTCATTGCACTAAAATATATTCTATTATTTTATATTGATAATATAATTAATAAATACTATTATAATTTATTTATTCATTTATTTATTATTATTTTATTATCATTTATTACTTAATTCAATAGAGGAAAAATAGGGGACATTACATTCCTCGAGTACCATGACTTCCGTAGGAGTGGGTTCTTGATCTATCATTCTATCAATTGAGTGGGATCTTCTTTTCCGGCTATAAACTTTCATTCTCTGTCCACAAGCTAGCAGGATCTTTGGCTCTGATACGACAGTAATGTTCTAATCCTCGCAATTGAAGACGTGACTCCTCTGTATACCTAATTTTGTCTCCTTCAGGTAGTTAGAGGGCGTTGTACGGAAGGGAGGAAGCGAACTAGAGGCAATGTACAGCCTGCAGGGAGTGACTGAGTCATACGGTAGTGGTTGAGGCAGTACGATGAAGGTTGAATGGTTGTACAATCGTGACTGAAAAAGTCGTACAGTCGTGACTGAGAGGTTGTACGGTGGTGATTGAGAGGTTGTATGGTTGTGACTGGGAGGCCGTATGGTTGACTGGGAGGTCGTACGGTTAGGAGGGGAAGATGATGTACAGTGATGGAGATGAAATATACGGTGAGGGATAAAAGAGGCCATACGGTGATGGAGGTGTAGTACGGTATTATTCTTCAGATTCACTACAGCTAAGTCCTCCAAAATGAATTGACAACTTCAAGGAAATTGTACAAAAAGACACCAGAGTATATTGAGATAATCATAGATAGATATAGATATATTCCGGACTAAAATGGTGTTCCAGATTTGCTAGATCCGAAGCAAAGAAATACAATGGACGGAATAAGGTGAGGGTTGATTCCCACCGAAACCGCAAGAGCCAAGTAGGAAGATCTCTCACTTTTGAAATGGCGAACAACAGAGAATTTCGCAGCACAAAGATAATAATCCAAATCACATACCAACTACTACCTAGATGTCGTGCTTAAATACCCTTCGGAGGAATTCCCGAAGGTTTACAAAGATAGCCGACAGCCACACCTACGAAAATAATTAAATAAAAAATGGGTCTGAGATATACTAAATCAATCGGCCCATAAACAATAGTTTGATTATTTATTTATTTTATGACGGGAACATCACAACCCAGTTGAGATCTCAAACAACTCACCAAGAATCTATAAAAACAAAACTTGATCCGGTACAGAAAATTATGGTTTTGAACAAAAATGGCCCTACTGCAAAAAAAAAAACCACCAAAAATGGCGGAAATGTGCAGAAAAATGGTCGTAAGAAGCAAATATCACAGAAAATAATTTCAAAAAAAATTGATCTAATAATTTTGAATAAGAAATTATAGTATTTTTCGAAAAAATTCAAAGTATTGGCTCTAATACCATATTAAGAAGTAACTAGATTAACAGAGAGTGAGAGGTCAATATATACAAAAAAATAAAACAATGTTTCCTTAGGAAACGATCATAAAGAACAGAAACATTCTATTCTAGCTAAAAGAAAGCTAAAGAAAGCTAACAGATAACTACAGACTAACTAATATTAGAAACATTCTGATATTTACAACAGATTACAACCATTAACTAATAACAAAAACTTATCTATTATCGTAATATTATTCTCTGGAGAACAAAGGTAATCTCTCATACTAAAACTATGCTATGTAATTCACCTACAATACTGCGAATTTGAGGTTGTGGCTTCACGAATAAAATGGATTTGTTGAACCATGAAACTCCTTCAAAAGTCGAATCCTTTTCAGCCTGGAAAGATTAAGCCTCTCAACATCACAAGGAAATCAATGACTCCTCTAACTTCCAATTCTGCTGTACCCAAGACTCCAAACCTTTCAACTCAGTGGCACCCATAAATATGCTGCTTAAGGCTCTTTCAAGGTGACATAATCTATCCTCCATTTTATCCAAGGAGACATGAATATTTGACAGTTGAGTTTTTCCATTGTGACGTGGCAGCTATTGGTCATTCGAGCTGGAAAATATGGCTTGATCAACAGCTCTTTGATATGTTGATAGAAGACTTTGAGCATCTTATCCTTAGACCTATGATGAAAGTTTGGACTAACAAGTAGAAAGAAGGGTAAAGAATTTTGCATACAATAGCCTCTCTTTGACCATGGAGCACAAAATATGGGATTAAAAAGTAAATTAAATGGTTGACTTAAAATATGCACATGAAATCAGCAGAAAAAAATGGATGACACAAGAATGACTGATCATGAAGGATCAGCTCAGCAAAGTTTTGTTGTAAACACAACATCCTGAAGTGCTCTTACGATTCTCAAAATTTCCTGCCTAGTCAAAGTTTGTGTATCCGCTTAGACCATATCCAATTGTACCACTAAGATACCTGAGAATGTGTTTTGCTGCTACTAAATGAATTTGATTGGGTTCGCATATGAACTAACTAAGAGCATTTACAGCATAACAGATATCAGGTCTTGTGTTTACCAAATACATTAGGGAACCAATCATTTGTCGATATAGAGTAGGATCAACATCTTTAGAATCTTTTGTTGCTTCTTTTAGTTTCTTGAGATTTGCCATAGGAGTCTTCATTGCCTTGCTATCCAACATGCCAAATCTTTTGAGTATGTCCAGAGTATACTTTCCCTGATTCAAGAAGATTCCATTTGAATGTTGCCATACTCCTAGTCCTAAGAAATAGTGCAGTATTCCTAAGTCTTTCATACCGAATTCGGATGCAAGATCTTGTTTACATTTGTCAATAAGATGATCTTCTCTTGTAATCAAAAGGTCATCAACATATAAAACCAGAATCAATATAGCCCCCTGTATTACTTTGTAATATAGGTTAGGGTTTGCAATACTTTTAGTGAAACCAAGTTTAGTTAAGTGATGATCTATTCATTCATACCAAGCTCAAGGAGCTTGTTTCAACCCATATAGCGCCTTCTTTAGTTTACGTACATGAGACTGTTTATTGTTTACTACAAATCCTTCAAGTTGTTCAAGATAAACTTCTTCTTCTATAACACCATTCAAAAATGCAGACTTTACATCCATTTGATGAATTTTCCATCTCTTGGATATAGCAATGGCTAATACCAATCCTTACAAAGGTATATCTGTCTACTGGGGCAAAGGTTTCCTCGTAGTCTATTCCTTCCTTTTGAGAAGATCCTCTTGCTACAAACCTAGCTTTGTATTTGTCGATACTTCCATCTGCGGCATATTTAATCTTAAACAACCATTTGGAGGAGACAACTGATTTGCTTTTGGGCCTAGGAACAATATCCCAGACATCATTGTAAGTATAGAATTATATTCTTCTGTCATGGCATCTTTCCAGTTTTGATGTTTCGTTGCTTCTTTTACATCAGATGATTCAGATTTAGATATTTCACTCATTAATGCAATGTAACTAGAAAATATGTTAGGACGTTTTCTTTCCCTAATGAAATCTGAGAGAACGGAATTATTTTCTTCAATTAGCTTTCTGGCCCATAGTGGTCTTTTCTTCTCCTTGAAAGTGTGGGTAATGTCCGTAGGTTCAACAAAGTTATCTTCCTCCATTAGAGACTCCCTCTATTGTCAAGGATCAGTTCTTCTAGTGTCTCTTCTAAATTTGATTCAATTTCATCCTTAGATCTTTTGCAAGCTGTATCTTCATCAAATATTACATCTCGACTTAGTTTAATGTTTCTATGTCCGGGATATAGATACAATAAGCTTTAGAAGTTTCATTGTATCCTACAAAGATTCCTTTCTTTCCTAAGGGATCTAGTTTGGTTCTCTTCTCCTTAGGAATGTGAACATAGTCAGGGCAACCAAATATTCTTAGGTATTTAAGATCCGGTTTCTTCTTGAAAAATGCTTCTTCAAGGGTCCTAAGTTCAAGGTGAGAGTGTGGACATCTATTTTGAATGAAAACAGCACTATTGGAGGCTTCTCCCCAAAGAAAAGTTTCAAGCTTTTGATCATGAAGCATGGCTTTAGCAGCTTCAACTATAGTTCTATTCTTTCTCTCGACTATTCTATTTTGTTGAGGATTGTAGGGAACATAACACTCCCTCTTGATCCTGACAAGTTTACAGTAATTTATAAAGATCTCTGAAATGTACTGTTTACCATTATCATTTCTCAAAACTTTTATTTTCTTCCCAGATAGGTTTTCTACAAGTGCTTTAAATTCTTTAAATTTTGTCAGGGTTTCTTCAGATTGTTTTCTTTTTTTTTTTAAATAGATCCAAATTTTTCTAGAGAAATCATCCACAAATATGATGTAGTATAGAAAACCCCCAAGTGAAGGAACCGACATGGGTCCACATAAATCTAAGTGAACAAGTTCTAGAACTTCTTTAGATTTACTTTGACTGTTGAGAAATGCGGTTTTAATGTTCTTCCCTAGAGCACAACCTTTACAGGTTCCTTCATGGTAAGGATAAATTTTTGGTAGACCAGTTACCATTTTTTCTAGAAAGGGTAATCCTCACGAATGAAGATGACTTAGCTCCTGTGCCAGATTTTGTTTTCTTTGAAAGGATCATCAAAGAGAGCTGAATGAGTGTAAGAGTTTAGTTGGTAAAGACATCCATGTCTGGAGCCAATTTTGTGAGCATTTTTTATGTTTGAATTCTTACGCCAAGCTAAGACCTTTCCCTCCATAAATGTGACTTTGTATCCTTAATCTTCAAGGGCAACGATGGAGACCAAGTTTCTTTTTATACTAGGTACATATAGTACTTTAGTGAGTTCAATTGAGTTTCCTAATTTTAGATGTATGGTACATGTCCCTATTCCCTTTACTAGATAGCTAGTATCATCCCCAATACTTACTTCATCAACATAATCTTCTTCGATTGAATCCAATTGTTCTTTAAAACCTGTAATATGTCGAGAGGCTCCGCTATCAATTACCCAATTACTTGATCTGGTTGATACTTCACTAGAGAGGGCTGAATAGAACACATTATTTTCAGAATTTCCATTCACGTTTTGGGTAGTTGCAAATGATGCTTGTTGCTTAAGTCTGTTAGGACATTTAGATGCTGGATGCCCAGATTTATCACATCTAAAGCATTGCATTTTGGAGAAGTCTGATTGCTTTCTCTTTCCTTTGAACTTTTGTTTTCTCTTCGTCTTATTTACTTGTGTAGAGAGAACTTGTATGTCTTCTTTTGATGAGGAGACATTTGGACCTCGAGCTATTTGCATACACTCTTCTTGTACACAATCAGCTTTAAGTCTTTCAATTTTAGGCGATGATGATGGAAGATCTTTCAGAGCCATTATTGTTAACAACTTAACTCCTTTCCATCACAGACATGTCCTATTGTCGAAAGTTGATTTCATAGCTCAGTTATTCTCATAAAATATGAGGAAATTGTATTCATCTTAATATTTGAGATTGTGTCCCTTTATGTGATAATTCAAACGACATTATTTATCTCAAACATATTTTCAAGGGCATTGTACATCTCATGTGCAGTGTCTAGTTCTGAGATGATTTAAAGTAGACGAGATTTTACACCATCCACAATGAGCTTCATGGCTTTGTTGTTGTCATTTTCCCATTTTTCCAGTTCATCATTTCCTTTGGGTGGTGGTTCAGAATTTTCAATGAATTTATTTAGACCATATCCTTTCAATGTAATAAGCTTCATTCATAGTTTCCATCCCACAAAGTCTGAATCACCCTCCAACCTGTCTTCTAGTCTCATGCCGTTCACCATTTTGTAGAGTATTGGAATAATGTCTGATTTTGGATTGCCTTTTAAGCCTGGTCTGATACCATGTTATTGTATACAGACTGTTATTGAAATACTATTCTGATTTTGTTTTCACAAATATGAAATTGATCTATATCCTTTATGTGGTGATAATGTCACTGTATTATTGATCAGGCCTTCTAATAATAATCACTGAATTGCAGGAATAGCACAAGAAGACTGGTTATATTTATGTGTTTCGTACTTTAAAATCAGCGGAAGCAATACCATATATATGTGAAGAAGGTGACTATGAGTCACAACCGATGGACGTGACTCATATTGTGCGTGACTCAATAGTCACCACCTTATAATATACTTTGATACATTCGGCAGTCAGCACTTTGACTAATTGTAACTAAGCAGTTGATTACAATATGAACTTTACTTGCATCGATTTATATATTACATTTGCATATATATATATATATATATATCAAATATATGAAATGCAACAATAAACAGAAATATGAACACAAAGAAATATTAAAATGTAACTTCAATATTTATGTCCGACTAATCTATACTTTAACAATATTGATGCCACTTTACTTAAATGCTTATCATGTGGTACCTTACAAATATGAAAAATGTAAAACACGTATCAAACATATTCTGATTCTTAAATAATGAACTGATCTCTTAACCTATTCATTTCTAGCTTCATAAATAATATAACACACCTTTCTAGCACCTGCCTTAGCACAAAATATAGATAGTATTCCTGTCCCACACCCTACATCCAGAACCACCTGTGAATGGATACAAAAGAAATGTAAACAAACAAAACATGACATCCAATTTGCCATAATAAGAAACATAAGATTAAATATAAGCTGAAAACTCTAGATTGGTTTTCAAATTTAACATTCCAGCTATCAATCAAACTAACCACAGTTTGAGATATGCTCTCACTTTGTCTTGGATAAGGTCTTGGCATTGTTGTATTGCGGCTCTGTAAGTTTCTGTGCGTACTTGATCCTGCACAACAGATAGACCAAAATGAAATAAGCGAATTTGAAAAACAATCTCTTCAGGAATCACTAGCTTAGTGCGGTAAAATAAATGCCACTCACGGTTATATAATCTCCAAGGCCGATTGGAATTGAAAATAAAGAAAAGAACTGGAAGAAATTCCATTTCTACTCAATAAATACTTGAAAATTTAAGTCACTTCACTTGCTTGAGATTGAAGAATGAGGACCAACAACTAGTTTTCCTAGGAAGACATCCAAAGAAAATTGCAAACAAGATGTGTTAACTCTTTGTTAACCGAATCCACAAATGTCAAAAACATAAAATTTTGAAGGATTATCCATGAACTGGAAGGGTTTATGGATGGCCCTTTACTGCTACCGAGATATATATCAGGACATAGATGATCTATTCAAATCAGCAAAAGTCCACTTGCTAGAATAATAAAGGATGTCTACAGTCATGGACAAAAGATGGTGCTAACAGCACAGAAACTAGCTAAAATAGGTCATAGCAAGTTCTCCAACGCACAGCTGCAAATTTAGACTCGGGAATGACTTGGCAGGCCCAAAAAAATTTAAAAACTCAGGACTTGGGAAACACTTGGAAAACCTCAGCAATAGCTTGGGAAATTTATCGCACATTTAAAAACTCTTTTTTAATTAAAAATACTCGTAAAAAGCACACATATGTACAAATGTCCAGAATTTTGCTGATAATCATTCAGATCTTTGTAATTCTTTATTGATAAAGATAATTTTTTTTGACACTTAATTTTCTTTAGTTTTGAATTTTTTGCATTCATATTTGTACAATAAATGTTACATATATATTTTTATGCATACCTTTATAATCAAAATATATTAATCTTATCAATAATATATAATCTACTTGATGGAATTTATATTCTGTTGTAACACATTATCACTGCATTCGCATTGCAACATTGTTGATTGCATTATCATTACTGTCACACATACCATTCATTATTGCATTTCCATTATTAAAGCATTCAGAACTACCAGTCATATATATAGTTCATTGCCTTGTATTCATATATCACTGTCATTGCATTCATTATTATAAATAATTAATATATCTGCATTTCTTGAACATTGTATTGAAGTAGGAATTCAAGAATTGATGTAGTGTCCAAATAATCAGAAAAGGGGACATTGCAGGTTTCCACACCATCAACCCATTGCAACTGAGGGTTCCCTCTTTTTTTGCCTTGCCCGTGTAGCTTTGGTTTATTAGAGCAAGTTTGGTAAAGTCTTCAGTTAAGATGAGATTGCTAAGAGGTTGAAGTGTCAAAGAGAGAGGGAAAATCAGAATTCAGATTGATAGAGACTTGAAAGGATTAGCTACCATTGAGAGGATCTAGTTTGCCTTCAAAGCCAACAAAGGAGGCCAACTTCAAAAAAGTGTCAAAATCCTCAGGCACAGGCAGAATCCACCCCCTGCCTAGGATTTGATCCTCCTCCAAGTGAAATTTCTGCCCTCTAAAATTCATGCAATTCAACCCTTTTAATGATGATATGATGTAAGCTGAACGATGAAGAGACAAGCCTTGAGGTGGGTTGATAAGGCTAGGGAGAATAGAGTCAAAAGTTTAAGAAATGACAATGCCAAAATCCTTGGGTAGGGGCGAAATCAGTGCCCTACCCAAGATTTTATTTTTCTAACATTGAGATTTCTGTCCCTACACTGAGGACCACTCAACCCTTTTCTTGAGAAGAGTGATTAAGATAGGCGATTGAAGGACCAGGCCTTGAAGTTAGATGATGGCTTCACGGAGAATGAAGTCAAGTTCTTTACGATGAAATATTGGAATCCTCAAGTAGGGGAGGGACCTGACCCCTGCCCTAGATTTTTTTACTGACTTTGAGAATTTTCTGCCCAAGCAAGTGAAGAAGTAATCAATTTATTAATGTCCAACAAGAGGCCAACAAGGGTCTAAGGAACTAGAAACAGTACAAAGGGAAAATGCCAACAAGGGGAGCACCAAACCCCGTGGGTAGGAGCAAAATCAGTGCCCTACCCAAGATTTTATTTTTCTAACATTGAGATTTTTGTCCCTACACTAAGGACCACTCAACCCTTTTCTTGAGAAGTATGATTAAGATAGGCGATTGAAGGACCAAGCCTTGAAGTTAGATGATGGCTTAATGGAGAATGAAGTCAAGTTCTTTATGATGAAATATTGGAATCCTCAGTTAGGGGAGGAATCCGACCCCTGCCCTAGATTTTTTAACTATCTGACTTTGACAATTTCTGCCCAAGCAAGTGAAGAAGTTATAAATTTATTAATGTCCAACAAGAGACCAACAAGGGTCTAAGGATGTGGAAATAGTACAAAGGGAAAACATCAGCAAGGGGAGCACCAAATGGTGTCCACGGAAAGAGCATGAAAGCAAAAGAAAATAACAAAGAAAGAACTAGATACTCCTCACAGACGAGAAGTAGTCAAGAATGGAAGGGTACAATCTAGGACGTGAAGTCGCTCTAGAATGCCGCTTCTAGGGCCTGCTGGAAATAGAGTGGCATTGCCAAGTGTGAACTCTATGGGGTCTCACAGATCTGGTGTGACTCAAGATAATCCTTACAGCCATCAAAAATAGACCTTGACCAAATTGAAAGATCTTGATGTTATGGGAGCATGAATGCAATAAGAAAATGAAGGAAAGTTTTAAAGAACACAATCCTTAATGCACCTCCAAATCCGCCAAGCATAATCAGGGATAAAAGAGGAGTGATGACAGCGATATATTTCAAAAAGAAAAGGGAGTTTGGTTGTCCAAGTTGAAAGCAAGATGGAGGAACGAAAAGAGGAATATAATGGTGGTTGAAGTGGAGCTGGAGTAAAATTGAGGATTCCTCGAGGGATGATGGATTCCAAGGGTAAAATCTTCTCCTCGTCATGAACTACACATAGCTAATTCATAGGGAGGTCCTTCACCTTAAGCCCACTAGGCTCCTCACTAGGTCTCTTACTAGACCTTCTAGGGTTCTTTTTACTCAACCCTTATCCCTTGGAGAAGTCACCTTTCTATTCTCCTTCCTAGGGCCTCTCTACCAATGCAAACTCAACTTTTTTCCTTGAGCTCACTAGGGTAAGCTCAAGGCCACACACACTTGTGCTTTCACCATGATCTTGCTGTTGTCTGACAAAATGGGTACTTAGGCGTTTACCGGTGTGGACACGATTGTGTTGTTTCATAAGCACCGTATCGGATATTATAAATGTGGCTCTCACTTATGTATTTGACATCATTATAAGAAACATTATTGTTATGTACGGAAAGCATTTGATGAATAAATAGTATTTTATTTTGATAAGTTATTATATGTTCTTTCCTGTTCACCCACAGGCTGAACATTTGGTGTCGTTGCCAGTTCAAATTCGAAAGTTGTAACGAATGGAAGGCCAAGGATAAATGGGAATAACCGTACCAGACATCTAAAAAACGAATGAGGATAATAAAACAAAAATTCTGGAAGGTGAGCACGAGGCAGCCTAGAACTTTCACATCCTATACCGCGTAAGCCTTGAAACCTTCGTACAGAGAGAAGTCATGGAGAACAAGGTTACACCAGACAATGTATGCAGCAAGCCCAACCACGAATAGATTCCTAGTCCAACTCCCCCGTCTAATTGCACAAGCATATCTGGCATAGAAGAGACACAAGGAAGGAGTGGAACAGGAAGAACTTCGTCAGGAAATCCTCAAGAATTTTTATGAGAGAAGCACGGCATCGCAAAACGAAACCATGAGCTTGTGAATCGTGGTGCCAAGAGCACTCACGAGTCTATAACTGTCACATAAGCCGACACATGATGTATACAGATTAAATAAATAAAAGAGTGTTCTGTTTTGTTTTTATATAATGGTATATATCAAATGCCCAATCTCTTAAATAAAAATAGGAACTTGAGGGAGGATGTTGACGAATTACAATCTATGCAGGGAGATTTAATCCAAGCTAAGCGAAGGTGACAGCTAAGACAACTTGCCGAAGATCAGACTGTGGGGCAATCGAAGGAATCACCAAGGGTGATAGAAGGCAACTACGCGAGAGGCGAAGGAATTGCTGAAGGGTGCCACAGTTCGCAAGAACAGCGAGTACAGAGCAACGAGGAGTTGCTTGAGGAAACACGACACAAATTAACAGTGCTCAAGGAGACAAGGACAATTTCTGCATTCATCCCATACACCACCACGAGAGGGAACCCGTGAAGTAGTAGGGAGGCGAGGCCAACAAAAGACATTGAGGTACAAGAAAGTGTCGGAGGGACACTGCACGGTGGTCAAAGTAACCCGCCGAGACCAACTCCTAATAGTTATGGGACATGAGTCAGTGGTCATCAAAGGATGAGAAACACAATGTCTCAATAGCAAAAACTCTCGAAGTTCACAGGCAACGGCAAGGAAGATCCTATATGGCATTGTCGTACATGCGAAACCATATGGACCGCCAACTCCGTCACCGACGCCAACGAGTGGTTGAACCAGTTTCCAGCCAGCCTACAAGGAGTGACCATGAATTCATTCTCTAACATGGACAAGGTGAAGATCTCCACTTGGGACGATCTAAAGAAAGAATTTCAAGCAGAATTTTGACTGCTACGGGACAACAACGAGGTTGTTGCGGAGATCTACAACTGCAAACAAGGGAAGGACACCGTTCGAGCCTACAATCGAAGGCTCAAAGATCTTAGCCGGATGGGTACTCAACCCACGGATGAACTAAAGAAAAGTTGGTTTGTCGAAGGACTCTGTGGGGCATTGAGAAGGAAAATGAAGAGAGTCCCGCCCACATCATCTACAGATGCCTACGACCGTGCCCTAAACTTAGAAAGTGAGGGCAAGATAGCAAAGAAAAAGAAGAAGAAAAGTAAATCATCATCCTCCTCAGAGAGTGATGAGTCCTCTGATGAGGAAAGTAGTGCAGACAACGAGGAGGAACTCAGCAAGAAAGTATAGGCCCTCCAAAAGGAATTGGAGCGGATAAGGAAGGAGTTCAAGTCCATGAAAGGAACCACTGGTCGCATGGAGGAAGGAGAAATATGGTGTACAAATTGCAAAGAGAAAGGTCACCCAAAGGGAATGTGCCCTAAAAAGGAAATGTGCGATATCTGTAAGATCTTGGGTCATTCTACGAAGGAGTGCCTGTTCAACATAAAGACACGAAGCCAACAAATATTGTTCACACAGGAACAACCATCCACCTCTGGCACTAATAATGAGATGCAAGGCAACAACAATGCCACATCCAGCAACTACAGAAACAATCGCCAAGGAGGACGAGGCAGCAATGACAACAAGAATCGGATACAGTATGATTCTAAGGGAAGGCCCATAATCCAATGTTAGGCATGTAACCAATGGGGCCACTTCGCCAAAGAGTGTCCAAAGAACAACACTCAAAAATTATGTCATTCGTGTGGTCCAGGGGACCACAAAGACACCAATCGACCAAAACAAGTAAACCTCCTTAAGATTGATGAGGAGAAAGTTCTTGTTGTCACCTGCAACCGGGGCACGCAGGCAACCTATCCTGACCCCCGCACGGAGAAGCAAAGACTGTGAGAGGCACAAGAAGACATAGAAAGTGCAATGATGCTACAAAAGATATGAAAGATACTATTCCTGGACGATCGAAGGGGGAGAACAACTTGGTGAATCAAATGCTACAAATATAGGTGCCCATTAGACTTCAAGACCTATTACAAATGGTAACACAACTAAGGACGTCACTATTGAATGCCCATGCAAACCCGTCGGAGATGAAGGAACAACCAACTATACCAAGAGGGTCAGCCACAGGTCCCATGTTGCTGACAGTAAGCAATGGCCGTCACCCGACAGTGGTCGAGATGGGAATCCTCGGAACCATCCTAACAGACAGCATCGTGGATGGTGGGTCTGGGGTGAACGTTCTCCCCGAGGAGACATGGAAGAAACTGGGCAAGCCTACCCTGTGGCCGCCCACATTCAACCTGCTTGGCGCTAACCAGTAGGGGATAAAGCCCGTAGGGACCCTGGTGGCTCAACAGGTAACCATCGGGTTCAACCATTCGTACTGGATTTCGTAGTGATTCCCTTGAAGAAAAAGGGATATGATGCCATTCTCCGAAGAGGATGGCTAGTGGCAGCCAAAGTAAATCAGAATTGGAAGAAAAATATTTTGTCCACGGAAAGCGAAGAGCGAAAGTTTGCCATTAATCTCCGAACTCAAATAGTAAGTGAAGAAATGGTGTCGTCATTGGAGTCTGAGTCAGACAGGGAATATCGGACAGATGAGGGAAGAGCCCATATGGATTCGAACAACAAAGGCATTTTGGAATTGGAAGAATAATCAGGAGACGAGACCAGTACACTGAATGGACTTTTCCATTGGCAGATGGAAGATTATGAGCTCTTCCATTCTTACATGCTTGGCATCGAGGAGCTTGAAGATGAGGAGGTATTTCCACTACAGTTCGTGGAATACAAAGAAGGCAACGCGGAGATCAACGAGAGTCCCGCCCATTGTTTCAAAGGGAAAGCTATAAGATACGAAGAGTCGTCAGTGGAGGCTACTAATCTTGACGACGCGAACAATCTAAGGAACATACTTGTTGGAGACTACTAGAACCCGGTACTGAAGGCCATGGCATTTAAAATCTTTATGGAGTATAAAGATGTATTTGCCTGGACTTACAAGGATTTAAAAGGGATTCCGCCAGAGATGTGTGTCCACCGCATACCCTTGGTACCCAAAGCCATACCTATGTGGAAGCGACCGTACAGAATGAACAAGAACTATGCAGCACGTGTAGATGAGGAAATACAACGAATGCTGGAAGCTGGGCATAATATTCAAGGTCCAAACAAGCGAGTGGCTGTCGCCAATTGTGATATCCATGAAGGATGGGATTCAAATCCAAATATGTGTAGACTTCCAGTGCCTGAATGCGGTCACGATAAAAGATCCCTTTCCAATCCCGTTCACCGATATGATTCTGGAAGAAGCGGTCGGACATGAGATGTATTCCTTCATGGATTGATTTCCTGGCTATAACCAGATCTCCATTGCTAAAGAAGATAAACTGAAAACTACCTTTGTGGTGGAGGATGGAGTATATGCTTACAACCGAATGCCCTTCGAATTGTGTAACGCATCTACTACATTTCAGAGGATTATTTTACACATTTGACAAAATGTCAGTGGGCAACTTTCGAGTGTTTTTGGATGATTGGTCCATCTTCAATGGACAGAACAACCACTTGAAGGCACTCTAGGAATGTATGGAGAGGTCTTGGCGGACAAGGCTGGCATTGAATCCTAAAAAGTGTTGGTTCATGGTTCTTCAAGGAAAACTACTTGAGCACATTGTTTGCAAGTCAAGATTGAAGACCGACTCGGACAAAGTAAGGGTGATTGTGGAAATGGAAGCCCCGACAGAGGTAACTGGAGTCAAGTCTTTCCTCGACCACATTGGATATTATAGACGATTCATAAAGAACTATGCCCGAATTGCTCTTCCTCTGGACAAATTGACACAAAAGGGAGAATCGTACGTCTGGAGTGCCGAGCAGGACACTACCTTCATAGAGCTGAAGAATAGATTGTTGGGGGCGCCCATTTTGTCATACCCAAACTGGGACAAGGAGTTCCACGTCCATGTGAACACTTCAAACTTTGCCATAGGTGCAACGTTGGCACAAACTGGCGACCATGGCCTGGATCACCCAATATATTTCGCAAGCCGGCTACTTTCAAAGGCTAAGAAGAATTACAGCACCACTGAATGGGAGGCTCTCGGGATGGTGTACTCGGTACAAAAATTCCGACATTACCTATTGGCTACACCATTTACATTTTACATAGACCACCAGGTGTTGATGTACCTGGTGAACAAACCAATTATCCAAGGCAGGATTAGCAGATGGTTGTTGCTACTGCAAGAATTCACCTTCACCATCACAGTGCGACCCAGGAAGAGTCATGTCATTGCAAACTAGCTCTCCTAAATCAGGTCCAAAGAGCCACCAAAAGGGGTCAATGATGATTTTCCAAATGCGCACTTATTCAGAATCGCCATTCTTCCAAGTTGGTACAAGTCTATCGGGGAATATCTATCCATGTCTCAATTTTTGAGGAAGATGCCGCCAGGCAAACAGCGGAAGTTACTATTAAGGAGCCCAACTTTCCAACTAATAAATGGTCTCCTATACAAGATGGGCCCTGATCAAGTGCTTAGACGATGTGTAATGGAAGAAGAAGTGCAAAGTGTTCTGAGGAAAGCACATGAAGGTCCGGCAGGCGGCTACATGGGACCCGACACAATGACACAGAAGTACCTACTTGTTGGGTTATGGTGGCCCACACTTTACAACAATGTACGGGAATGAGTGTTGAGCTGCGATACATGCCAAAGAGCCGTCAAACCACTCAAGTGGGATTTCATGTCGTTAAACCCATCCCACACCCAGGAGTTGTTTGAACATTAGGGACTAGACCTCGTGGGTCCACTGAAGGCTAGTAGGGCCTGATGTTGCCAATACATGGTGGTGGTCACAGAGTATTTAACAAAATGGGTAGAGGCATGGGCACTACCCAACAACTCTGCAATACGTACGGCAAAGTTTTTGTATGAACAGATCATCGAACGGTATGGCATACCCATTCAGTTGACAAGTGACAAAGGGGGTCACTTTGTGAATCATGTGATTAGATTACTAACAACGGAATTCAAGATTTTTCATTCATTGTCAAGTCCATATTACCCATGAGCTAATGGCCAAGCGGAAGCGACAAACAAAATCTTTGTGGCCATCATATATAAATCATGCAGAGTGGAAAAGGCAAATTGGGAAGAAAAGTTGCCTTCGGCGCTGTGGGCCTACTGCACAACATTCAAAGTCACAACTAGATAGACATCATTCCAGTTAATGTTTGGCCAAGAAGTCGTGGTAGCAGCCAAATTCATGGTCCCAAGCCTTCAAATTACAATTGAAAAAGGACTCAGAGATATGGAGAGTCTACGAGAATGCCTATAGCAACTGAACAAATTGGATGAATGCAGATTAATAGTGCAATGGGCGACAAAGGTGGTGCAGACCCATTGAAAAGCATGGCATGACAAACATTTGAAAAGAATAAAGTTTCGGCCAGTCCAACTCATGCTTCGGTACAATGGCCACAATGAGATAAAACCGGGGAAATTCAAGGTTAAATGGCTCAGACTATATAAAATCAGAGTAGGCGACAATGGTTCCATAAAACTATGGACCCTGGATGGGTGAGAAATCCCTGACACCGTCAACGGATCGAAGCTAAAAAATTATCATGAACGACAACAAGACAGGGTCAGGAGTGATAGTCGTTAAAAATATATATATATATATTGGAAACTCCCCACGGACACATGACAACGGACATGTTGTCCCGTGGACACATAACCGCGAACATGTTGTTCTACGAACATATGACCGCTGCCCGCAAACCCCTTCCATGGACAAGTATTCGCCGTAGCCAAATAACGAGCAACCGCAACGAATAAAGACCAACTGTGGTAAATAAAAAAATGCATCTGCGGAGCACATCCATGACGAAGGAGAGTAGTACCCACGGGAAAGAAGAAAGGAGTGTCCGCGAAGGTGTCCGAAGAAGGTGTCTATGCCCACAGCAAAGAAAAAGAAAAGGAACTTCCGCAAACGAGCAAGGGAAAAGAAGTAAAGCCCCGCAAGGAGTTGTGGAAAACCAGAAAGAACAAAGCCACGCCTTCCACCGAGACTACGAGGCTAGATAGGAGCTTTCGCAAAGAAGAGATAAGGAGCGGCCGTAGAGAAGGTAAAAGGAGTGGTTGTGGCGAACAAAAGCAGAAGTCATCTATGAGAAGAGGAAAAGGATATGCTAAAGAAGGAGAAAGGGGGTCGGTGGTAGAGGTATTGGTAACGTCTGAAGGAAGCATTCCATAGGAGCTGGCAATAAAACAGAGGGCTAAAGCAAGCCACAAAAAAGTGAAAAGGAGAAGCAAAACCTAACCGTTTTTGTTTTGTTACAATAAAAGACAAAACAAGAGACTGTTACGATGCAGTCGGCAAGAAAAATAAAACAGTGGAAAGACCAGTTGAAGGAAAATAGTATGGAAAAGAATGCAAGAGTGTTGGCTTCAAGAGTCCAAGTTGCAAGGTTGGCAACATCGAGCAGCAAGAAACAGAAGGTGAAGGCCGACCTGTCACATCTCACAGTTCAGTTTGAAGGGTTGAATGGCAGTGAGTGCCGGAGATGGTGGCAAAAAAGGCAGATACAGACCTAGTCAAGCAAATTCTAATCCATGCGCAAATACATTGGGCAATACAACTCCCCGTGTTCTCCATTAGGTTGTTTGAGACAATCCTAAGAACTATGATCGAAAGCTACAATAGGAACAATCGAACAAGCACATTTGTATACAACAAGCATCGGATGACAGTCTCCTTCAAAGCTCGAGATATCAGTAGGGTACTTGGCATTCCTGGCCAAAGAGGTTGCAAAGTGGTGACCAAGAATCACAAGTTGCCGCAAGAAGGCAAGGAATATTGGGTAAAATTGGTGGGATGCGACCTCACACCGAAGGAATTTGAGTTTGTTGTGAAAGGTACCAAGAGTCGAGGACTACGGCAGGATTTCATCTGAGAGGGCCATTGAAGATGTATTATGGATGTAATAAAAAGCAGGTTAACCGAGCGAGTAGGGCCTCAGATATCGCCCTGCCTCAAATTACATTCATGAACAACATCATGAATGGTACTATGTATGATTGGGCCACTATCCTCATAGATAGAATGAAGGAGTTTATGACATTACAGCATCGGGCATTTTATATGCCACATCATGCCATTTCTTTGTTTCTAGGACTCTTCAATCTCATTGACTAATGAGGTGTCAATCCTGATTAGGGTTTCTATAATTCGATCTAGGCAATTAATTCTCATTTAATTTCAGTCTTTCATTGTACTTGAGCTCCCTATAAAAGGACTGCTCCTCTCCTTTGTAAAAGGGAGATGTTAGAGAATTGTTGCTAAGATTATGTCAAATTTGCTCTACTCATTATTGAATCTTGTATGGTGATAAGTTATGATCAAGTTTGAATTATTGCATTGTTATCTTCATCCTTACTTGCAATAGATCTCAAATTCAAGTTGTTGAGATAGGTTAGAATTTGCTTAAGAAGCTTAGTTAGATGAAAGAAATTGCGGATGCTTATTTGTTGGACTTGATTTATACTAAGCAACTAGCATTGTGTATGGTTAGCTAGAGACTGAAAGTACTTAACTTCAATCACTATCTAATCTTTAGTTTGCATCCATTGATGGGACTGAGGAAGAAGTACTGATTTGACAATCATTTGAGTATACCTTTGAGCTTGCACTAGGTGGGTGGAGTTGTTGACAAGATTGCACTTAGAAGAGTGCAAGTTCATCAATGCTTTCTTGCATTCATTAATGTAGAAGAAGTGAAACTTAAGTTTGAATTAAGAGTTGATGAATTGGAGAGTCAAAACACTATATTTTCATTGCACTCAAATCTTTAGAAGCAAACTGATAAGTCTTGAAAAACAATGTAAGTCCCCTTTAGTGATTCCTGCAAATCACATCATTTCACTAAGCAATTATCCACAATAGACGGAACCTTGAAGTCATTTCATGATCTTACTTTGCAAGCTTAGCATGAGAAGTGGCCTCATTAAGAGACAATTGAATATTTAGTGTTTCACTTCAAAATATTGAATGTTTGATTTTGCATGTTGTACTATCCACAATTTCATAAACAGAATATGTGACACCTCACAAGGAATCCTTATTTGCAAGCAAGAGGCTTTTTATGCCATGTTGGCTAGTGGAACAACTTTGGAATGTAAAACCCTCACTCTGAATCTAGAATTTACCAGGGAAACTATGCACTTATCGACAATTTCCCATATAACAGATTTGAGGATTGATATGATCCTAGGTACTTATTGGATGAAGGAGATTGGCAGCTTCAAGCAAAACTTCAAAATCCTGACCTCTAAATTTAAGGTGAACAGTCCGAAATATGGGATATCTAGACACAAAGAGCATCCAAAGATTGATGCATACAATACAATGATAGCCATTAGCAGACATTGGTGATGACAGTATTTCCAAAGACCCAATATAATTGGCTAAGGCATCATCATTCATAGATCAGCAACCAAACTAATACACCTCCAGTCGGTAAATGGACTATAGTTATTGACCGTGATACCGGTTAAGGAGGACTATCGATACTTGAAGGATCATCGATATCAAGAGGTGAAGAACATATGTGGTTACTAAATAATCAACTCGTGAAGATTACCCTCTGCATCATTACTAATAAAAATAAAGATCATTGTGGAGATAGCAATTAATATCAATAAGCTAAGCGATTAAGCATCTTGACAAATATAAGTTGAATATTGAGTTGTCAACAGAAAACACAAACTAATGACATTATGAAAAGACACAAATACAATCCATCATCGGTGATTATTGATATTGAAGAGATGTGCTGAGTACAGTAATCACACCCAATCTAGGTTTAAGGCAGCGATTGGAAGGATTGACAGAAAGGTGTTATTAGTAATCACTGTCAAAGGATGCAATTTCCAAGAGACATGAGACATGTCTTATCCTTTATGACTTCTCAACTCAGGAATATGATATAACAGGACATTTGCATTCACTCAACTCAGGATCGAATTTGAAAATGTATATAACCCTTTAATCCTTAAATCCTTAATTGGATCTGTTCAACTCAGCAAGTGCCTATTTGGCATAAATCGGTTGAAAGAACCTAATTACAAATCAAAGATGCAACGGTGATTGCAAGTGAAGAAAGCTTAAATCAGAAACAGCAGCATTTCATTGCAATTTGAATTTATTACATTAGGATAAGACTTGGCGACTATATCACTATAGGCAATATCTAATATGATGTATTGCATGTATTAAGGGTGTATATCAGTGACAGAAAATACTTATTGTCATAGGCAAAATCATATCCTATTCCATATTCATATTGCTATACTTGACATGGGAAAGATCCTAAGAGATCATTGCACTTTGTGCAAACATATCAATTCACTTTTAGCATATATATTATAGTATATATCAGAAATAGCAAGTGGTGCAGTTCTCATTCTCCATTACGTAGTTCAGTCGAAAAGATTAGATAGTGTAAATATGAGGAATTGAAGTGATTGTCCCAATATTCCAAGATATCCTAAAAGGGGACATTACAGTATTATGGAGATTATTATGGTCATGATACATTATTGGTCTTTAACTTGCTTAGACTTATAGTTCGATGGGGGTTCAGGGGCAACAACAAAACAAGGTTGACTGTAGCACGTCTTGCATGGGTCTGAGGGCGAGAAAGAGAGGTACACAGATAGGTCTCGATCGAGAGAGAGAGAGAGAGAGAGGTAGAAAAAGGGGGAAAAGGGAGAGGGAGCGAGGGAGGGACGGAGGGATTGGCAAAATAAACTGATTGAGATAGAAAGAGCAAAAGAATGCTCATAGGATCCTGTTGATTACTCAAATTTGACTAAGTCTGAAAACTTATAAGATTTTCTAAAACCTAGAATTTGCATTATAAATCCTAGAGAGTTGAAGCCACTTTCAAACATTGTGCCATTATATACATGCGATTATTACTAATGTTATGTTTGGTATATATATTCTGGTGAACAGAACTTGAAGACAAAGAAGGGGAGTTAACTGTTATATTTAATTTATATTTTAGAGGCGTGTCATAAACCAAAAACAGCATTGAGATTTCGAGACAAAAAAAAGGTCTAGGTGATGGGACTCGATCAAAGTCAGCAAGGTCAAGTCCAATCCCCTGGGACTCATCAGGGGTGACAACTCGGGACTCGCCCAAGTGCTTCTATGATTGCAAATATATTCCAAGCTTTTCCTTTAGTAACAATAAAAACGGACTATAACCTTACCCAAGAAGTACCAAGCAAAATAAAGAAACCGATAAAAGCTATATGCTTCATTACAAATTGGAAAAACACCAGTAACATTTACGAAATTTTGTTATTGATGTAAATTTGTTAAAAAGACAAGCAAAACAAAGACTTATGTTTATCCTCTTTGAAATCACCCTTTCAGCAATAAAGAGGCCATTAACTCTGTCTTGCAGACATTAAGGTTGTGGTGTACTGATTAAAACGCATAGGAATTATAAACAACGTTTACAAATCTTGCAAATGTAGTCAACGCTTCTGCGGCACAGCATTAAACGTTGGACTATCGCCAACTACGATATACCGAGCAAATTAAAAACATCCATCCAAATCCCCAGGAAGTCGTAGCTGGCTTGAATGACCCTTAAAAGCATGTAAAACAGTTAAGAACGGCTCCCACGGAATTATCCTCTTAAAAAATCCTTCCCGGAGAGACAAGATGGCCCGTAACAGTGTTTTACAAATTGTGCGAATGCAGTGTAACGATCAAGAGAAAATTCAACTATAACACGTGTTTGCAAAATCTCATAGTCTGGCTTAAGCATCACTTACAACCAGAGTTACCAATTACTTAAAGAAAGCACCAATATTCA
Source organism: Cupressus sempervirens (assembly GCA_028749045.1). Lineage (NCBI taxonomy): Eukaryota > Viridiplantae > Streptophyta > Pinopsida > Cupressales > Cupressaceae > Cupressus > Cupressus sempervirens. The sequence goes on along the minus strand of CM053789.1, from coordinate 504,382,883 downwards.
CTTTTCAGTTCAAATAGGATATATATTTGTAACTCAAATACGCTAAAACCATGTAGTCATCCCCTCTGATTACAGTTCTTGTGAACAATATGTTTAATAGAGATTATTCATTTATTCAATTTCAAGAAAGAAGGCTTAAGAAAATATGCAATGATGCATTCACGAGCAGACCTTGATCATTTCTTCGTGCACTGCAACGTGAGCATAGGCTTGAAAGTAAGCGGCATCATAGGCCGCATGAGTCTCTGAGACTGAAGGAGCAGACATCATGGAGCCCTTCAATCCTTTGTATTTCTCTCTGCTTGTAAGCCCTCCTTGTCCCCTCAACATTTTTTTTTCAATCTATCTGTCAAAAGCCAACGACGCAGAACCTTTCCTCCCAACTAAGAAGAAGAAAGAGCAGCATTTAATAGAGCTCTTTCAAGTTTATAACATGCAGGACTGAATGAAGTATAATGTGATACCCTGCGACGCGATTACATGGTTAGTTCTTCGATTACTGGACCCACTGGTTTGGTTTCAGTTGCGAGAGGAAAACCCCAACCTTTTCCTCACACTCTGACACGCATAACATTCCGTTTTCAAAAAGCATGCCCTACTATAGAGAGGGTGCGTCTACGGTGCAGCTTACATGCACTCTTTTTCAGTGTATTTCACTTGTTTGTAATGGATTTAAGACAGACTCACGACTATTAACACGACATCTCTGGCAATAGTGGCTTGGTCTTGACATACGGAGATAGTTTAATGCACAACAGCATCATCAAGTGGAATCAAGGGAGCTTCCTCATTATTCCAGAATCTTCAGTCGGACACACGAGTTCATTCAATCTTGGAGGGACAAATGGTAATTTATCCACAAACACTTTGAGCTTATCACAAGCCAGCGGACCACTCACAGGAGGCAACTACATTTATGTGAATGCCAAACAATATAAAAGAATAATTAGGCGGAGAACGATACGAAAGTTTAAAAATGCAAAAAGAGGGAAGTTAGCAGCTTTACTTCCGAAACCGATTCCACAAACCCCAGACAGCACAAGGGAGGGAGAACAAAGTCTGAGGCCGACTGAAATCTCTAAAACAATTAAGCAGTTTGATAATATCAGAGATATTAATGGTAAAGGGAAGCCAGATAATTCTCAGGTGATAGACACAGTGGAGGATGGGCTACCAAATAATTACAGGCCCACAAGGACACCTATGACGTGGTATCCAGACATTTTTGTGAATGATTTAGTAGCTATGAAGGAAAGGGTGTGGGCACTTGAGGAGAGGAACCAAATAGAAAGTATCACAATGAAAAGAGTTACTGAAGATAACTGGAAGCTGGCAGCGGAGGTCAAGTCACTTAGAGAACAAATTCAAAAATTGCAATTTAATATGGAAAAAGGAGAGTATGAATTAATATTGTTAAAGAAAGAAGTAGGGGAAAAGAGGACAGCAGCAAGTACTATGGGAGAAGGAGAGGCTACAGAAGCAGACAAAAACTCGCAAATGAAAAATATACAAGATGCCATGGCCAATATGGAAATAAAAGAGAATCAACTCAGAGAACAGATTAAAGAAGTTAGATCATGGGCCAACATAGTAAAGGGGCCAGCAAACACTCCTATTGACAACATAGAAAAACAAGTTCGGAGACAGATTAGAGAGGAAAAAGAAAGAAATGAGAAAGCAACAAATATCGTTGTCAAAGGGCTACGAGACTATGGAGAACAGGAGAAAACAACGGATTTAGTTAAAGACTTCTTCAAAGACCAATTAGACTGGCATGGAACAACCATACAAGCTCAAAGAATCGGAAAATGGATTAGAGGAGGCAAAGATAGACATGTTAGAGTGACAATGAAGAATATAGGAGATAAAAATAACATTTTCAGCAAGAGGAAGTTTCTTAGAGGCACACACATATATCTTGATGATGACCTCACCGTAACTCAGCAAGAAGAAAAGAGGAAGGAATGGGAAAAAGTGAAAACAGCAAGAGGAAAAGGCAAGTGGGCGTGGCTACAAGATGGCAAAGCCCAAATCAGCGACAAAATCACACGCAATAAATAGGAACTCGGGCCCACCCAGGAACATTTAACTATAGTTAGCTGAAACTGTAGAGGTTATCCTTGGAGAAGAGGACCTGGGTTAGGGCCGATAGCTAAAGATAATGACATCATTATGCTTACCGAGACTCATGAACATGATGGATGTAGAGTTTCAGATTTTGAAGGGTATAAGAAGGTATCACTGTGGAATGAAAAGATAGATAATGGTAAGGGGCATGGAGGCATCACCGTTCTAATAAAAGAAACTTGGAGCAGATTTGTAAACTTAGAGAAAGAAGATGTAAACAAGCAGTATATTTGGATAAAAATAACAGAGAATCAGATTTCTACAAGGGTGGCTATATGTTACTTCGCTCCAAAAGGCTCAAAAATATATAAAAAACATAGATTGGATCGAGAAGATTCGTTCGTTGCGCTAAAAAAAGACATAACAGCCTTTAGCTCTTTAGGGGAAATAATGTTAATAGGGGATTTCAATGCTAGAACAGCAAACAACCAAACTCTCAATCTTAAGGAGAGTTACAATGAAAACAGAGATCCAGTTTGGCTCGAAGAAGAAGGGACACAAAAATGGGAAAGATCTTCACAGGATAGCATGGGAAAGATTAATCATTTTGGTGCTGAATTACTAGGCTTATGCTGCCTATACAACATGGTTATATGCAATGGTATGGAAAAGTGGCCTAAATCAGGAGGCATCACATGCAAAAGACACAATGGACAAAGTGTTGTTGATTATGTTATATGCTCACAAGACTATGTCGCAAAGATAATTAACTTTGAGATAGAAGATTGCCCCATGGAGTTAAAATCTGATCATAACCCCATCTTGATAAGGGTGACTACTCACTTTAAAGATCAACATATTGTTCCAAAACTTTTACAGAAGAGGAAGATGATTCCGACTGGCAAAGTTTTAATGACACAAGAAAACCATGATACTTTTCAAGACTCTCTTTTGTGGCTGTCTAGGGTTCCGAGAAACCATCTAGAGTCTGAAAAACAACATTTCATGGACAAGGATAATCTTGTTCTTACTATCATTAAAGCATTGGAGGAGTGTAAAAGATCTAGGGCCACAAAAGAAGCCAAGAACACTTTTCCGGCCAATCCTTGGTTTGATGAGAAGTGCAAAATGGCAAAAAGGAATTGGAAAAAGAACATGAACAAAGAAAGTAGAAAAGAGTATAATCAACTGATTAAAAAGAAGAAAGAAGAGTATGTGAACAAGAGAAGAATAGAGTTGATTAATCTTGGTAAAAACAACCCCAGAAAATTTTGGAAAGAGCTTCAGCAGAGAAAAACTCAGATAGTGAATAACATAACAGGAACCAAATGGCTGGAATATGCCAAGACTCTCTACGAATGTGATCTAAGAGAGCATAGTACCATGAAAACAGAGACTACAGGGGAGTTATTCAGTGAAAATGATATTATTCAAGGCATCAGGAGGTTAGCTGTTGGTAAAGTGCAAGCTATAGATGGGCTACAAGCGGAATACTTAAAATGGGGTGCTGAAATCCTCACACCACACATCACTAAGATTTTCAACAGTGTCAATAGAGAGGGTTTCCCTGTAAAATGGACTACAAGTGTGGTGATCCCACTCCACAAAAGTGGAGATATAAAAAATCCTTCTAATTACCGAACCATCATGATCAATCCACTATTTGGCAAGTTATTTGGTAGTTTGGTAGAACAAAAAATCAGCAACTGGGCTGAAACAGAAGGCAAACGTGCAAAAGGGCAAGCAGGCTTTAGACCAAAACACTCTACTATAGATCACGGCATCACTCTCAGACATTTGATAGAGAAAGTTTGGGACACTCCGGGGAACGAGGCTTTTTGTTGTTTCGTGGACTTAAAAAAAGCTTTCGACACAGTGCCACGTAATAAACTATGGGATAGAATGGTAGAGCTAGATGTCCCTAAAGAACTTAGGTCAGCGGTTTACAGATTATATGAGCAGGTCAAAGCTAAAATCAGAACGACAGAAGGGATATCAGAAGATTTTGACAGCAACATCGGGGTTAAGCAAGGGTGTCCGCTTTCTCCAACACTATTCGAGCTTTATATTGACAAGTTAGAAGAGTGGATAAACAAGACCAATGGTGAGGGGGTGCAGCTGGCCCACTTCGTGATAAGATTGCTCTTATATGTAGATGATCTCATAATTCTTGCTAGAACAACTAAAGGTTTGAAAGAGCACTTGAAAGCACTAGAATTTTTTTGCCATGATGTAGGAATGCAAGTTAACACTAGCAAAACCAAAATTATGATCTTCTCACTAAAGAAGAATAGGGGCATACAAGACAAGTTTCTGTTTGAAAATAGCCCCTTTGAGATTGTGGAAGAGTACAAATACTTGGGCATCGATTTTCATAACAAACTCAACTGGGATACTTGTAGATCGAAAAGGATCCAAGGGGGCTGGAAGGCGTTATACTCTTTACAAAACAAGTGCAGAAACGCAGAATTATGGGATTGGACGACCATGAAAACTCTGTTTGGTTTGCTGGTCACTCCGATTATTCTATACGGATGTGAAGTGTGGGGCGGTAGTATGTCCAAACAGAAATGGTGGCAAGTAGAAAGAATTCAAAAACACTTTATCACATGCAATCTTTAAGTCAAGACCACAGTTTCGTATGAAATCCTTTTGGCGGAGGTGGGTTCCTTTCCATTAGAAGCCGTCGCATTGATCCGAATGCTAAGCTATTTAAAGAAAACCCAAGGTCTAGAAACACATCGTTGGCCCAAGTTGGTAATAGAAGAAAAACTTGTGAGGCGGAAAAGCACATGGATGAAACAAAATGACAAATGGATGCAAAAATGGGATATCAACATCCAAGCTTGCCCGGATAACATTAAAGAAATAAAAAAGTTTGTCAATGAAAAATTTCGCAATATTCTGTGGACAAGACACATAGGGAGGAAAAAATCTTATTACATTAAAGAATTTAATCCCACTTCTAGTCATGATGAAAAGGCCTATATAAGGGCACCTATTAACTGGAAAGCAAAAATGTTGATGGCACAAATTAGAACTAGTTCACATCAGCTGCGATGTGAAACTGGTAGATGGCAAGTTCCAAAGGAAGAGTGGGCAGAGAGAACATGTTTATTCTGCAATATGGGAACAGTGGAGACAGAGCAACACTTTGTCATGGAATGCTTGGCTTACAATGACATCAGATCTGATTATACAAAAATTATGCAGAACAAGGACTTCAACTATTTATTTGAGGAAGATCAAGTGAAGAGAACAGCGGAGTTGATTATCAAAATTCAGAGAAGGAGAGACAAGTTAACCAAAACTTTGCAACTAACTAGTTTGGCTCCTGACTCGGGAGGGCGATTGCATGGGTCCCATAGACTACTTTAGTCTCGTGGACGTCATTAAAATCTATCATATCATATCATATCATATCACTGCTACATGTGTATATAAGTTATCGGTAACCAAAACTATAAAAAGAGGGAGTCACCAGCGGAGGGGGAGGGGAGACTTAAAATGAGATACTTGTCCGCATGTATATAGATAAGTCATGGTACATATATAGAGTGAGAAGTGAGTACACATATATAGAGCGAGAAGTCAACTAAATTAATAATAGTGTGTTTCATTATATGAAATATAATACTTGTATCAAAAGTATTTTATTATTATATCATTATTGTACATATTAAAATAAAATTATAATATAAGTATATTATTAAAATAAAATTCTATTGAATGCATGTATTTTAAGTTATGGTATATTTAGCAGGCAATTATTACAATCTATAATATATTGATGATGTTGTTAGGATCAATCACAAACAAAAATAACAATTACATGCAAATATAACCAATATCAAAAAATAATAAATCACACAAAAGAGAACACAAGACACAAAGATTTAATGTGGTTCACCCAATCCCTGGGCTACGTCCACTAACAGCAAGTCTAATATTATTATTATCCAATGATTACAATCTGCAATCCCTTACAACTCAATACTATCGCAAGAAGCTACAATCTCATCATACATTACAAAATCTCTAACCTTAAGTCATTTTATACAAGCGTTTGCCACTTACAAAATTAGGGCTAGAATAAGTCATCCAATAGAAGAAAAAAATAGCAATCAAAGCATTTTACAATAGTAGAGTCATTTTTGGCTTCGGAGGTACTACCCTTGGAAACCCCCACAAGGGCGTTGCCCCTCGACCCCACCCTATACTACAACAGGGAGCGCACTTGGGGCACCTCCCAAGAGGCGTTGCCCCTTGATCTCGTAGAAATAATTTGGGGGGAAACTGCACTAAATAAACCTCTGAGACTGATTAGGCTCCACATCACAACAATCTCCCACTTGGAGACTGGTCGAACTCCACAACAATAACCTACCCACTTGGAGACTAATCATAGTACCACCAAAACTTGTACCTCCCACTAGAATATCAAACCACCCTGGACTTTGTTGTTCTTTTATTTTGTTCAGTCTAGAAGACCAACCGAAGTTGAAGAGGAGTTCAACTTCTCCCTTGTTATTGCCTTGGTAAACATATTTGTTGGATTATTGTATGTATGTATTTTCTCCAGCTTTAATTGTTCATCATCCAAAACTGATCGAATGAAATGGTACAGCAATTGTATGTGTTTTTTCTTTGAATGTAGAGCAGAATTCTTGGCAAGATGAATGGCACTTTGGCTATCTATAAAGAAATAATTATCTCTCTACGGGTGTCCCAATTCTTCCATGAAGAACTAAAGCCATATCATCTCCTTGGTTGTCTCTGTAGCAGAAACATACTCTATCTTTGTAGTGGATAAAGCATTAACCTTCTACAATCAAGAAATTCAACTCACTGTTGTCCCACTAATAGTAAATACATAACATGTAGTACTCTACCTAGTATCAATATCCCCTACCAAATCTGAGTCAACATAGCCCTGTAAATCAATAGTAGAGCCCCCAAAATGTAAACACTCATTGGATGTTCCTCTCAAATATCTAAGAATCCATTTAACTACATTCCAATGCTCAATCCCTGGATGACTCATATTCCTACTAACAACTACCACTGCATGTGCAATATCTAGCCTAGTACATACCATAACATATATTAAGCTTCCTACAGCTGAAGCATAGGGTACCTTGGACATCTTATCCTCCTCTTCTTATGTCTTTGGACACATCTCCTTAGTCAACTTTAAATGACCAAGTAAAGATGTGCTGACAACTTTGGCATTCTTTATAGAGAAACATTGCAACACCTTTTCAATATAATTAGCCTAAGACAGTGTCAATTTTCTATTCTTTCTATCTCTGTGCAAATTTTTATACCAAGGATTTGTTGCCCTCAAATCCTTCATAGCAAATGAATGTGATAATTGTTGTTTTAACCCCTTAATGTGATCCATGTTAGAACCAACTACAAGCATATCATAAAACATATAAACATAAAATAATGTAGTTGTCATCATCTAACCTCTTAAAATAAACACAATAGTCAGAATGACATCAACTATAATCATGCTTATTCATAAAACTGTCAAATTTAAGAAACCATTATCTAGATTTTACTTCAAGCCATATAAACCCATACTTTTCTAGTTGCGTCATCAATAAATGTAACATAATAATGAGAGCCACCAAGGGAAGATACCTAAGTTGGTCTCCATACATCTATATGCACAAGTTCTAATTTCTCATTTTTCTTTTCCTTCCCACTCTTCACAAAACTCACTCTCTTTTGTTCTCCATACACACAACTTTCACAAAATCCATATTGATACATTTCAACCTGGTAAAACTTTCTTTGAAGGAAGTAATTGTTAGAGTAATAAGTAATTTCCTAATTAACTCTAGTCTGCTTAAGCTAAACTTTAGGCATCTAATAATTAATTTTTTTATTAATTATTATGATGCAACCTGGTTAGACCTTTTTAGAGTTTCGATCTCCTTTATAAGGATGATCTCGCATTGTAAATTGTTAATTGAGACTTTTTTCTTTTGATAATAGCAATCTACTTTTTTGCTAATCAAGAATGTCTCATCTATGGATCTGGTAATTTCTACCTCCATAGCTTTTTGCTACCCTCTTTTGTAACAAGTTTTTGCATATAGGTGATTCTTGGAAGTTGTGGGGATGATATTTCGTCAACTTTAACATAGTATTAGAGCTCCAGATCTTCATGTCCCTATTCTGTTAATGAGAGATTTGACATTAGTTTTTAGATATAAGCTTTTAACCAAATTTTTTTATTGGATATGGGAGATCACTGATTTTTGAGGCACTTTGAGCAAAAACAGACATCATTGTTGAGCTCAGAGTGCTCGAAAACCCCAATTTTCATATAAAATACGTCTAGTTTGGACATTGTTCAAATCTGAGGCAATTTTTTTTGCACCCAAGGCATATTGACCTAGGCACACAAATCGAGGAGATTTTTTTTTTATCAAAAAATATTATCATCTTGTGAGGAACTTGATTTGCTTTTCAAAATCACAATGCAATTTTTTTTGTGCAACCATGGTTGCATAATAAAAATAAAGATAGCAGTGCATTTTCATTGCTTTTGGTGTCCTTTTTATGGAGCAACCTGGTCCACCTAATTTTGTTTGAGTGCCTTCATTTTGATTTTGGGCACATTTGACCTTTATCTATAATATTTTATTGACAACATTCTGTGGTATTTTTCATGCACACATAGGCAGATTTCATGTAGCCCGATCAACTTATTTTACAAAGTACGAGGAGGGAAGTTTTTATTTGGGCTTATGTATGCTTGGGCCTCTCAGGTCACGTGCAAGTTTTTTTTTGAGACCTTGTTCACAATAGTTCACAAGTTGGCAGGTGGCCTATTCACAAGACAAATTGTGCCTCATTTTTTATGTTGCCTCTGCATGACACATCAACACCTCAGGATCCACCGTGAATGTAAGGTCAACCGATCTTCCCCAGTTCATGTCCACCATTTGTGGGAGCTGCTAGTTTTTCTTCTTGTGAGTAGACTTTTTTGGCAATGCCTTTCAATGTGTGGACTCGGCGGGCAGGTAGACGTATCATTTCAGTGTGATATTTATTCATTGTCTGCAACAATCATAGTGAAATACATGAATACTAGAATCAAAGGAGCTTTCATCGCGATAGTATTTGGCATGCAAGGGCTGGGAATTTTGGCAAGTAGTATTGTAGCTTCTGTTATGTTGGTGAGTATGAAGTCTATTGTAGGGGATGCGCAACATTTTTGGAAGGAGGTAGTTTTTAGCATTGATTTGGAAGCTTCTCCAAAGACTTTTCAGCCCGAGGATGCTCCCCACTTTCTTGGGCCAATTTTGTTGGGCTCACACCCTCCCTCATCTTGGGCCACGTTGATTCTTGTTGTTTGGAGTCATCGACCCCTCCTCTACGATCAATGGCATTGATGGCAATCTTGTTCACCCATCGAGCACCTTCATTCAATCTCTCAACCCACGTTTGGATGTCGACCTCTTCAATTCACATCATTTCCTTTGTGGACACCACCAGGACTGGAGTTTTGAGACTGTTGGGCTACATGAAGCACAATGGAAGCATGGTGGGCATTTTTGACAGGTCTCCAATCTCCATGATTGGCTCCAATTATTTCAAAATGGAATTTTTTGATTGACACCTTCTTTCACTCCATATAGAGGTCCACATTTTGTGGGGTCTTCTCAGCCATGTCAACATGCCCTCTATCTCTCTATACATTTTTGGTGCCATGTTGACTATGATTTTGTGTCCCCATGCTCACTATGGTGGTGGGATGAAGCTGGTTCTGAAGTTTCCTTAGTGGTGTGAAGAGATTTGGCTTTTGGATGTGAAGGCTCCCGCTTGAAATGTGTTTTGGGACCCTCGACTAGTGGTTACCTTCCATGATTAAAGGTGATTTTTAGTGTCATTGTATGTTTTGAGGTGTATGTTTTAATCCGGCATTGACCCTTTGTTTGGCATTGTGTTTCTGACGGTCGGAATTTTTTTTTTGATAGGGGTCATTTTATGCCATTTTTTTTGCCTCGACAGCTATTTGCCTATCAAATTTGGGCTTATCACTTGCTGACATCAGCATTGCATCAACATATACTATCACCTTCTTGACCTCTATGTGGACCTACCTTCACATTTTTACTCATATCTCGAACATTCAGACTCCATTTTTTGCAAACAAGATATCATCAAAAAGCTGGTTCTAAGTTCGTCATAGTGGTACAGTTGATTTTCAGTTTTGATGGCTTTGATAGCTTTTTTTGCTATCAAAGTTAGGAGTTCCTTTTTGCACTCCTAGAGACATATCTTGAGCATTTGATCTCTGATTTGGGAATTCTTTATATCATTGGAAAAGTCTTTTTGAGCTCTTTCCAGTGATGTTTATTTTCTAGATTCTACTCTAGGCACATTCTATTCAGTCTTTTGCATTTTTGCATTCTAGTGGATAACTTGGTTGTTTTAGATCTGGTGATCGATTTCATTGCTTCAGATGATTTGTCATGACTTGTACTATCTATGTATTAGTCTTATGTCTCTTCTCGTCTATTTAGACATCATTTGTACGCATTCTTGCAAATGCACTGAGATAAAGTGTTATATTCCATCTATATTTTCATTTCAATTGTTTGCCTTGTTTTTGCCTAATGGGTTAATGAATTTGACTAAAAAATCACACAATTAAATCCTTATAGCAATATCATAATTATTTTTTCCTTCTGATTCAAGTAGTGTCATCTAAGGACACTCATGCAAATTATTGTATTATTGGGATTCACCAAATCCTGTGCCTTATTATACATGCACTACTCTGATAAAGTGCCATGGGGGATTGATGTTTTTCCTTTGTTTGTCATCTTCCTTTATCTAGCGAGTGTCCCTTCCATGACATTAGCCTCATAACATGTTTGATATTGATCACCTCAGTACACACATATGTACTCTTTTGTGCATCTTGATCATAGTTCCTTAACAAGTTCTAATTTCTTATTTTTCTTTTCCTTCCCACTCTTCACAAAACTCACTCTCTTTTGTTTTCCATATACGCAACTTTCACAAAATCCATATTGATACATTTTAACCTGGTAAAACTTGCTTTGAAGGAAGTAATTGTTAGAGTAATTAGATATTTCCTAATTAACTCTAGTCTACTTAAGCTAAACTTTAGGCATCTAATAATTAATTCTTTTATTAATTATTATGATGGAACCTAGGTTAGACCTTTTTAGGGTTTCGATCTCCTTTATAAGGATGATCTCTCATTGTAAACTTTTAATTGAGACTTTTTTCTTTTGATAATAGCAATCTACTTTTTTGCTCATCAAGAATGTCTCATCTATGGATTTGGAAATTTTTGCCTCCATAGATTCTTGGGAGCTATAGGGTCGATCTTTCATCAACTTCAATAGTAATCTCATACATTTTTCACTCATGTGCACAATTCTGTTGCGTTGTATTAGAATCTATAACAATTTTTTGTTCTTCCTGCTCAACTACATCAATTATTCCTGAACATTTATTTTTCTTTGAAATAATTAAAGTAGAAGGAATAGTATGACCTGTACAAAGATATAAGGTGCCTACTTTCACACTTTTTTCTACTACAAGGGAACCTTTTGTAACCTTCCAATGTTTATCATTAAAAGTAATTGTGCAACTCTCATCATCTAGTTGCCTTGCTAAAATTAAATTCCTACTCAACCTTTGAACATGTTCTACCTCTTGCAGTAGCCAATGATTCTCATTCTACAACTTAATCTTAATTTTGTCCTTTCCAACAATTTGACAGGGTCCATTGTCTCCCAAATAAACAAAGCACAAAATCTCTTTGGACATAATCAAGAAAATAACCTCTATGGGGTGTAGCATGAAATGATGCCCCAAAATCTAAAACCCATGAATTATCAACATTTTCTAAAGAAAGAAGCAAAGCATCCTCTTCAAATTTGTTACGTGCCACATTTGCCTCCTTGTTTTTCTCCTTCATTTTTTATTTGAGTCTAGCAATCTTTCTTCTTATGCCCTGGTTTTCCACGGTACCATCAATCTCTTGGTCCTATGGATTGAGACCTTTTCCTCTTTAACATTCCTCTAGATTTCTCATGATTTCTAGAATTGTTTCCTCTCTCAGTCATTTGGCCTTTGCATTGTGTATTCAAAGCACTTCCCAATGTAGATCCAGTTGAAGTTTTCCTACAAGTTTCCTCACTTAGAATAAGAACAATCACATCATCAAATTTTAGGGTATTAGATCCAGAAATAAAATTACTCATAACCATTACCAAGTGGTGCAAGAGCACCTAGGTAAGGCTATAGGGTAACCTAGGGTTCCTAGTCAAGTTTTGGCTTTTAGTGGCTTTAGCTAAGCCACTAGTGAAATAAGGGAGGCTAGTGAGTCTTAGTGAGTGTCTTGGTCATTAGGAGATCTAATTAGGTCCTTGGAAGTACTCAATATCACTTGTTTGTCCAAAGTTGTTGGGTAGTGGGCAATTGTTGTCAAAGTTGTTAAATATGATATTTGGGCATTTAGAGGGCTATATTGGACAAATCAGGAGTGAAATGGTGATTTCATGTCCCAAGGATCATCATTAAACATTTGATAGATTTTCATGAGGCTTTGACTAAAGTTGTTCTAGAAATGCAAAAAGTTATTAAGTTGCATGACAACTTTGCTAAATTGCAAAAGTTGTCATGACAACTTTTATTGCAAAAGTGCATTTTCGAGTAGTAGGTGAAATAAGGACCTCAAGGCAGTTGGAACATGTGTTTTGGACTTATATAAGGCCTCCCTCAACTTATGACAAGGGTTGGATGAAATTTGCATGAAAGTTGATTAATGAACAATTAATTTTGTTGAGCATTTTTACCACAATAAGAGCATTTTAGTTCATTGAGCCATTGAATGGACTAAATCTTGCACTTTGACCTATGAATGAGTTAGTAGATGTAAATAGTAGATTCTTTGTGTAATTAGATAGGTCTTTTGGTTTCATTTCTTTGCATTTTAGAAAATCTTTTATTTCCTCACTATTGCTAGTTTGAACCAGATAGATTTTGAAAGTGGAGTCATAACTCACCTTTTTGTTGTAGTATTTGCACGTTCTCTTGGAATGTGTGACATGAATCCTTGTATTATAGGTATGCAAGTGCATAGGCCCTGAAAAGCATGTTTGGTATTTCTACAACGATGCCATAGGCAAGCCAAATGAGCATGGTTAGGGATCACAGTGATTGAAATAACACTTGATGGGATAGAGTACATTGGTTGCTTCAATCCAAGTTGATGGAGAGAAGGATATAAAGGTGGAGAAGCCCTATACCCACTGGGAAGTTTTGGTGACATGTTTTGTTATGGATTTGATCAAACCCTTATGAATAATCTCAACACATTGGTGAAACCCTTAATGTAAGGCTTAAATATAGAAACCCATTGTACGAATAGCTTGGGGAAGTGAGACTAGGTGAATCTAAAAGACTTCCAAAAATAGTATCAAAAATTTGAGTTTTCTTTCCACCTCATTAAGTCATTTTCTAAGTTATGTGCCAAAAGGTGAGTTTGGAGGCATAATTCCTTGTAGCCCTATTAGGCCTAGTTTTGAGAAATTTTGTGAAATCGATAGAGATTTGTATGCATTTTTGGTTGATGAGCTTTGGAATGGCTCCAATGCCTTAGAAACAAACCTCTCTCTCCATTATGGGGTAGTTTTGGGCATGTGTGGTCATATGGTGTGGATGATCCTATAGAGCATCTGAGGAGTATTGTTTGGGTTGACTTGATTCCTTAATTGGTGTGGACAAGTTGAAGATGGGAAGGATTGGGAACATGATTCTTCCAAGCTAGGGTTAGAGAAAGAACCCTAATAGGATATAGAGGTAGCCTAAAGACCCTAAGAGAAGTTAGGGTTGATAAGCAAGACTTTTTCTTACATCAGAGTGGTATTAGAGCCCCAAAACATTTGGGTTTGTGGATAGATGTTTCAAATTGCAGAAGAATCAGTAGGTGAAACAATAATGGTGACTAATGCAAAGTTGGCCAAAAAAATGGGTGAGAAAAAAGAGAGAAATAAAGTCCCTAAAGAAGCCCTAGAGGAAATGAAGACAAAGCTAGAAGAAGTTGCTAAAGCAGCCAAGAATAAAGACAAACAAGGTGAAAGTAGTGATAGAGGCAAAGCAAAGATTGATGAGGAAGACATCATACCTGAACTAGACCCTCCAATGAATGAAGAACCATTCTTGAAGGCCATCTGGGCACTAGGAGGAAAAGCCCTAGAAGGAATCCCATTATTTAGTGGGAAGATGAAAACTGATATAGTGATGGAATGGATTGAGGGGATGGAAAATCACTTTGAGTATGAAGGTGTCACAGAGGCACAAAAGGTAAAGATTGCAAAGTCAAGACTAAGAGGTTCAACATTGACATGCTGGAAGTACATGCAAGATGAAAGGGTCAGTATGGGTAACAAGCCTATAGCTAATTGGAATGCCATGATGACTAAAGTGAAGGAGAATTGTTTGCCAGAAGACTATGAAGTGTAATTGCATAGGAAGAGGCAAGGTCTGAAACAAAGAGAGTTAGATGTGGCCTCTTATACAGAGGAATTTCAAAAACTATGTGTAAGGTTCAAGATTCAAGAAGATGAACATATTAAAGTGGCAAGGTATTTGGGTGGACTAAAGTGGAACATAAAGAAGAATTAAGCCATGGATCCCTACCACTATGTAATGACCCCTTTTTAGGGTCATTCATTTTTGCTACTTTTCCTTTCTTTATTTATATCTTTTGCCATGTTTTCTCTGATATAACTTTATAATGTATGCAATTTGCAATGCTTCAACAATGGTGAGCCGTGTATTTTGATGTGCAGTCGGGTCTGAATATTTATACAACTATTAATGTGTTGCCATTCCATCTCCCTATCATATAGTCAATTATTGACTTAACATTCTCCATATATAATATTTGAATAGGCATAGTGAACCGTTGCCTTTACTTGTTATGCTTGTTACCTTGATTAATTAACAACAAAATAAGTGGATCAATTATTGTGAGCCGATAATGTACTACCTAAGGTAATCTCATTGACTTATAAAATAATCAAGTGTCGATAAGTATTCATTGCTTGAGACATTTTAATTACTTATAATAATCATATGGATTAACATAAGTAATTGTTACAATCATAAATTACTTATTTATCCACAACACGACAGTGACACCCAACCATGGATTAATGATGCCATCTCTGAAAATGTTATTGAAGTATGTTGCCACATGGATACATCCATACATGTTAGAATGATCAAGTGATACATCATTGTAGCATGTAAGTATATATACATATATCAATGATACCAAAATGAATTTCATCATAGACATATCAATGATCTCAAGATGACGTGATGATGTAAGATGTAGCCATATATGCATATGTATATGCCCATTAATGCATGTGCGTGCATGTGTACCTTTGTATACATGATTTTGTAGGCATGTAACTATGTGGCATGCCCATTTCATAATATAATGTCATTAATCATTTATTTATATATTTTTATACTATCATAATAATAATTATATATCAATATTATATAATAATGCTTGATGCACTACTATTAATATTTATATATTCAATATTTATTTAATAACAATGTACATAATTTATTTATAACATTATTGTTATTATTATGTGTACAATTGATATCTTGATTACCTTACTAATATTATCAATCTTTTATTTATTATATTTTAATACTATTATCATATTATAATTATAATGTAATATCATATTGTATGATAATAACATTAATATTATTATTATTTTATTTATTAATAATGATTTGACCTTTAATATTAGCTTATTACCTTAGTAACATATTATTATATCAATAATATATTATTATTTATCCTTTAATAATATATTATAACATTAGTAATATATCAATATTTCTTTTAACATTTAAGAAATAATATATTTATTTATTTATAATAATTTACTTATATTACTCAAATTAGGGGACATGACACACTATTTAGAAGTGTCATTAGTTGGCTCTTGAGGTGGAAGAGAATAATAGGAAAAAGGGGGACTCTAATTTCAAAGGTAGAGGCAAAGGAAGAGACCAAAGAGGGCATAGAGGTGGATACCAAGGCATAGTTAATGATCAAAGAAACCAAGGGGATTCTAAACTTGATGAGCAGGGTAGTGAAACTACTTCAAGAGGAGGTTACACAAGAGGAAGAGGCACTCAAGGAGGCTCCAATAGAGGGATAGGTGTAGGTAGGAGTAATTAATACTTTGCAAGTTTTAAGTGTTACATTTGTGGTCAGTTGGGTCACCCTGCCTACAAATGTCTTGACAAGCCTACTTCGTCAAACAATGAAAAGATAGTTACATATGCTCATGAGGACACAATAAGTTCCAAGGTATCTCAGGTGGATCATATTGAGTCTATCAAAGCCTAAGTTTCTACATTGGGAGTTCTAGGTATATTTTGGAATGCCACTAGTTGACAGACTAGTTAAATTGAAATGAAACTTAAAAAATTTATGTATCTATTGCAAACTTGAACACTTAAAATAGTTAACTGAAAACAAAACTTGAATTGGTATATGCATCTATTACAAACTTGAACACTTCAACTAGTTAAACTAAAATGAAACTTGAACTATTATATGTATGTATTACAACTTGAACACTTGAAAAACTCTTGAGTTGGATTTCAGACATGTTTTCCTATGATTGTGCTTTGAGGTGGTATGCCTTTGTTGAATTTGTGAGCATTGTTGTTGTTCTTGCTTGGGTGTTTGTAGTGGAGTCTTATCATCCTCCTATAGGGGGAAAGGGTCCAGTGGGACCCACACAATGAGTACTAGAGGTTTTTATCTTTCTTGTAGGCTTCCAGGAGTAAGCCTAAATCTAGGGGGGTTGGATGTAATGCCTTACCCTGGTTGAATTTTCTATCGTATTGTCAAATTATTTTTCTCTAGTTTTATGATTATGTTTTATGATTAGTGGTACTTGGTTACTAGATTTGATTAGATGTATTCCATATTCAGTTGATATATGTGTTGAGTTACTTAGTTATTTCATGTGTTTATGTTTATCCTTTCGATAATGTTACATGTATGTTCACATAGTGATTTCAATTATTTCATGATGTTAGTTAGATGAATGATTTATATGCAATTTCTATGATTTACTTACCCCATACTTGCATGTGTATGGTGTACTTCTATATTTTACTTTATGATTGACATTCCTGATGTGGTTGAGAGAGGGAGTCATAGTCATCTGCTAGTCAAGATCTACAAGATGCACCACTTCCCACCATTGCCTGTTTAGTTTAGATTATATGCGTATGTACATGCTCAAATTTTATGCAAATTGCAGGTATCGAGCATCGACTTCCTTGAATTTTTAAGATAAGCGTGCCCTATCGCAGCATCTTAATGGTAAAAGAGGGGAGATCATTCTTTAGTCCAAATCCTAAACCCTAAGCCAATTGTCTTAGAAAGTAGGACAAGTATCTAAGTTATTTACCTATCCAAATTTGTAAAGTGATGTGAATTTGTGATTTTGATCCTACAGTTTGAATCTGTGTTTTGTACCTTTTATGGGTTTTTGTACTTAGTCTTGTGGGTTTGGTGTGGTTTTCAGTAGTAATTAAATCAAATTAAAAGGTAATTTAATGGAAATTTTATAAAAGAAATTCAATATTTAATTAATTGAGAAATTAATTAAATAAAGAAATTAAATTTAAAAGATTTTTTTAAGGTTCTAATTTTGGCATATTTATATTTATTTTATTTAATAATTATTATTTGAGAGTTTCATTTTAATAATAAACTCTAAATAATATTATTAGCTGAATTAATAAATATTTAATTAAAAGTGTCTTGGGATTTAATAAAAGAGAAAAAGAAATTGATTTAATAAAGATATCTTAATTAAAATTGCAAAAAGGTTGCACATGAAAATTTAAATATTATAAAGTAATTAAGGAAAAAAGGGTTTCATGTGATTGCACAATCAAAGCCCTAATTTGGGGAAAAACTATTTATCAAAGAACTAGAGTTCATTTCTCCTACACTGAGGTTTGGAGGAGCCAATTTTGAAAGAGAGGTTTCTGAAAGAAAAGGAAAATTCTTGTGTGTTTTGCACATTCGTTGTTTAGCATAAGATCTAGGTATGATCTGATGAGTTTTGTGTAGTAGTTCATCTGTGAAATGATATGTCTTCTTCATGTCTGATTAAAATCATTTTAAATTATATTTGGGTTGAACCCTTTTAAGAAGAAATTGATTTATGTTATTGTATTGTCTATGATTTAATCTAAAACCCTTGTTGTGAATCTTTTGGTTTCATTTCTAAAACATTTGTACACAAATGAAGATTGAAACCCTTGTATGCAGACTATCGTTCTTCAATTGAGAACAATTTGTATATGTATTGGAAATTAGAAACCCTTGTTTTGTTCTTTTTAGAGAATTGTAATTTAATCGGGTAGGGTTTGGAAAAGATATCAAGATTTGAGTTGTAAAAATTGTTTGGTTATCTGTATTTTTCCTATTAGATATGTATTGGAAATTTATTGATTTTTTTAAATTAAATAATATAATTACCATAGTAATTGGTAATTATTGTAGTAATTACATTATTAAATAATACATTAAAAAAATGAGTTTTAATATGGGTATGGTTGTGGTTTGTTTATTTTATTTTATTTTAAATATTAAAAAAAAATGCTTGGGTGGGCGGGGGCCACCACCCCCCCACCCCCCTTTCCCCTTCTCCACGATGACGATTTCAAGGAATGTTGTGTAACAGTACTGCTGTGGCAGCATGTGGGCAGGCCGGCGGGCCTTTATAAATGCTTTTCTTTTTAAAAATATTTTGTTAACAATTTTTTTAAAGTATTTTAAATTGATTAAAATTTAATAAATTATTAAATTTTTTAATATATATTTTTAAATTATTATATTAATTAATTTAATTAACAATGTTTTATTTTTTTAGATTAGGGTAAAAACAGGTTTTGAAGGGACCCGAAACCCTTTAACAAAAGCTAGAAATAAGCATTAAGCACCACTAAGTTTTACAAGGACCTGAAACCTATAGTTACAACAAAAAGCACACAAAAACTAGGTTTTACAAGGACCTGAAACCACAAATTTAAACCAAACATAAAAGCATCCAAGTTTTACAAGGACATGGAACCTAAAGTTTTAAACAAAGTAGGAAAATAAAAGGCAAAACTAGAAAAACCACATGGACCAGCAACCAACACACTAGCACCCATGACCAACAACTACAACTGCTCTTTAATGATATTTGCCACATCTTTGCTTGCCTCTGCAGTACTCTGGATAATATCAGCCATAGCTAAAGTAGGAGCCTCTAGAGCCTCAATGACCTTTTTCCTCATGCTTTGCATGGTTCTCTTACTTGGTTCTCCTGGACTCCCCACCCCAACATTTTCTGGAGACCTAATCTCCTCATTTTTCTTCTTACCCAGGCTAGCCGCCACTGCACACAAATTGGAAGTGACCTGTTCCATTATTTGTCCACTTTCCTTGATTAAGTAATGGAGTTCCAACTCATACTCCTTGAGTTTTTCAAGGATGTTACCAACTTGTCTTTCCACTTGTTCTCTCATAGCTTGTTCATGGTCCAACTCTTTCTATATTACCCCAACTTTTTTCTTGAGCACCCTGATTTCATTGTAAAGCCATGAATCACCTTGAAGGGATGCCTTTTCTTTAAGCTTTATAGTATGAAGGAAGCATAATTTCTCTTCATGAGATTCTTCCTTGCACCCTTCATCAACCCTAATTGCAGAATCAATAGCATTTGTTTCTGTATTGATCTTGATTTTAGTGTTAACATCCTACTTCTCTGTGCTCTCCTCTTTTTTCTCTTTACTTAGGTTGCTGTCCTTCATGACAATGAATTTACCCTCATTTTCCTTTCCAGTATCCTTCTCCATTTTCTCCTTGTTGTCATTCCTCTTAGGAGGAGAAGGGTAAACACTCTGTTTCTCCTCCTCATCCCATAAAGCTTTCGACCCAGCATTAGACTCAGTTATTTAGTCCTTGCTACCCTCCACATTATCCTTGCCAGTTGAAATTCCTTTGCTCCTAGAATATCCATCCAAGTTGGAGCCTAGGTCCCCCATTTCCATTTTGTTATCATTGTCTATAGAGTTCTCAAACATCGTAACTTCCTCCACATTTTTCTTTTTACTCTCCTGTTTATTACCCTTTTTTATACTCTTACTCCCACTAGTTCCTTCCTCACTTTTGACCTTAATTCTCTTAGAATGAGGATCATTTCTAGACACTTTCCACTTCTTCTCCACAATCGGAGAGGGTTTAATAGCCTTGATTTTAAATAAATTTTCTATTAGTAATATTAAACCGACATGAAGCAGAGGATGAGACTCCTTCTTCATATGGGCATGGAGGCTTTGAAGCAGAGAGTATTTCAAGTAAAACAGGAAGGAGATTCTATTTTTATACCTAAAATTATTTAGGAAAATAAAGTGAAACTTATGGACCCTCTTAGCTCTACCATCAACGATAAAATACTCATGAATGCATGACAACACATCCCTCCAGATTACCTTGATTTTTCTCAGGTTTTAGAAGTCACCACTCTTCTCCAAATTTTTCTCTTCATTAGTTTTTGGGAATTTCTTAAAGGCTACATTTGAGATACTTGTCTCCTTGCTGAATTTTAGTCCTTCTAAGGGAATTTTCATGATCTCAGCTATAAATTCCTTAAACAGATTCATCATGACCCCATGCAAAGTGATCCTTTCTTCAATCCAATTTTTGAAGAAATTCTATGTAATATGTGGCTTATACCCATGGAGTTTCTCAATATAAGTCATTGCTTTCCCTTTTTGTAGAATCTCCCACACAAGTGCATTCACCTTCCATTCCTTACAGTTGGTTAGTTCTTGCTTTCTTGGTTCCCCTCCCATCTCGCATTCTTGTTTGCACCTACAATTCGTCTAAGAAATGGTAACTAAAAGAAAGAGTAATGTATTTATGATTTCTGAGGAACTTTTTACCTTGCATACATGTCGAGTACAAATCATAATAACACCATAGTACTTACTAGGAATATTCGTGCTATTCATCGTAATCCCATCACTTCCCTTAATAATTTTTTCAATCTTAATTAATCTTTCCTTCTCTAGCATGTGTCTTGTCATAATTAACAATTTTCATTAACTCCACTTCCTTACATAGGTTATCTTGCCACCTCAGCTTAGTTTCCCTATAGAGTGCTTGGTTAGCAATCCAGTCAGCTATAGAATTGCCCTCCCTAAATATATGAGAAATAAAAACATTATCAAATTTATTCATAAGATCTTTAATTTCTAATATACTTCCCTCAATGCTCCAAGTTATCAGACTCTTATTATTAAAAATATTAATTATATTGAGGGAATCTCCTTCCAAACACTAATTTTGATATCCAGATTCCACTACCATCCTCATAGTATATAAGGCAGTCATTGCCTCTTCTTTATGGCTAGTAGACATGCCTATAGGTATTGCAATAACATCTATAATTCTACTAGAATGGTCCCTTAATACACCTCCACAACTAGCTTTTCCAGGATTTCCTTTAGTTGAACTATCAAAATTACCTTTAATCCATCCCATAGGTGGAGAATTCCATTTAACATTCTGTCTCTAATCATCAATTTTTATTTTATTTCCTTTAGTCTTCATAGGATTACTTATTTGGGTTTCATCAATCACTTTTCTCTAAGATTATAAGTTCTCTTTGATAGCTCTGATAATATTTTGACCAAGAACCCATTCAAGAGTCTCTTTATTTTTGAAAATTTTATTATTTCTCTCTTTCCAGATTCCCCTCCAGAGATGGGGTAGAGAGATTTTCCAAAGGAAACCAATATCAGCACCCTTTGACGGACAAGTTCAACTCTGGAAACATTGATCAATGTTGTTATGTTGAACCCAATCTATATTCCAATAGAGAAGGAGATAACTCCAAACTTTCTAGTTGAACCCACATTTTAAGGAAAGGTGATTCCTACCTTCATATTCCATTTTGCATAAACAACATTTGTTGACCAAGTATACCCCTCTTTTTTGCAAATTGTCCAGGGTTAAGATTTTATTTTGAAGCATATTCTAGAAAAAGATATTGATTTTAGGAATGAGTCCTAGAGTCCATGCTTTTGCCCATAAAGGTATGTTTCCATTATCCTTTGATCTAAAAGAAGAAGAGACTTTAAAACATCCTCTTGGTTCTATCCCCCACACCACAATATCTTCTTTATGAGGATAAAGGCTAACAACATTCAGAGCCAACTAGATACTAGTAAAGAACTAGATTTCTCTCTGCTAGATTAACCCATTCACTATTAACCCAATAATTCTCCACAAAGACACCATAAATCTGTTTACATCTATTAACTAGAGTCATGTCCTCAAAATCCTTAATCAAAGGGTGGTCTAGAAGCCACACATCAACCCAGAACCTAATCTTATTCCCATTGCCTACTATCCATTTGCATCCCTTATTCGAGATATGTTTAGCTCCCTGAATTGCACCCCAAATGGCAAAAGAAGAAGGAATAATGAGATAAGATTGAAAATTAGATAAATGAGCAACAAAAAGGTATTTGTGTTTCTAGATGGAGCTCCATTCCTTATTATCATGATAGATTCTCCAACCTTTCTTGGCTAGTAAAGTTTTATTCATACTCCTTACATACTTAATACCCAACCTACCTTCTAGCTTAGGCTTGTAGATTTTATCACAGGTAAACAAGGTCATTCTCTTCTTATCCTCTATTCTAGACCAAAGAAAATTCCTTTGATTTTTGTCAATAGTATCAGAAAATTTAAAACTGGAATCCTAAAGAGACTCAAAGCATAAGTAGGAATACTTTGGAGACAAGCTTTAAGGAGAGTAACTTTACCAGCTTGACCCATCAAATTACCTTTCCACCCTGCTAGTTTTTTATTGAATTTCTAAACAAGATCCTCCCAAAAAGAATCTGAAGGACTAGGCCCCAAGGGAAGACCAAGGTAAGTACAAGGAAAAGATCCTATATAAAAACCAAGAATATTTGCAATCTTTCCCTATCTGGTAACTTGAGTATTAATAAAATATAAAGAACTCTTATTCCAATTAATCAACTGTCCAAAAGCTGAGGAATAAAGATTAAGGGCCTTTTTGAGATTCCTCGCCTCCCTCACATCAACTTTACCTAAAAAAATGGTATCATCCATAAATTACTCATGAGAGAAAATAAAAGGATGAGAAAGGTCTCAATCCTCAAATTTCCCTTTAGAAATCAATTTCCCAATATATCTACCCAAACAATCAACCATAATAGTAAAGATGATCGGATATAAAGGATCCCCCTACCTCAACCTCCTAGATAGTTTAAATTTTTTTGTGGATCTCCCATTAACCAAAACAACAACCGTAGTTACATAATAAGCTTAATCACATTGACACTAAAACCAAAAGACATTAAGATCTTGTGAAGAAAAGACCATTCAATTCTATTGTAAGCTTTAGCAATATCAACTTTCATTATAAAACCCTGATTGTTAGAAAGAGATAGAGAATGTATATTTTCATGCACAAAAATAATAGAGTTTAGGATTTGTCTACCAGGAATAAAGCCATTATGTTGCTCAGAAATTAGAGAAGGAAGAATAATCAACAGTCTCAAAGTAAGGACTTTAGATAGGATTTTATAAATAGAATTGCAAAGGCTAATAGGCCTAAACTAATCTAGGGAATCAACACCAATCTTCTTTGGTGTAGTGCCTACCCCTAGTTTGCATTTTTGTTATCTTTTCCAAACTCTTTTATGCTAGTTTTATGCTTAATTACTAGTAGCATTGTTTTGGGATTATCAGATATTGTTTCAGATTTAGTTGATTTATGATGAGATTACTTGGTACTCTATATTTCATGTATGCATGATGATTATTACAGTGCTTTCAGTTATTGATGATGTTTAGTTAAATGGATTATCATATGTGTCTTCTTATGGATACTTACCCCCTTACCATTTACCGTGAACCAACTGTTGCTGTACACAGTCGTACCTGTGACTGCAGTCATAGTACAACTGCGACAACAACCGCAAACCTAAGGCCTGCTATGATTTCTAAATATATAATATTAATATATTTAATATTAATTAATTTTAATTTAGTTTATTAATTACTTTTAATTTAATTAAAATTTAATTTAGTTTAAATATAATTTAATTAAAAGTTTAATATAAATTTTAATTATTATTATTTAATAATTTAAAAAGTATAAATGTTAATATTATTAAATTAATTAACAATTAATGGATATAGATAAATAAATGGGGTTGTTAATAAGTTTTATCAATTTAATAATAATTTTTTTAAAGATAGTTAATTTTTAATTAATAAAATTATTGATAATTTTATTAATTATTAATATCTGATAAATATAAGTATTTAGATTGATAATCACTAATTAATTTAATTAAAATTAGTTTAATTAAATTTAATTAATGATGAATAAAGTTAAATGAAAATTATAGATTTATATAGGATTGATTTAAATTAAACTGAAATTTCTTATTTAAAATAAATAAATAATATAAGTTATTATTTTAATAATTAAAATAAATAATTACTCTTTTTTTATATTGATTAATTGGCTTAAAATAAAAATTAGGGTAATTGTACATTTGTTTCAAATATATAAATGGGGTAAATTGATATGTTACTTAAAGAGACGAATGGGTAAACGTGTAGGGTAAACTATAAAACTTATTACTTGAAAACATACGTTAAACTAGAAACTGAAATATTACACTTAACTCGACTTCATGTTTTCAAATGAAATCCAAACTATGAAACTATATTATTTTGTTTGTATTGTCTATGCTTTGGGGGTTTTGGGGTTGATTAGATGTTGACTAGTCTTAGTTTGTTACCAGAGGCTTGGGAGTTATGTGTTTGTGATGTCATGCTGATGTTGATCTCAATCTTGATTATTTTTACTTAACCATGGTATGTGATGGTATGCTCTATGTTGAGTGTGTTATATTGCTGATTACTATTTCCAGTGCCTTTGTGGGATGGCAAGATTTTATGCTATGAGATATTTGACTTAACCATTTTTGAGTCCTCGATCATTTATACTTGGGTTTCTCTTTTAGTTACCTTGATGGGACTTAAGTGTTTGCTATGTTCTTGATGATGTCATTTTGTGGCATGTTTGATTAACCATTGTGAATCGTTGATCAATATAATTGGGATACTTTCTGGTTGCTCGTTGAGAACCGATGGATATGGTGATTTATCATTTGATGATTTTTAGTTGCTCGTAGATAATTGATGTGATTATTATGATTATGTTTATGATGCCTTCCAGTCACTTGAATAGGATTGAGGTGATTTTTATATGATTATTGATTTATGATTTTATGAGCCTAGGGTAGGTTATCTACTTGTAGTGTCAGGAAGTGGCTTGCAATGGGGGCCGGGGCCCTAAGTGGCTGCTAGGGTAACTCATTGTAAGTTGTTTAATAAGTGATAAAATTACACTAAATGAGAGTAAAATGAACCTAATAAGAGTTAATTGTATGTTCTCACCCATGCCTCGAGTGCTAGTATAGACTAGGACGAGAGTAGAGACAATGCATGGTTGCGACCTTGCATTTCGTAGTATGCCTTGTCAATACGAGAGGATACTAGTGGCTACAGTGGGATCACTAGGGACTTGAGAGTCCTAAGGAACTACTTAGGTAACTCTGAGCATAATTCATGTGATGACACTTGCTCACTTACATAGTAGGTTTCCTACGTATCTTGTGTGCCTTTGGGATTTAGATGTCGACCTATCTTGGAACCTTTGAGTTAGAATAATTTTAGGTTTTCCTAGACTTAGAGAGTACTTGTGTTATGTGGTTTGATATCCTGTTTGGTACTTGAGACTATCTCCTCAGTGCGGTGGGAGTGGGCCATTTAGGTTCCACGCGGTCGGGTGGTAGTGAATTTTCACTCTTACCATATAGATCCGTCTATAGTCACCATGGTTGGAGCTTCCTAGGATACTTATTTATCATGTTTAGATGATGTTATTTATTGATGCATTTCCTTATATTGATGATTAGCATGTGATAGGTGATGTTATCTTCTTTATAGGATCATCTTATGCTTTATTCTTGCATGTTAGATTTCCTTATGCATATGTTGTAGCATGTTTTAGTAGTGACATCCCTATTACTATAGTACCAACAATCTAATCGATGGCTTGAGATGTTACGCACAAGGGATAGCTAGGGCCCACGATGGTCTAATGATGCTATTGATGGTTGGGAGGAACCACACACTTAGTTATATTTCATGATGGATGTTTATATCTTTTATGATGGATGGATGTATCATGTATGGTGGATGGTTTCATTTATTTTACTGTACTTTTCATCATGGATTCATGGAGGATGATGTATTTATATTTTTACGTATGTATATTCTTTTATCGTTTCATACCTTGTGACATGTATAGTGGATGATTGAGCATTCCGAATTAATTTGCCAAGAGGCATTCATAACAAATGTATATTATGGACATTGGACTTTTTATTATTCTTTCATATGGATCTGGTAGTTGTTATACTTAGTATTAGTTAAATTTAAATGTAATTCAACATCATGGGAACCTTAAGAAATGTAACATGTTATGTATGCTTTTAGTTGATTGTATGTTATTGCTTCTGCTGCTACATGTTTGGTGTGTATGGTTTATCTTTCTTGTTTCATTTTTTTTTTTTGGCAAACTTAATAAAACTTTAGGTTATTTCTTTTGGGTCCCTTGGTGGGGCATTACATCTAAAATCAAATAGAGGAAAGTAGAGTTAATTTCCTTTAACATCCTTTTAGCCCCAAAGAATTTTTTGACAGCATCACAAACATCTTTTCCAACCAGTTTCCATTCTTTCTAAAAAAATAGCATAGGAAATCCATTTGACCTTGGTGACTTATCCCCATCTAATGAGAAAACCACTTTATATATTTCCTCTCCCTTGGGAATAACACACAACACTCTATTCTGATCTTCAAAAACCAAAGAAGGAATAGTTGTTGGAAATATAAGAGGAGTAACTAAGAGGGGAGGGGTGAATCAATTAATACTAAAATAAATCCTAGATCCCTTTAGATGTCAGTACAAAATAAGCTCTAAAAATTGAATACTACTAATGCTCAGCAAACACACATAAAATGTTGTAACTCGGTAAATACTGAATATGCTCAATAAGTACTTAACATGCAAATCTTAGATGTTATCTGTGATTACCATTACTTTAGCTTAGATGCAAACGCATAAAAGAAAATAGCATGAACACATTTCACACTAAGATTTAACGTGGAAACCCAATTTGGGAAAATCACCAATTGCAACTAGTTACTATTTTCACTTTTATGAAGTGAGCCCTATTAGGAGCCAACCCTATTAAAGCTTAGAAAACACACTATTTTTGAAATACAAAGTGACCAAAACAAGGGGGTCGGTCCTTACAATCCAAAAGCTGGTAACTAGCAAACTACCAACAAAAACTAGTAGAAGACATTACAACATCATAGAAAAAAATCTAACAGCCAAAAACACCTTGCTTAATAGTTATAGTTCTATCCAAACTACAAATGTTCAAAGTAATAACTAACTTTTGACATAAGAAAAACAACCCAACCTAGATACAACATACTACTATAAATAGTAACATCAAATCTATAGTTGAGAACTATATTACTAATCAAATTACTTAAGTTCAGAATATAAAAAATTGTTGGCACAAATAGGCCAACCCAAGTTTTAGTAACAACTATAGACCAGCAAACCAAGTAGCAGCAATAAAAAGAAAAAACAACCAAGATCAAAAGATCCCACAAAACCACCATCTTATTTCTCATCATTTTCCTTCCCTTTCCTAGCCAGTAGAACCTGAGCCCAATCATTAGCCAGAAACTTATAGAGGATTTTTCTATCCTCCATGTCCACTCCTATTTGATCCTTCTCCTGTACCAGCAATTGGAGGGTGGTAGCAACAACATGAGTGACCTTTAGTGAAAATTTAGAGAACGAGTAGAATCCCTCCTCTAATAATTTGACCCTTTGATCTAGTTGAGTAGTCACATCCATTCATTCCTCCTCCTTCTCCTTGTTTTCTATTTCCACCTTCTTGTCCCCCTCATTGATTTTTGCCACCTGGTTGTTATCCTACAAAACCTGCGAGTTAGTAAAAACCTTGGCTTTTTCCTTAACCAGAGAGGAAATGGTGATAAGGGAGGTATCCATTTTGTTGTTGTCCGCATAGAAGGTAATAGGTTATAGGGTAAAGCTGGCTGACACATGAGTAGTCTTAGTTGTGATGGCATTACCAGCAAACACTTGGGTGTTGTCGCCAGAAAACTGGGTATTATCAACATAATTCTCACTTTTTTCTTTCTCCTCCTCTTTTTTTCCCTTGGAGTCAAAAAGTTTTCTTCCTCCAGCTCCCTTTCATTATTTTCATTGCTCTCCTCTTCTGCCTCTTCAACCCTAAACCTATTAAACCTTTGCTTATACCTTGCCTGGGTTTTTACAATCCTTCCCAACCTTCTCCTACCCTTTCCTCCTCCCTCCTCTTCCGATTCCACCAATTCCACCTCCACCGATTTTTCAACCTTGATCTTTTTACCACCCTTTTGTTTGGAAGCCAAATCTGGTCTTTTCTTTTTCTTATTATCTCTACTAGGGGAAGGGCGCAAGGTGTGGATTCTAGTTCCAGTACTGGTACTTGGAGGGTAATTCTGATGATGATACTGGTTATCAACCACAATAACCCTAGGGGGGCAGAGGGTAAGATTAAATTGTTAAAGTCTAAAGATAAGGCCCTGGTGAATAATGGTCAAATTATGCCCCTTACTTCTCTTCTCCCTAACATCACTAACCATATCCTCCAAAGAATGTGATAGGAAAAATATAATAGAAATGAAATCTCTATTTCTAAAATGGTTCAAAAGGGGAAAGTGATAGTAATAATAAACTCCAAACCTTCCTTTGAGCGTAAGGTATTTCATAAGCACCAAACAAACATCCTCCCAAGGAGCCAAAAGCTTATCCCTCCTAAATCCTCCCCTATAGCGCACAGGTTCTTCATCTTCAGAAAAAAACTACTCATACTGACTTCATTTTCTATTTTCGTCACCTTCTTCCATTTTTTCCCTTTCATTGACACCCTAGTGGCCATTGTAATTTCTTCCTCATTAACTTGAAAAGTAATGCCATTTATGGTTACCTTATGATCATTCCACCCATTCACAAACTAGAGAGCACAATTTTTGTCATAGCCCGCCATCGCCTACATATAAGGAAGAAATCCCCCCTCCTTTAACAAGAACCAGGTAGCCATCTTGTCTTTAAAATTTTCAATCTTTGTGGGCTCCAGTCTATTCAAATCTCCACCCATTTCTTTGTTGCTAATTTTCAAATCTCTCACCTCAGTAATTTGCATCTGAACCTCCTTATCTTTGAGCTTTCTGTGAACAATGTTAACCCCCAACAACATAGAAATGAACCAAATAACTTTACCAGCTTGTTTTTGAGACGCTTCAAAATCCCATTCAATTTCATTATGGGATTTGTGAGTACTTAGCATCATTATTTTAACATCCTTGAAATCTCTGACAACCTTAGTAATGATATTTTTAGTACTTACAAAAAGGAAATTTTCTAAATTTTGCATTATGTTACCATAATGTTGAAATAACTCATCCCTTAAATTTCATCCATTCATTATACGATCTTTACGCCAACATCTCCTCATCCTTCCCTTAAAATTATTATTAATTTTAGCAACTTTCGCCTTCCTAGAAATGGTATTGCCAAAATTGGCCCTACCCTTTATTTGTGTTGCCATATTTAACTTTTGCTCCCCCTTCTTTCCTTACTTATCAAGGCCTTAATATCCTCCTTTAGGCTTTCCATGCTTCTCCAACACGTCACTGTCCTTAATTCAAACCCCATGGTGGCACAACATCTGCCACCATATTTCCTTCTCTGTATATGTGTTGCAATTGGACTTTCTCCATCCCTTCCAATATGTGTCTAATATCCATGATGATAGTTTGGATATTCCAGCCAGGCCGGGAGACTCCCTTCACCAAATTAATAATTAATTTGGAGTCACCTTCTATTTTTATTTCCTTTATTTTCATTTCTCATATCATCTGAAGAACCAAAACAGGGCCATCGCTTCCACCAAATTATTGCTTCTTCCCCCTACCTTCCCAAAATAGACTAACACTGCATCACCATCTCCATTTCTCAGCACCCCACCCACCGCTCCTATGCCCCCTTTGCAACACCATCAAAATTTAGCTTAAGCTAAGTTAGAGTTTGTGGTTTCCATCTTGTTTGCTATCTCTTTAACACTGTAGAGTTGTCAAAATGGTAAAAATCCCCTTGAATACCCCATTTTTCTACTATTTGACATTCTTTTCTACCTGGTTCTTCCTTCAGTGTCTTACATTTAGCAATCCTTTTATTTTCCTTTAACAATTTTTCCATGATTCCCATAACTACCTCCTCAGGTTTTTCCTCATCCTAAAAAATTTTGTTGTTTCTTTCTTTCCATATGTGCCAGCAAACATATGGTGGAACAATTCTCCACAAAAAAACCAGCTTTGGGTGATAGAAGGGATAGTTCTAGTTTTCCATAAATTGATTTAAGTTATCCTTCAACGCCCAGCTCAATCCAAATTTCTCCCACACCAGCACCCAGATCCTTAAGGTATATTGGCATTCAAGGAACAAGTGAGGGATATTCTCCTCTTTTTCTTTGCAGAGATAGCATCAATTTGTGATAAAGAAGCCCCTTCTTTTTAGATTATCGAGTGTTAAAATTTTACCATGCTAGATAGTCCACAAAAAAAAATTGATTTTAAGGAGGAGATTACTAATCTAGACTTTACTCCATATTGGGGGGCAGAGGTCCCTACTTAAGAGATGTTTGTAAGCTGATTTGACTATAAAATTGCCACTAGAAGTTAAATCCCATACCACTTTATCCTCCTGGGTTAGAATAGGTAGTCTTTATGCTCCTAGCAACTCTTCCAACTCAATAAGCAATTGAATATCCTCTTGGGAATACATATCCTTTTGTAGTTTCTTCCACCTCCTCTCCTAGTCAATATAATCCTCCACCTTCATTCCCATTTCCTCCTTCAAATTCTCCATTAGAATTTTAAATTTGTTGTAAACCAACGGTTTCCCCCCATCCAATTATCCTCCCAGAATTTGATTCTTTGCCCACTCCCCACTATCCACCTTGCCCCTTCCCTTAATATGCCTCTACTCTTAACAATATTCATCCATATTTTAGATCCTCCCAGGAGATGATTGTTAAAGAGATTCCAAGTGAATAGGGAGTTTGGCATATATTTAGCTTTCATGATATTGCTCCAATCTGTATTATCTTCTCCTAGTCTCCATCCAATCTTTGCAAGGAGAGCTTTGTTTAGGTTCCTCAGTCTTCTCACTCCCAATCCCCCCATCTCCTTTGGTTTGTATACATCTTCCCAATTGACAAAACTCAATTTGTTCTTTTCCTCCATTCTTGACCAAAAGAAGTTCCTCTGTATTCTCTCAATTATATCTGCCATACTCTGGTTAATTTTAAAAAGGGATAGAAAGTAGAATGGAATACATTGAAGAGCCGCCAAGAGTAACTGTAGTTTGCCAACATTACTTAAAATTTTCCCTTTCCATCCTGCCAACTTCTTTTGGATTCTTTCAACAATAGCATTCTAGAAGTCATTGATCACCTCCTTAATGGTTAGTGGTAGACCAAGGTAAGTATCCAGCAGGTTGGCTAACTGACAGCCTAAAATGTTCCCAATCTTCCTTTGCATAAAAGCATCAGTGTTAAAAAAATAAATTTTTCTTTTAGAGTAATTTATTTGTTGACCTGAACTATCTTCATAATCATAGAGAATACTCTTCCATGCCTCAGCTTCCATAATAGAGGACTCTCTGAAAATAAATGTGTCATCTACAAATTTTTGTAACACTTCAGTATCAATAGTAGTAACAGGTTTAATCCCAGTAGTTAGGTGTGACCTTGTTAAAGGATTTAATCACCCTGTTAGGAGTGGCCTTGTTAGAGGTCTATAGGTATTCAATAGAACTGCCACCTTGTTAGAGGTTTTGCAAATAGCTATTAAGCCAACTCTGTTAAGAGATTTAGATCATTGCTACAATGGTTAGAGAGTAACAATGAGATGATCTAATTTTTGATGCAACTGAATTGCTAATTATAGATCTTTGTTCTAGCTTGTACTTCTTCCTTCTTGATCAAATATATCTTTTTAGCTCCATAGGGATATTCTTCTTATCCTTATGATTCACTTCCTTACTGCATCATTTAATCTTCAAAATCTTCCATGCATTCACACTCTTACATACTTTCAAATTTTCAACTTGACCTTATACTTATATATCATTCATATTGTCAAGTCGGCTCATATACAACTTTGAATAATTAATATTCATCACCTCACTCAACTAGAACCAATAGATAAATAAATTAAACTCAATATGCTAAAATAAGAAAATCATTCATTAGCCGACCCTACTTGGTAGACACTAACTCAAAAATAATTTTCCTGGGTTAACCAAGTGAACTAGGTTAACACTGCATATTCGCAAAGTTCCTTTGGTAACCGAGTGAGCTTGGTTAGCACTATTTCCATCCAACATTTCCTTCATTAGCCCAGTGAGCTAGGTTAACACTCATCTTCTATGACCTTCCCTTTGGTGTCTAAGTGAAATTAGTAGACACTACCTTCTAAACTAGGCAAACACAAGAATGCTCGGTTGACATAGAAAACTATCTTCATTGCCTGAGTGAGCTCGGCATGCACTGACTGATAATGATATGACATTTGTGTAACATCAAAGACAATACACAATTAATCCAACAATAGCATCCAACAACTCAACCTATTTAGTTAGATTAATT
The DNA here is from genome assembly GCA_028749045.1 of Cupressus sempervirens. Taxonomy (NCBI): domain Eukaryota; kingdom Viridiplantae; phylum Streptophyta; class Pinopsida; order Cupressales; family Cupressaceae; genus Cupressus; species Cupressus sempervirens. Next base: position 504,349,769 of record CM053789.1, on the reverse strand, counting down.
CTAAGGTCTGAAGACATCAAAGAGGAAAAAAAGGAAACCATTTCATTAGCAATTCCCTTCTCATTAGTAATCTTGATTCTTCCTTTATTAAGGCTAGAAATACAAGTTTTAGCTCTATGTTTTAGGGTAGACAAATGAAAAAAAATTGAGATTCTGTCTCCTTCTAGCCAAATGGATTTGGACCTCTATCTCCAATAAATTTCTTCTTTAGTAATATTGTCATGATACTCCACCAATTGGTTTAAGATCATCTTTAATATTTGATTTTCTTTCAACAATGTTCCCAAACTATCTTTTATTCCATTCACTAACTTTCTTTATAACATTTTTGAGTTTAGAAGCCACTTGAAATAAGGCCATTCCTTCAATATTTATGTTCCACCATTCTACCACCCTATCCTCAAATTGTGGGTGTTGCATCCACATTTTCTTAAATCTAAACAAAAATTTCTTCCTAGCTTGAATTTCCTCTGCTATAAATAATAGAGGAAAATGATTTGAACCTATCTTCTAGATGACCTTAAAATTACACACAAAATCTTTTGTCTAATCTGGAGATTTTAGAACTCTATCCAAATGATCTTCGATGCATTCACTTCTAACTCTTTTATCGATCAAAGTGAAATTAATCCCATGAAGATCTAAGTCCATTAATCCTTCCTTATTTATAAAATCCATAAAATCCCATCTTCCATCCAATTGACTAGCATTTCCCCCTTTTTTTCATGCTCATAAAGTGGAACATTAAAGTCCTCCAAGAAAATCAATCTTCCATAATAATCATCATTCTTAATGTTAGATAAAGTTTCCCAAAACCTTTTCCTACCATTCTTGTTATTAGGCGCATAAACATTAACAATATACCAATGGTTGTTCAAGGAAATACTCTTAATCTTAACCACCATAAAATGTTTATTAGCATTCAATAGAGTACCAATAAACAAGGATTGCTTCCAAAATATCATCATTCCTCCTAAAGCTCCTTTCAAGCTACTAGCCATTATATAGTAATTATCAAAAGATTTAAGCTTTTGAGCTTTCTATTTATCCATTTTTGTTTCCTAGAGCACTAAAATATTAGGTTTATGCTCTTCGACAAAATTTCAAACAATATCAAGTTTATGAATATTGTTCAATCCTCTAATATTCCAAGTGATTATTTTCATCATAACTTTTTAGGGGTAAAATCTAGAAGAGTTGCATGTTTTCCATCAACAATATTCTATAAACTTTCATTTTCTTTGGTCTTCCTATTAGTTTTTCTTCCAAGTTTCTTTGGAGTTCCAATATTCAGTTTTAGTTTAGGAAAGTCGATTTCCAATTCACTACTCCAGGTCTCAACTCCTATAGGTAAGGGCCTGTTTGTTTGCTAGAATTAACCTAGAATAAGGAAACGGGAATAGGAAAATTGGAATAAATCTATTCCAATTTTGGTTGAGTGCAAGAATAAATCTAATTCCTAAAAAAACCTGGAATTCGATTTATTCTCATTTTGGGCCAAAATTGGAATAGATTTATTCCAATTTTCCTATTCCCATTTCCTTATTCCAGGTTAATTCCAGCAAACAAACGAGCCCTAAAGTATTGCATTTTTTTCTCTATTTTCTTCCTTTGACCCTATTTCTATTTAGGTTCTTTCTTGTCTGAAATCATATCCATACCTTTAGACTCTAAAACATTTTCAATAGTCATAAACTCTTGACAAAGAGGAATCCAATGAGTCTAAGTTTCTTCATTCTGCAACTCCTCTAATGCATCAAGTTGGTCACTTCTTTCCTCAAGTATTTTTCCTTCCTCTACCTCTTCTAATTCTTCAATATCTTCCCACTCTGGATCTTTTTTATGAAAGATAACCATCTGGTTCATTGGATCTTCATCCTTCTCTTTATCCCGCATCCTTGAAGTCTCCTCTACTTCCATCTACATCTCCATGTTCTGATTACCTTGGATATCTTTTCCTTCAATCACCTTCTTAGAAATAGCTTTAGGTTTCCATACCTTTTTCTGAATCTTAGTTTCTTTCTTTATTTTCCACATTCACCATCTTTGGTTGAATTTTTATTTTCAATGGACAATTTTTGGCCGAGTGACCCTACTTTTTATAGACAAAACATGCATTTGGAATATCTTCAAAGACCATCTCTTGCATCCTTTTACTAAGTTTTGAATTTAATTCCACCTTCTGAGGTAGGTTCTTCAAGTGAGCAACTTTTACATAGATTTTGGCACACTGAAATTTAGACCTTGAAGCTGTGGCATTATCGATAGCTATAAGTTCACCAAAAGATCTAGCTATTCCCTTAAAGATGTCTTCATTCTAGAACTCAAGGGGTAATACTGGTAGTCTAACACATACCAGAGTAGTTAGGAAGAAAGCATAAGACAAATCCATATTGGGTTCCCACTTTTAAATCATTAGAGTACTATTACCAAATGACCAAGGTCCACCACATACCACCATATTTAAATCTTCTTTACATGTAAATACAAAGGAAAATAACCCATTCATCATAAGCACAATATCCACTTGACCACGAAGAGCCCATTTCCTTTTTACCATATTTCTTAGAGCATCAATATTAGGTTTGGCCCCCTAAAATTTTCCAACTAGGGTGAACTCCATAGTCAAAATAGAATAATCAACAATCAAATCTAGGATGAAGATTTGAAACTCACCTTTTCCAACAGGATTTAGAGGTTACCGGTAAAAATAAGACTTTTCTCCTGGTCTTCTTCCAAACAAAGAAGACCACTTGCATTGATCCACTTCCAGATCCTCCTTCTTTTGCTCCTCTACACATAAAACATTTGCATTCTTAGCCATGTCCTCCAAAATATTCCTTTCCTGTAGTGGGTCCCTACTGTGGACAAGACACTTGGGTAGAGGATCATAGTGAACATCAATGACCCCACTTCTTGTAGAGAAAGAGCCCAACAGATCTTTGTCTTCTTCCTGATCCAATAGTCCACCACAACCTATGTCCAACTTCCCTGCAATTCTTGTTGAGATCCCCACTTTCAGAATCCCTGCCCCTCCAAGATCAGTCCCTACCACTAAATTTTTGCCTACCAGGTTCCCACTGACCAGAGCTCCCACCATTTCAAACGAGATGTCAATATTTTAATTTTTATTAATTATTTATATTTAATATTAGGTTTAAGGTTTAATAATATTAATTAATTAATTTCGTTATTATGAATTTAGATTGTATGTTAGTTTTAAATGACAAGTTTGGGGATGTTTTTCTTTTTTAAACCAATAAGATAATTTTTGAATTATTTATTTTAAATCTAGTGTTGATTTAATTAAATAATTATTGTTTCATATAAATGGGAAAATTGTAAACTTTATCAAGTTGAAAAACTTATAACAAAATGTAAACTTGAACCTTATTGTTAAACCAAAACTATATGTTTTCAAAACCAAACAAAAACTATGAAACTATGCTTCCAGTTGTATGATTTCTTGTGTGTTGGTTTTGGGGTTGACTTAAAGTGTTGACCAATTTCAGGATGTCTACCAGAGGCTGGGAGTTATTGATTTTGTATAGAATTGAGGTGGATGGTGTGAAATTCTCTATATAACCTTTGAGTCTTCAATTATTTATCTTTTGATTCTTTCTAGTTGCTTGTATAGGAATGAGGTGATTGTTGTGTTTTAGCTTTTGATGTTTTCTAGTTGCTTGTATAGGACTAAGGTGATTGTTGTGTTTTATCTTTTGATGCTTTCCAATTGCTTGTATAGGATTGAGGTGATTTTTGTGTTTTATCTTTCAATGCTTTCCAGTTGTTTGTCTATGACTGAGGTGTTTGTTATGATTTGTCTTTAGGTGCTTTCTAGTCACTTGTAAAGGACTAAGGTAAATATTGTGTTTTATCTATAGGTTCTTTCCAGTCACTTATAAAGGGCTGAGGTGAAAATTGTGATTCTTTCATTTGTACTCTTTATGAGCCTAGAGTAGGTAATCTACGTGTACATTAGGAAGTGGCTTGCAATGGAGGCTAAATCCTAGAGTGGTTGCTTGGGTAACCCATTGTAAGTTGTTTTAATAAGTGATAAAATTTCACTAAATAGGTTTTAAAATGAATTAATAAGAGTTTGTGTTTTTCCTTGCCCATGCCTCGAGTGCTAGTATAGGCTAGGAAGGGAGTAGAGAGGATGCTTGGTTGTGACCCTTCTTCATTAGTATGTCTTATTTGTATGAAAGGATACTAGTGCCACATATAGAGACTAGGGGAGAAGAGTCCAGAGAGGCTACCAGGGTAACCTTAGAGTTTGCTCATGCGATGACACTTGCCCACTTACATAGTAGATTTCCTACATGTCTGTGTTGCTTATGGGATTAGTGATACTTGTGTCTTGGTACCATTTGAGATAGTTTTCTATCACAATTTTCTTGACCTTGATGCTAGTTATGTCTTGTGGTTTGATATCTATATGGGACTTGATTTTATCTCCTCAACATGGTGGGAGTGGGCCATTTAGGTTCTACAAGGTCGGGTGATAGTGCATTTTTCTTATACCATTAAGATTTGACCACTGGATGTCATTGCTGGTGTTAGAATGTATAGTCCACTAATATAACTGAGAGGGGGGGGGGGGGGGGTTGACTCAATTATCCAACTATTATCATAAACATCAACCTTAAAAAAACTTAACCATATGAATAATATAAAGTGAAAGCATAACAAGATACACACAATTAACACTAGATATGTTAACTAGGGAAACCCTTGATCATAGGGAAAACCCTAGTGGGGCTGGTACCCACAAGATGATGTACTAATGTAAATATTCCTTATTAGAGGATAGACCCTATCAGGAGTCTATTACAACATTCAGTACATATAAGTCCTTGTTAGGAGATTCCAAACCTGTTAAGAGTTGTGGAAGATAGCTGGACCCACTGCCTAAACAACTTCAAGGATAAGACCAATGAACCCACTATCCAAATGATCTTTGTACTATTCCTTGTAGAATAATAGAATAGAATTGTACTTCCTCCCTCTATATTTTTCTTGTCAACCATACTTCTACACCTTCAGACCTTGTAACTAGATCTCATACTGCACATCCAATAATCCCTTGGATCACTTATTCACATTCAATAAGCATTCTACTGCTTTTCACACTTTTCAATTTACTTCGCATTCCACTTGATATAAGTACATTCACATACTACAAATAAGGAAAATAACTTTCCTTTATACCATATCTTCATAATAATTCCTTGACTTATCCTTGAGGCTTTCCTAATTAATTATAATAAGATAATTAATTAAATTACAATTACAATAGTACTGTCAGCTCATATTCCATACAAAACTTCACACATGTGATACCAGGGCTTGCACACCCACTGACATCACCATACGACTGTCCTCTGTCACTGTGTGACTATGCACTTCTTCATTACATCTCCGATGAAAGATATTTATCAAACATCAAAACATTGTTTTCTAGTACTCTGTTTCTACACTGCTCTCAGTAAATTAGGTACAATTGTCGTACGCCATTAACTTAGACTCTACACTTAAACACATCATTAGGACATAGTCTTGAACATGTTCTTAACTATGCATCACTAGACAATCAAACCATTGTCCTTACTAGTAAGATCTTTGACTATTTTTTCCCAATCTTCACAAAAACCATGTTATGTTGAGATCAATGACAAACATAGTCATGAATGCAACATACCAATACTCTCCAATGCTTAGGATACTCCTCCAATGTAGTATCATCAACATTCATGCTAACAATTGGATGTACCTACGTAGTTGTTCCTTTCTTCTGATCTTGCATTTGTGTTGGATGATTATATTCCATTATATTGTACTTGATTATCACAGATCTTATGAGATGATGTATATTCTTTGAGCTTTTCATACCCTATGACTTGTACAGTGGATGATTACACATTCTGATTATTGCCAAGTGGCATCCTATAATTGTATATTTTTAAAATGGAATTGTACTTGTGATTATTCTTTGATGTAGATTTGTTATGTATTGGATTTAGTATTAATAAAACTCAAATGTGATTCAATGTCATGGGTCCCTTAAGAGATGTAATCTATTTTATGATGGTTGTATGTATGTGAGTTATTGCTTCCACTATATTTTATCTCTTGTTGTTATTATCTTTCAAAAAAAAATGTTTGACAAGCTTAGTGAAAATTTAGGTTAATTTCTTTTGGGTTCCCTAGTGGGGCATTGCATAGTCAGAGAGAGGAGAGAACTTAATGTTCAAGAGGGTGTTGATTAGACAACCAGTCAAGGATGAACCCAAGCATAGAAGGGACTTGTTCAAAATTAGGTGCAAGATTTTGGGCAAGGTATGTAAAGTCATTGTGGATTCAGGCTCTATAGATAATATCATATTAGAAGAAGCAGTGGACAAACTCAAGTTGACAAAGATACCTCATGTAAACCCATACAAGGTGACATGGTTGAACAAATGACAGAGTGTGTTGGTGAATGAGAAAACTTGGGTTGAGTTTTCAATTGGAGGTTATAAGGACAAATTATTGTGTGATGTATTGCCTATGGATGCATGCCATCTGCTATTGGGAAGACCTTGGCAATATGACAGATGAGTTATCTATGATGGAAAGGAGAATTACATTTCTTTTAAGAAGGATGGAAGAACTTTCAAGATTCAGTCTTTGTTGGAGGAAGATGAATTACAACCCAAGACTCCTGGTGTATTGTTGAGTAGTGGGAAGGAGTTCATCAATGCCCTTAAGCATGAAGGTAGTGAAGGGTATGTTATTCTTCTTAAGCCTAAGGAAGAGAAGAAAACTAAGCAAGAACCCTTACCAACTGAGATCCAAGAGATGTTTATAAAGTATATGGATATTGTAAATGATGGGACTCCTGCAACTTTACCTCCAAGAAGAGTGATAAGTCAGTAGATTGAATTTGTACATGGTGCATCATTTCCTAACAAAGTAGCCTATAAACTTACTCTAGATAAGAATAGAGAGGTAGCTAAGAAAGTGCAAGAACTTCTAGATCGAGGTCTAATAAAGAAGAGCATCAACCTTTATGCAGTTCTAGTAGTTTTGGCATCCAAGAAAGGAGGAAAATGGAGGCTTTGTACAAACTCTAGGGCAATAAATAGGATCACTATAAGATATAGATTTCCCATACCTAGAATTGAAGACTTGATGGATTGTCTTGGAGGAGCTGAATATTTCACAAAGTTGGGGCTCAAAAGTGGTTACCATCAAATAAGGATAAAGGAGGGTGATGAGTGGAAGACAAATTTTAAGATGATAGATGGATTCTATGAATGGCTTGTGATGCCATTTGGGCTCTTCAATGCTCCTAGTACATTCATGAGACTTGTGAATGAATTATTGAAGGACTACACATGGAGATTTGTGGTGGTATATCTTGATGATATACTCATCTTCAGTAAGACAAGAGAAGAACATCTCAAGCATGTGGAGATGGTGCTAAGGAAGTTGTAGGTAAAGAAGTTGGTAATCAACTTGGAGAAATATGAGTTTATGAAGTAAGAACTTGTATACTTGGGATTTGTAGTATCCAAGGGTTCTTTGAAGATGGACCAAGACAAAGTTGCAGCTATCCTAAACTGGTCACCACCCAAAAAAAAACATACGTAAGAAGTTTCCATGGGTTAGTTCAATTTTATAGAAAATTCATTAGGAACTTCAGTGGTATTTGTGCACCATTGCTAGACACCATTAAGGTTTGGATGAAGACCAAGTTCAAGTGGACTTCTGAAGTAGGAAATGCATTTGAAAAGTTGAAAGAACAAGTAGCAACACAACCTATCCTTAAACTACCTAGTTTTGACACACTGTTTACCCTAGAGTGTGATGCAAGTGGAATGGTAGTGGGGGTGTATTAAGCCAAGAAGGTAGGCCAATAGCCTTCTTCAGTGAGAAACTAAATGAGGCCAAGAAGAAATACTCTTCTTATGACTTGAAATTGTATGCTTTAGTACAATCTCTTAGGAAGTGGAGGCATTGCCTTCTTCCTAAGGAGTTTGTAGTGTTTACTAACAACCAAGCCCTTAGCTACATCAATACACAAGACAAGTTGAGCAGGAGACATTTGAGGTGGATGGAATATCTTTAAGCATTCACATTCACTATTAAGCACAAGGAGAGGTAGCTAAACAAGGTTGTAGATGCACTAAGCAGGAGGATGTTTACCATTCAAGAAGTTCAGCTACATAGCATTAGTATAGAGAGTTTCAAGGACCTCTACAAGGATGATGAAGATTTTGTTGAATCCTACAAGGTATTCTCTGAATTTTAGAATCATTTTCATAGTTGTTTTACTAATTATACCTTGCAAAGTAGATTGTTGTTCAAAGAAAGCCATTTATGTGTTCCCAAGGGTTCCATGAGGAGAGCCTTATCAAGAAAAATACAATGGAGGCTTAAGTGGTCATTTTGGCATCAAAAAGACCCTAGAGTTAGTTCAAAGGTTCTAATATTGGCCAAAATTGTCAAGAGATGTGACAAGATATGTGGAACAATGTGTAGTGTGCATGAAGGCAAAAGGATGAGCTAGCAATGAAAGTTTGTACCAACCTTTACCAGTCCCTAATAGGCCATGGGAGTGTGTTAGCATGGAATTCATTGTAGGGTTACCTAAAACAAAGCAGGGTTGTGATAGCATCTATGTTGTGGTGTACAAATTTAGAAAAAAGGGTCATTTTATATGTTGCAAAGCTAGCCACATTGCACATCTATTCTTTTAAGATATTGTGAGGATCTATGGACTACCCCTAAGAATTATGTCAGATAGGGATGTCAAATTTATGATCCATTTTTGGAAAACCTTATGAAGTAGGTTGGGAACTAACTTATCTTTTGGTTCAACTTACCACCCTCAAGCTTATGGCCAAACTAAGGTGGTTAATCGGGTGTTGGGTAACTTGTTAAGATGCCTAACCAAAGACTATGGTCAGACATGGGATGTGGTTATTCCTCAAGCAGAGTATCCATATAATGATAGTGTGAACATAATAATAGGTAAGAGCCCATTTGAGATTATTTATGGGATGCATCCAAGGTGAGTGTGTGAGCTTAGAGAACTTGGAGCTATGGAGTATAGGATTGGATAGGTTGAAGACTTCACTCAAACCATGAAGGAGAATCAAGAACAAGTGGAGAGAACTATTCAAGAGGCTAGACAAAGATTGAAGGCTAAGGTAGATGAAAAGAGAAAATATGTACAGTTTGTAGTAGGTGATTATGTTATGATCCATTTGAACAAATATAGGTTGCAAAAAGGAGTACCTACTAAACTACAGATGAAGAGAGTGGGACCCTGTAAGATCCTAGCTAAGTATGGAGCTAATGTATACAAAGTGGATCTACCTAGTGATTTGAACATCTCACCTATCTTCAATGTGGTAGACTTAACCAAGTTCAAGGGCCCTTTAACTGAGATGGATATGACTAGAAAGGAGTTTGAAAAGTATGTAAAAGCTGATGTCTTACCTCCCAAGATGGAACTAGAGGCAAAGAAAATGCTATATTCAAGAGTCAAGAAGAGTACTTGACACAAGGTGTACATGGAACACCTCATAAAATGGAAAGCTAAGCCAAAGTAAGAGGAAGCATGGGTTGTAACTAATGACTTCAAGAAGTTAGAAATTATTGATGACATCTTTCCTATAGGAGTGACATGATTTGCTTTTGTGAGGAGCATGGTGTAGGAGCACCTAGGTAAGGCTATAGGGTAACCTAGGGTTCCTAGTCAAGTTTTGGCTTGTAATGGCCTTAGCCAAGCCACTAGTGAACTAAGGGGGGTTAGTGAGTCCTAGTGAGTGTCTTAGTCTTTAGGAGGTCTAATTAGGTCCTTGGAAGTACTCAATATTACTTGTTTGTCCAAAGTTGTTGGGTAGTGGGCAATTGTTGTCAAAGTTATCAAATATGGCATTTGGGTTTAGAGGGCTAGATTGCACAAAGAAGGGGTGGAATGGTGGTTTCATTTCCCAAGGCTCATCATTAAGAATTTGATATAGTTTCATGAGGGTTTGACTATGTTTGGTCTAGATATGCAAAAAGTTGTCAAGTTGCATGACAACTTTGCTAAATTGCAAAAGTTGTCATGACAACTTTTATTGCAAAAGTGCATTTTTGAGTAGTAGGTGAAATAATCACCTTAAGGTAGTTGGAAAATGTGTGTTGGAATTATATAAGGCCTCCCTCAACTTGTGATAAGGTTTGGATGAGATTTGCATGAAAGTTGATTAATGAACAAACAATTTTGCTGAGCATTTTTACCACAGTCAGAGCATTTCGGTTCATTGAGCCATTGAATGGATTGAATACAACACTTTGACCTATGAATGAATTAGTAGATGTAAATAGTAGACTTTTTGTGTGATTAGATAGGTCTTTTGGTTTCATTTCTTTGCATTTTAGAAAATCTTTTGTTTCCTCACCATCGCTGGTTGAACCAAACAATTTTTGAAAATGGAGTCATAACTCACCTTTCCATTGTGGTATCCATATGGTCTCTTGGAATTTGTGATATGAATCCTTTTAATATAGGTGTGAAATTTTGAGAGCCTTGGAAAGCATGTTTGGAATTTCTATAGTAATGCCCTAGGCAAGCCAAATGAGCATGGTTAGGGATCACAGTGATTGAAACAACACTTGATGGGATTGAGTGCATTGGTTTCTTCAATCCAAGTTGACAGAGAGAAGGATATAAAGGTAGAGAAGCCCTATACCCACTAAGAATTTGAAAGATCCTTGATGGATCTCTTCTGTTGATCTACTGTAATTTTATATTTTTAAATTTATTTTCCTTGTTTATTAAAATTTTCTTGCAGAACTAGACAGAAGTTGTAGAAGGGTTTGGTTGTTTTATATTTTTGATGATTTTTCAATTAGTAATAACAAAAGTATAATAACAGGAACCAGTTTTGAAAATGTATTCCAAATACATTTAAAGCAAAGTCATTTCAAATAGATTTCTTGAATATATGCCTAATATGTAACCATATAAAGATTTACAATAATATCTAGATGATTTAAACCACAAATAAAGCCAACCTGAAAGCATGAAGATGAAATATGAGCCTAGAAGGAGGCTATGGCTAGAATCTAGCTCTTAAATGCTGCATGTGGAAAAGAATATGGCTTTCAGGCATGGCGGTACAGCTGCAAAGTGCCCCCACATGGGTAAAATGCCTAAACCCTAGCTAAAACTCTGACTCAGTATCACGTTCCCTAGAAGAAACAATGCATAATCTCCAAGATGCTTCTGACTGCAAGAATTCAAACCACTATTTTGGGGGCTATGTCCCAAATGGGCAAAGCAAGTGGAGTTGGTGTCCCAAATGTTGAAAGCTCAATCAGAGCCCAAAACACAAATCCAAAATGTAATATGTCAATAATACCTTTGAACTTTCCTTTACCTCCTTATAACCCATCAAACTTAGCTTGAACCCTAAAAGTGTATCCATGTGGCGTTGGTTTATAAAATAATATATTTCTTATTTTTAAAGCGATCAAGTATCCAAAAAATGACCTTTTCCCCAATAGAAAGAAATTTGTTCACCGAAATGCTTTGAGTCAAAAGATAAATATTTAGAAAAGTTCAAGACCTTTCGAACGAGCTATTACACCAAGGGATAAGAAATCCAGATGAGGCCAAAAACCCCTTATTACTCCAAAATGGCTATAACTTAGCTTTATTTAAATATTAAATGATAACTTAGGAAATATTAAAAATATAACCCAAGTAGCTAAAAAATGCCCCAAAGACACCACAAACCATGAAATCATCCTGTCACCTATTTGTGACTAAAGTCAGAAATCAAGGATCCACTAGAAATCTCATCCCTAAAATCTAGGGATGCTCCTAAAACTTAGGAAACAAATCCTATTCCTCTGAAACTGAACTCAAGGAATCATCTCATGGAGAACCAACCTTGGGCTTGATCATCCCTCCTAAAAAGTAGGAATAACCCCTTAATTTTTAGGAACTGCCTCGTAAAAACAAGTAAAATCTCCAAACTAAACAACAACTGCTAGAACACCAAATCCCCAACACTATATAACCATATTGGGTCTCTATCCAACCCTGTCAGCCTACAAGACCCCATAATAAGCTAACTCACAAGTCTTTTCTAGAAAAAATTAAAGAGGGGACATGACAAAAGTTATGGTGACATGTTTGTTAGGGATTTGATTAAACCCTTATGAATAATGTTAGCACATTGGTAAAACCCTTAGTTTATGGCTTAAACATAGCAACCCACTATATGAACAGTTTGGGGAAGTGAGACCAGGTGAATCTAAAAGACTTCCAAAAAAGGGTATCAAAAAATGAAGTTTGTTTGCCACCTTATTAAGTTATTTTCTAAGTTATGTGCCAAAAGGTGAGTTTGGAGGCCTGATTCCTTGTAGCCCTATTAGGCCTAGTTTGGAGCAATTCTATGAAATCAATAGAGATTTCTATGCATTTTAGTTGATGAGCATTGGAATGGCTCCAATTCCATAGAAATAAACACCTCTCTCCATTGTGGGGTAGTTTTGAGCATGTGTGGTTATCTGGTGTGGATGATCCTATAGAGCATCTGCAGAGTATTCTTTGGATTGACTTGATTCCTTAATTGGTGGACAAGTTGAAGGAGGGAAGGATTGGAAATGTGATCCTTCCAAGCTAGGGTTAGAGAAATAACCCTAATAGGCTAGAGAGGTAGCCTAGAGACCCTAAGAGAAGGTAGGATTGATAAGCAAGATGTTCTTACATCACCAAGCAATTCCATCTTTCAAGAAAAGAACAAAAATTCAAGAGAGCCCTAATTTCTTCATTGAATTTAACATTACAAAAGATAATTGGCTAGTAAATGTATTAGACTCATTTAAATGATCTGCAACTGATCCACCTTCTGCCATCTTCATATTAAATAAATGCTTCATAAGAAATAACTTGTTTGAAGCAAAGGGATTTTCATACAACTTTGGTAGAGTTTGCATAAACTCTTCTATTGTCTTCACTTTTTTAATGTTAAATTTCAATGATGGTGCCAGGCATAATCAAATAATTCCAAGTTCCTTTCTATCTAAAATTTCACACTCCTCACCTGTCAAAGTTCCCTATTTCTTGGCTTTTCCTTTCAATGGCTTCCATAAATCCTTTTGAAAAAGATAGTCATCCATTTTCATTTTCCATAACTAAAATTTCTGCCCATTAAACTTCTAAACCTTCAACTTATCCTCATCTTCCATTGCTCCCACTCAACCATGAGACTCCCACTCAACCATGAGACCTTCCTATAGAGGATAGCTTAAAAAGAATGATGACAGTGTGGGCTAAAAAAATGAAGACAGTCTATCTTTGATACCACTTGTTAGGATCAACCACATACATAAATAACAGTTTCACGTAAATATAACCAATATCATAAAATAATAAATCTCATAGAAGAGAACACAAGACACAAAGATTTAATTTGGTTCACCCAATCCTTGGGCTACATCCACCAACAACAAGTCCAATATTATTATTATCCAATGATTGCAATCCACAATCCATTATAGCTTAATACCACCACAAGAAGCTATAACATTGTCATACATTATGAAATCCATAACCCTAAGCCATTTTATACAAGCTTTTACTTCTTACAAAATTAGGGCTAGAATAAGTTGTCCAATAGAAAAAATAGCCATTGATGCCTTTTATAATAGTAGAGTCATTTTTGGCTTCAAGGGCGTTGCCTCTAAAAACTCCTGCAGGGGCATTGCTCCTTGACCCCACTTTGTACTGTGATAGGGAGCACACCTAGAGCACCCTACAAAGAGTGCTACCCCTTGACCCCGTCTTAGGGTTTCTACCCCCAAACTACCTAAAAAATAATCTAGAGAGAAACTACACCAAATAAACTTCCGAGCCTACTTAAGCTCCACATCACAACAGGTGTTGTGCACATAAATACAACATTGAAATATGCATCTACAATTAAGGAAAATGAATATAAATGTTCATAGATATGACCTAAGAAAGCTTAATTTTTCAACATGTAGAAAAAATAGTACATCCCATGTCATCAATAGAAAATACTTTCTATCCCATCAAAAGGCCTAATCAAATCTGAGACTTAATCATTCTGTAGAAAGTCACATTGCCTAAGCAACCAACACAACACATTGTGTCTCATCGATCAAACTGAAGCACAAAAGTAATGGGCCTTTCCACCCACTCTTACCTTCATTAGATAACAACTAGCTCTAAGATCACCACTGAAGCTAATAAATTAGCAGAACAAAACAACAAATTGATCAAACCAATCAAATCATCCATTTATGGCTAAATTTAAATTCAAACAAGATTTATGAAGACCTCTCCAAATCAAACAACCAAGCAATAGTCCATTAATGCACATGAATTATAAAGAGACATATTATCCATCCAAATTTTTTCCATGGAATTGCTTCATAGTAAGTCATGCAAGAGAAGAAAGCATAATGATCTAGGTATTCCCTTGTTCAAATTTTGTTAATGTATGAATAAATTCATCACTTTTTCTTATAATATAATTGCCTACAATTTTGTCAAAAAACACTTGTTGTCAATGATCATTAGGAGGCTATGAAGGAGAGTTTTATTCTTCCTTCCTAGGTCATTTTGTTAAAATGGTTTATGGAGGAACTATTCAACCTTATTGATCATTTACATAGCCATGAAGAAGACAATGTTTTCCATTTTCCAACCCACCAGCAATAAGTAGTTACTCTGAGAGTGTTCTTTTGATTGTGTTGGACAAGCGTGAGAAAAGGAAGAGAGAAGTGGAGGAGATAAAATTATGAAAACAACAATGGCTTCAAAAAAGGGTTGCAAGTAATGTGCCAAGACAATTGAAGGTTCAAGAAATGATTAATGAGGAGATAAAAACATATATAAACAAGGTAGGTGTAGGTTGCAAAGTAGAGGGGGAAATTTATTGAAAAGGAGAAAAGGAAGATGCAAAAATAAATGTATAAGACTTTTAAAGAGCTATAGAAGTTGTAGCAAGCTATAGAATGAGAAAGACACTTAAATTATCCTCCTTAGCTCATAATCTAGAAATGCTTGGGGGACCTTTCATGTACATATTCCCTGATAATTTATTGTATGGATTACTTCTCCAATTAGTAAGTTACAAGTGAGAGGGAATCAATTATTATATCCATCTCCATGTTGGTTCTCAAATCCTCCTTAATAATATGATGTGCATCTTATTGTTTCCCTAAGAACCAACAAGTGATTGTGTGACAATGTTTATCACCATTGCATTTTTTTTTGTTTATAATAGAACTCCTATACATTTGACCAATATAATGGACATATATATTGTGTTTTTTTGGTTGGGATGATGAAATCTGAAAGTGATGCAAGGGAGAATGGAAAATTGAACTAGGGATCACTCACCAACCACCATGCTAGAGTATACACATGGAAGCCAACACAAATGTGGAAGAAATCACAAGATATATATATATATATATATATATATATATATATATATATATATATATATATATATATATATATATATATATATATATATATATATATATATATATATATATATATATATATATATATATATATATATATATATATATATATATATATATATATAGATTCCAATGCAGATATAATGAGACAATCTTTCGTACACATGCTAGGTATAAGGCATACCTAGTTACACTCATATACATGCAAATTACAATTAGTAAGCTTAAAAGCTTGTGCTTACAGAGCCAAATTTATAATATCCATCTTCTACCAACCTTAATGCTTTCTAATCTTATCCTAGATCTCAAATATTTAGCCATTATGACCACAAGTTGGCCTAATAGATACAATTATTACAAAATATAGGTTCGGCCCCAAAGGGAAATTAGAGACCATAAAATTAATGAAATTAATATTTTTTGGATCAATAATAGGTCCACATGTGATCCAAGAAGAGATCCCCAAGGTCACAAACAACCTTGATATCACAAAAAACTTGCAAAAGTGAATAACCATGCGTTACTCAACATGAAATGAAATAAACATGCTACAAGTAAAGAGAAAGGATAACTCATTGGTGAGACCAAATGAAGTTCCAAAAACACAAGAGGGTGATCTACGATAGGTCCTCATTAAATAATTCAACTGCGTGGAAAGAAATAACAAGCAAGGGCCATTCCATGAATAGTAGATAGGAACAATTAATAGGAAATATTGTTGGTTGATGCAAGATTGCCAACGAATCCAAGATGCTCCTACATCAAAAACCTAGGTTAAGTAAAGAATGATGTGCACATCAAGAAGCTTTGATGTTCTAAGAAGAACCATAAAGAGCCAACTTAGCTTGAGATATCCAAGAACCATCTTCAAATGATTTATTTTTCCATTGAACTAGATACTATTTGTAGTCTTTTCCTCTAGCACTCTTTCTTACTCTAGTATCTAAAATTCTATCAATTCCCTATGTCTTCTTCTTAGGATAATCACGATTATCATCTATTCTTCATGAAATTCAAAATATTCTTAGATGTTTGAAATATTGAAAATAGGTGAAATATCGATGTCTTCAGGCAATTCAAATTCAAGGCATTTCCATTGTCACACTTCCTCAAGTTTTTACAAGGCTCAAATTTCTTTATCTTTTTCTTGTTTTATGTTCCAATAGGAAATTTTTTGTTCTTCAAATGTACCATCACTTCATCTCCAACCTCAAAAGTTCTCTCTATTCTCTTATCTTCTCTCTCTTTATATTCATGATTAATTTCATTTAGATTACTCCTCACTTCTTTATGAAAATTCTTCATAATAAGTAAATAAAGCACAACAAATCTTGTCTATCATACTGCCAAGGTCTCCCCAAAAGAATATGAAAACAATCCATAGGCATAATATCACACAAAACTTGGCCAAAGTAGTTCCCAAATTTGAATTTACCAAGGCATTATTCACTTAATAGTAACTTGTGCTCATCCTTGATCTAGGAAATGTGATAAGGGTTGGGGGGTTTCAATCTCTCCAACTACAACTTAGATACCAATTTGTAAGATGCTAAATTATCCAAACTACCACTGTTAATGATTAATTTGGGACATTTGACTTCAATCTTAAATTTGGTTTTGAAAAGATTTTTTCTCAAGTTTCCTCCATCGACCTTAGAGTTTATATAATCTTGAGTGTAATTTATTTTATCATGTCATATGTCTTATGAATTAGTGCAATGTACAGTGAACAATTGTTGTAACTAAAGATCTGTTGATAATAAAGTGTTTTCTTGCAATTATATCTTGTGTGCTTATGTAATGTTGTATTTGACGAGGTCTTGGTCATCTCCTTTAGAGACTCACCTACCTTGTATTGCATCACATTCATCCCTAAGCCATCAAGCATTCATTTCCTTCCCTAGATCTAGCTTCTTTCTCCATAGGAAGAAAAGTAGTTGTTCATTAAGAGAGGAGATTGACATTCATCCATTCAAATGTTCCTCTTTTTCTTCTTCAAATAATAATTTAGGAAAATTATAAGCTTCTAATATATGAGATTTTTCCTTACATGATTTTATGTTGGTTTTGTGTTAAGTGTAATCTATTGCATCAAAAAACTTGATCACATAGTAAGCATAATTACATTTACATGGTATGATATTCTTCATTATTGTTTAATCTCTACTACATGATATCATCTATTTTATTTTAATTCAAGGTTAATTCCTATATAATGGCTTGATCAAGGAAGTCCCCTCTCCCCCCCCCTCAACAATTTTCCCTTTTCTCATGTGTAGGTGCAGATCTGTAGAATTTTAGATTTGGAATTAGAGATATAGAATTGTAGTTTCAATCATAATCCTGAGACCTTTAGATGCATCCCTCTCAAGTAATGGTCAAACCACCATCAACCTATACTACTATAGGCTGTGCCATTCTTCACTCATTCCTATAGCTCTAAAAATTTGATAGCATAAAGATATAGGATTCAAGTTTCTTGATCTTGAGTTATTTCTAGTTTTAATTCAATATGACAAGGTTTCTATGAATATGAAGTTTCTTCCTCTACTAACCCTCAAGGTGAGTCTTTCATAACACTTACTTTGATACAATAGATTTTATACCTTGTTGTCTATCATTTCATGGGTGTTTACTGTTAGCCATTTTTAGCCCCCCCTTCATTCCATTGTTGCCATCATCAAAATCCAACTAGAGATATCTATTCATGTCATCAAAATTACATAGTGTGGCTAAAACCCTAGTTATCCCCTTCAATGTATCAAGTGTTATGATCGTACAATTAGGATTTTCATCATCTAGTCATAAGAATTCATCTTCCCTCTCCTGATGTTACAAAGTAGGGCTTGCAGAGGATCATAATGCTAAATGTTGAGTCTCTTGATCTTACAATATCCCATTGATCATAAAATCGTAGGTGTAGATTTTAAAGGTTTGCGATATCTTGATATCCCTATTGTCATAACATCGTAAGTGTTTTACAACTGATGGAAGAGGTATATGATGTTATGACAAGCTGAAGATTTATAATCTTATGATGTGGTAGAGGATCATGAAGATGATTTCTAAGTCTCTTGATGTTATGATAGTCCGTGTCATCATAACATCATAAGGGCGTGTGATTCTATGATGCTTATAAGAGGACCCACAACCATCCGAAGTGATGTTTTCATGAGATTGCAGGGTTAGATGAAGGAGACTTTAGAAGCCACAAGTGGGAAGCAACCATAAGATTGTAAGTAGGGAAATGTATCAGAAAAGTTGACAGGGTGGCATGTTCTGATTGGTCAGAGGTGCTGACAAGGCTCAAAGGGTTTCAATTTTATTATGACCATTAGATCATAAGCATATCAACTATTGGCATATTCTCGCTTTCTAAATTTGTACAAAGTTTAGCCTAAGCAGGAATATGAGCTTTTGACATGTGTCATGGTGGGTGAGGTGCAAGACCAATCAATGAGGGTTTCCAAAGACATGATAGACTGCCTATCCTATGATCTTAAATGGAATGGCTTTCGATGTCATGATAGGGTTAGCTAACTATTGTTGTGTTATCACAAGGAAGAAAAGGGAAGTCACCAAAGTCACGATAAGGTTAGTTGGCCACGATCGTAAGATCATAAAGGTTATAAAGGGTACCCTTGACCATGCAACAAATTGACAATTGTAAGATTGTAAAGGCCAACTTCTTTGCTTGAGATGATACAAAGTGTTTTTTTGACTTCAAAGGTGATTGTAAGATTGTAAGACCCTAAGTTGACATGAAAAAGTGTTTTGGTTGTCTGAGATGGAAAATAACTAAGGGTCTTCAACCAATGAAATCACAGGAAAGGTATAGAGGGTGGATGGTTGAATTTAGTTGACTTGTTAACTTGGCTGATTTGGCATTCATGCACATAGTATTAAGAAGCTCCTTTAATGGGAAATCAATTATTTTATCATCTACAACCACCTTTTGGTGTTCTCTATGCTTGTTAAATGCACAATTCTTCATTGCACTACCTTGGGTTGTCCATCTATCCAACCATATAGTTATGACCACCATTTATGTCTCTTCAAGGCTAGAATTAAATGTAAATATATAATTTTTGCATATGGAAGTGTTCCCCGATCAAATATTTCTGGGATTGGCAATGATTGTTCTCTGCAACTTAATGGCAGTAGTTGGGTTTTGGCTTTCATTAGAAGTTTTCTTAGTTATGCTTGAGATATAAAAGCAAGTTTTGTAACCCTTCCAAGGGTTGGTCTTCCTCTAATTCTATAGTAGTTGCATTGTATGCCTTGCTACTATAATTTCCTTTTGCCTCTGAATGAATATAATTCTCTGTTGTATCTCTTTCATCCATTATTATATTGTGCAATACCTTCTTCCCTTATGTTGATGTATTGCCTCCATTATTTGACTATGTGATTGTATCTATTTGGCCTATGAATGATATAGAGTGAAAATCCTTCCTTAGAGCATCTTATTGGTCTCTAGTCTTCATATGATTGTTGAGTTAAACAAGGATTGAATCTATATATTTTGAGATTTTATTGATGAGTTGTGCATTCCTAGGCAGAGATGAGATTGAACATACTATTTGGTGTATCACCCCTCTAGATAAGATTAGGTAGTTTTATTTTCATGCATTTCCTTGTTCCTTTTCCTCTCAAGAAGTAGTTAGGTGTACCCTAATAGTAAGGAAGCTGACCTTCTCCAGAGACTCAATCTCATTGTTCAAGTCCCACAACTTGGAGATTGTTTCCATGTTTCACAAGGTTGTCTTGCTATGGTTTCACAATGCATGCCCCATTTTGACTAGAAATGGGGACCCCCTGCTTTATTTTTTGGCTTTCTAGATCCCTAGGCTAGGGTCTGGAAGTCTTTTAAGGTTTTTATCTTTGGGTTTCTGGTCAAGACTGGGTCTTGACTTGGAAACCTAGTTGTCAAAAAATTAGAGTTTCAGAAGGCAAAGTCAATATTTTGCAAAAAAAGGGAGGTGCACCAACACACCTACTTAGGTGCACTAGTGCGAAAAAATCAACAAGGGAAGTGTACACTATGGGAAGTGTGTAGTAGCGTAGCTGCGCACCTCCCACAGCTGCATAGAGGACCCTGAGCTATATAACCCAGGGACCCCCTTGAACCCTTTACTTTTTTTCTATTTTCTTTTTAGAGAGCATCAAAAGTGCAAAATTTCACCAACTTAGGTGTGCACCACGCGTCTCTTTGCTCTTCCACTAAGCAAAAACACACATCAATAAACACCCAAAAAATTGGTGTGCATTAGTGCACCTACCTGGGTGTTTTGATGTGCACCTATTTTTGCATTAAAAAACTTAACAACAAGCAAAAAATATGCATTTAGGGTGCATAATAGTGCACCTAATTAGGTGTGCTACTATGCACTTGCTAAAAAACTTAGACTTTTTGCTAAAATGGTTATAGGGTGTGCATTAGCACACCCCATGAGGTGCATTATTGTGCACCCTATCTCTCAATATTTTAATAAAGAACTAGTGCACTAGGAACACCTATCAGGTGCACCATTTCTTTTACATTTTAGGGCTATAAACCAGGGTTTTTAGTGTTTTCGGACAACTAGGTTTTTTGGGTCTTATTCTTGTGAGTACTAGGGTGTGATTAATTAATTTTTTCATGACTTCAAACTAATGGAAATCATTTTTGTGCAAATTCTATGGCATCTTCATCATCTTTCCTTGTTGAGAAGATGGTTCCAAAGCCGGTAGTATTCAAGTTTCAGTGTGTACCAATGAAATTACAATTTTAGGATGAGTACTTAGAGATCCAAGACACTTAATTTGGACACATAGATTTGGCTGCATTCCTAACACTATGCAACAAACCAACAAAAATTTCTCCCATGATATATGCCTTGATTTGTTTAGGATTGGTTAACGCAACATCATATCCAGTTTCAATACAGTCTTTAGAATCGATCATGATGCTAGCAAAGAGATATGCTCCCAAAGAAAGGGTCATCTAAAGCATAACTGGAGAGATCATCTTGGATCTCTAACCCAACAATATAGAGAAGGTATTCCATCTTCCAAGGGTGGATCAATTTATCCGATTGACTTATCACCAAGTTGAGAGATGGTACAAGGAACATATTGATGAAGCCTTCGAGATCATCTAGTCTTCATACCTTATTAAGAAGACTCCTCTAGGGCAGAAAGTAGGAAAAGTGGATATGACATGATGGTACATGAAGGAAGATATTGGATACTCGATCATACTCTTGAGCAGAGTCATGGGTTTTCCCGCTTCTAGACATTTGAATTTATGGATGGTGCATTTTATTGAGACCATCAAGACAATGAAGATGCCACTTTATTGGGCCTTCATTCTTAGCAAGAACTTGGGAGAGTAGTTGGTGACAGTGAAGTATAATAGAAGGTTTTACATGACATTAAACTTGGTGTACTTTTTAGCTAAAAGGTGATAGATTACCCTGGGCTCTATAAGAAAGGTAGCATGTAGGATGAGAACGCATGGCCTTACATTGTGTATCCTTAGTTGATAAAGAAGAAGCTTTCAAAGAAAAGCAAGGAATATAGGATTGTAAATGGTGCTTTCATATTCATGATAATATGGTTTATAGAGGGGGATTATGTGAAGAGGATGTTAGTAGAGGCAGCTGCAAAGGTATCAGAAGTCAGAGCTTACTATATCCAATTCCAAACATTTACATATTTGAGGGTAGCGAGTACAACTCTCAACCCTAAGAAGCTCCCTAAGTATCCTAGTGACAGTCTTATTCTCCTAGAGATTTCTCAACAACTCTTGTTTGCATATGATAGAGTTAGAAAGAAGCACAAAATATGTTGGATGTGGGCTATGGCTATAGGACCTTTTAGGGTGGATCAGAGGCAAGATATTCCATCTTTTGAGTGTGAATGGGATCAGTATCCCTTGGAT
Organism: Cupressus sempervirens; assembly: GCA_028749045.1. Classification (NCBI taxonomy): domain Eukaryota; kingdom Viridiplantae; phylum Streptophyta; class Pinopsida; order Cupressales; family Cupressaceae; genus Cupressus; species Cupressus sempervirens. Next base: position 504,327,334 of record CM053789.1, on the reverse strand, counting down.
GAGTATAATTGCCCTCAACCCTATCTTGATAACATAAAGAGAGTGCAATAATTAGCGGGTAAAACATTTTAGAATGAAGATGCCCTTGAAGATCACTGGATGAGTGCAACAGATGACTATGATGTTTGCATAATGGACTATTGTAGGATGACTCTATATCTGGCAAAGAGTGCTTTGAAGATCAAGACTCCATTGAAGATTGTGCAACAAGATTTAGAAGATCTTCTCAATCCATTATTCAATAGAGATAAGATTGGTGATAGGCCTATATTGAATGCCGAGATTGATAAAGAAGAGAACTCAAACATTAATCACAGGGCAAGGCATGTCATTAAATTGACAAACGATTGGATCAAGAGACCTTTAAAACTTGATCTAATTCCTAAGACAATGATCTTCCATGCTCAAGCTCACCCAGCTAAAGGTCGAGGAGCAAAGGTCACAGTGCCTACATTTATAGCCTAGTCACTAGTTAGACTAGAAATGGTGCACCAACTTGATAGGCCAGTTGGATATTACAGGGCTCAGAAAGGTAAAGGTAAAGGGAAAAGGAAGAGGAATTCTCCTCAACAAATCAAGCTAGAAGAGGGAGAAATTAAAGCACTTACACATACTAGAGAAGAAAATGTACAAGGGTCAAAAAATGTTGAAGCTAAAGAGACCCAAGACAATCCTCAAGTGCCACTAGCTGAGAAAGTACTAGGAGGAGATGAAGTGGAAATCTAAGAAATACCTCAACAGTAGGTACAAGCCTTCCCCTTCACACCTAAGAAGAGAAGAAGGATTAAGACTCCTGTAGAAAGGAGAGAAAATGTCAATAGGAAAGTGATTTTGTCCTGTTAATCCCTAAACCTATTCCAGAAGAAGCAGAAGAGGATGATGAGGATAATTTGTCTTTGAACCAGAGGACTCGTCTCACGAGAGCTACAAAGTCAGAAAGGAGAAGAAGCTCCACCATCATGCCTCCATCTATTCCTGAACAACCATTCAAACTACAACATAAAAAGATGAGATGCAACAATGGATAGATGAGAAGGATGTGGAAGGCACTAATATCTTTCAAATGTCAAAATTTGATTTTATGCTGGTGGGTACTGAACTGGTGGGAGACAAGATAGTAGACACTCCAACTAATCAACCTTAGTAGGAGGATTGGAGTCAGTTGCCTCCTCAGATACAAGGATTTGAAATAATTCCATCATCACCACATCATGCTACATTTTGTGTGGATAAAGGTTTAGTTACTCCTCTTCCTCTAGGCACAAAAGCAGAATAGGTACAAGCAAGACAAGAGGAAGAGCCATAACAAGTATCCATCAAGGAAGTGTCAGAAGAAGGGAAAATAAGTGAACAACCTTAGCAAAATTCCCAAGACATCGAGGTGAGGACTGTGGACTCTATAGATACAGAGACTCTTGATATAGATTTCTCATAGAAGGAGAAGACTCTAGAAAGGAGTGATAAGGGGAAGGGTATAGCTGAGAAAACTCCTTCATCCTTAAAAGGTAAATCCTTGGTACAACATATCCCAAGGTGGTTAAGGAAAGCAATAATAAGAAATAAAAGGCAACAATTCACCACTAAAGAGGAGGATAGAATGAAATTAATTGAGGTTTTGAGGAAGCCTGAATCATCCCCAAAAGATGCATATGCATTAGCCTTCATTATGAGTGATTAGAGCCAAGACTTGTTTGCTCATGTGGCCATCCCTCCCCCACACTCAAATTTTGAAGAATTGACTCCACAAGATTATTAGACTAGGGAGGTCATGCTCGGGAAGCCTACCTTGGATACCACTAAGTTAATGGTTACAACAAGAATGAAGGAGGTATTCAGGAGCTTGGAACAAGATGGGGTGGAAGTAATAAAACTTTGGAGACAAAATGAATCCTAAAGGGATATCTAAGCAAAGTTGTTGGTCCCCTAGATCTCACAAACCCCAAGGAAACTTTGAACACAACAATTGAAAGAAGAGATAAGGGGGCGGTATAGTTGTACCCATTTTTGAGAGCTTGTCAGCAATGGTGAGAAAGTTTTGAGGAAAAGGGTGAATAGATCATTCAAGGATTTGAAGCTATTACATGTCATGCAGGAGAATGTGGACATGCTAGTAGCCATTTTGAATCAAGATTTTGGTCTGATGGATGAGATACAGGGCAAGGATTTGCAAGCATTACATGCAATTAAAGGCAAAAGGTATCAGATGCTAATGGGTGTATATACAACTGAGGAGTTAGAAAAAATTGATGATTGGTAAAAAATATTGCACATGGGAATAAAGTAATGGATACATTATACGCAAAGATTCACAGGCTCAAGGATTAAGCCCAAGAGCAAAATTTGGAAGCTGAGAAGCATTATAGTGATGCTTGTTTAGATATTTTTGAGGATGATGCACAGGAGAAGTTAATACCAATGGAGGTAGTAGTGAAGAAATTTTGGAGAAATTTGGAGGATGCTACTAATGATGATGATATTATGCAAATGTTTAGAATAGAAGAGGCTTTACTGGAACTGGACATAAAACTTGGAGATTTTGCTGAGACTTGTATCAAAGTCAGCAACTATAGGCATAAGGTGAAAGACAAATATAAAGCCTTAGATTTTCTAGATGTGGCTCAAGTCATTGAGATTATTGAGAAATTCAAGGGCAAATACCCAGACATAGCTCTGGTATAAAGGGGAACAAAACCCAGAAGCCAGAATTTTGATTTTGACACTTAGTAAAATTTTGCATTTTTTGGAGCTTGCTTTTGGGGTGCACTAGTGCGTAGGTGCGCAATTTTAGTAGTGTTTTGGAGGATTTTGAGGAATTTAGAGGTGCGTTGATAGTTAACTACTAGTTCTAAATTTAGAGCTTTCCATGCATCAGAAACACATTCGGATGACAGTTTAACTCCTACAGACGCCTAGTGAAGGGGGAGCTCCTATTTTTGACACTTCTAGACACTTCTACATCAACTAAAGGCTTTGTCTTTCATATTTTCTCATGCTTTCTTTGTTTTATGACATGTAAAGGCTCATGCATCCAATTAATGATATAAAATGGATGAAGTCTTACTTAGCACCAGTTAGATAGTCAGTTTGTAAATAATTAGATTTGTTTGTTAGTTTAGAAGCATATGATTGCATAAAGATATATCTTACTCTCAAAAAAAATTGAGGATAATATTTCTTATAAATATATGAATGTAATATGTAATTAGGGCCACCATTATTTTGCAATAATATATGCTTTTGGTGCTCGCATTTGGAGTGTAGTGATTTTTGCCTAAGTGTGTTATATTTTTGTGAATGAATGTTCATGGAATGTAATTGAGCCAAAATTTTATTGCATTATTTCTGGTTGTGGATCTTTTAATTTTGGTGTTTGCTATGGGTCTACAAATTTTGCTGACATATTTAGTTTGAGAAGAGATCATCATATTGTTCCTGCATAGCTTTTCATCTCGCATGAATGCACTTTCCATGGCCTTGAAATTTGATGAAAAGTAAAATATCTTACGGTTACTGAATTCCCATCGATGATTGCATTAGTGGAATCAAGGAAGCACTACTCCTATTTTCATTGGTTACCTACTGATCTTTTTGAAAGCTTAACTCATAGACACGTTTTCATAGCTTATGTCTATTAGGATTTACTTTCATGTTATTTGCTTAAATTTCTTGTCACCTTATCTTTTTTATTTTCTTTACTAACCCCTTGGTTAAATTAGGAATACATATAGTTGCATTATTAGATTGTATTCATCTTAAAAATAGAAAATACAAAAAATATATTCCTTTTTGTGTGGTTATTCTTTTTTGAGACAACAAGCAGATCATACATCTTATCCAAATCATTTAAGAACTAGCAAAGGACTCCTCATGAACATTCACATTTATCTTCAATTGAGTAGATTCTAGTAGGTCGCAAGATCACCTGGAACCTTGGAGTTGATCCTTAGATTAGCTTTTCAAGAGAGGAGTTTGAAAGGATTCCTACCATTAAGCATCATGCAAAATGATAGGTCAACATGTTTGTAGGTCAAACTTCAGGTGAGGGTGCAAACTTTTGTGTCAATAGTTTTTGGCATGCCTTATGGGAGAGATTCAAATTCATTAGTCTACTGGTTAGCCAATTTGAAGATCCATTCACTAAGGAATTGGGTGTTTTTCTTAGTGCCATCAGCCTTTAGAGGCATTCATGTAACACCTTGGTGACTCTATGCATCTACTAGTTTCAAGAAGACTAAGTGTTGGTATGTGTAAAGATCATTTTTGATCTTTTATGATTTCTAAGGTTTTCTATGATTTTGTAACTTTAATAAAGTTTTAACCATAAATCCATATCATAGAAACCCATATTATCCCCCCATATCATGAAAATGCTATTCCCATCCCCCTTTTTATCAATATCAATCTTAGACACAACCTTATTATGGCCAACATATCTAATATGCATATTCTCCTCCCACCCTTGCTCCATCAATCCTAAAACCTTTAGAGGATGAAATTATGGCCTTGGCTCTAAGGTTATAGGCTATGATTGATGCCGAGGGATATGGGGTTGAGAAACCCCAAATGCAGCAAATGGAGGTCCACCAGGGGCAATATGAACAAGATTATTCTTTTTAGGCCTCTCCTTAGCAACAAGAACCAAATATTCAAGCCCTCTTTCACTCTCTAGAGTGGGAGGTGAGAGTATCCTAGTTTGAGGAGGACTTTGCAAGAAGTTTGGCTGCAGATTAGGAGGAGACAAGGATCAAACTTGCTCAAATGCAAGCAATAGAAGCACAAGAGCTTCCAAGGAGAAAAATTGCTTACTTCATGTAGAGCAACTATCCTATCCTACAAGACAACATATCAGAGCCAAACATGCACTCAAAAGAGACATTGCCAAATCCATTAGAAGAGGAGCCACCCAAACACAAGTTTGCTAGCTTCAAAAGGAGTGAGCCCCCCTAGATTTCCATTCCTTGCTGCAATAATCAAGAGCCTATGCTACCTCAATTGTATGTTGAGTAGTTGCATCAAGAGAAGAAGGAGACAAAGGAAGATGAGGTACCCTTGAGGAATCAAAGGTAGTTGATCAAGCTTTTGATGGGGAAGAAAGATCAAACCAACTACAAGGAGAAGAAGAGAAAAACCATCAGTTGCAGTAGGAAGAAAAGCATGAGTAGGAGCATGAAGAAAAGAGAGATGAAGATCATGCTCTAGAAGATGATTTTTCTAGCATCATAATGAATTTCTTCTCAAGGCTCGACACCACACTAGTAGCTCCCAAGGATGAGCATCATGAAAAAGAGGTGGATATTGTTTCTTCACAAGAAGAGGAGCCACTTCCAAACTAGTTGCATGCTACCATTGCAGAGCACAACTAAGTGGTCAAGGCTGATTGCCTAGACCTGAAGCCATCAAGAGGATGCCCCATTAGGCATCTATCTCTAAAACAATGCAAGTTGCCCCCAGTCATGATCATTCTTGAGCATGAGGGAGAATTATAGAAAGAAGAGCAAACATGTTTTGCTCTACAAAGTAATGCCCTAGTGCATGAAAGTTTCATTATTTTCAACGCTGGGAAGTTGCTTCAAGTTGTGGCAATATGCTTGTCATGCTTCTTGCTATTTTTAGTTGCCCACATACATGAAATAAGAAATCAAATGGTGAGGAAGGGAAACTACTTCAAACAACCAATCAATGGGTTTGTTTGACCTTTCCATGTCTATAAATTTTTGTACATAGTAGATTAGATGTTTTCTATTTTTCAGGAAGTGCACTAGCACAAACAATTTCTTTGTGAAATAACAGTTTTCAAATTTTGACAATTTTGTGAGGTTGCAATTTTTTGATTATTTGCAAGGTAGCTTTTATTTTTTGTGACTCTATAGCCCAATTAAGGCCACTGATCTTATGTTTAGCAGGAAAGCATCCCCTCCAAGTTGCTAGAAATGTTATCCATTTTTATCCCCCCCTTCATTCCCTTGTTGCCATCATCAAAATCTGAATAGAGATATCTATTCATGGCATCAAAATTACACAATGTGGTTAAAACCCTAGTTATCCCCTTCAATTTATCAAGTGTTATGATCTTATGATCAGGGTTTTTATTGTCTAGTTGTAAGACTTCATCTTCCCTCTCCTGATGTTATAAAGTAGGGCTTGTAGAGGATTGTAATGCTAAATGTTGAGTCTCCTGATCTTACGATATCCCATTGATCATAACATCATGAGTGTAGATTTTTAAGGTTTGTGATCTCCCAATATCCCTATTGTTGTAACATCATAAGTGTTTTACAACTAATGGCAGAGGTCTATGATGTTACAACTAGCTAAAGGGTTATGATCTTACAATGTGGCAGAGGATTATGAAGATGATTTCTAAGTCTCTCAATGTTACGATAGTCAGTGTTATCATAGCATCGTAAGAGGGTGTCATCATATGAAGCTTATAAGAGGACCAATGACCATACAAAGTGTTGTTGTCATGAGATTGTAGGGTCAAATGAAGGAGACTTTTGAAACCACCAGGGGGAAGTAATCATAAGATTGTAAGTAGGGAAATGTGTCAAAAAAGTTGATAGGGTGGCATGTTTTGATTGGTCGGAGGTGCAGACAAAGCTTAAAGCGTTTCCATTTTATTGTGACTATCAGATCAGAAGCAGGTCAATGGTTGGTGTATTCTCACTTTTTAAAGTTGTGCAAAGTTTAGCCGAAGCAGGAATATGAGCTTTTGACGCATGTCATGGTGGGCCAAGTGTAAGAGCAAGCAATGAAGGTTTCCAAAGACATGATAGACTGCCTATCATATGATCATAAATGTAAATGGTATGGCTTTTGATGTGACAAGGTTAGCTAACTACTATTGTATGGTCGCAAGGAAGAAAAGGGAAGTTGCAAAAGTCATGACAAGATTAGTTGGTTGTGATCATAAGATCATCAAGGTTATAAAGGTTACCCTTGACCATGCGAAAAATTGACAATTGTAATATTGTAAAGGCCAACTTCTTTGCTTGAGATGATACAAAGGGTTTTTTGACTTCAAAGATGATTATAAGAGCCTAAGTTGACATGAAAAAATATTTTTCTTGTTTGAGCTAGAAAATGATAGAGGGTCTTTGACAAATGAAATCGCAGGAAAGATTTAGAGGGCAGATGGTCAAATTTAGTTGACTTGCTGACTTGGCTAATTTGGCATTCACAAACATGGTATTAAGTAACTCCTTTGATGTCAAATCAATTCTTTGATCATCTGCAACCAACATTTGGTATTAATTATGCTTGTTAAATGCAGATTTCTTCATTTTTCTACCTTGGGTTATTCATCTATCTAGCCATGCAGTTATGACTATCGTTTCTATCTCTTCAAGGCTAGAATTGCACACAAAGATCTAATTTCTATATATGGAAGTGTACCCTAATCAAATCTTTCTATAATTGGTAGTGATTGTTCTCTACAACTTAATGGTAGTAGTTAGGTTTTGGCTTTCATTAGAAGTTTTCTTAGTTATGCTTGACCTATAAAAGAAATTTTTGTAACCCTTAAGGGTCAATCTTTCTCTAATTATATATCAGTTGCATTGTATGCCCTACTACTATAATTTCCTTTTTCCTCTGAATGAATATATTTCTCTGTTGTATCTCTTTCATCCATTAATATATTGTGCAATACCTTCTTTCCTTATGTTGATGTATTGCCTCCATTCTTTGACTATATGATTGTATCTATTTGGCCTGTGAATGATATAAAGTGAAGTTCCTTCCTTAGAACATCTTATTGGTATCTGGTCTTCATATGGTTGTTAAGTTAAACAAGGATTGAATCTATATATTTTGAGATTATATTGATAAACTGTGCATTCTTAGGTAGAGATAAGAATGAACATACTATTTGGTGTATCACCCCGCTAGATTAGATTAGATAGTTTGATTTTCATGCATTTCCTTCTCCCTTTTCCTCTCAAGAATTGGTTAGGTGCATCATGATAGTAAGGAAGCTAACCTTCTCTAAAGAATCAATCTCAATTTTCAAGTCCTATAGCTTGGAGATTGTTTCCATGTTTCACAAGGTTGTTTGTAGGTCAAACTTTAGGTGAGGGTGCAAACTTTTGTGTCAACAATTTTTGGCACACCCAGTGGGAGAGATTTAGATTCATAAGTCCACTAGTTAGCTAGTTTGAAGATCCATACACTAATGAATTTGGTGTTTTTCTTAGTGCCATCAACCTTTAAAAGCATTCATCTAACACCTTGGTGACTCTATCCATCTACTAGTTTCAAGAAGACCAAGTGCTAGTATTTGTAAAGATCATCTTTGATCTTTTATGATTTCCAAGGTTTTCTATGATTTTGTAACTTTAATGAAGTTTTAACCATGAATCCATAGAATAGAAACCCATATTATTCCCCCCAATATCATGAAAATGCTATTCTCCATCCCCATTTTTATCAATATCAGTCTCAGCCACAACCCAATTATGGCCATCATATCCAATATGCATATTCGCCTCCCATCCCTACTCTGCTAGTCTTGATAGCTTCATAGGATTAAATTATGTCCTTGGCTCTAAGGTTACAAGCTATGATGGATGTCGGGGGATATGGGGTTGAGAAGCCTAAAATATAACAAATAGAGGTCCAACAGGGGCAGTATGAATAAGATTATTCTTGTCAGGCCTATCCTCAATAACAAAAACCAAATATTCAAGCCTTCTTTCACTCTCTAGAGTGGGAGGTGAGAGTAGCAGTTAGAGGAGGACCTTGCTAGAAGATTGGCTGTAGATCAGGGGGAGACAAGGTTCAAACTTGCTCAAATGCAAGCAACAAAAGTACAAGAGCCTCCAAGGAGAAAATATTCTTACTTCATGTAGAGTAGCCATCCTATCCTACAAGACAAAATATCAGAGCCAAATGCCCACTCAAAAGAGACATTTCCAAATCCATTTGAAGAGGAGCCACCCAAACACAAGTTTTCTAGCTTCAGAAGGAGTGAGCCTCCCTAGATATCCATTCCTTGCTACAATGATCAAGAACCTACACTGCGTTAATTGGACGTTGAGTAGCTGCATCAAGAGAAGAAGGAGAAAGAGGAGGATGAGGTGGTTCCTACCCTTGAGGAACCAAAGGTAGCTAATCAAGCTTCCAATGGGGAAGAAAGATTAGACCAACTACAAGGAGAAGAAGAGAAAAACCATCAGTCATAGCAGGAAGTCAAGCATGAGCGGGAGGAAGAAGAAAAGAGAGATGAAGGTCATGGTCTAGAAGATGATTTTTCTAGCATCATAATGAATTTTTGTTCAAGGATCAACACCATACTAGTAGCTCCTAAGAATGAACATCATGGGAATCATGAGCAAGAGGTAGAGATTGTTTCTTCACAAGAAGAGAAGCCATTTCCAAACCAGTTGGATGCTACCATTGTAGAGCACAACCAAGTGGTCAGGGCAGATTGCCTAGACTCGAAGCCATCAAGAGGATGCCCCATCAAGCATCTAGCTCTGCAACAATGCAAGTTTCCCTAGTCATGATCATTCCTAAGCATGAAGGAGAATTATAAAAAGAAGAGAAAGCATATTTGGCTCCACAAAGTAATGCCCTAGTGTAGGAAAGTTTCATTATTATCAGCATTAGGAAGTTGCTTGAAGTTGCAAAAATAGGCTTGTCATGTTTGCTACTATTTTTAGTTGCCCACATACATGAAAGAAGAAATCAACTGGTGAGGAAGGGAAGCTACTTCAACAAACTAGTAAATGGGTTTGTTTGACCTTTCCATGTTTGTAAATTTTTGTACATAGTAGATTAGGTGTTTTCAATTTTTCAAGAAGTGCATGAGCATAGACTATTTCTCTGTGAAATAATAGTTCTCATATTTTGATAGTTTTGTGAGGTTGTAGTTTTCTTGATTATCTATAGGACAAGTTTTATTTTTTGTGACTCTATAGCCCAATGGATTTCTTAATGCCACTAATGTTATGCTTAGCAGGCAAGCATCCCCTCTGAGTCTCCAAAAATGTTATTCATTTTTAGACCCCCCTTTCATTCCCTTGCTTCCATCATCAAAATCTAACTAGAGATATCTATTCGTGGCATCAAAATTACATAGTGTAGCTAAAACCCTAGTTATCCCCTTCAATGTATCAAGTGTTATGATCTTATGATTAGGATTTTCATCATCTAGTTGTAAGACTTCATCTTCTTGCTCCCAATGTTATGAAGTAGGGCTTGTAGAAGATTTTATTGCTAAATGTTGAGTCTATCCCATTGACCATAACATCATGGGTATAGTTTTTTTAACGTTTGTTGACATGAAAAAGTGTTTTTCTTGTCTAAGCTAGAAAATGACATACAATCTTCAACCAATGAAATAATAGGAAAGGTACAAATGATAGATGGTCAAATTCAGTTGACTTATTGACTTGGCTAATTTGGCATTCACAAACATGGTATTAAGAAACTCCTTTAATGGAAAATCAATTCTTTGATCATCTGCAACCACCTTTTTGTGTTCTCTATGCTTGTTAAATGTAGATTTCTTCATTCTACCACCTTGGGTTATCCATCTATCCATCCATGCAGTTATGACCACTGTTTCTATCTCTTCAAAGCTAGAATTTCATGTAAAGATATGACTTCTACATATGGTAGTGTACCCCAATCAAATATTTCTAGGATTCATAGCGATTGTGCTCTGTGACTTAATGACAGTAGTTGGGTTTTAGCTTTCGTTAGAAGTTTTCTCAGTTACGCTTTAGTTATAAATTTTTTTTTTTTAACCCTTCCAAGGATCGATCTTTCTCTGATTCTATAGAAGTTGCATTGTATGCCCTACTACTATAATTTCCTTTTGCCTCTGGATGAATATAATTCTCTATTGTATCTCTTTTATCCATTAATATATTGTGTAATACCTTCTTGCCTTATGTTGATGTATTACCTCCATTGTTTGACTATATGATTGTATCTATTTGGCCTATCAATGATATAGAGTGAAGTTCCTTTCCTTATAGCATCTTATTGGTCTCTGGTCTTCATATTGTTGTTGAGTTAAATAGGGATTGAATCTATATATTTTGAGATTATATTGATAGACTGTGCATTCTTAGGTAGAGATAAGATTGAACATATTGTTTGGTGTATCACCCTTCTAGATTAGATTAGGTAGTTTTATTTTCATGCATTTCCTTCTCCCTTTTCCTCTCAAGTAGTTAGGTGCACCCTAATAGTAAGGAAGCTGACCTTCTCTAGAGACTCAATCTCATTGTTCAAGTCCCACAGCTTGGAGATTGTTTCCATGTTTCACAAGGTTTTCTGTAGGTCAAACTTCAGGCGAGGGTGCAAAATTTTTTGACAAAATTTACCTTAGTTTACTTTCATATACATTACACTTCTTTCTATCTATACATTTTAAGGGAAAAGACTTGAGAAGTAAGAATTCCTTTTGGGCCTATATCTTACATTAGAATCCCTCCATCTAATTGGGTTGTGCTATATTTAGTCCCAAATGAGTTACATCCTAGGGCCCTTTATAATGTATGTATGAAGTGGTGGTCTACCATTTATCACCATTTTACATTATAAATTTTGGTGAGTGTTACGTTCAAGCACTATACTTTCTATTTGGGTAGTTAGATCTTCTTTAGTGTTATATCTCTTTTTTCATCTACTTTTTATGAATTATGATGATCATTATTTTGTTACATTGTATGCATCTCTCTAGGTTCTATTTTATATTTAGTGATTAGATTTAATTTACATTGGTTATATTATTTCATTTCATATATTTGCATTGTGAAAAAGACAAAAAAAAAATTGAACCTTAAATCTATTTCATTCTTTCATTGCCTTGAATTTTGTCCAAACATTTTTAAAAATACAAAAATACTTCATTCATAACAAATTTATTTGATTTTTAAGGGAGTTTTTATCTTCACTTGTTGGTTCAATTTCAAGTTTTCTTCAAAATGTTGAAGATGAACTAGTTCTTCCTTTTATTCATTCCTATAATGCTCACCCTTGCACAATTTATCCCACTCCTAACGATATTGTGATTGCCACCATTCCTTATTAATATCTACATCTTACTAAAGAGTACAATAACAATGATGATTTTTCTTCTCCAATTCTTATTCCTTATAATGATAATTTGGTACACAAGGATGGTGACATGATTATTTCTCCATTTCTTGTGAGTTTCATTAACATGCCTTTTATATATTAGGTTTCAATGAGCTATGTTTGTCCTTAATTGTCTCTATGAAATTTTCATTTCCTTCTTTAATATGAATAGGTGGTCTATCAACTCTTTAAGATAATGATTGTGGAGCTATAGATTTCACACCAATATTCCATAGCAAGAACAAGTCCCTTGAATTTGAGAGTCAAACAACTCAAATTTTATGAATGCATAGATATTGATTGATCCTCTTTAAATTTCAATCCTCTCCCACCTATAGGATAATCTTATCTTATTGATACATCAAACATTCCTAATGAAAAATGTTTTCATAAGTAGCTTTAGGTATCACACCTTATCATATTCCTAATCACTCTATACATTCTCCTTGTAATTTATACTAACAAAAAGAGTTTTTATTTTTATTTTACCAAGACCAACTTAATTACTCTTCCTTTGAAGAAAGTGCACAAAAATAGAAAAAAAGAAAAGAAAATTCTTCCATTTTTATGTTTCATCAAATTCATTGCCATAAGATTGTAAACCAAAAATGGGGTACACTTCTATAAACCATTACACTTAAGAGATCACACAAAGAGAGAATCTCAAGAAGTGTCTTATATCTTCCTACTTGTAACGTACAAGGGAAATAAAAGAGATTTTGTGTTTGTGGCTCCAAATGAACCAAGATAAGTGAACCTTGCAAGGTGCACTACAAGATGGAAGATCCAATGAGGTAAGAGAAACAAGATGATAGTATCCAAGGATTTCTAAGTGGATATGAAAATTTAAAAAAATCTAATATGGATGAAAAAGCTACTCTAAATGATGATGAAAATGAAAGTACAAATAAAGAAAACTAAGCTAACAAGATGAGAGTTACAATCCCCCTATTAAAATTATGTGATTTAAGCAACTATGCAATAAAGGAAACACTAGACTAGTATGCAAGTAAACTAAATGAGAATAGAAATAAGAGTGCTCAAGCACTCAAATGAAAGTACAAAAACATAAAAATAACATCAACTCAAAAGATATGAAGAGAGTGGGGAGAGAGCCCCCTTTTAAAGAGAAATGGATAGTTAGAGATTAAGAGGCAAAATTATGGGTGGAGAATAACTCTCATTTTGACTTTGTGCACAAGATTCTCAAGAGACAAATCAATGACTATGTTTAAGAGGAAAATAATGAGAGGAGGATCTTAAAAGGGAAAAGAGATTCTACTCACTTTAGAAATTGTTCATTCAATGTTTAGACAAAAAGTTTTTTTCTTTTATTTTTAAATTAGGAAATTCCCTTTTATGTGCACACGTAGGAATAAAAGAGATTTTTATTTAGTTAAAAAGAAGCATGTTCTTATAATTTAATAAATACTTAGGATAAGGTGGTAAAATTTGTAAGATAAAATTGAATAAATAATTAAGTGATTGTTTGGTTAAGGATAAATGATTGATAAATCATGCAAAATTGATCAAGCATAAAATTTAGATTAATTTAGAGATTCAAAATGACAAAAAGGGGGCTTATAGTTTACTAGACCATTTTTGGGTAATTAGATTTGCCCCTCTTTGATTAATGTGTGAGAAATCACATAACACATTAAGTAAAAGAATGATGGTGTCAAGCTGATAAGAGGTTTGATTCCAAACTACCAGTGAACAATGTGTAAAGAGATAAATGATGCTAAATGCATAGTTTGATGTGAAGTGATGAAATTGAACATTAGGACAAAGTTGATCATATAATACTAGAATTGATGTGATGTAATGAGACTTGATATGTCCAAGAGTGATAAGATTAGGTCAAGCATCTACATAGAAGAATAGATTATAGAAGGATCTCAACTTGATGTGAGGTGATAAAGCTAAGATGTCCCTATTGAAGATAACATAACATAACCAATTTGCATAATTTAAAAGATAAGGTATTCCTGCACCTGTGGGATCAAAATCAAAATGAGGTAGAGGAGATGTAGAATAAGATAGATTTGATCAAATCAAGCTAAGATAGGGTCCATGTTGATAGATAAGCGATGCAAAGATCATAGAACCAAGTTTGACCATCAAGTGATGAAGATTGCCCTAGTTTGATAACAAGATCATAAAACATAAGAATATGGTCAAACAAAGAAGAAATGGGATGAAATGGTATAGAGAAGGTGATGAAGAGGTAGAAATGATTTTTTCCTCAAAAGATATGAAAGATTTTCCTCAAAAGGGTAAGCCAACTAGGTATACACGAGAGACATTTTAAATCACCATTTCAACATTCAAGATGAATCCAAATTTTGATTTCAATCCCTAAAATGAACCTAGCATGTATAAATTAAGTTAGGCTACAATTCTTTTTAAAAATATAAGATAGTTGAAAATGATTTGAAAGCTTAGTATTTTGATAGATCGAATGTGATCATATGATTAACCCCTTTGATGACAAGATGAAAGAGAAATGATGATGAAAGATCAAGAAGGTGATGAAGACATGATAAAGAGATTAGAATAAAAGATGATCAAGTGTGATTGATGATGTGCCCAAAAGTGATGAAGGATATTTTGTAGAAACTCAAATGCAAGACTAATATGCAACCTATGATGCAAACTAAAATGAAAAAAATGCAAAGTGCAATTTGCAAGGGTCTCTTTAACAGGTCCTTGTTTTTGTACTTATCAAGCCTTAGTAAGGGAAATCATAAGATCATACAACTATCACAAGTGCAAGAAACTATGAAGATATGGATATGATCTATATTGGATAGAGATGTAGGAATTAAACCTATGCATAAAAGACATAGAGGTCAAGATGATAGTGCAATTAGATTATAAGTTAATGTAGCAATATTATGCTCACATCAAAATAAAAAAATTTGAGATGACCATATGAGTGGTCTTGTGGAACTAACACAATAAAATAATAAAGGATATAATTTTAAATCACCCAAATGCCCAAGGGATCAAAGCAAGAGACACCTAAGATCATCAAAGCTATACCCACAAGCAAAAAACAAAAAAAACCTGCCTCATGCCCCTAATCCCCTAGTCAGGTGATATCCATAAGTAAATAAGGAGGAAATAAGGAGGGAACATCAAGAAAAATCAACAGCAAGCAACACACAAAGAAATCAACAAGCTTGTCTTTGTCATTTTAGTTTAAGTGTGGTGTGCGAAAGCAAAGAAAAATAAAATTGCTAGATTTCTCATATTTATACTTGTGAGCAAGATAAATTGCACAACTAGACTATGGACAAAGCATAAGACCTAGGTAGACTCTCTAATAAGTGTTAAGAAAAACTCAGTGTCAAGGGAAGTTTGGGAAACACTATTTGGGGTGGTGTCACGGAACACCAACGCATCCTGGAGACCAAAGATGAGATAGTTTGTGCCCCTAGACCTAGACAAAGAACTACTCTAGACTAGGAAGAAAGTGTGTGATAGAGTGAAATGGCTAAGTGTCAAAGTGACAAACAGATAGATAGAAGCTTAGAGGTCTCAAGTAGCACATGTTTCTAGGTTTTCACAACTTTGAAGTTTTTTTTTTCTTTTTTCATTTTTAGGACTTTTTATATTTTTTAATATTTTTTTAATATTTGATTTTTTGGTGATACAACAAAATGCCTATTGCTAGGTTTTCACTACGATGGTCATTTTTAAGGATATTTTTCTCTTTTAAGGATTTTTCTAGATTATATATATATATATATATATATATATATATATATATATATATATATATATATATATATATATATATATATATATATATATATATATATATATATATATATATATATATATATATATATATATATATATATATATATATATATATATATATATATATATATATATGGATTTTTCAAGACCATAAAATATGTAAAAAAAAATCTAGATGTTAGGATGTCACACATAGAACTTCTTTAGGTGGAGAACATTGATAGGTTCTTGGAGTTGATCTCCCTTAGGTGTAGAAATATGATAAGCACCAAATACAAAGATAATAGGTAATGATATAGGGACCCAACCAGTTAGGTTTGAACTTTCCTTTTTGAGTTCCATTATGTTGATTCTTGGGGTTCTCACATAAGACAAGATTTCTAGCCTCAAACTCTCTAGGATTAATCTTCTTGTTGTTTCTTTGTGATATTTATTTCTAATAGACCCTCATGTGATTGAAGATAGCTTTTCTATGCTCATCCAAAATCTCTAGTTCTTGTAGCCACAAAATTCTATAATCCTCACTTGTCACAAGCCCTTTTAGAGCTACCCTAAGTGAAGGAATATCAACCTCAAGGGGTCAAACAACTTCTAGTCAATAGACAACTACAACATGCGTAGTTCTAGTAGGTGTGTTCATACTAGTTCCATAAGCCCATAATGCATGTTTAATCTAAAGATGCCAATATCTATTTGACTTGTTAACTGTTTGATGTAAGATCTTCAATAGTGTTTTATTCTATGCCTTGACTTGTACATTCCTCTAGGGAAAGTACATGGATGACCATTGTGTTTGATCCTAAACTTATTGCATAGTTATTTCAGATCTTTATTTTTGAATTGACCTCCATTATCAGTAACAATGGAGGATGACACACCGTATCGATAGATGATGTAATTCGGGATAAATAAAAAGAATTATTTTCCTATAGCACTAGATAAAGGAACAACATCAACTCATTTCACAAATTATTATGTAGTTGTGATAATAAACTAGTGACTCCTTGATGAGTTAGGGTGAATCTGACCTACTAAGTCAAAGACCCACTGCTAAAAAGGTTAGTGTGTAACTAATCATATAAGCTCCATACCTAGAGCATGCATTAGATTTATGTGCATCTGACACTTCTTATAAGACTTTTCATACTTATCCACATAGTTTTGCATAGTAGGCTAGTAGTAGCCAACCCTTAGCAACTTTTGAGCTAACATAAGATCATTGGAGTGAGACCCACATACGCCCTCATGGACTTTAGCTAATGCACATTTAGATTTGTCTTCTCTAGACACCTAAGTAGTGTTCTATCTAGATCCCTCCTAATAAGTCACTAGAGATAAGGGTATAGAAGGAAGCATTATAGATGAGTTGACATTTTTTTTGTTATGGGTTAATCCATTAGGATTTACTTGGTCATAAAGATATTTGTAGATGTTGGAAAAGTGAGATGAGATACAACCAATGATGGTAAAAATGACATTGTTTTAACAAGATTAATAAGAAACGTAATGTGGCTCTTCACTAGGAATTCAAATCTTGATTCATATTCTTATAGTTATAATATAGAAGCCAAAGTTGTCATAGTATCAATTGCTTTATTTTATGCTCTAGGTATTTGTTGGAAGGTGATGAAAGTGAAGTAGTTCCTTAGAGCATCAACCAATTTCTTGTAAGTGATTAAGTTCTCATTTTTGGTTTGATGATCATAATTTATTTGGTCAAAACTAAGATGAGAGTCCCAAAATATGTGCAACTCAATGATTCTCTAGCATTTAAAAACTAGTTTCATCTTGTTTGCCAATACTTCATATTCAACTATAGTGTTTGTACACTGGAACAATAATTTGTAAGAGTCAGGGATAGTGTACACATGAGGCATGGTAGACATAAATTTGATACCTACTCTATTTTGTGTATGGGAACCATCAAAGAATATTTTCCATGTATGTTTAGTCATATACATAATGGATAAATCAAGGAAATATATCCATAGGAGCATGGTCTTGTAAAGGGAAATCTACTAGCTGATCTACAATAGATTGACCTTTGATGGTCTTATGATCAATATATACAATGTCAAATTTGGATAGAGTTATCATCCATTTCATTAACTGACCAGTAAGGGAAACTTTTCTCAATTGATACTTTAATGGCTCAATCCTTGATACAAGATGTATAGTTCATGTAAGCATCTAGTGTCTTAATTTTTGAGATGCAAGTAGTACAACAAGGCAATATTTTTTAATATTATTATAGGTGACCTCATAGGCTACTAATGTTTGGCTGATATAGTATATTTCTCTTTCTTTCCCACTCACATCTTTTTATTCTATAATTCCCCCAAGGATGTAGTTGTAGCTGAGATGTATAAAATAAGAGGTTTCCCTGGAATATGAGGCATCAAAATTGGAGAATTCGCTAAATATTCCTTAATTTTCTTTAAAATATTTTCATATTCCTCATTCCACACACATGAGGCTCGTTTATGAAGATTTTTGTTGAATGTTTGAGATCTATCAACAAGTTGAGAGATGAAACTCCTAATAGATTGGAGATGCCCATGAAGACTTCTCATTTGACTAATGTTGCAAGGAGGTGGCATATTCATAATTGCTTGAATATTTTCAAGATCAAATTTAATTCATTTGGCTAAAATGACCTAGCCTAGTAGTTTCTTTGAAGCAATACCAAAATCACATTTATTTGAATTGAGCCTAAGTTAAAATTGTTTCACTCAATCTAGAATTAATCCCAATTCCTTAAGATGTGTAGCCCATTTCTTAGACTTTTCTATGGTATCATCCACATAATCTTCCATGGATTTATGAATCATGTCATGAAAAATTATGGTCATAGCTCTTTGATAAGTTTATCTAGCATTTTAAGTCCAAATTACATGACATTCCAACAAAAGGTTCCCCATGCACATGTGAAAGCTATTTTGTCTTCACCCTCTAGAGCTATCTTAATTTTTTTATAACCCAAGAATCCATCCATGAGAGCATACATTATTGTTGTCATATCCACTATCATATCTATGTTTGGAAGTGAAAAAATCTTCCTTTGCGAAATCTTTGTTAAGATCTCATAAATATGTGCATACATGAATGGATTTATCATGTTTTGAGACTAGTATGATGTTTGAAATCCATTCAACATAGTCAATAATTCTTTTAAACCCAACTTTGAGGAGATTTTAAAGTTCCACTTTAACTAGTAGAGAAACATGTGGATGCACTTTTCTTATCTTTTGTTTAACTAGTTTAACACTTAGAGTTATGAACAAGTGGTGCATAATCATATTAGTGTCAAGCCCTGACATATCAAAATAAATCCAAGTGAGATTTATCTTCTTTTTTCTAAAGAAATTGGTGATTTATTCTTTCTCTTACGTCAATAAAGAATGACCTAAGTGAATGATTTGTGTAGTCTTTTTTGTTCCAATGTTGATGGGTTGTGTAGGATCTATCAAGAGTGATAATCTGTCTTCGAAATAACTAGGTAGGCTACCAAGTATCTCATCCTTAAGCACCTTAGGGAGGTTTTCACCCTCAGATTTCTTTTATTTTTAATTTTTTTTTCTAGTTATGTCATTGCTTGCCACAAAGTGGTTTTTTCCATCAAAATGCTTGTTTTTAATTTTACTTTTAATTTTGTGACTAAGATACTTGATGTCGACCTTCATCATATTTGTTTCTAGTTCACTAGTGAAAGAGAGTATAGGTTCAATGCCATTTAGGTAAAAAGTGATCTCATAGTCATTTTGAAAATTCAATAGCTTAGGTTATCAATTTTGTTGAGACCAATCTATGAGATCAAGGTGCATAAGTGAGAGCATATTGGAAGGTTCAAGGTTATTGACATGGAAGGAGTCATATCCAATGAAATGAATATCAGAGTCTATAGGCCCCCCCTAAAAGATACCTAGGTCAATTAGTTCTCTAACATGGTAAGTTTGATTGATAAATGTGACATGAGAGTTTGACTCATCAAGCCCTATGTGTGACTCATCATCTACTTTGAGTTGGTTAGCATAAGAATGGATGATGTCAACATGTATTTCTATAGATTCCATTAAAGTTGAATCCCATTCATACTCATTTGAATCTATGTTAAGATGTATTTCTAGTAGGCATGCAATGTTTCTTTGAATTCTCTCTCTATTGGGATCTTCAAAGTCTAACTCTTCATTTTGATGTGATGTAGAAGCTTCAACAACATAGTCGACATGATTTTTATCATTAGTTTCCCACCAAAGAAGAGAAGCAGAAGGTATCAATTTATCCTTTTTGTGTAACTAAGTTTCTAGGTTGAATCTCTTCTTCAAATTCATCAAAGTCACTAGATGCTTCATCAAAAATAGGTTTGTCATCAACATTGTAGAATCCTAAGCTAATAGTGTCTCTAGAACTATGTCCATTAAGGTGACTTAGGGACTCAACAAGATCATTATTTTTATCACTCAAAGTACTATGATTGGGGTAACCCATCTTGTGAAGAAATTCATATCCATTTCTATATTGTTTGAGAGATATTTTGATAGGAATAATAGTTTCATCAGTTTCTTCCTCTTCTCCATGATAGATCAAATTCCTCAATGTTGTTTCTTCATTTTCATCTTCTATTAGTATGAAGGGATGAACAAAGGTACCATAAACAATCATAGATGAAGAGTAAGATTTCATCTTTTCTAAAGGTTGAGCATACGAGCATTGAGAAATGGGAAGTGTAGCACTATAGTTCAATCTATACTCCTACTTCCCCGTGTTCAACATTTTAAGCTTCTTTTTACATTCAGTAAGAAATTTAGTATTGTTAATTTATTTTGTAGTTCCATTGTGAGGTACACACGATCTAGTATTGACAACATTGATTAATAAGGTGTTATTTCCACAAATAGATACCACAACACCATTAAAAGGAGACTTGATGCATTGATGGTAAGCATATGTGACAACTTACATTTTGTGGATCCATGATCTCCCTAGCAAGATATTGTATGTAAGTGGATTTACATCAAGTACTTGGAAGACAATGGATTTTTCTATTAGACCCACATGAATAGGTAAAATAACCAATCTCTTGAAAGACCTCCCTTCTTCATCATAGGCCTTGATCATAATCTTCTTTCTAGGATCAATGACATGCTTTGAAAAACCCAATTGTTTGAGTAAATTAAATGTACAAATGTTTATCTATGTGCCTCTATGTATCAACACATGTCTGACATGGGTTTTATAAATTATGACTTCTATGTGCAAGGCAAGATGTGCATATGGATCAATGACTTATTATCCTATTCAAAATATGAAAGGTTGTAAACTATAGCAATGTGGTTAACCATAGTCTAGAATTGGTCCACATTAGTGTCTTTGGGAAAACTAGCCATGTGTAAGGCATCATCTAGGATTTTTTTTATGAGTAGGAGATAATCATAACAACTCAAAGATTGATATTTGTGTAGTAGTCCTTTGTAATTGATCTACTAAATTATAGCTTGAGGTGGACTCTTGCTTAAATGTAGTTTGTTTGGATGTAGTTTTCTGAGACATAGATTATTGTAGAGAGGATATAGGAACCTTAAGCATGATTTGGGATTGTTGAGTTCTAGTGACCATATTTAGACTCTCAAAGGAAGGTGAATTGAGTCCTCTAAAAATAATTAAAGGTTTGTCTCCATTTTTAGTTTTATGTGAATTCCCATGTGAAGATATATGACCTCTACCCCTAAGGTACACTCTAGGCTCATCAATATTTGAGTCATAGTTGGTATTATTTCCTTTCAAGTAAATTATGTTAACACTCTCCTCTATAGGTTCAAGCATGTTGATCACATTGTCTGCGCTAGTATAGGTGTAATTTATCTTAACATCACCATTGTTAGGTTTGGAAGTTTACCCTTGTTCATACTTAGGGAAAGGCTCACTATTGTAATACCCCTAAATTGGCATATTGGCATTTTGAACCAATTTTGGTGCATCAATCTCACAACATCTATTCTTAATCAGTTTAAGTCCTATTTTACTAGACCTTTCTGGTTCTTATCATCTTTAGTCGACCTAAGTGTCAAATGTAGAAAATCCCTAATTTGTATTAATCACATACTTTATTTAACTCCTAAATTTTGATTGAAATTAGCTAAATTAACCTCCTAATGGAATTCATTTAATTATAAGTCCTAAATACTTTAATTAAATTAAATCCACCCTCTTTAGCTAATACACATAAAAAGGAACTAAAATACATTGATTTAATTAAATATACATATCATAAGTGTTGAAACTAATTATTTAATTAATTAGAATATTAGATTATGATGTCATGTTTGAATGGATCAATATTCTTTCCTAATTCATCTCATATGAAAAAGGAATTAAATATATTAATTTAATCAAATATGCTAACCATAATTGTTGAAACTAATTATTTAATTAATTATAAAAAAATTATGAGCACATATTTGAATGGATCAATGTTATCTCATATTTCATCTCATTCAACTCCATAGAAAATGAAGGAATCAATCTCACATTCAATCTGAACCATACACTCGATTTAATCTTGATCGTTGATTAGATCCAAGATTCTATAAAAAGAGACCCCCGACCTCTCACTTGGGAGGATGCAAGTGGAAGAGTATCAAATCACTAGTGAATTGATTTACACAAGCAACTTGCACTTAAATTTCTATTGCTTTTACATGCTCATTATTTAGATTACAATGCATTCATCTAGCTTAATTTGTTTCTCATTGTTCTTAGATTAATTTGAAAATCATCTAGATTAATTCATATCTTTGCATACAATAATATAAAAAATATAGATTATATTTCATTTTCATTCATTGAAATCTTTCATACTAGTTTGGTCTGGTTACTAAACTCTCAATTCTAAAAGTGTATAGTAAAACCCTGTCTAGTTAGAAGACAACATATCACCTTGTGCAAACATACCAGATGAACATTCTCATGTTCATTCTGGGATGTTACTGAAAAATAATGATCATGTTGAAGTTTGTGGTTGAATTAGAGGCCCATATTTAAAACTCACATTTCTAGCACCCACCGTGGGGCAGAAAAAACAATTTTTTGGGCTCATTTATAATTTTTGACATTCTGGATTTTTGTCTGTATAAAATAATGAATTCTAGCACACAAAGATGTTTTCTCACATGAGAAAAATAGAAGCTTGCACTATTATTTGTAGTTCCTCATGTGGGAAAACATATACTCTCATGATGAAAGTACTTTCTTGCACAATACAAAGTGAATCCTTGCGTGGTTTGGTGCATTGTCTCATGCTAGACTTGAGAACATAGTATGATAGATTTGCATTTTTAAGGTTGTTATTCATGATTTTTTGGTTTAACCTTTATTCCTAAAGCATCTATTTTATGATTTCTAATTTTTGAAGTAGCTTAATAGTGGTTTGCAGGATGATTATCAAAGATACCTTGAAATAAACATACAAACAATACTAATGGTTTGATTGCAAGACATTTGTCAAAGAAAAATTCAAACCTACTCAAACAATGTGTTTGTTTTCATACTTTTTCATACACATAGTTTAATAGGGCTTGTGAACTTTGTAGGGCTCTAGACAAAGGAACAGGGGAATATTCTCTTTGCTACTTGGAAGTGATGCCCAAGAGTAAATCAGAAACATAGACACGTTTGGAAAATAGTACCTGAGGGAGGCAAGAAAGGTATTGGTTCTCCCAAGAAAATATTTTTATGAAGGGATGATGCTTGTTTCCTTTTAGGAAAATCAAAATCTTGAAAAAAGACAAGTTGGGATTGATAAGCTAGCTCAGTGATGAATATGTTTTGCATGTTTTGGTAAGGTGATGAGGTAGAGGAGTATGCTCTTTTCCCTTTGGGAAAATAAAAAACTTGGACCCTATAATCTGAGCTATAGTATGAGTCAACCTTTAGACGGTCTGCCAAAGCAATCTATTCTCCGAGAATGACCCAGGTGAGCACACACCTAATGCTGATGATTCCACCTTACTATAATAAAGAAGATTTGTAGAGTCAAAAGCTTTAAAGAAATGTTAATTTCTTCTTCTTGATTCTGATATCACATATCAAGAGGAGGCTCTTTCTATTGCACTAGGTGGTGCCATCCCTAGTCTTGCTAGTCAAGTGTGTGTACTTTCAGGTATCAATATGGGCTGCTGGCCTTAACCTCATTTGTGAGGCCACTGGGGGTTAGTGTGAACAAAAGTCTATTAAAAAATATGTAGTTAGTTGCTACCTGGTTCACCTCTAAAAAGGGGCATAATCTTTGTGCAAGGAGGAGGAAGAATCTCTCCTGTAGATTCTCACCATAGGCATGTACCTAGATGCTACAAGGTGGTATACACCCTTGACCCTTTTCACAAGGGTGATCATTGAGAATATATATTATTGAGTCCTTGGAATAAACCAAAAACACAAGCACCCTCTAGTGGGGTGACACCACTATGTGAGGTGAATGCATGCACATAAGTTGTGAGACAAAGGCTTTTATGCCACTAACATTTCTGGTTATAGGCATAAAAGAGTATCTTTTTTGAGTCTACAATTGTCCAAACTGGCCAAACAAAAAGGTCAAAACTCCCCTGTCCCTTTGAGTTTATTTTTCCTCAGTTGGATTGTTTACGAGTACTACTTATATCCTCTTGTCTAAAAATCAATTGTTTACTTGCCAAAATAATTTGAAATGGTGCCAAATCTAAAAATGATGTCCACATTTGATTGTAAACTACAAACACTATTGGTACTCTATCTAGAAACTATCAGAACTTATCACAATCTCTTCAAATTTAGTTAAAACCTATCAATCTATCCTTTACTCATGTGCATTTTTGTACAATTTTGCGTGAGTCAGGACCTTTTGGTTAGTCAGTCTATGTTTCCTCATGTGGTACTCTACACTTCCTCACATGAGAGGCTAAATTTTCTCACATGAGCATATACTAAACACTGTCAACATTGTCCAAATTTGGTCAAAGAGCTGTTAAAACTGATAACTTGTCATTTCCTCACATGGTTCAACAAATAATTTCGTGTGAGAAAACACTTGAGAAATTGCTGTTCCATTTCCTCACACGGGTCTCCATACTTCCTCGTACGGTTCTTCCAGAATCTTCACGTGAGATTTGGTCATTAAACTGTCAAAAACCTATTGAAATTGCTCTGTTAGATGTCTTTAATCACTTGGTTCACATCGTTTACTTGCCTCAAAGGCATTTCCTCATGCAAGTCTGTCAAGAACTGTCTAAAAATAGTGAACTATTCTGAGCTTCCTCTTCAAAATTTGATCCAAATATGGTCTTTATCTGAAAACACTAAATCATTCCTCTATCTATTGTAGTCTAAAACTCAGACATCTTGCTTACTTAATCACTTTTGATCCGCACATGAACTAGTCTTGCTACTTTGTTGTCCTATTTTCTCTCTTGTGTTTGCCATATCTTGTGTCACAATAGTAAAAAATCTCAGCTATTTTAGCCATTTCTCTGACTACTCATACCTAGGTATACACCACACTTACTGATTACTTACTTTGAGACAATGTTCTAGTATGATCCTTGTTCAAACTTTGTCATAAGTCATTGTCTATGACTGTTACAACTAGGAGTGGAAACATGTTTACTCCCCATAGACCAAGATGAGGTAGATATAGAGGTAGAAATCATGGTAGAGGTCATTCCCATTTCTACATATAGTCTGAGTATAGTGAAGGGTCCTCATAATCTCTTTCACCTATTGGTTCACCTAGTGCTCGAAGAGTCTTTTCCATAAACTTGCAACAAGTTAGGAATCTATTATTCCAAGAACATCTAGACATTGACAAGACACCTATGTATTTAAAAAAAAAAAAAGAACTTCTATTCAAAACACCTATACAACATAAAAAAACTAAAAAATTCTACACCCCTAGAATGACAAATCAAGATCAAGAAATGGGTGACAACAATAGGAGAGCAAACAAAGAGGACTTCCAAAGAACTGGAAGGCTCAATGATCCTTACACCTATAGAAATGATTATGGGGATACTGAAGAGATACCCCTAGAAGACATAGAGAAATGTTGTAAAGATAAGAAATTCTTGAAAATGATGGAAATTTTGCTCCATGATGAGAAATAGAAATATTTCCTCAAACTTGCTCAAGAAGGAGAAAAACTACATCAATACTTCAATGTTGAAACAATTGTCACACAAGAAGAGGAATCTAAAACCTCCAAGTTACATAAAGAACTCAAGGAAATGCAAGAACAATTGGTCCAAATATTGAGAGACAAATATAAACTAGCTAAACAATACATGTTAGACACTATTCATCCATTTCCTTTTGACAAAGATTTGTTCATACCTTCTTTTCCTAGAGGAATTGAGCTACCCATATACAAAAAGTACTTAGGAATATCTGATCCCCAAGATCACTTGAGGGAGTTCAGTGCTTTGTCCATGGAATTCATGCACAATTAAACATATCTTATGCATTTTCTCCCATAGAGTCTAGGTGGTCAAGCCATGGAATGGTTTTCACGGTTACCTACTGGAATTAAAACATTTGTTGAGATCGCTAATATATTTATTCAATAGTACTCACACAACATCCAACATCCAATAAACATTAGAGATCTTTGCAACCTTAAACAAAGAGTTGGAGATCCTTTCCTAACATTTCTCCAAAGATGGAGATAATTATATACCAAATACTCATGTAAAATCCTTGAAACTAAAAAAATTGATATCTTTATAGATAATCTTTTACTTGATTTTGGGTATAAAATATAACTTCAAGGTCCACATACCTTCGAAGACATGATTACACAAGGTATCTAAATAGAGGAGTTCATGGTAAAGAAAGATGAATTAATCCTTCAAAAATACATCAAACAAGGGTCTACCTCTGGCAAAGACAAATCCAAGTATATTAACAAAAAATGAGAGGTAGTACATGATGGAGTGGTGGACAATATCACTCCCAAGCCTTCTAAAGTGGCTTTTAGTCTCATCTATAACATGCATAAGTCTAAAACCATTGAACAATCTACTTTGGATAACTAGACATTTGGAAACAAAGCTAAAATCTCATCTTGGGTTTCTCGACCCAAATGTGAATATACACCTTTGAGTGAGCCTCTCAATGTGGTATATAAAACTCTACTTCAAAATTATATTATTACTCCACTTGATAATTCTCATCCTTACGATCCACAACCACAATCCACATGGTGGAATGAGAACGCATATTGTGAATACCATCAAAAAAAGGGTCACAAAAAAACAACTATATTAATCTATAAGATTAGGTTCAAGACCTCATTGATGATGGTGAAATAGTTGTGGGTGGACATAGCAAGAATTTAGATCACAAAACTTTTAAGGAACCATTTCCTCCTTATGACAAGGGAGAAAATTCTAAACAAAAAAACAATAACAAGGTCAACTATACATATACCAATGATGATAATGTGATCAACATGGTTGAACCTTTGAACTTTGAACATTGTGATGTTATCACAATTAAAGGAAAAAATGACAATACAAAACCTAAGTCTCCATTTTTGTTAAGAGGTGCTACATATCTTACATTTGATCATGAATAGTCACAATCTTGTGCCAACATTGTTACACGTTCTCATGCTAAGATAGTACTCAAAGGCCCTGTGCCTTCTTCTCCCGAAGTAGATCAACATAAAGACAAACCTATTGCTGGTCTATCCATAAAAAATATGAAAATTACAACATCCTCCATAGCTACAAACTATAATATCCTTGAACAATTGCAACAAACAAATGTTCAAATAACAATCTTTGAATTACGTAAAATATCACCTGCTTATAGGTAGATTCTTGACAAAGGCCTCACTGAGGTAAGAGTACCTCAAGATCTTGATCTTGATAGGTTTTAATCTATGGTAGGTCACTTGACCTCACTTCATTATTCATCCTTTTCTAAAGAGGATGGCAATTCTTTGAGTCATCCTCATAATCAACTGTTGCATATTGAAGTCATGATACACTAGAAGCATGTCCATCGCATGCTTATAGACAATGTATCTTGTCTTAATATATGCTTTGCTAAGTTTCTCAAACAATTGGGTAATGATTAAGAGTTTATTGTTCCTTGCCACAACATAACCATTAAAGCATATGATGAAGTATAACACAAATCCCTAGGTCTTGTTGTGTTTCCTCTTCAAGTTGGTCCTATAGAAAGAGATGTTATTTTTTAGGTCCTTGATATTCTTTTAGCATACAACATACTGTTTGGAAGACCATGGATTCATGAAATGCAAGCAGTACCTTCAACATAGCATCAATGCATCAAGTTTCCATTCCAAGGATCAGAAGTTACTGTACTTGCTAATACCAGTTACACATGTATCATGTTCAACTCTACTGATAGTTTTGTTCCCACCAATAGAGAGTCTACATATAATGATGTCAACAATCTCAAAGAAATGGAGAAAAATATCAAGCTAAAAAAAATTGGAATGGGAGAATATCACATTGAACTAGTTTTGTCTTTGACATCTCTTCCTGAATCTCCCTATCATTATGGGATACCATCTTAAATGAAGAGACCTTTTGTGGTATCACCTAAGACTATATTCAATGGTTCCTTTTTCAAGGCCACTATACCTCTAGAAGATGGAGATGAAAATAGAGCCATCGCTATGTGGTTATACAAAGTAGTCCTAGCTGATCTCATAGACCAGTCTTGTGAGATAACTCCTAAAAAGTATGGACTAGGTATTAAATTGATAAAACACTTTGGCTACAAAGGCAATGGTCCTACATGATGCAACAATAATAGACTGATTGATCCAATCAAGGTAACATCTAGAAGGCTTCGTAACACAACATGCTTAGGCTTCAAGAAAGTTCCCTTTCATCTAGGGATCAACAAATTTATACCAGAATCTGATAGTTCATTTGAACATTAGTCACAAACTGATTCTAATAATCAAGTGGACAATTCTAAAGATGAGGATACCTTGCCTTATCTTATTTCACTGGATCTTGCTACATTCTTTTCATAACCATATGACTTTTCACCATGTGTCAATATTGCTGAAGTTGATAATTATTCCTTTGACAATACTAGTGATACTCCCCAAATTCAATAAGAATAGGATGAGTCTAGTCACACTATCATTGTTGAATGACTTTGTAAAAATCAAGATGATAATGAAAGTAGAGAATGGGTACCCATAACTGTTGGGGAATTCTACAATCTGACTCCATGTGGCACTGATTCTTGAGAATATGAATTTGACTCTCTTAGAGGCAACTTTTGATAAGGATGTTGATCAAGTGCACATGTATTAAAATCAACTCAAAATGGGAGATTAATCTAGGGTTTGGTTAGATGAGTCTCATCCTACCATTGATGTTGACAGGTCTTTAATTAATGTTGTTAGAACTCAAAGGGTTTCAAACATACCTTTGGACGAAATCACTTTAGGTCTTGAATTACTTGTCCACGCATTTGATGACTATACTATGAGTGCAATCAAATCCTCCACTTCTCTTCCACTCACTTATCCCAATTTAATAGATTGGAACTCCAATACTACATCTAGTGAACTCCCCATGTTCTAGAATGACTATGCTTTTGCTTGCTACCTACACATTGTCGAACCAATAACATATTCCACCAGTGAACAAAATGTCAATATGACTAAAGCTGACATCAAATATCTCAGTCATACAATTAAATGAAAAAAGAATATACATTTTGATGGTGAAAACCACATTGTGGAAGTATCGAAACCAAAAATAGCAAAAAAAAAAAGACATATCCAAAGGGGAAAACCTCTCTTAGGCACCTAAGGATGAGATATTTGATGCACTTTCAAGTCATTTTCAAGAGATATCATTAGCGTTGATAGAGCCAACACAACCATTCAATCTGGGAACTGAGGAACACCCTCATATTATACATCTTGCACAATCTTTATCTATAGAGGAAAAAGAGGAATTTGTTGCTTTCTTCTGGAAAAAAAGATCAATTTTGCATAGACTTACTTAGATATGCTAGAATTAGATCTTTATCTTATAATGCATCATTTATCTATTGCACTAGGGGTGAAACCTATGAAAAAAAGCTTAGGAAGATGTACCCTCATGTGGCACTACTTGTTAAAGCTAAAATAGAAAATATCTTGAAAGCTGGTTTCATTTGTGCCATTGAATATGCTGAATGGATCTCAAACATAGTTACAGTCTCAAAACATGACAAGTCTATTAGAGTTTGTATGGATTTTTGAGATCTAAACAAAGCATGTCCTATGGATGACTTTCCACTACCCAACATTGATATGATAGCGGACATGACAATGAGATATGAAATGTACTCACTAATGGATGGTTTTTCTGGCTATAATCAAATCAAAATTACATTATAAGACCAAGAGAAAATTGCTTTCACTTGTGCATGGGATACCTTTTTCTAGAATGTAATGCCCTTTGGTTTAAAGAATGTTGGTGCCACATACAACAAGTAGTTATGATAATCTTCCATGACATAATGTATAAAATAATGGAAGACTATGTTGATGAGACCTTGGTCAAGAGTATGCAGCTAAACACTCATCTTCAAGAATTGGGATCTACCTGAGGTCGTATGGAGAAATTTAGTCTCATATTAAATCCTAAGAAATGTGCTTTTGGTGTCACATCAGGGAAGCTACTTGGTTACATTGTCTCTACAAAAGGAATTGAGGTGGACTTAGAAAAGGTTCAAGCTATAATGGAAATGCCTCCGCCTTGTAACATTAGTCAAATGAGGGGGTTACAAGTAAGAATTCAATCTATTCATAGATTCATATTACAGTTAGTAGATAAGTCACAACCTTTCACTAAAACCTTGCATAAAGGTATGGAATATGATTGGAACATAGATTGAGATCAAATATTGATGTAGATCAAGCAATATCTAGCTAATCCACCAATACTGATGCCTCCTATTTATGGAAAGCCACTCATTTAGTTTATCTCTACAACAAACTTATCTCTAGGTATCTTGCGAGCTCAAGAAGACAACAATAATAAGGAACAAGCTATTTACTATCTCATTCATACATTGATCTCTTATGAGATGAACTAAAACATTATTGAGAAAGCTTGCTTGGTAGTTGTTTTTGCTTCCTAAAATTTGAGACACTACATGCTCAGTCATTATACATGACTGATTGCAAAGATCGATCCATTAAAGTATTTTCTTAGCAAGCCTACTCTGACAGGAAGGCTGGCTAAATGGGTTATGATCTTGAGTGAGTTTGACATTGAATATGTCATAATGAAAGCTATCAAAGGAAAAGAAATTGCTGATCAACTAGCAAAAGAACCAATGCAAAGTGTACTACCACTAAATATTGAATTCCCCAATGAATCTATTTTATTGCTAACCCACCAAACATAGGTGATGTTCTTTGATGACTCCTTCACACAACAAGGATCTAATGTTAGACTTTTAGTTATAAAACCACATAAATATTCTTTACCTAAGGCGTAAATGATTCTATTTCCTTGTACAAATAATATTGCAGAATATGAAGCCTCAATCAATGACATGGAAATTGCAATTGAATGGAGGGTAGATGAACTGATTATCTTTTGTGACTCACAATTAGTGATCAATCAGGTCAATAATGTTTATCAAAAAAGGATGAGAAGTTGACAACTTACAAAAGAATGGTTGATGATTTGAAAAAGTACTTTGCACATGTCACTTTCTAACAAATTCCTCGGGTAGATAACAAGGTTGTTGATGTAATGCCCACTCTTGCTTCCATGCTACAAATGCCAAAAAATGACTTTCGACACAAGTTGTTGGTAGAGACATTATCCTACCCTACTTGCGATTCACCTAAATCCCAAATGATCTATTCTATCATAGGAAATGATTCATCTCACTACCATCATATCTACTCTTAACTGCATGATTAGATTGTTCTAGACAATCTAACCCAGAATGAAAACTGTCACCTAATTTGAAATGCTTCATGGTGTGTCATCATTGCTAATGACTTGTTTCAGAGAGGTCTCAACAATACACTCCTTAGGTGTTTAGAACTTGATGAGTCAAAATATGTATTAGTAGATGTACATGGAGGAATTTGTGGATCACACTCAAATGGTTTGGCATTGGCTCACAAACTTATTAGAACTAGTCACTATTGGCTAGATATGGAGAAAGAGGCAATTAAATATGCAAATACTGCAAATAGTGCCAACTCCATGGAAATTTGATTCATGCTCCAGCCAGGGAACTAATTCCTTTCATCATACTTTGGCCATTCCAAAAATAGGTCTTTGATTTGGTAGGTCAAATTCATCCATCTTCTTTGAATAGACACAAGCTCATTATCAGAGCTACAAACTACTTCACAAAATGGGTGATAAGGCCAATTATTGCCTCTATTTTATGTTAAAATTAATACTCTATTTTTAATACTGCTAAGACATTTGTGAACTCATAACTAGTTAAACTTATGATTAAGTCTAGATAGAACTATTAAACCATGGGTAGATAGTTATGTCATATTTTACCAATATTATACATATAATGCAGTATTTCATAGAACTATAGGAATGTGTGTTCTAATATTTGGATTTAATTTGATTATGCTTATTTGCATAAATATTTCTACATCGCAACTAACTTGCTAGGAAAGGAAGAATCTAGAGAGTGGTTGACAGCATTCAAGAAGGAGCGTCAAGGCCTAGCTACAGAGGAGGAATCATTATGGCACTAGAAGACACAACTAATACAAAGGAGTAGCTATTATTCCAAGAATGCAGGGATGAAGTGTTTCTATATTCCCTCTGCATTTACTATTGTGCTAAATTGGTTACTCAGACTTTATTGCTTATACTGCAAGCTATTATATTTCCTTCTTCTTCTCTAGTGGATTTTTAGTTAGTTTGTTTTCTTTCCTATTTTAGAATAAGTGTAAATCCTCTATTTATAGGGATTGGATTGATAGTTTTCAGGGTTGAAAAGTTTATGGAAAAACATTGTTGACTCTTGTAGTGAGTTATCTATAATTTTATGTATTGTTCTTATGAAAGGAGTTTTTGAAATATAATGAAGTAATTCTTGGTTTATATTCTGTGTTAGCAGATTAGAAGAAGTCGACCAAGGGGGCCCACTTGGGAGGTGGATTAGACTAGAAGTGGTGTATATTTACTTCCAACATTTCCAGTATTTCAGATAGAAGTTATAGTTTCTTCCTGCAACATCGTACTTTGTGAATGTTCCTGCAACATCCACAAGAGTAGTTATAGTGGATGGTCTGGGTTGAAATATAGGTTAACATAGAGTTGTATTTCTAGCATTCATTTCAGCAAGGAGTTAAGTGTGTTACTTTCCTACAACACTAGTGTAGATTCTTTATATGCATTTTATTTTCCTACAACATAAGCATAATGACTCTTCAAGGAACCTAGTGCACATAGTGTGCTGACCATTTCAAGTATACATCCCTAGGTTGAAAAATTAAATGCACCTCATGGTGGGAGAAATAATCCTTAGATTGAATAAGCTATTCCTGAGTAAGGCTTTGGGCATGATTATCAAACACCTATTGTGAGGTAGACCAATGGGTAGAAGTAGTTCCTCTTTCTAAGGCTAATGGAAAAACCATAGCTCTAGTCATTCTCAACTACATCATCTGCAAGTATGGTGTACCATCCCCCATCATTACTAACAATGGGGTATAGTTCAAAAATAAGGATCTGAAGGAGCTATGCTTAAAATTTAAAATCATGCAACATTGGTCTTCCATTTACTACCCCCATGGTAATGGAAAAGGGGAAGCATCCAATAAGGCTATTCTCAAGATCATCCATCAAACAGTTAACAAATTTGGAAGGGAATGACACCTTCAAATTAGTCCAGCTCTATGGGCTTACAGAACAAGTATCATAACTCCTACGAGAATGCCCTTTGCTTTGGTAAATGGAGTGGATGTTATGCTTCCTATTGAGATCAAGATTGCTACTTTGTGAATCTCTCTTAAAGGCCTCATCAATGACGATGATTACAAAATATCTTAGCTACAAGAGCTAGAACTACTAGATGAACATCATCAAGTGGCGTTTGATCATCTATGAGCTTGTCAAAAGTGAATATCTAAAAGATACAATAATAAAGTCAAACCACATAAATTCCAAGTGGGTGACCTCATCTTGAGGGAAAATCCTAAGAATCAACAATAATGAATACAAAAAGGGAAGTTTGAACCTAACGGGCTTGGCCCATACATAGTCACTACAATGTTTGGATCTGATGCTTATCAACTCTCAACAACCGAAGGAGACTCACTCAAAGAACTGATCAACACCCTTCATCTAAAATATTTCTATAGCTGATATACTTTTGAAGCTCTTTGTACATATCTACATGTCCTAAAAAAAGTCTGAAAATATCAAAAAGTCTTGAAAAAATCTATTATCCTAGTGAAAACCTAGCAATAGGCACCTTGGTAATACCAAAAAAAATAAAATCCAAAAAAATGGATATACTCAAAAAAATAGAAAAATAGAAAAATAGAAAAATAAGAAAAGTACTATTGATGAAAACCTATCAAACAGGTATAGTGGTAGAAAAAATAGAATCTCTACCAAGAAGGTGAAAACCTGGTAAACATGTGCCTCTTATTTCAAATGCTACATCATGCAACACATCTTTTGGCTCCTGTATAGTTGCTTTCTTGCTTTAGTTTTCTTCTTTCGCTCATGCATATGCTCTTAGCTACATTCAGGACATTTCCTGATATCCACATGGATTGAATCTGGTCATAAGTCTAGGGGGCAACACCATGTGGTTTCTTAGAGAATCTCTTAAGCATTAGTCACTAGTTGTCCTAACTATGTCTATCTACTATCACTTATTTTACTACTAAGATTCCTCTCAAAGAAGATCTCTTTCATGTCAGTCACTAGTTGTCCTAACTATGTCTGTCTATTATTGCTTACTACTGAGATTCTTCTCAACAAAGATTCTTCTTTGGTGTCAGTCACTAGTTGTCCTAAATGAGTCTATCTATTATCCTCATACTATTGAAGGGATTTCTTACACACATATTCTGAATATCAACATCTCACATCAATCCATTGCAACTGAAACTGAATTGAAAACATTGAACGTATTTGAGCTATGCTAAGCTTTTCTTTGTGTGTTTTTCTTTCACTTTATCATTTCTGTATGAGAAACTTGAGGATGTCTATTTTGACTAGAGTAGCAAGGACTGGGGGTATGGTCCTTTTTCTTTGTTTTTTGCTTGATGGTTTATTTTTGATAATCTAAAGGTTACATATAAAAGGGGTGTCCACTATAAGAGCCTCTATCTCGTATTGGATGGCCATGTGTACCTCGACTCATTTTATATGAACACTTTAGTGAGGTTGGTTCTTCTCATTGAATATTTGAGTGAATTCTCTATGCTACAGTAAAATACTGATACTCATCCTATTAGGTGAATGTATGGGTTACTGCAAGTATACTTAGTGCACTTCTATCTCAGGTTATGAATGCACAGGTCATTACAGACAACATACTTACTGATTACTTAGCATGAGAAGAATATGTCACATGTATGGTGTGTTTGAACACAAGAAACATTCTAGTCATCCTAACATTTATGCTTTGATGCTTATGTTCACTTGCTACATTAAAATGGACAAATGTTTTAGTCATTCTAGCTTCTTGTGCATTAATGCTTACATCTAATCCCAACAAAAATACGATACATGTCATATTCATATTCTCATGGTTGTAATGTTAGTGTGAATTTTATGACATTCGAGGGTCTAAATAAAAAGATATATGATGATAACTATTTTACGGTTTCAATAACCAGTCCTAGGGATTGCATCTAGAATAGGATTGCATTTTATAATCAAACTTTCATTAGGGCATAACTCCAATTACTTCTTTACTTTTATCTTTCAACTTGAGAGGTCACTAATTTCTTCAATGTATCACATTTCATCTTGAGTGCACAAGCATTCAATTCGTTGTTCGATCTTTCCAAATTTGACTAAGCACCTATAATCAGTAATAAATGTGAAACTTGCATGAGATTTTAGTACATATACATTTTTCATTACCATATTGTTCATCTACATATCATCATGTCATGTCATAAGCATACATCATACCTCATTAATCACATTTGCATAATAATATCTATTTCATCTATGCTATGTATCCATACATCATATACATTGCATTAATCAATTTCATATAGCTACACATCTCATATAAAAAAAATCATAAGGAAACAAAGCATGACACATGCAATGATACAAAAAAGAAGCTCATATATATGTATATCTCCAATGGAGTCAAATGTACATCAATACAAAAATAAGTGCTACTTGGGAACTATCGATCTCAAAAATGATACAAAAAGATGATGATACATCATAGAAATTATGATCAAAACTAAGATAGAAGAGAGTAAGTTAACTGCATCCTTCTCCTTCACCCCCAGGTGGAGGAGGAGGAGGAGGAGTTGCATCTCCTCTAGCAAGTGGATGTGCACCCTCTAATGCTTTGGCATACTTAGAGAAATGAGGAACCTACTTTGTTGCCTAGGGACTACACCAACATAAGCTGTATAATAATATATCACTCTCGCTATTTGTGTATGGTCCTCATTTCACTAGTGCTCTAGCTACTCTTGAAGCTCTCAAATCTCTTGATCTCACTCTAGGAGGCATGTATCACACACTACCACCTAGATCTATAACTCTCTAAGCTACCACCGTGCAATCCTCACTCACTCTCTCAACCACCTTAGAGCATCCTATGTCTGTACTAGGATGTCTCTACCCTATCACTCAGGAGTAGGCTAATCCTACATCTCCTCATCACCTCCTACATGCTCTACCTACTGTGAAGGCTAGTCCTCCACTCTTGACCTTTGTACCTCACTGTTGATGGAACCAAGGTTCCTATCTCTCCACATGGTCTCCTCTACCCAAAACCACACCCACTAGCACCTAGATCTACCCTCATCTATTGTGGAAGAATCAACATTAGTGTGGTCCTCTATTTGGGGCCCTACTACTATGGATGCTATAGGGCCTGAACTAGTTGTATTGGTATTTCCATCCCCACTAGATCTATAAAATGTGGAAAGGGTTGATTGACAAAATGCTCTCTATACTCTAGAGTCACCCCTCCATCTACTACCACTGGCATAGAGTCCCAGTGGATAAGTGTGATACAATGTGCATTAGTCATTGTTCTACTTGTATCTAATATCACTAACCACCCCTTCTTCACATCCTTAGTGAAGCAATTGTATGTGTAGTACTCTTGTGATATATCCTGTAGCCAACCGTACTACCTCTACATGCATGTCAAAGGAAATCACTCAATAAAATGGATGGAGTGACCAATTAGTAGCCATGAGGAAAACATATAACCAAGTTGTGCTTGGGCATCATCCCAAACCTCTATCTCTCACTAGGGCCACCATACCACTGCTACTAGATCATCCAACTATGCTTGCCACTGCTCGGTCTTACCTAGAACAGTCTAGGTCATCTTTTCTCTATATCAACATATATATGGCTCATGCAACTATTGCTCATCATCAAATATCAGTCTCATGATGGGTAGGTGCTCCCATGTCCATACCTACAATACAAATACACCTACTTCCACAGTCTTCATCTCTTTATAAATGATCTTGTGCACCTCATAGAACATATGGGTCAACATGCACTGACCCCAACCAAAATGTGATGGTTGTTCCAACATCGTCTACAACATCTATCCCCATTCACACCCAATCCATGGTGACCTTTTTCAGGCATTAGATAACATCCAAGGAAAGCACCTAGCACCAGTACTAGTCTATGTGTAGGCCCATATACCTGCACCAACTGATCCCAAGGAATAGCCCTTCCCATCATCATCTTATCCTGGAAGATGGCCCTCAATGCCAATGTCCCTAGTCATAGCTATGTGTCGTACTTAATCCATGGCTCATGGAAGGGTATACTTAGAATCCTTTAGATATCCTTAGGTGTGATAGTCATCTCTTTGGGGGGAAAATGAAAAGTGTTTGTCTTTGAGTGGAAACATTCTACCAACACTATCAAAAATTCATGATTCACCCGTAGAATGGGGATATCACATAAATGAGAGAGACCGAGTGTATCAATATGTGTTAGCTCCAGTGCATCTATATTCCTAATCAACACCCACATGGAGGGATAATATGACCAAAAATGTACATCTGAGAAGTTAACTTGTGAACATGAAAATAACATAATATGGTCAGTATTCAATCTGAACATAAATATGGTTTTTCTATGCTAAATGGAAACATCATAAAATCAAACAATAATAATCTAAGATGATGCAAACTAGATGGAAGACATGATAATTTGCATCAAAACATTACTTGATGATACTCAGAATCTTGCACGCACATACAGATTCTTGTGCGAGACTAAAAAATCTTGTGCGCAAATACTGATTCTCATGCGAGAAACCTCCATGGGCCATGTGAGGAAAATTTCTTAGCATGAAACATGACCTTATTTTTGGGTCACTCGTGTGAGAGATGGGTGTCCCCCACGTGAGGAAGCCCTACACTACATGAGAAAGTGTCCTACTAGCACTTCTTTGTGCAAGCTCTCTTAGAGGCTTGCGTGAGCACCCCGACAGAAATAAAATTCAAATGATCCTACAACTACTAAAAATTGATAGAAAAAATGAAATTCAAAATGATCAAGTGGTTTATCAACTACTCAGTAGAGGTCTGTAATCCACCATTGCTATGTCGCTTGGATTGCTCAAATCGGTGAGAGTACATGAAATATCCCAAATTGGATATTTACTCAATTTATCCTTAAAATATATTCAACACTAAACATATGTAGATGTATTAAAAAATATAATCAAAAGTAGTAGAAACTTCAACAGATATTTATCCACCTTCTTCTTGAATATAATATTCAAAAATCAAACATAGGAAAATGTAATACGTTACAACAATAAAACCAAAAGATTCTTCACAAGATAATAACTTGTTCTTTCCAAAATAATATTCAACATTTGAGCATATGAAAATGCGTCACAATCCAATAATATAAAAACTAGTAAACTATTATACAACTCCTTAAAACACGTTATTGCATTATACAACAACAATACAATAACCAACACTAAAAAACCAATCTTAAACACAATTTAACAATCAGATTGGAACACTTAGAGAAGAACCTATAAGCACATACGAGACACCTAAAATGATGTCTCCATGGACAATGGGTTTGCATCCACTATTTGCCAGCATGAGGGGCTATGTTCTCACACTAGCTGAAAGCTAAAGCTTTTTGATTACTCTCCCAAGAGAGAAACTAAAATCTAAATAAAAAATCAAGCATGATCAAATGAGAGAGTCTCATCTCCTTTTATTCTTATAGTTGTGACTCTTTGACTTCCCTTTTAGATTTCCATCTCATCTCTCCTTGTCCTTTTTGCCCACTTGGTAATATTAAATTGACTCTTTATATTTTGATTCCACACTCTCCAAGTCAATTTTAATATTAGATATAATATTCTTATAGTATTTCTAATGTCCCAAAAAGGGGACATTACAAATCTCCCCTCGTTAAAATTGCCTGTCCTCAAGTAATCAGTACCAAGATCCCATACAAATTTTTTTGGAGCTCTGCAACCTAATCTAAAAACAAACCCAACCATACTATGAAACAAGGTGTCACTCTACAATCCATTCATCAATCAGATCCATGGATCCCATATAAATCTATGAAATAATGTGACATCTATAAACTGTACAACTCTAATCATCACTACATCTAGCCTCAAACTGAACAAAGCTACAACAATGTCCTTAACAAGCCAAAGATACATATGATCAACACCTAGATCCCAAACCCTATTGTCATAACCAACTGATATGATAAGGTAAAAATGTATCAACAAAGTATGCATACCCCAGTAGATGGTGACAACTTGACCTAAATAGATGATATAAAAAATAAGTTGCTCAAAAGCTGAAATCAACACCAAGGGCTCATAAAAGATAATACTACCATCATCACTCTAAAGAATCCCTAAATACATAGGGGTTATGAGAAAGAATGAAGCTGAAAAAACATTCCCTATGATCAACATATAAATCTCCTCAATTCTCCACCAGGACCTGTTTAACTACTTAAATAAGAAACCCATCCAACCTATATAAGTTAAAATTTAGAGCCATGAAAAGGCTATATGAAAGAGGGGCAATAATAGTTGCTTCACCACACCAATCCTATGACCAAGGTTCATTGTTAAGAACTTCAGCTTGATCCGAATCTCTGAAGTCAAGGTCATCATCTTCCTAGAAATCAAGAGGAACTCTCTCCTCTACCTTAAAAAGTGGGTTATCAAAAATCCAAACAACATCTACCTCAAACAAAGGGTCGTCTATAAGATGAATGTGATCTAAAGTTTTGGAACTTGGTCACTTGGGGCAACTATCCAAATCATACATCTTCTGAATGCTATCAAGTTTGTCAATTACTTCTAGGAAAAATTCTTGCCTCTCTTTATCCTCATGTTCCCTAAAATAATTTGTGATTTGAATCTAATTTTTCACTTCCTAAAGAGAAATATGAGCATCATCTAATACCTCTTGAGTATACTTAAGCTCCCTATTGAGTTGCATAATCTCATTCCTTTCCTTTTTCAGCTGATCAAAATGTATTTCATAAACCTTAAGAATGTTATCCCTATCAAAAAGAAAATATAAATAATCTAATTTCATAGTTTCAAGAGCTGTTTTGATCACTTAGAAATCAGAAACAAGCCAATATTCTTCCACTCCCTTTTGAACCTTCCTATAGAGATTCTCAACCATCTTTTGTGTGCTATCAAAATGTACCAACAATGCCACAACCATGTCATTACTATCCTTCAGCTGATTCCTTAAGGTATGCATTTCATTATTGTCATTTTGAGGTGGTTCATTGTCTTGTAGTATCATCTTGGGTTGTTCATTTGAATTCATGTCATGGGCATCATTAATTTATGGTTCATTATACAAATATTCCAATCTCCTATTACCTCATGTGCAACTGACCTCATCAACCTTCTTGTCAAAGCTAACCTCTAAATCACCAATGTAGAAACTTACACCCCATGTAATATTTTCTATGTGATCATGAGAAGGGTGCAAATCAATGGTAGTTGACTGATCTTCTTTTTAAAGATCCTTTATTCAATGATTTTGGTCTGCCAAAAATTCTTTATACACACCTTTGCATTGGTCTTTTGCAAGGAGATCCTGAACTAGTTCCAAATACTTTCTTTTTGCCATATCAGTCTTATTTTGATGCTCTAGATGAAGATCCACATTATCATTGGATGGTAAATCATTTTGAATTTGGGTAGGAAGTTATTTATAATATCCATAAATGTCAAGTATTTCTAATCTTATATCAAATTCAAAATTTTGGGTAATTGCTCTTGTGGCTTCATAATACCCTTCCTGATTTTACCCAAATCTTTTCTCATTGCTAAAGTTTGCTACCTGTCTCATAAACCCGAATGCCCCCTGCAAATTCTCAAAATTTTGGAAACGATAGTCCTGATAAAATAACAAGAATATCTTTAGCTAGAACCTGTATGGTGTTTCTTATTGCTTCCTTTATATGAGCATAAACATACTTAGTCTTTCCTTCTCTTTTTCTAAAAAAAAATCAGTTATTGAAGCTCCATTCTTTGAACAAAATCCTTCAATTTCCTTTATGGGCTTTCCCTCTAGATCAAATGACTTTCTTGCTAGAGGTCCACACACCTCTATCTCAATTTCATCTTGCATTCATCTTGTTTCGTGGACAATAATAGACTATGGTTGAACCTTTTGAGATTTTAGTGACTTGCCTATCACTAGATTAGCATGATTTCTTTGTCACATTTAACTCAACATACTACATATTACTTCAATAAGAATATGTGAACCTTATGCATTTGATAAATGACTTGAACTCAGTGAGTCAATGAGAAATTATGCCAGTTCTATGTATAACCAAGCCATAGTTCAGTCACACTAGAATTTCTACAACTTCTTTGATACATATAACTTATCATATTTTCTTCCACTACACATTTTACTGCAAAACTAACACAGATTTCATATACTTACAATGCTTATCATTCTGCAATTACATCTAGGGAACTTAAGCTACAAATAGATAAAGAATCTACAAGGAATCCCCCTTCTTTAGTTTATCAAGAGTTCTTTGTATTTGAATATCTCTTTCCTAAGCCCATTTTGCTGCAACTTCTTCATCTAGCTTTTGGATTAGTGCTCACTTTGGCCAAGCCCACCATTTATTTTTTCTTGGATCGGATTCAACCTCACCTACTATATCCGGGGAAGAAGATTCTCAATTTTTTGTGAAAGATATTCTTGTAGTTTCAACATACCTAATTGCAGCCCTATGTCAACTATTGCAAAGAAGAAGGCATAATAAAAATCTCTAGGATGGTCACCTTATATATGACCAAGAAAACCTCCACTAGAAATTCCACCAAGAGCATAATTTATTAGATCTTCAGGTTTTGCTGTGCATAATTCCCTTACAAGTTCTTGAGATCCAAGGAAAACATGAGGCTACAATGGCTGAATTAGTAGCATATGTTATTGCCAATTTAGATGTGCCATGACATTTCAAGATTCTAGATAAAATCCTTTCTCCTCTGCCAATGACACCTATAAATACATAACTTCCACTAGAGATGTTACATTTCTTAGACACCAATCACCACTGTCAGTTACATTCTACTCCTATGGACCCCCATGTGGTAGATAAATGCTTGGAATAGTGAATCATGGCTCCTTTTTATAGTATACGTCAAATAGGAAATGGTTTCAAATGATGTTATTACCTAATGAGGATATTTGACTAGGAAACAACCCACTATTTCTACTTGTTTCCTGACAACTCCTTGAAAAAATTCTAGAATCAAAGGGGATCAAATTGCCTAGATAAATAATATTTCTCTGCTCTTAACATGAGTAGAGGCTAACAATTAAAATGGAAAACATTACTCAAACACTATAGTTGAGCACCAAGTAATATTCACGACATCGTTTGGAAGTTAATCGCTTACTACAAGTCGTCATCAACTATTCAAGGAGAATACAAAATCTTTGTTACACAACTATTCAAGATACATCCATCGATGCTCTTTAGCTTATTAGAAAACTTACAATTTTCAATTTAATATACTGTCAATGATATTTGTTGTGCAACCCCCATCCTAAAATAAGATGTATTTTTGATCCTCACAATGGCTTCCATGAATGCCCAACATGAATATCTATCACCACTATTATATATGACAAAAATTGAAATGAGGAGGTCAAAACTATAATGAAGAGTCATAGGAAAGCCATAAAAAAAATCTCATGGG
This sequence comes from Cupressus sempervirens, assembly GCA_028749045.1. Taxonomy (NCBI): domain Eukaryota; kingdom Viridiplantae; phylum Streptophyta; class Pinopsida; order Cupressales; family Cupressaceae; genus Cupressus; species Cupressus sempervirens. The sequence continues at coordinate 504,284,011 of CM053789.1, read as the reverse complement.
ATTGCACTGCTTCAAATAATTTCCAATCGCAATTTCTGACTAAGTAGCTCTCCACGACAACAACTAAAATAAAAATTTCTTCAGTCTTCCCTAGATTGAAGAATAGGCCCAAAACTTTAAAACAATCATGACTTGTGGAAAGGTCTCTAAAGTATTAAGCCCAAAAAGGTCTACCACCAAAAACTACAGGGGTTTTGTTTCTGCACATAATTTGAAATGATAAGATGGCCTACACACAATTTCTTGCCAAGTATTTCTGAACTTAAATATTTTTGTTCCTCCTCAGCATAGTCCCACATAACTAGTTTTCTATAAATCTTAGAAAGAGAAATTCCCTTAGATGATAATACCAACAGTATTAAGATTTCTTTTATCTTCTTTATCATATCTAAGCTCCTTAGGTTAGATTATCAAAGTGCATCAATATATTTAGTAGATACTTAATCTCACTTCTACAAATTTTCCTACTGATGAAGATTTACCAAACTCACAGATTCTATATTTATTTCTAAAACCTCACAGGTTGTAGAATACGAAGCTCTGATACCACTGAAATATCCCAAACTAGATATTTTCTCAATTTTGTCTCAAAATATATTCAACACTAAACATATGTGGATGTATTACAAAATACAATTAAAACCAATAGAAACTTCAACAGATATTTATCCACCCTCTTCTTGAATATAATATTCAAAACTCAAACATAGGAAAATGTAATATGATACTACAATAAAAATAGAAGATTCTTCACAAGATAATAACTCATTCTTTCCAAAATAATATTCAAGATTTGAGCATATGAAAATGCATCACAATCCAGTAATATAAAAAGTAGTAAACTCTTATACAACTCCAAAAAACACATTATTGCATTATACAACAACAATACAATAAACAACACTAAAAACCCAATCTTAAACACTATTTAACAATCATATTGGAACACTTAGAGAAGAACTTATAAGCACATATGAGACACCTAAAATTATGTCTCCACAGACAATGGGTTTGCATCCACTATTTGCTAGCATGAGGGGCTATGTCCTCAGACTAGTTGAAAGCTGAAGCTTTCCGATTACTCTCCCAAGAGAGAAACTAAAATTTGAATAATAAATCAAGCATGACCAAATGAGAGAGTCTCATCTCCTTTTATCCTTACATATGTTACTCTTTGACTTCCCTCCTAGCTTTTTGTCTTATCTCTCCTTGTCCTTTTGCTTGGTAATCTTAAATTGACCCTTTATATTTTGAATCTATGCTCTCCAAGTCAATTTTAATATTACATATAATATGCCTTTAATATTTCTAATATTCCAAAAAGGGGACATTATAGTGCACAAGGCCCACCATTTTTGCCTTAGCTCCTCCACAAAAGACAAAAGATTAAATGATTTGAAAATGATTCTTTGGACCCTTATATAGGTTTTGACCTAATTTTTCAAAGTGCTCCAATGGTCATGAAAATCACCCCCTCACTATATGGACAACTCTAAACTCATTTTTGACATCCAAATTGGAATCTAACACACTTGATCAACTCAAAATCACAACTAATTTTTGACATTAAAATCAAAATTTGACACACTTGAACAACTCAAAATCGCATATAAATTTTTTGGGATTGACACGATTGAATGCTTGTGAAGTCTATCTTTTTGATGCTTCATGAATTTTGGAACATCATCAATTCAACATTACTCCAATATTTTTCAATTTTTTTAGAAAAATGGCAACTTTGGTCAACCTTGGTCAACCAAACCTTGAAATTACTTTGGATCAATGTCAAATTTTCTTCATGCTACTTTGATCTTTGCTACATTCTTATGAATCTTTTCTCATATCATTATCTTCACATATATTGCTTATCCTTACTATTCTGTTGTGTCATCTTCTAATTTTGCTCCTGATGAGGTAGGATGATTACATCATTTAGTCTTTTAAATTTGGCTTCAACTTTATCTAAATATAATTTCCTAATCGCTAGGGGCATCTCATCACTCGGGGCATCTTTGTTCCGTCTATTTGGCATCATATGTTATCTAATCCTACTTATTGATCAACTGATCAAACTCATAACAATTCTATTTATAGCTCGATGGACATATATGTAGGTGTTCTATCTGGACTCCTAAGGATTAAGCCTTGTTCTAAGGATAATCCTACGACTCCTGATTAGGACTTGTTATCTTTTTTGTGGACCAGTATTTAGGTGTTCTACCTAGACTCTGGAGGATTAAGCTTCTTTATGAAGATAATTTCAATCACTTTTTAATGAGTAGGTATCAAGGCATTCTAACCTTGACTCCTGAGGATTAAGCCTCATTCTAGGGACAATATTATGAATCTTAATTAATCTTGTCATCTTTTAATGGGCATGTATTGAGTCATTACAACTCAGACTCTTGAGGATTGAGTCTTGTTCTGGGAACAATCCTATGAATTTTGACTATCTTTATTCTATTAAGACTAGTATCTAGGTGTTCTATTTGGACTCTGGAGGGTTAAGCTTCATTTTGGAGATAACCCTAAAAATATCATCAATTGGTTTCCATGTCATCAAATCTCATAAACTAATCTAAGTTCTTGTTCTATAATTCAAACTTTTGATTTCTTTGAATCAACATGCTTTTTGCACATTTATTCAAAGAGGGGCAAATGTAATACCCCTAAATTAGCACATTGGTATTCTAAACCAATTTCGGGGCATCAATCTCACAACATCTATTCTTAATCAATTTAAGTCCTATTATACTAGGCATTTCTAGTTCTTATCATCTTTACTCAACCTAAGTGTCAAATGCAAAAAATCCCTAATCTGTATTAATCACATACTTTATTTAATTCATAAATATTTATTGAAATTAGCTAAATTGACCTCCTAATTGAATTAATTGAATTATAAGTCTTAAGTACTTTAGTTAAGTTAAATCCACCCTCTTTAGCTAATACACATAAAAAAGGAATTAAAATACATTGATTTAATTAAATATACCTATAATAAGTGTTGAAACTAATTATTTATTTAATTAGAATATTAAATTATGATGTCATGTTTGAATGGATCAATATTCTTTCCTGATTCATCTCATATGGCAAGGAATTAAATATATTAATTTAGTCAAATATGCTCATCATAATTGTTGAAACTAATTATTTAATTAATTAGAAAATAATGATGAGCACATATTTGAATGGATCAATGTTATCTCCTATTCCATCTCATTCAACTCCATAAAAAATCGAGGACTCGATCTCATATTCAATCTGAACCCTACACTTGGTTTAATCTTGAACATTGATCAAATCTAAGATTCTATAAAAAGAGACCCCCACTTGGAAGGATGCAAGTGAAGAGTATCAAATCCCTGGTGAATTGATTACTCAAGCATCTTGCATTCAAATATATCGCTTTTACATGCTTATCATTTAGATTACAATGCATTCATCTAGCTTAATTTGTTTCTCATTGTTCTTAGATTAATTTTAAAATCATCTAGATTAATTCATATATTTGCATACAAAAATATTAAAAACAGAGATTAGATTGCATTTGCATTCATTCAAAACCTTCGTACTAGTTTGGTCTAGTTACCAAACTCTCAATTCTAAGAGAATATAGTAAAACCCCATCTAGTTAGAAGGCAAAAGATTGCCTTGTACAGACAAACCATATGAACAATCTCACGTTCATTCTGGATTGTTATTGACAAACAATGATCATGTTGAAGTGTGTGATTGAATTAGAGGGCAATATTTAACACTCACAATTATAAGCCTTGTGATCAACATGAGTCATCAATCCATCTACACTAACCTTTTTGCTATTTATAACATCTTGAACAATTGTCTTGATCCTCATGTAACTATTGGTTTAATGTCCCTTGTTTCTATGAAATTTTTAATAGTGGTCATCATTCTACCATTTAGGTTTAATATTAGGCCCATAAGTTTTCAATTTATCTAGCAAAGTAATTATCTGGTTTGCAAGAAAAGTCTTTAGAATCCCATCATATGAGTCTTGTTAGGGTTCAAAATGACATTTAGGACTTGAAGCTCATGATGGTTTACCTTTGGAGACCTTATATTTTTTGTTGTCACCAGAGTTTGGAGAAGCCTCTTGAAGTTTAATGGCTTGGATTCCTCTTAAAAAATTAAAGATAGGCTCCTTAGGCTTAGAGATATCAACCACACCATCAATAACAACATGTTCTTATTCCAATAGTTTTTCTTAGCCTTTTCTTTGTTTCTATTGTTGTTGTCATTGGATTTATCTTTGTTTAAGGTAAGTATCCCTTGTTTGACTAAGAAGTCTTTTATCCAAAAAGAACTTTCTATCATGTCATTAAATGTCTCAAATAGTTTCTTTCTAAGGTAAAAATGTAATCCAGGGAAAAGAGTATTCACAAAGATATCAATATTTTCCTTTTTGGGAATGACATGTAGGTATCTAGAATTCAACTTTCTCCACCTTTACAAGAATGTAACAAAAGGTTCACCTTGTTTTTGTTTAAGATAACACAAGTCAAACATAATGACTAGTTGTTGAATTTTGTAAGAGTAGTGTCGAACAAAGATTTGTGCTAGCTCTTTAGAGGAATCAAGCAGAGGTGTTATCTTAATGAACTATTGCATAGCTTGACCACAAAGGTGTTAGAATTCTTTTGAATAATTGAGAAGGGGAGTGAATCAATTATCCAAGGTTCATATGTACAAATAAAATTTTTCACAGCTTATGAACCCATAAAACATTTACCATTATGCATGCATCCATAAGATTATGCAATAACTTAAAACTTATAGCTTATTGTCAAATCAATTTGCAAAAATGTAAAGCATGGAACATAACTGATTCAACAACACACATAAGACAATGATTTATGTGGAAACCCAATTTGGGAAAAACCACCAGTAACATGCTACCACTTTTTCACTCTTTTGAAGTGATGCCCTATGAGAGGCCAACCCTGTTAAAGGTTACAATACACATTGTTAAATGTGACCTTGTTAAAGGATTTCAATCACCCTGTTAGAAGTGAGCCTTGTTAGAGCACTTTAGGTCATTCACTTAGAATGCCACCTTGTTAAAGAATTTACAAATGACTATTAGGTCAACCTTAATCTAAAGGATTTACCCTAGGCTGATACAATTTTTAGAGAGTAATAATAGAGCTTTGATTTGATATAACTTAAAATTTCTCTTGTAGATTATAGATCTCTATTCAGTCCTCCATTTTGCTTAGCTTTTATACTTTGTAGCTCTGATAGCTTGTTCACCCTTCAAGCATTCATCTCCTTAAGCCTTCTTGCTTAACATGCTATTGCAGAGTCTTCTCTTAGGTCACTTGATGAAGTAAAACCCCTTTGACCTCTTTTCTCCCTTGGGTTCTCACATATGACAACCTTTGCTTCATGATCAAACATTCCTTATATAGGAAATTAAGATCTTTTTCCATTTATTCTCCATCATCCAAATTAGGGTTAAGATGGATTAGGAAGGATACAATGTATCTACCCCATATCTTGTCTATTCTAGAAACTTCCTCTAGAATCTGCTTTGAATTTTCTTCAAAATGGTTTACCTAGAATTTTGTGCCACTAGCTTATCATCCTTATCTTCCACCTAGTTCAAATAATCCAAGAAAACAAACTTGTCAGCTTAGATTCATCAAATTCACGATCTTTAAAATAATATGATAGCTTGACATTATCAAAATTTTGATGCTCATCACATGCTGTGTTACTTGACATCCACTACAAAATCACTCAGCATCAATTAAAGTTTACTGGTGCTCAACACCTACTAAAATTTACTTGGCACTAACTAACTTGCTCGACATCCATTAGAATTTTCATTTACTTGGCACTAACTAATTTTTTGCTCAGCTTGCGTTGACTTTTCTCGACACCTACTATCCACTCGATCAAGCTTAATAGACAAATTTTGTATTACATGTTCTTCTATTCTTTCTTAGTGTAGCCAACATTTGTAACCTTGAGTAGATAATCAATGCATCATGTTACCACTATCTTAACTGATCCTTGTACTTCATTACATAAGCATAACTCAACCTTTCCTCTAGGTGCTGTTGTTACCTCTTATTAATCAAATCATCTATCAACTAAGTGATAATACTTGAATCTATAAGAAATTGTCTTACAACAAATAGCAGGTTTGACATCAGTGACAAAATAATGATTAAAATATATAACAATCTCCCTCATAAAAAGCTTTCTCATACAATGATCTTTTCAATTAGATTTCAACAATCTCCCTCTTTGGCATTGATGGCAAAGCAAATTGATCAACCCAAAAATGATCAAATGATGAACATCTTGTTTAGTCAATTTGATTGGGTTAAAATAGTGAGACAATACTAAAAAGAAATTCTGTATTAGCATTACTCCCTCCATTAGCAACTTCCATCTTTTGATTAGGTTACAAAAAACTTGTACATATAACTCCTTCTAAGTTTCTTTACTTACATCTCCCTCTTAGTATGATCTTTCTTCTACTTTCTCCCTTTTTCTTGACTTTCTCCTTGTTGATCATTTTGCTTTACTTTCTCCCTCTTTGACAATAATGCCAAAGATATATACCAAAAAAAAATCTTGTCATCTTTAATATATGCAGACATGAACTTGTTCAATGTCTCCAGCTTCTCCCGTTGCTGCCTCTATCATCTTTCTAGTGATTGATTTGGAAATTTCAGCTCTTTGTTTACTTTAGGTAGATTCTAAAGTAAAATCTTTTGCATCAATTTGTAACATATGTCAATCAACTAATTTGATGCAGGACACTCCCTTTGTTACTTAGATAGCCTTAGATAGGGGTATCACCCCTAGTTTACCTCTTAGATACTCATGAGCATCCTTAGGTAATGCTTTTGTGAAGATATTAGTAATTTTCTCCTTTATGTTAACATATTCCATGTTCACCTCTTTATCCTAGACTAACTCTCTCACATAATGATATTTGATTGCAATGTGCTTGGTCTTTGTGTGCATCACTAGATTCTTAGATATGTTTATAACACTTGTATTATCACATCAAAGTGTTACAGGTTCTGTGATATTTTCCTTCATTCCTTTGAGTAGCTGTTTGATCCATACAATGTTTGTACAATTTACAACAACAACAACATATTCAGCTTCAACAGTAGATTGTGAGGTGTAGGTTTGTTTCTTACTAGTCCATGTAACTAACCTTTTGCCTAAGAAAAATGCTTCTCCACTAGTGCTCTTTCTATCATCAATGTTTCCAACCTAGTCAACATTAGTATAGGCTCTCAATTCAAAAATTTCATCCTTGTAGTATAGACCAAACTCCTATGTTCCTTTCAGATATCTCATTATTCTCTTCATAGCCATTAAGTGATTCTCCCTGGGATTAGTAGAGAATCTTGAAACTATCCCTACAGATAATGCAATGTCAGGTCTTCTATGTACTACATATTACAATTATCCAATCATAGACCTGTATAATGTTTGATTCACCTTAGCTGAACCATCATTCTTTGATAATTTGTGTGCTATCACCATAGGTGTACTTACTAGTTTGGAATCCTCCATTCCAAAAGTCTTCAATATCTCTTTCACATATTTTGACTAAGTCATGTATATACCATATTTCATCTAATATACTTGCAAACCCAAAAAAATTTGATCTCTCCAATCATAGACATTTCAAATTCTTGCTTCATTTGATTTGCAAAGTCCTTACATAAAGTATCTTGACCTCTAAATATGATATCATCAACAAAAATTTCAAATATCGAAATACCTTTGCCTTTATTTATCTTCAAGTACAGATTGCTATTATCATTAGTCCTTTCAAATCCAATCTTCACAAGATAGCTATGAATCTCTCATACCATGCTCTTGGTGCTTGCTTAAAACCATATAGAGCTTTGTGTAGTCTACATACCATGTTCTTATTGTTAACATCAACAAAACCTTTTGGCTATTCTATGTAAACTTCTTCTTCTAGTATGCCATTCTGAAACGTGGATTTAACATCCATCTAATAAACCTTAAAACCTTTGTATGCAAAGTAAGCAAGTAGAGTTCTTACTCCTTCCATTCTTACAATAGGGCAAATGTTTCTCCATGGTCAATTCATTCTTCTTGTGTATAGCACTTGCAAACTAATCTTGCTTTTTTTCTTGTTACTTCACCATTTTCATCTAGCTTGTTTCTAAATATGCACTTGGTGCCTATCACATTTTTGTCTTCTAGTCTAGGAACTAGACTCCATGTTTTGTTCTTCTCAATTTGTTCAATCTCTTCTTCCATGGCCTTGTACCAATCATCATCTTCTAATGTTTCTTTTACTATTTTAGGTTCCTTCATGCTTATAAAACATGATTCACTTCTCAATCTATTTCTTGTCATTGGCTTAACATCTTTGTTTCCAATGATTTGTTTAGCAGGATGATGTCTCTTTACATATTTAGACAATCTTGGCCTAGCTCTTGTTTCTTCATTCTGTCTCTCAAATTCAAAATCACTATGTATATCTCTATTATGTGTCTGAACATTTCTTTCATGTACACTAACTTCAGAGTTAGAATGTGCATTCACTCCATTTTGTAACTCTGCATCTAAATGTGGCTTAGTTCCTGAATGTAACTCAAAATTCATAGGATGTGACTCAACAGTCACTGAAACTTGTTGTTGGATTTCAAATTGATTTGTAGCATCTTCTCCAGCAATCATTCTTTCATAAAATTATACAAATGATTTGTATTGTTCTGGTTCTTTCATAGGTTCAGCCTCATGTATTTTTGTATATTCATCAAAATTCACATTTGCACTTTCCACAACTTTTTTAGTGTTAGTATTCAAACACTTATAAGCTTTATACCTTCCTCGCTTTTTGCATCAACACATGGGGTGTGAGTGTCCATACCATAGTTCAAAAGGTGTAGAATGAGTACCTTTCTTCACTTGCACATGATTCAAAGTATAGACAACTAGCTTCTCTCTAGTATTTCAAAGCAACATTCTTCTCCATCATGAGTGTCCTAGCATAGTCAATTACAAACCTGTTCCTCCTTTTAGAAATTCCATTTTGTGGAGGGGTTCTAGGTGTTGATGTCTATCTTTTGATTCTTGTGTCATTACAAAACATCTCAAACTCATGTGATGTGAATTCTCCCCCTCTATCTGATCTCAAACACTTTAGACTCTTACTTGTTTTTTTCTCAACTCTTGCTAAATACCACTTAAACATTTGGAAAGCATCAGCTTTCTATTTCAGAAACATAACTATCATCATTCTAGAATAATCATCAACAAACATCATAATGTACTTATCTCCTTTGTAGCTTTGCACATCTATTGGTCCACACAAGTTAGTATGAACAATCTCAAGTATGTCCTTAGAGGTATAAGTTTTATTCAAACTTGACTTTGTCATTTTGCCTAGTTGACATTGTTTGCACATTGTATTGTCATGTTTCTTCAATTTTTGCAAACCTCTAACTTTCTTCATGTTACTAATACTAACTAAGTTATCAAAGTTAACATGACATAACCTTTTGTGCCATAGCCATACATCATCAGATTTAACAACTAGACAAGTAGCATCCTCTATATCAAGGTAGAATAGATTTCCTCTAGTTTGATCAACCTTTCTAATCAGTTTACCATCAGTATCAAATATCTTAGAAGTCTTATTCACAAATTCAACCTTACATCTCGAGTTATTCAGTTGTGACACACTCAAAAGATTATAGTTCAGTCCTTCAACATAGTAAGCATTGTCACATGAAATCTTGTCTGTAAGTTTGATGGAACCTTTTCCTTTTATTAAATATGGTGCATCATTACCAAATCTTACACTATTTCATCATAAAAATTTAGGGTAATACTTACTTTTGTCTCCGATCATGTGGTGTGAGCACCCACTATCAATGATCCATTTGCCATTCTTTTTTACACATGTCACAAGTGTAGTTGCCTTTATCTTTATCAAATTCATCCTTCATTGAAACATACACCACTTCATCATCATGATCATTAGAATCATCCATAGTATCCTCTTCAACAATGTAGCATGACTTCTTTCCTTTGTCTCTCTAGTCCTTATTGTTATCATCTCTTCTACTCTTGTATTTGTCACCACCTTTATGATTCTTCTTCTATGGATATCTAGTAGAAATATGATCAACCTCATCACAATTAAAAAAAATGATAGGTAACTTACCTTTGAAATTGCCTTTTCCTCTGTGGAATCTTCTTGGTAGAAATGCTTCAAGATTGTCAACATCTTCCTTATTAGTTTCACTATCACTGGACACATATTTTAACTTTCTCCTCTTCTTATGCTTAATGGGCTCTTTAGAATCCTTCAACAATAGTTTAGCTTTGTAAGAAAATTCAAGAGCCTTAGGTTTGTAATTATCAAAGTTAGATAGTTCAAAAGTAGTGAGTCTACCTACTAGACCTTCAAGGGTTAGATCATTTCCTGGAATACATCTTAGTTCTTGAATTATAGAAACTTTAATAGCATAAATAGGTAGCAATGTCCTCAAGACTTTACTTAATATATTATCATCATCTATTTTTCTAGTAGCACCTTTTATTGAACTTACAACTTCTTTTATCCTAGCAACATATTGAGCAATATTCTCACCTTCTTCCATTCTCATGTCATCAAACTTACCTATGAGACTTTCAGATTTGGCTCTTTGAACATTCTTGTCTCCTCCATAGATAGTGGTTAGGGAATTCCAAATTTTGTTTGCAGTGTCATAGCCTTTGATATCATCAAATTTGGCATAGCTTAGGGTAGAGGCAATCTCCAACATTTCCTGATTGTGTTATTTCTTTTTCTTCATATCTTCAACAGTTGGAGCACCTGCTAGATCAACATGTTCCACATCAATGGTAGTTTATGCATGGTCTCCAATTCCTCCAAGGTGTAGCTTCATCAAACTTTTACATGCAAGAATGTTATCTTTGTTAAGCTTGGGTACATCTCTTTTTGACATCTTGATCTTTGTGCTTCTAGTACTTTCAAACTAGTCCTTTTAAGCAACCAAGGTTCTGATACCAATTGGTGAATTCTTTTGAATAACTTGGGGGTGGGGCGGGGGGGGGGGGGGGGGGGGGGGGGGTAAATCAGTTATCTAAGGTCCAAATGTACAAATAAAACTTTTCATAGCTTAGTGAACCCATAAAATATTTACCAGTATGCATGCATCCATAAGATTACACAATAATTTAAAAATTGCAACTTATTGTCAAATCAATTTATAGAAATATAAAGCATGAAACATAACAGATTCAGTAACACACATAATACAATGATTTACGTGAAAACCCAATTTGGGAAAAACCACCAGTAACATGCTACCACTTTTTCACTATTTTGAAGTGATGCCCTGTGAGAGGCCAACCCTATTAAAGGTTATAATACAAAGTGTTAAATGTGACCCTGTTAAAGGATTTCAATCACCTTGTTAGAAGTGAGCCTTGTTAAAGGACTTTAGGTCATTCACTTAGAATGCCACCCTATTAAAGGATTTACAAATTACTATTAGGTCAACCTTAATCCAAAGGATTTAGCCTAGACTGATACAATTTTTAGAGAGTAATAGTAGAGCTTTGATTTGATATAACTTACAACTTCTCTTGTAGAATATAGATCTCTATTCAATCCTCCATTCTACGTGGCCTTTATACTTTGCAACTCTGATAGCTTGTTCACCCTTCAAGCATTCTCCTTAAGCCTTCTTGTTTAACATGCCATTGAAGACTCTTCTCTTAGGTCAATTGATGAAGCAAAACCCCTTTGACCTCTTGTCTCCCTTGGGTTCTCACATATGACAACCTTTGCTTCATGACCGGGCATTCCTTATATAGGAAATTAATATCTTTTGCTATTCATTCTCCATCATCCAAATTAGAGTTAAGATGGATTAGGTAGGATATAATGTATCTACCCCATATCTTGTCTAATCTAGAAACTTCCTCTAGAATCCACTTTGAATTCGCCTCAAAATAGTTTACCTAGAATTTTGTGCCATTGACTCATCATCCTTATCATCCACCTAGTTCACAAAATCTAAGAAAACAAACTTGTTAGCTCAGATTCATCAAATTCATGATCTTTGAAATAATGTAGTAGCTCGACATTATCAAACTTCTGATGCTCAACACACACTATGTTACTTGACATCCACTACAAAATCACTTGACATCAATTAAATTTTACTGGTGCTTGGTACCTACTAAAATTTACTGGACACTAACTAACTTGCTTAACTTCCATTAGAATTTTCATTTACTCGACACTAACTAATTTTCTACTTGGCTTGCATTGACTTTGCTCGGCACCTACTATCCACTCAGTCAAGCTTAGCAGACAAATTCTGTATTACATGTTCTTCTCTTCTTTCTTAGTGTTGCCAACATTTGCAACCTTAAGTAGATAATCAATGCATCATGTTACCACTGTCTTAACTGATCCTTGTAGTTCATTACATAAGCATAACTCAACCTTTCCTCTAGGTGTTGTTGTTAACTCTTATTGATCAAATCCTCTTCATCAATCAACTAAGTGATAGTACTTGAATCTATAAGCAATTGTCTTACTAGCAAATAGTAGGTTTGACATCAGTGACAAAATAATGATTGAAACATATAACAATCTCCCTCATAACAATCTTTCTCATACAATGATCTTTTCAATCATATTTCAACAAAAGGATCCTTGGGAAAACCTCATGAGGTAAGTATTATCATGCATAAAATTCATGCTTAAGGTATATAATTTCCTAACATAATCATAAGGATCTCCATTTCTATCATACTTTCATACTTAGAAAACTTATTTTTTCATGGAAATGGAGTCAAATATAGACCCCTGTCATAAGGAAAAGGACATATAGAATCAATAGAAAATGATGTTTTAGGCTTTTGCTTCTCCTTCTTCATGCATGAAAATTCATTTTTCAAGTCTTTTATTTCTTTCATCACAACCTCTATTTGGGAGGGTTCCTTCTTTTGAATTAATCTATCAAAATCAAAGTTGTGTGGAAGCTTTACCCCTCTATAAGCTATATGCATGAAGTATTGGTCACCATTTTTTCTTAAATTATTCATCATGAATTTTTGAAAGTGATCATCTTGTTGGAAGTGCAAGAGTTCATCTTCGATAACCTCAGTGTCTAAGTCATTTCCATGTTTGGAACCATGTGAGGCATACCTAGTATGTGTAGATCTAGGGGTTGGTGATTCATATCTATCATTATTATGTGATCTTGAAAGTGTGCTTGGAAGTGAGTTATTGCAAAATTTTCTAAAGGTTTCAAAATTTCTCAAGTTTCCAATGTTTTGATTATTGAGTTGTGAAGCCAAATGTCTAATTTCCTCTTTCATGTAGGCTCTTTTCCCTAACTCAATTTGTGTAAGTCTTTCATTCTCTCTAAAGACTTATTTCATGGACCTTTCATGGTCCTCTCTAGCCATAGAGAAAGGCAAATTATCTTCAAATCTAGGTGAACTAAGAGGTGTCTCAAAGATAATACTAGGAGGATCAAACCAAGTTTTAGAGTTTCCCTTGGGTAATTTGTCAAAGATCACTTGTGGTTCTTTCCCTTTATGATTTTGATGTCTAGTTTTCAAAGGTAACTTGTCAAAGATAATATTAGACCACTTTTCTTGATGACTTTGATACCTAGCGGCTACCAACATGAAGGAAAGTGTGAAATCTAATAGCATGACTCAAGCCAACTTTATGTCCAAACAAGATTAGAAAAAGGTCCACTTGTCCAAAGAGTAAGAAAAAGTTTAAAAGAGTAATAAAGTATCAAAGATAGAATTGTCACAAGGTGTCCAAGATACATATATGATAGACCCTATGTATGATACTTGTGAACAAGAAAAGACAAGGTAAGATAAAAGAGATAAAAAAGCAAATCATAAAGAGTTTGGATAAGTGAACAATTTTGAAAAACCAAGCATGTAAACAAGAGATTCAAGTAATCTTTTCAGCTAGATATAAACTCTAACTTGTTAGAGAAAACTAGAGATCAAATAGACCAAGCTTAAGCTTCCCTAATCATCCAAAACAAGTTTCTAAGAAAGCATACCAGAGACATCAACCGTACAATGTTTCACTGTAAATCGGGAGACACTAGGAGAACAAAATGATACTTCTCCTTAAGCTAGGTGACATTTTAGTTTTATATGATATTATATAAAGAGGGTGTATGTTATTTTATATTATGTTCAGACAATAGACTATAGGACTACAAATGATATTGTAAACTATCAGATGATATTTTTCACTACTGCAGGTGACTGAGAAAAATGTAACTACAAAAATGATTGAATCTTGACTAAGAGACCTAGTTCAAATTATTGTTTTGGATGTTTTGACAAGCTGAAGTATTTTGAAAACAAGAAAACTTAATTGTGATAGTTTTTTAATGTTTAAAGGTAATATTTCAATTAGAAAATGTGATACATGCACTAATCTTCTAGCAATCAAGCAAGGAACAAAGCAATCTTATATGATACAAACACATGGGGATGTCTCAAAGAAATGAAAAACCTATGAATGTGGTGTAGGAGGACCTATAAAAATGAACTTAAATATTACATATCTAATTAATTTTTCTTCTAAAATGTCAAGTTAATGTTTGTCAATACATTTGAGTCAGTAAGGCTAAGTTAAGCCTTGGAATCAATTTGTAATAGATTGTCAAAATTGTCTAGTGTTGTCAAATTATGTAAATGAACCCATGGAAGGGTAACATGTCATAAAATGTCATATATAGTCTATTTTGATACTTTAGTAGGGGTTTTATAAAGTTAAAATGTCATATATGAGAAAATGAAAAAGTTTTCAAATATGTAATAAAATATTGTCACAAAAATTTGACAATATGAAAAGTTGATGTAAAGAGGAAGGTCAAGAGTCATAGGAGGTATCCAATAGTTAAAGGAAGTGAAAATTCATTAAAATATCATGTAATGGTGATGATTTACATATTGGAATGGTTGGAAATTATTTTGAGGAGAATAGAAATGAAAGGAGTTTTTGTTTTACAAGTTTTATGTATAATTTTCTAGAAACCCAACTTTTGTTTCTATTGGTATAAATTCGTATTAAAAGATAAAGATCTACAGCTTATATTTTTAGAAATATATTTAATTTATATTTATTTTGGTTTATTTTGGTCGAATTTCATTAGGTTTTGCAGAAGTTATGGCCATTTTGGTGATTGCAGGTCTGGATCTGTCCTAGTTTGTTGATTCCATTATAAGTTTGCAAAATGTGCAATATTTCTCTAATGAGTTATGAAGTTGTGATTATGTTATTTGTGAGTAATTTTACACTTGCATAAAATTGGTATTAGAGCCCAAACATTTTGGGAAAAAGAAATTGTGTGGGTTTGGTGTTTGCATTTTGCTGGTTGAAGAGAGAACCTGGATGCCAAGAAACCAGGTAGTGGAAAAGAGAGGAAAACCTAGGTGAGGCAAGAAAATATGGGGCAAGAAGATATAATCTTGCTTGGAGGGTTAAGAGTTTTTATGAAGTATATGCATGGTAAGGATTCACAAAAGGAAAAGAAAGAGGATGAAAATTAAAAAAAGAAGAAGAAAAGAAGAGGAAAAATGAAGAAAGAAGGAAGAGAAAAGAATAAGAGATTAAGGAGATAAAGGAAGAAGTAATGAACTTGAGGGTAAAGTTAAAGAATATGAAAGAGAAAAATCAAGCCTTGGGAGAGAAGATTTTAGTTGAAGAGGAAGTGATAAATCACGAACCTATTGTCCAAATTGTGAGAGAAGATTAACAAACTTCTTTACTCATTCTGGAACCTACACAAGCAAATACTAGTGTTCATAATATGGTTGTGGTTGAAGACCAAAAGGATGGTACAATTTTTGATTATTCTCATGATGATATTTATATTGAAAAAGAAGAAAATCAAGGTTGTGGATGAACAAAGAGTAGAGAGTGATCTAAAGCATGTTGAAATTGAAGAAAAACGTGAAGAGTTCCCAAGAATACTTGAGAGAAAAGATGCAATATTTATGATTGACTTTGATACTAATCCCATTGATTTTATCCATGAATTTTTCATTATTTTCTTTTCAATGCAAGTTATTGAGAAATCAGATTGTACAGGGCATAAATGTTTTCATGACAAGTTCATATTCTTAAGCAAGATGATTGAGAGACCAAAAGTGAAGATGAAAATAAACTTTCTTTTTACCCCTTTCCAAGGGACTTGAAAAGATTTGAAAATTGAGATTATGGTGCAAGATAACCTAGAAAAATGGACTTAAAGATTACATATCTCATTAATGTTTGTTCTAGAATGTCAAGTTAATGTTTGCAAATATATTTGAGTCAACATGTGAGGCTAAGTTAAGCCTTGGAATCAATTTGTAATAGATTGTCAAAGTTGTCTAGTATTGTCAAATTATGTAAATGAACCCATGGAAGGGTAAAATGTCATAAAATTCCATATGTAGTCTATTTTTATATGTTAGTAGGGGTTTTATAAATTTAAAATGTCATTTATGATAAAACAAAAAAGTTTTCAAATATGTAATAAAATATTGTCACAAAAATTTAACAATATGAAAAGTTGATGTAAAGAGGAAGGTCAAGAGTCATAGGAGGTATCCAATAGTTAAAGGAAGGGAAAATTAAATAAAATATCATGTAATGGTCATGATTTATAGATTGGAATGGTTGGAAATCATTTTGAGGAGAATAGAAACGAAAGGAGTTTTTGCTTTACAAGTTTTATGTTAATTGTCTGTGTAATTTTCCAAAAACCCAATTTTTGTTTCCATTGGTATAAATTAATATGAAAAGATACATATTTAAAACTTATATTTTAAGAAAGATATTCAAGTTATATTTCTTTTGGTTTTTTTTTGGTTGAATTTCATTAATTTTTTCAGAAGTTATGGCCATTTTGGTGACTGAAGGTCTAAATATGTCCTAGTTTGTTGAATCAGTTATAAGTTTGCAAAATGTGAAATATTTCTCTTAGGAGTTATTAAATTGTGATTATGTGATTTGTGAGTCCTTGTATCCTTGCATTATAATTCTATAGTCATGTGTATGTTCAAATGATTTCCACAAGTCTTAACACAAATGAAGATACATTTAACAAGAGCTACCTAAAGGACATGAGTTTTACTCAATATCTTTTCCCATAACTTGATTCCCCATTGCCTCATACAAAGTTGTTTCCCATAATAGATATTGAATATTTCATAGAGTTATTTTAGCACATCTAAAGGGACACATATGGAAAGTCAAGTATTTGGGTAATCCACTAGGGTCAATCCTGCACAAAGATATTGAGTGGCTTAAATAGGGTAGTGTTGGTTAACAATTTGTCTTCCTTAATTCTATGGAATATACCTTGACTCTTAATGTGCCCAATAGTAAATGGAAAAGTAGTTAAAAGAAAAATGAGTTAGTGTAGTAATCTATCAAAGACCCCTAAATTAAAAGGTACAACTCTCTTAAAATGCAAGATTTGCAATGAATGTATTTTTTAGTTTTTGGGGTATGCTCTTAACCAAAGAGTAGAAGAGGTAGAACTAGATTACTTAAAGCTTCAAACAATATAGGAAAATTTCAAATCTAACTCCTAAAATGCAATCTATTCTATCTTAGATGGAAGATTGAAACCATGTAAGACTACCTACCACAAAATGAGAGGAGAGAGACTGATTAATTTAGCAATGCCCAGATTGCTAGAATAATTGAGATTTGATCATATCTGGATTGTCCCCTTTTTAGGTACTTCATTAATCAAATCCCGAGCTTCTCATAAAATCCATAAAATATGCATGAACTAATGTGCACAACATAGGGGAATAAAGTAATACTTATACTAAAGAAAGTAAAGCTTACAATCCACTGAGATGAAAGAAATAAAACCAAGTTCATTTGCAATATTTTAGTTTTCATTTACAACATATTCATCCCAAATACAATACAACAAGTAAATGAACAACAAAATTAAAATGTAGACTTAGAGTCACACACAGTAGTCCCAACTACAAGGGGTTTTCTGACAATATAATTTGCAGACCCTATTACTTTCACCAAAAGTTACATATATAGGCCTCTCCAGAAAGGCTGGTTAGATTCGATGATTACATTGTAGAGAATATCTAAACAAAGGAAGCTTAAAATAGGACCTGACTGGTCATCATCCATTGTAGATTTTAAGCCTACTACCAAAAATGGTTACAAAAAATAAATTGAGAAAAGAAGAGAGAGCTACAATTGTCTAAGAGAATATCAAAGAATCAAATTCCTTTGGAGTCATAGCCTTAGCTCTATATGCTTTCATTGCATTCATTAATTTATCTAGTTTGTCAACACCTAAGATTATGATGTTATCAACTTGAATCATCTAGTAGTCATGCATCTCTATCAACTCTTCCACTCTAGTGATCTTTGATTGGAACATTTTCGATACTCATCTTGAGATGGAATCTGTTGATGAAAGCTCCTAGATCTTTGATACCTAGAAGTTAACTGGATTAGTGGCCTCATTAACAAATTCTAGGAATTTGTCTTTCATTCATTTGATGTCCACCAATTTACCATTACTAGATACATACAATTTCGTATGAAACACCTTTAAGTATTCAAAAAAAGTTTCCATGACCTTCTGCACTAAATCATGTACATCCTCAAGCTCCTTTGTTGATCTCATAGAGATTTCCACTATGAACTCCAATGATTGCTTCCAATGAAGAAATATTTTTTGACCTATTTTGAGGATCCCTAGGGTCCTAGTGATGTTAGTTTTCATATCAATCACCTCTTGCACCAAGGCTAATTGCTCCATCAGTCTATTTGATGCTTTGTGTATGGTAGTTTTATGACTAGACACTACTTCCCTTAACTTGTCAGTATCTAACAATAGATTTCCAAGATTCTTGATGAAAGGGGGACCTTGGGCCTTCATTTGATCAATATGAGTAACCAATTTGACTAAATTACCTTTCCTATTGTAGCTTTAAAAAAAGTTCTTGTTCTCTTCTGCACTAGGATCAAATGTACCAGTAGAAGTGCTCCCAAGTGCAGCTCTAATTTAGGCCATTAGTTTTTATTCAAGGCCTTGAGTACCTCTTTCTCCACCCTTAACTCTTCTAGTCTATCCTCTATCTTTTCATTGGTTTATTTCTATATATTAACTATAGAATCATGGAGGGGAATACCAATATTGACTATTCTAATCTAAAAGTCATTGGAAGTGAGCTCATGGAATTTTCCCTCTTTCTGAGGTTCTGCTATCTCCATCAACATATAAGCCTGCTATCTTCATTTTTTCTAATCAACAGTCTCTTCCAACCATGACTCAATTGAAAGGACATTGATCACCGAGTGAAGGGTTTTAGGATCAAAGAGCTTCCTTTCCATTGAGGGTGTCTCCTTGATTTGAGTGGTAGTAGGGAAAGTAGTCACTTTAGTAACTAAGAGGGCCAAGGTATCATCATGCTGGGATGCATCTTAATCTTGACCATCCATGGGATTGGTGTCACCATCAAGATTGATGACTTGCATAGGGGAGGAAGACCCAGCCATTGATTTCTCTTGCTCCTTCTCTTTATCCTTCCTCTTATCCCCAACTTTTCTTGTGTCCAAAAGAGATCCTCCTCCATGAGTAGGGGTAATATGAACATTCTTCTTTAGAGGTTGATCTCCACCCTAACCAATGGATTGGGTTGGGCCTACTAATGTTGAAATGGAAACAGTGGTGGAGATAACTGTAGTTGACTGAGAAGTTCTAGAAGCTACTCTATTAGTAGAGCATGTACTTCCCATTATTTTCTTTCTTGCCCTGGTCCACTCCACCCATTTTTGCATCCTTTTGATGATCACATGCATTAGGACCTTCATTGTATTGATAATAGGACTTGCAGTTGGGGTTGACACAATGAAAGTTCCCTTGATCTTCTTGAATGTAGAGGGATGCATAGAGGAGCCATCATATGCAATATTAGAACCATCAAGAGAGTCATTATATAACTTAATTTCATCAATTGTTAGCTTGAACCAATACCTCTGCCTAGTTTGGTATTCATCATGACATCCAACCCAATAATCTTCAATGTTTGGAACATGTCTATGAGCATATCCCAGCTTCAAATGATCTCTTACAAAATTCACCAGGTTATATTGAGGCCTAAGTACCTCATAATCAACTAGTTTGATATCGCTCTCAAAAACTTTAACTAGATTCTAGGTATCAAATCTAGAAGCACATCAATAGGGTCCAACCACTACTGGAAAGGATATTATGGCTATTTTATTTACATTAGAACACAAGGCATTCACTTCTAGTATTTGTAAACATAATTCAACAATAAAAACCTTGTCCTCAGGGTACCTAGGGAGCCTTTTGGGAAACCCATCAAAAGCACCGATCCATAGGTAAGAGAATCTCAGGAATTGGATGAAAGAACATCCAAATTGGGCTATAGCTGAAATAACTTCTAGTGAAAATCTTCACTCAGGGAAGCCTTGCAATTCACAACACAATATTATAGTGAAGGAATCATTCACTTTTACATACTCTTCAAAGATCCTTTGTAGTTGAGGGTGAGGGTAGAACTCATAAACCCTCATAGTCTTGTCACAGTCTTTGATTCTAGGAAGACTTGACCACAGGTGATATGTGGCTAAGGCATATATTAAATATGAGGACATACAAAATTTCTTGAATTACTTAGCTAAATTTAACCACAAGGCAAGCTCATCACATATGATTTTGGCCTAAATGATCAACAATCCTTTGACACATATGGCTTCCACCAATAAGAAGTGATGCTTAATGAAATAAATCTTAGTAGTAGTGCCAGGATATTGATGATTTCTCTTTTCAAATTGGTTCTAAAAAGAGTTTTCAACATTTTACTCTTCTTGGAATGAGGTGTTTGAAATTAGGTTCTTTGCATATCCTCTCTTCTCAAAGTCTTCTTTTCATTGAACATAGATAAAGAGGACCCAAAATTGATGTCATAGTATTCTTCCTTCAATGGCACACCAATTGCAGATTGCATCGAGGCCTTATTTATTGAGAAAATAATAGATTGATCGAGTAGCAAGATTTTCTTTGTTTCTAGATTATATCTATCGATGCATTCTCTCATTATTTCTGGAGCTTGCATGGCCATGAGAAATCTAGCATCTTCCACCAATCCACTTTCCTTCAAATTTTGGGTATTTGGATGGATGGGCTAAGAGTTAAGCCTCCTATGGAGATCACCTGAGTCGTAGAATTTCAATGAAGTATCAGTGAGATCTTTCAATTCACTTTCCAAGCGAAGGAGTCAATCATAACCTACTACTCTAATTGCCATTTTCTTATGATTTGAAAGAGGGTGCAATTTCTTGATAAATAGCCATTAAAAAAATGAGGAATAATGTTTGAGGAAAATCCAATCAGATAGATGCATAAGTCCAAATATTGACACCACATAAATGAAATTAAACACAACCAGTAATCATAATGGTAGGATTTGTAATAAACATGATAATTAATGAATATTTAAAAACTTTCCATTTGTATGCATGTAAGGATCCATGAACCCAAAAAACCATATTACTCTCTTAAAGTGATATAGTAGCATGAAAATCCACTTAACAAACCAAGGGATTTTAGTTTAGTGGAAAGTCCCTTATTTACTTCAAAATCCAAAACAAGGATTCACATGATAAGTCTTTATATATGGAGGAGAAAGTATACATCCATCTTTCTGTAAGCTTATCTTTCCTTTGATTCGAGATCATAGTGCATGGCATAATCCTTTGATACCTTAGGAACCTCATTTTCTTATTCTCCACATCGAGTATCTAAACACTTGATCTCCTTTATATCAAAAATGAACCTTTGCAACTAACTTTACCAAAAATATCTTTCTAGAATCTCGATAGAAAATTCTCATAGTATACTTGCATAGTTCTTTATTTTTCTAGTGTTTTGGAGAAGTAGCCTTTTATGTTTGTAAAGGATGGAAAACACCTCTCAGAAAAACACTTTCTAGAGGAAGAACCAATTTAAAGAATTTTTAGCTATTTTGGTTAGTTACCTTGTATATCCTTGAGATGAAATTTTTAGCATGGGTTTGTTGACAATTGGCTAATAGTGATATGTAATTGTTTTCATTTATGGAAACACATGATGTACATATTCACAAGAAACCTTGGAAATAAAGATACTTAGTGTTCGGCAATTAGAAAATTGTCTAAGTATGGAATTTGGCTTACAACAATGTATTATTTTGTTTATAACTTGTTTCTAACATAATATTATGACTAGAAAAGTTAGATGGAGATAGTATACAAGTTGGTGATGATGTGTATAACCTTAGAAGTTAGTAAAAATTGTAGAAAATAGAGATAATCATGTTTGAAGTGAAACAAGTCAACAAAATTGAAGCAAAGCATTATTTTGTTTACAAGATAATTACTTGTCCAATTAGGGCCGACATCCTAGATGTTTACTCTAAGTTGGAAAAGTGGATTGTGGTCTTAGCCAATCTAGCATCAATTTGTGTAAAGGCATGGTATTTATGCAAAGGACATCTTGCAATAAGAAGTGTGATTGTGATTGCAAGTGCTATCTTGTAATTGTGATTATATGCAAAGTTTTATATGAGCTATTTTGTGATCTAAGATCGAGTAGAAGATCAAAGATAAGTCAAGGAAAAAGATACAATACATATATTCCAGAAGTTTGATTACATGTTTGGGCAGTGAGCTCTTCTTATAATTGGAAGTGCATGTTTTGACAGTGAGCTCATCTTGCATTTACTATACTACAACCTCTAACAAGGTTGGAATATCCTAATAGGGATTCAAAGTCTCCTAAAATGGACTCCTTATACTGAATTTTCTCATTGAATCCTAATAGTGTCCATCCTCTAACAAGGAACTTATATATCAGTATATTATTTAGTGGGTATCATCCCCTTCAGGGTTTTCCCTTGGCTAGGGTTTCCGTAGTTAACAAAATATAGTGTTATGAGTTATCTTTGTGCATTATTACTGTTATTGTTCAACATTACTTTATTGCTTTGTTATGCATGGTTTAAAGTAAGAAATAATATCTAGTTGGTGACTAAAGTTTGTAGATTACTGATTCACCTCCCTCTCAGTAATCCTTATTTCTAACAATTGGTATTAGAGCACAATTACTTTGAAGAGGCTTAACAAATTAAGTAAAATCCCTATGGATATGGAATAGTTGATGAAGAACCTTGAAGAATCTCTTGAAAAAATTGATCTGGCCTACTGCTTAATAGTTGTTGGGTGCCTTACTGAAGAAAGAGATAAGCTAAAGGACAAATATGAAAACTCCAAAGCATACATTCGTCAATTGAAAGAAAAGATTGAACATCTCAAATCCAAGCCTGAATCTATTGAATCTAGAACTAGTGATGATGATTATTCAAAGCTAAAGATAGAGTACAAGATCTTGAAGCATGAATTGAAGATTATAAATCTGAAATTGACTTTGAGAAATGATCCTAGCAAAGTTGAATCTGATTTGAAGACTGAAAATGCAGATTTGAAAGCAAGTCTGGAAAAGAAAATATCTCAGTTTGAAACATTGAAAGAAGATCATGAAGAATTTCATAAGTACAATACTATTGTGAAAGGTGAATTAACTTAGTACAAGTAGAATCTTGAGAAGCTTTATTCTAGTAGAGAAAAGCTTGATGATTCAATGCCAATATAGAGATCTACTTATGATAAGATCGGTCTTGGTTATCTAATTGACATGTCTGCAAAGAAACCTAAGATTAGATTAGATCCAAAAGAAAAAGATAAATTTGATGATAAGATTGAATCAGGTCAATCTTTTGATAAATCCAAAGAAGTTGGAAAAGATAAGGAAGTTGAAATTTTGGAGGAACCAAAGCAAGTGGAATCTCCTAAGGAAACCGAGTATGAATTTAGAGGTAAGTGCTTTTTATGTAATGAAATAGGTCATATGAAAATATATTATACTAATAAGTCATTTAATCATGTTAAGGACTTTTATTGTCATAATTTTCATGGTATGGGTCAAATGTAATTGATTATAGGAAAACTAAGTATGATAATGATAGAAGGAATAGTAGAATGTTGAGAGATACTAACCCTACAGATAGAAGAAGATCTACTGAAAGGACATCAAGAGAAGGAAGATCTTATGAAGACAAAAGATAGATCATGTGTTATAAGTGTAACAACTTAGGAAACATTGCTCAAAATTTTCATGCACATGATGATCAACAGAATCCTAGAAGTAGATCACCAGTATGTTAGTTATGTAAAAGCTTCAAACACACAACAAAATATTGCAAAACGTATAGAAACTTTGAAGATAGAAGGAACAATGGAAGAAACTTTAGGAATAGAAGGAATGATGGAAATAATGTAAGAAATGGTAGAAGGAACCATGAAAGGAATTTCAAAACCAGCAGTGATAGTGAGGAACAAAGAAACATTGTTATTGAACTTTGAGAAGAACTTAAGGAGGCATTTGTAAAAGGAGTAGATATCTCAAAGGAAAAGATAGATGATGATGAGACAGGAAGATCGAAGTTAGTTGTTGAGTTTGATTCAATTAAGTTGAATTAAGCTTGTTTATAGCATCAGAATTTGAAAACTTTATTCAAAGTTTGAATTAGAGGTAACAAAGTTGGGAAAAGGTGTATTGAGATAAGTTTAGATGGTACCTAAGATCACTTGTAATTTGGAGCTTATCTAAACAAGTTATGAAGGAATTTAGAGTTACTGGTATTACATAAAAGGTTAATTCTGTAGTAGAAGATGACAAGTATATTTTTATAAAGAATTTCATGATGTGAAGTTGAGTAGAGTTTTGTCATGATGGAAACTAGCTATGGAAAATCTTGGGTGACATTTGAAGATTAGATAGATGATCTTGAGTAGTTATTTGATTACATAATGTAATTGATAGCTTTTTCATGTTTGCAAAGTATGCAATTAATGCAAGTTCAAGTTTATGGAATAAATGGAGTGAAAAATTGATTTTCACTTCATTACAAATTCATCCAAAGTGAAGAGCATTTAGAAGCAACTTTTTGGAGTGATTTTGAAGAAAACCCTATTTTTGGAAAGAGGTATTTTATCATTTTTTTGCAAATTTATTTGGTAAAAGTTCATAATTGATAGCATTATGGATATGTTAGTAGTGCAAAATTTTTAGAATGAGGATAGACCTAAGTTGAAGGTATTTTCTATAAAACCCTAAAGGAAACCCTAACTCAACATTGCCTATCACTCTGAACAATGTTGTATATCTTGAAGATATAGGAAGTTATCTGAATAGTAAGTTTGAGTCGATTGGTAGTGAATTCATGAAAAAAGATATATAATTATTTTTCAATCACGACATTACTATGAAGTCCAAATTTGAACATTTAAGGGAACTAGCCTTGTTCAAATATCACTTCTACCATGAATTGGACACAGATGAGTGGACATAGATCATATTGAGTAGGATACATGATAGAAAACTATGGATTGAAGATAATGTAATTGATATTTTTGTTGACCTTATTCATGCAATAACTGGTCTTAGTAAACAAGGTAGTGTACCTATAGGTGAGAAATTGGTCAAGAAGAAGGTTGAGAGCTACACTAAAGCAATGTATAATGGAAAAGCTATAGTGATTAAAATCATCAAGCAAGATGATGTAAGATTTTTGAGTAGAATTATTGCCTATTCTATTTGTGCAAGTTCAAAGATTGATGAAATTTTAGTAGGATTCATCTATGCAACATATAAGATATGTGTAGAGAAGGAACAAGTGAATCTTAGTTGAAAATTTGAGAATGCAACTCTTCAAAAACCTAGAAAAGATCAAGAGAACAAAGAATGTGTGTTTAGATTCTAGTCATTAATCAATCACATATTCTTTCATGTACTTAAAAGATTTCCTTACTTATCAGTCATAGATATAATTAGTGACAAATGTACAGTGGGTAAGATTACAAAAGTATGCAGAAGGCATCCTACAGATAAGATATTGGATAGTGGCAACCTGATAATGAGAACATTTTAGAATGAAATGAAATAGAGATTCAAAATTGCACCTATAATTGTGGAGAGACTTAAGGAAGATATTTGCATTTTGGTTGATATAGATTATACCTATATTCAAGAAATGAAATCTTGATAAACATTTCTTGATCCCATGGTCTATGAATTAAATGATAATATAACAATCAATTATATTGATTTATTGTTGAATTCATATAAGGATAAAGTAGAATACAGATTTGGTACTTATGATTAGATCACATAGTCAGCTCATCAAGCAACCTTAGAGAAGGCATCATACAAAAAGATAGAATCTATTATGAAGAAAGCACTATCAGAAGCCAGAATGACAAAGAGTGAGTTTGAGGTTGTAAGGCAAACAAGGAAGCAAGGAATACTAAATAATCAAGCTTTGTTAGTATTTTTTGCAAAAACATCTTCAAAATAGAGCATTTTGCATGTAGCAGTGTCAGATGTTTAGCAGTGTCAGATGTTTAGCCTAGTGAACCAAAAAGAAAATCTAAAAGATTGGCTAAAGTAGTGACTATTAAAATAAAGAGGGTAAAATAACAAGTCACCAAATCAGGCAAAACATAGAAAAAATTGTTGACAATTATTAAAAAGATAAACTAAGAAGTGAGATTGTGGTAGCAATTAGTCAGATGTTGACAAAGTCAAAGGCAACATCTCCTCCAACACCTAAAACCTCAGAAGTGTTTGTGAGCAGTGACACTATACAAATTGATTAGGTCAATATTACCATTGACATTGATGATACCAATCTATTTGGAGGTTTCAAACCTAATGAACCCATAACTAAGGATATCGAGGACAAATTGAGATAGATTGAAGAAGAGAAGAGCCTACTTGAAGAAGAGAAGAAGAAAAAAGAAGAAGCCAAGCAGAAATTGCTTGAAGAAGAAAAGAAAAGAAAAGAAGAGGAGGAAAAGAGGAGAATTGCAGAAGAAATGAGAAAGAAAATAGAGGAAGATGAGAAGAAAAGATTGGAAGAGAAGAGAGAAAATGAAAGAAATGAAAGAGAAAAGAAAGAGAAAGAAGAGAGAAGAGAAAAAGAGGCAACTAAGAAACAAAGGGAGGATGATACTAAACTACCTAGTTCATCTACTCTGCTCTCTCTTGCCAGTTTAACTACTAATGATGATGATAAAAAAAATTGATCTCATCCCTATCCAAGCTTATATAAAAGAATAGAATAGTGAAAAGCTTATAGAAAACTTTAATGGAAGTTACTGACAGACTGCACAGTACCTTAGCAGTACAACACACTAAATTAGATCCTAAACAGAGGGCACAAGTAGTGCTAAAATCATTTGATGAAGAGTTTACTAATTTGTTAAATGTTGTAGAAGTAAAGACATAGATTTTCCATGATGCTAACTTGTTTATCACCATTTGTCAAAACATTAAGAATGATTTGGTTAATCTTGATACTTGTATCAAGGAAATTTAGAAATGCCAATAGGATGGGAAAACTTTGTATATCAAGTGTACCTTAGCACACAAGATGACCAAGGAAATCAATAGTCAGATAGAAGGAAAGATGAGTGAGCTAGAGGCTTTATCTAGCCAGATCCAATATCCATCTTGTAAAGTTGATGATTTTGAAGGACAAGTGGCCAGTATCCATAATGATATTAGGAAAATAGGACTTTGGAAGGAACAAATTTTGAAGAGAATAGTAGATTTTAGAGAATCTATTGCTTTGAAATTATCTTTTTTTGAGAAACAATTGGAGGAATGTGTCAAGGCCAAGGACACATATTCTAACTTTTTTTATTTAGATCTTGATGTAGTTGAGATTGTATCATATGCTCTATGTGCAATTATCACCTTAGCTGAATCCACCAAGGAGACATGGACTAAAGGTATGAATAGTCTTAAGGAAAACTTTGATGATTGCATGAAGATCATATCAGCATAAGGAAGGACAACATTTTTGGACAATTTTTTTGACAGATTTTTGACATTTTTGACCTTTGTCATTGATGTCAAAGGGGGAGTAGTTGTAGAAAATTGTAAAGTATATTGTAAGAGGGAGCTTATGTAATATTGGACAAATTTAATAGATGTAATGTAAGGTGTTATTTTTATTGTGTTAAGTTTTTGTCACTTAGCCAATTTTCCCTTTTTTTTGCCATCAATGCCAAAGGGGGAGATTATTGACAATTGGCTAATAGTGATATGTAATTTTTGTCATTTATGAAAACACATGATGCACATGTTTATAGGAAACCTCAAAAATAAAGATACTTAGTGTTTGGTAATCAAAAAATTGTTTAAGTATGGAATTTGGTTTACAACAGTGTATTATTTTGTTTATAACTTGTTGCTGACATCATATTATGACTAGAAATGTTAGATGGAGATAGTATACATGTTGGTGTTTATGTGTATAACCTTGGAGGTTAGTACAGACTATACGAAACATAGATAATCATGTTTGAAGTGAAACAAGATAGTAGAATTAAAGGAAAAGATTATTTTGTTTACAAAATAATTACTTGTCCAATTAGGGCCGACATCCTAGATGTTTACTCTAAGTTGAAAAATTTGATTCTGGTCTTAGCTAACCTAGCAACAATTTTTGTAAAGGCATGATATTTATGCAAAGGATATCTTGTGATAAGAAGTGTGATTGTGATTGCAAGTGTTATCTTATAATTGTGATTATATGCAAACTTTGTGAAAGTGATATATGCAATGTTTTATATGAGCTATTTTGTGATCTGAGATTGAGATGAAGATTAGAGATCAGTCAAGGAAGAAGATACAATACTTATATTCCATAAGTCTGATTACTTGTTTGGACAATGAGCTCTTCTTATAATTGGAAGTGTATGTTTGGGCAGTGGGTTCATCTTGCATTTACTATACTAGAACTCCTAATAGGGATTCAAAGTCTCCTAATAGGGACTCCTTATACTAAATTTTATCATTGACTCCTAATAGGGTCCATTCTCTAACAAGGAACTTATATATTAGTATATTATCTAGTGGGTATCATCCCAACTAGGGTTTTCCCTTGGCTAGGGTTTTCGTAGTAAACAAAATATGATTTTATGAGTTATCTTTGTGCATTGTTACTATTACTATTCAACATTACTTTATTGCTTCGTTATGCATGGTTTAAAGTAAGAAATAATATCTAGTTGGTGACTAAAGTTTGTAGATTACTAATTTACCCCCCTCTTAGTAATCCCTATTTCTAATAGTGTTCACTATCACGAGCTTGAATTTATTCCTTTTCAACATCACACCTGGGTCCCATTAATGCATAAAATACTTGAATGGAACACAAGGCTTGTTGGCTTTGGAAACAAAATAAAATGGTTTTATTTCCATTAGGTGAGCAACAAAAAACATGCAAACCCATTTCTTTGCACAACAATGCATTTTGACATCAAAATTTTTTCTTGAGACTTTTTTTTAGCTACATATTTCACTTCTCTAGATAATTTTATCATATTTTAAGCATGTATATATATTTGAATGCTATCATAACTCTAATCTTTGGGTTCCTGCTCAATGAATTTCACCAAGGTGGATAACTAGTCAGATGATTCAAAATCTGAAGGAAATGAGAATGTTGGAGCAAGAGAAATGTCATAGAAACAAGGACTCACTTCTCACAAAGAATATTCTCAAATCATATCCCAACCAAACCTAAATCATGTAAGCCCAAAATTCATTGGAATGACAAGAATCCCACATGGAGAATTAAGGAAAAGTGAAGCAAGGGAGACCCAAAAAAGCTACAAAGTGAGACTCTTGGAAACTTGATGAGAAGTGAGTCACCTAGGGGATATCTTGACAAGAAATTGGACAAAATGAAATGAATGCCAACAAATAAAAAATTTAAAGGGATACCTACCTAGACTAACTCTAGTTGTAGGTGTTACTTGCTTTCAATTGTGAATTTGATAAAGCTTCAGGTCCTAGCCATTGTAAGATAATGGCAAAATCTCTCTAGTGGGATAGGCCTGAATGAAGGAGTTATTCTAATTTACTTGCACAATTTTGAAAGGGCCTTTCCAAAGAGAATAAAACTTATGATGCATACCTTTGGGTTCACGCCTCTTATCCAATAATAGGACTAGATCTCCTTCCATGAATTTCCTTGGCCTAACTTTCTTGTCAAAGAAATTCTTCATGGGCTTTTGATGGTTTTTGACATGGTCAGCCAATTTCTCATGTTCTTCTTCTGACTTAGTGAGGTACATGATTCACTTTTCCAAACTGTTATAAAATATTGGGTTCTCAATCACTTGCTACAGTTTGTAGATGGATAGTTCTAATGGTAGGAGAAGGCTAGCTTCAACTCTATATATAAGCTCAAATGGGGAAATACCAATGGCCTTCTTAGGTGTCACTCTATCTTCCCAAAGAGCTTCATGTAGCCTCTTGTTCCAGTCCTTGTGATTCTCAAAGACCAACTTCTTCATGATGTTAATCAAGTTTTTATTGCTTGATTTTACCTAACCATTCCCTTGAGGAAAGTACTTTGAGGAATGATTGTGGTGGATGCTATTGTCATAAAAGAACTCTACAATCTATGTAGAATAAAAATAGGTAGCATTATCTATGATAAGCTTTAGTGGTACCCCAAATCTCACTAGGATGCTTTCTTTGACAAACTCATAGACAATATTAGTTGTGGTTCTCTTGGTGGGCTTTTCTTCCACCCATTTAGTGAAGTAGTCTATAGAAATTATAATGTATAAGTGACTAGTAGAGGAAGGGGGATTAATTTGGATTAATGAAGTTGATTCCCCACTGTCGAAAGGGGCCTTGTATTACTACTAGCTTTAGTGGTAGGGTGGCTAACTGAGGTTTACTAGAGAACATCTTACATTTGTCGCATTTGGCTACCCACTTATAAGCATCTTTGAACATACCAGGCCAATAGTAGTACTGCCTCAAAATCTTATAAGTTGTCATTGTAGAATAGAAATGTCCACCACATGCCTCATTGTGGAATGTCTAAAGAAATATCTCCTATCGAGGTTTATCCACACATCTCAAGAAGGTTCCATCAATTGCCCTTTTATATAATTAATCATCATAGATGACATACTTGTTGGATTTAGTTCTAAGATCTCTTCTTTTCTTGTATGTCAGCCCATCAGGGCATTCTTCATAAGGAAATAAGAAATATTTGAAAACCAAGGATCTTGGAGGCTTACCATTAATGCTCTTGAGGTTTCTTCCTCTTGAGTAGACTCCTATTTTTTTGCAATTAATTTGTACAAGCCATTTCCTCATACCAACCTTGTTGGTTTCAACTAAATATTATACTCTTGAAATTTGGCTATCCAGGCTCCTCTAGTATTACATCCTATCTCTTTCTAGGTTAAGATACTCTTGATGGTTAAGTTAGGTAAATGCACAATAGAACATGAATGTAGGACATTAAACCTAAAATTATTAAGTTCTCTTACCACCACGTATGCATGCTTTTCCATCTGAGAATACCACAATTCATGCTCCTTGAGAGGGATGCTCATGAATGCAATAGGTGATTGAATACCCTCCTTATTTTCTTGTATAAGTATGGTGGATAATGTATGGGATCAATAGTACAGTATGAACTCTTTGGTATAATTTGGGTGAACTAGGACATGATCTTTAGCTATGAAATCCTTTATTTGATCAAAAGATTTTCTTCCAGAATCATTCCACTTGAACAGTTGATTGCCCTCCATTATTTCGACTATGCACTTGGTGATTTCAGAGAAATCAGGGACAAAGTGTCTCAATAAATTCACCTATCCAAAGAAGGACTTGATTATAGATTTACTTGCTAGTAAATTTAACTATTGGATGGCTTTGACACACTCAAGATCAATATGGATACGTTCTTGAGAAACTATGTGACTAAGTAATCTACCTTCTGTAGCATATAAGACATATTTATTGGGGTTAAGTGAGATTCCATGTTCCCTACATCTCCTTAGTACTTTCTCCAAGTCCTTCAAATGAATTTCTCTTTTCTTGGAGAAGACTATTAGATCATCTAAATATACAACAATGATCTTATTCTTGAGATCAACAAAAGATGAATTCATGGCTCTTTGAAAGGTGGCCCCAATGTTGATAAGCTCAAAATGCATTATGTTATAGGAAAAAGTTCCCTAGGGGGTGGTGAATGCTATTCTAAAGTGATCCTATGGATCTAATTCAATTTTATTGAAGCTTGAGAAGCCATCCAAAATTGGACATCATCTCAGAGCTGGTCACTATCTATAGTAGATGCTCCACGTTATGTAGAGCATGATTGTCTTTCAAAGAGGTTTTGTTTAAATTTATGAAGTGAACAAAAATTCCAAATTCCCCATTCTTTTTTCTGGATGGGAACAATGTTAGCTATCCAAGTTGAATGGTGTATAGGATATATGATCCTTTCTTCATCTTGTGGACTTCTCTAAAGATGGCATATAAGATCATTGGGTTATAATTGTGTTGCTTCTATCTAAAAGGAGTTTCTTCAATCTTAAGAGGAATCTTGTGTTTAAAATCACCATTTGATGAGCCTCTAAAATGCCATTATTTTGAGAACATTTTATCTCATTTTTAAATAATTATCTTGCAAGAAACATTTTATGACTCTATGGTTTAAGAAAAAGAAATTGTATTTTGTGAATATGCTATCTATATGTTAAGACATGAAGATTGAAGTATAGATTGATCAGTTATGCTATGTTTTCTTGAATCTATGACTTTTTATGGTTTAATGAAGGAATATTACATGCTGATAAATATTTCCTCATCCATGCTATGTTTGGTTAAGTTCCTTCCTACAACCATAGGATTTGCAAGAGTGATAATTTGAACATTATACCTTTTCTAACATTGATGATGAAATGAATGCATGTATGTAGAAGTTATTGCATTTAATGCTTTGCAGGTGTTTTCCATGCATACCAAAGACAAAATTTTAGTGCTAAGTCAAAGCTAACTATATGATTGATGAATCATTGTGTAAGTAGATCATGGTGTGAATTTTCTTATGGTGGCACATGAAGATAGCTTCCTTAACCTGCTATATTCCTGGGGGAGTTAAAACACAATTAATAGTGTTTTTGTTGTAAACTTTATGATCTATAATTGATCCTTATTGATGGAGTGATCATAGGAGTAGGAAGTTTTTGAAGATTTTCTTTAAATAATTTCTACTATAACCTTGAAAGGGGATTTTGATCTTTTCTTGGTTTGACCAGAAGGAAAATAGAGTATAATATTGTTTTCAAATGTAATTTGTTATTATGAATGAATAGAATATAGAGTTCAAGTTTTCACCTTCAAACTTGATTATTTTCTATTCACTCATCCAAGGGGCCCCACTTGGTGAGTGAACTGCTTTGTTAGAATATATTTCATTTCTTAGTTTGTTTCCTTGCAAAGTAGACTTCTGCTATTCTTGTAGCCATTGATAATAGAATGATTGAACTATTCCTGCACCATAGGTGTTAAATAGATTTACTATTGCAACATTACTCTAAGCTTTAAGGAAAATGTCATTTCTATTCATAGCTTAGTTTCTTGCAACATTTCTTTCATGTTGTAGTTGTAATGACTTAAAGAGGAATCAAAGCATATACTTTGTAGTCACCCTCTCAAGCTTACACTCCTGGGTTGACAAATAAAATGAAGTTAGTATGTTATTCTTAGGAAAATACATGATTCTTTCTAGTCATGTAGTCAATGTATAAGGATGTCCAATCCTTTTTTACTAAGGTATTCAGATGATTGACCATTTTTGGCACCATTGCCGAGGAAGGTGTCAATCTAATTCAACCCCGAAGTCATTATGTTAGATTAGATTTTGCATTATTTTGCATGCATAGAAGAAGAGACCCCTTTGGGAGATTTCTTCCTTGTAATATTGAGGAAGACATTTTAAATCCTGAACATAAAGAACCACACAATGAGAATGAAGAACCTTTTGAAAATCCATTCACTGTTGCTCAAGAATGAATACCCTCATCCTCTGATGAATCCTTGCATCTGAATGATCTCTTTGCTGATCTTGAATACCAAGATAATCCACTTGCTCTTGTCATAAATCAAGCATCATTAATAGTACCTCCTCTAGGAATAGCTCAGCCTCAACCTCAACAAATGTTTCCCTTTCCTATCCATTTTTAGCAAGGTAACCAAAATTTGAAAAATATACCTGCTTCTACACTCCCAAGTTTTATGGCTTGATCACTAAAGATCTTGAAACCTTTCTCTTTGAGTTTGACATACTATGTAAAAGAAATAACTATACAACTGATACCCACAAATTGAAGTTGTTTTCTTCTACCCTTAAAGAAGCTGCTCTAAGATGGTTCATGGGGTTGGGTGCCAATGCTATAGCAGATTGGCCTGTAATGAGCAATCTGTTTCTCATAAAGTATAAAGAATAATGTAAGGGTTAGGATTTAAAGGGTAATGACATTTTCAAAATGTCCCAAAAGGATGCTAAAACATTGGAAGACTATGTTTCCTGGTTTATGTTTAACTTGCAGTGTAATACACAACATCAATTGAATGAGGAGTCAAAGAAACATCTTTTTTTGGTGAGGTGTAAATGAAGGAACCATTGAAGCTCTAGACCTTATGGTAGGAGCAGACATTACTCAAAAGAATTGGACTGAGATACAAAGTATATGCTTGAACTATTCTAGAGCTACTATGACGAAAGGTAGGGGACTTAGAGACCTACCATATAAGTCCAATGGCATTTTAGGAGTATCCAAGATGGTGTTATCTAATTTTCTATCAAACTTCAAGCAAGACATCAATACCGATGTAGCCACTCAGATGGACACCATGCAAGCTCAAAGAAAGAAAGATGAAGTTGATGCCATGTTGACTGAATACTATCCACATTGTAGAGAAAAGAAAAAGCATTGTAGATGTAAGTCTATTGCAAGTATGGAGACACAAACAATGCCAACTGAGTTCAAAGCCACTGATGAAAATGGAGAGGTACTTTATGTGTCTCAAAGAAGGCCATGGGCTCAAAGACAAGGTATTCCACAAGATCCTCTTCAAAGTTATCATAATAATAATTAATGGAAATTTTTTCAAAATATTGGTTTTAGTGGAAATCATAGTTGGCAACAACCCCAGAAGGGTTGGCAGCAAGCTCAACAGGGTTGGCAACAACTTCAGAATTAGAGTTCCCAATCTAGTCAACCAACTGTATTGCCACTAACTCAGCAACAAGCTCTAATGCCTCCTCTTGTAGCCACTAATACTCCTTCCATGAAGACCCAACTACCAGTTCAACCTAACCTAAATTCAAACAATACTAAACAACATACCCAACAAAAAAGTTATGCCATCTCATTGAATGATATTCACTTAAGATCAAGCACCACTCTTCCTACACCCCATGAACCTATAATAACTAAAGTTAAGGATCCTCCAATTAAGCATATAGATGAATCAAATCAACATACCTCTCATGTAGCCAAAGAACCTCCATTTTCCCATAGGTTGATAGGACAAGGCCAATCTAAGGAGAACCATGTAGTCATTGATTTGTTTAATCAACTGAAATAGATGACAGTAAAAATACCATTACTGGATGCTATTAAAGAAGCCCCTACCTATACTAAAGCTATTAAGGAAGCATGCAGTAAGCATCTAGGAAGGAAGAGGAAAGATCTAAAAACCATTCATGTCCTAGGACAATTGTCTAACTTAATGCTGGAGAAATTAGCTGTACCCAAATACTCTAACCCTAGGAGTCTTGTACTTATAGTTACTATTCATGGCATCCAAGTTCAAAATGCTTTGGTTAACCTAGGAGCATCTATTAATGTCATGAAAAAGGAGGTATTATCTCAATTGCATATTGTTGGCCTTAGAGGGACACCCACCATCCTTTAACTTGCTGATAGCTCTACCATTAAACCAGATGGGATAATAGAAGATATTATAGTCACCCTAAATTCCTAGGAATATCTGGTTGATTTTATTATTCTCTCCCCAAAAGCTAATATGGGAGGATATCCTTTAATCTGAGGGAGGCCATGGTTAGCCACTATAGATTCTTATATAGATTTCCAATCTGGGAAGATGACAATATCCAATGGAGTTCATACCAAGAACTTGACTTTATACTACCTTGCTCAACCATTATTACTAGATGACCAAGTTGTTTAGCCAAATTTGGGTGATGATGATCTAGAAGCCAATTCCATCCATCAGTTGATGATTATAGCAAGAGAATCATTCATACCTAATCGAGAAGAAGATGAAATAATTTCCTCTATTATTTTGAATGAATATGGAACACAATCTCCAATGTGTCCTCAAGCTAAATGCATCTTAGAAACCATTGTACCACCTTTAAATTCACTCAATTAGTCATAAGCTTCACAATTTCTCCATTCATTATTACCTCATGATATGGATTCTTCTCCTATTGGTCAATTATTCATGGCAGATAAGGTTATTAAGATGGAAATTAGTCTAGGTAAGGAGCTGAATATAAATAATGCTGTATCAAACTCTCAACAAGAAGCTATGTTGCAATTACTGCAATAAAATCAAAATGCATTTGCTTGGGATTACATGGACATGAAAGGATTAGATCCTGTTCTCAAGATTTATATCAGCCTTGACTTCAAACCTGTTAGACAGCCTCAGAGGAGAGTTAATCTTGTCTTAAAAGATATTGTTAAGAATGAATTGCAAAAAATGTTAAGTGCTAGTTTTATATACCCCATCTTTGATAGTTAGTGGGTCTCACCCTTGGTCATAGTACCCAGGAAGGGAGGAAAATGGTGAGTTTGTGTAGATTATAGGGAGCTTAATTCAAACACTAAGAAGGACCATTTACCATTACCATTTATAGACCAAGTCCTTGACACTCTTAACTAGTAAAAAGTATTTTTCTTTTCTCGATGGTTTCAGTGGTTACAATCAAATTCAAATAGCCCTAGAAGATTAGGAGAAAACAACTTTTACCTGCCCATGGGGAACATTTTTCTATTCAATATTACCTTTTGGCTTGTGCAATGCCCCAACCACATTTCAACGAGCTGTCATTAGTATTTTTTTTAGATATTTCTACTGATTTTATGGAGATCTATATGGATGATTTCACTATTTATGGTGTTACTTTGAAGAAGCAAAAGAAAATTTAGAAATAGTACTTAAAAGATGTTAGGACTATAACATATCTTTAAACAGTGATAAATTTTTTATGATGATGAAGGGGTAGTCCTAGGCCATTTCATTTCATCAAAGGGCATCCAAGTATATACAACAAAGATTGAAGTTATTAGTACCTTGCTGACACCAAAGAAGTAGAAGGATCTATGAATTTTTTTGGGACATGTTGGATATTATAGAAGATTTATTAAAAAATTCAGTTAACTTGCAACACCTCTCTACAACATGCTAAAAAAGGATTCTAAATTTGTTTGGGATTCTGACTATGCAACATCTTTCCTAAAGCTTAAGGAAGTTCTTACCATAGCACCTATTTTGAGAGGACCCAATTGGGGCTTACCTTTTCACATTCATATAGATGCCTAAGACTATGCTATTGGTGCTGTGCTAGGACAAAAAGTAGACTCTATTGAATGTGCCATTCATTTCATTAGAAAGAATTTGCAAGGTGCAAAATTTAATTACATAGTCATTGAAAAGGAATTACTTGTAGTCATTTATGCTCTCAATAAATTTAGGCATTACATCACTGGATATGAGATATTTGTTCAGACTAACCATTTTTCTATCAAATATTTGGTGAACAAACCTGCAATTTTAGGGAGATTGGCTTGATGGTTATTTCTCATGCAAGAACTCAACATCATCATAGTTAATAAACTTGGTAAGGCCAATGTGGTAGCCAAATTTCTCTCTCAACTGCATCTCTCCGATGATCTTGCAGCCATTGATGATAGTTTTTTAGATAAACACCTTTTTTTTTTGGCCATAGAAAACCCTTGGTATGCAGATATTGCTAACTACCTCACTACATGAAAAATGCCAGTATACTTCTCTATCCAAGCCCAAAAGCTACTAACAGAGAAGATCTTTAATTATTCATGGATTGCTGGGTTTATGTTCTATATCAGTCCTGATCAAGTCATGCATAGATGTTTAAGAGAAGATGAAACATATGATGTCTTGAAGGCCTATCATGATGAACCTTATGGAGGTCACTTTGTAGCCAAAAGGAAAACCTTCAAAATCTTAACAACTGGGTATTATTGGCCAAGCTTGCAAAAAGATGTAGCCAGATATACAAAGAAATGTGATAAGTGTCAATGAATAGGAAGACCCACTAAGTTAGATGAAATGCCCTTGTTGCCTCAAGTAGTTGTCACACCCTTTGACAAATGGGGGATTGACTTTGTAGAAGCCATTTAGCCTACTTCACAAGGCAAATCCGATATTCTAGTATACACTAACTATGTCACCAAATGGGCAAAAGCTAAACCCATGACACACCCAATGGATATCAACATGGAAATTTTTTTATATGAATCCATTTTTACATGGTTTGGTGTTCTTAGGAAATTGACATCAAATCAAGGGACTCGGTTTACATCAAATTTGATAACTGCTCTTATGAAGGATTATACTATTAGGCATGGTAAATCATCACCTTATCATCCTCAGAATAATGGTAAAGTTGAAGTTACTAATATGGATCTAGAATCTATTCTCGTCAAGACTGTAGCACTTCATAGGAAGGATTGGGAAACACACTTTCCTGAAGCTCTTTGGGCTTCCAAAACCACCTAGAAGTCCACAGTTAGTTTTACTCCAGTTGAACTTGGTTTATGGTAGGTTAGCCATAATGCCTATTGAATTCGAATACAAAACATTGAAGACTATCTTGAAGCTCAGGATAAAACTCAATATTGCCCAATAGGACATAATCCTAAGTTTAAACAACCTTGATGAATGGATGAAATCTACATTAAACGATACAGAGCTCATTCAACACCAAAGGAAATAGTGGCATGATAAGTTTATCAAATAGAAAATGTTTGTTGTAGGCAATTGGGAACTCCTTTATAACTCAAGATACCAGCATAATCCAGGAAAGTTCCAAACACACTGGTTAGGACCCTACAAGATTGTTACCATATTTCCAAATGGTGCAGTTTAGTTATCTACCATTGATCCCATTCGCTTTAAATTACTTGTCAATGGGCACCACCTCAAGCTTTACCATAAACCAACTAGCCACGACGAGTTCCTACAAAATTTCTAGCATAATGAGGATATTTTAATTCCTATAGCCACTGAGTTTGGGTCTTCTACGTTGAATCTTGCTAGTTCTTGACTCTAATCAAGAAATTCATAATAAACAGTTCTTTTTGAAGTACTTTATTTGCATCCATTCCACTTCCACTTTTCTCTCTTCCATCTTACCATTCCATCCCATTACTTTGTCAATTCCAATGATAATTTAAGAACATCTTTCCTGCAACAGTTTCCAGGTACCTTCCGCATAACTCTACATGCATTTTATTTTATTCATGCTTTGTTAAAATTTGGTATTGTTTATATTTGTTCACTCTTGCTTATCCCAGTCTAGTGGGACCCATGCTTTCATTTAGTTGGGGGAGGGAAATATTTAAATGAATGTTTAATTGTCTTTTTAGAAATATATTTTCAAATCGCATGTACCTCCAAAGTGCATTGAGATGACTAGAAATAAATGCATATTTAATATCACATGCTGGTGACTTGTCCTTCTATGATTACATCATTATGCAATTAAAGACATTAAAAGTAGTTATTTAACTTTTAATGATGATTCACAATGTGTTTGGGTGATAGACCTATACACGTGCAAAAATCATGAAATAAATTTGATGCAAAAGGATATTATGAGATATGATGTATTTACCTTCTCAAGTACATGCTATTTTCCTGAAAAAATAGAGCTAGTGTTGTAAGCCTTGATTTGCTAAGCTTTGAACATCAGAGTTTTTCCATAATTCAGCTATAATTAATAATGGGTAGAGGTATATAGAGGAATGAGCTTGTTGATCATCAAGTTCTTTTGGGAGATGTAGCCAACTATGAAATGTTTAGGAGAAGGGGATGGCTAGATTATTGCCTCACTCTGAACTAATTAAATGAAGAAGTAGCCCTTCAATTTATGACCACCTTAAGAGATGGAGTTGCACTGGTCAAAGGTATGAGAATTGAGTTCTCAGAGGAGGTGATAGTTGAAGTCACAGGGTTGCCCCAGGAGGGAAAAAAGTGGGAGAAAGAGTTTGACATGAAGATGGTTAGGGCACAATTCAGCATACATTAGGACCCACCATTGGACATTGATAAGAAACAAGGAACTCTGAGGCTATCCTTGCCAATGGAGTTTATTCAACCTGTTGCATTTATCATTCAATATTTTATATGTGAGGGACATTACAAAGATCTACATGCCCTACATTTTAAGCTATTGGCTCACCTATGACATGATTACAGATAGGTAAACATTCCCAAGTTCTTGTTTAAAATTATTTAGAAGCAAGCTTCTCTAGTTCAATTAGGAGTGATAAATCAATCTCTCATCATGGTTTGATAAAACTAATTATAGAAAGAGAATTAAATAAGCAAGCAATTGGGTCATGGGAGGAATTCTTGCAGTCACAAGAGGTAAAACCTAGGTTGGTCGGCTCTAGAGGCTAGGGTGTAGGATGAAGGGAATGAATGTCCACAAGATTCTATAAAGTTGTCCCTAGAGCTGGAAATTCTCCTGAAGCCTCTCCCTCTAGTATTAAACCAACTAAGAAATGGATTAACAAGGTTGAACCCTCCATTGTTAACAAGAAGAAAATCAAAGAGGTAGAAATTTCTAGTGCTCCTAAAGCTCCATCATCTGTTAAAAATAGGTCTTCCACTGAGAAGGACAAAGGTAAGAATTTGGAACCTGAAGCAAAAAGGATAGAACAATTAGATGAGTAGAGTAACCTTAATGAACCCTTGCACTCTTAAGAGGAGGAAGACCTACAAAAAACTCTTGAAGTGCTCATGGTAGAAACACCTGTAAGTAGGTGAAAATGAAAGAGTTCCCCATGCCTCTCAACACCACCCATGAGGTGAAGTGCAAGACTCTCTAAGAGTATGGTTTTGGAGGCCTCTATTCCCATAATTACCTCTAAATTGTCTGAAAGTGAAAAGGATTTTTCTCTAGGGGAAAAACTACCACAAATTGAAGCTACTGAAAATGAGAGCAAAACCCAAAATCTGCTACCTAAAGTAGAGTGTAGTATTAATTTTTTGGAATTACAATAGGAAAGGTAAACTTCTGAGATGGTTTCAAAATCCTCTAACAAGGTGAGACCTAATAGTCTTTGTAAGCCTTTAATAGGGTAGAGCTTTCACAAGGTAGATCATGTCTCATGATACAAATATTGTAACCTTCATTGGATACACTTTATTACTACAATAATGAAGATTTGTGGGTGTCATCCTCACCTAGTTTTACCTTCTCACTTGGAGGGTTTTTGGGTAATCATAGCTAGTGTTATGTGTGTGAATTTTTATTTTCTTACTTGCTTTATATGTACATGCTTTACATGTTATTTCAATTTTTACATTAAATTTATGAGATGGATGTGTGGTGAAAGTTTTATGGGTCAAAGTTTAAATAGCTGATTCACCCCCCCTGTTAGAAGTTTACCTTTCCTATTGTAATTCTAACAATTGGTATCAGAGTCTTATTATCTAAAAGAGAATCTTTGCAGCTTTGAGGAAAGATATTGAAATGGAAGTCTACAAGTTGGGAAAGACTATTGAGAATCAAGAGATTGAAATGCATCTCATTCTACATCAACAGAATGAAGCAAGAGAAGAACTAAAGAAATCCTCGAAGAGAAGGAAGAAAATTGCTATTGTAGAGAATGACACACAATACATAGATATATATACTACTAAGGTATTTGTAAATGGAAACTCCAATGAATTTTATGTAGTAATTGCAGATCTAATGGAAAAGAATAGAGCCTAAGCTGAGGAAATATGAAATCTCAAGTTGGAGCAAGAATCACAAGCCATGCTGCTATGTGAGCTGATTGAACAGAAGAAGAGAGCCATGGAAGAAAAAGCCATGGTTGAAGAAGAAAAAAGAATGTTGGCCAAAATTTTGAAAGAAAAATCATCAAAAATAACTAATATTTTTGACATGCAATTCGATACTCTAAGTCAAATGATGAATGCCAACTATGAACTAAATGCCAAAGACATTGAGATAACAACATTGAA
The DNA here is from genome assembly GCA_028749045.1 of Cupressus sempervirens. Classification (NCBI taxonomy): domain Eukaryota; kingdom Viridiplantae; phylum Streptophyta; class Pinopsida; order Cupressales; family Cupressaceae; genus Cupressus; species Cupressus sempervirens. Next base: position 504,241,688 of record CM053789.1, on the reverse strand, counting down.
GTTGCAAAATAAGCAATTGCAGAATGAACTAAAAAGGGAAAAGGAATTTTCTAAAAGTTTCAACAAACCAAATGAAGCCATCAAATACTTTGAACAATTATTGAGATCCCCTAGATCTAGTAATGACACATCAGGACTAGGATCCACAAGCACTGAACAAGGAGAGTCATCAAAAAGTGCTAAAGAAAGGAACAATAAAGGAAAGAACTCCAAACCTAATTGTCATAATTGTGGTAAGAAAGGACACACTGCTAATGTGTGTAGGAGAAGAGCTACAAATCAAAATGTCAATCATAAGAGCATGGTTCATTGCCAAAAGTGCAACAAACAAGGTCATCAAGCACATGAATGCAGAACCAAGACCATGCACACACAAATATTTGAAGGATATTGCTACAACTATTAGAAGTATGGACATAGAGATTTTGAGTGCAGATCCAAACCCATGTGGTCATCAAATAGGCAAACAAAGTTAAGGAACAATGACAACTCTTATAACTGGGATTATAATACAAGGTATAGCTATCATTATTGTCAAGAAAATGGACATGTTCCTGAGAATTGTATTAGGATACACTTTAGAGGTGACTATAATAGGTGGTTGAGTCAAACCACATGTTTTAGCTATTTGAAGACTGGTCACATAAGTAGATATTGTCCAACTAGGTCAAAAGCACCAAGTTGTAAATTTGATAAAAGGAAAGGCAAGGTAGATGTTGAACACATCAGACATGAGATGAATAAGACATGGAAGAAGAAAGATGATTGTAGTACATCAAATGGAGAAGGGATCATTTTACCCAATAGTTCAGGTGATCACACCTCATCAAACTAGGCAATCAAGAGGTATGTGGGACTAATAATTAAAAGCTATATCATACATCAATTCCAAAGGATTTAATATTGAAAAGATTACATTAACATGAATAAAGATGCAAGATGTTATTAGGAATCCAAGATAAATCTTTAAGTTTTTCATGTTACTGTCGAGCATAAAATATTTCCTATGTGTGCTAAGTAAATGCTAGAAGATGCTGAGCTAATAGAATGGCTAGTTGATGTTGAGTTCATAGTGGTTTCCAAGTAAGTGGAATGGTAATGGATGCTGAGTGAGCCTAAAATTTGTTAATGCCAAGCTTATAACTATGTAAGCACTCAACATTTATTGCAAGGTTTTCATAGGGTATTTGATCAATTTCAGCTCATTTCAGATCATTTCAAATTCAAGAAAGAGTGAGTAGAGTAGAAGGCAATATAGAAAACACATTCAAAGTAGTTGCAAAAGATTATAGTAGTGATCTCACATTAGTTCATTGGATTTCATAAGGTATTTATCAAGAGCTGAGTTATGCAGTTTAAATTTTTGTAAACCCTAGTTTCACAATGGCATTGAGTTCAAAGAATATAGAGGGAAAGGAAGTTTTGAATGTTTAATTAGTGAGTAATGAAGTCAAGCAACCCATTTTCAAAGCTATTCTTGACATCACTTATAAGAAAGACCCTTCTGGTGCATTATCCATGATTCTGCCAAACATTTTAATGGTGCAAGATGTTAGGAAATGCTATAATTGTAAGATTGGTAGCATTGGTGATATGTAGATTAGGGAAGCATATGGAAGACTCTGTGATAATGGCATGTTGAAAGAAGAATTCAAAATTGTTGAAAGGAAAGGGTTGACATGAGCCCTAGATTTTCTAAATATATTCAAAACATAATGGATAAGGATAATGCTTAGCTAAATTCATGATGGTTCATTATGGCTAGACAATGGACCTATCAAAATTACTAAGAGGATAATCCATAGGGTTACTAGTTACCTAACCCTAGATTGGCCTAGGACATTGAGAAGTGATTCAAAGGAGGTGATTGAGAAAAATACTGGAGCTGTATGAAACAAGAGAGGCATGACAATTGACACAATCATTGATCCTCTGATAGACTTTGCTGTAAGGGTTATACAACACAAGTTTTACCAATCTAGCAAATTAAACAGTGTGCCCTGTATAGTAGTGGATGTTGGATACAAGATTGTCAAGAAGGATCATACATATGATCTAGTAGAGCTACAATTGCAACAATTGATGGAAAACCTTGGAGCAATTAGAAAGACAAAGAGTGCACAATGTAAATTTTGTTCTATATTGATATGCATGCTCTTTTATGTCTAGAACACATTCCCTTCATTTGGCACTATGGGATGGAAAACAAATAGATTAGTAGCAGTATAGATTGGTAAGTATATTGAGAAATTAGGTAAAAATTTTGAATCTTTAATGACAAGTTATTTTGAAGATTTCAAGTAGTCAATGAAGGAGAGATTAAGGATATCAATGTCACTAGTAGAGAAACACTATGATGATGCATGTTTTCTAGTGGATGCTAAGCACACTTTTGTACGAGCTGCTACACCAAGGGTGAGATGGTTGAGACCCTTAGGTTATAAAATAAATATAGATGAAGCCTTTGCAACTATTACTAGATTACTTGCAGAAGAGGTGGACAAAAGTGCAAAGGTATTTGGAAACTATGAAATGGCTAAGTCCAAAATTACGATGGAATTGACGATTACCTCTGCTATGAAGAAAATGGAGAAGATAGTGAAGAACTTGAAAGCTAAGTTTGGAGAGGGTGTCGAGCAGGAGGAAGAAGAAGAGAAAGAAGACTCTCAAGCATAAGAACCTCTTGTATTAACTCATGGTATGGGTGAATATCATCTAGAAGAGGAGGAGACTGAAGTAGCTTAAGATGTCAAGGAAGCACCTACACCCACTAATACAAAGAAGAGGAAGACCAAGGCTCAATCTATGGCAAGGGCTAAGAAAACTACAAAACCAAGCCAAGCCAAGCCTACTACACCTACTACAAGAGCTAGTACATGTGCAATAACTCAAAAGGCCAATGAAAAGAACAAACCAATAGAGCAAGGAGGCCAAGTACAAAAGAAACCAAGAAGGAAGTATGTGGCACAAGCTAAGTCTAATGAAGAGAAAATAGAGTTAGATGACAACAACCAATTTAAGGTGGTGAGTCATAATCCTCTTTTAGACTTAAAATTTTTATGTGAAAATGTTAAACATAGTCAGACTTATCAGGATTTACACATATAGATTTTGATAATTTGCATAAAGTGGAGAAAAATCAAGTGGAGGAAGCCATATATGATATGATGGAAAAATTCAAGAATACTCCACTAGAACTTGCCAACTCTATGCCAAAGAATTTATATGATAGAGTTGAGCAAAAATGGCACTATTGTCTGGACTTGGAGAGACAAATTAGAGAAACCTCACTTGCACAAGTGATGCTTGAATTAACTAAGGCACAAATTACTCAAGCTATAAAGAAATATGTAGTTAGGTTTGTACCTAAATATAGAGCCTTTAGCATTTTACAAAATAATATTTTAGATGTAGTTAAGAAGACCACTCAGATGTGGAAGCTTACTTATGGGTTAACTACAATGAAGGAAGGTGAGGAAGAGCCCATAGAGGTCAAGGATAATGAAGAAGATGATCAAGAAAATATAGTTGAGGGAGGAAAAAAAATGCAAATAGATGACAAGGCAACAACTGAGGAAGAGTAGCATAAAGAACATAGTGTGCAAGACACATAATTACTGAGTATCTGTCCTCCACATTTCACAAGTATGAATATTGAGAGAATCACTAAAAAGGATGTTTTTGATGTCATAGTGTAGAACATCAATCCCCTTACTGAATAAGATCTTAAAAAGATACTAGACTAGTCCACACCATAGGCAAAACTTTGTAATAATCCTATACTTTTTAGTGTGGATGAACTATAGAACATAGTGACTGATACTAAAAGGGAAAAGGTGAATCCACAAGAACCACCTTCCATCATCCCTCAAGTCACTATTGTACAACCTTTGACCCAAATACTAGAAGATACATCTGACAAGGTTGATACAATTGCTAAGGTTGATACAACAGAGAAGAGTATAGTGGAAGCACAATTTGCTAGTGTAGAACAATATGAAACAATTTAGATAGACTTATTCACACCTACAACACAAGATCAAGGTGCAAGTCAAGTCATTTTGGTACAAAAGGGCAAGCCTGAAGAGGAAAAACTGACAGCTAAGGTGAAGGAGCAAGTTGCCATCCAAGCCTTGGTAACCTTACCAGCATCTAGCACTCCTTATACCCAAAATCTTCAAAAGTTGAGCACAGATGCGACTCCATTGTAGATCTTAGTGCTAAGCTTGAGTACATCAAAGGAAAAAGAAGTCATACAATATGGAGATGTGAGCCTTGATGAGGAGATCATTTTTCCTAAGTATGAATATGACACCATGACTATAGAACAAATGAGGATACTCCAACAAGCCCTAGCAAGGAAAAAACATCAAAAAATTCTTAGAAGGGAGCACAGGTAGAAGCAAGCACTATAAGATATTAAATACATCTTTTTAGATGCATTCAATCTGCCAACTCTTGATGAGACCAAGCTACTAATGGAATAGTTGACAGACATAGTGGAGAAGGTCAGTAATGAAGACCTAGATACAAATGCAAAACTATTAGAATGGTTAGAAAAGAAGTTCCAAAACAAAGTCAATGAAAATATATCTAATGATATAGCACTGACACAAGTTGCATTGGCAACCAAGGTTGAGGATGTGAAGAAGGTACTTGAGAACATATTCTCATTGTACACTAAACTGTACAATCCATCACTCTTCACGCAAGAGACCATAAGTCACATCTTGAGGTTGGAAAGTCAGATCAATTCATCAGGTGCCAAACTACCTATGAATCTAGCTCAGAGTGAGAAACATTTCAGGTCATTGCTTCAAACCTAGAGTTAGCTACATTGTTAGTAGATGAGGCCAACATAAGGGCCAAACTGATTAGCATCCAAACCACCCTTACCCCCCATATGGAAATTTTGCACAAGGATCTAGGCTATGCAAAAAATCTAATGGAAAAAGACCCAAATCTTTCTACCTTAGATGGTCTAGTCCACCTTGCTGCCGAGCTAGCTATCCAAATAAAATCATTGGATGTAGCATGTGAGAACTGGGATGCAACTCTTAAGATAATATTGGATGTCCATAAATCTTTTTAGGAAGAACACAATATAAGTGTATAGCCTATTGACATAAGTGTCAAAAAGGGGGAGAATAAGATAGAGGGGGAGAATAAGAAAAAGGGAGAATTAGACAAAGGGGGAGAAGAAATATTTTGGGGGAGAATAATACAAATTTTGGGGACATATAAGGAGAAATAAAGATGGAGAGTAAGACAAAGGATAGGGAAAGTCAGATCAAGTAAGAGCAATAGCAAGCACAAAATAGAGTATACAGTCAAAGAGTATCAGTTGAGGCATATTTACTTAGTAGGAGTACAAGTTTTTGGACACAAAATAGACATATCAACTTAGGGGGAGTTATTAGATTTTGAGGTATCTAAGTTATTGCAAAATTTTGAAATTTTGAAGTTTTGTATATAAGCCAAGTTATAGATATGTTATGCTCATGAAGTTAAAGACATTAATGTATACTCAAATTTTTTTGACACTCATGTTAAAGGGGGTGATTGTTGATCTCAAATTGGTTTTGACAAGTGAGTGTCAACACACTTAAGTTATTTACTAAGTTCATGCCAAGCACAACATGTGTATATTAGATCATATTGAGTTCACAGTGAGTGTTGAGTGACTCAAGTGTCGAGAAAAAAATGTATGCCAAGTGATTTAGGAGCTAAGTGAATAGTGGATGCCTAGTGATACAGATGCTAAATCACAATATGAAGATTAGTAAATGTCGAGCATCAGAGACTTTAGATGCTGAGTAAGATAGTTTTGACATATTTCTTTGTAATGGCACAAATATATATGTAAATTTTTTTTGAGATGACTTAAGAATTAATTATGATATTTTGGAGATAAGGACGAATCTTAAGTTGGATTCCCTATGTAATTATATGCAGCCAATCAAAAAATGGGAAGGATTAAGTGCAGAATGGATGAATCTTAGTTGTAGATTCATACCTAACCCTAAGTCACCAAAGTCTTCTTAAGGAGGAAAAACCCTAAACTCTCTATGAGTGTGTAAGGTGTTGAAGGTGTGAAGAGAGAAGTTCACAAATAGAGCATTCATGGTGGCTTAAGAGTTATGAAGTGAGACAACATTGCAGAATCTGTTAGAGTAGAATAGAGGAAAGGAAAAGGATACAAAAAGGAGACATTTGATCAAGAAGGATCAAGAAAATAAGTGTTTAAAAGGTGATCTATCATTAGGAAATCAATTACTAATCACAAGATCAATGTTGAGACATTTTAATAGGTGAGTTTAGTCAAAATCTCTTAACAGAGTAGTCCTAACAGGCTATATTGAAATCCTTTAAAAGGGTGCTTACTTAGTTGTAAGTTAAAGTCCTTTAACAAGGCACACTTCTAACAAGGTGTTGAAATCTTCTAACAAGGTGAAACCTAACAGTCTTTATAAGCCTTTAATAGGGCATACCTTTCATAGGGTAGATCATTTATCATGATCAAAACATTGTAACCTTTATTGGATACACTTTATAACTACAGTAATGAAGATTTGTGGGTGTCATACCTAACCAAATTTTATCTTCTCACTTGGAGGGTTTCTAGGAAATCATATCTGGTGTTATGTGTGTGAATGTTTACTTTCTTACCTACTTTATATGTACATGATTTATAGGTTATTTCAGTTTGTACATTGAATGTATGAGATGGATGTATGGTGAAAGTTTTATGGGTCAAAGTTTAAACTGCTTGATCCTTTTGTTGCCAACAGGGATTATGGCATGAGACCAATATAGGTTAATTTCTACTCCCATATCTCTACAAAAGCTCCTACTCAATATAATACCATAACTAATAGGGATATCAACTACCAAGATGGTTAATTTCATTCTCTTTGTAAGATGTGTGGCTAAGGATACTTGTGCATCTTTTAGTTGACCTAATAGGGGAACTTGTTTTGCATCCATGGAATAAAAATGTCCAAAGTTCTTGGTTAGAGGTAAACCTAAGGTGTGAGAAATATTAGAAGGCATGACATTGTCAGAGGCTCCCAAGTTAATTATACAAGTACTTAGTTTGTGACCATTTACATATAAGGACACGTAAAATGGATTAGATTTTTGGCTAGGAGAGGTAGCTAAAATTGAGATCTCTTCTTTAAATAACATAGGTAGGATTGGTTCTTCATTAGTGGGAGGCCCATACAAAAATGAGGTTGGTCATTGCTAATAGTAGTATTGACATTAAGGTGAGTTTGCAATAATCTACTAGTTTTTGCAATTCAGTAGGGTGAGTTTTCAAGTAATCAAGGGGAGAAACTTGGATATGAGAATCTTTGCAATATTTAATGATATCAAATGAGGGATGAAGCTAACCATTTGGCTCAAATTTTTCTTGTTATTTCCTCTAAGAAGAGGAAGTAGTTGCACTAGCTATAGCTAGTGAAGAGCCAGGAGCTATGTTTCGAGTAGGAACTGAGTTCATTAGATTCTTATCTCTTTGACTTCTCATTGTTACATTTATTTGTAGTCCATCAAAGGCAGTGAAGCAATCACCTACTTAGTCTAAATTTGATTCATAATCCAAGAAAAATGTTCCAGAGTCGCCAGGGGGAGCAGAATAATCTTCACTTTTAGGATATTGTATTGTTAGCTCATTACTAGCACTAAGCTACTTGTATCTATTCATGTCCAGAAAAGAGTCACCATCACAATCCACTCTTAAGTGAAATATGCACATATTTTGCTTCTTGGGAGCTACCTCTATGACAAGCTTTTTTTGAGCAGATAGTAATTGTAAGGGTTTCCCTTCATGTTGCCTTCTAGGGATGTCCTGGTAAGGTTGTTGTTGGAAGGAACTATTTTACCCATTTTCATTTTCATGGTGATAATCTCATTTGATAATTTTTGAAGCATTGCTTCCATGTTATTGGCTATACCAATAGTAGAGTTTGTTGAAGTTCTACTTTGAAGCTCCCTCTTCCATTTTATAGCTACTATCAAGTCATCCTTCAACTCTATCACCAAGGTCTGAGCAACTTAAAGATTAGCCACATGTGGTCTTCTAATTTGAAAAATGATATATGGAGGCATCAAACTAATGAAAAACATCTTTTGATTATCTATAGTAGGCCTACTCACAACAGGGATCTAGTTGACCAATTTGTTGAACCTTGTGATGAAATCTCTAATGGGAATACTAGGTTCTATTTTAATATGTGTAAGTTTAGACAACAAGGCATGTTCATCTTCTGTACTCTTATAGCATGCCTAAAATTGAATCCACATGTCATCCTAGGTTGTAATGCATCCTACTAGAAGACATTGAAACTAATCAGCTGCATTTTCAACAAGAGTCTCTATGAACATCCTTATTGCTACATTTCATGCCGAGGACAAACAATTCTACATGCTTCAAAGAAAGCATCGATGTGCTCATCATTAGAGATTTTCCCAACACCATTGAATTTGGGGAAGTTCTTTTGGGAACCTCTTGGTAGGTAATTATTAGTAGCAAGATGAAGGAGGCCAATAGCATTACCCCAAAACACAACTATTGAAGTGGGAAGAATTAGTGGTATTGGTTGAAAGGTGATGACAATCGGGGCTTCTACTCTATCTAAGGTGAGATCATTACAAAGTGATGGGATTTGAGTGTGGAAGGTAGGAGGGGAAGAGTAATTATTTCACCTCTGAGAGATGGGAAATGGTGGTAGAAATAGAGCTCTATGGATACCTTGAAACAATGGATCCTATGAGTAGGTTCTCTCTCTTCTTAGAGGATCTTCTAATATTGGGAAATCATCTTTCTTTAATTCCTCAAACACTAGGTCAACTTACCCTTTGCCACAAGCACTTCTGATATACTTAGGATCTAGGGTGAATTGACTTAATTTACAATGGGTGTGCTTGTCTCAATCTTCTTTGTTGCAACACACCTTCCCATTACTCAACATTGGCTTCTTCTCTTTCTAGTGCAAAGCTGACTTTTCGATACTCATAAAGGGATTTTTGATTTTTCCAAGAAAGTGTATTCAACTAGTTTATTATATCTTCTTGTTCATCTTGGAAACCAAGGTTGGGTTGCATTACTTGGATTTGACCTTCATGAGGCAACACCATTTTTCCTCATGACCTAATATGCATGACTCAATAAATTGAGATGAATCTCTAAGTTATCCCAGTAAAGCCATAGACAGAATTACTAAGAAAAACTTACAAAAGAAAAAGATGTGCCTAGAAGAGTCACCAAAAATTGTTGGTTAAGAATTTGTCTTCCTTAATTCTATGGTTTATACCTTGACTCTTAATGTGCCCAATAGTAAATGGAAAACAAAGTAGTTAACAAAATCTAGTGTATTAATCTATCAAAGACCCTTGCATTAAAAGGTAAAACTCTCTTAAAATGCAAGATTTGTAATGAATGTGTTTTTTAGTTTTTGGGTTATACTCTTAACAAGAGAGCAGAAGAAGTAAAACCATATTGCTTAAAGCTTCAAACAATCTAGGCGACTTTCAAAACTAACTCCTAAAATGCAATCTATTCTATCTTAGATGGAAGTTTGAAACCATGCAAGACTACCTACCACAACATGAGAGGATAGAGAGTGATTAGTTTAGCAATGCCCAGATTGCTAGAATAATTGAGATTTGACAATACCCAAATTGTCCCCTTTTCAACTACTTCATTAATAAAATCTTGAGGTTTTCATATAATCCATAAAATATACATGAACTAACATGTACATCACAAGGGAATAAAGTAATACTTATACTAAGGAAAGTAAAGCTTACAATCCATTGAGATGAAAGAAATATAACCAAGTTCACTTGTAATCTTTCAGTTTTCATTTACAACATATTCATCCCAAGCACTATACAAAAACTAAATGAAAAAAACAATTAAAATGTAGACTCAGAGTCACACATAATAGTCCCAACTATAGGGGTTCGCCCACAAAATAATTTTCCAATCTTCTTAATTTCACCAAAAGTTACATATATAGGCCTCTCCAAAAAAGCTAGTTACATTCGATGATTACATTGCAAAGAATCTCTAAATAGAGGAAGCTAAAAATAGGACTTGACTGGTCATCATTTATTACAAAGTTTAAACCTACTACCAAAAATGGATACAAAATAGAATTTGAGAAAATAAGAGAGAGCGATTGTTGTCTAAGAGAATATCAGAGCATCAAACTTTCTTTGGGGTCATATCCTTAGCTCTATATACTTTCATTGCATCTATTACTTTATCTAGTTCATCAACACCTAGGATTATAATGTTATTAGCTTGAATCATCCAATATTAATACATCTCATTAAGCTCTTCCACTATGGCAATCTTTGATTGGAATTTTTTTGATGCTCGTCTTTAGATGTAATCTGCTAATGAAAGCTCCTATATCTTTGACAACTAGAAGTTAACTAGATTAGTAGCCTCTTTAACAAATGCTAGGAATTTGGGTTTCATTTTCTTGATGTCCACCAATTGACTATACTGGATACACATGATTTCGTATGCAACACCTTTAAGTATTCAAAATCCTTTTCCATGTCCTTCTACCCTAAATCATGCACATCCTTAAGCTAATTTGGTGATCTTACAGAGCTTTCCACTATGAAATCCAATGATTGGTGTCTTCATCAAGATTGATGACTTGGATAGGGGAGGAAGGCTTGGCCACCAATTTCTCTTGCTTAGGCTCTTTATCCTTCCCCTTATCCCCAATTTTCCCTATGTCTAAGAGAGATCCTCATCCACAAGTAAGGGTAATCTAGACATTCTTCTCTAGAGGTTGATCTCCACCCTGACCGATGGACTGGGTTGGGCCTACTAATGTTGAAGTGCTAGTAGTGGTGGAGGTAGCTAAAGTTGACTGAACTATTCTGAAAGCTAATCCACCAGTAGAACATGTACTTCCCATTCTTTTCTTTCTCACCCTAGTCTACTCCACCTATTTTTCCATCCTTTTGATGATCCCATGCATTAGGACCTCCATTCTATAGATAATAGGACCTTTAGGTGGGGTTGACACAATGGGAGTTCCCTTGATCTTCTTGAAAGATGAGGGATGCATATAAAAGCCATCATCTACAGTATCAAAAACATCAACAAAGTCTTTATATAACTAAATTTTAACAATTATCAGAGTGGACCAACACCTCTGTCTAGTTTGGTATTCATCATGACATCTAGCCAAATAATCTTTAATGTTTGGAAGATGTCTATGAGTATATCCTAGTTTCAAATGATCTCTTACAAAATTCACTATGAGCATATCCTAGTTTCAAATGATCTCTTACAAAATTCACCAAGTCATATTGAGGCCTAAGTACCTCATAATCAACTAGTTTGATCTTGCTCTCAAAAATTTTAACTAGATTGTAGCAATCAGATCTAGAAGCACAAGAATAGGGTCTAACTACTATTGGGAACTAAATTCAGGCTATTTTATTTACATTAGAACAAAAGGTGTTCACTTCTAGTACTTTTTGACATAATTATACAAAAACAACCTTGTCCTTAGGGTACCTAGACGCCTTTTGGGAAACCCATCAAAAGCACCAATCTGTAGGTAGGAGAAGCTCGAGAATTAGATGAAAGAGCATCCAAATTGGGCTATAGAAAAAATAGCTTTTGGTGAAAATATTTTCTTGGGGCAGCCTTGCAATTCCTATCATAATCTCATAGTGAAGGCATCATTCACTTTCACACATTCTTTGAAGCTCCTCTACAGTTGAAGGGGAGGGTAGAACTCATACACCCTTCTAGTCTCATCATAGTCTTCAATTCTGGGAAGATCCAACTACAGGTGATGCGTGACTAAGGTATATATTAAATATGAGGACATATAGAATTTCTTGAATTTCTTAGTTGAATGTAACCATGAGGCAAGCTCATCACATATGATTTTGGTCTAGTCAATTAGCAATCCTTTAGCACATATGGATTGTACCAAGAAGAAGTGATGCTCAATGAAATCCAAAATTTATTCCTTTCCTTTCAATCTCAGCATTATTACCAAGATGTCAATGATTTCTCTTTCCAAATTTGGTTTGAAAAGATTTTTTGACATTTTACTCTTCTTGGAATAAGGTGTTTGGAACCAAGTTCTTTGCATATCCTCTCTTCTCAAAGTCTTCTTTTTGTTGAACATAGATGAAGAGGACCCAAAATTGATGTTGTTGTATTCATCCTTCACTAGCACACCGAATGCAAATTGCATCAAGGCCTTACTTATGAAGAGAAGAATAGATTGATTAGGTAGCAAGATTTTCTTTGTTTCCAGATTATATCTCTTGATACATTCTCTCACTAGTTCTAGAGCCTTCAAAACCATGGGAAATACAAAAACTTCCACCAATCCACTTTCCTTCAACTTTTGGGTAATTGGATGGATGGGCTAAGAGTTAAGCCTCTTGTGGAGATCACCTATGTCATTGAATTTGAATGAAGTATCAGTGAGATCTTTTAATTCACTTTCCAAGCCTAGGAGCCGATCATAACCCATTGTTCTAATTACCATTTTCTTATGATTTTAAAGAGGAGGTAATTTTTCGATAAATAGCCATTAACATAATGCAAAAGTAAGTTTGAGGCAAACCTGATCAAATAGATACAAAAATCCAAATGTTGGTGTTACACAAACAAAATTAAACACAACCAACGATCATAACAATAGGATTTATAATAAATTTGATAATTAATGACTATTTAAAAAATTTTCATTTCTATGCATGTAAGGATCCATGAATCTAGAAACCATATTACTCTCTAAAAGTGATATAGTATTGCTAAAAGCCACTTACCAAACCAAGGGATTTCAGTTTAGTGGAAATTTCCTTATTTACTTATAAGTTCAGAAAAAAGGATTTAGATGATAAGTCTTTATATATAGAGGAGAACATTTATCTTTCCTTTTATTTGGAATTTTAATGCAACAAATAATCCTTCAATACCTTGGGCACTTCATTTTCTTATTCTCCACACTGAGTATCCAAACACTTGATCTCCTTTATATTGGAAATACACCTTTACAATTGACTTTACTAGAAGCATCTTTCTAGCATCTCCTTAGAATTTTATCATAATATACTTGCATAGTTCCTTTTTTTCCTAGTCTTTTGGAGAAGTATTCTTTTATCTTTCCAAAGGACGGAAGAAACCTCTGAGACCAACACTTTCTGGTGGAAGAACCACTTCAAAGCATTTTCCATTGTTTTGGTTACTTATCTTGTATATCCTTGAGATAAAATTTTGAGCTTGGGTTCGCCATCATGAGCTCAAATTTATTCCTTTTCAGCATCATGCTTGGGTCCCATTGATGCATAAAATATTTGAATAGAGCACAAGCCTTGTTAGATTTAGAAATAGAACAAAATGGTTTCATTTCCATTAGGAGAGAAACATAAAATATTCAGACCCGTTTCTTTGCACAACAATGTATTTTGACCTCAGAACTTTGACTCGAGACTTTTTTAGCTATAACTTTCACTTCTCTAGATTTTTCATCATAAGTCAAGTAGGTGTATATCTATGAATTCTATCATGACTTAGATCTTTAGGTTACTACTTGATGAAGTTCACCAAGGAAAATAGTTACCTAGATGATTCGAAATCCAAAGGAAACACAAATGTTGGAGCAAGAGAAATGTCACAAAAATAAGGACTCACTTCTCATCAGGAAGATGTTCAAACCATATCCCAATAAAACTAAATCACCTAAGCCCCAAATGCATTGGAATGACAAGAATCTTGCATGGAAAAATAAGGAAAAGTGAAGCGAGGGAGACCCGAAAAAGACACAAAGTTGGAGTCTTGGAAACTTGATGAGAAATGTGTCACCTAGGGGATATCTTGACAAGCAATTGGAAAAAATGCAATGAATGTCAACAACTACGAAATTAAAATGGATAGACTAAAATTTGGTAATAGGTAGCTTCTAACCTAAGTTCTTAGAAAGGGTCTCTATTCATAGCACCCCCCTTGCATCTGATACAAAAGTAGGTCCTCGCAACAACAAGATTATTCAAACTAGAAATTCCCTCATGGTTGTAATCTCATGAATGTCCTCACTAGAGTGAATGAAGATAGTATGTCCCTCCAAGACATTAGTCTTTTCCAAGGGCCTTGAGATTACAATGGGTTAGATTAGCAGGGTTCTCTTGTCCCCACTTGGGTTATTTTTGCAAGGTTTCCCCCTCAATGAAAGAACCTCTAAAGGTAAGGATATTCTCTAAACACAAAATGGATCGACATAAGAAGGTCAAGATTTTTTTTTAACTTCAAAGAGGAAAAGAGAATACTATCATAATCTAAATTATTTCCCCAAATACAAAAAGAAAATTTAATTAAAGCCACTATAGTGTGACCTCTCCACTCAATTTCTTGATTCACACCAATGGGTCAAGGTTTTTGATTGCTTGAGATAGACAAGAGCACACTTTCCTACCATCAACATGAATCCTTAGTAACAAGTTATTAAGTGCCTTAAGTGATGATGAGAGAACCTACAATACAAGGTTAGTGAATATAATCAAAATGAAAGAAAATAACCCTACAAGACCACTTTTTTAGGTACATTGGAGGTTAGAAAAAGAAAAACACAATGAAATGAAAGCAAGCTAGTCTATCAAAATTGAAAGAAAATAGAAATAGATCTGTAAGATTTTTCATAGTTAACCACAATATTGTATGATGTTTCTCTATAAGTCAAGTGACATTTCATCCATAGATGGCATAGAAATCTGAACCATACAATAAATCACTCTTCTACTAAGGATGATACTATAGATCACTATTAGATGAGAAAATGTAACTGAATAAAAAATGCTTGTAACATAGAGAAATGTGCATAATAGACCTGCAAAATATCATATGATATTCCATGTTGGAAAAGTTAAAAAATGATAGATCTACAATCTAAAAATCCAAAAATGAGCAAGAAGTGGAGCTAATTGGTTCTAGCCCCACAATGGGTGACAAAAATGTATATAAAAAATGGGTTACAATTATATAAACTATTACACTTGGGAGAACCCATGAAGAGAGAGTCTCAAGAAGTATCTTATAGATTCCTACTTGTAACATGCAAGGGAAATGAGAGAGATTTTGTTCTTGTGGCTCCAAAGTGAACCAAGATACATGAAACTTGCAAGGTATACTACAAGATGGAAGATTCAATGGAGTAAGAGCAACAAGATGCTAGTATCAAAGGATTTTAAGTGGATAAGAAAATTCAAAGTAAGATAATATGGATGCAAAAGGTACTCTAAATGATGATGCAAATGAAAATACAAATAAAGAAAACTAAGCTAGTAGGATGAAGTTACAATACCCTAATTAGACTATATGATTTAGGCTACTATGCAATATAGGAAACCCTAGACTAGTATGCAGGTAAACTAAATGAGAACGCAAATAAGAGTGCTCAAGTACTCAAACGAAAGTTAATCAACATAAGAAAATCATGAAATACAAAGATATGAAGATAGTGGGGAGAGAGCCTCCTTTTAGAGAGAAACAAACAATTAGAGATTTAGAGGAAAAATCAAGGGTGGAGAATAAGTCTCATTTTAACTTTGTGCACATGATTCTCAAGAGAGAAAATCAATGATTGTTTAAGAGGAAAATAATGATTAGAGGAGATTAAGAGGCAAAATAGATTCCACTCACCTTGGAAAGTGTGCATTCGATGTGTACACACAAAGTTTTTTTCTTTCATTTTTAACTTAGGAAACTCCTTTTTATGTGCACACATAGGAATAAAGGGATTTTTATTTAATTAAAAGGGAGCACATTCTTCTAATCAAATAAAGACTTAAGATAAGGTGGTAAAATTGTAGGATAAAATTAAATAAATAATTAAGTGATGATTCAATCAAGGATAAATGATTGATTAATAATGCAAAATTTATCAAGCATAAGATGTAGTCTAGCATAGAGATTTAAAATGCTAAAGAGGTGGTTTATAGTTTACAAGACCATTTTTGGGTAATTATAAAGACTAGTGAATTTTGTGAGTTGAAATCTAAAATTAAAGAAGTCATTTATTGTGGTGTGACTCTATTAGAGTAAAGGATTAATTTAATTTAATTTATTAAATTGCCTTTACTCCCTTCTTAATATTTCACTTTATGCACATGCATTTCCATTTAATAATTAAATATTAATTATTAAACATCATTTATCTTTTAAGATTTCCCTATTAGGGTTTTACGATCTCCTTTATTAGGATTGATCCATTATATTTTCATTCATTCATTCATTTTGATAATATATTCTTCCATATTTTTAGATCCAAACCCTTGCCTTCTCTTGTCTTTTTCTTGTCTATGATAGATTCTTTTATATAGGTGTTCTACTAAATCTGTGGATTTTTTCTCATCAAATCCTTCATGGTACCAAAGCCATATTTTCTATAGCTTGCTCTTATTTGGAGAAAAAGAGGAATGACGGTTAGAAAGAATAGATCTTAGCAAATTTTAGGTATTTATTTTGTGAAAATAGGGGGATCTCTAAAATTTGAAGCACTTTGAGGCCAAATAGACTCATGGTTAGATTTAGAGGATGTCAAAACCCCTATTTCCATATAAAACACACCTATTTTGGCCAACATTACATTCTAAGGCAAATGATTTTTGCCTATCTGGGTTGTACAACCCTTCGCACACAAATCGAGATGCAAAAATGCAAAAAAACGCAAATAAATTTAAATTTTTTTTTTTTTTACACTTCCTATGTAAAAAAAACTCACCACCACTGGGCCACCACTGTACCACCATGGTGGTGCCAACAACAACACTCCTTAGCCACGCTCTGCCAAACCTTCTCCCGTGCTTCATCGCTTCATGCTCTACCTCAGATCTAATGCCACTCCACCCAAATGCCACCTCCACTTAGCCATTGCTTGTTACACCACCTAAGGACCACTCCCATTCCACCAACCCTCCTTTGGTCACATGGGGGCCCAAGGGCTTAAGATTAAGCCCCAAATTATTATTTTTTGGATTTTTTTAGCAAATTCAGGATACCAAGTGTTAGAAACAATAGTCCACCAAGATATTTGAGAGGGGGGGGGGGGGGGGTGGTGAATCAGTTATCTGGCAATTAAAACATTTATCTTCTTTAAACAAACTTAACTAGTCAATCAAAGTAAGCAAAAACCATAATAAAATGCACATGGACAATTACACCAAATATATTGACTAGGGAAACCCTTGATTAGAGGGAAAACCCTGGTGGGAATGATGCCTACAAGATGAAGTACTAATATAAATATTCCTTGTTAGAGGATGGACCCTATTAGGAGTCTATTGCAACATTTAGTATATAGAGTCCCTGTTAGGAGATTTTGAATCCTTGTTAGAATTTGTGCCAACCATGTTAGGAGGTGTAGTACAATGTATGCAAGATGAGACCACTGCCCAAACATGCAATTTCAACTACAAGAAGAGGTCACTGCTCAAACATGTAATTTACTGTTATGTCCTTCTTTCCTTTGTTCTATCAATTGAACCAATCATGTTTAGATCTTGTAGACTAGGTCATGAACCTTGGATCCAAATTCAAACCTCAGATCACTCAATAAAACCTTGGCAATGAAGTTTCCTTCACTTCTGCACGGCTTTGCTCAACTTCACATTTTGCTCTCTCTCTACTTATAATCTCTTTGCATCAATATATTTCATGTCATCCTTGATAAAGGAAAATGTCCTTCCTTTATACCAAGTCCTCAAAAAAATTCCCTAAGTCAGTTATTAGACCTTCTCAATTAATTATTATAGGACCACATTAAGAACATGTTACACTTAGTGATAACATTAATCTTCTACCTTGCAACTTGAATAAATTTTCATACATGCAATATTATGACTAGAAAACTTAGCCACATCATCATCAACATGTCTTCTTCATGTCCTCAATCTTGATCCTCAGAATATCAAATCTACTAAGAGATATAACAAGTTTACTAGAACATGGCTCTGTAAACTCTATCTTAGAACATACATCAACAAAACTTACATAACTTCTTCTAGACTTATCCTTTTTTGTTTCAATGTTAACTACATATACTAGATACTTAGAAGTATCTCCCATAACCTTGGATAGTTAGAATACTCAACTAGTCATCTGTACCAACTTGATCTTTCCGTTGTTCTTTTGTTAGATACTATAGAAAAATACCTTGTTGACATCAATGAAAAACTTAGTCATGAATGTAACATATCATCATAGTAACATATCTATAATACTCCCCCATAGGAATATCATTAGTATTCATGCTTGCAAAAATCTCCCACTTTAGCATTGATGACAACATAGATGAAAAACATCTAGTTCCAAGAATACCAACAAAAGACTGTTCAACTTACTTTTCAAATCCTCTTCATCAATCATTCTCCCCCATTGATATACCTCAACGTGCTTTCTATCAAATTGTCATTCCATGCTCAAATTATGCCAAACATACTATTTTTCATGCTATTTTTCATTCCAAAATTCTCCCTCAACATAATTGTTTTCATGCAATATTTCTCCCCCATTGACATCAATGTCAAAGGTTTTAGCAACCAAATTCACTACATCAAACTCTACAACAAATTATTCTTACTTAGCTCAAGTATCAAAAGACACTATTTAAAATAATATCCAACAAGAGTCCTAGATGACTCTGTCCATCATAGACACTCCCCCATACAAGAATCATCAACATTAAATCTAGACAACAATGGTACTCTATTACACTAGACTAATGCACTCTTGCATCTTCTACTCTGATGTAGGAAGGGGCATAACCCCAAGCATACCTTGCAAATACTCAAAAGTCTCTTTGGAAAGAGGCTTAGTGAATATATCTGCAATATGCTCTTTGGTGCTCACATATTCCAATTTAATTTCCTTATCTACAACGTTCTCTCTCAACATGTGATACTTGATAGAAATGTGTTTAGTCTTTGAATGTAACACTTGGATTCTTAGACATATTTACCATGCTTGTGTTGTCACAATGTATAACAACAAGTTCACTGATTTCTATCCTTATATCCTTCAACATCTACTTAATCTAAATAACTTGATTGGAATTGTTTTCTGCTATAACATATTCTTTTTTTGCTGTACTTTGTGATGTGCAATTTTGCTTCTTTCTTAACCAAGAAACTAATCTTCCTCCAAGAAAGAAAGCTCCACCATCGATGCTCTTTCTATCATCCATACTACCTACCCAATTTTCATCAATATAAGCACTTATAGTGAAATCATTAGATCTATCATACCACAATCTAAACTCTGATGTTCCCTTCAGATATCTAAATATCCTTTTTTACTATTGCATAATGTGTTTCTCTGGGATTAGCCCAAAATATTACAATAATTCCAACTACATTTTCTATATTTGACCTTGTGTGAGTTAGATATTGTAATCCTCCATTCATAGATTTTTACTTTTTCTACTCAACAATAGGTATCTCATCCTTTGTAGATAACTTGTGTCCAGTTACCATAGGTGTTCCAATGGGTTTGTGTGTTTCCAAACCAAACCTTTTTAATAAATCCTTCAAGTACTTAGTCTAAGAAATAAAGATCCCTTCTTTATTCTGTACAATCTGCAATCCTAGGAAATATTTCATCTCTCCTATCATACTCATTTCAAATTCTTTCTTCATCTCCTTAGCAAATTTTTCACTTTCTTCATCATTTCCTCCAAATATGATATCATCAAAAAATATTACCAAAATCATCAAACCATCATCAATTTCTTTCCAATACAGATTATTATCTGCCATAACTTTTCTATATCCAAGTTTTGTCAAAGGTTTGTCCAACCTTGCATACCAAGTTCTGGGTGCTTGCTTCAATCCATTCAATGGTTTCCTATAGTCTACATACTATGTCCTTGTCATTTGTCAAAGGAAATCCTTTAGGATGCTTAATGTACACTTCTTCTTCTAGTTGTCCATTCAAAAATGTTGACTTGACATGCATCTGATATACTTGAATTTCTTCTATGCTGCATAGGCTAAGAATAATCTTACTACTTCTATTCTAGCCACTAGAGCATAAGTCTCTTCATAGTCTATCCCTTCTTGCTATGAGTAACCTTTGTATACTAATCTTGCTTTGGTCTTACAACTTCTCCTTGTTCATTCATCTTATTTTTGAATACCCATTTAGTTCCTATCACATTCTTGTCTACTAGTCTGGGGACAAATTCCCATGTCTCATTCTTTACTATTTGATCCAATTCCTCTTTCATAGCTTGTTTCCAATAATCATCTTTGCATGCTTCATTTGCATTCTTAGGCTCAACTTGAGATATCAAGCATATTTCTTAATTGACTCTAGTTGTTGTCATCATACCTTTATCTTTGCTTCTAATGATCTACTCAGATGGGTGATTCTTTATCATATGCTTTCCTAAAGTAGGAGTTTCAATCTCAACTCTTGGCTCTACTAAATTTTTTGAGCTTTGACTTGGCTCTCCTTCATTCTACAAATCATTATTAGTCTTAAGAAATACCTCATCATTCCTTGGCTTAGTAACAATATCGTCATCTGAATTGTAATCAACTATTCTCTCTTGTATCTTGATTTTTTCATCAATTCTCACATTTTCACTTTGCAGAATAGTCTAACTTCTCTGATTATAACATCTATAAGTCTTTCTTTTCAATGAATAACCAAGAAACATAAATCCATCACTTCTAGCATCAAACTTACCAATATCATCATCTCTTTTGATATAACACTTACTCTTAAATATTTTGAAATACTTAACTATAGGTGAGTGACCAAACCATAGTTCATAAGGGGTCTTGTTTGTGTCTTTCCTAACTTGCACTCTATTCATAGTGTAGACTACTGTATTCAGATCTTCTCTCCAAAATGTCTTGGGTACATCATTCTCTGCTAACATAGCTCTTGTAGCTTCTATAACTAACTTGTTCCTTCTGTCTGCAACACCATTCTATTTAGGGGTTCTCAGAGCTAATAATTGTCTTTTAATTCCATTTTCTTCACAAAACATGTTAAACTCATTTGAAGTAAATTCTCCTCCTCTATCTAATCTTAAACATTTAATCTTCATACTAGATTCATTCTCAACCCTATTCTTCTTAAACTTATCAAATGCCTCAGATTTCTCTTTAAGAAATGCAACTCACATCATTCTAGAAAAATCATCAACTAGAATCATAAAATACCTTTCACCATAGAGTCCTTTAGTCTTTGTAGGACCAATGAGATCTGTGTACAATCTCCAATTTCACTATAGTGGTAAAATTCTTGCTGGGAAAAGAAGTTCTATTATGCTTAGCCAAAACACACTCCTTGCAAATTGTGGTAGTAGGCTTTACAATCTTCTACAAATCTCTAACTACAAACATTCTACTAGTTTTCACAATATTGTCAAAGTTTATATGAAAAAATCTCCTATGCCATAACCAACTGTCATCTACCTTTGCAATGAAACATGTCATTTAAGTAGGTTTCAATTGAAATACATTACCTCTAGATCTGGTTCTTGTTCTAATTACCTTTCCATCTTTGTCTTTGATCATGCATGTCTTTTTTGTGAACTACAACTAATTAACTTTGTCTACTAATTGTCTAACACTCAAAAGATTGTGCTTTAAACCATCAACAAAGTATACATCCTCAGTGTTAGTTTTACCATCATGAATTATAGATCCAATACCTATAACTTGGCATGCTACATTGTTTTCAACTTTAACAATGCCTCCATCCTCACTTTTGAAGTCAACAAACTTGTTCATGTCACCAGTCATATGATGTGAACAACCACTATCAATTATCCAATTATATTTCTTCTCAACCTATGACACCAAATCTACCTTTTCTGGACTTTCTTCTTTAATTGCCACAAATCCAATTTCATCATCACTGGCGCTTAATGCTTGTTCATCAGAATCATTATCTTCATTTGCATACAAACACTCTCTATCTTTTCTAGGCTTGTAATTTCCTTTATACTTTTTCTCTCTTTTAGGACACTTAGATGCATAATGACCATATCCATCACAAGTCCAACATTATAATTTTTTCTTACCTCTCTTTTCTCTTCTTACCAGAAGGGCTACTCCTCCTTCAATCTTTCTATCCTCCTCAGATCTGCTACTACTAGAAAAATCTCCTCTAGCACTTGTGATCCTTGCTAAATTAGGTTGAATATTCAAGGCACTAAAAGATGTCTCTATTTTGGTCAATTCTCTGAACTGTCTAAGTTCATTCTCAATTGCTTGAAGTCTTCCAAGCAATGTCTCCTTAGTGAAATATTTGGTACAAGATATCAACAACTGTATCATTTGAATTGCTAACTTAAATGGTGGTGTTAGAGTTTTTAGTATCTTCCATATAACCTCACCATCTTCTTTGGTTCCTTCTTGAGCTTTGATACCTATAGTAATTTTTGATATCCTTCCTATCTATGTTCTTGTAGATTCATCTTCCATTATTTTAGCATCTTGAAATGCACAAATCCAATTTTGTAGTCTCAACTTCTTAGAATGTGCATCTCCTTTAAAACTATTTTCCAAAGTTTTCTAAATCAAATGTGAAGTAGAAAGTGATTTTACCTGATTGTACTCAATTTGTAGTCAATATTGCTTCTCTAGCTCTCATGTCATACATAAAAAGATCTCTTTCTACCTTGGCATAAATTCCCAAATCCTTTTCAATAATGATCATCTTCTCTGATTTTGTCAAGATCCAATATCCCACACCCATACACAATAGATGTGTCTTCATCTTTTCTTTCCAACTATCATAATTTCCTCCATCGAACTTCAGACTATCTTTTCTAAAAACATTCATCATGGATTTCCCAAAGTTGTTAAAATTTACCTTCAAGGACCTGATGATCTGATACCAATTGTTAGAAACAATAGTCCACCAAGACAACTAAGAGGGGGAGGTGGGGGGGGAGGGTGTGGGGTGGGGTGTGAATCAGTTATCTGACAATTAAAATATTTATCTTCTTTAAGAAAACTTAACCATTCAACCAAAGTAAACAACAACCATAATAAAATGCACATAGATAATTACACTAGATATGTTGACTAGGGAAACCCTTGATTAGAGGGAAAACCCTGGTGGGAATGATGCCCACAAGATGATGTATTAATATAAATATTCCTTGTTAGAGGATGGACTCTGTTAGGAGTCTATTACAACATTTAGTAAATAGAGTCCCTATTACAAGACTTTGAATCCCTCTTAGGAGATTTCAACCCTATTAGAAGTTGTGCTAACCCTATTAGGAGTTGTAGTAAAATGTATGCAAGATGAGCCCACTCCCCAAACATGCAATTTCAACTACAAGAAGAGGTCACTGCTCAAACATGTAATTTACTATTATGTCCTTCTTTCCTTTGTTCTATCAACTACACTGATCACTATTAGACCTTGTAGACTAGGTCATGAACCTTAGATCCAAATATCAAATGTCAAATCACTTAGCAAACCTCAACAATGAATTTTCCTTCACTTCCACACTGCTCTGATCAACTTCACATTCTACTCTCTCTCTGCTTACAATATCTTCACATCAATATATTTCATGTCATCCTTGATAAAGGAAAATATACTTCCTTTATACCAAGTCCTCAAAATAATTCCTTGAGTTGGTTGTTAGACCTTCTCAATTAATTATTATAGGACCACATTAAGAACACATTACACTTATAGATAACAATAATCTTCTGCCTTGCAACTTGAATAACTTTCCATACATGCAATATTATGATGAGTGAACTTATCCATGTCATCATTAACATATCTTATTCATGTCCTCAATCTCGATCCTTAGAATATCAACTCTGCTAAAAGATATAACAAGTTTACTAGAACATGCCTTTGTAAACTCTATCTTAGAACAAACATCACAAAAACTTACATAACTTCTTCTAGACTTATCCTTTCTTCTTCTGATGTTAACTACATATACTAGATACTTAGAAGTATCTCCCATAATCTCAGATAGTTAGAATACTCAACTAGTCATTTGTACCAACTTGATCTTTCCATTGTTCTTTTGTTAGATACTACATAAAACTACCATGTTGAAATCAATGAAAAACTCAGTCATGAATGTAACATATCTGCAATACTCCCCCATAGGAATATCATCAACATTCATGCTTGCAATACCTAGTGGTTTTTTTGCTCTAACCTGAGCATACAAAGGTGTTTTTGGGCAAAGATATCTTCAAAAAGATGATTCCAAGATAGACATGATGGTGAAGTATTTTTTGGATTATTCTTTTCTAGTTTGGTGCCTATTTTTTAGTCAAAGTCAGATGATTATTTTTGCATCCTAGGGGGCATAACTTGCTCATTTTAGGTCCTTTTTCTCATCCAAAAGAAGCACCTAAAATATCTTCTTGATTACTTTCTAGATTCTCTGATATTACATTAGTATTTTTCAAAGGTACATGTGATTATCAAACTGAAGCATTTTTTTCTATTTGATTGTATACATATTTTTTTTCTTTTTTCTCTTTTCTTGACTGAGATGAGTCAGTGCACAACAAAAGAACCATTGAAAATAAGGGATTGAAGAATGTGACTCTTATAATCTAGGAAAAAAGCTGACCTTAAGTTGGTGAGAATTGGGAAGGCATGTAATCCCCAAGAGTGAGAGAGTATGCTCTAATTACTCATAAAATACAAAGATATTTGTACATGGAGTTATGAAGAACTCAAGATGTATGATCCTAACATTGTCACTCATGCTATTCCATTGAATCTTGATGCTAAGCCTTTTCGTCAAAGATAAAGATCATTAAAAACCATTATCAAACCATTGATAATGAAAGAGGTCCAAAAACTACTTGATGCCAAGATTATCTTCTTGATCCAACATTCCCCATGGGTTTCCAATTTGGTACCTGTAAGGAAAAAGATTGGAGAGATTTGCCTTTGTGTAGACTTCCAAAATTTGAATCAAGCATCGTAGAAAGATAACTACCCTTTGCCTTCACTTGATGAAGTATTAAAAAATTGTAAATAAATATAATATGATGTCTTTTCTAGATGGATATTCAAGATATAACCAAGTAATGGTAGACAATGAAGATATATTAAAGACTGCATTCACAATAAAATGGGGAACATTTGCATACATAATGATGTCCTTTGGATTAATCAATGTAGGAGCTACATTTCAAAGAGAAATGGATGAGGCATTTAAGGGGTTGATAAAAAAATGTATAGTTATCTATATGGATGACCTAATGATCTTTTCAAAAGAAAAGAGTAATCATAATACTGATTTGAAACAAGTTTTCAACTGATGTCGAAAATATGGTATATCTTTTAACCCTAAGAAATGGTCATTTGGGGTTACCAAAGGAAAGTTATAGGGTCACATCATTTTTGAAGTAGGTATCTCAATTGATCTTGAAAGGATAGAGGCAATTATGAAATTATCACCTCCCTATAGTCACAAAGAGCTTAAACCTTTCTTTGTGAAGATTAATTTTGTATACAAGTTCATTAGTAGGTTTGCCAAGATAGTTCAACCCCTCAATGATTTACTAAAGAAAGGAGCGAAAATTGATTGGCTACCAGAAGTAAAGAAATATTTTGAAGATATCAAAGTGGCTATTTTCATCACCATGATACTTGCAAGTCCTGATTATTAGTTACCTTTTAAAATCTATTCTTTTTCTTCAAAACACTCATGTGTAGGAATCCTCACACAAAAGAAAGATAAAGAAGATGAGAGACCCATCACATTCATGAGTTTCCCACTAAAGAATGCCAAATTGAACTATCACAATCTTGACAAACAATCATTTGTCCTAATAAAGGTGGTCAAGAAATTTTTCCACCACATACTCAAGAGTAAAGTATATTCTATTGTGCCAAATGTTGTAGTCAAATCATTGTTGATGCAGAATGAGTTAGGTGAAAGATAAGAGAAATGGATGACCATACTACAAGAGTTTTATTTAGAAATTCAACTAATGAAGCTAGTGAGAGGGAAGGGATTATCCAAGATGATAGCTAACAATGAGGAACAAATCATAGTGTCTCAAGTAGAAACTAATGAAGGAATAATCACATATGTTTGGTACCAAGATATTGTATTGTACCTCTTGCAAAATTAATATCCAAAATGGATGAATAATTCCTAACATAGAGGAATGAAAATGAAATGTGAATCCTAAATGGTTCAAGATAGAAAAATTTAAAAGAAAAATTATGAAGGAATCTACTTGAAATGTTTAGGACGGGGACAATATCATGACAAGTACAAAAACAAACATGGATAAGAAGAGGCTACAACCCATCAAATTTTGAAATTAGGTTACTTTTGGCCTACAATTTTCAAAGATACTTTTGAATATGTACACTCCTGTCACACCTAGTAGACAAGTGCCAATAGAGAAAGAAATCCAACTATGCCATTACAACTATTTTTTGAGGTATGCCCCTTTTACAAGTGGGTGCTAGATTTTATTGTACCTGTAAACCACTATCATCAATAGGACATATATTTTTCCTCACAACTATGGATTATTGGACACCATGGAATAAATCTAAAACTTTTAGAAATTGTACATCAAAAGTGGTCACCAACTTCTTAGAAGAACACATTATGACTAGGTTTGGAATGCCATTCTTCCATGTGTGTGATAACGGGTCATCTTTTGCATCAATTTTCCTTATTCAATTGGCATTAGAATATAAAGTGATGATAAAATTCTCATCCAACTATTATCCCCAGGAAAATGATGTGTCTGAGTCTACCAACAAGAACTTTCTTATAGTGATAAAACACTTACTCATAGAGAATCCAAAAGATTGGCATACTGAATTGAAACACACATTATGGTTAGATAAGGTCAGGATAAACAATTCTTTGGGAAGATCCCCACATCTACTAGTCTATGGATAGGAAACAAAATTCCCACTCAATCTCAAGATTCTTTTGTTGAAATTCATGAGAGGGTATGCTGAGGATACCGATAGGGTCCAAATCAGATTGATGAATCTCTTGGAATTGGATGAGAAGAGGAAAAAAACTTTAGAACATATGTCAAATCATCAGGCTTTCATAAAATGTTGGTTTAACAAGCAAGCCATGATCAAATCTTTTAAAATTTTAGACCTTGTTCTTTTGTGAGATAAGGCAAAAGAAAAACTAGGCAGTCATACCAAGTTTGAATGCTTGTAGATTGGTCCTTATCATATTGTAGAGATTTTGGGAGAAAATACTTTTAGGCTAAAAAGTTTACAAGAGGAATTGGTCCAATTTTCAGTTAATGACCAATTTATGAAACATTAGTTCGAAGCCTAACACCAAAAAAGAAAAGAAAAGCATGTGTGTTTGCTTTAAGCGTGTGTGTTTACTTTTAGCCAATGTGTTTACTTTCAGCATGTGTATTTATTTTCTATAATGTGTTTGTTTTCTTGTCAGTTTGGGGGTTAGGTGTAATCAAGATTCCTTCTTGATGTATGACGAAGTCCACCCAATTTGGTTTCAATTTTAGGGAAGATGTATTTCTTTGTCAAAGAATTCAAATAATTTTTGTTTCTTACACCAACTAAAAAGTATGTACTACTTGCACTCATAAAGGAATTCTTGCCTAGAAGTTAGAATCTAAAATTGATTGCTCTAGACACTTTGTAAATTTAAAGTATTGATCATCTAGTTTGACAATAGCAAGGGATAATTCCAAAACTTACTAGTTTAGGTAAAGGGGCTCTTCAAAGACTTGTAAAGATCACTATTTGGCATGAGATATTCCCAAAAAATCGTTAAAAGAGGAATGCAAGATTTATCAAACTAAATATCAATCTGGAGAAGAACATCAATGCCTTGGTCACACAATCTAAAAGTGATCAAGGTGAAAAAAGAGAGAATAAAAAGGTGTTACATGTAAAGATTTCAAACAATTGAAAGGGGTAATCAAATATATGGATATGCACTTCTAAATTGCTATCCTATATAATGAATGGAAGACTTCAAGGAAGAATCAAGTGGAAACATGTAATCTTTATAGAGTAAATTAAAGAAGATTACCAAGGACTCAAAGAAAAGGAATTGATAACTTATCAATAGCCCTTAGAACAAATTCTCTCATCTAGTCATATAGTGATGGAAAAATAGGTTTATGAGGATTTCCAATGTCTATGTTGATGATGTGAAAGACTTTCTGAGTTGCTAGATACTCATGATAGATGAAACCTTGAGATGTGAAAGGAAATTCGAACACTAAGCACACACTAAGCCTAAAGATTCAAGATTTTGAAGTTTTGGGTTCCAAAGGACTTGAAAGCTTCCTATAAAATTTGGAATCTAGATGTCACTTGACCCATGTTAGAAGAATGCTTGCTGATAAAGAAATGCCTTTGTCATTTCTTCCCTTTTGTTGGGGCTATATGTTGTGGTCACCCAACACACCCCATTTTGAGTCACAAAATGAGGACCCCCTAGTTTCAAAATCCTCTATGAGACAACTAGTTAGGTGGCCAAGACCCTCCTCTAGGTCTAAATCAAACCCTGGTTTCTGAATAGGAAGTTGAATAGGGTCAAAAATCAAATTTTTGGTTTTTAAAGTGGAGAAGTGTGCACATGTGCACTTGTGCACATGTGCATGTACGCTAAGTGTGCACATGTGCACCCTCAGAGGTGTGTAGTATAGTAGACCATTAGGTATATTAATACACCCACCCCCCTCTTCTCTCCTCACTTGTACTCTACCACATCTCTGACTACTACACCCTCAAACCTTCCAGATGTCCACAACTGAACTACTTTGGAAAGTTCCACATGTCCATACTTTGAGCTTTTCTAAGGTAAACACCACGTTTTGGAGGTGTGCACATGTACATGTACACAACTAAGACTAATAAAACTCCCTAAGATAGACCAAGCACATTAGCATGTACACAATTACACACATGCACAAGTGCATAATGTTTTAAAGTGAAAAATCACAAGCACACTAGAACACCTATGTAGGTGCACTAGTGCACATATTAGGCTCGCTAGGGTTTGCAATCTATTTTTTTTATCTATTTTCTCATTTTCTTGTTAGTCTAGGTCCCATCTAAGTGTCATTATGGTCTTTTAGCATCAAAGTACTAATATTTCTTCCATTTTTTGTAGATACAATGACATCATCATTGTCTTCCATGGAAACAAAGATAGCACCAAAGCTAGTGGCTTTCAAATACTAGGGAGCACTAATGAAGTCCCAATTCTAGAATAAACACATAAGATATGAGACACTAAATTGGAGCACATTGATTAGAATGTCTTCCTCACCCTGTGAAACAAACCAAAAGAGATATCATCTATGGTGTTAGCTCTAATCAAGAGTGGGTTAGTGAATGCTTCTTCTCATCCAACATCATTTCAATCATCTGAGCTAATCATGACATTGGTGTAATACTATGTACCTGAGGAAAAAGTCATCAAGAGTGTAATAGGGGAGATAGTCCTAGATCTTAGGCCACAAAAAATTGAGAAGGCCTTCTACCTCCCAAGGGTAGATTAATACCTTAAGATCACTTATGAAGGTGCAGACAGATGGTATAGGGAGAACGAAGTAGAAGCCAAGGAGATGGTACAATCAAAATACCTAATTGAAAGGACACCCCTGGGTCGAAGAGAAGGAAAGGTTGATATGATACATGGGTATATGATAGATGATATTAGATAATCAATTTTTATCCTAAGTAGAGCCATGGGCCTTCCTGCACCAAGACATTTGGAGACATGGATGACACACTTTATTAAAACTATCAGGACATGCAAGATGCCTATTGATTGGGCCATTATCCTTACTAAAAATCTAGATGAGTAACTAGTCTTGGTGAAGAATGACCTCCTCTTTTACATGGCTTCATATGTGGTCTATCTCCTAGAAGCTAGGACTATAGGATATCTAGGATTGTACAGGAAGGGAAGCATGCAAGATAAAAATTCTTAGCCCTATATAGTATACCCACAACTAGTGAAGAAGAAAATTTCATTACAAAGTTTGGAATACAGGGTGATCAATTATGGTTTTATACTCACCATCATCAGGTTTATTGAAGTGCATTATTCTAAGAGGATGTTAGTAGAATTTGCGATGTGGATAACATAGGTTGATGCTTGCTACATCTAGTTCAAGACCTTCACCTATCTCCAGGTAGTGGGTGTCTATTGACGTAAAGGAAACCTTGCCTAAAGTTTTGACCAAAAGAAAACCTTGTGTAACATGGGAACAATATCAAAAGTGTGGGATTTTGTAATTAGAGATTGAGTCTCTAGAGAAGGCCAACTTCCTTACTAGTAGAGTGTATCCAACTATTTCTTGAGAGGTTAAGGGAGAAGGATATTCATGAAAATCAAACTACCTATTCTAAAATAGAGGGGGTAATACACCAAATAGTATTTTGATCTACTTCTTTCCAACAATTGCACTAAAATTCAATAGACTCCACAAAATATACCACCATCTGTATTCCTTCAATCTTATTACCATAAAAAAGTCATGAAGATAACATAGCCATACAAGGAATACAAAAGATTCACTTAACAGATTAGTTAACCAAAATCAACATAATCATATGGTATTGAAATTGTCAAAATATATCCAGAAAAATGAGGCATAACAAATTGAAAAAACTTTAATTGGTTGAAAATGGATACAATAGCAATGATTTCCATCGAATAAGAGGCAAGAATATTTACAAAGAATATCTGCAAAAGACCAGAAAAGAGAGATCCCATGAAAAACAATAGGACTTGTCTTTATAGGGTGCTGAAATAACCTAGATATAACCTCAAGTTTAAACTCCATGACCATGAGATTGGATTGTAGATAAGCAATAACTAAGAATCAAAGAAAATCTGATCATGAAGTGCAATTGTCCACAAGAAATGATAGAAAGAATAAGGAAAAGAGTGCACTTAGCCACAAGAGATCAAATCAATGTTGAATCAATCATGATATGCATTTAAGAATCATGAAGTACAATGACATTGAGGTCACCAAAAAATGGTTGTAGATAGACAATCATCTTTTCTTAATCCCTCCAACTACTGCATGAATTATATTTACATCATGCCATATCAGCTACATCAACAAGTCAACTAAAGTCAATAATTCCATCTGGCCATGTGTCCCTATATCCTTGAAACATTTTTCCACCTCACCAACATTCTAACTATTATGTTAACCCTATATCCATACCTATTCACAACTTCTTGACTTATCTTCTTCAATAACTGCTTGGTCCTACAAAATTGCAACCTCCCCATATTTTCCTTATCACCACTTCGCATTGCATTTTCACTTTATCCCCTTTACCACAACAACCCTGTGAATAACATGGAATTAACCCTTCACACCATTACTGTTGTTTGGACCTAACCATCTTTTAATTGTACAACAATGTGAAATCAATTCTTTTGCCTTTGACGCCCCTTCGTAATCACCGAACATTGAGCATGTTCAAACCTTGTGACATTGTGAACATGGTTAGGTTAACAATCATTATCTTTTCATAGCTTCATGACCATTTATCTTAACCATAGACCAGACCCTATGAAGCTCTGACAATAATCCTATAACTATTGATCACTCCATCTTTACTATTAGCTGATCCTTTACACTAAATGTTGTGACCATGTGAAGCCATCAAAATGACTTCCATTGCACCATCACAACTTAAAAATTTAACCTCAATGTTAATCCTACAATGGTGCACTCAAAGTATTTCATGGCTAGATGACCTTAACTAGGGTTCAATTATTTAACTATATGATGAAGCAACTGAAGGCTTTTGCCACTTTGTAGCCTAAACCCTAGCTAGCTCTTAACCTCTTGCTATAGTGCGATTACAATGCATTTTTAAGCCTTGTAACTCTAGCTCTGGGTTAACCTTGACCACCTGTGATGAAGCAAAAGCACATAGATTTGAACTACTATGGTTAACTTTGCATCATCACAACTTGGATCCACTTAAACTTGAAGCTTCCTGAGATCATGCGATTCATGGTTAGTTGCATCTTTGTGACTTGAATCTAAATGTGAGCCTTCTGAGCTAGAAAGTTGCATTGACTATGAAAATGACTATGTCACAACTTTGCGGCCCCTATGACAGTTAAGTCATGAACTGGAGTGATAGAGCAAAAGAGACAAACACATCATCACAACTTGAAATGCCTCTTATGATATGAAAGTTTTATGAGGCCTAGGGATATAAAAGAAAAGTCAAATTTTTGTGTGTCCCTATAGGCTTGTATGGAAATTGATGAATAAATCAATGAATGTAGACATGGCTATCACCCTAGATATTGAAATTTTTGGAAGGGGGGCAAAAATGATTAACGTTTCTAGTAACTCAAAGGGGATGCTTATCTGCTAAGCATGGACTAGTGGCCTTAAGAAATCCATTGGGTTGGAGTCACAAAAAAAACTCCATTCTACAATAAAACTGAAATCCCTATAACCTTAAAACTTCCAAAACTTTTCTATCTTCTTAGAGAAATAACCTATACCTGTGCACTTATTAAAAACATGATAACTATTCTATTAAATACAAAAGCCTCAAACTTCTCTAGAAGCAAGGTTTGAGGTGAATTCCATTAATTGGAATTGCAATAATTGTTGGAAATACAATAGGAAAGGTAAACTTCTAAGAGGGGGAGGGGGTGAATCAATAGTTTAAGCTTGGACCCATAAAACTTTCACCACACATCTGTCTCATACATTCAATGAGTAAAGTGAAATAACATGTAAAGCATATACATAAATCATGTAAACATGTAAGCATTCACACACATAACACTAGATATGATTACCCAAAAACCCTCCAAGTGAGAAGGTAAAATTGTGGTGGGGATGACACCCACAAATCTTCACTACTGTAGTAATAAAGTGTATCTAATGAAGGTTACAATTTTTTGATCACGAGTCATGATCTACCTTATGAAAGGTCTACCCTGTTAAAGGCTTACAAAGACTGTTAGGTCTCACCTTGTTAGAGGATTTCAACACCTTGTTAGAAGTGTGCCTTATTAAAATAATTTAACTTACAACTAAGAAAGCACCCTATTAAAGGATTTCATACAACCTATTAGGGCTACTTTGTTAAGAGATTTTGACTGAAATCACCTGTTAGAATGTCTTAGCATTGATCTTGTGGTTAGCACTTGCTTGCCTAATAACAAATCACCTCTAAAAACTTCTCTTCTTGATCATTCTCGATCATATGTCTCAAAGTTGTATACTCTTCTCTATCCTTTGTTCTGCTCTAACTGATTTTTCAATTTCAATCTCACTTCATAACTTCTAAGCCACTATGAATGCTCTGTTTTCACATGAAAAATTCTTTCTTAGCTCTTTCTATTTCTTACACACTCATAGAGAGTTTAGGGTTTCATCCTCCTTAAGAAGACTTAGTGACTTAGGGTTAGGTATGAATCTATAAATAAGATTCATCCATTTTGCCACTTAATCCTTCTCATTTTTTGATTGGCTACATGTAATTGCATAGGGAATCCAACTAGAGATTCATCCTTATCTCCAAAATATTGAAATTTGATCTTAAGTTGGCTCATTAAATAGTTTACATAGTTGTTTATGCCATTACAAACAAATATGTCAAAACTATGTCACTCGACATCTGAAGTCTTTGATGCTCAGCATGCACTAATCTTTCTATTGTAGCTCAACACTTGCATTTCTCGACATCCACTATTTACTTAGCTCCTATGTCACTTGACATATCTTGTTTTCTCAACACTTGAGCGACTTAGCACATGAGTGGCTCGACACTCACTATGACTCGGCATGGTCTATGGTTTTCTCGACATATGTTACTTGTTCGACATGAACTAAGTAAATAACTTAAGTGTGTTGACACTCACTTGTCAAAACTAATATGAGATCAAAAATCTCCCCCTTTGACATAAGTGTAAAAAACACTTGAGTATACATTATCATCCTTAATCTTACGAGCATAACATATCTTAATTTGACTTATATACAAAACTTCAAAATTCCAAAATTTTGCAATAACTTAGATACCTTAAAATTTGATAACTCCCCTTGAGTTGATATCTTTGTTCTGTATCCAAAATTTTGTGCTCCTACTAAGTAAATGTGTCTCTATTGACTTCAATGCATTGTTTTTCTAATACTCTTTCATCTGATACTTCCTTGTATTCTCTTATTCTCTATTGCTCCCAAAAGTAATATCTCCTCCATTCTCTTATTTCATTCTCAAAAACATGTCTCCCCCATTATCTCATTCTCCTCCTTTTTCTTTCTCTCCCCCAAAATATATATCTCCCCCTTTTTGATAGTTATGTCAATGGGCTATAAATTGATTGTTTGTTTTTCTAGAAAAGATTTATGAACAACTAATATCATCTTAAGGGCTACATCCCAGTTCTCACATGCTACATCCAATGAATTGATTTGGATTGAAAGCTTGGTAGCAAGGTGAACTAGACTATCTAAGGTAGAAAGATTTGGGTCTTTCTTCATTAGGGTTTTAGTGTAGCCTAGCTCCTTGTGCAATATTTCCATATGGGGGGTGAGGGTTGCTTGGATGCTAGTCAGTTTGGCCCTTATGTTGGTCTCATCTATTATCAATACAACTAACTAACACTATGTTTCAAGTAATGTCCTAAAATTCTTCTCACTCTAAGCTAGATTCATTGGTAGTCTTGCACCTAATGTAGAAATTGGCTCTCCAAACTTAGAATGTGACTTCTAGTCTCTTGGGTGAAGAGTGTTGGATTGCATAATTTTGTGTACAACGGGAATATGTTCTCAAGTACCTTCTTCTCATTCTCAACCTTAGTTGCCAATACAAATTGTGTTAGTACTATATCACCAGATATTTTCTCATTCACTTTATTTTGGAACTTCTTTTCTAACCATTCAAGCAATTTTGCATTTATATCCAAGTCTTCATTGCTGGCCTTCTCCATTATATTTGTTAGTTGGTCCATTAGTGGCTTGGTTTAATTTGGAGTTGGTAGACTAAATGCATCTAAAAAGATGTCTTTGATACCTTGAAGTGCCTGCTTCTACCTACGCTCCCTTCTAAGCATTTCCAGATGCTTTTTCCTTGCTACGACCTATTGCAATATGCCCATTTGTTCTATTATCATGGTATCAAAATCAAATTTTGGTAAAATTATCTCTTCACCAAGGCTCACATATCCATATTTAATTACTTATTTAGCCTTTGATGAACTCAGGCTTGACACTGAGATCTGTAATGGAGTAGCATCTATGCTTGGCTTCTAAAGAGTATGATTTGATGGAGTGCTAGATACTGGTATGGTTACTAGGGCTTGGATGGCAGTTTTATCCTTTAGTTGTGGTGTCATCTCACTCTCTTTAGGCTTGCCCTACTCTTCCACAATGAGCTAACTTGCACATTGTCCTTGTGCAATTGGTGTAGTTAAGTCTATCTAACCTATTTCTTTAGTAGTAACTCATGCTTCCACTGTGCTCTTCTCTACAATATCAATCTTGGAAATTTCATCAACCTTATTTGATATGGCTTTTGGTATCTTTAGTAAAGGTTGTACATTAGTGACTAGAGGGATACAATGGTTCTTATGGATTCATCTTTTCCCCTACAATGCCAATCACTGATTTCTCTAACTCATCCACACTGACCAAAACATGATTCTCATAAAGTTTGGCATGCACTGTAGAATGACCTAAGATCTTCTTTAAACCATCTTCAGTAAGGGGATTAATGTTTTGAGTTGATAGATTAGAAACATCCTTGATAGTTATTGTCTCACTTGTGATATGTGGAGGAATGACACTTGGTAATTGTGTGTCTTGCACACTCTATTATTCTAACTACTCAAGCTCAATTGTTGCCTTGTCATCTTCTTACATTGCTATTCCTCCTTCAATTGTGTCAACTTTTTCATCATCTTCTTTATCATCCTTTACTTCAATGGGTTCTTCTTCTCCTTCATTTACTGTTGTCAACCCATAAGTAAGTTTCCACATCTGAGTGGTCTTCTTGAAAACATCCTTAATGTTGTTTTACAAAATGTTGAAGGCTCTATATTTGGTACAAACCTAACTGCATACTTCTTCACAACCTTAGCAATTTGTGCTTTTGTTAATTTTGGCATCACTTTGGCTAGAGATGTTTCTCTTATTTGTTTCTTCTCTTATTTTTTTCTCCAAGTTTAGACAATAGTGCCATTTTTTGTCAACTCTGTCATATAGACTCTTACACATTGAGTTGGAAATCTCTAGTGGAGTTGTTTTGAATTTTTCCATCATGGCATATATGGCCTCCTCCACTTGATTTTTTTGTACTTTACCTGATTTATCAAAATACACATGACCAAATTCTAATAGGTCTACACTATTTCTAACATTTTTACATAAATTATCAAGATATGAGAGAGGATTATGATTCACCACCTAACATTTTTGCATAAATTATCAAGATATGAGAGAGGATTATGAATCACCACCTTAAATTTCCTACTGTCATCTAAATCTATTTTCTCTTCATCAAACTCTACTTGTGCCACATACTTTCTTCTTGGTCTCTTTTGGTCTTGACCTCCTTGTTCAATTTGTTTTGTCTTTTCCTTGGCCTTTTGTGTAGTAGCATATGTGTTGGCTCTTTTAGTAGGTTTAGTGGGCTTAGCTTGGCTTGGTTTAACAATTTTCTTAGCCCTTTCCATAGGTTGTTCCTTGGCCTTCCTCTTCTTTGGCTCGACAGGAGTAGGTGCTTCCTCAGCTTCTTCTCCTTCAAAACCTTCAACCTCCTCTTCTTCTTGATCTTTCCATGCCTTGTGTCAAAGCTATAGGTGCTTGTGCTTGGGTTTCTTCTTCCTCTTCATCCTCTTCTTCTTCTTCTTCTTCTTCTTCTTCTTCTTCCTCCTCCTTAGCATTCTCTCCGAACTTAGCTTTCAACTTCTTTACTATGTTCTCCTTTTTCTTCAAAGCTGAAGTAGTTTTCAATTCCATGGTAATTTTGGACTTTACCATTTCATAGTTTCCAAATACCTTAGCACTTCTATCTACCTCTTTTGATAGTAAAGCTATGATGCCTGCAGAGGCCTCATCCACATTTATTTCATAACCAAGTGGCCTGAACCATCTTCTTCTTGGTGTAGTATCTTGGACAAATGTATAGTCAACATCCACAAGAAAAAAAATGTAATTATAGCTTTTTTCAACTAAGGATACTAGTATTCTTAATCTTTCCCTCATTGACTTCTTGAAGTCTTCAAAATAGCTTGTCATTAGAGATTCAAAATTCTCTCCTAGCTACTCAATATACTCACCAATCTGCACTGCTATTGATCTGTTGGTTTTCCATCCCACAATTCAAAATGAGGGGAATGTGTTTTTCACATAAAATAATATAAAAATAAAAACTGAAACAAATTTCCATTGTGCACTCTTAGTTTTCTTGATTGCTCCAAGGTTCTCCATGAATTGTTGTAATTGTAGCTCTGCTAGATCATATGTATGATCTTTCTTTACAATCTTATATCCCCATCCAATGCTATATAGGGCACACTTTTTAATAGAATAGATTGATAGAACTTGTGTGATATTACTCTTATAGAAAAATAAATCAATTGATCAGTGATTGTATCTATTGTCCTGCCTCTCTTGTTCCAAACAGCTTCAGTGTTCTTCTCAATCACCTCCTTAGAATCACTTCTTAGTGTCTTAGGAAAATCTAGGGTTGGGTAACTAGTAACCCTATGGATTATTCTCTTATTTATTTTAATAGGTCCATTGTCTAGCCATAATGAATTCTCATAGATTTGGCTAAGCACTATCCTTATCCACTCTGTCTTGAATACATTTGAAAAATCTAGGGCTCGTGTTAATCCCTTTCTCTCAATGATTTTGAACCCTTCCTTCAAAACACCATTATCACAAATTTTTTTATATGCCTCCCTAATCTCCATGTCACCAATGCTACCAAGCTTGTAGTTGTAGCATTTTCTTACATCTTGCACCATTATTACATTTGGAAGAATCATCGATAATGCACCAGAAAAGGTCTTTCTTATACGCAATGTTAGGAATGGCTTTGAAAATGGGTTGCTTGACCTCATTACTTACTAACTAAACATTCAAAACTTCCTTCCCTTCTACATTCTTTGAACTAGATGCCATAATGAGAAACTAGGGTTTACAAAATTTTAAACTACATAGCTTGACTCTTGATAAATATCTTATGAAATCTGACAAACTAGTGTAGAATCATTGCTTAGATCTTTCTGCAACTACTTGGATGGATTTCCACATCACCTTCTACTTTTCTTTCTCTTTCTTGAAATTGAAATGATGAAAAATGAGCTAAAATTGATCAAATACCCTTTGAAAACCTTGTAATTAATGCTAAGTTCTTTCATTGCTATAAGCTTGACATCAACCAATTTTAGGCTCACTCACCATTCATTGACATTTCCATCACTTGACAACCACTACAAGCTTGACATCAACTAGCCAGACTACTAGCTTGATATCTTCTAATTTCACTTGGCACACATAGGAAATATTTCATGCTCATAAACAACATGAAAAACTTAAAGATTTATCTTGAATTAATAACATCTTGCATCTTTATTCATGCTAATGTAATCCTTTCAGTGCTAGGTTCCTTTGAAATTGATGTATGATATAGCTTTTAAATATTAGTCCCACATACCTCTTGGTTTCCTAGTTTGATGAGATGTGATCACCTGACGCATTAGGTGACATGATCCCTTCTCCATTTGATATGCTACAATCATCCTTTCTCTTTCATGTCTTGTTCATCTCATCTTTGATGTGTTCAACATCTGCCTTGCCTTTTTCTTTATCAAATTCATAGCTTGGTGCCTTTGACTTAGTTGGACAGTACCTACTGATGTGACCAATAGTTAAATAGCTGAAACATGTGGTTTGGCTCAACCACCTTTGGTAGTTCCCTTTGAAGTGTGTCCTAATACAATTCTCAGGAATACATCCATATTCTTTACAATAATGATAGTTATATCTTGTATTATAATCCTAGTTGTAAGAGTTATCATTGTTCCTTACTTTGTTTGCCTATTTGATGACCACATGGGTTTTGATCTGCATTCAAAAGCTCTATGTCCATACTTTTGATAGTTGTAGCAATATCCTTCAAATCTTTGTGTTTGCATGGTCTTGGATTTGCATTCAAGTGCCTGATGACCTTTCTTGTTCAACTTATGGTAATGAACCATGCACTTATGATTGTCATTCTGATTTGTAGTCCTTCTCTTGCACACATTAGCAGTATGTCTTTTCTCACCACAATTATGGCAAGTAGGTTTGGAGTTCTTACCTTTGTTTTTCCTTTCTTCTACACTTTTGGATGACTCTCCTCCTTTAGTACTTGTGTATCACAATCCAGATGTATCATTATTGGATCTAGGGGATCTCAATAATTGCTCAAAGTATTTGATGGCTTCATTTGGTTTGTTAAAACTTTTAGCAAATTCCTTTTCCCTCTTTAGGCCACTCTGTGGTTATTCATTTTGCAATTTCAATGTAGTTATCTCAATGTCCTTAATATTCAATTCATAGTTGGCATTCATCATTTGACTTAGAGTATCTAATGTTAGAAATCTTGGTTATTTTTGATGATTTCTCTTCCAGTTTGTTGGCCAGAATTCTTTTGTCTTCCTCAATCATGGCTTTGTCTTCCATGGCTTTCTTCTTTTGTTCAATCACTTCACATAGCAGTATAACTTGTGATTCTCACTCTAATTTGAGATTTTTGATTTTCTTATCTTGGAATCTATTCTTTTCCATTAGATCTACAACTATTGCATCAAATTCATTGGAGTCACCATCTGCAAATAGCTTAATAGTGTCTATCTCTTTGTATTGTATGCCATTCTCCAAAATAGAAATTTCCTTCTTTCTCTTCAAGGATTTCTTTAGTTCTTCTCTTTCTTCATTCAGTTGATGTAGAATGAGTTGTATTTCAATTCCCTAATTCTCAATAGTCTTTCCCATCTTGTATACTTCCATTTCAAGATCTTTCCTCAAAGATGTAAAGCTTCTCTTTTAGAGAATAAGGCTTTGATACCAATTGTTGGAAATACAATAGGAAAGGTAAACTTCTAGAGGGAGGGGGGGGTTGCGACGGTGAATTAGTAGTTTAAACTTGAACCCATAAAACTTTCACCTAAAATCTATCTCATAGATTCAATGAGTAAACTGAAATAAT
The DNA here is from genome assembly GCA_028749045.1 of Cupressus sempervirens. Lineage (NCBI taxonomy): Eukaryota > Viridiplantae > Streptophyta > Pinopsida > Cupressales > Cupressaceae > Cupressus > Cupressus sempervirens. Next base: position 504,201,427 of record CM053789.1, on the reverse strand, counting down.
ATGTAAAGCATAAATATCTAAATCATGTAAATATGTAAGAATTCACACACATAACACTAGATATGATTACCCAAAAAGGCTTCAAGTGAGAAGGTAAAACTGGGGTGGGGATGACACCCACAAATCTTCACCACTACAGTAATAAAGTGTATCCAATGAAGGTTACAATATTTTGATCATGAGTCATGATCTACCCTGTGAAATGTCTGCCCTATTAAAAGCTTACAAAGACTGTTAGGTCTCACCTTTTTAGAGGATTTCAACACCCTATTAGAAGTGTGCCTTGTTAAAGGACTTTAGCTTACAACTAAGTAAGCACCCTATTAAAGGATTTCATATAGCCTGTTAGGACTACTCTATTAAGAGATTTTAACTGAAATCACCTGTTAGAATGTCTCAGCATTGATCCTGCAGTTAGCACTTTCTTGCCTAATAATAGATCACCTCTAAACACTTCCCTTCTTAATCCTTCTCAATCAGATGTCTCTATGTTGTATACTCTTCTTTATCCTCTATTTTTCTCTAATTGATTTTTCAATTTCAATATCACTTTATAACTTTTAAGCCACCATTAATGCTATATTTTTGCATGAAACCTTCTTTCTTAGCTCCTTCTATTCCTTACACACTCAGAGAGAGTTTAGGGTTTCATCCTCCTTAAGAAGAATTAGTGATGTAGGGTTAGGTATGAATCTACGACTGGGATTCATCCATTTTTCCAATTAATCCTTCCTATTTTTTGATTGGCTACCTGTAATTGCATAGGGAATTCAACTAGAGATTCATCCTTATCTTTAAAATATTGAAATTCAATCTTAAGTTAGCTCATAAAATAGTTTACATAGTTGTTTGTGCCATTACAAACAAATATGTCAAAACTATGTCACTCAGCATCTAAAATCTCTAATGCTTGACATGCGCTAATCTTTATGTTGTAGCTTAGCACCTAAATTTCTTGGCATCCACTATTTACTTGGCTTCTATGTCACTTGACATATACTATCTGCTTGACACTTGAGTGACTCAGAACATGAGTGGCTCGACACTCACTATAACTCGGCATGGTCTATGGTTTGCTCAGCATATGTTACTTGTTCGACATGAACTAAGTAAATAACTTAAGTTTGTTGACACTCACTTGTCAAAACCAATCCAAGATAAAAAAAAAATCACCATCAAGCTTAGATAATTGAAAAAAATTGGCCTCTTTACAACTAGTGATAACATATGGGCTACTCTACATAGCATCAAACTTGGAGTGCCTACTTGGTTTAGCTCTATCTACATCCCACTTGAGTACAAGGTCTCATTGTTTGAAAATTGTAGCTATATCCTTCTTGTCAAAACTTTTTTTGAGCTATTGGTGACATGCCTCAAGTGTATGCATAACTTGTTGTCTCTTCTCTTCCAATTGAATTAGTTCTATTAGCCTAATTGTGATAGTATCATTCTCAACTAGCTCCAATTGATGAGCTAGCTCAAGAGAGGGGAAATAAAGTGAAATAGGAAGCCTTTCTTCCCATCCATATACCAACATAAAAGGTGAGTTACAAAGTGCTCTATTGGGTGTAATTCTGTCAGCCCAAAGGGCAATCCTCAATTTGGCATGCCAACACCTATGATTGTCTTCAGTTGTCCTTTTAATTATTCTGATGAGGTTCTTGTTGGAAGATTCTGCTAGGCCATTCCCTTGGGGATAATAGTTTGAGGAATTACTCAAATATATTCCATGTTCCAGAGCCCAAGAGCACATATGATTTCTAAAAAAGACTTGGCATTATCTAACATGATAGTTGAAGGAGTGCCAAATCTAGTTACTATTCCATCAAGGAACTCAACCACTAAAGCCTTTGTTGCATCTCTCAAGCTGCTACTTCTATTCAACTTGTGAAGTAATCTGTGGCTGCCAAGATCCATTTATGACTAGAACTAGAGGGTGGATTTATTGGACCAATGGAATCCAAATCTCATTGAGCAAGAGGTTGTTCCACTTAGATAGGATGGAGAGGAAGAGCATCCAATCTTTTCTTTCTTGAGAAGAATGCACATTTCTCAAATTTCCTCACCCACTTATGAGAATCATTGAATAGGGTTGGCCAATAATAACCAACCCTTAGTATCTTCATTGTTGTAATCCTAGCTGAGAAATAACCACCAACAAGGCCATCATGAAACTCTTTTAATAACTTGCTGATCTAGTCTATTCTAATACACCTCAATAGGACTCCATTAGAATCATTTCTAAATAATATTCCATCCATAAAGACATAAGGGATAGACTGTAATATGAATTATCTTCTGTTGGCTCTATCTAGGCCTTGGGGATATCTTCCTTCCATCAAGAAAGTAGTCATGTCATGCAACCAATCATTCTAATTTTCATTCTCTACTGGTTGCTAATCCTGTATTAGGAGAGAAACCTCTTCATGTGTCTCAAAAGATGAGGTCATTTTCTCACACAATCCCTTGCATCTTACAAGAGTGGTGATATTAATATCAATTTTATACTCTGTGACTTTGGTAATCCATCCAACTCTCCTTTCAATGATATCCTTGTTTAGTAGGAACTCCTTTACACTTGAATGTGGGAACAAGATCCGAACCTTATTATGAGACAGGAGATGTCTAAACTTTTTGAGAGCCCTTATAATAGCAAGGACTTTCTTCTCTAAATAGCTATATCTGCTCTCATAATATTTAAGCCCTTTACTAAAGAAAGCAATGGCCTGCTCCAAATTCTCATCATTCAACTATGTTAGAACAACTGATATACTTGACTCTCATCCAAGGGAGTAAAGGATGAAATGTTTGTCAAAGTTGGGATTGACAAGAGTGATATATGATGCAATTGATTTATTGATTTCCTCAAAATTGGCCTTCCCTTCCTTAGTCTAAGTGAACATTATATTCTTCTTCAATATGGCTATAAGAGGTTTCACCACGAAAGCAACATTGAGAATGAACCTTCTCAAAAATTTGATCCTACCAAGAAAAATCTTCAATCCTTTCTTGTGATTATGAAGTGGGAGAGAGAGAATTACTTCTACCCTCTCTGGATCTATTTCTAGCCCATCTCTTGATACACGGTGTTGTAGGAGATTTCCTTGATTAGTGGCAAATACATGCTTTTTTGGGTTTAGGGACACACCATACTCTCTACATCTGATGAATACCTACCTCAAGTGATCAAAGTGATCTACTGCATGTTTTGAAAAGAAAGCTATATCATCAAGATATACTAGCACAAAATTCTCTAGCATGCCTTTGAAGGCCATCTCCATTGCCTTTTGAAGTTTAGCACCTGCATTGGTTAGTCCAAATGGAATTTCACAATAGGCATAGGTCCCCCATTTGGTAGTGAAGGTTGTCTTATATCGGTCTGACTCTTGGACTAAAACCTAATTATAGCCTAAAAAACCATCTAAGAAAGAAAACCTCTCTAAGCCACTAACCTTGGACAGAATTTCTTCCATAGAAGGAAGGGGATGGTGATCTTTAAGAGAAGCCTTATTAAGGTTCCTAAAATCTACACATAGTCTAATTTCTCCATTCTTCTTTTGAACAAGAACAAGATTAGCTACCCATGAAGAGTGCTTAATAGATAGTTCTTTTCTCATTAATGGTTCAATCTTAGGGTTAACTGGCCTTTGCTTCTATCTAATAGGCTTTGCATCATGGTTTAAATCTATAGTATGCTAGAATAAGCTGGGGTCAAAACCATTTAAGTCCTCATATGTACAAGAAATAACATCATTGAATTCTTGACATAAATGAATGAAAAATTCTTGTTTAGTCTCAATGCATACTTTCCCAAGTTAAGAGTGTTTCCATCAACAATTGTGACCAGTGTGTAGTCATCCCTCCTTGTAGATAGGTTTGAACCTTTGTTTCTGGCTTGATCATCAAAGTAGAATATGCCTTCTAAAGTGATTAGTTTTTTATGCAATTTATTGGAATTAAGATTCACAATCTGATCCTGATAATATCTTTGTAGCTTGGACTAATTTTTAGTAGATAATTCTACTTCATTTTGAAGAAAATTAACAATTTACAAATTAGAATCAAACACCTGCTAGTTAGTGCAATTATTTGGGACAACAGGCTTTACAACAAGTCTGATATGTTGTTCCTTTACATCAACAACATCCTTTGGTATGTCATAATGGGTACCAATTTTTGCAAGCTTGTTAGCATGCTTGTTTTCATTCCTAGGGATACTCTGAATGTTGAATGCTTGGAATCCTTCGAGTAAATCCCAATCTCTATGTTTGTATTACTTGAGAAGGTTGTTCTTTATGAAATTTTGATCTTTGATTTGATTTACAACCAAATTAGTATCCCCAAATGCCCTCAAGAGTTTAATGCCTCTCTTTTGTGCAAGGTGGAGACCTTGTATCAGGGCTTCATACTCTACCACATTATAAGTCCAGCTGAATTGGAGTCTGTATGAAAAGTAATATTTTTCCAAATAAGGTGAAACAAACATTACACCAGCACCTAAACCATTTTTATTCCTTGAACCATCAAAGAAAATATTCCATAATCCATTTGTATCTTCTTTTTCTTTCATGAGATTGGGAATAGGAGCACCATCCTCAAATATACAATAAGTTCCAAGACCTGTCTCCTCGGCTTCTTGTATTGGGTCAGTTTGAAATTTATCACACCATTCATTTAAAAGATAGTTAGGGAACCCTATTAATATTGTAGCATGTTCATGGGTTATGCATTCCTCATCCTCCTCTTCACATATTGTGCAATTCATATTTATGGGGCTAGGGGTATAAGTTTCTATGTGATTAATGGCCAATGGCTAAGGCTTTATGGAAGCCTTCATTCCATATTTTGTCCTAAAGAACATGTAGGACTAGTTAGATGCAATATGACCACCAATTTGTGTAGTAAAGTCCCTAGATAGGCAAATAGAAAAATGTGGAGGGAGCTCAACAACTAATATGTCTTGTGTGACAGTACAACAAGGACATGTATGTAGTGCCATATTCATATTTTAAACACTCTAACTATTGTAACAAAACTACCATCCAACTGAAGAACTCCTTTAGCCATTGGTTCGTACTGAATAATAAGGCCAGCACTCGCACATTTTGGCATAACTAAGCTACTAGCTCCAGAGTCTATCATGCAATTGTGAACTAACTTATATCCTATAATTAAAGAGAGATAAAAAGGTGAAGGATTGCTCTTCTTACTAATTTCTTCCTCCCTTTTAGGTTTCATAAAGCTTGTTTCTCCTTCCATGGTGGCCGGTCTATCTTGCACTTTGACAGTCTTTAATTCATGTTGTAGCAATTCCAATTGAGATGGCATTGCAAGAACATCCTGTAGACACCTAAATTTGATTACACCGCTTTGGTAATCTAATTTAGCCATCTCTAAAGGCATCATTAATTCAATTTCTATTTAATTAATCATTTTCCATCCCCTAGCTGATTAATTTAATTAATCATCTATAGTCCTAATTGATAAATCAAATAATCTATTATTTATCAATTAAATCCTTTTCTCATATTCTATTTCCAAAAATCCTCATTTATTAAATAAATCTATTTGATAAATAAAATCCTCAAATCCAAAAACCCCTAACTTATCCCTAATCCTCCATTTAGCCTAATCCACCCCATCCACCCATACTAACCAAGCTTAGCCACTAATTCACCCACTCTCATTAATGCCATCCACTTGCACATCTCTAACATCCCTAATCTAATCCTAAACCCAAGCCTAATCCACCCCCTAATGTTGTCACATTCCCTAAACAAGTTTAAGACTTTCCTAAACCAAACCAAAGTCTCCCCAAAAAAATTCCAACCACCAAGTCATGAGTGCTCTTACAAACCATAAAAGACTCTTACAAGCCCACTGATGACTCTTACATCCATCTTCCACACTCATTCCTGTTACATCTCTCTTACATACTCAACCCCACTCATCATGCCTTTAACCAACCCTTTACCCTACCCTCTCACACTCATCCTCCTTGTGACAAATGTCACCTTCCCATTGGTGCTAAACAAGCACAATCCATGTGCTCTCTTTTGAGTGCATCCTAGCCCTACTTAACCATCTCCCCATCCTTGCATCTAAGCCCTCCATCCCTCTACCCCTTGGCCTATAAATTGAATCCCATCCCAATCCATTTCAATCACAATCCATCAAGTAAAGTTATAATGCCATTTTGAAGCCAAAATCCATACTTTTGCATGCATCCACAGCAAAAATTCCAAAAATCTCCATTGAAGCTAGTTTGAAGCTTGAGCATACATCCCAAATCCTATCAAATAGACTCATCCCTAAGTCAAGTGACCATCCTCATTGGGAGAGCCATTCCATGGCTCATATTCTCATTTGAGGGTTTCACTTTGTCTCTCATATATGTTATAGTTTTTATGCTAGTTAATGCTTTTGTTCTTTTAATATATTAGTGTTACTTGCTAACATATTTCTCATATACACATCCCACATAGGAACATTGATATTAGTCCTCTTCATTTGATCTAAAATGTTGAGAGGAGTGTATGCTGACTTGGATGGAACCTTGGTGACTAGAGGGTCTGACGTATTAATGGGAGCAACATGTGGTTCTTTAGTCTTCTTGTTGCTCTAATTTTGTAATGGAGCATCAACATTCTATTGTAAATTTGCACTTGTGGTTTGTGGAACAATCTTTAAAGTTTTAGCCTAACTTGATGAAGAGGATGGGGATTCCTCTACAACTCTCCTCTTGCTTCTAGTGTTGTGAGATACTCCATCATTTCCACCATAATTTATATGGAAGTAATCTTCAAGTTGATAATTCATAAATCTTCAAGTTGATAATTCATGAAGGTGTAGTCCCCTTGCTACTAGGATTGAAAATCAATAGTGGGCTAATTAACATCAAATTGATGCTCTAATGATTTCTCTTGGATAGTTAAGGCTTGAGAAGGTTCTACTCTATGGTAGAGACATTACTCATATGAGAAATTACAAACTGAATAGTACTCTTGTTCTTGAGCCAGGTTGTTTTAAGAAACTATAGTCCTTACTAGATTTGCATTTGTAGAAGCAACATTACCCACAAGTATAGTTTGGTTAAATGGGTTTTGTCCATAATTTGGCTACCTATTGAATGGAGGACTTTGATAGTTAGTCTGAAAAGGCTTGCTACCTTGAGCTTGTTGTCTCTTTAGAGTCACCAATTCATTGTTCATTTTTTGTATCACTATAATTGTATCTTGAAATATTTTATCTACATCAGAGTTATGATCCTTGATTTTATCCATATTTTGCATTAAAACCTACATCATGTTCTTAATTCCATCTATCCCATTCAAAGATGTAGAAGTTGAAGGGGCAGCAACAAGAGGTTGATATGTAGTTGTAGTTGGGATGAGAGAAACTATAGGTTGGTGTGTAGGCATGTTAGGAAATAGTGGCATCAGAGGCCTTGGAGCTATCTTTTCTCCTTGAATCAGAGCGTTCTCTACCATTATAACAATTTAATAAGTAGTTGGCAAGGTGCCCCCTCCCATAGTTTGTAGTGTGCTAGCAATATCACTATTAAAGGCTCTAAGGTAATGCAAGAAAGAATTACTAGGAGTAGGCTTCATTGTAATAGGGATCCTATCCCAAGTGTTTTGGAATCTATAGTTGAAATATGTCATGAACTCATGAGGTGCCCTTTTGATTGTAGTTAGATATTCTAAGAGTGATAAATGTGTTGGAAATATTCTTAACTAGGCTAAGTTACTTAGAGGGAAAGGGTGAATCAATAACTTCTAAAACTTCTACAACTTTAACTCTTAATCCAATAATCCAATTAGCATTTAATCCTTTACATATAATTTGATCTAATTGTATGCATAAGAAACTAAAAAACATGAAAACATCCATAACACTTTGACACAAAGATTTGGTGACCCAGAAACCTTCCAAATAGAAAGTAAAACTGGGGTGGGGATGATACTTACAAGATTTAGTACTATAGTATAAAGTTGGCCTGTTAAGGTTTACATTGATCACTTTTGATGATCTGCCCTATTAGGAGCAATTAGGACTACTAGGTCCACCTTGTGAAAGCATTTACAAACATACAATGAAGTATGCACTCGGTAAAGAGATTTACAAAAGACTATTAAGTCTACCTTGTTAAAGGATTTGATTACTTCACCTATTAGAATGAAATAATAATTGATCTCTAATCTACAACTTGGTTTGTTAAATGAGATTCTTTAAGTGTACAAATCACCTTGCTATGATAGATGAATCTTTGTTGCTCCTTATACTACTGTAGCATTTGTAATTCACACTTTCTACTCTTCTCTTAAGATTACATTACATATCCATCATTCTACATACTCATTTGATGTGATACAATACACTACATATATATCAATCCAATTACATAATTACAAAGTTGACCACAATACAAGCTTACATAGATATTACAAAGTCAGCTCAAATGTGGACACTTGAGCTTTGAAGACTAACTTGGTGAAGTTCTAATACTCGACATCCATTGTCATTGCTCGGGATCATCATGCACTTAATAGATGTAGAAGCTTGGTCCATACTGATCACTTTCAAGTAGTCTTGAACTCAGTCTGTACTGATGACTTGATAGATACTATGAAACTTTTCATATAAACTGAATCACTCGGTTAACACTACATAGCTTGGTAAAAACTATCTCCTTGAGCTTGGTATAAACTAAGTCACTTGGTTAACATTGAGTAGCTTGGTTAACATTGGACTCACATCACATCAACTACAAACTCAATAAGCACTACACAAATCAGTTTTTACTAATAAACTCAACATACACTAAGATGCTTAGTTTACATTGCTGATCTTCATGCATAACTTTATTTGCTAAGTAAACACTGGAATTTGTCCAAAGGAATCGGTAGCAATTGTAGAACTTGGCAACAACTAAAATTCTTGGCAAACGCTGTTATCTGTATAATGAGCTTGGTAGCTATTTACAATCTAAATAAGTGTATGTCACTAATAAAAAACTTGACTGATATGTCAACAATCTACCCCTTTGGAATTAGTGACAAAAATACTTTTCAACCAAAACTGAGTTCAAAAAATTTCTTGAATATTTTAATCCATCACCTTGTATTTCATAGCTCAGTAGAGTATACCATTTTTGAGATTATTAAAAATTGTTTTTGTAAGATATATATCTGTACATGGTAAGGTTCTTTCATATAGTATACTATACATTTTCTTGCTATAAACAACATATACTTACTATACATATCTTTCTTGCCTATTATTTTTACAACTTATTACATTTTCTCCCCATATCTTTTTACATATTTGTCCATCTATCTCCTACTATGCATCTTTCTCATATCTTCTTATTCATAGTTGTACTCCCCTTATACATATATCTTTCTCCCCCTTTTTGAAATTAATGTCAAAGATTCATTTAATTTATTTACAAGTTAATGCCAAAATGAGATAGAAATTCTAAATGTACCTTGAGAATGATTGCCAAGGTCTTGTTCCAATCCTCTTGCAAGACCTTACATTTATGTAGAGCAATTTGTACTTTTGTAGACAACTCTATCATATGGTTTTCTATGGAGAAATTGTTGTCATGGATGCGAGTTTTAGAATATGTAATATGATTCTAAAGTGCATCCATGTTGGGAAGAATCATGATCTATATATCTACCATTGTAGATCTAATCCTTGCTTCTTCTTTAAGAAATTTTTCTTGCATGTCTATGAAAAACCTTATCTTCTTTAAGTGTGCAAAACTTGAACTAGGGTCAAGCTACAACTGCTAAGCACTTGCCTTAAGGTCTTCATCCATCTTGGACAATTTGTCCTTTATTTCTTTGGTAAAATTAGAAACATCACATAGCTTACCAAAAAGTGATGATACATTTTTACAAGATGCTTCTAGAGAGCCCAAAATTGTAGAAAGTTCTACTTGATAGATGGCTATTTGTTGAGCAATGTGCTCCAACACTTTATTCTCAAACTTTTTTTCTACCTTCTACACTAGCTTATCCTTCCCATTAGTATCTTCATTGAACTTTTGAACTGCCTCTGCTAGCTGATACAAAATGGGCTATGAAGAATCAACCTCAATGCTTATGGCCTCTACCAAAAATTTTCTTTACATCCTCAATAATTTTGAATTCTTTATCCCTTTCCTCTCTTAATCTCTACTGTTTGGCTTTCTTTTGGAGGAATTCACCAAATGTCTACATTTGGTTTGGAGTGAGCTTGGAAATGTCCCAATTTGGGATTAAAATTTCCTCATCTAGGTCTATTTCTTCCTCCATCTCTTTTCCTTTACCCAAAAATTTTGTGCTTGGTTGAGTCTTGGTCTCAATTGTCCTTGCACTTATTGCTTGTGTGCCCAAAATAGAAATAATTGTAGACATACTAGGACTAGTTGTAAAAACTAATACTACACTTATTGAAGGAATACTAATAGAAATACCTAAGGAATCAAAAATTAATGTAGCAATCATAGATGCGTCCAAAATTGTTGTGCTCAAAACTGATGTAGCCAACTTGGTAGAAGAGGGGAGAGTCTGCAGCTTGGTAGATGAAGTGGAGGTCACTTTAGTTAGTGATGTTCTTAGCTAAATAGGAGAAAAGAGTGATTGGACATTTGGGTTGTCACTAGTGGTCACAATCAATCTTGTTGAGGCTATGTTTGCACTTGATGTTGTCACTAGTTTTCTTGGAGAGTGAGGAAGTGAGGCAATAACTATTGCAACAATCTTGATTGGATTAGTTTCTTCATCTTCTTGCTTTTCTTCCTTAGTAGCCTCTTGCTCATGTTCCTCTTCATCATCAAAGTTATCAAAATTTGTTGGCTCTTTATCATTTTCCTCTTCATCTTACTCTTCTTTATCATCATCATAATCATCTTTTACATCAATAGGAAAATCACTTGGTTTATGTAAAAGATAGACATTTTTCCAAGTGTTTGTTGTATTCCTTACAACATGTTCAATATCTTTCATCAGAATTAGGCAAGTATTGAACTTTAGAGTCAATTTTTCTTCATTTTTCTTTAGTGACTCTTTTACCTCTATATCTGATAGGCTCGGTATAAGCTGCCTCAGAGTTTTCCCATAGATTTCTTTCACAATTTTCATGGTGAATTCCCATCTTGGCTTGATCTTATCCAACATAATGTTAGGGAGCTAAGAAGTAAGTTGGTCTAGTGAGTATTTCCACTTGCCCATTTTGTCCATTATCAAGTCTTCAATCTACTTCTTTTCTTCCTTAGTCCTAGTTTCATACTTTAATGCCTTAAAGTTTGTTATACCTACTCCTTCCTATAGTTCATTCAATCTATCTTGGAAGGTGGGTGGAGGTTTTTTAAATATAATGTCTCCTCCTTCCTTGTCAGCTTTCTTCCTAGAAGATCTTCTTGTAAATACTGTAGTGGATGGCTTTGGTGGCTTGGTGATGGTTCTTCTTCCTTAGATTCTTCCTCATCCTCACCTTTTCCTTCGGTCAACCAAAGAGTAGAACTTGTTTTCATTTTAGCAATTCTTTTCTTTCCTTTGTTAACTGCCTGGGGGACCTTGATCTCCAATTCTATCTTGGCTTTAGCTTCATCATAGGTGCTGAAATATGTATTCTTAGGATCAACTAGTTCATTAACAAGTGCCTCAATGATGCCTTTTTTTCATCTATATCAACCTCATATCTAAGAGGTTTTACCCATGCTAATCTAGGCCTAACTACTTGAATGTATACTTTGTCACTATCCACTATGAAACATATATCATCCTTATAATCTTCAACTAACTTCTTGAGAATCTTGAACCTATTTTTCATCTTTTCCTTAAATGAATCGAAGTAGCTATCCATGATACTATTATAGTTCTCACCCATCTCAACAATATACTCATTAATTTGATAAAGTGTAGGCACATCTTTTCTCCACACAATAGTGCCTTTTGAAGGGAAGAATTTTTGAACATAAAAGAATAGACATGTTAATAGGGAGCCAAATTTACATGGATTATTCTTTAATGTCCTAATTCTTTCCATATTCTATTGAATTGTTTCAACAGTAGCTTGGCAAGGTCATAAGACAAATTATTCTTCACTACCTTGTATCCAAGGTCAATTGCTTCACTACCTAATCCATTTTACTTGGAATTCATGAGGCATGTGAGGGATGTGAGTTAACCCTTTAGTTTCTAGGTGTTGGTGCTCGGGTTTCAAAACTCCATTTACACATAGTTTATCTAGGGCATCATCCATTTCCAAAGTGCCCATCTCTTGAATAATACATTTAAAGTGAGTGTGATTATTATTGATCAATAGTACCTTTGGAGGGATTTGAGACTGTGCTCCACTTGGCTCTAGGGTTTCCATGATTGCAGGGGTAGCTTGAAGTTCGGTGCCTTCCATTCACCATGAACTAGAATGTCTGAACCTCGCTTTGCCTTGCTACTAGTGGATGCCATCTTCACTTGATAGGATTTAAGAGAATTCAAAACATTTCATTGTCAAATTGCTCAAATTTCTTGGATGCTATGAAGATTGTACTTCACAATAGCTCTCAAAAATTTCACGGTAAGAATGACTTCAATTCCATTCCTTTTATAAAAATTATTCCATAAATTCTTAGTATAAAAGGTAGATCAATTGAAATCATGTTGACAGTCTATCATCCACTTCTTTTCTTTGAACACTCGATGAAGAATTTGTGACTCAATAACCATATGCATCTTTATTACTCTCAACTTCACTCAGTGGAGTCTATGACCCAACCTCACTTAGTAAAGAAGGTAACTCAATAGACACTAGTACCATTCTACTAAGTGATCCCTTTGTATCTTGAATATAGATATGGATCTTCTATATTTTCAACTGGAATTGATTTAGATGTCTTGTTTAATAGCTTAGTTCCAGTTCTCCCTTGAGAACTCAAGTAGAAGTGGTAGAGTCACCCAATTCTTGAGTGACTTAGTCATCATTGTTTGGAATTTCATTCTTAGTAGACTTTGGAACCCATTACTATCTCATTTATTTTTGGATGTTATTAGCTTTTTCCTTCTTCTCATCTTCAATTCTACCATTATTCATGTAGTTCTTGGAAAGATGACTAAGTTTTATAAAAATGAAACATCTTTTAGTAGTATCTCTTTTCCTCAAATGATGCTTTACACAATTCATTCCAGTGTGTCCAAATTATCCACAGTAATGACATCTGCACCAGGTGTTATTTTCCCAACCAAATATAGCTTTCACAATTTGTTCTACTAGATAAAATATCTTGGTTTTGCATTCTGATGATTTGTGCCCATGCTTCTTGCATTTGTGACATTTGCCTTCAAATCTTGGTTTTTCTTTGCATTCATTAGCCTCATGACCATGCTAATTGAAATTTCAGCACTTTCCATTGATTTTTTCTTTTCCATTACTCCAACATTTGTTTGAAGTATGCTCTACCTTGCCACAATGATTGCAAGTAGGTCTTTGATTCTTTTGAGCTCCTTGCTTGGATGATTCTCTTTCTTCTGTATATCTAATTCCTACTTTTCCCTTTTGTCTATAGAGATTTTTCTCATTCAACTAATTCATGTTTGCTTGGGATTTCATCATTCTTTCATTGGTTTGCCTTTTAGAGTTAGGTCATTTCATAATCTTTCATTTTTAGATCTTAGGCTCATCTTTCTTCATTTGCATTGGAGAGCTGATCAATGAAGTCTACTTGCTGAAGGGATTAGTGCTGGATTTCATTGTTCTTTCCTTCTATCTCTTCTTTTATCTTGTTCTTCTCTTCCATAACTTTGCATAGCTTTATTGATTGAATTTCTTTCTCTCTTCTTAGTTTTCTTACTTCTTCTTGTAGGGAACCATTCTTTTCTAGGAGTTCTTTGATTGCTTCATTGGATTCATCTTGATTTCTTGAATGTAGATCTTCAATCTTTTCTTCAATATAGAGATGATCATTCATCTAAATTGCAAGTTCGTTTCTTCTTTTCAAGGATTGAGATAGATGATCCTTTGCTTTCTTGAGTTGGGAAATAGCTATTTCCATATCTAGCTTTTCATTGTCAATGGCTTTGTCAAGTTTGAATATCTCCATGGCCTTGATCTTTGCTCAAGCTATTAAGCTTTTTCTTGAGAACTAGAGACCTCTTATACCAATTGTTACAAATATTCTTAACTAGGCTAAAGTTGCTGAGAGGGGTGGGGTGAATCAGTAACTTCTAAAACTTCTACAACTTTAACTCTTAATTCAACAATCCAATTAGCATTTAATCCTTCACATATAATCTAATCTAATTGTATGTATAACAAATCACCTTGCTATGATAGATGAATCTTTTCTACTCCTTATACTATTGTAGCCTTTGTAATTTGCACTTTCTACTCTTCTCTTAAGATTACATTACATATACATCATTCTACATACTCATTGGATGTGATACAATATATTACATATATATCAATCTAATTACATAATTACAAAGTCAGCCACAATACAAGTTTACATAGATATTACAAAGCCGACTCAAGTGTAGACACTTGGGCTCTGAAGACTGAATCGGTGAAGTTCTAATACTCAACATGCACTGTCATTGCTCGACATCATCATGCACTTAGTAGATGTAGAAGCTCAATCCATAGTGATCAATTTCAAGTAGTCTTGAACTCAATCTACATTGGTGACCCAATAGATACCTGAAAACTCATCATATAAACTAAATCACTTGGTTGCCATTGAGTAGCTCAGTTAACACTAGACTCACATCACATCAACTACGAACTTGGTAAGCATTGCACAACTCAATTTATACTGATAAAATTGGTATACATTGAGATGCTCAGTTTACACTATTGATCTTCATTTAACTATATTTTCTTGGTAAACACTGAAATTTCTCCAAAGGACTTGATATCAACTGTAGAACTTGGCAGCGACTGAAATACTTGGAAAACACTATTATTTGTACAATGAGCTCAGTAGCTATTTACAATCTGAATAAGTGTATGTCACTAATAAAAAAATTGACTGATATGTCAACAAAATAATTACTCTTATCTTTGAAGTATTTGCATAATCTTTCTTCTAGCTCATCCCAGTTATTGATGGCTAGCAATCCTTTATAAAATTGTAAGGCTTTTCCTTTTAAAGATGAAGTTAGAAATCTAACAACAATGCCATCTTCTGTAATACCATGTATGCTATAGATATTTGAGACTTCTTGTATATGTTCTATTGGGGAAATAAAGGTCTCACCAGTATAATTAGGTAGGCTCTTAAGAGAAGCTATTGAGATATCATGTCTTTGGGCTAGAATAAGAGGACTCCCACCATTGAAGGTGGGAAAAACCTTTTTTTCTAGTGAGGGCCATGTGAAATAGAGATCTATTTAAATAGAAATATGGTACCCTAGGCTATGAACTATCAACTGGAGGAGCAGAAAGAGATCTAATAGATGTATGTGATATTTATGAACTCCTAACTGGTGATAGAGAGAGTCTATTTCTTTTTCTTCTAGGATTTGAAAATGAAAGTTTAGTATATTGAAAGGTACCTCTAGAAGATGCCCTTGTTTGAGATTTGGACATGAATCACACCAATTCTAGTTTGGAAATCGAGATGTAGAGATGAAGTTTCCAAGTGATTGAATGAGAGTCTCCTAAAGGATGAAATGCTAAGAGCAACACTATCTCCTCAACATTAATTTGAAGTTCTTTTCTTTGACACCAACAAACTAGTATACTTAAGGAATGCTTCAATATCTGTTCCATCGGGTGTGCCAAAAATTGTTGATAGGAAATTTTGCACCCTTTTCTAAAGTTTTGACCTAAAGGTAACCTCATGTAACATGGAAACAATCTAAAAAGTGTGGGACTTTGCAATCAAAGATTGAGTCTCTAGAGAAGGTTGACTTCCTTACTATTAGAGTGCATCCAACTAGTTCTTGAGAGGAAAAGGGAGAAGGAGATGCATGAAAATAAAATTACCTATTCTAAACTAGAGGGGGTGATACACCAAATAGTATTTTGATCTACTTCTTTCCAATAGCTACACTAAAATCCAATAGACTCGACAAGATATACAACCATCTACACTCCTTCAATCTTATTACCATAGAAAATTCATGAAGATAACATAACCATACAAGGAATATGACATATTTACTTAATAAATTAGTTAACCAAAATGAACATAATGATATGGTATTGAAATTGTAAAAATACATCAAAAAAAATGAGGCATAACAGATTGCACAAACTTTAACTGGTTGAAAAAGGATACAACAATAATGATTTATATTGAATAAGATGGAAGAATATTTATAGAGAATATCTACAAAAGACTGTAAAATAGAGATCCCTTGAACAAAAATAGAACTTGCCTTTATAGGGTGGCAACATAACCCTAATATATCCTTGAGTTTAAACTCCACGACCATGAGATTGGATTGCAGATGAGCAATAACTAAGAATCAGAGAAAATCTGATCATGAAGTGCATCTTCCCACAAAAAATGATAGAAAGAACAAGGAAAAGAGTGCGCTCATTCACAAGAGATCAAATCAAGGTAGAATCAATCATGATATGAATTTAAGAAGCATGGAATGCAATGACATTGAGGACATCAAAAAATGGTTGTAGATAGTCAATCATCTTTCCTTAATCCCTCCAACTGCTACATGAATTACATTTACATAATGCCAAATCAGCTACATCAGCAAGTCAAATGAAGTCAATCATTCCATCTACCATGTGGCCTTATATCCTTGAAACATTTCACCACCTCACCAACATTCTAACTGTTATGTTGGTCCTGCATCCACACCTATTTGCAGCTTCGCAAATTATCTGCTTGGTCCTACAAAACTATGACCTCCCCATATTTTCCTTATCACTACTTCACAACACATTTTCACTTTATCTCCCTAATCACAATGACCTTGTGAACAACATGAAATTGACCCTTTGCACCATCACTCTAGTTTGGACCTAAAAATCTTTTAACTATGTGACAATATGGCCATTTATCTTAACTACAAACCAAACCCTATGTAGCTATGATAATAATCCTCTAATTGTTGATCACTCCATCGTGACTATCAGCTGATCCTTTCCACTAACCATTGTGACCATGTAAATCCATTAAAATGACTACCATTCCACCATCACAACTTAACATTAACCTCAATGTTAATGTTGTGATGGTTTTCTCAAAGTATTTTGTGGCTATGCAACCTTAACCAGCGTTCAATAATTTAACCGTGCGATGAAGCAACCAAAGGCTTTTGTCACTTCACAACCTAAACCCCAGTTAGCTCTGAACCTCTTACTATAGTGTGATTATAATGCAATTTTTAGCCTCACAACTCTAACTTTGGGTTAACCTTGACCACCTATGATGATGCAAAAGCACATAGATTTAAACTATAATGGTTAACTTTGCATCATCACAACTTGTATCCAATTAAACCTGAAACTGCTTGCCATCATATGATTCATGGTTAGTCACATCTTCATGACTTGAATCTGAATACTAGTCTTCGAAGGTGTGAAGCCACACTGACTATGAAAATGACTTTATCGCACCTTCATGGCCCCTATGACAATTAATTAATGAACTATAGCAATAGAGACAAAGAGATAAATGCATTGTCGCAACATGAAATGCCTCTTACAACATGAAATTTTTATAAGGCTTAGTGATATAAAAGAAAAGTCAATTTTTTGCATATCCCTATAGGCTTGTATGTAAATTAATGAATAGATCAATAAACACAGACATGGTTGTCACCCTCAATATTAAAATTTCATGAAGGGGGGTAGAAATGGTTTATAGTACCCTTTTGTGCCCAAAGAAACTCCTACGATATCCATCAGATAGGTTAATATTATTTGAGATAGCTCACCAACTCACTTCTACATATGACAGAGTGAGAAAACAACATAAGAAGATGTAGGTATGGCCAATCACCATTGTGGCATTTGAGGTAAAGAAGAAGCAAGATATTTATACATTTGACTTAGAATGGGATCAATATCCTCTTGCAGATTATCAGGCTCCTTGCCCCTATTTTGACCACATTGGGATCGTGCAACATCTAGTATGAAAGAAATTTGTCCTAGAAGAGGCCTTAGAAGACCATTGATTGAATGCAATAGATGAATATGATCTCCACATTAGGGAATATTGTAGGATGAGTCTATAGGTCAAGGAAAAGGTGTTGAATATGGACATTACCATAAAGGCTTGGGACAAGGATGTCCCCAAGATACTAGATCCCTTGTACAATAGGGACAAAATTTATGAAAGGCCCATTATGAACAAAAAAATTTGGCATGAAGAAAATGATGATATTAATCACTAGGGTTGACATGTAGTCCAACTAACTAGAGAATAGATTAGGAATCCTTTTTGGATGAATCCAATTCCTCAAGCCTTACCTCTTCAAGCGGAACCTAGACCTAAGAAAGGAAAAGGAATGAGGGTTACAATAATAACCTACCTTGCAAAGTCACTAGTAAGATCCAAAATGGTGCATAGACATGAGTGAAAGGTTGAGTATTTTAAGATAGGAAAAGGGAAGGGAAAGAAGAGGGGAGGAGCCCTAAGGGAAGAGAACATGTGATTGAGGCCCAAGAAGAACTAGCTACTCAAGAAAGAGTACATCAAGAGCTAGAACAAGCTCAACATAAGAAAGATCAGGTGCAACTAGAGCAAGAAGGAATTCTACCACCTCAAGCCTCAAAAAAAGAAGCATCCCCAATGATGCTCAGAAAAGCTTGAGCAAAGATGATGGTGGTAGGTGTAAACAAGAGAAAACTAAAGAAGAAGAGAACTCCCCCTCCATACGTGCCAAAAACTATTGTAGAGGTGGAAGACAAGGAGGAAGGGGAAAAAATTGAGTTTGTCCCTTTAAATAAAAGGACTCGCTCTGCTACTATGACTGAAGAAGAGAGGAGAAGAAGATCAACTTGTACACCTCCATATATCCCTAGGGAGCCCATCCAGGATGAGACCTGTCATGCCCAAAACTTTGAAGGCAAAAACACACACAAATTTTTTTTTGAATTAATAATTAAACATGCCCTAGGTTTGAAATGATTGATAATAGAAGCTTTAGTATAGGTTCTTTACATTACAATCCTGAGGTTTTAAACATGAGGATGATAACATCATTAAGAATTTTGAAGCTTGTGTTATTAGATTAATATTGATAAAATTATGATATTTCATTAACTTATAAAGATATGCAATAAAACTTACTTAAATAAAAATGTACATGAATTCACATCTAAAATTTCTTGCAATAACAAATCAATCAAAACTACCTTAAAATTTATTTAAATAGCCAATTAATCGATAATATTAATCTACTTAATGGTTAAAACAATTAGAGTACATTTAAATTAAAACTAGCTAAATTAGTATTTAAACATAAGTAAGTAACAAAAAAAAATATTAACAATTACAAAAAAAGTCCTTAATCAAACATAAGATAACCTTAAACTTTATTAATTCAACTAATTATTCTTTAACAATTTAAAGTTTCATTTTAAACTAACTAGATATATATATATATATATATATATATATATATATATATATATATATATATATATATATATATATATATATATATATATATATATATATATAAAATAATATTAATAAAGAAACTAAGATCAAATAATTAAATAACTAACTAATCTAAGACTAAACTTAAAGTTTAAAACTAACTAAACACTATCTCCTAATCTAACTACAACTTAACTAAACTCTTAACACTCTAACATATTTAATAACATTTTAATAAAACACAACTTAAAATAATTAATAAACTAACTAATCATACTAATTACAAACTAAAAGAAAACTTAAATGTGAAACTACCTACAACTAGCCCCCTATTCTAAGCTCCCCCCCCTACACACCTACTAACTCTCCCAACCCCCTAAGCCCACCCTACTCCTAGGCCTGCCCCACCCCACGAGGCCCCCACATCCCAAGGCTGCGTGCTGCCCGAGTCTGACTCGGCACGTACTGTCCCCAGGCCTGAGTCTGGCCCAAGTGGGAGGTCAGCGCTACAACAAAGCTCAAGGTTGGACATAAGCAAGAAATCTACTTGCTAGTGTGTTAAATCAAATAAATTTAAATGCTTTTCCCCAACACATGCATCCATTTCCAAATGATGAGGGGGAGGGATGGGACAAGGGTCAGAATGATGTCATCCCATGTGATGACCCAAGACTTGCAATCCACTTTTTTTTTAAAAAACCCTTTAAAATATGCATTTCTAAGACTGACGCCCAAGGAGAGAAAGCTGGACATTGATGACATAAAGTTTTTATAGTAAGAAAGGATATTTAGAATATTAAAGTTATAAAGGTTTAATAACTTATGCATTTTATTAGATATCATTTATATATATATTGTTTTATTTCTAATTTTAAACACTAATAGATTCTTAGAATATTCTCTGTTACAAAACAAGGATTATCACATTCTCTCATACAAACTCCAGCATCCTGTAGGTGGATTATTTGATAATTTGTCTACTCTCTCTCTCTCTCTCTCTCTCTCTCTCTCTTGAAACTCAATGTATATTTTTCTTTTGCAACTATATTACCACAATAGGTGTATGCATTCTCTTATAAATTTCTAGTTTATTATCTCCATGAACCTCAAATGGCCATGCATTTCAATGAAACCACATTACATGAAATAACCATCTACGTATTCATTTAACTATCTAATAAAACTAATGGGTCAACATTGGAACAACATAATGACTAAACTAGTCTTAAGGAAATTGAGAAAATAAGAGATCAAAATGACAATGCTCCATTCCTTTTGAAGGGAGTATCAAAATACACAAAGTTATTTCTCGATCATGTTTCAATTTTAGCTTGGATCTCTTGACATAATTCTTCCTACATGTTCTTGAAAATTTATTTTCAACACAATCAACCATGAACTAAATCATTTCAAACTTGATAAAGACACCATACATTTACATGGATTAGCAACATCTCTCTCTACAGTCCATATGAATAGAGGCATCACCACACATCACAAATTGAATCATGTATAATTGAACATCATTGTTGCATCTTATCTTTGATACACATTCATATGACAACATAGAATACAAAATTTTTAAGAGAAGTAAATTTACTCTATCACTTATTTTATTATCAACCTGATTCAAGGCTCAGCCGGGAAAGAATCAGGAAGAAAACCCGACTTCATTGCCATATATAATAAGGTTTAAAAAAAAATACAATTTACAATAGGATCTCAATCCCAATTTTCAATAATTTTATCAAATTTTCTTCATGATCATAATCAAGGAGTTTGTAATGTCTTCTGAATCTCATTTCAAGAACCATGGAGGAAACCAATAATTGATCGGGTGACAACCAAGCAGAACCAAAAGAACATCAAGCATGCATAATCATACATGGTTTACACAATAAGATTCATAGTGAATCAAGACTAGGGAGAGGTGGATTCTTCCAGCTGGAGAAGTCAAACACAACACCAAATCAAATGCCCAATCGGGGCCAATAACCAAGAACTTCCGTTCTTCCATTTAAACTTGCCATACTCATACCAGGTTTGTGCTAACGGGTAGGGGCCCATAACACCCTACCCTTTATCCCTCTTCTCATCCTGAGAAGAGACTCTACACAAGTTGGAGTCCAACTAAACAGACCTCTCCCAAAATTGGTCACTTCTGCCCTCTCCTAGGGTGAGTAATACCAAAACACCCATGCAAGTAAAACTCAAAATTTCAAACATAAACAAGAAAGGAAAACAACCAAAAAAAGACATGGTTTGCAAATCTTCCCAACATACCCACAACCATACAACAATAAAACAACAACAAGGTAACAAGAACATGAAACAAAACATAAAAACTGAATAAGGGAGATGGGATTTTCCTACCTTCACAAAGAGGCAATGGCAATGAACCAGTTTGAGTAGAGTATCCCTCCTTACTTCAACCTTCAAGAAATCTTCTCTAAATGTAGAGATTGGGCAACCCACACCACTAGACCAAGGAAGGCCTCTAAATAAGCCCCCAACTCAACCACCCAAAAGGGAGCAATAACTATCTCCAACCACTAGCCACACTAGAAACTCCTAACTCTACCTACACCAAGGTTAAACCCTAAAAGAAGGTGGGGTAAGGCAACTCATGACAACCACTTGCAATTTTCGCACAAAGGCAAAAAGGGGACTTTTGTGTGACCTCAAAAGTCAAAAAAAGGGGCTTAGGGGTTGGAAAAGACCCCTAACCCATACCCATACCCTTTAGTTAGAATAAAAACATGTTAAAAGCCTAAGGAAAGAGGTTTAGAGACAAAATAAAATCTAGGAATAAAATAGGTCCATCTAACAACTCTAACTAGCAAATTAAGCACATAAACATTTTACGAGTGTCAAGTGACACTGAAAGAACATAATTACGAACAATAGGGTTTCCAAATTTTAGCACATGGAGATCAATTTTGTTCCTCCGTAGGGTTTCTCGGGTAAATATCTGCACACTCATTGCACACATCAGTAGTCCCCTAAAATCACATGTATATAAACGTATATGTATCAGAAATTTTCATAATTTAAAACATACATTAATAAAGTTTCTTCTCCCTTCATAATTCTTAACCATTTGAAATATCTTAAATCAAATCTCAATCCTACATCTACTGATTTCGTCAACATACATATACATGAACATTAAATGACAATCATCAAATATATCTGGAAATAACATCACACAACATGAAATAATAAAATATGTTCTAAGCATTAGATAATGTCTCGACATCTCGAGTCGTGAATAACAAAATAAGGGTAATGTATCACTATGCTATGATTGGTCGGGGTGAGGCCTCACATCCTCCCCCACTAGGCATGAACTTCGTCCTGGAGTTCATCAAAAAGGTACAGGTACTGAGATCGCATCTACGCTGCATCCTCCCATGAAGCTATGACCTCATCATAACAATCCCATTGGACCCTAACCTGGTCTAGCTCTCGGCCTCCAAGTGCTAGGGTCCGTCGGGCAATAATGCGGATAGGCTCCAGTGCTAGCTGTCCGTCTGACTCCACCTGTAAAGCATCCCAATCTATAATATGAGACTCATCATAAATGTATCCTCTAAGTACAAAAATATGAAACACATCGTGGATACGTGACAGGCTAGGTGGCAAAGCTAAACGGTATGCAACAGGTCCTATCCTCTCAAGGATCTCGAACGGCCCAACAAACCGGGGTGCCAACTTAGAGCCTTTTTCGAAATGAATCAGACTCTTGTGTGGTCGTACCCTCAAGAACACTCTATCACCAACCTGATACTCTCGATCTATCCTCTTCGCATCTGCATACTTCTTCTGCTTATCCTGTGCCTCTCTCAGGCGCTGTCTAATCAGGGTCACCTGTTGCTCCATCTCCTTTACCAACTGGGGCCCAATAGATACTCGATCCTCGATCCTATCCCAACTCAAGGGTGTCCTGCACGGTCTCCCATACAAAGCCTCATACGGCAGCATACCTATGGAAGAATGATGCCCATTGTTATAGGCAAACTCGACAAGATGAAGGTATGCCTCCCATTTGACCTGATGGTCCATCACGTACATACGTAGCATGTCCTCCAAAACCTGATTCACTCGCTCGGTCTAGCCATCGATCTGAGGATGGTACGCTGTACTAAAATTGAACCTAGTGCCCAGGGCCGACTGTAACTCTCTCCAAAATGAAGAAGTGAACAAAGAGTCTCTATCAGAGATGATCTTATGGGGAACACCATGAAGTCTAACAATGTCCCACAAGAATACCTGAGCTATGTCTCATGCTGTAAATGTAGTACGCACGGGTGAGAAATGGGAAACTTTGGTCAATGTGTCAACTATCACCAAAATGGCATCATGGTGACGAGATGACATAGGAAGACCAACAATAAAATCCATAGATATAGTGTCCCATTTCCATACTGCAACCTCATGTGGCTGGAGAAGCCCGCCAGGATGATGGTGCTCCGCCTTCACCCTCTGACACTCGAGGCATCTCGCAACTATGCTAGCAATCTGCACTCTCATGCCTGGCCAATGATACAACTGCCTCAAATTTGCATGTATCTTCTTAACACTGGGGTGCGCTGCATAAGGTGCTTTGTGAGCCTCAAGTACAATGAGCTTGCGCAAACCTCCAATGGAAGGTACATACATACGTCCCCTATGACGCAAAAGTCCATTGGACTCCAAAGAATATTCTGTAAACTTCCCTTCCAAGGGTCTCTGAGAATGTACTAACTGACTTACTTTTGCATAAAGTTCATCAGCTGGTAAGTGTTGCAAGATCCGCTCTCTCAAGTCAGTGCAAGTAGTCACAGACGAAAGTTCATGGCGCCTTCTTCTTAAGGCATCTGCAACCACATTCTCCTTTCCCTTGATGTAATGAACATCAAAATCATACTCACACAGGAACTCCATCCACCTTCTTTGCCTAGCATTAAGGTTCAGCTGAGAAAATATGTACTGCAAGCTCTGGTGATTGGAATGAAGCTCGAATCTATGACCCAGAAGGAAATGTCACCATCTCACCAAGGCATGAACCACTGCTGCTAGTTCTAGGTCATGAGTAGGATAATTGAGTTCATGAATCTTCAACTTCCTAGACTCAAAGGAAATAGGCCGTCCTTCCTGCATAAGGACTGCTCCTAAACCATCTAAAGATGCATCGGTGCACACCACAAAATTTGCAACAGGATCTGGTATTGCGAGAATTAGTGCACTTGTGAGGGTTCTCTTGAGCTCTTCAAAAGCTCTACCACACTTCTCTGTCCACTCATACTTCTTCCCCTTTCTCTGAAGAGAAGTGATGGGGTGTGCCAATCTAGAGAATCCTGAAATGAAGTGTCTGTAATAACCTGCTAGCCCCATAAAGCTCCTCACTTCGGTAACACTGGTGGGTGCTGGCCAATCCATGATAGCCCTGATCTTTGATGGGTCTACTGAGACACCATCACCCAATATGACATGACCCAGATAATGTATCTCAGGTCTAAAGAATGCACACTTCGACAAGCTGCCAAACAACTGATTCTCTCTTAGCCTCTGCAATAC
Organism: Cupressus sempervirens; assembly: GCA_028749045.1. Lineage (NCBI taxonomy): Eukaryota > Viridiplantae > Streptophyta > Pinopsida > Cupressales > Cupressaceae > Cupressus > Cupressus sempervirens. The sequence goes on along the minus strand of CM053789.1, from coordinate 504,176,298 downwards.
CTGTCTCAGGTGCTCTTCATGCTCTCTCTCATCATGAGAATAAATCAGAATGTCATCAAGAAACACAACCACAAACTTATCCAAAAAGTTAAAAAATACTCCATTCATGAGGCTCATGAATATAGCTGGAGCATTCGTAAGGCCGAAAGGTACCACGGTGAACTCGTAGTGGCCATACCTAGTACGAAAAGCTATCTTGGGGATATCACTTTCCACAATTCTCAACTGATGGTAACTCGACTTTAGGTCAATCTTTGAAAATACTCGGGCACCCTGCAACTGGTCAAAGAGATCATTGATTCTGGGAAGAGGATATCAGTTCTTGATGGTCACCTTGTTCAATTGCCGATAATCGATACACAACCTAAGTGATCCATCCTTCTTCTTGACGAAAATCATCGGTGCACCCCAAGGTGACACACTAGGTCGTATATGCCCCTTCTCCAAGAGTTCTTCCAACTGAGCCTTTAGTTCACTAAGCTCATGAGTAGTCATCCTACAAGGTGCTCTCGAAACTGGCTCAACTCCTGGCACTAGGTCTATGTGGAAATCCACTGCCCGCGGTGGAGGCATACCAGGAAGCTTTGAAGGAAACACATCTGAAACTCCTGAAGGATTGGAAAATCATCAAGGGATGGCTCCCTTTCTGAATCTTCCTCTCGGTCACTGATAGTGATAGAAAAAAATTGACAACCCTTTCGCATGCACCGTCTAAGCTGCATAGCAAAAATCATACGAAGGGACACTGGCCTCTTCACTCCGAAGATCTCCCTAGAGATACCATCGTCATCCACACATTGCACCCTCTTCTGTCGACAATCCACCTTGGCGCTGTGGGCACAAAGCCAATCCATGCCAAGGAAAACATCATAAGAACCTAGAGGGGTAATGCATAGGTCAGTCCTAGTGGACATGTCTCCAATCTGCATCTGACAACTCTGCACCATGGAACTAACTGACACTCTGGCTCCTGAGGCTAACTCTACCTCCCATCTAACATCTTGTCTAACTGCCACTAGCCTGCAATGCTCCACCACAAATGGAGATAGAAAAGAGTCAGTAGCTTCGGAATCAAATAAAACTGCAACCATATGGCCCTGTATAATACCTGTAGCCTCGATAATTGTGGCCTGATGCTCAGCCTAGCAGTTGTCAACAGCTGCAAAAACTCTATGGGATCTACCCATGTCACCAATTGTCGTCTTTGAAAAAGCCCTGCTCTGACCACTGGACACCTGTCCCTGCAGACACTCCCTAGCTATATGACCCATGCCACCACAAGTGTAGCATGGTCTGCAAGTATAAGATCGTGCACCCTATGACCCAGACTGCTATGGGCCTCCTGATCTGCTAGATCCGCTGAATCCTCCCCTAGAAGACTGTTGAGTCTTCACTGACTGAGACTGTGGGGCCTATACTTTCTACTCCTGCCTAGGACCCTGTGACTGCCACTGCTTGGGCTTAGAGCACTGATAACCATGAGAAGGTTTTTGCTGTTGCTGCTGCTGGGGTTTTGGCTGCTGAGACTATTGGCCCCTAGAGGATCCTACTGTATAATTTTGATTCCCTTTCCAAGGGGGTTTCTGCTGGAAGGAGTTTCGGTTCTGAGGCCGATCCAGTGACTCCTGCCTCCCTCGAGTATCCTCAGCAACTAGTGCTATCTCCACTGCCTGTCTGAAGGTGGTAGGGAAGGCCATCCTAACTGGGCCTTGAAGAGAGAAATTCAGACCCATGATAAAGCGATGCACCCGTAGTTTCTTGTCCTTCATGTATTCCACATAGGGAAGGAGCTCGAGAAACCTACTCTCGTACTGAGCCACTATAAGGCCTCTCTGATAAAGAGAATGGAACTCCTCTATCTGTTTTTGCCAGAAATGCTCTGAAAAGTACCTCTCTCAAAATCTTTCTAGGAAAGATTCCCATGTGAGGGTGTCCATCCTCACTCCACCAATGATCTCCTCCTGATGCCACCAGTTGGAGGCATCCCCTCTCAACTGATGAACTACTAGTCATGCTTTTAGATTACTCCCATAAGGGCATAACCCAAAGCATTGCTGTAAGATCTACAACCATGCCTCTGCTACTGAACCCTCAGTGGTACCGGTAAACAATGGTGGTCCGAGTCGAATCAATTCCCTGATGTCATCTCCTACATGTCTAGGAGGTCTGTCAAAAGGGGGTCCTCTCTGGTGTATGGACTCTTCCTCATGTTCACCCTGATCCTCTAACTGTCTCGGTGGGGGACTCCTAGTCCTCTCTCTGACTCTGGGTCCACCTCCTCTGGGTCCCTCTGCTTCCACTACTAGAATCTGCTGGACTGACTGAACTATAGGTACCACTCTCTGTTGAAATACACCGATCAAAGTTTGGAGTGCATCAATAATGTCCCAATTTGGGTTCGGTGGTGGTGGAGGTGGCGGTGGTCCACCCTCCTGTCCCACTCTACCACCCCTAGTCTTATGACCTCTGCCTCGCCGGTTGCGAGTAATAGGCGGCATCTACACAATTAAAAGTTTGAGTTAAGTTTAGGAAGCATAATGGTTAAGGTTCCTAGTTTTGTAACCTGGCTCTGATACCAAAATGTCATGCCCAAAACATTGAAGGCAAAAACACACACAATTTTTTTTTTGAATTAATAATTAAACATGCCCTAGGTTTGAAATGATTGATAATAGAAGCTTTAGTATAGGTTCTTTACATTACAATCCTGAGGTTTTAAACATGAGGATGATAACATCATCAAGAATTTTGAAGCTTGCGTTATTAGATTAATATCGATAAAATTATGATATTTCATTAACTTATAAAGATATGCAATAAAACATACTTAAATAACAATGTACATGAGTTCGCATCTAAAATTTCTTGCAATAACAAATCAATCAAAACTACCTTAAAATTTATTTAAATAGCCAATTAATCGATAATATTAATCTACTTAATGGTTAAAACAATTAGAGTACATTTAAATTAAAACTAGCTAAATTAGTATTTAAACATAAGTAAGTAACAAAAAAAAAATATTTACAATTACAACAAAAGTCCTTAATCAAACATAAGATAACCTTAAACTTTATTAATTCAACTAATTATTCTTTAACAATTTAAAGTTTCATTTTAAACTAACTAGATATATATATAAAAAAAATAATATTAATAAAGAAACTAAGATCAAATAATTAAATAACTAACTAATCTAAGACTAAAATTAAAGTTTAAAACTAACTAAACACTATCTCCTAATCTAACTACAACTTAACTAAACTCTTAACACTCTAACATATTTAATAACATTTTAATAAAATACAACTTAAAATAATTAATAAACTAACTAATCATACTAATTACAAACTAAAAGAAAACTTAAATGTGAAACTACCTACAACTAGCCCCCTATTCTAAGCTCCCCCCCCTACACACCTACTAACTCTACCAACCCCCTAAGCCCACCCTACTCCTAGGCCTACCCCACCCCACAAGGCCCCCACATCCCAAGGCTGCGCGCTGCCCGAGTCTAACTCAGCACGTACTGTCCCTAGGCCTGAGTCTGGCCCAAGTGGGAGGTCAGCGCTACAACAAAGCTCAAGGTTGGACATAAGCAAGAAATCTTCTTGCTAGCATGTTAAATCAAATAAATTTAAATTCTTTTCCCCAACACATGCGTCCATTTCCAAATGATGAGGGGGAGGGATGGGACAAGGGTCAGAATGACGTCATCCCATGTGATGACCCGAGACTTGCAATCCACTTTAAAAAAAAAAACCCTTTAAAATATGCATTTCTAAGACTGACGCCCAAGGAGAGAAAGCTGGACATTGATGACATAAAGTTTTTATGGTAAGAAAGGATATTTAGAATATTAAAGTTATAAAGGTTTAATAACTTATGCATTTTATTAGATATCATTTATATATATATTGTTTTATTTCTAATTTTAAACACTAATAGATTCTTAGAATATTCTCTATTACAAAACAAGGATTATCACATTCTCTCATACAAACTCTAGTATCCTATAGGTGGATTATTTGATAATTTGTCTACTCTCTCTCTCTCTCTCTCTCTCTCTCTCTTGAAACTCAATGTATATTTTTCTTTTGCAACTATATTACCACAATAGGTGTATGCATTCTCTTATAAATTTCTAGTTTATTATCTCCATGAACCTCAAATGGCCATGCATTTCAATGAAACCACATTACATGAAATAACCATCTACATATTCATTTAACTATCTAATAAAACTGATGGGTCAACATTGGAACAACATAATGACTAAACTAGTCTTAAGGCAATTGAGAAAATAAGAGATCAAAATGATAATGCTCCATTCCTTTTGAAGGGAGTATCAAAATACACAAAGTTATTTCTCTATCATGTTTCAATTTTAGCTTGTATCTCTTGACATAATTCTTCCTACATGTTCTTGCAAATTTATTTTCAACACAATCAACCATGAACTAAATCATTTCAAACTTGATAAAGAAACCATACATTTACATGGATTAGCAACATCTCTCTCTACAGTCCATATGAATAGAGGCATCACCACACATCACAAATTGAATCATGTATAATTGAACATCATTGTTGCATCTTATCTTTGATACACATTCATATGACAACATAGAATACAAAAATTTTAAGAGAAGTAAATTTACTCTATCACTTATTTTATTATCAACCTGATTCAAGGCTCAGCCGGGAAAGAATCAGGAAGAAAACCTGACTTCGTTGCCATATATAATAAGGTTTAAAAAAAAATACAATTTACAATAGGATCTCAATCCCAATTTTCAATAATTTTATCAAATTTTCTTCATGATCATAATCAAGGAGTTTGTAATGTCTTCTGAATCTCATTTCAAGAACCATGGAGGAAACCAATAACTGATCGGGTGACAACCAAGCAGAACCAAAAGAACATCAAGCATGCATAATCATACATGGTTTACACAATAAGATTCATAGTGAATCAAGACTAGGGAGAGGTGGATTCTTCCAGCTGGAGAAGTCAAATACAACACCAAATCAAATGCCCAATCGGGGCCAATAACCAAGAACTTCCGTTCTTCCATTTAAACTTGCCATACTCATACCAGGTTTGTGCTGATGGGTAGGGGCCCATAACACCCTACCCTTTATCCCTCTTCTCATCCTGAGAAGAGACTCTACACAGGTTGGAGTCCAACTAAACAGACCTCTCCCAAAATTGGTCACTTCTGCCCTCTCCTAGGGTGAGTAATACCAAAACACCCATGCAAGGAAAACTCAAAATTTCAAACATAAACAAGAAAGGAAAACAACCAAAAAAAGACATGGTTTGCAAATCTTCCCAACATACCCACAACCATACAACAATAAAACAACAACAAGGTAACAAGAACATGAAACAAAACATAAAAATTGAGTAAGGGAGATGGGAGTTTCCTACCTTCACAAAGAGGCAATGGCAATGAACCAGTTTGAGTAGAGTATCCCTCCTTACTTCAACCTTCAAGAAATCTTCTCTAAATGTAGAGATTGGGCAACCCACACCACTAGACCAAGGAAGGCCTCTAAATAAGCCCCCAACTCAACCACCCAAAAGGGAGCAATAACTATCTCCAACCACTAGCCACACTAGAAACTCCTAACTCTACCTACACCAAGGTTAAACCCTAAAAGAAGGTGGGGTAAGGCAACTCATGACAACCACTTGCAATTTTCGCACAAAGGCAAAAAGGAGACTTTTGTGTGACCTCAAAAGTCAAAAAAAGGGGCTTAGGGGTTGGAAAAGACCCCTAACCCATACCCATACCCTTTAGTTAGAATAAAAACATGTTAAAAGCCTTAGGAAAGAGGTTTAGAGACAAAATAAAATCTAGGAATAAAATAGGTCCATCTAACAACTCTAACTAGAAAATTAAGCACATAAACATTTTACGAGTGTCAAGCGACACTGAAAGAACATAATTACGAACAATAGGGTTTTCAAATTTTAGCACATGGAGATCAGTTTTGTTCCTCCGTAGGGTTTCTCGGCTAAATATCTGCACACTCATTGCACACATTAGTAGTCCCGTAAAATCACATGTATATAAACGTATATGTATCAGAAATTTTCATAATTTAAAACATACATTAATAAAGTTTCTTCTCCCTTCATAATTCTTAACCATTTGAAATATCTTAAATCAAATCTCAATCCTACATCTACTGATTTTGTCAACATACATATACATGAACATTAAATGAAAATCATCAAATATATCTGGAAATAACATCACACAAAATGAAATAATAAAATATGTTCTAAGCATCAGATAATGTCTCGACATCTCGAGTCGTGAATAAAAAAATAAGGGTAATGTATCACTATGCTACGATGGGTCGGGGCGAGGCCTCACAAGACCTCAAAAGATGAGCAACATAAATAGATTTTAGAAATGGAGGGTGAGGGAGTAGACATTTTTGACCTCTCAAATTTTGATGTTATGCTTGTAGGCACCGAGATGGTAGGAGAGAAAATAAGGGACACTCCTAGGAATGAGCCATTAGGAGAGGATTGGAACTAGTTATCTCCTCTACCTCAAGGACCTTTGGGCATTCCTTCTCCACTAGTATAGGACACAATGGTGGTATTCATTCAAGGATTAGTGGCTCCACCTCCTTTGACAATTGAAACATAAAGAGAGAGTCAAGATGTAGAGGAAGGAGAATATGTGTGGTTGCATGCCGATGAAGTATCTAAGGAAAGATAACATAAGAAAGGAAACAAGTTCCTCTGGATACAGAGGTTATGTCTTTAGCCCAAAATGACACAAAATATCTCTTGGTAGTCATTCAAGGATTAGTGGCTCCACCTCCTTTGACAATTGAAACATAAAGAGAGAGTCAAGATGTAGAGGAAGGAGAATATGTGTGATTGCATGCCGATGAAGTATCTAAGGAAAGATAACATAAGAAAGGAAACAAGTTCCTCTGGATACAAAGGTTATGCCTTTAGCCCAAAATGACACAAAATCTCTCTTGGAAGATCTTCCTCAACAAGAGAAGAGTCCAGAGAGGAGTGATAAGGGAAATGAACCATAGTTGAACTAACTTCTTTAGCACAATACATTCCACCAATGGGGCAACACCATCATGGTTGAAGAAGGAGGTCATGTTTAGACAAAAGAGGAAGATGGAACTAATGGAAGAGGAGGGAATGCCATGATTAATAAAGGAATTCTAGAAACCTGAGCCACCTAATGGTGATGCTAGAACACTTTCCTTCATAATGAATAATCAAGATCAAGACCTTCTGGTACACATTGCCATTCCACCTCCTCATGCTAACACCAAATAATTGACTATGAAAGACTATTAGATGAAGGAGGTCATATTGGGAAATCCCATGGTGGATATGAGAAAGGTCTTCATTACTATGAACCTTAAACAAGTATTTTCACACTTGCATAAGGATGATTCAGAGCTTATAATGTTATGAAAAAAAAAGAGTTGTTGAGGAGATAATTAAATGAGGTGGTGGGACTAATAGACCTAACTAATCTTGAGATCACTCTTGGAATTTCATTGGAAAGGAAGCAGACAGGACCATAAATGGATTTATTTTTGGACACATTTTAGAAATGGCATTAAAAGTTTGAGAATGGGGAGTGCAAATAATACAAGGTAATTTGAACCTATTGTACAACATCTAGACAAATGCTAACAATTTGGTTGCTATTATAAACCAAGATTTTGGGCTAATGGATGAAGTACATACCTGGGCCAATAATTTTCAAGCACTCAAATCTATAAAAGGGAAAATGTACCAGATGTTGACGGAGATATAGTCAGGAGAGGAGTTAGATATATTAGATGATTGGATAGAAAAGATATCCTTGGGGAATAAAGTCATGAAGGGGTTACATGAAGGAATTCAACAAGTTAAGAATAAGTCTCAAGAGTAATTTTTGGAAGCGGATAAATACTACAACATCGATAGCCTTGAGATTTTTGAAAATGAGTCAAAGACCAAGCTTTCCTTAGTGCAAACTATAGTTCAAAAATTTAGAGGTACATTTGAAAATGCTTCATCAAAATATGATGTAAGACAAGCATTCAAAATTGAAGAAGCATTATTAGAACTAAGCTCTAAGATTAAGGATTTTGTGGATAGAAGAATAGAGGTGAGAAACTACCGACAAGTAGTTAGAAATAAGTATGATTCATTAGATTTATAGGAGTCTAGCAAAGTGGCATAAATAATAGGGAATTTCAAAAGCAAGCATCTAAACATCATCCTGCCACCAAGGTGTGATTTTTGAAGGTTCTCTTTTTGAAGGTATTCACTTTAAAGGTGTGCTTCACCAAGGTGCACTTTTTAGAGGTGCCCTAATAATTTTTGAAGAAGAAGAAATGAGCCAACAATTAATTGCCAGTTTCTATTTTAGAGCATTCCATGCATTAGAAATACATTTTGATGATAGTTCAACTCCTAGAGACACTAAGAGAAGGATGAGATTCCATTTTAAAAGCTCCTAGAGACTCCCCATTCATCTCATGGCTTCTATCTTCTTATCTTCTCATTCTTTTATTCATTTACATCATGTAAAGGCTCATGCACCCATTAATTGATATAAACAAGGGTGGAAACCTACTTATCACCATTTAGAGAGTTGGTTGGTATGTAAATTGCTTCATTTTATTAGTTTTTTAAGGAAAAATTTTCATTAGAAGAGCTCTCACTCTTAACACAAAAGGAGGAGAGGATTTCTTTTAAATACATGGATGTAATATGTATTGAAGGCAGTTATTTTGATGCAATTAAATATGCTATTGGTGCTTTCATTTTGAGTGTAGTAAATCTTTCTAGAGTGTGTTATTTTTGTGAATGAATGTTCATGAATAATAATGGAGGTAATGGTTTTGTTGCATTGTTATAAATGTTCAATCTTTTAATTTTGGTGTTTTTCTTATGCTAAAAAATTTTGCTTTTGTGACAAATTGGAGAAAGGATCATCTTTGTTCTTGCAGAACATTGTCTCATGTGAGTGCATTTTTTGAGGCCTTGTGATTTGATGAAACATAAAACATATTTTGGTTTTTATTGAAGTTCCCATCGACAATTGCATCAGTAGAGTTGAGGAAGCATTGTTCCTAATGTCATTGGTTTCCCACTAGATCCTTTTGATAATTTAATTCACAAATGCATTGTTACTTTGGTTTATGTCCATTAGGAATTTCTCTTTGAGTAATATTATTTAAATCTCTTATTACTTTATCTTTGTTATTTTCTTTTCAAAACACTAGGTTAAAATAGGAATTCATATAGTTGCATTGGTTAGAAATTTCATTCATCATAAAATAGAAAATAGAAAATATATATCTTCCTTTGTGGTTACATTTCAGCAAAGTTGTATAGATTGGTGGGTACTAGGAAAAGGCCTCCTTGTGAACATATACATTTATCTTCCATTGAGTTACCTAGTAGGTTTTAAAAAAACCATTCAAAACCTTGGAGTTAGTCATTGATTAGCTTTTCAAGAGAGAGATCTATAAGGATTTTTACCATTAAGCATCATCCAAAATGACTGCTCAATAGATCCTAGATTTACCATGCTCACTTTCAAGGTATTATGTGATTGGTCGATTAGAGAGAAATCCAAGTTTTTAGAGTTGGACTTTCTAACATGACCAAAGAACTAGGAATTGGTTGCTCAAACATCTACAGGGAAGCCATAGTAGAAAATGAAGTCCAAATCAGTTACAATAGGTAGTGAGAGTTCCTCCAAGCCTTCTCCTAGATTAGATGCTCAAAAATCCTCTCCAAAGGGTAAACCTTCTAAGTTTGGTGAGTCTTTCTCCAAGACTAAGAAGTTTAAAAGTGATTCTTGCAGTTTTTGTGCAAGGAAGGACATCTACTTTCTAGGTATTGGAAATGTGTCGAGGATTTAGAGCAGGCCATGCAACAACATAGTATTGCTTCTCCAAAGCCGCCACCTCCTCCTTTAGGGAAATGACATGCTCTTTCTGCATGAGCATTGCCCTCATCAACTACTTGGATTCTTAATTCAGGTGATTCCTACCATATGGCACACTCACCTGATTTGGTTACCTCACTTAATTAGAGTGTTACTACATAGATTGTAGTTAGTGACTCTACAAAAATTTTAGTTTTAGGTACAGGCACTATCTCTTTAGAGGGTAGTTCCCTACACAATGTTCTCTTAGTTTTGGCCCTTTCTACGAACTTTTTATTTGTGTTTCATATTTTTCATTCTGGCTTTGGTAAGATAGTTGAGTTCTCACCACATGATGTGGTTATTTGAGATCTTCATGATCCTAACTTGGTTATTTCTACTGGGAGTGTTGATCTTTATTCTCATTTATATCAGCTTGATGGCTTTGAGAGCTCTGATTCTACATGTGTTTCTCTTATTTCTCATGCAGACACAATGAGAAAGCTTTGACATGAACGTTTTGGCAATATCAACTACATTTATCAATAATAGATGTGTACATAGGAGCTAGTGACTAGACTACCTCAGATCTCTTGTACTGATGGTGTTTGTCAAGGTTGTGCACTTGGAAAACATCATAGAGATGCATTTCCAATAGGTAAATCTATACATACTAGGGCACCATTGGAGTTGATACACAGTGATATTATGTCATTCCCCCTCCACCCTTTTTAGGTTCTTGATATGTGCTTACCTTCATAGATGAATTCTCTAGATGCACATGGGTGTAATTTTTGAAGTACAAGTTTGATGTCTTTGACTCATTTTGAACCTTTAAGAAATTTGTGGAGAAGTAGTCAAGTCTTTCTATTAGGCATATACACACCGAAAATGGTAGGGAATATTTGAACCATTCTTTCAATGATTTTTGCTTTGAGCATAGTTTACAACATCTGTTCACAATTCCCCATACCCCTCAATAGAATGAGGTTGTAGAGAGAAAGAACATGATATTATGGGAGGCCAATGGTATGATATAGTCTCCAGCTACAATTTCTTCATTTTGGGATGAGGCTATCAATTGTGCCAACTATATTTAGAATCAAATGCCTCACAAGGAATTGTGACATTTGACTCCTAAGGAGGCTTGCACTCATGCCAAACATGATGTTTCTACATTCCACATTTTTGGTAGTGAGGCTTGGGCATTTATTCCAGATGCTAAGAGGAAATCCATGGAGAGGAAGAGCTAGTCACTCATATTTGTTGGCTACTATGAGAATGTGAAGGCATACATGTTGTTTGATCCTAATTCTAGAGAGGTCTTGTTTTGGCAAGATGTCAAGTTTGATGAGCATTATCCTTAGATGAAGCCTCTATCACCAACTTCTCCTTCACTACCTAGTACTTCCTCTTCTCCTTTATAGGATTATGTATCCTCTAAGGAAGATCTTGATGTTGATCCCCCTTCACTACCTCCACCAGATGTTTAGTACGTGCCCAAGTAGGCTCGTGATACTATTGATGTAGCTAGACCTATGACAAGAGATCCTTTAGATTCTCCTCGCACTCTTGCTCAGACATATGGTACTGGACTATTAAGTCATTCCATTTTAGATGATCCATAGAGTTTTTTATAGGTGATAGGACACTTAGAGTGGGATATGGATATGGATGAAGAGTACTGTTCTTTGATGAACAACCACACTTGGGATATTTTTCCTCTTCCAAAAGGAAGAAAATTGGTTTAGTGCTAGTGGGTGTACCATACCAAGTATGCTACAAATGGATCCATTAGTAGGTACAAGACACGTCTTGTTGCAAAGATTTTTTCATAGGTTGAGGGTATTGATTATCTAAAACCTTTGTTCCTCTCACCAAGATGAATTCTATTCACCTTGTACTCTCTTGTAGCTTCTTAGGGATGGACAATATTTTAGATGGATGTAAAGAGTTCCTTTTGGTATGGAGACATACATGAGGAGATCTATATGGAGCAACCTCATGGTTTTGTGTAGAACTCTTCTATGGTATGCAGGCTTTGGAGGTCTTTATATGGTCTTAAATAAGCCCCTCAAGCTTGGTATGAGAAGATGGATTCCTTCTTGTTGAAGGTGATGAAAGATAAACCCCATAGCTCCCAAGAATCACTTGTATGCAAACACCTATCATAGAAAGAGAGAAGCAAAATCTGTAGAGGATAAAATTCCTAGATCCATACATGAAACATTCTTGATGAGAAAAAAGAGAGATTTCTATTATCAAAAGTGAATTAATAAATTACAAAGAGATCAATCCCTATAAAAGGAGATCAAAACCCTAACAAGTAACTAACCTAGGTTGCATTATAATAATTAATAAAATAATTAATTATTATATGCCCAAAGTTTAGCTTAAGTAAACTAGAGATAATAAGTGGCTTACTAATTAAATCAATATGATTTAATTAATAATAAAATACTTTATTACTCTAACACCCCCCTTAAGATAAACTTAGGGAGTAGCTAAAAACCTAGAAACTATTACTAAAAGTAGGTTTGGGTCTCGACAATAAGGCCTGATGAGGTACCCAAGCACAACTAAATCTTTGTAAAGAGGAGAAATAGAGAAAATCACATGGAAAAAACCCTACTCCAAAAAGAGATGGAAATAAAACATTCCAAAAGATAGGAACAAAAGGATGATTGTGAAGAACACCACTGAAGCATGAAGCTGCAAACACTACCTAAATATTGATCTAAAGAACCTCCACTGTATAGAATATGACCAAGTGGAGAAGACTAAGTCTAAAGAGCTAATCAATAAAAGATGAAAGGTATCTTCATGGCCTCCAAAAAATAAGAATGAAAGAATGTCTATATGGTAAATAACCCATCTCATCGAAATGCATAGGTATCTAGCCACCGTAATCGCCTAGTACATAAGATCAAATATTGAATACATAGATCACTCCATTGAACTAAAAAAGAAATAGAACCAACATAACCCACCTATAATTAAGATACGAACACTAAAACTAAATGAAATATCTCTTGCAAAAAGAAGAACTAGAAACATCAAGAGTGAAAATAAAGTACAAACACTTATAATGACACATTTCATCAACACATCATGAGGCTAATGATATGGAAGGAACACTCACTTGAAAAAGGAAGTTGGAAAATATGGCTAACATGAAACCCCCCCAAGGCACATTATAATGCAGTGTGAGTACAAAAAAACATAAAGATTTTCAAGATCCTAAAATGCAACAAAGTGACACTTTATCTTAGTGCATTTGAATAAAATACTACAAAATGATGTCAACAAAGATTAAAAGAGACATAAGGCTAATACAATAGATAGTAAAACCCATGAAAAATAATCTAAAATAACAAAATCAATCTTTGGACCTGAAATAACAAAGATATCAATTAGAATGCAAAAAAACAAAAAAATTAATGGGATGTGCCTGGAGTAGAATCTAGTAAATAGAATGTCTCAAGATATGTCTCCCAGAGTGCAAAATAGAACCTCTTAATTTGAATGTATATACCAAAAAAAAAAATCATCAAATGTCTAAATAAACTACACCATCATGATGGGCTCAATATCAACTTTCTGATGATATCTTGTTTGCAAAAAATAGAGTTTGGTTGAGCAACTTACGACCAAAAAACTATAGGTAGGTCAAAAAAGTGTTGGAAAAGAAAAAAATCATTGCCTTGATATTTGTGCCAAAATACCTCAAAAAGAGTGACCACTAGTACCATAAATTACCTTGGGAAACATGCCAGTTTCATACCAAAACCATTTAAGTTTGCATGCCAAAAATCTTGATTCATGTACCAAAAATCTCAATTTGCATGCCAAAAAAATTGATTAGAAAATAAAAATTATCTCGATCTATATACCAAAAATCTCAATTTGTGTAGAAAAAAATCTTGATTTGCATGCCAAAAATTCTCAATTTATGAGGCAAAAAATCTTGATTTGTATGCCAAAAATATCAATTTATGTGCCAAAAGTCTTGATTTTTGAGCCAAAAATCTTGATTTGCATGTGGAAAATTAGAAAATTGCCACCTTAGGAAATGTGCCCCAATCTAGGAGCAATATTGTTTTGGTTCAAATTCCAATTGTGTCCAAATTGGATAAATTTTATATGAAAATTAGGGTTTTTGGGCACTCTGAGCTCAACTATGAGGTCCATTTTGGCTCAAAGTGCATAAAAAAATGGGGACCCCCCCAGATTCAATACAAAAATAATATGAAAAATGAAACCCTCTGAAAGAAAGAAACACAAATTTGAAAGCCAATCCAAACTTCTCATAAACAAAAATAGGGGCATGAAGATCTGGAGCTTTGATACCATGTTGAAGTTGATGAAAGAACAAGCCCACAAATTTCAAGAATCACTTGCATGCAAACACTTGTCACATAAATAGAGAAGCAAAAGCTATGGACTTTGGAATTCCCAGATCCACATATGAGACATTCTTGATGAGAAAAAAGAGAGATTTCTATTATCAAAAGTGAATTAATAAATTACAAAGAGATCAATCCTTATAAAAGGAGATCAAAACCCTAATAGGTAAGTAACCTAGGTTGCATTATAATAATTAATAAAAAAATTAATTATTATATGTCTAAAGTTTAGCTTAAGTAAACTAGAGATAATAAGTGGCTTAATAATTAAATCAATATGATTTAATTAATAAGAAAATACTTTATTACTCTAACACTTCTTGCTTTTTTCATAGTTCACTTGGTGTCATTTTGATCCTATAGTGAATATTTTACATCATGGGGTTGACTTATTGATACTAGTGTTATATGTAGATGATCTCATCATTATAGGGAGCTCATCCTCTACAATTCACAGTGTTCAATGAGCTTTGAGAGAGAAATTTGAGATGAGAGACCTTTGGACTTATGCACTATTTTTGGGCCTATAGGTTGTTAAGTCTTCAGATAGGATAGCCATACTCTGGTAGAAGTATACTCTTGATATGTTTCAGAGATTCAACATGCTTGATTTCAAGCCTGCTCCCACACCTTTTCAATTCGGTGTTGTTTTATCTACCACTTGTAATACTTCTACAATGGATTCCACTTTATATAGACAGCTTGTGGGTAGTTTATGTTGACAATTGGCTAATATGATATGTAATTGTTGTCATTTATGACAACACATGATGTACATGTTCACAAGAAACCTTAGAAATAAGGATACGTAGTGTTTGGTAGTCAAAAAATTGTCTAAGTATGGAATTTATTTTACAATAGTGTATTATTTTATTTATAACATGTTGCTGACATCATATTATGACTAGGAAAGTTACATGGAGATTGTATGCATGTTGGTGATGATGTGTATAACCTCAAAAGTTTGTATAGATAGTACAAAACAAAGATAATTGTGTTTTGATGAAGTATGACAACGAAATTAGGGCCAACATCTCAAATGTTTACTCTAAGTTGAAAAAGTGAATCCAATTAGGGCCAACATCTTAAATGTTTAATCTAACTTGGAAAAGAGAATTCAGGTCTTAGTTGACCCAACAATAATTTGTGTAAAGTCATGGTATTTGTGCAAAGGACATTTTGCGATAAGAAGTATGCTATCTTGTAAGATTGTGTAATTATGCTATGCGAATTGTGATGAGTGAACTTTTGTGAAAGTGATTTATGCGAAGTTTTATATGAGCTATCTGGTGATCTGAGATCAAGTTGAAGATTAGAGATTAGACAAGGAAGGAAAATAACAATAAATTACTAGTTTGAGTAGTGAGCTCTTCTTGTAGTTGAAATTGCATGTTTGGGTAGTGGGCTCTTCTTGCATACATTATACCACAACTCCTAACAAGGATTCAAAATCTCTTAACAAGAACTCCTTATACTAAATTTTCTCATTGACTCCTAACAGGGTCCATCCTCTAACAAGGAACTTATATATCAGTATATTATCTAGTGGGTATCATCCCCACCGAGGTTTTCCCTTGGCCAGGGCTTCCCTAGTTAACAAAATATGGTGTTATGAGTTATCTTTGTGCATTTCTATTGTTATTGTTCAACATTACTTTATTGCTTTGTTATGCATGGTTTAAAGTAAGTAATAATATCCAGTTGGTGACTAAAGTTTGTAGATTACTGATTCATCCCCCCTCTCAGTAATCCCTATTTCTAACAATTGGTATCAGAGCATAGTTACTTTGAAGAGGCTTAACAACTTAAGTAAGATCCCTATGGATATGGAATAGTTGATGAAGAACCTTGAAGAAGCTCTTCAAAAAATTGATCTCCTTACTAAAGAAAGAGATAAGCTAAAGGACAGATATGAAGAATCCAAAGTATACATTAGTCAATTGAAGGAAAATTAATCATCTAAAATCCAAGCCTAAATCTACTGAATCTGGAAATAGTGAAGATGACTATTCTAAGTTGAAGAAAAAGTACAAGATCTTGAAGCATGAGTTGAAGATTAAAAATTTGAAGTTGACTTTGAGAAATGATCTTAGAAAAGTTGAATCTAATTTGAAGACTGAAAATATAGATTTGACAACAAGTCTGGCAAATAAAACATTTGATTTTGAGACATTGAAAGAAGATGATGAAGAACTCCATAAGTACAATACTATTGTGAAAGGTGAATTGGCATAGTGAAAACAATAGCTTGAGAAGCTTTATTCTAGAAGAGAAAAGCTTTATGATCTAATGTTTATACAAAGGCCTACTTATGATAAGATTGGTCTTGGTTACCTAATTAACATGTCTATGAAGAAACCTAAGATGAGATCAGATTAGAAAGAAAAAGAAAAATATGATAATAAGATTGAATCCAGTGAATCTTCTAAGAAACCTAAAGAAGTTGAGCAAAACAAGGAAGTTCAAATCTTGGATGAACCAAAGCATGTGGAAACTCCTAAGGAAACCAGGTATGAATTTAGAGGTAAGTGATTTTTATATAATGAAATAGGTCATATGAAAAGAGATTGTACAAATAAGTCATTTAATCATGTAAAGGACTTTTATTGTCATAATTATCATGGTATGGGTCATAATGCAATTGATTGTAGGAAATGTAAGTATGATAATTATAGAAGAAATAGTAGAATGTCTAGAAATATTAACCCTACAAATAGAAGAAGATCTAATGAAAAGACATTGAGAAGGAAGATCTTATGAAGATAGAAGAAAGATTGTGTGTTATAAGTGTAACAACTTAGGAGACATTTCTCAGAATTGTCATGAACTTGATGATCAATAGAATCCTGGAAGTAGAGCACTTGTATATCAGTTATGCAACAACTTCAAATACACAATGAAGTACTATAGAATGGAAAAACACTTCAGAGATAGAAGGAACAATGGAAGAAACTTTGGGAATAGAAGGAATGATGGAAGGAACATTGGAAATGACAAAAGGAACCAAGAAAGGAACTCTAGAACTAGCAGAGACAATGAAGAACAAAGAAACATTGTGAGTGAAATTCGAAAATAACTTAATGAAGCATTTAAAAAAGGAATAGATATCTAAAAAGAAAAGTTAGATGATGATGAGATAGGAAGATTGAAGTCAGTTGTTGACTTTGATTCAATTAAGTTGAATTAAGCTTGTTCACAACATCAGAATTTGATAACTTTAGTAGTCAAAGATCGAATTAGAGGTAGAAAAGTTGGAAAAAGGTGTGTCTAGTTATGATTAGATGGTACCTAAGCTCACTTGTAATTTGGAGCTCATCTAAAAAAGTTATGAAGGAATTCAGAGTTACTAGTATTATAGTAAAGGTTGATTCTGCAACAAAATATGAAAAGTATGTTTTTGCAAAGAATTTCATGATGTGAAGTCTTAAGGATGTTTGTCATCATGGAAGGAGGCTATAGTAAACTATTGAGTTGTCATTTTGCATGATTCTTAATGGCAAGAATCCTTTCAAACTCCTCTATTGGAAAGTTAATCTAGGATTAACTCCAAGGTTCTAGGTGATCTTGCAACCTACTGGAATCCACTCAATTGAAGATAAATGTGAATGTTCATGAGGAGGCCTTTGCTGGTTCTTAAAAAATTCAGATAACATGTAGAATCTGCTTGCTATCTCAAAAGAATAAGACACACAAAAAGAATTATATTTTTGTATTTTCTATTTTTAAATGAATACAATCTAACAATGTAGCTATATGAATTCCTAATTTAACTAGGTGTTTGTAAAAGAAAATAACAAAGATAGGGTAACAAAAAATTTAAGCAAATAACATGAAAAGTAAAATCCTAATGGACATTAGCCACGAAAACAATGCATCTGCAAATTAAGCCTTTGAAAAGATCGGTGGGTAACCAATGAAAATAGGAGCAATGCTTCCTTAATTCCATTAATGCAATCATTGATGGGAATTCAATAATGGTAAGATGTTTCAATTTTCATCAAATCAAAAGGCCATGAAAAGTGCACTCATGCAAGCCAAAAAGCTATGTAGAAACAATATGATGATCTATTCTCAAACTAAGTACATCAACAAAATTTGCAAACCTATAGAAAACACCAAAATTAAAAGATTACACAACCAGAATAATGCAATAAAACTATTGGCTCAATTACATTCCATGAACATACCTCTAAAAAATATAGCACAATTAGGCAAGAATCACTACACTCCAAATTCGAGAACTAATAGCATATATTATTGCATCAAAATAACGATGACTTGGAATACATATTACATTCCTGAATTTATAAGAAATCTTCTCCTCAATTTGTGTTGAGAGTGAGAGATATCTTTAATCAAATATATGCTTCTAAACTAATAAAACAAATCTATCTATGTATAAACTCACTCTCTAACTGGTGCTTAGTAGGACTCCATCCATATTTATATCATTAAATGGATGCATGAAAATTTACATGTCTTAGAAATAAAGAAAGCATGATAAAATAAGAAGAAGATAGCCATTAGATGATGTAGGAGTCTCTGGAGATGCCAAAAATAGAAGCGTCATCTTCACTAGGTGTTTGTAGGAGTTGAACTACCATCAGAATGCATTTTTGATGCAAGGAAAGCTCTAAATTTAGAACTAGCAATTAACTATTGGCACAACTAAGAAGAAGTGCACTAGTGCACCTTGGGAGAAATTTGTGTGAGGTGCTTAATTCACCAAAAAATCAAAGTTCTCAATTTTGAAAATGATTTTTGGGTTTTGCTCAAATGGGTTTTTAGATCACTTTTGTGTACTTACTTTGATCCTTATGATGATTTATACCCTCTTTATAGCCAAAAACTTTCATAGACAAGAACTCATTCTACTTCTAAAATCCCAAGGCACATGTGTTGAATCTTGTCATTAATAATTGCACAAGATGAGGAAATTGTTGTGTCCAACCTCTGTATCTTTGATCTTTTCTTCTCTCCATCTACTTGATCCTTCTGGGTCATAGACTAGGTGATCCAGATTATTCAAAATGATCAAATGTTTGAAACTTTTTCATACTTTTTTACAAATTTTTCTAGCTCCTTTTAATTGGCTTTTTTGGAGGTCTTCTACTTTCATCGGTTCCTAAAATTGGGTAGCTAAAGGCTCACTAATTTAGGGACTAAAATTAGATTTCTAGTTCTTCTTTCCAATAGTGTAAACAATTTTGAAATCCAAGTTCTAGATCAAAAGTTATGACCCCAACAAGTTAAGGATGCCTTTTTATTTGCACAATGAAGCAAACATTAGTCTAGAAAGTTGAAAAAATTAATTTAGACAAATCCTAGATACAAAAAAACACAAAATAGAAACCCTAAAAAGATTGGAACACCTTTAAAAGACAAAAAGGTGTACCTTACACAGCTCAAAGGTGTGCTAGGTGCACCTCCCCCTACATAAAAAACCCTCAACAGTAAGGGTGCACACCTAGTGCACCTTGTGGGGTGCACTAGGTGCACACACTTATAGCGTGCTTAAGAGAAAGAAGGTTTGGAAGGGGTGCAAATTGGGGCCGAGTGCACCTTTGGAGGTGCACAAGTGAGCACTTCCAAAGTGAAGTGCTACCAATTGGGGTGCACTTGGTGTGCCAAGTGCGCTAGTGCACACTCACATACATATAGAAAATTGAATATTCCTCCTTAGACCCTCCAGTTTCTATCAACTAAACTTTTAGGTAGAGACCTAGATTAAGCCAAAACACTAAAAAAAACCCTAAAAAGACTCAGACCCTGGACTAGGGATCTAGAAAGAGACAAAATTATACTAGGGGTCCCCATTTCTAGACAAAATGGGGCATGCATTGTGAAACCACAACAAAAACTTTAGGCGACATCTAAAGATTAGATAGATGATTTTGAGCAATTATTTGAGTACAAAATGTAATTAACAACTTTTTCATATTTGCGAAGTACATAATTAATGCAAGTTCAAGTTGATGGAATAAATGGAGTACAAAATTGATTTTCACTTCATTATAAACACATCCAAAGTGAAGAGCATTTAGAAGTGACTTGTCAAAGCAATTTCAAAGAAAACCCTATTTTTGGAAAGAGTTATTTTATCATTTTATCTACAAATTTGTTCGATAAAAGATATTGTTTGATAAGAATAATGGATATGTCAGTAGTACAGAGCGTTGAGAACAAAGATAGACCTAAGTTTAAGATTGTTTGCGCTAAACCTATTGAAGGAAACCCTAGCTCAACATTGTCTATCACTTCAAAAAACATAGTTTATCTTGAAGATGTAGGAAGTTATTTGAATAGAAAGTTTGAGTTGGTTGGTAGTGAATTCATGAATAGAGACATGGAATTGGTTTTTAACCATGACATGATAGTGAAGCCTGGATATGAACATCTAATGGAATTAGACTTGTTTAAGTATCACTTCTATTGTGAGTTAGACATAGATGAATGGACTGAAATCATACTGAGTAGGATACATGATGGTCAGTTATGGATGCAAGATAACATAGTTGACATTTTTGTCAACCTTATTTATGAGGTAATTGGTCTTAGCAAACAAGGTAGTGTACCTATAGGTGAGAAGATGGTTAAGAAGAAAGTTGAAAGCTATACTAAGGCAATATACAATGGTAAGGTTATGGTAATCAACACCATCAAGCAAGATGATGTGAGATTTCTAGGTAAAATTATTGCTCATTATGTTTGTGCAAGTTCTAAGATAGATGAACTTTCAGTAGGATTCATATATGTAGCATATAAGATATGTGTAGAGAAAGTGTTGGGACTCAAAATTGAAGCCCCGATTTTGAGTACCATTGAGAAAATTAAGCCCTATAAATACTTTTAAATGCATGTGTACCTGGTTGTCCATTTAAGGCTCGTGAGGTGTTTAATGTTTCTAACACCATACATTCAGTATGTCTATGTGTTTCATGAAGTTAAATTGTCATTTTGAGCCATTCTGTGAAGTCCCGTTTTGACCAATTGTCAAATCTGCTTTTTCACCTAAGTGTCAAACACCAATAGGAGGCCTTGTTTGCAATTGAATATCTCACAACCAGTAATGTTTCATGACTCACCACTTTGGGTGTATTTAGTGTCCATACCTAAGAGCCTATGTTTCAGATTTTGAGTCATTTTGAGTCCGTTTGACTAGGTTTTAAATCCCTCAAAGGTGGTCATTTATTGATGTCATGTTGATGCAATTAGTTCTGAATTCTGGGAAGCCCTATTTGACTTGTTATAATTTTAATACAGTTGACCAAAATGAGAAAATTCCTTTTACATTGCATTTTAGAGGTTAGAGAATTACTATTTTTCAATTTTGAGCTTATGACGAATCCGTTTGATCAGTTTTCAAATGTGATTCCAACTACAATTTCTAGCTTTTCATTGGTGTCAAGAAATGTAGATTTGTCAGAACCATTGTTCATGATGTCATATCTCAAAATCTATGATAGATGAGATCAAATGGATTATACCATTGTGTTTTTCCTCTGAAAATACTTTAAGTGTGCCAATTTTCAAGTTTTGACGAACCTGTTTGCACACTTTCCCAAGTCAATTCCATTTGCAAAAAATGTTTTTCTACCAGTCTCTAGTCTGCAAATTTTTAGTAGCTCACTTTGACCATTTGCCAAATGTGTTTAGTTATTTTTCATGAGCCCAAATCCAAAATTTATATTTTCCTCATGAAAGAGAATCAATGGCCCAGTTTTCATTTCCCAAAGTGTCAGTTTGCCTAGTTTTTAAAGCCAAATCCAAACACATTTTAGTGTTTTTTGACATGTTTATGTGCAGGCAATTTTAAGTAACTTTGATAGTCAATATCTTTTGACTGAGAATTCATCATGAGACAAGATTTGATAGGGTGTAAGAGTGCGAAATAGAGAATCAATGTGTTAGATTTCAAAACCTAATTAGATGTATTGGTCAATTTTTGAAGCTAGTCGAAGGACCTCATGGCATGAAGTGGACAGTCGGCAAAAGGAGTTAAATTGAGTTTAATTTGATATTTCAGTGATACTGTAAGGATCAAGTCTAATTATTCTCAATGTTAGATGCTTGTTGGATTGATTTGACATTTTTAGTCATTTGAAAACAAATTTT
Source organism: Cupressus sempervirens (assembly GCA_028749045.1). NCBI lineage: Eukaryota > Viridiplantae > Streptophyta > Pinopsida > Cupressales > Cupressaceae > Cupressus > Cupressus sempervirens. The sequence continues at coordinate 504,153,848 of CM053789.1, read as the reverse complement.
TTTAAAGCTAGACCTACTTTGAGGCCTGACTATCTCCATCATATCGATAAGATGCTATGGGGTTTGAAATGATCAAAAAGTAAAGACAAAGTTAAAGCTCCTTACATGTACATGGTAGATTTCTATGTGTACAATATTGTTGCTTTAGTTTTTTGGGAGATAAGATGATCAGACTTTGGAGTAAGCATGTCTCATCATGTAGCAACTTTGATTATCATTTTAACATCATATTTGCTAAGTTTTTCAAGAGTTAGCTCTGTTGTTATGGTGATTCATGATGCATCTGATGTTCTTTTGAAGTAGCCAAGATGTTCAAATACACTAGCTCTACCTTGATACCTAGCATTTACTTTGTCCTTTTTGCCATATCATGGCTTATGCTTTGCCTTGTTTATTTCCCCTTTTGGATTGTTTGGAGCAGCAATTATGAAGTTGTTAATTGCATAGATATAAAGAAACACAGAGAAGGTCCCATTTATTACTACATCTTCAACACGCTCCTTAATTGTTTACTCATCCTTCATTTTTATTGGTGGGTTTTTGATCTATCTAATGCTTGAATGGAAACTGAAGGTAAACAACAATATTAGTGAAGATGTTAGATCAAATTCTAAAGAACATAAAGAAGATTGAACCCTCCTAAATGAGCTATATTTTGAGAGATAAGAATGGAGGAGATATTCTCGAAATGTTAGTCAAATGATCTTTTGTGGTGATCATAAATGTATGCATCATTATAGATGATTATCATGTAACAACTATGGACTCTAGTGTGTGTTGCTACATCAAAGATATCAAGAAAATAAATTGTTGAAATGACATGCTTGATTCCATTTGTACCATACTGCATTGACCTCAGTAGTCAAGGCTATGAATGGGAGACAACATGCAAAGATGAGAAGGGCATGAAATTGCAAGGAATTGCCTACAGTGATAAAAGAATTGGAGCATATACTGCCAACAAAGATCCTTGGTCGTAGTTTAAAGGGAAGAAGAAAAAGCCATAGTAAGTGGATGGTATCAAAAGGGATCCACGTTTTCAAAGCCACCATGTTAAGAGAGAAGCTCACAACTAGGCAGGGGAGCAGTCAACAACATGGAAGCAACCAAAAAAAAGGGGAAGCTATTGTACATTGAGTGGGGTTCAGGTAAGTAAAGCCATGCACAAGAGAACAAGCTACAAAATACAGGGGAAGCAACTCTATTAAAGGGTAGAGGGCTCCATAATTAAAAAGGTAAAAGCCAATCTTTGTAGATAAGGAATGGCAAGAAAGCCCCCATGTTATAAAGAGCTCACACATGCAAAAAAAAAAAGAGGCAGTGTGCGTAGAGGGCATTTTATAGACAATGCAAGGGTCATCCATGACTTCTTAAATAAGGAGATCCACGTGTTCTGCAAAGCAAAAGGAAGTCTGCAAGAAGGAAGAGTTGGAGGCATCCACATTCATGCAAGTAAACAAGTTGCATAAAGCTAGAGGAGACCTTCACATTAAAGTAAGGAAAGTAACATTTCTTTTGGAAGGAAAATTAAAGCTGCCAGGGAGTCTAGAGCAGGGTGGCACATGTAGAAGAGGTGTTTAAAAGGACCATGGCATGAAGGAGCCAAGGAGCCAAGACATACAAAGCCCCCAAAGCAAAAACATAGAATAATACAAAGCAAAATGGTCATGTCCATTTATCCCACATTGAGTGGGCGGGGATGTTTTTACACTTTAAATACTACAAGACACATTACATGAAATGTCTTGAAGACTGGCGCCTTTTGGAAAGGCAAAGCAAGTGTACATGGGTCCTAGTTGGCTAGATGGAGATAAGAATTTTTTTGGATGACCATGCAAAATGGAGAAAATAGAAACTTGTTTGAAAAGTTCATAAAAAAAGTCAAGAATTCGAGAAGGCACCATGTCGCCACTGAAAAATGGTGAGACTTTCCAATATTCAAGATGGCTACCTATTGGAAAGTGGAAATTCTAGCTAGTGACCTACCAGAAAGTTGAAGTTCCGGCCAATGACTTCTTGGTAAGGTGAAATTCTGGAGAGTGGTTGAGAATGAACTAGAATCTAACATGTGGCAGCATGTGGCAAGCAACTTGTGATCAGAGGTGACATGGTGGATTGAGATTTCAATGATGCACTAGATCATGCCACCTGGTAGATTTGATGATGGTCATTATGTCGCTAAAGGAAAGTTGTGAGGAGGTTAATATAGAGACATGGTGACTAGCCAGGTGGTAGTGACATGTCAAGGTGGTGTGGCGCTAATGTGGTAGTGAGGTGGCCATGACGTGGGTGTTGAGTGGGTAGTTTGTGAGCTAATGAGGAGCTGTCACATAGCAGCAATGAGTGAACCAATTAGATACTGCCATGTGTCACAGAAGTCAAACTAGGGTTGACCCAAAATCCATGGGTAGGGCTAAAATGGAAAATAGTTTAAAAATCATTTAAAAAAATATTTTCTCAAAATGACACATACACACAGTTTTTAAATTGAAAAAGGTTTATTCTAAAGTGTGAACTTTAGAAACTTTGAAATTTTTGAAAATTTAAAAGTGCAGTCATAGAGTCCTAGTAGAGGGATATTTTTCAAAATGACTCTTAGGGGGTTTTTGAGAGGCAAATGTAGCAATATTATATATTGCTGAAATCGAGAGAAGACAAATTTTTTGATTACGAGGTTAGTTTTTGCATAAGATTCAATGGTTTGAGTTATAGGAAGAAATGTAAAATTTGGGGCCTTCTCAGTGAAATGGGAAAAAATTGAAAATGTAGTTATAGGCTTGATAAAACATGGTAAAAATGCAGTTGGGGTCAAATTGGGTCACTTTCAAATCAGTTAAACCTCAATTCCTTCAGCATTTCATGAAGTTTTTCAAATATTTTGGTTGCATAAAGGTTTTCATCATTCAGTAGAGATATTTGCAAATTTGTTATAGAATAATGATGAAAACCATATCAGATCAAACAGTAGTAAGAGGAAAGAGGTTTTGCAACTGCAAAGGATGGAATTTCAAGTGGACACATGTCATCTTTAGATTAGATCTAGGAACTCACTCCTTGTCTATATCCTTCCTTCATCCATTGTATTGGTTCCAATTTTTGGGAAGAAAAAGTTTCATTGCTAAGATACCATTAGGGGTTCTAGTTTTTCATTGTGAGACCATTGGTTCCAATTTTTGATATGTTTTCCCTACTATGACACCACATTTTCTTCAGCATTCTCTCTTGTATAAACAATAGTAGGAAAGATAAGACAGAAAGTTTAGATCTATTAGGTGTTTTTATGTTTTGATTTCATGCATTTGAATGTATTGTTTCAAGAAAATGAATACAAATGAGCAAGAATTTCTTTAGTTTCATTCTGATTCTCATCTCCTTTCTTAGTAATTTATAGTCTTATGTGGTCTAGGAACAAAGAGCTAAGATCCATTTACATCCCTTTAAGGTTGTATGTCAGATATGTTTTGCTGTTGGAACAAAGAGTCAAGTAAATGGTTGATGCGTTTGACAAGGCTTCTGATTATTTGAGAAGGATATTTCATGAGAATGAGGTCTAAATGAACACCGATGTCTGATTCACAAAGTGATAGGATAGATCTGATGTCTTGGTGTATGAAATATATCATTGATATCATGCATTATATTCATGGAATTTTCCAATAGATAAGGCACTGATCAGCTACAGGATCATTTGTTTGTACTACTGCATATTTGGGGTTTTGTTGAATTCAACATCATTAATCAATTGTATTTCCCTTTCATGTTGAAGAGTTTAAAAGGATGCCCTCACTTAGCTTATGAATATCATAGAATTGCAATTTTCTACTACAAATTTGTGTTATTGCATAAGTATTAGGAGATATAAGGGTTAAATTTGCTTAATAGATTCAAGAATATGTTTTTGCATTAGTATCATATAAGTGAATATGTGGTCCACCTGCCTAGGTTTTTTAGAGCTTGAAGTAGAAGAAAGGTCAAGCCTTATAGTTGGCCCAGTGTCTAAAATGATATGTTAAACATGGGAGTTAGTTGCCCCTAGATGTACAATTTTCTCATCGAGGTAATTTGAAGCCTATAGCATTTCAAAACACCAATAGAAAGAACGAGTGAATCTTAGATAAATACTAAGAATGCAACTTCTAGAAAACCTTGAAAAGATTAAGAGGACAAAGAATGGTGTGTTTAGATTCCAATCATTGACCAATCACATATTCTTTCATGTAATGAAAATATTTCCTTACTTATAAGTCATAGAAATAATGAGTAGTGACAAATGCACAATGGAGAAGATTATAGAGGTATCCAAAAGGCACCCTAAAAACAAGATATTAGATAGTGGCAACCTAATAATGAGGACATTCCAGAATGAGATGAAACAAAGATTTAGAACTGCACCTACAATTGTGGATAAATTTAAGGAAGACATTTGTATATTAGTTGATATAGATCATACATATATTCAAGCAGTGGAACCTTAGGAGATATTTCTTGATCCCTTGAGCAATTAAATTGAATGATGATGTAGTACTTGGTTACATTAATTTGTTGTTGAATCCAGACAAAGACAAAGAAAAATATATATTTGGCACATATGATGAGATAACACAACAAGTTCATCAAGCAACCATGGAGAAGGCATCATACAAGAAGGTTGAATCTATAATGAAGAAGGCACTATCAGAGGCCAGAATGATAGAGAGTAAATTTGAGGCTATAAGAAAAACAATGAAGCAAGGTATACTGAACATACAACCTTTTTCAGTATCAGTTGCTGAAACATCTTTGGAATAGAGCATTTCGTATGTAATAGTGTCCAATGTTCAGCCTAGTGAATAGAAAAGAAAGTTTGAGAGATTGGTTGAAGAAATGTCTATTAAGACAAAAAGAGTCAAACAACAAGTCAATAGACTTGAAAAAAGACATAAAAAATTGTTGAAAATTGACTCCAGTGATGACGAAGATGAGGAACAAGAAACCAAGCAGCCAGAAAAGGTGACTCCACCTAAGCAAGTAGCAGGAAAAGCTTGACAACCTTGGAAGTTGAAGATAGAAAAGATAAATATAGCTATTGCAAATGAAGGTAACTTTGTTTAGATGAACAAGTTTTATGATTTTTACAACAATTTTGAGAAAGATTAGATAGATATATCTACTATGAGATATATTGTGTCAAATAATCTAAAATTGAAGGACCTTGAGAGCATTATAAACCAGAAAGTCTATGAGAGACTTATTGAGAAGAAGGTTCCTACAAGGGAAGAAGACCTTGAACTTCAGAAGTCTATGCTAAGAATCATTTGCAAGACTGATGATGAAGATGAAATTAAAAGATTGTTGAATTACCTTGCACCATACTTGAGGAATAAATTTAGGCCATTTTTATTTATGATTGGTGAAAATGATAAGTTAAGAAGAGAGATTGCAGCAACAATCAGTCAAATGTTGACAAAGTCATAGGCAACATCTCCTGTAGCTCCTAGAACCTCAGAAGTGTCAGTAAGTGGTGACACAATTCAAATTGATCAAACCAATGTTACCCTTAACATTGATGATACCAATCTTTTTGGTAGTTCTTAACCAAATGAACCAGACACTGAAGATATTAAGGATAAGTTGAAACAAATTGAGGAAGAGAAGAGGCTACTAGAAGTAGAAAAGAAGAAAATAGAAGAAGCCAAGTAGAAATTGATTGAAGATGATAGTAAAAGAAAGGAAGAAGAATAAAAGAGAAGAATTGTAGATGAAGAGAGGAAAAATAAAAATGAGGAAGAAGAGAAGAGGAAAAGAGAGGAAAGAGAAAAGAAAAAAGAGGAAGAGAGAAGAACTAAAGAAGCAACAAAGAAATAGAGGGAAGATGAGACTAAACCATCTAGTTCATCTACTTTGCTCTCTCTTGCCAATTTATGTACTGATGATGATGATCAAACAGACCTAATATCATCCCTAACCAAGCTAATTGAGAAGAATAGGAAAGTAAAAAGTTTACAAAGGACATTAATGGAAGTGACGAACAAACTACATAGTACATTGGCAGTTTAGTACATAGAATCAGATCCTAAATATAGAGCACAAACAGTGCTAAAATCTTTTGATGAAGAGTTTACAAGTTTGTTGAATGTTGCTAAGGTGAAAGCTCAAATTTCTCATGATGCTAACTTGTTTAGCACCATCTATTAGAATATAAAGAATGACTTAGTTAATCTTGATACTTGTATAAAAGAACTCCAGAAATGCCAATAGGAAGGGAAAACTTTATATGTTAAGTGTACCTTATCATAAAAGTTGTCTAAAGACATTGTTAGTCAGATAGAGTTAAAGATGAATGAACTAGAAGCTTTATCTAGCCAGATCCAACATCCATCTAGCAAAGTAGATGATTTTGAAAGTCAAGTTGCTAGTGTTCATAGGGACATTAGGAAACTAGAACTTTGGAAAGAATAGATTTTGAAGAGGACATATGATTTTAGAGAATTCATTGCTATAAAACTATCTTTTGTTGAGAAACATCTAAAAGAATGTGTCAACACCAAGTACACATATTCCAACGTTTTGTATTCAAATATTAATGTAGTTGAGATTGCATCATATGATTTATGTGCAATTCTCACATTAGTTGAGTCTACCAAGGAAAGATGGACCAAAGGTATGGACAGTATGAAGGCTAATTTTGATGATTGCATGAAGCCCATATCAGCATAAGGAAGGAAAAATTTTTTTGGATAGAATCTTGACATTTTGACCTTTTTTGTTGATGTCAAAGGGGGAGAGATACATGTGAAAATTGTATAGATGTCAATAGGAGAGATTGTTGGGAGAGATATAATGAGAAGAAGATACAATTAGGAGAGATACAAAAGGGAAAGATACAATGTGAATAAAAGTAGTAAAGTATATTGTAAGGGGGAGCATATGTAAAGTTGAACAAGTTGTAATAGATGTAATGTAGTCTATGTTCAGTTTTTGTCACTTGGCCAATTTTTCCTAGTTTGTTGCCATCAATGCCAAAGTGGGAGATTATTGACGATTGGCTAACAATAATATGTAACTATTGCCATTTATGGCAACACATGATGTACATATTTATATGAAACCTCATAAATAAATATAGTTTGGTGTTTGGTAATTAGAAAATTGTCTAAGTATGGACTTTGGTTTACAATAGTGTATTGTTTTGTTAATAACATTTTGCTAACATCATATTATGACTAGTGAAGTTGCATGGAGATTGTATACATGTTGGTGATGATGTGTATAACCTTGGAAGTTAGTATGGATTGTATGGAACAAAGATAATCATGTTTAGAAGAAGTAGGATAGCGGATTTGAAGGAAAGAATTGTTTTGTTTACAAAACAATTACTTGTCCAATTAGGGCTGACATCCTAGATGTTTACTCTAACTTGGAAAAGAAAATTGAGGTCTTAGCTGACCCAATAGTAATTTGTGTAAAAGCATGGTATTTATGCAAAGGAAATTTTGCAATAAGAAAGTATGCTATCTTGTAAGATTGTGTAATTGTGAATTATGAATTGTGATGAGCGAACTTTTGTGAAAGTGATATATGCAAAGTTTAATATGAGCTATCCGGTGATCTAAGATCCAGATGAAGATCAAAGATTAGACAAGGAAAGAAAATAATAGTAAATTACTAGTTTGAGTAGTGATCTCTTCTTGTAGTTGAAATTTCATTTTTGGGTAGTGGGCTCTTCTTGCATATATTATACCACAACTCCTAACAAGGTTGGCACAACTCCTAACATGGTTGGAATATCCTAATAGGGATTCAAAGTATCCTAACAGGGACTCCTTATACTAAATTTTCTCATTGAATCCTAATAGGGTCCATCCTCTAACAAGGAACTTATTTATCAGTATATTATCTAGTGGGTATCATCCCCACTGGGGTTTTCCCTAGGCCAGGGTTTCCCTAGTTAAAAAAAATGGTGTTATGAGTTATCTTTATGTATTTCTATTATTAATATTTAGCATTAATTTATTTCTTTGTTATGCATGGTTTAAAGTAAGTAATAATATCCAATTGGTGACTAAATTTTGTAGATTACTAATTCACCCCCCCTCTTAGTAATTCCTATTTCTAATAGTTTGTTGTACCTGACACACACACATCTGGTATTTCCTTTGTAGTTTGGTCTCTAGATTCTTACATGATCCACATGAGAGTCATTGGAAAGATTCCAAATGTATCTTGAGGTATATATGGGGTACTAAATGTTATAGAATTCACTACACATCAAGGGATCCTCACATTGTTGCTTATATAGGCTCAGGCTAGACTAGTGATATTGATGATTGAAACTCTACTTCTAGCTTTATTTTCTATCTTGGTTCCAATCCTATCACATGTTCTTGCAAGAAGCAACATGCTCATGCATTATCATCTATAGAGGAAAAATACATGAAAATTGTGCTAGCTAGTCAACAAGTTTTATGGCTTTGACAATTGATGACAAAGTTTGGATTTCCTCTTGATAGTTCCACCTTTCCTTGGTGTGACAATAAGAGTGCTATACACATTTCTCACAACCAAGTTGAGAATTAGAGGAATAAGTACATTGAGCTTCATGTGCACTTCATTAGGCATCTAATTTAGGATGGCTCTCTTATCTTGGAGTACATTCCCACTACTAAGCAAGTTGTAGAAATCTTCACTAAACCTTTTGCATCCCCACGATATCTTTAGCTATGTTCTATGCTTGGCATGAAGGAATTTGTCCTTGGGGGATCTTAATGAAATGTCCTTCCTTCCTTCTTTTCTATTTTTTAGTTTCTTTGATCTCTTTTTGGAGTAGGGTTTTTCCCACATGGCTTTCCTTATTTCTCCATTTTTTAGAGAATTGATTGTGCTAGGTACCTCATTAGGCCATGTTGTTGCGACCCATTTGTTCTTTCAACTATGTAGTTTCCTTGCTTTTTCTACATTGTTTGTAGCTATATTATTTCTCATCTTAAGGGGGGTTGTTAGAGTAAAGGATTAATTTAATTTAAGTTATTAAATTAACTTTTCTCCCTTCTTAAGATTTCACTTTATGCACATGCATTTCCATTTAATAATTAAATACTAATTATTAAATATCATTTACCTTTTAGGGTTTCCTTATTAGGGTTTTACAATCTCCTTTATTAGGATTGATCCATTGTATTTTCTTTCATTCTTTTAGTCTGATAATATATTCTTCCATATTTTCAGAGCCAAACTCTTGCCTTCTCTTGTCTTTTTCTTCTCTGTGAAAAGTTCTTGCATCTAGGTGTTCTACTAGATTTGTGGATTTGTTCTCATCAAATCCTTCAAATTTAAATGTATTACAACTATGAATGACATATTTTTCATGATGATTCTACCTTACACACACACACACACACACACACACACACACACACACACACACACACACACACACACACACACACACACATTCCAATTATGTTTCTTATCACCAAGTTTCATTGCTAGCCTATCCTTTGTGGGCTCATTTCCATAACGTGTGAGTGACATAATAGTTCCTTTTCCTTGTATTGTCACTTTGGGGGGTGAGTGGGAAGGGTTCTCTTTCACTCTCCTACTTCTCTAAAAGGATCTATTTTCTTTCTTTTTTAACTTGTTTATTTTATAATATGGTGTTATTTATTGCTTGCATTTTTTTTTAACGTAAGGTGATTCTCCTTTTCAATATATGGACATCTAGAGTTATAACCTTATGGTTTCTTGAAAACCAATGTCTATTATAAATAGAAACCACTTTGGGAGCATAATGTTCCCTTCCTCTTTATCTCTTTCTTTATAATGCATCCAATATCCCTTGTGAACTTGTATATTTTATTATATGATGTTATTTCTTTTAAGATTTATTGGCTAAAACTCAAGGATTTTCATCTGAAGTTACAAGCTTATTCCTACTTGAAAGTTCATATTACTACATACGATTGATCACTTAAGGGCATATGTGGGATCTTCTTTCTCATCTTCTTTCTTTTTCTTTTTGAAGGATCAATTATCTATTTTTTGTAAATCTCTTTTGTACTATGATGTCCTCTCCACTTGGAAGTGCATATATTGTGTAATTGGGTTAACTACTAAGTAGATATAAGATGGAATCCTTCCTTATTCCTTTCATATATCTATGGTTTTATTATTATTTTATAATGGTATATTCTTTGGTATGAGATACTATGTTTCACACAAGATCTTAATGTCTCTACTAAAAAAACATTTTCATGTCTCAAAAGGCATATCTGTCATCTAGTAATCATTCATATAATTATTTACATTATTTCCCTAATTAATTTTTTACTTCATACATGATGTATTTTATAGAATTTATGTCTTTTTTATAAGTTTTCCCTAGTTTACAACTTATGCTTCTTGTAATTTTGTACATGTTGTAAGGAAGCTTTCAATCAAGGCATGTTATATATTTTCTCTCACCCTCACACTTGGGGGTTGGGGGGGAAGGAGGGGGAATTTCATGTGCATTCACTCTTTTTTTTTCTAAGGATATACCTTTCTTAGTAGAATGACATTTTTATATCACATAATAGTGTTTTCCTATACATATTTCCCCTTTTAATTGAGATTATGTCTCACCCAAGAGGTATTTTTGATCATCACCTCTTCTTTATTTAAAAAACTATATTTATAATAAATAAGTAAATTTACTATGTGTTTTAGAGTTTTTCATATTTCATCAAGAATACCTATTTCACTTAGTAATAGGGAGCTAAATGGGTGCATTTTTGTTCTCTTTCCCCTCTTTGTTTTGAAGATATTATCTTTGTTCAAGAACTCCTCTTGAAGATAAATATATTGTTAATGAATCTCTTCCTTTCAAGAGTCTCTACCCATAAGTAGAGTATCCTTTCACAATCATATATTTTCTTAGCTTATATGAGTTAATTATCTTATGTAAGTTTATGGCATACATTACTCTTTTAAGGATATCTTCTTGTTTTTGGGAGTAGGTATCCTTGATTATATTCCTTATAATGTATACTATGTTGCTCTCATATAGAGAGGGGATATATAAAATCTCCCCTATACATTCCCTTGCATATTCTTTTATGGAAATGCAAAAACCAATCCCTATGATATAAATGATCTATATCTATTCATGGGGTGCACATACATAAACCAATCCCCATAGCTAGCAGTGATCTGTATCCATCTACTTGTAGCACATATAAAAACAAAAATTCATGGTTATAAGTGAATTTTATTAATCCATTAAGTGCACATATATAAAAACCTTCATGATATAAGATATTTGTATCCATTCATGAGGTGCACATAGACAAAGTTATTAGTGGGTGCAAGCTTTTTGGTAGAATTGAATAGCATGAAATACAACCTATGAGGGCTTTCAATTATATCTTTTGTGTGGTCCATAGTAAGATTATTGGACTAGATAATAACCTCTTTTTCTCCCTCTTTATGATTCTATAATGCTAGGTAGACTAGATCATGGAGTTGGTATCATTGTTGGTGATGCTCCTATTATTCATATGTGATCACTTGTGCTCTTGAAATATATTTCATACATGATATTAATGGATGAGGTATTTCTAGACAAGGCATCTCTCACTAGTTGATTTGGAGTTTTGTTTTAGTACTAACCCTTTGTTATTTTGGTGTCTTTTATCTTTTCTTTTTATTTTCCTTATTTATTTATTTTTGTGCCCTTGTTCATGGATGTATATTTAAGATCCTTAGTTTTGGAGGTTACATCCTTAGATTGAGTGATGTCTTATCTCTTTGCAATTCTCTAAAATTATCTTTCTCTTCCTTTACTATGAGTGTAAACTTGTCTCTTACTCTTGCTAAAGTGGGGGCTAAATGTATAGTCCTTCAAAAAAAAAACTTAGTTTTGTATTAATTTGGGATCATCTTAGCATAATTTAGCATGTTCCTTGGATTAGGATCTCACATTACACTTAAATTACACACATTAATTAAATTAAGGTCCTATCTTCAACTTCAATCTTGCTCAAGGTTTAAATTGGCTCTAATTTCTATGTATAATTTTCCATTTATCCACCCACTCACATAATTCATTTCCTCTTTAACCCATTTTAAAATTTATGCTTGATTTTCCTGCTTATCCTTCCATTTTTCTTGAAAATTTTAACACTTCCCCAATCCTTCAACTTTTACTTCAAAATTAATAGCTTCCAAGTATAGATTGAACCTAATTTGACCTATAATTTGAGGGTTTAATTTTGATGGGTTTTAGGCCCAATAAAAAGTGTTTTTCATTTTCCCATCTAGCGAGGTTTTCCTTCACAAAATTGGACCTCAAAATTGGTATAAAAGGAGACCTCTTCCCCTCATTTTCACATCCACAATTACAAATACATTCGATATTAAGAAACCTATCTACAATAAATATATTGTGCATTTAAGGAGTTCAAGAAAGAAATCAAGAATTAATTGATGGTATTCATCCATCATCCATCAAGAACTCATTTCCTTGTCTAGATATAGCTTCTTTTTTCATAGGAAGAAAATGAGTTAGTCATCAAGGGAGGAGATTTACATTTATCCATTCAAGTTGTCCTCTTCTTCTCCTTCAAACTAACATTGAGAAAAGCTACAAGTATCTACAGTGTGACATTTTTTGTTACATGATTTCCTTTTGGTTATTGTATTGAGTCTAAGTTATTGCATCATCATACTTGATCACATACTAAGCACAATTACATTCACATGGTATAATATTGTTCATTGATGTTTAGTACCTATTATATGATAACATTTAATTTATTTTTATTCAAGATTTATTGATAAATGGGGGCTTGACCAAGGAAACCCCCTTCCCCATAATTATTTCCCCTTCTCAATGTGTAGTTGCAGATATATAGAAGTTCAAATTTGAAATTACAAATGTGGAAGTGTAGTTTCAGTCATAGTTTTAATACCTTCATATTTAGCCCTCCTAGGTATAGGTTGAACTACCTCCAATCTATAATGGTATTGGTTAAAAAACCTACAATATATACTAGTACAATTTATGCCATTTTGACTTATTCCTACAGATTTAGAATTTTAACAATAAAAAGGTACATCCTTCAATTTTCTGAATCCCAAGATGTTTTGAGTTTTGATATAATATGACATTGTTTCCATGGATTTGTTTCCTCTACTATCCTTTAAGGTAATTACATCTTCATCATTCTTATTTCATAGAGCTTACTTTGATACTCTATATTTGACATCTTATAGTTTTTCATTGCATATATGTGCTTACTTTACTTTACTTACATATACACACTCATTTCTATACATTAATAAATTCCACAAAAAGGACCCTAGAATCAAACACCCCTCAAGATTATACCTTTCATTATCCCTCTTTCATATACTTGGGTTGTTCTAATTATATTTAGTCCCAAATAGATCCCTTCTTAAGGCCTCTTCCAATATATGTGTGAAGTGGTGCTCTACCATTTATCACCATTTTACATTTTACAAAAGATAATTAAAGTACAAAAATAATTTTATAAATAAATAAAAAATAAAAAATTACATTATAATATAAATTAAATGATATTAATCAAAATTTAGCATCCCCAAAATGATGGAGATGATAAATAGAAATTAGTGGAAATAATTAATTGAAAAGTAAACTATATTTGACTATAGACTCATAATAAGGAGTTGATCTATATTCTATTTACAAGCCCAATTATTATAGATGATTATATTGTCTTAAGTTGGAAGAACTCCAATTCAATGAAGTTCTAGCACCTATTTAATATAGGATCATCAATCTCTTTGTTCCTTCCCTTTTCCATCCTTTATTATAGGTGGAATTTCTGCAAAAACTAATAGATCCTCTTTAAAGATCCTATTTTCATAATGTAAAGTTTGAGGTAGGAACCATCCTCCTAGGTCCTCCCTTCCTTTCATCTATCCACTTGGAATCTATTCTATGTAGTGAAATGACTATATCTTAGACTCTATGCCTAATTTTAGGGATTCAAGACCTATTTTGGAATCCTAGAGGTTCTGAGCATTAGTAATCAGGGGTGCAGTGTGCCCCTAATCCATCAAGGTTAAAGTACACCCCTCATAAGCTAATCAGGGCCATAATGAACCCCTGATTGGAAACTATTTTGGGTCCTTTGTTTAGATCTTGTGTTTGGTTAGTTTTAGGGTGCAAACTTCTAGGCAGGTTGACTTGTGGGAGTAAGCTATTCTAACCTCTTTATAAACCCTTCCATTTACTCCATTTCTCACTTGAAGTGTTCAAGCATTCATGCACTCAAGCTCTCAAGTTCTCAAGCATTCTTCAAGAATTCAATGCATTCAAGAAATCTCTCCATTGAAGATCAATGATTCATGCATTCAAGCTATTGAAGGAATTTATGAAAGATCTAGCATTCCAATATTTATGATCTTCCTTCATACATTCAAGATCATTTGTTACATATTCTACATCCATCCTCTCAAGATCTATATTCATCTACATTCATTTCTAAGGAAGATTTCAAGAACATTCAATAAAGAAAGTTTTGATCTCACCTTGATTTCCTTTCTAGGGTTTGAAGTTGAGTTAAAGATATTACATCTACATACTTGATTGCATTCCAAATTTAAGAGCATATTCATAGATTTACATTGCTTAATGTTAGGTCTGTCACTACTACTTGTAGGGAATCTATCTTAATTTCAATTCAAGGTTAATTCCTAAACTGGGGTTTGAATGAGGAAAATTCCCCGAACAACAAACAAATAAATCCTTTTTTTTGCAAGTTTAGATTCAAATTGATGAATAGGTTAAAAATCTAGATACCCTTTTCATCATTTATCAAAACTACAAATCAAAATCAACATCACACACCTTTCATTAGGGGCACACTGCACACTTGATGCTCCATTTCACCCCTGAAGATCTTGTTCACCCTTAACAAATCACTAAATAATTTTAGGGTTTTTTCTATAGCATAGATTTTACTCTAGGTCATGAGAATCATCCATTTTGAAGGTCATTTGATAATCCATTTTTAGGTTTTTATTTCACAAGGTATTTCATCTTCCTCTCTTTCATTTCTTAATACTTCATCATTTTGTCACATCTTTATATCTAAACTCTATTTTACATATCTTCTTTCTTAAACCCTCTTAAGGTTGAGGTGAGAGTGAAATAAATCTAAGCAATTCATTCCTTTTGCATTAGTATTTACATTGATACTTCCTTTTGTATCGATATAACCTAATCTGAGGGGTAGATCTTGGTCTTCCCCCTTCTAAATGTGTTAGGGTGATTGATTCCATTTTACCCCTGCACATTTTGGTGAACTCAATGACATCAACTCTTTCTTTTGTGGTGTTATATTTGTCTCCTTCATCCAAAATTGGAGTTAGATTAATTTTTAGTGTATCTAGATCTACTTTGTATGCCATTATTTGCATTATTAGTATTTATACCTCTATTTGTATTGTTTACATATATTTGCATTTTGAAAATACAAAAAAATTGCATCTTTTTTCTTTAATAGTCATTGCATTTTAATTAGATTGTTATCTTTATTTTCAAGTTTCATTGATTATATTCAAAATGTTCTATTTCATGCCTATAATGAAAACTTAGCTTCTCCTTGCATATTCTCATTCCCCTTCAAATGGTAATCTTTTTAAAGATGGTGTTGACCAATCTTTAGTGATTCATGATTTCCTATCTTTGATAGTGATACTATTTGGGATGAGCCCTTGGATAGCAATATTGATTACTCTCTCCTTCTTGAAACTTCTTTTAGTGATGATTCTTCCTCCTCTAATGTGTGTTTTCTTCCCTTCATATATGCTTCTACTATTTGGGATGAACCTTTAGACACAAGTATGGATTACTCTCTTCCTCATGAGATACCTTTGTATAATTTCATTATTCTTTCTCCTATTGATCAACTTCTTTCTTTGCATTTCATTGATATTCCTTATATAGATAAGGCCTTGATGATTTTGGTTTCTCCTTCTCCTATGATTTCCTTAGTCATAGAAGACCACACCCTTGACTCTCCTTCTTCTTTAATTCAACTTAAGAATTGTTGAATATGATAATCATTATGACTCTCCTTTCATTAATTCAATGTAAGATCATAAGGATCCTATTCATTTTGATCCTCTACATGGGTTCTCAACACTTCTAGATTGGGACACCCTAGATTTCACAACAACATCCTACATTCTCAAATTTGTGCACCAAACACCTTTATTTCATGAGTATATGCATATTGATTTCTTCTCTTTTTATGTAATTATACCTAAGAGACCTTCTTATATGCTATATTCTTATTTTCAATTCATCTCTCGTGTTATATTTCATATGAATTACAATGATGAATGGTATCTTTTTCATTATCACTTTACTTTATCCTTCTACATCCTTATTATGTTACTTCTAGGTTTGTGACATTTTTAGCTTATCCTTTGGGGGCTCATTGTCCTACTTTGCGAGTAACATAATAGTCATCATCTCTTCACTTGGAGGGAAAGGGTCCTATTTCCTCTTTCTAGCTATATCATTGGATCCATTATCTCCCTTTGTTTACTTTCATTCCTTTTATAGGATCACATATTTTTCTTGCATTCTTATGTTTTTGCGAATATGTATGTCTCATATAAATTGAAACCCCTTAGGAAGACATAATGTTATACTGAGTTTCTAGATTAGATTGTGTGAAGATTTTTTTCATCAACGTTTCGAATCACACTACGTGATGCATCATCAGGATGAGAGAGTAGGAGGTGTAAAACAATGTAAGTTGAAGATTTAGCATAGGTTCACCAAAAAAGGATTAGGAGGAGAGGGATTGCACACATCACAAAGCAAGAGAAAATAATAAAATTAAGACTAAAATAGGGGGGAGGACTAAACCAATAAAATCAACACTCATAAAAGCACAAAAGGAAGAACAAAGTTAATAAATATTTATGAAATGGGAACTAGCCAGGAAGCCACCACACAAATGCACATGATAAGGTTAATAGAAGGGGAGAAAAAATGAAAGAAAGAAAGAAAAAAAATCTTAATGAATATTTATTAAATGGGAACTAGCCAAGAAGAACAAAGTTAATAAATATTTATGAAATGGGAACTAGCTAGGAAGGTACCACACAAATGCACATGATAAGGTTAACATATTGTTTTTCTTTCTTTCTTTCTTTTTTTCTCCCCTTCTATTAACCTTATCATGTTCCTGGCTAGTTCCCATTTCATAAATATTTATTAACTTTGTTCTTCCTTTTGTGCTTTTATGAGTGTTGATTTCATTGGTTTAGTCCTCCCCACTATTTTAGTCTTAATTTTATTATTTTCTCTTTCTTTGGGATGTGTACAATCCCTCTCCTCTTGATCCTTTTTTGGTGAACCTATGCTAAATCTGCAACTTACATTGTTTTACACCTCCTACTCTCTCATCTTGATGATGGATCATGTAGTGTGATTTGAAACATTGATGACTTTTTTTTTCACACAATCTAATCTAAAAACTCAGTATAACTATGATAGATTGTGGAAATCTGATCACATTAAAAGACATAATGTGTCCTTCCGTTCTTCACTGCATCCAATATCCTTTATGAATTTGCATTCTATTAGAGTTTATATTGGATTTTCTTTCTTCTCTCTAGGATTTTTTTATCTCTCTGTTATTTCTTTCATGATAAATAAGTAGGAATAACATGATATCCTTTCATCTCTCTATCTCATTTCTCTATATATTTGTATTTTTTTATGGAACATTCTTATCTATGGTATGCACTACTTTGTTACATGCATGGCTGTGGTTTTTTCCTTTCAAGTATCTTTTCATACTTTAGATTTTAATGCTTCTCATTCATTAATCATCTATATCTTATTTCATGTTTGATATTCTTTTGAATCATCTTACATTGTTTACAAATGACTATCCCATTATTTGTCTTTTATCTCCTATATGGTGTAGCGTTATATTCTTCTTGTTAGATATCGAGTGTTTAAGTTTTATGCATGGCTATTGGTTTTTGATTATGAATCTTCCTTATATCTTGCAAGATTTTGTTATATAATCCACCTTAAATCTCCTTTTTGACTCTCACTTGGGGGGCAATAATCTCTTTCTATAAGGATCTACTTTCTTTAGCCTCACATGGAATTTTTTTTATTATGAGACATTGTTCATTCTTTATGAAAAATTGTGTCTTGACTATGGATTCTCTCTTTTACAAGAGGTGCATGTCATAGGTCATCACCTCTTTATCAACTAAAACTATGTCCATTGTATACATTTTCCCTTGCTTGGAGATATTTATTCTTCATCCGAGGATCCCTATTCCACCTATATATATATGTATATATAGATATATGTGTGTGTGTGTGTGTATATATATATATATATATATATATATATATATATATATCTATATATATATATATATATATATATATACATGTATACATATATATATATATATATATATATATATATATATATATATATATATATATATAAATATATATACATGTATACATATATATATATATACATGTATACATATATATATGTATACACATATATATATACATATATACACATATATCTATATATACATATATATATATATATACATATATATATATATATAGACACACACATATATATATATACATATATATACATATATATATATATATACATATACCTATATATATGTATATATATGTATACATATATATATATATATGTATATATATGTATATATATGTATACATATATATACATATATATACATATATATATATGTATACATATATATACATATATATATATATATACATACATATATACATATATATACATATATATATATATACATACATATATACATATATACATATATATGTATATCTATACATATATACATATATGTACACACACACACACACACACACACACACACACACACACACATATATATATAGGGGGATGAATAGGTGCATTCTTGTTCTTCTTCCCTTCTTCGCTGAGATGTTATCTTAATAAAACACTTCTCTTACATAGACACCTTTTTATTAATTTTTCTCCCTTTTGAGGACCCTCTTTCCATAAGTCATATATCTTTTTCACAATTGTCTTTTTTCTTAGATTATAATGGTTGTGACTCTTCACTATGAGAATATTCAACATTATTGTTATAGGATATCTCCTTGTTGTGTAAATAGGTATCATCTTTCTCTTCATTCTCATTTCTAGTATCTAGATATGATAAAGAGGAAGGCATACATACACCCTCCTTGTACATAGTCTTGCTTTCATGGGGCAAATAATATTGATTCTAAGCATGGTTTAGAGTACTTTATCCCTAGCTATTAGGTATGCTCTCTAATTCATTCTCAAATCTATGCATTGTTACTTCATCTCTTTTTTGCACACACTAACATATGCTAATAATGAGCAACGTGGATAAAATTTCTAAATCTCATTCATGGGTAACACATCCAAACACACATATGCTAAATCTTATATTTGGGTTATCTATAACAATTTTCTATGTCCCAATACAAGTAATGCATTCAAATACATCATGCTAAGTCCCATACATGGGTAACACATTTTCACATGACCATGCCATGGTGATATGAGGGATGCTGATCTATGGATAGAACTTTGGTGGGTTGACTAGTGGGTTTTAAACACCATCTTTTGTAGCATCCCTCTTGTTGATTCACAATGGGGTGGGAACTCTATTAGGCAAGGTGATCACTTTATTTTTTTGTTTGTCTCTTTTTATTTCATGCTAGTAGAGATAGATACTAAAGATATGTTATTAATGATGTTACTCTTGCATTTCTTTGTTAGAATGATTAGAATAACTTGGGGGGGTGTTGAATCAATTATACTCAGGTATAGATGTACCAATTGAAGTTTTAACAAATTTAGACAAATTATTCAAGCTCATAAAACCACTCGGTCCACATAGAAACTCATCACCAACTTAAATTATTCATTCATCATTTATCTCTTTGGTATGTATATGATGACTAATAGAGATAAAATAATATTAAATAACATGGATTACACATAAAATTCACACATATATGATACTAGGATTTAATGTGAAAACCCAATTTGGGAAAAACCACCAAGTAACATGCTACCACTATTTCACTCTTCTGAAGTGAGTTCGATTAAGATCCAACCCTATTAAAGGTTACAAAACACATTGTTAGGTGTGACCTTGTTAAAGGATTTAATCATCCTATTAAGAGTGGCCTAGTTAGAGGTCTTTATATCATACCATTATAATATCACCTTGAATAAATGATTTACAAATGATTGTTAGGTCAACCTTGATTAAAGGATTTTGACTGTGATAGAGGTTAGATAGTAACAACTAGGTTTGATATGTTAAGATACAACTCACTTTGAAAATTTAGATCTCCATTCAACTCATTTTCTAGTTCAATGACTAGAATTCAATATGTTCTCCATGTCTAATCTGCTTGGCAACCCTTCAAGCAATCAAACTTTGCCAATCTTCTCACTTTTCCTTTGCTACTCTATTTTTCACAGGTTCTCCAAAAAATTACCAATCAACAAAAAACCAATCTTCAAAAACATCTCTTGTGCCTCAAATAGGTAGTTCCAATAGGTTTCCACTTAAATATCATTGTATATCTTAGGGTTTGACCAAATTAATCAAATCTATCCATCATTTTGTCCTTCTACTCCTTTCTTCACATTTCTACAAGCTCCTCTTTAAATACTTTCCTTTGATTCCAAAAAAAACTCAATTCATGCATTAAACATGCCAACTCATCAATCCTTATCATTTACATATTTTCACCAATCCAAAAATTCAATTATGTTGGCCTCAAAATGTTAGAATATACAATCCACTGATATAAATGAGAGGAGTGGGTGAATAAGTTATCCAACAAATATCACAAATAACAACCTTAAATAATCATAACCATATGAGTAATGTAAATTGAAGCCACATCAAGGTACTCATACACAATGACACTAGATATGTTAATTAGGGAAACCCTTGATCAGAGGGAAAACCCCAGTTGGGATGGTACCCATAAGATGATGTACTAATATAAATATTCCTTGATAGAGGATAGACTATGTTAGGAGCATGTTACAACATTCAATACATATGGGTCCTTATTAGGAGACTTTGAATCCATGTTAGGAGTTGTGCCAAGCCTATTAGGAGTTGTGGAAGACAACTAGACCCATTGCCCAAACAATCCCAAGGGAAAAACCAATGAACTCACTGTCCAAATAATCTTTGTATTATTCCTTGAAAAATAATAGAACTGAAATGTACTTTATTTCTCTATCTTTTTCCTATCAACCAAACTTTTTCTCCTTCAAATCTTATAACCAGATCTCGAATCTTGCATCCAATAATCCCTTGGATCGTTTATATGCATTCAGTAAGCAATCTGCTTATTTTTGCACTTCACACTTGAACAATGATCTCAATACATATCATACGCTTTATCACCTTTTACAATCAAGGAAAACATCTTTCCTTATACCATATCTTCATAATAATTCCTTGAGTTGATCTTGAGGCTTTCCCAATTAATTATAATAAGATAATTAATTAATTATAATTATAATAGCACCGTCAACTCATAGTCTATACAAAACTTCACACATATGATACTAAGGCTTGCACACTCACTAGCATCATTAGATGACTGTCCTCTATCATTGCCTGACTACGCATCTCTTCATTACATCCTAGATGTAAGATAGATAACAATAATTAGGAACTACTTTCCTAATACCCTTTCTCTGAACTACTCTCTGTAAATTAGGTACAAACTTTGTATGTCTTCAACTTAGACTCTATGCACTTGACCACATCATCAGGACACCATGTCATACATATCCATAAGTATAGATGACCAGAAAATCAAACCATTATCCATACCATCAAGATCTATGTCTTCTACTTAGCCAGTCTTTATAAAAAAAATGCTATGTTGACATCAATGACAAACTCAGTCATGAATGCAACATATCAATATTCTCTAGTGCTCAAGATACTCCCACAATGTAGTATCATCAACATTCATGCTAACAATCTTCCCCTTTGACATTGATGGCAACATAGATGAAACATCTAAGTTCCAAGAATACCAAGGAGTACTCTACTAATACTTTTGTCCTCATCTTATGCATACTCTTCCCCATGCTTTGGGAGATGTTATTCATGTATATTATCCCCCATTGACTTCAATGTCAAAGGTCTCACTCTCAATGTACCAATTGTAACTTACCATTAATCGACTACTCCAAGTCATTAACCAAATCGAGTGTCCAAAAACACTGTTCAATACCAAATACCAAATACCAAATACCAAGAGTCCTTAATAACCTAGTACATACCAGATACTCCCCCATACAAAATGTGTCATTATTCAGTCTAGTCAAATAATAGTGCTTAGTACCACTAGACTAATTCACTCTCAATGTCAACTACTTAGAAGTAGGTAGGGGCATAACCCCAAGCATACCTCTTAAGTACTCAAATGTATCTTTAGGCAAAGGTTTCATAAAGATATTTGCAATATGATCTTTAGCACTTACATACTCCAATTTGATCTACTTTTCTACTACTTTCTCTCTCAGCACATGATAATCAATAGATATATGTTTAGTCTTAGAATGCAATACAAGATTCTTAGATATCTCACTGTACTTGTGTTATCATAGTAAATGATAACAGGTTCTTCAATCTCAATTCTAGTATCCTTCAACATCTACTTCATCTGCATAACTTGATTACAGTTGTTTACTGCTGTAACATACTCTACCTTAGTAGTACTATGTGAAATACAATCCTAATTAACCAAGAAACCAATGTTTCCCCAAGAAAGAATGCTCCACCATTGGTGCTCTTTATGTCATCCATATTGCCTGTCTAATCAACATTAGTATATGCACATAGAGTGAAATCACTTGATCAATCATACCAAATTCCATAGTCAGATGTCCTTTTAGATATCTAAATATTCTCTTTACTACTACAAAATGATATTTCTTAGGATCAACTTGAAATTTATCTACAATCCCAACTACATTTTCTATATCTGGTTTGGTGTGAGCCAGATACTACAGACCTCCAATCATTGATCTATACTTCTACTCAACTGCAGGTGTCTCATCTTTGTTGGATAACTTGTGACCAGTTATCATAGGTGTGCCAATAGGTTTACAACTTTCCAAACCAAACCTTTTCAAAAAATCTTTTAGGTACTTAGCTTGTGAAATGAATATACCATCATTATTCTACACAATCTACAAACCTAGGAAAAACTTTATTTCTCCTATCATGCTCATTTCAAATTCATTCTTTATCCCTTTAATAAATTTATCATTAGCTTCATCATTAGCTCACAAAATAATGTCATCAAAAAATATTACAATAATTAGTAATCCATCCTCAATTTCTTTCAGATATGAGTTACTGTTTGTCATACCTTTAGCAAATCCAAGCTTTGCCAAGTAACTATCCAACCTTGCATACCAGGTTCTCAGTGCTTGCTTCAGACCATATAAAGATTTCTTCAATCTGCATACCATGTCATCGTATTTTGATAAAGGAAAACCTTCAAGGTGCTCAATATAAACCTCTTCTTCTAGTTCTCCATTTAGAAAGGAGGATTTAACATCCATCTGATAAACCTTGAATTTCATGTTTGGTGCATAAGCTAGGAACATGCTTACTACTTCCATTCTTGCTATAGGTGCATATTTTTCCTCATAATCAATGCCTTCTTGCAGTGAATAACCTTTATAAACAAGTCTAGCCTTGTTTCTCACAACTTCTCATTGTTCATTCATCTTATTCCTAAAAACTGATTTTGTTCCCATCACATTCTTGTCTTTTGGTCTTGGAACTAACTCCCATGCATCATTATTTACTATCTAATCCAATTCTTCCTTCATTTCTTGGATCCAATGATTATCTTTGACTACTTCATTTGTGCACTTGGGTTCTTCAACTTGAGATATCAAAAATATCTCCTCATTTACTTTGTTCCTTGTCGTTATAGCTTTGTCTTTACTTCCAATTATCTACTTAGGCATGTGACTCTTTGTCAAATTCCTATTAGGGGTAGGAGTTGACATCTCAACTCTTATCTATTCTCTAGGTTTAGAACTCTATTCTTATCTATGCTCAAAAATTAGCACATCATTCTACAAGTCATTGTTAGTCTTCAACAAAACTTTAGCATTTTGTCTAACAATTCTAGAGTTATTCTCTTCTTCATCTAAATTATAATATACCATCTTTTCTTTGGTTCCAAACTTCTTGTCAATCCTTGAATTTATGCATTTAACTAATGTCTTAGTTATATAGTTAAAGCATCTATAGGCCTTACTGTTCAGTGAATAGCCAATAAACATACCTTCATCGCTTCTTGGATCAAACTTACCAATGTCATCATCTCTCTTAATATAACATTTTGTCCAAAATATCCTAAAATATTTGACTGATGGTGAATGTCCAAACCATATTTCATAAGGTGTCTTATCCATACCTTTACTAATCTATACTCTGTTCAGAGTACATATTGTTGTATTAACTACTTCTCTCTAGAATGTCTTAGAAACATCATTCTCAAATAGCATCGCTCTAGCTTCTTTTGCTATAGACTTATTTCTTCTCTCAACAATCCCATTTTACTTAGGTGTTCTAGGTGCAGAAAGCTATCTTTTGATTCCATTTTCTTCACAAAATATGTTAATTTCTCTAGAGGTGAATTCTCCTCCTCTATCACATCTCAAGCACTTAATCTTAACACCAAAGTCATTCTCGACTCCATTCTTCAATACCTTAAACTTCTCAAAAGCTTTAGTCTCTTTAAGAAATGGTACCCACATCTTTGTAGTGAAATCATCAACAAAAATCATAAAATACCTTTCACCATAGAATCCTCTTGTTCTAGAAGGAAAACTCAAATCTATGTGAATGATCTCCAGCTTCTTTGTGTTAGTGAACTTCTTGCCAGGGAATGATATGTTTTTCTTATTAGCCAAAATACATTCCTTACACACAACATTAGTAGGCTTAACAATCTTAGGCAAGTCTCTAACTACAAAAGTGCTACTAACCCTCACAATATTATCAAAGTGTATGTGATGGAATCTTTTATGCCACAACCAACTATTATCTACTTTAGCTACCAAACATGTCATCTTAGTAGGATTCAACTAAAATACATTACCTCTAGATCTAGTGCCAGTTCTAATCATCTTACCACCTCTATCTTTGATATTGCAGGTCTTCTCAGTGAACTACAACAAATAACCCTAGTCCACTAACTGTCCAACACACAAAAAGTTATGCTTCAATCCATCAAAAAAATAGACATCATCAGTGTTAGTTTTACCATCAAGAGTAATGGATCCAATTCCTATTATATGAAAGGCTGCATTGTTACCAACTCTAACAATACCTCCATCATGATTCTTAAACTTGAAAAACTTTTTTATATCACCAGTCTTGTGATGTGAACAACCACTGTCAATTTACTAATCAGATTTCTTTTCCACTTGGGTAACTAGAGCTCTTTCTTCTCTAATTCCTCTATCAAGTTCATCTTCCTTGATAGCCACAAATCCTAGTTCATCATCACTTTCTCTTTGAACTTTCTCATCAGATTCTTCATCTTCATTTACATACAAAAAATTTCTATCTCTATCTCTTTTAGGGTTAAACTTTTCTTTATACTTTTTCTCTCTTTTAGGACATTTAGATGCATAATAACCAAATTAATTACAAGTCCAACATTTAAAGATTTTCTTACCATCTTTTTCTTTTCTCACCAGAAGGGCTATTCCTTCCTCAATATTCTTGTCTTCATTAGCTTTACTGCTGCCAACAAAATCTATGAGTGCTTACACTCCTTGTCAAATTAGGTCAAATTTTTAGTGAACTAAAAGTTGTTTTGACTCTTGCAAGTTCTCTAGATTGTCTCAAATCTTCTTCTGTAGATTCTAATATTCTAAGGAATATTTCCTTTGTGAAATCTTTAGTGCAGGGCATTACCAACTGAATCATCGAAGCTATCACCTTGAATGGTGGTGTCAAACTTTTTAAGTTCTTCCATGTGACTTCATCATATTCCTTTGTTCATTCCACCATGAGACCAAATTCTAACAACCATTTCTGATATTATGCCAATATAACTTCTTACATATTCACCATCCATCATTCTAGCATCTTTAAATGCACATAGCCAATTTTGTAATCTCATTCTTTTTACATGATCATCACCTTCAAAAGTATATTCTAATGCTTTCCAAATCTCATGAGATGTTACAAGTGACTTTACTTGACGGTATTTATTCTCTGGAAGAGTTTTCAATAGGGTTTCTCTTTCTCTCATATTACACATGAATAGATCTCTCTCTTCTTCACTGTATCCTTCAAGATTTTCTTTCTCAATGATTATCTTTTGACTTTTTGTCAAGATCCAATATCCTGGATGTGTGCATAATAGACGAGTCTTTATTTTCTCCTTCCAACTATCATAGTTGGCCCCATCAAATCTTGGAATATCCTTCCTTAACATATTCACCATTGATCTCCCAAAGCTATTAAGCTATTCTTTAAGGACCTGAGGCTTTGATACCAATTGATAGAATATATAGTCCACTGATATAACTAGGAGCAGAGGGGGGGTGAATAAGTTATCCAACTAATATCAAAAATGACAACCTTAAACAATATAAACATATGATTAATGTAAACTAAAACCACAAAAAGATAGTCATACACAATGACACCATATATGTTAAGTAGTGAAACCCTTGATTAGAGGGAAAACCCTGGTGGGGATGGTACCCACAAGATGATGTACTAATATAAATATTCCTTGTTAGAGGATAGACCCTGTTAGGAGTGTGCTACAACATTCAGTACATATGAGTCCTTGGTAAGAGACTTTGAATCCCTATTAGTAGATTCCAACCCTATTAAGAGTTGTGCCAACTATGTTAGGACTTGTGGAAGATAGCTAGACCCACTGCCTAAATAGATTCAAGGGCAAGACCAATGAACCCACTGTCCAAATGATCTCTATATTATTCCTTGTAGAATAATAGAACTAAAATGTACTTTATTCCTCTATCTCTATCTTGTCAACTAGACTTCTACTCCTTTAGATCTTGTAACTAGATCTCGAATCTCACATCCAATAATCCCTTGGATTGCTTACATGCATTCAGTAAACACTCTTCTTATTTGTGCACTTCGCACTTGAATAACGATCTCAATACATATCATAAACTTTATCACCTTTTAAAATCAAGGAAAACATCTTTCTTTTATACCATATCTTCATAATAATTCCTTGAGTCAGCCTTCAAACTTTCCTAATTAATTATAATGAGATAATTAATTAATTCTAATTACAATAGTATTGTTGTCTTAAAGTTTATAAAAAACTTTACATGTATGATACTAAGGCTTATGCACTCCCTAACATCATTAGATGAATATCCTCTATCACTACCCAACTGCACATCTCTTCATTACATCCGAAATGTAAGATAGCCAATAATCATTAGGAACTACTTTATCAATACTCTATCTCTGAACTTCTCTTTGTAAATCAAGTACAACTTTTGTACATCTTTGACTTAGACTCTATGCACTTGATCATGTCATCAAGACAGTATGTCATACAAGTCCATAACTATGCATGACCAAAAAATCAAACCATTATTCATACCATCAAGATCTCTTTCTGCTACTCAGCCAATCTTTACAAAAACAATTCTATGTTGACATCAATGATAAACATAGTAATCAATGCAACATATAAATACTCTCTAGTGCTTAGGATACTCCCATAATGTAGTATCGTCAGCATTCATGCTAACAAAAGACTTGATTCTTTCACAAACTATTATTTTTGTGACACTTGGTCATCATTATGTTCTTCTACTTAGTCAACATTGTGTAGCATTATCTCTACTATTATGTCGATCACTCAGCTTATAATGGCTCACTTGGTCTTCACTATGTTCACTTACTACTACATTTTTTTCTTCATCTTTTTTAGCCATAACTATCGCTTGGCTGATATTATTTGTTCGACTATCTCTTAAGTTCCTTAATCTTCTACTTCATTGACCTAGTGAAGTTGTCACTTAGTCAAGCTTAGTGTTTCACTCAACTTCTTGTCTTCTCTTCTATACATTAACTTAATTTTTTTCTTTACTTCATATAATGATTAAATATTAATACATTACCTTTTCAAAGACTAACTGATCAAGTGCCCATTGTAATTCCAATATACTTTCTCCCCTTCACTCAACAACTTCACTAGTTCATCTAGTTATCTTTCTTTCCAAATCCTCTTCATCAATCAATAGATATGACACTCTACACTATTAGTAAATGTCTTACCAATAAGGTTTGACATCAATGACAACATAACAATTGTTCCAATTGTAGTTTCCAACAATCTCCCAAATTGACATTGATGGCAACACCTCTTGTTACCATGTAAATGAAAAAGACTTTCTCATGATTTATCATTATTAGGTTCTTCTATAATTTGATAAAGAACTTTATTAATATCCTTAGTTTCAATATAATTCTTTAGTTTTATTTTGATTCTCATCCATAGGTTCATGGCTGTTTGACACCAATTGTATTAGTAGATGTACTGGCTCCTTCTTTCAATGGATGGTAACTATCATACATCTCCCTCTGATTGTAACTTCAAGATACTCTCCCTCTTTGACAACAATGCCAAAGACATTATCCATTACATACACATAATCTTAATTTTGTCATTATTTGACTAATCTTTCAATATCACTCCCTCTATCATCTTGACTTGCAACTTCATTTGCTCATGCATCTGTTCAATCTTTCATAGCTTTAGGCATCTCCTAAATTGTGACCTCTTACATCAATGTGTAAGATATTTGGATCATAGTAATTGATACAATGTTGCATTTCTTCTCAATTTTCTTCAAATAGGGGAATGATTCCTAAATACCTCTTATATACTCAAAATAATCCCTAGGTAATATGTAGTGAATATCATCAAACTTCTCCTTTATTTTCACATACTCTAGTCTCACTTCTTTATCTTGCACCAACTCTCTCAAATAATGATATTTGATTGCAATGTTTGTTGGAATTCTTTAGAATAACTGGGGGGGGGGGGTGTTGAATTAGTTATCCAAGGTCTAGATGTACAAATAAAACTTTTCATAGCTCAGTGAACTCATATCCATAAAATATTTTCATCATGCATGCATCCATTAGATCATACAATCACTTGAAACTTGTAGGTTACTGTCAAATAAACTTTGTAAAAATGTAAGCATGAAACATAATAGATTCAATAACTTATTTGACACAATGATTTAACATGGAAACCCAATTTGGGAAAAACCACCAATAACATGCTACTCATTCTCACTCTTCTGAAGTGATACCCTGTGAAAGGCCAACCCTATTAAAGGTTACAATGCACACTGTTAAATGTGACTTGGTTAAAGGATTTCAATCACCCTCTTAGGAATGAGCCTTGTTAGGGGACTTTAGATCATTCTCTTGGAATGTCACCCAGTTAAAGGATTTACAAATAATCGTTAGGTCAACCTTAATCCAAAGGATTTACCCTAGACTGGTAAAATGATTAGAAAGTAATAGTAATACTTGATCTAATAACAACTTAAAATACACTTGTAGATTATAGATCTTTGTTTTCAATCCTCCATTCTACTTGGCTTTCACACACTTCAGCTCTAATAGCTTGTTCACCCTTCAAGCATCTATACCCTTAAGCCTTCTTTCTTTTCTTGCCAATAGCAATCTCTTCTCTTAGGTCACTAAATGAAGCAATACCCTAGATTCCTTGTCTTCCTTAGGTTCTTGCACATGACAACCTTTTCTTTTGACTAGTCATCTCTATAAATAGAAAATTAAGATCTTTTGTTGATCAACCTTCATCATCCATTTTAGGGTTAGATTGGATTAGGTAGGATTCAATGAATCTACCCATCTTTGAATTTTATTCCCTTCTATAAACCTCTCCTTCAATCCTCTTTGAATTCACCTCAAAATGGTTCATCTTGAATTTTGTGCCACTAGCTCATCAAGCTTGTCTTCCATATGGTTCACACAATCTGAGAAATCAAACTTGTCAGCTTAGATTCATCAAATTCACAATCTTTCTCATAATGTTGAAACTGTGTAATGTCCCTCATCCAATTGTATAAGTTTTGGAATTGATTACTTTAAATTCAATTGGAGGAGCTTTATTTCTAACCAATACTTTAGTTAGAGTGCAAGTTTCTACTTTTCAATTGTATGATTAAAGGATTGTTTGTAAGTTTGGTATTATTCTAGCACTTTATTTGAGACTTGAAGAATATAATTCCCCTATTATATCAACTATTCATTGCAAGAATATATGTCATCACTAATATCTTTGTTCCTTATCAATCCACTCTAATCATTCATTTGATATAGTATTGGTAATGGCAATGGTTTGGTTATTATGAAATCATTAGAAGTATATCTTGATACTTATGTGCTACTAGATCTTTCTCTTCAATTGGTGAGTCTAATATTGTGCAATCCATCCTCAATAATTAGTGGATTATCTCTATTATATTCATGTAGTTCTATATAATCCAATTACATGACTCCATTCATATGTATTTCTCCTTTAATCTCTTCCATATCTTATTCGTTGTAATTTCATATTCTATCATTGGTCTATCAAACTAACTTGATGAATCCACTATCGATGATTGTATTGGATTTCCTATGCCTAATATGGTTGTGTAAGTATTCATTGATGATGATTTACTCAAATTATATATTCCTACTTGGATCTCCATCCGCTATGTTCTCTAAATTTTATTTTCAAACTACCTTGTATCTTCTTGATGATTGTTGGACTCATTTTCTCCTCTATCTAATATTCATATCAATGCTGACGTTTTTGCCTAGAAACTTCCAATTTCTTTTCTCAATGGTTGGAAGTCAACTTTTATTTGTGTTTTGATTCTCCATAGATGTCTCCTTGATATAGAGCATAGAGATATTCATATATAAAAACATTGGATGTTGGCTCCATTCTTTCCATCATAGTCACTATGAATTCTCTACTTTGTATCCTATTCTAGGTATAAGGGATTATTAAAATCTTGTCCTGTGATTTTATTAAGGTCTATGCAAGGACATATATTTCCTAGTAGACATGGGCGTTGATTGTTCTCCTACTTTCCTTGGTACAAATGATGTCTTCTCAACTAAGTGCATAATTTTGGGTTGACTGACCAGTGGTCTTCCACGTACTCTTCTATGTATTATCAATTATATTAAAACTATATTATCTTTCCTTCCTTTTTATCCTTGTTGATTGTTCTCCCTCTTTCTCCTCCTTGATGGTGGCTACTCTATCTTTTCTTTTCCCTTGCCTATTATCCCCCCCTTCTTATTGATCACTCGTTCCATATATAGGTGATGCCTATGGGAGGAAAGTCGTTTCTATTGGGCCACTCAATTGTGTTTCATTGATTTAATTTATAAATTTTATAGTTATGTGGATAGTCGTTTATTGGCTACTGATTAAGTTATGTTTTATATTTAACTATATAGTAGTATTATATTATGTGGAGATATATATTATCCATATGCACTATTTTAATATATTCATATTATTATTATGTTTATGTATTATGACACTTATTATTATTTATCAAATTTAATAGTATTATTGATTTATGTTATTGAATTATCATATATGGTTCATTACTATACTTTGATATGAATATTTTATATATATTAAAATTATAATATTTATGCTTAAGAATATATATATATATATATTAGTTGTCTACGAGATATTCGATTAAATCTATTACATCTTGAGTTTAAAGGATATAGCTTATTTATATCTCAATAATTACTCAATCAATATATTTTAATTAATTATTATTTTATTCTATTCATTGATTATGTATTGATCGATATATATATTATGTGTTACCAATCTCCTTAAAAATGTAATAATAAATTATATTATAATTTATTATTATTTATTTTCTTATTAATTTATTAATAAATATGGGGACATGACACACTCAACATTAACTTGCTTCTAATTCTTGGCACATATTGCATTGCTTGACATCTACTATCAAACACTTGGCATGAGCTAAAGTTTACTAGTGCTCAACATCAACTAAACTTTACTTGGCTTACACTATATCTCTTGGCATACATTGAAATATGGCATTTTTGGCTCCAATTGATTTTCTACTCGGCTTACACTAACTTTTCTTGGCACCTACTGTGCAAATTGTTAATCTTGGTAGACACAATTCATTTAACTTGTTCTTCTGAACTTAATCAGTGTATCCATCCTTTTCAACCTTAAGTAGATTATCAATGGACTATAATATCACTGTCTTAATTGATCCTTTTACTCCTTTACCATATCATAACTCAACCTTTCCTCTAGGTGTTATTATTACCTCATTTGATCAAATCCTTTTCATCAATCAAATAGATGATAGTACTCAAATCATTTGAGTAATTGTCTTACCAACAAGTAGTAGGTTTGATATTAGTGACAAAACAATGATTGAAACACATATTCACACTTGTATCAATCTATTTTCAAAATGTTTTTGGTCTTTTTGTGCAACACATGATTCTTAGATATGTTTATGCACTTTTGTTAACACATTATATCAAAAAAAGTTAGTAATCTCTTCCTTCACACCTTTCAACAATTAAGTTATCCACACAATGTTTGAATAATTAATTGCTGCAACAACATAGTAAGCCTCTATTGTGGATTGAGATATATATATAGTTTTACTTCTTGCCTATCCATGAAATCAATCTCCTATCTAGAAAGAAAGCACCTTCACTTGAATCAATATTTCCAGCGCAATTAGTATCTAGGTAAACCTTTAGTTCAAACTTTTCACTATTCTTATACCATAATCCATAGTCTTCTATTCCTTTTAGATATCTCAATATCCTTTTCACATCCATCATGTGATTTTCTCTATGATTAGTGGAGAATCTAGAAACAACACCAGTAACTAATGC
Source organism: Cupressus sempervirens (assembly GCA_028749045.1). Taxonomy (NCBI): domain Eukaryota; kingdom Viridiplantae; phylum Streptophyta; class Pinopsida; order Cupressales; family Cupressaceae; genus Cupressus; species Cupressus sempervirens. The sequence goes on along the minus strand of CM053789.1, from coordinate 504,120,725 downwards.
AATGTTAGGTTGTTATGTATAACATATTGTAAATTTTCAATCATTGACTTATAAAATGTTTGATTCATTTAGTAGAATCATCATTCTTTAAAAGTTTTTGAATAGCAACCACAAGTGTTCCAATTGGTCTTGAATCTCCATTCCAAAAGTCTTGAATATATCCTTGATATGCTTTGATTGTGTAATGTAAATACCTTTCTTCATCTTATAAAATTGCAAACCAACAAAGAACTTAATCTCTCCAAACATTGACATATCAAAATATTTCTTCATCTCATTAGCAAATTATTTACTTAAAAAATTATGTCCTTCAAATATGATATCATCAAAAAATATTTCATCTAACAATATCTTGTTTTCACATTCACTTTTCAACTACAAGTTTCTATTGTCATTATTTATCGCAAAACCAATTTTCACCAAATAAATGTTTAACCATTCATACCATGCTCTTGGGGCTTGTTTCAAACAATATAATGCTTTGTGCAACTTACATACCATGCTCTTCTTTCAAGGAACAACTAGTCCTTCTAATTATTCAATGTAGACTTCTTCTTCTAAAATTATATTAAAAAATGTAGATTTAGCATTGATTTGGTATACCTTGAAACCTTTGTAAGTAGCATATGCAAGAAAATTTCTCACTCCTTCCAACCTTACAACTGGGGAAAATGTATCTCCATAGTAAATTTCTTCCTCTTTTCCATATCCATTACAAACTAGTCTTTCTTTGTTCCCTATTGTTGGATACAATTGTTAATTGTGTATTGTCTTTGATGTTACACAAATGTCATATCAGTCATCAAATAGAGTCTACCGAGCTCAGATGATCTTCAAAGCAATTTACAGTGTCTACTGAACATTCCTAAACTTAACAAAGAAAAGTTAATGTTTACCGAGCTCACTCGGGCATCAAAGGATTTTGTAGGAAAAGTTAGTATTAACTGAGCTCCCAAGGTTAACAAAGAGAAGTTAATATTTACTGAGCTCACTTGGGCATCAAAGAATTTTGTAGCAAAAGTTAGTATTTACTGAGCTCGCAAGGTTAACGAAGGAAAGTTAATGTCTACCGAGCTCCCAAGGTTAACAAAGGAAAGTTAATGTCTACCAAGCTCCCAAGGTTAACGAAGGAAAGTTAATGTCTACCAAGCTCTCAAGGTTAATGAAGGAAAGCTAATGTCTACCGAGCTCCCAAGGTTAACAAAGGAAAGTCAATGTCTACCGAGCTCACATGGTCAGCAAAGGAAGGTTAGTGCTAACCGATCTCACTCAGTCCCCAAAGGATTCTTGCAGAGTTTGCAGTGTTTACCAAGCTTCACTTGGTTAATACTAGAAAACCATTCTGAGCAGTGGTTACCGAGCTTGGTCTACCAACAAAAGATTTTACCATTTTGGTATTAAGTTTAAATTGCTTCATGTAGCCAACTAATGTAATGATTCTTTTGTTATTAGAACCTATATTTAAGCCGACTTGATAATCTGAAAGTTATATATATAGATGTTCAAGTTGTGAATTAGTGTGTGTGAGAAAATGAGCATATGGATAAGGATGGAATAAGCGAATTGAGCGAACTCTGATGAAGAATTAGATATCCTGGAGGAAATGCAAAGTTGTATTTGATCAACTAGGATCTAGTAAAAATAGAATAGAGATCTGTAATCAGCAAAAGATAAGTTGCATATCATTCAGGTCACCTCATTGTTGCTTTCTAATCATTGTAATAGTGAATCTAGAATCTCTTAACAGAGTTGGTTTAACAACCATTTTATAAATCCTCTAACAAGGTGACAATTCAGTTGAATTATTCTCAAGACCTCTAACCAGGCCACTCTTAATAGGGTGATTAAATCCTCTAACAAGGTCACACCTAACAGTGTGTTTTGTAACCTTTAACAGGGTTGGCTCCTAACAGGGCTCACTTCAGAAGAGTGAAAATTGGTGACTAGTTACTTGGTGGTTTTTCCCATATTGGGTTTCCATGTTAAATCTAGTGTCTCTTGTGTTCATTTATTTTAATCTTTGCAAACATATTAATGACTATGAATGCTAGATAAACAGTAATTAATTAATCTACCGAATTATAGTTTTCCTGCACTATTTACTGAGTATCAATAGTATGTAAAGACATCTAAGGGATTTTGGAATTTATTTTTGTGGTAACTGATTCACCCCTCCCCTCTTAGTTACTTCATCTATATTTTCAACACCTATGACTTCACCTTTCTCATTCAGCTTGTTTCTAAATTCTCGATTTGTTCCAATCACATTCTTATCCTTTAGTCTAAGTACCAATGTCCATGTCTTGTTCTTCTCTATTTGATAAATTTCCTCATTCATTTTTTTAATCCAATCTTTATTTCCCAAAGTATCTTCAACTAATTTGGGCTCAACCTCACATAGTAAATATGTATCATTCTTCAACTTACTTCTTTTCATAACTCTTGAATCTTTGTCTCCAATGATTTGGTCAAGGGTATGGTTCCTTCTTACATATTTTTCTTCTTGTGGCAATTCACCCAGTTCTTCTTGTTCATCTTCTTCAGGTATCTCTAGCTTCAACTCAACATAATTCATTTGGTGTTTGGTCTTCTCTCTTTGATGTTCAACTTATTATCTCTATAACTCAGCTCCTATACCCTGATGCTCAATAGAGTTTGTCTATTGAACCTTAGTGGTGTTTGGATGCTAATGCTCAAAAACAACTTTCTATAGTTTAGGTAATGTAATTGGTTCTCCTTCATAGATGTAGACAAAGTTTATGTAATCTTGAGGTTCTTTCTTTAATTCTTCTTCATTCTCCTATACAAATTCATCAAATCTATCATTTTCACTTTTTACAATTTTTTTAGTGTTAGAATTCAAACACTTGTATGCCTTTCTTTTAGTGTAATATCCTAAGAACATACCTTCATCACTTTTTTATCAAGTTTTCCTTGCATCTTTCAATAGATAACACTTTCTTGCAAAAACCTTGAAATAATTGACATTAAGTGCATAGCCATACCAAAGTTCAAAAGAGATTTTGTTTGTACCTTTCTTAACTTGAACTCAATTCATTGTATAGATTGTAGTACTTACAACTTCTCTCTAATACTTTTGTGAAAAAATATTTTCCATCATCAGTGTTCTTGAAAAGTTTATAATTGATCTATTCCTTCTTTTAGCTATTCCATTTTGTGGTGGATTCCTTGGTACACTCATTTGTCTCTTGATTCCATTATCATTTTAGAAAGTATTGAACTCATTTGATATGAATTCACGTCCTCTATTTGATCTCAAGTACTTCAAACTCTTTCCCATTTCCTTTTAAATTCTAGCCATAAACTAGTTAAACATTTTTAAAACATTAGATTTTTCTTTAAGAAACATCACAGTCATCATTCTAGAGAAATCATCAACAAATAGAATAAAGTATTTGTCACCATAATAGATTTTCACTCCAATAGGACCAAATAAATCAGCATGGACCAACTCCAAAATATTAGCAGAATAATAAATCTTTCTCTTGAAACTAGACTTTGTCATTTTTTCCATTTGACATTGTTTTCACAACACCTTATTAGGTTCTCTCAATCTTGGTAACCCTCTTACTCTTTTCATCTTACAAATTCTTATCACATTATCAAAGTTCACATGACAACCTCTTATGACATAACTAAATATCTTCAAATTGTACAAATAGACAAGTATCTTTAGATAGGTCTAGATAGAACAAGTTATCTCTTGTTTGATCTCCACTTCCAATTAGTTCACTAGTAGCATCATAAATCATTCCCTTCTTATTTTAGAATTCAACTTGGTAGCCTAAAAATTTTCATTGTGCCACACTCAACAAGTTATATTTCAAACCATCAACTCAATATGCCTGTCACATATGATCTTATCATTCACAATAATTGATCATTTACCTTTCACATAACATGGTGCATCATTTCCAAACTTAACACGACTTCCATTATAATGTTCTATCTTTTCAAACTTACTTGTATCACCAATTATATGCTGCAACCAACCACTATCAATTATCCATCTGCCATTATTATTCACATGTGGGATTAATGCAATTTTCTCATCTTCATTAGATACATCTTTTATTGCATCATAAACAACTTCTTCATCATTTTCATTAAAATCACTATCAGAACCATTTTGTTCAGCAATGTAGCAATATTTCTTACCTTTTCCTTTGTAATCCTTGTTACCTCAACTATCTCTGATGTCTCTCCTTCCTTAGTATTTTATGTCTTTCCTTTCTCCCTTTACATCTCTATCAAGACATCTTACAATAATATGACCAACTTTTTTACATGTAAAATAGATAACATAAATAGTTGAGACTTGAAAGAACATTCAACACTAGAAGGTGTATAGTTATTTTTTTTTGATAATTCAAATGCAATGAGTCTACCAATTAGACTATCTAAGGTTAGATCATTACTAGGTGTACATTTCAATTCTTGAATTGCGGATACTCTAATTGCATAGATAGGAAGTAAAGAACTCAATACCTTACTTATCACAATCTCATCATATATATCTTCTCCAAATCCTCTAATAGCATTAAAAATGTCCTTGATTAGGCCATAATATAATGTAACAATGTCTCCTTCTTTCATTCTCATGTCATCAAACTTGCCTCTCAAAGTTTTTTCCTTATCCCATAACATATTTTTGTCTCCTCCATGGATTTGAGCCAACTTATCCCATATTTTCTTTGCATTAGTGCACTTCTTTACATCATCAATTTCAACATAACTTAGGGAAGATTCTAGATCTATCATCATTTGATTATGCTTCGTTTCCTTTATTTTCTCAATTATCATGGGTCTACAAACTTCAATGTATTCATTTTCTAGGTAGTATAGTGAAAAATCTCCAACTCTAGATAGATGCAATTTCATCAAGCAATGCCATGCTAGGAAGTTCTCTTTATTCAACTTTGGTACCTCTCTCTTGTAGATCTTGATCTTGAGCTTAAGTTGCTTCAAAAATTCTTTACAAGAACCAAAACTCTGATACAAGTTGTTGGAGTGATTAGAATAACTAAGAGGGGGGTGAATAAGTTATCCCCAGGTTTAGATGTACCAATTAAATTTTTGACAATTTCAAACAACTTTTTCAAACTCATAAAACTACTCGGTCCATATAACAACTCATGAACAACTTAACATATTCATTCATCATTTAGCTCTTTGTTCTGTATATGTTGACTAGTAGAAGTAAAACAACACTAAAAAACATGCATCACACATATAACATTCACATATATATGACACCAAGATTTGATGTGGAAACCCAATTTGGGAAAATGACCAATTAACATGTTACCACTATTTTACTCTTCCAAAGTGAGCTTGGTTAAGAGCCAACCTTGTTAAAGGTTACAAAACACATTGTTAGGTGTGCCACTATTAAAAGATTTAATCATCATGTTAGGAGTGGCATGGTAAGATGTATTTAGATCATTCCATTAGAATGTCACCTTGATTAAAGGATTTTGACTGCAACAATAGTTAGAAAGTAGTAGCTAGCTTTAATCTATTAAGATAAAAGTCACTTTGCAAATTTAGATCTTTGTTCGGTTAATTTTTTTAGTTCATTGACTAGACTTCATTATGTTCTCCATTTCTGATCTGCTTGGTGACCCTTCAAGAAATTACACTTTTCCAATCTTCTCACTTTTCCTTTGCTACTCTATTCTTCATAGGTTCTCCAAAAAATTCCAATCAACCACAAATCAACTTTCAAAAATATCTCTTGTGCCCCCTTAAATAGGTAGCTTTGATCTTTTACCACTTAAACATCACCATAGATCTTAGGGTTTGATTAGATTCATCAAATATATCCATCATTTTGTCCTTCTACTCTTTTCTTGAAATTTCTAGAAACTTCTCTTTTAATCCTTTCCTTTAATCGCATAACAAACTCAATTCATGCATTAAATATGTTAACTCATCAATACTTATCATTTTTGCATTTTGACCAATCCAAAAATCCAACTATGTCACCCTCAAAACCTAATTCTTTCACAAACTATTATTTTATTGACACTCAATCATCATTGTGTTCTTCTTCTTGGTCAACACTATGTAGCTCGATCTCTACTGTTCCATCTATCACTTAGTTTATACTAGCTTGCTTAGTTGCTACTACATTTTCTTCTTGATCTTTCTTGGCCATAACTATCACTCAACTGATACTGTTTACTCGACTATCCCTTAAGTTCCTTAATCTTCTACTTCATTGACCTAGTGAAATTATCACTTGGTCAAGCTTAGTGTTTTACTCAACTTCTTGTCTTCTCTTCTATACATTAGGTACACTATCTTCTTCACTCGATATAATGGTTAAACAAGATATTATATTATCAAAGACTAATTGATCAACTACCCATTGTAATTCCAACATACTTGCTCCTCTTCACTCAACAACTTCACTAGTTCATCTAGTCATCTTTCTTTCCAAAACCTATTCATCAATCAATAGATATGCCACTCTACACTATTAGTAAATATCTTACCAGTAAGGTTTGACATCAATGACAATATAAGTTTATTATTATTGTAGTTTCCAAAATTCTTACATCATGACTTATGCTTTTGTAATAGCTTTCTGAACATGATATTAGTGGGTTAGCTATTTCTTTAACTAAGGTCTCTTTCACTAATGATTTGGGTTTATAGTACTAACTCCTTGTTATCTCTTTTTAACTTTGTTTTTCTTTTTACCCTGGAATGATCCACACTTTTGATAAAGTGGGGGATAAATGTACCATCTTAAATTAGAAGCACTACAATTTAATGAAGGTTTAGTACCTATTTAATGTGAGATCATCAATCTCTTTGTTCCTTCCTTTTTTCTTCACTTTTTTTGTCCTTTCTTTTAGGTGGAATTGGGGTAAACCTAATAGATCCTCTTTAAAGCTCCTATTTTCATAGTATTAAGGTCTAGGTAGGATCTATCCTCCTAGGCCCTCCCTTCCTTTCATATATCCACTTGGAATCTACTCTCTGCACTAAAATGACTATATCTCAAACTTTGTGCTTGATTTTGAGGATCAAGTTCTCAAGCATCTTTCAAGCATTGAAGTAATCTCTCCATTGAAGATCAAGGATTCATGTATTCAAGCTATTGAAGGAGTTTGTGCAAGATCTATCATTTCAAAATTCAAGATCTCCCTTCATATATTCAAGATCCCTTGTGACATTTTCTACATCCATCCTCTCAAGATCTATATTTATCTGAATTCATTTCTAAGGTGGATTTCAACCACATTCAATCATGATAGTTTTGATGTCACTTTGATTTCCTTTCCAGGGTTCGAAGTTGAGTCAAAGCCATTACATCTACATACTTGATTACAATCCAAATTCAAGAGCATATTCATAGATTTTCTACTTGCAAGCATTATATATTTATTTTAATTCAAGGTATCCTAAACTGGGGTTTGATTGAGGAAACCCCCCCCAAAAAAAAAAAAAAAAAAATCCTTTCTTTTGTAGGTTTTAGATCTCAAATTGATGAATAAGTTACGGATATAGATACCCTTTTTGTGATTTATTAAAATTGCAAAATTAGAATTAGCATCACACATTTCATAAGGGGTGCACTACACCCCTAATGCTCCATTTTCCCCTAGGAGATCCAATTTGCCCCTGACCAGAACATCAAATGATTTCTAGGTTTTAGGAGCACAATTTTCAAACTAGATTTCTAGAATCAACACTTTCAGACATCATTTGATAACCTATTTTCAGGTTTGTATCTCACAAGGTATTTCATCTTCCTCTCCATTTTTATATACTTCATCATTTTTTCACATCTTTATATCTTAGCTTTATATTTCACATCTTCTTGCTTTAACCCTCTTGAGGTGGAGGTGAGAGGGAAATAAGTCTGAGTTATTCATTCCTTTTGTATTAGGGTTTGCATTTATACTTCCTTTTGTATCAATCTAACCTAATCCAAGGGGCAGATCTTGGTTTTCCCCCATCTAAATGTGTTAGGGCGATTGATTCTATTTTACCCCTACACAATGACATGCCAAAAATTAATTTTTAGTTCTAGGGTAAGTCTCATTAAATTGTATATGATTTTTTCCACACTTTCTCATAGAACTATTTGGAGATGACATTTTAAATGTAGATGTGGATTATATCTATCTACTTGACTATATTACTCTACTAAATAATCATCTATTTGATGTATCTTTGTAGAAGGTGTTCAAAGGGGAGAAATGGAAAAGGGATTGATAACTCCTTTTCAAAGTAGCATAGTTGGAAGGAAAATGACCCAATAGGCTTAAATAAGGACCTAAGTACTAAATGGGTTAGTGGTCCTTCATACACAACTTAAAAAATTAATAAAAATAAAATATGTGATGTAGATCACAAAATAGATGAACATAGATAAAAATAGAAATAAAAACTTATACCTATTACAAAAATGGGAATGAGCTAAATTAGGGTCAAGACTATTGTACAAACTTATGATTTCAATGTTGTATAATAGAAAATTAGAAGCAATGTATAGGAAAATCAAATCCCTTTTGATAAATTACACATTTGAAAGAAAGATGGCCCCAATAGGTCTACCATCTTAAAATGGAAGCACCCATTGACTTGGGGGATCTTAAGACATTTTAGCCTATCTATAGCGATTTCTTAGAACACAAATACATTCATGTTCAAATTCTTCACTTTTTTGTCTAAATGGATCTTTTTAATAGTATGCAGCAATTTTCATAAATTAAATTAATAATATGGGTCTTCCTTTATAAATTTGAATTAATATTAAATATTGAGTCAATTGGTTCAAAGCTTGAGGTTGGAACTTACTTCTAAGAGTGCTCCTCTATTTTCTCCTCCAATGAAATAATTTATTTAGGATCATTGAAACTTTTAATATTTAAATTAAAATAAAATAGATTGACCTTTATTTCTCTTAAATATTATGTATGACCTTTTGTTAATTAATTAACTAAATTAATCTTATCTTTATTATAATTTTATCTCCTCTCTAAAACTTCATTGATTTGATATTTAAATTAATATTATATGTCTCCTCTTATTTTCTAGATTGAGATAAACCTTTATTAATTTAAATTAATATCCCTTTATTGATATTTAATTTTATCTTCTGAAATAATCTTAGTATCTTCAATCATTTTATTTTACTACTTTAAGATGGATCTCACCTCATTTTAAAGTTCAAAGTCTTTGTAACGCCTTGCCTAGGAATCCTTGGAACACAAGAATAAAACATGCACTAGATAATTTTTTTCTTAAGATAAATTACTTAAAATCAACATAGAGTAACCAAGTGCAATAATTAAACATCTATTCAAGATAATAAAACATAGAACATGGCATAACTCACAAGTTCACCTACACAAGAGGAAGTCTTACTAACACTTCCAAAGATCCAAAAGCACTAACTAATAACTTTGAATGAAAGATCATGAGTTAGGAGAATAATCAAAGGAGATTTGAATAACATCCAAAAATACCAAGAGAGAGATGATAAATTATCAATCCCAAGCAAGATGTTTTTTTAAAGCCCAAAGTAAAAGCTCCTAGCATAGTTAAACATACATGTCCATTTCCCACTAACCATAACATTATCAAAATAGTAAGTAGTGACCCTCAACAACCTTACAAAATAAAATAACTCAAGGTTACAACCTCTCACTCATTGGACACCATGCTAAAAACCAAATATTGAATCCTAAAATTGTTCTAAGTCTGAAATCTTGTCAACTTCAGAAATATGGAATCATTATCTTAACTCCTAGAGAAATGAAACCCATCTCAAATGAATCATTGTATGTATAAAGTATATCTTAAGTATTTTCACTTATACTAAAATGATATATTTTATAATTTTTCCTGGTACTAATTTAGGGTTGAAGGGAAACTTGAGAACCCAAGGAATCAAACTAGACCATTAAACTTTTCACCCACCCCTTAAACTTGCATCTCAACCCCCAAACAATAGAGACAAAAAAAAAAAGGTAGATACGTTAGTTCATTTGTGTAGATGACAAAACTCACAGACACCAATTAATCTGGTGAAGTAAAAAATGCACACACCAGTGAGGGTGTAGAAGAAATTTCATAGGTAGAGATGCTAAACCATGAAGACAAAAAAAACATAGATGATAAATTATGTAGATGACAATTCACAGACACCAATCCATTAAAATGCATCTAAATTCTCAATCTAAAGATAGTATAGATGCCAAAACTCTAGTTAGAGATGACAATTTAACAAATTGAAGGGAAATTGTATAAGTAAAATGATGAAATAATGATGGGATCAAATATAATTAAAATGCATCTACCTCCACACCGGGGAGCACTGGATACACATAAATTGAGGCCATAGTTGCTGAACTACACCAATACATAATGTAAAGTATTTCTACATGGCTAGATCGATATCAATGAATGCAATACAAAATATACATGACCATCACCAAGTAACTCGACAATGAAAAGAGAGAGTGCACAAGCTCAAAATCATGTAGTTGGAGGAAGTCCATCCATGTTCACCAATCCCCTTAGTTGCATAGTTAGCAATGCATTCCAACTATATGGAAATCATAGGCCCAACCCACCATGATCATGAAGATAGTAACTAGACCACAAAAAAAGGCATACACAAGAGCACGCGTGCACACACACACACACACACAAAGAGAATACATAATCTCATAGAAAATCACAATGTCTCATACAAAACTCTAGTAGAATGTAATAACATATGGAGAAAACTCAACATGAGATCCACTGTCCAATTATAATCAAGGATGCCAAGGTCTACAATACACGAAGGGTACTATTTAGTACTAGAAAAGGTTTAATGTGGGGATATGAGAATGGAGTGTTATTACACAACTCACAAGGCCTGTGTGGCATAGAACTACCCTTCTTTCATCAAGAATGTTCGCTAGATCCGTATCAACATTAGTAGATTACAAGTCTATAATGCACCATATGAACATCCTCAAATGATGGCTAGGTAGTATGCCATATCAATGTCCACAAATGATGAGAAGATAAGACATAAAATATCCACATCCTCAAATGACCACTAGGCAGTTAGTAACGTAATCTCTTGTTAATGTTTTAAGATTCTATTCATTTATTTAAATATCACCTATTAAGGACTCTATCAAGGATTACCCTAGGACCCCTTTGTGTCCTAACATGCCTTGGAGAGCCACTCCACTCCACTACTCAGATACTATATAAGAATATCTTGTTACAAAATAATGCACTAACAAAAAACATAAATAACAATAAACCAATATGAAAAAGGCCATAAAAGACTCGCAAATTCATAAACCACCAAAGCATGGTAAATTGGATTAGTCTTAAAAACTAAGATTTTGGGTCACTCAGGCCCCAACATAGGAGCATAGATAAACTACATGCTTGGATATGGTCTCATACACAAGAATTCACATATCACATACAGGATCAAACTCAAGCATGACAGGTGCAAACATACATAACAATAAATAACCACAAGGAGGATATCTCAACTCCCAAAATACTCATGGAAAAAAACTTAGTGAAAACCCAAGAAAGGAAAGAACAATACATAACTCAATTGTCCACTATTCCAAGAGAAAAAATTCCCATGGAATCCATAAATCATCTAGTTAGAATATGAGGAAGGCACAAAATGACCAGAAGTAAATACCTAAATTCAAGCAAAATATGGTAAAGGGAAAAAATTAATAATTCAACATTGAAGGAGAACTTTAAGATTGAGTTATAAATACTTGGAATGTCCTCTATGCTATTCCAAGCCCACAATACCCTCCTTGTAGAAAGTACTACAAGATACATATTTTAATCAAGCCAAAACATTGTGACAACTAGATTCTAGGTGGTATGCAAAATGAAATGGCAAATAAAAATTCAAACAAATCAAACATCAAATAAATTGAAGAAATTAAAACCCATTGGTATAAATCCATCCAACTTTACACTTTTCAAATAAAACCTCAAATTTAGACACTTCATGAAAACTAACAACATAACAACGTAAAAACCTTAAAACCCCACATGGGAAAACTACAAAAAATCACACCCATCCAATTGGGTGGAGGAAAGAAATGAAAATGTGAGGGAACACTAGCTCTCATCCCACAAACTAATAATAATTCACTTCAATAAAAAATATGAAGTGACTCAAAAGAGTCAAAGAGCCCTACCTCACACGATTGGTAAAAACCAAGAAAAGGGAGAAATAAATAAATAATTCGCCGAATTGGGTGAAACATTTGGGGAAATAGAGAAATTTTGATATGAATCCAAAAAGTCATTCCACACACAAATCCAACTCCCATATTTTATCCAAAAAGAAAAATATTGATTTTCTCCAAGAGAGTTTGGAGAAAAATCACCAAATTCTTATAACATAAACATGAGAAGTGAGAACAAAGCACACTTTAACACATTATAATCACTTTTCCCAGAAGTGAACTTTGAAATATATTATTTAAATAATTTAATAATCTATTTGATGTTTTCCCCAAATAAAATAAATTAATTGCAATTAAATGGAATCCAACTACGACAAACTAGCTAGTAATAAAATAAAATCATTAAATCCCCAAAGTACACTAAATCACCATTTTGATAAAATCCTTTTGTGACAACTCTAATGTATAGACACTCACTAGTCAACCACAAATGCAATATGGCTATGGATTTACCAATCATGTAATAGAGGGATAATATATAATAATCAAATACATCACCCATATAAGGATGACATTGGCTTAATATGCAAGGCTAAAGCTACTATCTTCTAGTGCCCATTGTCAAAGATATAGGTAAACACTCAATTCATATAATTTAGGATGAATGCGTTGGCTTTTGATTTGATAGAATTTCAACAACCACTTAAAAGATCAGGTTACCTATGAATTAACTAGAGAGCATAATGGGCATTTTGAGAAGCAAAATAAAAGGACCAACTGACAAGAATCTGATGTCTTCTCCACTTTGAACTCTATAAAATTTAGGCAGGTATACTTGGGAATCCAATATTTATTTCTTTAAAGCTCAAACTCTCATCATGAATTCCAAATTAATAGATGGTTTATCCCTAATTCTTCTAATTCTAGGACGATAAAAGAGATGACAAATGGCTACTTCATCAAACCCCATAACTCCATGAATCAAGTATAGGCTGATGTTTCAAAACTTCAACAAAAGAATATTAAAACAATTTTAATATATATAAATTTTTGCACCATATAAGATATTCCAACTAGATCAAATTGAGAGGAATATCAATGCCTTATCTGTTAGGCTATTAACTCATAGGAATTAGACATCTACTTCTAGATATATCTTAAAACTTTGTGATAAGATTATTAATATTAATTTCTAGATCTCATACTTATCAAAATCTTCAATGAAAACCATAATGTTCTTCCAATTTACATTAAGCATTTGCATAATGCATTAGATTATTAGAAAAAGTAAACTAAAATGTAATTCAAAATGAATTACAATTGAAATTTAATAAGCTTTGTCATTAAACTTCAGAGAATAGAATGGAGACAAAAGAAGAGACAATATCTGGGATGAATAGCTAACTTTTTGCATTTTCTATTGACTTCTTTTAAATTGTATAAAATTCAATTACCATCCCTATTAGAAAACTACTCTATTAGACAAGCCACTATTAACTTTATATTCAAACTATGGGAAAAATTACATAGTATCATGGACCGACTTAAAACATGAACACAACTCTGTTTAGAGTAAAAATATTGAACCTTTTCTCTAGCTTTGGGAACTCACTTATATACTATGAGTTGCAAAAAGCTTTAGGTCTAGAAGGAAAAAGACAGTTATCCAAAAAAAAAGATTGCATAAGGAGAAAAATGTCATTTTCTTCATTACACGAGGAAACTAAAAACATTCGTGGCTTTTTTCTTGACAACATAATAGCTTCTTCATTCACTTCATTGTGGCAGGGCCTGCTCTTTTTTGTCTATTTATTCCTCCACAATACCTAATGATTGGTCTTTATCTTCTTGCTTTTCCTTAGGTTCTGGGGCCATCTTTTCTTTTTCAACTCTACTCTGATTTGATTATGTAGTGGCTAACTAGATTTCCTTTTCTTCAACCACTTCTAGTGTCTTGTCTTCAATCTCTTGTGGTGGTTGTGTGCTCATCTCATCCAACTTTTCCATGGTTACTTGCATGACCTTGTTAGAGACTTCTCTCTCCTTAGTAATAATGAATTTATTCATAAATTTATCCTTAGATGCCACCTGTAAGAGTTTTGATCCTGAAGAATATTTTGCCATCCACTTGTCAAAAACAGTGTCATCTGGCTAGCTATAATTGACGATTTATTTTTCTCTCTTCAAAATATCTTTTCCCAACTTCTTTATTTCTTCAAAATCCATTTGGAAGGAATCCAAGAACATTTGGAAATTAACTACTTCCTCAATAGATCTTGCAAACCAAATATTATTGTCCTTATTAACAACATTATTCATCTTGATACTCATTATTTCCTTTAATTCATTTTCTCATTCCTCTTTGTCTTTATAATGCCAAGGCCCTTTAGCACATGAGGGCAAAGATAAAAAATCCTACTGAGATATTTGGACAAACATGTTCTCATCTTTCTTTGTAATCTATCTCTTTTTAGATCAAAATTTAGTAGGTGACTTACTTGATCATATGTTATCTCAATCTAATCATCAATCTTGTCAATTATAGTAAAACATAGAGTAGTGATATTCTCCTGCCTATTGATCCATTTATTCAAAAATTCTCTCAAGGTAGCATCATTATTTTCTAATTCCTTCCAAATATTTACCAACCTTGAAATCTCCAAATAAAAAGTGGCCAATTCATTGTATCTACTAGCAACAAAATTATATCTCTAACCTTATCCTCATATTGAATCTGCACCTCTACATGTGATGCTCTAAGTTTATCTTTTTCCTCACTTAGCTCATTTTTAGTGTAATACTCTTGATGCTAGGGTGTATTAGGGATATTAATGATTGGCCCTATAGGAGGAGGTGGAGTAGGAGAAGTTTCAATCATAAGTTGGCTGGATTTCTCCCCCACTTTTCTCTTTCCTTTTTTGTTGTTGCAATCTTGAAATGATATTCTCCATTTCATAAATCTTGCTTTCCCTCTCATCATAAGATTCTAGTACCTTCTCAAATCAAGCATTTAATTCTAGAAATTTGTTCTTGTCTCTCACAATCACCTCCACACCAAAATCAACCATCTCTTTATTCATACGGGCCACTTTTTCAGTGTCTACATCCCCCACTTTGTAAACTACCAGGCTTCCTATATGATCTTCATCTGAAGCTTCCTAGAGTCTTGATTTATCCCTCTTTTGAATAGACCATATCACTAGGTCCTTTTGATCATTATTGTACTTTAACCCTTTGTGGGCTTCTTTAACTTCTTCTTTAGTATTAAACTTAGTCTCCTTTTCCTTCCTGATAGCATCCAAAACCATTGCATTGACAATGTCCCACTATAGAAGTATAAAGAAACCTGGGTCTTTGAGAAATTGCCTTCCCCCTTCAGGGGTTATTTGATTGAAATCTTGTATCAACTAAGCTTTGATGTCCTCTTCAATCTTAGAGTCCTATTTGTCAAGTTTCTCTACTTTTACCCTTTTGCACTTTGCCTCAAAATTGGATATGTTACATCTCCATAAAAAATGGATAAAAGCCCTAGACTTGACAAAGTCATCATCATCCAAAAATTTCTTAGCAGCCTATTCTACAATAGGATCCATCTCTTTCCCTTTAAAATCTTCAATAGTGAGGGCTAAGAGTAACATTAGGGATTCTTTAGGCATTCCTTTCTCCACTTTTGATGTTGTTATTAGAACACCATCTTGACCTCCCAATTTCTTCAATTTATCCCTTAAGGAGTCTTCATTATCAAAATGGATAGGGGTTTGGCAAGGAGAATACTCTTCTACTTTTGATGAAGATCCATCTTCTATCCTCTATCTTTTTTCTTTTGGTTCTGAGGGTGGGCTTTCTGAATGTTGCCTCTTATAAATTGGCATAGGACGTGTCCCCACATTTCTAGAAACTACATACCTGAACTTTCTTTGGGGAATGTACTGCCTTAGACTAATGAAAATCCTATTCACCATTCTCCTCTCTAGCTCCTGGGCTTGGTCTGGGTATGGCTTTATTAGTCCATCCTTCTTTTCATTTAAGGTTTGCATGATCCTAGAAAAATGCGCCATCAATTTATCTACCTTGTCTCCCCAATACTTGCTATTAACTAAAGGGTCATACTTTCTATCTAAAGCATTAAAAAACTCCAAAACCCTACAATAAACTATCAATTTTTCTTTCTTTACTTCATGTTCTTTTAAAGAGAAGTCATTCCTAATTATATCATTAGGAAAGTAAAATATATGTTCATAGGATTTTGCTTTAGTTCTTTCTTGAAAAATTTCAAAAAATCCTTTTGGATCTATAAAATGAGAATGAGATTGGGCCATTTGATATCTATCAAGAATATTACCCAAGTATCTCCATCCTCCTTTGGTCAACAAAAAATTGTGGACAACTATAAAATTTGGAAATATTTCCCCTCTACCACCAAATCCTTCTCTTCCTATCCTCCAATCTTCCATAAGAATTCCATAATTCCTACCTTTAAGGGAATTTGGTGTGGTAGGAGATGAGGCTTCCCTTGGAAACCATACAATCTAAACATAGTGGACACTAAATATGGGATAATGTCTCCCTAGTTATGGCTCACCTTTAAACCCTTAGCATGATCCTTAGGTCTGATTAGCTCTAGTAGGCATTTAGGAATTTGAGGGTTGTCTCCACTTAATAACATCCTTTTATTTGATGAAAAATACCTATCAAAATAGACAAAATTGGCATCTATGACTTCCCAAGTCATATCTACACTCCAAAGCTAAATTGGTAGCTTCTCTCCATCCCTTTCTCGATCTAATTGCATGTCTTTAGCAAAGATAGAAGCACCCTTATATAGATACATATACATAAAAAAAGGGATACTAGGAAAAGTGTTTGTCAACTTTACCCTTACTTATGCCAACTAGCCCATTGTGTATTTCTTTAGCTAAATGAGATGCAAATAAAAAATGGAACTCATTCCATATTGCAGAATTTGATCCATCATAAAAATTAAGGACCCTGGGATGTGTTCCTACTCATCTATGCCAAAAATATTGTAGAGGGTAATATAGAGGGCTTGTGCCCTAGGTTTGAAATATTTCTTTAATAAGGGCTCTAGGGTAGAAGGAGTTACATGTGTCAGATGCCCTAACTTTGTAAAATTCTCTTGTAGTGGTCCCCTTAGAAGTTATATTCTCAAAGCATCATACCTTGATTGTAGATCATCCAAAATGATATTTTCATGTAGAGCCAGGTTAGGGTTTAACATAAAAACCTCTCTAATCACCTCAACAGCTACCCCAAATAGATTTTCACTAGCATGGTTCTTTACGACTTGCAACACATGGCCATACCTCTTTGCCAGTATAGTTAGAAAATCATCATCCATGAAGACACCTAACACAACCAACTTTCCAATATTGAATTCCCAAACATTATTCGATGGTGTATCATGGTTTCTTTGTGAAAATCATTTTTTGAACAACTCCAAATCACCCATTGATGTTTTTTCATCTCTTAGCCAATTTCCTTTATCATAGAAACCCCCATGAATTCTTAGTATAGGGTTTTTTTGGAACCAATTCCTTTCTTTTTGCAGTTTTGTTTGTAGAAATAGACAATTATTCCAAGAAATCATCATGCACATTCCTATGTTGATAGTCTTTCTTTCAAGAAAAATCCCTTTATGGAGGAATTTATACTAATTCAACAAATTTAAAAAAAAAAAATTCACAACTACACCTAGGTACTTACTTGCAATTCTTAGATCACAAGAAGGAAAATTATTCACAACACTTTTTTGTATGAAAGCTGAGAAAATATAGGCTTTGTTGACACAGTTCCAATTTTTTTTCTTCTTTGTACTAGATCATGAAATTAATTACAAACTTCACACAAAATTTATTTGCACGAGGTTGCTGTGAAACACCAGTAATCCTCTAATGGTCAAATTGTGAATGTAGTGTAAATAATTTGAAAATAGGTTGTTGGTTTAGGAGAGATCTGATGGCTATGATTCAAACTTGATACTGTCACCTTTTATTTAGTGGGACATATGTCAAGTTTTCATATTGTCTCTTTAGTTAAAACTTGAACACTTTCATTTTGCGAGAACACGAAAACCCTTGATTAATCTTGCATCAGATGATTAAGACATAACCATGCTTATTTAACATTCCTTTTAGATAATGGGCCTACAAATACATGTGTCACTTCCTCACATTCTCTCTTTGGTTAAAAACCTTGCACTTTGATTTTGCGATCTAATGCAAGCACCGTAGATCTTTTGATACTGGATGATTACGATTTTTGCATGTTGGTGTGTTAAGAAGCTAGCTCATAGGGACACATGGAAAGTCCTCACATTATTGCTTTGGTTAAAAACTTTTCAAGTTCATTTTGTGAGAATATGACCATCATAGATCTTCATCTGAATCTACGACTAAGAAAGGTGCCCGTTCTTCAAATTATTCAATGTAATATGGACCCACAAGGATACATGGCAACTTCTAATATTCTCACTTTGGTTAAATCTGGCATAACTTTATTTATTGAAAAAGAAAGAAGATTTGATTTGAACAAGATCTGATGGATGAGATTAAAACTACTGATTGTTGTGTCTCTTTGGTCCTACATGACAGGTGTCGACTTCTTGTATTCTCACTTTGTTAAACTCGCTGCATCTTCAAATTGTGAGAATGTGATAATTGTAGATCTTTAGGAAGATCAATGGTTATAAAAATAAAACTCATCACTTGGGTTAAAAAAGGTAGGACACGATCTAACTAGGATGAAATCATCGGTTGAGAAAAGACACGACTTAAAGAACTAACTTTATTCCACACAAATTCTAAAAATAGCAAGGAAAATAACCCTACCAAAGGCTATTTATTTTAATACTAGGGTTTTTTCAAGGTATTTCATGTTCATACTTAGGGTTTATTTTAAATTCTCACCCTACTCAAGGGATATGACCATTGAAAATTCAAAATATGACAGAACCATTTTGAAACAAATAGGGCACAAAAATAAGGGCTAACAAAGTGTACCTAGTACTTGTTTAGTAACAATGCATATATTAGGTGCATACATTCAATATATAGATAGTTAAAGCACAAAAAAACAAAAGCCACATGAAGGAGAATATCACACCCTGTAGATCTCACAAGAAAGTGACTATGAATATTTTCCCTCTTTGTACTAACACCCATGGACAATCTATGCATAGGAGTGTAGCAAAGCATAACATCCTATGATCATATGATAAAGAATTTAAATTGAATCATTTAATTAATCATTTTATAATTGTCCTAAGAATATATCACTAGAAATAAATAACTAAAATACCCCACAACATATATGTTGGAAGTCTTATTGGGAAGTAAGATACTGAGAGGGAGGGGGGAGTGAATTATGATCTACAAAAACTTTAACTCCTTGAAACAAAAAAAGTATATTCACCATTTTCCTATCTCATATCTTAGATCATATACCATACAACCATAAACTATAAAATTAAAATCGATCTAGGTATACATCACATTCATCAATATGAAAATAAATATAAACACATAACACAAAGGTTTGGTTACCCAGAAACCCTCCAAGGTGAAGGTAAAACTAGGGTGGGGATGACACCCACAAATCTTCACTACTACAGCAATAAACTGAGCCTATTAAGGATACAATGTTTGATCACTTCTAGTGATCTATCCTATGAGTGGTTTGCCTTGTTAGGAGCTTACACGACTTATTCAATCTACCTTGATTAAAGGATTTAAACTTACAACTAAGTAAGCATTCTATTAGGAGATTTAAATGTGTTTGTTAACCCACTCTATTAAGAGATTTACCTTGATCCACTTGTTAGAATGTCTTAGTACCCGATCCTTCATTAACACTTTATTTCTAGATTACATATCTCCTCTTTCCTTGATTGATTTGATCTTCTAATCTAATATAATCTATTCTACCCTTCATTGCTAGGTTGCTTTATTCAATCTCTACTTATAAACATCAAACTTAGCCTTCCTCACTTTATCCTTAACCTTCTCATGCATACTCAATCATCCTTATGATTTAGGGCTTGATACCTTCTTAAATAGGAAACTAGAGAAGGTTCTAGATCATGATTAATGATTTGGAGTTCTCCCTTTTGCAGCTTAGTCCTTCTAATTTTTTGATTGGTTACTCTGCCTTTCTAAGGATTGATGTCCTTTGAAAAAATGTGTAATTACCTCCTTAGCTATCTCCAAAATCCAAAATTATCATATAGAAGTAAAACAAAGAAATTTGTAAGTGTTTGTGCCATCACAAACACATATATCAAAATTGGTTTACTCAACTCTTGAATATCCTAACACTTAGTCATATTTGATATTCATGTCATCCCTTAGCTTCTATATGCTCGAGACTAACTCATTCACATGACATATACTATATTTTCTTTGCTTAGCTTTGCTATCTTTACTCAACATATACTGTGACTCAATCTACACTAGGGTGTTCAACAACTTTAGACTTGCTCAGCTTGAATTGAACTATAAACAAGTCCATGAATACTCAACCCCATTGGGTGGGTCAGTCGTAGTGATGACCGACCAACTCTACCTAGAAAATGACTAAGTGTTGGACACTAATAGGTAACATGGCATAGAGATCAAAAATCTCCCCCTTTGACATTAGTGTCAAAAACACTTTCTAATGACTTGGTATTCCATTCAAAATTACAAAATAGCACTCTCCCTTAGACTGTTATTCAGTCTTGAAAAATACCTTCACTATTTACATCATATGTACATGCCACTCCAAAAATGAATATTCTTACCTTTGATTTTTGATATGTTATATTTCCTTTGCATAGCTCATATTTCCCCTTTTATAGTACAAATTTCCCCTATGTAGTATGTGGCATGAGTATTATTTCTCCCTTGTTTTTGACACTTATGGCTTGGGGTTTGTAGGGATCAGATTGTAATTATCCAAAAATTATTTGTGATTCTCT
This sequence comes from Cupressus sempervirens, assembly GCA_028749045.1. Lineage (NCBI taxonomy): Eukaryota > Viridiplantae > Streptophyta > Pinopsida > Cupressales > Cupressaceae > Cupressus > Cupressus sempervirens. Next base: position 504,099,533 of record CM053789.1, on the reverse strand, counting down.
ATAATCACCTCTAATCCATGATTCCAACTTGATTTGATAGGTTCTATAACTTGAATATGGATATCTAGCTAAACTGCTAGATCAACTAAAGTATCTGCACTAGAGAGATGCAGATCTCCCTTGACTAAATCCTTTGCAGCTGGAAATTCCTTCTTCATAACCTCAAAATAAGGTAGAAACATGGTTTGAATAGAAATAAATTTGGTTGTAATGTTTCCATCTTTAACCATCAACTCTGCTAACCTTCATTGAGAAAAAGTCAATTTATTAAATTGAATAGATCTTGAAATTGCATCCTTGCTCAAAGAATATCTAAATGCCTTAAAATTTTCTTATAAATTATCAATTGACTATTGATTATCCATGGTGAAGATCTCAACATCACAAAGCTTTATATACAAAGAATAAATATTCTTCAAGATTCATTCTAAAATATTTATAAGGTCTGAAAGTTTAACCTATTTGATTACAATTTCTGTTGAGACTTTCTCCAAAACTTTGTGCTCAAACTTTTTCTTAGACCATTTCATCAATTTTTCATTGGTCTCAATATCCTCATTATTAACCTTATCAACATGAGCTAATTTTTCCAAAATAGGTGCCTACTTATATACATTGTGAATCTCAAATACATCTACAAAAATGTCCTTTATATCATGCAATACCTATTTTTTCTTGTATTATCTTCTTAACTGTTCCAACTTGGTCTTTCTGCTCAAAAACACTTGAAAATTTTGTATTTGTTCAAGTGTCATTGTGTTAGGGTCATACTGTTAGCATGAATGTTGATGATACTACTTTGGGGGAGTATCCCAAGTATTGGAGAGTATTGACATGTTGAATTCATGACTTTGTTTTTCATTGATGTCAACATAGCATGATTTATGTAAAGATTGGCTAAGTAGTATATGAAGATCTTGATGGTAAAGAAAATGGTTTGATTGTATGGTGATGCCAAGCTATGGACATGTTCAACATAGTGTCCTTATGGTATGGTCATGTGTACAACATCTGAGTTGAAGATGTATGAAAAATGTACTTGATTTACAGAGAGAAGTTCAGAGATAGAGTATCGGGAAAGTAGTTCCTAATGTTTGTTGGCTATCTTATATCTAAGATGTAATGAAGAGATATACAATTAGATAGTGATAGAGTAAATTTAGTTGGTGACATTAGCAAGTGTGCAAGCCCTAGTATCGCACATGTGAAGTTTTGTATAGACTGTAAGCTGACAATGCTATTGTAATTGTAAATAATTAATTATCTTATTATAATTAATTTGGAAAGCCCCAAGGCTGACTCAAGGAATCAATATGAAGATATGGTATAAAGGAATTTTTTTCCCTTGATTGTAAGAATGGAATTCAAGTATTATTATCATTGTTGAAGTGTGAAGTGAAAAAAGGATTAGAGTGTTTACTAAATGTGAGTAAGCGATCCAAGGGGTTATTGCATGTGAGGTTTGTGATATGGTTACAAGATCAGAAGGAGCAGAGGTATAGTTGATAGGATAGAGAAATAAGAAGGAACAATACAATACCATTCTATTATTATGCAAGGAATAATATAGAGATCATTTGGATAGTGGGTTCATTGATCTTGCCCTTGAAGATGTTTTGACAGTGGGTCTAGCTATCTTCCAAAACTTCTAACAGGGTTGGAATCTCCTAACAGGGATTCAAAGTCTCCTAATAGGGACTCATATGTACTGAATGTATTCATGGAATCCTAACAATGTCCATTCTCTGATGAGGAATATTTATATTAGTACATCATCTTGTGGGTACCATCCCCACCAGGGTTTTCCCTCTCATCAAGGGTTTCCCTAATTAACATATTGGGTGCTATTGTGTATGAGTATCTTCTTGTAGTTTCAGTTTATATTACTCATATGGTTAGGGTTATTTAAGGTTGACAATTGTGATAAAAGTTGGATAAATTGGTATCGAAGCATTAGGTACTTGAAGGATAAGCTTAACAACTTTAGGAGATCGATGGAAAATCTTTTCAAAAAAGATAGTCCTAGATTTGATTGGGCCAACTATGATAGTTGGAAGAAGAAGATGAAGACTCATCTATTGTGCATGGCTTTGGGATATTGGCTCTTAACAAAGGGAAATAAGACAATCATTGAAGAAGAAAAGCTTGATGGATGTAGTGAAGAAGAGAGAGATCTATTCATCTGTAACATGAGAGTAAGAGAAGCTCTACTAATAGTTCTTCTAGAGAATGAGCACAATCAGGTAAAGTCACTTGAAATATCTTATAGAATTTGGAAAGAATTAAAATCAACTTTTTGAAGGTGATGATCATGTAAAGAGAATGATATTATAGAATTGGATATGTGCATTTCAAGATGCTAAAATGATGGAAGATGAATCTATAAGAACTTATGCTGGAAGAATATTAGAGATTGTTGTAGGAATCTAGTCTCATGGTGGAACCAAGGAAGATGATGAATTCATATGGAAGATCTTGAAAAGTTTGACACCACCATTCAAGCCAATAGCTCAGATGATTCGGCTAGTAATGCCTGCACTAAGGATTTCACAAAGGAAACATTGCTTGGAAGATTAGAATTAGTAGAAGCAAATTTGAGATAGTATGAAGATCTTGCAAGAGTCAAAACAAATTTTAGTGCCTTGAACATTCGACCTAATTTGACAAGGAGTGAAAACACTCGAGGAGATTTTGTTGGTAGCAACAGATTTGATGAAGACAAGAAGATTAAGGAAGGAATATCCCTTCTTGTTAGAAGAGGAAAAGATGGTAAGAAAATCTTTAAATGTTGGAATTATAATGAATTTAGTCATTATGCATCTAAATGTCATAAAAGAGAGAAAAAGTATAAGGGAAAGTTCAAGCCTAGAAGAGATAGAGATAGAGACTATTTGCATGCAAATGAAGATGAAGAATCTGATGAAAAAAGTCAAAGTGAAAGTGATGATGAATTAGGATTTGTGGCTATCAAGGAAGATGATCTTGATAGAGAAATTAGAGAAGAAAGAGCTCTAGTTTACCAATTGGAAAATAAATTTGATTGGATAATTGATAGTGATTGTTCACATCACATGACTCGTGATATGAATAATATTTTTAAGTTCAAGGGTCATGATGGAGGTATTGTTAGAGTTGGTAACAATGCAACCTTCCATATAACATGATTTGGATCCATTACTCTTGATGGTAACGCTAACACTAATGATGTCTATTTTGTTGATGGATTGAAGCATAAATTGTTGAGTGTTGGATAGTTGGTGGACAAGGGTTATTTGTTGCATTTCACTGAGAAGACTTGCATTATCAAAGGCAAAGATGGTAAGATGATTGGAATTGGCACTAGATCCAAAGGTAATGTATGTCAATTGAATCCTACTAAAATGACATTTTTGGTAGCTAATGTGGATAATAGTTTGTTGTCGCATATAATATTCTATCAGATAAACTTTGATAATACTGTGAAAGTTAGTAGCACTTTTGCAGTTAGAGACTTGCCTAAGATTACAAAGCCTACTAATGTTGTGTGTAAGGAATGTATTTTAGCTAAGTAGAAGAAAGTCTCATTTCCTCGCAAGAAGTTCACTACCATAGAGAATTTTGAGATTGTTCACACAGATTTGAGTGGTTCCTCTAGAACAAGAGGATTCTATGGTGAAAGGTATTTTATGATTTCAATAGAATGATGTGGGTAGCATTTCTTAAAGAGAAATATGAAGCTTTTGAGAAGTTTAATATATTTAAGAATAGAGTTGAGAATGAATCTGTTGTTACTATAAAGTGTTTGAGATTTGATAGAGGAGGAGAATTCACCTATAGAGAGTTTATCATATTTTGTGAAGAGAATGGAATGAAAAGGAAACTATCTACACCTAGAAAACCTAAGAAAAATGGGATTTTTGAAAGAAGAAATAAATCTGTAGCAAAAGTAGCAAGAGCGATGTTGTTTGAGAATGATGTTTCTAAGACATTTTGGATAGAAGTAGTCAATACAACAATATATACTATGAATAGAGTATAGATAGAAAAGGTAAGAGCAAGACATCTTATGACTCAAAATCACATAGTTAAATCTTGATAGTAATATCACAATTTGACTTCCTGTGGAAATTATCTCCTACTTATCATTCACCATCAATTAAGTATTTCAAATTTTTTTTTGAGAAAATGTTACATTACAAGAGATGATGACATTGTTAAGTTTGATCCAAGAAGTGATGAAGGTATGTTTCTTGGTTATTCATTGAAAAGAAAGGCTTATAGATGTTTCAACTATAGAACTAAGACAACAGTTGAATGCACAAATGTAAGGATTGATGAAAATTTTGGAACTAAAGAAAAGATGGTAGATTATAATTTAGATGGAGAAAAAGATAATTTTGGAATTGTTAGATAGAATGCCAAAGTTTTCTTTCAGACTAAATATGATTTGTAGAATGATGTACTAACTATTGAGAAAAGAAGAGAACAAAGATCTAAACCAAGAGAAGAGATAATATTTGAGATGTCAACTCCTACCACTAATAGGAATTTGACAAAGAATCACCCTCCTGAGCAAATAATTGAGAGAAAAGACAAAGGTGTGATGATAAGGAACAAAGTGAATGAGGAGATATTTCTGATATCTCAAGTTGAACCTAAGAGTGTAGATGAATAAGTTAAAGATGATCATTGGATTAAAGAAATGAAGGAAGAACTAGATGAGATAGTGAAGAATGATACATGGGAGTTAGTTCCTAGACCTAAAGACAAGAATGTGATAGGAACCAATGGGTATTCAAAAACAAGATGAATGAGCAAGGCAAAGTTGTAAGAAATAGAGCTAGACTTGTATTCAAGGGTTATTCACAACAAGAAGGCATAGACTACGAGGAGACATATGCACTTGTATCTAGAATGGAAGCAATAAGGATGTTCTTGGCTTATGTAGAAAATAAGAAGTTCAAGGTTTATCATATGGATGTTAAATCAGCCTATCTGTATGGAGAAGTTGAAGAAGAGGTATATATTGAGCAACCTGAAGGTTTTAGTTTATCAAAAGACAAAGACATGATATGAAGATTAAGGAAAGTTGTATATGGTCTAAAACAAGCACCTAGAACCTGGTATGCAAGGTTGGACACCTAAAGGTACGACATACAATTTCTTGTATTTGAAAGAAATTAAAAATGGTTTTATGATTATTATAATATTTGTTGATGACATCATTTTTGGAGGTAATGATGAAGCAAGTGATGAGATTGCTGAAGAGATGAAGAATGAATTTGAAATGATCATGATGGGAGAAATGAAGCTTTTCCTAGGATTATAGATTGTACAGAATAGTGATGGTATTTTCATTTCACAAGCTAAGTACTTGAAAGATTTATTGAAAAGGTTTGGTTTGGAAAGTTGTAAACCTATTGGTACACCAATGATAACTGGTCACAAGTCATCCAACAAAGATAAGACACTTGTAGTAGAGAAAAATAAGTATAGATCCATGATTGGAGGTTTGAAGTATTTGACTCACACGAGACTAGATATAGAAAATGCAGTTGGGATTGTAGCTCAATTTCAAGCTGATCCTAAGGAATATCATTTTACAGCAATGAAGAGAATATTTAGATATCTGAAAGGAACATTTAATTATGAGATTTGGTATGAAAAATTGAGTGATTTCATTTTATGTGCATATACTAATGTAGATTGGGTAGGTAGTATGGATGACAGAAAGAGCACTAGTGGTTGAGCATTCTTTCTTGGATGAAGATTAGTTTCTTGGCTAAGAAAGAAGCAAGATTTTATTTCATAGAGTATTGTTGAGGCAGAGTATGTTGCAGCAATAAATAATTATAATCAAGTTATGTGGATGAAGAAGATGCTAAAGGATATCAAAATTGAGTTTGAAGAACCTATTATCACTTACTATGATAACACAACTACAACAAGTATGTCTAAGAATCTTGTATTTCATTCTAAGACTAAGCATATATCTATTAAGTATCATGTGCTAAGAGATAAAGAAGTATAAAAGAAGATCAAATTGGAGTATGTGATTACTATAGATTAGATTACATATATCTTTACAAAGCTTTTGTATAAAGGTACATTTGAGTACTTGAGGTGTATTCCCCTACCTACTTCTGAATAGATGATGCATAGAGTGCATCAGTCTAGTGGTATAGAGAAATATTGTTAGCCTTGATTGAATGATGATGCTTCCATATGGGGGAGTATCTGTGATGATTTGAGTCACTAAGGACTCTTGGTATTTGGTATTGAATAGTGTCTTTGGACACTCAAGCTGGTTGATAAACTAGTACAACATATTGGTAATTAGTATTTAACAATTGGTATGTTGTAACATTGAGATTACGGCCTTTGACATTGATGTCAATGGAGGAGAATATGCATGAAAAACATCTCCTTAGTATCAAGGAGAGATATCTTTTTAGAGAGATTTAGAAAGATTCATGTAAGAAAGAAAGAATGTGCATATGATGTATTGTAAATTATTTAGTGTGAAGTAAAAAATTGATGTCTAAGAAGAAGGAGTATGCACCTATGTGCATCTATTATGTTTGAGATTCTTTTTAGCATGTGGACAACTGATGCTGGTCAACAACAACATTAAAACACTCTTTGGTATTCTTGGAACTTAGATGTTTATTCATCTATGTTGCCATCAATGCCAAAGGGGGGGATTATTAGCATGAATTCTAATGATATTACTTTGGCGAAGTATCATGAGCATTGGAGAGTAATGACATGTTTCATTCATGACTTTGTTTTTCATTAATGTCAATATAGCACGATTTCTGTAAAGACTGGCTGAGTAGCAGAAAAAGACCTTGATGGTATGGATAATGGTTTGATTTTTTGCTGATGTATAGTTATGGACATGTTTGATATAGTGTCTTGATGACATGGTGAAGTGCATAATGTTTGAGACGAAGACATATGGAAGATGTACATGATTTACAGAGACTTGTTCAAAGACATGGTATTGGGAAAGAAATTCTTGATGTTTGTTGGTTATCTTACATCTGAGATGTAATGAAGAGATGCATAGTTAGGTAGTGACAGAGGATAGTCAACTAGTGACATCAACAAGTGTGCAATCCCTAGTATCACACATGTGAAGTTTTGTATAGATTGTGAGCCGACAATTCTATTGTAATTGTAATTAATAAATTATCTTATTATAATTAATAGGGAAAGCCTCAAGACTGACTCAAGGAATTATTATGAAGGTATAGTATCAAGGAAAGATGTTTTCCTTGATTGTAAGAATGGAATTCAAGTATTGTGACCATTGTTGAAGTGCAAAGTGCGAAAAGGAGCATAGTTCTTACTGAATGTGAGTAAGCAATCCAAGGGGTTATTGGGTGTGAGGTTTGTGATATGGTTACAAGATCAAAAGGATCACAGGTTTGGTTGATAGGACAAAGAAAGAGGAAGGAACTTGATACAATACCATTTTATTATTCTACAAGGAATAATACAGAGATCATTTGGACAGTGGGTTCATTGGTCTTGCCCTTGAATCTGTTTGGGTAGTTGGTCTAGCTGTCTTCCAAAACTCTTAACAAGGTTGGAAAAAATTCTTACATTGTTGGCACAACTTCTAATAGGGTTGGAATCTACTAACAGGGATTTAAAGTCTCTTAATAGGGACTCATATGTACCAAATGTATTCATAGACTCCTAATAGGGTCCATCCTCTAACAAGGAATATTTATATTAGTACATCATCTTGTGGGTACCATCCCCACCAGAGTTTTCCCTCTAATCAAGGGTTTCCCTAGTTAACATATTTGGTTTCATTGTGTATGAGTATCTTGTTGTGTTTTTAGTTTATATTACTCATATGGTTAAGATTTTTTAAGGTTGAAAATTGTGATAATAGTTGGATAACTAATTCACCCCCCCACCCCCCTGCCCCCACTCAGTTATATCAGTGGACTATATATTCTACCACATACTTGGGTAGTGTAATGACCTCATCTAGAGTCACTGGAGTCCTAAGTGACTCAATCTTCTTCTCTATTAACCATAACCTTGGTGTGCTAATACTCAACAATGTGATATTTAATTGTGTCCCTTCAATGCACTTGGTCTTGGTGTTTTTGGTCTTGTAGAACTTCTCTGCTGCTAGGTAGGTATAACCTGTTAGATAGGTGTAATAATTGACACTTTAGTAGAGACAAGAATAAAAATCAACAACTCTTTTAGGACTTGTATAGCCTCTTGCTCATTTGTCTTCTCAGTCTCCTCAAACTTTGGTTGTTCAACCTCCTTTGTTCTCTCAATATGAGGTCTTGAGGCATTCTATGCAAATTGATCTGCTTGACCTTGTTTTTCTCCTTGATCATTGTAAATAACAAGTTTGGAAACAAAAGGTAGATATTTAATCACTATTAAAGCTTTTCCCCACCCCTCGACACTTATATCTTGCTAACTCTTATCATAATCTATGATTGATGTAATTTAAAGTTTATCAATTGGGGTGTTCATAGTTGGTGTGCTTTCATTCCAAAGGTAGTTATAAATTTTTATTAATAATGGATTGGTGTATGGAAGAAAAGTGTCTAAGGTTTGAAATGCTACACTTTTTAGTTCTTCCTTAGTCAAAATATTTAGATTCTAGTATGTCTTATCTTGAATATCTTCTATGGTGACAACATCCTATTGTCCATTCTCCTCCACCTTTTTGCTAATTGTCTCTTCCAGATTGTCTGGTGCATCATAATCTTCCTGGTTGTCTAACTCTATTTCATCTTTCTCTTCTTCTTCCTCTTCAATGGCTATTGGAAGTAAAAACCCAAATTCCTTTTTCCATATCACAACACTTTCTTGTATGACATCTTCAACTTTATTCTTCAAAATTTTATAGGCCCTTATTTTTGGTACACATTTCTTTGCAAAATCTCTTAGGGAAATAGATAGATGGGACTTCCCTAAGTCTGATATTGTTGTGGCTAATGTAGCCTCTCTTACTTTCATCTCTGTGGATAATTCCCACTTCCATTTTGCATCCAATTTATTGTACTTGGTCTTCAAGAATGTCTTTTCCTAACTTGATAGGCGTATACTTAAATTTTGACATCATATAGATATCATTTCTTTTTCAAAATTTTCTTGATTTTCCTTATCTAAAGAATCATAATGAATATGCTTATATCTTATGAGTCTTGCTAAGTTTCTAATATACTCACATACCTAATCAATGTTTATGGGAGGTTGTCTAGGAAAAAATTAATTTGAAGTTTACTCAAATCATTAGGCTCACTTTTCTCACCTTCATCTTCTTCATCATTAGGCATGAAAACTAATTTTCTTCTTGGCTTCTTCTTTGGAATCTGGTCAGTCCCTTTTACAAATTGCTTCCTCTTTGGTGCATATTTTCCCTTACTTTCCTTGGATGTCTTTTGTGTACTTTTCTTAGGTTCAAGAGCTGTAGGCAGTGCTGCTTTGGATCCCTATCTTGTTACAATCCTTCTTTTAGGTTTAGGGGTAGAAGGGGTAATAGTCTTCTTCACATTCTTCTTCAAGTCCCTCTTCACTTTGGGAGCCACTATCACAATTTTCTTTTGTTTTGTTGCCTTAGGCTCGGCAACCACTAGTTCTTTTCTTTCGAATTCTTCCTCTTCTTCTTCTAATTCTTCATCTTCTCCCTTTCCTTCTATCATCTATAGGGGTCCTTCACCAAGTTTCCCCTCAAGATCAGAAATCATCTTTTTCCTCTTTCTATCCATCTTGGGCACTTTAGTTTGCATCATCATTTTAATCTTGGTGGACTCATAATTGTCAAAAGTATTGACATTCTTGTTAATCTCTTCAAATAACAAGGAAGTATTAGTAGCACCGATTTCATCTTCATTCACTTCATATTGCATTGACCTTAGCCATGCAACCCTTGTTAGTATAGCTTGTGCATATGTGAAATCAATGTCCACCATGAAATAAATTTCTTCATAATAATGATCAACAACTAATTGTGGAATCCTCAATCCATTCTTCATCTTTCCTTTAAATTCTTCAAAAATAGCCATCCATAATGGCTTCAAAAATTTCACCCAATTTCAAAAATAACCATCCACGAACTGAGAAATACATATGATAAATTGTGTGAAAATTATTTTTTCACATAGAAAAATATACAAACTAATAGTGACCCAAACTTACATGATGTGCTCTTGGCCTACCTTATTGCTACAAGGTTCTTTACCAGTCATTTCAATTGTATATTGGAAAGATCATAACTATGGTCTTTCTTCACAATCTTATAACTTAAGTCCACTACTATACATGGAACACTATTTAGTTGGCTCAACTAATAGAGCTTGTGTGCTATCACACATACAAAAAATTCAAAAATAGGGTCTTCAATTCTATATATTGACATTCTTCAATCGTTCCACTTGGCTTTTGTTTGATCTTCGATAACATTTCTTTCTATGCACATCATTGTCTTCACTCAATCTAGGGTTGGATACATTATCACTTAGTGTATTATTTCCTTATTGATCTTTATTGGTTCACTTTCTAGCCATAATTTTAGATCATGCCCTCTACTTAAGATTATCTTGATCCATTCCACTTTGAAAACTGTTGGAAAGGCTAGGGCACGAGTAAGCCCTTTCTTGAAAATGACCCTGAATTCAATTTTTAGAATTCCATTTGCACACAATTTATCATAGTTATTTCTTAGTTCATGGTTTCCAATCTCTCCAACTTTGCACATGTAACATGGATGAACATCATGTACCATAATCACTCTGGGAAGAATTTTAAAAAAAGTTCTTGATGCATCTCTAGTCATTGCACTATCAGGGTATGCCTTAAAATTTGATGGAGGACATTGATCATTCCTCATGATCTATGCATTTCTTTCCTTTAGCATTTCCTTGCCAGTGCCAGATGTAGATGATGTCATTTTAAAATAGGGTTTTAAAGTAACTCCAATAACTTCTCAAAATAAATGAACTTGGTTCTTAAGTCTTACTTCACTCTGTGATTTCCCAAGTACATGTTGTAGATCCACATTTTTTCCCCCAAAATATCACTTTGATCACCTTTGAATTGCTCTAAAGGTTCAAAATCACTTGGTGAATGAAAATAATCTTGAAAATTTGATCTAAACCTTCAATGTGTCAAATTAGGTATTCATTTAATGCTTTGTAGTTTGTTAGGGCATTACAACTATCTTGACCTTGAAGACATACAATTTTGTTCAGAAAACTTTCTTTCTATTGCTCAGTCTTCATTACCATTCACCTTATTATCCCAATCAACATATCAACTTAGCTCTATAAGGGAGCTTGACTCATATAGAAATACTTGGTCACTACTGATACAATACTAACACAAATACTTATACCTGGCATCTATTATGCATATGATTTATTTTCCTTAATTCTTTTCTGAAATCTATCCTAGTGCATCTTGATTCATGTAGGTATGGACTTTTAACATATCTCCTACTAGGAGCTCGTATGTAATTTTGCATTAAAGTATAAAATTCCTTACATACCTTCTTTTCTTAGTTAGAAGTGTTGTGATTACCTAATCCATTGGATTTTTTGACCTCATTTTCACTTGTTCCACTACTTCTTGCTTCTACTGTCTTTTTCCACATTTGATTAAACTCGTTCCTTGTTTTCTCTACATCAAATTTTCCTTTTCCTTTGATGTGTCCATTTCTTGGTGCTTGTTCTTGGGTCCTAGAATTCTTCCTAACATGTCCAACCTTATGACAACTAAAGAAAACTAAGCTTCCATTTAACCATTTCTTGTAATTTCCTTTGAAATGTGTCCTAATGCAATTTTCTACAATATGACCATATTCTCCACAATAATGAAAACTATACCATGTCTTATAATCCCAGTTATGAGATTTTTCTTGCTTAGGTGCATGCCCTTGCTTCTTAGATGTCCAATTAGATTTTTCCTTGGATATGCATTCCTGAGCTTTATGTCCATACTTCTAATAGCTGTAGTAGTGTCCTTTAAATATAAGTGCAATAGGTGTATTGCTTTCCTTTATCACACATTCATTTTCTTGGTGTCCTTGTTTCTTGTAATTAAAACAATATCCATTGAATTGCTAAAATATTTTTTGCAAAAGATGGAATTGAAATAGTCTAATGGGGTGGGGACCCTCTAGTCAACACATCAGAAGGTCCACCTATAGATCAACATTCTTTGTATCACCATGGTAAGGTCTAGTAAGGATGTGTTACCCATGTATGAGACTTTAGAAAATTGTTATGTGTAGCCCATAGACAAGACTTAACATATGTGTATCTAAAGGAGAGAGAGAGAGAGGATTCTATCTTCCCACAAATAATCCATGCTTTAGGATTATGCCTAATTCATAAAGGGAAAATATGTGCAAAAAGAAGGGATGAAGTAGTGGTTCAATGCATATATTTGAGGATGACCTAGGAAGCATACCAATCCCACAAGGCTAAAGTACCCTAAGAAAAACTTAAAATTTGTATTTACTACTACATGATAATGATTTGAGAATGTGCATGGATAGGCAAAATGCTCTAGAAAGTGTGTGTATAATGCTAGTCAACCAAATATAAGACATGAAAATAAGGGGAATATGTATGCCTCCCCTATGATAGGAATACAATTTCTTATTTTGGCATCTCAAGGAAGTTATGAAGAAGAATAGAGCGATTTCAACTTTGAGATAGTATCCATAGGAAACACAAGGTCCAAACCAAAGAGGTGACAACACCTATGAGGACATGTAAGGATAGAATGCAATGAGACACCATGCAAGAAGTGAAAAGTAAATCCTCAACTTGTCATGCCTAGAATTCTTCCCGCTTCCATGCCCTCTCAGTCTTGGGAGGGATGGATCCCCCCTCCATCTTTAACACCCCCACCCCCACTAGAATTGGCCCACATTTTCCCGCATTTGGAGCTAGTCACCAAATCCAAGAATGGTTGCATTCTTCTTCAGGAGGAGACTCTTGTCCTAATAAAACCTTGTGTTGTTCGTGATGATTGTGCCTATTTGGGCCCCAAACCTCTAGGTGGTCCCACGATGGAATCCCCAATAACACTGACTCCAAAGTCAAACTAGCTGGAGGTTGTTTTTGGATCCAAGACTCTCATGGACTCTAGTACAAAACCCACATTCTCCTTAGGACCCACTAGACCTCTGATTTCACTACTCAATTCTATGGTGGATCTAATTTCCTTGAGGTTTACCCTATTTCTTGTTGGAAAGTTTGTCTCTTTCTAACCAATGGTGGATATAAAATGGTGCTTGACAAAGTGGAAACTAATAGGTTTAGTTTCTATTTCTGCAATGGCTATTGACCTCTTCCTATTCAGTTTCACAGATGAAAAAGACCAAGATTTGGTCATGGTAGGATCATGGAAATTTGGCAAACACCACTTGTTGCTGGAATAATGGAAACCAAGATTTAACCTGGGGAGCAATCTTTACAGATATGCTCTAGTCTAGATACGTTTTCTTGGGTTCCCTTCGGAATTCTAGGACAAGTGTGTTTTTAGATGGATTAGTAGCTCCTTTGGACAATTTATTAAAATGGATTTAATGATTGGTTCAAAGAATAAAGTGGGCTTTGCTAGGTTTTGTGTGAATGTAGGCATGAAAAAACCCTTATCAATCATCGTGGATCTGAAGTCTAAGTGGGGTACCTAGTCATAACTATTATTCTATAAGAATGTTGCTCCCTTTTTCCAAAAATATAGAAAACTTGGTTATTTGTTTGTGGATTTATTAAAGAGTGAGAAACTCAAGAGAAAAATCTCCTCTCTAGGTATGGAGGTGGTTTAAATTTCAAAAGTAGCTGAAATGGCTACCGCATCCAAAACCCAAGAAAATACAAAACTGGTAAGTGTGACTAAAACTCACTTGGAGAATGTAATGCCCCGCTCGGAGATCCTTGGAAACAAGGATTCAAATCAAGCCAAGATATTTTTTCTTTTTAACAAGTATGAATGCACATGACAACATCATACAGGGATCACAAAAATCGCAACAGAAGACTTCAACACAATCCCGGCAACCAACGAATCTTCGAATGCCATTACCAAACTGACACACACAAACAAAGCCAACAACAACAACAACATGATGAGGGCACAAGAAATGACCACTCATCAACAAAACACCAAGTTGGGGTAAAATGCAAAATCTAGAAATTTGGCTAAGCCTAAAATCCTGAAAATTGGCTAAGTCTGGATTTCTGAAGCCCTGAAATTTCCTAGAATCCATAACTTATCTCTGAGAGGTCTGAAACCTATCTCAAACGATTTGTCGCATATATTAAAATATATCTTAAGTATAACGCCAACTTATACTTAAACGATATATTTTAAACCCCGAAGGACTACAACAAAAACCCAAAAATTGAATTTCAAAAGAAACCTCTTGAATACAAAATGGAACAACATAGGCTCGAAGAACGCCCAAAAAGGGTATCCAAAACCACTCTCAAAAAGGTCGGATCACGAACAAAAGTGCCCGCCGATGGCACGCGCAGGTTTTTCACAAAAATCGTGCGACACTTTTTACTAAGGGAGGGCGACACTTCTCCCTTACTGAGTGCGACACTTCTCAAGAAGGCGTGCGATACTGGAAAAGTATCGTGCGACATTTCTCATAAAGCCGTGCGACACTCTTCCAGTGTCGTACGACACTTCTCCAATAATGCGTGCGATACTTTACAGTATTGTACGACATTCTTTCTATGGGCGTGCGATACTTTATCAGTGTCGCACAATGTTGAACAAATGTCACCCATAGAAACATGAAAACACTCCTAGAAGCAAAAAGGACCAAAATAGAGCAAAGAACCTCCACACCAGGGAGTACCGGATCCACCAAGGCTTGAGGAATGAACACTCGAGTGCAAGAACAACACAGAATGGAGAACATCAACCATCTAAACTACAGCAGCATAGAACACACTGAATATAAACATCGTAGAGAACAAAAACAACATCACAATGTACATAAATACATCTCAGGAAAAAAACAACCAAACTAAGTACGCGGTTCCTCCCAACCGTCAATAGCATCATAAGACCATCGTGGGTCCTAGCCATCCCCCACGCATAACATCCCAAGCCACCGACCCAATCGTCGGTACTGTCGTAATAGGGACGTCACTACTAAAAACATGCAACAATATAAGCATAAGGAAATCTAACATGCTAGTAGTAAAGCATAAGATAATCCTATAGTAGATAACATCACCTATCACATGCTAAACAACAATAAGCAACAGATATGCTAATACAATAATTCACAGCATCTAATCATATGCTAAACATCATAATAAGGGAATGCGCCAAATAAAATAACATCATCTAAACATGATATACAAGCATCCCAATGAAAGCATGAATCACAAGAAAGCATACTCCGAAACCCGAAGTACCAAGTGAAGACATCTAGCAACAGTCATACTAGGACAAAAGATCATCTCTGTACACCGATCCCTAGCAGTGGTGAAGGTAGCTACACCTCCCAACCACGTGGCACCCATAGGTCCACACCCGCCGTGCTGATGGAGATAATGATCCAACCACAAACACACATAAAACACAACATCCATGGCTAACACTCACGCTAGACAGTATGATGGCTAAACCAAGAACCTAAGACAATGCAAGGAGTACAGGTCCTGGTCAGACACTCAAAAGGCTACTAAGTAGGGACTAACATCATGGAGAATCGCTTGGCATCAAAAGGCCCAAGCTTGGATCGTGCGGATTCAGCATCCCTCAACGGAATGGCTCGGCACAACATTTTATTATCTTAAATTTTATTACCAGTCACACATTTTCTTTAATTATCACTTATTTAAAACTTCATATCCTTCGCTAACCCTCTGGGCACAATGATCACCAGGCTACGAGATAGAAGCCCCCTCCATATGCTACCCTACCCTACCCATGCTCATCCTACGAAAAGTGCCCGTGGGCATGCATACTCCCATCCCAACCCCAATGATCATAACTTTTGGCAAATCCAGGGAAGATCGGGCCTCGCAAGTCACCCAACAAATGTATGCATACGTACTCGTGTGTGGCACACCACCATCACGAAGATCATAATACAAGGACAGGAATGAGAACACAATGCAAAGAAAACACCCAACTGAAAGCAACACGGGAAGGATGGATTCTACACGAATCCCAAACCCAATAAAACTGTACATCATAAAATCACTCAACCGACCTCAATCCGAGAGTATGGATTATACACGAATCTCAATGATGTAACAAGACCAAACATCATGAACTCACTCAATCGGCCTCAATCTGAGAGTATGGATTCTACACGAATTCTAGCGTTCAGGAAACAAAAGCAAAGGTCCAACAAAAACCATAACAGGTATAAAATCACTCAACCGAACACAATGTCGGGAGTACGGATGCAACACGCATCCCAATGCAACATAAAAGTGCAAAAGTGGTCTGACTGATATCCAAACGGATCATCCAAGTCCACGACCCACATTGTGCCAAGAAAACCCGAGAAAACAGGGCGGCACGCAAAACGAGGTAAAAATCGCAAAAATTTGAAAAACTTCAAAATTAAAACCCATTTGGCCTTTGGGTTCAAAAACCCCCAAAAATCCAAAAATAACTAAAATCGGACACCATATGCAAAAACGGCAAGCATAACGGTGCAAAATCCCAAACTCTCATCCCAAAACAATAGGGAAATGTTCATACCCGCCCAACCGGGTAGAACTAACATACAGAAACGGAGGGGAACACTAGTTCTCAGCCTCCAAACAAATGGCTACCAAAAACAAAAGCTGAAACGGAGCAAAAACAATAAAACGGGAAAGCCTTACCTCACAGCCAAAAGGGCAAAACGGGAATATGAACCATAAAATAAATATCCCGTAGAAGTAGCTGAAAATTGTGGCAATCCAAGGTTTCCCCGAGCTGGATCCAACGAACTCAACCTCGCAACGATCCCACGCCCGTAGCTCCCACAACGAAAAAAACAGTAAATCCTCATGAAGAGGATTTTGGGTTTTACTCTCCGACTTTCCAATTCAAAAGTGAGAAGTGAGGAATTAAATTCCTCTTTGGATATTTATTCACTTTTTGGGTGAATAATCGATTAGGGCATTTAACCAGCCAATCCAGTTATACCCCAAATCGACCCAAACGAAAACAGGCCATTCCTATAAATAGGAATTCATCTATGGAAAAGCTGCCAGAAATTAAAATAAATCAATTTAAAAAGCCCGAAAATCCAAAAACACATAAACCTCCTTAATAACTTTTTGCGACAATGCGAACCTCTAAATGCACAGACACGCTTACTGGTCTAATCACATAATGCAAATGAGTTTGGATTTAATAATCACCGAAAGGTTTAAATTAAACATTTTAATAAAGGATACGTCGACCATACAAGGACAACATTGGTAAAATATGAAAGGATGAATCACTAACTCCATGTGCCACTGCCAGGGATATAAATCCTGCACACTAAACAACATGATCAAGTGCAATTGCATATAATAACATAGCCGAAGCAATAAATGTATTAAATCACCTAATTTAACCATTTATTTAATTATATTAAAATAATCTATTTACATCACTCACGTTCGCAAAAGGCATAGCAACGCAGGAATAAAGTAAATAACCATAGCATTAAATCCATCACATAAAAAATCAGAGGTATATCCAAATACCAGATAACTAGATAACCATATATCATCATAAAATACATTGTCATCTCAAAATGGCATCATAATGCAATATGATTAACTGAGCAACATAGTAGTATAACATCTATGATACTAGAATCAAAGTGTAACATCTGACCCTCGGGTCCTTTCAAATGTAAACATAACATGAGTAACAAATATCTCTCTAATCAGAAATGTAACAAGGTAAATGTCCGCAGCACATAACCAAAGAATCCAACAAGAATAATCCATTCTAATTACTTAAGCATTTAATAATGATTGATTACTCTGCATAAAAAGGGCATTTAAAACACATAAGCAAACTCAGTCAAAAACATGACTAACCACTGCTACAGGAACCTAGTCCTGTGTAGCATGGTAAAAAGTACACAGTGCAATCTCTGCACACATCTCAAGGTAATCACGGAACAACCTCATGATACCACATCGATCCTGGTAACCACTGGCACAAACCTCAGTGAACCAAAAATCACATCATAATCTCAAAGATCAATCAAAAGCATAATCAACACAACTGATAAAGAAACATAAATCCAAACACCTCAACGGTGTAGACCAATCAGGGTCACAATCATGATCCCATCACAACAAAAGATCAGCAAGGTTGCATCCATCAGGACGACTTACAAAAGTCAAATGGGAGAGACACTACAGAGAATCTTTAGAATCTGAAAGGAACCCCTAGCAAAATTGATGAGATAGTTAGAACCCCTATGAAAGTGAATGATGATGACCAAGGTGAGGGGTCCATAAGTGGTCAAACTAATAAAATAGCTGCTGATGTACATGAAGAGGGGGAGATTGTTGACACACAAATCTTGGAACTTCCACATTTGTGTGGGGGGGCGCTAAAGAAAGAAATGGTGGGTGATGGAGTTGTTAACTCTTGGAGCCCACCCTTTAACTTGGAGTTTGGCTCACCACTCACAAATGGAACCCTAGTGGTCTCTATACTAGGAATTGTTGAAGTTTTTTCTCCCACCTTTGAGGGCCCAAGCCTAGACTTTTATAGCAATGATGTTGAATGGATGATCCCAAAGAGAAAGCCCATGGGAGGAAATAAGGCTGATGTTGGTTCAACCACAAGGACCTCTAATCAAGAACATCCATCAAAAGGAAACAAAAAAGGATATAACACATGGGAAACAAAAAACCTCGAAGGAAACCTAGAACCATAAGAGATGAAGATCATATCCTGGAATGTGAGAGGGTTGAATAGCCCCAAGAAGTAGTATGAAATTAAACAAAAGATCATTGAACTTAATACTAATATGATTGTTTTGCAGGAAGTGAAAATGACTAAACACATTTTCTCTAGAGTGGATAATTACATTTGGCTAGGTGCTAAATTTTCTTATAGTGATGCTAATGGAGCTTCTAGTGGCATTTCTATGATGTGGAATCTAGAAAAGGTGGTGGGTGTGGTTATCTTTGTCAACACCCATTTTGTTCTCACAAGTTTCACTGCCTAATCTGGTTGCTAGAATTTGTTTAATTTCTATTCCCCCAACACTTGAAATGGTAGACTTTCTATTTGAGATGAGGCTACTAGTGTGGCTAATTCCATGAGATAAGAAAATATCTTATGCATGGGAGACTTTAAAACCTTGCTCTACCCTTTAGAGAAAATGGGGGGATTGGAGGACTTTTTGGTAGGACTTCGAGCATTTATTTAGAAGAAATGATTTGATTAATATTAATCTTTAGGGCTCTGCCTTCACTTGGTCTAAAAATAGATTGGGGAAAATTTTGAATTAGGTTAGACTTGACAAGGCCCTCATCTCTTCTAGATGGGACATTCTCCAACACACCTCCTTAAAGGTGAATCTGAGGACTATTTCAGATCACTCAATGTTGTTTCTCTCTTGGACACAAAGTCCAACCAAATGAAGGTCCTTCAGGTATGAGATCATATGGCACCTACATAAAGAGTTTAGAGATTGTATTGCATGGTGGTGGAAGGATCCTATGGAAGGTATGACCATGTTCCATATTGCTAGAAAACTAGATAGAATCTAAAAAGAGGTGAGAGAATGGATAAAATCCTTGTTTGGGAAAATTTCCAAAGAAAAGAAGGCTACTAAAAAGAAGCTGGAATTTCTCCAAAATCATCTTGCACAAAGAAATGTGTAGGTTGAGTAGTAGTAAGAAGAGAGGGAATGTCATGAAAAATGGAAGACCCTCTTGAATCGGGAGGAAGTCTTCTAGAAATAGAGATCTAGGGTTCAATGGTTGGAGAAGGGTGACAAAAACATGACCTTCTTCCATAGATTGACCTCAAGAAGAAAAAAGAGAAACACCATTAACCTATTGTTGGATGATAATGATCAAGAAGTTACTGAAGTGGAATAGATAGAAGACAAAGCCAATTCCTATTTCTAGGAAATGTATAACCCCCTGGTAGCCTAGGTTAACAATGACCTACAAAGTGATATCCTGATGTCATTTCAGTTGGTATCAATGACTAGATGAATGAGGACATGGTGAGTAAGGTAAAAGTGGAGGAAGTCAAAAATGATATTTTTAGTATGAATCAGTACAAAGCCCCTAGTTTGATTGGTTTCCTCCAGCTTTCTTCCAAGAATTTTGGGACATTTTCAAGTATGATGTGATCCATGTTGCTCGTTATTTTGTCAGAATAGGTAAACTACTAAAGGAACTCAATCAGACCTTCATTGTTCTTATCCCTAAGATGAAGGACCCTAGAAGGATAGAAGATTTTAGATCCATTAGCCTTTGTGACACAATTTATAAGGTTTTTTCTAAGGTTGTGGTAAATTGTATCAAGCCCCTTCTTGATAAGTTCATTGGCCCCTACTAGAATGGTTTTGTGCTAGGGAGGCAGATTCTTGATGCAGTTATAACCACTCATGAGGTAATTCATTCAATGGAAAGGAGCAAGAACCTAGGTATGGCCCTTAAACTTGATATTTTCAAATCTTATGATAAGGTTAGGAGGGAATTCCTTTTTGCTATTCTCACCAAGATTGGATTTAATGAGAATGTTACTAGAATTATAAAAATGTTGTAATTTCTATTACTTTTTTGGTGCTTATTAATGGAGCTCTTGGAAAATTCTTCTCTTCCTCCCAAGGTCTGCATCAAGGTGACCTCCTATCTCCTTACCTAATTATCATTATGGAAAAGGTTTTAAGAATAAATTTAGTTTCTTTAACTAACTCTAGTAGAATTAAGGCTATTAAACCTGCCTCCCGGTGCCCCCCACAAATCATCCAGTAGTTTGTGGATGATACATTATTATTTGGTATCTCCTCTATCCATGAAGCCAAAGAATGAAAAGACACCCTAAATTAGTATGCGTTGGTCTCTAGTCAATGCATACATTACTAGAAAAGAAAAGTGTATTTCTTTAACACTGTTGCCAGTTTGAGAGAAAAGGTGATTGGTATTCTTGGTTTCCAGGAGGCATCTCTCTTAGACACTTATCTTGTTCTCCTACTCACAATAAAGGAAGTCCCCAATCAGTATTGGAATGACCTGGTTGAATGCTTCTAGAGAAAGATGGAGGGCTAGAAAGGTAAACTTTTGAGCAATATTAGGAAACTATAGCTTCTCTCCACCTCCTTGCAGGGCATCTCGGTGCATTTCCTCTCCATCTTCAAAATCCTAGGTAGATTTAGAGATATTCTTGATAAAATCCAATGTAATTTTTTATGGTCTAGCACTTAACAGAAGTCTAGAATGAATTTTGTAAGCTAGGAGAAAGTCTTTCATCCTAAAGCACTTGGAGGATTGAATATAGGAAGAATAGGACACTTGAATAAGGCCCTCCTAACAAAAATTGGTTGGAAATTGGTGAATACTTAGGGTAGATAGTGTAATATTGTGATGGCTAAGTACCTTGGAGGGTCTTCTTTCCATCAATTCCATTGGGCACAAACTCTATTGATTTCTAGGAAGATCAATGGTTCCAAGACAACCCCCTCATGCACACTAAATTACTTCCTTTGCACAAGATGTGTACTCAATTATATGGCTCTCTAACTTGAACCTTTATCACCCCTGATAGACAATGGATTAAATTCTAGAACTAGGAGCCTATGGAGTTGGGCTTTGCCTGGGAGCTGAGACCTTCTCCAGATTTATAGGATTCCCCTCACCCTAATGGAGGACTCATTATTTTGGAAACTTACCCCCTCGATTGAGTTCATAGTGAAGTCAACTTCCCTCAGTAGCTTGGGGGGGAGGTGGCCCTAGAAGATTAAAGAAAGGTCTAGAACCCTTGGATCCTACCAAAGATAAATTTCTTTTGGTGGATGAATTTGCATGGGTCTATCCTCACTGTGGATAACCTCCAGAGAAGAGGGTGTCAACTTGCTAACTGCTACATTTTATGTCTCCAGGATGCTGAATCAATTCCACACCTTCTTATCCACTACCCTTTTTCAATGAATGTTTGGAGGGAAGTCCTTACCTTATGGGAGGTCTAGTGGCATGTAGATGGTGAGTTGCAATAATTTTTTCACTGGGACAGTTCATCTACTCACCCTTACCTCATAAAATTATGGTCTATTCTTCCCCCATATGTTTCATGGAAAATCTGGAAGGAGCAGAACAATAGAAATTCTAGGGAACAAGCCACTACCAGCTTGGGGGTGGCCCAATAGGTTATTAGACTCCTAAAAGAATGTAGTGGGATCTGATGGTGGAAGCCCCCTCGAACCCCCTAGGAAAACTTGATATGAAATGGGCTTCTGCTTTGGATGTTGGCTCAATAGTGGCACAATTTGACAATTCCAAAGTCATGTGTAGAGAGAAGATGGTGTTGCACCCTCCCCTAAGTCCTAGATCAAACTCAATTTTGATAGTTTGACCATGATGGGTAGCATCGCAATGGGAGGTGTCTTTCACAATAGTTTGGGAAATCTGGTGGTTGCTTATACTCAAAACTATGGAGGAGACTTAAACAATGAAGCATAAGCCTTGGTGCTCCTGTGGGATTTGAGAATTATGAGAGCATGTGGGTTTAACAAGCTTTCTATTGAGGGGGACTCAATTTTAATCATTAATTCTACTAAGGGAGAGGGCTAGGGTAGCTAGCTGATCAAACTAATAATTGATGAAATCCAAAGGTTGATGGAAGAATGCCATGAAATCCACATGGATTACATATATTGTGAAGGGAATGACATGGTAGATGAACAAGAAAAATTTGGCCATAGTGTCATGCAATTAAGAGAATGGGAGGATGTAAGACAGTTTCCATCATCAAATCAAGTTATGATGGAAAGGGAGCGTACTTACAATAATTCCATATGAAATATCACAATAGGTAGTAGGCCTTAAATTATCTACATGGGCAGGAGGACAAGGCTCTTCATAAAGGGATCATTTGGCAAGATCATATCATGATTCACTTTAATGATTTAATTTCCATGAGATTTAAGTATTTTTTTAAAAGGACACAGAGGGTGGATTTGCTGAGATGTAAAAAAATGTCAAGTAATGGTATAAAGGACAAGTTAAATTCCCACTCCAACTACAAATGGAAATGACCATTTACCGATGGAAAGGGACTACTAACATGTGTCATTGAGGGTGGTTTTTTAGTTTTCAAGAAACATTTTGGACTTATGATTGTTATGTACTACCTTTTCCTTTTAATCTTCGATGCTTTTTATTTAATATTCAGTAACGTCCAACCCTGCAACAAGGCTATGTTGTAAAATTATAACGAGTTGGTGGTTGATATGGGTGATGAAATGGAAATTAGTGATCACATTGAACCTATGGGAGTGGAGGCTTGCATCTATAATAGTGAAGTGATGATGGTTTTTTTGCAGGAGGGCAACCTTTTACCATTTATGGAAGGAATGATGAAAAATGATGAGAATGTCTCTATGTAGTTCTTCAATTTGTGGAAGGAGAGGAAAGTGACTATCAATGGGATATGTTTTGAAATCTCAGAGGAAATCATTGCAAAGGTTGGAGAGCTTTTCATGGATGGCAAGAACTAGCGCAGGTAGGTCAAGGTTAATGAGGAAACCAGTTAGTGGAAATTCTTCAAATTCAAGGATAGAACCGATGCAAATGCATAGTGGGTTTTCAAGTGAATCCCTTCCTAAACCTTGGGATGTCATCTGCTATGCTATTATGAGATACATTACCCTCAAGGATCAATTCTAGGTACTCTATTATTACCATTTCCGCATTCTTAATCACTTTAGAAACCTAGACCATATTTCCTTCCCATTTCTTTTGTTGCATTCTATGGAAGATCGTATCTATAAGGCTAAGGGGGAACAAGAGGAGGGTAAAATATTCTACCTCATCTATCAGGGGCTCATGAACAAACTATATATCTAGCATCTTGCCCAAAACTCACCGCTCCTAGTCAACCCATTGGCTTTTGTCACCCCCTAAGTCTCTTTGGACCCTGGCCTAGTCCTAGCCATAGAAAAATCAAGAAAATCCCTAGCCTTGAGCTTGGGATATAGACATTAGCCTCATTGAGTTGGATATAGACACTAGGAAGTGTAAGCATAGTGTTAGGAGAACTATCAAATGCCTCTAGTTGGGAAAATTTAAGTCCCCCCAAGCATGATTTCAGCTCTGAATCTACCAAAAGTGATGTTAAACCTGCCAAAACAAAGAGACTCCCACAAGATACAAAGCCTATCCCCAGCCCCCTTAGCCCTTCTCATATTTTTGACACCCTCAAAACTACCCTAACTAGAAGCAAGGAGGGGGGGGGGGTGTGGTGCAAGGCATCAACTCCCCCAGCAAAGATCACCTAAAGGTGGGGGAAGAAAGAGAAAGCATAGCCACAGACAAAGCCACAACAAGGCTAGATTAGATAGGCTTGAGCAATTGATGAAGGATCTAGAAAACAATCACATTGGTATCTACTAGAAATTTGACACTTTGGTGGAATTCTCCACCAAAGTCATGCATTCTGTGGCCACCACCCTTTACTTTTTGTAGGTGAATAAAGATGAGAAGGACCTGGGCAAGGAGAGCAAGACAACCCGATCCATTTATGAGTTCCTAGCGAAGGACTAGTTGAAGATGATCTTGGACAAATCAGTCAAGGTGGAGGGGAAGGACATGAATAAGGATGCACCAGAGGAGAGGAATGATGAGGATCCTAGGATGAAGGAGGGTAGCTAGCCTTGAGTCTAGGTTTTTTCTATTTTTTTTTTATGTCATTGGCTACTATGAACTAGTTACCCTGTGGGGTTTTACATTATATGGTTATGATGATATGTGGGACTAATAACAATGATTTGTTTATAACTGCTAGTATATTTTTCAATTTTTTCTTGCTGCTAGTTTCAGGACTGATGGTACTGTTATTTTGGCTATGGACATTTTTTTTTTGAAGTTTAAAGTTGGTATTAGTTAGATGACTAAGAGGTAACCTCCAGCTGACTTTTCAACATTTTTGTACCTCAGGGTCAACCCCCTGTATCTTTGGTTGCTATCTAGTACTGCAAAACTAAATTATTATGAGTCTCCAGGTTTAGTGATCTATCTACCATGAAAACCCACTTGCTAATAATATAAGGTTGGATGTGATATGACAAACAAATAACACTCAACCAAAAAAATAGTGGATCCTTCAAAGAGTGAAAAATATGGATAAAGTTCCCTTGCCCCCCAAGTGTAGGAACAAAGAAAAATGACCTAATATGCTACTCAAAAAGTGGACCATGCATGAGAATGAGCCTCCAAGAGAGAGGCTAACAATGTTACATGGTGTAGAGGAACACAATAGAAACCTAATGTTATTTAAAAAAATACAAATTAACATAGATCCCATTATAATGAGATATGCAAATAACTTTATTATCAACAAGTTTCTAAGTCTTAAAATGCAAATCTTGACAACCATTAGTATAGTGATCGTGAAAATGATGATATGTACAATATGGAAAGTTTATAAAAAATTGTCTATGTTACTTCTAGCATTTAGGTCTAGTAATCATCTTTGCATGAATAAGCACTAGGAAACACAATTCTTGATTAGTAGAAGATGATAGATGAGAATATGTGAAAAAATGATCGCTTTTGTTGCACAAATCCTAATGTATGAGCGGTAATGGTGTTGAATTTTTTTGTGTACCCTCCATCACCTAAGGGCATGCGAGGTTTGATAGGTTTCTCATGACTAGAAGTAGAAACAAAGTTAGTAAAGAGAGGAGTAGCATGATTTCTCATTAATGAAACATCATTAGCTCTTAAGATATACTCTCCAATAAAAGTTGGATTACAATATAATATACCCCAATCATCTTCAAATAAAGTAGAAGAAGAAGGAACTTCTTTTGGTTCAAATTTCTTCACTTGTTATGTAGGAAGGGAAACCCAAGCATAGTCTGCATCTAAACAAGGATTAGGTTTCTTATCAATGTTATCAAATCATCGAATAGAAATGTCATATGGTTGAATAGTAGAAAGATCAACATTCATAGCCGTTAACCTATCTATACTACAAATATAATAGACACATAATATTAATTTATAGGGGAGATGAAATATTATCTAAGAAATGACTAATTTTAATATTAATTTAAATTAATTAATAAATGAGGATCCAATAATTAAGAAAAACAAAAGTCTAACCCGTTGAGATGCAATTAATAATTTAAATTAATATTAAATTAATTAGGATCCAATATTATGATAATTCTGAATTAAAAAAAGGTCCATTGAGATGAAATTAATTATTTAAATGGAGGAAAAATAGAGGAAAAATACAAATAAATGATAGAATTGTAAAAATTAGGTGCTAAACCTTCATTAAATTGGGGTGCTTCCAATTTAAGATAGTACATGATTCTACAAGGCCCTTCAATACATTTTTAAAATGAATTTTGGTCCCTTCAAAGGCTATTTTACCATAATAAAATATAATAATTTTTTTTTTGAAGGTGTAGTATTTAACCATGTTATTGATAGAATGTCAATGTTTGGCATTGATCTATACGAACACATGTGCAGTAAAATTTGACCAAATCAAAATATGATGAAAATGTAAAAATGTCACAAGCACGCTTAAACAAGTTTCATAAATTTAAATCCCTTTGAAGAACCCAAATATAATAGTCAATTAGATATTTATCCTCTCATAGGAAAAAACATATGTTTAGGATATAATTTTAGACTTAAATTCTACCACCCCTCTTTCACCATTGAGATATGTATAACTTGAAACTCAACCCTATCAATTTAGTTGAAATGGTGTCCACTACCTAAAATCATACATTATAAGTTTAAACATGCATACATTTATACATATAATATGCAATAGTGGTGATTGGTACACCTTATTGATATCAAAATAAAGTGACTATGACATCATCCCTCATTACAGAATTATATCACATAAAAATATAAAACACACACATAATCTATATAATGTGAAAATGGGGTTTGTAGGTTAGAAAAAATAATAAAAAATAAAAAATTATTATGTACACAGAATAATCACCACATTATTGTGAATGTGATGTAACTCAAACAATCAATGTATATCATAATATAGTATTATAGCAATACATAAAAGTGTTAAAAACTATAACACACATGAAAGATGGACTAAAATATGTGGACATCAAATATAAAATTATGGGAGGATATTAAATCACTAGAGTGGTAGCCAAGGTAAATTATTATTATATGTATCATAATAAGTGATAATTTAATAAATTGATAGATTCTATTTATCATTAATAAAACAATAAGTTTTCTTTCCCCACTCTTTTTGGGGTAATACATGATAGGATTTGAGTAAGAGATGATGTTTTCCTGTGCAAGAGCCATTATAGTCTCACATTATTGATTTCCTTATTTATGCAATATGATAAAAACCAATCTATGAGCTTTTCGACGATCAAGATTGGGTTCTTCACATGGAAAATAAATAAGGGATCATGATTACACTACTGGATGGTAACCCACCCCTAGAGAAAGAGGGAGTTGGAAATAATTTAACATAAAGGAATGTCCTCTTGGCATACAACTTGATTACAACTCGATCATCACCTAAGAGGTAATTCAATAATCAACAAAGGTCAAGAGGAAACTATGATTTTCTATGCAACTAATATGATAATATACATCACCATCCTAGGATATGAAGAACAAAAATGTGTCTGCAACCCTTCTTCTCCAGAATGGCTTAAACATCACACACTGAGCTTAATTCCTAGACCAAAAGTGTTAAATAGTGAAAGTTGACTTTTTTTCCCCAAGCTTAATCCTTCCCTTAGTGTGTGATGTTTAAGGGTTCCCTTCTTCACCTAGTTAATTATATTGGAACAAAGTTGTTCTCACCTCAGGCATTTATTTGGAGAAATCTTCATAGGAGAATATTAACAAGCAACAGGTTGAAACTGAAATGACATTACACAACATTACCACAAATAACAAAAAAAAAAAAATGAACACTTGAAGAAGGAGTATCACTTTGTATGGACTGTAATATATCAAATGTAACTGTCAAAGGAGACTCACTACTATTTATCCAAGGCATTTCACATTTTAAGTTTCAAAAATTGAAGATCCATAGATGTAAATTATCTTTTAAATCACATCAAACAATTCAAGCTTTAACACACATTTAGAGAAGGCAATTGTATAGGTCTTGCGCTTATAAATTTTGGAATCACATCCATCACTAACAAAACTATAATTACTAAATCCCTAGATGGTTCCCTAGCTATTTTAGGCATCATTGATTCTCACCTTTCTAAGGAAGGAATTGGTTGATCTCTCATTTAATACCATCTTGTAAAACCAAATTTTCAAGACAAGGTACTTCTTTCTTGAAACGACACATTATTTATCACCTTTTAATTAATAGATTAAATAGAAAAGAAAGATTATTTTCTAAGATTAGATGGTGAACTAATCTTCCTTTCTCTAGGGATCTATAGCTTTGGAAATTAGATGAAACTTCTCAAAACCCCTTATATATAGATAAATCTAGGGAGTGATTCTTACACTCGTGGTCAACATCCTAGATTCTAGAGAAAGATGCATCTAACTTCTACATGGGTTCATCAAGATAGTTAATGGGAAGGCTATTGTTGAAGCAATTCTTGAGCTACTCCTAGGTACATTAATATCTTCCTAATGATTTACTTCAACCTAGACACTTATTAAACCCTATCAAAAGGGCATACCTCTAATAAAAATAATAATCTAAAGGAACAAAGATCCCCTCAAAATAGGAAGGATGGATAAGAACCTGTTGAGGACTCTAACCACAATGAGATTTCCACAATATACTCCAAGAGAGAATTCATAAGGAGGTCCCAAATGGAGGGAGTTCAAAGAAAACATAATGTAGGGAAATCTAATAATCTACAACAACTTTTAGAACTTGGATGACTAATGGCCCTCCTCAAGATCTACATAGGCACTCACAAATCATGTTGAATATTATTCTCAAATCCTCATTCATATTCCTAGAAATTAAGGGATCAATCACACAGAGAGCTCCTAATGCTACTCTATGATAATATATGTTATTATAGGTTAGAGGTTTTATAATGTGTCATTATATTATACAATAAATTAGGATAGGGGTATGCTGTCCTATATGTTCTTCATTTTAGATTATAAGAAGATACCCTAGCTAAAAATGTAGAAGCTAAGTTCCTTTTCAACCATTTATGCAG
Organism: Cupressus sempervirens; assembly: GCA_028749045.1. Classification (NCBI taxonomy): domain Eukaryota; kingdom Viridiplantae; phylum Streptophyta; class Pinopsida; order Cupressales; family Cupressaceae; genus Cupressus; species Cupressus sempervirens. The sequence goes on along the minus strand of CM053789.1, from coordinate 504,070,165 downwards.
TTGCTTCCACTTTTTCAAATTGATAAAGAATGATATTCCCACAACCACAAAAATTACCCAAGAAAACAGTAATGATAGAAAAAAAAAAAAAACTAATGCTACCTATTTATAAGTCCATCCTATTTCTAGGTGGAGACTATAGTTTTCATTTGACTATTTTGCATTAATCTCATTTTGGTAGTCATGTAGTTTGCAAAAAAAAATCATTTATACTATTGTACAACATTAATTTCTTATTAAATAAAACTTTGAATTTAATTTTCTACTATTTGACTGGATGTGGCCATTTCTCCAGACAATATTTTCATTTTCTAGTAAAGTAAATTTAAGTGAAAATAGGGTTTCACAAATGGAGTAGTGACATTTGGTAAATGCAACGTGTCATTTTGGAGGTTTTGTGTGTCATTATTCTACATGCCTCTCATTTTGAGGTTTTGTGTGACATTATGTTACATGCCTAACAACATATGTCATCTTACTAACCTAAGTTTAATCTAGCTCATCCTCATAACTACACACATAACTACCATTTTTGGTCAAACAAAAAAATTGAATGTGGATCTGGAGATTGAACTCGGCCTTAAGTCAAGTTGTCTTCCTAGTGTCCATAGTGAACTAGCATTTTGGGTTAATGGACCATGAGGTACATACTTGAGAAAAAGACCTATAGATTTTGACATGAATAAAAGGTAAAAGGTATCGTGCACTTATGGAGGTGTATACAATGGAAGAACTTGATAAGCTCAAGGATTGGATTAAGAAGATAGCTTCTGGTAATAAGGTCATGGAAGGAGTTCATGAAGATAATCAAAGGTTAAGAGACTAGACTCAAGAGAAGATTTTGGAAGTAGAGAAGTACTACGATGCTGCTGCCCTTGAGGTTTTTGAGGATGAGTAAAAAATAAAGCTCAAGTTAGTGCAATAAGTTGTCCAAATTTTTTGAAGAACTTTTAAGGATGCTTCATCTGATGAAGATATCAGGCAAGAATTTAAGACTGAAGAGGTATTTTCCGAAGTAGACACTAAACTTGAGAATTTTGTGGAAACTCCTATGAAGGGTAGTAATTACTAACATATAGTTAAAGATAAGTATGCAACTTTAGATTTGCCAGAAGCTTCCCAAGTAGCAATGCCTAAAGAGAAATTCAAGAGAAAACATCTAGACATCACTTTGGGATAACAAAGGAAAAAACCTAGATGCTAGAAATTCATTTTTGACACTTGGGAAAATTTTGGATTTTTGGAACTGCAAGGTGCGCAGGTGTGGTATTCATAGAGGTGCACCAACAATTTTGAAGAAGTAATAGTCTGCCAATGGTTAGCTACCAATTTCTAATTTAGAGCTTTCCATGCACCAAAAACACATTCTGATGGTAGTTCAACTCCTAGAAACACCCAAAGAAGGTCAAGCTTCTACTTTTAGAGATTCTAGTGACTCTCAGATCCTCTTATAGCTTCCTTCTTCTTGTCTATTTCTTCTTTTATTGTTTTAAGTCATGTAAAGGCTCATGCACCCATTAATTGATATAAACAAGGGTGGAGACCTATGTAGCACCATTTAGAGAGTCAATTTTTCTATAATTAGATTTTTTAAATTAGTTTTAAGCATATATTTGCATTCTAAGAGCTCTCACTCTCAACACAAAAAGAGGAGATGCCTTCTTATAAATACATGGATGTAATATGTACTCTGGGCCTTTATTTTGATGCAATAATATATGTTATTAGTGCTTTCATTCTAAGTGTATTTATTCTTGCTAGAGTGTGTTATTTTTATGAATACATGTTCATATATAATAATGGAGCCAATGGTTTTGTTGTATTGATTTGATTGTGTGATCTTTTAGTTTTGATGTTTGTGCTATGTTAACAAATTTCACTGATGTACCAAGTTGGAGAAAATATCACCTATTGTTCCTGTATATCTTATTGTCTTGCATGAGCGCACTTTTTGTGGCCTTGCAATTTGATGAGAAGTGAAACATCTTTCAATTATTATTGAGTTTCCATTAATGATTGCATCAGTGAAATTGAGGAAGTGTTGCTCCTATTTTCATTGGTTTCCTACTGGATCTTTTCAACGATTTAACTCATAGACATGTTGTTACCATGGTTTATGTCTATTAGGAGTTTCCCTTTCAAGTTATTTGATTTAATCTCTCGTTATCTTATCTTTGTTATTTTCTTTCCTAACACTTGGTTAAATTAGGAATTCATATAGTTGCATTGATAAATTACATTCATCATAAAACATAAAATACCAAAAATATATCTCTTGTGTGGTTACTTTTCAAAACAGTAGATCAAACATCTTATCCGAATTGGTTCAAACTAGAAAAGGCCTCCCTATGAACAAACACATTTATCTTCAATTGATCAGATTCCAGTAGGTTGCAAGATCACTCAAAACTTGGAGTTGATCTTAGATTAGCTTTTCAAGAGAGGAGTTTGAAAGGATTCCCATCATTAAGCATCGTGCAAAATGACAGCTCAACAGGTATCAAAACCCAAACTTTCCAAGGCTTCTTCTAAGCCTATAGGATTACTATTTGACCCCATTACCAAGAGGATCTCCCTTAATTATCCCCTTCTACAAGATCTATTACATCAATTACTACCCCAATTCTTTCCACTCGTAACTCACCTAGATTCCTAGCTAGGTATTTCTTTCTATCTTGCAAGGTAAGACACAAAATCCAATGCACCATCCAATATCCTTAAAAAAAAATTTCACATGTTTGATATAAGCTTCTCTAGCGATCTTGGGCTTTATCTCACAAACCCACTTCATGGAACTCTAAATTGCTCTTGAGAGTCCGAGTAGCCCTAAAATCCCCAATTAGGCCTCTTGTCAAGGTTTTCACACAACAACCCAAAAATATTATAAACAAGCTATTCAACTAATTAGTGATCTAGATACCATTTTAAAAGTTCCTTCAAATTTCTTAGGTTTTAAGTTGTCAACCTATTCGTAGATGGCTTAAGCATAAACATCCTATTTTCAAGGGGTTTGAGGGTTTAATTGCAACATAGAAAATATTGTCTTCAAAGTCCTACCAAATGGTCTTTCCTGATCACCAAAAATAGTACAAGGAACCTCGAAACCTTTTTCTCCACCTCTACTTCTTGGACTGGCACAAACCAATTCCAATCACCCAACTTCAAACTCTATATCAACATGTAACTCCTAGCCAAGTATGCCAACCCCACCTAGGGCATGCTTGGAAAAATAGAAAACCAATTCTTAAGCACCCAAAAATGCATATATACACTATATACATAGTTCTCTTCTTGATTCTATAAGGCCATGGTGATTTGACCAATGGAACTCAAGAAAGAGGCATTAAACTAGCTACAACTCAAAATAGGGCATTGAACTACACAATGACAAAATGAATTTTAAACTCCTACTTACTCAACACTTTAAGAAACCAAATTGATACAAAAAGATCTAAATTCAGCCCTATAACTATCCATGAAATAAACTAATCCCAATCAATCCATTCACATTGGGTGTTAGGGTATGCAAGATGACTATAACTGAAAATGCTTCAAAATATATTATTACTTCAACTCCAATTCGTACAATCTAAACACCAACCCTTCTCCTGGGAATGTGATGGTATTTTTATAGTGTTCATGCACATGTGAGAAATCTCTATATGGAACCAATAACTGAAAAATGCAAATTCGTTCATTTTGGAAAAAAGTTGTCAAAGTTGTCAAATGCAACTTTTAAAAAAATGCAAAATTGCTTGAGCAACTTTTTATAACCTTGCCTTCTGAGAGTCCACAAACTTTACACATGAGTTTCATATGGTCCAAAACCAACTTATAACATCATTCTCAAATATTAGAGTTTTTGGTGAACTCTTAGTCAACCCTTGACCTATTCAAGCAATTTCAAGCAATGTAAGCTATCTAAAGACACTTCACTCACCCACCTATCTACCTACCTCTAATCACACCCTTGGGGATTTATATTTATCCCTTATTCACTACAAGCCAAAATGCTTTAGGACCTTAACCTAGATCCTAGGTGCTCCTACACCAATGGGTATGTGTAGGAGCATGGTGGGCCAAACTATGGCCTTAAGTGGCAATGAAAATCAGGAAATTAGTGTTAGTCAACTTGATGTGAAACCTTGAATTAGTTATGAACATTATATCAAAAAAAATTAATGATAGAATATATAGTAAATTGAATGTAGTTTCTAAAATACTAACACTTTTTTGATAAAACAATAATTTAATTGGTCAAAATTCAAAATTTCAGGAAAAAATAAGTAGGTGTATTGTTTGACCACCTTAATAACAATAAAATGATAATATATATATTTTTTCTAAATTCTAGATATAAGAAGTAAAATCATACCCAAATGTGATGCATATTTTTTAAAATAATTTTATTCCGAGTAAATAACTAATTTTGAATTTTCTGTTACAACTTTTTTTGGGATAAAAAGCTCTCATGTCTGACCACCTTAAGTCATTAAGAAATATACAATTTTAAATTTTTATTTATTTTTCCTCATAGTAGGAAAAGTGTAGAATGTGACATATCTTTCAGATTTTGAAAAGGTTATATCATTTTGAAGTTATAACATTTTTCAATTAGTATGTAAATCAACACTTTATAAGAAACTCCATTATAAAATAAGTAATACTTACTTACTAAACTCATAATTTGAGAGAAATTATATTGATGAAAAGCTGATAATGTCCTTATAGAAACCATATTCATTTCAACAAATTTAGATGAAAAGTGATTTTTTTCATACTGCCACTTTTTGGCCCATCATGATCCTACACATACCCATATTATCCATTACACCACGTCATAAGAAAATCCCAATTTTGAAATAAATGACAAAGATTCATATTGCCTAATATGAGATAATGAAAAAGCTTACATTTGTTCTTCAATGATTGCGCTAGAAGTGTATTGTTCACAAAGTGCATCGACCATTTTTCCATCTAGTGGTGAGATGTTTCCTAGTATTGGATTGAGCAAGTTTAATCATTTTGATAATCCAAAGCAAATAATAGATGGGAGTTGCATCCCATATTCTCTTCCTCCTTCAACAACAACTATTTATGAAATGGCAGCTCTTATATGTACTCTTCATTTCCAGAGTCACTTTTAAATGAAGATTTTTCTAAGCATTGGATACAATTCTATTTCACATTAGTCTTAATTAACAAGCCTTGGCAATGAATTGTTAGATTTTTTTGGTTATTTTCAAGTTTAGTCATAGACTATTAATATTTGGATTAGTTTTTATTTAATTTCTCTAGCCATTGCTAAACTTGTCGTACTATTTTAACTAATAAAATTTAGCCATCACAATTGTTCTTAGATGTCTAAAAATTCCTATTTCTAGCTTAATTTGCAGCTAAATTTTCCAAATGTAAAAGTTGAAAACCTAAAAAATTCAACTTTTGAAAAAGATTAAATAGAATATGTTGGGCTATGTGTCTTGAAGAAGATGTTTTCATTGATTTCAACACATATAAATAAACCAAGATCGATAAAGAGGAATGACCAGCAAGCACATTGATGTGCGACTTCAATTCACAAGGGTGATCAAAGTAGAGAAAATGCATGAGTCTAGGAAAGGCGATGATAGAGGTGATCCACTAAGATGAAGTACATGCTAAGTGAAGTTCACTTAATTAGGATGAAGAGTTGAAGGGTAAGAAGATAGACAAGTGAGTTGGATTGGCCAGATGAGAAAGGTGAGCATGGAGAAAGATACATGTGACTGTCTATTCATGAAGAGGGAAAGAATGAACTTGACAAGGTAAAAGCACAAACCCATGTCAACCTTTTATAAAGGAAAAGGTTATCAAAAGTATAACTAAAACTTTGTTTTTGGATTTGTTTGTGTATTTTTTTTAGCATCAAATTTTCAGATCACACTCTATGATCCATCATTAGGATGAGAGAATGCAAGAAATTTATTAGTAAAATGTGCATATCCATCTCCAACAATGGGGAATAAAAGGAAGTGAGAAAGGGAAGTTGAGAACGCAAAATGAGGAGAATCAATAAGAAAGGGAGAAGAGTAAAAAGAAACTAAATAAAACTTTAAAAAAGCCAGTCAACTAGAGAAGACCAATATAAATATGAAATAACAATAAACACTAAAAAAGCACAAGTAAACCAACCCAAATTAGTAAAATAAACAACCCAAATCCACACTAAAAACCAAAAGTTAAACACGAAATAAAAAATAAAAATGAGAAAGAATAGGACTATATGTATGTATGTATGTATGTATGTATAATGCTACCTCCATAATAAATGTACAAGTGATGGTAAAAAACAAAGGATGCAAAAACCGATACATTTATATTTATACCCCAATAAGTATGCATGTATAAATATGTATGTGTGCAAATAAAGGGGGGGTGGGGGGGAGGTATAAATATAGATGTATCGATTTTTGCATCCTTGTTCTTTTACCATCACTTGTACATTTATTATGGAGTTGACATTTTTTTGCATCCTTGTTCTTTTACCATCACTTGTACATTTATTATGGAGGTGACATTTTACACATGTATACATACATACCTATATGTATACATACATGTGTGTGTGTGTGTGTGTGTGTGTGTGTGTGTGTGTGTTACACACACACACAGAGTCCTTTTCATTTTCATTTTTATTTCATGTTTAGTTTTTTGTTTTTTGTTTTTAGTGTGGTTTTGGGTTGTCTATTTTACTAATTTGGGTTGGTTTACTTGTATTTTTGTAATGTTTATTATTATTTCATTTTTCATATTGGTTTGCTCTAGTTGACTAGCTTTTTAAAGTTTTCTTTAGTTTCTTTTTTACTTTTCCCCCTTTCTTATTGCTTCTCCTCATTTTGTGTTCTCACTTTCCCTTTCTCTTTTCCTTTTATTTCCCATTGTTGAAGTTGGATTTGCATATTTTACTATTACATTCTTGCATTCTCTCATCCTAGTCATGGATCATAGAGTGTGATTTGAAATGTTGATGCTAAAGAAAATACAAAGTTCATTTCAAATGGATTATGGAAATCTAATAAGAATAAAAGTATAACTATTCAATTTTAAAGATATAAAACTAATATTATTATTTAGAATTTGAAAATGAAGTAAACTAATGAAATGTGTAGAAATGGACAAAGTTTAGGATTATTATTTTTAATGATTACTTGGAATAAGAATTAATATATTTCCCTAATTCTAAAGGATTTTTTTTAGTTGCTAAAAAATGGTGAAAATGAGGGTTCTAATTCCCACCACAAAAATATATGAAAATAAACCCTTTTCCCTTTGATCTCATATTATTTTTCAACTCTATTACACCAAATAGAGTTGAAAAATAATGTGATGGTTAATAAAATATTGAGAAATCAAATTTTAATGATTATAATATCTTTAAAAAAAAAAGATATTATAGATTGAAGAATTTGGATCCTAAAGATGAAATCTGTCTAAAGAAGATTAAGCTTAATATGCTTATAGTAGTTGATTCCAAAGTACTTTAAATTTTAATTTTTTATTAAGGATAATAAACATGAAGATTTCTATCCTTAAAAAATTGCATTCTATATAAAGAAAGGATCAACATTTGGTAATATAAGCTTTTCAATAATTTTAAAAATTGGCAATGTTTATTTTAGAGGACTAAAATTTAAAAATAGTGATGATAGTATTAGGTGTCATGCATTACAAAAATAAATTCTCGTGAAAACATTCAAATGGAAATGGTTTTTCAAAAAAGGATTTTTGGTTTAATAACAAGGTTTGGTGCCTTCTTCAATGCATACTACCTACTTTTTTTGTGAGAAGCATTTTATGGTCTTGAATACACTTTTGAGATTTTAATAATATTTACTTGATTCCATTATAATTGATTAAGGGTGTTGAATTAATATCTAGAACATAGTGATATAAAGTTAGTGACTTCTTATTTAAATGATAGGAAGTGTTTTGTGGTTGATAGAATGGGATAGATCTAATGTCTTCCTTCTCTCCCCCTAATTTGACATGATATATTTTCTTTGTTGAACATGTAGAATAATTAATGGACCCTTAAAACCTTTAAATAAACATATGTATATCATAATTTATTGTAGTAAAAAAATTAAAACATAAATTGACACACACAATTCACAACACTAGTTTTTTTACATAGAAAATCTAAAGGGGGGACATCATGAAGAGGATTAACTCTTAATATGCTATAATTGATTACATAATATTATAGTAGTTCTCATTGCATCACTCACTATTTGAAGTCTTGATTCTCATAATTCAAATCAGCAATTAAAACTACATCTCAAATTTAAAGAGAGAAATATTATTTTTCAAGTTAAATATACAAATGCTTCACCCTTATCTAATTCAAATGAAATTCAATCAAAACATCTAATATGAATTATATCGTTTATGTTCTCATCATCAACATCTTATTATAATTAAGGTTATACTAAGTATATACCCATTTTATATATTATGTTTTCTTGAAATGCTATGTACTTCTACAATGAGTTGGCCTAAAAAAACATCACACATAATATTTTAAAAATTCTTTATACAAATAATTTGATTGACTCAGTCAAACCAAAATAGTTTATCCTTCTAGCTTTAATTAACCTATAAAATCTAAGCATTTGTAATTTCCCAAAATTGTATCTTAAAATGGAATCACATAATAAACTACAGATCATTTGATGAAAGTATCCTATATTGAAGTAATGGAGTTTCTATTGAACACTTTTTTTGACCTAGTATCTTTTACTCCATGTAATACTTTCATCTTAAATATTAATATATGTACCATATCAAGTGATAATATTGTTATCAAGATCAATGATCAATACCTTTAGTTGAAATGTGTTCAAACCAAAATATAGACATATAGTTTGTCAGAACTATCAAATCTTATGTTACCACATTGGCAACTATGGAATGAATCTTAATATTCCAATATTCTCCACCTTTTTCATTGATGGAAACATGTACAAAATTATAACCATATTATATCTATCCATGTAAATTTTCTTAAATCCTTATGTCTTCCAATATATATATCCTTTTGATGTTGAACATTTGATCTTTGTTTTGATATATCCAATATTTTTAGTGAGATTTCTTATTCTTTAATTATGGATCAAATTAATAAATTTGACATGCCTAAGGAATGGTGCAAGGTACTAGAGGTTAATTTTTATTAATCACACATCTTAGGTAATTGAGAGGAGAAACTATGATTTCACTTTTCTTCTATAATTTAAAGAATATTTTATGCAACTCTTAGATATAAAAATTTTGAGGACCTTGAGAGATTTTAATTTGATTAAATTAATAGTATGTTACATTAATCTGGGACTAAAAAAGTCTATCTAATGCTTTATGTTGATCATTGTAGAGAAGGGAACACTCTAGTTGATCAATTAGCAAATGAAGGATTTGATGACTCAAATAAGACAAGTGTTTCTCAAAGTATTTGGGGGTGAACCCACAATAGTGGGTTACACTTTTTCAGAGGAAGAAATTCCTCCAAAAAAGTTCAGACTCGAAAAATTATCCGTACAATTTCGATCGAAACTTATCATGAAAGTTTCGATCAAATTTTTTTACTTTCTATCGAAAATGACTTGCAATCAAAAGTATGTACTAGTCAAAGTTTCAATCGAAACTTAAGTCAAGTTTCGATCAAAACAATGAAAGCGGGTTTGCCCGCGGGTTTCAAAGTTTCGATCGAAACTTGAATCAAGTTTCGATTGAAACACTAAGTTGCTAATATATATATGAGCGAAGCCGGTTCTCTCCTCATTATTTCAATCGAAAGTTGGAGAGAGATCGGCATCCACCTTATAGACCATCGAAAAGGGTATGAAATATTTATTTTTCCTTTTTCTATTGTTTTAGTTAAAATTTATATGTTTTTAGTATTTAAATATATGTTTTTTTTTTAATATTTTATTTTACTGTTCATGCTTAAAAGCCTCTAATGTCATTATGAATCTCTAAATACACAAATAAGATAAATTTTCATCCATATTAGATCTAAATATATAATATTATCTTTTAATTTAAAGTTTATTTATGTTTATTTAGATGTTTTGAAATGTGTTTAATTTATGTATTTATTACAATGTTGAATGATTAGATTAGATGTAAATTCATTGTTTAAACATGTAATTTTACAAATAAATATAACTTTGACCTAGAACCATATAACCTCAGCCTAAATTCATTATTTAAACTATAATCTCGACCTAACCATATAGTTATGTACAATAAAACTCTAAACATATATAACTAAGTACTTAATCACATAACAACTCGCCAAGGGATCCAAACAAAAAACTTCTAGTATTTAAAATGATTTACTTAAATTGTATTGTACTTTGTTTCATGGATTGAAAATGGATGATGTAAACTATTTTATAAATGTATATTCTTTCAACCTTTCATACCTTGTGACATGTACAGTGGATGATTGTGCATTCCGAATTAATTTGCCAAGTGGCATTCAGAACAAATGTATATAAATTATTTAAATGGATTGAACTGAAGTAGTTAATATTCTTTCATGTGGATGTGTGATTTATTTTACTTTTAGTACTTATAATTATTTAAAAATGAAATGTAAATGTGCTCATTAAGGAATGCAATCAGTTATGTTTTTTATAAATGTAAATTAAATTGTATGTATGTTATTGCTTGCTTAGTAAAACTTTTGATTAGTCCTTTGGATCCCTTGGCTGAGCATCATTTAGGATTAACTATAATGTCAATTTGTATTGAATTTAACTCTAGTTATAACCCTTACTATCATCTTAACCTTAATCTTAATTTGCTAAAACCTACACTAGGTAATATATAAATAATTAAATAACTTTCATATCTTACCTTGAGTACTAATTTTATAAATGTCAAACCCTAAAATTGTAACCTTATTTATGATTTAAACTAAATTATCCTAGAGGAGCATCATATCTACATCTACATGTCATGTACATGTGAATCTAAAAACATTTGTACATATCTAATTACATCATTTATTACATAGGAATGATTTAAAATTTTCATTATATATATATATATCATATCAAAAGAATCATATAGAAATGTCATTTATGACATGTTCATCATATCAAAAAATAAGTGATATCAAAGCATTATATCTTAATATTTAACACTAAAATAAACTAACCCCTGGGTTAACCCTAAACCAAATTGAATATATCAAACTAGATTGAAAGGTAACCCTGGCCCTTAACTAATTAATATTATACTTATAAACCAAATTGAATTAAACCATGATCATAAACCTAATTATATATCCCAACTTAATAGTAGAAACCTTGAATTTAACCTTAAATTCTTTCCCCAACCATTAACCAAATTGAACTGTTACCCTAAGATTTAACCAAGTTAAACGTTGACCTTAAGACTAAACCAAATCACCTAGGTAAACTAGAACTCAATAATATATTCAACACTTTATTAAAACAAAATTCAAACCTAACTTTTTTGAATTAATCTAAAAGCTCTAACTATAATTCTATATCTAAAATCAAATTTAGCACTTTAAAACTTAATTCAATTTATTAACTCTTGTCCTAATTGAAACTTAATCAAATAGTACAAACCAAATTGAACCCTAATCCTAAAACTAATTAAACATTGATATCAAGGTCTCAAAATGATACAGTGTGCATTATATATATATATATATATATATATATATATGTGTGTATGTGTGTGTGTGTGTGTGTGTGTCATGATATGTATATTTGCACATATCATGTGCACGTGTGTGTATATATATATGCACATGTATGCACATATATACACACGTGCATGATAGATATATGTGCAAATATACATATCATGCACATATACGCATACATATATATATATATATATATATATATATATATATATATATATATGTATGTATATATATATATATATGTATGTATATATATATATATATGTATGTACATATATATATATATATGTATGTACATATATATATATATATATGTATGTATGTATATATATATATGTATATATGTATGTATATATATGTATATATATATATGTATATATGTATGTATATATATATATATATATATATATATATGTACATACATATATATATATATATATATATATATATATATATATATATATATATATATATATATACATACATATATACATATATATATATACATACATATATACATATATATATATACATACATATATATATATATATATATATATATATATGTATGTACATATATATATATATATATATATATATATATATATATATATATATATATGCACACATATTTACTTCGTGGACCTAAATTGTACACTTGACAAGTTTATGTGCACACATGTATGTCTAAAACCTTGTAACATTCAATCTAACTTAGATAGAAATATAACTTGCACACACGTAGTTCTTAAAAGGTCCTTGAGTTACAAACATTATATATAACAACATGTGTGTTTTAAAATTTAGTTTTCTTTTATGGTATATGTTCATTTATGTTTTAGGACTTTTATATATATGTAGACATGTACGTGCATGTTTAATTTTATTAAAACAATTTAGATATGTAAGTTTTTTAATTTTGTCAAATTGTACATACATATGTTAATATAAATTTCAAGTTTATTAAATGTCATACATTTTAATTTAAATTTTTAGGTTTACACATTATACACGCACCTACATACATTGACATGGCTGATCAACAGCCTTCTATCCCCCCTGAGCAGCCTGTCCCCCTTGAGCAACCTATACCCGGGCCCCAGCAGCATATCCCAGGCCCTGAGCAGCAGCATGTCCCCCGTGATCAGCTACCTATCTCACCTGAGGAGCTCTATGATCGCACTAACTAGGAGATTCATAGACTTCAGGAATCCTTGACTAGTGGCACATGCTTCAGTGTTTATAGTGGTACATGCCAGAGTATCTTACGCAGCCTAACATTTATTCAAGATGAGATTCATGGCACTGCCCCATATTCTGCACATACTATACAGACTATCCTTAACAGTAAGAGATGAGAGGTCTCCTCTGGTCTTTCACTCCAGGAGGTGTAGCGCTTGGTGCCCAAAGATGTCCTGAAGAGGGAATGTTTCCCTCATTATCTTTCACAAAAGTATGTGAAGGGGTATTCTCCCCTTAAGTGTACAGATCCACAGATGGCTGCATTGATATACCCACGCTTCCTTGCTGCCCATGGTCGTTATCCAAATAACGACCAAATTCCACTCTATTTTTCGCGATAGCTTTATGCAGAGGTTCACTTGCGCAGGGCGGTGAACTACACAGATTTACCAAGACATTTGAGATAGGGGCGTGGTAGATTGGTTGATAGGTAGCCAGGTCGTCCCCCACTGGCACATAGATTGATTTTCAGAGAGAGGGCACCTGCTATTTCCCCTGTGTTAGGTCCATCAACTGATGAGGCCATGCATAGCACTCAGTTACATGGGGTCCTTCAGGGAGTTGGAGAGATTGCAGCAGCTGTTAGATCTATTTCGAGTGATGAGGTTGGTCAGTATTTGATGTCTCGTCGACGTTCCAGATCATCATCCTATGCTTCATCTTCAGGAGACTTGTATAGTGCAGTAGGCATCCCTTCAGTGGCTAGCTTAGAGGGTCTCACTAGAGTGTTGGCATGAGATACTATGATTGGTCTGGCTGAGGATCTATTAGATACATATAGATTTGTATCAGAGCATCTTAGCTTACCCATATCAGATGTTCGAGGTCATGTCCATGGTAGTACTAGGACACATCCTCAGCCATATTCCTCTCATCGATCATGTAGTAGTCATGGTGGTAGTGCACGTGATGATCCACTATTGACCACCCTTTTTCTCCAGAGCGACATATACATACCATAGACCCTTCAACCAGTGTTACAGTGCAGGCTCAGAGTTCAGGTGTGGGCCTTGATGATGTTGATTTGAGCTTGTCGACCACAGGATGGATGGACTTGTTGACACGTGATGAGTCTACTTCTATGCCATCTCATCTACATAGTCCACTTGGCTCGTCATTATTAGGACATGTGCTAGTCACTAGTCATGGGGCCTGCGTAGATCCAAAGATTGACCTTGATGCGACGTAGCGAAATCTGGATGCATTAGTGGACACGATCAATGCTAGGCAGTCCAAGTATTATCAGATGCCACCATCTACATAGGTAAAATTTTTTTTGTTCATGTTAAAATTTCAATCATTCCAAACTAATTTAATTTAGACATGTGCATGTGTGTACATGTATGTATATCATGCACGTAGATTCAAATGTAATCACATGTAGACAAATTTTAATTTGATGTGTTGCACGTGCACATGTACAATGTAGGGGGACATGCCTCTTTTTACTCCAGCTTTGATGCCTGATCGTGTACATCGTTGAGACTCATTGGATGATGTTAGTAGTGGACGGGTAATGTTTATTTATGTTTTGATTATGTGTACATGTAAATTTCAATATCACTTTCTCTTGATTAAATGTATGTATGTATTGATATCACTTTCTCTTGAATTTATATATAGGGGTCAGCACATCCTAGTGAGCACCTTGATACTAGTCAGTCTTCAGAGCGTGTTGTGAGGAAGCGTGGTGATGATAGTCGTGCACCTTATGATCTATAGGTTTTTTTATCTAGATGATTTGTTGTAGACTTTCATCTAGAGAGACATTCATATATATTAGATAGACACTTTATATACACACATGATGCATGTTATATTTATATTTGATTTGATATCTAGATGTACCTGGATTTACATGTCTACATGTGTGCACGCTATTTATATTTGATATTATCTTCTGATAGATCTCTAGATAGATACATGTTTTTGTTATTTGTTCTCGAGCTGATTGATACATGTTACATTATGTTGTGGAATCTAATGTACATACATACTAGATCTAGATCTAGTATATTATAAATTGTTTCTATCTAAGATATTAAGTAATAAATATAAATGTCTGGTAATATATTGTGCATGTATTAAATGTTCAAGTATCAGGTAATTAGTTGTACATAATTCCTAACTCGAGTAAATCTATAGAACTCATCCCTTTTATTTGTACACATATCCTAGAATTTTATTCCCTTAAGCCCAATGTTCTAAAATTCAAGTCCAACTTAAAACATGAGTACATGTTCAAAATTTAGTTTAAACAAATTGCAATTTGAACTTGAAAGCTCACATGTCAAGTAATTAGTTAAATCGAAAGCTCACATGTCCTAATTTAATTGAAAGCACATGTCCTAATTAGTTAAATTGAAAGTGTACATGTGTTCTAAAATTGACTTGAGTTAAATGAAATAGAAAGTTCAAAATGAACGAGTAAAAGTTCAATTTAGAAAATTAGTTATTCCACCAAATTTCAAATTGATCAAATGATTGTTCAACCAAATTTCAAATAGTTTGAACCAAATTTCAAATTGTTCTTGAGTTACATTTCAAATTTTAATCATAGTGAAATTTTAATTCAAGTACACATGTATCCTAGAATTTAATCCCCTTAAGCCCAATGTTCTAATTCAAGTCCAACTTAAAACATGTACATGTTCAAAATTTAGTTAAACAAATCACAATTTGAACTTGAAAGCTCACATGTCCTAAAATTGAAAGCTCACATGTCCTGAAATTGAAAGCACGTGTCCTAATTAGTTAAATTGAAAGCGTACATGTGTCCTAAAATTGAAAAGTTAAGTGAAATAGAAATTTCAATATAATATAATTAATTTTACAAACTCCTAATTTCATCCCCTTAAGATAAGTGGTGTTTGAATTTCTTTCCCTCAAGGTGCACATGTCAGGTAATTAGTGTACACACATACATATAAGTTCATAATTTCTATAAGTAGTTACTTTAGAAAATTCAAAATGAAAGAGTAAAAGTTCAATTTAGAAAATTAGTTATTCCACCAAATTTCAAATTGATCAAATGATTGTTCAACCAAATTTCAAATAGTTTAAACCAAATTTCAAATTGTTCTTGAGTTACACTTCAAATTAGGAGTTGTTTCTATCTCATATCAAGTGGATCAGCTCGTTCTTGGATAACATTTAATATTTTCTTGTGATCATCAATATGGAGCCTCCACTTACGTATTCCAGGTCCTTTGACTGGATGAAGTGTTAGACCAGTGGCAATAACATGGTTACTATATTGATATACCTTATTGTTAGGTTGATAATCGTTGAAATGAATCCCATTTTTAAGTACTTTTATTTGCTTCAAATATGTTCCTTGTACAACAACAGAACCTGCACATGTACACATTTAAAAAATACATCAATCTTGAATTTAAGTCAAAGAATTTGAATTCATTAAAAACATGTAGATACTTGGCATACATATATACATAATTCAACTATATACTAACCTATGGGAAAAATAATTTCATCACTTATTTCAGTCTTTGTTAGCTTCTCTCTTTCCATGGTGCAACGTAATAAATAATAGCTAACACCTTCTACATTTTCTGATTCTACCATGATTGCAAAAACATTTCCTACACAAACTTATATATGTCAAAATTTTGGATACACGTCATTTACATAAGTACATATATATAATAAAAATTAACCAAAATTATGAAAAATGTATACATGTACATGATCCAGTTATATATATAGTTCATACATACCAACTCTGATCAATCCTGAAATATGGTTATAATCACTAGAAATCAATGGAATATCATCATAGTTTTCGTCCTCAAACTCATTTGTATTAATAACATCTAGTGGCACCAAAATCCATTCACCCACATATCCACGTTCTTGATTAATGCAACCACCATAGTCTTGATCAATACAATTAGGACAAAAACATGAGTATTATCTTGTGTACAATGACCATACATTACTATTTGTACTCATAACTGAATGCAAAGATCGTGTCTTCTCTACCCTCTTGCATGCATGCATTGATCTTCTATCAACACCTGAATGTACACAAGGTCCATAATTTAGTTAGAGATCATCTAAGGTAACATATTAAATATAAATTTAAGATTCAATTTAAAAATATGAACAAATTGATTTATATATACCTGATACCTCCCAAAACACTCTAAATGGTATGACTCGATCCACTTGTGATGATGTGTTATCTATATTTGTTGGCACTGAAAAATGTGTTTTGCACCACTCAACCACGTCATGAGCATTATTAATGTGATATCCTTTATAGTCCATTTGATACTTTCTTAAAGCACGTTTGATACAAGCCCCTGCACCATCATGCTCACCCTTTCCATGTCCACTCTCAAAAAAACTCCAAATGTGTGGTATATTAAGGTATCGATGATATCTACATAATGCATAAAATGGTCTAGCTGATTTAAATTGTGTTGCACATCCATCTGACCATACAAAATGTTTTTCTATTTTAATGTTTTTGTTTTTCAAATATTCAAAAAATGTCTTAAAACAATGTTCCACAAAATGTGTGTCATGTTCTTTGTCATCACTAATATAAAAGTGATACTTTTTTTTAATGACTCGTGCTTGATCTATACTTTCCACACCATCCAAATCAATTTGTGCATGTTGATAAGACACTTGAACCATAATAGTAACCTACTCTGTATAGTAGTATTCTGCTTGAAGTTGTTTTTTAGATACGAAAGAGTAATTCTCTGCAAAGTCAACAACAGATATAATTGTTTCGAGTGGGAAAGTTTCTCTTAGTGTTTGAAATTGTTCTGCTTGCCACTTAGCAAAAAATGAATGGTGTATATATGGTTGAATCAATTTATGAAAATTTGACATAAATTCTCCAGCCGATATCTCATCCTCTACATATTCTAACCTTGTTGATTCTTTTCCAAGTTTTGTTTCTGACTTTATGTTTATATCTCTTACATTTTACCATCCTTGTCGTATTAGTATCTTCTTCTCTCAAAGGAAATTTAGTCAAGTTACCACATGTTTCACAAGTTCCTCTTATGCAATCTATTTCACCTATTCCACAATCATTTGGTTTGTCACATAAGATTGATGTTATGAATTGACTCGGTCGTTTAGGAAAAGTATTTTGAGAAGTTCCACCACTTTCTTCTATCATCTTTTGAAACCCTTCATAGTACAGATCAAATTCAACATGATATCGACAACAACATGTTTCAAAAGATTTATTTATCTTCACAAAATAGGGCTTCAATCTTTCAAACATTGTTTGTCCAATCTTTATGTTAGGATTTAAATTACAAAATGAGAGATACAATTCATGTTGAGTGACATCCAACCAATGTTTTGCATGTTGAATATATTCCTTAGGCCCAATCCTCTGCTTGATGATATCTCTTCTATTTGGTGAAGGACGAGTATTATCAATCCAAAATTGAATAACTAAGTTCTTAATTGTTTCCCCAATCATGTCAGATTGAGGAGCTCTACACATTAGTGCCCAATTGCCTTCTAATGTACTATCATTCAAATTGTTTCTCCTTTTCAGATAATGTAGTACTATCTTCCGACTATACTTGAAATGAGATGATAATGAAGAGATCTGTCTATTTTGGGATGTTTTCTTATTTAAAATAGATATCAGTATCACTCTTCGTGCAATGGATTTATCTGCAGATCTAGTTTTTTTCCCAATGGAATGTAACCCTTCCTTAACACTTTCAACAATATCTTTTTCTAGTTTAGAAGTCCTCCTCTTTTTTATACTTGTATCTATACCCAATAGTCTCAGTGGCTCTTTTAATTCATCTTTAAGAAGTGAAATTGATAATAGTTGAGTTTTCTCCACTATTGATAGATTCTCAAATTGTGCAATTATGTCTTTAGACTTTTTATTCAATTTCCTCTTCGTAGTATGTGTAGGTTGATTAGCATATTCTCTCAATTTTTCCACATCCATTTCAGTTAAATGATCTATGTTTCTATGATTAATTTTTCTCTTCAATCTTTGAGCTAAATTAACATTCTCATTTGTTGTTTGATCTCGAGCTGCATAAGTAAAAATGAAACAAAGTCTTAAGATACAATCTCTTTAGGGGACATATATGTACATACATATATATACATGTTTAACTTGAGTGAAATACTATGTACTTGATTAAATTATCTAACCTTTAGATGGTCCTTCTTCAATATCCATTGCTTCAACTTCAATTTCCTCATGTCCAACATTTTCATCATCTACTAGAGTTGCACGTGCACGATATAACAAATAAAATCAAGTAAGTTTATAAGGGGAAATATGGCTCACTAAATTTAAAAATTAAAGATATAAAGTTTGATAGAGACCTAAAATTCTAGAGAGATCTATATTATATACTTGCAAGAGATGCACATGTACCTGTTTGAACTTGGGATGAACCTTCTCCAATGTCGGTAGGTTGTCCAGGTTGACTATGTCCTAAATGAATTCATTTATTTAAATTTAATCATAATCTAATAAACCTTAATGGACTATAAATTATTAACATAATTGAATAAACAAGGTAATTCCCATGTACTAAATAAATTCATAATTTAAATTTATTCATAATGTAATATTTACCCTAAGGACTAATATGGACATAATTGAATAAACCCTAATGGCCTAAATATGAACATAATTTCAAATAAACTCTTAATATTACGTTAATCTAGTAATGCTAATTTAAGATAAATATCATATTCCTAATTGGATTTAAACCCTAATCCTAACTAAATAAACTAATTAAATACATTGGAAAAAAGATTGTGCATGTGTACCTGATCTAAGATAATATCTTGCTAGTGTTTTTTGACAATTTTCATCTTCTTGTTCCTTAGTTCTTCTTTGTGCATATTTACTTGCTCTTTTATCTTTATTGCCCATGTCGTAAATTCTTCCTCCAAAATTCGAAAATAGGTTGAAGTTTGTCAAATATTTCTTTCTTCCCAATTCAAAAGCCAATAATTTGATTTCACATAAATGCAAATTGTAAAAAATGAAACTCATATTTATATACAATTTTTTTTTTTTAAAAAAAACCTCCTTACTAGTCGACTAGGGAAAAACCCTAAGGAGTCGACTAGAGAAACACCCCTATGATCCAAATAGGGGTTATCCCGCTTTCTTACTTTCGATCGAAACTATCTTCATAGTTTCGATCGAAACTAGGAAGGTGGTTTGCTAGCCGTGGCT
Organism: Cupressus sempervirens; assembly: GCA_028749045.1. Taxonomy (NCBI): domain Eukaryota; kingdom Viridiplantae; phylum Streptophyta; class Pinopsida; order Cupressales; family Cupressaceae; genus Cupressus; species Cupressus sempervirens. The sequence continues at coordinate 504,049,979 of CM053789.1, read as the reverse complement.
GTAAACCGCTAACAGTTTTGATAGAAACTAAGAATTTTAGTTTCAATCGATAGTTTCCTAAATAGTTTCGATAGAAACTAAGTTTCTATCAAAACTAGTGAGACAGAATAGTTTCAAGTTTTTTCGATAATTTCCTCTCTTCGGAGCTGAATTACCAGGTTCAAATGGAGCATTGAAGACCTGAAATTGTACATGATTGAAGTACTCTGAACTAGCTTTCTAATGACTATGAATTTGGTGCTTTTCAAATTTTTTAGGTATATATTTTTTAACATGAATTAAATATAGGTTTATTATAAAAAATAAATTGAGATATTCGACGCTCATGGAAAAATAGTAAATATAAAAATAAATTTTTTGAAAAATAAGTACGGTCTCTATATTTGAGTCACCTTTCAATCAAATTTTTCTTTTTAAAAATTGGGTAAATATATAATAAGTTACATGTGTCAAAAGCCACGTATGTCTAAATTAGTGTTATGCCAACTTTAAAGTACAATAATAAATGAAATACTAACGATAAAGATATAAGACCAACTGTACGGTTTAGGTATGGATGTTAACAAACTAAATTTGAAAGAATCACATTGATATCTATTGTAGAAAAAAAGTTGTGTGTCAAAAATAGTGTCACTCTTTAAAAATCAGGTTTTCGATATCATACCAATTTTCGTAGGAGAAAAAATAATTCAATAAAATCAATTTTTAAAAAAATTAAAAAAATAGATTTAGAATCTAGACACAAAATCCTAAAAGACTCTAGTTTACTTCATCTTCAAATTCCTAACCGTTAAATGGGAATTCACATTTGAAAGTGAACGTTTTTTTAAAAATTTAGAGTTTAGTGTCAGTTTAGGCAAAAAAGTGTAACCCACTATTGTGGGTTTAGATAGGGATGTCTATTTGAGAAACATTAGATTTCTCCTCTACTTTTTTGCCATCCTGGACTCCACTAATTTGGATTGGTTGGAGCACTACTTTGAAGATGAAGAGACTCTACATGACCAAGCCTTGAGAGTCGCCATAGAAGACCTTCAAGAAGCTTTTAGGGAATGAGTGCTTCTTTTGTTGTTCTTTTTATTCTCTCTTGGTTCCGATATGCACCTTAGAAGGAACATTACAAAAAAGCTTAAAATTATTACCGATGTAGGGATTTGTTTAAAATACTACTCTTTGACTCTCATTTCTATTTTTTGATGGGCTGGTCAGTAATATTAATTTTTAATGGAGCCTACAATCATAAATAGTATATATAGGTTTCTAGAGGTATTAAATACTAGCTTAGTATATACTTTTAAAGCTTCAACCCATAGTCTGATTGAGATAGACAACTCTGCATAGTTTTACAAACTTTCATTTTATATATTGGTGGCAGTTCAGGTTGATGTTTAGATTTTGAATAATTTAGGTGCTATATATATTGTAGGTTGAACATTACTTATTGATTTTGTCTTCATGTCTCTTAATATTTCCTGATTTAAAAGTAAGAATTATTTCAATCGTTACTAGGAATTATTAAAATTTGATATTGCCACAAGTGGACATCTGGAATTTGCATAATTTAAATATGGACTATAACAATAGTCTGGTTGATTCATGGTAGTTCATGGCCTTTACGGATTGCATGGATGTGCTAATGATTGTTTTTTTAATTGTATTTTGGATGAATACTCTCGTTTTTAACCCCAGCAAAAAGTTGGCTAGCCTGGGTAGCCATTAGTTAAATTTCCTTTAATGGTTAATGCATTCTCAGTCTCCCTTGAAGCTCTAGTTTGCTTTGGGTATTAAGTTTCAGAAGTGATTTCAGATAATCATGTTTAGCTCATTCATGATTATTTTCATCTCTAGCATTCTATCTCATTAATATTAATAGAATGAATTTAAGTTAAATGATCTACTTCTAGTAATAAGTGGGCTACTATTTAATGAAGTATCTTTAAGCGTATTTTCTAGACCCCTTCCAATTTGGGGTCATTTCTAGCCAAATTATTTAGAGAATTTTTTTGGGTATATATTTCTTAATGTTTTAATGTTTCCTAGATGGGCTATAAATGGATCAAGAATCTCTCTATCTAAGCTAGGGTTGAAAGGGCCCTGAAAGTCTCCCATGGCAATTAGAGCTTTTCCATTTGAATTTAGCACCTCCATCTCTATCCTCTTAAGTAATGATTATCTAAGAGTTTTATAATTTTGTGTTAATAGTTTGATGAAATGATTAATTTTCCTATTGGAGTGTTTGCATTTTGTAGATAGACATTTCATAATATTATGGTCTAGGGCCATCCTTCTTCAAGCTTCATAGAGGAATTCCACTTTTCTCTTGCTCTCAATCTATTTTGTATGATTATCAATTCCTGTTGATGAACTTAAACTTTATGTAATAGGGGTATGCCCCTTAATTTATCTTTGTAAAAGAGGGAATGCCCTCTTTAAGTCCTAATTTGGGCAACTATATGGAATCCAAACTTTGGTCCCAAGCTATATTGGGGGTTTTCTTCACCCCATTCTTTCTCTTAGTGCCTGTACTTGAACAAGGTCCTGTAAAATTGTACATATTTTTGAAATTAATAAAATGGGCATTTGCCTCTTATTTATGAAAAAAACAAAAATCTGATCTACAAAAGACTATCCCAAGACAAGTAGAAGAGGAAATTGGTTTGTATTGCTCTCGATAGTGGGGTGTATTTTAATTACAATAGGAACTTGAAGATTTACATAGAAAAGATAGGGAAGAAATAGGTGATTAGCATTGTTTGTAGCTGACTACAAGAGATGGAAAATGTTAATGGGCACCTTATGAATGGTCATCCTTCCATTTCCATCTCAATATAGGGCAAATTACATTTAGCCTTGAGTTGATGCCACCAGCTAGTTTTAGATAAAAATATTTGAAATTGTATGTTGGTATGTGATGGTTGTACCACAACTCTGCAAATCAATGTTGTTTGTTCCAAACTATTTATAGAATTTATAGATATGTATAGGGTGTTTAACTATACAGGCTTTTCATGGCTTGGGTGTTTGAACTGCATATAGCTTTTCCAATAGAAATGCTTGTGGATTATTGTTGCCACTTGAGCTTACAACTCATATGAGATGGTCTAAATGGAGGCCTTGTATTCCCCTCAATTTATATATTAATTGGGGCTTAGACACTTATTGCATTTGTAGATTTCATTTACAAATCTTGTTAGGCTATAACACTTTATCTTATTCAATAAAAGTATGGGTCTCTGACCCACTTGTAACAAACCATTCTATTACCCTTCTCATGACTCAAAATAATTACAAACTTAACCTACTCTCAATATGTTTTTTATAAATATGCAACCAAAATGGGGGTTTTCCCAAATTAAAGTGAACTGTAGCTAAGCTAGAACTGAAAAACAACACCACGTTGACAATAAAAAGATAACTTAAAATGTACTAGCAATCTCAACTAAGACATACAAAAACTAATATGTTTGAATGAATTTAAAGATCAAATCTACATAATGAATGGAGCAAGTTGTGAGACATCAATAAGATTTGAATTTGATGTATGTTTTCTTTAAACTCGTTCTTTTATTTCCCTTCATCATACACATCCCTTGTATTGAATGATTTTCTATCAATGATGTATCTACTAACTACTCTACCTAAGATATGTTTTCTCTTAATAATATATCATACATCGTGTAAAAATAATTAACAAAATAAATGTTTTATCATTTTGTACAATAAAATAAATACGAAAATACTAAAATTAAAAAATATTTTATATTACATATCCATACCATCTTTAATTTTTTTAAAGCAAGCTAATAGACACTATTCTTAAAAATTACCTCGTCAATAAATAAAAAAAACTTATTTTCCATAATATAAAATAGAAAATTACAATTTCATTTTTTCATAATAATTGACCTTTATATAACACACTTAGAGAAGATATTTAATAAAATTATTATAAAAAAAACACCTACTTTAATTCCTTCTTACTTTAACAAAACTTTCTGCAACAACTCTCACCCACTCCAATTGATTCGACCAATACCATACTCTGGATAGGGGAGCAAACAAAGAAAAAAACAAACTTTTCATAATAAAAAAATTAAATAATGAATAACTTCAACAAATAATAATATCATCCGTCCTACCCATTCGAACTGACTAGACACCTAAGCCACTAAAGTATGCTACCCAATGAAGTGATTAGAAAAAATCAACTTTACATAATGAATGGAGGGCCAGATGAGCTCAGCTTGGTTCCCGGTACAATTCAGCAAAGACCGCACATTCCAATGGAATCCAGCTCATGACAGGCAATGCAACACCAATCTTCCCTCTTTCAATCCACCAAAATGAAACATTCCAACACTAATTCCTCATTGCCTCGGGATTTACAAGAAACAAATTTACAAATCCATCTAAATCCAGAGAGATCGACGCCACAGAAAAAGGCAATCAACAAATTCACTAACACACACACACACACATAAAACCTAACCCTTGCCTTCCATTCTGGCGCGCGTGATACCAACACAAGCATCGACAAAATCACCATCAATAAAATCACAAGAAAAGATCTGCAGACGATCACCATAACCCTTCTTAAACGCCTGAGAGATAAACAGTCTCGCATGTCCTCTGATCCGATTCGTGACAGGCTTCACACAAACCACCGGATTATTCGCCTGCGGGGTCGCCGTGTTCTCAACCCGGTAGAAATACTTGCGCGAAGAAACGGGCGGATGGCTCGCAAGTTTGCTCAAATTACTCTCGAACTTGGTGGAAGGAAGATCAGTATCGATCCAGTCGTCCTTTAAATAAGCGGAGCTCCAGAGGGCAGAGCCCGGGTGCGGAGCGCCTCCTTTGGCCGCCGGTTTCCAAATGCAGATGACCCTTTTCGGCAAGAGCTCGGCCAGAGTTTTATCAAAGACGTGGTTGTCCTGGTGTATGAGATACTCACCGAGTTGTTCCGTCAGCCATTTCTCCATCTCCGGCGGGTCCTGGTGCCCGTACTCCGTCCGGATCTCCACAATTAGGAACTCCGACTGAGTCTCCGACAGAAAACGCTTGATGTCCCGGATGACCAAATCTACGCTGTAGCTTTTCAGTATCCCGTGACAGACGCGCCGGGATGCCTCGACGCGGATGTCGAGAACCCTTGTGCCGCCCACCAGTTGATTGTAGATGGAGCATTTCTGGCACCGGGCGAGCGGGCGGGACACCATCGGAATCCCCATCTTGTCTGTGGCGGAATCGTGGGTTCCCGGCCACACGATGTCTTTGATATGAATTGAGTTGAGGTCCAGCTTTGACATCCATTCTTTCCGATTGCCGTCCGCTGTTGTGTACTCTGAGCCCGGGAAATCCACCCCTTCCTTGCTGTGCAGATCTTTCAGGACGCGCTTTTCCTTGACGACTGTCTTCTGCTTTGAGACCTGGCCTCCCATGGCGGACGATCTGGTTTGGTCGTGGTGTTAAAGAGGGGTTTGAGATTATTAGATCAGAGAGCCCAAGGAGGCCTTTTGCATTGTATTCGTTGGGCGGATCTATCTGACCCAGTTCATCGGTTTTCTCCGTCAAACAAGGCGATTGGATGGGAATGGATGAGTTTGTTTATCCGGCTAAGGTCGTCATCCAAGGGTTTTTTATGTTTGGGGTTGTCAAGTCAGACTGCTTTTAGGTTGGGCTGTCTAATCGAATTTGCTAGTTGTCGATATAATTATTGGTCCATCGTTACTCATTTGTCATTGAAGTTGTAGACGATTGATGAAATGGAATAGCAATAATGGGAAGAAGACAAAAGGATAGGGCGGGCAGTCTTTGTCATGGTGGGTGTAGCTGAAACGACCATTTCTTAGGTGAACGTGTAGAAGATTTGTATTTTCGCAATATTCATTGCGGAATGACTTTTTGAAAAGGGTGTTTGAAGAAAAGTGACAAAAATGGCTTTTCAGTTTTTTTCTGGATAGATCCATGGATAAGTAATGGAAAATGAGGTTAGTTTATCAACTGTGCATATATCTTAAGAAATTAAATAGAAAATCTAAAAGATGACATTGATAATGTTGTATGTCACTTTGGTATAGTAGTTTATTGATAAAAGTTTTAGGTCTCATGAGTTGAAGTTTTAGCTTGGTTGGCTTTATATAAAAATGAAATCTACTGTTTGGTATATTTATGAAATTATGTTACTTTGTACGAATAAATTGATGTATTGTCTTATTCAATTTTTTTCTTTTTTCTTTTCATATATTGCTATGAATGCTATCAAATACAAGAGTTCTTTTGGAGCATGAGTCCTTGTCTATTAGAAAAAAATAGAAGGAAACAAATTATTAGAAAATAATGTTAAAAAGTAGTTATTGAATAGCAATATTATAAAATAAAGTTAAAGTTAAACGTGTAGATTTTATAAAACATAGATAAAGTATTGTTAAAACCCATACATATGCATTATGGAAAATAAGTATGTAACAAACAAGTGCTTAAAAAGAGAAATAACGTTGAATGAGTTAGAGGACTCTAAATGGAGATTGTGATATTGTGGAAAAGATTTTATAAAATGTGTGTGTGTGTGTGTGTATAAAATTTAATTATGTTATTTATATATTTATATTTTAAAAAATTAAATAATGACAGTGTTAAATACTTAATACAATATTATTTTTAAAATTACTAATTTATATGTTCAATATAATAACAATTAATATAATTTTTAAAAAATGAATTACATAAATCTGATTATAATTTAAATTTAAATGATATTTTCATTTTTTATTTGGCTAAATTCAAAAACTATTTTTAAAACTTAGTAAAAAAAAATCAAATAAAAAACGTTTAATTAAATTTTTTTAACATTTTTACTTACTAAATATTCTAAACCGTACTCTACATGAAAATAATTTAAAAAATATCGTGTTATTTTGATTTAGTCTTAAAAAAAAAATCTTTAAAAAATTAAGCTTCAAATATTTCTATTTTACATTTACTCTTACATTATATAATCTTATAATTTTACAAAACTAAGTCAAAGGTTAATAAAAGCCAAAAGAAATCTAATGTTGCTGCCTTCACCACCATTTCCATTACTAGCCATAAACGACACTATGATGAGTAGGATGAAGGGCAAGAAGCAATGGAGCTTTAGTCTTCCCAGCAAGCAGAACTACCTATAATTAAAAATGGGAATGAATAATTTTGATCGTGACTTTATGAGATTAAGATAAAACCTCCCTTGCATAGTAACTTCTCCCTCATTAATGATCTGTAGATTTGATTGGACAACTTAGAGTACTGAGTCTGGTGGAGGTGATAGGTATTGAATGTAGTTCATCTTCCTTGTTCATATTTTCTTGATTTTTTGAATTGGAAAAATAACATAAACCCTAGCAAAATTGGGAAGGACCAATAAGAAAATAAGAATAAATCAATCTAAATTAATTTAATAATAAAAACTTCGTGATGTGAATATCAGGATTTAACTGTGTGAATATCACACAGTTAAATCCTGATATTCACATCACAATTTGACTAGCTGTGGAAATCATGTCCTACTTATCAATAAAAACTTCGTCAAACCTTAGAATTTGATTTTCTAAAACTTGACAAATTAATAGAGGAGGGTGAAAGGAAAATATTAGTTCCTTGCCTATAAATAGGCAGGGACTAATAAGGATAAATATGTCCAATTTTATAAAAAAGTAATATAGAGTGATAAAGAGGTGGAAATACATAAAATACTTATAACATAATTCTTGTAGTTTTCTATAGATTAAAATTTTCTTTTATTTATGTTTAGTCTATGATATTGCATTTAACAAAAAAATAAATTTGAATTAAATAGTTAAACTAAGTAACAATAGTAGAAAGATGACAAATATGAAGGATGTCTAATAATTGTCATGGCAGGTCAAGCTCATATATTATTTTTCTAATAATTATTAATTTGGTGTAAACAGACACTTATACTATTAACAATATTTATCTCAAAGTAACATCTTCAAAAAGAGGTTTAGTGAAAAGTTGACAAGGTAATGATATCCATCAAAATGCATTTTCTTTATCAATTCATTCATTAATGTTCTAGGTGTTTCTCATTAAAAAAAGATTTGCTTTTGACAACATCAAAACCATATTACAAAGTAAGTAGGTTAGAAAACGGCTAACCTATTGAATGCATTTCATGATGTTGACAGAGGGGATGAAATAGCAAGTAGTAAATTAAAACTTTTACTTCAAAAAAATTCTTCTGATTTATTTGATCCAATTAACATAAAGATATTGCAATGACAAATTAAATGCATACGAAAGATATATTTTAAAATGAAAAACCCAATTAGGAAAAAATACTGATAAGAAACAAGCTCACATTATATGAATTGACTGATTATATAAGTTCACACCATAGGAAAAAGAGCACCCTTTCTTTGAAATACTCTTACAAAGTAGATCACCAATCTTGGCAAAGACACCAATCTTAAAGAAAGATGAAAAGAGATTTCAAAATAAAAGCACCAACCTCAAATCAAGATGTGATGGTTTTAAAGAGAAATAAACCAACTTGAAGTGTATTCTATGAAATTCTAGTTAAAGTTTTTCACTTCCCTTATTGTGACTAATATTATATCTTCTTGTTTTGTTCATTTTCTCTTTCAAACTTTGCACTACCTCATACATAGTCTTCCATTGCTCACACATTATAGGCCATAAGGATAACCCCCTTTGTATATCTACCAATATACAAAAGGTGACTAGTATGTCAACCTAATAAGCTATAGCATACAAGAAATACATTTTTGGTGTTATCCATAATATGCAAAGTATGTAGAGGGAATATTAAGTATTTTTATCACTACACCATAACAAAAAATTCCCCCATATCCAAAATATTTTTCATGATAACTGCATGCTACCACAAAGATGATAAATATTTGAGTTAACTACAAGAATTGGGTAGTAAATATGCATCGGTTAAACAAAAAAAAAAAGGTGCTATGGATAACTAAGATATCTATGGAAGGATGATAGAACATCTTCTGACATAAAATTATATCTATATATGAATGAATTGCAATGTTAAATCACCTGATTGAAAAGGAAATCATAGTAATCTAAAAAATCTTTGCACTATCTCTATCAAGTAGGAATAACAAAGATGATATCTCATATTCTAATGTTAATAAAATCGTGAATTTGAAAAATGAAAAGCTATAATAACAACTATCACAATACATAATACTTAGGAATGAATAACCATATGTACCAAGATACACACTAGAAATTTTTTAGCATGAATAGTTAGTTAGAGTGATTCTCAAGGATCCATCATTTAAAATTGCAAAGACTTGAAATATAGAGAATGTAATGATATTGAAATACCACATATAACAAGGCCATCTAGATATACATCATACTAACTTCTCATCATCACTAAACATAAAAAAGAAATATGATAATGTAATATTAGACATTAATCTTTCCACATACCTAAATATAAACACTTTTCCTCATACCAAACTTTTGATACCCTTTCCTCCATTTTTTCCTTCCATAATCTAGTGAAATTACATGCACATAGTAGGTTGTCTATGATGAAAATGCTGTATCCTTATTTTTATGCATATATGACTGTATACTAGGTACAATGTTGAAAATACCCTCATATTATATATAGAACCTATAAGGAAATTCTTTTTTTCAGATTAACATTAATGAAATTAGTATGATAATTTCAATGACAATATTGAAATATAAAGGCATCATTGAAAAAATGTCATAATTCATCACATCATGTACACTATAGAAATCACATTATCCTTCATCAAATTGAACCTAATGCAAACATCATGTTGACATCACACATAGTGCTAATAATATACCCATTTTCTTTGACAAAGTCAACAACACAAAAAAATCTAATGACCACCTCACTTGTTTCACTTTTGAGATCAAGGAAAAATAGAAAAAACACTAAAAGATATTCTAATTATAAATGTGAATAGCCTCTCCTCCTTATAAAGATATTTATGTATTGTACTTTTTGGTAAGGTATCAATTATTTACTAAAAATTTAATTTCCTTATAGGTATAGTTCTATAAAAAATTCACCATATCTCTTATTAGGAACAATTTAACTTTGAAACACCTTTGAATAGCTAGCAAACTACAATGTTCACTACACCCTTAGAGAGAATAAATTATATAAATTTAAATGATCAAAGAAAGATATTGGGTCTTTCTCATTATGTTAACTACAACATGTTTGATAAGTAGGAGATGATTTCCACAGCTTGTCAAATTGTGATGTGAATATCAGGATTTAACTGTGTGATTTTGAGTCAAACTCGATGACCCATGTTTCATGAGTAGTGATTCAACATGAATCCATCTCTCATGAGAATAAATGGAACACTTAGCACTCATTGGATCTAGGTGATGCTCACAGGGGTGAAGCACCGGGACTTCCCGGTGCTTCACCCCTGTGAGCATCACCTAGATCCAATGAGTGCTAAGTGTTCCATTTATTCTCATGAGAGATGGATTCATGTTGAATCACTACTCATGAAACATGGGTCATCGAGTTTGACTCAAAATCACACAGTTAAATCCTGATATTCACATCACAATACAACATGTTTGTTTGACCAGTCTTAAATATCACACACTAAAGAAGAAATTAAGCTTGGAAAAATAAGTCAACTTTGACTATTTAACACTTTTAACTTAGAAATCAAGCCTTTAGTATGATATTTAAACCGTCCTTCCTATCATAACAGATCAGAATAACTAACTTCAAAACAGCATTTTTCAGAAATGTTATTAATGACTTTTACTATGCTGCCTACTAATTATTATGCTGGCTTACCGAGTTGGTTAAATTTAAAAACCATGACGAGGAGTCGCCTCTCTCCAACGAAACAACGCACCTTTTGACTGCAATAAATTACATCAATTGAGATCTTAGTGGAAGCTCAAAATCACTCAATTTCATTGTGGACCTCTTCGTTTTGAACTAACAGTTCTGGTAATTCCCAAAATAGAATTAGAAAAAGATAAATCTGTGGAATTCCCATGCCGATACTGCAAAAGAGATGTGAGTGCACCACGCAGATGCCAGTGTGACCAAAGCGTGAGAAGTGGCACAAGACAATCAGAGACCTTAAAACAAAATATACTCGGCGAAGAAGGATCCTTCAATGAACAATTTAGCGGATTCTTATTCATTCAAGTCTTCAAATGTATAGTAGAAATCAGAGTTCCCAACATAAGGAACATACGTTGGAGATATGGGACGTTCTTTGATGAAGTTTACGAGGCGTATGAAAGGAATAACAGAAACTCTCCAGTTCAGAAAATCTACTGTGAAAGAGAGCGTATTACGATAGAGCTCAACTTACTCCTTCCCTTTGACAGGCATGTAATTGAGTGGACTAGTGACAATGCAAACTCAATTGTTAACGAAGAAGATGGGAGTGAGAGCAGACGGGAGTTTATTCCTATGGAGCTAACATTGCCTCATACGATGCACTTTCCTGTATCGATAAGGATTTCAGGCCAATGTTTTTACTGGGAAGAAATGCTGCAGTCTCTGGAAAGTGGGAGAACAAGATTACAATGGCGTTGTACATATATTCAGCGTAATATGCGTTCCATTAAATATGCGCTGCCACCAGCTCATAATTACATGGGTTTTAGATATACACATTGGAGATTTTCATTACATTCACTTCTACATGCACTAACCTTACTGGTTTTTAAGTTGTGAAAAAGATGCTTTTCACATCTTTAATTATGACCATTTCGTTTTTCTAGCGATGTTTTTTAATCACTTGTTTTCCAAATGCTTTAAATTCACTTCATTTGTTTATAAATTTCAGAAAAAGGGTCGGTTTCTTAACTCTTATGATGATCACCACTTTTCTTGTAATAGTTGTAAGAATGTCCTAATCGGCATAAGCCACATTATCAAAAAAACGTTAAATGCAGAAATATAATTGAAACCCTAGTTGAAAGGTCAAATTTCATTTATATTAATTATAATTAGGATTAGCAATTTGTCAATCAACAAGCACATAATTACATTATCTCAATTGTCATTCCACACATCATACATCCTTCAAATGCACATTAATCATTTAAATACATTATCCATTGTATAATTACATCATAATGATCATCTAAGGATGATTGTGCAATCCATCAAAGTAGCTTACGCAAATCCTTGTCAAATGTCCTTTTGTGTGACTCAGTCTCCAAAGCCATCGAAAATTGTCCATCTGGTAGATTTGAGATGGGAGTGTGGCTTAGGCGCTTTTACCATGCCAACCAAGGAGTGATTACTCCACCAGAGTTATTCTTGACACAAAGAATGCCCTGACCCTGGCACGAGAAGCCTAGCTTCACAGAACAAGATGGATTGGATGGCTCTGGTGTAGCTATGAAACATAATACATCCACACATGTGCCTAATAGGCTAATCATGGAATGGGACAGAGAAACAGAAATATAACTAAAAATCTAGTCATATGCAATAAACAAAAGTGGAATATATCTACTCATATGTAACATCTAAGCATATCTACTCATATGCAAACATTAAATAAGCACATCCATGCATATGCATTACAAATATAAACAACATGAGTAAATGCACTAAAGATAAATGGCTTGACCAAGCACTGGTTTTGCCAAAATTATCTAAATAAGGAAAAATTAAACATACAATATCCATCCAATATTACTGGCATGTAGAGAGAAATAAAATGTTAGGAATCTATTTCTAACCCTCCCTTTTTGCCATATTACACCCATCACATAAAGGAGATAAACCACAACACTTAGGACACAATAACGAGTAGAAGTAGTTATATCTCAGAGTTTTCATGCTATTGTTAGAACCAAAGTAAATCAAAGTTCCAACTTGGTGTGACACATAAACATAACAAGCATTTTTATTACAAGTTCCAAACTATTGGCATCAATCTTTCAAAATCAAATTGATCACCAAGGTTTTTGCACAAAAGAGGTTTACTATTGTTTTTGATAAGGATCAAGGACCATGTCTTGAAAGAGTTCTTGGAAGTTTGATTGTTTTATGAATATTACATTTCTACTATGATATACAACATACTATGTTTTGAGGTTAGACCTTTATTAGACAAGCAAGAACATCTACACATTAACTCATTTATGCCAACATCAAACCAAATGCTACAAAATTTCAAAGATAGTAATAGAGATTGTCAAACATTATATATGAAATCTTAATATGTTTAAATATTCAGTAGAAAAATATATTCAGTATGACAAGGAATATAAGGATTCCTCAACAACAATTAATGTTTGATATAGCACGTCATACAAAGATTTCACCTTAAGAAAACTAATCCATTTATTTGTTGACTATAGAGACTCAACATCACTCTATATCCAACATATTACACACTCTTACCAAACACAAAAATAAATGGAGTGCCTCAGATTATACGCATAGACTACCAAACAATACCAAGCACATTGTTAAAAGAATACCAAACAAAAGATTTATAATGATTCAAAGAAGTATTAAAGTGAAGATCTTACTAATCCACTTAGACACAGACCCAAGTTTAGAAGAGTTAACATGAATCAGTAAATTTTGACCTTATGTTGGTTTCTGAGTCTAGTACTAATACGTTTATTTAACTAGATCCAATTTAAGTTGTACTATGTTACCTATCAACAAATCTAAAATCAACCATGATATTTCCTAGTTGCTTCATCCACTATCTCTATAAACTAAAAATTAATCTTATTCCTATGAGTCCATGGATTTAATTTACCATTCTTTTAAACTTTACATTATCTAACCATCTCTCTTGTTGGTTTGAGGGAAAAAAATTACCCTTGTTACTGTATCTTTGGTATGATGTTTTTTCATTGTCTACATGTGTCACACCTAATCTAGTATGCATTCTATGGATAGCATAATCTATTAGACGTATCTAATATGTAATATATTTTCTAGGATTGTACCATAGATGTTATTCACAAACATGATTCCATAATTTAACTCTAGTTACTAACACTCACAAATACTTAAGGAAGAATACGGTAGCAACGGTGTTATCTATTCCATTTATTAACACCTTGCCATAAGGCCTGAGATATCAATCCTACAACCATTTCACTATTATAAACTAGTAATAAGAACTGACAGGCTCAATTGACAAGTTGTTTGTAAAGAAGTGTTTGAATGAAAGTCATATTGTCAATAGTTCCAAGAAAATTGAAATACATTGTCAAGACCCTAATGTGGAATAACATGCTCTATTCTAAATTTAACCTATACTATGACTCTATTAAGGAGCATCCTTCCTACATTTCTTGTTTATTACAATGTAAGCGGCTCCTATTTTTACACAATAAAGAAATGTGATGGCAAGCACGGCTATAGCTCCTTCGTAAAAATGTTTATGTGCAATGTTTCTTGTTTTATTACCCTACTTAAAATAAATGTAACAAAATCAAAGAAACTTAACCAAGAAGTGACAGATAATCAAAGAATTTCACAACACATTCCTTTCTGTGCTTAGAATTTAGAAATGAATAGTAAGAGAGGAACCTGATTTGAATTGTGACAGTCTCCTTAAAATAGCACTTGTCATCCCTTTAGTGACATTTCCCCCCAAAATTTCTCCTTCTATCCCCATTCTTCAATTGTTGAAGCCCCCCTCATTGAATCATAACTCAATTCTTTTAACCTTCTCTCACGTAACTGACCCAAAACAAGAATCTTGGTATTTTCTTGTTTTCCATGTGTAATTTGAAAAGGAATTTCTTTAAATAACATGCATAGAAAAATAATTTCATTTGAAAAACATTAATTTTCTCTTTATATGTATCACATTCACATCTCCTTAATTTTCCTATTTGTAATAGAAATATTAATGGAGTATTTTTTTAACAATTACAAAGTAAAATAAGAGATTTTCAAGTTCATAGTTTCTACTATGGTTTGTGTTGTAACAAAATAGTTGTTAGAATTTAACTCTAAATACATTTAGAATTTAGGAGTTGTTATAAGAAAAATCCACTAATGGAAGGTATTCCTCCCATTTTTATTGTTGATCCATGTAGTACATGCACAACAAATCCTCCAACACCTAGTTGACCCTCTCAGTCTATCCATTAGTCTCAAGGTGATATGTAGTGCTAAAGTTCAGGTGTGTACCCAAAGTGGAGTTCAAAGTTTTCTAGAACCTTGAAGTCATTTAGTATCCCTATCGAAGATGATGGTTTCTAGTATATCATGTAGTTGAAATATCTCCTAGACAAATTTCCTTGCCAAATAGGAGATTAGTCTTTTAGACTACCAAGAATAAAATGAACAATTTTTGTTAATTTATTGACTATGACCAAGCTAAGATCATTCTTGTTTCAAGTCATGGGTAAACCCTACACAAAGTCCATGTTGATAACCTTCCATTTGTGCTACAAAATCTCATGTGGGTATAGTAGTCCCGCCGAATGGACATGCTCAGCCTTGACCCACTGACATTCAAAACACTAGGCAACATACTCTGTCACATTTCATTTGAGCCTTGGCCAAAAGTATAGTGGCCTCAAATCAACCAATATCTTGTTTACCCTAGGGTGCCCTAAAAATTGGGTATAATATATCTCCTTAAGAACCACCTTCTGTAACCCTTCACGATTGGGAACATATATATTGTTCTAGTACTTAAGCATAAAATCATCATCAAGTGAATATCCAACAAAATGTGGATCAAATGAGACAGTATACAATACAGACTTTACCCATTCATTGTGAGTGCCTCCAGGAAGGTACTGAAGGATATACTCTCTTGCACAAGTTTGAAAAGTTATGAGAGTGGTGACATGTCTTCTAAAATTAAGTGCATTCACTACCCTATTTTATGTCCCTTTGATATATTCAATGCCAAAGTCATAATCACTAAGGAATTCAAGCCACTGCCTTTGCCTACCATTAATATTAGGTTTAGTGAAAATATATTTCAACCCCATATGATCAATTTTTAATTCAAATGGCTTCCCTAACAAGTAATGTACTATCACATCTACAAAGCATGTACTATCACATCTAGTTCTAAGTCATACTGAGCTTAATTCACTTCATGTCATTTGAGCTTTCTGGACTCATAGGCAATAACCTTATCATCCTACATTAATATGCCTCCAAGCTCATCCCCTAAAGCATTTTCTATGACAAAAAAGTATCCATTAGGATCTGGTATAACCAAGATAGGAGCGGTAGTAATCTTTTTCTTAAGAAATTGAAAAGCTTTCTCACATGCTTCTTTCCACTCAAATATTTAGTCCTTTCGTTGGAGAGATGTGATCCATGTCGCAATGCTAGAAAATCACTCCACAATTTTTTTGTAATACCTAGAAAGGCCCATAAAACTCCTAACTTCACTCACATTCTATGGAGTTGGCCATTCAATGATGGTTTTTATCTTTGTGGGGTCTACTGCTATGCCATCTACCTATATAATATGTCCCAAGTAGTGGATCTCTTTATGATAAAATGAACACTATGAGTTCTCTCTCCACCTCTCCCTCTCCCCCTCTCCCCCCCTCCTCTCTCACACTACAAAACTATGTGCAAGTATTCTTCATGCTATTCTAAATTCTTAGATTATATCAAGATATCATCAATAAATATCTCCACAAATTTGTCAAGACAGTCTTTGAAAATACTATTCATTAGGTTCATGAAAGAGGCAGGAGCATTTGTTATTAAAAAAGGTAAGACTACAAATTCATGATGCCAATACCTTGTTCTAATTTTTTTTTTTGGTACGTCTTCATCCTGAATCCAAATTTGGTGATATCTAGATCTCAAATCAATTTTGGAGAATAGGATCACTTCCTTGATTTGATCAAACAATTCATCAATTCATAAGAGGGGATATTGATTCTTTATGGTCACCTTAGTTAGCATACAATAACAAATGCACAACCTTAAGGTACCATCCTTCTTCTTGAAAAAAATTATAGGGGCTCCCCATGGTGATATGCTAGGTTAGATGAAACCTTTGTCTAGGAGTTCTTGTAGCTGAGTGTTCAACTTATACATTTAAGTAGAAGTCATGTGGTAAGGGACCTTTGATTCAAATTCCTACAAAATGGAATAATCCTCTAGATGAGGTGGTATCTCTTCCATATTATTAACATGTGCCATAAATGACTAACATCCCTTTCCCATTGCGTTCTTCAATTGCATAGTAGATATTTATCTTAGCTCAAGTGTCCATTTGACACCATTTAGTATCATTGAGTGACCTATGCCATCGAGGCATTCAATTACGTTATCCTGCTAGTTAACTAAGACTCTATGATCACTTAGCCAATTGATTCCTAGGATGACATCATATGAGCCCAAAGGTGCTATATACAAGTTGACCTCTTTTTAGAAGCTAGGGAGTTCCAACTCACTGCAAAATAAGCATTGCTCTACCTTGCGCTCAACCCTATTACCATATTCTATAGTATAATGTTCTACCATATAACTAGCCCTAACAGGTATCTTAGGTACTATCTTAGGCTCTCCAAAGCATTCAGTAGCACCAATATCTATGAGAATTGAAACATAGTAACCAAAAAGTGTACCAGTAAACTGTATAGGAGTGGCCTAATAATCTGCTTGTCAATGATCAATTGCAACATGACTATCTAAGGTGGACATTCTCTTTTGTTAGATTGCTGAGGGTATTTAGCAGAAATGTGGTTGCTGCTATGTACACAAGATCCTATCCTAAGACTTCTCCTGTCCCCATTCCTATTCTGATCACCCCTATTTTTTCTATTTCTTCCATTCCCATTCCTATTATTCCTATTGTTTTGTTTCCTATTGTTGTTCTAGTTTTCTTTATTCTTGTTCCTGTCAAAATTATCTTGCCCTTTTTACTTCATGTTTCTATTTTTTTTTTCTTTCCATTTCCTTTTTCTATGTCATCCTTATATCCCCCATTATCCTGGTATGATCTATTTTCTTGATACTTCCTCTTGTAGTTTTTGGTTAAATTATTTAGATGAGGTTTCATCCTTCAATCTATGATCTTGTTGAGAGCCTTGTGGAGTGCAAAATCCATGGTCTTTGGCTCCTACATTTCGAGCTCACTATATATCTTAGGTCATAAAACCATGAAAAAATCCTAGGTTCTAAATAGTTCATCATGCTAGTACTAAGGAACATACTACACCAAGTGACACAAATGTTCATGGTATTGTATGACATTCATTTTCTCCTGAACTAGTTTGTAGAAATTTGACGATTGCTTGTTGTGTAAAATAGCTGAGGTAACCATCTTTGGCAAAAAATATTTTAAAATTCTTCCCAAGTTACCTCATCATGCTGAAATTTCTTCTCAACCATTGTGTTTTCCCACCATGCAACTTCTTCACTCATCAACTAAAATGTGCCCCAAATTGCTATGGATTTCCATGTGTAGTTCTGAACTAGAATGTATTTATCCATACCAGTAATCAATGCCTTTTCATCTTCCCTAGAAGTTCTTCCATGAAACATGGGTGGTGTGACTTTCTTGAGGTCTTTTCTCAAATCAATTGTAATTTTTACCCTATCAGTATTAATCATCCTCGCACTTCTTCCTTCATTCCTCTTCCTTGTTGTGTAGGGCCTCTAAGTAGTGATCTTCACTACACTTTCCTTTCTCCTCCTCAGCTTTTTTAGCATGAGCCTCATGCTCTAAGGTATCCATCCTCTAGGCCCTGTTTCTATAACAAAGCCCCCTACTAAGTCAACAATGCCAACGTCTTATCCAACCTCTCATTAGGTTCCTCTTCTCATGCACCACTATTGGATCCACCTCTACTATTAGCTCTTATAGCCATGGTGATAACTCAAAAACTTGATAGACATTAGTCAATATTAGCACAGTAGCCCTTTCCATTCTCTTCCACAGGCTAGAACCAAAAATAGATATGATGATGTATAAAAACTAGAGTTTGCAAATAGTTGAGACAACTCTTCCTACAATCTTGTTGCTATAATATCATCCCAACCAATAAACTTATCCTTTCCTAGAATAGTTTGGATGAAAAATTACATCCAATTTTCCCAATGGAAGGCATGAGAGTTCCCTTTCAATTTATTCAGCAAGGTTATGAAATCTTTAATTTCAGGAATCATGTGTTCTCTAGTCAAAGGACATTGGAGATAGGAACCACCTCTTTTAGACTTGAGTAAAAAACCCTTGGCAATTACATTATTGTATTCATTAGCATTGGTAGTGAATTGGGCATAGGCTGAGTTAATAGTCAAATCTTCATAAACCTCACATGGGGGAATACTCAACATGCCCATAACAATAACTCTATTCACATATATCAAGACTTCATTATTGTATGTGCAGATACACCTTTTAGCAGCATCATACATATCATGACATGCTAGAACCAATTCTAGACAAGGGATAGCATCAAGAAAGCCAGAGACTTCCAACAACCCACTACTTGAGACCTTTTTAGATATTGACCCAAGTTTTGCATTGGATAATCTAGCCACAAACTTCCCAATATCCTCATTATCTAGGAATGCATCTTTAATTTTGGGTAGAAAACTACTTATTTCTTATGTTTTTTCTTTCTTAGGTAATTTGGGGTGAAAGGCAGCCATGAAGGATTTGGGATTTCACAAACAAGAAGTAAAGAAAAGACCAAAAGAAAATACATAGACAACTAATCAATCTGTAGGGAAAAAATAGCCAATAGAAAGAAAATGGAAGACTGACCATGTTGGTTTTATAAGAATTGCTAATAACATGGCCTATTTCTTTCTCCTTGTATCTCTAGATCTTTTTTTGTTTTCTACCTTAAACAACTAGGCAAAATGAAAAGAAAAGAGTCTTTTAAGGCATGCAACCTGGACGGAATAGCATGCTGATGTAAATAGCATGATTGAAAAGACATGTTACTTTCCATCATTAATAATCATTCCTTCAATTTTGCACATACAAAAGCATACTTTTCCATTATTACCATCAACTTCAAATAAATGTGTATCTTTCTCATGAGCCTCAAAAAGAAAAGGAAAAACTTTTGTATCACCACTTGCTTGAACACATGTCTCTGGCACCAAGAACCTCTCAACCCGTGAACTATAAATAATTGGATTTCTTAGTAACAGTTCAATGTTCAAGTCTATGGACCTTTAAATGTTGGAATTGACACTCATAACAAGAGAAAACTCTATCAAGTGAACCATTGAACTTGAAAATAAAGTGTTCAAAGTTCAATTTCAATAATGAGTGACAATTTCCAATGGTTGAAAAATCACCTTAAGTCTAGATTGAGCCAACACTTTGTACCCATGAACCAATGAACTATGCAACTATGAACACATTTTTTTAAAAGTTCTTGAGTTTAGCCTGAGGTTCATGTCAATGATGAAATATTTTAAAAGGAAGAGGTGTGAAGACTTTGAACTAATGAGCAACTTGACATCTACATTCATGCTGGAGACTTGTTTATATAAAGAAGGTTTTATTTCGATATGTGACAAAAAGATGTGATGTGGCTAATACATGGGTAACATGTTCTTATCCATGGCTTCTTGTGCATGCTACATGTTTCTATTATATGCTTTCAAATTATATATATGCTTGATTTAAGGTTTTTACAACTAGTTTGACCTCTTACTTGGGTTTTCATGCTCCTAATTATTGTTTAAGACACTAGAAACATGTCAAATTATTATGTGATATATACCATTTATGTTTACAATTTAAAATTGTTCTGAAGAAATATGCTTATAGTCTTTGTGCCCTTTTGATTTCTTAGGTATTGTGATTCTTAAATAATGTGTTAAGGTTTTGTTTAAACTAGGGGCATGGGACCTTAATAATTTTGTGCCCTTAAATTGTCTGTGGTTATAGTTTTTTACTTTTAGAGTAAGGTAGAGGCCCTAGGTGAGTGTCTCACCATATGTATTGGCCCCTAAAAGTGGTCACTAGAGGATCCTATGTAGTAAAGACTAGAGCCTTGAGTAAGGTGGCTCTACATGATAGTTTGTAATCAAGTGGAAATATTAATTAAATAAATGGGTTACTAGGGGTTTGGGTTAATCCATTATTCAAGATGCCACACTTGCGCTATTGGAGTACTGGGACTATTTTTCATCCTATATAAGGCCTTGATGCAATAGGGTGACAATGATCCAAGAGGTTAATCCCAACATTAAGGAAAGTTTGATAAGGTTGCATATACCTTATTGGAATACTAGGAGCAAATAATATGTTAAGGTTTTGTTTAAACTAGGGTCATGGGAACCTAAGAATGTTGTGCCCTTAAATTTTATATGATTTTAGTCTTTGAATTTTGAGTAAGGTAGAAGCCCTAGGTGAGTGTGTCACCATATGTATTGGCTCCTAAAAGTGGTCACTAGAGGATCCTATGTAGTAGAAATCAAAGCCTCGAGTAAGGCAACTTTACATGTGAGTTTGTAATCAAGTGGAAACATTAACTAAATAAATGGGTTATTGGGGGTTTGGGTTAATACAGTAATCAAGATTCCACACTTGTCTTGTTGGAGTACTGGGACTATATGTCTTCCTATATAAGGCCTTGATGCAACAAGGTGACTATGATCCAAGAGGTTGATCCCAACATTAAGGAAAGTTTGATAAGGCTGCATATACCTTGTTGGAGTACTAGGACTAGATGTCACTTTGTATAAGGCTTGGATGACATTGGCTCATGAGGTTGATCTCAATATTTTGAGGGGTATATGATGACACTCACCTAGATGAAATTGAACCCCTAATTCTACTTTTTCCTCTGGTTGGCCATTTTCCTTGTGATTTCATTTTGGGCATTATGCTTTATGTGGCGTTATGATATCTTTGTACTTTTATAATTGGGATATAAGCCTTTGATTATCTTAGAACCTATGTGGATCATGGTCTTATCTCCTAGCTTTAGGGAGTCAACCATTTATGGCTCCACGTGGTTGAGTGGTAAAATATTTTTGAGGTACTGATAGAGTTTTTAGAGATAGCTTTATATAGATCCTTGTTGATTAGTTGTTGAAGAATGATTCTAGAAGTCTATTTGTTGCATTTCCTTTGAAGAAACTTATGTAATATTGTAATGTAAAATCTTTAATAAAGAACAAGTCATATGTGTGTGTGTGTGTGTGTGTGTGTGTGTGTGTGTGTGTGTGTGTGTGTGTGTGTGTGTGTGTGCGCGCGTGCGTGCGTGTGCGTGTGCATGCGTGCATGCATGTGTGTGTGTGTGTGTGTGTGTGTGTGTGTGTGTGTGTGTGTGTGTGTGTGTGTGTGTGTGTGTGTGTGTGTGTGTGTGTGTGTGCGTGTGCGTGTGCGTGTGTATCATGAGATGAAAATATATGTAATAAGGGTAAAGGGTATCTCTAGGAGAAATAATGAGAAAGGTGAACATATTGCATTATTTTAAAAGAAGAATGAAGTTATGATGATGCCATAACATTGTACATATTTTGTATTTAGATGAATGCATGATGAAATAAAGAACCGTGTACTCTTGATAATGTTATTAGAGAATAGAAGGTGATTTGTTTACACGTATGGTTAATGGTTTAAATCTATTTCATGAATCTTTATTGTATTCTAAGTAGATACATTTGATAGTAAGGACTAGTATATTGGTTCCTAATTTGGAAAGGAATATTACGTGATAGATAATGTATAAAACAATAAGTAGATGTAACACAAATAGATAGATTAACTTAAGTAGTAAGGATGGAATGTTAGAAATGAAATTAAGTAATGTTGTTTAAGAGCGACATTAGGGAACCTATTAGGAGTTTGTACATCTGTGATTAAGTGAAATTAGCAAGAAAGATATGTTAAGAAAATTTATTCACCAAACTTTGTATCAATTTGTCTTATCATTTTGGATTTCCTGACAAGACATTGCTATACATACATACATATAGATATAAAATTTAGGAGAAATATACACTACCATATGACAACAAAGAATGTATAAATTGTAATTAGATAAAATCTATTTATTTTTCATGATTCATTTTCTCTCTTTAAAAAAAATACATATTAAACAATGAACTTAATTATTGAAAAACATATTTTTAGCTAATTCCTAAAGAAGTAAAGTATATGGGAAACATAGGCATATTTTTCTTAATTATTCAATAACATATTTATGGCTTATATTTGGAGACATAAATTATACAATAGAGACTTATTTTGTCTTGGAACTCTCATTCATAAAAAAAACCTTTTTATTACTTATGGTTAAATTATATAAATGAGTTGTATCAATAGATTCATTTATATTACTTCAGCATAAATGTTACTTCTATCAACAAATAAGAAAAGAGAAATTCATGTATAATGTATCTAATATGTTAATCTATGCTTGTATATTCTTTAAGTAGCATTGTTGAAATCATCATTGTATGTCTTTGCATTTCTTGGAAAATGCTACACTCTTTCATGACTTGATCTTTATCAATTGGAATGCAACAATTGTTTACCTCTCACTTATTTATTTTTCATGATTCATTTTCTCTCCTTAAAAAAATTCTTATTAAACAATGAACTTATGTATTGAAAAGAATATTTGTAGCTAATTCCTAAAGAAGTAAAGTATATGGGAAACATAGGTATATTTTTCTTAATTATTCAATAACATATTTATTGCTTATATTTGGACACATAAATTATACAATAGAGGCTTGTTTTGTCTTGGAACTCTCATTCATAAAAACACCTTTTTATTACTTATGGTTAAATTATATAAATGAGTTGTATCAATAGATCCATCTATATTACTCCAACATAAATGGTACTTGTGTCAACAAATAAGAAAAGAGAAATTCATGTATAATGTATCTAATATGTTAATCTATGCTTGTATATTCTTTATGTAGCATTGTTGAAATCATCATTGTAAGTCTTTGCATTTCTTGGAAAATGCTACACTCCTTCATGACTTGATCTTTATCAAATAAAATGCAACAATTGTTTACCTTTCACTTATTTATTTTTCATGATTCATTCTCTCCTTAAAAAATAAATCTTATTAAATAGTGAACTTAATTATTGAAAAAACATATTTTTAGCTAATTCCTAAAGAAGTAAAGTATATGGTAAACAAAGGCATATTTTTCTTGATTATTCAATAACATATTTATGGCTTATATTCAGAGACATAATTTATACAATAGAGGCTTATTTTGTTTTGGAACCCTCATTCATAAAAAAACCTTATTATTACATATGGTTAAATTATATAAATGAGTTGTATCAATAGATCCATCTATATTACTCCAACATAAATAATACTTCTGTCAACAAATAAGAAAAGGGAAATTCATGTATAATCTATCTAATATGTTAATCTATGCTTGTATACTCTTTAAGTAGCATTGTTGAAATCATCATTGTAAGTTTTTGCATTTCTTGGAAAATGCTATACTCTTTCATGACTTGTTCTTTATCAATTGAAATGCAACAACTGTTTACCTTTCACTTCGATTTCCCACCACTTTTTTATCCTCATTATAATGAGCTCCTCTTGTAGCTTATTTTCAACCTCCTTTTTGAATCTCTTTTCCAACTCCACTATTACTATAGTTTCCAACTCATCCTTCAATATGCTTTCATCTATTATCTCATCTTTTACCTTGCTTTTTTCATTCATCATGTTTTCATTTTTTATCCGACTTTCAATTTCCTTCAGCATATCATTCTCTATGTCCTCTTTTATCTTGCTTTCCATATCTTCTCTAATCTCCACTTCCGTCCTTTCCTTTTCTTCCATCTCCTCCTCTACTAACTTCATTAGAACTTCCTTCCCTTCCATCTCCTCCTCTATTGACTTCATTACAACCTCCCTTTTTACTTTGGATATCAGCTGCTCCCTTGTCTTCGTTTCCATCTCTTCTTTCAAGCTGCTTTTCTCTGTTAACATCATGAGAATCTCCTCTCTCATCTTCCTTTCCACCCGCTCTCTTATTTTTCTTCCCAGCTGCTCTCTTTCCACATTTTCAGTCTCTTCTCTAAACTTGCTTTCCTCTGTTAACTTCTTTAGAACCTCTTTTACCTTGCTTTGTAACTGCTCGCTAATCATTCTTTTTTTCTTATCCATTAATTCAATCATATTTACTTCAGCTTCATCCTTTACTGTATTGAGGACAAAATTATTAGAATAGAATATTCCATCAGGAGACACTGCAAGGAGCAAAGGTAATTTGTCGAAGGAGGTGTGTCTGCGGAAATAACGCATAACCATGGGATTGATTGACCAGGGATCCGCAATGGACAGCCATTCAATTTTTTCAACCCACTCTGCATGAACACATCGTGTTCCTCTGCCTTCAATTACTATTGGAATCCACACCACTTCAAACATTATGTCGAGTTTTCTTTCACTCAACAGTTTTTGAAGTCCCTGATAGACATTATTGAAAGCTTTGTATTCTTTTTCCATGTTATGAAGCCAGGAGAGTAAGAGGAAAACGAATTTCCCTTCAAGCTCTTTGATTTCTACCTGCGGTCAGCAAAAGGTCATTGAAGAGGATCAGATATGTTTAGTGCCTGAAACTATCAGTAAATTTATCAAGGACAAAACATCAATACCTGTCTTGTCTTTGAAAGTAAGAATTTTATGTTTTTTGTGACCAATAGTTCTCGAAGTAATTTTGTATTGCTCCGTTCCTGAGGATTTTCTGTTTCAATCAGATCCTTGAGGTGGAGATAGTCAATTTTCTTAAAATCCATTTCTGTGCTCATGTTCCTTACACTCTGATACGTGATGCCTGTCCAGCTCGCAAAGGTTTTATGTTTATCTTTGCACACCACATCACTAACGATCATAGCATAACTCATGCTCTGATCAAAACCCTCAACCGTGAACAATGCTCTTTCAAAGAAGACGAATGCTCCATAGTTATCACAACCGTAAATAACATGATTGCCAGCAAGCTTCTTTTCGAGCTCAGTCACACATGTTCCAACGTGAATTATTTGCAACGTCTCACAAGTCGCTTGGAGATTGTCAAGGATCCTCCCCAGTGCTTGTAACTCTGCCTCTCGGTAATCGTTGTGAAAGAGAACAGCTAAGGTACTGCCTTCCTGAAGACTCGATGGATGAAACTGCCGCCCATTAAGATCTAGAAATATCCATTTGCCATTGAAGAACTCGTAAATTCCTCGCTTTAACTCCTTTCTAATGTGCGGATCCTGCAATATGGTTGCAAATATAAGTGGTTAAAAATTAATCATTTAGAGAGAGAAAACTGTTCAAGCTAACATAAAACATATGGGTGCATTCCATATCTATGTTAAGTTTTTGGCATTTGTCACTTTGAGCAAGACAGGTTACCTCCATCAAGGATTTGGAAAATGGAAGAGATCCCAAACCAGGACGAGCTGTGGTAACAACCAGGTGGCATATTCTTCTTTCTCTGTTCAGTAGATTCCATCGGTCAATGAGCCTTGGACTGCCATGAATGTCTAAGCAAGCCAAACCTGCTATCCCGATCAAACTCCCCAAACAGTCTCCGGCCAGTCCATGACAATTTGAGAGGTTCACTTCTTGCAACAACGGGAGATGGCTCAGTTTAATTGACGACTCCTCTAACTTCTCACAGGACTCTAAGTTTAAACTCACCATATTTTTCATCTTGGATAATCGACTTGGCAGCCTCAAAAGGCTTCTGTAGCCACTTAAATTTAGCACTTTTAGACAACTCAGCTCAGTGGAAAAGTCCTCAGGAAGAATCTGCAAAGACACGCAATCGACCAAGATGAGCTCCACCACCTGTGCCTTGATGACGCTCATGAATCCCTTCGATAGTTCTATTATATTTTTACACCAACTCAAGGAAACTTTGCTCTGCGACAGAGATTCTGCTGCTCCGACCTTGTCATGGAGAGCTCTGAGTCGCTTGCATGACTCTAAATACAGTTCCTTGAGAGGTAAGCTGTCGAATCCTTCTGGCAGCTCCAACAGATGACTGCACCCTTTCAATTTCAGTACTTGCAAGGTTGCCAGCTTAACGATGTTTTTGGGGAGCTTCTCCAGACTCTTGCAATATGAGAAATCCATTTCCTTCACAGACCTCAGCATACCAATGCTCTCCGGAAGATCCTTCAGTTTCCTGCACTGTGAAAAGCTCATTTTTTCGAGACCGATCAACCACCCAAAATCTTGTGGCAGTTCACTTAGCACTTCACAGTGACTCAGATCTAAAGTATTCAAACTTTGGAGTTTCCCAAAGTTTTTTGGCAATTGCTGCAACTCTTTGCATTGGTTCAGAGAAATATTTTGCAAAGAGTACAGATCGCACAGAGCGTCTGGCAGATATTTTAGATCAGCCCCTCCTAAACACAAGTCTGTAAGTTCACATCCATCCGGGAGGTTAGTCCAACCGAGGCAATGCTCTAATTTCAAGTCCTTCAATCTCCCCATGCCTTTTACTTTCACCATTCTGAGTGTAGGGGGAACCTGTACATAGAGAATGAAACAAGGTAAAAAAACACTAAAATATGAACTACGTCCTTGCTTTTCTAAAATGTACTAGGAAATAACAAATGACCACGTAATATGTATAGAAACATTTCCAACGTCAGATTTAATGGCGAAAATGCGTAGCTCAAAAGAAGGGAGAACTGTGGTGGAGAGCTACCCCAGTATGGATAAGATAAATTCCTGGATAATCTTTCTCCGGAGGTTAGCTTTTGTGGAATAGGATTCTTGCAGATTGTCTTCCGGTAGGATAATGAGAGAAAGTGTACTAAAGCGAGGGTAACTGTTCAGATGCCTGGTTTCTATTGGTATGTATTATTTTCTCTACCAAATATTACTGTACTGTCAACTTGTTGACGATTTAAACTGGAAGTTTCCGAACGTTATCAAGTTGTTTCTTCCGTCGAATTTAAGTCAACATCTTGCACATTTTATTATTTTTGACTATGCTGTGTTCTACATTGTTCTAAGACCACGAATCCATTGGCAATAGACTCAGCAATGGAATAATAATGTTGTGTTGAGGCAAGATTATATTTTGTTTTAAACCATATTTGTTCGGTTGAGCCTGTGTCGGTTACCTGATCGGTATTTTTCTTTGAAAGTCAAACTAATATTGTAAAACACCAGAGCTTTTATTATCAGAGCACTAAATACAAGTTTAAAAAAGATTGAAGTGAGCAGTAAGAGAAAATTGGATGAAAAAACAATATTTCTAATTTAGCAACGAAAAGGAAGAAGAATTATTCTTTCAAAATTGCTTTCAGATCATAGGTATTATTTAGCCAAAAAGAGGAAGATTGAAATACTAAGGAAGAGACATAAGTATTATTTAGCAAAGAAGAGGAAGATTGAAACATTGAAGAGACATAAGTAGACACAAAATCAAGAAGAAATGGAAAAATATATTTCATTAATTTTTTTAACAATAGAGAAGTGGAAGAAAAGAATTTCGACAACCATCATCAAGGTCTAATAAATCTAACATTCAATGTCAGTATTATAGGAAATTCATTCACCTCAAAAATAAATTTAGTAAGAAATATCAAGAGATAGACAAACATGGTTCGAACTACTTATGTGTTTAAAAATAAATTCATTCATCTCAAAAATAAATTTAGTAAGAAATATCAAGAGATAGACAAACATGGTTCTAACTAGTTATATGTGTTTAAAAGTAATTTAGCCCGTGTATTCATAATACTTAGTATTTCTCAATAAGGTTCTAGGGATATACAGGTTTGAGTGTTTGGTCGTAGTAATCACATGACTAGAATAGAGAGCTATTTGCTAGTTTAAATGATCTTATGCAATCTTGAGTGTGAATTAGAAATGATAGTCAAGAATCTATAATGAGAAAAGTTCTTATAAATGTCTTGACTAAAAAGTGGAGAAAATAAACATATTACTAATATTTATTCTTCATCAAATATTTTCTAGAACTTGATTGTGTCAAAAAAAATTTCACATCAACATTTCGGATCACACACAGTGATCCATCATCAGGATGATGAGTGCAAGAGAATAGAGAAATAAAGTTATACTTGTTGCCAATTTGATGAAAAAATAGAACGTTGTTTCCTTCAATAATGATATTTGTACAATTTTGAATGGTTGCATTTTAATTATAAGAGTCAAGATAAAAAGGAAAGTTAGGTTCCTATTCAAAATTAATTGCATTCAAGGAACATAAGAAGTCAATTTTGGTGCAATATTCTTCTACCCTATATGACTACCATTTGAGGAACAATCATCTTAATTTTGGTGCTTTTAGTTTGTTGCAAAAGAGAGACATGGTGAAAGGATGACTTATCATAGCACAAAGTTTCTCTTGATAATGGTCTTTCTACAATTTTGAATAGTTGTAGTTTTATTGCAATCATTTCATTAAAAAATGGTACAAACTTTCCTCTCCTAGTGGTATTTGTACAAATTTGAACAATTGTAGTGTTATTGCAATAGTCAAGATGAAAAGGAACATGATGTTCCTACTAAAAATTAATTGCATCCAAGGAAGATAAGAGGTTAATCTATGTAAGACCCCTCCTCGTATGTACTTATTTAAATATGAATTTATTGTTAAACCCTTTATAGGTGATTTGAATGGATATATGAGCATCGTAATGTGACGTTATTGTCATGATTATGTCTTGAAACCATGTAGAGGACGTTATGATAATTCTGACAATCTTACGTATAATGATTATTGCAATAATATAATTCAATACTTACCCTCTTATGAATCATTGGAAATCTGAAGATGAAGTTTATCAACTCATTAGAAGTTCCTTAAGTAGCTTAATTTTAAATATTATAAGTATATTATGATGTGTTAAGGTTGTGAGGGTATCATGTACACGAAGTTATACTTCTATGTTGGGATGAGTTATTCGATTACTCAAAATTATGGTTTAAATCATAAACATTATCTGTATTTTCTAAGATACATCTGCATAACTAGTTGATAGAAAGTTATGCAATTAGATGATTATGATGATGGATATGAATTAAGTTTTATGGCTTAGGTTTTCTAATGCAAATTGATATCAATTGAAATGTTCATGTTTTGATGCCTTGTGATTCGATGCTTGCTATATTGTTTGACTGTTTAAACTTTGATTTGTACTAATAATTCTATGTGGTATTTTACCTTATGATGATGATGTTATTTATGGTACCTGGACAAGCATTTTATATATATTTAGATAGTTTAGCTATTAAATTGATTGAAATTAGATTTAGAATACTTGATGAATTATGTTTGAAAAAAATCGTAGACTGAAACCAATAGACTACGTCATGGTGTTGAATTACATAATTATTTTTATACATATACTATTAGAAATAATGAGTTCATCAAAATGAAATTATAGATGTTAGATGGTTAATTCAATTATGCAAATCAATTATGTTCATTAGGTGCAAAAATGGAAAATTTATTGAAATGAGAATGTACAATGTTCAATCAATTGATTATACAATTTGATTTATAAATAGATGTATATGTGATTTTATCAAGCTACCGATAGTCAAATTGACTATATAAGAAGGTTACCATGGAAATTATTAGAGAATCAGTAACAAACCAAATGTGCAAACTGTAAAGCCAAGGTTGAATCTAATGAAGAGATTTGAACCTCATTGTTAAGTGATTTGATTTGTGATCATAAATTGTATGTATGTATTAGGTGATTTCATTGTGCAATTAGTGACATGTCAATGTTGTGTAATGTTATTTTACAGTGTCACTTGAAACTTACCATGTGTTTATGTAATAACATGTCTACTAAGGTTAGCAATGTAACCATAAACCTATCTAACTTATTAGGAACCTAATTAAACCCCTTTTATTAAAGATACTTGTAAAACCCCACCAATTATGGTTTTTGAATTCAAATCTTCTAGTCACTTACAAAGGCCAAAAAGTGATCCTAGGGGGGAATTTATAAAAAATCCAAGTACCTAAGTGTTAGAGGTATGGGTTAAGAACATTTCTAACACGACTAGAACCCCCTAGTGGTCTTGGTGACCCTTTTAATACCCCATTTACCACATGTTGCAAAAATTGAGTAGACTCTTGACCTTTACCCAAACCCACACTCCTTTCCAATCTTACATTTATGATAGGGGACAAGGGAAAGCCAAAGGATTCAAGGGTCAATTTTGAATTTAATGCTGGTGGGCAAGTAGATTTTCGAGGCCTTTTTAGAGGCTCTTTTTGAAGTTATAGGGTGCTCACCCACTCTCTACTTTTAGAGACATTAGGGCTTTGGATTGAAGGAAGAAAAAGGAAGCATTGGGCCCTTCTCAAACATCATTATACCATAACATTTGTGAAGGTTGATCTCAACCATAGGCATAGAATTTTTTGTTCTTGTTGCAAATAGATTAATCTGTTATTTCATTCTCTTACATATGTGATCAATGTATTTTTGTTTGTTGTGATGTAAGGGAATGAGATTTTTTGTTTTTATTTCATACTTATCATGTTCATCTATTGATTTGAATGAAGGAGTTTTGTAAAGGGTGTAATGGTATTATTCACCCTTGGATAGGGAAGAAGTGGCCAAGTATGGGGGAAGAGATTAGTTGGACTCTATGGAAGTGTAGAGTATCTTCTAATGGAAATAAGAGAGAACAAGTGAAAGCTATATGGGCCCTTGGATGCCAATGTAATTGATCTTTCTTTGGGGGGGGATAAGGAAGAGAAAGCATGGAAAGTTTATGTGAATTCTAGCCTTGGAAAGACATGGTTATTATATGTTTTACATTTGGTAATCTCCTACATGGTAGTCCACCTTCACCCCTATGTTATGTGTTCAATGTGAATCCAATTGTGCAAGCCTTGGATGGGTGAAACATATTGGTTACTAGTTCTCCTAGCTTGATGTGTGGTCTCTTTGAGACCTAGGATGGGAGGTGATCACTTCATGGTTACTTCTATTTTTTTTTTTGTAGATTTTGGATAGGCCTCATGATGGAGCCGTTTTGGAATTAGAGCATTGAAGGTGTTCTTAATGTCATTATGTTGGAGAATTCTCCATTATAATATTAGATCTATTTTATTGTATGAAATGAAACACCTTGCTAAAAAGGAGGAGCAAAAAAAAAAAACAAGTCTCATGCATTTGAGAGAGCCAAAAATACTCTCTCAAAAATGTATGGGAAAATAATTAATTCCCAATATTATGATCAGAGAATATTTTCCATAGGTACTCTCCTAAATTATTATATAATTTAATTCAAAATAAAAATAAAAAATATCCTACTTTAAAACTCTACCCCCCTACACAAAAAGTCCCAATTAATAAAATTTACCATTAACTCCATCTCCTCCTTGTCCACTCTAGCATGCCACCCCACACCATCCCCTTCCATGCATACTTGGTCTTGTCCCATAGGCGTTGACTTGGGCAATACATTGAGGAAATATAAAAAGAAAAGAAATACATACCCCCCCATCTTGTCACACATCCCCCTAAATATCCAATCACCCTCCACTTTCAAGTATCTCCAAGTGGGTGCATGGGCCTTGGGTTCTATACCTAACTCCTATTCCCACTCTGCCCTACCAACTTGCTATCTCTTAAAACAAAAAATACAATTCATACTTACCTTTTTAAATTCTTGGGACACCCATTGGTTGGTTGGACTTGAGCGCTCCATGTTTTGGGTGACAAGCTCACCTTGGAAACCACCTTTACCTTGTGAGTTGACTTTCACCCCTGGGCACATGGTTTAGGGAGGATAAAGGGGAATAAGAGTGCAAGGAAACATAAGTTAGTATGGGTAGGTTAGGCAGGGTTGGATGTTAGTTAGGGTAATTTAAATAATGTTAGTGTTTGTAAGTAAAGTTTGAGAGTAAATAGAGTTTAGGATTTAGTTAACTAGTAGGTTTAAGTTAGTATTAGTTAGTAGTTTAAGAATTTAATTCAGTTTAGTAGATGGAAAGAATGATTAGTAATTGTAATCATAAGTTAGATTAGGATATGAAATAGGTAAGTATTTAAGAATTATTTTGGAAGGTTAGTGGATCTCATTAGTAAGTATTGACTAGTCATTATTATTGGGATTGGTGATTATATTAGTAGTTAGTTTTTAGTTTAGTATTTTAATGTCATTGTTTAAAGTAACTTAGGAATTATTGAGTAGGATTAAGAGATAGTTAGAGTTAGTAGTAGTTATTAATAATATTGTAGTAGTTTACTTTTTTTCTTTGAATTAGAATTTAGTAAATTAATGAAATATGGTGTAAAGTTTAAGTTATTGAGGACATTGTAATTACTAAAGGAGTTATTTGGAAGTTAAGTTTTAGTTTACAAGCTATTGACTAGTAGGGCTTAAGGTAAGAATAGATTGTCTAATTTTGTAATTTATGTATGAAATTGTTGTAGAAATTCATATTTAAATCCAATATTGTTCTTGTTAAATGATTTATTCAATAGTGAACTTAACATATTTTAGTTCTCATTAAAGGAAGCCCTTGAGTTAGTGAGTACTCATGGAATGATTGAGAGCATTATAGGGTAGAACTACTTAGATAACTTGCTAAGATGAGTCAGACTAAGTTGGAAGATCAATTGTATGTCAAAATCAGAATTGTGTCAAGAATCTAATGCATTTACTAGTCCTAATAGGCGATGTTAATAATTGAGGCCATGTATTAAGGTATTGATAGCTTAACCTTCTAGGGCAGATTTGTACACCTGAGGGATTTAGCTAGAATAATGATTAAGAATCAAGGTATCAAATCAAGCCTTACCTGAACTAAACCTATCTAACTAAAATTGAAATTAGGTACTAGGAAACCCTAAATGTTTCTCAAACTTGATGACATTAGTGAACATGAAACTATGGTCTAATTAATTGACCTAATCAACTCCAACTAAACGTTCCTATAGCACCTGATTTATGGGGTTTGAATTAGTGTAGTTTGTTGAATATTGATTTTGCATCTTCATGTGATGTAATCCAAGCTCAATTGTTTCCTAGACCTTGTGACTTGAAACTAACCTTGTCACATTAACAACCTTATACAATATATTTTATGTTAGTATGTGCATTGACATAGTTGTTATAACCCTTTAAAAAATAAAATTGTTGGTGTGTTTTCACCCAAGTTTTTGGCATGACAGTTTAAGTGTGCCATTCTTCTACAACACATTATTCTAGAATTTGAGAAATTCTCATATTAGTTTTGATGATTTCAATTTTTTGCAAAAGAGAAAAATGGTGAAAGGTTGACTTCTCATAGCACATTATTTCCTTTGATAATAATATTTGTAAAATTATAAATAGTTGTAGTGTTATTGCAATAATTTGTTTAAAACATGCTACAAAGTTTCCTTTGTAATATTTTTACAATTTTGAATAGTTGAAGTATTATTGTAAGACTCAAGATAAAAAGGAACATCATGTTACCCCTCAAAATTAATTACATTCATGGAAGATACAAAGTCAACTAAAGTATGTAAACATTCTTACATTGTACCTTACTCTTAGCAATTGAAGAATCATCATCTTAATTTTGTCTCTTTTATTTTGTTTTAAAAGAGAAACATTGTGAAAGGATAACATCCCATAGCATGAAAATCTAGGTCACATGAAATATATGTTTCTTGGAGAAAAGCTATAGATAATTTTTCTAGTAGGAAGTTTATTTGGATCAAGAGGACAATTAGTGTTAGTTCACAATATATGGCAAAAATTAGAGACCCCATCTTCAAGTGAAAGCATATATTTGCTAATGATATTGATAATCTTAATAGAAAGACCTGTATTACTTTCTCAAATAAAATAATAAAGATTTTGAATATTCAAAGAGTTCAAAGATTTGGAAGAAGAGTAAATTTTCTTAAGAATAAATATACTTACATGTAGTAGAGCTATTATATTTATTTCTAATGAAATTTTATATTTTTAAAGATATCATTGGATTAAAAAAAGGTTTACAATAAGATACACAACGTAAAATAACTATGCAGAGAAAATTAATAATATCATCACACTAAAGATTGGTACATGTATGTTGAAAGGAAATAATTTATATATACATCTTTAGTACAAGTCCAACAGATCATCTTAAGGAAAAAAAATCCTCAAGCAACATGAAATGGAAAGAAACACAATGTATCTCACTTTTAAATATTTGGATGCATGATGTATTCATTTCTTGGATTTGAATTAAGATGAAAATAAAATAAAAAAGGGAGAAATGTATTTTCTCTCATTATAGTCGAGAATCAAAACTTTATAGACTTGATAATCCCAATTCAAAGAAATTAAGTATTAGTAGAGATGTTGATTTATTGGAACAAGATTCATGGATTGGAAATGATATAAAAATAATCATATGTAGAGCCCCAGTATCTCAAAGTGGTGAATAAAGAAAAAACTATATGAGGTGTTAATTGAAGGGTCACTAAGGACTCTAGCAATAAATTTTTTCAATGGAGCACTATTTAATCACACAAAGTATCCTACTCCAAATTGAATGAAAGTGGTGACTTTAATTCTACATTTAAATCATTAAGATCAATGTATAAATATATGAGTACAAAAAAACCTAAAAGACATAAATTATCTAAGAGAAAATAATGTAGATATAAATTCAAAATTTTATTTTTCTCTTATTATCCTTTTAATTTCAAATAGTAGAAAAATAAGAGAAATATGTTGGTGTAAATAAATACATTAATTACACTTCACTTAAGTTTATGTAGGATAATACATTTCTATATTTTTCAAGTAGAAATATATGAGTTTCTTCTTCATTTTAGCACATGTTGTAAAAAAAATTATACAAATATTATAATCTAGGTAGAAATTAAATTATATTTTAGCACAAGTAGAAATATATTATACAAATTATTACAAATATTATTGTTCATTTTAGCTAGGGAAATATATGAGTTTATTCTTCATTTTAGCGCTTTATGTGTGGGATCAACCATTAGTTTTCTTATTATATTATAATCCTCCCACTATTGCATATATTGCACATAATTTGTTACATTACAATGGTGGATGGTCTATCATTGGTAGATATGTGATTCCACAAAGTGTAGTTGATAGGTTATTCATTACATCACTCCTACTTATCAAGAATTTTTGATATATTGAGCTACATATACCTTTTACCGATCCATTATTATTCAATTGTTTATGATTTTTGAATCCATTTCAATTAAGAATCATATCATTTTCTCTTTCTTGCCTTGGTGTATATTTATAATTAAGATTTTTTGACATTTTGATTATTTTCCTTAAGAAAATTCTTACATGACATTAGATCCATCAAAGTGTTCATTGCATAGCCATTAGATAGTGATTTATATCTATATGTGTTGCAACTTGTATAAGTACTTAGAGTAATATCTAACCTTACCATTGCATGGAGGTGATCAATCCACTAAACTTTGACTATAAATTTGTATGCTCAAGAAAAAATCATATCTAAGGTAATATTTTTTTTGAAATCAAAATTCAAATAACAATTTTTACTTTAGGATATTTTTAAAAAATATTATGATTAATTTTTGAATTTGTATTAGTTCCTATTCTCAAATATGTAATAATTATTATTTTCCCATAAATTTGACCATTGTATGTTTGAATTTAAAAAATCCATGTTTTTGGTTGTAGGCACCTAGATATTTTTCATTTCCTTTTGCAAACTATGAAGTCTAAACCTATATTATAAGTTTAGTAGGTAGTCACACCATCACACCCTTAGCCACCTATCCATAATCTGATAGTGGTTATAAATTTTCCTACATAGGGAATAACCCCAACCCAACATTAGTATAGGTGAAAATCACAATGTTTGAAAGCCACCAAAACAACACACAACATGAACATTCAATAATTTCCACCCTCTACATATGTGGTATAACTTAGTTAAGTGCATCTTGATCCAAAAACTCAGCTCACTAAAAAAATAGTACATATGAGAGAGTGGTGAATTTGGCCTAGCCTACAAATATTTCTCTCTCTAGAGTAATAATATTGAACTTTAAGCTTGATAAGTTTATTCATCTTTCAAATGACCCCAACAATAAAGTCTAGCTAATGAAACACATAGATTTGAAATTGACTTTATTTACTAGCAATGAATACATTTCGTAAAACTTGAATAGGCTTATACACAATCACCCTGATATACATAGATCCAAGCCAATCCTT
This sequence comes from Cupressus sempervirens, assembly GCA_028749045.1. Classification (NCBI taxonomy): domain Eukaryota; kingdom Viridiplantae; phylum Streptophyta; class Pinopsida; order Cupressales; family Cupressaceae; genus Cupressus; species Cupressus sempervirens. The sequence goes on along the minus strand of CM053789.1, from coordinate 504,012,785 downwards.
TCTCTTGATGATGTTAGGATCAACCGCGAGCATAAATAACAACTACATGCAAATATAACCAATATCAAAAAATAATAAATTGCATGGAAGAGAACTTTAATGTGTTTCACCCAATCCTTGGCCTATGTCCACTATTAAAAAGTCCAATATTATAATCCAGTGATTATAATTTGCAATCCCTTACAGCTCAAAACCACCGCAAGAAGCCACAATCTCATCATACATAATGAAATCATTAACCTTCAGCCATTATACAAGCTTTTTCCACATACAAAATTATAGGTTAGAATAAGTTGTCCAATAGAAAAATAGTATCCAATGCCTTTTAAAGTAGTAGAGGCATTTCTTGGCTTTGGGAGTGCCCCATGGGGGAATTTCCCCTCGACCCAACCTTGTACTACATTGCCCCCAAAAACCCCCACAAGGTGTTTTCCCTTGACCCCAAACATAAAGTTAAATAACTTATCAACTTAGCAATTAATACCTCTCCATATTTCAATGGCGTATGATCGTCTATATTATTTTCTTCAGATGAATTTGAAAAAGGATTCTTTGTGGTTTATTTGGGTAACTTGCAATCCTTATTGACATGCCATCTTTTTCCTCCCCTTGGATTTGGACTGATTTGTCCATGATCTATACTAGTTCTCTCCTATGCTCTACCTATAAAAAGTAAGCATTCATTATAAGAAGAAGATCCTTGAGATTTATTTCTCCTTGAAACCTCTAAAATTAAGTAAGATACCACATCATTAAGGACAAGTATCGCACAAGGTACAAAATTTATGAGAGCCATAAACAATAGATCCCAACCATCACATAAGAAAAAGGTAAAATTATTACCTTATCTTCATTAGAAATCTTAAGGCTTCCCAATAGATCCCAAATATATGGATGGATGAAGGCTTCCAAATTTTTATCAGTATAATGAATTTGAACCTCTAGGCATTTGAGGTTTGAGTAGCTACTTGATGTTTGTAGATGTATAGCTCATAGATATGACAATGTTAAATTCTCTCATGACATGAGAGATTTTAGTAAATTGGTAAATTCTGATACTAAATGGCATATCAGCCTTAAGAAGGTGAAATTCCTTAGCTTAGATGGAAGGAAAGTTATCCTTTGGAGGTAGTAAGATTCATGCAAGAGGTATCAAGATGTGTCACCTTAATTGAGTTATGAATACAAATGTGATTCGACCTTGTCAGATGAACTCACTTAGTTGTGAGGTGTTTGGTCATTTCTTGAAGTTGTCATTGTTAAGGGCTTTCTTCCATAACATATCGATGGTCCTATTTAGTCTTTGTGTTGTCTTGATTTTGACATTCTTTATTTTTTCATTGCAATTTCTGTATATAGTGTTCAATTACTCTGGAATTTGATTGTATTAGGTACAACAATTTATTCAAACTTATCCTTTACTGTTTTTTAGCGACTATATAGTTGTTAGGTTGATTTATATATTTAAAATGTCTATTAAAAAACAATTAGCATGCACAGTGTCATCTTTAAACACCCTTTGCTATTATAATATAGAAATCCTAGAGCACTAACATATTTTTAACTTTTCTTAACAAAATAATTATTTTCTAGGGTAATATCATTCAGAATTGAAAGGAAAAATGAACGGCTTGCCTCTTGTGTACCGGCTCGGAAGTACTGATGAGGACTGGTCTCCAAAAATCTTAGGTCATTCACCTTGTCCATTTTGAATGGCAACTTTTCAATCTTTCCAGCTTGAAAATATCTGAGGTTCCTTAGCTTTTTAGTACACTCACCTGTCAGTATTGTCCAGTCTCCTAGGGCAAGAACCCTTAAATTCTCCATTTTATCCACCTCCAATGATGTTATGTGAAAGGGGATCTCATTTTCTGACATCCATATTCCTTTTACAAGATTGAGCTTTCCCGGTTCCTTTATTAGCAAAGAATGAATGAGTGTCAGGAACAGTTACATGAAAATGAATTTATATCAGTTGTCAGTAACTAGTATGAATGCGAACCTCTTTCTCAGCCAGCATAACATCATGCAGTTCAGTGGCATTGGTGATTCGTCTTCCTTTCGCCCAAGAAACACAATATCTCACTACTGGAGAGGGGACATACACTTTGCAAGAATCTCTTTTCACTAATTCTAACTTTCTAAGGTTTTCCAGCACGTCGTCTTCAAATATGCAGACTGTCTCATGCCAATTCCAACCATTGAAGAATGAGCTAACATCAAGGAGGGCATCTTTGGCAACTTCTGAGAGATGAAGAAATTTCTCTTCACACTTCAAATAGCCTACGAGTTCTACAAAATTAGGCTTCTCAGTCTTAATCCAATCTGATAATCTATTGAAGAATTCATTATTTGCAACATAGTATTTTAGCAAATAGTCCAGAACTGTTTCCATTCTTTTCTTATAGCCCTTGCATATTTTTATTATCTTCCTTACCACCGGTTCTCGGTTCATGCCGAGTTTTACAATGTCCTGAAAGACATGCAATGCTTCATCGTTCCTCAGAGGTTTCATAACATACAGATATGTTTTGAACCCGGAGTCCTCTAGGGCAGACAGGTCATTTTTATCATGACTGATAAGAAGAGCTCTTATTCGAATAATTTTACCGATCTTCATTGGTAAAATCCGTTTAACTATTTGAGCACTAGGGACTCTTGGCATGTATATATATACTTTTTCAGCCTTCTCTAACATTTTCGAGAGCTTTTGTTGCCAATCTCTGTCCTTTTCGAAAGCTTTTTGAAACTTGTTGTCCTGCTCGGCCTGTTTACTGTTCTCTGGTTCCAACTGTTTTATTATATCTGCTCGCAAATCAAATAGCATGTCGTCATCTGCTACCGATCCATCTTTAGCTCTCTCATTTTCAAAGTTTTTTATTGTGACTACCTTTCCCCATTTTTCCAGTTCACCTTGCAGATGCTTGTCTTCTGCAAGACTTTCCCTTCCTGTTTGCTTCTGACCGAATAAAAACACCGCAACAGCTTTCTCTTCACTTCCCAGATGAAGCATTTTCTTGATTTCAATAACTGAAAGTCAACATAAGAGAGCATGATAAACCAGTACAGAAGAATAGCAACAACAAATAAGCAAGTTGTAAGAGGCAAAGAGTTCCTGACTGATTGTTATCCATTAAAGGCAAAGCAGCATATGAGAAGTAAGTAAGTTGAGATGGATCTGGATTCTCAACCTGGGTTTTTATCGTCGTCCATTTCGGAAATATCGCCACGAGTTTCTGTAACACGAGATGAAAATTCTCTCCATCAGAAAAAGGAAACTGTGAAACATGAAGGCACTCTAGAATTTCTATAGTTTCCAGTGTATTTTTTGGTTTTCGTTTATTATGTAAATAGCTGCATCATTTGGCGCTTCAAATTATTAATATTTGCCGTTATGACATCGCTTAGAAATTAAGTGGAAGCCATTATACACTGAAAGACTCTTAAGAAGATTGTGCGACCTCTTATTAAATTTGATTTGGTGATCATAACGATTGAAGAAAGCCAAAGTATAACAATATTTGGAGTAATAGAGTTCGTAGGTGCATATATGTCATTCTCCGAATGTCTACCGAAATTTTTGGTAACATAGGAAATCAAATGAATATCATTTAACAGCCTTCTAGTACGTAGGATGTTGCAAATGGTGAATCTATTGAATAAGAGAGGAAGATGAAGGATTTATGTTATAGAAATATCTAGTGTAGGAATTTTGAGCATTATGAATTTACATGTTTAAGTTCACTATTTTATATTATTTTGAAGTGTCTCTCGTATATACAAAACATCAGATGTGTATAATTTTGAAATGGAACATCACAACGATTAGAATAATTGTGTACAGTGGTTGCTTAAATAGTATGTAAAATAAAATTAATCAGTTTATCAAATTAACATAGAGAAGTCTATGTAAAATTTTGTGATAATGAAGATGTTGATGTAGTAGGAAATGGTACTTTCATATAGTAAATTTATAATACAATCTTATAAGTATTAGGTAGTTTACAATAAGAAAATTGTTTCTATTCAAAGATAAATATTTAAAAACACATGATGAAATATCTATTTATTGTTTAACACAAAATATTATAATCATAGAGAATAAATATTTTCATCCATATTACATCCTAAGTAAATTCTATTAAAGCAACAATGCATGGTTTACTTAAGAGTTTCAGAAGTAGATTATCAACAAGGAAGAGGTGAATCTGATTAGAGCCAATGTCTCTTCAAATAAAGAAATAAAAATTCCGGAGATGATTATTGTTGTTCTCCATGATAAGAATAACACAATGATTTATAATATGGAGGACATTCTCATATTTAGAAAGGATATGGTTACTAAGATGACAACCTCTTGGAAAGTGCTACCTCAAGATTCAAAGATGAAGAATGTGATGTTGAAGACAGATAAGAAGGCCATGTCCTCTAAATAGGTAACTTATAAGGATACTCTAGATGTCACTCTGTCCCATGAGGTTTCTATTTGTAGAGAGGTGTCCTTTGTGGATAAAAATTACATGCTAAAATGGTTCTACTAGTTTGTGAAGGGTCCAAGTCTATAAGAGGATCAATTAGTGGTTTCGTATTGTTCCTTGGTCTTCATATGGTTTCTATTGTTTAATTATTTTAATTTCTTGTCTCTAATATTTTGGTTTTATTTTTTATTTGTCTTACCCTAGATCTATATCTTGTAAGTTCTTTTTTTGCAAACTAATATAATTAATAGTGTCATAAATGGTAATTTTAGTGATGTCATGATACACATTTTATTGCACTATGATCAATAATTGTGTTATCATTGATGTTGATGATTAACCTAGAGTATTTCTAGTATATTTCCAAATATCATTGTGATGAACAAAGTGTTGCAGTAAGGATCAATGAGCATGATTGGCAAGAGAATATTGGAGATTTCTCTTGAAGAATATATGGTGATCGTTTCAACTAAAGTAAGTGATTAGTGAATTCATAGTGCAACTACTAGAATAGTTAGTGACAAGTGATAGGAGATTTTATTAGTTTGTTAAAACTTTGTTGAGTAGAGTAGAGTGATCACACAATGACATAAAGAAGAAAATAAAGATGATGTGGTTATGATAGAAACTCATTATTGTCATAACTACAAAAATTTCTAGATTAAAAGAAGTCAACAAATTGGTGATAGGTATGATAAAGAGGTTAAAGAAGAAAGATTTCTTGAGTAACAATCTATTATTGGATGAATGGAGATTGGTGACAAGATTGTTGTGACTTTTCATGAGGCAATAGTGATCTAGTGACATGGACAAACATTTGGAGGCGATGATTTGACTTTACATTAATAAAAGTCAATGGTCTGAGAAGATTATAGAGGAAGCAAGTTGTTGGTCAAAATGTATTTGACCTATGACATAGGATTTTATAAATTAGTTGGTGCAATAGTGTAAATGTATTTTAGATAATAATATGTTGTCTTAAGGGAATTGGATCTAAGAAAGATATTTCAATTTTATATCAATAAAACATTTGGTTTTGATTAAGGTGGAGGAATCAGAAAAATGATATATACTTGTGAAGAATGAATAACTTGTGTTATTGATCATAGTAGAGAAAGTGTCACGAAAAAATCCAAGGTGCTATCCATACAAGAGGAAGCCAAGTGAGATAAGAAGTGAGTTCAAGCTAAAGTAGATCTACTTAGATAGAAGTACTATTGTTACACATCATTCTGTGTGTTGTTCCCTAACAATTATAGCTATAAAATCCCTTTACCAGGTCAATACTAATAGGTCTTATATTATAAATCTTTTAAGAGGGTGACACTTTACCTAGTGTTCAAATTTCTTTAACAAGGATTCCTAAAGATGGAAAAGAGCTTTATAGGAATAGAAGTAAATGTCCTAATAGATCACACCTAATATCGCAAATTTTAGAAGAGTACACCTCGATTGGATGCTAGTATACATTGCAATTTTGATCAATGTTGGGTTTCTATAATGCATTAATCTTTGTGTCAAATTTGGGTATGTTTTCATGTGCTAAATTCTTATATGTGTTTCTATTAATTTGTTTATCAGTTAAAGGTTGAAAAGTTGATTATTTCTCTGATTATTAATTCACCATGCCCTCTCTCTACCCTCAATAATATGATCAATTAGGATTAAAAATCAGTATTAGACCTCTTGTCCTCTATTGTGCTAAAGCTTAACATCTTAAAGGAAAGATCTAAGATGACAAGGAAGGAAGTTACTAAGTTCACAAGGGAAAACTATGTAGTATAGTGTGATAGGAAGAAAATATATGTCATATAAATGGGTTTGCAATATTAGAATGATGTAGTCACAAGATATGTTGTTCCTAGAGGAACTCTTGAGAATTCTAGTTAAAAGTACACTAGGAGAATCTTTCTACTATAGATTCCATCACTCTAACCTTGCCTAATATAGAATACATCAATATCGAAGACCTAGAGACCATTCATGATATATGATAGAAACTAGAGAGATTCTTCATAGGAGACTGACATGTGAAAGAGAATATGGTAGAATATTTATAATGGAAGTTCGATGGAATAAGGATGACATAAAATGAGAACATTGAGAAATAGAGACAAAGGATAAAATATGCTTTTACTTCTATGAGAGGTATCGAAGGAACTCTTGAGGAAGAGGATGTGGTAAGTAAAAACAATTATAGCTTTTTTTCCTCTATTTTCTATTATAGTGTTATCTATTCAAGAAGTCAAATATTTAGGCACTAGTGCAATTACATTGGATACATTGATAGGAAAGTTGATAGCTTATGAATTGAGTAACTTCAATAATAGTATGGCTAAGATAAAAGTTACATTCAAGGAACCTATATCTCCTTTACTTCAAAGAAAGTAAAAGGATATCACAATTTTATTTATTCTACTTATTATGCTAGCATCAACAAATTGGTTTTGAATAAAAAGAAAAATAATAGGAGGATTTGGATGTGTTTCTTTCTAGGAGGTTACCAAGAGGATGTCGTAAATACAAAGGTAAACTACCTTTTAAGTGGTATTTATGCATGAGAATAGGAAATCATTATTTTAGATTTTCTTACAAGAAAAAAAAAGAAAAAGGAAAGAAAATCCAAGGAGAACAACAAGGTGTGATATCTTTTAGAAGGATTCATCAATAAGGAATATGATGGAAGAGAAAAAGAAGAGTTTGTATTTGTAGTAGTCAAAGAAGATCCCTTTGATGGTGATGAGAAATTATTGGTTTCTGGCATGAGTCACAATGGAGACTAGACAATTGATAGTGAATGCTTGCATCACATGACCAGTGTTAAAAGAAATCTCATTGGAATGGAAGAATGCGATGAATTATTGGTAGAGTCTAGAAACAATAGTTTGTGTATTTTGAAAGGTAAAGTTTCTATCATCATGAATAATAGCACTAGTTGTAATGATTCCAACTAGATTGAAGGTTTCAAATACAATATGTTAAGTGTTTCTCAGCTAAACAACAAAAGAAATAGATTGGAGATCAATGAAGGAATGTGAAGGATCATTATAAAGTCAAGAGATGTGATTTCTACTTGTAAAAGAGCTATATGTAACTTCTTCTATTTGAATTTTATTATTAAGAGTTATTTCATTAATAGAGATGAGTATTGGTGGTTATGAAATGAAAATTTCTATCATTTTATCTTTGATAATCTCATCAAAATAAGTAATATGAAAGTAGTAAGAAAATTTCCTATCATAGTAAAAGTATATAATATAATGTGTATGTGTAGGATCATGATAGGCCAAAAAGTGGTGATATGAAAAAATCACTATTTATCCAAATTTGATGAAATTAAAAGGGATTCTTAAGTACATTATCATTTTTCCATTGATATAATTATTGTAAAATTATGTTATGAAATAACTTTCATGATTGAAGAGATAATATGAAATATTCTACAAATACTTGATAATAACTGAGAGGAATAGACCACTTCGAGGGGGAAAACACAAAATATTTCCAATGAGAATAAGCTTCATAACATGATCTTGAAATAAGACTCAAAGCCTCCTATATATACCTAATATGCTTAGATTGAATAGATACAACCCCATACAATACCTAGGTCTACCTATCTACCAAAATAATAATATAATAGTGATAACATGACTTAACTAAGGATCAAGATAGCCACAAGTTAACTATTCATAACCCTATATAGACCAAAATTAAGGGCATGGCATGCCCGTTCTCTTCAAAGAAGCATTGTCCTCAATGCTAACCAAATGTGAATTATTCTGAATGAACTCCTCATCCTCCCATGTGGTCTCTTCAACTAGTAAATTCTTCCATTGGATGAGATACTGGGTGAGGGTTCTATTTCTCAGCTTCTTCATGTGTGTTTGAAGAATGCACTTTGGTTCCAAAATTATTCTTCTTTCTTCATCAAACTCTAGTAGTATTGTTTGAGATGGAATATTCTACCCAATCACCTTCTTCAAACAAGAAACATGAAAAACTAGATGTATCTTTGTTGTTTGTGACAACTTTGGCTTGTAGCCAACACTACCAATCTTTTGCATGATTAGGCATGGTCCATAATATATTGGAGACAACTTATTATTCTTTTTTTCATTGTTTCATTGAGATTTTTTTACAAAGTTGCAATTGCAAGAAGACTCAATCCCCAACTTCAAAATTTCTTTCACTATGGTGTCAAATTGTTTCATTTGATTTTGTGCCATATCTAAATTATCCTAGAGTCTTGAAAGTATGTGTTGTTGGTGAAGCAAGTGGTATTCTACTTTCTAAACTCTTGGTGACACCTCTAATGATGATTTGATAGAAGGAGGATGATATCCATAAAGTACCAAAAATGGAGACATTTTTGATGAGCTATGAAAAGAAGTATTGTACTACCATTCTATAAGAGGTAGGCAATCTAGACCCATTGATATTTTTTCTCTTAAGTGAAACGATATAGATATCATTCTAAACATTTATTAACAACCTCAATTTTCCCATTTGATTGAGGATCGTATGAAGAACTATGATCCAACTGAGTACCCAAACATGAGAATAAATCTTTCCAAATGTGACTAGTAAAGATACGATCACGATCAATGACAATAACCTAAGGTGTACCATGTCGCTTTTGGATATTATCCAATAAATTTTTTGCCATTGTACTTATTGTAAAAGGATGTGATAATGCAATGAAATGTGCATATTTAGTGAGGTGATCAACTACTACTATGATGACATTATGACATTTAGATTTGGGAAGCCCTATGATGAAGTCCATGGATACCTCTTCCCAACAATGGCTAGGAATAGATAAGGGATGCCTAAGAACTGGTGTCTTAATTGTCCCTCCTGCCTATTTCATTGACAAACCAAACATTCAACCACAAAGTTTTGAACATCACCTTTTAGGCCTTCCCAATTTTTTTTTCTTGACTCGGTAATATGTCTTCAAAAATCTTGAATAACCACCAAATAGGGACTCATGTAGCTCTTTGAGTATCTTTTTTTTAAGAGTAGAATTCTTGTAGAGATACAAGAATTTTTTATACCAAAGAATAGTCCCCTTTAAACAAAACCTATCTGAACTAATAGGATCACTTTTTACTTGTTGGATGAGATTACTTCTCACAACATCATTTTGCCACTCTGCTTTGGTTTCTACCACCCAATTTTCTTGTAATATTGAAAGGAAACACAATGAGGCTTCAAATTTTTCATCCTTCCTAGAAGGTGCGTGGGCCACAATATTTTCTTTCCCTTTCTTATATACAATCTCAAAGTAATATCCCAACATCTTAGTGACCCATTTTTGTATCTCTTCTGAAGATAGTCTTTGTTCAAAAAAATCTTTTAGGCTATTATGATCTATCTTAACCTTGAGGAGTTGACCCATTAAATAAGACCTCCATTGTTTAACTATGTGAAGGATTGTTAGCATTTCCTTCTCATAAATAGATTTGAGCTAATTTATACCTTTTAATTGATGACTCTCAAGAGAAATTGGTCAACATTCTTTCATGACAACTACTCCTATCCCATTTCTAGAAGCATCAATTTCCACATTGAATTCCTTAGCGAAGTCCAGAGTGGCAAGTAGTGGAGTTGTACAAATAACCTCCTTCAATTGCTCAAATGCTACATTAGCAAATTCATTCCAATGAAAATAATCCTTCTTCAATAGAGTGGTGAGGGGTGCTACTATACAACTATAATTCTTCACAAATATTCTATAGTGCTCTATCAACCCCAAGAAACCCCTAAGATTCTTAATGGTTTTTGGAATAGGCCATTCCATGATAGCCTTAATTTTTCTAGGGTCAACCTTTACTCCTTCATGTGAAACTATGTGTCCCAAATACTCCACCTCCTTAAGACCAAAAGAACACTTGGATGGCTTAGCATAGAGTTGATGATATTTGAGTAATTGTAATGCTTGATCTACATTGTGTAGATGTTCATCCCAAGTCTTTCTATAAATCAATAAATCGTCAAATAATACTTACAAAAAATTTCTCAAGAACTTCTTAAAAATGTAATTCATCAAACTTTAGAATTTAGATGGTGGATTGGTAAGATTGAATGTAATCACCAAAAATTCATAATGACCTTCATGAGTTCGAAATGTTGTCTTATAAATATCTTCCTCCTTAATTCAAATTTGGTGATAACCCGATCTAAGATCTAACTTGGTAAAATGCATAAGCTCCATTTAATTTATCTATCAAATCATCAATGAGTGAAATAAGAAACTTATCTTTAATGGTGTACTTGTTGAGCACTCTATAATATGGATACATGTGTCAAGTTTCATCCTTCTTAGACACCATCACCATAGGCGAGGAGTAAGCCCTTTGGCTATGCTTGATAATTTGTGCTTGTAGCATTTCCTCAATAATTTCTTCTATCTCACCTTTTTGTATGCGTGGGTACCTATAAGGCCTAATGTTTTGTGGCTGGCTCCTTGGAACTAGTTGTATGGCATGGTCATGGTCCCTCTTAGAAAGAATTCCTTTTTTCATATCTCTAAGAATCAGTGTATGATGATAAATTATTGCTTGTAAATCTAGATGAGTAAGAGCATTAGATTGAGATACTTCTAATGAACATATCTAAGCTACAAATCCATCCACTATTTTCTTAAGAAATTTTTGTATTTGATGAGAGCTTACCACCTGTGGGAATTTTTTCTTCAACCCCCTTAGCTCCACTACCTTTCCTTTTGATTGAAATCTCATGAATTGTTCTTGGAAGTTCATCTCAATTGTTCCCAATGTAATAATCCAATGTACCCCAAAAACAATATCTATCACACCCTAGATATCACATACGTTGGGGTATCAAGTTTATAATCTCCCATGGATATTTTGATGGTATGACACTTCCCTATACAACTAATTGTACCTCCATCTACAATCAAAACCTAAAACTCTTAGGCTGGATATATAAATCAATTTAGAAGAGTTGCCAACATTTTGTTGATGAAATTATGAGTACTACTTGAGTCAATCAACACTATTACTTTCTACTTCTTTAATATACCAACTACCTTGAGAGTTTGTGGTGCACTAAAACCTAAAAGTGTATGACAAAAAATGATTGCTTGAGAATCATGTGATTCCTCACCTAACTTCCTATCCTCCTCTAATATTGGTTCATCCTCTTCTTGCTCACTTGGACCTTCAATATAGAACAATTTCTTTTCACTACATTTATGTCCTCACTTTTATTTGCTATCATAATTAAATACAACATTTTTTCTCTTTTCTCCTCAATTTGTTGTTGAGTCAACCTAGTAGGTTGAGGAAGAGAAGATTTTGGATTTTTTTTTTCTCTTGTCACATTAGGCCCTTACTTTCTATGAATCTAAAACTTCTCCTCTATCCTATGTACCAATATAAAAGACTCATTTACCGAGCTAGGACTAAACATTCATCCATCATATTGAATGGGATCCTTGAGACCACCCAAGAATAAATCATTCAAGTTATCCTCTATCATTTTATCTACTCTTAAGAATAAATTTTGGAATTTCTAAACATAATCCCTAACTAATCTTGTTTTTTGAAGCTTGGCATGCTGGTTAACAAAGTTATCTATCACACTATTGCTATATTGTGCTTGGAATTCTTCTATAAAAATTGACCATGATACGGTGATACCCTTTTTCCTTCGATGATTACAAAGCTACTGATGCCAAATAAATTGATCTAGTTCTAGATATAAGGAAGCCATTGTGACCTTTTGTCCATATGGGGTTTGATGTACTTCAAACAAATTCTCCATTTGGTTTATCCATGTTAGAGGATCCTTACCATCAAAATTGTGCATATCCACCTTTGGAAAAAATTTACTAGATCCCATAGGAGTACTAAGATTTGTGTCATTATTAGTCATCTTGAAGGTTTTACCTTGATTTCTTGAGAAATCATTCCTTGGTTCATTCATATAGGCACTTAACATGCTTTGTATATTTGATATATCTCCTCATAGGTCACACATATCCCTCTTAACCTCTTCCTTGAACTTACTTATTTCCTAATTGGGAATACTATCCTTTGTTGTTTCCCAATCCTTATAAGAGGATTTCCCTAGTGCAGTAACATTCTTTTTGCCTCTTGTTGGAGGCCTTGTCATGATGGAAACCAATATTTTTGAAATAAAGCACACAAATGAAATGTAAATTCTCTAATTTTTTAACTATAATTTATTAGGGCCAAGATACCCTCACTCAAAAAAAATCCAAAAAATTAGCAAATTTGCCGCCTTGAGAGGAAATTTTCCTAATATTATAGTAAGTTTCTTATTTTTGTGTCAATTTCTTCAAGATTTTAAATGTAGGATCCTCTACCATGTATTCAAAAACCCAATACAACTTATACTCCAATTCAACAGGATGTGAGAAATATGTAGATCTCAGTAAATTGTGTAGAAATAGTAATTCTACAATGATTTGCTCAAATTTTCTCCAATTTCTTTGAAAAGTGAAATATAGATTCTTTAATATGGTCTTTAAAAACCATTTAAAAATATTTAAATTTTTTATTAAAATCTAAAAGTTATGCTCTTCCCAAAATCACCTTCGATGTTGAGAAAAAATTTTGCCTCCATGGTGCCAAGATCATGCTCTGATACCACTTGTAATGAAACAAATTGTACAATGGAAGAGATAATATGATATATTCTACAACTACTTGTTAATAACTAGGAGTAATAGGAAACTTTGAGGGGTAAACATACAAATATCTCCATTGAGAACACACTTCACAATATGATTTTGAAATGAGACTCACAACCTCTTATATATACTTAATTATGCTTAGGCTAAATAGACACAACCCCAAGGATTAAAATATCCACAAGTTGACTATTCATAACCCTATATACACCAATATTATGTGTGTATCATGTAAAAATAGATAATATAATGTGTAAATAATAATAGCTTGGAAAGTTAACCAGTTCTATTTTTATTGATAAACATAGTTCATCTAAAGGAATCCTCGATATAGTGCATACCAATTTATGCGATCCAATTGAAATTTAAAGTTATTATGGAGATAAGTATTTCATGCTCTTTGTGGATTATTATTATACAATTACATGATTTGTATTTGTGAACTTGTATATCTAGAGCTTTCTACATGTTTAAGATCTTTAATTATAGAGTAGAAAGGAAGACTAGTAAGATGTTGAAATTCATCATGTGAGATAGAGGAGTTGAGTTCACTTTACATGAATTTACTATATGCACTAAAGAATAATGAATCATAAGGTATATGCCATCACCCATAACACCTCAACATAATTGTATAGTTGAAAGGAGAAATGGGTCAATCATTTAGAATGCAAGAACATTAATATTGTAATAATGTGTTTCTTATAATTTCTAGAGAGAAGGATTGAGTACTATAGTTTATGCATTATGCAAGGTTTAGCTAAATAAAAGTACAAAAAAAATTCTATGAATTGTGGTATGGTTGAACACCTTGTAAAAGTTATTTCAAAGTGTTTGCAAGTGGATTCTATACAAAGGAGTTGATCACTTAAGAAAGTTTGATTCGATAAATGATGATATATTTATAGGCTATTCAACTAAGATATTATAATATAAATAATACAACAAGTGAATAAACTAAATGGTAGAGACTACAAATGTTAAAATTAATTAATACTCTGAATAAAATGACAAATCTAGGAAAAGGGAACCCATAGACTATCATTAGATATGCAATGAGTTGAATAAAATACTATAGTAGAATCAATGGAAGAACAAGACAGTGCACGGAAATAAGATAAAGTGGTTGAAGAATCTCCTAGATAGGAAATGGTATTGCCAAGGTACGTCAAATATCCTAGTCACTCCTTAGATCAAATCATTTGTAGTAAAAATATTTGTGTACTGACAAGAAAAAATGAAAGAGAAAGTTATTATTTTCTATATTAATGTGAACCTAAGAGATTAATGAATGCATTAAAGGATGAATATTGGATAAAATCCATGAAAAAATAATTGGAAAAAATATAGAGGAACTAGACATGGACATTAGTCTCCAAATCTATGGACAATAATGTAAGTATCTAACAAACTTGGTTTTTAGAAACATGGTAGATAAGAAAGGTGAGGTGGTTAGAAATAGGGAACGATTAGTTTTAAAATAATATATACAATAAGAAGGTCTAGAATGTGGTGAAATACGTTTATCTATGGATAGACTTGAACATGTAGGAATACTTATTTCATTTTCTAATTATAAAGGATTTGAAGTTAACCAAATGGATGTCAAGTCAACATTTCTAAAATATATCTTCTAGAACAAGAAGTCTACATTGATAAGCCTAAATGGTTTGATAATTTAGAAGGAAAGAGAATGATGTGAAAGTTGTAAAAGCTATTTATGGATTGAAAAAGGCACCAACAACATGGTATGAAAGACTAAATTTATATTAATCAAGAATGTATTCACAAGAACAATGATAACATCAATGTGCAACTAAAGCTTGTAAGTGATGAAATGATATTAACTAAAAAAATAAAATGTATAGATGAACTATGAGTTTGAGAGGAAATGATGGAATGATTTTTGAATTATAAAAATAAATGAAGAAAGAGTTTAAAATGTCTATGCTTTGTGAGATCAAGTTCTTTATAGGTTTGTAGATACCAAATCATAGATGTCATCTACATAAGTTAGACCAAGTATGTGATGTTTAGATAACTGATTTTATAAATTTTTAATGATTATGATTGATAAGGTAATTTAATGATGAAAATATTGATTATGATAAGTCAAAGATTGGAACATGACTCAATAACAATATTATTAGTTCTACTATTGTCATAGATGTCAAGCTATTTAGCATGTTGTCTTAAATTATTTCCATATATTTATGAGAATAAAGTAGTGAGTTACAAAATGAATTAAGTGTTTCTATCATAGAGAGATGTGAAGTGATGGGTATAGATGCTAAATTCAACATAGAACATGTTGAAGTACATGTTAGAGTAGATTATAAATATAGGAATCAAACCAGAGAATAGTTGGGATAGACAATACTGGAGAATTGAATTATTTGAATAGTCTATCAAATCACAAAGGGGATCAGTTGTTGTATATTTGAATATGATTTATGAAGACATTGAGGAAAAATGATGAAGACAACACATTATGTTGAGCATAGGTAAAGGTGATCAAATAAGTTATAAGTGATACAAATAGGAAAGGTTAAATAGGTAGATTAAATAGGTTAATAGGCAATGGAATAATCTTATTAGAAAACTAACCTCTTATTGGTAAAGAAGAAAGTGCACATGAAATAATGAACATATTAGAACAAAGGATACATAATCTTATCTAAACAAATAAAAGAAGAGGTAAATAGATGAATATTAAAGTCTTATCAGTAAATGAATAATAGTTGATGAAGATTCAAGGTGAGGTTCTAAAGTTTAAATCATTATTCAAAACTACTAATGGTATTGGATAGCTAGAGGAACAAGGCATGATTTAAAAAAGAAGTAAGAACACAAAGGTAAAAATAATATGTTTGAGGATTGATTCCTAGAGAAGTTTTTAAGAGGTCAAAATGTATTATAAAATGATGAAATGGAAGAATGACATTAGATTAAGGTCTAGCATTAGTGATTGATGATTTTATACTTAAAGAGGAGAAAGAGAAGATGATTAGAGTCATAGATAAATATTGTGATAAAAAATGTGGAAACAAGTTGGAGTAAAGGAAATTATAGGTTACAATCATAGAAGGAGACATTAGACTCTAGATCAAAGTAAATGATCATGTATGTATGTTAATATGTTGAGGAACTTTATTGGACCTGATTAATCAAGAATATTGTGAACCATAGATCATTTTGTATCTTTTTCTCTTTAACCATTGAAATATAAAAATCATTTAACTTGATGACCCTAACAAGTCTTTTGTAAATCCTCTAACTAAGCTATATTCTCAAAAGAGTGTTTAAACACCTCTAACTAGGTTACTCCATAGGGTATACGACTTCAATAGCTCTCGAGAGAAATCTCTTACAATGTGAAATTTAATAGTACTTTTGTATCCCTTAACCTAACAAAAAAGCATATTCTAGAAGAGTACAATATTTGTAGGCATTATTCTTGCACTGTGCTTTTCACTTTATTCAAGTTTCAATAAGGTATATCTAGTGTTATATTTTGTGGATGCTTTTATGTGATGCAATTTGGTTTAAAGTTTATTTTATCAATAATTCTAATAATAGGTTAAAGAAAATTTAAATTTTAATATGCTTGGTAAAGTTTTTTGGTCCTATGAGTTTTAGTGTGTTTGTTTGGGTTGGTTATTATTGATTTACACCCCCCTCCCCCCACTAAATATTCCTATACCTACTATTCATATCAATGAATTGGTTTCTTTATTTAAGAAGTATTAAATAGCTAAGAGAAAATATCTCAAGATGTACGGGAAGGACAAACCCAAGTTCAATAAAAAGGTGGATGACTTTGTCATAAGGGTGAGAAGGACACATTTTAACTTATTAGGAATCTCAAATATTTATATTGAATATATGACTATAATATGCACAACATACTATATTTCCTATAGATAGTGAAAGAAGAGAAAATTGTTTCATAACTTGGTAATGATAGAATTTATATGTGCTTTGAAAAATTTAGAGCATGTTAACTTGAAAATATTGAATAGTGCCTAAGTGGGATAAACTATTGAAATTTAATCAAGGAGATGAACATGTAATGAAGGTCAAGGTTGATAGTTTGAAAGGAAAACATGATGACATGAAAATGTAGGAGAATAAAATTATTTCATAGTATAGAACAATGAAAAAGGAGATTGTTCCTTCTATAAAATGTGATGGAGTAAAAATTGAAGAAGCTAAAGTTTTAAGTAAAATCCTCAAAACACTCCTATCAAGATATGCAATTAGAGTTTCTCCTAATCAAGACGTAAGGGAAATTGATTCCAACAAAGTTACAACAAATACAATATTGGTAGGCTTAATGTATTTGATTTGAGTAGTATTGATAATATTTAGCCTATTATTGAAACTACATCTCAACCTTCACTAAGCATTTATTCATCTAGGAAAGGAAGATTTGTTTCTTATAATTAATATGATTAGTATTATTTTATTTTTTAAGAGAAAGAGTTGGAATACTCAAAGAATTAATAGAAAATGTATTTCCTAAAGGGAAATTAATATATAAAGAAACTTCAAGGAGAAAAACAAGATATGGAGCTACATAGTTGAAGAAGAAGATGGTGGTTGCAATGCTCATGGAGATGATAGTGATGAGCAAATAGTGTTTGTTCCCAAAGAGGAAGATCCCTTTATTAATAGCACTAAAATTGACGAACATAATGCTCTAAGCTCAAGCATGAAAATTAGTAATGATTAGAAAATTGACAATGTTTTCACACATCATACGAGTAGAAATAGGGACAAATTCATAATAATAGAAGAATGTGAAGATGATGTAATAAGATTTTGGAATAGTTCCCCCTATGTAATTAGAGGTAAATGTTCTTTTGATCTAATTGAAAATATTACCTATGAAGATGTTTATTGGGATGATAGATTGAAATATAAGTTGTTGAGTCTATCTAGACAAAATAATAAAGGATTTAAATTTAAGTTAAACAATAGAAAATAAAAAATATTAGGAAATCTAGTAAACTAATCACTATTAGTAACTAGACAAAATGAAATCTTATCGAACTAACTACTATATTTGGACATTGTTTTGTTGCAAAAGTAAAAATTATTGGTTGTGGCATAAGCGACATTGTCATATGAACTAAATAATGTAGTATGAAAAGAGTGTCAAATAGGAATGATGAATAGCTCAATCTTTACGAGTAATCTCTATTCTACCAAGAGTATTCTAGATTTGGTGCACACGTATCTATGTGGCCCTAAAGGTACTAAAAGTTATTACAATGATAAATATTTTATAATATTTATTGATGAATACCCAAGGATGATTTCTGTTATTTTTTAAATGCTCAAATCAAATACTTTTCATATGTTTAATATGTACAAGGAAAGAATTGAAAAGGAAATTAGAAAAACATTGAAATGTCTTAGATATGATAATGGAGGAAAATTTAATTCAAATAAATTCAATGAGTATTATGATGAGCATAACATGAAAAAGGCAATTAACTGCACCAAGAATAACACAATAGAATACAATCATTGAGAGGAGGAATGGATCCATTATGAAATTTACTAGAATGTTTTTAAATCATAAAGAAGTGGCTCAAAAATTATAGAGACAAGTTGTAAGTACTAGTATATATAAACATTGAACTTGGTACAAATAAAGAAGGGAATATATAAGACACCTTATGAATTTTGATATGGACACATCCCTTATTAGATTTAGCCAAACCAAAGTTGGGCAAGGTATTTTTATCTCTAAGTATTTTTCTCGATCTATAGGTTCCCTTCATAATGGTGGTACTAGCACTTTTGACATCGAGGACCTCAACTTTTCCTATTTTTATTTTCTGAGCAGAGGCAATGGGATCCCTTTCACTCTAATCTTAGGTGGAGAGGGATGGATTTTGACCTTTATTAGTGATTCTTAGAGGTGAAGGGCTCTAGCCTAGGATTTGGGGGTGAAGGCTTTTATAGAATTTAAGGAGGCAAAAAATCAAGGCATGGTGATACATGGAATAGTTTGATCCTTCCTTTATTTGTTTTCTAATGTTCCACACACAATCTTCCATGGAATGTAAAAGTAGAAAGGGAAAGGAAATGCATTCCTTATTTCTAAAATGGTTTAGGATGGGAAAGTGATAATAGTAACACACCTTGACTTTATCTTCCATTGTTATGTATCACATGATGCCATAAAGAACCATGTCCTAGGGTTTCAGGAGCTTTTCATAGGAATGTCCACAATGGAAGCAAACTGGGGCTTCATTAGAATAGAAAAAATTCCCCATTCTTGTCATATCCGCTACCCTAGGATTCTTCCTCTAATTTTTTCCTTCCAACACTAGACTAGTAGCATTAGTAATTATCTCTTTAGTGAGCTTGAAGGAGACACTATTAATGCTAACCCATCATTTCTTCCATGAGTCCACAAACTCCCAAGTCAACATCTCATCATGCCCTTTGATACTCTCCATGAATGAAATAAGACCACCTTACTTCAAGTGTGTGCATGTCACCTTATCCTTCCAAACAACCTCTTCAATTCTAGGCAGTTTGATCCTCATATTAGCACCCTCCATAACTTCCTCCTCCCAAAGCTCAACAATTAGGCTCTCCTTTAGCTCATACCCTTCACTAGCTTCAATAGACTAACCTAAAACTTGAAAAAGAGAAAGTCAAATATGTTTTCCAAACACTTGATTTTATCAAAGTTTAATTCAAAATAAAATTTATTCCTTGGTCACAAGGTCATAATGCTTCTATAAATCCCCCTTAAAAGCTAGCCTCAAAATATTGATAGTGTATTTCTTGGATGTAGTAGAATATCATCCCAAATATGGCATTGATTACTGAGCTTCCATTTCCCATCACAAATCATAATTGAGAAATTAAAGATAGAGGTGAATCTAGAATAATTTATCAATGCTAGTACATATGCTAAAGTTAGCACCATCATTTTTGAACCCACCACATTAAATAATAGTTCTTTGCGATGCCAAAAGTTCCCCATGCTAAATGCATAATTATGGAGGTTGTCATTTTAATTTTAATTAAAGTGGACATCATTACTTGGAAAGGCTTCTTTCTAAGCTAGTAATTTAATTGTTGACAAAAGATAATACTCATTTTCCCAAACTTGAGAATTAATAGCCTCATGTCTATACCCCACTAGGTTGTCCACCACTTGATTTCCTTCCATATAGACATGTTGAATTTTAACTATATTAATCATGTTTAGGAGAATCTAGGAATCTCTAATAATCAACATGGCATGCTAGTTCATCATATTATCTCCCTTGGAAGCCTCAATTACTAATAAAGAATATTCCTCCACTATCAAATTTTGAATTCCCATATTATGCACTAATTCCAATCCATGTAGAAGTCCCAAGGCTTTTGCCTCATTTCTCAAAACTTTCCCATATTTCTTGAAATATCCCTTGATATAGAATCCATATTCATGATGAATGACTTGATCTAGTTGCAACACCTTCACTCCTCCTTGACCCATTGAAATTAAATTTACACTAGTTCAGGGGGGTGTCTTCCATCTTCTATTCAGTCTTTTTTGGATCCTTAAATTATCAACTTTCTCAATTAATTGGGAGATGTGCCAAACTTCTCCACAACACCTCTCAATATGTGTTGGTGGGTGGGGGGAAGTTTCCATTACCAAGTTAAAGAACACAGTTTGATCACTCCAATCATATTTAAGGTGATGACCTTCTAGATCAGTTTAATGAGGGGGTGGTGTGAGGGGCATTTCCATCCAATGCTGAATTGGTGCACATCTCTGTTAAGGACCCACGAGATCCCAAGTTGGCCAAGGATTCTCTACTAGACTTGCATAGTATAGGGGCAATGGATTAAGAGATGAGGGATTGTTTCTTCCTCCCTATAGCATAACACACATTGATTTCCCATTTGGAAGCTATGCCTCTTAAGATTATTAATAGGGAGGATACTACTATTTATAACAAACCACCAAAAGAAGTTAATTTTGGGGAGAAAGTGGGAATGCCAAACGTTCTTCCACTCCACATTCCTCGTCTCTCCAATTATGCTACTATAGGTTGATTTCACACTAAAGTCCTTTCTTAGGTTCCTTTCCCATATTAGCTTGTCAATATTTGAGAAGAATAGAATGTGGATATATTAGGAGGAATCTCAACTCCTTATACATAGTCTTATCTATAAGGTTGGAATTGTCCATTATAATAGCCTTACACTCCTTGTTATAGATATAATTCATTAGCTTTTCACCATGCTCTATTACCCCTTGCTATTTTAAAGTAGAAAACCATGATATTAGGAGAATGATGACATTAGGAGCTATTTAGATAATAAATAGATTAATATTTTATAAATTGAATATTAAATATGTGTTAAGAATGGGATGGGGTTAAATTGATTAATTTTCAAATAATTTTAGTCTTAGAGTTTACTAAGGGTTAACTTTAAGATTATTGTTCAAATAAGATGATAGATAATTAATGTTTATAATTAGAGTAATAATTATAGGTAAAATTTAATTATTATAAAGGCTAGGATTGAATTTGATTTGTAGGAGATATTTTGGTTAGAATTTAATCATTTTTAACTTTTAAATTAATTAAGCTTCAAATAAAATTAGATTAGGATGTAATCAGGGTTAGGGTATAATTATATATTTAATTAGAAATAGACATTAACATAATTAATTTAGATTTAATTTATAAATCTTATTACGTATAAGCGCATCATTTTACATACAAAATCGTGCAACTACTAGTTAATTTTCATGCTGGATCTAATATTTTTATTGATGTGGATATTAAGATTTTTCTAAATCAAATTTAATATTTCTCTCAAAAATAGAAGATTATTAGTGAGGATCTTAACACAGTACCAAATTTATTAAGGCTACAACAAATTGTAACATTCTATATTGTAACAATTTTTTTTTATTTTCCTTTAAATGTCTCATGGTATGATTTTTATTTGTTTCCCTTTAAACATGTCATCATTTAATTTTACAATGCAATACTTTTTCAATTTTTATTTACACAAAAATTACCTTTTTTTTGTAAAACTTATTTTATAACGATGTTTACAAACTTGCACATTCCTAGAGTTGTCATGCACTAATTGTTTAGAGAGATATGAAATCAACAACTATAAAAATTTCTTCATTAAAAAACTAGAAAAAATCACTTCTTCCTTGTATTGCTTTGCATTTTTTAAGGACAAATCTTCTCTCATAAGTCACACTATCATTTAGCTAAATCAAAATGTATTGGTTGTATAGTTTGTGTACTTCATTTTGTTTCTTTTACACATTCTAATCAGATGTTGAAATTGAATATTTTTTGATTTACATATAATTGTCAATTCTTAATTGAAATATTATTAAACAACTCTTAAATATAATATTAGGAGAAGATTAGTGAATATATTGTAATTGAAAAATTTCAATCAAATTTTACAATTATCATCTATTAAAGAGAATTCTATGAGAAGATTTATGTACCACAACTAAATTATATACTCTCGAGAAGATTTAATCTTCATTTTTCTCATTCTAAAATAACTTTTTTGATATCTTTTAAAAAAGTTATGTTTGTCGTGCTAGATCTAATGGTTAATTTGTTTTCTTCTTATGACATATTTATATTTTAAAAAGATTATGAGAGGTACATACAAAAATATTTTAAGAAATTTATAAATAATTTGATACTTGTTTAATCTTTTATATTGATTTTTTTTCTTAAATTCTTCAAATAATGTAAAATTACTTTTTCTTGTGATTCTTTTTATTTTTTAATATTTTAAGTAAATATTATTTATGCTATAGTCTTTCTATAAAATACATATTAAATAATATAATTTCATAAGTGTTCTCATTTAAGAAAATTATTTAAAAATTCTATATATACGAGAAGAGATAAATGATTTTTTAATATTTAAAAATATAGTTATTATTCTAAAATGTATAGCAAATAATACTATTGTAGATATCTATCAAAATAGAATTACATAAGAATCAAATAAGAATAATACATTTAAGTTTATCTTATTATAATTTTTTATAATTAAACAATAATACTTATTTTTAATTAATATAATGAAAGACACGTTGATCTCCAAGTCATGTTGCCTATGAGTATCAAACAATTAGTCATTTCCTAGACAAAAAAGTCAGGCATCATTGCAGTCGAGCCACTCAATGAAGGCCGAGTAATGTTAATGACTTGTTCATATTTGAACAATTTGAGTGGACCAAGTCTTAGGTTGCCGAGAACCCTAGTATGTACTATGTACAAGTTAATGCCGATTAAGTTAGAAGTTAGTAGATGTTGAGCTAAAAAGAGTTAGTTCATGCTGAGCCATATACTTCTAGTACTAAGAATACAAAAGCCAAGGGATAACATGAATACTAGTTATGACCGAGTGCCAAGTCATTCAAGTATCGAGTTAAACAATTTTGGTTTATGTGTTTGTGATGGCACAAACACTTAAGTACACTAGTATGGCTAACTTCTATATGTGATTTAAAGATTATAGATACAACCAAGGAGTTGTTTACGTATTTATTTAGAGGTCATTAGCCCCTATGAAGGTAGTGTAACCAATCAATAAATTAGAAGGAATAAGGTGAAAATGGGAGAAGTATGGATCATTGATTATGGTCTAGAACCTTCTCCAGATGGTTAATTAAGGAAGGTCCAAACCCTAAATCTTAAGGGAGAATGAAAGACAAAGGAAAGACAACTGTATGTGTGGAAGAAGGCTATGTTTGATTAGAAGCATATATCCAATAGAGAAACCTAGCATTGAGGAACAAAACACAATTTATTAGATACAAGATTAGATTGGAATTAGAAAGAGGAGATCCATAATCTAACATTAGAGTTCCAATTGAAGGACCAGTTACTAATACATTCTAGCAAGTGAATCAAGATAAATCTCTTAACAAAGTGGTCCTAGTAGGCCTATTCAAATATCCTAATAGAGTGCTTACATATTTTTAAGTTTGAATCCTTTAATAAATGTAGACTAAAAAAGTCTTGTAAGCTCATAGTAGGACAAACCCCTCACAGGATAGATCATTAGAGGTGATCAGATATTGTAGCCTTAATAGACACACTTTATTGTAGTAGTAGTGATGCAAGGAGGAGGTGGTAACTATCTCCTTCACTTACTAATTCTAATTACTAGGCTTCTTCCAAGCCTACCAAGCATATCATATACTATCCTTTAGGATTCTCCAAGGTTAGAGACTGGGTGATTGTCCTATTCCTTATGCCACCTCACCTATTCCAAATGTCTCTACCTATACCTTCACCAAAACCCAAAAAACTCTCCTTCACACCACACCCAATACCTCCACTACCTTACACCCTTTAGGATCTTTATCAACACCATACCCTAATAAGCTTCCAAAATACTTAACTCATTGCCAACTAAGAAATTTCAAAACATTCACAAGGTTCTATATACCTTTGTGGGCTTCAAACACCAATTTCCATAAACATACTTGATGAGGACTCTTCTTAGTAGCTCTTCCTTGGGAATTAGGTAAGAAATAAAAATATTTCAAACATCTTTTTATTTCTAACATCTAACAAATCTAAAGGTAGAATCAGACACCCCTTACTAAATTCTATAAGATTACAAAATCTTAAGCTTTCAACTGATCATTATGGCACTCAACTTGCAGGCCCTAATCTAGGCTAGTATACCTAAAACACATTCTCGAACTACAACCTTATCAAACTCTCAAGAACCTAACTAAATCAACTTGAATGTGTAATTAACTTACCAAAACCTCTCTAAATCCTTACTTTCAGGCTCCTAGTCTTTGATGAGATACCCAAACCTCCAAACCCTTACCTTTAATGAGTGTTTCCTTGCTAAATACTAGAACTAGCCTTCAAACTCCAATAACTCACCTACTTCACTATTCCAAAGGGATCTTAAACATCCTATTAATGCATCTTAACCATCAAGCACATATACCAATCTTAACCAAGCCCTATCACATTTTCCAAGAATATTGAGTCATTGTCTTTTCATGTAATCAACAGCTAACTTGTTGATCCTCAGCTAAGTTTGTGGTATGGAATAGGGTTATATTGTGGATTATTAAATTGGTATTCTAACAAACTAAAGGAAGCATTTCTAGGTTCTATAATTTCACATAATGAAAGATGCAATCCATTTGTTCACTGCAATATGAAACTATGCAATATTTACTATCAAACATAGAGTAATCAGCTCTTAGTAACAACTTAATGATATAAGGTTTCTCAACGTTCATTATATAATTTCATTCCATCATAAAAAAAACTTAAGAATCACCATAGAATCGATACAAAGAGAAGATAATCAAACTATAATCCAAATACTAGTATATCAACAATATTGCACAAATTGAATGATTTGTTATACAAATCCATACACAAAACCCTTCATTACTCTTCTCCACACATTCACCTCTCCAAGTTTACATGATAATGTAATTTTTATATAATTAAATGACCTTTTACCTTCCCTAATGGCTCATCCAAGGTGGATGATTTTTCACCTTCCACAAAACTTGTCATTTTGCAAAAAAAATTGATAACAACTTTTTACAACTTTTTCTCTTTTTTCACATTTTTTCATTTTAGGTTTTAATATTCTTTCTAGGTACCTTAAATAGGTCCAAAATTACATCATGACATCTTAACACTACATTATATTCCATTTATGCCCTTGCATGACATTTTCCCACTTTTGACTCACTTTAAACTGTATTTCTTAAAACAAGAAATTGGTCAACATGACCTTAATTTGAACACCTAATAACATGATTTGAAACAAATAATTCCCTAATATATCAAGAATCAAAATTCCATGGGAGATAAATAGTGAAGATTTATGGGTTTCATCACCACCACAGTTTCACCTTCACCTTGGAGGGTTTCTTTGTAACCAAATTTTTTGTGCTATGTGTTTACATTTACTTTCATGTTTATGGATGTGATGAATAGTTAGATCCATTTCAGTTTATGGTTATATAATTCATGATGATGATATGAGATGGGTTAATGGTGAATGCATTTGATTTTTTTTAAAGATATACAAGTTTCATAGATCTCGATTCAACTCCTCTTAGTATCATAATTTCCCAATAGACTTGTGTCAGTTGGTATGAGAGCCTAGTTCTCTTAGAAGAAGTATAACAACTTGAGAGTCAAGATCTTGGAGATAGAGGCTTATAAGTTTGGAAACATCATTGAGAATTAGAATTTTAACATACAAATCATATTACAACAACTTGAAATGGAAAAAGAGGAGTTGAGGACATCCTTGAAGGGAAGAAAGGAATTGATTATCTAATAGAATGACACTCTATATCAAGAAGTATACACTAAAGAGCTACTTGATAATGGAAACTCTAGTTAAAGTGATGCATAAATAGCATACCCATTGGAGAGAAATATTATACTAAATGAAGGAGTTAAATGATTGAAAAGAGAGCATGAAATCCAATTATTAAAACTATGTGAAATGACTGAATTGGAAATGAAAGTTGAAGAAGATAAAATAATGGCAAAAGATGATAAGAGAAAAATTTCTATCAAACTTGATGAAAGGACATCTAATGTGTAGAAGCTCAAAAACAATTATCTAGATATGGTGAATCAATTTCTACTTGGAAATCAAGAATTGTATAGAAGGGACATAGAAATTGTAAATCAAAGGAATGAATTAGGATTTGAAATAGAAATCATTGATAGGATGAACAAATCTAATGAAGCTATCAAATAATTTGTGGAACTAATGAGAACACCAAGAATACTAGGAAACACCTCTAGACTGGGATATAACAAGAACTTGTCATCTACTAAAGAAGGAGAATCATCAAAGAGTGGTTAATAGTGGAATGTAGAGCAATATCATAAAAAACCTATATATCATCATTGTGGGAAACCAAGATATACAACAAACATGTGTAGAAGAAAGAATGTTAAGAAAAATCCTAAATCAAAATTCAATGGTTACTATTTTAATTTAAAGAAGCAAAGGCACCAAGCACATGAATTCAAGTCAAAGAATAGTAATAAACCAATTCCACCTATATTTCAAGGGCATTGCTATAACTATCAAAAGTATGCACATAGAGCTGAAGAATGCAGATCTAAGGGAAAACCTAGTTGGAAAACCAAGAAGGGAAACACATCTAAAAAATGTAACTTCCACAATTGGGATTATAAAACAAGGTATAGTTTTTATTATTGTGGTCACATTGTAGAAAAATGTATTAGGACACACTTTACAGGAAAATCTAAGAGTTGGATGAATGGAAGTTTGGTTTGTTATAGTTCTCACAAGACTAGACATATAAGCATAAAATGAAAACTAGAGCACCAACACCAAGAAATGAAGAAAGAAAAGATGAAAAGATTGTTGAGATGACAAAGAACCAAATGAATTGAACCTAGAGAAAGAAGGAAAAAGGAAGTAGTAATAGAATTGGTGGAGTTGAGATCACCCAATCCAATGGATTGGGTGATCAAATTACTTCTAACTAAGAAAAGAAGGTATGTAAGGAACTATATATTTGAATACTACATTATACACCAGTTCTTAACATAAGATGTGTTAATAGTCCATATTTGCATCAATCAAGATGCATTAGGACATGTTATGATAAATAAGAGAAACACAATTAGCCTAGGTTATGCTAGATTTAGGGAACACACATATGTCCATAGCCCTAAGAGATTTTTCTGAGAAGTTTTCACCCAATACATTGAATTATAAAATCTTGAAAAATAAAATTGAAGATGTAGTCCAAGAAAGCATATTGGTTTGGAAGTAGGCATTTGGGATGTTAGCCTCAACAATAGAAGAAGAGAAAAAAGAAGTAGAAGTAGAAGTGGATAAGAAGGAATATTATAATGATCTAGAAAATCTTGAGGAAGAAATAAGGAAAAAGGAAGAGGAGAATGAACAGCAAGATGCTATCACTATTCAAGAAATACCTAAGGAAATGCAAATAAATATTAATATTTTGAGAGAGGAAGAACTCAAGCATGAATCATTCATCAATGAAACCTCATATACACCTCTATCATGCATCAATCTAGTATTGATACAAATTAATGATTATCAAAGGATTGATGGGGCACCAACTATGGATTCAACACATGTTCATTCAATAGTCACAGTTGAAGACAAGATCCTGCAAGATGTTAGTGGCAAGGAATATGGAAAGACAATAGTTACACTTCTACATCCAATCCCAAGGAAAATATTATAATTAAAAAAAGAAGAAGGAGAAGAGAAATAGAAATAAGATACATCTACAACTAATGCCTTAGGGCCTCATGTTGATGGAATAAAGGAGGTTGTACAACAAAGTGCTAAGGAGACATAGGAACCAAAAGAGCAAGTGACAGTTCAAGCAATAGTTAAACTACTGAGTGTAGTAACTTCTACACTAACTTGAATAGAAATTACTACACATGATTAGTGGGTGGTATCTACTTAGAAGTAGACAAGGTGGAGTGCTAAAGTCACACCATTTCAGATGACATTACCAAGTTCCAACACACCTAAGGGAAAGAAGATAACAAAGAAGTTCAAGTCACCTAGAAAACTAGTGACATTAGATGATGTAATAGCTATTTCCAAATTTGATCCTAACAATATGAATCCTGATCAGATGAAAATCTTGCAAGATGTATTGGCCAAGACGACAAAGAAAGACGAAATGAAAATGGAATATCAATAGAGGAAAGTAATGCATGAGATTAAAGATATCTTTGTTGATGCATTTGATGTACATGGTATTAATGTCAAGACACCTTTGATAGAAAAATTAGTTCACATTTTTTAGAAGGTTAAAAATGATGATATTGAAGCTAATGAGATACTATTATATTGGTTTGAGAAGAAATTTGAGAAACAAGTTTATGAGAAAGTGTCAACTGAGATTGCTATAAGAAAAGTTGAACTTTCTAACCTTATTAACAATATAGAGGGAGTTGTAAAGAATATTAAATTTTTGTACAAAATTTTGTGTGATATACAAAGGTTCACACAAGAAATTCAAGATTAGATTGAGAAAGTGTAGCTAGAACTAAAGTTGATAGGCCATTCTTTGAGCATGGATGTAAGTTCAAGCTCTATTCATTTTTAAAGATTATTTTTTGCCCAAGGGAGATTGGTTGAATTACAAGAAATGAATGGAAGCATGAGAACTAAATTGATTTCTATTAAATAAATTTTGATAACACTTTTGGAGGTAATGAAGAGAGAGCTACCATTAGCTAAGGAGATAACATGCTAAGATTTTCATCTCTTTATTGCAAAGAGTCTAGATGAAATAACTGCTCAGCTAGAGATTAAAATTTCAATTTTGGAATGTGTCAAAACTAGTTGGGATAATTCACTTGCCACAATTATACATATTTACAAACTATTTTGGGACAAATATGGTTTGAACCCTTCACCCCAACGATCATAAGTAATAAAAACAAGAGGGAAAATAGACAAAAGAGATAGATACACAAGGGGAAATCAAAAGGTCATGATATTTCATACAAGAAAATTAGATAAAGATAAAATGTTTGACATAATATAATGTACTAATAATTTTTGGAGATATGTAATTAATGTATATAGAAAAGTATTTATGAAAATAGAGTCATAGTCTAAGGGGGAATATTATTTTGTAATTCTGCATAGAATGATCAGTCATGGCAAAGTGTTTTTGCCACTAATGTCAAAGGGGGAAATTTTTGATCTCCAAGTCAGGTTTCCTATTAGTTTCAAACACTTAGTCATTTCCTCAATAGATTTCATTGATCATTAGTGTGACTGAGCCACCCAATGAAGGTCACATAATGTATATGACTTGCTCACATTTTAGTTTTAGTCGAGAAAGTCTTAGGTTGCTGAGGAACCCAGTATGTACCGAGTACCAGTTAGTGTTGAGTAAGTTATAAGTCAAAAGACATCAATCTAAAAGGAGTTAGTTCATATCGATTCATATAGTTAGTGCCAAGCATACAAAAGCCAAGGGACATCATGAGTATTAGTTATGATCGAGCATCAAAGTTTTCAAGTTCAGAGTTAACCAGTTTTGATATATGTTTTTGTGATGGCACAAACACTTATGTAAACCATTTTTTCTGAATTCTATACATGATTTAAAGATTATAGAGATAGCTAAGGATTTTTTTTTATACATATTTTGTCAAAAGTCATCAATCCATATGAAGATAGTGTAACCAATCAAAAAATTGGAAGGACTATGTGATAAAAGGGAGAAATATGGATCATTGATTATGATTTAGAACATTATCTAGATGGTTATTTACAGAAGGTCCAAACCATAAATCTTAAGGGAGAACAAGACAGATGAAGGAAAGAAAAGTGTATGTGTGAAATAAGGCTATGTTTGATTAGAAGCATAGATTAGGTAGAGCTACCTAGTAGTGAAGGACATGAAAAAGTTTATAAGGTAGGAGATTAGATAAAAAATTGAAAGAGGAGATCCATAATCTAGTTTCATAGTGCTAACTAAAGGATTAGGTATTGATACATTCTAGAAAGTGAATGAGGATAAATCTCTAAACATAGTGAAATTATTGACCTATTGAAATCTCCTAATAGGGTTCTTACTTAGTTGTAAATTTAAATCTTCTTTTCAAGGTAGACTAAATAAGTCTTGTTAGCTCTTAGTAGGGAAGACCCCTCACAAATTAGATCACCAGAAGTGATCAAATATTGTAGCCTTAACATCAACATTTTATTGCTACAATAGTGAAGATTTGTGGGTGTCATCCCCACCCCACTTTCACCTTTATCTTGGAGGGTTTCTAGTTAACCAAATATTTTGTGTTATGTGTTTAAATTTACTTTCATGTTTATTGATTAGGTCTATGTGATGAATAGTTAGATCTATTTCAGTTTATGGTTATATGATTCATGATATTGATATGAGATGGGCTAATGATGAATGCATTTGATTTGTTTTAAAGAAATAATTTTTTATAGATCCTGATTCACTCCCCATCTTAGTATCTTGCTTTCCCAATAGACTTCCAACAAGACATAAGTTGTGTAGTATCATACTTTCTTAATTATTATTTTTTAGTTTAATATACTAGTCATAAATTTGACACAAATCTGAATAGAACATAATTTACTTATATAATTTGTAAGAAAATATCACAAACTAAGGATTTTTATTTAATATTTTTAGAATTAATTCTACATATTTCCACTCTTCCCAATGGACAACACATATCAATTTCTTGAAAATTTTAAATTCCTATCAGCTCATTGTTGCATGTAAAAAATGTACAATTGCTAGTTTAGGTTTTATTGAAATCTTTATCAATGTCTCATGATTATCCTTAGTTTTTTTTATGTGCATTGTTAGTTACAAAAATAATGGAAAACCCAAGAGGACCTTGATGTCAAATTTATGTTAAATCTCATATTTTATTTAATCATATGCATCACATTCAAGTTCTTATATCATGCAATAAAAATTAATTGATAGCTATAATCTAAGCTTCAATTTTATTTTCCATTTTCCAAGATTTTCAATTATCCTCATTGGTTCCCTAATAGGGGCCTTGGCTATTATTTCATATATTTAGGAAAAAATGAAAAGTATACTATGTAAAGTATCTAGTGATCTAAAGCTGATATATGAATCCAAAACTATTAAACATCTTTAATATAACACCTTGGAAAATGTTAAACCTATTCTTTTTTGTTTATTCTACACATTCTACATTTTCTCTCCTTTTGAATATTGTATAGGTATATATTATATTTCTTATATATTCTAAGAATCATGAATATTAAAAAATAATATAATGAATAGAATGATCAGTCATGGCAAAGTGTTTTTGCCACTAATGTCAAAGGGGGATATTTTTGATCTCCAAGTCAGGTTTCCTATTAGTTTCAAACACTTAGTCATTTCCTCAATAGATTTCATTGATCATTAGTGTGACTGAGCCACCCAATGAAGGTCACATAATGTATATGACTTGCTCACATTTTAGTTTTAGTCGAGAAAGTCTTAGGTTGCTGAGGAACCCAGTATGTACCGAGTACCAGTTAGTGTTGAGTAAGTTATAAGTCAAAAGACATCAATCTAAAAGGAGTTAGTTCATATCGATTCATATAGTTAGTGCCGAGAATACAGAAGTTGAGGGACATCATGAGTATTAGTTATGATCGAACATCAAAATATTCAAGTTCAGAGTTAACCAGTTTTGGTATATGTGTTTGTGATGACACAAAAACTTATGTAAACCATTTTTTCTGACTTCTATACATGATTTAAATATTATAGAGATAGATAAGGATTTTTTTTACATATTTTGTCAAAAGTCATCAATCCATATGAAGATAGTATAACCAATCAAAAAATTGGAAGGACTATGTGGTAAAAGGGAGAAATATGGATCATTGATTGTGATTTAGAACCTTATCTAGATGGTTATTTACAGAAGGTCCAAACCATAAATCTTAAGGGAGAACAAAAGAGATGAAGGAAAGAAAAGTGTATGTGCGAAATAAGGCTATGTTTGATTAGAAGCATAAGATTAGGAAAAGCTACCTAGTAGTGAAGGACATGAAAAAGCTTATAAGGTAGGAGATTAGATAAAAGATTGAAAGAGGAGATCCATAATCTAGTTTCATAGTGCTAACTAAAGGATCAGGTATTGATACATTCTAGGAAGTGAATGAGGATAAATCTCTAAACATAGTGAAATTATTGGCCTATTGAAATCTCCTAATAGGGTTCTTAATTAGTTGTAAATTCAAATCCTCTTTTCAAGGTAGACTAAATAAATCTTGTCAGCTCTTAGTAGGGAAGACCCCTCACAAGTTAGATCACCAGAAGTGATCAAATATTATATCCTTAACATCAACATTTTATTGCTACAGTAGTGAAGATTTGTGGGTGTCATCCACACCCCACTTTTACCTTCACCTTGGAGGGTTTTTGGGTAACCAAATATTTTGTGTTGTGTTTAAATTTACTTTCATGTTTATTGATTAGGTCTATGTGATGAATAGTTAGATTTATTTTAGTTTATGGTTATATGATTCATGATACTGATATGAGATGGGCTAATGATAAATGCATTTGATTTGTTTTAAAGAAATAATTTTTTTTTTATAGATCCTAATTCACTCCCCCTCTTAGTATCTTACTTTCCCAATAGACTTCCAACAAGACATAAGTTGTGTAGTATTGTACTTTCTTAATTATTATTTTTTAGTTTAATATATTGGTCATAAATTTCACACAAATCTAAATAAAACATAATTTACAAATATAATTTGTAAGAAAATATCACAACCTAAGGATTTTTATTTAATATTTTTAGAATTAATTCTACATATTTCTACTCTTCCCAATGGACAAAATATATCAATTTCTTGAAAATTTTAAAGTCCTATCAACTCATCATTGCATGCAAAAATGTGCAATTGCTAGTTTAGGTTTTATTGAAATATTTATCAACATCTCATGATTATCCTAAGTTAACTTAGTTTTTTTTTTTTCATTGTTAGTTACAACAACAATGGAAAACCCAAGAGGACCTTGTTGTCAACTTTATGTTAAATCTCATATTTTATTTAATCATATGCATCACAGTCAAATTCTTATATCATGCAATAAAAATTAATTGATAGCTATAATCTAAGCTTCAATTTTATTTTCCATTTTCCAAGATTTTCAATTATCCTCATTGGTTCCCTAATAGGGGCCTTGGCTATTATTTCATATATCTAGGAAAAAATGAAAAGTATACTATGTAAAGTATCTAGTGATCTAAAGCTGATATATGAATCTGAAACTATTAAACATCTTTAATTTAACACCTTGGAAAATGTTAAACCTATTGTTTTTTTGTTTATTCTATATATTCTACATTTTCTCTCCTTTTGAATATTGTCCAGATATATATTATGTTTCTTATATATTGTAAGAATCATAAATATAAAAAAATAATATAATTATTTTCCCAAAAAAAATTAGAGCCTTTAAAAAGTCACATTTTACTGTGATAAAGAGATACATTGTATAAACTCTTATATGCTAAATCTTGGAGCATATTATAGACTTAAAATAATAATCTCCTTCGGTTTGTCTTCAATTATTTTATTTAATGTATCAATTTCTTTCAATAATGATTATATTTATCAATAAATTTATATATTTTCAGAATAATAGTAAAATATTCTACTCTATTCTATCATTGAATTGTGTTGAAATATTCTTACCTTCTTTATAAATGTGCCCGAACTTTTGCAAACATTCACCAATATTACATAGTTTTCCTATCACATAACATGCAATTATAAGTTTGCTATTAGTAAAACAAGTTCATAAATTATTATTAGTTTTCAATAAATTACAAAATGATATAAAATAATTCAACACAAATTGTACAATACATGGTTTTCTCTTATTTTGAATATACACTTTTGACATAACACTATAACATTGGTAATTTATACTAGATCTAAAGAATAATATCCCACATGATACTTTGATTCTTAGCCCATATATCATTACTTTTAAAAATGCCCCTCTTTCTCTTTGATAATGTTCAAATATCATAACTTAAATATTTCAAAAAAAGAAGAATACCAACCAAAAAACTAATAATACTTAAAAAAGATAGAGAAAATGATAAAATTAATATTTTATTATAGAAATTAAATATGAAAAAATAGTATTCAAATTATATCTTAAAGTATTCATTTCATCAATGATAACTAATATTTTCAGTTGTTTCAACTTCCAAATGGAGCAACCTACATGTTCTACTATTGTACCATATATGCCAATGTTATGGGCATAACTACCACATTTTATTATAATTAAAATATTCATATTGATTATCATAAATTTAATTATAAATGAACTTGTAAATTATTATTTAATATTTTATTCATAATAATATGCTAGCATATAAGATCATATATGTGGTTGATTTTAAAAAGTGTATATGAATTAGTATGTAGACCTATTAGATGTATGTGTATGCCTATATATATGTAGGTACATGTATCATTTATAAATTTGTATGTGCATATTTTGAATGTGCATCTCTAAATATGTAAGAACATAATCATTTTTGTACTTATGTAAGTAAAATACTATCAAGTAATAGATCTTTTATTACTCAAGAAATTAGTACAATTTGTTTTTTTTTTTGGTTTCTAAATTATATTGTAATTGTTGGATTAATACATATTAATTACTATAATAGTTTAACTATTCATTAGTTTAACTTATATAGGATGTGGATAGTAATTTAATAAGAGCACATATGTGGTTACTATATTTAGAGGGGATCTCTTACATCTACATAGTTTTATTTAGGAATGGCATATGAATGGATAGTACCACTTGTAGAGAGAATATATTATTAATATATATTGTGTGTGTACTTACTAACTACATATATTTTTCACTTTTTAAAGAATGAGTTAGTAGTATATATATTTTACTTTTATTGGAAAATTGTCTCATATACATTATTTCTTTTGCTATAAGTTAGATATTTATGTATTAGATCACATTAAAGTTAAGGAAATGAATAACATAAGAGAAGTTAAAAATCATAATATGTATTAGTATGATACAAAATATAGATTAACTTTGGAATTTCAAAAATGAATTTTTTTTTTAAGAGACTTGAAATTATTAAATAACATTAAAGTTTGAAGTAGTACACAAGAACCAAATTAGAACTAATAATGTAGCAAAACAACAACAAAAATAGGCAATACATCATAGAGAAAGAAATAATCACTAAAAATACCGGATGCATTCCACAAAAAGTCAGAAAAAAGGGAGAATCTCCTATCAACCTTGAATAAATTTTAAAAATAATTATTGTTTAAAATCAACTCTCTTTTTACACTTTTCATGTTTTTCATCATAGAATCCATACTTGAGTTTCCCATTTTTCTTTTCTTCTAAACCAAGTGATAACACCAACACCATGATATTTAGTAAAAATATTTGAGTTTCTTATTCTAGTAGTTTCCGTAGTATAACCTTTGGTCAATCCTTGAAAAATCTAGGCTTGGTCATTAATCCATTTGATCCCATTGATATTATACCACATGGTTGTGTGGCTCTCTACAAAAATAATCATTTATTTATAATCATGTATCTCACTACAACCACATAATATAGTCTCTCATATATTTTTATAGAATCACATTCCAAGAAATTATATTTCTACACGTGATCATGTTAAAAATCATTCACACTCTTTTGAGAGGTCTTGATTCATAGTAAGTAATTTTTTCACCCTATAATCATCAGGAGATATTCTTGCTTTCACTTTATTTACATTCATCTCCAAGATAGTTTACATTAGTAGGGAAAGATGTTGGCATTCATTGTATCCTTTAGAGAATACTCAATGTTAGCATCAAAGACCCTTTCTCTAGGAGTGTATTATTTGAAAATTATATATGAATATGAAGATCTTAAGTCCTTATTTTTGGGAGAAGAGTATACTGGGGAACCCACTCCAATAATATTATATTTCTTTAGTTTTTTGGAACATGAAGAATAAACTTTTCTTTTACTTTTCCATTTTGCCATGGCAAAAGAAGAGACCATAATTTTCCTTAATTATTTAATATCCCTATTGGGGATAGATTACTTAAGAAAAAATTCTACAAAAGAAGAATAGTTAGATTCTTCATTGATATATAACATAATAAATTATAAATGGGCTTTATATTCCCTTATTTTTGTCTATAGTTTATGCATTTTAACAATACTAGCATCTTTGTCATTGTCACTTCAATCCCCATGACCTAAACCCTCATAAATAGTTCAAATTCACTTTTGTCTTTGGTAACATAATGTTTTATCAAAATTGAATAAAATCTATAAAATTTCACAATAAGAAGATTTATCCCTATGCAAAAGAAGATTAGAAGGGTTTTTTTAAGGTCTTTTATACTATGATGTAAAAAGTGAATCAAGAAGGACATAACATAAATACATTTATGATTTTAGAAGTGGTTTATATTTAAAAAATAGAATCTAAAAGGGCTAATCAACCTTCCATATAATATGATGTATCTTATGAGAACTTCAAAAAAATTAGAGCAGAGGTAGGGAATTGTTTTCATGTCACTACCACCATTTTAGTTTCTTTTAAATTTATGCTTCTCCTTTTGTATAAATAATATTAGAAGTAATTCATGAATGCTCTTGTCTCTAAATGATTTTCTTCCTTTAATTAGGGTTTATAAAACTTTATTAACCAAATCCTCTAAAATCACATATTTAATTTTAAAAAGTCACACTTCTTCATCCAAACTATCCATGAAGTCTTTTTTGTCATATTTATTACTCCAATGAATCCTCTAAATAAAAGGAGAAAGGATCCTACTAGAATACTTAGCCCTTATTGTTGACACCATTTTTCCTATCATATATGTTATTTTTGTGGACTCTGATCAATTTCCAAGTGGGAGATTGTTGTGATGTGGAGCCTAATCAGACTTAGAGGTTCATTTGGCATGGTTTCCTCCAAGATTATTTCTATGGGAGTTTGGGGGTGGTGCCTCAAGTGTGCTCCCTATTGCTATATTGGGTGGGGTCGAGGGACAATTCCCCCATGGGGGGTTTTTAGGGGCAACACCCTCGAAGCCAAAAATGACCTACTATTGTAAGGGGCATCTATTCTTATTTTTCTATTAGAAGACTTATTCTAGCCCTAATTTTGTAAGCGAAAAAAGATTGTATAAAATAGCTTAGGGTTATGGATTCATATTGTATGGTGCTATAGTAGCTTCTTGTGGTAGCATTGATTTGTAATGGATTCCACATTATAATCAGTAAATAATAATAATTTATTGGACTTGCTATTAGTGGATGTATCCCTTGGATTGGGTGAACCATGTTAAATCATTGTGACTTGTGTTCTCTTCTGTGTGATCTATTATTTTCTAATATTGGTTATATTTGCATGTAACTATTATTTTTGTCTGTGGTTAATCCTAACAAGTGGTATTAGAGCTCGACCATCATAATTTTTTCTTTAAGACAGACTATCATTAATTTTTTTAGCTATCCTCTATAGGAAGGTCTCACAATTGAGTGAGAGTCTCACAATTAACTGATAATGATGGAAGATGAGGGTAAGATGAAGGTTGACAAGTTTAATGGGAAAAAAATTTAGTTATAAAAAATGTAAATGAAGGAATATCTTTATTAGAAGGATTTATGTAAGCCATTAGAAGGAAAATCCAAGACAATGGTACTATGATAGATGAGGAATGACATATTCTAGATAGAAAGACACTTGGAAGCATTCAATTATGCCTAGCACCATTAGTGACATTTTACATTATAAAAGTGAAGACAATGGAAGAGTTGAGGCAAACCCTAGCAATGCTATATGAAAGCCCTCCACTTTAAATGAGTTATTTATCATGAAGCATTTATTTAATATGAAAATGGAAGAAGGTGGATGTGTTGCATAATTCTTTAAATGAGTTTAATATGGTTACTAGTCAATTATATTTTATAAATATTAATTTTGATGAAGAAATTAGGGCTCTCTTGATTTTTGTGCTCTTCGCTTGAAAGCTAAAATGACTTGGTAATAGTTGTAAGAAATTTTGTTTATGGATCTAATACCCTAAAATTTGATGATGTGATTAGTGTTATTTTGAGTGAGGAAACTCATAGGAAAACCTTAGGTGGATCTACATTAGGAAGTGCATTGAATGCACAATGCAAAGGTAGAATGACTGGGAGAGGAAATAATTCTAGAAATCATGGGAAATCTATAGGAACATCAAAGAGAAAGAGATCTCAATCTAGAGGACAAAGAGATTATTGTTATTGTGGTAAACAAGGGAATAAGAAAAAATATTTTTAGACTCAAAAGAACAATGAAGGATACAAACAAAATGGAAATAAGGAGAAAAATATTGTAAGTATCAAATAAGAAGAGGATAATTTTCTTCTTTCTTTAGAAAGTGTTGATGATTCTTGGGTTTTAGATTCTTAGGCTTCATTTCATGCTACACTGCATAGAGGTTATTTTATTGATTATGTCCAAGGGGATTTTGAGCTTATTTATTTGGGGGATAATGAACCTTGTCAAATTGTTGGAAAGGAAAAAGTTTAGATTAAGTTGTAGAATTAGAATAATTGGTTACTACTTGAGGTAAGACATGTTCCAAGGCTAAGTAGGAATTTAATTTTAGTAGGGTGACTCAGTAATGAAGGCTATGTAGTTACTTTTAATGATAAAAATTGGAAGGTTTCAAAAGGTTCCCTTGTACTAGAAAAAGGTGTGATAGTAGGCACCTTATATATTTTTATAGGTCATACTATTCTTTCTACTTTAATTGTTTAAGAGAAAAATGAATGTTTAGGAATAGTTGTTGCAGTTGAGTAGGGATAAAAAATAGTTATTGTCAATTTTGATACAACTTTATGGCACAACAGACTTGGGCACATGAGTGAGAAGGGTATGAAATTACTACATTAAAAGAAAGTTCTACTAGGTTTGAAATTTGTTAGCATAGATTTTTGTGAAATTTGTGTGTATGGAAAACAAAGAGAGTGAGTTTTGTGAAGAGTGGGAAGGAAAAGAAAAATGAGAAATTAAAGCTTGTGCATACCAATGTATAGGGCCAGCTCAAGTATCTTTCCTTGGTAACTCTTATTATCATGTTACATTTATTAATGATGCAACTAGAAAAGTATGGGTTTATTTTCTTAGAAAGAAATATGATGCATTTTAGACTTTTAATAAATGGAAATGCTTGGTTGAAAATGAGACTCGTAAGAAATTAAAATGTCTCAAATCTAATAATAGCAGTAAGTATTACAGTAATGAATGGGAATATTATTTGTTCACTAATGGTATTTGTAGATTGAAAATTGTTCCAAGGACTCCATAGGAATCATAGTGGTTGAACTTATGAATAGGACAATAATGGAGTGTGCAAGGAGCATGAGGTTGCATGTTGGGATGCCCTTAAACATGTGGGAAGAGGATGAAAATACTACGATATACTTGATTAATAGAGGTCCCTCTACTCCTTTGGGCTATGGTAATCTAGAGGAAGCATAGATTGGTAAGAAGGTGAGTTATTCTTTTGTTAAAACCTTTGGTTGTGAAGCATTTGCACATATAGATTCTGAGAATAGAACCAAGATGGAATCTAAGTCAAAGAAATATGTATTTTTTGGATATGTCATTGATGAATTTGGTTATAGGATTTGGCATTTTCAAACCATAAAATTGTAAGAAGCAGGGATGTTATATTCAATGAGAAAGTGTTCTACAAATATCTGTTGTAGCAATATGAGAAGAAAGAAAATGATTATGTAGTGCTAGATCATACTCCAGTAGATGATTTTCCAATAGTTCCTCATGGTCTGCAATAGCTGCAACAACAAATACCACACACCCCAATGAATGTTAGATGGTCAACAAGGCTAAGTAGGCCTCTAGAAAGATGTTCACCTTATTTGTACTATATTTTATTTACTGATGTCGGCGAACCTGAATATTATGATGAAGTTGTGCAGGTGGATACAAAGATTCAGTTGGAGTCTATAATGAAAGAAGAAATGGACTCTTTACTAAAAAATTAGACATGGGATTTATGCAAATTTCTTGTAGGTAAAAATACTTTATAGAATAAATGGGTTTATAGGTTGAAAGAACAAGATGGAGGTAAGAAAATATTTCAAACTAGGTCAGTTATCAAAGGATTTTCATAGACAAAGGGTGTTGATTTTGATGAGATAGTTTTTCCTATTGTTAAAATGACTTTTATTCATACTATTTAAAGTATTGTGGCTACCAAAGATTTTCATGTGGATCAACCTAATGTTAAAATAGTCTTTCCTCATGGTGATTTGGATGAAGAGATAAATATTGCACATCCATAGGGATTTGAGGTCAAAGGTAAGGATAATTTAATATGTAAATTGTGTTACTCCTTAGATAGTTTTGAAATTTGAGTGTTAACACACTTAATCAATTTTTATATTGAAGCTGAGTACACCATGCATGCGGAGCCACAATATGTGTCGAGCTAGCATTTCAATAGGTGCCAAGTAACTTTAGGTGCCGAGTAGTATATAGGTGTTGAGTGATATATAGGTGTTGAGTCATAGTTGATGCCAAGAAAATTAGAATGCTTTATATGCCAAGTGAGCTAGAATCATATATGTGCTGAGCGAGACAAAGTGTAATAGGTACCAAACTATCCAAGATAGTAAATGTGTTGAGCACTAGTAGTTCAGTATGAGCTGAGTAACACATAATCAACATATGATTTTGTGCCCTCACAAACTTAGATGTAAACCATTTTTGGAGTTTACATAGAAGGATTTCGAAGGAGAAAAAGGATAAGGATGAATCTTTTACATTCCCTATGTGATCTACATGAAACCAATTAGAAAATGGAGAAGGCATGCAACCAATAAGAAAAATGCAAGGTATGAGCAAAAATTTGAGATTCAATATGGATCATAGATCCATACCTAACCCTAAGTCTTCATAATCTTTAAAAATGAGGTCGAAGACCCATTGCATGTGTGAGAGAGAATAGTGTATGGGGAGACTATAGTGAAATTCAATGTGAAAGAGTAAAAGACTTAGAGGAACAGAGCAGTAATTTCATATCTAGTTGATCAAAATAGTACAAGGGTTAAGAGACATGATTAGATATCAGATCTTAAAGGATCAAGGTTCGAAGGAGCAGAACAAGTGCCTGAAATCAGCAATTGAAGATTGTATGAAATTAGGTCAAAGATTTCAAATACTTTCTTTTCATGGTATTGGAAGGTGGAAATCCTATATTGATAGGTTAGCTTAATAGCTAGGTAGGAGAACCTTTGGAGAAGGTGATTGAAAATCCTATGTATCAGGTGGGTTTGGCAGCTTATTGTAAATCCTTTAATAGGGTGATAGTCAATGTAAAGTGTTTTGTAAATCCTCTAACTAGGTCACTATTGACACAATGTAAAGCCTTTAATAGGGCAGACCATCAGAAGTGGTTGAACATTTATTATTGCAGTGATTTTTGTGGGTATCATCTCCACCCCAGTTTTACCTTCTTATTCCTGGAGGGTTTATGGGTTACTAAATCTGGTGTTATGTGTTATTGCATGTAATTTACTTCATGTTCATTAATATGTTTACTTGTATGCAATTTTCTTTTCAGTTATATGTTTAATTTGTTGAAAAGAGTTAAAAGTGTTGTACTTCTGATTCACAACACCCCCCCCCCCCTCTCAGAAGTACTCTTCCCAATTTGGACATTCCAACAATTGGTATCAGAGAACTTGGTTCTCACAAGGAAAAACCCAACAACTTAGAGAAAAGTTTTGAAGATGGAAGTCTTCAAACTTGGGAGGATCATAGACAATTAGGTGATTGATATGTACCTAGCTCTACACAAAGTGGAAGAAGCAAGAGAAGAATTGAGAAAACCCTTAAAAAGAAGGAAGGAGATAGCCATAGCTGAAAAT
This sequence comes from Cupressus sempervirens, assembly GCA_028749045.1. NCBI lineage: Eukaryota > Viridiplantae > Streptophyta > Pinopsida > Cupressales > Cupressaceae > Cupressus > Cupressus sempervirens. The sequence goes on along the minus strand of CM053789.1, from coordinate 503,970,055 downwards.
GACATACATGACAAGGAGATTAATACCACACAAGTGTTCTCAAATGGAGATTCCAAGGAATTTGATGCAGCAATAGCATAACTAATGGAGTAAAATAGAGCACAAGCTAAATAAATTAGATTACTCAAGCTTGAACAAGAATCACAAGCCATAATTCTTTGTGAAGTGACTAAACAAAACAAAAGAGATATTGAAGAAAAATCCATGATAGAAGATGACAAGAGAAATCTCACCAATAGACTAGAGGAGAAGACAATTGAATTTGAAAAGATCTCAAACATGCAGTTAGACACCTTAAGCCAGATGATGAATGCTCATCATGAGCTAAACATGAAGGACATCGAGATCTCCACTTTGAATATGTAGAATGAACAATTGTAGAATGAATTAAAGAGAGAAAAAGAGATACCAGAAAGCTACAAGAAACCCAATAAGGCTATCAAGTATTTTGAGCAACTTTTGAAATCACCAAGGACTAATAATGACACTTCAAGACTTGGCTAAACCAGCACTAAACAAGGAGAATCATCCAAGACTGTAGAAGAAAGGACCAACAAATGTAAGAACACTAAACCTACTTGTCATTTCTGTGGTAAAAAGGGACATACCTCTAATGTGTGTAGGAGCAAGAATAGTTATTAGCATGATAAGCCCACAAATGCAAGCTTTTGTCACAAGTGCAAAGAGCAAGGACATCAAGCACATGAATGTAGAACCAAGACTATGAGAACACCAAGATTTGAAGGTCACTACTACAATTGCAAAAAGTATGGACATAGAGCATTTGAATGCAGATCAAAGCCTATGTGGACACCTAATCAACATGCAAGAGGAAATAACCATGGTCATCACTACAATTGGGATTTCAATACCAGGTATAACTATCACTATTGTTAGGAGTGTAATCACCTAAAAATGGTCATCTAGACTATTAGCCCCCTTTTCAACATTTTGGCTAAATTAATTTAATCATTTACCTAGACCAAATTGCTAATAGTCAATTTATTTGATTATAACCTATAGTTTGACTATGCTATCCTAAGTTTATTATTTGATTAAAAGAACATGTCCCCTTTTAATTAAATAAAAGACCCCATTCTTCTAACCCACTTAAAGTGCACACATAAAAGTCCTTTTTCTATTTTGCAATCAAAAGAAAAGGCTTTGTGACTTTTGTCTTATATGACAAGTCAACTTATACTCTATTGGTTGACTTGTGTGTGTACATGGATCACTCCTTTTTTCAAATTCCACCATTGATCATCCACCATCTTCATCTTGATCTCCATCATCCGCACGACTTTAAAAGGGAGAGAGCTTTCCCCCTCAACCATCCATCATTTGAGTATTGTTATGTTGTAAGTTTTCTAATAGGTTTCTTTGGAGCTTTGTGGAGAACTTCTATTTCTTGTCTACATTCTCTCATACCATAGCATTTTAGCTTAGATTCATGTTGCATGTTAGTTTAGCTTCTATTTTGCAATAATCTATCTCACATAGCTTAATATTTGGATTGTAACACTCTCATACATGTTTTAGCATAGCTGCATTTTGCATTCTCATCTGGGCTTAGTTTCTATATTTGCATTGCATCCTTGAGGAACTCATTGTAGACACTTTCATTCTTGCTCTTGTCTCAAAGAACCTCCTGTTGCATGGTTTACTAGCAAGAAGCGTATCTCTAAGGCTCAGCTGAGAGCCTTCAAACTTGAATACACTCTCTTGCACTTTGTGGATAGGGAGCTCTAAGCTGACATTCGAACATTCAAAACTTGTGGAATCGTTTGGATAGAAGGGTTTAGAGTGTGACACAATTTGAGTGTACAAGGAGTATGGACACATTCCTAAAAATTACTTAAGGACACATTTTAGAGGAAGTTATAGCAGTTGGTTAAGCCAAACTACATGTTTTAGTTGCTTAAAAATTGTTTATATCAGCAAGAATTGCTCAACAAAGTCAAAAGTACCCAAGAAAAAAGTCAACAAAGGAAAAGAGAAGGTTGATGTTGAAAAAATAAGACGGCAATTAAACAAGACTTGGAAGAAGAAAGGTGAGTGCAACACATCAAATGGAGAGATCACTTCACCCAAGAGGTCAAGTGATCACATTTCATCTAACTAAGAAAAAGAAAGGTGTATGGGACTAATATACAAGGTCAAATCATACATTAGTTCCAAAGAACAAAGGAATATTGCAAGGAAGAAATTTGCATAAGAAAAGATGTCAAGAAATTTTTTGAAGAAGCTACCGAGTTACACTTGGATGCCGATTAAAGTTTCAATGGATGTCAAGATTCTAATAGCTACCGAGCTGATAGTTGAAGCCAAGTGAATTGATGAACTAGTAGAGGCCAAGTAAATGAAATACTATGGGAGCCAAGTCATGTTGTATCCTTCAAGTGTCGAGTTTATAGCTATAAGCATGAAGCATTTAATGCTAGGTCTTTCATAGGTATAAGGTTAATTTTCATTCATTTTCACGTCATTCAAATGAAGATCAAAGACAAGAAGAGCAAAAAAGTGATCAAGTAGCAACCTAGTAGTCATTTGCATCAGTTCCTACAATAATTTAGAACATGTTCATCGATTCAAAGGTATTTATCAAGTGTCAAGCTATGTAGAGTTACAATTTTTAATACATTTAAAACCCTAGTTTGGTCAAATGGCTTCTAGCTCAAGAAATCCTAAGGAAAAAGAGTGTCATGAGATTTAATTGGTTAGCAATGAAGTTAGATAGCCTGAATTTAGACCAATACCCGAAGTTGCCTATAAAAATGAACTAGCTGGTGCATTATCTCTCATTCCACTCAAGGTTGTCATGGTTTAAGATGTAAGAAAATGCTACAACTACAAAATTGAAGCCATAGGTGACCTAGAAATTTTTCATGCCTATGATAAGCTATGTGATAATGGGATATTGAAGGATGAGTTTCAAATTGTTGAGAAGAAGGGTCTAACTAAAACCCTAGTTTTCCCTATGGTATTTAAGACAAAATGGATTAACATTATTTTGAGAAAATTCATGATGGATATTTATGGCTGGAGATAGGACCTATCAAGATTACTAAGAGGAAAGTCCATAGGGTTACTAGTCTTCCAAACCTAGATTGGCCAAAGACTTTGAGAAGTGACAGAAAGGAGGTTATTGAGAAGAATACTAGAGCAAAATGGAATAATAGGGGAATGACTATTGACACTGTGACTGAACCCCTACTTGACTTTGCTATGTGGATAATTTCACATAAATTCTATCATTCTAGCAAACTGAACAATGTACCTTGCATAGGTATTGATGTGGCTTATAAGTTGGTGAAGAAAGATCATACCTATGATCTAGCTGAACTCATGTTGCAACAAATCAATGAGAATCTAGGAGCTATAATGAGATCAAAAGGTGCTCAATGTAAATTTAGCTTAGTTCTTATGAGTATATTCTTTTATGTAATGGAAGAATTCTCTTCAATTGGGAATGTGAACTAAAATTCTAACAAGTCAGTAGTCACCCAAATTAATGAATTCATTGATCAGATGAGAGATAACTTTGAGGCATAGATGACAAGCTATTTTGAAGACTTTAAGAAGTATATGAAGTAAAGGATGAGAATACTTATTTCAATGGTTGAGAAACATGCCAATGACATATGCTTTTTGGTTGAATTGACTACACCTATATCCAAGCAACAATACCAAGAGTAAGATGGCTAAGGACATTAGGTTATAGCTTGATATAGATGAAGGCTTAGCAAAAATCATAGCATTTCTAGTAGAAGAAATTGATAAAGAGGCTCCTCACTTTGGGACATATGATGTTGTTGAGTCCAAAGTTGAGATTGAATTGAAAATGGCCTCTATCATTAAGAAGAAGGATAAAATGGTAAGAAAAATAAAGAAGACATTTGGAGCCAGTATTGAAGGTGAAGCACATGAAGAAGAAGAAGTAGAAGAAGTAGGAGATAGTGAGGAAGAAGGTGAGCAAGGGCAAGGCCTCGTTGAGCTGACACAAGGCCAAGGAGAAGACAAGGAAGAAGAAGTTGAGGAAGCACCCACTAAAGACAAAGCCACCAAAAGGAAAGCCAAAACTTAGCCTGCATCCTAGCCCAAGGCAAATAAGGGAACAAAACCCATTGTAGTCAAAACAAAGAAGCCTTCTACAAGGGCTACCACTAGGGCTACAACTAAAGAGGGAAAAGATGAAGCCAAAGAGAAGAAGAAATCCACAACGCAGACTGGTGAAGAACCAAGGAAGAGAAGGAAATATGTTGCCCAACCAGACTCAGATGAAGAAAGAATAGAGTCATATGACAACAACCAGTTTAGAGTGATAAGTCATCCCTCCAAGTCTACCATTAACAAGTTATGTGTAAATATTACAAAAGAAAACTTGAATGGTTTAAATACTATGGACTTTAATAAGCTCAATAAAGAAGAGCAAAATAAAATAGAGGAATCAATGTATGTAATGATGGCCAAATACAAACACACACCTCTAGAGTTGGATAGTACAATACCCAATGAGCTATACAAGATAGTTGAAGATAAGTGGCATTTTTTCTTACAAATGGAAAAGGAGATAAGAGAATCAACCCTAGCTAGAGTGCTGCCAGACCTGACTAAAGATCAAATAGCTAAAGAAAATAAAAGGCATAATAGAAAATTTTCTCCTAAATATAGAGCATTTTGCATCATTCAAAATAAGATAGAGGATTTTGTAAATAAATCCACAAAATTGTGGAAGTCAATATACAAGAAAATTGATGATGTATTTGATGAGGAATATAAGGTAGAGGCCAGCTCAAAGAGAAAAGAAACAAAAGAGACAAAAGAGAAAGTGGAAGAGAATAAGAAGAAAGAAGAGGAGGAATCAACAAAGGGAGAAGAAACTATGGCAACAATTGATCAACAACAAGAAGAAGAACAAAGTGTGCAAGACACATAATTGCCAGCTCCCAGTCCACCTCATGTAACCACTACACTTGCAAAAATAGTAATCATAAAGGATCTTACTAGCAAGATGGCTCAGAACATCAATCCACTTACTACAAAGGATCTCTCAAAGATCCTTCACCAATCTACTCTACAGGCACAGTTGTGTACAAACCCTGTATTGGTAAGTGTAGATGAACTACAAAGAGTAGTAGCAGCACCACAAAGAGAAAAGGTGAAGCCAAAGGAACAACCTTTTACATACACTACTACTAGATCTAAAGTTTTGATGCTTCCACCACCACCTCCACCAAGTGCAACAAGTGATAATGGTCAGATGCTGAGTGCAGAGGAGAGGAAGTCAGATGAGAAGGAAGATACAATAAAAGAAAAGGAGCAGGCTACAATTCAAACATTGGTAGAACTACCAAAGACTAGCACTCCTACAAAGACCATTTAAAAGCTGAGCACTCAATCTATCCCCTTGCAATTTTCAATAGCAGACTCAAGTTCAACAAAAGTGGCCAGGGTACTTCACTATGGAGACCCTGAATTAGATGAAGAGATTGTGATACCCTCCTATGATTCCAAAACTATCACAATAGCACAAATAACTGAAATGCAAAATACATTGGATAGAAGGATGAGGTAGGAAATATTGATGAAAGAGTTTAAACATAAGCAAGCACTTCATGACATCAAGGACATCTTTATGGATGCCTTTAGCTTGCAGTCACCAAATGAAGGAAAGCCAACAATTGAGCAACTATCAGACATAGTTTATCAGGTGAAAAATGAAGACCAAGACACCAATGTTAAACTTATGGAATGGTCAGAAAGAAAGTTTCAAGGAAAGGTGAATGAGAGGATATCAAGTGGCATAGCACTTGAACAGGTAGAGTTGGCCAATACAATAGATAAGGCCAAAATTGTTCTTGAAAATATTTTTTCATTACATAGGAAGTTGTATGATTTTTCCAATTTCACACAAGAACCTAATCAAAGAATAATGAGCTTGGAAAGAAACTTGAAAATCTCTAGCTTGCAATTACCTAGAGATCCAGCTCAGAGTGAGAAGCATTTTGTACAATCGCTTCACACTCAAAGGGAGCTAGCTGTACTAATAGCAGAAGAGGCCAATATTAAGCAAAATTGATGCAAATCTAGTCCTCCATAACCCCTCATTTAGAAATCCTCCACAAGGAACAAGTTTATGCTGAAACAGTTCTAAAGAAAGATCCAAATATTTCTACCCTTGGTGGACTTGTACACCTTGCTGCAGAGACTACCATCTAGCACAAGTCACTTGACATAGCTTTGGAGAATTGGGATGTAGCTTTGAAAACAATAATGGAGGTAAATAGTAATTTTTTGGCTAAGTATGGTATTACTCCCTAGAGTCCTTTTACATAAGTGTCAAAAAGGGGGAGATAATAAGATAGGGGGAGAATACTATAAATTTTTAATTTTGATCAAGAGGGGGAGATACAAAATTTTGGCAATCATATGGAAACTAGCTCTGAGACAAAATGTGAGAATTCTACAAGTTCTAATAAATTAGATACAGAGACACAGGTACAAAATGTAGGAATAGGATAGAAAGAAAAAGAGCATTAGGCACATTCAACATAGAATTTTGGTTGCAAAAATGACAAGGCACAAATCAACTCAGGGGGAGTTAATGTATTTTAAACAAACCTTTAACAAATTTTGAAAATTTGTGGATAAGGTACTCATAAGGACAAGATTAGTAATGTTTAGTTAAGTGTTTTTGACACTCATGTCAAAGGGGGAGATTTTTAGTCCTTAGATAGTTTTGACATTTGAGTGTCAACACACTTAATCACTTTTTATATCGAAGCTAAGTACACCGTGCATGTTGAGCCATAGTATGTGCCAAGCTAGCATTTCAACAGGTGTCGAGTGACTTCAGCTGCTGAGTGACTTCAATTGCCAAGCAATATATAAGTGCCGAGTGATATATAGGTGCCGAGTCATAGTTGATGCCAAGCAAATAGAATTCTTTATATGCTGAGTGAGCTAGAATCATATATGTGCCAAGAAAGATAGAGTGTAATAGGTGTCAAGCAATCTAGGATAGTATATGTGTCCAACACTAGTAGTTCAATATGAGCTGAGTAACACATAATTAGCATATGAGTTTGTGCCCTCACAAACTTAGATGTAAACCATTTTTGGAGCTAGCATAGAAGGATTTCAAAGGGGAAAAAGGACAAGGATGAATCTTTTACATTCCCTATGTGATCTGCATGCAACCAATCAAAAAAATAAAGAAGGCATGCAACCAATAAGAAAAATGCAAGGTATGAGCAAGAATTGGAGATTCAATATGGATCATAGATCCATACCTAAACCTAAGTCTTCACAATCTTTAAAAAGGAGGTCGAAGACCCATTGAATGTGTAAGATAGAAGAGTGTATGGGGAGACTATAGCAAAATTCAATGTGAAAGAGTACAAGACTTAGAGGAACAGAGTAGCAATTTCATATGTAGTTGATCAGAATAGTACAAGGGTCAAGAGACACAATCAGATATCAAATCTCAGAGGATCGAGCTCAGAAGGAGTAGAACAAGTTCTTGAAATTAGCAATTGAAGATTGTATACAGTCAAGTTAGAGATTTCTAATACGTTCTTGTCATTGTATTGGAAGATGGAAATCCTATATTGATAGGTTAGCTTAATAGCTAGGTAGGAGAACCTTTGGAGAAGGTGATTCAAAATCCTATGTATTAAGTGGGTTTGATAGCCTATTGTAAATCCTTTAATAGGGTGAAACTTCATGTAAAGTGTTTTTAAAATCCTCTAACCAGGTCACTATTGACATAGTGTAAAACCTTTAACAAGGCATGCCTTTCATAGGACAAACCATCAGAAGTGGTTGAACATTTATTGTTGTAATAATTTTTGTGGGTATCATCCCCACCCTAGTTTTACCTTCTTATTCTTGGAGGGTTTTTGGGTTACCAAATTTGGTGTTATGTGTTATTTCATGTGATTTACTTCATGTTCATTAATATGTTTTCTTGTATGGAATTTTATTTTTAGTTATATGTTTAATTTGTTGAAAAGAGTTAAAAGGGTTGTACTTATGATTCACCCCCCCCCCCCCCCCCCCACACACACACACACCTTAGAAGTACTCTTCCCAATTTGGACATTCCAACAGATTCTAGAAAAGTTTATATGGCTTGAAGCAAGCACCTCGACAATGGTATATGAAATTTGACAGTTTTATGCATGAGAATGGATATTGTAGGTGTCATTTATATCATTTTGTTTATTTTAAGAGGTTGGATGATGAGAGCTACATTATTTTATATTTATATGTTAATGATATGCTTGTAGCTAGGTGTAACATGGATTACATTAAGGGGTTAGAGATACAGTTAGCACATTCATTTTCTATGAAGGATTTTGGGGCAAAAAAATAAATCCTTGGTATGAAAATTTGCAGAGATAGGAAAAATAGAAAATTGACATTATCTTAGGCTAATTATATTGTGAAGATGTTACAACATTTATTAATGGAGAAGTATAAGGCTATCAACACACCTTGACCTGGTCATCTAGGACTTGAGCATTTGAATGCAATTAAATGTATTCTCAGATATTTAAGAGGAACATCTAGTAAGTGCTTACATTTTGGGGGATCTACTAATGATTTATAGGGCTAATTTGACTTAGATTTGGTATGGAATATTGATATTAGATGGAGTACTGCAGGTTATGTATTTACTATTGGTGGGATAATAGTGCATTGGATTTCTCAGTTGTAGAAGGTTAATGCTTTATCCAATACATAGACAGAGTATGATAATGCTATAGAGGAGACCAAGGAGATGATATGGCTTTAGTTCTTCATGGAAGAATTGGGACATCCACATAGGGATAATTATTTGTTTATAGATAGCCATCGTTTCATTCATCTTATGAAGAATTCTTCTCTCCATTCAAAGAAAAAAAACATATAGTTGTGGTACCATTTCATTCGGTTTGTTTTGGATGATGGATAGTTAAAGTTGGAGGAGATACATATAGATGATAATCCAGTAGATATGTTTGCCAAGACAGTAATAAGGGAGATGTTAAACTACTCTTCAACTTTGGTTGGTCTTTTATACTAAATAGAATAAAAGAACAACAAGGTCTAGGGTGGTTTGATATTCTAGTGGGAGCTATAAGTTTAGTGGTGTTATGACCAGTCTCTAAGTGGGAGGTTATTGTTGTGGATTCTCATTAGCCTTCAAGTGGGAGATCTTTGTGATGTGGGGCCTAATCACACCCAGAGGTTTATTTGATGTAGTTTACCCCAGATTATTTTTTTGAGTGTTTGGGGGTAGTGCCCCAAGACAAGGTCAAGGGGCAACATCACTAAGGGGTCCTAGGAAAATGCCCCAAGTGTGATCCCTATCACAATACCATGTAGGGTTGAGGGGAAACTTCCTTGTGGGGGTAGTGCCCCCATAGCCAAATATGACCTACTATTGTAAAGGGCATCAACTACTATTTTTCTGTTGGATGACTTATTCTATGCCTAAGTTTGTAAGTGACCAAACTTGTATAAAATGGCTTAGGGTTAGAGATTTAATAATCCATGGTAATATTGTAGCTTCTTATGGTGATATTGAGTTGTAAGTGATTATAGATTATAATGACTAGATAATAATAATATAAGGACTTGCTATTGTTGGATGTATCCTTGGGATTTGGTGAGCTATATAAATAAATTTGTATTTTGTGTTCTCTTCTATACGATCTATTACTTTCTAATATTGGTTATGTTGGCTTGAATTTTCACTATGTAGAGGTGAAAGGAAAAACTTGTGAAAAATCATTTAAATCTTGAAATTTTTTAAGTTAGGGTTTTATTTCTTGTGTTTTTTCAAAGTCATCAAATTTCCCTAGCTTTAGAATACCCTCAAACTTGTTTTTAGAAAAATGTTTTCAAAGATATTTTTCTCCAAGGGAGGGCTTGCATAAGCATGAGGTCATTATATTTTTGTTTAATCTTACATGACTGCACTTAGCATACAAATTGATTAATCATTTTGTTAGCAATTACCTCTGATGATGTAAAATCTTTTTAATCATGAGTATCACATACCCCAAATTTCAAGATGCAAGGCCTTTAAGTAAAGCGGGCATGCGACTTGGTGACACGTTGCCTTTAGATTCCTAAATTCTAGTGAATCATAAATTGTCAGGAACTTTTGCAGGTTTGTCAATACTTTTAGCACGTCCTAATTTTCCCATGATGCCATTAGAGGATTCACCTGTAGAGATATGTCGTTTATCACCAAGAAGCATCAGCCATTGATTTCATCTCAATCAAGGGCTAGCACTTTCCTACAAGAAGAATATGCTCGACAAATAAATAATGTGGGGAAGTGAAAGTTGGACAAGTGGCACGGTTTGATGAGATGGGCCCGCTGTTAAAAGAATAATGGTGAGATGTCCTCCGTGATTTATGTCAGATGAGTTGGAACAGGTGGAGGAACATCATTCATCACTATTAGCCAATATGCTACTCAAAAGGAAAAGTTTATGTAACCATTGATCTATCAAAGATCAAAGGCTAGCGCATGCCCACACTTTGAAACTGCATAGGAAATAAGTAATGTGGGCAAGCAGATTTGTGACATGTGGCAAGGTGGGGTCAGGTATTTGTAAAGAAATATGCCACACTGTAAACGATTGATGATATGTACTGCCAGATGTGCCACATGGAGGAGTTTTGACTGTTGGATGGAAATGAAGTCTTATCAATCGTAGATCTTTTGAAGATCTATGGTTAGTGCAATCCCACATTATGAAGCTGCAAGTTAGATAAGAAAAGCGAGAATGTACCTTTGTGATGCATGTCACAGTGGGACCAGACCATGAAGAATGCAGGAGTCATGCCATAGGTTTCGCCAAAGGTGCTTAGCTGGAGATATTTATGACCCGGGCCAGAAAGGTGTCAGAAATAAACACAATAGTTAGAACATGCAGGTTAAAAGTAGTCATGTCATTGGCCGAAGTGGATAATGCTAGCATAAATTGAAGATTTGTTTCTGATCGATGATCTTTATCCTAATCAACAAAAGGAACTTCCTCACATTTTGAATTTGAGCGATGTTTAAACAAAGCGGGAATGCGCCCTGCAGACACGTGTCCGTGGTGACATCAAAAATTTTGTTTAGATGCTCTGTAGGGTAAGATTAGTATCACCGTTGATCTTTCAATGATCGATGACTGGCACAGGCCCACAATTTGAAAATGCTTGTTAAATAAGGAAAGCGTGAATTTGCCAGCACGATATGTATACTAAATGATACCAAGTACTTGCTCACCTAGAAGATGATGTGGGATCTACTGGTGTGGAATGTGGTCAAATGGCATGAGATCATATGGCATTTTCTTATTGGTTAGTACAACTGACTGGTTTTTATTAGAAAGTGGATTAGTCAGATCGTTGATCTTGTCTTGATCGACGAACGACACTTCCTCGCAATTCTAAGATGAAGGGATTTTAAATAATGTGGGGAAGAAAAATTGTGACACATAGCATTGTTTTAAAAGCCGTAATGCTTGTTAGTTTTTAAATTAGGACCATCCGATCCAGTGAAAATCTATGGATGGGATTCAAACTTGGATGCAAATTGTGGGTAACGGTTACTAAGAGTAAATATGATCCAGAACTTATATGTGCAATTTTATTGCATGATAAGAGCCCATGATTTCACCATTAATGAACCACTAAAGCACAAAGAGAATATCAGGGCATACAAAATTTTTAGAGCCAGGGCATGAAAATTCTTGGTTAACAATCCAATAGAATTGCAGAAGTTCTCTCATAGTGCAGAAGTACAAATTTTGGCCGGTAAGTACTCTGTGGTTTTCTAAGTAAATTTGAAGTATCTACTGTTGTAGAATTTTCTAGGGTTCATTCAAAATGCCTCCCCAAAAATAGTTTACAAGGAAAATAGATTATTTGAAATGTTCTATGCATGATGACTTTCTTGAACAATTCCCCTTATCAGCGCATGAAATAACTAAGGGGAGGGAACTCATCCTAAAACATCCTAGAATAGTTGTAGTAGAGGGTTTTTACAAAAAAGCTAATTGGGTAAGAGATGCTCAGGTTTCCATGGAAGGTCTAGAGTTATTCAAGAAATGGTTTTTAGAGTGAAAATTGGATACTCCTATGAGTAATGTTTGGGAGTTTGATATTGGTAAACTAGTAGTCCCCATTGTTTTCTTTGATAGTGATTTATTGATGGACATGGCAAAGAAATATGATCCTATTATGGGATGGGTAAAAAATCATTCTGGAATCAATCTTTTTAGGGTTTTCCCTGAGTTGTTTAGTGAGGTTTTCAACCTTAACCCTAACCACGTTGTGCATGAAATCATTGATATGGATGATCTACAAGCCAGATATGATGCACAATGAATTTATCTAAGAATAGGGCCACTACAGGAGCATGCTACCAAGGTTGGTAACTTGCCTGTGATTACAGCCAGTACCCCAAGGCCATTATTGAGAAGACATTTCAACTTGAGAGCTCAAGCATTGTATTTTTTCTCTTTGAAAAATTTTGGGGATAGATGAAGGTGATCAAATTCTAGGTTCTATTGTCCTTATAATGGCCCAAACCCTTCAATTTGGAATGAGTACCATTCTGTATTTTGCCACTTTTCTATCAAAAGAGATTCACAATGGTTTGGTTGGAATAGCAAGAGGAAAAGTAAACAAACCATTCTGTTGGTATTCATTGCTGATGCATGTATGCTTATACAAGGGACACACTTTCTTCTCCAAGGGTATGGAGTTGGAAACAACCAAGGATGGAGAAAGGAATCCAGTACAGTTATGGAGTGTGGATATGACTTCAGAAGCCACAGATGCTAGTTATGTAAGGTTTGACAGATTTTTCGCATCTAAGCTGAGATTTCTTATGAGAGGGGACAACCCCAAAATTCCACAAGCATTGTTGGAATTGGTTAGTGTAATCACCTAAAAATGGTCATCTAGACTATTAGCCCCCTTCTTAGCATTTTGGCTAGTTTAATTTAATCACTTACCTAGACCAAATTGCTAATAATCAATTTATTTGATTATAACCTATAGTTTGACTATGCTATCCTAAGTTCATTATTTGATTAAAAGAACATGTCCCCTTTTAATTAAATAAAACACCCCATTCTTCTAACCCACTTAAAGTGCACACATAAAGTTCTTTTTTTATTTTGCAATTAAAAGAAAAGGCTTTGTGACTTTTTTCCTATATGACAAGTCAACTTATATTCTATTGGTTGACTTGTGTGTGCACATGGATCACTCCTCTTTTTGAATTCCACCATTGATCATCCACCATCTTCATTTTGATCTCTACCATCCATACATCTTTAAAAGGGAGAGAGCTTTCCCCCTCAATCGATCCTCATTTTTGAATATTGTGATGCTGTAGGTTTTCTAACAGGTTTCTTTGGAGCTTTGTGGAGAACTTCTATTTCTTGTCTACATTCTCTCATCCATTGCATCATGGCATTCTAGCTTAGCTTAGCTTTCATTTTTATATGTAGCTTAATCTCACATAGCTTAATAATGGTATTGTAACACTCTCATACATGTTTTAGCATAGCTCCACTTTGCATCTCATTCTAGCTTAATTTTTATTTGCATTGCATTCTTGAGAAACTCCTTGGGACATTTGCATTCTTGCATCTTGTCTTTGGAACCTCCCATTGCATGGTTTACTAGCAAGAAGAGTATCTCTAAGGCTCATCTGAGAGCCCTTGAACTTGAAATACACTCTCTTGCACTCCATGGATAGGGAGCTCTAAGCCGGCATCCAAGCATTTCGAACTTATGGAATCGTTTGGATAGAAGGGTTTAGAGTGGGACACTTTCGAGTGTACATTTTTGGCGCCCACCGTGGGGCTTGAATCAAGTTTCTAGCTCCATTTACTTTTATTTTTCATCTTTGGTTTTTTACAGCAGCATATTGGATCTAATTAAGTTCTTTTGTAAAATTATCACTTTGATTTTAAGGCCAACCCATAAGTAGATTGGTTTGAAGGCCAAAAATTTAGTTGGTTTAAATATTTGATCATATCTTTTAAACCGCTTGGAGTTTGGTTTTGAAATTTTTTTTACAGATTTTTTATGTATTCAAAATGTCTTAGTATGATTTTTAGAGAATTTTGACATGATTTGTGGAAGTTATGATATTTTCTTTTTTTTTGTCATAAAAAGTTGTTTCTAGTCGCACATCAGCATATTTTTTAGAAAAACTTATATATCTAGAAAGGGTTTTGAATTCTAATTGGGGTTCTTTCTTTGTGTTTTGAATTTTGAGGTTGTATTAAGGATCAAAAATTTGATTTGATAAATTTGGCCTGTTTTGACAAAATCGATCTCTAGAGCGCAAATGAAGAGATTTTTTTAAATTTCTTATATTTTTGGAAAGCTCTCTGATTTTTAATAGGGGTCTCTTCTTTTCATTTTTATTTTTGGATACAAAATCATAGCAAAAAAGTCCAATCTTGTTGACTACATCAAAATCAAAGAGTAAAAATGAGAGCATTTGTGATTAACTTGCACTTTCTTTGCATGCACTTGGTTGGAAGATAAATTGGATTTTTGAGGCAACTCACCACTTTTTATTACAAATTTTTATGTTATTTCACACTAACTTTTGGTGCTAACAAGTTGTGATTACAGGCTGCCATCCTTATGAAAAGAAAAATGAAACATTGCATAAAAAGAACGCATGTCAAAGCTTCAAATGCGCAAGGGCTACTAACATTGTTTGCACGGCTGCCCAAAGCATAAAAATCCAAAATTTCTTGCTTTTTTGTTTTTATATGTGGCATTGACTAATTTTTCATTTTTCATAAGCACATAAAACTTGTGATTGGAGTCTTTTGGTAATAGGAGAATATGCTCTTCACCCTTGTGGTGAATCAGAAATCTTGACTTGCCATTTGGTTTCAAAAGCAAGGGGTAACTGAATCTTCTTGGCGTGTTTGGAAAAAAATGATTGGAATAGGAGAGTATGCTCTTCACCCTTGTGGTGAACCAAAAATCTTGACTTCCAAAAGTTGATCCACTTTGTGTAGTTAGAATCCTTTAGAGGGCCTGCTCTCGGACAACCTGAGAGGAATGACCCAAGTGGGGACAAGCCAATTACCTAGCTCTTCCAACCCACTATAAACTCAAGGCTATCAAGGACACAAAACCTTGGTAGATGTAGTGTTTATCTTCGCTTAGTGTGATCACTTATGGAATTTCAACCATAGGGAGATCACTAGGCAAGAATGCTTAAGGTACTCTTGTGATCACGAGATCGATTACTCATCGCAAGGTGAGGTGTCCCATAATTGGAAGTAAGAGGAACACTATGAACGGAAGCCCAATCTAAAAAACCTAAGTTAGTAACTACCCTTTTTAGCCGCTCAACTTCTTGGTGCAAGGATCGATCCTAGTGGACTACCCTGATCACCCCAAGATTTTACACTCACCATCTGTGTTCCCTTGGTTATGCTTATGGCATTTCCATGACAAAGACAATATCTCTTGTGGGAAACCACTTGGTGTGAGGCAAAGGAGCATCAAGCGTGGGCTAAGTTGTTGAGTAATGAACCATGTCCTTTAGGTAGATATTGTTTGATGTGTTCTCGAATGTGATATACCTGTGAAAATATTTTGAACATACACATGACAATAGTTCTAGGGATTTCTTTTAAGACATCACATATGCTTGTATCATGCAAGGTTTCTTTGTCCCTTGCTTGATTGTTTGAAGACTACTCTATGTGTCACTATCTTGCTTGGAAAGAAATTGGTTTTGAACATCAAACTTGCTATGCTATCAATTATTGTCAAACTTTGTCAACCAAGTCAAAATGTCAAGTGCAAACATTTTCTTGTGTTACTTACTAAGGGGGGTTTCATCATTTGGTTGTGATTTCTTATGTCTCTAGTGCTTAAACATGCTTAAAGTGGCTCTTTGGTCTTAGTGCTCTTGGTCTTTCTATCTTCATGGTCTATGTCCACTTGCTAGTTATATTTTTGCTGAAATGGTTGCCTTGATTTCTTGACTACACTCTTGGGTTGGAGAGTTGTTCACTTGTCACCTTGCTTGCTCTATCTATTTGGCTATTTGGGCATCTTTCCTAGCTATTGACTTGAGTCATTCATGTCATAAGTTTCTTGGACATATTGTTTGACAAGTCACTTTAATCTCTCTCTACTATCTTGGCAAGTGAACACTCTACCTCCTATAGTTTCAACATCAAGTTATCTTCTAGGCTCTTTTATGCTTGGATTTGCATCTAAAACTATGGTATCTAAACCTTGTGATACCAAACTTCAACCAAATCTAGATTATCATGATATCCTCCATGTCACTAAAGAGTTTCAAGATCTATATGCACAATACAAAGAACTAGAAGAGACAAATGATCTTTCTTACCTTCATCTCTCTAAGCGCATGACAAAAATGAAGTCTAAACTCGAGAAAAGGTTAGAGGAGAAGATTGCATCATTACATGAATCTTCCTTAAGGTCTTTAAATGCATTTGAGTCACCTTCTTTGAGGTCATCCTCTTCTTCTAGGTCTACATGCTCTACTTCAAGACATCAAATGTCTTCATCTTCTAGATCTAAAGACCTTTTTAGAGAACAAGCAAATGATACATCCTTGGAGCATATGCCAAAATTTCATGATAAACCTATCTTTGACCAAGACAATGATGAAGACATGTATGCATGCTATTCACTTGGGAAGCAACCAAAGGACTCTAGACATACTTTTGAGAGAAATTTTACTCCCTTGGGGAATTCTTATGATGATATTTTGAGAACACTTCTTGGCACCAAGCTCATCATGTTGCCTAAGTCTAGCTCCTATGGAAATCCGTTCTTCGATACCTATTGTGCCTATCATCGATCTAATGACCATGCTACTGCTAATTGTATAGAGATTAAACATAAAATCCAAGATCTCATTGATGAAGAGATTGTTGATCTTGGAACCTCTAGTGAGTCATGTGTTGAGGATACTTTTCTTGAGAAAGATTATGTTGATGAACCTATGTCTAGTAGTGGCTCCATTACATCTTCCACTTCTTCCAACACTCATGCATCTTCCAACACTTCAAATCTTTCCAACATGCCTTCATCAAATAAAGAATCTAATGCTTTCCACATTGACTACGTGTATCCTCAAGGGCTACCTCTAAAAGAAACTCAAGCTAACCTTCACTTGGCCACAAACCTTTTCCATGCTACTAATCCTAAACATCCTCAACCTTCATGCACTACTATGCCTAATCCAAGCACTACTCCATTCACTCTTCATTCTCCCTTTTCCTTATAAGTGGCTCCATGTCAAGAGGACTCTCAAAAAGAAAAAGCTGTAAATGTCAAGAAAGATCAAGATCAAGAACCCTTTCATCTCTTTCAATATTTTTCCCCTTCATATCCTATAACTTTTCCACCTCCTAAGTATGATGAAGATACCACTTCCATTATCTCCCTTGAGCTTACTGAAAAATATGAGAAAAGTTCTCTTCATATGCTATGAAAAGCTACTTGTCAAGATCAAAGCATCCCCTCATGTTCTACTTCTCCACATCCACTTCAAAATTGTGCTCAAGCTTCAAGTGCTTCTATTAAAATTGTTGTTCCTATCAAAGGTACTTATGAGTCTATTGATGGCTTTGACCATGTTGCTCATTCTAAAGATGTTGATATCCCTTCCCACTATCCCTTTGCATATCCTAATTCTATCCTTGGTCCTCATCCATTAGAGCTAAAGCCTTCAAACCTTCCATCTATATTGGGACCTTATGTTCCTTCATCTCCTACACTTTCCACTCCTAGCTCTCCCATCATACCTCAAGATCAACAAAGACACTCATCCTTGATGACTTTTCACCCATCTATACATCTAAACCAGTCATATCATCCTTATTCATCCACAAATCCCAATTCCTTTGGAAGTGAGAATAAACATAAGAATCCATTGAAAAATGAAGATCACTATGTCCCATCTAATCGACATGTGAATGCTAAGAAGAAAAATACACAAAAGAGACTACAAAGGTCCACTATTAAGAGAGCTAAATCAAAGAAAATGTGGGTTCCTAAATCCATCATTGAAGAAATGCACTCTCAAGCACCCAAAGAACAAGGAAAATCTAAAGCTATGTGGATTCCCAAGTCTCTTTTAAAACACTTGAATATTGAAAATACTTCAAAGTTGACATTCAAGCTTCCAAAGGCTTCCATTCCATCTTCTTCCAAAAATATTTCTAAAAATATTCCAAAGCCTTCCACTCCACTTTTTTCCAGATCTATTCTACCACCTCATACATCCAAACCTCAAGCTACTTCATCCATGATTCCTCCATCATTCCAATACCCTTCAACGTGTGTGTCAATGCTGATCTTGTCCAATATTCTATCCACATAAAATCCTCTAAAGCTTACACTTACTTTCTATACATGAACTCTTATCCTCAATATAATCTTCCTACTACCATTTCTCTTTCATCACCCTATGAACATCTTTGAGCATACCTTTCTATGGTCTTGGCTTATCATGACTTATCTTTCTTATAGGAGCACTATCTACATTCAAAAAGCTTGAGCTCTTTCTAAAAATTCAAAAAAAAAAAAAATAGAAAAAATGAAAAAAATGAAAATGTGCCTTAGTGAAGACCACATCTTGTGGCACCTTGGTAGCAAAAGTAAAGAGAAATAAATTTATCCTATGGTGAAAACTACTTCTTATGGCACCTTAGATAAGTACCATGATGAAAACTTGGCAAACAGGCATCATGCATAATTCTTCCATCATCCATCTATCCCTTCTTCTCTCTTTGATCTTGACAATGTTGAGCTATCTTTGCATATTGGCTATCTTATCTATGAGATTCTCTATTTGTGCTTTCTCATTCCCTCATAGCCTCCATCTTGAGCTTTATTTTTATTGCTCTATCCCATTGATATCCTATCTAGTTGACCCCTTGGTCTTGATCATAATAAATGAAACATGGTTCTCATAGGTCTCTTGACATGGCTACTCTTCTGGACTACACACTTCATGCTATCTCACTTGTTGGCTTCACTACTTATCCTACATGCTATCTTTCTCATTACTTCCATTGCTTATCCAAAACATGCTTCATATGACTATTTCACCTCTTTCCCTAGCTTGGGTACTCTTCAGGAGTCAGTTCTTGAGGATCATTTTCACTTGCTTCATACTCCTTTCTTATCCATCTTTATCTATCCACCAACTTTTTGCTCCATCATTTCCTACACCTTGCTAGACATTGGGAGAAAATGATGTGATCTTGCGTGAGAACTAGTAATCTCTAAATTATTCTAAAAAATCCAAAAAATCATATATGATGCTGAAAAAATCCTAAAAATTAGAAAATGTCTTGAAAAAATGATCATCTTAGTGAAAACCTAGCAATAGGTCCTTTGATGTATCACTAAAAAAATCAAAAATAAAAAAATAAAAAAAATTTGAAAAAAGTCCTGAAAAAATCTGTCAAGTGGTGAAAATTTGGAAATAAGCACTACTTGAAACCCTTGCACCCATGTCTATCAGTCTCAATCACCTACTTTGCTACACATTTCCTAGCTTGGAATTGTTTCTTGTCCTCATTTTGGGGGCACAACTGCTTAGCCTATTGAGGTATTCTTGTGTATTAGGGTTTCTTTGACAACTCACAAAATAATGTTTCTCAACACTACCCCCACCCACTTTGACATCAAGCGTTTCTCAACACTTTTTAGATAGTTTACCTATAGTGTCCGATGTCATGATATTTCTCACTATTAGAATCAAGTTTTGAAGAAATGGCCAAGTGACTTACACACACACACTTTAACACTTAAATGACTAAGCTATGTTGATCTTTATCTACTTTGTGTGCTATCTATGATGATTTCTTTACTATATGTTCCATCCCTAATAGTCTTTCACATTGACTAGAAGACTGGGGGCATGGGGCATGTTTTCTTGATTTCTGCTTGTGGATATACTTTTTTTATCTATAGTGTTGTAAGTATTCGTGCTTGTCCTATTCAACACTTTGACTTATAAATGTATCATCCTTGACTGTTCCGCAAGATCACACTTGGGATTTATCCTGATGCTTATGCCTTGATACAGGTGTAATCTTGCTAAATTAAACTTAGGGAATCTAATCGTGTAGTTATCTTGACTTACATGTCTCTGATGCTTAGATTGGATTTCCACATACCTATCTGATATCGATCATATTCATATCCTCGTAGTTATGATAGTGATGGTTGTATGATCTCATGATGTCCCTAATAAATGCTCAATGATGAAATTAAGAGTCTAAATGTTATTCACTTCTTTCTAGTAAACCACTTTGCATATTAGCTTGCATTTTAGGTTCATTTTCTAGATTAGTCTTGCATTCTTGCATATGGGGAGAGCTCTCTCTTCATCTTTTTTGTGGACATATCAGCTAACTCCTTTCATATATTTCTTTACTTTCTTCTTGTTCATGTCTTTTCACCTTCTTAATCTTTCACTTCATCTCTTTTCTATCTTATCATCACATTATATAAAGTTTTGACCTCTTAAATAATTTCAATGTCCTAGATTCATTTTCGAGATCAAAATCCAAATTTGAATTCATCTTGATGGTCAAAATTGTCTTTTAAAATTCTACTTTCTTCTGAGCAGTTAGCTGACCTTTTGAGGTCTAATCTCTGAATCATCACTGGGGCATCTTCATTTCTTTATGTCTTCATCATTTCCATACTTCATATCTACTTCAATTCACTGTTTCATGTCTAAAATCACCTTTCTACTCGTTTTGATCTAATTTTTATGATATATCCTTCAAGGTCAACTCTAGTCAAACTGGGGCATTTTATCAATTTTTTTTATAGCCATTCTTGGGTTCTAATCATCTATCTATCATCTTGAACATTTCTATATTCTGATTTTCTCATATCTAGCTTGTTTCTATGTCCCCTTGCCTCATTTCGATTTCGATCCCGAGGGGGTAGAAATTCTCTATCACTGATTGCTACAACTATCTATTTCTTAGGAGCATTTTTTTGATCTTCTCACTTGCTCTCGGTCTATTCACTTTGATAGGTGTTAGAATTATTTTTGGATCCTAACATCATCTTCCTAGTGTTCAGTACTACCGCTATCAGGCTGTGCATTCAGTACTTGCCATCAATTTCTACATTTCATTCTTTGAAATCAGATATCTATATCAATCACCGCCTACTTGGCTTTCTATTTTCTTTGACATAATGTGTTCCCAGATCGATCATACATTAGTCAAAGAGGGGCAAATGTAATCACCTAAAAATGGTCATCTGGACTATTAGCCCCCTTCTTAGCATTTTGGCTAGTTTAATTTAATCACTTACCTAGACCAAATTGCTAATAATCAATTTATTTGATTATAACCTATAGTTTGACTATGCTATCCTAAGTTCATTATTTGATTAAAAGAACATGTCCCCTTTTAATTAAATAAAAAACCCCATTCTTCTAACCCACTTAAAGTGCACACATAAAGTCCTTTTTCTATTTTGCAATTAAAAGAAAAGGCTTTGTGACTTTTGTCCTATATGACAAGTCAACTTATATTCTATTGGTTGACTTGTGTGTGCACATGGATCACTCCTCTTTTTGAATTCCACCATTGATCATCCACCATCTTCATCTTGATCTCTACCGTCCATACATATTTAAAAGGGAGAGAGCTTTCCCCCTCAATTGATCCTCATTTTTGAATATTGTGATGCTGCAAGTTTTCTAACAGGTTTCTTTGGAACTTTGTGGAGAACTTCTATTTCTTGTCTACATTCTCTCATCCATGGCATCATGGTATTCTAGCTTAGCTTAGCTTTCATTTTTACATGTAGCTTAATCTCACATAGCTTAATAATGGTATTGTAACACTCTCATACATGTTTTAGCATAGCTCCACTTTGCATCTCATTCTAGCTTAATTTTCATTTGCATTGCATTTTTGAGAAACTCCTTGGGACATTTGCATTCTTGCATTTTGTCTTTGGAGCCTCCCATTACATGGTTTACTAGCAAGAAGAGTATCTCTAAGGCTCATCTAAGAGCCCTTGAACTTGAAATACACTCTCTTGTACTCCATGGATAGGGAGCTCTAAGCCGGCATCCAAGCATTCCGAACTCATGGAATCATTTGGATAGAAGGGTTTAGAGTGTGACACAAATCAAGTGTACAGTTAGACCTAGAGATCATGCACAAGGGCTGTTGGTTAGTCATAATTGGGGGGATATAATCCCTTATAATGTTTCAACTATGATAAGGGTATATGGTTTTATGGGAAAGCCACATGTGTTTCCTTTTCATGTGCCTTTGAAGATTGGGATTGTTGAGCTCTTATGGCAGATAGGCACTATAGATGAGAGGGAATCGATTAAGAAGGGCACTTTCTTTCCAATTGTTACTATAGTGCATGATTTTTTCTTTGTCAGAAAAGGGTGGAAGCACCTGAATTTGTTTTTGGATAGATATAACATGGTAGAGTCTCACACTAGATTCAGTGACCTTGAAGGATTCTATGACCTTTTAAAACAAAGGGTAAGAGCTTCCCATATGGTACATTAGGTTTACTATCTAGAAGATATAATCAGAAATATCTTCACATTGCAGGAATGAGAATTCAGAAAAGAGAAATGGATAGTTTTCAGTAAGACCCTGGAATTTATTAATGCTTTTGACCCCTAGTATGACCCATTGAAAGATAAGAAGTACTAGGGAGCTAAAATACAAGCATTAATGAATAATTTTGCCATAATAATTCAAACCATGAATAAAAAGAAAGCTATATATGTTGAAACACATCCAGAAAAGGCTGTAGAAGTACAAAGAAGAATAAGTAGTAGAAATGTGGTAGCTCCTGGCCAATATACATTATAGAAGAGGGCAGGTTATGTTATGATTCGAAATGTGCAACAAGAACCCTCTCATCAGAAGCAAAGGTCAAGAAGCCCATCTGCAACCCGCTCTCCAAAAAGGCAAAGAATAGAGCAGGGGTGTTCTTCTTCTCAAAAGGAACAATACTCCCCAAGCCAATCCCCAATCCATATAGATGATGGAGCATCTCTAAGGGAACAACTTAGACAAATGGGTGGAGAAGGGGATGTGATTGTCACTTCTATAGACTTGGATGTTGGAGAGCCACAAGAACCTCCTGTACCTTCCTTGGACCTAACCATTGTTGATTACCAAGGTAAGGAGATTGACCCAATAGTTGCACAGGCTTCTGAAAGATTTATTAATGATGAAAATTTTGTAAGATCTAGGGCTTTTGCTCAATTTTTGTGGAGATTAAATATGAGAAATTTTGAGAAAGCCTATGAGAAAATCAAAGCTGAGCAACCAGATAAACCTGACTTAGTTATTAAGGGAGAGGTGAAGTCAAAATTTTTGAATGACTTTGCCCAGTTTACTCTTGAAGTTGGGAGGCAAATAGTTAGACAGTCAGGAGTCCTCCTTTTGCCAGAATGGGATATAGCAAATGCAATTGTTTTTTATTCAGTAAGGAAGTAGAAATATGTTCAACTAACAATTGATGAAGAAATATTACAGGCTCATAGAGGAGTCAAATTTAGTGATGACCACCAAGCCCTTGTTATATGGTCTATGGAAAAGAGGGAAAATACCAGGCTACATGAGTTTCCCACTGTAGAGCATACTGGTACATTGATAGTATATAGGGCTAGTGAAGTAAGTAGTAAGAAAATAATGGGAATGGCCTCAAAAGTGCTAAAATTGGGTGGTGTTGTATCTGGCTAGGAAGAAGATAAGTTTACCCAACTCAATGCTAGGTTTGAAAAAGTTTTAAAAGCATATGAGGAAAGGGGTATACAGATACAGTCACTGGAAAACAAAATGTCTCAAATGGAGAAGATACTTGGGAAAAGAAAGGTGGGAGAATCCAGTGCACCTAAAATTGCATACTCTCCATAGTCATTTGATAGAACAACCCCTATTGTTGAAATACCAGACACCCCTAAAAGGCCCCAATTCTATACTGCAGAGGACTTTGAAGAAGAAAAAACCAAATTACATGAGTTGCAGGTAGAATTAAGAAATCAATATGAAGGAAAATTAAAGTAGGGTGTGATGTATTTAAGGGATAAAATACAATTTTCAACCTTCTTTGTTCAGTTGACAAGAATTTCAACCCTCATGGATGAGTTGAATAGAGATAAGGATAAATTGACTCCCCTTGCACAGAAGTGGAGGGAGAGGAATAATGATATCACAATTATGTGTATATCTACTGTCGAAATGCCTTATCATCAAGTAGAGAAAATTTTTGATTTGTTAAATAAACTAGAAGATTTTGATGATAAAAGGGATTCTTTGCAGAAGAGATTAACACTTTGTTTTTCCCAGTATATTGCTAAAAAATTCTCTTTATTTCCTTGTGCTTTAGAATCTGTTGATATAATAAAGGAAAAGGAAAAGTGGAAAAAAGAGTTGGATGAATTATTTTATGAAAGGATCAAGAACATCATGAGTGAAATTGGCCACTAGTTTTGGGCAAGGACAAATGAAGAGTTAGTAAAGATACAGTTATTTTATAATGCCATGAGAAAAGAGTTTGATGATTTAGAGGAAATTGCAAATTCTTTAGTGATTATACAAAGAGAAACTCTAAATTTTAATTGGCCAGATGATGCTACTTATAATAAATGGAAAAATTAGTTTGTAGAACAAATGTCAGAATGTGATGAGGAGGAAGATGCAAAAGTAAAAGTTACCCTCATAGTTAGTAATGAAGACATGGAAAATCCCCAGATTAAAGTAAGTTTGCAAGTAGTTGAAGATGACACATCACTTTTTAACCTCATTTCCACTTGCTCTGAGGATGAACAATAAATGAAGAATCAGATCATATTTTCTTGTCTCAACAGTTGAGAAGCATAACAGAAAGGGACCCACCAAGGAATGTTCGATGTAAAAGCCTTTCTGTTATTTGCTTTTGTCTTTTATGACAGATATTTGTTAGTATCTTTTAGAAGACACATGTCACTCTCTTTTAGCCTAAAGCTTGTTGCATCTCACACTATTTAAGTGAGATTCCAAGGCTAAAGAATTGTCTGAATTCTAATTTTCTAAGTGATATGCTTAGTCTGTCTTTGGTCCAAATTTTTGAAAGCAAGTTTATGATGCATTTTCTCTGTCAATTCTCTAAGAATACATGAATATAGAATGAGCTGTGTTTCTTTCTAAAGGTCATTCTAAGTCTATTGTAAATGATATACCATTTTCAAAGAAAATGAATACAAATTTAGAACTATCCCCATATCAGTTCTTTCTGAATCTTGTCTCCTTCCAATTACTTGGTTGTCTTGATATTGTATAAGTAAAGGCTTGTGCAATTGAATGCAATCTAGTTAGGTTGTATATCTATTTATCACTATTGTTAATTCAATGGATTAAATAAGAGCTTTGATGAATGTGATAAGGTTTCTTTAGTAATAGAAAGGGTTTTGAGTGATAAATTCTGATAAGAATTGCTGATAGAATTTGTTGTAAGGTAACAAGTTAGATCTAAGAATTTGCTATAGAATCTGAACCCCAATGGATTAGGCACTGATCAAATTGATTCAGCTGAAGGAGAAGTATGTCACAAATGGTTGTCAAAAATGTAGAATTAAATCAATTTTACTTTTGTTTCTTGTAGATCTTCAAAGCTGGCCAGCACTTGTTTGCATAAAATGTTTTAGCTTCAGTTAGCCACTATTATTAAGAACATCTACAGATCTATGGAAGAAATTTTGGCCATATCTATTATATTGGATGTGTTTATCAAGTTATTAAGAATTATGTATGTGTTTGAGGATTTTGAAATGAGAATCAGAATGAAACTAAAAATAATCATCATACAGTTTTCCTAGTCTTGAATCATCCCTGGGTATACCCACCCTGGTTTTGTAGAGCCAAAAGAGTGGAAAACCACCTTTGGTTTTGTCAAAGTTGGGTCCAAATGCTTGACACATGCAATTGTTAACAAGAATTGGCCGACCTTTAGATTGTATGAGTATTATCATCTTGGTATTAAGCATTTTGTTGCTTAGTAGTTTTAGTCCTTTCAAAAAACTCCAATAGGTTATATTTACATGTAACTACTATTTCTATCTATGGTTAATCCTAATAATATGTAATATAATTAACTCATGATTTTTATCTTCCCACATTTAGACATAAAAATAAAAATATAGACCCATGATGAAAAATCAATAAATAATAAAATGACTACTTAGAATGATACATGTTGTAGGACACCTCATTAATTATTGATGTTCTTGCCAGATCATTCCATATGTATTCAAATATGTCAAATATCTCTTCTAATGCATAAATAATATTAGATACATCATTCTGAATGAGATCCTTAACATCATGAACACTATCGATATCCATTGTCCAATATTTCTCCCTAGGAAAGTTGGCACATAGGTTAATGAAACTATTTTCCATTAATTTTCCTTCTCAATAAATTCAGCTTAATTCAACTATTTTAGATGAACTAATAAGTACAAAAATTACACAATTATATTCTTAATAAATTATAAGAAGAATTTAGAGAACCATTAGGATAACACATAACATTCAAGGAGTTTGGAAAAAAAATTGTAAATCCCCTTGATGCCACCAATATTAGATTAGAGTAGGATACAAAAGCCTCTATATAGGGATTTTTCTAAGTCCCCGAAGAGAGGGCCACCACCAATAAAATCATACCTACATGGTTGTGAATAAATCCACCCTAACCAATCAGTCCATGATTCCTCTTTTTTGCCCCATAAAGATTCACCGAAGTTATTATGTATGAAAAATTATTAAAATATGATTAATTTTTTAATTTTTATTATTAATTTCATGTTAGGATTAGTAAATGATGGAGCAATATCTCTATATGTCAAATAATCCATAGTCTACAATCATTTACTGTAAAATGTCTATAACTAATTCATGCCCATGTATTAGGAATGAATAATATTAGTAGGTATTTTCCAAACATTTTACAAAAATAAATGAAGTGTTATAATTATGAAAATAAAAATAATTAGATAATATGTTGGGTGATATTACCTAGTATATTGATTTTTTTTTTTTATTCCTCATTTTATTAAATGAAAGGAGGTCTTGAAGAGGTCTTGAAACCCTATGTAGAAAGAAAACTTAAGATAAACCATTAAGAACAAAAAAAAAAGAATCTACATGAAACTAGCTAGACAAATAGTAAAAGCTAGCCAAGAGATCCAAACAATTAAAGAGATATAAACCATAAGATAAAATACACAAAAATGCAGTGGTACTAGACAAGAAATACACCAGAGGTAAATATAAAGCTAGACTAAACTTTTGAGAAGTTTGTTGTCTTCAATACCCATTGTCTCCATGTCTTGTGTAACCTTGCTAATATCCTGAATTTCTTTATTAGAAGAATGAACCTTATTTTTAGTACCAACTCGAGTCCATTTTTAAAGGCTAGAAGTAGTGCCCTTGGGACTATCTTTCTCCTCAAAAGCTTGAGTAATGTCATTTTCACTGCCTGAGTTCTCTAGCTTGTTGACAAAGATCCTAAGATGATCAACAAATGCCTTTAAGATTTCATAACTTTGATCCTTGGTGCTCCCAAGGGAAGCCTTAATGATAGAATTCCTATCCTCCTAATATGAAAGCATGTAATTCATATAATTGAGTCTAAAATCATCATGATCTTTTTTAAACTTCTCACCCTAGTCATCAATACCTAGGCACATACCTTTTACAAGGTATTTCCCCATAGTTGTAGTCTCTACAAGGTCACATTTGAGCTTTACATCACCATAAGATTCAAGGGGATATTTGTGATATCATGGAAGAGCCATTGAATCAGCCTATATAAATATATCACCCTATTCCTAGTAGCTCAAAGGACATCAATTACATGTTCGTAGTTAGAATAAAAAAGGATTATCATGGAAGGGTTAATAAGGGACTCAAGATTAACATTTACCATAGCAATGGTGGCACTACTAATAAACATCATTCTTTACCTATGCACCTTGATTCTCAAAGTAGGGCCTTTAAATAAATCCCTCCACTCTCTCTTCAAAAGGGGTGAGACCATTAAAAGGTTCCTCAATTTCTTCATATCTTTGCAAGTAGTATCCTTAGTCCTAGGAAGCAAGGGGGAAGGGTTTTTTATATTTATTTCCTTATGGCTATTAGTCCTCTCTAAAATAATCCCTAATAACAATTATCTACACTCCTTTGATAGCTTGAGGTAGGTAATAGGATTTTTCAACTTTAACCAGGGCTCCCTTTTCTTTATCACTCATGAGAAATTTGCAAACTTTTTATCCCTATAAAAATGCTTCCCAATAGTAGGGACACAAGTTCTAATATGAATAACCTCATCATCCATGGTAAATTTCCTACTATGTATACAATTTGTACTCTCAACCCATTCTGTACAATTATTTTTAGTAATGGTAGGGTTATATCTGTCTAGGCACTCCATAAATAAGGCAAGGCCAGTAATCTACAAAATTACCCACATGTTAGTTTTAGCCTTTTTGTCATCATAAGAAATTGTCCCCCTTCTTCTTCTCAACCCAACTATATTCATAGTTGAAAGAATGTCATCTTCACATATAGAGAAAAATATCACTAGAAAATAGTTATCAATTGAGTCAACCAAATATGTGACATTTACACCAAAGAATCATGGAGAGGAAATATACACCTAGAAAGTGTGTAGTAAAAAGTTATAATTATTTCCATGCATGTCAAAACAACATGGAAATTTACTATTTTTTATGACTTGGTGAAATTGAAGGGATCATAGTATCATCATGAATTTGTCCCCCTTTTTCAAGTATTCTATCATAAATAATGTGGTACATGATATCATCAAGGGACCCCTCTTTGGATGACATGTAATAGATATGTTGGAATTAATCTCCATATTGGCCAAGAATTCAGTCATGACATTAGACTCTTTATAAACATGAAAAATATAGCTTTTTTCAAATGATTTAACTATATCTTGAGTATTATTAATAATTTTGGAAATGGTCTAGGAAAGTGGGATAAGGCTCTCTAAACATGTAATAATGTTGTTAGAGTCACCTTCTTACCAAACTTTAGTAATTCATACGCTCTTATAAATAATCAAAGCCTAAAGGGTTTCCATAGCTTCTATGAGGTAGTTGCTCTTAGTTCCCATGGGGAGCACCATCATAGTACGATAATGACCAAAATGGTTTCCCAACACTCTTTCATGCCCAGCTATCCAAGGATTACCTATGGCTACTCCATTAATATTTCATAAATTCCAACTAATATTAACCTTATTAAAATTAAGAGAGAATATCTCTAGTTGAAAGGGACAATTTTATGGATGGTTAATTATCTCCTCATCATTATTATAAAGGTAGAATATATTAGACAAAAAGATCTATTTTCTTGCATAAGTTGTCTACTATAAGAATTTTATTACGAAGAGGATCTATGATAAAATCTTATCCTTGAGAATCAAGCCAAATATCTAATTTCAGCCCAATGAGGAGAGGGACCATTATATGAGGTGAGAAAATTATAGACCTAGAGGAATTAGACTAATAAGTAGAAAGAGATGCCCCCAAATCAGCTTGTGATGACACCTTTCTTGAATGCTATTGATAATCAAGTCTAGCAATCATTGAAAATAAGTAGATATATATATATATATATATATATATATATATACATATATATATATGTATATATATATATACATATATATAGATATATGTATATATCTATATATATATATATACATATATATATATATATACATACATATATATATATATATATATATATACATATCTATATACATATATCTATATATATATATATATATGTATATATATATATATATAGATATATATATGTATGTATATATATATATATGTATATATATATATATATATATATGTATATATATATATATATACATATGTATATATATATATATATACATATGTATATATATATATATATATATATATATATATATATATATATATATAATAACACTTCTAAGGATTGATATGCTCTAGTCCAAATTTCTTATATCTTTATTATACCATCCCAAGGAAAGTGTGGATTTACTTGTCATAGGGTGCTTGACACTAGAATTCCTTTGGTTTTATTCTCCCTGTCCCCACACAACACCATCTACCAAATCTTGGAAGTATAGTGAAGTAACAAAGAAAACTAGCTAAACCATTTAAACTCCTTAACATTACAAGTTATAATTCTATTCAATTATATTGACATATATTTACTCTTATTCTTATTTATGTCATATATATGACCCCAATAAATAAATATGTATCTACAAAATGTTCTATAACATATATCATATATTTCCATTCTTTAATAAAAACTTCTATAACTCTATGTATCACCTTAGGGTATATGAATTAATAAGTTAACAAATTTATTAAAATAACTTATACCCCATGATCAAAATTTATGACATACAAAAAGACATGTCTTATTTTTGTTTGACATAAAGGAGTGGGGCTCACCTCCCATGTGCCACCCATGTTTCCTCTCTTTTCATTGCTAACTTCTTTGGAAAATGTATAATGTATACTGTAATATGTATTTGGAACCCCAACTTTTTCTATCCTTCCTTGGATATCTTCCTGACTTGGTCAAATCATAGTCTTCTAATTTCGATGGCCATATAAAATTTTATCGTAATCTTCCTCCCTCTTGATGTGATTAGGAGTACCACCTATAGATAGGTTAGTATGACCTATGTGAAGAGTCATACTCCATGCAACATCATGACCCCTCCTTTTAGTTAATAGGACAACATGGCATTTATATGGGTTTTTAGAATATAATGGTTGATTTAATATTATTTTGGATAGTATTTCCATAGTTATATGCTAAACATTTGGATTGATGATTTTAGTATCAAACCAATTTCAACTAATCAATTAACATTAAACTATATATATATATATATATATATATATATATATATATATATATATATATATATCCATACATACATACATACATACATACATACATACATACATACATACATATGTATATATATGTATATATGTATACATATATATGTATGCATATATATGCATACATATATATGTATACATATACATGTATGCATATGTATACTTATATATGCATATGTATACATATGTATACATGTACATGTATACATATGTATGTATACATGTACATGTATACATATGTATGTATACATGTAATGTATACATATGTATACATGTATATGTATATATATGTATATATATGTGTGTGTGTGTATATATATATGATATAAATCTCATCAAAAATGATTATTATTGAATATATATATATATATATATATATATATATATATATATATATATTAATATACTATTGAGGGTTTTTCCATAGTCTTTATGAATTATCTATCATTTAGGGCTCATGACAAGTCCACCCTTCTTCAAATTGCTTGCCCTCAAGTAATTTTAAAAAAATAAAAATAAATTCACGTGATATTGTGTAACTTAAAATCAATGGATTTGATTATTATTATTATTATATTTTTTCAATTTAAATTATCTTAGTATGTCTCTTCATCATATTTTCTCTTTTCATCATCATATCTTGCTCTTCTGTTTGAATTCCCGTCCATCTCTAGACTATGCATTATTTTTATCTTCGGAGTTCATTCTCTCTTGTTGTATCTATGTTCAGGACTCTATTTCTCCTTGCATTTGTATCACTATTTCCTCTACTCTAATTTTCTTTGTTGACAAGTGTGCCCTCACCCCCAAGGTTCTTGGCATTTGAAAGCTAAGGTCTTTTTTTAAGCTCTTCCTTTTCTGAGCACAAGTTTTGGTACAATTCTACCCTTGTGTGGAACTAATCTCTTTCATAGGATCCATATCTTCTATGAAATGTTTTAGTACATTGATTATTTGATGAAGATTCTAAACCCTATCCTGCCTCAAATGCATGCTCAAGACTTCAAATTATTAGAGCACTAACCAACCCTTTAAGGGGTTCCCTTAATCCCTCCACAAATAGATAAGCGAGTCTATCCTCATCCATTTTTGTCACTCATACTAATATTATATCAAACCCATTAATGTAACTTTCAACTATCCCATGTTTCTTAACATGTGTTAGTCTTTTGAAATCTTCATGGGCATGTGTTTGATTGAATCTTTTCATAATTTTTTGTGTGAATTCCTTATATGAGTTAATTTTTCCACGATGGTGAGTGTACTTCCCATAATACCACCATTCTTGTGCTTTGCCACTTAGATGGAGAATGAAAAATTGGAGTGCATCTTCTTCAGTCATGGGGTTGAAAGTTAGATAAGTGTTTAATGTTTGTAGCTAATCATATGCCGTAGCTTTTTCTAATCCATCAAATTTTGGAACATCCACCTTATTTTCTTATTTCTTAAGATCCTTATTAATATGTGTCCTTTGTGTTTCTTTTCTCTTAACTTCACAAAATTCTTTAAAGGATATCACTACCCTAATATGTGGTTCTAGTTTGACATATGGTCTTGCTATGTCTTTAATTTGATTCAGGTGTTGTTCTATCCCTTTTTCTTCTCTTAATAACTCTCCCCTAGGTAAGAATATGGGTTGTGGTACCTTGTCTTTGGATGGAATATCGTTATTTTCTGAGTGATTCAAGCTAGTATCTCTTATATGAGTAGGTTGTCCTTTTAAATTATCACTAATAAAATTTCCCATACTTTGCAGTGCTTCGAGAAGTGCTTGGTTAGATCTTTCC
The DNA here is from genome assembly GCA_028749045.1 of Cupressus sempervirens. Classification (NCBI taxonomy): domain Eukaryota; kingdom Viridiplantae; phylum Streptophyta; class Pinopsida; order Cupressales; family Cupressaceae; genus Cupressus; species Cupressus sempervirens. The sequence goes on along the minus strand of CM053789.1, from coordinate 503,937,223 downwards.
ATTTGATTAATAAATGTTTGGTTGTTTCGTTCCATGTAATATCTCATCTCATTTGCTACATCACCCATAGTGGTTCTTTTGGTCTTTCCTTCATTGGTTTCCATAGACTTCTATCCACAAGATGCTAGGATTATGTTCTGATACCACTTGTGATGACCCCTTTCTTGAAGGCTATCAATAATCAAGTTTGACAATCATTAAAAATAAGTATATATATATATATATATATATATATATATATATATATAATAACACTTCTAAGGATTGATATGCTCATGTCCAAATTTGTTATATGTTTCTTATACCATTCCAAGGAGAGTGTGGATTTACTTGTCATAAGGTGCTTGACACTAGAATTCCTTTGGTTTTACTCCACTTGTACCTAGGCAACACCATCTACCAAATCTTGGAAGTATAGTGAAGTAACAAAGAAAACTGGCTAAACCATTCAAACTCCTTAACATCACAAGTTATATTTCTATTCAATTATATTGACATATATTTATTCTTATTCCTATTTATGTCATATATATGATCACAATAAATAAATATGCATCCATAAAATCTTCTATAACATATATCATATATTTCCATTCTTTAATATAAACTTCTATAACTCTATTTATCACCTTAGGGTATATGAATTCATAAGTTAATTTTTTTATTAAAATAACATATGCCCCGTAATCAGAATTTATGATATACACAAAGACATGTCTTATTTTTGTTTGACCTAAAGGAGTAGGGCTCACCTCTCACATGTCACCCCTATTTCCTCTCTTTTCCTTGCTGACTTCTTTTCCAAATATATAATATATACTATAATATGTATTTGGGACCCCAACTTTTTCTTTCCTTCCTTGGATATATGCCTTACTCAGTCAAATCATAGTCATCTAGTTTCAATTGCCATATAAACTTTTATTGTAATCTTCCTCCCTCTTGATGTGATTAGGGATACCACCTATAACTAGGTTGGTATGACCCAGGTGAAGAGTCATACTCCATTCAACATCATGACCACTCCTTTTAGTTAATAGGACAACGTGGCATTTTATATGAGTTTTTAGAATATAATGGTTGGTTTAGCATTATTTTGGACAATATTGCCACAATTATATGCTAAACATTTGGATTGACGATTTTAATACCAAATCAATTTCTACTAATCAATTAACATTAAATAATATCTAATTACTATATATATATTGCCATAGTTATATGCTAAACATTTGGATTGATGATTATAAAACCAAATCAATTTCTACTAATCAATTAACATTAAATAATATCTAATTACTATATATATATATATATATATATATATATTATTGAGGGTTTTTTCATAGTCCTCATGAATTATCTATCATTTACGGCTCATGACACAGCTTGTCCTTCTCTCCTAAGTTTAAGAATACCAAATTAAGATATCTCATGGTAGGGGGAAATGAGGGGGAAAGAGTGTAAAAATTAATCCATTTAGATTCATCCCAATAACAAAAAACATTAGTTCCACATCTTTCCTTGAAAATATGCATCCACTAGGTAAGAACTTAATGTTGTTTCCATTTCTAATTTTAAACAAAATTACAAAAGAAGTTTCACTTCTAGATTTGATAATACTACCTAGAATAACTAATCTTGAAGGCAAATGATCTTAAAATATAAACTCTTTAAAATAAAATCATAGTTTTAGGTTCTTGGGTTAACTATTTAATTTCACTCTCCTAACCCATTATACAATTTTTAGATATTGTTTCCATGTAGTGCTTTATTGGTAAACCTTACACTTCTAAGGAAAATACCCCCCCTAAACATAGGGCACCACAATTGGTCCTAGGTGATGAGATGAAAATGCTTCCTTTCTTTTACCCTTGACCACAAAATATTCTTTTGAATACAATCCATGTAATTAATGTGTTTTGACAAGATCTTGCAAAATCTCAAAGTGTAAATAAAAAAACTATGCAATGCAAATTTCAATAATTGTAATTTACTACTTTATCTCAAAAGAGTATCTTTCCAACCCATTAATTTTGTATAGAAATTATCCACCAAACTGTTCTAGAAAGTATCTTTTAGTTTATTACATAGAGGAAGACCAAGATAGTTTTTAATCCAAGAGCACCTAAGGTAAGGTCAAACCCTAAAGTCTTTTTTTTAATTTGTGGATGATCTAAACAAACATGGGGTAATAAAGACTAGTGATAATGTCCCAAGGTGTTCTTAGGAGGCTTGATTTAGTAGGTTCTGGCTTGGAGTCTATTTTTGTCAATTAGGTCCTTATAGTTGAAAATTGCAAAAAAATTCTCTAGAGGGAAAAATGAGGTAAAATGTCAGAAAATGGAGAAATGAGTGTGTCAAGTTTTCCCTTAGATTTTCTAAGGTCATACTAGGAGGTTTTGGAACATTCTTTGCAAGTTTGGAGAGTCTAGGAGCAAAATTGCAAAAGTTGTCAAAAAGTTGCATTGACAACTTTAAAATTTTGCAAAACTGCTTGACAACTTTTCAAGTAGTTTTGAAAAACAAAAATTTGGGGTAGTTATGGTTCAAAATATAGACTAGGAGGAGAGATGAAGTCTATTTAAGACTTTTCCAACTCAGTTCCAAGGGATGGACAGTTCGATGTACAGACAACATTCAACAACAAGATAGTTTGAGCATTCTGAGCATAGTTTTAGAGTTTTGGTCAAAATTTTGGATTGAATAGAATATTATTTTTAATGGAGTAGAATATTGTGTTCATTTCCTAAATTTGTGAGCATTTTTAGAGGTTTTGAGTAGGCATTCAATAAGGTTTTGAAAATAATTTTTTTGTTGTTGATCTTGCTGTCTAGTTTTGAGTAGCAATCATGAAATGGCTATAGCTTGAGTGTTCTTCATCTAATCACCATGGCTCTTGGATAGAAATAAATAATTTTTTTATGTATTTTAAATATAATTTTTGGATGTTTTAGAAATCCATTTCCTAGGTTTACAAGTGAGCCGTAGGTAAGCTAGCAAGCTTGGCAAGGTGCAAGGAGATGCTTGTAAGGAGTTCTTGTGAGGAACAAAGGATTGGTATATGACAATTTTGAATTGGTAAGGTAGGAGAAACGTGTGAGGGAAGATAAAATCAAAGGAGGAGGCTAGGTATGGAGTTTGACACTTGCAAGAGAGAAAATACCAACATTGCTACCAAAACCCTAAAAAGTAGGGTTTTCTAAATTTGTTTCGTACAGATAGTGCTGGGTAAAAGTAACAAAGTTGTGTCACCTTTCAGGAAAACTTATTAGAATGATAGAATTTTAGTATTTCTATATTAAAATCAAATTTTTTCAAACATATGATCTAGATAAATTCATTCTAGCTAAGCAATGTATGGTTTGACACTTTTCCAATTTGAAATGTCTATTAAATGCATGTTTTATACTAGTTTGTATCCAATTACTAAAGAAATAAAATTATTTCAGGAAAGTGGCATTTCAATAACTCTTACTATTTTTTATGATATTTTTTAATAACATATAAACACCATTTGTTAGAGCTCAGAGTCAACACTATTCTCATATATATTTTATAGTGTTTTAATTAGTTATAGTATATTATAATTGAAAAATTCTATAACCACATATTTTAGCACTTGAAAAAATATCGATATTGCGAAAGAAAAAAAATTAAGTCACATAAAAAAATAAAAAATCATATGACGTTCTAGTGGAGAGAGTCCTCTTCTAGAATGCATAATTTTTCTCTTGGTCAGGATAGATTTGTTTTGAAAAATGTGGTGGGAGATGAAAACTATCAATTGTAGGTGAGTTGAAATTTGAATCATTATAAATGAGAAAATATAAGTATAAAGCTGATTTTTATTTTTAATTGTTCTAGCTATATATCATATCTATAACATAGTCTGAGATCAAAGGGAAATAGGTTTATTTCTATATAGTTTTGTGGTGGGAACTAGACCCCTAATATTCAACATTTTTCAGCAGCTAAAAAATTTTCTATAAAAATTAGGAAAATATATCAATTCTTACTCAAAATAATTATTAAAAATTATAATCATAAAATTCATCCATTTCTTAACATTTCATTAGTTTACTTCATTCTCAAATTCAAAATAATAATACCAATGTGAATAGTTATACTTTTGTTAGCCTTTTCCTTTACAAAAGGGTGACACAAGTTTGTGTTTTTACCTTGCTAGAACCCTAGACTTGCAAAATCTTCAAGAGGTTGTCATAGAGAACACAATTCTAGTATAAATCAAGAGGCTTTACTAAGGGGTTTTTATGAGTTATAACCCTTTCCTTGATTTTAGGAGGGCTAATAGGGGCTCTTAGGGCTACAAGGCCTAACTAGCTAATTTTGTGATTTAGGTGCAAGAACCTTGAAAGAATGGTGTAAAATGATGAGAAATTTATTAAGAACCTCAATATGAGAATTAAACCTTATTTTTGAGGCACTTTGTGTTCTTGGGAAGTTTTGGCACTCTAAGCCAAAGAAGGCATTTGGGGTGAATTAGGAGAATAACATTGGGGTTTTGAAATGATGGGTGAGTTTCTTGTGGAAAGGGAATTATAGAGAGATCCTATAAGTTAGAGTTAGGAGATAAGATCCTATAATGGGATAGGAGTAGCCTAGGAAGAGCTAGAAGCTCTTATTAGAAGAAGCTCCCCATTTAAGTGGTATCAGAGCCATAAGATTTGGCTTGTGGTGGCATTTTGTATTCCACTGAGTCAAGTGGATCTTCCAAGATGGTGGCCAATATAGAGTTGGAAAAGGAAGTGGATAGGAAAAATAAGCTCTTAGAAGAAAAGACCAAGGTTCTAGATGAGGCCCTAGAGGATGTAAGAGATAAGTTGAAAGAGATAGACGATGCAGCCTAAGCTAAGGATGATTAAGACTTTTACAAGGGTAAAGAGAAGGTGAGTTTTGAGGATGAAATATCTAAACTAGATCCTCCACTTGGTGAGTAGGAACCATTCCTAAAAGCCCTCAAAGCCATTGGGGGGAAGAGTCTAGAGAATGTGTCCTTATTTAATGGAAAGATGGATGCAAAGGTAGTCTTAGAGTGGCTTGAAAGCATTGTGAACTAATTTGAGTGTGAAGGGACAATAGAGGCCCAAAAGGTGAGGTTTGTAAAGTCTAGGTTGAAAGGTCAAGATTTGACATGGTGGAAGTTTGTGTAGGAAGAAAGAGAAAGTGAGGGGAAGAAGCCTATCACTAATTGGAAAGAAATGTTGGCAAAGATCAAAGAGACATACCTACCAAAGAATTATGAGATTTAGATCCATAAGGAGAAGCCGAACCTCAAGTAGAAAGAACTTGATGTGGCAACCTATACTGAGGAATTTCATAAATTAGCACTAAGGCCAAGGGTGCAAGAAGTAGAGAGTATCAAGGTGGAAAGGTACTTAAATGGCTTTAACTGGTCCATAGAAGATGAGTTGAGTTTGTTTAGCCTTACCACTCTTTATAGTTTTTTTGAATGGCTAGGGAGGTGGAGGAAAAACTAGGGAAGAAAGGAGACTCTAGTTCTAAGAACAAGGGTAGAGGTAAATACTTTAGAGGTGGTTCAAGAGGAGGATCTAGTAGCAGGAGTAGTGAGTAGAGAAGCTATGAGGACTCTAAGTGGAGTGATAAGACTAATGAAACTAGTCAGAGAGGAGGCTCTAGTAGAGGTAGAGGATTTGATAATGGTGGCAGAGGCAGATATGGAAATAGTGGTAGAGGTTCACACTTTAGTAACATGAAGTGTTACAACTATGGTAAGCTAGGACACCCTACTTATAGATGTCCAAAAAAGGCATCCTCTTCTTATGGGGAAAAGAAGATTAACTTTGTCTAAGAAGAAGACAATCAGAAGGTAGGAGAATTGGACCTTGATGTGGAGAAAGTTGAAAATCTTATGTTGAGGAGGGTATTGGTTAAGGAACCAATCAAGGATGAGCTAGAGGAGAGCAATATTTAGAACCACATGAAAGACATTGGGCAAATTATGCAAGGTAATCATAGATTTAGGGTCTACAAACAATGTCTTGTAAGAGGAGGTAGTACAAAATCATGGTTTGACCAAGATACCTTGTGTGTTTCCTTACAAGGTGACTTGGTTGAATAAGGGGCAAAATATCATAGGGAATGAAAAAGTGTGGGTAGACATCACCATTGGAAAGTCTCAAGATAGGATCTTTTGTAATGTGCTTCCCATGGATGCTTGTCACATATTGTTGGGAAGACCATGACAATATGACAGGGAAGTAGTGCATCATGGGAAGGAGAACAAGTATTCCTTTAAGAAGTATGCTATAACTTATAGAATCCAATCTATAGTGGAAGAAGACAAGGTGGAGAAGTCTAGTGCTAAAGCATTGCTCATGAATGGAAAAGAATTCCTCAAGGATTTGAAGGAGAGTGAAGGAGTAGGTTATGATATTATGCTAAAACCTAAGGAGGAGAAGACAACTATACCCCCACTTATACCTTCAAAAGTGCAAGAACTGTTGGACTAGTTTAAAGGCATCATTTGTGATGGAGCACCACATACTCTACCACCTAAGAGGGCCATAAGTCATATAATTAACTTCATACCAAGAGCATCACGACCAAATAAAGTTGCATACAAGATGACTTTGAAGAAGAAAAAGGACATTGCAAGGCAAGTTGAAGAGTTTCTTGATCAAGGGTTGATTAGGAAGAGCATCAGTTCATGTGTCATACTAGTGGTCTTAGCACATAAAAAGGGAGGTAAGTGGAGAATGTGTACTAACTCTAGGGAAATTAATAGAATCATAGTTAGGTATAGATTTCCCATTGCTAGAATAGAATACTTGATGGATTTTTTAGGTGGAGCTAGGTATTTTTCAAAAATTGATCTTAAAAGTGGATACTATCAGATTATGATGAAAGAAGGGAATGAATGGAAGTCTACATTTAAGACTATTGAGGGTCTCTATGAGTGGTTGGTAATGTCATTTGGCCTTACCAATACACCAAGTACCTTCATGAGAGTCATGAATGAGGTTTCAAAGGATTTCTTGTGGTATACCTAGATGACATTCTCATCTTTAGTAAGACCAACGAGAAACATGTGAAAGACCTAGAGTTGGTATTGAGGAAGCTCCAAGAGGAAAATTTGATAGTAAACTTCGAGGAAAGTGAGTTCATGAAAGAAAAACTGGTGTATTTGGGGCTTTTAGTATCCCAAGGAAGTCTCAAGATGGAAAAGGATAAGGTAGAGGATATTTTGAGTTGGCCTACACCTAGATCTACTACTAAGGTCACGAGTTTTCATGGATGGGCAAAATTTTATAGGAATTTTGTAAGAAGGTTCAATGAAATATGTGCACCTATGATGGATATAATCAAAGGGGGCATAAAGGATAAATTTGTGTGGACAAAACTTGTAGATCAAAGTTTTGAAAGGTTGAAGAAGGATGTAGCAACCCAACCTATCTTGGTTCTACCTAGTTATGAGAAGTGATTTCTTGTGGAATGTGATGCTAGTAACATAGCAGTTGGGGCAGTTTTTAGCTAGGAGGGCAGACCAGTGGCATTTTTTAGTGAGAGGTTTAATGAAGTCAAGATTAGATATTCAACATATGACCTAGAGCTTTATGCACTTGTCCAAGCCCTCAAGAAGTGGAACCACTACTTATTTCCTAAGGGTTTTGTTGTCTTCATAGATAACAAGGCCTTGAATTTTATTAACTCACAACAGAAGCTAAGTTTGAGACACATCAAATGGATGGAGTTCTTATAGTCCTATGCCTTCACTATCTAGCATAAGAAGGGAACAACCAATAAGGTGGAAAATGCTTTGAGTAGGAGATTATTGACATTGCAAGAAGTCAAATTATAGAGCATTGTATTGGATGGCTTCAAAGATTTTTATGAGGAGAACTCTAACTTTTTAGAGGCCTATAAGGTATGTACTGATTTCCCTAATCCTTTCCATAATGATTTTGCTGAATATACCCTATAGAATGGACTATTGTTCAAGGGTCAACAATTGTGCATTCCAAGGGGATCCATGAGGGAGAATCTCATACAAGAAAAGTACAATGGGAGCATGGGTGGGAACTTTGGTTTGAATAAGACCTTGGACCTTGTGGAAAGGTTCTACTACTGCCCTAAAATGCAAAGAGATGTTAGGAGGTATGTGGAGCAATGCAACATATGTCAAAAGGAAAAGGGAACTTCATCAAATGTAGGGCTCTACCAACCTCTCCCTATTCCTAATAGACCTTGGGAGTGCATCAATATGGATTTCATAATGGGATTACCAAGAACTAGGATAGGGATGGATAGTGTCTTTGTGGTAGTAGATAGGTTTAGTAAGATGAGCTACTTCATACCATGCAAGACTACACATGATGCAAATAATGTGGCCAACCTATTATTCAAGGAGGTGGTTAGGATCCATGGTTTGCCAAGGAGCATAGTATTTTATGGGGATGCTAAGTTTATGGGGCACTTTTGGAAGACCCTATGGAAGAGGCTTTCAAAAAACTTAGGACATAGCTCTACCTACCATTCTGAGAAAAGGTAATCAATAGGGTATTGGGCAACCTATTATGGTGCCTCACCAAGGAATATGGCAAAAGTTGGGAACAAGTTATTGCTCAAGTAGAATTTGCATACAATGACAAAAAGAATAGGTCAATAGGACTAAGTCCTTCCAAGTAGTCTATGGTACTCACCCAAGAGGTATAATGGAGTTGAGGGACCTACCTTCACATGAAAAGGTTAGTGGAAAGTTGATGACTTTGTGTAATCAATGAAGGAGGTACATGACCAAGTAAAGCAAAATTTGATGGAATCAAATCAAGAGTTGGAGGAGAAGAAGGATGAAGGGAGGAGAAAGTTAGAATCCCTATAAAGTTACAGATGAGGAGGATTGGGCCATTCAAGATCCTTGAAAAGTGTGGACCAATGCCTACAAGATAGACCTACCAAAGGACATGTCTCTTTCTCCAATCATCAATGTGAAAGACCTAGTACCATACAGAGGACCTAAGATGGATGACATAGAATATTAGGAAAAGTTGAGTAAAGATGTAGCAAAGATGAAGGTACCTTAAAAGGAACCACCATAGGTTGAAAAGATATTGGACTCTAGGGTGAAGAAGAGCACAAGAAATAAGGTCTACAAGGAACATTTGATGAAATGGGTGGATTTACTTGAGGTTGAGGAAACTTGGATTCCTAAGGGTGACTTCAAGAAGCTAAGAATTAGTACCAAGTTCCTATCTCTAGTAGTACCTTAACTTCTTCATCCAAGGGGAGAATGGTGTAGGAGCACCTAGTGTAAGGCCAAACCCTAAAGTATAGTTTTGGTTTGTAGATGATCTAACCAATATTGGGGTAATAAGGAATAGTTATAAAGTACTAAGGTGTTCTTAGGAGGTTTGAGTTAGTAGGTTTTGGTATAGGAGTCTATTTTGGTCAATTAGGTCCTCATAGTTGAAAATTGTAAAAACTTCTCTAAAGGGAAAAATGAGGTAAAATGTTAGAAAAGGGGGAAATGAGTGTGTCAATTTGGCCCTTATATGTTCTAAGGTCCTCCAAGGAGGTTTGGGAACATTCTTTGCAAGTTTGGAGAGTCTAGAAGAAAAATTACAAAAGTTGTCAAAAAGTTGCATTGACAACTTTACAATTTTGCAAAATTGCTTGAAAACTTTTTAGACAGTTTTGAAAACCAGAAATTTGGGGTAGTTATGGTTCAAACTATAGATTAGGAGGAGAGATGAAGTATATTTAAGAATTTTCCAACTTAGTTCCAAGGGTTGGACAGTTGGATGTATGGACAACACTCAACAACATGATAGTTTAAGTATTCTAAGCATAGTTTTGGAGTTTTGGTTGAACTTTTGGATTGAATAGAAATTTTTTTTAATGGAGTATAATCTTGTGTTCATATCCTAAATTTTTGAATTTTTTTTTTATTTTTTTTCAAGTAGGCATTCAATAAGGTTTTGAAAATCATTTTATTTTGTTGATCTTGTTGTCTAGTTTTCAGTAGCAAACATGAAATGGGCTATTGCTTGAGTGTCCTTGGTCTAATCACCATGGTTCTTGGAGACCAAGAAATAGTCTCTATAAATATTGTAATTATGATCTATAAATGTTGTAGAAGTCCATTTTCTATGTTTAGTAGTGATCCCTAGGCAAGCTAGAAAGCTTGGCAAGGTGTGAGGAGATGCTTGTAAGGAGTTCTTTTGAAGAACATAGTATTGGTATAGGAAAATATTGAATTGGTAAGGTAGGGGAAATGTGTGTGGGAAGATAAACTCAAAGGAGGAGTCTAGGTATGTATTTTGACACTTGCAAGAGAGAAAACACCAATATTGCTACCAAAATCCTTAAAAGTAGGGTTTTCTAAATCCATACAATAAAAATAGAGCTAGAACCATAGACCTACAAATTCTTCAAGAGGTGGTCATTGGGGAAAAAAGTCTAGTATACACCAAGAAGCCTTAGTAAGGGGATTTTGTGATTAATAACCCTTTCCTTGATTCTAGGAGGGCTAATAGGGGCTCTTAGAACTACAAGGCCTAAGTAGCCAATTTTGTGATTTGGGTGCAAGAACCTTGAAAGAATGGTGCAAAATGATGGGAAATGAATTAAGAAATTCAATAGGAATGTTCAACCTTATTTTTGAAGCACTTGGTGCTCTTGGGAATTTTTAGAACTCTAAGCCAAAGAAGGCATTTAGGGTGAATTGGGAGAATGGTATTGGGGTTTTGAAATGGTGGGCGAGTTTCTTTTGGAAAGGAGATTGTAGAGGTATCCTCTAAGTTGGGGTTAGGAGAGAAGACTCTATAGTAGGATAGGAGTAGACTAGGAAGATCTAGAAGCTCTTAGTAGAAGAAGATCCCCATCAATTTTCCTTAGTAGTATGATTTTTTATTTCTATGGTGTGTTAAATGGAGAGGATGGAACCCTTCTCCAAATTGATCAACTGACATGTTTTCTTGCTATATAAGTTAAGAGCTTGTTTCATATTTCTAGCATCTTTGATTGTGGAATCATTTGAATGGAAGTTGTTCTTTATGAATTAATGTTGAGAGCACATAATATTAGTTGAGTAAGGTTTGAATCACATAAGTTGTCTTTCCAAAATTAAGTAAGAGTTGTTTCTACCAATATATTCATCCAAAATCATGAATATAAAAGAGGATATTGTTGGCATTAAGTTATGTTTGTCATTAGTGGCAACACTTATTCATAATTCTATATGGTTACCGAGTTCATCATTTAGTCTCCAATGGTTATTGAGTATTCAATGGTTGCCAAGTAAGTTCAATAGTTTAGTAGTTCACACAGATCATTCCAGAGGTTACCAAGTGAGAATAGACAGTGTATAGTGCAGTAGTTTAGACCATGTAGTTAGTGGATACTGAGCTTCACATTATTTATTGAGTCATCAGTTACTGTCATGTGAAGCCAATATCTACTGAGTGATGGGATGAGCAATGCTTAGTGAGTGCAACCAAGGTAAACAAAGTGTTTAGTTCTTATCGAGTTACACTATATCTACCAAATCTCCAATGTTCACTAAATTTGAAGCTACATTCTATGACTCATATGGACTAAGCTTCTACTTCTACCAAATGCATGACGATGTTGAGTAATGCAGTGGATGCTGAGTATCAAAAGGTCATGAAGTTAGCTATTTTGAACCTGAGTTTCCACATTTGGGCTAACTCTGTAATATTTGTGTTAACTTGTGTTTTGGTTGACCTTGTAAATATGAGAATTGGAATGGTATATATGTAATGTATTATATCATACCCAATATATGTATGATAATGTGAAGTAATTTTTTGAGAAGAGTGAATGTGAATCAATAGCAGAGTAGAGTATTCAGCAAGGTCTATAAGAAGTAGTCAAGTTACATTTATCACAAGGGGTGATCAACATTTCAAGGATCTAATCAGCAATCAAGTTGTAAGTAAGATCTATTGTTTCATCCTAACATGTGAATTAGATTTAAATCTTTTAATACGGTAGAATTAATGGTCTTTTCTCTAAATCTCCTAATAGAGTACATACTTCATTGCATGTTTGTAAAACCTCTAACAAGGTGGACCTAGTAGTCTTAATTGCTACTAACAAGGTAGATCATTAGAAGTGATCATTGTAAGCCTTAATAGGCCAACTTTATACTATAGTATTAAAGTTTTGTGGGTATCATACCCACCCTAGTTTTACTTTCTATTTGGAAGGTTTTTGGGTCACCAAATATTGTGTTCATGTGCTATGAATGTTTATCTTTTAGTTTCTCATGCATGCAATAGATTAGATGATTTAATGGTGTATGAATTATTTTGATTAAGTGTTGGATCTATTAAAATTTTTTGAGGTTACTGATTCACCCCTCCCCTCTTAGTAACCTAGCTAGTTTTGATTATTTTTAACAATTGGTATTAGAGCTTTGTGGTTCTTAGGATAAAGTTTGACAACATGAGCAAAGATCAAGGACAATGGAGATATTCAGACTTGAAATATCTATTGACAATGAGAAGCTAGCTCTTGAGATGGCCATAACTCAACTGAAGGAAGCAAAATAGCATCTTTCTCAATCCCTAAAAAGAAGGAAGGAACTTGCAAAATAGATGGATGATCACCGGTATGTTGAAGAAAAGATTGAAGATTTTTTCCCTTCAAGCAGTTCAAATGAAGCAATCAAAGAACTCCTAGAAAAGAATGGCTCTTTGCAAGAAGAGGTAAGAAAATTGAAAAGAGAACAAGAAATTTAGTTAATAAGATTGTGTGAAATCTTGGAACAAAGGAATAAGGCAAGTGAAGACTTGGATGTAAGGAACAATGAAACTCAAAATAAATCCCTTCAATAGGAAAGTCTTATCAATAAGATCTCCAATGCAAATGAGGAAATCATGAGTTTGAGATTTGAAAATGAAAGGTTAAGGAATGATTTAAACATTTAAAGGCAAATCAATGAAAGATTGAAAGATGATCTAAATTCTAAGAAGCAAATCAATGAAAGATTGAAAAATGATCTAAATTCTAAGAAGCAACTCAATGAAGGAATAATGAAATCCCAAGCAGACATGGATCAACTAAAGCAACAAAGTGAGTAGAATCTTTATAAGAAAAGGGGCAAAGTAGGACTTGGATACAAAGAAGAAGGTGAATCTTCCAAACAATGTGCTCAAAGGAATCAAAGATCTACTTGCAATCACTATGGTAAGATAGGTCATACATCAAAAAAGTGTTGGAGCAATGGAAAGGCAAAATTCAATGGAAAATGCTAAAATTACAGCCATCATAGTCATAAAGTTAATGAATGCAAGGAGGAACCATAATTTGAAGGTAAATGTCACAAATGCAAGAAATAAGGTTATAAGGCATCTAAATGTAGATCTAAACCATTTAATCTAGTTGAACAATTTGTAAAGGAAATATTTGGTTGTGACTACAATACTTGGTGTAGATGTCATTATTGTGGAGAATATGGACACATTGGCATAAACTATACAAGGCATCACTTGAGAAAGAATGATACTATAGTAAGATGTTACACATGCACTAAACTTGGTCATGTAGCTAAGAACTGCATGAATATAGGTAGAGTTAAAGATGAAAAGAAAGCTAAATCTGACAACATTAAGAAGAAGATGAGAAATTTGTGGATTCCCAAATCTATTGAGAAAGTCAATGATGGTCATGTCACTCAAGAAGTGGGTGACTCCATCATTTCCAATTAGGTTCTTAAGAAAGAACTGGAACTATATCTTCAAGCCACATCTTAAGCAGTTCCAATGAATGGATGAAAGAAAAAGATCCAAATCCATATTGAAAATACAAAGGGATCATAGAAGTTTAACATCAATTTTCACTGAATGAGGCTAGATCATACTAAGTGAGGTTAGGAGTAACACTTTTTGTGTGGTCGCCGAGTTACAAGGTTCTACCGAGTTATCTAGACAGATAGTGGATGTCAGATTGTCAAACACTATGTCATTATGTCTCTCATTGTACCAAGCATTAATGGAAGGTTTTCATCAAAAAGGAAAAATTTTGACTTCATTCTCACTGTGAATTCAGTCTATCTAGAGCTAATCAATTTATAGAGCATCCAGGTGATCTTGAGAAAAGTTTGTAGTGAAATTTTTGAAGGATATTTTATTAGTCTACTAAGAAATCATGCTATCCACTACTAGTAGTAGCAAGGCAAACAAAGCTTTAGAGATGTTAGTGCATGGTGTTGAATGGAAGGCTCCAAACTTCAAGCTAGTGCCAACAATTGCAAAATCACTCGACCCTAATGGAGCTTAGTCTCAAATCCTACCAAAGGTAATTCTCATTAATTACATTTGTATTCATTTTAAATGTGTTGTGCAAGAAATTGGAACCCTAGAAATGGACAATGCTCTAGCTGAATTGTGTGTGGATGGAACCCTCAAACCCGAGCATAAACACTTAGAGGAGAAAGGTCTAACCCACATTCTGCACCTACCAAGGAACTTCCAAATTAAGTGGATTAGGTATATTTTGAGCCAAGTGCACAATGGTCAGTTATGGTTAGGTCAACCCATCTTGATAATGAAGAAGATGATTCATATAATTACTAGTCTACCTATTCTCAATAAGGTGAAAGTTACGAAAACCCTAGGTTAGGATGAGCTACAAAATCCCCTAGCTAAATGGGATAGTAGAGGATTGAAGATCAGTAATGTATCTAACGTGGAACTTAGATTTGGTATTCATATCATTGCCCACAAGATATATAGCTCTAGAAGATTGAATAGTGTGATGTGTGAGGTTGTGGACTTAGCATACAAAGTTATGAAGAAGAATTTGGAGTATTATTTGGCAAATTTAGTGTTGAAAAAACTTAACAAGAACATGGAAAGCATAAGGACTTTGAAGAATAACCCATGTAAATTTGTCTCTTTGTTAACTTGTTTGTTCTTTTATGTACAAAAGCTTTTCCCATCCAAAGGATATGTGTATGGAGAAAGGATACTCCAATTTTGTACCAAATCAATGAGTTTATTGTAGAAATAGGTGAAAATTTTGGCAGTATTATGGATAACTATTTTGAAGTTTTCAAGGAGAAAATGAATAACAGGTTCTAAATTCCACCCAAACTAGTTGAAGACTATAAGGATGATGTTTGTTTCATGGTTGATTGTGACAGGGTATATATTCAAGCAGTTAGGCCTAGAATTGTATGGGTGAAACCTCTTCGATATGAGGTTAATATTGATGAAACAAAAGAGATAATTGAAGCCCTAGTGAATGAGCTAGTAGATCCAAAGTTACCCATCTTTGGAACATATGATGATGCAAAGGCTAGAATAGAGCTTGAGATCAAGCTACCTCAAGTAGTAAGCAAAGGTAAGAGTAAGATAGCAAAGCTGAAAACTGCAAGTGCTCCTCTCATGCTTACCAAGGGAAAAGGAGAAGATGAAGAAGAATCTAAGGATGAAGAACAAGAATCTGAAAAGGAGGAAGAGCCTATAAGAAAGAAAATCAAGGTGATTATCACCAAGGCACCCAAGGCCTCCACAATTGTGTTCACAAGAAGATCCAAGAAGAAAGGAGATAGTGAAGTTGTGGTTATTAAGCATCCTCCCACTTTTTAAGAAAGACTCAATCAATTAAGAGTAGGTGCTAGAATCAATAACTTCAAAGCACTTAAATATGAAACTAGGACTCTAGCAGAACAAAAGGAAGTTGAAGATCTGATCATGGACAAGTTAGGAAGACGAAAATTCTCTCCTGATTAGTTTGCTTCAAAAATCCTTATAGTCTTATTAGACAAAGTCAAGGTTAGATGGGAGGCAACTATGTAGATAGCCAAAGATACATTTGAGAAAAATTTGAGAAAGTTGCTATCGAATCTTACTAATGTTGAGGTTAAGGAAGAAATGAAGAAAAATGAAGAGAAGATGATGATGAGATTTCGTACTTGTTTAATTTTGGTGAAGGAAATTGAGCATGCAGTCAAGGATGCTACATCTATGTGGGAAAACATTTATCATTTGGATAAACCTAGTAAGGATCTAGTTGAAATAAATGATGATGATGATGATAGTGACAATGAAGATGATAATACACCATGTGTCACTTTTTATGTTGAGGATTATTAGGCATTGAAGGATGATGATGAAGAGAAAGAGGAAGAAGATGATGAGGAAGATAAGGAAGAAGAAGAAGAGAATGATCCAGTAAGGGTAGCTGTGCAAGTCATAGCCTCCCTTCCTCACTCCCCACCAAAGATTGTTACATCATTTGGCATGGAGACAACTTCAACAAGTGTGATTGCAACTAAAATAGACACATAATCTATTCAATCACTATTTTCTTCTTCTCAACTGTAGGTATCAGTAATGGAAGTGTCTACCACTTCATCCATGGAGCTACAACCCTCCTCTTCTTCATCTCCCAAGTCAGGGAGATTAGCAGTGTATATAGCATCAAGTTCTATAATTTCTTCTACTTCAATTTTGCATTCTCCTATAAGTACTTCATCTATAAATACTTCTATTAGTGCTCCTATTATATGTACTTTAGTCAGTGTTCCACCTGTTATTACTTCAATTTTAGGTAGTAGTTCAATCTTGGATTCTATTAGCACTCCTGTCAATATTCCTTCAGTAGGGCCTATTCAAGTTTTCACAGCAAGCCCTATAGTTTCTACAATTTTTTCTATTTCTAAGTCTAAGGTAGTAATATCAGAAGTAGAAACAAGGATACCCCTAAAACTTCTGATTACTGGAAAAGAAATTGATGAAGATATAGAGTAGGACAAAGAGATTATAATTTCTAAGTTGGATCTTGACAATGCCATTGTGGAACAAATGAGATTGGTTAGCCAACTTCTGGAACAAAAAGCCAGACAAAAGCAACTCAGAGAGGAAAGGGATAGAGAATTTAGAATAATTGAAAGTGCAAAGAATATCCTAATAAAAGCCATAGGAGTGGATGTTGACTCATCTCAACATATTTTGCTACAGTTAGAGGAAGTAGTGAATAAATTCAATGGGGACACAACTAGTCAAGAAAAGTTGATTAAAAAAGCTGAGAAAATTTTTGATAATAAGGTGCTTGAGCACATTGCTATTAATCAGGCAGAGCTTTCCTCAAATTTGGCTAATCTTGAAAATTCTTTTACAAATCTAACATCTCTTTTTTCCAAGCTTTTTGATGTTACCGAGTACACAAAGGAAATATAAGAAAAAATAAATAAAATTGATGAGGATTTGAAGACCAGTGCCCAAAAGTTGCAGCTTGACCCTAGTTCAAGCTCTTCACATCACATTAAGGTTAGATTTTTGTCAGACATGCAGGCTGAATTGTTAAGAGAGGAAGAAAGGATCAAGTCTACATTAATAGACATCCAAAACATGATCTTGCCAATCATGGATCAATGCAGAAACATATTACATATTTAAAAACATTGACCCATGATAACAATTTTTCTATTGCATATCATATGATTGAACTTTCAGTAGAAGTTCAAGTGGCACTTCACACTTGCAAAATTTTGCAAGAGATTTGGGAAAAGACATTAGCTCTTATTCTCAAGGTACACTCTATGTTTCTCTCATATTTTAGCGTCTCTGTATAAGTATGGTATGAATAAATGTTTGGCATTATTGTCAAAAAGGGGGAGAGAAAGATATATTTGTGGAGACATATGTATATTACATAATAATAAAGAGAGACTTGCATATACAATGTGTTACTATGCCTTATATAATATGCACACTGTATGCGGGAGATATGTGCAAATGTATATACAATAGAATTGCAAAGATAAATTTAAAAAAATAAAAAATAACATGCCACTATACATATATTTTTGGCTAATAAGTATTTTTTTGTCACTAATGACAAAGAGGGAGATTGTTGACACTAAGCTATGTTTGCCATTAGTGACAACACTTATTCATAATTTTGTATGTTTACTAAGTTCATCATTCAGTCTCCAATGGTTACCAAGTATTCAGTGGTTGCCAATTAAGTTTAGTAGTTTAGTAGTTCACACTGAGCATTCCAAAGATTACTGAGTGAAAATAGATAGTGTGCAGTCTAGCAGTTCAGACTGAGCAATTAGTAGATACTGAGCTTCACAGTATTTATCAAGTCATCAATTATTGTGATGTGAATCCAGTGTCTAGTGAGTGATGGGATGAACAATGTTTACCAAGTGCAACTAAGGTAAACATAGTGTTTAGTTCTTACCGAGTTACACTATATCTATTAAGTCTCCAATGTTCACCGAGTTTGAAGCTATGTTATGTGACTAGTATGGACTAAGCTTCTACTTCTACCAAATGCATGATGATGTCGAGTAATGTAGTGGGCACTGAGTATTAGAAGGTCACCAAGTTAGCTATTCTGAACCCAAGTTTCCACATTTGGGCTGACTCAGTAATATTTGTGTTAACTTTTGTTTTGTCCGACCTTGTAAATGTGAGAATTGGAATGGTATATATGTAATGTATCATATCATACCCAATGTATGTATGATAATGTGAAGTAATTTTTTGAGAAGAGTGAATGCGAATTAGTAGCAGAGCAGAGTATTCAGCAAGGTCTATAAGGAGTAGTAAAGTTATATTTATCACAAGAGGTGATCAACATTTCAAGGATCTAATCAGCAATCAAGTTGTAAGTCAGATCTACTATTTCATCCTAACAAGTGAATTAGATTTAAATCCTTTAATAGGGTAGACTTAATAGTCTTTTCTCTAAATCTCGTAATAAAGTACATACTTCATTATATGTTTGTAAAATCTCTAACAAGGTGGACCTAGCAGTCCTAATTGCTCCTAATAGCGTAGATCATCACAAGTGATCATTGTAAGCCTTAACAAACCAACTTTATATTGTAGTATTGAAGTTTTGTGGGTGTCATTTCCACCCCAATTTTACTTTCTATTTGGAAGGTTTCTGGGTCACCAAATATTGTGTTCATGTGCTATGAATGTTTATCTTTCAGTTTCTCATGCATGCAGTAGATTAGATGATTTAATGGTGTATGGATTATGTTAATTAAGTGCTAGATCTATTAAAAGTTTTTGAGGTTACTAATTCACCCCTCCCCTCTTAGTAACTAAGCTAGTCTTGATTATTTCCAATAGATATAGTGTAACCTTCTTGGAGGCCTCTAGATACATTAAAGAAGGTAAAAGGAGAATCATTTACTATAACTAAGATATAAGGGGAAGAGACAAGTTGAAGGATAATTTGAGAAAAATTCTGATCCAAACCAAAAGATTAAAGATCTTTATTGAGAAAAGATTAGTCAAATCAATCACACACTTATAAAATATCCAATTTAATAAGAAAACATTCATTTTGAGAAGCCTCGATGGACTAAATAATTTTATGAACAAAGATAATAGATTCCAAGATTTGATGATTAAGAAAAAAACCATCTACTTCCATAAAATAATGGAGGGATAACAAGAAATTTTCCTCAATATAAGAACCTTAAATTTTCTAGTAAAAGGAGTTACAAATTCTTATAGATCTAAACCTTTCCATAGAATCTACCCCGACAAATTTTAGATATTTCATACACCTTGCTAATACAACTAGAACAATTACTATGTGCAATATGTTCTAAAATAAATATATGGAAAATTAATTTGGTACTAAAGCTTTATTTCCTTAGAAATAAAAGACATATATATATTATTTTCCTTCACATCATGAATGGAAATAAAACTTTTGTTCTAGTCCTTAGTAATAATAGGGGGGATATTCTTGATAAGATCCTTTTGAGGTTCAAGGGAGATGCCATACACTATGAGGATATTAGCAAACAATATTTTTCTTCTCCTTTTATTTCCTCCTACTAGAAGACATTATAATTGATAACAAATTTCAAAACTATATCATCCACCCTATGCTTCAAAGTATTCATGTGGAAGAATAGGTTTCTTTTTTCTCCTTCCTTCACCCAAAGTATTCTAGAATCTTATTTCTTAAAATATTGTTCTTTGAAATGATATCACATTATCAAACTAAAGTCTCATTCTCCTAACTGAATCCTTCCTCATTTTATCCCTCTTTCTAGATCTTATCTTAGATATCATTGAGCTCTAACTATAACAAGAATTTTGTTGGAAAGATATTCCAAAAGCTAGATGTTTCCAATTCTTAACTTTATTCTTTACATGCCTATACTTCTTAGATACTCTAACATAGAAAAACTATTAGATTTTATTTTGCAACTATCTAAAAAGAAAACCTCATGGATTCTTTTGTTAACAAGTCACATCTTTTCAAAGCTAAAAGGGGTTTATTTCTCTTTGAGATTGAATCAATAACAATAAAAATTAGGTGTCACTTGAATCTAGATAAGGAAGTAAGAAAGAAGTGATAAGACAAAAAAAAAATTAGTACAAATTACATCTCTTGAGTTATCCATAAATCAAGTTAGCATCAAATGTTTGATTAGATCTAGTAGAGGAAACCCCTTAGAGATCAATATCCAATAGATCATGATCATCAATAAAATTTATTAGGTCCATTATGTTGTATACAATAGTTACAAAACCTACCAAAATATTTTCTTCCCTTAGATGGGTGTTAAGGTCAGATATAATAATCCATCTATCTTGGACAATAGGAGCTCAAACTTTTATTCACTTATTCTAGTACATTTTCCTTCTATTATTAGAGTTATGTGAATACACATTAATAAGAAACCAAGAGGAACCATTGTAAGGATTTTTAAACTTAGTAAACTTCATATTTCCTTTCCCAAAAATAATATCTCCATAGATTACATTACAATTCCTTTAAAAAATATACCTCTAGAAGTACCTTTCAAAATGGTGCTAATAACCCTACAAAGAATCTAATTCATTTATGCCTTTAGAAGTACATTTTAAAATGGTGCTAATAAATCCACCATTCATAAAGAATATAAGATGCTAAACCATATCCTTGGTCATCTGAGTCTCCCAAATCAAAACTATATTAGATTTCTTTTATCCTTATCTATATTATTAAGAACATCATTCTTACGAGGATAACTTAGGCCTCATATAATCCAAGATAAAGATATAATTTATTCTTTGGGGAACATAACTCTGAGATGGTAGGTTGGATACCAACTATTATATTCTTACTCACCTATTTTTCTCAAATCTTGGTGGATTATTTCCTTCCTAGTTCTTTTTTTTTTCCCACATCAACTTTATATTTACTTCTAGTTGTGACTAGACAAGGATGGGCCAACAAAGACTGACTACTTCTTATCTATCTTCTAACTAACTCTAAAAAATGTAACTTATCTTTTTCCTCTAGAGATATGTCAATTAATTTTCTAAGTTTTATCCCTCTCTCATAGGACCCCATTCCCTAGTCTATAATGAGAATGGTTGCTATACTATTTCAACTAATATTGAAGATCCTGAGAATTTCATAGTAGGTCTTCCTAAATGTTACAAGGTTAAGTATCCTTAAAATAACTTCCTAAAAAAACCTAGTTAACTAAAATAGAATTGATTACATTTATTTATTGGAACTCATATTTTTTGGGCGTTTGTTTTGCACAAGGTCAATGAGAGGAATCGATAGTGTAATTCCTCCTTGAAAAGCAAATCTTTTTAAGGATCCACTCCAAGGTTCAGTGTTTGTCTTGAGACGTACCAAAATCCGCTCAGTAGAAGATAAATGTGAGTGTTCACAAGGAGGCCTTTTCTGGTTCTAAAAACTCTTTTACCTTGGAAACGAAGTAAAATCTATTTTTTGTCTCAAAATATCATACCAAAAGAACAATATTTTTGTATTTTCTATTTTTTTAATGAATGCAACTCTAATAATGCAGCTACTATGAGGTCCTATTTTAACAGGGGGTTAGCAAAGAAAATAATGAAACTAAAAGAAAATAACATGAAATCAAATAACTTGAAATTGAAATTCCTAAATGGACATAAGCTACAGAACACAACATGCTGCGAGTTAAACTTTCGAAGAAATCAGTAGAAAACCAATGAAAATAGAAGTAGCACTTCCTAGAATCCATTGATGCAATTGTCAATGAGAATCTTTAACAAATCAAATGATATTTCACTCTTCATCAAATCGCAAGGCCATGAAAAGTGTGCTCATGTGAGACAAAAAGCTATGTAGACACAATTAGGTGATCTCTTCTCAAGCTCGTTACATCAATGGAATTCATATATCTATAGAAAACACTATAACTAAAGGATCACACAACTAGAAACAACATAATAAACCTTTGGCTTAATCACAATCTCATGAATAAAATCCACAAAAAAATGACACCTTCAGGCAAGAATAACTACACTATGAATGCTAGCACCAAAAGAATAATTTTATTGCATAATAAGGATGACCCTTCTTACATTTTACAATGGGGCATTTATAAGAAATCTTCTCCTTAATTTGTGTTGAGAGTGAGAGATATCTTGATGCAATAATTTTTTTTTAAAACATTTAAACAAACTAAATATATATAAATTGACAATCTAACTAGTGCTTAGAGGGACTCCATCCATATTTTATTCATTAATTGGATGCATGAGCCATTTTCATGTCAAAGAAAGAGAAAACATGAGAGAGAAAGTAGGAGGAAGCCATCAGTCAAAGTGGAAGTGCATGGAGGTGTCAAAAATGGAAGCTGGCCCTTCACTTGATGTGTGTTGGAGTAAACTTGTCCTTAAAATGTGCTCCTGATGCATGGAAAGTGCTATTTTTGGAACTGGAAGTTAACTGTCGATGCACCTCTAAATTGCAGAGCTACATGAAAATGTGGACTTGTGGACTTGCGTAGCTACAGACCTATAGACTTGCAGAGCTGTGGACCTTGGAAGCTTAATTCGCTAAAAAATCAAAGTTCTCAATTTTGAAAATGGTTTTTGGGTTTTGCTCAAATGAGGTTTTAGATCACTTTTTGTATATGCTCCATGCTCCTTTTTGATTATTTACACCCTCTTTATAGCCACTTAATTTCATAAACTTGCACTCCCTCTACTTCTTCAATCGAAAATCTCAAGGCACTTGTGTTGAATCTTTTCCCCTATAGTTGCATAAGATGAGGAACCTGATTTGCTTTATGTGTCCAACCTCTGTATCTTTGACCTTTGTCTTCTCTCCAATTGCCCTATCCTCTTGGCAAGAAACCAAGTGATCTAGGTGATCAAATGTTCAAAACTTTTTCATATTTTTTCACAAATTTTTCTAGGCATTTTTTAAAATGGCTTTTTTGGAGGTCTTCTGCTCAAAATTTCAATTCAGAACCTTCATTAGTCCCTAAAATTAGGCAGCCAAAGGCTCACTATTTTAGGGACTGAAATTAGATTTTCAGTTCTTCTTTCCAATGATGTAAACGATTCTAATTTTTGAACTACAGGTCAAAAGTTATGACCTTGACAAGTTGAGGATGTCATTTTTACCTACAAAAGAAGCAAACATTAGTCCATAGAGTTAACAATGCATAGTAAAGACACACTAGCTACTCAAACAAAATTGGAGGTGAATCCTGAAATCTAGCCGAGTTTAAAATCCTGAAGCCCTAAAATTTAGCTAAGTTTGGATTTCTGAAGCCTTGAAATTTCCTAGAATCTTTACCTTATCTCGAGGAGGTCTGAAACCTATCTCAAAAGATTCATCGCATATATTAAAATATATCTTAAGTATAAAACTTATACTTAAATGATATATTTTAAACCCCTTTTATGGCTACTCAGACAAAACTGGAGGTGAAAGGGTCGCTTGGCAAGCGCACATGGTGTGCTCGCAGTGCTTGATGGCATGCTCGTTGCTTGTGGTGCGTGCGTGCACTTTGGGTGCATGCAGCCTTTGTGGGTGTGCGCGCTCCCCTTGGAAATGTGCGTGAGCGCTCAGGTGTGCGTGTGTGGCCTTAGGTGGCACGCGCGTTGCAACACGTTTGATTTTTTTTTTATAAAATTTTATTATTATTATTATTATTTTTTGACTCTAAAATTCCTAACTAAGATTTCTTCTCTTGACTCCCGAACTATGAGTCCGGGAGTCAAAAAAAGGTAGGGGGTCCCCATTCCTAGTGAGGAATGGGGCATGTGTTGTGGGCACCACAATAATATTTAAAATATTTCTTCGTCATATTAATGATCAAGGATAGTAATTGAAACCCCATCCTCTACATTCCTTCTATTGTTATCTAAATATTTCACATGATAATCCCCCTTCTAGATAATAAATAAAACAATATAGATTAGGGTTAAATGAGGTCACACTAGCTATTCTAGAAAGATAATTTAGAGGCTATGACTAAGGAAAGGCATTTCCATGTCATCATCTTTGGTATCTTCTTAAAAATATCCATGAGGACTCCCATCCTTTTTCTAAACCATGTATTCTTGCTTCATATCTATCTCTTTATTTTTCTCTTGTCTCTAGTTATTCTCTGAATCCTTCCTCTTCTAGACTTATTTTGGGGACTTTATTGTTTTCTCCTTTTTTTAAATAATAGGTGATTTCATAGCCATGTGATTGACCTTATTTCGAAACAACTAAGAAAAAGGAATTCTCTCATACTCAAGGCTTTGTATCTACTTTGCTAGTTTTGAGTGGATTTGCACCTAAGTGGAATTATAGTATCTAGGTTTTTAAAATCTATACACATCCTAGCCTAGCTTAGTCTTATCCTAGAAATTATGACAAGATGAATAGATAAGATTTCCTTAAAAAGGATAGTTGGGACACTAAATATATCATCATACTAGAACTCCATTAGGAGGAAAGGAATAATTACCCAAATATAGTTCTGATAAAAAAAAAGGAATTATTTAGGTCTACATTGGGAGACTATTTCTATAATAAAAAAAAATATTTTCCAATAATCAAAGAACCTCCATAGCATATCCTTGTAAAGTCATTCTGGTAGGAAAAGGAGAAGGAAAGAAATCCTTGAGCAATAATTGAGAGATTCAATGTTGCTATCTGGATTCAACTATGTAGCTTTTGAGTCAAACGCATTGACCTATGTTTCATGAGTTATGTCTTACATAAACCCATCTCGAATGAAAATCAATAAAACCTTTCAAACTCATTAGAATAAGGTGATGCTCATAGAGGCAAAGCATCATAACTTCTCAAGAGGTCACCCATCCCTGTGCTACTCTAGCTTGAGCTCACTTAACTAGAAAGTATCATACATGTCTACTCTTATTGCAATCCTATTTGAAAAACCTTTAGCAAGTGTTGTACCTTAGGAACCATTCAATAGAAATCCCCTTAATTTTATCAATTGATAAGTAGGAGATATTTTTCCATGTCAAGTCAATTTGTAATATTGCTATCAGGATTCTACTATATAGTTTTTGAGTCAAACTCATTTACCCATGTTTCATGAGTAGTGGCTCTCATGAACCCATATCTTATGAGAAAAAATGTAACACTTAATACTCATTGGATCTAGGTGATTCTCATAGAGATGAAGTGCCTAAACATCTCGAGAGGTCACCCATCTAGATACTACTTCATATTTAGTTCACTTAAATATATATAGTTTCCTCCATTGTTAAACTCACTCTTGTTTTAACCCTATTTTTAAACCTTCACAAAATATTGTTCCTTATCAACCATTCATTGGAAATCTCCTTAAGTTTATCAATTAATAAGTAAGGCATTTTTCTACATCATGTCAAATTATGTCAATGCTATCAGGATTCAATTGTGTAGGTTTTTAGTCAAGTTCATTAACCCATGTTTCTTGAGTATGTTGACTTGCATGTACCCATCCCTCATGTGAATGAATCAAAATTTTAGCACTCCTTAGATCTAGGTGATGATTATAGAGGTGAAGCACCAAGAATTTATGAGTCACTCATCCTAATACTACTCTATCTTGAGCATGCTTAGCTACAAATTTTACTCAAAGGTTAAAACCACTCTTCTTATGACCCCATTTGTAAAAACTTCATCAAATGTTGTGTTTTAGGAACCATTCATTAAAAAATGCATTGTAAAATCCTAATAGCAATATAATAATTTGACTTGCTATGGAAAAATATCTCCTACTTATTAATAGAATTTTCTACTTGCCCCTTTAGATCCCTATTTTTTTACCATAGAGACACACAATGTCTATATTTGGCCTTGGCTCCATGAAGTTGCTAACCAATATGAGAGACATTAAACCAATATTGTGGTTAATGACTATGTTAGGCTCATTGATCATATATATTCGATTGGTCTTGCTAGAAATATTACACACCTCTAGAAAACCCAATTTCCACATTTTTATTTTTTTTTAACTCCAAGAGGTGAGGCCATGAAAATCACACCTCAACCAATTAACAAGCATGATAGGACCACAGGAATTAACATGTCCTTGGCTAGAAGTATCTTAAGTCTTCATTGCCTATCACAAATATTTTCTCGGCTCCTTTGAGTAACCAATTGGGTCCCTATCTTTCAAATCTCCATCCAAATTAGGACCATGAATAACTAAATTTCAGGAAGTAGGAAGGCCATCACCTATACCAACTAGCTCTTTGGCTTTCCTTCCTGCACCAAAATTGAAATTTCCTCCCAAAATGCTCAGTGTTGGTTTCCCTTGCCTATATGTTACTTATTATACAATAAATATTTCTTTACCTATTTTCATATGATCCAATTACTCTTATATGTTAATATAGTTACTTTTAATTTAATTTTCTATAAAAATAGTTAAATTACTAGTTTATTCATCTAGAATGAACAATCATTTTTCATAAATTTATCATTATTTTTTACATATAAAAACATCAAGCTTTCATAAAAATGCATAATTTCATTCATATAAAAAGATTTATGTAATACATATCATATGGCATTAGAAAATTTTAAATAAGAGATCAAATTGATGTATTAAAAGTTATTTTTATATTTAATAACTTAAACAATACTTTTTATTTTAATTCCTTATATTTGAATTCTATTAAAAAGAAAGAAAAATATTGATGAAGAACACATCCATATTTCCAAGTAACAAGATATTTTGTTTTGCAATGAAACATATAAGAGATGCATTATGTGTGGAATTTAGTGGATAGTTGCATTAGACATGTAAATATTGGAGTAGAAAAGAATATTTTTGTTCATTGGTTGGAAATAAATTAGAAACAAGATTATACAAGGTACTTCAATTCTCTTTCAAACTTTTAATTACCACTATAATGGAGATAAGGTTCCTAATTTAATCTATGGTATAAACTATTCACGTATATATAGTATCAAACATGCACTTATGAATTAATACCTATCTATAGGGTTTGAGATCTAGGTTTCTTTCATTGTTTAAATGTTGTTTGTGTTCCTATTATTAATAGGAGTATTATTGGTGATAAAAATAAATAAAACTAGAAAGAGCTTGAGTTAGATTCCACACTCCCATAGCATTTTGAATTTCCATAGGTTTCTTCTTCTTTCATAATATTGTATAAAATAGGTTTAAAAAATTCCATGAAGAATAGAACATTCTTATTTAATGTAATTATTTTTTATTCCCACTTTTAAACACTTTTACATCATAATTACTTTTATGAATGATTTTTTTATTATGTTTACCCCTTTTTATGAGTGTAGACAAGTAAGGCCACCAATATGTACCGACGTGACAATATTTATGTTGAACTAAAAATTTGTTAGATTATATTTGTATATTTCTTAATAAATTATATTCACTTTTGATTTTTAGTTCCTAATTTTACTTGTTTACTATAGCTTGGCTAGAGGGGAATTTCTAAGCCCATAGGAAAAATAGTATGTAGGAAAAAGCATTGTGTGACCTCAACTTATACAATACTCTTATTCTTTTGAATGAGTCCACACTTCACATTGGAAAAGTATTATATATTATACATTTTGTTATTTTTATAGGTATTAAAAAAAATAGATATGAAGTGCTTAAGTTAGTGGGAAGAAATGTCAAGCCATGTTTAATGAAAACCCATTAATAATTTCCTCTCACAAACTACACAAATTTGCATTTGAACAGTATGGTTATATTAAAATAAATTTTGTAAATGTATCAGTGCTACATATTCAAACATTAATGAGGTATTTAAATTTACTACAGTATTGTAAGTGATTTAGGATACAAATAAAATGGTGATTTCAATATAAAAGTAGGTAGAAACAAAATATTTAATCATGAACTAAAAAATTAAGAAGTTAAAAAAAATTATTGTATCCTTGCATTTTGTTTGGATTCCTCATGCTTTACAACTCTTTTTTTTTTGGATATGAGGAAGCAAAAAAAAAAAGGGGGTTAACCCATAAAAAAAACAAAACACAGAGTGAGAATTAGTTATAAGTCATCACCAAATAGCTACCCAACCACCTTCATAATTCTAGTCAAATATACTGAGATAATGGAAAAGATCGAAAGAGATTTCCTCTAGTCTAGTATGGAAGAGCATAAGAGATACCCTCTTGTGGCTTGGGATGATGTTTGCCTCTCCAAGTGTTATGGGGGTCTAGGAATTAGAAAACTAAAACATCTTAACAGTGCCCTCCAAGCTAAGAAAGTTTGATGAATATCTAGTAGCATTGGAGAACAGAGAGATATTCTGGTAGATAAGTATTTAAGAAGACCCTCTCTAAGGCATCCTCTTTATGAATCTAATATCCCAACTAGCTTAGTTTTATAGAAAGGGATATTAAAGGCAAGAACCCTTGCAAAGGGCAAGCCCAAAGGGAAAGTGGGAAATGGAGAGAACATCCTCTTTTGGCAAGATAACTGGGTCATTCAAGGTCTTCCCATAAATAACCCCATCTATGACAATTGGGCCAACACTTGTATAAGTATGTTTGAGAAAAAAAGTAAGTGACTATAGAATGGACCAGGCATGGAGAGACCTATCCTTGATATCAAATGACCTAAAGCCAATAATGGCGATATTGAATTCTCTCATTTTGAATAATAACAAGGATGAATTGATTTGGGAAGGTAATACTTGTGGATCCTACTTGGTGGCCTTGGGGTATGGCTCCCTTTGGGATCTAAAGGAGAAGCCTCCTTTGGCTAAGGCTTGGTTACCTTACCTTACCCATAAAATCAACATTTTCTTCTATTTGATGCTTCAAGATAAAATTCTCACACTAGATAACTTGGCTAAAAGAGGTCAGTACATCCCTAATAGATGTATTCTTACCAAGCATCAACAGGAGATGGTCAACCGCATCTTCATTCATTATCCTTATTCCATGGAGGTCTAGGATAATCTCACCAAGGAATATGGTGTTAGTTGGTGCAAGCCAAGGAATATCCTAGACCTCTTCTACCAATGGGACAACATGTTCAAAGGTACAAATTTGCAAACCATAAGTATGTGGACTCTGCCCCATTTCTGCTGGGGAGTATTGAAACAGAGAAATAACCATATCTTTAAAGACATAGAGGTTCCTACTAATGTGTTTACAGACAAAATTAACGGCTACCTGAGAGAAAATTTTCTTATCAAGAAGGGTGGTCTTCTTGATGAAGGGGATATGTGTAAGGATAGAGAAAAGGACAAGAGAATGAAAAGACAAGGGGTGAAGTGGAAACTCCTTCCTGAAGGATGGCATAAAGACAACTTTGATAGAGTGGCTAAAGGAAACCCTAAACCTTTTGGATGTGGGTGCATCATCAAAAATTACCATGGGGTTGGAATTGCTGCTTTTTCCCATCCCTTGGGCAACCAAAAAAATCACTATGCTAAAGCTAGTGCTTCTCTCTACATTGTCAAACTGGCTTAGGAAGTGGGACTCAAAAATATATGGCTAGAGGGGGACTCAAACAATATAAACAAATGCATAAAGGGTGTACTCCCTCCTCCTTGCACCATTGCTAACATAGTGGAAGACATTTGCACTACCCTTGTCAAATTTAACAATGTATATATTAGCCATGAGTATAGGAAATCCAACTCGGTGGGTGTTTGGTTTGTCAGTGAGGTAGTCAAGTATGACACAACAAGGATATGGGTCATCAGTTAGAATATTCTGTTAGTTGTGAAATAATTAATGGATCAGGAGAGTATCCAGGGAAGTATGGGTGAAATCACATCAAAATCTCTTTGATACCACCATTTAATTATGTGATTTAATGTAAATATGTGTAAATGCAATTGAAATAATGGAAAGTATAGGGTGAATTGGTTGATGATACATTTGGTGTCTAATTGCCACATTTTTGGGCTCCTTATTTTTTCTCCAATTTTTTAATGCTCAAAGAAAACACAGCCTTATACAGAGAAAACAGAGGAGAACTAGTTTTATGCATCAAGCAATTATCTAGCAGAATGAGATGTAGAATGAGATGGTGGGAGATTGGAGTAGAAGGGAATCAGTTGGTGAGGTGGAGAAATGGAAACATAGAACCAAGGTCTGGGAGAAACTCAACAAGCGTGTCATTGCTAGCTACATTGCCAAGCTTCATGGGTATGATTCAATGGTTACTAATCTCATGGTCAATTCTTGGAAGGATGGTAGGGTTAAGATTGATAGGTTTTCACATCATGTTGATGTGAGGGTTATTTCCCATGTAACTAAAATCCCAACCAAGGGTTTGGAATTTTTATAGAGACAAGAAATTTTATGTGAATGGAGTGAAGGACTTTGCCAAGAACATAGAAGAGAAGAAGGAACTAATGAAAGTTGAGACTTATTATGAGATGGATTTGATCAAGAAGCCCTAGAGGTATGTTCTGCAGGCCATCATTGAGTTTATTTCCCTAGATAAAAGGTTTGATAGGGTTAGAACTCACCACTTTGTGCTGCTTAATCATTTCTATTATGGTGTTCAAGTTTCTTTTCCTTTTTACCTTTTTCCTTCTATGAACAAGAATATTTTAGGGTATTAGAAAAAACCTAGTTCTAATCCTACCCTGCATGAGGGTCTTCTTCTTCCACTCTTTGAATATTTTAAGGCCCAATCTAGGAGCAAGACCTTGTGTCTTGTTGTGGCTACTTTCGAGGACACTAGGGGCTCCAATTTATCTTTAGAAATGAAGGTAAATGTGAGTGTTAGTTTCAAGGACAAGGAAGCTCATCATTCTTTAGGGAAGAAGTCCAAGTGGAGAGCAAAGGGTGCTCCCTCTCCTAGAAAAGCCCCTTGTAGGAAAAGCCCTAGGGGTCATATATCCAAATTGGCTAGCCAAGTGGATGATGAGTACAATGAGGATGGTGAGGACATGGACATGGATGAGAAGACCAAGGGTGTGGATGTTGGGACTAAAGTAGAGCTAGATGTAACCACCAAAAAGAAGCAAAGGAAGATCAAGGAGGAGGACATGCCACTAGAGGGGAAAAATGTTAGAGGGTTGGAGCTGGTGCTTCCTACTTCCCCTCTCCCTTTCAAAACCTCTTAGGAGGAAAATGAGAATATGGAGGGGGTCAACACTAGTGGTGTAGTGGAAATTAGAGAGAGGCAAATGGACTAGAAGAACTTAAATGATAGAACATCCAAAATGGGGATAGTTTATGAAGTCATGAACCCTCAAATCCTTGATTAAAAAGAGCAGAAAATCCAACTAGATGAACTCATTAATCTGGTGTTGGTGGCCATTTATGATAATGTGAGGGAGGTGGGTATGAACTTGCTCAACAATGTCAAAAATAACATGTTTGATAACTTATGATCCATAAAATAGCTTTTTCATTAACTGAAGGAAGTTAAAGACAAGCTAGGCGAGATAGAAAGCCATTTGAAGAAGATTGATCAAAGGAATTAGACCAATCTAGGGGATTGAATAAAGATGGTTGAAGATGGGATGAAAAATATAGAGAAATTCAACTTTAGTATGGCTAACCAAATGCTCAATATCCTTAAATCTCTCAATAACAACATTATCAGCCTCAGTGGGAAGCTGAAAAATAGGGGGCTTGTTGTGGAGGAGGATGATAAGGACACTGATGAAGACATGATGGAAGAAGGCTCCATAATGGACATTACTCAAAGCCATAAGGATCGAAGTTGTAAGAAGGACAAGGAACACATGGAGGAAGAAATTTAGCGAATCAAGGATGCAATAGAGACCATCTAGGACCTTGAGAGAAGGATGGAGGAGCAAGTACAAAATACAAAAATTTAGTATCTAGCTATTGCAGTTTTTGCTAGTTTTCTTCTGTTCGCTTTTAGCTTGCCCTTTAGCATGCCTTTTTTTTTTGGCCTTTCTTTTGGCTCTATTTCTA
This sequence comes from Cupressus sempervirens, assembly GCA_028749045.1. Taxonomy (NCBI): domain Eukaryota; kingdom Viridiplantae; phylum Streptophyta; class Pinopsida; order Cupressales; family Cupressaceae; genus Cupressus; species Cupressus sempervirens. The sequence continues at coordinate 503,905,075 of CM053789.1, read as the reverse complement.
TTGTTAGGCATTTTAATTACGTTGCCCTATATTATGTAAGAACTATTGGGTTTTAGGATCCCTATAAAACCTATTTTACTTAATAAAAAAAAATCAAAAACCCCAATGATAAAGTATTTTTAAACCTAGTGCTAGTAAAAACCATGGAAATGTCAACATTACACATACAGTTAGCCAAAATATTCATAGTGACCATTAAACCAGTCAAGTGAAAATAAATAGAGAGATCCCCTAGGCCAATAAAAAACATAATAAAGATACAAAAAAAATTTTAAAAATAAATTGAAAGCACATGAGAAGGTGCTAACCCTCCTTTCTCTAGTTCCTTGGATTCTCTAGAAGCAATTGTAGCTAGTCATCAACCAAGGAGCGGTATAGTGATTGAGTCATATCCATGTCCTTAGTATCATCAGTGCCTTACTTGTTAGTATGCATGAAGTAGAGGGTGGTGGTCATTTAATTCATCATCCACATTGAGAAATTAGTAACCCTATCAAACTTCTCTTCCAACTCCATGTTCTTATTGACCAAGTTAGCAATGGACTTTTCCTACTAAACGTGATCTCCCACCATTTTTTTGAACTTTTGTCCATGCTCTCCCCCACCAACCTCCACTTTATTTTGAATGTCCAAGTTCCTAATTCTCATAGGTGAAGTAACCATACCTTGTTCACCAACATTCTTCGCTTCTCAAAATTTGGGGTAATGGCTTCCATTTTGAAGGTGTCGTAAACCCTTGAGGGAAAAGGGCTATTTAGTTCCTCCTCCATTTCCTCATCTTTACCTTTTATTTCTATTTCATCCTCCTCCTTCTCCCCATAGTTCCTTTTAGTGCTTTTCATCTAGTTCCAAGGCTAGACTTCCTCCCAAAATTATCAGTTGAAGTAGATTTATCTAGTTTAACCAAACCAAGGTTGGGTAAGGGATTTTTCTCTCTAAGTCTTTTGTTTGATCTATTGGTTCCATTATTGATGGTGGTACTAGTAATCTCGACATCAAGGACCTCAAGTTTTTCCATTTTTATCTTCTAAGAAAAATAAATTGAATCCCTAGCATTCGAGGTCTAGGTGGAGTGGGAGGAAATTTGACCCATATAACTGATTTTCAGAGGCAAATGGCTTTGGTTTGGGATTTAGGGAAAATTTCCTTTTTAGAAAATTAATGAGGCAAAAAATCAAGGCTTACTGATAAACATAATAGTTTTTTCTATCCTCTCCTTTTTTCCTAATGTTCCACACAAAATCTTCCATAGAATGTAAAAGAAGATAGGGTTTTGCATGTTTATAAATGAAAATAAAAATTATAAGGAATTTATTTATTTATTTATTTTATGTTTTTTTTTTTTCCAAATGTGTTACATTCTATTTTATTACATACAAAAACAAATATATATATATATATATATATATAATACTAATAAGAGGACCATGTTAAAGTATAATGTATGGATAAAGTAATGATGAGCATTAAGAGTTTTTCATAGTGTTCAATTTACAAGATACTGTACAATCCCCTTACACAATTTTTGTGTAGGTGTCAAAAAGGATTTATGCTTTCTTAAATATAACATTAGTTTAAAAAAAATACATCAAGGCCACTAAACTATAGATATTGTTTGTGTGTGTGTGTGTGTAAACAATTTCATTATTAGATTTGATTAAATATATTGTAGTATTATGAATCATATACGATAAATTTATTTGAACAAACCTTTGGAAAAAATATTCCACCAGCTAAGATTTTTTTTTTGAATTAATAAAATATTTATGACTAACTTGATGACATCAAGCTTTCTCCTTTGATCTAAGAATAGTCTATTTACATATCATAGAACTTCAAAATATAAGTGTGGAATGAAAATTCAATATTTTTTGTTGTATAAAGGAATTAAATAAAGATCACTATAAATAATTTAAAGTTAGTGGGAAAAAAACATTAAAAAATTATGCTTACTAACTACCTATTGTAAAATATGTCATTAATACTTAGACATATCTTAAGTTAATTACATGCCATGGCGTTTTTAACATAAATACTTTAAAGCCCAAATTTTTACTTAATGAAGTGGTGGATAAAATGTTCAATGAGGAATTATCAAACAATATATTATGACATGGTAATAACCATTTTTTTGAAAAGTCACACCATATTCCTCATTTTCAATTAGATAAGATAGAAGATCTTAGAAGCACAATTTTAAAATCATATAATAGAGAAGTTAAAAAAAATAGTTGATGAAACTTTTGAATTGTGATTTTTAATTAAAAACTGAAATTATATAATAGCTAAGTGGAATTCATCTTTTAAAGGTTAATCATGTTTGCATTTTGATAATATAGGTGTTGTATGCCTTGCATTTTGATTTTTTATAATTTTGATATTTTCTTGTTATGTATTTTAACTAGGATTTTTATATGGATGTTCAATACCTAGAGATCCCTTTGAATTGCTCTCAAGGAAACTTGATGTTGTTTTGTATAGTCCTAATTATATATGTGATTATAATATAATATTTGGAATACCCAGGTCTAGATGTTCAAATCAACCACTTGAAACTTCAACAAACTTAACCCAATAACTCATTGATTAAAACTATTTAGAATCATATAACTTATTCGTTCCATTTTAGCTCTATATTCTATGTATTGATTTGTAGCATAGTTAACAATAAACTTGAACTTAAAAATAGTAAGCAGCATAAACACATAAAAAAATATTCACATAATACTTGACACAAATATTTATTGTGGAAATCCAATTTGAGTAAAACCACCAATAACATGCTACCACTTTTTCACTATACAGACATGACCTCTATTAAGAGCCATCCCTATTGAGGGTTACAAGCACAATGTTAGGTGTCACCTTGTTAAAGTATTTAATCACCCTGTTAAGAGTGGCCTTGTCAGAGGACTTAATATCATTCCATTAGAATTCCACCTTGATAAAAATATTTACAAATGACTACTAGGTCAACCTTATCAAAGGATTTTACTACTACTATAATGGTTAGAAAGTAACAGTGAAACTTTGATTTGATAATGTACAACTCACTTTGCACATTTAGATCACTTGTTCAACTTAACTCTAGTTCATTGACTAGACTTCATCATCTCATCATCTCATATCTTCTTGCCGACTCTTCAAATAATCCCTCACCTCACAAACTTCATACTCCTCTTTGCATGTATGTCCATCACTTCTCTTCATAAGTTTCCAATCTAACAACCCCATAAAACATACCATATACCTCCTTAGATAGGTAGGTTCGATCTTTTATCACTTAAATCAAAATTATAGATCTTAAGGTTTACAATCTGGTCTACAACATTCATTGAACCTACCTATTGTCTTATTCTTCTTCTCTTCTCAACACTTCTAAAAGCATCTTCTCAAATCCCAACCTTTGATCTCACAAACAATCCTTTCCTTGTATAAAATAATATAGCTTATCAATCCTTATCGTCAACATATTTTTCTTAGTCCAAGATTTCAACTATGTTGACCAAAAACCTTAATTCATTCAAAAATTGTTCTTTTGTTGTCACTCAGTCATTATTGTGCCTTTCTTCCTGTTCTTAACTATATATCTCACTTGTTGCTATGTTCTCACTAGATTACCATTATGCAACTAGATAGATACTATCACTCAAAAATCTTTGTTACTTGGCAATGCTTTAGTTCTTCACTCTTTTACTTCAACTCTTTCATCAACCATGCAACACTGATACATAAGCTTATTCTTATGACTTATTTCCACACTTAGCTTCATCTAAATGTCTTCTACATTTCATGTGATCAATGAGAAAAATATTATCTTATCAAGTGCCCATTATAATTCTATATCATTTACACATCTCCACTCAACCTTGCACAAGGTCATCTCATGACCTCTTCTTTTCAAATCCTCTTCATCAATCAAATTATATGGAACTCTACACTATTAGTGAATGTATCTCTAGTAGGTTTGACACTTGGTCTTACCAATAGGTTTGATATCAATAGTAATACAGAAATTGATCCAATTAAGCTCTCAACAATTGTAGATCCAACATTGTGACTAAGTTATGTTGTTTTACAACTTCTTATTTTGGGTCAAGCCCCATATTTGGTTACCTTCTAATATCAAAAACATAATATTGGGGAAATATGTAATCAAAGAGAAACTATAATAATTGATAATTAATGAGGGTCCAAGGGTTTGATAAAAATGTTTTGAGACCTAAATTTATGCTATATGACATGATAGTTTTGAGAGACAACTTTCTAACTTATAAAATAAACCATGAAGGTATTTTTTGGGTATTAACTAATTTAGTATTTGTAGAGGTTTTAAGCATGGCATGGCATGTGTAGGTACATGGTTCCTAACTTAGGGTATTTTTTGGTGTAATGGGGCTCAAATGATTCAATGAATGTGTTGTAACATTGCATTGATAAAAAAGAAAATGAATTATGGATACTTTTAGTGTCTATTTTATTCCCTTGTAAGAATTATCCAATTACATATTTTTCTACTACTTCTTTTATAAGTATATTATCTTTTTTCAAGCATGTGGATTCTAAGTGTTTGTTTTCTTTAGTTTCTTAGTTTAACTATGTAAAAATAAAATATATTATAAATTTCCTTACAAGTGATATCAAATAGTAGTGTAATGCTAGAATTTTTAATCTATTTCTTGCATGAAATAATGAAAGAGAGTGAAACATGGGATGGTTTCCCAAGGTTTTTATTAGATATTTCACATTTTTGGATTGCAAATTTGTAAAAAGATGGGTTCATGAAAATTTATTTTGAAATAAATTTTCATTGTTCTACTTTTGAACATTAAGGTTTTGTGAAGGAAATCAATAGATATTATGGTTGTATGCAGGTTAATTTCTAATCAAGTCCTCATATGTAATATTCCCTAAATAGATAAGGTTCGAAAGAATGATATTTTGGGGTCATACAATAATAGTGTTTGAAAATGGTTGGCACCCCCTTGGGATTTGCGACAAGGAAATAAACACATCTTATGGATTTTAAAAGTCTGAGGGTTTTAGGGCATTGATAATTCAATATTTTTGTGTTAAAAAAACCAAACTTATAATAAGTATTATTAGAGATTATTTGTAGGTCAAAATTCCATTGAGTAAAACTTAGAGGAATATTTTTGGAAAATAAAATGTTCAATGCTCCCATTGGGATGTTTTATAAGTGAAAAAATGTCTCATGTGGATTTTATAATTCTCTTGGTTGTATTATGCATTGACAAGTAATCTTTTGGTCCAAAAACAACCATGCTTGTAATACATAGGACACATTAGATGTATTTTATCATTGTAAAAGAATAAAAGGTTTAGAAATTAATTAGAACTATAAACAAAATTTTATAATCTTGAGTAAAAATATTAGGAAAATTTAAAAATTTAGGTGGAAGGGGCTATGTAACCACCCTCTAGTATCCATAGTTTCTCCATTTGGGGACTAACATATCAAAATCTTGGTCCTCAAAGAGGTTGATCTCCTTGCAAGGCTATTAATCCCCAATAGTTTGTACTAAAGGAATATATGTAGTGACATGGTTTTGAAAGTTTAGATGCCATAGATGGTGAGATCCACCCCTCGGACATTAAAATAGTTTTCTAAATGAAAATAATTTAATTAAGATTACTATAATTATTTTTTTAATACCATTATGAGCATATGCTTGGATCTTTCTGCTACATCCAAATTATCGTCAATCTTACAATTGGTCTTACCATATATTCAATCTTTGCTAGCTAAATCAAAAAATTCCTATGACTACCATCCATCTTTAGATTTTCCATTAGTGTGCTTCAAAGATAAGGATCCTATCAAAAATCACTATGCTGACTGGAAAAATCTTCAGATTACAGATCAAAATACCTCTACAATTGCTAATAATATAGTATTTGGTATTGTATAGGAAGAAGGATTTAATGTTGCTAATTAGGAAAATAGTGACCTTATTGCTTTACTCAAAGAATTTCAATATTGGAATAGTAAGATAAAGTAGAAAAAAGTATCTTGCTACATGTCCATTGATGATTTTGAAACTCCAAAACAAGCGGCTAAACTAGATTCAATGTTGGAGGCATCCTATGATTTGGACCCACTTGGTCTCGAGAAGAGTATTTTTCAACATGTGGTAGATAAATCAAAATTTCATCTTCATGTGATTAATTCAAAGGAACCTGATACTAATAAGGGCCAAATTGAGCTTAATTCTCAAGACATCCCAAGTATTATGGTGACTCCAACTTTCCATAGGTGGCTAATCAGCTGGAGGTTCAACCTCAAGAGAACAATTTGAAAGAGTTTGAGGTTTTCAAAGAACAACCTGAATTTAGGCTCCAAGCTAACTTGTTAGATTTTGATACTCAACACACTTTCTCCATTATTTAGTCTCCCTCTCTATGCTCTCAAGTTTCTAAGACACCCAAATCTAGAGGATTTCCAAAGGGTTATAAAACTAGGACTGAGATCACTTTAGGTATCTAGACCACACTAGATGAAAACTTTTTTGTCAACAAGAGAATGACGATGAGAATAGCTTGTTCTCCTTTTTAGCAATGAGAATTGTATCATGGAATGTTAGAGGCATAAATGCCTCTGACAAGAGGGGTAGGGTTCAAAAGTTTTTAGAATCCTCAAAAGTTGATATTGTGTTGCTACAAGAGACAAAATTATCACAAGAAACATTTCAAAAATCCCTGGCCAAATGGTCAAGGTGGTCCTCAATGCATTCTCTTAGTATGGGTGCTTCTAGGGGTCTTGCCATTCTTTGGAACCCATTAACAATTTAGGGTCATCTTATTCAACAATAAGCTAATTGGAAAATGTTGCATGTTCTTGACTTTGATGTCTCTTTTACTCTATTCAATGTGTATGGACCTACTTCTACTAAGGAAATGTTGAAAACATGGGATCATATAGCAATGTTGATTCAATCTCAAAACTCCCATCAAGTCATCCTTGGTGGCAATTTTAATGCAATCTTGAATCAAAATGAGAAAGTTGGTGGTATTTTCCAACCCATTAAAACCATTTAGGACTACACTCAATTTGTTGAGAATAATGATTTGATGGATACTTGACCATCTAATGGCAAGTTTACATGGACAAACATGAGATTAGGCTTTGCTCAAATTGTAGTCAAATTGAATATATTTTTGCTATCTCATGATTGGAAATTAGGTAATTTTTTCTTCGATTCAGAGATTTTGTCTACTCCAGATTCTGATCACTTAATATCCATTGACATTGATCAAGCTACACCTATTGACCAAAACCAACATAAGTCATCATTTAAATTTGAAAGTATATGGGTGTGCCACCCACATTTTCTCCCACTTTTAAAATAATGGTGGATTAGTGCCCCCTTTGCTCTAGGATCTAGAATGCACCAATTTGACAGTAAATTGAAATATGTCAAGGAGTAGATCAAAATCTAGAAAAAAAAAGTTTTTAAAAATGTCTTCAAATAGAAAGAGATTGTTAAGCTACAATTAGAGGAGATTCATTGCTCCATTATCAAGTTTGGGATGGACAGTGACACATATGCTAAGCAAAAAGAGTTACAGATTGAATGGGAGGAATTGTGTAATAGGGAGGAAGATTACTGGAGACAAAAGTCTAGGGAAGTTTGGCTACAAAAAGGAGATAGAAACACAAAAAAATTCCATGCTTCTGGCCAACAAAAAAGGGTAGCTAAATCAATTTTCCAAATCTCAAATGTTGAAACAGGTAATATTCTAACCAACCCTCACCAGATCAGAGATGAAGGTGTCAAGCTCTTTAAGAATCTTCTTGCACCAAAAAAAATTCCCTCACCTTTGCCTTCACAAGTAGAGGATTTCATCCAACACATACCTATAATGATCTCCCCTATGGAGAACTCCATGCTCTTGGCTCCTTTTTCCATTCAAGAAATTTGAGAGGTTGTTTTCTCCTTCCCTCTTGACAAAGCCCTAGGTCCAAATGGCTTCATTGTTGGAAATGATAGAAATAATTATAAGAAAAGTTGAGGGAGATTGTTGGAATAAAATATGGAACTAGTAAAGAATGTCCTCAATCATTGTTTTGTCATTGATGTCAAACTTGCTACTTGTAGGGATGACAATTGCTTTAGTGATCCAAATACTATCAATTAGTTGATTGTCAAGGTGGAAGCAATTAATAAGATGTAACTAAAATACCTAGAGAAAGGTTGAAGTTATGATGTTGGAATGAAGTACAAGGATCAACTAAGCCATTGATGAAAGAATGTATTTGATGACATACTACAAATAATGGGCACACTGAAACATATCAAAGATTTAAGGTTTTAACTAATTCTTTTGTGAAGCTCAAACTAAGTTCATTAGAGAGAAGGAGTTAGGCAAGCTAGTAAGAGCTGAGCAAGTTCTAGTTAATGCCGAGTAAACTTCAGATGCCGAGTGGTGCCGAGTAGAATCAAGTGCCGAGTAAGTTCAAGTGTTGAGTAAGTTCAAGTGCCATGTAAGTTCAAGTGCCGAGCAAGTTCAAGTGCCGAGAAAGTTCAAGTGCCGAGCAAGTTCAAGTGCCGAGCAAGTTCAAGTGCCGAGCTGGTATAGGTGCCGAGTAACATAGAGGTGCCGAGCACCAGTAACTCAATAATGTCGAGTTGCTGCATTATTTAAAAAATCAAAGATTCGCTAGATCTAAGCCAACAAGGTTGTTATCTAGAAATCTATGAATTAAAAGAAAGATAAGAATGATGAGTTGGTGGCATAGAACACCATGTAGAACATTTTTAAGATACAAATGGTGAAGTTTCAAGAAAACAAGATATGGGGTAGATACATTGTATCCTACCCAATCAATTTTGAAACCCTAAAATTGAAGAGGGAAAATTGAGTGGTAAAGGAAAATCAGACTTCTATATAAGAAGACATAAGTTAATAAAAAAAGTGAGAGAGAGTGAGAAGGGGACAGAAGGAAAGGAGACAGTGGTCAAGCATAAAAGCATGAAATGCTGAAGAATGTTCCTAGGAGAAGATAGCACAAAAATTTTATTTGTGTAGATGACCACGCAGGTGATTGCATTGACAGAATGAGTTAGAAGACTCAAGGAGACGAAACTTGAGAGGAAGACAAGCCGTCAGAGCTAAAGAGATTAAAAGCAAGCCTAAGGATTGAACTGAAAGTGTGATCTGAAATCTGCAAAGCATGTTGCAAGATCAAAAGACCATTATTGTTACTTTCTAGCAATTGTAACTATAAGTCTAAATCCTATGGACTTAGGTTGGTTTAACAACCATTAGAAAAATCCTTTAACAGGGTGACATTCCAAGTGAATGTTCTAAAGACCTTTAACCGGGCCCATTCCTAACAGTTTGGTGAAATCCTCTAACAAGGTCACATTTAACAATGTGTTGTAAGCCTTTAATAGGGCAGGCTTTTAACAGGGCATCACTTCAGAAGAGTGAGAATCAAGTAGCATGTTACTGGTGGTTTTTTCCAAATTGGGTTTCCACGTAAATCATTTTGTCATGTGTTGATCTTGATTGTTTTATCTTTGCATGTTGATTTACTGTAACTTGCTTATATGATTGATTTAAGTTTGAACAGATGAAAAGGATATGGATTCATTAAAATTAGTAAAAAGGTATTAATAGGGCATTTGGACCTTGAATAAATGATTCACCCCCCTCTCAGTTATTCTAAAGAATTCTAACAATTGGTATAAGAGCCGAACTACTGATTCAGTTTAAAGGGACTACTAGTAGAAAAGATCAAAATGCCAAAAAGAGAAGTTCCCAAGCTCAACAAAGACAACTTTGTTGCATGGAAAAGTTTGATGAAGCTACATCTTGGGTCCATAGGAGATTATACCCAAAATTCAATTGTCACTGAACATGTAGATCCAACAGGTGCTCTTACTGTAGAAGACATGAAAAACAAATAAGAACACAATCAGACAATGCTGGAAATTGCATCTGCACTCAGCTATGCTGAATTTGATGATATCAAAGGATGTGACACTGCATTCAAAATGTGGAAAGCACTATCAGAAATCTATGGAGGAGATCAGAATGTATAAAGAGCAATAAGAGAAAGTCTGAGAGGAAAGTTTGACGACATGAAAATGGAGGAAAATGAGAATGCTGCTCAGTATGGTGCAAGAATAAAGGAAATGGTAAGTGCAATAAGATGCCTGAATGGTCAACTGGATGAGGATACTATTAATAGTAAGTTCTTAAGAACCTTGCTCCCTATCTATGCTATTAGAGTATCAACAATACAAGAACTAAGATGCATACCAGGACATAATCTAAGCTTTGAAGGTATAATAGTTAGACTCACAGCATTTGAGTTATCTAACTTTGACAACTACAAACCTGAAAATGTTGAATATGCTTTTAAGGAAAAGTTATCACTGAAAGATGTCGAACAAGTAAAATAAAGAAAGGAAGAAAAATGAAGTATGTATCTAGTGATAGTAGCACTGATGAGGAAGATGTGGAACAATTGGAAGCATTGCTTGCTAGAAGATTTCACAGGGGCAAAGGAAAATTCAAAGGTAAGATGCCTATCATCTATTTCAATTGCAATGAAGTAGGTCATATTGCTGCAAGATGTCCACAGAAAAAGGATTCCAAGGAAATCAATAAATACAAGAACAGAAGAGATGATGACAAAATAGATTACAAAGAAAAAGGTATGAAGTGTTATATTGTTGAAAAATATTTTGATGACAATGATGATGAAGTTGTTTATGTAGCCATGAAGGACCAATCTGACGAAGAAGAAGCCACAACACTGGTGACTTGTATAAACAAGAATGACAGATGGATCATAGATAGTGGATGCTCACATCACATGATAGGAGACAAAAGTAAGTTTGTCAACTTTACTCAGTATGATGGAAATAGTGTTAGATTTAGTAATGATGCTCCATGTCAAATCAAAGGAAAAGGTTCCATTAAGCTCACAGAATAGATTTCATGTGATAATGCATACTATGTTGAAGGATTAAACTACAATTTATTGAGTGTCTCACAGTTAGGCAATATAGGTTGCAAAGTGGAATTTGAAAACAAAATAGCAAAAATTTATGATACTGATGGTAAACTAATAGGAAAAGGAGATCAAACAAAGAGTAATTTTTTTTACCTTGATATGGATGATGCTTCTTGTCTATTTGCAAAATTTGATGATGAATGGTTATGGCATAGAAGATTATGTCATGTCAATTTTGATAATCTAGTCAACATCAATAAAATGAAGAAAGTCAGAGGTCTACCAAAATTGAAAAAGCTTGATAATATCATGTGCAAACAATGTCAGCTAGAAAAGATGACAAAATCAAGTTTCAAAAGCAAGAACTATACATCTAAAGAGATACTTGAGTTAGTTCACATTGACTTATGTGGCCCAATGGAAATACAAAGCTATAGAGGAGATAAATACATAATGCTATTTGTTGATGACTATTCCAGGATGATGACTGTTATGTTCTTAAAACAAAAATTTGATGCTTTTCAAATGTTTAAGTGGTATGTGGCCAGAGTTGAAAAGGAAACTGGAAAAAGCCTAAAATGTCTAAGATCAGATAGAGGTGGTGAATTTACATCAAAAGAATTTGAGATATTCTGTAATGACAATGGAATCAAAAGACAAACGTTAGCTCCTAGAACTCCCCCACATAATGGAATTGCTAAGAGAAGAAACAGATCTGTGATTGACTGTGCTAGAACATTAATGATGGAAAAGAATGTTGCTCTAAAATACTAGAGAGAAGCTATAAATGTAGCTATTCATACACTGAACCGAGTACAAGTCAAGAAAGGTACAAATACAACACCTTTTGAATTATGGTATGGTTACTCACCCAATGTAAAACATTTCAAAGTGTTTGGTTGCAAATGTTTTATCCTGAAGGATACTAGAAATGGAAAATTTGATACAAAAAGTGATGAAGGTATATTTCTTGGTTACTCCACTAGAAGTAAGGCCTATAAGTGTTTGAATGTTAACACTAACAAAATTGTGGAAAGTGCAAATGTAAATTTTGATGAGCACACAGAAGTCCAAGCTGAAGAACTAAAGAAAATGGAAGAATACAAAACCTTTGTATATTCTTATGAAGGAATGACTGCTGATGAGGATGATGACAATCATTGAATTGAAAATCAACAACAAGTGTCGGTTTCAGTTGATTCACAACCAGTGAATGCCAAGTTGCATTCAGAAGCTGAGTTACAAAATGAAGAAAATGCACAATCTGATTCAGAAGACAGTTAACATAATGAAGAACAACCTGACAATGAAGTGCATAGTGATCCTGAATCCGAAAGATCAAACATGGAAACAAGGACAGAGCCAAGATTCTCCAAATATGTAAAAAGACATCACCCTACTGAATAGATAATTGGTGACAAAGATGCAAGACCAATGACAAGGAATAAACTAAGACATGAATCATGTCTGATTAGCAAATCTGAACCCAAGACAGTATATGGTGCATTATAGGATGATGACTGGTATAAAGCTATGGAAGAAGAAATTGATCAAATAAGGAAAAACAAAACCTGGAGTTTGGTTCCCAGACCAACTGACAAGAATGTGATTGGTACCAAATGGGTATTTAGAAACAAACTAGATGAGAATGGTGAGGTTACCAGAAATAAAGCCAGATTAGTATGCAAGGGTTATGCTCAAGAAGAAGGAATAGATTATGGAGAAACATTCGCTCCTATTGCTAGAATGGAAGGAGTAAGAACTTTACTTGCATATGCTACCTACAAAAATTTCAAAGTCTATCAGATGGATGTAAAATCTGCCTTCTTAAATGGTATACTAGAAGAAGAAGTCTACATTGAACAACCAAAAGGATTTGTTGATGAGAACAATAAGGATATGGTGTGTAAGCTACATAAAGCACTCTATGGTTTGAAACAAGCACCTAGAGCATGGTATGAGAGACTTCACAAGTATCTAGTGCAAATTGGATTTGAAAAAACTGATGATAATAGCAACATGTACATCAAAGCTAAAGAAGGTAAAGACATTATTGTATCTGAAATTTTTGTGGATGACATAGTATTTGGTGGTAAGGAAGTACTGGACAAAAGTTTTGCTGACAAAATGAAACATGAATTTGAAATGTCTATGTTCGGAGAAATCAAATTTTTTGTCGGATTGCAAGTACACCAACTTAAACATGGAATATTTATTACACAATCAAAGTACATCAAAGAAATTCTTAAAATGTTTGGATTGGAGGAATCCAAACCAGTAAGCACACCAATGGCCACAGGAAATAAGCTGTCCAAAAATGATGAGTCAACTGAAGTCAATCAAACAATGTACAAATCCATGATTGGAAAACTACAATATGTTGTGCATAGTAGACCAGACATAGCATTAGCAGTTGGAATAGTGGCTAGGTTTTTTGCTAATCCTAAAGAAAATCATCTCATAGCAGTAAAAAGAATAATGAGATATCTCAAAGGGACTAATGATTTTGGTCTATACTACAAAAAGAATGGAAAATTTGAACTCAATGCATATATAGATGTAGACTGGGGAGGAAACATTGATGACAGAAAAAGCACAAGTGGAGGCGCATTATTTCTAGGCAAAAGGCTGGTTACCTAGACTAGCAAGAAACAAACATGTATATCCCAATCCACTACAGAATCAGAATATGTGGCAGCTGCAGTCAATTGTACAAACATTGTATGGCTCACACATCTATTGAATGGAATGAAAGAAGAAGTAACAAAATCGGTGATATTGTATTGTGATAATACAAGTGCTATAAACATATCCAAAAATCCAGTGATGCATGCAAAAACCAAGCATATCGCAATCAAGTATGATTATGTCAGAGAATTGGTGGAAGATAAACAAGTGAAGTTGGAATACATTCACACAAAGGAACAAACTGCAGATATCTTCACCAAACCATTGCCCAAGGATGCCTATGAATATCATAGAGGCAAATTGGGGGTCATACCCCTAACCCAAGCAATTTAAGGCAACAAGGAAGCTGCCTTGCATCAACAGGAATAAATCATTGAAATATTAATAGGTTGATGCAAAGGATGACAACAGGTACAGAAACTCCAAATCAGTCACAAGCATGGTGACAAAGGGAGAAAAACAACAAGAAGCCAAAGCTTATATTTTGCATGATAAAAATGCTACATCTTTGGCATTTATGTCAAAGAGGGAGAAATATGCAGGGAAACTGATCAAATGCAAAGAAAGAGGGAGATATATATATGAAAGAGGGAGATATATGAGATCAGTAGTGAAATACAACAAGACAACGTATAAAATCTTGGTGGTAACTAAATTGATTACTTGATCAGTTTGGTTTGCCATCAATGCCAAAGAGGAAGATTGTTGGAATAAAATATGGAACTAGTAAAGAATGTCCTCAATCATTATTTTGTCATTGATGTCAAACTTGCTACTTGCAGGGATGAAAATTGCTTTAGTGATCCAAATACTATCAATTAGTTGATTGTCAAGGTGGAGGCAATTAATAAGATGTAACTAAAATACCTAGAGAAAGGTTGAAGTTATGATGTTGGAATGAAGTACAAGGATCAACTAAGCCATTGATGAAAGAATGTATTTGATGATATACTACAAATAATGGGCACACTGAAACATATCAAAGATTCAAGGTTTTAATTAAGTCTTTTGTGAAGCTCAAACTAAGTTCATTAGAGAGAAGGAGCTGAGCAAGCTAGTAAGAGTCGAGCAAGTTCTAGTTAATGCTGAGTAAACTTCAGATGCCGAGTGGTGCCGAGTAGAATCAAGTGTTGAGTAAGTTCAAGTGTTGAGTAAGTTCAAGTGTCGAGTAAGTTCAAGTGCCGAGCAAGTTCAAGTGCCGAGCAAGTTCAAGTGCCGAGCTAGTATAGGTGCCGAGTAACACAGAGGTGTCGAGCACCAGTAACTCAATAATGTCGAGTTGCTGCATTATTTAGGAAATCAAAGATTCGCCAGATCTAAGCCGACAAGGTTGTTATCTAGAAATCTGCGAATTAAAAGAAAGATAAGAATGATGAGTTGGTGGCATAGAACACCATGTAGAACATTTTTAAGATACAACTAGCAAAGTTTCAAGAAAACAAGGTATGGGGTAGATACATTGTATCCTACCCAATCATTTTTGAAACCCTAAAATTGAAGAGGGAAAATTGAGCGGTAAAGGCAAATCAGACTTCTATATAAGAAGACATAAGTTAATAAAAAAAGTGAGAGAGAGCGAGAAGGGGACAGAAGGAAAGGAGACAATGGTCAAGCATAAAAGCATGAAATGCTAAAAAATGTGCCAAGGAGAAGATAGCGCAAAAATTCTATTTGTATAGATGACCACAAAGGTGATTACATTGACAGAATGAGTTAGAAGACTCAAGGAGACCGAAATTGAGAGGAAGACAAGCCGTTAGAGCTAAAGAGATTAAAACCAAGCATAAGCATTGAACTGAAAGTGTGATATGAAATCTGCAAAGTATGTTGTAAGTTATATCACATCAAAAGACCATTATTGTTACTTTCTAGCAATTATAACTATAAGTCTAAATCCTATGGACTTAGGTTGGTTTAACAGCCATTAGAAAAATCCTTTAATAGGGTGACATTCCAAGTGAATGTTCTAAAGACCTTTAACCAGGCCCATTCCTAATAGTTTGGTGAAATCCTCTAACAAGGTCACATTTAACAATGTGTTGTAAGCCTTTAACAGGGCAGGCTTTTAACAGGGCATCACTTCAGAAGAGTGAGAATCAAGTAGCATGTTATTGGTGGTTTTTCCCAAATTGGGTTTCCACGTAAATCATTGTGTCATGTGTTGATCTTGAGTGTTTTATCTTTGCATGTTGATTTACTGTAGCTTGCTTATATGATTGATTTAAGTTTGAATAGATGAAAATGATATGGATTCATTAAAAGTAGTAAAAAGGTATTAATAGGGCATTTGGACCTTGAATAACTAATTCACCCCCCCTTAGTTATTCTAAAGAATTCTAACATTCATGACACTTTTCTTTTAGAGTTGCTCGAATTTTATTGGATGGGACCTTCTAGTAGTTATGGAGGAATCTAGAAAGTTCAAATCTATGTCAAAATATTTCAATTCTACAAATGTTGCAATTATTCCAAAAACCACAAAGCCCAAAAAATTTGCAAACTTTTGTCCAATTTCACTCTACAACCTGACTTATAAAATTATTACTAAAGCCATCTATCTACAACTTCGAAAACTTCTTCCATCCATAATTTCTCCTGAACAAGGTGGCTTTGTTCCTGGTAGAGAAAAAATGGAGGGTGGAATGGTAGCTCATGAAGTTCTTCATTCCATCAAGAATAGTCAATCTTCTAATTTTGTTATCAAATTAGACATGCAAAAGGCCTACGACAGAGTTTGCTGGAACTTCCTTTTTCAAGTCCTTCAAAAAATGGGCTTTGATAAGAAATGGTGTAAGTGGATTAAAGCTTACATTTTTGGGGCTTGGTTCTTAGTCATTATCAATAGATCAGCATCTGATTTATTTCCCTCCACACAAGGTCTCCAACAAGGTGACCCTCTTTCATCGTCTTTATTCATCATAATGAATGAAAACCTTAGTAGGAACATCAAGCATCATCATCTATCTGATAAGTGGAAAGGAGCAAAAATTGAAGGTATAATAATCTCAGTCACACACTCCTTATTTGTTGACGACACACTACTATTTGGTGCCTCATCAATATCTGAGGCTAAACAGATTAAGAAAATTCTCTTGCTATATTTAAAAGTTTTAGGGCAAAAAATTAATCCTCAAAAGTCAAAAATATTCTTATTTTGTACAAACAGGATTATCTTAGACAAGATTGTGCATATTTTGGGGTTCACTAAGGATTTTCTACCCTCCACTTATCTTGGGATTCCTTTCTTTATGGGTTCAAAAAAGAAAGTTTTTTGGGAGGGGGTATATCAAAGAATTAAGAGAAAAATTTCTTCTTAGAAAGTTAGATGGATGTCATTATCTGGCAGAATATTGCTTATTAAGTCAGTCCTTTGTGTAATACCTAATTATTACATGGCTACTATGCAAGCACCGCCTTATGTTGTCTCATAAATTCAAAGACTTGTTAAGGACTTTCTATGGTCAGGAAATTTGACTAATGAAAAGAAACTTCCACTTATCTCTCTCCAAAATATGGCATTTCATCCAACTCTAGGTGGTGCAGGAATTCATGATTTGACAACTAGGAGCAAAGAATTTGGTGGTAAGGTGGTTTGGTAGATGTCTACTAAATCACAATCCATTTGGTGTCAAATTATGCAACAGAAATATTTAGATAACAATGAGCCACATAGAATATTTTCTATGATGGATCCCCCTTGGAGATCAGTCATTTGGGACTTCATGATTGCATCTAGAGATATTGTGCTTAACTACATTTCATGGGAATTAAACTGTGGGGACAAGATTAACTTCTGGGGTGACTCGTGGAATGGCCAACCCCCATTAAATACAATGCGAAACATACAAAATAACATCTCATTTACAAAAGTAGAATGGGGTAACCTTGTTCATTATATGGATGCAATTTGCATCTTCTCAAGAAAATTAATATGAAAAGATCTAGATCAACTCCCTTTAGATCCTCAACATAAACAACAACTTAAATCTATCTTTTCAGAAAGATAGGCTTTTGTATCAATGTTGAGGATTGGTTAATGTGGATCCTGGCCAAAAATGGTAATTACTCAATCAAGGTTACAAACTTCTTCAACAACTTGATTCAAAAAAACCATCATCTCGAGCATTTATGTTCTACTAGAATAAAATAGTACTTCCCAAGGCTGGGTGCTTTGCATGGCTAGCAATCAAGCATAGAATTCTTACAAGTGATAGACTAGCTAGGATGAATATTGCCTCTCCTTTCAAATGCATTTTATGTGGTGAGGAAGATGAATCAATTGACCACCTATTTGCAAGATGTCAGTTTGCATACCAATGATAGATGTTTGTCTTAAACAAATTAAATTACTACTCTCACTACAAAACAATATCTAGGACATTTTCAGGCTTGGCCAATTCTTTACCCCAATGCCCTATTTGCAGGAATCTAGAAATGTACACCTACTCTAGTTATTTGGGCTATTTGGTGGGAAAGAAATAAGAGGATTTTTAGAAAAGAAATATCATCTTTAGAGAAAGTGCTCCAAATCATTGAAAATTTGATATCAAAAGTTACTAATGCAAATGTCAGTAGATGTAGATTTAATCCAGCTATCACTTCCTAGGATGGAAGTATCATTCGGGAATGGAAATCAATTTTCATCCCATTTGGCACTGACACTTCTTCAAAGTTGTAAACTCATACAGAGAGGTCTACAGTTAAATGACAACCCCCTTCATCTAGCTTTGTCAAACTCAACTTTGATGGAGCATCCAGAGGTAATCCAGGACAATCAGGATTGGGAGCATGCATTAGAGACTATATTGGTAAAGTCCTGGCAATCACAATAGTTCCCCTTCCCATAGGAACTAACAATATGGCTGAGGCTCAGTCATTGTTTTCAGGGCTAATGCTAGCTAAGAAAGGGAACTTCCAACAAGTGTAGATTGAAGGTGATTCTCAAGTTACAATCTCCGCTTGTATTAAGAGATAATTATCTTCTTGGAAACTCAAATATGTGCTCCAACAAATTTGGAATATTATTGATTAATTTTAGGAGATCAGAGTTTCACCCACATATAGAGAGGGAAAAAAAATGGTGGATTATCTTTCCAATTTAAGATGCCATGGGATTACAATTTTTACACTAAACCCCTCTACAACTATGGAGCACTACAAAGATTTGTAGAAACTAATGGTCGCTTACCTTTAGAAAAGGAGTTTATTATTTGTGCCAAGCTATTTTTCCTTTTGGTGCCAAGAGACTCTTGGAGCCAAGCATACTTCATGTGTTGAGCATTTATTATGTGTCAAGTCATAGCTGATGTTGGGCATGATAGGGTCTTCAAGGGTTGAGCAGATTCTATGTGCCGAGTTGCCTCTAGTGCCGAGTGTGTTTCAGGTGCCGAGTGATCAATATGTGCCAAGCCATAGCTAATGTTGGGTATGGCAATGACTTCAGGGGCTGAACAGACTATATGTGTGCCAAGAAATTCTTATGTATGTTGAGTTGCTTCAAGAACTGAACATGCTTCATGTGTCGAGTGATCAACATACATCAAGTCATAAGTTGACACCTACTAAGCCAATGACCTTAGGTGCGAACCGCCATATGAGATGTGTCGAGTAGGCTAACACACTTCATGTGTCATGTATAATGTATGTATCAAGCTAGCTGAGCAAGCTAACACACTTCATGTGTTGTGTAATGTATGTGTCGATCCTGCATCAATATAGGTGTCGAGTTACTATTGATGCCAAGCTAGAATTCTCATTGTTGCTGAGCTGTTTCAAGTGTCATGTGTGCTTTATGTGTTGTGTGATCAATGTGCCAAGCCTGCATCAATATAGGTGCCGAGTTACTACTATTGCTAAGCTAGAATTCTCATTCCTGCCAAGCTATTTTAGGTGTTGAGTGTGTTTCATGGGCCAAGTGATCAATATGTGATGAGGCACAGTTGATGTCGTCCAAGCCAGTAACATTAGGTGCCCAATGTCATATTTGTTGAGTGTGTAAGTATGCTTCATGTTTCATGCAAACTAGTAGCCTATATGTGCTAAGTAAATTAGAATAGTACATGAGTTATCATATAGCTACCGAGAGGAGTCAAAATTCTTATAGGGGTTGAGTTACCTTTGGAGCCAAGTTAGAAGCCAAAATACTTCAAGTGACACGATGAGTGTACTTTATGTGTTGAGTCATAGTTGATGTTGTGTAAGCTAGTGATTTCAAATGCTGAATGGGTTATATGTTTTATGTGATCTACACGTGTTGAATTGTGGATGATGCTGAGAAAACTAGAATGTCATATGTGTTGAGTACACTATAGTGGACATTTTGATGTCACTCGATGGTCACTATGCATTATCCAAATTGGGCATTGAACATTTATTGAAACTTTCATAAATTAGGCTCCCATGTGTGAGATTAAGGAAAAATCATGATAAATCTTCATCATTAAATAGAAGGCTAATGTTAATTGAGTATGATCTTTTTTTAGTTTGGTCAAGTGGCATTTTGTACTTGGAAAAATTAATTTCAACATATACCACTACAGATCAAATTGCTCAATCTTCAATTTTTGGGCACGTCAAATTTGTACTTTGCCCTTCTCAATTTGTAACTGATTTTTGATTTAATGTACCCTATTTATTGCACATGAGTGCAGGTACTCCAAGGGATTTAGTTTAAGGTGCAAAATGGATTTCAATCTAATATATTTATCCAGCTTGTTGTGTTTACCATTCAAATTTCTTTCAACATGTCATCTCCACAAGAAGTATGTGTGGAATGTGAATCTTGTCATTAGTTCCATCGCAATATCTTGCCAAAAAAATTTAGAATTAGGCTTCATCTAGCATTGGATGAAGATGCAATTTCTCACTCTCTTGAAGATGTGGTTCTGGATAATATGTTTATTGTACACTCATATAACATCCGACGTGTGATTTGAACCATAATTGGGGAGGATCTTTTCTCTACATCTACAAGGAATGTTTTATTCCCTTCAACTTTGGTCTCCATATTTCTTTCCAATACCATGGACCTTCTTCAATCTTCGTCGAGACTGGAAATTATCACCATTAAGGTGGTTCAACCATAATTCTAGGCTAATAATAAATTGAAATGTCCGATGCAGAACTATGATTTGTGGGTTAGTAATTCCCTAGTTGGTGGCATATTTTCAAGAACCGTGCTCATGAAGAGCCATGAAGCCATGATAACCTTTGAAATGATGTAGAAAACCTTTGAGAAGTACAACACTCGGTTCCTTTTCAAGCCCTGCAATTCAGAGCTCATGCTCTAGGTTTCTAGTTGACTAAAGAGGTGAAGAAAATAACTTTTGCTTTGATTGATATTTTGGAGATTCCAATTTCTAATGCTTGAGCAAAAGTTGCACAAGTGAAGAAACCTTCAGCCATCCCAACTCATTCGGTCAATGAACCTGGCATCTAGTCCTTCTCGACTTTCAAAGATCCTAGTCTTGGTCACCATGTCTCAGCAGAAACTACTCAGCCTTTTCTTCTAGATGTCACTATACCTAGTGGTTGGGACATGCCTTCATCCACTGGTTTCTCTGCCAACACTTTCGATGTTGCTGCTGAGGGCCTGAGCTTAGGTTGGGACGTTGTTGTTGCTAAGGGCCTGAGCTTGGGTTGGGATGTTGCCCCTATATCACGTCTAGATTTGGGATGGGACTTCTCTTCAATGGTTGCTCCCAGTGAGGAGATGGATGAAAGATAGCACAGTGGTATCTTTCTATCTTGTTGGGCTTTTTTCTCCTCACTTTTGACATGGTTTATAGAATGTTGAAAATCTTTTTTTGATTGAATTTGAGTCCACCATGCCTGTTATGTGATGAAATTTTGTAAAACTTGATAGATTTTGAAGTTTGATTGGTTGTTCATCGATATAGTTAGATTGTAAGTATCGATGTTAAGTCAATTGTAAATATTGTGACGATACTAGGTTTTCTTTCTGGTTCTTTCCCAATTGAGCTCTTGAACTAGTTCTTACTTTATATACATATATATCTAGTGGCTTGTCCACTTTTGCCTAAAAAATAAATAAATTTTTTTTAATACTTTTTCTTTAATATCATTTTTTTATTTTTAAAAAGAATATTTATGTTTCTCTTTATCTATTTTCATCTCTACCTGTGATAGTATTCATAAAGGGACTTCCACTATCATTCATTAAGGTTTAACCTTCATCCTATATCATTATGAATTGCATCTTTTTCCCCAAAATAATTACTTAATGTCCTATCATGGAAATCTTAGTAAAAATATTGGCCCACCTCACAACTTAGTGTTCATATACCGAATTGAAAAAAATCCATTTCCCTCTAAAAAGAGAAACCCTATTTATAGAAACATAGGGAAAGTTGTAAAAGAAATTTAAATAATGAGCCTCTAGAGATTACACTCCTAAAATTGACCTAGGAGAAATAACAATCCTCTATTCCTAAGCTTTCTCACTAAGCATCAATGAACATTAAAATTAAATGTCCAAGAAACAACAATATCATTATAGACCTAGATAAGATTGAATTTACAAAGGAGGATGAAGAAAATGATGAAGCTAATAAATAAAAAATAACCTTGGAGAAGGACACTTTGTGCACCTCATTGAAAAGGATAATAGGGGAGAAAATGTATTATGAAGAAAGGAATACTAAATATAATTGATTTATTTTTCTCTTAGGGAATAATGCATGTATGTCAAAGAGATGATTTTCTTCATATGTGTTGCATTAATGACTATGTTTTCCATTGATGTAAACATATCAATTTTCTTGATAGTTCGGCTAGAGTTGCAGAGGAAGATTCATTTGGAGAGGTTTATGCTTAGATATGTATGTTCTGTACACTTACTCTTGGAAGAGAAATCAATATTTTGTTCTAATTCTATGGCTATGAGTGTGGAAATAAATATGTAGGTTTTCATGTGCTACATACATTTTTATGGAGAGGCTAAACATCATTCAATGGGATTGGATTATGGCAGAAAACCATGTTCAAGATGTTTTGGTTAGTGTGGCAGAATCAAATAATCATCCAATGAAGATTTGGGAAATTTATTCAGCATGATGTTCTAAGAAAGCTAACTATTGTTAACAGTATTTGGGAAGTGTTATTTGTAATGTAATATATCAATAAGGTCTTATACTATCCATTACAAATTGAGATTGCTAAAGGATGACTTAATACTTGTTTTAGCACATGGTATAGAGATGGGATATTTTTGTGTGGTTAAGTTTTTAGTGTAGCTGGTTCTTGTTTATGCAAGCTTGAATATTATTTTTTTATGATTAGAGTGGAGATTAATGTTATGAATATACTCTGAAATTCAAAGGAGCTATATTGGAAAGGGAGTTGATGTTTAGTCAATTAATGCACTTAGACATATTACCCTAAATATTGTTTAGTGAAGACAATCTAGAGGTAATTTGGATAGTGAGTTCATTTTATCTCCCTTTCAACTCTTAACAAGGTTGGCACAACTCCTAACTAGGTTTGAATCACCTGAAAAGGATTCAAAGTCTCCTAGAAATGACTGATTTATCTAATTATATTTCATTGGATCCTATAGAGTCAATCATTTTACAAGGAACCTCTAAATTAGTACATTATCTTGTGGGCATATTTGCCACCATGGTCTTCCCTCTAATCATGGGTTTCCCTAGTTAACAAATCTACTATTATTGTACATGGTTATCTTTCTATCATTGACACATCCTTAAATATTATGTTTTAGATTTGATAAAGTTTTTAAAAAAAAATTTAAGCACATAACGAACTCACCCTCCCTACACATCCCCCCTGCCTAGTTATCTTTGTGGACTTTACTTTTTAATAGTTGGTATCAGAGCATCATGTCCTTGAAAGAAACTTTTAACAACTTAAAGGAGCTCCATGATAGCCTCTTACTTCAAAAAAGATAGTATGAAGTTTTATGGAGAGAAATATGACAATTGGAAGGAAAAGATGAAAACTCACTCAATGTGGATTGGTCCATAATTTTGGTTGGTTACACTCAAGGAGAAGGATATAATAGTTGAAGATAAACCTAACTTGTGTGAACAAAACAATAAAGATATATTTATGCAAATAATTCTTCCTAAATAAGCACCCTTGTCAACTCCTCCAAAATCTAAATATGTTGCATGTGAAATTTAGTTTAAATTTCATAATATAGTTGAAGGTGATGAATATGAAAAGAATTCTACATTGTAGAATTGGATATGCATGTGTCAAAGTGCTAAAATATAGGAAGACGAAACTATAAGAGAATAATCTAGTAGGATTGTATTTGATATTATTGGAGGCAATAGAAGTTTTGGTGGAACTAAGATAGAAGATGAGACTATGTGGAAGATTTTGAAATCCTTGACACCTTATTACCACTAGAAGGAACAAATGATTGAATAATTAATTCCTTGCATACATAAGTTTTCTAGAAAATCTCTTCTTGAAAATTTATAGGTATCTAGATTATGGATGAAGCAAAATGAAATATTACCTTGAGTTGAGGCTACATTTATACAAACACTTACAAGAAGTGTGAGCACAAGTAGAGATTAAGTTAGATAATTATCAATAAAACAAGAAGAATATAAGAATTTTAATGCAGGGCTTTCATAGCTTATGAAGATGGAACCTAAAGATATAAAAAATCATTATTTTTTAGACATGTAAGGAACTCGGTCATTATTCATCTAAATGTCCTAAGAGAGAAAAGAAGGTAAAGCCTTAAAAATCTAGAATTCTAAAAGATTGCTTCTTTTTTAATGTAAATGATGAACTTGAGTTTAAGAACATAAATTTTCTAGATAATAGTGATAGTGAATATGATGAGATAGGATCTATTCCTATTAAGAAATGAAATCTTGAGAAAGAATAATAAATAAAATAAAAATCCTTAGTATTACATGTTGAAAAGAAGAAGTCTAATTGGATTATAGATAGTGTATTTATTTAATTATGTCACCTGAGATATGAATAAGTTTGTTAAGTTCAATAGTTATGATGTAGGAATAATTAGATTTATATATAAAACTTAGCGTGTCACGTTAGAAGAAAGGATTTATTAAATTTCATGTAAATAACAACACTTAGGATGTTTAATTTGTGGATATATCAAACCATATTTTTTGAAGTCTTGGATAGCTTGTTGATAAGGGATATTAGTTACAATTTATTGAGAAGACTTGCATAATCAAAGACAAAGATGATACAATAATTTTTTGTTTAAGACACTAGAGGCATGTAAAATTGTTATGTGATGTATATCATTTATGTTTAGCATTGAAAATACATTTATGCTTATAGTCTTTGTGCCTTTTCTATTTTTTATGTATTGTGATACTTATGTAATGTACTAAGGTTTTATTTAAACTAGGAATATGTGACCCTAAGAATGTTGCTTCTATACATTTCATATAATTTTGGTTTTATATATTTTAGTAGGGTAGAGGCCCAAGGTGAGTGGATCACTATAGGTGTTGGGACCCAAATGTGGTCACTAGAGGATCCTATGTAGTAGAAATAAGAGCCCTAAGTAGGTTGGCTCGACATATGAGTTTATAATCAAGTAGAAAAATTAATTAAATAAATTTTATTAGGGGTTTGGGTTAACACATTAATCAAGATAAGTGATATTGGGCCACACATATCTTGTTGGAGAATTGGGGCCATATGTCATCTAGTATAAGGCCTTTATGTGGTAGGGTGACAATGGTTTAGTAGGTTGATCCCAACATTAAGGAAAGTGTAATAAGTCTACATATGCCCTATTGGAGTACTGGGACAATATGTCATTCTATATAAGGCATGGATGTGGCAGGATGACATTGTTATGAAGGTTGATCCAAACATTTGAGTGGTATGCATTGACACTAACTTGGATATGGTAGAACCCTTAACTTTGCGTTTTCCTCTAGTTGTCCATTTTATTGTGACTTTATTTTGGGAATTAAGTTTTGTGTGGCCTTATGATATAATTGTACTTAGATTTTTGGGGTATAAGCCTTAGATTATGTTAACACCTATGTGGATCATGGTCTTATATCCTAGCTCAGGGGAGTGGGCCATTTATGGCTCTAGGAGGTTGGATGGTATTTTTTCTTTGAGGTATTGATCAAGTTTTCATGGACACACACACACACATGTGTGTGTGTGTGTGTGTGTGTGTGTGTGTGTTGATACTTGTTGAGTAGTTATTGAATATTGATTCTTGAAGTATATTTGTTGCATTTCTCTAGAAGAAATCTATGAAATATTGTAATATAAAATCTTTAAAAAAGAACAAGCCGTATGTATATGTATCATGAAATAAAAATATATGTAATAAGGGTAAAGGGTATCTCTAGGAGAAATAAAAGGAAATATGAACATATTATATTATTTCAAAACATAAATGAAGTTAAGATGATGCCATAACATTTTATATTTTGTATTTAGATGAATTTATGATGAAATAAAGAAAAATCTACTCTTAATATGTTATTAGTGAATAGAAGGTGATTTGGTTTACATGTATAGTTAATGGTTTAAATCTATTTCATGTATCTTTATGTCATATTATGTACATCCATTTGATTGTAATGACTAGGAAGTCAGTTCCTAAATTGGAAAGGGATATTAGGATGGATAATGTATTAAACTATGAGTAGATCTAATACTAATAGATGGATAAGCTTAAGTAGTAAGGATGAAATGTTAGAAACAAAATTAAGTAATGTTGTTTAACAGTGACATAGGGAACTTCTTAGGAGTTAACATCTATGATTAAGTAAACATAGCAAGAAAAAGATGTTAAAAAAATTATTCACCAAGCTTCATATCAATTTGTGTTATCCTTTCAAGTTTCCCTGGCAAGGCATTTCAACACATTTCAATTAAATTTCACTTTTTAAGAGAAACATCAAAAGAGAAAGAAGTTAGATCAAAGTATGTTAGCACAAAGGAGAAGATAGTATAGATGTTTACAAACCCTCTGGCTAAGGATATGTTTGAGTATTTGAGAAGAATTATTTGGGTGATGCACCAACCTTCTTTAGAGTAGTTGATGTAGAGATTGCATTGTCTTGGTATGAATTAGAGATCTATTCTTTTGTCTAGATTGAATGCTTGATGTTTCTCCAATGGGAAGTATTTGTGCTTGAGTTGAGTTATTAAGGACTATTGGTAAAGGTATTAAATATATTGAATACATCATGATGTCTAAATGATATACTTTATGGGTTGTAGGGATGTGGAATAACATTGGATGTAGTATGGGATACATCGAAACCTATTACCATTTGCTTATTGTTGCAAGAAGATATCAGAAAAGAATGTGACCCATAGTGTAATATGCAATGAATTAACATTCCTTCTATGTAGCATGCACTATGTGGAAGTTGTCTGATGATGTTGGTTGAGGTCACTCTCTATGGAATTAGAAAAATTAAGAAAGGATATCACCCCAATGTAAGTGCATATGTTTGTACACTACCCAATGTAATTGTTATCTTAATTGTAATTGGACCGAGTTAATATATTATAGTTAACCAACAGTAATGCTTTGAGGATATATTAAAGAACTCATACAAGAGGAGAAAATGAGCTTTGTCTGACCTTCAAGGACCAATACTGAATCTTTTAATTTCATATGAGGGGATATGTATGTAGAGTTTCTAGAATGAACCCTTGAGATGTTATTGTAAATGTAATGCATGATTTTTACCTAAGGAATTTAGCACCTCTTAGTATAAATATTTTATGATAGAGTACGTTGTCATCATTATGATGATTGAAAAAGTTATGGAATTGACACTTCTAATCTAAAACAAAAATGACTTGATCACTTATGTTACAGTTAAAGAAAATACTAACAAGAGAAATAGATGTTACAGCAATGTACAAAAAGAAAATCGCTATTAACACATAAAAGAAAAATCCTAATAACAGCTAATCATTTTACAACATTTTATATACAAATTATAGTTAAAATCAAAGGGGTTATTTTAATTCGTTCTACCATCGTACACATTGTAGGCCATCGCGGAAAAAGATAAAAGGATAAATTCAGTAGACAAGACTCTTTTTCAGCTATGTAAGGCACAGGGACTACTTACTTCGAGGCGAGCCGATTTCCTCGGCCAAGACACCTGAGCCCAATTAGAAAAAATAACTGTTATTATCGATAATAGTAAAATTCCAAAAAGAACCTTCAACATAGGAGTAGCCTAATGAAGCAAACTATGTCCGAAAGTTATAAGTTACCTTCTTGCCCTTCTGATCTGGATACGTAATCACCCTGTTGCTCTGCAAGTCTCGAAGAATAAATGGTATTTAGTACCTTAATGATTATTAAAGGTGAAGATGAAGTGTAAGACTATTATTAACGTTTTGGTTATTGAAATACGGTACAATATTGGAGAGTAGTTCCATACTAATTTTTCTTCGGAATGTGCTGCCAATGGTTTCATGATGTTCTGCATATTGAGCAACTACGAGCTGATATATCAACGATTGCTGCATGCTCTCTAAATCCTTCTTACACGCAGAGATTTCGGTTTGGTTCCTTGAAGAAAAGATGCACCTGTATTGTCATTTATGTAGCACTCCATTTAGTGTAGCATTACCAATAAAGCGAATTCTACTGGGAAAATTAACAAGTTAGAGAATTTGTAGCTCTTACCTGCATAATCCTTGCGATTGTATGATAGAGAAACAGCATGCTGCACTTTTGGCTATGATAGTTTTGGCTCGGTTTACAGTGCTTTCCATTTCTTCAGGTATTTCGGGCAATTTAGTTAACCTCCTAAGAGACCTTGCCACTGTATTAACCAACGCCAGTAATTCAATACACTCCTTATCAACGCGTTTTGTTCTCTCAATGTTGTTAATCACTGCTGCTACCACCAACAATCCCGATGCAGCCCAATGAATCTTCCCCATTACTGCAAATATATCTCCAGCCGTACTCATCAAATCCTCAAACTTGGTGGATTTCAACTACAAACATCGATTCATTTTGTAACATATTTAAAATTACAAAGTTAGAACACATTAAGTTTAGAAATCAAGACTTAGTATGTGATATTTAAGCGATTACAAAAGAAATTAACTATATATGCAAGATCGTAGAAGTACCTTATCGAAAGCGGTTGAGGAAACACGAGACATGGAGTTGATCCCTTTTGAGGAAATGTAGATCCCAGTTGCAATAGTTCCCAGGCTCTCAGACCAATGACTCTGCAAGAAAGGATGAGTCTATAGATAATGCCAATAAAGATCTCTTGAACAAGCGAAATCAGTCAATTTGACTATTTAACATCTACTTTAGAATTCAAGTCTTAGCGTGTGGTTTAAGCTGTCTTGAATAAAACACGCATAAACCTACAATATGATTTGTAAAGTATATTAAACCTGGCTTCCGGCCTGGTGCAAGAAACTATCTATTTGGTTGGAAAGTTTTTCCAGGAGCTGTTCGTCATCAAATGCAGTGCCAAGAGGCGCATGGTCGTCATCATCAGATTCATGAGAAGGTCTTGAATTGCTCGTCTTGGGTGGCGCAACGTCTTTTGAAGACGGAAGGCATCCCAATATTGAGCTTGACCATGCCATTGATTTGTTCTCTCTTTTGCTGGCCATTCAGGCCGGATGGGGCTAAAATAACTGTTGGGCTGAATACATAGATTGAGGTGTATTCAGTCCCATTAATGAGTGCAAACTATCAACGACTGCTTCTGCAACGACAGACTGGTCTCACATCGACTGCTTTTGGTCTGATATGACACCTCGTGTATCACGCGGCATCTCGCACTTTGCACTTTAGCTACGGTGTTTGCATGTGCAGAAACTTTCGGTGGATAAAGTGGACCGATAGAATAAAGAAAGGGATTTCTCGATAAAGCTGTATGTTTCTCATCAATATGGAAAATAATCTAGATAAATCTATGACGCTTCTAATCTATATGAATTTTTTTTTAAAGCATTGGGATATCGAAATGTATGTTTGTAATTAATATGAATAAGAATTTAAAGCGCTGGTATGTCGTTTCTAATCAACATGAAAAAGAATTTGAAGCGTTTTAAAATGACAAGTTAAAGTACATGGAATGTTATTTGAAGTTCTAAATTGACTGATCTTAAATATTCTTTCTTTTTTTGTCAGACTTAAAATAACATCTATTTTAGATATTTTCCATTAAAATAACAAGGAAGGACAAATGAAAGAGACAATGGGCATGGTGATAAATGTGTGAATGAGAGGCTTCACACAGGGCACTCCCACACACAACAAATAGTGTCAGCATTTGTGCAATGGCTAGAACAAGGTCGAGAACATGAGCTTACCTTCCTCGAGATGCAAAAACAACCCTAACAAGACTAGTTTGATGTTGGATTTGGAGTGAAATTATCTTTCAAGGATTATGTGGATTTACAAATGAGGTATTCTAAGAGGCGAGGCCTTTACAATGATGGCATTAAATGAAATATTGGAAAGATAAACCTATCATAATTTGATGAATCTAGGAATACATCAGCATGAGCATGGGTTAAGAAGGCATATACATACTTCCAACTCATCCCCATGCCAAAAGAAGAGGCAATAAAATTTATGACACTTCACTTGGAGGAAATTACTTAGTAATGGTGGCACCATAGGATTGACACCCTCAATCATGATCGAGTCACTTTATATTCAGATTTCATGGAAAGGATCCAAAGTTCAACTTCAAGGAATTGGCACAACTAAAAAAAAAAGGATCAATGGAGAGCTACATCACATAATTTCAGAGACTATCAGTACTAGCGACATACATTTCAAAGAGAAGACTAGTTGTCTTATTCAAGGATGGATTGGCTAAGCCCTTAAAGGGTTGGGTGAAGGGTTTTAACCCCAACACACTTGTGGTAGTAGTCAAGATGACATAGGACATGGAAACATTGACTTCTTCTTCCAAAAGTTACACACACACAAGGATGATCTGTCACTCTAAAGGAGAAAGACAACAAGCCCCTTGTAAAGAAGCAATCAATGGATGAATCAACAAGACACGATTTTAGGAGGAATCTTTTTTTAATTGTAAAGAGTCATGGAAACCATGAAACCAATTCTTAGGCAAGGGGAAGGTCCATTACATTAAGGTGGTGTTAGACAAGGATAAGAATGAGGAACTAGAAACCAAAGAAGATGATCAACAAGCTTCCAAAGAGGATAACATAAATCGTGCAAAGAGGATTTTTGTGTTAGTACTCAAGGAGGTACCATCACTCCTGTTGGCACTCTGAGGTATTATATTTTCAAATATGAGGAACTATCCAACTAAAAT
The DNA here is from genome assembly GCA_028749045.1 of Cupressus sempervirens. Lineage (NCBI taxonomy): Eukaryota > Viridiplantae > Streptophyta > Pinopsida > Cupressales > Cupressaceae > Cupressus > Cupressus sempervirens. The sequence goes on along the minus strand of CM053789.1, from coordinate 503,874,085 downwards.
GGGTCATAGTCTTGTTGGATAGTGGGGCCACAATCATTTTTATTAATTCATCACTCACAAAACAAACAAATTTGGCTATTGGGTCACATGTAGGATTCTAAGTCAAGGTAGCAAGAGGAAACCTCCTATCATGTGCCCATGTGGTACCAAAACTTAGACTTACCATGGGGAGGCATACAGTGATAGAAGGTTTCTTTATGATAGATTTAGATGACATGGAAGTCATTCTTGGCATTTAGTGGATGAAAACTTTGGATGAGTACACACGAAGCTTTAGAAGAATGGATCTTTTATTCGAATTGAATGGAAAGAAGGTAGTCTTGAGGGTAATATCAAATGGAGGTTCGAAGGAAATCTTGGCACAATAGATGGAAGTTATTTTTTGACATGATGACATTGTCTAGGCAATACATTGTTTAATCTCATCAAAAAAAATGAAGGGGCAACAGATTGACTACCAGGGTGGTGGGCTTCACACAATATTAGATAAGTATAGTATGATCTTGGATTACAAGCCCCCTCCAAATAAGCAATCAATGGACGAAGCAACAAGACAAGATTTTAGGAAGAATTTTTTTAAAAAAATTTGTAAGGAGTCATGGGAACCATGAAACCAATTTTTAGGCAAGGGGAAGGTCCATTACATTATGGTGGTATCAGATAATGATAAGGATGAGAAACTAGAAACCAAAGAAGATGATCAACAAGCTTCCAAAGAGGTTAACATAAACTATGCAAAGAGGATTTTTGTGCTAGTACTCAAGGAGGTACCATCACTATTGCTGGAACTCTAAGGTATTCTATTTTTCAGGTATGAGGAACTATCCAGGAAAAATGGGTCATAGTCCTATTGGATTGTGGGGCCACATTCATTTTTATTAATTCATCACTTGTAAAATAAATAGAATTGGCTACAAAGGCACATGTAGGATTCCAAGTCAAGGTAGTAGGAGGAAACCTCCTATCTTGTACCCATGTGGTTCTAGAACTTAGACTTACCATGGGGAACCATACAGTGATAAAAGGTTTCTTTGTAATAGATTTGGATAATAGGGAAGTCATTCTTGGCATTTAGTCGATGAAAACTTTGGATGAGTACACGCAAAGATTCACAAGAATGGAGTTTCCATTTGAAGTGAATGGAAAGAATGTAGTCCTAAGGGGAATATCAAATGGAGGTTCGAATGAAATCATGACACAATAGATGGAAGTTATTTTTTGGCATGATGATATTATCTAGGCAACACATTGTTTAATCTCATCAAGATTGATGAAGGGGCAACAAACTGACTACCAGGGTGATGGGCTTCATGCAGTATTGGATAAGTACAATATGATCTTGGATTACATCCCTCATGGCATCCCTCAACATTGAGGCTTTGAGCACACCATTGAGTTGGAGGGAATAGCCATACTAGTCAACACTACATCATACTACCATCCTAAAAGGTTTAAGGATGAGATAGAAAAAAATGATCAAATAACTCTATAGAAAAGGGATGGATCAGGCCCAGTTCCAGTACTTTTGTATCATCGGTAGCTCTAGTTAAAAATAAGGATGAAACCCTCCATATGTATGTGGATTACCATGCACTAAAGAAGAAAACCATAAAAAGTAGGCATCCCATTCTTAGGATCGATGAATTATTGGATGAGTTACATGATGCAACCTATTTTTCCAAAATAGATCTCTATTCTAATTACCATTAGATTTGCACGAGGGAGGAAGATGTGGAGAAGATTTCCTTTTTTTGTTATTATGACCATTATGAGTTCTTAGTCATGCCATTTGGTCTGTCCAATGCTCAAGCTGCATTCCAATCATGCATGAACTAGATATTAAATGAACAACTGTGAAAGTTCTTATTAGTGGTTTTTGATAATATACTTATTTATAGTAAGATATGGGAGGAACATTTGAGACATTTGAATGAAGTACTCGGGATCATGGAGTCACAATCACTATTTTCCAAGAGATCCAAATATGAATTTGGAATGACAGAGATATTGTATCTAGGGCATATAATTAGTGCTCAAGGGGTTTAGGTACACTAGGAAAATATTCACACCATTTTGGATTGGCAGCCACCCAAGGCTCTCTTTGATCTTCATAGATTCCTTGGATTATGAAATTATTGTAAAAGGTTTGTTAAGAGGTTCTCACAACTCAGATGACAAATCCAACAAAAAAGGGATCTTCTAATTGAGATGAGAAGGCACAACAGATATTCGACTAGTTGAAGGAAGTTATGAGTTCATGTCTTGTGTTGGCTCTCCCTAATTTCAGTCAACCCTTCATCTTTGCATGTGGTGCATCAAGAGAAGATATTGGGGTAGTGTTGATGTAGGATCATCACCCTATTACATTTGAGAGTTAAAAGCTATATAGAGAAGAGTGACTATACTCCATCTATGACAAAGAGATGTTTGCTAACATGTACACACTTATGAAGTTTTGACAATATCTCGTCGGAGTAATAATTTTCATATACATAAATCACAATAGCTTGTTATTTCTAGGAGAAGAACTATTTGAATGAATGACAATAGAAGTGGGAGAGTAAAATCCAAGAATTTGACCATGACATTGAGTATGTGAGGGGAACAAATAATGTAGTAGTTTATACTCTCTTGAGGAGGCTTGTGATATGTTCTTTGTCCTAAATTTTAGGAGATTGGAAGGAACATCTCTTGGTTGAATACTCCAAGAACACATTTTCCTATTAGTTGATGGATGGTCAAGTACAAGATGATAGGTATACAAAGTGGTAGACAATATCATCTACTACAAGGGAAGGATCTATCTAGTTCCTAAGTCAAAAATGAAGGAGAGAATTCTGAAGAAGGCACATGATTCACCATTGGCTAGAGACATGGGATATCTAAACACCTATAGGAAGATCCAAGAATGGTTTTCATGGAAGAGCCTCAAGAATGATGCCTTGCAGTATGTACAAGAATGTTCTACCTACTAACAAAATAAATATGATCACACCCTACTAGCAAGACTTCTTCAACCATTGTCAATCCTTGATTAGAATTGGAAATGTATCTCAATGGATTTCATCATTGGGATACCCAAGGTTTAGGGAAGGATTGAATTTTTGGTGCAGTTAACTATTTCACCAAGTACACCAATTTCTTTACCATTTTCACCAAATACCAAGCATCTCAAGTGGTAGATTTATTCTTCCATGAGTGTTTTTGCCTACATGGACTCCCACAAAATATAGTAAGTGATAGTGATACCTATTTCCTCAACACTTTTTGGATGGATTTATTTAGACTTGTAGGGACATATTTGTCACCAAGTATGAGCTACTATCCACATTTTGATGGACAAATGAAGGTTGTAAAAAAATGGTTGAAGGGCTATCTAAGGAACTATGTTTCAATTCAAAAGATTGCATGGGTTTGTTGGCTACATTTGGGTGAGTATTGTTGCAATACAACCTATCACATGTTGATAGGCATGATGCCCTTCAAGGAATTATATTGCTACAAACCTTCATTATTCATGTATTTTTTGTTGGGTAATATTCAGGCACCAAGGGCTAAAGACTGGTTACAACAAAGTTTGCATTTCATGAATTCACTCAAGGAAAATTTATAGAGGGTTCAAAACCAATAGAAGATGTATGTTGATTGACACTGGGTAGGAAGAATTTTTGAGGTTGGTGACCTAGTATACCTTTAGCTTCAACCATATAAACATTCCTCCTTGAAGTCATCTAGTAAGGAAATGCTCAAACCCTATTTCTATGGACCATACAAAGTGGTTCAAAGGGTAAGAGAAGTTTCCTATGAATTGGAGCTTCTTGAAGGGAGATAAATCTACAATGTTTCTCACGTATCATGTTTGAAGAAGGCTATTGGATAACATGTAAAAAAATTGAAGAAATTTCCCCTGATTGATGAATAGAAGGAATTAACTCTAGAGCTAGCTGAGATCATAGATGCCTAGGAGAAGATGCTCAGGTCCCACACCATTAAGGAGTTTCTTGTGCAATTTAAGGATCTTCTAGTTAGCCATGCCACCTAATAAGGCAAGAAGATTTAGGAGCATCAAAGTTTTCAATTTCTTGAGGGTAAGAAATTTTAGAGCGAAGAGGACAATGATGTCCCCAACATTTTTAAATTAATAATTTATGATTATGTAGTTGAGTATCAATGTTTTTATCTCTTGGATCCACTCGCCATGTCATCATTTTTGTAACCCTTCTTGAAGTTTCCCTAAAGCCCTTTATAAGGCCATCTTGTAGGTTGTTTTAAGCATGTGACTTAGTTTTTTTCTATATAATTATGATTCTATCAAATTTCTAGATTTTTTAACCATTTCAGAAATGAAGGATCTTGGCTACTTGGCTTTGTGGTTTCAGTGGGATTCAACCCTCATGCCATTCCATTGCTTGCAACACTTTTCTCATATTTGGAAAAATGAAGCATGGTCTTTGTATGCAAGTATTAATTAAAGGTTATTTATATTCAATATTTATTCATGCTTGGCATTTATTTTATGGATTTGGTGTTCTAATATTATTTGGATATAATTCAATACTCTCTTCGCAATCTCCATGAAACACCTTCCATTTTGTGCATTGTACTACCTCCCTCGTACTCCTCTCACCACCCATCATACTACCTCCTTCCATACTCCTCCCTCTATTTGATGTATTACCTCCCTCAATCCACTGTTGATGAAGGGTGCTCCCCTTAATACCATAAACTTGTAATAGAAACAAAAAAACAAGAGTAAATGCGAGAAAAAACTATGAAATTTTTATTTGCACTACAAATGCAGTATTACAGAATTCACAAGTACAATTTTCTAACCCACATGGGTGCCTTCATTACAATAATCTACAAGACAAGCTATGAACTATCACCAAGAGTTTTCCTAGACAATGTTTGGGTCTTTCCTAAATAGGCAATTTTATGCTACCTAGGAAGGTTCTAGACTATGAAAATTAATACCTAGGGCTGAAAAACCCTAAGAATACATATAGAGTCGGCCAAATAAATCTTTGACAATTACTTCAGATATTTTGGGTAGCCCAAGTTTGAAAGGCCATAACTCGCAAAACATTGCTTTGATTGGCTATTATAACCACTTTTTGAAAATGCCAGCTCCTAATCTATAGGCTCAAAATGACATTAGCACCCTTCTATCAAGCTTTTAGACCTCATCCAAGCACTCTAAGGCCTCCAATGTTGAGCCTGAAGATTTTTCTGCAAAATTTTCCACCAAAAATCCACAATAACTTCTCCAATACTTATACTCGAGCAATGAGATTTTTATGGTAGGCTTACACTCTAAAATGAACTTTCTTGTAGAATATGAGAACATTCCAAGCTCATATGACAAACTTACTAAAAATAGAAAGTTCCCATAAATAGCAACCACCCTATCTACTAGTCCTTATTAAAATAGTAAAGAGTGAAAAAAAACTTTTTGGGTGATGCAAGATATCTCTTATACCCATGATGCTCCTACATTAGACACCCAGGGTAATTTGAGAAGTGACTCTATCATGTCTTAGGTGCTTAGAGGAAAACCAAGATAGTTAACCCCCTCCCTTGCTAGCCATGATTAATCCTCTACTAGCCTCTCTTTCCATTTGACCATGTATTCCACATAAGTTTTGTTTCTTGTACTTTTTCCAATACGACTCTCTAGTATCTCCTCAATCTCCTTTGTAGCCAAACTAGTTGTTGGAATACTCCATTGTACTTCTACAACTTCAGCCATAGCCTCCTTCATAATACTCTATCAAATCTGAAATATTAAATGTTGGTGAAATATTCCATTCAACAAGCAACTCCACTTTATAAGCATTCCTAGAATCATGCCTTTTCATGATCTTGCATGGTCCAATCTTCTTCATCTTTAGCTTATTATATGTACCCACAAGACAAGTCTCCTTCCTCAAATGATCCATAACTTCATCTCCAATCTAAAATTCCTTATACCTCATTTTCACATTTTCCTTAGCCTTATATTATGTATTCATCTTTATGATGTGCTTCCTCAACTCCTCATGGATGTTCTTCAAATGTTCAAAATTTTCTTCTGCTTCAACATTACCTATCTCTCCTTTATCCAACTACCTCAATTCAAAAGCACTTTTGGAACTACTCCAATATACAATCTAGAATGGTGATTTCCCAATACTCATATTGATAGGGTTATTATATGCAAATTCCACCTGTAGTAAAATCATATCCCATCCTTTTGGCTTGTCTCCAACTAAACATCTCAGCAAGTTTCTAAAACTATCATTCACAGATTCTACCTGTCCATTAGTCTATGGGTGATGTGATGAACTAAACTTCAAATTTGTCTTCAACTTCTTCCATAGTGTATGCCAGAAATACTCAACAAATTTGGTATCTCGATCTGAAACTATACTCTTTGGAAGACCATGTACTCTCACCACTTCTCTAAAAAATAACTCTGCCACATGAACAACATCACTAGTCTTCTTGCAAGGAATAAAATGTGTCATGTTTGAAAACCTGTCAACCACCACAAAAATATAATCATACCTGCATTGTGTCCTTGATAATCTAAGAACAAAATCAATGCTAACATCCTCCCATAGCTTCTCTGGTACAGGTAATGGCTGATACAACTCTATTCTGCTTCACTTCTTTTGCCATCTGACATACTCTACAACTCTATGCAAGCTTCTTCACATCTACCTACAACTATAGCCAGTAATAATTCTCAACAATGAAAGCTATGATTTTATCTTTGCCAAAATGTCGAGTCAATCCTCCACTATGTTTCTCCTTAATGAGATTCTGTGTTATTGAACTTTTGGGAATGCACAACCGGCTTCCATTGAACAACATACTATCTTGAATCAAATAAAATCTGACCACTTTGTCCTATCAAGTGTAACTAGTTCTGTACAACCCTTCCATGCTTCACCAAAATCAAGATCATCTAGATACAAAGTACTGAGTTATTTAAACTCAACCACCTCTATCTACATTTCTATCATCAAAAGTTGTCTTCTACTAAGAGCATTTGCAACTCTGTTAGACTTCCCACTCCTTGTTTCAAAACAAATATATAACTCTACAAAAACTCAACCCACCTCAAATTCCTTTGGTTCAATTTTCTTTGACTATTCAAATATTGCAAAGCTTAATGATTAGTATACCAAAAAAACTCCTTAAGAAGAAGATAGCATCTCCACTTCTTTAATGCTTGAACTAATGCATAAAATTCCAGATCATAAACAAAATATTTTTTTTTTGCATCATTCAATTTCTCACTAAAATAAGCAACATGTCTACCTACTTGGCTCAAAACAACTTCTATTGTAGTCCCATTAGCATCACAATCTACTTGAAACACCTTGTTAAAATCAAGAAGTGCTAAAATAGGTTGCTCAATAACTTTTTGTTTTGATAGATTAAAAATCTTATCTGCTCCTACAACCCACTTAAATTCTTTCTTATCCGCTCTCATTATTTTAGTTAGGGGTCCACAAATACTACTAAAAACTCTTATGAACTTTCTATAAAAACTAGCCAGTCCATGAAAGGATCTTACCTCAGCCACACTCCTTGAAGTAGGCCATTCAAGGATAGCCTTCACTTTCTCTAGGTCAATTTTCAGAACTTCTGCTGAGACTAAAAATCCCAAGTACAACAACTCCTTCATTGCGAAACTACACTTCTTTATGTTTATCAACAACTTTCCTTCCCTCAACTTATCAAACACCTTGCAAATATGAATCAAATGCTCCTCCAATGTCTTACTAAAGATCAATATATCATCTAGGTAAACAATGACAAACTTACCTAGAAACTCCTTCGGTACCTCATTCATGAGCCATATGAAACTACTTAGTCCATTTGGTAACCCAAAAGGCATGACTAACCACTCATACAGTCATTCCCTTTTCTTGAAAGAAATCTTCCACTCACCACCTTCTCTAATACAAATCTGACGATATCCACTCTTCAAATCTATCTATGTAAAATACTTAGCCCCACTCAAACAATCCATAATATCATCCATCGTTGGTAATGGAAATCTCTACTTGATTTTGATCATGTTGATAGCACAATAATCTATGCACATCCTCCATTCTCTAGTCTTCTTTAGTGCTAATATAGTTGGTACAACACATGGACTTAGACCCTCTTGAATCAACCCCTTCTACAATAGCTGATGAACTTGCCTATTCAACTCTTCACTTTCTACTAGTGTCATTCTATGTGCTACCTTGTTTGGAAAACTAGCTCCTAGAATCAAATCCATCTAGTGATTGATCTTTCTCATTGGGGAAAATCCATTAGGTACATTATCTAATACAATATTAGAAAACTCTCCCAACATATCTGCAACTTCTGCAGGTATCTCCTCTATTTCTTTTTTACTATATTTTGGAATTATAGAAAAACACACATGCTCACACTTCATACCTTTGAGAAACTCTTTTCCATCAAAAAAACATATTCTAGCAGCACTACATACCTTTTCTTCTTTATCCTTCAATGATTTCAACTAATGTTTCACTCCATCCTTGGTCAAAGTGTAGGTATTTTCTTGCCCATCATGTACAACATGCCTATCAAACTGCCACGGCCTACCTAGCAACATATGAGATATGTCCATTGGCATGAAATCATATAGTATCTCATCCTAATAGCTTCCAATCTTGAGCTTCACGGAGCACTGCTCATTGACCATGACCTTGTGGTCATCTTGCACCTAAACAATATGATATGGATGCAGGTGTTTTTGTCTCTTTAGCTTCAACTTGGTGACCATCATTTCCAAGACCAAATTTTCATTACTTCCACCATCAATGATCACATCACAACACTTATCTTCACATCTATATCTTGTGCAAAAAAAGCTCCTTCTTTAATTAGGTTCATTTTTACCACTCAGTAGGACTATTCAGTTAACTAGGACTTCTTCAGAATGTGAGGATCTAGCATCTTCATTACTATATACTATGGCTTAGCCTTTTGTTCTTTGATCTATCCTTCCTTGGCACTGGGTACATTCAAACACTCTATACCCTTCTTCTTTGCAGTGAGAACATTTACCATGGAAGCCCCCTCTTCTAGATCCTTTTCCTCTACCTCTTCCTCTCTGATCTCTATTTTTCTAATCATGGAAATGATTGTAATTATTTCCCCTTTGGTTCTAACTACTACTTCTAACCTCATCCTTGTTCTTCTAATTATCATTACGACCTCCATAAGATCATCAACCAGATCTTCCACCACAACCTCTTCTACTATTATTGTCGTCAAACTTCTTGCTCAGTTTCTCCTCAACTTTTAGGGAAAATTGGTATTGCCTTCTAAATACTATTCATTCAAACTAGATTCATCATGTCATGAATGCTTGACCTTAACCTATTAATATAATGGGCAACTTTCTCCTTATTAGCTTCTGCATGGCCAGTTTTGATGAGAACTTGGTAGAACTCTTTGGTACACTCTTGAGAAAAATTTCCCACTTGATTCAACCCTTGCATAATTTTCAATAGGTCAAGCTCATAATCCATTGGAATGAATTGTCACTTCAGTTTAGCTATCATCTGATCCCATATGGTGATTTTTTCTTTTCCCTTTCTATTTCACTCCAACTAAATCTCCTACCACCATATCTTTGCATGCCCCTTCATTTTTTCCTTCATAAACTTGACCCTATTAAGATCATCAATATCTTCATACTCAAAATACTCCTCTAGTTCATGATCCAATCAATCAGCTCCTCTGGGTTAATATTTTTGAAAAATATGGGAACCTCAAACTTAGATCTTTTTTCAATCTTGGATATGTCCCTAAAAAGCCTCTCTTCCTCTGCATTTAGAACTATCTCTACTTTGGTATTTTCTTCTACTTTGTCCTCATGCTTGCTTTCATCTTTGTATTTTCTTCTACTTTGTCCTCATCCTTACCTTCATCTCTTATGAGAAGATTCATTCCTCTACACATTTTTTCTTCCAATGCTTGAATTTTTCTTTAGAGAGCTTGGAAACTCTTAGGTGTAACACCTATAGCTCTTTTGCCATGCTCTCTTTATGGAGGTATTTTCATGTTTCCACTAAAATCCTAGTGCAAACTACCTCACAATCCGTAATCTGTCTACATGCTCAACCCAAACCATGGTCCTAGTGCAAATTACCTCATAGTTAGTGATCTATCTACACACTCAAGAACTCTAGCTCTGATACCACTTAATGAAGGATGCTCCCCTTAATACCATAAACTTATAGAAAAAACATAGAAAAAATAACCAATGTGAGAACAAAATATGGACTTCTTGTTTGTGTCGCAAATGCAATATTACAAAATTCACAAGTACAATTTGCTAACCCACATGGGCACCTTCATTACAATAATCTACAAGACAAGCTACAAACTATCACCCAGAGTTGTCCTAGACAATGTTTGTGCCTTTCTTAAATGGGTAATTTTATGTCGCTCGAGAAGGTTTTAGATAATGAAACTTAATACCTAGGGCCGACAGACCCTAACAATCTATATAGAGTCAACCAAATACATCTTTGATAATTAGTTAGATATTTTAGGTAGCCCAACTTTGAAAGGCCATAACTCATGAACCATTGCTCTAATTGGCTATTATAACCACTTTTTAGAAACACCTGCTCATGATCTATAGGCTCGCAATGACACAAGTGCCCTTTTGTCAAGTTTTTGGACCTCATCCAGGCACTCTAAGGCCTCCAATAGTGAGCCTAAAGATTTTTCTACAAATTTTTCCACTGAAAATTTGCAATAACTTCTCTAATACTTATACTTGAGCAATGAGATTTATATTGTAGGCTTACAACTCTAAAATGAACCTTCTTCTAGAAAATGAGAACATTCTGAGCTCATATGATAAACTTACTAAAAATAACAAGTTCCCATAAATAGTAACCACCCTGTCTACTAGTCCTTATTAAATTGAAAAGACTGAAATATTAATATTTTTGGGTGATTCAAGATTGCTCTTACAACCATGATGCTCTTGCATCAACTATATAATTCCCCCTTTTATTTCTCCCTCCATCCATCATATTACCTCCTTCCATACTTCTCCCTCCATCTTTCATACTACCTCCCTTCACACTCCTCCCTCCATCTGTCATTCTACCTACATCCATACTCCTACCTCCTTCCACCATACTACTTCACTCTATAATCCTCCTTCCAGCTTCCATACTACCTCCCTCCATACTATTCTCTCCATCCAACATACTAACTCCCTCCATACTCCTCCCTCCATTCACCATATACCAACATTTTGGTATGCCAACCTCCCACCTAGATTAGAACATTACACAAAAGTATTAAAATATAATAGCATTAAATCATATTCATCTAACTCATTTTATTTTATATTTCATAACTTTGTCTAGCATGTTACTTTTCTCTACTTCACAATTGGAGTATCCTTATATTGATCTATCTCATAAAGAAGTCAAATATATGAAAAAGGTATCCTAGCCTATGACTACAACCAAAGATATAAATTTTAGATTATATAGAATTGGAAGGATACATACGATTTGCTAAAATTATAGTAAGAGATCTAACAACTTATGGTTTATTATTCTACTTAAATTTTTGCAATGAAAATTAAGTTTATAACTTATCACTAAGATCTAGGCTACATAGTATGAAGTTGACCATTTTTAATATATTAATGGGAAAGAAAGACAAAAAATGAAAGTGTATCTTAGATTTAGATATATGAGAATAAGCCAATAAATATGATTTGGAAATGAACAATTTAGAAATTATTGATGTAGATTTGTGTTTAGCAGGTCTTATAGTTGCATGTTTAAATAGTTGATTGCAAAATAGGTTAGAGACAATTCTAGTCTAGGAATTTTGAATGTTCAAACTTTGGAATCATCAATCACTAAGCTCTACATATAGATTTGGGCTTAATGGAATATTTTTGGAAGTGTGGAGAAATGAGAGCATCCATTACAATGCAAAATATAAAGTAGTTAACAAATACTATGCTGATAAATACTTGTCTATATTGTAACTTCATTATATAATTACCATCTTCCTTCAAAATCCTTCTTTGACAATCAAAATGAGGATTTACACTCACTCAAACCAACATAGTACACAAATTTGAGTAAATCATGTGTAAAATGCATTATAATTTCCTATATGAGAACCAAAACAACTCATAAAAAAATCAAAATGAAAGTAGGGTTACATTGATGAAAATATTATATGAGTACTTAAGTTTTTGGTGTATTAAATAGTAGCCAGAAATGGGGGGCTGACCCAGGGTTACAATAGGCTAGAGAATAGTTGGTAGTCATTGAATAGTAGTTCACTTTATTTTCTTGTGTCCTCCTCATTAATTACCTATAGAAGATACAAATTTGTGTTCATTGAATGTATTACCGTAGTGATGTACTCAATAGGAGTCTCAAATATACTATGCAGGGTCTCCTAGTTATCCACAAGTTCATGCATAGTAGTGGTGTACTCAATAGGAGTCTCAAATATCCTATGTAGGGTCTCCTAGTTATCCACAAGTTCATGCATAGATTTTTCTAGTCCATACATCCTATTTTCACTATATTATCTTTCTCATGGGGGGGGTGGGCGGGGGGGGGGGGGGGGGGGGGGGCGGGGGGGGTGGGGGTGGGGGAGGGGCATCTTCCACCTACCCCTCTTTGCATTTCTCATAGGGGAAGTAATATCACCACCCAAGCTCTTGTTTGGGGAAGGGTTTGGTGGAAATATAAGAGGAGTAACCAAGAGGGGAGGGATGTATCAATTACAACTAAAATAGTTCCAAATCCCTTAGATGTCAATACAAACTTCTTATTAACTCAAATCCTTGCATGACTCAGTTAGAACTAGATATTCATTGTAACTTAGTTAAGAAAGCAATCTTGAGATTTAATGTGTATTAACCTTTTGCCCAATTGCTAGCTCCAACTAGGTTTCCTTTACCATCTAGAAGCTTGGCCTTCCCATTCATGAATTCTACCTTGTATCCAATATTTTTTAGTTGTGCCACACTTAGAGGATTATGTCTCAGTGCTTCAAACTAGTAAGCATTTTCACATTTGAGCTCATTAGTTAATACAATGCATTCTTTTCCCTTCACATAACATGGATCAATGTTTCCAAATTTAACACTTCCACCATCATAGTGCTCCAAGTGTTCAAACTTAGTTTTATCACCAATCATGTGATGAGAACAATCACTATGTATTATCCACGTGTCATTTTTGCTAACATGAGAAATAAGTGTCATCTTTATGTTATCTTCATCATCTGACTCATCTTTAATAACAATTTATACCATTTCATCTTTATCATCACTATCAAAATCCTTAGCAATATAACAATATTTCTTACCTTTGTCTTTGTAGTCTTTGTAGCTTTTTTAATCTTTCTTTTCTTTAAACTTGTTGAATTTCCTATCATCTTTGCTTTCCTTATTTGGACACCTTGCAGAAATGTGATGAACTTCTTCACAAGAGAAATAAATCAATGGGAATTTTGCCTTTATATTTACCTTTGCCTTTTGGTAACCTTCTTGCAAGAAAATCTTCAATAGCTTCGAGGTCATCATCTAATTCTTCTTTTTCTTCTTCACTGTGAGACTATTTTCATTTGGAGTTTCCTCCCTTTCTACCAAGAGTTAGTTTGGCTTTGAATGTTGATTCTATGTTCCAAGATCTAGGAAGATAGTTATCAAATTTATCCAACTCAAAATTTGTTAACCTTCCCACTAGTGTATCCAAAGTTATATCATTTTTGGGATCGCATCTCATCTTGTGAATAGATGAAACTCTAACTACATAAATATGAAGAAGATTTCTTAATACTTTTTTGACTACTATCACATCATTGATTGTTCCTCTTGCAACTTTGATTGCACTCACACTTTCTTTGATTCTTTCATTGTATTTGGAAAAAAATCATCTTCTCTCATTTTCATGTGATCAAAATTAGCCTCTTAGAATTTTTTCTTTGGCTCTCCTCACATTGTCATCTCCTCCATAGATCTTTTCCATCTTGTTCCACATTTCATGAGCAGTAGGACAATCTTTGACTTCATCAAGTTCATAATAATTGAGAGCAAAAGCAATGTCAATCATCACTGTGTTGCGATTCTTTTTATCTACTATTTGATCCACAGTCAAAGGATTAAGACATGTCACATACTAGTTCTTACTAGTTCATGACACTAGCTTCTTTCCAAGAAAGAATGCTCCTCCACCAGTGCTTTTTTTGAACTTCTTCTCAGTTGATACTAGAGGTGCTCAGTTAGAGTATAATATTTGTGTAGCATCAATGAAAATATATGGGTAAAAGTATAAAGCTATGTGACCTTTTTAGGTTGACTTATCAGAATGACTGAATTTGAGTATTTCTATCTAAAAGTCAATTTTGTTCAAACGTATGATCTATACAAATTCACTCAAGCTAAGCTATATATGGTCTCACACTTTTCCAATTGGAAATGTCTTTTAAATGCATGTTTTATACTAGTTTCTATCCAATTACTAAAGAAATAAAATTATTTTAGAAAACTTACATTTCAATAACTCTTACTATTTTTTATGATTTTTTATAATAACAAATAAACACCATTTTATAGAGTTCAAAGTCAAGAATATTCTCATTTAGAGTTTATGGTTTTTTATTTAGATATAGTATATTGTAACTAAAAAAATCTTACAAGTAGGTATTTTAACACTCGAGAAGATGTCAAGTTTGAGAAAGGAAAAAATATTAAATCATATCAAAATAATTTAAAAATCACATGACGTTCCAGAGGAGAGTCCTTTTCAAGAATGTATAATTTTTCTTTTGGTTAGAAAAGATTTGTTTTCAAAAATGTGGTGGGAGATGAAAACTATCAATTTCAAATTAGTTAATTTTGAATCGTTATAAACAATAAGATATAGTTCTAAAGCCAATTTTTATTTTTTATTGTTCTAGCTATTTATTTATCTATAACATAGTCTAAGATTTAAGTTTATTTCCACATTATTTTGTGGTGGAAACTACACCCCTAATTTTTAGCATTTTTTAGCAAGTAACAATTTTTCTTTTAAAATTAGGAAAATATATCAATTCTTATTCTAAATAATTGTTAAAAATTATAATCCTAAAATTTATCCATTTCTACACATTTCATTAGTTTACTTCATTATCAAATTCTAAATAATACTACCATTTTTATGTCATTGAAGATGAATAGTTATATTTTTGTTAGCCTTTTCCTTTTCATTTTCAATAGGGTTACCTTCAAAGGTAACAATAATATGAGATTGGCTAGGGTTATCTTTACTCTTAGCACCATGGTGCATAATTTTTATTTTTCTCTTCATGGTAGGTTTGGTCTCAATGTCCATGGATTCAAAGCTCACATCCTTTTTGGTTGGGGTTTTAAATTTTTCCATTGTAATCCTCCTACTTGATCTCCTAGTGACTTTATTGCTTCTACTAGTATATATATCCAAGTCAATAACACAAACATCCTTCCTAATACTAGGGGAATTTTTTAAAAAAAATATTGGCCGATTAGGGCTCATGTTGGCTAGGGGGTTCGTAGTTAGGGGAAGAATGTAAAAAGGTCTCCCTTCTTCCCTCTTCTTCTAAATGTTAAAAAAATTATCTTCCATCCAATGAAAAATGAGATGCAAGAAGTAGATTAAATCATAGTTTTTGAAATGGTTTAAAATGGAAAGTGGTAATAGTAAAGCACCTAGAAGTGATCCTCAAGCATGATGTATCGCTTGACAGTGTAGGGACCAATATCCTAGGGCTCAAGAAAATCCTCTCTAGAAAAGCCACCATGAATGTGCACTATTTTCTTGTTAGAGTGGAAAATTTCCATAAGTTCACCTCATTCAAAACTCTAGGTATCTTATGCCAATTCTTTCCTTCGAGAGATAGGCCACCCACAGTCATAATGAGTTCCTCGATGATTTATAAAAAAATCACATTGACAATCACCTTTCCATTATCCTAAGATTCCACATATTGCATGGACACAAGCTCATTAAATCGTTCAATACACTCCTTGAAGGGGAAAAGGCCTCCTTCCCTCAAATAAACCCATGTTGCTTCATTGTCTCTAATGCATTCCTCAATCAAAAAACCCTCAATATCTACTGGCATATCCCTATTTTAGGTAGGATCTTGACTAAAGGAAATTTGTGAGACTTTGTCTCTATAAATGGCCTTATTGTCATGATTGATTAGTGTATTATGATCACAAGACATCATGTTTTCCAAACGCCACCCTATTTCTACATGTATGAAGGGAATCTCCCCCATTGTGCTTGAGGAAAGCTATTTTTGCTACCATCTTGTTTTATGATGCACTAGAAAGTTGCAATTATGATCTTTTAGTGTGCCTGTCCTTCACGGCTACTTTCCTGTGACAAGATCCCCATGGATCATGTTTTCACCTTGATCATAAATGTTTCTAGTGGGTATGCCATAAAGGATTATAATATTAAAACCTTCCCTTTCATTAATATCATTACAACATTTAACCAATATTGAATCCCACCCTCTTGGCACAATGAAAGCTTACCACCTATTATAACCTTTCATACCACACTAACTTTTTTTTCTTTTGCTATCCATGTGAAGTTGGTGGCTAGTGGGATCTTCCTAACAACATCCTAGTTTTGAATCCCATTAAAACTATGTCCTCTCTTTGCTAGTTCATCTGCCATCTTGTTTCCTTCCTAGTAGACATAGTCCACTATAACCTATTCAAGTCTACTCATCAAGGTATGGGGGTAAAAGTATAAAGTTGTGTCATCTTTTAGGCTAACTTATCAAAATGAATGAGTTTGAGTATTTCTATCTAAAAAACAATTTTGTTCAAATACACTATCTAGATATATTCATTCCAGCTAAGTTATATATGGTTGATACATTTTTCCAATTGGAAATGACTATCAAATGCATGTTTTATAATAGTTTGTATCCAATTACTAAAGAAATAAAATAATTTAAGAAAAGTAGTGTTTCAATAACTCTTACTATTCTTTATAGTATTTTTAAAATAAATATAAAGACCATTTTATATAGCTTAAAGTCCAGAATATTCTCATATAGAGTTTATATTGTTTTAATTAGATATAGTATATTGTAATTATAGAATTCTACAAGGACATTTTAACACTCAAAAGGGTGTCGATTTTGAGAAAGAACAAAATATTAAATTATATCAAAAAAGTTTCAAAATTATATATGACGTTCTAGAGTAGAGAGTCCTCTTCTAGAATGTATAATCTTTCTTTTGGTTAGAATAGATTTGTTTTGAAAAATGTGGTGAGAGATAAAAACTATTGATTTCAAGTGTGTTGATATTTAAATCATTATAAAAGAGAAATTATAGCTCTAAAGCCAATTTTCTTTTGATTGTTCTAGCTATATATGTTCTCCATAACATAGTCTAATATAAAAGGGAAATAAGTTTATTTCCATATCATTTTGTGGTGGGAACTAGACCCCTACTTCTTAGCATTTTTCAGTAGCTAAAAGATTATCTATAAAAATTAGGAGAATACATCAATTATTATTCCAATAATTATTAAAAATTATAATATTAAACGTCATCCATTTCTATAGATTTAATTAGTTTACTTCATTTTCAAATTTAAAATAATAATACTAGTTTTATGACATTGAAGGTGCACAGTTATACATTTGTTAGCCTTTTCCTTTACAAAAGGGTGACATAGGTTTGTGCTTATACCTACCATGAATTTCTTGGATAATCGATTTAGTCTTCCAATTTATATTTGCATCACCTTTCACAACTTTAGTAATTAACATAGAATCTCCTGCAATAGCTAATCTTTCCAATCTTCTTGCTTCCACTATCTACATGCCTCACAGAATGGCCGTGGCTTCCACTTCATTAGTTGATCCCCTTCCACAACTTCTCACATATGTGAAAATAAACCTTCCTGTTTCATCACAAATATCCCCACCAGCCACAATCCTTCCCTCAATGGTAGAGCCATCAAATTTTATCTTCATCCATGAAGCAGAGGGAGGTTGCCATACCATGTTGCATGTGGCATTGATTTTGGAATTTAAAAGATTTTCTACCCACTAGCTAAGGTCCCATGAGTTAACCCATTTAGTATCATAGTCACTCAAGGGGTTCAATGGAGGTTTCTAATGCCAAATATCACTACATTCCTCCAAAAGTGTCATCAACTAAATCACAACCACCGATGGGGGTGCTGACTTGTTACAAAAGATGTGGTTGTTTTGTTCCTTCCAAATTTTCCAACACACAAAAAGTTGAGTGATCTTCTATAAGGATCATTAAAAAGGGTGATGGGATGGGCCTTTCCAATCCAAAAACTAATGTAGTTCCTTGTTAAAGCACTATTGGACGTCCCATTTAGAGAGAATCTCACTCTAGATTACCTTGGCATAGGGGCAATGGATGAGTAGGTGTGGGATGGATTCTTCAGCATTATTACAAAGTGTTAGTGTAAATAATTAATTATTATTACACTTTACTTAAGTTTACTTATGTTAAATGCATTATTTTATTATTTATCATATAGACACCTAGAAGTATGCATAGTTAGATGAGTTGTCTTATTGACAACACAGAAGTTTTCATAATCATTTGAGTTGTCATGTAGACAACATAGTTGTTTGCACTCTAATTGAGCACATGGTGTCTACAACATCTCTTTATGTGATATAGCTATGTAAGATTATCCTCTAATCATTGCACAAACTCCTGTGCTCAATGGAGGATAATCCACTCTTGGTAGACATGTGCTTAGTTGTGAGGCTTAACTCTTTGCTAAGTCCTAGTCATTCTAGAGGCCTTTATACACAAGCACTTCTAGTGTGTATATACACATATGATATTCTCATTATTGTTATGCTGATCATCTAGTATTGGTCCATATTGTGCTAGTGTTTGATCTTCTTGATCTTCATGTTATTTTGCCCTAAGGTGAAATTCTTACACAAAGAATAGAACAATTTTCTAGAAGAAAGCCTTTTTTTTAGTTTATCAATGCAAATTTGTTCACCAAAAAAAAAAGATTTTAGGAAGGATCCATAGATGCCAAACATGCTTCTAATCCTTCAATGCATCACCTCCCTCAATACAACAAGTGTAAGAAAATTTAATGTTGAAATAGCATGAGGGGGCCAAGCTTCAAACTGAGAAATCTTCCATATGGGATGTGGAGATATGACATTTGCCAATGGTATCCTATAATTCTTTGAGAATTTTGGTCTCCATAGGATTGTCATGAGTGAGTAATCTCTTCCATTGGTTATTGGGGGTCATATAGTTCTGCACTAGACCTCTAAAGTGGTTGAAGTAATACTCCCTAGCACACTAGAATTTGGACTAGGTAAGGGGCCCTTCATTAACCCAGTGGTCCTCCCAAAAGTCAACGGTGGCTCTAGCCCCTAACACCCATTTTATGCCCTTCCTTAGAATTTTTTTGGTGTGTAATATGTTATTCCCAATTTTGGACCTCGAGGGAAGACTACTAATATAGAGATAACTGTGGAACAAGTCTCTCCTCAAGTATTTAGCATAGATAATAGTGCACCAATTAGTTGAGGTGTTCACTAGTCTTCATCCCACCTTAGGTAAAGGGCTCTATTCAAATTACTAAGTCTTTTAATGTTCAAATTGCCTAGGGGCTTGGGCTTGCAGACTTTATCCTAGCTAATAAGACTTAACCTTGTCTTCTCCTTTGTCCCAAATTGGAGAAAATTCCTTTCAAATTTTTTCAATAATGTACTTATATCTACTTGGGAGTTTAAAGAGGGGTAGAAAATACACTAGGATACCCTATAAGAATGCTGAGAAGAGTTGGAGTTTTCTTGCATTGCTTAAGATCTTTCCTTTCTAGCCCACAATATTTCTTTATATACTTTCCACTAGGTCATTCAAGTACTAGGATGTTATCTCCCTAACTGTGAGCAGGAGACTAAGATAGGTGTTTGATATATTATCTTCTTGACACTGCAGTATTTTGATCACTTTCCACCTAAGGTCCCTTTCCATGTTGAATAAGTACACCTTTCTTTTCTAATAGTTTATTCATTGCCCCAAAACCTCCTCATACTACTCAATTAAAATTTTCCATGCCTTTACTTTATGAATTGAGAGATACCATAAAGGAAAGTATCATCAACAAATTATTGTAGAAGTTGTTGTAGGAAAGAGGAGGTGAATCTTATGTAATTGATTTTACTCTAATGGGTTAAAGTAATTGAGTTTCTTCCCAAAACTTCTATAATAATGATGAATAAGTGGGGTAATAGCACATCCCCTTGTCAAAGACCTTGGCCGGAGGTGAATACCAATCAGTAAAACAAAAAACTAGACCATGTTGACCGCTTCCTGAACTATTCTTACAAATTTCAATTTAATTCCTAGATTGATGAGAATTTCAATTAAAAAATCCCTCCTCACCTTATCATAAGCCTTAGAAATATCAAGTTTTAGAATCATACCTGGGTCCCCATATTTGTACATGGAGTGAATCACCTCATGGGCAGTAATTACCACATTCAGAATCTGTCTGCCTAGGACAAACCCATTTTGATAAGGGCCAATGAATTTTTCTAACATGGTTTTATATAGTTAACCATTACCTTAGATAGAATCTTATAAATTGTGTTGCATAGACTTATAGGTCTGCATTCCCCCACTTATTTTGGTTTATCAACTTTTCGTATAAGAACAATAAAGGACTAGTTGAGTTCTTTCAACAACTTTCCCATTCTAAAAAAAAATCCCAAGTAATGTAGGTAACATCATACTTGACAATTTTCCAAAACTCCTAGAAGAATGTTGGGGGAAAACTATCCAGTCCTGGGGCTTTATACGAGCCTATAGAAAAAGAAACTTTCCTAACTTCATCTTCTATAACCTTCCTAGTTAGTTCCTTATTCAATTGTTCATTAATGACTGGGTTCACAAGCTATAGTAGTACAGCCTAAGTATTGATATCTATGTTGGATAGGGGAAGATTGTAAATTTCCTTAAAGTAGTTTGATTCTCATTCCTCCATCTCTTCCCCCTTCAAAAACTTGTGGCCATTGTTATCCACCAGTTTGCTTATGGTATTCATATTTTTTCTTTTTGAAGTCATCTTATGGAAAAAAGTAGTGTTTATGTCACCCTTAGCTAGCCACTTAACCCTTGAATGTTATTTCCAGAAAAATTCCTCCCTCCCTAACATCATCCTCCATTGGGAATAATAAACCAATTCTTCCTATTGAGCTTCATAAGATAAATCTCCATTGGACATATTATTTTTTACGTTCTCTAGTTTTCTTTAGTCTCCTTTTCCTTAAAATTTTTACCAAAAGACAATTTACTCTAGCCTCTAAGATGCTTTGGCATCCTTTCTAACTTTGTATTAATGTACAACATTGTTAAAACCTAAACTAGGAGAATTCACCATCAGGAGAAACAATCTTTGAACTGTAGGTGTGAGTGACATATTATTTCATATCTAAAAAGTCTACTTTTGACCTTTTGAGTCACATGCCAACAAAAAAGAAGCATGAAATGATCATATATGGTCCTAAGATAAGTTCTTAAGGTGGTACTCAAAAGAATGTCCTAATTAGTAGAGATTAGAGTGCAATCTAATCTAACTTGGATAAGATTATTCCTAATCCTATTGTTCAACTAGTTAAAAGGGACTCCATGGTGATTAATATCAAGGTCATTTCACCCCAGGAAATCCACCAAATCATACATACTTCCAGAGAAGTCTTCCAGGCCTCTCATCTTCTATCAAGGGTAGAGGGGGTATTAAAATGCCCCATACACAATATATTTCCATTCCTCATTGAGTTAGCTATATCATCCTCCTCCCATATCTTAAGTATCCCATTTCGAGTATTAGGGGCATAAAAATTAAACATAATCTATTGGTTTCAGAAACAAAACCAATAACAATGAAATATGGATTTAGATGGATCTCCTTGCTTGTAACATTGTTAGGGTTCCAAAGAGTATATTTTTTCCTTGAAACCTTAGTTGCTATGTTGTAAGAGAATCTTGTTGCTGGCCACACATACCCAACAACTTTAGAAAAAAATTGACTCATCATTTAAACCTCTTGCAAAAGAATTATATCAGCTTTCAATTCAAAGATCTTTTATTTGACTTCATATTTCTTCTTTGGGCTATTGAGCCCCCTCACATTCTAATAAATAATTTCATTTTTCTATTTTTGTATCTCCTCCAGGATCTTTTGCTTTCCCTACACTATATCCCTCACTGCCTCTTTCTGGAAATGGGTCTTGGTTGAAGGTTTCCTAGCTTTCATAGAGAGACGAACATCTTCCTTTCCAACATTATATTTAGCATAACTATCTAGGGTGTCTACTACCTATTGTGAGCTCAAGGATCCCAAGTCCAGTGAGTAAACCACAACAATACCCAAGATGGGCACTACTAGGGTACTGCTTAGTTGGGGTGACTTATTTTCCCTTCTAGAGGGATTTTAGAAAGGATCTAAATTCAAATGAGTCTTCAAACTCTTCCAATATTCCCATGAAACTATTTTCTACACCTGCCACCTGAGATGCAACCATAGTAGTCTATATTGAGGGTATCTCCCCTTCCTTAAGACTTGTTCCACCTTTCTCAGTGGTCTTTAAGACCTTAGCAACTGATAAATCCAAGCGATTATCCTAATCCTCAAGATGGTTCTTTACCTAAGCATCTAGGGAAATCTATAGTTTAGTTGCCTTGGGCAACCCTTCATCCTCATTTTGGGGATCCTCTTTCTCTACCATAGGTTTTGGGGACTTCAAACCCATATCTAAAACCTTCCCAAGGGTTGTAGGTGACTCAATGTTATCCCAAATCCTTCTCTTAGTCTCTATTGAGAAGCTAACTTCAACCACTCCAATGGAGGATAACTTCTCCTTTAGCTTCTCATTATTCAGGGAGAGTTTGTATTCAACAACTAGGTGCATAAACATATTACATTTCTTCCAAAAGGGGGTGACATTCTCATACAAGATTGGTTGAGACCAATCATCATATTTCAATTTCAAAGCCCCTGAGGTCAACATAGGTTTATTCATGGATACATTCATATAAAATCTAAAAATACCTAGTATGGTTTTGGTATAGCTAGTGGTGTTAGATTTAATAAAGTACCCAAAAGAATCCCCAATCCATCTGAAAAAACTGCTCATCCCATAATTTCAAGGGGAGTTCCAGTGATCAGCCCTAGACCAAAGCAAGTTTGTGTAGGTCTAGGCTTAGATTAAATCTTGGTTTCCATTTTGCTAGTGACAAAAGGTTCTTACCATAGTACGAGGACCCACTAGAATGACATTTTTGTTAGCTTCAGTTGTAAAGATAAAAAGAAAGAAAGAGATCTTGGCATTGCTGAAATAGTCACAAATCCCACCAACCTCCATTTAGCTGACCACCATTTCCTGACCATATCCACATTCAGTCTGAAAGGCATAAAAATTCCAACTAGACTCAAAGAAAGCCTAGATGATATTGAGTCAACTACAAAGTCTAATAGTGAAATCTCGGGTCTTTCTGATCCTGATACCACTTTTGGGAGTTTCCAATGTTTTGTAGGTAACTTGGAACCCATGACAACCCCTTTCCAATCTAGCTTTGGGATCATGATTTTCTTAGAGCCCACATCAACAAAAGGTCCCCTATTGAGGGAAGGGGTGGGAGGAGGGGGAGGTCAGGGGTAGGAAGGCTAGATCATCAAAAATGCCAGGCAACCCAAAAGAGTCTAGCATGAGACCCAATTGTATCTCCACAAGGGTGGCATTTGATTTAACAAACAAGACTAGAAAAAAGTTTAGACAAGCTTATGCAAGATTTGGTGTGGGGGGAGGGTAGGGAGAGGGTCCTTTGGGGCATGGAAAATCATAAACAAGAGTTGCATGCAGGGGTTGTAGGCCTAAAGGCTTGTTTGAGAATGTAAGTTAAATTTAAAAATATGATATGATTTGTCAATAGTCTTAGTTATTATGATTGGAAAGCCATAAATTTTATTCACAATGTTATAGGAAAATATTTAAGAAGGGATAAAACTTAGACACATAATGTCATTCTTAAAGGAAAACTACAAATTAAAATAGTAAAAAAAGTATAAGGAAGAAGATTTTCAGCCATGTATTTGAAAATCTGATAAAGGGTTTAACTTGTAACAAACATATGAGAAAGTTTTTTTAAAAACATCTATATCTAATCTAGTTAAATATATTTTAAAAGTAAATTAGGTCATTTTTCTTAGTTTAATAATTACAACATTCCTATATGCTCTACATTACAAATTTACAACATGTAGTTTTCTTGGTCGCTATTGTTTATAATTAATATCTTTGAATCCTAGAGCTTAGAGTTCATTCGTATGATTCAATTACTTCTTCAATGTGGTTAAATCTTAAATATTTTACCAAGATATGGTTCATCTTTTTTATTGAGATGACATTCTTTAAATAAGAATATTTCCTTTAGTATTCAAAGAAATAGAAATTTAACTGTTTTATCAATTATCATGTTGATAATGTTTATATTTTCTAAAAAAATGCTTTATTCCAATGTGCTACACAAATTCAAGTTCAAGTTAATAAAGTTATCATTGATGCAATACACTTCCATGTGCACTTTAACCAATAAGGCATGTTGCATGTCTAATGGCAAGATTATGTTTGTTTCCATTTATTCCAATGTTTGTTTCCCTTTTTGAGAATGACATTGTGGAAGGGGTATTTCAACTCATGGTTCCTAAGAGGATCACTCCTAATTGTAAGAAAAATGTCACGATTAATAAAGTCGGTAATGGTTTATTGGTCAAAGTTATACCATTGCACCACCTATAAGAGGAATTCTTTGGTGATCTACTTATTTTGTTAATCTTTTCATAGATACCCTGAAAATTTGTAAATGTATGGGGTAATTTCATCGATTACATCCTCCTACCTTATGTACTATCACCTTAGTCATCTAATATTTATTTCATTTTGATTTCAACGATTTCATATTATGTCTATCAACATTCTCTTCATTAATTAATATATAATATGTTTATATAGACAATAATACAGTAAAATAGACATCGCCTTATATATAATGTTAGTTAAACTAAATATTCCTTTCTATAGATAGTCTCAACTTGTACAGAGTGGTTGAGGCTTTTGTTTCAAATATAAATATGTAGAAAGGAAATATAGTAGTTTTTTTAAAACATAAGGTTAAAAATAAAATTATATACTATATAAAATAAAGATAGTTATACTAAAAGAGATGGCAAAGAAATCATTCATGTCTATGAAGAAAAACAGAAGAAAGAAGACTAAAATGGCTAGAAGCAAAGAAATATAGTCATCAACATTCTTGGCAAACATTATCTCGTGAGCGTTTACATGCCAACACATTTGAAATGTCATGAAACTCATCAAATTTAGTCAATCCGAAAAATACTATGTCCATCTCCTGGCAAGTTGGTGCTAGCCAAAACATTAACCTCTAAATACAATTATTATGATTATAAATTTTTATTTTCTTTTGGGTGGGGACGATTATCGCTAAAGCATAGTATTTTAATTATCTCGAGAAAACACAATTCGCAAAGAAAAGCATATTAAGAAACGAGAATCACAGCTAAAGAAAAAGTGCTGCAGTGTTATGACGTTAGATTCCCGTGTGTTAAGAAAGAGAAAGCCCTAGATGGGGACGCAGTGTGAGAAGTTCCCTTTGCCATATTCCCTCAATTTGTCACCATCTTTTGCAGCAAGGTAGGGTCTCCAGAATCATTCCAATATTTATCCCCCCATAAAATGTCGTAAAGCGGCCTTCACAAACTAAAGCGAAAGTAGAGGTGAAATGTGAACCGTATAGTTTCAATCACCTATTTACACTTGAAAACGTTTATTGTGATGACATTATAACAATCTTTCAGAATTCCATAGCACTAGTACCAATTAGTTCTGAGGGACACCAAATAATGGCTGTGTCATGTCCCACCCATGATCTTGTGCAGCTAATTCTAAACAAGAACCCAGATACAGATTATTATCTTAGTCTTCTGATCCGGCGCATGGATGGGGCTTTTAATTATTCTGTATGTAATTGTTTTGCTTTGTATGTTTCAGTTTGGCTTTAGCCGTTTAACTAAAGACTAACTTTTTGCACATTATCTTGCAGTCTACGTCTTCGTTTCAACGAAGTGTCTCATGCGGGCTTCCAAGAAAGGTTTATTTTATATGTGAAATTTAAAACGGCCTCATGTTCTCTCCCCGTTTAAACATTTCCTAGTAATTTTTAACTACTAATCTGAACTCTGTTGCAGATATCGAAATCCTCAATAATGATGGCGTGGGATGATTGCAAAGAGAGTATGATAATAAAGTGCGTCTTACTCGTGGCCATTATTCTGGACAGCTTTGAGGACGTTATCTCCCATTTCGGAGAAAAGGGCTGGAATCTTCTTCAGGCAATGTACAAGTTAGCTAAGTCATTTCATCAGCTCAAGGACTATCCAATCCTTTTCAAGCTACATGAGGTTACAGAAAAGAACGCGGAAGCTAATCCTGGGCTATCTACAATTGTGGATGCATCATTTTCGTGCTTTGTCCAGAATATAGACAGCAAATATGATTATAGGTAAGCTCTTTCAACTCAAACTACACATCATTCCTTCTTTTTTTTCTATTTCCATTACCCAGACAGTGTAAGAAAGTTAGGACCCCGCCTGTTTTATGGAAGTTAATATCATCAGATAAATGCTTTTAATTGGAAAACAAATGCTGTTAACTGGAAGACACAAAAGGAGGAGAAAAATAAATTAAGAATTTGTTATTTAATCTGTATCTTAAATCAATTAATATTATCTAAATCTTCTTTTAAAATTTAAGATTCAAACATAAAATCGCATTGTGTTAAATGACTGGTAAAAAGAGTCTAACTCAAATTTCTACGATTTTTAGGAAAAAGCTATACTTATATTTATAGCTAAAATGGTGGGATCTGTTGGCGCTAAAAATTGCATGGCAAATTTTGAGCACCCTTGAGAAATTGAGCTTTACAAATGCTTTTAATGCCTATGTACCCGGCTATCCATCTGAGATCCCTAAGGTGTTTAATGCTTCTAACACTTTCCTTTCAGCCTATTTATGCGTTCCATGAAGATCAATTGTCATTCTAAGTTATTTGGCAAAGTCTTGTTTTGAGCTAGTTCCAAATTTGCATTTTCACCTGAGTGTCAAACAGCGACAGGAGGCTT
Organism: Cupressus sempervirens; assembly: GCA_028749045.1. Lineage (NCBI taxonomy): Eukaryota > Viridiplantae > Streptophyta > Pinopsida > Cupressales > Cupressaceae > Cupressus > Cupressus sempervirens. The sequence goes on along the minus strand of CM053789.1, from coordinate 503,846,789 downwards.
TGTTTGCCAATGAATATCTCGCATCCAGAAAAGTTTTGTGATTCACCACTTTGGGAGTGCCTAGTGCCCATACCCAAAAATCTATGTTTCAAATTTCGAGTCGTTTCGAGTTCGTTTGACTAGGTTTTGAATCCTTCAAATTTGGTCAGTTACTGTTTTCATAATTTTGCACTTTGCACATAATTCTGGGAAGCCCTGTTTGACGTGTTATAACTTTTGACCAGTTGACTAAAATGTTAAAATTCCTTTTGTGTTGCATTGTAGACATTAGAGACCTCTTATGTTTCAATTTTTAAGTCTTGACGAATCCGTTTGATCAGTTTTTGAATGTGATTCCAAACACAATTTATAATTTTTTACTGGTGTCAGCATTTGCAGATTGATCAGTACCCCTGTTCGGGATGCTATATCTTTTGATCCGGGATTGTTAGGACCGAATGGTTTGTTCTCCTACATTCCTCTCCAAAAATACTCCAAGTGTGCCAGTTTATAAACCCTGACGAATCCGTCTGCATACTTTACCAGGGTCATTCCATTTGCCAAAAACATCTTTCTGCTATTGTCCCCTGTCCTGCAATTCCAAGTATCCAACTTTGCGCCTTTGCCAAGCGTGCCCCGTGATTCTTCATGAGCCTAAATCATATAATCATATTCTCCTCATGACAGAGTACCAATGCCCCTATTTCCAAGTCCTTAAACATCCTTTTGCCTAGTTTTCAGAGATCAAACCAAATGCACTTTGTGGTTTTCTGACATGTTATTCAGCAGGCAGTTTGAAGTGGCCAACTTCGGAGGTCGATATCTTTTGACTCCGATGTTTTCATGCGACAAGATTTGGCAGGCCTGTTAAGCATGTTGGAAAGAACAAAGATCTTGAGTTTCGAAGCCCGGTCAGGTGATTATGACAATTTTTAAAGCCAGGCAACAGGCCTCCTGACATAGATTTTGCAGTGGTGCGGAATTGATTTAAAAAGAGTTTTAATGATCAATCAGTAGTCAAAGTGGATTCCAGTCAATTTAAGGAGGTTGATGGATCAGTTTGAATTGTCAGTTGTTTAGAAATGAATTTTTTTTTAGCCGGACCCGCTTTGGGGTCCGACTGATTCTAGCAGGCTGATGAGGATTGTGTGCAATTTGAAAGAAAAGTAAATAGAGGAAAATAGAATATTGAGAGTGGAAGCAATGTTTTCATTTCATATAGATTCTATGTTTCCTGTCCACCTAGATAGAGGCAATAGCTCACTTCACACTTGATGAGGATGCCAACTCGTGTTTAAGATATTGACATGCAAATTGGAACCCAATGTAATCACATTGATCTACAAGTAACTCTAATAACAGATTGTCTACATTCCATATGATGAAGTATCCCATTGTTTGTTTTAATATTGAGTGCTCCATGTTTTGGGAAGAAGTCGTTGACCACAAGGAGCTCACATTGATAAAAACACATGTGGGAGACTATGGAAAGCAGTGATAAGAGAAATGCGCAGACTAGTAAAAAATAAAAGAAGAAACTTCACGCTTATAACAAGGCAGCCCCACTCATAGAGGATTAAAACTAAGCCCCGTCAAGGTTTTGAAGCCGCAAGCGTTCAAAAGGAGCTGCCTATGATAGACAGTCGTAGACCATGTGATGAAAAGAGCAACCACAGCTTGGAAAGAATGGAGCACACCAAACAATGAAGCAAATTGCAGCTCGCAGCCTGTAGATGGAGGTGGGGAACCATTTGGAAGTGGAGCAGGCATGTAAAGAAGAAGATCATGCATTTAAAATGGTTTCCACGCCATCAACAAGAAACGTCCACACTGGAGGAGTAATCAACAAAGAGTGCCCACGTTTTAAAGAGCAGGCTCCACGCTGTTTCCACATCTTAATAATAGAGTGCCCATGTTTTTAAGAGGAAATAACCCGCGTAATATGCAGAGGCATCAAGCACAAATGCAGAAGGCAACTCACAACAAATTCGCAGTCAATGAAACATGATTCCTCCACACATAGAAGTCTTCACACTTGCAATGAAGAAGCCACCCAGCTAAAGCAGAGAAACTAAGAAAAACGTAGGGCAGAAATGAACCACCCAGCAAGCATAGAAACTCTAGTAGAAAATAAAGACGCCTTGCAGGAGCCTCACTCAAGGAATAGAGGAGGCAGTTCATGCAAGTTGGAAGAAGACCATGCGAAAAAGCAAAGTCACCCATGGATGTAAAGAACAACTCACGTAAGTTCAAAGAGATCCAAGCCATCGTCAAAGACTAGTCAGAGAAGACCTCGTGTAGTCAGCATGTGAGGATATCACGACATTTCAAAGAAAGCAAGTATAAAACAAAGTTGCTACATGAAGGAAATCCACCACTTCTGAAGCAGCAGGGGTGTTCGCAGTTAGGAACCTCATGCAAGAAAACAGAGGTAGTGGTTTTGAGGAAAATATAAAGCGTTTATCCCACATTCTATGTGGGGATGTATTCAATAGCCTTTAAGTACTAACGCACACAAAGTGCTTAGTGTCTAGTGAAAAGGGCTTTTGGAAGCCGAAAGCATGTGGAAGGTGGGGTCGGGATGTGACGTCAGCTGGATGCAAATAAAATAAAATTTTAAATGAAAACACTATAAAGATGACATGGCGTCGAAAACCAAGATGCGACCAGATGAGGACACGTGTCCGGATCCGACGCATTCTGCATCCCTGCAATATGAAGTTGCGCCCAGTTTAAATAATGCGGGAATGTGGGCAGTTGACACGTGGTGACGAAGCAAGTAGGTAGGTGACGTGGCAAGGCTAGGGGTAATGAGGTGGCAAATAAGCCAGCCAATTAGGGGCCTCCACGTGGCAACCTGGGTGACGTCCAGTAGGCCTAGAGAAGCATAGAGGAAAATTCCCAAATAAAAAATAATAATAATTTTAAATTATTATTTCAAAAAAGGATATGCACATTTAGATTTTAAAATGCAAAACAAGGCTTTTGTTATAAAGTTTAAACTTTAGATTTTTGAAGATTTTTGAAAATTTTAAAATTTAAAGTGCAGACCTGAATACTTTTAACCAGAGGGATGATTTTCAAACGAAGATTTAGTGGGTTTCTGATAAGATAAACATGGACTCCAATATACTGCCGGAATCGGGAGAAAATGAACTATTTGATTTCGGAGTCAGTTTTTGGACAGGTAGTACCTAGATCAAGCTACAAGAGGTTTACTTTTAGGTACCTGAATTGCAACCGTTTTCAGACCAGGAAGTTCAGTTGTGATTTTTGGCAAGTTAATAGCTTGAATATGCATAAAAGACAAGGAGATTTCAGTTGGGGGCATCTCTGAGTCAGTTGAAGCAAGTTTTATCAGCATTTTGATGCAAATCAGATATTTAGCAAATTAGGGATTTCATCATTCAAGAGGGGATATTTTGCAAATCAATTACAAGGTAATGATGAAATCAAATCAGATCAAGATGGAGAAGGAAGGACGAAGTTTTCAGTTGCCAGAAGATTGAATTTCAAGTGGACACTTGTCAAGTAAAGATCAGATCCGAGAATTCATCTCCTTGCTATATTATTCTTTCTTTCTTTTGGGGGGTTCCAGTTTTTGTTACTAAAAAACTAGTAGGTTCCAGTTTCTGGGAAGAAAGAGTTCATTGCTGTGATACCATTAGGGATTCCAGTTTTTGCACTGTGAGACCATTGGTTCCAATATTTTGACATGTTTCCATGACTATGACACCATTTTCTTCAGCAGAACTCTCATGTGAATAGCAGTTGTAGAGATAATATAGATAGTTCTGAGATATTAGGTTGCTTCATGTTTTAATTTTATGCATCTGAATGTATAGTTTCAAGGAAATGAATACATATGAGCAACGATTTCACTAGTTTTGTTCTGGTTCTTGTCTCCTGTCTCAGCAATCTATAAGTCTTATGTGGTTTCAGAACAAAGATTTGAGACCCATTTGCATCCCTTTCAGGTTGTATGTTTGATGTATTTTGCTGTTGGACCAAAGGGCCAAGTAAATGCTCGATATGTTTAAACAAGGTTACTGGTTGTTTGAAAAGGATATTTTGTGAGAATGAGACCTAAATGAACACTGATGTCTGAATCACAAGGTGGTTGGATAGATCTGATGTCTAGGTATATGAGATACGTCCTGATGTCATAGATGTATGTTTTGAATTCATGGAATTGCCCAATGGATTAGGCACTGATTAGTTATAGGATCACTAGTTATACTGTTGCATTTTTGAGGTTTTGTTGAATCAACATCTTTAATCAAATGAATTTCCCTTTCATGTTGAAGAGCTATAAACAGAATGCCCTCACTCAACTTATGAATTTCATTGCTTTGCATCTAGCTACTGCAGATATATGTTATTTCATAAGTTATTAGGAGAAATAAGGGTTTCTATCTACTTTGTATTAGATTCAGTGTATGCTTTGATAACTGGTACCATATAAGGAATCTACAGATCTACCCACCTAGGTTTTGCAGAGCCTGAAGTGTAGAAGGAGTATAGCCTTATAGTTGGCCTAGTGTCTGAATGGATGTGTTGATAATGGGAGTTAGCTGCCCCTAGATGCATCTTGTTCTCATCAGGGTGATTGGAAATGGGTAACATTTTCAAACACCAACAGGATCTATTGCAGTATTCTCACTAGACTATTATTTTGAATAACAAAAAGACATAGGTAAAAGCAAAAGCACAAACAATTTCATAAGAAAAAAACAAGATATAAACTTTGTGTACTCAGAAACTCATCGTCATAAGCTGAGGACATAAAACAAGCTGAGTGAAATTAGAATGAGCTTTAACCATTCTTTTTTTTTCGTGCTCCGTAATTCGGCACAAGTCCTCACAAATACAATCGATGTGTTCCATACGAAATATTTCCATATCCCATTTTCTACCTGTACGCTTTCTAATTGAGAATGGGCTGATGACATCTTTCTACAGTGCACAAGAGGAATCAATGCTTTTCGAAAATGAACAGAGGATTCTAAATGTAAAGCTTGCTAGCATGTGTGGCTTTCACCTTCCTCTTCGCCTCATGTCTGATCATGGTCTGCCTTCATAAAGGTTGCCTTCATAAGACTTCATTCAGATTAATACTGTAGTTTTATACTTGGTTTTATGTCATTGATTTAGGATCTTTCTCTCAATTGATGAAGATACTTTATCACTTTATCACTTTTAACTGTTGTATTTGACTCTCTATTTTATATCTAATATATAGGTTTTATGCCTTTTGTATTTGATTCTATATTTTATATCTAATTTATTAAATGTTAAAATTAAATCTTTTTATATTCCATTATAAAGATGGTAGTAAGTTGGTAGTGATGGGTAAAGGAGTAGTTTCAACAAGGTATGGTTATGGTAAGATTTTCAACAACTGTAGGTTAGGGGTATTAGCGTCTTTGTTAGTAGTGAAAGTTCTTATGTATCATCAAATTGATGGTCTATTCTAAATTTGATTGTAATTTACTTCTATCACATAATTCAAAGTATGGATCATAGACCTTTTATCAAAAAATAAAAGATGGTACTAAGTTCATCAATATAAAAAATATAATATAACAAATTAGAATATTAATAGATATCTACAATGAAAAATCATAAGAAATGGTAACATGTAGATATGCTTTAGATTTTATGAACAAAACTGAAATATATTACAAATATCCATGGGCCTCTAGTGGAATATCTCACATATAGGAATTTATTTTTCATGTACATGTACTTTGCTCAAAAAGTGGCTAAACTCAAGTGTCATAATATTCTGATTTGAGTTAGAATAAGGTGGAATGTGCCTGTACAAACTACAAAAATCATGTATGAGTTCAATTATTCTACAATCAAAATATGTAATGAAAAACTAAATACTTGGGTAACACTAGAATAAGTTACAATTAATAAATTATAATTGCATGAAATCCCCTCATTATGTACATATTATAGGAAATAAAAATAAGTCTTACCAAAACAAATTATGTTTGGTAATCATTACTAGTGTGCTATAATCTTAAGATACAAATAATAGAGTGCCCCTTGAAAAAGAAAGAGGAAAAAATTATGGGAAAAACTCTATGCTAAGGAGATAAATCAAAGAATAAGATACCTTTTCCACATATGATAGTATCATAAACCCTCTAAAGAGATTATAAATGAACATGCATTCTTTAGAATGGGTTTGCAAAGAACATGTATTGGATTCCTTAGCATGGGATAGTATTGATGGTCCTAATAATCTTCTATTATGTAAGATATCTTATGTACTTCACTAAGATCTTAGCTTGTTTTATCTATTAATAATAATGCATAATTATCTATGTTGCAATGTTGATTTGGACAATATTGTAGAAGATGGATGGTAGTTCATAAACGATTCTATTATTATTAAGATGTTATCAGGCCAACTAAGCCTCTTTTAGATGGGTTGAGATCATCAAATATCTATTCTTGGAACTATAATATATTACCCTACCTCTTCACATATATCATCTCAAACCAATTTCATACTACATACGTAGGCTATGACTAGTACAATTACACCTTTAACATGTTTTTGATATTAAAAATTAATCAAAATTGGATGAGTGGCCCTAAAAAACAAAGAAGTGAAAGAGAAACTAATAGATGATAAACAACATCAAAGACCAACAAAAAATAATACTTAGCCAACACCTATGTTTAGCATCAAATACAAATATGAGAGAAAGAGTCCCCTGCACATTTGACAAACTATCTAAGGGACATTAAGCAAACTAAAGCTACCAGGACCATTAACAATATCTTTTTAAAAGTTCATAAAAGTTACATGATGAACCATTAATAGACCAAAATAGGAAGAACAAAAATATAACAAAATGAGGTTGAACACTCCTTCATTCTTAGCAACTAGTTGAGGTGGTTTTTCTAGTAGAATGTGCAACCAATCATCTACTAGGAATCTATAGAGATGCAACAAATCACTTAATAAAGAGAATATATTGTAGCTTTTCAATATGAATGAAGCACATGTTTGACTATGTTGAGAGTCACAATCTAATAGCACTAGTAGAAAAGGCATCCTATCTTATGACTACAAATGTAAATATTATAAACTTCTTGAAATAAATGTATTTACCAATTTAAGAAGTAATAAATGAAAATCCTCTTTCTCAATATAGTATTACCTATTAACTATCACTACTAACAAATTTATAAATATAATTATCTATAATAAATAATTTTCTTTTTAAATATAAAATCCATACTAATAATTCCATCTCAAAAAATTTGTAAGACAAAATTGTAGTTGATATTTATTGTTATACGAAACCAGCCGAGATTTCTATGTACATACCAGAAATAGGGACTTTAAATATCAATCTGATATACGAGAAGTCGGAAGTTGACATCTAACATACGATTCGTTTGCAATGAATTGACAGGCTTGTGCTCAATCCATCCGCTCACAGAAATGTTATTGAGAAATACCAAAGTTTAATTGAGGTGGCATACATAGATCTGGTTACCCAAACGCTTGTGTACATTTTACGCTCCCAGCGACGGTGGTTTCATTGCGATGCAGGAGGTATCTTCTCAACTTTCTCTTGCTTGTACTCTACTTACTATTCTTCTCGGAAGCTTACAAACAAATATTGGTGTTTTTAATGCCTTGAAGGAGGAAATGCAGAAAGTACTGAAGAAGTGCAACCTGAAGATGGTAAAAGACCAGACGAAATCGTGGAGAGTAGCAAGCAGGAAGCAAAATCTGGAGATAAACAAGGTGGTCAAGAAAAGGATCAGACGGAGAGCGCCATTAAAAGTGTAATTAAAAAGCTTCATTTGTTTAAAATGAAGGAAAAGCGAGTTGCTGTAGTGATACAGGGTGACAGCTGCGAAAGCAAGACCATGATTGCTGATGATGCCTATGATCGCGTGGAGGCGGAGCTCTTATTTCGAGGGTGGAAGCTCTGCGCTCAGAAGATCCCAGAGAGCCTGGAGTTCAACCCAAATGTGAAAGAAATGCGTTCGTACATTGTAGATCAGTTGGCCACAGGAAAGGAGAGGAAGAAGTCACGTATCATACATCAAGTACCCATCTTCATATTCATAGACAACATTCTCCGAGCTCAGGATCTGGCAAAGATCTTAGATATGCGGCTGATGCGCCGAATGAATGTCAGGTTGCTGGTTACTTCTGCAAACAGGAACCTAAAGTCAATGCTAAAAGATGAACTAGGATTTCACTATGAGGAAGTAGAAGCCCATAAATCTGGGGAAGGATATCATCAGGACGTAAATGTTGATTTCAAAGGCTATCCTCTTGTCTTTCTGGAGATGGTTGAATATTATCACAGAACTCACGGAAGGCAAGCTGCGGAAAACATTCGTGGATGGGCTGAATTAGTATTGAATGGTGATCTAATGGGGGCAGCTTTCAATTTCGCCTCGGAGATAGCTTTCCTGAATCTTCCAGCCACAGCCCGTGATGCATTTCTTGATATTTGCTCCTTTTTCTTAGGATGGGATTGGAATGAGATTTTGCTTATCCTTGGCGAGGCGGAGCTTGAAACCCTAGAAGAAAATGCTTTCGTGAAAAGGAATGGGGAAAATCAGATAACAGTTCCGCAAGCTCTTCTTCATCTACTCGGGAACCGAGCAAAAGGAGGGAGATTCACCAACAGAGATGTGCTCCAGAGAGCTCTGTCTTCCAGTGAGGTACAAATCTCCCATGTACATAACTCTCACATTACCTTTTGCCTTCAATAAATATGACACTCTTTGATTTTACTTTTGCAGCAAATCAAAGGAATATGGGTAGAAGATGCAAAAGATGAGCAGGTACTAGAAATACAGTTGGCTCGTGTCAGCAATACACTCCGAGTTTTATCTGTGGGACGTGGCACAGCTATAAAGGTCGAAAACACTCATTCCTTCAAGAAATTGAGATTTTTGCAAGTTGGCAAATCAGCGGAACAATTCCTGTTAGATGTTAACTGTCTCAACCACAACTTGAATTACTTCAACTGTGGTAAAGAAGATTTTGCACTTGACCCTTCCAAGGCAAGTCCTCTTTCATATATTGTACGCTTGTCTTTCCTGTTTCTTACAATGTGTATGCCCATCCTTTCCGCTTGAGTTATAATATATAAGAAACAATAAAAGCATTAGTTTCACCTTGATCGTCTGTGGTATTTCATTGTTCTCACAGTTACCAGGAGGATTGAAGATTCTTAAACTTGGAGGAGATGCGGAAGTCGTTTATCATCGTCCGTCTTCTTTGCACGATAGCGATGAGTGGATTGAATGGGAGCTGCAGAAGTTGAAATTGTTGAGTGTGAAGAATTTTGAAAAACTGGGTATCCCAGACCCTCGACTTCTAAGGCCCTTTGACAAACTAAGAGAGTTGTCCATAAGAAGCTGCACTGTGTTAGAAATACCTGAAAGTTTGACTCAGATGAATTTTCTGCAGAAGCTCGATTTGCATGACTGCAAGTACCTCCGAAAATTGCCAGAATCATTCGGCGCCCTTGTCTGTTTAGAAGAGCTAAATTTAAGTTACTGTTCATCGTTGAGACGACTTCCAAAATCATTTGGACAGCTTCAGTCATTAAAAGGCCTGGTTTTAAGCTATTGTTCGGCATTAAAGCATCTGCCATCCAGCTTTGTGTGGTTAAGTAGCTTGAAGAAGGCCGTTTTTTCAAATTGCCATCACATCCAAACACTTCCCGAAAAGTTTGAACTTCTGACTTCTCTTGAAGAAGTTGACATGTCATATTGCAAAAGATTGAAATCGCTCCCAGCGAATTTCCATCTGCTTTCCTCGTTGAACCTTCTCAACCTTCATGGCTGTAGCAAACTCGAGAAGCTTCCATACAGTTTTCCTGAAAGTCTTGTCAAGTCAAAGTCCGTGGCAATAAAGTTGTCTGGATGCTCAAGTTTGTCAGACTTGCCAGATGAGTTTTGCGAGGGCAACATGATAGAACATCTTTCATTAGCCTATTGCACTTTTCTGAATAAGCTTCCCAGCCATATTAGTGAGCTCAGGCAGCTGAAAATGTTGAACTTGAGCCATTGTATATGTCTGCCTAGGCTTCCGAGGCGATTCAACGAGCTGGCATGTCTTGAAGTATTGAATTTAAGCTTCTGTAAAAGTTTGAGGAATTTATGTGAGGGATTCAATAGGCTGAAGGCATTAAAACGCATCAATCTCTCCAACTGTCCTCTAAAGGGCAAATGGATGTACAAACTGCAAAGGATGAAAAGCTTAAGAGTTGTAGACATTCGTGAATCTCCCCAGCTTAAGCCAGCGGGACGGTGTCATTTTACAGTCCTGTCAGACGAATTGGAGAAGGTAATGTAGCTGAAGCTGATAAAGTTATTTTTGACTTAATTAAGGCCACTTTTGGATACAGTAATATCTATCTAACTGAACTAGTTGAAAAACTAAAAGGATACTACTTAACATATAACCTATTATATAAGAATGGGGAGGACATTTCACTTTATGTAGAGACTTTTGTTTGAAGAGATTTCATAAAACAAGCGGAATGTGCAGGATAAGGAGATTTTGCAGAACGTATTGAATGACACGTCGTCAAGTTTTTTCAAAGATAAAGTCAGTCTACGAAGTCTGGATGGAAGACCTTTCTTTCCTTCAAAAGATATAGCACCGGGCACTCTCGTTGCATTTATTTTTGATCATAACATATCCCGCTGGGATTGGGCGATGCTGGAGGAAAATGTTGATAAGGGTTTGAGAGATTTGCTGGAGAGACAAGTCATTTATGTTGGTAGATCGTTAAGCGCATTGCCACCAAAGATGATGGACAAAACTGCTGCATATACACCAGATTATTCTAAAGCTCTCTCATTATTTGATAAGTGCTTGTCGGTATCTGCCGCCCAGAGTCCCGATTTTTGGGAATTCGGCATGCACATCATTGAAACAAAGGTTGTAAAAAACCCAAAAGAGCTTAAGCAGTTCGAAGACTGGAAATGCACATCCCATATTTTGATGGGAAAGGATTTTAACATTGCGAAGTACCGGCTCCTCGAAGACAGCATCTCTGAAAAGAATGACAGGAGTGGAACTCAACCATTGCTGCAACAACTGTTAATGACAAAAGAGCATGATCCGTTGCCCATGGAAATAAAGGTAATTGATGCAAATTTAACATTTCGTAAAACCCATACTGTAAAAGCTCAAAATATATTAAATCTCATTGCTTTAAATGGGGTATTGCAGGCACAGGCAGAGACAGGAGAAAATATCGAGCCCAATTCGATCGAAGCAGCGATTGGAAGGAACGAGGTATTGGTATTGAAATCCCCTAGTACAAATTCAAAATGGTATTAGGTTGTGAAAGTTTATTTTGGTTTCATTTGAAATTGCATGTCGCAGGTGTCAATCAGTGATCTTCAACAGAGTACTCTTTTCCTGCTCATTTCAACTCTGGAGATTTCTAGAGCACAAATCTCGTTTCTGGAAGAAATGTATAAAGGAATGCAAAAATCACACGTGGTGTCCGGTGACAGACCTATAAGTTGGGTTTGGGTTCCAGTGGCACTTCCGGAAAAACAGGTGTGGGAACCGAAGTACAAGACAGTTGCAGAGAGTATGCCATGGGTAGTAATATCAGATCCATGGATGTTGGAACAATCAACTGTGACTGTGTTTTTTAGGGAAAGAATGGGGTTCTATGGAATTCCTGTACTTGTGAGCTTGGCTCCTTGGGGTCCTTTCTCTACCACGAATGTCATTCCAATAGTGACAACAATTGGGTCAAACGCTTGGCTTTTTCTCAAAAAGAACCATTCCTCAGATTCCAATAACAATGTCCTCTCTCAAATCGATTATCAATCCGACCCCTTAGCAGTTCTGTTTAAGCATGTCAAGGTACGGTAGATCAACTTACTTTTAGATGTTCAAAACTGAAATACAAGTATGAACAAAACGCTCGTTTTTTGTTTTACAGGGATTGAAAGAAAAGTTAAGCAACCGTAAAATGGTGTGGTTATACGGCGGAGATCCTAAGAAGATTGGGGACTTCAACAAAAAGATGAAATCTGTAAGGGAAAAAATTGACAGAAAAACTGGTATTCATATCCTCTATGTTGGCAGGGGACGGTGTGTTCTTGATGCTAACAGTAGAGAGAAAGAAGCTGAATTGCACAAACAGATTGAGGAGCAGGTAGCATCACATGAAGCGAGTGATAACTTGTCATGGTCGAGCTTATCCTTAGATAACATGAAAGAGTTCTGGCACCAAATACATTATTCTTTATTTTTGGTAGCATCTGTGAAAGATAAGGAGGAAAAAATAGAGAGCATACAGAGGCTACTGCTAGCTCTACTGTCTCTTGATTGTCTATCCAGAAGAAATGGTAATTTTTGGATGATGGCAATTGATAACAATAACAGAAACCTATTTACAGGAAGAGGAAAAGAGCTGGTGGAAACGTTAGCAAGTAATATTGAGAAGTCGAGAAAGTCATCAGTGGAAATAGAAAATGGGGTAGTGGAAGTGCTAACTAAAAAGGAAGGGAAAGAGAGACCATGGATAGAATTTCAAGTGAAAGACACTAGTGGAGAAGAAGGGCCATCTAGAGAATTTCAAGTGAAAGACACGGACAAACCGTTGTTTGAAACTAAAGAGGGAGATATCCAGAGGTTTGAAGATGCTCTATGGTTGACAGCACATCCCTCGTCACAAATTGTAGAACAAGTCTCAGCTAACAACTGTTGCTCAATGTGCTTCAACAGAGACCCTACTTATCAATGTGATAGGTGTGGTTGTTTTAGCATATGCCAAAAATGCTACATCTCCCACTTTATCGGAAGGATCTCCCGCTATGTAGGAATGCAGAAAGGTGAAAGAGCAGGGGAAATGACTGTTGAAGTTGGCCAGCAATATACAAGTTAATTAGCTCATCACACTGTTTTTCTTTCAATAACTGGTTATGATGTAGCCAAAGATAGCTTCTACAGAATTCGTCACAGGTTTTAATAATAAATTTGTCATTTGGAATGGTTCGCGGTTGGACTCCTTGATTAAGAAGAATATTTGTACCGCTTGCTGGGATGGTAATTTTAGAGATATTAACTAGCTTATATATATTATATATATATAATAAGTTGAGAGATATCCTTCTCAACGTGCTTATTTTGATAATCTCATAATTTTCATCATCGCATATTTATGTGAGTCTAAGAGACATGAGGAAATGATTTCAGACTCTTGCTCTGCCTCATTTTTACTTCCATTTCCTCTCTATAATTTTCATAATTTTAATTATATTTAGTCTATTTCTATTTTGTTTTTCTGACATGTAAATGAATGTTAATTTTTTTTTCAAAATGGAAAATGTTTACATTGAAGATTTTTGCCACTGTAGAAAGCCTCTCGGCTTAATAACTAACACTTGCACCTTTGAGGGTGCAAGGGATTATGCCAATAGACTTAATGTACTTATAAGTATTTTTTTGAGTATGTATTTTCTCTAACATATTTGGTTCAATTGTGTCATTTTGATTTTTTTGTCACACTCAAAATACAAATGGGTTGTTTGAAGAGCCATCTAATATAGGTGGTCCTCCTCTTTGTGTATAATGGTATATGGATTGCTTTTCATTTTTGAGTATTTTCCAAAAGTGAAAGCAAGTCGAATACAAAGACCATCTATTGTTTCTACTCTAGATATAGCTGCAAAAGTGAGTCCTTGTCTTTTAATTCCATTGGTATCAACTGCTGCTTTCTGTAATGTGAGTCCTTGGGATTTGTGTATTGTGATAGCCCATGACATGGTGAGTGGTAGTTGTCTTCGGCCGCCTAATGTGATTGGTACTATTGGAACACATTTTGGTTCATCTTGATTCCATGGTGGTCCATTGTAGTTTTCAAAGTGTATAACAACATACATGGGCATGTCTGGTGGCTTGGTGCTCGTTCTATAGACAATATCCATGATTTCACCAATTGTTCCATTGATGAGTCTTGCTTCTATCCAAATGTTTGTTGTAATCATGACACATTTTCCTATACAAAGGAGTTCATATTTTTCCAATTGTTCATCATACACCTCGCTCTTATCTTTGCATTTGGAATTTATTGTCATGCTTGTGGCGATTGGACAATTTAATGATTTTAGCATTTTATTATTATGTAGCTTCGCTACATCATTTTTCGTGTGTAGATGTATCAACCTATTAAATTCTTTATTTTCATCTGTGCATAAGTGGATGTCTATACGACTCATTAGGAGTTCCCAATCATGTTTTGTAGGGTTTTCTTCTTGTATATTATGGAAAAGCTGACAGAATTTTACTTCCCTATTTATTTTCCTATCCCATCTTTTTATCTCTATCTTAAAGTACACCTCTTTATGATTTACTCCTATGTATTGATACTTTATTTCTTCTATACATTGTCTATCCCTAGGTTTCCATATCCTTTTTCACCTACCTATCTCTCTTTTTCCATTATATTTTTCATCTTATTAACTTCCCTTGCCTCCTCACTCTCTTTCTCCTTCATTATAATTATCTCTCCATCTATTATTATTTCCTATATGAAATAGACAACATAGCTATTTGGAATCAATAATTCAAGATTATTTCTCTCAGATCATCTCTATCTCTACTCTACATCATAGTTTATATTTCTATATCTTTTTTTTAATTCACATGTCTCTCTTTAATACACACACTTTCTTTATGTACCTCCATATACTTTCCTTTATATCTTTCTTCTAGAAACATACACTGATTTATCCCTCTCTATCCCTATTTATCTTACCCCTCTTTATTAATCAACTTTCATTATCTATAATACATTTTCTTTGTTTCTCCTTGATCCTCTCTATGCATATATCTATCAACTATCTATCACCTTATTATCTTTCTATCTTTTATTCTCCCCACTCCCCTCTCTCCTTTTCTCATTTCTTTACTAAAAATGATATTAATCCTAATTCAAACCTTAATTTTAATCTTTTAGCCCTAACCCTAATCTTAATTCTAACTCTATAAATGATATTAATTCTAATTCTAAACCCTACTAGTAATATTAATATAATATTATTAATTTATTATGTATTTAATAGTTATAAATTATTATGGTAAACTAAAAATAATTAAAATATAACATTATTTTATCAATATGTTATAATTAAAATAATAAATTACACCAAGATATTATTAAAAATAAAAATAACTCCATACAATATTTTAAAAAATTAAAAAATTAATCAAGGATGACTAGCACTTGCACTTTTGAAGGAGCAAGGATTAAGTGGATAGTTTCATATATTTAAAATAATATTGTCAAGGGTTAGGTCAATTAAAAGTCTTTACATTTATATGAACATGTGTATTTCAAGACACCCCATCACAATTCTCAATAGACTTTATTATGAAGTATTGATTTTATATGCAATTATTCTGTAGTGTGTTTAAAGCAACCATTCAAAATTAACCCTACTATTCTAAAGGGTGTAGGGTGTAATATATGGATTATCTCTCTTGTGAACTATGATTCTCTCCTACCCAACCCTCTATTTATTTTTTATATGATCTACTCTATCATATAGTAGCTATCATCTTGCATTGCCTAAATTTCGATGATAAGAAAATCTATTACACCTTTGTTAGAAAATAGTATTCTAAAACTTTATTATTATTATCTTAAATGCATTCTTTGTTAAGATCCAATTGTAGAAAATCTCTCCAATTTTTTTTACCTTGCTTTATTTCACCTCAATCAATGTACTATCTTATTTTATTTTCTTTTGTCTCATATATATGTGTACACATTTATATCATATTGCACCTTTATTATTATTGTTATTATTATTTTCATGGATATATTACACTTTTATTATTATTATAAATACTCTTATCTTAAAAGAATTAAATGATTTCATGTATCTTTATTCATATTTAAAAATAATAATTTTAAAATATAATAACTCTTCAAATACTTGTAAATTAGGTTTAAATTTTAAAATTAAAACAACAAATATTTATTTATTGATTATTCAAATTGATCTAGAAAATGTAAATATACAATCATATATAATTTTAATATTAATTTACTAATAGATTTACTTTATTATAAAATAATAATTCTACATCTAATATGTTTTAAAAATTAAAATAATAATTAAACATTATAAATGAAAAATAGTTATTGAGCAATTAATTTTTTGATTATTAAATATAATATATAAGATTTATCCAATAATTTTTAGCTTAGGGAAGTAGCTTATCTTGGTACATGTTTCTATAGTTATAATTTCATAGCTTTGGCAGCAAATATTGGAAAAGCTATAGTTTTAGACAATGTAGACATCACAGACCAGTGATCTCAGAAGATGCAACTTTGGAGAATCATGAAGTGAAAAATGGTGTCTTATATTTAAGGTTTCTCCTTGGTTGGCACTTTCTCCTTACTTCAAATGGGTTCTATTTTGAAATCAGATTCAATTGTTCCTACTCTTCACAAGACAAAAATTGAGCAATATTTTGGGAAGAAAACATCACATTCATACATTTTGTCACAAAATTGAATAGATTGATTGAAACCTTTCTTTGGTTTCATGCTTGAAAGAAATATTCTTATGTTTTTCATCTTTATTTTTTTTCATTATCCAATTTCCATATATTAGATCTAAAGCTTATAAGATTGATAGAGTGCATTGGTGTTTCCTCGTCACTCTTAAAATTGTTTTCACTTCGCAACCCTAATACTCAACTTGATTTATAATAAGCCTAATTCTTATTTTAGGATGTCCAGAAGGAAATTAAATATTATGTTGTATCTTGTATCATTATCTATATTGATATGATTCAATGCTAGTAGGAGAGAAGCAGAGAGATTCGATGACAACGTTCACTCACATATGCCATAATAGACTCCTTCCAACTGTACTATCTATGAGAATACCTCCTATGATATTTTGATATTTCAAAGCTCGTATTCCATTAAATACTCCAATTTCATTTCCTTGGTAGGATAATCGCTATTAAATATGGGAGGAATAGATAAAATGTATGGTCAAAGAGATTGAAAGGAGAGATACAATGTTCCGAGGGGAAGATTGAAAGGGAGAGATACAATGTTAGGAGGAGTGTAATAGTCGTGATCTTATGAAAATTATAACAAAAATAATTTGAAATGAAATTGAGTAATTTGTATAGTGTGAAATTTTAAAAATTTTCAACCATTAAAAAAATCTTGCTCATGGCCAAGGGCCTGATTTTTCAAGTGCACACAAGGAGCACCATTTTTATCCAAAATATGGAGTACAATCCATTTTTCTCTCTTTACACATAAAATCTTCATTTACCTGATAGCATATAAAAAAATACTTTAATAAAGTGTTTAGATATCTTATACTTATTTTAAAGTAAGAAAGACTAATAATTTCATGTTTGTTTTCCTTTTATGAAGAAACAACATGTTCATTCATAATAACAAGTAAAAATAATAAATCAATCTTTATATTTAGATTTCTTTTAAATGTATTACAATTATTTATGATATAGAATGCATAAAATATTAAGATATCTAATACATTCTTGGGAAATGTATTGTTAATTATGAATGGGTTGATTTAGGGATGATCAATCTTGCCTTTAATCCTCTTTAGCATCTTTTAATCTTTTCCCATTTCCACAAGTGTGATGTGGTTGAAGGTTTAATGTGGGACCCTTAAACAAACACTTCTATGTTTTAAAAAAAGCCGTTCCCAAGGTTTTCTACTCTTTAGTTTGGTATTCGAAGCTCGTCTCATAATTAACATATATAATATTTCTAACTTATATAAAATCTCTCAATGTGGGATGTACTTTCCAAATAGATATTTTGATGCCTCAATGATTTTGAAGATGCTTTTCATATTTGTGTGACTTGCATCTTTTCCTAATTTCTAATTTCTTTGCAGAGTATGAGCATCAATGGTGTTTCTCCCTTCTTTAACAATGCATTGAGGCAACTTTAAAATCATATGGAGGAAATTGGGCAAGCTTTTTAATGTTTCGTGCAGGGTTTGTAAATGCATTTTTGGTGTTATAATTGGTATTTGTGATCATAACTCCTACATTTTCTCTATCCAAAAGCATTAGACAATCCCAAACTTGTCATTCCAAGCTCTGTATTTATAGATTGTCACACTTAAACATGAAAAATCTAAGCTTACAAAATCTAAACCATCTTTAACTATTTAACATTCTTAAGCTAAAATCGATCATTACTATGTTAGTAATGTATTTTTACAATAGAAACAAATCAAACTATATTTAATAGTACTTCCATAGTCAATTGAAAAATAATAAAATGTTATAATTCTTCCTTTCTCTTTGTATAGTAATCTACTTCTAGAGATGTTCATAAAGAAATTTAACAGATCTGTAAACATCAATCTATTTTGAGGCATTGCAATACATCAACCATCTCAAGCCACTTGATTAGATCTACATCTCCATCTACAGTCTTTGTTTCTTTTAATGAGATTTTAACTTCTTTCACCAGTATTTCCACACGTTCACAATATTCGGAGCCCTAAAAAAATTATAATCATCAAAGACTAAAAATATGAGAAGACCCTTGAAAGAAATTATAGAGAGAGTTATTTGTTGAAATATTAAATGCTATAGTTGTTTGTCCCTAGAGCCAAATGCTCACCTACCATCCCTAACGACCTATACAATAGCCAAAAAATTTATTATGGGTAGGTGAGTTTTCAAATTTGCAAAAGAGAGGGAAATATTGTTGGCCAGTAAGAAAAAAGGAATCTTTTGTTCCATTCGACCAGTCAGAGAGAGACTTAGAGCCAGCTGAGGTTGAAGAAGATTAGAAGTTGTAGAAAAGGAAGAAAGCGATCAGCAGATCCAGTCATGTAGAGGACAAAAGGAAGCTTGTTTCATGCCTACAGTTGCACGTGTCTCCTTGCTAGTCATTCTATAAGTTCATCATTTATTGTTTGATTCAACCTGTGAAGTAGTGATTGCTCTAGGTGCTACTGTATGTAGCCATTAGAGCTGCAAGCTTAAAGTTAAAAGTTTGAAGCTTCACCAGTTTAATGTTTTAGGGTTATTTTAGAGTTTTCTAGTTGAAGTCGAATGCTCCCAAATTTTGTAATAGTTTGAATCAAAGTTGAATAGAAAGCAAGCATGCATACTTGAATCCATTGCACTTCCCTTGTTTATTGCATTTGAGAAGTTTATTATTGAATACTTCAAGCTTTGGCTCTCTAGTTTTAATGGTGAAAAAGTTCACATTATAAACTTGGTCACTCGACAAGTGGTCTTTTTTTGAGTTGAAACTTTGTAGTTTAAGCCCATCTTTGGTGCCGAGTTGCCCTTCACATGCTGAGTTCACTCAGCTCCTTCATGTATCAAGTTCACTCGGCACCCTCCTACCACTTGGCTCCTTAAGGTGCTGAGTGAAATTGGCACTCGGCAATAGTTAGTGCTGAGTGAAAATTTTAATGTTGTAATTTTTAAATTTTTAAATTTTTACATGGTATCAAAGCTTTGAGGCCCCACATCCATAGTGAGTTAGGGCATTTTCTTTCTAGGATATTTGGCATGGTAGGAGATGCAGGAAAGGTATGCCAGTAGCCACCATCCTTTAATGGACAAAATTATGATACATGGGCAAAGAAAATGAAAACCATAATGGTTGCAAATAATTTATGGGAATTTGTGATAAATGAGTTTAATGATGTGATAGACCTAGCTTAGTATGTTGCCCTCACAAATCCACAAAAGACTCAGCTGAAAGAGTCAAGGAGAAAGGATGCAAAGGCATTAAGTCTTATTGAGGCAGCGATGACAAATATAGCTTTTCCCAAAATTTTAATAGCAAATTATGCAAAGGAAGCATGGGATATCTTTGAGATGAACTTCAAAGGAACTAATAAGGTCAAAGTAGTAAAGCTACAAATGATTAGAAGGGAGTTTGAGAACCTTTAGATGATGAAAATTGAACCTATTACAGAGTTTAGCTCACGAATCTCCACTTTGATAAACGAGCTCAAATCAAATGGAGAAGAATATAATGAGCAGAGAATTGTAGAGAAAATATTGAGGAGTTTACCTCAAAAATATGAAAATATTGTCATGACCATAGGGGAAGCAAAAGACCTCACTACATTGACCATGGATGAGTTGATGGGAACTCTTCAAACCCATGAGCGCCGGATAAACAGGCCAGCTACTACTTCCCAAGAGCAGTTTTTCAAGGCTCAAGAGAATTCAAGAGGTAGGGGGAGAGGTAGAAATGGCTCTGGTAGAGGCTCAAGAAATAAAGGTCGTGGAAGGAATGGTCAAAGGAATGCTGGTGCAGAAAGCTCAAGTAGAGCAAGCAACCAAGAGGGAGAAAGTACCTCTCAAAACAACTCTAGAGGAGGTAAGAAGAATTACAACTCCAATAAGAGCAATGTTAAATGCTACTACTACCATAAATATAGGAATTATGCAAATGAATGCTGGAAGAAACTGGGTGATCAGTCAAAGAAAAATGCTAATGTGGCTGATGTGAACATGGAAAATGCAAATAATCCCATAGCCTTCATCATGTGTAACATTGGTGAAGAAGGAATCCCTGAGGTATGGTACTTGGATAGAAAATGTAGCAACCACATGAGTGGTAATGAAAGTTTATTCTCTTTCATTGAAAAGACCCTTAAGTCTGAAATTAAAATGGAACTAGTCCCATAGTGGGCAAAGGATCTATAATGGTCTGCACCAAGCAAGGTGAGAAGAAGGAAATACAAAATGTATATTTTTCCCTCGGTATGAAGCACAATTTGATGAGTGTTGGACAACTCATTCAAAATGGATACAAGGTGCTGATGAAAAAAGACAACTGTTTCATTCATGAGAAGGATGGGAGTAATAGGTTACTTGTTGCAGTCCAAATGACAAAGAACCAAATGTTCTTGTTGAGGATAAAGACATGTTTCTCTTCTCATGTCAATGCTGCACCTCCCAAGCATGCATATATAGTAGTACATCAGAAATTAGCTCTTAGGAGTGTGATTGAAGACCCCTCTAAGCTTTGGCATCTTAGGTATGGACATCTTGGCTTTGCTGGTTTAAATTTTTTGTCCAAGAAAAGAATGGTAGATGGTTTTCCAAGCATTGTAAATTCATATGACAAGTGCGAGGCTTGCATATTGGGTAAGCAACATAGGCTTACCTTTAATTCTAAAAATTCTAGAAGGGCTAGGGCACCATTAGAATTGGTGCATTCTAATTTGGCAAGCCCTATGCAAACTACTTATAGTAGGGGAAGTACTTATTTTATGACATTCAT
This sequence comes from Cupressus sempervirens, assembly GCA_028749045.1. Classification (NCBI taxonomy): domain Eukaryota; kingdom Viridiplantae; phylum Streptophyta; class Pinopsida; order Cupressales; family Cupressaceae; genus Cupressus; species Cupressus sempervirens. Next base: position 503,825,490 of record CM053789.1, on the reverse strand, counting down.
AGATGATTTCAGTCATAGGACATGGGTGTATTTTTTGAAGAATAAATCTGAAGCATTTGACAAATTTGTAGAATTTAAAGCCCTGGCTGGAAAAGAATGTGGACATTATATTAAGGTCCTTAGATAAAATAGAGGAGGGGAGTATACCTCCAATATGTTTGTAAATTTTTGCAGGCACAATGCCATCAAGAAAAGTTGACAACCAGTTATACTTTGCAGCAAAATGGAGTGGCTGAGAGGAAAAACAAGACCATTGTTGAAATGGCAAGAAGCATGATGAAAGAAAAAAGACTCCCAACTAAATATTGGGGAGAAACTATAGCAATAGCAATATATTTGATTAATAGGTGTCCTACAAAATCTGTTCATGACAAGATACCTATTGAGGCTTGGTCAAAGGGCAGATGGATAGTTGAGCACTTGAGAGTGTTCAGATGTGTAGCATATGCACACATGCCTAAGGAACAAAGGAAAAAGTTGGATGACAAAGGTGTGAAGTGCATCTTCATAGGGTATAGCTCACAATCAAAGGCCTATAGGCTATATGATTTGATTAACAAGAAGATCATCATTTCAAGAGATGTGGAATTTTTTGAAAATTAGTCATGGAATGGCTCGATAGATGAATCCTCAAGCACTTCAAGTAAAGTGCCTACTATTGAAGAGGAAGAAGATGACATTGATGATCAGCAAAAAGATGGAGCAAAAAATATAGATTATAGACAGAGGGAAAAAGGCAAGCAGCCCTTAACATGCCAAGCTATAGCTCCAAGCATATCAAGATAGCCCTAAGCTAGTATGCAAAATAGTAGCAGTAGCAATACTAAGAATTCAAACTCCACTCTCACCTCCATATTGCCAAGAAAGACAAAAAGTCTAAGGGAGATCTACCAAGATTAAAGGTACGAGGAAGATTATGATGAGAGTGTAAATTTTGCATTAATTTCTCATAGTGATCCAATTTATTTTGAGGAAGTTGTGAATGAGGAGAAATGGTGTAATGCCATGGATGAGGAAATAGATGCTATTGAAAGGAATGAGACATGGGAGTTAACTACATTGCTCCCAAGAAATAAGTAATTGGAGTGAAATGGGTATACAAGATCAAGTGCAATGCTGAAGGAAAAATAGATAGGCATAAGGTAGGTTTAGTGGTCAAGAGGTACAAGTAGCAGTATGGCAGAGATTATGATGAGACATATGCCCTAGTTGTGAGAATAGAAACCATGTGTGTTGTCATTGCAATTGCAACCCAACACAAATGGAAGAAGGTATATCAAATGGATGTGAATTCTGCCTTCCTAAATGGTGTATTGAAGGAAGAAATATATGTAGAGCAACCACCTGGTTATGAAGTTGTAGGTGCAAAACACAAGGTGTATAGATTGAAGAGAGCCTTATACGGGCTTACACAAGCTCCATAGGCATGGTGTATATGAGCAATGTTAGTATGCTAATAGAAACCAAATTTAAATAGAGCTTCTACAAACTAAAAAAAATTCATAAACTTCAAGATAGACTAAGATGAGCTCTCAATTGAGAATATGAGCCATTAATGGACTCTCTCAATAAGAAGCTCTCTTGTTGAGTGGCTTTGTCTAAATAGATAGGATGTATGCTCAAGCTTATGCTTCAAAAATGGCTTCAAATATTGTTGGAATTTGGGTGTGAGTGTATGGTTTTGATTTAAAATGGATTCTTAAAATGGAATTATGACTTTACTTCATGGATTGTGTTATTTTGCAAAGGGGAAGGATCCAATTTATAGGCAAGAGGCTTGAGGGATTGAGGGCTAAGATGAAAGGATGGGAAAAAGCTCATGGAGGGCTCAGATTGCATGAGAGGAGAGCACATGGATTGTGCTTCCTTACAGCCAATCAGGGAGTGACACATGTCACAAGGTGAGAGGATGGAGGACAGGGGAAGGATGAGTCAACAAAAGAGGCTCAAGGGATAAAATCTTCATAATGGCTTGTAAGAGCAATAAAAGGGCTTGGAAGAGTCATTTATGGCCTAGTGGGCTTCATAAAGTTTTATGGTTGGGATGTTTTGAAAGAGATGAGAGGAATTTCGACTTGGGCTTGATTAGGATTGTGCAAATGATTAGAGGATGGATTAGGATGGTTTAGGATTAGCTTAGGGATAGGCAAGTGGATGGCATTTAATGAGGGTGGGTGAAGGAGGAGATATTTGTTAACTTTGGCTTGGGTTAGTAAGTCTTAACCCATGTTTAGAGAATGTGACAAGGTTAGGAGGGGATTAGGATTAGGTTTAAAGACATCTTCTAGAAGAGTCTAGACTTTGGATGAGGATAAAGACTTTCTAGAATAGTCTAGAACTTCCTAGGATGAGGATGAAGACTTTCTGGAAGAGTCTAGAACTTCTTAGGATGAGGATAAATTAGATTTTTAAGAAATAAATAAAGTTTTATTTATTTCAAGGGTTTGGGTTGAGGAGATATTTATTAAAACTTTTTTAATAAACATGAGGATTAATATTTAATCTTAATTAAATATTTTGAGTTGGGATTAGGGGTAGGAAATGATGGGATTAGCCTTTAATCAAAACTAAAGAAGAATTAGAAGATTTTGGAAGAGGTTAGTGGTCTTAAAGAAATTGGCCAAGTTTTGGGCAAAAAATAAATTTTTTATTTATTTTGGGTTTTTTGGTCAATTTATTAATTAAATAATTAATAAATAAGGAAATAATGTTTAAATAAGATTTAAAATTTTTTTGGAGGGATTCCTTAATTAAATATTTTTAATTAAGATAAAGGGATTTAATGGCATAAAAATAAATAAATAAATTAAATAATTAATTAATTAATTAGTGATGATGTCATCAAAAATTTTTTAGAAAATAAAAATACTTTATTTTCTAAAGGTTTTTAGGTGTCTACATTTTGCCCCTCTTTGATGTGATGCCGCAAGTGGCATGGCATCAAAGATAAGAAAATAAGACGCCTAAGGCTAGAGCAGAAGAGGAGAGAATGGACTGCAAGATGCCCCCTCAAGAAGGCGGCGAGGAGAGAAAGCAAGGCTCGACGACTTCTTGAAAAGTACAAGAATCTGAGATGAGCAAAAAGACTCAGATGGGAAAAGAGAAGGGGCTAAATTAGCTCAAACTCTCACTATGGGAGAATGATAAACGAGAATCAGATGCACAAGAGGAAGCAAGCTTAAGACTTTAGGGAAGGTGGAGGATGAAGGAGCGGAGCGCTATAAAAAGTAATCCAAGATGGGGAGATGGATGAGGGGATTAAAAAGCTAATGCAATAGGATTTCAAAGAGTTAGATTGGCGGAAGATGGGTTTTGGAGATCCCTAGGACTAGGATTGTGGATCTCGAAAGATGAGGCTTGGTGGATTGATTTGGATTGGTGGATCCCTAAGACTAGGATTGTGGATCCCTAAAGCTAAAGGTGAGGAATGATTCAAAGAGATACTAATGCATAAGCTGGGGTAGGAGAGATGGATGTTGGATATGGATGGGGGATAATGGAGATGAAGGAAAACCATTGAAGCTTTTTGAGCGGGGGGATACTTCAAATAGAAGTACCACCATGTAGTTGAGCACTAGATTTGCTATAGGACTGTTGGTTAATTGCCAAGGTTACCAAGAACATCAAGGCCTTTTCACCAACTGTCCAGAGGACTAACAAATTGACTCAAAATAAACATGCAAGGATTGACCCAGTATCACACATGAATCCCAGAGGAAGCAGTGTGGAAACGACACTGGGTAACCCGCAAGCAGAAAAGAAAACAAGAAAAAGACATGATCAAGACCTTATGCTCTAATTGCCCCATTTGTAGTATACCATGATACGGAAGATCGTGGCAACCTTGAGGAGGGAACAAGGAGATTGCTTGGAAAAGATATTTCAAGACCCAACAGGGAAGAGTCCAAATCAAAAGAAAGCAAAAATCAAAAAGAGAACTGTTTGCCAATGAGATGGGTAGGATGAGGTACTAACAGACCAAGATCAGACATGAGGAAAGCTATATCTTGCAAGGACCTATCAGAGAGCACCTAAGCTGGTGGATTTGGATGAGTGATGCATCTGGCAAGCTGAACTAAGAAAGATAACACTTTGGTGACAGGAAATCTAGCTAAAGGATGCATTGGAATAGCTAACCAAGGGTTGTGCGATGTGTGCAAGATGTTAATCAAGGACAAACTAACACAAATGCTAGATAGATACAATGGTACTAAGCTAAAGAGGATGTACAAGCTGATGGAACAAGATATGTTACAAATGTACAAGTTTGTTCATGTTTTGGTTTTTGTGAGATGGAAATGTTTGTGAAGGATGGGATGTCTATAATAGGTGATAGGTGGATAGGTAGATGGTTTGCGAAAAGCTTAAGTGAAAATGGGGTTTTGTGTGTGCACGTGATAGTATACAAGCTAGGATACAAGATTATTTGCAAGCTGGAATATGGTACAAAGTTTGGACAAGATTTGGATATACAAGGTATGGTACAAGATTTACAAGGTATAATACAAGCTTTGGTACAAGATTTTTACAAGCTGAGGTACAATATTTTACAAGCTGTACAGGAGGTATTTACAAGCTCCATTAGATTTTGGATATTTAGTTGGAACACCAAGGGAACAAGTAGGTGTTTTATGGGATGGTGGGTGAATGGATGAGGGATAGGATAGTGATAGATAATGGATTAGTCTTAGTACACAAGGCGCCTGAATTACCAGGTTTTCACCAAGGTATCTATCCAAGGCGCTTGAATTGCCAAGTTTTCACCATTGGACGCTTATTTCTCTTTACTAATTTTTTTTTGTATTTTTCAAAAGTTGGGTATACCAAGGATCTTCAAGCATAGAACTTCTTTAGATGAATGATTTTAGTAGGATCATTCAAGAGTTCTCCTTTCGGTGTAGATAGATGATAGGCTCCGGAGCCAAAGGAAGCAGTGACAACATAAGGACCAAGCCATGTAGGTTCAAACTTGCCTTTCTTTTCTTGATCTGCTTGGACTTTCATGTTTTCTTTGAGGACCATGTCACCTGGCAGAAATTGTCGTGGAAGCACCTTCTTGTTGAAATTCCTTTTGATATGAGTTTGATAGACTGTGAGATGATCATAGGCTTGTTGTCACTTCTCGTCTAAGAGATCTAGTTGGGTGAGCTGAGCTACTCTGTATTCTTCATTTGATATTTTCCCTTGCAAAGATATGCGCAAGGAGGGAAGTTCAACCTCTATAGGTAGTACCGCTTTGGCACCATAGACTAGGGAGTATGGAGTTGTGCCTGTAGATGTACAAAAGGAAGTTTGATAGGCCCATAGGGCTGGATTTATTTGTAGGTGCCAATCACGGCCAGAATCATTGACAACTTTCTTTAGGATTTTGAGGAGGGTTTTGTTAGTTGCCTCTGCTTGGCCATTACCTTGTGGGAAATATGGGCTAGAAAAGTGATGATGGATGTGGAGGGAAGTGCATAATTCTTCCATGTTGAGATTTTCAAAGTTACCTCCATGGTCGGTGAAGATGGTGGATGGGATGCCGAAGCGGCAAACAATGTGGTACAAGATGAACTTGGAGACCTGAACTCCTGTAGCTGAGACTAGGGGGACTGCTTCCACCCACTTAGTGAAATAGTCTGTAGCTGTTATTATCCATTTATGTACGTCAGATGAGAGCGGTGTGATAGTTCCAACTAGATCAAGGCCCCAACAAGCGAAAGGCCAAGGTGGTGCAATAGGCTGTAGATCCTGTGCTAGAGCGTGCACAAGATTTTCCTACTACTGACATGGGAGACACTTTCTGACAAAGTCATAGGAGTCTTCTTCAATGGTAGGCCAATAGTAGCCTGCTCTAAGGATTTTTTGCGCTAGGACAATACCACTCGTGTGGGCACCACAAAGTCCAGAGTGTACTTCCTTTAACACCATCACGGCCTCATTTTGGTCTAAACATCGAGAGAGAGTATCGTGATAACCCCGACGATATAGGGTATTGGCTATGATAACATAGCGGGATGATTTTTGGATGAGATTTTGGCATTGGGTATGTGTGAGGTGAGGGGATATGATACCATCATTAAGGTAAGCGTGAATCTCATGGTACCAAGGGGATTGGGGACCAACCAAGATACAAACATGGTTTGAATCCTCATTCACATAGGCAGGTGTGAGGAGCTGCTCCACTAAAAACTCATATTGTGTAGCTGCTTGGGGAATTTCCAAGAGCGAGCCTATAGTAGCCATAGCATCTGCTACTTTGTTCTGTATTCGAGGTACTTGTGTAAACTGAAGCCTTGTAAAATGTTGGGTTAGCTGATCAACTAGCTCTTTATAGGGTAATAGCTTTTCATCTTTGGTTTGATATTCATTTAGGGCTTGCTTGATGATGAGCTGAGAATCGCCAAAGATTTGTAGCTCAGCAATGTTCCATTCTGCAGCTATCTTTAATCCTGCTATGAGGGCCTCATATTCAACTATATTATTGGTGCTAGGGAATTGTAGCTTGAAGGCTTTTGGAATGTAATCTCCTTGAGGTGTGACCAACAATATTCTTGCCCTTGATCCATGAAATGTGTATGAGCAATCAGAATAAAGTTTCCATTAGGGTTGTTCTATAATTATATAGATATGCTCATCTAGAAATTTTGTGATCAACGGATAAGCATCTATTAGAGGTGCATCAGCTAGGTGATTTGCTATAGCTTGCCCTTTGATTGCCTTTCTGTCCACATACTGGATGTCAAATTTGCTAAGGAGCATAACCCATTTGGCCAAATGGCCTGTAAGTGTTGTTCTGGAGAGCATATACTTGAGAGGGTCAATCTTGGAGACTAGTTGGATGGTATGACTTAGCATGTAATGGCGAAGCTTTTGAGTTGAGAAAACAACTACCAAACAAGCTTTTTCCATATGAGTGTAATTGAGTTCATAACCAACTAGGGTTCTACTAATGTAGTAGATGGCTCTTTCTCTATTGTAGTCATTGAGCTGTGCTAGAAGTGCCCCTAGAGCAGTAGGTGTTGCTGGTATGTACAAAATCAGGGGATGACCAGGAACTGGTGGAACCAAGATAGGGGGATTGATGAGATACTTCTTGAGATGGTCGAAGCTGTGCTGACATAAAGGATGCCACTTGAAGTTCTCATCCTTCTTCAGTAAATGTGAAAATGGTGTACACTTATCTGCAAGCTGGGAGATGAAGCACCGAACAGATTGAAGCTTTCCCTGAAGAGAATGAAGCTATCGTAGTGTCTGGGGAGGAGGCATGTCTAAGATAGCCTTGAACTTCTTGGGGTCAATCTCTATACCTCGTTTAGAAACAATAAAGCCTAGAAGCTTTCCAGATGTGACCCCAAAGACACATTTCTTGGGATTCAGCATGAGATGAAATTTGGCTAACCTATCAAAGACTTTCTCTAGGTCAGCAAGATGATCCATGAAGGTATGAGACTTGACCAAGATATCATCCACATAATCCTCCAAAATGCTATGGATGAGATCATGAAAAATGGTTGGCATAGCTCTTTGATAGGTAGCCCCAACATTCTTTAGGCAAAAGGCATCATGTTGTAGCAAAAGGTTCCCTAACGGGTAGTGAATGTTGTCTTATGCTGATCCTCTTTTGCAATCTTGATTTGATTATACCCAGAAAATCCATGCATGAGGGACAAAATTTCATGTCCAGCTGTAAGATCTACAATCATATCTATGTTGGGCAAGGGAAAATCATCTTTTGGACAAGCTTTATTAGGATCTCTAAAATTAGTGCAAATTTTGATGTCACTAGAAGGCTTAGTGACGGGGACCATGTTGGAGATCCACTCTAAATAGTCGATAGGTCAGATAACCTTAGCAGCTAACATTCTTTCTAACTCATCTTTGACCAGTAATGCCACCTTAGGGTGCATTTTTCTAAGCTTTTGTCTGACGGGCTTGATCTGTGGATTGACTGCAAGATGATGAACTACAAGCTTTGGATCAAGCCCTGGCATGTCCTGATATGACCATGCAAATCGGCCAATGTTCTCTCTTAAGACCTCAAAGAGGAGATCAGCTTGGTCTTGTGATAGGGATGCAGCAATGTGAATAAGCCTAGGGATCTCTGAAGAACCGATGTTGACTTCCCTAGTATCCTTAATTAGAATAGAAGATATCTCTGGTCGATTATCTTGAGGAGGTAATGCTAAATCCTCATGTTTTTCTTGTGGCTCTAGATGTTCTTGCTGAGGGGTTCTCTTCACTGCCTTAGCTAGTCTCAGATTCACCTTAGTTCCAGTTTTGGGTGTATCGAAACTAGGTTGGGGATTTTCTCAAAAATACCCCTTGGTATCTAGCTTGTAGATATAGGCAGAATCTAGCTTTGTTTTCTTGTGAGGTGTTTCAGCTCCCATGAATCTCAGAAGCACTTCCTCTGATGTGAACTCATCAATGTGTATGACGCTTGGTTGGTCCCAATCTATGAGTTGTGGATGGGTGAGTGGTAGGTCAATGAGGTGGATGAATAGTTCTTGGAGAACAGAGTCTTCGAGGGAGATTTGGTATAGGATATCATCGTAGGCTCTCTTTTCAACTTCCTCAAGAATGTCTTCAATTTCGACAAGGTTGCGGTGAATGTTCAAAAAAATGTGACCATCCGTATTGGTGCCCTCAGTTGTGGGTATGCCAAAGCCAAGACCTGACTTTGATTCCCACTTGTGTGCATCGATGGGGCACTGCATGCCTCTTTCTTCTAGTGCTAGACCACCACCTTGATAGTTCCATTTGTCAATGATGAGCTTATGTTCTTGGGGATAATTTTGGCTGAAGTGATCAAGGCTCATGTGGAGGGATTTTTGAGGATGCAAAGGTTGTTGGGCCAAACTGTTTGTATCAAGGAGGTGGAATCTCCTTAGCTTTGTGATATGTTGATCGTCCATGGGCATGTGGATTAAGTGGGAGTGCCCCGACAACAAATGCATCCGACAGACTATACTCTCCACAACCCTTGTTATTGATCTTCACGGTAGACAAGGTAGAGACGAGGATGGTTTTTGGGTCATTACAAGTGTGGGATGAGTTGGCGATGGATGTGGCGATATCAATTCCAAGGAAATGGTTTGTATATGAAGCTTCAACTGCATTGCAGTAAGAAAAGGGTTCTGGATCGACATGGATGGTTACCTCAGTGCCTTGATGCAAAAATTTGACGCATTGATGGTAAGTGGATGGAACGGCTTTCATGGCATGAATCCATGGGCAATCGAGGAGGATGTTGAATGGTAGGTTTAGATCAATAACATGGCAGAGTGTTTCTTGGATGACTGGCCCAACCTTGATTGGCAACAAAATAGTTCCTTCTCTGGTTCTTTCCAAGTTGTCATAAGCTTTGATGGTGATAACCTCACTGATGATATCTACCTCAGTATACCCATCTTGTTTTATGAATTTTAGGGTGCAAATATTTAAGGCTGATCCATTATCTATCATTACTCTTTTCACGGCAAAATTGGATACCATGATGGCTATGCGAAGTGAAAGGGTGTGATTTGGCTCGACCACGGGTATGTCAGTGGGTTTGAACGATAGGGCACATGAGGATGAAAGGTGTCCAACAAGATTACAAAAATTAGTAGCATTGATATCAAAAGGGACATAGGATTCTATGAGAGCACTGTCAAGGTTGTTATCGTACACAGGACTAGTGCGAAGAAGGTCTAAAATGGAGATTTGGGCTGGCATGTTCCCAAGGTTTTCCAAGATATTGTACTGGCTTTTTGATGGAGCTGATGGTGCTGGTGAAATGGGTGGGCCTGCAATGTTAAATCGGGATCTTTGAGTGGTGACTGCACACTCATTGTTTAGTCCTTGGATATTGATAACATTGACAGAAGGCTCTTTCTCAGATATACAACCTATAAGGCTACCATAGTCTATAGAGGATGAAGTGTGGTCATTGTTCTTCCCATGCAGTTGGTTTGGCTGACAGTTGTTGGTGTTGTTGTTGTTGGTTTGGACAGGTGCTTTTCCAAGATTTTGATTGTTGTGAGGAGGAAAAGCATTTTGATAGATCTGTAAGCCTGCATTGGGAGAGGTTTGGGCACCAACAGTGATTTCCTTCCAATCAATGAGGTCCTGCACATAGTCTTTCAGTTTCATGCATCTGAGGGTAGTGTGACCTTTTACCCTATGAAATTTGCAGTACTCATTGTCTTTGTACCATGCAGCTTTCGATTGGCTTGGGTCAATTTGTTGGGTAGGAGGAAATTTGATGAGGTTTTCCTTGACTAATTTCTCAAAAATGACATCCAATGGCTCACCAAGGGGTGTATAGTTTCTAGGTGTAGGTTGGAATCTGGGCTTTTGTCGTGCAACTACATTGATGGCATTAGCTTGATTGCTAGACCCTTGAAAGTTTGGTCTTGGATTGTGGTTTTGATAGCTGTGGTTATTCTGCTGTTGGTAGTTGATAGCTTGCTGATTGTTTTTTTGATAGGGTGGGTTGGACTGGTTGTGAGAAGGACCAACAATATTCACATGTCTGGTGTCAGTGACACCATCTGTTGCAACATGCTTGTTTTTGTTCCAATACCTAGACTTGTCATTGGAATGTGATTGATTTTGGTTGGATTCCTTGTAAATCTTGACCACACCATCTTTGATGAGTCCTTGCTCAAGGATCATTCCTTTCTCTTTGATATCTTTGTAGGTCTGCAAACAGTTCATGGTCATGTGGTGAGCCAAGCTAGGATGGGCATTATCAATAAACATTTTTACCAAATGGCACTCTGGCAAGGTGCAAGATATGCGGGTGGTAAGGGTTTTCCATCTTTGTAGATATTCGGGAAGGCTTTCTCCACCTTTTTGCTTGGTGTGGACAAGATCAACTACTGATAGCTCTGTTTCAACAAGATGGGCATATTGGGCTACAAATGCCTCAGATAATTCAGCAAAATTTTTAATTGTGCCATAGGGGATTCTATAAAACCATTCAAGAGCTGGTTTGGCCAAGCTTTTGGGAAAGAGACGCAAGAGGAAGATGTCATCATATGCCACTTCTTGGCAGTGCATGTAAAATTCTTTGATATGTGTGACAGGGTCTCCTTTTCCTCTAAATTTGTCAAATTTGGGTGTCTCAAAATGCTTGGGGAATGGTGTCATGGTAATGGCTCTGTCAAATGGGTAAGGGCACACATTCTCAAACTTGAAAGTTTTTGGATCATTTCCCTCTTGGATGTTCTTCAAAGCTATTTTCATGGCTTCCCATTCTAAATTAATGGGTGATGGCTGGGGTGCCCCCAATGTAGGAGTGCCTTAAGGTAGGTATGTACTAGATGGGGCCACTGGATATGGATGGCTGTAAGGGATTGTACATTGTTTGGGCAGCTGCATGGTGGATGATGGTTTACTAAGGGGGAGGTGGCGCATAGTGCTGCATGTGCTGCGAGGCTTGCTGTTGATATGGGATTTGAGGTTGGGATTGAGGAACATAAGCTGGCTATGGGATAAATGAATTGCTTTGTGGAGGTAAGGTATAAGATGGTTGTGAAGCTTGGGGAAAGGATCGGGGGGCTTGTGGGGTTTGACCAAGGTATGTGGGTTGCGCCCCCATTTGGGATGGTACCTGCAAATAATTGGTGGTTGGTTGGATTGGTGGGTTACCTCCTAGAAGTGGCATTGAAAAGTAGTTGGTAATAGGAGGTAATGAATTAGTTGGTGGTGGAGGTGGTGGGAATTAAAAGCTAGGAAATGGAATTGATGGGGTTTGATAGCTTGGTGGCTGGATTTGGAAGCTTGGTAGAGTGGTGGCGGGAGCTTGGGTCACTTGAGAGCTAGGCAGAACATTGGTAGTAGCTTGTGGGGTTTGATAACTTTGTGGAGTGAGGGTAGTAGCTTGTGGATTTGTGGCTGATGGCATTGAGCTCTCAAGACCTAATGGAAATGATGGGATTGTGCTTTGGGCTGTAGTGAACAAGTTGGGGGTGATGAAAGGTTGATTACTTGGCCCCATGGGTGGCATCCCTATTGTATATTGTTGAGGTTGGCCAAAGATGCTAGCACTAATTTGGGAGATGGGTGGATTTGGAAGGCTGGGTTGGGGAGTAGTAGCAGCAATAGTGAAGGGTGTGAACGGTGAGGTGTTTTGGGTAAAGGGGGTTTGGAGCAGAGAGGTATGAACCAAGGATGGAGTGGTGGTGGCTGGGTTGGCTTGCGGCATGGAGATTTCAACTTGGGTGGATGATGGTATGTTTGGGTCTGTTGGATCATATGGATTGGCTGGAGGCTCTTCTTTTGGCATATATTGAGGATAATTTGGATCATAAGAGCCTATGGGTGATGGTAGCTGCCCAAACGATGGGTGAGATGGATCTGATAATGGAGGGGGTCTTCCAAAGTTAAAGGTTCCTACATTGTCCCTTCGAAAATTAGCCATGATTGTCTCTTTGTTCTTGTCTATAATGGTGTTTACCAATACTGCATTTCCTGGTTGGTTCATGAAAACTTCAATGTCAATAGATGATGGCATAGCTTTCTCTAGGCTAAAGGATGGCTGAGTGCTCAAGGGGGGTGAGGTTGTTTGATCCAAATGATAGGGCTCCATTGTTTCTTTCTTCTTGGCTAAGCGAGTGACGGGTGGCATGAAAAATGCTCCTAGGGATGAGATGCAACAAATTCTCATGGATGCAAAAGGGAGGACGGCTTTTCTATGCAAATGATTTCCTAGGTTGAGGCAAAGCTATATGACAAAACCTAAGGAGGATTGGGTTGGGGATTCTAACTTCAAAGATATGTTGCCAAAGCACAAAAGGTATGCTTTCCTATGTGCAAGCTTGGTGGTGATTGTGTCAACTTAAGGATAGATTGATGATCCTTTAGGAAGAACACGAGATTGACCACTTGTGGATCCCAACCTTTAGCTCAAGGTGATGAGGGATAACAAGTGGCAAAGCTAGATTACCCTAGACAAAGCTTTGTCAAAGGGATAACCTTGGTGAGATTGGTGGTTTTGAAAGATTTTAGGAATGGAAAACTTTTAGCAAGGTGACAACAATTTTTGAAGGCTTGGATGTGAAGATTTTGGATTGCTAGCTAGATGGTTTGGTCCTAAATGAGATGGATGAGCTAATAATGCTTAAGGGGATAACCTAAGATGGCTGACTTTTCTACAAAGATGACTCTAAGGTGAAGCTTATCCAAGAAGGTGTGGAGAAACAAGGGTGTCTAATCATAGAAATCATGCCTATTTGGTAAGGCTTCATCGACAACTTTATCCTCTGCTTTGTAGAGTTTGGAAATTCAAGGACTTGGTGTTAGTTCCTTTCTCTTGGCTGAAAGTTCTTGGTATGCCTGAGATGGTTTGAGTTTAACTTTATGGAACTTTTGTTTGGGTTTGGTTTGCTCTGACATCAATTCTTGAATCTGCTTGGCTTTGAGAGACCTCGGTTATTTTGCTTCAACTTGTTCAACTTCTGGAATAGGCAGTGACTACGTTAAGTGTACCCTAAGCTAGGATTGACCAAGTTTGGCAAACATTCATTCAACAAATAAAAAAGCAAGCAATAGATAGGAACAACCAGATAGAAGTTTTTGATTCTTAGAATGTGATACGTGTGCTGAGGAGTGTGTATATTTTACAAATGTTTCGATCAGTCACTTCAAACACATTAACACTCTAGATGGTTGTCTACAAGGCTGACAATTGGTTTAGCTAGGGAGTCCTCAATATACCCAAAGGTACATGAGGCCCAAATCCATAGATGAAACCAAAACAATGTCACACAGCCGAGAGGAGCGGTAACCCACTTCTCCTCTTTCACTTCTCAAGGGTATAAAGTTCCTTGAGGCTTAGCTCGAGTGACAAAATATTGATTCCAAGAGAGGTGTCTTTTGATTCACTTCCTAATTCTTATACTTCACCGGAATGCTAGAGTTGAGGTCATCCCAAGGGGTGATGAAATCCCCAAGCAGGCCTCCTAAAAAGAAACAAGGTTTTGGATCCTAATTTTATGCACCCAAGATGGCCTCAAAAGACGACAAGGGGAGAGAAGACTTGGATGACCTTGGGCTAAAAAAAATATGCTTTTTCTTTTACCAACTGACTCGTATGTGTGCTAATCTATACTTTGCAAGCACTCATGTTTAAGAGACAATGTTCAATTCCAACTTGAAGCACCAACAAAAGTAAATCGATCGAAGAATACAAACAAGAAGAAGAGTTAGGGTCAACAAAAGCAAACTCGCACGCCCAGAGGCCCTCCACGTCAATAGTTATTCAATTTTAGTGCCCAAACTTGAAGTGTGATCGATTTAATCTAGAGTTTTGGTCATTTAAAATTTTTGATAAAGTTAAAGAAAACGTTCAAAGACCAAGTGAGTGAGTTAGATTGTGGAACATTTAACACCTTTTTCAAGTAGACCCATCCCCATAAATGGCATTGAGATTGCAACCAATGGTTGAATTGATGGGTGATTAGAAAAGAGGTGAGTCCAAGGAACTACTCAAATTGATTTTTGAAAATTTGTATTTAACTTAACAAAGTTTCTTAAATGTCCAAAAATCAAACTTTACCTAAATTGCATGTGGAAAAGAGATTTGTTTTGTTCAATTTTAGAAGCTCCAAATGAAGTGTTTGATATTGCAATGGTTAATTGATCCTTGGCATTCAAGATTGAATTTTTTTATTTTAATCATGCATTCAAGGAAAATTTTATTTTAATCTATGGCATTCAAGAGTGTGTTTAGCAACATGCATTCAAAGACAAGTGATTAAACATTCAAGTTTTTTCCTTTGAGCATTCAAGATTGAGATTTTGTGTGTTGTTTTAAGAACTTTGAAGTGCTTTGTTTTAACCTTAGATCATTCAAGATTGTTTTGGACTCAAAAGTGAAAATGACTCTTTGGACTTTGGTTTTCATTCAAGATTTTGTGTTCTAGTTTGCATATTTTAATCTCAAAAATGATATTCCGAGATTGTTTTGATGCATGAAAAACCTAAGAAACATTCAAGATTTTGCAACAAGACATTTGTTTGGAACAAATAACAAAGCTTTTAGGACAATTTTTGGAAACCATTTAGGACTCTTAGTTTTCATGAGATTTTTAAAAGAACTTTAAAATATTTGCAAATGAGGTTCATTTTATCCTTGATTGATGCTTTGAGTTTGATTTAGATTTTAGTGTGCACTTAGTGTTGATTTTGAACCTTTTTAAATGGAAACTTGAAGTTCTTTTTAAATTCCCAAAAATGAAGTGTTCCTAACTTTGCATGAATGCATTTAAAACCTTGATGTTGCAAGGATGCAAATGATTGGATTGGTTTAGTTTCACTTGTTAAAAGATTTTTTCTTTTTTGCAAATTTTTAATTTTTTAATGGATTTAAGTATGATTTGGGGGTTCATTTTAAACACTAAAAAGAAGTGTGTATGATTTTGCTTTTTTAAAAAAAAGTGGCCAAGATCTCCCACAAGAAGAAGAAGAAGAAATATATGGAATAAGAAGAATATAGACAAGAAGAGGAAGAAGAATTCCAAGTGCTTTGTCCACCTATAAGCTTGAAAAATCTGCAAATACTATGAGATAGACTATGAGTTCCTTTGTCTTCTTCATGCTCATGTGGACCTACAAAACCAATTTATGCAATCCTACCAATCACAAAAACAAACAAAATTAGCCAAAATTAGCAAATGACATACAAAACTTGACTAAAAAAAGCTAATGAAGATGACCCATGCGGGATCCCACCGGGCGTGCCAAAATGTATATGAGCAATGTTAGTATGCTAATAGAAACCAAATTTAAATAAAGCTTCTACAAACTAAACAAAATTCATAAACTTCAAGATAGAATAAGATGAGCTCTCAATTGAGAATATGAGCCATTAATGGACTCTCTCAATAAGAAGCTCTCTTGTTGAGTGGCTTTGTCTAAATAGATAGGATGTATGCTCAAGCTTATGCTTCAAAAATGGCTTCAAATGGAGTTGGAATTTGGGTGTGAGTGTATGGTTTTGATGTAAAATGGCTTCTTAAAATGGAATTATGACTTTACTTCATGGATTGTGTTATTTTGCAAAGGGGAAGGATCCAATTTATAGGCAAGAGGCTTGAAGTATTGAGGGCTGAGATGCAAGGATGGGAAAAAGCTCATGGAGGGCTCAGATTGCATGAGAGGAGAGCACATGGATTGTGCTTCCTTATAGCGAATCAGGGAGTGACACATGTCATAGGGTGAGAGGATGGAGGCAAGGAGAAGGATGAGTCAAAAAAGGAGGCTCAAGGGATAAAATCTTCATCAAGACCCTCATAATGGCTTGTAAGAGCAATAAAAGGGCTTGGAAGAGTCATTTATGGCCTAGTGGGCTTCATAAAGTTTTATGGTTGGGATATTTTGAAAGAGATGAGAGGAATTTGGACTTGGGCTTGATTAGGAAGGTTTTAAGCTTGCTTAGGATTGTGCAAATGATTAGAGGATGGATTAGGATGGTTTAGGATTAGCTTAGGGATAGGCAAGTGGATGACATTTAATGAGGGTGGGTGAAGGAGGAGATATTTGTTAACTTTGGCTTGGGTTAGTAAGTCTTAACCCATGTTTAGAGAATGTGACAAGGTTAGGAGGGGATTAGGATTAGGTTTAAAGACATCTTCTAGAAGAGTCTAGACTTTGGATGAGGATAAAGACTTTCTAGAATAGTCTAGAACTTCCTAGGATGAGGATGAAGACTTTCTAGAAGAGTCTAGAACTTCTTAGGATGAGGATAAATTAGATTTTTAGGAAATAAATAAAGTTTTATTTATTTCAAGGGTTTGGGTTGAGGAGATATTTATTAAAACTTTTTTAATAAACATGAGGATTAATATTTAATCTTAATTAAATATTTTGAGTTGGGATTAGGGGTAGGAAATGATGGGATTAGACTTTAATCAAAATTAAAGAAGGATTAGAAGATTTTGGAAGAGGTTAGTGGTCTTAAGAAAATTGGCCAAGTTTTGGGCAAAAAATAAATTTTTTATTTATTTTGGGTTTTTTGGTCAATTTATTAATTAAATAATTAATAAATAAGGAAATAATGTTTAAATAAGATTTAAACATTTTTTGAAGGGATTCCTTAATTAAATATTTTTAATTAAGATAAAGGGATTTAATGGCATAAAAATAAATAAATTAATTAATAAATGATGATGTCATCAAAATTTTTTCAGAAAATAAAAATACTTTATTTTCTAGAGGTTTTTAGGTGTCTACATTGGTACAGTAGGATTGACTCATATTTGATGAGCAATGGCTTTAACAAAAGTGATGGTGAGCCCACACTTTACATCAAGGTAGCTAATGGCAATGTGCTAATTGTTGTCTTGTATGTTGATGATTTAATTTTCACTAAAAATGGCAATTTCCTAATTGGTGATTTCAAGGAGGCCATGAAAAATGAATTTGAAATGATAGACCTAGGTCTCTTGAAGTATTTTCTAGGCATAGAAGCAAAACAAATGCATAATGACATCTTCATCTCTTAATAAAAATATGCAAGGTAGATCTTGGAGAGATTTAAAATGCAGAACAGTAAGGTAGCCCCAACACCAATAGTAGTAGGTCTAAAGTTGACCAGGGAAGATTGTAGCAAAAGTGTGAATCCAACATTATAGAAAAGCATGGTTGGAAGTTTGATGTATTTGACTACAACTAGGCTAGACATAATGCATGTAGTAAGTTTGATTTCTAGATTTATGGAAACTCCAAAAGATTCTCATTGGCAAGTGGGAAAGAGGATCCTAAGGTATGTGAATGGTACCAAGGGTTTTGGAATTTTATATACTGCAGAAAATGAATTCAAATTGGTTGGTTATACAGATAGTGATTGGGCTGGAAGTCTAGATGATAGGAAGAGCACTTTTGGATACATGTTTCACATGGGATCAGGTGCAATTTCATGGGCATCCAAGAAGCAACCTATTGTTGCTCAATCTACAAAAGAGGTTGAATACATAGCAGAAAATGCAATAGCATGTCAAGCTATTTGGTTAAGGAGGATCTTGACAGATTTGAATGAAAGGCAAGAGGGTGGAACCGCAATTTATTGTGACAACATCTCCTCAATTGCATTGTCCAAGAATCCAGTCTTCCACGGGAGAAGCAAGCATATTAAGATCAGACATCACTTCATCAAAGAGTTGGTGGAGAATGGGGATATCAAAATGGAATTTGTCAAGTCTGAGCAATAGCTAGCAAACATATTTACTAAGCCTGTAGGCATTGTAAGTTTTGTACACCTAAGAGAGTGTCTTGGTGTAGTTAATTTAGATTACTAGTGATCCTTGTTTGTTTGGCTTGAGATAAAGGGGGAGTGTTGAAATATTAAATGCTATAGTTATTTGTCCCTGGAGCCAAATGCTCACCTACCATCCCTAACGACCTACATAATAGCCAAAAAATTTATTATGGGTAGGTGAGTTTTCAAATTTGCAAAAGAGGGGGAAATATTTTTGGCCAGTAAGACAAAAGGAATGTTTTATTCCATTCAACCAGTTAGAGAGAGAGTTAGAGCTAGTTGAAGTTGAAGAAGATTAAAAGTTGTAGAAAAAGAAGAAAGTGATCAGTAGATCTAGTTGTGTAGAGGAAAGAAGGAAGCTTGTTTTGTGCCTATAATTGCACGTGTCTCCTCTCTGGTCATTTTGTAAGTTCATGGTTTATTATTTGATTTGACTTGTGAAGTAGTGATTGCTCCAGGTGCTATTATATGCAGCCATTAGATCTACAAGTTTAAAGTTTTAGGGTTATTTTAGGGTTTTCTAGTTGAAGCCGAATGCTCCCAGATTTTGAAATAGTTTGAATCAAAGTTGAATAGAAATCAAGAAGGCATACTTGAATCCATTGCTCTTCCCTTGTTTATTGCATTTGAGAATTTTATTGTTGAATACTTCAAGCTTTGGCTCTCTGGTTTTAATGGTGGAAAAGTTCATGTTATAAACCTGGTCACTTGGCTTGGTCTTTGTCTAAGTTGAAAATTTGAAGTTTAAGCTGAGCTCACTCAACATCCACACTACCAAGCTCACTTAGCATCCATTAGTGCCAAGTTTCCCTTCACATGCCAAGTTCACTTGGCTCCTTCATGTGTCGAGCTCACTTGGCACCCTTCTACCACTCAGCTCCTTAAGGTGCTAAGCAAAACTGGCACTCATCAATAGTTATTCTCGAGTGAAAATTTTAATGTTGTAATTTTTATTTTTTTATTTTTTTACATTATTTACCATGTATGGTGTTTCCATTGATTGAACAAAAGCATCATCCCACCGATTGAAAGCATTGGATGGTATTGAAGAAATATTGTCTCCTTTCAAATTGGCCATCATAGAAACACTTCAAGATAGTTTCTCCCTTGAAATAAATATGATATTTGAATGTTCAATGTCTGTTCTCATATCTTCATGGATATTGTTATTTATAATGCTCTTCATATGCCTTGCCTATCGTATGTTGTTTTTAATCTCCAAAAGCTAACAGATTCTTTTACTAATAAAGAATTAATGGACTACCAAATTCAAAAATTTGATTTGTTTTGTGAAATGTTTTCTTTCCTCAAGTTTAATGAATTGTGCTTCTTTAGTCAAAAATTATTTGTCTCAAGTTCAATGTGTAGACACCTGAAATCCCTTAGAAAATAAAGTATTTTTATTTTCTGAAAAGTCCCTGATGACATCATCATTTATTAATTAACTAATTAACTAATTTATTTATTTATTTATTTTTATGCCATTAAATCCCTTTATCTTAATTAAAAATATTTAATTAAGAAATCCCTCCCAAAAATGTTTAAATCTTATTTCCTTATTTATTAATTATTTAATTAATAAATTGACCAAAAATCCCAAAATAAATAATTAATTTATTTTTCGCCCAAAACTTGGCCAATTTCCTTAAGACCATTAACCTCTTCCAAAATCTTCTAATCCTTCTTTAATTTCGATTAAAGGCTAATCCCATCATTTCCTACCCCTATTCCCAACTCAAATTATTTAATTAAGGTTAAATATTAATCCTCATGTTTATTAAAAATGTTTTAATGAATATCTTCTCAACCCAAACCCATGAAATAAATAAAACTTTATTTATTTCCTAAAAAAACCTTTTATCCTCATCCTAAGAAATTCTAGACTCTTCTAGAAAGTCTTCATCCTCATCCTAAGCCTATCTCTAAACCTCTATTTTAGCCTAATCCACCCCATCCACCCATACTAACCAAGCTTAGCTACTAACTCACCCACCCTCATTGAATGCCATCCACTTGCATATCTCTAACATCCCTAATCTAAATCCTAAATCACCTCTAATCCCCCCACTAACCTTGTCACATTCCCTAAGCAAGCTTAAGACTTTCCTAAGAAAAGCAAAGTTAACAATCTCCAAAATATCCCAACCACCCAACCATGAATGCTCTTACAAGGCCATAAAATACTCTTACAAATCCATTCATTGCTCTTACAAGCCATTATGAAGGATCTTTATGAAGATATTATCCCTTGAGCCTCCTTTGTTGACTCATCCTTGCCCTTTCCTCCATTCTCTCACCCTGTGACACGTTTCACTCCCTAATTGGCTGTAAGGAAGCACAATCCATGTGCTCTTCTCTCATGCAATCTGAGCCCTCCATGAGCTTTTCCCCATCCTTGCATCTTATCCCTCAAACCCTCAAGCCCTTAGCCTATAAATTGAATCCCTTCCCAAGCCATTTCATCACAATCCTTGAGTTAAAGTTATAATGCTAGTTTGAGAAACAAAAGCCCTTAACCATACCCTTATAATGCCAAATTGAGAGCTCACAAAGCTACCAAATTGCCATTACCCATCCCCACCATTGAAGCAAACTTGAAGCCCTTTGAGCATACATACCAATCCTTTACTTAGACTCATCTACCAAGCATAGAGATAATTCCTATTGGGAGAGTCCATTCATTTGGCTCACATTCCTAATTAGGGGTTCCTCTTTTGTCTATCTTATGTGTTATGTTAATTTAGTTAATGTTATTGCTTTTGTTTTCATTAAATTAGTGTTTCTTGCATACTAAAGTAGCATATACACAACGAACTATGTTTTGGAATTCCATGTGACAAAAAGGTATGTCAGAAATACAAGACAAGTTCTCAGATATCTCCTTTTCTAGTGTCTAACAACATTAGCAACTCTAAAAAATTTGATGAAAGTCCTCTAGGGAAGAAGCCTATCGACTTAAAATTAATTATCATTTTATTTTATTTTTATCAATTATTTGTTTTAGTTATAAATATTCATTTATTAACTGCTGAAAGTCCATAATATGATAAATTATATAATTATATATATATAATACTTGAATCATGTTAAAATATTTTATTATACTTTACTCTCAAAGTTGTATATCTACATTATTATTTTTATTTAGAAATATGAATTAAGACTCTTTTGCTAGATAGACATATTGGTAAACAACATGATTTTATCCAAATATAGAGCTACTTCCCTATATTTTTCTTTTAGCTATTTTGATGTTTTGTAACTTTTGTAGGAAAAAATCTATGAAACTAAAATATTGAAAATATGTTTATCTAGTGTGAGATATAATATATAAATATGTGTCTAAAATAATGTTAAGAAAAATTAATATAATATATATAATAAATATATGCATATGCTTATATAATCAATTATTAATATTATATAAATTTTACTATAATATAACATGTTTCATGAAGGAACATCTCTCTTTCCTATCCTCATTCTCCAATATAAATGTAAGAAAGATTATTGCATTTGAAAGATGCATAAAGCACAAGTAGTATTGTTACATTTGCAACAATCTTCTAACTTTAACATAGCATCAGAGCAAGTTACCTCTATAAGATTTTTAAAATATTTCATGACTCATAGAAAGAGATTGATTTTCAATAAATTCAACTTTAATTATATGGTTGGGGCCAAATATTTGGGTCAAACTCTTCACTGGAATGAAGATAATTTCCAACAAAACTAGTTTTATGAGCAATTTCTCGCATTCCAAACAATCATACTTCACTTATCAATATAAAAAAGAAAAGAATTCTCCTTGTTAATACCATAGAGCATAAAATTCAAATGGTATGCCACTTCCAGTAGTACCCTGAGAGGGAAGGGAAAATGAAGGTAATGGTTGAGAAGATGGCAACAAGCATTCACACTAGGATTTTGCATTGTGTCTGGTGTAGCAATGTTGCTAAAAATTTTGTGTTTCCAATGGTAGAAGCTTTGATTGCTGCCTTTCCTATCTCAAATTCTTGGGGGCAATATCTTGTGCTTGGAGGAGGCACATAATTTAATCATTGTGCATGTAGTGTACATGCCTCCTTTATGCTCAAGCAAGGTCAGAGCTATTGGAGTACTAGGATTGTTGCAAGTGTAATTACATTGTCATGTTTTTGGTATATGCTTTTCATATGTAGCTATCAATATTTTTATGGAGAATGAGCTATGCATAGACATGTCTCCTCATGGACATGTCTATTCATAATATTAATCATTACAATTATATATTATCTCTTTCTCTAATATATAAATAATAATAACATATATATATATATATATATATATATATATATATATGTGTTTATGTACATGTCATATATATTAAATATATGTATATATTCACATATCCTCACTAGAGTTTATCAAACTAAAGATACAAAACATTAACACTCCCTCTTAGCTAGGGAGGATAAACACATTACCAAATAATACCTCAATGTAATATAAGAAAATTGAATGTGAACTCATTGGACATTCACTAGGTGCCTTTGACTAATGGCCTTCTGAATGTCAAGTTGCAAGATATTTTCCAAGTACTATGATTAATGGCCTCCTAAAGTAAATTTATTTGACATTCAACAAGTACTTTGTGTAATGGCCACCTAAACACCAATTCACATAATATTTACCATGTACTCAAAGTGTTTATAAAGTATGTGCTCTCACATTCTCATAACGTGTACTACATAAACATCCACCATGCAAAGTACAATCTATCATGATTTGCATAGACATTGTAAGATATCCATCATAATAAATTAAGTTATTGAAAGATCACCACCTTTCAATAACTTCTACAAATATAAGTGATAATCATTTGGAAGTTGTCACTTCCTCATGATATACATAGGTAGGCCCATATAGTTCTAAAGAATATTCAAGAATCATAATCCTCTTCACTACTACAATTTATTGATTATTCAAGAATCCATCTTCAACATGGTCTACTCCCTCTTAATCAATACATTTGAGATCACTGAAGGTTGATAGAATAGTCTCCTCTATCTACTACCTCTCTTTCAAGGTTGCATCTACTAAAATGTCAAGATCCTTTTGAATCTCAATCTCCCTTTGAATTTGAAATCAATCTTCCTTTTCCTACAATAACATTTTCTGAGGAAAAGATCAAGGCACATAATTCTTATAATAATAATAAAAATGCCTTTAATAATTATTCTCAATAATTATAAGAACATTAAATTTTTAATTGATTTCACAAAATATCAATTATTCTTGACTTAACCTTCATATTTGAAACTTTCATAAATACTTTCTTAGAAAATATTAGATTCATCTCATAATTTATATTAATAATTTCTCTAATAGATATTTATAGATACACAATGTTATATACACATGTATAATGTTGAACATAGAAATGAATATTCATAAAACAAACATTACCTATAATACTTACATTTATACTTGTGTGAGTGGGCTCTCAAACCTTGTTTGGTTGTTCCTCGAATTTTACTTTCTCTTATTCACACACTAACTCACTTATTTCCTTATTTTATTATTATCATTCACAAAGATCTTCTTAATGTTGGGCATGTCTTTCTTTATTAGATTTGTCTACACACATTCCATTTTTGTTCACCCCTAACTTTAAGATTTACATGTGTCTGCCATATTGGTTTGTCATTGCCAATCTAATCTTGGTCATTATAAATATATTTATGATAGTAATATTATATGCTCTATGATATTGTATGGAGATGACAATGGCCCATTCTAATAAATTATTCCTGATTCAATCATCCTTAGAAATACCATATCAATGATGTCAATAGTCTAGGGTAAATACATCTACAAGAGTTTATTGAGAGTGTAACAACAACAAGCCCTCAAAGGAAGAAATCAGATCTGTCCATGATTTTGTTGTTTGTTTTTGTCATTTTTATTTCAAAATATAACAAATATTTCCTTGTAAGAATCAAGTTAATATTTTTCCTATACATTTGCAGCTGGCTTTGAAACCATGTTGGAGTACCAAGATTGTTGCAACTATAATTACATTGCCATGTTTTTGGTATATGTTTTTCAAATGTAGCTATCTATATTTATATGGAGAATGAGTTATGATATTGTTGGCATTAAGTTATTATTGCGATTAGTAACAACACTTATCTATATTAGTATAGCTACCGAGCTCATCACTCAGTCTACAATTTAT
Organism: Cupressus sempervirens; assembly: GCA_028749045.1. Lineage (NCBI taxonomy): Eukaryota > Viridiplantae > Streptophyta > Pinopsida > Cupressales > Cupressaceae > Cupressus > Cupressus sempervirens. The sequence goes on along the minus strand of CM053789.1, from coordinate 503,801,041 downwards.
ACTGAACATTCACTAGTTACCTTGTACATTCATCACTTAAGCAGTTTACACCAAGCTTCGTAGTTCACACCAAGCATTTTAAGTGTTAATCGAGCTTCGCAGTTCACACCAAGCATTCAAGTATTAACCAAGTTGAGTATAGCTACTGAGTGAATGTGCAATCCAATAGTGTCTACCAAGTTTATAGTGTTTATCAAACTTCATAGTGTTTATGCAGTGATGGAAGCACAATGCCTACTGAGTGATAAAATCACAGTCCCTACCGAGTGATGCAAGCATAATGTTTACTGAGTGAAACCAAGGTAAATGAAGGATTCATTTTTTACTGAGTGACACTACATCTACCAAGTCTCCAATGGTTACTGAGTTCATAACTACATCAGGTGATTAGTATGGATCAAGCCTTCAGTTCTATTGAGTGCATGACGATGTCGAGTAATGAAGTGGATGCCAAGTATCAGAAGATCACTGAGTCAGTTCAGTGAACCTGAGTTATTTATTGTTTGGCCGACCCAGTAATATTTTGTTCACTTGTGTTTTAGCCGACCTTGCAATTGTAATTATTGAATGGTCTATATATGTAATGTATTATATCATTTGAAGGAATGAAAAAGGAGTATCAAGATAGGCATGTAATGTTTTGAAAAGAATGAAAGCAAATCAGCAGAAGAGCAGAGTATTCAACAAGGTCTACAAGGAGCAGTAATGATTCATTAGTCACAAAAGGTGATATATACTTCAAGGATCTAAACAACAAATCAAGTTTGTGAGTAGATCTACTTTTTCATCCTAATAGGTGAATCAATTTTGTAAATCCTTAACAAGATAGACTTAATAGTCTTTGTATAAATCTCCTAATAGAGTGCATACTTAAGTGTATGTTTGTAAATCCTCTAACAAGGTGACCTAGCAGTCCTTTATGCTCCTAACAGGGTAGATCACCAGAAGTGGTCAATGTAAGCCTTAACAGGCCAACTTCATACTGCAGTAATGAAGTTTTGTGGGTTTCATCCCCACCCTAGTTTTACTTTCTATTTGGAAGGTTTTTGGGTCACCAAATCACTGTGTAAATGTGTTATGAATGTTTGATTTCTCATTTATGCAATAGATTAGATAAATGAATGATGAATGGTTAAATTGTTGAATTGTTTAAATTTTTGAGGTTATTGATTTACCCCTCCCCTCTTAGTAACCTATCATATCTTGAATATTTCCAACAATTGGTATTAGAGCTTTAAGGTTCTCAGGATAAAGTTTGACAACTTGAGAAAAGTTCAAGGATAATGGAGATATTCAGACTTGACAAAGCTATTGAAAATGAAAAGCTAGATCTGGAATTGGCCATGGCTCAACTCAAAGAAGTTAAGGAGCATCTTTCTCAATCCTTGAAGAGAAGGAAGGAACTTGCAAGATAAATGAATGATCATCAGTATGTTGAAGAAAATATTGAAGACCTTTTACCATCAAGCAGTTCAAATGAAGCTAATGAGGCTATCAAGGAACTCCTAGCAAAGAATGGTTCCCTGCAACAAGAGGTAAGAAAGCTCAAAAGATAACAAGAAATTTAACCAATCAGGCTATGTGAAGTTTTGGAATAGAGAGACAAGGAAAATGAAGACTTAGAGGTAAGAAATAGTCAATCCCTTTAGCATCAAGATCTTGTAAATCAACTATCTAATGAAAATGAAGAAATTATGAATCTGAGATCTAAAAATGAAAACCTGAGGAATGACTTGATCACTGAAAGACAAATCAATGAAAGCTTAAAAAGTGACTTGAGATCTGAAAGACAAATTAATGAAAGTTTGGAAAATGACTTGATCACTAAAAAGTAAATCAATGAGAGAATGATGAAATCTCAAGCAGACATGACTCAATTAAATCAATAAAGTGAGCAAAATCTTCATAGACAAAAAGGCAAAGCTAGACTTGGTTACAAGGAAGAAGGTGAAACCTCCAAACAAGGTGCCCAAAGGAATCAAAGACCTACTCGCAATCACTGTGGTAAGCTTGGTCACACATCAAACAAATGTTGGAGCAATGGAAAGAGTAAATTCAATGGTAAATGCTACAATTGCAGTAAGCATGGTCATAAAGCTAATGAATGCAAGGAGAAACCAAAATTTGAAGGCAATTGTCACAAGTGTAAGAAGCATGGTCACAAGGCATTCTAATTTAGATCCAAATCATTCAATCCAGCTAAACAACTTGTCAAGGAAATCTTTGGATGGGATTACAATACTTGGTGTAGATGTCATTAGTGTGGAGAATATGGACACATTGGTAAAGATTGCTCGAGGCATCACTTGAGGAAAAGAGACACAATAGTAAGATGTTATACATGCACTGAACTCGGTCATATAACTAAAAACTGCATGAATAGGAAGAGTTGAAGATGAAAAGAAGGCTAAAGCTAAAAAAATTCGGAAGCAAATGAGACAATAGTGGGTTCCAAAATCTACCAAGCAAGATAGTTCAAGTGATGGCAATGTCACTTAAGAAGTGGGTGACTCCATCATTTTCAATTAGATTCACAAAGGATCTAGAACTGTATCATCAAGCTATATCCAAAGAAATTCCAAATGCAAGAAAGTGGAATGATCAAATCAGTATCCTAGATACATGAAGATCAAAGAAAACACATCTTTTGCTAAGTTGCATCTATCGAGGGAAGTCATTTGAAGACCTTACCGAGCTAGGTCGATAACAACTAAAAGTTTTGTTTGATCACCGAGTTCCAAGCTTCTACCGAGCAAGTGAATGATAGCCTATCAAACACTATGTCATCTTAGCTACCTTCCTACCAAACATTTATGGCAATATTTTGTCAAAAGGGCAAAATTCAATTTCATTCTTCATCGCAATTTTAGAGCAAAGAAATTTCTAGTGATTCCTAGGACAATTCCAAGTGACTCCAAGCAATTTCAAGCAATTTTAAATTGAAAAACTTTTCAGAATTTTCTTACACTTACTGAGAAGCAATGGCATCTGGGAGTAGCAACAACACCAAGGCAAAAAGAGGTTCAAAAATGTTGGTAAAGGGTACAGAATGGAAAGTGCCCAACTTCAAAATTGTTTCGACCATTACAGAATCAGTCAACCCGAATGGAGATCAATTGCAAATTCCACCTAAGGTACTTCTTATCAATGATATTTGCACTCATTTCAAATGTTCTATTCAAGAAATTGGAAACCTAGAGATGGACAATGCCCTCGGAGAAATGTGTGTAGATAGCTCTCTGAAACCCAAATTTAAGCATCTTGAAACCAAAGGTTTGACTCATATCTTGCATATGCCTAGAAGCTTTCAAACTAAATGGATTAGGTGTATTTTGAGTCAGGTGCACAATGGGCAACTATGGTTAGAGCAGCCACTGTTAATCACAAAGAAGATGATTCACAAAATCATGGGTCTCCCTATGCTTAGCAAAGCTAAAACCACCAAAACCCTAGGTCGGGAAGAGCTACAGAAGCAAACCCTAGTCGAGTGGGATGGTAGAGGTTTCAAGGTCACCACTGTATCAGATGTCAAACTAAGATTTGGCATTCATGTCATTACCCACAAGATCTATAGCTCTAGTTGATTGAACAGTGTACCTTGTGAATCTGTAGATTTGGCTTTCAAAATTGTAAAGAAGAACCTTGAATTTGATTTGTCAGAATTACTATTGAGACAACTGAATAAAAATATGGATAGCATACGGACCTTAAAGAATAATTCTTGTAAATTTGGCTCTCTATTAATCTATTTATTTTTCTATGTTCAAAAATTCTTTCCATCAAAAGGAATAGTAGTATGGAGAAAAGACATTCCCATTCTTTATCAGATTAATGAGTTTGTAGCAGAAATGGGTGAAATTTTTTATAGCATTATGGACAATTATTTTGAAGATTTCAAGGAGAGAATGAATAATAGGTTCCATATTCTACCAAAATTAGTTGAAGACTACAGAGATGATGTATGTTTTATGGTTGACTGTGATAAGGTGTACATTCAGGCAGTTAGACCTCGAGTTGCATGGGTGAAACCTCTTCCTTATGAGGTAAATATTGATGAGACCAAGGATATCATTGAAGCACTAGTAAATGAGCCAGTAGACCCAAGAAAACCAATATTTGGAACATATGATGAGGCAAAGGCTAGAATTGAGCTTGAAATCAAGCTACCCCAAGCCATAAGCAAAGGCAAGAGGAAAATAGAAAAATTAAAAACTGCTATTGGTCCTCTTATGCTTAGCAAGGGAAAAGGTGAGGATGAAGAAGATGATGAAGAAGAAGAAGGAGAAGAAGAAAAAGAACATGAATTTGAAGAGGAACAACCAAAGAAGAAAGGAAAGGTAACTATTACCCAACCTAAGAAAAAGCCCACTACAGTATTCACCAGAAGAACCAGAAAAGACAAGTAGGAACCTATACTAGTTAGGCCTCCACCCACATTTGAGGAAAGGCTTAAACAATTGGAAGAAGGAGCTAGCATCACAAATTTCAAGGCATTGAAATTTGAAACAAGAACTGATGCTGAGAAAATGCAGATTGAGGAACTTGTACTCAATAAGATGGGTAAATGGAAATACTCTCTAGACCAACTTGCCTCTCAAATCTCCAAAGAATTGTTGGAGAGATTGCAAGCAAGATGGGAGTTAGCCACCCAAATGGTCAAAGACATATATGAGCAATCTCTAAAGAATCTTCTATCGAGTCTCACTCGAGCAGAAATAAAGGTAACAATGAAAAACCATGAAAGTAAAATGATGATAAGGTTTCACACATGTTTGATCTTAATTAAAGACATTGAGCATGTTGTGAATGATGCAACAAACATGTGAAAAAATATCTATCATCTGTAAAAGCCTAGTGAAGATCCATTGGAGATCAAGGATGATGATAGCAGTGATAGTGATGATCTTGATAGCACTCCATCCATCACAGTAACTCTAGGAGAGCTGCATGCACTTATGGAAGAAAAAGGGGAAGAGGACAAGGAGAAAGAAGAAAATGAGGAAGAAGAATATCCAATTAAAATTGCAGCAGAAGTGATTACATCCCTTCCTCACTCTCCACCAAAGACCGTTGCATCCACTATGGAGATAGCTTCTACAAGTGAGATTGTGAGCACAATAGTCACATCAATTGCTCAATCTTCATTGGCCACCTCCCAACTCTAGGTATCTAAAATAGAGGTGCCAAACACTTCATCTATCAAGCTGATTGTCACTTCTTCAGCTACCGAGCCAGCCTCCTCAACTCATTCATCAACAACAAGTGTACTAGTAAGTTCCACAATTTTGTTTTCATCAGTTCCAGCTAGTTCTATAGTTTTGTCAGCATTATCTGCATCTACTTTAAATCCAATTAGTTTAGATACTGTTATACTGAGTGTATCATCATTTTTGGGAAGTGTTCCAATTTTTGATCCGGTTAATACTTCTATTGGCATTCAATCCTCAAGTCCTATCCTAGTTTTTACTACTAGTCCTTCCATCTCCACTATTGTGTCTATTCCTAAGATCAAACTAGTCATCACAAAAGTCAAACAAAAGCATCCATTAAGACTTCTGATCATTGGAAAGGAAATTCCAAAAGATATTGACTTAGACATAGAGATAGTGATTCCAAATATTGACTATGAAAATGCTACCATTGAAGAAATGAGGTTTGCTAGCCAACTAATAGAGATGAAAGCTATGCAAAAGCAGTTAAGGTCTGAAAGGTATAAGGAATACAGAATAATTGAGAATGCCAAGAATATTATTATAGATGCTATAAGTATTGAAGTAGATTCTACTCAACACATTTTGATTCAGTTAGAAGAGGCTGTACAAAAATTCAATGCAGATTCTTCCAGACAAGAAAAACTTATTGAGAAAGAAGAAAAGAAATTTGATAATAAGGTGCTAGAGCACATTGCTAAAAAGATAGCAACAAAGCAAGTTGAATTGTCAACATTTTTGGGAAATTTTGAAAATTCTTTTAATAATGCAGCATCACTTTTTGCTAAACTTTGTGATGTTTTTGGCTTCATCAAAGAATTAAAGAAAAAGTTGAATAAGATTGACATTGATATGCAATCAAGTGCATCAAAGTTGAAGATGGACTCCTTCTCCACAACCTCCCATCACACCAAGATTAGATATTTGGTAGATATGTAGGCAGAACTATTAAGAGAGGAAGCAAGGATCTGGTCTACACTCATAGACATCCAAAACATGATCCTTCCTATCATGGACACAATGCAAAAACATCTTGTACATTGCAAAACATTGGTCCAAGATCAGAACTTCTCAGTGGCTGATCACTTGATCCAATTATCAGTAGAACTTCAAACTGCCCTCTCCACCTGTCAGATTCTATAGCAGACATGGGATAGTACTTTTGCAACTATTCTTAAGGTACATCAAGAATTTCTATCTCATTATGGTGTAGCCATATAAATTGTATATATGTAGTCCTTTGGCATTATTGTCAAAAAGGGGGAGAGATTCAGAGACTCAGAGATTCAGCATAATAAATGAGGAGATTCATCACTATAAGTGATAAGGGGAGTCAACATTCATTTGAGTTAGCATGTGTACATAAGTATCTTTGTATATAAAATAAAATTTAAAAAAAAATTAAATTTTTTTTTTTAAAATTGTATATGTAACCAAAATTCATTTAGTCAGGTTATGAACACATATGTTTTGGCTTATAAGTGTTTTTGTCACTAATGCCAAAGGGGGAGATTTTTGGCATTAAGTTATTATTGCCATTAGTGACAACACTTATCTGTATCAGTATAGCTACCGAGCTCATCACTCTGTCTACAATGTATACCGAGCATTCAGTGGTTACCTTTTACATTCATCACTTAAGTAGTTTACACTGAGCTTCACAGTTCACACTGAGCATTCTAAGTGTTAACTGAGCTTTGAAGTTCACACTAAGCATTCAAGTATTAACTAAGCTGAGTATAGCTATCGAGTGAATGTGCAATCTAGTAGTGTCTACCGAGTTTATAGTGTTCACCAAACTTCACGGTGTTTACCGAGTGATGGAAGCACAGGGCAAAAGTATAGATCTGTGTCACCGTTTGTGATACCAAAACCTATTTTGGTCAAATCTCATTTCTCTATCAAAATTCAATTTTTTAAAAAAACTAAAAATACCCTTTTATATATCTCAGATTCAATATCATCATTATATAAATTTTTGAGTGTTTTGATTAGTTATAATATGTTATAATCTCAAAGTATTATAAGTTAATATTTCAACATTTTGGAAGATACTCCCTCAAAATAGGAAAACAAATAGTAAATCATATCAAAAAAAATTTAAAATTATATTTATCTCTAGAGGAGAGAATCATCTTCGCGAATATGTAATTTTTTTTCAAGAAGGTATAGATTTGATAGGAAAGTTTTGACTGGAGGAAAAAATTGTTGGATTCTGATAAGGTCGAACTTGAGTACTTATAACAAAGAAAATATACATCAAAAATAATTATTTCTTTTTTTGTGCACTAGCTATACATGTCATCTATAAGATATTTTCAAATCAGAACAAAAAAAGATGATTTACATATACTTTTTTGATGGGAACTACACCCTATATTTTTTACAGTTAAAAAAGGGACTTCAAAATAAAATAAAATGAATAAATTCTTACTCAAAAAAATTATAAAAATTATAGGCATAATATTCATCCAAATCTACACATTTCATTAGCTTACATCATCTTCATATTTTAAACACAAATACTATTTTTTTTGTCACTAATGTTGAACTATCACATTCTGATATCACATTTCTTTATAAAAGGTGACACAGGTTTGTGCTTTTACCCCATGGTGCCTATCCAGTGATGAAAGCAGCGTGCCTACTGAGTGATGCAAGTGCAGTGTTTACTGAGTGAAAGCAAGGTAAACGAAGGATTTAGTTTTTACTGAGTGGCACTACATCTACCGAGTCTCCAATGGTTACTAAGTTTAGAACTACGTTAGATGATTAGTATGGATTGAGCCTTCACTTCTACCAAGTGCATGATGATGCCGAGTAATGCAGTGGATGCTGAGTATCAGAAGATCATTGAGTCAGTTCAGTGAACTTGAGTTATTTACTGTTTGGCCAACTCAGTAATATTTTGTTCACTTGTGTTTTTAGCCAACCTTGCAATTGTAATTATTGAATGGTATATATATGTAATGTATTATATCATTTGAAGGAATGAAAAAGGAGTATCAAGATAGGCATGTAATGTTTTGAAAAGAATGAAAGAAAATCAGCAGAAGAGCAGAGTATTCAACAAGTTTTACAAGGAGCAGTAATGATTCATTAGTCACAAAAGGTGATATATACTTCAAGGATCGAACCAGCAAATCAAGTTTGTGAGTAGATCTACTTTTTCATCCTAACAGGTGAATCAGTTTTTTAAATCCTTTAATAGGGTATACTTAACAATCTTTGTATAAATCTCCTAATAGAGTGCATACTTAAGTGCATGTTTGTAAATCCTCTAACAAGGTGGACCTAGCAGTCCTTTATGCTCCTAATAGGGTAGATCACTAGAAGTGGTCAATGTAAGCCTTAACAGGCCAACTTCATACAACAGTAACGAAGTTTTTTTGGTATCATCCCCACCCCATTTTTAATTTCTATTTGGAAGGTTTCTGGGTCACTAAATCACTATGTAAATGTGTTATGAATGTTTGATTTCTCATTTATGCAATAGATTAGATAAATGAATGATGAATGGTTAAAGTATTGAATTGTTTAAAGTTTTGAGGTTACTAATTCACCCCTCCCCTCTTAGTAACATATCATATCTTGAATATTTCCAATAATAAACATGTCTCTTTAGGGATATGTCTATTCATAATATTAATCATTATATATATATATATATATATATATATATATATATATATATATATATATATATATATATATATATATATATATATATATATATATATATATATATATAGAGAGAGAGAGAGAGAGAGAGAGAGAGAGAGAGAGAGAGAGAGATCTTCATTATAGTTTATCATACCAAAGCTACAAAATATTAACAAGGGCTTCCATTTACGCCAAGAATTCACAACCCAACAGTTGCTCCTACATCATAATTTTTTGGTTCTTAATCATTAAAATGACAATGTCACAACATGTATATGTTGGTGACAAGAATCTTTATTTTCTTTGGAAGGTAATGTAGATCTCATAGAATAAGTGTTTTTTTTTTCCTTGTAGATCACATCATTTCAATATATTAATGGTAAACATAAATACAAGCTCAGGGGCTTTTTAAAATTCTTTGTTCAATGTCATTTGAACCTCCACATAGCTTCTCAAGGTAGTTCATATGTTAAATCATGTAAAATTTTCTTTTGCATTGCCTTGAGATGATTCTCTAAGAACCACTTTTCTCCATATCAAACTAACAAAATTTATCTGATGTAAGGTCAAGAAAATGTCTTTCTAACATCATTGATACCATAGTTAATCACAATTATTCTTGAAGGATTAACTTCCATCTTCAAAAGCTTAAATTACTTCATCTCATGTATCCTCAATACCTAATGTTCCATCATGGAGAAAAATCTCTAAATTAATAACACATATTTCTAGTCTTTATAGAAGTTGGTGTGATCATTATATTTTGTGTGGAATTTACCAGTCAAATTTTACTAATAAGCCCAAATTTAATAGACCATATGTGAGTAAGATTTAGTTTTAGTAAGAAATTTAATATTGTGAGTTAAAGAAATTATTCTATGCATTTTTTCATTTGTGTGTGATTTGGGTGTGAAGTAAAAGTGGATGGTAAAATAGATATGGAAAAATGATTGTGCCAACTACTCATCAGCCATTATATTTTGGAGCCAAGGATTGAATGAAACTGCGAAAACATAATATATATGCATTGTGTGATAGATTATGGGGTGTTGAGATGCTAGCAAATTTGGACATGTTAGAAATATGACAATACACAATAGAACTACTACATCAAAATACAAAAAACAAACCTCTAAATTTTATTGATCAACTTAAAAATTTAATTACATTGTATTTGATTATATAGAAAACCTCTCACCATCAATGATGGGAGATTACATTAGTTGAAACAAAATTGCATGGATCCCAACTATAGCTTGATCAAAGGAGACAATGAATTTACCATTCTAGGTGAATTTAAACAAAAGAAAAACTATTTACATGGAGATCAAAACATATGCATGAATAAATATTAACTCAAACTTTGATTTGATTATATCTATGCAAACTGATTCTTCTTATTTAAACATAAATTAATCTAATTTATTAATTACCTCTTTAACTGTTGCATTTAGTTTTCCACAAACTTCTACATGCATGATCACAATCTTTTCCAAGTGGTTTCTATTCATCAACATGCCAATGATTAAATCTTCATATTCAGATTGAACCTAGGAAATCTTTTCATTCTCTTGGAATTCTCTAACCACTTGAGCTCTAGAAAACTTGATGTCTAGTCCATTGTAGGTTTAGGTGTCAAACCCTTCTATTTTCTCAAAACCTTCCATTGAGCCACACTAAAAGTGCTAGGGGATCAAAAAATTTACTCAAACTATCACTTCAACTACTTGACTTAGTTCAGTTATCTTTGTCCAACTAGTACAATAATTCTTCAAAACCTTAATTTTGAACTTCTTGCAAAATCACTTTCTATAGATGTCTTACTAGACAATGAACTTGATTTACTCAAACCATTTGTAATCCACCTTGAACATTCAAATTTTGATAAATTTTTATCTTTTCTCATACTTGAACATTTATGTTTAAATAATTTTTTGATTGTACCTATAACCTTATTCCATCTTGATCTATAGATCTATTCACAATCTAGTTTTATGCATACATTCTTTGTCTCTTTGTTCCAACATTTCTTTTCACAATGGTTTTTACATCAAAAAATACTGCATGGGTATAGATCCCAAGTTCTTTCCTCTATATGTCATGACCTATGATAATATGTACATTTCATTGTCTTCATTCCTTCAACTAATTCAGTTGGCCATGTGTTCATCTTTCCTTTGCCTATAGAATATCCAAGGCCTTCATGCATTGGCCTCCTTGTCTACTTAATTGGATTCATCATTCCCTATTCATCTTTTTACAATCATTTACCTTTGTAATGGTTCATTCTTTTCATAATCTTCCAACCAACATTTTTGTCAAAACAATTAAAAACATTTGCATTTTCATTATACTTTACATCACTTTCATCATAAACATGTTTACAAATATCTTAAGCATAATCAATTGTATCAAATTATTGATTCAAATCATTTGTACTACAAGAAACATCACATATTGATTTTAAACCTTCATTCTCTACATTTAACTTTAACATTTCCTTCTTGTATATAGATTTTTCTTGTTCTACTTTCTTCATCTTATCTTCCAAATTTGTATTTTCTTTCTTAATCTCAATAATTTCATCTTCTAATCTCTTCAATTTCTTTACTAAAATTGCATTCTTTTTCTTAACAACATTAGAATTAAAATTAAAAAATTTGTTTTCTTCCAATTCTTTATTTTTATTTTTAGCCTCATAAAAAACTTTTAACTTTTCCTCTAATTCTTTATTTTCTTCTTCCATTTTCCACAAATATATCTAAAGAGCATTAGTTTCCTTTTTTGAGAAATCCATTAAACTTGTATTTTCTTTTATTGTATTTTTGTTCATTTTCCCCATTGAAATAAACAAATTAAACTCATCGTATTCAATTGAACTAATCCTCCTTCAACAGTAACACACTTATGACTTCACTAATAAAAAATTCTCCTTTGATTCATTGGTCTTCATAATAAGTCAGTCAGCTCCAACAATCTAGCAAACATCCATTTAACAAAAAAAATTGTTATCTATAGCAGCTTGATTTGACATTTCTATTGTAGATGGGATTCTCTATGAACTATACTCCTTAAAGCCATGATCTGAACCTTTATTTTTCTCCTTCTTCAATGATCTTATTGTATATGAGCAATGTTAGTATGCTAATAGAAACCAAATTTAAATAAAGCTTCTACAAACTAAACAAAATTCATAAACTTCAAGATAGACTAAGATGAGCTCTCAATTGAGAATATGAGCCATTAATGGACTCTCTCAATAAGAAGCTCTCTTGTTGAGTGGCTTTGTCTAAATAGATAGGATGTATGCTCAAGCTTATGCTTCAAAAAGGGCTTCAAATGGAGTTGGAATTTGGGTGTGAGTGTATGGTTTTGATGTAAAATGGCATTATGACTTTACTTCATGGATTGTGTTAAAATGACTTGGGAGAGGATTCCTTAAATAGGCAAAGGGCTTGAGGGATCAAGGGCTAGGATGCAAGGATGTGAAAAAGCTTATAGAAGGCTCAGATTGCATGAGAGGAGAGCACATGGATTGTGCTTCCTTACAACCAATCAGGGAGTGACACATGTCACATGGTGAGAGGATGGAGGAAAGGGGAAGGATGAGTCAAAAAAGGAGGCTCAAGGGATAAAATCTTCATAAAGACCCTCATAATGACTTGTAAGAGCAATAAAAGGGCTTGGAAGAGTCATTTATGGCCTAGTGGGCTTCATAAAGTTTTATGGTTGAGATATTTTGAGGGTGATGAGAGCAATTTTGACTTGGACTTTATTAGGAGGGTTTTAAGCTTGCTTAGGCTTGTGCAAATGATTAGAGGATGGATTAGGATGGTTTAGGATTAGCTTAGGGATAGGCAAGTGGATGGCATTTAATGAGGGTGGGTGAAGGAGGAGATATTTGTTAACTTTGGCTTGGGTTAGTAATTCTTAACCCATGTTTAGGGAATGTGACAAGGTTAGGAGGGGATTAGGATTAGGTTTAAAGACATCTTCTAGAAGAGTCTAGACTTTGGATGAGGATAAAGACTTTCTAGAATAGTCTAGAATTTCCTAGGATGAGGATGAAGACTTTCTAAAAGAGTCTAGAGCTTCTTAGGATGAGGATAAATTAGATTTTTAGGAAATAAATAAAGTTTTATTTATTTCAAGGGTTTGGGTTGAGGAGATATTTATTAAAACTTTTTTAATAAACATGAGGATTAATATTTAATCTTAATTAAATATTTTGAGTTGGGATTAGGGGTAGGAAATGATGAGATTAGCCTTTAATCAAAATTAAAGAAGGATTAGAAGATTTTGGAAGAGGTTATTGGTCTTAAAGAAATTGGCCAACTTTTGGGAAAAAAATAAATTTTTGATTTATTTTAGGATTTTTGGTCAATTTATTAATTAAATAATTAATAAATAAGGAAATAATGTTTAAATAAGATTTAAACATTTTTGGGAGGAATTCCTTAATTAAATATTTTTAATTAAGATAAAGGGATTTAATGGCATAAAAATTAATTAATTAATTAAATAATTAATTAATTAATAAATGATGATGTCATCAGGGATTTTTTCAAAAAATAAAAATGCTTTATTTTCTAAAGGATTTTTAGGTGTCTACATTTTGTCCCTCTTTGATGTGATGCCGCAAGTGGCATGGCATCAAAGATAAGAAAATAAGATGCCCAAGGCTAGAGCAGAAGACGAGAGAATGGACTGCAAGATGCTCCCTCAAGAAGGCGACGGGGAGAGAAAGCGAGGCTTGATGACTTCTTGAAAAGTACAAGAATCTCAGATGAGCAAGGAAACTCAGATTGGCAAAGAGAAGGGGCTGAATTAGCTCAAAATCTCACTATGGGAGAATGATAAAGGAGAATCAGATGCATAAGAGGAAGCAAGCTTAAGACCTCAGGGATTGCAGAGGATGAAGGAGCATAGCGCTATAAAAAGGAATCCAGGATAGGGAGATGGATGAGGGGATTAAAAAGCTGATGCAACGGGATTTCAAAGAGTCAGATTGGCAGAAGATGGGTTTCAGAGATCCCTAGGACTAGGATTGTGGATCTCGAAAGATGATGCTTGGTGGATTGATTTGGATTGGTGGATCCCTAAGACTAGGATTGTGGATCCCTAAAGGTAAAGGTGAAGAGTGATTCAAAGAGATACTGGTGCATAAGCTGGGGTAGGAGAGATGAATGCTGGATATGGATGGGGGATAATGGAGATGAAGGAAAACCATTGAAGCTTTTTTTTGAGCAAGGGGATACTTCAAAGAGAAGTACCACCATATAGTTGAGCACTAGATTTGCTATAGGACTATTGGTTAATTTCCAAGGTTACCAAGAACATCAAGTCCTTTTCACCAACTGTCCAAAGGACTGACGAACTGACTCAAAACAAACATGCAAAGATTGCCCCAACATCACACATGAGTCCAAGAGGAAGCAGTGTGGAACCGACACTGGGTAACCCACAAGCAGAAAAGAAAAATAAACAAAAGACTTGATCAAGACCTTACGCTCAGATTGCCCCATTCGTAGCATACCATGATATGGAAGATCATGGCAACCTTGAGGAGGAAACAAAAAGATTGCTTGGAAAAGATATTTCAAGACCCAAAAGGGAAGATTCCAAATCAAAAGAAAGAAAAAATCCAAAAGAGAACCGTTTGCCAACGAGATGGGTAGGACGAGGTACTAATGAACCAAGATCAGACATGAGGAAAGCTATATCCTACAAGGATCTATCGGAGAGAACCTAAGCTGATGGATCTGGATGGGTGATGCGTCTGGCAAGCTGAACTAAGAAGGATAGCACTTTGGTGATAGGAGATCTAGCTAAAGGATGCATTGGAATAGCTAACCAAGGGTTGTGCGATGTGTGCAAGATGCTAATCAAGGATGAATGAACACGAAAGTTGGATAGATACAATGGTACTAAGCTAAAGAGGATGTACAAGCTGACAGACCAAGATATTTACAAGCGGGCTAATCAAGATATGGTACAAGCTAACAGACCAATGATAGGTATGATACAAATGGATAAAAAGCTCAGGATGAGAGGATAGCGGGATGGTTCGATGTTGTGCAAGATGCGAAAGCTAAGGGTGGGGTGATAGCAAAAGATATGGATTTGGTAGGATGCATCCAATGATGAGGAGAGATTTTGTGACCAAGGATAGCTAGAGGAGTGGGATGAGATGGATGGATAGGATGGTAGATAGCTAGGATTATGATGGATATAAAGAGATGACATTGGGTTTGCATGAGGATAGCCTAGAGCGAGATACCAATGACAAGGGAGGATGGACAAGACAAGATCTCCAAGGAATATAGTGCCCCCAATCAAAAGATAACATGCAGAAGGAGGTCTTATGATGGATGTGATATGATTGAAGCTAGGATGGAAAAAGTTGAAGGGGCTAGGGAGATGGATGATAGCTGGGATGATTGGCTAAAGTTGCAAGAGATTAGTGGACGGTGTGAGATGGAAGATGGAGGGTGGAGGATAGGTGGATAGATTGGAAGATGGAGTTGGATGTCAAGAGATGACCAAAAGCATGAGGGTGATAGGCTAAGCTGGGGATGGTGGGATTACATATGACACTTGTTTGCCAAGTTTTCATCATGGTACTTGTCCAAGGCACTTGAATTGCCAAGTTTTCACCAGTGGATGCTTTATTTTTCTTTTCTTTTTTGACTTTTTGACTTTGGACTTAGCTGGAATGATTTTGGCTTTCTTCAGCTATTTTGGCTTTTTTGAGATTTTTCACTGGCTGTTGGAATGTTCAATTTTGTTGCTAGCTGTTGGTACACCAGATGTGTGATTTATGCAATAGATCGGATTAGATGGGATTGATGGTAGGAGATGGAGGGATGAAAATGCTGGAAAGGAACATGAGATGGGAATGCTTACAAGAGCAACATTGGCACATGTTGGAATGGGTGTGAAAAGAGCATATGGGGGATAGATGGTAGATGCGGGCGTGATGGAGGATTTGTGGAAGCGTGCTTGGGGATATAGGCACCCAAGATGGAGTTAGGAGATGGGGGACATGAGTCACTAGATGGGGGATTAGCAATGGTGGATGCCATTATGCATTGGGTTTCAACTTTTTTCTTGGGGATCCACATGGTTTTGGATTTTCTTTTCATAGGCTTTTGCATTGTTTTGCATTCTTTGATTGGATTTTGCCTTTTTGGAGTATGTCTTTTAGAATAGACATATGATTGCCTAGGATGTGGATTTTTAGCTTTATGCATTTTGAAGTTGGCATTCACATTGCTGTGGTAAGATTTGGGAAGATGGTTAGGAGAAGCTTTGTGAGATGGAGAGGATATGAAAGAGCATGTAGGGGGATGATGATGGATGATGTGCCCTGATATGTGCCTTTGTTGATCTTGCATAGAAATGGATGGAATAGGATTTTTATGATAGCTGATATGAGAATGGAGGATGGTAGATTTTGGGACATAGGGACCCAAAATGGATTTAGCGGATGAAGGGGGGATATGGTAGGTTGTTTTGGGTTGCAAAGATGGTGGAGAGGGGATGACATAAGATTTCTTGAAGGAGTGATGGGAGGCTGGCATGGTGGGCTTGGAGATAGGCTTGGTTTGGGGGTGTGGTGTACCAACACCTTTAGATGGTGAACCTTTGGATACATATCCAAGATCATGAAATCCTAGATTTTTTTGTGCAATAATAGGCTCCCTAATTCCTTGCTCTTGTGATCCTAAACCTTGACCTTGATAATGCCATTGATTAAGCATTTGAACAAGCTGAGGAAACTTTTTGCTTGCAAAAAATGGTAGAAGTGATTTATTAGGTGTATTGCAATGGGGAGATATTGTTCTTAATTCTTCTGCTGAGAGAGGGCCACCGTGGATGAATGTAAGTTAACCAAGAGGGTAGATTATAGATGGTGGAATAGCTTGGATAGGTTGTAAGATGGAAGCATGGAGCGGGGGAGATGGAAGGATAGGATCTTGATGTAGCTAGTGGGATGACAAGATATCTTGTAGTGGAGGAGATATGGCTCGAGGTTTTGGAGATGGAGGAGATGGTGACTACACTATGGATGGAAGACATGGTACGATGATATCTTCATTTATGCTTTGGGGGATGTCAACATGCTTTTGGGAAGGATCTTGATAGGATTGGTTTGGAGTGGATGGTGCGATAGGAGGTGAAGGGATGGATTCTTCAAAGGCAGAAGATGGATAGATGGGAGATTCAATAGTGGAGATGGGTGAGTAGAAGATGGATGCATAAGGGTCATTACGAGAGATTTGGGAAATGCTTGGAGGCGATGTGGATAGGATTTGGAGGGATTTGATAGGTGGTGGGATTTTGATGCTTGTGGGAAGTGGAAGGATTTTAAGCAATTTGATGGATGGTATGGGGATGATAGCTATGGGAGATGGAGGTGATATTATAGATGGGGAAGCTTCATCACTGACTGCTTCACATGGTTGGATTAGATGACATGGCTTATCGACTGTTGGAGGCAACTTTTCTTATATTTCCTCTAGGAGATTCCTTGGAGACTCGTGTGTCGAAGGTGGAGGTGGATTTATAGGAATAGCTAGTGTGATGGGGGTGGAAGATTGGAAGCTTGGTTGATAGGGTGATGGAGGGGAAGCTGGAATATCAGATGGCATGACTAGATAGTTTGGAATAACTCTTGGATTTTGGGGGATGCTTGGGGGAATGTTTCTAATGCTTTCAATATACCCGTCATAGTCAACAAGATTTTCATCATCATTGGAATAGGAGGTGGCGGGAGCAAGGACAATGCGACCAAACACATCATGATAGGATTGGTACTTCATGCTTTGATGATGAGTTTGATGGGGATGAGGTCTTGCATATGGATGAACACGGAATCTCATGGTTGGATTTGGGTTAAGCATAGATTTTGGATTGGCTGATGAAAGATTTTCTAGGGAGAGTCAAAGTTGCATGACAGACCTAAGGAGGATTGGCTGGAGATTTTTGGCTTTCCTGTGGATGGAAGACTTCAAGGGCATGCTGTCAAAAAGTGAGAGTTTTGCTTTCCTATGCGTTGGATTGGTGGAGATTGTGTCAACTTAAGAATAGACTAATGATCCTATGGGCATGACATGAGATTGATCACTTGTGGATCCCAACCTTTAGCTCAAGGTGATGAGGGATAACATGTGACAAAGCTAGATTACCCTAGACAAAGCTCTGTCAAAAGGATAACCATGGTGAGGCTGGTGGATTGGTCGGATTGATTGGATAACAAATTCTAGCAGAATGACAACAACTCTCTAAAGGCTTGGGTATGATTTTGGATTGGGTTTCTAGCTCGCTGGGGGGGATGATTTGGAGAGACTTTGGATTTGGGATTTGTTCTAAAGCAAGGAACTAGATAGATTCGGTTGCAGCAGGGGAGCTTGGATGATTTCCTGATGAGGCAGTGACTACGCTAAGTATGCCTTGAGCTGGGAGATTTTTGCTTTTTTGGGATTTTGACCAAAGTTGGCAAACATTCATTCAAAAGCTATGAACAAACAAGCAAAAATTTTTTTGGAGCAAGCACATCAAACACACCAACATCCTAGGAAGCTTTCTACAAGGATGAAATTTGTTATAGCTAGGGAGTCCTCAATATATGCAAGGTACGTGAGGCTCAAATCCGTAGATGAAACCAAAAAAATGTCACATAGCCGAGAGGAGTGGTAACCCACTTCTCCTCTTTCACTTCTCAAGGGTATAAAGTTCCTTGAGGCTTAGCCCAAGTGACAAAATATTGATCCCAAGAGAGGTGTCTTTGGATTCACCTCCCGATCTTTATACTCTGCTAGAACGCTGGAGTTGAGGTCGTCCCAAGGGGTGATGAAATCCCCAAGAAGGCCTCCTAAAAAGTGTAAAATGAAACCACATAAATGATCTTGGTCTTTAAAAGACACGCGTTCATTCCAATTGATGATTTAAATTTTGTAAGCTATGATTGAAGACACTTGTGATTATGGCATACAATGTTCATTCCAATTTGATAGCGTCATTAGCATAATGAAAGTTGAGAGATCGTCAACATAAGAAATGTGAGCACCATTGAAAATGTGTCCAAACCATGCAATGTTCATTGATTGTTAGGCATTCAAGATTGAGTGTGAGTTTGTTTTAAGCCCAAAGCAAAGATGTGTGAGACTCAATTTGTCAAGCGCGCGCTCGGAGGCCCTCCACATCAATAGTTGTTCAATTTTAGTACCCAAATGAAGTGCGATCGATTTAATCTAGATTTTTGGTCATTTAAGAATTTTCATAAAGTTAAAGCAAACGTTCAAAGAACAAGTGAGTGAGTTAGATTGTGGAACATTTAACACCTTTTTCAAGTACACCCATCCCCATGAATGGCGCTGAGATTGCAACCAATGGTTAATATTTGATGGGTGATTAGAAAAGAGGTGAGTCTAAGGAAATACTCAAATTGATTTTTGCAAATTTGTGTTTAACTTAACGAAGTTTTTTAAATGTCCAAAAATCAAACTTTGCCTAAATTGCATGTGGAAAAGAGATTTGTTTTGTTCAATTTTAAAAGCTCCAAATGAAGTGTTTGATATTGCAATGGTTAATTGATCCTTGGAATTCAAGATTGGATTTGTTATTTTAATCATGCATTCAAGGAAAATTTGATTTTAATCCATGGCATTCAAGAGTGTGTTTAGCAACATGCATTCAAAGACAAGTGATTAAACATTCAAGTTTTTTTTTTTTCTTTGAGCATTCAAGATTGAGATTTTGTGTGTTGTTTTAAGAACTTTGAAGTGCTTTGTTTTAACCTTAGATCATTCAAGATTGTTTTTGGACTCAAAAATGAAAATGACTCTTTGGACTTTGCTTTTCATTCAAGATTTTGTGTTCTAGTTTGCATGTTTTAAGCCCAAAAATGATATTCCTAGATTGTTTTGATGCATGAAAAACCTAAGAAACATTCAAGATTTTTCAACAAGACATTTGTTTGGAACAAATAAGAAAAGTTTTAGGACTCTTAGTTTTCATGAGATTTTTAAAAGAACTTTAAAATATTTTCAAATGAGGTTCATTTTATCCTTGATTGATGCTTTGAGTTTGATTTAGATTTTAGTGTGCACTTAGTGTTGATTTTGAACCTTTTGAAATCGAAACTTGAAGTTCTTTTTAAATTCCCAAAAATGAAGTGTTCCTAACTTTGCATGAATGAATCTAAAACCTTGATGTTGCAAGGATGCAAATGATTAGATTGGTTTAGTTTCACTTGTTAAAAGATTTTTTCTTTTTTGCAAATTTTTAATTTTTTAATGGATTTAAGTATGATTTGGGGGTTCATTTTAAGCACTAAAAATAAGTGTGTATGATTTTTCTTCCTTAAAAAAAAAATGCCCAAGATCTCCCACAAGAAGAAGAAGAAGAAGTAGATGGAATAAGAAGAATATAGACAAGAAGAGGAAGAAGAATTTCAAGTGCTTTGTCCACCTATAAGCTTGAAAAATCTGCAAATACTATGAGATAGACTATGAGTTCCTTTGTCTTCTTCATGCTCATGTAGACCTACAAAACCAATTTATACAATCCTACCAATCACAAAAACAAGCAAAATTAGCCAAAATCAGCAAATGACATACAAAACTTGACTAAAAAAGCTAATGAAGATGACCCATGCGGGGTCCCACCGGGCGTGCCAAAATGTATATGAGCAATGTTAGTATGCTAATAGAAACCAAATTTAAATAAAGCTTCTACAAACTAAACAAAATTCATAAACTTCAAGATAGACTAAGATGAGCTCTCAATTGAGAATATGAGCCATTAATGGACTCTCTCAATAAGAAGCTCTCTTGTTGAGTGGCTTTGTCTAAATAGATAGGATGTATGCTCAAGTTTATGCTTCAAAAAGGGTTTCAAATGGAGTTGGAATTTGGGTGTGAGTGTATGATTTTGATGTAAAATGGCATTATGACTTTACTTCATGGATTGTGTTAAAATGACTTGGGAGAGGATTCCTTAAATAGGCAAAGGGCTTGAGGGATCAAGGGCTAGGATGCAAGGATGTGAAAAAGCTTATAGAAGGCTCAGATTGCATGAGAGGAGAGCACATGGATTGTGCTTCCTTACAACCAATCAGGGAGTGACACATGTCACATGGTGAGAGGATGGAGGAAAGGGGAAGGATGAGTCAACAAAGGAGGCTCAAGGGATAAAATCTTCATAAAGACCCTCATAATGACTTGTAAGAGCAATAAAAGAGCTTGAAAGAGTCATTTATGGCCTAGTGGGCTTCATAAAGTTTTATGGTTGAGATATTTTGAGGGTGATGAGAGAAATTTCGACTTGGACTTGATTAGGAGGGTTTTAAGCTTGCTTAGGCTTGTGCAAATGATTAGAGGATGGATTAGGATGGTTTAGGATTAGCTTAGGGATAGGCAAGTGGATGGCATTTAATGAGCGTGGGTGAAGGAGGAGATATTTGTTAACTTTGGCTTGGGTTAGTAATTCTTAACCCATGTTTAGGGAATGTGACAAGGTTGGGAGGGGATTAGGATTAGGTTTAAAGACATCTTCTAGAAGAGTCTAGACTTTGGATGAGGATAAAGACTTTCTAGAATAGTCTAGAATTTCCTAGGATGAGGATGAAGACTTTCTAGAAGAGTCTAGAACTTCTTAGGATGAGGATAAATTAGATTTTTAGGAAATAAATAAAGTTTTATTTATTTCAAAGGTTTGGGTTGAGGAGATATTTATTAAAACTTTTTAATAAACATGAGGATTAATATTTAATCTTAATTAAATATTTTGAGTTGGGATTAGGGGTAGGAAATGATGAGATTAGCCTTTAATCGAAATTAAAGAAGGATTAGAAGATTTTGGAAGAGGTTATTGGTCTTAAGGAAATTGGCCAACTTTTGGGAAAAAAATAAATTTTTGATTTATTTTAGGATTTTTGGTCAATTTATTAATTAAATAATTAATAAATAAGGAAATAATGTTTAAATAAGATTTAAACAGTTTTGGGAGGAATTTCTTAATTAAATATTTTTAATTAAGATAAAGGGATTTAATGGCATAAAAATTAATTAATTAATTAATTAATGATGATGTCATCAGGAATTTTTTCAAAAAATAAAAATACTTTATTTTCTAAAGGATTTTTAGGTGTCTACACTTATCACTTTTTAATTGTGTGATTTCACATTCTTCAACTTCACTTAGCTCCTTTTAATATGCCAATAATCTTATTTTCTCCTAAAACCAAACTCTTATATAACGCTAGCTCTAATACCAATTTGAAACATATGGTAAAAAAAGCATTTACATCTTAAACACAAAATGCACAAATAGATTTTTGACACAACTTTGCCTCTTCCTCTTCCTCAAAAATTTGAACTTCCTCTTCCTCTTGTTGAATTCTAAATCTAGACTCATGAGATAATAAGAAACTCATTAGTTCATCCATAGACAATATTGATACGTCTTTTGATGAGTTGATGTTAGTTATAATTGAATCAAACTTACTATGAAAACTTCTAAGTACCTTTTCTTGTGATGTGGAGCCTAATCAAATTTGGAGGTTTATTCAACATAGTTTTCTCCCCATATTATTTCTACAAGGATTTGGAGGTAGTGCCCCCAAGACGGGGTCAAGGGGCAACACCCATATGGGGTCTTGGGTAGCACCCTAGGTGTGGTCCATGTCTTAGTACAGGGTGGGTTTGAGGGGCAACACCCACGTGAGGGTTTTTTAGGGTAGTTCCCTAGAAGCCAAAAATGTCCTTATATTGTAAAAGGTGTCGAATTCTATTTTTCCTACTGGATGATTTATGTTAGCCCTAATTTTGGAAGTGGCAAAAGCTTGTATAAAAAAGGCTTAAGGTTAAGGATTTCATAATGTAATGGTGATATTGTAGCTTCTTGCAGTGGTATTGAGTTGTAAGGGATTGTAGATTGTAATCACTAGATAATAATAATATTGGACTAGCTATTGGTGGTCGTACCCTAGGGATGGGCTGAACTATGTTAAATCTTGGTGTCTTGCATGTTCTCTTATGTGCGATCTATTATATTCTAATATTGATTATATTTTTCATCTAACTATTACTTTTGTCTAAGGTTAATCCTAACACCTTTTCAACCACTTTTTGATCAAAAATATCATCCCCATGTGTCCTCAATCAATCAACAATATTTATTATGGCAGTAGAGAAATAATCTATATTATCTAATATATTCATTTGAAAATTCTCAAACTTTCACCTTAATATTTGTAGCTTGGCTACTTTATGATGGAATTACAGATGGGAACATAGAATTTTGAGAAGAGGGGTGGGGGGGTGGATCAGAAGTTCAAACTTTAACAACTAAAACTTTTTCCATTTCATTAGATGCATATAATATCTGAACTGTAAATAACATGTAAAGTAAATGCATCCAAACATCTAAACACACACACTCTTTACACCTAATATGATTACTTAGAAACCCTCCAAATGAGAAGGTAAAATTGGAGTGGGAATGACACCCACAATTCTTCACTACTACAGCAATAAAGTGTCACCAGTTATTGTTACAAAGTGTTGACCATGATACATAATTTGCCCTATGAAAGGCTTGTGTTGTTAAAGGCTTACAAGGACTATTAAGTCCCACCTTCTTAGAGGATTTCAACACCCTGTTAGAAGCATGACTAGCTAAAGGACTTTCAAAACATCCACTTGGAATGCCACCCTGTTAAAGGATTTACAATAGCTTGTTAGGACTACTCCACTTAGGGAATTTAACTAAAATCACTTGTTAGGATGTTTCAACATAGATCTTATGACTAGCTCTGGTAGCTTGATTAAAGATCAAATGTGTACTATGTCCTTCTTGATCCTCTCTAATCTAATATGTCAATGTTGTATCCTCTATCCTTTTTTCTTCTCAAACTGATTCTACAATTCACTCTCTAAAACTTCTAAGCCTCCATGAAAGCTTTTTTTTTTGCATACAAACTTCACTTATTCTTCTCCTTTAATTCCTTACATGCTTTTTATGAATTTTAGGGTTTCATCATCCTTAAGAAGACTAGAAGACTTAGGGTTAGATATGAATCAATGGCTAAGATTCATCCTTTTTTCTACTTAATTCTTCCCTTTTCCTGATTGGTTGTATGTAATTTCATAGGGAATCCACATACAAATTCATCCTTATCTTCAAAAGATCATAAATTCTATCTGTAGGTTGGTTGAAAAATGGTTTACATAGTTGTTTGTGCAATCACAAACAAATATCTCAAATATATGTTGCTTGGAACTTGAGGTTGTTGATTCTTGACACATACTATAATTTTGTTTTTGACTTAGCACCTAAACTGTTTAGCATCTATTGTTTGCTTAAAACTTGAATCACTCAGCATGTATCATCTACTTGGCACTTGAGTGACTCGGCACTCATTGCAACTTGGCATAGTCTATATTTACATATCATACTCAACATAGATTACTAGTTCACTATGAACTTAGTGAATGTCTTAAATGTGTTGACACTCGATTGTCAAAACCAATATGAGATCAACAATCTCCCCCTTTAACATGAGTGTCAAAAACACTTAACTTTACATAATCAATCTAACCTTCTTGAGTATAATATATTCACAACTCATCTTATATACAAAACTTCTAAATTTTCAAAATTCTATAATAGGCTATATACCTCAAAATTTATAACTCCCGCTAAGTTAATGTGCCTATATTGTATCCAAAAATCTATTCTCCATTCTAAGTAATATTGTCTCTTGTTGATACTCTTTGTCTTCAAATATGCTAATACACTTTATTTGATATGCTATGTTTCTACTCTTTTGTTTGTTCCCTTTGTGTTTTCTCCCCTTGTGTTTTACCTTTATCTCCCCCTTGCTTATTTATCTATCTCTTCTTTCTATCTCCCTCTTTGCACATTTATCTTCTCCTTTTTTAACACTTATGTCAAAGGGTCTATACACTAATTGTGTATTTTTCCAAGAAAAACTTGTGGACCTCCATGATTATTTTTAGAGCAGCATCCCAGTTGTCACATGCAACATCTAATGAGTTTATTTGGATTTCTATCTCTATGACAAGGGGAACTAGTCCATCTAATGTTGAAAGATTTGGATCTTTCTTCATCAAAGTCTCTACATATCCTAGTTCCTTGTGGAGTATCTCCATATGAGGGGTTAGGGAGGCTTGAATGTTAGTCAACTTGGCTCTTATATTAGCCTCTTTTGCTATTAGTACAACTAGTTGACTTTTTGTTTGAAGCAATGAATGGAAATGCTTCTCACTTTGAGCTAGGTTCTGAGGTAGTTGCATACCTGAGATTTTCAATTTTCTCTCCAAACTTAGAATTTTAGGGCCAATTTCTTGTGTGAAGAGTGTCAGATCACAATTTTTTTTGTATAATGAGAGTATATTCTCAAGTACATTCTTCACTGTCTCAATTTTCGTAGCCAATTATACTTGTGTCAATGCTATATCACTAGATATTTTCTCATTGACTTTCCCTTGAAATTTTCTTTCTAACCATTCCAAAAGTTTTGAATTTGTATCTTGGTCTACATTATTCACCTGTTCCACATTATCTAATAGTTGTTCTCATATTGGCTTTGATTCTTTTGGTGTAGGAAAGCTAAAAGCATCTAAGAAAATATCTTTTATTTCCTACAATGCTATTGGTCTCAGATTGGTTTTGACAATTGAGTGTCAAAACACCTAAAAATTTTCTAAGTTGATGTCGAGTATAATATAGATGCTGAGCTATAGTATTTTCCAAGCTAGAAATTCAATAGGTTTCGAGCAAGTTTCAAGTGCCAAGTGAAAATTGATGTAGAGCTAGTATATGTGCTGAGAAAAGTATAGGTGTCGAACAAGACAAAGTTACTATAGGAGCCAAGCAAGATTAAATTCCTATATGTGTTGATCATCAAAAATTAGTAAGTATCGAGTAACACCGAATCAACATAAATGTTTATGCCTTTACAAACTTAAATGTAAACTATTTTTGAGCTGACTCAAGATGAATCTTGAAGGATCTAAAATATAAGATCGAATATTTTTAATTCCCTATGCAATCAACATGCAACCAATTAGAAAAATGGAAAGAACATGCAACCAAATAGTAAAATGGAAATATTTGAGTGAGAAAGATGGATGAATCTCAATTGTAGATTCATACCTAATCCTAAGTCTCAAAACCCCACATTCTAGTATGCATGGAAGTGTATGGGAATGCATGAGAGAATGATAGCAAAGTTTTGAAGGAAGTGAAAGGGGTGAGAAGACTTAGAAGAAGAACAACATTGCAAAATCAAATTGATTAGAATAGAGCATCAACACTTTGATCAGATTCATATCAGATCAAGAAGGATCAGATCAGATTGGTCAAGACAAGGATCTAAAGTTAGCAATTAAGGATTGTAAGTTATCAAGTCAACACATTCTACTATACTTTCTATCCATTGTATTAGGAGAATGAAAATCCTATGAAGATAGGTTGGTTTAATAGCCATGTTGTAAATCCTTTAACAGGGTGAAATTCCAAGTGAAATTTTGTAAATCCTTTAGACATGTCACTTTTAACTGTGTGTAGAGCCTTTAACATGGTAGACCATTGATGATGGTCAAACTTTGCAATTACATATTGCTGTAGTGATAAGTTGTGGGTGTCATCTCCACCTCAGTTTTACCTTCTCATTTTGGAGGGTTTCTAGGTGATCAAATCTTGTGTCATCTATTTTCATGCACATCTTTACCTTAATGTTAATTAGAGATGTTAGATACATGTGATTGATTTTTCTTTAAAAAAATTATAGCTTAAAATATTGGTACTTTTGATTCACCCACCCCTCCTCCCCCTCTCAGAAGTATTCTTCCCACTTGTGGATTCCAACAATTGGTATTAGAGCCTAGTTCTCACAAGGAGAAGCCTTATAACTTGGAGAAAAGATATGGAAATGGAAGTCTACAAACTTGGGAAGATCATAGAAAACTAGGAGATTGAGATACATCTGATTCTACATTCTCTAGAAGAAGCTAGGGAAGAATTGAGGAAATCCCTAAAGAGAAGAAGAGAGATTACCATAGTGAAGAATAATACATAGTACAAGGAGATTGACACCTCAAAAGTGTTTGCAAATGAAGATTCGAAGGAGTTTGATGCAACAATAACATACCTAATGGAGAAGAATAGAGCTCAAGTAGAATAATCAGAACTCTCAAGATTGAACAAGAATCTCAAGCCATGATGCTTTTTGAAGTGACTCAATAGAAGAAAAAACCCATTGAAGATAAGGCTATGATAGAATATGACAAGAGAAACCTTACCAATAGATGAGGAAAAAACAATTGAACTTGCAAGAATTTCCAAAATGCAACTAGACAACCTAAGCCAGATGATAAATGCACATCATGAGCTAAATGTTAAGGACATTGAGATCTCCACACTAAAGATGCAAAATCAACAACTAAAAAATGAATTGAGAAGAGAGAAGGAGATTGCTGAAAGCTTAAACAAACCTAATGAAGCTATCAAGTACTTTGAACAGCTACCAAAATCACCAAGATCTAGTAATGACACTTCAGGATTAGGATACACCAGCACTGATAAAGGAGAGTCATCCAAGACTGTATAAGAAAGAATTCACAGAGGTAAGAATACTAAACCCACTTGTCACTTTTGTAGTAAGAAAGACATACCTCTAATATGTGCAAGGGCAAGAATGCTAATTAGCATGACAAACATAAAAATATGGGTCACTATCACAAGTGCAACAAGCAAGGACATTAAGCACATGACTATAGGACTAGAACCATTAGAACACCAAGATTTGAAGGTCACTACTACAATTTCAAGAACTATGGAAATAGAGATTTTGAGTGCAAATCAAAACCTATTTGGACACTTAATCAACCAGTAAGGTCAAATAATTATGGACATCACTACAATTGGGACTACAACACTAGCCAAAGTTGTCACTACTATCAATAATATGCACACATCCCTAAAAATTGCATAAGAACACATTTTAGTGGAAGCTACAAAAAATGATTGAGCCAAACTACATGTTTTGGTTGTTTGAAGACTGGACACATCAGCAAGAATTGCCTAACAAGGTCAAAGGCACCCAACTCAGAGTTTAACAAGGGAAAATGGAAGGTAGATGTTGAGCACATCAAAAGAGAAATGAATAAAACATGGAAGAAAAAAAATGGAGGCAACACATCCAATGGAGGGATCACTTCACCCAAAAGGTCAAGTGGTCACACTTCATCCAACTAAGAAAAGAAGGTATGTGGAACTGATATACAAAGCTTTATCATACATCAGTTCCAAGACAAGTAAGTACTAAAAAGGATAGATCAGCATGAATAGAGATGCAAAGTTAAAACTTCAAAATTTTCACATTGTTGTGAAGTAAGAAAAGTTGTCCTTAGATGCTGAGTAAAATGCTAGTGTGTGTCGAGTTGTCTGCCAAAGTCAGTAGAAGCTAAGTGATTAGTTGCAATTGAGTTATCAATGGAAGCTGAGAGAGGGGAAATTGTTATTGAAGCCAAGTAAGGGAAACTCCAGTGTATGCCAAGTAATTAGAAATCAATGGAAGCTAAGTAAAGAATAATTTCTTAAGGAATCAAGTGGATAGTTGTACAAGCACTAATTATTAAATGTTATGAAATTAAGGGCATATGGTTGCATTTTTTATCATTTTTCATTATTGTGAGCAAAGAGAAAAGATGAGAAGAGTGCAGAATGATTTCTACGTAGAATTTGAAGCATTTGTAAAGATTTCAACAGAGGTTCAGCACAATTTCTTCAAATTCAAGGTATTTATACTTGTGCCAAGCTATGTAGTTTTGCTATTTCTTTGTGTTGGAAACCTAGTTTGAAGAAATGGCCTCTAGCTCTAGAAAACCTTGGGATAAGGAGTTGTTTGAAGTCCAATTAGTGAGTAATGAAGCTAATGAACCCAATTTTAGACCTATCCCTAAAGTTGCATATAAGAATGACCCTATTAGTGCCTTGTCCATAATTCCTCCTAAGGTTGTAATGGTTCAAGATGTCAGGAGATTCTATAACTATAAAATTGGTGCTATTGGAGACATGGAAATCAAGGAGGCATACAATAAATTGTGTGAAAATGGGGTCTTGAAAGAAGAATTCCAAATTGTTGAAAAGAAGGGATTAACCCATGCCCTTGATTTTCCCACACTATTTAAGATTGAATGAATCAAAATTGTGTTAAGTAGGATACATAATGGTAGTTTGTGGTTGGAAGATGGACCAATCAAAATCTCAAAAAGAATTATTCATAGGGTGACTAGGTATCTAACTCCAAAATGACCCAAAACACTAAGGAGTGATTCAAAATCTAAGAAATTGAGAAGAATACTGGAACTAAGTGGAACAAGAGATGAAAATTGATACCATTAAGGATCCTCTTGTTGATTTTGCAGTTAGAGTCATTTCCCACAAATTTTACCAATCAAACTAACTCAATAGTGTTCCATGTATTGTAGTGGACTTTGGTTACAAACTTGTCAAAAAGGATCATACTTATGATCTAGCTAAATTGCAATTACAACAAATTATGGATAATTTGGGAGCTATAAGAAGAACAAAGGGATCTCAATGTAAATTTGGAGCAATTTTGATATGTTTATTCTTCTATATTTAGAATGAATTCCCCTCTTTTTGAAAGGTAAGTTGGAAGACAAAAAATTCTATAGTAGTCCAAGTGAATGAATACATAGAACAAATGGGAGCCTATTTTGAGACTATTATGACCAGCTACTTTGAAGACTTCAAGAAGTCTATGAAACAAAGATTGAGGATACCTACTTCATTAGTTGAGTAGCACATAAATGATATATGTTTTCTTATTGATATTGATTATACCTACATCCAAGAAGCCATATTAAAGGTAAGATTGCTTAGGTCACTTGGTTATGAGATAAATATTGATGAGGCATCTGTAGCAATGACAACACTACTTGCAGAGGAAGTAGATAAAAATTTTAAACCCTTTGGCACCTATGATGTTGTAAGATCTAAAGTGGATATGGAATTGAAAATTGCTTCAACATTTAAGAAAAAGGAAAAATTATTGACGAAGCTTAAGGCCAAATTTTGAGAAGGGGTTACAAAAGTAGAGGAAGAAGAAGATGAAGATGAAGAAGAAGAAGAACAAGGCCAGGAGCCACTAGCACTAACCCAAGGCATGGGTGAAGATGCTAAAGGACAAGAAGGTGCCAAGGAAGAAGAGGAAGCACCTAAGGTAGAGCCTAAGAAGAGGAAAGCACAAAAACAACTTTTTTCTCAGCATAAAGGCAAGAAGAAAGCTAAACCAAGACTTAAAAAACCTACCACTAGGGCAGATACAAGGGCTACAACAAAGGTGAACAAGGAACAATAAAAGAAGAAAACCATAGAGTAGGGAGGACCAGCAAAGAAGAAGCAAAGAAGAAAGTATGTGGCACCTACCAAATTAGATGAGGAGAGGATAGAGTCTAATGACAATGGACAATTTGAAGTGGCAAGTCACACCACTAAGTTTGATCTAGAGAATATATGTGACAATATGAGAGATAATGCAACCTTGTTTGGGTTGATAAGTATTGATTTTAATGAGTTGACTAGAGAATAACAAAACATAGTGGAAGAATTAGTTTACACTATGATGATGATGAAGGGCCACACCACCCTACCAACTCATAACCAAAAATGCAACAATATGGAGACAAAGAGATGACAAAATTCTTCCCATGAAATTTTATTATACTTGAAAATACTTACAATAAACTCCAAATAAGAGAACTCCAAGTTCTTACAATATGAGATAGCTTCCTCACTAAGGGCTTCCAACTAACTTTCACATCAAGAGCTTCTACAAGAAGAGCTTACACTTCCCAAACTTGATTAAAAATGGTAATAAGCCTTGCTTAAATAGGCTCTTCCAACCCAAGACATTACAAACACAACCAATGTGGGATAAAGGTAAATACAACTACCTTAAAACAAATATTAAATTCCCACCCAAATACAACTAAGCACCACCATGTGGCCCAATTAGAAAATTACATTTCCTTTATAGATCACAACAAATATTAAATGCATGATTTAAGGAACTTTCCACAAGCTTCTAAGATGCCACCTATAGGCTTCAATAAATGGAATGACATCCATTTTCTTATTTTTTCTATATACACTACCTATGCACCTTGAAAATAGAAATTCCTCTTTCCCTCTTTTTTCTATTTTCTACTTTTTTTAATTTTCTTTCTATTTTCATCACTTTCTCTCTCCTCTACAATTTTTTTAATTTTTTTAAAAATTTTACTTTCAACGTGCCCCCTTGATTTTGGATGCAAGATGCTCCTACATCAGATGACCAAGTTCAAGAACACTCCACTTGAACTTGACAATACAATGCCTAGGGAGTTATACTCTATTGTAGAAAATAAATGGCAGTATTACCTAAACATGGAAAAGGAAATAAGAGAGTCAACATTGGATTGTGTGATGCCTAAACTCATAAAAGGCCAAATAAGAAAGGCTAATAAAAAGCATGGGAGCAAATTTTCTCCCAAGTATAGAGCCTTCAACATATTGCAGAATAAAATTGAGGATGTTGTGAAGAAGTCTACTTTAATGTGGAAAGTAATTTATGGTCTCACAAGTGTAAAGGAAGGACAAGAAGATCCCTTTGAGGGAAGAAAAAATGATGAAGAAGAAGAGGAAAATGATAAGGAAGAAGAAAGAGAAAAAGAGAAGGAAAATATTATAGTGGAGAAGGAAACACAAAAATTTGATATGGAAACTACTGAGGAGCAGCAACAAGAATAGAGTGTGCAAGACACACAATTGCCACCACCAAGTCCTCCACATGTAACTCCCACACTTTCAAAAATAGTAATTGTAAAGGATGTTCCTAACACTTCTGGTCAGAACATAAACCCACTAACTCTAGATGATCTTAGAAAGATCCTTCATAAAACTACTTTACAATCACAGCTATGTACCAAACCAGTCTTGGTGAGTGTGGAGGAACTTCAGAAAGATGTAGTTGAGATTACAAAGGAGAAGGTGAATCCACAAGAACCACCTTCACATACTCTAATAGCTACAAGTGGACAACTGTAAGAGCAAGTAACACAAGATGCATCAACTATGGTTGATTCCATAGTTACAATCACAACTACTAATGAGTACCAAGGAAAGGGTCAAATAGGACAAAAGAATACCTTTATCATTATAGCACAAGAAAAAGGTGCAACCCCTCATGCCACAATTATTGATCAAGGTAGAATTGAATAGGACAAGGAGAGCCCTAAGGAGAAAGAACAAGAGGAAATTCAAACATTGATAAAATTTCCTACAATAGGGACTCCTATAGGAATAACTCAACAACCAACCACTAATGCAATACCACTTGAAATATGAAATCTAGGCTTTAGTTCTACCAAGGTTGCAAGGGTACTTCACTATGGAGACCTTGCTCTTGATGAGGAGATAGTATTCCAAGGTATGACTATAAAACTATAAACATAGACCAAATTAATGAAGTGCAAGAGGGACTAGAGAAGAAGAAGAAATAAGAGATACTTAGAAATGAGTATAAAAAAAGACAAGCTTTGATTGAAATTAAAGAAATCTTTTTAGATGCATTCAACTTGCAAGTACCTGATGAAACTAAGCCCATAATGGAGCAATTAACTAGTATAGTGGACCAAGTACAAAATTAAGACCTAGACACAAATGCAAAATTGTTAGAATGGTCTAAAAGGAAGTTCCAAATGAAAGTAAATGAATGAATATAAAGTGAGATAGCACTATCTTAGGTGGATCTGGAAAATAAGGTTGAATAGGTAAAAGTAGTACTTGAGAACATATTCTCATTATACTCCAAATTGTGTGATCCATCAATTCTCATACAAGAGACCAGCCAAAGGTTAATGAGCTTGGAGAGGAACCTGAAAATATCAAGCATGTAGCTACCCAAGAATCCAGCTCAAAGTGAGAAGCATTTTGCTACTATGCTTCACACTCAAAAGGAACTAGCCATGCTAATAGAATATGAAGCAAACATAAAGGCCAAGTTGATACATCTGCAATCTCCTATCACCCCTCACATGGAATTTTTTTAGAAGGAATAGGCCTATGCTAAGAATGTTTTAAAGAAAGACCCCAATCTTTTCTACACTAGAAGGCCTAGTTCATCTTGTAGCAGAGACAATCATCCATCTTAAAGCACTAGAATTGCATTAGATAATTGGGGTGCTACTCTAAAGATCATAATGGAGGTAAACAAATCCTTTTTGGCTAAGTATTCAATTAATGGATAAAACCCTTTGACATAAGTGTCAAAAAGGGGGAGATAATAGATTAGGAGACCCAAAGGGGGAGATATAATAAATTGGGGGAGATAATAAAATTTTGAGATTTGAGAAGATAAAAATAAGGGAGAGATTAGGAGATAAAGCCAAAAGGTTGCAAAAACTACAAGGGAAGATGTGCAAAAGGGGGAGTAAAAATAGAGTAGATAGAAATAAGGTAGACAAGGGAAGGAATGACAAGGCAGAGATAAAAACTATCAGAATAATCAACATGAGACGAATCTAGCATAAGGAGTTTTGGATTTAAAAAATGGCACATTAGCTCAGGGGGAGTTACAATTTTGAGGTATATTATTAAAATTTTGAATAGTCTTGAAGTTTTGTACATATGTTGAACAATATTTATATTATACTCATAGAGATAAGACTCATAATGTATAGTCAAGTGTTTTTGATGCTCATGTCAAAGGGGGAGATTATTGGTCTCAAACTAGTTTTGACAATTGAGTGCCAACACAATTAAGAAATTTCTAAGTTGATGCTGAGTATAATATAGATGTCAAGCTACAATATGTGTCAAGCTAGAAATTCAACAAGTGCTAAGTTATTAAAGTGTCAAGAAAGTTTCAAGTGTCAAATGACAATTGATGTTGAGCCAGTATATGTGCCAAGCAAAGTATAGGTGTTGAGCAAGGCAGAGTTACTACAAGAGCCGAGCAAGATAGAATTACTATATGTGTCAAGCATCAACAATTAGTAAGTGTCGAGTAACACAAAATCAACATAAGTTTTTGTGCCTTCACAAACTTAAATGTAAACCATTTTTTAGTAGACTCAAGATGAATCTTGAAGGATCTAATAGATAAGATCGAATCTTTTTAATTCCCTATGCAATCAACATGCAACCAATTAGAAAAATGGAAAGAACATGCAACCAATCAGAAAAATGAAAAGATTTGAGTGGGAAAGATGGATGACTCTCAATTGTAGATTCATACCTAACCTAAGTCTTGAAACCTTTTTAAAGAGGTCAAAACCCCACAATTTAGTATGCATGGAAGTGTATGGGAATGCATGAGAGAATGCTAGTGAAGTTTTGAAGGAAGTGAAAGGGGTGTGAAGACTTAGAAGAAGAAAAACATTGTAGAATCAAATTGATCACAATAGAGCATTAGCACTTCGATCAGAGGCATATTAGATCAAGAAGGATCATATCAGATTGGTCAAGACAAGGATCTAAAATAAACAATTAAGGATTGTAAGTTATTAGGTCAACACATTCTACTATAATTTCTAGCCATTGTATTAGGAGAATGAAAATCTCATGAAGATAGGCTAGATTAATACCCATGTTGTAAATCCTTTAACAGGGTGACATTCCAAGTGAATGTTTGTAAATCCTTTAGATAGGTCACTTTTAATAGGGTGTAGAGCCTTTAACAAGGCAAGCCTCTGATAGGGTAGACTTTTGATGATGGTCAAACTTTGTAACCTTAACAAGTTACATATTGCTGCAGTGATAAGTTGTGGGTGTCATCCCCATCCCAGTTTTATCTTCTCATTTTGGAGGGTTTCTAGGTGACCAAATCTTGTGTTATCTATTTTCATGCATGTCTTTACCTTCATGTTAATTAGAGATGTTAGAGGCATGTGATTGATTTTAGTTAAAAAGTTTTATAGCTTAAAATATTGGTACTTCTGATTCATCCCCCCCCAGAAGTATTCTTCCAACTTATGGATTCCAACAAATGCTTGCCTCTATTTATACTCCTTTTTGAGTATGTCTTAATTTTTCTTCTTTTCCAAGGCTTGTTTCATTAAGCCTATTTATTCCAAAGTAATGGTTACATAATCATATTTAGGTATCACTATTTCTTAATCTAAAGTTACATGTCCATAGTGAATTACCTTTACAACCTTGGATGAATAGGAGCTTGGCGCTGAAATTTGCAATAGTACAGCTTCAATGCTCGACTCCTAAAGGACTTTTGTAGGAGAGCTAAATGTTGGTAGATTTACAAATGCTTGTATGACTTCTTGCTCCTTTTCCTTTGGTATGTCCTTTTCTTCAAATCTACCTTGATCAATTACTATTATTTGACTTACAACTTGTGTCTATGCATCAAGTTGAACATTGGTTGTTTCTTCTTATTTTTCCTCTATTGCAGTCTATGTTTGTTCAACTCTAACAATAGTGTCATCCTTTCTAGATGTTTCTTTTGATGTTTGCATCAAAGGTTGAGCACTAGTAGCTGAATGGATAGAAAAGGGTGGTTCTTGTATGTTCACCTTATCCCTTGTAATGTTAGCTACTACCTTCTAAAGTTCATCAACACTGACCAATATTGGATTCTCACATAATCTAGCTTGCAGTGTGGATTGGTCAAGAATTTTCTTAAGATCTTCTACAACCAAAGGATTGATTTTTTGAGTTGGATTTTTAGGAACATCCTTAATAGTTACAGTTTCTACAAGCATGCTTGTGTCATGTGGAGGGTTAATGTTCAACATTTGTGTATCTTGCACATTTTGTTCTTCCAGCTACTCTTCAGCTATAGCCATCTCATCTATCTTCTTTTGTGTCTCCTCTATAGTAGTATCCTCTTTTCCTCTTACTATTTCATCTTCCTTGTCTTCCTCTTCATCTCCATTGTTTCTTCCCTCAAAGGGATCTTCCTCTCTTTCTTTAACAGTTGTTAATTCATAGATCAATTTCCACATTTGAGCATATTTCTTCACAACATCTTCAATATTGTTTTGAAGTATGTTGAATGCCCTATATTTAGGTGCAAATATACTACCATACTTCTTATTTGCCTCAAAAATTTGACCTTTTGTCAAATTTGGCATTACATATGCTAGTGTTGATTCCCTTATTTATTTCTCTGGGTTGAAGCAATAATGCCACTTATTTTCAATAATTGTATACAACTCCTTTGGCATTGTATTGTCTAGTTCAAGTGGAGTATTCTTGAACTTAGACATCATTGCATAAATTAATTCTTCAATTAGGTTTTTCTCTATTCTACCAAGTTTTCCAAAATCAATATTCCTTAAGCTTGTCATATCTACACTATCCTTAACATTATCATAAATATTCTCAAGATCAAATTTAGGCGTATGACTTACCACTCTAAATTGACTTGTATCTTTAGACTCTATCTTTTCATCATCTATTTATAGTTGTGTAATGTATTTTCTCCTCTATTTATTTTGCATTGGTCCCTTCTATTTAGTAGCCTTTATTTTCTCTTTTTCTTTCTCTTTGGCCTTTTGAGTAGTAGCCCTTGTACTTGCCCTAGTTGATGGTGCTATTGGCTTTTTTGGGCTAGGATTTACTATTTTCTTTGCTTTTGATTTAGCCACAGGCTAAGCCTTGGCCTTTCTCTTCTTTGGTGTTGATGCCATTGATGTCTCTTTGACTTCCTCTTCCTTGGCACCTTCTTCTTCTTGGTCCTCACCCATGCCTTGGGTCAAAGCTAGAGGTTCTTGAGCTTGTACTACTTCTTCATCTTCATTCTCTTCATCATCTTCTTCTTCCTCATCATTGGCTTCCTCGCCAAATTTTTCCTTCAATTTCTTTACTAATTTTTCTTTCTTCTTCAATGTAGAAGTTTTCTTCAATTCCATTTAAACTTTAGACTTCATTACATCATAGTTACCAAATATCTTGACTATTTTTTCAATCTCCTCTGTTAGGAGCATAGTAATGGTAGTTGAGGCTTTATCAAAATTAATCTCATAACCTAGGGGTCTCAACCATCTTACCTTGGGTACTATTTCCTAAATGTAAGTGAAATCAATATCCACAAGAAAACATATTTCATTATAGTGTTGTTCTACTAGTGAAATAGGTATCCTTAATCTCTGCTTCATGGACTTCTTGAAGTCTTCAAACTAGCTTGTCATAACTAACTCAAAGTTCTCTCCCATTTGCTCAATATACTCATTAATTTGGACAGCCACTGATCTATTTGTTTGAACCATCCAACTTTACCAAAATATGGGAATTCATTTTGTACATAGAAAAATATGCACACAAGTATTGATCCGGATTTACATTGTGTACTTTTTTTCTTCCTAGTGGCACCTAGGTTCTTGTTTATTTGTTGCAATTGAAGTTTTGCAAGATCATAGGTATGATCTTTCTTGACAATTTTGTAACCAACATCAACTACTATGTAGGGTACACTATTTAACTTTCTTGACTAATAGAACTTGTGGGGAATAACCCTTATTGCAAAGTCAAGTAAAGGATCTATAATGGTTTCTATGGTCATTCCATGCTTCTTCCATTTAGCACCTGTATTTTTCTCAATTACGTCTTTGGAGTCACTACATAGGGTCTTTGACCAATCTAGGGTTAGATAACTAG
The DNA here is from genome assembly GCA_028749045.1 of Cupressus sempervirens. Taxonomy (NCBI): domain Eukaryota; kingdom Viridiplantae; phylum Streptophyta; class Pinopsida; order Cupressales; family Cupressaceae; genus Cupressus; species Cupressus sempervirens. The sequence goes on along the minus strand of CM053789.1, from coordinate 503,763,452 downwards.
TCACCCTATGAACAATTATTTTTGAAATCTTGATAGGTCCACCCTCTAACCATAGACATCCATCAAAAATATTGCTCAGAACTATTTTTATCCATTTAGTTTTGAAAATTGTGAGAAAATCTAGGGCATGAGTCAAACCCTTTCTCTCCACAATCTTAAATTCTTCCTTCAAGACTATGTTTTCACACAATTTATCATATGCTTATCATATCTCCATGTCACCTATGCCTTCTACTTTGCAGTAGTACCATTATGACTTTAGGTGGAATCATGGATAATGTGCCTGACAGATCTTGTCTGGAATCCCCCCAAAATGCCTCCAAACCTCTTTAAAAAGGGCATAACTGTAACTCACGTCCAAGAGAGGTTAATGAAACATATTTTAATAATAATTATCATTTATTAGTCCAACGGTTTCCAAAGATTAACTCCCTTTTTCCGAAACTTCACTTTCTTGGGCCTGCCTGTCTTAGCAAAGATTATTATTTTTTAATTATTTGAAAAGGGGACATGACATGGAATGGCCTTTAAATTGGGTTGTTTGATCTCATTGCTAACTAATTGAACCTCAAAAGCTTCTTTCTCCTTTGCATTCTTCAAACTAGAGGCCATTTTGTCAAACTAGAGTTTACCAAATTTAAATTGCGCAACTTGGCTTATGAAGAATACCTTTAAAATTTGATGAACTAGTGTTTGATCATTGCTAGAATCCTTGCAAATACTTCAAACTAGTTTTTGAATCACCTCTTCACTTTGATCATTCTTGCTTTGAATTTGTAATGACAAAAAATAGGTGAAAATTGACCTTATACCCTTCAAAACTTCACAATTAATGGTTTGTATGTGTACAGCTGTAAAACTTGGCATCAAAATAATTATTGTTCCATTTGCATCTATAGAGACTTCCTTCACTCAGCAGCTACTATAGACTTAGCTCTAACTATCTTTGACTAGTAGGTCAATATTAACTAGTTTGTCACTCGACATACATGGAAGACTTTTCATACTCGGCAACAACATGAAAACTTGAAGATTTAATCTTGAATTTTCCACAAATTCTTGCATCTTAATTCATGCTAATGTAATCATTTTAGTGCTAATTTCTTTTATAACTAATGTATAATGCAACACACTTTAAGTATTAATCCGAAATACCTCTTATTTTCTTAGTTTGATGTGGTGTGACCACTTGACCCATTGGGTGAAGTGATCCCTTCTCCATTTAGTGTACTACTACCATCTTTCTTCTTCCATGTCTTGTTCATCTCATTCCTGATGTGTTCAACATGTGCCTTGTCTTTACCTTTATCAAATTCACAATTTGGTGCCTTGGACCTAGTCTGATAATTCTTGCTAATGTGACTAGTCTTGTGACAGCTAAAATATGTGGTTTAACTCAACCATCCTCTTGTAGTTACCACTAAAGTGAGTCCTAATGCATTTTTCAAGTACATGTCTATATTCCTGACAATAATGACAAATATATCTTGTATTGTAATCCTAGTTATAGGAGTTTTCATAGCTTCATACTTTTGTTGGCTTGCTTGATGACCATGTGGACTTGGATCTACATTCAAAGGCTCTATGTTTGTACTTTTGATAATTCTAGAAGTGTCCTTCAAATTTTGGTGCATGCATGGTTCTAGTTCTACATTCATGTACATGATAACCTTGTCTATTGCACTTGTGATAGTGAGTCATATTCTTAGGCTTAGCATTTTGATTTGAATTCTTGCTCTTGCACACATTAGTTGTATGTCCTTTCTTACCATAATTATGAAAAGTACATTTGGAATTCTCACCTTTATTGTTCCTTTCCTCAATAGCTTTAGATGATTCTCCTTCTTCAGTGCTTGTGTAGCCCAATCTTGATGTATCTCTACTAGATCTAGGGGATTTTAACAGTTGTTCAAAGTACTTGATGTCTTCATTTAGCTTGTTGAAACTCTCAACAAATTTCTTTCCTCTTTTTAGGTCATTTTGTAGTTGTTCATTCTGCAACTTTAAAGTAGTTATCTCAAGGTCCTTGGCATTCAACTCATGATGAGCATTCATCATTTGGCTTCAGGTATCCAATTGCATGTTTAAGATCCTAGATAGCTCTATTGATTTTTCTTCCAATATTTTTCCCAAAATTCTTTTGTCTTCCTCAATCATGGCCTTGTATTCTATATCTTTCTTCTTTTTTTAAGTCACCTCACACAGCAGTATAACTTGTGATTCTTGCTCCAACTTGAGATTTTTGATCTCTTTAGCTTGTGCTCTATTCTTTTCCATTAGATCTACAATTGTTTCATTAAATGAAGCTACCATCTGAAAATAGCTTTGTGGTGTCAATCTCTTTGTATTGTGTGTCATTTTTTGATATAGCAATCTCTTTCCTTCTCTTTAGAGAACTCTTCATAGCATCTCCGGCCTCATTCAATTGATGTAGTATGAGATGTATTTCAATCTCCTAGTTCTCAGTGGTTTTTTGCAATTTGTAGACTTCCATTTCAAGATCTTTATTCTAATTTGCAAAGCTTCTTCTTGTGAGAACTTAGCTCTAATACCAATTGATGGAATTACAAATTGGAACATACACTTCTAAGTGGTAGGGGGGTGAATTAGATGTTCAAACTTTAACAACTAAAACTTTCACCATTTCATTAGATGCATATAATATCTAAACTATAAATAACATGTAAAGTAAATGCATCTAAACATGTAAACACACACACACACACACACACACACACACACACACGCACACACCTAATATGATTACCCAAAAATCCTCCAAATGAGAAGGTAAAACTAGGGTGGGAATGTCACCCACAATATTTCACTACTGCAGTAATAAAGTGTCACCAATTATGATTACAAAGTGTTGACCATGATACATGATCTACCTTGTGAAAGGCCTACCCTATTGAAGGCTTACAAGGACTATTAAGTCACACCTTGTTAGAGGATTTCAACACCCTATTATAAGTGTGCCTAGCTAAAGGACTTTCAGAACATCCACTTGGAATGTCATCCTATTAAAGGATTTACAACAGTCTGTTAGGACTGCTCCACTTAGGAGATTTGACTAAAATAACCTATTAGGATGTTTTAGCATAGATCTTATGATTACCTCTAGTAGCCTGATTAAAGATCAAATCCATACTATGTCCTTCTTGATCCTCTCTAATTTGATATGTCAATGTTGTATCCTCTATCCTTTGGTCTTCTCAAATAGATTCTGCAATTTTCTCTCTACAACTTATAAGCCTTCATGAATGCTCTTCTTTTTGCATGCAAACTTCACTTATTCTTCTCCTTCAATTCCTTACATGCTTTCTATGAAATTTAGGGTTTTTTCCTCCTTAAGAAGACTAGAAGACTTACGGTTAGGTATGAACCTAAGGCTGAGATTCATCCTTTTTGTTGCTTAATTCTTCCCTTTTTTGATTGATTGCATCTAATTTCATAGGGAATCTACATACAAATTTGTCCTTATATTCAAAAGATCATATTCTATCCTTAGATTGGTTGAAATTTTTTTTACATAATTGTTTGTGCAATCACAAACAAATATGTCAAATCTATGTTGCTCAGCACTTGAGGTTGTTGATGCTCAACACATACTATAATTCTGTCTCTAACTCGGCATTTGAACTGCTCAGCATCTACTATTTGCTTGACACTTGAATCACTCAACATGTATTATCTTCTTGGCACTTGAGTGACTCAACACTCATTGCAACTCGGTAGAATCTATATTTACACACATTACTAGTTTAGTATGAACTTAGTGATTGTCTTAAATGTGTTGACACTCAATTGTCAAAACCAATCTAAGATCAACACTTTAACCTTTTTTGTACCTTGATAAGAAACTTTTAAGGAATTCCAAGCTTTCTTGGATCTCATTTCTCTTGAAACTCTTGAAAATAATTATTGATCCATTTCAAGTGTTGAATGAAAAACAAATCATTTGAATCCTTCTTCTCTTTATCCTTCAATGAATCTTTTACTACTTATGATAATGCCAGGTAAGTTAACTATGCACGTGGCTATAAAAGAAACTTCTCAACCAAATCCTATGTATATATTGAGAGTGGAATAAAGTCTTCATTTTAACAGACTAAATATCACAATTCTTACCATTAAATATCAATATTTAAGGCTGCAATATATTGTTGATCATTGCCATTTCTTTAGATGTAATTATCCAATTTTAGCATTAGCCTCCTCCTTCAATGAAACCCATTCAACTCTACAATATGATAGCTATCATACCACTTATTAGAAATAGAGAAATACACAATAGAAGTGCTACAACTAAATACACAAAGAAAACCTCTAAATTTTATTGATCAGCTCACAAATTCAATTACATTGTATTTAATTTTATAGAAAGATCCTCAACATCAATGATGAGAGATTACATTAGTTTAAACAAAACTACATGGATCCCAACTATAACTTTATCAAAGGAGATAATGACATTACCATTCTTTATGAATTTAGACAAAAGAATAACTATTTACATGGAGATCAAAACATATACATGTGAATCAATATTACCTCAAAGTCTGATTTGGTTATATCTATGTAAATTGATTCTCCTTATTTAAACATAAATGAATCTAATTTATCAAATTTTACTTTAGCTAATACATAGTATCATCCAAATTTTTACCTAGCAAAATTGTAGGAGTTGTATTAAAATTTGCATGTGAAGTCATCCTTATTTGGTGAAGTGGATGAGATTAACTATTCATTGAACTAGCTGCATGAAGAAATTATATCTTCTAATAGGAAAAATAATTCCAAATTTGAAGCCTATGAAAAGAAATTATAAATTTTATCATCTGATCATAAGAGACTTTAGTTTGATCTACATTCCAAATAGAAATTTCTATGTGAGAGCATCAGAAGTTTTCATTTGGAGGAGACTATGCTAATGTATTATAGAGAAGATACAAAATAGATGAATTATAGAATCTGAAGTACTAGCACTCGTGATAGGAGAGTATATTGAGTTGATGGGTTGACATTTTTGGATGTCAAAAGTATAACCAAAATGAGAATTTTCAAGCAATGGGCAAAATTTGTTTTTTTTCTTAAAAGCATGGACTATTGAGATTTTCATACTCTTGTTTGTTTTAGTTCAAGGTGGAATATTTATTTATATAATAAATAAAAATAAAAGTAAAGTTTAAAACTTTTTTTTCCATGTTGGGAGAAGTCAAATGTATTTGAACATTGATTACAAACCATTTTCATTGTGATGCTTTATGATATGGAAACATAGTTTGGAATTGGTACAGTTTTAATTTCTCTCAAATATATTTATTATTGTATTGATTTGTAAGATGGAAAGACTAAGTAGAGAATTATTTGGAGAAATATGGAAGGTGGTTCATTTGTTAGCATTGTATACCCAAGTTATTATTGTTTGGAGGGGAAAATGATATTTCCCCATCTTATTTTGTATCAACTAACCAATTAAAAAAAAAGGTTCTAGAATGGGAAAGAGAATACTCTTCCAAAGTGTTTTTTTAATTTAACAAAGGTTGAACACCCAAATCCAAAGATGCATGTATATCAAAGAATGGAGTGACAAAATGATAAGGGAATTATAGTGGCTAGAGGTCACCTCCCAAGATGATACAAATCAACACATGTCACGTATGCTGCATAGATTGTTCCATGGAGTCAAAGAATATTTGTGAATAGCATTGTGAAGCTCTAAATATCATAGATGTTCTTGTATATAGAAAAGAAACATAAGATCAAGAGAAAATAAAAGTATCCATATGAAATAAATTGAAGGTAGTCTATGACTTACATTAGTTTGGAAATAGCGTGGAACCCAATATTTTTTTGTTTCATTATCATTATATCTCTTCATGTCAAATGTAAAATAAAATAATTTATTATTTGTAAGAAATATTTTTGCTAAGAATACTACTTAGACAAGTTGTATAATATCTATGAAGTATTCAATGGTTAGCATATAATAAAGATATTCAAATATTGTAAAACCCAAAGATAATTAAATTTGTTGGTTTTCTATATGAATACCTTGCCACATTTGGAGGGATATAATTTTGATCAATTGAAAGCATATTTTTAGTTAAGAGATGCAAATATTGGTTGCATTTTATTCTTTGCTATGGCTAGCTTTATGGTATAATTCATATTATTGAAATACATGAGGACTAAACTACCCTTATAATAGATTATCAAGTTTGTGCTGAATTTTACAAGAAATGAACGACTTTGGAGGGGCATCCAATGTCATTAATTAGAATAGAGTACATGTTGTTTATTGGAGACTTAATTATTCATGTTCATAATTTAAGAAAAAATTTGGGAAGGGAGAAAGGAGAATATTTCATTAAGAGGGATGTTAATCAACACCTTGAAATAAGTATTGGATGACTCTTTGCAAACAAGAAAAAGAACAAAATGAAATTTACCATATTTGATGTGATGCAAAATTGTTCAATAATATAATACTAGGAATTTTACACTGTGGGGGAGGGGGGGGGATAATAACAATGTTCCATTACCATCTTCAATGGGGAGATGCTTGAAAAATGGGAAACAATCTAAGAAGGCATTTTGTGATTTGATGGATCTTAATTGTAGAAGCTTGTATCAATGATGTTGATGTACATATAAGTATTTATTATCCTTGAGTATTATAGTAGTCTCTATCTTATTTATATTATTATACATAATATAAAGAGCCATTTTACTTAATCTTCCCCTTTGTCTCTGATGATGTTCTTGCAAGAAAAGAAGGTTGGTACTTTATGCATGCTACCAAATATTATGTAGAATTCAATCTTACACTAGCAGATCTTAATAATTTTGGATCTAGAATTCATGTCATTTAATTACCATCATATATAGAGTGAGGTTCTAGAAGTGAATATGTTTAATTATTAAGATTATGAGTGTCCTTCTATATCAAGAGGAAGCATGATAGTTTATTAGAGGTAGCATTGGAGAAAGAGATTTTATTAGAGGAAACCTTGGATAAAAGGAGGGAGAAGATAGAGGATATGTTTAGTTAACCTAAGGGACTCTAACATCTAACACTTCATTAGAGGTTACTCTGAATGATTAGCTCAAAATTTGATCTCAGATTTAGTGGGATTTTTGACACTTTATTAGAAGTAACCTTGACAAGGAAGTTAAAAGGTTAGTGTTTATTTGTGAAGAAGAAGTCCCAAGTGCAATCCATCATAATATATTATTCTCTATGAGAGATAACTTTGAGCTGAAAAGCTTATTCTTTGATATGGTTCATGGTGGATGTCATGACAACAACACATGACAATATTCATTGTGACTTTATGTAAACTTTTGATGCCATGTGTGTATGGACCTGCCTCCTATGAACATCATGAAAAAGTGATAACTTCCAAATGATTATCTCTTGGATTTGCAAAAATTATTGGAAGGTGGAAATCTTAAAATAACTTGAATCATCATATACATCTTATGTGAATGTTGAAATATATCATGATGTATTGTATCTTGTAAATTAACAACCAAGTGTTATGTGTCATTCAATTGACAATCTATAAGTTGTTTGTATAGATATATCATAGGTACTTAGTGAATATTATGTGTTGATATTGTGTAGGCCATTACTCAAAGTACCTAATGAATTTCATGTTTTGATATTCAGAAGGCCAATACTCATGATATCAAAATGGTGGAGATCTTCTAATCAAAGATATCCTTTAAATTTATCATTCATAATATTACCAATGGTATAATATCTATCCCATATTTATTCTCTCTAGCTAAGAGGGATTGTTAATGTTTTGTAGCTTCTATTGGATAAATATCATGACACTAAAATAATGAACAAAAATATGAACAAAAATCTAATTGACATCATTAATTTATCATCTACAAATGTATGTTCATTATAAATTATATATTTGAGGATGATTATAAGCTCCCTGTCCTATATTTGTAGATGCATATAATCAATATTATATTAATTTCACCATAATGAATATATATGTCCCATTAAGGGACATGTTTCTCACTTTTCCTCATTCCCAAATAATAGGGATTGGTTCATTTGAAAGATACAAAAACAATAGATAGTGTTATTAAATTTACAAAAAATATATAACTTTAAAATGAAATGAAATTTTTTTTTGAGGGTACCCAAAACCCCTTATAGGTAGACTCTAAAGGGGGTCTAGAGCTCCACCAAGATGAAACTCTTCCACAAACTAACCAAAAAAATGTCTAATAGCACAAAACCAACAAGGAAACAACAACTTGAAAAAGAAAGACAACATAAAAACTAGTTTCTCAAGAATAGGTTTTGATAATCATATTTTGGAGGGAATCTAGAACCCAAGTTAGATTACTCATTGTAGAAAGATAGTCAATAATATAATAGCATCCTAGGCTAGCTAAAAGCTAGCAAAATAGTAGCCTAAAAAATTAAATAGATAAAATCCGAACCATCCAAGCAAGCGCAAAGGGCTAGGATAAAGTTATATACCAAAATATTTGGGAGAAAAAAATACTCCCAAATAATGATAGTAAGGATGAGATAGTACTTTTTTCTTGAAATATTATCATCTACAAATGAATGTTCATCATAAATTCCATTGAGTTTTATTTTTATAAAGAACTCCTCCCTATACATGGTAAGAAGCTTAACCCCCATCACCTTCATCAAGATGAAGGGTGAGCACCAAACCATAAAGGAGTCCATAGAGGCATTAAAAACACTAGATGTCTTGAGCCATAAAATTAAATTAAAAGAATATGCTTGTAAAAAGGGTTCTAGGGAATCACCTTGAACCATCAAAATAGAAATGGCCTTTGAGGAGAGAAAAACTAAACACACAACTCAATTTAAATGTCCATAGAAAGAGATCCCACAATAAAAGGGACACTAGGGATGTTACAACCCTCCAATAAAACTAATCCCCATACCTCTCCTAATCCCAGAAACATAAAGCACTAGTAAACCATTTCCAACCACCATCACCTTCACCCAAAAAGAGCATCACCACTACCATATATGATGTGTACACCTCCATAGGAATAGAGTAGAGAAGAAATATTAAGAGGGAACAATACACAAGACGGAAGGCCACCAACCCATGAAAGAAAACCTCACAAGGAGTCATAAGAGAAAAATAAAGAGTCCACTTTAAATTTTTAAATATTTAAAGATCAAGACTCTTCCAACTATAAGAACCGCCCAAAAAATATAAAGAATCAGTTGAAAAAAAAATGTTTAGAGATAAAGAGGGCCCTTGAAATCTAAAAGATCTTCCTAGAGAAAGAAGACAATATAGAATGCAAGAAAGAAGAGGAATCTGAACCCCAACAAAGGAGACAAACAAAAAAATTCCCCAAAGAAGCATAAAGACCCTCAAACTGATTCCACACACCCAGAGATGAAATCATCTACACCAAGGAGTAATCCCAATAATAACTAAGAGACTTGAACCATCATTGTCAAGGGAAAATAATAGTGTGTCAGAAGCCATCCAAGCATAGAACTAGAATGAGAGCTTAACAAGGAACCCATGAGGTCAAAAATAATAGAAACATACTTTAGAGATAGATGAAGCATGAACAATTGAAGGGATGAGCTAGGAAAGGTTGGGAACCAAAGAAAACCAACTAGCCAAAAACTACACACAAGGAAACTAGGAAAACCACGAAACCCCACTGCCTTATCCAAAGAGAAAGACCCCACCCAAATAATAGAGACAGAAGTACCATGGGCTAACATATAATAGAGGCACTCCCATTGTAGGATAAGAGGAAACTAGTAGTAATAGAAAATCCATAAAGTAAGGGTCAATACCTAATAAAAAATGGAACAAGAAATAAGGCCCAAGGCACACTACTAGGTAATAGTAAATGATGCATGAGCATCCTGGATTGCCTTGCAATACTATACTTTTTTTCACTTTGGCAGTTTAACTAAGTTCATGTGTGCATGTCAAGTTGTAGTTCTAACCAAGATCTTTTTGAGCTTGTCGAGTTGCAATATTTGCAAAGTGTAGTGTTGACCACGTGGTTTAGTGCTAACTAAGCTAATCAGTGTTGACCAAGTTCCTTCAGGTTTAATTGAATTGTTCAAAGCTAATTGAGTGTTCCTTCATGCATAGAGTGAACCTATTATTTGATAATGCTCTAGTCCTTCTTTCACTAAGTTATCTATGTTTTGGTTCTTAGTTTGAGCCAAATCTTGTATTTAATTTAGGTCATCAATTTAATGATAGGATCTGTCTAGGGATGAGTGTTGATTGTTTTGAGGCCAACCTTTTTTTGTAATGTTCTAGAATCTTCTATAATTCATTTTGGCATGTATAAGTAGAGGTATTGGTTTAGTCTAGGGGCACAAATTAAGAGGAAATGGGTCTTAGAGAGTTCAGAGTAGATGTGAATTTGAAGCTGTATTGCAGATCTTGGAGTTATATTTTTTGTATTTGGTTGTAACCCAGAAGGCCTTGCAGTTGGGCATCTATGCTAAATACTTGATGAATCAATAAAATTTCTTATTATCTCTCTCCTTGGTGATGTTATCTATGTTTTTTATTTTGTTTTATTTACTCAATAAGATGTTTGGATAGTTAGGTGTGCCCCTTGGCCCTACCTATTCATTCTTGTCCTTGCACTAGGTGGTATTAGAGCTTGAGGTTCATCCTTGTGGAGATTGGATCATAAAGAACCTTAAATGAATTTGGTTGTAGGGTGTCAAATCTAAGGATTTGACTTATAACTTCTAGAGGGTTATGATCTTGCAGAAACCTAATTATAAATATGGTTCGAGGTAGAGGAAATGTTGACAATGCCATATTGGATACACTGATAAAAAATGCATCTAGATTAGATGTTGTAGAGACAACATAGAGGAGAGAAGCACATCTTGATGATGAAGCAATAGCACATAACCCTAATATAGAACCTAAAGAAGATCAAGATGAAGAAAGATTGTTGAGAGTATTGTCTAGAGCATATTCAAAGCCTATTATAGAAGTTGTTCCTTATCATGGAAAATTGGACACCAATGTTGTGTTGAATTGGATCTCTAATAGTGAGAAATTATTTGAGTTTAAAAATAATCCTAATAATAGAAAGGTGCAAATTGAAATTACTAGATTAAAAGGTCATACCTCACTATGGAGGGAGAATTTGCAAATTGATAGACAAAGGAGAGGAAAGGAGAAGATTTGGACTTGGCTAAAAATGGTGAACAAGGTAAAGAAGAAGTTACTTCCTACTAATTACCAAGTTAGCTTGTTGAGGAAGATACAAAATATGAGACAAAGGTACATGACTCTGAAGGAGTATACTAAGGAATTCTATACATTGGACATCAGATTTGGACATGTGGATGAGGGTGATCCCACAATAATGGGTTCCACTTTTTGACCAATTTTGACACTAAAATCAATATTTTTGAAACAAACTTCACGTTTGAGTGACTATATCTTTAAAACTATGAATAATTTCAAGATGACATAAACTAGTGATTTGTAGTACTTTGTTCCTAATTTGTAACCATATTTTTTAATTTTATTTTTTTAAAATTTATGTTCATTTTTTCTTCTCCTCTGAAAAGTGGTACATGTTAAAATTCATTATTTTTAAATAGTGACAGTCTGTTTGACATACATAATTTTTTTTCTAGAAAAGATAATGAGGTAATTCTTTCTATCTTGGATTTATAACATCAATATCTAGAGGATGCATTTTGTTTTATTGAATTTGGTTGAATATTATATAGTTTACAAAGTTTTAGAGTGACACCAATCGTAATTCAGACATACATTCATTTTGACACAAATAACTTGAACTCAATTTATCATAAATCCAAATATTTTTTTGAATAGAAAGCTATCTCAATAACCTATTTCCTAGATACTTTAAAAAAAAAATGACCTAATTTACTAATTTTCTTAAAGTGTTGAAGTTAATTTATGTTCAATTGGTAATGAACCTATAGTGAGTTAAACTCATGTTTGAAAGTCATAATGAATATAATATGTATTAAAATTATAGTCATTGAAAATCTTTCTCCGAGTAGCACAAATTGGCATTTTTTATTTTACAGAAGATCAATCTTTTTCAATTTTGGGTGTCAAAAGAGCCAATTTTTTTTTTTCACAAAAGAGGGTCAAAATTTTGTAATTTGACATGTTGGCTATGAACATGGTGTTTGTAATGAACATGTTTTATGAGTTCACTGCAAACACATGTTCACAATGAACATACACAACTAAGTTTTCTAGCTACTAAAAATTCAATTTAGCATGTTCGCACGAACATGTCACATTGTGTATGTTTGTACGAGCATTAAAAAACTACTGACATCACTAGAAAATAGGTCAATTTTAAAATAATGTGAAGCTATACTTGTGAAGCCATACCGGGCAACATGTTTATATAGTTATTGAATGAAATTTATCTTGAGGCAAGGGGTAAATTTTTTATTTATGATTTTATAATGGGAAACAAGAAAGGAAAGCAGAGAAAATATGCAAGGAAGAGATATGATAAAGTAGAACAAAGAAATCTTCACAATAGTATTGCACATTATCATCGAATTAAAAAAAGTATGTAATTTTATATAATATATATATTTTTTTATGGTGTTATATTTAATTATATTTCAATATTATTTTTTTATCTAATTTGATTTATTTATAAATTTTTTGTAGACAATCAATAATGTGAAGGAAATGTTGAAGAAGGCTCAATAGAAGTAGAAGAAGTGCATATGGGAGAAAGGTTAGGAACACTCTCTATAGAATTTGAAACAATGAATGTTGAAGAAGGTTCAAGATCATTCCCTACAGAGGTTCAAATAACAAAAGTTAGAGAGTGGTTAGAATCTTTCGTTGCAGAATCTCAAAAAATGAATGTTGGAGAAGGCTCAAGAATGCTCTCTATAGAAATTTCAATAATAGAAGTTAGAGAAAGGTCAGGATTAGGTGCAAGAACTAGTATGGATGAACTCCTAAATATTTCCCAATCTGTAAAGAATGGTATTTTCCATAAAAATTTAGATCATTTACTTAAAATGGATGTGGATAAATTGAGAAGACTTGTAGGTACTGTTCAACCCTTAAATTTTTTTAAGAAAAGGTCATTGAATACGAAAATAAGAGAAATTATGACTAATTTTGATAACACTGAAAAACTTAAACAAGCTCAATTTCTTTCACTTTTTCTTACACAAAAGAAGTTGCAAGAGGCATTGAAATTTTTAAGTGTATATACAACATCAAAGAAGACAAGATTATCTAGCATGCGAACTAATGTGATTGAAAATGTTAAACAAGATTTGAGAAACATAGGAAAACACTCTCAAACTAAAGATAAGTTTGTGGCAAGAAAAGTGATGTTGATGTCTATTGTAAGTAAGAATATGACCCAAAATAGACAAATATCTTCAATTTTGTTTGAAACAAGTTTTAGTAGGAAAACAATGAGAGAATATACTTAAGAGAAGATTAATTGTGGATATAGTATTATGGAGGGAAATTGGGCAATCATGTGTAGAGTACCATGTTCTAATAGGATCAAAGAGTTATCAAAAAATTAGTCATATCATTTTGGATTGATAACACTTGTCCTTCATCAAATTGTAGAGATGTTATTAGGCATAGGATTTCATCTAGTCAATATGAACATCATATAAAACATTGGTTGGACACAACATAGCATGAGTTATATGTGTTGTTTTTTAGTGAACATCCTAATGTAAAATTTGGATAAACATTGTCTAAAAAATTGAAGCCATACTTTGTGAGGTCAAAAAAAGTGTTTGAAACATGTTGTTATCATCATCATATTGAGTTTCATCTCCACTATCAGGTATTTTGAAAGCTTGTAGATATGGTTTTCATGTTGCTCCTCCTAGTAGGAGAAGTGAGTTTATATCATCCATTCTATGTGACAAAATAGATGATCCAACTGATCAAATAAATTGCATCAAAGGATTATGTGAAACATGTGGTGAATTGGCTCTATTTCCTTTGAAAATTGAAAATTTGATGTAACAAAAAAATTGAATTGCAAAAGTTACAAGTATGTGAAGAATGAAACAAAGTTGGGGAAAGAGACAAAAAGGTTGGAATATGTTGAAGAGGAGTTGCCTATTCTAACATTTATGGATAGATTCAAGAATTTCATTCAACCTTATATTCATCATGAATTTTTTGCAAAGTGGCAAGCACAACAGTTTCAAAATTTGAGAGATAATTTCCCACTTGGAATGATTGTATCAGTTGTTAATTTTGCAAAGAACTATTCCTTTGTTCATCAGAGAGAAATTCAATCAAATTATTACTTTTCTAAGCAGGTCACTATTATGGTACATGTTTATTATAGACATGCACAGTTAGATTTGGATGGTGTTCAAAGTACAGTTCAAGCACAAGTAATTAAAAAGGAAAATCATTTTTATATAAGTGATGATAAAGAACATGACATTCACTATGTAGAACATTGCTTCAATATGTTCTTTTCTTATAAGAAAGAAAGAGACATAAATGTTGATAAACATTATGTTTGTTTTGATGGATGTGCCATACAATTTAAATCATCTAGATCATTTTATGCATTATGTATATATCATTGCAATGATAATATAAAACACATATGGAATTTCTTCGAGAGTGGCCATGGAAAAGGTGAACATGATGGTGTTGGAGCATGCATCAAATCTATTTTACAAAAGTATCAAATGAATTATCAAGGAGTTCATGTAAATGATCCACATGATGTTGTTGAATGGTGTAAGACACATTTTGCATCAGACGAGGCCAGGACATTATCAACAATGAGTCAATAGGTACCACATAGAGTCTTTTGGGAGATAATAGGTATGGATGTGTACATCTATTTAAATTTTATGAAATTAAATAATAAAATTTTATTGTTAAGTTTTATCTTTCAATTCATTGGAGTTTAAATTTAATTTGTCCATATTTTCAATTTAATGAACTTTCAAGTGTTAATAGAAAAAACAAGCATAATTGTAAGAGGATAGAAAAGACACATTCCTTGCATTCAATCATGAGTATAGATAATTGTAATTGGACATTGAAGACAAGAGAATACTCATGTTTTTGTGACAGTTGCATTGATGAAGACTATCAAGAATGCATCAATCAAAGACATGGATATACAGGTGCATGGATTTTAGTACCACTTAATGTTACCGATACATTTGATAAAGATGATGAAAATTTTGATGATATTCCACTCATTTCTGACGATTATAATCATATCTCTAGATTGGTAAAATTGGGTAAGTATCATAAAAATTAATCTCAAATTGTCAGTTAATTTCAACTTTTTATTTAATTATCAATTTGAACTGTCTTATATATATATATGTATATATATATATATATATATATATATATATATATATATATATATATATATATATATATATATATATATATATATATATATATATATGTTGAGATAATGGGTGTTGCACACATTGCATAATATTGTTATTTTATTATTTTATTTTATTATGTAATGTTGTACCTAGATGGACGTGCAACATGTAAAGATTCCCATGGAATATTCTTGATGAGTTGTATTGTAACATTGTGAAAATATTTCATGTAATTATTTAATATTGGGGAAAAGAATTAAATGCCCAATATTAAATGTGGGGTCAGTGGGTTAGGTAGCACATGGTTTTAGCACATGGTTTATGTAATACCACTTAGTGATTTTGTGGGACTTGCTACTATATAAGTAGCCACAAGGGTAGTTGTTGTAGAGAGAGAGAGAGAGTGACAAGGAGAAGACAAAAGGCAAGAGTCGAGCGGGACAAGGCTTGACAGGTTAGCCAAGGGAGCATTTGTGAAGGTTGAAAGCATGGCATGGGATGTGTGGATTCATGCTTATTCACATAGTTTGCTCGGTTGTGGCTATGGCCATGAAGGCTTCCATGGTTGTATGGCAATGGTATTTTTGCTAAATAATACATGGTGATGGATGCTTTTGGAGGCTGAATTTTTCCCTCAATGAGGGTTTCCCAAGGTATATCTTGTGTCACATTTTATGGGTATGTTGTCTATTCTATTGCATGTGGATTTTAATTCCGTGTTTATTTTAGATCTATTATGGGTTATGTGGAAATGGTTATATTCTTTGTTGCCAAGTTTCCTTACAAGTGGTATCAGAGCTATGGTTTTATTATTTGTAACCTTAGATTGAATCCATGGGAATGCATGAGAGGATAAAAGAAAATGGCAAGATATATGAATGATTTATTGTAGATCTGAGCATTTTGGGTTTGTTGTTATGATGGGACGCTAAAAGATTTGGGCATGTGAAATTGTTGGACAAAAAGAGTTTTTTGGATGTTTCATTTAAAATGAGGGTTTTGGGGGGGTAGCTTGCAGAAATGACCTCCTGGGTAAAAATAGACCTCACCATTGGATCCGGGTTGACATTTCCATAAAATTTGATATATAATATGCCCTAGTTTGGCCATGTTCAGAGGAAATGAAAGAGTTTTTTGGTTTCAGCCCATGATGGCCGTCAAATTTAATCCTGTCAAAATTTTCGTCATTGAAAAAAAATTAAAAATGAAAAATCGTACTGAAAATGGTAAAAATACTGTCTTAGTAAAACGGCCATAACTTTCTCTTAGAATATCAAATTTCAGAGTTCTTATAGGCATTGGAAAGCTAATTCAGAGCACTACAAGATGGTGTAGGTTTGGTTCTATGATTTTGAGATTTTGTTAGGTTTTAAGACCCTAAAGTCAGATGTTTTTTATTTTGAGCATGGATTAGGGCATAACTTGGGCATACGAAGTCAAATTTTGGACTTCGAGTAGTCAACAGAAAGCTCTTGGAGAGCTCTACACATTGGTTCAGATTTGGTGCAGGTTTGGCATGATTTATTTGGTGATATATTGATTTGAACAGTTTATTAATATATTTTGACTATGGTAACATTATGAGTTTATGGCATTGGAGATTTAAGTTTTGATGTCATATTTCAGATTGGTCTCATGATGATATGGTTATCAGTGTTTGGTTTGGATATGCATGATGACTTGTTGGGTCTACAAGTTGTGCAGTGTTGTAAGTGGTCTATACTTACAGGTTGCATTTATAGCTTAGTTATGGGTTGTCTTTGCCCATTTATCTTTCATTATTGATGCATATTTAGATTGGTGACTTGGATTTGGGTTGTCTATGCCCTGAGTCACGTGATTTGCTGATTTTATTCTTCATGTAGAAGGGATGAGATGTTGTTACCAGGTACAGTCATGGTGGAGGATTGTGGTTGACTATGCTGGCAGATTGGATATATTGAGAGCTAGATGCTCAGTTCATGGATGTGATCATGGTGTCATGGATTTTGGTATGACATGATTGGATATACAGGTACATCTTTGATGTTCATTAGCTTTGATTTTTTGATTTGGTTATGGTGGTATATCTTCTCGGTTGAGGATCATGGTTATTTGATTTCTTTTGAGGAGCTCATGATGTGCACTTTGAGTTCTTTGATGGTTTGTTTCCTTGGTTGATTCTCATGGTTAGAGGATGGTTTTTTCATCATTATGTCATGGATAGCTTGGATACACAGTTTAGTGGGAGCTTGTGACAATGATGGGGTGACAGTGCAGGATTAGTTCCTGGTTTGGTTTATATCTTCTTGGTTTGGAGAGGATGGATTTTATGATGCCATAGGTGACTTGGTACCACGGTTGAGTGGGAGTTTTGTTGGCATTGATATATTTATTGAGTGTTTGCAGATGTTGGAGGTTTGTCTTAGATCCTGTTGCTACAGAAGCGTCTTTGACATTTGCATGGTGCACTTGTTATCTTCATGGTGTTTGAAGATGGTTAGATCTTGAGGACTCATGGAGTTTTTGGTTATCTTCATGGTATGTGGAGATGGTTTTCTTCATGGTGTGTGGAGATGGTTGCATCTTGAGGACTCACAGGGTTCTTGGCAAAGGTGTGGTTTATTTTTTTTATTTGGCATGTTATCCTTGGTATGAGGATGGTTTCATTATTATGTCATGGTATACTCTTGATACGCATTTAGAGTTGTGACATGTTATGGTGTGTTCATATGGAGCATGTTATCTCTTTAGTTGAGATGGTAAGATCATGTTGTCATGTTTATGTTCCTGAGGCCATGGTTGGAACTTTGACATTGATCTTGGTTTAGTTTCTTGGTATTGAGTACACTGATCATAAGCTGGATACTTCATGATATTGCTATGTTGCATTTAGAGTTTGCATGGATTGATTGGTTACAGGTGCTCATGGATACTTAGAGACGGTGGTGATTCTGATTTCTCTTGGATTAGAGAAGTACTTGTTGGGATGGTTGATGGTTTCAGCAGGAAGTTCGAGGGGCAGTCACCTGATATGGACTTGAGAGGAGATTGTTCTTAGATGAGTCTTCGTTGGAGACTTGGGTATCTTGATGAGCATTCTCATTCCCCACTCTTGGTCTACTCGGCAGTTTGCTACTTGAGAGGTATAGCCCATTATTTTCTCTCAGTTGCATTATATTTATGCTTATCTTTCATGGATATGGATCTTGAACTACAGCACATGAGTTAGTTCTGGAGGGTTCATTTGAGAGATGGTTTAGCATTGGTTATCTCCATGTGCATATGTTGTTATGCTGGTTGAGTTTGGGAGATGGTCTTATATTGGGCATTTTCCTTGGATTAGGAATGGTTATTCCTTGGTTTAGGAATGGTTTATTGAGTTTGATCTTCTTGTGAGAGGCTTACATCCATGATTAGCTATATGGTATGGTTTGGGTGTTGTTGAGGCTTTTTGTTGGGGTTTTATGGAGGAGATCATGCTTGCATAGTTTACATCTAGAGGTGTGTGTAGAAGGACATGATACAGGTTATGATTTGCATGGTTTCTCCAGTCTTGGTTATCTTCTTAGATGTTCAGTTTTTTCTTATATTGGATTTGAGATTGGTTGGAGATTGTGATCACTAGTGTGTGCTCATGTATGTCATGTGAGAGATGACATGGTTATTCCTTTATCTCTTTCCTCTGTTGGTTGTGGTGAACTTGGGAGAGCATTGGAGACTTGTTATGAGAGTTGTTCTTGCAGGATATCAGTTTATGTATTGTGGATGTCCTTGATACTACATGGATTCACTTCTTTGAGATGTTGTAAGTGGATTGGTTATAGATTTGACATTATCCTTTGCAGTGGGAGCTTCTTGGTATATATGTGGCAAGTATTGCTCTTGAGGCTTGTGATTGCAGGTTATAGATTGGATATGTCGGTGATATGAGATTCACTTGTTATACCTTTTGAGGTATGGATAGTTGGATGGGTTTGGCACTTGCTGTAGGTGCTATTTCAGCTATGGATATTTTGACAACTGTGGATACATGTGATTACCTTTGGATCAAGTTTTTTTGTGCTTGGAATTTCAGTTGGTATAGGATTTTATGATCTTCTAATGCGATAGGTTGGGTGGCTTTCTCTTTGGATGGCTTCTATGTATGTCTAGTGGGAGTGGCATAATAGGAGGTGAGATCATTCATGTTCGAGATGCTAGATACTTTGATTTTGTTGCGGGTACCAAGATGGAGCACTTGGTGTATTTTGATCCATGATGGTGGATGTGCTAGGAGGGATTGTTCCCTTGTTCATTTATGTGGCTACGGATTGACCCTATGCAATGTATACAACAAGTGGGAGATTGTTGAGATAATGGGTGTTGCACACATTGCATAATATTGTTATTTTATTATTTTATTTTATTATGTAATGTTGTACCTAGATGGATGTGCAACATGTAAAGATTCTCATGGAATATTCTTGATGAGTTGTATTGTAACATTGTGAAAATATTTCATATAATTATTTAATATTAGGGAAAAGAATTAAATTCTCAATATTAAATGTGGGGTCAGTGGGTTAGGTAGCACATGGTTTTAGCACATGGTTTATGTAATACCACTTAGTGGTTTTGTGGGACTTGCTACTATATAAGTAGCCACAAGGGTAGTTGTTGTAGAGAGAGAGAGAGAGTGACAAGGAGAAGACAAAAGGCAAGAGTCGAGCGGGACAAGGCTTGACAGGTTAGCCAAGGGAGCATTTGTGAAGGTTGAAAGCATGGCATGGGATGTGTGGATTCATGCTTGTTCACATAGTTTTCTCAGTTGTGGCTATGACCATGAAGGCTTCCATGGTTGTATGGAAATGGTATTTTTGCTAAATAATACATGGTGATGGATGCTTTTGGAGGCTGGGTTTTTCCCTCAATGAGGGTTTCCCAGGGTATATCTTGTGTCACATTTTATGGGTATGTTGTCTATTATGTTGCATGTGGATTTTAATTCTGTGTTTATTTCAGATCTATTATGGGTTATGTGGAAATGGTTATATTCTTTGTTGCCAATTTTCCTTACAATATATATATGTATGTATGTATGTATGTATGTATACTTGTTATGCAAGAGATGTCTTTGTAGTGATTGCTAAGCCAAGAAATCATGAAGGTGTCAGTTATTATTTATTGTGATGTACTGCAAAGAGGAAAAAGTTATATGATCCTGAAGAAAGTGATGAAATGTTGTTCCCCATAGGTATTATACATACATGTGTGCATGTACATATATGAATAAATATATATATCTAGGTAACTTTATATCTATCAAATTTTAAAATATTTAAATTTGTGGTGTAGGTTCTGTTGTGTTAGAGGGAACATATTTGAAGCAAGTCAAAATAGTCCAACATGGAATACACTTTGTTGATTATCGACCTAACAATAAGGTTTTGCAATACATCCACTTGGTCGTTGCGATCGGGTTTTATCTACATCTAGTCAAACTTAAGCATGTACGTCGCAAGTGGAGACTAGACAATGAAGATCATGAGAAGATATTAGATGTTATAAGTTTACATCATGGTTGAATTGACCTTTGAGATATATTTTATAATATTTTGAATTAATTTAAAGTTGTTAATTTACTGTATAGGGTCATAACTCTTAGTTTATTAGTTTAGTAATGTGTTTTTAAATGTACATACATTTTAATAATATTAATTATGATGTATCATATTGGGATCCATTCTCTTGGCAATAAGGTTAATATATTATTCTGTGAACTATTTTATCTTATTGCCTTGTGTTATTGGATTTATTTATGACCACATTTGGTTCAAATTAGATTGACTAATGCATGTGTTT
This sequence comes from Cupressus sempervirens, assembly GCA_028749045.1. NCBI lineage: Eukaryota > Viridiplantae > Streptophyta > Pinopsida > Cupressales > Cupressaceae > Cupressus > Cupressus sempervirens. The sequence goes on along the minus strand of CM053789.1, from coordinate 503,742,223 downwards.
GGAATAAAAACCTTTATCATAGTTGAGATATTTATACTTGATGGGATCTTAAGGTTCTTGTACTCTTCATATGTGACCACTTAGTTCTTCGATTATTGTGGTTGTTGGGACTCAAAATCAAAACCCTAATTTGGAGTACCATTGAAAAATCAAGCTCTATAAGTGCTTTTTGATGCATTTGTACCTGACCGTCCATTTGAGGCCAAAGAGGTGTTTAATGTTTCTAATACATTGCATTTAGTACATCTATGTGTTTCATGATGATAAATTGTCATTTCGAGCCATTTTGTGAAGTCCCATTTTAAGCAATTTCCAATTCTGCATTTTTTCTTAAGTGTCAAACAACGACAGGAGGTTGTGTTTGCAATTGAATATCTCACACCCAGTAATGTGTCATGAATCAATTCTTTGGGAATGTTTAGTGTCCATATGAGAGAGCCTTTTTTAAATATTTTGAGTCATTTCAAATCCATTTGACTAGGTTTTGAATCTCTCGAAGTTGGTCATTTATTGATGACATGCTGATGTGAATTATTTTGAATTCTGGAAAGTCCTATTTGACTTGTTATAACTTTGATCCAGTTGAGTAAAATCCTAAAAATCCTTTTTCATTTCATTTTAGAGGTTAGAGACTTGCTATGTTTTAATTTTGAGCCTATGACGAATCCGTTTTATCAGTTTTTGAATGCAATTCCAAATGCAATTTGTAACTTTTTATCGGTGTAAAGAAGTGCAGATTTGTTAGAACCCCTATTCATGATGCCATATCTTCAAATATATGATAGATGAGATCAAATATATTTTAGCACTATGCTCAACTCTAAAAATACTTTAAGTGTGCCAAGTTTTGAGTCTTGAAAAATCTATCTGCACACTTTTCCAAGTCAATTACATTTGCAAAAAATGCTTTTCTGCCATTGTTTCCAAGACACAAATTTTGAGTAGCCTAATTTGACCCCTTACCATTTATGCCCAGTTACTCATCATGAGTCCAAATTGTAGATTTATATTTTCCTCATGACAGTGAACCAACACCCTAGTTTTTATTTTCCCAAGTGTTAGTTTACCCAGTTTTCAAAGCCAAATCCAAACGCAGTTTATGGTTTTCTACCATGTTTTCATGTAGGTAATTCTGAGAAGGAAAATTTAATAGTCAATATCTTTTGACTAATAATTTTGTTAGATTGTGGTGATTGATCAAGAAAGTACTGTACATACTTCATAATTAGTGGGGTTTGGGGCATCACCCCGAAAAAAAAAATTTGGTACTATTTACCATTCATACAAACATTTTTGGTACTATTTGCCATTCATAGATTTTCCACTAAAGTTATGGCTGATTATGCCCGACATGTTATAACCCTAAAGTGATTTAATACTTGTATAAAAGGGTTTAGGGTTGGGTATTTTTTCATTATGTTGTGATGCAAAATTGGTTCTTGCAGTGGTATTGAGCTATAAGGGATTATGAATTTTAACCAGGTTGTAATCACTAGATTGTAATAAGATCAGACTTGTTGTTTGGTGGACATAGCCCAGGGATTGGGTGAACCACGTTAAATCTTGGTGCCTTGTGTTCATTTCTGTGTGATCTATTATTTTTTGTTATTGGTTATATTTGCATGTAGTTTTTTATTTGTGTCTGTGGTTTATCCTAACAAGTGGTATCAGTGCCTAGTTGTTTTTCAGTTATCCTCTACAAAAAAGCTTCATAGTTGAGTGGGAGCAATGGCAGATGAGGGTAAGATGAGGGTTGATAGGTTTAATGGGCAGAACTTCTATTAATGGAAGATGCAAATGGAAGACTATCTATATCAGAAGGATTTATGGAAGTCGTTGGAAGGAAAAGCCAAGAATCAGGGAACTATGTCAGAGGCTAAATGGGATCTTTTGGATAGAAAGGCACTCGAAAGCATTTCATTATGCTTGGCACCATCGGTGGCATTTAATATTACAAAAGCAAAGATGGCAGAAGATTTGATGAAAACCCTAGTGATACTGTATGAAAAGCCCTCCACTTCAAACAAGGTATTTCTCATGAAACGTTTATTTAATATAAAAATAGAAGAAGGTGGATCTGTTGCAGATCATTTAAATGAGTTTAATACTATCACTAGTTAGTTATCTTCTATGGGTATCAATTTTCATGAAGAAATTAGGGCTCTCTTGATTTTGTGTTCTTTGCTTGAAAGTTGGAATGGCTTGGTAATGGCGGTGAGTAATTCTGTTCTTGGATCTAGTACCCTAAAATATGATGCTGTGATCAGTGTTATTTTGAGTGAGGAAAGTCGTAGGAAATCCTCAAGTGGATCTACATTAGGAAGTGCTTTGAATGCACAAAGCAGGGACAAAATGACTGAGAGAGGAAGTAACTCTGGAAATCATGGGAAATCAAGAGGAAAGTCAAAGGGGAGGAGGTCTCAATTGAGAGGACCAAATGATTGCTAGTACTGTAGGAAACCAGGGCACAAAAAGAAAGATTGTTGGAATCAAAAAAAAAATGAAGGAGATAAATCAGATGGAGACAAGGAGGCAAATGTGTTAAGTAACAAATCCGAATAGGATGTTTTGCTTCTATCTTTAGAAAGTGTAGATGATTCATGAGTTTTAGATTCTGGTGCTTCATTTCATGCTACACCTCATAGAGGTTATTTCATTGATTATGTCCAAGGTGATTTTGGGCTTGTTTATTTAGGGGATAATGAACCTTGTCAAATTGTTAGAAAGGGAAAAATTAAGATTAAGTTGCAGAATGGGAATCATTGGCTACTACATGAGGTAAGACATGTTTCAAGGCTGAGTAGGAATTTAATTTCAGTAGGGCAACTCGGTGATGAGGGTTGTGTAGTTACTTCTAATGATAAAAATTGGAAGGTTTCAAAAGGTTCCCTTGTAGTAGCAAAAGGTGTGAAAGTAGGCACCTTATATCTTTGTACAGGTCATATTGTTCCTTCTACTTTGATTGTTTCAGAGAAAAATGAGTGTTTAGGAACAATTGCTGCAGTTGAGCAAGGAGAACAAATAGCTATTGTAGATTCTGATACAGCACTGTGGCACAATAGACTTGGGCACATGAGTGAGAAAGGTATGAAAGTACTTCATTCAAAGAAAGTTTTACTAGGTCTGAAATGTGTTAATATGGATTTTTGTGAAAGTTGTGTGTATGGAAAACAAAAGAGAGTGAGTTTTGTAAAGACTGGGAAGGAAAATAAAAAGGAGAAATTAGAGCTTGTGCATACAGATGTATGAGACCAGCTTAGGTATCTTCCCTTAGTGGCTCTCATTATTATATTACATTTATTGATGATCCAACTAGAAAAGAATGGGTTTATTTCCTTAGACAAAAATATAATGTATTTCAAACTTTTAAGAAATGGACATGCTTGGTTGAAAATGAGACTGGTAAGAAATTAAAATGTCTCAGATCTAATAATGGTGGTGAGTATTACAGTCATGAATTTGAATATTATTTCTCCTCTAATGGTATTCGTAGATAGAAAACTATTCCAAGGACTCCACAGGAAAATGGAGTGGCTGAACGCATGAACAGGACTATAATGGAGTGCACAAGGAGCATGAGGTTGCATGTTGGGTTGCCCTTACACATGTGGGTGGAGGTTGTCAATACTACAATATATTTGATTAATAGAGGTCCCTCTACTCCTTTGGGCTGTGGTATTCTAGAGGAGGAATGGACTAGTAAAAAGGTGAGTTATTCTTTTCTCAAAACCTTCGGTTGTGAAGTTTTTTCTCATATAGACTCTAAAAATGGAGCCAAGCTAGAAGCAAAATCAAAGAAATGTGTCGTTGTTGGATATGGCATTAATGAATTATGTTATAGGCTTTGGGATTTTGAAAATCATAAAATTATTAAAAGTCGGGATGTCATATTCAATGAGAAAGTATTGTACAAAGATCTATTGCAGCAACATGAGAAGAAAGAAGATGATTATGTAGTGCTAGATGATACTCCAAAAGTTGTTGTTCCAGCCATTCCTCATGATGTACAACAACTGCAATAACAAATACCACACACACTAGTGAATGTTAGATGGTCAACAAGGAAAATTAGACCTCCACAAAGATTTTCTCCATCTTTGTATTCTATTTTATTTACTGATGCTGGTGAACCTGAAACTTATGATGAAGCTATGCAAGTGGATACTAAGATTCAGTGGGAGTCTGCAATGAAAGATGAAATTGACTCTTTGCTAAAGAATAAGACATGGGATTTGTGCAAGTTGCCTACAGGTAAAAAGACTTTATAGAATAAGTGGTTTTATAGGTTGAAAGAAGAGGAAGGAGGTAAGAAAAGATTTAAGGCCAGGTTAATTGTAAAAGGATTTGCACAGAAAAAGGGAATTGACTTTGATGAGATATTTTCTCATGTTGTTAAAATGACTTCTATCTGTATTGTTTTAAGTCTTGTGGCTATTAAAGATTTTCATTTAGAGAAGTTGGATGTTAAAATAGCCTTCCTTCATGGTGATTTGAATGAGGAAATCTATATGGCTCAGCCATAGGGATTTGAGGTCAAAGGTAAGGAGAACTTAGTGTGCAAATTGAAGAAAAGTTTATATGGCTTGAAGCAAGCACCTCGGCAATGGTATCTAAAATTTGACAGGTTTATGGATGAGCATGGCTATAACAGGTGTCATTCAAATTATTGTGTTTATTTTAAGAGGTTGGATGATGATAGCTACATTATTTTATGTTTATATTTTGATGATATGCTTGTAGCTGGCTCTAACATGGATCATATTAAGGGGCTGAAACGCCAGTTAGCACATGCATTTGCTATGAAAGATTTGGGGGTAGTAAAACAAATCCTTGGTATGAAGATTTGTAGAGATAGGAAGAAAATAACATTGATGCTATCTCAGGTTGATTATGTTGAGAAGGTGTTGCAATGTCTCTCTAGGGAGAATGCTAAAGCTTTCAGTACACCTTTACGTGGTCATTTGAAATTGATTAAGGAGATGTGTCCTAAGACATAGGAAGAGGAGGATAAGATGTCCAAGGTACCCTATGCTTCAGCAGTAGGAAGCTTGATGTACACTATGGTATGCACTAGGCCAGATATTGCCCATGCAGTGGGAGTCGTTAGCAGGTATATGAAGTCATCCAAGATTTGAGCATTGGAATGTTGTCAAGTGGATTCTTAGATATTTGAGAGGAACATCCAATAAGTGTTTACACTTTGGGGGCTCTACTACTGATTTACAGGGCTATGTTAACTCAGATTTGGTAGGGGCTATTGATACCAGGAAAAGTACTACAAGTTACGTCTTTACTGTTGGTGGGGCAGCCGTCAACTGGGTTTCTAGGTTACAAAAGATTAATGTTCTATCCACTTCAGAGGTAGAGTATGTTGCTGCTATAGAGGCAACCAAGGAGATGATATGGCTTCAGTTCTTCTTGGAAGAATTGGGACATCCTCAGAAGGATAATTATTTGTTCACAGATAGTCAGAGTGCCATTCATCTTGCAAAGAATTCAGCTCTACATTCTAAGACCAAACACATACAGTTGCAGTACCATTTCATTTGGTCAGTTTTGGAGGATGGACAGTTAATGCTAGAGAAGATACATACCAATGAAAATCTAGTCGATATGTTGACAAAGGTTTTAACACGGGAGAAGCTGAACTCCTCTTCAACTTTGGTTGGTCTTTTAGACTGAACATGAATAAAAGAATAGCAGAGTCCAAGGTGGTTTGATCCAGTGGGAGCCCCATGTGATAGTGGTATTGCTATAGGATTAGTCTCCAAGTGGGAGATTTTTGTTTAGTGTGTAGCCTGATTAGTCCCCAAGTGGGAGATTATTAGATTGTGGTGACTGATCAGGAAAGTATTGTACATACTTCATAATTAGTGGGGGTAGGAACTTTCATAAAAAAATTTGTACTATTCGCCATTTGTAGATTCGTCACTAAAGTTATGGCTAATTATGGCCCACATGTTATAATCCTAAAGTGGTTTAATACTTGTATAAAAGGGTTTAGAGTTGGGTATTTTTTAATTATGTTGTGATGCGAAATTGGTTCTTGCGGCGGTATTGAGCTGTAAGGGATTACAGATTGTAATCAAGTTGTAATCACTAGATTGTAGTAAGATTAGACTTCCTGTTTGGTGGACGTAGCCTAGGGATTGGGTGAACCACATTAAATCTTCGTGCCTTGTGTTCATTTCTGTGTGATCTATTGTTTTCTATTATTGGTAATATTTGCATGTAGTTTGTTATTTCTGTCTGTGGTTTATCCTAACAAATTTTTCATGAGACAAGATTTGACAAGGCCAGAGATTGCAAAACAAAGAATCAGTTTTTATGGTTTTAGAGCCTGGTCAAGTGTTTTGATCAATTTTTAAGGCCAATCAAAAAATCCCTTAGAACTAAATTTATAGTTGGTAAAAAGAGGTAAAGCGATTTTCAAAAGTTAAATCAATGAAGCCAATTGATTCCAACTAAAATCAGGCATTCAATGGATCAATTTGGAAATTCAATTGTATGATAATGAAATTTTTTTAGTCGAACCCACTTTGGACTTGACTAATTTCATCAAATTTATGACATTTGTGAGGATTAAGGATTGTTTTAAAACAAATGATTATAATGACATTGACTTTATAAGGTCTTGATGTATGCATATTATCATGCAAAGTCAAATGGATATGTGGGGGAATTACATATCTTTATGATTATTGTATTATTTTTCTTTGTGCCTTTTTTTGATGATAAGATGAGTCTGGTTGGTGTTTGGGTAATGAAGTGTAGTATCCCTCTATGTAGTCTAGAATACATATGGATCATCATGATAAGTTAGAAGTCTAAATGAAGTAAAAAATAAATAAATATATTAGGTAAAAAAATTAATAAGAATTAATATGACTACCTAGTAATCTAAGGACATTGATTGGATGTAAGTCAATGTATGCAAATTTGAGGACATTGATCAAAGGTATTGCTCCTAGTCATCTAGTAACTTTAATTGAAGACGCAGTATCTATCTCTTTCTATAAGTTGATTGAAGATATATAATAATTCTAATAATTTTCAAATGTTGATCATTGAATTAATGCTACATGGGCCTCCACATTCTTGTCATGAAACTCCATTCTTGATTCCCTACACCAAACCATTTATAGTATTGAGTATTAACCCTAGTGTACTATGATTTTATTGCATTGGTATTACATTATGTGTGTTTGTCAAGTCTTGAGTATTCTTCATATGTTATTAACTATTTGGATTGAATTCATTAATTGGCACGAGTGTATACCTATATTCCCTTATGTGATTTATTCCTTATTTAGGCTGTGAAACTATCTCTACAAGCATGGTAGGGTGAACATGTGGGTTCCACATGGTTAAGTGACATGATTAACAAATATTAGGGACCAATGCATAGATGATGAACTTTATTGAGAGACTTTGTGTGAAATGGATTGTTATTTCTTCCCTTTCTCTCTCTTCCTCTCTCTTTTCTAATTATATACCCATATTGTAATTCTAATTACTGAATTATGTTTATATAATGTTTATGGATGTAATTAAGCATAATTCACCTTGATTTAGTTTTTTTGGTACTTCTTGGTGTAGATATAGGTCACACATTGGTATTAGTACTTATATTTATGTATTTTGTGTCAAACTAGATAGAACTACACATATGGTTATTTCCCCATGCATACATCTAATCTTGCTATGCATATAACCCTTATCTATATGCATATGTCCTTTTATTATGTGCATTCCAACTAGTGAACTAGTCTAATCTTGCACATTTGGAATAGAATGCACTTGGTTAGGGTAACTTGTGTATTAATGAATGTTACATTTGATCTCCCTACATTCTAAAGAGTATTTTCATGTGTTTAATTTCACCATTAACATGTTAATCAATTTCACCTTTTACATATTAATATTAATTACATTAATATTAATATTGATTACCATGGTGAAATTAATCACATGAAATACATTATTTGATTATTTTATAATAATCATAGTAAAATCTAAAATCTAAAGCTTAAAATCTATAATCTAATTGATGAAGAATGTTCTACTAATATTTTGAAAAAATACACATACATATACACCTCAAGAATAAACAGTTGTACATCTAATATAGACTAGATATTGAAATACATACATATACAAACTGTAAGTCTTGAATAAATATGTATACATGTAACAAAATATAAAAACTCATATACATGTGACTATCCAACTACTAAAGTACTAAATAGTCAAATAAATAGTGAAACATGTATGTATGTCATTGAGGTACTAAAATACACATGTGTAACATGTAAGTATCTAGAATATATACAAAGTCTCCAATATATAAATACATGCATCTAATATATAAATCTACTACTACTAGAGGGACCCCTCAAAACACATACAAATAGAATGACCCTTTGATCGAGTCCCCTATACATCCTGTGGCTAAGATGCATCAACCAAGCCCTGCAAATACACACACACACACACACACACATGTTCAAATTAAATATGAGTGCATATATATCTAGTTTGAAACATAAATAACTTTACAAACTATTTAAAACTTATACCTGAGCACTACTAGGTGCCTCAATAGAATCATCTCTTTGATGTACATGCCCTGACCCAACACTAGATGTAATCATGTGCTTGGTGACCTATGTCTGCATGGTTTATTAGAGTTCTTAAATTAAATATCTATCTAAGCTAAAAGAATTAATTTCATATATTTAAATTTAAAAATAAATTGTGTGTGTGTGTGTGTGTGTGTGTGTGTGTGTGTGTGTGTGTGTGTGTGTGTGTGTGTGTGTGTGTGTGTGTGTGTGTGTGTGTACTTGGGTCTCTGGAGGTGGAGGATGATCTAAATAAAACTCCATTATATCATCTATCAATGCACCTCTAATGCCTAAAACATCAGTGTGTCCCAATACTCTAGCATCATCTTCTAAAACTCCAACACATACTGAACCACCCTTAACACCACAATCTCCAACTCCTAGTAATGATGAGTGAAGTGGACTATGTAACTAGCTGAGTAATGGTGTAGAATCAATGCTAGGTCCAAATAGCATGTACATGTACTATGATAAACCCATGCTTGAACTAGTATCAATCTCAGAAAACCCTTGTAATTTCTCACCAAAATCATCAATGCCCTCAATTGTGATCCTAACATCTCCAACTTGTATGCCTGAGCCATCTATAGAGTGTCATGAGCCTAGTGTAGAATGATCTGAGCTATGCACATGTGTATCAACTATCACTATTGTAGTTTATGCCTATGGAACTACAAGGCTTCGATGGTGTCTAATGGCATCCATCACTAAGTGAACCAGCATCCCCCGTGTATCAGAAATATAATTGATACTATGCAACAGATCCTCCAAAAAATACAATGCTAAATCCATATGCATATGTTGTCCTAAAAGAGCATGAACATTTCCTAGTACTAGTAATCCAATAACTCTATATGCATCAGTAGAGGAGGTTCCTGAAGTGCTACTAGATGCCTCTAAAGATAGTCGACCTAGATGACTTTGTCAACTATGAATATAATGACCAAGAGAATCAGATGTGATACTAGTAGCTGCAAATGCAATGTGTTGAATACTGTCAATTGCTCCCCTTTGGGAAGTACTGACAACTCTATCTGCAATAGGTGCATGTGTTGGAGTCATTGGAGGTAGTCTATGTCCAACAAACTATCTCACATCTAGAGGTGGCAGATGCTATGCACTACGATACTGGTCATGGTCTATGATCTAGCCATGCCCTTGTTTGCAATAATCTAGAATGTCTAAGTAGTTGACGTTGGGCCCTATTCAAAATAAAGAGGTATCTGGTCATTATTAGGATAACAACCATGTGTGGCTAAAAAACAAGGATAGATCATGCTAGCAATAATAGGATCTCTACATCATGTGACTTGATAGCCTCTCATCCTACCCTATGCACCCTCGTATGATAGAAAGAGATCTCATTTGATGACATCTTTGGGGGCCACCCTCTTGATGTCATCAAAAGATGCATCTCCTAATATCTCAACACTAAGCTCCCTAGATATGGAAGCTAATATGTCAAGGGTAAATGAATGGTAAGCTCTAAATCTAGCAATCAAATCCTGTAAACTCCTACATATAGTAGCACATGTGTGTTTATAGATCATCATCGAAGGACAATATAGACTATTGTAATCAAGCAATATCGATGCAAATAATGCATTGATATCGATGCATGGAGGTGGTGCAAAAAGACCTTTAGGAGGACCTACAAGTGCAAGACCTCCAGCAGGAGTTGCAGGTGTAGGAACTCCAACAAGATCCGCACTAGGAGCCACATTAGGACCTACACCACCTAGAGCCACACTAGGAGCCGCAAAATGAGCCCCATGATGAGCCCTATGACAAGGCACAATAGGAGCCCCACCACGAGCCACATCATGAGCTTGGCCATGAGTAACACAATGAACTGCATGAGGAGTTGGAATAGAAACTACATCAAGTACCACAATAGGAACCACATTAGGTGCCGTAATAGGAACCGCAGTAGGAGCTATAGTAGGAGCCACAATAGGATCCATAGTAGGAGCCATACTAGGATGATGAGAAAGTTGATCATGTGAAGTCATATCTATACAACATTTGATGGAGCTACTTTATATAAAATTTGTAAATTGTACATATAATGCATATGTTATAACATGTACGTGCATATGTCTATCTAAGTCTAGTACAAACAATTTTTTATTTAAATTAAAAGATATATGTGTATCACCTATTCTAGTAGTTCCAATTGAAAACTAACTATTAAATGAAAGCTTTAACACAACTAAATTAGTTAACACTTAAGATAGGACTGATTTGTTATCACCACAAAAGGAAGAAAACCAAGAATGGTAGGCTCCTAATGGTATAACATCATGATGCAATGGATTTGTCCCTAATTTAAGATGTGTATGCTCACAAGATATACTCAAGATTTAAGTGGATGGATGGAGTAAATAAGGCAAGGTTTCAACAATGGATTCATGGAGTGATTCCAACATTATAATGGTATTTTGGTAGTTTATAAGCTCTCAAAATAGCATTATAACTTTGCATGGAAGGTGGATGATTTTATTGAAGGGCGAGGGTTCAATTTATAGGCCAAGGGTTGGAGGAATGGATGGCCAAGATGTCAAGATGATGAGATGGTGAGGGAGGATTAGGATACACTCAAAAGGGAGCACAAGGATTGTGCTTGTTTAGCACCAATGGGGAGGTGACAAGTGTCACAAAGAGAATACATGAGAGAGGATATGATATGGGTTGGTCGAAGGCTTGATGAGGGTGGTTGAGTATGTAAGAGGGATGTAAGAGTCATGAGTGAGGATGGGAGAGGTGTAAGAGTCATAAATGTTGGAGGGTTAGGGGAGAACATATTTGTTGACTTTGGTTTGGGTTAGCAAGTCTTAACCCATGTTTATGGTTGTGCACATGATTAGAAGGGGGATTAGGATAAGTTTAGAAGAGGGGTTAGGGGATGAATGATTTGGCTTTGATGGGATGGGTTAGTTAGGTGGCTAAGTGAGGTTAGTATGGGTGAATGAGTTGGATTAGGGGTTAGGATAGGGTTTAGAAAGACTTTTAGTATTTTAGATATTTTATTAAATGATTTATTCAATAAAATGAGAGTATGGAATTAAATTGAATAGATTTGAGGATTTATTCAATTTAATAGAGCAATAGGGATTTAATTGATAAATTGATTTTGGGTGATCATTTGATTTTATCAATTGGACTATAGTTAATTAAATAAATTAATTAACTAGGGGATGACAATAAATTAATTAAATAGAAAATATTAAATCAATAATGTTCTAGGAGAAGACTAAATATGACTACCTAGTGATGTAATCAGATTTAGGTGTCTACAATATGTAATCACATACATCACATGTCTAGATAATATATAACACATGTACATATCAATAAAATTTATATGATCACATATATATATGAGAGTTAGAGTTAGAGTTAAAGAACTTGAATTTTTAGAACTTTAGTCCAATTAAAGATTAGTACCTAGGTTTGACTTAAAGGGTTTGAAATGAGTTAGATAAGGGTTTGATTAGGATTTCATTTAGATTAAAAAGGGTTTGAGTTTTCAGTTATGGACTACATTAGAGTTTGAGTTAAAGAAATTAGGGTTAAATGAGTTTTCAATTACTTGAAATCTTACATGGTAGAGTTTGAGTTAGATTAAAGGGTGGCATTTCTAGATAGATAAGGGTTTGAGTTTTTAGTTAGGATTGTAACATTAGATCTAGTTTGAGAACTTAGATTATAGTTTGAGTTTGAAGTTAGAATATAATATTTATTAAGGTTTGAAAATGATTTAGAAATCCAATTTAAGGCTCACAACTAAAAATGTGTAGAACTGACATAAAGTAAAGTTATCAAAAATATATATATAATAATAGTTTGTCATTGTCTATAATATAGGTCCTCGAATATAAGTTATTTGAATAAGTTGACACTTACATCACATATACATGTCTTAGAATTTCATACTGGACCACTTGGGTTTCTAGTGGAAGCCAGGGAATGAATTATGAACATAATTTAAATATATGTATATATAGATAATAAAAAAAATCTATTGTAAGATCCTATTAATATTTAAATTAATAAGAGAGTTTTTATTGTTCTTATTGAATTGAGATTAAATATATAGGAAGAGTGGGTAAATATTGGAAAAATACTAGAAGAATTATAGGCCTTAGCCTAGGTAAGATCCTAATTTTCCTTACAGATCCATCAACATATAAGGGGAATGAAAGTGAAATTTAAGGAAGGATGGTCAATGTCTTTTGAAGAATCCCAGGCTAAGAACAAAACAAAGAAATACTATTGTGAAACTTGTTCTATATAAAAACATAGAAAATAGGATCTCATTAGCTAAGTTCTAACCAAAACAATTATCTAGAGTACAAAAAATGAAAGTCCTCAAAGATAGAAAATACTTGATATCAAAAGATATCAAAGTTATACTTGACACATCAAGAGCATTGGAATAATTACAACCTATGTATGTGTAAGAGTTTCACATCAATAGTTAAGAATCTTTATATAGGGGATCTTGCATGTCCCATTTGATTAAATGAAATGAAGTTTTTTGGCTACCTTCGTGTAATTGAGTTGTTATATGTTTTGAATTATTTTCAAATGGGATCAAATTTTGATTTGGGTTTTCTAACTAGCCACCTTCGGTAGTAAAGCAAAAATTGGGTATAGTGTCCATGTACTGACCAACATGAACCCCCGAAGTTAGGGTGCACACATTTTGTCTCTTCTCCCCTAGCATGGTTTGAATGTTAGATCTAATATGAACATGCATAAAAACAAAACTTTTTTATTATATTTTATTATTCATAAATTGAATCCAAAAGATAATATCTTTAAATTGATGAATGTAGTAAAATAATAAATTTGATAGTATAATATTTCTAATATATCGATACAATTATTGAATTATAACTATGTCAAATGTGAGATATGTAATGTATTATGACTAAAAATTCATTATAATAGGCGATTTTTAATTCTAAAAATCATTAAAGATATTGATCTAGATGTAAAGTGGTTTTAAATGAGTGTCACCTAGGGATTTATGAACCACTACTAGAGATTTATGAACCAATACTTGGACATTTGTCCATAATAATTGGTGATATGATTGAAATGGTTTTTGGTGAAATGGAGATTTTGTATTAGTCGACACATTTTAAAATCATGTTTTGACCCTTTTGTGTATAACATCTCCTATAGAGTTTATCATTATTGGCCATAAGCTAAAAACTTAACTTTAATAAGTTATGTTGCCATTACTGGTACCTTTCCCCTAGATAACATGAATGATAAGTTTTTCATTTCCTCTCATGAGAGTTGGGTTTTTGTGAACCTATACTCATGAAACATGACTTAACAAGTTTTTCTTATAGGCCACCAAGTTTAATCCTAACAAAAATATCATAATTTGAATATCACAAATTGAATTGTTGTAAGTAACACCTACTTAACTATGGCTATATATGGTAGTAATTATTTTAAATATATCTTATTGCTTCCACTATTTTTGAAAACATACGATATTTTAAATACCTAGTAATTTTAGAAAAAAAATTATTTAGACCTCACTAGTGACACTTGCATTGTTAAGATGGTTATGTTTCTTCTTGCATTTAATGACTTCTATATGGATATTTTCTCAATGAAGTGTTATGATGCATATACAACTTAAGGTTAGTGTACTTTAGTGATATTATTAAAGTGTCAAACTATTTTAAGATGTTAATGATAGTTATACACCACGTTTAATAGAACGAACAAGCCATTAAAATCTCCATTATTTAAAATTTGATTTTTTCCAACTAATTTATTTGTTTTTCTTTACTATTATTTATTTATTAAATTAATAAAAAATATGCACATTAAACTCAATAGTGGTGAATTAGAATTTATTTTTCAAATGACTAAGTATATTTTTTAATTTATAATTCAACACATAAGTAACATTTTCATGCATTGACATGACTTGTTATTTAAAATATATTTCATTACAACTTTATATTACTCCTTGAGCTCTCTTTCATATCTCCAAGTGAAATGATGAGGAATAATATCTTTTGAATATAAATAATAAACTTCTCTAAGACATAAAAATCCTTGCAAAGACCTTTGAGTGTGAATAGTTTTGAGCATTATCTACTTCTACATTTGTCTTGATAGAGAAAAAATTTAAAGGGGAGTCAATATTATGAAAGATCTCATAGTGACTTGAAATGTGTTAAGAATAGATATTTTCCTTCTTCCTTCTTACATATTTGTCTTCTAAAGCTATTCTATTGTTTGGAGGGAGTAGGAAAAATATTTTGGAATCCATTAGATTACCATGGTTAATGAAGAGGTCTAAACTTCACTTGTTAACATTATAAAGGATTTAGCAAGTATAATCAATGGTAAAATTACTTAGATAAAGGGTTTGATTATGATTCAAATGGTTTAGATTAAAGGATTTTCTAAAAGTTAAAGATTACCTCACATTTGATTCTAGGGTTTGATAAATAGAGATCTATCTAAGGGTTTAGTTACCTAGTTTGATTTATAGGGAACTTACATGGTTAGATTAATAAGGTTTGTGTTAGATTCAAATTTAATTAGGATTTCATTCTAGGGTTTGAGCTAGGGTTATCTAGTTATCTATTAAGATGAGGATTTGAGTTAAAGATTAGGGTTTGATCTAAAGGATTCAAATGATTTCTAGATTAGGGTTTGAGTGAACTAGATTTTAAAGGGTTTGGTTGGGTTTACGAGTGTACATTATTTACTTGAACTTGGTTCAAGTTAGGGTTTGATTAAAAGGGAACTTTCAATTTAGATTATTAATTGAGGGTTTGAGTTAAAGATTAGGGTTTGGTTAGGATTTGATTTAAAAAGAAATTTTAGAGTAAATGAGTAAATATTAGTGTTTGAGTTTTCAGTTAGGAAATTAGATCTAAGGGTTTGATTTAGATTATGGTTTGAGTTAGAGATCTAGTTAAATTTGGTTCAGATTAGATTATAGTTATGTCTCAACCTAAGGTTACATTAGATCGTTTTAGTTACAAAACTCTAGGGTTAAATATTAGGGTTAAAAAGTTTTCAAATTAGGGTTAGAGTTTGAGTTGGGGTTAGAAATTAGGGTTAGAGTTTTAGTTAGGGTTAGGGTTATGGTTAGTGTTATTTTTTAGGGTTATAATTAGTTTTAGGGTTATGTCCAGATCTAGCTCATTCTAATATTTTTAATTTTCTACACTAATTTGTTTTTACTAATGTTTTTCTAATAATATAAATTTAATATTTTTCTAATTTTATTTTTTTCAAATATTTTATAATATTTTTATAATATAAAATGTTTTTTTCTAATATTTTGTAATGTTATATATACTAAATTATTTTCTTTAATATTAAATACTAATATTTCCTAATGTTATAATACTAATTTATTTTTCTAATATTGTACATGAAATTAACTTTTTTTTAATAAATCACTTAGTAATGTTTTCCTAATATTTCTACACTGTTGTTTTTAATATTTTTCTAAGATTTTCTAATTTTGAAGAAGTTAATATTTTTAAAAATATTTTCTAGTTTTTTCTAATATTTTCTTATATTTTTAAAATATTTTTCAAACTAATATTTTTAAATATATTTTCTAATGTTTTTCTAATATTTAATAATGTAATGTTTTTTCTAATGTTTTTTGAATAAAATTAATATTTTTCTAAAAAAAATTGTTTCTAATTAAACTAATTTATTTTTCTAATAAAAAAAATATTTTTCTAAATTTTGTTTTCTAATATTCTACAATATATATATTTTTTAATATTTTATAATGTTTTTCTAATATTATCTAATTTTCAAGACTAACTTTTTTAAAAATATTTTCTAATATTTTCTAATGTTTTTCCTAATATTTTCTCATAATCTTCTAATATTTTCCAAACTGATTTGTTTTTAAATATATTTTCTAACATGCTTTTCTAATATTTAAATGTAATATTTTTCTAATGTGTTTCTAATAAAAACTAATATTTGAATGTAATGCTTTTTCTAATGTTCTCATATTCTAGAAATTAACATTTTTTAATATTTTCTAACATTTTTCTATATTCTAAACTATTGTTTTTCTAATATTCTAAACAATTGTTTTTCTAATATTTATCTAATTTAACACTAATTTTTTTCTAAATTTGTTTTCTAATGCTATATTAACATTTTTCTAATATATAATGAACATATACAAAAAAAAATTATAAATGTTAAATTAATAGAATTAAGTAACATAAATAAACAATAAAAATATTAAATTAACATTAAAGTATGCTTTGAAAACATTAAAAACATAAAAAATACAAATAATAACATATAGACATACTTGAAATAGTGCAATGATGAGAATCTGGAGGAGAATAATGGGGCACACTAATAGGGTCAAGCATGTTCACTCTAATGTATAATTCAAAATCAAGGGGTCATAAAAATGAATAGTCAAATTAAGAAAATGGCATTTTAAACTAGCATAGTCATCATAAAATATGTTTGCTATTAACATACCTAATAAATGTACAATATGTTTTCATTTGTTGCAAACATGCTTAATATGTTCATGCGAACAAATGATAAATGCGATTATTGCATTTTGCAAAGTTTTTGGATTTTTTTCGTCCCACAAAAGTGGAACTCATTACTTTGGGTTCACAAATGATGAGGTTGAGAAAATTGCAAGGTATCTAAATGGATTTAGATCTGGAATTCAAGATTAAATAAGTTTTGTAAAATTGGAAAGTGTGGAAGAAGCATATCAATATGCCTTGATAGTTGAAGAGATCTTGATAAAGAAGCATGAACAAAGACAAAGAGGTAGAGGTGGTAGATTCTAGAGAGGTGAGGGTAGATCTTATCGAGAAGATGGCGGATCTAATAATTCTATGAAAGATAAGGGCAAATCTGAATGGAAAAATGATGACAAAGGAAAGTCTGAATGGAAAGCTGGTAATTATTACCAAGGAGGTACTAGTTTTTACTGAGGAAGAGGTAATTCTTATTCTAGAGGTGGTTTTCATGGTAATTGTTTTAGATGTGGCAAAGAAGGGAATAGATTCTTTGAGTGTAGATCCTCTAAGAATGAACAAGGTAATAGAAATGCTATGATATAAGTAAACATTGAGGGTTCAGCAAGTGGACTTGAGGCTAGAGAAAGTCTAATGATGAGAATAACTTTGTATAATAAGGGAGTTGATGAAGAACTTATTCTAAGCAGAAGTCTTTTCAAGACCAGATATAAGATGGTTGGGAAATGCTGCAAGGTGATCATTGAAAGTGGAAATTCAACAAATTTTGCATATGAAGAGTTTGTTACAAATCTATAGTTGCACAAGCTAAAACATCCTAAACCCTATCATGTTTGATGGATCAAGGATGAGCATAAGATATTGGTAAATGAGAAATGTATTGTGAAGTTCAAGATTGGACATTATTTTGATGAAGTTTTGTGTGGTATTATGCCTATGGATTGTTGTCATATTTTTTTGAGTAGACCCTAGCAATATGAGAGATATGTTGTGCATGATGGAAGATTAAATCAATGTACTATTTGGGTGAATGGGAGAAATAAAATATTGTTTCCTTTGATTGAAAGGCTAGATGAGGTTAATTGTACTACTTTGAGAATTTGCATAGTTAATGGAAAGCAATTTTGAAAGGAAATGAAGAAGAATCAAATATGTTTTTCCATAATTCCTAGGAGACTAAGTGATGCTAGTCATAATTGAGTGACATAGACAAAAAATGACAAAATGGTAGACAATAATAATCGAGGGATAGAGCTTAGTGGTAACTGAGTAAAAAAAAAAAAGTAGTAACTAAGTGATAGATAGTGGCAACTGAGTGGTAGTAGAAGCTACTAGTATTGACTAAGTGCCAATAGAAATTGCAAGTTTGTTGAATGTGTATAAAGATATTGTTGTAGAGGATATACCTAATGGTTTACCACCAGTAAGAAGTATAAGTTATTGTATGGAACTAATTCTTAGAGCTAATTTACCAAATAAAGCACCATATATATTAAAACCTATAGAGAATGAAGAACTTAATAGACAAGTGCATGAGTTGTTGTACAAAGGTTTGATTAGAGAAAGTTTGAGTCCATGTGTTGTACCTACTATATTAGCACCTAAGAAGAATGGAGAATCTATACTGATTCTAGAGCTATTAACAAGATCATAGTGGATTATAAGTTTCCTATGCCAAAGATAGATAACATAATGGATTGTTTGAATGGAGAAAAGTATTTTAATAAAATTGATTTGAATATTGGTTATCATCATATCAGAATCAGAGAAGGTGATGAATGGAAGACTAATTTTAAGATAAAATATGGTATGCATCAATGGTTGGTAATGCCTTTTGGTTTGACAAATGCATCTAGCACTTTCATGAGGTTGATGAATGAAGTTCTAAAAAAAATTTAGGTAAGTTTGTGATTGTTTATTTGAATGATATTTTGATATTCAATAAAACTAAGGAAGAACATCTTGGACTTGTTAGACAAGTATTGCAAAGATTGAAAGAGGAGAAGGTTATGATTAACCTTAAAAAGTGTTATTTTATGCAAGAGAAGATTGTGTATTAGGGATTTGTGATTTCAGCTGATGGTTTGAGAATGGATTCTAAAAAGGTTGAAGCAATTTTGGAATGGTGTACACCTAAGAATATGGGTCAGGTTAGATTATTTCATGTTTTGGCTAGTTTCTACAAAAAGTTTATAAATAATTTGAGTTCTATTTGTAATGCTATGCCTAAGAAAATGAGAGGAGATAAAAAGGATTTCAAGTGGACACGTGGAACTGATAAGAGTTTTGAGACTTTTTGACTTACCTGTATTGGCTCTGCCTAATTTCAATAAGGCATTTCAAATTGAATGTGATGCAAGAGGGATTACAATAGGAGTTGTGTTGAATCAAGAAGGTAAACATGTTGCTTTTTTTAATGAGAAGTTGAATGATGCTAAAAGGAAGTATTCTATATATGACTAAGATTTTTATGTTATTTTTCAAGCCTTGAAGAAGTGAAGACATTATTTGATTCCTAAGGATTTTATGTTGTATACTAATCATAAAGCTTTCCAGTACTTAGGAAGTCAACATAAATTGAATTAGAGACATATGAAGTGGGTTGAGTACTTGCGGAGTTTCACATTTGTGATTAAGTATAAAAGTGGAGTCACTAATCAAGTTAATAATGCATTGAGCAAAAGACATTCTTTGTTGACCAAGATGAAGGTTGAAGTTCTTGGTTTTGATGAATTGAAAGAGTTGTATGATACTGACCCTAATTTTTTTGAGGAATGGAGAGAGTGTAGAGTACCAAATCTATTAGATCATATGATTAAGTATGATGATTATTTCATTCAACAAGGTATGTTGTTCAAATGAATTTAGTTGTATATACCAAGAAGTGCTATGAGAGCTAATTTGACTAAGGAAAAGCATTGTGGTGGATTGGCTAGACATTTTGGAATTGATGAGACATTGAGTTTCCTAAAGGATAAGTATTATTGGCCACAAATGTATAAGGATCTTAAGAATTTTGTAAGGAATTGTGGAGTTTGTCAAGTTTTAGGAGTAAGATAGAATAGTTGATTGTGTACACCTATTTTTGTTCCATAGAAACCTTGGAGTGACATTAGTATGGATTTTGTTCTTTAATTATGTTCCATACTTCTTTTTGTGGATCAATTTTCTAAGATGGCTCCTTTCATACCATGTTTGGTAAGATTTTATTCAAAGAGATTGTTAGATTGCATGGATTACCAAGAACTATTATTTTTGATAGAGACAATAAATTTTTTGGTTATCTTTGGAGGAATTTGTGGAAGAAGATGTGTACTAACTTAAGATTTAGTTCTGCATTCCATCCACAAATAAATGGTTAGATAGAGGTTGTGAATAGAAGCTTGGGTAATTTCTGAGATGCTTAGTTAGAGACAAACCAAGTAATTGGGAGTTGGAGTTGGCACAAGATAAGTTTGCATATGATAATTACATGAATAATATTACAAGGGAAAAAACTTTTTTAGATTGTTACTAGCATGCAACCTAGAGGAATATTAGATTTTAGGGATGTTTCTAGTGAAGATAAAAGAAGTGATAAATGAGAAGAATTTGCTAGTTTTATGAAATCTTTACATGAGGAAGTGAAGTTGAAGTTGGAAAAAAGTAATTAGAAGTATAAGGAGAATGATGATTTTTCTAGAGGACATCATATTTTTGAATTTGGTGATGAGGTGATGGTTCATTTTAAGAAAGGTAGATTTCCTATTGGAACATACAGTAAGTTGAATATGAGGAAGTTTGGACCATGTAAGATCTTGAGGAAGTTTGACAAAGGAAATACTTATGAAGTTGAGTTACCTAATAACATGGATATATATCCTATATTTAATATTGCTTATTTGTATAAGTAGCATGAGTCAAATGGTGAAGTTTTTGTATCAGATAATTATCCTAAGAAGTAGATTGAAGAGGTTAAATAGGTATTGGATTAGAGAGTTGGTAAGAGAACAAGATAAAAATATTACTATGAGTATATGGTGAAGTGGAAGAATAGATGAATTGAAGATGCTACATGGATTTCTCAATCTATGTTGGATTCAACTCAGGTTATGATACTTGCATGATTCGAGAGAATCATTTCTTTCAACCCTACTTGTCTGATGTAGGAACATCCTAGGTTGCCTTTCAATCCTACACTTTTATTCATTCGAGTAGTTTAAGCAAGTTCTGATGCAGGAGCATCTTGGGTGTAAGGACAATCTTGCATCACTTGAAAATATTTTATTTTCAACCTTTTTTATTTTAGTAAGGACTAGTAGATAGGGTGGTTACTATTTATGGGAACTGGCTATTTTTAGAAAGTTTTCCATACAAGCTTAAAATATTCTCATTTTCTATAGGAAGGTTCATTTTAGAGATATAATCCTGCCATAAAAATTTCATTACTCCAGCTTAAGTATCAGAGAAATTATTGCAGATTTTTTTTGGAAAAATTTGCAAAAAAATCTTCAGGCTCACAAATGGAGGCCTTAAAGTTCTCGGATGAGGTCCAAAAAATCGATTGAAGGGTGCTAGTGCAGTTTTGAGCCTATAGATCAAGAGCTGGTGCTTCTAAAAAGTGGTTATAATAGCCAATCAGAGCAACGATTCATGAGTTATGGCCTTCGAAATTTGGGCTATCAAAATTTCTAAAATAATTTGTCAAAGATGTATTTGGTTGACTTTATGTGTATTGTTAGGGTCTATTAGCCCTAGGTATTAAGTTTGAGCATCTAGAACCTTCTTGAGCAAAAAAAAAACTACCTATTTAAGAAAGCCCAAACATTGTCTAGGATAGCTCTAGGTGATAGTTCGCAACACTGTCTTCTAGATTATTGTAATGAAGGTGCCCATTTGGGTTAGCATATTGTAATTAAGAATTCTATAATTCTAAATTTGTAGTGATAATATGAAGTCCATATTTTTTTTCTTGTTTTTTTTTTTTGTTTCTTTATTTTTGTTATGAGCTTATGGTATTAAGGGGAGTCTCCTATATCAAGTGGTATCAAAGCTAGAGTTCTTGAGTGTGTGGATAGATTGTTTACTATGAGGTAGTTTATGCCAGGACCATGGTTTGGGTTGAGAATGTAGACAAATCAGCCATTTTGAGGTAGTTTGCACTAGGGTTTCAATAGAAGCACAACAATGCCTCCATGAAGAGAGCATGGTGGAAGAGTTGTAGGTGTTACACCTAAGGGTTTCTAAGCCCTCCAAAGGAAAATGCAAGTGTTAGAAGAACAAATGCAAAGAGGAATAAATCTTCCTATAATAGATGAAAGTGAGGATGAGGATGAAGTAGAAGAAAATGTTGAAGCAAAGGTGATTCTAAATCCAGACGAAGAGTGGCTTTTTAGAGCCATCTGTAAGATTGGAAAAAGACCTAAGTTTGAGGTTCCCATATTTTGAGGAAATATTAACCTAGAAGAGTTGATCAATTGGATTAATGAACTAGAGGAGTACTTTGAGTATGAAGATATTGAGGATCCAGATAGGGTCAATTTTGTGAAGGCAAAACTAAAGGGACATGCAAAGGTCTAGTGGTAAGAGGTTCAATTGGAGAAAAATAGAAAGGGAAAGGAAAAAATCACTAGATGGGATCAAATGATAGCTAAAATGAAGTGACACTTCATTCCTATGGATTATGAGCTTGATTTGTTAAAGAAGATGCAAGGAATGAAGCAAGCAAGAAAATTTGTTCAAGAATATACTGAAGAGTTCTACCGAATTCTCATTAGAACTGACCATGTAGAAGTTGATAAGGAGAAAGTCATGCATTATCTTAATGGGTTAAGGCCAAGCATTTAGAATGAGCTAGGTCTAGTTTGAATGAGCAGTATTGAGGAGGCATACTCATTTTCCCTAAGAGTTAAGGAGAAACTAAGCAAAAAGTTTGGTAATAAGTGTTAGGATAAACCACGAATAGAAATAAAAAACTATAGGCAAATATAACCAATAACAAAAAATAATAGATCACACAGAAATGAACACAAGGCACCAAGACTTAATGTGGTTCACCCAATCCCTAGGCTACATCCAATGATTACAACCTGATTACAATCCATAATCCCTTACAGTTCAATATTGCCACAAGAACCAATTTTGCATCACAACATAATGAAAAATACCCAACCCTAAACCCTTTTATACAAGTATTAAACCGCTTTAGGGTTATAACATGTTGGATATAATTAGTCACCACAATCTAACAATCTCCCACTTGGGGACTGATCAAGCTCCACACTAAACAACAATCTCCCACTTGGAGACTAATCCTGTAGCAATACCACTACCACATGGGGCTCCCACTGGATCAAACTACCCTAGACTCTGTTGTTCTTTTATTCATGTTCAGTCTAAAAGACCAACCAAAGATTAAGAGGAGTTCAGCTTCTGCCTTGTTACAACCTTTGTCAACATATCTGCTAGATTATCATTGGTATGTATCTTCTCCAGCTTTAATTGTCCATCCTCCAAAACTGACCAAATGAAATGGTACCAGAACTGTATGTTTTTGGTCTTAGAATGCAGAGCTGAATTCTTAGCAAGATGAATGGCACTCTGAATATTTGTGAACAAATAATTATCCTTCTGAGGATGTCCCAATTCTTCCAAGAAGAACTGAAGCCATATCATCTCCTTGACTACCTCTATAGTAGCAACATACTCTACCTTTGTAGTGGATAGAGCATTAATCTTTTGTAACCTCGAAACCTAGCTCATAGTTGCCCTGCCAATAGTAAAGACATAACTTATAGTAGTCTGCCTGGTATCATGATCCCCTACCAAATCTGAGTCAACATAGCCCTGTAAATCAGTAATAGAGCCCCCAAAGTGTAAACACTTATTGGATGTTCCTCTCAAATATTGGAGAATCCACTTGATAGCATTCCAATGCTCAAATCCTGGATGACTCATATACCTGCTAACGACTCCCACTGCATGTGCAATATCTGGCCTAGTGCATACCATAGCATACATCAAGCTTCTTATAGAAAAGCATAGGGTACCTTGGACATCTTATCCTCCTCTTCCTGTGTCTTGGGACACATCTCCTTAGTCAATTTCAAATGACTAGGTAAAGGTGTGCTGACAGCTTTAGCATTCTCCATAGAGAAATGTTGCAACACCTTCTCAACATAATTAGCTTGAGATAGCATCAATGTTCTATTCTTCCTATCTCTACAAATCTTCATACCAAGGATTTGTTTTTCTGCCCCCAAATCCTTCATAGAAAATGCATGTGCTAATTGGTGTTTTAGCCCCTTAATATGATCCATGTTAGACCTAGCTACAAGCATATCATCAACTTATAGACATAAAATAATGTAGCTATCATCATCCAACCTCTTAAAATAAACACAATAATCAAAATGACTCCTGTTATAGCCATGCTCATGCATAAACCTATCAAATTTTAGATACCATTTCCGAGGTGCTTGCTTCAAGCCATATAAACTTTTCTTTAATTTGCACACTAAGTTCTCCTTACCTTTGACCTCAAATCCTCGTGGCTGGGCCATATATATTTCTTCATCCAAACCACCATGAAGAAAGCTTGTTTTAACATCCAACTTCTCTAAATGAAAATCTTTAGTAGCCACAAGACTTAAAACAATATCGATAGAAGTCATTTTAACAACTGGAGAAAATATCTCATCAAAATCAATTCCCTTTTTCTGTGAAAATCTTTTTACAACTAACCTGGCCTTAAATCTTTTCTTACCTCCTTCCTCTTCTTTCAACCTGTAAACCCACTTATTCTCTAAAGCCTTTTTACCTGCAGGCAACTTGCATAGATCCCATGTCTTATTCTTTAGCAAAGAGTCCATTTCATCTTTCATTGCAAACTCCCATTGAACCTTAGTATCCACCTACATAGCTTCATCATAACTTTCAGGTTCACCAGCATCAATAAGTAAAATAGAATACAAAGAGGGAAAAAAACTTTGTGGAGGTCTAATTTGCATCGTTGACTATCTAACATTCACTGGTATGTATGGTATTTTTTATTGCAGTTGTTGCACATCATGAGGAATGGCTAGAACAACAACATTTGGAGTATCATCCAACACTACATAATCATATTCTTTCTTCTCATGTTACTGCAACAAATCTTTGTACAACACTTTCTCATTGAATATGACATCCTAACTTCTAACAATTTTAAAATTTTCAAAATCCCAAAGCCTATAACCAAATTCATTAATGTCATTTCCAACAAAGACACATTTCTTTGATTTAGCTTCTAGCTTGGTTCTATTTTCAGAGCCTATATGAGCAAAAGCTTCACAACTGAAGGTCTTGAGAAAAGAATAACTCACCTTCTTACTAGTCCATGCTTCCTCTGGAATACCATAGCCCAAAGGAGTAGAGGGACCTCTATTAATCAAATATAGTGTAGTATTGATAGCCTTTGCCCACATGTGTAAGGGCAACCTAGCATGCAACCTCATGCTCCTTGCGCACTCCATTATAGTCATATTCATCCGTTTAGCCACTCCATTTTCTTGTGGAGTCCTTGGAACAATTTTTTGTCTATGAATACCATTAGTGGAGAAATAATCTTCAAATTCATGACTACAATACTCACCACCATTATCAGATCTTAGACATTATAATTTCTTACTAGTCTCATTTTCAACCAAGCATTTCCATTTCTTAAAAGTCTTCCCTTGCACCAAAAGCCATGACTGTTAGTGAACATGGAACACCACATAATTAACCACCTATGGGCAGGGGAGCACATCGCATCACCCAACAATCTCCCACTCAATGCACATACCAGGTGCTTATGCAGGTCAAGAAGGCACCGGGGAGATTTGAACCCATGACCAGGCCAAAACTAGGCTTTGATACCAATTGATAGGATAAACCACAAACATAAATAAAAAAATACATGCAAATATAACCAATAACAAAAAATAATAGATCACACAGAAATGAACACAAGGCACCAAGATTTAACGTAGTTCACCCAATCCCTGGGCTACGTCCAGTGATTACAACCTAATTACAATCTGTAATCCCTTACAACTCAATACCACCACAAGAACCAATTTTGCATCACCACATAATAAAAAATACCCAACCCTAAACCCTTTTATACAAGTATTAAATTGTTTTAGGGTTATAACATGCTGGCCATAATTAGCCATAACTTTAGTGGCGAATCTACGAATGGCAAATAGTACCAAAACGATTGGCGAATAGTACCAAAATTTTTTTTATGAAGTATGTACAGTACTTTCCTGATTAGTCACCACAATCTAACAATAAGAATAGTAAAAGAGGTAATGGTGGAAGATCTAGTGGATGATCTTATGGAGGCCAAAATGGTGATTAGAAAAACAAGGTGAGGCTAGAAGTGGAAACCAGAACCAAAGTAGAAAAAATTCTAATTGTTTACATAATTAGAACAATAGAGATTAGAGAGGAAAAGAAAAAGGACAAGGATCTGGAAGAGGAGGCTTCTATGGAAAATGTTTTCACTGTGGAGAAGAAAGGCACAGAGCATTTCAATGTGCCTAGCACCACGAAAGAATTGATCAAAGAATAGAAGGCCAGGAGAGAGTTGTACATGTTGATGAAGATGCCAAATCCTCACATTTTGAAGATGTTGAAAGAGGAGAAGTCCTAGTTAATAGAAGAGTCTTGTTGAGTGGTGAGAATGAACCTGATAAAAGGAGTTTGTTTCACACAAGGTGCAAATGTGAAGATAAGTGTTGTGATGTGATCATTGGTGGTGGAAGTACTAACAATCTGGTGTCATAAATTATGGTCACCAACCTGAAGTTGAAGAGACAAAAACACTTGCATCCATACCATATTTCTTGGGTGCAAGATGACCATAAGTTTATGGTCAATGAGTAGTGCTTAGTGAAGTTCAAGATTGGGAGCTACTAGGATGAGGTACTATGTGATATCATACCTATGGACATATGTTATATGTTGTTAGGTAAACCATGATAGTTTGATAGGCATGTTGTACATGATGGGCAACCAAATACATACACTCAAACTAAGGATGGGGTGAAACATAAGTTGAAGTCATTGAAGGATAAAGAAGAAAAGGTATGTAGTGCTGCCAAAATATGTTTTTTTGATGGAAAAGAGTTTCTTAAAGGTATGAAACATGAGCATATGTATTTTTTAATAATTCCTAAAGACAAAAAAGAAGAAGTAGAAGAGGTGCCTATAGAAGTTGCGGATATGTTGGAAGAGCTTTCTGATATTGTATCAGATAAAATGCCTGATGGATTGCCCCCAATGAGGAAGAGCAGTCACCAGATGGATTTGGTTCCAAGATCTAGTTTTCCAAACAAGGAAGTGTACACAATGACACCAGTAGAAAGTGAAGAGTTGAATAGGCAAGTTCATGAGTTGTTGTAGAAGGGGTTGATTTGAGAGAGTCTAAGTCCATGTGCTATACTAGCAGTGTTAGCACCAAAG
Source organism: Cupressus sempervirens (assembly GCA_028749045.1). Classification (NCBI taxonomy): domain Eukaryota; kingdom Viridiplantae; phylum Streptophyta; class Pinopsida; order Cupressales; family Cupressaceae; genus Cupressus; species Cupressus sempervirens. The sequence goes on along the minus strand of CM053789.1, from coordinate 503,714,592 downwards.
AAGAATGAAGAATGGAGGATGTGCATAGATTCTCGAGCTATCAACAAGATCACCATCAAATATAGATTTCCTTTGCCAAGGATGGATGATATTATGGACTATTTTAGTGGAGCTTAGTATTTCATAAAGATAGATCTAAAGAGTGGATACCATCAAATTCATATTAGAGAAGGTGATGAGTGGAAGACTACTTTCAAGAAAAGGGAAGGATTGTATGAGTGGTTAGTCATGCCTTTTGTGCTAACCAATGTATTGAGCACTTTCATGAGGCTCATGAATGAGGTACTGAAGGAGTTTCTAGGTCAGCTTTTCATTGTTTACCTAAATGATATATTGATCTTTAGTAAGACATTAGAGGAGCATCTTATTCAAATTTACAAGGTGTTTGAAAAGTTTAGGGAAGAAAAGTTGTTGATAAACCTAAAGAAGTGTACTTTTGTAAAGGAGTTGGTGTACTTGAGATTTGTAGTCTCAAGAGAATGTCTGAAAATGGACCCAGAGAAAGTGAAGGCTATCCTTGAATGGCCTACTCCAAGGAGTGTGACAAAGGTAAGATCTTTTCATGGACTGGCTACATTTTATAAAAAGTTCATAAGAAGTTTTAGTGGTATTTGTAGACCCTTGATTTAAATAATGAGAGGAGATAAGAAAGAGTTTAAGTAGATTGTAGGAGTAGATAGGAGTTTCAATCTATTGAAATAGAAAGTTATTGAGTAATCGATTTAAACACTTCCTAATTTCAACAAGGTGTTTCAAGTAGACTGTGATGCTAGTGGTACTACAATAGGAGCTATTTTGGGCTAGGAAGGTAGAGTAGTTGCTTATTTTAGTGAGAAGTTGAATGACGCAAAAAGAAAATATTCTATTTATGATTAGAAATTTTATTCTATAGTTCAAGCATTGAAGAAGTGGGGACACTATCTTCTTCCCAAGGAGTTTATTTTGTATACTGATCATCAAGCTTTGTAATATTTGAATAGTCAAGGAAAATTGAACCAAAGGCATTTAAAATGGGTTGAGTTTTTGCAGAGTTATACATTTTTTTTGAAACACATAAGTGGGAAGTCTAACAAAGTTGTAGATCTCTTAGTAGAAGACAACTTTTTCTATTAGAAATACAGATGGAGGTGGTTGGGTTCAAGGAAATTAGTATATTGTATCTAGATGATCTTGATTTTGTTAAAATGTGGAAGGCTTGTACAAAACCTGTTACACTTGAAAAGACAAAGTGGTTGAATTTTATGATCCAAGATAATATGTTGTTCAAAGGAAGCTAGTTGTGCATTCCAATAAGTTCAATGAGAGAGAACCTCATTAAGGAGAAGCATAGTGGAGGATTGGCTGGACATTTTGGCAAAAATAAAACTATAGCTTTGGTTGCTAAAAATTATTACAAGCCATAGTTATAGCAAGATGTGACAAAGTTTATACAAAATTGTTGAGCATGTCAGATGGAAAAAGGAGTGAAGCATAATATAGGGTTGCATCAGCCATTACCTATTCTAGAGAAGCTGTGGGAGGATGTCAATATGGATTTTGTTCTTAGATTAACAAGGACATAGTGTGGGCATGATTATATTTTTTGGATGGTTGATAAGTTTTCAAAGATGGGACATTTTATTTCTTGCAAGAAGGCTAGTGATGTTGTTCATGTAGCAGAGTTGTTTTTTAGAGAACTGAGATTACATGGTCTGCCAAAGAGTATAATTTTAGATTGAGATACTAAATTTGTTGGGTATTTTTGGTGTACATTGTGGAAGAATTTGAAGATAGATTTGAATTTTAGCTCATCACATCATCCACAAACTGATGGATGACAGAGGCTGTGAATTGCAATTTGGGAAACTTCCTAATATGCTTGGTTGGAGATAAACCAAAAGGAAGGGATATGATTTTACCATAGGTAGAATTTGCATATAATAATTCTATCAATAGGAGTGCTACTAAATCACCATTCTAGATTGTATATGGGAGTAGTCCTAGAAATGTTTTTGAACTAAAGTAGTTGGATAAAGGAGAGATAAGTAGTACTAAAGTATAAGATTGTGCTCAACATTTGAAGAACATCCATGAGGAGGTGAGGAAACACATAATAAAGATAAATACATAGTATAAGGCTAAAGAAAATGTGAAAAGGAGATATAAGGAATTTTAGATTAGAGATGAAGTCATGGTTCATTTGAGAAAGAAGCATTTTCTAGTAAGTACATATAATAAGCTAAAGATGAAGAAGTTTGGACCGTGCAAGATAGTGAAGAGGCATGATTCTAGAAATGTGTATGAAGTGGAGTGGTATGCTAAATTGAATATTTCACCAATATTTAATATTTTAGATTTGATAGAGTTTTATGAAGGAGGTGATGGAGATGAAGTTGCAAAAGCATAGTGGAGCATTTTAGTAGCTAGTTCGACTACTAAGGAGATTGAGGAGATACTAGATAGTTATATTGGAAAAAGTACCAAAAATAGAACTTATGAGGAATATGTGGTCAAATGAAAAGGGAGACTAGTTGAGGATTTATCGTTCCTAGCAAAGGAGGAGGTCAAGTATCTTGGTTTTCCTCTAAACACTTGAGATGTGATAGGGTCACTTCTCAAATTACCCTAGGTGTGTGATGTAGGAGCATCTTGGGGGTAAGGGAAATCTTGCATCACCCAAAAATATTTTATTTTCAACCTTTTCATTTTTAATAAGGACTAGTAGATAGGGTGGTTACTATTTATGGGAACATTCTATTTTTAGTAAGTTTGTCATACGAGCTCGAAATGTTCTCATTTTCTATAGAAATGTTTATTTTAGAGATATAAGCATACCATAAAAATCTCATTGCTCCAACTTAAGTATTAGAGAAGTTATTGCAGACTTTTGGTGGAAAAAATTGCAAAAAAATATTTAGGCTCATCGATGGAGGCCTTAAAGTGCTCGAATGAGGTCTAAAAACTTGACAGAAGGGTACTAGTGTGGTTCCAATCCTATAGATCAAGAGTTGGAGTTTCCAAAAAGTGGTTATAGTAGCCAATTAGAACAACGACTCATGAGTTATGGCCTTCAAAAGTTGGGCTACTGAAATTTCTGAAATAATTTGTCAAGGATGTATTTGGCCAACTCCATGTGTATTGTTAGGGTCTATTGGCCCTAGGTATTAAGTTTGAACATCTAAAACCTTCCTAGGCAGCATAAAACTACCTATTTAAGAAAGGCTCAAACATTGTCTAGGATAGCTTTGGATGATAGTTTGCAGCACTGTCTTGCAAATTACTGTAATGAAGGTGCCCATTTGGGTTAGCATATTGTAATTGAGAATTCTATAATTTTGCATTTTTCATGATAATAAGAAGTCCATATTTTGTTTCTCACATTTGTTGTTGTTATGAGTTTATGGTATTAAGGGGAGTCCCATGCATCAAGTTTGTATGTGTGTGCCAAGTTGTAGTTTTGATCAAATTCTTTTTGAGCATATTGAGTTGTAGTCTTTGCCAAATGCAGTGTTGATTGAGTGGTTTAGTGCTTACCGAGTTGTTTAGAGCTGACCAAGTGTTCCTTCATGCACCAAGTGAACTTGTTGTTTGTTGATGCTAAGGTCCTTTTTTGATTGAGTTATACATGTTTTGGTTCTTAGTTTGAGGTGACTCTTGTATTTAATTTGTATCATGAATTTAATGATAGGATATTTTTTAGGGATGAGTGTTGACCATTTTGAAGTTGGCCTTTTTTTTTTGCAATATACTAGAATCTTTTATAAGTCATTTTGGAAAGTATACGTAGAGGTATTTATTTTAGTCTAGGGGTAGAACTTAGGAGGAAGAGATACTTAGAGAGTTCAGAGTAGATGTTGTAAATTTGAACCTGTATTGTAGATCTTGAAGTTGTATTTTTGTATCTGGCCATAACCCAGAAGGCCTAATAGTTGGGCATGTATGTTGAAAACTTGATGAATCAATAAAAGTGCTTGTTCTCTCCCTCCTTCGTATTGTTATGTGTGTGTTTTCTTCCCTTGTGTTTACTCAACAAGGTGTTTGGATAGTTAGGTGTGCCCTTGGCCCTACCTATTCATTCCACTCCTTGTGCCACTAAAAAAACTGAACCCTCTATCCAAACCAAAGAGCCATTAGTGTCCACCAATAAGAAATGGAAAAAAAATGAATTCCTTATCACTATCATTATCCTCCCCATCTTTCTCATCACTATAAATAGAGCCAACAATGATAGAAACCATATGTTGTCATCCACCTAAGCTCTCACCAACAACATGGTCTATTTCCCTATGTCATCTACCTATCATCACACAGTCTTATAAACTTGGCACTTATCCCCCATCCCTACAAAATGATAGATATGTACCATCTACTCATTTATGAGTTATATACACTATCATGTATCTTAATGAAAATGGTATCCATTGTGCTCAAATTATTTTTATATTCTAGGATTTATTCTTTTCATAATTTTTTCCCTCAAAACTTGTGCCTTGTCATTTGTTTAACATTTCTTTTTCTATAGTATTCGTTCAACATAAGTTGGTGCGATATGATGGCATTCCCTTATATTTAAATGAAATTAAGGTATTTATTCATGTGATCTAAAAAATAAGATATTATCTAGTCATAAAGATATATTTAAATTTAATTTGGAAATATCAATTTATCCTCTAAACTTAATTAAACTCAACATAATAATATAGGACGCACTTAAAAATTATATATATTATTTTTAATTTTTATTATTCAATTTTAAGTGATAAATGAAGACATATGACCCCTATGGTATGGTCAAGTGATAATTTGAAAAAGACTTTCATAAATAGTGCTATCCATTTTACATTTTAGGTAACATAGTAGATATAGAACAATTGTCAATTAAGTGGAGAAAATTAGTTTAAAAGTTGTACATAGGAATATCTTGTAGGTATCAAAAACTAACACAACTATAGGAATTTATCATTGATAGATAAAATTTACTAGGTGTGATCATAATAGAATATCCTCATTCTTAACTATGTCTTTTTTAATTTTATTTATCATTCCAAATTCTATGATATGTTGAATTCATTCAAGACAAGACTAGATCTATCTTTTATTATTGAGATAAATATATTTAGTTACCTTTTTTCATTTCCTTTGTTAAGTTATTTCTAACAATAAATATGTTTTTTTTTCAAAGATGACATATGATTGTCTCTAAGCATTTCATCATACTAATTTATGTTACACTAAGAATCATTTTGATTTTGATTTTGATTTTTTAAACTTAATCAATATCTCAACATCCTAATATTGTCAAGTATTTTGAATTTAAATTTTTAGGTCTATTAAAAATATGAGTTTTTAGGTTTATTTATCTCTCTCAAATTTGTATCATATTTTCTTCTTGGAATGCTTAATTCTTTATGTTTTATTCCATTCTTCTATGCTAAATTTCCCCATTATTGAAATTCTTATCAAATATTATTCATTGGATAGTATAACTATAAAAGTTTTAGTTATTCTAGGATACTATCTTTTGTTTCAAAACATTCATGTATGTTTTTAGTTTCGTAGACATATTTCTATTAATATCAAGATGCACATTTGATGGTGGATTTTTTATTATCATTCATGTTAGAATGTTTAGAATAATTGAGATGCAGTAGGAGAGGGGGTTGAATCAATTACTCAAGATCCATAAGTACCATTTGAACAATCAAACAATAAATATTATATGTTTTGCTTAACCTATTCTAGCTCGGTCTCTACTATATACTTAGTAACAAAATTACTAGTAGTTCATTATCCTAATATAATAGACTTGTTGAATGTAAACAATTAAAATGAAAAACACCATAAGACATTCAACACAAGTTTGACACTAGGATTTGATGTGGATACCCAATTTGCAAAAAACCACCAGAAACATTTCACCACTTTTTCACTCTTCTGAAGTGAGCCCTATTAGGAGCCAACCATGTTAAATGTTACAATACACATTGTTAAATGTGACCTAGTTACATGATTTAATCACCTAGTTAGGAGTGGCCTTGTCAGAGGACTTTGATCATTCTGTTAGAATGTCACCTTGCTAAAGTATTTACATAGAATGTTAAGTGCTTCAATGATTGTTAGGTCAACCTTTCATTAAAATGATTTCAATATAAACTATTTAGAGTGATTACAAAGAAAATATTAGGGTTTCATTTGTGTATTTATAAATCACTTTGCAATTTCAGATCTTTGTTTAGTTCATTTTTTGATTCTCTAATAAGCTTTCCTTGTCATGTATGTCCTTAATTCTCTCAGAAACCCTTCAAGAAATCATCCTTCTCTTCACAATAAATTTAAGCCTTCTTCTTAGATTAGCTCATCAACCTCAGCAAATTGTTTTCCTCTTAATGAAAACAAACACACAGATCTTACCATAGCTCATTCACACTCTTCTTTCTTTTTGTTCATCCCCACTCATGATCATATCACCTCCTTTCATGCACTAGATCTTATAGTTTATGATTTGATCCAATAGATTCATTGTACCCATCCATCTCAATATTTTCTCTAAACTTCTCATCAAATGCATTCATTAGGTATCTTACCTAATCCTCTCCTTGAATTAAATGATCCAACTCATCAATCTTGTCTTCAACACATTTTCCATATCCCAATAAATCAACTAAGTTGGATGTCAATCATAATTTCCATATGCATTTAAAAAATTGTCACTCGACCATTACTAAGTTCTAACACTTAGTCATCACTAAATTGCTTAGTCACTATAGAAATTCTTGCTCAACATCAACTTGTTTTCTTGGTCGACATTGATGCTTCGTCAACACTGAATTTTCTTGACACTAATTTTGGCTTGGTTGACACTAGCATCACTCGACATAAACTTCAAATTCCTTGATCTTTACTCTCTTGGTTGGTCAATCTTAACATAAGTGATCTATCTTGAATTGTACTATAAAGACTTGCACATCAACATGATTCAGACAATCACTTTGTCTTGTCAAAGTCTAACTAATCAAATTTCCATTGTAACTTCCTTCTCATTACTCAACCTTTCCTATAGGTGCTTTTGTTATGAGAAACTTATCAAATCCTCTTCATCAATCAAATCTAGATATGACATTTTGATTAGATAGCAACATGTCTCATTAGGATTTGACATCAATTATAATACAACAATTGTTCCAATTGTAGTTTCCAACAATTCATTTTTACATCATTTCTCCATGCAATTATTTTGTACATAAATACTCATATTATGTAAACATGTATCATCTCTTGATGTAATTTATAATTAACATTCGGATTATGGTAGACATAAACATATACCTAATTATGGTTCATCTTATGATGCACCTTTTAAAATCAGCATTGTTGATATATATTAGCCTTTTTACATACTTGTGATGTTATTGTATGTCCTCTATTAGCATTTATTTCACTTAAAATGATAGTATTATATCTATACATATAAAATTTATAGATATTCATTCTTCTCTTATACAAAAAGTGATGTGTAATGTGTATTCTTCTATTCATAATTATATTTATTATTATTTACCCTTACACAACCTCACTTAGCATAATAATAACTTGAATAATGAATATTTTTCAATAGGCAATCATGTCAATACATGACTTTGTTATTCTACTTGTGTAATAAAAGTTGAAATGGTTGTATTTTTCGATCCATGCATTTTTTTGTTATTGCTAATAAATTTAAATTATGAGTATCTATTATATAATAATTGTTAATACATAAAAGTTATAAATAGCTAGTATCTCTTCTACAATTTTTAGCTAAGGGAAAACAAGGTTTGAAGGAACCTAAAGCCCTTGTATGGAGAAATAAACTTGAAGAATGATACCATCAACAAACCAAGCATTAGATATTACAAAAACATTACCAACAAATATAAGGAATAAAATTTAGAGGCCTTACAAAATTTTCAAAAGATTCAAAATTTTCAAAAGATTTAGATTAATTTTCATTAGGTCATCATTAACACTATGAAATTTATTAAAAATACTTTTGATACAAGTGATGCCTATTTCCTTACTACAAATTCTTTTGGTTGTAATTCTTTATTTTCTAGTTGGGGATCAGATTAACCCATTGATAAATATTGGATGGATTATTCCTTGGAATTTAACCTCTTTTTAGCATTGAACTTATTCTCTCATATAGTACAATTGACTACCATAACATCTCTCAATTTCTCATGCACTTCTCTAATTTAATTGTCCAATATTTAAATTCATTTTTATGCCACTATTTAATGTATTTGATTCCTTTAGCTATCACCTATGTAGCTATAAAAATATTGTGCACACTATGCATATTAGCATTTGGAACATGTTTATTCTTCACCACATTAGTCTCATACATTATCTAAGTTAGTAGAGTATATTTTTTGTTCATGGTCTCTTTGATATTGTTATCCATATATAAACAAGATCACTTTTTAAGAGGGATATAATTCCCTGCAGGGATATCAACATGGATATTCATATCAGGCTCATTAGAGAGTGGGGTTTGCAAAACAAGATATTCACTAAATTCAATATTTTTTATTTTATTTTTCATATAGGAAGAGTGAGAAAATGAAGGGACTTTCCCTTTTCTCTTAGTTGACACCAATAAATAACTTCCTATCATTCATTTACCTTCCACATTACTTAGGCTAAAGGAATAGGGAACATACTCATCAAAAGGAGTATAGTTTAAACCTTCATTATTAGATAAGGGAATTTCATAATAGGCCTTATCTTCCCTTTTAGAGTTGTACATTTACCTAAATAAAAATCTTCATTATTAATGCCAGGAAAAGTATATGGAACTAAAGAGTACTTCATAAAACAATCAACATATTTCATAGTCATACCAATTTTATCATTCTTATGAAAAATAATTGCTTATGCAAATTTATTAGCTAAAAAGAATTCAAACCCTCGTATATAGCTATAATCTATGACATTTTCCTATGAACCTTAAAAATATATCTTATACTTAATTGAGTGTCAACCATTTTTTCTACACACTCAAATTGGTAGAGCTATGTAGCTACTACAAATTGTTAAGGTTCATTTGGTACAATTTTAAACCTTTAAAATTTCATTCTATTTTCTTTGAAAAAAAAAATAAAGTACTAAAAGTAAATCGAAAGACAACAAGTAAAGAAAATAAATAATAATTTCATCTTTCCATTTATGGAAGAGATATAATAATGATACTATGAAAGACTATTTTAAAAAGACTAAAATAATCTCTTGTAAATATAATGGGCTTTCACTCATTTTCCATTTAAATAAGAGAGGAAAGGACAGTGCATTAGAGAAGCCACAATCTCTTGTAAATATAATGGGCTTTCACTCATTTTCCATTTAAAAAAGAGAGGAAAGGACAGTGCATTAGAGAAGCCACACAAGTTGTGGTAATGATCAAATATATTCTATACAATAGAAAATAATAGAACATATAGAATTCATTTAAGGGGAAGGAAAGGTGGGATCTACCATTACTTGGTTATGATGGAATATCATGTGCAAATAGTGCTAGAGATCAAGTACTATTTCCTTGAAGTAACCCCACTAAGTGAATGAGAAATAAGTTACTTCCAAGACTAAGAAATGGGAAATATCATTTTCTTGTTCCTACTCATTGTTACATTATACATTTTGTAATTTGCAAAGGAATAAAAACTAAGTTTAGGATAAAAATGCCACAAGAGATCAATCATATTTTTTCATTAACAAGTTTTTTCAATGTACAAATCCATTTACAAAGACAAATTTACTAAATGGACATGTGTGAATCATTTTAAACCTTTTATCTCTGATATAATGTTGTATAAAATAGTTACTATTAAAGGGAGTTATTTTCTAATGATCAACGTTTTAGCTTAATTTTGTAGCTAATAAAAAGACTCCAAATGGAAAAGAAGTCATCTAAGAGATTCAATATTGGTAATGAAATGTACAATTATAATTAATAGGTTATCATAGAATACAATAATAAATTTAACATAAAGAGTAATAAAGGGATAAAATGTTAGTATCCTTAAAACAGATCCCTCAATATTGAGAAGGGATAGAATAGGATACTATAGAAAAATATGTTATTTAAATGGCACTAAAAGGAGAGGAGCCCTATTTTGAAAAGTATTTTGATACCAAAATATTATTTTTGTTGTTAAAATTCATCAATGTGATCAAATTAAATATCTTGAGGTACTCTAAAGATGTAAAATGATATACTCTTAAATTACAACACAATTCAATGTAGTCGGCAAGTTTGAGTTCTAGAAAAGAAACATAAATGAGTAAATTTATAGAACAAACCATTATAATGGAAAATAAGATATATTCCCCTCCCCAAAAAAAAGGATAGTCATTTTTGTGTTGAATTTTTGGGGAAAATGAGAATAATTATATATAAAATATTAGACATGGATTTTATCAAGAATGTGCTCAATTAATTGGTTAAGTGCATTGAAATGTTGTACAAAAGGGTAGCCACTAGCCCAAAAAAATAGAAAAGAACCACTAGCACAATTGATTTAGTTTGAATCCAAATAAACCATTTAAAATTAGGATTTATAAATGAATAAACCAAGTATAAGGAGAGTTTAAAGGATTGAATAACAAGGTTGAGTCTTGGGAGCTTCATTTACCTTGTTTTTTTCCTTTATTATACATTTTTCTCTTCAAAATGGTTATGTCCACTTCTTCCTCATCAAGTTTATCAATGATCAAGTAGGCATATATAAAATTACCACCCTAATCTCATAATTATTTTCATCTTTCTAACCATATAATTTTTTCAATTTTGGAGAACATTAACATAATAATATATAATTTTCTTTACTAGTGTCTTGACATGCCTTCTTGACATAGCTCTACCATTTTTATAATAACTTTTGATATATTTGACCAATTGAAAAAAAAAATTATTGTTCTATATTTTAATTCATATATTGGAAATATTGCTAGGAAGATGACTATTGTGATTTATGGCAACATATATATTCTAGTATTTCAGTATGAAATAAGAAACAAAAAATTGTCTAAGTATTGGAGAGTTTGCAACATCACATAAATAGACTTCGTATGTATAGATGAGATAACTCATAATTATTTTCATCTTTCTAACCATATAATTTTTTCAATTTTGGAGAAAATTAACATAATTATATATAATTTTCTTTACTAGTGTCTTGACATGCCTTCCTGACACATCTCTACCATTTTTATAATAACTTTTGATATATTTGACCAATTGAAAATAAATATTATTGTTCTACATTTAAATTAATATATTGGAAATATTGCTAGGAAGATGACTATTGTGATTTATGGCAACATATATATTCTAGTATTTTAGTATGAAATAAGAAACAAAAAATTGTCTAAGTATTGGAGAGTTTGCAACATCACATAAATAGACTTAGTATGTATAGATGAGATAGTATGATTTAGCACATGTGTAGTTGAGGGATGGTAGTTGAATGTGTGATGATGACATATGTCAATGTAAAAATCTATACAAATAGTATGGCAATAGTTATAGAGGAATTACCAATACAAGTAATTGACATAGCAGAACATAGCAAAATTATAAAATGTATTGTATGGCTTAAAGAATTATTTTGGTAACAAAATAATTACTTAACTATGATAGGCTAACATCCTAGATGTTTACCCCAAGTTATTTTATAATTAGCCAAGCATGTGGAAGCTTCAAGGCCAACTAATCAAGAGTTTTTGATAATTTACAAAGTATAAGTAAAGATCAATACCTTATGTAGCCAATATGCAATACAACCTATTGAGAAGGAAGTTGATGTGATATGTAAGATTTGAATGATATGAGATTTGGTGTATGATCAAAAGATTCACAAAGTTCAGTAGTGAGATAGTATTGTATGTATGTCTATACTTATGAAGAAACTTATTTGTATATTACATGTTAGGGCAGTGGGATCTTGTTGCATACATTGTAATTGTTCTACCAAATCCTAGCAGGGTTAAAGAAACTCCTAATAGGGTTGAGGCTTTTAACAAGGCCTATTCCTCTAACAAGGACTTGAGACACTATATGTATTAGACAAACTTCTAATAGGGTCAATATCCTTAACCATATTCTTTTGTTTAGTGAATCATTTTGTGGGTACCATCCTCATCGAGGTTTTCCCTTGGTCAAGGTTTTCCTAGTTAACAAATAATTGTGTTATGATTTCTCTCTATGTATGGTTTTATTTATTGTTTAGCATTATTAGTTTAATTTCATATGCATGTTTCAAAATAATTAATAATATTTAATTGTGGGTAGGCAAGAGCCTACAACACAACTATAAATTGTGAGCCTCTTATCGAAGAGGTCTTGGGTTTGAATCTAACCATGCTTTAATAAAATAATAATACATAATAATTAATCTTGGCTTCGGCCTCTTACCAATCAAAAAAAAAATTAGTTGTGGGTAAAATTTTGTAGAATACATATTCACCCCCTCTCAGTATTATCTATTTCTAATAATTGGTAGTAGAGCTTAGTTACTCAAAAGAGGCTTAATAGCTTGAGTAAGATCCCTATAGATTTGGAATAGTTAAAGAGAAATCTTGAAGAAGCTATCGATTAAATTGATTTCTTACTAAAGAAAGAGATAACTTGAAAGACAGGTATGAAGATGCAAAAGTTTACATTAGAAAACTAAAAGATAAGATTAATGATTTGAAATCTAAGAAGGAAGCAAAAGAGTAGATTAGTGACAATGATGAAGTAGGAACTTTCAAGAAAAAAAAAAAGATCTTGAAGCATGAGTTGAAAATTGTTGAGCTTAAGTTGAATCTAGAGAAGGATGATAGTAAAATTGAACCAGATCTGAAATTTAAGAATAAAGACCTAAGATCCCAGTTATCCAAAGTAACATCTTAATTAGATTCTATTAAGATAGAGCCTGTAGAATTAGAAAAGTACAATACTATTGTGAAAGGAGAATTGACATAAGATAAACAATAGTTAGAGAAGATTTATTCTAGTAGTGAGAAAATTGATGAGCAACTATTTAACTAGAGATTTTCTTATGATAAGACATGCCTTGGATATCTTATTAGAGAAAATTTGGCCAAGAAAACTAAAGTTAGGAAAGAACTAGATCCATTTGTTGAGATCCCTAAGTGTTAATAAATTGATTATATTAGGATAGAATCAAGCATATCTATAGAAGTATCTAAAGAAATTGAACAAGTCAATTTATCTAAGAAACATGACAAACCTAAGAAAACATGGAAAATTAATCCATCTAAGAAACATGATGAACCAAAGAAAATAGAATAGTCACCTAAGGTAGTTAGAGGTAGATTTTTTATATGTAATGAATTTGGTCATGTGAAGACAGATTGCACAGGTAAGTTCTTTAAACCTATCATTGATTTCTATTGTTATAATTTCCATGGTTAGAGTAATAATGGAAATAGTAGAATGTTTAGGAACACTAACCCTATAGGTAATGAAAGACAGAGATAAAAAAGAAGATCAAATTATGGAGAAAGACCTAAAGGATGAAGGAATTGGATTGTATGTTACAAATGTAACAACCTTGGATATATTGCAAGGAATTACAGAGCACCTGATAATTAGAATGGAACCAATCATAGAAAGAATATGCATGTATGTTAGTTATGCAGTAACTTTGGACACACAACAATATTTTGAAAAATAGAAGAAGAAACTATAACATGAATCCTAATTATAGAAGAAACAATAAAAAAAATGAAAGAAGAAATGATAATGGCAGTCATAAAACTCAAAAGAAAGCACTTAAAGAGCATGTTGATGAATTCAAAAAAGTATTTTTGTAAGCTAATAATCCATAAAGTTCTTATATAATTTTAGAATAGCAATATTTTGATGCATCTGATGGAGGATTGAAGTCAACAATATTTTGTGACTCATCCTATTTGAATTAAGAATTCTTAGTAGAAGTGGAGTGTCAATTGATTAGAGCTGATGTTCAAAAGTGAATCAAAAGTTGTGTAGTCAAAAAAAGGTAGAGGACATAGTAAGGAACCTATGGTCAAGTGCACATGAATTTTTTATGATCATAGTAAGTTGTATAGAAGTAAGCAGTCTTACTAGTAATCATAAACAATTTTTAAAGATGAAGTAGCTATACATTTAATGCGAAGTTAAATTTGAAATTATTTAAGCATAGAAATGAATATTTTTAGTACCATTTGATTATGTAAAGAATTTGGAGCATTTGTGAGTGATTTGACAGTGAATTTAGAGTGAATCAAAGCATCTAAAGTGTAAAGTTGGAGAAGCCCTAATATTTGATAATCAAGGTATTTTATGAAGCTTTCAGTATGAATTTTCAGCATAGTCAATTAGCATAATGTCAAGCCAGTCTATAGGTGATGTTAGTGAAAGAACAAGGTGCAAATTTAAGAAACACCCACTTGTTTCTCTAATTGATGATCCTCTAGGAGTGTTCTTGCAAATCCCACCTAATGTACTTCATGTAGATGTTAGAAGTTACATTCAGTATAAATTTGAGAGCATTGGAGATTGAGACATTCATAAGTATTTAGGTATAATGTGCAACGGAAACCTAACCTTGAAACTTGAGTTCGCATATTTGAATGAGTTGAACCTGATCAAGTACATGTTTTATACAGAATTTGAGAATCATGAATGGAGTAGGATTATTTTGAGAAAAGTACATGAAGTGTTTTGGGTAGGATATATACCTATTATAATTGATAATGACCTAATTCATAAGGTCACTAGACAGAGCAATGTATGTTGTAATCTAGTAAATGAAAGAAACATCAAGAAAATTGTTGAAACAAATTTGAAGACTAAATTTAATGGTAGAAATATGAGAGTTGACCTAATTGAGGATAGTGGAGTTGGAGTCTTGTGAAATATTATCAGATACAAGCTTAATTGTTGTTCAAGGGTAAATTTTGTACCAATAGGGTTTTTACATGCAACATATGTGATGGTTTTTAAAAGGAAAAAGGTGAACATGTGTAAGATTGTTAGAGTGCAATTGTTGGATAACATAAGAAAACAGTTTTAGATTTGAGTCTTTACTAACCTTTTTTTTTTTTTTCCAAGAAACCAAGTAGTTCCCTAGAATGAAAAGTTGGGATAGTAATGAGTGGACTGTGAAAATGATCACTCAGTGTTATAAGGCTAGACTAGAAGATGTCAGAGATAGAGACATAGATAGAATAATGATGAATTTTTAGTTAGAAATGAAATAGAGATATAGTATCCCTCCTACTATGTTAGAAAAGTACAAGGATGAAATTTATTTTATGGTAGAAACTGATACAACCTATATGGAGATAGTAGAACCAAGAGTTAAATTCATAGAATCTATGAGTGAAGAACTCATTGAAGGTTATGAAAATATTATACTTCAATTAAAAAGAGAAACTAAATGTTCTAGATGGGGAACATATGAAGAAAAAATGAAGGAAGTTTACTCTGAGCTTCACAACAAGGAAATCAAGAAGAATGTTGAGAAAAGGGTAGAATATATTCTAAAGGAATTAGGAATGACAAGATAGGAATTAAATGAGATCAATGGTATAACCTTGGAGATGAAGGCTAGCAATCAAGTAGAAGTATTGGAAGATGCTCCTATTTCAATTGTAGCACCTTCAAAGGGAGTGACAATAGCAAGATCTACTAAATAGATACATACTGTAGACACTTAAAATTGTCCCAAATGCTATTAATTAATTTAAAATTTCCTGTAACATTATAATTATTTATTTATTAATTAATTATATTTTTTCATATTTTTATACTTATTTAATTAAATAAATTCATTTCCCTAATGTATTTAAATTTATTTGAATACAACACCTCTAATACATTAAATTTATTTAATACATAGTGCTCCATAAATCCCCTTTTAAATAAATTCAATTTATCTAATCCCCTTCACTTTATTAAATTTTTTAGTCCTATGATTAAGTCAAATCTTATTTAACTTAATCCTAATCCTATCCTAAAACCTAGTCTACACCCATCACTCTCATCCTTCTAAGCCTACCGACTACTTAATCCCACTTATTTATGTTAAACACCTTTTAAAACACCTTTTAGCTCCTAAGTGTTTGCTCACAGTTGTGTGAGAAGCTATTGATCCAATAAACCTTCCACTTATTTATACTTCTTACACTTCTTACACATTTGCACCCCCACTCCTTCCCCCAAGATTTCTCACACATGTTTGAGCACACCTTGAGCCTCTCAACCATAAAGGCTCTTTTTGTCTTTTGCATGGCTTTGTCCTTTAGCCTACATGTCTCCCTTGTGGAACCTATGTGGATGCCACATAGATGTCACCTCCCCAAGGCCTCTCTCAAACCTATAAATAAAGCCCCTGTCTCACGCATTTCTCCATCTCCTCCATATGCATTGTTATCATGCTAGTATAGTTCTAGAGCTTTTTAGAGATTTTATGCTTAGAACTAACCTCTGGTAGTTGTTTGCATTACTTAGATTTCTATTTTTTGCTTTAGTTTCATGGTAGTATGATGTTGTAGGTTTCTTTCTTGCATTGCATTTCCATCTCACCTTTTAGAATCCTTTGAGGATTGACTCACTTATAGCTATTTCTTAAAGGTATTCTCCATTCATCTTAGCATAGACTCATTTCATATTGCATTTTCATCAAGGGATTCAATAGTTGTGTTTGGGAGAGCACATCTACATCCCTCACACTTGAACACACCAAAAAGGCCTCTTATGGGTGCCCTTGTTGAGATGCTTTGAGGTTGTGTAAGGACATTTAATTTGTGGTTGCATAACTTATTAAAATCAAGTTGATTTTAGTTTTATTTACATTTGTTTCTAATATTTCATATGCACATGTTACAACTAATGTTTACTTGTTTATGCATGCTCCCGATAGGTTAGGTTTTCAAATATACATTTTGGCACACCTGGTGGGACCCACATCCCTATTCAACTTTCAAAAATTATCAAAAAATCATTAACTCACTATTGAAACCTATGCACTATCATCTCCACTAAGATGTAGTGTTGTCTGTGAAGATGCTCTATCGTCTTTGCATATTAGCATCTCTGTAGACTACTGTCTACATAGATTGGTGTATCTGCCACTGTTACTTTTAAACTCAACCTAATCTTGCATTAAATTTGAGTTTTGTCATTTCCACTTGAGTTTTAGTGCCTCGAATATTTATTCTGTCGTCTCCATAGATTTGACCATACCATCATTTGCATTGTGGGTGACCATAAACCTAGTTGTTTAACTATACTATCATCTATGATTTGTCACTAAATTTTGTCATCTTTGATTCCTAGACTATCATCTATGTATTCTAGCATCTTTGAGTTTTGGTATCCGCAACCCTGCTTTGTCGTCTATGATTGACAACCTATCAGTGAAAAGTTAACTATACATCCTAGTGTTTTGTCATCTGCATTTTTTGACATTTGCATTATTCTTTTGTCTATCATCTCCACTTTTTGACAAATTAAATTAATTTTTTAACTCTTAACTTGTTGATTGATTGATTTACTAGGATTTCTAATCAATTTTTCTTATAGGAGAAAATCTTTGGAAAACTTCTTTTAGTGATTTTAATCACTTAAACTCGTAGTGATTTTTATCGCTTAGGAACTTTATAATGGTTTTAAACACTTGGAGAATTTTTAGTGATTTTAATCACTTGTGGGATGTAAATGGAAAATGAACTTGTATGAATTAATCACTTTCCTTGGAATGCATGTTGCAATTAATATATAAAGGTCAAACACACTCTTGAATGCCCTAAGGTAAACCATTACACAATAGATTTTCATTGGAATGGATGATGCTCAAACACACTCTTGAATGTCATTAATGAATGAACAAGTTTTTCAATGAAATGCATGTGTAGACCAGCCAAACCCATAGACCAGCCAAACCAAAACTTCAATGCCTTAAGGAAATTGACATGCTTTCATACGAATTAATGTTTAGATAGAAAATACACTCTTGAATGCCTAAGATCAATGAAACTTGCTATGAAATATTTGGATTTGGTGCTTAAAATGAATTCACTCAATCTTGAATAACTTAAGGGAATTAGTTTACTTTTAGCATTTTGCTTATGTTGAAGACAATCGATTTATTTTATGTTTACAAATCTTCTCTTTTTATTATGTTGACAACATTGTCAAGTTGGAAAGAACAATGCATGCTTAAATATGAGTGTCTTCAAGAGTAGATTACAAAATGTAAAGCGAAAAGAACAAGTGTCTTTTAACCCCAAGGCCACTTACATATTCTCTCATCTCTCACCTTTGGGTGATCTTGAGTGCACAAGAAATAAGTGGTCTTGTTTATATTTTTTAGGAGGCTTGCTTAGGGATTTCATCACCCCTTGGGATGACCTCAACTCTAGTATTCTAGTAGAGTATAAGAATTTGTAGGTGAATTGAAAGACACCTCTCTTGGAAGTAAAATTTTGTCACTCTTGGCTAAGCCCCAAAGAACTTTATACCTTTGGGAAGTAAAGGTAGAGATTTGGGTTACTATCTCCCCCCAGTTATGTGGCACTATTTTCTTTCATCTACAGATTTGGGCCTCATGTACCTAGTGTATATCGAGGACTCCCTTTAGATAATCTTTGTGCATCTTAGTGGTAGCCTTATTAGGATTGTTGATGTGTTCAGCATGCTTGATTTTTTAAACTTCCAAAACCAATACCAAACATCAAAAAAGTTCAAAAATTTAGTGAAATGGTGAGCTAAAATTTTAATGAATGAAATAATTGTAAGTGGGTCCTCTTGAACTACGATTATTTTTCAAGAGTTCTCATATTTGGTCTACCATTTGGAAGTCATTGGGTCTTTTAGTCACAAGCTTATTTATAAAATGTTTTGAAACTGGGTTTATTTTGTTCTTGTGATGACTGACAAAGTCAAACCTAAGAAGGTGAAATTGTCTAAACCATTTTCCTACAAGGAAAGGAAAAACCTAGCATATGGTGATAAATAATTTTGATACGCTATCTAAGACATCAAGAAATAAGAAGCTAAACAAGACCATAATGATAGAATCAAATACAATGCTAAACTTCAAAATTGGTTTGCTTTCCCTAGAGTGAACCCAAGATTTTTGTTCCCAGTGAGAAAAGATTGAGTTAATTGCATAGTGACCATAACACCTTCATTTTCCATATCAACCCCATTGCCAAATTCCCAATCTTCCATTTTCCAAATTTCATCTAGAGAGCTTGATGCTCTAAACCTTAATCTTTTGGGCATAAGGACATCTTAGTTACAAAACTTTTGAGATTACAACACTAGACCTTTATCCATAAGCAAACATTTATCGTAGTTACACTCACTCATTTTGGATCACAAATCCATCTCCAAATAGTGAGTAGTCAATTAAGTGTCCTATCTTGACTAAAGATCACTTTTCCATCTTTGGTAGGAGAAAGATACTTTTATCCTATACCACACTTGGTTTGTTCAATCAACAAAGTCTTTTATTTACATTTAGGTTATTGGCCCTTTTATCACATGAGGTTTAGTTGCTCTCCCACATGTTCTTCTCTTTCTTCCACAATCTTCCACCCATTGGTTTGGTCATATTGTATGGAACATACACAATCTGAAAAATTCACATTTAATCCCGTGTCTCGTTTGTTGGAATTATTAAGGTAACAAGAGATGGAGAATAATTTTCCTCCATGATCATTCTCATTGGGGAGCACATTTCCCCCTAGCATGAACTTTGGCATGACTAGCTCAACATTCACACAAGAACTAGAGGATCCTTTTTGCAACACAAATTTGGGAAGTAATTCACATAATGATGAAGAAGTATACCAAGATGAAGATCCTATTGACAACAAAAATATCCCTAATGATGTCTAAACATTTCTTGCAAATCCATACAACTTGGAAATGATGGAAAAGTCTATTAGGGAAAATAGGACTAAGATCTTCCTAAACCTTGTTAAAGATGGTGTTAATGTCCCTACGAGTTTTTAAATGAGATCACTTTGTTTAGATAGATTACCAAGGGTGGTGCTCCCATATTACCAGCTTCAAACATAGCCCAAAAAATTGGTTAAGAGAAGGAACCTGTGGTGAGAACTAGTTCCATTACATCAAGTGTTTCAACACAACTAACATTCCAATTGAGTGCGGAACATATCCAACAAATCATTAGTGCTATGCCCAACACTACTAGTGTTAGTATTCCATAGTCAACCTTGACAAGTCCAATTGTAGGATACTTAAACATTGGGCAAGTACCTACATAACAAATGAAAATTCCAACACAACTGATATATTCCTCTTATTTACAAATGCCAACAAGTATGGTGAAAAAATCTATGCCAATTCTAATGATGGCATATCAATACATTGGCCAAAGTGGAGCACTTTACCACCTCATAATATATTTGGGACTCCATATAACTTGTGAGGTGGTTTTATCAATTCCCAACAATCACAAATGCAACCAAACCAAGATCTAGCCTAACAGTTGCATGAACTTCAAAATTTGTTCCATACCATGAGCAATAAAGGGGTGAAGGATTTCTCTTTGAGGAAATTTTCCCCTTTCCATTTGACAGATCCATTAACATGATACCTTTTCCACCAAACTTTGAGATTCCTAAATTTGACAAATACACGGGAGAAACATGTCCTATCACACATCTCAAGGAATTTTTCATTTTGTGTCAAGAAGAAGCCTATAGTGAATATTATCTTAAGAGGCTCTTCACACAAAGTCTTGGAGGACCCACACTAGATTGGCTAATGAACTTACGCAAGGGTTCCATTACTTCCTTCAATTATTTAACAAGGAATTTTGTAGCACAATACTCTTACAACATTGAACATCATGCCTCATTAAGTGATTTTTGCAACACAAAACAACAAAATGGTGAAACATTTGCTAACTTTCTACAATAGTGGAGGCATCTTGGTAATTGCATGCCATACAAAATTGAGAATTCCCACCTTTTGGATATATTTATCAAAAACTTGATACCAAAGATGTCTTTCCACATGAAGATGGCTAATCTTGAAGACTTTTCTACCTCATTCATGAAAGGAAAGAACATTTAAAATGGACTCCTAGACAATGGTTCCATTAAACATTATAACTCTTCACCCTTGAACAATGATAGAACAACAACAACAAACCCAAATTTTGGTCCAAAAACAAAGGTGTTACCCATGATGGTGTCACTGATGTTAAAAGTGTACAAAACCTCCAAGGTGGGAACAACAACAACAACAACCATTGTAACCAGAACAACAATTCAAACAATGACAATTAGAATCAAAACAATCAACAATCTCGTAATCAAATGTAATTTTTTCCTCACAACAAAAAAAATACCAACAAAAATCACAATTGTGACTATGATTGAAATAGGAATTTCACTAACTTCTGTGAACCCTTGGATGTCATATTCTAAAAACTAGTGGATCACAATTTGATGGTGTTTCCCAACACACAACCCTTTGATGAAAATCAACCCAAATCAAAATGGTATAGGGAAAATGAATATTGCAAATACCATCACACCAAAGGACCTAACACAAACAAGTGTGTAAAACTCAAATTCTTCATTCAAAATCTTGTTGATGATGGAGAAATTAAGTAGAAGGGGGACCACCCTCTAAAAATGCTAAACTGGACATATTTCAAAAGCCATTTCTTGACCACAACAATAACAATATGAACAATGTAAATCAAGCTTCCACATCAAATGAATTACACTATGACTATTATACTAACCACATATTAGGATTTGACTCCTTGTGTGATAAAATAGAAATAAATGATATATGTGGTTTTGACTCCATGTGTGGTCACATTGAAGAGGTAGACACTCATGTGAATACCCTTGTCCTACAAGCAGCTGATTGTGATGCAACCACTTGATGGGGAAGAATCACTTTACAAGTTGCCACTCCCACCCCCACTAATCCATCAGTTCCACATGTGCCTATTATGCCATCCACTTCACAAAGACCCACTTATTTCTATCATGCATTATCCTAGTTAGGGAAGATTCTTGCACAAATATCCATTCTAGAGCCCCTCACCACCTCACCCATCCACAAAGAGATTTTGGAGACTACTCTTTTAGAGTTTCATGTTCCTAAAAATATTAACACATCTCAATTCACTGCTATGATTGGAAATTTTGGCACACAAAAACACCTTGTCTTCACAGACAAAGATTTCCAAGGTCCTAACAAACACCACAATTTGTTGCTCCACATTGAAGTCCTTAGATAGTGACATAAGATAAAAAGAGTTCTTATAGATAATGGATCTGGTTTGAACCTTTGTACATTGAAGATGATCTATTTCTTGGGGCTTCTTGAAGACCTCCTAGATATCAATAAAAGGATAACTATCAAAGCATATGATGAAAGAGAAAGAGAATCAAAAGGAGTTATCATGCTACTGCTAAAGGTTACGCCAACTGTCATAAACATTGAATGCCATATCCTAGATTTGGATTTGCCATACAATATCTTGCTTGGTCAACCTTGGATACACACACTCAAGGTGGTCCCATATACATATCATTAATGCTTGAAATTTCACAACCAAAGAAGAGAGGTCACAATTCCTAGTGATCCTTTTCCTTTTTCTTTTTGTAAGAGATTGGAAGGTGCACCAATATATTTTTGTCCAATTAGTGAGTTTGCTAAGGTTATTCCTAAAACTCTCACCATGATAGAATCACCTACCACCAAAATGCTAGAGTAATCCAATAATGATTCTAGTTCCCATAAATGAAAGGAGAAGGTCAAAGATATTAAGGTCAATACTACAGGGAAGAAGGTTACTTTTGTTGACCTAGGAATGGGAGAGTGTAAGTTTATAAATGCCTTGTGTGTTGGAAAACTACCACTCACCCCCCATTCCCTTGAAAAAAATTCAAAAATACCACCTTCTATAAATAAGGATACTATGCATATTAACAAGACAACATTTGAACATTGTGGTTCACTTCGTGATAAACACATGGAATCTAATAGCCTAGATTGGCTATATTTTTTATGGAAAAGATGAACCTATGGAATTCCCCAAAGATATTATTGTTAAGGCTCCTCCCATGTTTAAAAACATGGGATATCATGGTACTAGCCTTGGGCCTAAAGATGATGGAATCAGACAAGCCCTTGAGGCTAATAGCTATCTTAAAGGATGTGGTTTGGGCTCCATTAAACCCAAGGTGTCCTTTGCTGACAACTATTGTATGGTTGAACCTGATTTTGAGACTAAAGAGGAGGAATTATTTGAAGTGCCCTTCCAATACATTAAGGATGGCCTAGATAACCATGTCTATGTCATTACCATAGCCAACCTTTCATCTACTGACCTACCTCTCACCAACCCTAACATGATAGATTGGGACCTTTAGGACACACCACTAGCTCTTAATATCTATAACTTTGACAAAGTAGTGATGGAACTCTTTGGCCTTAAGAATCTCAAAGATTATGAAAATGAGATCCAATACAATGAGGGATCCTACTTTGATAGCCAAGTGAACTCTCTCAGTTGCAAAAGTGAAAAAGAAAATAAAAATAAAAATAAAATAGAAGAAACATCCTCTAGTGAAAAATCCTTTGGAGCACTTTTGGATGAAGAAAAGGATAAAATGAAGGATTCATCTTCTGGTGAAAACCTTCTAGAGGTGCTAGAAGAAGGAGAGGTTGACTTGTTGTTCAAATCTTTACCACCAGAAAAGTCATCTTTACTAAATGAAGACACAATTCTAGTTAATTTGGGCACAACATATAATCCACAAATCACCTACATTGTTGCCACCTTAAGTCCTAAAGAACAAAAGTGATGATTGAATTCTTAGAAAAAGGAAAAATCAATTTTGCATGGACATATAAAGACATGCCTAGTTTAGACATAGATTTGGTTGTACGTCACTTAGCAGTAGATCCCAAGATTAAACCTATGAAACAAAAGTTGTGCATTATGCATCCTAAGGTAGCACTTTTAGTCAAAGTAGAACTAAAAAAAATGCTAGAGGCAAAGTTTATCCACCCTATTGATTATCTTGAGTGGGTTTCCAACATTGTTCCTATAGGAAGCATCTAGGGGCATCCACATCTATTCAAACTTTCAAGATTTAAATCTCACATGTCCTAAGGATGACTTTCCACTTCCTAACATAGACATCATAGTGGATTTAACAACCAGACATTGAATGTTGTCTTTAATGTATGGCTTCTTGTATTAAAATCAAATCAAAATTGTAGAAGAATATCAACATAAAATAACGTTTATCACCCCATGGGGGATGTTTTGTTACCAAGTCATGCCTTTTGGCTTGAAGAATGCTAGTGCCACCTATCAACACACAATGACTAAAATCTTCCATGATCTTTTACATGTCATAATGGAGGACTATTTTGATGACACTCTAGGAAAATCTAAGACACATGATTCCCACATTGATGTTATCACCACCATTTTTGAAAGGCTAGAGAAATATAAAGTGTGCATTAACCCAAAGAAGTGTATTTTTGGGGTCGAATCAAGCAAGTTGTTAGGCTACATAGTGTCAAGAAGAGGCATTGAGGTAGATCCTGCCAAAGTGAAAGCCACAATGGAAATGCCTCCACCTACCACATTGAAACAACTTCATACTTTTTAGGGAAAGTTGTAGTCCATTAGATGATTTGTGCCCTAGTTAGTAGATAAGGTCCATCCACTTCAACATTTTCTTTGAAAACACACTAAGTTTCAATGGGATTTCCTATGTTAGAAAGAATTTGAACAAGTTAAGGTATACTTGGCTAATCCACTAGTTCTAGTTCCTCCAATTGTAGGAAAACCATTGATTCTATACATTTTAGACACTTTAGTTACCTTAGGCACCCTTTTGGCACAACTAGATGACAATGGTAATGAGAAAGCAATATATTATCTTAGTCAAACATTAGTTGGCTATGAATTGAACTAAACTACTATTGAGAAAGCTTGTTTGGCAATAGTCTTTTGTACACAAAAACTACTCCATTATATGCTTAATCACACTACACATCTCATCACCAAGATAGATCAACTCAGATATTTTCTATCAAGAGCCTGCCTCATTGGTTGAGCTACAAAATGGGTCTTGATTTTAAGTGAATTCAACATTGTCTATAAGGATCATAAGGCCATTATGGGACAAGTAATTGTAGACTAGCTTGTTGAAGCTCCTCTTTAAGGAGACTATTCCATTATAGCAGATTTTCTAGATGACACAATTATGACTATTACCCCTAGTACACAATGAAAGTTATTTTTTGATGGTTCCTTCACACAAAAGGGATCGGGGGTAGGAATTTTTTTTGTTACACTACAAGGAGACCTCATTCCTAAGTCTTATAAAATTTCATTCCCTTGCACAAACAATATAGTTGAGTATGAAGGATTAGTCATAGGGCTTGGTCAAGCTATCAAATGGAATATCAAAAGCCTTCTTGTCTTTGGAGACTCTTAGAAAATCCCAAGGGCTAATAACAAAGTAGAAGATGCCATGGCCACCATTGTCTCCATGATCACCATGCCTGAGTACATTCCTAAGTGTGAGTTTCTTGTTGAGAATCTTTTTCTTGTTGCTTATGAGCAACCCAATTCAGAGCTAGGGTGTGAGATTGTTGGTCTAGAGTCTCCATGGTATGTCGATATTTTCACCTACCTTCATCACAAAATTATCCCTATTGCCCTCTTCCCAAATCAAAGAAAAACCTTCATCCATCACACTACCTAATATACTATCCTAGGTGATACACTTTTCCAAATACACTTTAATGGAACCCTCCTCCAATGTCTTAGTTTAGATGAAGCCAAAATAGTGTTAGAAGAAGTTCACCAAGGAATTTGTGGTTCTCATTATAGTGGCCTTAGGTTAGTAAAAAATCTCCTTAGAATGGGTTATTATTGGCCTACAATGGAAGTGGATGCCTATCATTTTGTGAAAAGATGCATTCCTTGTCAACAACATGGGAATTTGATACATGTTCTACCCAAGACCTTCAACCCACCATCACACCATGGCCCTTTTCCCATTGAGGATTCGATCTTGTTGGTCAAGTGTATCCAAATTGCACAAATGGCCACAAGTATATCATTACCAGCACAGAGTACTTCACAAAGTGGGTCGAGGCTATCCCATTAACCTACACCACCAAAAAAAAAATTTCAAAGTTCATCTTGAACTACATTATCTATCATTTTAGCATCCCTCAAGACATCATGATTGATAATGGAGCTCCTTTCAAAAATTTGGAAGTTTCTACATTGTGTAGGAAATTTGGAATCACCTAGCATTTTTCCACCAAATACTAACCCCAAGGCAATGGCCAAGCTAAAGCTACCAATAAAACCATTTTGAAAACTCTAAAGAAAATTATTGATGCAACTAGCCATGACTAGGACCTCCAAATTTCTCTCGCCCTTTGGGCCTACCACACCTCCATCTATACCCCCATAGGGGCCACTCCATTCTCCCTTATTTATGGTTCTAAAGCTCTTACCCATTGAAATTGAGCTTGCCTACTTGCAAGAGCTACAAATCCTTTATTAGAGATGCCGCAATGCCCTAAACCACCTTTGCATGTATTAATTTCACCTTTAGCTTTAGTTTCAAAAAAGACTCAAGCCTCGGGAATTTGAGGTGGGTGACTTAGTTTTGCAGCATAACATGAAGAACCTCAAGAACTATGAGAAGAAAGGAAAATTTGAACCTATTGGCTTGGTATGTTTATCATTACAGCCAAATATGGTTTTGGGGCATATCAGATTGCCACTTTAGAGGGAGATCCACTCTCTGAACCTATAAATATCCAAAACCTCAAGTGGTTCTATGCTTGAGTCTTGTAGTTCCTATACAATGTTATTATAGTTCCACAAAATACAAAAAAAAATAGAAAATTAGAAAACTCCAAAAACATTCATAAAATGTTCCTGAAGAAAAGAATAAAAAGAAGAAAAAGTTCTTGAAAAAAGTATTTTTGTCCATTATTTATAAGGCTCATCTCACTTCACCCCTTTCCACTATTTCATCCCACCTTCGTGTGAAAGTCCTATCTGACTTGAATTTTTCATGCATCTACTTAAAGACCTCTTTTCTATGAGACATTCATTCACTTCCATCCTTCAAAAGACCTCTAGTTTTTGAGGCATTTTTCCCATTGACTGTTGATCCTAAAACCCATTACACTAAGCTTTCTCCCATGATAGTGACTGCAATTGAACCTAAACAAAATCACCATTTGAGACTTAATGATTTGAGACATTGTTTTTTTCACAACCCTTGCCAAAATTTTGCAACAACATTAGAAAAACACATAGGATGAATCCTTCCTACACATGGTACAACAATTTTTACATTTTGAGACTTAATGTTCTTGCCAGCAACTATGGATTGATTGATTACTTGGTCATGAGGTCTCTTTAGGTTGATTTCATTTTGTTTTTTAGTGGTAACCTTTTATGATGTGCCTTGATCTTCCATATTTTGGTATCACCTAAATGATTTCAACTGACTATATGTGTTATTTTTTGTATGATATATTTTTGATTCTTTAGTACATGTATGTCAATTTCAAGTTATGATTATGCATTACTCATTGGGGGCAACAGATTAGTACACTTCCCACCAAAGACCCCTAAAAAGGCTTTGGGTATTCCTAGACTTCTCCAAATGTGCATATGTCATTTGTTCTATCATAACTATGTAGACTATATCTGTCATCCTAAAGTATCTATTGTGTTGAGAGTCTAGTCCATGCAAAGGAAACTTGTCATCCATGCTTCTATAGCATATGGTGCATCACTCCTTTTGCAAAATCAAACTAGAGTGTGCTCTCCCATATAAACACAACTGAATAACTTAGTATCATGTAGATAGGATTCATGTAGTCTAGGGTTTTATTGCTCCCTGCTTGAGACAAGGGTTCTATTTATTTCCCCCCTCCTATGCTATGCTACTTTGTTCCTACAAGTGAGGAGTTTTGACACATGTCCATTCATTAGGCTCATTCATATAATATTTTCATATCTCATTTTTACACTTTAAGTTCAATCATTTCACTTTGCATTCATTAGTGTCTTTTTCTATTACTGACATTTTCATTTAGGATATTCAATACATTAGGCATGTTATTCATTATTCAATTTCATCATTGGTTCATTACATTAATCCATTAGGTGCATGTCTTATACTCAATATATTTAGTGGCCTATACATCATGATACATCTCACAAAGCATATAGTACATCCATACTTGTAATATAACACACGCATTTCATATATCGCCATAGAACTTGCATCATTCACACATTAGTCATCATATATAAATCATAGGAAACATAACATCACACACATCTTGCATCACAATGTTAGTAACCACATCATAGAAATCACATGCATAAGAAGCAATCATTCATACAACTCTAGGCTCATCAAATCATGTCATGTATATCAAAAGAATAAGTGTTCGTGTAAAGTCCATATACAAAGAACCATGTAGTATATCATGCATCATCAAAAAAACTCACTGCATCTACATCACTCAGTCAAAACTACCTACTATAGTAATCATTAAGCTAGTTGAGAGGGCCCAAACCCTCCTATACCCCCTCCTCCTCATGGAGGCCTACCCTATCCCACTAATTTCTCTAACCTCTTGTAGCCCCTTATGGTTCATGAACTGGACACCTCATGGAAATATGGCTACCACTGATTGGTAGGCATGACATCTTGATATATATACCTATAGTGGGCTACCTCTCGCATGGCCTATGTCTTCTATTGGTGGGCTTACATGGCCTCTTACATCATAACCATGGTCACCCCAAGTTGTACCATCTATCAGGCTAGATCATGTTGTTAGTGGTACTCATCTACCTATCTCTAGTGCATCTCTCACTCTGCCCATAGAGTGTCCACCTCTTACCATAGCATGTCTATCTCAACCAACTCCTCTACCTCCACCTCTATACCAAAATCATTGAACTCTCTTGCATCTATCCTAGCCTACAGTGTAGCCAAGGCCTCTTGGGCACTATTTTCCCTTGCTCACTATGCCTATACCTCTACCTATAGGGCTGCCAAGGCTTGTTCGTCACTATCTGTCATCACTTGCTCCACCTATGTCTCATCCTAAAGATAGAAAACCTCTATCTAAAGGCTATCTTGCTTCACCCTAACCATATCTACATCCTCTAGTTGAGATGGTCACTATACCTATGGCCCTAGTGGCCCTTGTACCTATGGCCCATGTGGCCCTTGTAGTGGTCCTACTAGTGTTGGGACCCTCCTCTCTCTCGAGGACCCTATTGTGCCCCTTGTACTAGTAATGGCACCACCATTGCCTACCCACCATTCCCTACTCCATCCCCCTCATCCTATGCCTACTCTACTAGTGGTGGTGCTCTCGGTACTATCAATCATAGTGGCTAATGGGCCACCTACCACTATGTGTATGTAGGTGTCATCCCTACATCTCCTTGGTCTTGTCCATGCACCCAAGGCATTAGCTACATCTCCTTCCATGATATCCTAGCTAAGCTCAAGCTAGTCCCATGACCCCATAATCTGTCATACTCCTTGGATACCACTAGATATATAAATTTTTCTAGAACCATATCTTGCATCCTTCCAAACTATTGTTACACCTTAGAGGAAAAATATCTCATCATGACATGCATGGTCTACCTGATCAACCAATAGTTTGTTTGCATATATCAAACGTACAACTAATCCTCACTATCATCCTCTCCCCTAGCTAGTGAAGTACTCCTTCATCGCTCCATGTCATCATATGGTGTCCAATTAAACATAATAATCTCATCTAGGCATCTCCTCCAAAATTTGATAGACTTAGTGGAGGTTTACTAGATTGACAGCCTATATCAGCATGCAAATGGCTCACTAGGCTATTAGATCTCTTGTCTAGTGATGGGATGTGTGACACCTATGTTCTCCCATGACCACACCATCAGTAATTTTAACCTTGAACCTATAGGATACTACATCCTATAGGTACACATGTTTAATTCATGGTATAGCATGGCCAAGATGGTCTGACCCCAACAGAAGACCACACCATCATCCTATAGCAAAGTGCTCAACACTCGTGTCCACCCAATTGGGAACCTATGCCCAACATGATCTGGTATCATCCTCCATATGAGTTAGGTGAGGTAAAGAGCAAGTCATGGTAGTATTTTCTCCAATGCCTCTCTCCATATCAGCCATGATCTCTATATAGGTAGCCTCTATCATTAGTGCCTAAAGCACTCCCATAGATAGTGATCAACACCCTCTAGAATGTACTCTAGGTACATCCTATGGATCAGCACTTACATAATCTACCACAGATCAAACAAGGTCGATATCACATCTCCAATAGGTAGATGGAAATTGCATGTCAGTGTATGCCACCACTCTATCAATGCTGACAATTATACTAAATGAGCTCTCAAATTGGGCCACTTGTGGACATGTTCTAAACCACATAGTCTCATATGCCCCCACTCTGTCTCGATCAGCATATTCCCTAGCACCAAGTCACTAGATATTGCTCCCATGACCAAAATATCACCATCTCCATCTACATCATAGACATGCAAATGGTTAGTATATCCTTTATCTTATGCTCTCTTTTGCTTACCTTGACATGGGGCATCCTTCTCTATTCACCAGTCATCCCTACTTACTCCCTCTTTTTGTCAATTTTTCCCAATCAGTCAATACACAAATTAATGCAGATACCAATCCACAGAGATGTTGATTCATGGAAACATTGATCCATGAAGATGTTGATCCACATAGACATGAATCTATGGAGAAAAAAAACCATAGCAACATTGATTCAACATCTTTGATGGCTATGCAGATGCTGGAATTCCATCGACAGTTGCCCAACTATCATCTATGGAGATGATGACACATAGATCATCATCTTTGACCTGCCTCTTATCCCCTTTTCCCCCTTTTGGTATCTACATAGATGATAGGATACATCTTGTCATCTCCACAGAGCTCTCGATCCCTAGTTTGTCATCTTCATAGACGATAGGGCAGAGACTATCATCTTCACCCTGACTAATTTTTCCCCCTAATAAATGCATCATAAATGCTACATTAAAGATGTAATTAAATGTTTGACAAAGTAGGATAGTTGACTCATCAATGGGCCCATCTCAACTAGTCTCTAGTGCTCTCAAATGTGTTCTCCAAGCTCTAATTTGTCGATCGGATCGATCTTTCACTCTGGTTCTCTACTCTCTAGGTGTGCAAATGACTCTTCCTTGAGCCCTTTAGAGACTTATATAGGCCATCCAAGGCCCTTTTTTTAGCCTGTACCCTTTCCTAGGCCATATTGACCCCTATTTATCCCCAAGTCATAGAAAATAACCATCTATGCCTTTTTCCTACCCTTTCTTTTCTTCTAAAGACCTTTTTGCAACAATTGCCCAAAATTTATTTTCTGCACTATTTTCATGAGGGGCACCCTCCTCCCTTGTCGTCACTTCGACACAACTCCTAGGACTTCTATCCTTTATGGAAAACCTATATTTTCTTTTCTTTGATATAATGTTGTTCAGACATCACATCAAAGAGGGGCAAAATGTAGACACTTAAAATTATCCCAAATGCTATATTAATTAATTCAATATTTCTTATGACATTATAATTAATTATTAATTAATTAATAATATTTTGTCATATTCTTCTACTTATTTAATTAAATAAGTTCATTTCCCTAATGTATTTAAATTTAATTTGAATACAACACCTCTAATATATTAAATTTATTTAATACATAGTGCTCCATAAATAACCTTTTAAATAAATTAAATTTATTTAATCCCCTCCACTTTATTAAATTCTTTAATCCTATGATTAAGTCAAGTCTTATTTAACTTAATCCTAATCCTATCCTAAAACCTAGTCTACACCCATCATTCTCATCCTTCTAAGCCTACCCACTACTTAATCCCACTTATTTACCTTAAACACCTTTTAGCTCCTAAGTGTTTGCTCACACATGTGTGAGAAGCTCTTGATCCAATAAACCTTTTGCTTCATTTATACCTCTTACACCTCTTACACCTTTGTCCCCCCACTCCTTCCCCCAAGGTTTCTCACACATGTGGAAGCACACCTTGAGCCTCTCAACCATAAAGGCTCTTTTTTACTTTTACATGGCTTGTCCTTTAGCCCATGTGTCTCCCTTGTGGCACCTATGTGGATGCCACATAGATGCCACCTCCCCAAGGCCTCTCTTAAACCTATAAATAGAGACCTTGTCTCGAGTATTTCTCCATCTCCTTCATATGCATTATTATAATGCTACTATAGTTTTGGAGCTTTTTAGAGATTTTATGCTTAGAACTAACCTTTGGTAGTTTTTTGCATTAGTTTCATGGTAGTATGATATTGTAGGTTTCTTTCTTGCATTGCATTTCCATCTCACCTCTTAGAATCCTTTGAGGATTGGCTCACTCATAGTCATTTCTTGAAGGTATTTTCTATTCATCTTAGCATAGACTCATTTCATATTTCATTTTCATCAACAATAGATTCAATAATTGTATTTGGGAGAGCACATCTACATCCCTCACACTTGAGCACATCAGCAAGGTCTCTTACTGGTGCCCTTGTTGAGTTGTTTTGAGGTTTTGTGAGGAGTTTTAATTTGTGGTTGTATAAATTGTTAAAATCAAGTTTATTTTAGATGTATTTCCATTTTTTTCTAATCTTTCATATTCACATCTTACAACTAACATTTTCTTGTTTACATGTGCTCTCGATAGGTTAGGTTTTCACATATACACATATTACACCCTATGTCATAGTTGCACAAGTGTAACTTGTCATAGAGAAATCCAGACAAAAGAATAAACCTGATGAAGATGTGGTAGTTACAACATCTATGCAAAGAAAATTTGAATGGTTGGTGAAGGTAAAGCAAGAACCTACACCATCTCCTAAGAAAAGGACCAAGAAAACCACTAGTGGTCTAGAAAAGAGAAGGAAAACATTGCAAATCAATGAATCTAATAAATCTGGGGAAGAGACTAAAGAAAAATTCATGGAATAAGTAGTTGGTGAAGGCATAAGATCAACTGGTAAGAAAGTCTGGAAACCTAAGGTTGAAAATCTAAATATGTAGATCATTAAGAATGATGGTTTTGTTCAACTAAATAGATATTGCAATTGTTAAAGTTGTAGCTTTAGTCAAATTTGTTCGACCTGAGATACATTATTTTTATTGGTAAATCATCATTTCCTATATATACTTATCCATGTTAAATAATATTATATTATATATAATATTATCTTTATATAGAGTATTATATTATATTATATATATTGTTATACATATCATTATTTATGGTAATATAATATTATTAAATGATGATTACACCATAGAGATGTGTCCCTTCATGAGACATATCTTCTCTCATATTTATGTGAGATCCAAATATGCATTTGGAACACATCAATTACAATGGCCATATTAGTACCTTTGCATAGAAGGATCCATGTTACTTCAACATGGTATCAGAACCAAGTTACAAATGTATAATGTGAAATGTGCACACGTGTTTGTGGAGGAGCTATGCACGCAACTAGAAAAAGAAAAAGAAAAAGAAAAAGAAAAAGAAAAAGAAAAAGGAGCATTTGGTTTTAAGATATCAACCATACTACCTAAACCAAATGATGGAATGCTAGTCTTTGTTGTTTTTGATAGAGGGACACTTTTGATATCAACACCCATGATACCACAAGAAATACTGGCATGTCTATAAGATAACCCACATAGAGAATAAGCATAAAAGGTAAAATTAGTAGTGGTGAAAGGTATCGAGTATTCTATGATTGGAATGTGAAATCAAAGCACTAAATGTGAGTGAGAAGTTATCTATATTGAATATGACATTATCATTACTCTCTTTGAGATGCAACAACATTTATATTCATATTGATCAATCCTAGATTTTATTTACTGATCTTGTAATGTTGGTTTCCTCATATAAAGTTATCATTGATAGTCATGGTTGGTTAAACCTTCTTTAAAACATTATATAATATGAGAATCATTGCATATCTCAATGCAAAATAAGAACATGGAACCAAATAAGAAAAGCTCTCCACAATCTTGTGTTTTGTGACACATGGAGGTTGCAATTGAATTTTCTATGGTGTCATTTGAATCCATAGTTACAATGGGATTAAAGGTGTTATTGAAAGGAGAACCCTAGTCTAGTTATTTGACTTTGCTAGTGGTGGTGACCTACATCTAACCGATTGCATAATTATATTATCTAATTTATATGGAATTTGTTAGAGAAATCAACCAAATGGGAGCTTGGTCTCTAGTCATTCTAAGGGCTTCTAGTTTCTTTGAATACAATTATACATTTTCACCTATAATAAATAGTGTGAAAGTCTATAGCTCTAACATAAAAGTTTTACAACATAGTCAAAATCATCTCACATCTAACTTTAGGTAAGCATATAATTTATTGTAAATTACAGCCAAAAGACAAGTAAGATAAGGACAAGGAATTATGATAACATATACAAGTGTGATCTAATATTCATTATACCATCCCAATGTGATAGTTAAGGAATATTAAAATGTCAATCCAGTAGTTTAGGCTCCCATCACAATAAAGAAGAGACAAAGGCATTTATAACAATATAGAAATTAAGGAATCACAATTAACACCAATCGATTAATAATTGATAAAAATTTACAAAAAAGAATAATATATGACCATCTAAATCATTCATTATTCAACCTTAGACCAGTAAATACTATCCAAAATAGAAAAGAAAAAAGTGATATATGGAGATAAGAGAAACATTATGGTTAATAAATAACTCAATAGATTCCATATTTGGAGATTAACAATCATTGACAGCAAGATAAACAAATACCATTTTCTTATCTAATTTCCCTCAAGATGTGTAGAAATTAATAATAATAGCAATGGTTAAAGATAAACAATATTATCAATAACCATAACCACAATAATATATTAAAGGTTATGACTACAAAAAGTAAGAGCAACAAAGGTTCTCTGTGAAGCAATGAACTAAGGAATTAAAGAGTAGTAATTAGTATAAGTAATACATAGGCAAAATTGAAATATGTTAAGGTGAAGGGAATATAATTTGGTCAATGATAGAGCAATGAATAATATTGGAGTGAATATTTAGAAAATATGTGATACCTGGTTGACCAAATAATACTATTAGAAACCTACAACAATGGACTACTTATTTAGGATTGGACACCCTAATTAGTTTCTAAATAAATTATTCAATGTCATTTAATTATCGACCAGGGACATAAACTTGGAATGACATTTGCAAAGTATATGCTCTAAACCTTCTCAATTTATGACTGGCCTATGGAATTCAAATGCTTTAGCTTTAGGAAAAATAAACTAGAGCCAATAAATGAAATTACTCTAAAAAAGCATATAATCATGAACAAAAGCTACTCTAGCCACCTATGTTGTAGGAACAATTCATCGATTCTATTATCAATGGCTACAGGACAAAAAAAATTCTATCTTACTTAGAAACAACAAGGAAATGAAATCTATTCTAACACAATAGTTCACTTACCAAGTGAGCTACCTTGGACAAGTTTATAGAAAATACAATCAAGACAAGAGATATAAACTTGAACTATGCATTCTATTCATTCATGGTGAAAGATTACACTTGATTGAAAAATAACTTATCACACTTTTCTGATTTGAAAATCAACTCATTCTATTCTTTTTCAACTGACTTCAAAGTTACAACAATCATTATTTTAAAGGAAAATAAAACTACTTCCTAAATCTAAGATCACTCCCTTAATGAGGATCAATTACAAACTCATAAAGTTTAAAATAGAAACAACATTAACCATGAATAAATCCTCCACAAATATAGCAAGTTGTGGAAACTACATTCATGCACTGCAACAATAGAAAGCAATAAATGATTTTCTCTACTTGTGAAGTTCTAGCAATCTAGTTGGCTTTGACTACTCTAGTGTTGAAATATTGACTCTTGAATACCTGTAGCAAATACTTTCAAAATAATCAATGTGCACACAACCTCCACACACACACACACATTCTCATCAACAATATTAGAGAAAAGATGTAAAGTTCTAATTACCACTCTTGCAAATCTTATGGCTACAGGAGGAAAAATACTCAAAACATAGCATAGATGGGAAACATTTATTAGCATGTATAACTACTTCATTATACCATTAAAGTCCATGAATTCAAGAAAATATAGCATCTTTGAACTATCCATACTTCTACTTCATGTTTTCACATATATAACATATACAAATAACACCATAAATTCATATGCCTAAAACCATAAAGTCGTGACTTTTTTTGCAGGATAACTATTTCAAATAAAGATAAAAAGAACTTAGAGAGATGTCCTTTTCAAAGCCTATAAATATCGATGAAAATAATAAAGTAAAACATCTAAAGATCATATTAGAAGGAAAGGACACCATTGACTTAGTACTTAGTAGGAAAGACTATTGGAATAAATAAGTAAATTATAGGGGTGGCATCTTACAATTCCCACCTATTGGCACATAAAACCAAAGAAATATGTATTCACAAATAATCTTAGGTGGCCATCACTCCCCACTTCTACAAGTCCCTATGGATACCACAAAAAGATAAGCAACATAGTAGGAAATTGGTGGTGTCAAATTAATAAATAGCTCCAATAAGGTATTTGTCAATAATGTGAGGTGTGGACCCCTCTCCTTTACCATGTAATAACAATTAGAAGATTTTATTGTATGTTCTATGTGTGTGTATGTTCATACACACATGTACACGTGTGTGTGTGTGTGTGTGTGTGTGTGTGTGTGTGTGTGTGTGTGTGTGTGAGAGAGAGAGAGAGAGAGAGAGAGAGAGAGAGAGAGAGAGAGAGAGAGAGATTGAAATATTGCCTTACATATATGATATCAATAAATCATATATATAATTAAAGCATTATGAATTTTAAATATGAAATCATTTTCTAAAAATTGTAGATATTGAATATAATTATATATAAAGTATTTTATTTATATTCTCATTTTATTCTCTCTCTTATTCATACTTATATGCTTAGTATAAGAGCTATTTTCCTTGATATTTTCCTTCGAGTATGTTCTTGTAGGAAAAATGAGGAATGATATTAGTTTCAAAAGGAATCTAATACTTCTTCAAAGGTAAAGGAGCTCAAAATGTTGATGTTAAGAGGGAGTCTAGAAAATCTATCTAACACATCCAACATAAATTGTTTGTTAACAAGAGTCATTAGATAATTTAAGGAGTCATAGAGGTATCTTTGAAATTGCAACACTCATTTATTTGGGGATTCCTAGGAGGGTAAAGTAATGTGAGTTTCATATAAAATGCCAACTACAATTTGTGTTGTGATTTTAGGAGAAACTACAAATTATAGTCTAACATACATATAAAGGACTCACACTATGAATGATAACATTGGGAAAAGAAGAATGGTGCATTACAATGTTAATGGTTCATTACATAAGTATTCTTGGTTATTCACTCTTGAATACTAATTTAATGTGCATATTGATCTCTTAACTAAGTCATTTTTTTAAATATGCTCTTGTTCTTTCCCTTGATCCCCCAAGATTATTCTTTGCAAAGAAGAACATAAATAAATTTTCCATAATTGAATATGATGCAAAATTGTTTGAAAATATAAGAGTGAAAACTTCACATTATTGGGGGGAACTAATAAACAATATTTTATTCCCATTTGAACCATCTTTAAAGGGAAGATGTCCATTCATGTGAAAATAAGTATTTTTTGTCCTTTAGTATTACATTTATCTATTTTTGTTTCTATACATTTATTAAGAGCTCTTTGCCTTGATTTTTTCCTTTATGTGTGTTGGTGTTTTAAAACTACTAAGCAACAAAATGCTCAATACCAAAATGATATCACTCACACAAACTAAGGATTAGCCAATTCCTATTAACAATTATATGTGCAAATAATTTGGACCCAACTTCAACAAAACCAAGGGTGATTTTCTACTCTTTAGGCTCTTCAAAACTAGCATGGGTATACCCAAGGATGATTCAAGACTGAGAGACACTATATGAAAATTATTTTAGTTTCATTCTAATTATCATCTCAAATCCTCAAATACATGCATAATTCTTGATAATTTAATAAACACATCCCATATAACAGATTTGGCCAAAATTCTTCTATAGATCTACACACATGTTCTCATCAATAGTGGCTAACTGAAGCTAAAACATTCTATGCAAACAAGTACTGACAAAATTTGAAGATCTTTCAAAAATAAAAGTAAAATCTGCATTCTAGATGAATCAATTTGACCGGTGCCTAAACCATTAGGGTTCAGAGTCTACTACAAATCCATAGATCTAATTTGTTTCCTTACAAAAAATATTATCAGTAATTCTTATCAGAATTCATCATTCAAAAAATCCTTCCTACTACTGTAGTAACCTTATAAAATTTATCAAAGCTTTTACTTAATCCATTGAACTAATAGCAGTGGTGAATAGATATACAATCTAATTGTATTGCATTCAATTACAGAAGCCTTTACTCATACAATATCAAGATGACCAAGTAACTAAAAGAAGAAAAAAATTAGAAAGAACTGATATGGGGACAGCTCATAATTTGTAATCATTTTCATTGAAAATTGTATACATTCACAGTAAACTCAAAATGACCTTAGTAAAAACATAGAGATCATTCTATATTAATGTATTTTTAGGAAATAACAAAGATATTACATAATAAAACTTGCTCCAAACATTGGACCGAAAACAAACTAAGTATATCACTTAAGCATTAGAAAATTGGACCATTCTCTAGCCCTAGAATCTCACTTAAATAATGTGAGATGCAACAAGCTTTAGGCTAAGAGAATTTGATAGGTTTCCTTTACAAGAGATATTTACATACACCTATCACAAAATGACAAAGTGTGAGTAACACAAAGACTTATAAATCAAACATTCCTTTTGTGGGCCCCTTTTTGTTACATCCCTTGGAATTGAAAAAGTACAACGATTTGATTCTTCTTTCAATCTAATTCCTCAGAATAAGTGACCATGAGGCTTGAAAGTGATGTTTCCTCTTAAGTTACCTACAAGTTTACTTTAACTTGGGGATTTTCTCTGTCTTCATCATCAACTATTAAAATAAAAATTACACTTGCATCATCTTCTACCTCATCATCTTCTAACATCTAATCTATAGACATGCACTTATTTTTCCACTCATTATAAGCAATGTCATATAGCCAATAGAAATTTAGAACCTCTCTATGTATAGTTATCAAAGAATTTGCAATTACCTCTATATCAAGAAGGTTTTTCCTAACATCATTGTAAAATAACTGTACTTTTACCAGCTCCTCATTTCTCCTTGCCCACAACAAATGACTAGTCTCATTAATGATTTTATTCATCCTTTAAAAAAGAATTTCATCTAATTCTCTTTTCCACTCTTCCTTTTCCTTAACTTTATCAATGGTCTTTAAAGCACAAGGAAATAAATCAAACTTCTCTGCAATATACTTGGAAAAACAAATAATTAATCTTTTTTTAACAGAATCTTGTTTGTCATCAAAACCTTGCAATTTATTTAGCAAATCAAAGACCTATTATATTTGATGGCATGGTAGTTGAATGATAGATATACACATAGTAGTGATATCTTTATTCCTTTCTGTCCATTTTTGCATAAGGGGTCTGAAACTACCCTCATTTTTTTTTAGTTCATCTGTAATGGTTGCAATCCCTAATAGAAAATCAAAAAATGATGGCCATTCAATTCTATCTACCAAATACATGACACCCTACCTCAATTTTTCTTCATACTGATCATTTAGTTCCACATGTAGTGCATATAATTTGTTCTTCTCCTCTTCAAACTCCTTTGCGGTGTAGAACTGAGGCCTTTCTGGGGTGTCTGGTATTTCAATAATTGGAATTGATTCAAAAGGATCAACAAGTGGCCATGGAGGGTTTATAATCCTTGGTTTACTGGTTTCTTGTACTTTTCTCTTCCCAAGTACCTTCTCCATTTGAGATAGTTTGTTCTCTAATGATTGTATCTGCATACCCCTCTCCTCATATGCTTTCAAAACTTCTTCAAACCTAGCATTGAGTTGGGAAAATCTATCTTCTTCTTGGCCAAATAAAACACTACCAAATTTTAACATTTCTAAGGCCATTCATATTATCTTCTTATTGCCTACCTCACTAGCCTTGAAAACTATCAATGCACCAGTATGTTGTGTAGTAGAGATTTCCTACATTCTAGTCTTGTCTCTTTTTTCAATTGACCAAATAATAAGGGCTTGGTGGTCATCACTAAACTTGACTCCCCTATGAGCCTGTAATATCTATTCCTCAGTCTTAAACTAGACATCCTTTTGTTTCCTTACTAAATCAAAAACTATGGTATTCACTATATCCCATTCAGGTAAAATAAGGATTCCTAATTCTCTAATTACTTGCCTACTAGCCACAGGGGTAAATTGAGAAAAATCATTCAAAAATTTAGACTTTACCTCCTCCTTAATAGCAAAATCCAATTTATTAGGTTGTTCTACCTTTATCTTTTCACATTTTTTCTCAAAATTTCCTATATTTAGCCTCCATAAAAATTAAGCAAATGCCCTAGATTTCACAAAATTTTCATCATTAATAAACCTCTCAGAGGCTTGGGCAACTATTTGATCAATTTTCTTACCGTGGTAATTAGCAATAGTTAAATCCAAGGAAGGTGTAGGTGGTTCTTGTGGCTCTCCAATCTCCAAATCTGTGGAGGTAAAAATTACATCTCCCTCTCCACCAATTTTTCTAAGCTGCTCTCTTAGAGATGTTTTGTCATCAATTCTGATTGGAGACTAGCTTGGGGAATATTGCTCCATTTGAGAAGAAGACCCTTGCTCTAATTTTTGTCTTTTTTAAGCACTGGTGACAAGTGGGCTTTCTAACCTTGGTTTCTACTGAGGATGAACCTATTGTACATTCTAGATCATTACATATCCTACCCTTTTCTGCAAAGTGTAGTGACCCAGAGACACCATATTTCTACTGTTTACTCTCCTCTACACCTCTGCAGCCTTGTCTTGATAAGCCTTGATGTATGCATTGTTCTTCTCATTCATGGCTTGTATCATCACAGTAAAATTATTCATCAATGTCTGCATCTTGGCTCCCCAATATTTCTTATCTATCAATGGATCATAATGGGCATCAAAAGCATTAATGAATTCTAGGGTTTTGCTAAACACTATCCAGTTCTCTTTTCTCAATTCTTTTTCTTGCAAAGTAAAAACATTTCTAATCACATCCTTCGAGTAGTAAACTTGTTGCACCATTCAGGAAGCTTTTATCCTCTCTCTCTTAAGAGGTCATAGAATCCTTCAGGATCAATAAACCTAGCATGAGATTCTGCCATGTTATATCTATCTAAGAACAAGTTCAAATGCTTCCACCATTTCCTTACAAAGACAAAATCATGTGCCATAGTAACAATTGGAAAAAATGTACCCTTCTTAGGCAACTCCCTCTCATCTATAGTGCCTATTTTCCATAACAACTCAGCTATTCCCATCTTCAAAGGTACATGAAATGGTAGCACATGAGGCTTTCCCAGGAAGCCATATCCTCTTATCACTGTTGAAAAATTATAGGGAATTATATCTCCCCAATTATGACTAACCAATAACCCTTTTGCATGGTCCTTGGATCTGACCAATTCTAATAGTGCTTGTGGAATTCTAGGTCTATCTCCTCTCAAAAGCAATCTAATCTTTGATGCAAAATATCTATCAAACCTTACATAATTGGCATCTGTGGCTTCTAAGTTCATATCCACACTCCACAATAGTACTAGATTCCTCTCTCCATTTCTAGTTGTTTCCAGCTCCATACCCTTTAAGAGAAAGGTGAATCCCTTGTACAAGCATATATGCATGAGCAATGAATACCAACAGAAAGGTTTATGCACTTTGCCCCTTGCTAACTCCACCAAACCGTTATGAATTTCCTTTGCAAGAAATGTAGCAAAATCTAGAATAGTGCTCATCCCAAATTTAAGAGTTTGAGCCATTATGAGGACAATTGAGCCTGGGATCTGCTTGGCTCCATCCATTCCAAAAATATTATGAAGAGAAATATATAATTCCTGAGCCCTAGGGTTAAAATGTCTTTTTAGTAATGGCTCAAGTGTGCTAGCAGTAATCACAAACAAAGTTCCAACTTTAGCAACATGCTGCTACAATGGCCCTATCCTCAAGTATATTCTTTGTGCATCATATCTTTCTTGAAAATCATCTATATCAATGATTTCATGCACAATATGGTTAGGGTTGAGGTTAAAAACTTCACTGAGTGGCTCAGGGAAAACCCTAAAAAGATTCACTCCAGAATGATTCTTCACCCACCCTGTAATAGGATCATATTTCTTAGCCAGGTCAGTCAATAGATCACTATCAAAGAAAGCCGTAGGGACTATTAATCTTCCAATGTTGAATTCCCACACATTGCTCATTTGGGTATCTAAATTCCTTTCTGAAAACCATTTTTTGAACAATTGCAAACCCCTAATAGATACTTGGGTGTCTCTTACCTAGTTTTCCCTATCATAGAAACCCTCATTGACAACTACCCTAAGGTTCTTAGGAATGAGCTCCCTACCTTTAGTTATTTCATTTACTAATAAGGGAAATTTTTTTAGGAAATTTTCATGGACAACCCTCT
Source organism: Cupressus sempervirens (assembly GCA_028749045.1). Taxonomy (NCBI): domain Eukaryota; kingdom Viridiplantae; phylum Streptophyta; class Pinopsida; order Cupressales; family Cupressaceae; genus Cupressus; species Cupressus sempervirens. Next base: position 503,671,732 of record CM053789.1, on the reverse strand, counting down.
TTTAATAATCAATTTTCCTAAAAAATTCCTTTTGTGGAGGCATTTTTAAAATTTGATACTCTTACAATAGCAAATTCTTTATTTTTACAGGTTACAGATTACTTACCTGCTAAATTTTCCCTTCTTTCTCTACAATCTTCTCTGCAAATTCACTGAAACCCTTGAGAAATTTTCTGCCCTAGCTCTAGAAATCCTTTCGCTCTGAGAAAATATACAATTGTGTGCTTCAGTAATGACAATTTTTCATATTATACTAGTGCATTGTGGTCGAACGAAGGAAACTTTGAGTCATATTAATTTCTATAACCATTAGTTTCGTGTTATATTTCAAATTTGAATTTGACCCATTGATCTCTCAAAGATCAGATAGCTTTATTTGAAAAAGTAAAATTCCTTTAAAAAATTTAGAGCCTGCTGCCACGTTTCAAAAGGGTGCTTGCCCACATTATTTAAAAACCTTGCATCTTCTTATTGCAGGGAAGTGCTCTCTGTTAATCTTACTTAGATCGATGGTGAGTCTAAAACTTTTTATTTGATGGCCCACTTAGCTAGCTTGACCAATAGAATATCATCTTTTAATCAACGTGCTCTGATAGATTTAACTGTGACATTTAGAGTTTCAGTGCCCTTGACATCACTGCTTCCAACTTGGCATACTTGTCACCTACCACCAATGAGCTCACTTTACTTCATCTAATCTTTCTAGCATGGCATGACTCAACATTCCTTTTAAGTCTTGGTCCCATTGTGCCTGCTGACCTATATTATTTAAATGTTGAGCAAGTCCATATTGCAAGTAAGCGCTAACCCTAGATCTTATTTAAATCTACGGTGATCAAAATCTTGTGACTATATACTTAGTCAGCTGGACGGACCAATGAGGTGCTTCCTTTGTATTCCAACTCACCTAACAATTTTCTATGGATGACAAGGTGTTATTAGCCTCTGAGAAAGGTGGCCCCATGATATCACTCTGTGCCATGCATCATGAAGCGGCTTGCCCACATTGCTTAAAACTTGTGCATTTTCATATTGTAGGCAAGCGCCAGCCCTTGATTCTTGCTAAATCAACGATCACAAAATCTAGGCTGCAAAGTATTAATATCACTAAAAGACCAACCAATGACATCATAAGAAATTCAAAACATGCACGAGGAACACTAACAACTCTACAAAAGATCTGATTGATTCTGACAACAAAAAATTTTGCGGCGCACTAAGGTTTGAACGTCAACAAGGGCTATGTGTCAAAAAGGCACTTGCTCACAATATTTAAAGACATTGCAGCTTCATATTGTAGGCAAGCCTCAACCCTCGATCTAAAAAGGATCTACGATGCTTGAAAGAAAATACAATTAAGACAAGCTTTATAAGGTTTATAAAAAAGATGAATAAAGGTATCTTTGCACAGATAAACCTTAGCATAAGAGTGTCCCACCAAAATGTATTTGAAATATTATTTTATAAGGTTTTCAAAGGCTAGGGAAAAATAAGACAAGGCATAATGGTTTCTATGGTGAATTTCTTGCCTAGGGTTTCGCCCTAATTCCCAAAATTTTAGGGCACACATTTAGGGTTTTTCATTGCTAAAAATAAAAAAACAAGGGTAGTGAAAAACCAAGCCAATAGTGGCTTTGTTTGGGGACAATGAATAAGCAAGATTCATATGAGGGCTCAAAATCCCCAGGAGAAGCAAACCACAAGCTTGAGCTTAAAAACTATGACAACTTAGAGAAAGCAAAAACACAGAACAGAAGAATATACAGGGACTATACAGAAGACACAAAGATTATACAATATGTACAAGGAAACCTAGACTACTATTCATGGAGAAAATAAGTATTTTTCAAGAAAAATACCTCTTCAAGAATGGTCCATGAACTAGAAATTCAAGAATGTTTCCTGATAGATCTTTGATAATATAAGAATCTTCTCCCCATGTGTTTTCAATCAGAAAGGGACCTAACCATATGAGATCAAACTTGCCATGTTTTCCTTTATCCTATATCCTAGCATTGCACATAAGGACTAGATCTCCATCTTCAAATTTCTTGCTCATTATCCTTTTATCATAGAGTGCTTTAACTTGTAGTTGCAACTTTTGGTTTTTGATTGATGCTTCTTGTCTAGTCTCAGTTAGCCCAACTAGTTCATCCAATCTTTCTTGCATATCATCAATAATACCCTCATCATACATTTGAATGTAGTGATATAGACCTACTAGGTTGTTCTGAGGCATTCTTGCTTGAATTCCATATAACAAATCAAATGGTGCCACACCAATAGCTTTCTTCATAGTTACCCTATCAACCCATATTGCTAACTATAACTTGGAATCCCGGGCTTTCTTATTATCATCCAATGTCCTTTTTATTATTTTCAACATACTCTTATTTGTAGACTCAGCTTGTCCATTTCCTTGTGGATGATATGGGGAAGATGTTGATCTAGTGATTCTATATTTGTCATAGAATTTCTTGATTCTTCAGACCTAAAGCACATTGCATTATCCATTACAATCTTCTGAGGACAACCAAATCTAGAATAATGTTAATGAGCAAAAAATTATTAACAACTCTACTGGTGGCATTTCTTGCAAAGATTTCTTCTACCCACTTTGTGAAATAGTCAATAGTAACTAAAATCCAGGAATAGCCAGTGATAGATTTGGGAGAGATTTCACCTATGAAATCCATACCCCATTGTTGAAAAGGTGCTTAGACTTCAACTGGCTTTAATGGAGTATTACTTGAGAATTTCAATTTTCTAGCAAATCTTTGGCATGCATCACATTTTCTAATCATGATTTGAGCATCCTTGAAAAGAGAGGGCCACCAAAATCCTTCTCTCATCACCTTATGTGCAGTAGTCTTAGCCATATAGTGTCCTCCACAAACTCCAGTATGCATTTCATTTAAAACTTCTTTTGCTTGTTCTTGATCAATACACTTCAATAACACCCCCTCAAAATTTCTCCATCACAAACTACCTTTAACAATTATTTATCTGATGGCTTATAATTTAGTACTCCTCTTATCATGTTCATTCAAATGGGAAGGAGCTTCCATATGTTGAAGATAATAGATAACATTAGCATACCAATCACAATGATCCATGTCACATAAGTTAGATTTGAGGTCATCAACTACCACATCTATCTGATTGGCATCTAAATTAGATTCAGCCATGAGTTTAGCCAAACCTTGACCTCTTACCAATTTAGTTATCTATATTTCAATATTGAATTCTTGGATCCTATTGATCCATTTACACCTTCTTCTTGACACTTCTTGCTGAGAAAATATGTCTTTAACAGTAGCACTAGGCACAAATGCAATAACAATAGCACCTATCAAGTAGCATCTAAAAGCCTTAATAACTTTTACTAAAGCATATGCTTGTTTTTCATTTATGTTATATTTCAATTTAGTAGGTTGCAGTGACTTACTGAAAAAAGCAATGGGTTGTTCATATCCTTCTTCATTTTTTTGCAACAAGACTACGGCTATAGTGTGAAAGGATGCAAACGAAAAAATGTGCATAGGCTTTGTATAATCTAGGGTTCTAAGGACTGGGGCATTTTTTATGGTAGTCTTAATATCTTGAAATGACTATGAAGGTTCTCCATTCTAGTCAATCATAGCTCCTTTTTTGAGCATTTTAGAAATAAGTCTACTAATTTCAGCAAAGTTTGTAACAAACCTCCTCAAAAAATTAACTTGCCCAAAGAAAGACTTTATTCCTTTCACATTTTTGGGCTTAGGCACCTTATCAATGGCTTCCAATCTTTCAAGGTCTATCTTCACACCATCCTTAGACACTATATGTCCTAATAATTTTCTTTCTGTTACCCCAAATGTATATTTCTTTAGGTTCAATGATACTCCATATTCCAAGCTTTGATAAAAAAAATTCCAAATACCTATAGTGATCCTCAGCCTTCTTAGAATAGGCTATAAGATCATCCTAGTATACAACCATAAATTTGTTGATATAATCATGAAATGCCACATCCATAGCTCTTTGGAAAGTAGCTCCTACATTAATCAAGCCAAATGGCATCCTTACATATACATAGGTTCCCCATGGGGTTGTGAAGGCTATCTTAAATTTTTCATTTTCCTTTACCAGAACTTAATTGTACCCAGAGAAACCATCCATCATGGATATAAGTTTAGAACTAGTTACTTGCTGCAACATGGCTTCCATATTTGGTAATCCATAATTATCCTTCAAGGATGCAATGTTCAAATTCCTAAGATCCACACATAATCTTATGTCTCCATTTTTCCTTCTAACAGGTACCAAATTTGAAACCCAGGTGGAATGTCTAATTGGTTTGATTATCCCCCCATCCCTTAATTTCATCAATTCTTCTTACATTTTGAGAGCTAGGTTAGGGTTTACTAGTCTTTGTTTCTTTTTGAAATGTTTTACATTATCCTTTAGTGGTATGACATGTTAGAAAAAATCTTCCCTATAATCCTTAAGGTCATCATATGACCATGCAAAAACATGTCTATACTTCCTAAGCAAGTCAATCAATGGTTTTTTGATTTCAACAGGTAGATTTTGGCCAATATAAACTTTCTTGGGAGCTTCATTAGTACCAAGGTTTATCTCTTCTAGTTCTTGAGGCTTAGGGTCCTTAACTCCTGGTTTGACTCTATCCTGATTATCAAAAATAATTTCCAAAACCACTAACCCCTTTGGCACCTTGTTGGTTTTCAACTGCATAATCTCCTAGCCAAAAATGGTTTCCTTACCATCTATAGTTTCAATTAAATCACTACGATCCATTTCTTGACCATGATATTTATCATCATTTAACAAAAAAATTATAATGTCTTTGTCATCTTCAAAAACTTGCCAATTTTTAATATTATCAGGTATTGAAGGTCTACTTTGTACCTCAATTTGAGAGATTCCTACAAATGATATCTCCTTAGGTTTGATTGCTACATTTGCTAATAAATTTGCCATCTTATTTTGACTTCTATCTCTCCATGAGATACCAAATGTATCAAAAAACTCTATCTGATCCCAAACTACATTTCTATATTGTTTCAACCTTTTGTTTTTAGAGGTATAAGTTTCATTTATTTGTGAAATGACTAGTTCAGAATCACCTATAACATGCAGTTTCTTGATTCTGTGATGGGTAGCAACTTTCAATCCTAACAAAAAGGCCTCATACTTTGTTATGTTATTTGTGCAAGAAAAATTTAAAGTGAATGAGTATCTGAAAGTATTTTTCTCAAGAGAAACAAAAACTACCCCTACCCCTGAACCTTCTTTTGAACTAGCCCCATCAAAAAACATTGTCCATAATATTGGCGAGTCCATACAACACTCAACTTCATGTTCAATTACAATAGGCAATTTCTTAACTTTTTGTATAATCAATTCTACTCTGAATGCATTAACACCAGTGTCCAAGAAACAAGTTGAGTCTCTGTCAATTTCCTCCCCTAAAAGGTGACTGACCCTTGGCTCTCTGTCCACTTTGATAGCTTTATCTCCTATATGAAAAGTTGCATAAGTCAAATCACACTACAAGCTTCCTCCCATAGCAGCACTCCATTTTCTAGAGAGCAACATTCCATAATGTGGAGGAATATCAACTACAAGGACTAACATAGTCAGTTCAACCTCAAGGTATGCAGCTAATCTAAATGGTAAGGCAGTGATAGTCCCTATGATTGGTACTTCCCTAGCATCAATACCTCTACATCTACCTTGCTTGGTGTCTACTTTCAAACCTAATGCTTCCATTATCTTGAAGGGCATGATGGTATTAGAGGCTCCTGAATCTATCATGCAATTTTTTAGGGTCTTTCCATTTATGATCAGACCGAGGAAAAATGGGCCAATATCTTCTATATATGCCACTAAGGAATCATCTAAAAACATTTGAGGAGTCTAAGATATGATACCACTATCCTCTACTACTAATGGGGTTTTTTGGATAACACTTTGTTCTACAACAATATCATTGTTTCCTATCCCTCCCAACCATGATAAATCCTTTCTTTTATGCTCTTCAATTCTAAGAAGTTCAGACAAAGGTGCTTTTACAGTTATCTGAGACAACATGGATATCATATCAACAGGTTCAACAATAGTGGGTTTTACAAGAATACCTAGAGTTGAAGTTTTTTGAATAGTAGGCACCACTATTTTCTTGATAGTATTAGGTCCTAATTTCTTTGCTTGCACAAGTACTTTTGTTGTTTCATTTGTTTGAAATTGAACCTTCTTTTTTGGTTCCCACTTCTTAACCTTGTTGTCTTTGATCTTAGGCACATCTATATTGACCTTCTTATCTTCATCATTTATCTTATGGGTAATATCTTTGATGAATACACTGGATGACTTTCTTACATCATTATTTACTATTCTATTTCTCAAATTGTAGTTACTATGAACTTGGGAAATCATTTCTACTATGATTCTATCAATCTCCTCTTTGGAGGGCATTCTTAAGCTTATGTGACCTACATTAGAAGATGTAACACATACCTTATCTTCATCATAACCTTCATCATCTGAAAGCACTTGCTGATGATATAAATGATAAGCAATTCTCTGACTGGTAATTCATTTTCAGGTTCTTCAGAATTAGAATCGATAAAATCATCACACATGCTTACCACATTGCAACTTATATTATCATGTCTTTTCTCTTCATTTTCTTCTTCAAGTTGCACACCTTGATTTGGGGCAAATGATTGAGCAACAACATAATAATCAGAAGAATGAGGTGATTGACATACAATGCACCATGGTACATCATCATTCATATTTACAGTGTTCCTTTGCAGGGGGTCTAGGGTACCCTTATCCTTCACATTTTGTGTCTAGTTGGGAACTAGCTTACCATCTTTCCACTGGGTAGTGTAAGGGTAATTTTTCATTCTAGGTTGCCTATTGAAACTGTTTTTATTCATAGGGGCCTCTTCTCCAACATTAGGCTTGTGTGCATTGAAATTAGTTAGGTTCATCTTTTTTAGCAACTCTAGCACTTGACCTATTGTAGGTTCTTCAGGTTTCTTTCCTGCAAGAGTTTTATCAGCCTCTTTTCTATTATTATTTTTTGGATTAAATAGTTTTGGATCATCCTTTCTCCCAAGCTTTCCTGATGCCTTCCTATTATTCTCAATATTTACCGCAAGCTTATAGGCATCCCTAAAGGTTTTAGGATCTTTATCTCTCAACTAATATGCCATCTTGCTATCAAACACATTAAAAATATGTTGTAAGAAAAACATCCTCATTCAATCTCATGACCTGAAATAGTTTGCACATAGCTTTCTAGAATCTTACATTGAAATCAAATGTAGATTCATTAGGTTTTTTCTTGATTTTATTGAATTCATTCAACATGAACCTTGCATTGGTATTTTCTTCATACTACTCTTTAAATAATATCTCCAAGTCACTCCATGAGGTGATATTATCATCAAGTAGCCTTTTGAACCAATCCCTTGCATCTTCAGTTAGTGAATGAACAAAAAAATTCATGACCACATCTTCATAATCATTTAACATGTCTATGAAAACTCTCAAATGCTCCTCACTAGTAATAGCATTATTTCCAGAGAACTTAACTACTTTATCTCTTAAATCAAAAGATATGTGATGTGGAGGACCATGAATACCTACAAATGATATTTGTCTATACTTGTCGATGTATACGAGTTTCTTCTTGAAACTAGGAACATTTTAAGTACTTGCTATATTGGCTTGGTTTAGAGGAACACTTTGAGGTTGTTGGGTTTGGATAACATGAGCTTGAGTATAAGTGGTGGATGATGAGGTAGGAGCAGATTGAGAGATTCCCTGAACTGAGACTACTAGACCACAAGGAGGTATAGAAACTAAGGCTGGGGTGGATAAATTTGGCCATGAGGCTAATGTAGAATTAGTCTTAAGGAACTAGATTTTTCTCCTAGTTTCTATAGCTTGAGCTTCATTTTCCACCTTCTTGAGTTCTTTTGCAAGATCTTCCTTTAATTTTCTAGCCTTCTCCAGATCTAGATCTAATTTTGACATGGAGGGTTTTATGGGTTTGCTTGGTTGAGCTTGTGGTTCATTTATTTGGACTCCTATAGCTCTACCCTTTCCTTTGTTTATAGCTTTCACAATGGTTTCTATAGGGTCTACTTGAATAGGTTTATAGGTTTGGACTTGGGTAATAATAGGCTCTTGTCTTTGGCTTAAGATCTTTTCTTGTTCTTGAACCTTAGATCTCAAAGTATCTACATCTCCAAATACATCAACATGAAGGATTGTAGTCCTCTCTTCTAATTTCTTATTTTTTTCTTTTAAAGCAACCATCCTTCTGAGTAGAGTATCTCTTTCTACTATAGCATTCAAGGTGGCTTCTTCCCTTTCCTTTTCCAAATGAATATACTTAGCTTCTTCCTCAGCAACCCATTTCTTCATAACTCCTATCTCAGATTGCACTTCTTTAGGGTCTATAGAAGTAGCCTCTGAATCAATAAGATTGTCTAGATCTATAAGATTGGGCTCCATGTATGGAGCTACTCTGGGATTAAAAGGATCATCAAGTGAACTCCTAAATCCTAGCCTATGGTTCATATCTACTATGAGATCTAGCCTTGGTGAAGCATTTCCTACTGGAGACATATCTTTGTCCTAAAAAACTCTCTCATCTAGTAATGGGGTACTAAAAACTCCTCCTAAGAGTCTTGATTTTTTTATTCAGAGCTAAGTGAAGAAGATTCTCTCCCTACCACTAGTTGGTATTGGGAATTGACTAATGCATTACTTCTTAGTTTCCAGGTAGGGTTTGGGTCTATCCTTTTCTTATTTAGGTTCTTCTTGCCACCTTGGTGTAAATCAGTATACATTGGTACATTAGGATTGGCTCTCATGTAAGCTCTTGTATTCTTTCTCTTGACAACCATATTCACCTTTTGTTAAAACAAGCACTGGCTTCAAAACCTTGACTGAGTCGCCACCCTATTCTTGGGAAAATACACAATGATAATTATTGTTGACTCCAAGGAAAAAACACACAAATAGAAATAAAAATATCTAACATTGATAGACCAATCAATGAGATCATAAGATTGCAACTCTTTGCTTGTTAGATAAGACACTTGGATAGGCTGGATACATTAGTGCATCTCCGTGGCATTTGGGTTTTTCTTCCTTCTTTTTTAAATTCTCAAAGTTTGTCACTAAGGAACCCTCTTAAAACCCATGAGTGGTACTAAAATAGTCTGACACACACATACACAGTAGGACCAAAGAAAACTACAATTCTTTTCATACAAACATTGGACAACTCCCCAGTAGAGTCACCATTTTGTTCGTTAGTCAGATGTGCAAAAACCCAACTGAGATAGGACATGAAATATTCAACTTATACTAGATATTCTTGTCCTTTTAACAGTGAATTACTTCATAGACTCCCCAGTAGAGTCATCATTTTGTTGGTGTTTTAAAACTACTAAGCAACCAAATACTCAATACCAAAATGATATCACTCACACAAACTAAGGATTAGCCAATTCCTATTAACAATTATATGTGCAAACCATTTGGACCCAACTTCAACAAAACCAAGGGTGGTTTTCTACTCTTTAGGCTCTTCAAAACCAACATGGGTATACCCAAGGATGATTCAAGACTAGGAAACACTGTATGAGAATTATTTTATTTTCATTCTAATTCTCATCTCACATCCTCAAATATATGCATAATTCTTGACAATTTGATAAACACATCCCATATACCAGATCTAGCAAAAATTCTTCTATAGATCTACATGTGTTCTCAGCAATAGTGGCTAACAGAAGCTAAAACATTCCATGCAAACAAGTACCAGCCAACTTTGAAGATCTTCAGGAAATAAAAGCAAAATTGATTATAATTCTGCATTTGAAAACCATTTATGACATATTTCTTTTCTAGCTGAATCAATTTGACTAGTGCCTAATCCATTAGGGTTCAGAGTCTACTACAAATCCATAGATCTAATTTGTTGCCTTACAACAAATATTATCAACAATTCTTATCAAAATTCATCATTCAAAAAATCCTTCCTACTACTGTAGTAACCTTATCAAATTCATCAAAGATTTTACTTAATCCATTGAATTAATAGCAGTGGTGAATAGATATACAACCTAACTGGATTGCATTCAATTGCACAAGTCTTTACACATACAATATCAAGATGACCAAGTAACTAAAAGGAGAAAAAATTCAAAAAGAATTGGTAAGGGGATAGCTCATAATTTGTATTCATTTTCTTTGAAAATTGTATACATTCACAGTAAACACAAAATGACCTTAGGAAAAACACAAAGATCATTCTATATTAATGTATTCTTAGGAACTAACAAAGATATTACATTATAAAACTTGCTTCAAACATTGGACTAAAAAAAAACTAAGTATATCAATTAAGCATTAGAAAATTGGACCATTCTCTAGCCCTAGAATCTCACTTAAATAATGTGAGATGGAACAAGCTTCAGGCTAAGAGAATTTGACAGGTGTCCTTTACAAGAGATATTTACATACACCTATCACAAAATGACAAAATTTGAGTAATAGAAAGACTAATACATCAAACATTCATTTTGTGGGCCCCTTTCTATTACATTCCCTTGGAATCGGCAAAGTATAATGATTTGATTCTTCTATCAATCTGATTCCTCAGAATAAGTGACCATGAGGCTTGAAAGTGATGTGTCATCTTTAGTTACCTACAAGTTTACTTTAACTTGGGGATTTTCTCTGTCTTCATCATCAACTATTAAAGTAATAGTTACACTTGCATCATCTTCTGCCTCATCATCTTCTAACATCTGCTCTATAGACATGAACTTATCTTTCCACTCATTATAACTAGTGTCATCTAGCCAATCAAAATTTAGAACCACTCTATGTATAGTTATCAAAGAATTTGCAATTGCCTATATATCAACAAGGTTTTTCTTGACATCATTGTAAAATAATTGTACTTTTACCAGCTCCTCATTTGTCCTTGCCCACAACAAATCACTAGTCTCATTAATGATTTTATTCATCCTTTCAAAAATAATTTCATCTAATTCTCTTCTCTACCCTTCCTTTTCCTTCACTTTATCAATGGTCTTTAAAGCACAAGGAAATAAATCAAACTTCTGAGCAATATACTTGAAAAAACAAATAATTAATCTTTTTTTAAACAAATCTTGTTTTTCATCAAAACCTTTCAATTTATTTAGAAAATCAAAGATTTTTTCTATTTGATGACATGGTAGTTGAATGATAGATATACACATAGTAGTGATATATTTATTCCTTTCTATCCATTTTTGCATAAGGGGTCTGAAACTACCCTCATTTTTCTTCAATTCATCCCTTATGGTTGCAATCCCCGATGGAAAATCAAAAAATGATGGCCATTCAATTCTATCTACCAAATACATGACACCCTACCTCAATTTTTCTTCATACTAATCATTTAGTTCCACATGTAGTCCATATAATTTGTTCTTCTCCTCTTCAAACTTCCCTATAGTGTAGAACTGAGGCCTTTCTGGGGTGTCTAGTATTTCAATAATTGGAGTTGATTTAAAAGGCTCAATAGGTGGCCATGGAGGGTATATAATCCTTTTTTTTCTAGTTTCTTGTACTTTTCTCTTCCCATGTACCTTCTCCATTTGAGAAAATTTGTTCTCTAATGATTGTATCTACATACCACTCTCCTCATATGCTTTCAAAACTTCTTCAAACCTAGCATTGAGTTGGGAAAATCTATCTTCTTCCTAGCTAGTTACAACACTACCAAATTTTAAAATTTCTAAGGCCATTATTATTATCTACTTACTACCTACCTCACCAGCACTAAAAACTATCAATGCACTAGTATGTTGTGCAGTAGAGATTTCCTACATTCTAGTCTTGTCTCTTTTTTTAGTTGACCAAATAACAAGGGCTTGGTGGTCATCACTAAACTTGATTCTGCTATGAGCCTGTAATATCTCTTCCTCAGTCTTAAACTGGAGATCCTTTTGTTTCCTTACTGAATCAAAAACTATGGCATTCACTATATCCCATTTATGAAAAATAAGGACTCGTAACTATCTAATTACTTTCCTAGTGGCCTCAAGGGTAAGTTGAGCAAAATCATTCAAAAATTTAGACTTTACCTCCTCCTTAATAGCAGAATCTGATTTATCAGGTTGTTTTGCCTTTATCTTTTCACAAGTCTTCTCAAAATTTCCTATATTTAGCCTGCATAAAAATTGAGAAAATGCCCTAGATTTCACAAAATTTTCATCATTAATAAACCTCTCAGAGGCTTGGGAAACTATTGGACCAATTTCCTTACCTTGGTAATCAGCAGCAGTTAAATCCAAGGAAGGTGTAGGTGGTTCGTGTGGCTCTCCAATCTCCAAATCTGTGGAGGTAATAATTACATCTCCCTCTCCACCAATTTGTCTAAGCTGCTCTCTTAGAGATGTTTCATCATCAATTCTGATTGGAGACTAGCTTGGGGAATATTGCTCCATTTGAGAAGAAGACCCTTGCTCTAACTTTTATCTTTTTGGAGTACTAGCTACAGGTGGGCTTTCTAGCCTTGGTTTCTACTGAGGAGGAACCTATTGTACATTCTAGATCATTACATATCTTTCCCTTTTCTGCAAAGTGTAGTAACTCAGAAACACCATATTTCTATTGTTTATTCTCCTCTGCACCTCTGCAGCCTTGGCTTGATAAGCCTTGGCATATGCATCCTTCTTCTCATTCATGGCTTGTATCATCACAACAAAATTATTCATCAATGCTTGCATCTTGGCTCCCCAATATTTCTTATCTTCCAATGGATCATAATGGGGGTCAAAAGCATTAATGAATTCTAGGGTTTTGCTAAATACTATCAATTTCTCTTTTCTCAATTCTTTTTCTTGCAAATTAAAAACATTTCTAATCACATCCTTCGGGTAGTAAACTTGTTGCACCATTCAAGACACTTTTATCCTCTCTCTTAAGAATTCATAGAATCCTTTAGGATCAATAAACCTAGGATGAGGTTCTACATGTTATATCTGTCTAAGAAAAAATTCAAATGCTTCCACCCTTTCCTTACAAAGACAAAATCATGTTCCACAACAACAATTGAAAAAATGTACCCCTCTTAGGAAACTCTCTCTCATCTATAGTGGCTATTTGCCATAACAACTCAGCTATTCTTATCTTCAAAGGCACATGAAATGGTAGCGCATGAGGCTTTCCCAGGAAGCCATATACTCTTATCACTGTTGAAACATTATAGGGAATTATATCCCCCGAATAATGACTAACCAATAGCCCTTTTGCATGGTCCTTGGGTTTGACCAATTCTAATAGTGCTTTTGGAATTCTAGGGCTATCTCCTCTCAAAAGCAATCTAAGCTTTGATGCAAAATATCTATCAAATTTTACATAACTAGCATCTATGGATTCTGAGGTCATATCCACACTCCACAACTGTACTGGATTCCTCTCTCCATTTTGAGTTGTTTCCAACTTCATACCCTTGGAGAAAAAGGTGAATCCCTTGTACAATAATATATGCATGAGAAATGAATACCAATAGAAAGGTTTATCCACTTTTCCCCTTGCTATCCCCACCAAAACATTGTGAATTTCCTTTGCAAGAAAAGTAGCAAAATCTAGAATAGTGCTCATCCCAAATTGAAGAGTTTGAGCCATTATGAGGATAATTAAGCCTGGGATCTACTTGGCTTCATCCATTCAAAAAATCTTACAAAGAGAAATATATAATGCCTAAGCCCTAGGGTTAAAATGTCTTTTTAGTAATGGCTCGGGTGTGCTAGCAGTAATCACAGACAAAGTTCCAACTTTAGTAGCATGCTCCTACAATGGCCCTGTCCTCAAGTATATTCTTTATGCATCATAACTTGCTTGTAAATCATCCATATCAATGATTTCATGCACATCATGGTTAGGTTTGAGGTTAAAAACTTCACTAAGCAGCTTAGGGAAAACCCTAAAAAGATTCACTCCAAAATGATTCTTCACCCACCTAGTAATAGGATCATATTTCTTAGCCAAGTCAGTCAATAGATCACTATCAAAGAAAGCCATAGGGACTGTTAATCTTCCAATGTTGAATTCCGGCACATTGCTCATGGGGGTATCTAAATTCCTTTCTGAAAACCATTTTTTGAACAATTGCAAACTCGTGATAGATACTTGGGCATCTCTTACCCAGCTTTCCCTATCATAGAAACCCTCATTGACAACTATCCTAGGGTTCTTAGGAATGAGATCCCTACCTTTAGTTATTTCATTTACTGATAAGGGAAATTGTTCTAGAAAATCATCATGCACAACCCTCTTTAAATAATCAGTTTGCCTAGAAAATTCCTTTCATGGGGGCATTTTTAAAATTTCACACTCTTACAATAGCATATTCTTTATTTTTATAGGTTACAATTTACTTACCTGCTAAATTTTCCCTTCTTTCTCTGCAAATTCACTGAAACCCTTGAGAAATTATGCACCCTAGCTCTGGAAATCCTTTCACTCTGAGAAAGTTTGTGATTGTGTGCTTTAATAATGGTGATTTTTTATATTATACAAGTGCATTTAGGTCACATGAAGGAAAATTTGAGTCATATTAATTCTTGTAACTATCAAGTTTGTGTTATATTTCAAATTTGAATTTGACCTGTTGATCTCTCAAAGATCGAGCAGTTTTATTTCAAAAAGTAAAATGCCTTTAAAAATTTTAGAGCTCCCAACCACATGTCAAAAGGGCACTTGCCCACATTATTTAAAAACCTTGCATCTTCTTATTGTGGGCAAGCACTCTCCGTTGATCTTACTTAGATCGAGGGCGAGTCTAAATTTTTTTATTTGATGGCTCACTCAGCTAGCTTGACCAATAGAATATCATCTTTTAATCAATGTGCTCTGATAGATTTGACTGCAGCATTTAGAGTTTTAGCACCGTGACATCACTGCTTCCAACTTGGCATATTTGTCACCTACCACCAATTAGCTCTCTTTACTTCATCTAACCTTTCTAGCATGGCATGAATCAGCATTCCTTTTAAGTCTTGGTCCCACTATGCCCACTTTCCCGCATTATTTAAATGTCAATCAAGTCCATATTGTGGGTAAGTACTAACCCTATATCTTATTTAAATCTACGGCAATCAAAATATTCTATGACTATTTACTTAGTCAGCTAGATGGACCAATGAGGTGCTTCCTTTGTATTCCAACTCACTTGACAATTTACCATGGATGACAAGGTGTTATTACCCTCTGAGAAAAGTGGCCCCATGATATCACTCTATGCCATGCATCACTAAGGGGCTTGCCCACATTGCTTAAAACTCATGTATTTTCATATTGTGGGCAAGCGCCAACCCTTGATTCTTGCTAAATCAATGATCACAAAATCTGGGCTACAAAGTATTAATATCACTGAAAGACCAACCAATGGCATCGCAAAAAATTCAAAACATGCACGGGGAACACTAACAACTTTGCAAAAGGTCTGACTAATTTTGACAACAAAAAATTTTGTGGCGCACTAAGGTTTGAATTTCAGTAGGGGCTATGTGTCAAAAAGGTTTTTGCCCGCAATATTTAAAGACCTTTGCTGCTCCATATTGCAGGCAAGCCTCAATCCTTGATCTCAAAAGGATCTATGATGCTTGAAAGAAAATGCAATTAAGAAAAGCTTTATTAGGTTTATAAAAAATATGAATAAAGGTATCTTTGCATAGATAAACCTTAGCATAAGAGTGTCCCACCAAAATGTATTTGACATATTACTTTATAAGGTTTTCAAAGGCTAGGGCAAAACAAGATAAGGCATAATGGTTTCTATGGTGAATTTCTTGAATAGGGTTTTGACCTAATTCCCAAAATTTGAGGGCACACATTTAGGGTTTTTCACTACTAAAAATAACAAAACAAGGGTAGTGAAAAACTAGGCCAACAATGTGTAGGGATGATATTATAGGAAAAGTAGGCTAGTAGTTTACACATGCTACCAAATATTGTGCAGACTCAATCTTATGGTTCTAACTCGAAAGAACTTGTGATCTAGAATGTATTAGTCATTTAATGATCTGGTTGGTTAAGGTGAGGCTCAAGAATTGAATATCTTTGATGATTGAGATTATAAGTATCCTTTCATATCAAGAGGAAGTTCAATACTTCATCAAAGACAACCTTATACAAGGAGCTCAAAAGATTGATACTTAGATGATGTCTAACATATATGTGTATGACTACATGATTTTTATGGGCCTAGTCATGTATACATCACGAGGAAGAAATAACCTATCACCCAAAGGCTAAAAGATTAATATCAAATTTAGAGGGAATTTGGCAGGCATCCTTGGGTGAAGATACTCTTAGAATGTATCCACGGGATCTAAATTCCTAGAACCATTATTTAGAGGGAGAATTTTGAGGTGCAATCCTTTGTGAATGATATCTTCTTTTTCAAGAGAATTTTTAAGTGAAACTCCTTGTATTGCATTCTTATCTGCAAGAGAAAATTAAGGTGAAAATATTTGTTCCACCCTCTCACTTGGTTCGTAGTAGTTACTATTTTAGATATGATATGTAATGAAAGTTGACAATATTTCATTGACATATATAAAAACAAGGTAACCATTGTAAGGTGATGATCTTATAAATGATAGACATGTTATCATGATTAGATAGAAGGTAACCATTGTAAAGTGAAAATTTTATAAATGGTAGACATGTTATCATGATCAAATAGAAGATAACTATTGTAAGGTGACAATCTTATAAACAGTAGAACTATTATCATGATAAGAAAAAAGGTAACCATTGTAAACTCACAATCTTATAAACAATAGACCTATTATCATGATTAGATAGAAGGTAACCATTATAAGGTGGTGATATTATAAATGGTAGACCTATTATCATTTCAAACTTCATTAATTTGTTGTTACAGAGTGCTGAAAGACATGATAACTAATGTATTATGATTATACTTCATTAAGTTGTTGTCCTAGAGTGTGGGAGATCATAACACCTATCATGATAGAGTTCATGAAATTGTGAATTTTTGTTAATCTAATTGACTTAATTATCCTGGAGAGTAGGAAATGAGATAACTTATTCTCTTGATAGACATCTATTATTTGATGCAAGTGCACATATCAAAAGAATTTAAGTATGATGAATATCATATGATTGATATTTCTTGATGAATCATACTTCAAATTATATTGAAAGACAACATCTAAATTGATGGATATATTTTGATATCCTTAAATATTTCATTCCGAGAATTATCATACTGAGACAATATCTCTTCATATACTTGAGACTGTAACGTGTTCTACAAATCCTCCTTAGCTAAGAGGGAGTGTTAAGGTTGTAACTTCAATCAGATTGGTTTGATCTGAGATACATTATTGTTATTGGTAAATCATCATTTCCTATATATACTTATCATGTTAAATTATATTTATATATATAATCTATTTATATATCATTTTATTTTATTGCATTATATATATATATATATATATATATATATATATATATATTGTTATGCATATTATTATTATTTATGTTAATATAATATTATTAAATGATGATTACACCATAGAGATGTGTTTCTTCATGAGACATATCTCCTCTCATATTTATATTACATCCAAATCTCCATTTGTAACATATCAATTACAATGGTCATATTACTACATTTGTAGAGAATGATCCATGTTACTTCAACAACAATTTGTATAGTAACATTAATAGAATGTGGCTAGAGAATGCTATACTAAGGAATATGATTCTAAGGAATAAGAGATTTGATAGTATTAAGAATAAGGTCTCTGAAGATTTGTATAATAGGTTACTAAACAAGAAGAGAAGAGTTTTAGAGGAAGATATGAAGTTAAGAATGAATCTAATTAAGAAATTATGTGATATGAGAACTAATGATGATGTAGAGAGTATTTTGAAAGGTATTTAGCATTTTTTAAGAAATAAGAGAAGATAAATTCTTCTTATGAGAGGAAATTATGAAGAGGTAAACAAGGAAGTTGAAGTAGTCATAGTTAGCTATATGACTTCTATGCCAGAAGCCACTAAGGAAAGTGCATAGCTAGAAAGAGAAATCTCAGTGTACATTGAGGTTAGTACACCTACTGCTCTTGAAGAAGAGGTTGAAGAAGCTCAAGAAAATAACTCACCTCCACATAAAATTTATTGGGACTAAATCTATGCAAGTAGATAGTACTCATATAAGAGTAAATGATGAAGAAAATCCTTTTGCAAAGTATGGGAGTAACATTTTTGTTAATATTACTACCTATTCTAGCTCTAATGAGGAGGAGGAGGATGAAGAGTAGAAGAGAAATGTTGAAAAGAAGAAGATTGAAGAAGAGTAAAAGAAAAGGATAGAGAAAGAAAAATAAATGAAGAGGATTAAAGATGAAAAGAGAAAAAAGGAAGAGGAAATAAAGAAAGAAGATAAGAGAAAGGAGGAAGAAAGAATGAAAAAAGAAAAGAAGGAGAAAGAGAGAAAAGAAGAAAAGAAGAAAATTATTGAACTTCAAGTAGTTACACCTATTACAGTAGCTACCTTTAAGAAGAATTTCATGGAGTATCTAATGAGGATGATGATCAAAAGGGGTTGATGACTTCTTTGAGAAAATTATTGGAGAAGAACAAGCCTATTAAGACTTTAGGGAGAACTTTGGTAGAAGTTGTGGATAGAATACAAATGACAGTGCAAACCACTATTCCAAAACCTAACATTCAAAAGAAGGCTAAGGAAATGATAAGATATTTTGATGCAGAGTCCACCACTTTGTGTGATATTGCTTCAATGCAAGTACAGACTAAGTATGATGCATCATTCTTTGATAGAGTATGCACAAATGTCAAAATTGACTTGCAAACTCTAAATTTTTGCATAAATGAGCTAAGGAAGAGCATATATGAAGGAAATAAATTGTATGGACAATGTGCAATGTCATACAATTACTTATAAGAGTTTTATAACTTGATCAAAGGAAGAATGAGTGAGCTTTAAATACTCACTATCCGATTATAGCAACTATATGTAAGCATTGAAGATACTAAAGCTAAGATGGAGATAGTTCACAATGCTATCAAAGGCATCGAATTTGAAAAGGAGAAGGTAATCAAGAGATTCTCTACCCTTAGATAATATTTATCCAATAAGTTAGAATTTTGTAGAGCCAATTGGAAGAGTGTCTTGTAGCAAAGGCATCCTATCACAAATTTTCCTACATAGATTTGAGCATAGTAGGAGTTGCATCATATGCATTGTGCACACTTATCACTACATATGATATAGTAAAATAGAACTAGAAGAAGGAACTTGAGAAACTAAAACTTGGTTTTGAAGATTGCATATCAAGAATCTCAAGTTAGAAAAGAGTAAGGTAACAAAACTTTGTTTTGACTGTATAATTTTGTAGCCTTTGTCATTGATGTCATAGGGGGAGAAGAATATAAACTAAAACTATATAAGAATGTGTATATATCTAAGGGGGAGCTTAGATATGTATATAGGAAATCATTGTAAAAGGAGAGATAAGCAATGTAATGATGCATCAAGACATGAATAAAAATTTCATGTTTTGAAGGCCAATTTTGAGTAGTATCTTTTTGTATTTATTGTTGTTTTGTATGACATCATTTTGGGACTTAGCCAATTTACCCAAATGTTTCCATTAATGCCAAAGGGGGATATTGTTGGAAATATGGCTAGAAAGATGAGCGATTGTTGTCATTTATGGCAACATATATATTCTAGTATTTTAGTATGAAATAAGAAATATAAAATTATCGAAGTATTGGATAGTTTGTAGCAACATAGAGATAGATTTTGTATATATGGATGACATAGTAAATATTAGTACATACATAGTTGAGGATTGATTTTTGACAATTTCATGATGATGTCATAGAGGAATTACTAGTATAGGCAATTGACAAACTAGAATAAAACACGATACTAAAATAAATTTTATGGCTTAAGGAACTATTTTGGTAATAAAATAATTACTTAACAAGAATGGACCAACATCATAGATGTTTACCTTGAGTAATTTTTATAATTAGCCAAGTGTTTGGGAGCTTCAAGGCCAACTTATCAAGAGGTTTTGATAATTTGAAAGATATAAGTAAGGATTATATATTGCACAGGTAGTATATAGCCAATATGTGATGTGAACTATTCTTGAAGGAGGTTTATGTGATATGTGAGCTTTGTATGATGCAAGATCTGGTGTGTGATTAAAAGATTTTTGAAGTGCAGCAATGAGATAGTATTGTATGCATATCTATATTTGTAAATAAACTTATTTGTATATTGCATGTTAGGGAAGTGGGCTCTTCTTGCATAATTGTAATTGTTCTACCAACTCCTAATAGGTTTGAGGCTTTTAACAGGGCCTAGTCCTCTAACAAGGACTTAAGACACTATATTTATTTGATAGAGTCCTAACAAGGTCAATATCCTTAACTTGATTCTTTTGCTTAGTTGATCATTTTGTGGGTACCATCCCCACTGAGGTTTTCCCTTGGCCAAGGTTTCCCTAGTTAAAAAATAATGGTGTTATGAGTTCTCTCTCTATATATGGTTTTATTTACTATTCATTGTGATTATTTTACTTTCATATGCATGTTGCAAAGTAATTAATAATATCCAGTTGTGGGAAAAACTTTGTAGAATATTTATTCATCCCCCTCGCCCCCTAGTATTACCTATTTCTAACACTATACACTTTTAAAAAAATAGATTACATTTATTATTGCTTTAATTCAAGTTATGCCTAGTGTACAAACATGTTATCAATATTATTAAAATGTTATTGGCAAAGAAAGGTGAAATGAACCTAATTTAGGGGTCCGTCATTTATCTACGACTTTCCTTTTATTTATATTCTTTTTTCCATATTTTTCTGATGATGCCTTTGACAGATGCTAAATTTCAACACTCACACCATTGAAACTAAGAAAGTAGCTGTGGAAATTATCTCCAATTAAATCCTGATATTCATATCACAATTTGACTAGCTGTGGAAATGATCTCCTACTTATCAATGATGAGCTTAAGGGGCTTTCTAATGAATGGTTCATAAGGCACAACACTTGGTGAAGGTTTTGCAAATGGGGTTTCAAGCTTTGGGTTTAACTATGGAGGAAACTTCGTAGTTAAGCGCACTCAAGTTGGAGTAGTACTGGGATGGGTGACCTCCTGGGAAGTCTCGGCGCTTCACCCCTGTGAGCATCACCTAGATCCAATGAGTGCTAAGTGTTCCATTTATTCTCATGAGAGATGGATTCATGTTGAATCACTACTCATGAAACATGGGTTATCAAGTTTGACTCAAAATCACACAGTTAAATCCTGATATTCATATCACAATTTGACTAGCTGTGGAAATTATCTCCTACTTAAGAAAGTAGTTGTTGCATTTGCCAAGTCTGATTACAATTGGATCACTAGTCTGAAGTCCCAATTTGAAGACATAGGCGGATATGTCTATTCATTAATGAAAAGACACGACTATATATTATAGTATATACTTTTAACGATATTTATTTATTATGATTTGTCAAAGTTAAAATGATATTTAATTCATTTATATTTCAGATTATAATATATGATATAAATTATATCAATTATAATAATATATATTTAATGATTACATAATATTATACAATGGTTTGTTCTATGAATAGTCTTAGAACTATTATCTTTTAATAACTCTTCTTAAGGATTATTGTCTTTATAAATCATTTAATATTTATAAGAGATTATGTGTGTGTGTGTGTGTGTATAATAAACTATATTTCCAATGTTTACAATTTATTTATTGTATTAATAATTGATTGTATTTATTTATTGTATTATTATTTTATATTAATGGTTATACCATATTAGATCTAATATTATATTGATTAATTAATCAATCCATTACCCTTAGTTATTAATAGTATTTATATCTAATGTGATAATAGTTAGATATATTATCATCTTATTGATAATGTAATTATAACATATTGTATATTATATGAATAATAATATTAGTAATATCATAATTCTTAATACTATTTTGTAGTATATTTTCTTTATATATTATTTATAATAATATTTAATTCTTAATTATATTATAATATTATCCTAGAATATGTCCATTTCATAATATAACCCATGTAGGTAAATAATATTATTAGTATTTGATATCATTTGTAATCAAAGTATTAATTTGTTATTTAATTTATTTAACTCATTAATATTATAATTATAATATAATATTTTACATAATTATGCTATAATCTTATGTATTGTTTTATTTTTTATATTATCAAATATATCAATATTATATAATAGATTATAATATTATTGTTCTTAATTATTATCATTGTATAATATGATATTTGAATATTCATATCCTTTTAATTTGGGCTCATGAAAAGTCCGCCCTTCCACAAATTGCTTGCCCTCAAGCATTTCCTAATTTCCACTCAACTTCAAAATCAATGGCCCATTCCTTGGTCATTTTACTTTAGATTAGTAAAATAATTATTATGCTAACAAAATTATGAAATATAAATAAAAAATATAAACATTAATGCATGAAGACACAAAGTAGACATGAAGTATACACATTACTACAAGAAGACACAAAGCAAGCACGAAGTAGACACATGAATGCATGAAAACACAAAGCATACACGATGAAGACAGATGATGCAATGAAGGCACAAAGCATACACAATGCAGACACATCATACATTCTTTTTTTATTCTCTATAATTTAATTTTAACAATGAAGTATAGTAAAGGGAAGGATTAAAATATACTTCCCTAATATGCCTTTTGATCATGGATCCTGCAAAAACAAATAATTATTAGCATATAAGAGAGATGAGTCTTGTGATGATCTTTTTTCTCATTTACATAATTATTTGGAAGGAATCTTTCTCTCTCCTCATTATGATCATCATAAGATGGTAGATTTATGGTGCAAAGGCCACGTGAAACAGCTACAAGCGATTCCCTAGAGGATATTCGTCATGTGCCCAAATTTACGCTGCCTCTTGCTCCACCAACTCCCTACCTTAGGATATCATAATGTGGATGAGAAGATGAGTGTTAAATTTATTTTACTTAGTTCATTTGGAAGATTTCTTGTTTAGTACATAGACAACTTTCTCTCTCCTTGTTATGATCATCTTGAGATGGTAGATTTACAGTGCAAAGGGCACATGAAACAAGCTACAAGCAATTCCTTGGAGGATATCCATCATGTGCCCAAATTTACTCCGCCTCTCCCTCCACCAACTCCCTATCTTAAGAGATCATAATGTGGATGAGAAAATAAACATGATTAATTGGCATAGGAATCTTTCTCTCTCCTTATTATGATCATCTTGAGATGGTAGATTTACAATGCAAAGGGCACGTGAAATAGGCTACAAGGGGTTCCCTGGAGGATATCTGTCATGTGTCTGAAATTACTTTGCCTCTCCCTCCACCAACTCCCTATCTTAAGAGATCATAATGTGGATGAGAAATAGACCCCTATGTACCATCATAATTGGTTAAATTTTTCCCTTTTTGGAATACACACTACTCTATGGACATGTATTTACCCTTTTATATTCTTAGTATATTTCATAACAATATTATAAATTATCATAATATTTGAAATTGGTTATTTCACTCTTGAGTGACCACATTGGTCTCCACGAATATAGTATCATTCATGTAATAACCATTTTTTATTATTATTATGTTTTAAAAAAAAAAAAACATGTATCTAATGTTTGAAATTATCTAAATTATCATCACGTTTAAATTTCATAAATATACATTTCTATATATAAATGAAAGTTAAAATGTGAATTAAGCATACCTTATGCATTGTCCTTTGACATACCTTCCTAAGCTGATGAGGTGACCCAATAAATTCATGCGCCATTCACATAGCCATGTATTATATAAAAATATTATAATACATTCACCTTACCTTTTTACCTTATCTGTCATGCCTGACCCTACTTCTTCATGTTTCTCTTTATTCACTTCAGATGTTGTTTTGACACAAGTTCTGTGGCTAGGAGATTTTATATTTTGAACACTTTTTTGTTATATTAGATAGGTTAGTTTTGGTTTATGAGATACATTTTTAGATGGATATTGCTTTTATGTTTCAATTGGACTGTATTCAGGTTTACAGTTGTTCAGTTTTAGTTATAGTGTTGATTTTGAAATGCATCACTTGACTTCTGAACTAAATCAGTTATTGTCTAGTATTGATGTTTTCTTGGAATTCTGTTAAAAGGATGTTGTAAAACTCTTTTGTGTTTATGTAACTGAGTATATGTTTTCAAGAAATTCATTTCATGCCTTTGTAAGTTCTTGACTTGTCAATATATATGGATATAGGGATATTTTGATTAATCACACACTCAATTCATATAACCATGGGTGTGAAATAATGGCACATATATTTACATGGTTTCTAGTGTGGAGTAATGGTTTTGGAGTTTTCAATGTTTAATGTTATGGCAATTATCTATTAAGGTGATTGTGTTATGCTTATTATACATATTTATTTTTGAATAAAGCCCATCAACCCTAAAACCTTAGAGGGTTTTGCATGCTTTGAAAAGGTAAAAGATGTTTATTGTTTTATGGCCAATTTGGTGGAGGCTTAAAGGGAAGCCATATGCACGACTCAAAGGGAGTTGCAGTTTTATTAATTGCTCCTTTATTGAGGCTTTATTATCCTCGAAAGAAAGTCGGCCATTGCTGTTTGAAAATGGATTTCAATGGTAATGGCTAGTATTTGGGCCTTTTTCCTCTGTTTTGAGTAACACCTGTGTGTTGTTTCTAGGTTTTTGGCAAGATGTGGGGTTTCTGTTGGAAGGATTTTCTTGCTTATGTAATTGAGAAAAAGGGAATTCAGTGGAAGTTTTCTTGCGGTTGGAAATTTGGTTTATGTTGTTTTGCATTGTGGAGATTTTGTTCTGATTGGGGCTTTGGAGTCGAGCAAAATTTTGGAGCTCTGAGTTGAACATTTTTCTTCATCTGCTGAGTTTTGAGGTAGGGGGCATTTCTAACTCAATCCTTTCTATTTATGAAGTGTTAATTTGTGGAAGGAATAGAGATCTGTTTGTTTTTAAAAATACATACCTATCGATACCCAAGTATGGGTATTTGCAGGACTGGGCATTTGGAAGTGGCAAGCTCTATAAATATGCATATTTGGCTGTGGGTAGGGGTGTATTCTTGCATTGTGTGTGTATTTGAGTTTTTAATGTTATTTAAAACGAGTTTTCCATTTCAAGTTTTATATATATGAGGATTCCTTGTTGAGTTTTCTTCTCTATGATTGTTGTTGACATTATGTCATACAGATAGCATACGACATGGGATATAGTTATGAAATGAACTGGGTTTTAGTTTTGAACTCGGTCATGGGCTCACTTAAAATTCGAGCTCGTAGTCACAATCTAGAGTCGAGGCATTTCGTCAAACGGATGTCAGGAAACTTAATAGTATCATTTTTTTTTATTTTACATCGTCATTGATAGCAATTTTTTTTAAGTTATAGGGGGAATGATACTTTAACAGCATTGTAAACAATAGTTGCTGTATTGGTATGATTAACCGTAACTTAGGCTCTTTGTTGAGTAATGAATTGGAAACGTTAATGAAGTTAGAGGTTCTTGGTGACAGCATGATTTGAGATATGTAATTGTCATTTTGTTTTTAAAATGTAAGATGAATAGTCGACAATCGTTTACATTGCATAGGAAACACAATTTTTGTGTGAGTTAAGTGTTTAAATTAAACTATTAATCGACATAGTATATGTTCTTTAGGTTGTATAGTTGGTGTGAACTTAAGTCAATAAGGAATTAGCTGAAAAAGATAGTTTTTTTTTACCTTAATGATTTTGCATACTTAAATCATTGGTTATGTCGAGTTTCAAGCTTATAAGTTATTCTATGCTGGGATGAAAATGGATTATAGTAGTCTGTCAACGGTGTTATTTAAAGACATAATTAGGATGTTGACTGTTACAGTTCGAGATACAAAAGTAATAATGTAATGTGTTAAGATGATTCTATAATGGGTAATCTTGCAATTAAATATTGATACTTGGTTGAGATGTAGATTTTGGATAAACACGAATTCAGTCCATTCAGTACCATGTGTTTGATTTTAATTCAAGGTATAACCTAGTCTGAATGCTAATTGAGTGTAAAACTTATTGAATGGCATTTTTGTTAATGACTCTTTATTAAAGCATTAACTAAATCTGGATATTGTAGAAATGGTCAGTTGTGTTAAATTTTGTTATGTAGTATTTCAATATGTATTATGATGTCTGAAATGTAATAGAAATATTTTAAAGTTATATTCAGTTGTTATTTGATTTCAGAATTATTTCCATTTATTATTGATATAAAATTTGATTTCAGATAAAGATAGATTTATGATATTTGTGGATGAAAATCATTTAAAGCAAGAATATCATAATTACTTTGATTCTATTATCTTAGTTATCTTGAAAGATTAATTTAGTTATTATGATAGCAAGATTCAATTTTATAGTATTAAGATTGGTAAATATTACTTAAGGGTTAAGTCAGTTTGATTATATTTATGGATCTTAGTATTATAATTTGCTTCTATTGTCATAAGTACCTAAGTTACTTTCGAAAATTAACAGCAGAAGATAAGTTACAAATAGATGAAGAATGTAGTATCATGTAGTATACTAAATTGATATTTATTACATGTACATTCTTAGAATATCTGTTTGATGTGTATTTTAAGAATAGTTGTGATGAATGTATATCAGGGTGGCTGAATTTGGTTTATCCTATTCAGTTAATTAATTCAGTGAAAACTTTAAAATGTATTGGGTGGGTTAATTACGTATAAAAGATAATTGGCCTTACTTATGACTTAAACCTATAAGGTTAAGTATGGAGAACAATGCTTATCTCTATTCTATCGTTGGCAAGTATAATGGAGAATTTCGTTATGTGATTGACTATGAGCATACCATTCATGGATGCAGTATTTTAGTGCCATAACGATGACACCTCAATATATATATGTTTCATTTATGAGTTATTCTTAGTGCGAGTTTAATTTAGCATTGTAAAGTAATTGTTTACTTCTTGCATATTAATATCAAATTTGCACTATAATAGATGGAATAGAAATCTGCATTTTGATATGTATATGTTGGTAATAAAATGTGTGCAGATGGATATCTCTTTTAAATCTCAGTGTGTACTGAGCCCCTTTTTGTTTCATGTTGCAATGTTGTGTGTGTTCATAGGTGTAACAAGTTATTTAACCAGTAGCTAAAGACGTCCGTTGAAGTTACTACTTGAATCAGCATTTAGGGTTCCTAGGTTGGACATAGGTGTCTAGAGATGAAATTGTATTTCATGATAGTTCTAAACTCTTTATGTATTCTTATTGTAATGAAAATGTATTTGGATGATATTCTCTTTCATTGGGAATTTTTCTGTATAAGAGTGATTCAATCTTTGTATTGGAACTTTTGTTGAGATGATTTAAATAAAAAAAAATTATTGCAATCATTGTTCGTCCTTTGTTTCATGTTTTTTTTTGTTTATGGTACTGAGTTACATTATCAGCCCGGGGCAAGCTTGTTTCATAGGTGTTAGGAAGGATAACACAACCCTTGTGACAAATCACAATTTGAATATTTGATCATACACAAGTTTTCCAATTGTACCAGCTTGATGAAAACTTCTTAGATATCTGACAAAAATGTGGATGCTAGTGAACCATGAATTGGAAGTCGAGTAAATGGAGTTTTTCTCCACACAGAAAACTCAAATTATCAATTCTCAAAGCATGCTATTGTTATAAATCCTTCACATTCACAACTAAATCTTCATCTCATCGATCACATAACTAAACAAATGGTCTCTTTGTTCACTTGCATCAATAATCTCCATCACTTTTTCTGATGTTTAAGTGGACTGACTTGACACAGGAGTTGATATCCATCTCTTTATTATACAAATGCTATAATTCCTTCTACCTTGGCAGTATTAATCGGTTTCTCCTTTCACCATTTTAGGTTATGAAATTCATAAATTGATTCTATCATTTCATATTGGATATCCTATTACTTCTCATGTGATATAGTACACATGCTTTTTAGCAGATTAGAATACTTTCTTCTTTGATTATGTTCCTTTCTTGATCTCTTTGATCTTTTGATGCTCTCTTTGCATATCAAGCACTTGTTAGTATTCTAATTTTCTGTAAATTATTCAATCTAATCACCTTCCATATAGAAATTAGGCTCTCACTTCCTTTATATCTCTTTATTGACTCCACATTTACCTTTCCATACACAGATAATAAATATTTCTATGAAATCAATAGCATTTTGAGGAGGGCCATAATATTTGTCTTGCGAGGTAGCCACATTTCTTTCAGACTTATTTAATTAGCAAATGATTTAAAATAATATTTAAAATAGCTTCAAATATAATAGCCATAAAAATAAGAAAAAGAAATGAGAATAATATCTATCCACATTTAAAATTTGGAATATTACTTGCCTCTATTCACCTCTTTCCCATTTCGATGAGGCCAAAATTCTTATAGTGGGAAGTGTCATTTTCAAAGATCTCTAAAACATACTTTCGTGATATGGTAAAAATGTCTTTAGGGTTATGACTTCTGTCATATCCATATCAAATATGAAGTCACTCAATGTCATATTCTCTTGAATGATAGTCACATTGACAGCATTAGAGATCATGATATGATCAGCAAAAAGCCACAAATCCTCCTCTAAAGTCACTTTTTAGGAATGCTTGTAGATTATATTCTTTGATTTAGCAACTCTCAGAAGAAACTAATGCCTATGTGCATCTCTCTTTCACAAGGATATCTTGATGGAGGCGCAACTTTAACTCAGTCAAGAAAAACATATATCTCTTCGCTTCCTCATCATCTAATGCTTTCAAAAATTATCGAGGCCATTCTATGCATTAGTCTAATGTCATCCATTTTGCACTCAGGTAATTTATTAAGGGATAACTTTGGTAGCCTATTTCGATTTTGAGTCTAATTTGGATGTATTCTAACACCTATGATACAAGGTTGACATATCGATCAATGTGTCAATATTGTCAACACTAAATGCCTGTGCGTGTGATCCCCATCTTTATACAATTAATTACTAAGAGGTATGATGGTTCAAAATGAGACATTGTTTCTCTTTTGCTAACAGCATATCCTTAATAAATCCAAATTGCACCTTTTCAAATTTTTATTTCATTAACCATATTGTTATAATTATTAAGCTTTTCTAATGTCATTAACATGTGGAAGGCTTTTAATAAACCACCACTTGAACTTCTCATTTTTATTATGCATATTATTTGTTTGGTCTAAGCCACCTCTTTCATGAATAATCATAATTCCTTCCCACTCAATCATTAGTAAAGACGCTTTTGTTTGTAAGTGCGATATAACTCCAATAGAGTAAGAATCATGCTAGATTGAAGTTGGAACAACATTTTTGTTCTTCTTGGTGGAACAGAGATAATAGGAATGACAACCTATTTTGTGATTGCAAAGACTCTCTTGAAAAAAAAGATTAATATTTTCATTGCAACTAAACATTTTTAGAGACACTTTCAAGGAAGTTCTAGTATGAATATCTAACTGTTGCCTCATTCAGAATGATAATATCAGAGTGTAGCACTAACATAAATATCTTTGGAGATAAATTTTGGGACTCAAAAAATATTATGCTAGATTGAAATTTTAATAATTTATTTTGTTGTTGTTTGGGTACTATCAATTTATTTTGTTTCTTTTTGGGTGCTATCAACTTAGACTATGTATTGCAGCAATACTGACAATCTAAAACAAGCTGTAATTGCATGCTTGGTCTATTACTCTATTTTCTGCTTCTGTTCAACCGCTACAGTTAATTTTTTGTGCAATCCATCATAACTATTTTGCATAAAAAGCATAATCATTCCTTATACAAAATATCACAAATCACTCTCACGTAGCCCAACATTCTATCGAATGATTTGACATATCCAATCTTTATTGGGGTCATGTGTGCCATAGAAATGATTATGAAGATTTGTTAGAATCCTTAAGTGCGGTTTATAGGACATTTTACTCATTACAAAAATGTTATAACTACTGTACTTATTCCATGAAAAGATACACCAATTTACCTTTGAGCACAATAGTATAAACAAAGAGAAGTTTTGATTTTATGCCTTTACAAATGAAGCAATAATAATTTGTCATGAACAAGTTAGGTTGACTCACTCTCTCATATTGCAGATCTTATCTCTAAGAGCAAAAAATCTTATAAGACTTGAATCTGTTGATTGGTCTATCGCTATAATGAGGTCGAGGACCCATGGAACGTAAATTTGGGGAGAATAAATTGAAAGTGTTTGCTTCCTTTGGTGTGCACATGTAATAATTGCTAATTACTTTATTGGAGAAGTCAAATTGATGATGAAAACTATATCTTATGAACCTAAAAGAGTTAAACTGTTTGCCTATGGAACCCTTGGATTGCTCACAAAGGGCAAAAATTAAAGAAGTTGGGGAAACTTCATAATTACGTCTTTCATAAAGTGTGCCAGTAATCTTACTAGGATTTTACACGTGTAGGGTAGAGATCTTTGTCATGCTGAAATATTTCAGACTAGTAGTAATTAACAGTAATTGTTTGTGCAAATAAATAATTTTTCATTAAAAACAATTTTTATCAAAAAGAATTATTGCTTGCTAAAGGATTAAGAATTGAGAACAAATCAACTTATCTGCATATTGATGATCTTTATAAATTATGGTCTTAAAAAATATTATCCTAAATCTCGATCACAATATTGATTTTAATCTATTGTCTAAATTATGTTCACTGTATAAGACAGAATGCTTTAATTCTCAAACTTGTAGATTCTGAATGTCACAAGCTAGCAGGTTCAATGCTCTAATACCACTTGTAATGAACCTAATTTAGGGGTTCATCATTTATCTACGACTTTCCTTTTATTTATATTCTTTTTTCCATATTTTTCTGATGAAGCCTTTGACAAATGCTAAATTTCAACACTCACACCATTGAAACTAAGAAAGTAGCTGCTCCATTTGTCAAGTCTGATTACAATTGGATCACTGGTCTGAAGTCCCAATTTGAAGAGATAGAATAATTTGTATATATATTTCTCTATCTAATCTCTTGAATCAGTTCATATATATACTCATACCAATAGCAAAGACATAAGTGGACATGTCTATTCATTAATGAAAAGACACGACTATATATTATAGTGTATACTTTTAACAATATTTATTTATTATGATTTGTCAAAGTTAAAATGATATTTAATTCATTTATATTTTAGATTATAATATATGATATAAATTATATCAATTATAATAATATATATTTAATGATTACATAATATTACACAATGGTTTGTTATATGAATAGTCTTATAATTATTATCTTTTAATAACTCTTCTCAAGGATTATTGTCTTTATAAATCATTTAATATTTATAAGTGATTATATATATATATATATATATATATATCCAATGTTTACAATTTATTTATTGTTTATGTTTATTTTATTTATTTATTGTATTATTATTTTATATTAATGGTTATACCATATTAGATCTAATATTATATTGATTAATTAATCAATCCATTACCCTTAGTTATTAATAGTATTTATATCCAATGTGATAATAGTTAGATATATTATCATCTTATCGATAATGTGATTATAACATATTGTATATTATATGAATAATAATATTAGTAATATCATAATTCTTAATATTATTTTGTAGTATATTTTCTTTATATATTATTTATAATAATATTTAATTCTTAATTATATTATAATATTATCCTAGAATATGTCCATTTCATAATATAACCCATGTAGGTAAATAATATTATTGGTATTTGATATCATTTATAATCAAAGTATTAATTTATTATTTAATTTATTTAACTCATTAATATTATAATTATAATATAATATTTTACATAATTATGTTATAATCTTATATATTGTTTTATTTTTTATATTATCAAATATATCACTATTATATAATAGATTATAATATTATTATTCTTAATTATTATCATTGTATAATATGATATTTGAATATTCATATCCTTTTAATTTGGGCTCATGACAAAAAGATTGATTGATGTATGGTTATCATTGATGGTAACTATAAAACTTAGTAACTATGTAATTGTTCAAGTGGAAAGAAACCCTAAAAGCGTTAACTAAGTCAGTACATTGTAGAAGGATGGTTAGTGAAATCAAAGTATACATGAGATCATCAATAAACAAGTGGATATGAAAATCAGTGAGTATAAAATTTTGGTTGTAAACATATAGATAATCCACAATGGTTGAGGTAGAAGTATAATCAAGTTATACATCCATATCTAGATGATTACTCTATTATATAATCATAACAACAACCTAATTGGTTGAGAGATAAGAATATATTCAATAATGAAGAAAAGAAATGAAGAACACTCAAAGGATAGTTAGAAGAATCAAGGTTAAATATAAAGTTTTAGTTGTGATGATCATGTTGGACAATTTGTTACCAAATATTAATATTAGTGCAGTTTTAGTCAGATAAACTATACTGTATATATATGT